>OY728147.1:1159216923-1169216923 GCA_963277665.1 Viscum album
ACGTCTAAATAATTTATGCGAGATTTAGAGTGCTTATAAGAACATGTTGTACATTGGTTGGCATGCTAGAGTGGTCAATGAGTTAGAGGATGTCCCTTTCGTGGATGATTTTCCATTTTATTAATATTGATAGATGATTACTGAATGCACGAATAGCTATTTTAAGGTATTAATCAAAATAGATGTATTAAAATAAAAATATTCTTGGTTTACATTATTACTAACTATTGAATTTTATTTATGATTCATCTAGAAGAAATAAAAAAATTGATGCAAAAATGTACATCCAGACATTGGGATGTACAATGATTCCATATCATGAGAGGCATTGGGTATGATAGTTTATAATTTTTCTTTATTAATTTCACTTTATAGTGCATCCTCCATAATTTATTCAATTACTGAAATTTTTATTTAATTATAGATATGAAATTAATTATTGGTATCCTTTTATAATTATGGTTTCATATATTTAATGTCATTTTAGTGGCATAAATTGAATATAGAAGGATGTGTACCACGAGAAAAACTATTTTTCTCGAGTAGAAGGAAGAAAGATATAAATACAGTTAATAAACCGAATTAGAAAGATATTTTAAGATTTACATTATAGATTAAAAATATGAATCTATATTTTGTAACTTAATAATCTATTTATATTTTTAATCATCCTCTTTAGAGGCCCTTGATTCATAGAACCTAAAAATTGTGGGCCAAACGATCACTTACATCAGGTATTGGGAGATGAGAACCAGGGTAGAGTACGCTACCAGCCTGGGAAGAGTATAGTTCCGACAAGGTATTTCCCATCCTCAGGTACGAGTGGTACAACCACCATGTTCTATAAGGATAAGTCACAAGCAGAACAGGCTGAAAGAAGGTCCACATAGATGGCTTGATAGTCTGCAAGGGAAAACACTGCATTTATTAAACTAATAGAAGTTTTACGTCCCACACTTCCACTACAGGCCATTACAACTTTTTATGAGTACATGTTGTCGATGTGTTCTATATAAGGTTCATCATGAAAAAGTTATAGTGTTGGCTGATATGATGGTGAGGATGAGATCGAGTTATATGTGGCGGAGGTCGAGGAGGAGGTTGAGGCAGATGAGGAGGTCGAGGAGGAGGGCACGCCAGAGGTGAAGGGAGAGGCAGAGGAGGAGGGCAATGAGGAGGTGGAGGCTTAGTACTAGGGAGAGTAGGAGGGAATTAAAAATTGCACGGATTATTGGATGACGATGAGGAAGTGGGTGAGGATGATGTTGTCAGTGACGATAGTGATGGTGGCAAATGATAGATTGATCTGTTGCATTTTTGAATGATATTACTGACCTTTGATGTTTATAGATTTGTTGTGCCTGAATATATTGGTGATTAGGTAGGTCACATTGACTTTTTTTAATCTATAAATAATAAAACTTGACTTGATTATTTATTGTGACTGATTCGCCCCTCCCCTAGACATCCCCCAACCCCGTGGACAGCCCGCCCACCCTCTAGACACCACGTACCCCCACCCATGATAGGCCCTCCACACCCATGGATAGACTGTCACTCCCCTAGACACCCCATACCACATGGAACCCCCCCGACCCCCTTGGACACCCCATTCCCAACTGGATAGCCCCCCACCCCCATTGACAACCCACCCTTCACCGTGGATAGCCCGCCCACCCACATGGACACACCGTACCACCATGGAGAGCACTATAACCCCTGTGGACTGCCCTCCCACCCCTAGACACCCCTTACCTCCAGATATCGCCCCCACCCCAACCCTATGGACAACCCTCACCCCCATGGACAGCCCTCCCACCCCTTGGATACCCCATTCCCCCATGGATAGACCTTCCAACCTAGTGGACAGCCTGCCCATCCCCTGGACACCCTGTACCCCCTAGAAAGAACCACCCACCACCTTGGACAACATGTGACCCCCTGTGGAAAGCCCGCCCACCCCTGTGGACAACCCACCCACACCCTTGGACACACCGTACCCGCCTGGCCAGACCCACCGCCCATGTAGACTGCCCCCTAGACACCCTATACACCTCAGACGGCCACCCACCCTCATGGAAATCCCCCCCACCCCCTTCGTAGAGAGCACGCCCGCCCCTGGACACCCCATACACTCCTGAACAGCCCCACCACCCCCATGGGCAGCCTTCCCCTTGAACACCCTGTACCCCCTAGAGAGCCCCACCCACCCTTTGGACAGCCCTATACCCCCTGGACAACCCCACCCCCCGTGGAAAGCCTTCCCACCCTTGTGAATAGTGAGTCCACCCCCTTGGACACACCGTACCCCCTGAACATCCAATCCACCATTGTGGACAAAACCCCCTCGGACACCCTGTACCCCCTCGGACAGCCCCACCCCCATGGATAGCCCCCCTCCCACCTCTATGGACCCTCCAGACACCACAAACCCCCTTGGACATCCCAGCCACACCCACGTATAGCCTGCCCACCCCTCTTGATATCCCATACCCCCTAGATTTCCCCGCCCACCCCCTGGACACCTTGATCCAAATAGACAGCCCCACCCCTGTGGATAGCCTGCCCACACACCTGGATAGGTTGTCCACCCCCTTGGACACCCCGTACCCCCTAGAAGTCTGCTCCACCCATAGATACCCCCCGACACACCATACCCCTAGAAAGCCCCCCCCCCCATGGATAGACCCCACCCCGTGGACAACCAACTAACACCCTAGACCCCCACCCCAAATCCCCTAGACAGACCCTCCACCCCCATGGATATCCTGCCGATCGCCCTAGACACCTCGTACCCCCTAGACTTCCCCACCCACACCCCTGAACACCCTGTGCCCCCTAGACAACCCCACCCCCATAGACAGCTCGTCCACCCCCGTAGAGAGGCCACCCACCCCCTTTGGCACCTCGTACACCCTAGAATTCCCTGCCACCCCCATGGAGAACCCCCCAGATAGCCCCCATCCCCGTGGACATCCCAGCACCCATGTGAAGAGCTTTCCCTCCCGTTTGGACACCCCGTACCCACATAGAGAGCCCCACCCCCATCATGGATAGCCCAACCACCCATCTTGACAGTGCATACCCCTATAAAGCCCCCACCCTCTTGGACAGCCCAACCACCCCCTCATACTACTCGCCCACTCCCTGGACACCCCTGACCCCCCATGACAGTCCAGCCACCCCCGTGGACATCCCGCCCACCCCTTGGACATCTTATCTCCTCGTGGACAGCCTCTCCACCCCCGTGTAGAGCCCGACCACCCCTGAACTCCCCTACCCCCCCCCGCATGGTTACCCCTCCCACCCCATGGACACCCCCTACACCCTGGATAACCCAGTCTCCCTTGGATAGCTCGTCCACCCACCTGGACACCCAATACCCTATTTGACAGCCCTGCCCACCCCCTGGATATCCAGTACCCCCTGGAAATCCCCCAACCCTGTGGACAACCCTGCCCAAACCCTGGACACCCCAACCCCCAGGACAGCCCCGCCACCCCCGTGGACAGCCCCCACCCCGTGGACAGCCCCACCCTACTGGATAGCCCCCACCCCCATGGATTATAGGGTTTCTAACAACTCTCTGACCACATTAATCAAAGATACCCACATTTTTTCCTCCTAGGATCCCTGCCCATCAAAAAAATGGTGAATGGTATTTTAGAAACTCCCATTCAATATAAATGATCTCAGAAGAACATGATTATTCCACTTCCACAATAGTTTTAGTAGAGACCATGAATAAAATGATCACCAGATATATCCCCAAATAGACTTTTTGATTCATTTATAGTGGTAATATTCTATATAATTATAAAAAACAAATCCTTTTGTAAAATAATCTGATGATCTAAAACAAGGGACACATAATCACAAATCCCATAAAGATACATCATAAATATTTCTTCATAAAACCATTAAAAAATCACAATATAGAGAATTAATTCTATTTAAAACTCCCTAATGTTTTCTAAAAATCCATTTTAAGGTTTCATTTCAAAAATCATATAGTATTTTTGTCCCATAATAAAATAGGTAATCATTTTCCAAATAACAAAATCCCCCTTCATACCATACACACCAAAAGAATTCATTTTCTCTTAATGAAACGCATACTATAAAAATACAAACTATTCCAAAACCATTTTATAAATACCAATGCTCTTAAAATCCATAAAATTCATTCCATTAAAACCATTAAATCCAATACCCCACCTAGACACCACCCCACCACCTGGAAAACCCCCCTTGACACCCCAACCCCATGGATAGGCACCCACTGCCCTGGATAGCCCCACCCCACATGGATGGCCCCTCCAACCCTTAGTCCACCCCCATGATCTGGACACCCCCACCCCATGTACAAAATTCCTACCCCATAGACAGCCCCAACCCCTGGACGACCCCCACCCACCATAGACACCACCCCAACACGTAGACATCCCCCCCCCCTCACTCCCTGGACAGCCACCCCCTCCCCCACCCCCACCCCTTGAACACCACCCCACCCCCATTAGACAACCTCCCCAATCCCTTGGATTCCCCCACCCCTGGAAACCATTACAGCCCCCTAAACATCAAAAGACCCTGGACACCCCCACTCCATGGACACCCCCACCACCCTGGAAAGCCCACTACCCCCTTGATAACACCCAACCCCCTAGACGGCCCACCTACCTTAGACACCACCCCACCACCTGGACACCCCAACCCTAGGAAACCCCCACCCCCATGGACAACCACTCCCACATCCTAGACAAGACCCCACCCCCCAACCAATCCCCTAACCCCCTAGAACAACCCCACCCCTGGACACACCCACCCCTGGACACCCCCTATAGACCCCCACCCCCCAGAAAACCCCTCAAACAACCTGGACACCACCCCACCTCCTGGACACCCTATGGATAGCCCATCCCCATCCTCATAGACTCCCCAACCCCCTGGACAGTCCCTCAGCCATCGTAAACACCACCCCACCACCTGGACACCCCCACCCCAACATAAAACCACCCCCACCCCTGGACACCCCCTTGGACATTCCTCAACCCCATGGACCTCCCCACCCCCTCAGACACCACCCCCCCCCCCCCCCACTAGACACCCCCATGTACACCACCACACTCCCCTAGACACCCCAACCCCCTAGACACCCCACCCCTAGAAAGCCCCCCCCAACCCATGGACATCCCCGCCCCTCGAGACACCACCCTCCCCACTTGATACCCCCATAGACACCCCCCCACCTGGACACCCCATACCCCCAGACACCCCACCCCCTTGACATCCTCACCCCCTGGACACCCCTACCCCCATATACAACCACCACAAGCTATTAAAAGTCCCCAACCCCCTGAATTCTAAATTGAATTCTTTATTTATTTAATTAACATATGAATTATGTTTTAATGGTGTATGGGTTTACATACTGTATGTGTATAATTTCTCTAATTACCTTCTGAATCAAGTGTTACTTCTGTTAATGTTGTATGTAACTCTCACTATCCTGGGATCTATAAAATGTGAGTGTCCTCTCACCATTATGTGATTTCCGCACCAAAGTTATTGAAATGGTTTAGATAGAAGAGTGGATTTAATGTAATGACTGAAATGGGTAAAACTATGTTGTGTTACTTGTCAGGGATGGAAGAGTCTACCATTTTTATGTGGTATTGGAGGTGTTTTTTTGTCATGATTTTTGTGTTGTTTGGAGGTGTGTTTGCAGGTGTCTTCAATAGAGGGGATGAGTGCCTGTTGTGCTGGCTACTGTGATGGTTTCTCGAAATACACAAAACCAACAGTTTTAAACCATTGGTAATGTGTATTAGAGAATAGTTTTACCAATGGTTTGAACAAACCGTTGATAATACACAATACAAATGGTTCATAACCGTTGGTAAAACAATATAAAAACTTTCCAAAACTGTTGGTAATACTCTATACCAATGGTTCAAAAACATTGTTGTACTTTATTTCTAGAATATTTTTACCAACGGTTTTAAGGAATCATTGTTAATAATATATACCAATTATTTAAAAATATTTGGTAAACTACATGTATTCTACATATCGAAACGATTTATGAACCGTTGGTATAGATATGTAGTAACGGTTTCTATAAATCAATTGGAATCCTAATGTTTATTGTTCCATATACCAACAGTTAGAGTAAAACCATTATTATAAGCCATTTGTAATGGGTTAGTAGCCAACAGATTTCAAAACTCTAGGTATATAGTATACCAATATAATTTCTACCTATAACAATGGTTTGAAGCCGATGGTATATAATGTATTTTCAGTAGTGGGAAAGTAATATAGATATGATTCTTATCTTTTAGACCAAGGTATTTATTATTAGGGAAAGAAACAAATTATTATTTGGTTGAAAACCATTGACACTCAAAGTTATGTTTTATAGAATTTCATAAGACCTATGGTTAATGAGTAGAAAATTTTTGATATATAATTTTAGTTACTCATTATTAAATTTACATTAAGTCTTTCTTTTACTTGTTTCAACTTGGTATTATACTTCCCCAATGCATTTTATTACGATAGGTAACATTAATAAAAATTACAAACTTTTTTTTGGAGTTTTTTTGTCCCATATAGTTATTAGGATCATTCGAAAATAACTAAGACCAAAAAACATAATTAAAGGGTTATATATTTTAATTAAATTTATTTTTTAAATATAATTCTCCAAAATATTATTAAAATAAAAAAAATATATAATCTAGTATGTTCAAAAGAACATATTTGTTGAAATGAATAAGGTCCCTCCCCTAGAAGGCATGAATGGGATTTGGGAATTTATAGGGATACATTAAATGTTATATATCTTTCCAAAAATATAATATTTTGAATAATTATTATAATTAGAAATTGATAAATCTCTATTTTTATAACTATTCTACCATTATTGAAGTTATCCTCCACACACCGGTGTGAAAATATTGAATGGATACTATATAGACACTAAACCCCATAAAGATAATACTAAGGAGCCATAGTTGAGTGTATAAATTATGTATTACCTTGAAAGCCAAATATTAAAATTTAACGATCTCTATGTTAAAAATTTATGTAATAGTGACTCCCTTTTATGTATTGTTGGGAACCTTGTAAGAAGTAGGAAAAAAAGACCATTTTTATGTTCTTCATTAATATTATCACCCTCATCTTAAAATTTATATTATATCTTTGGAAGGGAAAATATTCTATAAAAATATTATCCTCCCAAAATAATACTTATACTCATTATTATGTTCATTCCGCCCCACCAAGAATCCGTAAGTGGGAGTAATCCAAATTATATGTCATTAAGATGTAAATATTTTTTGATTTTATATACATACCATAAAAAAGATACCTACCTCTTTAATATGTGAGTCAAATGTGTTTCTCTGAGGGATATTGTGAATTAGGATTCTAGGATAAACATTATAGGCTCATATATATATATATATATATTCCCATGACACCTAGAATACATCATATATTCTTATATACTAAAGTTAATTTTAAAATTTAGTATAATTGATCTCCACTCATATATTCCCCATCAATCCTGGTATTAATGTACTCCAATGGATTTAGTTACAAACAATATTCCTCCTTTGGTGTTTTTAATTGATTGGTAAGTAGTATATTTTTGTTTATCTATCATTTTGGGTTCTTGTGTATTCAATGGACCTCTTAGTAGGGATTTATATACAACCTAATATAATCCTACATGGTAAGGGACTCTCCAAAATAAATATATAAATAATATCTTATTATCTCTATAGTTTTTATGCATATATGAACCATGATGTATAATAATTTTAATCCAACAATATAATTGGTATTGTTATTAGCATATTTGGGACATATTACCAAGTGTAGTATAATAGTGGTTAATTTTAGATTTTATATGTTAGATTTTGTGTGAGATCCCATATCAATACAATATAATAGTGAATCTTCTAGGATTGATGCTGTCAACAACAAAATTAATGTGAGATAAAAGTTCATCATAATAAGTGGTGTATAAATATTAATACATTTTGGAAAAAAATAGTGTAATAGGTTTTGAATTGTTGGAAATATGTTAAAAATTATTAATGAGGTATGAAGTGGAAATAGTGTAAGAACAATGATTTTTTGAAAATTAATAATGCGATGTAATCAAACAAATATGCCCAATTCTATGAACCAAACCACATTCACCAAGTCCTCAACAATGTGGGTAATTTCCCTATCATAAATGTAACTAACTCTATGGAAATGTAAAACGCCGATGAATAACAAAAAAACATATATCATATTCATCAAGGATTGTTTTACACAAATGGTAGTGACTTATTTATATATAAATTTATGATTCCATACCTTCAACCTAGGCTATAGTATTGGTATTGTGACTTATTTTTGGTATATCATGTTCATATCTTCAAATATATCATGCACTCATATCCCAGGATATCATCTGAGTTTTTATAATTAAAAACTCATAACCATGTTTTAATTTTCATCAAAATTCGTTCCCTCCCATAAAAATGATATCTATATTTTATAAATGGGTTCTATTTTATATTGAAATATATTATTGAACTCCTTCATATGATTTATAATTTGGAAACTCAAATTTACATTGATAAAAAACAAAGCGCTCTATTCTTAGCTGAATATTATCCCCATGGAATTATATTCAAATTACCCGCTCTAAATAATATCATGAATCATAATCTAAACTATGCTAAACACACTAATACAAACCGTTATTTGTGATATAATATAAATTATTTCATGTTCCTTAATTATTATAAAAAAACATTCCATACATTAAACTAGAATGTATACCTTATATTGATCCAATTTTAGTCATCTCTATCAAAAAGTTCAATTACAATATAAATAAATAAATTCCATTATCTCTTCTGGATTTTGAACTCACTACATATAAAACATAAAATTAATTTCAGGTGAACACCACCCATAGTTTATGTCAAAATTTGATCACCTTATAGGTTTTGGTGAGTAATATGATTGTTTTTATAACTAAGATACCTTATATTCCAAATTAAATACAAAGTGACACAATGAGACAAAAAAGAAAAATTTCGAACATAATGAGTTCCCTTATACAACATGAACTCCCTTATGTTCCTTTTGAATCAAAAAATTTGATAAAAATATATATAACAAGATTTATATGTATAAACTAATGGGTTTATATAGAGGAACCATAGAAATGACCCTCCACTTAATTAAATATATGGACAAGGGTGAATGAACATTATGAAAAGGATTTGTTAAAATAATAAATAATAGATTCAATTCCCATTTTACATCATCCCAATACTACATCACTCAACCCTCATGGGATATATTGGGTTTAATTGTGATAAAAGAGACTAATTTGGGAGACACACTACTATTAAACATAAAGTGACTTTCATGACATGAGTTGGATAATTTTTTTCTAATATGTCCCAAAAAATTATTGCTTTTAGAAGACCAATATATTTATAGTCATACATTAATTAGATGGTAATTTATTATATTAATCCTTCTTTTATAATTATATATCTCATTGATAATTAGAATATCACATCATGTAGTTGATCCCACCATGGTATTATCTATTTTTGTGGGTATTTATAGGTACATAAATCTTTTATACCTATGAAAATAAATCTCAACTATTTGAAGACCAAAAGATAAATCTATCAATAATTTATTCACACGAGGTTATTAGTGTTTCTAATATTGTCTATATGGATACCTATATTGGATCATCCCATTGACTAATACTTCTTAGCTATCACGTCATACTTTCTATATCTATCACTTTTTTATAATATGTAATTATCAATGGCTTTACAAATTGATTTTAGCCCAATTAATTCACAAAAATCAACTTTCATTAAATTATTTAAAGATCAACTCATTGGAAATTCACACACAATAAACCAAAAAGTTATATCATTATTCTAGTATTAATAATTATAAAAAATTAAACTACATGAAATAATGGTCCTGGTTGAAACAATTTGAGGGAATAACTTATAGTATTAGTCACATGGAATCAACATGAACTACCATTGTCCATAATTTCATGGCCATAAAATTCACAACCTATTATCCCAAATTTATGACCATAAATGTTACATAATTTTAAATACAATTAAAAACTATATATCTTTATAATTGATCCTCGATCCATGAAAATAAAAGGATAACATTCTTTCAAGTATTATATAATTAATGTACATTTTTAATAATTTTTATTGGATAAATATTATAATAACTATAAACAATGGTTCCTTTCCTTATCATATGGTTTTAAAATACAATATTTAAGAACATGGGTTTTTATTTTATTTAATTATGGATATAAAGGAATCCATGTAGAAATGAAAACCCAAAAAAATGGAGACATCCTTGTCTCAATATACAAAACACCTCCCTCGATAGTATTAAATTATATAGTAAATTTCTATATGAATTAAAATATATTTAATGTATTAAAATGATACAAAATAACTCCTTCATCTAGTGTAAATTTAAAATAATATTGATTTCAATAATTAAATATCATAAATAGTTAACAAATAAGACTTTTAGGAAGGATTTCACAGCCATTACAGAAATCTATAAGAGTATTTATAATATAAAATACAATCCTTTATGATTTTAGTAGATATCCCATATTATCATTTTTTCTTGTGTACTATAACAAATTAAATTATAAATGATCAAATATATGTATTATAAGAATATAAAACAAGATGTTATGTATTTTTACCCCTATAAATTTAATGTACCCATTTATAGAAGATGTGGTTGTGGTTTAATGAATATAATATTATTTTAACATTTTAAAACCTATATGTTCCTAAGATTTTGTGATGAAGTTGAGACTTATTTGAAAAGGAATTTTATGGAGGGTGTGGTGATGGAAATTTAGAAGATTTGGAAATTTTAATGATAGTGACTATAATTTATAATGATTTGATTTTATAGATAATTGAATAAGGATTAGAATTTATCCCTAAGGACTCTTGTTGTCAGAAATATTTAGCGGATGATTTGTGAGATGATGTCTCAAGGTGATTATTTCTTCCAATTAATTTCCATTTTTATTCAATAATATATTCCTAATAATTCATGTGTAACATCATTGGTATATAAATCTACCACATAGTTTATAGATATTATTATATATTGATATATCTCCATATATATAAGTATGTTGGGGAATGGCATTTAATGTGTAGATATATGGAATTAATTGTTATCAAGTCACACTGTTGAAATCAAATGATCTATTAGTCTCATGACCCTAGTGAAAATGGATAAATATATATGGATTTACTTATTAATAGTGCACGAAAAAACATCACTGTTTGTTTTTAAGGGTATAAATAAATTCATTAGACATTATTTTTCATTAGTAATCATTTTTAATGAATAAAAAAATTGTCAAAAACATCTCTTTGAATGATCAATATCACAAAAATAATTTAGTATGAGAATATCGATAATCATAAAATGATATATGATAATTATTAGATTATTTTAAAATACTACATTAGTTAGGGTTATTTATGAAAATTAATTGATTGAGAATATAGATATGGATTATTTTTTACCTATAGGGTAGCTTAGTTTCGTTAATATTATAATGATATTAATATATAAAATCATTAAAGTCGCCATTTGAGTTTTCTATATCTTATTACATATTTTACACATTTCTTAACCTTATCAATGATTTTTTTGATCATATATTGATTTAATAATAGTGTATCTCAGATTAAGGGAATATATATATTGTTAATTATAACTAGAAATTATTACTTAATTTGAGATCTCTGTTTCATTTACATGAGTTTTTATGAAATGTTTTGGGATTTATTAACTACTAATATTCAAAGAGATTATTTATTTCTATAAGAATAGAGTTATACACACATGGTTTATTAGTATGTTATTTATTGAATTAATGTTTTTTATTTTTTGATATATTATTAGAAATTATTAGTGATTTTTTATAATATTAACTATTATGATTATAATTGGTAAAAATAGAATAAAATGTAATAAATTTTCTAAATGTTATTAAATATTATATATATTTTTTCATAGTAAATATGTAATTATTTTATATATTATTTTACGATAATTAATATTATTTTGTAGTCAAGGGTGAAAAAAATAACTATTTCACCATATTAAATGGTTATATAAGAGTTATGAAACAAATGAAATTAAAATATAAGGTTCCCTAGTGAAAGTATTTATCTATACCAGGGACTCATATTAGGTTAACTGATTATTACTTTCCCTGAATATTGGTTGGTCTTTTGGTTTAATTTTGATATATATTTTCAATATTAGAGTATTATAGTTAATCAACCCTTATTTTTAGGTTAAATGAAATAATTATTCAATTTTGGGGTGAATTTTAGTTTCAATTAATTGATTTGATATCATGTTATCATAAAAAATGATTATTAGATGTTGGTATGATCATCATGGTTCTATAGAGATGACAATTATTGTAACAAATATATAATAATAACATTTATAATATATATAAAGAATATTGTATATCTATAATGATTAGATTATTATCATCATCAATTATGATATTATACATTATTTTGTGACTATGTTTGTCTTTTCAGTCTTTTATGTTTAGGATTGATTTTCTATGATCAAATTTTATTTAGTAAGATTTAACTATATTAGTTTTGGATTTGATAATCCTATTTCTAATTTAAAGTTTTTATGATGTCATAATATCATTGTTTCATGGGATAATTGATATGGTTATTTCATCAGACCCACACAATAATATTTTTTTTATTTTAAATTTTTTTGGGCTTACTAATTTACTAATATTTCATTACAAGAAAAATATCAAGGAGTATAGTTCCATTAATTTACATTAATAGACTATGTGATGCATTTTTCATTTCATATTTTTATCATTAAGTGTTTACGGACAAAAAAATAATAATAAAAAATGAAATAAAAATAATTTAATTAAATATTTACATTTAGATAATGTAAAAAAAATTGTTGCCTAAAATTTAAATTTCAACTGGATAATGTAAATTTTTTAATGGAAGATTGATTTATGTTTCTAAATTTCTTACATATAATTATTTAATGTGAAAATATGTGTATAAATTAATAAAATATGTGATATGCTATTTCAACTGAATGAATAATTTGGAGATATAAAATCATTTATTTTATAATAAATAATTGGTCAGTTTAACATTATAATTAATTTTCAAATCTTAAAAATTACATAAATGTGAAAAAATATCATGATCATAAAAAATAAATGTCTTAATAATATTTTTAATTATTCATGAAATTAACAATAATAAAAAAATGTATCTAAATATATTAAAACAGATTGTGGTTATATATGAATGTGTAAATGTAATAAAATATGGTGAATAGGATTCATGAAAATGTTATATAAAGTAATAATATACAATTATTGAAAAATTTGACGAATCATATATAAAATAAAAAATAAATACATGTGGTATTTGAGAATAGAATTGTGTATGGTGCAATTAGAATAATATGAAATGATAAAACACTAGTTTGAGTTTGGAATTGACTATTAAGAGGTTGAGAGGGTTCAATGTGAGTTATGTTTGTTTTTTTGGATCTGTGGGATGTATTAATGATGTATTATATTGGAAAATGTGCTAGTTATGAAATAAAAAGTTTTTTTTTGAAAATTTTAATTAATGTCAGTTTAAAAACAAAAATAAATTAAATGGTTCAGATATGTCATATTAAAGGATAAAAAATAATAAAAATGTGGGATATTAGGAATGACATTGATATTTATAGAGGTTTCGGTTTAATGGAATATAAGTATGAGTTTAGTGGGTGGGGAGTGATCGTTAGGGTAATCTTGGTGTGTTGTTAAATTCGACACATACTTTAAACCTTAGATAACTGAGGAGATTTAATGTAAACCAAAAAAAGTGATAAATTGAAAAAAAAGAGTAAAATAATTTATCAAATAATTAAACAAAAATTATTTCATTTTCTATATGTGGCCACATTGATAATAGTATTATACATAAAATTATTCATACATAATCATTCCATCTATTTAACTTTTTGTATACATCAATCCTAGTAATAAATAATGACATGTTTTTGTATGTGTTAATTTTTTTATGCAATTTTCAACATCATAATGGTATTATAATTTTATCTCACATGTAGATTTATTCTTTTTATTAGTATTTTTTTTACTTCTGATAGTTATATTACTGTTAATTTAATTTTTTGGGGACACTGTCGATGGGATATATTTGTTACATTCGTTTTTTCTTTAGGTGAAGTGCTAAAATGTTGGATCAGAATATGATTTGGTAAGTGAGTGAGTCAGGACACATTGACATCTCTAATAATGGGGGTGACTTTGTCTTTAAACTAAAAATATATAATCTATGTAGAGACACTAAAAAAAATTTCACATTAATTTAAATGTTGTTTATATCTAGGGGATAAAAACAAAAATAGATATGAAGTAGGGTAATCCAATGGACCAATGATTTCTATCTAGTGGTAATGCCTATATAATAAATTATTATTCTCAAAAAGATCACATCATTGACCATGCATTGTAAAATAGAGTTTTGTGAATATATGTTTTCATTAATATATTTACCTTATTTTAGTGATGTATTCATTATTATCATTTTGATATGGACACATGTTATAAATCAACAACACTGATTAGGATAAATCATAATAATTATATTCATATCTTTTAAAATAAATGATATTAATATTTATGTGTTTTCTAATATCATTTATAATTAGTGATAATTTTTGACATATAAATATAATTATACAGTAGTAATAGAAATATTTATTATATTTTATTAAAATAAACATGTCCTCATGAACCCATAAAATTGAGGTAGTGTGTTTTTATACTGGATAAATGATTGAGAGTTACCCTTATTTGGGAAAATCAGAGGTTATCATATTCAGCATGATTCCATAATTATAGTGATATGATTTTTGATGTAACATGGGTTGATTATTTTTAGATATGACATAAAATCTATGAACAATGATGTCCAAAGGATTATTATGATTCAAGGATACACTACAACGGTTGGTAACATTATTTATATATTTTTTGAGGTCTGTGAAAGGAATGTGATTTAATAATACCAGCCTAATAATGATTTTATTTGTATCCCATTTATAACTATTTAGAGAAAATTTTAAAATCTTAACAAATATATTGGACCATATTAGTAATATTTAAATTAATATTCAGTGTTTATGGGATAAAAAATATTTTAGGGTTATATATATAAACACAATTTTGATGGTCCAATTAAGTTTTGAAAATATGAAATTAATAAATAACATGAAAAATTCATAATTAGATTAATAAATATAAATAATAAAATGCTACTTGGTAGGTAGAATTATTATAATGAGGTTATATAGATAGTGATGTGATGCCTCAAATTGTGTTTAAAGAATTAAGTAGTTATCCCTAATGAATTTGGTGAAAATTTATTTGTTTTATGGGTAGATTCGACCAACCAACTATGGATAGACAACCAACCATGTAATTAATCTCTATTTATATAGGAATATTAAATTATTTTTATATTTGGGGGTTATCATTTATCATGATATTTTTATAGAGATGTACTACTAATAACTAATAATGATAAAAAATGGAATTTAGACTCATATTTCCTTAAAATGACATAAATTACATGGTACACATTATTTGACACATTCAACTGAATTATATACCCTTTTGATTAATATCAAGGGAAAAACATTCATAATATTGGTGGTGAATTTAATAATGTTTAGTGGCTTTATATGAGTTTTCGATGAATAATTATGAGAAATGGAGTTTATTTCAAATCAGTTTGGCTATTGGATGATTAAATAAATATATGATCAAGTAGAATTGGTAAAATTTAATGAAATTATCATTTTGGTTCATAAATTAAGTTAAAATAAACTATATGTGGTGGTTGATGAAATCATTATATATTCATGAATTATTCCATTATAACAAAAAAATTAAATGAGAGTTCCCCAAACACGTTACTTCAAAATTTTATATCTAATAACATTAGATAAATCATTCATAGTCAATAAGTGTTTAAATATTATTTCACTATTTAATTATTCTTCAAATCAAGAATGAATGAACATGTCTTTTCATTTGATTTTAAAACAATGAGAAGGTGTGACAAAAGAAGAATAGCTTCTCCCATGTATTTTGGTCTGAAAAATGAATTTTTTATTCACTGTGGATTTTTTAAGATTTTAATGTAGTGGAATATTAGTATATATGTTTCTCACACAGTGGGGTTTCATTCATTTGTTGTAAGGTTCATGTGAAATAATTACCTGATTCTTGATAATAATCACAAATATATGAATATAGTGGGGATATAAGTAGATCAAAATTATGTTGGTTATTATGGTAATGTGTAGAGTATGAAATGAAATATCCAATGAGATTTATGTATTGGTATTCTTAATTCTAAATTTTCTTATATTTTATAGTGAATTTATTGTATTTTTCTTGGGTAAGATTAATAAATTACATATAATATCTTATATTTTTTTCAGTATATTTTTTTCATTTTAGAATTAAATGACCCCAGGTGAGAAGGATAGAGTGAAATATATTTTAGAATAATGAAGAATAAATTAGATATTAAAATTAATTTAAATACATTAATATTTTAGTAAATATGAGTTAATAGATTTTAGAAATTTATTAATGATAATATAAATTATGAAATCAATATAAAATTATAATATTTTTTATTTTGATAGTTGATGATAAAATATGAAATAAATATAAATTTAATATTTTTATATTATTTTAAGATAGATTTAAATAATATACATAAAATTATAAGAGACATGATAATGATAATACATGTATAATAATCTTAAAATGATTTAAAAATAAAGAATAGCATAGATAAGTATGTAAATGAAAGATTGGTTTCAATAAAAGAATACGTATATTTATTCTTGAATGGTAATAGTTGTATTTTATTATAATAAAATGATATTAACATAAATTATATCTTTCTATGAATCGGAATAATTAAAAAAATAGTATGCATGAGATGGATAGATGTGTTCTATAGAAAAATATAATAATAGGCACATTAATGATGACAACATTGAAAATAATAATCATTATTATTATTTTTATAAAATTGTGTATTTTTGTAAATGATATACTGTAAATTCAACTTTTCTGTTAAAAAACTATTGAATGTTATGAATTATGTAGTCTGTGATAAAATAAATTTTTAAATTTAAGGATTGGATATCATATAAATATGTAATGTAGAAAAAATATGTTAGTTAATTAATAAATTAATGAAATGTGTTTGATATAAGAGAATATAGATATTATTTTTGGAAAAAAAATTGTATTTTATTTCTCTAGTGAGGATGATGAATAAAATAATATAAAGTTAAATTGAAATATATGGGGTTAGGGAGAAGATAACGTTTTATATGAGATATAGGGTGTGATGTAGAGGGTTTTTATGGATACAATTTCATAAAATAAAAAAAAAAATTGGACTTTAGGGTATTTTACAAAAAGGTAAAAAAAATATGTAATGATAAATGAGATACAAAGAATAAGAGAGGATGTTATTTTCAAAGGAAGGTTTTATTATTAAATAGGTTCTCAATATAGTACGAAGTATATTATTGGTCATATTCATATTTCAATATCTTATAAATAATTATCCATTATAATCCTCTAATAAAAACTAATGTGTTTATAGATTTGTGATTTATAATATATGTATCATCATATTTGTGATGTATACTATTTCTATCTATAATGAATATTGAAAGTGTTAATTTTTCAATAGATCCAAATCCAATATAAGGAATGTACCATGAATCTTAATGATATATTGATTCATTATCTATCCATCAATGAACATAGAAGAGAGTTTCCAGAAAAAATGAGTGATCACCTTTATAAAAAAACTAATGGATTATAAAATCATTTTTTATTTTAATTATAGTGAAAATGGGATTCTGTCATCAATTCATATATTACTTCAATAATTATTGTGTTATGTTCCAATAAATTTATCCTATTCAAAGTTGGATTGATAGTTGTATTATTTCATAGTATTCACCTGTAATTTCTTCTATAAAATGAATCATAATCCAAAAAATATATCATAGAGTGGATATATTTTTTATACATAAATATCTCTAGGGTAATAATTGTATCCCCTGATTATTTTTCAATGAAAAAATGTTATAGAATAAATTCAAGAACATGGATCATCTTATTTATATATTAATATTTCTATGAACATTAATATTAATCTATAATCATTTTGAGGATCAAAGAGTTATTTTAGGATATAACATTGTATACAGACCACAAATATTCATTTTTTCACAAAAATCATACATAACACAATCAACTAAACAAATCGTAGAATATTTTATTTTTATACAAAACAAAATTGAATAAAATCATTCTAAAAATATAAATCAATAAAAACTAACTCATTTTGATAATGCTTACAAATAAAATCACCTAACATTTGTGCCAAATACTACAAAGTGTTGTTAGTAAAATCAATCTCACCACCACCACAGTACAAGGATGTGAAATTAATCCCTCATCCACTATATTTTTAAAATATGACACAAAATAGAACAGTAGGTTTGAACCCTAGTGGGTGGAAAATTTATAACCATAATAAAAGATGAAGAAACCCTACGAAAAATGGAAGAACATGAGAGGAATCCCACTTACTTGTGAAATCTTGAATAAAATTCCCCATTTAAATAAGTAACATAATTTCAAAACATAAAAAATGTTATTTAGCTTCATATAAGGATGATTATGTCATGTTTGAAATAGAATCGGGGAAAAAGAATGAAATATTATGGTGTTATTAAGGAATCAAATTACCTCTTCCAATATGGATGATTTGAGAATGCTTTAGAAGTTTTTCCCTAATCTGAGATGGTAATGATCTCTTAATATGGAGACAAGATGATGGGGGCGTGCCTAGGTATATAAAATTGATGTGAGAGATGAAATCTCAAAATAATAGTAACATAATGAATAAAATATTAAATAAATAATTTTTAAGAAAAACATGAAATGAGATGACGAGTTGACCCAATTTCCTATATATAAACCCAGATCCATCATGATTGTGGATTCCTAGATGGTCCAAATCAATATGGTGATGTTAAAATGATAAGTTAGTTCATGTTGGATGGGCAATGGGTGAAAAAGGATAAAAATTGAATGTGTTATAAAAGAAACATTATTTGTTGTTAAATATTGTACTGGGATCACAGTTTTACCCCAAAACAGGAAAACTCATCCTTTAGTCATAAAATGTTTAGGAAACCACAGAAAAAATAATGAATGGAAGGAAAATGAAAAATATATTTAAAATAATTCATGGAAATGAAAAATTTCCCCAACATAAAACATTACACCCTCGAAAATCCATAGTATGGCCAAAAGCCAAAACCAAACCCAATAAAATGGCGAAAATGGACTTTGTTTCCAGGTTCACCTGTACCCAAAAGGTGAAAACACCGCTAATGGATAAATCATGGAATGAATAAAACATCACCAACAAAAACATGAACCACTTCCGGAAATGGAGAATCATATTAAAAATAAATCCCTAAAAAACACCTCAAACAGTTTTTCTACAAGACTCATTCAACATAACTAGACTGAACAACAAAACCAAATGTGGTCAACACAGTCTTACATCACCAAAATGGTTGGGAACCCTCCAATCTAAATGTTAACTCAAGAAGGATGTTGGTGGTTAAATAACTAAGAATGAGACTACTTATTGTCAGACCAATACTATGGATAAAGTAATTTTACAGATATGGGGAGATAGAAACAAACTCCCCACTATAAGGCGAAACTCAATTTTTGCTGAGATAGAATCGAGACACTTATAGGGGGAGGCCCAAATGGAATCCCCAACATAACAGTTATACTTTCATTAAAATTTTCCATAAAAACCCTACATGTGACCCCTAATGGATATCCCCACCGTAAGAACCATCTATATTAAACAACATTCATGGGACTTCATGAAAATACCCCCAAATATATGAATTTTCACGACTACAAAGTTAGTTCTCAATGTTTTGACAACCATGGGAAAACCCTGTGTAGAATTCTATCCACATGAAAAACATTGTATATATACATGGGCCATGTCACATGGGCATGTAGAGACTGTGTGATTTCTACTGTCTCTTATCGTACTGTTTCCAAGGATGGCGCATAGTTACTAATATATTTGCGCAAACCATGCTATGCCATCTACCTAGCCCAATATTCACACGTCTCTCCGAAAACTCAAAGGAAACCAATGGGGGAAATCATTATTTATGGAGATAACGTGGAAAAAATATCCCCCACCTCCTTCCATGGAATGAGTTCACCTAGGGGAAGATAATAATACTACAGGATTAAACTATTACATTATTTCATACCTTTTATGATAATTTTGACCAAAAATTTGTTAACGACCCTAGGAATTCCCTATCTATGCTCCAACATCACTTCATGACGTAAGTCGAGATCTTAAATGCTGAATGAATCTTCGGCCCCATAGTTAGGCATTAGTTAACACCCGAGTATAACTTATTCTTTCGCTGCTACAAGAAAAATACATTGTGATCCCAAATGGGTTCAACGAGACACAATACACTCCAAACATACTTTACCAAAACCTGTCATTTTGCCGAAACAATAGTTTATAAAATTGACACACATCAGTACTTGTTTCATAGTATGAAAAATGGAAAGATAATTAAAATATGAAAAAACATTCCCCTAAATAGAGGAATTCATGATTTTGTGAAGGGAGGAAACTATTCAAAAAAATAGAGTCTCTCTAAATATTGCACAAACATCACTTTTGCAGTCAAACGAGCACATGACATATAAAGGTGTCACCAAACATGGCCACTGTGACTGATAGAAACCATATTTTTTAGAGACCTTATGATGAGTCCAATATAGCACATGATTATTAAAAAATTGTCATATCTACCTCACATGATTATATTCCTTACACTAGTGGTTTAACATGAACCATCATTTTAGAGATAATAATGAATGACCCAAATGTAATTTTATACAGTATTTTACACTAACAATCCCAAAATTCTTCAACCTATTGAAAATCAACTAACATAAGGAACTTAGGTCCCATTCAACCTTCCACAACCACTGTCACTCTAAAAGGGGATCCAAAAAACCAATAATGGAAATGGTGTGGACTCAACATCCAAAGCATGAAAGAGATACTCCTTGCATTGATCAACTCTATGACTTTATAATGAAGATGCAATCTGGGATGCACTTCAGTTGTTCATTAAATTATTATGGGTGTGTACAATATCCAATTAGGGAACTCAATTACCCAAAAATGATGGTCCATTGGTCCAATAATATATCACATGTCAGAATCAAACACATTAGAGGAGACACCCGAAGGGAATCTCAAACATTTCTTAGAAGAGACCACTAACCAACCACTCAACCAGTCATACTGACCAAACACAAACCCCAAACATCATTCAAAAAAGAGTGGTTCTTGAACAAAAAACATCCCACAACAACAACATTTAGAAAAACACATAAGACACACAACCAGAACTGGTCATCAAGAAATAACATTTTATTCTAAAATAAGTAAATTCATTGAGAATATATCGGTCAGTGGTTAGAATACCCACCAATGGTATGTTATGGGACTAATATATGCATGATTTTGTGCCACACTAAGAACCATCCTCATATCCATCCTGGCACACATCCATTTTGGCTATTAACCATCCATCATCCTGTATAACCCCATGCAAGTGGTCACTCGTGTAAATAGAAATGGTTAAAACCAAAATTCATTCCACATTGTAAAACCAAAACATTAAGCCATCACATCGATTTTTTTTTAAAAAAACTACTAACAATAGAATAAAAACCTAATTTACATCATACAAAACATATAAAAAATCCCCACTATTTTAATTAAATGCCCTATTTCAATCCATATATAAATTTCAAGACATTACTTCCCATTTCAATACACTCTCAATTTTATAAAAAAACTCTTTTTTATAGAAACCAATCAAATTAAAAACCCATATCTTCATATTTACACTAAATTTCAATTATTCATAAAATGTTTTAAATTATTACTAATTAACAAATCAAAATTTATCATAAATCCCCACACATAAAATCCCAAAACATTTCACTCAACTCAAAATAGTTTAAATAATTTATATAAGTATATTTGGAGTAGATTTTTCACAACCCACTATATCATAATTCATACCTTATAAATATGTGTAAACACACCATTTACCATTTCAAAATATTTCCGAAAATTCATTTCCACAATTTTAGAAATCATGAATCTTTCTCTTGAATGAAAATTATTTCTTAAAAGATCAAATTTAATAAATCTTGTTTATTTTTAATTTTGAAATGATACTTCTAGTATTCAAAACAAATGGACACAATACAATGCGAGAGAAAACTAGTTTTGGTGGGTGGCATGTAAATATGGTTAGCGGCCATACACCAATCACTTAACCATCCCTGAGAGTGTTGAAAGTCAATATCCCAATATCAAAATAGATTTCTAGGTCCTATGAGCTGATTGATACCATTGACCCAACTCTCTTTTCATTTCCTCAATCATCGAGGACCCATGAAAACAAATGGATTAAGATAAAACCCGAAACCCCCTAGTGACAGGAATCTCATCACAAGGTGTGTTGTCCAGGTACCCTTCCTGTAATTATAATTTCATATCCCATTATCCCATTATATGGAATATCCCGACTCTTCCCCTTAAATCATGGTCCAATAGAGTGAACATGACCCTCTGAAATGATTTTGTCACTAACCCGATTTGGTCACCTTCAAAACCGGCACCCGAGCTGGTCCGTGGAAAGACCCGAAGGGGGTTTCCAATCCCTATGGGATGGAAGAAGTTCCTAGGAATCATAAAATAAAATATGGGAACTATTTAACCATGATTATAATTATAAAATAAATAGTTGATCTAATAAAACAAATATGGATTTTTCAAACAAAATTATCTCTTACAACATTTACGAATTGAGTTAAATAATTTAAAATAATTTTTAAAGAGTATTAAAAAGAAAAAAAACAAAAATTATTGAAAAATAACCCTGTCATGGAAAGGGTCACCACCCTCAAGCCATCTCGACAACATTGCTCCATAATGGACCGCTAGAAACCCAAACCACTGGCACTAAATACTTTTCCCAATCATGAGACAAAATTACAAAGTATAATAACACCCAAGGGTGTATGTAGGATTCCATCCAAATCCAAGTAGTTTGGAACCCTAAAATTTTTCCATTTAAAAATCATTATAAGAAAAAAATTTGTATGTTTTGAAAATAAGAAAATCTAATAACAATTTCTATAATATGCAACTTTAAATAAAAAGCATTTTTTAGTGGAATACTTTAATATAAATCGACACATTCAAATAGAATGTAAAATATACTGAATTTATACAGCCTAATATATCATATACAGATGTTAAATATAAAATTTATAATGAGCACTAGTAATGGGAAAACAAGAAAAGGCACTAGCTCATTTTGGGTTCCAGTTTCCCTGTACTCAGTGAATGTTACCATATAAATATATATTCTTGTGCACATGAGCCCCTAGTAGGTATCATAAACTTAAAATACTTTTCCCCAAAAATTAAAATCCTTAAATTTTAGTTTTTTTGTCATCATCAAGCATTCTACATGAAATAGGATCCAAACCCCACAGGATCATCTGCATAATAGTACAAGTCAACCCACATAGATAACTATTTTTTAACACTTGTTCTCAAAAAAGTTCCAAAATCCATGAAATACATTTTTCACTTGAAAATAACACATCAATTTCACATGAACACACCATATAGACCACACATAGGTCACATGATTCCCTTTTTCATTAGAATTCATTTGGGAAATCAAACTCACACCAAAAAAGCAAAAACATGTTTCAACTCTCATTCACACTTCAAAAAAAAACTATAAACAATTTCACAAAACTGCTCCAATATAGAAAACATCATATAAAAACTATTTCAAATGAATATACATCATTTCAAAAGTTTACGTACACAAAAATAGTTTGGAAACATAGTTCCACCTCTTTCATAAATCGAGAAATCATTAAAAACCTTCACAAAACAATTCCAATGGGTGTAACCAGGTTTTCCACATAAAATAAATCTAAAAATCCTATTTTAAGACGAATATAAAACCAATATCACATGAAAGTAGAATTTAAATCCATAATTTCATTTAATAAAACTATTCCATGAATCATAAAATAACCCAAATGGACAAAACATGGAATACACAACAAAAATTTTCATTTTTTCACAAAAATGAAACATAAAATCATCCTTCTAAGAAATTCAATGAAATAAAATTTTCTCACAAAAAACAATTGGATAATATCATTTTGAAAATATAAATCATGAATAAATAACTCATCCAATAAATCTTAAAAATGGAATCACCTTCCATTTTTTCCAAAAACTATAAACTATTGTGAGAAACATTAATCGCACCACCACCGCGCCACAGGGAAGTAAAATTAAGAAATTATTCAATATATATCACCAAAATGAAACAAAACCATTCCCTATGTATGAATCCTAGCGATTGGAAATTTTAGAACCTCAAAAAATGTTTGATAACCCATAAGAAAATGGGGGAAACATGAAAGGAAACCCACTTACTTGAGATATCATGAATAAAACACCCCAAATACATTTGTATATGAATTTGAAAACATCCAAAAATGAATGTGAGGAACTAATATGAATTAAAAGTTCATTTGGAAATGCTAATGGAGGAAAAAGATTAAAATATCAAGGAGTTATGAAGGAAACAATTTACCTCATCAAATCTATATGATTTGAGATAACATTAGAAGATTCATCCTAATTTTAGAATGAAATTATCGCCAAATAGAGGGATACGATGAAGGTTGAATACCTAAAGATGTTTTATTTGACTGGGATGAGTAATCACTGAATAACATTAAATATATTCAAAAGATACTAAATAAGTTTTTTTTAAAAAACTGGAAATGGGCTTACAAGAAGATCAATTCCTTAAAACAAGCCAAAAACACAATGATTATGGATTTTTGTATGGTCCAAATAGATAAGGTGGGGTTAACAGGTCATGGAAGTCCATTTTAGCTGTTTAATTGGTCTAAAAAATAATTGTTTTAAAATTGAAGAAATTTGTTTTTAAATTTAGAAATGGGATCATGGTTTGGCCCAAATCATGAAAACTCTCCATTTTACTAAAAAAATGGACCTAAAATCCCCACAAAAAATAAAAAATAGAAATTAAATTTATATTTACATTAAAATAAGTCATGGATGTGAAAATCTCACATCGATTAATTTTTATATCTTATAACTAGTAACAAGTATAGTTGATAATGAATGTGCCTCACGTCTAGTGGCGAACCAGGTTGGTTCGACACACGATGTCCCTCTATATATCTATATATATTGAATGGTTGAATTTGAGACAATGGTTAATAATAATATAATATACATATAGACATGAACTAATTAAAAATTATTTATACCTTAAAAAACTATAATTATATGATATATAATAAGGGAAACCTTTATACATTATGAGGATTATTTTAGTAGAGAGTTATATAGTATTTTATAAAAAACATATATTAAAAAAACATAAATGAAAATGTGTACCCTTCCATTCAATTCAAAATTTTCCCCAAAAAATATTATTCCTAAATACAAACTCACTTTTCATTGAAAACACATTTACTTATATTATGATGAGTCCTTATAGTGGAAGGATATCACTATCTATGGTACATATTCATCCTCAACCCTTGAGAAAATTATTTCAATACATTAAATGAGTAGATAAATCTCACTAAGGGTAGTAAAATTAATGGACATCAATTACTCCATTGAAAAACATTAATTATCAGGTGAATATTTTATTTTTCACATAATAATCATTGAGCTAAAAAAATAACTATATTAGTCTTGAAATTATCATATTTACATAATATTTTTTTATAAAATGTTTCAAAAACAATAATATGGGGAGAATATTATTTAAATATTTTCCTTGAGAGAACATGAAAAAAAATTTCTTCAGAACAATCCATTGACATATAAATGATAAAAAATTTCACCAAAATAAAAATATATTTTAATTAATCTTATGATATAAAATTATTTATATAAAAACACATAAACAAAAGTAACATGAAATTTATAAAAGGATAAAATGTATGTAATCTAATGGAAAATAATTATTAGTTCGAATTAATGGAATTATAATGCGGGATGTCTTAATCATTCCTTAAAGGCCTCATTCCATGACATCAGGCACCATACAATCATAGTCATGTTCCCTGAGATTATAAATATAATCATGTATTTGTCCCAAAACATTTAATATACCATAATGTCCTTGGGAACTGTCATTTTATATACCATAAATTAATTTCTATAAAACATTATTATTATATGGGTTGACATATAGTAAACAATACACAATCTATTATGTCAAATGTGTCATGTCAGGGAAATTACTATCTATTTATAACTAAGACCGACCCATAAATTTTATATATCCAATGAATCATTTATATAATTAATCTACATTAAAATTAATAATAAATATTCCGTGAAAGTAATCGTAAATATTTAGAAAACTATCCTACAAAATGTTAATATTTTACTTACAATGTAACGTAAAAAAACATGATCAAAACAAATCCAGATAAATAATATTGGAAATCTAATCTATATAATATATACATCCAGTAAAAAAATTCATATATGTATGTTTAACTAGATGTATATTTCTAATAATAAGCATTTGAAATTTTCTTTGAAAAAAGGTAAAATATTATTTTTTCATTATATATTAAAAAAATTCATAAAATAATGTGAAAATAAAATTTAATTAATAATAAACAATGAAATAAATAATTTAATATTCAAATATAATAATTTTTATGTTTTTATGAAAATTCATTTATTCCTTAAATATTAAATGATAACTTTCATTCGCACTTTTATAAAAACTCAAACGGAGTTGAATGTAAAATATTTTAATTGATGCAAATTAATAATAGAAAAATAATTTAATTTTTTTAAAAAATAATAATTTCCAATTATTTATATAGAGATAAAATATACCATAGTATTTTTAAGAATATGGGCCTGCAAAAAATATTTAATTGACAAATGTTGAAACAATATCATCTTTTCAAAAAACATGTTTCTTGAACATTTCAATTAACGTATTAAGGAATATCATAGTAATACATAAAAAATTGTGGAATAACTGAATGAGAAAAAAATATATTTTGTTTAATATATTTGGTTATAAAATATCCCTCAATGTAAACTTATCATTAGTAATCCTAGAAAAAAATGATATTGAAGCATAAACACTAAATTCTTTTTTAACTTTTGTATCATCAATCCATTGAATGAATTACCTCAATGAAACAGTCTTCATAAAATGTAATCCCTTTCCTCAAGTAATAACTTCATTCATATATTCTCTAAATACATTGTTAAAAAGTTATATTGGTTTTATAAATTCTTATAAAGCCATTAAATATTCATTCCATTATCATTGTTTGTTTCTTAATTTAGTACATTGGATTATTTAATTACTAATTTTTATAAGTTAATGCCAAATGTTTTGGGGTTGTTTTGTTCATATTCTTTAAACATTTATGGTAGGATGACTATAGTAAAAGGGATAATGATTAAACCATATATATAATACCAATATCTGAATTATAATAAAATTTATAAATAAAATAGTTATAATAGTTATTAAATTTTTATTTATACTAATTTTAAAATCATGAAAAAAAATTATTCATATGATATTTCATATCTCTTTTACATGATATCCACTATGCAAATTGATTTAATGAATTCCCTTAATCTAACAATTAGAAACATCATTCTATTCCTTTCAAATATTTCTTGTGGTTATTGTTCCCATATTCTTGAAATATTGGAAGTTGAATGTTTTTACCATTATTTTAATTATCACATGATTTTTAAAGAAACTAATTTTTTTTAATATTTTTTTCTATCAAACTCACATACGATAAACTTTTCAATAATATATCAAAATAGTTGGTTATGAATAATAATAATACATTTTAATTCAAATTCTATATAAATGGGTTTTGAATTCGTAAAACAACCTCATTTCCCTCCACATACCTTATTATCATTTTCATGATTGGTTATACAATTTAGTAAATCCAATAAAAAATTAGTGTAATTATATAAAATATGATCAATATAAACCATATAATGAGGATGATAAATTCTAGTATATCCTTAATCATGACATTGTATATTCTATAAAAATAATTTTCCTCATCATAATAACATTTAATGTATGGAATAATAATTATATAATCTAAAGTAACATCATAACCCCGAAATTTACCATTGACATTCCATTGACACCAAATAAAATCCCATTTATATTAAGAAACACATAATTACAATAATTATAACAACTAATTCAGTTCCATACATTTTGACAATCATTTCTATCTAGTGGTTTAGAAAATTAGGAAGAAAACATACATATCAAACCCTTATAATACAATGTGTATGCTTCCAATGTATATCAATTTTTCAATAGAATCATAAATCATAAATTTAATATCCTCGTTCATCCAAAACAAATTCTCAGATTTTATCTAATACCCCCACAGTGGAATTATAGATGTTCCTATAGTTGTAATTAATGATTAATCTATATGAATAACACCTGAACATGTATAAAAAGTATTGTGTTCTCTGTATGAGGTATAAAAAAGGAAAAAATAAGAACATTGACAAATCAAATAAACTATATTATTGTTTTATATATCTCTCCGTAATAGATGTTCTCAAAATAATAACTTACTTACACTTAATATAAATAAATTTTTTTGATTAAATATCACATTAAAATACTATTGGTATAAAATTATTTAAAAATTTCTTCATGAAAGAACATGAAAAATTTCCATTTGAATTACACATTAAACCATAATATATGATGGAAAATATTTGAAATCATAATCTCATTTTCTTAATTTAGGAAATAAAACTATTTCCATAAAAAACCACCAATAACATGAACATGTAATTTATCCAACGATAATAATATAAAAAGTAACAAATATAACAATAAATAATTTTATAACCATAAATATATATTTACTGATGACATGATAATTTCAACATATCATTATGCCAAGATATCATGGACAATACTCTTAGGTCAACGATCAAATAAATTTTTCATACCATTATTTCCTTTTAATAAGACATTTTATATTATTTAAATGCGTTATTCAAATATATTTTCATTAATTGACATGGTTAATACTTATGAATACTCATTTTTTGACTTGAGTAATATGAATCCAAACCCAAAAAAGCATAATTCATTGTTCATATATTTTATATAAAAAATAATTTGTACTCAATATTCCATGATAAGAAAAATTGTTATTTTCAAAAACAAAATATGAACTGTTAATACTTTTTATAATAAATAAAATGAAAAAAATGTTCCTTAGTTATCCATAGAATTAATGAATATGGTATTATTTATATAATATACCCAATAAAGAATATAAAAATTTAATTATTATATATATTGATAAAGAAATATTTTTAAAATAGCATTAAAACATTTCATTGAAAATATGGAAATTATCCATTTATTTCTATATCAGAAATTACATAAAATTACCCTAATATTTAGAAAATTATTTTATTTAGAAATTAAAATGACAAAATCTAAATAAATTTTTAATGAAATGGACAAAAATTATGGGGAAAAATAATATTCCTCTTATATTTCATAAAAGATAATATTCATTTCAATCTATTGTAAAAATTAAAAAGTCAGGCATACTATAAATATTCTAAATGATAAATATTAATAATTTTATATGAAAGTAAGTGGATTAAAAAATAAACATCGTAAAAAATATTGATAGATATATATATAAATATAATAAATCTATATATGAACTTTGAAATGGTTAAAAACGTTCGATTACCAAAGCAGAAACAAAGCACATATTTTTAATTGCATTTTCATGATAACATTAAATAAAAAAGAATGAAAATGGAACTAATTAGTGATTATTAAATTAATAAATGCTTGATAATAATTTATATATAGTATGAATAATATGTTTTTTTATTTTACATAAATTTTAAATTCATCGTATATTATCATTAGAAAGAATGACATTTTAATATAAATGCTTAATGCCTTGGTAACTATTGAATCATAATAATAATAAAATAAATAACATAAAATATAAATTCACATACCAATAATATAAGAGTATTGATGATATAATATATATATATATAAGGGTATTATATGCAACAAATAAACACAAGTATGTGTATAACATGAAACCAACATTAATAAAACAATATTGAGATATTGAAATCTCGTACCTTGTATCTTGTATCATTTCATATGTAATATAAAGCAACAATAATATTATTATATTAATTATATAATTTATTAATATATTATTTTTAATTTAATTATAATGATTAATTAATTTGTATTTTTTTCTATAATATTTATGAACTAAATTAGAAAAGATTGAATTGGATTTTTTGAGGACATTCAATACGTATATCTAAATAGAATTAGTAGGATTAACATGAAAAAATATCATTATTACAATAGTTAAAGTATACTAGTAATGAAATAAATATATTATTTATAAATTAATGATAATCTTACAAATAACTATTAAATTTTTTCATGAAAACAAATATAAACATTTCATTGGGGTGGTTGAATACATTTTCATACGAACTATGTAATCATTTTCTACTAGAATGAAAGTTATGATTGTAAATAATATATTATAATTAAATAAAAATGTCTATTTTATAAATATCAAATATATTATGTAAACATATCATAACATCCATTCTAGTGATGTGGTGATGAAACATTATTCACATTGCATCGTGGAGGTGGTAGTCCACACATACACAAAACCAATATTTTTAATTATAATGGAATTGATAAGGTGATGAAAATGTGTTATTATATCAACATTATATTATGTGATTATATATAAGATAAATATTTTATCATATAATTATGGTTATATAATATTTTAATGAGGTGGATGATAAAATAAACATGAAAACACCTTGTTAAGACTAATAGATCATCCTTGAAGAGCATCCCTTTGTTGAAACCACTATATTTCTAGTCCAATATTGTTCAAATGTTAGAAACTCTAGAACATGGGGAGTTTAATCTAAAAATGGATTTTTCTAGGTCGTCATCAAGATTAATGGATCATGATGTGTGTAGTTGAGAAAGGAGGATGTTCCCTTTTATGAGTGACGTGGGTGATAGTCTTGTAGATACAGGAAATATTATTGTATATATTTTTTATAACTAATTTTAAATTGCTTATAAACTCCATATATTCTATTATATTTAGCATTTATTCTATTTTAATTCAAATATTAATAGTATTACAAGATTATGTGATATTTGGAATCTTGCCTTTTTGTTTGAGACCTCATTAACCCTTTTAACCTTAATATTCTTAACCAATTATTCAGTCTCTTAGAATGATGAAAATAATTACACAAAATTAGATTTATAGATAAATGTAAATGACATGATATAATATAAAATTCATCATCTTATTGAGTTATGAGAGTAAATTAAAGCTCATATACTAATTTAATAATAACATTCAATTGTTAAATAATATGTAGAGTAATTTTGGTATTATTCCAAAAAAAATATTTTGAGAACATATATATAATAATATTATTAAAATATAAAAAACTGAACCAAAAATAAATATTCATACATAAATATTACTTTCATGGTATTAATTATTTTCCCAAAAATTATTAATTTTAATATTTTTGAAATTATTTTCATAATTTTTATACTCTATTCACAAGTCATGCATTAGTGTTTGGCAAACATTCTATGTAATTACACTATCAATAAAACATAAAAATAAATATATATCATAAATATAGTTTAAAAATAATTAATTTTATCATATATATTATCCATATATAATTTATGTCTATATTAATATCAAAACAACATAATAAGTGAGAGAAATTTAAATTTTGTAATTACACTTCAATTAATTTTAAATAAAGAGAATAATCATGGGAATATGGAATATTTTTTTATTTTTATATTATATGGTGATAATAAAAGTATCCAAGATATCTAATGACATTATGGATTGTTTTTTGAGTGATTTGAAAGCCTAATCCCATAATTTAAACCTCCATCAACACCTTTTAGCCTTTACTGTGGTTATAATATTTTACTATTGTTTATATTCATTCTAACTAAAACTAAAAATGAAAATATTATATAATTTGAATATTATTGATTCCAAATATGTGATAAATTTTATATTATTTGTATTTTAAATTAGTAGAAAATTATTTTAACTTAAATTAAAGTAATGCAATAAAAATATCTTTTTTAAAAAACTATTTTAGGCATATAATTTATTTTACACCAGAATAAATTATAATAATTATTCCCATGGTATTACATAGAATATGATTAGTAAAATTAAACATAATTATTAGTAAAAAAATAAATACTTTTATTATATTGTTAAATTACATGAATTATTGAAAAACTTATAAGGTTTCTGAAAAACTATGATTATTATATATTGATCAAAAAATGAAATACATTCATCAAAATAAAACAAATTATTTAATATTATTATTTTTTAAAAAAATTAAGAAATTTATTTATATTTTTATAATATAAAATATCTGTAATTCTACGAATTTTTTCTTAATATCCATGCATAAAATGTAAAAAATTCATTTTTCAAGAAAATTAAATTTCAATGTGAAAAAGAAATTTTTATATATATCATACACAATAATCCCAATTATATGGAATTTAATTTCTATTATTTAATATATAATCTTTCAATTTAATTATAATCAATTTTTTATACTTATTAAATTCATTAATTTTAAAAAAATTACTTTTTTTATATAATATAGTTTTCAAGAAAATACCTCAATTAATATTATGTCATCTAAAATGAATATAAATTTTTATTCTATAGAAATTAATAATTACATTTTTATGGAATCATTTTCTATATATATTTTATAACATATTTACTCGTATTTATACCATTAAATTAAAAAATATATTTTATAAACATAATATTTTTAAATTATTATTTTCCAAATATATCAAATTTTATATCAAGATTGATATTGTTTGTCGTAAAAAAAATTGATCATTGAATTATTTTTTAATAAAAAAACTATGATGTAACATAATTTAATAATTTATGTGTTGTACCACACCAAAAAATCTATTTTGGGTATAAAAAATCCTACCATGTCATATAGATTTTATAGCACAGACCTCAATCCATTACCCATCAGGACAATTTTTGCATTACCATTAGACCACTTGGTGGTGTTTGATAAAAGTATGATCCCATATTCACTTGGATTTCAATCCCATACTTTTTTTCGTTCTCCACTGAAATATAATCTATCATCTCCTCAATCCTCATTCTTCTATGATGATGTGACCCATCAACAATCTAAAACAAAGGGCCTCCAAGGACTCTCTACATATGAAATTTAAATCCTTACAGTAAAATTATAAATAATTGGTGAAATTTTAACCTCTCAATTTCCAAGATGTTCTATATGAGTGTCAAATAATTTTTAAATGATTCTGAGTTGTACACTACCAAATGATCATTCATTAATATATTGCAAAATGCTGACAATGAAGTGATATGTGTGACTCCAATCTAGTTAAATAAGTCCCTTATTCCAACCTTGTCTAAGATCAATTTACAAATCTCTCTAATAATATTTCCCACATAGAAACCATGGTATATTAGTAAATGAAATGTTATACCAGTAAATTATAGATCTCTATCCTCACCTTATTCATGAATCAATAGGATCATGATAACTTATATCCCAAATGTTCATCAGAAACAAGTTCCATGTACAAAAACCATGATGTATACATAGTATTATAAATTATACAATTTTTTTTTTCGTACAAACAATTTAAAATCATTAAAATAATCCACATTAATTGTTTATAATTCTATATTAAAAGTATTTGAACTCTTCACAAGTCATAGAGGCCTCATTTAAAACCAACAGAGTCAAATTATCACATATACTAGTTTCACCATCACATAAACACATCGTCAAAATTATTGTTCGAACATTTTCTATCCTATATAATTAAAACATCATAGTATGATCACATTTTAAAAAATTTGATGCATATAGATAAAAATTATTCTAAAATAGTAGTGATATCAATCTCAAAACTCATTTAGTGCCCTTAATTTGAGATATATAAATACTCCAATAATATGATTTAAATTAACATACATTATAGATAATGGATTCCCTAGTACATGGCCATGGTATACTTAAACTAAAAGAATTATATGTAATGATCATTTGTATACATCAACAAAAAAATCATTATCAAAATTCATATAATGAATAATACTATCACATATTTGTGTACAATAATGGTTAAATTTCACTCCAATGTCCTATTTTGGACAATTTCTATTAGCATAATTAATCATACACCCAATATGAAATACATTATACAACATACTTCATATACCTTCTTGTGTGTACACAATGTTTATTAGTATGTACAAAAAACATTATAATCATATAATTAGTATCATTACATTGAAATATTTAGGATTTGAAAACCATGGCTGAGTTTATATTTATAAAATAATAAATATAAATTCATCTAAATTGTTTTCTTTCATCATTTGGGTTCACAAATAAGACAAAGTAGATTTACTAGTAAAATATATATTTATAAGAATTATATCAAAAATTTAAAAGTTGTATTTGATGATATAATGTAAAGTTTATTATTTAAGTATATTAATTTATATATAAAATTCAATATTATACACCAAAAAAATAATATGATGCAATAAAATTAATATTATATAATTAAATCCATTTTATGTGTTCAATGAAATGATTTTTTGAAATCATAAAAACTCAATGATAATGAAATACTTTTGTAAAAATAATCAATAACATCGATAGTGATCCAGATATATTTTATCTGTGATAGGGATTTTTATTAAAAATTTATGAAAATGTATTCCAAAAAGGGTGGATATAACAAAATATATATAACTGATAATGATACAACTAATGATTACAATGGATTTGGTTTATTTTAGATCTAAGATAATGAATATGGTACCTAGTGTCGATGTATTTGTTAAAACTCTTTAGGAGATGAATGAAATTATCATAGAATTGATATTTTATAGTATTGAGTAATTTTGTATGTGGGAGACGTCTAATATATAACAATATTTTAGTTATATTTATATGATGTTTTAATATATATAAAGAGGATGGTTAAGGATAGTTATACATATATTATTTTTTAAAAATAATGATGAAAATGTGAAGGTTATTTAAAAATGATGAATAAATATCTATAACATATAGAGACTATGAGTAGTGCTTATTGATTTATTTGGGAAAATATTTATATTAAGAAGTACCACCTAACTAGTCACATAAATAAGTATAAAAATGTTTAATACATGAGATTATTCAAAAAGATTATCATGTGTAAGGATGCTGATGGATGGAATTATATTTTTCATGGTTCAAATATAAAATACATTCTAGTAACATCATAAATTAAATAGATTTTACTTAACATAAAAGAATGTACATTTAATATATATTGGATGGTATATGTAGAAAATCAGTATGAAGTGGATCTTAAATAAATAATTCATTTTTATAGAGAAACATTGATTGATTCTCAATCACTTTCCATAGAATAAGTGTCCCCTCTATTTGGTTCTACGTTGACCATGTGATTCTTCACAATTTTAAATTTAATAATTTATCTCTTATTGTTCCCTTCCTAGAATTGTGATCATTACAATACTCTCTCATAATGTGATTCCTATTCATCAGGAAATTCTTCATAATTTCCTTTTTTGTTTTTCAACAAATATTAGTTATTCAATTGTGATTTTTGATATCCGATATAAATTTTTAATCAAATATTGCGGTACATTCTCAAGGGTTTCCCCATTGTTACTCCAATATTTTAGAATATATTTTTTCAAACCATTATTTTTCACATATCAGATAATATTTCAATGTGGTTATAATAATTTTAGGTGTGGATTTATCCTTCATTATTTAATAATTAATTTTATATGTAAAATTTGTTGGTTTAATGTATTGTTTATGGTTTATTTGATCATAAAATTTTATTTTTTCAGGAACATACACTTTATTCTAACGTAATGATGTTCATTAATTAACTAAGACTATTGGATTTAACATCATGATGTTCATTAATTAAGTAATATCCTAGGGTAATCTGTGTAAGAAAATGTATTTTAGATTAGGGAGTTAAAGGGTTATCATAATATTACGAGAATATCATAGATTGGATGAGTACATCTTGGATCATCTATGCCAATTGTACTTAAGTATCTCATCTATAAAATTTAAATGAGACTTTCCATCATGATTGATTTATCCAAACCCATGGTGGGGTATTTTGTTTTCTTGGTTTATTCCGCAAATGACTATCAACTAACAATCCTGGATTTACACTAATAACAGTTTTATTCATATGTAAACGATACTTTTTAGAGACAAATATCATCTTAGGATTTTGTGTAATTAATATTATATTGATTTTCCTAATTTACCCATACATCTAATGTAAATTAATCTGATCCTCTAGATATGGGAATGTTTTATTTTAATTTCTCCCCATGTTCTTTATATGTTGATCACTAGTATTTAGATTAGTCATTTGTTTGACCAATACCCAGTGTACAAACATTTCATGTTTATTGTTTTCCACAATATTAATTCATAAAATTTTTTATTTTGTGATATATTTAGTGATTGATGTATGATGATAATGGGGTATGATCAGAGATGGGTTAGGATAAAAATAATATTTCCCAAATTTTATTTTTTGGTCTGTAGTGATAGAATGGTGAAATATGAGACAATTATAGAGAGAATTATATTTCCATATTCTATTCCCTAATGATGGAAAATATCATTTGGACTGAAAACTATTATTACAAATGATTCATGAGAGTGTTTTTTGATGAAAATTATTTTAGATGAAGATGCGTAATGGTTTTGGATTTCTAGGGGATTCCTGATGGCATGACATGTAGTCCTAGAACTCTTTCAATGTTTTAACCTTTGTGAAACAAATACGGAATTCCCATCATGAAAAATATGTCACACCATGGGTGGGATACACAAAAATTATGGCCCTTATTTGAACATATTAATGTCTATAAGGAGTACATTACCAGGAGTATATGTGGTTCTTGAAGACATGTGTTCCCAATCACATACTTTGTAAACTAGGGAAGATGGATCAGAGTGTACAATGAGTACATTCAAATGAGGCCATTTGGTCCAACTCACAATGTAATGAGTGGAACATGTTTTGTATCATGGATGTTACATGATAATTCACTAATTCCCTGACAATGTGATATCATACATGGTCTTGAGAAACAATAATTATGTGTTCTAGTCTAACTATTTTTATGTTGTATACCAATACATACAAGATTTGAATTTGGAGAAAGGAATACCTTGTGATTGAAAGAGACACAAGAATTGATAGAAATAATGTGAAATTATTTTTAACCCATGTTATAACTAACGTGCCTCTCAAAGGAAATTGGAGACCATAATCCTCCACCTCTTAAATATCCTTTATTAGGACTCGCGTATGGGACGACAATTTCTCATTCCAAATATTTTGTGTAAAAAATGATAGTGACATTAGTTTTAAAAGTATATATTTTTGTGATTTTATTATATTGGTATTATTCATTATTAAATGATCATATGTTGAGAGTAATAACCGGTGATAAAATGCATGCTTCTAGGGATGGGAATCTCGTTTGTCAAACCGGGTTATAGGTCCCACATAAACTTTGCATAGGTATTGTTTTAAACCCAATACTGAATTGGAATTATTTATTATATGTATGGGTTTATCTCCTGTATATTCATTCTATAGAGAAGAGAAGGTCCCATAGAAGTGTTAGATATCCTCAACTATTTAGTGAAGTGGAATGTTGTCAAATATTTACCATATATATCATGAGATTTAATTTTATTTTTGGCTATATTTTGTTATTTATTGAATATGAAGTGTAGTAGTGAGGTGAATGTTGTCCACCAATAATTTTGAATAGTTACATAATATTTAAGGATATTATATATTCTACATTCATTTATTTAGAATATTCTATAGTTTTTGGTTCTATACACACATTCTTTTATAGGTCCTCATGATGTTAGGTATTGATAGTGGACATCTAAAGTTAGTACATGACTCATCATTTGTATATGGTCTATGGATATTGATATCACATTTCTCATCAAATTTGAGTTTATTTTTTAAAAGAAATTAGTTTTTATGGATATATATTTCTATGTTTATTATATTGATTGACATACATTCATAGTGATTATCTATGTACCATATTGATTCTTTTTTGGGTGTTTTTAGGGTGTCCTATATGGCATGTATATAGTCAAACAGTTATAGGATACTCCCCTAAAAGTGGTGTCGTGTATAGGTTATTGTATATTCATTGGATACCTTGTTGGTCCAGGAAAATATATAGTATAATTAGATTTTAATTTTTATAATAATGATCTATAAGGGGTTTACGAGTTTCCATCGGGTTGGTGCCCTTGTGTTGATAGTAGCTTGCGATATTTTACAGTTATTGGATGGCCTGTATTTTCAACATTTCAATTTTTTACAATTCAAAAAACTATTGTGCTAAATAGTTACTATTCATGTTTCCATATTGTATTGGTATATGGTATTTTTTGTGTTTTTACATGTAATTTAGGCCATGTCATCCCATGTGTGTCATTTGAATAATCAGTGATAGTCACTAACCCATGGCATATGAAAAGATGTATGGGGGTGTCACACAATGTCTATAGTCTGGTAGGTGTGTCTTGGTTGGTCAATTTTTGTCAAATTCATAACATATGATGTTTTCATAGGACCATATCCTTGATAATGTAGAGTTGCGAGGAATTGATTCAGAATAAAGAAAACAATTGGAATGTTTCTAGATCATGGATATTATGTGAAGTATCCCACTATCGGTGTGGTAAATGATGTATCCATTCATTAGGATGATGAGAACATTCCCTTTTAATTGGTACACTTAGACACGATTTTACAGAAAAGCAATGGTATATTCATCATATAGTAATGGGTTGTTGTTTTCATGGCCTTCTCGAGTCAGCACCATAGATATTATCTATAACTAGGTCACATCATTATAATAATAAAAATTACTCTATAGTAATAATGAACTAGGATTATGAGATAGTATCATAAAGATGAACGATTTTACAAAGAATCTCTATTTCATGGATGCATTCATGAGGGGATATATCTATGATGACATATAGAAATTCTACCACATGCTATCTAATTCTTGAACCTACCTATGGTTTTCTAAGAGAGTGATCATTTAGTTGTCAAGTAGCTAAAGTATCAACCAAGATAGAATGATTATTATTTTATGCATAACATGATACAAATGATTCATACATATAATACTTGTAGGTTTTCTATAAAATAGGGACTTTATAGTGGATGATTACACCGAAATAGTGTTTTGGGATTGTTGGGTTGTGCTGACCCCAACTAATTGGATGAATGGACTCCCAAATAATATTCCTCATTGAGTAGCAGTTGGATCTGGTAGTACAAGTAGTTTACATAACAATTATGTGTATTCTTCATGTGTTGTAGAGATTGAGATCTCAGCGGAATTTTGTTGAATTTGACACCGTTTTATGTTTTATATGACTAGATCTATCACTTGGGGTAGATATTCCACTTGGATAGGAACTCCCATTGTGGTGGCACTAGAGGTTAGACATATTTTTGGAGATGTAGGCATTAGAAGTTTACTATGTTTGTAATGTTTATTTCTAATTCATTTATTACATGAATAAGGATAATTCCCCACTAAGATGTGTTTTCTTGTTGAGATTTAATACTATGTGGGCACGTCAGTGCTTCAAAATGAGGATAGTGTTGAGGTGTGGAATGCGATTTTATTTAACTAGTCTATTTGAGATAATTATATTATGTTATTTAATTAACAAAGGCCCTAGTATTTAAGAAAATGATGATAGATGGAATGAAATATTCAAAGGGTAGGGGATTATGATCTGAAGACTTCAATTTTTGTTATTAGTTATGACATGTTCCATCCTTAATCTAGCTACAACTTTACCACACATCCCCAGTCTATGTCCAAAATGAAACCCTTTTCCATGACCCTGTGGTGCTACTAAATTCATTTCATCTTGACCCTTACATTTGGATGTCCTTCAGAGATGTTTCAATGTCAATAGACTTCTAAAAATATATTAACATACCCTTGGTAGTAGATAATCCTCAATTGGAATATTTCAATATTGGTAGGGTATCATTATTATTTTTTCCCTGTATAGACTAGTTTCAAACCATCCACTCTCATTCTAATGTTACTAGTTATAGTTTCAGAGATTCCATGTTGGAGGTGTTTAATATTCATTATATTTTTGTAATTAATTATTGGTAGATCTTGATGATCTAATGTAAAGGATGATACATCCAATTTCTTATCTATTGGATCTCATGATTTTTGGAGCTGTATATTCACTCAACATTCATCTTTCTAGGGTGTTGGTCTAGTTTTAAGGAATCATCCCAATGGATGTTCCAATCCTAACTCCATATATATAATTTTTTTCTATATTTTCCTTCACCTAGAAATAATAAGATATTTTCCTTAAAATATCAGATGAATCAATAGATCTGTGGGAGTTGAAGCTCTTGTTGGAGGACATGAAGAGGTAAGAATTTGAATGACCCATATTATTTTCATGTGTGACTTGGTTTTTTTATCCTAGGAAGATGATGAGACCATGAGGTTAGATGTGGAATGATTTACCGTAATAGTTTATATTAGTATGTAATATTATATACCACTGATTATCAATGTCTTCATCAACTAGTTGTTATGGTTGATGTGTATATTGATGTTTGAAATTCAGTAAGGTTATCACAAGCTCTAGGATTGAGTGGGGTATGTATGAAATATGACATTTTAAATAAGATATAATTGATTTGTGTTCATGGTGATAGGATTTGGGGTGTTGAATGTTATAATCATTGATGTTTAGAATTTTTTATTAGATATTTTGTCTCATCATGTATTGGTTTTTGGGATTATTCTTTGATGGAAAAATCAAGTACTCAATGTTCGTTATGTAACACATAAGAAAAAAATAAATGGTTCTATACATGAACATGGATTACCATATTTATGAGATTATATTCATGTTTCAGGCTTGGAATCAAGATATAAATGAATTTGGATAAGTATTCTAGGACATGTGATTGAATCTGAACCTACAAATTGTTTATTAAGTGCTGCCTTAAGATACAAATTATGGAATTTCCATATAAGAAGATGATTATAGTATTGTTTTAACTTAATTTTGTTGAGTGTGGTGACATATTTGATAACCTATTTATAGTCAACCATTTATGATGAATATGTTTAATTATATCTCTCTTATATGATTATCACCCCTCTAATTATTTATAATTCCATGGAAGAAAAACATTAGGATATATACTATGTTGGATTACATGAAAAGATAGTCTCCTGATATTTTTATAATTGATTTTATGAAGGTGGGGAGAGTATCATTATTGTACCCAGATGAAATATTACTCCATTCATGTTGTGAGAGTTAGAGTTGTGAAGATTTTTTTCCAATGTTTTAATATTTATGATAGTTTAGGATGTATCATGATCATTCAGTATCAGGTTGAGTAGAAAAATATGTTCTAGAAATGTATGGATTTTATTTCATATGGTCTAAATTGATAATAGGTGGAGATTGAGGATCTGAATAGATGTGGGAATGGTATGGTATGTATGTGGTTTTGGTAATATTTATTCTTTGTTCAAATATTTTATATAACTCTATTTTATGGGATCATTCAATGAATTTCCATGTTTACTCACTTCCTTTCCACACAAGATCATAACATTGTGGGCAGTATGGGAATCCTGGGAATGAATTATTTTTACAACATCAGAAAATTCTCATGATGATCATTTTTTAGATTGGTCTCACTTAACATCATAATAATGACGATGAAACATGTAGACTTTTGGAGTAAGGTTCCATTATATATAATTTTTCCATCTTAGAATGATGTATAGGTAAAATATACTTCTTAGTTATTGATTGAAATAATTTATATTTCCATGATTATTATAGGGAATATCTTGTAGGATCATCTAAAATTGTTGGAGTGATTGTGTCACATCTATAACCACTCCACCACTTGTGTAAAATATACAGATTCCATGTAATTAAGAACCTACTAGTTACCACAATAGTGGATAAATATATTGAGATATAAACCTTATAGGCATATATATGGATTTAAAAGTTATTGGAGATGGTTTAGTTTATATTGGGGTATCATTGGACATCCTATAAATATTAGGAGGTCATTTTTTACTACCAATTATATCTTTTAGTGTTTTATGTGGAGAACAATTGTTCTAAGAGATATGACATCATTAATGATTAATGTAATTTATCTCCGGTGAAAAAAATACCTCATCTCCCATTTACATGATATGTCTACCTTGTTCTATTAACTGTTGTTGAACTTGTTTTAGGTGGTATTGGTGTGTCAATCATGGAATATCATGGTCCAAGAGGTCCCTTGTGGTATGTCTCATGTTGAAAATTATACTAGGTAAAAATAATGGAGATCCATAATATAATAAACATGATTCATGGAGAATAATGATGTGCCAAAACATAAAGCATGTTATTGGAATAAAACATAATCATACAATATTGCACTAATATAAGAATACTAATCATAAAATAGTAGTTCAAGTATCATTAACCATTTACCATAACATGGTGGGATCACTACCAAATTCCCAGAGTGGAAAAATAATAACTACCGGATTCCCATAAACATTCTGGAGTATGAATAATGGATAGATTCACATTATAATGTGGACAAGGATTCACATCTTGATGCATATACTAAAGTGAGAACCAATACAGGACATCCGAAATTATCTCAGGAGACATAAATCCTAAAAAATGAATCAGATAGTGATAAAGGACCCCACCAATATTGTCTTGGACATTTTCATCATTTCCTTTCTTTTATAAGTCATGGTGGTTTCAATGAGGATTTTTGTTGTGTTTTGGAGGCAGGAGGTGTATTTTGTGTCTTTTTATTGGTCAACATGGAATTTTTGTTGGAATAATGCACCTATTTGGGTCAGGATCACGCCGTATGTAAAATGGTATAAGGGAAATAATGATTTCATTGAATAGAACTATTCATGGAACGTTTAGGGACCTCATATAAATGTCCGGGATGAAGATACCACAATAAAAATGTCCTCTAGAGTGGTGAGGGTAAAATAGAATTGATCTTGGACCATGATCATTATATCTCTTATTTTTCTACAGTGTATTCTAATGTAATATTTACATGATGTATTATGTAGTTGAGTAAATTATAACAATTAAAATCCATTTAAAATTTGAATAAATTACCACCTTCTTTAATGGATCTCAATAATTTCAGTAAGAGAGTATACAAAATGCTTCTTAAGTCTCTTTATGATTATATTAACTGATTTACATTTCCCATATAATCTATCCACAATTCGCTTATAAAATTTGATTCAATTTTGAAACATTATAGATGAAAAATATGCATAATTTTATTGACTTATATCACTGTGTATCTATTTTTATATTTTCATATAATTTGGTTTTTTCTTATTTCATTTTTGTGGTTTTACCCCTTTCATTATTCCATTATGAGCGGTTGTTCTCTCGATCCTTCAATAAAGGTAGAGGATCTGTAACCTTTTGATACATTATATGAGCATGTCATAATATCATGATTATTTCACTCTATGGGATAACAAAATTTATCTATTTAAATTGAGAATCTAATCAACATAATTGAAATTGGTTGGGATGAGATGAATATAAATGTTTTTTACTTGTTCTATTGTTTTCCATATATGGTAGTGCTTTCTTGTAATTTTTTTATCATTGTACTAAAAAAATTCATTTGATTTTATGGTTATTAGAACATGTGAACATCATTTGGATAGTTTTATTAAGCTCACCATATATGAAAAAGGATATGAAAATATATAAATATAATAAATTGGTTACAAATGGAATTTTCGAATAATGTTAGAATACCCTTGACAATAATGACTTGTTATGAAATCACAATATAAAACTAAAGTGGTTCTTTCTGAAAATTGTGATGTGGGGTAATTTTGAATTAAGGTTTTTCATCTTGAGGGGAAATTTTTATTCTTGGTTGTGGTTTTTAGTTAGCCGGTATACATGGAATGAATATAAAATATTGTAATGATAATGATCTAGTATTGAAATTATTAGGGGTTAGTTATGTAATTGATGAAATTGATAGTGAAATTGAATGGACTAGAAATATTGAAAAACTATTAGAAAAAAATGCATTATTTGGTTAATTTTTTTCAATAATCAAAAAATAATATATCTTGTTAATAATAGATGGTATGTAAATAGGTAATCATTAAATTGGTAATTTGTAAAGTAATGATGTAATATATTTTTTGTGTGGATCTTTGTGTTGTCTGATTTATAAAGTGGTTGGAAGGATAGTTGTAGAGTATTTTTAGATGGTGCGGTAATTTAGTGTTATTTTTTGGTACCCTTGTTGGTATTAAAAATGTCATGATTGTGTGTTATGTATATTTCACATACTTTTATATTATTTTTATAAGAATACAACAAGATTCTTCTTATTAAATAAACCAAAGGATTTGTGTTCCATGTTTTTTCCCAAATATCAATGATGGAGATGAAAGATAGATGGCTACCCTATTCTCCTCTACAACTCTTCTATGAGAGGTTTATACCTATATATATGACTCAATAAGTAAATATTGCATTATAGGTTGTGATTGATGGGTGGATAATGTGTTTCATAGTGGCTGTCATTTATAATAGGAGGTGATGAAGATGATGTACATAATATTCTTGATCCCCATTATTAAGGTAATGTGGAATTTGATTTAGGAGGAGGTGGATATTATTTGATCACTTATATGTGTTCGATTGGAATGCGATATATATTCCTAGGTGTCTTTAAGTGATATTTTATATTGTTACTCATGTGTCTTTGGTCATGGTTAATACGAAACATATGAGGGAACTAGGATGCATTATTTTGGATAGTGAGTGTTTTATATTAATAGATACTTTGGATAGTTTACCCTATATTGTAATGCTTCTTAATTTTTTACACTATTAGATTAGTTATATGGAGAGTGAGATATGGTTAATATGATTTTGGTAAGTTTTCCTATTAATATCATGTTCTTTTTTATATTTGTTCAGATGTTTATTAGTAGGATATTTTCACACATTTACAAGACAGATTGAGGTTGATCATAATGTGAATACAAATTACTCTAACCAAAATATATAAAAATGTATTTCTATTTTCTAAGAGGGATTTTCTGAATTTTATTGAAATTAACAGCATCGATATTGGAAAAGTTTCTACGACTTTTCCATAGGGTTTGTTTTAGGTATTTTTTTGGAGACCATATTTATGTTTTTTTAATTATAGATTCGTTTAGGATGGTTATGGATTTCATTTTTCATTTATGAGATTTAGATTCGTGATAATTTTCATTCTATCACCAATTACAAATTATGATAAAGAGAAGACATCGTTCCATAGGTGATATTTCCATACAATTATTGGTAGTCTCCAACCCTGGGACAAATGAATACGTGACTGGGCAGTGATTATATTTATTACATTATTTCTATCCCTTGAATGGTTCCCTTGTAGGGCGTGGGGTATGGACCGAGTGTCATAAATGTTTTTGGATGATTGATATGATATATTTTGTATTTGGGAACTATGGGGATTTCATATCCAGGTAGGAAAATAATGTTAGTTGATTTTGGTATATGACATTATCTTGGAAGACATGTATGGAAATGAGAATTTAGGGACCTCCACAATCAGACAGAAGGATACCATGTCAACCAAAAGACCACGTGAGGTGGTTCCTTTTTCATATTACAGAACTAGAACATGTACATGCATCATGATTAGTTGTTTTTATAGTTAAATTGGGAAATAAAAGAGACATTAAAATTAATTGTTTTAACAAACCATTATAAAATATGATGAATATATTCTTAATGTTCTTCCATGTTGTATTGATATACCATATAATTTATCCATGTGAAGCTCACATTATAGTGGTTCGATAGGCTGATCTTGTCAACAATTGGAGGATCAACTAAAAATTGTTGGATGTGGAATAATAGTGATAACTGAATGATTATTAGAATAAAATAATGAAGAATAATAGGGGGAGTTACATTGACATTTACAGGGAGTGTTTATTGGAGTATCATGAGACCACCGTATGTTTGAACCATGTTGATTCTGAAATCTGAGTCCAATGAGAATCCATTCTGATGAGGGTTAATGCATGTAATTAATCAATGAAGCATCTTGTATATCAAAGAGAGGAAATTTCTTTCCTTTCATATATTGAGAATGAAACTTTTGTATAATTCAAATCTTCATCCATTAAGGTAGAATATATCTGGATGTTTTATTCTTTTTAGCAACAAATTATGTTGATTGTGAGATACAACGATCAAGTTATATATATTTTTCCCCTAATGAAGTGTTTTTATATATTTTATTTATGTATAAAGAATAATGAGAACATTATTGAATGTATTCACTCTTAAGGAGGTGTATCATGATAGGGGATTCAAGGGGTTCCTTGAGTAGTTGATTTGTTATATGTAGGTATCATATGTCACGTCTAATTATGTTTTAACCTCAAAGGATTTAGTCACATTTATCTGTTCGAAATTATTATTGGGATAGTTTTTCTTGAATTTAAACTGAAGGATTTTTGTAACATGCTAAACAAGTGGGGGTTATGGTCAATATAAATATATTATCCTTAATTCTCTTAGAGAATGGTTTGTTTTGGGTTGACAACTTCTTCCAAAACTGAAAAAAAGGACACAATATTTTGATCAGCTACTAAAGGGATAATATGCTACTATAGGATATCCTCACAATGAACCTTGACCTGAAGTACCTATTTTATTGATCAGTTATAGAGGCGGTCATCAAAGTGAGGATTTTGAGATAAGAAGTGATAGTTAAATGCTATATTGACGCCAATAAAAATGTGGTTTTAGATCCCCTGATGTACAATTAGCTTATCTCCTACCATCTCACCACATATTTGTTTTAGGATCAACACAAAAAATCAATTCAAACTCTATTTCATAAGATATGTGTAATTCCCCGACCACAGTTACCCAGAGTCGGTGCATTATTACATAACATTGTTATGATCACAAAATATCAAGTCTCAAAAGACCGATTAGTTTTGTAGTCTTGGAAACACTTGATATATTCATAAGTCTTACAATAAATCATAAAGTAAAAAACCACAAAAACTTCTTGTCTTTATATCCCCACACACTATTCATGCAGGTCATTCATAAATTACTTTTTCATATCCTGGGAAAAATAAAACATTGAAAGGGGTGAGCTCAGATGATCAGTAAGGATAACAATATAGCGGAAGCATTCATAAATAAGAATAAACATGTAAGGCAATGTATAACTAAAACAAAAGCCTTTAAAAAATGAACTTAGGCATAATATGGAAGAAATAAAACGAAATAATTCCATTTACTTATTCACATTGATATTCTACTAGTTGAATAATAACATGAAATATAAATAACCACTTTCGTAATGATGGAGTGCATAATGCTAGACTATCATAACCACATAGCCATGGCCTCATTCCAAGACTACAAATAATATTTTTTAAGGCCTTGTTCCAAGAAACTAGTTCATCTCATGAGACCTACCGATGAATCTAGGAGCTATAGTGGGCTCCACCCGCCACATATTAAGTCCAATACATTCCACATATGAACAGGTTTAAACATAATATAAACATTCGTATTAAAAATAGCATACAAGATGTCAGTACTTTCTCCAAAAACCATGAATGGTATAAAAATAACTCATCCATGGTCAAACATATAACAAAAACATCAATACAATATGTAATTTTTGTATCATAATAAATAAACATCCAATAAGCTTAAAATCCATCAAAGGATGTTGACATAGATGAAATGAAAACTATTTGGGAGAAATATATCATTTTTTTAATCATCTAAAAGTCACATAATTATAAAATAAAACATTTACATTGAAAATATTCTGATAAGCTTGTAAGTGAAGCATAGACGATTTTATTACGGAAGAAAATAGCCACACCCACCGTATAAGTTAAAAAAACATTCTTAACTTAATTCTATCAAAAATGTTAAAAAGGACCTTGTTTTGAAAATGACAGAAAGATTCTTTTATAAAAATCTTATAAACAGTCATCAAGGGTATAAATAATTTTATCCCAAAATATTTAAAATATTAATAATGATTTGAAATACATTTTTAAGAAACATGGATGTGGATGATAAAGAGGTCATATTAGATAATTACGTATAAATAACCTCAGATAATGAAGAGATTGTGATCTAAACCCTTACCTTGTACTTTTCAATATTCTATGCTATGTTAACCACTTGTATAATAGTTAAAACAATTTCAATAAATTATACATGAACGATATACATAATTATGATATCACATATGATCATCTAATAATGCTTTGTTAATAATATTTTAGTATTATCGTCGTTTCGGGTGTCAAATTACTCATTTTATTTTATATGTTTTGTTACATAAGCCGTGTTTTTTATAGATAGGATGTATCCGATTAATATTTATAATGATATCAAGTCCTTAAAAATTATTTTTAATCATCAAATGAGAATTAGACTTGAATAGATACGATGGGGAATGAATCTCATCATGTTCGTGGAGACTGTAGTCTGTACATATGCACGAAAGACAATATCATTCTTTTGATATTAAAATAATATATAATTGGATGGTATATTATATATACAGAATCATTATCAAGTTATATTTATTATTTACTTCAATTACACTTCATTATTATTCCCATCCATATAATAATTTATTGAATATCAATTACAGCACGACGTGGAGACGGTAAGCCGTACGTACGCACATATGGTGACATTTCATTGAAAGGATGGATATAATACTGAATATGTTTGTAACATATTTATAATAACATCATAGTATATATAAGATACTAGAGTTATTATTTTATAATGGAAATAATAAAGAAAGAAGAAGTTGAAGAAGAAAGGAACTTGAAAAAGGGTGGTGAAAACATTACCTCTTCTTCGGGTTCTTCCTTTTGATTTGATCAAATGGGATCCATAGGATGAATTTATGACTAACGTAAGGCCTATAGGATGAAGGGAGGGAAGTTGAGAGAATACTTGGGCAGGGGTTGGCCGATCCAAATGGAATTTATATGGTGGGTATTGGTTTAAATACTTTCATCCAATAGGTTTTAGATAGGTTTGGGTCACTTTATTAACCTTATCTTTTAGATTTAACTCTTAGTTAATGAGTTTGACACTTACCATGTCTCTTTGTATTTTTATATTATATAGTTAATAAATTTACTATAAATCTCCAGGTGAACTTCAAGTGGTCCACTAATGATACAACTATCATTATATAAGTCTCTAGGCCGAACATTATATTTTTTGGAATAGAATATTAATTAATAATATAATATTTTTTTAAAAAACTTTTTTTTGTCATTTTTGACACTATTGGGTATTTTGTTTTTGCTAATTTTATAACAGAATTATTACTTCGAAAAAATTTGTAAAACCCATCATAATATGTCATATTAACCTATAAATATAGTGGAATTCATAAAATTTCTCAAACTACAATTATTTTGATATTTATAATATGAATTATTTTAATATTTCATTAATTATATAATTACTACATCACCATTGTATCTTAAATAAATTAAATTATTTAAATTATTAAAAATATAAATAAAATACTATAATATATAAAATCTTTTTATCTTTCGAATGAATATTTATAATCTATTTTATCTTTTGTATAACCATATATTAAAAATGAATCAGTAATTAATCATCGATTTTAACTCTTTTAATAATTCTTTGAATTAAATAACAATAAATATCCTAATCTTATAAAAATGGATGTAAGTGATAATATTTTATTCCTAAGGTTGTTTTTCCTCAAGATAAACTTGTCCAATATAATTAGAACATGTGTTACGGTAATATTAATATCATTTTCACCCTTAATTACCCTATTTACTTTTAACCGTGGTAAATAAAAGTAAAAAGTTACTATTCAAAAAAAATATTTTTATCTTTTTTAGCCTACTTTTTCTCGTTCATATTAATCGTGTCTCTCAGTTTTTCAAAATTTCACACACAGAAGCTGCAAAATTAAGATTTAGGTGCATTTCCAAATTCTCCTAGGTGGTTGGTAAAAGACGGTGAAAAGTTCAATAAAATATTTATATATCTAAAATTAATCTGAACTAACTCCAATTAATTACATTGAACTTATATATGTATTATGTATCTATTTTGACCTTAATTAAATTTAAATAAAATAAATAATTATTTAAATAAAAATTCGGTTTTAAACTATAACTTAGTGTTTATTCACTATTCATCAAAAATTGAAAGTTTTCAGATAAATACGAAAATTTCACCCTAGGATAATTTCAATATTCCGAATCCAAAAATGAAGTCCATTTTAAAAGATAAAATTTATAAAATTTCAAAAAGGGGGTATTACTATTCGTAACGGCTAGTATGATTGGTTGTGGTGTGTGTTAGGACTCGAAGTTGCGTACAACGCACGCTACTGTATTATTCAAAGAGAAGCATACCATGGACATTTGGGGTGTTACATTCTCCCTTCCAAATAATCTCATCCTCAAAATTTCTAGAATACTATTGCATGAAGAGACTCGGGTGGTTCATCATCATATGTTCCATGGGTTCCCACGTTGCCTTTTCCATCTTATGGTTTCTCCATATAACTTTTACCAGACGAGTTGTGCGGTTTCTCAGCACTTGTTCTCTTGTATCAAGAATCCTGACGGGCTCTTCTCAATAAGACAGATCGGGTTCCAATTCTAATTTCTCATATGTGAGTACATGTGATGGGTCAGGCATGTATTTTCTCAATAGCGATACATGGAATACATTGTGAACATTGGTGAGACTTGGTAGTATTTTCTAACCGGTAAGCTACAACCCCAATTCATTCTAGAATTTCAAAGGGTCCGATATACCTCAGACTCAATTTACCCTTCTTACCCAAATGTATAACTCCCTTCCATGGAGATACCTTCAAGAAAACATGATATCCTACCTGAAGTTCCAAATCCTTCCTTCGGTTTTCGGCAGAGCTCTTTTGCCTCTTTTGAGCAGCTTTGATGTCGTTTTGGATTGCCTTTACCTTTTCCATCATTTCTTCCACCAGTTCTGGGCCTAAATGTTTTCTTTCCCCAATATCATCCCAACATGTTAGTGTGTGACATCTCTTTCTATATAACACTTAATTTGGTTCCATAAGAATACTTGATTGGAATATATTATTATATGAAAATTCTACCATAGGTAAATATTGATCCCACATACAATAAATGTCAAGTGATCAAGATCTCAACATGTCTTCTATGGTTTGAATATTCCGTTCTAATTGTCCATCTGTTTGAGGGTGGTAGGAAGTGCTCAAACAGAGTTCAGTATCCAGGGATTTCTGAATACTTTTCCATAGTCTTGATATAAAATGGGGATCACGATCTAAAACAATTGATAGGGGTACTCCATGAAGTCTCACAACTTCATTAATATATAGTTTTGCTAGACGTTCTAGTGGTAGATCTTCTATTATAGCAAGAAAATGTGCTGACTTGGTAAGAAGATCAACGTTAACCCATATTTCATCATTATTTCTAGTAGTCTTTGGTAACCCCATGATAAATTCCATCGTAATATTATCCCATTTCCACTCATGTATGGGAAGGGGTTGCATGACTACTCCAGCCCGTTGCCTCCCAACTTTCACTTATTGACAAACCATACATCTTGACACAAAATCAGCAATCTCCCTCTTCATGTTTTCCCACCAAAAATGTTCCTTCAAATATCTATACATTTTGGTGCTCCCAGGGTTTATGGACAAATTGGAATAATGAGCATCATACAATAATTCCCTTTTTAGATCAGGTATATCGGGAACACAAAGTCTCTTCCCAAATTTTAAAATTCCTTCGTCGTACACAAATTCACTCAATCTCCCATCATTCAAATCATTAATCTTCCTTTTGAAATTCTTCATCTACAGTCTGAGAACTCTTAATCCTTTCTAGTAAATATGGTTTGGAAACCATTTGAAAAAGCATTGATGTTTCACCTTCCATGGTTTTCCCATGTCCATATTTACTAGATCCATGAAAATTGAATCCCTTTCAATTCTCATATTGTTCAAAACCACATGATATTTTCTACACAAAGCATTTTCCACCTTTTTTACCTTTTATGGGTGGTAGTGTATTGTGAAATCATAATCCTGGAGTAATTCAAGCCATCTCCTTTGACTCATGTTGAGTTCTTTTTGTGAGAAAATATACTCCAAACTCTTGTGATCAGTATAAATCTGACATTTTTCACCATTGAGGTAGTGTATACATATCTTAAAAGCAATGATCACAGCTGCTAAATTGAGATACTGAGTAGGATTGTTTTGCTCATGAATTTTCAACTGTCGTTATGCAAAGGCAATAACCCTATCATTATGCATAAGGACACAACCAAGTCCTTTCTTCTATGCAACACTATAAATAACAAACCTATCATTCCCCAATGGTAGAGTCAATATAGAATCATTGATTAATCTTTTCATCTGTTCATTGAAACAATCTTCACACTATTTTGTCCGAAATAATTTAACCCCTTTACGTGTGTGCTTCGTTAATGGGTTATCCCATCGGGAAAAATTCTGGATGAAATGCCAATAATAACCTGCTAAGCCAATAAAACTGCAAACCTCGGTTATACTCGTTTGTTCTGACCATTATTGGATTGCTCTTGTCTTATACGGAACAACACAAATTTCATCTTTGGAGACAATATGGCCAAGAAACGAAATCTGTTGAAACCAGAATTCACACTTGCTAAACGTCCCATATAATTCATGTCTTCTTAGAGTCTTTAATATAATGCGCAAGTGATTTTCATGATCCTCATAGAGTTTGGAGTATACCAAGATATCATCAATAACTACCAAAAAAATCATCGAGATATTCCTTGAAAAATATGCTCATTAGATCAATGAACACATAGGTTGCATTAGTCAATCAAAAAGGCATTACTATAAACTCGTAATGCTCGTACCTGGTTCGAAATGCTGTCGTTGGAATGACTTTTTTCTTCACACACAAATGATGATATCCTGATCGAAGGTAATTCTTTGAATAGTATTGAATTCCATGCAGTTGGTCAAACCAATAGTCAATGTGTGGTAGGGGATACTTGTTCTTTATTGTTATGGAATTTATCTCCCTGTAGTCGATACATAACCTCATAAATACATCTTTCATTTTAAGATAAAGTATAGGGGATCCCCATGGAGAAACACTAGGGGAGAATAAATCCCTTATTACTCAATTCCTCTAGTAGTTTCTTTAGTTGAACTAATTCCACAGTGGCCATTCTATAAGGGGTCTTCGATATAGGCCTTGATCCAAGAATTAAATCAATGGAAATCTAAACTTCTCATTCTGGAGGATGTCTAGGTAAATCATTTAGAAACACATCTACATATTATTTCACAATAGGTACATCCTCTATTTGAACATTCCATTCATCACCCATAGTATTTTTACTCTCTTCCCCCCTAATAATTGAATTTAGTTGAGCTACTGGGGGAGGATCTTGGTAAGAATTAGGTGGTGATGATTCTTCTCTAAAGATAAGGTGTTACTTTTCATCATCAACAAAAACTGTAACCTCATTCTTCTTAAAATTAGTCTTTACATCATGGTATAAAAGCCAATCCATACCAAGGATTATATCAAACTCCATCATAGGTATGTTGATGAGATCAGCAGTTAAAGAACATTTATGTGCTCTAATGGGGACTGATTCACAAAACTTTGTTGCAATGACACTTCCCTTAGATGTTTTAACTGAAAACTCCCTTGTTCAATCAAATTGTAAATATCTAATCTTCTTAGTAAACTAGGAAGATATGAAACAATGCGATGATCCAGAATCAAATAATGCATTTGATAAACTTGAAGAAACAATTAAATTACCTGCCACCATATATTTTGGAGCTTCTACCTCAGTAGTAGTGATAACATAAGCATGGCCTTGATCCCTTGGCCTTTTCTGAGTAAGTTCCCCTGACGCATAGTGAATTAATTTTAATAATTTCCAATCTCCCTGCAATTATAGCATTAGACATCGGTAGATGCCTTCTTCCCCTTGCAATCATGATCTTGGTGGCCTTTTTCACCACAGTTGTAACAGAATCCCATTCCTTTAAAGAAAGTACCAGGGTGTTTCTTCCCACATTTACTACAGGATTGATATTCAACTTTTCCCTTAAACCACTTATAACCTTTCCCAGAGTGATCATAAGTTCACTTCCTCTCTTTCTTTTCTTTAAAGTCATAAGACTTACTGAATTCTTTTTTTTTTTGTCTTGATACCACATGAGATAATATCTTCGTATGATGAGAAGGATAGTGACACTAATGCTCGATGAAGAAATGGTTTTAACTAATCAATGGAACAATCAATCTTACTTTGTGGTTTACATAAATAATCTCTAGCGTAACTTTCTAAACTTGTAAATTTATCCTCATACTTTGTGACATTCTCATCCTCCTTTTGTCTCAGAATCAGAAATTGCCTTTCCATATATGCTCGAGGGTCACGAGGAATGTATTTTTCTAAGAAAATCTCTTTGAACTCCATCCATTCCATATTTTATACTTCATCATCTTCCTTCCTGTTTTGAATCAATTACCACCATTGATCAACATCTCTAGTGAGGGGATAAACTACAATGATAACTTTCTCCCTTTCATTAATCCCCAATGCCGTAAATATTTTTTCTATGGAACGTATCCATTTCTCAAATACATATGGATTTATACTCCCATTTAATGTTGGTGGTCGTTGATCATGAATCGATCTAATATTGATCCTCCACATTGTAGATTAGGGTGCTCCATACAGGCAAGGTTATTATTCATAACCTGAGTGAGTTGTCCCAGTATGGTGAATAACTGATTAGTACCAGTTGCATCACGGGCTCCACTATAATTATCATGAGCAGGAGGAGAATCCCTACAAGGCATTGGTGCATTGATATGGTCTCCATATCATCCACTAGGCACCATTTATAAACAATGGGATAAACTAGATCAGTTTATGAATCAAAATACATAATTCTATACTAGTAAAACACTTAACATAAATTTAACTATTTATTGATATAATCCATAATCATAAAAAAAATTCATTTGGGAAGTGTATACTCATAAAATCTTCATAATGGTTTGAAAATAAAATGATAATTATCCTATGCATATCCTCCAAGAGTGTCGTAACCAAGAGTTCAGCAAGGCCTGTTGTCATGCACCAGTTCCCGTTCAAGTCTAGAACAATGTGGGTTTTTTGGGTTTTACCCCTAGGTACATCTGTGCTAGAGCCGCATATACTTGCTCGTATATAGATATGGATATATTTTCTGGAAAACTCACAAAATCTCTACAATACCAAAATTTTAGGAAGTTCTTCTACACTAAACCTCAAAATCTATCTCATGGCTATGTGCTCTAATCAGAGTTTATCTAAATATAGCTTTCAAGGTATGTACTAAACATCCTATGATACCAACTATAAAACCCCAACCCCAGTTACCCAGAGTCGGTGCATTATTACATAACATTGGCCTGATCATAAAAGATCATGTCTCGAAAGACCGATTAGTTTAGTAGTCTTGGAAACACTAGATATATTCATAAGTCTTATATTACATCATAAAGTAAAAAACCTACAACAAAATCTTGTATTCATATCCCCTCACACTATTCCTACAAGTCATTTGTAAATTACTTCTTCACATCCTGGGAAAAATAAAACATTGAAAGGGGTGAGCTCAGATGCTCAGTAAGAATAACAATATAGCATAAACATTCATAAATAAGCATAAACATTAAAGTCAATGTATTAAAAAAACAAAATCCTTCTAAACATGAACGTCATCATAATATGGCAGAAGTAAAATGAAATAATTCCATTTACATATTAACATGGGTATTATTTTAGTCAAATAATGACATGCAATATCAATAACCACTTTTATTATGATGGAATGCGTAATAACGGACTATCATAACCACATAGCCAAGGCCTCGTGCCAAAACTACAAATAATATTATGTCAAGGCCTTGTGCCAAGACACTAGTTTTTCTCATGAGACCTACCGATGCATCAAGGATCTATAGCGGGATCCACCCGTCACATATTATGTCCAACACATTCCTCATATGAACAGGTTTAAACATTATATAAACATTCGTATTAAAACTAGCATACAAGATGTCAATACTTTCTTCATAAACCATGAATGGTATAAAAATAACACATCCATAGTCAAACATATCACAAAACCTTAAATACAATATGAAGTTTTGTATCATAATAAATAAACGTCAAATAAGCTTAAAATCCATCAAAGGATGTTTACATAGATGAAATCCAAACTATTTGAGAGAAATATCTCTTATTTTCAAATCATTTAAAAGTCACATAATTATAAAATAAAACATTTACATTCAAAATATTTTTATAATCTTGAAAGGGAAGCATCTACGATTTTACAACGGCGGAAAATATCTGCACTCGCCGTATAAGATAAAAAACATTCTTACCATAATTCTTTCGAAAAGGTTAAAAAAGACCTTGTTTGGAAAACGACAGAAATATTCCTTTATAAACTTCTTATAAAAATTAAACACCGGTGTGAATGAATTTATCCCATTTTCTTTAAAATATTAAGAATGATTTAAATACATTTTTATGAAACATGGATGTGGATTATAAAGAGTTCCTAGTAGATAATTACGTATAAACAACCTCAGATAATGAAGATATTGTGAAATAAACCCCTACCTTGTACATTTCCATAGTCGATGGTATGTTAACCTCATGTATAATAGAATAAGCAATGTTACTAAATTATACAAGAACCATATACATAATTATGATATCATATATGTTATTCTAATAATTCTTTGTTAATAATATTATAGTATTATCGCCGTTTCGGGAGTTAACTTAATCTTTTTCTTTTAAATGTTTTGTTACATAAGTCATTTTTGTTTTGAATAGGTTGTATGTTATTCATATTCGGAATGTTATCATGTCCTAAAAAATTATTTTTAATCATCAAATGAGAATTATACCTGAATGGATACGATGGGGAATGAATCTCATCGCGTTCATGGAGACGGTAGTCCGTACGTACGCACGAGCGACAATATCATTCTTTTGATACTAAAATAATATATAATTGGATGTTATATCAAATATAAAGAATCATTATCATGTTATAAATATAGTTTAAATCAATTACACATCATAATTATACCCATCCAAATAATAATTTATGGAATAAATATTACACAATGATGTGGAGACGGTAAGCCGTACGTACGCACGTATGGTGACATGTCATTAAAAGGATTGATAGAATACTGAATATGGTTGTATCATATTTATAATAACATAAATTTATATATAATATTCTAGATTTATTATTTTAGAATGGAAATAACAATGAAAGAAGATTTTGAAGAAGAAAGAACTTGAAAGATGGTGGTGAAAACATTACCTCTTATTTGGGTTCTTCCTTTTGATTTGATCATTAGAGCTCATTAGGTTAGCTTTATAACTAAAGGAAGGCCTCTAGGATGAAGGATGGTAAGTTTAGAGAATATTTGGGCAGGGTATGGCTGAGCCAAATGGCTTTTATGGTGTGAATAATTGGTTAGAAGTGGTGTCCTTTTATAAGGTGGAGGAGGGGCTCTTTAGGAAAAACATAATGTATTATTTTCTAATAAATTCATATTAGGTTTATAATGTCTCCAAAGTGTATTATTCAAAGTATAAGGTGGGTATAGGTCTACATCCTTTAAACCAATAGGTTTTAGATAGTATTGGGTCACTTTATTAACCTTATCATTTAGTTTTAACTCTTAGTTAATTTGTTTGACACTTACAAATTCTCTTTGTATTTTTATATTATACAGTCAATAAACATACTATAAACCTCCACGAGAACCCAAGTGGTCCATTAATGATACACATATCATTATATAAGTCTCTTCGTCGAAACTTATATTTTAAGAATAGAATATAAATTAATAATATAATATTTGTTTTAAAAATTCTTCTATGTCAATTTTGACACTATTGGGTATTTTTTATTTGATAATTTCATAACAGCATTATTACTTCTAAAATAATTTATATAACCCATCATAATATGTCATATTAACCTATGAATTTAGTGGAATTCCTAAAAAGTCTCAAATTACATTTATTTTTATATTTATAATATCAATTGATTTAATATTTCATTAATTAGGTAGTTATTGCATCACCATTGTATCATAAATAAATTAAATTATTTAATTCCTAAAAATTATAAATAAAATACCATTATATAAAAAATATTTTTATCTATATAATTTATATTTATAATTTAATTTTTCTTATGTATAAAACTATATTAAATATATTTTAGTAAATAAACATTGATTCTATCTCTTTTAACTCTTCTTTGAATTAAATAATAATAAATATCCTAATCTAATCCAAGTGGACCTAAATGATAAAATTTTATTCCAAATATTTTTTTTGGTCGAGATACACTTTTCCAATAGAATTAGGACATGTTTTAGGATAATATTAATATCATTTTCACCCATAATTACCCTATTTACTTTTAACAGTGGTAAATAAAAGTAAAAAGATACTATTCAACAAAAATTATTTTTATCTTATTGAACCATATTTTATTCCTTGATATCAATCGTTTCTATCGGATTTTCAAAATTTCACTCATAGAAGTGGTAAAATTATGTTTTATGTATATTTCCAAATTCTCCTAGGAGGTGGGTAAAAGACGATGAAAAATTAAATAAAAATTTTATATATCTAAAATTATTTTGAGATAACTCCAATGAATTACATTGAAATTATATAGATATTATGTATCTATTTTGACCTTAATTAAATATAAATAAAATAAATAATTATTTAAAGAAGAATTTTGTTTTAAACTATAACAGTGTTTTTTCACTATTCATCAAAAATTGAATGTTTTTAGAAAAATACCAGAATATCACCCTAGTATAATTTTGATATTCCAAATCCAAAAATTAAGTTCATATTCAATGATAAAATTTATAAAATTTCAAAAAGTGATTATTACTATTCATAACAGCTAGTTTGATTGGTTGTGGTGTGTTAGGACTCGATGTTGCGTACAACACATGTTACTGTATTATTCAAAGAGAAGCATACCGTGGATGTTTGAGGTGTTACAATATGAGATTTGATATTGAGAAACATTGTTTAGTGCTGGTGGTGAATATACTATTAATAATCATTCCCTTCATGTTTGATTTCATCCAGGGGTCTAGGCTAGTGTTGGGTAAGCACTTGTTTCATGGATATCTCGTCATACTATAGATATTACTATATAATTTCATACATGAAATTAATTATTTTAATTCTATTTGTGTTGGTTAAATCCCACCAATTATTTACAACTCATTTATTAAATTATTGGTTTTTAGTCCCCATAATTATATTTAGTTGGATACCACATGTAAATTTTAAATTTTAATTTATGGAGCATAGTTGACCCACACTCTTAACTGAACCACGCGATGTCTTTGTTATTGAATATAATCATTAGGAAGACCTATTTTCATCGTTTGAAAATAGTTCATATAACCATGTGTGCCAAATAGGTGTATACACTATTGTGTGCAGTGAGGGAGAGCAATGTTGGATCATTGTTCATGTGAACTATGTGACAATCTTGTGTGTTGACCTTTTGAAAAGATTTAATTAAAATAAGATTAATATAAAATTAAAAACTTAATTTGCTAAATCCTGATCCCCCTTTACCCATTATGTAAAACCCCCTCATATTATCTCACACATTTTATGCCACCATGGAGGGTAGAACAATGCTACACATATTTTTCACTCAATTCCATGGATATATAAGTTGTCTTTTCTATTCTCTAGGACCATTTATTAACTTTAAGGATTACACACCATGTATACTTCCCTTTTACCCACTTTCATTATTCTCCATAACAACATTTAAACCATTTCCTAACCTTATCGCTATAGAGGGTATTTTTAGTCTGTTACTAAATCCTATGGTTATTGGAGTTTGATTGATGCTTCTTTTATCTGCATCCATTGAGGGTGAAAAATTATATATTGGTTTTGGATTGAGTTTCATCCACTCATCATGTTTAGATTAATTTTATTTTTGGGGTTTGTGATTTTTTGTGTTTTTTTATTTTATATATGTATCCAATGACCCCATATAAGTGTAATTTCATCACCAATTTCAAATACAGTGAAATCTAATTAGGCTTCAACTTTTTCATGTTATTTATTCAAAGAATACTTACTGTTTTTTATTTAAATTAGTGTTATATTATTCTATAATATAAATTATATATACTTGAATATTCATTAAAGAGTGAAACAAAGTGTTACCTAGATAACATTTAGTGTGAGGGACATTTCTCATGAAAATACTAGATAAAAAAAATTATCGTCTTATTTAATTATTTTTAATAAAATTCTTTCAAAAATTTTACTATTTAATAAGGATTTTTAAGTGATTTTTTTAATATTAATGAAACTACCACGTATATGTTTTTTGTATTGTAGGTGTCACAATTCATTACTTAAAAGTTATGAATTAAATAATTCTTTCAAAACATAATTTTAATTATAAATAAATGTTTACTGAAATGAATGTTTGATATATATTTTTTTTTCATATTGGTGGGTATATATATACATATAAAAATATAAAATTTATAATGTTTATTTTTAATATTAAATAAATATATATATACAATAATTTATGTGTATATGAGTATAACAATTAAAATAAGAATTTCGGTTTGTTTATTAAGATTGTTTTGGGTTTCATGAAACAGAAAAATTAAGGATTTTTTTTATTTCAACAATAAAATCTAAAGGCCTAGTTATCATATTTGATATTTTCTTTAAAGATTTTGAACCACATTTATTTTTGATAATTTGCATTAAAAAATGTATAAATAAATCTTATAGAAATGTGAGATTTTAATTCTAAATTAATTGGGTTTTTTATTGCTTATATATTTAGATATTTTAAATGGACCATTCCTTTAAGAGTGTTTAAAGGTGAGAAAATTATATGTTAGTTAAATTATAAAATGTATTGATCACATTTCTGTATTGTACATTTGAAATATTTAATTCTATTTATATGTTACGGAATCCTTAAGTTTTATGGTGAGAAATATTGGTGTAAATTATATACACATTTAGTTTCATTCTCAGACTAGAGGCTAGGAGATATAATTTAACCATCTAATTGGATATTCCCTCATATGGGAACTTTATATAAATTATGGGTGTCATTTTAGGTTGAATTATTTTAGATGCATCACTAAACATGGATTATTATGTAATTATTTTATTTTTTCCTTGTTTTTCACATAGACCCATTTGGTTCCCAAGATGTATCTAATTATATTACACATGATGGTTTTTCTATTCCTAGATTGTGCCTTAATTTTCTAAAATTTATTTTTAGAAAATTGTAATCTAAATGTGTTGTAAAAATTAATTTTTTAACAAAATTATAAAAGGGGTTGATCGATTGGTTATTTTAATAAAATAAAGGTATTGGCCAAAAAAAATTATAAGTGATTTTTTATAAATTTTAGATTTATAAATAAAAATTTTGTAAAGGATAAATTATGGGTCATTTGATTTTATGGAATAAAATATTTTTATAATTTTATTTTGTATTGCTATTTATGATTATGGATAACAATAACATTTAGTTTCAAGTTTTCTATAATACTAACATCACATTGAGCATTGATTTTTTGGGTGAATAATTTAAAATTCTAATGTAAGTATGTTTATAGAATAGTTTTATTTAAATTTTTCCTTATTGTGTCATCCATAGAAGCCTTCACTACTTTCCATAGATGGAGAGTAAATATAAATGTGAGTGAAAGAAATAAAATAAATATGTTGGTATGTTTAAAGGAATTCCATCCTTATATGGAACAAAGATAGTGGTGAGGGGAGTATTTGATTTTTAATTTTTTTTAAAAATATTAAACTTTTTATATATTTTTTAATTTCCATGATTTTTCATTATCGAATAGGAAAATGACATAAAGACGCATTGTAAAAAATCATTATTTATTTAATGCAAGACTTTTATTAATAATTATATGTAGAAACCATTTATACTAATTAATTATAGTTCTAGAAGTTATTTTCCTTACCTCCAGTATATCGGAAACGTGCCTCAGGAAATTCAAAATCCAACAATGGTGTCTAATGAATTGGATACCTAGGTTGTATCATGAACAATATTAAAATAGTTTTTTTATTTGGAAATTAATGGTAGATAGAGATAGGATTGTTAAGAGATTGAGTGTGTATTTGAATATGTTTTTTTTCATTTCATTTCATTCCAATCCCCAAGTTTCTAGGTGAATTAGTGTATATCATTGAATTTATTGGTAATTTTATAGTTTTATATGTTATTTAAAAGTTTTTATGGATGTATGTGGGAGTGAACTGAAGCCACATAGTGAGAACTAATGTCCTAAAATCCATTTAGAGCTTGATTTACCGTTTCTACATGACTTGTATAGGTGGTTTCATGTTTGTTACCTAGTTTACCAAATCATTTGATCCAATCATTCACATCCACTACAACCTCTTATAATAATTTTTTGTTGAAAAGATATAATTAGTTGGATTTTTCATGATGTTTTTCTTTAATGAAATTGAAACAATGTTTTTATTTTGAAAATTTTCAAATGGTTTTTACATATAGAGAAAAAATTATTAAAAAATTATTATTAATTATTAAAAATTATATTTAAGTATCACTTAATAAAATTTTTAGGTCAAAAATGATTTTCTATAATTGAATGGTAATAAATATGTTTTGCAAAATCAATTATACAAATGGGGGATCAAATAATAATATTTATTATTGGTTGAAAATAAATTATATTATAAAATGGATTCAAGCCAGATATGGGTTTCTTGAAATTTAATGTGATATTTTATCAGGGAAATTTAGTTTCATAGGAAAAGTGGGAATTATAAATTTATAACAGTTCTTTTTAAAAAAAAATTAAAAATTATTTCAATTTGGTTTAAAATTAAATATATGATTTTAATTATTTAATATTCATATAAAAGAAAGAATAATTCATCGGATTAAAAATTTATTTTGATAGGGGTAATCCATAATTTTTCATAGGATTTTAAAAGTGGGAAATGATTTTTTTTCTGTTATGAATTTCAAATCGATGATTTCGTTTTTTTATTTGCATTGTTTTAATTTTTTGCTAAAGTTTTCTTATTTTGGAATAAGTTATGTTTTGATTCAATTTTTTAAAATTTTATATTTTTTTAGTTTATTTACCCCTAAAATTTTATTATGGGTTTCAAGAAGTTTATTTTCTTGGTTGTGCAGAACTATCCTGTCTTTTTGTTATGGTGGTTGGCCTATCTATATGAAGATATTTACCAATCCGAATTTAAATGGGTGAAACCAAATTCCCTCTAATTATTGGAGTATTTATTTAGATTCCTTGGTTAATATTTCTATTTATTTTTTCATGAGTCTCTTGGTAATATGTTATCTATCTTATATATTTTATCACTTAGGTGGGTATTGTTACAAACTCAAATTTGGAAAATGTTAGTCTTATTAATGGTTGTCATAAGGGGTTATGTAATTGATGATTTGGTACAGTTTATGGTAATAAGATATGTGATACCCCTAGAATATGTTGTCCCATAGATGTATACTTATTTATTGGAATGGGTTCACTGACTTTTAGTTTTTTTTGTGACATCGCATGTTTCTCTCTCTTACACCACTATTCTAAAATCAGTATCGACTACTATTTTTCAAAAATATTTCTTTAATTGTAATTTTGGTTTTCCTGTATTCTTTATTGTTATGATATATTTGGATTTATTTATAATAGTAAATGATTTTATTGATTATTTAAAGTCATATCTCTTTAGATTAATGGATTCGATAAATGGGTTTTAAATTGATCATTCTGATTGGTTTACTCTTCATTTTTATCCTTACATGGTTTTTGTAGTTACCTTTGGGTGGTTTATCATTCAATTTCACATTCATGTCAATATAATTTCAATTAGGGTGAAACTACTTATTTTTTCACAATATTCTTTTTCATTCACCTTCGTTTTATAATTCATGTGTTATTATTTTATGTGTGACTCAAAGTCATTGGAAATTCTAGATTTGTATAATTTTATTTTATTGGATTTTTAGTCGGTCCTTTTTAATTATAAAGAATGAGGGTTTTTGATAATATTATGAAATTTTAATGTGTTGACCATGTTTTTTTAATTAATTATACATTAAATTTAGTGTGGATTCATATACGATAAATAATTATTGGATACTGAATACAAGGTTTTAGATAATTGTATTATATGTTATTTTAGATATGAATTGAGATGGAAGGGAATAAAATTACTTGTGTGTAAGTTCAATATTTATTTTTTGGTGATATTTCTGGTGTTACTTTAGAATTTGGAGAATTTTTTTAGTCTATGAGGATTTATCAGTTCCTCCATTTTGACCATAATGAATCACATAAATCTTTCTTCGTGCATGAGGAATTATGGTGGGGATATTAAATAACTGTCACCATTATTATATTAATATATTTATTTAATTATTTATTTTTTTACATGGTATTGAGTTTCTGGTGGAAAATGATTACAATATTTATTTTAGAATTTAGTATAAGGAGATCATGTGTTCTTAAATTTTAACAATAGTTCAATAGACTTGAAATTTTTGTCATAACCATTTTGAATGGAAAAATCAAGGTTATATTAACAATGCATGTAGTGCATGTTAATTTATATTTGTTCCTTATGAGGGTTTCACAATTGGATCATGGTTTGGGTGAACTATGTAGAAACTATATGTGTCCATAATTTTCTAAGAAAATAATAAAATAGAAAAAAACATTCTTCTTCCCAACCCCTCTCCCCCTTAGCTATCATACGAAGCACTCTATAATTTTATAACAATTGGAATGCCACTAAAGAGTTCCACCACCTCCTCCAACATTTCTTATATCCCTTAATTGAATATTTCAATGGGATTCTTTGTGATCGATGTTTGGTTTTTCATAGTGAGGATTGATTTCCCCTCTCCCTTCACATTCCTCCATTTTTAATATTATTTTTCACTTCTCACACATAATTTTTGAACCATAACTCAGTTTGGGGGTTATTTTTGGTCAGATATTAGTTTATATGTTTTATGGGGTTTTATTGTCCTCGGTTCATCCCTTATACGTTTAAGGGGATGATTTATACATCATATAATCATCGGGTTTCATCCATTAATTTTATTTATCCAAATTTTATTTAGGTAGTTTATGAATTTTTGTGGTTCTATTTTATATCTACAGCATCTCAGATGCCATCATGTATGAATTTGAATTCCACTATCAAAACCATCTAGTCCAGAGTAGGATGAACCTTGTTTTTATCATTAATTCTTAGAACCCTTAATTCATAATTTAAAATGTGGTTTTTTAATTCCTATAAATTAATTATATAATTTTTAACAATTCATTAATAAGGGAAGAAACATCTATATTTGTTTCCAATTTATGTTAGTAAAAGTTCTAATATAAATATGTGACAAAATTTTATTTATTATCAAAAGATTATTATAAATGTTTTAAAAAATATTAAAATGGTTTTTACAATTGTTTTATGATATTATAAATGTGTTTTATAACTCTTTATGGAAATAATACATATTAAATTTTGTTTACATTTCATTTCAAGTAATACATTAAATTCCCTGAATTAATTAAATATTTTAAAATCTAATAGAAAAAATAAATTTTATTGAAATACCATTTTAATATATATAATGGTTCTTAATATATCAATAATTATACATACAAAAACACACAAACACAAATATGTTTTGCACGCGTGTGTGTGAATGTAAAAATAAACATGGGTGTATGTATTTTTTTGAATGTCAAGGAATGTAAATATAAATATTGTGTATAAGTATAAATGAGTATAACTATTAAATAAATAATTTCAAGATATATTTATTTGTAGTTTTCGTTTTCAAAATATATTCTAAATTCAGTATTTTAGTGTGACTTCAAAAATAAACCAAAAATGCCTAATTTTTTATTATGAACATTTAATTGAAATCATAAAACATAAATATAGGAAATAACCTAGGAATCATGGAATATGAATACTTATTATAATTGTGACATTTGTATTTTATTGGTAATGGGTTGTGTAATTCATATATATATTTATAATTGAAAGGGAAGACACTTTTATGGGTGTTTATGGGTAAGATAAGGGAAGATTTTTTAATTATAAAATGAATTTACTATGTATTTATATTGTAATTTTGAAGTAAACACCACCATTTTTATGTAAAGGTAAGTCTTGGGTAGTTAGGTGGTAATGTTTCATAAAAATGTTGCACTAATTTTATATCTTTATATAACTTGTGTACCAATTATATTCTTTGTTTTGCTTATTGAATTTTACCCTCAGTTAGGTTATGTTTTTAAATTCTATTTGTTATGTAAGGAATCTTTTCTAGCAGCTTTCATGGATCATGTCATAAAATATAACAATTTTTTGTCCCAATTTTTCCCCAAGAACATTTGGTTCCATTGATTACTTTCATTATTTTATACAAGATGATATATTTTTAATTGATATTAAATAAATTTTTGTATAATATTTTTGATATATTTGGTTTTTTAATGTTCATTCCAAATATTGTTTTTAAAAATTTTAAAAAAGAATTTTCAATGGAATTTTTTAATGAAAATACATAATAACTTGAAAATGTTTTCATAAAGATTTTTTTCATTTAATAATTAATTGAATTTTTATAATTGGTTAATGGAGTGTGAATTTCAATGAAATAAAAACCCATTTTCATCATTATATTTTAAAATATCACAAAAAGGATATTTTATCCAATTTTAAATCATATGGTGTAGTATAAGTTTTTTACATCTAATGAGATTTATGCCCATGTATATCAACTATTTCCAGTTTTAGGGTTTTTTCTACTCATACCGTAACATTGAGAAATGTTTAATTGGATGGTGAAATACATATTCATATGAAAGAATTTATAAATATAAATTTATTAATTTTTATTTTCTCTCATTTTCACATAGTTCATTACTTTTTTATATCAATGGAGGGTTACTATAAATTTAGGAAACATATAAATAGGAAAATGGTGGTATATTTTTTTAAGTCTATTCCTTATAAAATAATAGACTATGGGAGATTATTGGATTTTATGATATATATTTTTAATTCTTATATATCATAATTTTTTATTATGGTTAATGTATTTTCTCTCTTTTGTAATTGATGATTGATGTATAGATGAGCCATGTGTAATGATTATTTTATTTGTTATTGTAGATTAAATATTTTTTTAATTTAGAAAACCCATTACCACTTGTTAATTCCAATTATCCTGATGGTTAACCACACCTGATGTGATTAAGAACATGCCTTAGGGATTTTAATGGTTGGCCTGAGAATCACATTGTTGGATGACTCATGTTGGTTCATGATTGTGAGATTGTTGATTACCTAGAGTAGATGCCCACATTCTCATATGTAGTTGGTTAGTATGTTGTTTTCATCAGTGAATACATCTTTTTGATATATAGTATGACTGTAGATCCTATTCGTTGATAGATATATTATTATTTTATAATATTAGTATAGATACACAATATTTTAATTAAAAAATTATATATCTTATTAGAGGTATAGTCATTTCATAATAATATTATCCTTTCCAGATCAATAAAGGTCATGTTTTTTTGTAAAAATATGATACCTAAACCACCAGTGCATAATATATCCACATCATTTCCCATTTATTTATTCATAATTAAGACACTTCATATACATAACATATATAAAACCTATCATTATGAAACTAGGAAAGAAAAAATAAGAAAGAGTCAGATCATATGCATAATAAGGTAAAAAAATATATGTCAATCAATTATCATAAGAAAAATATAATGGTTTTACTTTATTAATTTTTGTAATTAAATATACATTATAAATCAAGATAGATGTATAAAATCAAACATTCATAAATGATACAAAATCAAGAATAATAAAACATAAGAATGTAATATTCATTCAATCGAAAGTCATTGGATGCTTGTATACCATATAATTTTTTAAATACAATGAATAATATTACATCTTATTTCCAAATTAATTCATTTTATGTAAAAAAAGAAATATGATTTTTTTCTGATTAATGAAAGTATCACCGAAGAGAAATTGAGGTGAAACCATTAACTCATGTTAATAATTCATTATATGAAAACAACACTCATATATAATCAATTTTAGTTTTTAATAATTACATAATATGAACACATTAATACATATTATATCATATAATTTCTACATATATCATTTCACCACTTATTAATTAACAATTCCATATAAATTGAATCATTTTGGGAATTGACTAGTCAGTTTTCACATAAATTTTTTATCTGTTTTTGTATTAACAAATCTATCATGGTTAATCCATCAATATAATGATAATAATTATATAAATATCATATATATTAATTATATATATAAATTCATAATAATAGGCGATTTAAAGTTAATTACATCAATATATGGATATGGTAACCTGTATGTTCACATTATTGAGGATTACACATTTCAATAGATGGAATGAATGAAAGATTAATGAAAATTATCATTTAAATAATGAAAAATATTTATTTAATTTAATAAAATATAATTAAATCAAACATTTTTACCATCCTATTAAATCAAAGATGATAAAAAAATAACATTGTTTATGGAGGAGGTAGACCACACATACTCATAAGTGATGATATCATTTACAAATGGATCTAATGTATAAATTGATATATTATATAATAATTTAAATATCATCATTATATCAGAAATATCATATGAAAACATTAAACCCATATTAATACCTTTTATGAGATTTGGCAATGGAAAATGAATTGTATTACAATGTAGAGGAAGTGGTCCCAATGTATACACAAGTGACACTTTTAGATCCCACTTCATATATACTATGACACAAGCAATTATTAAATCATCATAATAACATCTGCGTATAATTAGGATACAATATTAATATTTTTAATTTGTAATTTTTTATCATAAATGATGTCAGAATAAATAATTTTTGAAGATCTTGGTCAATATTTATTCCTCTTTTCTGAGATACCTTTAGTGGATTACACCTTATTCCATGAAGGATTGAGATTATTTGAATATTAAAATCTCTAGGTTTATGCTTAGGATTAAATTAAGACACTCTATATAAGGCCCCACCCTTAACGTTACATAATCATGAATTAATTCATAAATTATCATTGAATATGATTTCAAGATTATAGATTTAGAGAATAAGTCCATAACAATTACATCAAATATCAAATATTACCATGTATAAAAAAAATTATCCGTATACATTTATTTCATTAAATAAGAACTCTTAAAATTAAAAAATAATTAAATTATTGATATAAATCTCCTATAATTCTTCCTTTCTTTTACCCTACCTTATACACTATGAAAAACATTTAAAAAACATGGTATGAGCATAAAAAATTCAGTAGGGGTTATAAAATAATGAAATAAATCATTAGTCCTTCTTTTCATAAAATACTTAGTCTCTTTAACATAGATCACGAAATCATATGATTTATGAATAATATATAGAAATATTAAATCATAAATAAAACTTCTGGAATCCATATCATACTTACATTGTATCATTCATAGCTAAATATGGAGTTACGTTGGAATACCTATCACATTATATTTACTAAATCTCATATAAGAAACATTAATGTTTACCTCTGTCACATTTCCCAATGAATAGGAGATCTATCTCGGGCTCACCCGCCCTAGGTTTATCACAGAACCACCCATATATGTAAAAAATACCCAAAAACTATAATATAATCCTAATACATAACACAATCATAAAATAAAGATAGTGTTTCCACATTTCAATAAAAATATATCATTTCTATATATTCACATAATAAATATGTTATCAAAAACATTTTTCAAAAAAAATTATATAAAAATATTATATTGTATTTATTTTCATTTAAAAACATTAAAACATGATCAGGAAACCAAATATCAAATAATGCTCATGGTTGTAGAAATGTCACCGTCACCACATACTTTAAAAAGAATCACTCTTTTTATAATTCAGTAAAACACTTCAAAGAAAAAATATTCCATTTGAATGAAATTAAAAGTAAAATGGGGTAATACACTCTATATTGGAAATTTTTGTATAAATCACAGTATGCATCAATGAAAGGAGATTGAGACGAATTGCCTTATTTTGTGTCCAACTTGACTCTTCCATTATTTAATATCTTGAATAATAAAATAATGTTAATTATTAATTGATTCAAAATATTTTTCAATATTATTATTCATTTTATACAACTTATTACCATGTTATAATCATTACATAATAATTTATGTTAACAACAGTCGTTTTTTTGATATTTGGTGATTGGGTTAAAAAATAATTTGTTATAAATTAAATTTGTCAGTGTGGTCAAAATTCCATTATCTACATAATTATACTCATGATTAATATTTCATATATATCAGATATATCTATTATATATTTATATATGTATTTATAATACAATATAACATTTGGAGATAATAAATGAAATGCACCGTTCATGTAGACGATAAGTCATACGTAGGCATGAACACTAATTTCATTTCTATTTATTATATAATGGTATTAAAAATAATGATACATAGAAATATTATAAATATAAAATTATATATTATATAATTTCATTAACTCCATCATTTATATGTTTCATGTATGGCATGAACGAGTCATATAATTTTGAAGGGGGGGTAGTTTGCACTTCCTCAAATGATATAATCATACTAAAAAATTATTGAATCTATAAAGATATGATATAAATAGAAAAAAATTAATTATAGAGACAATATAAATATAATATATATCATATATAAATATTGTGCCCTTATAATTGACACCATGAGAGGTGGTTGGGGATAATTGATCAATCGTCGTTTTGTGAGGTAGTAGTTTGTCGTCCACAGAAATAGAATGTTCCAATCCATTAGATGGAGGTGTATGGAATTTTAGTTCAAATAAATCTTATAAAAATATCATTTTATATTTATTATACTAGTGTTGTTATAAATTAATGGAATAAATAGAGTTTACGAGGATATAGAAGTAAAATAATGGAAAAGAACTTGAGAGAAGATGTTACCATTATATCGGGTTACTCTATTGGATTGAGCCCACAGGATTTATCTAATTTCTTTTGTCCCAATAAAATGATCCTAGGTGGAAAATATTTATGTTTGTAGATTATTGGAGCTAATTTGGGACTAGAAAAGGGGCCTTAGAGGTGTGAGTTATGGGTTAGATTTGGTGTCCTTTAATAAGAGTAAGGAGGGGCTCTTTAGGAATGTTTGAAAGTATTATATTATAAAAATATGATTTTATGTTTCAAAACGTCCACTACTAATTAAATAAGAATATAGTAGGAATATAGATCAAAATAAAATAATCCAATAAAAATTGAACGTGTTTTTTTTATTTTTTAGTTATTAAAATTTTTATTTAACAATTTATAACTGTTACCATTTTATCAAAGTTTTCACACATTGAGAATACAATTAGATACCTAAACCTGAAAAATATCTAATTATAGAGTCAATAATAACATTTTAGACTTATTATAACTATTTTACTAAATTATATATTTATTTTTAATTTTATAATATTTAATAAAATATTTTATATTTTAAAATATGAATTATTTCAATTTATACACTATTAATATCATGTCTTTTATAAAAATACATTATAACTACATTGATTCCAAAAAAAGTCATTAATAAACAAATATAACATGTGTATATCCTCCAAAAAATTTGTGGATGGCTTCAAGATAACAAAATTACATTTATATTAACATTTATAATATCATTTATTAGAATCATTTATTAGTAAAGCAATCACTGCATCACCAATATGTCATATTGAAATTTATTTATTTAATGCTTAAAAATAATAAATAAAATACCATGATGTAGAAAATAGTTTTAGATTCTGAATTACTATTTTTAGTTGATAATATCACTTTCATTACCCCATATAATTCATTTTACTAAATGATAAATGTTTTTGTATCATTTTATTTTTCATTAAATTAGATTTTATAAAATGTAATTTTCACATAAAAATGTCTCCATGGGGTTCCTAAATCGACCTAAGGGTGCCTATTGTTGGTCATGTATCATCAAATAGAGGTAAAACATGTGTAATGGTAATATATTATTATTTTAATATTAATTTTTACCCTTTTTTACCAAATAGACCCCTTAACCACAGTAAATTAAATATTACTCAAGTTATTATTAATAATGTGTAAATATAAAAGTTAAATATTTAATGAATTTAGAACTCCTAATTCAAAATACACAATCCATTTTTTCAAATTCAAAATAAAGAAGTCGCATAAATTGATTTAATTCTAATTCCCATTGGCAAAACAAAAAAATCGAGTTTTTATTAAAGAATAACTATCAAAATATTGACATGTGTTTATGTCTAATTAAAAAGTGAAATTACATAAAACGACAATAATTGTATAAAAAAGTAAAAATATAATATTATCACACATTAAAAAAAATATAATGAACAACATAGCTATAAAATTAAATCAGATGGAAGGAAAATTTTTACTCACAATGTAGTTTTTCACATTTCATTAAAAATTGCACATAATAAGAAAAATACCAAAAAAATACCCAAAGTAAATGTTGATGTCCCTCTTCTAAAGAAAAATTTTATTTTGTCATATAGATCATATAAAAGTATCAAAATAATTATTTAAAATGGTTTCTCCATCAAAAGGCAGTAAAACTACATTTAAAAAATTTATGAGTATTTCATGCATAAAATAAGATTAATTGTAATTTTAAGGCTCTAAAATGTATTAGATAATTGTAAAAACATATAAAAATATATATAGTCATATTGTAGTTTTTTCTATTCATTCCCAATAATACAACAACTAGGAGTTACTATAATATTAAATAAAATTATATTATTATTTTTTCGGTATTACATAGTCTTGTGTGCAACATGAGATTTTGGAAAAACCCAATACTGCTTTTCGGGATAAACATTTAACATAGAATCCCCTTTATGGTAAAATTAATATTTAATTCACATATATTAATAAATATGAAAATATCATATCCTTTATTTACATGGGATATTAGGTCCTTCCCCGCTTTTGAAAATTTCATCATCGCAATTTTTATTCACTTATAAAATAAGTGGGGGTATTTATCCCTCACAGAATATTGAGATTTCCAAGTTGCCACTTCATCCATATGGGTTTCCCATAAAACCATTACATGATGAATTACCTTATTCAGCAACAGTTTCTCACATTAGTCAAGAATCTGGACTGGTTGTTCCTTGTATGAAAGATTCATTTCCAATTGAACTACCTCTTGACTCAAAACATTAGATGGATCCGACATATAAATTCTCAACATTGAAACATGAAAAAATAATTGTGTACCTAAGATAAACATATTGTGAAAACTACTATTTAGATATCTTATTTAACTTTTTCCCAGATCACATAGGGTCCAATGAACCTCAGACTTAGCTTTCCCTTCATTCCAAAACACATCACACTTTTCCATGTATAATTTTTTGGAAAGACTTGATCATATACATCAAAAGAAATATCCTTCACCTAGTTATCTGCATATCTTTTCTTCCTACTCAGATATGTTCTCGTGTGCTTTTTAATAAACTAATTTTTTTTCATCTATTCTACCAATTTCGGTCTCATCAACTTCTTTCACATACTTCATCCCAAAAAGTTGCAGTTCAACACCTCTTTACAAATAATTCCTCAAATAGAGCAATCTATATACTAGAATATAAACTATTATTATAATAAAATTCATCAAAATAGAGACGTTGGTCCCAACATCCCTGGTAATCCATTGAGAAAGCACATATTATATCTTTTAATGTCTAAAATGTTAGTTATGACTGCCCATCTGATTAAAGAGGAAAATTTGCACTTAATTTTAATTCAATACCAAACGACATCTGAAGGACATTAGAAATGATAGAAACATACCCATGATCATGATTATATTCAATAGAGTGGGGAACACCATGGAACTAGACTATATTTTTAACATACAACTGAGGAATTTTATCTAGAGACAATATATCTCTAATATGAATAAATGATAAAATTAGTCAATTGAACAAATATAACCAATATTCTAAAGGTACCTGATGATGTATTTTTAATACCACAAGGGTGTCTATGAATATATTTTTATCATTTCCCCTCGAACCAGTAATGGATGAAAATTCAATTTCTGTAACTACCACTCTTCTTTAACTGGTTAACAAGAAAATCACATCAACATACTTTTAGTGATATCCCTTTTCATTCCATCCCTCCAGTAATACTTTTTAAGATCTCTGTGTATATTAGTACTATCTGGTAGAACTGAATACAAAGACCTTTAAACCTCAAATAATAACTCATTATTCAAATGTGAATCACAGGGTACACATAATACCTTCCAAAATATGAGAATTCAATAATTATCAATCTTATATTCTGGAAACATACTCTTCTTAACCAGATCTACCTTTTTCTCTAACTCATTGTCTTCCTTATATAGATTCATAACATTTCCTGGTTGAGATGATTTTGCTGACACCTAAAGAAGAATAGAGGAATTTCATACAATAACAACATCTATGAAAAAGTACATCAAATTGTTAATCAATGGATCTTTTTCCAAACATAACATGGTTATTTTAGAATTACTTGTTCAACTCAATGCATCAACCACTATATTTGATGTTACTGGATAGTAAGGGATCATGCAATTATAATCCTTGATAAATTCTTTCCATATCCTCTGTCTAATGATTTTTTATTTCGGAATAAATATATACTTAAAACAATTATGAGCAGTATATATTTCACACTTTACACCACACAAATGATGCATCCACATTTTCAAACAATAAAACAATGGAAACTAATTCTAAATCATGTGTAGGGTAATTTAACTATTGAGGATTCAACTAACATGAATCATAAGAAATTACCTAATCATTTTTCATAAGGAAATAACCATGTTTATTAAACGAAGAATCATTGTAGATAACAAATTCACTATCTCAGGAAGGTAATTCAAAACCAATAGCAGTCACCTATATTCTTTTCAATTCATGTAAACAAATACTCACATTATTTTTTTCAAATGATCCTAACTCCATTTCATGTTATCTTAGATAGTCTGATATATAACTGTGAAGAAATTTCAACCAAACTCCAGTAATAACCTACTAAACAAAGAAAACTATGGATATCAGTTATATTTATAGTTCTTGTGCATTATTCAACACTTATTATTTTATTAGGATCAACAGTTATACCATTTATTGAAAAAATGTGACCAAATAATGAAATTTTTTGTAACCAAAACTCACACTGGATTAATTAACCATAATGTTTCATTTCATTTAAGGTTTCGAAGAAAACCCTTAACTGAATTTCATGTTTCCATTTACTTTTTCATGAAAGCCAAAATATCATCAATAATCACAACCACAAACGTATCCAATAAATCATGAAAAATTCTATTCATAAGATCCATGAATATATTAGGTGCACTGGTTAAACCAAAATTCATAACTACAAATTCATATTGGTAATATCTAGAATGAAACATAGTCTTTGTAATTTCTACTTCCATTTTAATCAACTAATGGTACCCCAACCTCAAGTCAATCTTTAAAAAATACTGAGCTCACTGGAGCTGATCAAAAAAATCGTCGATATAAGTAAAAAGATATTTTTTCTTCAAATTGATGTTATTTAATGCTCTATAATCAATGAAAGGTCACATTGAACCATCATTATATTTAATAAACAAGTTAGGAGAACCACATGGTGATGTGTTAGGTGGAATGAATCCCTTATCTATTAACTCTTGTAATATCTTCTTTAAATATAAAAGTTCAATTTGATCCATAAGATAAGTGGGTTGTGAAATTGGTTTAGTGTCTAGAAATAAGTCAATAGTAAATTCAACTTCTCGATCAAGTATTATAACATGATCAAAATCTGGAGAAACATCAATATACTCCTTTACCTCTTGTACATCATTAATCTGATGTGTTACTTTGTTTTAATCAATATGTGCATGGTAACAGTCATTTCCATCTTTTACGATTTTCCGAGTTTCCAGATAAGTTATCAGAAGTAATGGTTCATTTTTCTACACAAACTAAAATTATTTATGAAAAGAAATCTATTTTTCTCTGTTTTCAATCATAGCATGATAAATAGAAAGCCAATCCATTCCCAAAATAACATCAAACTCAACTAGAGGTAAAAAATAAGATTTTCAGGTACATTCTTCCTTCCCACAAGGACAAGAAGGTTCATATAATTCCTATTTGTCTCAACATTTTTTCCGAGTGTTTTTACCATAGGTACCAAATTCGAATCTTGAGGTGGAATTCATAATTTTATAGAGAATTTATCAGAAATGAATGAATGTGTTGATCTTGAATCAAACAACACTTTCGAATAATCCTAATAAACAAACAATGTACCAAATAATACTTCATTCGATGGCCCAAAATCATCTTACATAGTTGCAAAGGATTTCACCACCACTTTTTTCTTGTAGTCTGGTAGCATTCCCTCAGTTATGTTTTTTGTTGGACACTCATTTGAATAATGACCCATTTTATTGCACATAAAACATTTTACCAGTTAGAAATTACGTTTCTTCATATAATAAACCTGATATTGTTTGTGCAATTAGATGCCTTATGTCTTATTTTACCACATCGGTATCACATAAAAGAATTCAAAATGAATTCCAGAGTGTGCTTTTCACCACAATTTTCACAAATTGTAAACTTATGTTTTTTACCATCAAACATTTTTGAAGAGTTCTTCCCTTCCATCTGACACCTTGACCTCTTATTCTATTTTTTAAAGATCACCTAATCATTAGATAACACCATTTATACCTTCTCTTTATATCGAAAAACTTTTTCATAACCTTAATCTCAAGAAGAGCTAATGTCTTTCGATAAATTGGTATTAAACCTAAGTAAAATGATTTATTTTACTACCATGTTTTCATATAAAATTTGTAGCATACCTTTCCAATCGAGTGATTGTTTCTTCATAATCAGCCACTTAGTCATCCTCCTCCCGCAATTCTAGGAATTATTTTTTCCTCCTAAGAAGAACCACCATAGGAAAATATTTATCATCAAAAAAACCATTTAAGTAATCCCAATCAACGGCATCAATCTTTATACAATCCAAGATATTTTTCATCATCATCCACCACTGGTAGACTTGACATTGGAAACTGTAAATAGTATGACAATCCATTTAATGTTCTAGACACCCCATGACATCAAAATTATTTTCCAATGCATTAAAAAACCCTTTACCTATCAAAGGGTAAGGCAATCCTCTGAATTATGGGTGATGTTGCCTCATGAAATTCTCAACTACTAACATGTTCCTCTAAACTTGATCTTGCTGATCTCATTCTTAGATACCACCACCACTTATATCCTGATTCAATTTTTCCAAAACTGCCACAAACTGATCAGTTCTGATTCAAACCATCACATGTTGCTGATTTGGAAGGTTGTTCTCACCTTGATGATGTCCCATCATAGCTACCCTATTTCCTTTATGAAAAACCAGTCTAAACACAGGAATATCATATGCGAATCAACATGGTAATATGTAAATTCTATATCATTTCAATATTATGATAAATTAATTAATGAAAACTAATTTAACAATATCCAAACTTCTAATGTTGATTAAATCAACCTATGATTCCTAATATAAGTCCCCAACCTTATACAGTAGATTATATTGAGTTTTGATAAGAATCCACATGGAGGATCTTTCCAAGATTAGAGTTTTAGAGAATTAGGACGTAACTATTACATTAAATCTCAAATATTATAATGTAGACACTTCTACTCAATATCCATTTTTTTCATAAAATAAAAACAACTAAATGAAGAAAATTAATTATTTTATAGATATAAAACATCTTTAATTCTCCTTTCTCTTGCCCTACATCATACAGGGTGAAAAACATTTCAAAAACATGGTATGTGCCTAAAAATCTTAGTATGGGTTCTAAAATAAAAAATAAATCATTATTCTACCAATTCATTCAAAACATAATCTATCTAACATACATCATGAGATCATAATAATTGTGAATAACATAGAGAAATCATAAATCTAAAAGGTAACTTGTCACATCCATATAATATTTACATTGTAGCTTTCACATTTAAGTAGGGAGTTACGTTAGAATACCTATCATGGTAAACAACATTAATATCATAGGAGAAACCTTAATGATTAACTCCATCACATTACCCAATGTATTGGTGGGATATATTGGGCTCACCTACACTAGGTTTTTCAGAGAACGACCCATATACGTAAACAATTCCCATATACTATAACATAGTCATAACACATAACACAATCATAAAGGAAAGATAATATTTGAAATTGATATCAAAATATATAATTTATATATATTGATATAATAAATCCATTTTTAAAATAATTTTCAATAAATAAATTCCTAAAAATAGTATATTGTATTTATTTTCCTTTTAAAAAATTACTGCTTGTTTTGGAAGCCAAATATAAAATATTGCTCGCAGCGTCGGAAAGGTCATTGTCACTGCCTACATTAAAAAGAAACACTCATTTTATAATTTAGAAAACCCCTTTGTTGATAAATGATTCCCTTTTAATGAAATGAAATTCCAATGGGGGTTATACAGTGTAAAAATGATATCAGTGTATAAATCAATGTACGCCTCAGTGAAAGGATATTTAGATGAAGCCCCTTACATCTTGTCTGACTTGACCCGATCGTTCTATAATCTAATGAATAATAAACTAATGATAATTTATAATTCATTAAGAAACATTTTCATATTTTTTATTACATTTATCTCAATTATTACCACATTATAAAAATTAAATGACCATTAAAGTTAATAACAGTCATTTTGTCAATATGTGGTAATGAGTCAAAAATGAACTTGTTATAATTACAATATGTACATGTAGTCAAAATTCCACTTTCTATAGAATGAAATTAATGATTTAGATAAAATATAAATCATTAATATCCTGTATATATATATAATACTAAATAACATTTGGAGATATGAAATGAAATGCACCATTGATGGAGACAGTTTCCGTACATACGCATGAGCACTAATTTAATTTCATATTCATATTTAATGGATTGAAAACATAATTATACATAAAAATATTATAATTATAGGATAATATAATATATTATATAATTAAAATCATCCTTTATATGTTCCATGTCTGGAATTAATGAGTCAGATTACTTTAAGGGGGCGGTAGTCCGCACTTCATCAAATGAAATTATCATATTTTACCCATTATAGAAACCATAATGCTATGTTAAAAATGAAAAATAATTAATTATAGAGAAAATATAAATTTAATATATATAAAATATAAATATATTTCCATCAAAATTTCCACCATGAGTGGTGGTATATGATAGTTGTATAATAATCATTTGTGACCCAGTAGTTCGTCATCCAGCAAAATATTATGTCTGTATCCATTAAATAGATGTGTGTGGAAGTGTAGTTATAATAAATCTCACAAAAACATCCTAGTATATTTATGATATAGTTTTTTGTTATAAAATAATGAAATAATGAGAGTTTAGTAGGTTGGAGAAGTAAAATAAAAGAAAATAATTTATGAGAAGACGTAATCTTTAAATCGGCAAACTCCCTTTGGTTTGAAGAAAATCTCATTATTTAATTTCCTTCTGAAAAAATTAAGGCTTCTAGGTGGAGTATAGTGATTTCGAGAGCTTATTTGAGTATAATTTGGATGAGGCAATGGTCTTTATGGGCGTGAGTAATGGGATAGAGGTGGGGACCTTTGATAAGATAGAGGAGGGGCTCTTTAAGAATGTTTGAAAGTATTAATTTATTATAAAATTATTTTCACATTCAAAAGATCAATATCTCATTAAATTCAAATATATAATGAATATAAGTATAAATAAAATCTTCCAAAAAGATTTGTATATGTTTTGGATATTTTGTAATCTTTATATTTTTTATTTACCCCTTTTTTACTCTTACCATTTTATCAAGAATTTAACATTTTGAGAGTAACAATATTAAACAAAACATGAAAAATATCCAATTAAAAATTCAATAATAAAATTATATACTTATGATAACTATTTGGAAAATCATTAATTTTTTGTAAGTTTATAATATTTAATAAAATATTTTATATTTTAAAATATGAATTATGAAATTTTTTACAATACATAGATTATGACATTTTAAAAAATCCATAAAAACAATATTTATTCAAAAAAACATCATTAATAAAAATTAATCTTGTAACTATAGTCTAAAATTTATTGGATGACATAAAAATTACAAAATTACATATATTTTGACATTTATAATATCATTTATTTTAATCCATTATTAATGAAGCAATCACTACATCACCATTGTGTTATAATCAAATTTTCCTATTTAATGTATAAATATAATAAATAAAATTCCATGATGTAGGAAGTATTATAATATTTATAATTACAATTTATAGTTTTAAATATTAATTCTATGGCCCCATGTAATTTTTTTTCTAAATTATATATATTATGATATATTTTACATAACATAATATTTATTTTTATAAAATGTTATTTTCACATACAAGTGTCTCCATGGGGTCCTGAAACCAACCAAAGGATTCCCATGGCGGGACATGTATCATCATATAGGGTTAGGAAATGTTTTTGGGTAATGTGATATTTTTATAATATTAATTATTTACCATTATTTACCATATTTTCACTTTATCAATGGTAAATATATTATATACTGAAGTTACTATTCATAATAAATAAAAATAATAATTATACTATTTATACAATTTGGACCCCCTGATTCGAAATATGGAATCAATTTTTCCAAATCCAACACACGAAAGTTTCGGATAATAATATAAAATTAATTCTTATGGCTAAAACCAACAAGTGTGTTTTATGAAATAATAACTATCAAAAGATAGACACGAGCTTATGTATAATTAAAAAGTAAAATCTATTCAAATGAAACAAAATTGGGTTATGTGGTAAAAATATAATCTAATTAAACATTAAAAAAATTAAAAGGATAATCTATCTATATAAATAAGTCCGTTCAAAATTCAGTTTTGACTTAAAATAAAATATTTATCAATATTCATTAAAAAATGAAATTAATCAGAAAAATAAAAAAATTACAATGTAAATTTTGATGTCTATATTCTAAAGAAAGTGTTTATATTGTATGATGTATCATAAGAAAGGGTCCAAAACTAAATTTAAAATAGTTTCTCCATTAAAAGGCGGTAAAACCAACTTTTGAAAATATTAGATTTTTTCATGCTTAAATTTATATTCATTCTTATTTTCAGCCTCTAAAATTTTTTGGATACATGAAAAAAAATTCACAAAAATGTATAATAATATTTTATTTTTTTGTTCATTACCTCCAATAAAATGTCTCATCGTTTACTACCATTTAAAATAATGTTATATTATTATTTTTCAGAATGTCTCAGCAATTTTTGAAACATGAGATTTCAATGAAACCCATTATTGTGTGTCGAGTACGCCATCATACATAGTATCCCCATTATAGTAAAATTAATATTTAATTCAGAGATATTAATTTTTATAAATATAACATATCATTTAATTACCAAAGATGGTACACTCCAGTAGGTATTTAAAATGATAGATTCTTCAAATTTAGTGAATACTGTAGGATGAGAGGTTCCCCTTTATATGTGATGGGATGTAGAAATATATAAATTTATTTGATCAATTTAATTATATATGGCCACATTCTTGGTAAATTTGAACCAAATAAACAATTTATATATGTTATTATATTATAAATTTTAACATAAAAAACCAATATGATTTATATTTTCGTGGGTCATAATACTACAACTATCTCTTGGTTTAACCCGAGGTAAGCGTGTATAAAACATTACAATTTAGAATAATTTTCTTTATTTTTTTAACATTTCACTATGATTGAAAATTAATTTAATCCTATTAGATTATTTTAATTATGATTTTTAATATATTGAACCAATTTTATAAGAATAAATTTCTATATGTGACTTAATTTAATTTTATATATTCATATAACCCACCTGGAATCCCCATTAATGAAAAATAAATCATTAATTATAAAATATAATTTATATCCATTCCCTTGCAATAAAAAATTACAATTGAATTTTTAAAATATATTATTAAATATATAATATTTAAAAAAATTCAAATCCATTAATAGATAAGGAATAATCTAACATATTACATAAAAAATACTTTACCCATATAAAATATGATTTTTCAAAAAATGTGTTTTTAAGATTATAATTAATCATATAAAATTTAAAGAATATAAATTTTCAATTGTAAATAATTATGATATTTATACCTAATTAATATTTATTTAATTATTTTATCAAATTGTATACATAACTTGAATATTTTTTAAAATAAATCATTTTATTTATAAAAATCAATAATTATCACTATTCAATTGAAAATGTTTTTTCAAACATTAAAAAACATGGCCTCAATGTAGTAATTAAAGAATGTTCTAAATAATAATGTCGACTTGGTGAAATTTAAATTAAATAAATGGATTATTTGAATTATGATTTCCATGAATTTAAAATATAATTAAAACTATCTTTAAAGAATTTAAATTTTTAAAGAGTAAAATGTTATTACAAAAAATAGTACATCTTTATTATTAATTAATGAATATATTTTTATTATTATATAAAATTATAAATATTATTTCATAATGTTGTTAAATATATCCATACATCCATTTTAATTTCCTGATTATAATATTTTACCAAATCACAACCCATATAGTTTTTAGGATTAAGGTAAATGTAGGTATCGATCACATAAAATTTTTTATTGAAAAAGTTATTCTAAATTAAATGAATGTTATAATATAAAACTTGAATAAATTTTACTATCTTAGTTTTTATCTCATTAATCAAAGAATCAATATATGAAAATACTATTTTCGTAAACCTACATTATATAATGAGTCAATAAAACATCATCATTCGAGAATCCAAAAGATAATATTACTTTCTCTAATACAAAAATTAATATCTAAAAACATTCACACATAAATAATTCATCTTATTAGTGGATTATTCATTTCAAATTAATTTGACCCATTCCAATATCATATATGTTTTTTTCATGGGAAATATTGATACATAAATAACCTTTACATAAAATATTTACATAAATTCCCAGGTATTTCGTAACAACAAGCACCCTTCATAGACATATCACACATCAAACATTCTTTCATACCATTGTGATGTGTAACCTAAAATTGTTTGATCATAGATTCTAACTAAGTGTATAGAAAAGGGATAACAATCAGTGATTATAAAGTAATTCAATGGTTATGAAAAAATGAGATAAAAAATAAAATATATTATCAATCAATCCATAAGTCAAAATCACGAAAAAATGATATAATTCTTTATCAATCACAATAATACATAAGAGTACATAATCAATAGTAATTACTCATGAGTTATGAGAACATTTCATTATTATTATTATTATTGCATCATTATAATTCAAATAATTATATGAAACTATTAACATAGTCAAGCCATGCTTCCAATACTATCATAGTGGATTGGGTTCACTCCCCATTCCATCATTTCCTTAGTCAAGGTTCACTCCCATAACTAGTTTATTTTAAAATATCGCTTATATAAATCTATTCAACCCCCTTCAATTGTTTATTTTTAAGTGATATACTCATCATTACACAATTCATTGAATGGATGTATAATTTTGGTCCAACACAATAAATAATGAAAATATTATATATGTGTGCGAATAGATCATACAAAATCATCATATCATCCAATAATAACTCATTGAAAAGTTAAAATATTAATAAAAATGTAATTATAATAATCATTATCTGTGTAGATAAATAATAAATCTATTAAAATTGGATTATATACCCATTATATGTTATGAATATAAAATTATGTTGTTTTAGTTTAAAATATATTCCAAATATCACTTGAACATTTCATTTGAATACTTTTTCTAGAATTAAAAATTTGAAAAAAAGTAATGGAATCCTTTTTATCTAAAATAAAATTTTAAATATTTATAAAAATATTCTATCAAAATAGTAATCATGATGGAAGGAGAATTCAATTCACACAGTTTATATTAAACTTGAAATTCTATTAAAATCTTCGGTAAAAAACAAAAAGTACCTTGTTTGGAAAATAATAAGAATTTTTTTTAATCCTTGTAAAAACATGTTTAGTATTTTAAAAAATAATAAAAAATTATGAATAATAAAATAATTATTAAATACATTTTAAATAAAATATGGTCATTGACGAAATTATACCCTTCCAAGGAGGGAAATGATGTCAATTTTCCATATTTTTTTTTGGAATCAAGTGTATTTAAAGTGAGGAAAAATAATTGAAAAAAATAATAATTTTTATATATAAATATTAGAATATGATATGGTAGAGCTATATATTATATATCTCTATTTTAAAATCATTAACATAAAAAATCATCGTAAAAAACTGTATTGTAATAGAAAACGCTTTCTAATGTGGTAACTTTTAATCCATAATCCCATGAAAAAATAATATATATTTAAAAATTAAATTCCCAAAACAAAATCATATTAATGATAAAAAATAAGAATTTTGTATAAAAAATAACTCCTAAATTATTTTTTTTCTTATGACACTAATCATGCATCTATGATAGAAAATTAAGACGAAGAACTCTTATGGATTTAGATATTTTTAAATTGAGTATCATCTGATGAATTAAAATCAAATGATTTTGTGAATAAATTTCATTGAATGATGTAGTATTCTAAAAAATATTATTTCATATCATAGACACCATAAAAATAAAAATTACATTATAACATTAAAATAGTTCTCAATGATTATAAATTTAGGTGAAACACTTACCTGTCATCTATTTTTCATCATAAGTGATCTAACTACATTTATAACAAATAATAATATATTATAATTATATTAAATAACTATATCAATATATTTAATATAATAATTTAATAACTTATATTAATTAAAATTTTTAATTCTATATTTTTATATATATTATATTATGAAATAAAATTGAACTATCCAGATTAGTATTTATAACTCTTAATTTAGAGATCAATTTTAGCATACATATTATGATACAGGGATTGGTATTAGGACAAAAGAATATTCTATATGATCAAGGTAGGGATTTTATGAATTATTTTTAATAGGCCATTTTGGATACATACAACACAAATGTTGTGAATAAGGCAGGAGGACATGTTTCCTTTTTTAATGTGAGGGGAGTTTATCAAATGAGATTTCATTAAATATATCAATTATATATGGTTACATTCATGTGAATGTGGATAAAAAGTTCCAGGTGTTAAAATTAACAATATTATAAGGTACAATTATCTCCACCAAATAATAATTGTATTAGTTTTGGTGGAAATATTTTTCTTGTCATTCCGTTTAACCCCAAATTTTTTTTATCATTACACATGGTAACAAAATTTTAATGTTTTTCCTATTAAATATGAACAAAAACTAAGATGAATCTATTAAATTTTAATAAATATTATGATTCAATTATTAAATCAAATTTATTATATTATATTTTTTATATGTGGTATAATTTAATTTTCAATTGGTAGACACCCTTCAATGTAAACCCAATTTGGAAAAAAAGAATATTAAATGATAAAACATAATTTACCTATATTAAATTACATTTAAAAAAAATAAAATGATTCTAAAAATTTAATGAAATTTATATATATCACCAATATTTTAACAAATTAATAACCAATATATAGTAATTTAATTTACAAATATAAAAATACATTGAGGGGAAACATTTTTAAAAAAAAATGCACATTTAATCTTAAAAATAAACATATACAAAAATAAATTATAATAATGATTATTATTTAATTAATGAGATTTTTGATAATTAAATTATACACATTTTAATTTAATATTATCTGTAAAACATACTATCTCCATTACATGAATTGAAATGAATGTTTTAAAAATCATAAATTTTCATGATCCAATGAAAAATAAATATATTTGGAAAAATAAAAAAATTTACCATAGTATAATATTGAATTTTTTATTCAAATATTATATTCAAATAATCATAAATATTATCAAAAAATATTACAATATAATTAAAATAAATATTCAAGAAATATAAAAAAAACATCATGGAAAAAACACATTTTGAAGCATTTACTTATTCTATAGAAAAATGAGTTCATATTTAATATTCATGAATCGATACATTTTATTTATTAAAAATAGATATACATATTTTTCAATGTGAATATATAAATTTTTATACATTGTAATTTAATGGATATCACTCGATTGTTTCCTATATCGTGACTCTTATATACTCATAGTGGTGTTAAAAAATTACCATACACTTAAACATTTATTTAAATAAAAATATCTTTGAATATTTTGGGTAGTTTTTTTCTATGTGAACTAGAGGGGTGGAAACTCCCAAATATGTTGAGGAATTTGTTTATGTGTATCCAAAGGATGTTGTTACCCTACCCCTTATTGTGACATCAACTTAGGTTTTGAATGACAGAAGAAAACATATAAAATTTTAAGGGATCCATAACTTATTGCACCCACTATGTTGTGAGAGATGTATATTAAATTTTTTTTTCCAATATAGAGATGACTCATGTGGCCTAATTATTCACTGTGGTTTTCAATAGTGTTATTTTCTAAGATGGAATATGGTATTATGATGATATGTGTAGACGACAATTGACTGATTTAGATGGTGATCAAGAATCATTATCCTTTTCCATATATTGAATATATTATTTTTTCAATTTAGAGAATTTATGTTTTCTATGTTCGAACTATGTTATTTATATCACCAATGAATGGTGAAGCTAGTGGAAATCCTGAACACCAATTTTAATTTTATGTATATGAACATTGAAATCATGTTCATTGATGTAGGTTTCATTATAGCCCCATATGTTTTCATGGGGATCATGAACTCTACATTATGTGAGTCTGAAGACTACATTCCATCATTGCTCATTAGTTTCACGAAGTTCTACATGACATCGAAAGATGATTTTTCCAATAATATCAAATCATTCTTATATGTCATTAAATTTCATTAAATTTATGGATTTAATTCCATGGGCATGTTTTTGATGTGGGAGGCGCCTTTCCTTATGCATGGGGTGTCAAAGTAGAGTGAGTATGTGGACTAATAAAAGTTCAATATTGATTTTAATTAGTAAACACCCATAAAGGTTTAATAAGAACATAGTTTCCTTGGTCATCTAAGGAATTATCAATTTTCATATCTAATTTCTCGTTAATTAATTCCATGATGAAATAACAAACTACTAAAGACCATGATTTCAAATGTATTGAACAATGCATGTTCATATTTGACAACATGAGGGAGTGGTTGATCAATTATTTAGTGCAATGAGATCCAGGATATGGGGTGATATTCGTGGCGTTATATGATAGTTACCATTTGGTATAGAGATGTTTCTTGATGTATAATATTGAGGTGATCTCTTACGCATATCGGTAGTTAGGTCCCCATGAGTTTATGTAAACCACTCATAATCTGGAGATATAAGTGATTGTGTTTTCATTTGTTGGGCAAAAATCCCTCAAGTTAACATTGCATCATTTTTGGGTTGATTGTGTTTATTGACAAAGCAGGTTTCCATGGAGAATTGTCGAGTTCCCAAGAAGTTTTTGACATTACATGTTGACAAAGAACTATGACAAAGGAAAGGAAGATCTGGAGGCGGTACAAAAGAGCAGTACAAGGTGGCGCCGTTTTCCAGTGTTTTCCAAATTTTTGGGGTCCAAAATTTGGATTTTTGTGAGCATCGCGAAAAGTGGATTTCCATGAAGAGCATATTTTCATATGGAAAAGGCATGAATTTCGCGAAGATAGGATGCATGGTTTCGAAATCGCGAAGACCAAAAGAATGGAGGCGGTGATGCTTCACGATTACGTCAAGCGTCGCGAACGGCAGAGGCTGAAGCACATCGCGGCGGTGAAGGGCTTTGCGAGTGAGCTTCACGGCGAAGGCGCGAAGGAATGTTGTGCTTCGTGAGGGAGCTTCACGGCGAAGTCGTGAAGGTATGTTGACGGTGATTCTTCGCGACTACGTCAAGCTCCGCGAATAGAATATTGTCGTGGAGCTTCGCGATTTGGACAGAATTCCGGTGGAATCATTGGAGCTTCGCGATTTGAGATGACGTGGCGTTGAATTCACGCAGAAGAGACAAGGGTTGGTGTAATTGCCTATAAATAGAGGCCGACCGCTTCGAACGAAGAAGAGATCTTTTTCATAGAAGATCAATTGCTCTCGATTTGCGAAGGTGGTTCGCGGAGCCAGTGTGCTTCGCGAAAGAGGTGCTTCGTGGAGGCTATTGTAGCTCCGTGAAACCTGTGAGCTCCGCGTTGGCTTACATAGCTTCACGAGGGTCGTTGCTTTGCAGAAGCTTGAGCATCGCGAGAGTGCTTCGCGAGGGTGCTTCGCGAGTGAGCTTCGCGAAAAGGCAGGAGCTTCGCGAAGTCTTGTTGAGCTTCGCGAAATTGGCAGCTTCGAGAAGTAGGGTGCTTTGCGAAGGTGTTTCCAAAAGGTTGTTGCCCAGTGTTTAGAGGTAAAGTGGTATTCATCAGTGGATGAAAGTTGGACTATAACAGAGCGTCCATCAACACTTAAGGATGCATGTATTCATGCAAATGAAGAGACCTACAGGTCTATAAACTGTGAGTAAATCCCTTCACAGAGCAGTGAGCTTATGAAGAGGAAGAAGGTGATCCTCTCCACTAGCTGTGAGCCAGAGAGAGAGAAACAGGGAGTGACCCTTGAGAATGCAGTGAGATAACCCTAAACATTGTATAGGCAGTGAGCCTGGGCATAGAAGTGATCTAGCCAGAACATTGTAATCCACAGCTAATGAAGTTTAGTGTAATTGGTACGACCGGCAACTTGTCAGCGTATGCTCCTTGGACGTAGCACTTTGCGGTGAACCAAGTAAAATCGCTGTGTCATGTGCATGCTTTACTTTCTGTTTACTTTGTGCAACAGGAAAGAGAGAAGAGTGTTTTTCTTAACAACGAAACCAGATCAGAACAGACCTTAATTTTAAATTATTCATACCCTGATTCACCCCCCCTCTCAGGGTATTCAGCCTTGTGGACCTAAAAATTGGTATCAGAGGGAAAGGATTATAGTTTTTCTTCTCTCAAATGGAGGTCACTAATCATAGAGGGATTCCGATCTTCGACGGATGTAATTTTCAGATATGGAAGAATCGAATGCAACATTATTTCTGATATTTGGGAATGGATGTGTTTTCAGCAGCTATGTATGGTATCACAGCTGATATTACTAGTGGTGCATTATCAGAAGCTGAGCACAAAGAGTTGGATGCTGATTCCAAAGCAATCAATGCCTTAGGGGGAGACCTCTCCAATCCCATATATACAAAGGTGATGTCATGTAAAACGTCACATTCCATGTGGGAAAATATTTTGAATATATATGAAGGGGATACAAAGGTCAGAGAGGTAAAGTTGCAGGTGTTGTGGAACAAATATGAAGATCTGAAAATGAATCCGAATGAGTCTATTGACCCATTCTTTGATAGGCTAAACACTATTGTGGAAGATATGCGAGGTCTTGGAGAAGTCATTGAAGACATAAATATCGTAAAGCGCATCTTGAGGAAACTTACACCTCGGTTCAATCCGAAAGTTTCTGTACTAGAAGATAAAGATCCAAAAGAGCTGACATTGGACAACTTGCACAGTACCATGGTTGCATATGAAATGAGTAACAATGATAATGAGGCTGTGAAAAGGGGAAGTCCAAAGAAGTGGCATTTAAGGCCATGAAGAAGCTTAACATTGAATATTCTCAGGAAGAAGAAGAGACAAATGATGTAATGTCATTCCTCTCCTCAAATCTTCAAAGAGGAAAAGGAAAGTTCAAAGGGAAGATTCCAGTTGCTTGCTTTAGATGTGGAAAAGTTGGTCATCTTGCTGCAAGGTGCCCCAAAAAGTTTCAAGAAGATTACGATGTAGATGAAGTTGAAATTCCCAAGAATAAATCTTCAGCCTATGTGAAAGGGAAGAAGCAATTCAAGAGAAATTTCTTCAAGAGGAAGAATCTTCTTTCACAAGAAATATATAGTTCAGATGAGTCTGAGGATGAAGAGGTTGAGGAGTTTGAAAATTTTAATGATCATAGACAAAATGGTATGGTAGCGGTCGTCGGTAGTTCTCAGGAAAAGGAAGAAAATGACATTGGAGAAGAGGAAGAAGAAGTTGAAGGAATAGTTGATGTGGAAGCCGAATTGGAAGCAGCTCTTGAAGAGATAGATGTTTGGAGTGCCAAAACCAAGAAATCCAATAAAGTGGTTCGTGATGCCAAACTCTATATGCAACAACAGGATGAAGAAAAGTCATAACTGTTAGATGAAATTGAAAGACTAAAATCCTTAACACTAGAGAGATCAGAAAATATTGTTGAGCATAAGCATAAAATTGAAGAACAAAAGAATGAAATTGATTGTTTGACAAACATAGGAAAGGAGAAGGTCAGACGTATCAAAGAGCTTGAAGAAGAAGTGGTCAGTCTGCGATGAAAAATGAAGGATCAAGAAAAACTCTTGACCCCCAATGTGATATCAGAAAAGCAGGCCATTCAGAAGACAGAAAAGATGAAAGAGGAGGCTCGTAGTTCAGCAGGAGTGAAGTAGAAAGAAAGATTAAATGATAAGGTTGATTCAGGGCTTGATAAGAAACAAAAATCGGTGGCAGTTAATGTCAGACCGCAATCACCCGTTCCAAATTTGAAGGTTGATTTGGTCACAAAACAGAATCAGAATATTTATAGATCCCAAAGGGAAAATCGTAGTGCTGAAGTATCATGAAGGAATGTATCCTATATCAGGTGTTATTGCTTTGGGAAAATGGTACATTCACAGTATGTGTGTTCCATAGCCAATAGATATAGAAGGGAACAAGAACAGATATGACAGCCAAACAGAGAACGGTTTTCCAGAACATATTTTGAAGGTCACTGTTTTTTGTGCGGAGGATTTGGGCACATGGCTAGGTACTGTACCTCAACCATTTAGAGAAATGTGCCAAATCAGAATCAAAACATTCACAAGCAGCAGGTCAATAAACCGACAGGGGAGTTAAAAACGCAGAATAGATTTGCGGCTTTGCAAGATGAGGCTGGTTCATCACACTCTGAGAAAGAACAGAAGTCTCAATCCATGCTGAGTGTTAAAGAAAAAGTATGGACCAAAAAGAAGAAAAATGAGAAGTTCATGGTGGAGGAGATTGCCCTTAAGGCATCAGATCGATCAGGTGTTTGGATCCTTGATAGTGGTTGCACATCCCACATGACAGGTAATAAGGATCTTGTTTCAAGCATTAAATATGACAAAGAAGGAGTTGTCAAATTTGGAAATGATGAAGGCCTGAAGATTGTTGGCTCAGGGAAATCCAAGTTTGGGGGCAAAGAGATGAGACGTGCTGATTTCTTGGTAGTAGAGGGTCTCAGTCATAACTTACTCAGTGTCAGTCAACTATGTGACTCTGGGCGCTCTATCAGATTTACCGAGAATATGTGTGTTGTGAAAGGAAAAGACGGAGTAGTTGTTATGTAGGGAAAAAGGTCAAAGGGAAATATCTACCATGTAGGTGGGGAAGAAGATTTGTGCTTTTTATCCAGAGAAGAAGAAAACCAGTTGTGGCATAAGCGACTTGGTCATCTATGCCAACCATCTTTGGAAGATCTGGTAAAATGTGATGCTGCTAGAGACCTTCCCAAACTATCACGTGATCGCACTCATACGTGTGATGCTTGTCAACAAGGGAAGATCATCATAAATATATATAGGCCAAAGGAACAGAAATCAACTAGAGTGCTCGAACTGGTTCATGCTGATGTATGTGGACCTATCTCACCATGAGCTATAAATGGGCAAAGGTACTATGTTCTGTTCATTGATGATTACAGCAGAATGGCATGGGTATTTGTCATTACCCATAAGACAGAGGTGTTTAGTTGCATAAAACAGTACAGAAGGGAATCAGAAAGGATGCTTGGGCAGAAAATTTTGATGTTCCGTACAGATAACGGGACAGAATTCACAAACAGGCAAGTGGAAGAGTATCTCGAGAAACACGGGATAAGGCATCATGTTTCATCAATAAGAACTCCCCAACAGAATGGTGTGGTTGAAAGGAGAAATCGGATCATCAACAACATGACCAGAACGATGCTTATTGACAAAGCCCTACCAGAGAAATTTTTGAAGGAAGCAGTGCTGACATCGGTCTATGTTTCAAACAGGTCTCTGTTGTGTCCAAAGCAAGGAAAGACTCCGTTTGAACTGTGGTACGGAAAAAAGCCAACGTTGAAATAATTTTGAATCTTTGGAAGTAAGTGTTTCATTCTCAACAAAGAAAATCACAGGATGTTTGAGGCACAAGGAGATGAGGGGATATTCCTTGGCTACTCTGGGAAAAGCAAAGAGTATAAATGTTTCAACAAAGGGCTGGGAAAAATCATTGAGAGCAATGATGTCACTATAGTTGAAAATGAACAGATTACTCAACGATCCAGTGAACAGTTCCTGGATGAAAGTGGTGATGAGGTAAGCAACCCAGGGGGAGCAGAAGTGGCATAAGCTGACTCAAAAGAAGATACTGATGATGAAGAAGAAAGTTTCAAGTCTGTGTCTGCGAGGAAGACAAAGAGTCGAGCTGAAATTGATAAGCAGAATATCATTGGTGATCAAACAGCTCCAGTTCAGACTCGAAGAATGAAATCATCACAGCAAACATCTTTTTTGTCTCAAGTGGAGCCGAAATGTTTTTCCGAGGCAGTTGAAGAAAAAAACTGGGTTCAGGCTATGAACGAAGAGCTTGATCAGATTGAGAAGAACCAGACATGGTAGATTGTTTCGATGCCAGCAGACAAGAATGTCATCGGGACTAAATGGGTCTATCGCAACAAGATGAATGAAGATGGAACAGTGATTCGGAACAAAGCACGACTAGTATGCAAGGGATACTCCTAGATAGAGGGAATAGATGTTGATGGGACATTTTCACCAGTTGCAAGGCTGGAGACAATCATATTATTTTTGGCCATAGCAGTGCAAAGAAAGTTCAAAGTGTTCCAGATGGATGTCAAATCCGCATTCTTGAATGGGGTTCTGGAAGAGAGGTGTACATTGAGCAGCCAGATGGTTTTATCATTCATGAGGATGAGAAAAAAGTTTGTCGGTTGAAGAAGGCATTGTATGGGCTGAAACAAGCACCAAGAGCATGGTACTCAAGGCTCGACCAGTACTTGAAGAAGCTTGGTTTTCCGCGTGGAGGAGTTGATTACAATCTATATTTCAGTAATGAATGTAATCAAAGGATGATGGTGTTGGTTAATGTTGATGACATAATATTTGGTGGATCAGATGAAGCACAGTGCAGACAGTTTTCTGAATTAATGAAAAATGAGTTTGAAATGTCAATGATTGGAGAGATAATGTTTTTCCTTGGTCTACAGGTGACACAAGGAAGGAATGGAACATTCATTTATCAATCTAAATATGCCAAGGAGGTCATGAGAAGTTTTGGAATGGAAAATTCCAAGGATATTAAGACTCCAGTTTCCACTCGGATGAAGTTATCAAAAGATGAAGATGGCAAGGCAGTTAATATCACAGAATATAGGCAAATCATTAGAAGTCTATTGTACTTAACCGCAACAAGGCCTGATATTGTTTTCACCACATTCCAAGCAGCGAGGTATCAGAGTAATCCTAAGGAAAGTCACATGCTCGCAGTGAAAAGAATACTTCGGTATATCAAGGGCACAGTGGACTTCGGCTTGACATACAATGACAAATCTCAGACAGAGTTATTGGGATGTACTGATGCAGACTGGGCCGGTTCAGCGGATGATAGGAAATCAACGTCAGGTGGTGCTTTCTATCTTGGTGGTTTGTGTATTTCTTGGCTTAGCAAGATTAAATATTTCATTTCATTGAGCACCGCAGAAGCTGAGTATATTGCGGCCACTCAAGCATGCACAAAGTTTTTGTGGATGAAGCAGCAGCTTGAAGATATGGGAGTTGAAGTGAAGTCTCCAATCGAAATCCAGTTCGACAACTCAAGTGCTATAAATCTTAGAAAAAATCTCATCCATCATTCAAGGACAAAGCACATTGAGATTAAGTGTCATTTTATCAAGGAGAAGGTTGAGCAGGGAATCATGAAGTTGGAGTACGTGCCTACAGAGCTACAGGTTGCAGACATTCTAACAAAGGCCTTACCCAAGGAAGCTTTAGAGAGGCATCGACTGGCTCTGGGAGTTCAGCCGATTCCCCGCACATGAAATAGTGTTGATGTGGGACCCCCTCCCCCTCTCCCCGAGGTATGGTGTGTTTTTCCCTAATGTGCTAATTTGTGTTCTCTACTCTGTTACAAACTACAAAGGAGTGACCTTTGGGTTTGTTGAAAAAGGGGGAGAAAATAGAACTAGTGTTTGTTAAAAGGGGAGAAAATGGTGACTAGGAGACAGTGTGGAGATTTGATAAATCATATTTGACACGGGGAGAAGCTGACAGGTGGAGCAGCCAGAAAGGGGGAGCAATGAGAAAGGGGGAGAGCGTTTTAAATCTGACGATGCTAGAAGTGATCGATCAAAGAAAAGAAATCCCGATAGCTGAGGATCGTGATAAAAGCATAACAGTGATGTTGGAATGGTGTGAGATGGTGTCCAGCTATCAAAAATTGGTATCAACTTAAGCATTCACCAATTGGTATCAGTGTGGTTCAATAATTGGTATCAATTTAAGAATTGGTATCAGGGTGGAATCAACAATTGGGGTCTGACATGAAGTGATTCATTGATGAAATTTTCCTACTACTCTTGTTTCTCACGCCGAGCATTGCTCATGTGGGCTTAGAGTACGTGTTAAGTGAATCCTTGAATGCTATCAGAATCGCGAGAGGCGAATGGTGGTAGCGGATGGAATAAGACTCAGTGAGGTATCAAAGGGCAGAAAATCATTCTGAGCAGAATTGTGAAGAGTTTTCAACAAACCCAAAGGGGGAGATTGTTGGGAAAAAATCCCTCAAGTTAACATTGCATCATTTTTGGGTTGATTGTGTTTATTGACAAAGCAGGTTTCCATGGAGAATTGTCAAGTTCCCGAGAAGTTGTTGACATTACATGTTGACAAAGAACTATGACAAAGGAAAGGAAGATCTGGAGGCGGTACAAAAGAGCAGTACAAGGTGGTGCCGTTTTCCAGTGTTTTCCAAATTTTTGGGGTCCAAAATTTGGATTTTTGTGAGCATCGCGAAAAGTGGATTTCCATGAAGAGCATAATTTCATATGGAAAATGCATGAATTTCGCGAAGATAGGATGCATGGTTTGGAAATTGCGAAGACCAGAAGAATGGAGGCGGTGATGCTTCACGATTACGTCAAGTTTCGCGAACGGTAGAGGCTGAAGCGCATCGCGACGGTGAAGGGATTTGCGAGTGAGATTCACGTCGAAGGCGCGAAGGAATGTTGTGCTTCTTGAGGGAGCTTCGCTGCGAAGTCATGAAGGTATGTTGACGGTGATTCTTCGCGACTACGTCATGCTCCGCGAATGGAAGAATGTCGTGGAGAAACACGATTTGGACAGAATTCCGGCGGAATCTTTGGAGCTTCGCGATTTGAGATGACGTGGCGTTGACTTCGCGCAGAAGGGACGAGGGTCGGTGGAATTGCCTATAAATAGAGGCCGACCCTTTTAAAGAAGCAGAGAGATTTTTCATAGAAGATCATTCGCTCTCGATTTGCGAAGGTGGTTTGCGGAGCCAGTGTGCTTCACGAAAGAGGTGCCTCGCGGCGGCTATTGTAGCTCCGCGAAACCTGCGAGCTCCGCTTTGGCTTACTTAGCTTTGCGAGGGTCGTTGCTTTACGGCAGCTTGAGCATCGCGAGAGTGCTTTGTGAGGGTGTTTCGCGAGTGAGCTTCGCGAAAAGGCAGGAGCTTCGCGAAGTCTTGTTGAGCTTCGCGAAATTGGGAGCTTTGCGAAGTAGGGTGTTTTGCGAAGGTGTTTCCAAAAGGTTGTTGCCCAGTGTTCAGAGGCAAAGTGGTATTCATCAGTGGATGAAAGTTGGACTATAACAGAGCATCGATAAACACTTAAGGATGCATTTATTCATGCAAATGAAGAGACCTACAGGTCTATAAACTGTGAGTGAATCCCTTCACAGAGCAATGAGCTTAGGAAGAGGAAGAAGGTGATCCTCTCCATTGGCAGTGAGCCAGAGAGAGAGAAACAGGGAGTGACCCTTGGGAAAGCAGTGAGCTGACCCTAAACATCATATAGGCAGTGAGCCTAGGCATAGAAGTGATCTAGCCCGAACGTTGTAATCCACAACTAGTGAAGTTTAATGGAATTGGTACGACCGACAACTTGTCGACGTATGCTCCTTGGACGTAGCCCTTTGCAGTGAACCAAGTAAAATCGTTGTGTCCTGTGCATGATTTACTTTCTGTTTACTTTGTGCAATAGGAAAGAGAGAAGAGTGTTTTTCTTAACAACGAAACAATATCAGAACAGGCGTTAATTTTAAATTATTCATACCCTGATTCACCCCCCTCTCAGGGTATTCATCCTTGTGGACCTAACATCATTGAATCAATTTGGGTTTTAGGTCCCTAGATAACGCTATTTGATTGTTTCTAATCACGACAGATTGAGTTATATTTAATATTAGTGTGAAATGAATGTATGATAATGTTTGTCGATGGTGTTTCAATGTGAAATAATTTTTTTATCTCCTACATGTCAGGGAAAGAGAATATCATTTATTTTGAACCGTGAAGAATTAAAGAAGATACATTTTTTGGGGGACTAGGGATTCATTGAAGGTGATGGAGAAATTTTCAACCATGTTCCTAAATTAATAGGTGGTTTATAGATGTGGTTTCTTTTTCATATGACAATGCAGTCTTATCTGATGTAGCAAGTGTTGGTTCTATAATTGGAGAACCAACAATATATTATATTTTTTACCTTGTTGTTTATATTGATGCACCGAATCGATTGATGTAATAATATATTACTTTTGAGAAATAATAATTTCATTATTATGAATCATGAGGGATTCCATCATGAGTATCAAAACTCAAAATAAGAAGAACTCCTCATAGTTTCTAATATATACCATTTTTTGAGAAAATAGCTTTTGTGTCTCTATAATAAATGAGTGGAGATATATAATTTTGATCAATTTTTGGTTTTCTTATAGTAATGGTTTAACATCATAATTATTTGAGTTCATTGCCACCCATCTTTTGTCCAAAGTAATAGTTGGATGAAATATAAATGGATTTCATTATATGGATTCCTCGAGATAACTATTGATATTATTTATTATGGGTAATTATCAATCAACTGATGAAGAAAGCATAATTCTTAATAATAAATTAATAATTGAATATGGGGTTTTTAACATGTATATATGTGGATGTTCGCTTTCGTCAGCATGGAATTTAGATTTCTAATATTTCATATTAAATTATTGGTTTACCTTTCATGTTAATATAATATTATAGAAAACTTTTGGCACTCAATGACTCGTCTACAATACATCACCCTCATTGTTTGATGGATAAATTTGTTAGGCTATACGACGATGGAGTATATGTTATGAGTTTGGGTAGTTAATTTTGGTTGTTCCCATGAGAAGTGATTTCCCTTTTTTGATATATTATGAAATAATATAGTCCACTCATAATTAAAAATTATTCATTTGATTTTGTTTATGGGTGACCATGTCTATTACCACTATGTTGGCTCGTGGTTGGGGAGTCATTTGTTCTTATCTTAGAGGTGTTTAAAATACACAATGATGAAGGATTTGGTTGATCCTTAGTAGTTTAAGGAATAACATGACCAAAATAAATCATATTTTAATCATTGGAGGATACTATTGAAGATTTATGATGGGACCATGATTTAAAAATGGTTTCTCCTCTCCGGGTGATGTAGTGGTATAGAAGGAGGAGTATGGTTTTTCCATAGTTCGTCTGACCATTTGAGATGTCAGATATTGTCTCCAAAATGGCATGCTGACTGGATATACCTACATGTATGTATATGATTTGGGATATCCTCCACAAGTCCAAGATCTAGAGATATAATCAAGATATCTCTCATGTAATTGATTGGGAAGTGTTAGATATCAATAATCATAAAATTATTTTTTGGATAATCCAATAGGTAACAATGAGCCAATGAGCCCGTACTAGAGTGGTAAGGGCTCCTACTTGGAATCCAAGAGACCCTGGTTCAAAACCGTGTGGAGGCGAATTTTCAGGGTACTGTAGCAGTACTGTAGCAGCCACTATTCAGTACTGTAGCAGTTACTGTTCGGTACTGTAGATGCCAGAACTATTCACCTGATTTGGGCCTTCGGGCGACCGGTTTTGGCCTACGGGTGTCCAGGGCCATCGGGTCATCAAAGGCCATCGGGCCATAGGGACTTCGGGTCACGTAGACCATGAAGTAGCCCAGTCCACACAGAACATGCCCCAGAAGAGGATCAGAGCAACATGAGTAGAAGCCACCAGATGAAGAGCTATCCAGGTTGAATGAATGAGAGGGTATGGAAGCCGCCATCGGGACCAGGCACCGTGCAGCATTGTACGGGGCAATGCTAGCCGATCACAAATTCAAGGTGGGGACCTCAAGAGATCAATGATTCACGATTCTGGGGAGGGGCAGTTCTAGTGGGAAAGACCTACCGGTCACGTAATGGGCATGGTATGCATATGGGCCTTCAGGTCATGTATTGTGGGTCATGTCGGGCCTTGTGCCTTGGGCCTAAGGGTTATGTACAGGTTCCCCTTAAACCCTTAAAAGGGGGATTATCTATAATAAAATACAAAATAATGCCTTCGGGCCATTCTGGATATAGTGAAAAATGATTTTCAAGATAGGGTGTTTTTTAGATTAATAATTACATTGGTTATTGTACTAAAAATAAATATATAGATTATTTTAGGGTACATAATTGAAATATATGATGATAAATTCATAGTAACTTATGTTTTTATGACATATTTCACTTCTTTATAACATGATTCAATAATATTTTCTGTTTATTAAAACCTATATTTTAATTATTAAATGTGAAAATTATGGATTCCATCATATAAATAAATAAGTAACCATTCAAAATCATGTTTTCATATGATTATGAAACATTTTCAAACCATGTGGCTGAGCCATTGCCTCTTGATTAAAAAAAATATATTTAAATGGTTAGTGGGATTCTTTTAATCACATGCATGGAGTTCTGTTCTATGATGGTTATGACAATTTTTTCATAGTTATTTAATTTCTTTATATCATTTAGTTAGAGAGTGGTGGACTGATGATGGAATAAGATGGTTTTTTGTATTCATTGTAATGATATCCCTATGAGGAATCTTGTGGAAAGACTATTCAAACACCCTTATTATTTCTGTTTAGTTTTTTTTAAAAAAATGGGGAATTCTAATTATAGGAGAGGAATCTATTGGAAGGATTAATACCATCCCCTGATTTTATTTATCGTTCCTATAGAATTGGTTGGGTGAAGAAAGCGTTTGGGGCCATTTTATTATTTATGTGAAGTCAATGGGCCATTCTAGGTGTCACCATTCCCGAGTGGTGGGCATGGTGGGGATCATTTTGAACAAAATATCACACATTTTGAAATGGGAAATGGGAAATGGGTAGGCTAGGGAATGGAAATAAGAATGGAGGATTAGGGAAGATTATATAAAAAAGTTATGAATTTATAAACAAACATGTATCTTTGGGCATCATGATAATAAAATGTCCTCGATCGTTTCACACACATATGGTATCTCCCCATTTTCACATAGGATTAAATGGCACCAAGACCATGGTGTAGATGTTGTGGAGACCTTGGAAATGGTTGTGATACATTTTTAATGACCCCAATAGTCACATTACTTCTTAGATATTGTGACTTTCAAAGGGATAAATCCAGAAATCACCAAGAGGGGTTATTAAGTCATCATTAATTAATTTCCCTTCCCCTATTAATTAATCCATACTTAGGTTAGAAATGTTCCTTCAATTTTATGATTGTATTTATGAACCTAGGTTATCATTTGATCATTTTCTCACCTTGTTGATACATTTTTGGAATTTCTTCTATATTTTGGAGAGTTCGTCATTGATCATGGTGGGGCATTTTCCAATTCATTATTCTATTGGGAGTAAAGATTATGTTGAAGAAAGAATATTTTTAGGGGATAATTCAACTTCTCTTACTTTAAATTTATAATAGGTAATGACATGATATGATATACACCGATATAAATGGTACATAATTTCATGTTAATATTTTATTTTATTCTTAAACCCCCATTTTTATTATTCTTTGTTTGGGATTCATTTAGGGGTACCTAATTTGAAAATATAAAATGTTTGGAAGGATTTAATGTTGTTCATTGTTGGTTCATGGTTTTCCAACACTGTGTGCCCTTCTAGTGCTAACCATGTAATCCTGGAAATTGTGTTTTTGTACAGTTGGTGAATGGTTTGGAAAAAATTTATTCAAATTATGTGAAACTGTGAAAACCAATCAATATGGGAGCATATATAGGGTGTAATGTCGGAAAAACCATGCAGCCCTAACCATGAAATAATGCAAAAAAACATTCAATAAATAAGAAAAATATTTAAAAATTCCCAAACAACCTTTTCCAACCCCATTCTACCCTAACTCACCATATTTGGATTTATAGGGTGAAAATCTCTCTCAAGGAAAAATTATATATCCCATAAACCCCATAAATGGTGGATCGAATCTAAGTGATCACAGTTCAGTACTTTCTCGATAATATTTCTCTCTATATTCCTTCTCTCATTTTATCTTATCCTTTTATAGGTTTTTAGAGTAGGATTTTTAGGAAGGATCTAATTTATTTTATTTTAGACATTAAATATGAGGTTTCTCCTCATATATTTATTTTAACATTCCCTATTAGAGTTTCCCATATATGGAATTTTTTTGTGATCCTATGATCCCAAGATAGGTTATTTGGTTCAAGATATTCCAGTTAATGTAACCCGTGTTTTCATGATTTAAATTTACATTATTGATAGAATATTAATTTCTTTAAATTTGTCTGTTAATATTCTAGTTCATTTTAAATGGGGATTTGAATTTATTTGATTATGAAAATTTAGCGGATCCCACAATTCAATTAAATTTTAGTGTGTTTGTGGATGTTGGATAGTAATTTGTGAATGTAAAATTGTGAAATTTTATTCTCAAATTTTATTCTGAAATTTGATGGTATTAATTTATTTGAAAAATTTATTTCAAATTTTGATTTTGAAAAAATGGATTAAATTGGTTTCAAGTAAACCTGATTGTTTAATATAGGAATATGCATTATCTGATTAAAAAACCATTTCAGTTTTTCAATGGTAGTTGGAGTATATAGAATAGAAAACTCAGATAAATTTTATTTTAAATAGTCATTAAATAAATTTCCATTTATTAATTTATGTTTCTACACATGAAAGCACAGGCAGTGAGTGATTTTTTGGGGGAACACATATCAGTTTGGAATATCTATAGAAATATAATTACAATTTTCAATTATAACATAATAATTTTAGAAGATCTTATACCTTGATGTATGTCGGTTTTTATTCATTGTCTACAATTATACTGTTAATTTTTACATTTTTTTCATCATATGATTGTGTGGGGATACCATAACCTGGAACTATCATTACTTTTATAAGATGACCATGTTTCATGTTTGTGATTACTTGATATACATTTAATTTATTTTAAACTATTTCACATATTCTTTGTTAAATTATATTAATTATTTTATATAACAATTTTATCAATCAACTGTTTGAAATATTTCCATCATTTTAAATATAATGAATCATTTTTAAATATTATTTTGAAATGGTATTCCTTTTATAAATATTATTTCTTTATTTGGTTTATTATATGTGGAATCATCCAATGGAAGCATTTTTTGGACCTTATTGTAATTTTAGCAGACACCAATCATGTTCCATTTATAATTTTTAGATTTTTTCCTTCCAAGTATGAGTAAGTTGAAATCACAACATACAGGTGCTATGTGATATTTACATTTGGAATTTAGGATTCTATTTCTTTTTTGGGATGTGGGTTGTTCATTGTATATTAATGTAATGCGATGATTTAATAAGTGTTTTGTTCACATGTTTTTTGGGTATATTTATCCACGTTTATTTTTTATTCATGTTGACGTGTATCTCATTCTTCTATTGTGTTTTAGGAAAATCATTCTCGCATTAATATTATTTAATACGAGTTCCTTTTAACCAAATCAAGGGGATTGGGACCTCCCTTTAGGACATGCCATAACCAGAAAAGTTATCATTACACTAGTGTATCCAAGATGGTTTGTGAAATAGAGTTATTATATCAGAAAGTTAATAATATTTTCTTGGTGTCAATATTGTGTTATGTAAAAATGTGGGGACATTGGATTTATTTTTGATTCATGGAATGTAAACCTATCGCTAAAATAAGCCTTAAGACACTATGGGTGTTTTGGAGAATGAAAATATTGGTGATCAGTTCTATTTTAGCACGATGTATATTTAAATATGATTAAATCCAAATCATGTGTTGTTATTTGTTTGGATTAATTTCCCTAGTAGATCGGTATGATTGTTAATATAATGTTTCCTATGATCTCTTCCTATTTTGTATAGCATCGTGAATTTGATAAGATGTGTAAACATAATCTAGCAGGATTGTACTAATGAAAAAATTATATAATCCTATCATGTAACAGAGTCAAGTTAGGGAGATTTTTCATATTATCCATGCTTTAGGAAATGCACAGCCAATAGCGTTCTTTCAGTATCTTTTTGTGGAACCATAGAGGGTTTATTATTATAATATCATTTAATAGTTCCATCTATATAATCCATTTGATTTCAATGGATTCAATGATCCTCAATATGATTCGGATTCATTAAGAATGATTTAACTTGTGTATGAGTTCCAGGTGAAACCAGATAAGATGGAGGTGAACTGTTCCACCTTTTGGCTATATAGACCTAGAAGGAGACAGTGGGAAACATTGTTTATGGGGAATAAGAATGATGTATTTTAGTGAAAATCAATCAATATTATTAACGATAAAAAATTCAATCTGAAGAGGATGTTGTATTCTATGCCTATTGATTCATTCAAACCCATGAATACATAAAATACTATGACTGAATGTCACTTTACTAAGTTATATCGTATACACAAAAAAACCTTATAAAATTATAATAATAAGACTCTATATTTAATGTTGGTATTTGATGAAATAATTACTCATTGTATTTCATTTTGAATCATCCTTCTTATGTTGATTTGTTTGATAGGGAGTTAATGGTTGAAATAGGAATTGTTGTTATGTCATTGTTGACTAGAGGTATTTTTTCTCCTAGTAGTAGTTCTATGAAGTCCTATTTAGGGAAAATGATGAGTGATAAGTGTCATTGTAGTTCTAGAAAATATGTTTTTTAGAGAAAAATTTAATTTCCTAGAAGATGTCCTTTTATATATTTCTAGTGTTGATAACCTGGAAAATCAATGTGTGTTTACACTATGGAAACTAAAAAATGTCATCACAGCATATGATTAGGTACTTTAATGAAATTTTAACATGTTTACTATACCCCAAGTGGTGGGATGGGATCACAATCTCCTTATAAAATTGTAGAAAATTACGATGATACAAGTGAAAAGGGGTTTTAGCCATGTTATTTTTTAATGAGGATATTAAACCCAATGGAATAGTGTTCAAAGGAAGTAGTTATGGGTCTAGTGGCTGTGAGTGGTACCATAACTATAACATCCTCATTATTGACTACATTATCTGATATTGGGACATCTCACAAGTTTATTTCAACTTTAATAGTGAATAATCTAAATTATCCTAAGGACACTTTTTCAGATATGAGGGATATTACTGCATCTCTCAGAACAACAAGAGAGTATCGCCTCTATAGTTATTTTTGTCTCTTCTCATTGTTGGATATTGATATTCGATGATATTTTCAGGATCTCAAATAGAATCAAATTGACATTATTTTTAGAATGTATTTGATCACTATCAATAATGTGAGAGTTGATATATATCTTCAATGAGTTCACATTACTATAGTTAATGGGCTTTGTCATGTAGTTTATGGGGTATGGGACCTGAGGTCGAGTTGAGCATTTTCTTTCTCTAAATAGTTACAATACTTAAAATTAGTGTTTTCTTTTAATCTAATGTCAGAATATTTGAGATATTATATCCCTCTATTTGTTTTCTTGTTTCCTGCATTATTTCTTCTGAATTTTATGATTTTCCAATGTTATGTGAGCTATAAATCACTATTGATTTACTACCTAGTAAAAAATAACACTATTTTAAATCATAAGGTATAAAACCAGCTGAAATAAATATTTTTAAGACATATTTGGATAATAATTTAGAGATATACATCATACACCTGAGTGTGTCACCATTTTTAGTGTCGATTCCATTTCTGAAGAAATCTAATGGATTAATTTTCCAATGTTTTGAAAAATAGAAATGAAATAATGTTATGGAAAAGAGAAAGTATAAATTTCAAAGGATTTATGGAATATATGTGCAACTGAATTGTGATATGTGGTTCTCAAATATTGATCATTGATATATTTATCATCTGTTGAGAACAAAATAATCTAACGTTATAAAATATCATTTTGGAGTAGGTATGACATATATATGTACCATGTTAGTACATTTGGTCTAACTATTTATCATGAAATATTATTTGACTTGATGAATTGAATTTTACAGTAATGCATGGATAATTTTGATGTAGTCATTTTGGATGAAAACCTAGATTAAGCTATATTTGAGGAGAATTATGTGCATCATTTGAGAGTCGTTCTAGAATTGTTAATAAATTAATGACAATATGATATTCTATAAAAATGTATTTTTGGATTCAGGAAGTAATGCACATGGGACACGCAGATTCAGGACATGGTATTACTATTGATCTTGAAAATGTGATAGCTGTTATGGCATGGGAAACCCATTTTTTCTGATTGAGAGATTCTTGAGAATAATTAGATATTATTTCCAATTTTTATAGGATATATCAAAATTTTCATATATGATGACCATTGTAACTCATAAAGGATTAATGATTTCCTGTAAAATGAAATAATAAATCTTTTTTTGAGATGAAACATCTTTTAACTAATGTTTTGGTGTTGACTCTTCTAGAGGCTGAACCTGGAAATTTGGTCTTCTATGATGCATCAGGTCTAGTTTTTGACTTCATTAATATAATGGTTGATAATTTCAGGTTATGTGGCCCTAATTGACATAAGTCACATGAGAAAAATTACTCACCTTGTGACCCTAAAATCACAATTGTGATGCTTGAACATAAGTGTTGGAATGATTTTTTATGTATTATAAAAACATTTGATCGATTTATATTTTCTCTAAAAAACATGAATCCCCCCCCCCCCCGATGGGCTTTGTTGGATTACTAGAAATATTTTTACATTGAAACTACCTATACCACAAGGAAAGGGTATTACATTGTATATTTGTTGAGCAGGAAACCTCTGACCTAGGCTATGAAAAATCATAGAAGAGTAGGAATTCAGGGATATTTTTTTGAGTTGTACATAGCTGGCCAAGAATCAAGGGTCAATGTTGTTTTGTCCAATTTTTTAGTTGGAATATACTCTTATCAAATTTATCCTTCAATATCAATAGCAGGAAGATGAATTATGTCATATTAGAGAATATATTTACTATGGGGAGACCATTATTGAATGATGGTTCATTATGGAGGTATTATATATCTTGAGAATGATTTGTTGATACTGTTACCAATAAGGATATTTGTAATGGTGAATTTTGATAATTCATTGTTGGATTTTAACCTAGAAACCATGAAGATGTTATATAAAATGTTTTATTAATTATGGTTATAAGGTATGATATGGGGCATAACAAATTATATCTCTCATTTTAATACATAGAAATAGGTCATGTAAAGGAATCAGAGGCATTTTGGATATCTTTATCCACATGCAATTCCAACATGGAGGAGGGATAAATTCTCTAGGAAATTTTTTGTTCGGTTTCCATCTAACCTTCTATAAGAGAATGTGATATGGGTAGTAATCAATAGGCTGACCAAATCAGCTAAATTTGTACACATTCATGATATGAAAAATGTAAATGAGTTGGTAATCCATATGTGAATGACAATTTTTATTTTCATGGAGTTCTATATATTATACTCACTAAAAGAGATCTTCGATGCACTTCACAATTTTGGAGACGCCTTCAAAAGAAAATGAGATCATAGATTTTCTAGAGCATGACATTCCATTAGTCGAATGATGGCAAGATATAAGGATCTATCTATATTCTTGAGGATATTCTTCATACTTGAATTCACTACTTTCGTGGATCTTTGGATTAATATTAATATATTTTTATAAATTCATATAATAGTAGTTACTAGTCCCTGATCAAAATGGATCATTTTAAGGCCTTTAATTTCCATACATGTAAATTTCTATTATGTTGGTCAAAGATTGGTGAACGATCCCTTTTGGTATAGATTTTGGTCCAATATATGAAAAAAAACATTCAGTTCATTCATCATAGAATATTTTTGGAATATAGTCAATAAGAGGCTTATGTTGACCATAACTGTAGACAAATTGAAATTAAAATTGGTGATCAGGCGTTATTAAATGTTTCATCTCATATATGTCATCACCAAAATGGTTGGAAAGAAAATCATGCTCCCTGTTATTTATGAACATATGGGGATATTAGTATAGTGTGGATATTTGATTACAATTTATCAATTTATCAATGGGTGATGATGATACATTATGTGTGTAATGTATCATAGTTACTAAAATATCATTCATATCCATATCATGTGCTGAACTAGAGTGATATTGATTTTGAGTCTTATAAATATGTGACTGAGCATACCATCATGATAGCTTATTATGTGACCAAGATACATATTGGGAGGAATCATACATCGGTTCTAGTGCTATGGAAGCTTGGTTCTGATAATAATGATACTTCTGGGAGAGGGATTTAGAGAATATTCTATATCATTTTGGTGTGTAATCATCATAACAGGCTTTATGAAGAGAAAATGTTTCTCTTGTGGGGAAGTTATAACATCCTATTAATTTATCAAGTACACCTAAATGCATTATTTGATCCTACTTTGGATTTGATTTGTTTTGGGGTGTCTCAAGTGAATGTTTTTACAATTTTTGATGGATTTTGGGATGTGCATGGTTAGGTCACAATTTTCCAACACCGTATTTTCTAAATGAGATATCCATATAATCCATGAAATTGGGGGAGATTCATGGTTGGTGATAGGATTGAAAAAATGTATGCTAAGTAATGATAAATGTGAAACCCCATTAGTAGGTAACATTACTAGGGCACACAGTTAAAAAACCATGTATCCATTCCTAGGAAACATGGACAACAACATTTAATTAACTTCAAAATTCATTGAAAATACCGGAACCTCGTGACATATTCTAGAAACTAAATATCCCTTTTATTATTTCTAGGAAGAATATGGATATCATGGACCAATTTTGGAACCTCTAAATCCCCTACAATGAGTATCGAGGATACTAGATCATCATTTCTTACATTACTATTATATTTCATCACTTCGTTACTTCTCTTCCACCCCCTTCACCCCCTTATACATTGTTGTATCTCCATGTAGTTGGAGGATCTAATATAAGTTTATTTATATACTGAGTCCATGTTTTACTCTCATATCTTTTTATCAAACATTCTCCAATGGTGTTCCATATTTAAGGATTTTAATTTGGTTACCCATGATCACGATGTTAGTGGTTCAATTGATAATTTAAAAATAGACATAAATCTAAATCTATTAATTTTTTTAAATAGATTGAATACAATTTACTTAATATCAAATGGTTTGTAAAAAACCCAATTCCAGTGAGTTGTGGATTTGCATTTAGCTGGGAATGAAAATTGTTAAAACCACCAATTATAATGAATTGGTGTGTGTTAGTGTAAATTTTATGGAATATTGTGAAAATAAATTGTAAAATTTAGTTTTGAAATTAATATTTTGGAATTTATTTGTGAAATTGAATTAAAATTTGTATATTAGGAATTTGTATAAATATTTTTATTAATATCCAATGGTTTTAATGTGAAAAATTTCTGGAATGGGTTAAAGATCGGTTTTGGATTTTAAATGGATATTGGATAATTTGAAATGGAATAATGGGTGGAATTTTGTTTTAAATCTTTATGATATATATTTCATATTATTAATTTTGTAGAACATATTATATTATGTAGTTATTGAGTTTTTTTTGGAAAAATACATCATTTTTTAATTTCCCTAGACACTGATTAATGCTTTTAAAATCAAATATTTACTTATTGGAATATATTATCCCAAGTGGGTTGTTAGTTAGTCTATAATGGTTATCACCAGAGGGATGGGTGATCACATTCATTTTCTCATCATTAGATTCATTTATTGTCCCATAACAAGGAAATATCATACATCATGGATGGTATCCATGTTCTTCATTTGTGATTATTTTATATATGTTCCATTGTTTGTACACAGTTGTCACATGCCTTTTAAATTTATATATAATGTTTTGTATGAAATATTTATTAAACCATTTTTTGACATATTTATATAATTTGAACCATAATTCATGGTTTTTTTAAATATGCAACTAAAATACCATGCATTTTTATTTATAAATAAATGATTTATTTAGTTAATTACTTATCAAATCATCTTGTGGAGCTCTAGTTGATACCCTACTATGATATTAGCTCACTCACTATTTGTGCCTTTGGGTGGTGGTATATTTTTTCCTACTTGTATTGTGGGAAGGGAAAGAACAACATTGAGGTATTAGTTTCTTTTGACCATTACTATTTGGGAATCATTGATAAATCACAGACATTATGGTATTCTCTAGTTATGGTATTTATGCTTTCAAGAAGTGATATTGATGTTGAGCCTTATCTATATGTGACTGAGCATCTAGTCCGGATACCATATTGTGATACCATGTTAAATAATTGGAGGAAAATAACATTGGTTCTAGTAAAATGGAAGCTCAATTCTGATACTTATGATACATGGGGGATAGAAATGTAGAGAACATTTCATATTATTTTGGTGTGGAAGCTTCCTAACAAAATTTTTAGGGACAAAATTTTCTCTTGTTGGAGATTTTATAACATCCTTTTAATTTTTTCATGTAAAACTAAATTCATTTATTGATATTGATTTGGATATGTTTTGTTTTGGGTTTTTTTAGTGAAAATTTTAAAATTTTGGAAGGATTTTTTTATGCAAATGGGTAGAAATTTTGTTTAACACTGCATATCATGCTAGTGATAATAATGTAATCCCAGAAATTGGGGGGGATTCATGGTTGGTGCATGGTTTGAAAAATTGGATTCTGACCTTGGAGAAAATATGAAACCCCATTATAAAGGGAACATGCCTAGGGAACATGGTTTAAAAACCCATGTGGCTATTTCTATGAATATATGACATCATCATTTAATTAATTTGAAAATTAATTGAAAATTCCAAAACCCTTTTATATATTCATGAACCTAAAACATTATATTATGATTTCTAGGATATAGAGTGATCTCATGGGCCAATTTTGGAACCTCCAAATCCCATCCAAAAAGTTTTAAAGCTATATATAATCATTTTTTAAATTCCTATTATATTTCATCTCCTTGTTAATTCTCTTCCAACCTCCTCTCCCCCATAGGTTTTGTTGGATATCCATGTAGTTGGAGAATCTAATATTTGTATATATTAAAAATTGAATCTATGTTTTACTCCCATATCTTGTTTTACATCATTTTCTATTAGAGTTTTTTAATTAGGGAATATTATTTGGTGTCCCATGATAATGAGGATAGTGGTTCAATGGATACTTTTTACATTGACATAACACAATATTTATTAATTTTTATTAAATTGACTGAATTAAATTTAATTAATATCAATTGGATTTTTAAAAATCCAATTCTACTGAATTGGTTATTTTAATTTTGTTTGGATTAAAATCTGTGAAATCCAAAAAATCCAGTGAATTTGTGGGTGATTATGGAAATTTAATGGAATATTGTGAAAAAATAACTTATAAAATTTAATTATTAAATTAATATTTTGGAATTTACTTGTGAAATATAATAAAATTTTGTATTTATTTGATTTATATATTTTTTTATAAATACCCAATGATATTATTGTGAAAAAATATATGAATGAATTAATGATTGGTTTTAGATTTAAAATGGAAATTATAAAATATGAAATATAATGATGGGTGGAATTTTGAATAAATATTTTTCAAATATATTTTCCATTTATTTATTATTGTTTTAGAACATTCAAGAATATGTAGTTATTGAGTTGTTTTGAAATAATACACCATGTTGTAATTTCCTTAGCTTCTGATTGATTCTTAACAACACTAAAATTTACTTCTTGAAATATATTATCCCTAGTGTGTTGTTGGATATTCATTAATGGGAATCAATAGATGGATGTGTGATAAAATTTTATAAATGATGTTTTATATAAAATATATATTAAACCATTTCCAACATATTTATATCATTTGAACATTAATTCATTATTTATTTGAAATAAGATTAAAAAATACTATGCATGTTTATTTATAATTGAATTATTTATTTTTTAATTGAATTGTGGAATCTTATTTATAGAGCTCTTGTTGATACCCAACTAGGTTATTTTCTAACAAACAATGTGTGCCTTTGGGGGATGATATATTTATTCCCTCTTGGACAGTTAAAAGGGATATAATTATTTAGAGGTGTTAGTTTGTTATGATCATTATTATTGGAGAAACTTTTTCTTACTACGAAATAGATTTTTATTACAATTTTTACATACATTAATTATATAAATTTTTCTTTTTTAAATATTTGACTTCCGGTAATGTTCTTCTTTGTAGTTTCTTTTTCTCATTTCCAACTATGTCTCTATTTTTGGAAAATTATTTCCCATAGAATAATTTTTGATGCCAGGTTCTTGTTAACAACCATTAGGGATTGGGAATGCCATCCGAGACATGTTAAAAAAAGTATGGTGATTCTGTTTGGGACATGGTATATATTGTCTTAATATGAACAATTTATTAATAAAATGTAAATTGATGTGTAATGTTGAAATTCAGATTAATTTTACATATTTAAAATTTTTATTCTAATATAGTTTTTTCTCTTATAAATTTTCCATATTATACATATGTCATGATTGATAGTTTTTGTGGATATTGGAACACATGAACATTATTAAGATATTTTTATTAAACTCACCACATATGAAAAATGATAATAATTTATATCCACATAATACTTTTTATTCCCATTGAATCATGAAATTTTTTTAGAATACCATTGAGAATAAAGAAATGTTTTGAAATACCATTATATAAATAAAGTGGTTATGTACGTTTTTTGTGATGCGTGACGGTTTCAATGTATTATGGATGGGATATGTGGTGGTTGTGATGTGATTCTGTTATAAAGTAAATTTTTTTTTGGTTTTGAGATGAATGGGTTCTGTTATGATGTGTTTTTTAGTTTCTTGGTTATTATAGAATAAATATAATATGTTGAAATTGGATTAAACATGTGATCAAATTAATTCATGCTAAAAAATGTAATGTATAGAATATTTTCAAAAATTTAATTTGTAGAAATTTGTAATGAGAAAATATGATTAAAGTTTTTACATCTGGTTAAATTGGATGTCACTAAACATTAATAATGAGGGTTTTTAAATGAAGATATTTTTAATTATTATTTTTGGAATGAGTTCATTTGTATGGAAAGTTGAAATATGATTTTTGATAATCATTTTTAGTGTTGTGGTTCATTTAGAGGTGTAATTGATTAGTGAATAATTTTTTTGACCTTGTAATGATATAGTGAGATATAGGTGATCCTTTATTGAGAAGAAATATGATTTTATAGTGTATTCATTATCTAATAAATTTTTTTACAAGTTTTATTCTCACACACACCAAGTTGAATTCTTTAAATGATTCCTAGTGGTTCTGGGTTCCATATGTTTTCCCTAATAAAGAAGACGATGATGAGTGATAAAAATATTCCCTCTCTTCTTAACTCACTCTTCTAGGAATGGTTGATATTTAAGTTATTTGATGGAAAAAAGTAAAAACATCCCTATAGTTGATTATTGATGTGAGGATAAGGTTGTTCATAGAGGGGTTCTTTCATGGTAGTATACTTGAATGATGTTTAAGTCCTTTATGTTTATAATAAACTATAATTTTGGTTATATGGGATTTTTTATCAGAGGGTGTGAATGTTATGAGTTTCCCTTGGTGTATTTGGGTAGGATTTGATATGCTTTCCCATGTGTATTTAGGTAATATGTTATTTGGTTTCCCAGATGTATTTGGGAATGCTTGTTACAGAAGGGATGTGAGCTATATGAAATATGTGTTTAAGGTGTGTGGCTAGAAAATCCTTGGAAAATAGATATAAGAAAGACTTTGTTGACATTTTTTTATGTTATGATATTGTATTAGTTATTTTTAGAGTGATACAAGGACATTATGTGTATTGTTCATTGTCCTATTTAGGTATATGGGTTTTATCCGGTTAGTTCACATGTTCAGTAGTATGAAATATTCACATAGTCTAGAGTTACATTGGGATTCCTCCTACTGAGTATAAATTTAATTATAACCATAAATATTTACATATTTTATGATTATTGTATGAATTTTGGTACTAACTATTAATTACTATCTATGATGATAATTTTTTTAATATTTCATTACCCTAGGCTTTCATTTTGGTATTTATTTGAAGTCAATGTTTTCACTATTTAATTTATATATGCATGAGTCTATGGTTTTGGATTTCAATTTTAGTTTATGATATGGAGTTTAATGATTGTTTTTATTTTTTATCCGGATCCATAAAATATAAATGATGGTAATGTTATCATTGTGTAACATTTTAATTCCCAAAGAGGTATTCACTTACATGGGTCAAACTGAATGTGGGAGTCATAGATCATTATATCACATACATCATTACTAACATTGGAGGGTAACCTTTGGACAGAGTAGGGTCGTGTAAATGGAGATAAATAATAATTTTTCATATTATGATTTCCACTAGAAGACAGAACATTAATACTAGAAGCATCACATAAATAATTATTGTAAATTAGAATGGTTAAATGAAAACAAAAATAGAATATTTCATAACCTGTCTTCAAATAGAAGATAGATGTTGGAATAAGAACATACCAAAATGAAACATATTAAGATTTATCAAATTTGATAAAGAAGAAAAATATTTTTTTGATAAAATTGTGTAAATAATTTTTTTAAAATAAGTCTAAATATAATTTTTTTTAAGAAAATAATTATTTCGTAGTATTATTCAATGAATGAAAATCTAATTATGGTAGGAACATGTTTTCACATAGAAAAAATAGTAAAATAGTTTTTTTCAAAAAACAAATAACAACATCATTAAATTAAAATTTTATAAGTCACATTAAAAATTTTAATTCAAAATTAGAATTGATAACATTTTTATTCTATTAGTTATAAAAATACCACTAATAAATGATCCTTGAAAAATAAATAACAACTTTTTTAAGGAAATATATATTAAATTTTAAAAAAATTATTATGTAATGAGAAACATTATAATATTTTTATAATACATTTATTAAAATCTAAAATCAAAAAATTAATAAAAAATTCATTTTAAAATATGACAAGGAAAATTTTATTTTCCAGTGAGAAAATAAACAAGTAGGTTTTAAAATATAAATGTGAACCATTAAGGTAATGGAATAGGTGGACATAGATGTAAAATCGTTATTTAATTGAATGAGACGAATTAATAATAGTTTCATACATTAATGGGGACAAAATTCACAAATTGGATATATGAGAAATTAAATTATCAATTTATACTGACTAAAATAGTAAGTAATGTATAAAATAACAGTATTAATGAAATTAAAAAATATATGTATGAGTTATCAGAAGCCATCACATCATTATTAAATTTCAAATTTCAAATAAATAAAATGTAGAAAAATATATGTACTTGTAAATACTGTTTACTTCATAAAAAAACATGATAATATAAATCCTTTTAAAATATATATATTGATAATGGAAAAACAATTTGAATACACATTATATGTGAATAATGGAAAATTGTGTTTCAAAAACCCCTACATTAATTCGTAAAAACCATGAATGGTATTAAACATACAATATGAAAAAATAAATATCTTAATCACCTATTTTAAATCCTTTTTCATTCTTAAAACATTTTATATACTTCATTTATGTTCATTTATTAGAAATAGATTAGTATTTTTTTTATTTTCATCCTCGAATGATATTATCTTTAATTGTTTATTTTGTACTTGTTTGATAACTGGAGGTACTACTATTTTTTTATTGATTCAATGTACATTATATTGAACATATTAAAGGTAATAGGTTATAAATTTAAAAATTATTTGGAAAATTTAAATCCTAATTCATTTGTATCTTTATTATGACTTTCAATGATGATGTCAATGATAGGGTGGTTTTGGTATTTTTCAAAAAAAATGGAAGTATCATAAAACTAGGATAGATTTTATCATTGTAATTATAGAGGAAAAATTATTATTAATTTATTATTTTAAAATTTGACCTGTAATGTTTTTTATTTACTTACCAATTATATAATTTTATTATTATGTTTGGGTATGTGGTTTAACTAACCCCAACTAGAAAAAATACAATCTTTTGGTGAGTACATGTATTAATGTGGTTAATTTGGAATAATATGTTGATTATATTATCATAATGGTATTGTTAGAATAATTATATGAAGAATATATGTAGTATAGAATTATATAAATAATTAAAACAAGGTAAAAAAATTAAATACATCACTTTTCTAGAGACCGTAATCCAAACATTTGTGGGAGTGATGCATTAATTTACCATTAATTTGAATGAATATAGTTAATGGATTAAATAAAAATTTAAATATCACATTATTCTTCTACATATTCTTTTAGAACCATTAATAAAAGGAAATGACTAACAATAAATCATTTCATTCAAAGAGGTGTCAATCGACTCATAAGTATGATTGCATTTTTATTTTTCGGTTTTTTTAAAGATGATAACAATATTATTTTACATTTTCATAATTAATTATACTAATATCAATAATTATTATTTTTATCATTATTAAATTTATATATTATTTTTTAAATTTCAAAAGAAAGAGATAATTAAGATAGTTTATTTAACAACATTACCTCCTCCTTTGGATGATCTCGGTTGAGTAAAAAACTAAGTATTATAATATTGGAATTTTGGAATTTACAAGTATTATATGACATGGTTAGAAAGTGGATAAGATGATATGGTTATGTTTTGAGCATTACACATATTTATAAGGATTAGATAAATGGGTGTAGTTATGCTCTTTTTATAGCTAAAAGGAATTCTATTCATTTAAATATAATTGTGTATTATATTAAGATATATTGTATGAAATGGAATGTGAAAATGGAAATTGCAATTAATGTAGTTGGTGTTCTTTATCGGTTAATATTCCCAAAAAAATTCGTGTTCAATAATGTCAGAAATCATTTTGGTCTTTTAATCATAGATCGATCACTTTTACAATTATATTCATTTATACTATGGTAATTATTTTCGACTTAAATTAATTAAATTTAATAAATACAAATTAAATATGAATATGTATATAATTTTTACACAGTTCTACAAAATATAAAACCCATTTTTGAAAATATGAATTATTCTCATAATATAATAAATTTTTATTTTTATTTTACCATCCATGTAAAATTTATTTTATATAAAAATTATTTTTGTATGCATAAGTGGATTTTTTTAGAATAAATCATTAATGTTGTCCAATTTAATGAAATTAATAGGTTTATTTTTAAAGAAAAAATAATTAAGTTATATTAAAATAATTCTAACTGTATTTCTACTTAGTGAAAATTAATATTAAAATAAATTTAGTAAATATATTTTTAATTTGTAAAAACATTGATTGATTTTCAAAACTCAATTATGAGATTCCAAAATTTCAAATTTCATTTTGTAATTCATAATTTCACTCAATAAATAAATATTAATCATTAAAATTTAATATATTTTTGTGTTATTTATACTCCTTCAAATTTTAAAACCCAAATTTTTATAGTAAAAATATATTTTTTTCACTACTCCACTACAAAATGAAATTTTATTTGAAAATTTGAAATATTATTCTCACAAAAATAATAGCCTGATAAGTATGAAATTTAATTTCATAATCTAAAATTTAAATTATAAATTTAAGAATTTAACATTTTAATAAAAATATTGAAAATATAATTAAAATAATATTCCTTGATAAATATCATCATTTAAAAATTGATTATTATATTTATTATAACATTGAATTACCAATGTAGTATGTCATATTAATCGAATTTTATTAGTGTAATAGTATTAAATATTCATTTTATATTTAATTAAATATAAATATATGATATTTATAAATTAAATTCATTTTAAAATGATTTATTAAATTAAATTATAAATGTTTATATAATCATAATTTCATATTACACAATACATCATGATTTATATATAACAACCCAGAAGTCACCCATAATAATGTTCGAAATTTAGGTGACCATAACCAAAATATTTTCAACAAAAACCCTTAGGAAATTTTATTTTTCACTAGAACAAATATTCTACATTCAATTACATCCATTATTAGGATTGTTCCTCCCATATATATCCATTTATAAAACAAAAATGGATAATCATAAGTGATAAATAATAAAATATTAAGGAAATTATGATAAATTCATTTAGCCATGTTTTTATCTTAACATGTCTTATATTATGACACAGTTTTGTTACACTGTAGTTAATTTTTCAAAATATAACAATATTAATACAATCTAGGTTTCTTTAATTTTTGTTATCTAATAAAGATAACCCTAATACTCTAATGTATTTATGAAATAAATCAATAAATTTTTTTTTGTAATGAGAACTTGAATTACTAAATCATATCATGCAAGAGTTCATTGAATGTTATTATATCATGGATACATTCAACTATCCCTACAAGATGACCCAAAATATAGTCACCCATTTAAGTTTTGAGAGATTAATACTTTGTTATTGTAGGAAATCATTGCATCCACATTCTAGTTCCTAAATGTAGATGTGATTTTTAAAAAATATAATAATATATAATTCTCCATAATTTTAGGTTTTATCCTACTCTTAGAATCATCTCTTGGGTTATCAATAATGTAATATATTTTAAATGTGTTAAATAAATAAACAATACAGAAAAATACATAAACAATACATTGAAACGAACTTAGGATTCCCATACCAATACTGCTCTATTTGGAATGAAAATTATTTCATTAATCATTGAATTTAGTTAGAAATAAATATTTAATAATTTCTTAAAATCCATATGTTAAAAATTACATAATGAAAATATTCATAACAAAATTAGTATATGTATTAATTAATTTTTTGTTATTATAATTATAAATTTTATTTTACTACACTTTGGACAATTTACCAATAGTTGAACCACACTAACATTACATATAGATTATTCATAAGTTATACACATCTTCATAAAATTAGGAATAGAAACATAATGTTAAGTTGAAATTCTTAGTAAGGTAAAATTATCAACATGTCATTAACTGATATATCATAACCATATTAGAAAAAAATCATGAGCGAAATATCATATTAATAAGATCCTGGAACAATAAGAGTTATCTAAAATCCATGGTAGAAAATATGAGATCTTAGAATTGAAAATATATAAAATGATATAATAGTGTTGATAAATATGATAACAAAAATTTATATACCGAATAATCATAATCATAAATATAAGTAATTACATGTTAATGAAGTATAAAACAAAACTATGGAACAAAAAATGGAATAAAAATCATAAAATAGTTGAGAATGAATAACAACCAATTTTCTTTTAACATGTTGGAGTAGTATTACTAAATTGATTCCAATAGTGGGGTAGGAAACACTAACTGGATCCTATAATAATTTTTTATAAGACATCAATATCTGAACGCTATAACATTGTGTATAATGAACCCCTTATTGATTTTTGTTTTAGATCGTGCATTAATAACTGATTCTAGAAATTATTTTATGTGATATAAATCTTTAAGTAGTGCATTTCCTAGTTATATAGGACATAATTAATAAAATAGTCATCTAATTAGTTTTTTTCTAAGAGAACATGAAAATATTCATATATTAAGAATGACATAATTACCCAAATAAATAATTGATTTTAAGGAAAAATTACATATTTAATTTTATTATACATCCCATAAAATATGGTGGATGGTATAATAATTATATTTTCTTAGTGTAATATAAATATCATTAAAAATGTTTACAAATATCAAAATACCATTATTTGATTATTGTGTATAACACATTTAAAAATAAGATTAAACCACACTTTTATATTTAAATAATTACAAATTTACTTTATTTAAGAAAATATTTTATAAACATGGAAGGGATACTATGTTGAAAATAATGATAGTTATTTTAAACTAATGTAATGATATTGAAAAAAAATTAAATGATGATTTTAAATTTTTTTATATTATCATATAACGATGATGTTATTGTAAACCCAAATAATTTTTTTTCTTAAAAAATCATTTTTAAAATATTTTTGTTACATTTTAATTAATGTGTTATTTTCATAAAATTTAACATAGATTTTAGTTTATTATACACAAAACCTTCATTTTATTTATCTTTATATCTGAATTTGAGTTTAAATGTAATATGGCGTAATTTTAAAATATTATAATTTTATATGAACTTTCATCACCAAGCCATTGGAATGGAAGGTTTGAATTGTATTAAAAATGTAAAAAAATTTATGGTTTAAATATTTATATATAATGAATTATTTGATGAATAATGTTTTATAATTTAAAATAAAAAATATTTTTAAAAAATTGAATTTTTTTTTCAAGAAAATTAATTTTATCTACAGAAACGTATTTTATATCAATAATCATAAAAAAAATTGAAATAACTTTAATGAAATTTATTTAGTATATATTCAATAAATATTTTATATTTATATTCCATGTCTTCAATATAATAGATAATAACGAACCAATTTATACACTTATAGTATAGTTTTTTAAACAGTAGATTCATCACCTTTATTGTAATTATTGTAATATTATATTTTTTCAAGTTATATAATATTTATTTATAACATTAAACATTAATTTTTAAATCATTACATTAAAATTATCAGAGGGTAATTTTTAATGAATTTGTAGAGAATATAATGTTATTAATGAATAGTGGAAATAATGATTTTTACTAAGAATCATAATTTCATTTAATTAATAAAAAACCTAAAAATAAGTTAAATATTATATTATTAGTAAATTAGTATAATAATATATCAATTAAATAAAATTTAGCCTTAAGAATAAATTTTATATTCTATTTTGATATTAATACGTTTAGTATTTTTTAACACTTATTCCTTGATCAACATCTTTCTCATCACAACAAGGCATTTAATTTTAAATTAAAATATTCCAATTATAATATTTTAATAGGGAAAAATTGGAAACATATTAGAAATATGAAAAAATTAATTATATAATAAGGCAAAATTATTTCTTTCCCTTACGTAATATTAAAAACCAAAATAATTATTTACCCTAGTTAGGGTAAAATTGGGTTTGTTGGGAAATTAATATAACATGATAATAGTAATTAATTACCAAAAACATATCATAATCCTACGAGATTAAATTTTTTTGACCTTATTTATTATATGTTTAAAATGTGCCATTTTTTGTCATTTTATAAGTGATAAACATGGGTACAGATATTTGTTTTCATAAATTAGATGTGTGCAACTCTCCTAACTTATAAATATCCACCCACAATCATGTACTCTCCTCAGACCAAAAAAAATAGTTATATTCAAATTAACTGAACAAATAACTTCTTTAAAATCCTAATATCATTTTAGGATCGTTTATTTTGGTCATTAACACATTAAATTATTCCTTTTTATATAATATAAAATAAGTTGTATGAGGAAGTGGTAATGTCTCTAACTGCCTGTTATATGTTATTTAATCTCCAAAATGATTAAATTACTTTTTAAAAGTTGTTTTGTAATTAAAATTATGTTTTAAATAAAATTATTTTTTATTATGTAATGAAAATTTCTTCTATACATATACCCTTCATTCAAATTAGACATGAAATCATCATTTGTGTATACAATAGACAACCGCCTCACGAATCATTGTTATTTTTTTTCCATCACCATCACTCATGGATGGATATAATTATGAATTTAATTTATATATATGATATTTTTGTAATTTTAATAACTAATGAATTATGATACAATAAATAACATTAAAACTCTATAACATTTGGGAAACCAAAAAGTCTCTTATGTGTACATAAAACAACAGTCATGAGAATCGATGAGAAGTGTTTATTATTTTTTACATTGATGGTAATAATTATAGATTAAATAAAACAAATATAATAATAGTAATATAACCATACATTTTTTAATATTCTTTCATATATAGATTCTTACCTTCAATTCTACTAGGGATACAAACATGTAATTCTTATGTACAACAGATTACAACCTCATGAAGTGAAGGAAATAAATTTTCATATACACATAGCATGGAAGGTATTAAAAATATATTTAAATAATAATATGAAATATATATATATATATAATAAAAAATTTTATATAACAGTTATGTATCATATACAAATAATTCATTAATTCATTCATCAAAATTGTAACGCGCTAAACATCCATGGTGCACATACTTTTAAATAAGTCAATAGCTTCAGTTTCACATAGCATTGAGTTAGAGTGCACCATGACCTATCAAACTAGCCATTTAAAAAGTGATTATAAATAATACTAAATAAATTTTTGAATTTGTAAATTTTATTTTTCAAAATAGAAATCATTTTTTAAATTTGGAATATCAAAATTATCTTAGGGTGATTTTTTGGAAATTTTATGCACAGTTTGAATTTTTTATGAATATTGAAAAATAATGCGTTTTTGTTGAAAACTAAATTTGTCATTTAAATATTTTTTTGTAAATTTATTTTAATTTATAATAGATAAATAATACATATCTTAATCCCATATAGTTAATTTGAGTCAATTGTACAATATAATTAGATATAAACAATTATTAATCATCTGATCATCTCTTTAACACGTATTAAATCCATATCTATGGGATTTTAATTAATCATAATGTGACCACATATATGAATTGAATTTAATAATTTGGAAAATAATTTTATTAATTATTATTAAAATTGTGGTCTAATAAGATCAAAATAATTTTTAGTTAATAGTAACTTTTGGATTTTATTTAACACTTGTAATGGTAAATATGGTAATTAAAGGTAAAATTAATATTATAAAAATATATTATTACCCTAAAAAATTTCCTATTTTCAATGGATAATTTGGTTTTGACCAAAATCAATATTATGTAAAAAATTATGATTCTTTTTTACACCAGTATTGTTATATTAAGACATTTATTATTGTTTATTTAAAGAAAAGTTATAAATGACTTATTCAAATTTTAATAACTATATATTTTTTAATATGATGACACAAATTGTATATGGTAAACAATAAATAGTATTTAGGAAGAAAAAGCGATTATTTACATAATGTTTATGTAAAAATAATTGTAGGAAATAAATAATTAAATTAAATGGTGACCCAATAATGATGTAGTAATTGAATTATTAAAGGATTAAGCAATTAAAATATACTAAATATATTAAAATAAATATAATTTCATGTAATTAATAATGTTAGTGTAATCTTTATATAACACATAATTGTCAGTGACATATTATATTTATGTTTTAGAAGTTATATCATTGGTTTGATATTTTTAAAAATAAAAATTTTCAATAGTATAATAATTGTCACAAATGATACATTAAAATAAAAAATAATTAATAAAATATTATAAAATTCTTAAAAATATCAGGTACATATAAAGTACTACCAGAGTGTTAAATATTTCGTAAATGTTCCAATTGGGGTCATTGGAATTTTATTGTAATTATATAAACACTATAGTTTAAAAATTAAAAAAACAATATGTGTTAAACTATTTAACTAATGGTTATACCTAATGGATAAGATTACATTTGTACCCTAAATTGGAAAATAATTATTGGTTGAGAGGATTTAGACCCATCCTAATATTATCTAATAAATTAATCACATAAGAACTATTTTAAAGAGAGAAGAAATTTATAATAAATTAATAGTTATGGAGTTTCCAAAAGTACCCATCCCCTATATTATAAAAGAGAACATTTCAATATCTTTTATTCACACATCTAAATTCCTTTATTTCAACCAAAACATAACCAAGTCTACTCCCAGCTTCCATAAGATCATACTAGATTCCATTCATTTGCTATAAAAGAATTATATAGAGTCTTTTTTTTGAAACCCAGATGAATAGACCCAAAAAATATGTAATTATTTTACCAACACATTCATGTTCTTTTCTTCTTCTACATCCTTTTTCTATTTTGGATCCATATAAATGAAATACCTCAAATATAATCCATATACTGAGATGTTATTATATTCATGGTAAACCCATCTTCTTCATTTTATCCATCATAAGAATAATAACAACAACATGTGTGCATGTGTATGGCTTACCATCTCCACACCATGGTGTAATTTTTTGTTCAACACTACATTATTTATATTGGTATAATTTTGAGTTTAATGGTAATAAATAATGAATATAAAATGAAAATCCTAATTTGTAAATAATATACCATCCAATTGCATACTATCTAACCATCACAAGAATAATATCGTCACTCGTTTGTACGGATGGTCTACCGTATAAATTATGTAGTGAGATTAATTCTCCTTGTCAACCATTGATTAAGGATTATAAAATTGGTATGATGAGTGAAAAAAATAATTATGAACATATTATTTATATATATATATATATGAATAAAATACATCCTACGCATAAAAAATGTCTTATATAACAAAACATGAATGGGAAAATGAAGTAGTCAACAACCGAAAAATAGTAATACTAAAACATTATTACCTAAGACATATAAGAGGATCATATATGATTTCATAAATATGAATATGGTTTATTATAATTCAATAACATATTTTAACCATTTTAATGGAATTTGATACTCCCTAGAATAATTTTTTGTACAATATATTGGTTAATTTGACAATCTCATTTGTATTCGAGGGTTTTAATACGTAGGGATCTTCTGGGGCATCTATTTCATCCATGAAAATGTTTCTTACATTTTAAATTCATTTATACCCATTTTTTATTATTTATATAAAAGTAGCAATGGATTCGTTTCATCATGTTCCAAATGAGGTACTTTATAACCAATTTGAAAAATTATTTAAGTAATGTTTTTTAAACTTATACAACACAAGAGGGTAATTTCTATAATTATGATGCCTGATTTTATAGACTAATTCATTAAAAGATAAAATTTTATTTTCAAAAGTTATATTTTCTTTTATAATTGTGTGTCATTTAAATGGTTTAAATGTAAAAGGGAAATCTCCATCAAAGTGTTCTAATGAATTATTAGATAATTTTAAACTATATCAATATATTTTATTGGGATTTAATATTATTTAATATTGAAATATTATGATACAAAATTACATATTTTATTGAATGGTTTATGATATATTTGAATTTGGATATACTGTATTTTTAAAATTCATGGATTATGGTTAACATATTAACATTTTGTATGATATTCTAGTTTTAATACTAATGTTTATGTTATATTTCATTATATTCATATGTGGAATACATTAGAAATAGTTAGTGATGGGGGAGGCCCACTATAGCCCCTCGATGCATCGATAGGCCTCACGAGACAAACTAGTGTATTGGAATATGGCCTTGATGGTATGATTATTTATGGTCTTTACACCCGGCCTTGACATTATAATTATTTTTTTATTGATGTTTCATTTGATTATAAGGCAATTATAATATACATGTGAGTGTTTAAATGGGACTATTTGATTTTGTTTTTCAATATCTGCTATATTTTATGTATTGGAGGATTTTTTTCTGTTTTATTCATTTAATTAAATGTTTATGGTTATTTATGATAGCTTCCAATATGTTGATTATCCTTAATGAGCATATGAAATCACCCATTTCATAAGATTCAATTTTCCGTAGGAAATGAAGAAGTATATTATGATTGACCTAAAGGGATGGTCAATTGGATATTAGAGTTTCAAAATTGTTTAATACACTATTTTTTAGTTCGAGATGTAATGTATAACTAATTTTGTATCTAGTATTTCCAAGGCCATTAGGATGATTAGTACTTCAAGATTTTATTTTATTTTGATCATGAAAATGTAATAAAATAATTCCCCAAGTCTAGGAAACTTGGGTTAGTGAGTAATAGTTGGAATCATAGGAAGTTTAGTACAAACCATGGAAACTAGATTTAAAAAAACCCATATTATGGAACATTTTCTCTCTGATAGACATTTATGATATGTATATAGGAACATCCTTGAATTCTAGTAGTGTAGAAATTATATTGGTATTAATAGAAAAGACACCCATTTATGGATACTCCATGAGGATGTGGTTACGGATCATAAGTAACTCAGATTAATGACTCTGATAAGGTGATCTTGGATTGACCCATGGTGACCTCATACATGACAACATGCCTTACTATACACCTGATTTGAAACTCATGGGTGATATTCTTATGAAAATTAAAAAATTATTTACAAACAATTTTTAATGATTTATAAGTAAATATTTTACCAAGGAGCCATAATTATGATTATGGATTTCAAGTGAATATGTTTTTTAATTTATCAAAATTATTTTACTAGTTTGTGATTATTCATAATGATTCATAACCTGATATTGTGTATGCCACTGTTTTGAAATGGTTTAATGTTTATGAAGTGAAAACCATATCGACACACATACTAAATGTAGAGAATTTCCTCCTATACAAGATCATGATAGTGGAGCTGGTGATACAACATGCACTAAATAGAATATAACCACACTGGAATAACTATCTTTAGTTATGATTAATAAATTTAACCATATAGTGCAGCCTGGTCAAAAATGTAGAAGACCAATGTTAAACTGATTGTAGAGGAAAATAACCCCAAAATTCAACATGACCACAAATCATTTTGTAGCTCATTTGTGGATAAATTACAGAGGGAAAATATTTCGTTCATTGTATAATAATGAAAGGTAAAAAAGTTTAATGGTTTTTTATCATCTATAATGAGATGCAAATTAATGATTCTTATTAATTAAGTACTTGAAGGAGGATGAAAAGGTCAGAAATAAGAAAAATATGTAATTTAATGAACTCTTCCTAGAAATTTATGTTCCTCCTTTTCGACAGGTAGATATCGAGAGGCATTTATTGTGTGAGAGGCCGAAGGGGAATTATAATTTTTAAAAGTATGAATCCATCCCCACTAGGATAGAAAATAATTCTATGAACTACATACATTACCCAAGAAGTGAAATTAGTAGATTGATTAATTGGTTAATACCATTCTGCTGACATCCATTTTTATCACAATCATTCTCTTTGTACAAATATATAGTCTCGTGTACTATCAAGATAGAAAATTAATTCTTTATGTCTTATGACTTAAATGTAAATAAATAGAAGAAGAGGTCTTTTGAACACTCTAGTAAAGGAACTAACAGGATCAAGGGAATAACTGACATTATAACCTACAGTAATTGTGTGGTGAATCACATCAATATTTACATAAAATATATGGGATTTCTTTATGAGTGTGTAAAAAATATCCACCAATCTTGTGATTGCACAAGGAAGAAGGAAGCTATCAATTTTCATGTCTAAAATTTTAATGAGATGGGAAATTAAGAAAATTATTGTCCTAAGTGTCCTGGAAATATTCCCTAGAAATATCCAAGGTAGGAATTCCATGATTTTGCGATCATAACTTATGATGTTGATGTCCATAATGTTGTCTGGAATAAAATAAAATAATTTCCTAAAATTTGAAAAAGTTTTATTGGATTATGTATCCCCTGATTCTTTTATATCATCCAAATATTATTAAAAAATTAGAAATTTCGTATTAATATTAATAGGGTTGTTGTTATCAAAACCTTTATCGGATGTCTCATTTCGACAAACATGTATCCAAAAATTCCCATTATGGAATATAAACATTTTTGTCTGCTGTCATTATCATTATACATATTGGGGGCACTGATATAATGGATGGTATAGATTTCTTATCAAAATATGATGCAAAAATTCTTTGTAATAAGAACGATGTTTTGATTTTTACGGATGATATTGTATACATTATCATAAGAATAGAAACATCATCACATAATTCTTATCAAAAACCAACAGCAATAGTTTTATTGAATGATATTTTTTGGTATGAAGGGGAAGTAATTAATTCGGATTAATAAAGAAATATTCAAATTTTGTATGTATTTAATATATGAGAATATTATGATGTATTACTGAAGGATTTACATAGACATACTATAGCAGGAAGTGGAGTTTATGGTTGATTTCTTATGTGATGCAAGTCCAATATCACAATCTCCCTAAAGAATAACATCTATGGAGTTTATAGAGCTGATGAAACAAATAAAGGAGTTCAGTAATAAGGGTTTTATTCACCCTAATGTTTATGCATGGAGATACCCTGTTCATTTTGTTGTGAAGAAAGATGGGTCAATGATGCTGTGTATTTACTACAGTGAAAGAAATGAACATATTTTTCAAAGAATATCCTGATGACTTATTTATAGTACTTATGGATGATATTGCTGGTCATAGTAGGACACTCAAGAGGGAGGGTGAAGTGGGTTACTAAAAAAGTTTATGTTAACATGGTTATTTAAAATATTTGGCAATGTTAAAATAAAACAATCATTTTTACGAAGGTACTAATGTTATAATAGCTTGGTTGTTAAAATATTTTATAAGAAGATTAATTAATTCGCAGATTTAACAATATGATATACTGATTCAACTTTTGAAACTACTCTAATAAGGGAAAATGTTATAACTGTTATCCAAGACTATCAATGTAAAATTTTGTTCTCTAAAAAATGGGTTAAAATATAGAAAGGCTAAATTGAAAAACATAGTGGATAAAAAAAGAGGTTCAGTCTCAAGAAGAGTCTTATTCCTCTCCACATGGTGATAACATTCCACCAATAAATATATAAAGATAATTATTTTTACCCATAACCAGGAATAGGGTTAACCAAACGGTACATAGACGGTCCTAGTAACAAGACGTATACCACTGTTCAATGTGTGAATAGAAGAAACATAGTCAGATATAACCTATTCCATAGTTCTTAATGGGATAAATAATTATAAAAAAATATTATTGGAGGATATATATTATCCTCTAGTTTAGTGCACGAGAAAGTGTTTGTTGTTAGTACATACAGACACACTGTTCAATTGTTTTGTAAATTACTGCACAAGAACTGAATATAATAAGAAGAGATTAGAAATCCCTTGAGTGTTTTATAATTCTTTACTGGACTCCCCAATGTATCAATGTGGAAGATCGAGTCCTATCTTGAAAATAGACACTGGATATATTGTGTTGACGAGAAATATGTTCTATCTTCTATGAGGGAGAGATTTTCTTCTCATTCGGTTTAGTTGGATGCTGCAGAGATGATGGAACTGTGATGAACATAAGTTATTTTTTTCACAACAATCTGGAATGAATAATTCCTTGTGTCTTCTTCCATTCGGTATGGTGATCGTGCTAGTCTACTTATATATTCTTATGTATGTGTGTCTATCCATATATACTTTTTTCATGTGCTGTTCATTTTATATATTTTTGGTACCCTAAAAATGTGCATGTTATATAGTAGATAATATACCATTTACATCTGACATCCTCATTTTAGATGTCATTAAAAATTCATTTAATTAATAAATCACATTAGAATTCTCAAAATAGGACCCTTAAGAATTAATTTTAAATGATATAAATTTTAAACAGTTTATTGGTTAATCCTTGGTCAATATATCTTTCCGTTCGTGATACATTCAAATGGTGTGTCATTTTGTCGATCATTTCTTGCATTAGTGACTCATTTCTTCAGTGACTGATTTTAACTATTGGTGAGTCCTTGTGTTGGTAGCACCATTCATCGATAGACCATTTAAACTAACGGTATGTCATCTACATCATTGGTTCTTATGAGTCAGTAGGTCATTTGCGTAGGTAGGTCATCTTCATCATAAGGTCATCGGCATCTATAGGCAATCTATGTTGGTAGTTTACCTTCATTGATAGGTTATCTGTGTCGGTAGGTCATATATTAGTATTTTATCAATCGGTGACTCATTTGAACTATCGGTATCTCATTGCCTCTCCCTATGTTATTCTCTTATTCATATATATTTTTTTGGAGATTTCTTACATAATAATTATTAAAACAGTGTAATATATTTATATTAGATCAAATATACACATAATTGAACATATTGACACTTAAATAATCATTATTAAAATGTTTACAGATAATTAATAGGATTTGACATGATTTTTGATTATCAAATCTATTAATATTGGGGAGTGTGGACAATGGTCTTTTTTGGGCCAACAAATATCATGGTTTACTCTAAAAGATACAAAGCACATGATAAATACTTTTGGGCTGTTATGAAGACTCATAGAGGTTATGAACTACCTGGGATGTTTTCTAGTGAAAATGTTGTCTTCAAAAAATTTCATTCCTTAGTTATATTATCACTAATTATAGAATCTCTATTGATATTACACTAACAATGTCAATCCATGAATGGAAACCACTAATGAGTGTAATATTGGTACATAGTTTTATTAGTTTAGAAGGATAGTATCGATGTTTGGTCAAGAATGTTTTCCAATAGGTTAACCCATTAACTATTCTCACACGTAGTTGGGTAAAATTCAAATGGAAAAAGTGTTTGAATAATGTATTCAATAATTGATCAGGATATTAGTCAATAATAAAATCCTAACATTACCATATAGAAATGATAGGATTGTGATTTATATTGATGCATCAAGCAATGTACATTGTTCTTTCCTTATGATTGATGATAGGGTTATTTGTTATGAATCAATTAAAATTAAAATTTCTAAACAAAACTACCCAACACATGATATGGAGTAAGTTTCATAAATATTTACTTCTATGATATGATGACACTATATCTATGGTGAAATAAGTGAGATATATTATCATTATAAGTATTTTAAATATTATTTTCTCATAGAAATAACTCATCATGAGACAAATGTTATGGATTGTTCAACATAAGGACTATTATGTCTCAATACTCTACCAGCTAGGGATGTAAAATATGGTGGCATAAGAATTGAGTTGAAAATACCATGCAGTTCTAAAAAAATTCAGAGTTGAATGAGATCACATGATCATGGATCATGAAAATCTAGATATATGAATTATCATTTAAGGTGAAACATAACTACTTTTTTAAATGGATTCCAAAAAACATTTATTAAAAGGGTTAAAACGTTCACTATTTGATGCTGAGGAGATTCACAAGAAAATTAATAACGTGAATGACTGGAGACTGATTAACACCATATTTTAAAATGTATTTTAAAATTTGGGAAGAGGATTTTTCTTCCAACTATACATGAGTTCAAATTGGAATTAATATATGGTGTTAATGCTTCAATTTTTCTATAAATAATGGGGTAACTAGGATGTATAGAGATATTAAGGAACATTTTTTGTGGGACAACATGAAGTGTCATATTACTGATTATGTGTCAAAAATATTAGATTGTCTATAGGTGAAGGTAGGAAGACAACATCATATAGGAGTCATGGAACCTCTACCTTTACAATGGGGAAACAAGATGATATTTTGATGGAATCTATAATGGGGCTAACAATGACTCATAGATGAAATAATGAAATAGGGGTTATTGTTGATCCTCTTACCAAATCAGTACATTTTAATTATATAAGAGATGATTTAACACATTAATGATTTTAATTATTATATATTTATGATTCTATAAGACATCATGGTGTACCACTATCAATTTATCATGACTTTGATCCCAGTTTTAAATCAAAATTTATGAAATTTCTTCAGACGTCCCTAAATAATGGGATTCGCTTGAGCACTACAAACCATCGACAAATTGACGGGAAATCAGAAAGGTATATTCAAACCATAGAATACATGTTGTGATATTTCTCTATTGACTTTCAGGTTGTGTGGGATCAATATTTACTTCCAGTATAATTTTAATATAACAATAACTTCCATTCAAGTATAAATATCGAATAATATGTAGTGTTAAATAGAAAAATATGTTATACACTATCTTTTTGGGATGATGTTAGTGAATGAAAACTCATTGGTCCTAAAAATGATAAGTACATGATGGAAATGGTCAACACTATTTAGTATCATATCATAATAACACAAAGTTAGAAAAAGAGATATATTGACAACCAAAAGAATTATTTGTAATTTCTTGTTGGAGATCATGTATTCTAGACGTTATATCTAGGGAAGGGTGTTATTTAATTCGTTAATATGGGTAAATTTAGTCCTATTTACATAATAGATGTTGATATATTGGAAGAAATTAGAGTTTTAACTTATAGTTTTGAAATTATACAATGTCTCTCCAATTTTTATGGTGTGTTTCATGTATCAATGTAAAGGATATACATGCCAGAACAAACACATGTATTCACCTATGAGGAAATAAAATTGGAAACCTATCATTATTATAGTGAAGAGACTATAAATATTCATGATACCAGAGGAAAAGTGTAATGAAATTGGATGAATCTACTGTTAATGGTTCTCTGGAGAAACATTAAAATGGAAGAGGTGATGTGGGAACCTGATGAACATATGATAAAGTACCCGAATAATCTTTTAATTAAGTGATTGTTTAGAAATTAAAAAATGGAAATTATATTAACGAGAGAAAATGGTAACACCATAAGATTCCATAGTATCGTTCATAATAATTAATTCAATATCTTTAATTGCATGAAACATTTAGTTCAAGTTGACCTGACCTATCAAACTTGATGTTTAGAAAGAGGTTATGAATAATATATACATATGATTAAATTTATACATTTATTTTTCAATTTAGATATCATTTTTTAATTTAAAATATGAAAATTATATTAGGGTCAATTTTTGGTAATTTTCTGAAAAAAATTAATGTTTTGATAAATAGTGATTAATATTTTATTTATGTTAAAAATTGACTTTTTCATTAAATAATTATTTATCTAAAATATTATTTTATAGTCACAGTAGTAAAATAAAAAAATTTAAATCCAATATTTTCCATTGAAATAATTTTTTGTATATTTAGATATAAAAAAATATTAAATTTATTAACTTCTCTTTTACCCACCTTTTAGCCACATCTAAGGGATTTTCATTAAACGTTATTTTATCACTTGAGTGAAATTAATATTAAAAAAAGGAACAAACATTATTTTAATCATTATTAATAATATTGTCTAATAAGATCAAAATAGTTTTTTTGAGAATAATAACTTATGAATTTTATTTCCAAAGACCCATATAAATAGGGTAATAAATAGATAAATTAATATTATAATAACATATGATTAAACTAAAACGTGTCATAATTTTATAGGATAATTTATTTTTCTGTCAAAATTAATACTTAGGTTAAAAATATGTTACTTTTTAAGCCACTTCTATTAAATTAGGTCATTTGGGATATTTTACTTCAATATGAGTTTATGAGGACATATTCAAATTATAGTAACTATATCGTTTTTAATCTGAGGATATATATTTCATATAACATTAAATAGTATTAATAATGATAAAATTACAATCAAATTAATTTTAATTAATTTACAATATAATAAAATAAATAAATAAATAATACAGTGACACAATTTTGACGTAGAGACTGAATTATTGAAGGTTAAATCAATTAAATGATATTAAAAATATTAAAATAAATAATATTTTACATAATTTATAACATACAAGAATATTATAGTAAAAATATATATGTTAGTGAAATACGTAAATTATTTTTTAAAAGTAATCATGTTGGATTAATATTTTTTAAAATTAATATTTTGAATAGTATAAATATTGGCATAAATGATAATTTAAAATAAATAATATTTAATTTGATGTTATAATATTAATTAAAATATTATTCTAGGCCGAATAACTATTATATTGTCAATTAGTCCTAAATGATCAATTTAGGTTTCTTTGGGAATTTTATTGTAACTATATTAACACTATAGTGTAAAAGAAGAAGAAGACATGGTAAAAGTTATAATGTATAACTAAGTGTTAAACTGAAAATATAAATTTACATTTGTGACCTAAATATGAATAAAAGTAATTGGTTTAAAGGATTTCAACATATCCTAATCCTAAGCTCTTAATAACTCACATATGAGTTATTTTAAATTGAAAATACATTTATTAAAAACAAATTGTTTTTATGATTCCTAATGTCCCCTATCCCCTCTATTGGAAATAGAAACCTCTACTTTTCTTTTATTCACACAACTAATTCCATTTTAATGAGCCAAAACTATCATATTATCCTCCAAAATTCCATTCATTTATCATATAGGAAATAATTTGGGAATAAATCTATTATATAGATCCCTTCTATGAAAACCAATAAGAGATACCCGAAAGAGATGTAATTATTTTGTCAACACATTAAGCGTTATTTTATTTTTCTACATACTCTATCAATTTAGTTTCTATAATAAAGTAATAAATACAAGTTAATCCATATAATTATATGTTATTATAATCCTTATATGAGAATATTCATCATTTTATCCATCATATGAATAAAACTATCGACAAGCGTGCGTGAGTACGACTTACCGTCTCCATGTTATGGTGTAATTTTTTATTCAACACTAAATTATTTGGATATGTATGATAGTGTTTTTTAGGGATATAAATACTGAATATATAACGATAATTATTAGTTATAATTAATATAACATAAAATTCCTTACCATTTAACAGTTATGGAAATAATACCGTTGCTCGTGTGTAGGTATGGCCAACCATCTCAATGATGCGGTGTGATTCATTATCCATGTTATCCATTAATGAATTATTATAAAATTTAAATGATGAGTATAAATAATAATTTTGAACATAATTTCATTATTTATATGAAAAAAATAAATCCTTTACATAAAAAAATGACTTACATTTCATAATGAGAATGGGAAAATGATTTAGTTAACACCCAAAACATCAGTAATACTAAAATATTTTTACCCGGAATATATAAAATGCTCAAATATGATATAATAAATATGGATATAGTACATGTATAATTTAATAACAATATTTATCCATTATAATTTATATTAAATCAGCCTCATTTATAGGAATGTATAATGATGAATTTACTTTTACAATGTCAATTTTATTCGAGGTTGTTTGTACGTATGTATCTACGGGACATCCTAATCATCAATTTTCAAGATTACATAAGTGTAATAAAAAAATGTTATGACCAATTGTTTTATATCATTTTAACCCATGTTTTACTTTTTTATAATGTCTTTAATGGAATCCTTTTTTTATTTTCCAATTGAGATACTTTATAACCTTTTCAACAATTTATGAAAAGAATATTTTCATAACATCAGTGGTTCAAGTGGCTAATTTCAATAGTTTTGAAACCATAAATTTGTTAATATTCAAATACAATAACACACGGTTATTATCAAACTATATGATTTCTTTTATACTAGTTTGTCTTTAAAATAATTTCAATTTAAATGTGGAAATTTCCTTCAATGAGTTGTAATGAATTTATTATATTATTTTCATCAATGTCAACATCCATTCATAAATCTTATGATTATTTAAGTTGACATATTATGTTAAAATTTTATATATTGTATTTAAGGGTTTATAAAATATTTTACTGTGGATGTTCTATGTTTATACCATTCATAGTTTATATTTAATGTATTAACATTTGGTATTATAGTTTTAATATAAATGTTTAGGATATGATTGACCTGTTTCATAAGAGGAATACATTGAACATATTATATGTTGGGTGGGGCCTACTAATTCTTATCTATCTATCGTTAGGTCTCACAATACAATATAATGATTTGGAATAAGGCCTTGATGGTATGCTTATTTATGGTCTTGGCATGAGGCCATGACATTATCGATATGATGACTTACATTATCCATTCCAGCATTATGAGTTCAGTTATTAATATTCAAAGTAATTTTTCTAAAAATATAATATCCATGTGAATACTCACATATAACGATTTTATTATTTAATTCTATATCATGATTATGATTGTGTTAAAAAATAGTATGAATCAGTTTTTTACATTGCGTTAAAATTTTATACTTATTTATGGTAGATTCCACTATATTGTTTATCCTTAATGAGAATTTTAGCTCACACAATTCTTATGTATAATTTTTCCAAGGATATGAATATGTATATTACGATAGATCATAATGGATATTCTATGGGATATTAGAGTTTTCAAATGTGTTAATAAGATGTTTTTCATTTCAATATGTAATGTAAAACATAGTTATTTATCAAGAATTTCCAATGATACTAAGATAATTGGTCTATCAAGATTTTATTTTCTTTTCATAATGGATATTTAATAAAATAATACAATGGATATAAGAATCTAGGTTTGAGGTGATCGAAAAATAGATATAGCGTTCTTGTGTATGTACGAATTATAGTTTCTATGTACGGAGTATTTCATTTTCTATCGATATATTTTTTTGGTTCTGATTAACAAGTATATGTTGAATATATATTATAATTATATAATGGTTAAAATTATTGAAATTATTTTTCCATGATCATTTTAAAAATACATACAAATTAAAAATTTAAAACATATATGAAAAATTGAAATTATTACATGGAACATTATTTTAACAATGAAAAAAGTGATTGGTTCTATAAAAATTTGATGTTAAATATATATTTAATATTTTGGATATTTTAATATGTACATATATATTTAGGACATAAGGTAGGGTATTTCCATCTCACTTCTTTACTTATATGAGAAAATCCCATATCCACAAACAATATCTATTATTTTTTTATATAATTCCCATGACTTTATGTTGTGATTCATAGAATACTAATTTTTGGGATTTACGTATCCATTTTAGGTTTTCTATATCATTGGTATTATAATTTAATATCTACCAAATCGATAAGGGATTTTTGCCAAAATTTCCCTTCATTGATGAAAATGTTATGTTTTATACCTACATCATAAGTCGTGATCCACTCTGTTAAATGTCATGATAGTTATTTTTGATATCTCAAAGGATTTTTTTCTATATTTATAATGGTGAAATGATTTTTTGAAATGATATTATGGTTAATTATTTTTTTATGCTGATTATTTACTCGAAATTTATAATATTTCTTAAATTATATTATTTTTTATTGTGTCTCATGTTTAGGAGCTATGAAAGGATGTGTATGAGCATAATAAATTTTGTTTATGACAAAAAAATTATTATTATTTTATTATTTTCAATGATCACATATAGATATCACCTATTTTTACCCTTACAGAGCATCATAGATCCCTCAATCTTATGTTTCCTTCCACTTGTTTTGATGAATTGTTTTTAATTGGTACAATTAAGAGATGTATTATGTGAGAAGATCATTTTGGGAGATGTTGAATATTATTCAATAAATAAGAATATAAAATACATAGTATCTTAGTTCACTAAGCCATTACAATCATCAGTTATTTTTTAATGTAATAAATATTCTTCTAAATGATGTAATATCAGTGTATGGGATGTTTTGGTTGATACAACTACTATCAGTGTAAAGTTATAAGTATCCTTGGTAAAATACAGTAATATAACATTATAGAGATCCCATGGGATATTTAAAAGGATATATCAAGAAATCTGATTATGTATAGGAATAAAGACCATGCATTGTATAAGAATAAGGAATGAAAATTTTGTAGTGGATAAAAAAGGGGATTCCATGAAATTATATCCTAGTATGAATATAGTAAAAGTATGTTGCTCTGACGCTATGGTACATTAGGATAATGATCCTAAAAGGGTACAATTAAGATGGAATTGATCATCACCTAGTGCACAACAATGGGCCTTACAGTACACCTACTTTTACACCCTCATGAGTTATTAATTGTAAATTTCACAAACTCTTTATAAACCATGACATAGGTTTTAAATAATTACCATGAATAACCAAGGATAAGTCTATGGTGGCATATATTTGGATGACTCTGTTATGATTTATATATCATGTAAATATTTTTTAGGTTTATATGGATTAGAGTTTTTGATATTATTACTCAGACATTTTTTATATTTAGTAATAGCAATAAGATGGAACTAGGTTAATTTTGAATTTTACCTAAATGGTTTTGATAAGAATCAATATGGGATAATGAATAGATTGGGTGATATTATGAGTATTAAAAATCATATATAATGATATATGATTAACAATGTGATTTTAAATGAGAATACTAAAGACTGAAAAAAGAGGAATATGATGTTTGGTGAATGTTCTCATGGTAATGTAAAAATAGTAATGATGATTTGGCATTCTACATGTCATGAAGGTGGGTTGAAAAAAATTTAAGAATATCTCAAATTGAGTATAAGATGATATTTATATGAAAATAAATTTCATATTGATATAAATTAATATAGAAATTTATTTATTATATGTGATGATTTTGGGAATTATCATAGATAATGTCTTATACTAAAGGCCATTCCCTTGATCGAGGAAGAAATTTGTTATGCAAAATCATTAATGTTAAAGTTTTGTTGTATTTAAGTTTTTAGTTTTAAGAAATATGTTTTATAATTATTTAACCAATGGTATTTTGGATATATGAGTCACATAAAATATATGGATTTTAAAATATTTTAAATCATATATGTCATAATGTAATATAGGCTTTATAATTTTTGATTACATCATATGTTTATATATTTAGGATTGAACATATGTTAATTTTTTTGAAACCCTGTTATTGTTTTATTATGGTGGGATATTCTTAATATTAATGCATAGAATGTTAGTGATTTAATGTCGAGAGACTAAGAAGAAAATGTATGCTACTACAATTATTAATACTAGATATGAAATTTTATATAGAATCCAAAGGACATCTCAAATTGATAATTCTATATGGGTTTTAGCCATTCACTTAATGATGTCATAATACATTATCCATATAACAGAATATTTATAATTGAATTGGATTTTTAATATAAAAATTAATTATGTGATGTCTATTACATTGTATAAAAGATAATATTTTATTTGCAGGATTCTGAGGATTATCTCAATGTACTAGAGAAATATTCAACATGCCATGGATATGGACATATATTTCAGTACTACTTATTATCCAAAAAAATTATTATTTTGAGAGAAAAATTCAACTCATAGTGTATATTGTTAAATATTTTATTATTTAATTCAATGGTGATTGTAAAAAAATATTGATATAGTTTTTTTATAAAAATAGATCATACAAGTTCAATCAGATAAAACCTTATGAATCCCATGATTGAAAAATGTGATGAACACCAACATTATTGAATGAATATATTGAATGAATTCCATGAGGATCAATGATAGAGGAATAGATAGTAGAGAATAATAAGTAAATTTAGAAACATGTTTGAACAATTAAAAGTTATGGAATATTTTATACTGATAATCATATATGTTAGCTATAATTTTAAGTTATTGAGAAGTAATTTCTATATAATTTTTCTGTAGAAGAGAGAATGGAAAACTACACCCTAGTAAGATCATTCCATTTGAAGTAGTTGATTGTATCCTACAAAATATCCTTTCATGATGAACTTCCACCAAACCACTCAATGGTTCATGAGGAATTCCATTAATCTATACTAATGATTTAAATATGTGATCTATCACATGTATCGATCTCAAGGGTCATGCCATTAGAGCTTGATCATTTTTTCAAGGGAAAAACAGTGGTGATTTTGGATCATATAGAGAATGTTCTTTGAAATTATACCACTCACACCATTAATGATGTGTAGTTAAATCATAAATATTATTTTTCTCCATGGGAACATAAGTATGTAAGGAGTTTTATGTATCATCAATTTTATTCACATAATTGATTAAAATTGAGAGTGAAATGCATTATTTTTTGGGTAGAATGCAACTACATATCTTTTTTATTCTTTAAAATAAATTTATTTTATTTGGTATTTTATGTCACATGAAATTCCATGTTTAGAAAAATTTACAAGAAATGTATTCTTTATATTTTGTTCCACAAAAAAATGATTTTATCATGTGATATGTATAACTCAAAGTTCAAATAGAACTTCACCAACAAATAAAAATTACTATTTAATTTTATATTTTTCATCATGATATTTAGAGTTGGGAAAAAATAGTGTTAACTAATTATTTATAATATATGTTATATTTATGTATTTATAATGAAAACATTAGTTGAAGATTAATTAGAAAATAATATAAAAACTATTTGAAAACAATGAAAAATTATTTCTCGGATGAAATTTTCTTGATAACAAACTCATATTGTGTTAAAAAACTAATAAAATAAATACTTTTGAATTATTTTATTTATTTTTCAATATAATATATTTTGTTAAATTTTGACCGTTTTTCCAAATTTTTTCTATAAAAATTCTAATAATAAATCTAAATTTCTACATAAAACAGCATTTTTCATGAATGCTATATTGTTTTCATTAGTATATATATTTTAAAATTAATTTTTTCACTATTAAAAAAATTATTTTATAAAATAATATTATCTTTTGAAATCATGGGATCAAAATTATCTTATGTTTCTTTTTGGAAAATTTTATGAGAAGATAAAATCTTAGTTGAATACGGGGAACAATATTTTTTATTAACAACATCCCTTTATTTAAAATTACATTAAAACATAATAATTATTTATTTATTGTTTCTATTGTAAATATATTTACATTATCTATACATTAATCCAATTTGGCCAATTTTTTAAATTAAATATATATTTACTATATAAAACATTTTTTAAATTTTGAACTTTCCCCCTGGAAATCTATATTCTCATATTTAATGATGCATGATATTTGAATCGTCGTTTTTCTATTTCTATTAACACAATATTTAAAATATTATTTAATCTCATAAATTATAATAACACATATTATTGAGAATAGTCAAACTATGTTTTGTAAATAATTAATATTTAAAAATTACAATTTTTTCCATGGATACAGTGAAAATGGGTTAACGTGGGTTTTAATCTAATATTATAAAGATAAAAAATTATTTTTGTGGGTTTTCACATATGTTCATGTTTATACGTCTCTGTTCATATATAATTCATTCATGAACTCTTATTTTTTATATATTTATTGCAACCTGAAAATGTACATGTTTTGAGGTAGATGATGTACCTTGTACACATGACATCATCATTTTCGATGTTTTTAAAAATGAATTAATTTAATCGCTCAGATTGAAATACTCAAAATATGACTGTTAGATGTAATTTAAATAAAATAAATTTTAAACCATCTATTGGTCAGTCCTCGGTTAGTATATCCTTATATTGCTGACCCATTCCATCAGTGTGTCATTATGTCAATCTTCTCAAGCATCAATGACTCATTACATCAGTGACTCATTTCAACTATCAGTGATTTCTTGTTTCGACAGTACCGTGAGTTGTTAGTTCATTTGAGATAACATTAGGTCATCATAATTGGTTGGTCATATGCACTGGTAGGTCATCTAAGTTGATAGGTCATCTGCATTGGTAGGTTATTATCATCTGTTAGTCATTTAAGTCAGTAGGTCATCTGCATTGTTAGGTCATCTGTATCGGTAGGTCATCTGTTTGTATGTCATCTACTAGTGACATAGTTGATCTATCGGTATATTATATCTTCTAAATGGGTCCATCTCATATACATAGAAAATATTTTTTATTGTATTGACATACAACATAAAAATTTATAGAATGTACTAAATTTATATGAGATCATAGATAAACAGAATGGAACATATTGATACTTAAATAATCATGATTGCAATGTTTAGACATGATTAATAGTAACTGACATGATTTTTTATTATTAAAACTATTAATACTAGAGAGGGTGGCCAATAGTCTAATATGGGCCACCAATATTATCCTTTTTGATGATCACAAATAATTTCATTTTGTTGGAAAAAAATTTTATGTGGAATAAAATATTTTTACTTATCATCTCACAATACTGATTATTGTTCATAAAATATAGATAATTTTTATAATATATAGATAATCTTCATAGGTAATATATATATTAATAGTATAAAACAATAAAATATGTATGAGTGATTTCAATGATATAGTATATAATGACAATTCCAGACAAATATCCTCTTTTGGGATTGTAAAAAAATTACAAATGGAGCTGAAACTATTATACCCCTTTAGAGTATAAGCAAGACAGAAACCTGAAGAAATGAAATAAAATGTACCATATAATTATTGATGGATGATAAATAGTTCAAAGATGAGAACATTACATTCTCTTAATTAATAAATTACAATGTATTACAAATCATCAAGGAAAGAGAAGTTAAGAAAACAACCCTATTGAAAATTGATTCACACAATGGTTGAGGATAAAGAGGTTCATTACATTTCTAAGAGGGATCAATAGAGGGTCCTATTGGTGGTGGGTGAGAAGTTTGAGAGTCTGAAGAAAGATTCAGAGGAGGTAGAATCACTACTTCTACATCATTAGTTAAAATTTTAGATTTTTATTATGGAAGGAGTAGAGGTTGAATCTGTTCTTGGATAACTAGAAAAATTTAAGTCAAGGCCTCTGAAACCGACATATGAAGAGGATATAGTGATCCTATAGGTCCAAGAAGTTATGTATAAGGAACTACAATAACTTCACTTTGTACATGAATAAATGGCTTCAACAGCTTGGTGAAATCCTCAATGATATCACCACCATTCTTCTTTAATTTCATGAAATCTTATTTATTTTACATGAATGTTTTCAAATGTTGGGTGAATTCAATCAACTTCTATACATAATATCTAAAATATATAGTCAATTTAGGCATATACATGTTCTCTATCAAATATATAAATAGACTGGCCATCTGATTCTTCTTAATGATCTTCATGGAATAATAGTCCACCTTTTATGTGATCCGAGCATTTTTAGCCTCAACACATTTGGAATAATGTATGAATATATCAAGAACATGACCATTGCCTTTCTCAATCTTATCAAGGTTGGCCAAGAAATACGCTTAGATGATAACTTGAATCGCATCCTTAAGAACACTTTTTAATTCCACAATGTCCAAAGTCTTAGTTGATCTACCAGATATAGGATAAATATCAATAAGATATGAGGTATTTCTCTTCAAAGTTTTATGAACAACATCCAATCTAACTGTAAACCCTGAGGTCAATGTATTTGATGCAGAAGCAAGGACATTCATTTATTTCCACATATTGGTATTACTTTCAACAAATGAATTAACAATTGTAATTAAGTTGTGCTGAATCACCACTATCAATTTCTTTGAAACAATAGTTGCAGTAGCCACACTAATACCCACTGACCAAATTGGAACAAAAAATACATACCTATAATGCCTCATTTCTGATATTGAATAAATGAGAGAGTGTAATTCATCACTCAACTCAGTTATTTCTATTCTATATATTTTAATCGAATGCACCATACATTATTGAACATATATATTTTCTGATGAATAAAATTCATCATTAATCCAATCAAATTATTTGATAGTGAAATAGTCTCTAAGTAGGGCCTCAACCACTGATTCTCTTGAAATCATTAAAAAAACGTCATCATCAGAGTCTTCATAATCTAATCCAAGTTCTACATACCCTAGAATGAATTCCCAATCAACCATTATATCATTATATAAAGGAGTGAGAGTGTAAAGTGTTACTCTTCCAAGTATATTCACTTAACTAGAATTATCTCCCCTTACGTGAGGCTCCCCTTCAATATGAGATCTCCTTAATAGTTTCACATTCTCATCATGAGGTATCCATACTTCATATACTATCTAAGGTACATCAATTGTGTTAAAATCTAATTCATCATCAACAACGGTATTTTTTCTTACTTCAACATAAACATCAAGAGGTTCTTCCAACTGTTCCTAATCCAAAAATTCAACCATTTAAAAATCTTCACCTTGTTCATTATTATATAGGTGATAATCACTTTAATTTATTTTATAATCTTCCTATCCGAAGACATTCCCCTTTATTCCATTTCTATCACTATCTTCTTCACCTTAATCCTATTCACTATGATCACCACTCCCTTCATATTCATTTTATTCTTATCCTTATTTAAAAAAACTATATCGACATAAAAATTAAACACATACTAAGACTTATATCTCCAAATATCTATTTTCATCATGTTTGGGATCATTTGAGGGTATGGAAAGTGGATGATATATATGTCCAAAAGAAAAATCATTACGAGGTTTAGTCATTTCGGGATCACTCATATCATTGATAGGTGACACTTGATCTCTAACATGAGTGGAATGTTATTATTCTGCTTATAAAGAATAAAAAATATCCTCATTTATTCCCATACCATGATAATCCATATTCTTATGAAAAATAGTATAGTTCAATCCATTGAACGTATCAGAAATGTTATCATCATATCCATCCCACTATCTATTCTGTGGGATCCAGTTGTTCTTTATTCATTTAAAAATCACTTTACTGAGGTAGATCCCACTACATTCTAAAACAACTTCTTCAACGTCATTAACAAAACATATCCCTTTCAACATAGCTAAGATAAACCTTGGATAAAACTGGGAATTGTTGTTGAATGAATTTTTTATCATTAATTTCATGTGCAGATATTTAACATAACCCACTTTCTCAATAGATAAACCATGTAGAAATATTTAGACATCAAGGAGGAAAATTTAACTTTTATGGGACAGATATGATGCTGAATAAAAATGAAAAAATCATAATGTCTTCACACACCTCTATTTAAATGGGACTTTTATTCTCATAATTTCAAGTAGTCTCCACTAGATATCTCTCAAAGAAGAAAATATCACTCTCAGGTGGAGATATACATTGATAGTCATCCAATACACCTTCACGGGGGTCATTTAGACATTCATACCATTTTCTTGATTAGAAAAATATTATCATCCTAATATCTATGGACATGACCCAGGGGAAATCAATTCCATCAACTAAGAACTCCATTTTCATGTAAAATCAATGATCTAGCTTTAGGTAAAATGATCATTCATTATATGGGAACTACCCAAGCCACCCATAACTTTTTGTTCGGTGAGAAGAAATGAATTTATATCCAATAGCCATTCAACAAGAAACAATTTTTTGGACATATAACATGGTTCTCCATATATGGAGTAAAATTTATCAGAGATTTTAATGATTCACCTTTCAGTTTCTTATTTTCACATGAATCTCCATAATCAAGAGCTCACTCCACACAATACATTCCAACAATTCAGTTTGAAGGTTTGAAAGATAATGTTTGGTGGTGCAGATAAAAATGGACTTGTGAGTGACGGGGTAATGGAGTAGAGTGGATCATTACATGTTTCTATCTTTTAGGTATTATAAAATCAAAAAATCTAGAAATCATGAGTCAGGTTCAACAAAATCAATAAGATTGTTTTTATGGTAAAAATATAAAACACATTAAAACAGTGAGTCATCATTTTCAACATGACAGATTTTTCATAACACTAATAGAGTCAGGTTGAAAAGGCATTCGTGTCGGCATGACAAATTATCAGTATAAAAAAGTATTGGTGTCTGAATTAAAACATTTTCTACATGGAATAGCATTGGTGTCGCATGAAAACTATATCGAAATGACATAGAGTCAGTGTCGGAATGAAAACTGTGTCAGTATAACAATGTTATTGATGTCGGCATGACAGTGTTAGCTTCATAGTCTCAGTGTTGGTATGACAACATAATGTAAAATTATCAGTGGAATAAAAACATAAGGTCATCTAGATTTATCATTCCAAACTCATGTCTGTTGTATTTAATTATTTCAGTTTTCATTATATCAGTGAATATTCCAGCAATCTGATGTTCATTGATAATGAACTATAATGTCATGTCACCTTTTTTATCATTGCCTCTCAAAAATTGATTCCTTATTGTATTTTTTTACCTATAATGTTAAACAATATTATTGTAAATATTAATAGCATTTTTTCCTTCACAATTTATAGTTACACATCTGAATTGAAATTCATAATCTAGTAATGTGTGTTTCATCCAAAAAAAATTTCACAACAATTACCAGCATCTATGTATTTTGATTCAATTGTAGATAATGCAACTGAATTTGGTTTCTAACTACACCTGGAATCTATAGATATTTTCAATAAGTGAAATGTCCCAAAGGTGGTTTTTCTACCTAAAATAAAACCGTCAAAATAAAAATCTGAATATGTCACCAAATTAAAAGGTTTTCCTCTAGGATTGAACTCTCTTAGGATGGTAGTATTATTGAGGTATTTTAGAAGACTATTATCATAAACAATATGATTTTATTTTTGGTTCTCTTGTGAATGTCAACACATGAACACAGTAAACATAATATCTAGCATGATAGAAGATTATTTTAGTAAACATTCAATCATTTCATTTATAAGTGGATTCATCAATAGATTTACCATATTTATCATGTCCCACATAAAAGTGGTACTCATTGGTGTGTCACAACTCTTAGTGATTTCAATGAAAACCCATTTCATAAGAACCTTTGTATATTTACATTGATTCAAAAAAATATTATTTATTTTAATATTTTCGCAATCCAAGAATGAATTTGAGTTCACCCATTACACTAATTTAAAATTCACTTTTCATAATTTTTTAAAAATCAATACAAAATGAATTATTAGGGGAACCAAAATATAATTTCATCTACATAAATTTCAACTACTAAAATAACCTTGGAAATTCTATTTATAATGATAATAGGATCCACTATACCTTTTCCATAACATTTATAAATAAGAAAATTTCTGATCCAATCATACGATCCTCAAGGATATTAATTTAAACCAATAGTTCATTTTTTTATTTAAAAAAATTATATATAAAATGAATGTATTTAAAACTAGGATTTTTTCAGCAAAAACATCCTCAACTATATACACATTTAGGAATGCATAATTTATACATCTATTTGGTAAATATTGAAATCTATATGTTCCATAAAGGAAAGCATGAATCTATTTTCCTCGTGTCTAGCTACTGGTAAAAATGTTTCATCATATACCATTCCTTCTTCGTGACTATAACCATGTGTTACCAATCTTGCATTATTTCAAACAATGATACTATCTCCAAGTAAATTATTCCTAAAAACCCATTTAGTAACTATAGTCATGGTTTCATTGGTTCTATCTACATATTTCTATAGTTTTATTCATTAAAACTGATTTAACTCTTCTTGCATATCCATTACCCAAAATTAATCATTGATAGAATCATTGATGTTCTTAGGTTTAGGTTCTAATAAGAAGGCTTGATGTTCATACTTATTTCCTATGAATCTCTATTATGTGTTTCAATTTCTATATCTATGATAATAGAATCAAAAGTGTGGTTCATGAGTCTTATGACACGTCTATAAAATGAAGGTATTGTCACATTAGTTTCTTAAATAGGTTGAGTTTCATTATTACTAGGTTTTGGGTAATTTCAAGAACTATATGTTTTAGAATATTTCATCTCATAATTAATAAGAGACTTTGTATTGATGTACATGGTTGACATATCATCAGCATGATATTCTAGAGATTTTTCTGTTTCATGTGGATTTGTCGCATCAAACATAACATGTACAGACCATTCCACACATATGGAACTTTTATTGAAGACTCAAGAGGATTTAAAAAAATTGTATAACCTAGTAAAATTCCTTCATCACATGTGGAGGAAAATTATCTAGATTATCATTAGTTTTATGAATATATACATTGAAACCAAAAACATAATAGTAGTTAACCTTGGGTTTTTTATTGTTATACAACTCGTAGATATTTCATCTATGAATTGGATTGATGAAGACTCTGTCGATTATATATCATTATATATTTATATCTCCCTCCAAAAAATATATTGGTAGATTATATTCACTGAGAGTGGTGGTAGAAATTTATTATATGGTTATATTTCTTTTTTCTATAATTCCATTTTGTTTTGGTGTTATAGGTGCACAAAAGTTATGACTATAGCCATTTTGTGTGAAAAAGGATTCAAACTTATTGTTTTCAGACTCATGGACATTGTCACTTCATAGGGTTTTAATTATATGACCACAAATATAATCTATAGTCCTAGAATACTATGTAAAATGAGAGAAATCATCACTTTCTTGAGCCCTTAATAACAGTAATGATAATCTAGATATTGCCATAAAACTGCATGTTCTTATTTTGGATAAAAAAAATCTTTTTCAAATTATTATATAATTGTTCGTATTCTATTCAAATACTATACTTTGCATCTACATGTTTACTAAGAATTTGAGCTATGATTTATTTTCCATTTTAAGATCTATCTAGATCCTTCTTTAATCACTCATTTGAGAATTTATGTTCCTTTCTATAGTTAGTAAGTTACTTATATTTCTCTATTTGTACAAAATGTTTTGACTTAATTGTGGAATTCAAAACAAACTATCTATTTATGTATTTTTATTTATATTTATATTCATTAAAAGTGTCTTCTAGAATCATGAACCATTCATACATTTCTTTACATTCAATATTTTCATAATCACTATCATCTTCAGAAAAAATGGAATTATGCTCAGTAGTATTTAGTTTAACCTCATATGTGATTGTCATAAAACACATATTTTCATTATCATAATATTCTTGAGATGATATTGAGTCACTTGAGATGTGTTAAAAATCACTCCAAGTTGACTTCGTGTATTATTTATACATTATTCATTATCATTAGTATTATTTTTGTAATTCATATGGGGATAATTAACCATTCATGTCCCGATCTATTATATTTGTAATAGATTATTTCACTAGAAGTATCACCTTTTTCCAATACATTTTTTAATTGCCTTTATGATCATACATACCATTGTAGTTGGGATTTCAATAGAATTGATTTTTTCTATAAAATGTCATACACCTTCAAGCTATTTGAGCTATCTCTTCATCACTTTTTGCTGATTATTTTTCAACAAATGAATATTCATCTTCATCTTGAAATTTGTTGTTCTACATAATTTTTGTGGATTTAAAATCAAAAAAATTTATGTTCGTTTCATCATTCTATCCTTTTTTATCATTTAGTTATTCTTCAAACATCATCAAAATTCCTAACAAATTTGTTATAGGAAAATTGTAGAAGTCACATGATTCTATAATTTATAACGTATTTCTTCTCCATCTATCTATTAATCATCTATGTATTCACCTAATTTTCTCCTTGATTGTAATATCCCTTCCCAAAAAGATTATGGTATTCCAAATTTCATTAAACATGAGATACATGTCATAAATAGGAAAATGATTCTTCATTTAAACCTTATCATATTTAATAGTATATATGTTATGTCTCATTTCCATTTAACTAGAGGTTTCATCAATGAAAATAGATATTGTTTCCCAAATTTCTAGGGTTCTTTTATATGTTGAAAATCCATTAAAACCTTCATCACCAAAATAATTGCATAGAGAATTAATGTCAATAAAATTATTTTTATAAGAAACATTTTCTGGGTTATTCCATGAATTTTTAGTGGAAGCATGAATCTTATATTTATCTATAACTAAAAGAAAAAACCCAGAATTCATACATTCTAAGTGAATTTTTATTTTAATTTTCCATTGTGTATAATTTGTTCCATTAATTAATGGAGGTCATTTTATTGTATCATCTTCTAATGTATTATCCATGTTAAATAAATATGCATTAAAATAAGTAGAAATTTAATACAGAAATTTAATTATCTTTAAAATACATCTAAAATCATAGTTTTAAATGATCTTAAGACAGATATAAAATTTTGAAGTCCAAATAATTAAAATAGCATATGATTAAAAACTATTTTAGGTATAGGACACTGTAGAGGTTGGTGAGGTTGGGGTGAATTGAGATCCTAAAAAAAATTATTAAAAAATTTATTTAAAATATTTCCTTAGTTAAAATATAAATGGATAGTTAATCAATGTAGTAAAATTATAATATCATGGATGTTAAAATAATTTCCAATGACATTGATTAATTATCTGTTATTATAATATGAGATTTTGATACCACTTTTAAAAATAATCTAATAATTAAAACTAGTTATAACTACTATCTAAGAGTAACTATTAATGTAAAATATAGTTTTCCAAAAAATGGGTTAAAATAGGGAATGAATGAATTGAAAAACACCACATGTAAAGAAAGAGGTTAATTCTCAAGAAGAGTCTTAATAATCTTCACTTGGTGGTCACATTCCACCAAGAAATATATAATGATAAATATTTTTCTCCACACACTGGATCATAGCTAATACAACAGTACACAGACTATCCTTGTCACAAGATCTCTACCACATTTCTACATGGGGATAGAAGAAATCCGGTAACCCTGGACCTCTTCCACAATTCCTTATGTAATAAACTTTTTTTAGAGATTGGTTTTTGGGATATATAGTATCCTCGAATTTAGTGCAGGAGAAAATATATGTTTTCAGTGCAAAAACACACATTTTTTAATGTTTCATAAATTAACACACATAAAGGGGATTATGAAAATAAGATGTTATAAATGTTTTGAGTGTAATTAAATACGGATATATAACCACTGATGGATCAAAGTTGAATCACATGTCCACTTCTAAAAAAAACACCGAAATTAATGTGTCGATGAGATCTATGTTTTGTAATAATGGTGGGTGAGATGTTCTTCTCATTTGGTTTAGTTGGATGTTGTAGATATGATTTAACTATAATGAAAATTTGTTATATGGTTCAGATAAAGCAGGAGTGAACGGTTATTTTTATCTTCTTCATTTATATATGGTGCTCATATTATTCTTCATGTATCTTTTTGTGTATGCATGTCTCTGCATATATACTTCACTCATGCGATCTTATTTTTATATATTTATTATAGCTCAATAGTGTGCATGTTTTATGGTATATGATGTACCTATTACTTCTAACATCCTCATTTATGATTTCTTCATAAAGGTATTAAATTACTTAGTCGCATTAAAATAATAAAAATATTATTTTTAGAAGTAATTTTATGTAAAATAAATTATAAATAGTCTAGTGGGCAGACCTCGGTTGTTATCTATTTTTTTTGGCAACTCATTAAATTAGTGGGTCATTATATTTGTCATTCCATTCATTAATGAAATGTGTAATCACTAACTCATTTTAATGGTTGGTGAGTCCATGCATAGGTTGGACCATGAATCAATATGTCATTTGAGTTGATGGTTGGTCATCTGCATCAATAGTTCATGTATATTTTTAGATCATCTACCTTTGTAGGAAATATTCATTGGAAGGTAATCATGGCCATAAGTTCATCTTAGATGCTAGGTTGTCTTCATAATGTGTTCATCTTCATTGGAAATTCATCTACGTCTTTTGGACATCTAAGTTAGTAGGACATCTACATAAGTAATTCATCTATGTTGTTATTTCATCTATCAGTAGTTTATCCGTCAGTGACTCAGTTAAGTTGTAAATATCTCATTTATTTTGATGGTGTCAGTATATTAAAATTTGAAAATATTTTTTCTTAGACTGTCTTACAACATAAATATAAACATAAAGTACAAAATATATATGATATCATAGATAAACATAGTTTAACATATTTAATATTAAATAATCATGATTTAAATATTTAGATGTGATTAATAGGAATTCAAATGATTTGTGACTATCAAAACCGTTAACACTTTTGAGGGTAGAAAATTGTATCATATGATCTAACAGATATCAGGGTATATTAAAAATGCTAAGAAGTCTATGAGAATGACTTGCATATTTTTATAAATACTCATAATAGAAATTTACTATGTGGGATGTTTGGCATGTGTAAATTTTATCTTCAAGAAATTTCTCTTCATGTTCTTTTTGTCTGTAAGGATGGAATCATTGTTGATCCAACAAAGATAATGTCAATACATGAATGGCCACCATTGATGAGTGTAATAGAGATAAAAGTTTTATTTGTTCAGAAGGTTACTATCAACCTTTCGTCTATAATTTTTCTTGATTGGAAAACATGATAACTAAGCTCACAATTAAAGGGGTTAAATTCTATTGGAGAAAAGAATGTGAAGAATGTTATGAAGAATTAAATAGATTATTACTCAATGATCCCATTAGAAAATTTAAATCTTGAAATGATGGGATTGTTATTTATATAGATGTGTAAAATAATATATATTGTTGTGTGATTATAAATTATAATAGGTTTATTTCTTATGCAACAATGATATTTAAAATTCATGAAAAAAGATACCCAACACATGATTTCGAGCTAGTATCAGTAATTATTGATTTGAAAAAAATGGAGACACTATCTCTATAGTGAAAGATGTTTGATATATATAGATTATATTAGTTGGAAATATATTTTCTCAAGGAAATCACTCAACATGAGAAACAAGATATTTTCTGATTTACTCAATGATTATTATTTCACAATACTCTACCACCAGGTGAATGAAAATATGATAGCAGATGATTTCAGAAAAAAATGCAATGGAGTACTAAAAAAATTGAGAGCTGAAAGAGATCCCATGATCATGGATATAGTAATGTTATATATATAATTTTTCCTGGAAGGTGGAAATCATTACCTTTTCAAATGGTTTAAAAAATATCATTAATAAAAATGATAAAAAAGTATCAGTCCGATAGAGAGGAGTTTTAAAAGAAAATTACAGATGTGAATAATAGGAGACTAATTGGATTCATAATATAAAATTCTATATTTAATGTTGTGAAGAGGCATTGTGTTTTTATTTTAACTGAGCTAAAATTTGGATTATTATATATTTCTCATAGATCCAATTCATGCATACACCCTGGGAGAGGTAAGATGTATATTGATTTTAAGGAACATTTTTTTGTGGGACACTATGAAGAGGGATATAAATGATTATTTGTGGAGTAGTGTTGTTATTCAATTATTGTAGGATGGAAGAAAACATGCTAGAAGAGTTATAGTGCCTATTCCTATAAAATGTGAAAATGGTATGATATTATGATGGTTTTTTTCAGGGGATACTAAATACTCTTATAATAATTGATGGAATACTAGTTACTATTGATAATCTTACCAAATAATCAAATTTTCATGATATAATAAAAGATTTACCACTAGAATGTTTAGAAATATTATATATTAAATATGTTATAAGACATCATGGTCTGCCCATATGGATTTTAAATGAATGTGATCACTGTTTTACTTCACAATTCGGGAAATGCCATCAAAAGTCCCTAGTTACTGAGTTTTGTTTGAGAACTACCTAACACAAAAAATATGATGGTCAATAAGAACGAAATATTCAAATAATTTTAACTTTTTGGTATATTCACTCTTGACATTCAATGTACATTGGATCAGTATTTACCTCTCTTCGTATTATCCTATTACAATATCATGAATTAAATTATACATAGGGAACCATATGAAGTATTAAATGGAATGAGATGTTATAAAATTTATTTTTTGGATGATGTTGTTCAAAGAATACTCCTAGGAAAAAAAGATGTTAAGGAAATGGCAAAAATGTTAAATACTTTGAAGACCCATATTAAAACAATACAAATTATGAAATATATATATATTGATACCCAAAGAATTAATTTGGAATTTCGTGTGGGAGATCATGTTTTCTTGATTGTATATCCCTAGAAGGGTGTTATGTGATTCCATAATTATAGTAAATGATGTCCTAATTACATTACAACAGTTGGTAGTTTGGAAGGAATTGCAACTATATCTTAGAGCTTTGAAATTCTTCCAAATCTCTCTAATGTTCATGATGTGTTGCACATATCAATGTTGTTGAAATAAATGCCATACCTAATGCATGTACTCACCTATGACGAAATAGAACCAGAACCATATTTTTTTTGAATATCCTATAAGAATTCCAGGTATTGTATAAAATGTGTTATGAAATTGGACGACTATTCTGGTAATGGTTCTTTGGAGAAACTATAAAATGGAAGCGGTGATACGGGAACCTGAATTACTAATGATGAAGAACTTTCATAATAAATTTATGAAGTGATATTAAATAAATTTAGATGATGAAATTATTTTAATGAGGGAATAATTTTACACCCCATTCATCAATGGTACATTTCTTTTTAAATAATTCAATAGCTTTCACTTCATGCAAAATTGTGTTTGAGTTCACCATGAGCTATCATACTAGTTGATTAAAAATTAGTTATGAATAATATTAAAATATAATGAAATTTATAAATTTAATTTTTCAAAATATACTTCATTTTTAAATTCAAAATAACGAAATTAGATTAGGGTGAATTTTTGGTAATTTTTTGAAAAGATTCAATTTTTGATGAATAATGAAAATAATGTATTGTTGTTGAAAAATGGTTTTTTCATTAAAAAAATGTTTTCATTAAAATTTATTTTAATGTAAAAATAGATAAATAATAAATATATTAACTCAATAAAGATCATTTTAATAATTTTATAATAGAATTAGATATAATTTTTTTTATATTTGTAACATCTCCTTTAACATTTTTCTAGCCACATCTACAAATTTTTTATTAAACATATTTTTTCAACTTCGATGAATTTATTTCCAAAAAAATGAAAATATATTCTTTTGATAAGTGTGAATAATGTTTTATAAAAGATCAAAATCATTTTTGGAGAATATTAACTTTTGGATTTTATTTACCCCGATTAATTTTAAATAGGGTAATAAAAATTAAAATTAATATTATAATAAGAATAATATTACCCTAAAACATGTACTAATTTTATTGGAATATATATTTATGCTAATATCATTCTTAGTCCCAAATATGTTCTTTTTAAGACATTTTTGTCAGATTAGGAGATTTGTGATATTTTATTTAAAGATGAGTTAATAATGTCATATTCAAATTTTAATAACTATATCATTTCTAATATGTATATGTGTGTGTGATATGGTCAACTATAAATTTTATTTAGAAATATAAAATTATTATCTTAATAATTTTAATGTATTTATAATTTTAGGAAATACATAATTAAATTCGATTGTGACACAATAAAGATGCAGTATTTTAATTATTAAAGGATGAATCAATTAAATGATTTTAAAAATATTAAAATAAATATAATATTACTTGACTAATCACTTCCATGAAATTTATAAAAATAATAGACATGTTATTGAAAAAAAATTATAATAATTTTAAGTTATAATGTAGGATTTTAATTTTTTAAATTGAAAAAAATTGAATACTATAAAAATTGAAATAAGTGATTCATTAAAATAATTAATATTTAATTAAATGATATAATATTAATTAAAATATTAGGTTTCGATAAATAACTATTATATCTTCAAATATGATATAAATGATCCAATTTTGGATCTTTTTTCATTTTATTGTAACTTAATTTAAAATATAATGTAAAAGTACTAGAATATGTTGTAAGAGATAAAATTTTTAACTAATGGTTAACTGAATATTTAAAGACACTTTTTGAACAAAACAAGAATAATAGTCATTGGGTGAAGGAATTTAGATCCGTACAAATATTATTATTTAATTAAATATATTTTTATTTATTTAAAATTGAAAATAAATTTATAATAAATAAATTGTTTTGAAGTTTCCAAAAGTGCACCTCCCCTCAATTGTGAAAGTGAACCTCTTCATCTCTTTTATTCACACTAGTAAATACCATTGTCTTAGCCAAAACATACCCAAATAACCTATCTGGATACCTCAATTCATCATATATTCCATACTTTTGGAAGAAATATATTCCAAGGACCCCATTGGGGAAACCAAATGGAGATAACTGAAAGAAAAGTAATTATTTTGTCACCATATTCAATGTTATTTTATTCTTTTACTTACAATTTATAGATTAACTCCATATCAATGAATCCATTCTAGTATAATCCATATACTGATATGTTATTAAAATCATTATACAACAATATTCCTCATTTTTTCCATCATATGAATAACAATATCACCATGCTTGCATACCTACGGTTTATCGTCTCCACGCTCTGGTGTAATTTGTTATTCAACAGTAATTTATTTGGATGAAGTATGATGGATATTAATAATGAATATAATATCATATCCATTCTATATAATTAATATACCATCCATTTCTATACCATTTAACCTTCAAGTGATTGATAGAACTGCTCGTGTGAACGTATGGCCTACCATTTCCCAAATGTGGTGATATTTCTTATCTAGGTTCACCATTAATTAATTATTATTAAATTTATATATTGATTAAAAATAATAATTGTTAACTTATTTTCATTATGGATATGAAAAAATAAATCCTATATATAAAAAATGACTTGCATTACAAAACGATAATGGGAACTCATAATAGTAACACCTGAAACATCATTAATACTTAAATATTATTACCATAAATATATAATAGGATCTTATATGATATTAGAAATATGGATATGATCCTGGTAAAATTTAATAAAAATATATAACCATTGTATATGTTCTTAAAGAACTTTCAACTAAAAGAACACACAAGGTATAGTTTAATTTTACAATGTAATTTTAATTATATGTTATTTATACATATGTATCCACTAGGACATCATTATCATCCATTTAAATGTTTCATTAAATGTATTTTAAATTATTATGAACAAATGTTTTTTTCATTTTTTCACATCTTTTAATTTTTATAAAATGTTTTAAATGGAACCATTTTATAAAAATTTACTTTATAACCTTTTTGAAAAATTAAAAAGAGATTGTTTTCTTAACATAAAAGGTGCAAGTGGATAACTACATCAGTTATGATTCCCTAAAATATTAAATATTTCCTTAAAATAATTCAAGGTTATTTTAAAAATTATATATTTATTTATTCTAGTTTGGCTTCTAAATTATTACACCATAACAAGGTACATTTACCTTAAAGAGTTATAATGAATTTATTATATTATTTTAATGCTTGACAATATTTATTGATGAATTTTATGGATTATATAGGTTTACATATTATTATACTATCATACTTATTTTATTTATGGGTTTATTATATATTTGACTATGGATGTGCTATGAAAATAACATTCATCATTTATTGTTAAAGTATTATCATTTTGTAAGAATTTTTATTATGAATCATTATGTTATCTATCTCATTTTTTATAAAAAGAATACATTTTTCTTAGAATGTGATGGGGGGGGTCTTAATGATATTGATATCATCTTCCATTGCATTATCCCCTCCTTGTTTTCTGTTACCTTCATGGGAAAATCTCATGACTTCTTCAAGGAAGCTCGTGGGTTGCGGCATGGTGATATGATTTCCACCAGCCTGTTCATCTTAGTCTTGGATGTTCTTAGCCGCCTCATTCACCGGAGCATCAAAACTGGTGAGATTCTTCCGTACTGCAGAAAACTGAGGCTTCCCATAGTGTCTCATCTCATGTTTGCGGATGATGCCATCATCTTCTCAGATTCCCCAACCAAATAACTTGGCGGACAGAATTAGGTGATGGAGGAATATAGTCCCTGGAGAGGGAATTTCATCATCAACAACAAGAGAGACTTCTAAATTTCAAACAGGTGCACCTCTACATGAGCTACTTCTTAGGGACTCAATTTGTAAATGTAGAGAGTTACTCTCCCCATGGATTACCTGGGCAACCCCATTTCAAAAGGAAGGATTCGGATTGGATACTTTGATCATCTTCTCACCAAGATTACTGACCTGGTGCTGAATTGGAAGAACATTTTCCTGTCCTTTGGGGGATTTTTCATGCTAGTTAACAGCATACTCATAGCGACTCCAATGCATGGTCTTTCAGTTATCATGGTCCTAAAACGTGTTATTAAAACCATTTATAAAATCCTCGCTAGATTCATCTGGGATCCCATCACCGTAGGGAAGAAGCACTGGTCCCCATGGAGTAAGAGGGCAAGTTCGGTCTATCAAAGAGGTATTAAACTCCGTAGCATGGAAGACAATGTTAACTACAGGCATGCACGACTGGCATGGGGCATCCTAGAACTACGTACTTTATGGGGTAAGACTATCCAAAGCTACTCCTCAGGGGACCTGGCTCTAGTGGAGGGCCATGCATCATCCATTTACTCAGTGATAAGACCTCTTCTTTCTACCCTCCGTCCACATCATCACTGGATTGTGGGGAGAGGCGATTGATCCTTTTGGAACCAAAATTGTTATGGTTCCATCATAGGTTTTCCAGGGTGTCTTGCAAACTTCATCGCATTCAGGGAGGCACGATCATTTCTTCCCATCACCACGACGGTTCTGAGAAGAGAGAAATGTGTGCTTTTTAACCTCATCGATCTGAATTTTGACTTGGATACCTGTGTTTTCAATCCATCTTTCTCGGGTTCCTTCATGACAAAAGACATCCAGCGGGTTTCCAAAATGCAAGGGAAAGCCTACGTGGACACTTGGGATGATTCTATGTGGATCAAAGACATTCTGAACAAACATAATTTTTTCACTCGCAGGATTCAAGAAAAATGTTATCCTGACCGAAGAAAATGTCAAGAGGTGCTGGGTTAGTATGGCTTCAAGTTGCGGGTGTTTCAAATCTCACAGTGAAGAAAGTGCAAACCACCTATTTTTTGAAAGTGAATGGGCGCAGGAGGTTTGGACCTGTTTCGAGGGTCACAATGTTATTTTAAACCTTATTAGGGACGATCTCTCTTTTCTGGATGGCTGGTACCATGGTACTGGGAACAATGGACCATAAAAATTGGTGTGCACAGTGGTGTTGCATGCGGGTTACTGGTGTCTCTGGATGGCGAGGAACAAGGTGAGGCATGAGAGTATTGGCACGTCACTGCATGCCATCATTTTATGGATGAAAAATCTCTTAATTGACCTGGATCTGGTGGTTCATAACTAAAGGTAGGCAACATCTCTCATGCGGTATCAAGAAGGGGCATTAGAAGAGCTCATGATCTGCGATGACAGGGGTAACTGCATTCGGTGGAAACCTCCTACTAGAGGGTTAAAATTTAACACTGATGGCTCGTGCGTTCAGGGTAATCTACGAGGAAAATGGGTGGTGTGCGACACCAGTGGGTCGATATACCTGGATTTTTTGGTTAATATGGGCCATAGGCCATCCTTATAGGCTGAGGCCCTTGCTCTCTTCCACGGGCTCATCAAATGCAACCAGAGGAATCTGATCATCACGGAAGTGGAAACTGACTCTTCAATACTGCACAAGTCCCTCTAGGATAAGTACATGTCCCCCTGGACAATCACATATATCATCAGGAACAATCAGTGCTTACTCGGCATCAACATCAATGTGGGTCATACTTGGCATGAGGGCTACAAGGTCACCGACCACCTTGCATCTCACAGCATCTTGGGCCCTGAAGATGTTTTTTTTCAGTCTTTTTTTAGCTTGAAACTTGAGGGGTCAACTTGATTACAGGGCTTTCCCTTGGTATTCACTATTTCAGACCCCCTTAGCTCTCAGCTTTGGGGGTGGCAGTCAAGGGGTTCCGTGTGGTGTTTTGTGTGCTTTTTCTTTTTCTCTAATAAAAATATACATGATGATGATGATGTATTAGAAGGTATCATGAGATAAAATAATGAATTGTCCTAAGGCGTTGACATTATGATTAGCTCAGGACATGGTAAAAGGCCTTGACGATATGGATATGATGCATACATTATGAATTCCCTCATTATGTTTTTATTTATTAATATTACATGATATTATTTGAATAATAGTTTATCAATAAGAATATTTAAATGGAACTATTTGATTTATTATTTCCATATCAGGATGATGATTATGTTTAATATTAGCTAGTATCAGTTTAATGCCTTACCTTAAATGTTTACGGTTATTTATGACAGATTATTCTATATTTATTATACGTAATGAGAAAATGAACTTTCTCATTTCATATGTTTAAATTCCCTCAGGTAATGAAGAATTATATTATGATTGACTTGAATGTATATTGAATGAGATATGATAATTTTTTAGGGGGATAATATATTGTCTTCCATTTGAATATTTAACTTAAAAAGTATTTTTGAATCTTGTATTTCCAAGGATACTAAAATAATCGGTCTATTTGGATTTTATTTTCTTGTGATCATGTATATGTAATAAAATAATTCACCGAATATGAGAAACTAGGCCTAGGGTATTTGAAAAATTGACATATCATTGATCTGAATGTACAACTTACAGTTTCCAGGTATTTGGTATTTCATTTTCTATCGCTATTTTTTTGTTTTTGATATACATGAATATATTGAATATAGTAACTATATATTGTATGTATATCATTGTTGAAATTATATATATAATTTTACATTATAAATATAATAATAATAAAAAAATATTAAACTATTACACACAATAAAAAATAGATGTTATTACCTAGATATTTATTTTAATAACAAATTTTTAAAAAATTTGTAATAAAATAAAATAAGTAAAAAATATATTGCATGATAAATTGGTGTTTGGTTATAGAATATATTTATAAAAAATTTAAATTAAATATTTATGAGTTTATAATATGTACAATTTTACTCAATACATAAGGTAATGGATTTCCATCTATTTTCATTACCAATGCGACAAAATCCATATTCACAACCTATATCTCATTTTTGTTTTATAAAATTCCAATGAATGTATTTTATATTGATTAGAAAAATAATATGTGGAATTTCAATTTCCATATCTGGATCATTGTATCATTGGGTTTTTAATTTATGTTCTTCCAAATTGATGAGGGATTTTTGTCTCAATTTTCCTTTATTAATATAAATGTTACGTTATTCACATACATCATAAGTCATGATCCACTATGTTAATGTTCATGATAGTTATCTTTGAATTATCAATGGGTTTTTTTCTAGGATCATGATGGTGACACACTTTTATAAAATTATTGTATGATTAATTGTATATTAATGACGATTCCTTACTCTTAATTTCTATATTTTCAAATACTATAATGTTTTATATCGTACCTCATGTTTATGAACGGTGAAAGGATGTGTATGAGCATAAAAAGTTGTGTTTATTACAAAAATCAATTATGATTATGTTTTGATTTTATATGATCGCATATATATTTCACCTATATTTACCCTTACTAAGAATCATAACTCTCCATTATTATTTTACCTTCTATAGGGTATTAGTTAATGTTGGGAACAACTTATAGGAGTACTATATAAGAAGATCATTTTGGAAGATGTTTAATATTATTCCCTAAATAATAATATCATATACCTGGTATGATAATTCACTAAACCATTACAATCCTCGGGTTTTTGTTTTTTTAATGTAATAAATATTATTTTAAAAAGATGTAATATCAATGTATGGTCTATTTGGGTTGATACTGTTAGTATCAATGTAAATACATAGTTATAATTTGTAAAATATGTCATGACCCTACCCCTGGGGCTCGTGCTGTGAAAACCCCACGACCGCCTTTCATAGGCCTGGGGCTAGCAACTACCACTGAAAAGGAATTTCCCTAAAACCGAGAAGGAATTTCCCTTTTAACCTTCAACTCATGAAGACCTTTCACACAAGAAGATACAATAACAAGATAAACTATATAGTAAAAATAGTGTGTATAGTTAGTAAAGGGTGCCTGAATACAAACCCAACTGGAAAGTACAATTAAAACTGGAAACAACTCCTATGAACACCCACCATGGATCCTACCGGAAGGGTAGGTATAACTCTCAAATGGGCATATCTATAGATCATATCATCTAATTTCCACCTCCGTGAATCCTTCAGCCATGGTACCTTCATCCTCAGTTTGCGTTGTCCATCGTCTACACAAGGCACAACAAGGTGTGGTTATAGCCCGTGCAGGGGCGAGTATAAGAATACTAAGAAGGGACCCCGATACCCAGAAAGGTATCTCTAAAAAATATAGGATAAACTAAATTTCATAAAAAATAATGGTAAGCCTACTTAGGTATATGACCATACATATACCTAAGTTATCATGTATACCCATATCATTCACATGGAAACACAAGGACCAACTCCTTTGCCAAAACCTCAACTGTACCCCCATGGAAGGAATACCATGAAGGTAACATCACAATTCTATGTACACCAAAGGCAACTCTACATAGAAGATTACCAAATAGGTATCACCACGAAGGAAAGTCGCAAAAATGTAATTCCACACAGAAGAATACCACAAAGTTATCACAATGAAGGAAAGTACCACAAATGTAATTCCACATAGGAAAATACCAAAAAGGTATCACCACACAGAAGTGTACCACAAAGGTAAAGACTCATCTCACACCAGGTATAAACTATGTACGTGTTGATTCTCCTTTCTGTCACAAATTCTAAATGACTTAAAAAGGGAAATACTTGTGTCCATAGTGATTCATTCTTTGAAGAAACATAAAATATCGATAAAGGCCTGAAGAAAGATTTCTTCCCACTTGGGTTTCACAAGTTCCACTATGGTCGTGAAAGTATACTTGCGCGCCTCCCATTGGTCACGCAGGTGACTTGTGCGCCTTCTATGAAATTCACCCAGGGTCTTCTCCAACCTATAAATACCCCCTGTGGGCCCCCTTTCAAGGAGTAAAAATTCTAGAAACTCATATTTGAGCTCCCGGCGCCCTATTATCTTCTCGAAGATTCCGACCACTTCAAAGGTAATTTCATACCTAGAACAGATGATCTAAAGAAGTGGGGAAATGCCTAAGTGTTGAAACTCATCAACACTTACACGCCTAAGTGGCCATCCCTTAAGGGAAATGGACACACTTGCGTGCCGCCTTACCCCTTCAATAGAACTTGTGCTCATCTCTTCTGGAAGCCTCTAGGGATAGTATTAAGGGCTTGAGACAAGTCTCACCCATGTATTACCTTAAGGATTGACCGTCGCTCAAGTACCCATGTGTCGCGCGAGTTTACTTGCACGACCAGGACTTGCGTGCCCACACAGGACATGCGCACCACCCTCATTTTGGGTTCCCCTCCTGCCTATTTCATCTCTCTTATGTCTATCCACCTATCATCTTCAAGATTAAGCCTTCAAAACTCTCTCCAAATCCATTTATGGCATGTTTCCATTGTTGACTTCCTTATTTGAAATGAATTTTGTGTAAAATCTCTTAAAATCACGTAAATTACAAATCATTATGTGAATAAGGTTAGAGATTTTATTTATTCATCCTCATCCTTTAAGATGAGAGAATCCCTAATTTGGGCCTCCGTTTCAGGAATAATCCCCAAGTCCCCTAAACTGGGCATCCTCCTTAGGATTAATCCCCAGTCATAATTTTTAAAATCTGGGTTTCCTTTTCAGGAGTAATCCCTAGTCTCAAAGTTCCCAAAATCTGGGCATCCTCCTCAGGAGTAAGCCCCATCCATGATTCTCTTAACCTGGGATTCCTTTTCAGGGGTAATCCTCATTCTCAAATATGGGAATCCTCTTTAGGAGAAATCCCCAGTCATAATTCCCTTAACCTGGGCTTCTTTTTCATGAGTATGCCCCAGTTCTCAACACCTTTTTAACCTGGGCGTCCTCTTTAGGAATAAGCCCCAGTAATAATTTCTCTTAACCAGTCTTAATTTTCTTTTGATTTGGGATTCCTTCTCCGGAGTAAAACCTAATCAAAAGTCTCCTCATAATTTGGTAATCCTCCTTAAGAATAAGCCCCAAGTTAAAGTACCCAAATCTCCATAAAGCACATATTCCTTTTTGAACCATGTTCCCGGGTTTCGTCCCTGAAATAAATCCTAATCTTTATCTATTTGGGAAGTCATACATACATAATCCCCACATCATTTCTTATGATGGCACAATTTTCTGATTTTACCAATACCTCTTGTTTCTCACACCGAGCATGACTCACGTGAGCTTAGAGTGTAAAATTAATTATGAAATCTTTCTTTGATCCATCAATCATGAATATCCCCCATAATTAATTACTCGAACTGTGTGGGATCTGATTCTTTTTTCACAACAAAGGATACATAGGTATCCCATCTGTGGTTACGATCCCAACTATGAAATAATTCATATCCTTCTGAATGATAGTAAACTTCAAGTTCCCCACTGAGTGGCATTAAAAGTAGTATGATTATCATAATAACCAAGATATTTCTGTATAATGTGTCGATGGATACCATTGACCAAGAATATCTAACAAATACAGATGATTCTCTATCGATGGAGAACATCGAATACATATAAAAGATTGTTTAAATATCATACATAATAATAATTGATTGTCAGATCTAAAGGAAAGCACATTTTCATATTTGGTAATGTAATAAGGATTCAGAAACATAACTTAAATCAATAATGAGAGTCTTGTAGTAAACAATAATTCCCCTAAAAAGGTGTGATGAGTCCGAACAACCATCATCTCTACCAATGAAAATTATTAAGTCTCATTAGTTCGCAACTAAGGAGCACCAACCTTTGGATAGTAGGTCCAAATGGATATGGAATCATTGGATGTTTTCGGATCAATGAACAAACCTGTTAGAAACCTCTTGGAATGTTTGAACTTTAAATCAATAATGTCATCCCTAATTCTAGAGGAAACAAAAAATGGTGAACCCGACCTGAATCCCTAACCAAGTTAAAATGATTTTTTAATTATTTGTTAGGCCCCTAATTAAACTCAATGAGAGGGCCAACAAGATAGTTAATAACATATGGGCACATCCAAATGATGTAGTAGCCGAATTTATCTTGATTATGTTTGTTATATCAAATAGGAACTCTTTTAAAAGATCTTCAGCATTACAAGAATGGATTTTCTTAAGTTCACTACTGTGAATACTTCCTCTATGAAAACCTCTACTGTGAATGCATATTATGCTACTCCTACTGGATCATCGTCCACTCTGAGAATGACATATCCATCTCACCGTCTTCAATTCTAGGTATCAAATGTGCTGGTTAAGGAGTGCCGTCAAAACAACTCTATTTTGACTCTGGAGGACGCTAGAAAAGCCCTCCAAGTCAATAATTCCCCTGGTCATCTGAACAGCGACGACCAGTGATCAAGAAGCAGGAGGTACTAACCACCATCTCCAACCATTTTGGGATGTTATCCCTGGAACGCAACAACCATTCCCTCCCATATTATGAGGAGGTGAATGAGAAGGCCACTCAAGGCCTTAATTCAAGGAAACATGAGTCCTTCCTGGGGGCTCAAACCATCAATCACCACCAAACTCGTGCAGCAGTGTGCCCTAAACATGATGAGGGTGTCGTCTACACGTGTTCAGCTCAGGTTCCAAAAACCCGAGCAGGAAAGACGAACCACCAGAGGCGAAATCTAGTCAACAGTGAGTATGTTCTCATCTCTTCCATCTCCAGATAAGTCCGCCAACCTAACATGGTGGAATGTAATGAGCGGGCACACACACCCATCCGTATTAATTCCACTGTCCAGCAGACTCATCTGGCAACAGCACACCAATCCCGCCTAGCAATTACGGAGGATTACTATAGAAAAAAACATACACCTTTTTATAAATCATCATCTAGTCAGTGGGATCGTCTGACTACATATGATGGAGCCCACCAACCCAATGTGTTGACAATTGTTAAACAAGCATATACACGTGCTTACAATCATCATTCCTGCCATCAACCTCGTCTGTTAGAATTGTAAGAATCTCGTCAACCACGTTTGGCGGAGTGCAATCAGCAGTTACATACACCCACTGGTATTGATTGAGCCTAACAACAGTCTCGTTTGGTTGCATTCGGAGAAGTCAGTCGGAAATCTCTGGCAAAAAACAGGAGGAAGACTCAACTGTCTTCCCCCACACAAGAGTACTGTCAGAATTCAATAACAGGAAAAGGAGGACAAGAGCAGGCACAAAACCCTACTCCAAGCATGGAATGGACATATATCCCCGTTCTGGCCACTGAAGTCACCAAGCACATTCTGTCAATGGTGAAAGACTAGAAGAAAATACCTTCTCATATTCTGGATGTCTGCCTGGATATTATAACAGCTTCAGTAGCATATCAGGGAAAGACAAATAAATATATCCCTGTCAATGTAGTGACACATAAAAAGTTCACTTCAGAACATACACACACAACTATTCCAATCAAAGAGGGTTGTGGGGCATACTCCCCCATATCATATGGACAACCAAGTCAGGAAATACACCTGATTTTAGTGGAGGTAAACAGCCTAACATGCCCATTTCTCTAAAGTAGGCACACAAACCTGCCCATAATTACCACTTTCATCAACAAGTGATTCCCAAGGTGATTATTAAGGAATCTACAAAGATGTCCTGCCCAACACAGTGATGAATGCAAGAGCCAACCTGTTATGAGGCCAAACTCAATGCTGGAGTTATTGATGCACTCAGACAAATATACGGTGAAACTCATGATTTTACTCTGTCAGTTCCCAATAGCGGGAACATTAATTCTGAAGGTCTGCATCAGACACTTCCTCATGAAGGATTTCTTCATGATGATTTGGTTGATATCGATGTTTCATCATTAGATGAGAGCCACAAGAACCCTCTATGTGGCCAGATGACTACGGAGCAAATTTTTTCATATTTTGATGTAACCCACCATGATGGTCCTCCCCATGATGATGAATTTAGCTGCGAATGTCCTCTCCATAGTAGTGATTCACATTTCATGGATTATTCTCCAACCGAAATTGTAGTGATGAGAAATCCCTCTTATCTTGAGGTACTTGCAAATGTGATCCCATACATGTCTCATGCTTTACAATTTTCAGGTGAAAAACGTTCTCAATCAGAAGATAGCCTAGGGTGTAGGTCATTCTCGATGCCACCCCTACGTCATTCATCTCCTAGATTGATCTATGAATTCTCTAAAAATCTTATTGAATATGAGAAGCAGCAAGGAAGAACCAGCTCTACTCTAATCATGTAGAAGAATCTTCATTAAATGATAAAGAGGAAGTAATGAATATGAGAAAACAACTGGTGAAAGCTGAAGTGCCAGTTATGTTTTGGCATTTGGCTAATTCTCAGTATGACATTCCAGAGATGTTGACGGAAGATGGATTTCATGATATTCCTCTCAACATATGAAAAACTCTTTTTCGGTTGAAGAAGAAAATATTATCTTATGATGAATATGAGAATTATTTCAAGATAATAGAAGGGTTACAATGCCTAATTGATTTGGCATATCTCTCAGTTTCTTGATATCTGAAGGCTGAAAAACATGAGAGACCCCTTCAATGTTCATGCCTTGGCGCACTAAGAAGATTGCGCCAGTTAATTGCAATGACCATCTGGTATTAATATCCGGGGATGTGGTGTTCATGGAGTGATACATTTCACTGTACTCACCAGTCCGCAAAGCCCACCAAAAATGGTCTCATGCAATGTTATTGCCCATGGATGGCCTTAGTCAATGGTCTTTGTTTGTAATAAAAGGATTTCTCAAGAACATGCCTCAACTAGTTCTTCTCAAAATCATGAATATAGAGAAAAAGTTGTTGAATTAATCCTAAATCAAGAAAAAGATAATATTGAACAGGCCTCTCATTTGGAGAAATCACATCATCAAGTGACAGAAGTGTCAGATATCATCCAATGGTCTTTTGAGCCGGGGTGATAAAAGTGGATGCAGGTTGATGCATCCACCTAATTTCCATACTAAAGTCTGAAAGATCGGGAGAGCTTTCAAGAAGGTCTCATATATAGCATGTCAAGAACCACCCCAGCTTTCCAGACTGGGGACACTTTTAACCCATCCCTCAGAATCAACAAATAAGATTCGAGGATTTGAGGAGGAACAACCCCATCCCACTGAACTGGGGACTTTTTCAAATCCTCAATCCCTCCCTCAGAGAAATTCATTATTCTATCGATTATGGAAGAAGCCTCAAGAGGAACGAAGAACCAAATTACCAGGAGATTCCCTCCAAATTACAGTTCGTCAAGAAGTTCCTAAGGGATCGAATCAACACAAGGAAATGTCTCATCAAGGACATGGAAGAAGACAATATCACTGAAACGCCTATATAAGAGATGCAATGCGTTATTCATCAATCAATGTCATCAATGTCGTAGTTTCTGATCCACCAGATGAGGCTCACTCGGAGGGATCAGATAAAGAGGTTCCTACTCAATAATTTGTATGCACAAACACAAATGAAGAAGGTGTGCATACACGAAATCAAAGGATTACTCAGAACCTAGGTAATCCTTCAAGTAACCCACTTCCACCCTCTCTGAAAGGTGTCCAATAAGGGGAAAGGAATGAATTAGGTCGCATTCCCTCCCTCTATAGACGACCAATCACTCTCACTAGATCATATATTTTCACAAAAAAAGAAAGAAATGAAGTAATTGAGGAGGTTGAACGCAGAACTACTTCAAGGTAGTCTTCCTCTTATGCATGCTAGAGTCAGTCAGCCAAGGGAATTTTTTGCGGTTACTAAGATGGATCAAGAATATCCACCTTTACCAGTACACCCTAATAGGTCTAATCATATGAGTCAAGTGCAACAAAAAATGGTGATGCTACCATCAATTATCATACCAGCCACCACATCTGTATCGGCTCCAGTCACTGCACCTGTTCAGGTCCAATCCCAACCAGATGTTTCTCAAAAGTTAATAACTACTATTGAGTCATTAACAACTCATTTGGATTCTATGGAGGGATATTGTTCTCAAATTAAACTAGAAAAGAGATCTTACCCTGAGTGGATGATGCAATTCCTCCCCCATCAAGATTTTCAAGTACCACATTACCAATATTTAATGGTTTGGGAGACCCAGAGAAACACTTAACACATTTTGTTTCATGTTGCGATCCTATGATGGGAACCCCTCAACAACAAGAATCTGTTAAGATCAGGTGTTTTGTACAGTCATTACATGGGCCTTCCATTGTCTGGAACACAAGATTGCAATCTTGGTCAATTACCGGTTGGGAGGATCTCCGCCAAAGATTCCTTCTTCAATTTAGTTCAACGTTCCCAAAGACAATAGTTTTTTATCTTAAAAACTGTTAGCAGATGGAGAATGAAATGGTTTCATATTTCATTGCTCACTGGAAGGGATTAAAATATTCTCTAAGCATAGCACTCTCTCAAGAGGGATTGTTTCCAATATATGTGGAAAATCTACGTGATGAATTACGCATGCCATTGATCCCTATGAAATACACAGTAGGGTTCCAATACATTACTTCAATCTCTGAATAGATTGAATACTCTCTTATAATGACTAAGGATAAAGCTCGTGTAATTCCACCAGCTCCAAGAAGGAGAATGGGTAAAGCAAAGACTGCAACAGTTATGCTTAAACAAGCACATGTACCAGCTTCTACTTCAAGACCTTCATCTTCTCTATGGGATCCACTTCCTGAGTGCCAATAATAGAGGCTATTTCATCAAGATGATTAAAGAGATCATAGACAAAAAAAATTGAGGATATGAAGAGAAAATTTTAATCTTTCCGAAACAAAAAAGTTCCATGGTATTTCATTTCAGCCTTGGAAAATAATTTGGTTCAATTGCCAAGGCCCAAGTGGACGAACAACGAAGGATATGAAGACCATCCCAATTATTTCCCATTTCATCAAATGTTGGGGCATCCTATTCAGGAGTGTTTTGTCTTCAAGTACCTCCTGAAAAAAATGATCAACTTGGGACAGTCAAACTGAAAGTATCATCAGCTCAGGTAGCATGTGTTACTGCTACAGATCTAGAGGAAGAAGGCGAGTGGAAAGAAGTCAAGAACAAAAATGTGCCAAAATATGATTATTGGATGGTCAGAAAAATGATCAACCGAACTCATTCCATTTTGATAACACAATTAATGAAACCAATTGTGCCTTCTACAATGAATACAACAACAACCCTCTCTTCATCCGAGGGAAAATCCTCAAAAGGGTGCTATAATTCGAAGAATGAAGAACAATCAAAAGAAGATGAAATCGTGTGAATGACTTATTTTTCTTTGACTGTGGTATATTTTGTTCCATTTACTTCAATGTCACGGGCACCACCCCACCAAACATTACAACCTAAATAGGCTAATTGGGCAGAGTCTTCATCGGATGAAGTGTTTATATTCAGTTATGTTAATATGATTCAATTAACTAATCCATATTCCAGTCGTAGTTTCAAATTTGATGGGCCTGAATTCCCTGTAGAAAATTGAGGAATGATAGGATGTTCTAGAGGCTCATGACATAGGGGAAAACGTGGATCTTTTAGAGGCCATTATTCCAATTCTACCCTTTCTAGAACTGTTTATGCGGCAGTAACTTGTGGTAGATCCCTTCCATGAGATCAACAAGAATAAGAATGTTCTTCCACACAAGGCTGACTCAGTCCAGTCACAATTATTCTGGAAGATCAGTTGAAGGTTCCATCTTCTTCCTCTCAGTAAGTAAATAGACTTAATCAGTCTAATCTTCGAAATCCTGGAGTATTACCAACTCCTTTCCCAGTACATGATGCATCAACTTCCAAAGCATCAACTCCTAAGGCACCTACAAAACCACATGTTCCTGTTTGGAAACACAGACCTTTGGATCAAAAGTATGATGAATTGAAACACTTGGCCCAAATACCAGACAAGTTATCCATTATGGATGCATTGAATTTATCAATGGATCTTCATGAGGAACTCATCGAGGCTTTCTCAATTCCTCAGGAGTTTGAAACTGAAATTGCTATAGCTGAAGTCTACCATGTAGAGAATAATCCTACAAAATTCCATGTAGTGATATCTTTCATAAATAAAGATGATGATGATGTAGTTCATGGACAAAGTAGACCTTTTTACTTATCTAGAAAGGTAAATGGTGTAGACGTCTGAAGAGTTTTCATTGATAATGGTTCAGGATTCAACCTCATCAACATTTGTACACATCGTTGATTGGGCCTCAAAGAATATGATTTATCTCTATTTACTGTGATGTTACAAGGATATTGTAAAAATGAACAAGAACCACTGGGCGAGATTACACCCAGATCTCATTTTGGAGATCTTGTATCCAATTCAGATTTCATGGTTGTTGATCAAGACTCAGCCTTCAACATCTTGCTTGGAAGACCCTGCCTACATCAACATGCAGCTATCCCTTCATCATACCATCAATGTCTCAAATATTGTTTTGATGGTAAAATTGGAATATTGTATGGTGATCAGTCCCCATTCAAGATATGTGAATCTCAATACATTGAGGCGGAATTCCATCACCTTAAGGGAAAGGAGAAATCCACAACAAGGGCGATTACAAATGTTAATGCTCCATATGGTTTGGAAAAGATTCCAACAAACCCATTTACACATGGGAGTACAGATTATGTGTTGCCTATCAGTCAAATTGATAGGATAGACCCAATTAAAAATACTCTAATGGAAACATCTATAATTTCAATTACGACAATCAAGCCAGAAAACATGGGATAAATTGGTGATTAACCATGAAATGATGAAGGCTTAAATAGAGATGTCTTCATTTCATCTGATGAAATTCAGCATGTATACACTTCTTCAATTAGGCCAGAGAAAGTTATAGAAATGTCATAGGTAAACGATGATGTCAATTCTCAATCCATCACATACTCTTTATTACCCAAAGATGACCCTTCATCATCAATCAGGTCAGAAATGGATGTTTCTTTTTCAAGATGTTCAAATTTTAACATCTCTTCTGATCAGGGAAATTCTACTTCATCATCTACCATTTAAGTAGAAATATAAGAAATAACACATGTTGATGAAGATGTAGAAGATCTTAGGTATGATCCTCCAGCATTTGAAGAGGGTATCTCTACCACCATGGATGAACTCAGTGAAATAAATCTGGGTATAAAAGAAGATCTGCGCCCCACTTTAATTAGTGCGACCATGACTTTTGAAAAGCAAGTGATGTATATTTCCGTTTTAAATAAAAATTGAGATATTTTTTCTTTGAAATATACAGAGATTCCGGGGCTTGATCCTGATGTTTCGACTCATCGTTTGGGTTTTCTAGAAGAACATCGAGTATTCAAACAAGCCTCTAGAAGAACACACACAACCTATGCTTCCAAAATTGAAGATGAAGTGGATAAGATCATCAAAGAGAAATTCTTCATAGAAGTTCAATATCCTAAATGGTTGGCTAATATTGTTCCAGTGAAAAAGAAGAATGGGAAAATTACAGTTTTCATTGATTTCAGAGATCTTAATTGGCATTTTTCTAAGGACGGTTTTCTAGTACCAATTACAGAACTCTTAATTGATGCAACATCTAGCTATGAATCACATTCCTTCATGGATGGATATTCTGGATATAATAAAATCCGAATGGCTCAAGAAGATGAATAATCTATAGCCTTCAGATCCCCTCAGGTTGTGTTTTGCTATTGGGTTATTCCCTTTGGCCTAAAGAATTCAGGCACAACATATAAGCGTGTCATGCATCGTTTCTTCAAACCATATCTGGGGAAGTTTGTTGAATGTTATGTGGATGATTTGGTGGTTAAATCCAAGCAATTATCTAATCACTTGGCTGATTTAGAAGTCAAATTCCACAATCATTGGCAACATAATTTGTAGATGAACACCTTAAAATGTGCTTTTAGGGTAACCTTAGGAAAATTTCTCGACTTCGTCTTATGCCATTGTGGTATCGAGCTCGATCTTGAGAAGACAAAGTCAATCCTTGGTATGTCACCTCCTCGAAATTTAATGGAATTAAGAGGACTTCAAGTACACTTGGCATATATTTGGCGTTTCATCGCCAATTTTGCAGGAAAAATTTTACCCTACACCCAATTGATGAAGAAGGGAGTCACTTACTAGTGGACTGAAGAATGTCAAGAAGCATTCAATATTCTCAAGAAGTATCTCTTGAGTCCACATGTGATAATGACACTTGTTGAAGGAAGAGCACTTATCCTCTATGTGATAGATTTAGAGCGATCATTGGGTGGCTTTCTTGCTCAGAATAATGATGATGGGAATGAAAACAGCCTCTACTATCTCAGTCGGACTATGCGTGAAGTAGAAGCCCCATACTCAAATATTGAGAAGTGCTGCCTAGCATTAATTTTTGTAGTTCAGAAGTTCATACATTACCAGTAACATCACGATGTCTAATTGGTATCTTGCAATAACCCACTCAAATTCATCATTAGTCGTCCAATGCTTACAGGACATCTGGCAAGGTGGGAAGTTATTTTGTCGCAATTTGATATTCAATATGTGTCTCAAAAGATAATAAAGGGCCATGATCTGGCTGATTTCCTTGCAGAACACCCTTCAGTAGAAGAAACATCTTCAAATATTGAACATGCTGATGAGTTAGTATTCTTTATTCAAGGTAGTCTTCAAACATGGAAAATGTACTTTGATGGTGATTCTAGAAGTCCAACAGGGAGGAAAATGGAAAATCCTAAATTTAACAATGTTGGGTTAGGAATTGTACTCATTTTTCCGAAAAAAAGTGATACCTTATTCTTTCTAATTGTTGGGAGGCGGAACAAATAATAAATGAGAATACCAAGCTCTCATCGCTGGTTTGGAGTTGGCACTTCAATAACAAGTGAATCACTTAAAGGTGAAAGGTGATTCAAACCTGGTAATCAATCAAGTCCATGGGGATTACAAAATCTGAAAAGAAGAACTAATCCATTTGTATGATTACATCAGATATTTATTGGTAGAATTTTCTATGGAACCGACATTTTCTTATGTCTAGAGATCACAAAATTCCCAAGCTGATACACTGGCTAATATATCCACAGCTCTATCAGATCCAAATCGGGATTAGACAAACATCAAAGTTTCCCACCATCATACAATTTCACATTATGGTCATCCCAGAACAGAGGAAGTCAATGAAATTAGTCACATCTCGGATCCATATGGTCATACTACATGATGGATGACCCATATCCGGGAATACCTTCAAAATGGAACACTTCCACCTGATAGAGTCGGGGGAGAACAAGTTCAGAGATGTGTGGTCAATTTCACTCTTTATGATAGCACAGATCACTTAGAGAATGTTCTCTACAAAAGGGGTTTTGATGGAGTTCTCTTAAGTTTCATGGATGGTGAATAGGCAATGGTTGTCCGGAAAAAAGTTCATGTAGGAGACTGTTGTGCCCACCAGTCTGGACATAGACTATCTGATCAAATTCAAAGGCTTGGATACTTTTAGACATCAATGATAAAAGATTGTGTTGATTTCACAAAGAAGTGTCATAATTTCCAAGTTCATGTCAACTTCATTCATCAACCCCCATATTTTCTTCATAAAACTAAGTACTCGTGGCCATTTTCTACATGGAGAATGGATGTAGTAGGACCTTATCCTTCCAATACATCCAAGCTGTTTAAGTACATTCTTACTCCTACTAACTTTTTTTCTAAATGGGATGTGGCAATACCCATCAATGAATTCAGTTATAAATTCATTGATAACTTCATCAAGTCTAACATCTTTACATGATTTGATGTCCCTCATACCAAACCAATGGAAAATGGCCCCATCTTCTGTTCATTCGAGGTGAGGAAGTTGTATCAAGAATACAACATTAAATCCAATCATTCCTCCCGTTATTATGCAGTGGAAAATGTCTAAATAGAAGCTTCCAACAAGACTCTTTAAAACATACTACAAAATATGGTGGATAAGGATATTAAATCTTGGCATGATAAAATATTTCATGCTTTATGGGCTTATCGGGCCACCACCCGCACTGCAACGCGGTCAACTCCATAATCATTGGTATGTGGAATGGAAGTAGTATTTTCCATTGAGGTTCAATTACCCTCACTCAGAGTATCCATTTGTGATCAATCATATATAGATGAACAATATCAAGAGCGATTGGATGAATTGGAACAGTTAGATGAAAAAAGATTGTGCACCCTGCACCACATGGAAGTCTATCATAATCGAATAGCATGAGATTTCAATAAAAAAGTTCGTCTTCGTTTATTCCTTCAGGGATAATTAGTATTAGTTCTCAGAACTCCAATGATACCAGGAAATAATCCTCCCAAGTTGGAGCCAAAATGGGAAGGACCATATTCAATATATATGGTCTACTCTAATGGAGCTTATTCATTAATCTCAATGGATGGAGAACTCATCACTACTCCAACCAATTCTAGATTTCTGATGAAATATTTTGTATGAACACAAAATACACTAAAGGTCCATGAATACTACCTTAAACTATTTGAATTTCATATTGTTCAGTAAGACGTTAAACTGTATCACCAGTTAGGGTCCATGAATATGACCTTAAACTATTGGCACTTACGTCCAACATGACATTAAACTATGACATCCCAACTACATGACACTAAACTGTACAGAAGTCCTTTATGACTAGAAAGATGTTAAACTGCATAACCAATGGTCCATGCATACAACCTTAAACTATTGGCATCCCTTTCATCTGACATGACGTTAAACTGTGGGTAAAAAATCCCTAATATGTCCAACATGACGTTAAATTGTGTCTCTATATTTTTCCTTACTGCATGACATTAAATTTCAAAGTACCCCATTCGTACAACATGATGTTAAACTTTATTTTCCCCATCGTCTTAGCTAAAAGACACAAAACTATACAACACCCTTATTGTCTTACATGACGTTAAACATTATTTTGTCCCTGCTTCATGATGTTAAACTATGCAGCACCAATAGTCCTCACTACAAGTCATTAATCTGCATATTCCCATCATATTTCCTATATGACATTAAACTATGCATCGTTAGGGTTGTTTCTACCTCTTTTTTCTCACACTGAGTATGAATCACGTGGGCATAAAGAAAACTTCAACCATAACACCCTCTCTAGGCCGTAAACCATGTGTAAGTTCCAACACCATTTTTTAGGTCGTTGTCCCCAAGAATAACTTGATCACTAATTCATTCTTTAATTGACCTACACAGACATTGATCCTTCCCTTCTAGGATGGGTACTTAGGAAACCTCCTATGGTTCAATCCCAAAACCAATCTCTTCACATTGGTTCACCTTTGTCCTTGCTACATGATGTTAAACTGTACAACACCTTGTGTCCTCTATGATAGTAAAATAGAAAATTCATTGATACCCTCACCTAAGAGGAAACCATTAATTACAATGACATCCAATCATGTTGTATTTCAAATACTATGTGCATACATGGTATTTCCTGAACCTTTTATCGTGGGTCAAACCATCATTGAACTAAAGTCCCATTTCTCACCCTTCACTTGTACGAAACAAATATGTACAAAATATATATATATATAACTATGTGCGGCTTGATTCCCATCCTTATGGGATACATAGGAATGTTTGAGCATCCCTCGAATCTAGCCCCAAGTTTTTGGGCCTAACCCCAAATTCCACTTTTAGTCCCCTGGCAGAAATGTCCCTGTGAATACACAAACAGTGTATTTCTTATAATGGTTTGAGATCTATGACCCTAAAATAAGATCTCTCATACTTTCTTCCCACATGACTTTAAACTATATTTCATGAACTACTTATGGCTTGATTCCCATCCTTATGGGATACGTAGTGAAGTACAACATTTCAATTCTAGACCCAGCCACAACATTATTATTGTTAGCATTGATCTGTGTATCTCTACAAACATTGGACAATACACATTTTATGTGTCATAATTTTAACCTTAAATATTTTCATATCTTCATAACCCATTTTCATGACTTCTGGTAAAAAAATTCATAATTTCTGAGAGTTCTTTTTCCAGACCAAGCAGCGCATGCCCTTAGGTGGCCTTGCATAAGTAGTCTACATAACGAACATGTCAGCCAAAAGATATTATTATTTGACTATGTGGCCAATACCCTTAGGTGGCCCATAATAATTCAACCCCCTAATGGGTTTGTTAAAAAATGGTAACTTCATTCTTGGGAGGAAAACCACTTTATTCCGTAGTTGTCTTAATGACAATATGTAGGGATCTTCAAAAAATAGCCATCCTTAATATATTTGTCTCATACTCTTTTCCGTGATCTGAAAGTATTCAACTCTATGGATAATATTTCTCTTCCCTACGATTGGGTTAGACGTTTGTAGGAGTGAGATTCATCAAGTTCATAGACAATATTTTTTGGAAATATCTTTTCAATCATCAAGTACCTCTCTCCATACAACAAACTCTATGCTTTGGAAAATTTGAATCCCCATTAACATCCACTGTCTTTTTCGTAGTAGAAAAGTATATTTATGAGAGTTCTTTTTCCAAAAAATGCAGCACGTTCCCTTAGGAGGCCTTGCATAAATTTTCTACATATCAGATTTGTCATCCAAAAGATGCTATTATTTGACTATGAAGCCAATGCCCTTAGGTGGCCCTGCATAATTTAACCCCCTAACGGGTTTGTTAAAATAGTAGTAACTTTATTCTTGGGAACTATGTCTTCTAATTCCTTTTATCACTTTTTCATGTCATCCCACAAATTAAATATTTCTTAAGGCATAGTTTACAGATTTTCCGTCATACTTGAGTGTGGTAATACGTTTTCAAATAAATTGTCAAAGAATAGAATCAATTTTAATCCATACAGTCAAATCTATTTTGACCTTAAAAATTTTCCTTTTTTACATCCAACGTGCATGACTTTAAACTTCCCACAAAATACAAGGTAACTTTGAATAAAATTCAAGTGATAGGTCACTAAACGTACATTTTGTATTATTTTAGGTAATATTGAGAAATTAAAAAGTTCCATAGTTTTTAGGGGTATTTTTAAAAATCCTAGAAAAATTCAAACAATGTTTACTAGGATCATTGTCTTCGGTAAATATTTAAAGTAGGTAGTAGGAGAAGGCATGCACAAATGATTGATGATGAAAGTGTTTTTCATTGATAATCAAGAGATTGAAGGACATCCACAGATTGGATTCTCTTCTCTTTTTCAAGAATTACAAAAGGATTTCTATATAACTCTTCATTTGATTTATGGAATCCCGAGATTCATCGGCATCCACCTGGAATTCATTAATTCAATAGGATAAAATAAGAGATGTAGTAATACCGGCACTTCTTGGAACAATTGTAAAAGAATGTTCATGAGTTCGGTTTGAGAAAATTTTCTGCTGATGAAACTGTGACTCTATTTCTGTCCAAGAGATTTGGAAGATGGATGCATGGATTTGAGAATGGATCATTGGAAGTAAATATCCATTTGGAGAAAGTACACTTTTCATATATTATTTCTAATATCAGGATAGTATTCTCCCCATCAACCGGAAGTATAAAACATATCAGCCCATGGTTTTCCATTTTCATATCTATAAGAAAGTGGTATGAATTTTAAATTTTACACCATTGTTGCTGCTCTTAATGCACAACCAAACCGAAATAGAGGAGTAACAGTGCGGCTGCATCTCAGGAATATAATTCTTTGCATCTGGAACGTTGTCTCCTTACAGATGACCATGGCCATACAGATGCAAGTAGATGCTCTGTGGAAAATTAAGATGATACTTCTTCATGTACTTGGAAAAATCTAGTAGAGTGATGTCACATATATCATAGTCATGGCCAATAATGCTCATCATATCATCAAATCTCTTGCTAGCTAGTACATCATCCATTCTGATTTTTCAAGGAGCCATTGAATATAGACAAAGGTCGAATAATTAACTTTTAAGTGTGTTGATTTTTCATAAAATTTGTGGGGAAAAGTGATACAAAGTATATGGAATTAAGGCACACAAGTCCCGAAGTTGGCGCACAAGTATAAATGTGTCGCGCAAGTTTTGGCATGCAGGTGTCACTGCGCAAGTCCAAATACCTATGCAGCAATGTGACACAATGAAACCAGCAGAAAATAGAGAGCTTGTGCAATGCAGTGCTTTGCACGAGGAATGGACGCATATATATAGGAAAGGCCGCACCCCTGTGTGCTCAAGCCTGCACGTCTCATACCTATGCAACACCATTTCCGCGCTCAACACTTGCACGACGCATGCTCCTTGATTTTTTGCATTACCTCAGAGTCACATACTCATTTCTCTCAGATCCAACATTAAGGGGGTTCATTTTTTGACTCTCCATTCTGTCACAAAGTCTAAACGACATAAAAAGGGAAATACTTGTGTCCAATGTGATTCAACCTTTGATGAAACACCAAAAATCGACAATGGTAGGAAGAAGGAGTTCTTCCCACATGGGTCGCGCATGTTCCACCAAGGTCACGCATGTATACTTGCGCATCTCCCATTGGTCGCGCATATGACATGCACGACTTCTATGAAATTCTCTCAGGGCCTTCTCCAGCCTATAAATACCCCTTGTGGGCCCCCCATTCAAGGAGGAAAAAATACAGAAACTCATATTTGAGCTCCTAGTGACCTAGTCTCTTCTTGAAGCATCTGAACACTTCTAATGTAATTTCTTACCTAGAACAGAAGGTCTAAAGAGGAGGGGGAAGGCTTAAGTGTTGAAACTCATCAACATATGCGCGCCTATGTGGACAGCCCTTAAGGGAAATGGCCACACTTGTGCGCCGCCTTACCGCTTCAACAGAACTGGCGCGCCTTACTTCTGGAAGCCACTAGGGATAGTACTATGGGCTTGAGCCAAGTCTCGCCCATGTATTACCTTAAGGATTGACCGTTGCGCATGTACCCATGTGTCGCGCATGTATACTTGCGCGACCAGGACTTGTGCACCCACGCATGACTTGTGTGCCACCCTCTTTTTGGGTACCCCTCCTGCCTATTTCACCTCTCCTATGTCTATCCACCTATCATCTTCAAGATAAAGCCTTGAAAATTCTATCCAATGCCATTTATGTCATGTTTTCTTTGTTGACTTCCTTATTTGAAACAGATTCTGTGGAAAATCTCTTAAAACCTAGTGATTCACACATCTTTACGTGACTAAGGTTAGTGATTTCATTCATTCAACCTCATCCTTTAAGATGAGAGAATCCATAATTTGGGCATCCTTTTCAAAAATAAGCCCCATGTCCCCTAATCTGGGCATCCTACTTAGGAGTAAGCCCCAGTCATAATTTTCGAAATATGGGTTTCCTTTTCAGTAGTAAGCCCTAGTCTCAATGTTCCCAAAATCTGGGCATCCTCCTTAGGAGTAATCCCCAACCATAATTCTATTAACATGGGCTTACTTTTTAGGAGTAATCCCCGGTCTCAAATATGAGCATCCTATTTAGGAGTAAACCCCAGTCATAATTTCCTTAACCTGGGCTTCCTTTTCATGAGTAATCTCATGTTCTCAAAACCTTTTTAACCTGGGCCTCCTCTTTAGGAATAATCCCCAGTCATAAATTCTCTTAAACATTCATAATTTACTTTTGATTTGGGTTTCCTTCTCAGGAGTAAACCCAATAACAAGTCTCCTCTTAATTTAAGAATCCTCCTCAGGAATAAGCCCTAAGTTAGAGTATCAAAATCTCCATTAAGCACATATACCTTTACGTACCTTGTTCCCGGGTTTATTCCCTGAAGTGAATCCTAATCTTTATCTATTTTGGCAGTCATACATACATATTCCTCACAACATTTCTTATGATTGCACAATTGTCTTGTTTTACTAACACCTCTTGTTTATCACACTGATCATTACTCACGTGAGCTTAGAGTGTAAAAGGAATTATGAAATCTTTCTTCAGGAAATCAATCATGAATAAACACCATACTTCTTTACTCGAACTACGTGAGTTATGATTCTTTTTCAAAAAAAGGATACATAGGTAGCCCATCTATGGGTACAATTCCAACTATGAAATAATTCATGTCCTTCTGAATGACAATAAACTTCAGGTGCCCCGCTGAGTGGCTTTAAAACATGTATGGTTATCATAATAACCACGATATTTCTATATAATGTGTCGAAGGATACCATTGACCAAGAATCTCTATAAAATACAGATGACTCTCTATCGATGAAGAACCTTGAATACAAATAAAATATTCCCTAAATATCATAAATACTAATAATTTATTGTTAGATCTAAAGGAATGCTCATTTTCATACTAGGTAATGTAATAATGATTAACGAACATAACATAAATCTGTAAAGAGAGTCCCGAAGTAGAAAATAATTCCCCTCAAAATGGTTAGATGAGTCCAACCACCCATCCTCTCAACCAATGAAAATTCATAAGCCTCATCAGTTCACAACTATTGAGTACCTACCTTTGAAAAGTAGGTCGAAATGGATATGGAATCATTGGATGTTTCTGGTTCTACGAACAAACCCGTTAGAAACCGCTTGGAATGTTTGAACCATAAATCAATAAGGTCATCCCCATTTCTAGAGAAAACAGTATGACTACAAGGAAATTGATCTATGGCCACAACTATAAGGCCACGGGTAAAAAAAATATGTGGATACACAGAGATAATAATCATGACTCCATGGTTGAATTCACCAAACCTCATTCATTTCATCCGCCCTCTCGATCCATCCTCCACGAAACCCATCAATAGTCTGATGTTATCCCTAATTCCTCCTCGCTATGACACCCCTCCTCCAGCAATGTAGATCCGAGTGGCATCCCCAACTCCTCTCCTCCTTCTTGATAGTTCTATCCAACAACACACCCCTGAGTCCGAAGTCAACACCCCTGATTCCCTCTCCGACGCCCTCCCCGACAAACCTCAACACCCATGATTCCTCCTCACCGTGACCCTCCTCCCCATGATCCTCTTCCTCTAGTGAAGCTACTCGGAGTGGCCTCCACACCTCCTTTTCTTCCTTCTCAATGTAACTCACCCAAACCCCTCAACAACCCGACACCATTGTCAAAACCCCTGATTCGCAATCATCACTGTATTTTAAAATTTATTTGGTTTCATCTATTCATTCTTGAATTTGAAGCTAATTATCGATTTTTATTCTTTCATTTCTTAAATTCTTTCTTGAATCTAAAGCTTATACTAGATGTGGAGTGAACTAAAAATCTATGGTAGATGGCCTTGTTTTCAATAAATGAGTAGATTTTACATTATATGATGTTATTATAAACACCATAATTTCAATGTGACACAAATAGAATTCAAAAAAAATTAAATGAATTGTTATCACCATACTTATGGAAGTCCTAGAATCCTAAATTTATCATCCTAGTCTGTTTTTACATGATTTTCCACCCCATAGAGTGAATCAAATTTAATTTCTCATAAGACATATAATTGAATTTAAATTGAACCTCCAATTGTGGTGTGTTGAGTTGACCACTATTATTGAATTGTACTATGAATCTAAAAATGATAAAATGGTAAGACAATATTCATAGGCACTTGTTTTTATTTTTTGAAATATTGAATTGTGATTATAAATTAAATGCCTAAATTGAATCATTTTAATATTAAAATGTTATGGGTTCCACTATCTGTGACCATCTAACATGACATGGAATGGCTGATACATATGTTCTGACATGAACCACCATGTATATGATCATTGATCATTTGAAATTAAATTAATTATAAATATAATATGATAATTCTATAGGAGACATATGGATTCATAGGAATAATGAATTAGATGATATCACCTGGAGAGTGGTCTTAAATTATTCTACATGTGACAATTGGGTTCCCTATATGGAATATTATGGATAGTCTCATAGGGAAGTGCATTACATTATGTATTGAGTGACACATGGGTTCCCTGTATGGACTAATAATGATAGGCTTAGGATGCAATGAAATTATACCAAAATATGAAGATACATTAATTTCTATGAAGAATAAAATTGATTTACTTATAGGGGATGGGTTTACAGTACAATAAATAAATATCATTGTTACCGAAGTTAAATTCCTTGGATTAGCCTAAATTTAAAATGAAATATATTTGACGATGTGTATTACAGTTCAATTATCATACATGGATTTTTTCAATGAGTCACATTCATAGAGAACATTCATATTTCCTTCATTCAGTTCAAAATTCCATGGGTTTCACTCATCCCTTATGTAAGTATTACAATATATGATCTAGTTTCCAAGACAATATTATAATTTTATAATAATTAGTAAATGTTCAGACATATTCCAATATTGGGAGAAGCGGGTTTTTAGATGGATGTCTTATGGGAAACCATGAATGACATTTTTTAGTTATTTATATCCTTTATTCATTTTAATTGCACACCACACATTGTATATTCACAGGTTGTATTTTCCTAGACACCGTTTATGGTGGGGTAGTGAGTTTTTCATACACCCAGTTCGAGCAACCAATTGGTTCCTGAACAGACTCCATGGATATATACATGGAAAATGGGAAACATCATGTAATGGGTGCTTGATTTTATATACTATGATCGGAAATGGGAGAAGTGGACCAGACCAATACTCATAACACTATTTGAGACAGCTTTCGATCTTTTTTACATTTTTTAATAACATTTTTCATTTATCCTACTACTCTAGTTCCCTTAAATTCCCTAATCCTACAAATCATATAGTTATGATGTATTTTTTATGTGATAATAGATATGATTTTAATTTTTATGTTTTAATTCCAATAATTAGTTTTATAATTATGGATACTATTCTTCATCAGTTGTATATACGTCCAATCTTTTCTTTTATCGGTTATTTCCACCGTGTGTGGGGGGGGGCCTGCAGGTGGGGGGGGGGGTGGCTGGTGCAGGAGGGGATATGTGATGGGGTCTGGTGCAGGGGGTATGGTGGAGGCGGGGGAGGGGGGATGGGGTGTAAAGTACAATTGAGGTATGCAATTTAATTGGTTTAGCAGGTTATTATGAGTGTTTTGTCTAGAATTTTACCCGATTGGCTAACCCATTAACCAAGCTCACACGTAAATAGGTGAAATTTGTTTGGAAAAAAGAATGTGAAGAATGTTTTGTATAATTTAAGAGAATATTAGTCAATGATCCTATATTGACTCTACCATCAGGGAATGACGGGTTTGTTATTTATAGTGATGCTTCAAAGAAAGGACTTGGTTGTGTCCTTATACAGAATGATAGGGTTATTGCCTATGCACCACGACAGCTAAGAATTCATGATCAAAACTATCTTACTCATGATCTTGAGTTAGAAGCTGTAATCTTTTCTAATATGGATATTGTTAGGATAGTTTTTAAAGGATCATTAGTTCCCTTGAAATGAGTTAAACAAGAATTGGTTCTTGGTGTTATGTTTTTTTAATTGGACAATATTTTGGGACACAAGTTGCAGAAGTACACTTGTTACATATCTCCAAGATTTATGTGAAAGTCTTAAATTATCATTATTTAATCCTTCAAATAATAGTTTAATTAACCTAATGTTTATGAAAACATGGGAATCGTAAAGATGAATGAAGTTGTTTTTTGTGCCTATAATGACATTCAATTTTATTCATGTTAATACCTTGTGTTTTTCTATGAAAGTGTGTAAACATTTTGTTATAGAAGTTATGGTGTAATGCATGATTGTTTTTCTATAAATTTGATAAACAATTTATGCAATTAAATTTTAATGACTTTATTAAATAAAGAGGAATGTAATATGATATATTCTCTTCCTGATATGTCATATAATTTGAAATTCATTTTAAACACAAGTTTAAGTTATTACAAATCTATTAATAGATGATAAGTTATATGTTACCTATTTCTGAAAATTTGTGATAATAAATATGCTAATTCATAAATGGGGGTTCAGGTGGGGGAATGGTGGTGCAGGTGGGGTGGGGGCAGTGGGGGAGATGGTTGGGTGGGGAGTGTTGGAGAAGGGGGTAGTGGGGGTGAAGGGGGTAGTGGGGGTGATGTGTGGGGGTTGTAGGTGGCAGTGGGGGTGAAGGGGGCTAAGGGAGGGGGGAAACATACAGGGAGGGGGAAGAGGGTGTGTGTGTTGGGGGGGGGGGGGGGTTGAAATGAGGTGGGGTGGAGGTTTGTGGGTAATGGGGGTGCAGGTGGGGTACGGGGGGGGGGGGGGGGGGGTTGGGGGGTGAAAGTGGGTGGGTGGGTAGTGAGGGTGCAAGTGGTGGGAAGTGGGGGTGTATGTGGGGGGGGGGATATGGTAATGTGGGGTGAGGTGGGGGTAGTTGGGGGATACTACTTTTTACTAATAAGATAACAGTTATATAGATTCACATTAATTAGTTTTATAGAATGGACTATGACCTCTGGTGGATGAAAATAGAATTACGTCACATTTAAAAATACAAGGATATTCAACTAAATGGATTCAATCCATAAAAGATATATAACTTTTTATGGGAGTAGATCAATTTTATGTCACACTTATTGGAGAGTATTTCATTGTAATGCAATGATTCATTCAATATTAGTGAGAAGAAATGAAAAAAAACTATTGGTTTTCCTAACAAACATGTATAGAAAACCAATATCATTAAAAAATTGATTATGATATATAAGTTGTTCGATTTGAAACTATTTTATGTATTTCAAGCTGTAGGAAATGTTAAAAACAATAATATGATTAGTAGTAAGTAATGTCAATCAATGTCACTTTCATGGGTGATTTTTCAAAATTAATTTCTCATTCATTAACATCACATATATATAAGAAGTTGTTATATCTCATTTCCTTTCCCACTATTTTTATAAGTTGTTTCTTATGATGAGGCAAGTTCTATTCACCACCATCGAGATAATGAGATCTAATTGGATTTAGGTATTTTTTATTCTGTTTTTATTCTTTAGCCCAATTTTTAATAGTGAATTTTTAATTTTTGGGTTCCTTATATTTTTGTATTGTGTTTTGGATTTTGTGGCGATGGATTCGGGTCATCGTTGACGAAGGCTTACATGTGTATGCATAGGTAGGCATATAAATGTATATTTTACACCATTATATATATTCAATCATTGTAGTAAGAAATTATATATTGGGGCTAGGTGTGCTTATATATAGATATGAAAAATGCATACATGTGTAACTATAAATAGGTATATGAAAGTATAATCATATATCTAACGGCCCCCTTGTGCATATTTTGCCAAGAAAATATGTATATTGGGGCTAGGATTCCTTATATATATATATATATATATATATATATATCTGTGAAGTTTCATATGCATGCATGTGGATAAAATGATGATTCGATTTGTCGTTGTCAAAAACTATGTGCCTTTAGGGTGAGGTATGTTCCCTCTTCCTAAACGTTAAATTTGAATTCTATAATTGCATGATTGTTTTAAAAACCTCTTTCCATTATTTCTTTATTGTTTTAAATAATGGTTTTCTAATATCCACATGCTTTTTTAAAGAAGAATATGAATATATACATTCAACTTATTTATTGACCTTGTTAAGAATGGTTAACAAATGTTTGTAGTTTCTGGATACTATACAAGAGATATATAATCCATACATTGATCATCCTTAGAGAAATTTATGATCTCATTCATCATCATATTAAATTCATCATAAGAGGCCACTACATAATTTAAGGATCTATTAGTTCCAATACCAAGCTTCCTGACATCTTCTCTGGTATCATTGAACTCTCACAAAATATTCATCTTGAAATGTTGCAGAAGGAATGGTGTGAACATATCATACTATAGGGATTTAATCTGTAAGGATACATAATTCAATTTTGAGAAAATCCTTCCCAACTAACATTATTAAAGGAATTTTATTTGGTATCCTAGAAATACCCAATGGCCTTCAAAAGAATTGCAGATATGGTATTACACTTATGGAGTCTCACTGCCTCTCCCTAATTCAAATCAACTTCCATCTTCTTTAAAACTAGTGAGATCAACCTACCATAAAGATAGTAATTCATATTAGATTTCCCATTCTAGTAGTGATCCATGAAAAAAATATTTTACCTTTACAAGTTATTCGGAGTGTATAACACATATATATCCTGAGATATGAGTTTATCCATCTCTCAAACTATGGCTATCCTAGTTTCAAAAAAACATGCATATAACCGTTATAATAGGTTCTAAATCCATCATTGGTGTGGTCGGTTCTTTTAAAATCGTAGGGGGAGGTTGAATGGGGTGTGTAGGTGGTTAATGGGGTGTGCATGGGAGGGGAAGGGTTCAATGATGGGATCTTTTTCTAGGTGCATGGGGTGCATGGGGTCTGCAGGGGGTGCATGGGGAGGGGAGTGGGATAGGGTGTCTAGGTGGGGGAAGGGGGTGTGTAGGTCGGGGGTAGGCGGTGTGCTAGGGGTGTGTGCAAGGGGTGAAAGGGGTGGATAGAGGGAGGGGGTTGTGAATCTGGGGGGGGGGGGGGCTAGGGGTATGGGGTGTGAGGGGGGTAGGGGCTAGGGGGTGTGCATGTTGAGGGCATGGGGCAGGTGGGGGGTAGGAGCAGGGGGAGTGCTCTGGCCCGGGGGCAGGGGGTGTGCTGGGGGCATGGGGAGGGGGTGGGCTGGTTGGGGCGGAGGGTGTGCTGGGGGGGAGTGGTATGTGGCTGGGGTGTGAAAGAATATATTGGCTATCAAAATATTATTCGGTCCTTAGGTCTGCAGAACCCACAATTAACACCTTAACACAATTGCCTTCAGTTTCCCAAGTCAATACTAATAAAAAAATAAACTCTGAACTACATACCAAGTACTCACACTACATTTATACCATTCTATCCTAACTGAAACCACTGGGACCCAACATGGGTATGTGATGAGTTGTGTGTTCCACCCGAAGGCTTCCTCTCATTTCTGCAGGAACATTGTTTTTTTACGGTCGGATATGATTTGAATATGTAGGTGACCTATTTTTTCTGGAATGCAGAGGTTGTTGTAGGAGGGAGAGATAAAGGTGTGTGTATAGGGTAGGGGGTGCAAGGAGGAGGGGGTGTACGGGGGAAGGGGGGAATCGAGGGGGGAGGGGGTCCAGTTGGGAGGGTGTTGTCCAGATGAAGGAGGGGAGCTGTAAGAGGGGGGTGGTGTACAGGAAATTGCTTGGGGTTGTACATGGGGAGGGATGAGGGGACGTTGCAGGTGGGGGCGGGGGGGGGGGGGGGTCCAAGGAGGGGGGGTTCTAGGAGGGAGGGTGGGGGTTGTCTAGGGGAGGAGGGGGTCATAGGTGGAATGGTGGGTGGGTGGGCGGGGGTCTATCCAGGGGGAGGGAGGGGACTTTATCGGGAGGGAGGGGGATTGTCTATGGGGAGGGGGTACAGGAGGTAGGGTTGGCGGTTGTAGGTGGGGGTTGTCAAGGGAGGGAGAGGGTGCAGGAGAGACAGGGTTATCCAACGGACGAGGGGAATGCTAGTGGAGTGGTGGGTGGGGGTATTCATGGGAAGGGATGGAGACTCTAGGGGAGGGATGGGCTTGTCCAGGGGGACGGAGGTGGACTGTAGGGAAATGGAGGGGGGTTGTCCAAGGGGAGGAGGGGAGGGTTCTGTAGGGGGGAGGGTGGGGGGGTTGTCCAGGGGGAGGGGGTATACAGGTAATGTGATGGAAGGGGGGATGCAGGTAGAGTGGGGGTGGGGGGGGGGGCTGTAGGGGAAGTTGTGGGGGGGGGGTATCTAGGGTCATGGAGGGGGGGTGGTCCAGGGAGAGGGTGGGTTGTGGGCTGTCTAGGGGGAGGGAGGGGGGATGGAGGTGGGTTGCTTCAGGTCAATTGGTGGTGGGTTGTCCAGGGGCAGGGCTGCATGTGGAGTGGTGGTGGTGCTGGTGGTGGTGTCTAGGGAGAGGGAATGGGTTGCAGGGGGTGGTAGGTGGTTGTCCATGTGGAGGTAGGGGTTGTACTAGGAAAGGGAGAGATACAGGTGTAGGGAGGGCTTGCAGATCATGTATGGGGTGTCCATGGATTGAGAGGGGGGTGTCCAGTGGGGGGTGGGGGCTACTGCAAGGGGAGTGGGGGGGGGGGGCTGTGCAGGGGAGAGTGTGACGGTATCATTTATGGAATTTCCGACCCCATAGCCATAGTTTTTAACAATGGAAATAAAGCTATTGTGATGGTTTTATCTGTGGCTATAGGTCAGCTGCCACAGTTAGAAACTGTGGCAATAGAGTTTTTCCATCCTAAGGTATATCCACTGTTTTAAATCCTATATATACCAATATTACCAAATTTTGAAATGTGGTTGTATACCTTTATCCATAGATTGAACCGTGGCTATATACAATTATCCCCAATATGGAATCATGGTTATATAATAACACCTATAGCCATGATAATCATAGTAACGGTTCCTCAAACAATGGATATTACCTAAAGACATTTTTTGATTACCATTATCCATGACATAAAGCTGTGGTTATTACCCAAATATCTAGTAGTGTACAGAAGTAATGATGATTAGTCGTACTACTAGACTACCATACTTCATTGAGAATATTTGTTGTTGACCCATATAAGATTGAATATGACCAACACATGTATGAAGATGAACCACACAGTACACTGAGATAACTCACATACGATCGATATACACTGACCCACATAGGATCACTGAGCACTGGACCACAAAGGATCCGAAGATTACCCACAAAGGTTATAAAGAATCCTCAAGTACAGCTAGCCATAGGTTTCCTGCATCAAGAAAGATTGATTCTTGGAGGATCCGATCCACAATCCATCAGTCGATACATCAAATTACATGAAGTACCATGAATATTTATCCTAATGGACCGTTACATCACAAGGGTCCCAATGCAATAGGCGACACGTCAATCGGACGCCCGGTCAGTAAGTTATTATCCTTTTAGTCCTAATGGCCCATATGGATTCAGTTTCGATCTAAAATATACATATCCCAAAATTATCCAACAATCAAGTGGAGTATAACAGAATGGCCATCTCATTCCAATTATTCTGGAACTGTAGATGGTTCATCAATCGGACTCCTGGATCACAAGATATGGCCAAAAAAGCATATTTGTATCTAGATGGGAGGGCTTTCGGTCTAAACCAACCCCACCTTTCCAAACCCAGCCCGGGATGACCTGACTCGGTCTAGGTCTGTCCCCGACCGGTAGGGCCACAGTGAACCTAGACCGTGGGGCAACGGTCCGGCTCGGTTTGCAAAGGGGGCTTCCCGGGGCTGGGGTGGCCCTTTGTTGTGGGGTCCTCCATAGTCTCCAAAAAAGAGGGGCGACACCCCCCCCCCCCCTCCAGGTCACACCAACGGCCCATATGTTGTTCAGTTTTGGCCTCTATGTAGTGCCATGCAGCGCCACCAGCTGGATAGTGGGACCCATCAGAGGGGTCCCAATCAGCGTGTAACGACCTGCTAATATGACTGGCCCTCCTTCTAGTGGCGCGGATGTGCGATGCTCCTCCATAGTGGCCGGCTGAGTGTCGACCACCCTCCGATCTACAGCGCGGCCGAGCATCCGCAATCTATAGCATCATTTTTCATTCCATGTATGTATAATCGTTGTGATAATGTAAAATTTTAGAAACCAATTTTTTTTCATTTCATATTATATGGTGATTTCAGGAAATATTTATGTAGAATATTTTATGTATATGGTTAATGATGTGATGAAATGATTACGATTTTAAGATATTTTTCACACATAAGTTGTGATTTCATTATGTTATGGTTGGTACCTATAAAGAACAAACATTATTAAATTAAATAATCATGAATAATATTCAAGAACATACATTCATTCACATTGAGGATCTATTAAATTTTAGATCATTTGAGAATTGGGAAATAATAATTTTATAAAATTCCAGATTAATATAGAGTGGATACCATTGAAACTATATTAATTTCTTCAAAAATGTAATACATTTCAAATAAAACATGTTTTCTTTGAAAATCATCACAAAATTTATCTTTTCTTCTATATTTTTCATAAAAATCCTTATAAAATATAAAAATAATTTAAATACATGGGATGTGCATAATAATATTAGTAAGGGATATAATAACAACAAAATAAAACATTATTCCCTTAATACTTGTAACTATATGAAATAATTTTGAACAAGTCATACATATCACCCATAATTAATTACACTATAAAACACAAGATTATCACAAATATTAATGTTGATAAATAGAACAATAATGGTAAATTGGATAATTAATTACATAAAATAGTAACTCTCTAGGATACCTTATAATTTGTAGCCATCATGCCTACTTATAGTGTAACCCTCACGACTACCTTATTGTATAAACATCACGGTTACATTTCAAGTTACCATATGTATGACCTACGACATACACATACCCAATGAATTGAAGGGAGATATAGGTCCTACTATACTTTATAAACTATTCCCATGAACATGTAGATAATCATAAAACATGAATATTTTTATAAAAGCATTACTTTTGTATTATGTAAAATATAATTATAAAAATTGATTTTAAAATAAAATTACATAAAAAATATAATACAATTAAAGTGATACATATTATAGTGGATGTAATATGTATATACACTATAATTTAACTTAATTCAATATAATATGAAAAATGTACTCACACAAATAATTTCTACACCATATAAATAATTATGTAGAATGTTAACCCAAAGAATGGAAATCATGTTAAGAATTACCTTACATCAGTTTTGCCTTAGTTAAAACAAGTTGAAACATAATTTATAATGGTTAAAATATTTTTATTAATATATTAAAGAAAAATAATATTAATTATAATAATGTATATTTTCATTTCATTGCATTATTTTACATTTAATTGACAGTATTTTGTTCCTTTCATTCTCTTTGGTTCTTTTTTCATGATTTCCACAGTATGTTTGTATTTAATTGCTATTTCTAATAGAAATAAAATTATAAAAGTGTAATGAAATGGTATTAATATGTTTATAGAATATATGTTTATTCCATAATTAATTTTTATCATATATGATTTTGGATCAATAGGTAAAAGATTAATGATATTTTTTTTGATAAATTTTTTTTGTACCTCGATAATCATGAACATGTTTCATTATAAAATTTAATATGATACATATAATTTAAATTCAATACATGAAATAAGTTTCAAAAAAAATTAAATTGTGATTCAACCATGAAAATAGTTTTTTGATCAACTTTGAAGAAATTAATGGAAATTGGAAACAAATCATCCATGATTTTGTTAAATTTGCACATCACATCATGTGTTTTTTAGAATAAGATGGAGACTAGAAAAAGAAATATGATTAATATTTTACATGAACAATATAAACAACGAATAAATATGAATCTGGATATTTCAAAAATCTTTGATAATTGGACTACATGAGATTATAATAAACGAAAGTAATTGGAAAGAAAACACATGAAAATGGAAGAGGATTCATATCTCTTGATATCTTCTCCTTGGGACCCCCATTAAGGCCTCCGGGTTTGGACTTTTGGGGTGTCCATAATTTCATGGAAGTGGGGAAGATCTTTGGGGAGGATATTTGGTAGAACTCAGTCAATTTTCATGGCTTGAGAGGTGTGTGACGAAGAGGGGAATGGGGGAAGTATTTATTATGGAGGAGATGAAGGATATTTTATTATTTTGGTCATTTTTTAATATTTTGTCTCTTGAATTTAATTATTATTGTTTCATGTGGCCCCAAATAGTAATATGTGAATGTGAGTTAGAACCAAGTTCTTTTATATTAGAAATGATGTCAAAAATAGTTTATTTATCTGATAATTTGAATATACAGTATTTTATGTATTTCACTATTCATAAAAAATTCACGAATTTCAGAAGAATCCAAATAATTCAACAAATTTTCTTTCGGCATTGAGAATTTTATAATGAAATTTATTTTTCAAAAATTATTTTTGAAACATTATTGACTTAATTTTGAAATAAAATAATAATCTATTGAAAAATAACAATTTTAAAACTATAACTCGATTTTGAACTCGATAAAAAATTAATCATCATCTCATTATCCTATATTCGTACAAATATAAAATAATAATATGATTTACTATTAATAACGGTCATATAAAAATTAATATCACTATTAATAATGGTATGTTACTATTTAGCAAATGACATATTGGTTCTATCATACTCCATATAACATGTTGTTCATAATTGTATAGTTTTTTTTTCAAAATTCCTAACATAGATGTGGAAAAATTATCTCTAAATGGTATTTATTAATATATACTTTATACAATGGTTCATTAATTTCTATTTATTTTTTAAAAACATGTTGTGTTACATTATCCCTGCCTTTTTGAAATTGTGTCCTCAAAATTTCAATTACTTTTTATACATGTGAGGGTAACTTTCCATCCTAGAATTTTTAGACTCCCATGTTGCTTCTTCAACCAAGGGGGTTTCCCAAAAAAACATTACCTGGGGAAATACCTTATTCAATAGTACTATTACCCATAGATCATGAATCCAAACTACTTTCTCTTCATAATAATGGGTATCTTCTAGCTAATCTGATTATAGGCTCACAAAATGAGATGAATCTGGAAAATGATTTCTCAATATAGAAAAATTAAATATATTGGGTACCTAAGATAAAATCGGAGGAAATGTTATGTGTTAGGTGACTGGTCCAACATTATTCATAATTTCACAAGGTCCAATGAAAAGTGAACCTATATAACTTTTCATAAAATATCGCATAACACTTTTCCATGGAGAGAATATATGAAAAAAGTATCACCTCCCTCAATAGAAAAGCCTTTATTTGGATTTCTGTATAACATTTCAGCATTCACTAATCCATCCTCACGTGCTGCTAGATCATCATCACTTTTTCAGCCACATTCTCTAATAACTATGGTTCCATAATATTTTTCCCCAACTTCATTCGAAAAAGCTACATTTCTACACCCATTTCCTTGCAATTCTTTAAATGGACTGTTAGTATATTAGAATGAAAACTCATATTACATGGAAAATAAAATATTCAATGATGATGATCCCAATATCCCTGGTAGTCAATTGAAAATGATCGAATCATATCTTTCAATGTCTGAATCATTCCTTATGACTTTACATCTAATTGATGATGAAAACAAGTAGATAGATATAATTCTATTCCAAATGATTTCTGAAGGCCCCTCTAAAAGTTTAATGTTAACATGGGATCCCAGTGTGATATAATAAAAATAAGAACCCCATGTATCCTAATAATATCTTTGAGGTATAGTCGAGAAAGATAATTAAATGGAATCGTATCTCTAATTGAAAGAAAATGTGTATATTTTGTCAGCCTGTCCATAATTACCCAAATCACAATGTGACCTAGATAAGTCTTATGTAGTCCCCCCACACAGTCCATAGACATATTATCTCATTTCCACTCTAGCTCTGATAGTGGAAAAAGCATCCCATTTGGTATCTATCACACTTATTTAACCTTTTGACATGTCAAAAATTTCATGGTAAAATTAGAAATATAACATTTAATTCCATCCCAGCAATAATACTCCCGAATGTCTCTATGAATATTAGTGATGCCATGAAGACCTAAAAATGGATAATGATGAGCTCCACAAAAAAATTATTTCTTTAACTGGGAATAACAATACACACATAACATATTACTAAATCATAAAATTATATCTTTATCATGGTAAATTCAAGAAACATTCCTAGTCTAACAAATTCCACATTTTTCTATAGCTCACAGACTTTCTTCTTCACATTCCTAATTCTATCGGATAACAATGACCGCATTGAAACCTAAAACAAAACAAAGGTAATTATTTAAATAGTAACTTCTAATACAATATTCATCAAATCATTAATTAAGGGACCATGTAACAAATTTAACATACGTAATGATTCCTGATGTTTTCGGCTCAAAGAATCCTTCACAATGTTTGAGTTTTATATATGGTAATAGATGTTTCAATCATAATACTACATTACATCAATACATCGTTTCTACATCATTTTTAATTCTTTCTTGGTGAATATATACATTAGAAATTTATGGTCAGAATATATTTGACATTTGGTCCCTATAAATGATGCCTCCTAATTTTCAACGAAAAATTGCTTTTAATTTCAAATCATGAGTTGGGTAATTTAACTCATGATGCATTAGTTGCCTTGACGCTTAAGAAATTTCCTGGTCATTCAGCATCATAACGCAGCCATGTCCCATCAATAAAGCATCACTGTAGATAAAAACTCACATTTCGTAAAGGAAAGGGAAAAATTTGTGCATTCACCAACCCTTGTTTATTTCCTGAAAAAAACATTACATTATTCTATCTAAATAAATTTAACCCATTTTCCTGTTAATATAGTTAGCAGACTGTGTAATCGTGCATAGTTTTTAATAACCCTATTGTAATAACATGCTAATCATTAAAAGTATGAATATATATATAATATTTGTAGGTCATTCCCACTCATAATATTTTGTTTATAAAGATCATTTTTAATTACATGATATTTTACAATGTTCCCATGAAAAAAAATCTATGAGAAAAAATGTTCACACTTTCTGAATTTTTCGTACAGTTTCTTTTCCTTTAATGCTAGAAAAACAACCCTTAGATGTTTTTCATGCCCCTCCTAACTCATAGAAAATACCATAATGTTATCAATAAGTACCAAAAAAATTAATCAAAGAACTAATGTAATATTATATTAATTTGTTCCATGAATACATATAGTGAATTAGATAAACCAAACAACATAACAAAAAGTTCATAATTCCCATATCTCGTATGAAAAGCTGTTCTTGGGAAGCCATCCTCCTTCACTTTCAGCTAATGGAATCCGAATATCATGTCAACTATGTAAAAGTACTGATATCCCTAGATTTGAATATAGAAACCCTTGATATGATAAAAATATACCTTTTTAACATTGATATTTTTCAAGGCTCTATAATCAATTCTAAGTCACATGGATCCTTCTTTATTTAAAAAAAACAAAAGCACCCCATGTTTATATGTGGGATGATTTAATATATTATAAATTGACACTGAAAATATAGTTTTCACTTCAATAAGTACCACTTGATCCATTCTATATGGGGGTTTTAAATAGTCCAAGCATTTAGAACTAATACAGTTATGAATTTTACTTCTCTATTTTATATGACACTAGGAAACTCATTAGAAAAAACATCAAGGTATTCATTTACCATTGGCACAATATCAATATGAATAGTTCCTTTGTTTTCAACAATGAGATTAAGATAAAATTATTTTCAATACTTAATAGTTTCTCAATTTTCAATAATGTTATCAATTGTATGGGTTTTTTCTTGTATACAAATTTATACTTATTCTGAAAATAACTTCATTATCTCAAAAGCCAATCGTAACATGATAAACACAAATCAAATCTATTCCCAGAATGATAGAAAACACTACTAATGTAAAATAAAACAAGGTTTGTTGGTAAATTATTTCCATAGTCTATAATATAATGATTCATATAGTTTCCGTTTTCTATAATATTTCCCCAAGGTTTTTAACAATATGTTCTCGTCTCATTTATTAAGGTGATACATCGATTTTTCAAGGTTAGTCCTCAAAATTAAATGAAGGTGTAGACCCCATATAAAAAAACTGTATTATATAATATACGTAAAAAAATAGGGTACACAATACAACTTCATAGGATGTCTCAGCATCTACTGACACAGTCGAAAATGATCCCATTAAACATTTCATCTTATAATTTAGATTCATTGCATCATTCATATCTCTATTTGGGATATCATTTTCATAATGAACTTTTGCACTGCATTTAAAAGAAATTATAATTTTTTATTGGGATTAGTCTTGTGAACATTTCATTACAATCCTTGTCCCTATATCCAAAACTAAAACATCAAAAACACATTCCTGTTTTGGTAAGGCATTCCCCATGGTGGGTTTTTCAAGAGTTTTCACAAACTAGATACTATAATTTTCTACCATCAGATTTTTTTGGTTGATTCTTACCCATCACATTCCATGTGGACCACTTCTTCTCATTGTTTTATAATTTCATGTGATAATCAGAAAAATCCATCTCTACCCTCTTAGCTAATTGATCAATTTTATCATAACTTTTGAATTCACAGGAGGCCAAAGCCCTTCAATACTATGGATTCAATCTAGAGTAAAATTAATTGATTTTTCATTCATTATCTAGGATAATATTTCTATTATACCTCTATAGTTATGTGACGTTCTCTTCATACATGAACTGTAAATATTCCTCCTTCTATATATACTCATGGAATTTATTCTTCATCCTATATAAATCAGTTTTTTTAAAAAAATATCAAAGAAAATACATTTAAATTCATCCCACTCTAAGGCATATATCTCTTCTCTATAAAATATATTATTTACCATTGACTAAAAATTATCAGATTTACCTTCAAAATGAGAAATAGAATGTCTTACTTTTTTATTATCTAAACATCCCATAACATCAAATATATTTTCATGGGATTTAACCCATCCATCAGCTGTTATGGGGCCAGAATATCAATTGAAAGAAAGAGGTTGTTGTCTCAATAAATGTTTCACTATCCTCATGTTACATTTTTGTATGTTAGGTTGTTAAATTACAAATATAATTCCACCATTTATTCATATGTTATCTAATACATTACTCTCCCAAAATGCTAATTTTCAATCCCTATCATTTGGGGCTGTAGATTCAGAAGTATATCATTTTTTCCGTGCCTTTACACTTCAATTACCTAGTTCATAATCAGAAAACCATTTTGAAAAAACATATATTAGTTGAAGAAATATAGTAGTATATAAATGATAAAACATCTTTAATTAACCATTGAGTAAACATAATTAATGGTAGTCTATTAAAAACATAATATCTGATATTGTTGTCTAAATAATCTTCTAATAACAACTATAAGGACCCTGCCTTATTAAATTACATAATCTGTAATTTTAGCCAAGAATGTACATCATTTCACATTGTGGATATTTTTTTCGATATAGATTCAGAGAATTATGACATAATACATTCATAACATTCCACATTTATATATAGTGGATACCATAATGATAGTTTTCAATTCTTTTAAAAAGTAAAGCTTTTCAAATAAAACATGTTTTCATTGACAAAATGTCATAACATTTTACATGTCTTCTATATTTTTCATACAGATTGTTTTAACCAGTGAATATAATTTAAAAAAATGGGATGTTCACAAAAATATATGTATGGGATATAAAAATAAAAAACGAAAACATTAGTCAATGAGTATCTATAAAAACATGAAATAAATTTCAAAATGACATACTTAACACACATAAATAGATACTCTGTGAAAAAAAATAAATCAAAAAAAAAACAATGAACATAAATAGAACCATGAACATATCTAGGGGAATTTCATACATATTCTTGTAACCCTCACAACTACCATACAGTGTAACCCTCACAACTAACTTATTGAGTACCCATAACTATTACAGTTGGAGTAACCATATGTTTGACCTCTAACTTATACATACACATTAAATTAGAGATAAATATATGTCCAAAAATTCTTCATAAACATTTCCCATAAACCATAACATACTCATAAAACATGAATAATTGCATAAATACATTTCATTTGAATTTTTTATATTATAATTTTAAAAGAGGATTTTAAAAGAAAAGTCCACTACCAATATAATATAATTTATGTGAGACTTTATAGAGGTGATTTAATATGTATATAAATTTTAAATACAAATAATTAAACCTAATTTAAACAAAAGTAACAATTTTTTTAATAACTCATAAATAATGAAGCAGAAAGTTAACCCAAATAATGGAAATCAGGTTATGAATTCCCTTACCTCATGTTTTTTTACATAAAAAAGTTTAAAACTCATGTATAATGGTAAAAAGTGTGTTATTAATATCTTAATGTAATATTTTCATCTATTTAATATCTTATATGATAACTTACATTCATTAATTCTCCTTTTAAATGTATGTATTTTTTACTATCCATTGCATTGTGTGTGTTCATTGCATGATTCTGAAGGCCGGTTTGTATTTTATTTTCTTGTCATATGGAAATGTAATACCATAATTGGTGTAAAATGTAATTAATATGTTTCTGTAGTATATATTGACACCATAATTTATTTTTATCATATATGATGACAGATCATTTGATAAAACATTATTGATGTTTGTTCAAATCATTTTTGGAGATTCCATGATAATCACGATCTTGTTTCATTGTATAATTTAATTTAATGCATATAAGTTCATTCCAAAATAAGAAATTGTTTACAATATAAACATTAAATTATTATTAAACCATCTAAATGGATTCATGATCAACTTTGAAGGACGTCTATGAAATTAGAAATGCCTCATCCATGATTTTTGTTAATCGGCACATTACATGAGGTGTTTTTATTATCGGAATTATATGGAGGGGAGTGAACGAAACATGATGAATATCATAAATTAACATGATAAAATATAAAATATAAAATATTCTATATATAATACCTATTATATAAGACTAGTGGAATATAGTATAAAAATATAAAATAATGGGAAATAAATCACATGAAAAGGGGAAGAGGATTCTTACATCTTGATCTCTTCTCCATGAGATCTTCTTTAAGGAATCTGGTTTTGGCCTTTAGGTGAGACTAGTAGTTTATGGAAGTGGGTAAGAGAACTAGGGTAGTTATTTGGAAGAACTCAGAAAATGTTCAATGCTTGAGAGGTTTGTGGGGAAGATGGGAATGAGGGCAGTATTTATAATAGAGGAGAGGAGCGATGTTACATTATTTTAGTCATTAGTTTAATATTATTTTAAAGACTATGAATATTATTGATTAATTTATCAAAAATATGTAATAAGTTCATGTTTTTTTAAACTATGGTGTCTTAAATCAGCAATGATATAAAAAATATTGTAATTAACTAAAATTTTGAATATAAAATATTTTACTGTATTTCACTATTCAAAATAAATCATGAATTTTAGTATAATCCAAAAAAACACCCAAACCATTTATAAACATGTATAATTCAAAAATGAACTCCATTTTTTGAATATAATTTTCTATAAATTCTTATTTTTATTTTTAAACAAAATCATAATTTTTTCAAAATAACAAATTTAAATATAAACCCCATATTTTAAGACCTTGAATAATCAATCAACATCACATTATCATATAACCTTAATAATATAAAATAATAATATGATTTAATTTTCATAAGGGTCATATTACTATTCATATTACTTTTCATAATTGTATATTACAATTTCGAAAAAAACAAGTCAGTATTATCAAACTATAAATAACTTTCAAATCATAATTATATATGACCTTTTTTCGAAATCCAAAACATTGAAGTGGAAATATTGTTTTTAAATGATATTTATAAATATATAATTAAAAAAAGTTTCATTAATTTCAATTTATTTTTAAGAAACATGGTGGGTTACTGTACCTTTTTCTCCATCCGATGAATTGGGTAACAATTTATATTTCATTAAAATTTGGGAAAAAAGTTGATGGTCTCGATCCATAATTGGAAACATTTGTTTCTAGATCCACTATGGGAAAAATATGCATATTGATTAACTATGGGAATCAGGTTATTCATGGTCCATGATAAGAAACATGTGATATTTCTTTATCAACTCTATTTACAGTCTTAGTAGTAAATCATTATTTCTGAAAATTTCTATCTATATTTAGTATAGTAACATAGATTAATGAAATTTAATAATCGTTAATGATTTATTAATGTTTATTTCTAACTCTCATAGTCTATAATTTCTAAAATAATAATGTTTTAATACATAATTATATTTATTATCTCTAATGTTTTGGGTACTAAAAAACTATGTTATGTTCACGACAATAAAATAATACATTTATATTTCAATTTAATATGATCATTGATTGATATCTCATATGTTTTAACTTGCTGATAATATGAGATCACCTTATCATATGGTTCCTCCCATAGGTTTTGATGAATGTTTTCAGTAGGGTATGAATAAGAGGTGTTCTGCATCATAATATATTTTGGGACATGTTGACATTATTTTACTAAATTTGAATATTTTTCACCTATAATCTAAAGTAACTAAACCATTAGGATCCGCAGTCACCTCTTTGTGAAATATAATAAATAATCATCTATAAATATGAAATATATTTTTATGAGAAGACATGGTCACTATATTTACGAGATAATTTAAATAGTTACATATTAAATATTTATGTGAGAACATTTGGAAATCATTAATTTAAAAAAAAATTCAATAATGGATCCTTCGAAGATATATAAATATAGTTTCATCTAATTGAAGAGTGGATGATTTTAAAAAGGATCATGTATTGAATTTTTTATACTAAAGTACTTTTGTTGATATCCCACATCATAAAAAGTGATATTAAACCATATATTTTATAATGGGAGAAATAAAATATCATTATAACATGAGATAAAAAAAGAATATGTATTCAAATATAATTTAAAACATATATGGGAAAGGGAAAAAATATACATTAATGAATATTCATTATTAAAGGGATTAATACTTCTTCTAGGAATTGTCATAATTTTATAGGTTTGAAATTTTTCATATAATATGGTTTGAAAAAAAAAATCATCATCTATAGAGAGAAATATGAATTAAAATGAAAAATCCTAGGGAGGATGAAACTAAGAATAGAAATATAATGTTTTAAATGGGTCGTTATAAATAACATAAAGGGATTTTGGGGGAAAAAACCTACATCATTATTATGTTTTTAATTTCCTACACAAGAATTGGAGAAAATGAAATATATTTATAAATACCATATACATGATGAATAATAATGATAAAATAAATACATATCTTATTTTTTTCATAAAAAGAAATCAACAAGAGAGTATTCATTATATATAAATATAGCAAAATATAGATGTGAAACCAATTATTTTGGTTCAAAATTTCAATGAATGAACATTTAAATACATTATAACAAAATAATTAATATAAATAACACAATTAAAAGCCTTATTTATTCATATTAATATATAAATATATTTATTTATTTATTTATTATATGTATATAAGTTTTGTATATTTATTTTTTATTAGTGAATTTTATTAGCATCGATTTCACATTCATTAATTGTTTTAAAATGGATGCTTCAATTATATTTTTTCAAATAAAATAAAATCATTAATATATCTTTAAGGGCACCATATTATTGTTTTTATAATTATTTTTAATGTTCCAATTTTATTCATTTGTGTTTTAGTGATGATTAATAATGAAAATTCCAATAAAATGATAGTATTGATAACATTCAAAAATAATGATTGTATATTAATAAGTGGATAGATATTGAAATTATCATTATAGAATAATAATTATTATTATTGACATATTATTTTTTAATATAACCACTAAATATGTTTTATTATTTACCAATGATTGAAATTTATGGTGTTGTCTAGGTATGTAGTCCAACCAATCAAAACCAGAGGAAACAATATTTTATTAGTGAGCATGGTTATGAAAATTATTCCATTGAAATATTTTCATTATTAGAGGAAAATAATTTTTTATTTAGATTTTTTATTGCGGTAAATCATGTTAATAAACTTTTTGAAAAATCATAAAATATAATAGGGAAATCTAAAATACATATCCTTTGCGGATGTAGTATTCAACACATACGTGTGGGACATATGTTCATAATTTAGATACTAGGATTAATATAAAGAATTTTTTTTAAATTATTAATTATTAATAATGATTAACATTTAGAATTAAAAAAAAAATTTAACTTTTGGATAATTAGTGTAAGGCTTTGATGAAAAATCAAGAACACCATTAGCCAAAGAGGCAATCTAATTTAAATATGAGGATATCCTCATTTTTTGAATGGTTTTGTGGGAAATTAATATATGATATTATCTTAGGGTAATAAATTTTTAAATATATTAAATATATATATTATAATAATTTCATCTATAAAAATTTTTTTCTCGTTAATGTAGGAAATAATTATGTGCGCTCATTTAGTAACATACTTATCCCTTTGAGTTTTCTCTATTGATTAATGCCTTAAGGTTCCATGGTATGGCCTCTCAAAAAGGATATGGCCTCTTGGAAATTTGGAGGGAATGTAATATATAATAGGTAATTGGAATTATTGAGATAAATCCATATATTTTTTAATAAATTGAGCCTAGGTGGCCTCATTTTATAGGTCAAGGGATAGAATTTCATGTAAATATAAATTTTCAACACTAAAAGAGATCGTGTTTATACTATATTGTGAAGTTAATTTGGATAATAATCGTTTAGGTGATTAGTTAAGGACCAATACTATAAAAAGATATTCTAACAGGTGCTGTAAACAATTTTAAGTCATTTACAATAATATTTATCACATTTTACAAATTTTATTAGGGAAATTAATTTTCACTGAAGTGTCAAATATTTAATTACTAAATATATTTTCGGTGTTTTTCATAAAATTTTGACAAATGTATATATAATAATAAATCAATATTAACTAATAAATTTTTTAATTGTATTTAAAATTAAATTTATCATCAGAGAAAGATACTCATAAAAATTATTTTTAATGAAATCGTATTTTAAGGATAAATGTTATGTTTAAGAAAAAATTATAAATTTGTTGAATTTATTTTTATTAATAATAAATTTATTTATTTGACTTTAATATAAATACACAACATTATTTTATGTACTGAAAATCTTATAGAAATAAAATTTATAAAAAAAAATTAAAAAAAATGTATTTAAGATAATGAAAACTATTATTAATGGGTTTTCAAAATATAATAGAGTATTATTGAAATCATTATTTCAATCTGAAATTAAGTTTTTTTAAATAAAATTTTTATAATTTTTATGTTATACATATTTATTTATTAAATCATAAATTATTGGGATTAATTAAAAATTATAATTTTCATTATCCACCAAAATTGTTTTTTATGAAAATCAAATAACAAATTAATATATAATTGTGAATTTAACTATAAAAATTTGATTTTAATTTTCTGATATCATATTCTTTTTTAGTGTAATTATAATTTTAAAATGAAAATTAAAAATATTTTGCCTATGATATTCATAAATAAATAAGTTCTCCTATGATATTAAAATTTATTGTTCTTCATTATTATCAATTAATGGCATAGTTGGTGATTCTATTTTATTCATATAAGAAATATATTTTTTAAAAAATATATTGTATTTTAAAAAATTTAAAATTGTAATTCCATTTTTTTAAATAAAAAATGTACAGTAAATTAGTGTAATTATAAATATAGATATATAAATAAATTTTTATCATCTCATATGTATAAGAAATTTAAATTGTTTTTTATGTTTAAATGATAAATGTACTCATTGAATGTAATTTATAATCAGTTTATTTATTTGAAAATTACTTGTTTACAACATCTCAATTTCTACTAACATAACCCCTAATAATCTTTGTATAAGGCCTAATCATATGACAATATCTGATAGTAGTCACATTTTATGATTCAAATATAATGTATTTCATGAATATTTTTATGAGATTTAGATTTTATCTCATATTATTTCTCTTATACCCAAATTTTTATAATTATTCAAGAGATTCGTTCAGGGAAAACCATATGGACTACACAACATCTAAAACAATAGTATAGTGAACCTCATAAAGAGGACCCATACTGATTTATGTTGACTCCTTTCATTTATACATAGTTTTTATTGTTTGTTTTCCATCATTTAGTCATTTATATATAATGGGTTTATCATAATATCCAAAAAAATATTTTTATTTTAATGATTCATGATTTATTTTTTGTAACGTAATATTTATGAACACGAAATTTAAATTACAATAAAAAATGTTGATGGGTTATATAAAATAATATGGAAAATAAGTATCATGATTATCCCTCATTTTAAAATGTTTTGGGTAAAACCTTTGATGAATAGTGATCCTCCATCATCCAATAAATATAAAAGTAAAAATATATATTAAAATAGATATTTAATTTAATTTTTTTTTATAATCATGATATAATATATTTTAAATTTTTAATAAAATGCATGGGTTTCTTTATATTTTTTAAAATCATTTCTGATGTGAATTTTTTAAAAAATTATTTCATTCTTTTTCACATGTGATAGTATTTATAGACCATTTTAAATTTAGTTTGAATATAAAAAATAATTGGTGGATGAAGATATAAATTTTTTATCGTATAGAAAATTTAGCCAATACTACAAAAGGGTGGGGGATTGCTTATGATTTTTTTTATGAATATATGACATATTCTTTTCTTACACCTCAAGTTGTATTTTCTTAAAAAGTTATCCATTTTTATCAAATAAAAATTTATTAATGTGAATAATAATAAACTATATACATTAAAAAATTTCAGGTTTATTTGAATACTGTTTTAATGATCGATGTATTTTTGTTTATGAATAGTAAAAATTATGAAATAACTAAAAGAAGAGAATATGCACCTTGTGAATTTTCAAATAATTAGATGCTTTCGATTATAATTCAAATATTCATTTAAATGAAATTATAAAGATATAATTTTACTTATTTTTTGTATAGGTTATTTACTCTTGAAACAAGGTACATTTCTATATATTCCTCAATTTCATTGATGACTTAAACCTATATGAAGGTTAATCTAACATCATATCCTTAGATGTTCTCAATCCTGATGATCTGAAGATATTTTACATTCTTAACACTAAAATTGAACAATATTATAGGATAATAAAATTATTTTCCTTTTTACGGATATCAATAATAAAAAATAAATTATAGAACTAATTTAAAGAAATGAAAAATAAAATTATATTAAAAAACATCAGAAAAGTTTATCCTGCATATGAAAAAAAGGAAATCTACTAAACAGATTGAATGTACTCTTAGAAATAATTAGTAATCAAACATAAATATTACATGAGACTTTCAATATTCTTGAAATTCCCACTTATTTTCACATATTTTTTTCATAAATATAAAAAAAAATTTAACGAACACAAATTTTAAAAAAAAATTATTTTCAGTTGATTTTTTCTACAAAGGAATCATATTCGTTATCTTTTCACAGGTATAACATTATTAGACATAATTTGGTTATTTTATTCTTACATACATTTATTACTAGAATGTCCTACTAAATTATTCCAAAAATAAAATTTCATTCACTATATTTTCATATTTTATTACAGAAACAACATAGAAATTATATTATTGATTATGTGAGAGTTACTAATATTAATATTTAAATTTCCAAATAAAAATTTGTGAAGCTGTAATTTTCTCAACATTCTCCAAAATAATCTTCTACTTTTAAATAATGATTATATATATAGAGATATACATGATGGTTTATAATGAAAAACTGATGACCTCCTAGTTTCAATATGTCAAAATAACATTTTAGGCATCGAAATTGATGAAATGGTTTTTTTATCATTTTATAATAAAACATCCAAAAACATATTCCTTTACTATACATATCACCTCTTAAAAATTTTCAGAATAAATAAGAAATCATTCTTCCCATTATTTATTATGATATTAAATGATAAATAAAAATAAATTTTCAATATCATTACTAATTTATTATTTTTTTAAAAAATCTATACCATTATGTAAAAAGTATACTAAATGAATATAATGACTAATAAACATCGACATTTAATGTTTAGATATCCCGCACTTTTTTATGAAATAATTTAATGAACAATTTTTTCAATTGACCCCCATAAAAATAATTTTATTAAATATATACCCATAAAATAATTTTAATAGTAATATATATTTTATGAATAAATTGATGCAATTATCTTGAAAATTTGATATATAGAATTGCTAATTGATCATTCAAATTCCATTTATGTATATATTTTCATAAATATTATGTTTGTATAATCATTTTTATTTAGGTAACTTCCCCAATTTGATGATAAACTATTCTATTAAAAGAAAAATATTGCCATTCCAAACTAGTAAATTCTATTTGAAATTAATAACAATAAAACAATTCAATGAATGTTTTGATAATCAAATCGATACCCTTTAAAAAAGTTATCTACCTATATATGTGGATAATATTCTTCATTAAAACATGGTTTATATTAAATTTTAATAAGAATGTATTACATTAAACTATCAGAAAGTAATAAATTTTATATATTTTTTTATACATTTTTTGTCACAACATAATACAATATTTTTATAATGGTTAATACTCATGGATTTAGGAAAATAATGTTAAAATAATTAACATCATATGATAGATTTAATTATAATAATTTTAAATTTTAAATTATAAATATTTCTGTGAGAAATCTAATAAACATTAATAAAAAGGTGTAATAAATTTAAAAATAATATAGTTTCTTCCATTTTCATGTAACATTTCAATTTCATAATATAGGATGAACAATAATTGAATTCAATATCACTATATATTCTTCATTTAAAACATTTCTTCAAAATATCCTATTCTTTAAAATTTTATTAGTTCAATTAATTTATTAGTATTATTATGTATTCCAATTAAATAAAGAATAATTTATCATTTTCTTTGTGTGATGGTTTTTCAATTATTGTCTTGAATATATATTATATGCTCATTATTGATTTTTTGGGATTATTGATAAAAAAATTATATAGTATTTTGAAAATAGATTAGTTGTTGAGTAAAGTTTATACCAAAATTAGTATGTGTGTGCTTCATCGACAAAAATGAGTGAAAAGAACATATTATTGTATACTTTTTATCTTATATAATGGACATTGAAATAGATTACTACATGTTTCTAGACTATAAATTTATACCAAATCCCTTAAAATGGGATATATGGGAATTTCTATTCTTATATATCCTAAAACCTCCAAATTTCTTTATATGTGTAATATATAAGTGTAAAATTAGTTCACAAAAAATAACAATCATAATGTCTTGTTTAACCATTAGACTAATGTAAATGGTGTTTACCAACTCTTATTAGTGTTACCTTTTTTATTAATTCATCTAATTGAATGAAATATATAAAAATAATTATGTTTAAGTAGGAAATACTTTAATAATTTTACCTTATAATAATACCTATTCAATGTATCTGATCCATCAGCATTCAGAATTTCTCTAGATTGTTTTTGGATAATGCACATGATGAAGTACTTATAATAATATAATTTCTTAAGAAACCTTTATTTATAATTCAGTAATATATAATTGATGAGTTAAAATATTTAATTTTAATTGTTCTCTAATTTAAAAACAAAGGTAAAAAAGTTAAGTTGACACATCAATAAAATTTCAAATAGAATCATTATTATTTTATAAAAATTAATCACATTTATTTTTATATTGAGTGAAAAATAATTCCATTAAATTAATTTTGAACAAAATCATCTCCTTCAAAAAATACTCATTGTAAATATATTTGGTTAAATATTCCCCTTAAAAAATTAAATTTATGAAAGAATATGGTAATTATATTGCATAAGGATCTGGGAGAATTTTTAATTCAATTCAATATTATATATTTTCAAACACTTGTTTCAAAGACAATATTTAATAAATATATGTGTTTTTAATCATATATATCTACATTAAAACATAAATTAAAAAAAATTCACATCCATTTATAGTGAATTAATATTCATACATGCTTTGAAGGCTAATACATTTTGATTAAACAAAATCATAACTAAATGAAAAAAGTTACATCATATTATATTTCAGCGCGTTAACTGTAACCCTTAAAAACATGTATTTTCTTCATTTTTTAAGATTATATATTTCCCATCAATTTTTTTTAAAAAGCTATTTTATATCAATAAATTAATATTATATTCATCTTTCAAATAATTTTGAAACATAATAATATTATTATCAATTGTGAACTCTGTAATATCTTATCTCAAGGCTTCATCATCGAAGACATGATTTTTCATCTTTAGTTATTATTGATATATGAATTCATAATTTACCCATTAATTTTTGAATGATAATTACGTTTTTACTACTTGACTCATATATCCATTAATATTATCATTATGACGATCCCTTAAGGATGAATGGTTTTAGGTAAATTATTTATTTCTATTTTACTATAAATTATTTATGATTCATTAATGTATTTTATTGATATAGTATCTATAGTTACCTATCATATAGATGATTAACCAATGGTGTTATTGTTATAATCCCACAAAATGATAAATAGATGTTGTAAAAACATTATCTGGTGGATTTAATACCCAAAATATAATATAAATAATTGGATAATTTTCATAAAATTTTCCATGATTTATTTATTTAAAAATATTTCATATTTTCTTAAATATTATATATTAAAATTTACTTATATAATAATGAAGAAAAATTCCTTCATTGTCTTTAAGATCAAAATAATATAGTTGTTATTTATAAATCACAATTTTCACCACACATCCAAAGACTTTGAAGTATGATAGTTTTGGTCTTCATTTGATATTTTAATCAAAAAGTAATTTGAAAATAAAAATAAAAAAATAAATGTCCATTTATAGGATAAAAATATGTTTTTATATCTCTTTCACTATGATATATTACAATATAATATTCAATCAATAAATTTTATGTCATTTTCAAAAGTATTCAATATCCATGTTAAATTAATATATTTTTGAGGTGTTATTTGTGATGAAAAAATATTAGTAATATGTTACTTAAAACAAATTGTTTTAAATTTTTATTATTTAAACTCAATAACATGACCACATAATAAAATTTACAATGGTAAAAAATTATATTTATAATTAATTTATGATTTTATTTTAAAAATAAATAATAAACTTCTCATAAGATAAATTACATTGATTGAAATCTAGTGTTAACTTCAATAATGAAAGACCCTTTTATCATTCCTACAGGGATTTCAATATCTATTTGACCATATATTTATGTCACCAAATGTAAATTATATATAGTTTGCGCTTCAAAAATATGTTCCAAAAATATTTGTTTAATAGTATTAACAATGTCAACATAATCTTTCTGAGTTAGTCATAGTTTATGATTGATCAATAACAATAACTTTTATATAAATTTTATCTAGAGATGAAATGTTATAATGAACTATCTAAAAATTATATATTTATCATGAATATTAATAAAATACGTAAATAAAAATGATTGCAATATATATAATATTATAATTCAAATGTTTTAATATTCTCATTCATATCAAGAGATAGAACAAAATTAACATCTAAAAAATGAAGAGTTCTTTTTTCATACTAGATTATACCAAGTTAACAATAACTAAATATTTTCTATATACTAATTATATAGTTATTACGATCAAAAAAATAATTTTTTTTTAAAATTTGGATTTTCCATGGTTTTAAAAATCGATGATTCTAATTATTTCAACCCGCACATTGACTCCAAATGTAATGAATACATGATTTTTATCATGTTTTTAAATTTGGAAATGTATAATTTGATGCTCTTAAAACAACCAATATCATTGTACCATTTATAAAAAAAAATTTCTAAACAACCTAATGTCTGGATAATATTATTAGAATGATTGTGGTACACAGATTTTCTTTTATCAAAATATGTGGAATATAAATTTTTAACCCTCACCCATCCTTATATTTTATCAAGAAAAAATATTGGTTATTCTAAAATTAAAACAATATTAAATAAAAATTATAACCTATTTTATAACTAAAAAATTTATATTGTCACCTCCCCAGTATCATTGTGTTAAAAAGTATTCATGTTTTGGTATAACATAATTCTACATAAAATTTAATTAATAATAATTATAAATGATTCGATTATAATTTATAGATAGTAATATTTTTTTATAAAAAAGTACAAAATTTTATTTTCTAAAAGTTACAGTAGATTAAATTTTATTTTAAAAAATATTCATGAAGTTATTTTTAACAACTACATGTTTTTCTTTTAATGTTAAACACGAGTTAAATAAATACTAATTATTTTGTTAAATGTTTACAAGCATCTGTAATTTTTTTAAAATATTCAATGATCATTAATAGATACATAATCCATATAAAAATAATAGTAATTCAATTTTTTAATCTCTATTTCAAAAAAATTTATATATATCATAATTTACTAATATCTAGAAAAATCTTCCTCATCATCCAATGAATTAAAATTTAAATCATATAATGAACATAAATTGTTATCATGAAATGAAGATGAAAAATCAAAATAATAATTATAAGGAAAATTATAATAAAATTTTATTTCTATGAAGTATTATATACTTACCTTTTCTCTATTACATAAGTCACATTTAGTAATATTTACATAATAAAAAAATTCTAGTTGTGATTACAACTTTCATCTGATAGACTATCAGAGGTTCTGTTTCCTTCACCTAAAATTCATGTGTAAAGGGTATTTAGAAATATTTTCCTCAACCTTTAGTGTTTCTTCTTTACTTTATTCATTTACTCTTTAATCATAGATATTCATTCCATATAAGACATGGATTTTATTAATACATAATAGATAATATATGAAAATTATTTATTTTCTTATTTTCAGTTTCATAAATGAATTTATTTTATTAAATAATAATATTTTCAATAATCTTATTCATTTTACATTATATCATTGAAGTTTAACTGTTAATAGGTCTTTAATTGAATACATATGACCCATTTTGAGTTTATTCTAATTGAAATACAAGGGTTGTAATTTTTTTCTCAAGAAGAAGCATTCACGGAATTGGTTGAATATGCTACTATATATTTCATAATACATTTTTAGCATTTATTTTCACCTTATTAACAAATAACCTGATATTTTAAATAATTTTACATAGCCTTAATTTATTCTAATTATTCATATCATAAATATTTTTACATTTAGATCCCCACTATATCCTAATTGTATAAAAGAAATTCAAAAAAGTATATCATCTATAAAAAATTTCATAAAAATGGAATGAATGTATTTGAGAATACCCATAAATTGCAATTCTCTTTGGGTAACATATTAAATGTATAGAAAACGTTATTGATGTTCTATACAAAACATCTCAATTTTTTTTATATTTGAATTCATTGAAATGAGTTACATCATGGTTTCCCAATATTCTATATTTTGTTTAATAAAATAATATACAAATGTTAATGTTTTTCATAAACATAAATAACATAATATTCCACACCTTATAGATTGGTTTAATATAAAAATCCACAAGTATAGAAGATAATTTAAATACCATTCATAGGGATTTTATATCTTCCAATCATCTTTATTAAATGATCCACTTTTATATTGATTACAATTTTTACATAAGATCAAACTAGATCATGTTATCAATTTCCAAAAATATGAGAGGATGACGATGATTTAAATTTTCTATAGATATAATAAGTATTTCAGTATTTTATAAATATTTATTTTATAATCAAAATGTCTCGTATTTAGAAACTAAACTATTAACATTAAATTATAAAATTTAAATTCATGAATGAATAATGAATATAGTATCCAATATATAGACGTGATATAATATCAATTGGTTGTATCAGTTAAAATTAAGTGATTCTCAGAAACATAAAGTGTTAGGATTTTTTTAAATCTATTTCATGGATAGAAATTGAATAAAAAAACCAGTGGGGATGAATTATTCTATTATTATATGGGTCAATATTTTCTACATATGGAATATGTATTTTGATTGGAAACTCAATCATCAGTTTAAATAAAAGTTTCTCCAGGTAAATAATAAAATAAATGAATATATAAAAAAAGTAAATAACATCTCACTAAATATGTATAACCACATAATTCCATTTTTCAAGAATATAAAAATATATAAAAATTATAATAAATAAATATACATATTAGATTCTTTTCAAAAATAGTATATACAAAATTACCATAAAAATAATTTTATAATGGATATTAAAATACCACACTTTAACCTAAATTATATACAGTATTTTTGAACTATAATAAATTTATTTTTATTTTTATTCCTAGAAGCCCCTATCTTTGAACAGTTGGAAGGTGATTATTCCTTCAAATTAATGAATTACACTAATAAACCAAACCAAATAAAATATTCTCCTTACTATTTTCATAATACATGATCATGGGGTATTAAGAAAATAATATCATCACATATCAATAACACCCCACTAAAAGTTTTAAAATTGTGAATGTATTTATTAAAAAAGAATAAAAAATTTCAAAATGGAAAACCTCATCATATATTATCTCTTTGAAAAATCTATTAGAAAGATAAATATTTAACTAATATATTATTCTCTATGTAACCAGAAATTATATGTCTTATTGATCACTTGATAATTTTGGAGTACCTGATATTCCATAATTAAATCTATAATGAATCTGTCATACTTATAGAGAAACTAGTAAAAAATATTATATTACGACATTTTTCATAGTCGATTTTGAATACCTAAAAATGGTTTCTTAATGTCTTGATAAATCAAAATTAATTCAAATATTACAATTAATCAAATCCCATACCATGGTAATTCATGTAAAAAAATGAAAATATTCTTGGTATGAAAAACATTTAAAGGTATTTTCACCCAAAATAGTTAAAATTAGTAGAAAAACAAATTTAGGGTAAAATTTAACATATTAATAGAAATATTTGATTAAAAAAGAATTTTAATGTATGATGGAATCAATAATATATCTAAAAAATCTAATATAATTGTTATTAAAAATTATAAAATAATAACCATTTTAAGGAAACATGAAACAATTTTTATGATTTGGCATACAATAAAATGTCATTTAGGATCCCCCAAACCATCCTCAAAAGAAATTTATCATCATGGGAGACTAAAATTCATATAACATTAATGATGATACACCTGGTTCATTGGGGAAACAAGAATATCCCTCTTGTCACCCATTTGGGATAGAATGTACATATAACCCCAAGCAGATAATGACTTTACTATGTTATAATCTTACCTATACATAGATAGATTGTGTAATACATTTTTCAACCACATATTTATCAACAGAGGGATATCAACATTAAAATATGTATATGATTCTAAATAAAATGATTGAGAATATCCATACATCAATTAATATTAAAATCAAAACTAAAAAAACTTATCTCGTATAAACAACTATTCAAAAAAAGATTCCTTTTTTCCTTCCATCAATTATAATAAAAAAAACTCTATGAGGGAAAAATACCAAACATGTAAAAAAATAAAGGAGCTCAACATCTGGGTTAATCACAATATCTATTCATATATTTTTATAATGTCCAAAACAATTCTTTGAGAAATAAAATTATAAATAAACCCCTTTTTAAATTATTTCAAATACATTTTTTATTTATTTTTAAATTATATATAAAAACTAAATGTTCCATTGATTTTTGATAAATTCTTCAAAGAATCATCAGTTCAAAAGTTGTCAAAAAGGGCCAATGGAACCCAATTTACAAAACATAATATCATTTAAAACATAACTTCGAAACCATTAAAAAACTATTGATGTTAAAATATTTTTGTAAATATCTATGTACTTTTTACATAGATGATTTGGAATTTTTCTAACCCATATAATATGCATAAACTCTATGTGAAGTTTCTTAACAACTAAAAATGTATTTTCATATCCCTAATGATTAAATTATATATATATTATTATTATAGAAAAAAATTTAAAACATAAAATCATCTTATTCCATGAAATATAATAGTATTGTATAAAAAATAGATCTAAGGAAAACATGTTTTAACAAATCACCTTTAATTATGGTTTTCTGAACGAGAAATATGATATTCATCATGAACTGAAAACATAATGAACATAGTGATTTTAACCTTCAAAAAACCATAAAATCAATCCACAAATAGAATAGAGTTCATAAGAGAAGGTATAATCATGAGGATAGGAGGAATAGTAGAGACTAGTATAATAAATTGTTATCTAACTTTGATAAATAGCGTTTAGTAGGATGAAAAGTTTACATAAGCCTAGGTAGAATAAAATGAGAGGGAGAGGGACGACCCATGAGCCCTTCCAAGGTCGGTACATGAAATAGATGATTAATTATAAGGTTTTTATGAACTATAAAACAGAATTATTGAAATAATATAACATCAAAAAAGCAATAAAAAAGGAAGAAAAATATGTTTGGTGACCTACATCTCTCAAGGAATTAGAAATACAAATCTAAATAAAAAAAATTTCATTGGTAAGGTGGGAATGTAACCCAACCCTTTTGTGATTAAATTATAGGATAAAAAATAGGCTAACCCACTGAGCCTTTTCAGAATTTGACACCTCTTCTATTAGTGTGCGACATACTAGTGGTTCAGAATAGTATATCCTTGAGCCTCTTGGAACTTCTGAAAACCAAAATAAACAAAAAAAAACGTTTAAATAGCACAAATTTGTATAATATTCTGATAAAATGTTATTGGTGTGTCAAAACAATGATGTAACAGGTTATGTATGAATTGGGATGAGACTATAAATATAATGTAGAGAGATAAATAATCATAAATGATGACGATGATTATGAATACAAAATATAAAATGTGATTTGATCCTCATTGTCAGCTAGAAATGGTATGATTTTATATATAAATATATATTTATATGTGTGATGATCCGATATCATTTTTAGTTCTTTTTTACTATAAACAAGGAACTGAAATTAATGAATACGATGTGAGGTAATGGTTTTTACAATTTAAAGAGAGGTGGTGGAGTACGCTAAGATACTATATAGAAAGGCCTAAATGGTTAGATGAATGAGTTAAGGGTGATATATTTCATATATAATAAATATATTGTGTGATAGATTTATAAATTAAAGGTAGCAATTACCCCTTTGAAATATATTATTTAAGGAATATGAAGAGTTCCTAACATATTGAACTATAATGGAAAACCATTATTTGGTTGAAAATTATCTTATAATTTTATATATTCATGATGATGATGAGATTATAATTGAAAATATCAAGAGGAGTTTTTAAACACATCTAATATATAGTGTCTATATTATGGATCCATAAACCATATGAAATTAATTATTTGATTTTGATTGATTATTATTTAAGTGAAACCCCAATCAAACCATAGAAATATCCCAAATTGATTAAACCAATTTAATATATTTTTCACCTTATATATATATATTATGTGATTTATAAAATTAGGATCAGTAAATTGCATGTTATATATTTACTTTAGAAAAAATTTATCTTCAAACACTAATTAGAATTAATTAATATATTAAGTTAGTGTCATGAGATGATAAGTTGTTAAAATTTGAATTTGTTAGATTCACCCCTTTTACGATTATTTAATTTGTTCCTTTTTTTTAATAATAATAAATATTAGAGATATTGGTTTCATATATTAATTAATTAATTTTATTATTTATTTTGATATTTTTTATCCAAATTATCAACAAATGATTGTATAAGATGTATCATGCGTAATGTTATAGAATACAAGTATTTTAGATTCTATTTAAATTATTATTTTCAAAATCATAATATTTAGTGTTTAAAGGTTTCAATACAATTATTATTTCATTGACAAAAATAAAATGATACATGATGGTTATAAAAAAGGCAAATTATTTACATGATAAAAAAATCTATTTCAATTGTTCGTATTTTTAAAAATTGAAACTAATATGTTGAAGAGGGTCTTTGATATTTATGTATGTTATTAAAAATAATAATTGATGCACATTAAAAATTTAAAAACCGATCGAGTGGAGTTTTGTGATTATAACACACTAAAAAATATAAATGATGTGCGTTTAAATGATTTAAATATAATGGTTGAAATAGAGTAACATTATTATTGGAAATAGTTTCCTTCTTAAGGAATTATATTACACAAAAATAATAATAAACGGAAAATATATAATTTAAAAAAGGGTACTAAATGTGAAATTTTATAAGGGAATACAACAATGAGTAATACATCATTTGATAAAGAATATAAGGAGTTAGGTGAAATGGATAATGTTGAAACTGATCAATCAGCATATTAAAATTCTTTCCCATGGGTGAGAAAAGTATATTCATGATTAAAAAGGGATTACATGTGGTATTTATTAAAATATTAAATGAATCATCTATATTTGGAGATAAATATGAATTAGAAATGTATGAACAGTTATATTCATGATAGAAGATATTTCTGTCCCAAAAAATTAGTGTAATTAAAATATATTATATTATTATATTAATTTGAATGAATTTGATTGAAATTATAATTTTTTGAGATGTCTTTCCTATGCCAAGGATAGGTATACATGAATGATAACATTCAAGGGTGCGTGTTTTAATATATCAAGAAATTCATGTTTTTTTTCTTGTTTATGAGATCATCTATTACTACTATGATTTCTAAAAATATCACCCAATATTTTACTATCATATTCTAAAGATCCTCCAACAAAAGGTAATTGAATCATTAATTAGGTAGTAAACATCTTGCACAAAAAAATTTTAAATTGTTACATGACATTGATCAGATTTAACAATATTCCAATACATTTACATTTATCAAAAAAAAAATTTACACTTCTTGATTATGGGATCATGTGATCTGGAATAACTACATCAATTCCCATATTTTGTTCTAATCGTGTAATGGTACTCGTTAATTTTTTGATGGATATGGGTTTAATAATATACTTGAAAAGCAGATTCTTATGTTAAAATGAATAAATATTATAAAATTATTTAATAAATAAATTTCATTTTCCAAGACTATGCTTAAATGGGAAAATGTTTTATTATTCTTAAAAGAGAATAAATATATGTGAGAAAAATAAAAAATTATTACCCTTGCCTCATACAAGTGTACTTCGGTAATAAATAGTCTAAAAAATATGATTGTATTATGGTGGTTAATAAATTAATAGATTAATATTTTTACTTCGTAATGTAATTTATAGAACGATAAATTTTTTTAGATATAGGAAATGATTCTTTCAGATTTATTAGTGACTATAAAATTCAGGTGGGAATATTTATTTAATAAAAGTATAATTATTATTTTTTTTGAATAGTGATCTATAAATGAATTTACCTATATTTGTGAATTTTTAATAAAAAATTATGCACTTTATGAAATAAGGGTAGCATCATATTATTTTTAAATTTAAAATCCAATTATCCCCATGTAATTATTTATGAGTAAAATCTCATATATAATATATATTAAAGATTTTTTTATTATAACCATTAAATTTATGATAGCTTAATGTTGTTAATTTTTCTTATAACTAAAATTTCAATTATATAAGATAACTAAAAAATAGTTAAAGAATATTTTAATAATCTGTGGCATTTAAAAAATAACATATCAAAAGAATTTGTGAAGAAATTTTATAATGAAGTTGTTTGGTATGATCATGGAACCTCACACTAGAGGTTGGATATAGAGGATAACAATTTTCAAAATATAACCACATCTATTCATGGAGTATATAATGGTATTTTCCCAAAATAAAATGAATCATATTAGTGGAAGGAAAATGTTCAACTAAATTTTAATGTGAAAATATAGTGTTATAGGTAATTACTACCTTTTAGTATTGAAAATAAATGAGACTAATGTAGAATTTCACAAATAGAGGATAAAAATGATTCTTTTTAATTTATAACCAAATTTTTTGGGTGGAGATAGAAAATTGCATACATACATTAATAATCTATTTAAAATTCTGATTTTTTTATTAGTCATAGATAATATATATATTTGTAGGGAACAACTAAATTATAACTATTATAAAAAATCATTCTTCTGATTTAAAAGAGTATATAAGAAGGAAGAAGAAATTTAAATTAGTTGGTATTGATAATATCTTCAGAGAAATGATATATTTTTTCAGGACCTGGGTATTAATTGGATTGGTTGTTTATTTCATGACATTATGAAAACATAAAAATTATTGATGAAATGTGGATAATTTCACTCATACATGTGAATGATAATATTGATGAATTTGATTTTGGGGTAATTATTGGGACCATAATATTATGAGTCATACCCTAAAAAAATGGGGTAGAGAGACTGAATTGAGGATTCAAAAAGAAAAAATTATTTGATAATAAATTTATATTTGTGAATCGAACTCCAATGAAATATTAATTTTTATTACTGGTTTGATATAGTATTATAAAAGAAAACAATATTTTCATATGTTTTTAATTTTTTTAGAAAATGAAAATGATAATGTTCATATATATGATTTATTAAAAATATTGTAGAATGGGTGTTGGTGGTGTATATAAATATTATCCATGTAATGAATAAAGGAAGTTTCACATGATTTAAAAATACAATAGATAACAATACACACTTCCCCATCTTAATAGGAATACATAAGGGTCCAATATTAATCATTCTTCTTTGTTTTTTTGAATTATATGAATATATAATGTATAATCTCATTGATATATAAAATTTCATATATTTTAAAAATTATGTAGTACATGATATCTAATGAAAATATATAATCAATTTTAATTTATTTTTTATAGGTTGTTTAAAATTGGAAGAGTTCTAAGGTAAAGTAGAAAATATTTAATATATGAACATTAATTATAGTAATGAAATATATAATAATGTTATAGGTGTGAGGTTTATAGATCATGTTAGCTGAAAATATGTTCAATTTTTATATTTAATCACATATATAATATGTGATAGAGATATTAATGAATATTATTTCTATAGGATTTTAAATAGTTGGATTGAAAATATAAATTATTTTTTATGTGATATGTGATCGTAAAATTAAATTAAAATTGAATGGTAAATTTTGTTTTATTATTATTATTTTGATTATTTTGTATGATAGATAGTGTTTTCTTTTGACGATATATCATGAAAAAAATGTATTAAGTAATAAAAAATTCAATTTTTACAATTTTAAATTATAATACGGCTATGATTTGAAATGAATATTTTTTATATTAAATAATGGTGTTATTGACAGATCAAATAATGACTAAGACAATATTATGATGGATTAGACCTATTAGTAGAATACATAGGGATACACATTTTAATACAAGAAATTTTATTTCAATGATATCTTATTCATACTGTTAGAGTTAATCGTAAATAGAACCTCAATGAATTCATTCATCAAAATCTTCTTATAAATTGTATCGAGTAAAACATTTTCTTCAATAGAGAAAGTTGTAAATATGTGATCCATGTATCTGACCCATTTATATTATCTTTACTATTTTAATTACGATTTTTATGTCTGTATTAATATAATGGTGGAGATATATATTGATGTTATTATCATTATTACAATTTCATTATTATACTCACTTAGTAGTTAACTTTATTTTTGAATATGATTAATTGAGGATACTAATTATAAATACGATGGATTAGGGAATGATAAACATCACTAATGTTAGAATAATATTTAATGAATCATATAATATTTTATATATAGATGAAATAATAAAATTTTCATGGGGTCAATAAATATATAATAATATTTTTGGATATATTTCTTCACAAAGATTGTGTTTCAGAAAAAAAAAGATAACCTTGGGGGAATACATTCATTTAACATTGTGAAGGTAATAAATCATGGAATAAGGATTAATAATATTATAACAATGAATAAAATGGATATATATAATCTATTATCATATTTTTGGGTTCCACTTTTATGTTCATAACCATTGTTTCACATTTTGATGATATCTCTTTTCATCTTTAGATGCAACGTAACACATTGAAATTAATGTCTCTTGTAATGGAAAAAATCATTCATCTTGGAAAAATTTCCATCAAAACATATATAGTTTAATTAATTATAATTTAGAAGAGGAATATTAATCAAAATAATAATATAACTACTATTATTATGATTATTATTTTTAGTGGAAGTATCTTAGAATATGAGATATTGAGAGTTCCTAAGAAACTATATTGTAACAATGGGGAGGTTAGTGGATTGAGAATAAATAATCATTGAGTCATATAAATAAAATAAACGGACCAATTTTTCTTGAATCACATTACTATAAATTATGAATTTATGGTTTCCAAAAAAGAGATTCATTAATGTACTCCATATATTCAATTTTCACTCTTTAAAATTATGTACCATGCCAACACTGAATGAATCATATACTCAAATCCTTCATTATACATGAAGGACTGTCATGGATAACATTCCCCCTATGATTTGACTGGAAAAATATACTCATGATCCTCTCTCTAATTCCACATTAATAAATTGAAATGACCATATGGTTAAAATTTTAATTAAGTATTTGTTAGTTGTAAATGATGAACAACACTCGTTGTTAAGAGATATCAACTTGCACTATCAATTTCTATGCCATGTTGATATATTTTTATCTTAGAATCTTTATTACAGAGATTTTATTATATATATCAATCAGAACATTATAATTCTTAGATATATTAATCATATATAATTGAGGAGTAACTATCAATAATATTATAGTGATCTTTCTTGACCATGTATCATTAATAGGATTACATACAAATGTCATTATAATGAATCCAAGATATAGAATTATATCATGATCTATTATCAAAATTAAGTGATATTTCAAACTAGAAATGTTTATATTCATCATATGTTTATTGCATTAAAATTTTCTTTTGTACTTTGGAGCACACTTTTGAAACACTCTTTGCATCCCTAGCTATGGTCCCCTATAATTTGGTTCCATATTGTTTACTATACTATACATATTTAATTAAAAAAATAAATCCATACTTCCGCATGAATTTAAAATGTTAATATGATCTACAATGATCACAATAAACCTCCCATAATAACAAAAATTCCATCAATATATTTTTTTATTTCACACATTGTTTAGAAAATCACATATATCAATGCAATCAAACAATGTTATGCTTATAACACCTTTTGTTGTCAAAATTATTTGATAAAATTTTTCATTAGTGGACAATTAAAGGTATTAAAAGTTAGTACGTGTGTTTATTGGAATAATCCACTAATAAATGGGTTTAATATTTTCCCTCATAATTCATATGTAATTAAACATATGATTATTGTATACAGTTACATTTTCATAATCCACATAGGAGAGGTAATTGGTGGATTCCATACTCTACAATGATCTGAAATTACATTATAGGTTGACAAAAAATTATTTAATAATTTTGTTCATGTTACAAAGTTGAAGGATGGGAACAATAAAAGTATGATATGTGATATCACTATTTTAATATAAAAACATTGGAGTGGAAAATTCATTAATCGTGGAAGATCAACCCATAAGGGATAATTTTCATTAAATATATGTCATATACCAGTTTGTTGTTGAGTTATATATATTATTAAAATAATACTGATTTTGAAAATTTATATATTAATGGATTATAGTGAAATGTTGTCAACTATATTGACTTTTTGATATAGGATTTAGTTAATTTCTCTAATTGATATTTTTGTTAAATTCCCAATAATATGCCCTTGTACGCCCTCTATTAAATTCACTTTGGAATGATGTCAACATTATAATAAACTATGAAATATTTATTATCTTATAAAATTAAGAATAGTAGTATGAAAAGGATCAAAATTGATAAAAGACACTATGTAAAATTATATTTAAATAAAAATTAAGAATTTGTATTTTTCAGAAAATGATGATCAATGGTTATTTGACATGAATATTAAAATTGAAAGGACAAAAAAAACTTCACTACACATATAAGACATTAATTATACTATCATTGCTATAACATCATATATATTTATTCATAGCACCTCCAAGATAATGTTCCTTTAGTAATACATTAAATCATCCCGATATAATACAAGGATCAATGAAGAAAAATATATGTTGAGTTTCATGATGTTAATAATTAATGTAGAATAACCCTCCATCTATAAAATTTACATTTTGTTATGTGTATAAATTTTAATCACTAAAAAATATCTTCCATATAGGATTCATATTCTAGATCTAAAATGTAATTTTTTAATTCTTGATATGGATAATCCTTTATAGTTTCAAATTATTTTACCAAAAAATAGCTACACATGTTTTACTATTGGCCACACAAATCATTTTTATTTTTATCTATTCTATATAACATATTCTCTATAAAATTATAATATTAAAATGATACCTTTTTTGGTTCCCTTATTTTTAAATCATAGAGATTATCTTCTACTCCAAGATAATAATTCATACATAGATGATTTTTGTGGAATTTGACAACAAGATTATTGAGATAATAATAAAAGTTTAAAAATTAATATAGATATAAAAAATGTTGAACCATAAAGGCTGCAACTACAGCAAATATTATAATAATACTCTACTACAAAAAACAAAAATATGTCATTATGTAGGCCTAAATTAAGGATTTTTAAGCATCCAACAAACATCCCCATCACAGATACTATTTCTATGTTAATAACATCAAATTAAATGATTTAGTATGACACATTAAAAAAAGAGAGTTAAATAGTTGTAATAAGTTTACATTTTACAATAATAGAGTAATTAAAAATGGATTTTATATTCATATCATATCTAATCATACTAGTTTTAGTTGGAATTCGTATTGGGGTTTCCCTAGGAATAAGTACAAATAGGGATATAAATTTACATGATTTTTATAATTCAAATTATAGTGTTGGGATTTCTTGGGGACCCTACAAGTGAAGTGGATAATAGTGTTTATAGGTGAGAGTCAAAATGATATTTAGGTAATCATATAGGATGTAATTTCATTGAAAAAATGAAATAACTATAATTGAGATCCCTACATTGTCTAGGTAGCTGATCATTAGGGAAAAAATCTACTATTACTCTTTTACAAGATATTCTATAATTTAAAACCCATATTATTTATATGGTAGCGTATCAACAAATTTATGAAACCAGAAATGATGGATTTTATTCATACAATCCTATGGTTTTGAATTATACGTAAAATATGTGAAACACTTATTGATGAATGGTGTCACGGCCCATCCCGGTGGGGCCCGAGATGTAACTCCCCAAAACCACCTCCATTTCGCCAGGGGATGGTGACTAGCACTGAGTAGGCATGCTAATTACATGGGAGGTATTGCCTATAAATCTGTAGACATGCACACACATCTCCAAGCCCACAAATCTGAAAATTAAAAACTACGAAAAATGGAAATGCATGCATACACTAGAAAAAAAATACCAACCAAAAGAGTACGATAGGAAAGTAAGTACAGAAAGTGTAAAACCCTAGGCCAAAAGTACAAGCCCACCAAAAGAGAGTCCAGAACAAAGTCCAACCTGTAATGAAATGTGATGGGACTGCAGTCTATATCCGTAGGAATACACCTCGGCCTGTTCGATCTCACTTAGTGTCGTCCGGTTCTGGTCCGCCTAGAATCCTGCCAAAGGCTCGCTCGTCTGCACAAGACACAACACGTGCGGGAAAAGCCCGTGCAGGGGTGAGTATAACAATCTCTAGTAGGACACCCATAAACCACAAAGGAATCACAACAAGGGAAATACCAAAAAGGAAATATATAGTATGCTCCACAAAGTATATGTCTACAGAACATATAACAAAAATATCCAGATATACTCATACACAAATGACCATCTCGATACTGCCACTAGGATCCACCTCGAATTTTCCACTAAGCATGTAACAAGGAGAACAAACTCCTAGGTATGAAGATAGAGATACAAAGTATTCGTTCTGGGAGAACACACTCCACAATTACTATGAGAACATGATGCTCAGATGAGGATGACAGCCAAGTCATGGGGTGATTCCAACAACTCAGTCTGATCTAATCCACTAAGCAGAGGATTGGCGCCTGGGTAAAGTTGGTCACATCGATACCAAGTACTCTTACTAGGGTTCTAGGAATGAATAGAGGATACAACTCTAAGTATCACAGAGGGGATTCAAAAAACTCTATTCAAGATTTTCTACTGATGGGATCATACTCTTATAGGTGGGAAATGATACCAGAACCTTTAGGAGAAAGACTAAGGGGATGAACCCTAAGGAAACTATCACAATTCACAGAAGGGAACTGGCTCAAGCCATGAAGAATTTATTACACTGCGTGTAATAAGGTTACACAACATATTCCTTGACCCCGGGTACTGCCTGTGTAAATTGCCCGTGTCATCCATTCAAGATGTGTAAAACTTAACTACATGGCCTGTAGAAAAGTACATGTCGTGCTCCTAACTCAGGGTACTGCCCATGTAAACGGCCCATGTGATTTGGCATGTCAGATAGAAACTAACTAGATGGAATGTAGATGAATCACACGCCATGTCCGATCACCTAGGGCTCGCTCTATGTACGCTGGCCATGTTCCCATACACAGCCCATGTCTGTGTCTGTATCGCCTCCCCATGTACCAGTACATGAGGTATCCCGTGTATTAGGCCATGTCTGGCTGGGGAAGGGTATACACACCGTATCCTTATCTGTGTACCCAACACGTGTCCGTGTACACCCGTAGTACACACTAGGTGTTCCTCCGATGAACACACGCCGTGTAGACCATACTACACATCGTGTAGTCAGGATTTTTTCCAGAATCTATATCTTCCTCCACACACCTCGGCAAAATCTCCAATTCTTGTTCCAGCCGTCATATCATCATGAAAATCTGGATTCGCGGTCATCCCTCCCCTATGAAACCGATTCCGACGGTTTCAGACTTCTGATCGGCCTTAATATCACGTCCCGATCTGCCCGCACGAAAACGCTTGAAGAACAGAAATTTCTGAACCAAGTCGATTTGTCCTCTGCCATCGTTGTTTCACCTCTGCTAGGTCGTCTCGATGTTGGATCTTTAATTTTATATCATTGCGCCAAAAAACGAGTGTCCAACGATCTACCTACTCCAAGAACACGTAGAACACACATGAAGAACGTGTAGGAAGTGATAGGGAAAAACACAACAACTGAGAGGGACAAACCTCAATCGATGTTCATGCCGATCTTGGTTTTTCACTATTAGCAGGTTGAACAAAAACCAGATGAATTTTGATAATCAAATCCCCAAGATTCTTGCAAAATCCCATCCTGCAAGAACGACAGATCCACGGTCTAATCTGTTCATGGATTAGTCTGTGTTTGTCATGGAAATCAAAAACGGGGAAGATATCATCAAACAAGAATCCTACCTAAATTCACGGCATTTGCTGGTGAAGATCTGATCGTCGCATCGTCATTACCGGTGAAGCTCGTTAGGAACATCATCACTGCGTTGAGAGGTTTTCTCTAGAGCTCTCCAAGGAGATTCAGGGTGATGAGAAAAGTAACCCTAATACCGTACGAAATATCTATTTAAAAAGAATAAATATATTTCGCTACAACAAAGATTTAATAAAATATTTTAATATATTATTTTATTACGATTACGTCCGAAACCCAGATTTCTCCACCAGCCTCCACCAGTCGAGGTTAGGTCTCTTCTAGGGTAAACCCACTGCTCTAAATGCAAAAGTGCCATCAGATTTTTGATCCAAGAACCTGTTCAGGAGTTATTCCACTTTTTCAGGAAAACCGAATGCCCGTATATTTTAATTATTAAATTAAAATTCATACATTTGTTCCGGGCTCACCGGGCCTTAGAACTGCACGTCGTCTCAGAGCCTGGTCTCAAATTAATTCACATAAAATAATATAATAATAAATAGAAAAATCCGGGTCATTACATCAAACCCACTTTAGGGATTTTATATCCCTGAAAATCCAAAACAAAGGATACTGAAAAATATATGGGTACTGCATGTGAATCTGAGACTCTCTCTCCCACATGCTCTCCTAGAGATTCTCATGCTGCCACCAGACACACACTAAGGGAATAGCTCACCCAGGAAGGATCTTCTCCTGCAGATCTTCGATATCCACTGGGTACTCAGGAAAGGTCGTTCCATCACCAATGTCTAGCTCGCACCAATCGATAATGTGTGATGGATCATGCACGTACCTTCGTAGCTGCGACACATGAAAGACATTGTGTACTCTTTTCATTTGAGGAGGTAGATCCAACTGATATTCCACCTCACCAAATCTATTTAAATTCTGAAAAGGGCCGATGAACCTCAGAGATAGCTTACCGACTCGGCCAAATCTCACCAATCCCCAACGAGGCGAGACTCATCGTAACACAAGGTATCCCTCCTTGAACTCCAAGGGCCTCTACCTCCTGTCGGCATAGACTTTTTCTGACTATGTTCAGTCATCATGCCCTCCTAGATGACATGCAACTTCTCTGTAGTAGGTCTCTCCATCTCTGGGCCCATAAGTGGTGACTCTCCTGGGTCAGTCCAGCAAAGTGGGGACCTGCAAAGTTTCCCGTATAGAGCCTCGAATGGTGTTATAACAATAGTGGAATGATAACTGTTGGTATAATAAAATAGCACTTGTGGTAGGTGATCCTACCATCTACGACTGAAGTCATGTATGCAAGCTCAGAGCCTATCCTCTAGGACATAGATGGTCCGCTCTGTCTGAACATCAGTCTAGGGATGAAACACTGTGCTCAAGCATAACTGAGTCCCAAAAGATTTCTGCATTCCCTTCCACAACTGTGATATGAACCGATCATCACAGTCTAAGACGATCGTTGATGGAACTCCATGAAGTTGAACTATATCCTACACGTAGAGGTGTCCCAATCTCTCTAATGAACTCTTCTCACATATGCCTAGGATGTGGGACGACTTGGTGAGTCGATCAACGATCACCCAGATGGAATCCTGCCCCCAGGATGTGCGTGGTAAACCCGTCACAGAGACAATGGATATCTCGTCCCACTTCCACTCTATCACCTCAAGTGGATGAGTCAAATCCACTGGCACCTAGTGCTAAGCCTTTACTTGCTGTCAAGTAAGGCACCGAGAAACAAACTCTGCGACACACTTCGTTATTCCTGGCCACCAAAACTAATGTCGGAGGTCCTGATACATCTTTTCCATGCCTGTATATACCGCCAAAGGAGATTTATGGAACTCCCATAGAAACTCCTCCTACAACGTCACTGGTACTATGTTACGCCCTCTTAAAAGATCAATGTATCCCCACCTTCTGAATATCCATCAGCCGCAACACATGTGGATATCTGAGCACGTAGAGTCTCACAGCTAGAATCCTCACTATGTGATTCCTTGACTCTTTGTAAGAGTGGAGGGGTAACAACCATCGATTGAAGGTATGCTCCCTCATCTCTATCCATGAAGGATAACTGTAAAGAGGCCAACTGCCTTGTCTACTCATCTAGAAACTGCAAAATGGATTTCTTACTGAGAGCTTCTACCACAACATTCCCCTTCCCAACTGTGTAAATGATCTCAAATTCGTAATCCTGAAGGAACTCAAGCCATCATATTTTTCTCAAATTTAGATCTTTCTGAGAAAAGATATTTCTGAGACTCTTGTGATTAGAGTAGACGGTAAACCAATCTCCCATCTAGTAGTATCTCCACATATTCAACACGAAGACTACCGCTGATAACTGAAGATCATGGGTCGTGTAGTTCTGCTCATGTGGCCTCAACTAACATGAGCCATAGGCAATCATCACATGCCTCTACATCAGGACACAACCAAGCCCGGTTCTTGATGCATCTCAGAACACTACATACTCAACACCCTTCTCTGGTAATCTCAAGATCGGGGCACTCATCAGACTTTGTCTCATCTTCTGGAAAGCCTCTTGGAATCTATCATCCCACACGAAAGGATACCCCTTTAGGGTCAAAGCTGTCATGGGTGATGAAATCCAGGTGAAATCAACAATGAATCTCCTATATTACCATGCCATCCTAAGGAAGCTCCGTACCTCCGTCACGCTCTGGGGTGGATCCCATGTTAGTACTGCCTCTACCTTGGCTGGGTCCACTACTACACCATTTTCTGAGATATCGTGTCCCAGAAAGTGGGCCTCCTGTATATATAACTGACACTTCGGGAGTTTCCCATACAACTGGTGCTCTCGGAGTGAGTCTAGAACCATCCTTATGTGTATCACATGCTCCTCCTAGGACGCAGAGTACACAAGGATATCGTCGATGAAGACCACTAAAAACCGGTCTAGATAGGGCTGAATGATCTGGTTCATTAGTCCCATGAACACTGCCAGGGTGTTCGTCATGTTGAAGGGAATCACCGAGTACTCATAGTGACCGTAGCGACATCAGAAAGCCATCTTCGGTATATCCTCAACACGTACTCGCAACTGGTGATATCATGATCGTAGTTCAATCTTTGAGAACTATCGTGCCCCTCACAACTGGTCGAAGAGGTCATCGATCCTCGGTACTGGATACTAGTTCTTCACGGTCACCTGATTCAAGCACCGGTAATCCACACATTGCCTCAAGATCTTGTCTGCCTTCTTGGCAAACAGCACTGGGGCTGCCCACGGTGAAACACTGGGTCTCAAAAAGGCCTTCTTCTTAAAGTCATCCAGCTGCAGTCTCAGCTCACGAAGCTCTGCCGGAGCCATCCGATATGCTGATGCTGATATCAGTGTCATCTTGGGTTACAACCCAATGCAGAAATCTATCTCCTGATGGGGAGGTAGCCCGGGGACATCCTCCGGAAAGATGTCCTCGTACTCAGCCACTACTGCAGGAAACTGGAAACTCGTAACATCTGCTACGCCAAGGGCTAGGCTAGACAACTGATGTGAACTCGGTTGTTCCCTCCTATGCACGAGTCCATCCTATGTTGCCTGGGTCTCTCTTTCACCGAAAAAAGAGAACCTTGTCCCATCATTGCGGACACACCGTACCCTTCGCCTAAAATAGTCGATCTGGGCATGAACTGTTTATAGCCAATCCATACCAACAATGACATTGTAAGGCCTCGACGCTACAACCAAGAGGTTCCAACCGAAACTCTCACCTCCAAGGGTCATGTCACACTGTCTAAAGAGGTGTGTGATCTCTGAATCTTCTCCAGTCAGTGTTTCTAAGCTTAAGGGTCGAGTCAACAGCTCAACTGAAATCTCAAGTTCTCGAACAAGATAAGCATCCAGAAAAGAATGACTAGCACCTGTGTCTACCAGTACAACAACCAAAGTAGAAATAACACATATTGTACCTCTAATCATTCCGGGAGTACATGGGTCATAATCCTCTGCCACGTGCAGCTATCCATGCCTTTGTACACTAGGTCCCAGAGCCTGGGGTGGACTTCCTAGTGGTGGTGGCGGTAAAGGGTCAATACGCTGACCGCCTTTAGCTTCTCTCCTAGCTCCTCTACCGTGTTTTCCTCCCCGCGGATCGGTCTACTCCACAAGTTGCCTCTTCCTCGGTTGTCCATCCACTGCTCACATGTCTGCAGTAGGGAGGGTGGTACAATCTCAAGCGAGATGTCCCCTGACATCACATGATTAGCATCGTCTCTCTCGAGGCTAGTTGGATGTGCCCTACGAACCCTGTACGGCAAATCCCCTATCCTGGGGTCTCCTCTGAAAATGTCTCCCACGCCTGGGTCCCTGACGTCGGCTCCCTATTGCCAAGGTATCTATTCTAACTCACCCACTACTTACAATTACCAGCTATCACTACTCTATCAAGAAGCTCCCGACCACCAAAGCCCGCTCGTGCAGCCCAACATATGTAGGAATTCTCATAGGGATGATGCTAGATCAGATATATCTATGAAAGCCCCGCTGAAAAGTATGACCTCTAAAGTACTGATCTTTGGCCATATCAATAGAGCACCGCAAGAGTTTGGTAAACCTTGATGAATAGTAATCCACTGACATGGTTCCCTCCTAGAGCTAAAGAAGCTCTTGTAACGTACAGCTCTCAGGGTAACTGGTGATAAATCCTCTCTGAAAAGACGCTGAAACTCCAACCATGAAAGAGTCAACTCATCGCGAGGATGGATAACCAAACTCCACCATATTACTATCGAGCCCTACAGAAGGCTCGCTGCCAGGATCACCATCTGGTCTGCTAGTGTCCTGACCAAACTGAAGGCTCTTTTCACTGCCTCAAGCCAGTCCTTTGCTGCCTGAGAGTCAGGCTCGCCTCGAAACCCGAGGGGTCTATATCTCTAAAACTCATGGAGTGCGCTTATCCTGCGCTCCTCCTCAAATAGTACAATAGGCACTAAACACTGCTCCACAGGTGGCGGGATAACTGGCACACCACCTGATGGTAAAACAGGGGGAACTGGTCCCTTTATCGAAGCTTAAGCACTAAAAGGGTCATCCTCATGATCGAGCTGCTGGATCCTACTGGGTGCATGTTACAGAGGCATCTAGTTAATGAAAAAAGATGTATCTCAGCCAGTGATTATATCTGGAGAGATGACTCATGAAGGACATGATGTAATGTACCATTGTTTTCCCCTACAACTAGTGTTCTCATGTTCTGAGTTGAAAAGTATGTTTTCAGAGTCCTGGTGTATGGGTACGCCGGCTTCCCGCACCAACACTAGGGTCCCTGTCATGAAAGATGAACTCGAAACACTTAACACTGTTACCCCAAACCAAATCACAGACTCTCGGGCCAAAGGTAGAACCAAACACATTTGATACCACTCTTTCATGACCCGTCCCAGTGGGGCCTGAGCTGCAACTTCCCAAGCCCGCCTCCAATAGGCCAGGGGATGGTGACTAGCACCAAGTAGGAATGATACTAACATGGGAGGCAATGCCTATAAACATGTACACACGCACACACATCTCCAAGCCCACAAATATGAAAAGTAGAAACTACTAAAAATTGAAATGCATGCATACACTAGAAAAAAAATCCAAACAAACAAAGTATGACAAGAAAGTATAGTACAGAAGTGTAAAACCCTGGGTCAAAAGTACAATCCCACCAAAAGAGAGTCTGTAACAAAGTCCAGCCTGTAAGGAAAGAGGCTGGGACTGCAGTCTATAGCCGTAGGAACACACCTCATCCTATCTGATCTCACTTAGTGTTTCCAGGTCCTGGTCCGCCTAGAATACTGTCAAATGATTGCTCGTCAGCACAAGACACGCCACATTGGGGAAAGCTTGTGCATGGGTGAGTATAACAATACCTAATAAGACACCCCGAAACCACAAAAGAAAACACAAAAAGGGAAATACCACAAAGGAAATATATAGTCATCTCTGCACAGTATATTTCTACAGAAAATATAACAAGAATATCTAGATATACTCATACAAAAACGACCATCACGATACTGCTATTAGGATCCATCTCTAAGTTTCCACTAAGCACGTAACAAGGAGAACACACTCCTATGTCTGAAGAGAGAGATACAAAGTACTCTTTCCGAGAGAACACACTCTACAAGTACTATGAGAAAATGATGCTTAGATGAGGATCATGGGAAAGTCATAGGATGATTCCAACAACTCATTCTGTGAAAATCCGCTAAGTATAGGATCGATTCCTGGGTAAAGTTGGTCTCGTCAATGCCATGAACTCTGCCTAGGGTTCTAGGAATGAATAGAGGATCCAACTATAAGTATCATAGATGGGATTCCAACAACTCTATCCAGGAAATCCTGCTGAAGGGATCATAGTTGTATAGGTAGGAAATGATACCGGAACCTTCAATAGAAAGACTAAGGGGAAGAACCATAAAGAAACTAGCCCAAGTCACAGAAGGCAACAGGCTCAAGCCTTGAATAATTTATTACACGGCGTGTAGTATGGTTACAATCCGTGTTCCTTGAGCCGAGGTAATGCCCATGTAAATGTCCCATGTCATCGGTTCAAGCTATGTATAACTAAACTACACGGTGTTTTGAAATGTACACGCCGTGTTCCTGACTCCGAGTACTGCCTATGTAAGTGGCACATGTCATTTGGCTTGTCAGAGAGAAAGTAACTACAAGCTGTGTAGAAGAATCACATGCCGTGTCTGAGCACCTTGGGATTTCTCCATGTACACTGGCCATGTTCCCGTGCATGACCTATGCCCGTGTCCGTGTCTCCTTCCCATGTAGCAGTACATGGGGTATCTCATGTATCGGGCCGGGTCTGGCTGGGGAAGGGTATACATGCCATGTCCTTGGCCTTGTACCCAACCCGTGTCCATGTACTATCAGAGTACATGCTAGGTGGTCCTCCTATGAACACATGTTGTGTAGCCCATACTACACGCCGTGTAGTTGGGATTTTTTCCAAAATCGATGCCTTCCTCCGCACGCCTTGTCCAGATCGTCATGATACTCCGGATTTGGGGTCGTCCCGCCCCTACGAAACTGATTTCGTTGGTTTCGAACTTCTGATCGGCCTTGATAGCGCTTCTCGATCCGCCCGCACGAAAACGCTCGAAGAACGGAAATTTCCGAACCACATCAATTTGTATGTCGCTGTTGTCATCGCATCTCCACTAGGCCATCTCTATGATGGATCTATAATTTCATATTGTTGTGCCAAAAAATGAGTACGCAAAGATCGATTTCCACCAAGAATGCATAGAAAGCACACGAAGAACACATAGGAACTGGAAGAGAAAAACACAACAATAGAGAGGGACAAACCTCGATTGATGTTCTTGTTGATCTTGGTTCTTTACCATTATCAATTTGAACAAAAATGAAATTAATTTCATGAATAAAATCCCCACGATTCTTGCAAAATCCTATACCGCACGAACAACCGATCTGCAGGCTAATCTGTTCATGGATTAGTCTGCGTTCCTCGTGGAAATCAAAAACGGGGATGAAATCATCAAACAAACATCCTACCTGGATTCGCAGAGTTTGCTGGCGAAGATCTGATTTCCACGTCGTCGTCGCCGGAAAATCTCGTGAAGAACACCATCGCCGCGTTGGGAGGTTTTCTCCAGAGATCTACAGGGAGATACAGGGTAATGATAAAAGTAACCCTGATCCCTTGCGAAATCTCTATATAAAAATATTAAAAATATTTCACTGAAACAAGGATTTAATAAAATATTTAAATAAAATATTTTATTACGGTTACGTCCAAAACCCAGAATTCACCACTGGCCTGTGCCAGTAGAGGTCAGGTCTCTTCTAGGGTATACCCACTGCTCTGAACGCAATGGGGACATCAGATTTTTGGTCCGAGCACCCATTCCGAAGTTATTACACTTTTTTCAGGAAATCCACATGCGTGCGTATTTTAATTATTAAATTAAAATTCAAACATTTGTTTCGGGCTCACTAGGTCTCGGAACTGAATGTTGTCTCAGAGCCTGGTTTCGAATTAATTTCCATATAATATTAAAATAATTCATGGAAAAATCTGGGAGATTACATATTGTACATATGATGAGGAAATATAAGAGAACTTGTAGTTTTTGAGTCTATCAAGAAACCTATATTTTAGAAATTGAATCTTATTGTTACTATTATTTATGAGCCTTTATATAAACATGTCTTATATAGATTAATTAAATTTATAATTGTTTTTATAACCATTCCCAAAAAAAATGTATTAATGAAACACATTATATATATGAATGATTGGTAATTAATTAATTATTTTTTAATCCCTTATATAGAAAAGTGGGAACCCATGATTATTATAAACAAGAGTCATGTGTCATACAATATTTTTGGAATATTAAAGTATACATTCACCCACTATGTCACATTTTACAAAAATAGATTCCACTAGAAACTGCTTACCTATATAGTTGGAATATCATTGATAATATATTCAAACCTGTAATCTGACTTCCCCCTCAATGGGATGTACTCTTCCATTTTTTCCCTACATTAAAACCTCATAAAAAAACATTCCTATATAGATATTAAAAATCTCAAACATATATGATCCCACTCCAAAGTATGTTACTTATTAATGTGTAATTACATTAATTAGTTCAGAGGATATTTATAGACAATAATATATTATATAGAGTTGTAGATGATAGATCCATTCAAAATAAAAATTCTTCTTATACGAGAGATATATTTTCCCCTCTAATAAAAATATTTTCTTATATATTATTGTAATTTTCATGGAATTAACAGTCATCTGTCCTTACCCAATAAGTGTAATTCTAGTGTAATTTATTTATTGTTTAAATTATTTTATTTTAAACTACCTATTAATGATGATATCTATTATTATATTAATATGGTGTCTAGTTATGATGACAAATTTGGTCTAGTTCAAGCGGTGGATTTAAACCTCACTATAATGGTGTTGAGGATCCTTGATAATTATGATATCAATATAGAATATATTATAAGTATAATTCAATCATATAATATCATAAATTATTATTTTTTTGACATTATGTCACTTTCTTCAGAATATATCTACTAAGGTTATATTTCAAAATACTAAAAACAGTAATAGATAAGGGTTCACCAACCTAAATCAACAAGAATAACATAAATATCCCCTATTTGTTTCGTTAATCTATACATAGAGTGTAATAGGGAGAAAAGATATATTTATACATAAATAACAGGATAATTAAAATAAAAAATATGATCCATATCAAATATTATATACCCAAATATGGTGTCAAAGGCCACAATGACATATAGGTTGAGTGAAATTTGTGCATTCCAACACTTTTTCCATAATAGAATTATAGAAACATTAAGGTTATTGTTTAACATTATATAATCATCCTACAATGGAAAAACAATAAATAATTACTCTAAACCTATTTATCAACATTTAATGATATCCTAAGAACAATGATTTTTGTAATGAATTTAGAAATAATATTTTTAGATAATGTTTTGTAATCAGAATCAAGGTGTTTTTAAAATCAATAATGATAATAATAATAATAATAATATACTAATAATAATAATTCTTCTAAAAATAAAATGGGATTTCTTCTGCTCCATTTACCCCGTTTGGATTACCCTTAACTAAGATGAGGTCTCTCTCCCCCTATCCTCATATTATTTATTTCTCATGGAATATCAATAAAAGGAGATTTTGTATGCCCCTATCCATTAGTATCCCTATTCATCTTCACCATATTAATTATATTATATTCCAATTCCCTTTTTCAATTATTAATTTCAATTTTTATGTTTTTTTTTGAAATAATAAAGCCTTTCATTATAAGGTAAATTCATTAAGAAATAGTGGATTTTTTATTGAAGATAAATGATATTTCATGGAGATACACAAACATTTTCATATACTATATCATTTTATTATGATAATTATATAATTATATTCATATTTTATCTTTTGTTAGGTTATACAAAAATTTTGATTTATAATAGATGGTGGGTATTTATATGTATACATAATATTATGCAAATAATATTCAGTAAATGTTGATAGTTACCAATGAGGGTTGGGCTTCCACAAATTATCAATAATTTGTATATAAAACCTTATTAATATATATTAATATTTATTATTTAAATCATTGTATGAAAAAATATTTTCTTATTGGATTATCAGTGAACTTCATGATATTAATCCTAATATTCTCTATAAAAAACACATAGTTTAATTTTATTTCATATTAAAATGATTTATGTATATTTTATTGTGTTGTTTAACATCAATAATGTTGTATGGATTAATAAGACTACATTTGATAGGAAGTTATTTAATATATTATATGAATTAAAAACATTATTATGCTTAAATTCTAGAGTTTTATGTATTAAATTAAATCCTGGTGTTGAAAAATAGTATCAAAAAATAATCTGAATTTTATTTTTGAATTGGGAATAGTTTCATTTGAGATATTATAATGATGTATATTGAGTGAACTGAAATACATACAATATATATGAAATATATATAATTCTCAATTTTCAATAATTTTTTAAAATTTTGTTATGAGATAATTTTAATGTTGTGTAATATGAAATGATAATTTTGTTGGGATAAAAGACAAATGAATTTAATGAAATACAAAATATTAAAATATAATATATATGATCAAGATAAGTTCTTAAAATCGAGAGAAAAATTGTGACCAATGAAACATTTCATGTAAAATATATACACATATTTAAAATTAATATGAAGAAAAAATCAATGAAAACAGGATGTCCATTGAAAAAAATGACCTATGATGTTCAATATTTGAAAAATATTTTTCCATAGTCCCAATAAGATTATTAAAATTTATTATTTCGAAAAACTTATAATCCCACCGTAACATTATTAATATAGTGATAACCGAATAAAGAATTGGAGAGTCACTTAATGATTTTATTTCCAAGAAATCAATCATTTTCTTGAATATCAATAGAAACACTTAAATAACTACATTTTTTTTAATTTCATGAGAAAATATTACATGAAAAAAATAGAAATAAATTATAAGTAGTGTGTTATTAAATATTTATTAGTTTAGTTATGATATCATTTCAAATAAAAAATTGGACAATTTTTTTTTCAATAAAATTCAATATGAAAATAATATGATCTTATACATATGTATATTCCTTGCTCTTGTATGACTGAGATAATTTATATGTTAATAGATATTGCAATTGATTTTCATTAATAGTAAACATACTGTAATAACATTATTTTTCAGTCTACTCTTCATTGTCTCACAAATTATGTGTTATTTAAATTATATTATATTTAATTATTATGAGAATGCATGCTCTGACAACATGTGATTTTGAGGCCCGGAGAGCCCAAAACAGAATTTCAAACTTCATTTTTAGTGTGCTTAGTAAATGTAAAGGAGGTTTTTTCTATTTTTTGAACCAGTGGTCGAATCAAAAATATGAGGGTTCCTTTGAATTTAGAATTATGGGATTCACCTGGAAAGGAAATAACTTTGGCCATCAAGGGATGAGTAGAATTGTTTTTATGACGTTTCAGGAAATATAATAAAATAATATAAAGAAATTATTTTATATCATTACTCCCTGTTGGGTGGTGGACGATGAAACTAAGGTTCAATGACTAGGTGGTGTCAAGGAGGATTAATGAGACTCCTTAATAGCCCATATAATGAAGTGTAACAAAAATTAATGAAAATGTAATAGCAACACTATTTAATTAATTAAATTGTTTAATGACGCAACATCATAGCGTAACAAAAACACTATGATGTGATTTCTTTTATCAAGCCATCGTGTGTGATAATAGAGAATTAAACTGCAGGTATTCTCTATTAAACCTCTGGAAGTTTTCTTCTACAACGAAGAATGAAGAACATTTCAGTGACTTCATTATCTTCAATATACCTAATAAAATGAAGCCAAAAGTGACATCTATTCCGTGAAACATCAAAGAAAAAATATTCGGCATCAATTATCATAAAGGTAGGGGTTTATTTGTTCTATGTTTTTAATGATTTCATCCACGTTCATGATAATTAATGATGAAAGTGGAATCAATCAATGACCCAGTTGATCCGAAAATCGCTTACTCTTGCGGGGGATATTGTTTGGGGGTTTGAATAGGGTTATTAATCTAACTATCTAGACATTTACATATTCTAAAAATCTTATTTATAGGGAACCGGCCAACCTGATAAAGGTTTGGACCATCCAACATGATTTTTTATTGTGCGTTCTTCATGGCTGACTTCTCGAGACGGTGAAAAAAAGACCATGAGGACATCACATTGAGGGTGATGACATGGAACTTCTATAGTTGGAAGCAGCTCTATAAACAGACAACAAGAGCAAAAATGGTGGCCCATAAAATGTACCATCATTGACGACGAATGGCGGTGGTCGAAAGTTGCCTGTGGTTGAGGTTGTGGGTAGAGGATGGTAGAATTCTTGTCAATGCACTGTGGTGGATTGAAGCTGTGACGGTGAGGTGGCGTGTTTCCCATCAATGTGGTGGGATGGCACATAGGTGCGCCACATTGAAAAGAGTGGCCCGCTCTAGAATGCTGGAGGCACGAAGACATGGTCACGGTGTGTGGAAACTGTGGGGAAGCATTCCAGGTTATGTGGAGCCATATCAGTCACTAGATGACAGCAAAGATACTGCACCACGTCGACCGTGGGGTGGGAGGGAGGACGGACACGACTATATACCATGTCGTAGCTCGGTGGACTGGGTCGACCCGATGAACCAATGCACTGGCTAGGTTAAAAACATACTAAAAAAATGCCAGACCCCTAGACTTGTTCGGGTCAACTTGGCTGGACCTTGTCGGACCGGACCCCGACCCGACCAACCCCTTTTCATTGAAATTATCATAACATGCAGACCGATAATCAGATTAAAGTATTGTATGTGGTGCAAGGTACCTAGCGATGAGGCTGTCTTTTTGAGATACTCCAATTGATTTTTATATAATGATGGAGTATGGCCTGGTTGAATCGGACTCAAATCCAACATGGACCTTTTTAATAAAAAGCTTGTAACATACAAACCAACCGTCTGATTGATGGGTCGTTTATTGCATTGGAACCCTTACGAAGAGATGATACTTTGGGGTTATATATTTGGGACTTTGTGATGGATGAGGTAAAGCCAATTACATGTGGAGAGTATCATATTGAAATCATGCATGCTATGTTCAGGAATCCAATTGATGGATGCGACATGAAGAATTAATTTATATCCTGAGTGGGTCCACAACAAGCGATCCTCCATTTGTTAGAACCGAGAGAACCTCTGTGGTTCAACATCTAGAAATTCAATTTTGGTATAACCTAGCGATTATTTGTGAGCTAACATCTATATATCCTCTCTGGGTCAGCACCTAGTGATTCTCTTTGGGTATTTACCTAGAGACGAAGTGCGTATTAATAGAAAATCCTCTCGAAAGAATAATATGATCTATCTTTACAAAAAATCATCTTTACTCATGTACTTATGTATACCTAGTGTGCAGTTCATCTTGTAATTTTTTATATTTGTTTGAGATCTTTTCGGGTGGTGTTACCTCAGTGGTATTTCCATTGTGGTGTTTTCCCATATCTATTACTGAAAGAACATCAAGGGCAATAGGGTCTCTATGGATTATTGTTATACTCACCCATTCACGGGCTTCAACCACACCTATTGTGTCCTGTGCAGATTACCGACAACATTTAAAGGGACATTAGGGATCCAAGATGAAATGACACACAGATTTGGAATGATTTACATGGACTGGTGTAGTAACATCTGATAGAGTGTTTTACCAACCCTTCAGGTTGGATCCTTGGAGGAAGACATCCAGATCATTTACATTTTTTCTATACATTCCTTTCAGTTTGGCTTCTCTTTTTTCCCCTATAAATTCAATTTACACACTTTAATATTAGTACTGAATCATTGTGGTTGTTTCACTACTTTGTTTCCTTTGTGGTTTCCTTTGTGCGGTTTGACCTATCATTTTGTGTACAAGTTTAATGGAAATGCCTTTACTTTTTTGGGTTATTCCTTTCTAGTTCCTGTAACTAGATATCTTCCTACGGAAGGTGGGTGTGGGTTAGTCATGAAATCGGCTCTAGGGGTATTGGTCGTGATAATGTGGTATTAGATCAGGGTTAGTTTTATAAAAAAAACTAAGAGTTTGTGTTTTTTATAAGCCAATAGTGTTACGTGTATTGTGTTCGATTTCAGGTTATAAAGTCTAGTGTTGCTACGGTGGGAAACATATCCATACAATGGGACCCTAAAGTTCATTTTCTAACATGTAATACAAAAACACTAGTTTCATGGATTTTAGAAATGGTTTTCTTTTAATATCTTTTGAGACTGCTCACCCGGTATAACCTATTTATAGTGAAATATTTTTTTCTCTATAATATTCGTCCATGAAGACCACTAACTAGGATTATTATGAGAGATCATGATGATGGTCCACTAGTCAATGAGGTGTGGGTACGTAGACCACATACAATGATAGAAACTTCAAATGGTGTACCATCAACACCACTACCCGGAGAACAAGAGTTTCTACCATCCCCTCGGTTAGAAAGTGCATGAAGGCTGAGCGTGCTGCATGGGTTCCAAAGACAGAGACCTCTTAGGATTCGAGGAAAGACTGATCCTCATGTATCTAAGGATTAGATGGAGGTATTTACATAGCTTCTTTTACATAATAGTTACAAAAACAGACCAAATGGTGGTTCTATACCCTAGACTTATTCCCAAAATGATAGGGTGGTGGTGCAGCTTGATGCTCTTGAAACATGAGGAGGTGACCCTTGTATAGATGAATAATAAATGCCTCTTAAGGGAACAATTTATACCAATGAAACTATTATCATTGAGTATTCAAGAGCTACTGCACTTGTAGTAGTGCAGAATGGCTATGGACCAGTAATCTGTGATGTTTATCGACCTCTCCGGCTACTCCACCAATATTGAATGTGACCCTTTCTTTAGGGCCTAGACATTTGAGCATGGAATTTAGTTGGTGATTAGGGAATCAATGATTTCTCTCAGCATCCCGTCGTAGGCTGGTGTGCTATAGAAATCACTTCTAGTGGGGAATTTCTAATCTGAGTAGGCACCGATAGTGAGAGCCACCACTAGATTACAAGTGGATGATTCATCTACAAAAAGCAGTATGTAGATGAAAAATAGGTCCAAATAGGCAAAAACATATTGATGATGAACCCAAGACACTGGGTCAGAGGTGCGGACCTCAAAATGTTGTGAAATACAACTGATTACTATAGTATTTTACTGTTGTGGTAGAATAGGGACCTTGGATCGTGAATTTCAGACTCCCAGTGCTAATGGAGACCAGGCGGCCAATGTACAACTGATACAGTGAAATAGCTGCACCCGCCGTATAAGTTAAAAAAGACATTATATCCTTCATTTTGTTGAAAAGGTTAAAAATTACAGTGTTTGGAAAATTACGGAAATATTCCATTCAAACCATTTTAATAAAAGTTAAGCAGGGGTATAAATGAGTTTTACCCATTGTCTAGTAAATAGTAAAAATGTTTTGGAATACATTTTTAAGAAACATTGATGTGGATGATAAAGAGGTCATAATAGATAATTACGTATAATCAATCTTAGATAATGAAGATATTGTGAAATTAACCCTTACCTTGTACTTTTCCTTGGTTGAGGGAAGGTTTACCTCCTGTATAATAGTTAATTATTTGTTATTAAATTATACAAGAATCATATAAATAAATATGATATCATATATGATCTTTTAATATTACTTTTTCTTTAATATTTTAGTATTATCGTCGTTTTGGGTGTTCACTTACTCGTTTTCTTTTATATATTTTGTCACATAAGTCGTTTTTGTTATCCATAGGTTGTATCTTATTCATAACCAGAATTATATCAAGTCCGTAAACATTATTTTTATTCGTCAAATTATTTTAGTCTTGAATGGATACAATGTAGAATGAATCTCATCACGTTCGTGGAGACGGTAGTCCGTCCGTACGTACGGGCGAAAATATCATTCTTTTGATATTAAAATAATATATAATTGATTGATGTATCATATATAAAGAATAATTATCATGATATATATATTATTTACATGAATTCCACATCATTATTATACCCATCCAAATAATAATGAATTGAATAAAAATTACGCAATGGCGTGGAGACGTAAGCCGTACATACACACGTATGGTGACATGTATTCATGGGATGGATAGAATACTGAATGTGGTTGTACCATATTCATAATAACATAACATTATATAGAATATACTGGAGTTATTATTTTATTATGGAAGTAACAAATAAAGAGGACGTGGAAGAAGAAAGAAACATGGAAGAGTGTGGTGAAAACATTACATCTTCTTCAGGTACGTCCTTTTTATTTGATCAAAATGGCTCCTTAGGATGGATTTCTTATCATACTAAGGACTCTAGGATTTAGGGAGGGAATTTGAGAGAATATTTTGGTAGCAGTTGGCAGAGCCAAAAGGCTTTGAATGTATAAATGTGAGAGAAGCTGGAGTGCCCTTTTATAAAAGGGGTGAGGGGCACCTTTGGAAAAGTTAGAAATCTTATTTTATAATATATTCATAATCAGTTTTTAAGGGCTCCAAAGTTGATTATTTCGAGTATAAGGTTATGATGTGTCGAGATCATTTCATCCAATATATTTTAGACCAGTTTGGGTCACTATATTATCCTTATCATTTATATCTAACTCTTATTTAAATAGTTTAACATTTACTATGTCTCTTTGTATTATTATATTATATGGTCTATAAACATTCCATAACAAGTAAAGGGATCCAAAAGTTCTTAATTATTAATATAAATAACTTTAACTAAGTAATTTTGGAAAAACATATACTTTTAGGGATATTATATCAATTTATAATATAATATTTGTTTTAAATACTCTTCTTTGACAATGTTGACACTATTTAATAATTGATTTTTGTTAAATTTATAACAAATTTATTAGTTAGAAAAAAATTCATTTAAGCAATCATATCATGAAATATTAACCTATAAAAGTATTTTAATTCATAAAAAGTCTAAAATTACATTTATTTGGATATTTCTAATATCAATTATGTTAATATTTCATTAATTAGGTAATTACTACATCAACATTGTGTAATAAATAATTAAATTTATATAATATATAAAAATTGTAAATAAAATTCTATAATGTAGAAAATATCTTAATCTTTCTAATGAATACTAATAATTAAATTTTTCTTATGCCTAACCCTATATTAAAAAATTATTAGTTATTAAACTATGAATTTCACTCTTTTAACTCTTCTTTGAATTAAATAATAATAAATGTCCGGATCTAATCCATGTGGACAAAGAGGTTCATATTTTATTCCTATGGTTTTTTTGGTCGAATTATACTTAGCCAATAGAATCATTACATGTGTTAGGTTAATAATAAAATCATTTTTACCCTTAATTACCCTATTTACTTTTAACTGTGGTAAATAAAAGTAAAAAAGTTACTATTCACCAAAAAATATCCTAATCTTATTGAACCACATTATACTCCTTGATATTAACCATATCTCTCGGTTTTTATAAATTCACTCCCATAAGCGGTAAAATTATGTTTTATTGAATTTAAAAATTCTCCTATGAGATGGGTAAAAGACGGTGAAAAGTTCAATAAAATTTTTATATATCTAAAATTATTTTAAATTGACTCCCATGAATTAAATTGAACATATATAGATATTATTTATCTATTTTTACCTAAAATAAATTTAAATAAAATATATAATTCTTTAAATAAAAATTCAGTTTTAAACTTCAACTCAGTGTTTTTCACTATTCATCAAAAATTGAAAGTTTTCAGAAAAATAACAAAAATTAATCATAATATAATTTTGATATTCCAAATCCAAAATTGAATTCCATTTTGATATATAATATTTTTCATATTTCAAAAATTGGGTATTACTATTCAAAACTGCTAGTTTGATTGGTTGTGGTGTGCAAGAACTCGATGTTGTGTACAACACACGCTACTATATCATTCAAAGAGAAGCGTATCGTGGAAGCTTGGTGTGTTACATTCTCCCCTCCTTAAAATAAATTCGTCCTAGAAATCTCTAGAATATTACTGCATAAAAAGACTCGGGAGGATCCTCATCATATTTTCCTTGGGTTCCCACATTGCCTCTTCAATCATATGGTTTCTCCATAGAACTTTTACCAGAACAGTTTTTCGGTTTCTCAACACTTGTTATATGGTATCAAGAATCATAATGGGATCTTCACAATAATATAGATCGGGTTCTAGTTCTACTTCCTCATAGGTGAGTAAATGTGTTCGGTCAGGCACATATTTTCTCAACAGTGATATGTGGAACATATCAAGAACATTGGAGAGACTTGGAGGCATTGCCAAACGGTAAGCTACAGCCCCAATTGGTTATAGATTTTAGAAAGGTCTGATGTACATGGGACTCAATTTACCTTTCTTACCGAAACATATAACTCCCTTCCATGGAGATACCTTCAAGAAAAAATAATGTCATACCTGAAATTACAAATCCTTCCTTCGGTTATCGGCATTTCTCTTCATCCAACATTGAGCTTCTTTGATGTGGTTTTAGATTACCTTCAACTTTTCCATTGTTTCCTCCACCAGTTCTGGTCCTAGTAGTTTTCTTTCACCAATTTCATCCCAACAAGTTGGTGTGCGACATATCTTTCCATATAATGCTTAATATGGTGCCATCCGAATACATAAATGGAAGCTATTGTTATAGGAAAATTCCACAGTGTAAATATTTATCCCACATTCCCAGAAAGTGATGTGATCAAGTTCTCAACATGTCTTCTAAGGTTTGAATAATCCATTATGATTGTCCATTAGTTTGGGGGTGGTAAGCAGTGCTCAAAAAATGTTCAGTATCCTTCTAATTCTGATGAATTTTCTAGAATATTGAAGTAAAACATGGATCACGATCAGAAAGAATCGATAGAGTACTCTATTAAGTATCACAACATCATTAATATATAGCCTTGGTAGACGTTAAAGTGGTAGATCTTCACTTATAGAAAGAAAATGTCCTGATTTTGTAAGGAAAACAATAATGACCCATATTGAATCGTTTTATCAAGGAGTCTTTGGTAGTCCCACAGCAATGTCGGTCGTAATATTATCCCATTTCCACTCAGGTATGGGAAGAGGTTGCATGACTCCTCCAGGCTGTTGCCTTCTAGCATTCACATGTTGAAAACCATATATCATGAGACAAAATCAGCAATCTCCCTCTTCATGTTGTCCCACAAAAAATGTTCCTTCAAATCTCTATACATTTTGGTGCTCCCAGGGTGTATAGTGAAATTGGAACTATGAGCATCATCAAACAATTCCCTTTTAGACCAGGTATATCGGGAACACAAAGTATCTTCCCAAATTTCAAAATTCCATATTCATATACAAATTCACTCAATCTCCCATCATTAAAATCATTAATCTTCTTTTCAAACTCATCATCATCATTTTGAGAACTCTTTATCCTTTCTAGTAAAGATGGATTGGGATCCATTTGAAAAATTATTGATGTTTCACCTTCCATAGTGATTCCTATATCTAAAATTACAATATCCATGAAAATAGATCCCTCTCAAATCTCATCTTGTTCAAAACCACATGATCCTTTCTACTCAATGCATCTGCAACCTTATTTTCCTTCCCCAGGTGGTAGTGTATCATGAAATCATAATCCTTGAGAAGTTCAAGCAATCTCCTTTTCCTCATGATGAGTTCTTTCTGTGAGAAAATATACTTAAAACTCATGTGATCAGTATAAATCTCACATTTCTCACCATAGAGATAGTGTCTCAAAATCATTAATGAAAATATTATTTCTTCTAACACATGATCTTGAGTCGGATAGTTTTGCTCATGAATTTTCAGCTATCATGATGCATAGGCAGTAACCCTATCATTCTGCATATGGACACAACCAAGTCCTTTCATAGATGCATCACTATAAATAACAAACCCATCATTCCCCGATGGTAGATTCAATATAGGAGCATTGAATAATATTTTCATCAATTTTTCAAAACATTCTTCACACTCTTCTGTCCCAACAAATTTAACCCCTTTATGTGCGAGATTTGTTAAAGGGTTCGCCAATTAAGAAAAGTATTAGATGGAACGCCGATAATAACATGCTAAACCAATAAAATGTGTAACTCAGTTATACTCATTGGTGTTGGCAATTCTTGTATTCCCCTAGTCTTAGAAGGATGAATGGAGATTCCATTTTTAGAGACAATATGGACACAAAAAGAAATCTCATGGAGGAAGAATTCACACTTTCTAATCTTGCCTTACAATTCATGTCTTCTAATAGTCTTGAATATAATGCACAAGTGATTTATATGATCTTCATAGCTTTTGGAGTATACCAAGATATCATCAATAAATACCACTAAAAAGTCATCAATATATTCCATGAAAAATATGTTCATTTGATCCATGAAAACAGTGGGTACATTAGTCAGCCCAAAATTAATTACTGTAAAATCGTAATGCATGTACTTGGTTTGAAATGGTGTCTTCGTAATGTCTTCCTTCTTCACACAGAACTGATGATATCCAGATCGAAGGTCAATCTTTTAAAATTATTAATCTCTATAGATATGGTCAAATCAATCATCAATGCGAGGTACGGGATACTTGTTCTTTATTGTTATAGAATTGATCTCCCTATAGTCGATACATAACCTCAAAGATCTATCTTTCCTCTTAAAAAAAAGGAAACAGGCTCCCCATGGAGAAACACTAGGGAAATTAAATCCCCTATTACACAATTCATCTAGTTGATTATTTAGTTCCACTAATTCCACAGTGGCCATTCTATAAGGGTTTTTCGATATAGGCCTTGAATTAGGAATTAAATCAATCGAAAACTCAATTTCACATTTTGGAGGATCTCTAGGTAAATCTTATGAAAACAAATCAACATATTCTCTCACTATAGGTACATTAATTATTTGAAAATTCCTTTCCCGACCCATAGTTATTTAATTTTTTTCCTCCCCAAAAATTGAATTTATTTTAGATACTAGGGGTTGATCTAGATAAGAATTATGTGGTGAAGATTAAGCTCTAAAGATAAGGTGTTCCTTATCATCATCATCAAAAAGGCTAACCTCCTTCTTATAATAAATCTTTGCATCATGGTCCAAAATCCAATCAATAATAAGGATAATATCAAACTCAATCATATGTATGATGATGAGATCAGTACATAAAAACATTTACATGCTCTAATGGGAACAGATTCATAAAACATTGTTGCGATGATAAATCCATTTATAGTTTCAACTAACAACTCCTTCGTTAAATAAAATTGGAAATATTTAATTTTCTTAGATATCTGTGAAGAGATGAAAAAATTCAATGATCCATAATCAAATAAATCCTTTTCTAAACATGAGGAAACCATTAAATTACCTGCAACCATGTCTTTCGGAACTTCAACCATAGCAGTAGTTGTATAATAAGATTGGCCTTGACCCCTCGGCCATTTCTAAGGTAAGTTCCCATGACATTTAGGACGTTCATTTTCATAATGTCACATCCCCTTGCAATTATAGCATTGATCATCGGTAGATTCTTTCTTCCCTTTGCAATCACAACCTTGGTGGCTTTTTCAACACACATGTAACAATCTCCAATTCATTTAAAACAAGTATCGGGGTGTTTCTTCTCACATTTACTGTAGGATGGATATTCAACTTTTCCCTTCTTCCCCTTAATTCCATTTCCAGAGTGTTCAGCTGATCTATTCATCTCTTGCATAGCTTTAAAGTCATAAGACTTCAAGAATTATTTTTCTATCTTGATAGCACATGAGACAATATCATCGTACGAAAAGAAGGATTGTGAAACTAATGATTTATAGTGAAATGCTTTTAACCCATTAATTAAATGATCAATCATACTCATTAGGTTACATATATAATCTAATGCATGCCTCTCTAACCTTGTAATGTTAGCCTCATTCTTTAGGACATTCCCATCCTCTTTTTGACTCAGACTCCAAAATTACCTTTCCATATCTGATTGATGGTCATGAGGAAAGTATTTTTCTAAGAAAATCTCTTTGAACTCCCTCCAATCTATATTTGATACATCATCATCCTCCATTGTGTTTTGAATCAATGACTACCATTGGTCAGCATCTCTAGTGAGGTGGTAAACTACCATGATAACTTTTTCCGTTTCACTACTGCCCAAGGAATGGAATATTTTCTATAAGGAATTTATCCCTTTCTCAGCTACTAATTGATTTGTACCCCCAATTAATGTTTTTCGTTGTTGCCTCATGAAGCGATCTATCCTTGATTCTCCATGTTGTGGATATGGGTGCTCTATACGGGTAAGGTTATTATTCATAACCTGAGTGAGTTTTTCCAGTATGGTCATTAGCTGATCATCACTAGTTACATCACGAGCTCCACTATAATTATCTTGAGCTAGAGTGAAATCCCTATATGTAGTGCATGAATTGATACGGTTTTCATTCCTTCTTCTAGGTGCAATTTATAAACAATGGCATACACTAGATTAGTTTTTGAATCATAATACATAAATCGAAACATGTAAAACACTTAACATATATTGAACAGTTTATGGATATAATCCTTATTCATAAAAATGTTTTCTTTGAGGAAGTATATACTCATAAACAGTTCATAATAGTTAGTAAAGAAAATGAGGAATATCCGAATCATATCCCCAGGGAGTGTCGTAACCAAGAGTGCAGCAATGCCCGTTCTCATGCACCAGTTTCCATTTGAGTTTAGCTCAAAGAGGTGTTTCCAAGTTTTACCCCTAGGTACATATGTACCAGAGCCGCCTGTACCTGCTTGTATCGAGAGAGAGATGTATTTCTCATAAAACTCATGAAATCCCTACAATACCAAAATTCTAGGATGTTCTTCTATACTATTTCTCAAAGTCCATCTTAGGTCTATGTGCTCGATTCAGAATTTATCTAAATATAGTTTGCAAGGTTTTTAATGAAAATCCTCTGATACCATCTATAACATCCCAACCCCAGTTACTTAGATTCGGTGAATTATTACATAATATTGGCATGATCACAAAAGATCAAGTCTCAAAAGACCTATTAGTTTAGATTCCTTAGAAACACTAGATATCTTCATAAGTCTTACATGACATCATAAATTGAAAAAAACTACAACAAAATCTTGTCATCATATCCCATCATACTATCCCTATTGATCATTCATAAAATACTTCTCCACATCCTGGAAAAAATAAAACATTGAAAGGGGTGAGATTAGATGCTCAGTAAGGATAACAATATAGCGAAAACATTATTACATAAACATAAACATTTATGGAAATGTATAACTAAAACATAAGTCTTTTAAAATTTAACTTTAGACTATTATGGAAAAGATAAAATGAAATAATTCTATTTACTTATTCACATGGATATTCTATTAGTCGAATAATCACATACAATATCAATATCCACTTTCATAATAATGGAATACATAATTCCATACTGTCATAACCACATTGTCAAGGCCATGTGCCAATACTACAAATAAGATTTTGACAAGTCCTTGTGACGATATACTAGTTTGTCTCATGAGACCTACCGATGCATCAAGCAGCTATAGTAGGCTTCACCTGTCACTTATTATGTCCAATGAATTCCTCATATGAAAAGGTTTAAACATAAAATAAATATTCGTATTAAAACTAGCATACGAAATGTCAATAATTATTCCATAAAACATTAATGGTAAAATTATAAGACATACACAGTCAAACATATCAAAAAACCTTAAATACAATATGGATGTTTTTATCATAATAAATCAACTTCAAATAAGCTTAAACTCTATCAGAGGATGTTCACATAGAAGAAATCAAAACTATTTGAGAGAAACATAATTTTTTTTGAAATCATCTAAAAGTCACATAATTGTAAAATAAAACATTTACTCTATAAATATCATTATAATCTTGTAAGGGAAGCTTTGATGGTTTTATAATGGCAGAAAATAGTTTCACCCACCGTATAAGTTAAAAATACATTCTTACCTTAATTTTGTCGAAAAGGTTAAAAATGGACGTGTTTAGAAAACGGCGGAAGGATTTTTTTCAAAACATTTTAATAAAAGTCAAACAAGGGTATAAATAATATTAAACTGTAGTCTAGTAAATATTAAGAATGTTTTGTAATACATTTTTAAGAAAAATGGATGTGGATGATAAAGAGGTCCAAGTAGATAATTACGTATAAACAACCTTGGATAATCAAGAGATTTTGAAATTAACCCTTACCCTGTACATTTCCTTGGTCGAAGGTAGGTTAAACTTCGGTATAATAGGTAAATAATTGTTATTAAATTATACAATAATCATATACATAAATAATATATCATATATTATTTTTTAATATTTCATTGTTAATAATATTTTAGTATTATTGCCGTTTCAGGTGTTCACTTACTCATTTTATTTTATATGTTTTGTTACATAAGTCATGTTTTTTGTCCATAGGTTGTATATTATTCATATCTTGAATGATATCAAGTCCGTAAACATTATTTTTAATCCTTAAATGAAATTAGTCTTGAATGGATACGATGGGAAATGAATATCATCGCGTTCGTGGAGACGGTAGTCCGTACATAAGAACGTGCAACAATATCATTCTTTTGATATTAAAATAATATATAATTGGATGTCATATCATATATACAGAATAATTATCATTTTATATTTTTTATTTACATGAATTACACATCATTATTATACCCACCCAAATAATAATGTTTTGAATAGCAATTACACCACGACGTGGAAACGGTAAGTCGTACGTACACACGTATGGGGACATGTCATCCAAGTGATGGATAGAATACTGAATATTGATGTACAATATTTATAATAAAATTATAGTATATAGAAGATATTGGATTTAATATTTTAGAATTTAAATAACAAATATATAAGAATTGGAAGAAGAAAGAAACTTGAAAGAGGGTGGTGAAAACATTACCACTTCTTCGGGTTCATTCTTTTGATTTGACCAAAAGAGCTCAATAGGTTGGCTTTCTGATCAAACTAAGGCCTCTATGTTTATGTGAGGAACTTTTAGAGAATATTTGGTAGGGTTTTACCAATCCCAAAGGCTTTTAATGTATGAATGTGAGAGAAGGGGGAGTTCCCTTTTGTAATAGGGGTGAGGGGCACCTTTGGAAAAGCTGGAAATATTATTTTATAATAAATTCATATTCGGTTTCTAATGGCTCAAAAGTTTATTATTTCGAGGATAAGGTGGGGATGGGTCTAAATCCTTTAATCATATATATTTTATACAGGTTTTGGTCACTATATTAACGTTATCATTTATATTTAACTCTTAGTTAAAAACATTAACAGTTACCATGTCTCCTGGTATTTTAATATTATATGGTTAATAAACTTAGTATAACTAGACAATAGAACCCCACGTGGTTCATTATTAATAAATAAAACTATATCTAAGTCATTTGGACGAAACATATATATTTATGGATATTATATCAGTTTATAATAAACTATTTGTTTTAAAATCTTTTTTATGTCAATTTTGACAGTATTTAATAATTGATTTCTGTTAAAGTCTTAAAGACATTATTAATTCTAACCAAATTCATTTAAGCAATAATATCATGTAATATTACCTTATAAAATTATTGTAATTCATAAAACGTCTCAAATTACATTCATTTGTATATTTATAATATCAATTATTTTAATATTTCATTAATTGTGGAATTACCGTATCACCATTGTGTCATGAATAAATTAATTTATCTCATATCTAAAAATTATAAATAAAATACCATTATGTAGGAAATATTTTAATATTTCTAATTAATATTTATAATTAAATTTATATTATGTGTAACCCTATATTAAAAATGTTTTAGTTATTAAACATTGATTTTAACTCTTTTAACTCTTCTTTTAATTAAATAATAATAAATGTCCAGATCTAATCCATGTGGACCAAAGAGGTTCATATTTTATTGGTATGGTTTTTTTGGTAGAATTATACTTATCCAATAGAATTAGGACAAGTTTTTGGGTAATAATAATATCATTTTTACCCTTAATTACCCTCTTTACTTTTAACCGTGGCAAATAAAAGTAAAAAGTTACTATTTACCACATATTTTTTTTATGTTATTGAAAAAAATATTACTCCTTGATATTAACCATGCCTCTAAAATTTTGTAAATTCCACTCACATAAGTGGTAAAATCATGTCTTATGTTAATTTAAAAATTCTCCTAGGAGATTGGTAAAAGACCGTAGAAAGTTCAATAAAATTTTTATATATCTAAAATTATTATAAACTGACTCCAATGAATTACATTGAACATATATAGGTATTACATATCTATTTTGATTAAACTAAATTTAAATAAAATAAATAATTATTTAAATAAACATTTGGTTTTAACCTACAACTCAGTGTTTTTCACAATTCATCAAAAATTGAATGTTTTCAGAAAAATACCAAAATTCACCCTAATCTAATTTCGATATTCCAAATCCAAAAATTAATTTCATTTTGAAAGATAATATTTATAAAATTTCAATAATTGGGTATTAATAATCATAACATCTAGATTTAATGGTCGTGTTGTGTTAGAACTCGATGTTGTGTACAACACATGCTACTGTATCATTCAAAGAGAAGCGTATCCTAGAAGCTTGGGGTGTTACATTCTCACCTCCTTCAAATAATTTCATCCTAAAAATCTCTAGAATATTTCTGCATAAAAAGTCTCAGGTTTTTCTTCATCATATGTTCCTCGGGTTCCCACGTTGCCTCTTCCATTTTATGGTTTCTCCATATAACTTTTACCAGACCAGTCATCAGGTTTCTCAACACTTGTTCTCTGGTATCAAGAATCCACACTGGCTCTTCGCAATAAGATAGATCGGGTTTCAGTTCTACTTCTTCATAGATGAGTAAATGTGTTGGGTCAGGCATGTATTTTCTCAACAGTGATACGTGGAACACCTCATGAACTTTGGAGAGACTTGACGACATTGCCAAATGGTAAGCTACATCCCCAATTTGATCTAGAATTTCTAAATGTCCGATGTACCGAGGACTCAATTTACCTTTCTTATCGAAAAATATAACTCCCTTCCATGGAGATACCATCATGAAAACAAGATCTCCTACCTAAAATTCCCTATCATTTCTTCGGTAATTTCATAGCGCTTCTACCTACTTTGAGCTGCTTTGATGTGGTTTTGGATTACCTTCACCTTTTCCATAATTTCCTCCACCAGTTCTAGTCCTACGAGTTTTCTTTCAACAATTTCATCCTAACATGTTGGTGTGCGTAATCTCTTTCCATATAACGCTTCATATGGTTCCAGCAGAATTTTTGAATGGAATCTAATGTTATAGGAAAACTCTACCGGAGGTAAATATTGATTCCACATACCCTGAATGTCATGTTATCAATATATCAACATGTCTTCTAAGGATTGAATAGTCTGTTTTGATTGTCCATCACTTTGGGGGTGGTAAGAAGTGCTCAAATGAAGTTCAGTATCCAAGGAATTCTGATGAATTTTCCAGAATCTTGATGTAAAATGCAGATCACGATCAGAAACAATCGATAGGGGTACCTCATAAAGTCTTAAAACTTCATTAATATATAGCCTTGGTAGACATTCAAGTGTTAGATCTTCTCTTGTAGAAAGAAAATGTGCTTATTTGGTTAGACGAACAACAATGACCCATATTGAATCATTCCTTCTAAGATTCTTTTGTAGTCCCATGGAACAGTCCATCATAATATTATCCATTTTCCACTCAGGTATAGGAAGAGGATGCAGGACACCTTCAGGCTGTTCCCTTCCAGCATTCACTTGTTGAAAATCCATACATCTTGACACAAAATCTGCAATCTTCCTCTTCATGTTGTCCCACCAAAAATGTTCCATCAAATATCCATACATTTTGGTACTCCCAGTGTGTATATAGAGAAATTGAAACTATGAGCATCATAAAACAATTCCCTTTTAGATTAGGTATATCGGGAACACAAAGTCTCTTCCAGAATTTCAAAATTCCATCTTCATATACAAATTCACTAAAGCTCCCATCATTCACAGCATTAATCTTCTTTTGAAACTCTTCATCATCAATATGTGAACTCTTTATCCTTTCTAGTAAATATGTTTTGTAAACCATTTGAAAATGTATTGATGTTTCACCTTCCATAGTTATTCCCATATTTATATTTACTAGATCCTTGAAAATAGGGTCCCTCTGAAATATCATATTGTTCTAAACTCCATGATCTTTTCTACTCAAAGCATCTCCAAACTTATTTTCCTTCCCTGGGGTGTAGTGTATCATGCAATAATAATCCTTGAGTAGTTCAAGCCATCTTATTTTCCTCATGTTGAGTGCTTTCTGTGAGAAAATATACTTCAAACTCTTGGGATCAGTATAAATCTCACATTTCTCACCATAGAGATAATGTCTCCAAATCTTCAATGAAACGATTATAGCTTCTAACTAAAGATATTGAGTTAGAATGTTTTGCTCATTAATTTTTACCTGTCGTGATGCATAGGCAATAACCCTATCATTCTGCATAAGGACACAACCTAATCATTCTTTTGATATTAAAATAATATATAATTGGAAGGTTTATCATATATACAGAGTAATTATCATGTTATATATATTATTTAAATGAATTACACATCATTATTATACCCATCCAAATAATAATGTATTGAATAACAATTACACCACGGCGTGGAGACGGTAAGTCGTACGTACACACATATGGTGACATGTCATCCAAGGGATGGATAGAATTCTGAATGTTGTTGTACCATATTTATAATGACATCACAGTATATATAAGATATTGGAATTATTATTTTAGAATGGAAATAAAAAATAAAGATCAAGTGGACGAAGAATGGAGCTTCAAAGAGGGTGGTGAAAACATTACCACTTCTTCGGGTTCTTCCTATTTATTTGATCAAAAGAGATCCTTAAGTTGGCTTTATGATCAAACTAAGGCCTCTATGTTTATGTGAGGGATGTTGGGTGAATATTTGGTCAGTTTTTGGCCGAGACAAAAGGCTTTGAATGCATGAACGTGAGAGAATGGGGATTTCCCTTTTATAAGAGGGGTGAGGGGAACCATTGGAAGAGCTAGAAATATTATTTTATAATAAATTAATATTCAGTTTCTAATGGCTCCAAAGTGGATTATATTTAGTATAAGGTTGGGATGGGTCTAAATCCTTTGATATAATAGATTTTAGATAGTTTTGGTCATTATATCAACTTTATCATTTATATTTAACTCTAAGTTAAATAGTTTATCATTTACCATGTCTCCTTCTATTTTTATATTATATGGTTAATGAACTTACTATAACTAGAAAATATAACCGGAAGAGGTTCATTATTAATATATATAACCTTATCTAAGTCATTTAGACAAACATTATATTTTAATGGATATTATATCAATTTATAATATAATATTTTTTTAAAAACTCCTTTATGTCAATTTTGACACTATTTAAAAATAGAATTTTGATAGAGTCTTAACAACATTATTAATTCAAACAAAATTCATTTAAGCAATCCTAACATGTCATATTAACCTATAAAATTATTTTATTTCATAAAAAGTATCAAATTAAATTTATTTGGATATTTATAATATCAATCATTTTTATATTTCATTGATTAGGTAGTTACTACATCACCATTGTGTCATAAATTAATTAATTTATTTAATATCTAAAAATTATAAATAAAATACCATTATGTAGGAAATGTTTTTATATTTATAATTAATATTTTTAATCAAAATTATCTTATGTGTAACCCTATATTAAAAATGTTTTAGTTATAAAACATTGATTTTAACTCTTTTAACTCTTCTTTGAATTAAATAAAAATAAATGTCATATCTAATCCATGTGGACAAAAAAGGTTCATATTTTATTCCTAAATTTGAATATGGTCGAATTATACTTATACAATAGAATTAGGACATGTGTTATGGTAATAATAATCCCAATTTACTCTTAATTACCCAATATACTTTTAACTGTGGTAAATAAAAGTAAAAAAGTTACTACTCCCCAAAAAAAAATTTATATTATGGAACCACATTTTACTCAATGATATTAAGTTTTTTTCATGGATTTTAGAAATTCCACTCACATAAGCAGTAAAATTAAGTTTTATGTTAATTTGAAAATTACCCAAGGAGATTGGTAAAAGACAGTGAAAAGTTCAGTAAAATTTTTATATATCTAAAATTATTATAAATGGAATCCAATTAATTACTTTGAACATATATCGGTATTTTGTATCTATTTTTACCTAAAATAATATAAAATTAAATATAAAATTATTTAAATAAAAATTTGGTTTTAAACTACAACTCAGTGTTTTTCAATATTCATCAAAAATTGAAAGTTTTCAGAAAAAAAAATTTACCATTAGCTAATATTGATTTCTTGAATCCCAAAATGAAGTCCATTTTGAATGATAATATTGATAAAATTTCTAAAAGTGGGTATATTATTCTTAACAACTAGTTTGATTGGTTGTGGTGTGTTAGAACTCGAAGTTGCGTACACCACATGCTACTATATTATTAAAAGAGAAGCGTACTATGTATGCTTGGGGTGTAAAAATCTGTGTATACTCCGACATAGATTCATTTAACATAGATATGGGTTATATTCACTCCTTCTATTCCATGTCTCTTGTTTAGAGTTCGGAGATTCCGGTGGAGATGTTGGCCCAATCAATACAATTAGAGACTCCTACCAAAGAAGAATATATGATTACACGCTGTTTCTGGTAGTGTTATCCTACACTAGGAGGATAGATCTTCGGTTGGGATCTCCTAGTAGTAGTGTCAAGGCCTTATGTCATCATCATTGGTATGAATGAGTTATACATAGTCCATGCTCAGATAGACTATTTTTGGCCCAAAGTGTTTCATGTCCATGAATATGGGACCGTGTATTTCTTCACCAGTGAGAAGGGGACAGTTTTAGTGCAGGATGGAATTTCTTGGAGAATGTTGCAGCCGGTCACTCACCAGTTTGCTAGCCTCACCCTAATTATGATGGATGAGGGGAGTCTGATCTTTTCTATAATGGTGGATGAGTATAAGGATGTATTTCTAGATGATGTGCCAGGACAACCACCTGGATGATAGGTAAGATTATGCATCGACTTGTGCCCATTCATGAAACTGATATCTACACCTGTATATTTTATGGTTCTCACGGAGGTTCATGAGTTGAGGTTACTACTGGGGGAATTTAGAGGAAGGGGTTTGTGAAGACCAGTGTTTCTCCATGGGCAACCCCAGTGTTGTTTTCCAAGAAGGTAGACAGAAGCTTAAGGATATGTGTGGACTTTTGGCACCTGAATTGGGTGACCGTGAAGAACAAGTATCCACTATTAGGGATTTATGACTTATTCGATCAGTTGATGGGAAAATGGTGGTTCTCAAAGATAGTCCATAGATTGGTCTATCACCTGCTTCAGGTATATTATGAGGATGTACCAAATACAAACTTCATGTGCTTTTATGGCCACTATATTTCTTGGTGGTGCCTTGTGGCGTGATCAATGCCCCCATAGTGTTCATTTGACTATTGAAAATGATATTATGGCCTTACCTTGATGGTTTCATGGTTGTATTTATTGATTAAATTGTCCTTTACTCAACGACAAAGGACGATCATGTTACACACCTTATGATAGTGTTAGACACACTCCAAGAGCCTCGTCATTATGTTATGCTCTCGAAATGACACTTATGGATTCGGGATGTCCACTTTCTAGGACACGATATCTATGAGGCTAGAGTTTCAGTGGTCCCAGTTAATATATTTTTATTGGATGCTTGGAAGCCACCACTTAGCATGAATATGTTATGAAGATTCGTGGGGTTGGATGGGTACTACATGTGATTCATACCCGACATTCCCATAATATCATCACAGTTGTCACTTTGTAAAATAAGGGGAAACCCTCTATATGGATGGAGAGATGTCATTTGATTTTCTAGGAGGTAAGGCAGAGACTGACTACTTCAACAATCTTGAGTCTAATAGAGGAGGTCTTTGGATTTTTTATTAACTATGACATGTTAGGGAAAAGATACGGTTATATCCTGATGTAGATGTTAGCAGTGATCCCCAATGTATCATGACATTTTTGGAAACATGAACAGAACTATGCAACCCATGACCTAAAGTTATTATCATTGGTTTTTTGTTTAAATATTGGGTGGCACTACATTATGGTTGAATGGGTTGTCATCTACTCTGAAAGAAAGACTCTCATGTATATTATTTAACGATGATGGCTGGTGTTCTTCCTGGACTATGAATTTGATATAGTTTATACTCTTGGAAAGGGGAACGTGGTGGATGACCCACTCAACAAGAGGTCTGGTTTGCATCTATTGAGTGAGATGATGGATTTGCAATCCACGATGCAGATATCCTTCATAGACAGTGATGGAGGGGCCTAACATCATTTGATGACAATTACTCCTCCATTCATACATCTAGTTAGGGAGGCATGGCTGGTGGATGTGGACTACAAGTCCCGACATGCTCTGTTATCCTCAAGATAAGATACTGATGGATTATTTATCGGTGCGGAGAAAGGAATCCTTTTAACGGTACGCATCATAGTACTAGTGACTTTTCTGAAGGAGGTTTTGGGGGATATCCATACACACCCTTTCACGAGACATCCAAGAGTGGAAAAATGTACCTGGTCATCTAACATTAGCACTAGTGGAATGGGATGATTAAAGTGGTGGCAGAGTTTGTTTCTTGATGTCTCTCTTGTCTCCAAGTGAAGGTTGAGCATCAGGTTCCACCATGTATGGCCCAACTAGTTGAGGTAACATAAAGTAAATGAAATGATATATAGATGGAATTTTTTATGGGATTAACACGTACACCAAGGGTCCATGATTTCATCTTGGTGATCAATGACTGACTCACCATGTTAGATCCCATTCTACCCATCCATTAGTAGAGACTAGTAGAGTGCTTGGGACATCTATACATATAAAATGTAGTACGTCTCCACGAGGAGCCTTCGACAATTGACTTATACTATGATGAATGATTTACAGATCTGTTTTTGAAGGGCATGTAGGAGGCATTCTAGACTCAGCTACATTTGAGCACAATTGTTCATCCCCAGATGGTTTGTCGGACGGATCAGACCATAACCACATAAGAGGACGTGCATCGTGCTTATGTTCAAGATTTGTTTTGTAGTTGGGAGGATCACATGCCACTACCGGAATTTTCATAAAACAAAAACTATAATGCCACCATTTTCACGGCACAGTTTGAGGCCTTGTACGAGTAACGTTGCAGATCTCCCATATGTTGGACAGAACGAGGCGAGTCAACACTCCTGGGTCAAGAGCTAGTACGGTATACCATTGAGAATGTTTAGAACATCAAGGATACTTTGAGAACTACACTGACTAGGCAGATTTCATATGCTGAAAGGAGATAGAGACGCTTGGATTTTGAGGAGGGTGATCCTGTTTTCGATCGGGTCTCACCCTGATGAAGATTATCGATATTTGTTTTGGGGAGTAAAGCTATCTCCAATGTTCATAGAGCATTTTTATATCCTAAAAATAGTTATAGAGGTGGCATACCTCATAGCCTTTCACCATTTGATGCACCGAGTGCATAATTTTTTTCATGTGTCTCATCTGAGAAGATACGCTCATCATCCATTGCACTTCATCGACTGGGGCGAGCTGGACATTCATGATATAGTGACAGTTGTATAATTTTCAATAGATATAGAGGATCGATAGGATCAATTCCTATGTGGTTGTTCAATTCCTTTAGTGCGCATTTTGGTGATGTATGGGGACCTACATAATGGGAAATATGATCTGGAGGTTCCGTTTGAAGCTCAGTACCACTACATGTTTGGTTATACCTTGTTTTGGATTTAGGGGACCTAAAGACCCAAGGTGGGGGGCGGAGTAATGTAATGTCTCATAAATTCCATGTATTTTTTTAAAAATAATTTGGAATAATTCTATTACTTCACATTCTAATAGCACATGATTCTGAGGCCGAGATATCCTAGATTATAATTTTAAATATTCATTAAGGTATGATCAGAAATTGTATAAGAGGTGTTTTTTTCTTTTAAACTGGTTTATAAGTCAATAATACAAGGCAAATTTTTATTTTGAAATGCCGAGATTTTCCTAGAAATTACATAACATTATTTGGAAAGGGTCAAGCAGATAAATTATTATTCAGACATTTTGATAAAAATAATAAAATAATTTAATATAATTATGTTATTTCATTAGTCACTGTTCGGTGGAGTATGATGATGATGTGGCGCAACAACCAAGTGGCAACATAGACCACTAATGAAGGTCATTAATTTCTCATATCATACAATGTAGTGATGTAATAAAGGAAGAGTAATTATGAATCTATTTCATAAACTAAAAAGCGTAATGACGTAACATCATTTTGTAACAAAAATGTTGGGACATGAATATTTTTATTAATCCAACATGTGGGAGAATAGAGAAATAAGTTGTATGGACTCTCTAAAAAAAAATCGACCGTTTTCTTCCACAGTGAAGAATAAAAAACATTGGCTAGACTTTATCATTTTGATGTTCCACAAAGAATAGTGGTAGAAGCCACATTGACATCATGAAACCTCGAGGACGAACACTTCATTATCAAACGTCAAAAAGGTAGGGTTTTATGCATTCTATGTTTTTGTGGGTTTCTTCCTCCTTCATGATAATTAAGGATGAACGTGGAATCAAATAAATAATTGGTTGATCCACAAATTGCTCGTCATTGTTGGTGGATATTGTGTGGGATGTTTTATTTGAGGTTTTACTCTTGATGTGACGAGTAGTATTTCCCTCATGATTAAACTATAAGGCGTAGGGTGTTGGCCGACCTGAAAATGTCTCGAACCCAACTCTCTGGTTTATTAATGTTCAATCTTCAGGGATGAAATCTTGAGATTGAAGTAAAGAGATATTGAGGTCTTCGCAATGTGGGTGATGGACTAGCAGTTCAATAGATGGAAGCAGCTTGAGAAATGGACCACCGAAGAGACATTGGTGGCCCGTTGAAGGTATCCGTGGTGACCAATGGGGGACCATAGTGGCGCACCCCATGATAGAGAATTTGTGTGATTATGGTCAGTGTTTCATAGAGTACTAACCTTCTAGAGGAATGAAAACCTATTCCGCGTGCATGAGAAATAGCTAACAAGCCAAGCCGACCCCGTGGAGTCATCGCGGTAACTCGACTGTAGCAAGGAGATCGCCCTGATTAAACTGCATTGTGGAAGGTTGGTCAGGAGAATCATTATACCACGTCTAGTTCGGGAATACCGTGTTAGAATGTGCCTCATACCCATGGCTCAGCGGGTCGGACCAGACCCATGGTGTCGGGCCTGATCCGCGCTGTCAGGTCGGACCCACCACATGGTGAAACACATCCAAACATCCACAAACCATGAGCCGAATGGGCCAGAGCCATGGACCCATGTCTACCCCTAGATTGGTTCATGTCGGGTTGACCCCACCATGTTAGACAAGACCCGGACACAAAAGCACTAGTTTCATTGAAATGATTATTACATACAGACTAGGAAATTGATTGACGCACCATCTACGACAAAGATAAATTTTACGACATGACAGTCCTTTTGGGATACTCCACTTGTGTTTTGGTGGTAGTTAGAGTATGGCTGGGTTAGATCAGACTTGAATCCAACAAGACCTTTTTTACTAAAACCCTCATAACATACTGATCGAGTGTCTAATTGACACATTGTCTCTTCCATTGGGTCCCTTATGACAAGAAGGCCCATTGGGATTACATAGTGAGTCACTTCATGGAGGTTGAGGTAAAAACAATGGAATGAGGAGTGGGTCCTCTAGAAATCAGGCTTTTTAAGGGCAGGAATCTATTTGCTGGCTGTGACGTGATGAATGGATAATGATGAACAGTGGATCAGAACCTAGTGATCTTTTATGGGTCTTCATCTAGCGATCATCTATTCTTTATCGCCTAGATATCCTCTCTAGGTTGGCACCTAGAGATCCTCTAGGGGCATCACATAGCGGTCCATTGTGGGTCAGCACCTAGGGATCCTCGGTATGTCATCACCTGGCGACCCTATGAGGGTCATAAGTATAGCCTCTTGATATAATTAGATGATTTAGATTTATGACTAATCATCATAAAATCTATATGTAATTATACCTTGTAGGAAATACATAAATTAATTTGCGTTGTGTTTGACATCTTGATGTGTGGTGTTACTTATGGGGTATTTTATTTTGTGGTGTTTTCCATGTGGATTACTGAGAGACCATTAGGGGTCTCATGGTCCATACTAAGTATTGATATACTCACTCGAGTATGAACATCACCTGAGCTAGTTGTGTCATTGCGGAAGGCTGATATCCATGATGGGGACTTTGGGGAGCCAAGACTAGATGATGCTCGAAGGTGGACCGATAGATGTGGTGTGCAATAGTCACATTTGGGAAAGAGACGCACTAACTCTTTATGTAGGATCCTTGGAAGACAACCTCTATAGATTATACATATTTTTGTTATTTTCCTTTAAGTTTGTGTTGTATTCTAGTCTCGTTACTTGTAGTGAACATATTTTACTCTCAGTAGTGTTACTTTGTGGTGGTTGTACTACATTATTTTCTATATGGTTTTATGTGTTTGGTATTCCATGCATGTGTCTGTACAGGTTCAAAGGATATGTCTTCCCTTTTTGGGCTATGCCTTTTAGGTGTTAGTCCCCATCCCCCAACCTATGGAAGGTGGGATTGGGGTAGTCACAACATGTGTCCTATAGACGGTTTGGGATACATTCCTTCTATAAAAAGCTTCATGAACAGTTAGTTCATTCATCCATCAATGTAATGAACACAATTAATTTTATAAAAATATTTTAATTATTTTTGCACACTCAATATGGAGATTTTAATCCTAGGTTTTATATAATTTATATTCAATTTATCAAAAAATTATTGGATGTTATATAATTTCATATTTACTTTCACACTACTTAGATTCCCCTAGAAAATTATTTGGTATAGTGAAAATCACATAACATATTTACAGAATTTTAGTTGGGTAGAGTAGGTGATATTTATTCAACCAACGAATAGAATTATAATATGTCGATATTCTATTATTTTTAATATATATTTTTTATGGGGTTTGGTATAGTTTTGAAAGACCATTAATAAGGTGGTTTTATATTATGAATATTATCATGATCATAATTTTCCCAAATAATGTGTCTTTCAGTAAAATTATTGAGGAAATTTGATATTAAAGTGAGTGATTATTGATTTATAATGCTTTACCAAGTGAAATCTAAGAGAATATTCATAATATTAAAAAATAATCGATTTGAATTCTAGAATTCCCAGAATTCAGAAACTATACTTCAATGAATAATAGTATGGGGTTTTGGTGGATTAAACAATTTTATATAAGAAAAATATGTTTTTAAAGTAAATGTAAACTATATTAATCTTAATGAAATTATTAATAGAAACCTGAGATATGAGATACATCAGTTCATCAAAAAATTTCCCAACTAATAATCTATGAAATCTATTATTTATTGATTTTAACTGTTGAGTTTAATCATGATTTATAGTTTAGTAAAACATTTGAAATATGGAAGCTACTTCAATTTAATATAATGGAATCAATAAATTTAGAATTATAAGATACAATATTTTATAGATTATTTATGATATATTTAAAATTGTTAAAAAGAATATTACTATTCTTAATGAATGATTAATGATAATTTTGAATGAGTTATAAATTTTTTGCTATCAGGTTCCAAAACAATATCTAGAATTAAATGTTCTTATAGTCATAGATTCTTAATGTGGTAGACTCTCACTTGTTACAAGACAATCCAAAACTTTATAGGATTTCAAATAATTTATTTTATAGAAGACCATATAAATCATGATTCATTTTTTAAACATATTTATAAAAAACCTTTTTTCAAAATGAATAATATTTCCGTAAATTTATATACTATATAAAATATTTGGAAAATCAATTAAAAATTATTAACTACCCCATCCAAGGATGAATAATTAATTTTTTCAGACTTTGATGGAAAATATTCAAAATTTCTAAAAAAATTAAATAGTTTCACAATAAAAAATAGATTTTGGAAATCCATTACCATGTAAAAAATGATTAAAGGAATACCAGTTTATGTAAGTGGTTATTAATTTTTGATTCGTAGGAATATCAATCATTAATTTTAATATAGTAGTGGTGAATATAAATATATTCCAGTTGTTGATAATTCAAATCATAAGAATAATTTGTGTTTTTCATATTATACAAAAGATGTATATCTAACTTATTATTACTCTACTAAAACTAAATATATTTCTATTGACTTATCTTTTGAATATATAAATTAACTATTATGTATGTTAAAATATGAGAAATAATATGTTAATAATTATAATAAATCAATAACGAAGATCAATATGGTATTTGTTATTTAGATGAATCATTTGGACAATTAGATTTCAAAAATGAAATATAAATTAAAAAAATCTACATCATGTTTTGATTTCATTAAAGTAAAATAATGAATTACAAGAAAATATTACTTATTTATTGGATTTTGAATGTGTATTCACTAGGAGGGGGATTTCATCCAAAAAAATACATTGTACAAATAATAATAATAATAGAAATATTAGGCATCTTTATTAATTTAAAAAATCCTAATCAATGTCAATATTATTTTATAACAACATTTAAAATATTAAAATTCATTTAATTATGTATCTCTAGTTTGAAATAAATGATCATTTTGAAAAAAAAATTTCACTGCTCTTTTCCCAAGCCGACCCCAATATTTTTATTATTAATTTCTTTGTCCGATGTTTTCTTAGGATACTTGGTTCTGTTCTGTGTGTTTATACCAAAAAATTGACATATTTTCAAGGACTATATGTTAGAACACTTTTGAATTAGGAAAAGGGGAAATAATTCTCTAGAATTGGGAAACATGATCCCTAGACAGAGGATGTTTCTTGGTTTCATGATCATGAGAATGGAAATGTGCCAAATCCAAAAGCATGTACGACTCTAGACCAAGGTGATCATAGGTTTTGTGCACAATTTGGCATAATTCATGGATGAAACTTGTGGTCTTCAAATTTCCATTCAAAATTGAAAAATAAAATTCTTCCATTTTGTATTTTAAACCTTAATTGAAATCCTTTTACACCATTTGATCATGTGGTCCTTTTGGTAGCCTTAGGATATTCCTATCCTTCTCCCTAGATATCTGTATCGTGGTTTCTATTTTTACTACATCTCCCATTGGGTAATACTTCATCTACCACCTCATACATTATTATATAATTGAATGGAAATTCATTGACTTTTTTTCTTCATCAATAAACAATATATTTAGAGGGAGGATTTTCTATTGTGTTTTATTTTTTATTAGAATGTGTTGTTAGTCTTAGGGGGGATTATTTTTCCATGTCCTAGAGTTACAACTCTTTTACACATCATTGATGTTGGTGATTACATCCACTCACATTCTTTTCAATGCTATTATATTCATGATTATTTTGAAATAATTAATATTTCTATTAATCATTCTTACATGGATCTAATAATTTATTTATTTAATTTTCATTTTTTTATTATGATAAAACAAATGTATTTACAAAGAGTTACTGTAATCAATGATATAAATATATATATATGTGTGTGTGTGTGTATTTGTTGTGATTTATAAAATTTAGTGTGGCCATTTAAAATGCAACTCAGTGTTTGATATTTTGAGTTTCAGTAGAGGTGTTTGAATTGAGAAATTGTTCATCGTGCGGGAATTGATGTAATATTATGGTTAGTTTTTCATGAATTGGGTCTTATTTTAAGGTATAATAAATCATAATCTCAATTATATATCTCATTTTGTTTCTATCTTTTTATCATTTGACATTTTTATGTTCATCCTTATTTTTAATTAAGAATTTTTCCATATACACAAGTTCCTGGTGTTCAAATGTTAATGTTCACATTCAAGTAAATGGATATTAAAAAAATAACTACATCATGGTTACCATGGTCTTCCAAAACAAATTCATTTCAAATTATTCATTCCCATTTATTATATACTATAAATGGTATTCTAAAACATGTCATGTTTTTAGAAAGACTTTTTTATTACAATTTAGATTAAATATAGTCTATTTGGTACTATTTCTATTTCATGTCTGATTGACAACATTATGGTACTTCCTGAATACCCATTGACATTACGGACCATTTGAAATATTATGATAATGATTAATGTCTTCCATTATGTTGACCTCACCGATTTTTATAATCCCAATTTTGCTTTTACATACCTTTGATAATCCCAATTAATGTTTATATATATTCTAATTTGCTTAATCTATGATATTATATTATCAAGATTTTAATAATATTAAAATAACCCTTGAGATATTTTAATCGGTGTTTATCCATGTTTTTACAAGTTCTGAAGTAATTCAAACCCAATCGGATGACTTTTTCATAAAAAGATAAGTGTTAAGTCACTGATCTGCGTATAGCTACTGACAAAGATCTACCAGTACTCAGTCTACGGATAGACATAGTCTACCGATAAACAGAGTCACCGATAAGCTAAGGTTACTGATACACAGAGCTACCGATATGAACAAGTCACTAATAAGCTATGGTCATCGATACATAGAGCTACCGATATGAACAAGTCCACCGGTAAGCATAATAAATAGCTACCGATGCAAGTGTTGTCATGTTTTTTGATAGTACATAGTAGAGCTACTTATGTGCACAAGCTACTGATACATAGAGCTACCGACAGACTAGAGCTACTGATAGAATCAGTCTACCGACAGTTACCGATAGAGAAAGTCCACTTATACAAGTGCAAATAGCTACAGATGCAAGGAGCTACTGATAACAAGAGCTACTGATAACAAGAGCTACCGATACAAGTATAAATTCATCGATACATTGAGCTACCGATATACAGAGTATGAGCTACCGATACCAACAATCTACTGATGCATTTCAATGAGCTACTGATGGAAGGACTGTGACACAAAATCCACCATACATGTTTAAAAATAGAAGACTACTAATGAATGAACAACTATTCATACTCTATTCTCTCAATACTATTTATTTATTAAGCTAACAGTTACATTTGATGTTTTTAATGCAGTTAATGTTATTTAATGATCTATGTTTTACATGTCATGGAACAGTACCTAGTACCCATGATAAAGGTAATCATTCCTATTTGGTGGAGCTGAAAGCTATAAAAGGTAAGATAAACACCTAGCTGATATGCACATAACACAGAGATAGAAATTGAAGTGGTTTCATACAGATTGTAAAATAAACTAATAGGGCTCAACAACATTCATGTGTGGTGCATTTACACAAGGCTACATCCATACCCCAAGAACACTAAACATACACAAAGAAACTTTTTCTAGAGGAAACCACAAGCTACATATTGAGTGAAGAACAACATAAAACACTTCATGCACTCAGGCTGATAAGCTATACCTGGAACAAGGAAGAAAACGACACACTGTTTTTAGAGAAAAACCAAGAAGGACTCAGAATCTTTTCTAACAAATCAAACGAGTCCAGAGCTGCACTGCCAATCACTAAAGCACTTCTAAATTATTTCTCACTTATTTAGCGATTCTTTTATTTACATTTCTAGTAGTGTGTGTACCATGTTTATTTTATACACACACTGTCTCCTGAGCTAAACTGGAGTATTCTTAAATCCTCACTAAAACTTCATAACTCTTTGTTTCCCACTGTGGATAGTGGTAGAGTCAAGAAATACCTGGACAGTTGTGAGCTATTGTTTGCTTTCCCATGTAGAACTTTGGTAGAGGTCTTTGTACCTGGACAGTGTGTTCACTTTTGTTTACCCCGATCCAGGGTGTGGATCAATTTATATATATTGTTGAGAGGACTAAGTCTCGGCTTGAGACAGAACATATTGGTTACATCTGTTGTTCAATTTAGTTTAAGTCATAAGTATACTATACGATATATATATATATATCATATTCCACAACTAAATAATTTTAAAATAAAAACTATTTTAAAGATACATTGAAGGTTAAATTAGAAATTGTTTATACTTATTGTAAACCAATAATTTAGTTTCAAAAGTTAATTTCATCTTCTGATTAAGTTAACTAAGACCTAACCAATATTTGAGAAACTAATTGAACATTTACACTCTATATAAATTCACTACAGTTTAACATTGTTTTTAATAAGGGGTATTTTTAGAGAAATATTTTTAACATAAATTTTAATTGGAACACAATTAACCCCCCCTCTTAGGTATCCACTCTGACCAACATTTGGTATCAGAGGATTGTTTATTAATATAAATTTTTAAAAACATTTTGTTTTTCAACTGTGATTTTAGTTGCATCATTAATGATCTTAAATTTTTGTTAGTTTTAAATTTTATCCCTTTAAAATTATTTTCTAAAATCTAGTTATGGATTATAGACTAGAGGTTACAGATACTAACTGGCCACCATTCTTCAATTGTACCAATTATGCCCAGTGGAAACTGAAAATTAAAATACATTTAGAGAGTATGGGTTTTGATATCTTTAATGCTATAGAATGTCAATATAAAATCCCAAAAACTGATAGAACAACTTGGGATGAACCTACAATGACTGCTTATAGTAATAATTATAAATCTATGAATGCCCTATATTGTGGTCTAGGAGATGAAGAGTTTAATATAAGTTCTTCTTGTAAAAATTCTTATGAAATAAGGGATACTTTTGCAGTTTTTCATGAAGGAACAACCCATGTTAAAGAAATGAGATTAAATACATATACCATTAAATATGATAATTTTGAAATTAAGACTGATGAACCTATTTCTGACATACATCTCAGGTTTAATGAGATTGTCAATACTATGAGCTCACTTTGAAATGTTTTCCAACAAAGGAACAAATCATGAGAATCTTGAGGTGTCTACTAAAAAGATTGAGGGGTACATATGTTTCAATCAGAGAATCATGTGACATTGGATCTCTCCCTGTAAAATAGATTTTTGGAGAATTAATGATGTATGAGGAAGAACTTAAGGTAAACAAGGAGGATGATGATGAACCAAAGAGAAAATCTGTGGCATTCAAGTCTACTGCTTCAAAGAGCAAAGACAAGGAGAAAATGCCTGTACCTACTGAGAGTTCAACTAGTGATGATTTAGACTCTAATAGTGATGCTGAGATGGCCTAAATAGTCAGGCGATTGAAGAAGTTTTATAGGATGAAGAAGTTCATCCGAAAATCAAACTACAAAGGTATGTATGACAACAAGGGTCATTGGAAGAAGGATTGGAAGAAATCTGATAAGGAAGATGGTATAGTCTGCTATGAGTGCAAGAGGAAAAGACACATCAAGGCTGACTGTCTAAAATTAATATTCAAAAAACAAACATGATTATAAGGACAAGAAGTACAAGAAAGATATGAAAGCTACTTGGAGTGCTTCTGAGGACAGCACAAGTGAATATAAAGGTTCTGACTCTGAAAAGAATCGTGTCGGCATGTGCTTCATGACTAATACCTATGAGGTACCTATTTACCCTATGCTGAATGATTATTATTCTGGAAATAACAGTGATTCAGACAATGAATACAAATGTCTAGGGATTAATTGTTTGGATATTTTAACATGCTAGAAGAAACATGTAATGAACATAAGGACAAGTATAAGTCACTAAAGAAACAGCATGCTCTCACAGCCAATGTTAAATCTTCCACTGATATAGAAAAAGAAAAGAATGATCAACTTTTAAAGGAAAATACTAAACTAAAAATAACTAATGAGAAACTTAAAAAGGACTTAGAAAAGTTCACCAAGTGAAAAGATACACTTACTCAAATGTTAGGTAAACAAGTTGCACCAAAATATACTACTGGTTTGGGATACCAACCTGGACAGAGAAAGTGCACTAAAAATCGATTTATTTCTATGTCTGGATAAAATTATACTTATACCAGTTCTAGAAATTCCTATGCATCAACTAGCTATTCATATGGTTATAGATCAAAAAACGTTTATCTTTCAAAATCTATTGTTTCTGAAAATTATATGAGACCCATAAAACAAATATGGTTACCTAAAGATTTGATTTCTAACCATTCTAAACCCATGAAGATCTGGGTACCAAAATCATTTTTTGATTGAATCTGTTTTGTAGGAGACCTATTTGAAGAGTTCTCACAGGAAGGTATGGTACCTGGACAGTGGATGTTCAAGGCACATGTCTGGAGATTGTTCCTGGTTCAAAAGCTTAATAAATGTTTATGGAGGCCATTTCACCTTTGGTGATAATTCTGATGAAAAAATCATCAGCCTAGGCCAAATTGGTAACACAGATTCAGTTATTATTTCTGATGTTTTATTTGTTGATAGATATAAATACAATCCTTTTATGTATTTCTCAATTTTGTGATCATGGATTTAATGTTATGTTTGAAAATAATTCTTGTAATGATTTTAATTCTAAAAATGTTTTAGTATTTTCTTCTTTATGAATGAAAATATTTATGTTGTGGATTTGAATTCTTTAGCTAAGAAAAATGTTACTTGTTTAAATGCTTTTCATAAATATTCTTGGCTTTGGCACAAAATATTAGGATACTGCAACATCTATGCAATTAAAAAATTGACTAGGAAGAACATAGTTAGAGACCTACCTAAACTTGAATTCCCATCAGACAAACTTTTTAATCCATGTCAAAAGGGAAAGCAACATAATGTTTCTTTTAAATCAAAGAAAGAAGTTTTAACTTCTCAACCTCTCGAGTTGGTTCACATGGACTTGTTTGGACCTTCAAGTGTTTCTAGTTTAATTGGGAAGCACTATGTCTATGATCTATTCGTTTACTTTTCTAGATATACTTGGGTATACTTTTTAGCTCACAAAAGTGAAGCTTGTTCTTAGTTTATCAAATAATCCAAATCCCTAGAAAACCATAGTAGATTTAAGATTAAAAAACTGAGAAGTGATCATGGCCGTGAGTTGGAAAATCAAGAGTTTGAATTTTATTTCTCACACAATGCCTATAGTCACAACTTTTTTTCTCCTACGACACCTCACCAGAATGGTGTAGTAGAAAGAAGGAATATAACCCTTCAAGAAATAGCTAGAACCATGGTTAATGAGTATGACCTGCCTATTTATTTTTTGGTTGAAGCTGTGAATACAACTTTTTAGTTACATTAGATTCTTTGGCTGCAATGTTTTTATTCTTAATAAAAAGGATAATCTTGATAATGTTTATTCTAAGAGTGATGAAGGAATTTTTATTGGTTATTATTTAACTACAAAATACTATAGAGTCTTTAATAAAAGAACAAAATATGTGGAAGAATCTGTTCACATCAAGTTTGAAGAAACTGATCCACATGAGCCTAAAACCTCTCTTGAAAATCATGAAGAAGATTTGACTATTCTGGACATTAATGATAAAACTAAAGAACCTGCTGTAAAAACATCCAATTCTGGACATATTCGAGAATCTGCTTCTGTTGAACCTGAGCTTAGAGATGAACCTGAAATTTCTAGTCCTACCTTTACTAGATCAATAAGGATTATAAAGAATCATCCTTTAGATATTGTTGTTTGTAATCTTGATAGAGGTACACATACTAGAGCTTCTCTAAGAAACCAGGTTAAACATCAAGCCTTTCTTTCAAAGCTAGAACCTAAAAATGTCAATGATGAAATAAATGAAGAATTTTGGGTAATGGATATGCAAGAAGAGTTAAATCAATTTGAAGGAAACAATGTTTGGGAATTAGTTGGCAGACCCAAGGACACTTTGACAATAGGCACTAAATGGGATTTTAGAAAAAAAAGATGATGAATCTGGAAACATAGTTAGAAACAAAGTAAGACTAGTTACACAAGGATATAGTCAAGAGGAAGGTATGGACTATGAGGAAACCGTTTCACATGTATATAGATTAGATGCTATTAGAATTCTACTTACCTATGCTGCTCATCTGAATTTCGTGTTATATCAAATGGATATAAAAAGTGAATTTCTAAATGGTTTTATAATTGAAGATGTTTCTTTGAACAACCACCAAGATTTACTAATCTTCATTTTCCATGTCAAGTTTTCAAACTTTCTAAATCTTCATATGGTTTAAAATAAGCTCCAAGAGATGCGTATGATAGACTTAGTAATTATCTTATTTCAAAAAGTTTTACTAAAGGGATTTTGATCCAACTATTTTTATTAAAAGAATTTATAAAGATGTATTAATAGTTCAAATCTATGATGATGATATTATTTTTGGATCTTCTAAACACTCGTTATGTACTTATTTTTTAAAAAGTATGCAAAATGAATTTGAATAGAGTTTAATGGGAGAACTAAAATATTTTCTTGGATTTCATGTTTTTCAAAATTAAAATGGTATTATTTTAAATCAAATTAAATATAGAAAGGATCATTTAAAAAGTTTTGGTTTAGATAGTATTAAAGATAGTGAAACTCCGATGAGTACAGTTTATAAATTGGATGCAGATGAAACTGGGAAACCAGTGGATCAAACCAATTATAGAGGTATGATTGGAAGCTTACTTTACCCTACTGCTATTCGACCTGATCTTATGTTTAGTGTATGTATGTGTGCATGATTTCAAACTAATCCAAAATAATCTCACTTTCTTGCTGTCAAATGAATTTTTAAGTATCTTAAACATACTATAAACTTAGGGTTTTTTTACCCAAAAAGACAATCCTTTGAGTTAATGAGTTATTCAGATGCTAAATTTGATGGCTGCAAGTTAGATAGAAAAAGCACATCTGGAACATGTCATTTATTGGGAAAATCCATAGTATCTTGGTGTAGTAATAAGCAGAATTTTGAAGCTTTATCCACTGCCGAAGTAGAGTACATATCTGATGGTAGTTGATGTGCACAAATTATGTGGATGAAACACACTCTTTTGGACAATGGATATGATTTTAAGCATGTCTCTATCAACTGTGACAACACTAGTGCAATAAACAGTTCAAAGAACCCTGTGTCTCACTCTAGGACCAAACACATTGATGTATGGCACTATTTCTTGAGATATCATTACCAAAAGTGTGATATTTTTCTTCAGTTTATTGGTACTGAACATCAATTAGCTGATATTTTCACCAAACCATTGATTTTAGATAGGTTAAGTTACATTACAATTGAGATAGGTGTGATTAACCATGATCGGAAGCTACCTCACCGATTTAAATTCTCACCGTTGTAACCTCACCGATGTAAATTCTCACCGATGTAAATTCACACCGATGTAACCTCACCGAAGTAAAATCTTAACTGATGTAAATCATCACCGATGTAGACCCTACCGATGAGTGCGTTGTTTTTAAACATCTTTCTGCCGCCAGAATATGAATCGTTTTTACTTTATTTCATTTTATTTATTTATTTCTTGATTCCTAAATGATAAAAATAAAGTCATAGCTACTTCCCAATCCATGGATCCTCAAACCCTTACCATCAAACCTTATCTCCCGAATCATTCGAGAACCCTAAAACCCTCGAATCTGAGATGGAAAAAACAAAAATTTATTCCATCAGAGATGACTTCGATGAGCCGAAAGAAAAGAAGAAGAAGTTCGAGCCAGAAGTAAGTGGAAATTCTAGAAGAACAAGATCCGGAAGATGACCAGTGAATCATCATTTGAAATTTAGATTCATTATGATTGAAAAAGGGTTGTGCATGGAATGGTTGTTGGCATGTAAATCGTTAGTGCTCGAAGTGATTAAAGATCAATAGTGGGTAGATTTTTTTCGAACAACAATGGTCCCTACTATCCGAAGAACATAAAACAATTTTATGACTCTGTAATTTTTGAGAAATATGAGGATGAGAACCGAGTAACTTCGTTTCTGAATGGAAAGGAGTGGTCCTTTTCCTCGACTGAGAGGGATTAATGTCGGAAAGTTTCACACAATGGTGTATCTAGATATGTCTCAAGAGCTATACCACCAACGGGTGATATCATTGATTATGAGACTGCCTTGGAGGAACTCACTGGTGATGGAAATCAAAGACAAGTAGTAGTTCCAGAAATTGATAGAGGGTATAGATTGTTGTTCATGTTTGTTCAACATATCTTAATACCAAAGAGATGAGACTTTTCAAATTTAATATATTAGGATATCTATCTCCTGTATCTTTTGAGACATGGAATCAAGGTGAATATATGTAGATTTCAGATGAATCAAATGGAGGATATGATTAGACCCATGTAAAAAAATAATTCCTTGTTCTTTTCCATGTTGATCTCAGTAATGATCAAAGTGAAAGGAACAATTGAATCTCAAGATGAGATGGTGGTATTGAGGAACAATTTCTGTGTCAACAGTATAGATTTAAAATACATGAAAATAAATTGGAACCCATGGAGAGGAGAATGGGTCGCTGATGATAAGAAGGTGTATGATAAGTTCAATCCAATGGATCATCCTTCATGAACGAAGGATGTAAGGGATCTAGGTCTGGGACCTGATGAAGAAGAGCCATAATACAATGATGATTCAGATGAGGAAGTGTCCTCTGCTGATGAAGGAGGGGACCCTAACTTACCTCCTAGCGCAGGTCCTGAAAATCAAGATCAACATAAATCAGATCAGGAAGAAGCTTCTTTAGAGGATGTTGAAGTGGCTGCTGTAGAGAACGAAGAAGATTCTCATGAAAGTGAAGCATCTATGTCATATGATTTGAGCCTTAGTTCATTAATTAGAAGCTCATCTGTGCTTTCTAAGGATGTGGAAGCTATGTATGTGGATGGAGAAAGGGATGAAGCTGTACATAATCTAGAAGACCCTCTAGGTATTGCTGAGAAATAATTAATAGTTGAAGATTCTCCCAAAAAAGGAAGACATGCTAAGAATGCTGTTAAGAATTATGTTGTTTTACATGAGGATGTACCAATTGAGGGGGAGCATCAATCCAAGTTTGTAACTGTTACAGTGGCTGTTGATATTGAGTACTGGGCAGAAGACCCAGGTTTTTTGGTCTATGGATTAGACTATCCTGATTCTCACAATAAAGCATCTCTCAATAGCCCAAAGATCGTTTATGATGTTGAGAATGATTTTCTACATGAAGATTTGGTCAGAATGAATGACCTAGATACTTTATAGAAAAATCTTAAGGGCAGTTTTGTGGAAGAGGTAAAGAAGATGGAAGTTTCTTTGGCATCTTCAATCTTATCGATCATGACTAACATAGTGGTCGGTTTACCATCTGAATGAGTACTCGTTGCGTTTTCACCTGATGATATGATCACTAGGGCTGATCTGGAATCCTTAAAGGATGAGTTGAAAGAATATTTTGGTGCCTCAGTTGCTGAGATGAAGCATTGTTTTGTTGTATATATGAGTATGTTGGAAAGATAATTTGAACTCTTAATCAGATGTAATTTATCAACCTTAATGGAAGAAATAGTGGAAGAAGTTAAATATTTCCAAACTCAAATATCTAGACTGGAAGCATATCTTGAAACTCTACAGAAATCGGTTATCTCTTAGGAATCTTACATGAGCTCAAAATCCCAAGCAGACAAGGACGTAGCCTATGTCAAAAGTTTTGTAAGCTAGATGGTTTTAGTGTTTAATGGTTTTAAAACCACCATGAAAGATCATGTTAAAAACCAGGAATCCCAAGTTCAAAATCTTATCAGTGGGTTGACCAACAACATCAAGGAAACAATATCCTTCTCTGTTGGTTTCTATTGCTTGTAAGCCTTTAGTGGATTTGAATCAGTTTTGAGTTATGATGAAGGAGGATCCTGGTCAAGCTTCTACTAGTGGCTCTGTGGACTCATCCAAAATAAGAAATGTTGTTCATTCAACTTGAGATTCAACTAGAGAAATAATGAAGACAGTCCAAGACTATATGAGAGAAGCTTCTACCTCTCAGAAAGAAGGGAAAGATAAGGTGGACTCCTATTTCTCTAGGATATTCACAAAGCAACAACTCAACAATCATTTCAAACATCTGTTGAAAAACATGAAGTTACCTCTTGTCAATCAAGCCTTCAGAGATAAAGTCACAAACTAAGGGAATTGACTCCAGCGTTGAACAAATTTATGGAGAAAAATGATGACTTCATATCTATTATGGAGAGAGGATGAGGAATAATTATGGATTTCAGAAATATGTTGCTGCCTTTTCTGCATGTTGATGTTAGGCCAGTGATTATACCTCCAGCCTTACCTGCCTCTGCCTCTACTGCATCTCTTGTTCAGATGACTCCTGACCAAGAAATTTTAAGCCTCAAGCCTATGATCACTCAACAGACTCCTAAGTACAGACCAGGTACAGTGTCAGTGGCTCAGCCTCCTGTGATAATCTCTGGAATTCATATGCCCTCACCTGAATCCACACCACCTGAATCCCCTTCTGAACCAAAATGAAAATCTCACATTGAGGATGTGGATTGAAAAAGTGGCTAAGATGTTTGATAGGAATCCTTTGTATTCAGTTTTATGCCTATATAAATTTTTTTTAACATTTAATATGAGTGGATTTCTTATTTTTTCTCATTTTGTTCCTCTTCTATTTCTTGTTTCCCACATTTTGATTATCACAAATGGAGAGAAATAATATAACAATATTTTATAAAGGGGTATACATATTTACCCTGGGGGGGAATAAATTATGGGGAAAATGTCTCAAAGGGGTGGAAATTTTATCTAATAAAGTGATATCATGCTTTACCCCTCTGATACTGTTACATTTCGTTCTCTAATACCATTGATGTTAATTCTATCTTTGATACTATCTCATTTAATTCTACCTCTGATAAATTATATTCTATAACATAATATATTCTCTGATAAAAATGAATTTAATGATATATCCTCTGATACAATTAATCACTATTTTAAAATGATAATATCATAAATTGTTATTATCAAAAAGGGGGAGATTGTTGACCTCACCTATTTTGATAATCCCAATTATGCTTTTACATACCTTTGATAATCCCAATTTTTGTTTATCTATATTCTAATTCACTTAATCTATGAGATTTTATTATCAAGATGATAATAATATTAAAATAATTCTTGAGATATATTAATCAGTGTTTATGCATGTTTGTATAAGTTCTGAAGTAATTCTAACCCAATCAGATGTGCTTTACATAAAATAGATAAGTGTTAAGTCACTGAGCTATGTATAGCTACTGATAAAGAGCTACCAGTACTCAGTATACCGATAGAATTAGTCTACTAATACACAGATTCACTGATATTATAAGGTCCCTGATACGCAGAGCTACCGATATGAACAAGTCACCAATAAGCTAAGGTCACCGATACGCAGAGCTACCAATATGAACAAGTCCACTTGTAAGCATAAGAAAAAGATACCGATGCAAGATTTTTCATGTTTCCCGATAGTACAGAGTGGAGCAACGGATGTGCACAAGCTAATGATACATAGAGCTACCGACAGACTAGAGCTACTGATAGAATCAGTCTACCGACAGTTACCGATAGAGTATGTCCGCCGATACAAGTGAAAATAGCTATAGATGGAAGGATCTTCTGATAAAAAGAGATACATATAACATGAGCTACCGATACAAGTATAGAGTCACTGATACCTTGATATACCGATATACAGATTATGAGCTACCAAAACCCAAGAGATACTGATTCATTTCAACGAGCTACCGATGGAAGGACTGCTACACAAAATCCACCATACGCGTCTACCAACAGAAGGCTACTAATGATTGACCAACCAGTCAAACTCTATTCTCTCAATACTATTTATTTATTATTCTAATGGTTTCATTTGATGTTTTTAATATAGTTAATGTTATTTAATGATATCCATTTTCATGTTAGGGAACCGTACCTAGTACCCATGCAAAAGGAAATCATTCCTATTTGCCAGAGCTGAAAGCTATAAAAGGGAAGATAAAGACATAGCTGATATACAGACAACACAGAGATAGAAAGTGAATTGGTTGCATACATAGGGTAAAATAAACTAAGAGGGCTCAAAAACATTCAAGTTTGGTGCATTCACACAAGGCTACATCCATACTTAAAGAACACTGGACATACACGAAGAATCTTTTTCGAGAGGAAACCACAAGCTGCATCTTGAGTGAATAACTACAGCAAACACTTCATGAACCCAGGCTGATAAGTTGTACCTGGACCAAGGAAGAAAACAACACTCTGTTTTTCAGATAAATAACAAAGAAGGAATCAAGAGCTTTTCTAAAAAAACAAACGAGTCCATAGCTGCACTGCCAATCACTAAATCTCTTCTAAACTCTTTCTCACATACTTTAGTTATTCATTCATTTACATTTCGAGCAGTGTGTGTACCCTATTTATTTTATACACACACTGTATCTTGAGCAAAATTGGAGGTTTCTTAAATCCTCACTCAAACTTCATAACTCTTTGTTTCCCACTATGGATAGTGGTAGAGGTTGAGTAAGACCTAGACACCTGTCAGCTATTGTTTGTTTTCCCACGTAGAACTGTGGTAGATGTCTTTTTATCTGAACATTGTGTTCACTGTTGTTTACCCCGATCCAAGGTGTGGATCGATTTATATAAATTGTTGAGAGGACTATGTCTTGGCTTGACACTAAACTTCTTTGTTATATCTGCTGTGATTTTTTAGTTTAAGTCATAAGTATACTATATATATATATATGTCATATTCTTCTTCTAACTAAATTGAAATACAAAACAATTCTAATGCAACTTTGATAGTTAAATTAGCAAGTGTTTATACTTATTGTAAACTAGTACGTTAGTTTCAAAAGCTAATTTCATCTTGTAATTAAGTTAACTAAGACCTAATCAATATTTGAGAAACTAATTGAACATTTACACTCTGTATAAATTCACTATAGTTTAACTTTGTTTTTAAATAGGGGGATTTTAAGAGAAATTTTATTAACAGAAATTTTAATTGGAACTCAATTCACCCCCACCCCTCTTGAGTATCCACTCCGACCATCACAGTTGTTATGAAATTGTGATTGGGAGAGGAAGGTATTTCATTGGGAATGGATGTTGTTTTTAAATGTTAAGACCTATTGGGTACATTGTGATGTATTCATGAAAAATAAATTTGAACACAAATGTTGTTTAGGAATAGTTTTCACTTGAATATTGTTATATATATTATTATAACACTCCATATTTTCAACCATATTTAGAGAGAATCTAAATTTGATGCTGTCATGGAGTGGGAAAGGAATGACTATTGACATCTTTGATGGTGTTAATAACATTATGAACCCCACATATAATTATTAATTTTATTTTTTAATCCTAGGTGTCACCTATTAGTTTAATAGAAAATTGATTTCTAGTATTGATTGGCTAGAATAGAAACCCTAGGTAGATGAATGGATAGATATGCATAATCCAGGTTGAGGATCTACTATGCACCACTTCATAAGTATAAGGACATGGACTTTTTACATTACATAATCATAACTTTTAGTAAAAAAACACACATCATTTTATATTGAGGATATTTTTAGGATTATTGTTTTATAGAATTTGGATCTAATACATACATTACATTCCAAATTCTTATAGATAATATAACATAAAAACTGTATCCATTTATGTGAAAATATAAAACATTTCAAATAAAAAAGGTTTTCTTTGGAAAAGAATCATAACATATAAACTAGATTCCTTATAATGTTAGACATCGTTATAACCTGTGAAAATTATTTAAAAACATGGGTTGAGCACAAAAATATTATTAAGGGATATAAAATTATGGAATTAACACATTAGTTAAGGAATACTTATAATGTATGAAATCGTTTTCAAGAATACATACTTTTCACCCATATAAACTTTCGTTGTGAAACATGGGATTTCCATGTGATTTTTATAAAATATATAGAAAATAAATTAAATGATTAATGTATCATAGGGAATTACATTAATAATCATGTTACAGTCACGACCCGTCCTCGGGGCCCGTGCCATGACTACCCCAAGCCCACCTTCCATAGGCCAGGGGCTGGCGACTAGCACCAAAGGCGCAAATCCCGATAACTGGGAAGGCATTGCCTTTATAAAAGTATAAAAAACACCATAGAGTACAAGCAGAAGTAAAACACTAAGTAAAAAAAAAGAAGTGATGAAAAGTAAATGTGCCAGAATACAAACTCAATCGATAGTATAGCAACAACTGAACAAAAGTACAACAGAAAAGACAAATAGCTAGAAGAATGGAAGCAGCTCATGGGTCGTCCTCCTCGGATCCTACCTGAAGGGTAGGTACAGATAGTGCAGCTCCTGGATCGTCCACCACGGATCATACCTGAAGGGTAGGTACAGATAGCCTCCACAACGCTCTCGCTCGTCAACCTCCTCCGAGTGTCATCTCATCGTGAAGTCCACCACCGGATACTGTCTCGTCGTGAGTTCCACCTCTGGGTATCGTCCAGTCCTCGAACCCTCGGCCTTTGTCTGCGATGTCCGTTGTCTGCAACCAACACAACGAGGTGCGGGCATATCCCATGCAGGGGTGAGTATAACGATAATCAGTAGGTACCCCGAGACCCTCAAGGTCTCACAAAATCCAACGAGGATAACCACTAAGAAATATCTCAACAGATAACCTCTACTTGGGTATATACCCATACATATACCTAAGTTATCAAGTAACCCATCTCAATCATGAGGGAACACTAAGATTATGAAATAAACGGATAACCACTACCCAGGTATATGCCCTTACATATACCTAAGTTATCATGTAACCCATATCAATCATGAGGAAACACAAATATGATAGACTCATCTCAAACTAGGATTTTCAATATCGAAACCATAACTGCTGATGAGCCTCGTCTCTAGAGTGTACAGTGGTCTAGTCACGACTCTGAGGTACTGCTCACTAACCTAAGACTGCTGAGGTACTCCATATGTCGAGTACTGTGGGCCTGCTGCTACAACCATGCGCTTCCCACCATGGGTCTTCCGCTATAACCAAACGCTCCCCCACATAGCCTCAAGAGGTACTCAATTCTATTGTGTACCACGGGTCTGCAGCTACAAGCAAGCGCTCCTCCGCCGTGGGTCTGCCACTACAACCAAGCGCTTCCCACCATGGGTCTGCTGCTACAACCAAGAGCTCCCCCTCATAGCCTCCAGAGGTACTCCTTCTGTTGAGTACCGCGGGTCTGTCGCTACAACCAAACGATCCTCCGCTGTGGGTCTGCCACTACAACCAAGCGGTCCCCACTGGGCTATTCGAAACTCACCGAGTCGATCGAGCAATCGTCGTCCAGTCTCAGTCGGCTACAAGGTCTCCTTACTCCGCATGCTCATCTCTAGGAGGGTCCGCTCCAGGATCTACTATTCAATACTCCAAGTATCACAATCTCCCACGAAGAAGAATCTCAAAGGACCGCATCGTCATAGGGGTCTCAACACAACAGACGGCGCGTCAATCGGACGCCCGGTCTGTGAGTTATTAGGATTTCCGTCCCAGGGGCCCGGTTGGTTTGGTGTGCGAACCAACCCGGCCATATCTCAATTGTACCTCGAACTATCATAGGGTATACTCATAGGTACCATTTCTCAACGTGATCACCAACGCCACTGACGGTTCGTCAAACAGACGTCTGGTCTGAAAGATATCAGCTTTTCCGTTCCAGGGGCCCGGTTGGATTTCGGGTACAATCCAACCCTACCATACTCCAAATGCGTCCAAACCTTGGGCGAAGTATGCCAAAAGTTCCTTCTCATCAAGAGAAATCCAAAAAAGTCGACGACACGTCAATCGGACTTTCGGCGCTCAAGATATAAACATTTTCGCTCCGAGGGCCCGGTTGGTCTCGTATTCAAACCAACCCGACCATACACAAAGTTTTCTGAAACATTGATTGTAATATACCAAAACGACCATCTCAATCCAAGGATCGCATTTCATTAGACAGTGCGTCGATCGGAGGTCCGTAACCCAAGTTATGTGCATTTGAACGAAAACTTCTTGAAAATAGGGTGTTTGGGCCCGGTCCGACCCGGCCCGAGACCCCTTGGGTCGGCCCGAATCGGGTCGACCCGACCCGGGTCCGGCCCACTAAGGCGCAGCCCGGCCCGGCAGGCCGGCCGCGACTCGGCACTTGGCGAACGGAGCACATGGGGGCGGGGCCCCTTGTTGTAACATGTGGCGCCAGCTGGGGCCGCCCTTCCTCCCGGACCCCGCGCGGCTATGGGGTACGGCTCCTCGCCGCTGCGGCTGTGCGGCGGCTGGATTTCTTCCGGTGGCGTACTGGGGTGGCCCACCTCCAGGTGGCCGAACGGCTGGGGCCGCCGCCTCTAGTTGTCGGCGCCGACGCGTCTCCCCCTTCCGTGTGTCGCTGTATCATCATTCAGAGCCCGAAAATTAAAATGATCGCATATTCACGATCCTCGGGTCGAGGGCTCCACGTCCAAATGTCGCGCTCCACCGAATATTGTGTTTCCAGCGTCGATAAAAATTTGGCCACATCCTTCTGCGATTCATTGTGGCTTCATTCCAATCTCGAAAAATTAAACGATCACATATTTGTGATCCTTGCATCGAGGGCTTCACATCCATATATTGCGCCCAAGAAAAATCTGTGTATCCAGCGTCAATAAATATTTGGACGCATTCTTTCTTGAGCCATTGCGGCTTCGTTCCTAGCCAGAAAAATTAAACAATCGCATATTTGTGATCCTTGCATCAAGGGCTTCACATCCATATATTGCGCTCAACAAAACTCTTTGTTTCCAGCATCAATAAATATTTGGAATTGAAGAACAGACGAAGAACACATGAAGAATAAAATGAAAAAGGAGAATGGTTTATGTGAAGGATGAAGATCATGTTCATTTAGTCATCATCGTCGTGAATTTAGGATATGAAGAATCAATAAAACGAATTCAAACATATATAAATACCCCTACCTTGATAACGAGTTGATGTTCAAATAGCGTCGCGGAAAGCGGTGTCGCAGGGCGTGGTTCTGTAGGCGTCGACGGAGAGCGTCTGAGGAGACGTCGTCTTCTCTTTATCACAGAGAGAAGAGGATGATTACGCGTCGTTGGAGAACTCCATCGTCGGTGTCTCTTCCCTTTTCGTGGAGGAGAAAGGGAATGGATATACCAGAGTCACTGAGCCTTTCTTCGTTGAAGAGATGACGTTCTTCGCAGAAGGATTGAAGCTCTTTGCGGGAGGATGAAGTTCTTCCCCAGAGAAAAGAGTTCTATCTCCCCAATATCCTCACACAATAACCAACCCGCTAAAATAAAATAAGACTTATATTATTTTATTACATCAATCCAAGCATTTCAATTTTTAAAAATCAAACACATAACTCACATAATTAATTATGTTAGTTGGCATGATTAAAGAACAGAGAGGGGGAGGGGAGTGGTCTCACATTAAAGGGGGGTTATGGAGTTAAGGAATTTGAAAATGTGGGGGATCGTGTGGGCCCCACCTCACCCTTAAGCCTCTAATGGGAAGTTAACAACTGGTGGGACCCACTCCCACTCCCACACCTAGGATCAAACACTAAAAAAAGAGAAATTAAGTTGAGACACAAATTTATTTCACTTAAACTGCTTAGTGAAGAAGTAAAAAATAAAACAATTATCTTTTTATTCCCCAATTTTTTTACATCAACACCCGAGCAACCGCACCTTCGGAAAAGGTGTTCCTAAGCAATTACCGGCACTGCAGTTCCATCGGTTCCCTCAGATTTCGATTCTGAGCACCAGTTCAAATGTTAGAAAAACCCGCTCTTTCGTTCATTGAACTTACCCGATCCAAACTTCAGAAATTGATTCCGGGCACACCAGGGCTCAGAATCAAGTGTCGTCAGAAAATGCATTCTTGTAAATTCCAAAAGAAATTAAGAAAAAAATGTCCTTTAAATTTCTGGGTCTTAACATTACTCCCACCTTATGGATTTACGTCCTCATAAAGCATTAACACAGACTATGGATACAAAAGTTGAACTGATCACGCATCTGAGCCTTCCGCTCCCATGTGCTCACCTGGAGGTTCCCGTGCTACCGGAGAATGCGCACATGTGGAATCGACCATCCTGGTAGGACCCGCTCCTGTCGATCCACAGACTTTACTCGAACCCCACAAAAGTCACCCCATCACCAACGTCCATCTCCACATGGTCGATGATATGTGTCAGGTCAAGCACGTATCTCCCCAGTTGAGATATGTGGATGTCGTCATGCACCTGGTGCAACTGAGGTGGATGGGTCAAACGGTAAGCCACCTCGCCTACCCTGCTATGGACCTGAAAAGGTCCACTAAACCTCGGAGATTACATGCAGCCTCTGTCACACCTCCATAAACCTTGTCGATGTGAGACCCGTGTAAGAACGTGGTCACCATCCTCGAACTCTAGAGGTATCCCTTTCCTGATTAAAACTGAAACTAAAAAAATCCAACTTCCATGAGGGTAAGGTTGTTCGACCCAAGAATGATCGACTACACCCTCCCATGCACGAGTTTAACCTGTGCTTCCTAGGGTTTCCTTTTCTCCGACAAAGGAAAACCCATCCAGACGTTTGCCTAATACCGTCAATTTGAGTATGAACAGTTATTTCCAAATCCATACTCAAACTAACGTTATAGGGCCTCAATGCTGCCACCAAGAGGTCCCAACCGAGACTCTCACCTCAAGGGTCATCTCACACCGTCGGCGTAAGTGTGACTATCGAGTCACCTCCCAAAGGTATCTCCAGATGTGATGGTCAATTCAACGACTTAACCGGAAACTCTAGGTCTGGGACTAGATTCATGGAAGGAAGGGATGATTCGTATAGATTTATGTTACTACGGAAGCTTGTAGTGGACATAGACTCTCCCTTAAAACATTCATAGAGCCATTGGGTCACTCTCCTTCACCGCCTGTAGCTACTCTCTTTCCCTACCCTCCAGCTCCCTGGGCCTGGAGGGAACAACAAAGGCGGATGGTTGTAACATGTTGAAATGTACACCACCTCATGCTTCTCTCCTAGCTCTGCCTCCATTTCTGTTGCTTTGCAGATTTATCTGTCCTTAACATTTCCTCTTCTTGAAACATTCGGATGCCCAAGCCTCTGAGACTGGCGCCAGCTCGCTGCATTCCAACTTCTAACATTCTCTAGATGTATTCATTCAGCCAAAGAACATTCAACCTCAAGGTTCTCTCTAGCACCCTAACGTGAGTAGGAATGCATAGAGGAAAAAGTATTGGCTAGAATAACCATAAACACACCACGCTCAGAGGCTCGAGCTCTATAGAACTAATAAAATCGAATTCAGTGAGTACCCGGAATGTTCGGTACGCCTCACTGAATTCTTAACTACTGAAATGTTGTCCTGCCGAAGCTGTATAAGCTCTAGAAAACTCTCTTCCACCTCTTGAAGACAGTCCTCACCTGCTTGTGAGTAAGGTTCGCCTCAGAACATGAGGGTATTTAATGTTAGAACACATGTAAGGTAGTAATACTACAAGTTTCACCTACCGGTACCGCCGGTTGTAACTACAAACCAACAAGTAGTGATGTATAGTTGACTCACTACTTGAAGGCACTATCTCAGGCATCGATCCATGTACCGAAGCCTCATCGCTATGCGGACCATCCTCATGGTCACTCACTGGAAAACACTAGTAACCATATCCACCATCCACTCTACTGATGTCTCAGCTAGGAAAAAAACTCTAGCAATCGCCTCCATCCAGTGCTATGCTGTCTTGGAATCTACCTCTCTTCATAACCTCAGAGGCCGCTGCTGCTGAAACTCGTGCAAAACGCTCTTCCAGCGTGCACAGCTCTCTAATAAGGCTGGTGGAATCTGCTTCCCTTCAGGTGGTGGTGCTGCTGGTACACCACCCGAGGGTGCCAACATAGAAAAAGGGCCCCGCACCGGAGCCTCGTCGCTCGGTGAGCCGTCATCATGTACTCTCTCAGAACTCCAACTAACTGCCTGCATGGATACATCCTGAACAGATACGACACGGTCAAATGATTTATACCTGGTGAGATGACCTGGTTTGAGGTGACTTTAAAACTCTTGAAAACACACATGCAATCAGTGTTTTTCATGCACAAATTCGGAAATCAGTAGTCAGGGTCCTGGTGTACGGATACGTTGGCTGCCGCACCAACACTGGACTCCCTGAACTGAAAACCACACTCGATACCCTTAACACTATTTCTTCACAGAAAGAAAAAGATCAGAGACCTTAGTTCCGCGGTAGAACTGAACTCATCTGATACCAATTTGTCACGACCCGTCCTCGGGGCCCGTGTCGTGACTACCCCAAGCCTACCTTCCATATTCCAGGGACTGGAGACTAGCGGCGTAAATCCTGATAACTGGGAAGGAATTTACTTTATAAAAGTATACAAAACACCACAGAGTACAAGAGAACGAAAAAAAAATAAGTACAAAAAGGAAGTGCTGAAAAGTAAATGGGCCAGAATACAAACCCAATCGAAATTACAAATACAACTGAACAAAAGTATAAGAGAATAGAAAAACAGCTGGAAGAATGGAAGCATCTCCTGGGTCATCCTCCTTGGATCCTACCGGAAGGGTAGGTACAGATAGTTCAGCTCCTAGATCATCCACCACGGATCCTACCTGAAGGGTAGGTACATATATCCTTCACATCGCTCTTGCCCGTCAACCTCCTCCGAGTGTTGTCTCGTCACGAAGTCCACCACCGGATACTGTCTCATCGTGAGGTCCACCTCCGGGTACCGTCCAGTCCTCGAACACTCGGCCTCTGTCTGTGTTGTCCGTTGTCTGCAACCAACACAACGAGGTGCGGGCAGAGCCCGTGCTGGGGTGAGTATAACGATACTCAGTAGGGACCCAGAGACCATCAAGGTCTCACAAAATTCAACAAGGTTAACCACAAAGAAATATCTCAACAGATAACCTATACTTAGGTATATACCCATACATATACCTATGTTATCAAGTAACCCATCTCAATCATGAGGGAACACAAAGATTATGAAATCAACCGATAACAACTACCCAGGTATATTCCCATACATATACCTATGTTATCAAGTAACCCATCTCAATCATGAGGAAACACAAAGATCATAGACTCACCTCAAACCAGGATATTCATTATCAAAACTTTAACTACTAAAGAGCCTCATCTCAAGAGTGTACAATGGTCCTTTCATAACTCCGAGGTACTGCTCACTAACCTAAGAATGCAGAGGTACTCCATATATCATGTAATGTGGGCCTGCTGCTACAACCAAGCACTTCCCACCATGGGTCTGCCGCTACAACCAAGAGCTCCCCCTCATAGCCTCTAGAGGTACTCCTTCTGTTGAGTACCGCAGGTTTTCCACTACAACCAAGCGCTCCTCTGTCGTGGGTATGCCGCTACAACCAAGCGCTTCCCACCTTGGGTTTGCCTCTCTAACCAAGCGCTCCCCCTCATAGCCTCCAGAGGTACTTCTTCTATTGAGTACCGTGGGTCTGCCGCTACAACCAAGTACTCCTCCGCCGTGGGTATGCCGCTACAACAAATCTCTCCCCCCTGGGCTATCTGAAACTCACTGAGTCGATCGATCAACCGTCGTCAAGTCTCAATCGGCTAAACGGTCTATGTACTCCGCACGCTCGTCTCCAGGAGGGTCCGCTCCATGAGCTACTGGTCAATACTCCAAGTATAAAAAAGTCCCATGAAGAAGAATCTCAAAGGACCACCTCGTCATAGGGGTCTCAACACAACAGACGGCGCGTCAATCGGACGCCCGATCTGTGAGTTATTAGTCTTCCCGTCCCAGGGGCCCAGTTGGTTTTTTGTGTGAACCAACCCAGACGTATCTCATCTGTGCCCCGAACACTCATAGGATATACTCATAGTGTCTGTATCATAACGTGATCACCAACGCTGTTGACGATTCGTCAAACAGATGTCCGGTCTGAAAGATATCAGCTTTTCTGTTCTAGGGGCCCGGTTGGATTTCAGGTACAATCCAACACGGCCATACTCCAACTACGTCCAAACCTCTGTTGAAGTATGTCGAAAGTTCCGTCTCATCATGAGGAATCCAATAAAGTCGACGACACGTCAATCGGATGTTCGGTACTCAAGATATAACCATTTCCACTCCGAGGGCCTGGTTGGTATCGTATTCGAACCAACCCAATCGTACAAAAATTTCTACGAAACCTTGAGTGTAATATACCGAAACGACCGTCTCGATCCAAGGATTGCATCGCAACTGACATTTCATCAATCGGAGGTCTTTATCCCATGTTATGGTCGTTTTAACAGAAAAATGCATGAAAATAGGGGGTTCGGGCCCGGTCCGACCCGGCCCGAGACCCCCTGGGTCGGACCAAACCGGGTCGACCCGACCCAGGTCCGGTTCCGGCCCACAAGGGAGCGGCCCAGTCCGGCTGGCGCGGCCCAGCCCGAGAGGCCGACCACAACTCGGCGCATGCCGAGCAGAACACAAGGGGAGCGACCCCTTGTTGTAACTGGCGGCGCCAGCTGGCGACGCCCTGCCTCCTGAATCCCGCGCAGCCGCGGGGTCCAGCTCCTAGCCGATGCGGCTATGTGGCAGCGGGTTTTCTTTTGGTGGCGCACTGGGGAACCACCATGTCCAGGTGGCCAGACGGCTCTGGCCGCCACCTCCGGTCGTCGGCGCTGCCACATCTCCCCCTTCCATGTGTCACTGTATTTTCTTTCAGAGCCCGAAAATTAAAATGATCGTATATTCGCGATCCTCAGGTCGAGAGCTCCATGTCCATATGTCGCGCTCAACAGAATATTGCGTTTCCATTGTCAATAAATATTCGGCCGCCTCCTTCCGCGAGCCATTGAGGCTTCATTCCAAGGTCAAAAAATTAAACGATCGCATATTTGTGATCCTTGCATTGTGGGCTTTGCATCCATATATTATGCCCAACAAAACTCTGTGTTTCCAGCGTCAATAAATATTTCGACTCCTTCCTTCACGATCCATTGTGGCTTCATTCCAAGCCTGAAATGTTAAACGATCACATATTTGTGATCCTTGCGTCAAGGGCTTCGCATCAAATATATTGCGCTCAACAAAACTCAGTGTTTCCAACGTCAATAAATATTTGGCAATGAAGAAAACATGAAGAACACATGAAGAATAAAAAGAAAAAGGAGCATGGTTTATATGCAGGATGATGATCATGTTCATTTGGTCATCATCGTCGTGAATTTAGGATATGAAGAATCAATAAAACGAATTCAAACATATATAAAAACCCCTACCTTGATAACGAGTTGATGTTCGAAGATCGTCGCGGAAAGCGGCGTCGCGGGGCGTGGTTCTGTAGACGTCGACGGAGAGCGTCTGAGGTGACGTCGTCTTCCCTTTATCACGGATAGAAAAGGATGATTACATGTTGTTGGAGAACTCCCGCGTCGGTGTCTCTTCCCTTGTCATGTAAGAGAAAGGGAATGGAGATACCGCAGTCGCTGAGTCGTTCTTTGTTGAAGAGATGATGTTCTTCGTGGAAGGATTGAAGCTCTTCGTGGGAGGATGAAGTTCTTACCCAGAGAAAAGAGTTCTATCTCCCCAATCTCCTCACACAACAACCAACCCTCTCAAATAATATAAGACGTATCTTATTTTATTACATCAATCCAAGCATTTCAATTTTTAAAAATCAAACACATAACTCAATTAATTATGTGAGTTGTCATGATTAAAGAAGAGAGGGGGGGTGAGTGATCTCACATTAAAGGGGGGTTTTGGAGTTAAGGAATTTGAAAACGTGGGGGCTCGTGTGGGCCCCACCTCACCCTTAATCCTCTCATGGGATGTTAACAACCGGTGGGTCCCACTCCAACTCCCACACCTAGGATCTAACACTTTGAAAAGAGAAATTAAGTCGAGACACAACTTGATTTTACTTAAACCACTTAGTGAAGAAATAAAAATAAAACAATTATATTTTTATTCCCAACATTTTTTTATGTCAACACCCGAGAAATCGCACCTTCGGAAAAGGTGTTCCTAAGCAATTAACGGCGCTTCGGTTCCATCGGTGCCCTCCGATTTCGATTCCGAGCACCGGTTCAAATGTTAGAAAAACCTGCTCATTTGTTCACTGAACGTACCCGAGCCAAACATTAGAAATTGATTCCGGGCCCACCGGGCCTCAGAATCAGGTTCCGTCAGAAACTGTGTTATTGTAAAATCACAAAGAAATTATGAAAAAATTATCCTTGAAATTTCCGGGTCTTTACAGTTACCCTCTCAGTTACATTATAATTTTTAGCCTTATGGAATACCATCCAATTTTTTTAACGATCGCTGTTACAAATGGAGTAACTATATTTCTGACCTCCATCATACACCTACCCAATGAATTGGAGGAAGATATAAGTCCCACCAATTTTTATATATAATGACCTTGAACAAGAAAAATATCACACAATGTGAATAAATTCTTAAAAAATTACTTTTAAATTTCATAAAATATAATTGTAAAAGATGAATTTAAAAGAAACACCCCTTATAAATATCATATAACTAATGAGTGACTTAATAGAGTGGATGTTATCTATATATACAAATTAAATACATAGAAGTCATCATAATGTAACAAAATTTATCCAAAAACAATTTTAATACCATGTAATCGATGAATTATAAGGCTAAACCAACGAATGAAAATTTGGTTAAGAATTCACTTACCTCTGATTTGTCTTACTTCAAACTTCTTTAAACCACATATTGACCTATTTTGTTAGAGATCCTCTTTTAGGCCATTGGTTTTTGACTTTTTATAACACCACTATATCTTGGATGTGGGATAGTTCCATGGGGATGGAATTTGGTAGAGTATAGAAATTTCTCAAGGCTTTGGAGGTTTTAGAGGAAGAGTAATTATAATGGTATTTATATTGGAGAGGAGGAGGGGTTTTATATTATTTTAAACATTATTTTAATATTTTTTCTTCATATTATGAATATTATTTCTTCATGTTACCCAAATAGTAATAATGGAATATGAGATTGAAAAAAGTTGGATTACATCAGAAATGATGTCATAAATAGTCTACTTAACTTATAATTTGAATATATCCTATATTATTATTTTTCACTATTCATCAATAATTCATGAATTTCAAAAAAATCACAAGAATTTACCTTAATCATTTTTGTATATTTTGAATTAAAAAATGAAAACTATTTATTTAGAATAATTTTCTTAATGTTAATAATTTAATTTTTAAATAAAAGCAGACTTTTAAAAAAAAAATTTAAAACTATAACTGGATTTATATCACCATAAAAAATAATTCAAGATGTGATTATATTAATGCCTACAGATAATAAAATTATAATATAATTTACTATTTATTAGGGTTATAGTAGTATTTATATGTTTATATTACAATTCACCAAACTCAAGTTGTTTTCATCTTACTCAAAATGACTTACTCATCATAATTGTATATGACCATTTTTCGAAATTCGAAACATAGAAGAAAAAAATTCTCTTTAATAGATACATATAACTGTTTAATTCAAAAAAATTCATTAAAATTTATTTATTTTTAAAACCATGGGGTTTTACATTATCCCCACATTGTGGAAATTATTTTCTCATAATATTATTGATATATTAAACAAGTGAGGTTACCTTTCCCTCATTTCATTTTTAGGCTCCCTTGTCGCTTCTTAAAAAATGTGGTTTCTCCACAAATCCTTTACTAGTGGATTTACTTATTACATAATACATTTTACCTTCTAACAATAATATTAATTGGTTTACGTCCATATTAAATGTTCTCTTCTAGCTGAAGTGCTTCTAGGCTCAAAACATGAGAAGAATCTGGTACATACTTTATCTATATCAAAACATGAAAAACATCGTGTACATGAGTTAAACTTGATGGAAAATATACCCTGTATGTGATTTGTCTAACCTCGCCTATGATTTAATATGTTCCAATGAATGACATAATTATCCTTCCTTTCATACCAAAACGCATACCACTTCTCCTAATGATATTATAAGGAAATCATGATCACCTACCAAAAAATAAAGGTCTTTTCTCCAATTGTCTACATAACAGTTCTGCCTACTCTGAGCTATCCCCATGTGTTACTTGATCATCATCACACACTCAACCACATCTTCTAATAATTTTCTAATTATTTTCATCCAATCAACTTCCTTTCTCTGATATCATCCCAGAAATAGGGAGTTTGACACTGCTTCCAATACAATTCTTTGAAAGGCTTCATCTATATACTAGAATGAAAACTTTTATTATTAAATAATTCCTCTAAATAAAGATTGTTATCCCAAGTTCACTGGTAGTCCTTTGAACAAGTTCAAATCATATCCTTAAATGTTTGAATTTTTCATTTTGAATGCACATTTGGTTGATGAAGAAGTGTTTTACTAAAATTAATTCTATACCCAATGAAATTTGAAGCCCCATCCAAAATATAGAATTGAACACGGGATCTTGATTAGATAAGGTGGAAAGAATAACTCCATGTAACATTATAATCAATTTTATGTATAGTTGTGAAAACATATACAATTACATTGTATATCAAATAAAATTAAAATGTATATATTTAGTCAGCCAGTCAACAACATCCCAAATCACATTATTACCTCAATAAGCCATAGATCGCCCCCCACAATGTAAATTGATATATTATCCCATTTTGACTCTACATAATAGAAAAGGGTGAAGCATCCCATTCGGTAAGAGCTACTTCACTTTAACCAATTGACATGTCCAACATTTCATTTTAAATTTGACAATATCTATTTTCATTCCATCCAACCTGTAATACTCGCGAATGTCATTGTACTTCATAGTACATCTAGGATGAACTAAAAATGGAGAACTATGAGCTTCACAAAATAAATCATTCTTCAATTACGAATCATAATGCACACACAATCTCTTAAAAAATATTAAAACACAATCATTATCAAGGTTATATTCTAGAAACATACCCATTTTATCTAATTCTACCTTTTTCTGTAACTCATGTTCCTCCTTCTCTGAATGCATAATTTTGTCTGATAATAAAGGCTACATTGAATGCTGAAGAAAAATAAGGGTATTTTCTACACCAAATAATTTTAATAAAAAAATTATCAAATCATAAATAAAGTGATAATTTTAAAACAATAACATAGTTAATGAGGGATAATGTTTTTGAATCAAAGAATCCACCACATAATTTTCTTTTCTGAAATGGTAATTGATCAGGAAATCATCATACTTTATCAGTTCAGGCCATATTCTCTACCTCGTGTTTAATTATTTCTATGTGAATATATAATTCAAAATTTTATGGTCAGTATATATTTTCAATTTAGAAACTTATAATTGATTCCAATAAATTTTCTATGAAAAAAACCACATATTCCAATTCAAAATCATGTGTGGGATAATTTAACTCATGATTTATTATTTGTTTTAAAGAATACGAAATTACCTAATCATTATTTATCGAAACAGTGTAATATTCCTTTAATGAAGCATCATATTAGATGAAAAACACATCAATTCACGATGGAATGGCCAATATTGGAGCATTCACTAATCTGATTTTCATTTCCTAAAAAACAAACATCACATTATTCTATCCATAAAAATTAAACCCCTTTATGCATTAACATGGTTAGTAGTGTAGATAATTGTGTGACGTTTTTAACAAAAAATAGGTAATAACATTTTAATAAAATAAAATAATGATTTTATATATTATTTTTGGGTCTTGTCCTTTTATCAGCCACTTTTTTTGGAAGGTTCAACAATTATTCCATCATTTTTTACAATTATTTGATGAAATGAAAACTGTTGAAACAAAAAAATAACTCTTTCTGAAATTTCCGTATAATTTATTTTATTTTATGGTTTACAAAATAAACATTATATGTTTTTCAAGCTCCTTATTAGAGTTAAAAAAATTTATATTTTCACCAATAAACACATTGATAAATTTATCCAAGAACTAATGACATATTTTATTTATATGATCCATAAATATAGTAGGTCCATTAGTTAACCCAAACATAATAAAAACAAATTCATAATTTCCATATCTCATACGAATGATGTTTTTGGGATGTTATCCTGCTTCACCTTTAGATGATGGTTTCTAGATCTTAGGACAATCATGGAAATGTAATAATCTCCCTACAGCTGATCAATCAAGTAATTGATATCTGATACAGGATACATGTTTTTAAGAATGATGTTATTCATGGATCTAAAATGAATGAAAATTATCATGGAACTATCATTGTTTTTATGAAAAAATAGTGGAACCCCATGGTTATGTGGTAGGACTAATGAATAATTTATAATGATACTACTCTAACTGAATTTTAAATTCATTAATTTTCATTTGATCCATTCGATATGGGGGTTTTGAAATTTACATAGCATCAGGAACTAATTAAATTTTGACTTTGATGTCCTAGATCTGGTATGGCTCATAGTAACTCTTCAGGAAAGAGATAAAAGAATTCATTTACAACTAGAAAATCCTTAATCTGAATGATTCACTTGTTCTCCACAATATTAAAAATGTATCATTCATATCCATCTTTCAATATTTTCATAAATTCTTAACATGTTATAAATTTTATGGGTTATTTATTGTATAAAAACTGATACTAATTATAAAAAAGAACTAATTTATCTCTATAATAAATATATTCATGATAAATAGAAAGCTAATCCATTCCTATAATGATATCAAACTCTACTTTGTGAAAAACAATAAGGTTTTAAGGTAAGGTCTTTCCACATGCCACAATAGAATGATTTTTATAATTAATATTTTCCATAAAACAGTCCTTAATTATTATAATAATTAGATCGAGTATATTTTTTTGAGATGATATTTATAATATACATAATAATTTATTATAAATAACGTAATGAGTAGTCCACATATTGAATTTTTTTTAACAAAATAAGAGTCAAAAAAGAACCTGATAAAACGTCATTTGATGGCCAGACGTCTGTTGATGTAGTCGTAATGAATCTCACTAGACTATTCTACTTATAGTCCGACTTCTTTGCATCATTCAAATAACTCTATGGGTAGCCATATACATAATGACCCATCTCTTGAAATTTAAAACACATGATAGTTATTTTATTTTTATTACACTTAGTACCATTTTAATTTCAATCCCAGTCTATATGACCAAACTTAACACATCGAAAATACTTCCCATTTTTTTATGTCATTCCCCTTGGTTCTTTTTTCCACACTATTCAGAAATAGAAATATGTAACTTCATACCATTACATTAATTTGATTGATTCTTAACCATCACATTTGATATGTACCCCTTATTATAATTAGTTTCAAAGTACATGTGATCATCAGAAAACTCCATCTCTACCCACTCAGCACAATAGAATTTTTTATCATAACATGTGAATTCATGAGAGGCAAAAACTCTTTGGTACCATGGAATCAATACTGAGTTAAATTTGTTGATTTTTTTATGAAGATCAAAAATAAGATTTGGAACATAACTCACTAGATGGGTGATGTTTTCTTCATACATGAAAACTGATTATTCTTACTTTGTCTTAAATTAATGGTATTTTTTCTCCATCCTATGTCACAAGACCTTATGAAAATATTTTTCATGGAAACAAATATTAACTTCATCCCACTATAAGGAAACAAAAACCTCATTATCCCTGATACTCTTAACCATTTACCATCACTGCTCAAATTCACCTTCAAAAAAATAAATGGAAAGACTTACATTTTTTATCATCTAACATTCCCATAATATTGAATATCATTTCAAGGGATTCATCCCATTCTATAACTGCTACTCGGTTAAAAGATCTATTGAAAGCGGGAGAGTTTTTTCCCGTAAAATGTTCCACTATTATCATCTTATGTTGTGGTACATATGGATGTTCTACATGAGGGATGCCACCACAATTTATTTCCTACGTTTGCTAAGACATTACTATAACAAAATTCTATGTTTATATCCCTATCATTCCAGGCTGCAATTTCAAAAGGATATTGTTTTGTGGGTTCCTTTCCTCTTAATATTCAATGTTTCTTCTGTGGAAAACAATTTTGAAACAATATATCATATATGATTAAATATGGCAATCACTAAATTTTATATAATTTCAAATTATCCACATAGTAATAAATTAATTATTTTATTGTATTAAAATAATCATAACCCCTAATGTTATCTAAATATGCATCAAATACCAACATTACCGCATATTGATCTCCATTTTTTCTATCATGAGTAGGCCATGTCTCACTTGTGGAATAAAAACGAACACACTATTGATGAACGTACCATTTTTTATTTATTTTCATTTAAAAAATATGTTCCCTGCATATATGATGACATTCTATATAATTTTTTTTAATGGTATGGATAATTGTAACACACTAATGCCAATATTCATGTCATTTTATTTATTTATTATTCCTTGTTTATTCTATGGATCCCAGCATGAGTTCTTGGTGTTTCACCCATATAATTGATAAATATTACTGGGATGGATGGTGAGACATAGTTAATGAGTAGTTAAGAGAATATTTTCTAGACTATAGGTTTTATGAAGAATCCCTGACAGTTTCTCTGTCCAGGAATTATCTTTAGGCACATGACCGTGAATGAACCCTTGAAGCCAGTGAAACATTAGACATTGGTGATTTCATGGTAGGAGCATGGCTAGAATACTCTATGTTTAATACATTTTTTCTTCACTGGCTTTTTTTAGAAATGTATATTACCATTTTCCCTTCCGGTGTATTTAGAAAACCATTCCCTTTTCTTTTATTCCTACATAAGACCATCTTGGGAGCCTTAGGAGCATCCACCTCTCCATTTACTTGGATCATTAGTCTTTATTTTCCTATATTAATTTTAATATACCTCAACTAAATATTCATAATCCAATTATCACATTATTATCATATTCCTTGGGTTTTCATTAGCTAGTGTTATTTCTAGTAGATTTATATTCGTAGAGTTATGATGTTGTATTGTATTTGTTTAGTTTAGGGTGAATGATTCATAATGTAGGGAATTATTTTATCCTTATCCATGATTTTCATATCTTTAAAAATCAAAAGAGTTAGGTATTTAAATTTATTACCATTCAAAATAATTACAACATATTCATATGACTACCAAAATATTTCTAAATGTTTCATTCAAGCATGTATTTATTTATTGTGTTTTCTTCGCAATGTCATGTTTTTGGATTGGTAAAAATGGGGGTTCAAAGAGTCTTTTTAGTCTAATATGTATATTCCATTAGGGTATTTTATAAAATTATAAGATTTAAATTTAAATGTAATTGTTTATAAACTTTTTTTTGTCTTATAGATCTTCAGTATAATTGGTTGATATTTGGAATTGTTCTTTGTTTGGGTCTTGGAGAAATTTTATTGTTTGATGCACATGTGTGGGTTCTTGTGGTTAAATGTATATCCTATTTTTTTATTAGATAAATCCTTTTCTTTCTAAAATTTGGAACCGTGAAAATATTTTTGTCCATCCATATCATTTTAACTGAATATTAAAATATTTACAAGTGCATTGGATGCACATAAATATGTGAACGTTTATAAGAAATGAAATTCCAAAAAAATTTCCATCTCTATTACTCTAGTTTTCTAAATAATATCTTTTTTTATTCTATACCTCATTCTTGTCCAAAAATAATGTTTTTAAAATAATCATAATTTTTTCTAAATGGCATCATGGTATCTAAATATCATGAAATATGTGTTTTCAATTACTATACTAATTATTAGTATTATTTACAACTTTGTGTTATGACTTGAGAAATTATTATCAAAAAGGCACAATTGGAATATATTAATCATTGGAAATGTATTTCATTAGTTATTGAAAATTTATATGGAAACAATGGGGTATCATTGGGAATGGATTTAGATTTTAAAATCTATGTCACATTTGGTACTATTATAGTTTTTGGTAAAATGGTTTGAAATATATTGTTGTGTATGCCTGGATGGTAGTTGATATTTTTATACATGACAGGAACACCCATGGTTTTCCACTATATAGATAGAGACTCTGTATTGATGGTGGTGGTGAGTTAGAATGACATGAATCTTGATATCCATGACAGTCTTAAGAGTGTAATTTCATACTAACATGTACTTATAACTATCACCAAGGGATCCAAGATGATATCTAGAAGGGTGATATATAAGGACCCAACCATAAACTTTACATAATATTGAATTAAATTAATAATTCCCATTTAGAATCCTTTCAGGTTTAGAGTTTTAGAGAATTAGATCATAAATCATGAATAACATTCCACATTTAAACAAAGTGGTTACATAAAAGATAGTATTCGTTTTCCCATCAACAGAAACATATTTAAAATAAAACATTGATTCTTTCTTGACACTTCCTTGACACTATCATCATATAATGAACCTTTCACTTGACCTGTGAAAAACATTTCAAAATCATGGGATGAGCATAAAAAGCTCTGTAAGGGATATAAAAGTATGAAAAGAGAACATTAGTCCACGTATGAAATCATACATTACTCATAAAACATAAGTATTTTAACATTCCTCATCAAATCATGAATAAATCATAGAAATCATAAGGCATAAAGGTATCTTGAGGCATTCATAACATTCTTACGTAGGGAGAAACCCTCTTGGTTACATTTGGAATACCCATCACAGTATATACCAAAAATCTCTTCAGATAAACCTTAACGTTTAACTCCATCGCGTTACACAATGCATTGGAGAGATATATCGGGCTCACTCGCCCTTAGTTTACCACGGAACCACCCATCTTCATAACAATGGACAAGAACCATAACATATTAATAGCACATAACTTAAGCATAAAGGAAAGATAACATTCCCACATTTCAATAACAATATAACATTTTAAGATATTGAAATAATGAATCCATTCTAAAAATCATTTTCAAAACCTTTTAAATCATTTAATAAAGATATTTTTAAATCAAATTTTCCCATACCACATTGATGATTTTAACATTTTAAATCATTTATATCCATATAAATAAATCCTTAAATCCATTTTGAAAACATGGATATTAATGAGAAATATTTATAAGAATAAATCATTAAAACATTTAAAACAATATTTTAGTTAAAGGGTTTTTAACAAAATGAGAGACACTTGAATACAATAATTGAGGAATAACATTTAATCAAAACATTATAATATCACGAGAGTAAAGTGATTCATGATATAATATTCCAAAGGACAATATATACACCATATAAGAGTGAATTGGTGCATAAAAAAAATGAAGTCTCAATTGAAAAGTAAATTGAGATGAAATCCATTATAAATATGGTATCCTTAAATTAAAGATAAATCAATCTCATAATTATGTGCGACAAATATAAATACACCCAATATAAGTGGATATTAAGTGAAAAATAATCAAAGGTCATTCATACATATTCAAAGGATGAAATATTCAATAACTACATGTTGAACCCAAAGAAATCGAAATTGGGTTATGAAGTTCCCTTGATAGCCTAACGATGTCACATCAAATTTTAGAAAAAGAGTTGATGAGAGAGATAAAGGGTATCTCATCACATGGACAGAAACATTACAGTAATAAGGCTATGTAATAACATATCCCCACATAATAAGATGAAAATAAAAAGACATAACAAAAGAAGTCTTTTAAAAATAGGTGGGTGAAAGGTTCCCTTACCGATTTGGGTAACATTCGAAACATACACCCCATGAAAGAAGGACAATACAACATTGATGTAAATACTAATAAATGAAATTATATTACACAAAGAGTATAATAATGGTAATTACATATACCAATCAAAGGAAATGGTGGAAAATGTAGCATAAATCTCACGGGAGTAAATGTTAGATGAAAAATACCTTACGAAAACTCGGTAGCCTAACGACGCCACTTAAAACATCCAAAAATGGATTGATGAGATCAAATTGGGTCTCTCATCATATTAAAATAAAATTTACAGAAATATGAATATAAAATAACATCCCCCAAACTAAAAAAGAGGATCATAAAATAAGTTACATTAAGGAGAGTACTTAAAAAGAAAGAGAGAGGTTGGATCTCTTACGAAAATTCGGCAGCCTAACGACTCCACTCAAAACTTCCAAAATGGATTGAGGAGAGAAAATAGGGTCTCTAATCATATGAACATAAAATTTAAAGTATGATTAATATAAAATAACAACCCAATCATAAGAAATATGATTTTAAAAGTAATGACATAAAAGAGTGTACTTAAAACGAAAGAGAGAGGTAGGATCTCTTACGAAAATTCTGCAGCCTAACAGCGCCACAAAAAACATCCAAAATGGATTGAGGAGAGAAAATAGGGTCTCTAATCATATGAAAAAAAATAAAAGTAATATTAATATAAAATAACATCCAAATCATAAGAAAGATGAGCTTAAAAGGAATGACATAAAAGAGTGTACTTAAAAAGAAAGAGAGAGGTAGGATCCCTTACCTCATGTCCGACAAGACTCGATCGTTCTTTAATCTCCTGAATAATAAAATTAGGTAAATTCATAATTTATTTAGAAACTACTTTAAATGTTATTATTCAGTTCATATCACATTTTATAATTTTATAATAATTGGTCAATAAAGTGAGTTCATATCAGACATTTTTGTCGATGTTCGGTACATGAGTAAAAATTGAACTTATTGCAAATGAATTTTCCATGTAGTTATAAGTAAATCATCTCCAGAATAGTATTGATGTTTTAAATATCATATATATCCAGTAAGTATTCATTTTATACTATTCCATAGCATTTGGAGATAAAAAATTAAAAGCACCGTTCATGGAGACGGTTGGCCGTATGTACGCATGAACGCTACTTTCATTTTTTGTCATATTAGTGGAATTAAAACAAAATGAGAGATATATATATATTATAATTCCAGAATAATATCCATCATTTAGATTTAATATATTACATATATATCCAGTATATATATGTACTTATAATAGTACATAAAATTTGGAGATAAGAAATGAAATGTACCATTCATGGAGATGGTAAGCCGTACGTACGCATGAACGCTACTTTCATTTTTTTTGAATTCAATGGAATGAAGTACTAATGATATAAAGGTATATTATAATTATAGTAGGATATCATATGTAACACCATTTATTCCATCCTTTATATTTCCCACATATGGAATTAATGAATCAAATCACTTTGAGGGGGCGGTAGTCCGAACTTCCTAAAATGAAGATATCACGTTTAACCATAATGGAAACAATAAAGGTATACCATAAATGAAAAATACATAAACTTAAGGAAAAAATTGACATATTATATATCATATATAAATATAGTGAAATAATAATGGGCACCTTTGAAGGTGTTAAAAGAATATTGACCAATCATCGTTTCGTGAGGCAGTAATTCACCATCCATAGAAACAGTATATTCTTTAACCATTAGATAGAGGTGTGTGAAAGTTTAGCTCGAATCATTATTATAAAAACATCATAGTATATTTAAGATACTGGTTTTGTTAAAAAAAATTATAAAAAGAGTTTAGGGGTTTGGAGAATCAAAATAAAAAAAAAGAACACAAGGGAAGACATTACCTTTAAATCGGGAAACTCTCTTTGATTTGATCTCAATGGCTTCCATGGAAAGGCTTCTGCCCAAAGTGAGGCTTCAATGATGAAGATAGAGATGTGGAGAGATGAAATGGGCATGGTTTGGTCGAGTCAAAGGCTTGATAGGTGTGTGTAAGGTGGTAGTGGTGGGGGCCTTTTATAAGAGGGGAAGAGGGGAACTCTTGGAAAGTTATAAAATATTACATTATTATAATATTATTTTCGGATTTTAAAGGACCTAAAAGGAAATATTTCGAGGATAAGGTGATAAGGTTTCGAAATCAATCCATAAAATAGGTTTGTGACTATTGTAAGACTTATATGTCAACCTATCTTCTCATTTTATTTAAATCATTCATTTATGAGGTAATCACTGCATCATCACAGTGTCATAAATAAATTAATTTATTTAATGTCTAAAAATTATAAAAAAATTTCATGATGTAGGAAATATTTTTAGATTTCTAATGAATATTTATAGTCAAACATATGACTTATATAACCCCATGTAAAAATTGTTTTAGTAAAACAACACATGTTTGTGACATTTTAATCTTTACTTTAAATAAAAAGGTATTAATGTCATTTTCCATCCAAAGTGGCTCCATGGGGTCCCCAAGTAGACCCATGGATTGTATTGGTCGGCCATGACTCATCCAATAAGTGTAGAACATGTGTCATGGTCATTTCATATTATTATAACATTATCTTTACCTTAAATTACACTAATTACCTCTAATCGCGATTAAAAACTTAAGAGTTACTATTCACCAAAAAAATTATTTTAATCCCATTAAACCACATTTTACATCCTAATGACAAACATGTTTGTAGGATTTTTTAAATTAAAAGCACAGAAGTGGTAAATTTTCATTTAAACGAAAAAACAGTTTTTAAAATACCACTTAGTTGTTTCTCTATTAATCAAAAATTGATGTTTTTCAGAAAAATAACAAATATTCACCCTAAGATATATTTGATATTAAAAATTAAAAAATGATTTCTATTTTACAAAATTTAAAACATATAAGTTTAATTAATTAATTTAATAATTAATTTCCACTGTCAAAACAAATAGCGTTTTTTTAAGAAACAATATCTATTAAAAGATTGACACTAGTTTAAGTCCAATTTCAAAGTAAAATTAATACCAATGACCACTATTGTATTAAATGGTAAAAATATATTCTAATTTCATTTTAAAAAAAATTAAAAATATAATCTAATCATATAAATATGTTATATTAAAAATAGTTTTTGAATTAAAATACAACATTATTTACTATTCATTAAAAAATGAACTTTATCGGAAAAATACCAAAAATTTTTACAAAGTAAATTTTGATGTCCCGATTCTAAAAAAGAATTTTATTTTGTCAAATATAACACATAAAATTGTCAATATGTGGATTTAAAAGTGGTTCTCCATCAAAAGGAGGTTAATCGACCTTTTAAAGAATATTAGAATGTTTACGCTTAAAATTGGATTCATTCGCATTTTTAATCCTCTAACATTTATTGTAAAAAGTAAAAATATTTGACAAACATATATTGCAATTTTTTAGTTATTTCTGTTCAATATCTCCATTACAACGTCTCGGTGTTAACTACCATTTAAAATAATATTATTTTATTATTAGAGTGCAACGTAAGATTCCCAAGAAACTCGTTGTTTCATATTGGGTACGCCATCGAGCATAGCATCCCCTTTAAAGTAATATTAATATTTTATTCACAAATATGAATAAATTTGATAATGTCGTATTATTTATTTACCTGGGGTGTTACATCCTTTCCCCCATTTGGGAATTGCGTTCTGGCAATTTTAAAATTGTGCTTGGAATCTTCATTGAAAATCCCACATCGGAACAAGAGTCAGTAAAACAATCACTTTAAAATAAAGAAAGTGAAGTACAAAGGTCACCCATGTTAACCCATAATAGGATTCCATGTAGGAAAACATGGATATGGAGGAAAAAACTAAGGGTCATGTTCTGAGGGAGACTGATAGTAAGCATGTCTAGGAGAAAGTTAACCAGAAGAAAATCACAAACTTGTGATGGGTTAAACAGTATTCGATTCCCTAGTAGGAAAAGTTAACATACAAAATTTTTGTTTTAAGATACTCTTTATTGAGGAATTTATTTTTGAGCTTAGATAAATCATAATGAAACATACTTGCTTGTCCTGTAGACTTTCAACTTTTACTACATTCCTTAATCAAACCCATTTTTTCTCCAAAAGAGTAGTATTTTGGACGACTTGTTCGCATTAAGAGTACTATAATCAACTTCTTGAGAATCAACTAATCCAAAAAAGGGAACCATATATTTCCCATGTCTTTAGACAAAAAGAAAAACCAAAATTGTTAGTATGAGATAAGATAATCCACAAAAGTATAATCCTTTATAAAAAGAAAATCTATTCTTAATCTCCATAATTTGTCAAAAAACCCCAAATTTCAATGAAGACCATTGGATAAACAATTGTCCATAAAATTCTTCAAAGTAAACGAAACTATGATTGAAACCCAAATATTTGAAGGATTTAATCACATAGTCTTCCATGGTAAAAATTAACTTTTATCTCCAAATAACATCAATTTCTCTTAAATTCTCATATTGAAAAGTAATTAACCTATTCACATATCCTCCATGATAGGTTAATTATTTCTATAGATAACACAAAATAAACTTGCTCTTGATTCCTAAAATCATCTAACTAAAAATAATTAGTCAAACTAACTAGGGATTTCACGTAGTCCAGTGGTAGGTGATAAATACTAGTCGCACTTTGGTTGTGGGTTCGATTCCCACAGCTTTGTCCGACGCGATGGGTTGTCACACGGCCGGCGTGTTGTCCTTTTTCCAAAAAAAATATAATTCCTAAAACATTCCCGAAAACGAGATAAAATATTCATAAATAATCATAACATATTTTAACCTCATGTTTATCTCATGCCTTTCATTTTCCATTGTAACATATAATAACCCATAATTACCTCAAAAGTAAGGGTCATATAAACTCTAATGGTTACCTTTATAATTATTACCTAAACTTCCACATTGATTGGTCATCTCATACATGATGCATTACAGAACATACCAAGGTTCAAGTGGTTGATCATGACTCCTTGATAGTTGGTTTAGAACTGCCATGAGTGTCCTCATTGAATCCGCCATTTCATCCAGTCTCTTAATCAGAGAACCACCATAGTTTCCATCAAAACCATTGTCACATTGGTGCCTGATAGATCCATCCATTTACTAAAAACAGAAAATTTTAGTGTGAGTATATCAACAAAATTATCATGTACTAATGAGGAAGATAAAAACAAGATATACTTACTCATTCACTTTATCTAAAATTAGGACTCTTTCTGAAATCCTAACCATTATGGTAATTTCTCTTATGCTTAGAGAATACCCTAACATCTAATGTTATCTAAATCTACCTTTGATACCAACTATAAGGCCCTGACATTAAACCTTACTTAATATTGAATTAAATGAATAATTCACATTGTGGATCGTTTTAGGATTAGAGTTTTAGAGAATTAGATCATAAATCATGAATTACATTCCACATTTAAACAATGTAGTAACATAAATTATAGTATTCGTTTTTCCCATCAACAGAAACATATTTAAAATAAAACATGGATTCATTTTTGACACTTCCTTTACACTATCATCATATCATGCACCTTTTCCTTGACCCGTGAAAAACATTTCAAAAACATTGGAGGAGCATAAAAAGCTCAGTAAGGGATATAAAAGTATGAAAAGATAACATTAGTCCATATTTGAAATCATACTTTACTTATAAAACATAAGCATTTTAACATTCCTCATCAAATCATGAATAAATCATAGAAATCATAAGCCATAAAGGAAACTTGAGGCATTCATAACAATATTACGTAGGGAGTAACCCTCTTGGTTACGTTTGGAATACCCATCACAGTATATTCCCTAAATCTCTTCGTAGAAACCTTAACATTTAACGCCTTCACGTTACCCAATGCATTAGAGAGCTATATCGGGCTCACCCGCCCTTAGATTATCACAGAACCACCCACCTTCATAACAATGTCCAAGAACCATAACATAATCATAACACATAACTTAAGCATAAAGGAAAGATAAGATTCCCACATTGAAATAACAATATAACATTTTAAGATATTGAAATAATGAATCCATTCTAAAAACCCATTTCAAAACCATTTAAAACATTTAATAAATGGATTTTTAAATCAAAGTGTCCCATACCACATTGAAGATTTTTAAATTTTAAATCATTTATATCCAAATAAATAAATCCTTAATAGCATTTTGAAAACATGTATATTAATGAGAAATATTTATAAGAATAAATCATTAAAACATTTAAAATGATATTTTAGTTAAAGGGTTTTTAACAAAATGAGAGACACTTGAATACAATAATTGAGGAATAACATTTAATAAAAAATTTATAATATCACGATAGTAAAGGGATTCATGAAATAATATTCCAAAGGACAGTATATACACCATATAAGAGTGAATTGGTGCATAACAACAATGATGTCTCAATGGAAAATTAAATTGTGATGAAATCCATTATAAAGATGGTATCCATAAATTAAGGATAAATCAATCTCATAATTATGTGCGACAAATATAAATAAACCAAATATAAGTGGATATTAAGTGTAAAATAATCAAAGTTCATTCACACATATTCATAGGATGACATATTCAATAACTACATGTTCAACCCAAAGAAATCGAAATTGGGTTAAGAATTTCCTTTGACAGCCTAACGACGTCACATGAAATTTTAGAAAAAGAGTTTATGAGAGAGATAAAGGGTATCTCATTACTTGGACATATAATTTACGACAATAAGGTTACATAATAACATATCCCCACATAATAAGATGAAAATTAAAACACATAACAAAATAAGTCTTTTAAAAAGAGGAGGGTGAAAGGTTCCCTTACCGATTTGGGTAACATTCGAAACATACACCCCATGAATGAAGGACAATACAACATTGATGTAAATACTCATAAATGATATTATATTACACAAAGAGTAGAATAATGGGAATTACATATACCACTCAAAGGAAATGGTGGAAAATGTAGCATAAATCCCATGGAAGTAAAAATGAGATGAAAAATCCCTTACAAAAACTCGGCAGCCTAACAACGCAACTTAAAACATCCAAAAATGGATTGATGAGATCAAATAGGGTCTCTCATCATATTAAAATATAATTTACAGAAAGAGTAATATAAAATATCATCCTCTAAAATAAAAATGTGGAGCTTAAAACAAGTGACATAAAGAAGAGTACTTAAAAAGAAAGAGAGAGGTTGGATCTCTTACGAAAATTCGGCAGCCTAACGGCGCCACTCAAAACATCCAAAATGGATTGAGGATAAAAAAATAGGCTATCTCATCATATGAAAATAAAAATTAGATTAATATTAATATAAAAGAACATACCAATCATTATAAATATTAGATTATAAGGAATGACATAAAAGAGTGTACTTAAAAAAGAAAGAGAGAGGTAGGATCTCTTACAAAAATTCGGCAGCCTAACGACGCAATTCAAAACTTCCAAAATGAATTGAGGAGATAAACTAGGGTCTCTCATCATATGAACATAAAAAGTACAGTAATATTAATATAACATAATATCCCAATCATAAAAAAGATGAGCTTAAAAGGATTGACATAAAAGAGTGTACTTAAAAAGAAAGAGAGAGGTAGGATCCCTTACCTCGTGTCCGACATGACTTGATCATTCTTTAATCTCCTGAATAATAAAATTAAGTCAATTTATAATTTCATATGGACATAATTTAAATATAATTATTCAGTTCATATAAAATATTATAATGTTAGAATAATTGGTTAATAAAGTGAGTTCATATCAGACATTTTTGTCGATGTTCAGTACATGAGTAAAAATTGAACTTGTTGGAAAAGAATTTTCCATGTAGTTATAGGTACATCATATCCATAATATTATTGATGTTTTAAATATCATATATATCCAGTATATATTAATTTTATACTATTCCATATCTTTTGGAGATAAAAAATTAAAAGCACCGTTCATGGAGATGGTTGGCCGTACGTACGCATGAACGCTACTTTTATTTTTTGTCATATTAATGGAATTAAAAAAATGAGAGAGATATATATTATAATTCTAGAATGATATCCATCATTTAGATGTAATATATTACATATATATCCATTATATATATGTACTTATAGTAGTACATAAATTTTGGAGAAAAGAAATGAAGTGTACCGTTCATGGAGACGATAAGTCGTACGTACGCATGAATGCTACTTTCATTTATTTTTTTCTGTATTCGATGGAATGAAATAATAATGATATAAAGGAATATTATAATTACAGTAGGATATCATATTCAATACCATTAATTCCATCTTTTATACGTCCCTCATATGGCATTGAAGAGTCAAATCACTTTGAGGGGGCGGTAGTCCGCGCTTCCTAAAATGAAGATATCGCGTTTACCTATAATGGAAACCATAAAGGTATGCCATAAATGAAAAATACAGAAGCTTAAAGAAACCATAAACATATTATATATCATATATAAATATAGTGACATATTAATGTCCACCTTTGAAGGTGTTAAAAGAATATTGAACAATCATCGTTTTGTGAGGCAGTAATTCGCCATCCACAAAAACTGAATGTTCTTTAACCATTAGACGGAGGTGTGTGAAAGTGTAGCTCGAATCCTTATTATAAAAACATCCTAGTATATTTAAGATACTGGTTCTATTAAAAAAAATTAATAAAAATAGTTTAGGGGTTTGGAGAAGCAAAAGAAAACAAATGAACACAAGGGAAGACATTACCTTTAAATCAGGTAACTCTCTTTGATTTGATCTCAAAGGCTTCCTTGGAAAGGATTCTTCCCAAAGTGAGGAATCAATGACGAATAGAGATATGTGGAGAGATAAAATTGTCCGGTTTTGGCCGAGCCAAAGACTTGAGAGGTGTGTGTAAGGTGGTATAGGTGGGGGCCTTTTATAAGAGGAAAAGAGGGGCACTCTTGGAAAGTTATAAAATATTCCATTATTATAAAATTATTTTCGGATTTTAAAGGTTCCAAAAGGATATATTTCGAGGATAAGGTGATAAGGTTTCGAAACCCACCCATATAATAGGTTTGTGACATGTTTACGACTTTTATGTCACCATATCTTCTCATTTTATTTAAATCGTTCATTTATGAGGTAATCACTGCATCATCACAGTGTCATAAATAAATTAATTTATTTAATGTCTAAAAATTATAAAAACATATCATGATGTAGGAAATATTTTTTATTTCTAATTAATATTTATAGTCAAACATATGACTTATATAACCCCATGTAATTTTTTTTTAATAAAACAACACATGTTTGTGACATTTTAATTTTAACTTTAAATAAAAAGGTATTATTGTCATTTTCCAACCAAAGTGGCTCCATTGGGTCCCCAAGATGACCCATGGATTGTATTGGTCGTCCATGACTCATCCAATAAGGGTAAAACATGTGTCAATGTCATTTCATATAATATAACATTATCAATACCTTAAATTCCACTAATTATCTATAATCGCGATTAAAAACTTAAGAGTTACTATTCACCAAAAAATTATTTTAATCCCATTGAACCACATTTTACATCCTAATGACAACCATTTATGTCGTATTTTTGAAATTCAAACCACAGAAGTTGTAAAGTTTCATTTAAACAAAAAAACAGTTTTTAAACTAACACTTAGTGGTTTCACTATTCATCAAAAAAATTGAAGCTTTTCAGAAAAATAACAAAAATTCACCCTAAGCTATATTTGATATTCCGAATTCAAAAATGATGTCTATTTTACAATATTCGAAACATAGAAATTTCATAAATTAATTTAATAATTAATTCCCGCTGTCAAAACAACTATCATGTTTTTAAGAAACAAAATATATTAAAAGATTGACACGAGTTTAAATCCAATTTCAAAGTGAAATTAATTCCTATGACCACTATTGGATTAATTGGTAAAAATATATTCTAATTTAATTTTAAAAAAATTCAAAAGATAATATAATCTTATCAATTAATTATATTAAAAAGAGGTTTTGAATTAAAATACAACATTTTCACTATTCATTAAAAAATGATCTTTATCGAAAAAATACAATAAATTTAAAAAATGTATATTTTGATGTCCCGATTCTAATGAAGAATATCATTTTGTCAAATATAACTCATAAAATTGTCAAAAGTGGATTTAAAAGAGGTTCACCATCAAAATGAGGTTAAACGACCTTTTAAAGAATATTAGAATGTTTACGCTTAAAATTAGATTCATTCGCATTTTTAATCCTCTAACATTTATTGTAAAATGTAAAAATATTTGAAAAACATATATAACCATTTTTTAGATTGTTCTATTCATTCCCACCATTACAACGGTTATGCGTTAACTACCATTTAAAAGAATATAATTTTATTATTAGAGTGCAACATATGATTCCCAAGAAACTCGTTGTTGGATATTGGGTACGCCATCGAGCATAGAGTCCCCTTTAAAGTAATATTAATATTTTATTCACAAATATGAATAAATGTGAAAATTTCATATTATTTATTTACCTAGGGTGTTACATCCTTCCCCCCTTTTGGGAATTGAATCCTCGCTATTTTAAAATTGGGCTTGGAAAATTCATTGAAAATACCACATTGGAACAAGAGTCAGTAAAACAATCACTTTAAAATAAAGAAAGAGAAGTACAAAGGTCACCCGAGTTAACCCATTCTAGGATTCCATGTAGGAAAAAACAGATATGGAGGAAAAAACAAAGGTCCATGTTCTGAGGGAGAGTGACAGTAAGCATTCTAGGAGAAAGTTAACCATAAGAAAATCACAAAATTGTGATGGGTTAAACTGTATTCGATTCCCTAGTAAAAAAAGTTAACAGATTACATTTTTGTTTTAAGTTACTCTTCATTGAGGAATTTATTTTTGAGATTAACTAAATCATAATGAAACATAGTTACTTGTCACATAGACTTATATCTTTTACTAGATTCCTTAATCAAATTCATATTTTCTCCAAAAGACGAGTATTTAGGAAGACTTGTTCGCATTAAGAGTACTATAATCAATTTCTTGAGAATCACCTAATCCACAAAAGAGAACTATATATTTCCCTTGTCTTTAGACAAAAACCAAAACCAAAATTGTTAGTATGAGATCAGATTATCCACAAAAGTGTAATCCTTTAAAAAAAGAATATCTATTCTTAATCTCTATAATTTGTCCCAAAAAAACCCAAAGTTCAACGAAGACCATTCGATAAAATATTGTACATAAAATTCTTCAAAGTAAACCAAACTAAGATTGAAACCCAAATAATTGAAGTATTTAATCACATAGTCTTCCAAGGAACAAATTAACTTTTATCTCTAAATAACATCAGCTGCTCTTAAATTCACATATTGAAAAGTAATTATCTTAATCACATATCCTCCATGATAGGTTAATCATTTCCATAGATAACCCAAAATAAACTTACTCTTCATTACTAAAATATTCTAACTAAAAAGAATTGGTCAAACTAACCAGGGACTTCACGTAGTCCAGCGGTAGGTGATAAATACCAGTCTCACTTTGGTTGTGGGTTCGATTTCGGCAGCTTTGTCCGACGCGACGAGTTCTCACATGGTCTATGTGTTGTCCTTTTTCCAAAACTATATAATTCTTAAAACATTCCCCAAAACGAGATAAAATCTTCAAAAATAATCATAACATATTTTAACCTCAAGTTTATCTCATTCATTTAATTTTCCATCATAACATATAATAACCCATAATTACCTCAAAAGTAAGGATCATATAGTCTCTAATGGTTACCTTTATAATTATTACCTGAACTTCTACATCGATTGGTCATCTTGAACATGATGAATTACAGAACATACCAAGGTTCAAGTGGTTGATCATGAATCCTTGATAGTTGGTTTAGATCTACCACGAGTGTCCTCATTGAATCTGCCATTTCATCCAGTCTCTTAATTAGAGAACCACCAAAGTTTCCATCAAACCCATTGCCACTTTGGTTCATACTAGATCCATCCATTTACTAAAAAAAAATTCAGTGTGAGTATATCAACAAAATTATAATGTACATATGAGGTAGATAAACACTAAGATATACTTACTCATTCACTTTATCTAAAACTAGGACTCTTTCTGAAATCCTAACCATTATGGTAATGTCACTTATGCTTAGAGAATACCCTAACCTCTAATGTTATCTAAAGCGACCTCTGATACCAACTATAAGGCCCCGACATTAAACCTTACTTAATATTTAATTAAATGAATAATTCACATTGAGGATCTTTTCAGGTTTAGAGTTTCAGAGAATTATATCATAAATCATGAATTATATTCCACATTTTAACAAAGTAGTTACATAAAAGATATTATTCATTTTTCCCATCAATGGAAATATATTGAAAATAAAACATGGATTCTTTCTTGACACTTCCTTGACACGATCATCATACCATGCACCTTTCCCTTAACCTATGAAAAACATTTAAAAAAAATGGGATGAGCATAAAAAGCTAGTAAGGGATATAAAAGTATGAAAAGATAACACTAGTCCATGAATGAAATCATACTTTACTCATAAAAAATAATCATTTTAACATACCTCTTCAAGTCATGAATAAATCATAGAAATCATAAGGCATAAAGGTAACTTGAGGCATTTACAACATTATTACGTAGGGAGTAACCCTCTTGTTAACGCTTGGAATAACCATCATAGTATATTCCCTAAATCTATTCAGAAAAACCTTAACGATTAACTCCTTCGCGTTACCCAATGCATTGGAGAGCTATATCTGGCTCACCCGCCCTTAGTTTATCACGGAACCACCTGTCTTCGTAACAATGCCCAAGAACCATAACATAATCATAGAACATAACTTAAGCATAAAGGAAAGATAACATTCCCACCTTGCAATAACAATATAACATTTTAAGATATTGAAATAATGAATCCATTCAAAAAACCATTTTCAAAACCATTTAAAACATTTAATAAAGAGATTTTTAAATCAATGTGTCCCATACCACATTGAAGCTTTTAACATTTTAAATCATTTATATCCATATATATAAATCCTTAAAACCAATTTTAAAACATGGATATTAATGAGAAATATTTATAAGAATAAATAATTAAAACATTTAAAACGACATTTTAGTTAAAGGATTTTTAACAAAATGAGAGACACTTGAATTCAATAATTGAGGAATAACATTTAATAAAAAATTTATAATATCATCAGGGTAAAGGGATTCAAGATATAATATTCCAAAGGAAATATATACACCATATAAGTGTGAATTTGTGCATAACAACAATGGAGTCTCAATGGAAAATTAAATTGAGATGAAATCCATTATAATGATTGAATCCTTAAATTAAGGATAAATCAATCTCATAATTATGTGCGACAAATATAAATACATCCAATATAATTGGATATTAAGTGTAAAATAATCGACGGTCATTCACACATATTAAAAGGATGATATATTCAATAACTACATGTTGAACCCAAAGAAATCTAAATTGGGTTAAGAAGTTCCCTTGACAGCCCAACGACGTCACATAAAATTTTAGAAAAAGAGTTGATGAGATAGATGAAGGGTATCTCATCACTTGGACATAAAATTTACGGCAATAAGTATATATAATAACAAATCCCCACATAATAAGATGAATATTAAAAGACATAACAAAAGAATTCTTTTAAAAAGAGGAGGGTGAAAGGTTCCCTTACCGATTTGGGTAACATTCGAAACATACACCCCATGAAAGAAGGACAATACAACATTGATGTAAATTCTCATAAACGAAAATATATTACACAAATCGTAGAGTAATGGGAAATAAATATACCACTCAAAGTAAATGGTGGAAAATGTAGCATAAATCTCACAGAAGTAAAAGTGAGATGAAAAATCCCTTACGAAAACTCGGTAGCCTTACGACGCCACTTAAAACATCCAAAAATGGATTGATGAGGTCAAATAGGGACTCTCATCATATTAAAATAAAATTTAAAGAAAGAGTTATATAAAATAACATCCCCCAAAATAAAAAAGAGGAGCTTAAAATAAGTGACATAAAGGAGAGTACTTAAAAAGAAAGAGAGAGGTTGGATCTTTTACTAAAAATCGGCAGCCTAACGACGCCACTCAAAAATTCCAAAATGGATTGAGGAGAAAAAATAGGGTCTATCATCATATGAACATAAAAAGTACATTAATATTAATATAAAAGAACATCCCAATAATATGAAAGATGATCTTAAATTTAATGACATAAAAGAGTGTACATAAAATGAAAGAGAGAGGTAGGATCTTTTACGAAAATTCGGCAGCCTAACGGCGCCACTCAAAACATCCAAAATGGATTGAGGAGAGAAAATAGGGTATCTGATCATATGAACATAAAAATTAAAGTAGGATTAATATAAAATAACATCCCAATCATAAGATTGATGATCATAAAAGGAATGAATAAAAGAGAGTACTTAAAAAGAAAGAGAGAGGTATGATCCCTTACCTCGTGTCCGACATGACTTGATTGTTCTTTAATCTAATGAATAATTTAATTAGATCAATTTATATTTTCATAAGGTCCTCATTTAAATATTATTATTCAGTTCATATCACATTTTATAATGTTATAATAATTGGTTAATAAAGTGAGTTCATATCAGATGTTTTTGTAGATGTTCGGTACATGAGTAAAAAGTGAACTTGTTGGAAAAAAAATTTCCATGTAGTTATAGGTACATCATCTCCAGAATAGAATTGTTGTTTTAAGTATCATATATATCCAGTATATATTCATTTTATACTATTCCATGGCTTTTGGAGAAAAAAAATTAAAAGCACCGTTCATGGAGACGGTAGGCCGTACGTACGCATTAACTCTGCATTCATTTTTTGTCATATTAGTGGAATTAAAAAAATGAGAGATATATATATATTATAGTTCCAGTGTAATATCCATAATTTTGATGTAATATATTAAATATATATCCATTATATATATGTTCTTATAATAGTACATACCATTTGGAGATAAGAAATGAAATGTACCGTTCATGGAGACAGTAAGCTGTACGTACGCATGAACGCTACTTTCATTTCATTTTTTTGTATTCAATGGAATGAAATAATAATGATATAAAGGTGTATTATAATTACAGTAAGATATAATATGTAATACCATTTATTCCATCCTTTATACGTCCCACATATGGCATTAACGAATCAAATCATTTTGAGGGGGCGGTAGTCTGCACTTCCTAAAATGAAGATATCGCATTTACCCATAATGGAAACCATAATGGTATGCCATTAATGAAAAATACAGAAGATTAAGGAAAACCTAAACATATTATATATCATATATAAATATATTGAAATCTTAATGGCCACCTTTGACGGTGTTAAAAGAATATTGAACAATCATCGTTTCGTGAGGTAGTAATTCGCCTTCCAAAGAAACAGTATGTTCTTTAACCATTAGACGGAGGTGTGCGAAAGTTTAGATAGAATCCTTATTATAAAAACATCCTATTATATTTATGATACTGGTGTTGTTAAAAAAAGTAATAAAAAAGAGTTTATGGGTTTGGAGAAGCAAAATAAAACAAAAGAACACAAGGGAAGACATTGCCTTTAAATCGGGTAACTCTCTTTGATTTGATCTCAAAGGCTTACATGGAAAGAATTCTGCCCAAATAGAGGCTTAAATGATGAAGATATAGATGTGTAGAGATGAAATGGGCAGGGTTTTGCCGAGAAAAATGATTTAGAGGTGTGTGTAAGGTGGTAGAGGTGGGGGCCTTTTATAAGAGGAGAAGAGGAGCACTCGTGGAAAGTTAAAAAATATTACCTTATTATAAAATTATTTTCGGATTTTAAAGGTCCCAAAAGGATATATTTCAAGTTTAAGGTGATTAGGTTTAGAAATACACCCATAAAATAGGTTTTTTACAAGTGTAAGACTTATTTTTCACCATATCTTATCATTTTATTTAAATCGTTCGTTTATGAGGTAATCACTGCATCATCACAGTGTCATAAATAAATTAATTTATTTAATGTCTAAAAATTATAAAAAAAATATCATGATGTAGGAAACATTTTTAGATTTCTAATGAATATTTATATTCAAACATATGACTTATATAACCTCATGTAAAAATTTATTTAGTAATACAACACATGTTTGTGACATTTTAATTTTAACTTTATATAAAAAGGTATTAATGTCATTTTCCAACCAAAGTAGCTCCATGGGGCCCCCAAGTGGACACATGGATTGTCTTGGTCTGCCATGACTCATCAAATAAGGGTATAACATGTGTCAAGGTCATTTCATATTATTATAACATTATCTTTACCTTAAATTACACTAATTACCTCTAATAGCGATTAAAAACTTAAGAGTTACTATTCACCAAAAAATTATATTAATCCCATTGAACAAAATTTTACATTTTAATGACAACCATTTATTCCATATTTTTGAAATTCAAACCAAAAAAGTGGTAAAGATTCATTTAAACGAAAAATAGTTTTTAAACTACCACTTAGTGGTTTCACTTTTCATCAAAAATTGAAGTTTTTCAGAAAAATACCAAAAATATTCACCCTAAGATATATTTGATATTCCGAATTCAAAAATGATGTCCATTTTACAAAATTAAAAACATATAAGTTTCATTAATTAATTTAATAATTAATTCCCTCTTTCATAACAAATAGTGTGTTTTTAAGAAATAATATCTATTACAAGATTGACACTAGTTTGAGTCCAATTTCAAAGTGAAATAAATTCCAATGACGACTATTGGATTAAATGGTAAAAATATATTCTAATTTAATTTTAAAAAAAATTCAAAAGATAATCTAATCATATAAATAAATTAGATTAAAAAGTGTTTTTGAATTAAAATACAACAGTTTTCACTATTCATTAAAAAATGAACTTTATCGGAAAAATAACAAAAATTTACACAAAGTAAATTTTGATGTCCCGATTATAAAGAAGAATTTTATTTTGTCAAATATAACACATAAAATTGTCAAAAAGTGGATTTAAAAGAGGTTCACCATCAAAAGGCGGTTAATCGACCTTTTAAAGAATATTAGAATGTTTACACTTAAAATTGGATTCATTCGCATTTTTAATCCTCTAACATTTATTGTAAAAAGTAAAAATATTTGACAAACATATATAACCATTTTTTAGTTAGTTCTCTTCATTCCCGCCATTACAATGACTAGGCGTTAACTACAATGTAAAATAATATTATTTTATTATTAGAGTGCAATGTAAGATTCCCAAGAAACTCGTTGTTGCGTATTGGTTACACCATTGAGCATAGCGTCTCCTTTAAGGTAATATTAATATTTTATTCAAAAATATGAATAAATTTGAAAATTTCATATTATTTATTTACCTGGGGTGTTACATCCTTCCCCCCCTTTTGGAATTGTGTACTCGCAATTTTAAAATTGGGCTTGGAAACTTCATTGAAAATCCCACATCGGAACAAGTGTCAGTAAAACAATTACTTTAAAATAAAGATAGAGAAGTACAAAGGCCACCCGAGTTAACCCATACTAGGAATCCATGTAGGAAAACATGGATATGGAGGAAAAAAAGGGTCATGTTCTAAGGTAGAGTTATAGTAAGCATGACTAAGAGAAAGTTAACCATAAGAAAATCACAATCTTGTGATGGGTTAAACGGTATTCGATTCCCCAACAGGAAAAGTTAACAGACAACATTTTTATTTTAATTTACTCTTCAATGATGAATTTTCTTTTTCAGATTAACTAAATCATAATGAAACATACTTACTTGTCACTTAGACTTTCAGCTTTTACTAGATTCCTTAATCAAACTCATATTTTCACCAAAAGACGAGTATTTAGGAAGACATGTTCGCATTAAAGTACTATAATCAACTTCTTGAGAATCACCTAATACATAAAAGAGAACTATATATTTCCCATATATATATACAAATACCAAAACCAAAATTGATAGTATGAGATCAGATAATCCAAAAAAGTATAATCCTTTATAAAAAGAAAATCTATTCTTAATATCCAAAATTTGTCCAAAAAAAACCCAAAGTTCAACGAAGACCATTCGATAAACAATTATCAATAAAATTATTCAATTTAATCCAAACTAAGATTGAAACCCAAATATTTGAAGGATATAATCACATTGTCTTCCAAGGTACAAATTAACTTTTATCTCCAAATAACATCAGTTTCTCTTAAATTTTCATATTGAAAAGTAATTAACCTAATCACATATTCTCTATGATAGGTTAATAATTTCCATAGATAACCCAAAATAAACATACTCTTGATTCCTAAAATCATCTAACTACGAATAATTCTTCAAACTAACTAGGGACTTCATTTAGTCCAGCGTTAGGTGATAAATACCGGTCGCACTTTGGTTGTGGGTTCGATTCCCGCAGCTTTGTCCGACATGACGGGTTGTCACACGGTCTACGTGTTGTCCTTTTTCCAAAAATATATAATTCTTAAAATATTCCCCAAAACAAGATAAAATATTCAAAAATAATCATAACATATTTTACCCTTAAGTTTATCTCATGCCTTTCATTTTCCATCATAACATATAATAACCCATAATTACCTCAAAAGTAAGAATCATATAAACTCTAATGGTTACCTTTATAATTATTACCTGAACTTCCACATAGATTGGTCATCTCATACATGATGCATTGCAGAACATACCAAGGTTCAAGTCTTTGATCATGACTCCCTGATAGTTGGTTTAGAACAACCACGTGTGTCCTCATTGAATCCTCCATTTCATCCAGTCTCTTAATCAGAGAACCACCACAGTTTCCATCAAACCCATTGTCACATTGTTGCCTGCTAGATCCATCCATTTACTAAAAACAGAAAATTTCAGTGTGAGTATATCAACAAATTTATCATGTACTAATAAGGAATATAAACACTAAGATATACTGACACATTCACATTATCTAAAACTAGGACTCTTTTTGAAATCCTAAACAGTATGGTAATGTAACTTATGCTTAGAGAATACCCTAACCTCTAATGTTATCTAAACCGACCTCTGATACCAACTATAAGGCCCCGACATTAAACCTTACTTAATATTGAATTAAATTAATAATTCACATTGGGGATCTTTTTAGGATTAGAGGTTTATATAATTAGATCATAAATCATGAATTACATTCATCATTTAAACAAAGTGGTTACATAAAAGATGGTATTCTTTTTTTCCCATCAACAGAAACATATTTAAAATCAAACATGGATTCTTTCTTGACACTTCCTTGACACTATCATCATATCATTCACCTTTCCCTTAACCTGGGAAAAACATTTCAAAAACATGGGATGAGCATAAAAATCTCAGTAAGGGATATAAAAGTATGAAAAGATAACATTCTTCTGTGTATGAAATCATACTTTACTCATAAAACATAAGCATTTTAACATACCTCATCAAATCATGAATAAATCATAGAAATCATAAGGCATAAAGGTAACTTGAGGCATTCATAACATTCTTACATAGGGAGTAACCCTCTTGGTTACGTTTTGAATACCCATCACAGTATATTTCCTAAATCTCTTCGGAGAATCCTTAACGTTTAACTCCTTCGTGTTACCCAATGCATTGGAGAGCTATATCGGGCTCACTCGCCCTTAGTTTATCATGAAACAACCCATCTTCATAACAATGGCCAGTAACCATAACATAATAATCGCACATAACATAAGAATAAAGGAAAGATAACATTTCCACATTGCAATAACAATATAAAATTTTAAGATATTGAAATAATTAATCCATTCTAAAAACCATTTTCAAAACCATTTAAAACATTTAATAAAGAGATTTTTAAATCAAAGTGTCCCATACCACTTGAATATTTTATCATCTTAAATCATTTATATCCATATAAATAAATCCTTAAAAACATTTTGAAAACATGGATATTAATGAGAAATATTTATAAGAATAAATCATTAAAACATTTAAAACGATATTTTTGTTAAAGGGTTTTTAACAAAATGAGAGACACTTGAAATCAATAATTGAGGAATAACATTTAATAAAAACATTATAATATCACGAGAGTAACGAGATTCATGATATAATATTCCAAAGGACAGTATATACACCGTATAAGAGTGAATTGGTGCATAAAGACAATGGAGTCTCAATGGAAAAGTAAATTGAGATGAAATCCATTATAAAGATGGTATCCATAAATTAAGGATAAATCAATCTCATAATTGTGTGAGATAGATATAAATACACCCAATATAATTGGATATTAAGTGTAAAATAATCAAAGGTCATTCACACATATTCAAAGGATGAAATATTCAATAACTACATGTTGAACCAAAAGAAATCGAAATTGGGTTAAGAAGTTCCCTTGACAGCCAAACGGCGTCACATCAAATTTTAGAAAATGAGTTCATGAGAGAGATAAAGGGTATCTCATCACTCAGACATAAATTTTACAGCAATAATGATATATAATAACATATCCCCACATAATAAGATGAAAATTAAAAGACATAACAAAATAATACTTTTAAAAAGATGAGGGTGAAAGGTTCCCTTACCGATTTGGGTAACTTTCGAAACATACACCCCATGAAAGAAGGAAAATAAAACATTGATGTAAATAAACATAAATGAAGGTATATTACACAAAGATTATAATAATTGGAATTACATATACTACTCAAAGGAAATGGTGGAAAATGTAGCACAAACTCACGGGATTAAAAGTGAGATGAAAAATACCTTACGAAAACTCGGCAGCCTAACGACACCACTTAAAACTTCCAAAAATGGATTGATGAGATAAAATATGGTCTCTCATATTATTAAAATAAAATTAAAATAATGAGTAATATAAAATAACATCCCCCAAAATAAAAATGAGGAGCTTAGAAGAAGTGACATAAAGGTGAGTACTTAAAAATAAAGAGAGAGGTTGGATCTCTTACGAAAATTCGGCAGCCTAACGGCGCCACTCAAAACTTCCAAAATGGATTGAGGAGAGAAAATAGGGTCTCTAATGATATGAACATAAAAATTACAGTACGATTAATATAATAGAACAACATAATAATAATAAATATGATCTTAAAAGGAATGACATAAAAGAGTGTACATAAAAATAAAGAGAGAGGTATGATCTCTTACGAAAATTCGGCAGCCTAACGGCGCCACTAAAAACATCCAAAATGGATTGAGGAGAAAAAATAGGGTCTCTAATAATATGAACATAAAATGTAAAGTAAGATTAATATAAAATAAAATCCCAATAATAAGAAAGATGAGCTTAAAAGAAATGACATAAAAGTGTGTACTTAAAAGAAAGAGAGAGGTAGGATACCTTACCTCGTGTCCGACATGACTCGATAATTTTTTAATCTCTTGAATAATAAAATTAGGTCAATTAATAATTTCTTAAAGAACTCCTTTAAATATTATTATTCAGTTAATATCAAATATTATAATGTTATAATAATTGGTTAATAAATTGAGTTCATATCCGACGTTTTTGTCGATGTTCGGTACATGAGTAACAATTGAACTTGTTGGAAAAGAATTTTCCATGTAGTTATATGTACATAATCTCCAGAATATTATTGATGTTTTAAATGTCATATAATTATAGTAGAAATTAATTTTATACTATTCCATATCATTTTGAGATAAAAAATTAAAAGCACCGTTCATGGAGACGGTAGGCCGTTCGTACGCATGAACACTACTTTCATTTTTGTCATATTAATGGAATTAAAAAAATAAGAGATATATATATTATAATTACAGAATGATATCCATATTTTATATGTAATATATTACATATATATACATTATATATTTGTACTTATAATAGTAAATAACATTTGTAGATAAGAAATGAAATGTACCGTTCATAGGGACAGTAAGCCGTATGTACGAACGAGCACTACTTTCATTTCTTTTTTTTTGTATTCAATGAAATGAAATAATAATTATATAAAGGTATATTATAATTAAATTAGGATATCATATTTAATACCATTTGTTCCATCCTTTATACTTCCAACATATGGAATTAACGAATCCAATCACTTTGAGGGGGCGGTAGTCCTCACTTCTTAAAATGAAGATATCGCGTTTACCCATAAGGGAAACAATAAAGGTATTCCATAAATGAAAAATAAATAAGCTTAAGGAAAGCATAAACATATTATATATCATATATGAATATAGTGACATCTTAATGGCCACCTTTGAAGGTGTTAAAATAATATTGAACATTCATTATTTCGTGAGGCAGTAATTCGCCATCCACAGAAACAATATATTCTTTAACCATTAGATGGTGGTGTGTGAAAGTGTTGCTTGAATCCTTATTATAAAAACATAATAGTATATTTAAGATACCTTTGTTGTTAAAAAAAAGTAATAAAAAGAGTTTAGGGATTTGGGAAAGCAAAATAATACAAAAGAACACAAGGGAAGACATTACCTTTAAATCGGGTAACTCTCTTTGATTTGATCTCAAAGGCTTCCTTGGAAAGGATTCTGCCCAAATTGAGGCTTCAATGATGAAGATAGAGATGTGGAGAGATGAAATAGGCTGGTGTTGGCCGAGCCAAAGGCTTGAGAGGTTTTTGTAAGGTGGTAGAGGTGGGGGCCTTTTATAAGAGGAGAAGAGGAGCACTCTTGGAATGTAATAAAATATTACTTTATTATAAAATTATATTCGGATTTTAAAGGTCCCAAAGGAATATATTTCTAGGATAATGTGATAATGTTTCGAAATCCACCCATCCAATAGGTTTGTGACAAGTTTAAGACTTATATTTCCCCCTATCTTCTCATTTTATTTAAATCCTTCATTTATGAGGTAATCACTACATCGTCGCAGTGTCATAAATAAATTAATTTATTTAATGTCTAAAAATTATAAAAAAAATATCATGATGTAGGAAATAATTTTATCTTTATAATGAATATTTATAGTCAAACATATGACTTATATAACCCCATGTAAAAATTGTTTTAGTAAAACAACACATGTTTGTGACATTTTAATTTTAACTTTAAATAAAAAGGTATTAATGTCATTTTCCAACAAAAGTGGCACCATGGGGTCCCCAGGTTGACCCATGGATTTTCATGGTCGGCCATGACTCATCTAGTAAGGGTTGAACATGTGTCAAGGTCATTTCATTTTATTATTACATTATCTTTACCATAAATTACACTAATTACCTCTAATCGCGATTAGAAACATAAGAGTTACTATTCACCAAAAAATTATTTTAATCCCATTGACCGAAATTTTACATCCTAGTGAAAAGAATGTGTGTTGGATTTTTGAAATTCAAACCACAGAAGTGGTAAAGTTTCATTTAAACGAAAAACAATTTTTAAACTACCACTTAGTGGTATCACTATTCATAAAAAATTGATGTTTTTCAGAAAAATATCAAAAATTCACCCTAAGATATATTTGATATACTGAATTCAAAAATGATGCCTATTTTAAAAAATTAAAAAGATATAATTTTCATTAATTAATTTAATAATTAATTCCCGCTGTCAAAACAAATAGAGTGTTTTTAAGAAACAATATCTATTAAAAGATTGACACTAGTTTAAGTCCAATTTCAAAGTGAAATTAATTCCAATGACAACTATTGGATTAAATGGTAAAAATATATTAAAATATCATTTTAAAAAAATTCAAAAGATAATATAATCATATAAATAAATTAGATTAAAATGAGGTTTTGAATTAAAATACAACATTTTTTACTATTCATTAAAAACTGAACTTTATTCGAAAAATACCAAAAATTCACACATTGTAAATTTTGATGTCCCGATTCTAAAGAAGAATTTTGTTTTGTCATATATAACACATAAAATTGTCAAAAAGTGTATTTAAAAGTGGTTCGCCGTCAAAAGGTGTTTAATCGACCTTTTAAAGAATATTAGATTGTTTATGCTTAAAATTGGATTCATTCACATTTTTAATCCTCTAACATTTATTATAAAAAGTAAAAATATTTGAAAAATATATATATTCATTTTTTAGTTAGTTCTGTTCATTCCCACCATTACAAAGGTTAGGCATTAACTAACATTTAAAATAATATTATTTTATTATTAGAGTGCAACGTAAGATTCCCAAGAAACTCGTTGTTTCATATTGGGTACGCCATCGAGAATAGCGTCCCCTTTAAAGTAATATTAATATTTTATTCACAAATATGAATAAATTTGATAATGTCTTATTTTTTTACATGGGGTGTTACATGATATATTCTTTATTATTAGTTGAGATTAAATTGTCTAGATCAATTTGGTATATGAATGTGGAATGTAGGTTATTCCACTATCAAGGATTGTTAGAGAATCTGGGTTAGTGATAGATATGGGATCACATCATACACTAGTGGATGGGTTTAAAATAATAACCATCTATGATTTCACCTCAATATGTTTTTAACATTTCCATCAATATAACCTATATGATCAAATTTTATTTTTTTCATTTAATATTACATGTTATATATATATATTTGATAACTCATACATGGGTTTACTCCACTATTTATTAATTAAATTTAATATAACATTATGTCTTTATTTTATATAATTTTACCTATTAATCTATTCTCTCATATGTGTTTTTTGATCGCATTGGTTTTAAATTTTTTTTCTGAAATGGGAATCAGTTTTTATAATAGATTTTATGGTATGTTTATCAAATGAAGATATAAGGAAATATGTGTTATGTTCTTAAAATGTTAAAAAAATATTTGTTAACGTAATTTTTAAACTACTATTGATGGAATATTTCTAGAAATGAAGTTTATTTATTCTATGGTGTTAACATATAAATATTGTTTCAACACATCCGATACTAGTTCCACTAATTTTAGGTTGACCTAAACGTTCAATGTAATTTATATTGTTGCAGTGGTCCATGTTCAAATTCATTGTAGTGCTTTTGGATCATCTAATATGTGGTAACCAAGAGTTCACATGTATATATTGTTGCAGTGGTCCATATTTCTTATTAATGTGTAAAATTATCTCCAATGAAAAAATATAAGATTCCCATATACTTGTTTCTAGACAAAAGAGATTAGGGATTTTGTTTAGGTCTTATAATGGACTAAGTCAGATATCTAGTTCATGGTTGACACATGATAGTTTTTATTGAACTACTCATGTTTATATCCTAAAATGGATTTAATTATAAAAAACATTCCAAAAAATTATTCTGTAAATTAAAAAAATATACAACTTCATGAATGTATCCAAATATTTTTGTTTTGAAATATTTTATAGCTATAAATAAAAACCCATGTTCATTTTGGTAAAAAATAATTTTTTTAACATTAGTTTTTATGGAAAAACCACATGAATAACAATAAAAATTAGTTTATGGATGGTTGATTTAAATGAGATATGAGTAAATAGTTTTGAAAATTCCACTCAATATCTAAAATTTAAAAAAACTATGTTATAGAAAGTGATAATTACAAATGAAATAATAAGGAAGTTCGACATATTGGATATCTATCAAGTGTCCTTACAAAAAATATACATTATATTGATGGGGTAAATAAAAAAATGATAATTGTATCCCATCATGGTGATAATAAATTTTCAATAAATTTTTCAAATAAATATTGTTTTGGCTTCATTGAAGGGTTTTATAAATTTAAATCCAAATAAACCAAACATGTTTAGAATCTTGGTATTTATTCTCAAGGTAAATATAATTTAATTTTTATTAATAATAAATTTAATGAATCAAGGAATAGGGAGAAATTTCTAGTACACTGAAATATTTATTCCATGATAAAAGATTCTATGAATTATCTCAATTTTTATACTCATAAAAAACGTTAAAATAAAAAATATGAGAGTCATGATATATTGGAATTAAAATCATGTGAAATATCAAACCAATTAATGGGGATGAAACTTCTGGAAGTTTGTAAATTAATCATATGGATTTTTTATTACCCCTACAATAATAATTTAAGGTATAATTTTTTTGGTGGATGTTTTCTCAAGATTTAAATGGGTTATATTATTAATAAATATATTTGAATAATTAATTTCTTTATAAAAATTTGAAATCATAGAAATAATGAGGTATTGGATATAATTTTTTCAATGATAATTGACTGTGTGGGGTTAAAATTTTTTGTTTAACTCATATTTTTCAAATTTTGGAATTAATATACATCATATTCCAGTAGAAAACCTCAAAAGAATAGTCTAATAATAAGGATGAATTTGGAATTTCATGGTATTTATAGATAATTGTTATTCGTTATAGAATTCATAAAAAAATTTGGGTTGGAGATATAAAAAAATATGAAATTCCATAAAAAAGTGTAATTATATGTTATATCTTGATGAAAAAAACATAAGATTTTTTGAAGAATAAAAAACCAAATATTTTATAATTTTTTATTTTTTTTGATATAACGTGTATATCTTGATCACCAAGTAACATCATGGGATTTTAAATAGAATGGATTTGTATAGAGTTATGCCAAAATATTTTACCACTACTAAAGCCTATAATGTGTTCAATAATATGTCAATGGGTTTTGAAGATTTTATATAATTTTAATTTGCTGAATGTGATACATTAGATTGAAATAAATTAAAATTTATTTCCAATGTGTTTCATTAGAATACATGATAATTGAGGCAATATATTATGAAATAATGCATGATGATATAAAAATTTACCATGAACATTCGAGAACTCAAGGAATATTAAATCAAAAAAATATAAAGTGTGATTGGAGAATTTTATAATTCTATGTCATAGATAGAACCTAAAACATCATAAGAATTATTTAGTGATCATGGACAATTATTTTTTTGTATGCTCATACATGGATTTAGAGGCAATGCTCTGAGATAGAGCACCAGCTACCTATAGATATTTTCCTTCAGACATTTTAGTTAGTTTCCTTAATTAAGTCATAATTTTCCTATTTTTGAAAGCATGTTATTTGTTTAAATATTTCAAATATGTATCATTATCATGTCACACATTCATTAATAATATAAAATTGGTGGTATCCACTTTATTAAATTGTTATTCTATGTCATCCACTAGTTTATCTTTCTTTCATATTTCTTTCTCTATTATTCATCTATTTATACTCTATTATAACATTGTGAAACACTAATATGAGTTATCTTCTATGACTATCACCTCTTTACACCCTCTATTCTAGTCGAAAACCTATGGAATATAGGGAGATGATCTTGAGGGCATGTGACCCACCGGTCTGACAACCAGGATAATAGTAAGTCTGATTAGGTTGTTAAAAAGTGGCATTAGAGGTTGTTTTATGTTATTTTTCTTATTGTTATTCGATGGAATACAAGAGTATTTTACTATTCTAGATATTGGATAAATGCTATTGTTGTGACTGATCACCCAACATTTTGTAAATGACCCAGTATCCAGGGATGGGATTGTTGTTCACTACTTTTCTCAAAAACAATTGATGCGAATTCACCTTGGGTGGCTGTTGTAATTCCTCTAGTTATGATTTATGAAAATTATGAATCATTATCCAGGGAATGATATGAAATTAATGTTTCATTAGATTCGCCATAATAGGCCTATAAGGATTAACATGTCATGACTATACGATGTCAGGTTCTTTCAATTTTATAGCTCCATATTGATTTAATGACTTCAGTATTATGCCATGGATGATTATTTAAAATAAATATTTGTTAGGTGATTGTTATTCCATTCCATTACGTTTTTTTAGAATTCCATATATGATTAATTATTACGATATAATTTTTTTAATATCTAGGTTTTTAACAAGTGAGATACAGTTTTTAATTTTATGGTGTGTGGATGCCTTTTAATCAAGAAAGTGGAACCTATAGAGTCAAATTATCATGACCATTACACATACATATATCTTAAGGATACTTTTTAAAGTCTTATATCTTTAAAATATATGGTGAAAAATACTTGTATAAAGGGATCCAAATGAATAAATTTATTATATTTGGGTTCATTATTGGTGTGTAGGTGGCCCCACATATTATTGGAATATTGTTTTCAAGAATCATAAATTATAACTTGAGTTGGTTTTAGAATAATGGGATCAAACATTCAATCCAAGAAGTGTATGGGTGCTTCATGAATTTTGAAATCATTTCCCATATTACATGTGATAGTGTTATGATGGGTGAAATGACATAAAATGTGAATGTTTATTGGTTTTAATCTACAAATTTTGTTTCCTAAAAAGTACAATTGAACCCAAGTAGCTCAGTTTGGAAAATATTGTATGAGATGACCCATAATAGAGTTCGAATACTAATGATTTAACCATTCATATGGGGTGTCATTTTATTAATATATGGTTAGTAAAAATCATGTACCATGTGTTTCTATTTTGAAATATGGTACACGATGATTAAAATTTAAATAGTTAGATATAAAATATTTAAATGTAAATCTATACAAATGGGTTTTAAGTGGAACCTCAAGTGGTTTGTTGATACCAAAATTTAAGGGTAGTTTTGATTTATCCTTTGGTAATCCATGGAATGTATATGGAAGTGTTCTCCATATGATGTTTTATTTATATAAATGACTTAAATGTTAGGTTTTTAAGACAATAAATTATGTTTGGAATGACCCAATTCTTCTGTTAGTGCTTATTATTGGTAAGGGGTTGATTATGGTATGTAGAACCCCTGGAAAAAGAATTCCAAAATTGTTCCTGTAGAGAACCAAACATGACGTACATGGACATTGCATTACTTTTACAGAATAATTAATACAAAACAAAAATAGACACCTAATGATTGTAATAGTTTAGTGTCTTTGGAAACATAGAACATAATCTTCTAATCATGGTGATAGATCTTTAACATCTACCATAATGATCTTACACTTTTGTTTCCTTACCTAAAACCTTTCTTTGTGACCTGGGGAGAAGAAAACATATAAATGGTGTAATGAAATGCCCAGTAAGAGTAATCATGGAGAAAATAAAACAAATCATATATATTTAAACTAAAAAACATTAACATAATGTATAAACATCAAAATCTTGAGCAATGACAGAAAACAGGGAAGTACGTAAGGCATAGATCATAATAGAACATCAATCATGATAAAATAGCATGGGAATAAAACATGTAATTGTGGAAAACTATTAATCGCATGATATGATTTCCATAGTATCCAAGGAATTACTTCCAAGACCATTATAGCAGACAAAGTTCATTCCAGAACCAGGTTTACTTGTCATTCCATACATGTATTACTATCAGATTTTACTTGACATTCCATTCATGTATATCTCATGAGATATAAATCTTTACCCAATGAATTAGAGGGAGATATAGGTCCCACCCATCTTGTATTGAAATCATTCTAATGTGTTCCACAAAACAATCATAAATCATTCATCATAACCCAAAAAATAAAATGGGTTTCAAAAAAACATCCCATAATAACATAATCCATATAAGACAAATGCATACCATTTCATCATAAGAAAAAATCGAACCATGTAAATAATAGATACATTATTCTAGAAACATAATAATAGTGAATAATTTCATCTTAGATGGAAAATAGTTTTGATAAAACACTTGAAATGAAGTCTTGAGGAAAATATACTTTCTTATTCAAAATAATTTTCCATTCACAAAATGCCACAACAATTTAAGAAAAAGTTTTTTTTGTTAATAATAATAATGAAATTTTGTGGAGGAAGCTTCATGAAAATATGGTATTATGAAACTGTAAAAATCTTTTCATATCATAAAACTTAAAGAAAACATTCTTCTCATTATTTTTCTGAAAAATTCAAAATCTAACTCGTATGGTAATAAAAAGAAATATTCCTTCAATAACATGTGATAAAAGTCAATAAAAGGGTCAAATTACTTTATACATACATGGAATAATAGTCAAAATTTTATAAAACATTTTGATAAAACATGGATATGGTTAATAACCGTAGTAAATACTTACAAATAATCAGTCATGGATAAGAACAAGATTGGAATAATTATCCCTTACCGTATATCCAGTTTCATCCATATGTGTCTGAGACTCCTATATAATTGGTTTAAACATATAATAAACTTATAATCCATACACAAAAATATTTATGATATAATATATAATTCCCTTACCACATTATATTACCCATTAATTTTTCAATTCCATGTTAAAGCATAGTTTTGGGAAAAATCATTTCATTTATTGTACGTGATTTGAATTTTTGATCTTGATATTATTACTTATATCATAATTTACATAATTCATGAATTTAAAACATTATTTATATATAATATATATTCATCATATAAATATATATGATAGATCAATAAAAGGAATGAAATACACAGTTCTTGGAGATGGTAGGATGTATGGATGCATGAACGCTGTTTTCATTTTCTTATTATATTGAATGGAATTAAATGAAAAATATGTGCACATAAATACAGTAGCATTAAAATATGTTATATTTCATGATTACTTTTTGTATATAATTTATAATCATTATTGAATGGTTAACAAAGATAATGAATCTTATCACATCGTGGAGATGGTATTCCGTACGTACGCACGACCTATGATATCATTCCCATAATTATGGAATGGTATTGGAGTGGATTATATAATATCTCCTAATTAGAATCATGTTATAATAATCATATATTGTTATTATTTCCACCATTATACCCATAAAACTAATGTTGTGGTGGAAAAATAGATTACACCATGACGTGGAGAGGGTAAGCCGTACCTACGCATGCGCGGTGGATTCATTTTTCGTAGGATGGATAGAAGGTGAAATATGATTGTTTCATATTTATAATAACATATTAGTATATTACTGATAATGATGTTATTATGTTAATAGGATACAAAAAATGATGATGATGTAGAATAAGAAATTAATTTGAAAGAATTGATAAAGGAGAATATCTCTTCTTCGACACACATCTTCTAAACCTCCACTTAGGGAACTAATTATGGTCTTTGAAGTATACCAGGACCTCTATTAGGTTTCTAGAGAATTGGAGAAGATAAATAGGAAGGGTTTTTTTGAGCCTAAAGGCTCATAATTGTGTTAGGATGAGAGGGATGAGGTTCTCTTTAATATGTGAAGAGAGGGGCACTTTTGGAAACCATAAAAATATTATTTACTAATAAAATAAAACCCCACATAAAAACCTCCAACTTAACTCAAATTCAGTATGAGATAAGATAGTGTCTTAATCCCATAATCCAAATAAATTTTTAATTGTTTTTATTTTATTTTAAAACATATCATTTTGATTTATCCTTATTTAATCTATTTAATTTTATTTGTGGTAATATATTCTAAATTTTAAATTGTTATAAATAATTACATAGGTGTTTTGAATTGACCATAATTGGATACATTATAAAATCATAGACCATATAAATTTTAATTTATAAATTTTAAAATAAATTTGTGATTTTTAAACAATTTAATAAGATGTTATTTTTATAAGATAACACTAGTGTCAATTTCATCACTATTCATTTATTTGAACTTAAATAAAATCCACACAGAGGATATATTCGAACCAAAAAATTTAATATATTCATAAAATGTCATATATATATATATAGAAAATTCATGGAGAACCTTAATTAGTACATATAATATTTTTTTTAATATTTTAAATACCATTTGTTTGATATTTCAATCAATAAAATAATTTTTAAATAGCTATTGAGTAATCATTAAGGATAATTATTTAGTCCCTAAAAATTACAAATAAATTCAACTGATATATATATTTTTATTAGATTTCTGGAGAATATTTATTTTTGATTATTTCTAAATTTTATAACCAAAATAAAATTCTTACACTTATAAGATATAAGAGGGTGACATGTTGTCACTTTATTTGGTTTTAATAATAATTACAACATTTTAGTGATCAAACGTACATTAAATAAATCTATTACATCCCTTATGTGATATGGGTCAACTTTTACTTATCCAATAGAATTTTTGAAAGTGTTAGGGAAATTTTTTAATCTTATTTTTAACCATAATTACCCGATTTACCTTAAATTGTAGAAAATAATATTTACCATGATTACTATTCATAATGACTAAAAATAAAAAGTAGAATATTAAAATAATTTGGACCTACAGATTTCAAATTTGGAAACAATTTTTACAAATTCATAACAACGAAGTGGCAGTATTTAATTTAAAAATAATCCCACTGATGAGAAAATGGGTTTTAAATGTTAAAACATTAAGAAATATTTAATTTTTTTACCAATGAATTCATTGTAATAGTAATGATAATGACTTAAATTATATTAATTGGTAATAATATATTATATTTATACATTAAAAACATTCAATATTATAATTTAACAACATAAATTATCTAGATAAAAAATGTAGTTTTTAATTAAAATTTAGCATATTTTTACTATTCAAAAAAATATGAAAGTTAATAGAAAAATATTAAAAAATTATCCAAAGTAAATTTTTATATACTTATTTCAAAGAATATGTTTATCTTGTCAAATTGAGCTAACAAACATGTCAAAAAATATATTTAATGTTGGCGGGCCATCAAAATGCGGCAAAACTACATTTTTGAAAAATACATATTTTACCAGATTTTTTTTCATAACATGTTCTAAATTATGTGTAATACGAATGAAAAAGTTATAAAATGGAAAATGTAATTAAAAATATTGATAAAATCTTGGTCATAACAATATTATAACAATATATGATTGTTTATTGAAACTAGGTATTGCGTACAACACACGTTATTGAGGAAGGCCGCTCTTGCGTGCAAACAGATGCCAATAATAGTGTTTGCGTATACTACAAGATAATACATTGTTCATATAGGGCAAGAAAATCATGGTGTATCGTACAAAAAAAGACATCAAAGAAATTAAAAATAATATTTCACATTAAATCTCATGTTTTACATTCTATCCCCCATAAAAAGAATTTCTCCCTCGAAATTCGTAGGGGTTATAAATGGTTTACTACTTAAAAAGTTTAGTTGATAGAAACCAACATTGTAAAAAGTAATACCAAAACATATATTTAAAAACTAAAATATAAAATTTAATGGTTACCCAAATTAACTCATTAATAGATTCCACATAAGAGAGCATTTATGAAAATATGGATATGGAAGATAAATCTAACCCTCATGTTCTGATAGAAACTGGTAGAGAACATGGATATGGAAAAGACAACAATCAAAAAGCAATAAATTTGTGATGATCTAAGGTACCATCTGATTAATTGGATATCAGGGTACTAGGACAATGTTTTTGGTTTTCAAGATCAGTTCCCTAATGTTGATGAATTTTTGCATAAGGATAAATACATACTTGATTTCACTGTAATATCATAATTGGTCATTATATGAACAATTTCCATATCATTTATTATTTAAATAAATGATGTTGAATTTTTCCTTGAAATGTAAGAAGATCATGTGATAGAATGACGGGTCATTCCATCAATCTCAAACAAAAGGTTTAAAAAGTTAAAAATATATATAAGTCCAGATATGGTGATATTAATCATATATTGTTCCAAAAATAGACTTATAATTAATCTATCATAACAAATAATAAAATAAAACTAATATATTCTAATTAGGTACTTCTGGTAGGCCAGTTGTATGTGTTAAAGGCCTTTCTCACAACGAATGTGGGTTCAATTCTCTCATCCTTGTCCGACACGACAAGTTTTCGCCCATCCTATGGGTTGTCATTTTTCTAAAATTACACCATTATAACATTCCAAAAATAATATCAAAAGAAGTTTTATCCATAAAAAATACTACCTAATTTCTGTCATAATCCATTCCAACATTTAGGCTTATCCAAAATACTTATGTCCAAACTCACAATATAATGAATACAATTTCTGGAAAGGTCATATAACAAGAATGTCAATACCATCATTTATCCCCCATATATCATAACATATTTCTGAAACATGTAAGTAACTTAATCATGAATTCAATGAACATGAATTACCATAGAACCATAGTGAAAACTTGAATTCTATCAAAATTTGACTCTTTCCACATACCAAAATCCCATAATTTCTATATAATCAATCCATGATGTCACATTTCCTTATATCAGTCATGATCTCATTAATAATATCCAACATATTATTTTCTCTTTATCCCTTCATTATGAACATATCATCTGCCTCCAAAAAATAATTCAATCACTTTTCATGGTTACCAGTACCATAACATTATTTAAAACCAGTACATAGATATTCCAATATTCCATAATACTTTAAATCATATTCCACAACACTATTTTTGAATCTCGTTACATATATAATTAAACATTTCACCACTTCGTTGTCATATTCAAAATCACCAATAGTGATTGAATGTGACTTACCTTTGTCCTTTTCTTTAAGATGCTGTTGATGACGATCATTATTAACCATTGTATTAGGTCAATGGTTAGCATAATGACCTATTTATTTCCACTTGTAGCATTGTAGTGTTGTTGGTGTGTTCTCTGTAGTCTTTTCTCTATTCAAATCATTAGCTAACTTTTTTCCATTACTCTGACAAACATCAGTTGAATGGCCTTCTTATCTAAACGTAAAACATTTTCTAGTCCCATTTGGACAATATCTACCATTATTCCTTCCACACTTTGATAGTAACGAAACATTCAACTTCTTTTCACCATTGTTTTGAGATTTATCCTTGAACACCTTATTTCGTTTCCTGTGAAAACCATGAGATGGATATTTAACCCCAACTTCTATTTCTACCTTGATAGAAAAATACACAATTTATTTATAGCTAATGAAGTATTTTATAGCTAATTTCCTTCGAAGACTTCGTTTTAATCCAATGAAGAATCGATCAACTTTACTTTTAGGTTAGATGATAATTTCATATGCATACCTTGAAAGCCTTGTAAAATTCCACTCATATATAAAAACAGATTCATCATCATTTTACTTAATATCAATGAAGTACTTTTACATATTTGTTCAAAGAATATGATGGAAGTAATTATTAAAATACATGTTCTTGATCTCGTCCTATTTCATGGATTCAATTTCATCTTGGAGCCTTGTATTCGTAATTAGAGTCTACCACGGGTCTACTTAATCTTCTAAATGGTAAACAACCAAAGTGACTTTTACATGTTCTTAACAATGAAGTATGAAAATATTTTTTCAATGGTACTGATCCGTTGTTTAGAAATAAGTGGATCATAAGACCCACATCAATAACGTGGATGTTGCCTCATGAAGGACTCAATAGAATATTGTTCTATTCTATAATCATTTAGAAGTCCAGAATGATTTATAGCCTATGAATGTATAGAAATAAGATTTTTCACAACATCTCCCATAATATTGGTTTGTTCATGAGGAAAATTATTTCATCTTCCATTACATTGATCAAGATGGTTTCTTCGGGTTCCAATTATCATCTAAAAGCCAAAAAGCATAGTGTAAGTGAAAAAAATCATTCTGGGAAACCAACATAATCATTTGGAGTACTTTGAATATCTAATATCATAGGTTTAAACCTAGGTTATCCATGACCATTATCATAATTCTAGGACTATAAAATATACTTATAAATAACCTTAGGGACATCCCTATACATACATTAATAATATATCTAGGGATCTCACTAAAGATTTCACATCCTAGTTTCCAAAGGTTAAATAAACCTTTCCTCTAATACCAACTGTAGAGACCCAAGCCTGGACAACATGGACATTACATTACTTTTGTAGAATACTTAATATATAACAAAAATAGACACCCAAGGAATATAATAGTTCATTGTATTTGGAAACTGGGAACATAATATTATAATCATGTTGAATGATCTTCAACATCTCCCAAAAAGACCTTCCACTTCTCTTTTCTTACATAAAACCTTTCTTTATATCTTGGTAAAAGAAATCATATAAAGGGTGATATCAAATACTCAGTATGTGTAATCATATATAAAATAAAACAAATCATATACATTTGAACATAAAAACATGAACATAATTTTTAAACATCAAAATATTGAGCAATGACATAAAACATGGCAGTACGTAAGGAATAGATCATAATGGAACATCAATCAGGATTAAATAGAATGGGAATAAAACATGTAATTATAGAAAACCATTAATCACATGATATGATTTCCATAGTAGTCAAGGCATTACTACCAAGACCATCATAATGGACAAAGTCCAATACTGAACCTGGTTTACTTTCCATTCCATACCTCTATTACTGAACCAGATTTTACATTCTATTCCATCCATGTCTATCTCATGAGATATAAATATTTACTCAATGTATTGGAGGGATAAATTGGTCCCACCCATCTCATATTGAAATCACTCTTACGTGTGCCATAGAACAATCATAAATCATTTATCATGCCCCAAATAATAAAATGGGTTTCATACACATCATCCAATCATAACATAATCCAACTAAAAAAAATGGATATCATTTCATCATAAGAAAAAATCAAACCATGTAAATAATATAGACATTATACTTGAAACAGATTCATACTAAATAATGGAATCTTAGATGGAAAATTGTTTTGATAAAACACTTGAAATGAATTCATGAGGAAAATATAATTTCTTTTTCAAAATCATTTTCTTTTCAGAAAATACAACACATTTTTAAAAGAAAAAGATATTTTGGAAAATAATAATGAAGTATTGTAGAGGAAGCTTTTCAAAAATAAGGTATTATAAAACCGTAAAAATCTCTTCATGCCTTATAAGATAAAAATACATTCTTCTCGTACTTTTGCTGGAAAAGTAAAAAAGTACCTCGTATGGTAAACAAATGAAATATTCATTCCATCAAATGTGGTAAAAGTCCAAAAAGGGTAAAAATGTCTTTAATCATACATTTAAGAATAATAAAAAGTATGTGAAACATTTTGTCAAAACAGGGATATGGATGATAACCCCAGAAAATACTTACGAATAAACAATCCCGGATAAGAATGAGATTGGAATAATTATCCCTTACCTTATGTCCAATTTTATCCATATGTGTTTGAGACTCCAGTATAGTGGGTTTAAAAATATTATTAACTTGTAACCGAACCATAATAATATTTATAATATCGTATATGATTCACCTATGATTTATATTACATGTTAATTTGTCAATTCCATGTTAAAGTAGTGTTTTGGGTAAAATCGTTTCATTTATCGTACGTGTTTGGATTTGTTGTTCTTGATATTATTACTTATATCCTGATTTACTTAATTCCGGAATGTAAAAAATGATTTATATGTAATATATATTCTACATATAAATATATATATATGATGTATTAATTAATTGAATGAAATACACCATTCATGGAGAGAGTAGGTCGTACGTATGCATGAACACTGTTTTCGTTTCCTTATAAAATTGATATGCAGTAAATGACATATATATATAAACATAAATCTAGTATCATTATTATTTCATATATATCATTATTACTTATTATATATAATGTATAATCATTCTTGAATGGTAAACATGGAAAATGAATCTGATCGCATCTTGGAGACGGGAATCCGTACGTACGCACGAGCGATGATATCATTCCCATAATTATTGAACGGTTTTGGGGTGGATTATATAATATCTCAGAATTAGTATGATGTTAGATTAATCATATATAGTTATTATTTCTCCCATCATACCTATCAATGTTAGGTGGTGGTTGAAAAATATATTACACCACGACATGGTGATGGTAAGCCATACGTACGCACGCGCTGTGATTTTGTTTTTCATAGGATGGAGAGAAGGTTAAATATGTTTATTTCATATTTATAATAAAATATATGTATACAAGTGATAATTATGTGATTACCTTATTATGAAACAAAAAAAGAGAAGGAAGTACAAGAAGAAATGAATTTGAATGAATCAGTAAAGGACATTACCTCTTCTTCGAAGCACGTATTCTAAACCTCCTCTTAGGGAACTAAATATGGTCTTTGAAGAAGAAAAAGAAATTTATTATGTAGCTAGGGAAGTGGAGAAGAAAAATTTTTATGGGTTGGCCGAGCATGAAGGCTGAAAAGTTTGCGAGGAGGAGAGGGATAATGTTCCCTTTTATAAGAGTAGAGAGAGGCACTTTTTGAAACCTAAAAAAATATTAATTAATACTAAACTCAAACCCCACATAAAAACCTATAAAGTTACTCAAATTTGGATATTACATAATATATGGTTCTAATATCATTATCTAGTCAAATTTATAGATGTTTTTATTTTATTTTAAACCTTATCATTTCTATTTATCCTTATTTAATCTATTTAATTTTATTTATTGTAATAATATTCTCAATTTTAAATTGTTATAAATAATTTCATAGGTGTTGTAAATTGTCAATAATTGTATACTTTATAACATTTTATACCATATAAATTCTTAATTATAATTTTTAAATAATTTTTTTATTTTTAAACAATTTAATAATATGTTATTTTTATCAAATAACAATGTTGTCAATTTTGTCACTATTCAATTATTTGAATTTAAATAAAATCCACACAAGAGATATATTGAAACCAAAATATATAACAGACTAAAAAAATGTCATATTTATCTAAAAAATTCGTTGAGCACATTAAATAGTTCATCTAGTATTTATTTTACAATTTTTAAAACAATTTATTTGATATTTCAATCAATAAAATAATGTATACATCACTATTGTGTCATCAGTAATGGTAATTATTTAATACCTAGAAATTATAAATAAATGCATATGATATAGATAATATTATTATCTTTCTGAAGACTTTTTATGTTCGATGTTTTAGGATTCTTATCACTAAATTAAAATTATAACACTTATATGATATGAGAGTGACTTGTTGTCACTTTCATTTGTTTTAATAATAATTACAGTCTTTTCCGGGTCAAAATTACATGAAATAGATCTATTCCAACCCATAGGCCATATGGGTCGACTTTTATTCATCCAATACAATTTTTTCAGGTGTTATTTTAATTTTATAATCTTATTTTTACACTTAATTACATGATATATCTTTAACTGTAGTTAATGAAATTTACCGTATTTACTATTTATAACGTATAAAAGTAAAAAGTAGACTATTAAAATAATTTGTAAATACTGATTCCAAATATGTAATTCAATTTTTCAAATTCAAAACACAGAAGTGGAAGTATTCAATTTAAAAGTAATCTTGCTGTTGAGAAAATGGGTTTTAAAAATTAAAAACATTCCAAAAGATTGAAATGTTTTTACCTATGAATTCTGTGTAAAATTAATGCTAATGACATAAATTAAATTCAATGGTAAAAATATATTATATTTATACTTTAAATCAATTCAATATTATAATATAACCATATAAATAATCTTCATGAAAATAGTTGTTTTTAATTAATATTTAGCGTATTTTTAGTATTCATCAAAATATTAAAAGTTAACCAAAAAAATATTAAAAAATTATCCAAACTAAATTTTTATATACTAATTGAAATTAATAATTTTATCATGTCAGATTGAACTCATTAATGTGTCAAAACTATATATTAATTGGGTGATCCATCAAAAGGCGGCAACACTACTTTTTTTTAAAAAATAGTCATTTTTCTCGAAAAATTTATTTTGCTCTCATATCATGTTCTAGAATATGTGTATGATGAATGGAAATGTTATAAAATTCAAAATGTGGTTAATACTATTCATAACGTCTAGTTCAAAAAAATATTATAATTATATATTGTGGTTAAGTGAAACTCAGTATTGCGTACAAGACACACTATTGAGGAAGGTTGCTATTGCGTGCAACAGAAGCCAAGAATAGTGTTTGCGTATACTACAAGATAATACGATGTTTCGTATAGTGCAAGATAATCTTGGTGTATCGTACATCACAAGATATCAAAGAAATTAAAAAGAATATTTCTCATTAAATCTCAAGGTGTTATAGTTCTATAATATTGTTGATTTTTGGTAAAATTCAGGTTTTGATTTCAATTATAGGAATTTATGTTTATAAATTACACCCTTCATCAGATGGGTGGTTGTTTTATTTTTAGCCATTTTTTGTGGGTATTAGTATCGAGTAATTCCCATTATAATCCAGAAATAAATTCCTTGGGAATGGTCAGATACACCCTTGGTCATTTTATTCATTTTTATTTTCCTTGATAAGTATGAATTGATATAAAAATTACTATTGAGTGTTATATAAATTAACAAACTTGTTGAGTTTGTTCAAGTCATTTAATTTTGTGACTATGATTATGGTCTCAAGTCATCTCCATGTAGAGTGACTTGAGTTATTTTGAATTAGTTTGTACCAATGCTCATGAAGAGTTTATAATGGATCTAGTTTTTTGACTTGTTTGTCTCGTTATTATGATTTTCATTAAATTTTATGATGTATTGATTAAATATTAAATGAAAATCACCCATTCGTTGAGGTTTTTTTGTACAAGTATGTTTGTGAGTGACTAGTTTTCCTTCGTTTCCTTAGATGACTCTAAGACACATCGGTAGGAAGTGTCTTGGAAGTCATGGAAATTAGATATCCTTATAGATAGATGGAATCTTACCAATGTGGACCATTTGATGATGGTCAGGTTATACTTGTGCATCATTAAGACTGACATGTGTTCTTTGGTGTTGGTGTTTTCTCGACAACTTGACATTGATATAGTTTGTTTTGTATTATACCTCTATAAAACACCATTGTTCTTTGAGAAATTTAGTTCGTTCATCTTGAATGATCATAAAAATACTCAGATGGTAATGTATTGTGATCGGTTTAAATGACATGTTTAGGTGAATAAAAGTTTTATCATTGAATTTTGACAGTGGTGGTTCGACATTTATCCCTTCCAGTACTTAGGTATGTTAGACTGGAAACCGTTAAGGTCTTATTATTATACTCTATTAATCAATGATCATGTCCCCTATCTTGTTGTCATCATATATAAACTAGGATATTGTAGGTCATATATCCTGATAAAGGCATAAAATATTATTGATCTTGTTATATGGATCACCTTTGGTGTTTCATGCCATATGCGTGCTCTCCTTCATGTTTTGATCATGAAACATCACCAGAGGTAAGATATGACTTTAGGGAGTATGTTTATTGTTAATTTCATATTCCTTGGGAGAAAGTATCATAGTTAAGCTCATTAAATGACAATCGTATATATCAAGAGTAATTTTAATTAGTAGGATTTAGTGTCATTACACTTTTCATCTCATGTTATGTGAATAAATTTAGTGAATAAATATTTTAGGTAATTTAGTTTGGTGAATATGAGGGGGGATGGTGTTGGTCATTTTCATTCATGAAAAGATGGCTCAAAATGGGAGTTGGTGTTTATGGGAAATACATTCTTCTATCTTTTTAAAAAACACCATGATCGTCATGGAATTCCTGAATAATGCATTGAAATACAATTCAAATAGTGGAGTAGATGTACATTGAATATGATCATTTAATGTTAAATCATAATGTGTTTTGTTTAATTGAAAAAATAGATATTTAGATGATGGTTGGATCCTATATCTATCTAAAGTAGATCATGTATGTATTGTCTCCATGTTTCACTTGGAAATCGAGTGTTGACTCGAGGTTTTAATGGGCTTATTCTTGGCTTTCTTATGATGTACTTCAAGTTGCATTGTACATTTGGGAATGAAATATGATCATTTTAATATATCATTATATCCCATATAGGTCGAGAGATATGATACAATTTTCCAACAGTTTCTAGTGAAAGAGATGTTATATGGTGGGAAGGTTTTAACAATCCATGTTTTGAATAGGACTAAAAAGTGAAGGTTTTCAAAAAAAATAATTACTAATTTGGTTGTTTTAAAACTCAATCCTAGAAATTGAATTTTGAGAGTTGTGTCACATCAATGTGATGTTTCAGACTTGGTTGAATCTCTGTTCTGTTATCTAGGTGGCTAAAAGAGTTTTGGAATTTCCAAACCAAGAAAATAGGTGTTTTGTAAAACTCTAGAGGTCAAACAGTTATCGAAAACCCTAATTCCCACTAAAAGTAAAAATAATAGTTCATTAAATAGGGTAGAGGTTTTCACATGATCTTTACATAGTTAGTATAACCATGTGGTATAGACCATGTGAGGGGAGTTTATAAAACAAACTATGTTTCATGGTTAGTGCACAGCTTTCTAAACAGTGTAAGTCAAACTGTGCACAGTAGTCTGTTTAATGAATAAAATTAATTTAAAATAAAATTAAATGAAAAATCCAAAACTAACTCTTTATCACCCATATCTCTATAATTGATCAAGTGACAACCCAAGGGGGGGTCCAGTTCAATGTAGTACCATCTTCCTCATAACCTCCTCCGACCACTGATTTTCAGCCAGTTTTCTATGTGTTTTATCATATAATCTCTATGGTAGAGTCTCTCTTACCATATCCACATGTTTCCCAATTATTATTCAGCATAAATTTCTCCCCATTGGGTTTTGGAAAAAAATCCCGGTTCATTAATGTTGTTTTTTAATTTGGTTTCCTTTTGTTCTAGGGTAATGCACAAGGTCTGTCAAGTATTGTCCTTGCATGTTTTGGAATCATCTACTGATGATGTGGTAGTTCAGGTAGATTTGGTCTCCTAACAACGTTTCGGTGTATGTTTTACAGTTTTTGATGGGATTAACACTCTATAAATTCGTTTTTTATGGTTCATTGAATTTATTTTATAGTGGATTGGGATTTCCTTTGTCGATTAGAGTCGTCTGGTCAAAGGTGACTTTCCTAAGGGGGCATAGGTAAATAAATATATATATATATATATATATATATATATTGGTTTCCCCATTACATGTATAATCATCCATGTAATTATTATATATGTATGGGTCTAGGTGTTCCAATATATATATATATATATATATATGCATATGTAGGTAAGTGGAGACGAGTATATGCATACAAGCATATATGTAAGGATCCTTTTCCATGTGCTCATGGCCATGAGGGAGTGTGAATAAGGGACATGTGTCCTTTTATGTATTTAAAGTTCTATATTATTAGTGGGGATCAACTTTTTTTAGGTAGAAATTGTCAATAGTTGAAGTGGATGGCATTATTCTACATTGACGTAGGGTCCCTTTCCCTACCATTTTAATATATGAAAGAATTAATTAATTTTTTTTTCATTTAATAATCATTATTAATGAATTTATATTTCTAGTAGTTTCACATCAATTATTTTCTATAGTGAAATGTAAGAGAAGATTAAATAAGATAAATGTTTTTAACGAAGTAATGATTTTATAATAAAACCCCTCTAAACATGGTGTGATTCCTTATTGGAAAAAATGTATCAATTGACCTTTTTACATGTTTGGATTATTTCATTGGTCATCCATGGTTCATGGTGATTTTATTATGTAATTTATGTCAGCATATTTGGCAAAAGATCATTAGGAATATTCCTAGACTGAGTTTCCCTTAATTTCTAAATTCGAGTTTCCCAAATCATCTAATTAGATCCATTATAATAATTCATTGGAATTTTCCATTTGTAATGAATTTTTAGTTTAATTTATTAGAATTAATTAAAAAATAATTTAACATCATTCAATTGGAATGACCAAATCACTAGAACACTTAAAACCATTTTCCATTCCTAAGAAAATTGGGTGAGATGACCATGAGTAGGAAGGCTCATACCAAATGGAATGTCTTAAGTGAATGGATTAGAAATGTTGTGTTGAATTCCTGGGATTAAATAGATTAAATTTATTTAATTCTCTAATATGAAATTGAATTTGGCCAACGATATGCATGAGAGGCACTTTCCACATGTATTTGAGTTGATAGTGAAGCCGATGTTAATATTTCATTGAAAATCTTAAGATGATTATTCTTACGTATAAATGTGTATACATATTATTATATGTAATTGAAATGGGATAAATTCATGATAGGATAATACCTCGTGGACTATATAATTAATTTTTTTTCTTATATAGGCCTGTTATTCATGAGACTATGAGAGCACGTGGATTTGAGCCATTGGACCCTTGGTGATGCATGTCAATGCGTTACATCTCAATCCATTCGACATTGGATTCCAATGGACTGTGAGGGACTTGGGTATGAAAACCATATTAGCTTCTATAATGATTTCTATGAGACCATAAAAGAAAATGTAGTTTTGAAAATGGGTTAGATTATGAGTTGTTCCACTGGTAATTAAGGTCGGTACATTATGTTCCTTCCCAATGAGAAGAAAAATCCAAGGTATATGATCATTTGGAATTTGTAAATACCTTGTTCATATAGGTAGATGTTATGTATATCTATATTATATATATATATATATATTATTTATAAATAGGGACTTGATCACATATACCAGCCATTGGTTGAAGCAGGTATCAATGTCAGGTGTCCTATAAGAACATCGATTGGTGATAATTATTTAGTCAATTATGTCATTAATACTTAATACATGTACATTGTTAAATTTATATTTCATTGTATCAAAGTGATAGAAACTAGTGGTTATAGACTATAATGATTTTTATCTCACACCCCACTCAATATGTCATATCACTAGGGTATGTTAGTATAAATTTATTTTTCGCAGGACTATGAACCGTGGACCGTGATTGATTTTGTATACTCATACCTAACATTTTGAATAAAGTTCTGGTCCTGAGCATCGGATTTTCGTAGATATTTTTCTTAGGGATGTTTAGTTTCGTTCTTTAAATGATTAATGTATTGTCCTTTTTATGAAATCATTCTGGTTTTTTACTAGTTTCGAATATGTATCATTACCATTTCATGTAAACATCTATTATATAAAATTAAATTGTCCTCTTTTATAAGATTGTTATTAGATTTATTCCACTATTTTATCATTTCAATATGATTATTCTTCTATTTTTCATGTGTTTAATATCTAGTATACCACAATTAATCTTTGTTAACAATTGTGTATTTTCTCTATCATCCCCTCCTAACACCCTCACTTCTAGTTGGAAACCTCTAGCATAATGGGATAGGTGCTTGAGGACAAGTGACCAACCGGTTCGACTATTTGGATAATGGTTATTCATGCCAGGATATTACCAAGAGGACACCTATAACCTTATAGATTCTAAAAAACTTATTAGTTTCATGGTCATGTTATAAGAATAACTTTGTTTATTGATGAACTACTAAAGGTATGTAAATTTCATCTAGAACCTGTTGTTCACAGATGTTGTTGATGAGAAACACATTGAGGGATATCAAATTCAATTTGACCATCTCATGGTTATATGTGATAATAATTAATCTATAAAACCTTAAAATACAAATATTAAAATCATTAGAAAACACATTGTACATATATATAACTTCTAAACAGATTAGTCACAAAATGTTGACATCCCAATAGAAATTATTTATTGTGAAAATAAAGTAGAAAATATTTTGATCAGATCAGTTATAGAAAGTCAATTTATTATTTTAGAAAAAATATATTTGTATTATTTTAATTTTAATAAATTTATTTTGATTATAAATTTGTTTATTATTAATAATTTACCGATCATTTATCATTCTATTAAATATTAATAAATACTATTTTAAATATTTTCATTATTTTATAATTTACTTATTTATCACTCATTTATTTATTTTTATACATCATGATATGTCATTAACAATCACATAAATTCTGGGGGTGTATCTTTTTCATTAGTAATTTATAATTAAAATAATATTTAGGTTGAAATCCATTCTATTACAAATCCTCATATCTTATTCTATAATTAAAATTATAAAACAATATAATTCCATTATTATTTGACCTCCCAATATTTTATTTCAATGATTGAACAAAATATAATGATGGTGATTCAGGATGCTCATGAGAATTTTAAATAGAGTAAAAAAATTAATGTGTCTGTTATGGATAATTTTCAACACCTATTGGATAAATTATATTAGTATTTTTGTGAGATTGTGTATGAAAATTAAAAGATATCATCAGGTATTCCATATGAAAAATTAATGAAAATGGGATTAGATTAAAATAATGGATTTCTATGAGAATTTTTGGGTTTGTATTTCTTATTCATGTAACATCATAGTTAAATAAAGAACATGAAATTTTTAATATTTATGATTATTTATGAACTAAATATTAATTCTACTTTAAAGGGGGCGCTATGTTCGATGGTGTACCTGATACACAATAATGGTTGTTTTTGAAATCTTATGTTGCACACTAACAATATAATATTATTTTTTTAAATGGAAGTTAACACCTAGCCATTGTAATGGGTAGAATGAAAAGATCTAATTAAATAAATTATTATACATATTTGTTAATTATTTTTACATTAATCCAATCAATGTTAGAGGCTTACAATTTTAATGAATCTAATTTAAAGCATAATATTCTTTAAAAGGTTGATATACCACCATTTATTAGAGAACACTCATTAAATATAGTTTTTGATACATTTACATGTCCCATTTTACAAAATAAAATTATTTTTTGGAACCGGGACATGAAAATTTACATTAGGTACATTTTTGTTATTTTTCTGATAAAATAAATTTTTTGATGAATAAGGAAAAATACTATATTTTAATTCAAAAATGCATTTTAATATAATTTATTTTATAGTTAAATAATATATTAAATGTTTTAATGTCTAATTAGATTATATTTTTACCATTTAATCCAATTCTGGTCCAAGGTTGAAATTTCACTTTGAAATTGTACGTAAACAAGAGTCAATCATTTGAAAAATTTTGTTTCTTAAAAACACATTGTTTATATTGACAATAAGATATAATTATAAATGAATTAATGAATGTTTTATTTTTTTAATTTCATAAAATAGACATCATTTTTCAATTCTGAATATCAACATTATCTTTGGCTAATGTTTTTCTTTTTTTTTTGAAAAAAATCAATTTTTTTGAACAGTGAAACTATTAAGTATTAGTTAAAAAAATGATTTTTTAATGAAATTTTACCACTTATGTGAATTGAATTTTGAAAATCCTATATCCATGGTTTTTATTATAATGTTAGGTGTGTTCAAATAAGATGAGAATAATTTTTTTGGTGAATAGTAACTTTTGACTTTTATAATCAGCGGTTAAATGTAAATAGTGTAATTCAAGGTCATAAGTATATTATAATTATAAAGAAAATACTAAATATTTGTCTTAACCATATTTTATGAATCTTTTCTGACCTTGGGCATCCATGGGTCCATTTTGGGACCCCATTGAGCCACATGGTAGTGAAAATGTCACTTTAGATTAATTAATTTAAAGTAAAGATAAAAATGACACAAACAAATATATTTTAGTAAATTAATTTTTACATTGGGTTACTAAAGTTATCGTTTCACCTATAAAGATTAATGGGAATGCTAAATAGATTCCCTACATCATTTTATTATTTTTATAAATTTTTGACTTCATATAAATAAAATTATTTATGAATCAAAAATGATGCAGTATTTACCTCATTAAAAAATGATTTAAATAAAAAATATTATAATTATTAAAATAGCATAAAAAACCTGTCAAATTATTATTTTATGATTTTATATTGTCCATTAGTAATTTAGTCTTTCACATTAACTAGTTTTGGACCATTAGAATCTGAATATCATTAAATAATAAAATAATATTTTCACACATTCCTAAAGAGCCCCTCCTCCCCCTTATAAAAATACCTCACTTCTAACTCATTCCTCAAACATCTCAATCCCCACGGATCATCCAAAACCTACACAAATAATCTCACAATATCCCCCTATTCCACCTAGAAGACTTACCTTAGGAAGAAGGAACTTCAACAAACCCTTTTGTTTCAAACCAAAGAGCATTACCCAAAATAATGGTAAAGGTTTTCTTTACTTTTTTTCTTTCATTTTACTTCTCCAACCCATAAAATCTATTTATTCTTTTCATTTATAACAATAAAGGTATCTTAAATATACTAGTAGGTTTATATTATATTTATTCAAACTACACTTTCACACACCACTATCTAATGGGTTAAAAACATACTGTTTCTCTGGATGGAAAACTAACGCCTCACGACACATTGATTGTTTGATTATCTCCAACCTCCTATCATGGTGGTCATTATGATGGAATTGTATTTATATATGATATAAATATATATATATTAGGTTAATTTTTTCTTTATGATTCTGTATTTTTCATTTATAGAATACCTTTATGGATTCCATTATGGGTAAACGTGATAATTTCATTTGAGGAAGTGTAGACTATCGCCCCATCAATGTGATATGACTCGTTCATGACATATGTGGGACATATAAAGTATGGAGATAATGATATTATATATTATATTATACTGGAAGTATTATATACCTATGTATCATTATGTTTTAATTCCATTAAAATATGAAATAGAAATGAAAGTTGGGATCATGCATACAAACGACTTACCGTCTCCATGAACAGTGCATTTCATTTCATACCCCTAAATGTTATGTAATATTATAAATATATATATATACTGGATATATATTATATATATGATATCTAATTCATTAATATCATTCTGTATATAAGGGAAAATTGACCACCAGGATAACATGCAATTTTAAGAAGTCCTTTTTTGACTCAAGTACCAAATATCTACCAAAAAAACATTATTAACATAAATGATTGAATAATGTTAATAACATGGTAATAAGTGATATAAAAGGATTAATATACTTTAAAAATGTTCTTAATAAAGTATAAATTTACTTTAGTTTATTATTCATGAAGAAAAAGGAATAAACGAGTCGTGTCCGACCTGAGGTAAGGATTTTTTTTAACTCAGTTTTAATTATATAAGATTTTAATTGTTCTCCACTAATTTATATAATGTAATTTGTTTTGTTCTGACTTATTTTATATATTTTAATGATTCTATTTATATTCATGTTATTCTTTAATTCATTTGGTGGTTATTAACTTTTTTTTATACAACTCGATTGATTAAAGCGTGGTAAGGGATTTTCATCTCACTTTTTATTCCCTTGATATTCATGCTCTATTTTCCACTATTATCATTTGTGTTATATAAATTCTACACATGATTTTATTATTTGTGTAATGTAAATTCATCTATTGGTATTTAAATATTCATTGAATGATACTTCTTTCATGTGGTGTATGTTTCGTAAGTTACCAAATCTGTAACAGAACATTTTAACCCAATTTTCATTTCATTAGGTTAATATTATAATAATTAATTATCTCATTATATGATTATGTGTTTGATAAATATTTATTTATTTATGTAGTAATTTTCACTCCCCATTATTTGTATATACTTTTTATACACATAATCAATCCATTGTTAAATTCTCAAGTCATGGATATGAACTTAAAAATTTTAATTTTAACCCAATTTCCATTCACTGAGTTAAACATCTATGTCATTGGTTTTGTCATATAAAGAATATCTGTAAATTTTATTTTATTGGTTTAAATTTAATATCAAATCATATTGAGTGTATTTATATTTTTCACACATTGTTATGTAATTTATTTATCCTTAATCTAAGGAAACCATTTTTATAACGGATTTCATCTGAATTTACATTTCATTGAGAGTTTATCATTGTAATGCACCAATTCACTCGTATATGGTGTATATACTGTCCTTTAGAATATTATATCATGAATTCCATTATTCACATGATATTAAAAAGTTATAACTCATTGTTATTTCTAAATCAATTTTATTAAAGAGTCACTCATTTTGTTAAAAACTCTTTAACAAAAATATCATTTTAATTGTTTTAAAGATTTTTTCTTATAAATAATTATCATTAATTTCCATGATTTAAAAAATTGTTTTCATGATTTATTTATGTGGACATTATTTTTTTCAAAGGATAATTTATTTAAAAGTTTTAATGTTGTATGGAACACATGGATTCAACAACCTCTTTATTAAATATTTTAAAAGGTTTCGAAAATGATTTCATAAAGCATTTTTTATTTCAGTATCTTGATTTGATATATTGGGATTGGAATGTGAAAATTTAATCTTTCCTTTATTCTTGTGTTATGTGATATCAATATGTTATGGTTATTGGTCATTTTTTACTTATATAGGTGGTTCTGTGATAATCGTCTGGAGGGTGAGCATGAGATAGGTTTCTAATGCATTGGGTAACGTGACAGAGGTAAATGATAACGTTTCTCCTTAGAAGTTTATGGAATATACCGTGATGGGTATTTCAAATGTGACTCCCTATGTAGTTGTGATTGTTAAAATATAATTATGATATGAATTCCAAAAGTTAAATTTATGATTTATGATTTATATTTTTTATTCATAAATATTATGATTTCATGAGGCATGTTATGAGTAAAAAGTATTAGATTCATTGATTTGTATATATTGATTGGTTAATGGTTCCATTCCTTACTTTATAACCCTTACTGTGCTTTTTATGCTCACCCAATGTTTTTGAAATGTTTCCATAGGAAATAAAGACGTATAGTGTCAAGGATGGGATCAAGGAAACGTCATGTTGTCTAAAACATGGAACTAGACATGTTTCTTTTTATGAGTTTGTATTTTAGAAAAAATGGATACTGAGTAGTAGTGTGTACTTGTAATTTTCATGTTGATATGTAATAGTTATGGACTAATTCTATTATACTATAAACCTGAAATGATCCTCAATGTGAATTATTCATTTAATTCAAGAATAGGTAATGTTTATGGTAGAGTCTTTATAGTTGGTATCAAAGATCGGTTTAGACAACTTTAGGGATTAAAGGTTTTTATTAGACACATGGTTAGACCCTATGTCTATTATTTTAGTTAAATACTTGTTTTATATCTTTTTAAGATCATGGAATGTCAGTTACAAATGGAAGGAGTATGATCTCAAAAAAATTGATATCTCTTCCTGATTACTATCTTGCAATAATTATTTCCAAGTCTTGTTTAGATGACTGTGAAACATTTTCTATAATACAACTCACTTGCAAGCAGTTGTTTGAGATATCAAACACCTACACTAAAACACTTTATCAACATGGATCAAGGTTTTTATGTAAACAAATCCATTTTTCACAATATTATCATATTTTCAAAAAAGGTAATTATTATCATTCCATTTTTAAATATTTTACCTTATCACAATATTTTAAAGCATATTATGATTTTAAAAAAGGTGTTGAATAAGGATACCCTTGCGCAACCTATTTATATTTTCATTAACATTAAATTCTCTCAACACATACCTATGGTATTTTAAAAGGACCTTTAATTGAAAGTTTCAACTAAAATTCTGTCTGACTGTTTTATAAAAATCATGTTTTATCATATGTTTTGAAATTATATGTCACGCAAGATTATTTTTAAAAAATATTTTTCTATGAACTCCCATATGACCAATATTTTACATGGTGTTTTTGTATGAAGGAAGCTAATAATTTTTAAGGACCTATAAAGCATTTTTGCAATGCATGGACCTTCTACATTCATTAACAAGATGATGATGAAACTAAACCGACACCAAGATCACGGTATGATGTTCATCATTTTGGGGATCATTTTATTTTATTATATGGTGGTGAAATAAAAAAATGACAATATATATAAGACATCAAGAATTTAAATGTTGAGATCATAATGAATTCTGAAGAAAATGATAGGTATAAAAAACCTATGAGGATAAAACATGTAAGGGTTATTTTTGAGTTTTATAGAAAGGAAACCTCGTAGGATGGGTGACAACCTGTGCATCCGACAAGGTGACATGAATCTAACCCACAACCGAAGGTTGAAAATGGTGCATCTCCTACAAATAGCCTTCTTGAAGTCCCGATATAGTATGGATTATTATTTTAGTAAAATTATTTTATGTAAAAAGAATAAGTTGATTTTGGAAACTTATTTTTTATCAAATGGATATACATAGTGTAGGAAAATGATTTGGTGATTAAGTGATAAATGTTGTTGTGGAAGATATTCTGTCACTTGAGGAAACACTATATTCCTAAGTAATATAGAATACTATGTGATTTCAATTGTGGAACAATGGATGAATTTTCAGTTTGGATGAATCTATGTTTTTATTGTGGACATATTCCAATATGGATTATTTATGAAAATGATTAAACAAACATGGATAATATTTTACTATGTTAAATAATTTTCAATATGAGACTTTATGGGTAACTGATGTTATTTAGAGATAAATGTTAAGATTTATCTTGGAAGACTATGTAATTAAATCCTTATGATATTTGGTTTTCAATATTAGTTTGGATTACATTTGAAGAATTTAATGGATAATTGTTTATTAAATGGTCTTTGTTGAACTTTGGGTTTTCTTGAGATATTTTGGAGATTAAGAGTAGTTTATATATTTGAAAGAGATTTTCCTGTTAGGTATTATCTGATATCACACGATCCATTTTTTTAGTTGATGTCTAAAGAAAAGTAAGATATATAGTTTTTATTTTGTGTTTTATGTTATTTTATAAAAGATTATTATTGTGCTTTTGAGGTTACCACATATTTTTTAATGCTCATTGTTTGGAGAAAAGCTTAATTTTTGGTAAGAACTTAATAAAGGATGAAACTATATGTAAATGAAAGTATATTTCCTTATGTTATTATACTATATAGTAAATGAGTTCCTCAAAATTATGAAAAGAAACTTAAAACAAAATCATTGTCTCTTTACGTTTCCTACTGGGTAATCAAAGACCTTTTAACACATGATTGTAATTTTTAGGTAAAATTTGGTTCAATGTGATGAAAATAATTTTTTGGTGAACAGTAACTTTTGACTTTTATTTCCCGCGGTTAAAAGTAAATAGCATAATTCAAGGTTAAAACTATATTATTATAATTCAAAATTACCTTATAACTTTTACTAACATAATTTTATGATTCATGGATAATTATGGTAATCCATGGGTCGCTTTTGGGACCCCATGAAGTCACATGGGAGTGATAATGTCACTTTAGATTAATTAATATAATGTAAGAAAAAAATGACACAAACAAATATGTTTTAATAAATTATTTTTTACCTTGGGTTATATAAGTTATATTTTTGAGTATAAATATTCATTAAAAATCTAAAAATATTTCCTACATCAAAGTATTTTTTAATAATATTCATACATCATATAAATAATATTTTGTATGACACAATTATGACGCAATATTTACCTCATAAATAAATGATTTCAATAAATAAGATTATAAATATTAAAATAATATCTAGAACCTGTCCATTTCTTATTGAATGATTTTATTTCAACCATTAGTCATCGTATATTTGTCTTAAACTTGTATTAGACCTTTATAAATCGAATATCATTATATAATAAAATAATATTTTCACACTTTCCTAAAGAGCCCCTCCTCCCCCTTATGAAAGCCCTCACTAATAACTCATTACTCACACCTCTCAAGCCCCTAGGCTCATCCATCCCCTTCCCAAAAAAGCACTCAAGATCCCTACATTCCACCAATATGACTTACATTAGGTAGAAGTAACTTCAACAAACCATTTTGTTTCAAACCAAAAGAAGTTACCCAAATTAAAGGTAACAGTTTCTCTGAACTTATTTTATTTTATTTTACTTCTCCAAACCCTGAAATCATTTTATTATTTTATTTTATAAAAAAAATAGTTTCCTATATATACTAATATGTTTTTAAGATAATTATTAAGAATACACTGACACAAACCTCTATCTAATGGGTGAAAAACATACTATTTCTGTGAATGGAAAAATAACGCGTCACGAAACGATGATTGTTCGATTATCTCCTACTACCTCTCATGGTTTCCATTATGGTGGAACTCTTTTTATATATTATATATATACTATGTTTATATTTTTTTTATTATTATTTATTTTTCATTTCTATCATTCCTTTATGGTTTCCATTATGGGTAAACACGATAATTTCATTTGAGGAAGTGTGAACTACCACCCCCTTAAAGTGATATGACTCACTAATGCCATATATGGGTAGTATTAAGAATTTATTTAATGATATTATAAATTGATATTATACTGGAATTAATATATACATATGTTTCATTATGTTTTAATCACATTAAAATTTTAAATAGAAATCAAAGTAGCATTAATGCGTACGTACGACTCACCTCTCAAGGAAAGGTGAATTACATTTCTTAACTCTAAATGTCATGTAATATTATAAAAACATATATAAATGGGATATATTTTATGTATATTATATATAAATCATGAATTTAATTATTTATATAATTTATTATTTAACACAAGGACAACTTGTAATTATAAGAAGTCCATTTTTGACTCAAGTGCCAAATATCGACCAAACAACCATTATTAAATTAAATGATTGAATAATTATTATAACATGGTGATAAGTGATATAAAAAGAATAATAAACTTGATAAATATTTTTAATAACGTATAAATTTAATTTAGTTTATTATTACGGAAGAACAAGGAACAAACACATCAAGTCTGACACGAGGATAATATTTTCTTATCTCACAATTAATTCTGGGATATTGTCATTGTTCACCACTAATTTATTATATGTGGTGTGTTGGGAACTTCCATTTGATGTATATTGTCATGATTATATTTCTATTCATGGTATTCTGTAATTTATTTGGTAGTTATTATCTTTTGGTCGTACAACTCAATTGATTATATCATGGTAAGAGATTTTCATCTCACTTTTTATTCCCTTGTGATTCATGCTATATTTACCACTATTTTCATTTTTGTGGTATACATACTTCGCATGATTATAGAAATTGTGTAATATATTTTCATTTATGGTTATTTACATCTTCATTTAATACTCCTTCTTTCATGTGGTGTATGTTTCGTATGTTACCAAATTAGTAAGGGAACTTTTTAACCCAATTATGATTTCCTTGGGTTAATCTTCTAATTCTTAATTATGTCATTTTATGATTATGTGTAGAATCACTATTTATTTATTTATGTTGAAATTTAAACTTCTTTTTGTGTGGATATACATTTGATACACATAATCAATCCATTGTTAAATTTTTACGTCATTTATATGAACATGATAAGAGTAATTTTAACTCAATTTCTATTCAATGAGTTTAACATCTTTGTCATTGGTTTTGTCTTGAAACAAATATGTATAAATGTTCTATGATTTATTAACACTGAATATCCAATCATATTTAGTGTATTTATATTTTTCAAACATTTTTATGTATTTTATTTATCCTTAATCTAAGATTCATTTTTTAAAATGGATTTCATGTCAATTTACATTCCATTGGGACTTCAATGTTGTTATGCACCAATTCACTCTTAAAAGGTATATATACTGTCTTTTAACATATTATATCATGAATCAATTTATTTTCATGATATTATAAATTTTTGATTCAATGTTATTCCTCAATTATTTTTATTCAAGAGTCTCTCATTTTGTTACAAACTCTTTAACTAAAATGTCATTTTAAATGATTTAATGATGTATTCTTCTGAATCATTACCATTAATGTACATGTATTAAAAAATGGTTCTGAATATTTATTTATATGGACATTAATGTTATCAAATGATAATTTATTTAATTGTTTCAAAGTGGTGTGGGACAATTTGATTGAACAATGTCTTTATAAAATATTTTAAATGGGTTTAAAAAAAAATTGATATAGCATTGTTTATTTCAATATCATGATTTGATATATTTTGATTGGAATGTGGAAATGTTATCATTCAATTATTCTTGTGTTATGATTTATGAATACATTATGTTTATTGGTCACTGTTTATGTATACGGGTTGTTCCATGATAAACCTAGGGTGGGTGAGCCCGAGATAGCTCTCCATGCATTGGGTAACGTAACAGAGGTAAATATTTATGTTTCTCCTAAGAGATTTATGTAATATAAGGTGATGGGTATTAAAAATGTGACTCTCTATTTAGTTGTTATAGCAAATATTTATGTATGATAGAAATTCCTCAAGGTAAATTTATGATTTATGATTTCTTTATTTTATTCATAAATCTTATGATTTCATGAGGTATGATAGGATTAAAAAGTACTGGTTTCGTTGATTTTTATTTATTGATAGGTTAATGTTTCCATTACATATTTTATAAACCTTTCTCTGCTTTTTATGCTCACCCAACGTTTTTGAAATGTTTTACACATGACATAATGATGAATAGGGTCAAGGATGTGATAACGGAAAAGTAATGATATCAAAAACATGGAAGTAGACATGTTTTTTAAGAGTTTATATTCTAAAAAATGGATATTGAGTAGTAGTATCTACAAGTAATTTTCATGTTGATATGTAATAGATATTACCTAATTTCCTAAAAATCTAAAACCTGAGAAGATCCTCAATGTGAATTATTCATTTAATTCAAGAGTTTGTAATGTTTGTGGCCGTGTCCTTATAGTTGTATCAGAGATCGTTTTTGATAACTATATGGATTGATAGATTTTGTTAGACACATGATTTGTCCCTATGTCTATTATTTCTGTTAAATCCATGTTTTATAACATTTTCAGATCAAGGAATGTTAGTTACAAATGGAAGGAGTAGATCTAAAACAATAATCAAATCTCATCCTAATGACTTGTTTATAATAATTATTTAATAGTCCTATTTGTATGATTGTGATATTTTTTCTAGCACACAACTCACATGAAAGTAGTTTTTTGAGATATCAAACACGTCCACTATAACTCTTTATCTTCATGGATCAAGGTTTGTATTTAATAAAATACTATTTTCACAATATTCTCCTATATTCATGAAAGGTAAATATTTTCAACGAATTTTGAAATATTTTACCCTATCAAAATACTATGAAGCATATTATGATTTTAAAAATTGTGTTGAAGAAGGAGACCCTTGCACAACCTATTTATATTTTCATTAACAATGTATTCTCTCAGAACATACCTATGGTATTTTAAAATGACCATTAATTATCACTTCATCTCAAATTATTTCTGACTATTTTATAGAATTCAAGTTTATCAGATATTTTGAAATTATATGTCACACATGATTATTTTCCAAAACAATTTTTCTATGAACACCCAAATGACCCATGTTGTACAGGGAGTACTTGGATAAAGGAAGAAAATGATTTTTAAGGATCTCTAAATCAGTGTTGCAATGTATAGACCTTCTACCATCATGAACAACGTGATGATGAAACCAAAGGGACACCATGATCAAGGATTGATGTTCTTCATTTTGGGGATCATTTTATTTTATAATATGGTGGTGAAATAAAAAAATGATAATATATATAAGTCATCAAGAATTAAGATGTTGAGATCATAATGAATTGGAATGAAAATGAGAGGTATAAAAAACTATTGAGGTTAAAACATTTTAGGGTTATTTATGAGTTTTATAAAAAGGAAAACCTATTGGATGGGTGAGACCCTATCACATCCGGAAAGGCCACAAGAATTGAACCCACAACCGAAGGGTGAAAAGGGTGGATTTCCTACCATTGGCTTACTTGATGTCCCTAGTTCGTATTAATTTTTTTTAGAAAAATAATTTTATGGAAAAAGAATAATATGATTTTGGGAACATATGTTTTTTCAAATTAAAGTAAATAGTATAAGAAAATGATTTGGTGATTAGGTTATAAATGTTTTTGTAGAAGACATTATCCTTGATGATGAAACACTATATTCCTAAGGAATATAGAATACAATGGGATTTCAATTGTGGAAAAATGCTAGAATTTTTAGTTTGGAAGAATCTAAGTTTTTATTGTGGATATATGAAGATTTGGTTTATTTATGAAAATGACTAACCTATCATTGAGAATATGTGATTAGGTTAATTACTTTTCAATATGAGACTTTATGAGTAACTGATGTTATTTAGAGACAAATTTTAAGATTTATCTTGGAAAACTATGTAATTAAATCATTATGTGATTTGGGTTTCAATAATAGTTTCGATTACTTTTGGATAATATTATGTAAAATTTTATATTGAATGGTTTTTGTTGAACATTGGGTTTTTTTTGACAAATTTTAGAGATTAAGAGTATTTTTTATTTTAGTAAAAGTTTTTCCTTTTGGTGTATTATATGATCTTGAACTAACCATTTTGGTTTTAGTTGATTTCTAAAGTCCAGAGAAATATATAGTTTTTCTTTTTTGGATTGTGTGATTTTCTGAAATATAATTCTTGTGCTTTTGAAGTGACCACGTCTTTTTGAATGCTCATTGTTTGGGGAAATGCTATGTTTTTTATTGAAACTTATTAACGAAAGAAACTCTACATGATGGTAAGTATTTTTCCATATGTTTTTATTCTTTGTTGTAAATGAATTATTTAATATTATAAAAAAAAACATAAAACAAAATCGGTGTTTCTTTACATTTCATACTGGGTAATCAAAGACCATTTAACACATCATAATTTTGTGATTTTCTTGTGGTTAACTTTCTCCTAATCATGTTTTTTATCACTCCCTATCAGAACATGACCATTTGTTTTCACTTACATATACATGTTTTTCTTACCTGGAATCCTAGTGTGGGTTATCTCAGGTGACCATTGTTCTTCTTTTTTATTCTTTTGAAGTGATAGTTTTACTAACTCTTTTTTTATTTAGGACATTTAATGAAGATTCGAAGCCCAGTTTTAAAATTACGAGGACGTAATTCACAAAAGGGGGGAAGGATGTAACATTAAAGGTAAATAAATAAAATTATTTTTTACATATTTATTAATATTTGTGAACTAAATATTAATTATACTTTAAATGGGTTGCAATGATCGATGGCATACCCAATTCAGAACAATGAGATTCTTTGAAATCTTGCGTTGCACTCTAATAATATAATATTATTATTTTATATGGTATTTAAGACCTTTCTATTATAATGGCAGGAATATACAAACTAACTAGAAAAATTATTATACATTTATGTTAAATGTTTTTACATTTATCCAATAAAAGTTAGAGGCTTAAAATGCGAATGAATATAATTTTATGCATAATTTACATTAAAAGGATGATTTATTGCCTTTTTAATGGAGAACACTCTTAAAATATAGTATTGGTTACTTTAATTTGTTCTATTTGACAAAATAAAAATCTTCTTTAAATTCAGAACATCAAAATTTACAATGGGTATAATTTTGGTATTTTTCTGAGAAAATTCATTTTTTGATGAATATTGAAAGATACAATAGTTCAATTCAAAACTTCCTTTTAATATAATTTATTTAAATTGTTAGATTATCTTTTTTAAATGGTTTTAATGTTTAATTAGATTAAATTTCAACCATTTAATCCAATTTTTGTAATTGGAAAATATTTCACTTTAAAATTGGGAATTAACAAATGTTGATCTTTTGACAAATATTGTTTCTTAAAAACATGATATTTGTTTTTGAAGACATGAATTAAATTTAAATTAATTAATTATACTTATTTGTTTTTAATTTTTTAAAATATATATCATTTATTAATTCAGAATATCAAATATATATTAGGCTGAATTTTTGGTATTTTGTTGGAAAAACATCAATTTTTGATGAATAGTGAAACCACTAGGTAGTAGTCAAAAAACCAATATTTTCCATTAAATAAAATTTTACAACATTTATGAATTGAATATTGAAAATACAACAAACATGGTTGATATCAATAAGAAAAATCTGGTTCAATAAGATGAAAATAAATTTTTTGTGAATAGTAACTTTTTCCTTATTTACCCTAGTTAAAAAAATCAGGTAAAGCATGGTAAAAAGTATATTAAAATATTACATAATTTCCTTAAAACTAGTCCTAAAATTATTTTATTAGTCATGGCCGATCATGGGTATCCATGTGTTGATTTTCTGACCCCATGGAGCTACTTGGGAGTGATAATGGCACTTTAGATTTATTAATTTAAAGTAAAGAAATAAATGACACAAAAAAATATCTTTTATTAAATTAATTTTTACGTGGGGTTATTTATGTTATATTTTCAACTATAAATATTAATTGGAAAGAAAAATATATTTACCACATAATGGTATTTAAAAAAAATTAGACATCTTATAATTATTATTATTTATGACACAAAAATGAGGCAGTATTTACCTAAATTATAAATGATTTAAATAAATAAGATTATAAATATTAAAATAACATCCCAAACCTATACAATTGTTATTGGATTATTTTATTTCAACCATTAGTCATATTTTATTTGTCTTTATCTGTTTTTGACCTTTATAAGATGAATATAATTATATACTAAATTAATATTTTCACACTTTCCTAAAGTTCCCCTCCTCCACCATATAAAAATTCATCACATCTAACTCATTTATAACACCTCTAGATCCCCTTGTATCATCTGACCCCTTCCCAAATAATCTCTGAAGATAACTCTCTTTCACATAGAAGTCTTAACATAGGAATAAGGAACTTTAACAAATCCTTTTGCTTCAAACTGAAGGGATTTACCCAAATTAAAGATAGCAGTTTCTCTTAACATATTTTCATTTATTTTACTTCTCCTACCCCTAAAATATTTTTATTCCTTTAATTTATAACAAAAAATGATTCCTTGATATACTAATATGTTATTATGAGAAATATTCTAACCACGCTTACACAAACCTCTATCTAATCGGTGAAGAACATACTATGTGTATTGATGGAAAACTAACGTCTCACGAAACGATGATTGTTCGATTATCTCATACCACAACTCATGGTGTCCATTATGAGGGTACTGTATTTATATATGATATATATATATATATATATTATTTTTATGTTTTATTTATTCTTCTTTATTTTTCATTTATAGAAATCCTTTATGGTTTCCATTATGGGTAAAAATGATAATTTAATTTGAGAAGTGCGGACTACCGCCCCCTCAAAGTAAAATGACTCATTAATGCCATATTTGGGACGTATAATGGATGGAGTTAATGGTATTATATATGATATTATACAAGAATTATAATATAACTATGTATCTTTTTTAATTAAATTAAAATACGAAATAGAAATGAAAGTAGCGTTCATGCGTACGTACAACTTACCTCTCCATGAACGGTGCATTTCATTTCTTAAATCTAAATGTTATGTAATATTATAAATACATTTATATATATATATATACGAGATATATATGATATATATGATATCTGAAACATGAATATCATTTTGGAGATAATGAATTATTGACCATAAGGACAACTTATAATTATAAGAAGTCCATTTTTGGACTCAAGTACCAAATATGGACCAAATGACCATTATTAACTAAAATGATTAAATAATGTTTATGACATGGTGATAAGTGATATAAAAATAATAATAAACTTTAAAGAGGTTCTTAAGCAAGTATAAATTATCTTGAGTTTATTATTCAGGAATAACAAGGAACAAACGAGTCATGTCAGACACAAGGATATGATTTTTTTATCTCACATTAATTTATATGATATTTTCATTGTTCGCCACTGATTTGTTGCATGTGTTGTGTTGTGTACTGTGATTTGATATATATTATAATGATTCAATTTAAATTGAGGGTATTCTGTAATTATTTTTGTGGTTACTAACTATTGGTCATACAACTTGATTTATTATAGCGTGGTATGAGATTTTAATCACACTTTTTATTCCCGTGAGATTCATGTAATAATTGCCACTATTTTCCTTTGTCTGGTGTACATAGTGCCCAAGGTTTTATTCATTGTGTAATATTATTTTATTTATGGTTATTTATATCTTCATATAATGATCATTATTTCACATTTTGTATGTTTCATATGTTACCAAATCAGTATGGGATATTTTTAACCCAATTTTCATTTCCTTGGGGTAATGTTCTAATTCTTAATTATATCATTCTATGATAATGTGTGGAATCACTATTTAATTATTTATTTTATAATTTTCTCTCCCCTTTTTGTGGATTTACATTTTATACACATAATCAATGCATTTATAAATTCTAAAGTCATCAATATGAACTTTATGAGAGTAATTTCCACACAATTTCCATTTATTGAGTTAAACATCATAGTCATTGTTTTTGTCTTAAAAAGAATCTGTTTAAATGCTCTCTGATTGATTTACATTTAATATCCAATAATATTGAGTGTATTTTTATTTTTCACACATTTTTATTTAATTGATTTATCATTAATCAAAGTATTCATTATTTATAACGCATTTCATCTCAATTTACAATCCATTGAGACTTCCTTGTTATTATTCACCAATTCACACTTATATTGTGTATATACTATATTTTCCCATATTATATACTTAATCCATTTATTGCTATGATATTATTACGTTTTTATTCAATTTGATTCCTCAATTATTTGTATTCATGTGTCTCTCATTTTTTAAAACTCATTAACTAAAATATCATTTTACATGTTTTATCAATTTATTATTCTGAATCATTATCATTAATGTACATGTATTAAAAATGGTTTTTATGATTTATTTATAAGGACATTAATGTTCTAAATTGATAATATATTTAAAAGTGTCTAAGTGGTATAAGATAATTTGATTCAAAAATATCTTTATTAAATATTTTAAATGGATTTAAAATGATTTGATATAGCATTGTTTATTTCAATATCATTATTTGATATATTATGATTGGAATGTGGAAATGTTATCTGTAATTTATTCTTGTGTTATGTGTTATTAATACATTATGGATATTGTGAATTTTTTACATATATGGGTGGTTCTGTGATAAACCTTGTGTGGGTGAGCCCGAGATATCTCTCCAATTCATTGGGTAACGTGACAGAGGTAAACGTTAATGTTTCTCCTAAAATATTTATAAAATATATTGTGATGGGTATTCAAAATGTGACTCACAATGTAGCTGTGAATGCTATAGTGTATGTATATTATGAATTCCATAAGCTGCCTTTATGATTTATGATTTCTGTATGTTTTTCATAAATCTTAAGATATCCTAAGGTATGTTATGATTGAAAAGTATTGGTGTCTTTGATATGTATTTTTTATGGGTTAATGTTTCATTTATTTATTTTATACTGTTTACTGAGATTTTTATGCTCACCAATTTTTTTAAAATGTCTCCCACATTACATAAAGATGAATAAGGTCAAGGATGGGATCAAGGAAATGTCATTCTGTCTTAAACATGGAGCTATACATTTTCATTAAAATGATTTTATATTTTAAGAAATGGATACTGAGTAGTAGTGTCTAAATGTAATTTTCAAGTTGATATGTAACAGTTATGGACTAATTATCTTAAACACTAAAACTTAAAAGATCTTCAATGTGAATTATTCATTTAATTCATGATTATGTAATGTTTATTTTTAGGTCCTTATAATTTTAATGATACTATGGAATCAAAGGTATGTGATATGGAATATTATATATATTTAAACCATCCAAATGAATATAGAAATATATATTCTGCATAATTATCATTTAATAATGAAATTGTACATTAAATCATTATATAATTACAGTTTTGATATATTTCTTCTAATAATAAAATCAGATATGATTTTGTTATTGATCGAATATTCCTATCATATATTATACATACATAAACATCCTAATGATCTAGTGAGATGAAGACATTCATAATCTATGATATGAATAAAAAATCTTTTAAATTTGATAAAGGTAATTTTTTCTATATAGATTGTTAGATATATGTATCATTTCATTAACCCAATAAAAATGATTATGAACTATCATTATGTAAATATATTAACCCTAATAATTAATAAAATTTATATATACCTATGTTGATCAATGGTAAATATGATCAATCTCTATTCAGACCACTCAAATTTTATTTTACTAAAAACATATCTATTTGGGATTCCAATAAGAACAAGCGATATTTGAAGATCAAATGAGATAATGATACAGTAGAAAGTGTTGAATAAAGTGACAATCATGTTAACACTACTTCTGATAAGGGGGGATGTTGATCACATGATCATTAGAAATTAGCTTTTATTAAGGGTGATTAAACTAGATATAGTGCAGAAGAATATTCTATAGGAATAGATGTCTAAAATGTATAATATGGGGTAGATTTCTAAGGGACTGCTAATATTGTTAGTGTGTAAGATAAGGTTAGTGAGGCTTGTTTTTGTGTTTGAGCTTGTTTGGTAATTGAAGATAATGTTTTCAATCCTTTTGGTTTTTTAATTTTCGTAATTATACACTATGTAAGTATATGTTAGAGATCATTGGTCAGAGGATGATAAAGAAAGATTTTGAATGTCTAATCACAAGATCATGTAATGATTCGAGATTCTAGATTCTGTAAAATATATAATTTATTATATAACATATTTCACACAGATAACCTATTTTAAATGTACCACATAATATAAATAATAAATTATTAATAAATCTATATTAAACATTAGGTTTGTAAAATAATAAAATTTATTAGCATGATTAGGTAAATATTTAAAATGAGGCAATAATTATAAGGTTATTTTCAATGAAATGTTTTTTTAAATATTAAAAATATTTTAGTAATTATATATAAAAATATAATAATGTTATGATATAATATTTATAAAATAATATTCATTTATAAACCAACACATCAAAATTATCTTAATATTCTCTTTTAATATTTTCCTAAATTATTTTCTTTGTGAATACAAAAATACATATTTTACATAGATGACCACATTTATATTGAATATATGTTTTTAAACCTATTTATATGTAAAACATTTATATTTATAATATAAAATTAATCATTTTAATTTTATTCTTATATTTATAAAACCCATAGATATTATTTAATAAAATTATATAATATTTTACAAAAACTATTTATTAACTGTTTCATTAATCAAATTTAATAATGGGAAAATTATGCTTTGGATTTATATTAATATCTTATTAATATTATTTATATAATTTTAATCATATTAATTTTATTATTGTAAAAAATATTAAATATTTTTTTTATAGAAAATCAATATGCACGAATTCACAATTTTCAACAAAAAAAAACAGGTTTCTATGATTTACAGACATTTGAAATGAGATTAATTTCCATACACATAAAAATTAAATTTTACAAAATAACTTTCATTATTGAGATAAAAATTTCAATATTATTTTAAATGGTTATTTTTATTTTATAGTATAGAATTTATATTTTTGGGAATAATGCTAATTACCAATATAATAGGGAAATAATTATTTTATACATGTAGTTTTTATTAAAGTTAATTTATTTATATCTATTAAACTAATAATAAATTCATTAAATAGTAAATAAAATTTTATTTATCCACAAATATATAATTATATTAATTGAAAATAAATTTTAACTAAATAATATATAATTTTAAGAATTCATAATTTTCAAACTGTAAATTTTATAAAAAAATATTCTTCATACACATTATCTATTTAAATTTATATGTTTATTTAAAAAGAATAAAATGTTAAATAATGTGTATAAATTTATAAAATGTTAAAAAAATCATTTAAATACATTTATTAACCTTTATTAAATTAGAAATACCACACACCCAATATATTTAAATACCATAGATCCATTAACCATATTTACATGTCATGACAATATTAATATAAAAAAGTTATTTCCAAAAGGATTGTATTAATCTCATATAAAAGTGGAAACTTGCACCGATTAAAAAACACCTCCTCTTCAAATTTTCACTTGAGAAACATCCATGACACTCAATATAGAACATTAGTACAATCTTTCACTAATGTTTTTCTCATTAATATTAATCCCCCAAATATCTCATAAAATAAATAATTTATTACATGAAATGAATTCTTATAATGATTTGATTTCATATTAATTCTATAACCCTTATATATTCATTTACACACCCATACAAAATTAATGTTAATTGTGTATGTACACAAGCAATACCATCAAATAAGAATATTTTTTTACATTTCTATTCAAGTATTATATTCCATTAAAAACCATTTATGGTTCACAATTTTATAAATTTAAAACTAACAAATCCATTCATGTTTCATAATAATATTATTTTAAAATAAACACCACCAAAACTATAAACACCAACTGAGTTAATGTGCATTCATGTTTTGGTTGGTTTAACCCCATACACAAATGATGCATTATATTATCTTTAAAAAATTATAAAGTAACAGGAAAATTAATATAATTAAACTATAATTGAAAAAAATGTTTAATTTTACATGCTCCTATAAATATTAGATTAGGTATTTAAATTTTTTATATTGTATATTTTATGTTTTATTTCAAAATCACTAAATTAAAATAACACTAATTCTACCTCCATGAAACAGAAATAAAAATCATATAGAATGATATAATATCGATGAAAAATTAATAGATATATATTATAGTATATATAATGTTATATAAATGATGAAAATGGTTTCATATAATGGTTAACAATGAATATAATATTAAACTCGAACTATACAATTATAGTTATTGACATTGAATGGTCATTATAAGTTGTTACTAATTAATGTATACCTAATAAAAAAATAATATTATCTTTAAAAGTGTAATATTAATGAGTAATGAAATTTAAAAAGGTATTATGTTATTTATTTTTTAGAGGAGTGTAAATTCACATTAGATATGAAAGGAAATAGGTTAAGGGTTCATCACACATGATTCCTCATTTTTATGTATTCTTTAAATTATGAACATAATGTAATTTCTTTGATATATATAATTCATATTTTAGATATCATATTAAGAATTTTATTTATCTAATTTAATTTTAATTTTAATTATGAGTCTTTTTTAAATGGGGTTTTATGTGATTGTTCATAATGAAGTAAGTTTTCCATTGCCTCAAATCTAAATTCATTTACATGTGGTTATAATATACACCATGTATTCTGTTAATTAGTTTTAATAATTATAAATTGTAATTTTTTATCATTATATTTTTAAACAGTTATATTAATTGATTTTTCTAATATTATACCCTATATTAGTTTTTATTCCATAGATAAATTTTAAAAAAAGGGTTGTCATGACTCAAAAATGGTTATTTGTCCAAAATATCATTTATTTGCCTATTATATTATATTTTTTATCTATCATAACAAATAATTAATTTTTTATGTAATTACCCCATCATTTATAGGGTTAATATAAATTCCACACTAAATTATTATTCCTTGACGATTGTATTTTTATTGTTAGAATGAATTTTCATTAAGAATAAGTCATATTTTTAATGGATTTTTTTACAAATGTTCTTATTTTTAAATCACAAGAATGTTCCCCTTTTTATTGTGGACAATAAAATTTATTTTAAATATAATGATTTCATTAGTCAATTTACTCATTTAATAAAAAAAATTAACATAATTTTTTATATTTTTTAAACATTGGTTTTCAAAATATTCCAATAGTTTTATTTTCTTTTCTGAATAAATAATTTTATTATCCCCTACTATAACTTTTTTATATAATTGATGTATTTATAAATTTTACACTATTAAACATTCTATTTTGATGTAATTTTTTTGTGGTATCTTCCCGTTATGTTTTGAAAAAGATTCAAATTTTTACATTTCCATTACTAAGGATTATTTTAAATATAAATATTTTAAAATTACTGACACTAGGAATTTTGTACAATATTATGTATTTTCTTGAATATATTATTTTTAACCCTTTATAATAATGTTGTATGTAGTATTTTTCCCATGATTCATGAATTATGGAATTATTAGTCTTCTTGTCAACTAAAAATACATTCATTGAGATATCTAATTTTTTAACAAATTTGTTTTCTATAAAAAAAATTTGGTTGATGTTAATAACATATTTTTTGTGAAAATTAGTATTCAATCAATATTGATGATCATAATGATTTTAATTTTTTAAAAATCAACTAATAAATATTTCTTCTAAAATAATTCATAAATATAAAAAAATAAAAAATTGTTTTTTCATTATCTTCAAATAATATATAAATATTAATGATATGTATTATATCTTATTATGTTATTATTACATTATGGAAATTATATTTTGATATCCTTTTTTATTTTGCTGTTATGTAAAACACATTTCTTCTATAGTTTCATTAATATTTGTGTGTTTATAAATAGAATGAATATGTATAAATAATGATGTATGGGTTTATATATAATCTTCCAATGCATTGGTTTATGGAAATATATCATGAGTTATTCAGACATGAACATAGTGGGTTTGTTCACACATGCATCAGAGTGATGAATTTTCTCCCATTGGTATTTGTGAACATAATGAACATAATCCCATAATTTTCTGAACGAGTGTTTTATAATGATATTATTCTACCAAAAATTATCCAAAATTATAAATATTATTATGTTATGTCCTAATTATATTTTATTCAACAATTAATGGTAAATTTTAATAATACATTTCATTTTAATGAATTGAATTTGTTTAATATTATTTCATATTTTTAAAAAATTTATACACTATTATGTCTCATCATCTGGCTAGTTGACTAATAAAAATATTTATTTTGTTCTTTATTTTCCCATCATGAAATCCTTTATATTGTAAATTGAATTTTTTACAGAGTGTTTAATATCACCCCATTATCCCGTTTTTAAACCACATGTAATAAAGATGAATATATCATGTGAGGTATATTTTTAAGGATATATAGAAGAATGATTATAGAGAAATGTTTTCAAGTGAAGATAAAATATATGGTTATTCAGCTAGACTCTAAGTAAATAAACATATTTTCCTTATGTTTTGGGACATTTTGTGATTTTATTTATTAATAGCATGTGATTAATGTACAATTTAATTATTTATATTATACTGTCTCTTTATTTGGTATCAATGTGGGTATTAGTTATACTAGAGACTATTATATAGATGAGATTATCTATTTTTGATGATTATCTAAGTTTACTTTTTTTATTATGTTTAGGCAACGTTATTAAATTACATATATATGAGTATATGTATTTGAAATATCTAGACATATTTATAAATGGAATTACACTATCATTTTTTATGTTAATGATTATTTTTGTTCAGTTTATTTCCATGGTTTAGAATTAATTTGAATGACATTATAGCATTACAGGAGATGAAAGACTCTATGGAATTTCAGATAAATGAGATCCACTTTTGGAAAAATATATTGGGCTACATGGTTACTAGGAACTGTTCCTCTTAGATAGAATGTATATAGTAAATTTTTTAATAGTGTCTCAATGTACAAAAGATGGTAAAAAATATCCCCAAACAATGTGACATATGAAATAAGCCTGTACAATTATTACATATTCATTAAAAGAGAAAAAATGAAAGATATAAACATAGTTAGTCTAACCAATCCACGGTATTACATGAGGTGGAATTGAGTTAATTATAAGAAATTGGTTTCCACATGGACTTTCCAACTATGTTCTAAAATCATGCTACCTCATTAATTTGGGTAAAATTTCATTTTTTCACTTGATTGATTTATATGTTCAATCACATTTCAAAATTTATTATTTCATCTAGTGGAAATCCACTAATTATCTTATTTAGTATTCCCTCTAAAAATTTTGTAGGTTTAGAATTAACATATATAACCAACATTCAATCGAACATTTATTTATATAATTTTATATAAACTTGTTAGTTTATTATTCCATAGTCTCTAGTAGTTGTTTTTTCTATCATTGTTGCAATTTTTGTGTGGTAACATAATAACTATTTGTAGGCCATTAAACTATTCTTCTATTTTCATTTTATATATACTGAATTAGATGTTGGTACTATATGAGTGTTCATAAATAATGATAATGTAGGTTTTCAATTAATTTTCACTCAATTATATTTTTTATACATTGTTTCATTTGTTCCACATGTCATAAATTCTTAGAAATTCTTCCTAAATTAATTATCCCTTGAGTTAAAAAATAAATTCATTTTAATGAATTTTCAAAGATCAATTATATAATGATTGGTGGTATTGAACTCGTCGCAATGTACCCATGGGGTGGGTTGTTCCACGAGGACATGAATATGCTACGCATGGGGTGTGTTGATCTCACATTACATTACTGGTAATTTATTATGAATCTAAAGTTGAATAATAATGGTTGTAAGAACCTTAATTTACCCTTTCATTTTTATATTAATTATATGAAAATTACAGTATTGTAAATTTTATATGATTACATGTGGATTAGTGAATTTATTAATGAAAAGAATTATAAAATTATGATTGATTTGGTTATGATGATAATGGGGGGTGTCTGGTGGGGAACTGACAACCACATTTATTTTCTTGGAAATTATTTATCCATAGTTCATATTTAATATGATAATATAGAAATTTATACTACTTGGATCTAGTTTAATTAAAATATTAGGTTAAATTCAACATTTTTACATGTTTCATAATGTTTTCTTTTCATATTATGATTCCATGGAAATTTATACACCAATGATTAGATGACTTATTAGGATTACATGGACATTTATATTCATTAGTTGTGATGACATTCTATTCTTCCATGGGTACATCTAATACATGGATCTGATGATCTATTAAGATGCATTAGAACTTTATAATTGAGGTATATGTAAAACAATTAATTCATGTATTATAATACTCTATGTTCCATATTACATAGATTCCTGGGACATATATAATACATAGACCAAGAAAATGTTATTCCAACACTTGTTTATATGAAGTTACACATTATGGACTATTACCATTCTATATAGTTATACCTTATAAATATGTTTCATGATCATAATTATCCTTGATATAATAAATAGTATCACTTTAACTTTTATTATGTCTACTCTTCTAATATTTTTAAAAAACATCAGTTTATATTCACATACTAAAACTACTATATTAACCATTGGTGGTGGCTTAATATGTTTTATTTTACACCATGTTTAGGCCATCATTGGTTACACAAATATACATCTAGGATATAGGTTGGGACACTGTAAATCACCTCTTTTTGAATTTTTATAGATTATGGAATTAGAGATGGGGATTAGAAGAAAATTCTCTAGATTGTGGTTTTATATTGAGATATGGATTTTGTAAATTTTTTATTATTTATACATGTATTGTTCTAGAAGCCATTTTCCAGTTTTTTTCTCTATGTATTGATCAACGACATTGTCATCATTACCTATATTCCAAAATCATAATCTTTGATTATTAGTATTTTAGTTTGGATTATTTCTCTTTTGTTGTTGGTTAGTATAATTATTACAAATTTCATTCATTGATGATAAAATTATATTTCATAATTAATGAGTCCATAGTCTTCCAAATATAAAATCAAAAAACCATACTTCTATTTAAAAGCCTCTGAACTTATGGGAGGCACTCTGGAGGCCTTGTGACCCACAATATTGCAACATCATTTAGAAACACCTGGGTTAGGATGTCACAATGTGGGATCTAAGTAATTTTCATTTATTATTTATTATCATTTTTGAATTTGAAATAAAAATATTAATAATGTTTCATAGATTGGTAATTGTTTTTCATATGAGTAGCGAAACCATGAATAGGGAAATGATTAATTCCCATGAATGGGATATGATGCTTTGTTTTATATATATTATTGTTTATGTGAGTTCACCATTAGGAGACACACGTGATGTTTGATGATATTTATATTTATATATTTTTATCTTTTACTTATGATGTTACGGAAAAATATTCATCATGAATCATTATAATCACATCAATATTTTTATTTCATGCATTACCACATTATATTTTTACTTAATGTGTATATTTCATATAGAATTTTTTGTTACATTTTTTGTTATTTTCATTACATTGTTCTAACATTTCATACCGGTACTTGATAAATAGTTTATTTGACTAAACAAATTCCACTATTCACATTATAAGAAATATGGGACCATTTAATTCAAACTAGTGATTCATATATTTATTGAATGTAAATAGAAATTATATATCAATGAAAATTAATACAAAATAAAAATAATTTTTTAAAGAAATGGTTAGAATTAAATATGGATGAGAATTTTAATTTAAAGGGGGTATTTCTGTATAATTTTCTATTGAAACTCTATATATTGGGAGCCTAGAGATTTTGAGGAGCACATAACCATAAAAAACTATAACAGTTTCTAGTAGAAAATTTCTCTTAACCATCATATGAGTTTTACATCTCCCATACCTGGATTTAGGTGTATTTATTATGGAGTGATTTGTGTGTATGAATGATTTTGTTTATCCTTATTGTATATATATGACTCCGTAGTTTTAAAATAATGTTTGAGGACTAATAATAGAAATTTTAGGCATATTTACCAATTATGGACTACATATTAGTTCTTGGATAGTGGTGATGACCATTGTCTAGTGGGGTATTGGCCTTGATCCACTCATATAATGGATTGTAGTGAATCTTGTGAACCATCCTACTATTCATGATATGGGTGTTGATGATAAGTTTTTATATGTGTACTTATTCACCATGAAGACCATTTGGGGAACCTCAAAACATGGTCCGACTATGGAAGAGTTTTCATGTGAGTTTCAATAGAAAAACCCCCCAACATTTTTTGGGGTTACAATACCACAAGCTATAGATTCATTCCAATAGGAAATTCAATGGATTTTCACGAATTAAGAGACACAATCTAAAAGAAGAGTTATTATTTATATGTATATTTAATGAGATCCATACATTATATTTTGGAATGTTATTACTAAAATAGACTATCATAGGTATTGGAATTCGATATATTTCCATAAAGACTTATATTTTTATTTTTATCCTAATATGTTGAGGTCTGATAGAGCCATAAAATTTATTGAATTATACTTGGTCATGTTATCCATCATTGACTATTCTTTCCCTCATATAGATCTCAAAAATTTAACACCTATTATATTAGGTGAAAATTTATTTAATGAAATTATATTTTAGGATGATATCATGTATGAAATATTATCATAGGTGAATGTTTTTCAACATTACAACATACCAAATATATTAAATCTAGAATTGATTACAGAATGTAACAAAAGAGAAGTCACAAACTTGTTAAATAGATTTTATGCTTCTCAAACTAGTGTTATATTTTTCGGTGGGAGGAAGACATGTTTGCGAACCTCTCTTGGTGGAAATACCAACCAACATATGAGTGTTGGTAGTTCAATTTTTTTACCATTCATAGAGGTATGAAAAAATTAATTTATAGTGTAATTGTGATAATGATGAGTGTTGATAATGAGACACGATGAGGTATCTATGGATGTTTTAATTACCATTCATCCATATGTTATTGATGTAGGTTTAGAACTGAATTCATGTTCTGGAGTGGGGTTAACAACTTCCCATTAAGTAGGGAGATGGAGTGTGGTAATTTGATCACGTCGAGGTGGTGGCGATCGATGTGGAATCTATTAACATGATTTAAAATAAAAAATACAACCTATTTGGTATACTCAAGGTATTCAAGATATTTCACAGGGTAGATGATCTTGTCATATGATTGTAGTGCTACAAAAAAAATTTAGTAGAGTTCAAGACCATACAAGGAAATACAAAATGTTTGATTTCACTATGTTAGTATCTTCTATTTTTGATACATATATTTCAAATTCATTCATATATGTTCCTATTTTAGGGAGTATTGTGATCAATGTTAATTTTTTATATGTTGTGATTCTAATTGATATTAAATCATGCCTTTACATAGTGTAAACATGTATCTTATTAGAAAGGAAGGTGTTTATTTATATAGGACATGTTTTCCATTGACATGGGAATGTTTTATAACAATCATGGGATTGATTGGTTGGTAACATATCATCCATACAATGATAGTTATCATCAATGGATGACATTCACATAACTAAAGGTTAGAATTTATATTCTCAAAAGTTAATGGGACATCCTAGTGAGCCATGATAGATCTGAGTATCATGGGTTAGATATAATAACAGCTTAAGGTTATATATTAAATCATAATGATCATGTATTATGTCATATAGAATTCCCATTAATAGTGTTTAATTCCTCATATAGTTTCCTAGATGAATTTTTAGGAAAAATACATGAGAGGATGGTATATTTTTATAATGAGCCAATTCCTATTGTTGCACCAGTTTCCATTCTTCCATATTGGATGGATACATCTGAGTTACATGGGTTCAATAGTTATCTAGAGGACATTGGTGTATTGTGGTTTATATGACCCAATAATTATTTATGTCATTCACATGACCTTTTTAACAATAATGTGGATTGAATCAATCATTTATGTGTTGATTATAAAGAATTCATCTAGATTATGGTTATGAAAAGTAATCTCTTTCTCATAATAAAATACATATTCACTAGCTCAATGTTTAAAGAGTGTTCTAAATGATTGACCTAAGACCACGTTATTATCAGTTGTGTGTTTAACCATTAGAAATTCCTCTTATGGATTTACATCGTAGGTATGGTATTTAAAAATATATAATTATACTGTTTAGTATTAAAAATCTATTGTTGGTTTTCATGGAAATGATGAATCATGTTACTCATACATAACATGATTTTTTGTGGAGGTATTTATTGATTATATCTTTTTGTATTCTATGACAAGAACCGACCCTGAAAAATGTATTCATACGGTATTGACTACAATGAAATATTAGTAAAATATTCTACAATCACAAAGTCAATGTTTTTAATGAATGAAATTTATTTCCTCAATCATAATACCTTATAGAAAGAAGTATCATTTATCATATATAATGTCAGAGTTATAGATTCCAATTATTATACCAATATATGATTATATATATATTGAGATTTAAAAGGATATAATGTTATTACAAGAGCTTCAGAATGGAATTATAATTCCAAACAGTACAACTAATGGGGTGAATAAAATGGGTGTGATGTTGCCATGGTGTAAAACCTAAAATCAACCATTTTACAATCAAACTGGTTACTAGATAAAATTAATATTATAATTTTTCCATAAAATGATATAAGATATATATTGCATTGTGATGAATTTGTATTGGTATAAGTGTATTTCGGATGTTGGAGGAGTTATTTATACTGTAATGGTGTTGTAATTTGAGGCGACAAAATATGCAATTTCTAATATGCAATATCATGTTAATTGTTGTTGTTAATGTCTCACATTATAGGGGACCTTTTTTACTAGGATAGAGTTGTGTGGTATATATATGATAAAAAAGCCTCACGTAAATGTTTACATAGTATGAATTTTATATTAGGAAAAATATGTGGGATTAATATATAAATCTCTTTGATTTCGAACATTCCTATAATCAATGGAATTCTAATACAGTTGTCAATGCATTGATAAGATCTAAGTAATTTTTAAATTAAAAAATTGTTGTCAATGAAAGATAAATACCTAGTTCAAATATATGTATATGATGGGGACGGATAAACTTATAATTATTATTATATTATCCATGGTGTTTACCAATACACTAGTAAATATGGTAGGATTGAGGAAAATATCACAATATTAGGGTTTGGTCATATATGAGTTTGTTGATGGGATATCACATGACTTTAATGAGATCAATGTTCTATATTATTTTATTAGGATGTTTCTATCACCTCATAGTTATATCAAGGTTAATGATGGTCTAAAGTAAATAAGGGATACAAAGAATGACCGGTCACCCTTATACTAATGACTATAAAGTATGTGAAATTCAGGTGTTACATGACATGACTCATTCACATGTAACTGATTGTGGGGGTTCATGGGATAATCATACTCCTATATTTTAGTTTCAATAAATGTTTATTTTTTTAGTATAAAATTAAATAGTCTCCCTAATATGCCTTATGTGGTTTTCCATTGTGATCACCTCTATTCTTGTTAGAGGTAGGGGATGTTAATTTTCCATTGAATGTTCTTATTTTAAAGAAAACTGCGATGATTAAACTAATCTGAAAGAACATGATGAATACTAAGTCTAAGAATCAGTCATATTCCAACCACTATTGATTAATTATAGAGTTCAATTTCTATATATAGAATTTCATGAGAGTTTATCCTAGACTATAGAAAAGGCAGATTTGGAAACATGGGAAGGAATAACCACATTATGTTGTTCCCATTGAGATTCTTGAGAGAGATTGATTTTTATACTATCAAATTATCATAAATTAGTTTTATAATGTCATTCGAGATATCTTCCTCATATCTCATATTCTTTTATATAATTATGATTCATCCCATATTCTTCATCCCATGGAGGTTGAGTTGGAGGTAGATGCATCCATCTAGGAGAATCATATATGTGTTATTTATGGACGCCCAAATGATATAAGATACATTTCTGTTCCATTAAAGTGGGATATATGGTGCACAATTGTGTACTATATGATACAAGAGAGTTTTAACCAATATACATACCCAATGGCATAGCATTTATCAATAGTTTCCTTATTTTTTTTCAAAATGAAAACACATTGATGAGTCATTTTACAAGATGAATCTTGAAATTACTTCACATTTCACATAGGAATATATAATTACATCAATTTAATTCCTTCTATGTCACAAAATGATAGATTCTTGTAATGATTTACGGGAAACTGGGGGTTTCAGGTCTTATCTAGATCCTAGATACCCCTTTTGTATGAAGCAACTATGTTGCATGGTTATAAGATATTGTGATTCCAATTCCACATTTTAATAAAAATTTTAGGTTTTTCCATCCCATCATGGGGTGCACAGTTCTCCTTAACCATGTGACCCAAACTGCATGGTAGTATGATTGCTACCAAATTTTTAACACAGGAGAAACACTTCTTCATCTATACAATTTCATAACCATGTCTCATGAACACGATGAAGGTTTTTGAGGTAGTGTTACAGGCACAGTGGGGACACGATTTTCATAAAACTATGTGAGAACCATATGATCCCATTTACAAGGTTAAAATGATTCATTGACCCTAAATGGATTAAAATGTTTGAACCCATCTACACTTTTTTATTTCCAATATAGGCTTTCCCCTCATTGTCTTGTTTAAACCTCCCTCCATGATTTTTCTCTTTAATAAAGTAACCCCTCTTTATGATGTTAGTGTTAAGATTCATTCATCAGATTGGATATTTGTTGTTGATTTTGTCACTGGGAAACCACTATTAATTGATTTATTTTTTATTAATGACACAATTTTGGTGTAAGCTATAATAATATATTTTAAAATAGTATTTTTTTTCTTCCATTATCACTTGATCAATACCATATTAGAGGTTGGGTGTGGAAAAGTGATTATCTATATGAATAAAGTTGGTGGTATATACCATATTACTAATTTCTTGTTATTTATATGTTTTTACATTATGTCATATGCTTGAAATTATAGGTCATGCATCCTAGAATAATAAAACCTTTATTTGGATTTTAAATTCATTTGAAGAATATTTGTGGAACATTAATATACAGTTAGAGGTTATTGACCTCATGATAAACAACCCTTGAGATGTGTTCTTCCCTCTGACCATGAGCATAACTCTCATAGGGAATCATAGAGTAGGTTTACATTATAGGTAGTTTAATATGGTACAAAATTTTATTGGTAATTGTTTTAGGGACCAAAAATATCCTTGTTGGTTCTATATGAAAGGTATAAAATGGTTAATACATTGGAATGTATAAAATTAGAAATATATTCTTGAAATTATTAATGGATTGGAGTAAAAAATAATGTATGAATTGTTAATACTATAATTGAGGGTTCAGAGTACGAAATTGATGACCCACTTGGATGCGATGAATATTTCTACTCCATGGATCATTATTATTATATTTACATGAAAATGTTTACACCATGGATCCTATATAATAGACATGTTTTGATACATTGGATATTTCTACTAATTTGATATTCTTTAGAGGAAATATTATGATTACATGGATATTTGGACACCTAATATCCAATGATATCTTAGGTTGAATTGGATATTTATCTCTTTTGATCTGATGATAGATTTGGATGCATTAAAACATTGTACTTATTATATAAAATGAAATATTTAGATACCTTGTTCAAATCATCAAATTGTATCTAACACACTATGATTCCATGTATATCTAGTCTCCATAAATCCATATTAGTTGGATGGATTGGACATTTATACTCATTGGATCATGGCTATGTCGGTATGATACTTCATTATTAGATGCATTCCCTTAAAGATACATAAAATTATTTAATGTCATCTGTTATGATTTTATATTATGATCATAGTGATTCTCGTTAGGATGGACTATATTACTTATACATTTTATTTACTTCTAATCTTTTTATATATTTACTATACTTTGTCTTATATACATAGACTAAACTAATTTTAATAATAATTAGTGGTAGTTAATCGTGTCTAATATCTCATCATGTTTGGGACACCCATATGTAAGTAGAAATACCTCATGGATATAGATAGAGAAATGGGAATGTTCCGATTAGTGATACAAGATGGAGTATTTCATATGAAAAGTTGAGCATAGGACTGAGCAATGGATCTTTATGCAATCCATAAATAATTAATTTTATATTATTGTACATTGAATACATGTATTATAATTTATGACTAGTTACATTTCTTCATATATTTTATATATCTCCATGACATGAACATCATTATTTATAGAAAAATTCCCATTTATTTGAATATATTAATGTTTTTTGGATGGTCTATCTTATATTCCAGGTTGATAATACACACTGACAAATACATTCATTTATGACACTATTTTTTCAACCTGATTAGGTTGGAATAGACTCCAAACAAAAACATCATATAACTTAACATACAGTAGAGAGACATTGGAATACAAGGAGGTAAACATTGTTCTTTGTGACTCACTAGATTAAGTAACTATTTACTGGCTCTTGGGTCTAGAAGTTTCAGTATTAACCAAAGTAGTTTTTTTTCATTCCAATACAACCCTTTTTTATATTAAATTTGGATATAGGGTTAGAATATATTCTTCTTGTTGTAATTTCCATGATTGTATTTGTTTGAGTATATCTATAAAATCAATTCAATTTATAGTGAATGAGAACTTAATCCACAACTGATTTTATACACTCATTGTATAATCTTAGGTTGGCCATATTCTATATACAATCGTTTATGAAGGATTGATATCATATTTACTTTTAATTTTTATGTTGATAAAAATTTAATACCAACACATAATGTTGCATATATCAAGACATGACTGATTTTTTTTCTATAAATGAATGATGTGAAGACGTGGAAATTTAATAGAATAATACATTTTTCTTTTTAATTTATTTTTATGTTTATTTTCATTTCCATATTTATAGATTATTTTCCACTCATGTCATCACCTCTAGAGTTTGTGGTGGTAGGAAATAGAAGGAACCATGGGTATGGTGGATAATGTAGAGATAGCCTCAATGAACAACTGAACAGAAGGGGTGGAGGATTGGAATCCCAAGAGATTATTCCTAAATATCTATAATATGATATAATAAAGAAATTTACCAATGTTTATGTACAAAAGACACCAAAAAAGAGAAATATGGAGTCTCAGGAAAGATCATGTGATGAAGATGATGAAAGGAAAATGTTAAATTATATATACAAAAAAATGTGGATTGATTAACCTATAAAATTGAATCAAGGTCTCTTGAAAGTACTTATCTAACTTTAAAAGAGCCCATAAAACAAAAAATTGTCGACAGAAAATGAATAGTTTGATTTAAATGAGGAATGGACACAGAACATATCCTAGGCAATAATTAAAAATTCAACTTCCTATTTTCATAGAACACACATATTATCCAAGTTAATGAACCAATCCATGTATTGTTTAGGATTCTTATAATTTGAAACCCCATAGTCATAGTATGAGATGAAAACCCAAATAAATGACTATCGATGAAGAGAATAATTTTAATTAGTCTTAACGTACCATATACACTTAATTGGTTGATGACTTCTTGTTATATCTTATATATTGAATATTGAATGATTTATAAGAACATAAATCCCCAAATTATTATTTTTATGTTTTTTATAATATATTTAGGAGATTGTTTATTATTTTTTAGGAAATTTTCATTTTGAAAAATTTTATATCCACTTAAAAATTTTGGTTTTATATTTTGAATTGTATAGAAATAATTACTTTTTATATAATTTAAAATCTTGAAAAAAAGAATAAATTTTCCAAAGCACATTTGAATATCTATTTGGCCAAATCCTATGATTAATTATGTAGGAATAAAATTAAATCCTTAATAGTGTCGTTAATACCAAATAATAAGATACATTTCCTTGAAATGTTTTTGAAATATAACTATTTAAAACTATTCCATATGACATTGAAGGTCATATCACATATTAGATTATACATTGAGGCTACTTAATAATTTCATATTTTTTTACTATTCATTTATGTAAATAATAATTAAATTTTTTGGACACAATATACATAAGGGTGTTATAATTTATTAACCATATATTTTTCAAACATTAAAATAAATTCAATAATTTATATCCTCTGTATGATGATTAATCCAATATAATAAAAAATACAATATATTCAAAAAAAAATTATTTATAAATCAATAATAAATATTAAGCTGGTAATCCATTAATAGTTAATTCATTTATATGTTAATAAATTTGTATGAGTTAATTTTAAAAATATTATATTCAATAAATTTTTTTTCTCTACTAAATATTTTTTTTAAATGAATATTTATTTACATGATTCATGAAAATAATTTGATAAGTTTGAATAAATTTTTAAATTTATCACATTAAAATTTTGTTTGGTTTATTTTTTATATTTCACAAAAATAATCAATTTTAGGTGAATATTAAAGAAAATTATTATTCTAATTATGTCACATTTATATGAATTACACTTTTTTCAATATTATTTATATATATTGAATAAAAATTAAAAAATAAATAATTTTCATATACAATTTTAATTTATTAAACATAAAATATCATTATTGAATATTATTCAATATGTTATTTAAATTATTTTTCTTCTGTTTCATTAAAAAAAATTGTGCATATGTAACATTTTTGTTGATTTTATTTTAATATCACATAAATATTATTTATGTAACTATGATATTCTGAATATAATTATAATAAGGGAAATTTATAAATTAGTTAGATATATATATTCATTATGTTTTAAAATAAACTTCTCTAAAAAAAGTCGTTTCTATGAATTACATGCTCAACCATTTAGATTAGTTTTGCTAAAAATAGAAAATTAATTTTAAAAAATATTTTTTATAATAAAGGTAATAATATTTGTCTATTTATTATTTAAATATTTATATATTTCGATATAATGTAAAATTTATAACAGTAATGGTAATTTTATTTATAATGGTAAAATAATTTTATTAAAATATAAAAAATTATATAAAATAAAATAAATATAAATCCATTAATTAATTAATCTAATATTACTTATAGAAACATAATTTATAATATTAGTAATAATTTTATTTTTCAGAAATAATACAAATTAATAAGAATCCATTTTTCTAAAAATGACATTTTTCTACTAAAATAGTTTTAGTACACATAATCTATTTTAATATTCAATGTAATTTTGGGAAATCATAAAATATAATTGGATTATATAGATGTTAATTTAGGTTTTAATTATCTTTTTATATGGGTTATGTTATATACATAATAATATATAAAATGAATTATGAAAAAACAACATATATAGTTTTAATGTAAACAGTAAAATGTGAAAATATATTGGTAAAAACCTATAAAATTTTTATCCAAAGTGAGGAAGCACATTGGGGAGCCATTATTCACCTAAAAAATTCTCAAAATCCATTATTCTGAAATGTTAATCATATGACGTTGGAATACTGTTTGGGAAAGTTTAAAATATAAATGGTGTGTCCGAAAGTTCATTTTTCCACTCTTAAAAAAACAAAATCATTGTCAACTTATAAAACATTAACACGTCCTTGAATATACTTTTTGAAAACAAACATTTTTACTCTTTTTATAATCGCATCCCATAGATATAAACCACTGGCCACTCATTCATAGTCAAAGATGTTCAATTTCAATAGAAGATCAAATGAAGAATCAAGTCTCAAATGTAAGAATTTTTCCATTCTATGGTATATCTATATCATCCTACTCTAAAAAATATATCACAAGATTAAAAATATGATGAAATATGTTACCTTATTTTATAATAATGGTAAAACCCATATTAATTCATTTTTTACATGTATAAAAACAATATAATATTAATTGGGCAAGTGCACAAACAACATTCTCCATGAAAAAAGAATTTTACTTTTTTTTATTCATGTTTTTAATAATTTATAAATAAATTATTTCATTATTATATAAATTTAAAATTACTATAATTATGAACATTCATAATTATATTATTATATAATTAACACCACTATTACCATACTAAACAAAAAGTGAAAACATGTTCTTGTTTTAGATAGTTTCACATTTAAATGTAATGATTATTTAATGTACTATTATGGATTACTATGGGAATAGAAAAAATAATTTTAAGATTATATAATGAGAATAAATTTATTTTTATATTGTTAAAGAAATATTATATGATGTTTATATATTATTTATTAATATATTCTTTTCATTTATTTAAAAAATCAGTGAAATAAGAAAACAGTGATTCCGTCTTAATGGAGTGCAAGTAAAACAAATTATAATTTTTCATTATGCCTTTAAATAAATATAATTTATAAATTAAAATATAATAAATAATATATTAAAGTTTTCATCTGTTCCAAATGGATGGTAATTACTATAACATTATAAAAACTCTTAGAAAATTTGAAGTTAATTGAAACCTAACGGTTATGATAATAAAAGAATATAAACTTTTATGAATATAAAATATAAAATCAGATATTAAAAAAATGTTGATACATAATATTATGGTTATTAAATATATAATTAAGATAGTTCTATTTTTTATGGATAATAGATTGAAATCAATTTAAAATGAAAAAAATATAATGGATTTATGTCTCAAATTTCCACTATTTCTAATATGGATGGGCCTATCCACCTTAATAAGTTTTTGTATTTTTCAAAATTCCAAATTGATATATAATATCATGAATTTTATTTTAGTCACTGAATCTTATTTTTAATTATGATTAATCATTTCTATGTTGTTTTTATTAGAATTTTTCTAAATCATGAAGGGTTTTATAGTCTCAAATATAAAATCATTAAGATAAATCTATGTTATATGCCATTTATCCTTTTAAATTGTTTAAATTATGTCCAATTTAATATTTTTATCATAATATATTATAATTTAGAAAATTCTATTTTCCGGGGTAATATCATGTTTCACCACCAATAATTCTTTTGTGATGACTATATAGTTTCGTTTATACGCATTTTTAAATAGAATAATATTTTTTCTATATTTTTGTTCACTTCCATAATTTTTTATTTCTAATAATTTTCTCTTATAAATATATAAAAATACTAATATTTTTACCTACTATGATAATATTATTCCTCTTAATTCATATTAAATAATTGGTTTCACAATATTTTCAACGATATGGGTTTTCAGAATGCTATATTCAATTTTTTCTATAATAAAAACATAAATGGTATTATAATCTACTCTAAATTTAAATTTTATAAAATTTATACCATTATAAAATTTACATTATTAATGAATATATTTTAAAATAAAATACAATATATTATCACATCCCCTTTTTTATAACACTATATAGTTTATATGATTCCATTATTAATGTTATTTTTAATAGTATATGTCTTTAAAACATTTTAACTTATTTTTTTATTAATTATTTATGTATTATCACAGTTATTTTACATAGAACTAATTATTATATGGTTTTTAATTTTTTTATATTTAACCATGGTTTCTAAAATATGAAATTCTTTTTAGACTTGGGAACTCAATGACTTTTATTTGAGTTATATAATTTGATGTTGAACCTAATTTTCTAAAGAAAATGATTTTGATTAAATATATATACTTATTTTTTTGGTAAATTTTATTTTGTATAAAATTAATATTTAGGAATTTTATTCTATTAATTTTTATTAAAATAATTTAGTTTTTTCTAAAATGTGACTCAAAACAATGACTTTCACATCATTGAATACAAAATGATCTAAAAATTTATTTACAACATGTGGTTTCCATTAACATAAAATCTTATATCACAGATAAAATGATGTTTTATATTTTATTACATATTTATTACTTTTATAAAATTATGTTTTGATATCATTATTACATAATATCTTGTTAGTTTAATCGCATTATTTGACCGTAATTTCATTGATATATGCATATGATTTATTTCAAGTCGAAGAAAGTTATATGTATGATTACTAGTGGGATTATATAACGATTTAAAATATTTCTCTTTAATCTAATCTATCATGACAAATTGATGCAATGATATTGTAGTATTTTTTTTCATATCCTCTGGAATGATGATGTTTTTTTTCACATATTAATTGGTATATTTATTTTTCGAAATCAAAATTTCTTATTCAAATAGCTTTGAAACATTATAATGATTACCAATTTATGAAAAATTAAATGTTGTTCATCACGTTTTCTTAATTTTTAATAATATTTTTTTTCTATGAAATATTATTATTTAATTATTATTTCATATTTTTAATTGTATTTAAATTTTTTTCATGTACTCTTGTTATATAACTATTAATATTTTTTGATCTATTTCGTATCTTTTATTCTTTATTAACTATATTTTTATGATCTTCTGTTTCTATAAAACATTTTATTATTATCCTATATGATCCCATGATTTTTTTATTAGTTTTATTATCCCTTATATTTTCCATCATGTTGAGATATGTTTATTTACATAGAATCATTATTTATCCCATTATTATGATTTCAATCCATAGGTTGTTAAGATGGTAAAATTATGTTACATATTTTGGAAATAATCTCGAAAATAATGATTATAGGGAATTGTACAAAACTATTGAAAAATAATGTGTCTATTTATCCAGTCTTAAAGATAATAGAAATTAAGTACTTTGGTTATGTGACTGATTATATAAAGCATTATATAATTCATGAAATTATTATAAAATTAATGTAATATATATATGGTCTTTATAGTTGGAATCAAACATGGATTAGTTATTATATATATTAGATCAAGGATTAGTTTTGTTTTTTATTAATATTAGTATACAATATGAAATTATGATATGAAAAAATTAGTAAAAACACTTTAGATTAGATTATTTATTGGTTTATATCCTATAATATTCGTTGTGTCATAGTGGATAGTTTTACTATAAATTCATGTATTTACATATACTATAAGTGGATGTGGTTTAGGGATAAATATATATTGATATAAAAACATTAAAAATGGTTAATATAGTTGATATAAGACTTCATTTTGGTGAATAGTGAATGTACCATTACATTACATATTGTTTGATACCACCGTGGGTTATTATTATTTGAACATTTGTTTTATAGAAATAAAATTTAAGGATATTTATCCAGGATAAATTAAGGGGATTTTTTACGAAGAATATGAATTCCCAACAAGATGTAACTTACATATAACTACGATTGATATGGGAAGAAGTATATGATACAGTTATAAAAAATATAAATGAAAAGGAAAATTTTATTTTGTATTTTTTTTAATATTGTATTCCTATAATGTAATTAATTTTTTTGGCATGCATATCAACAATTTTTCTTTTGTAATTTTAAAAATTAGACAGAACCATTTGTGGTAGAAAAAAGGAAGATATTTTTTAATTGAAAAAATTTTATATTTTGATTTGGAATGAAAAATATTATAATAATTCCCACATAGCTCGCATAATATATTATTAAAAAGTTATCATAGTGAAATTCCAAATCAATAAAATGAAAATAATTACGAAGACTCCTGAAATATCATGTGGTGAAGATGATAAAGGAAATAATTCACAATTTCATATATATATATAATAAATGTGTAATGAATCGCAATGGGAATTGACTCAAGGGTACTAGGAGAATATTTAATTTTAGTAAAAGTGAGCATCATCCCTCAAAATATTAGTGTTAAATGAATATATTAGTTAATAAATAAGAATATAGAACACATACAAGGGAACCACTAACAATTGAATACCATTTACATGTGAACACAACAATTTTCAACAAATATGCCATAATACAAGGATTATTGGGGTTTATTGGATTCTAAAAAACTCTTTGACCCAGTTAGTAAGTACAATCTTTTTAAATAACTATTTATAAAGGTGTTTTTGATATAGTGGTTTTAAAACCATGCAACCATAAATATTGAATTTATTCTATGATTGTCATATCTATTGAATCTATGATCTTTTATAAGATCATCAAGTCTCCTAACTTGGTGATTTTTATGAAAACATAATATTTAGTGGTATTAATATTATTATTGTGGAAATAAACTTTGTGAAAATTATAATATCCTTATAAAAATGTTTTATTTTATTTTTGATATAGAATAATAATACATAATTGTACTGTATATTAATTCATATAAAAATTAAAAGAATAATATTAATCACCAATGACCATAAATAAGAGAATTAACATCAATGAATTATCTTTAAACAAAATAAATACATTCAAATTGGCCATAACACAATGATATCTAATATATTTCCTAGAAGTGGATATACTAGATAGGTGTTTTACTATAATCCTTATGATATTGAGGAAAATATATCAACAAATATAATATCATTAGTAATTTTAATATTTTAATCCCCTATAGAAAATCTTGGATTTTAATAATTTTTTTTTTGAGGAAAAATTTTATTTAGGGGCACTATAATCTAATGACCTTATGTTTTTGAGAATTTTTAAAAAATAAAGTCTATTGTAGGTGTCATAGACTACACCCAACATGAAAACCACAATATATTAATAATAATTTTATAATAAATCAATACTAACACTATTATGGTAATTCATCAACAGATATTACTATTAAACATTAAATAATTAGAATGAGTTATCCTAGAATCATTTATTTACAATTAAATATTCTTTAATTTAATTATTTATTTTCCCTTAAAAATTATATATTAAAAAATTTGATAACATATTATTTATTATTTAAAATTAATTTTATAATTTCTCATAACAAAAATAACATAGGATGTATTTTTTTATATTTCTAGAATAATCAATTTTTTATGAAAGGTAAAATTTTATTTTTCACTTACAATGTCAGTTTTATAGAATATAGATGATTTTGAAAAATATTATATGAAAAATATATAATTAAAAAGTATAAAAAATTATATAAAAATACCATGTCAATTTATAAAATACTTGAATATCATTTTTGAATGTCATGTAGTAATTTATGAAAGCTATATTTCACCTATTTTATTAATTAAATTCACACATCTAAAAATTTTATAACAGATTATTTTTAATATGAAATAAATAAAATTAAAATAATTATAATCTTATCAACTTCAATATATTCAATAACTTTTGTATTTATTTTCATAAATAGAAACATTATGCTTAATGTATCTCTTTTCCAAGAATCAATTTTTTGAAAATTAAATGAACTTTCATGTAAAAAATTTACCTAAAATAGAATATTAATTTTTAACAAAATTTATATATATGGTATAATAATGTAGAAATTATTGAATATTTTAAATTTTAGTTATTGGTAGAAAATTATGATTGTCATAATTAATGCTAATTAATGAGATTAGGAGGGAATAATAATTTTACAATTTTTGTATTGCAAACATAACTAAATTTATATCTGATTAATTAAATACAATAAAATGAATAACTAATTTATTAACTCATATGAAAACATAAATAAATGTATTTACTTTTTAATAAAAAAAATATTAATAATATGTAATGATCAGAATTTCAAATTAATACAAATATGATTTTTCTACACATTTTCTTATTTCATTTAAATAATAACATATATATTTTTATAAATTTAATATGAACAAATATAATGTATATTTATTCCCTGAAAACCTATATTTTTAAATTTATGTTATATTATAATTTTAATATATCAAAAAATCAATTAGTTAAATCCTAGAAATGTAGTTAAAATATAGTGGAGTCAAATGTATAATATTAAAGGAAAAAAATTATAACACGACTAAAAAATGTGATTGAATACTTATTTGAACTTTAATAAAAGATAAATTTCACTAAATTCAATTTTTTGTAATCATTAGTTACATATAAAATTTAATATTTATATGTCATTGTAAACATTCAAATGATGTTTCTGAAAGATTATTTTCCTCTATTATAAAAGGGGAATAATTACACAATTTCAATAACAAATATATTATTAAAATATAACCTTTAAAAGATACCCATTTACTATTAACTTAATTATATCCCCAATACCTGATCTCTTAGTCACTCATAGTTATCTTAATGACTGAAATTTTTAATGAACATCCATGGAAAAATCAAGTTTGTAAGGTAATTATTATTTCCTCTATATTTTTTCATAAAAACCATTCTCTATGAAATATATTACAAATTTAATGATAAAAACTATTTATTTGTAGTAGTATAAAAACTTAGTATTGAAATTTTTCAACATGTATTTTTTACTTTGGATCCACTTATAAAAATAAAGGAACATCAATCATCCAAGTGTGTAGGCTACACCATTAATGAAGATTCATTTTTTGATTATCTTAATGTTTTTTATTCTTATTACGGTTAAATTAAACTCTAGTTCACAAAAATATAATAAGAATAATAATGAAATAATTTTTATATTAATAATTATATTATTTCAAAATAATCATCACTTTAACCATAATCACTAAATGGGTTAAAGTTTGTTTGTGTTTCGATTAGTTTAACCATCTACAGAAATGATACTTTAAAATATGATTATAAATTATATTAATTTCCAAGAAAAAAGTTATTATAATTTAAGAATTTAGTTATTATTAGTATATGGATCAATAAATATTATATTATGTATTTATCTTCATTTATATTATCTTTTCCATATGCCAAAAACCCATATAAATAAGCCATCACTCAATCCATCTAAACGAGATATATCTAAATTTCTTATATAATTATATATGAGTATTATAAATAAATATAATATATATTGTTAAGTATCATAAATGATATATTAATGAATATATTTATTTCAATATAAGTGAGATAATATCAACAATATTAATCATATGGATAATAGGTAATATTATTTACACCTATTAATATGAATATGTTATGACTAATTAATGTACTCTTGGTGAAAAAAATATAATAAGGATTATTGAAGTGAAATTTATATTATTAAAGCAATAAAATATGATATTAAGTTATTTATTTTGGTTTTACAGGATTATAAATTATGGTTATCAATTCAAGGATACACGATAAAGGATTTTCATTTCCATGTTACATCCCTTAATATATGTTTTATATTATAAAAATAATTTAATTTTCGTTGTGTAAATACAAAATAATTTAAATTTCATATGCTGAATTTTTTTTTCATTTTTATATTTTATGATTATTTAGGATCTCGGATTTTGAAAGGTTTTTTTATTTGAAATTTTTTAAAGATGTAAAGACGTCTTTTAATCATATCTAAATTCTGTGTGATGTGTTTAAGCTATAAAAACTACATTTTTAAATATATTAAATAGTAAACTATTTGAATTATTCATCATTATATCATTATAATTCATTATATTCAATTTTATATATAAATTTAGACCACTCATCGGATTTTGAATCAATTGATACAGAGATTATTTGAGGTTTTTCATGACTAAAATAACATTCTTGGGACGTTATAATTATTTATTTATTTATTTTTAAATATTATTCAATGATATTTTATAATGATATTGATGTTTATGTAAACATTATTTTTTATGAGGAAATATTGTTTCACACAAATTTATTCTTCCTGGATAACTATATTATTTAATTAAAAATTATTTTTGTTATGAATTATTCCCATATTTTTGGATTTCTATTCCATGTCCATGTGTTTAAATTGTAACAAAATTCTAAATTATCTAGTGGAAAATAAACATTTCATTAACTCAATTTATTATATTTTCCAAATTAGTTATTTTAAAATAATGACCTTTGAATAAATATAAAAATTTGTTTTTTTAAAATGATATTTATATATAACTAATATATATTCATATAAAATAAAAATTGTTTTACTATCCAATACAAATTTTTTATTGATAAAATACATGCCATTATAATTTTTCCCTTATTATGTCTTTGTTTTTTAAGTAAATTATTTCAATCTATTCTCAGTTTTGTATTTTGAAAAATATATATTTTCAAATGTTTCCATTAATAATGATTATCTGAAATATTAATTTTTCAAAATAATTTTCTCATCACCAGTATAAAACATTTATATATATTTGAGGAATATTTACCATGAACATATTATAATAATTTTTTCAAATGTAATATATTTCCCTAAATTCAAGAATTATTAAATTTTTATGGGACATGGTGAATCGAAATCATTTAATTGAGTTGTCTATTTTTTTAATGAACATAATTTTTCAATGAATTTCCAATTTTATAGATTTTATATAATAATTTTTTTCATAAAATTGTTTTCAAAAGAAAATAAACATCATAAAATGTATTACATTATTTTTATCTTAAAAATGATACTATTAAGAAGGGAGATATAAATATTAGTTTTACAATGATTAATATAAAATAATTAAATACAAAATATCATTATTTGGTGTTAATTATCATAAAATTATAGAACTATCACGAATTATTGTTATTTTTGTGTTAAAATAATATGTCCATTTTTCGAAATAGACATTTATATTCCCATTAAATCTTATAATCATGTTATATAAAAACCCCCTAAATATTCATGGGTTCATTTAGATATGTTTATGATAGATTTTATAAAGGGCACATAACTATTGTTTAATATTAGTGGGGTAAAATATCATCCTAATTTATTAGTTTAAGAAAATATCTCATGATATTTTCGAACATGGATATAATGGGTTAATTCATAGATGCATGGGAATGAAGAGTTTTCCAAAAAAATTAGTGGTATGATTAATCATTTGGTTAACATAATCATGTACATAGTGTGTTTACTAATGGATTTTATCATGTTTCTATAGTAGTGCTACAAATTTGATATTCGGATTTTATGATTCAATTATATGTTTTTCATCATGCTGTGTAATATTTTTAAGACACATTTCATTCCCATAAAATTCATTGTTTAAATAAATATTATTTCTCTTCAAAATTAATCTATATTTTTTTGAATACACTCATATTATATGAGTATTTATATATGTGTTGATAATAGTAATATAATTTATTTTACCCTAATTATATTTTTATGATATTTTCATGATTTAATTTTCTATATGATTATCATATATATTCTCAAGAATCTATTATTGTTATATTTATATCTCTCTTGTGTTCTCCTTCATAATATGATACGATTTTCCCTTATGATCATGTGATACTATCTCATTATTATGTTTACAGTCTATAAGTAATTACTATAGTTATATGCTATGAGATAAAGATGTTTGGTACTAAAGGAACATGTTTATAGGGAAACATCCCCATTTGTACAAAATTATATGTTAAGGTAGAGAGTCTCCATGATACTATAAATTTAGGATAATCAGTTATTTGACTCATTAGGAAATATTTTATTTCTTTAATCGTCTTATTCGACATTTAATGTCATGTTTATATTAGGTCATTGATAAAGGGACTATTTCCTTTTAAATCCTCAATACTTTAATGGATTAATGGTTATAAATAATGAAGTATCACTTTGTAGAATATGTAACCATATTTTGTCTATGATATTTACAGCATAAATGAGAGAAAAATATATGATTTGTTTCATTTAGATAGTCCAAGTAAGAAATTATTCCATTGACTAAAATTGATAAATAAGAATATGAAAAACACATATTCAACAAGAATTAATATTATCCAAACATTAAGTATCATGATTATAGCATTACAGGTAATATATATAATGATTTTCAGAGTTACAGAGCTAATACAAATATTTAAATATTCATATTAAGTCATTAGTGTTTGATTCTTAAATCCAAAATTAGACAATTGTCAGAAAATTTATTTTTCATACAATATAGAAATAATAGATACTAAAATTGAAATTTTGTGGAAAAAGTGGGGATGCATTCTAAAACCCCATGATAAAAGTGGTAACCAAAACACATATCAAGGAAACTATCCACCCATCCACACCATTGGAACACTTCCCAAATAATTAAAGTCTCGTAGAGTAATAGTAATATCACATCGATTATTGGGTACCCAACACCGCTTTCACACTATTTATTTAGTACATCCTATGAATTATACCTTCCCTAAAAGTCTCACTGTAGTCCCACTACTTCCCCAACAACAACCTTTTAGGACATCACCACACATCCTACCCACACACACCTACACCACCACAACCACACAGTTCCTTGCCCGAAAACACCTGGACCACCACAAACACAACCATTCCTGAAGACACCTTAGCCAAAACAACCACTTTCATACCTGCAGACAAGTATGCCTCATCCTGAAGAAACATGTGTAACAAACCATCCCACACACACTGGTACAACCACCAAAAAACACCCTTTCCGAATATTCTTGGTCCATAACATACCATAGGACATCACCGCCTGCCCGTATAGTCATAGGCTACCTAGGATTGGGAGAAAAGATGAACTGATAACCAACCATTTGTAATAATGTGGATAAAAACACCCCCATGAAATGCAGTTGTTCGGCATAGAGTGTTTAACATGGGTGGGGTGAGAATAAAAAAAAATATAAAATTATACATATAACTAAACTAACACTCATCCAAAAATAATGGTTTAGAAATATGATACTAGACCGTACACAACAAATGCACAACTACCCTTGTTACTATTCATGCACGAACACACTACATCCAAAACCAGAACACAACCGATTTATACAAAACAATTCTAATATTGTACCAGTTCTTATTATCAAGTTCAAGTGATTCTTTTTAAATATACATTTAGTATGATAAAAATAAAAGGAATAACCACAATCTATGACAACAACTAATGAAATCCCTACAAGTAGCAATTTAAGCATTCACACACAGTTCTCTTTTAAATTCATAAAAACAAAAAGGACCGGTGAGATCCGTCGAAATACTAGAATCAAACCAAGCCTCATCATATGGCCCAAACAAGACCTCAAATCGAAAAGAAAATAATAAACAACAATTGATCACATACCCATCATTTTGATCCTAGAATCATTAAGAAGAAAAATAATTTGTATTAACATAATAGAGAAAGTGAGGTTTCAAATTTTAACCACACTATTAATCTAGTTCTTTATTTTAGTGTTGTTAACTTGGGTGGTAACATAAGGATTATTATTCATTGGAAATACATTTTATTGAAAAAATTTACATGTTTAATCTGTTTCAATGTTACATCCATTCGATCACAAAATTATCCAGGAAAACAGAGGTTCATTAGTGTGCTAGAAAGGACCACAAATGACTACTATTCTTAGTGGGAACAAGGCCATAAAATTCCTAACATAAAAATGAATATATAAGAAATAAATAAACATCATCATCAAACACTCTCCTTCATTAATTAGAGTACATTTATTATCTTAGTTATGGTTTGGTTTTATCCACGCCTAGAAGGAAGCATTATAATACCCTCATTGCATGATAAAAAGTAAAGATATATGAAGGAAAACCATACATGGATGATCAATGATTCATTTTCTTCCGTGTGCCAAGAACTGGGGATATACAACATGTTGGAATAGAAAACTCAAGGGATTCTGGGCTGAGTGGGAATGGCTACAACATGGGTTCATGATTCGTCTCTGGGGTAAGTATCTATGGTTTAATTTGGAGAATGGAAATGAATTATTATGAAAGGATCATGGTTTAAGAAAAGGCAAAATCCTGAAATCATGGAGTCGGTTTTTATGTACATAAAAATCAAAAATTTTACTGACCATATGTTTGGGTAGTTTCACATGTAGGTATTAATTATAACATAATAATTCTCCTTATAGATGGTGGAGATAATGTCTTTGAGTTGGTAAATTTCCCATAAATGGTGAAAAACATGTAACATGGGATAGTATATAAATCACTAAAAATGTGTGACACCAAAGCAAAATGCCACATTTTTTGGTGACTCAAGGTTCGCAAGACAAAAGGTTGTTTAAAAAATATTTTACTAGCTTTAAATGTGTTTTAAATGTGTATTAAAACACTTTTATGATAAATTATTTGTTACAGGGACAAACTGGAAGGAATAATATATACACAGAAGGACTCACCATTATGTGAGGCACCATTTCCTTATCACTGTAGTCCAAGAACCATCACCCTGGAAATATCGCCATTCCACATTCATCCTACCACCATCACATTAGCACTGATCCAGATCGGTGCCACCGACGCCCATTGGTGCCACTAATGCTCATCATTGCAATAGTTAGTTCAATCCTAAAATATGGACTACTCATAAATGATTCAATGATGGTCCCCAGGACAACCCAAACACCAAAATTTGGAAATATAATGGACCGGGAGGGTCCACTCAGTTACATCGGATACCTATCAAACTATCCTATCACTCGAGAATCCATGAGTAAACCCAAAAATGATAGGGGTCTGAACAACAACCTCGCAATATACCTTTCATGGACAAACCACCATAGAGTTGTTCGAAATCCATAAAAAACCCTTGATATATAGGAAAAGAACTCTATAATATTTCTCATAAAAAAATGGAAATACTACCGCTCTTATCCCCTGACAAAATCAATAAAAAAATTAATGATCACACCATCCTAACATATGGTATTGGGATTCCCTTCCTCCATGTCATGACATTATTCTTTATGGGTGGAATTGGCTCTCCAACAGGGGATTAATCACATCCACATTAATTAGTCTTGATTAGGGATAATTTCCTCCCATCCCATAGTGAGGACTTTTAGACACATTATGAGAAAGGGAAACAACCCATGTTATAGTTTAATTGGTCAAGAATTACATCACAATCATGTACAAAAGAATAACAAAACAAAACTCAAAATATATCTAGGTACTCAGAACACATTTGTGCCTCATTTTCCCAGGTACTCAACTCGAGGCCACCATGCCTCCACAACACACTAACCAAGGGAATGGTCTGCCCAGGAAGCACATTCCCCTCATTATCCACAATCTTCACTAGTCACTCCAAAAACATTACATCATCCTATATATCAAGGTGTCATTTATGTAACTCCAGTGTGTACCTGCAAGTGTGATTTACGGAAGTAACTGAGAACTCTCTCATGCTTGGAAAATAGGAAAACAGATTCCCATGAAACATCATCTGATTCTCACCATATTCTAATCACCATTCAAGAGCATTTCTCATACTAAAATTTTCATACATAACATAATCATTTATGTATCTCCATTTAGACTCCCCAACATACTGAATCATGGATGACTGCACTGTCATCTAAAAAAGACATCCCCAACCCTCTTACAATGTTTTATGTAGGTGCAAGGAAGCCAACACCTCTATTGATTTGCAAGAAACTGCTAACTCACAAACCACATCCCTCTATCACGTAAGGCTATAATAATATGCCACTACGGTCCCCTTTCATGAGGTGTGTGAGATAAGGATGTTGTAGTTATGAATAAATTCTATCCACCTCCACTGTCGTATGTTCAGGTCTTATGGGGAGAAGACATACCTAATGATCTCGTGATCTGTGAATAGAATGAAACATACCATGATGAGATAATTCCTCCGCAACTTCAGTGCAGACACTGATAATGCAAAATTTGTATCATGGGTGGAATACTTATGTTCATGAGGATAAAACATCCTAGACCAATAAGAGATCAGTCCCCACTACTACATCACCACACTTTTGATTCATATATCTAATGAATCATAGAACACTACAACTGTTACCCCCACCGTTGGAGGCTTCATCATCAAGGAACTTACCAATTACCCATTCTAATAATGGAAGGCTTCACAACACTGTTCACTCCCAGAGAAAGCATAGTCATTACTTTTCAAGGATGTCAAAGTTGATGCATCTTGAGAGAAGTCTAGAACAAACCTCTGGTAGTAACCTACTAGACCCAGGATACTACGATCCTCTTCCACATTCATTGGTGCTACCCCAGAAACAACCACCTCATCCTTCTATGGATCCAAAAACATTCTCTAATATGACACCATGTGTTAATGTAAGTGAACCTCTTGGGTCTATAACATTCACATTGATAACTTCCCGTAGAGCTGGTGGTGTTGCATGACCTCTACAAATGTCCTCAAATGCTCAGTGTGATCCTCCTCTTATCATGAGTAGAGAAGAATGTTGAAAATATACACAACTATGAATGGGTCTAGATATTCGTAGAAAACAGAGTTTATGAGCCCCATAAACATGACTTGTGAGTTTTTGACACCGAACAGAATGACAACAGACTCAATGTTCCCATATCATAATCTGAATGTAGTCTCTGATATATCACCCACTTATACCCTCAACTAGTGATATCTGGAAAAAATGTCAATCTTATAGGACCAAACTACACCCTTTAACTAAGAAAAAATGTTTTCGATCCTCAATAAGTTATAATAGTTCTTAAATGATTCCTAATTCAGCATTCGGTAGTCTGTACAATGCTTTAGAACATCATCATCATTTTATGAAAACATGTATGGAGAACCCCATAGTGACATGATATATCAAATAAAACCATTCTTCGTCAATTTATCAACCTAGATCTACAACACCCACAACACAGAAGGATCCATCAGATAGAAAGCCATCAAAATCATATGGTCACTGGGTTGTATGTTTATCAATAAATCAACAACACATAAAGGGGGTAGGTTCACAACCTCTTCAATGAAGAAATCTTGGATCTCATTAATTATCCTCAGGACTAACACCAATTATGAGTCTCATTGGTCACACTAACAGCTCGGCTGCATGGAATGAAGGGCCCTCACCGATCATCTCCCTTCTTGAAAACACTGCTCACCATTGAAAGCGACATGCTATTCATCCATATCTGAGAAAATTACCCCTAGCCAGAAGAAGTTGATAAAGGATCACATAAAGAACAACTAATATAATTATTAAATTACATTATATTGGTGCATCTGGGGAAATGAAAGGACCCCATTTGAAATATGTGGCCACAAAATCAGCTTGCATCCTCTAAAAACAAAAAAAAGGGGGTCTGACCTCCGACTGTCACACTCAATTCTAGGGGCACGGGAATTCACTCCGCATCTAGTCCCAGAGCAATAGATGTACTATTTGTAACAAATGAGTTCAATGATTCTCAACAAAACAAGATAGTAGTAGGAGTAATAAACAATATGATCATACCTTGAATGTCCTCTAGACCTCTAGGAACTAGTCACTCGACAGAGTGTAACTACCCATGCTCAGCTCCTCTGCCCTAAGTTGTTCACTACCTCTCCGACCATGCCCTAGTCAAGGTCACTGAAGAGCACCCCGAGGTCGGCCTCCTCCAGCATCGTCTTCTCTTGGAGGAGCGGGAGCTCAATGTCCATGTTGCTACTATAGAAAAGGTCTTCTTGGAAACTCTTTCTACTAATGTGGGCACTGATCATCCCCACCTCAACTGTACTACACACAGTTTGGGAACTGATTTCAGATATTCCAATGAAATCAATGGTTAAATCACCTTAGTTCAAGGTTCGTGGAGAAATGGTGATAGTCGTTAGATCGAAACTAGAACTTCATAGCCCTACCCCCACCAGCCGTAACATGGAAGGCCCAAATGCTGGATTCCTACACCTAATGAACTTCCCCTTCGATGAGATCAACTAGCTCCCCTCACATGGAACACTTCCTAGAGTGTTCATCCTCTCAATAACATTATCCTTCTTCTAAACACACATGTACATAGGTAAAGTGAAAGATGTAACAATGTACTGCATGGATGGTCTGACTACCTCTTCTAAGTGTTATGCCAGCGATTCCATGTCTGAGTAGAGGATTGTGGCGAAATGAAGGAGATAATTCAACATGATTCCCATATCCCTTACTAAAATTCTCCCATGATGAAGGATGTGTAGCTCCTTCCTTTTCACATCCTTCAGCATAGATGAATGGAATTCTACCAGAAACACCCTCTCGATGTGAGACCACGATACCTTAGCATCCTTCTTCTACTTGAGATGGAGCATCCACTATGGATGCACCGCTCCCTACATAGGTCATACATCCATATGATCCCAGTTCTCAGATAATTAATGGATTGATATAAAACGTATCACCAAATCCTCAATCCCTCTCTCTGTCTCCATGATTGAGATTCTTCCCTCATACATCCTAAAGGTCTATCGCTGAAAGGCATGAATTATCATCCGCCGTTGGTTGTCCTCCTTCTCTTAATCTGTCCTCTGCTGTTCATCCAAATCAGCCTCCTGGTCCATGATCACGCATCAAATTATGTATTTTGTTTAGGTACCTAAGGTTCAATGTAAACAAGGAATTCCTAAACTCGATTAGTTTATAATATATCTTTTAAATTTTTCTTAATCATTTTATTCATTTGAAATTCCTGAGAAAACCAAAAACCCACAAGGACACAAGTATTTATGATTAATGTATCTTTCCTATGCCCTCTATATTGCAACCAGTGTAGCCTTACATAGTTTTTCAGTATTCCTGGAGTCCTTTCATCAGATCATGGGGGGGGGGGGGATTCCTCTGTCCTAGCTGTTCATACCATGCCTATTTTATGCACCATGATTTCCTATCATTTTCCAAACCATATGATTCAATTCTCATTGTGCCTGACCCCAATATCCATCTTATCCCTTAACCATAAACTATGATTCCATTCATTCACAACCCACATTCACCAATATGAGGGAAAGGACTTAAAATTTCTTGACCCTTTTTTATTCATGTTGAAGTAGAGACAATAACCTCTACGTCCCACCTGCTATAGGCCCTAGAGTGGTGACAAGAACTCAGTAAAGAATCACACATACACTACTACAAAATCAGGCTATATCCACGGTTTTGAACCATGGATATTGGCACAAAAACCATGGCTATAAGTTATAGACACAGTTCCCACAACTGTTGCTGGTATTGGTGTGGCTATAGGGTAACACCTATAGCCACGGTTCCAGCTATGGAAACAACCCTAAAGCCACATTTTCAACCCATGGAATAGGCTGAAAGCACTCATCTCCTATATCCACGGTTGAAACCGTGGCTATATACATATAGAAACGGTTTGGAACCGTGGCTGTAGAACTAGAGATACGGTTTAAAATCGTGGCTATAGGAATACACATTCTATAAAAAAACATCACCGTTCAGCCGGTGTTGGCCCCTTGCATCCTCCCCATTTCACCCTGCAAACCCCCTCCACTCTCCCCCTTACACCAAAACTAGACCATAAATCCCTCCATGAACCCATCCCTCTATATCCCCCCTTCCCACCCTGGACAGACCCCACTCACCCCCCTGAAAAGACCCCCCGGATAGCCCCCCTTTCTTGACACCCCTTGCACCCTCCTGCTAGACACCACCTAGGACAGACCCCCCTACAGACCCCTCCCTCTTGGACACTGGACTCCTCCAACCTACATAAACCCCCTCCCATGGACAGCCCCCTCCCCCCTAGATAGCCCCCCTTCAATTCCCCCTCATGGATAGACCTTGGACACCCCCCCCCAGACAGAACCTAGACCCCCCAGACCCTAGACACCCCTCAGAACCTAGACACCCCCCCAAACAGACCCTGAACACCCCCTAGACAGACACTGGACACCCCTAGAAACCCTGGACTCCCCCCAGACAGACCTTGGACACCCCCAGACCCTGGATAGATCCCCTGGATAGCCAGACCTCCATTCCCCTGGACAACTACCCCCACCCTTCTGTACACCCCCCATACCCCCCCCCCAATACACTGGACACCCCCCAGACCCTGGACAGATCCCCCTGGACAACTCATATCTCCACTCCCCTGGACAGCCACCCCCCAACCCTCATGTACAGACCATGGACCCCCCCCACCCCCCGCCAGACCCCCAGTCTTTCCCCCTCCCCCTACCTGCATGTTTCCCCTCACCCCTTCCCCTGCCATCCCCACTTTCACTCCCTACCATCCCCCACTTGCACCCCTACGAGTCCCCTCCCCCTACCCCCTGCTGGTCCCATCCAAATTAAATTATACATGAAAGATACTTACATAATAAAAAATAAACAAATCCAAATAAAAAAACATAACTGCACATACAAGAGTCTCCCTATAAGACAAACTATCAATGAAGTCTGGAACCAGCTCAAAAGTACCTACAACACAAGGTAGAAAATAGTAATGCACATCCACTAAAATTATGGTAAAACAAAACATCATATAAAATTCACAAAGAATATAACCCAATAAACAAGAATATTGTGCCCCCCCGGCTGGACCACCCAGGACAGCAGCCCCCCTGTTGGCCCCCCTGGACAGCACCCCCCCCCCCCCCCCGGACAGTAGCACCCCCTACACAAAAACCCCCAGCCCCCCTGCTGGACCCCCAGGACAACAGCCCCCCTTGGACAGAAACCTGCAGCACCATGGACCCCCCTGACAGAACCCCCACTGCTGGGCCCCCTGGACAGCACCCCCCCCCCCCTCGGACCCCCTGCACAGCACCCCCCCCCCCCTCCTGCGAAATAGAAACCCGTAGCCCCCCTAGATAGAAATCCCCCCTGATGGACCACCCTGGATAGAAACCCCCTCGGACCCCCTGGACAACAACCCCCTGGACAGAAACCCCCTCCCTGCTGGACCCCCCGGACAACAACCCCCCTAATTTGGATTCTTCTTATGGTTGAGGCTGGGAGATGCTGGGTTTATCCAATAGAGACTTACATAGATTCTCATAGTCGGGTTAATAGTTTCTTGTAGAGGATTTAGGAGGCGTGTTTGTGAGTTTCGTTTTTCTGTTTGGCATTATAGGACCTTTGAAGATGGGTTTCAGCTAGGGGTGTTGCAATTTTATTTTTCTACATGGTGTAGTACAAGATACACTTACATGGTTCATGGTGCTGGGTTGGCTTGTGATTTCTACTATGGTTGGTAACATGTTTTGGGGTGCATAGAATTTGGCTTTCTGGTGTTTCTTATTTGATTTGTATTATATTTTTGGCTTATGGTTCTCGAGATTGTCTAGTGGTGGATATAGTTTTGGGTGGGTCTTCAGGTGGTGGTTCGGAGTAAGCCCAGTTGGCTTCTACTTCGGTTTCCCTATCTTGTGTATTCTGGTTGTTGATGTTGTAGGGATTTATATGGTGGATGTTCTGAAATTCCCTTGTGATGATGGATGCTGTAGGTTGGGAAGCGTGTATTTGGTAGATGGGCGGTTCTCTTTCTAGGGTGGGTTCATTTTGACTACTTGGTGGGGTCTATAGATATTGTATTCAGGATGGGTATTAGCTCACATTTGGATAAGGGACTGCATGGGGATTCATAAGGTTGATTGATGGGTTAGGTGTGGGTGATGCGGGGCACATCAGATGGATGGTACAAGTTGACTGTTGGTTTTTTAGACTTTCATATGGTGGGGTGGTCCAGTTTGATAAAATGTGTTCAGATGGTGATGGATGGGGCCAGATGGTGGTCTGGGGATGATTTGGTTACTAGCTAATATTTTGGGTGTTCTGTCTACTATAGGTGCTTATTATGGTTGGATGTGGTGTGGTTTAGGGTTCTTATGAAAGTAGTTGTTGGTGTAGTGTCCATTAGTTGGCATGGTTGTCTAGAGGTCTTTCACTCTAGGCTTTGTTTCGATAGAGATGCCGGTATGGTTGGTTGATGTTAGTTGCGGGGCTGGGATGAGTGTTTTGCAAGGTGGAAGATGGCGGGGATGAGTGTTTGGCTAGGGGGGTGGTGGCTGTTGTGGTGATCCTTTTGTGTAGTAGGTGAAAATGTTGTAAATCCAAGATCATGTTAATTGGGTCATGACTAATGGTATGATACAATCATACCACAGATGGCCCAGAACACTCTAAGGTGTTGGGTTCTTCCACATTGACACGAGGTTCACAAATATTAGAATGTACTTCTTGCAGGGCTAATATGTCTCTAGTTTCTAGTTTAAATCCCTTATGAAATGAAAATAAGATAAAAAATAGAGGTATATATACCTTTTAGGGTTAATGGGAGATTATTGGAAACCCATTTCACTCATGTAATGAAAGGTGGTTTATTGGTTAACGTGCTCAAAAAGATAATAGAGTCACCCTATTCTCTGGTTGATTGGTTCTAGGATCTTGTGGTAATTTGAAAAAGAAGGATGATGTATTATGGATTACACATTTTAACATCATGTAGTGGGGATGTATCTATCATACAGCTTAACATCATGTGACAACATGTGTTCTTCCCTGTTTAATTTTATGTGGTAAGGAAATCTGTCATGCAGTATAACATCATGTGGAAAAGTCATTTTTTCTGATCTAAATGGTCCCCCTTATCATTTTCCATATTAGCAATCTAGGTTCCCTGATCTCACATGATAAATGATCAGTGGGAGAAACTGGGGAAAACTTGGAAGTTTGTTTAGTTGTGTGAGAGTGGGTCTCAGATGGCTTACAACATAGGTCATGTCTGTATGATGTTTGGAGCTAAATTTTTATCATCTTACATGTTATTATTGAACCCATTATTAAAGATTTATTTTTCCATATTTATCCTATGATGGAAGTAATAATGTTTTATGTTGTTCTTGTATAAAATATACCTATGCATGTCTAACTCGTATGCAGGGAGGGATCATTTTCATGTTGATTGTTGTAAATGGACCTAATATTGGATATCCAATCAGACCCAAATATCCTATAATGAACGAAATATAGCCACATTATTTTCTTCAAAGGGAAACAATCTATACATGTCTTCCCAATACATAGAGTGGGGTATTTTTCCCATTAATTATTGTAGGTGTACACGAGATTGGAGATTTGGGTGTGACCCTATATCTTTTGATAACATAAATAAATCAACATATAGTTCTTGAATGGGAAACTATCTATGTAGTTATGAACCATATATAGAGGGGGATATTGTTCCTATTGATTTTTTGCAGCTAGACTAAGGATGGGAGCTTCACGCATCACTACATATCGTGTGATGACTAGAATCAAACCACACATAGTTCATCAAAACCCATGTAGTTTAATGTCATGCATAAAGGATGTAGGTTATATAGCATGAAAATGAAATATTGTGGATGGACCCAAGAAAATAGATATGGGTGTCACTATGTATCATGTCATGGGATAATTACACCCACATGTGGGCCCAAATGAAGAGTTTTCCATAGATAGCTATTTGTAGCAATGGAAACTGAACTTCAATGGAAAAAATAGCTCAGTTTTGTGTACGATGTCTCTTGGGTTGTAGTTCACATGGTGTTATATTAGGCCCATAAATCATGTAGGATCTTGTCCATCTAGGAATTATTCTATTTTTCAACCATCTTCTACTGCTTATTCGATAGAGAATTATTGGAGTCCTGAATCTGTCCATTCGTTGCTACATGATAGAGGTATGAGTGGTTAGTGATAGGTGTTCAAGTGAGAGAGATGAAAACCAAGAGTTTCTTCCGATTTCTACTACAATATTTAGAATAATTTGTAATAGTAAAAAAGAAGAACAATTGAAGAAAGGACTCCCCATGGTTGCACCGCGAGGCCGATGGCCGCTGCCCCTGTATCTGCACAGCAGATCTATTTTTTTAATAAAAATTTCCCCCCTTTATTATTCCCCCTTTCAAACAACATCTAACAGCAGCCTACTTTTCAGCATCTGTTGGATTCTATCAGTTAGGCTCAATGGTATAATCATGGTACACTTTCTTTAACAATCTATAGAAGAAGTTGGTCTCATTTTCGAAATTGTAGAATGATTTTTTTCGTTTGATCCATCCTGAAGCTTAAAGCACTATGCCTGATGCCAAATTTATTCCCTTCCAACTCTCTATATCAGGAGGGTCACATATTGAAGATAATCAATTTTGGGCACCTGCCATCTAGGCGTGTATATCAGTTCATCAAGAACTAGGGAAGTTTTTATCTGATTTATTTCCTCCATGTCATATGTGGTGATATATGAGACCATCCTTTGATGCATAATGTGGTAGAAAACCTCATACTGATCAGGGTCAGCTAAAACTATGATTTCATTAGACACTACATCCGTAAAATCATTGTTTATAGGGTACAAGATACAATGTGGGTGAAAAATGAAAATCTTCCATCAATCTTCAAGCATTGCATGTGAGAGGGGCAAGTTCATCCTTTTTTATTGCATATTCATCATCATATATTTTATCACTAGAATTTAATATCCTATGATATTTAGGTAGTCTATTTTCAGCTATAGTACTAGTTCAAAGATAAAAATTACGTCCTCATATTCTACCTAATTATTTGTCCATCCATCAGATAGTGAGAAAGAGTATAGAAAAATTACTTTTTCTAGAGAATGCAATACAATCCCTGGACATACACAAATAATCTTTCGGTTCTCCATACTTTTCTTGATAGGACTCTGGGAGGCAGAAAAAAAATACATATCCTGTGTTCGGGGACCTTCATGGGAATGGAAACCCTTCTAATCTAGAAGTAATTTCTAGTAGTATACTGTCTTGTGAAGGATGTGCCAGGAGGAAATTAGATAGGGTCTTCCCTTTCACTAACTTATGTGATATGAACTTGATATGATGTTGTCTTAAAGTGACTGATCATAGGGAAAAATTCCAAGTCAACATGGGGCAGCTAAGGATGTACTTGAGCGGGTCAATACAAGTGACCTGGTGAACATGGTAAGGATACAAGTAAAGCCTCTTATTTTAATTGGGAATATGAGTGTGAGGTAGTTTTTCTCAACATCATAATATTTTGTCTTAGTACCTAACATCATTTTACTAATGTAATAGACATTTGTTTCACTCCCCGCATCATTCTTATGTTTAATGAGAACACTGGGAAGTCATTTTATGCAGGCCACAAATAAGATGAGTGGAATTCCTTCCACATGTGGAATCAATAGTGGTCAGTGCATTAAGTATTTATTTAGAATCTCAAAGGCATCATGGAATTCCTCATTAAAATGAAAGGTGACTCCCTTCTTAATTAACATGGTGAAGCGTAAAGACATGTCATCCAGGTGAGCTATGATGTTATAAATGTAAGGAAGGTTCCCCTATACCCCCCTCAATTCATTAAGAATACGAGGGAGTTAAATTGATAAAACTGGACTTGTTTTTTTAGATTCAAACTCAATTTCATTGTATCAAACCTCATATCTATCGAATTTCTCTAGTGTTACCCTAAAAACGCATTTTTCCAGATTCATGTTTAGGTTGTGCTACTGCAACTTGTTAAATATTGTTTCAAGATCTTTGAAATAATCAAATCTCTATTGAGATTTGATAACCATTTTATTAAAAAAATCATTAATCTATTCTTTCTAAGAAGTTATTAATGATATAATGTGGGTAGTGTTGGTATGTAGTGTCATACTTATTTAATCCAAAGTGCATGACCTAAATGGTGCGAGATGGATTGCAGGTGGATGGGGGCTGGTGCGGGCTCGAATGCAGGTGGAAGGGAGCTGGAATGCTGGTGGAAGGGGGCTGGTTGCAGGTGTTGGGGGGGGGATGGATTGGGCTGATTTGAAGGTGGTAGGGGGCTGTTTCGGGCTGGAATGCTGGTGGTAGCGGGCTGAAATGAAGGTTAAAGGGGGCTTGTGTGGCCTGGATGTGGCTGGAGTAGGGCCAAATCACAGCATTACCGCGACCTGAATGTTGTGTGACCGCGGTGTGACCGCGGCGTAACCACTGCGTGAACGCAGCTTGACCGCGACCTGACCGTGGCGTGACCACGGCGTGACCGTAGCGTGACCGCAGCATGACCGCAGCTTGACCGCGGCGTGACCACAGCGTGTTGGCCTAGCCTTGTGACACTGGTGGGGCAACATCTTCCACTTAGATTCAAATAGGATGATATGGATGACATGAGAGGATGTTTTCTCAAAATATTTAATGAAATTAATGAAAACTTGTGATGACTAGAGGATTGGATGCCCCCTGATATACCTAATTTGGTGAGGGATTGAATTCTGGTGGAAGGGGGCTCATTGCAGGTGCTGGGGGATGGTGGAAGCTGATTCAATGGTGGCAGGGGGGCTGTTGCGGGCCGGAATGCTGGTGGCAGCAGGCTGAAAGGAATGTGGAAGGGGGCTGTTGTGGGCTGGATGTGGCTGGAGTGGGCCAAATCACGAAATTATCACAGCGTGACAGCGGCATGACCGTAGCATGTTGGCCCGGTCCAGCAACATCCGCGGGGAAACATCTTCCACATAGATTCAAATAGGATGATATGGATGGCATGAGAGGATATTTTCTCAGAATATTTAAAGAAATTAAGGCTAATCTATGATGACTAGAGGATTGGATGACCCCTGATATACCTAATTCGGTGAGGAATCGAATGCAGGTGGAAGTGGGCTGGTTGCAGGTGCTGGGGGGATGGTGCGGGCTGATTCGAAGGTGGCAGGGGGGATATTTCGGGCTAGAATGCTGGTGGCTGCGGTCTGAAATGAAGGTGGATGGGGGCTGGTGTGGACTGGATGTGGCTGGAGCAGGGCCAAATCATGGCATTACCGCGACGTGACTGCGACATAACTATGGCGTGACCGCGGCGTGACTACAGCATGTTGGCCCAGTCCAGTGACATCTGCAAGGCAGAATCTTCCACATTGTTTCAAATAGGATGATATGGATGGAATGAGAGGATTTTTTCTCAGAAGATTTAATGAAATGAATGAAAATCGGTGATGACTAGAAGATTGGATGACCCCTAATGGGATACAAAAAGGGTTAAGAATGATTTGTGATTTATGAATAACAACGAAATAATGTATAAGGAAAACATCAATGCAATAATGTTAAGAAAGGTATACCACTTTGAGTTTTCTCATACATCGCACCTCCTTTGGTGGGGTTTTATTACAAAATAATTACTTATTTATCAATCAAAACAATTATCTTAACTAACATTAATTCAAGAATTGAAATTTAATATAAACATGAAAAATTAAGTAGGCAAATAAATGCAATATAAAAAATTCTTGATTTAAATAGGCTTGGAGAGGGACCCTACCTCAACCCCAAGGTGCATTTGCTTTTGACAACGACAACTCAAAATCTTTCTTTTTTTCCTATTGCAAGCATATGAATCTTAACATATATATAAGGACACCTAGCCCCTATGTACATATTTTCATGACCAAATATGCAGAAGGGGGTCCTTAGATATATTTTTATACTTGTATATACCCCTTTACACTTACACGCGTATGCATTATTTATATCTATATATAAGCACACCTATCCCCAATATATATATTCATACCGCCCAGAGTGAATATATATATAATGGGGGAACTTATATATGCATATTCCTACCTATGCATACACATGTAAGCCTTCGTCAACGGTGACTCGAATCCACCTCAATGAAATCCAAAACACACAACAAAAATATAAGGAACCCAAAAATAAAAAAATTCCTAATTAAAATTGGGCCAACGAATAAAAACGGAATAAACCTTACCAAAATCATGGAATCATTGTATTCGATGGTGGTGGATAGAACCAGTCTTATCATAAGAAACCACCTATAAGAAAATTGTTGGAAAAGAAATGAGATATAACAAATTCTTATATATAAGTGATCAGTGTGCCAACTGTACATGATAAATGATACATGAATCTATAACCAACTATGAACAAATAATATTCAAATTGATATGTACATCTCAATACTACATAACATGATCACCATCCCGTGATATAGATTTCACTCAAAAAGGACAAGTATAAATCTCCCCACTATAGTATTATCGATACCATCATCAATCCTACATACACATGTATAGTGCCTCATATCAAATTATGATGACTATAGAAGATCCCAGCCCAATAATCTCAACAAAATTTCATCATTTAAAAAATATCCTATTTCAAACACACATCATATCCAACAAAAATAATACATGACTAGATATTAGATAGAGAAATCCAAATTATAGAAGAAAATAATAAATTTAGGAATACCTCATTACGTATGGTACTAAAAGTCACTTCACCTAGGAAGGATCATCCTAATAAAATAATATAGAAACCCACATCTCGACACATACATGAAACCTATTTTTCCCATCCCAATACCTATATTGATTCTATTCATATTTCCTAACAACCCTATGTAATCATCTCATTATGGGGTCTAAACCAGGATACATAATGGTTAAAATCTTTTCTATAGGGTTGATGGTTATGTTCCAATTGTTCATTTTTCCCCAAAAATATTTTGGAATAATGTTCATAGTCACTACATGGTTATTCAGGATTAGTAAGCCTACCTCATGCCATGTCTTCTATTCCATTCATATAAAAAAAATAAAAAATGACTCCTAAAAAAACTTGACTTAAAAAAATAAGGGTAATGATACTATATCTATAGGTATAAAACCATTATCTGACAACTCTATAAATAAAAATCCATGATCAAAACAAAAAATCATGATTAGCCATTGAAACTTGTGGATGAGGAGGAAGATGATTTTTTGTCTCTATCCCAAAAACTACCTCCTATGTCCGGAAATCCTTATCTCAAAACTATTAACACCCCACAAATCACAAGGGATAACTTTTAGGACCATGTTCCCACTAAGAATTTAGGTTTTAATAACATTTTGTAACAAACTATCCTAGGGTTTCATCTAACCTAGTACATAGTCTAATCCTCCACTTGTCCCAAAGGATATTCTAAATTCCCAAGGGATAGAAACTAGTGTTTGGGATGCATGAAACATACCTTGGGTATTATTTATCCAACATATTAAAATACAAATAAGTAGAATAAATAAAATTAGTAAACCGACTAAAGAAGATATATGCAATACTAGTATCAAATATAATGGATGAAACTATTACAAAAAAATATAAAATGGATAAATAATTATTCAATAGTAGAAATAGAAAAAATAAAAATGAATAATATAAATAAAAAAAGATAGATTGGACAATATGAATCTCAAAATAAAAAAGGAAACCCCAAACTACAATAACAAGACTCCATGTGACCCGCTATCACCATCCAACCCAACATCAACCTCGAATGATCAGAATATAATAAACCATCTAGAATGGGCTTGAACCTCTACAAAATATATTTATGATGTAAACACCCCACATTTCAAATATATGTAGTCTCATTCAAATTACATTCCCTAAAAATGCTAGTTTTAAATATAATAGAAAAATAAAAAAATTATAAGCCTTTACATTAAGAACGATCAACACGCCAAAGATGTGTTAAAAAATATTTTTATATATTTCCATTAAATGAATATAGTCCCTTGGAAAACACACATCTCTTGATCAAAGACTATTTAGAAAAATATCATTTTAAATTCCTAATTTAAAACCTTCTAAAAAACATTTTTTTTAATTATTTATTTCAAAACTCAGAGACGTTTCTAATATTCAAATGGTTTTCCAAAAAAAAATCATTGAAAATTCAATTTTTAAATAAAACTAGTCATTTTGGCTTAGAACCGTGTTTCTGAAACTCACACACACACAATGGAGTTTCAAAAACAAAACATCCCCATGTTTCTATTAAAATAATCACAAAATCTATTTGGAAATATACTCTTCAAAATTATGGAACAGTCCTTCCAAACTCATTTCAAATTATTTTGAAATAACATTAAAACAATACCATTTCATTCATTATTTTTAAAACCAATTATAGAACCCTTTTTAAAACGTTTGAAAGATAACACATAACATGAAGAAAAATGATAGTAGTCAAACCGACACAATTGGGTCACTTTCATATAACAATGAGAGAAAAACAAAAAGTACATAGGTGCTAGGAAATTATCCAAGAAGTAGGTGTACAACCAAATAAAAAGTATAAATTCTCTAAAATTACCCAAAATAAGATCTTAATTACATGGGATCTAACTAAACGGATCTAAAAAATGGGCTCTAGGGCGACTTGTAATATCCCAAGGTACAAACGGCACTATGGTTCATGACATTTTGAGGATGCTCACTTAATATTCCTTCGGATCTCCTAGTCCCTTGGGCTCTCTTAGTCCCAACTTCCCATGAGATCTCTCGATACAATGGATAATTTAACCTCCATATACTTTTTAAGATTCATGGAAAACATCCATCAATAAGTCAATATTCTAGTTTAGTTATTAAATTTCCAAAGAAACCTATAAACACACCCAAGGGGTCCAATGAAAAGTCTAATGTATGTGAGTACAAGTAAATCATCACATAAATCAAATATAAATAATTTTAAATAACTGACGCCTTACCTCTTACAACCTTGCAAGGAAACAACCCCATTTACATCGAATCATAAGTATCATATAAATATTCATCTATAATAAACATCCCCTCATGGGATCACAAGAAACCATGGTTATAAAAAGAATCACATAGGGCTCAACAAGGTTTCAAACCATTTCTGAATAATCATTTCAAATAAAATTTCCAACATGCCTTTTTCCAAAACATGCTCATAATTACATGAAAACACTCCCTATTTCAAACTAATCCCAACCAAATATTTGGAAAAAAATTCATTTACATTTTAAACCCAAATGGTAGATCATTATTTCCATTTAAAATCCCTTTGAAATCATTCAAAATTGTTAATTAGTTTCAAAACATTATTCACATGGGTTGACACACCCATTTAAAATAAAGAAACCCATTTAAATTATTTAAAATTTAAGCACCTCAATCACTTAGTTTAAAAAAACCAGTTTATGAAATAAAACGACAAAAAACCTTAAGCCGGTGCTCACCACTAATTTTGAAACCAAAATTATTCTTTAAAATCAGTTTTGGGTTTTTTACAAACACTTAGAGTGGAATATCATTATATTCCAAGGTTTAAAACAATTTGAAATCCAATTTGACCCATCATTGTTCATACAAATATAAATATCATTAATAAATAATAATTTCAAAATCAATAATCATATAATGGATAAAGATAAAATTTTATATTAAAAACTATCTCAGTTCAATACAAATAGGGTGGATATTGTCTTTTTCGATGGAAAACACTCTATCAAGCCAGAGAAGGTCAATTTCAGGTAATAAAAATAAAAACCCTCTAAGATTAAATCCACCCTAATTATAATTTTAATCCCCATTACTTCTAGGGTTCATTCGAGTTACATAAATCAAGAGGATAGTAGAGATAGAAGAGTGTGTGAGGCTTAGAAGAACATATCAGGAGTGAAATCATTTAAAACCAAGGGAATGGGGCATAAAATGAATGGAAAATATAGGAGACTCCCTTGTGATAGGTTCATGGTATATTTTAATGAGAAATATATAAATATGGAGTTTAAAGGTTAAAATCAACCAAGATATTTTTTATATATTCCACTTTAAATGAATCTAGTCATGTCAAACTATTTTCCCACAGAGTACCAAATTGTGCAAAATCCATTTCGTAGAAAAAACCCAAATCACATGATTAATTTAGGACTCTTAATGATTGAAAAAACTATGCTCCAACCATGAATAATAGAATTCTAAAAGTAACGAGATGATTTTATTTCTTACTACATGGCCTACAAAAATGTGTCAAGCCATTATCCTACACTATCAACCCCAAATGAACCTATATAGTTTCTGAAAGGACTTGCATGGTTTAAAAAACCTGTTTGATTCCCTTGAAATCCTAACTATGCATCTTGAAAATGAACTACGCATAACGGTTAATTGGTTCCATATAATGATATTTTCACTATTTACCTTAAACTACATTCCATAACAAAATTCTAAATTTTCTATGTTTCAGGGTAAAAATTCACAAAAACATGAAATAAACCAGAATAAAATAATATAATATAAAAAACACTATAGTGACATGGTGGGTGTCACACCATAATAGATACCACTGAACTATACATATTATTCACATACACACCTTGTGCGCAGACCAAGGACCATCCAGCAGTGAGTATAAGAATACATAGAAGAATTCCATGAAAATGAAAAAAATATGGTCACAAGTTCACACACAATAAAGGGAATGTAATAAAATATCTAAACACAACCCAATAAAGCAAAAAATTAGATCGAATCCATTAATAAACTCCCACACATGATTGAAATCCTACATAGATGGGATAAACTAGAAACAAATATATCTTCTCACTCATCCACGTCATTGGGACTCCCTAAAAAGTCCCACACCTTTAGGGAAGACACTTATCAACTCCTCTTCCACAATAAAGAATACCAACATTATAACTAAGAGAAAGGAAAAATTCTTCACTAGTCACCATAAATGCATCATAAGGTACCTAGATAGATCCATAACTAACAAAGGTACACCCAACCAATAACTACACTATCATTACCAGATCTTTTTTTGGCACATAGGGTGAGTAACTAAACTATTTTCATACCATCTTTCTTTAAATGAGGTGTTATTCCACACTGATGTCACCAAATATCATATATTATAGTGACCAATCAACTTGAAAAATAATAGATAATTCCACACCCAAAACCATGGGGAACCCCATACATCATGAAACTATTGAAAAAAGTCATTCCTCAACTAACATGCTCATAGGGTAGGAACCTAGTATCCCAAAGAACCCAAGGTTTATAATAAATAATCATATAAAGAATAACTACAACCTGAACCCACTCATAAATATTAGGATATCTAAGAGGTAATGAACTAAATCCAAAATATTTTTCATGCACAAAAAATCTATGGAGGTCAACTATAATCATACCTATTCCATGAAATTCAAAAATATCAAGGGATACAGATGGCCCATAGGTTCAAGAAACATAGATAAATAAAATGTTATTGAATCACACATACATCTTCTATTACTTTCCCTATAAATTGTTCCTCAGGAGAAACCTAACACCCGAACTCAATTGCATGAAGAGCGATAAGCTTATACCAGCAAATGGTGAGACCGCTGAGCAGAGATTGTTAGGGAGGTGGGTGACGTTATGGGAGAGTTTGTCAAAGAGGAGGGTGCCACTGTGAGAGAGGTCTATATGGTTAGATCGTCGGGGAGATCGTTGGGAGGAGGATACGTCATCAGGGAGGAGGGCTGCGCAGTGATATGGCTGCGAAGCGGGGGGAAGGAGCAGGGCTGCGGGGAGGAGGAGACGCCGTCGGGGAGGAGGGCTGCACAGTGATAGGGCTGCGAATCGGGGGAGGAGAGGAGGCCTGTGTGGAGGAGGAGACGTTGTCGGGGAGCGACGTGTGAGTCGAGGGAGGAGGAGTAGGGATGTAGATCAGGGGATGAGGAGGATCCTGATACAAATTGGGGTAAAAAATGACGTGAAACTGTAATATTGATTTACCCTGATGAATGAATTAAACCGTGGAAATAAATAAAGCTATAGCCACAAACCTATAAAATCGTGGCTATAGGTCTGTGGCTATAGCCTGAATTTCCAATAGTGTTAATATGGAATGTATTACGCTTTTATAGAAAAGTATAAGAAGATATGATGGTAAATCCAAAAAACCTACAAAAAACACTATGTAAAAGTAATGCCAAAATCCATTTCCCAATCCATGTCTAAAATAAGATGATATAGTGTATAAGAAAACACCAAATAAATTTACCGAAAGAAATAAAAGCATCAAAGAAAACTTATGAAGCCCGAGCTAGTTAGGTTAGACAAGGTCCTCAAAGTGCTCTTAGATACTTGAATGTAGATTTATTTATGTAGGGAGAGTATACATGTATAATATGTAGAGAAAATTTTTTTCTCTCAAGAAAAGGTGGGGAGAATTGCTAATGCTCCATGAAAAAAGATGAATCCCAAACACCTAGCAATGAAAATATCCACCCAATCTCAACGAGGCATAATCACCAAATAACGAAAATCTGGTAAAGTAATAGTAATTGAAAATCAATATTTTGGTACCCCTCACCACTTTACCACTGGGTATTTAAGACACCCTACGCATCTGACCTCCCTCAAAAGTATCATTATACTATCACCTTAACTACAATATTATGGGCTATCACAACTCATCTCAGCCATACAATCATGGGATGCCATAACCACACATTTCTTCTCTTAAAATAACTTGGGACACCAAAAATACTACCATTACCATAAAGTACTGGGCCAGAGAATCCACTATTATGCCCAGTGACACCTCAGACATATCCCAAAGAAACATGGGAAAAACCTGCCAGCACACAGCTGGGTCATCCACCACAACGCACCCTACCCGAAGAGTCATGGGCTATAATATGTCTTAGGACATCACAACCTTACAAATGGGACTTGGGATACCATGGAGAGGGAGAATAAAGTTGTTAATTACTATCCACTCATATGAATGTTGAGAAAAATTACCCCCCATGAACTGCGGGTGTTCGGTCCAATGTGCTCAACATGGGTGGGGTGAGAATAAGAAACACGATAAGTAAAATTATTCATATAATAAAACAAACACTAATCCTATCCTAAGGGTTCCATAATAGGAACAAATACCATACACAACCAATACAAAACCTCCCTCATAAACATTCATGCACGAACACACAAAAGACAATACATGAACACAACTCATTTCAAGAAAAAAATTCCACTATGGTACCCATTCAAGTTATCAAATTCCAGTGATTCCATTTTAAATTTTCCTTCACTATCGATAAACAAATAACTATAGTTGGAAACCAATAAATTAACTAAAATAATTCCGAAAAGAAGCTATTTATGCGTTCGAACCCAGTTCTTTGTAATGTCCCAAATGTATAAGGGACTAGTGAGATCACAAAATGTACTGGAATCAAACCAAGCCCCAACATACGGACACCAAAAAACCTCAAATCCACAACCAATAACTGAAAAATAAGAGATCTCATCCCCATCCATGTGACCCCACAAGCATCATGTGTGTATTAGTATAACAGATCAAGGGAGTTTTTAGATTAAAACCTAACCATTTATCATGTACTATAATTTATTTTGATTAATTGGGGTGATCATTCAAGTATTATTATTCATTGTGCTTCCATTTTATCGAAAAATATTATTTGATTAACTTGTTTTGATGTTACACCCATTCAATAAGTAGATTATACAGAAATATATGTGATCATTAGTATACATGAACGGACCACCAATGAATAATATTTTCATGGGGACCAAGCCCATAAAATACACAAAATTAAAACAATGATTATAGAAATACAACAAAATCATCATCAAACACACCCCTTTATTCTGTAGAGTTTTTTTATTATATTAATTATTGTTTGGTTTCATTCATGTTATGAGGGATGCATTATCATATCCACCCTTCATGATACAAATTAGAAAATGTCAAATGAAAACACTACTTGGATAATCAGAAATTGATGTTTTCTCCTTGTGCCAAGAAATGGGATGCATGAATTGAAGTAAAGGAAAAAATTGAGGCCATTATGGCTGAGTGGGAAGGGCTCCATCATGAGCGCATGATTTGTCTCCAGAGAATGTTTATAGGGCATACATTAGAGAATGAAAATGAATATTGAAGAGAGAATCTGAGCATATGAAAATGATGAATCCTAAAATCCTGGAGACAATTTTGATGTATACAAAAGTTTTATTGTGGATTGACCACACAGTTGTGAAATTTCACATGTTGGGATTAATTTGGATTTAAAAATTCTCCATGAAGATGATAGAGATACTAGTTATGAGTTGATATATTTCCATTAGATAGAGAATAACATGGAACATGGAAAAACCATAAACCATGACAAAGGTGTGACATCAAGGAAAAAGGCCATACACTTGGGTAAATTAAGGGTTTTCCAAATATTAGGGGATTAAATATATTTTACAGGCTTTAGCTAGCTTTATAAGGGGTATAAAATAACTTTTATGTCAAAAGCTATTTTACTGGAGGAAAATAGTAATGTCATTGAAAAACAGGGAAGTACATACCGTTGTGTGAAGCATCGTTGCCCAAGAAATGATGGCGACTGGTGCTATGAATAACCCATATCTGCCACTGATTCCCATTGGTGCCAACGATGCCTATATGTGCCTCCAAATCTCATAGGTAACACAAAAGCTCCCTAGTTCCACCATTCATTCAATCTTGATATTTGGAAGTCTCCAAAATGAGTCTCCCTCGATCCCCATGACATCCCCAACACAAAAAATTGGCAATGTAATGGACCTGAAGAGTCTGAGCAATAAATACATGGTACTTTGAAATGTTATAGGAATTATTATGTTACTTAGGCTGAGCATACATGGTTTAATTATTGTCTGACACATGCTTACATGAGAAACAAAGACATGATTCATGATTACTAATAAGATTATCTTGTAGTTAAAAGGTTGTATGATATTCCTATATACATTTTTGATATATGAGACTGATGATACCATTGAATTTAGATTTCGGAGAAATATTGTCCCTCAAAATAATTAATTTTTCCTTATTTTCCCCATATATCATTCCCTTCAAAATCCAATAAGTCTTCTTTTAGAAGTGTGGAAGAAACTACTTTATAGTATTCTTCATGAGAGTTTATTAATATTTTGAAGCATTAAATATCATATATCATACCACAATTTTATCATCCTTACTCAAACCGTATAGATCTAGAACCTCATGAAACTGAATAATTATATCAGTAGTTGTTTTTACTTATTTTTTATTCTTTTTTATATCAATTACACAATACATTTTTTAGAGTAAAATATTAAGGACAAAACCATCGAATAAAAATAAAAAATCAATAAATGTTTTTTGAAAAAATGAATGTAAAGTATATTTTTAATCATTAAAAGGATGATATTATGATAATGTTGAAAATATTTGGAATTGATTTGTTTGAAATTATGAGTGGAGGGTCTATGGGAGATGTACCAAAAATCAGACATTCATCTTATATGAAAGAACTTGAAGAATGTTTAGGGACTCTTACCATACACCATGATGTTGAAATAAATGTTTCTACTCTTTTATAAGGGCCATCAACTACAACATATTTTTCAAACCTCCAAATATAATGTTTTTTATTATATTGTTTTAATAGTTGATGATGAAATATGATTATGAATTATGGATAATATTTTATCTATTAGTATATCAGTGGGAAGAGATAAATCTAGAATTAGCGATTATATATTAGAAAATATTCGTATTACATATATTATAGTTTCTGTAAGACATTAAAACATTACCATGAGAATGATGCTACTCTATTTGACCATAATAAAAATTTATCTAATCCTAAACCTAAACCTAAATACTAATATATTTTTATCATTAAATTATGTATCATTTGTGCCTCATTTTATAGTAATTGATTTTTTACGGAAAATCATTTAAAAATCCTTATTTGGATAATTTTTTAATAGTTACTATTAATGTATATTTTCATTGTATATTTTCCTATGTATAATAAAAAATTACACTTAATTTTCTTAGTAGATAAAACATTTATGAAATTAGTTGTTTAATATACAATTTGTTTTATTTATTAATTTAAATTTCATGATTATTTTACAAATAAAATTGAGAATAAGTTGGAATATAAATAAAGGTTTCTAAAATTTAAACATTTTAGATGTATTCTAATTAATAAACCATTTATAAATTATATATTGAAATTAATTGTTATCGAATTCATTAAAATTTATTGTTTAATTATTTAAGGGGTTTATGACTACCAAAAATGAGATATTATTGGAAACAGTAATGTTGTTCCAATATTCCCATTTTATTAAATGCTTTAATTATGATTTAAATAATCAATTTTAAAAAAATATATTTTCATTGATGTTTGAAAATAAATTATTATATTTATTTAGCATTTATATATGCTATTTTTATTCAAGGAAGTGGACAATTTCTATCTGTTGAAGTTGTTGGATCAATGAAATATGTTATATATGCAAGAAATGTGATGGTTTGGTTTCAATAAATTTCACATGATCTAGTATTAATTTGATTATGAGAATAATTTTGGTAATTAAATACATTTAGATGAAGTGGTTCTTCTTTATAAGAAATAACATTCACTTGGAATACTGGGAAAACATTTGGAAGAAATTATTTAATTTTGAATGTAGTAATTAAATTCAAAATAAAGGACATTTGATCAAGTAGAATTCATATAACTATGAAAAAAAGTATTTTTTTGGAAGGATTACATGAACGAATTATGTTGAGAAAAAATAAAAAGATAGATAAAATAATAAAAAACCATAAAAAATGAAATTAAAGTCTTATAAAGCCTGAAATTTTCATAATATTTATCAAAAATCCTACAATTATTATTACCATTACTAATGTTAGGACAATTATAATCATACATTAACATCATAATAATGAGTGATATATTAATTATGAAATATGATATATTTAATCATTACATTTTGAAGAAATATTATAATATTAAAAAATACTATAATAACAGTAAAATGTATTCCTTTTCTAATTTCATTATAAAATTTATCATTATTATAAAAAATAAATAATATTTATTATTTATTATTTACACATTACTATTTAAATTTATAGTGATGTTTGAATGAGAAATTAGATAACCTCTATAAGGAAGATATAATTATAAAAAAATTAAGAAATCTACTCACACATTTTTAAATTTTCAATTTCATTCTATAAATATATAATCAATAATTTTAGACTAATTTATTCTATAAATATTATTATAAAAATGTGGGCCATATTTCAGGGTAATTTTTTAAATATATTTTAATGAATAATCTCAATCAACTATGACTTATTTCAAGAATCTATGTTTTCAACATGGATACTTTTGCCAAAAAATTATCATTCCTAGTAAATAATTTATATATTGATTAAGATTTGTGGTTGTGTATAATCCATATATGTATCATATTGGAAATTTCTCTTCGATATTTCACAACATGATTTTTTTTACTCGACTTGTTATAAAACAAATAAAAAATAAATTATAATTAAAATAGATAAATATATTGATTGTGATATGGACCGGGATTTGGGATATTTTTGATACGAACCATTATAAATAAACACCTATTTTATTGAAAGAATAATATTTTTCATATATATAATAACATGAAACACTCTAATTTTTGAATATTTGGATATGTTATAAAAATATAATTATTTAAATTGTATCATTATAACATAACTGTATAAATAGGGAGCAAGAATATGAGTAATTACATTATGAAATATACATGTAATGGTCCTTCTCTATAAAGAAAAATACAACTCATACATAGATATCACAATTTTATAGATATATATTCATTACAATTCCTAAATAATTTCCTATGGAAAAAACATTATTTAGTGTATTTGTAGATTTGGTGAAGAATCTTATTTACTGTGAATGATATTCATAATCTCTCATATATTTATACGACATTTATATTTATTAAATATATAAAATATATAGGCCATTTATTTCAAAAAAAAATTAACAGGAAGAATATGAATGGTGAGATCATAAGGTCAATAAGAGTTAACATGTGAAGTACATAAACATATGATGAGAATTCTAGTATGGGAACATGATAAAAAATATATGAAAAAATACCATTCTTATCAAAGATAAAATTCATGTTTCATGGAATAAGTATCAAATGTTCATAATCCATGATTCATAGTGGAATTAAGGAACGTGATACTTGAGAACTATAATTTTATATAAGTTATATATTTTTGTTATAAACAAAATATTGTTACATTATGATCATGTATAATAGAACCATATTCACTCATTGCATCGAGGACAACAAATAATGAAAATTCATATACTTCTAGATAGACAACCATGTATATTAATAACCTTATATTAATTAAATATAGGTCTACGTGTAACACTGTATATATGAAATCCTGTTTAAACATATCATTAGGATTATTTAACCAGGTTCATGTATAAGATTATGAACATGTAATCAGGTTAACACATATTATATTTACTCATTAGTTATACATATTTATCCAATGCATTAAGGTTATATATATGTATCATTATTCTCATATATATAAGCATACATGCATGTTCCAAAATTTAATAAAGTAGTCATCATATCATCAAAACATACCTTGTGTAACGAAAATGATTTTTATAAACATTTCATCAAGTAACCATCTAATATCCATTTAAAATAAATTGATTTCATTAACATTTCACCCAAAAAAATAAAATACTATTCACATAAATACTAAGGATGATATTATTCAATCATATCTATCTTAATAAAAATTGACATCAAAATATGTCATGAAATTTCAAAAACGATTTTGAGAAAATAATCACTTGGCATAAATCTATTGGGAAATATATTTTCCACAATGAAAATATTTGTTTAAAATAAAACATTTTAAAAGTCATTATTATTGATATTATCCAAATAAACATATAAAATAATATTTCAAAATCAGGTAAAAAAATTCATGAAGAAAATATCCTAACCATTTTCAAAATCAATTAAATGTAATTATTTTTTTTTAATATTTATTTAAATTGAAAAAAATGAAAAAATAAATTATATTCTTTGACACCATATGTGGTCAGGATAAAGGGAAATTATTTTCCTTCCATACATTTCAAAACATATATTCTTTTCACATTTTTGGTATCTTCCAAATTGACATTTTATGTAAAATGAGATGATAATAAATTTCAAAACATAATATATAAATCTATAACATGGGAAAATATTAGGATAATAAATAATTTGTAAAAATTAAATAATTATTTCTCAATCATGTTTAGAAAACATGGATTTGGAATAAAAATATTTCTTTTAAGAAAGTATATATGATAAGAAATTTTCATAAAAAATCAATTTGATTACATGAATAAATAACGATTTAAAAAATAAGGGACATAATTATTCTCTAGAAATAACCAGAGTATATGAAAAATAATTTCATTCTTATTATATGTATTATATGATTTAATCATAGAAACTTTAAACATAAATAATTCTAATTAATGATGAGATATGGCTTATAAAACCCTTTCCACATTGGTAAAAATTTATCGTAAGAACTATCTAAGAATATAATTAAACCTAATTAAATATATTGTAAGAATAAAATAATTCAAGATATTACTAGTTAAATAAGCAGTTTATACACCTCATAAAATACAATAGGTTACTATGGAATGTATCTCACTATACTAAATAGTGTTATTTATATCACATAATATATGTCTTTACATCGTTTATACTAGTTAGATACTGCAAAATAAATAATGTATGTTTACTATAAATATATTATAAAATAATATATATATATATATATTACTATATATAATTTACTTTTGATCAATTGTTACATATTAATTGAAAATTCAATGTTAAAATATTTTTTGAAGAAATAACCACTGTTTTCATGTATGTTTCAATTGTTTAGCACAATTAATATTTTCAGTGATCACTAATCTAAATAATGATATAAATGATATAAATATGTATTTATTTATTTAAATTGATAAAATTTAGGACAATGAATGAAATACACAGTTCATGGAGATAGTTAGTTGTACAAACATGTGAACTCCATTTTCATGTTATTGATGTATGAAATGGAAGAAGGTTAAAATTATATTACGATTAAGAAATAATTTTTTTCTCAAAAACATATCATATATTCATTTATCCTATTAGTTTTTATATTACATCTAATGTTTTACTGGATCACATTGTTTCACGAGGCTGTAGTTTATCGTACACTTGTGAGATGTTATTTAATTTCCAAAAAATAGAATATAAGTATATGTATGGGATATTATAATTTAATAACTATAATAAAATAAAAAATAACATATGTAAATTTTTAATCCATCACAAATATTTTTCATGATAGGTGGTGATGAAAAATGAAAAATTTAGTGTGACGGGGTGGTTGTCTACTATACACATGAAAGAAATATTTTTTACCACATTTGATAGAAGAGGAGAAGTATTTAGGTTATTCAACATAAATAAAAAATTTTAATTATATTTTTCATATTTTGGTCATTTTATCATCATTTTTTTACAATAACTTATCTAGATGTTGGAATAAAAAAATAAAATTATTTGTTTGGGATTTTTCCACTATTCGAACAACTTCTTTTGGTTTTCTCAAAAAAAAATTTTTGTTGGATGTCATAAAAAATACAGATTATAGGATTATAAGAGGGAATTTATGACGTGATTTGTTCGTGTATTGAAATAAAAAATGGATTTTTGATGTGTGAAGAGTTGCAGACAATGGGTATCCTTCTATAAATGTCTTTAAAGAAACTCCATAAATTTTAAAAATGAAAAATGATTAACTATAATTTTTACAAGAAAAATGGCACAAAAATGGTCCATTATAGATCTTTGTTATGGATAATTCCAAAATATGGATATCTAATGAGAGTTTTAAGATTTTATAGGTTATTTTAATTATTATCATTTTAGTTTAACACTGGGTAATACCATTTTCATCTACACCATGGTAATTATTTTTTACATACTTTTCATTCATAATGGTAAAAAAATTGAGTTGATCATATTATGTAATATAAATTATATAAATTTAAAATATTTAATCCAATTTTACAAATTCAATTCATAATTATTTTTAATTTTATTTATAATTAATTATATTGTCCTGATAAAATATAATTTTCTAAACATAAATATTCCCAAGTTAAATAATAGTTTTACATCATTTAAAAGATGAAATTCATCCCATAAAACTATATTAGATGTCTAAATATCTAATTTAAAATTTTTAATATTTCCAACCCATAAAATTTTAAATATAAATTTTGAAATTATTGAAAAATAAGAAATTTTTTAATAACATCCAGTACTAGATATAATAAACATATAAAATTTAACTTTCTATAAATTTATCAATATTTCACTTCAATATAATTTTTACATGATTATTTAGATAATTTACTTTATTTTTTAAATTAAAATTTCAATAAGTGGAAAAGATAAATTTGAAAGAGGTGTAGAAAATGAAAATAACAACTTTTTAGAAAATTTGAGTTTTAATTAAAATAATTGATTCATATCCATCTATTATATAGAAAAATTGAAATGAAAACATTTGATTGAATGTATAATATAAATAATCTATGAAATTAATTCACTAAATGTGATTATTTTTTAAAAATGTTAATGTAAAACACATTTGATGGCCCATAATATTTCATCAGAAAAATACATTCATTATATTCAAATTATTATTTTTTAATTAATTGTTCATAAAATAATTGTTCAAATACAAATGTGGGGAAATATATTTTCATAATATAGTTAATCTTGTCAATATGAAAAATTCTAATAGTTCTGTGTTAACCTTTTTATGAAATAATTATATTTTTATAGTATGGTGGGTTTTGATAAAACATAGTGTTGTGTGTATTATTTGTTAGAATAAGTGTTGTATATAATGTAAGATAAAGTCAATGTTGTTTATAATGAATGAAAAAATCATTCATGTGTGAGAATATATATATAAATAAGAATAAAATCATATAAGAAATATATTTTTCGAAATTTTATGGGGCAACATTCATCATTCGATAAAATTAATGTCACCATAAAAATTAAAAAAAAATTTCTACGAACTATGGGTAATTCAAACTTATTACTATCACACAATACTATATAACATCCTTACATTAAGAGGATTGAAAATGACCTTGTTAGTTGTCTGGTTTCCTAGGACATTATTTGTTCTATAATATTCACCTTGTGTTCTTCATATGAAAGATTATATACTATTGTTAAGTCCTCTATATTCAGTATATGTGATATATTTGGTATATATTCCTTATTTAGAGATACGAGGAAAAAATATTGAACCTAATAGGTATTTAGTGTAATCACTACGTGATATGGTATAGTCATGAGACAATGAAATATTTCAAGGGCACTAATAAATCTTGGGATTAGTTTTCCATTATTTAGTACATGGAGATATACATAGGAAAAACTTCTCAAAATTTTTAGATTCTAGAACACATATATTATTATCAACATTGTACATATGTTGAGTGTTTTATTCCCTCAGATGACACTAATTTCTCTAACTCTCTCTAAAATTTAATATTCTACATAAAATATCTTCGTCTCTACATCATAATTCTAGTACATTGTAGTTCTACACTTATTTGTACAATGGTATTAATAATGTGATAACTAAATAATTAATGGAAGTCTATTTTTGTAATATATAATAATTATAAGAAAGTGACTATCCAAAAAACTATTGAAATCCATATAAATTTTTTTATAGTTACATATTGGGTTCATTCTGTTCTCTCAGACTGAGCATCTATCTAGGAATGATACATAGTTAAAAAAACTCAATTTCATTTCAATGAATTATATAGGTCCATTCAAAAATTTCAAGGTAAAAAATATATATGAATCATATTTAATTAAATGATGACCCCCAAGAAATATTAACTCTTATTTTATTATTATATTTTATAGAATGTGAAGATAAAAGTATTCAACAATAAAAATGAATTATTCTATCATAATAATATGATAGACTAAAACCCAATATTACCATAACAAAAATGATAAAATAAAACATAATGGTTAGATTACAATTAATTATATTCCTATAATGGGGAAATATTTCAACCTAAAATAAGATTATGACATTTAATAACTTGTAAGATTAATACCATGTTAACTCATTATGTTATAGAAAAGAAATGAATCCCTCGCATAAAATTATTGACATGAAATCAGGTCCCTTAATACACTTATGTATAAGAAATCTACATTATTGAATAACATTTTTATCATACAATATGGTTTAAAATAAAATTTTGATCATGTAATTAGGTACATTGATTACATTTTGAACACATAACCAGGTACATGTATATAATATTGACTACTGATTTATCCATACATAACCAATTCATTATAACAGATATATCCCCCCTCTATTATCATAATGAATACCATACATATATGTTTCATAATATCATAAATGATTCATCATATAATCACATTGTAAGTCGTATAATGAAAAAATGTTTCGTAAACATTTCATCAATTTACCATAAGATAACCAATAAAAATTAAGTTGTTTTAATAATAATTTTATCAACATAAAAATAAACTATCCAATGAAATAATAAGGATTTTATTGCCCTATTTCATCCCTATTAATGCATATGTAACATCAAAGGGTGCCGCTAAAATCGAAAATTGATTTTTTATAAAACGTATCAAGGAACATTTATTAAGGACAATGTCATTACCAAAATGAGAAACAATATTGAAAATATAAAACCCTTTTAAAATCATTTTCATTGTAAATAAACATATAATATTATATTAAATCCATAATAATAATTCCAAAATTTTCATTACTAAATCATGCTTTGATTTTTTGAAATCAATAAAATTCATATAATATTTTGTGAATTTTAGTTTTGGTTAGAATATAATTTGAAACATATAATATATTCTAAAAAACAATTGTGGTTGTGATAGTGAAAAAATGCATTCATGACATAAGAATTAAAATAATTTTTCCTTTCAAATATTCGATTAGATCCAAAGTGTAATTATTTATTCAATTCCAAGATGATTCCATGAATTGTTTAAAAAATACATGGTAAAAAATGGTGAAATTTTCATTAGTATATCATTTCAGAAAATCCAAATATATTTTTAAAACATTTTTGGAAAAGATGATTTCGTAAGAAAACTAATTTTTGACCGAATAAATAGAAAAAGTAATATTTTAATAAAAAAATCCAACTACTGGGAAATCAATGGATGGAAACATATTGTGTGAGTCCATAGTAATTATTGAATATATGCACTCTCCATTGTGTGACTCCACCATGAGCATCTTGGGATTCCTTGTTTCAAATAAAGGAATAATCGGTCCCATAATTATGGAAACACTTTTCTCTATAAAAAAAACAATCAATATTATCAGGGACTATAGATAAGAAGTCTATACATAGAATTATATTGTATGTTCTAAAGGTGATACCATGATATCCATACTGAAAACCAGGCATCAAAGAATGTGTTCACACTAATTAAAATATTGTTTCATCATTTAAATATCTCTTTTAGGAGTCTCTAATCATAATGGTTGAGTCAACTTTTCAATTGGAATTTTCGAGGCTTCAACAAGGATCGTGGAATGAAATGATTGACAAGAACAAATGTATATCAGATCTACCAATGAGAATGAAAAGGAATAGATCATACCTCTAACCATCTCTAGATCCTTGAGGACATAAGCCTATATCACATAAATCTAGACTCATCCCTTTACAATAGCTCCCTTAGCATATTTTTGACCACCGAGGGTGTTGAGGCTACATAACATTAAATTCCCCTCAACTCCTCCTACCATACCTTCTTTTCTACCATGTCTACCACCATACAGACCACCCTTCTCCACTCTCGGTCTTCCCCTTAGTGATCTATATATTGTCTCATGATTGGCCATTTCATGGTTCGAGTAAATTCATGCCATATGTCAATGATTGTCACATGTGTAACAAAACCTATCCATCTGCTGATTTGAGCCATCCTAGTATTGTCGCAAAAAAGGTCATGACCATCATGGGTGCATAAAAATTTTGTTTATTACATTATTCCAAGTTCTCAACTACCAGGTGTCTGTTGGATGCTCCCCCTTGTAGTTCCGAGTCCACTAGTAATATATCTTCTATCTGGGTTCTCTCATGTACCCTAGTATAATTATGAATTCTAATGGATATCATGGATACACTGATCTCCCTATGTGGTCCATACTCAAATGTCCTAGCCATGAAGAACTATACACATTTCATATCTGTGGATTAAAACAAAAGATTTGTAAATCACTTCACATACTCTAAAGTATTCATTGTTACCTACTAAATATTCATAATCTCTTGTATGTACAATTATAATAATATAGTTAGATGGAACTCCTCTATATAGGGATGATCAAATTATTCCCAAGATATAGTCTGGTCATCATTTTTCTGGTCTCTAAACTATACCATATCACTGTAACGCCCAAGAAAAAAGCTCATTAAATGGAATTATATATAGTTTGAAGGTTTTATAAAAAGGTTTAAGAGACTTTTCACTACCTCAAGCCAATCCTAAAATTCCTAGGGGTTTGTATCACCCCCATAAATGGTAGGTAATTACTTCTGTATCCCATGAAAAACACACAGTTTTCATGCATCCACTACCAGTAATGATGATATTAACTACGACTCGAAATTTGATGGTATCATTGGAAAACCAACCATTGGTGCTCTCTCTAGTACATTCCCCTTTTACTAATTCCTTTTATTTTGGAAGATGATCCACATGGTCACATAATGTTAACCTGTATTGCCTTTTGGATGGAGCAATCCTATAATAAAACATAATGTACCATGATCAATAAAGTAAATCAAGATATCTCTATTAATTGTGAAATGGAAAATTCAAACCATTGCTATATGATGCATGAATATTATTTTTCCCTAATACCAATGATTTAATGAGCCAATTGAAAAATCCGGAATCAATTTCAGGATGAATGGATATGTTGGCCGCTGTAACAACAATGGATTCACATGCATGAAATGCAGACTCGACACACATAATATTGTAGCTACAAAAAAAACACATAGACTCATGGTCCTAAGGTAGAACCAACCAGCTCTAACAGAACTATTTCATGACACATCCTGGAGGTTAATGTGGTGTTAGTAGCCCATGACCTCTTCCCTTAGGCTAGGGTCTAGTGACTAGCACCAAGAAGGAATATACAAAAAATGAGAGGTAAATTTTTATGTATATGTACACAAGAAAATGTCTACAAGCCACTATTAATGAAATGCAAAAATAATTAGTAAACAAATTCATTCATACACTATATTCCAAATAATTGGGCACAAATGAAAAGTAATGTGATGTGAAATAAACTAGTATAGAATACAATCCTTTTTAAAAATAATGGATGTACACCACAATGTCCAACCATTGAAAAAGGTATTCACACTACTTCTCGAATTGGTAGGATTATACAGTCCTTCCTAAACTCATAATGCCATATTTAGTCTTGTTCCTCCATGGAATCTACCAAATGGTAAATTGTATGGACAAGACATGACATGTGTTGGGAAATCATGTGTAGGGGTTATTAAAACAATAATCATTAAGGAACATTAACCCTCTAAAGGAAAACCACTATGAACATACCGCACATAAAATACCATAATAGAAATACCACACGAGACATACCATACTGAAAATACCTAACACGAAATTCCACATAGGAACTACAACACATGACATACCATGATGGGAATACCACACAGAAAATAGTACAACCATATCTTTAAAAATAGACGCACATGCCCCATATATCAAGAATAAATAGATTTATATTCAGTAATGAGACACACAGTATCCATGAGACACATAGTCGCTATGAGACACACAGTCTCAGAAAAAAACATAGTCATTGAGTGTTACATAGTCTCCATGAGAAACAAATCTATCTAAAACACACTATATTTGGTATTCACCCATTCTACATGTGATACATTGACTCTATAATACATACAATATTTGATATTCAAATACTCTTCATGAGAAACCCAGACTCTATGTCACTACCATCAACCATATTCTACTGAAATCACATTCAATTCGTGATAACATACTTTTCAATATTATAGAACATACAATAAATTCCTAAAAATACCCACATAGGATATCTCAAACGTACTATAATGTCACAAGGGTCCCAACTCCATAGACGGATTTTCAAATGAACACATAGTCTCAATGTTAAGGATGTTTTAAAATTCATTAAGGGTTTCCACTATCACAAGGACCAACTATGTGATCTGTCCACTGACTATAACCATTAACCACCAGGGCCAACTACCCCCATGGTTGACCCTTCCACTACTTCATGAGTTACAGTGATGGTAAACCATGAAATTTCTCTCTCAGACTCATAGAAGCTCGGTAGGCCATGAGCCATAGCCTAATATGGCCCAGTCCGGCCACCTGATTCTGAATAGGGTTAGACACGATCTTGGGGTCTAACCCGCTCTGCCAAATCTACCCACCACGTTGGGCCTAGCCTACTCTAGCTGGTCCAAGCCTAATCTTCTTGGTCCCAGTCCACAACTTTCAACCCCTATCTCCATGTCCTGGCCCACAGAACTGGGCTGGACTACATGGATCATGCACTGCATCTAAACTCTGAAAACACCACCTCACATTGATCAACAAGTCATGTGACCCTTGTATGTTGCCAGATTTTGCGGGTCCCATGTGACGGAGCTTCCACATCCACATAACACTGCCACCACATGTTTTTGGTGTGCACTATAGCTCATGCACAAGGTCTGCCACCTAGTACCACAACCGGTGGTGGTGGTCCCTTCTGAAAACACCTTGAATCATCCAGTTATCATAAATCTACAACAAAACCATATCTACGATCCTTGGGTCATGATATACAAATATCATGTATTTATTAAATCCTTCCTCTATTCGAGGGGTTTGAATGATTTGGGAGTCTCTTGATAATTCAATTTGCTTACAGGAATATCTAATAGCTAACAAAACCATGAACTTGGGATGAAAAAATCTAATAGAACACCCATGGAACAAACCTTTACCTTTTTTGGCATTATCCAGTGTTCATCGTAGAATTTATGAATAGGGAAATAAAAAAGGATAAAAAAATTGTACCTTGAGTTGGACTGTCAAGAGGAGATTCTTCATATTAGATTCTTCAAATTTCATTGTTATGGTTTAATTCTAAAAAATCATAGAAATTCTCTGGTTATGGTGGAAACACAAATTCTTTGAAAGATTATTAATAAAAAGGAAATGACGTTGCTTCATCATGTAACATCAAATAAAATAATAGTTACTAAATTTTATTGTTTATAAAAACCAAAAATTACATTTCATAGCCAATATCCTCCGGTCAATATTAGGCCTTACAAAAGGTAACCTCATTACATTGAATGAAATGGTGCCATCTTAATTCTAATTCTAGTACATATTTAGATGTTATTTTACCTTTATATGTAAATATTCATGCACATTCAAATTAATGTTTTAATATTATTAAAACACTTTTTCTGGGCACTCTATGCCTTAGAATTATGTGTTTTCTCTGCACATAGTCTCTACATCAATTCATATAATAAATAAAAAAATACATGGATAAATAAATATGTTACATTTTACATTTTCTACGATTTTTTTAATTTTATAGTCATTTAATAATTAATTGTCTATTATATTATCTTTTGTAGATGCAAAGTGTGTCATTATTGAATGCAGTTGTCCTGGAATTTTATAGAATAAGAAAGTTTTTGTGATTTTATAATTTATCTTTTTAAACTTCTAATTTATCTTGAAAAGACGTATTTCATTTCAATTTAATAAAATTCTAATATTTTTATAAAATAAGGCATATCAACTGTTTTTTTCATTTTATTATAGAATATTTTAATAAGGGTGATATTGGTTTAGATGTCATACATATTGACAAAAAAATTATTAATAATTAAAAATCTATTAGAATCATCCAAGTTTCAATAAAATAAAATTTGAACCTGGAAAGAGTGAAAAATTAAAATAATTATTATTTCATTTTTCAGAGGGGGGGGGGGTTCTTCCCTTTTATCGTTTTTACAAACTATTGGTGAGTTTTTTTTCTAAATGCCATCATTTTTTAATCAAAAGAATACTGGAACACTTTTAATCATGTTCATGTATCTATATCTTTATAACATGATTACATGGTATTTTTTTAATATACAAAACCATTTAATTATTTTATATGAAAATGTATATTTTTTAAAAAACCCTTATGTATTATTTTTAAAATGTTTTGTATTGAGAATAATTTTATATATAGTTTTTAATATGAAAATTAAAATTTATATAATTAATATATTTAAAAACCATTCCGGAATTCTTTATATAGGTTGACCTCAAAAATAATAAAACATGAGTCATTTTTTCCCCAATTAATATTTTATGTATAAACTACATTAATGTTTGCTTTTCTATTTTATTTATTACACACAGAATATAATGATTATATTATTTCAAATATTTTATTATTTAAAATCCATTTCATTAAAATTAATTAATTTAAAATAAATTAGGGTTAGATGTTATTTTTAAGGGGAGTGTTGTATGTCCTAATACCTTTAAATAAATTATCAGTCCAGTATTTTAAAAAAAATTTAAATTATTAATATTTTTTGAAATATCATTTTACTCTAATTGTAATTTATAATCCTATTTTTATTAATAAATATAAATTTTATTCATAATTTTATTCAACTACATAAGGCTATTAAATAATCTTCTATATTCCTCAAAATTAATCCGATGTACCATTGGCCATTCTACAATAATAACCATTTGTTGTCAATGTTTTTTGATCACATATATTTTTACACTCATCAAGATTATGTAATTTTATATTAGTTTTATATATCATAAAATTATTTAAAAATAGGTCACCATTAAAAAATTATAACTCAATTTTCAGATAAATTAAAAATTAATTAATGTTTATGTGTTCAGTTTTACATGAAATGATGAAATTCTGTTTATTATGTCTTTCATCCATCCAATTTCCTCCATGGATGCTCCTTTAAGATCATTCTTCCTGCATTGATCCAAATTTATTCCCTTTATTATTTCCCTCCAAACATCTTCATGAATGAACACCAACTTATCAACTTCTTCTAGTGGTTGATATGTTCTAACAAAATTTATTGTATCTCCTTCGAACTATACATTTCCCCTTATTTGTTATAAAATAGTGGTTGATTCATTTATCCCAATGAAGGAATATTTTTCAAACATAAAAGGTGGCTGTTGAATTAGTACCCAATTCTGGAATAAATTTCTATCCTCTCTTTTTTTTAAACCATATGTTTGGTTATCATTTACATTGATATTTTTTTAAACCCCAATGGTATAATACATTTTTAATTTTAAATTTTGTTGGAAACACAACTATTGGTATTTAATTTTGACAGTGGTGGGTAGTTTTTTCTTTTTCATATTTCTGCATAACAGTATGGTGTTTCTTTCTCTTCTAAAACATGGGTTCTTTATCGTCTAAAGATTGATCATTTTATTTGTTTATAAATATTTTATATTCCAATTGGTGACTTTTTTCTTATGGTGTGTAAAATTAATATTTCTAGTATTGGTAAAATGTATTATTTCCTATTGTGGATAAATTATTTTTCACAAAAGTTACTCAAATAAATGTTTACATATTGACTATATTTTCCACAACAATTCTTCATTCTTGGATTTTTATCACATTTTATATTTTGATTATTTTTATACATATTAAATTTCTTTTCAATGTTCTATTAATATAAAATACTTTTAGATATTATATTTAAGTCAAGATATGTTTTATTATGTAATTTACATGATTTTAAAAATATTATTAAAAATATTAATTATTGTTACATGAAATTTTCATCATGTATTAAGAATAATTTACGCTTTAATATTCTATGTTAATTTTATTGACGAACACATTTTAAAATTATTATTTAAAGATAATGATAAAATTGTTAAACTATTTATGCCATTTAATGGTGTATAATTTTTTTACACACTACATTAAATAATTATTTTAATGTTTTTAAAGTGTTATGGTTATTTTGGATTGCATTGAGTAATTATTATCATTTACAAGATTATTTAAACATTTTTGAAATGGTCATTATATTTTAAATTCAAAAAAAAATTGTATAAATATTATTTACTATAATATTATAATTAATGAAAAAAAATTGGATTTGAATTATGTATTCTTGATAAATTTTTAGACCATTTTTTATAGATCCTATTTAATGGTAAACAAAAAATTCATAGAACATCAGAAAACATATTTATTGATAGTATACTTTTTTATGAGAAAAAATTTTTGATCATTGAACATACTGTATAAATTCTCTAATGTCTTGTAATAACATGTTTCATCACTTGGACATTATCTCTTGTTTCAGAAAACACATAATTGTACTTATACTTCCTTGATGATATGATAAAATCTAGTCCTCAATAACTAGTACTTATTCTTGAATTATTTATCCTCTACTTCAACTAGTTTCTTATTTTTGTAAAACTATCAACCATCTCTCACACAACCAATATTTTTTTATATATTATTTTACAAATGAAATTATTATTTATTCTTTACATCCCTGGGTTATGACTCTCGTATCCTAAACAATGATCTGAGGGTTGTGACTCTAGGTTTCTAAAGTCGTGATAATTTTGGTTCTGACTCCCGCTACATAATGTATTGTTGAAAGAAAATTTTATCTGTATTGAAATGTTATTTTCATTGTTATATATAAACTATACAACTATTCAATAATTTTGTAATGATTCCATATCATAAAAAACTTGTTCACATGAAACTGATTACGAGTATATATTTATTAGAATATAGTAGGCCCATAGTAGACTTAACTACTATCAAAACATCATTATGTTTTTTACATTTTACGTTGTTAATTAACTCTAATAATTTTGTTTTATTTTTAATATATATGTCAATTTTATTATATTAAAATTATTATATAGTTTCTTCAATCCCCTCTATACTATCTTCCATTATAATATATAAAATAATATTTGGTATAAAATAATATCCTTCTTAAAGAATATTTTTTTTATTAATCCCATTCCTTGTGAATTTTAATTTGTTTCCAAGGATTTTTCATTTATAATATTCCAATAAATTTATAGATTCTGATTTTTTTTAATTTATTATTGTATTACAATAACTAACTATTTGTGGGAAATGATCATTATGATGGATGGATTTAACCCATCTTGTTCATGATTTTCATATAATTCATCTCACTTTTACATAGTGATTATGATTACTAGAGAACAAAAATGGAGTCATAACTCAAACACTTTAGCATTGAGAACTAGTCCATCATATCAAAAAGCACAAATGACTTGATGATGAGCTATACAAAATTACAGGAGATGATGATGTAAGAACTTTTTTGTATTTTAATGCTGTTAATATTTTTTACTGATCAATTTACTAAAATATTTTTTTGTCATGTTTATTTTTATATGAAAGATTATAAAATTAAGATGATTCTATATGTCACTCAGTCAGGCATTAAGAAATTTGATATGAACCAATCTTGGAATTCTTCTTCCTATATACCATTTCTTCAAGATTTATTAATATGAAACAATTAACCAAATGTTTCATAGATTTACAAGCATTGTGCATTGAATGAATTCACTTAGAGAATATCTAGAAAAAATATTACGTATTCAAAGTTTCAAATAATAATAACTAAATAAATAGAATGAATAAAAGTTTCCATTGAATAGATATAGAATAAAAGTATACACCATGTATAAATTTATTGTATTAATACAACATTAGAAACTCGAGCTAATGAACATTGTTGATGTGGAGATAAAAAATTTAAATATTTAATCATTTAAATATATAAATATTCACCTTACAGAGTCTTTGTATTATAAAATTAGATTGTAAAAAGGAATACAAGTCTTATATTGTGACCAGAGTTTACAAAAAAAATAAAATATTAATGATTCAAAAATTATGTTAGTAGAAACCCTCAAAACGAAACACAAAATTGAGATAAAAATGGTAGTGTGAATTTAAATATTCACATAATATATTTAATTAGTTTAGAAAGAAAGGACATATAAAAGATGAAATTCATAAATATAAGAATAATGAAAAATACAAATATGAGGGTATAAATTCATTATTCAAAAGTTGAAGTTGTACATAAAGATCAGATTATAGTGACCAATAAAAAAATAAATAATTTACTGCGAACATCTATTTTATGTAATCACTGGATATGGTTAGTTATGCCAGTTTTTATTCTATTTACTTGAAATGATTTAGAAAATCCAAATGTATCTTAATGAAATGATGGAATTGAATGCTTATGAAAATATATTTTCACTGATACATATTTATATAATAATATTTTGTTAATAATGTTTAAATTATCTCTGAAAATAAATTAAATTTACAAAAAAAATAAATATTATGAATCACAGTTTCTAATTATTAATCCATTGTTTTTTATATATAAAATCTATTATATATTTCCATAAAAATTGGAATATTATGTTAAAAGTCTTAAACTGTGATATTGTTATTTTGTTCATGATCCTGAATAGTATCATAAAAATATTTCATTAAATATAAATGTTAAAAATGATGATGGATTTGGTCATGATATAAGACTAGCTAAATTTTATAAAAACCATTTCAAAAAAATTAGAAATGGTTTTACTTATAGTATTATTTTTTTAAAATGTGGCATGGTTTGTCATAATTAAAATTATTATTGTCATAAATTTAACCAATCACTAGAATTTATGTAAACTAATAATTATAAATACATCATATCAAAATTAGCTTAATGTATTTTTTTTATATTTTTATTATTATATATGAATTGGATTACTAATTCTAATAGACCAAAAGTAGCTTATGTAGCAAAATATCCACGTAATTGATTTCAATAAGAAATATATATATTATTTCCCATAAATAACATGTGTTAAATGTAAGGAGGACCCTCTATGTACATGAGTAATGATATATCAATGTTCAAAATTTACAGCACATGTAATTGATGAAATTTTACATCTTGAGAAAATTTTATAATATATATATATATAGTTTTGTTAAAGTTGGAAATTCAAATTCTACTATTATTTCTACTGTTTTACATTTATATGGTGTAAAATATATTTTAATTAGTATGTCACAATTATGGGAATTGGAATTTGATTTAAATTTCAATGTGAATTCTTTTTAGTTTTTAAATATGACTCATTATTATATCATGCTAGTAGATAAAAAATATTTATTCTATAGATTTTTATAAACTAACTCTTCAACATAATAAGCATTTGATTGCTATAAATAGTGATAACATCAATCTAAATTGAAAATTAGGACGTGTAAATTTCATAGTGTAATATAAATTCTCAAAATAGCAGAATTTTTTAGAATTATTTTCCTTGAAGAAAGAACATATTTGTTTTTGTGGCCCTCACATGAAAAGGAAGAAACATAATATTTCATTTAGTCCAATAAATCATATAACCACCAATTGACCATTAATGTTTGTACATATGGATTTATGTTTTATCAAATATCTAATATTTGTGGGAAGACATATACATTATATATTATTGGTTATTAGAGTAGATTTACATGGGAATACATTTTATCTAATAAAAATGATACTTTACAAATATTTTCAACTTTATATAGTTTAGTACAAAATTAAAGAGAATTTATTATTATTTACATTCATAATGATAATGTATGGGGATTTAATTTTTTAGGTTTTGAAATATTTTTTGAAAAGAATAAGTATTTTAAAATCATTTATAATCTAAGACTACCACAAAAAAATTGTTTTTTAGAAATGGAAAAAAGAACTCTTATAGTAAGGGATAAAACTATGTTATCCTAATATAATATTTTTATATATTGTTTGGTCAATACATTTTCCTTACATGTTATATTTAAAATATAATTATTCTAATATTTTTCCTCGACAAAATTCATTATGAATTAATTAAAAATAAAATTTTTAAACATAATTATTTGTGAGAATTTTGTTATATAAAATTTTTATTTCAAAATCAATTGAAAATATAGATTATTTTTAGGCTAAGAGTTTCAATGTTATTTTTCATGGATATTACAATATTTATGAAGATTATATGCTGTAAAATAAATTAATTATTCTTATGGATGATTATTTTAACATTATTTTTGATGAAATTAATGTTAACAAAAATTCTAATTCTAAGATTTGATATGATGTGTTTAGAAATTAATAATTTTTTAAAGGAAAACATCTTGATTAGGATGAATATATTTATGGGGAGGATACTCCATTATAAGAATATCTAAAATCATGGATGAATCATATGGATTATACAACACAACGTTGTTAGAATTTATGATTTAAGTGTTAAAACTAGATATTCTTGTTTGAATTTGTGCCCCTATCCTATTTGAATTTTATTTAGATCATAATAATATTAATGATTATTTATGTGATTCTTATTTGATTATTGATATTATTGTTCAGATTATTCACTTTTTTAGAAATTGTAATTTTTATTAAGACTAACTTAATAATGATACTTGTGAAACAGAAACCAAAATGGATATTTCAAAAAAATTTGGATGAATCTTGATAGATTTTAAAAAATAATGACATTCATGTTATTCATGGATATTCTAAAGAATATGGTATAGATAATGAGGAATCATTTTCAATAATTTTAGGGTAAGTGTATATTTTATTGGAATTTTCATTTTTCTAGGTATTATGTTATATCAAATCGATCTAAAAAGTGAACTATTAAATGGTTTTACAACAATTGATGTTTTTTATTATTTACCTCCTAATTTTTTAAAATGAAAAATATATTAATCATGTTGTTAAATTATCTATATCATTATATGGTATTAAAAAATAACTTAATTCATGGTATAAAAGTATTTTTTTTTGAAATAATATAATGGTTTAATACAATGAAATGATAAATTTTATTAAAATAAGAGAAGATTATATTTCAATTGATGAAATCTATAAAAATGATACAGTTCTTGGTTATTCTATGGATATTTGTTAAAATGTTTTTATATTGATGTCTTATGATTTTAACATTTTTTTAATGGGAGAAATAAATTTAAATATTGGAACTAATGTTTATAAAAAAGAATGATAAATTTTTTCTTATCCAATCTATGTATGATAATGAGTTAGATAAACTATTTTGGAATGAATCTTATAAATAAATGAAAATAAAATGGTTACTTGTTATAAAATATATGTTGATATATCTATTAAATCTATTTATATTATTGTTTATAGATGTATGATTGGTATCTCGCTATATTTTACTTCATCCAGATCTAACATCATGTTTATTATTTATCTATGTTCTATAGTTTGATAAAAATCAAATTAATATCATATTAATCATGTAAATATTATAATTATATATTTCAAATGAACTACATATAGTGGCATCTATTATATATAATATAACTATTTGAATTAATATACAATTTTGACTTGGAATTTGGGGAATTTTAAATTTAATGAATAAGAACACCAAGAATGATTATTTTTTGGGAAAAAAGATAAATTTCATGGTATTCCATCATTCAAAAATATATTACACATTGTATTATAAAATATTATTATATCTTTTATACAAATACTTTTCCTAACTGATTATGTATTATGAAAATATTATTTTATTTTTTAAATTAAATTTGTAAATATCCTATTAATTATGATTACAATTCATTAATTTTTATTTATAAAAATATAAAAATATATTTTTAAAAAATTTTATTGATCTTATATTTTAGTTTTTAGAGACTTTGTAAATATGGGTGATATTTTTTAGAAAATAACACTACTAAAAATCTATCTTAATAAATATTTCTTATTATTTTAAATTCATATTTGTTTAAAAAATAATAATTTTGACATTGGAATTATGAAAATATAATTATTTTATTATTTAATTTGTTTTTGGGTAATTTTAATTTTTCGAATTATTGTTTATTTACAAATGGGGTAATAGCTTTTAAATTGTTAGATTTAAAATAAAACTGAAGAAATTTTTTTCATGTTAATGTATGTATGAATACTTTTATTCACTACATATTATTTAATTCTTTGAAATATTCAAAAACATTTTTTTATTGTATGATTGTTTTTTTTAACTAATTTTTTATATTTTTGATGACATGTGACGTAATGATCAGAATTTAAAAATAAAAATTTCATATGATAGATAATAAGTTCTCTAACATATATTAAACTACAACATTTTCTATTTCATTCTCTATAATGTTATAATTTATGAACAAACATTAATTATGTTTTCAGTCAGAAGTAATATTTTTACTATAATTTTCAATAATATTTTATTTGGTGCTTTATATATAACATACAAATTAATAGATGTTTTTTTTAATAAAATTCCATTAAAAAAATTTATATAAATTTCATTATGGAAATTAAAGGAATGTATTTATTAATTAAGCGATACTCCGTATGTCTGAAGATCATACAACAGATCAGTAATTCTAAATATCAATTAATTCAAAATAATTTATATTGTTTCTATGATATATAATTCATTTCAAATAGAAATCAAAATGACTTTTATACCATATAAATATGAAAAGATATTATTCATTTAATTAACATATATGAAGGTCTAAAAATTATAATTTGAATACCTCAAATATAGTCTAATTTACAAAATTCCTATCTGAAGTAATAAAATCTCATTTTCATAGTTTTTTTATCATATATCATCAAATTTATATCAAATTATGATTTTATATGTTATTTTGAAATATCATGAAATTATCTACCAATATTAGTTTTTATAAATATAATTTAGTTGTTTAGATATATTAAATATTCATAATATTTTATCTCTTTTTTTATACATGAAATGAGGAAATACAATCCATCAACTTGTACCTCTATCTACATTACTCCATGGATGATTATTTATGCTTTTAAATCATCATGTATGCATCTTCCCTCCATTCATTATCATTCTCCAATATTTAAAATGAAATCAAATCAACTTATCTTATTTTTCAAGTGGTGGAATGGTTCTGATGGATGTTTCATGTTCTCCTTCAAACTATGAGTTAAGATTTTTTATTTATCTTTCCAATGTTGATGATAATTTAATTCCAACAAAGTATTATTTTACAAAATTAAATAATGGGGCTTTCATAGTTTACCAAATGGTGTGTTATCTTTTCAATTCCATTAATTTCAAACCCCAACGGTGGGTTATCATTTTCTTTTCCATTTTTCCAGAAGACAATATTGGGTAACTTCAACATTTGACATTTTTATTGAAAACCCAATTTTGGGTATTTCTTCTATGTGAATGTGGGTTATTTTTTACATTTCATTTTTATTCAAAAACTAATGGGGTGCCTTTATTTTTTTCAATAGTGGGTTATTCATTATCGAATATTGGGTGTTTTATTTACATCTCCAATTATTTCATATACCCAAATGTGATTTATATTTCTAGTGGTTGGTAAAATAAATATTTCCAATGGTGGATGAAATAATTATTTCCAATAGTCAGAAAAATATTTTTTTCATTGGCGACTCAAATTTAGTTTTCAATCGTGTCTCATTTTTTCTACCTCTATGTATCATTTATTCTTCATGTGAATATTTATTCAAGATATATTTTTTGTATCATTAAATATTTTTATGACAATTATGAATATTATAATATGCTTTAACTATATTATTAATTTATAAAATTAAAATATTATATAATTATTTCATTAAAATTGTTATTATATTATTATGACGAGTTTTAAAATGTTCTATATTTATTCATTATTGTTATATATATTTTGTATCATGTATTATGGAATATTTATTCTTTATTATTATTTATTAATTTCACTAAATGAATATTTTCTAAATTAATATTTAATAATATTGAATTGATTTATTCAAATTTATTCGAATTAAAAAAGTATGTTTTTTCATATATTCTAAATTATTTTAAATTTTATTAAATATCAATTATAAATATATATATATATATTTATTATTATTATGGGATTAATATTATTTATTGTTATCCTTAAATTTTTTATTCAAACATGTTTTAATTGGAATTCATCTATTAAATTCAATAAAATTATTACTATTAATATAGATGATTATTTATCTTCATCTAAATAATTCTATATTTTTTTGAATTAATTTCTCCTGATATTGGTTTTATAACCATTTTATTATATATCATATTTAAATGTACTAGGAATAATCATAGAACATCATTTGTCGTCTTCTTGGTCCACTATTTTTCACAAAAAAAAAACGATGTCATATTTGAACCTGTTATACAATTTTTAAGTCATCTGATAACCAATTTCATCACTCGAACATTATATCATGTTCCGGTTTAATTCTTTATTGACACAATAAACAATGACTAGATATTCCAATCCAATCCTAATGAACAATTTTATATGATTTCCAATAAATAGTTTCATCATTTTGTAACACTATTTTTCATATATCACACACTCTCTATTTTCTATTTATGTTTTACTAATAATGAAATTATCTCATAATCTCTTCCATTAGTTTTTACTATTAAATTATAATGTCATGATCTAGGTTTTTGACACTATATATCTAATCATTTCATTATTTGGGTTGTGACTCAATATTTATAATGTCATGTGGTAATTGTTTTAATTCCATAAAAAAATTAGTGTTATTTTTATCCATTAATATGAAAACGATTATTTAATTGGGATATGATCCCCCATCAGTGATGAATTTTAATGAATTTGTATGACTCATAAATTAGTGAGTTATAAGAGTATATTGGTACCACCATGTAAGAAACTAATATAGATAACATACTTGTGTAATTTCTATTTCTGGTACAAATTATCTTTATTAATTATAATATATAATTAATTTAAGTAATATATTTATTTTATGAGATTTTAAATATGAAATATGCACCCCAGTATAGAAAATATTTATTAACCACATCAAACCTATAAATTTCTTATAATGTAAGTGATAAATTAATATTTTATTCAATAAAATAAAACGTGTTTGTGATGGTCAGAAGACAAGAAAAAAATAAGCTGAACAATTATCATTAACATTCTACAAATGAATCATACTCATAAATAAAAATATAATGTAATATGGGTACATTTAAATATACATATAATCATTAATAATATATAATTTTATATATAATTAATTATTCTCATTTTTATGAATTTTCACTATTTTAGATTGGTATACTGACCAGGTAGCCATGAAACAAATGCTCTTGAAATAATGAAAATTATATTTTTAACATAAGAAATGGTAAAAATTGAAATAAATAAATTTATAAATATAATATTCATAGAGAATAAGATATTAATTAATAAGTTAATGAATCTAATTTAATAAATTATAAAATTAAATTATAGGTGAAAAAATATTTCAGATACAAGTTAAGGGATCTCTCTCAAAATACATATTTCCTTTAATTTATGATTTCTATCACATTTCCTCGATTTACCCATTCATTATTAATATATAAGTATCTAATATAATTTGTATATGTACCACATGTAATTCGGTATATCAATTAATCTCTACATTTTTTGGGGAAATTTCATTTTTTATAAAGCCCACTTTTCAATTTATCTCTATATGAAAAACTGATTAAATGAAAATTATCATTTCATTACTCATTGTTAAGTACAATACATGAACTATTGTAGTCATGGAATATTATTCTAAAATCACTAAATTTATTTTTCAATAGTGTCTCATTTTTTCCACCTCTATGTATCATTTATTCTTCATGTGAAGATTTATTAAAGATATATTTTTAGTAACTTTTAATATTTTTATTACAATTATGAATATTATAATATGATTTAACTATATTATTAATTTATAAAATCAAAATATTATATAATTATTTTATTAAAAGTGTTATTATATTGTTATGATGAGTTTTAAAATGTTGTATATTTATTCATTATTGTTATATAAATTTTTTATGATGTATTATGGAATATTTATTCTCTAGTATTATATATTAATTTAACTGAATGAATATTTTATAAATTAATATTTAATAATATTGAATATATTTATACAAATTTTTTCGAATTAAAAAATTATGTTTTTTCTTTCATTGTCGATTGTTTTAAATTTTATTAAATATCGATTCTAAATATATATACAATTTTTATGTGATTAATATTATTTATTGTTATCCTTAAATTTTTTATTCAAACATGTTTTAATTGGAATTCATCTATTAAATTCAATAAAATTATTAATATTAATATAGAGGACTATGTATCTTCTCCTAAATAAGTCTATATTTTTTTGAATTATTTTCTCCTGATATTGGTTGTATAACCATTGTATTATATATCATATTTAAATGTACTAGGAAGAATCATAGAACATCAATTTTCCTCTTCTTGCTCCACTATTTTTCTCAAAAAAACGATGTCATATTTGAACATGTTATACAATTTTTAAATGTCATGTGATACCCAATTTCATCACTCAAACATTATATCATGTGCCAGTTTTATTCTTGATTGACACAAAAAAATGACTAGATATTCCAATCCAATCCTAATGAAAAATTTTCTATGATTTAGTTATTTATCATTTCCTATAACTAGTTTCATTATTTTGTAACACTATTTTCCATATATCACACACTCTCTATTTTCTATTTATGCTTTTACTCATAATGAAATTATCTCATATTCCCTTCCATTAGTTGTTACTCATAAATTATAATGTCATGATCTAGGTTTTTGACTCTCTATATCTAATCATTGCATTGTTTTTGTTGTGACTCAATATTTATAATGTCATGTGGTAATTGTTTTAATTCCATAATAAAATTAGTGTGATTTGTATCCATCAATATGAAAACGATTATTTAATTGGGATATGATCCCCCATCAAAGATGAATTTTAATGAAGTTGTATAACACATAAATTAGTGAGTTATAAGATTATATTGGAGCTACCGTGGAAGAAACTAATATAGATAACATACTTGTGTAATTTCTATTTCTGGTACAAATTAAAATTATTAATTACAATATATAATTAATTTAAGTAATATATTTATTTTATGAGATTTTAAATATGAAATATGCACCCAAATATAGAAAATTTTTATTGACCACATCAAACCTATAAATTTATTATAATGTAAGTAATAAATTAGTATATTTTTTACTAAAATAAAACTTGTTGGTGATGGACAGAAGGCAAGACACAAATAAGCTGAACAATTATCATTAACATTCTACAAATGAATCATCCTCGCAAATAAAAATATAATGTTATATGGGTCCATTTAAATATAAATATAATAATTAATAATATAGAATTTTATATCTAATTAATTATTCTCATTTGTAATGAATTTTCACTACTTTAGATTGGTATACTGACCAGGTAACCATGAAACAAATACTCTTGAAATAATGAAATTTATATTTTTAGCATAAAAAATGGTCAAAAATATAATAAATAAATTTATAAAAATAATATTCATAGAGAATAAGATATTGATTTATAAATTAATGAATCTAATTTAATAAATTATAAAATTAAATTTCAGGTGAAAAAATATATCAGATACAAGTTAAGGGATCTCTCTCAAAATACATATTTCCTTTAATTTTTGATTTATGTCACATTTAATCGATTTACCCATTAATTATTAATATTTAATTATCTAATATAATTTTTATATTTACCACATGTAATTCGGTATATCAATTAATCTCTACATTTTTGTTTGGGAAAATTTCATTTTTTATACGACCCACTTTTCAATTTTTCTCTATATGAAAAACTGATTAAATGAAACATATAATTTCCTTACTCATTGTTAAGTACAATACATGAACTAATTTAGTCATGGAATATTATTCTAAAATCACTAAATTTATCATCAAAAAATAATTTTGTTCATTTTACATTATATATATAATTATATCATTTCCCTCTTTAAAGGCCCATTATTATTTTCCACAATATCACACTTATGAGGAAAATTTCTAATGGTAGCTAACAATTTTTATTCATGATGTAAATTAATTAGGACATTATTAGTCATGTAATATTTTTATTTTACATATATGGATTTCAATGAATAAATTTATTATCTTCTTTCTAGAAAACAATTATTATAATCCCTTAAGATATTCTTTATGGAATGATTACATAACACATTTATTTCGATGGTTAACTCTTATGAGTATAACTTACGATTGATTCTTTTTGTGAAAAATATATGAATGAATATGTTATTATGGGTTCACCCAAACAATTCTCTAATTCACTGAGTAATGGTTTGTCCAATGATACATCATATGTGGAATTACATGGTAAATCCAATGAATTATTTTACTTTTGTCACAGTGTGATATTGTCTTGGATTTAAAGGTTGAATCATGTTTATTTAATTTTATATGATCAATACATTTTTCAATATTCCAATAATTTTATTATTCCATATTATATATATAAGAACCCAACCATAAACATTTCATAATCTTAAAATTTGTCTTGACTTTACCTTGACGATGCTTTTAGGTTTATAGTTTTAGAGGATTAAGCCATAACTGTTACATAACAACATGAATATTACAAGTTTACACTAGTACCCAATATCCCTTTTTTCTTAAAATTAAAAATCTTACAAACAAACATGTCTAGTACCATGTTTTTTTGACAGAATCACTTTTCCATGATAGCATCATTGACACTATTCATCTTTATCTCCTGTTTAAGACATTTTAAAAACATTGGATGAGAATAAAAAACTCAGTAATTGTAATAAAATAAAGAAGGAAAACATTATCCAATCAATAAATACATATCAACAAAACCAATACTTTTCAATCATAGCATACGTTACATAATCATATGATTAAGGAATAACCCACATAAATAATAATTCATAAAGGTATTTTATGGAATTCATAACATAATTACATTGTAGTTGTCCCAGCTATATAGGGAGTCTCATTTGGAATACCCGTCATAGTATATTCCCTAAATCTCTTAAGAGAAAAATCACGTTTACCTCTTTCACATTACCCAATCTGTTGGAGAGCTATCTCAGGCTCACCCACCCTAGGTTTATCACACAACAACCCGTATACGTATACAATTCCCAATAACAATAACTTATTAATAACACATAACACAATCATAAAGGAAAGATAACATTTCAACATTCCAATCAAAATATATAAAATCAAGATATTGAAATAAACAATGCTTTATCAAATCATTTTCAATATCATTTATAACATTTAATAAAGATATTTTTTAATCAATTCGTCCCATACAAATTTGAAAATTTTAAATAAAATATATTTTGAAAAAACTAATGTCTATAGAAATAAATCCTTAATACCATTTTTAAAATTTTGACATTATTGATAAATATTTAGAATAATTAATCATTAAAATGTTTAAAATGATATTTTTGTTAAAGAGTTCCTAACCAAAAGAGTGATGCCTGAATACAAATAAATGAGGAATAACATTAATCAAAACATTATAATATCATGATAATAAAGTGTATCATGATATAATATGTCAAAGGACAATATATACACCATATAAATGTTAATTGAAGTATAACAACAAATAATTATCAATGGAATGTAAATTGAGAAAAAGTCCCTAGCAAAGATCATATCCTTTGATTAAGGATAAATCAATGATATAATTATGTGTGAAAAATAAGAATACACCAAATATCAGTGAATATTAACTTGTATACTATCATAAGTCATTCACTCCAATTCATAACATGACATAATCAAGAAGTATATGTTCAACTCAAAGAATTCAAATAGGGTTAAGGTAGTTCCCTTACAGAAATTCGACAGCCTAATGACGTCGCATTAAAATTTAGAAAATGATTTTATAAGATAAAAAATGGTATATCATCACATTTATATACAATATACACCAATGAAGATATATAATAAAATATCCAGACATTATAATATGTAAATTAAAAGTCATAACAAAAATAAGTCTTTTAAAAAGAGTATGGTTAAAGGTTCCCTTAACGATTTTGTTACATACGAAACATACACCCCACGAAAGAAGGATCATACATTGAAGATGTAGTTACCCATTTATTAAATTATATAAAATATAGAATAAAATAATGGTAAGTACATTAACCACAAAAAAAGTAAATAGTGGTAATTATAGCCTGAATCACACTGGAATAAAAAGTTAGTTGAAAATCCATTTCCACGTTGTAATCAGTTGAGTCATGTGACCAAAAGTTAATAACCAACAAATGATTTATAGTATAACAGGAATATGAAGAGGATTATATTAACATATATCAAATGGCAGTACACAATATAGCACATACAATAAATTAGTGGGGAATAATGGAAATCTCACAGAATTAATAGTGAGATAAAAAACCTCATACCTCATGTCCGAATTGACTTGTTTGATCCCTGTTCTTCCTTAAAAATAAAAATTAGTAAATTTATAATTGACTAAGAACCTTTTTAAGGTTTAATATTTCTTTTATATTACATATTACCTTGTTATAAAAATTATGTAATCATTTAAGGTAATAATGGCCATTCTGTCTATATTTAATACTTGAGTAAAAAATGAACACCTTATAATTACATGTTGTCCAAGTGGTAAAAATTACATTATTTACATAATTATATTAATGATTTATCTATCATATATTGTTATATATTTATTATATATATATTTTTATAATATTACATAACATTTAGAGGTATGAAATGAAACATATCGTTCATGGAGACGGTAAGTCGTACGTATGTTGGAACAATACTTTAACTTCAATTTCGTATATAATAAAATAAAAACATAGTGATACGTAGGTATATTATAATTCCAGTATAATATCATATATAATTTCAATAAATCCATCTTTTATATGTCCCACATATGTTAAAAACGAGTCATATCACTTTGAGGGGGTTATAGTCTGCACTTCCTCAAACAAAATTATCCCGTTTACTCGCAATGGAAACTGTAGAGGTAAGCTATAAATTAAAAAAAAGAAGAAAAATGAAAACATAAAAATAATATATATAATATATAAATACAATTTCAACATAATTTCCCCCATAATAGGTTGTAGGAGATAATTGAACAATCATCATTTCGCAAGGTGTTAGTTTTCCATCCACACAAACAATGTGTTCTTTAACCATTAAATGGAGGTGTGTGTAAGTTTAATTAAAATAATTATCATAAAGAAGTTAAAATATATTTTGGATATTGGTGTTGTTATAAAATATATTAATGAAAAGAGTTTACGGGTTGGAGAAGTAAAATGAAAAAAAAAATTAAGAGAAATCGTTACCTTTAATTAAGGTAACTCCCTTAGGATTGAACCAAAAAAACTTCTTAAAGTTCCTTCTACCTAAGTTAATGCTCCTAGGAGGAAGATAGAGATATTGAGAGACTATTTCTTAGGGGGTGGGATGAGACAATGGGCTTGAGAGGTGTGAGTAATCAGATGAAAGTGATGGATTTTTATAAGATGGAGGAGGGGTTCTTTAAAAATTGTGAAAATATAATTTTATTATATAAATATTTTTCGTATATAAAGGCCCAAAAATAATTAAAGTCATCGATAAGATGACTCATCGACAAAATAAATTCATCCAATATGAATTTTATTGGTTAGGGATGTTATTTTAATATTTATAATCTTATTTATTTAAATCATTTATTAATGAGGTAAATATTGCATCATTTTTGTGTCACAAATAATTCAATTTATTTAATGTATAAAAATTAATAAAAAAATTACCATGATGTATGAAATCCTTTTATATTTCTAAATAATTTTTATAGCATAAATTATAAATTATATAACCCCATGTAGAAATTAATATAATTAAAGATATTTGATTACGTCATTTTTTTCTTTACTTAAAGTTAATTAAAATAAAGTGTCCTTATCACTCATAAGTGGCTCCATGGGGTCCCATAATTTACCCAAGGATGCCTATGGTCAGATATTACTCAAAAAATAATGTTAAAAGTAGTGTTAAGGTAATTTTGTATTATTATAATTTTCTTTTTACCTGAAATTACCCTATTTACCTTTGGTCGTTGTAAATAAATGTCAAAAGTTACTATTTATCAAAAATTCTTTTCATCTTATTGAAACAAATTTTACTTACTAATAAAAAACATTTATATCGGATTTTCAGAATTCAATTCACAGAAGTGGTAAAAAAAATTTAAATGAAAAATTTATAATTTTTAATTCCTTCTAAGTGGTTTCACTATTCATCAAAAACTAATGTTTTTCAGAAAATTACCAAAAATTCAGCCTAAGCTATATTTGATATTTTAAATTCAAAAATTATATCTCTTCTACCAAATTAATATAATATAAGTTAAATTAATTAATTTAAAATTAATTCATATTGTCAAAACATATAGTTTGTTTTTTAAAAACAATAACTATCAAAAGATTGATACTTGTTTATGTCCAATTTCGAAGTGAAATTAAATGCAGTGACCAACATTGGATTAAACGGTAAAAATATATTTTAATTACAATTTAAAAAAATTATAAATATAATATAACAATATAAATAAATTAGATTAAAATGAATTTTTGAATTATATTACTATATTATTTACTATTCATTAAAAAATGAAATTTATCATAAAAATACCAAAAATTTACCCAAAGTATATTTTGATGTCCTGAATCTAAATATGAATTTTATATTGTAAAATAAAACATATAAAATTGACCAAATCTAGATTTAATGACGGTTCTCCATCAAAAGGCGGTAAATCAGCCTTTTCGTGAATATTACAGTATTTATGCTTAAAATTAGATTCATTCAAATTTTAAGCCCCTATCTTTTATTGGATAAATTTAAAAACATTTAACAAATATGTATAATTATATTGTAGTTAGATCTATTAATTCCCACCAATACAATGGCTAGGCATTATCTACCATTTAAAATAATAAAATTATATTATTAGTGTGCAACGAACGATTTCAATTAATCCCATTGTTGCATATCTGGTAAGCCATCGAACATAGAATCACCATTAAAGTAAAATTAATTATTAGTTTAAAAATATTAATAAATATAATAATAACAGATTATTTATTTACCTGGGATGTTACATCCTTCCCCCCTTTTGGGAATTGCTTCCTTGCAATTTTAAAATGGGGCTTGGAAACATCATTGAAAGTCTCACATCAGATTAAGAGTAAATAAAACTATCACGTTAAAAAAATAATGATTTTTACAAAGGTCACCCGAGATAACTGATACTTACATTCCATGAAAATAGTGATATTTAGAGAAAACAAACAATCACGTTCTGATGGAGAGTGACAAAATACATGACTAAGAAATGTTAACCACCAGAAAATCACAAATCGGTGATGGGTTAAATAGTATTTGATTCCCAAGTAGAAAAGGTTAACAGTCAACATTTTTGTTTCATGTTAATTATCATTAAGGAAATTGTTTTTTAGCTTAACTAAAAACATAAGAAAACATACTTACTTGTCATATAGACATTCATTCATTACTATATTTCTAACACAAACTCATATTTTCTGTAAATGATGAGTACTCAGGATGACATGTTCACATTAAAAGAACTATAATCAACTTATATAGAATCAAATAATCCATAGAAGATGAACTATATATTTCCCTTGTCTTTATACATTAAATAAAACCAAAATGGTTGTTACGAGATCATATAATCCTATAAAAGGATAATCTTTTATAAAAACAAATACTACTATTAATCTCCAAAAATCAACAAAAAGTACTCAAAGATCCAGAAAGACCATTCAATACACAATTGTACTTATAATTACTAGAAATAAAAATAACTAATATTGAAACCCAAAACTCATAAGGATTTAAATCACATTGTCATCACAATTTCACTTTTGAGGTAGGTTTGATTCCCACGGCTTTTTTCGACGCGACGGGTTGTCAAACGGTCTGTGTGTTGTCATTTTTCAAAAACTATACAGTTTCATATCATTCCAAAAAAAGAGAGACAAATTCCTCAAAAATATATAGAACCTAATTTATCCCATAAAAGGATAATCTTTTATAAAAACAAATACTACTATTAATTTCCAAAAATCAACAAAAAGTACCCAAAGATCCAGAAAGACCATTCAATACACAATTGGACTTATAATTATTAGAAATAAAAAAAACTAAAATTGAAACCCAAAACTCAGATGGATTTAAATCACACTTTCATCACAATTGCACTTTTGAGGTAGGTTTGATTCTCGTGGCTTTGTTTAATGCAACAGGTTGTCACACAGTCTGTGTGTTGTCATTTTTCAAAAACTATACAGTTTCATATCATTCCAAAAAAAAGAGAGGCAAATTCCTCAAAAATATTCATGAACCTAATTTATCCTGAAATGTTATCTAATACCTTTCATTTTTAACCCCAAAAGTTAATAACCATTTATCACCTCTAAAATAAATAGGACTTTTAATAATATGAAAACTATTATGGTTATGTCACATATGCTTAAATTACACCATATCATCTAAAGATATCTAAACTTCCATGTGATATCAAATATAAGGAACCAACCTTAGACATTATATAATCATTAATTATGTCACGACTTCACATTGTACATATTTTCAAGTATAGTGTTTTAGAGAATTAGGCCATAAATATTACATAACAACATGAAAATGACAAGTAGACACTACTACACAGTATCCATTTTAAATAAAATTAAACTCTTAAAAAGAAACATGTCTAGTTACATGTTTTAGATAGCATGTCTTTTCCTTGATAGCATCCATGACCCTATTCATCTTTAAGTCATGTGGAAAAAATTACAAAAAACATGGGATGAGCATAAAAATCATAGTATGGGTTATAAAATACGGATGGAAAACCTTATCCCATCAATAAATACAAATCAACGAAAACATTACTTTTCAATCTTAACATACCTTACACATTCATAATATTTACGAATAACACACATTAATTATAAATCATAAAGGTAAATTATGTAATTTATATCATTAATACATTGTAGCTATCACATATACATAGGGAGTCACATTTTGAATAACCATCAAAATCTAATCCCTAAATTTCTTAGGGGAAAAATCATGTTTACCTCCGCCACGTTACCTAATGCATTGGAGAGCTATCTCAGGCTCACCTGACCTCTGTTTATCATGGAACCACCCATATATGTAAAAATTGTCCAATAACCATAACATATTCATAACACATAAGACATGCATAAATGAAATTTAAAATTTACACATTTCAATCATGATATATCAAAAAAAGATATTGAAATAAACAATGATTTATCTAATCATTGTCAATACAATTTAAAACAATCAATAAAGATATTTTTGAATAAAAGTTTCCCATACAACTATGAAACATTTAAATAAATTATCATTTTAAAAAATTAATTTCCTTATAAATAAATCCTTAAAACCATTTTTAAAACATCGAGATTAATGAGAATGATTTAAAATAAAAAATATTTAAAACATTTAAAATGATATTTTTGTTAAAGAGTTCCTAACAAATGACAGATTCTTGAATACAAATAAATGAGGAATAACATTAATAAAAACAATATAATATCTTGAGAATAAAGATAATAATGATATAATATGTCGAATGATATTATATACACCATATAAATGTTAATTGGTGTATAACAACAAATAAGTCTAAATGGAATGTTAGTTGAGATAATGTCCCTTGCAAAAATCATAACCTTATATTAAATATAAATCAATGACATAATTATGTGTGACAAATATGAATACACACAATATAAGTGGATATTAAGTGAAAGAATATCAGATGTCATTCACACATATTAATATAATTACATAATCAATAAGTATATGTTTAACTAGAAGAATTGAAATTGTGTTAAGGATGTTCCCTTAAAGAAATCTGATAGCGTTACAACGCGACATTAAAATTTATGAAATTAGTTGATGTGAGAAATAGGGGTATCATATCACTTGGACATAAAATTTACAGCAATAACGACATATAAGAACATATCCCACAAAATAATATGTAAATTAAAAGACATAACAAAATGATGTCTTTTAAATAGAGTTTGGTGAAACGTTCCCTTAACGATTGGTAACTTATGAAACATACACCCCACGAAAGAAGGATCATATAATGAATATTTAATTAACAATAAATTAAATTATATTACACATAGAATACAATCATTGGTAGTAAACGCACCACAAAAAAGGAAATAGTGATAAATATAGCATTAATCTCATAGGAATAAAAAGTGATATTAAAATCTCTTACCACAATGTAATCAATCGAGTTGTATGACAAAAATTTAATAAACACAAAATGATTAACAGAATAACATGAATATAAAGTAGATCAAGATAATATATATCAAATGGCAGTACACAATACACCACATGAAATATATTAGTGGTGAACAATGTAAATCTCACAGAATTTAAAGTGTGATAAGAAACCCCTTACCTAGTCTCTAACTTGACTTGTTAGTTCCTTGTTCTTTATGTATAATAAACGTAAGATAATTTTACATTATTAAGAGATTTTTTCAAGTTTAATATTTATTTTATATTAATTATTACCATGTTATAAATATTATGTAATCATTTATGTTAATAATGGTCGTTTTGTCGATATTTGGTACTTGGGTCAAAAATAAACACCTTATAATTAAAAGTTGTCCATGTGGTCAAAATTAAAATATTTATATAATTATAATAATTATTTATAAATAATATATAACATATATATCAGGTGTATATATGTATTTATAATATCACATAACATGTGGAGGTAAGAAAAGAAATGCACCGTTCATGGAGACAGTAAGTCGTACGTACGCAAGAACACTACATTCATTTCAATTTCATATTTAATAGAATGAAAACATAGTGATACATAGGTATATTATAACTACTATATAATACAATATATAATTTCAATAAATCCATCCTTTATTTGTCCCACGTATGGTAAGAACGAGTTATATCCCTTTGAGGTGGCTGTAGTCTGTGCTTCCTCAAATGAAATTATCGTGTTTACTCAAAATGGAAACCATAAAGTTAAGCTATAAATAAAAAATAAATAAGAATAAATAAAACTTAAAAATAATATATATTATATATAAATTCATATTCATCATAATTCCCACCATAAGAGGTGGTAGAAGAAAATTGAACTATCATCGTTAAGTGAGGCGTTAGTTTTCCATCCACAGAAATAGTATGTTCTTTAACCATTAGATGGAGGGGTGTGTAAGTTTAGTTTGATTACATTTCATAGAAAAGTCATGGTACATTGAGGATATTTTTGTTGTTATATAAGAAGAAATGTGTTTATCCATTGGAGAGATAAAATAAAATAACGAATTTAAGAGAAACAATTACATTTAATTCAGGTAACTCCCTTTGTATTGAACCAAAAGGACTTATTGATGTTCCTTCTACCTATGTTAAGGCATATAAAACTAATATAGGGATATTGAGAGATTATTTGGGAAGATTTTTTATGATACATGTGCATTAAAGGTGTGTGGAAGGGGTTATAAGAGAGGGATTTTTATAAAGGGTAGGGGTTTTTTAGGAAAATGTGAATATATTATTTTATTATTTAAGGATTTTCGTTTTCTAAAGGTAAAAAACTAATTAAGGTCTAATATAAGATGATTAGTTGTCGAAATAATGTTATAAAATAGTAATTGGATAGATTTTGGATGTTATTTTAATATTTACAATCTTATTCATTTAAATCAGTTATTAATGGGGTAAATACTGCATCATTTTTGTGTCAGAAATAATTTGATTTATTTGATTTCTAAAAATTACAAAACAAATTCCATGATGTAGGAAATAATTTTAGATATCCAAATAATATTTATAGTCTAAATTATAACTTATATTATACCTTGTATAAATTAATGTACTAAAATATATTTTTTCATGTCATTTTTGTCTTTACTTTTTGTTAATTAAAATAAAGGGACATTATCACTCTTAAGTGGATCCATGGGTCCCAAAATTGACATAATTATTCCCATGGTCTTCCATGACTCATAAAATAAGGTCAAAACAAGTGTTAATGAAATTTGGTAATATTATAATGTTCTTTTTCCCTTGAATTACCCTTTTTACCTTTAACCGGGAGAAATAAAAGTCAAAAGTAACTATTTACCAAAACAATTATCTTATTGAACCACATTTTATTTACTAACAACAACCATGTATGTAGGATTTTCAAAATAAATTTCATATAAGTGGTAAAAATTCATTTAAAAGAAAAGGCCAGTATTTTTATCTAATACTAAGTGCTTTTAGTATTCATTAAAATTGATGTTTTTTAGAGAAAAAAAATCCTCATAATCTATATCTGATATTCTGAATTAAAAAAGGAAGTATACTTTACCTAATTCAAAACATATAAGTTAAATTTATTAATTTTATTTTAATAACCATTGTCAAAACAAATGGTGTGTTTTTATGAAACAATAACAATCAAAATATTGATACTCGTTTATATCCAATTTCAAAAAAAGTTATCTAAAATACCCGACGTTGGATTTAATGTTAAAAATAAATTATAATTACACATTAAAACTAATTTAAAAAAATAATATAACTAGATAAATAAATTGAATTAAAAATAAATTTTTAATTACAATACATTATTTTAAATTATTCATTAAAAATGATCCTTATCAGAAAAATATAAAAAATATACCCAATGTAAATTTTGATGCCATGAATATAATAAAGAATTTTATTTTCTCAAATAGAACATTTAAAAATAAACATAACTATATTTAAAAAGGGTTCTCTATCATAAGGTGTTAAATTGACCTTTTATTGAATATATGAGTATTTATGCTTAAAATTAGATTCATTCATATTTTAACCCCCTATCTTTTACTGGATAAATGTAAAAACATTTAATAATCATGTATAAACATATGTTAGTTAGATATATTCATTCCCTCCAATACAACAGCTAGGAATTATCTACCACTAAAAATAATAATATTATATTATTAGTGTGCAACCTAATATTTAAAAACAACTCGTTGTTGCGTATCAGATAAGCCATCGAACACTGAATCCCATTTAAAGTAAAATTAATAATTAGTTTAAAAATATTAATAAATATTAAAATTTCATATTATTTATTTACCCAGGATGTTACAATATATGTAATTCTCATTTTTGTTCATTCCGGGGCATGCATTTTACGTTCTCATTTTATGCCTTCTAACTGATGTGTTATGCTTTATTATCAAATTTTTATACCTAAATGGTATTTTTATCTCTTACCTTTTATTTATGTATTTCCCAAGGATATCATATTTTGTTATATGATATCAAAGATAGTAATATGGTCATTGTGGAGATTAATAAAAATATTTTTTATTATATTTTTAGGTGTCATATTTATATACATATTCATCCAATGAAATTATGCATTCTAATACAAGGAATGTATTTCAGAGGTAATTTTGGTTAAATTCATTTAATGATTTGTGTAAAATTATTGGGTCATTATTTATTGTATCATATAATAGAACATTTATGTTTTGGGGTCAGGACAAAAAAATTTAGCGTGAAACTGTGGTGTAAATCCATCAACATAAATATTTTCTGTTAAAAATAAGAGAATAATATATTATGATATAAATTTTATTTATATTTTGTCTGCGCTATGATTATGGATTCCTTTTTCTATGCTAATTAGATAATTATTTAAGCATTGTAATTTATTTTTCTATTTTTTTATAATGTGGATATAATTAATATAGGCTATTATAACATCATATGTGATTGGAAATGTTATTATTTCATTAAATAAATAGAAACAAATTCTGAATTGGAGCTCAGAAGTTCATGATAATACTACCTCAACAGGGTCATGTTATGAACAATAAGATTAATTGTGGTGAAAAAATTATAATCATATGCAATTTCTTTTTTACATTAATTCTTTTATGAGAAGAATTCCTCTTATAAATATTTTATATAATGATCCCCTCATTCCATAAAAATGGATTAACACCATTAATATGATATTATATATTATAAAATTATCATATAAAGATAATATCATATTGCATGATTATCGATTTTTTTGAGGAATCTGATCAACATTGGATTTTTATCATAAACAGAAATCATAAAGAAGAAATATATTACATGAATTAGGGTGGATTTAATAAAATAAATTAATATTATCCCTAATATCATCATATTAAGATGGAGAGGGATTTTATTATAATGTCTAAAAATTATTATTAATATATCCAGTTGTACAATGAATACATTAAATGGAATGTAGGATACACCACCAGATTTTTCATAAACACTAAAATTAAGGAGGATCTCTTATTTAGTTTATTAATTTCAACTATTTGAGAATTGTTAGAGAATAATGAATTTTATAGAAATAAAGAGATTGAATGGATATCTCTAAAGGATAAGATTGGGATTGGTATATATTCATGGTCTCATGGAGTCCGATATAAAAATAAAAAAATTGTTTATTATATTTAAGGATGAATAGATACATTCATATATGATATGAAAAACAAACACCCCCCTTGTCAATAATTATGGAAGAAGAATCGTGAGCTGTCTCTAAAATGGTAAAATATTATTTAATACTGGAAGTGATTGGCATCAAAAAAATATTTATAGAATGGATTTGAGGTATTCCACTGATAAGGAAAATTACAAAAAAGTTCATATCAATCGATGGAGAATATAGTAGTTTTTAAACAACGTTAATCATTCTAATTACACTACACAATTTTCTAATCCATGTTCTTTCTATTACAGTTAAAAATAATAACTAATGTGGAATCAAGGATGTTAATGTATTATAAATACTACTGGGTTGGATCCAATCAATTATGTTGTTATAGGTTTTCTAGTTATTCTCTCAAGATTAATGATTTTAGTATTTTATTCTACTTATACACGTTTATTCAAATCGTGAGTGTGTATTATAAAAATTTAAACCCCACATGAAAAAATGAATGTTGAGTTATCTATGAGAATTTTGAATGGGAATATTATTTATTATATTGTATAAAACACCTATCCCATTTAAATTTTATATTCTAAACCACCGAAAAAATATTTAATTGCATACTATTGTGTAATTGGATATTATATTTGGCACATATTATTAATCTATTTAAAAATCAAAAATCAACTGTCAGAAAAGGGATATCACTTTCCATATTTGGGGTAATACCCCATTTCTATACATGTGTATTGGAATGGATGATCATATTTAAGAATAATAATATTAGTTATGGATATTATTTCATTATGATAAAGAGTTTATAACTAAATATATTTAGACAAATAACAAAATCAAACTCAAAGACTATCCCATTTTGAGGAAAAACACTAATGTGTTATTGAAAAAATCTAGTCTTCCTCCAGACCAATTTATTGGGTTTTAATTTGTGATTATACTGGGATATTGGCCAATATCAAAAACTACATAATATATTTCCAGAAACTATTTTTTATAAATAAATTGGTAGATACAACAGAATCTGGATAGGGGTTTTATATTCCTAAGTGATTTAGAATGGTGTGATCCATTCAAATATATTATAGATAAGGATGTAGTTGTGAATATCTAGATTGATTATCTTATGGATAAAAATTAACAATAAAGAATAGGAATCACATTCCATGGATAAATTAATTGTTTATAAGCTATTTGGGTCTTATTATTTCCATATTATGGACCTTCATTTAGGATATTACAAACTAAAGATGAGTAATGAAAATATTACAAATAATACCATCGGAACAAGGTATGGAAACTATGAATTCATAGGGTTTCCCTTCAGACTAACTAATCATTAATAAATATTATTTCAAATCATGAATTGATTCCATTAAAATTACCTATAATTATTATTCATAGTGTTTATAGCTGATATTCTAATATACTCTATGATAAACGAGGAGCACGAGGAGTATTCAAATGCTATTCTAAATATGTCTCAAAAGGAGAAACAATAAGATGTTTAATGGAAATGTGAGTAATGGAATGGTGTAATATCATTCAATGTTAATTTCATTAATAGAAATGATATATCAAAGGATCCATATAAAATAATAGAAATTATTGATTGGATCAGAACAACTTTTATTATATATTTTTGTTGTTTTCGGGGTCAAGCGTGGTATTACTGATGATTTTGGATGAACATATCAATCTTTTGAAACACATTATCCATGATGACATAAAAATGATTAATGTTTTTTAGGAATATTTAATGTGAACACTACTTTCATGATTTGAAAAAATGATTTATCACGAAACCAGTATGTACACAAACTAAAAGATGGGACACATTCGGGTATAAAATAATTAAACAAAGAATTATTTAGTTTTTTATTGATATAAAATGATAATATGATTTAATACCCATTTTTTCTACCAAATTTTTATGATAAAATATTTCATAAACCAGATATTGTGTTGGATATTGTGATATTTTCTTATAAAATTTGGTATCATTATCTCTAGAGGGATATGTCTGATATAAATATATATACACATATCATTTTATCGTAACATATATATATTTACATAGAAAAAGAGTAATAATTTTTCATATAAATTATTAAAACTCATCATGGATTATAAATTCTCAATCCAATATCATCTTGGTGATGCAAATAAAGCGGTAGTATCTCTATGTAGAAATGATTTCATAACAATATCAGTGATTAAAATTGAGAATGGCCCATTATTATTATACATTAACATGATGTACCTAGAAATCATAAAATATTTTAAATATTCATTATTTTTTATATTATTTATTATTCATTAATTCTATAGTAGATAATGGATTCTCAAAGATAAGATGTATAAACTTAGATGAAGATGGAGTGTATCAGAAATATGAAATCTCTAGATTGCAAATTTTATGAGGAAGGATTTTTAATATTTTGTTTATAATTATGTGTTCAAAAATATCTTAAGATAAATAAAAATATCTTTAATGATAAACATTTCCAAACATTCTCTATCCACTTAGTGATAATAATGATATATCATGATCTCTAAGAGAACTATTGGAGGGATATTAATAATTAGTATATTATGGGATATAAAATAAAATGACATGTCGGTAATCATGTGAAGAATAAATGGAAAAATTATTTTAGGATGTCACAACCATTAACCATATTCATAGAAAAAATAAAATATATCTCTATGAACATTCTCATTGGACTTTTGAAGACATCCAGATGAAATAATTCAATATTTTGAATTTTGGATAATTTTATAAATACTAATTAATTTGTAATGATTCAATAAGACTCCTCATGTGAAATAAATTAGACAATTTTATTAAGAGAAATGATGAGGCTTCACAGATTATCATTATCGATTATATCAAATCAGGATCTAATTTTACCATTATGTTTTGTAAATGTTTCCATAATACAATAAATACTATGTTCAACAATAGTATATATTAAAAACCCTAAATTTATAGAGAATTCATGAATACTATTTAATAACCGGAAAACGTGTTGAGAGAAGGATCAATATATATTAAACAATAATGAAATCAATATCTCCCACATGTAGATTTATCGTTCAAAAACAATTTCCCATAAAGAATCCCAATTACTCTATATGGATTCCATTTTGTTTAAAGATGTAGAATAAATCTATAATGGGATAATAATAGTGAACATTAGATTATGCGACCATAAATGATCAAGGAATTGGGTGAAATGATTATGACCATCCAAAAGTATATCTGGACTCCTCAAATCTGAATGAAGATCTCTAAAGATAGTTGATGGTGCGATATAGTGTTTAAGGATTGTGATAATATATTTCATTGTATGTCTCGATGGAAGAGGTTCATGAGATTTGGGAATAATGGAATGCAGAGTCCCATGAACATCGTTCTCTTCAAGAGTCTTCCTGTATTCAGAGTAAGGCTTACAAACTATCACATATTCAATATCCACGCCATATTTACATACATGGTTATCATACAAATTTAGATAAATATTAATAAAATAAAAATAATTCTAGACTTCAGAATATAAAAGTTTACTGTCCTATGTGGAATGTAATATATTATTATATATTGTTAATTATCCTCAATTTTTCCCACAAATTTCAACCACATTAATAATTATTCTTAAAACCATTCTTTCGTTACATTGGGAAATGAAACATATGAAATTTTTTATCACTAAGGCTCATTATGAATTAATAATAGAGATATTTAAATATAAAATAAGCATAAGGGTATGATAACAAGAGAATATAATTTTGAGATTAAGCCATGAATATTTATGATCATATACATGATTCATTCTATAATGATGTGAAGAACATTAAATATGAATCTTAAGGGTGATAAATCATTATAAATCAGTCATTAACTATAATCTCATTTCATTTAATAGTTGCATCATCATACATATAGAAACAAATTTCACTTGTTAATTCTATCTATGAAGACTATCATCATAGTGGATGAGGACACCCAAATATTTTATAGTGGATAATTTCAAACTAGTTTCCCAAAGTAGATGTTGAAACTCATGATTCTCCATGGTTTATATGGACACACCTATTTCATGTAATGCATCAAGACACAAATATTTCCCATTATTGATTAATATCCTTGACTTTTTTCCTTCATTATCTCATGAGATATAATTATTCCCCCAATTCATTGATGGGGATATAGGTCCTACCCGCTACATAATGAGATCATAAATATGTTTCCACAAAAAAATTATATTATCATATCCCATAAAAAGATATTGGTTTCAAAAACATCATATTATTAAATATATATTGAAATGTGTATCATAATTATTATATAATATCATAAAATATAGAAAATAGTTATTTTTTCTAAAACATTCATCCAAGAAAAACAACTGAATTGAAGAGGTTTCCATAATCATTTTTCATGGTATATCTCGTTTTTGTGGAACAAATTTATTTAACATCAATTGACCAGAATATAAACCACTACGTGATGTAATATAAATGATATTCTAGGAACATATCCATTGAAAATAATAAACTATAAATTATTATTTAATCTTATATGGATATTTATTTTGGAATATCACATGGAACATAACATTTATTTGAAACATACATTTATAACAAATAATATTATCATAATCCTTTTTTCTTCAATAAAATTAAAAATTTCTAAATAAATATTAAATAGAACATGAAAAAATTTCTTTTCAAAATAAATTTAAATCATATAAATAATTAATGAAAACATTTTTAAATGATTTTTACTCAATATCAATTTTAAAAAATTTAATTTAATATTTTAATTATAATACTTATATCACCATGAGTTTTTTTATTTTTTTAGAGAAACCCAATTTTAAAATACAAAAGTTCCATAATATTATGGAAAAAATATTTTAAAAAATTATTGTAATTATATAAGTTAATAATCCTCGAAATGATGGTCATGAAATATAGAAAGGGCGTACATACATAATATTCCTTTTACACCATACAATTTTTAAAAATATACCAGGATAAAAAAATAATATGAATAATCATTTTAATTATTTTTTTAAAAATTTAACACATGTATAAAATCTTTTTTTATTCATCTTTGTATAATGGGACCTCAATTTTGACAATATTTTTAGAAAATATCATTTTGAAAGAACAATTATTTCTTATCAAAATGATAAATAATGTTGGAATTTTATAAATTTATTTTCATAAATATATTAAGTACCATTGTAAAATCCCAGGAAATTATAGAAAAATAATTTTCTATATCTATTAATATTTATGAATTTGATTTTCATATTAAATTAATGGGTACTCTATCTTTGATAGCATAATTGATACACCACAACGGGTTTCTCCAAAATCATATGTTGCACTCAACAATGAGTTATATAGAAAAAATATACAATTATTATTTTAAATATTTGTTAATTACTTGATTCTCAAATAATGTTATTGAAAAGAACTAAATAGTATTATTTCTCATCTTTTTAAAAATTTTAATCATTTATCCAAAAAAAATAGATGCACAAAATCATAATTAATCCAATTTTAAGAATAAAATACTCAAATATTTTTAAAAGGTTGTTTTACCACCATTTGATGGTGAACCATTTTTAAATATTGTTTTTCTGTTTTTAATAATTCATATTTCAAAGAATGTTCTTCTTAATAATATGCATAATAAAAAAAGTAATTTTGTGGATGTTTTGGTGTGTTTATGTGAAAATTTAATTAGAATGAATAGTGAAAAATTTCTACCTTTTTATTCAAGACTACATTTTTTCTAATTTATTTATATAGTAATATTATTATTTGATTAGTTTTATAGTGCAATAAGATTATTTTTTTATAATATAATTTAATTATGGTCATTTTTTGTAATTTACATTGAAATTTTATATAAACACATGACAATCTTATGATGGTTTTTACATTTTAAAAAACAATATTTTCATTTTGACAAGGCTTTTTAATCATTCGTTAATTAATTAATAATATGTGTTTTAAATTTCAAAAAATGGATTCTATATTTGAAATCATATGGTACATATTTTTTAAAAAGGTACCTTTTATTATTGTAGATTATGAACATTAACGTTAGTTATTGTTTTTATGTACCAAAATTAAAGGGTAAAATAGCTAATGAAGGGAATCAATAATATTATAATAATATAAAACTACCCCAGTACATGTAATAATATTTTTGGATGAGTAATATGACTCAAAAAAATATATAAACTAAAATTTGGTAATTTGGATGCCACTTAGGAGTGTTTATTACATGTAATACTAATTTATTTAATGTAAACAGAAACATTACATTGAAATGTATCTTTTTACTAAACCAATTTAAATATAAGGCTATATAACAGATCTATTTGACTATAAATAGTAATTATAATGATTAAAATATTTCATAAATCTTGGTAATTATTTAAACTTTTTATAAATTAAATAAATAAATTTAATGAAGACATAATGAGGATATTGTTATTACTAAATTAATGATAGATTTAAATAAATGATTTAAAAACAATAAAACAAATTAGAAATTTTTTATGCAATATAAATTTTTTTAAATGTTTAAGTAATTTTTATTTTCAATTTTTTACACATTAATCATTTTTATTACATTTATAACAAACAATTACTAAATATTGTAAACATTGACATTAATGAATTTTTTAAAAAAATAACATTTTATTCAATAATAATATAATAATAATAATAAACTATGTTTCTTCTAAATGACATATATAGTTTTATAAATATCATTAATTACACAATCAGTGTTCTTCGTCCATTTTATTGTAACTATATTAACAATATAGTGTGAAAATACAAGATGACATGCTAAGAGTTAATTTATTTAACTAAGGGTTAAACAAACATATATGGTTAAATTTGTAACCCAAACATATCAAAAAACTATTGTTTGAGAGGATTTAGACCCATAATCACCTTATCATCTATATATATCACTTTTTATGTATTATAATTATCATATAAATTTATAATATAATAACATTTCAATATATTATTATAGTTCCCCACCTCCCTCTTATAAATGGACACGATCTCTACAAACATACTCAAACCTATCAATCCCCATGTCTCATGCAAATTATATTCAAATAAACTACTAATATCCCAATATTCCCTATAGAATCCTTAACTTGGGAAGAAGTAAATTAATGAAATCCTTTTGGCTCAAAAAAAGGAGATACCCAATTTAGAGGTAGCTTCATCCTTCCAGTTGTATTACATTATTTTCCATCTCCACTACCTATGATATTATTATTATATTATTATATAACAACAATAGTGTCCTTACTATACTAATTTTTTATGATAATTATTTATTTCTTAATAAACATAAACCTAAATATAATGTCTAAAAACATATTGTTTCTGTATATGATGAGTTACTTTCTCATGAAACGATGATTGATCAATTATTTAGTACCACCTATCATGGTGAAAATTATGATTTATATTATAATATTATATTTTATATATTTTATTTATATTTTATTTAATTTTATTAAAAAAAAATTTTTTTCAAAAATTAATAATTTTCATGTTGTGTAAATACGATTATTTCACATGAGGAATTGTGGACTACCGCCCCCAAAATGTGAAATGACTCGTTCATGTTATATATGGAATGTATAATGGATTATTTATTAAAAATATTATTCATATAAGAAATTAATATAATACTAGTTTTTTTAATATACATTTATATCATCAAATTATTATTCTTCTCATATGACATAGAATTGAAAGTAGCTTTCATGCATATATATGGACTACAATCTCTTTGGATATTGCATTTCATTACATATATACAAATATTATGGATTCTTATAAATAAATTTATAATGGATAAATAATATATTTAAATCATGATTACTATTATTTAGAGGATGGAATTATGACCACACAAACTACTAACATAAAAACAATCTTCTTTTTCAGCTCATGTACAGACTATCCATAAAACAACTGATATAAACTCCAATAATTAAATAATTTTTATATCATTTTAATGGGTGATATAAAATCAATAATAAACATGAAAAGTGTTCTACTGAAGGTATTAATGAACATATGTTTATTCTGCATGAAGATAATGATTTCACATGAGGAGTCAGTCTCAAGGTATGGGACAACATATTAATCTCTTTTCATTAAGGCATATTTTTATTTATACATGAATTTAATTTCTACAATATATAATTAAACACTATTATTTTTAATTTAATTATATTGTTTTCAAAAGTATTCTTTTTCCATTTATCATTTTACTAGAAAAAATGAATGTTTCTATTTAACGTACTCAATGAAAATGACATTTCCCCACTGTGACCATTATTTGATATTTGGAATCCTCTAAAAGCTATTATGTTTTTAAAAGAAAAATAAATAAATTTACCATTGTTTTTGTTTTGGTATAGAATATGGTTTGGTAATCGATTTATTATGTGAATATTATGAAATGGTCTATTAGAATTGTCGTGTGTAAATGCTTTTTTTTCATTATTCATGTATTATACGTAATGATTTTTTACAGTTCTTTGACATTATTTATGTATATGGGTTATTCCATGTTAAATTGATAGAGGGTGAGCCCATGATATCTCTCAAATACATTGAGAAACATTATATAGGTAAACATTTAAAACTATCTTAATATATTTAGGGAATATTGAATGATGGGTATTCCAAACATAACTATAATTTTTACACGCTATGTGGAAAAGAAAACTACAATTTAATTATTACATGGATTCCACTATTTACCATTATGTTTTTTAATTTCTACGTATTTTTTGTAATTCATATTAATTTATTGTTGTATAAATATTCACAGACTAACATTTTATTTTTTAATTTATCCCATACAGAGTTTTATTGCCCATCCCTAGTTTTCCAAATGATTTTATTAGGTATTAGGATCGGTAAGTGGAAGGAATAAATTAATATGGATATTATGATGATTTTTCTAAAGAAAAATAATTCATGTTTTATCATAAAAGTTTTCGATTATGAAAAAATGGATTGTGAATATAAGTGTCTATATTGTAATATCTAAGATTGTTTTCAATATTTATGGAGAAATTTTCTAAAACACTAAACATGGAAATATCATCGATGTTAATTGAAGTAAATTTATTGAAATATCACATGATTATGTAATGTTTTAATGAAAGGGATTTATAGTTTGAATTAGCGGTTAGTTTATATAACTTTATATTATTAGTTGTTATTTATGCATTAGTTACAATATTTTTTTACCAACATGGTTTGCACATTATAAATAGACGGAGTTATTTTATATAATTTTAATGAGTTAAAGATTAACCAAATAATTATATATTTGTGTTCACCCTCATCATAATATAGTATATGATTATTTTAATTATATAGTCATGTTAATTTTTTTGGTTTATCTATTTTGATGGATCTTGAAGGAACCAATGTAACAATGGATGCGATGGAACTTATGATGGTTTTTTGAATAATAATCCAAATGAAATTTCAGCTGCAATGAGAATTATTGTGGTTGTTATAAACAGTCTATCTAGAGTCATAATGAACCCCTAATGGTTGGTGATTTTTATAAGGCATCATATATATGGGAAACAAATCCCAATGGATGTTCAAGTAATAATTATAATGGTATGTATATTCAACAACTTATGGGTCATGGATGTGGAATGAATAACCTAGGAAAATATTTTCATGGGACGGAAAGATGATATAGATGTTATAATGAAGGTCATAAATGAATAAACTTTCATGGAAAAAGGAATCATGCAATTGAATCAAAGAAAGGGAAAGATGTTCCTTTTGAAGAATCAATTGAATGTTCTAAATATTGGAAGCTTTTTAATAAAGAAAATAGATGTCATATGAAGATGGTTCATGAATGGGAATACTAGGACCAAAAAAATATATGTTCACCAATACCTAATTCCATTCCCATTGAATATGGGTAATCTCAAAATGTCCCAATAAATGTATAAATTATTTCATATATCATTTTTTACATTATTTAGTCTTAGGAAATTATGGATTATTTTTTTTGGAAATATGTAATAAATAATAATATGAAATAACACTATTAAAATATTATGAACTATATTTGATGATCAAGATATTAACATTTTAGAAATTGAAGCCTTATATTGGACCTAAGTATGATGATATATTTAAATTTATTAATGATGGTATTACATTGGATGAATTCTAGTTTGTGTAACCCTTAATCATTTTTATTAATGTAGTTAACTGAGTAAGAATAATATTTTCTTTTGGGGATATAATTATAAATAACCTTAAGGGTTTATAAGATCCTAGATTTTGGGTTAATTACAGGTTATAACTTTTTGGGATGAAAAATTAATGGTTTAGGAGGGAAAATGGGGTAAATACATACAATTGTTATCTACTACGAAATTACCAAATTTGTATAATTTTATAAGAGTGATATTGTTTTAGAAATAGGAAAACTCACAGATGGGTGATGACATGTCATGTCACCCAAGTCCATTGGAATCAAACCCACAACTGAAGGGTGACTTGGGTAAATCACCTAAAATTGGGCTACGTGATATCCCTGGTTAATATGGGTTATTATTTTTATTTAAATGTTTTTATGGATTAATTTTATATTATATTGAGTGACCAATGATATATTGAATATATAACCACGGGATTGGAAAGTTATTTAGTGATTATATTATATGTGTTATCATGGAAGATGTTTCAATTTTTTGGATCTTTATATTATTAATGTAAAGAGAATAATATTTTATTTTAATTGATGAGTAATGGTTTAACAATATATTAGAAAGAATATATGATTTTAAACGAGGACTAATGGATAATTGGGTTATTTATGGAAATAAATATCCTATAATGAAGAACATTTGATTTGGTTAAATTATTATTTTTATGATACTTTAGGTGTGATTGCTGTTATTTGGAGATAAATGTTAAAATTTATCTGAGAAGACTATGTGATCAAATACATCTAAATTTCGGATTTGATTATTCGTTTGGATTATATTTTAGTAATCCTATGGATAATGGTTTGTCGAATGGTCTTTGTTAATATTTGGTTTTAAATGATAAATTTTGGTGATTAATGTTGTTTTTATCATATAGCAGTTCATTCATTTTGGAGAATAATCCTTCCTATTAATAACTATTTTGGTTTTATTTAAATAATAAATACTAAAAAAATAAATCTTTTATCCTTTTTGGATTATTTTATTCTCTTATTATTGATTATAGTTTTTATGGAATGAAATATTTATCATAAATACAAATCTATTGGAGTCAAAGATGAATTTATGGTATAAATTGACAAATGGATGAAAATCTACTTCTCATGTCTGCATGTTTCCTTATTTCCATAGTCTAGGAACTAAATGAATTATTTGACTCTACAAAAATTATATTAAATAAAAAACAATATCTATTTACTTTTCCAACTGATAAATCAATTATCTTTTATCCCATTAAATTTTTTGAGTTTATTATTGTTAACTTCATCATGTTCATGTTTTCTATCACTCTCCATTAGATCATGATAGTTGTTTTTTTTAATACCCATGTTTTCTTATATGGAATCATGGTATGTGTTATCTTGGGAGACCTAGGTACTTCTTTTACCTTCGTTTTAATGTTGTAATTTTGTTAACTCCTATAAGATGTGATATTTAAATATAGTATTTCTGAAAAATTAAACCATAGTTACCATGAACAGAAATTGAAATTTTGAGGACAGAATTTCCAAAAGTGGTGACAGAAGTAACATCAAATGTAATTATAGAGTAATAATTTTTCATATATATTAATATTTTGTAATTATATAGTGGTTTTACCTTAATAGGGATTCAATTCTGAGAGCATAATCAATACTAAACAACGAGTTTCTCTAAAATATTACATTTCACTAAAAACTTAGTTATACCAAAAAATAATACAGTTGTAATTTAAAATATTACTTAATTCCTAGTTATTACATTTTTTGGATTATACAAAACTAACAATATTATGATTACATATTTCCTTAAATGTTATTGCATTTATCCGATAAATATTAGAGGCCTAAAATTATAATAAATCCAATTTTCTACATAAAATACACTAATGTTATTAAAATGTCATTTTACGACCTTTTGATGGAGAACCATTTTTGAATTTAGTTTTGCTCACTTTTTATATATTATAATTGATAAAATAAATATCTTATTTATAATTGGGTCACAAACATTTACTATGGTTGTTGTTATAGTATTTTCATGATAAAATACATTTTTAATGGATAGTGAAATATACGAAATTTTAATTCTAAAAGTATTTTTACGATAATTTATTTATATAGATATGTTAACAGTTTAATTTGTTATAATATGTTATTTTATTATGTATTTATCATTAAATAAAATTATAGTCATTGGAAGTAATTTCACATTAAAAATTTATATAAACACATGTCAATCTTTTGATGGATTTTACTTTTTATAAACTCATTTTCCAATTTTGGATATGGGATTAAATTTTAATATAATAACTATAAATTATGAATTATGAATTTGGAAAATGGATTCAATATTTGGAATCATAATGACAATGTTATGTAAATATAAACCATTTATTGTTAGACATTATGAATAGTAACATCAGTATTCGATTTTTTTTACCATGGTTAAAGGGTAAATAAGTAAATAAGGGAAAAATCATACTATAATAATATAAAACATTGATAAAATTGTCTTAATCTTATTGTATGTCGAATGGGAGACCCAAAAATCATTATTCCAAAATTTTGGCATTTGGGAGCCACTTGGTTCTGATAATGACACGATATAATAAATAATTGATAATAATGAGAAATACAAAAGAAATATGTATCTTTTTTAAATAAAAAACTTTTATACAATGTTATATAATTTTTTTATTTTACAATAAATTGTTATTCAAAGCTAATAATATTTCCCAAATAAGGTTAGTTATTTATATATTTTTAACTTTAAATAATTAAATTTATTTTTGACAAAATGATGATGTAGAGATTTACTTATTAATGATACATTAAAATAAATGAAAATATAAATATTAAAATAAATTTATAATCATATTTTGTTGAAATAAACAAATTTTATAGATTATTATGATATTTTTTCTTTGATTAAATTTAATTTTTATAATCTATCATGTTTTTATGACATTAACAAAAATCAATTACTAAATATTATCAAAATTAATTGAAATGTGTTTTAAAACAAATATCATTATATTATGATATGTAATAATAAAAATTATATATTATTCATCCAACTAAAATATATATTGTTTAAAATTAAATTTTTTATATACATAATGTTCTATTGGCATTTTACCATAAATATAATTTCAATATTGTGTAATGATACAGAAAGACATGGTAAGAGTGAGTTTTTTAATCTAAGAGTTAAAGTCAAATGATAAAGTTAAATTTGTGACCTAATCATGTATTAATCTTATTGGATGAGATTATTTCATCGCAAAATCAAATTATAAACAAAATAAATCACATTGTAATTATTAGAATTGGAAAAACAATTTATAATAAAATAATATATCAAGTCATTCCTTAGGTGTCCCTCCTACGTATTATAAAAGGACACTAACTCTACCCATATAATCACACCTCTCAATCCACATGTATGGTCCAAATTCATCTTAGATAGTCTCTTTAAATCCATAAACTCCTTATATAAGACTTCTTTTTGGAATAAGGCAATTCAAGCATACTTTTTGGCTCAAATAACGAGATCTTAACTGATTTAGATGTAACATATCCTCTAAGGCTCCTTTACATTATTTTCATTATCAACTTCCTATGATTATTTTATTCTATTATTACACTAAAAAACCACTATCCAAAATATACTGGGATGTTTTATGAGATTTATTTGAACCACATATACATAAACCTCCATCTTGTGGATACGAACATACATTTTCTGTGAACAGAAATATACTGCCTCACAAAATGATATTTAATCAATATTCCAATACCACCACTCAATGGTGGCTGTTATGAAGTAATTATATTTATATATGATATATATTATATATAATTTGGCTCTATTATTCTGTATATTTTATTTAGAACATACCTTTAATCAATTCATGTTGTGTAAATAAGATAACTTCACTTGAGGGAGTGTAGACTACGACCCACTCAATGTGATGTGACTCGATAAAGATATAAATGGAATGTATAAATGATGGTTTTTAAAAAAATATGATAAATATATTATATTAATATATTACCCATATTTTAATATAAATTTACATCATCTAATTATTACTCTTATAAAATGTCAAAGAATGAAAGTAGTGTTCATGTGTACGTACGACCTAACATCTCCATTAGTTGTGAATTTCATTTTTTATCTCCATTTATTATGGATTACTATAAATTAATATATATTGGATATATATTTTATATAAATCATGAATATTGTTATGGATAATATAGACATATCACCACATGGACTTTTGAAATCAAAACAATGTCCATTTTCAAATAATGTATCGAATATTGACAAAACATTTGATATGAAATTAAATAATTAAATAATTTTTATAACATGGTATTATTTGATATAAAAAATATTATAAAAATTAAAATGGTTCTAAAGAATGTATAAATTATACTATTTTTATTTTTCAAGAATATAACTATTGTGTGTGACTAGTTAGACTCAACTAAATTTACATCAGCTCAATCTCTAGTCATTGAGGCATATTTTGATTTACACATGACTTTCATATATATGGTATATATTAAACCATTTTTTATTTAAATTTCATTAAATGGTTTTCAAACGGAATATTTTTCCATAATTTTTATTACTAATCTACAAAAGGATTGTTTATTTTTATCGTACACAGCTACAATAACGTTTCTGTCACCGAGAACATTATTTAATAGTTGTATTCATTTAAAATTAATATTTTTTTAATGAAAACTATATACCATATTCCATTTTAATTTTTTCTATTATTGAAAATGGTTTTCAAAAATAATTTATTATGTAAATATCATGAATGTAACAATTGAGATTGTAGTATGGAAACGTTATTTTTCCTTTATGGTTCTTTTATATATTATGATATTATTATAGTTCTTGGGTAATGATTGTGTATACATGTGGTTCTGTGATAAACTGTGGGCTAGTGAGTCCATGATAGCTCTCTTGTGCATTGGGTTACTTGATAGATTTAAACACTCAGGTTTCCCCTACGATATTTAGGTAATATACTATAATGGCAATTCCACATGTAACCATGAAGGTAACTTCCTATGTTTCTATGAAGGATAAAAATTAATTATGATTTTAATTACACAAGTTACAATTTGGATTTATGATTGATATGTGGTTTTCATGATTCTAATGAGATCATGGGTTTATAAATATTCATGGACTATCATTTTATTTCCATATTTTACCCCTTACTAGGTTTTTATTAACATCAATATTCTTTATATTTTTCACGTGTTACAAGGATTAATATGATGAAGGATGAAATGAAGATGAATTTTATAAGGATTTATATCATGAAAAATAATTCAAGTTTTATTATAAAATTTTTATATTATGAAAAAATGGATTGTAAGACAACATGTCTACATTTTAATATTTAAGTTGTTATTTAATATATTTTTTTCTGGATTCTCTAAAACACTAAACGTAAAAATCTCCGAGATGTGAATTAAATTCAAATTATGGACTTATCTCAAGATTATGTATTGTATTAAGAATGGGGACATACCAATAGAAGGTGTAAAAATATAAATAAAACATGATGATAACTTGGATAACCATATGAGAATAAGTTTAATTATTTTTCCTTATAGTTTTATCATATTATTACATCAATGGAATTATAATCCTAAATAATCACAATAAATGATGAGACTGTGGCAATATACTGTTACCACTTTCATAACATTGAATCCTAACTCCTATTAAAGAATAAAATTTCAATAACACTAAAAATCATTAAAATATTTATATTCACGATACAACAAGTCAATTTGTACAGTATACACCTTAGAAGAATAAATATCTTCATAACATGACATGTATCTCAACAAAGGTATATTGACAAAAACATTACTTTAACGATTTGGTAAATATTGAATAATAATATTTGTAAATGTAGAATCATTAAATTGATATGTATATAACCTTAAATTTAATTTTAATAATAACATAATACACTCATTACACCATACAAAATAAATAAGTGTTGAATAAGGCATAAGTCTTGTAGTAATAAAAGTGAGACACGAAATCCCTTACCTTATTAATTGACTATACATGTACACGTTAAAACCTGATAAATAATAAATAAAAATTTATAAAAATTAAAAAAGATATTATCATATCAAATACCATATATATTTTTCACTTTCTATTATTCATTAATTAATAAATCTATGTTTATGTTAAATTTTTTGAAATATCTTCCTTGGTTTTCATATATGGTTTAACTTTATCTTCAAGATCCTATCCCAAATATCCTTCTTTAAATATTTAAATAATTTAAAACATGATATAAATATCATTTATAAATTATATATATATAATTATTAAAATATATAAATGATAAAATTTTGAAATGGAATAAACCATTCATGTAGAGGGAGGTCTTACGTAGGCATGTTGTTTCCATTTTCTGGTAACATTGAAAGAAAAATATTAAATTATAATTATAAAAATATTTATATATATATAATATAAATAATATAAAATTATCAATTCATATATATCACATAATTTCACAATTCTCCTCCTTAATACAATCCTTATAATGAATGAACGAATCACATCGAATTGAGGAGGTGGTAGTTGTAACATACCAGGTAAATAAATAAAAAAAAAATTATATTTATTTATATTTACGAAATAAATATTAAATTTACTTTAAAAGGGTTGCTATGTTCGATAGCGTACCTGATACACAACAAAAAGTTTCTTTGAAATCTTACGTTGCACATTAGTAATAAAATAATATTATATTAAATGGTAGTTAACACGTAGCCATTGTATTGGCGTGAATGAATAGAAATAACTATAATATGATGATATATGTGTGGTAAATGTTTTTACATTTATCCAATAAATGATAAAGGCTTAAAATATGAAAAGAATTCAATTTTAGGCATTTATACTCTGATTTTCACTAAAGGTCCACTTATCAATTTTTGATGGTGAACCATCATTAAATATTGTTTTGCTCACTCATATACATTATATTGGACAAAATAAAATTCTTCTTTAGAATCTGGACATCAAAATTCACTTTGTGTAAATTTGTGGTAAAGATTATTTTTTAATGAATAGTGAAAAATGTTGTATTTTAATTCAAAACCTCTTTTTAATATAATTTATTAATATTATTAGATTGTTATTTGAATTGGTTTTAAAGTTAAATTAGAATATATTTTTACCATTTAATCTAATAGTGGTCGTTGGAATTAATTTCACATTGAAATCGGACATAAACTAGTGTCAATCTTTTGATACATTTGGTTTCATAAAAACATGCTATTTGTTTTGAAAGCGGGAATTAATTATTAAATTAATTAATGAAACTTATATGTTTTGAATTTTTTAAAAAAGAAATCATTTTTAAATCATAATATCAAATATATCTTAGGATGAAGTTTTGATATTTTTATGAAAAACTTCAATTTTTGATGAATAGTGAAACAACTAAGTGTTATTTAAAAAACTGATTTTTTTGTTTAAATGAAATTTTACAACCTATGTGTTTTGAATTTCAAAAATCCTATATACATGGTTGTAATGAAAAAGTAAAATGTGCTTCAATGGGATTAAAATAATTTTTTAGTGAATAGTAACTTTTATGTTTTTTATCACGATTAGAGGTAATTAGTTTAATTTAAGGTAAAAAATTGTTTTAATAATATGAACTGAACTTGAAACATGTTCTACCCTTATTGGATGTGTCATGGAAGACCAATACAATCCATGGGTCAACTTGGGGACCACATAGAGCCACATTGGTAGGAAAATTACATTAATATCTTTTTATTTAATGTTAAAATAAAAATGTCACAAAATGTGTTGTTTCACTAAAACAATTTTTAAATGGTGTTATACAAGTCATATTTTTGACTATAAATAATAATTGGTAAGCTAAAACTATTTCCTAAATGATGATATTTATTTTATAAATTTTAAAAAATAAATAAGTTAAATTATTTATGACACCATGATGATGCAGCGATTACCTCATTATTTAATGATTTAAATAAAATGAAACGATAATGTAAAATATAAGGCCTACACTTGTCAAAAACCTATTTTATGTGTGGATCTCGAACTCTTATCACCTTATCCTCGATATATATAATTTTCAGACCTTTAAAATCGGAAAAGTATTTTATAATAAAGTAAACATTTATAACATTCCCAGAGTGTCCCTCCTCTCCTCTTATAAAAGGCCCCCACCTCTACCACCTTACCCAAACCTCTCTAGCCTTTGAATCAGTCAAACCCTGACCATATTGTCTCTACACATCCATCTCTTTCTCCTAGAACCCTCACTTTTTCCAGAACTCTTTTCAAGGAAGCCTTTGAGCTGAAATCAAAAAGAGTTACCCGATTTAAAGGTAGTGTCTTCTCTTTTGTTCTTATGTTTTATTTTGTTCTCCAACCCCCTAAACCCTTTTTATTACTTTATTTTGTAATAAAAACAGTATTTTCAATATAATAGGATGTTGTTATGAGAAGTATTAGAGCTACACCTACACACACCTTCGTCTAATGGTTAAAGAAGATACTGTTTCTGTGGTTGGCGATTTTCTGCCTCACGAAACAATGATTGTTCAATCTTCTTTTAACACCTTTAATGGTGGACAGTTTTATGTCACACTATATATATATGATTTATATTATGTTTATGTTTTAATTATTCTTCTGTATTTCTCATTTATGGAATACCTTTATGGTTTCATTATGGGTAAACACGATATTTTTATTTTAGGAAGTGCGGACTACCATCCCCTCAAAGTGATTTGATTCATTAATACCATATGTGGTTCGTATAAAGGATATATTTAATGATATTATATATGATATTGTATTGGAATTATAATATACCATTATTATTTCTTTCCATTAAAGTATGAGATGGAAATGAAAGTAGCGTTCATCTGTATGTACGACTTACCATCTCCATGAATAGTGCATTTCATTTCTTATCCCCAAATGAAATGTAATATTATAAGTACATATATATAATGTATATATATGATGTATGTTACATCTAAATGATGAATATAATTCTGGAATTAAAATATACATATCTCTCATTTAGTTTTAATTCCATTAATATGACATAGAAATGAAAGTAGCGTTCATGTGTACGTACGGCTTACCGTCTCCATGAATGGTGAATTTCATTTCTTACCCCTAAATGAATATGTAATATTGTAAATACATGTATATACTGGATATATATGATATATATGGAATCCAAATCATGAATATCATTCTTGAGATAATGGATATTTGACTACGTGAACAACTTGTAAATATAAGAAGTTCTCTTTTGACTCATGTACCAAATATCGACAGAACGACGGTTATTAACATAAATGACTACATAATGTTCATAACATGATAATAAGTGATATAAAAAGAATAATTAACTTGAAAAAGGTTCTTAATCAAGTAGAAATTAACTCAAGTTTATTATTTAGGAGATTAAAGAGCAATCAAGTCACGTCGGACACGAGGTAAGGGAACTTCTTAACCCAATTACCATTCATTGGTTTAATCTCCTACTTTCAAATTACATCATGATATTATTGTGTCATATCTTTTATTTTTTACTTTAATTATGTGTACATATAGTGAATACACATAATAGATCTATTTTATTAAGAAAATGTTCTTTGTAAGGGTCTTTAGCTCAATCTCCTTTCATTGAGGCATTTTTTTATACATAACATTCTTTTATACAGTGTATAAACCCCTTTGACTTTTATTTTTATTGAAAAGAAATATTTTTATATAAAGCATTTTACTAAACGACAAAAGGGAATCTCTTTTTGTCGTACGTATGCGGCGACAACGAATTCTTCGCAGTCGTGACCATTAATTGAGTTTCATATTCCTCTACAAGCCGTAACGTTTTTTTATGAAAAATAAATTCCATGTTTTACTTTTCTTTTATTTTTGTATTGAAAATGGGTTTTATAATGGATTTGTTATGTCGATATGTTTAAGTGATATATTGTGATCGAAATGTGGAAATGTTTTCCTTCCATTATATTTGTTTTGTGTTTTTTGATTTTATAATGGTACTTGGACATTTGATGGGTGGTTACGTGATAAACCATATGACGGGTGGTGCCGGGAATACCAGGAAAGGTGGTTACATGATAACCTCCAATGCATTGGGTATGGAAGTCGGCCGTATGGCTATTACATTAAGTGATATGTGTGGAAGTCGACCAGATGGTTATTCCACTTATGTATGTTTATGTCCCAAGTTACCTTTATATGTTATGTGTTCTTTATATGGGTTTTATGGAAATATTTTGGTTACAAAAGGGTATGTAATGATCTTTTATTTAGTGAAGAGTTTTTACAACATCATAAAGGTGAAAGGTATTACTTTGATAAATTATACATGGTTTACTTGTTGTTTTGAAAAACTAACAGTTTTCATTCTTTGTGTATCCCTTATTGAGATTTTTATGCTCACCCCATGTTTTTGAAATGTTTTTCACAGGACTTAATGTGGAATAGGGTCAAGGATGGGATCAAGGAAAAGTCATTCTATCTAAAACATGGATCTAGACATGTTTCTTTTTAAGAGTTTTTATTTTTTGGAAACTTATTATAAGTGTGTACTTTGTAATATTTTGAGATGTAATAGTTATGTCGTAATTATCTAAAACTCTAAACATGAAAAGATCCTCAATGTGAATTATTCTATTTAATTCAATATTAATCAAGGTTTAAGGCCGGAGCCTTATAGTATGTATCAGTGGTTAGTTTAGAAAACCTTAAGAGTTATAAAATTGTTAAATTATAAATTAATTTATGGTATGATTGAAATGATATAGCATTTAATGATTACCAAGTTGCTTCATCTAAGATATATCTATGTTAAGAATGATTTTTCATAAAAGAAATAAAGAAGCTTTTCTGGGAAGGCATACAGAGGAGAATGACTTTCCAAATCAGCAACCATAGATGGTCTGAATCATAATTGACCAGTTTACTGCTTTGATGACTCAGTTGAATCAGGTGATAAATGGTGGTTGTTTTTATTGATTTTATTTTGGTGTTTTCTAAAAGTAATGTGGAGCATGAATGTCATTTAAGGGTTATCTTGAAAGCTTTAAATGAAAAGAAACTTTATGGAAAATTCAGCATGTGTGAGTTTCAGTTACAACAAATTTCTTTCCTTGGTCACATTGTTTCAAAAAATGGCATAAATGTTGATCCTGATAAAACAAAAGTTGTTGAAGAATGGCCAAGATCCACAAATATAACCGAGATCTGTAGTTCTCTTGGATTGGAAGGTTACTACCGATGGTTTGTTGGAAATATTTCATGGTTATCTAGTCCAATGACTAAGCTAACTTGGAAGGGTGTTAAGTTTATCTGTACAAAAGAATGTGATGATTGTTTTCAGGGGTTGAAAAGAAGATTGGTGAATGCTCTAGTTTTGGCACTCCCTTACAGGAATGGTGAGTTTGTTATATACAGTGATGCATCATTGAAAGGAATTGGTTTCGTCCTAATGCAGAATGATCAGGTAATTTCTTATGCTTCACGATAGTTGAAAACTCATGAGGTAAATTATCCTACACATGATTTTGAATTAACTGTTGTTGTTTTCGCTTTAAAAATTTGGAGGCATCATTTGTATGGAGTAAAGTGTGAAATATATACTGATCACAAAAGTTTAAAGTATATATTCACTCATAAATAATTGAACATGAGACATAGGACATGGTTGGAATTAATCAAGAATTATGATTTCACAATTCATTACCATACGGGAAAAGCAAATAAAGTATCTGATGCTTTGAGTCGAAAAAGTAATGCTTAATTAACAATGCTGAGTTTGAATCATGATCCTTTGGATAAGGATTTGATGAACTTTGGAATATAATTTGTTGGTGTAGGATGTCCTTCTGTTTTGTTTCAGTTATCAGTGGAATCTTCTCTATCAGACAGAATCAAGCAAGCACAGAAGGAAGATAGCGAGTTGTAGAAAAAGGTAGAGCTGGTTCAGAATGGTATGTTTCCTTAATTTAAAATTGATATTGATTATGTATTAAGGATTGGGAATAGATTGTGTGTGAATTGTGATTCATAGTTGAAGAGAGAGTTGTTATGTGAAGCTCGCAGTTCTCCGTTTTCAGTTCATCCTGGAAGTATTAAGATGTACAGAGATCTGCGGGAGTATTACTGGTTGGATGGAATGAAAAGAGATATTGCTGATTTTATTGTGAATTGTTTGACTTGTCAGTAGGTTAAAGAAGAGAGACAGTTACCGAAAGGGATGCTTCATCCTTTACCAGTTCCAGAGTGGAAATGGAAAAATATATCCACGAACTTTGTTGTGGGATTACCGAAGACATCTCGAAGTAATAATGCAACCTGGGTTTTTGTTTAACGCTTGACTAAATCTTCTCATATCCTTCCTATTCGAGATACATTATATCTAGATCAACATTCTTGATTGTATGTTAATGTGAGAGTCAAGTTGCATGGAGTTCCCTGATCTATTGTATCTAATCGTGATCCCAGGTTTACTTCTATCTTTTGGAAAGACCTTTAGAAGTCGTTGGTTACTGAATTAAATTTTAGTACAACTTTTCATCCGCAATCACATGGGCATTCAGAACGAACAATTCAGACATTGGAGGATATGCTACGTGCTTGTTTTATGGATAATCAGGGAATTTGGGACCAACATCATTCTTTGGTTAAATTTTCTTATAATAACAATTTTCATTCTAGTATATAGATGGCTCCGTTTGAGGTATTATATGGGAAGTAGTTTCAAACTTTAGCTTTTTGGGATGAAGTGGGTGAAAGGAAGATGATGGGACTAGAATTGGTAGAAGAGATGGCAGAAAAAGTACAGTTGATTCAGAAACACATGAAAACAGCTGAGAGAAGAAAGAAAAGTTATGTAGATAACCAGAGGAAGGATCTATCTTTCAAGGTAGGTGATCATGTTTTTCTCATAGTTTCACCATGGAAAAGTGGGATGCGATTTAGTAAGAAAGGAAATTTGAGTCCAAGGTTCATTGGACCATATGAAATTCTGGAGAATGTTGGATCAGATTCTTATTGAGTGGATTTACCTTCGAGTTTTTCTCAGGTACACAATGTTCTTCATGTTTCGATGTTGAGAAAGTATATTCCAGATCCATCTCATGTTTTGATCCCAGAGGTAGTTCAATTGGAAGAGAAACTCTCTTATGAAGAACAACCAGTCCAGATTCTTGATCCAAGAGAGCAAGTGTTGCGAAATAAGGTAATTTACCAGGTAAAGGTTTTGTGGAAAAACCATATGGTTGAAGAGGCAACGTTGGAATCTAAAAACACTATGAGGGATAAATACCCCCACTTATTTTGATAAGTGAATAAAATTTCGAGGACGCAATTCCCAAAAGGGGGGAAAGATGTAACATCCCAGGTAAATAAAGAATAAATTTTTTTATATTTATTAATATTTATGAATTAGATATTAATTTTACATTAAAGTGGTTTCTATGTTCGATAGCGTACCTGATACGCAACAAAGAGTTTCTTTGAAATCTTACGTTGCACACTAGTAATAAAATAATATTATTTTAAATGGTAATTAACACATAGCTGTTGTATTAACAGGAATGAATAGAAATAACTAAAATATGATTATATATGTTTGTTAAGTGTTTTTACATTTATCCAATAAAGGATAAAGGCTTAAAATTAGAAAAGAATTCAATTTTAGGTATATATACTCTAATTTTCACAAAAGTTCTACTTATCGACTTATCATGGAGAACCACCATTAAATATAGTTTTGGTCACTCTTATAAATTCTATTGGACCAAATAAAATTCTTCATTAGAATCTGGACATCAAAATTTACTTTGTGTAAATTTTGGGTAAAGATTATTTTTTAATGAATAGTGAAAAATTTAGTATTTTAATTCAAAACCTCTTTTTAATCTAATTTATTAATATGATTTGATTATTATTTTAATTGGTTAAAAAGTGAAATTAGAATATAGTTTTTACCATTTAATCCAATAGTGGTCGTTGTAATTATTCTCACTTTGAAATCAGACATAAACTAGTGTCAATCTTTTGATACATTTTGTTTCATAAAAACACACTATTTGTTTTGACAGTGGGAATTAATTATTAAATTAATTAATGAAAAATATATGTTTTGAATTTTGAAAAAAAGACATCATTTTTGAATTTGGAATATCAAATATAGCTTAGGGTGATTTTTTGGTATTTTTTTGAAAAACATCAATTTTTTATGAATAGTGAAACCACTAAGTGGTATTTAAAAAACTGATTTTTTTCATTTAAATGAAATTTTACCACCTCTGTGTTTTGAATTTCAAAAATCCAACATACATTGTTGTCATTAAGAAGTAAAATGTGCTTCAATGGGTTTAAAATAATTTTTACTGAATAGTAACTTTTATGTTTTTAATCGCGATTAGAGGTAATTAGTGTAAATTTAAGGTAAAAATAATTTTTTAATAATATGAAATGAACTTGACACATGTCCTACCCTTATTGGACGTGTCATGACCGAAAAAGAAAATCCATGGGTCAACTTGGGGACCCCATGGAGCCACTTTGGTAGGAAAATGACATTACTATCTTTTTATTTGATGTTAAAATAAAAATGACACAAACATGTGTTGTTTTACTAAAACAATTTATAAATGGGGTTATACAAGTCATATTTTTGACTATAAATATTAATTTGAAAGATAAAAAGATTTAATGAATCCTGATATTTATTTTATAATTTTTAAAAATTAAATAATGTAAATTATTTATGACACCATGATGATGCAACGATTACCTCATTATTTAACGATTTAAATAAAATGAAAAGATAATGTAAAATCTAAGACATACACTTGTAAAAAACCTTTTGGATGGGTGGATTTCTAACTCTTATCACCTTATCCTCGAAATATATAATTTTGGGACCATTATATTCGGAAATTCATTTTATAATAAAGTAATCTTTTATAACATTCCAAGAGTGTCCCTCCTCTCCTTTTATAAAAGGCCCCCACCTCTACCACCTTACCCACACCTCTCAAGCCTTTGGCTCAGTCATCCCCTGCCCATTTTGTCTCTAAAAATTCCTCTATTACTTCTATAATCCTCAATTTGGGCGGAATTCTTTCCAAACAACCCTTTGAGCTCAAATCAAAAAGAGTTACCCGATTTAAAGGTAGTGTTTTCTCTTGTGTTCTTATGTTTTATTTTGCTTTTCCAACCCCCTAAACCCTTTTTATTCCTTTCTATTGTGACAAAAACAGCATATTCAATATACTAGGATTTTTTTGTGAGATGTATTAGAGCTAAACCTACACACACCTTAGTCTAATGGTTAATGAACATACTATTTCTGTGGTTTGCGATTTTCTGCCTCATGAAACGATGATTGTTCAATCATTTTTTAACACCATTTATGGTGGTCATTAAAATGTCACTATATTTATATTTGATTTATATTATGTTTATGTTATACTTATTCTTCTTTATTTCTCATTTATGGAATACCTTTATGATTTCCATTATGGGTAAACGCGATATCTTCATTTTAGGAAGTGCGGACTACCACCCCCTCAAAGTGATTTGATTCATTAATACCATATGCGGTACATATAAAGGATAGATTTAATGATATTATATATGATATTATACTGGAATTATAATATACCTTTATTATTTCTTTCCATTAAATTATGAGACAGAAATGAATGTAGCGTTCATGCGTATGTAAGACTTACCATCTCCATTAACGGTGCATTTCATTTCCTATCCCCAAATGAAATGTACTATTATAAGTTCATATATATAATGGATATATATGATGTATGTTACATCTAAATGATGAATATAATTCTGGAATTAAAATATAAATATCTCTCATTTAGTTTTAATTCCATTAATATGACATAGAAATGAAAGTAGTGTTCATGAGTACGTACGGCTTACCATCTCCATGAACGGTGCATTTCATTTCTTACCTCTAAATGAATATGTAATATTATTAATTAATGTATATAATGTATATATATGATATATATGGAATCTACATCATGAAAATCATTCCTGAGATAATGGATATTTGACTACGTGAACAACTTCTAAATATAAGAAGTTCACTTTTGACTTAAGTACCAAATATCGACAGAATGACCATTATTAACTTAAATCACTACATAATGTTCATAACATGGTAATAAGTGATATAAAAGGAATTATGAACTTGAAAAAGGTTCTTAATCAAATATAAATTAACTTATGTTTATTATTCAGGATATTAAAGAGCAATCGAGTCACTTTGGACACGAGGTAAGGGAACTTCTTAACCCAATTTCCATTCTTTGGGTTAATCTACTACTTTCAAATTACATCATGATATTATTATGTCATATCTTGTATTTTTACTTTCTTTATGTGTACTTATAGTTAATAAACATAATTGATCTATTTTATTAAAAAAATGTTCTTTGTAATGGACTTCGTCTCAATCTCCTCTCATTGAGGAATATTTTCTTTTATACAGAAATTTCTTTTATACGGTGTATAAACCCCTTTGACTTTTACTTTTATTCAAAAGGAATCATTTTATACGAAGCATTTTTCTAAATCTCAAAAGGGAATGTCTTTTTTTTGTACGTTTGTGGCGACAACGACTTCTCCACCACCGTGACCACTATTTGAATTTCGGATTCCACTACAAGCAATAAAGTTTTTTATGAAAAATAAATACGAAGTTTTACATTTCTCTTATTTTGGTATTGAAAATAGTTTTTATAATGGATTTGTTATGTCAATATATTTAAGTGATATATTGTTATCGAAATGTGGAAATGTTTTCCTTCCATTATATTTTTTTATGTCTTATGATTTTATAATGGTACTTGGAAATTTGACAGGCGGTTAAATGATAAACCATATGTCGGTTGGTGCCGTGAATACCAGGACGGGTGGTTACGTTATAACCTCTAATGCATTGGGTATGGAAGTCGGCCGTATGGCTATTCCTTTATGTGATATGAGTGGAAGTCGATCAGATGGTTATTCCACTTAAGTATGTTTATGTCCCATGTTACCTTTATATGTTATGTGTTCATTATATGGGTTTTATGGTAATATTTTGGTTACAAAAGGGTATGTAATGATCTTTTATTCAGTGAAGAGTTTTTACTACTTCATAAAGGTGAAAGGTATTACTTTGATAAAGTATACATGGTTTACTTGTTGTTTTGAAAAACTAACAGTTTTTATTCTTTGTGTATCCCGTACTGAGCTTTTTATGCTCGCCCCATGTTTTTGAAAAAAATTTTACAGGACTTAATGTGGAATAGGGTCAAGGATGGGATCAAGTAAAAGTCATGCTATATTAAACATGGAACTAGGCATGTTTCTTTTAAAGAGTTTTTATTTTATGGAATCTTATTAGAAGTGTCTACTTTGTAATCTTTTGAGATGTAATAGTTATGTCCTAATTCTCTAAAACTCTATACATGAAAAGATCATCAATATGAATTATTCATTTAATTCAATATTAAGTAAGGATTAAGGTCGGGGCCTTATAGTAGTAGACACATCCATAAACAAATATATCATATATACCCAAAATGGAAATCATGCCGTATTTTTTTAAATGAAATTATCTTAAGAATAATTAAATAATAATTTTAATATATATCATATAAAAATATATTTTCTATCATTATTCCCAAACATGGGTCCTGTGAAAGGAAAAAGGAAAAACCTCATTTTAAAAGGTGGTAATTATCCATAATAAATAATGGCATTTCCATTAACCATTATATTTATGTGTTAATAAGACAAGGTATAATACATAGAACAAAAAAAATCTCATTAAAAACTATATTTTACGGTTATAATATGACTATATAATAAGAATAGGTGAGGGGTGGATATTGAAATGCAAAAGATAATAGCCTTACATGTTCATTGTGTAACTATATTTGGATTTCCCAAAAGAGATTCCTTAGATGGATTTATTCCCAATGGGAAGCGTTTTGGATTAATGGAGGTATTTTGGAATATTATTTTATTATGATTTGGGTGATTCACATGTCTTGATAGGTATGAATTACACGGGGTGGTAAGTGAATTTTTAAAATGGACAAGAATGGAATTCTTTATATTTTTAGAATGATCAAATTCCACAAACATTCTTCCAACTTCACAACACTCTAATACAAAAGAAAATTATTAATAGATAGTATATATTCTTAAAATTTATATAGAATATATTCTGATCATTTTTCTAGGCAATTTTTTCCTTATGTTGGGTGCTTTTTCCATGGATAAGTTAATCATTCTATTCATCAACAGAAATAATATAAATCGTATTCATTAATATTTTTCATCAAAAACTATGTTGAACAAATTAGATATTATAAATAATAATTAAAAATATGTAATAAATTTTTTTAACTTATAATGAACTTTTTTAAATTAATTATTTATATTTAATCTCATATGAGGGAGAAGAATTTATGTTTTAAATGTAAAAATGTTCAAATGATTGAAATGGTTTTATATCAAATTCCAATGTGAAATGGATTCCAAATACCTATTTTATATAAATCTATGTATTATTTATCTAATTAAAAAATAAAAAATAAATATATCATTTATCATTATGACATTGTTAGACAAAAACTAGTTTTTAATTATAATTAATGTTTTTCAATATGCATCAAAAAATGAAATATGTCCAAATGTACCAAAAATATGCCGATTTGAATTTATATATTCCTATTAAAAAAACATATTTTTTTAATATGATTAAGAAATTTTTTTGTATCATAATATTTCAATAGGGGGTTACATTAAAAGAATGTAAAAATTAGTAATTAGAAAATAGATTTTCTATTCATAAAATTTTAATTATCATATATTAAACCAATCAAATATAACATATGATAAAAAATATTAATTTAATATATAAGATATATTTTATATTAAAAACCTTGATATAATGAGGTTTGTTTGATTTAATTTTTTATAATTTTATTTCTACATAGAAAAATAATTTACTTAGAGAAATAATTCAATTATTTTGATATAGTTCTTAATTTCACATATACTCTTTCACAAACAAATGATATATTTTATGTAGATGTTTATATTATAGTTTCACAAATTAATTAATATTATTCATTACATACTGAGAAATGCATATGTAGTATTTATAACATCATGGATCTGGGATCTTCCCAATGGTGCACCAAACATGGTTGGGAACATGACCTCAAGTTTGTATCCGCAATCTCCAGAGACTACTGACTAGCAGTGAGGTCCAATGAATGATATTTGGAAAAAATGACCACATTGGAAGATTATACATAGCCAAAAACAAATAGTAATCACTAACGACATCAATAATACAAGATGAAAAAAGTAAACTGCAAAACATTAATAGTAATTCAACAATTAGAGCATATATATATATATGACACATGTTATATGTGCGTTGGAAAGAAATAGAAATACGTCAAAATGATGAAAATCTAAAAAAATCCAATAAATGGAAATATGATGTAAACCCTATCATTATCATAAGCCTGAGATTTGTATCATTCTCTCCATATCCAATAGATATAATGTACCTGATGAAGATGTGTGCTTTACATTATCTATACCTGAAATGATATAATATTTTTGGGTCCAAAAGCATGACCCAAATAGATGTGATACTAATCCAAATTAAAAAAATATATATATATTCCTAACTCTCAAAGAATGTATATAGTAGGAAATATGCATGATTTATCTAATAAACTATGAAGTATTGAAAAGTAAAAAATCTATAGTTTTAAATTGCATCCATTTTACAATTATTTTTCATCCTTTGAATTTTTTGATGTTCATATTTTTTATATGAACTATATACCCCTTGTAATGTAATTTAATACATGTCTCAAAAGAACATCTAAAAATCAAATGATAACTAATCCATGATTCTTCTTTGTCTTGGCAGACGCATCACAAGCATTCAACTATTCACAAATGACACTCTGGGAATGTTCTCCTAGGCTAACCCCTTTGGTCCATCATAGCATCAATTCATTAATTATCAACACTGTAAGAACCCTCTCATTGTCTAACCACTTTGGCCCAACATAGCATCCATTTATTAAATAATTTCCCTTTGGGAAAGCACTCATAGTCTAACCGCTTTGGTCCAGGGTAGAATCAGTTATTTAAATAAAAAAAATTGGAAATATCTTAGGGTCTAACCCCTTATGTCAATCATATACACCAAGAATCTTTCAATCCTATGTAAATAATCTAAAAGTCTTCTCAGAATTCATTGTCCAATTCTCTCACTGCCATTTATAAAAATATATCACACTTGATAAATAAACAAAGAATAATATGGAAGCCTCCTTAGTCTTCTTGATCCAAGGATCTCATGGTCCATAAGAAAAATAGTGAGCATCTCATATCAATGAAACTCAGGTAATATTAAACTAATACATCGGTAAACATTCACAATGCAGATCACAATCATTTCATACAATAAATTATATCCATCCAAGTAATACAATGCATGGAATACAAGGTACACCTACAAATGCAGCCTAGACCAAAAAACCATTAACAATCAAATAAGGTAAACACACCTCTGGTGTTTCCCATTGAAAATGTATCTAACCTCATGCATTAGAAACAACCCATTATTAATCTATCAAACCATATAATATATTAACATGGTTAAATTCTAAATCCAACTATACCCAAAAATTGGTCATGTTGCACTTTTACCATATATAATACATGGGTAAATAATTAAAGGTACAATGAACATACCTTAATGTCTTAGATAGATATAAAAAATTTCGGCCTTGAATTTTCCTAAATGGTGTATATATATAAAAAAGGATAAAAACCCTAACCTTGAATAACCCACAAGTGAATATGAATCCTGAAAAAGGGATCAAGATAGTTTGATAACTCCACAGTGAGATTCTAATGCACCTGATGATGTCTCGATTTGATCTTGGATGGAGAATCGAGAGACTAAACATCAATTGTAAATGAGAGATATCCTATACAATACCTGGATAGAATATTTTGTTTCCAGACATGAGACGTGACTGTGCTCTTATATATAAAATAATAATAAAATTACAAGGTGTTTTCATTAACATTGCATGCAGTGTAGTAGCCTCGACATGCCCCCGACATAATCATGTCTAACAGGTTTCCACAATGTCATTTACATGGCCATTACATGGTCAAAATGCGGTTATAGGTAGCATTCTAGGTATACTAGGTGTACATATAATTACAATACATGTACATAAAAAACCATATTTCCTTCTTTTTTCCTCAAAACAACTTGAAAACATGATTTGTACCTTAAAATATTATCTGAGTTCTTACGATCATATAACGTTAAATATGTTATTCTCTGAATGTCACTTCCAAGGGAGGTGATGAGGGATCATAAAAAAATCAGGGCATTGTGATTACACATCGGCCTACCTCTCCAATGTCCCATCCTAAAGTCGGTCATGCTTACATTGAAACCGTACTAGAGGAACACACCGACCACAGAGAACAATCATTAAGTAATCCACAATTTGAATATAATTCTCTTCAAATTATTCATCCACCTCCAACTCAACCTTCTCATGTTAAAAACCCTGAGAGGAGTTTGAAAAGTAACGTTGTTGCTGAGAAAAATTAAAGGACTCATTCATATCCAGATACCTCTTAGGTAACTATAAGTATTTGTAAAATGGATCAAATCTATATAAAATTATATTTTTCCTTACATGTCTTGGTGAAAGGTTTCCATGTCACCTAATCCACCAATTTCCCAACCTTGTTGTGAAACACATGAAAACCTGCTCTCAGACCATAAACATTAGAGGTCTTCATTGTTGATCAAAATAATATTTATATTAAGACTATGTATTATCCATGATATTCTAAATCAACTCCACTTACATAGTGGTCTACGGGTCTTGATGAGGACCCATCATAGCTACCTTTCATGCCTCCTTCCAACCTATGGGTTATCGGGATGCCCTGCTGTACAATGCCACACATGGTTCGATCTGAATAACTCCAAAAAAATTTTTATTGAAGGATATATACACTAATGGTATGTGTATCTCCCAAGAACCCTCAAAATATAATAATCCATCTCGATGCATGTCCTCTAAAACCTGAATCATGTGCTCGGACTGGCCATCTGTCAATTGATGGTATGATGCAGTCCGAAATAACTATGTACCCAAAGCCCTCTGTAGTCCTTTCCCAACATGATTTGTAAACAAAAAATCCCAATTAGAAACTATAGATTGAATTAAACTATGAAAATGTAGTATATGTTACATGTAGAACATAAAAATATCATCATCACTGACAGTTTCTTTGATCTGTAAGAAATGTGAATCCTCCTTGAGTATGTCAAAAACAACCCATTCATCAAAATTTCCTCAAGGGGAAATTGGGAAAAACATCATGATATCTACCATGACGTCATTCTACTTCTACTTGAAACTGGGTAACTGATGTATTAGCCCATTTGGTCTCTGATGCTTCAGCTTCACTTTCTTATAGGTGGAAAATCACATCAAAACTAGATACATCCATTTTCATTCATGTTCACCAAATTTTGATGTTGTATATCTCGATATCGATGTGGAAATTGGATGGAATACCCATACAGAGGCAATAAATTCACACAACTTCTCCTTCTGCATGTCTAATGACACCCATATGTGTCACTTAAAACACAAACCGCATCCTCACCTATGGTCCAAAACAAAGTAGGGGCCATTCCAATCACATTGTCCTATATAACTAGGCCCTCGAAATATGAAAGCTTCCTCAACCACCCTCAATCTAGTAGAGTAGAGTTAATACCTATAGAGGAAATAAATATCATCACATTTCTATTACACACCTCCAAATGCATATCAGGGAATATAGACATAAGCTTCCAATCACTATTATCCTCCTGAACAGCATGTATCTGAGACCTCCAACACAATTCATTATCCATTATTTTTTTTTTCATAGGGATGTAGGAATGATCAATGTTAATAGACTGAAGGTCCTCACCATCATTAATTTTCACAAATTCAGGGCACACTGTGTAATGTTATACATGAGGATTTTGTGGGAAATGTATACAACAAAAAGCTCTACAATGTTTTACTGTCTCCAACATCATAGAGCGTGCACAGCTTCATCGAACTCAATATTGTGAATCATGTAATTCATCTCGTGTGGAATTTACTTCTGAGACCCATATACAATGACTACTTCCCCTTCAGTAGCATTTCTCCTATCCCGATCCCAATAGCATCATTGTAAATGGTCTAACACATTCATGGTTCTAGAAAAATCGGTATCGGTGCTGATGTAAATCTTCCTTACATATCATCAATGGTTTAAATCGTAGGAATATATCCATAATTATGTTGACCTCATTCATGTCGGGTCTGTTAATGGATCCACTAAGAATAGAGAGTCTTAAATAAATCATATGTAGTAAACTTCTTACCACAAAAAACTATGTACCACAATGATGTTCTTTGGATTCTCCAAGGAAAAAACTTATCTCCCATTCTCTAAGTCAACTCATACTCCTGTCTCTGAAATTACATGACCCATGACGTGAATCTGGTCAATCTAAAAGTCACACTTTAAGAGTTTAATGTATAAATGAATCACTCTCATTGAACTAAATATGATTTCTAGATGGATGGAATGCCCGTGTTGAGTGTGAGAATATACTGTGATGTCATCCACAAATGATTCCACAAAAGAAACCATGTAATGATGGAACACAAGGAAAATTAGTCCCATGAAAACTTCTAGTGTATTTTTGTGACTGATTATCATAACAAAATATTTATATAGACCATACATTCTTTAAAGGGATATAAGAGGTATATCATATGATCATACACATTAATAATGAAACCATATCTGGATTCAATATTCTAAAACACCCTTCCTCCTCAATGATGATAAAAAATATCCTTATTCTGTGTCAACACATATAAATTATTTATAGTCAACTAGTTTAACTTATGATAATCCACAAAAAGCCTAAGGGTACCATCCTCCTTCACAAAATGGACATGCGAACCCTAATGAGAAATACTATGTCATTTAAACCCCTTTTCCAACAACTCCTCATGATTCATATTGATATCCTCGAAATATTATGTAGCCATCCAATAAGGGGTAATAAAAATCGATGCTGATCTTGGGATAAAATAATTATGGAAATCCACCTCTCGCTCTTGAGTTAAACATGTAAAGTCTTCTTGAATGAATTTTCTGAAATGATCCACCATTTGTGGAAAGTCCCTCTATGATGACCCCTCGTAATCTATATATATAATTGTAATATTCGATGTGATTCCCACCAACCCGTGATTCTTTTGTGTAGTTATTCTTTCTGTGACATCTCATTCACCCTTGTGTTGAAATTTTCCTCCCTCTGGTGATGTGAATCTCATCATATTTCTATATCAGTCAACAATGTCTTAAAAGGAGACCAATAAGTTCATTATGATAATGAAATTCAATCCCCTCATCTCTAATACATAATGGTACCAAAAGAAGTGATAACCACTAACATCATGAGAGGACTCCTTCAGTGATGTGCATTACCCATATTATTCATTAAATGTGTTTCTATCATCATTAAATAATTAGAAGATAAGATATAGATCCCAAGGATCTCCACAAGTGGAAAAGATATAAAACTATGGGAAGACCCTTTATCAAAATTTGTAGAAGCTAATGCTAATGAAACTAGAATCACACTTCTAACTGTAGATTGTTCGGGATTTGACTATTGTTGGGTATTCTCCACTGCAAATTTCTGACCTATAATGTGGCCCAAAAAACAAACCTTGCAATACTGATCTAATCCGACATGGTGTCTCTATGAATTTTTCATGTGGATACAAAGGACTTGACCACATCATTATTTTGAATGTCCATAAAAAACCCCATCGCCCTGAATGATGAGAAAATGGTTGTCATGTTCTTGAACCAAGAGTCATAAAAGATTCCACCTCCCTAACAACTGGAGAGAAAATCATACAAAAATATTGAATATGACCCATCATTCTGTAAGATCGTCACACAACTGGTTCACATGGGCACTATGGTCTATTGTTCCCACACTTCCCGCACTTGTATCCCCTCACCTAAAAAGCTGTATAAACATTGCATGAAATCTACCTAAACCTCTTACTACTATCAGTCAAAGGAGTACTAGCCCATGATACTGAACCGTCCTTGGTTGAAGTAGTAAACACCCATAGAATGTGCTCAGTAATTATTGTTGGGTTTACTATAGTAGTCACCAAAGTAAACCAAATAACATTCATAGGTTTCCATATGTTTTATCTAATACCATTCTAAAATATTCTATCTAGTGATAACTTGTCACGCCCTAGAACATGAATGATGTACTAAATCTCAATAATTCAAGAAGAATAATTCATTAATAAAAGAGTGACTTGCTTTAAATGAAATAACTCTCAGGCTCGGATGGCCCCAATGTATTGGGGTAGATTCAATCATACATGGTCCTATAAAACTCTCCCAAGTCATATCACAATGACATCCCACCTGTGGGATAACATCCCACCATCTCATGGAGGAATCATGTAACATTTAACTCATGAGCTTCACTGTCCACTTTAGAGGAATATATAGATGCTCTGTGATTGAAAACATGGCCCCCAATAATTACTATGTAGCCAGTGGTCCCCCATCCCATGAAAATGTGAGAGGATACTATTGCTGGAACTCTCATGTCAACTCTTTCATAGTTAGTGCTTGATGTGGTGCTCTCTGAAAGGTCTGCATTATCAATATAAATCCTTCATTGAACTATTCATCTACTCATGATTCTAATATAACAATTGTAGTGAAGATGTAAATTAAGGGACGATCTACTAGTATTAACTAATCAACCATTTACTATGTCTAAACATCAGCCTATACATGGTGTACCCCAAGAGGATGCCTTAGTGGAATGAATCTGCATGGTCAAGAACACACCTCAGAAACAGATTAATGGAAATGAAACTCAGAAGTTGGAGAATAAAATAGGTGAATTAAAACATTCATTTATTTAGAAATATGGTTACATTGTGTGTAAGAACACTACACGGTGTGTACCTCAGCCAACTTGGTTGTGAAATACCCAAAATACATGGCATGTTCCTCCAGACACACAATGTGTGATTGAATATTACCTCCTACCCAAGTACCTATACACAATGAGAAATAGAAAGGTCTTCTAGTGTAACACCACATGATGTAAAATCTCTAGACACATTGTGTACAAAAAAAGTTCCATCATCAATTGTCGTAACTTACATGGCTAATTACAAATTAGATTACATCCCAACTTCTACTCCTAGTACACGATGTGTTTTACAATGATTTTACCAACCCCATGATTCTACTCACACTGCCTATCTCACAGTTAACAACTACACAATTTGTACATATGGTACATGTTATATACTTAAGAAAATAAATTTCTTCTAGAATATAATAACACATGGCATGTTTTCATAACATCACATGCTATGTTTTTTGGGGTTTCCCAATAGTACACCTCTAATACTTCTCCAGAACCCCCAAAATAAAATCATTTGGCCATGGACATCCAGTATAAGTTATGTGAGATCCCATACTCCCAGAAAATCAATAATTTATTATCCTTAGTAATATCATATAATAAACGAATTCAACTAATTTTCAATCATGATCCATGAATGTCTGATCAAAGAGGGCCCATAACACCTCAAGGACCAAATCTTGTCATCCATTCAAATCAAAAATTTTATATAACAATACCCTTTTAAAATTGAATATATTTATATCATGGAATTTATCACAATATATTTCTTATCTAGAACAACATCTATACTGACAATTTAAAAAAAATTATTCACCCTACATGGGAAGAAAAAAAATTATTGACATGTGATCTCTTACGATTCCATATATGATGCATGAGATGTAATACCCTCATATCACTATGTTTCAATAATACAAAACCAAAATAAAATCAATATTAATAGAAAAAAACAATTGTGTCACCCAATGGTGAAATTGAATCCACTATAATAGTTCAAAATCTGACAAATTATGATTCAATTTGAGGTAATTTGGATTTTTCCTATACACAGGGTAGAAAATACTATGAACAACTTATTACCAAACTCTATTTCCTTCATATCAGTTTTTAATGACTATTAATAGTAAAAAAAATAGAAATGGAAACTACTCTAATACGATTTTGTAACGTCCCATATCTGGGTGCCACCCAACAGTTCCCCGTACCCAATTGGACACATGACCTCAAGCTTGTTTCCCCAAATGATAGAGGCTACTGGAATGAAGTGTGGGGAATAGCGTGATGTTAGGGAACTTATATTCTTATTGGAATAGTTTACACATAAAAAAGCAAATACTAAACCATAATGGAAGTAGTAATACCATACAACATAAGTAAACTTTAGAAGATTTATAGAAATAAAATAGCTGGAGAATATATATATATATATTTGATGCATTCAATATGTGTCTAAAATTTTTGCCAAAATATGTAAAAAATCATGAAGTACAATAAAATATAATATAAGGAAATAGAAATTAAATCCAAATAGCATCCCAAGCCTGAGATTGGTGACTAGATATCAACCTCCAAAATGAATCTTGTACCTGATGAAGAAGTGAGTATTCGCATATCTATACCTAAAATCATAAAATCTTCAGGGGTCCAAAAATATAACCCAACCAAGGTGTGTGATGAATCCCAGTAGGAAAACACCAATTAATATGTGCCTAACTATCCATGAACAAATATTGTTGGTAATATTCTAGAATGAAGTAATAAACTCTGATGTACTCAAATTAAAAAATCAAAGAGTTTTCAATTACATTCATTTAACAATTATTGTTGATATATAGAATTATGTTACCTGTGATTTAGCTTGAACATTATTTAAATTGTGTAATGTAATGAAATAGATATATCAATAGAACATCTGACAATCATGTAAGAATGAATCCATGCCAGAGATTTGTCTGGGCAGACTCATCACAATCATTAAACTGTTCCCAAACAACACATTGTGAATGCTCACACAATCTAACCCCTTTGGTCCTATATAGAATCAATTAATTAAATAAATTTCCAATGAGAATGGTCTCATTTTATAACCCATATGGTCCAACATGGAGTCATTTATTTAAATAAAATCCCACTGGGAATTCTCTAACGGTTTTACCCATTTGGTTCATCTGGTCCAGCATAGAATCATTTATTTAAATAAAAACACACTGGGAATTCTCTAACGGTTTTACGCCTTTGGTCCATCATTTCATCGAATCAATAAACAAGGACTCATTAGGAAAACTCTCATGGTATTAACCTATAGGTCTATCATCTAAACATATGATATTGTTTTCCTATATAAATAATATGGATGTCATATCTTTCATCCTCATACAAGTCTCTCATAGTCCATTATAAAAATATAGTGCATAAAAACATTAATGAAAAATAATCTAGAAGTCACATCAATCTTCTTGATCCATGGATCTCAAAGTCCATTGGGAAAATTAGTGCACATATCATATCGAAGCATTCCATGTAATATGTAACAAATACATGTTTAAACATTCAGATTTAAAATCACATGCACTTCATATAATCAATGAAATTCATCTAATCCTACATGGCATGGAAAACATGGTATACCTTAATGGCGGCCAAAAACCAAACATATATAAAAAAACAATCAAGAGAAATGAACCTTTGGGGGGTTCATAAAGGAGGTATCCAACCTCATGCATAATAAAAAACCCTTGTTCAATCAGCCATACCATATCATATATTAACAACGATAAAATACTAATAATTAAATACCCAAAACGTTATCATGTGACACTTATATATATATATATATTCTACATAAAAACAATGAAAATCCAAAAATAACTAGCACATTCTGGTACTATCGATATACATGAACATTTCCCACTACGTATACCTAAAAACACATATATATACAAAAAGGGGAAACCCAACAATCCCTAAATAACTCACAAGGGAGGATGAATTAGGAAGAAGGGATCAAGAGGGTTCGATAACACACCAGTGGGATTATAATGAAACTAAGGGTGTCTTGATCATAGATAGGATGGAGAATTGGGAGATCAAATATTGTTCATTATTCTGGAGGACTCCAGTATGATAAAATGGAAGAAAATGGTGTTTCTGGACATGATACATTACCCCAATAAGATATATCAAATAGAAACAAAAGTACATGGTGTTTCAATTAACAGTACACATCTTGAATTACCCATAACAAAACCCTAACATGATAGGGTCTGATAGGTTTTCACACGGCAACATACTCAGTCATTAGATCATCAAAAAGTGTATGTATGTGGAAATCATTGTACACATTGTGTACTCTAATGTGCATGATGTGTAATTAGAAAATCCAATTTCCTTTTTCTTCCTCAACACAACCTAAAAAATAGATCCATTCCTTGAAATAATATCAAGGTTCTTATATTATCAATAATATTATTTGAATATTATTATTAATAGTTTATTATGGTTCCCTAAAAATTTCTCCATGCATGTTACATGCGTTATGGAATGAACTCAACATTTTATATAATAGACTCCTTAAATAGTGTTTTTTTTGCTAAAGAATAGTTTAATTTGTTCATGTGAAGAAATATTCACTATGTATTTTTCATAATTCATTCATATAATAGGAACTATATATATATATATATATAAACTGCATTCAGTGCTATGTGATGTGGAAAAATCAAAAAGGATAAATTAAATAGAAAAAATTAATTATCAAAATCTAATAGGTTACATTAAATCCCCCCTAAAATGAATTTCTCCCTCATAATCCTTCTTGTTATCAAGGTTCTAATACTTAAATGATTTATTCATTAAAACCCAAAATGTAAAAATGAATATTAAAACATACTTTAAAAAGATGATGTCTAAAAAATAATGTTTACAAAATTTTTGATCAAAATTTTAATCATAAAATACATTTTGTTTTTGAACTATAATGCACATTCAATGATATTTTTGTTTCAAGAATATGATAATTAGGAAACATACATAAGAATTAAACCTATGCAATACATGTAACCATTTATTCATAGTAATCATTTTCCAACAAAAGAAAATCCATTAAAAATAAAAAATAATTTATTTATGAGACTAGACTTCATTTTCATTAACAAGATATTTTATTTTCCATTTAAAATATTAATACTTTTGAAAAATATGTAAAAACATGGGGTGAGAATAAAAATCTCAGTAAGAGACATAAATAGTTTAAATCATTAGCCCAGTGAAAAAATAAAAACCCATAAATATATTTTCCTTAAAAACTCATTTGAATTCATAGAAAAACACCTTGGTAACATGGTACACAATTAAAATATCACTCGTACATTCAACCTTAAAAATTAAATAACCATACTATTGAATTCCCCATCTGGAGTACCCAATACATTAGAGATCTATAATGGTGGTCATGCATCGTACAATCTATATCATGATCACCAATATATCAATAACTCTAGTGTTTCTACACACATAGTATATGTTATTCATTTATAATTAGTGATCTATAATGGGGTCAACACATAATATAAGTTGTAATGTGATCAACCATAAAATGTAATTCAACCATTATGTTATCAAAACACATATAAAGTTACAATTTTCAACATTTCATTCATAAAATTTTATTTACAGTCATTAGAAAATAATTAATGTCATTGAAATAATCTACCCTTTAAAAAAACAACATAATACATTTAAAAAAATTATTTTTGAATCAAAGTTTCTCATTCTATATTTAAGCATTTAAAATAAATTCTAAAATTATTATTTAAAATTATTTATGTACATGTAAATAAATCCATAAAAACATTTTGAAAAAATGTTTGATAATGAAAATTAATTGGATGAATAAATCAATAAAAATCATAAAATTATGTTTTAGTTATTGTGTCTCAGACCCTAAGTCTGACTTGTAAAATAAAATCATTATCATCTATAGAACACAAATTTTTGTAACATAAATTATTCTGAGCCTTATTATTTTTTATCTTTATATTAAATTCTCTTATTTTCATGTTATTATAATTAAATAATTATTTATGCTCACATTAGATGTTTTAAAGATATTCAGTAATTGAATCAAAAATGACATCAGTATGATGTCAATATATAAATTGGTCAGTAGTCTATCATTAATGGAATAATATAAGTGAAATAATAGTATTTTTCATAAAAAAATATAATTATAAATACATCAAATATAATAGGGATATGAATAATGTACAATGTTGCTATCATAGATATGGTAAGGCATACGTTTGTATAGGTATCATATTAATTTTTCAAAAATTATTATCAATATAATGTGATTGTTATTATATAATTATGTAATCATAATAGTATAATCAATATAATATCAATAATCCTAAATATTTTATCCATGTGATGTGTTTATTACAAACGAATCACATCACTTTTAAGAGATGATAGATCACACGTATGCACAAACAATGATTTGAATTTTATGTAAATTTTATGTTAGAAATAAAATTATATAATATTATAATTCATTGAAAAATATGTAATGAAAATCACATATAATAACTAATTATATAATTATAACAATATATGAGAAGCTGTAATGAAAGTTGAATTAAATCAGTTCGTAAAGGTTATTGTTCACACATATATACGAACGATTAATACTTTTTACATTTTAAGGGTTTATATATGTTTTTGGGTAATGATAAAAAATAAAAATATATCAGTTTATTAATAATACTAGATTTATAATTTTTTCATTATTTAAGAAGTATGCAAAATTATAAGATGAAAAAAATATATAGACATAATTAAAAATGATTCCTCTTCTTTATACGATCACTTTTGATTAAAATCATTACACCTCTAAGGAGGATATTGTGACTAAAATATGGAAAATAAAATGTTTGGAGGGATTATATGAGATATTTAGGAAAATATTGATTAATCCAATAAGTATTTTAGGTGTTAATAATGTAGAATAATTTTTACCCTTTTATACCAAAAGAGACAGACACTTATCAAATTCAGTAAAATATTAATTTCATGTAAATTATTTATCATTTAAAATTTGTATCAAAGTGATTTATTTAAAATATTTATCTTATTTTAAGTCCAATATACTTTATCCAAAAAAAATCTAATTGTTTTTTATATTTTTATAATCCTTTTCTAATTGTTTTAACCCACCATTTAGCCAATTGAATTGTATCATGTTATCAAGTAATTTAATCCTTAAGGGTTAATATAATTATGAAACCATTCCTAAAGTCCAATAAATGATTTTTTTCAGAAATTTTAGAATATATATAAATTATTTATATTAAGGATATATTTTTTCAATTTTATATTATTTATTAATATATTATTTAATTGAAGATATAAATTTTTTCAATTTGACACTATCAGTATATGAATTTTTATATGATTCATAACTAAAATATATCATCATAAAATATAAATTCACTCAGACCCCACTTTTCAATGTAATACAAACAAATAATTCCTTACATAATTTATATCAAATTTAAGTTATTTTAATAATTTTTACATCATTTATTTGATTCCTAGATTAAAGATGAAATTATTGTATCATAAATGTATGAACAATTAATTAAAATACTTACATCATATTTTTTTTAATAAATTATCATTATTTACATAGAAAATTTAGATTTTTATAAAATACATATAGTTTAAGATATCATCTAAATAAATATATATTCAAAATTATGCGTTTATTAATACATTATTATGTAATATTATACTTTTCATGAAAATAACATCATATAATGGACATAAAGTCTGACACGTTGACATGTAATACTACCATGGATGCTCTGATCAACTATTACTCATACAATAAAATTAGGGAATGTGTGATGGGATTTTGATGATATTTATAATATTATTTTTACCCTTAATTTCTAGATTTATCATTAACCATGCTACTAAAAATAATATATAATTTTCTAATTCATATTATACTAAATATTAATTTGATAGTATAAGATCATAATTAAAAAAATTATTCAAATAGTAATTTTTCTTTTATTCAAAATTCAAATAAAAATGTGGATACAAATAATTAAAAATCAAACCTATTGACATATTGGGAAAAAAATGAAATAAAAATGGTCATTTGAGCAACTTGTTTTTAAATAAAATTTTAATAATAATTTGATTCCAATGACCTAAATATTATTGAATTATAAAAACATAATTGAAATATATAAATAATCATATTAAAAACATAATTTTACTATAATAATTAATTTAATGAAAAATTAGTTTTGAATTAATATTTTTTATTATTCATTAGTTATAAAAATTTGAAAGTTATTTGAAAAATAAAAAAAAATTCATCCCTAGAAAAATTAGATATTATGCTTCCAATGAAGAAGATTATTTTTTTCATATCGAGTTTATTAATTCTCCCAAAGAGTTGATTTAAATACATGTTCCATCAAAATGCAGCAAACTTAATTTTTGAAAAAATACGTGTTGTGTGTAGAAATTTTTTTATTCACATATCATGTGTAAAAAAATGAATTGAAATCATAATATTAAATATATTTTAATTTATTTGTTATTAATACAATCTAATATGAGAAATTTGTTTTTGTCTAAAAACATACTTTTACACATTTAAATAGTTTTCCAGGAAACATTTAATATTATTTTAAAATGGGTATTACAATTATTTACAATTAAGTGGTCACCAAAGAATTATATATATATATATATTTAAATAATCTATAATTAATTAAATTGTTATTATTAATTCCCTCTATAATAACGACTATATTATAATGTTACCATAAAATATAATATTTATTTCCTCATTTAAACATTATGTGGCATGTCATCTGTGCTATAATATAATGTGTTTCCTTTTTTTATAATTTAATATGTATATCCCACCACCCATTTAAACAATTTTATTCTATCAATTTGAACCATGGATAAAAAACTATGGGTTTCACATTTTAAAATACCATTAAGAAGATCCATAAATGCAAAAAAATATTAAAAAAGATTTCACTTTAGTATAATGAAAGGTAAGTACACATGTAACTTTAGATAACTTAAATTAGTGTTCTATTTAAGAAAATGTTGATATGGAAGAGAAAACTAACCAAAATTTTTAGATGGAGAGTGATAATAAACATAGTCATGATATAATTAACAACCAAAAAATTATTAATCTATGTTGGGCTTGAAGGTTGTCTATTTCTTAGGAGAAGAAAACATATAACATTTAAGTTTAATGAAAATATTTAGAGAGTTGAGGAATCAATATACTTAATTAGCTATGAATATAAGGAAATATAGTTACTTGACCTATATATTATCATCCATTAATCAAATTCCAACAGAAACACATGTTTTTCTCCAAATGATGAATATTCTAGATGAAATTTTCAAACCTAAATCTTAATAATCATCCTCAATATAATAACATAATCGAAAAATATTAACAATATATTTCTCATACCTTTACATATAAACAAACAAAAATATAGTAATTAAATACAAGATAATTCCCCTAAAAGAATAAAATATATATGATACAAAAAATATTCAATTTTTTATATCCAACATTAATAATCAATGTTAAACATAGTCCATTCAACAAATCACAACCCATATATGTTTGTAAAAAACTAATATAGAAAAAAAAATAAAAAAGTATTTGATCACATAGAATTCGAATATAGTTTAAAAAATTCATCTCCAAATAAAATCTATCAGTGTTAAAGACTCATAATATAAATGTAATTTCATGGATAAAAAAATATTTATGATATGTTAATTATTTACATAGATAATATGAATTATCATTAGTCAATAATAAAGTCATATATTCTCTAGAAATATAAATCATCCATTAATTCATAAATAAGATCCCCAATATACTCTTTATATAAAACATATATTGTCTCCAAAATTTTGAACTACATCCAAAATAATTTTAACATATTAATCAACAAAATAATTTTCAATCCCATGGTTATCTATTCTATAAATATATATACCCAAACTGAATTAATTATTATTTAATAAAATAAAGTAAATCAAAATAAAAATTAGTACTAAGCACGACGTGATATAAGTATGCATTAATTGATGCACCATTGTCGCCCATCAGTTGTCTGTTCGATTCATGTGACCATGCTGAATGCGACAGGTTGTCACCCATAAAATGAATTTTCGTTTTTTTAATACTATTTAATTATTATAAGAATTTAGAAATTTCAAAAAATAATCAAAAATTATCATTACATGTTTCATCCACATTGGTTATCTAATACCATTTATTTTTCATCCCAAAATGTAATAACATATAAATACATCACAAATAAATATCTACAAAAATACAATTAGTCTCCTATAATTTCATAAAATAATCACTCAATAGAGTTTCTTTGTAACTAATATTATGATAAAACTGAAAATTATGAACCCATGATGATATCCCTAACTCTTATAAAGATATCCTAATCTAAAAAGCTGTCTAATCCATCATTTGATGCCAACTCTAAGGACTGTACCATTATAATTACCTATAAAAGTGATTTTTACTTTAACTAACAGTAAATATTATTTTTGATTTAGTGTTTTAGAGAATTAGGAAAAAATCATTCAATGTAAGCACATAATATAAATGTGGAAAATTATTATCAGAATCCGTTTTATCTTTTCATAGAATACTCTTTTAATATAAAAACTGATTTCATTTTGAGGCTAATCATGAACCCTTTCATCTTGACTTCAATATTCTATTAAAAATCATATGATTTATGAATAACATTTCAAAATGTGGGATGATTACAAATATATCATTAAGAGACATAAAGAATGTAAATAATCCATACATTGAAATCATAAAACCCCATTAAATAGCTTTTCATAAATTTTAATCTGAAAGAATATAATGATCAAATATATTCTAGGGGATATCTTTTCTATATCACTCTTACATTCAACTTACAAATGAAATAACTATTCGGTTAACTTTCCACTCCAGTGTACCCAATGAATTGATTATCTATAATTTGTCTCACCAATTTCATAAGATGTATCAAGATCAACAATTATTCATTATCTATATTGGAGATCAACTATTTGTATAACGTATAACAGGATCAAATGTGAGCTATAATAGGGATTGACCCCTTATATATATTATATCGGGCTCACCCATATAATTTTGATGTACCATTATTTAAGAATAACACATAAGACCATTCTGTTTTCAAAATTTCAGTCATTAAATATCATTTTCTCTCATAATAAAACAATTAATTTTACTGAAATAGTCAATCCATTAAAAACAATTTTATACATTTTAAAATATATATTTGAATCAATGTTTCTCATTACACTAGATACATTGAAAATATAATAAAGAAAATAAATTTTGAAACATGTATTTCCATACAAATAAATCTATAAATACACATTTTAATACATGTACATTAATGTGAATGATTTATAATAATAAATAATTAAAATAGTTAAAATTATTTTATAGTTAAAGATTCCATCACTCTGTGACAGACTCATCACGTACATTAAATATCATTTTGAATAATATTAATAGGATAATAATTTATTTTTTTCAATAATTTCTATTTTTATTATTCTTTTATAAATAACTTTATATAATTTTAAAACAATTTACTAGTTATATATGTTCATGTTGGACGTTTTGAATATATTCAGTTATTGAGACCAACAAACAATTTTATGATGTCAATAGTCAAACTGGTCATTAGTCCATCATCTCAATAATAATATTCATGAAATAATAATTAATTTTATCAATCAATTAATCTTTTACTATCATCCCAAATATATGGATATGAAAATTTATCAATGTTACAATCATGGAGATAGTAAACCGTACGTACGCATCAGAAATGGTTTCATTTTTCAATTACCATTAATGAAATATGGTAAGTATTATTTTTATCTCATTAATTATAATTATATATTAATATAGTATTAATAGTATTATATATCATTTTCATGAATTGTGGTGATTAAAAATGAAACAAATTGCTTCATGTAAGTGATAGTTCTTAAATACGTACAAATGACATTATCATTTTTATATTCATGTAAAATAAGAACAGAATTGATATATTACAGTCTTATAACAATAAATATGTCATTAATATCTTATATAAATGTTAATTATATCATTATAACATGTCATGAGAGATGGTAATGGGAATAAAATAATATCAGTTCACAGAGGTGGTAGTTCACATGAACACACAAATGATTAATATTATTCTTATTTGATGGAATGGGTGATGGATATGTGTCATGATTGAAATATAATAAATGTAATTATATTTATTATAATATATTTATTTTTCTATCATGGTTATGTAGTTTAAAGGACATGTAGGAATAAATAAAATAGAATTACATAATTAAAAATAATATATATTCTTCAAGAATTATCTTTTTATTGACAAATTTACACCTCTAAGAAAGTTCATATTCCAAAAATATGGCCTCTGAAACATGGTATGGGATTATTGTATAGTTATTTTAAGATAATTTTTAAAAAATAAGTTTTTAGAAGTGAATATTAGAAAATAATGGGTTCTCTTTTATTGGAAAAAATATGGGAACTCAATGAATTAAACAAAATATTATATTTATTTAAATTAATTAACTATAAAAATTGGGTCCAATGTGATTTATTTGATATATATATATAACGATTTTGGGTCGACTAAACTTTATTAAATGAAAAATATATTTTTTTCCTATTTATTATATTCATATAATTTTAACCATTATTTTACCCCTTAAACGTTTACTATGTTATCATGTAATTTAAAATTTTAGGTTTTTTATAATGACAATAACAATCTACAAAATAAAAAAAATCATTCATTTATGACGTATTTTGAATTATAAAAATTATTTTTCTGAATGAAACATTTTTTATATCCTATTTTAAAATATTATTTATTTTCAGATACCAATTATATCATTTTTTCCAATATTCATTACATTATTTTTTCAAAATATCAAAAAGAAGATGATTTATTGTAAATATATCGATTTATTAGTCCCTATAATTACAAATTCATCCATAAAATTTTTTCATGACATAATTTATATCAAAAATAATTATTACAATGTTTTTGATAGCATTTATTTGATTCATCCGCTTGTGATGAATTTATTGCATCATCATTGTATCACAGTTTAAATTAAATATTTAATTCTTAAAAATGGTGAATAATTTATCAGGATGTATATTAAATTTTTATCATTATTAATATTATTTATTTTATAGTAATTTTTCTAAATAAATATTCATAAAAAAATTTATAATTATGAATACAAAAGTATTTTTTTTTTTCCTTCTATTTAAAATAAAAAACAATAATTTACAGAAATTCATCATGTGGCCCCAGGTTGAAAAAAAATCAAATAGAATGATTTTGGTAGACATTATCTCATAGAATGATGTTAAGATAATGGATATTTTATTTTTATATCATATTTGATATTATTTTACAATAGTCACCTGACTATCTTATAAGTATGGTAACAAAAATAATTACTAACATTATTATTCATATTTTTTAATAAATATGTCGATCATCCTAAGTCACAAATATAATACATGTTAGAACTATGTATTCCAATTTTTCAAAATTCAAAACATATTAGTGGGTAAAATTAATTTAAAATTAATATCATTAATAGGTCGAGAAAACAAGATTTTAAATTAAAAACATTCAAATGATAATAATTTGTTTATATCCAATTTCAATTGGAAATTGGTTTCAATACCATAAATTTAATTAAATTATAAATAAAAAATTTTATTATAATTTAAACTAATTAATCACATAATTTATCTATACATATAAATTTCATGAAAATTCATTTTTGAATTAATATTTTGTATTATTCAGCACTCATAAAAAAATTACAGTTCATGCAATAATACTAAAAACTAAACTAAAGTCAAATTTAACAGTAATATTTATGTATGAAAATTATTTTTTCCAGAATAATTTACATATGTATCAAAAATATATTTAACATTAGAGCACTATCAAAACTCGGATTAACTGCCAATTTCTAAAAATAGTTATTTTGTGTGTAAAATTGGATCTGTTCATATATTATGTCTATAAATCATAGTAAATTAATATAAACATCATATTTAATAATATATATGTCAATAAAATAGTCAAAAATGAAAATATGTATATTAATTTTTATGAAAACATTCATTTTCACATTAGAATAGTTTTTTAGAAAAGAAATCCATTTAATTTAATATGGGATTTATATTCATGTATAGTAATTTTGTAACCAGTGTTTTATATATACATGGTTAAATAATATTTTCATAAATCACATAACATTATTTATTCCCTTTATTTTAATGATAATGTAATAACTAGAATATTTAAATAAAAATATTTAATTATCCATTTCAACTAGATGTGGCATATCATTTATTCTAATGAACATTGTCTATCAGTTTTTAAACATTGTCTATTACAAAAATGTAACTCCATACTTGGTTTTGACATAGGAGTCTATATGAGTGATGTGAAAAAATATACATGGGTCAAAATATAACAATCATATTTTTGATGGAGAGTAATGGAGAACAAGATAAAGATAATATTATTGACCACAATGGCCCAAACCAAATAAGCTTAAATATGGTAATTGATATAATAAAAAATAATGATAACAAGACAAAAGTTTATTTAAATGTCATTAATATTGTTAATAATTTTTGTATGATTATATACATACTTCATTTATCCATAATATTATCCTTTTGTTTGGTCTTGACCAATTTCCACCCTATATATTACTCCAAAAATCAAGGGGAATTTTTCACATTAGATTAACTAATGGATAATAATTCATAAATATAATGATATGTCATTCCTTCAATATTTAGATATCATAATAATAAACTAGTAATCATAGAATATCCAGTTGGCATAAATCCTCATATAGTAAGATAATAATTTAATATCCAAAACCTCTTTTGATGTTTAAAATAAATCAATCCATAAATAGTTCACCTCATAACCCTTCCAAAATATTAAAATAAAAATCAATTTAATGGGGTTTCCTAATTTAACTTAAAATTGATACCCCAAATTCCATAAATTATCTATTGTTTTTCATAAAAAAAATGTTGGAATACCCTGATCATATTTTACCTTATAACATAATAATATCATTAATTATGATAAATCATTTTATAAAACATATTTTTTTCTTATTTCAAGGATTGCAAGATATATTCCATAAATACATGAAATCTCAAACTATATCTACAATACCGTAGACCACATTTTTTACCAATGAGTAACATTATCCATGTTAATCATAAATATAATACATTATTTATCCATATCAATCATCACTTTATTTAAGGTGAACACATTTTTCTAAATAATAAGAACCTATAAAGGTTTACCATGTATATATCAAAATATCATCATTTCATTATATATTTTTTATAATCATTCATGACCATTTAGTATATACGTTTGAATCCATATTGAAAAAATACACTAAAAATACATTTATATTTCATGAATCATATTAGAAATCATTAAATTCAAAAAATATACACTTCACTCATCAACGATTATTCTAAAACCATTACTCCAGCTCCATCATCTTATTCCTTAATACCCCATTACTATAATATTAAATATGAATTTTGTATAAAGCTTCAAAAATATAAATATAATCCATCTTTCTTTATTTAATGAGGAAAATATTATTATAATATCCGTATAATTTATGTTTTATTTGAGGATTCTCTATATTCATTAATATAACCGATAATTTCACTTTCAACATGATCCACATCATGATATTTACACATTGGGAATAGATTTTCACAGTTCTGATACATTCAAAATCTGAATAATTCAATGTTTACAAAGTTCCTTATAGTTCACTTCATTGAATTAAACCATAATGTACAAGGGGACAAATAGTTATCATAGAATAATGACACATAATAATCATAGAATATACATCAGATGCTTAAGTCATTAAACCAACATTTACATATATGAAACCTAAGGATTACACATTGTAACATATCTAGATATATCCTTTTATATATTCCCATTGATCCCACAATGTTGTTCTCTTCCAAGATTCCAATGGTTTATTAAAAAATTCATTTTATATAGTGTTTAGGGACATAGGCATAACATAAATTAAATTTACATCAATTTAGACTTATATTCATCAAATTATATATGTACACGCATGATAAACATAACATTATAGTGTTTTTGGAATGTAAGAACATATTATTAATATTTGGTAGATTATATTAAATCTTTTCCATAATGATCATCACAATTATTACTTATACATAAAAATAGTCTCCCTAACATATGGAAAGGAATCACAACAAATGGGTGAGCTGTAATGGACAATAATGATAAAAAATTGTGGTATGTAAAAATTACATTAGCATATATTATAAGTAATTAGAATAATAATTCAAAGGTATACACTTCTTATCAAAATAATATATATGATTCATTTAATAATGATTAGAAATTCATAAAACATGAACTATATGGGTTATAAAACATCATAAACCAATCATCTTGTCTGAGATTTTGTCAAAGAAGTTTAGAACCGCCATACACATAGAAATGCATTTCATGATTCATTTTGTACTACCAGAACCACTAAAATAGTGGATTAAGAAACACTTTCATATCATTTTGGATTAGGAAAAACATTTATCTTATATTATATTAGGACAAACTTGTATCCTATAGTAGATCATGACAGACCTGTTTGACAAAGTTGATTAGGACACACTTATTTTCCATAATGTATTAGTACACAAATATTTCCCATTTTGGATTAATCCTATTTAAATATGTCCCATAATCATATCCTAATATTTAAATCTATACCAAATGCATTAGATGGAGATTTAATTCTCACCAATCTTATAAAATGTAAAAAAATAGTGACATAAAAAATACTACTTGTCATGAACCATAAATGATATGGGTTTAATAAACCTCTTAAAATACACATGAACTAAATTGGGTACCATAATAATGTAATAATACCTTATCCGATTAAAAATATATTGGTTCAATAATAATTTCATTATATAATATCCAATTAATGGAATCAAGTTTCATATGCACTTATCACAATATAACTCTTTCAAGTGTAACTTGTTTCGTACACATTAGGTGATCTATACATAGATTATTATGATAAATAATATGAATGGTATCCATGGATCATATCACTAGTAAAAAAAATATAACCAATGATTTATAAATGGATGAAGAATCATTTTTAACGATAACTTAGAACATATTTTTTCTTTGAAAACCATTTTTATATCGTATATCATTTCCAAAATAAATTTTCCTAGAAACTATATTAAACAAATAAAAATGCATAAAAAATATAAATACTTTTTAATTTATAATAATTTAAATACTCATTAAATTTTATGAAAAAAATATTAAAACCATTTTTATAGAAAATATAATATAAATCATTTAAAAAATGCTTTGAGTTATATTTATTCAATCATAAAATATTGTTAAAAATTATTAAGTCTAGGAAAACACATAATTAATTAAACAAATTTCAAAAAAATTATGAAAAAAATTCCTTAATAATTTATTTTTAAATATATAGAGGAGAAATCATGTAATTTTCATTCATTATAGCGGGTTTTTTATACAATCTGAATGTTCGTTTTGAAACATAAATATTTTAGAAAATATTCCCCTGTTTAAAAATGATACTAATATTATTTTAAACCCATTTTTTAAAAAGTAAAACATGGGTTAAAATGAACATTAAACATTAATAGAAAATATTTAAACGTTTTTTAAATTAATATTAAAAAATATGGTTTTTAACAAACTTTGGTTTTTAACTTAAAAGGAGAAATAAAGTAATATTTTAATGAAACTATGTTCTTAATTATATTCAGTACCAAAGAGTATCAAATTATACAAATATATTAAAATTTACATGGAAATAAATTTATTGTAATATAAATTATATTATTTTATATTTGGAATCTAATATGTTATCAATGGAATAATAATCATAAATAATACCGAAAACGATTGGATTGTGGTGATAAATTGTTACCACTTTTGTAGCATTTAATGATAATCATGATTATAGAATAAGAATAAATGAGTCATATAATATCAGAAAAAAATATAATCAAGATATGACATTTCAAAGGGAATTATATGTAGTGCATTAATATATATAGTTTTATAAGATGACATGTATCTCAAAGAAGAAAAATTGAGACAAGATTATGTTACCAATTTAGTAAGTTTTGAACTATAAAATATTTGATTGAATGATCATAAAATTGATATGTAAAACTACATAAATTTAGTTATAATAATCATATAATACTTTCATGTGAGGTATTTATAACACAAAATATAAATGAGTGGTTAACAAAGAATGCATCTCAGAAAAACAAAACAAATATTAGAAAATGATTACACCAAATATTGACTTTCATCATACATTCGAAAAAATCATGTATAAAAAATATATGTTAAGTTTAATTATACAATATAAAAATATTATTACATTTGATAAATATATAATTTTAAAATGAATTAATTTTACATGTTAATTAATAACACCATTTCAATGTTATGTTTTTGGAAATATTCTATTTCTTTTGTTTTTATGTCTCGACTTACTACTCTCGATCCTCTAACATAGACCATGATTTAATATTTTAATGAATTTAAAACATGACATAAAATTAATATATAATCATTATATAAATATTTATAAAATCTAATATATGATTTAATTATTAAATAGAATGCACCATTCATGGAGACGGTAGGCTACACATTCACATGAAATATGTATCCATTTTATTACACTATTGAATGATTGAATCAAAATAAAATATTTGTATATATGTGTAATATATTTCTAGTAGATTTATTATATAATAAATATCGTATAGTTTAAAAAAATAAACCTTTAATACATTCATTGTAGTGTGTGAACGAAACACATGACATCTAGGAGGTAGAAGTACACACATCAACAAATAAAATTATCATATTTAAACAAAATGGAAATCACGATTGTTTATTGTAATTAATAATTTAAAAATTTTAAATAATACCTAAATATCATAAATATCATTCCAATATATTGTTTATATCAAAATTATATATTATTGATATGTGGTAATTGAAAAATAAACAACATCATTTCGTGAGGTGGTTGTTCATCGAAAAGAAGTACAGTGGGTTCGTTACACATTAGATTTAGTTTTTTATGTGTAGGTTAAACCCGTATAATAAATAAGTATCATTATATTTATGAAAATTAGATTGTTATTTTTATCATGAAATAATTGAATTTGGTGTGGGATATAATGAAAATCAAACAATAGAGCTAAAGAAATGAGGTTGCTTCTTCTTTGGGTTACACATTTTGGGTTTCACCAAAATGATTCAATGCATGTATTTATTCCCATGCAGATGATTAAATTGTTAATAGAGGTATATTTTATGGTCATTTAATAAGTATTTGGGTGAGGAAAACAATTTTTTACGTGTGAATAAGTGGAAGGGATTAGTTTTATCTTATAGTGCATGATGAGTGAGATTCATTTCAATGTTTTTAATAGTGGTATTCCAACAACATTTTTTCTATAAAAAGTGTCCTAGTAAATGGTCCAAATTCATTCCAGGGGTGTATATAGTCTAATTATGTCCATAAAATAGAATTTTATACATGTTTATATGTAATTTGTTTATTATGTTTAGGTATTAGGCATTTGTTACAATAATATTTCTCTTAATCAATGTAATTAATTATAATTACATTAAGAAATATTAACAGTTAATAAAAAAAATTCATTAGTAGATATTATAAATTATTCTAATTGAAAATACTCATTTATTTATTCACAATATTAATCACATTATTACAATACAATAATTTTCTTTCATTCTCTTAGATGGGATGGAATAATGGGGTTTAGAGTAAAAAGGATCAAAAGTTTGAATGGATTTTATATCAAATTTCATTTTGAAATTTATTAAAATAACCTTTATTTTATTAATTTATATAAATTAGATATAATTAATCTTAATAAAAAATTGAAATATAATTAATCTATATATATCTATTTACATGAGAAACTAAAATAGATGCATTGACTTGAAATTTCTTGTCTTAAATATTCATTAACAATCAAATTTTCTCATAAAAATTCTAAAAAATCACAGAAAATAAATATTGATCATCTACATCCAAAATTGATGTTTACATTATAAAAAAAATTATAAAATTTTTAAAAAAACATTATTTTATATGGTTTCAACAATAAATGGAGGAATAAATACCATTGATAAAAATATATCTTTTTATTCATAAAACTAAAATTATAATTATCATATACATATTAAATCAATTGGTTGAATATAAAAAAAATTTATTTAATTTATAATGTAAATATAAATTATTGAAATAATTATTCAATAGTGGTTTGTATGATTTATTCACATATTTTTTTGGTACATTAAATAATATTTCATTATAGAGAAGTAATATCATTATTTTCAAATAGTACATACATTAACTTATAATAACTGATAACTGAAGGATTTATTTTATATACATATATAAGTGTTAATTTAAAAATATGTTTAAAATTATTTATTACTCACATTGGAATTGATAGTTTGTAGCTATAATTGTATTTTTAATATAATATCAACAATGTATTACAGTTTGTTAAAGACTCACCATTGTGTGTCACGTTTGATATTGAAGAAAATATGAAATTTTTATATCAAAATATGCATATTGTGTTGCATGCACCTATTGATAAACTATTTGATTCAAGTGGTGAATGATTTTTTAGTATTAGTTATAAAACGGTCCAGGCATAGAGCATATATATAGAAAACTATTTATATTTATTCTTTATGTGAACATTATCAAAATGATTATGTTAAATTAAAAAAAAATATTTCACTCAATCTCAGTATGTCACATCCAACAAACATATATCATTTACCTGATGTATTAGTTTCACGACCCATCCTCGGGGCCCATGTCGTGACTACCCCAAACCCGCATTCCATAGGCCAGGGGATGTCAACTAGAACCAAAGGCATAAATCCCGATAACTGGGATGGCATTGCCATTATAAAAGTAAACAAACACCACAAAGTACAAGAGGAAGTAATACACTAAGTAAAAAAGAAAGTGCTAAAGAGTAAATGGGCCAGAATACAAACCCAACTGAAAAGTACTGCTACAACTGAATGAAAGTACAACAGAAAAGACATACAACTGGAAAAGTAGAAGCAGCTCATGGGTCATCCACCTAGGATCCTACATGAAATGTAGGCACAGATAGTGCAACTCCTAGATCGTCCACCACGAATCCTACATGAAGGGTAGGTATAGATAGAGCAGCTCCAAGATTTTCCACCACGGGTCCTACCTAAAGGGTAGGTAGAGATAGCCACCTCAACGCTCGCGCCCGTCAACCTTCTCCGAGTACCATCTCATTGTGAATTCCACCTCTGGATACTAACTTGTCATGGGGTCCACCTCCGGGTACCGTCCAGTCCTCGTACACTCAGTCTCTGTCAGCACTGTCTGTCGTCTGCATCCAACACATCGAGGTGCGGGCATATCCCGTGTAGGGGTGAGTATAACAATACTCAGTAGGGACTTCGAGACCCTCAAGGTATCACTAAATCCAACACGGATATCCACAAAGAAGGATCTCAAAAAACCCTTACTTAGGTATAAGCTCAAACTTATGCCTAAGTTATCAAGTAACCCATCTCAATCATGAGGTATCACACAGATAAAAAATCAACGAATAACCATTACTTATGTATATAGCCATACATATACCTAATTTACCTTATAACCCATATCAATCATGAGGAAAACACAAAGGGCAATGACTTAGCTCAAACAAGGATTTTCATTAAAGATATCGAAACCACAACTGCTGAAGAGATCCTCCTCTGACGAGTACAATGACCTTATCCTGACTCTGAAGTGCTTCTCACTAAACTTAGAATGCTGAGTTACTCCTCCTGTTGAGTACCGCGGGTTTGCCACACCAACACAGTAGTGCTCCCCGCAATGGTTCTACCACCCCAACACAGTAGTGCTCCCCCTACTAGCCAATAGAGGTACTTCACCTGTCGAGTACCGCGGGTCTACCACCCAAACACAGTAGTGCTCCGCAACGTGGGTCTGCCACCAAAACATAGTAGTGCTCCCCACTGGGCTAGTCATGTCACTCCGACTCAAATCAGACTAGCAGTCATCAGGACTCATCCAACTACAAGGTCTTCATACTCTGTACGCTCTGCTTCCAGAGGATTCTCCCCATGAGATACTGTTCTATACTACAAGTATCAAAATTTCCCACTATGAAGTATCTCAAAGGACCTCCTTGTCAAAGGGGTTTCAACACATTAGATGGCGCGTCTATCAGACGCCCAGTCTGTGAGTTATTAGCAATTTTGTCCCGGGGGGCCGGTTTGTTTCATGTGCGGTCCAACCCGGGTGTATCTCAACTGTACACCGAACACTCATAGGGTATATTCAAATGGACTGTTTCTCAACGAGTTTTCCAATGCCGTTGACGGTTCATCAAACAGATGTCCGATATGAAAGTTATCGGCTTTTCTGTTTGAGGGGCCCGGTTGGTTTCTAAGGTAAAACCAACCCGACCATACTCCAACTACATCCAAACCTCAGGTAAAGTATGCCAAAAGAACCGTCTCATCCAGAGGAATCCAAAAAAGTCGATGGCACATCAATAGTACATCTGGAGCTAATTTTATAAATATTTACGCTCCGAGGGCCTGGTTGGTTTCGACGTCGAACCAACTCGGCCATACAAAAACATCACCGAAATCTTGAGTGTAATATACATAAACGACAATCTCTATACAAGGATCCCTATGCAACAAACTTTGTGTTGATCGAAGGTCTATAGCCCATGTTATAGGTGTTTGAACGAACCTTGTCCGAAAATAGGGGGTCTGGGCCCGGTCCGACCCGACCCAATACCCCATGGGTCACCCCGTACCTGGTTGACCCAACCCGGGTCCGGGTCTGGCCGATTGGGCAGAGCCCGGCCTAGCTAGCATGGCCGGCCCAGCTCGTGCGGCCTCCGCCCTGGCTCAGAAGTCGGTTGCGGCTCAGCGCTGTCCGAGCTGGGCTCAAAGGGGGCACCACCCCCTGTTTGCGGAAACGGCGGACCTGTGGGGTCCTCCCTAGGGATCTTCCGGGGGGGTTACACCCCCCTTATTTTGTAAAATGGTCGTCCTTAATGGCCGGTCGGTTTTGAGCTACGATGGGACCCGCGAGGTTCTCGCTTCCTGAAGCGATGGCGGCCGACCGAGTCGGCCGCCGCCTTGGGTGTCCGCCACGGCCTTAGGATGTGGTTCTTGTCCAACCAGTGGGGCGCGTAGGCATTGCGCCCCTCCACCGCGGCCCGTTTCGGTAGCGGTCCCTTCGGACTCACTGGCACGACGTGACAGCACCACAGCCCGCTCTGGACGTAGTTCTCTTCATCCCCGTGCGGTGCAACGGCGTCGCGCCGCCTTCGCCTCAAACGTCAACGATGATCAATATTGAAAAGGGGAAGAGAATCAGCCGTGTTTGTGTGGTCTGATCTCCTCCCATTATGATGATAATAAGCGGCCAATATTTAAGTGACAAATATAGATAAATAAAACTTGAAAGAAATGCCTACAACTTCCGGCAACAATTTAATCCCAACGCGCAACGAAAACATTCACGGATCAACATAATAATAATTTGATCTACGTTCATTTTTTAGAGTTAATGAATCAAGGGAATAAAATCATACATAATTAATAAACCTACCTCGGGGACGGTCTATGGTAGTCGATCAGCGTAGATGACTGTATTGTGAGAGGGCGGACGTCGGCTCGTAAGGTAAGAGATGAAGGTGACAACAGTCGTTGGCGTTCATCGTTTTTGCAAAGGCCTTCGATCCCGGCACGAGCATCGTTCATTGGAGATCCGCCATAAGGAGAACCGTTCATCGTGAAGGGTGGTGTTCTTCAACGAAGGAGGAACTCTCTTCCTCTTTCACAAGGGATCTCTCTCTATCTCCGACAATTCCATGAACACAACAAATTCCAACCAAATTAAATTAAGGCTACTCCCTATTTTAATTACACTTTCCAAAATTTCAAATAAAAATACCATAATTAAATAATTTAAGAGTTTCAAAGCATTGGTTATATTGTGTCGTAAAACATTAAAAGATGAGAGAGAAATGGAAATTGGAGAGGCTCCGCTCTATTAAACGAGTGGAGTTGTCATGTATTAAACATGGGTGAGTTATGGAGAGTTTAGGGAGTTGAGATGGAGGTGAGGAGTTAGGGGTTCATGCTGTCCCCACCACACTAAACCCTCCAATGGGAGGTTAGGTGGATCTGGGCCCCACCTATAACATCCCCTTGGTTGGATAAAACCCACATTCCTTAGATAAAATTTGTACAAAACAAATTTTATTTACTTTAATCTAATTCCCAAAAATTTAATCATCAATCCGCTCAAAGCGTAACTACAGAAAAGGTCCCCTTAAGTAATTACTGGTGATGCGAGTTCATTGGTGCCCTCAGATTTCAATTCCAAGCACCGATTCAAAAGATAAATAAACCCGCCTGTTCGTTTACTAAACGAACCCGAACTAAACATCCGAAATTGATTTTGGGCACACCGGGCCTCGGAATCAGGTTCCGTCTGAAACTACGCACTCGTAAAATTCCAAATAAATTAAGAAAAAAAAATTTCTTTCAATTTATGGGTCTTTATATAACTCCTACCATAGGGCTTTACGTCCCCATAAAGGTACAACACAATCTATGGAACCAAAAAGGAGGTACCGAGAACGAATATGAGCCTCCTGCTCCCATGTGCTCTCCTGGAGGTTTCTGTGCTGCCGGTGAAACTGCACAAGAGGAATAGACCATCCCCATAGGACCCGCTCATGTCGATCCTCAACTTCTACTAGAACCCTATGGAAGTCGCCCCGTCATCGACGTCCAGATCTATAAGGTCAATGATGACGTATAGGTCATGCACAGTTCTCCTCAGATGAGATACGTGGATGACGTCATGCACCCTTTGCAACTGAGGTGGAAAGGTTACGAGGTTAGCCACCTTTCCTACTCTACTAGGGACCTGGAAGGTCCGTTGAACCTCGGAGATTAATTTACGCCTCGGCCACATCTCCGTAGACCCTGTCGAGATGAGAGTCGTCTGAAGACGTGGTCTTCACCCTTGAACTACAGTGGTTTTGCCTCCTATCAGCATAGGACTTCTGTCTGCTCTGTGTACACTTCATCCCCCCTTGGAAGATCTCCACCTTTTCCATCATAACCTGAACCATCTCTGGTTCTACACGAGCTGACTCTATCACTATCCCAAATGTATATCTGAAACGTGTTCGACTACTGTCTCTCCACTCCTAACAGCTGAATGCCCGATCTCTTACTAAGAGCATCTGCTACAAAGTCCCCCCTCTCCAGGAGTATAAATTATCTCAAAGTCATAGTCATAGAGTATTTCAATCCATCACCATTGTCCCAAGTTCATGTCCTTATAGGAGAAGATACACCTGAGATTATTGAGACAGAGAGAACCGTAAAACATTCGCTCAACAAAAATGGTTGAGACTAGCCAATTGTAAGAACTCTTCTCTACCCTTTTTCATCTACGTTACACCAAAGAGATGCTGGGATTTCTCCTCTACCGAAAAGATAAATCTTGTCTCATAATCCGGATGAACCACGTTCTTTGCCTAATATATTCAATCTTGACCTGAATGATAAATTCATTCCATGTACGACTTCGTATGGCCTCAATGATACTACCAAGAGATCCAACCATTACACTTACCTACAAGGGTCAAGTCACACTGTCGGAAGTAGTGTGTGGTCACTGGGTCTCCTCTAGTAGGTATCTCTAAATAGAGGATCAAGTCAACGGTTTTAAACCGGAACCTCTTTGTAACAACAAAAATAGAGGACAAGAAAGTAAACACCATAATGAAATGTGTCTTTTATTACTGCAACTCAAATTAAAAAAGAAACATACAACCACAAAAAAAAAGGAAGCTACAAGCACAAAAAACAAAGGCCTACATGCCTGGAACTAGTCCCGCTCCGGTCCACCTGCTTATGGATCTCCACTTCCTCGTCCACCGGTCGGCTGCTGCTCAAGATTTCACCACTGTTTCGGACTCGGTGCCTCCTCCAACGCATGTGGATCAACTATGTGGGGAGTCGGACAATCACATTCCATGTGACCCTGCATGTCGCATTAATAGCACTTCTTACTCCTCATATGGCGGGCTCTGTTTTGTTTGCCTCGCACAACCGAATCTAAAACCCGAGGTCACCCACATGTTAGCCTGGTCCTCCTGGACCTCTATATCATTCATATCCTAACTACAGATGACTCGGCTACTGATGAAAAGCCTTGAGGCAAGGGTATTAGCTCCTAAGAATGCCTAGAGTGTAGAGTCACTTGTAAAAACTCCACCCTGAAGAATGTCTCGAAATCTCCCCAGATGAAGGACATGTCTTCGCAAAACTGGAACATTTGGATCCACCACCTCCTAACTTCTCCCTGGAAGATGCTAATAGCTAGGTAAACCATCAAGTCTACGTGTGTCCCAACTGTGTGGAAAGCTCGTGCTATAAAATCTAGATAGTGCCTAGCCATCTAAAAGTCTGACTCGCCTCGAAATGTCATAGGCCTCTAACTCTGGAACTTGTGTATCACGGTCAAGAAGTGCGTACTCTATACTGGTGTCTGATCTAGAAGAGGGCCTTGTACTGAGGCCTCATCACTCAACGGCCTGTTAACATGTACAACTGTCGGGGCTCTACTAGATCGTCTGCAGGGAGGCTTCCAGAAAGAATAGTTGCGACACGGTCAAAAGACTATACCCGGTGAGTTGACTTGGTTTGAGCTATTTTTAAAAAACCTTTTTTGATAACACACACGCGATCAATGTTTTCTTGCACCGAGTCAAAAATTCGAATTACGGGTCTTGGTGTATGGATACGTCGGCCACCCGCACCAACACAGGACTCCCTGAACTGAAAACCACACTTAGTACCATTAACACTATTGCTTCACATAAAGAAAATTTGAGAGTCCTATGTTTTGTGGTAGAACCGACTCCTCTGATACCAATTTGTCGCAACCCATACTTGGGGCCCATGCTGTGACAACCCCATGTCCACCTTCCATAGGCCAGGAGTTGGAAACTAGAACCAAAGGCATAAATCCCGAAAACTGGGAAGGAATTGCCTTTATAAAAGTAAAAAAACACCATAGAGTACAAGAGGATGTAATAAACTAAGTACAAAAGAAAGTGACGAAAAGTAAATGGGCTAGAATACAAACCCAAATGAAAAGTAAAGCTACAACCGAACGAATGTACAACATAAAAGACCAAGCAGCTGGAAAAATTGATGCAACTCTTGGGTCGTCAACCTTGAATCCTATCTGATGTGTAGGTACAGATGGTTCCTCTATTGGATCATCCACAACAGATCCTACCTTAAGGGTTGGTACAGATAGTGTAGCTCCGGAATCGTCCACCCTAGATCCTACCTGAAGGGTAGGTACAGATAGCCTCTTTAATGATCTAACCCCTACACCTTCTCTAAGTAACGTCTCGTCATGAATTCCTCCTCCAGATACTGACTAATCGTGGGGTCCACCTCTATGTATCGTCCAGTCCCCGTACACTCGGTCTCTGTCAAAACTGTCTATCGGCTGCATCCAACACAACGAGGTGTGGGAATAGCTCGTGCATGGGTGAGTATAACGATACTCAATAGTGACCCCAAGACCCTCATGGTCTCACTAAATCAAACAAGGATATCCAAAAAGAAGGATCTCAACAAAAAAACCGTACATAGGTATAAGCCCATACTTATTCCTAAGTTATCAAGTAACCCATATCAATCATGAGGTATCACACATATAAGAAATCAATGGATAAACATAACACAGGTATATGCCCATACATATAAGTAAGTTACCAAGTAACCCTTCTCAATCATGAGTAAAACACAAAGGTCAACGACTCAGCTCAATCCAGGATTTTCATTAAAGATATCGAAACCAAAACTACTGAGGAGCTCCTCCTCTAATGAGTACAGTGATCTTATCATGACTTCGAGGTACTTCTCACTAACCATAGACTACTGAGGTACTCCTCATATCGAGTACCGTGGGTCTGCCACCCCAACACAGTAGTGCTCCCCACAATGGGTCTGCCACCAAAACATAGTAGTGCTCCCCGCTGTGGGTCTGCCACCCAGACACAGTACTGCTCCCCACTGGGCTATTCAAGTCACTCTAACTCGAATGGGACAAGTAGTCATTTGGTCTCAGCCAGGTACGAGGTCTCCGTACTCCGTACGCTCATCTTTGGGAGGATCTAATCTATGAGCTACTGGTCGATATTCCAAGTATCACAATGTCACACGAATAAGTATCTCAATGCTCTGCCTCGTCAAAGGGGTCTCAACGCATTAGATGGCGCATCTATCGGATGCCCAGTCTGTGAGTTATTATTCTTTTTGACTCAGGGGGTACGGTTGGTTTTGTGTACGAACCAAACCAGCCGTATATCAACTTTACCCTAAACTCTCATAGGGTATTCTCAATGGTACTGTTTCTGAATGAGATTACCACTGTCGTTGACAGTTCATCAAATGGACCTCCAGTCTGAAAGTAATCGGATTTTCCGTTCAAGGGGCCCCGATGGTTTCTAAGATAAAACCAACCTGACCGTACATCAAAGGTTTCCAAACCACAGGTTAAGTATTCCAAAAGAACCATCTCATCAAGGGGAATCCAACAAAGTCAGCACCACATTAATCGAATGACCGAAACTCATGTTATAAGTGTTTCTCCTTTGAGGACCCGGTTGGTTTCTTGATCGAACCAACCCGGCGATACACAAACTTCGTCAAAAGCTTGAGTGTAACATACATAAAGAACCATCACGATCCAAGGATCCCTATGCAACTGACGGTGTGTCGATCGGAGGTCCATATCCCATGTTATAGGCATTTGAACGAACCTGGTCCGAAAATAGGGGGTCTGGGCCTTGTCCGACCCGGCCCAATACCCCCGTGGTCGGGCCGAACCGGGTTGACCCGACCTGAGTCCAAGTTCATCCCAATTCAGCACGGTGCGGCGCGGCCGGTGCGGCCCGGCCCATGGGTAGAATTTCCTAGCCCAGCCTGTGCGGCCTGCGGCCCGGCTCGGAAGCCGGTCGCGGATCAACGCTTTCCGTGCGGGGTGCAAAGGTAGTGCCGCCCCCTGTTTACAGAAACGGTGGAACCGTGGGGTCTGTCCTAGGGATCTCTCGGTGGGGTTACAGACCCCCCCGATTTCGGATAATATCTAGCCTTAATGGTCATCCGGTTGTGAGATATTGCGTTACCCACAAGGGTCCTGCCTCCTGATGTGCCGGAGGCCGGCCGAGTTGGCCGCCCCCTTGGGTGTCCGCAGCTGCGCGATGGCGCCCCACCCCTCTGTCGTGGCCCGATCCAGTCGTGGCCCCTTCAACCTCACCGGCATAGTGCGAAGGCACCACAAACCACCACCGCAGCCCGCTTCGGCCACGGTCCTCTTCATCCTCGTGCGGTGCAACGACGCCTCGCCACCTTCGCCTCAAACATCAACGATGATCAATAAAGAAAAAGGGGAGGAGAATCGCTCGTGTTTATGCGGTCTGATCTCCTCCCGTTATGAAGATAATAAGCATCCAATCTTTAAGTGATGAAGATAAATAAATAAAACTTGAACGAAACCCCTATAACTTCCCGCAACAATTTATTCCCATCCTCAAAGGAAAACATTCACGGATCAACTTGATAATAAGTTGATCTGCATTCTTTGTTTTTAGAATGAATTAATCAGGGGTATAAAATCATTCTTAATTAAAAACCCTACCTCGAGGAAGGTATGTGGTAGTTGAGCAACGTGGATGACGGAATCGCAAGAGGTTGGAAGTCGTCTCGTAAGGTATGAGATGAAAGCAACGACGGTCGTTGGCGTTCGTCGTTTCCAAAAAGGCCTTTGATCCCGGATGGAGCGTCGTCTGTTGGAGATCCGACAGAAGGAGAACCGTTCATCATGAAGGGTGGTGTTCTTTAACGAAGGAGGAACTCTCTTCCTCTTTCACAAGAGCTCTCTCTCTCTCTCTCAAACAATTCCATCAACATAACAAATGCCAACCAAATTAAAATAAGGCTACTCCTTATTTTATTTACACATGCCAAACATTAAAAAATCAAATCCCTTAATTAAATAATTTATGAGTTTGAAAGCATTGGTTATATTATGTGCGCATAAATTAAAATATTAGAGACAGATGGATAGTGGAGAGGCTCCACTCTATTAATTGAGTGGAGTTTTCATGGATTAAGCAGGGGTGAGATATGGGGGGTTTATGGAGTTGAGAGGTGGGTGAGGAGTTAAGGGTACATGTGGGCCCCACCACACTGAACCCTACCATTGGAGGTTAGGTGGGTGTTGGCCCCACCTATAACTTCCCCTTGGTAGGATAAAAAACACCTTCCGTAGATAAAATTTTTACACAAAAAATTTTATTGACTATAATCTAATTCCCAAAAAATTAAACATCAACCCGCTCAAAACGCAACTACGGAAAAGGTCCCCTTAAGAAATTACTGTCTCTGCGAGTTAATCAGTTCCCTTAGATTTCAATTCCTAGCACCGGTTCAAAAGATATAAACACCCACTCATTCATTTACTGAACGTACCCGAGCTAATTTTCAGAAATTGAATCTGGGCACACTAGGCCTCAGAATGAGGTGTCGTCTGAAACTGTGCACTCGTAAAATTCCAAAAAAATTAAAAAAAAAATTTCCTTGAAATTTCCGGGTCTTTATAATTAAACATATCTTTCATGGGTATGTTTATACTAGATTCTTCACATGTACTGAACTAAGAGGTGGTACTGATAGAAAATGATCACTATTTTGAGGATCAACAGGTGAATATTTTACACTATAGGTAAAAGGATCTATGTAACCAGTCCAATAACATTGTCAATGTAACATGTAAAATAAATATGTAAGAGATGGAATATGGGAACAAAAATAATCAATGAAGGGGAAGTTCCATAAAATGTTTTCACAAATGTATGTAAACTAAAATTTTGAGGGCGAAATTTCATATTTGGGGATAAACGTAACAACCAAAAATTTTCCCAACAGGAGTACCTTCATATATTATTTTGATAAAAATCCTAAAACAGAAAGATGATATAAAAAATTTATTTTAATTAATTTTAAATGATAAATTTTTTTAGAAAATATAATAATAATAATTCCAAATATTATATAGGGATTGTAAAATGAAAACAAGCTATCTAGAATGGGGTGATTAGGATCTGATTGATCCACTAGGATGGCCACACTCATGATCAATGATATGGACATAAAAATTAATTTAAGTAATTTAAATTTTTTCTTGTGATAAAATTTTATTTATAAAATTACGATAAAATAGATGTTAACAAAAAATTACTAACATAAAATAAATTTAAAGAATGTAAATAACATATATCGTTTAAATAGTAATGCAACTATGGGAATTTTGTTATGATCCATAGGAATACTTATATATCTATTAGAAAATTTTCGTCACATATTAATGTAGAAAATAAATTTTTATCATATAAATATAAATTTGATAAATTTATTTCATCATATTATTAAATCTGTGTTTTATAAATGATAAATTTTCTACTGCTGTTTTTAAAAAAAAGTAAATTACTAATTACAAATTTTAATGAATATATTGATTTATTAAAATCATAATTTTTTTTAATATTATGATATTATGTTTATTATAATCATAATATAATTTTATGAGACCTTACAAAATATTTGAATGGGTTATAAATAATAAGAAAATATTTAAATGGGTATTTTAGAAATAAATGATTAACTAAATCAAAAATAATCTTTATAGTTTTGAAAAATATATGTACATATAATGGATTTTGTTTTTTCAATGTAAAAATTTATAAAAGGTTAAGGTATATTTTGGTTAATTCACTAAAATATACTAATTTTTATTTAATATTGATATATGGTAATTTAGTATACTTATCATTATATGATAAATACAAAATTTACATAGTATTGGTTAATATAGGAGACTATTTTTTCAACCCTACTTAAATATTATATCTTTTTGGTCATATAAATGAATTAAATTTATTTTATTTATCCAAAATAAGAATTTAATAAATGTTAACATAAAAATCAGCCATATCCTCACATATATAAATTAAACCTCACCTCACCTACTCCTCACACATTCTAAGCCTTCAATATTGTCAATATTATATAAAATTTACTTCATAAGACTCTTCCCAACGTCAAATGTTTACTAGTATTAATTAAATAACAATTGTATGTTCCTCATTGATTCCTTAAATTAGCTGATATTTAAGAGGTATCATACTCAACCCATATCTTTTAATTTAATTTCTTCTTCTATCTTTTCATCAGCTCTTTAATTTATATAATCACAATAAATCCAATATCATCCACATTCTATAATATTATTTATTCATTGAATATTTTTATTCCACATGTTTTCCCATCACCTCTTATTAAATGAAATGAAATCATCATCTAAATTATGGAGGTTAAGTATCCCCAGAGATAATGATTTTTCATTTTCCATTATATCTTTCAAGGATAACTATAAAATCATTATTATGGATCAAAACGTATTTATTAAGGGGTTATTAAATTATTTGCGTTATGTAATATTGAAATCATACCCTAGAAGCCCATTAATGATTTATTCTACCATTACATTGTAATTAAATACAGTGAAGCCCATGTTTCTTGGCTGATTAATTTAGTAGTTATGCTAAACAGTATACATCCATGAGTCAAACATTTTATTTGAATTAAAAAATACAACATTATTTTATGAAGTATAATACTCTTATTACATGTAGCATATAATGGTATATAATTTCAAGGGATTATAATGGAAGCCTAGTTCCATGAAAACAATGAGGGTCGACTCAAATGTTTAGTAAGGGAAAAGTACAACAGAATTAATAATTAATCAATGATTATAGTCAATATAGTATAGAATATAACTAAATATACATGCCATGAAAATGATTGGATAAGGAATTATAAATAAAAAATAACTGAAAAACATTCACATTAATCAATAAAATGATAATTATATTCACAAATATATAATTCCAAATAAAAATACTCATGATAAATAAAAATAATTTAAAGGATGCTAATTTTTAATTATTAAAAAGTTAATTCATATAGATGAAATAAATACCCTAAATATTTTTTATCACAACATTAAATTTGTTATGGTTATAAAATCCATGTGATTTTTTTACACACCATTTATAACAAACTATAATGATGATATATACTCCAAACAGTATAAAACCTCTAGGAAACATACATGGGGGGATTATTTTTACATTATATTATCTCATGATACTTAAAATCCTTAGAGTGGCTCATTTATAATCTACCTTCACCCATGTTTTTTATGTCCAAATCATTCCTCATATATCAAATAATTGATGTAATAGACTATGATCCTAACCATAATATATATATATATATATTGAGTAAAATTCACATATTCAAAAATATCTCTCAAGACAGCCAAAAATTATTCAATGTAAAAAAATATGTATAATTTATTTTATATTTTTTAAACAATAGATTTAAACATGAAAAATGATAAGGATAAATTTGGTATATATAATTATCATTGATCGCATGAATGTGAATATTTCATGGTGGTTACAAAAATTAATCATAAAAGTGAATTTAAATAATAAAATTGGATACATCAATCTTAATCTACCAAAATAATGAATAATAATGATATCAATATCATATATTCCATGTATATTAAAATAATGTGGTGTTGTTATTGATGAATGGAAAAACTATAAAATGATATTTGGAGTACATTACCATTGGAAATATCTTTTTAATTTGGATAATCATTTTTAAAATACATTATCATTAAAAATAAGTGTCAATAATATTTCAATTCAAATGGTTTTCATAAACATGAATGAAGATACATTAGTGAAACGACATGGGTTAGTTCTTAAAAATTTGTAATAGTTAGAAAGGAAATTCCTTTTAAAAGGTAAAAAGTTTTGACAACAACATTCATCAGAAAGTGGTAAAAAAATTCCCAGGAAGAAAATTAAAATAAGAAAATTTAAAAGTTTATCTAATAAAATATTTAGGAGTTTTCAAAAATAGTTTTAAAGAAAAAAATTTAATTTAATTTTTAAAAGTAAAATATATTCTTTGATCGGAGGGACAAATTTATTGGTGCTTTCATTAAAAAACATGCAACATTTTCAATACCCATAATACAAAAAATTATAATATTACATTTAAATTATCTCAAATAACAAAAGGATAAGAAAAATTAATTTCTTATTAACAGGTGAAAAAATATTTTGAATCAATGAAACACACAAATAAAAAATCTCGAGTAGAATGAAACTTTGAGATAAAACCATAGAAAGGTCGTCATATTAAACTAAGAATCCTCCAATAAATTAATTGTGGGTGTCAAAATAAATCAATTTAAAATAATATTAATAAATAAAATATATATTGAAAATTAATATTTATTAATGTTAATGTAAGAAATGAAATATTATAACCTAGTTAAATGTTATTCATTGGGTAAATTTCATTTCCACTTCATAACAATTAATTCAAATACCCGTAGATGAAATAATTCACATTAATAGTCATAATACCATCATTAAATTTTTTTCAGTATATAATCTACCAAAGGTTCAGTATGTAAAGCACGTATTAGAATTTATGTTCATTATATTACAATATACCTCAATAAACTGATATTGAGATGAAATATCTTAACATACACATCTTTTTTGGTGAATGAACAATATCCTTTAATATAATGGTTTTATAGATTTTATTTACATATAAATAAAATATATTAATATCTATTATATCGTATATATAATATTCTTATAAAATATGATAACTTTTTCATTAAAAAACTTCAATAGTTCTAATCATTTTGACTCATAATTGACTTATTTTTAAATTATGTTTTGATTTTAATTATTATTATACCTACTTGTATCATGATTTTCCGAATATCTAGAATGTAAAAAACAATTTAGTTATTATTTATAGTAATTATATATATTTTTATATTAATAAATAAATATTATATATGCGATGTGAAATAAATCATTCCTGGATATTTTAGGTCATAAATACATTTGTAAACAATTTCCTTTTTTATCATGTTATAAAAATCAAAATTAAAAGATTAATATGTGTGAAATAATTAATATAAAATTTTTATTTCATATATATCGAATATTTCTATTTAAAACTTCCTTGATACTTTATTTTTAATTTTTGACTCAATCACATAACTATGAGGAGGCGATAATCAACAAGTCCAAAAATGATGATAACGTATAACCAAAAAATAGAGATCATGATTGTATGTGTTATGATATAATTTCAGTTGTATAAAATCATTATAAAGATAATATTTATCACATATAAATAATAAATCAATCATATTAACAATCTATTGACGGCGGTAATGGATGGAGGAATGATATAGGTTTGTGATTTGGAAATATTCCATACACACGAATGATGATTGTGTATCTTATATTATGAAAGTGTGTGTGAGTGTATGATGTACCAATAAAATTAAAACATTTCATTTTATTTATGTTAAATATTATATTATATAATAATTATTTAAAAATATTATGGATTGAATGAAGAAATAAAACACAAGTGCTCATTGCATAATGTTACCTCTTCTTCATGTAACTCCTTTTCATTTATAAAAAATGAAATATTTCTATTGAATTATTCATATGGTTATTATAATATTATTTGGGAAGGGATTTTAATAGGTTATTTGGAAATGGATTAGGGAAGAATATCATTATATGTGTGATGAATACAAGGGTTGAGTTCCTTTTTATGTTGAGGGAAAAGGATATACAAGTCAATTTTTATACAAATTGTATTATCCCTACATTTATACCTACCATGATTCCTTAATAACCAATAAAATATAGTAAAAAAGAAGTGTTAAGCTATAAATATAGATATTTAGTGTGTATTGGATATAGGTAGGGTCTTTTTTCCTCCTTTTAATCTATGTTTAACAACAATGTAAACTCATTACTTAATTTAATTTCTGTAATTAATATTAATTTTGGTCAGCATATTTTTTTTCAAAAAATATATGAATCTTATTAAAAAATATATATTTTTCATATAAGAAATTCTATTTTCCATATTCCAATTTTAGAATAAAATAAAATTAATTTAAAAATAACCTCATCGAATGAATAGGAAATTGGTGATTTAATTTGAAAACGATTAGATGTTTATAATAATTTTATCTATAAATTCATTCTAAATATTGTTTAGATGACATAAATTGGTTGTACTGGTGTATAATTTAGAAAATTATTCTTTCAAACCAATTTTTATATTAATTTGAGGAAAAAAATTAGATATATGAATGTTATATTTAATTTAAAATTCAATATTTCTTTATTCATAAAAAAGAAAAACAACAATAAAAAATACCAAGACATCATCATTAGAAAATTATGAAATTACTCATCCATTATAAATGTTTATATATTAATATAATATACATAAAATTTCCAAAGTTTTGTTTCATAATTTATTCACTATTAAAATATGTCAAAACTACCCTTAGAAAAATCTAAATTTTTTAAAATAATTTTAGATTTTTTCCATTCACATGCATATGAAAAATATTAGATGAATATAAAATATAATATATTTATTATATAATATATATATTTCATTATTTTTTTTCAATAATATATATTAATTATATTTATTAAAATAGAACACCTTAGGGTTAAATTTTTTTTTATAAAAACAGTTTCTTTACATTTAGTTGGTTTTTGTTTTCATTTATAATTTATATTTATTGAATGATTTCATTAAATATTCATTTATACCATATATTTTCATAATTTATTTAGTGATAGTCATAAATTTAATTATAATTACTGGATGATAAATATCATTTTAAAAAAATGTAAATATTATATTGTAGTCTGATAAAACTCAATAGTTCATGTAACATAATCTATTGGAAGAACATAGTATTGTCTATAACAAAAGCTTAGTTGTTGTTATATGTGTTGAAATATAATATCAATAGTGTTTTTTGTGTAATATTAATATTGTGTGGAAAATAAACAAATATAGAAATAAAAAAATTATTTGAAAACATAAATATTATAAAGACTTGCGGTGTTGCATTTTTTTATAACTTGAATAAATTACATCTAAAATATTATAACATGAAATCAGTTATCATGGTTTTTATATATTTAATCTCTATTCTTGAAAATAATAATCATAAGTATGGTTAATAATAGAACTTCTAAAAAAAGGTTATAGGGAAATAAGAAGTCATCCAAATACTATGATATTATATATTAGAACATTAACAAAAATCGGGTCATGGAAGGGAAGTATGACATAGATGTTCTGATGGAGTGTAATGAAGAACATGATCCCAAAAATTTTGTTGGACCCAATACATTAAATAATAGTTGTGAAATTGGACACTTATATAATAAAAATTATTAATATATGGTAATAATTTTGTTCTAATTCCATTTTCTTATAGTTGGAAAACTCATTCACTCTCTATGTATACAAGTAAAAATACATAAAATACACATTTATATCTAATAAAAAATCTAATCCTTTGTTTTTTACATGAAATAATTGTCCTTCAACTATTGTAATTCTTTTCATCATATAGTGATGTTAAATAATAATCTATAAAATGTTGGGCAATGTTCAACATAAACCATTTCATAAATGGATAACCATATGAAACCTCAAAAATATTATATTTCAAATCTATAAAAATAGGGTCAATAAATTTCCAAATTCATTTTATTATCAAATCCCCACATAACATGAAGTTTTTATTAGTCATCACATATCATCATGTGAATAAATTTTTCATGTATTCAATTAAAGCATGGTAATAATAAGAATTACTATAAAAACAAATTGGAAACATTTATGATTTTTTATCCTAATTTAAAGAATATGATATTTGATATGTTCCTTTAATCCAAAAACTATTTTCGACTCCAACAAAAATAGTATAACCACATTGTAAATAAACCATTTATCATGTCAAATGTAGCCTTTAATATCCAATTTATATTAAACCAATAAAAGTTATCTTTATCCAAACATCATCTCAACATCATGAATATATTATGGGTTGTATTTATATCAATGATGTGTTTTCCAAGAAGGTCATATTGTCACCCAATCATTATTATTTGGGATCAGTACCATTCAACATATCATTCATAAAATAAATATAATGGAACATAGTAAAATCATTATATATCCCATAATACCTATGACCAATATATAATACATAAAATTGTCAAATGAAATAATTCATTAATCGGAAAACATACACAATAATCATTCCTCTTATTATTTATTAATAGTATAATCATGTCCAAAATCTTGTAGATTAATTTGAGGTGTATTCTCCTAAACTATAAGGAAATAATTTTCAAAGTTCCACATCACCTTGCAGCTATAATGATTCATTATATCCTTTATATTCCATACCTTTAATTATATAGATTTATAACCATTATCATCACATTTATAAAAAAACAATCCATTCAAGCACCTCCTAGGGTTATTAATTAATCAATTATCACAAGTTATGAAATAATTATTTATCTTTTTTAAATTATCCATATTTTTCATTTTGGTAATATTTATCTTGTTCTTCCATCTGGATATATAATAAATATATAATTATATAATTATATTTTATGAACATTATATTATTTATCTATATGATAAGAATTTTTTGGAGACTATTTCCTATCAAAGTATTTGATTATGATAGTTAAATATATGATCATTTTTACTTTTTAGATCAGGTTAACTTGTTAGTCATCCATTACTTCTGTTATGGTCAATTACTGTAATATTAATTACACAATATTTTTTAAATTTATTATTGAAAATAATTTACACTATCCAAACTAGTGAAATATATTACATAAATTAAAATATTATTGGGATGTAATGAAATAATTATAAACATGTTTTCTTCGGGATGTGCATCTATACATAAATCATTGTCTATCATAGGGTTATGTTGAATAATATATGTTTTCCTAAATCTACATTCCAAGGTTTCAACTAAATATATGTTGATACCAACTATAAAGACCCTAACCTAGAAACCCAAATCCAGTGTATACTAACAACTTGATAATACTCATGACCTGAGAGACACTAAATGAGTTCCATGATTAGAGCCATTACATGATCTCATGCGCACTTCCTTAGATGTCATAGGCTACTGACAAGTAGTAAAGGTATTTTATAAAGTGTGGAGATAATATATCATATTTATTATATAAATTCATATAATATGAATAAAAAATAAGGGGAACAATAAACAATATACCCTCAATAACAAAAATTTCTAAAAATATTTTATAGGTACAAAACCAAATATAAAATGTCTTACCAAGTTATACAGTGACATGTGACAAGGAGAAAAATGAAAAAAATAATCCTCTAAATTCACTTAAATACATGGCTATATCCCTATTAAATTTACAATGTATTCCCAAATCAACCACCTAGCATATTGAAATTTCCCATGTTATCATCTACAAGAATAATTTCTATTCAGAAACCCTGTGACAACACGTGTAGTGTGGCAATAAAGCATAGTAGGACACCACTAGTATTGTCTTCAAAATATACAATCAAAATATAAAGTGTATTGATGAAAAAATTGACTAAAAAGTATTGATAGTATACCTCAATCCATTAATTAACCATGCTCATATTACCCACATTTGTTATAGAATACCAGGGGTTAATCATTTTCGTCAATTAAATATCATCCTATTATCGTAAAAAAACAATGCATACAGTGAAAATTCAAAATTTATATCTCACTAAGGAATACATTTCACAAAATGGTGTTTTAAAAACTACAGATTATTATTGAAAATAGAGTTCATTTTGTGTTGGTTGTCAACACACGCTTGGTTGATCAAGGACATCATTTTTTGTCATCAATTCTTACATTGAATATTAGTGAGTTGTCAAGGAAATAGAGCCTATAGTTCAACCAAACCACAATACTGAAGGTGGTATCTTTTCCTAGTGTTTTACAAATTTTGGAATCCAAAATAAGTATAATGGAAAGCATCATGAAATGTGAATTTTCATGAAGGACATATAGAAATATGGAAAATTTATGATTTTTTGGAGGGGACTTTGGGAATTGTATTTCACGAAATATTAAATTTTTATGTTGCGATGTCATGCGATCATGATGAGTATAAAAACTATATCTAATTGAAAAATCACAATCAGTGATTTTCATATCCATGATTACGAAAATTGTATAATCATAGAGTTGATAAGGGTTTTATTGATTTATTCCTGACAATATCACTTTGACGTAGTGAAATAAAATTGTAAGAGTTCCACAAAGACATTTTTGTATGATCTGGAAAATTGGAAAAGAGGAGGGGGAGCTTTATGTGAGCTCGTATATAAGAGACTACCCCTCTTCACCCATTATAATTTTTTCAGTGAATGTTTTTAATTGTTATAATTTCATGAAGAATGGGGAGATCTGTGAACCAAACATTATTTGGGTGTTTGAACATCATGAAATTATCTTAAATCTCTTGAATGACGCTAATGATTTTGACTGAAGGTTTCTTCATGATGATACGGTATTCCTCATTAATTGTATGAGCTTCCTAATAAAATTTTTATCTGCAAAGGCAAGGGTATTTCATGATGGATGAATGTTCCATGAAGGCATGGGAGGTTCAAAAATGATGGTTATTCTACGAAAGGAAAAATTACTTCGCGAAGGTAGTGTATTTTATAAAGGAAGAGTATTTTTTGTGAAGGAGTTTCAATCACCAAGGAGCTTCATGATAGTTTGTATTGAATATCAGGTTTGAGTGAAATATTATCCCCAAGTGAATCAACTCATGAAAATTATGTAATAATAGTCTATTGTTATATCCCTGACAAAGACATTAAGATTATCAATTGATGCTACCATCAATTCAAAAAACTATTATAGACTTCGATCACAACTGTGAATGAGGGGGAGTGGGTAGAAGTATTCTGAGGGACTTAGTGGGATATCTATAAATCCTAGTAGTGGAATTGTTCTTGGAAGAGAGTGAAAATGTCGAATCATTTTCATTCCACATCTCGTGAATATTAATGGATTTAGGTATGATGGGCACACCATCAGCAAAATATCCTAATACTAGCCATATGTGGTGAACCAAATAATTCTACCACATTCTCTCTTTGAATGAGAATGTTTCATTACATCACTACTAGAACAGATATGTTTGTAAAGTTCATACCAATGTGGGAACAAGATCCATCACTTTAGAAGAATACCATGACACCCGGATTAACCCCTCATATCTCAGGGTTCTCTAAGGACCTACTAAAAATACATAACACATACTTTGAGTTTTAATTCCAGATATTATCATTAAATGATACCACTAGGGGAATAACACCACAATCTGGCTAAATAACCCATGAATTATAGTGGTGGGGTTTAGATCCCTAGTCAAATCAGACCCATGGGTATTGAACATCAATTCAATAACCCACAAACAACCTATCCATTTTCACATTCTTAATTATAAATAATACATTTTACTATAATAATCATAAAAAATGAACATATTTATCATTTACATGAATAAACCATTTAATACATATTCCATCTTCATGACACATCCTGTTGGAATATTTTATATTTACATTACTTAGGGCTTAAATGAATTTCCACCTTGGATTTCAGAAAAAAATTTAATAAATTTCCCCATTCACAATTTCTAAATCACTAATAATATTTAATTTATGGGACTTAACCCACTATCATGAATATTATTAATTTATATAATAAATTTAAAACATTTATCCTTATATAACTACAGGTAATTCCTTATCAGTAACAAGACACATGGCCATTAGTTCTATTTCATATCTCAAACTGTAATGTCTCAAAGATTCTATATAATACATTTTAATTATATGGTATTATTTTCAGAATGAGAAACTTGAAAGCACACCATTATAAAGCATAGAGTTCCCAGAATGATCTGTCGATGTTTCGTTAAGGTTTAATTAGCGCCCGTAAGATGTTTTCCTGAAAAAGTAAGATATAACATAAACAGTTGACTGGATCAGATATCTGAGGGTACCATTGCATTCAAAATGGCGGGTTTACCCTAGATGCGACTGATGTTTGGTCGGCGCGGTCCTCCTATGAGAAAACCCAAAAATGGACTCATTAATAAAATAATTAAATCTATTATTTTAATTTTTCAAATTATTATAACTCACTAACAGTAGCTCGAATTAAAAATTTGAGACCACCATTAATCTTCTGATGGAATTATTTATATAAGAAGATACTAACATTGGATGTCGTAGTCCACCAATGAAAGTTAGTTTTTGGCCGTCAATAAAATAATGATGTAAAAATTATTTTATTGTAAAATCCATGACTTTTAAATGGTAACTCAGAATGGAAATATGAGAGTATCGTTGGGTTTTTTGGGGCATGTTTCACTTGGGAAGAGCCTATCCTTGACTGGCACTGGTTGAGGGTGACTTAAAAATTTTCCCAACTTTTTTTGGATACATTCAGTAAATGCCCATGTGACATTTTGTAACTTTTGAACCATTTCTCAGAATTGAAATCCAACGACACCATTGAACTCACAATGCCGATATTCACTTATGGAGACAGTCACCTTAACTGTAGTAGGATGAGGGTGAAAATTATTTTTTTTGAATTTAGTGGGAGAGTTAAAAGATTAAAAATACAATAAAGAACAACTTTTATTTTACATTTAAAACCTCCCATTTTATGTTTATTATAGGGACCACCCAAACTAAAAATCCCCAATTTAAATTCAATGGTGGGGACCACCTGACCCTTGAACTCCCCCATTAATTAGAGACAACTATTTGTTTTCCTCTAATTCATGTGCCAACTCAATTAGTTAATTTAATAAACTTATTTGGAACTTCACCATTTGGATGAAGGATTTTTGGAAACAAGGAGAGATCTTGAAAACATGGAAGGATATTCTTCAAGGAATAACATCCACTACAATGAATAACATCCTCCAGAATCGGAGAACGAGGGCAGTGCTTGAGCCCGGATTAGGGACATCTTGTGGGAGAAACAAATGCCAAAGTCACAATCTCATCGAATTCATCCTCTTCCTCATGCCACCTCCAACGGACAATCGGGGTGGGGGTTTTTAGTATTATTGAATTTATTTATTGATCCTTCATATTCTGATTTCACAATGATGATGGAAAACTATCATTTCCATCGTCCAACTGTTAAACTATTCTCCTCTTTATTTTTATTCTCAGGGCATTCTTCATGTGTTCTTCAAAGCCAAATATTTATTGACACTAGAAATGCAATAATTTGTTGAGCCCGATATATGGACATGGATCCCTCAAAACAAGGATATCCAATATGCAATCATTAAATTTTTTGGGATTGGAACAAATCCATAATGGCAAGCTGAAGGAGGAAGCCAAATATTTATTATCACTGGAAATGCAATATTTTGTTGATCACATCATCTGGATGCAGATTTCATGAACTGGGGATCGAGAATATGCGATCATTTTATTTTTCAGGGTTAGGAAGAAGATGTGACCACACAAGGAAGGAGCGAAGAGGTGGAGTTGGGTGGTCTAGCACGTCTAGTGCAGGCGGTGCGCGCGCAACAGTAGGACCAGGTGGCTTCGGCTGAAGACGAGGGATATTGGGTGGCAACACGAGTTGGCAGTGTGGTGGAGGCCGGCTGTGTGCGAGGCGGTGGTGCATCAGATTCCCAGTTCGTGTACAGGGGTGAAAAATCATGGTAAAAGAAAATTATATTGGAGATAGGAAGGAATATATATGAAATAATATTAGAAGAAAAATAAATATAAAAAATGATATTGTGGTGATATTTGAACCCGCATGCCCCAAAATGGGATACCTAATGTGTGTGAGTCTCAAATGATATTGGAGAGAGAAAAATTCAATAAATGAAATAATAATAATATAATATTATTATTATTGTTTATGGTTGTAAAAACCCTATTTCATCCTTAACTTATACACGAGACCTCGATTTCATGAACCATCAGTAGCAGTGTGACCATGACATCGAGTTGATAATTATGAGTGTAATATTGGATGTCTTTTTTAGGTTTTCATATCTGCTACCCGAAGCACTCGGAAAATAATAGATTTAATAATATTATTAAATCTTCAACCCTCCATAACTATGGCGTGTGACGTCTAATTGACTTCCCGTTAGTGGCGATGGGATCATGTCATTAATGCCATCAATTTAAGTCTATTATTGGATACTAAATTCTAGTTCGTGGCTCGGGGTCATGAAACACCCAATAATAATATTATTATTATTTCAAGATCTAGTATTCGACATATCTCACTCATACAGTGTCAATATTACGAACCATCTACGGAACCAGAAACCTTGAATCAAGAAGGTCTTTTTGTATAACCCACATAGGTTTTAGATAATGCTTGGATATGGTCGGGTTGGATCGATCATGAATACATCAGGGACCTCTGGACAAAATGGCTAATAACATACATACTCGGCGTCTGATTGATACACCGTTTATTGCATTGAGACCCCTAGGACAAGGTTGTCCTTTGGGATTATTTTTTATCGGAATTCATGGCTATTAGAGTATCGACCAATGGTTTTATGATCATACCCTCTTGGAGATGAGAAATTTTATTTCGAGAACCCTAGTACCTGGTTGTGATGTGAATAATTAATTACTATCTTGTATGGGTCAACACTAAGCGATCCTCTCTCGGTCAGCACCTAGTGCTCCTCTGTGTGTCAGCACCAAGCGAGAGTGTGTGGGTGTGCATCGAGTGATCATTTGTGTGTTATCACCTATCTATCCTATGTGGGTTAGCACCGAGCGATCCTCTGTGGGTCATCACCGAGTGATCCATTGTGGGTCATCAATGAGAGATCTTGTGTGGGTCAGCCCCTAGAGATCTTATGTGGGTCTGAAGACATACTAATGATGTACTACAATCCTCTGTGGTTTTGATCATTTTTTATGATCCTTTGTGGGTCTACCTCTTAATAGAGTAAGATGATTCGTTAGTAACGTCTAATCATATCTTGTACTATACCTAAGAAATACCTGGTGTGAGCTGATTTAGTACATTTGGGTTATTATTCTATGTGGCGTACTTGTGTGGAACATACCTTCATGGTATTTCTTCCTTTGTGGAATAGTTGAGATTTTGTATTTTGAGTTGGAATCTATGTTTAATCATGATTGAGATTGGTATACATGATGACATTGATATATGGATGGGCATATACATTAGTAGGGTTATCACTGGTTTACTTTCCATGTGGTTTATCCATAGTAAATTTTGTGAGACCATGAGGGTCTTGGGGCCCCTACTGAGTATCTTTACTCTCACCCACTACATGGGATATGCATGCACATTGTTTTGTTTGGTATAGATGACTGAAAATTCTAATCGAGGCTGAGGGTACCAGGGCTAAACGGGGCCTGGAGGTGGACCATAGAGCGTGAGAGTACGCAGAGAAGATGGGTAGACATGGAGTGATAAGGAGGTGATATGTACCTTCCCTTCAGGTATGAACATCATAGAATGACCCAATAGATGCCTTTATTTTTCATCATTTGTATTGTATTTCAGTTATAATTGTACTATTACTATTGGGATTGTATTCCGGCCCAATTTTACATTAATCACTATTTTTTCTATGCAATTGACTTGTGTTAGTATCATTTTTTGTGCATGGTAGTGTGTTTTTGTAGGTTATAATGGAAAATCCTTCCCGGTTATAGGTAATACGCCTTTCGGTGCTATTCTCCAGCCCCTGGACTATGGAAGGAGGGCTTCGGGTAGTCACCGTACGAGCCCTGGGGACAGGTCAAGAAAAATTCGAATCAGAGGAGTCGGTTCTACCATAGAAAATACAGCACTGATATTTTTAATGGAAATACGATTATGTTTATAGAGTATGGTTTTCATTTTAGGGAATCTAGTGTGGGTGTGGTGGCTGACGCATCCATACACCAGGACCCTGACATCTGATTTCTGACACAGTGCATAAAACACGGATTGCGTGTGTGTTTTGAAATGTTTTCTTTTGTTTTATTGAGTCATCTTACCAGGTATAACATAATTACCATGTCACACCTGTTCCTTCTCAAGATGCCTCTGTGTAGAAATCTTGCTAGGATTCCTAAGAGAGTACACGATGATAGCCCACCAACTGAAGAGGGTCCATTTTAAGGTCCTCTTTCTATGTTGGCACATTCGGTTGGTGTACATGCAGCACCAAAACCCATGGAGTAGAATTTGGAACCAGCCACACTGGGAGAGAGTGCATGCTAACTGAGTGTGTTTGATGGCTTCTAGATGTAGAGGTCTCAGAGGTTTTGAGGTAAGACAGATTCCCACACAGGTTAGGGCTGGATGGAGGCATTTGCTAGATTTTTCTTCCTAGTTGAGACAACAGTAGAGAAGATGATGATATTAGCTAATAGTATTTTCCAGTGGGTGACCATGAGGCTGGTTTGTATAGTGATGAGTCTTCGGTACGTGGACCATTACCCGAGATAGTACATTAGGGTAGTTTTTCATATATATCAATGATTTTGGGTTATTAGTTACAACTAATGGTACTGATAGAGGACACATATAGTCTTAGTACCTTATGCATGACTCTGCATCAGATACCCCTCAGGTTACGAGGTGAGCCTGGATCATAGGCGGTTGGGGAATGTCTTGAAGAGGTGGATGAGATTTCTCTAGAGAATATATAGCTTCGGAAGGATGACATGTCAGTAGATGAGTATTCATCGAGGCATAATGATCATTCCTGGTACTCGATGAGTAAGATACAATCAGTGCTTCAGAGATCCGACCTATGAGCGAGGTGTCTTTAGGGACATATGAGCTATAACTATTCCACTATGCATTGCTACTTATGTCAAGTTTCTAGAGATAACCTTTGTGGTTGAATATTCTTTCGATGAGCAGATATAGCCAGTGAATGTCAGCAGTGGGAAATCAGGAAACTGGGGAAAATCATAGAGACATGGGTGGTTAAAAATGTTTCCAGAAGAAGAATTGTTAGGGACAAATGAATCAATAGTGAAGAATATGTGGAAGCATAGCTAGGAGAGTAGCCTGAGGTGGTATACATTTCGACATGTTACAACCACCCACTTTTGTGGACCCCACCTACATTAGGGAACTGAAGGTCATGGGAAGGGAGTAGTTACATTTGGTCAAAGAGTGAGACCCAAGGGCTCTAGGATTTATTTGAGGTACGGTATGTGTCTACTACTATCTTCTTTATAAATAAAAATCATTTCCAATCATTCCTTCTTCTGACTAATCATGTTGAAGACCTTGAGTTTCTGGTTAAACCGTTGACATGACCCTCACGTCCAAGGATACCATTGGGCGGAAACTCGATAATCACACTTACGCCGATGATGTCATCTATCCCTTGATCTGAGAGTTTCGGTTGGAACCTTTGGATGGCATCATCGAGGCCTTATGAAGTTAGTTTGGGTATGGACTGGACATCCACAGTTCATATTCATATTGATTGTATTAGGAAAAAAGATTGTGGTTTCTCTACAATGTTCGAGTGGGGTTTTCCTTTGATGGTGAAAAGGAAACTCTGGAAGCACAGGATAAACTCATGTATATGAGGGTGAAACCAATCACTCATGAGTTGTCCTGATGTACCCTCATGGTAGAAGGAGTTTTGAGTTTTCTATTACAAATAGGATTGGTTGATCATGGGGACATCTTTTAAATAGATTTTTTCAGGATTAACCCTATTGGGAGAGGTACTTCTAGTTTGGTGGGGTACTACAAGAGTTTTGGACTAGACTTCTCTAGGGTAGCGGCACCCTTTTCAGCTTTGACGATGAAGGAGAAGCCTTTTCTATGGACAGAGAAGTGTCAGAATATCTTTCAAAAGTTGAGATAACGTCGATCGATAGAGTTCTTCTAGTACTATGAATTTCAGATAATATTTACTCCTATGAAGGGGAACATGGTTGTAGATGGACTTAGCAAGAGGTTTGGTCTGTAACTGTAGAGTGAGCCATCAGAGCATCTAGTCGCACTGCAGATATCCTTCGTGGATACATATGAAGGTACATATCTTTAGCTTAAAACTATCACTCCCCCACTACATTAGCATATTGGGGAGGTGCAACATGGTGGTATTGAATATGATGCTCGACAGGCTCAAATATCCACTGGATAGGCACTCGATTGATTTTCTGAAGGTGGGGAGCACAAAGTCCACTTCAGAGGATATACCATGGTACTAGTAGTGCTTCAATAAGAGGTGTTGAGTGTAGAGACCATAATCTTGACGTACATGGACATTACATTACTTTTGCGGAATAATTAATACACAACAAAAACAGTCACACAAGGACCATAATAGTTTAGTGTCTTTGGAAACTTCGATCGTAATCTTGTAATCGTGGTGAAAGATCATAAAAATCTCCCATAAAGATCTTCCACTTTTTGTTTCCTGACCTAAAACCTTTCTTTTGATCGTGTGGGAAAACAAAACATAAAAAGGGTGAGCTCAAATGCTCAGTAAGGGTAAGCATGGATAAAATAAAACATACCATATACATTGGAACTTAAAAACATGAACATAATGTTTAAACATTAAAAACTTGAGCAATGACATAAAACATGGAAGTACCTAAGGCATATATCATAATGGAACATAAACCATGATAAAATAGAATGGGAATAAAACATGTATTTGTGGCATCCATTAAACACATGTAATGATTTCCATAGTAGCCAAGGCATTGCTGCCAATACCATCTTAGTGGACAAAGTCCCTTTCTGAATCGAGTTCACTCGTCGTTTGAGTCTTCTTTTACTGACCCAGTTAAACTTTCTGTTCCATCCATGTCTATCTCATGAGATATAAATCATTACCTAATGCATTGGAGGGAGATATAGGTCCCACCCATCTCATAATAAAATCATTCTTACTTGTGCCACAAAATAAACATACATCATTCATAATAACCCAACGAAAAAAATGGGTTTCATAAACATCATCCCATCATCACATAATCCATATAGAAGAAATGGATATCATTTCTTAATAAGAAAAGTGAAACCATGTAAATCATAGATACATTACACTTGAAACATACATATATGAAATAATTTCATCTTAGATGGAAACTGGTTTTGATAAAACACTTGAAATGAATTCTTGAGGAAAATATCCTTTCTTATTCAAAATCAATTTATTTTCACAAAACGACATGCAATTTTAAAAGAAATATATTTTGTTGAAAATAGTAATGAAATCTTTTAGAGGAATCTTCATGAAAATAAGGCTTTATAAAACCGTAAAAATCTGTTCGTGCCGTATATGTAAAAAAACATTCTTTTCATACTTTTTCCAGAAAAGTCAAAAAGTACCTCGTAACATAAAAAAAAGAATGATTCCTTACATAACATGTAGTAAAAGTAAAAAATGGGTAAAAAGGACTTTAAACATACATGAAAACACTTTTATAAAACACGGACATGGATGATAGAAATAACTGTAGTAAATACTTACGAATATGCAATCTCGGATAAAAATGTGATTTGAAAAATTATCCCTTACCTTATGTATGATATGATTCGTATGTATCCAAACCTCCTGTATAATGATTTAAATAATGTCATTGACCTATTAAAGAATCATATTCATTGTTATGATATCATATATGGTTCACTTATGACTTTTTATTACCCGTTCTTTTGTAAATTCCATGTTAAAGAGTGTTTTGGGTAAAATCTTTTCATTTGTCGTCCGTGATTTGACTTGTAATTATTCATATGATTACTTAGATCACGATTACATAATTCCGGAATATAAAACATGATTTATATATAATATATATTCAGAATATACATATATATAATATATCGATAAATGGAATGAAATACACCGTTCATGGAGACGGTAGGCCGTACGTACGCATGAACGCTGTTTTAGTTTCCTTATTGAGTTGAATGGAATTAAGTAGATGGCATACATATATAGATAAATCCAGTAGCTTTATAATTTCATATATTTCATTATTATTGCTTTAATATACTTTATAATCATTCTTAAATGGTTAACATGGAGAATGAATCTCATCGCGTCGTGGAGATGGTAGTCCGTACGTACGCACGAGCGATGATATCGTTTCCATAATTATTGAATTGAATTGGAGTGGATGATAAAATAAATCATAATCAGTATGATGTTATAATAACTATGTATAGTTATTCTTTACACCATTATACCCATCCATGTAAGGTGTTGGTGGAAAAACAGATTACACCACGGCGTGGAGACGGTATTCCGTACGTACGCACTCGCGGTGATTTTGTTTTCCGTTGGATGGATAGAAGGTGAAATGGGGTTGTTTCATATATACAATAACAAATAAGTATATTAGTGATATTTATGTTATTAATTTATAATTAAACAACTAAATAAGATGAAGTTTAAGAAGAATGAAGCTTGAAAGAATCGGAAGAATAAATTACCTCTTCTTCGATACGCCTCTTTGAAACCTCCTCTTAGGGAATATGATTGATCTTTAAAGTAGAACAGAACCACTAGAATGTTTGTAGGGAATTGGAGAAGATAATTGGGCAGGGTTTGTCCGAGCTTGAAGGCTCAAATTGGTGTGAGGAGGAGAGGGAGGAGGTACCCTTTTATAAGGGAGGAGAGGGTCACCTTTGAAATTCTTAAACATATTAATTTATAATAAATCTAAAACCACTAAAACACCTCAAACAATGACTCATATTCAAATATTAGATGAGATAGGGTTGTAATCTCAACAACCAATAAAATTTAGACATGTTTGGATCTTATTTTAAACCTTATCATTTTGATTTATCCTTATTTAATCTATTAAAGTTTATTTGTGATAATAAAATTTTAAATTTTAAATTATAAGATATAATTACTTATTTGTTGTGAATTTTCCATAATTGTTTACTTTATAACATTATAGACCATATAAATTTAAATTTATAATTTTTAAATATTTTTGTGATTTTTAAAAAAATTTATAATATGTTATTTTTATAAAATAACAATAGTGTCAATTTTGACATTATTCATTTATTTGAAATTAAATAAAATATATACAGAAGATATGTTAAAACTAAAAGCATTAATAGATTAATAAAAGGTCACATGTTTCTATAAAATTAGTGGATCACATTAAATATTTCATATAATATTTATTTTATTATTTTGAAAACCATTTATTTGGTTTATCTCTTAATAAAATAATTACTACGTCATTTTTGTATAATTATTTAATATACTGATTTGTTGCATAAAAATTTAAAATAAAATTCTATGATAAATATAAATCTATTACCTTTCACAATAATCATTTTACTCGAATTTACCATCTTAAAATCACAATATTTAAATTTTTATATTTATTAAATTATGAAGGTGACAACTTTGGCATCATTTAAAATGAAATAATATAAGGGTCATAATCACTTTTATAAGGATCCAAACGGTTATAAATTAGGTCATTGGATGATTACTATGTATATATACACTACCAATAAGTTTTGGTCAGGTTTGTGGTCCTTTTAATGGGTATTATTATTTCAATAAAAACTATATTACTTATTTTCCACTTAATAAATAACTTCTATATCATTAATGTATCACCATTAATGGCAATTATTTAATCCAGAAAAATTATGAATAAATTATCATGATGTAGATAATATCATTATGCTTCTGGAGACTATTCATGTTCTATGTTTTATGATGTTTATCACTAACTTAAAATTATTATACTTATAAGATTTAAGAGAGTGACATGTTGTCCCTTTCATTGGTTTTAATAATAATTAAATTATTTTCATGGTCAAAAGTCCATAAAATGAATCTAATCCGACCCTTAGTTGATATGGTTTTACTTTAAGCCATCCAATAGAATTTTGGAATGTATTAGGGTAATTTTATAATATTATATTTACCCTTAATTACCCGATTTACCTTTAACTATGGTAAATAAAATTTACCGTAGTTATTATTCATAATTCCCAAAAATAAAAAGTATCCTATTTAAATAAATTGGACCCACTAATTCCAAACATGGAATCCATTTTTTGAAATTCAATACACAGAAGTTTCAGAAATTAAATTAAAATTAATCCCATTATCGAATGAAAATGCGTTTTTGTTTAAAACATTGCAAAAAATTGAATTGATTTAACCTACGAATTCAATGTAAAATCAATGCTAATGACATACATTATATTAAATGGTAAAAATATATTCTATTTATAATTTAAAACCATTAAATATTATAATTTATCCATATAAATTATTAAGATGAAAAATTTGTTTTTCATTAAAATATAGCGTGTTTTTACTATTTATCAAAATGTGAAAGTTACCAGAATAATACGAAACATTTATCCAAAGTAAAATTTTATTTCTTTATTCCAAATAAGAATTTTATTTTTTCATATTGAGCTTATAAACATGTCAAAACTAGATTTAAAGTGGGTGTGCCATTAAAAGGCGGCAAAACTGCATTTTTTGAAAAATACTTATTTTACCCGAAAAAGTTAATTTGTTCATATACCATGTTCTAGAAAATGTGTAAGATTAATAATAATGTTATAAAATTCAAAATTTAGTTAATACTATTAATAACGGCTAGTTCATAATAATATTATAATAATATATCATTGTTTAGTAAAACCCGGTATTTCGTAAAACACACGCTATCAAGGAAGGTCCTGATTGCGTGTAATGCAAGTCAAGTCAGGGCTGCATATTTTGAATGAATCCTTCGTTGTTTCATATAACAGAATCCAAGAATATTTCATTTATACATTGAATATATATATATATATACTCAATGTTGCGTAGAATAACTATTATCAAAATTGTATGTAACACGATTCAAGAATAGTGTTGCGTATACTGCAAGCTAATACGGTGTTGCGTATAGCACAAGGTAATATTGGTGTAGCATACAACACAAGATATTAATGAATTTAAAAGAATATTTTTCATAAAATCTCGGGGTGTTACATTCTACCCCCCTTAAAATGAATTTCGCCCGGGAAATTCGTCGGGGTAAAAAATGGTTTACTACTCGAAAGTTTGTTTAATAGAAACTCACATCGTAAAAATGAATACCAAAATATGGCTTTAAAAACTACTGTATGAAATGTAATGGTTACCCAAATTAACTCCTCACTGGGTTTCCACGTAGGAGAACATAGGTGAAAATATGGATATGGAAGAAAAATCTAACCATCATGTTCTGATGGAGAGTGGTAGAGAACATGGTTATGAAAAAGCCAACAATCACAAAGCTATTGATTTGTGATGATCTAAGGTACCATCTGATTAATCGGATATAAGGGAACTAGGACAACATTTTTGGTTTTCAAGATAATTTCCCTAAAGTTGATGAATTAAAAGAAATACTTGCATGATTTTGGTACAATCTCACTGTTGTTTGTGAATTGAACAATTTCCACTTCATCCATTAAAGAAATGAAGTAAAATTTTTTATTCGTGATGTGTTAGCAGATCGTGTGATAGAATGATGGGTCATTCCATATCTTTCAAACAAAAGGTTAGAAATAGTTATAAGTCCATCTTATGGTTAGATTAATCGTATATGGTTCCAAAAATGAACTTATACTTCATATATCATACCTCTTAATAAAATAAAACTAGTTTCTACTAACAAGGGACTTCTTGTAGGCCAGTGGTAGGCGATAAAGGACAGTCGCACTTCAGTTGTGGGTTCGATTCCCACAGTCGTGTCCGACGCGATGGGCTATTGCCCATCTTGCAGGTTGTCTTTTTTCTAAAACTATATTACTATATCATCCCATCAATAATATCGAAAAAGGTTTTATCCTTAAAAAATACTAACTTATGTCCAACATAATCCATTCAAATCTTTAGGTTTATCCATAATATTGCGGTCCATTGTCATATTATAGTGAAAACGATTACCAGAGATTTCATATAAGAAGCATGTTAATACCATCGTTGATCCCCATATATCATAAGATACGTCTTGTTGGTCACATTACAAACGTTTGAAGGCCTTAATAAAGTATTCTATTGAAAAATGAACACCCATTGAACCTTAGTGAAAACATGAATGCAGTTAAAAGTTAACACTTTCCACATACCAAAATCCTCAAAATTCTATATACTCAAACCATGATATTACTTAGTCCTTATATCAATCATGAGCTCATGAATACAATCAAACATCTCATTATCTTATTATTCCTTTATTATGCGCATATCATATACTTTACAAAAATATCTGAATAACATTCCATGGTTACTGGTACCATTCAACATATACTTTCAAATAATTTTAGGAAAAACAATAGTGTAACAATCCTTAGATGATTATTTATTTCATAGTACCATTAACTATACAACATAACTCTCGATAAACATATAATCATTCCAATACCTTCTAAAACAACCGAATGAGCTTCAAAACTCCTTTCAGCTCATATATCATTTGTAGTCTCCTCATCATAATACACATAAATACTACCCATATAACCATGCTGATTCTCTTCATGAGATTTTCCATTAGGGCATTGGTTTGCATAATGCCCATACATTACACAATTAAAACATCTAATCATTGTTGATGTCGTAGCAATACCATTATACTTTTCCATGACGTTAACTGAAACGTTTCCTTTGCACTTACTGACTTTGTGTCCTTCTTTTCCACACCCAAAGCATCTTCCAGTTCCTTTGAAACAATATCCCTGATTCCTCTTACCTCATGATTTACATGAGGAAAATTGAACATTCTTTCCTCTATGATCATCATGAAACTCCATATTTCTCTTATTATCTGAGTCGGGAAACTTACCAAAGTTGAGATTATTGATCATATTATGAGATTTCTGATTAGGCATAATAACGATGTTTGGACTTCCAGATCCTGTTTCATTTGGATTCTCATGAATAAAATCATTCCATTTTCCATCATATCCTCCATTATCATGAATCTTCCTGTTTCCAGCCATTTTCTAAAACCCAAAAAGAATAGTGTTAGAGGCAAAAATCATGCTAGGGAAAACAACATAGTAAAGGGGGAGCACCCTCAATATCTAACATCTTATGTTAAATTCTAAGATCGTTACAGTAGTTCTAGGACTATATCCTATACGTATTCTTATCTGTAGGTACATCACTAGACCTACCTTAGAAATATCTCTAGAGATCTCACTAACATTTTTTCATCCTAGTTTCCAATGTTTGACTAAACATTTCCTCTAATACCAACTGTAGAGACCCTAATCTTGACGTACATGGACATTACATTACTTTTGCGGAATAATTAATACATAACAAAAACAGACACACAAGGACCGTAATAGTTTAGTGTCTTTGGAAACTTGGAACGTAATCTTCTAATCGTGGTGAAAGATCTTAAACAACTCCCATAAAGATCTTCTACTTTTTTCCCTGACCTAAAACCTTTCTTTTGATCCTGGGGGAAAATAAAACATAAAAAGGGTGAGCTAAAATGCTCAGTAAGGGTAATCAAGGATAAAATAAAACATACCATATACATTGGAACTTAAAAACATGAACATAATGTTTAAACATTAAAATCTTGAGCAATGACATAAAACATGGAAGTACATAAGGCATAGATCATAATGGAACATAAACCATGATAAAATATAATGGAAAAATAACATGTAATTGTGGCATCCATTAAGCACATGTAATTCTTTCCATAGTAGCCAAGGCATTACTGCCAAGACCATCTTAGTGGACAGAGTCCCATTCTGAATCGAGTTCACTTCTCGTTTCAGTATTGTTTTATTGAATCGGTTTAACCTTCCGTTCCAGCCATGTCTATCTCATGAGATATAAATCTTTACCCAATTCATTGGAGGGAGATATAGGTCCCACCCATCTCATAATGAAATCATTCTTACTTGTGCCACAAAATAAACATACATAATTCATAATAACCCAACGAATAAAATGGGTTTCATAAACATCATCCCATCATCACATAATCCATATTGAAGAAATGGAAATCATTTCAAAATAAGAAAAGTGAAACCATGTAAATCATAGAGACATTACACTTTAAACATACACATATGAAATAATTTCATCTTAGATGGACAATGGTTTTGATAAAACACTTGAAATGAATTCTTGAGGAAAATATCCTTTCTTCTTCAAAATCAATTTGTTTTTAGAAAACATCATGAAAATTTAAAAGAAAGAGATTTTGTTGAAAATAGTCATGAAATCTTTTAGAGGAAGTCTCATGAAACTAAGGCTTTATAAAACTGTAAAAATCTGTTCGTGCCGTATAAGTTAAAAAACATTCTTTTCGTACTTTTGCCGGAAAAGTCAAAAAGTACCTCGTAACATAAAAAAAAGAATGATTCCTTAGATACCATGTAGTAAAATTCAAAAATGGGTAAAAAGGAAATTAAACATACATTAAAACACTTTTATAAAACATGGACATGGATGATAGAAATAACCCCAGTAAATACTTACGAATATGCAATCTCGGATAAAAATGAGATTTGAAAAATTATCCCTTACCTTACATCCGATATGATTCGTATGTATATTAACCTCCTGTATAATGATTTATATAATGTCATTGACTTATTACATAATCATATTCATTGTTATGATATCATATAAGTTTCACTTATGACTTTATATTACCCGTTCTTTTGTAAATTCCATGTTAAAGAGTGTTTTGGGTAAAATCATTTCATTTGTTGTCTGTGTTTTGACTTATAATTATTAATATGATTACTTAGATCATGATTACATAATTCCATAATATAAAACATGATTTATATATAATATATATTCATAATATACATATATATAATAGATCGATAAATGGAAAGAAATACACCGTTCATGGAGACGGTAGGTCGTACGTACGCATGAACGCTGTTTTCGTTTCCTTATTGAGTTGAATGGAATTAAGTAGATGACATACATATATACATAAATCCATTAGATTTATAATGTCATATATTTCATTATTATTTCTTATATATACTTTATAATCATTCTTAAATGGTTAACTTGGAGAATGAATCTCATCGCGTCGTGGAGACGGTAGTCCGTACGTACGCACGAGCGATGATATCGTTTCCATAATTATTGAATTGAATTGGAGTGGATGATACAATATCTCAGAATCAGTATGATTTTATAATAACTATGTATAGTTATTCTTTACACCATTATACCCATCCATGTAAGGTGTTTGTGGAAAAACAGATTACACCACGACGTGGAGATGGTATTCCGTACGTATGCACGCGCGGTGATTTTGTTTTCCATAGGATGGATAGAAGGTGAAATGGGGTTGTTTCATATTTATAATAACAAATCAGTATATTATTGATACTGATGTTATTAATTTATAATTAAACAACTAAAGAAGAAGAAGTTGAAGAAGAAAGAAGATTGAAAGAATCGGGAGAAGAAATTACCTCTTCATCGATACGCCTCTTTGAAACCTCCTATTAGGGCACTAAGATTGGTCTTTAAAGTAAACCAGAACCACTAATATGTTTCTAGGTAAGTTGATAAGATAATTTGGCAGGGGTTGGCCGAGTTTTAAGGCTCAAATTGGTGTGAGGAGGATAGGGAGGAGGTACCCTTCTATAAGGGAGGAGAGGGGCACCTTGGGAATTCTTAACAATATTAATTTATAATAAATCAAAACCCACTTAAAAACCTCCAAAAATGACTCATATTCGAAGAATAGATGATATAGGGTTGTAATCACATCAACCAATCAAATTTAGAAATGTTTGGATCTTATTTTAAACCTTATCATTTTGATTTATCCTTATTTAAACTATTTAAATTTATTTGTGGTAATAAAATTCTATATTTTAAATTATAACAAATATTTACTTATTTGTTGTGAATTTTCCATAATTTTTTACTTTATAACATTATAGACCATATAAATTTAAATTTATAATTTTTAAATATTTTTGTGATTTTTAAACAATTTTATAATATGTTATTTTTATAAAATAACAATAGTGCAAATTTTTACACTATTTATTTATTTGTATTTAAATAAAATATATACAGGAGATATGTTCAAACTAAAAGCTTTAATAGATTAATAAAAGGTCATATGTTTCTATAAAATTAGTGGATATCATTAAATAGTTAATATAATATTTAGTTTATTAATTTAAAAACCATTTATTTGGTTTATCTCTTAATAAAATAATTACTACAACATTTTTGTATAAGTATTTAATATAATGATCTGTTGCATAAAAATTTAAAATAAACTCCTATGATGAATATAAGTCTATTAACTTTCACAGTAATAATTTTACTCTAATTTATCATCTTAAAATCACAATATTTAAATTGTTATATTTATTAAATTATAAAGGTGACAACTTTGGCATGATATAAAATAAATTAATATAAGTGTCATAATCACTTTTATAAGGATTCAAACGGTTATATATTAGGTCATTGGATGATTAAGGTGTATATATACACTACCAATAAGTTTTGGTCAGGTTTTTGGGCCTTTTAATGGGTATTATTATTTCAATAAAAACTATGTTACTTATTTTACAGTAAATTAATAATTTATGTATCATTAATGTATCACCATTAATGACAATTATATAATCCCTAAAAATTCTGAATAAATTATCATGATGTAGATAATTTCAATAGATTTATGGAGACTATTCAGGTTCGATGTTTTATGATGTTTATCACTAACTTAAAATTATTATACTTATAAGATTTAAGAGAGTGACATGTTGCCACTTTCATTGGTTTTAATAATAATTAAATTATTTTCATGGTCAAAAGTCCATAAAATGAATCTAATCCGACCCTTATTTGATATGGGTTTACTTTTAGCCATACAATATAATTTTTGAATGTGTTAGGGTAATTTTAAAATATTATATTTACCCTTAATTACCTGATTTACCTTTAACTATGGTAAATGAAATTTACCGTAGCTACTATTCATAGTTCCCAAAAATATTAAGTAGCCTATTAACATAATTTCGACCCACTGATTCCAAATATGGAATCCATTTTTTGGAATTCAATACACAGAAGTTGCAGAAATTAAATTAAGATTAATCCCATTGTAGAATGAAAACGCGTTTTTGTTTAAAACATTTCAAAAGATTGAATTGATTTAACCGACGAATTCAATGTAAAATCAATTCTAATGAAATACATTATATTAAATGGTAAAAATATATTCTATTTATACCTTAAAACCATTCAATATTATAATTTAACCATATAAATTATTACGATGAAAAAAGTTGTTTTTCATTAAAATATAGCGTGTTTTTACTATTCATCAAAATATGAAAGTTACCAGAATAATAGAAAAAATTTATCCAAAGTAAATTTTTATTTCTTGATTCCAAATAAGAATATTGTTTTATAAAATTGAACTTTTAAACATGTAAAAAACTATATTTAAAGTGGGTGCGCCATCAAAAGGCGGAAAAACTTCATTTTTTGAAAAATACTCATTTTACCCGACAAAATTATTTTTTTCTTATACCTTGTTCTTGAAAATGTGTTAGATGAATAATAATGTTATAAAATTAAAATATTAGTTAATACTATTCATAACATCTAGTTCATAATAATATTATAATAATATATCGTTGTTTAGTAAAACCCGGTATTGCGTACAACACACGCTATCGAGGAAAGTCGCGATTGCGTGTAATGCAAGCCATGTCAGGGTTGCGTGTTGTGAAAGAATCCTTCATTGTTTCATATAACATAATCCAACCATATTTCATTTATACATTGAATATATATATATATACTCAATGTTGTATAGAATTACTATTATCAAAATTGCGTGTAACATGATCCAAGAATAGTGTTGTGTATACTACAAGCTAATACGGTGTTGCGTATAGCACAAGGTAATCTTGGTGTAGCATAAAACACATGAAATTAATGAATTTAAATGAATATTTTTCATAAAATCTCAGGGTGTTACATTGAGGGAGTTCCATATGTCCCCTATGGTTGTACATCCTAGTGTGGTGAAGATGTAACAAGACCTCTGGCACTAGTACTGGTGGCCAGGGATAAAAAAAGTAGTGGCATAATTCGTATCACGATGTCTCACTTGTCAACAAATGAAGAAAGCATAGAGTTGGAAGAAGTCTTATGCAGACAGGATATGGAGACCCTTGGAGTTCCAGGAGGGGGACCATGTATTCTTCCTTGTCTCTCCTCGACAGGTACTAAAGGTAATTTTCTGAGGTGGCATGTTGTCACCACAGATTATTATCCCTTTTTTGATACTGTGGATGATTAAGGATGTATCATACCATTTGGCTATTACACCGCAGTTGGAGAGGGTGCATGACATCTTCCATGTATCTCAGCTTAAGAGATACATGCATGGACCATCTCACATCATCGATCATGACGAGTTCGACTTCGATGATGAGGTGACATTAATAGAGGATTTATTGGAGATTGAGGGTCAAAAATAGAAGGTCCTTCATGGGTGGTCGATACTGATATTACACATATGTTGGCATCATGAGAACCTCCATGAGAGAATATGGGAGCAGGATCCTCATATTCGTGTTTAGTACCCACTTTTGGTGTTTTTCCTTTTGTTTCAGCTTTTGAGGAAATAAAGACCAAATATAGGGAGATTTTAATGTCATGAAATTTAGGTATAAATTATTTTTAATTAATGGAATTATTTAGAGATAGTGAAATCTGAGGGTGTGTGATTCTGGGTCCTGGACTGCCCAGAATGATCTATTGAAGTTTTTCTGTGATTTAATTAGAGCGTGTAAGAAGTTTTCCTGAAAAAGCTGGATAACTCTTAAACAGTTTCCCAGATCAGAAATATTAAGGTACAATTGTATTCATAATGGATGGTTTACCATAGACGCGACTTATGTTTGTTCGGAGTAGGCCTCTTGTGAGAAGACCCAAAAATAGAATAATCATAAATAAAATAATTAAATATATTATTATTTTTTCAAATGATTATAACTCATAAATGGTTTCTCGGACTGAAAATACAATACCATAGCTAAACTCATGATTTCATGATTTATTTAATACAATAATAACTTTTTCCATTGCGGGCATCCAATGAAAGTTATTTTTTTGTCGTAAAAAAATAATAAAGTTGCCAATTATTTTATTCTAAAATCCATAACTTCTTAATAGTAACTCGGAATGAATATCCAAGAGTATTGTTGGGTATGTTGGGGCATGTTTCAATTCAGTAGATCCTAACATCGACTAGAACAGGTCGAGGGTGACTGTTAATCATTTTACAACCTTTATTCGGGTACACTCAGTAAACGCGCATGCCACATTTTGTAACTTTTGAATCTGTTCTCTGAATTGAAACATGATAACACTGTTGTACCCACAACACTAATATTTAGTTAAGGAGACCTTCACCTTGACCGCATGATGTCGAGGGTGAATGTTACTTTTCATAACACTGTTCTCTGAATTGAAACATGAATTGTTGTTTTCCTGTAGTTTATGTTCCAAATCAATTAGTTTATTTAATAAACTTATTTGGAACATGACCATTAGGTTGGAGGATTGATGGAAAAAGGGAGAGCTCTTGAGAAATTTTAAGGAGATTCTTCAATAAAGACCATCCAATACAATGAAGGGAATCCTCTGGAATTGGTTAAAGAGGAAGATTCTTGATCCCAGATCAGAAACATCTTGTGGGAGAATCAAACACAGATGTCACCATCTATCGACTTTGCCTTCATCCTGGTGCCACCTCCAACAAACAATCGAGGTAGGTTTTTCTAAAATGATTGAATTTTTATTGATCCTTAATATTCTAAAGTTATGATGATGATGGAAAAACTAACATGGACATCGACCCACACTTAAACATTTCCCCTCTTTCTTTTTATTCTCTGTGTGTTCTTGGTGCATTTTTCAAAGACAAATATTAATTAACGTTGTAAACAAAATAATTAGCTGAGAAAGATATATAGACACATAGCCCAAGATACAAAGATCACAAATATGAAAATGTTTAATTTTTTATGCATGGAATGAATCCTCAATGGCTTGTGGAAGGAGGTTTTCAAATATTTTTTGGCACTGGATATGTAATACTCTATTAAGCACGACATATGGATGCGGAGCCCTCGACCCGATGATCAAAAATATAAGACCAATTTATTTTTCGCAGATTGAACAAAGATGGGTCAACCCACTAATGGTGTGATGTGGTGTATCAGTGTGGTCTGGCATGCTTAGTGAAGGAAGTATGTGCACAACAAGCGAGGCCAAGTGGCTACGGCCAATGACAAGGCAGATTAGGCAGTAGTGCAAGTAGGCAGTGCGGTGGAGGCAGGTCGTGTGCGAGGCAGAGGCACAACAGATTCCCAGTTCGTGTACACGGGTGAAAAATCATGAAGACGAAAATTAGATTGGAGAGACGAACTAATATATTGGAAATAAAATAAAAATAATAATGAATATAAATATAAGATATAGAGGCACTATTTGGACACGAACACACAAAAAAGGGATACACCTCTTGTGCCTGAATCTCAAATGAGATTGGAGAGAGAAACTTTCAATAAAATGAAATAATAATAATAATATATTATTATTGTTATTTATGGTTGTCAAAACCATATTTCATCTATAACTTATCCGAGTGACCACAGTTTCCCGAACTGTCAGTGGAAGTACGACCCTAACATTTAGATGAAAATTATGGGTCCAATATTGGATGTCTTTTTCCAGTTTTCAGATCCGGTACCCAAACCATTTGTAAAATAATATATTTAATATTATTATTAAATATTCGACCAGCCATAAGTCTTTCATGTGACGTCCAATTGACTTACTGTCAGTGGCAATGTGATCCTTTGATTAATACAGTGGATTCAAGTCTAATGTTGGATTCTAAATTCTGGGTCGTGGCTCGGGGACATGAAACACCCATTATTATTATTATAATTATTATTATTATTATTATTATTATTATTATTATTATTATTATGAGATCTTGTATTTGACATATCTCCCTCAAATGGTATAGAAACGACGAACCGTCTATAGAACCAAAAACCTTGGATAGAGATGGTCCTTTTTGTATACCCCACTTGGGTTTTCGATAATGTCGGGATATGGTTGGGTTGGATCAAGCAAAAATCCAACCAGTCTCTTGAGGATAAAAGGATAATAACTTACATACTAGGCATTCGATTAACAGACCGTCTGTTGTGTTGAGACCCCTAAGACGTGGCGGTTATTTGGGTTACTTCATCATAAGACTTCGTGGCAGTTGGTGTTTTGACAATTGGATTGAGGAGAGGACCAACCCATAGATTAGCAAGAATAATGTGGGAACCCTAATAGCTGGCTGTGATGTGAACAATGAATAGCGATCCTGTGTGGGTCAACACCAAGTGATCCTATATAGGTCATCCCTGAGCGATCTTGTGTGGGTCAGCACCGAGTGACCCTACAAGGGTCTGCACCATGTAATCTTGTGTGGGTTAGCACCTAGAGATTCTGTGTGGGTCAGTACCGAGTGATCCTGTGTGGGTTAGAACCGAGCGATTCTGTGTGGGTCAGCATTGAGCGATCATGTGTGGGTCAGAAACTAGAGATCTTATGTGGGTCTGATGACATATAGATGAAGCACTACAATCCTCTGTGTGCCTGATCATGGTTTAGGATCCTTTGTGGGTCTTCCTCATAGTAGTAGAAGATGATTCAGTCATTACATCTAATCCTTTATACTACTGTACCAAATAAATACAAGATGTGAGATGAGTCAGTACCTTTGGGGTAATCTCTTGTGTTCCGTACTTGTGTGGAACTTACCTTTGAGGTATTTGTTCCTTTGTGGAATAGTTGAGATTTGGGATTTTGATTTAGACTATGTGATTCCTCATGATTGTGATGGGTATATTTGATAACATAGGTATATGTATGGGCATATTCCTAAGTAGGTTTCTCACCTGTTTAATTTCTTTGTGGTTTATCCTTGGTTAATTTGTGAAACCATGAGGTTCTCGAGGACCCCACATAGTATCGTTATACTCACCTCTACATGGGATATGCCCACACCATGTTGTGTTTGGTTCAGATGACAGACATCGCTAATCAAGGCTGAGGGTATTACGGCTAGACGGGACCCAGAGGTGGTCCATACAGCGTGATGGTATGCAGAGGCGACAGGCAGGCGTGGATTGCTGAGGTCGCGATATTTACCTACCCTTCCGGTAGGAACCTCAGATAACGACTTAATATCTACCTTTCTTTTTCATCAGTTTTATTGTATTTTAGTTGTACTTGTGTTATTACTGTTGGTCATGTATTTCGAACCCTTTTTTACTTTCATCGCCCTTTTTTCAATATTGTTGACTTGTCTTCGTATCTTGTTATGTACTTGGTTGCGTGTGTTTATAGGTTATAAAGGCAATGACTTCCTGATTATAGACAATACACCTTTCGGTGCTAGTCTCCAGCCTCTAGCCTATTAAAGGCGGGCTTGGGGTAGTCACGGTATGGGCCCTGGGGATGGGTCGTGACACAAACTAACATGCTAATATATTTATTATCGAATTTATCTATTAAAAATTCAGTTAAATTATTAACAAGACAATTGCATGTTAATGAATGTGGCACACCCATTGTGTGGCCCACAATAGGTCTAATAAACCTCATTTCATCCCATGAGGATCATGAGGATCATGAGTGATCCAATAAATCGATTAAATAATTAATTTATTATTTATATAATGTATAAACAAACAAAAAAAATGACATAAGAGAACAACCAAATGCTCATAAATTTTTCCACATGACAATGTGATATAAAATGTATGCCCCCAATATCAGTTCTATTGAGAATGTATTTCTTAACCGAAGCTTTTGATTCAAAAACAAACCTATATTAAATCCCCAACATGTTTTGTATTGGGTAAAATTGGAATTTAAGGAATAAAAATAATAGGACATATTGCACAATAAATTACATATAAAATAGGGAAAAGTTATTTTTTAGAATCACCCTGATCATGGATCCACAACCAGTGGTTCTATAAATTCAATATAAATGGAGCATAACTTTCATTTGGATGTATAAGAGGATGGTTTCCTAACCCTTTTCATCAATAAGATAAATTGGAATACAATTATGGTGAATAATCATAATTATGAAGGGAAAAATAGTGATATTCTACAATTTTAATGGGACACAAGGATTGGCTATAGGGTTTTCCAAACCATGTTGCAACATTGTGCCGCCCAATGTCTGATAGGGGTCCATGATGTATTGGTTTATAAGACTCCCACAATATTTGTGAGATTATATAGTAACTTTGTGGGATTTCTCATTTAAATCCTACATGGACTAGCCCCTCCTCATGCATATTTTTAAGAACAATGATCCGCCTATTTCAAAATCAATTGATAAGACACACAGTTACATTAAACCATTCACCAACCAAATAAATTCACTAGAAGAATCAACTTTAATTTATTTCATGACATGTACCTCCTAGAACACCCATGTATCATCAATAAAATTTAATGCAATTTATGTGCCCTTTTAATTGGATTAAAACTAAAATAATTAACATGTAAATATCTCCCAATAAGTTGGGAATCTCATTCCATCAACAAATTATAATGGGTCTTCTTCAAGACACACTCATAAGTATCACAAGGTCACTCTGTTAAAAAACATCATTGCACTTGGAATGTGTATGAGTCTATCTCTCCCATATTTACTTTAGAATGATACCATGCTTCTACCACACCCGGGTTAACAAAAAAAACATCCCTACCAAAACATTCTCACAGTGATCCAAAATTAGAAACCTGAAACTATTCTTGAGATTTACCAATTTCTGGTAAAACATCGTACACCAATACCTCATGAGTAAGATGATGTAATGTTATCTAATACATGGAAAATGGAAACATCATGAATTAGATCATACAATCATAGAAGATAAAATTGACACTCTATTGTCTCAATACTACCCACATCTCTTGGAATAAATTATATGACACCATATTAACCCATTTTAAAACATCAACATAATAGAAACTCAAAATCCTCCATGGATAATATTATTTTATAACCACATTTCCCAACCTACAATAGTTAACAATTTGGGGTTCAACTATCGTGATCCACATCGAAGCTCTAAAAATGAAAACCAACAACAAAATTCACACCATGGAACTAAAATTATCATAATCCTTTTCAATGCATGTTACCAGGACAAAATCACAAAGAATGAACTTATTCGTACCCATTCAGCACAAATTACTAGTTATATTATCAACAATGGTCACTTTCACAAACTGCTGGTCCACACCATATTCATTATATCACCACCACCATCTTTAGGTGTTTCTTACTTTCACTATCATATCATGTAGTAGAACCACACCTTGACTCTCACTACATACCCAATTCATCCAAAAACACAATGTTATCAAACAAGAAAAAGAACTCCACTGAATTGTAGAATCCATCCTTACATCCAAAACCATATTGAATGATAATGCCTCAGAAATGAATTGTAGTCCAAGAATATATTGACCCCTCTCATGTTTATATTTACTTTCCAAAATGAAAGTGATAAGAAACATCAACATAGTGGTTTAACTCCCCACGATTTCATAGTATATTATTTCTTCAAAGTAATTCAATTACTTGCACGACACACAACACTGAGTCCAAGCGCACCACGACTTACCAAACTAGTCGTTCAAAAGAAGTTATGAAGAGTATTAACTGAATTTTGAACAATATATATTCGTTATAATTTTTGTATCCATATAATGAGTTTCTTATACATAATGTTAGAACAAATAAATTTCATTCAGATAAAAGAAGTATTTAAAAAAAATGCAAATTTACTGCCTATTAATGGAGAACCCTTTTTAAATCCAATATTTGAAACTTTAATATATTCCATCAGAAAAAATAAATGTCTTCTATAGAATCTGGACATAATTATTTAGTCTCAATAAATTTTCAGTGTTTTTCAGATAACATTCATATTGGGGTCAATAGTGAAAAATACTATATTTTAACTGAAAACAACTTTTTTTAATCAAAATAATTTTTTTTGTTAAATTGAAAATTTTTAATGGTTTGAAGTATAAATAGATTATATTTTTACAATTTAATCAAATTATGGTCATTTTAAGTAATTTTACACTGAAATCGGACATAAACAACTGTCAATTTTTTTGATAGTTATTATTTCTTAAAAATACTCCTTTGGGTTTTGACAACATGAATTAATTTTAAATTAATAAATTCAAATAATATGTTATTAATTTGGTAATATAAAAATAATTTTTATATTCGGAATATCATAATTATCCTAGGGTAATTTTTTGGTATTTTTCTAAAAACATTCAATTTTTGATGAATAGTGAAAAACATTAGGTTATTGTTTAAAACCAGATTTTTATTTAAATAATTATTTATTTTATTTAAATTTATTTTAGGTCAAATTGATATATAATACCTATATAAATTCAATGTAATTCGTTGGAGTCAGTTTATAATAAATTTATATATATAAATTTTATTGAACTTTTCACCGTCTTTTACCCAACTCCGAGGAGAATTTTCAAATTCACATAAAACACAATTTTACAACTATTGTGAGTGGAATTTCAAAAATCTGAGAGACATGGTTATACTCAGAATGTAAAATGTGGTTCAATAAGATGAAAATAATTTTTGGTGAATGATAACTTTTCACTTTTATTTACCGCGGTTAAAGGTAAATAGGGTAATTCAAGGTAAAAAGAGTATTTTAATTATTCAGGTTTACCATAACACATTTACTAACCTTAATTTTTTAGTAATGACCAACCATGGGCATCCTTTGGTCTATTGTGGGACCCCATGGGGCCACTTATGAATGATAATAACACTTTAGATAAAGTAATTTAAAGTAAAGACAAAATTGACTTATATAGAATTATTCTAGTAATTAATTTTTATATGGTGTTACATAAGTAATATTTTTGACTATAAATATTGATTGGAAAGATAAATAGATTTCCTAAAACATAGTTTTTTTATAATTTTTATTCATTAAAAAATTAAATTTATTTTCAACACAATGATGATGTAGTAATTACCTTATTAATGAAAAAAATAAAATAAATTGTATTATAAATATTAAAATAAATATAATTTCACATTTTTTATGACATCCACGAATTTTATAAGTGAATATGGAATTTTTTGGCTGATTCAATTTATCTTGTACGAAGTAATAAATTTGTGATGACTTTCACAAAATCAATATACCAAATAGTGTCAAAATTGACATAAATTAATGTTTAAAACAAATACTATATTATTGGGTGATATAATATTCCTAAAAATGTAAGGTTTGGACAAAGGGGTTAAATAATATTATATATGTCATTAATGATCCACTTGAGGATCTATTGGGAATTTATAGTACGTTTATTAACCATATAGAGTAAGAATACAAGAAGACACGATAAAAGTTAAACTATTTAACTAAGAGTTAAATATAAATGATATGGTTAAAATGGTAATCTAAACTTGTATAAAACCTATTGTATGGGATGATTTTGACCCATATACATCTAAGTGTTTAAATAAAATCATTAGGAACCATTATAAACCGAATATGACTGTATAATAAATTAATATTTTATTCTTTTCCTAAAGTGACCCTCACCCCTCTTATAAAAGGGCACTTTCCCTTCTCTCCAAATCACACCTCCAAAGCCATTTAGTTCAGCCAACCCCTGCCCAGATATCTTCCCAACTATCCTACCTTCATCATAGAGGCATTTATTTTTTCATAAAGCCAACTTATGGATCCCTTTTCATCAAATCAAAAGGAAGAACCCGTAGAAGACTTAATGATGTCACCGCCCTCTTTCAAGTTCTCTTATTCTTCCACATACTAAATATTTGTTTTCTCCATTCTAAAATAATAACTCCAACATGTTCTATATACTGAGATTTTATTATAAATATACTCCAACTATGTCAATTATTCTACCCATCTTATGAATGATAATGTCACCATGCGTGCGTTCGTACGACTTAACGTCTCCACACCATGGTGTAATTTGTGATTAGAAAATATATTATTTGGATGGATATAATGATGATTAATATGTATATAAATAAATAAAATATCATTATAATTACTCTGTAAAATAAATATATCATCCAATTCCACAATTTAATGAAATTATATTTTCGCTCGTGCGTACGTATGGATTACCATCTCCCCGACGTGATGAGATTCATTTCCACTATCACCATTCATCGAAAATTATAAAAATATATTTTACTAATAAGTATGTAATATAAGAAATATTAACGATACTGGAGATATATATATATACATGTTATTATATATATCTTATTCACTAAGTTCCGTTCAATACGATATGAACACGGAAACAACGTTTATGTGTACGTTGGGACTACCGTCTCCATAAATGGTGTTTTTCATTTCATATATCTATCTATTATATATATTTATATTCAATAAATATATGATATATAAATCAGGTTTTATATATTTTACGTATTTATGTCTCGGTCTATGTGATACCATCAAGAGTAAAAAGTTAAAACTTGTACGATATTGAAAGCGTTTATTACCCAAAATGTTAATTTAACAATGATATTATTATTAAATGGTAATTATAAAGTCATTAATGAATATTGTATGATATAATAAATTCTATTATGGTTCTTCTGAAATTCAATATCATACTAATATCTTAATATAGGAGGTTAAATGTACCATCAATTAAAGGAAAGATCGCGGTAAGGGGTTTTCATCTAACTCTTTATTCCCGGGAGATCCATGCCATATTGACACTATTACCTTTTGTTTGGTGTATCTAGTGCCCATTATTATATTATATTTGTAATAAACTTTTATTTATGTGTCTTTATATATTCATTGTATCATACTACTTTCATATGGTTTATGTTTCGTAAGTTATAAAACTGGTAAGGCTTAATTTCCCAATCTCATTATTATATGAGGTTGTTTTTACGTAAGTATCTTCTGGGAAAATTTTATTATCCATGTCCATGATTCATAAAATAGTTTTCAACATGATTATTTTAAGTTAATTTTTACTAAAAAATAATTTTAAATTTTTTAATCTTTTATTCTTCTAAACCATTCTTATTAATGTCCATGTTTTCAGAATGGTTTTAAGGATTTATATAAATAGACATAAATGATTTAAAATGTTAATTACATTCAAAAGTTTTAAAGTGGTATAGAAAACGTGGATTCCAAAATGTATTTAAATGTCTTCTTTTCTAAATTGTGTGACATTTAAAATTTTTCATGAAAAAGAGATATTTCTCTCAAAGAGTTTTACAAATCATTTTCATCTATGTAAAAATCCATTAATGGATTTTAAACATCTATAAAATTGATTTATTATGATAGAAATATTACATGTTGTATTGACGGTTTTGTGATATGTTTGACTATGGATCTATTAATTTTATACCATTCATGGTTTATGGGTAATGTATTGACATTTCATAATCATGTTTTAATATGAATGTTTATGTTATGTTTAGAACTCGTCTTTTGAGGAATGCATTGGACTGAGTAAGTGACGGGTGGAGCCCGCTATAGCTTCTCGATGCATCGGTAGGTCTCATTAGACAAACTAGTGTCGTGGAACAAGGCCTTGAAACAATATTATTTGTATTCTTGGAATAAGGACATGAATATGTGGTTATGATAGTCTGGCCTTATGCATTCCCTCATTATAAAAGTGGCAATTGATATTGCATGTGATTATTCGACTAGTAGAATATCCATGTGAATAAGTAAATGGAATTATTTTATTGTATCTTTTCCATATTATAATGATGTTTATTTTTAAAAAGGATATTTTTAGTCTTATACATTACCTTAATTGTTTAAACTTATTTATGAATGCATTCACTACATTGTTATCCTTTATGAGTATCTGAGCTCAACCCATTATATGGTTTAATTTTCTCAGGATTCCAAGAAGTGTGTTATGATTGATAAGAAGGGTTAAGCTAGGGGATTAATGGAATTATCAAAGGATCATTTATGTTTTGTTTTATTTTATAAATTGTAATGTAACATCCATGTGTGTAATCTATTTTCCATGTCTGATAATCTGATCAGTCTTTCGGGACTTGATTCATTGTAATCATGCCAATGTATTAAAATAATGCACTGACTCTGGGTAACTGGTGTCAGTGCGTTGTAGTTGGTATCAGAGGAATTTTATCAATAACATTTTTAACAGGATTTAGATAATCTTTAATTAGATAACATTACCCTAAGATAGACATTCAGGATTAGTGCAGAAGAACATCATAGAATTTTAGTACTGTAGAGATTTTGTGAGTTTTCTAAGGGAATACATCCCTATCTGGATATGAGTAGGTAGAGGTGGCTCTGGTACACATGTACCTAGGGGTAAAACTCAAAAACACCGCTTTGAGATAGAATCTAATGGGAACTGATGCACGAAAACGGTCTGTGGTGGACTCTTGGTTATGACACTCTAGGGGGAAATGCTTTCGATAATTCTCATTTTCTTTAAAAATACTTATGAAGGATTTACGAGTATATATCTCCTCAAAGAAAATATTTTTATGGATTACATCTATAAACTTTTCAATTTATGTTAGGTATTTTACATGTCTTGAATTATTCATTGCAATTCATAAACTGGCCTAGTGTATGCCATTGCATAGAAATGGTGCCCAGTAGAAGGAATGTGAACTCCAGCGAAATATATGATCCAAAGAGTAACAATGATCATATATTTCATAATATTATGCCAACATTTAGAAGTGAAATAGTCTATAATGTATTCTTAACATATCATGAAATAGTATCATGTGTTAATAAGATAAGTAATGAATTCTATAGTCTTATGGATTTGAAGGTAAGAAAGATATGAAAAGTAGGGAATTGAGAAAGATAGATAAAGGTAAGAGGGAAAATAAGGATTTTAGAAAATGTGATTAATGTGGAATGAATCACCTTGGTAAATGCTTGAAGGGAATGGGAGATTGTTATAATTGTTGAGAAAACAGACACCAATTACGTGATTTTCAAGGGAATGATAATGTTTTCAAATGTAAAATGGTTCTTCTGCAAGGTATTGAGACACTACGCAAAACAATATCCCATTCATAAGATGATACCACAAATGTTGTTATTGGATAATAATCAAGTTATTATACTACCTCATATGAAGAGTAATGAGTAGTGTACTTATGCTGTTCTTATTGAAATATTTCATTTGAGTGTTGTATCAATAGTATACTAATTACATGAATTATAGAGATAGATAAGGATTGTACTGTAGTACGATTTTATTGAGGATTTGAGATTTTATGGTTCTATGTAAAGTGACATAATAGTAAGCTATGCTATTTAAAAAATACATGGTTGGCGGAAACATAATTCATAATATGGTCTTGATAATGTGGTAGTGATTTTGGAATAAGAGAAAGTTGATTTGGGTGAATTATATTAGATATTCATGACTTCCTTGAAACTAATTAATGATTTGTATATTCCATCATTGATGGAGTTTACCACAATTTTTGGATAGAAGGAGTATATCCAGTATTCTATAAGGAATAAGAGAGCATGAATATAATCAAAATGGATTTATGGTAATTCAGGATGTTACCATGTTTTAATATAATACATGATGAAGGTGTTCATATATTTTGACATGGAAAAAAGGATCCCCATTTTGTTTATCTTCCTTATAAATTAGGGACTGAGAGTTTGGATATAAATATTTTGGATATGTCTAATGGATGGAATGGATTATGTTTGAAATTGGATACTATTGTTATTGTTATTTTTGGATTATTATAAAAATGACAACCAAGAGGTCAGGTGACAACTAGTCATATCCGGCAAGGCCCCGAGACATGAACCCTCAAACGAAGAGAGACAAAGGTGCTTCACCGATGACTAGACTATGTGATGTACTAGTTTGAATAATTTAGTTTTTTAGACAGTCTGACAAATGAATAATAAATTCATTATTTTTGGAACCTTATACGATTTAGATAAATATAATTTTTTTTGAAATCCTTTGGATTGAATGATGAGTTTGTGGTAGGAATTAGTTGAAGGATGAAACTCTAATTTTCAAGTATATATATATTTTTTCTCTTATTCTATGAAGAAATAAATTCTTAAACTTTAGGTTAGGAATCTTAAAACTAATGATGTGTTTTCCTAAAACCTTATGTTTTGTTGAACCACTGATATTTTAAATCATCATAGATTGTTGGCTTTGTTGCCCCCAATTATAAAACTGTTTGTGACTGATGACGTCAATTAGTCCCTATAAATATATCTGTTTTTCCTCCAGTTATGCTTCTCTAATTTCCACCAATGTTATCCTGATCGAGATCCTAATTTGGTGGTGACTTTTTCATTCCCCTTTTCATATTAATAAGACTAAATTTTATTACCCCAATTTTTGATGAGGGTTTTCCGACTAAGTTATTTTTTATTTTCGACCATTTATTTTTAAAGAAAATTTTCAAATTTCGAGGACACAATTTATTGGAGGAGGGAAGAATGTAGCACCCCAAGATTTCATAGTACTTTGTTTTTTCAATGTAATTCAATAACTTTCACTACACACAACACTGAGTTCAAGTGCACCAAGACATACCAAACTAGCTGTTTAAAAGCCGTTATGATTAGTATTTACTGAATTTTGAACTTTATATATTCCTTATAATTTTCGAATCCATATTATTAGTTTCTTATACATAATGTATGAACAAATACATTTTTTTAGATTAAAAAAAGAATTTTTCAAAAAATGAAATTTTACCACCTTTTAAAAGAGAACCCTTTTTAAATCCAATTTTTGAAACATTTAGATATTCAATTTTTCAAAATAATATTCTTCTTTAGAATTGGGACATAATAATTTAGTTTCAATAATTTTTTTTGTTTTTCTGATAACTTTCATATTTGGGCGAATAGTGAAAAATACTATATTTTGACTGAAAATAAATTTTTTTAGTAAAAATAATTTATAGTGTTAAATTAAACATTTTAATGATTTTTATGTATAAATAAATTATATTTTTACCATTTAATCCAATGGTGGCCATTCTAAGTAACTTTACATTGAAATCGGACAAAAACTAGTGTCAATATTTTGATAGTTATTATTTCTTAAAAATTCCCCTTTTGGTTTTGAAAATGGGAATTATTTTTAAATTAATAAATGAAACATATATGTTTTCAATTTGTTAAAATAGAAATCATTTTTGTATTCATAATATCAAAATTATCCTAGGGTGAATATTTGGTATTTTTCTGAAAACATTCAATTTTTGATTAATAGTGAAGAACACTAGGTTATTGTTTAAAACCGTCTTCTTATTTTATAAATAATTTATTTTATTTAAATTTATTTTAGGTAAAAATAGATAAATAAATACCTATATAAATTGAATATAATTAATTGGATTGAGTTTATAATAATTTTAGATATATAAAAATTTTATTGAACTTTTCACCGTCTTTTACCCACCTCCTCGGAAAATTTACAAATTTACATAAAACATAATTTTACAGCTTCTCTAACTGGAATTTAAAAAATAAGAAAGATACAGTTAACCTTATTAAGTAGAATGTGGTTCAATAAGATGAAAATTATTTTTGGGGAATGGTGTCTTTTCACTGTTATTTAATGCTGTTAAAGGTAAATAGGGTAATTCAATATAAAAAGGATATATTAATAAATCAAAATTAGCATAACACATAACCTAGGCTTATTTGATGAGTAATGGCCAACCATGGGCATCCATAGGACGATTTTGGGACCCCATGGAGCAACTTATGAATTTTAATGACACTTATATATTAGTTAATTTAATGTAAAGACAACATTTACATAAACAAAAATCTTTTAGTAATTGGTTTTTATATGGTGTTATATAAGTAATCTTTTTTACTAAAAATATTATTTGGAAAGAGAAAAATATATAATACATCATGGTATTTTTATAATGTTTAGACATTTCATAATTAAATTTATCTATGACACAATGATGATGCATTAATTACATTATTAATGATAGAATCAAATAAATGGTATTATAAATATTAAAATAAATATAATTTCAATATTTTTATGACATCCACGAATTTTATAGTTGTATATGACGTGTTAGGACTGATTTAATGTATCTTGTTCTAATTAATCAAGTTGTGATAACTTTCACAAAAACAATATCCCTAATAGTGTCAAAAATGACATAAATTAATATTTAAAACAAATACTATATTATTGGTTGAAATTATATTAAAAAAGATGTAAGGTTCGCAAAAAGGGCTTAAATAATATTATATATGTAATTAATGAGATACTTGAGGTTCTATGGAATGTTTATATTATGATTATTAACCATATAGTGTAAGAATTGAAGAAGACACGGTAAAAGTTAAACTATTTAATTAAAAGATAAATATAAAAGATAAGGTGAAAATGGTATCTAAAACTTGTCTAAAATATTATGGTTGAAATTATATTGACCCATAACCACCTATGGATCTATAAATATTCATTTGGAACCATTATAAACCGAATATGATTGTATAATGAATTAATACATTAATCATTTTTTAAAGTGACCCTCACCCCTCTTATAAGAAGGGACTTCCCCTTCTCTCAAAATCACACCTCCAAAGCCATTGGGCTCAGCCAAACCCTGCCCTGATATCCTCCCAACTATCCTACCTTAATCATAGAGGCATTTTTTTTTTCATAAATCCAAATTAAGGATCCATTTTGATCAAATCAAAAGGAAGAACCTGAAGAAGAGGTAATGATTTCACCACCCTCTTTCAAGTTCTCTTATTCTTCCACCTAATCATTTTTTGTTGTTTCAATTCTAAATTAATAACTCGAGTATCTTATTTCTACTGTGATTTTATTATAAGTATGGCACAACTATTTCCATTATTCTACCCATCTTATGAATGATAATGTCACCATGCGTGAGTACGTACGACTTATCGTTTCCATGTCGTGGTGTTATTTGTTATTAAACACTATGTTATTTGGATGGTTTTAATGATGATTAATATGTATATAAATAATGAAAATAACATGCTATTGTCTCTGTAAAATAAATATTCCATCAAATTCCACACATTTAAGGAAATTATATTGTCACTCATGCGTACGTACGGATTACCATCTCCACGACGTGATGAGATTCATTTCCACGATCACCACTCATCGACGATTATAAAAATATATATTACTAATATGTAATATATGACATAATAATGCAACTATAGATATATATATATATATGTACTCAAATATATCTTATTCACTTAGTTCCATTTAATACGATATGAAAATAGAAACAACGTTTATGCATATGTACGGACTACCATCTCCATAAATGGTGTTTTTCATTACATATATATGTCTATTATACATATTTATATTCTAAATATATATGATATATAAATCATGTTTTATATTATGGATGTATTAAATATTTTTCTTTGTGATACAATCAAGAGTAACAAGTTAGAACACATATGATAAAGAAATCAATTATTACCCAAAATGTTAATTTAACAAGGAAATTATTATTAAATGGGTATTTTAAAGTCATTAATGAATCATGTTTGATATCATAAATAATAATATGGTTCTGGTATACATTAATAACATACTACTATCTTCATACAGGAGGTTAAACATACCCTTAACTAAAGGAATGTGCAAGGTAAGGGGTTTTCATCTCACTCTTTATTCCCTTGACATTCATGTAATATTTCCACTATGACCTTTTGTGTTGCGTATGTACTGACCATAATTGTATTCTTTGTGTATTACAAATTAATTTATGTATATTTACATATTTATTGTATCATACATATTTCATAGGGTGTATGTTTCATAAGTTACCAAATTGGTAAATGTTAATTTCACAATCATTTTATTATCTATGGTTTTTTTTACACAAGTATCTACTGGGACATATTTATTATCTATTTCCATGATTCATAAAATAATTATCATATGGATTGTTTTAAGTTCCTTTTTACTAAAACATCATTTTAAATGTTTTAAAGATTTATTCTTCTAAACCATTCCCATTAATTTCTATGATTCAAAATGGTTTTAAGGATTTATTTAAATGGACATGAATGTTTTAAAATGTTAATTGAATTCATATGATTCAAAGTGGTATGGGAAACATTGATTAATAAATGTATTTAAATGTTTCCTTTCTAAATTCAGTGACTTATAAATTTTTTCATGAAAAAGGGATATTTCTCTCAAAGAGTTTTACAAATCGTTTTCATCTATGCCAAAATACATTAATGGATTATAAACTTGTTTGAAGATGATTTATTATGATACAAATCTTCTGTATTGTATTGAAGGTTTTGTGATATGTTTGACTGTGGATGTGTTATTTTTATACCATTCATGTTTTATGGGTAATTTATTGACATTTCATATTCCAGTTTTAATACGAATGTTTGTGTTATGTTTAAAACATTTCATATAAGGAACGCATTGGACTTAGTAAGTGATAGGTGGAGCCTGGTATAGCTTCTCGATGCATCAGTATGTCTCATGAGAAAAACTACTATCTTGGCACAAGGACTTTAAAAAATCTTATTTTTAGTCTTGGCACAAGTATTTGACTATATTGTTATGATATTTTGGCATTATGCATTCCATCATTATGAAAGTGGCTATTGATATTGCATGTGATTATTCGAATAGTATAATATCCATGTGAATAAGTAAATGAAATTAATTCATTGTATCATTTCCATTTTATGTTGATGTTTAAGTTTAAAAAGGAATTTTTTAGTCTTATACATTGCCTTAATTGTTTATGCTTATTTATGAAAGCTTGTACTATATTGTTATCCTTACCGAGCATCTGAGCTCACCCCTTTCTATGTTTTAATTTTCTCAGGATTCCAGGAAATGTATTATTATTGATAATCATGGTTAAGATATGGGATTAATGGATTTCTCAAAGGATCATTTATGTTGTGTTTTATTTGCTAAATTGTAATGTAACGTCCATGTGTGTAATCTATTTTATAAGACTGCTAAACTGATCGGTATTTTGGGACATGATTCTTTGTAATCATTACAATGTATTAAAATAATGCACCGACTCTGGGAAACTAGGGTCGGGGCATTAAAAGTGGGGTCTTATAAAATATATTGTAAACTCCTCTAACCATTTCATTATGGGCCATCCCCGACTCGCTTTTCCAAAAAACCCTTCAAACTCCATAGAAACTCTATCCTTTTAGCATCGCATAGACCCTTCTCACATAATCCATACAACCATCATCTCATAGACATACCAAACTCATTCCAGTACTTCCAGTGAATATACACTATCATGGAATCCACTAATCTTGAAATCATAATTACGATACAACATACCCATTAATAATAATTACAAAAGAACCTATAAAATATCTACATCAACTAAAGCATGTTTAAAAATTATTGGTAATTCATTCCTATGATATAATTTCACATTTTTTTCAGAATCATTCACCGATGTTATTTAACTACTCAAAACAATTTTAAATCTTTTGTATTGATTCATTCGTTTGCTAACTGACACATTCTGGAAAGAAAAGCTTCAATTTTTGGATGGCACGTCATCACATGAACAAGGTTCCTTCAAACATTGATATAGTCCATGTTGTCTTGTGTACTCCTACCTAAGTCCATTCCTGACATAAGATGATTTTTTTATCTCAAAACCTCTCGTTCCATGAAGCATTATCATATCCCAACACACCAATCACTGACTCTAACATAGTCATCTCAGATTATATTAGAACCATTGTATCAAAAATTAAATGATTTGATTGATCAAATAAAACATATAGGTACCTAATAAAATTTAATAATATATCAAAACACATTCATACCATTTTTCTTATTGGCATCCAGATGTCACCACATCCAGTCAACAATTACCACCAAACATCCATGACTTACATACCGCTCCCCACTTCTTATTCTTAGGTATTACTTATTTAATAAATAAATTTCAACAACCACATCACATGATTAGATCATAATATTTACACCAAATAATGTCAATGGTCAACTAGTTTCCACTAAAATAACATAATATCATCAATCGCTACATATTCCCAGCAAATAGGAAAAAAACTCAAGGGAGTTGTCAACATCTAGTTCATCGTGGGGACCTCACTTGAATAGCTCAATGGTGCACTTACCACCATGATGTTCCATATATAATGTATGTGAGAATAAAACCAAATAGGCCCTATATCCACCCATAAAAAATTTAGGTAGATTTGAGTAATTCTATATCACTCTCATCATATCCATAGGAATTTCATGATTTTAGGCATGATCATCTATAAATAGTAATGTAATAATAATTCATCTAAAACTACCATAACATGTTATTATTTACCGATGTAACCTAAACTATAAGGGCACATAAACTATTGGATGATCTAGGGATTTACTACCAGTAACACCCCAATGTTTCCAAATAAAATTGAAATGAATGAAACATAGTTTTAAGTGCATATTTATAACAATCATTTTAATACAATTTTTTTATTTTATGATTAGAATTTAAAATGAAGGTCATATACAATTGTGATAAATAAGTTATTTGGAGTCTAATGGAACCAAAATTATTATTTTTTAATAGTAACTTACCCTTATAAACAGTAATATGACATAATGAATAATAATATTATTTCTATTTTATTTTCATGTATATTTATGATAATATCATCTTGATTAATTTTTAATGTTGATATAAAGTGAGTTATGGTTTTAAAATTGATTATTTCTGAAAAAATAATGATTTTATATAATTGTTAAATTAATAATATATAACAAATTATTTTCAAAAAATAGTGTTCATTTTTGATCAAAACATGTCGAAAAGTTGTTATGGTTATTTTTTTGGGATTATTCTGAAATTAAGGAATTTTTTAAGAATAATGATATACGGTAAAATACAATATATTCAAATTATCTATAAAATAAACTATTTATGACCTCCTAACTAATGTATTCCCAATTGTTTCCAAATCACAAGATATATCTACAATTTTGACCACAATAATAAATACTATTCATAGTTTTGGAAAAATATATTAAAATAATGATTAAAAAATGTAAAATCCTTCCTCTTATCCACTATATATACCACCATCATTACCCTCCACCTCTCACACGTCTCATGTAATTATATTTGTATATGTTAAGTGAAATTACATCACCAGAACTATTCCCACGTCCGAGATGTTTTGGTCTCCAAAAATGTACAACAACGTAGGCCTTGATGAGAACCTCAAGGAGATGAGATCGAGAGGTAAGAATCTAATCCTTTTAAATGTGTTTTTTCAATTCATATATTTTATTATACTCTCTTTCCATAAACATATATAAGAGGTATGAAATCTATAGAATAAAATATATTATTTAGGTTACCATTTTCATTTAAATGATTCATCATCTTTTTTCTTCTCCTCACCCATTCTTATAAAAATAGAAACTTCGTCCACCATTTTCTGATTTACAAACATTTTGGACTATGTGTTTGAAATATCCATTAAATCAGAAAAATATGAGCATAAAAACAATTTAATGGTAGATAAATTATTTAATTTGTATTTAATAACCAATTTTATGTTCTTTAATGGTTTTATATGGATTCCATTAAATTATATAACGAAACCCATTCATGACTATGGAGGAACCGCAAAAAAATGATCCAACCAAACATCATTAATGATTTCTCTAACAATCAATCATTATATATGATAAAAATGATTTATGGTAACATTATATATTATTTAAACATATCAATACCATTTCATTCCACTTATACTATATTATTATCATATGACAAGAAAATAAAACAAAAACTGGGAATGGAAATCATGTAATGATCAAACCAGAAACAATGGAAGGAACAAAATAATAATAAATAAAGGTGTACATGATGTTATATAATGATCATATATGTTGTTATAAATATAAATATGTTTATTTATGTTTTTAAAACTCTTTTTTAACCATAATACATGAGTATTGAATGATTTTTATTTAATAGAAACCCAAGGTAAGGGAATTCATAACCCAATTTCCATTGATCGTGTTAACCATACACATTGTTACTTATATGGTATTAACTGTTAATATTTATAGGGTTTTTTATTAAATGTTGAATTTTGTGTATATAATCTGTATATACATATTCAAACAACTTTATTAAGTCACACATGAATTATATGACATTTTTATGGTATTTTCATCTAAAATTTTTCTTTACAAAATAAAAAAAGTAATATTTTTATGAAATTATACGTGTTTTATGATTATGTAATAGATCTTGTTAATTGGATACAATCAAAAGTAGAAACTATATCTCCTAATAATGTGTTGGGTATATGTATGTTGTAGGTAACTCTTATGGTTACCCCATGTGTAACTACGATGGTTACACCATAAGGAATCTGTGATAGTTACAAATCATTATTTAACCATAATGTATAAAAAAATAATTATTTAATGCTTGACGATACCATTATGGTTCTATTTATGTTCATTGTGTTCTGTGTGAATCTTCTTTTTCCAAAATTAAGTATATATGGGTGATTAGTATGTTCTTTTAAACTGATTTTCCGAGATTATAAGTATTCATGGACTTCTTTTATCTTTTCGTATATATATCATACTGAGTATTTTTGTGCTTATCACTTGTATTTATATTATTTTCACATGATTTAAGTATGTGTATGAAAAAGAAGAAATCCAAGTTAAATTTTATGAATATTTTTCAAATATAACATCTTTTATTTGAAAAATTATATATTTTTGAAGAAATTGATACTATTATTATTTTATCAAACAAATATGAATGTAGAATTTTATTTATATATTATATCCAAATTCTCGAAAAATATAATCATGAAGAGAAACTCAATTTTTTTTTGATGTAAGTTCTTTAATAAAATTTAAGATTATGCAATGTAATAAGGCCAAGTCCTAATAGATCATATTAGATGATGGTTTATATAACATTCGCGGTTATGATGAACTTAATTGAATACCTTAAATTATGTAAATGTTAATTTAAAAATAAATTTAATTTAATGATTACATGATTTATTCTACTAAGATTTCATTGATCAGAATGGTTTTTCATAGAAGATGTATGGAAGCTGAAGAGGAGAGGAACTGACAGAACGATATCATTCCAACCCTACAGCATGGAATGGTAGGGATTATGATCGAGAAATTTCCAATATGAATGGATCAGTTAACGTATGAAATAAATTGTGGTGGAATCCATTCAAAAGAACAAACTTAGATATCAAAATGGAACATGGTCATTGTGTAACAATTTATGAGATAATACCATCCTGCATTCAATGGATATTATAACCTAGTAGTGGTTGATGGATGGATTAAGGCCCTTGAAACTATATTGGATGTTATGGGCTTTTCATATAATCAAAAGTTAATTCTTTCCATTTATAGTTCTTATGGTGAAGAAGATCGGTGATGGATAATAATCAAGAAAATCAGGGGTAGAGAAGAAGTTGATGATATATAGTGGGATGAATTTAAATTCCTTTTCCAGGAATTTTTTTCCAAAGGGGGTTAGACATATGAATAATAAAAATTAATTACTTGAATTGATATATAAGAAGTGTGATTCACTGGTCATGCCTAATGTGAACATCATAGGACTGGAGAGGAATGCTCCAAATTTTATTCTGTATCTTGATAGAATAATGAAAAGCTATTACTCATGATTAAAGCCATGATATTGAATGGAATTGGACTTTTTTGAATTAATATGTTATGAGAAACTTTTCTGATATTCTGAGATTTTAGAGATCCAGTTAGATGATGATCACTTGCAGTTTGAATAAAAGGAGAAGAAGATATCCACATAGAAAGAGATTGGTAAAAATCAACCAATGAAATATTTTGATAAAAAAATCTACTTTGTAGTTTGGAAAAAGTGTGGCAAGAAGCACCTGGGGGAATGACATACAAAATAAATTTTGTGATTTAAATTTTTTTTATTGCAAATATATCTCAAGAGTGATTTATAAATGATCCTAAGACAAATCATAATAAAAAAATGTAATGGGATTTAAATGTGGACAGATAAGCCATTATAAAAATTCATTCCTAACGAGAGATTCGAATGACGCAAAGAATCCAAATTATTATCAAAAAAGTTTAATGAGATCCTTATGTACTACATCACTAATAGAATTCAGGGTAACCCATATTTTTATATTAGGTCCCTTGTTTGTTTACTCATATTTTCTTCTATTTATTTTATATGGGTTCGAAAAATTCATACATTTCTGAGAAAATTTTTGGTAAATTGGAAATATAACCTCAATAAATGAGAGAAGAATATATAGATAAAAATTTAATGGGAAAAATTAATTGTAAAGAAGTATTATTTTAATCTTTTTATTGAGGTTTATGGAAATAATTCTTATGTAAATCTTTCTTTCCCTTAGTAGAGTTTAATGTCATTCTTGGAATGGATTTTCTGTTGGCCTTTCAAGATAAGATTGAATATAAAGCTAAATAATTTTGAAATAGTTTGTATTTGTATTCAATAACAATCCCTTACAATATATATAATATCAAGAAGATGATAGTCTTCTAAAAGATTAAAATATAAGTTTTATTCCTCAAACTGTTGATAACAAGGGAACTACCTAGATTAATGACGCGCCCGTGGTAAATGAATACCCTAATGTTTTATTTGATTAGTTACACAATGTCATACCTCATCACCAATTAAAAATTCATAATTTAATCAGTTAATGATGCTAATCCTATTTTAAAACACCCATTTTGAATACCTCAAATATATCTTTTTGAATTGAAAATTGAGTTCCATGAGTTAATTGAAAAAAACTTCATTCGTCCTAGAATATTTACACGGGGGTCCTATTTTTTTCATTTAAAAAGATGGTTCCATTAGACATTACAATGATTATAGAGCCCTTTATAACAGCTATGTTTTAAATATGTATCTTTACCTGATATTTTTGTCTTTTTTATCATCTTTTGGGAGCTCAGTACATTCCCATGATTGACTTGAGATCCGGATTCCATCCACTGAAGGTGAAGGAGGATGATGTAAAGACCCAGAAATTCTGTGGAAATTTTTTTCGTAAATACATGATAATTTTACAAGTGCACAGATTATAACGGCACCTGATTCCGAGGCTTGGTGTGCCCAAAATCAATTTCTGATGTTTTGTTTGGGTACGTTCAATAAACTTATGGTAGGGATTTTATATATTTTGAACCGCTGGTTAGAATTGAAATCTGAGGGTACCGTTGAACTCGTAGTGCCGGTTATCTCTTAAAGAGACTTTTACCACAGTTGCGTTTTGACGTGAGTGGACGATAGTTTTTGAAATTTTTATATAAATTGAATAAAAATAAAGTGTTAACATTATTTTTAGGTGTGGTAGTCAAAACATCCACGGGGAGGTTAGTGGGGGGTCCCACCCATACATAACCTCCCTTGGGAGGATGTTATAAGGTGGGGCCCATATGAGAATCAATCCCCATTAACCCCCCCCGTTTATCCCTTGGATCTCCCAATTTATTACGGAGCCTCTTCACCTTCTCCAAAATGGTGTAAACACACATAAAGTTTAATTACTGACTACAATTAATTATCTTTATGAAAACGTTTGAATTCATTTTAGAATGCATGGAAACAATAAAATATTAGAGGAGAAATTATTTTATTTTGATTTTTGATTCTCTTTGGTGGTGCTTTGGAGAACTCTTAGAATAACATCATCCTCTCCAGACGAAGAAAGCTCCTACCACCAAAAATCATCTTCATCCTCATCCTCCTTCAACAGAGGAATGGAAAGGGAAGCGACACCCATGAGGAACGCTGACGTCATCTTTGACTTCATCAATGAATCGATGTCTTCTCTTTTTTCCTACAATTTCAACAGACGACAATTACTAGGTAGGGGTTTGTTTTGATTAATTTAATTCGTTGTTCCTTTTTGTATATTATGGTTCGACATTGACCAATTGATATCACCTAATACGAATGGGGCTGGCCGAACAAACATGGCCTGATGTCCCTCCGTTAGTTCATGTTTGGTTGATGTCAGAGGCGGATCCATAATGGCGCGGTGCTGTCGCACTGCGACGGAGATGAACCGCGTCCAGGAGGGTTGCAGTGGACGATAGAGGTGGCACGCCGTCGTACCACGCCGTGCCGGTGGGGCAGAACCGCGGCCAAGGCAGGCCGCAATAAAGGGTTTTGACACCATCACTCTGCACCAGAGAGGAACCATGGTCGGGAGGGCTGCAACAGATAAAGAATCGTGGCGCCGTCACGCATCATGGTGGAGCCGAAGGCCGCGGCCAGGTCCGGCCACGGTAGTTGGGGAATGGTGTTGACGCGCCGCGCAGAAGGCAGGAGGACCACGACGCCATCGCGCCGCAGTGGAGGAGTGGTGGATGCCAATCAGGCCGGCTTCCATGGAGCCCGTCATGAGGGACCACCCAGGTTCCGTGGCTCCTGAACTGGTGTAATGCGCCAGTTCTGTTCGACAAGCCGGGGGTGTGGGGGGGGGGGGGGGTGTGGCTGTCAGCCCCCCTCCCATGCGTGGCCTGTCGGGGCACCACGGCTGGGCCGCCCATTGGTCAGGCCGCCACGATTCGGACCGCCCTTCGGCCAGGATGCTGTGGGCTGGCCCGCCACTTTCGGGACGCCCTAGGGCCAAGCCACCCCTTCGGGCGGGGACGTGCCTTCAGGTCGGGTCGCACCTTCGAGTTGGGTCGCTCCCTTGGTTCAGGCCACCCACATATGATGGGACAACCACTCGGGTATCCCACACCTGCGGACCAGGTCAGACCACAGTATGGACCGGGTCAGGCCGAGTCGATCCAACTTTGTCGGACCTGACCCGGACATGTTATGCCCATTTACACCTTTTAGCCGTTATCTGGGGCTACAGGTGTCTGATCGATGAACCGTCTGTAGTGATGAATTTTTTGGGGTGCGAAGATTCTTTTTGAATACACCACTTGACTTTCGGGCACTACTGGGGTATGGTCGGGTTGGTTTGAGCTTAAAAACCAACCGGGCCCCTCGAATGGAAACACCAATAACTCACAGACTGGGCGTCTGATTGATGCATTGTCTGTCATGTTGGGATCCTTTTCATGAGACAGAACTACGGGATACATCAACTCGATAATTCATGTTACTTTATGTATCTAATCTTGGCTCGAGGAGTGGACCCTCCAGGAATCAAGAGTGTTGTGTAAGGTAACCCAAAGGCCGACTGCAACTGAAACGACATGATCCTCTATGGGTTCGACAATGACGATACTGTACAATGTTCCTCCATGGGTTTGTCAATAAAGACTTCTATACTGGGTAACTCCATGGATTCGATAGCTGTGACTTATTTACCAGGATCCTCTTTGGGTTTGACAGTGATGACTTCTGTATCAGGATCCTCTGTGGGTTCGACAGCGTGGATATTGTTCCAGGATCCTACATGGGTTCGGTAGAGGAGATGATTTAGAGGCTGAATCTACTCATCTCTAACCCTCATTTTATGTTTCATACCTGTGTGAGATGAGTCTTGTCTTTTAGTCATTATCATAGAGGTGATTGACTTCACTTCCTTTGTGGAATGGGTTGTGCATTTCCTTGAGAGATGGAGTCGGACTGTGACTGGAAACTTAGGTATATGTATGGGCATATAGCTAAGTAGGTTTGGTGATACTTAGTGATTGTATCTTTATTTTATGGGTTATCCTTTGTGGATTATGGGAGACCTTCGGGTGTCTCGGGGTCCCATACTGAATATTATTATACTCACTCATGCATTGGCTTTGCTCGCACCATGTTGTGTTCTATACAGACGGCAGTCAGTAGTGATCGAGGCTGAGGGTGACAGACGAGAGGCTGCTCAATGCTGGAGTAGACAGTACGTACCTTAGTGACGTGTTTTTCAAATATGTACCTACCCTTCTTGTAGGATTTCTAAGTGGATGATCCAAGAGTTGTTTTCCCATTTTTACATGTACTTGTACTTGTTGTTTAGTTGGGGTTTTATACTGGCGAACTATCATTCTGAACAACATTCTTTTCTATTTTAGTACATGTTGCTTCTACTACATGTGTTAAGAATGTGTGATTTATATGTCAAAAATCAATGGCTTCCCTTTTTATATGGGATTCGTCTTTGCTGCTAGTTTCCAGCATCTGGCCTTTGGATGGAGGGCTTGGGGTAGTCACGACACGGGCCCCGAGGATGGGTTGTGACAAATTGGTATCATTGGAGTCAGTTCTACCGTAGAAAATGGAATCTGATTATTTAAATTAGCAATAGTGTTAAGTGTTTTGGTTGTGGTTATCAGTTTAGGGAAACCGGTGTTGGTGCGGTGACCGACATATCCATACACTAGGACTCTGACATCTGTTTTTCCAACTCAATGCACCAAAAACACTGATTGCATGTTTGTTTCCTTTGGAAAGCTTTCTTCATGATTAATTTGAGTCATCTCACCTAGTATATTGTTTTTACTGTGGTGCACCTATTTTTTTAGGATGGACCCCCGAAGGCAGTCGACTAGGGTTTCGAGTTTCTTATGAGATGGTAGCCCACCGATCAATGAGTCCTCAGTGAAGGGCACCATCGATGCGGAGGTACCAGCGGTACCACTACCCGCTGGACCACCACTAACTCCAGCTCCTGTAGTAGAGAGTGCAAGCCTTCTAAGTTAATTTCATGAGTTCCAGTGCTAGTGGCCACCCTGGTTCTAGGGAGAGACGGACCCACAGGCTGTTGTGGATTGGCTGGAGGCTATCATGAGAGTTTTCAGATTGGTAGGGACACTAGATGACCTCATGGTGATCCTTTCCGCGAGTCTCCTTCTTGTAGTAGCTGGAAGATGGTGGGGCATGATGATCCAAGTTCATAATGAGGCATCAATACTCTAGGTAGACTTCGAGAGTATATTCTAGTCAGATTTTATTCCAGCCACCCTTTGTGTGGTACAGATTCAGGAGTTACTTCATCTATAGTAGGGAATCATAAAAACCGCTCAGTACTCAACGAGGTTCATTGACCACTCGTGCTACACCAAAAATATGGAGCAGGACCCAATATTCAGGGCCTAGACCTTCGAGTAGGGACATATGCATGAGATCAGTGATTCGATTATCTCCCTCAACAACCCAATGTAGGCATGGGTGCTAGAGAGAGCCCTTCATGTGGATATTTTTATTGATGAGCAGACACTAGAAGCGATACCCACCACAGGACGACACATAGCAGAGTCTTCGGCAGCTGGCAGTAGGCAGATGTCGTAGAGGTCTATGCGGACCAAGCCACTAGATAGGTGACCCTCGAAGATAGGTTTGGTTGTTCGGGGAACACAAGATAGAGCCAGCCATATGAGGAGCATGTAGTGCTTTGCATGTGGTGGGTAGGGTCACATGGATCATGACTGCCCGACCCGCCATGAATATGTGTAGAAGACAGTAGATGGACCTCCTATGAAAAGTGAGAGGTTCAAACATGGTGGCCCAACGGGAGTAGTCAGATGTGGCAAAGGAGATGGCCGAGCAGCAGTTGGTGGATGACGTTTCGAGGCCCTACCACCACCACCACAAGGAGGTCCACCCTGACCACATGGAGCTGGCAGACATGGGTGGGCTCAGCTCTAGGCAGTAGAGTCCTATGACCATAGAAAACAAGAGATTATTCAAGTTACTATATTTGTCTATTCCACCCTTGCTGCAAAACTTATACACACAGGTATGAGTCATTCATTTATTTCCACTGCCCTCGTTGGAGATCAGAGATTCTGATGGAGTTTTTGGCTCGATCTTTATGGCTAGAGACTCCTACTAGAGCATACTCGATAATTATGAACTTGTTCCAGTAGTGTGAGCTTACTCTAGGAGGTGAGTGGTTTGGCTGGGATCTCCTCATAGCAGCGTCGAGGACTTACGACGTCATCTTGGGTATGGACTGGTTATCCAGAGTTCATTCATAGATTGACTTTATTAGGAGAAAAGTGAGGTGTGTCCGCGTGGTTGGGATGAGGTTTACCTTCACTAGTGAGAATGGTTCCTTAGTAGTAAAGGATAGACTTTCCCAGAAGAAAGGGCAGCCAAATTTACATTAGTTGGCTAGCCTCATCCTCGGAGCGGTTGATGTGCAGAGTCTGAGTCTTCCTGTTGGGGTGGATCAGTACGTTGATGTTTTCCTTGATGATGGTCTAGGGATACCTCCTTGAAGATAGGTGGACTTTTACATTGTCGTGTACCCCAGGATGACATCGATATCTACTCCACCATATCGGATGGCTCCCGCCGAGCTTCGTGAGATGCTGGTACAGTTAGAAGACTTGCGGGGGAAAATATTAATCAGACCCAGTGTTTCACACAGGGAATCCCCTGATTTTGTTCTCCAAGAAGGTAGATGGGTGCTTTCCTCTGTGTGTTGATTATTAGTGCTTGAATCAGGTGACTATGAAAAAAATTACACACTCCCATGGATTAATAACCTTTTCGATCAGCTCAAGGGAGAACAGTGGTTCTCGATGATAGACCTTAGTTTAGGCTATCACCAGCTCTTAGTTCGATATGTGGATGTGAAGAAGATAGACTTCAGTTGTCAGAATGGACACTATGAGTTCATATTTATGCCCTTCGACATAACGAAGGCTTTGGAAGTGTTTATGAGTCTCATGAATAGGATCGTTCAGCCTTACCTCAGTCACTTTGTCATAGTCTTCATCGACGACATACTAAACTACTCGACTACTAAGGAGGAGCATGCCAACCATTTTCAGGTAGTACTACACACACTCCTAGAGCACCATCATTGTGGTAAGCTCTCTAAGTGTGGGTTTTGGATTCAAGAGGTTCACTTCTTAGGACACGTCATCTTAGAGGCTAGAGTTGCAGTGGATCCAGCAATGATCGAGGTAGAACTTTCTTGGGAGTCACCCAGGAGTGTGATGGAGGTACAAAGTTTTATGGGACTATCTGGGTACTATTGGTGATTTGTGCTAGATTTCTCTAGAGTTGCAGCACCATTTTAGGCTTTAACAATGAATGGGAAACCCTTCGTGTTGTCAGACAAATTCCAGTAGAGCTTTCAAAAGAAGAGGCAGTGGTTGACTAGTGCGCCCATATTGAGTGTACCAGAGGAGGGAATTGGATATGTAGTTTATTGTGACACATCAAGGACCGATAATGTGTGTGTCTTGAGGTAGTAGTGATTAGTGATCACGTATGGATCTCCGCAGTTGAGACAACACGAGCAGAACCACACTACCCATGACCCAGAGTTAGCATCAGTGGTCTTCTCCTTGAAGATGTGGGGGCACTATCTTATGGGATAACACTTTACATTCTACTCTGACCACTAGAGTCTCAGGTATATCTTCTCACAGATGGACATGATCCTAATACAACATCAATGGGTTGAGTTCCACCAAGACTATGACTTCGTGATAGTCTATACACCTAGGAAGGGGAACATTGTAGCAGTTGCTCTCAGCAAGAGATCAGGAATTCAGTTACTAGGAGTGGCGATAGAGGAGCTGACAACGTTCCAGATATCCTTTGTGGATAGAGATGGATCATCCTTTCTACAATCTCTCACACTCACTACATCACTTCTTCAGTGAGTTAGGGAGGCACCGCGTGGGGATGTTTACTATGATATTTGACATGCTGAGCTATCGGCATGGCATGCACCTTATAGATTTCATGAAGTTGGGGTGCACATCATTCTCATTAGAGGATGTACCATAGAACTAGTTTCACTTCGGGAGGAAGTGTTGTGGGAGTTCCACACATCTCAATTACTGGTACATCCAGGAGTGGTGAAGATATATCAGGACCTTCGATGACAGCACTGGTGTCCAGGTATGAAGAAGGAATTAGTAGATTTTGTCTCATGATGCCTCACTTTTCGGAATGTGAAGGTGGAGCACAAGGTTCTAGCATGATTATTTCAACACTTAAAGGTCAATGAGTGAAAGTGTGATGGGATATCCATGGATTTCGTGATGGTACATCCGCATACATCCAGAGCACATGACTCTCTCTGGGTGATTGTTGACCGACTCTCCAAGTCAGCCCACGTCTTACCGATTAGAGAGCAGAGTTCAGTAGAGATACTAGGATGCCTCTATTTACGAGAGATAGTACGGCTTCATGGTGAAACATCGACGATTGTCTCCAATCGAGATGCTCGTTTCACATCCTGGCTATGGAAGGGGTTGTTGGAGGCTTTCAGGACACAGCTTAGCTTGAGCACTACCTTCAATCCTCAGACAAATAGTCAAATAGAGAGGACCATTCAGACTCTCAAGGACATGCATTGTGCATGTGTCCTCTACATTGGTCGCTATAGGGAGGATCACTTACCCTTGGTAGAGCTTGTGTATGACAACAACTACCATTCCACCATTGGGATGACACCTTACGAGGCATTGTACAGACGACATTGTAGATCGCCTCTATGCTGGACTGACCCATGGGAGTTATCACTTGTATGACTAAAGATGGTGAAGGCTACGACGGAGAAGGTGTCGATCATCCAGGAGCGGATGAAGACTGCACATAGCAGGAAGAAGTCCTATGTTGATTGGAGATGGAGACCACTGGAGTTCGAGGTTGTTGACCACCTCTATCTATGGGTCTCACCTCGACGAGGTCAATGGAGATTTGGATGAGGTGGAAATTTATCTCAGCGATTCATCGGACCATTCCAGGTCCTCAGCCGGGTGGGTGAGGTGGCTTACCACTTGACTCTTACACCTCAGTTGCACCGGGTGCACAACGTCGTCCACGTATCTCACCTGAGAAGATATGTGCATGACCCTTCTCACATCATCGACCATGGTCAGCTGAACATTGTTTACGAGGCGAATTTCATGGAGGTTCTAGTGAATATTGAGGATTGACAGGATAAGATCCTACATGGATAGTCGATTCCTCTGGTGCGCATTCACTGGAAGCACAGGAACCTCCAAGAGAGAACATTGAAGCGAGCGGCTCAGTTACGTGCTCAGTACCCTGATTTTATTCCTTAGTGTGAGTTGTAGCTTATGGGGACATAATTCACCAAGGTGGGAGAATATAAATACCCTAGAATTTTGTGGATTTTTTTTTCTAAAATACATGATAATTTTACGAGTCTGCAGTTTTTGACCGCACCTGATTCCGAGACCCAGTGTGCAAGGAATAAATTTATAATATTTTGTTCGGGTACGTTCTGAAATTGTACGTGCGAGATATTATATCTTTTAAACTGGTCCTCGAAATTGTACTCCAAGGGAACCATTGAACTCACAACACTAGTAATCTCTTAAGGATACATTTACAGTAGTAGCATTCTGACGTGAGTGGAAGATTATTTTTGAGTTTTTTATTGAAATTGAATAAAAATAAAGTGTTAACTTTATTTTTAGGTGTGGTAGTTTTAACTTACAAGGGGAGGTTACTGGTGGGGCCCACCTTCACATAACTTACATAGGGAGGATGTTATAAAGTGGGGCCCATAGGAGCATCAAACCACCTTAACCCCCTTTAACCCTTGGAACTCCCAATTTACTGTAGAGCCTCTTCACCATCTCCATATTGGTGCCAACACACCCAATGTTTAATTAATGACTAGAATTAATTATCTTTTTGAAAACATTTTAATTATTTTGGGAATTCATGGCAACAATAAAATAATATAGAAGCTATTATTTTATTTTGGTTGGTGATTCTATTTGGTGGAGCTTTGAAGAACTCTTGGAATAACATCATCCTCTCAAGACAAAGAACACTCCTGCCACCGATTATCAATTCTGTCTTCTTACACCTTCAGATGAGGCAATGAATGGGAAGAGACACCCATAAGAAACGCCGACGTTGTCTTCGACTTTTTCAACTAATCGAAATCCATTATTTTTCAAACAACGTCAACAGAAGACAAATAAGAGGTAGTGGTTTATTTTGATTAATAAAAATCATCATTCCTCATTGTCTATTATGGTTCGACGTTGACCAGTTGTTATCACCTAATGCGTAGGGCACATGCCGAACAAACATGACCCAACGTCCCTCCGTTGGTTCTTATTTGGTTGACGTCGGAGGCGGAGCCGGAAGGGTGTGGTGTCGTCACACCGTCCAGGAGAAAAACCGTGGCCAGGAGGGTCGTGGAGAACTAAAGAGGCAAAGCGTCGTCACACCACATCGCTCTGGAGGTGCGGAACTGCAGCCAGGGCGGGCCGTGGCATATGGGGTGTTGCGCCATCGTGTCGCACGATGTATTCAAAGGCGGCACCCAGGTCGGGCTTCAGCGGTACTGGCACAACACTATCGTGATGTGCGGAGGGCAGGAGGACCGTTGGGCTGTCGCACCGTGGTAGAGGAGTGTTGGCGGCCGGTCGGGATGACCGCCATGGAGCCGATCAAGCAGGACCACCCTGTTCCCGCGACTCCGGAATCAGCGTAATACGCTGGTTCAGTTCATCAAACCAGGGGGGCACCCCCTCCCACGTGTGGTCGGACGAGCCAACATGGGCTGGGCCACCCCGGCTGGCCGTCCATTCAGTATGCCACCCTGGCAGGGCCGCCCTTCACCCGGACCCCCACGGTCGGGACCCCACAGTGGTGAACCCCTTCGATCGGGCCGCCTTCGGCCCGGGCCACACAATTGGTTCGGGCCGCTCCCTTGGTTCGGGTCGCCCACTCGGGTCGGGCCAACCAATCAGGCCGAGCAGACCACTCGGGGCGGGCCGCACTGGCACACCAGGTCAGACCCCGGTTCGGACTGGGTCTGGCATGGTCAGTCCCACAGGGTCGGACCGGACACAGCCCTACCATGGATATTTCAACCTTTTAGCCCGTATCTTGGGCTGCAAGTGTGCGATCGACGAACCGTCCATGATGATGGAATTCATGAAGTGATACATTTCTTTTTTCATACTCCAATTGAGCTTTGGGGCACAGTTGGGTATGGTCGGGTTAGTTTGAGCCTAAAAACCCAACGAGACCCTGGAATTGAAACACCAATAACTCATAGACCGGGCATCTGATTGACACGTCGTCTGTCATGTTGGGTTCATTTTGATGAGACGGAACTAAGAGATACATCAAATCAAGACATTGTGGTATTTGATGTATCGACTCTTGGATTGATGAGCAAACCCTACCGAAATCGAGCATGTTGTGTGTGGGAACCCTTAGGCTGGCTACTACTGAGATGGTAAGTTCCTTCGTGGGTTTGACAATGATGATACTGTACCAGGATCCTTAGTGGGTTCGAGAGAGATGACATATGTACCAGGATCCTCTGTTGGTTCGACATCAGTGAATTTTGTACCAGGATCCTCCGGGGGTGCGACATTGATACTTCTATACCAGGATTCTACGTGGGTTCGACATCGTTGATATTGTTCCCGGATTCTACATGGGTTCGACAGAGGATATTATTCAGAAGATACATCTAAACATCTCTACCCCAATTCTTATTTTTCATACCTGTGTGAGATGAGTCTTGTATTTCAATCATTATCATCGTGGTGATTGACTTTATTTCCATTGTGTACTAGGTTGTACCTGGGCTCGAGAGATGGAGCCAGACTGGGACTGGTAACTTTGGTATATGTATGGGCATATTTTTAAGTAGGGTTGGTTGATACTTCATGATTGTATCTTTCTTTTGTGTTTTATCCTTAGTGGATTCTAGGAGACCTCCAGGGGTCTCGGGGTCCCCTTCTGAGTAATGTTATACTCACCCCTACACGGGCTTCACCCGCACATTCTTGTGTTCTATGAAGATGACGGTCAGCAGTGATCTAGGTTGAGGGTGATGGATGAGAGGCTACAAGAGGCTAGACTAGACGGGACGTACCTCATGGAAGAGTTGTTCGAGATATGTACCCACACATCAGGTGGGATTCCCCGATGGACGATCCAGAAGCTGTTCTCCCATTTTACTTGTACTTATAATTTTTGTTTAGTTGTGTTTGTATACTGGCCCACATACTTTTGGAACACCTTTATTTCATATTTTAGTACTTTTTTCTTCTACTGCTTTTGTTCAGACTGGATGAGTTATAGGTCTAAAGCCAATGCCTTCCCTTTTTATCAGGGAATTGCCTTTGGTTCTAGTCTCCAGCCCCTATCCTATGGAAGACGGGCTTAGGGTACTAATGGCACGGGCCCCGAGGATGGGTCGTGATAGATGAAATCAAGAAAATATATTTTTTACTATATATGCACATTTTGATTTTCCTGTTATTCTATTTGGGTAATCTAATGCACATGTTGTATTTATGGATATTATCAATAGAGTATTTAATGAGTCAATGGATATGTTTTTGGTTGTTCTTATTGATGCCATTCTAGTATTTTCTATGATGAATAGGAATATGAAAAACATATGAGGGTTGTTTTAAGAATAATAAAGGAAAATCACTATATAGAAAATTCATAAAATGTGATTTTCAGTTTCAATATATTTATATTCATGGGAAAATTGTAGATAATTATGGAATAATAGTTTATTATTCCAAAACAATAGTTAATGATGACTGGACCAAACCTACAAATGTTATATAGACTCATAGTTTCATTATATTAGAATGTTATTACCAACCGTCTGTTAAAAACATTTCATGGTCATATATCCCTTATACTATGTTTACATGAAAATGGTTTAAATTAATTTTCGTAGAATAATGTGGTGTTTTTTTTCAAGAACAGAAAAAGAGTTTGGTGAATGTTTCAGTCTTTCCCTGGCCTTTTCAAAATGGTGAGTTTGTCATCTATAGTGATGCTTTATTGAATAGATATTTAATTGTTATGATTCAGAATGATCGGGTAATTTTTTATACTTCAAGACAACTAATAACTCATGAGTTAAATTATACCAAACATGATTTGGAATTGGATGTTGTGGTATTTTCATTGTAAATATTGGGACATAATTAATACAGAGCCAAATTTCCAATATATACTATCCATAAAAGTCTAATGTATATATTCACTGATTTGGAATTAAACATGACGCATAGAAGATAGCTTAAACTATTAAAGGATTTGGATTGCATGAAAAATTACCACCTAATAAAAGGAAACAATGTATTATATGCTTTGTATAGAAATCATCATGCATCATTTACCATGTTATGTTTGAAACATGAACACTTGATTAATGATTTGATAAAAAAATTATATGTTTTTGGTACAGCGAATAGCCTATGTTTTATTTCAGGTTTCAGTGTTTTCATCATTCTAATATTTAATTGCGGAAGAAACGAATGAGGTACGTGAACTAATGAAAATAGAATAATTGGTTAAAATAGTAATGTTTCTAGAATTTAACATTCATAAAGTTTTTTTTATAATCTAGTGGAATGTTTTTTGTGCCTTTAAATACCACATTAAAGAATGATTGGTTTTGTAAAACTCATATTACTCAATTTTATTTTACCCTGCCAGTACTAAGATGTACAGGGACTATTATGAGTATTACTAGTGGGATGGAATGTAAAGAGGTATTTCCCATTTTACCCTGAAATGTATGATATTACAATAGTTTAAAATGTTGTGGTAATTATCGAAGGGGATGATTTAGTAATTTTTAGTTCCAGTGTGGAAATGTGAGAATATATCTATGGAATTCATGGTGGGACTATCAAAGGCTTCTCAAGGTAGCAATGTGATTTGAGTTAATATTGATCAGCTGACAAAATCTACACATTTTATTTCTATTCATTATACAATGTCTTTAGATCTCATTTCTCCCCATTACCTCGAATAGATTGTGAGGATACATGGAGTTACTCTTTCCATTGTATCTGAAATGGATCCAAGGTGCACTTGTAACATTTTTATAGTCTTTAAGAAGTCATTGAGCACAAATTAAAATTTCAGTACAGCTTTTCATCCTCAATTAGATGGCTATCTGGAACGAATGTTTCAATCTATTGATGATATGCTTCCCGCATGTTCAATAAACTACCAATGTTGTTGTGATCATCATCTTTCTTTAGATGAGTTCCCTAACAATAACATCTTTCATTCCATTATATAGATGGAGCAATTTGAGGAATTGTATATGAAGCTATTTCAATTCTATATTTTGGATATTTGTTCTTGAAATTATATTTTAGGAGTCCTTATTAGTTTAGGATGTGGCTGAGAAAGTGAAGATGATCTAGCAACACACGAGGATGTTCCATAGCATGCAGAATAGTTACGCAGACAATAGGAGGAAATAATTCCCTTCTGATGTAGGTGATCATGTTTTTCATAGAATCTCAACAAGGAAAAGTTTAATTCATTTTGGTACGAAATGAATGATAAGTCCACAATTCATTGGACCCTATGAAACTCTATAGTTTATTGGACCAGTCACCTACTGAGTGGATTTTTCTATGAATTTATTCTGTGGTACATAATTATTTTCATGTTTTGAAGTTGAGAAATTACATGACGAATTCATCACATGTATTGAGCCCTGAAGTAGTTCATCTATATGAGAAATTTTCTTATGAAGATAAATCTGTTCAGATTCTTAATCAAAGTGAACATTTATTGATGAATAAGGAAATTTACTGGGTAAATTTTTTTTGAATAAACCACATGGTTAAAGAAGAATCATGGGAATCTGAAAATTCTATGAGGGAATGGTACCTCACTTGATTAATAAGAAAATAAAATTTTGAGGGAATAATTTACAGAAAGTGGGGATAATGTTAGACCACAAGGTTTTAAAATTAAATTTAATTGCATGAAACTTTTTTTAATTAGACATATATATATATCATTTAAAATAATTTTTGCAGCTTCTATGTTTTGAATTTTGAAAATTGATCATCTACAAATGTGATAAGTGTGTTATTTGGGGTATAAGGGAAGTAACATTATTTTATTGAATAAAAAAATAGCTTTATGAATAGTGATATGAATAGTAATATTTACCTAATAAATAGTAACATATATTCATGTTTAATTTTCTTAAGGATTTAGATAATGAGATTTTGATATATATTTCAAGGTTATATAAAATGTGTTTTGGTTTTAAAATTGTTTTTTAACAACGTATGATGTTATTTATAAAATAAATTATAATTATTTGGAAATAGTTTCCAGAAAACAGAGATCAGTTTTGAAACCCACATGTCGAAAAAATGCAAAAATGTATTTTTGGGATTTTTTTAAAATTTTTGAATTTTTGATGAATATTGAAATACTATAAAATTTAGTATATCCAAATTATATTTTAAATAAAATATTTATGACATCCTCAATAATTTATTCACATTATCTTATAACTCACATACTCTATTTACTATTTTTATCGCAAGAATGAATACTATTCATAGATATGGAATAAAATATTAAAATAATGATTAAAAAAATATAAAATCCCTCTACTGCTTCACTATAAATACCATACTCATTACCCTATTTCTATACCACATATCAAACCTTGATCATTTACTATGTTTCACAAAATTCCTTCTCCAATGTTCTTTCCCACGTTCTATGGCTTCTGGTAAGACCAAAATTCCAAAAACCAAGGCCTTAATGAGGATCCCTGGGAGAAGATAACAAGAGGTAAAAATCCTCTTCCTTTATCATGTGTTCTATTTTTACTTCCTTTATTTTATTATAATCTCTTTCCATACACTTATTTAGTTATTAAATCTAAATAATAATATATATTTTATATGTTAACATGTTCATGTAAAAGATTCATCATATCCCTTCTTCTCTTGTCTATCATTTTATAAAACTAAAAACAGAGTCCATGAAGTGATGATTTTCCAAAATCGTGGATGATATGTTTTTCATATCCGTTACATTTTTCAATGATGATCATAAAACCCTTTTTAAATGTTGAAAAAAAATTAAAATGTTTATTCCATGACATTTTTTTCTATAATGGAATACTAAACATGGTTTTAAATTATATATCGATACATGTTTACGATTATCGAGGAACCACAAAAAATGATCTAAACAAACTTAGATAATGTTTTATATAATGTTTCATTATCATATATGATAAAAATAATCATTAATGTGATCATTATATATTCTGTAAACATATAAATACTGATTCATTCAACTTTTTTAATTTCATTACCATATGAAATAAATCATACACAAACCGACCATGGAAATCATATAAAGAACACACATGAGACAATGGAAAAAACATATTACTAATAATTAAAGGGTGAAATTATGTTACTAAATGATCATATAAATATTTATAAACATGAATATATTTATTTAAGATATTAATACCTCTCAGTCACCCATTATAATGGAGTTTTAAATGAGTTTTATGTAAGACAAATCTGATATAACGGAATTCATAACACGATTTCCATTCTTTAGGTTAACCTTCTACATAATTATTTATGAGGTATTAAAATTGTTTGTGTGGTGAGTTTTGTTTATATTATTTTCAATTATGTTTATATATAGTATTGAAACATACTCCATCCACAAGATTAAGTATCACTAGAATTATATGAATATTGTAAGGGGATTTCCATTTAAAATCTTCCTTTTAAATTCTTATTTATAAATTTCAAATGCAATGTTTTTATAAAATTTATCATGTTGTGTGTTTATGATCTGATTCATTGAAATTTTTAATTATTAATTGAGGGAATATGTCTCCCTCCCTTGAATGTTTTATGTTTTGGTTGGGGTTGGAATATTGGTTATACAATGTGTAATTGTGATGGTTACACCATAAGGTAGTTTTGAGGGTTACATGGTAAGGTATCCCTAAGGGTTAAAAATCATAAGGTAGAAATTTTGGTTAAAAAACTTTATAATTAACTACCCAATATAAATTTATGGTTCTGTTTATGATCATTGGGTTATGTATGAATCTCGTGTTTCACAATGTAGGTATATATGGGTGAAAAGTAGAATTTTTTAAAAATGATTTCATGTGCTTACAAGTATCCATGATCTAATGTTCTATTATCATCTTATATCTCATACTGAAATTTTTTTACTCGTCCCATGTTTTTAATTGATTTTAATAGGTTATAAATATAACGACCCATAATTAACATATATTGTTATTACTTCAGATTTGAATCACACTTATTACAACATATAACAAAACTACGAAAGGACCGTATAGGTATAGAGTCTTTAGAAACTGGGAAACATAAACAACTGGTTCATAAAGCATCTACTTTGCCTCCCACTTATTTCAACATATCAAGAGTCCCATTTTGGCATATCCTACTTAATAACCTTCTTCCTGACCTGGGGAAATAATTCATACAATAGGGTGAGCTCAAATTCTCAGTAAGGGTAAACAAATGAAAAATCAATCACATCATGAGCATAACCTTTTGGAATTCTTAACCTGCAAAATAAATCATAATTTCATACCATGGGATAAATCATTGAAGTGAAATGTAATCCCAATAATCATAACATAAAACATGTAACTTTGTGGAATACACACATAATCAAAGGGAATCATTTCTTATTAGTCATCACTCATTGCCAAGACTATCTTAGTGGACAAAGTCCATTTCTGAACGGAGTTCACTCCTCGTTTCAGTCCTATTTCACTGAACCAGTTTAACCTGCCATTCTAGCCATGTCTATCTCATGAAATATAAAATCTTTAACCAATGCATTGTATGGAGATATAGGTCCCACCCATCTCATAATGATACCTTTCTTATGTGTTCCACAAAATCATAAACCACAAATCATAGCATAACCCATGTAATAAAAATGGGATTCTAAAAAAATGACATCATAAAACAATTAATATAAGATAAAGGAATTTATAAAAATAATTCCATCACAACATAATCAAATAAATGTAATAATAGATATAGAAACAGGACCCTATATTATATTAGATGGAAAATAATTTTGATAAAACAGTTGACTTCCCTTCTTGAGGAAAATATCCTTTCTACTTCAAAAACATTTTTCTTTCTTAACATGTCATATAATATTGAACTAAAAGAAGTTGATTAAAAATAAACTTGAAAACTTTTAAAGGAATATTCATATAAATAATGTTCTAAAAATCCATTCATGCCGTATAAGTTAAAAAAATATTCTTCTCGTACTTTTGTCGGAAAAGTAAAAAAGTACCTCGTACGAAAAACGACAAATGATTCCTTTCATATCTTTTACTAAAAACTCACCGAAGGGTAAAATTGGATTTAAAAAATTTTAGGTGGATGGAAATAATATTAAATATTGAGGAAACATGGATGTGGATGATAAAATACACCCCCGTAAATACCAATGTATAAACAATCTCAGATAAAAATGAGATTGTGATATCTTCCTTACCGTAGGTCCGATTTGCCTCGTATATGTCCGAACCTCCTGTATAATGATTTAAATAATGTTATTGACTTATTACAAAATCATAATTATAGTTATGATATCATATATGGTCATATTCCTATCTTCTTAGTAGTAATATTTCATTGCTACTTGTTATTCAGGTGTTTATAACTTTTTGTTCTTATGCGTGTTTTGTCGAATAAATTCTTATTCTTCTCTTTAGGTTATAGATACATCATTTCCAGAATGGTATTAATGTACTATATATCATATTTATTCATTATATTCATTTATATAATGATTATGCAATGAAGATCAAGTAGAACGAATCATATCACATCGTAGAGACGATATTCCGTACGTACGCACGAGCGATGATATCATTCCCATGATCGTGGAATTGTATTGGAGTGTATGTATACGATTTCAAAATCAATATCACTTTAAAATAATCATATATAGTAATTATTTTCACCATTGTACCCATCCAAGTAAGGTGGTGGGGGGAAATAGATTACACCACGGCGTGGAGACGGTATTTCGTACGTACGCACGCGCGGTGATTTCGTTTTCCGTAGGATGGATAGATATTGAAATATGGTTGTTTCATACATATAATAACATATCATTGTATGAGTTATACTGATGTTATTACTTTATAATGAAACAACTAAAGAAGAAGAAGTTGAAGAAGAAAGAATTTGGAATGGATCAGTAATGGATATTACCTCTTTTTGACGCGCGTCTTCTTAACCTCCTCTTAGGGCACTAGGATTGGTCATTGAAGAAGACCAGAACCTCTAGAATAATTCTAGGGAAGTGGTGAAGTGAAATGGGAAGGGTTTGGCCGAGAATGAAGGCTCAAATTGGTGTGATGAGGAGAGTGAGGAGGTGCCCTTTTATTAGGGAGGAGAGGGGCTCCTTCGGAAAAACTGAAAATATTATTTTATTATAAAGTCATGTTTGGTTTTAAATAGATCCAAAATGATTTATTTCGGAGATAAGATGGGGATGGGTCGAAATAATCTCATCCAATATAATTTTAACAAAGATAGATTCCTATTTTAACCATATCATTTAGATTTATCAATAAGTTAAATAATTTTACTTTTACCGTGTCTTCTTGTGTTCTTGTAATATAAGGTTAATAAACTCACTATAACAGGCCAAAAGAACCCCAAGATGTTTATTATTAATATATATAACCTTATCTAAGTCATTTGGACGAACCATAGATTTTTAAGAATAAAATAACAATTAATAATATAATATTTGTTTTAAAAACTATTTTATGTTAATTTTGACACTATTTAGTAATTGATTTTTTTGAAAATCATAATAGGATGATTATTTCGAAAAAAGTTAATTAAATCAATAATAACATGTCATATTAACGTATAAAATTATTTTAATTCATTAAAAGTTTCACATTACATTTATTTGGGTATTTATATCCTCAATTATGTCAATATTTCATTAATAAGATAATTACTACATCATCTTTGTGTCATAAATAAATTAAATTATTTAAAGTCCAAAAATTACAAATAAAATATCATTATGTAGGAAATCCTTTTACCTTTATAATTTATATTTATAGTCTAATTTATCTTATGTATAACCTTATATTAAAAAGGATATACTTATTTAACTTTGATTTTAACTATTTTAACCCTTCTTTAAATAAAATAATAATAAATGTCCTAATCTAATCCAAGTGGGCCTAAATGGTCATATATTATTCCTAAGGTTGTTTTTGTTCGAATTACACTTGTCCAATAGAATTAGAGCATGTGTTAGGATTATAATAATATCAAAGTTACCCTTAATTACCCTATTTACTTTTAACTGTGGTAAATAAAAGTAAAAAGTTACTATTCACCCAAAATTATTTTCATCTCATTGAACCACATTTTACTTACTGACATCAACCGTGTCTCTCGGATTTTTGAAATTCCACTCACAGAAGCGGTAAAATTATGTTTTATGAAAAATTCAGTTTTTTAACTACCACTTAGTGGTTTCACTATTCATCAAAAATTGAATGTTTTCAGAAAAATACCAAAATTTCACCCTAGGATAATTTTGATATTCCGAATTTAAAAATGAAGTCCATTTTGAAAAATAAAATTTAAAAAATTTAAAAAAGTGGTTATTACTATTCATAACGGCTAGTTTTAATATTATTTTAATAGTATATCGTTGTTTAGTGAAACTCGATATTGCGTAAGATGCAAGCTATCGAGGAAGGTCGCGATTTCGTGTAAAGAAAGCCAAGCAAGTGTTGTTTGTAGAAAAAGATTCCTTTGATAATTTATATAACATAAAAGTCCCGGGTGTTACATTCTACCCCCCTTAAAATGAATTTCACCCTCGAAATTCGTCACTTTGTAACAAATAGATGAGGATACCACTCCCTCATCATATCCTCAAGCTCCCATGTGGCTTATTCTAATTGGTGGTTCCTCCATAAAACATTCACCAATCGAGTTATCTTGTTTCGTAGAACTTTTTTGCTACGATCCAGATTCCTTATCGGCTCTTCTTCATAAGAAAGATCTTGCTCCAGCGGTACAACTTCCGAGCTGAGTACATGTGAAGGATCATGTATGTACTTTTTCAGGAGAGATACATGGAACACATAGTGAACTTGAGAGAGATTCGGTGGAAGCGCTAATCGGTAAGCTACCTTCCCAACACGATCTAGTATTTTGAAAGGACCAATATATTTAGGGCTCAACTGCCCCTTCTTTCCAAATCTCATGACCCTCTTCCAGGGAGATATTCGTAAGAACACTTTATCACCCACTTCAAACTCTAGGTCTTTTCTTCGGTTGTCGGCATAACTTTTCTATCGATTCTGAGCTGATCTTATGTGTTGTTGAATAGATCGTACCTTTTCTATCATCTCATCAACAAGATCAGGTCCTAATAGCTTTCTTTCCCCAACTTCATCCCAGCAAGTTAGAGTCCTGCATTTCTTTCCATAGAGAGCTTCATAAGGAGCCATCTAAATACTCGAGTGAAAGCTATTATTATGAGAAAACTACACCAAAGGTAGGTGTTGATCCCAACCACCTTTGAAATCCCTAGAGCAAGCTCTCCACATATCTTCTAGAGTTTGAATTGTTCTCTCAGGCTGACCGTCTGTCTGAGGATGATAAGCAGTGCTGAAACTTAACTCTGTATCCAGAGTATGCTGAAGAATTCTCCAGAACATTGAGGTAAACCTCGGATCCCGATCCGATATAATATAAAGTGGTACTCCATTCAATCTTACCACTTCCTTTACATATATCCTGGCAAGCTGATCCAGAGGGAAATCCTCTCTAATAGCGATGAAGTGTGACGAATTTGTAAGACAATCAACTATGACCCAGATAGCATTATTGCATTTGGATGTTTTTGGAAGTCTAGTGACAATGTCCATAGTGATGTTTTCCCATTTCCATTCTGGTATGGGTAATGGTTGTAACATCCCCTTAGACTTCTGTCTCTCAGCTTTAACTTGCTGACAAACCAAGCATCGAGAGACATATTCAGCAACATCTCTTTTCATGCCATCCCACCAGAAGTACTTTTTCAGGTCCCTATACATCTTCGTGCTTCTAGGATGAATAGAGAATGAAGAACTATGAGCCTCCTCCAACATCTCCTTCTTTAATTCGGGGAGGGGAGGAACACAAACCCGATTCATGAACTTTATTATCCCATCACAATCAAGGTTGAATTCAGGAACATTTCTCATCTTCTTTTGTAACTCAACATCTTCTTTCTTTGCCTCTTTAATCTTCACATGTATAGATGGTTGAACATTTATTTGAGAAAGATACGATTTTCCCCCTTCCATTATAATTCCAAAATCCATCCTTTGTAAATCCATAAATATTGGATCTTTTGTGATCCTCATCATGGATAAACTGGCATGGTCTTGTCGACTTAATGTATCTGCCACCTTGTTTGCTTTCCTAGGCTGGTAATGAATTGAGCAGTCGTAATCCTTAATCAGATCCAACCATCTTTTCTGTCGCATATTCAGCTCCTTTTGTGTGAAAATATACTTTAAACTTTTATGATCAGTATAAATATCACACCTTTCACCATAAAGGTAATGCCTCCAAATCATTAATGCAATGATTACCGCAGCTAACTCCAAATCATGAGTTGGGTAATTTTGCTCATGGATTTTCAACTGTCATGAGGCATAAGCTATCACCATATCATTTTGCATAAGAATACACCCCAATCCCTTCATGGATCCCTTCATGGATGCCTCACTGGATAACCTTCTTTTCAACTCCTTGAAATTCTCTTCACATTCCTCTATCCAGACAAACATAACTCCTTTCTGAGTCAACTTGGTGAGTGGAATAGATAATTGTGAAAAATCATTCACAAAACGTCGATAATATCCAGTCAAACCAAGAGAACTTCGGATCTCAGTTACTGTTGTTGGTCTCGACCATCTTTCGATAACCACTGTTTTTGCTGGACCCACAGATATCCCCTCTTTTGAGATTATGTGAGCCAAAAATTAAACTTTTTGAAGCCAAAATTCACACTTGGTAAATTTGACATAAATCTTCTCCTTTCTCAGGGTCTTCAATATAATTCTCAAGTGATCTCCATGTTTTTCGTTTCTCTTTGAATATACAAGAATATCGTCTATAAAGACTACCACAAACAGATCAAGATAGTCTCTAAAGACTCTATTCATCAGATCCATGAAGATAGCAGGGGCATTAGTAAGACCAAATGGCATCACTATAAATTCATAGTGTCCATACCTTGTACGGAAAGTCGTGTTTGGTATATCCTCTCTTTTGACCCTTAATTGATGATACCCTGAATGAAGATCAATCTTGGAAAAGTATTGAGCTCCTTGTAGTTGGTCAAATAAGTCATCAATGCATGGGATAGGATATTTTTTCCTGATAGTGATCTTGGTATGTTCTCAATAATCAATGCAGAGTCTCATTGATCCATCTTTCTTTTTAACAAACAGAACAGGTGCTCCCCAAGGTGACACACTAGGGCGTATGAACCCCTTATCAAGATTATATTGGAGTTGCTTCTTCAATTCCTGCAACTCAATTGGGGCCATTCTCTATGGTGTCTTTAAAATAGGCAAAGCACCCGGTACGAGTTCTATTTAAAACTCAAATTCACGATTTGGTGGAAGACCCGGTAATTCCTCTGGAAAGACATCATCAAACTCCCATACAATGGGAATATTCTTAATCATGATTTTCTAACCAACCTTTTGAGATAAATAACCTTCATTTAGTAGAATCAAGACCCATAATATGGAAGAAATTTCTACTGGAAGGTTATGTTCATCCTTGCATCGTTAGACGATCATAGATTGATCTAGAATACGAAATGTGACTTCCCTTCTTTGAATATTGATATGAGCTCCATATAAAGAAAGACAATTCATGCCAAGAATCACATCAAATTACACTATAGGAAGGATCACAAGATTTTCAGGAAGCACTTTCCCACAAACTTCAATCGGGGAAGAATTATAAACTTTTGATGCGACTGTTGTGCCATTAGGTGTTGTCACAGCTAACTCAACATCTAATTGTTGAGGTAATACGGTGATACCCTTAGAAAAATATTCAGAAATAAAAGACTGGGTGAATCCAGAATCAAATAAAACATTTTATACTTTAGAGTGGATGGTAAGTATAACTTTCACCACATCGTTATCGTACTCCACAACGCTGATAGAAATTGCATGTGACTTTCCTTTGTCTTTATCCTTAAGAGTTTGTTGACGTCGACCATCATCATCAACCCTTGGATTTGGGCATTCATTGGAATAATACCCCATCTCCTTGCACTTGAAAAATTGAAGTTTAGTAGGTTCATTCTGTGTGTCCCTTCCTTTGTTTGCATCATTATACATCTTCTTCCCATCATTGCGGCATTCAAATGCCCGATGACCTTTATTTCAACATTTGAAACATTTACTTGTCCCTTTAAGACAACTCCCTCCATGTTTCTTTCCACACATTGAGCATTAGGGAAATCTCATATTCTTTTTAGTGTGCTCTTTAGATTTTCCTTTTATTTCCATTTTCCTCTTCTTATCAAACCCATATGACTGATGGGTTACTCCAATCTCCATCTCAATATTGAGAGCACATCGAACGATTTCCTCGTAGCTATTGAAGTCCCTTATGGATAACGCCCTTCTAAGACTTGGTTTTAAGCCACTAAATAATCAATAGATCTTACTGTCAGGTTGGATAATAATACCAGAAGTGTACCTTGAAAGTCTTGTAAAATTTGCTTCATAGGTACCAACAGATTCATCATCCTTTTACTTTAGTTCAAGAAACTCCTTCTCCATTTTGTTTGGAGAATATGAGGGAAGTACTTATTGAAAAATAAGTTCTTGAACTCGTCCCATTCAATGGACTCAATTTCACCCATTTTCCTCGTATTCTTAATAAGATTCCTCCATTGATCAGCATCTCCTTCCAAACGATACACTGCTAGGATGACTTTATCATGTTCAGAACATTGAAGAACTGAAAATATCTTTTCAGTAGTACTAATCCATTGTTCAGCAACTAATGGATCATTAGACCTGGTGAAAGAAGGTGGACACTGCCTCATGAAAGATTCAACAGAATGTTGCTCCTTCCTTTGCTCATTTGGAAGTCCTGCATGATTCATAGCTTGAGAAAGTTGTGTGAGCATGGAAACAAGATTTTGCATTCCAGCTCCAATAACGTTTGGTTTCTAAGGGGGACAATAATTACATTTCCCGTCTCATTCCACATTAAAACGGTTCCTTCGGGTTCCAGACATTGACTAATACCAAGAAGAATAGTGTGAGCAACACTAATTATAATAGTAAAACCACATAATCAAGAATAAAATTTCACACTTAAGGTCTTATCATAGTTTGTTCATGTCCATTTCTAAAACACTAAGATTGTGTTCTATGCTTAGACTTATCCTTAGGATTCTTACTAAGGCTTTCACATCCTAGTTTCCAAAGGTTGACTATACCTTTCCACTGAATCCAACTATAACGACCCATACATAACATACATTGTTATTACTTCAGAATTGAAGCACACTTATTACAACATATAACAAAACTAGGAAAGGACCGTATAGCTATAGAGTCTTTAGAAACTGGGAAACATAAACAACTGGTTCATAAAGAATCTACTTTTCCTCCCACTTATTTCATCATATCTAGAGTCCATTTTTGGAATATCCTACTTAATAACCTTCTTCATGACCTGGGGAAATAAAACATACAAAAGGGTGAGCTCAAATTCTCAGTAAGGGTAAACAAAAGAAAAATTCATCACATCATGAACATAACCTTTTGCAAATCTTAACCGGCAAAAGAAATCATAATTTCATACTATGAGATAAATCATAGAAGTGAAATGTAATCCCAATAATCAGAACATAAAACATGGAACTTTGTGGCATACACACATAATCATAGAGAATCATTTCTTATTAGTCAAGACTCATTTCCAAGACTATCTTATTAGACAAAGTCCATTTCTGAACCGAGTTCACTCCTCATTTTAGTCCTGTTTCACTGAACTGGTTTAACATGCCGTTCCATCCATGTCTATCTCATGAGATATAAAATCTTTACCAAATGCACTGGAGGGAGATATAGGTCCCACCAATCTCATTATGATACCTTTCTTATGTGTGCCACAAAATCACAAACCATACATCATTGCATAACCCATGTAATAAAAATGGGATTCTTAAACAACATGACATCATAAGACAATTCATAGAAGATAAAGAAATTCATAAAAATAATTTCATCACAACATAATCAAATCAATGTAATAATAGGGATAGAAACAGGACCCAATATTATCTTAGATGGAAAATAATTTTGATAAAACAGTTGAATTCCATTCTTGAGGAAAATATCCTTTCTACATCAAAACATTTTTCTTTCTTAACATGTCATATAATATTGAACATAAAGAAGTTGATTAAATATAAACATTAAAACTTGTAAAGGAAGATTCATAGAAATAATGTTCTAAAAATACATTCATGCCGTATAAGTTAATAAAAACATTCTTCTCGTACTTTTGTCGGAATTTTCAAAAAGTACCTCGTACGAAAAATGAAAGAAGATTCCTTTCATATCTTTAACTAAAAAATCACCGAAGGGTAAAATTAGATTTAAACAATTGTAGGTGGATGGAAATAATATTACATATTGAGGAAACATGGATTTGGATGATAAAATACACCCCAGTAAATACCAAAGTATAAACAATCTCCGATAAAAATGAGATTGTGATATTTTCCCTTACCTTAGGTCCGATTTGCCTCGTATGTGTCCGAACCTCCAATATAATGATTTAAGTAATTTTATTGACTTATTCCAGAATCATAATTATTGTTATGATATCATATATGGTCATATTATTAGCTTCTTAGTAGTAATATTTCATTGCTACTTGTTATTCGGGTGTTTATAACTTTTTGTTCTTATGCGTGTTTTGTCGAATAAATTCTTATTATTCTCTTTAGGTTATAGATACATCATTTACATAATGGTATTAATGTACTATATATTATATTTATTCATTCAATTCATTTATATAATCATTATGCAATGAAGATCATGTAGAACGAATCGCATCACATCGTGGATACGGTATTCCGTACGTACGCACGAGCGATGATATCGTTCCCATGATCGTGGAATTGTATTGGAGTGTATGTATACTATTTCAGAATCAATATCAATTTTCAATAATAATATATAGAAATTATTTATACCATTATACCCATCCAAGTAAGGTGGTGGGGGAAAATAGATTACACCACGTCGTGGAGACGGTATTCCGTACGTACGCATGCGTGGTGATTTCGTTTTCCGTAGGATGAATAGATGATGAAATAGGGTTGTTTCAAACTTATAATAACATATCAGTATATGAGTGATACTGATGTTATTACTTCATAATGAAACAACTAAATAAGAAGATGTTGAAGAAGAAATAATTTGGAAAGGATCGGTAATGGATATTACCTCTTTTTGATGTGCCTCTTCTTAACCTCCTCTTAGGGCACTAGGGTGGGTCTTTGAAGAATACCAGAACCTCTAGGATGATTCTAGGGAAGTGGGGATGTGAAATGGGTAGGGTTTGGCCGAGCTTGAAGGCTCAAATTGGTGTGATGAGGAGAGTTAGGAGGTGCCCTTTCATAAGGGTGGAGAGGGGCTCCTTTGGAAAAACAAAAAATATTATTTTATTATAAATTCATGTTCGGTTTTAAATAGCTCCAAATTGATTTATTTAGAATCTAAGGTGCGGATGGGTATAAATAATCTCATCCAATAGAATTTAGACATGTTTAGATTCTTATTTTAACCTTATAAGTTAGATTTATCATTAAGTTAAATAATTTTACTTTTACCGTGTCTTCTTGTGTTCTTATACTATAAGGGTAATAAACTCACTATAACAAGCCAAACGAACCCCAAGTTGTTTATTATTAATATATATAACCTTATCTATGTCATTTGGAAGAACCATAGATTTTAGGAATAAAATAACAATTAATAATATAATATTTGTTTTAAAAACTATTTTATGTCAATTTTGACACTATTTAGTAATTGATTTTTGTGAAAATCATAACAGAATAATTAGTTCTAAAAAAGTTAATTAAATAAATAATAACATGTCATATTAAACTAGAAAATTATTTTAATTCATAAAACGTTTCAAATTACATTTTTTGGGTATTTATAACATCAATTATGTCAATATTTCATTAATAAGATAATTACTCCATCATCATTGTGTCATAAATAAATTAAATTATTTAAAGTCTAAAAATTACAAATTATAAATCATTATGTAGGAAATATTTTTATCTTTCTAATTTATAATTTTAGTTGAATTTATCTTATGTATAGCTCTATATTAAAAATGATATACTTATTAGACTTTGATTTTAACTATTTTAACCCTTCTTTAAATAAATTAATAATAAATGTCCTAATCTAATCCAAGTGGGCCTAAATGGTCATATTTTATTCCTAAGGATGTTTTTGTTCGAATTAAACTTTTACAATAGAATTAGGACATGTTTTAGGGTAATAATAATATCATTTTTACCATTAATTACCCTATTTACTTATAACCGTGGTAAAAAAAGTAAAAATGTACTATTCACCAAAAAATTATTTTCATCTCATTGAACCCCATTTTACTTACTGAAATCAACTGTGTCTCTCGGATTTTTGAAATTCCACTCACAGAAGCGGTAAAATTATGTTTTATGAAACATTCAGTTTTTTAATTACCACTTAGTGGTTTCACTATTCATCAAAAATTGAAAGTTTTCAGAAAAATACCAAAATTTCACCCTAGGCTAATTTCGATATTCCGAATCCAAAATTGAAGTCCATTTTGAAAAATGAAATTTATGAAATTTAAAAAATTGGTTATTACTATTCATAACGACTAGTTTTAATAATATTTTAATAGTATATCATTGTTTAGTGAAACTCGGTATTGCGTACGACGCAAGCTATCGAGGAAGGTCGCGATTTCGTGTAAAGCAAGCCATGAAAGTGTTGTGTGTAGAAAAATATTCCTTTGATGATTTATATAAGATAAAAGTCTCGGGTGTTACAATAAGGATGTGTAATTCAATGATGGAATCTGTGTTAATTTTTATGATGATTTGTCAATGAAAACATTTTTTATTTAAAAATCTTATATTTTGGATGAAATATATAATATTTTTGTGGTATCTCCCCTAAATGAATATGGAATGTTATTTATTAATTATATCTCAATTATATAATACTATAAACCTAAAAATAGCCTATATATGAAAGTAATTTAGTTCACGACTAAAAGTAAAGATTATATAATTTAATAATGTTGGATCCTTATACTACACACAATCACCTCATTTAAAATAATCCACCACAACCATTTCAAGATGTTATGTCAAACCATAGCTCAAACCAATGTCATGCCTCACTTACATGAAAATGTGATACATCATATCTTCTATAACTACCACCACCACACCTATGGAGTTCTTCCATCATGACCCCAACATTTCATAATAGAAAAAAATCGATCCACCAAAAATTATAAAACCAATGGTATCCTTCATAAACATATTTCCCACCATGGTTTTATAAAAAATTACATTATCCCTTCCCAATACAACTATACAAATATCCTAAATTTAATTGTTCCGTCCCATCATGCTCACTCATCTTAACCTCATTAGAGAACAAATGGAATTTCACATTCCTATATCCACATAATAAACTAGACACTAGACTAATGAGTCAAACATCACTAGACCCAATCATAATATTACACAAATAACCATTACCCATTGTCAATTTCCTCATTAGATTTGAGTGATTATTATCCTTCCCATCCAAAAACATAATAATTCATAAAACAATCCAAACTGCAAAACCACAACTCACAATTGTTGTAAATCCAATATAAAAAAATTTCATCTATTCCTCTTTCACCCTTTTATCATCCACTGAATATTTCCATATTCCCACAAAAAAATATTATAAACTGCCATTTTCTGTAACAGTAACAATAATTAACATTGATAACACCATTAAAAATGAAAAAAATCTAGTGAACATCATTATAAGACAAACAAATTCATAATTGTTGTTTTTTTGCTAAAAATTAATTGAATCTACCGTCATTTGAATCTACCATCGAAGCACCCACTCATTATCTAAATCCCAAGGAACCAGCAACACTTGGATATCCTCCCTCGAGGATACCGTTGGAACTAAAAACCTATTGATACATAACAACAACTAATTTAGAATCATAAAAACCATGGAATTTCAAAAACCATCAAATTGGAAAACCCCATAATAGGCATCATTTCTTATCCACCATTTTAACCATACAATGCATCTCCTAATTCCATATACACAAATAATAACCAACAACCATGTTGAACCCTCTCATTAGTTATCCTAAAAGGTCACAAAACCCATTTCTATAATTATATTCACAAACAAGAAGGGTAAATGGATCTCCCCTTATATTTTAATTGTGAAATCCCAACAAGACTCTTCAAAAAGCATCATGCATGCCCCCATACTAAAAAAAACCACATCTAATGATCCATGAGAATTGTTACTCTAGGTTAAAAACCCATTACAAAACAACATGTAGCTAAAACAAAATTGTTTAATGTCACACTTATGGTCTAATTTACATCTTAAACAAATACATCCCATAATTTTACCACATTAAAATTATCAAGAAACACCTCAAAACTTCAAGCTCACTTACCTACCAAGATTATATCAACGAAACACCCTCTATCCCACCCATTAAATATAAACATGGTCTCATTATTAAGGAAACATCACTGCTAAAACCACCCATACATAGGGTGATATTATCACACATGTGATACCAACTTTTAGTGTCTCTTCACATTCAATCCTTCTTCACATCTGTCACTATGTTCTACCATATCCTAAAAATGTCCGAGGGTGATGCAATTGAAATACTATAGTCAAATTAAATATGATCAATGTATCATTCACCATGTTTGGATCCATAATTAGAGTAAAACGAGAGTAGTTATTAGTAATATTATCCTTCCCTCTATTACCCTTGACCAATAGGGTTTTGAGATATACTGCTGGAGTAGTGTTTCTATAAATACTACAATTTCTCCCAAATTAAAATGTATTCTTATGGGTATCAATAAATAATGGAAAATAATCATATAAAACATGTAATATATGGTTTCTACAATTTACACATGGAATTATCACCACTATCCAAAAAAACCCAGTCTTGCTTACTATATCCCAGTTGATATAGAAAAAATTTAATTTCATTCCTCAACCATCACTACCACTATCATGGACATCATGAGGGAAAAACTCTTACATAAAGACCAGAATATTCACCAAATACACTTTATTATAGCAATTCACATTCATAACCAACATCATTCTCATTTATGAAATACTATATATTTACATCACATGAAAAAAAATCCCTTTTATGAATAATAATTAGGAAATACATTTCTGTCATTCTCTCATATTATATCCATTCAACCATCTAAATCATCTATATTTGTATCCATTTTATTCATATTTGATTAGAAAAATAAATTTCATCACCTTTTTCATAATTTTTTACATTGTCTGTCAGAAGTGCCCCTAAGCACCACAAATGATTCATGGATGAACAATATCATTCCCTTTGGTCCATGATCAAAATATCATAAATTGGTCACATCACACATCATGTGCACAACTGAATTGTGTTATATCTTCCAACCACAAAAATAGAAATCATGAAAAATCATTCATCATTGTGTGCATGGGTTTTCCGTCATACATAGGTATGTTAGTCTGATGCACAAGCTCATTTCTAGAGCCTGAAATGTCATAGTCCCACATCTTCCATTCAAAAAGAGAAATAAATATGAAAAATTCTCCCAACCATACAACATTATAACATACCTAGCCAAGAATACACTAAACGGGTGCCCCATGTATGGTATAAACATGTCCAAAGGAATTCCTCCCTACACTATAGAGGCTATTGATTAATAGTGATGGTCTAATAGAACACTAGGGGAGAATATACGATCATTATAAACACATGAAAAAAAAGATAAATTCAAAATAAGATAATCTAAACAATGAACATGCAGTATAAACCATTTCCAAATGTTGAGTATATGAGCACAACAAAATAATAAATATTCAATTCCTTTTCATATTGTGTCATGGGAAATTGATGCTTATCATGAAACATAGATATGAATACCCAAATAGGTCTGATACCATGTTCAGATCCCACTTCCATGAACATTTTATGCCAAAAAAAATTATTGCACGGGTCCCTTTACATTTTCATAGCCTACATCCATGATGTCTGGTCAGGTACCCAATTGCTTCCTAATAAAGGTGTGAGTACAACTCAGTAATACACAACATATAGTGTTGAAAATATATCAAGTCTTTATAGATAGTGTACACAAGGACAAAAGGAAAATAAAATTAGAGGGAATAAACCTTGTGTTATTTAATAACCTAATTCAGTTAATACACATCCATTCGTAATTTCCTTGGGATATAACATTTCATCAATTAGACATCAGCTTATTACTGGCACACAACAATGAATAAGGGGAAAATTCATGTTCCATATCTCAATAATGAAAAAAATAAAAAATAATAATAACACTTACCATGGAGTCTTGATCTCTATAGTCTCATCATGTGAAACTGTTAGAGGTATAATGAATTATTATTACTCACTTACTGAATGATGTTAGGTGGGGGTTTAGTTAATCATTACAACATGACCCAAGGGAGTTGAACCTCAAGTATATACTCCAAATAAAACCCATACATGATTAAATAATTCTACAACCATTCCTTATTTTCTAACTAATATCATAACAATTTGGTACATTAATCCTTTACAATAATAATATTTTCAACACACATTCAATCTGCTTGCATCAACCCATTGGTATATTATAAATTTACAACCCTTATCCCGTAAACCAATTTTTCTAGATCCCATTTTTAACAATATAATTCAGTTCATCATTACCAATTAATAAACAATTGGAACATATATAATTTATGTTCAAATACCCCACTATTATACACATTCCAAATTTATGTCCCTTATATTATTTGACACATTTATCATTGTACAAACACCAAATAATTTCATGTCAACCATTATAAAAATTACCAAATAGCTCATCTTCATAACTAATGATAACCATTAAACATATTTATTAGGGGATCTATCTTATATAAATTCGTTTATATTCTTAAAAACAATATAACATGTTATGAAAGTGTACCAACTGATGTGAGGCCTTCAACCTATCTAACCAATATCAATACATCCCACAATGAACAAGAATAGTCCAATTCATTTATTAACTATGTAATTCATAATTTATAACATGGATAACCAAATAGTCATCACAATTTCAAATTCACACATCCAAAACCACCTAAATATTCCCAAAAGGCTTTTGGATATATCATAGAGACCACCTACCACTATTCTGTTGATTAACTCATTCTTAAACATAAAATTTAATTCCAAATCAATACACCTATAAAGACACAACGTATGATCTACATGAAAAAAGAATATTTTTTTATTTATAATAAGAAGAGTTATTTTTTAAGGCATAATACAATACATTTATTAAATTTAAGTTATTGAAACACACAGAGCTTCAATATTCACCACACAATGCAATAAGTATCATAAAAATGAAGGACATTGATCCTTGGAAACCTTAAGAGGAAGGGTTTTCAGAAATAACATCAATGCATTAATTGGGGAAGATATTATTGGGATGATACAAAATTAACAATGAGGGAAATTTTAAAATACCACATTTTAATATTTTTTATGGGTTGTCATTTCGGTTTCCCAAATAGTGTTTTAATAGCATGTCACCCTCTTTCCAAGAGGGTGACCAAATGAATGACTATTTGGAAACACCACAAAGATTTTGAAACCATTTTTTAACCAAGTTGTATGGCTAGGTCCAATACTAAGTTGATTGTACCTTCCCCAAACATGGTTTTAACAACCATTCCTCCTCAAAACCTGCAAATATGGTTAATGTGAACATGTATTAATAACAATGTTCAAAAAACAAAACATATGTAGGATGGACCCATTTTACCATCATTATTGTCACAATCACCCAAGACAACTCTGAGCCTTCCCAATAACTATGGATACATTATATTTTCCAACCTATGGGGATTTAAACTAAAAAAAATTAAAAATGGTGTATCTCAAAAGATTAATAGTATATCACAATCTCCCTTCTATTTCAACAATCATCCTCAAGTAACAGTCCCATGATTTGATAGTTATTTATGGTAAAAAGATATCACTAATGGGCCTTCATGTCATTAAGATACTCCAATGATTCCTCCAAAACATTACAATTCTTCCACAAAACTTGAACTATTGGAACATAATTACCTCCAAAATAAATTTTCACTATCATCCACAATCACCAACCTGATTATCCTCAAATGAAGCATCAATCTTCTACCCCATTCCAAAAACCAAGACCTCATTTGGAAGCTATGAAATCACTACCTAAATAAATATACAAGGTAACCTCATGTATATAATCATAACATTATGGAATATTTAATTGGAACTATACTATCATAATCATATCTATATCTCATGGAACAAATCACTTGGATCCATGTTACCCTCTTTTATATATACAACATAACTGAAAATAAGAATCTCCCATGGATTGTATGATATTAAATCAATATTTAATTACCTTCATCAATTCCAAAATCATGGTTCTAATTCCCCAATCCACATCGTAACACCCTAAACTGAAATAATGCATACCCATCAACCTTAGGAACTAAACCTATCAATTCCCAAATAAACCATCATCACCAAAATTTAATTTCCATGAATGGACTTCACCCAAACCTATCCAACACCAAACACCATTTACGTCATCATAATCAGCCACATAACCTCTATGGTTCTACCAAACATGTTATTTCACTCAAAACCACCATCTTCTGACGTTGGGAACATCCACCATAATAACATTGACTAGGACCTCTCCTCGACCCTCAGAATATACCTGATTCATTTTACAAGTCACCATACTCAACCATCCATGAAAACTCCACCCTATATTTGGATCCATCCTATATTAAAACCACTGATAATTCGCATTAATCCACCATCTAATACATTGAAACAAATTGCATTATCTATAGTCACCCTTCATTTCCAAAATCCAAATTCAAAAAAACATAAAACAAATGGTTTCGTATAACATACTACATCATCTCTTATAACCATTCCAACGTGGTCTATAACATCCCAAGTATGTAATGAACAATAGATATTCTTATCTATTTCAATTTATGAAATATATAGTGTTTTAGAGGCTTAAAATAATAATAAATCCATTCTTAAGCATGGAATACACTAATGTTTTTAAAAGATTGTTTTACTGTCGTTTGATGGAAAACCATTTTTAAATAAAACTTTTGAAACTTTTATAAGCTCTATTTGTCAAAATAAACTTATTATTTATGATTGGGACATTGAAATTTACATTGGATAAATTTTTGGTATTTTTCTGACAATGTTCATTTTTTTAATGAATAGTGAAAAATAATGCATTTAACATCAAAACTTCTTTTTCATCTAATTTAATTATATGGATAGATTATACTTTTAATTGGTTTGAAAGTGTAAATTGAATATACTTTTACCATGTAATACAATGGTGGTCATTGGGATTAATTTTAGTTTGTAATTGTGTATAAACAAGTGCCAATCTTTTCATAGATATTGTTTCCAAAAAACATGCTATTTGTTTTGACAACAGGAATTATTTTTAAATTAATTATTTCAATTTATATGTTAGGAAATTGTTAAAATGGATTCCATATTTATAATTATAATGTCAAAATTATTTAATTAAGATTCGTTTGTTTTTGGACATTATTAATAGTAACGACAGTAATTATCTTTAATTATCTTGATTAATGAGTAACCGAGTAGTTAAGGATAATAAAATAATATCATAATAATAACAAATGACCAAAAAAGTGTCCTAATTCTAATGTTTGTCTCATGTCCGACCATGGTATGACTTGTGCCAAACTTGGGGACCCTCATGGAATCACTTTTGTGTGGAATTGACTTTTTATCTTTTTATTTTTAAAGAATGTTAAATATAACAAAGAATGTATCACCTGAGTAAAACATTTTTAATTTTTTCTAAATAAATGATCTATTGGACTATAAATAGTAATTTAAATGATAGAAATATTTCATACATCATAGTATTTTTTTTTATAATTTTTAGACATTAGATAAATTAAATTATTTAAGAAATCATGATGATGTAGCGATTACCTCATTATTTAACGAATTCAATACAATGAAAAGATAACGTAAACTCTAAGACCTAAACATGTTAAAAACCTATTGGATGAGTATATTTCGAACTTTTATCACCTTATAATTAAAATACATCAATTTGGGACCTTTAAAATCCGAAACTCATTTGAAAATAAAGTAACATTTTATACCTTTCCAATAGTGCCCCTCCTCTCCACTTATAAAAGGCCCCCACCTCTACCACCTTACCCAAACCTTTCAATCCATTGGCTCGGCCAAACCCTGCCCATTTAGTATCTCCACATCCCTATCTTACTACTAGAAGCCTCAATTTGGGTAGAAGGCTTCCCAAGGAAGCCTTTGATCTCAAACCAAAAAGAGTTACTCATTTTTAAGGTAATGTCTTCACTTGTGTTATTTTGTTTTATTTTGCTTCTCCAACCCCCTAAACTCTTTTTATTCAATTCTTTTGTAACAATTATAGTGTCTTCAATATACTAGGATGTTTTTATAAGAATATTTCGAGCTACAATTACATACACCTACATCTAATGGTTAAAGAACGTACTGTTTCTGTGGATGGAAAATTTCTGCCTCACGAAATGATGATTGTTCAATATTCTTATAACACCTTAAAAGGTTTTCATTAAGATCTCACTATATTTATATATGATATATTATATGTTTATGTTTTCCTTATGCTTATTTTTTTTCATTTATGTCATTCCATTATGGTTTCCATTATGGGTAAACGTGATATCTTCATTTTAGGTAGTGCAGACTACCACCCCCTCAAATTGATTTGATTCATTAATGCCATATCTGGGATTTATAAAGGATTGAGTTAATGATATTATATATGATATTATACTGGAATTATAATATACATTTATTTAATTATGATTCCATTCCATAAAATACGAAAAAGAAATGAAAGTAGCGTTCATGCGTACGTACGGCTTACCGCCTCCATGAATAGTGAATTTCATTTATTACATCGAAATGTTATGTAATATTATAAATTAATTTATATAATGGATATATATGATATATATGATATCTAAATCATGAATATAATTCTGTATAAAATGTATTTTGTACCACATGAACAACTTGTAATTATAAAGTGTTTATTTTTTACTCAAGTACCAATGATGGTTAAAACGACCGTTATTAACTTAAATAATTACATAATGTTCATGACATTGTAATAAGTGATATAAAAGGAATAATGAAATTGTAAAAGGTTATTAAGAAAGTATAAATTAACTCATTTTTATTATTCAGGAGATTAAAGAATGATCGAGTCAAGTCGGATACGAGGTAAGGGAATCTGTCTCAATATCCTTTCATTGAGGCATATTTTGTTTTATACACAACGTTCTTCTATACGGTGTATAAACCCCTTTGACTTTTACTATTATTCAAAAGGAATATTTGTATATGAAGCGTTTAATAAACGACAAAATGGAATGTTTTTTTGTCGTATGTATGCGGCGACAACGACTTCTCTGCCTTCGTGACCATTATTAGAGTTTCGGCTTTCTCTACAAGCCATAACCTAACTTTTTTTAAGAGAAAACTAAATACCATGTATTACTTTTCTTTTATTATGGTATTGAAAATGGTTTTCATAATGTTTTTATTATATCAATGTGTTGTATTGATATCTTGTGATTGAAATGTGGAAATGTTATGTTTCCTTTATGCATGTTTTACGTGATACAATTATGTTATGGTTCTTGGGAATTATTATGAAGACGGGTGGTTCCGTGAAAAAATAAGGGAGGGTGAACCCTATATAGCTCTTCAATGCATTGGGTAACTCGAAGGAGTTAAATGTTAAGGTTTCTCCGAAGAGATTTAGGGAATATACTGTGATGGGTATTCCAAATGTAACCAAGAGGGTTACTCCCTACGTAAGAATGTTAGGAATTCCTCAAGTTACCTTTATGTATTATGATTTATATGATTTATTCATGACTTGATGAGGTATGTGATTATGTTTAACGAGTAATTTATGATTTCATGCCTGGACTAATGTTTTCATTTCATAGTTTTTTTATAACCCTTACTGAGCTTATTATTCTCATCCCACATTTTTGAAATGTTTTTAACATGTCAAGGGAATGGTACATGATATGATGATAGTATCAAGGAAGTGTCAAGAAAGAATCCATGTTTTATTTTAAATATGTTTCCGTTGATGGGAAAAATGAATAATATCTTTTATGTAACCACTTTGTTTAAATGTGGAATGTAATGCAAGTTTTATGATCTAATTCTCTAAAACTCTAAACCCGAAAAGATCCTCAATGTGTAATCTTGAAGTAACTCAATATTAATTAATGTTTAAGGCTGGGGCCTTATAGTTGGTATCAAAGGTCAGTTTAGAAAACTTTATGAGTTAGGAAATTGTTAAATTATAAGTTAATTTATGGTATGACTGAAATGATATAGAATTTAATGATTACCATGTTGCTTCTCCAATGATATTTTTGTGTTCAGAATGGTTTTCCGCAGAGGAATCAAGGCAGCTATATTGGGACGACATCAGGAGGAAGACAACCTTCCAAATCAGCAACCTAAGATGGTCGGAATTGGAACTGAACAGTTTGTTGCAGTGATGGCATAGTTGACTCAGGCTATAAATGGTGGTGTTATCCATGCACGAGATCATCCAGATCAACCACAGAGGAACATTTCAGTGGTGGAACATTTCATTAGGCAACATCCCCCATCATTCTGAGGTTCATCTGAACATGTGCTATCTGAAGGGTGGATTAATGCACTGGAGAAGATTTTTTATGTCATGGGTTGTTCAGAACATCAAAATGTTAGTCTTGTTGTTTACCGTTTTTAAGGCGAAGCAGATCAGTGGTGGTCGTTGATGAAAAATATCAAGGATAGTGATGAGATTGATGATCTTCACTAGGACAAATTCAAATGTATGTTTCTTGAGAAATATTTTACAAAGGTTGTTCGTCTTAGGATGGAAAAAAAATTCCTAGAATTGAGGCAGGAGGATGACTTAGTGGCTGCTTATGGAGAAAAGTTCACTCAACTAGCAAGGTATGCTCCAAAATTCATACGAGATCTTGATAGTAAAATTAACCATTTTTACTCAGGGTTAAATCCAAGGTATCGAAGGGATTTAGCTTCATGTGAGTCCAACAGTTATGAAAAGCTTGTTCGATGTGCGGAGAAGGTGGAAATGGAGTCTGTTGATGATTAGGTGTTCTTTGACAAACAACATAATAAGAGGTGCAGTTGGCCGGAAAAAGGGAAGAATTCTTCAAAGAAGCAAGGAGGTAAGAAAACCAAATATCCAACCTGTGAGAAGTGTGGTAAAATGCATCCTGGGGAATGTTTATCCAAGTCTGGAAAGTGCTTTCGGTGTGGTAAGTCTGGTCATATTACTCGTAACTTTATGGAAGATGATCAAGAAGGCAATGAAAAGTCAGCGGTAAGATGTTTTATGTTTAATGAAATGGGTCATTATGAAAATTACTGTCTAAAGAAGAACTCAACTAGGGGAAATCAGCCAGACTACAAGAAGAAAGGGGTGGTGAAATCCTTTGCAACTACTTCATCAGATGTTGGGCCATCGAATGAAGTAGTATCAGGTACACTATTTGTTTGTTCAAATTATGCCAATGTGTTGTTTTATTCAGGGTCTACACATTCTATCATTTCTGAGAATTTTTCTAGTGAATTGGAAATTCAATATCAAGATATAAATCCTAAACATATGGTAAAAATAACTAGAGGAAACGTTGAGACAAAAAAATTATAAGAACCTTATTATCCTTGTGTGTGGAAAGAATCTACCGGCAAACCTTATTGTTTTGCCTCTAGTAGAGTTTGATGTTATTTTGGGCATGGATTGGCTTTCTGTTTATCATGCTATTATTGACTGCAGAGCTAAAATGATTTCTTTTCAGAATGATTTTTAGTTTGTGTACAATAATGAACCCCTACTTTTGATAACATATCAGAAAGTTGAGAAACTAGTAAAACATGTAAATGAATGTTATCATGCACATATTTTTGAAAATGAAGGAACTGTTCAGATTATGATGTGCCAGTAGTAAATGAGTATCTTGATGTTTTTATTGATGAGTTGACTGGTATTATTCATGATCGGGGAGTTGAATTTACTGTTGACTTAGTTCATGATTCTAATGCAATTTCAAAACCCCCTTATCGAATGGCTCAATTTGAACTTTTAGTGTTAAAGAAGCAATTGCAGGAGTTATTAGATAAAGGTTTCATTCGACCTAGCACATCACCATGGGGTGCTCTTATCTTGTTTGTTAAAAAGAAAGATGGTTCAATGAGACTTTTCATTGATTATAGAGACTTGAATAATATCACTGTTAAAAACAAGTATCCTTCGCCTAATATCGATGATTTGTTTGATCAGCTCTCGGGAGCTCAGTATTTTTTTTAAGATTGTTTTGAGGTCGGGGCACCATTAGTTGAAAGTAAAAGAAGCATATGTTCTGAAGACTTCGTTTCGTACTAGATATGGCCATTATGAATTTGTATTTATGCCTTTTGGGTTAACCAATGCACCTGTTGTATTCATGGACCTTATGAATAGAATTTTCCATGAGTTTTTGGATAAGTTTGTGGTTGTTTTCATTGATGATATTTTGGTGTTTTCTAAATGTAAAGAGGATCATGAAAGACATTTAAGGGTTATTTTTCAAACCTTAAATGAAAAGAAATTGTATGGGAAATTCAGGAAGTGTGAGTTTCGGTGGCAACCAATTTCTTTCCATGGTCACATTGTTTCTAAAGATGGGATAACTATTGATCCTGAAAAAAAGGTTGTTGAAGAATGGACAAGACACAAAAATGTAACTGAGATTCGTAGATTCCTTGGTTTGGCAGGCTATTACCAAAGGTTTTTTTGAAATTTTTCACAATTATCTAGTCCAATCACTAAGCTAACTCAGAAGGGTGTTAAATTTATCTAGACAAAAGAATGTGATGATTGTTTTCAGGAATTGAAAAGAAGATTGGTGAAGGCTCCAGTTTTGGAACTACCTTCCAGGAATGGTGAGTTTGTTATCTACAGTGATGCTTCATTAAATAGACTTGGTTGCGTCCTAATGTAGAATGATCAAGTAATTTCTTATGCTTCACGTCAGTTCAAAACTCGTGAGGTAAATTACCCTACACATGATTTGGAATTAGCTGCTGTTGTTTTTGCTCTAAAAATTTGGAGGCACAATGTGTATGGAGTAAATTATGAAATATATATTGATCAAAAAAATTTAAAGTATATATTCAATCTGAAATAATGGAACATGAGACAGAGGAGATGGCTAGAATTAATCAAGGATTATGATTGTACAATTCATTACCATCTGGGAAAAGAAAATAAAGTTCCAGATGCTTTGAGTCGAAAAAGTATTGCTTCATTAACCGTGCTATGTTTGGAACGAGATCCTTTGGTTTCTGATTTGATGAACATTGGCATATAAGCTGTTGGTGTAGGAAGTTATTCTATTTTGTTTCAGGGGTCAGTGAGATCATCCCTATCAGACAGAATTAAGCAAGCGCAAAAGAAAGATAGTGGATTACAGAAAAAGGTAGAGCTAGTTTAGAAGGTTATGTTGTATGAGTTTAACATTGATAATGATAGTGTTTTGAGGTTTGGGAAGAGATTATATGTGCCTTGTGATTCACAGTTGAAGGGTGAGTTGTTATGTGAGGCTCATAGTTCCCCGTTTTCAGTTCATCCTGGATGTAATAAGATGTACAGAGATCTGCAAGAGTATTACTGGTGGGATGGAATGAAAAGAGATGTTGCTGATTTTACTGTGAAGTGTTTGACTTGTCAGTAGGTTAAAGCAGAGCAGCAGTTTCCGAAAGGGATGCTTCAGTCATGAACAGTGCCATAGTAGAAATGGGAAAATATATCTATGGACTTTGTTGTGGAATTACTGAGGAAATATTGAGGTAATAATGCAATCTGGGTTGGTGTTGATCGATTGACTAAATCAGCTCATTTCCTTCCTATTCGAGATACATTGTCTGTAGATCAACTTGCTCGATTGTATCTTAAAGAGGTAGTCAGGTTGCATGGAGTTCCCCTCTATATTGTATTTGATCGTGATCCCAGGTTTACTTCTAACTTTTGGAAAGGCCTTCAAAAGTTGTTGGGTACTGAATTAAATTTTATTACAACTTTTCATCCGCAATCAGATGGGCAGTCAGAACAAACTATTCAGACCATGGAGTATATTCTACGTTCTTGATTTGTGGATTATCAAGGAATTTGGGACCAACATCTTTCATTGGTTGAGTTTTCTTATAATAAAATTTTTCATTTCAGTATACAGATTGCTCCATTTGAGGCATTATATGGTAAACGGTGTCGAACTCCAGCTTTTTCAGATGAAGTGGGTGAAAGAATGCTGATGGGACCAGAATTGGTAGAAGAGATGGCAGAAAAAGTCCAGTTGATTCAGAAACACATGAGAACAGCTCAGAGCAGGCAGAAGAGTTATGCGGATAACCGAAAGAAGGATCTATCTTTCGAGGTAGGTGATCATGTTTTTTCTCAAAGTTTCACCATGGAAAAGTGTGATGTGATTCGGTAAGAAAGGAAAGCTGAGTCAAAGGTTCATTAGACCATATGAAATTATGGGGAATTTTGGATCAGTTTCTTTCCGAGTGGCTTTACCTCCGATTTTATCTCAGGTACACAATGTTTTTCATTTTTCGATGTTGTGAATGTATATGACAGATCCATCTCATGTTTTGAGCCCAGAGGTAGTTCTGTTGGAAGAGAATTTATCTTATGAAGAACATCCTATCCATATTCTTTACCAAAGAGAGAAAGTGTTGCGAAATGAAGTAATTCACCAGGTAATGGTTTTTTGGAAAAACCATACTGTTGAAGAGGCAACGTGGGAATCTGAAAATGATATGAGGGATAAATACCCCCACTAATTTCGACAAGTAAATAAATTGCGGTGACTCAATTTTCTAAAGGGGGAAGGATGTAACATCCCAAGTAAGTAATGAATAATAGATATTCTTATCTAGGTATATTTATGAATTAGATATTGTTTTAGAGGCATAAAATGAGAATAAATCCAATCTTTAGCATGGAATACACTAATATTTTTAAAAGATTGTTTTACTGCCTTTTGATGGAAAACCATTTTTAAATCAAACTTTTGACAATTTTATAATCAATATTAGTCAAAATAAACTTTTTATTTATGATTGTGACATGGAAATTTACATTGGATAATTTTTGGTATTTTTTTGACAATGTTCATTTTTTAATGAATAGTGAAAAATACCGCATTTTACATCAATACTGATGTTTCATAAAATTTAATTATATGGTTTGATTATATTTTAAATTGGTTTTAAAGTGTAAATAGAATATATTTTTACCATGTAATCCAATGGTGGTCATTGGGATTAATTTCACTTTGGAATTGGGCATAAACCAGTGCCAAAATTTTCATAGATATTGCTTAAAAAAAACCCGCTATTTGTTTTGACAACGAGAATTGTATTTAAAATAATTATTTCAATTTATATGTTTGGAATTTGGTAAAATGGATTCAATATTTTTAATCAGAAGGTATAAATTATTTATTTAAGACTCATTTGTTTTTGGACATTATGGATAGTAACGATGGTAATTATCTTTATTTATCTTAATTAATGAGTAATCGGGTAGTTAAGGATAATAAAATAATATCATAATAATAACAAATGACCACAACATGTGTCATAATTCTACTAGTTGTCTCATGGCCGACCATGGGTGGATTGTTCCAAACATGGGGTCCCCATGGAATCACGTTTGTGTGAAAGTGACTTTTTATCTTTTTATTTTTAAAGAAAGTTAAATATAACAAAGAATGTATCACTTGAGTAAAACATTTTTAATATTTTCTAAATTAATGATATATTGGACTATAAATCGTCATTATAAATTTAAAATTATTTCCTACATCATAGTATTTTTTTATAATTTTTCAACATTAAATAAATTAAATTATTTATGACAACATGATGATGCAGCGATTACTTCATTATTTAACGATTTAAATAAAATTAAAAGATAATGTAAAATCAAAGACCTACGCATGTCAAAAACCTATTGGATGAGTATATTTCAAACTATTATCACCTTATCCTTAAAATTCATCAATTTGGGACCTTTAAAATCCGGAAGTCATTTGAAAATAAAGTAACATTTTATACCTTCCCAAAAGTGCCCCTCCTCTAGTCTTATAAAAGGCCTCCAACTCTACCACCATACCCACACCTCTAAAGCCTTTGGCTCGGACAAAACCTGCACATTTAGTCTCCCCACATCCCACTCTTACTCCATGAAGCCACACTTTGGGCAGAAGTCTTCCCAAGGAAGCCTTTGATATCAAATCAAAAAGAGTTACCCATTTTTAAGGTAATGTCTTCACTTGTGTTCTTTTGTGATATTTTGCTTCTCCAACCCCATAAAATATTTTTATTAATTAATTCTTTAACAACTCCAGTATCTTTAATATACTAGGATGTTGTTATAAGAGGCTTTCGAGCTACACTTACACACACCTACATCTAATGGTAAAGAATATACTGTTTCTGTGGATGGCGAATTTTTTCCTCACGAAACGATGATTGTTCACTATTCTTCTAACACCTTAAAAGTTGGCCATTAAGATGTCACTATATTTATATATGATATATAATATGTTTATTTTTTCCTTATTCTTCTGTATTTTTCATTTATGTCATAACTTTATGCTTTCCATTATGGGTAAAAGTGATATCATCATTTTAGGAAGTGCGGACTACCGCCCCCTCAAAGTGATTTGATTTGTTAATGCAATGTGTGTGTCATATAAAGGATGGAGTTAATGATATTATATATGATATTCTTATGGAATTATAATATACCTTGGTGTCATTATGATTCCATTCCATTAAATAAGAAATTGAAATGAAATTAGCGTTCATGCGTACGTATGGCTTACCATCTCCACGAAGGGTGCATTTCATTTTTTTCCTCTAAATGTTATTTAATATTATAAATTCTTGTTTATACCGGATATATATGATATATATGATATATAAATCATGAATATAATTCCAGATATAATGGATATTTTACCACACGAACAACTTGTAACTATAAAGAGTTTATTTTTGACTCAAGTACCAATGATCGTTAAAACGACCGTTATTAACTTAAATAATTACATAATGTTAATGACATGGTAATACATGATATAAAAGGAATAATGACCTTGAAAAAGGTTCTTAATAAAGTAGAAATTAAGTCATGTATATTATTCAGGAGATTAAAGGATGATTGAGTCATGTCGGATACTAGGTAAGGGAATCTGTCTCAATCTCCTTTCGTTGGGGCATATTTTGTTTTATACACAACTTTATTTTATACGGTGTATAAACCCCTTTGACTTTTACGATTATTCAAGAGGAATATTTTTATATGAAGAGTTTACTAAAGGACAAAAGGGAATTTTTTTTGTCGTACGTATGCGGAGACAACGACTTCTCCACTGTCGTGACCATTATTAGAGTTTCGGCTTCCCCTACAAGCCATAACCTAACTTTTTTTTAAAATGAAAAATAAATACCTTGTATTAATTTTCTTTTATTTTGGTATTGAAAATGGTTTTCATATTGTTTTTATTATATCAATGTGTTGTATTGATATCTGGTGATTGAAATGTAGAAATTTTATGTTTCCTTTATACATGTTTTACGTGATACGATTATGTTATGGTTCTTGAGAATTGTTATAGAGACGGGTGGTTCCGTGATAAACTAAGGGCAGGTGAGCCCGATATAGCTCTCCAATGAATTGGGTAACATGAAGGAGTTAAACGTTAAGGTTTCTCCAAAGAGATTTAGGGAATATACTGTGATGGGTATTCCAAACGTAACCAAGAGGGTTACTCCCTACGTAAGAATGTTATGAATGCCTCTAGTTAACTTTATGTCTTATGATTTCTATGATTTATTCATGACTTTATGAGGTATGTGTATATTTTTTATGAGTAAAATATTATTTCATGCCAAGAATAATGTTTTCATTTCATATTTTTTTTATAACCCTTACTGAGCTTATTATTCTCATCCCATGTTTTTGAAATGTTTTTCACAGGTCAAGGGAATGGTACATGATATGATGATAGTGTCAAGGAAGTGTCAAGAAATAATCCATGATTTATTTTAAATATGTTTCCGTTGATGGGAAAAATTAATACTATCTTTTATGTAACCACTTTGTTTAAATGTAAAATGTAATGCAAGTTTTATGATCTAATTCTCTACAACTCTAAACCTGAAAAAATCCCCAATGTGTAATCATGAAGTAACTCAAGATTAAATAATGTTTAAGGCTGGGGCCTTATATGGACAATCCCTAACATACTTATCACAAACATCATTCTTACATTCTTGTCACTCTACCATTTTTACATGACCATCAGACCTTCTCAATTATTGAATACCACCATCACCCAATGAAACTACATGATTGATTCCAATGCTTCTTGTAAAACAAATACCACAATGCTTATACTACTCACGAAATCATCAACATGCTACACTACATCAATTAAAATTACAAAAAAAAGAACCACCATCATATTTACATATTATAATGTCAATTAGGACTTTTCTCAAACCCATTTTTTTTATAAATAATCATTTCATTCCAAAACAACCACTGAAGGTGAAAAACATCTCGCCTCATTCTCCCCTCTCTCTCACAGATTCGAACCACTCCTATTCAACTCATCATAGAATTCACCAAATCAAGATTGGAAATAAAAAACATCACATGAATAATCATCTTTCACACATAATGAAAATCCAATTTTAGATAAAAACACTTACCTATGTTCATCACCATCATTTAATGTGGCTCTAGAACCACACATCCATTTCTTCTTACTGTTGCATTTCCCTATCATACACTTTAATGTATAGAATAAATGAATCATTTCTTCTTATTAGAACACCCTAAATGAGAAATCTGACACCTTATTCAATCAACAACCACATTCATGGGACCATCAGCCAATCTTGGGAAATCCAAGCACTTCCCACAAATTTATCTTATTGTAATCATAATTCCACCACAAGCACTCCACGATCTGCACACATCCATGGCCATAATACCACTCAAAACCTAAATATTGTCGATATAATTGCTTCCCAATAGCAATGTCAACCACAAAATCACATGATTTGGTGAAAATATAAACCCCAAATATTTTTATTTGTCCATTATTTCCCACTTGAATAAAAAAATTATCAACCACTGCTCATTCGTAGCATCCAAAAATGGTAGTCAAGGAATTCATCAGTATTTGGATCATCCCGAGGACCTCACCCTGACTGGTAAATGTTTTAAATTAAATCATCAAAGACCTTATATACCATTTGGTGATCTTTAACTCTGATAGGCCTTAAATCCCTAAAATTAAATCAAGTAGCTTTGAATAAATATTGGTCTCTCTTATCGTATCCATGATTATTTAAAAATATGAGAAATTATCACCCATATATATAAATACATATTAAATTTTCTTTATGTATACCTTCACATACTAATAATTCTCAATATAACCTCTAATAGGGGAAAATCGAAACCTATTGACAATATAATGATCTCCTTCCAATAACCAACTCATTATCACACAGTCACCACGCCAAATTCACGATGATATTTCCAAAAAATATTCACCATTGTGTCATGTATCTCTTCTATGAATCCATGAACCAATACATATGGTGGCACTACCACTACCACAAAACTCTAGTTCTTCCTGCATAGTCCTCATTATTTTTTTATAAATACACAATGATCAACCAAAATTATAAAAACCCCATGGTCTCATTCCAAACTACATTTCCCACAATTAGGTTTTAGAAAATGATATATTATCATCACAATCCACATATTCACCCATCCCATAAAAAATAATTCCCTCCCATAACATCTTCAAAAATATACTGCATTGGATCTATCATGGTCTTATAGTATCATATAAAAACACATAGTATACCCAACACTATTCATCACTAGTAAATATAACTATACATTATATTCCAGTTAAATTTTGTTCCAATCCTCTTGTTCTTTGAGCCAAATTGGATTCGATTCTTTATCATTGTTCCCAAACAAGTACACATCCATTCACATAACAAGCCTATCCCCATGACCAACCCATCTAAACTAACACTCCAATATTAAAAGTTTCAATCCATACCTCAGTCATCCTTGTATAATCTTCCAGATTCATCCCAATTCACTCATCCAACATTATAAACCATCATTGTAGGAACTATAAAAATCATGACCCATGAAAAAACATTACATCAATTCTCAAATATATAAATTCTTCCATAAGTGTGAAACAGATGAATAATCAATCTCTTTATACTGATATATGATGGAAACAACCCTGAATGGATTTTAATAGTGTATTATCTACCCCTTATCCCCATACCAAGGAACCTATAAAACGGGTCTAACCTCCACTAAGGATAAAATATTTCTCAAAAATCACAAATACGTTATAAAAAATCATGTTTCATCATCCAAACACTTGAATATTCTAATTATCCCATTATTAGATACCCATTATAGGAATCATTTAATGTCCTCCTCTATCACCATACAAGGTGTCCATCAATTCCACTCACATTAAAAAGAACTATAATCCCTTATTAAACCTATAAGGGGTTATTCTACACGGTCACAGACAAATTATTTACCAAAAATGGATTCAATTATAGATAAATTCTATAGAACACCACCAAAACTCTATATTTCAAACCTTTTAAATATAATTTCCATGGTGGCATGATTTCCCCCTCACTGAAACACAACTCATCTATTGTTCCATGTGACTTGTTATATTGGGTTCTACACCCAAAACAACTTATCTACCACTGACCAAAACATAAAACAAGACTCATACTCAAAGGGTGAATCCTACAAGTTAATAAATTACAGACCACAAGGATAATTCATTCATATTATCAAGAATAATATTATGAAAAAAGGGTTACAACCCTACTGAGAGAATAACATGTAATTACATGAACCTAGAAGCCCAAGGACAGTGAATTATTTTAATACATTAGAATGATTACATAGAATAAAGTCTCAAAGGACCAATCAGTTTAGGTGTTGTGGAAAATATATTACATACATGAACGATACATTACACATTCAAACATAAAACACATCATATGTAATACATTAAGAAAATCATTATTCCCCATTATTAACACATCATATCAAACATTATACAATTCTTGGAATCCTAGGAAAACAAAAAAAAATAAAGGGGTGAGCTGAGATGCTCAATAAGGGTAAATAATTTAGTGGATGCTATAAAAATTTAAAGAATGTCTTGTAATAAAAAAACGACCTTTTAAACATAAAAATGAACATAATATGGAGAAAATACATCAAACAATATCAAATAAACATTCTCATGGATGTTCTACTAGTCGAATAATCACATGTAATTATTAATTTCATAATGAGGTAATGACTAATGTTGGACATCATTACCACATAGTCAATGCCTCATCCCAGGACTAAAAAAAATTTCTTTCAAGTCCATGTGCCATGAAATTAATTTTTTTGCATGAGACCCAGTGATGCATCGAAGAGCAATAGTGGGCTCCACCCGTCACATATTATGTCCACCACATTCAACATGTGAAATTGATGAAACATAACATAAACATTCATAATAAAACTAGTAAACGAAATGTCAACACATTATTCATAAACCATAGATGGTATATAAATAGAATAACCACATTAAAACATATCATTACTCGTTCAATAAAAGATGGGGAAATTTATTAAAATAAATCAACCTCAATCAATAATAATATTTAGTAAAGTATGAAGATATAGTTGAAAATAATAGTAGAACTCCTTACATGAAAAACCCATTTATCTTGAAATAATTTAAATGTCACAATATTTATAATGAATGAAATTTAAAAGGTATATATGAATTATACTATCCCATACCACATTAAAACATTTTAATTGAATTATCATTTTAAATAAATTCATTCCATATAAATGAATCCTTAAAAATATTTTGAAAACATGGACATTATTGAGAAATATTTATAAGAATAAATATTTAGAACATTTAAAATGTTGTTTAAAGAATGAGTGCCATAAAAGAATGATTTTTGAATGATTTTTTTTGATACATGGTCATGGATAATAAGTATTTCCCATTAAATACTTACATATAAACAATCAAAGATAATAATGAAAATAAGAAATTAACCCATTCCTGGCACTTTCCTTTGGTCAATGGTATAATTAGACTCTTGTATATTGAACATAGTATGTTACTAAATTTATAATTGAACGATTATAATAATTATTATATCATAGATGATTCATTTATGACTTTATACTATCAATTTAAACATTATTTCCATGTAAAATTAAAATTTTGGGTAATAATCGCTTTCTTTATCGTTCGTGTTTTAAATTGTTATTTTTTATCGTATCATTTAGATCAGGATTTAAATAATTTTAGAATATAAATCATGATTTATATATCATATAAATTAATAATATAAATATGAATAATATCTTGATATATGAAATGGAATACACTGTTTTTGGAGATGTTTGGTCGTATGTACGCATAAACGGAGTTTTCGTTTTCATATCATATTGAGTGGAAGTAAGTGAATAAGATATATGTAAGTACACACACACACACAGATATATATATATATATATATCCAATAGAATTATTATTTCATATATTACATACATATTAACAATATATATTTTTGTAATCATGGTTGAATGTCGAACGTGGAAATGAATCTCACCGTGTCAAGCAGATGGTATATTGTACAGACACACGAGCAACAATATCTTTTTTGTAATGATTAAAAGTTTTTGAATTAGAAGATATAGAAATTTTAAAGATAAAATTTATTTTTATTTTAATTATTCATAGAAATATTTCTCATCATTATATCCATCCAAATATCTTAGTGTTAAATAATAAATTTCACCACTACGTGGTGACGGTTAGCCGTACACAAACACCTGCATGGTGACAATATCTTTTATAGGATGGATATAATAATGACTATTATTTTATAATATGTATAATAACATAAATGTTTGTAGATGATACTAGAGTTATTGTTTTGGTATGGAAATAACATTGAAAGATAATGTGGATGATGAAAATAACTTTGACAAGAGGTGATAAAAAAATAACCTCTTCTTTGGGTGTTTCCTTTTAATTTGATCAAAACATATTTTTCGGTTGGCTTATTGATAAATATATTCCTCTAGGATTATTTGATGGTAGTTTTAAGGATATTTGAGTAGGTATCGGTTGAGCATAATGGATTTTGAGGTGTGATTTTGAGTGAAGTGGAAATACACTTTTATAAGAGAGGTAATGGTTACTTTAGAAAATGCTTGAAATATTATTTTATTATTCATTCTTATTCCGATTATACTGGATCCAAAATGATTTATTTCGAGTATAATGTGGCTATGTGTCTAAATCAACTCAACCAATTGGTTTTAATGAAATTTATGTCACTATATTAACCCTATAATTTAGATTAAACTCTTAGTTAAATTATTTATCTTTTACCATGTCCGCTTGTATTGTTATGATAAATGGTTTATAAACATTATTTAATAGCCAAGAGATCCATAAGTGGTTTATTAATGACATATTAATAATTATATAAGTATTTTTATCTAAACCTTATATTTTTTAGGAATATTATATCACTTAATAATATAGTATTTGTTTTTAAAACTCATTTATGACAATTTTGACATTATTTAGTGTTTTGTATTTTTGAAAGTCATAACATCATGATTACTACAAAAAATATCCATTCAATCAACCCTAACATGTAATATTAATCCATAAAATTTGTTCATGGAAACAAAATCATAAATTTATATTTATTTTTACATTTAAAATATCAATTATTTTAATCATTCATTAATAATGTAATTATTGCATCATCATTGTGTCATAAATAAATTTAATTATTTAATCTCTAAAAATTAAAAATAAAATACCATTATGTATGAAATATATTTATATTTATAATGACTATTTATTTTCAAATTTAACTAATGTACAACCCTATATTAAAATTGTTTTAGTTATTGAAATTTGAATTTAACACTTTTAACTCTTCTTTAAATAAAATAATAATAAATGTCTTAATATAATACAATTGGATCTAAAGAATCATATTTTATACCAAAAGTTGGTTTTGGTTGATACACACATATCTAGTAGAATTAAGACATGTGTTAAGATAATTATAATATCATTTTTACCTTTTATTTACTCTATTTACTTTTAACCGTGGTAAGTAAAAGTCAAAAGTTACTATTTTCCTAAAATTATTTTCATCAAATTGAACCAAAAATTACTTAATGATATCATCCATTCCACTCAAATATTTTAAATTCAATTTACATATGCAGTAAAATTTTGTTTTATGAAAATCTGCAAATGTGCCTAGAAAGTGGGTAAAAGACGTAAAAAATTCGAAAATGTAATTATACATCTAATTTTAGTATAAATTTTCTCCAAATTAATTAAATTGAACATTTATAGGTATTATATATCTATTTTTAATGAACATAAATTTAATTAAAAAAAATATTAATTAAAATGTCAGTTTTAAACAATAATGCATTATTTTTCACTATTCATCAAAAATTGAGTGTTTTCAGAAAAATACTAAAAAATTAAAAAAAGATCAGTTTGATATTTCATATTCAAAATTGAAATATATTTTACTAAATTAAAAAAATAGAAGTTGTATTAATTATATTAAATTTAATTTCTGTTGTCATATCCTAAATGCGGGTTTTTAAAAAGTAAAAACTATTAAAGGATTGACATTTGTTTATGTCATATATTAATGTGAAATTACTTATAATTAACTACATTGTATTGAATGGTAATAATATAATATTATTAAAAATCCAAACAATTCCATTTCATAATTTAATACTATAAATTATTTCTATTAAATAAGTTGTCTACAATTAAAAGTTAATATTTTTCTTTATTTTTCAAAATATTAAAGTAATCAGAAAAGTTAAAAAAATTTCTTATATAAATTTTTATTTCCCAATTCTAAATAATAATTTAATTTCATTATATTGAATATATAAAAGTGGCAAATATTTCTTTTAAAAAGTGTTTTCCATTAAAAGGTGGTAAAATTGCAATTTTTAAAATATTATTCTTTTATTTGAAAAAAATGAATTTGTTTTTATATTCTATAAATGAATCACATAATAAGGATTCTAAAATTATATAGAGTATTTAAAATTCAAAAATCAGTTTATAGTATTCATTAAATCTTTTAAATGACTAGTTTGGTATGTTGTGGTGCGGTCGAACTCGATGTTGTGTGTAATACCTATTATTGAATTACATTGAAGATATAATGTACTATGAAATCTGGGGGTGTTACATTCTCAACTCCTTAAATAAATTTTGTCCTTGAAATATGACATTTTTATTCGAAATAAAAGGTTTAAAATTTAAAAATACCTTTGTAGAAAATCCGCATCAGAATTTGGGTTAATAAAATTTAGTCTTGATAAGAGGGAAAGAGATATCAAAAGGTCACCCCAAAATTATGATCTCTATTAGGAGAACATTTTTGCAAATTATAGACACATAATTTTGGGAAAACATAAATATTTAAAGAGAGTTTTTGAGGTCATCAATTACAAAACAAGTGTAAAATTGAGGGCCTTAAATCCAAAAATGTATGATGATTTAAAATATATTCAGTTGAACAAAACATAAGTTAATAAGATAACATATTTTGGATTTTATATACCTTCTATAATTTTTAAGAATTAATTTATTCGTATAATATTAAAAAAAATATACTTGAAATTTAGAGATTCATCTATGAACTAATTCCTACCCCAAACTCCTCTTTCACTCCAAAAGATAATAGATTACAAAAATATTCTATTTATCCTATTCGTATAGGGTTTAGAAAATAATGAATTAATAATTCAATTTTTAGACTATTTAAGAACTAAATTATACAAACCCGGACATCACTTAGGCCAATGGTATATAATGCACCCTAGTCACCCTTCGGTTGTGGGTTCAAGTCTCGCGGCCTTGCCAAACGCGATGGGTTGTCACCCGACGTCAAGGTTTTCCTTCTTATAAGAATCCAAAAATATTCATAATAAATTCTTTAACCTTAAAAATAGTGTCTAACAGAAAACATAATCCACTCCAACCATTATACATTTTCAAAATATATAGGGATGATTAACACAATAAATATCATTTTTCCACTTAATAACATGTGAATAACTTACTCATTTATTCTTTTAAAACATGGTAACAACCTGAGTTGTTATACAACCTTATTAATGAAATTAATTCCCCATTATTCTATATAAAATACTAGATATACTCTTTATATCCAAAAATTATGGAAAATCCAACAATAATGGAATATACAAAAAAATAATTTGATTTAATGTTGTAAATAAAAAATAATATAATTTATCTAAATCAATCATATCTTATTCACAAATTACTACTTCATAATAAAAACCATATAAAATTATATATTTCCTTCAACCATGTATCTTAAAAAATGTTTAACATTCTATTCTGTAACTTATCATTGAACCATATAATCTCAAATCTGCAATGAAATAGTACTGCAGTACAATCCTAATTTATTTTCATAATTCATATAAACAGTACATACTTGATACCATAGTCATATAATTATTTAATAAAAACATGAGAACACATTCCATTCCTCTTCATCTGTAATTGTATCGTCTCATGATTATAATCCAATAGCATCATTTGGGGTATACTCTCATGATTTGGACATTGATTCACTTAGTGTCCCAACTCCTTACTGATAAAGCATTGTACATTTGAAAACATCTTCTTACCCTTGAAATCACATACATAGTGTCCTTTTTCACCACACATATAAATTTTATTCCCTTCTTTAATTTACCAAGGTGATTATTTCCACGGTTATCACATATTGTAATATACTTCTTTCCCCTCCTCCCGTTTTCAATCATTCCTTCTACCATCTTGTTCTTCTCTTACTTCCCTTCAATAAATACGACTCAAAAAATTATTTACATATCTTATTAACACATGATAATATTTATACATATGATGAAAATACATGGGAGACTATATCACTTCTAAATTTAGGATAAATACAATAAAATATTTGATCTTTCTTACTCTTATGATTATAAGTATTACTGGAGTTCGCATTCCTTCTAATATGCACCATTTCTACACAATGTCATACATTATATTAGTTTATGAATCACAATTCATAATTCCAAATAGGTAAAATACATAACCCAAATTGAAAAGATTATGCATTTAATATATATTAATAATTTTTTTTGAGGAATTATTTACTCTTAAATCTATAATAATGTCTTATAATGAAAATTTGAATAATCCAAATCATATCACCTAGGAGTGTCATAACCAAAATTGCATCAAGACCCATTGTCGTGTACCAGGATACCCCGGGTCAAGCCCGAAACTCCTTGTTGATGTTTTCACTCCTTGGTAAATTTTGGATAGAGTTACCTCAAACTGCTCGTATACCGACATGGATGCATTGCTTGAAAAATAAATAAAATTTGTACATTACAAAAATTCAACGATGTACTTCTATACTAATCCTCAAACTCTATCTTAGTGAAATGTTATCTAATTAGAGTTTTTCTAAATCTAGTTTCAATAGTTTTTACTAAACATTCTATGATACCAACTATAATGTCACAACCCTAGTATCCCGGATCTGGTGCATTATTTTAATACATTTGAATGATTATAAGGAATTAATTCTCCAAGGACCGATCAGTTTAAAAGTATTCTGAAATATATGACATACATGTACATTACATTACACATTAAAAAATAAAACAGAACATCAATAATCTGTTTAGAAATCAATTATTCCTCTATCTTAACCCTACATTTTAAACATAATACACTTCATGAAATCATGGGAAAACAAATCATAAGAAAGGGGTGATCTCAGATGCTCAGTAAGGGTAAATAATTTAGCAAATCTATTTACATTTATGGCTAGATGTGTAATAAAAAAACATCCTTTTAACATAAACAAGAACATAATATTGAGAAAATAAATAAAAAATTTCCATATAAACATTCACATGGATATTATAGTAGTTGAATAATCACATGTAATAATTAATTTCCGAAGGAGGGAATACCTAACACCAGACATTATTACGACATAGTCAAGGCCTCCTCCCAAGACTAAAAATAAAAAAATTTGCAATGTCCTGTGGTATGACATTAGTTTGTGTCATTAGAACTACCGATGCACTGAGGAGCTATAGCAGGCTCCACCCATCACTTACTTAGTAAAATGCATTCATCATATGAAATTGATGAAACAAAAAATAAAAATTTATATTAAAACAAGAATAAAAAATGTAAAAAATGTATCCATAAACCACTAATTGTATAAAAATAGAACATCAATAGTAAACATATCATTACTTCTTCAATACAATATGGAAAATTAAATTATAAAAAAAATCCTCATTCAAGAATAATATTTATTAAAAGATTTTGATATAGTTGAAAGTGATTAGTTAAACTCCATGAGTGAAATACCCCTTTACCTGAAAATATTTAATCATCACACAATTTATAATGGACGAAATTGAAAAGATTTTTTTTAATCAATGTATCCCATAAAACATTTAATCTTTTTAATGGAATGATCATTTTATAACATTGATGTTCATATAAATAAATACATAATCCATTTTGTAAATAGGGACATTAATGATAATGATTTATAAGAATAAATATTTAAAACATTGAAAATGATTTTTCAGTTAAAAGGTACCTCAAAAGAATAATTTTGAAAATGAATTTTATGAAACTTGGAATTGGATAACAAATATTTCCCATAAAAAACATACACGTAAACAATATCAGATAATAACGAGATTAAATAATTAACCCTTACCTTGCCCATTCCTTTGGTCAAGGTTAAGTTTAACCTCTTATATAGTTAACATAGTATGTAAATAAATTATAATAGAACCATATTTATATTCCTTATATCAAACATGATTCATTTATGTATTTATACTACCCAATGAAAAATTATTTATATATAAAATTAACATTTCGGGTAATAATCGCTTTCTTTATCGTACATGTTATAAATTGTTATTCATGATTGTATCATTTAGATAATGATTTAATTAAATCCTTAATATAAAAATTGATAAATATATAATATATCATTATAATATAAATATGTATAATTGATAGATATTTTAAACAAATAACACCGTTTAAGGAGACGGTAGTTCGTACGTACACATAAATGTTTTTTCTATTTTCATATAATATTGAATTGATGTATGTGAATAAGATATATGTATGTACATAAATATATTTATATATATACATCCCCTGTAGGATTATTGTTTCATATAATAAAAAAATATTAATAATATACATTTTTATAATCATTGTTGAATGGTTAACGTGGAAAGGAATCTCATAGTGCCGTGGAGACAGTAAGTCTTCTAAACAGACGAGCGATGATATCATTTCCGTAATGATTAAAAGGTGTGGAATTGGATGGTATAGTAACTGTATAGATAAATTATCATTATAGTTTCATTATTTATAAACATATTATTCATAATTATATCCTTCCAAATTACATAGTGTTGAATAACAAATTACACCACAGTGTGGAGACGGTAAGCCGTATATACCTACATAAGTTGACATTATAATTCATAGGATGGATAAAATAATGAATATGGTTGTGAAATATTTATAACAACATAAATTTATGTAGAAGTTTCTGGAGTTATTATTTTGGTGAGGAGTTAACAAAGAAAGATAAATTGAAAAAAGAATAGATCCTTGAAAGAGGTGTTAAAATAATTATTTTTTTGGGTGTTTCCCTTTGATTTGATCAAATGGGATCCATTTTTTGGATTTATGATCAATGTAAGGATTATAAGTAGAATTAAAGGTAGTTGGGAGGATATTTGATCAGGTGTTTTCTAAGAAAAATGTTTTTAGAGGTGTGATTTTGAGAGAAGAGGAGCTAAACTTTTATAAAAGTGGTGAGGGTTACTTTATGAAATGTTTGAAATATTATTTGACTATATAATCTTATTCTGTTTATAATGTCTCCAAAATGATTTATCACAAGGAAAAGGTTGGTATTGATCAAAATACATTCAACCAATAGGTTTTAGGCATGATTAGGTCACCATATAAAACATATATTTTAGATTTAACTCTTAGCTAAATAGATTAACTTTTACCAAGTCCTCTTGTATTATTATAATAATTGGTTTATAAACGTTCTATATATATCCAATTGAACCATTAGTGGTTCATTAATGACATGTTTATCATTATAAATTTCTTTTGTCCAAAACTCATAATTTTCTAAATAATATATCAATTAATACTATAGTATTTGTTTTAAGAACTCATTTATGTCAATTTTAAAACTATTTCTATTTTGTTTTATTTAAAGTCATAACACCATGATTACTTTGAATAAAATTCATTGAATCAACTAAACATGTCAAATAAATCTATAAAATTCATGTATGGGATCAAAATACTGCATTTACATTTATTTTTATATTTATAATATCTATTATTTTTATCATTTATTTATAAAATAATTACTGTATCATCATTGCATCATAAATAAATTTAATTATTATATATCTAAAAATTATAAAGAAATTACCATTATGTATGAAATGATATTATATTTCTAATAAATATCTATATTCAAATTTATCTTATGTATTAACCTATATTAAAAATCATTCATTGATTAAAATTTAAATATAATACTTTTTACACTTCTTTAAATAAAATAATAATAAATGCACTAATCTAGTCCATATAGATAAAAAGCATAATATTATTTTTCTATTTTTTTATTTTGTTTTAATTCACTTATCCAATAGAATTAGGACATTTTTTTGGCATAATTATACTATAATTTTTATCTTTAATTACCCTATTTACTTCTAAACGTGGTAAATAAATCTCAGAAATCACTATTCACCACAATTATTTTAATATTATTAAACAAAATTTAACATAATTATGTAATCCATGTCCCTTGAAATTTTAAAATTCAATTCACAGAAGTGGTAAAATTGTCTTTTATGCAAATTTGCAAATGTGCCTTGAAGATGGGTAAAAGACGTTAAAATTTTCAATAAAATTTTATCCATATAAATTTATTATAAGGTGAATCCAATGAATTATATTGACGATATATAGGTATTATATATCCATTTTTATTTCAAATAAATATAAATATAATAATTAATTATTTAAATAAAATGTCATTTTTAAACAATAACGCAGTGTTCTTCACTATTCATATAAAATTTAAAGTTAACAAAAAAATAAAAAAAATACACATTCAGAAAATTTTTATATTCCGAATTCAGATTTGAATTATATTTTTACAATTAAAAACATATATGTTTCATTAAATAATTTAAAATTAATTCTCGTGGTCAAAACCAAAATGCAAGTTTTTAAAAGGTAAAATCTATCAAAAGATTGACATGTGTTTATGTCAAATTTAAATGTGAAGTTATGTATATTGATATATATTATATTAAATCACAAAAATATAATCTAATTATACTTATAAACCATTCAAATAAATAATTTAAAACTACAATTTATTTCAATTAAAAAATATATTTTCAATTAAAATTTAGTAATTTTCCATATTCATCAAAATATGAATGTTATTTAAAATGTACCAAATATTTATATGAACTATATTTTTATGTCCCACTTGTAAAGAATAATTTTATTTCATTAAAATAAATATATAAATATGTCAAATATAGGTTTTAAAAAGATTTCTCCATTAAAAGGCCGTAAAATTGCATTTTTTTAGAAATACTTCATTTATTTTAAGAAAATAAATTTTTTCTTGTATTATGTATAAGAAACACATAATAAGGATTCTAAAATTATATAAAGTATATAAAATTAAAAATATAGTTAATACTTTTTATAACCACTTTTAACGACTTGTTCAGTAAGTTGTGTTCTTCTCGAACTCGGTGTGGCGTGTAACAAAAGTTATTGAATTACTTTGAATAGATAACATACTATGAAATCTTTGGGTGTTACATAACGAAGAACACCCCAATATAACAAAAGTAAAAACTCATAATGGTCTCTAAATTAATGCACCCTCACTGCCACAACAATCAATACAAATAGTTTGATGATAATATTAGGGATACCCTTTTCACACTTATATTCACCATCCATATGACTATATATTCGGCACTCGGGTACACCCAATAGAAGAACCATCATATCCTGATACAACTAAAACACTCTAGTCTAAATAAAAATACACTGTAAAACATTACATGGGTCTCATTTCTTCATGTCTCAAAACATGGAATTTTATCTTATAACTACTTTACCCCTCTATTACCAATGACCAATGAGATTTCCTACTTCGATTCTGGATGATAATTTGTAGTGATAACCTTAATTTCTCCAACCCAAATTTTTTTCATAGTGGAATCTATATATAGTGTCTAACACACATCTTAAACACCAAAAATGTGGTTTCAACAATTTACACATGAATAGACCACTACAATGCATAAAAAATCCATCTCATAGTTTATATTTGAATAGATATTTCTTGATTTCCATCTCTACACCCAATCATCCCTACCACATTCTTGGTCAAAATGGGGTAAACTAGATTACATCAAAACCACTCTTGTTACCAGAAAATATTTTCCTCAATTTCACCTTCATACCAAAAATCTATCATATTTACGCAACATTGTAACATTACATCTCATCAAAACAAATAAATTTATCGCATTTCAAACTAATGATTAGGAAATTTTTTTCAAATATTTTTTCTTATTCAATCCCTTCACTATTTTTCATATTAATTATTGGATACCATATAATGTATATTTCAATGAAAATTAATTTTATTTTTTATTTCACATTCCACATGTTTCCCCATGTATTCCTACCATGATTATTGGAACATATAACCCTAGGTGCCACAAATGAGGCAGTTATGCACAATATAGTTAGCATATTCTGATGAAAAAAATTACATAAATTAGTTATATAAAAAATAATTCACCACCCAACGGGGATGTATAATTAAACAATTATGAAAGGGATCAATTGAAACAATCCCACTATGGGTAATTGGATTTTCCTTCATTCATGTGTTAGCTAATCCCCTGAATAAGCACATTTCCATGTCCAACATGTCATAATATCAGAAATTCCATTCCAAAATAGTATAACAATAGAAAATAACCACATATGATACCAATTTTAAACATCCTTGACCTTGGAGACACTAAACAGATTTCCCTGAACAAGGCCACCACATTACTACAAGTAGACATCGCCTTGCTCTAAAAGATATCGAGTGTTATCAAGGAACTAATAGAAAAAATAGAAATATTATACCATATTTATCCTATTAATCAATTTTATATAAATTAGAAATGAATGAAACTATAAAAAATTGACATATATTACATAATATTTCCCAAAATGGGTAAAAGTGCACAAAAAAATAAAAAATATTTTATGCCATCAAATATTGTTCCATGTTCAAATGAAATTCAAATTGCAATATATAGAAGGATCCCCAAACATTTCATGAATCGAAGTATAGATCCCACATATTTTCACATAGAATTCCCCAATCAAACATCATACATATGACCCCTTCAGTTTTCTAGACCTATAATGATGAATAATTATTAGGTACCCAATTGCGTCCGAAGTAGGGTGTGAGTACAACTATGTTTTCCACCACCAAAGGTGAAAATAAAACATCCAGTCTCCGCAAAAAGATTATGAAATCACATAATGAACAATAATATAAAAATAAGAAAATAGGTTTTATTTCAATTCAATGTTAAAATTTTCTGCATTCATCACTTAATTCCACCAGTAATGATTTTTCATCAATTAAACATTGGCCTATTACAGAAAACCAACAATTCATTATTAGAATATTCTGGATTCTTATCTCACTATGGAATTAATTTAAAAAATAATATATAAATAATCCTTTTTGTATTAGTCCACGTAGTATCATGAAATGAAAAATTATGGTCAATGATCATCAGTCCAACTCTTCAGCAGTTCATTATAAGGGTGGGGATTATAGACTCGGTCTAACCTGTCCTATTGGAATATAACATCAAGTAAATAACTCACATTCCACCAATAAATATTTAAATTCATATTTAACCATAAAACATTTACCATCACAAATCATTAAAATTAACACATTTTTCATTTACTAGTACAACCCTATGATCACAAATTCCATTATCATCCCAAAACCAGTTACCATGTTATATATTTATTTTAGTAATCCCCTTCACCCATGTTCACTTTTGTATCATAAAACATTTAATAAATTTTTATTTTATCAATTCATAACATAATACAACAGATTCCATTTTCTTTATTTAACCCACTATCACACACATTCTCCATTTACAAGACATAAATTTTTTTACACATTTATCATTATACAAACAAACCCCTTGATCCATGTTAACAACTAGACACAAAATATCATCAATAAAATTTCATATCTCAATCAAACATGATAAAATATTTATCATCACATATTTCTCATAACAAATCAATTATAAAATTATGAACTGAATATCATCACTCATAATGTAGCACACACCATTGGGGGCCCTATCCTATTTTAATCATCCTAAATGATTCCGAATAGGATCATGAGTTTCCAATTCATCAATAATCAAACTAATTAAAAAGTCATACCATTTAAAAGAAATTATACAACACAAATGAATAATAAAACAACTCCACATATGTACATATAACCTTAATCATATGGTGTATAACTTATAGTCCACCCACTTCAATTATATATGTGAATTTATTTTAAAACCATGAATTTAATTGGAATAATACACACCATTATATAACTAAACCTAGGATCCCATAATGAAATGATTGTTTTAGATCATCAGAAGAAGATGATAGAATTTAGAAGATATAATTGTGAAAATAGAGACAATAATAATTTTATACTAACAAGAAACATTTATCTTATACCAATGATGGTCCAAAATTTTTAGAAATAAATGTGAGAAAACATTGGGATGTTGTAGAAGATTGTTTTTCTCCCTTGGATGTTGTAGGATAAATAGAGAAGAAATTAAGTTTATATTAATAAATCCCAATGGGTAAAATAAAAAATACACATTTTTTATGTAACACATGAGTCTTTTGTACGGGGGGGAATCAATTCTCTGACAATCCTCCATCCTCTGTCTAATAGGGGACCTAGAATAATGAATTTTTAGGGAGAAATCATAGTTTTTAACCCACTTGGTAATATTTTTGGATGTATATGTCGAATATCATATTACATGGATCCTCCTCAGTCTTTTTTTATTAACCATGATCTACTAATAAATCCATGAATAATTAAGATTAAATGTTACAAATAATAGTGTGCTAATAGGAAAGCATGAAATTGATGGACCTATGTTTTCTTATTTCATACGTCGAATGCTCAGGAAAACCCTGATCATCATAAAAAACTTAAGAAACGATTCATTAGAAAACATTTAAATATTTAAATAAAATAACCTAATAAGAAATGTTCATAAAATGACCTTTTGGTGCACACAATTATATTTTAATGACATACAAGGAAACACGTCTCGATAGAATGATCAGTTTAGTAGTCTTGGTAATCTAGATACATATATGTGTCTAAAAATACATTTGAAATCTAAAACTACATCATTCATTTGTCATGGATAATAACTATATTCTATATATTTTATCCATGAGTATATTTCCTACTAAACATCATTGAATACTGGGTAGGGAAAAATAAATGATATACTCAAATTCCTTATTAGGGTTAAGTACATTGTATTTAATAACGAATCATTCATCATAATCCTTATCAATGTTAAATTAATAATCACATATTCCATGTGAAAAATAGATAATACATAATCAATTTGAAATTTAAAATAACTGAAACAAATTTAATTTAATTAATAAAATGAGAATAAAATGAATCAATTTATAATAAGAAAGAAATAATATCATGTATATTAAAAATAAATTAAGGGATGGAAACGAATAATTATGATATGTCATGTTTCCTAGTAACAAGATACCTTTACTATAATGATATAACCTCAATATAGTTCACAAAAGTAAAAGTAAAAAACACATATCATCTGTCACAAAAACAATAATAACTAACTATTGTCATGAACTATCATTTTGAATAGATTAAAAATTTGTTGAATCAAACATTACTAAAATTTCGGTAGATTATTTTGTCACAAGAGACAAATGATTAATGAAGGTTATTTTTTTCAATGGTTCATATCCTCTGTAGTTCATGTCTAAATAATTCCTCACATATTGATTAAAAAATGTAGTTTATAGTTTGACCTTCCCTTAACTAACGATATTGATTAAATGATATGAATTTTTTAATATTTATCCAACAAATAAAATAATATTCTATATAGACAGCATATGTAAAAAATGGTTCACGGTATAAATAAATAACATATTCAATATAAATTATATAAATTATTGGGAAAATTTTAATATCCAATTATCGAAATAAACAAAATATATATAGGGGAAATAAAAATTTCGTAATGTAAGTGAATGTAAAAAGTATCCATGATCAAATAAATTTTATTCCATCTTGATAAATAAAAAGGATGATATTAATTCAAAATTTTACATTTTGAGTAAAATAATAATTTTTTTTCATTGATGAGTGGATGTACTATTTATAGAGATTTTAATATCATTTTTATTTAAATAACCTTGTAGTTTCGATTGAAATTTTTATATCATATTTCATATAAAAATCATTTTAAAAATACAGTTATTCAAAATATTATCATAAATATGAAAATTAAGCTTCAAATAAATTATTGTGAAGAATTATGTAATGTTTAGTACGTGTTAAAAAATAATATTTCAATATAATGTTCTAATTATTCGAAAAGATCATTTTTCAAAAAGAGAAAATAGTAATCCATTAAAAAAAGTTTTAACAATAAAAAGGAAAACTGTGTTTAATAAATCATTTTTAATCAATTAAAAAAATTTGTAAAGAAAAATTTTATAGAAAATTTTATGTAATAAAATAGGTTCTCTGATCAAATATAAAAATGGATTTATGATTTCATAAAAAATTAAGAATTCATTTTAAGTGAAAAAGTGTGAGAAAATGTTATTATTACATAAAAATAATAAGTAACAACCAAAAGATAATAATATTTACTAGTTTTTTAATAAACTATAAAATAATTTGAATAATTATAAATTAATGATTAAGTGATCTTGATTAGATTATGAATTTCAAATAAACCCTTAAAAGGCCGTAATGATAATTTGAGAAACAACCAATGAATTAATAAGGGGAATCAACATTAAATCCACATATAATAATATGAAATAAAAAAATAAATATTCAGACATTATTATACAAATAATCATATAATAATAATCAAATCAGAGATGTAATATATCTGAATAAAAAAGTAATTTATTTTTAAAATTTATAAACCAATTGGATACAGTATTCCAAATACAATTAGATTAAATAAAAAATTAAAACTAAAATACCATTAAGAATTCTGTAATTATTATATAAATAATAATTAGGTTAGTACATACACTATATAAAATAAACTAGATGTAGAACATTAAAATACGACTCACTAAAATAAAATTTAGATGAAATCCCTTACCTTTCATGTAATTTATCTTTAACACCTTATAACCACATGTATAATAGTATTTAAAATGTATTTGACTTATATGAGAACCATATTAACATATTTTTAGCATATATATTATTTTAAAACCATATATTATGTTGATATTTAATAATCAATCATTGTTATCATAGCTTCATGTGTTAATTTCTATAATTTAATATGTTATGTCTTGATATTTTTTATCAATTAAATATATCATTATATAATAATATATAAAATATAACCCTTATCTTAAATATTATTTCTTTTCATTAAAAATTCATTGATTGTAATCCATATTGTTTGGATATAGGAAATGAAATTAAAAATTTAATGACAGAGTGAGATATATGTATGCATGAACATTATTACAATTTCTATATCATATTAAAATATAAAAAACTAAATGTTGTATAAATTTATATTATAATTATATTTTCATTAATAGTTTACAAATATATAATGTTTTTATTAAATATTCCTTTAATACATTACATATAATGTGTGAATAAATCACATCAATTATGGTTTTAATACCTTTGAACCACAAGTATAATAGTATATAAAATGTAATTAAAATATACCAATTCCATATTAATTGCTTTTTTATCATATATAATCATTTTTTATAATCATTTTTAGTTGTTATTCATTAATAATTTATTATTATCCTCGATGCGGGTGTTACGTTACCTATATTTTTTATGTTTTTTCATGTTAGTTGTTCCCAATTAAAAAGATAATTATTTAATAATATATAGAATATATTCCATGACTTAAATATTATTTATATTAATTATCTATTCATTTAGAGTAATCCATAATGTCTGGATATATGAAATGAAATGAACCAAGTGTGGAGTGAGTAGATTATACGTATACATGAAAACTATTTCTATTTTTCTATCATAATAAGATAATTAAAATAAAATGATGATTGTAATACCATTATGATTTAATTATTGTTTTAATTTCACATCACATCTTTTTTAATATATTTTGGCTTTTCATTTGATCCCAATTAAATATATCATGATTTTATCATCTATATAATATAAACCATGACTTAAATATTAATTCAATTAATTATACATTCATTTAGTATAATACACAATGTTTTGAAAATGGAAATAAAACACACAATTTATGTAGAGAGTGGGATATATGTATTCATAAAAAAAGTATCCATTTCTGCATCATATTAAAATAATAAAAATTAAATGATGTGTATATTTTTTTATAATTAAATTACAATATTAATTTTACTAATATATCTTGTTTTTATTGTTATTTTTCATTAATACATTCCATATAAAGTGTGAAAAAATCACATCACATTGATAGTGCTGTTATCCACATGTCCAGATATGATTTTAGATATATATTGTTTTCATTGTTGAATGGAAATACTATTGAATGATATTTTAAAAACATATTTGAAGAAAAAATAACTTTTTTATTTTGATAATAATTTATTATATCTTAACTCTAAAAATCACGTTTTAAAATTTTTTCATTAAAAATATTTTCATAAACATGAAAAGAATGACTCAAATAAATGATTGTTAGGAAATATGTAGATTTCATACATGGTAAAATAACAATTCATTTTTAGTGTAAAATGGGTTGATTTGATCCTTGTTTAAAGAGATAAAAGAAAACTCATTTGAAAAAAAATATAACATACCAGAACGTTAAAATGTTTTTAATAAATCATTAAATAGAATTTTATTAGGGTAGTATATGCACAAACTAAAATAAACCAGCTTCATAACTTTACAATATACCTCACATAATTGTAATTGAGACTAAATCCATTACCTTACTTGTAATTTTTCATTAATAGTTTTTAAACTCATGTATAATTATATTTAAAATGTAATTAATTTATTGAATAACCATAACAATATCTTTCTTATCATATATAATATTTTTATGACATAATTTTTAGTATGCTTTGGCTTCTAATTTTTTCCCAATTATATTGATCATGTTCTAATCATGTATAGAATATAATCATAGACTTAAATATTATTTCAATTAATTATATATTCATTTAGATTAATCCATAAATTTTTTATTTTTGAAATGAGATAAACCATTTATGGAGAGATTGGGCTATATGTATGAAAGAACAATGTTTCCATTTCCATATCATATTAAATTAATAAAAATTAAATGTTGTATATATGCCTATTATAATTAAATTATCATTTTTAATTATATATATATAACTTGTTTTTAAAAAACATGTGTTTAATAAATTCCATATAAAGTGTGAACCAATAACATCACTTTGAGGAGGCAGTTTTCCACAAGTCTGAAATGAATTTTATCATTTCTAGAAAAATTAAATGAATGAATTTATATGGTATTAATTGATTCCATATAAATATATAAATTATAAATATTATATATAAAATATATTAATAATAAATACATCATTATTTCAATCATTCATATTTAGAAATGGTTGAATGAATGACATTGGTTCGTGAGGTGGTAGTCCGTTGTACAAGGAAAAATGATTTCATATCTCCTTTAATGGAAGTGTGTGTCATTTTAAGTAAAAAAACATGACATACCCATGTTATTATATATTCATGATAAGAAAATAATTAAAGGAGTGAATAATTTAATGATATCATATTTCATGTTTAATAAAATTACCTCTTGTTTTGGGTAACCCCTTTTGAATTATAACAAAAGACATCCAACGTTTTCATTTTTCAAAATGTGAGACTTATTGGTTTAGGGGAATTATATTTATTAATCGTTGGGATATGGTTTTAAGGAAAAAAATAGCTTGATAGTTTTGAAAATGTAAGGGGTGAGTACCATTTTATAATGAGGGAAAAGGAAACATATGGCCTTTCTTGAAATGAATTGTGTTATAACAACATTATAAACTACCAATATGATTAAAAAAACACCAATGTATATCAATGAAGTGTTAAGGTATAAATATTTCCACAAAATGGGTATTATATTACATTACAGATATTTTTACCCATTTTACTTTATGGTAAACCTCAATGTTAACTTATCTTTACCTTATTCACTATAATATTTTTTTAAGGAATATGAGATATTTCTTAGAAGAGAAGGATTAGTTATTAGAAAAAAGATTTCAGATTATAAAATTCAATAGATATGAAATTTCCAGTTATTTATCTAAATAAAATTAAAAAGATCATCAGGTATTTTGTTAGACGATGCTAGCTCATTTCCAATAGCGACCATGTTGTGAAGAGTATCCACAAGGGAGTTGAAAAATGTATAAAACCAAGTAATTATATAATAAATGAATGAATTATAATACTATAATATAGTCAATTGAAAAGATAAATTTTATAAGATATGAAAAATGGATTCTCTATTGACTCAAACAATGATAGTATAGTGGCATCCATGTTAATAGTTTTTCTATACAAAGAATGTAGCACATTCAATGGCATGGAAATCACCTAAAATTTTATACTCAAGTGAAGAAGAAAAGTCATAGATTCCAAATGACAACCCAAAGCATCACCATGTTAGTCCCGTAGAATTACAACGTTGACTGATTGACATGGATTACCTCTTGAAGGACTATCAATGTTGGTATTAATCTATCCAGCTGAAAGTGATTTCCAAAAACATAAATGATACCATTGGGAGGACAGAAGATATCATAAATTCCTAGTCACATGAAGATTGAGAAGTCATGAACTAAATTATGAAAAACCCATTTTGAATGTAATATTCTTCTCTAATAAGAAGCAACATTTTGGTAAATGAATCATAAAGGGAAAGACATTGCCTGACTGAGAATCCATTTATTATAAGAATCTCAGAACGATAAAATCACATCCTCTACAACTACTAGTATCATATTTATTATTTGGTAGTATAGGTAAAAACATGAGCATGATTTGATAAATTATCATTTTGATGAAATATATGGTGTGTGATTCTCAATGAAATAAAATAGTGCACACCACATTGATGAATTCATTAAATATTTTAGAAAATGATTCTTGATATCATCCCATTAATAACGACATATATTACATGGAGAACAAATTTAACTACCATAATCATGAAAAAATGTTCAATTAATAGTTTTACATATGGGAGATTCCAAACCAGAATTGAACGTTAGGTTCGAATGAAATTCCGATACAATATTTCCATAATATGTACCTCATTCTTGCCTCTTGTAACATGGGAATAAATTACTTAGAGGTAAGAGAATTTCTAGTTTCATGTTCCAAATCACAAACATTATGATATGGGGAGAAGCATTATCTATTCATAATATCTATAATTTTCGTACATACAGTTTCAATATTGTTTAGTAGCTAAGAAATAGAGATAATGTTATCATGATTATAATCCCCATTTATGATGGGGTATATTAGTGGTGTTCCATTCCAATATCTTGTCCAATATTTAATGGAGGTTTCTTTAGGGACCAACAATATTGAGTGGATATCAATAGAGTTATATATTTATTTCAATGTAGGGCATATAATGAATTCATACGATGAATGTTCCTATTTTGGATATTGGGATTAAATCATGCCGGAAGAAAAGAAAGGGACTATACCATACCATTACCATGCATCCACTTAAGATGTGATTTCTAGGACATAATAAAAATTCAATATTTCTAATGCTTTGTCTTCCAGAATCATAAGGCTTTGAATATGTACTCCATGAAATAATAGCTAACATTCCTTCCAAATTACTACCAATCCAAATAAAATTATTCATGGAGATAGAAATATTTTGTATAATATAAATGGTCCAATCATATACTATAAAAGAGTAAAAAAACATGGAATTAATAAATTATTTCATAAAATAAATATGACCATCCATAGTGACATATTTACCCTTTCATGAGCTGATCAACATTGGGATCTAACTGAAAAATCCTGAAAAATAAACAAATTTTTTCATCCCAAAAACATAGGACCACTAAGGTAGATAAAAGGAAAACCCCTCAATCATTCCCAAATATCAGATATGGTTAAATTGATAGACAACTGAAACAACTCTTCCAAATTATACAATTGATTTGATCTAAATAAAAAAAGTCTCATGAAAACTCTTCATAAAGAAAGATGTTATTTTTAACATTTATTATATTTTCATCTTACGTTGAGTAATGAGGATAATATCATATACATAATGAGGATGTCATGGAACAAATTTTACCCCTACCATCATTGATAGATATTAAATTTTCATTCCCATCTATAACAGAATAGATACATCTATTATAATAATCACCAATACTGAATAGAATAGTAAAGAGGGGATCAAAATAATTGGCAACACTAGATAAAAAAAACTATCAGTGGAACCATTACCTAGAATACATTTCACCAGATACTAAAATTTATTCAATTGGTTATAATTTTAATTTCTATTTAATTGATATCAAATGAATTAATTTAATATTTTTTGATACCATATATTATCATAATTATGACCATCTTATCCATTCATTTCAGTCAACAACTAGATGGAAAATATTATATTAAATAAAAAAATTAATAGTATATTGAATTTCATTAAAGAATTGTATTTCATGTAACAAAAGATACTAAAAGAAGTATGTATTTTTTGCATGATAAGAACAGTTATTGTTTCATGTACAAATATCTAATCATAGTGTATTGTGTAGAGTTATCTTACCTTGAGATTTAAAATAAATATATATGAAAATATTATTAGATTTATACTAAAATATAAATATTGTAACATCATGGGGTGTCACAGGAAAATAATATATAATCATAATATTCAATATAACTAAACATGTTTTTTATGGTCATAAGAACAATAATTAAAAATATCTGATAAATCATCACAAATGTTATGTAATATAAATATTCCCCATATAATGAAAAATTGAAATATGGTACCATTTAAGCAGTAACATGTTCATTAATACTATATAATTTCACTTTTGGAGAATTTTTCTATCATGAACTGAACATCCATGATTTGAACTATGTTAACCTACCATGAAACCATAAAAATGATGTTATCAGAATGAAGAAACGTGACTTCATATCTCATTTTAATTAACATAAATGAACATAAAATATATCATAAATTGTATAAATATATTAATAGTTATTAATTATGAAATTAATGTGTCTAATTTTGTTATCTATTACATAAAGTGAAAGAAAGTAATTCATTCCAATATAAGGTAAGTGACCTCATTAAATCCTCATATTCCATTTGGGTTACACATTCTCTCTCTTACAGAATTTGGTAATTCATTATTCTCTCATTAATAACCTGTATTTTATTATATTTACCAATCATGTGTATGTATCTCTATTGATTAACATTTGATTGAAAATTACATGTATTGTATTGTTCCCTTGTCAATTCATCATTATATGAAAACCTAATTCAAATAATGGTCTCTTTTTCATAACTATATTCATGTACACTCAATACAATATTTTAATCATTCCTTTTTTCAATAATTATTCATATTCTCATGATCAAATATTTTAAAACATTTTCTGTATTATGAAAATAATTATTCTTTAATTCTTTTTAAATAATATTTATTATTTTCCATAAAAAACACTTTTGTGAAACATTTATGATGTTATGTAACCAGTCATTTTCATGTTTTCAATTCATTTGGACATATTTATTAATGATATAATATTATTTATTACATTATTAATGACCAAGAATGTTATTATACCCATCATTCATTAATACCATTATGATTGTCCCTTTGGTTATACGATATGACATGACTATGTAACACATTTATTTACAAGGGGAACTCTTATATTTAGTCCTTATATATGATTAATTATGTTTAATACATGTGAATTACAAATTTATGGTATTTTCACAAAGATAGATCTCCAAATAATTAGGATATGATCTTTCTTCTTGTATGAAAAATGTGGAATTAGATGGTAAACATGAATCGTTATGGTACATTGTCGACCAAGTAATAGAGTCTTTTTTATTTTCCTTGACACTTTATTATGCCTTGTTATTTGTTATGTCACTTTACTATATACCCATTACCACATTATTCCATGTCCTAAATGGTATTATTCCACTTGTTCATTCCTAATCAATTACTTTTATTTTATCAGGATATTCCTTCTAACTCATAATATATGTTTCATTCGTATATTTATTACCTGAATTGGATTTTTATATAATTATATTTGACTATTAATGTAGCCCATGTTATCCTAAATGGAAATAGGTTCACAATGAAAGTTAGTATCTCATTATATATATTAAAAAAAATTATTAGTGGTAATTTTGTTCCTAGCATTCATATGAAAGAATAAGTTATGATCTTCTATTTGTATTCATATATATGGATGAAAAATAATCATGTAGTGATATGTGTCAAACTATTGGGTTTCTATAAATAACACAATATAGATTATGGGGAGTGAGTAAAATCATGACCTAAACAACATGCATGGCTTGAACCTCCAACAATGAAATATTTACCTTTTATCTTATTTTTTATTGGACTATTCTTACTACACATATAACATTTATCAACATTATTTTTAAAAAAATTGAACAAAAAGTATTAGTAAATTATCACTCATATCCCAACATAATGGTATTACAAAAAAACATTATATTCAAAGTTTACTTGACCATTTTTATACATTAATATAATTACCTAAGAATGTGTAAAAATTAGACATTTAATTTCATGATAATATGATTCTGGTACTACCAAAATTTCATGGGCTTAAAGAATAATATCAGAATCATCACATTCATTAGTATAGAATTGTGTTTTATTAGTTCAAGACCATAAGTGTAATAAATGATAATGTAAAGTAGTGTATATTCTTTTTTTAATTGCTGGACTCGACAAATAATGGTTGTATATTATACAACCTAGAGAGATACAAAAATTGGATAATCTCTAATTTAGTTTCATAAAATATTCTCCCCATCCTACTATGAACAATTATAGAAAATAAAATCTATGTTATAAAAATAGCTATTGTTGAGACATTCTATGACTACTAAGAAATATTAAATAAAATATGTACAAGATTACCTTGCCATGATGTGGAATAAAACCAATACATAGTAATATAGTTATAAAAAATACAATATAATTAGATGAAAACTCATGATTCTACACCTCATGTATTTGGTTTATGTTCATTTTTGTATCACTATACTAAAAACTGTAAGGTAATATATTTTATCGAGAGAAATGAATCCATATTACAAAAAAATAAATTTTAAAAAAATCAACCATATAGAAAATGTAAATAACAAAAAGTATATAGAGGTAACAAAAGAATATATATATATATATATATTACCTGAAATAGACAAATCATCATTATTCCAACATAAATTTCAAATGAACCCTCCTTTCCCAAAACATTCCACTAAACATTACAAACATCAATCTTATCAAAAAAATCAATTTTAAAAATGGTTATATGGATGGTGGTATTATATTGCACCACCATCCAAAATAAGTTAGTAAATGGATTTTGAAGATCATAAAATAATGTGAATGATTTATATATTAAAATTTATTGTACAATGTACTTGATATCAAAAATTTGACAAAAAATCCATCCACATTGATAAAAAATCAAAATGAAGTTCAAAGTACATAATCATATGGATTATAAATAAATATTCAAGAGACTAATAAAAATGATGTTCATGATGAACTAGATTATTTGTTATCAAAAAATATATATATAATTTCCAATAAAAACACCCTCTAGAAAAATAAAGAAAAAATTAAAGAATAAGAAGGCAGGACGTGATATTGAAAGAAAATACATGAAACACCATTGAATAGTCAATATAGGGAGTGAAATTAAAATCCCCTTCCATAATCTTATAAGTTTACCAAAAAAATTATATAGTGGATGAAAAACTCCCATGAATGATCCAAAAGAAAATTAAATCATTTGATATCAATAAATATCTCTTGGATACTATCTGAATTAATCATAAATATTTTAAATATCATGGGAATATTTAATAAAAGAGAAGGAGTTTTATAGTAGTGAGAGAATAAAACTAGGGAGTAGTGTCTTAACCATGACAACAGTACTATTTATTAATTATATATCCACAACCAATGAAATTATATATTTTTAGATTAATTTTTATTCATATTTTTTATAATGTTTTTATTCATGATGCATCAATAAAGGTAAGGTATCATTTGGTAATAAATAATTAAATTTAGTTGAATTAAATCCCATATTTTAGGTTTCTGATTACATAACACATCAAATTTAATCATTAAAATTTTTTAGTGGATGATAATATCATGGGGGAAGGAATAATTTTATAAAAATTCATTTATATACTCACCAAAGAGATGATAATACCCTAGGCCATTAACCTGTTATAATGGGAAGAAAATTCATAATTAATGTGAAGATGATACTCAAAGTACATTCTATAATGATCACCATGGATCATAGATATAGAAATATGTACATCAATGTTCATGAATTTGAAGAAGAACATAGAGAAAAAATATTCCCTTTATTTATTTTCATATGATGAATGATTTGAACCACTTAAAAATAAACTTATGATCATATAATTATCTTCCTTTAGATATCTCATTTTTAATAACAATATAATTGAGAAAAATAATACTCTAAAATATATAAATTATTTATGAATATTTGAAGAAAAAATTACCTATTTTTTCATTGATTATTTACTTTTTGTGTCTTATATGAATTCATAAAAATACAATACACAATATTTTGACATCGAATCTTTTATTCAATAGAAAGTATATAAAATCACATTATTTTGGAAATGAAATACATACCTTTTGAGTAAAAATATGTGTAACTTATGGAACGAGAAAATGAATCCGTAATAATAGTTAATAATTAATCCAAATAAAAAGATAAAACATTAATTGGTTATTGTACAATAAATATTCATGCAACATATTGAATTCTATGATACATAAATTCAATTCCCCACATGATATGAGACCCAATATCATTAATGTATTGGTGTTTTCCCAACCTATTAATCTTCCCTAATTGATGATAACCCCCATAATTATTGTTGTATCTAGTACTCACCTGTGAAATTGCACGCTATATTCGATTATTGGTATTTATTTTAATAAGAGATTAGTATTTATATAAGCTAGACCAAAAAATATTGTTGAATACAAACCTGCTAGGTACATGGAGGACATCAAATACAATAAACCGTGCAACATTAAACAATGTCCAGCATGAGAAACCCAAGTTAAGAATACATCCAACATAAACATCCACCATAAAGAACCTACAGCATAACAAAAATATGTTCATCATTATCCTCCTCCACGATGAGTAACTTCTAGCAGGATGATAAACTTTCAGCATGGAAAACTGATACAATATCATCCACCATGAAAACTGGCCTGCATGAGAAGAAAACCATCCAACGTGAATAAACATTCTGCATGAAAAACATCTAGTATTAAATCCTGATAATCAACATGTATAAAACTTATACAAAAAGGTCCATCATGAGAAATCCCAAATACAGTAGTCTTTAGAACAGACCACAGTAGAAATAATGGTGAATAACATGCAGATTTAGTACTATGAATGAATGTAGAAACTTATAACATTTTTAAAAAAGGGTGAACAACATCTAAAAATTAGAACCAGAAGAAAAAATGCAGAAAAAATGAGATCATAGTGGATTTATATGTTTTCAAATACATAATGTAAAATCAATCAAAAAATAGTGGATTTGGATAGGTACATGTACAAATTTGAACATGCCTAAATAATGATGAACAACTTGCAGATAACACCACTACGATCTCATTTTTTCTACATTTTTCAAAAATATATTTCAAATATGGTAACCTGGTAACTCCACTCCACCAAAAATAAATATAATGCAGATAACATGCAGATATCTTGTAATTTGGTAATCTAGTAACTCCATTACAAATATATTTTCGTATAAATAATGAAGATATCATTCATATAACTCCACTCCACGGTATATTTTTGAAATTTTCGATAAATATATTTTCAAAAAAATATTTGGTCTAGTAATTTTGTTTTCAAACCTAGTAATCTGGTATGTTTTTTTTTGAAATCTAATATTTTTATTTAAAATCTGGTAATTTTTTTTCAAATGTGGTAATTTTTTTCAAATCTGCTAATTTTCTTTCAAATGAGGTAATCTTTTTTCAAATCAGGTAATTTATAAAATCTAGTATTTTTTTCAAATCTGGTAATTTTTTATCAAATATTGTAATTTTTTTACAAAGATTGCAATTTTCCAAAATCTGGTACTTTTTCGAAATATGGTAATTTTTTATCAAATCTGGAAATCATTTTTTTCAAATTGGGTAGTTATCTGGTAATTAATTTTTATATCTGGTAATTTTTCAATTCTTGTAATCTCGAAATTTTTCAAATTATAGTATGTTGAGTTGGTGTGACCCAATGCTCTAATAAAGAAATTAAATCTGTATGAAAGAACTAATCTGGTAGTTGTTATATGAAACAACTAATATGGTCATTATATTCTATATAGTTTTTAAAATTTGTACAGTTTTTACAGTACTAATCTGGTCGTTGTTAATATATTTAATATGGTTATTGATAAAAGAAATATCAAATTTGGTCTTGTTATAAGAAATAACAAATGAAATTCTATCAATCAGCGTAATAAATTTTCAATGAGTAGTATATATTTGGTAATATGGTCAATATTATGTAGTATTTACAGCTTAGAAAACAAACTGTCAATCAGCAGTATAGTTTTTAATAATTTTGGTGTACTCTTCAGACTCGATAACACTATTTTACGAACATAAGATTTCATAAAACAAAAATGAAAAACAATTTATGAGCCATAATGAATTATTACCCTGTAGGTGCAGTAGAGTAGTTCACGCAGAATTGGTACAGTTCTTGTTCTATGTAACATAATTTCCACTATCTGGTTCATTAAAATGACTTATTGTACCATAAATTTCTCCATATATCAAACGATTATGTTTCACCTCAACCTCAGAATCAAATACATATGAAATATTTTAAAACATAGAGAATAATTTTAAATTAATTTAAAACTACTTGTGGTAGGTGAAAAAATTGAATCAGTTATCATATAGTAAACGGTATACAATTCTAGATTTAAAAAAATTTATGATAGGAAAAAATAAATGTAACTCGATGTAATTCAAGAATGTATATGTATTGGAACAAACCAATTTAACTAATATATACCCGAGTAGCTGACAAATCTGAGGCAGAAGTTCCAAATATTTTACCAATATTTGAAGTTGATGGAGAAGACATAACACTTGGATGATGAAATTATAAAAGGTTGGAAGGAGTGATAATGTAAGGTGATTTTAATGTCATAGAAATACATAATGTAAAACCTTAAGAAGATTGAACCTGGATATAATAATTTCCAGTATGGACTTCTAATGACCCACTACTTGGATTTCCATGTATAGTTATTTAATAATAAAAATAAATGAAGTGTACTGTAATTATTGTATGGAATTTAAAAATACCATAAAATTTATTACCTGAATTTGTTCGAAGCTGTCAGTAAGGCTTCTGAAGTACTCATCATTATCACTAATGAATAGTACTTTATAGATATTTGGTTTATTAGGACGATGTTAGTTTTGAATAATATAAGTAGATACATTAGTAGATAATAACACTTTCTTGGATTTGAAAATGTTCAATTCTTGACAAAAACCATACTCATCATCGTCCTAATTTTCAAACAATAAGCATTGTTAGGAAGAATGGTTTGAAAATATATTGATATGACACAAGAGGTTCGTTGTACCTATATCAATGTAGCTCTCAACACTGCAGCTGTTTTTTGTAGGAAATGCATGACTTGTTCATCAAATAAAACAACTGAAAATGAGTCTGTTTTATCAGTAACCAGCTGTTTCACTCTAAATTTGTTGTTTTTAATGTTTTGATTACACGGTCAGTTAAATTTAGATTGTTTCTTTAATAGTTATCTTGTATAAAACTATAAAACTAAAATATTATAATCATTAAAAACCATAACCCAAGAGTAGTGTTGTATGGAGACATGTTACAAATGTGGCACCTGATTTTGTCTTCTAAAACATGCACTTTATTCATGAAATTGTTTTATGAATCATAAAACCAAATGTGGGTGCTTTGAATTTTTTGAATTGTAACTGCTATTAAGAACCTTGTTGATGAAATAGAATGAATTCCTAATAATATACTCTGTAACAAGGGATAGGAGGAAACAATGCACTATAATTTATAATGAATTTCCTAACATAAGGATTCCTTAGTTACCTCTTCACAACTTTTCACATCAGAAATTGTTTTTTTGTTATTCCAATACAATACTACTATTGAGGGGTTGGCAGATGTTTGAAGTGGGCTATTTAACTCTGATGTTAATATCAACCCAATCCTAGTAAATAAATTATAACATACTTAAAAACGATTTTGATGTAGTGAGTATAAAATATTAAAGAAAAAATAATAATCGAAGTTTTAATATCTCCTACATCTGTAATTCTCTACTTCTGGAATATGATGGTTGTAAAGAAGATTCATTAAATTCATAGAAGTTGTTAAAATAATTGATGCTAAAAATATTTTCAAGTAGAAGAAAGAATATTTAGTGAGTACAGTGTGGAGGACTCATATTAAAAGGAACAAAAATAACAAACAATAAAATAAAGCATAGTAGATAGAAACCATACTGCCCAACCGATTCACTTGAACAAGCTGTAATATGATAATGGTAGATGAATCATTGTTATTTTTCAAGTAAAGCATCATTTCATTTACATACCCACCCTATAATCTGCATGTAAGTTACAAACTTCTCTAAGAAAAGACAGAATCAGTATGGATAAATATCTTATTTTACAGTAATTTAATGTTAGATAAAATTATTAATGACATGTTATCCTCTACTGTAATATGCATCCTATTGTTAGAAAAAGCCATAGATTTCACCGGAGTGGTGTATCGTAGAAGTACAATAATTTATATAATATAAACAAGATCATGACACTAAATTCTCCACAGTAGGGACGAATTATAAAACACAGTAATGTAATGTACCTATTAAATTTTCCACTGCACCTTTTAGTTGAATAACGTCATCAATGGATTTGAAATAAAAGCTGAATAGAGGAATATATGCATCCCATGGAAAAACAAACGTCTTGGATGTGAACATTATTCTACAGCAATGTCTACATGCCATGTAACTTCCACAGTTTGAAGCTATTTGGAAATTATGAATCATATTGCAAAGTCCTTCATGCAGGAGGTATTGGTACTTGGAGATTACCTGATGGCCAGTGATAGTACATTGAATTTTGGTTCGCTTGTGATAGCATGTAAAATTTTACGTGATTAGTTAGAATTACCCATGTCAGTGGATAGAAAAATTAAATATGTATTGACAGATAAACACAGTAATATAGAGAAATGGAGTAAAATTAAAATTTTAGTCACATAATGTAAACTAACCTCTTTATCACCAAGTAATAGATCAATATCAACCATAGAATTGGAGTATCGCGGTGATGAATTGCACCACATGTTAGAAATAGGAACTAATATACTAAGTGTTTCATCATCCTCATAGGTAATCTGATTCAACGGGGTAATTGAGCGGGACATTTTGTTTCTACTCTGAAAATTTTCAAACAGTAATGAAAATAGAAGTTATTTCACACGTAAACATTTCATGAATAAAAAACAAATAACCAAACTGTATTTACATAAGAACAAGTTATTATTTATGATACTTATGTCATGTTATAAACAATTTCCTTGTAAACACTATTTTGTGTAAAATAAAAAGATGTTTTATAGTTATCATTAAGAACTATTTTCAAACCACTTGATGTTGTGACTCTAGAAATCACAACATATAATTGACCATGAGGGAACATGGGTTTGCGATGATATAACCCAACAGAACACAAATATTTTCCTTGAAATTTATTAATATTCATTGCATAAGAAACTGTCAAAGGATATTGTCATCATGGTAAATTGAATGGACACCTAACATTAGAGTGTGTCATAGTTATTCTTGGAATTAATGCATTATATCCAGAATGACAGCCAGACAATATTTTTGATCCAATGACTTGTTCAACCATGTGTTTAACAATCATATAGGTGTAATTACATAATCCAACTGATTGATCTACAATTCTAATTAGCATAATGGGGACACCAATCTGTAGATTAATTTTGTGGGGAGCCATCCTAGATTCATTGATTCCATTTAACATCTTAGAGTTGTATAGGTTTTCTGCTCTATCTGTATCAAAACTGGCATCACAAACTAAATCAGCACTGAATTAATCTTTCATATCACTGTTTATGAGAGAAAACATGTAATCATTTACTTATGGAACAACATCACGTTTTGGAGCTATGAATGCATGATCTTTTAGATTGGAGACATCAACGTATTTTTCAATGAAATCAGGATAAGTATGCGCCAAAATTGCAGCCATAACATTTTTAGTGAAGGTAAGAAGATATTCTAATGGAATTTGAATGATCACTTCACCAACATTAGGTTACCCAACTCGACCTTCACAAATATCCAGAGTCCATTTAGAGAAATCATCGACCTCAGTTGAATCTGTGGTTGATGTAGATTAATGCAATCTCATGTTCTTTGTACGAATTAATACAAGAGATTATTTCCAAAGTATGATGACTTAATAATTGAAAAAACAATATCATTTCTGTTACCAACTGGTATTATAGGTAGTATTTCCTTGAAATCCCCACCCAATACAATTGGTAAACCACCGAATAGTAAATTTGGTGTGTTGACATTTTTTAATTGCATTATATCCCTGAGAGTACATTCAAGAGCCTCAAAGAGGTACTTATGAACCATAGAAGCCTCATCCCAAATAATCATCTTTGTATGTTGTAGTATTTATGAAATGTCACTCCCTTTCTGAATATTGAAAATATATTGCTCATTGATAGAGATAGGAATACAGAATATAGAATGTGTTGTTCGTCCACCAGTAAGAAGTAATAATGCTATTATACTGGAAGCAACCACAATCACAATAGATTCCTCTGACAGTAACAATTGATATATGTATCTTCCAAATGAATGTTTTTCATGTGCCTCCATAACCATGAATGAATAATAAACGCCCATAATTTGAAGATATATAATACAAGATGACACACATCACCTCTTTCTATTCAATTCAATGTGTAATATATAAAGTTCTGTACTCATTCTGAATTAAGTATCTATTGTAATTTATTTTTTCTATAACTAAACAATTCAAAATAGTATAAACTACAGAATATGGAACTTGAATAAGAGGATAAAACAGAAGAGTTTTCCATTGCATCATAGAATGTCTTCTATTTCAAGCAGAGCATACATTTGTTTCTGATGTTCTGTGAGGGTTAAATCTACAAAGTGTAAAATAACTTAAGTTAGAGTAGTACCATATAAAATGAATGAAATGATTAAATTAATTATAACTAATTTAAAAATAGTAACTATGGTGGAACGTTTATAGTTATAGAGATTGTAGTTCGCATTATGTTCATTGTGAGTATTTACACTGACATTCACCAGTGCATATTATTTTTGGAATGAAAGTAGATATATTCGTTGACTGGAATATATACATTACATTAGAAAAATTAAACATAAAATAAATTTAAAATAGCGACACTGATGTTTAGAAATCTCATTTATGTTATCATGTGGAAAAATGTTGAGTCAGAAGACTTTACTGCACCATGTAAGAATCTATTAATTAATTGTTCTACATAAATTATTCATCATTTTTTACATAATGTCATTGCACTAATGTGGAATGATCATAAATATTTTTCATAATCTAGTTATTTTAAAGATTTCAATTAAATGCATGTAAATATGTCATACAGTTTCTATGTTTTCGAATGAAATATTAAATAAATTACATGTGTATTTATTTGTCATAAACATGTAAGAAATAAGACAGAATAGATTTAAGTAGTTACTTGTTTTCACAGAATAATCTGAGTAATATATTCCTCACCTTACATTTGCAGCCACCGTCTTTGAGCATATAATATATCTTCATAACTAATGTCACATGTTTGATTCCAAACAATGTCTAGGCATGAAATGTTGTAGGAAATTAACATGCTTACAAACATCCTATGTAGACACTGTCCCATTCCCCAAGAGAAACCTCCTTTATAGCTTCAATAAATTATCTATCATCTGCAAGTAGTCTCAAAGCATAACAGGCCTATCAAAATGTTCTATAGATAATCTTGTTATCTGTATTTAGATCATCAAATGAGGTTACACCTTTGAATTTTGTGAGAAGTATCCACAAGCAAAAAAAATCTCCAGCAGTGGGAGGAATATAGTAAACACTACCAATACTAAACCCCTGCCTTCTAGGATTATATTCATTTCATTAGATAGGAAAACTAATCTGGTTGGGTATTCTGCAAATGTTAGAGGTCTACCATCAAGGTAATTATGATTTTCTATGAACCACGACTTAAACATTGATTCTGAAATGTTTCCCTAATTCAATCATCTCCAATGTTATCAGTGTCATTGTAGGTCACAAAATATTGTCCTGGTAAATGAAAATGTAATATCTCAACCGGTGGATATCTGTAATGGATATCATAAGAAAAGATCCTCCACGAAGCATCACAAGGAGATATATACTAACAGTCATAATACATTTTTATCTTATCCACATTTTTTTCTTGGAAGTACCTGTTGTTTCTCTCATACAATTCTTCTGTTACTCGATCATTTCCTTTTCTAATATTCTTGATGTGATATTTGATAGAAGTTGAATAATTGAAATCTTCAATATTGATATGAGCTTGATACATTAGGAGAAGTACAATATTGTATTGCACAACAAACCAATTTTCCAAAGGGACACCATTTTTTGAATCATTCTACTTCCATCCCTTCTATGGTAGATCGTATAACCATCATCATCAACTATTGTATGCCCAAATAAATTTTTGGATAAAATTTTGTACACTTTCAATTTTTCATACAAGGCGAGGTACGCTTGGTATCACCGCAAGGCCCGTGGATCATAAAATTTTTTAAAGCTTCCTATAGTCTTGGGTAAGCACGGTAATTTGGAATTTCTGTGTAGATAATCTTATTTACATCTATTGGAGTGTGAATTTTGTGTTCTTGACAAAGAAACAATAATATGTGCACATGAGGGAAGCCTTGTTTCTGAAATTCAACGGTATGAACAACTACATCAAAAGGGTACAATTTTATGCCCTTAATAAAGTATGACAAAATATATAAGAAACAAAATAACATAACGAAACGTAACTATGAATAGAATTACCTTCCCTTGATTTTACAAATAATAATACATCTCTTTAATCTCTCATTAAATGATGAAGCTTTATATTAAAAACGTGAGTTAATATTTGAAGGCTGTCGGATGGACAAAGATTCATTTTTCCAAGAAACCTTGTTATATCACGGCACATTTGGTTACATGTATATGTTAGGAACAAATATGGATACCCTAGACAACTGAAAATCAACATGGAATCTTGGTAATTATGGATCATATACCTTATACTTCCCATAAATGTTGAAGGTAAGATGATTCTCTTTACACAGGATGTCCCTTCACGGTCACCTAGAAGCAAAGAATCTTTTAACCCATTGTATATCTCTACCCTCAGTTTATTTTGATTGAAGTGAATGAATGATAGTCTCTAAGACTCAATCATTGTGTAATCATCAACTATAAACTGTTGCAATGATCTTCTTTAATGATGTAAGACTGATTCATAATTTTCATGGTACCAAAAATGATAAGAGAATTACTCTGTCATTGTTACCTTCCTGGGTGTAGTACTCGTTTCAAAAGAAGTAGCGCGATGAAATACATTGTCATGATATCCATCCTGACCACCTGTGAAAATCGTGAGATATTGTAATGGAAGATACAATTAGTGAATCTCATCAATTTACTGTAGATAAAAAGTTTTGGTTTGAAATATTATATCTCGTTGTTGGTTTCGATCTTCAATATCACCGACAATTAGCATTTCAATTTCTGAATTCATCGAAAGTTTATATGTCACGAGCTATGTTTTTCTTCATTTAAAAGACACAATTTTAATGTAAGAACCTCTTGACGGTTATGAACATCACTTACACTTATAAATTTTCTTGCGAAAGCGTTGTTCTCATGAAGGAGTTGTTGTAGGTTTTAAATAATATTGTAGTCAACTTCAGATTGAAGATTTTTTACATCAAACATGTAAAAATTAGTTATGTGAATATTAATCGATGAATGGTTAGTCAACTTAGTCCAATAAACTGAATATAAACGATAACTAATCCCGCAAACTATTTTCTCACACTCATGTTCAATATCATATACGTAAAATTGTGTGAACCATAGTGGTTGTCCATCAGGTGGACACAAAATACATATGTGATAGTATTTTTTTCCATATAATCTGAATATACATGGAGCTAGACCATGGTTGAACGACCTATCTACCTTTTTTCCTATTGATGTGAATGTGAACATTACTTATAAATATGGATGTGGTTTTGGAATAACCATGCTTTGCTGAAGTTTGATTGAGCACCAAAATCTGTATGTATTCTGGACATGATGGTAGTAAGTCCATAATTACCATTCCCATGGAGCAGCATAGAGAGAAACACTGGTTATGTCTATTACTAAATTTCATATTTTTATCATCAAACTAGAAAAAATACTAACAATATTGACAGACAATATATGGTTCTCCAATATCATAATAACCTTAAATAATAATAAATGTTAATAGATTATATTACTAACAGACAACCAATAGTAGCGTGGAAGATTCCATTGTATTAAAGATTCAGTAATTTATTTTTGGTAACATCACTAAATCGTGCTCTTGGCAATATTTTGTTCTTGTGACTCCCCTACAGCATGAATCGTTATGTAATATTTGAGTTGCTTGAATAAGAATAAACATAATAGTGTTTCTACAGAAAAACAATCGTCAAAATATCACTACAGTGTTATGTTGGATTTTTTTTCATAATCTTTGTTTTACTGTGATTCAGATGTCTATGTTTGAATTTCATGCTGAAGAAATGATTTCTCACTATAACATGATAGTATTAGTAGAAAACAATTCACAATTTCACAGAATGTAGAAACATTTATACATATATATTTGCGTGGATCGAGTTTTGTATTTTGGTTTTATTTTACAACATACCTGGATATGATAATATTTCAATGTCCGCAGCATTAGTATGAGTTACCAAGTGTTTGTTGGTATAGGGAAACATATGAAATAAAATTGTAAAAACTGCATGGATTTTTTTTGTAATAGGATTCGTGCTTACTGCGTCGAGGCTGAAGCTAATGACTCCAGTAGACCATTTTCAGCAATCATTAGAGATATGGAAAATAAACACCATGATGTTATAAGGTTAGTAGAAATGATGTGTGATATACATTATATTAAAGAAACATCATAGTTATCTTACTTATAGAATGGTATAGGTGAATGTGTAATGTCACCTGGTCGCTGTTTTCGTTTGTTTGTTCTGGAAGACAACGTTGAATGATAGCATACGATTCGGGCACTGTTTTCAAAGAAGTAGTTATATAATTTTATTATGTTCCAATATGAAATATATTGTCAAAACTAATGATTCATCTAGGAAAATTTTAATAGAACTAACCATTAAAGCACAAAGGTGATAATGGAAGTCACGTGACTCCATTTGTGCATTTATTTTCTATTAGAGGTCCAATAAACGGAGTACCAAACATACTAATAGATGTCACAGAAGAAGTTCCAATAGTATTTCCACTGATATTGTGGAAATTGAAATTAATATGGATATGAATACAATAATAATTATGTGATTAGTTTAGTGTAAGTGTAATTTAAAAACCACAATCATTATGTCATTCCTTCATTAATATCTTGCTTTGTACCCTTGCATCTTTAGAGGTTGATGGGAAATATATTTTTGTATTTGACTGAGCTGCGAACTGTTCGAGCACTATCATAGGAGTCATAGTTAAATATATTAAATTTGGTTTAGTATGAATTACATCGTGAAATATTATAATGATTTTATATCTAAATAATAATAGAACTATGAATTTTTACATAGAGATGATAATTCAATGCGTGTGAACCCATGTGTGATGTTAGCTGTTGGTATTGAAAAAGTTTTCGGTGTACCAGAATGGTTGTTAGATGTCATTGTAGTGTTTCCAGCAGTAGATGCCACTGTTATTGGCTTAGTTATGATAAATATAAATAATGAAAGATAGATAATGAGCAGAACATTTCCAATTGTAAACAATAAATAACTTACAGAACTAACCATTGTTACATATAGGTGATAACTTCATGCGTGTGAATCCATTTTTGATGTTAGCTGTTGGAGGTCAATAAGTTGTAAGAGTATCAGAATGATGGTTAGCCGATTTCATATAGAGATTCTAGCAGTATCCCCCACTGTTAGTGGGGAAGGTATGATGAATATAAATACTGAAATACGGATACTAAGTAGAACATTTCCTAGTGTAAATAATAAATAACTCACAGAATGTTTGTCGTTCGTTCATAAGTCTCTGTCGCTATAACCTTGCATCTCTAGAGTTTCTTGGGAAATTAATATTTGGATTTTGATTCTTTATATTATTATGTCATGGTGTGAAATGAAACCATAAAAAGAACAGTTCACTGTAATGTGAATGTAATATTCGTGGTGAAGGAAAACCATAAAGTGGTTCACTAAAGTGGTTCGCGATGTATTAGCACAGGTATGTACGTATATTGTTTACTGAAGATGAAAATGTCTAGTTCAAAATAGTTATTATGACTAATGCATGTTATTTTGATCATTTTAACACTGTAATATAATTGTTCAGTACAATAAGGCAACCATATCCATATGTATGATATGATGTATTGTACTCAAAATGTAATTAATCTCATACCAGAAAAATCTACCAACAAAATTTGAAAGCTGTTTGAAATGTAACATGTTAAAAATTACACTTTAATATGAACCATGAATAATATAGATATAAAATTATATGACTATTGAAGATTCATGAATATAGTTTAATGAATATGCAAATTGCATCATACCTGAGCTGCGTAGTAGATGATGGAGGGCAGAGCCTACTGGAAACCGGGTTTTGAAACCAAAGAAACTCAGTAAAAGTACACTATAATCACATGAAATTATTGTTTGGTATATTTGATAAATAGTTGAATGAAGAATCTATGCTGGGAAAAAGTGCACAATAATAACTATAAAGGAGGTGTGTATAAGGATACCTAAACCGCGTGTGAGTGGGTGTAACCCAAATTGTGAGCAGGCTAAAGCCTCAACCCAGCGATTGAGAATCTGACACCTAGGAGTAGGTATGTATGCTAGCGAAAGAAAATGTGGGCCACTATTTGAGACAAAAAATCTTATGGATGAGTTCGATGTAGTCACATACATTAGTAGAAGGGAAGCATCAGATATAATTTGAAAGGTTACCTCAACCTAGCGATTTACCAGGTGACACCCAAATCGGGAACCGGTTATACCCAAATCTAGAACCGGTTAAATTCTAGGAAATTTTCTACAATAAACATAGAATATTTAATTAATCTAATACTCATAAATTCTAACAACAAAATTTGAAAATTGTTTGAAACCTAACATCATATTATATAAACTGTAATATAAACCATGAATAATATAGAGGTAAACTCATTTGATTATTGTAGATTCATGAATATAGGTTCAAGAGAAGTTAAATTGTCTCATACCTAAGGTGTGAAGATGATGCCAGAGGGTAGATCCTACTAGAAACCGGATTTTGAATAAAAAAACTCAAGAACGGTCCACTATAATCGCAGGCAGTGGGGGGTTAGTAGATTGGATAGACATTGGAATGAAGTGGCTATGAAGGGAAACACTGCACAATAAACAGTATGAAAGAGGATTGTAGAAGGATACCTAAACCGTACGTGAGTGGGTGTTACCCAATTTTCAAGTAGGATGAAGCCAGATCCCAACGATTAAGCGAGTGACATCCAAGGGCAGGGATGGATGCTGGCAGAAGCTACTGGAAATGGCTATTTGAAACATAAAATATTATGGATGATTTTGATGTAGTCCCAAAAATTAGGGGAATCGAAGTAGTGGATAAAAATTGGAAGGATACCTCAACCCAGTGAGTTAGTAGGTGACACAAAAATTACGAACTGGTAATACCCTCACAGAGATGAAGATTGGGATGAGGATTGATGTGGGGATTCCATTTTTTACATAGACCGCAAGAAATTCTTAGTTGGAGTAGGATGCAGATATCAATGGTGTTTTCCGAGTAACCCAATACTATAATGGTTTAATGAACAGATTTGAAGGTAGAAATGGAAAAAGAGGGCATGTCGTTTTTGAAGGAGATAAATTTAACACCTCATGAACAACGTTCTCTTTAATAAAATAAAAGGAAGAGGGAAAGGGTGTGGGGTGATATAATATATCATTAGAATCATAATATTGCAGTATATGTATAATACCGCAGTTACAAAACAATTTGGATGAAGATAGGTAGGGATATATGAAGAAAGGAACTTAAACTTGAAAGGAAAATTAAAGGAGAAGAGAGAGAGAAATTACCTCTAGAATCTTCCTCTTGATATCCTCCCTAAGGAAGATAGGCTTGGTATTTTGATGAGACCAGCAACTTTTGGACATGGGGGAGGGGATAGGGTAGGTGTTTTGGAAGAGTTTAGAGAAGTCTTGGAGCTTGAGAGGTTTGAGGAAAAGAGGGAGTGAAGGGTGGCTTTTATAGTGGAGGGGAGAGGGGTTTCCTTAATATAAAATTGATTAGATTATTAATTTCACCTAAGACAAGGAATAGTGAGTCTAGGATGACTATAAACAGTAAATATGGCATGTGAGTTCGGGATTTGGGTGCTTACATCACTTGTGGTGTCAGGAATAGTGGGTTTTAATTAAAATGTATTTATATGGTAAATTAATGTATTCTACTATTCACCAAAAATTCAAGTATCTCAGAAAAATCCGAAAAATTTACCCCAACCATTTTTCGATGTGTAGAATCCAAAAATAAATTCCATTTTTCAAAAATTATTTTCTAAATATTATTAATTTAATATTTAAATAAAATCATAATTTACTTAAAAAACAGTTTTTAAGATTAAAACTGATTTTAATGTTCTTTCAAAAATTACATAGGGTCTTATAAAATTATCTAAAAACTATTTGGAATTGATTCAATAATTTTTGAATATAATTCAGGGAAATAAATATTTTTTAAAATTAATTAATTAATTACAATTAAATATTTATGACTAATAAAATACCAAAACTGTTTACTAAGGTCAAATTATCACTTTTTATGATGTCTAAATTTTATTTTATTATTCATAGGTAATGTTACTCAGATTTACTATTCATAAGGGTCATATGACTATTCATAAGGGTAGGTTACTATTCATAAGGGTAGGTTACTATTCACTAAACATTTTTTTCATTAGACTCCAAAAACTATCTTGAACACAACCGTTTACATCGGATTTTTAAAATTCCAAACATTGGGGTGACAAAATTATGTTTAAAGGTCACTTATAAATTAGTAGTTCATTATTTCGGTTTTTTTACGACATAAATATAAGAAGGGAATTTTCTATTGAAATTCTTTGGGTCGTTACAATGTACATGCCATGTGTTCTTCTATTTGGGAAGAAAATGTTTTTCTTATGTACAATCCATGTACATTATGTACTCTACATGAAGTTTCTAACCGTTTCAAAGGCCGTGTGGTCAGAGACACGGGGTTGAGAAATCTGTGTTGGACATGTCGTGTACCAGATGTTCACGCCTTGTGAAGAGACCATGTGTCCACCAGTGTGACTTATGACATAGAAGGATGAAAACATATCTTATACATGCCATTTCAGGACTGAACACGCCATGTAGTCTAACCCAGGTACCTGACCGTGTCACTAACAACACTTGTTGGTGTTATCCTTTCACAGACACTCCATGTCCACCTTGAGCACATGGTGTAGTGTAAGACATGTGTCAGACCATGTCACTAACAGCACGGGCCAGGTGAAGCTTTTCTAGTACACATTGTGTTTATCGTTAACACGTCGTGTAGTCTTGTCTTGGGAGAGCCGTGTGGCTGAACCATGTAGAAGTACTCAGGCAGGGGATGAGGATTCATGTACATGCCGTCTGTTTAGACATCATGATGTGTGTTGGGGTGTTACACGACTAGTTTAGGTATGAGTACACGACCATGTAAAGGACTCAAGGGAACACGCCATGTAAGAAGTGTACACGCTATGTAGTCATGTTTTCTAAAACATGAGTGATTTATTTATCATGTTCCCTTCTCACACATGTAGTTCTCAGTCCATGATAGTATTTATCTAAGGTGTCCATTTGAACTTGCAGAGTCATGCCACCGAGACTTCCTCTGGTTATACACAATTTGGTAGGTTGTGATCAGACACCCGAAATAGATGACCAAGGACTACCTATAAATACTAATATTGTGACAGTCTTGGAATCATCCAATATACCCGACATAGGTGCTAATGCATAGTTTAGAGAGGGATACTTGAGGATGATTCAGACCTCTCAGGGATAGCTGCCTCCTACATTGTCGATGGAAGAATTGATGCGGGTCTTTCAGCAGTATCATCCACCCACTTTCTCAGGGGATGGAGGAACCCAGACTGTAGATTCATGGCAAGAAGCCACACTGATGATTTTTTGATAATCTAGAGATACCTCATGAGAAGAGGGTGAATCTCGTTACCTACATGCTTCGATACTCTTCCATGAGGTTGTGGGATGTGATTTCATAGGTGGGAAGCCAATATAAGATGTCATGGTATGAGTTTCTGCCGGTCTTCTATGATTACTTCTATCTGAAGTCCATGAGGGCCGATCAAGCCCAAGAGTTCATGATTTTGGAGTAGGATACTCTAGCTATTATGGAGTACTCCTCTCACTTCACAGAGCTTCAGTGTTTCACCCCTATTTTACAATTTGTTGAGTTGTTCCTTTCATGGAATTATGAGGATGGTCTGAGTCATGAAATCCCTTTTCAGGTGAACATATTTTGGTTGACTTCGATATCTTCTACAATTAACCAGGAGCGAATCACTATGCATAATCTGAGGGATTCTGGGGCAAAGAGCTAGGGTGGTTCGGCATCCAGAGTTAGAATTCCTCCTACTAATAGCAAGAAGCACCGCATATAGACTGCATGAGAAGATCAATGTAGACAGGATACATATTCTAGTATATAAGTGGTGTGCTACTTCTGTGGGATGAGTGGGAATACAAGGCCCCATGGCCCAAGAGACCCATTGGAGTGCCGACCATGCGGCAAGATGGCCCACCTTGAGCGTTTCTAGTATTTCTTCTCACCAGCATCTGGTGACATGGGTTCTTCTATGACTCCTCATTCAGGAGTTTCACCACCAGTTTCTCAACAGTCAAGGAACTAGTGTTCTTCCAGCCGTTCGGGCCGAGGTGGTGTCATCACCAGGGTAGGTAGTCACCTGGTATTCAATGACATCAGGGTGGATCAGCTCAAATTATTCAGGCAGGGTTATAGCGCCATGGTGCAGTCCAGACATTTGCAGTGGAACAAACCTAGTAGAATAGGATCCTGGGCCTTCTACAATTCGACATACGATCTTAGTAGCCTTAGTCTTAGCTTCTTCCTTTTTCGATACAGGGGCATTCCATATCTTTATATCTATTTCTATCATGAAGAGCCTTGATCTCTACATCTTTTCTTCTGCAAATATGTTGATGTTAGAAACTATATTGGGTATTAGAATGATTACTGATAAATAGTGCATGGAGTACCCTCTACATGTAGGTGGGAGTCAATTTATATGGGAAATCTATGTCCTAGAAATTACATGCTATGATGTTATTATTGTGATGGACTATTTAGTTCCATTCAAGGCAGTCATAGACAGTTATCACCGTAGGTTGAGTTTCACATCCCTAGAATGTTAAACATGTCTTTATAAGGGTGAATGGTATGTCCAGACGAGCATAGAGGTAACCGAGCATCATGGGTTAGAGAGAGTGACAACCCAGATTGGTAGTCTATATCTGGAGGATCAGTGGACTTCATAGTTAGACTTTACTCTAGTGGTGGATCATTTTAGAGATCTCATTCCAGAGGACATTTTAGGCTTGCATCTGGAGATTGAGGTAGAATTTTCTATTGAGCTCATGCCTGGAGTAGCACCAGTGTCCATTCCTCCTTGTAGGATGGCTACACTGGAGTTGCTGGAGCTCAAGAAGCAGTTGGAGGAGTTGCAGGAAAAGGATTTCATCGGACCCAATACTTCTCCATGGTGTTCTCTTGTACAGTTCATGAGAAAGGTAGGTGGTACCCTTAGACATTGTGTGGAATATCGGAAGCTAAACCAGTTGATAGTCAAGAACTGATATCCCATACGTAGGATTTACGATCACTTTGATATGCTTCAAGGAACCCGAGTGTACTCAATGAATGACTTGAGGTATGGATACAATTAGTTTCATGTTAGACTAATAGATATACCTTTTAATGCCTTCCGGAGTAGTTATGGTCTATACGAGTATTTGGTTATGTAGTTTGGTCTCACAAATGCACTGATAGTTTCCATTGAACTGATGAACTGAGTGTTCCATCCATACTTGAATTCCACCATGGTGGTTTTCGTGGATGATATCTTAGTGACCACTCACAGTCCAAATGATCATGTTAGATATATTTATATCATTCTTAGTACACTAATAGATCATTAGTTTTATACTATGATCTCAAAATGACACTTTTGGACGGATTAGATTCACTTCATGGGTTATGTTATATTAGAGAAAAGAGTATCAGAAAACCTAGAGAACGTGAGAGCAGTAGTTTCTTGGGAGAATACAAAAAATTTCATTGAGGTACGGTGTTTTCTAGGGCTTGTTGGATACTACAGACGTTTCATAAAATACTTTTAATGCAAAGTAGCACCACCCATGGGTTTGATTAAGAAGGGTGCAATGTTTTTGTGGTTAGGTTCTTGTGAGTTAGTCTTTCAGAAGCTGAAAGGGAGACAAACATCAGAACCAATAATAGTTTTTCTAGATCCAGGAAAGAGCTATATTATTTACTATGATGCATCAGGTATCGGGCTGGTAGCTCTTATTATACAGAGAGATGGAGTTGTTGCTTATGGGTTTCAGCTGTTGCGGTCACATGAGAGGAAGTACCTGACACATGATCTCAAGATGGTGGTAGTTTTTCATGCATTGCACTGTTGTATAAGTTATATATTGGGAGAGAATTTTATGGTTTTCACCGACCACAAAAGTCTCATGTAAATCTTCATTTCGGGTGATCAGAATTTGAGACAGCAAAGATAGGTTGAGTATCTTCAGCCTGTTGACTTTGACCTTGCCTATAAGCATTGGAAAGGCAATGCAGTGGCTGATGCATTGAGCATAAGGACTTAGATACATGTATTTCAGGCGGCCAACAGTGAGTGGAAGCTTATGGAACTGTTATCTGAGATGCATTTGGAAGTGCACGACAGGCACAAACAGACTTTTCTATCTTCTTTAGCTATTACCTCTAATATTCTTGGTCATGTGCGAATGAGGGAGCTATTAGATCCTAAATGCCCAGTCCTATGGGAATGTGTGTTAAGAGAGAACCCTATTACTACTTGAAAAGTAGGGGGATGAGATATTTATTTTCCAAGGGTGTGTATGGTTGTCGGCAGACAAACACTATGAGATGATGCAGGATATTCATTCCACTGTTTATGGAATTCATCCTGGTGTCACCAAGATGTATCATGATCTACACCACCAGTATTGGTGGCTTTGTATGAAGAGGGACATTTCTGGTTTCTTCATGAGGTGTTCCACCTATCAGTAGGTGAAGGTGGAGCATCAGCATCCCACAAGGCTCTTACAGAAGTTACCCATTATCGACTGAATGTGGAATGATGTCGTGATGGACTTCATTAACAGTTTTCTAAGGTCACCTCAAGGGAACGATGTAGTATGGTTTTCATTGACATACTCACAATGGTTTGTAACTTCTTTCTCATCAAGGAGGCCTTCATTAATGATTATCTCAGATGGTTGTACATTCGAGAGATTATATATATGCATGGAGTCCCACACACCATAGTTTCAGACAGGGATGTGTTTTTTACTTCTTGGGTCTTGCAGGGGCTTCAGAAGGCATTGGGTATATATGTAATTTTGATTATATCCTACCTCCCTTAGATAGATGGTCAGTCCGAGCGTACAAATCAGGTTCCTGAGGATATGCTACGAGCATGAATTCGGGATTTTAGAGGTTCTTGGGAGAAGCATATACCTCGGGTGAGATTTTCCTACAACAATATTATTCAAGATACTATTCAGATGGAACCTTAAAAGGGTTTGTATGGTATTCCATGCCGATCACCCTTATGTTTCACGGAGGTAGAAGAGGTAGTTTTGATGGGACCTCTTCATGTTCAGGAGACCAAATAGAAGATATTGTTGGATTGTAATAGGACAGATATTACACAGTCTCAACTGATGTCTTATGCTGATCAACGAAGTTGACCTAAAGAGTTCGTGGTCGGGTAATAGGTTTTCCTGTGTGTCACACCGAGGCTGGGACACAGGGGGATTAGGAGATAGGTTAAGCTTTTACTGAGGTACGTCTGGCTATTTGAGGTGTTGGAGAGAGATGTGCGGGTTGCTTATCAGTTTCAGTTACCTCAGAGGTACCGGTATATGCATGATGCCTTTCATGTTTCTCATATCTGACACTACTTTTCAGTCATGTCTCATGTCTTTCATCATGATGAGGTTGAGATCAAATAGAATGCATCGTTTGAGGAGCATCCAATCTGGACCGTTGATTGCAATACAATGGTTTTCCCTAGTCGGTCTATTCCTCTGATACGAGTGTTAGGGCAGGACGGGCGGGTTTATGATAAGACTTGGGAGAGGGAGGCCGATGTACAAGCACAGTGGACAGAACTGTTCTAGTTTTCGTCTTTTACATCTTTCTAGGAATGTCAGGGACCCATTAATTTAAGGGTGGAAGTCGGTAAGAACCCAGATCTTCTTTTCAGGTATTCTTTTCTTTTCTGGTCATTTTTTTTGAAAAAGAAGAAATTCTGGTCATTTTTTATGTACACTCCGTGTACGTTATGAGTACAGGATGTGTACTGCCTTTCCATAGGAGGCTGTGTGCTGGCTGTATAGTAGCCACACACATGACTGTGTGAGAGTGACTTGGAGGCTGCTTAAAGCGGAGTATGGAAATAGCAAGTACACTCCGTGTACTTCAAATGTACCCATCGCGTACATTTTTTTTCATTGAACGCTTAGAGGTTGCGTCTAATCACAAGAACACTCTTCTTTTAGGTCTCCTTCGACCAAGATCTCTGTATGGATACAAATCTTAGAAGAACCCCCCCGAGTGTGCATCTTTCCTCCTAATTGAACACTGTCAGTTGCATTGGAATCACATCGGTGAGTTATCTCTTCTCCTAGAGCACCATCATCTGATTTCCCTTATCTCGTGATATATTTTGGGATAAATATTTTAGGAATTTTTGTAGATACTCGATGTTCTACAGAGATTCAAGCTTCTAGGATCACATATAACAATCTTTTAATACCAAAGTAGTTGGTTTGTGCAACATCGTTCAATGTCTTTGAGTATTATGTGAATATTCCACCAATACCCATGAATAGGGTATTGCATGTTTACCATTTTTCCACTGTTGATTTCTTGTCGTGAACGCATGTTTGTATATAGGTTATTTGGATATTAATAGGTTTGATTTAAATTCATTGGATTTATTTCCAAATCATGTACTGTTTACGACCGTTTGGTCCAGTTTAGCCAGTTCGGCTGCCTTGCCTATTTCCCATGCCTGTTGATGTAGGATGGAGAGTTTGTATTCTGACATTATTGATGTGATGTAGACTGCTAAGTAAAGTGTTTATGTAGGTTTAATTTGGCCATATTGTATTTCTATGATAGTTGAACTACACAGGGTTCTGAGAACCAGGTGTTGTAGGATATATTTGGAATTGACCGAGTGAGCATCCTCAGAGAGTCATTAAGAACTTTAGATTATAAGGGGAATAGACCGTGCGAGCATCCTTAGAGAGTATTTTTTTTACTTTCAATTACCTTGATTACTATAGACTATAAGTGGAATTGACCAAGTGAGCTTTCTCAGGGAGTCATCGAATGACAAGGGCTATACGGGAAATTGGCCTAGTCATCTTCCTTATAGAGTCATTGACCTTGGTGCTATAAGGGGAATTGACCTAGTGAGCTACCTTAGAGATTCCCTGACTACCATAGACTAAAATGGTAATTTACTGTGAGTGATTACTTAGGGAGTCTTTATGAATTATTATGACTGAACTAGATGGGTTAGGCCAAGTGCACTGCCAAGAGGGTTGCATGTCCTTCATAGTTAGGACCATAGGGGATGGATTTGAGTATTCCCTAGAGGGTTACCTATTTGAGATTTAGCTATTTTTTTGTTGTTTCTTATTATTGAAACAGTGGATTGTTTTCTGGTGAGCACATTCTTATTTAGTGTGATCGTTACTTTTACCTGCCATATATTCACTAAGTATTAGGCACAGATCTTAAGGTGGTTTCCTACCGGGATTTAGTCTTACACCCTGTTTGGGTCATGATTTAGGGCCCAATAAAATTATATTGATTCAGGTATAGATAAAGGAAATCACCCTTCTACATTAGGTACATGATGTGATATAGAGCTGGGGAGCGTTGGACCATGCTTAGGATTGTGATGCTGAGGAGCAGTTTATCATTTTCTATTGTACTTTGGTAGAACACGGTCTTTATTTCCATAATTGTGACTTCTTTAGATGTTTTCTTAGATATATGTATCTTTAATCATTATATATATATGTGTGTGTGTGTGTGTGTGATCCTGTGGTTTATTATTCCAGTCTTACTATATGTATTGTTGTTGGATATTTGCTGCTTCCACTATTGTGTGTTCTTTAATTCCACTGTGTACTCTACCAAAGAGGGCATAGTTTCCCCACTATCACACCCAATCCCTCACTACTAGTCGGCAGCCTTTGGCTTACGGAGAATTGCTCTTGAGTCCATGTGGCCAACTGGGGAAGGGGCACCTCTGGTTGGCTTCTGGAAATGTTATGTTACAAAAACAAATAGAGTTTTAGTACTCTCCTATTCTTTGTAAACATTCATGTTCGTTCAGATGTCATATACCAGGAGAAGAGAAAATGTAATATGTCAAATATCTTTAGCACTAATTCATGATACATGGGTTGTTTGATGAAGTTAGAGTACGGAACGTGTAGAATATAGACTCCTATTTTTGTCTTGGAGTTTCATTATCTTGTCATCTATTTTTTACCGTTGTATTATAGACCACCTCTATTGACCATAATTTTTTTATGGTTCTATTAAATTTATAGTTTAGTTATCTTTAGTTGTTATCATTTATCATATACTTTTTTGTGTGTATTTATTTGTTAATTTATTTATTATAAAGAAAATATTCATCACTCATATATATTGATTAACTTCATTATTTTTTCCAAGCCGTTAACACCTTGAGGATTTCTTATAATTCTAATTATATTCCTCTCCACATCTCATGCAAATGAAGATATGGAGGGATGTTACAAATGGTATTAGTTTTTTTCTATCCAAAATATTTTTTAGATAAATGGTATCAACATTTTACATTCCTTGTATTACAAGTAATCATAAATATTATTATCCATGGATTTAAATCCATTATAGGATACTCCTTATGTTTTTATTCTAGAATAGAGAATGATATTAGGGAAATTACTTGTAGATTATAAAAGGGTGTAGCTATACTTTTTATGTTGAACATCTTAGTAATTGTTAGTATGGTACATATATTTTTGGTGGATACTTAAATGATTTTGGGATCTCATTGTAATGGGTCTACTCAATGAGATGATAATAAAATTCAATATATGAATGAATTATGAATAAGATATCATTTTTCATTTTTCATAAAAAATATATATTATTTGATATACTATGTTTAATTTTGAAAAATAATTCATTTGATTCGAAATTAATGACATTTAAAGGAGCATAGTTGTTGTATTTTGGAAAATGTTTTATTTTCAAAAGAGGGTAGATTTTTTTACCAATGATATTTTATCATGAAAAATGTTGATTTTGGAAAACCATGTTGTGATTATTTATGTGGTAAAAATTGATATTATAAGACATAGTTTCAAGAGAGTGAATGTCACGACCCGTCCTCGAGGCCCGTGCCGTAACTACCCCAAACCCGCCTTCCATAGGCCAAGGGCTAGTGACTAGCACCAAAAGAATAAATCCTGATAACTGGGAAGGCATTGCCTTTATAAAAATATCAAAACACCACAGAGTACAAACGGAAGTAATACACTACGTACTAAAAGGATGTGCTGAAACGTAAATGGGCCAGAATACAATCCCAATCAAAAGTACAACTACAACTGAAAGAAAGTACAACAAAGACAACTGCTGGAAGAAAGGAAGCAACTCTTGGGTCGTCCTCCTCGTATCCTAACAGAAGGGTAGGTATAGATAGCACATCTCCTGGATCGTCCACCACAGATCCTACCTGAAGGGTAGGTACAGATAGCGCAGCTCCTGGATCGTCCACCACGGATCCTACCTGAAGGGTAGATACAGATAGCGCAGCTCCTGGATCGTCCACCACGGATCCTACCTGAATGGTAGGTACTGAAAGCCTCTACAACGCTCATGCCCGTCAACCTCCTCCGAGTGTCGCCTCATCGTGATGTCCACTACCGGATACTGTCTCGTCGTGAGGTCCACATCCAGGTACCGTCCAGTCCTCGAACACTTGGCCTCTGCCTGCACTACCCGTCATCTGCAACCACCACAACGAGGTGCGGGAATAGCCCCTGCTGGGGTGAGTATAACGATACTCAGTAGGGACCCCGAGACCCTCAAGCTCTCACTAAATCCAACAAGGATAACCACAAAGAAGATCTCAACAGATAACCTCTACTATGTATATGCCCATAAATATACCCAAGTAATTGAGTAACCCATCTCAATCTTGAGGTAACACAATGATTTATGAAATAAATGGATAACCACTACCCAGGTATATGCCCATACATATACCTAAGTTATCAAGTGACCCCTCTCAATAATGAGGTAAACACAAAGTTCATATAATAATCTCAACCAGGATCTTATTCCTGATGTCAAAACCATGACTACTGGAGAACTCCCCCTCTGTCGAGTACAGTGGGCCTTCCGCTATAACCAAGAGCACCGAGCTCCTCCTCTGTCGCGTACAGTGGGTCTGCTGCTACAACCAAGTGCACCCCATTAACAATGGACTACTGTAGTACTCCACCTGTCGAGTACTGCGGGCCTGCTGCTACAACCATGTGCTTCCCACCATGGGTCTGCGGCTACAACCAAGAGCTCCCCCTCATAGGCTCCAGAGGTACTCCTTCTGTTGAGTACTGCGGGTCTACCACTACAACCAAGTTCTCTTCTACCGTGGGTCTGCCACTACAACCAAGAGCTCCCCCTCAAATCCTCTAGAGGTACACCTTCTATTGAGTAACGCGGGTCTGATGCTACAACCAAGTGCTCCTCCATCATGGGTCTGCCACTACAATCAAGCGCTCCCCACTGGGCTATCCGAAACACACTGAGCCAGAAGATCAGCAGTCGTCAAGTCTTAGCCATCTACTAGGTCTCTACACACTTCTAGCTTGTCACCTGGTGGGTCCACTCCATGATCTACTGGTTGATACTCCAAGTATCACAAAGTTTCACGAAGAAGTATCTCAAAGTTTTGCCTCGTCATAGGGTTCTCAATGCAACAGACGGCGCATCAGTCAGACGCCCGGTCTGTGAGTTACTAGCCTCTTTGTCCAGGGGCCAGGTTGGTTCCGTGTGCGAACCAACCTGTCCATATCTCGACTATACCCCAAAGTCTCACAGGGTCTGATCATAGGGACTTTTTCTCAACATGATCACCAACGCTGCTGATGGTTCGTCAAACGAATGTCTGGTCTGAACGTTATCATCTTTTCCGTTCTAGGGGCCCGGTTGGATTTCGAGTACAATCCAACCCGGAATTTATCCAACTACATCCAAAACTTAGGTGAAGCATGTCGAAAGTTTCATATCATCAAGAGGAATCCAACAAAGTTGACGGCACGTCAATCGGACGTCTGGAGCTTGAGATATAAGTGTTCCCGCCTCGAGGGCCCGGTTGGTTTCGTATCCCCACCAACCCGGTCGTAGTAAAAGTTCTCTGAAACCTTGAGTGTAATATACATAAACGACTGCCTCGATCCAAGGTTCACATCGCAACTGACGGTGCGTCGATTGGGGGTCTGTAGCCCATGATATGGGAAACCGACCGAAAAACTCCGGTATTAGGGGGTTCGGGCCCGGTCCGACCCGGCCCGGTACCCCCTAGGTCGGCCCGAACCGGGTCGACCCAACCCAGGTACGGGTCCATCCCGCTTGGGCGCGGCCCGACCTAGCTGGCGAGGCGCGGCCTGGCCTGGCGGTCCGGCCGGGCGGCTCAGCCCGACACACTGGCGCTGGCCAAGCGGCAACGCAAAGGGGCGCCTCCCCCTTGAATGAAACTGCGGCCCCACATGGGGGCTGCCCCTTGCCAACGGACGTGGTCGAGTGCCGCGTCCCACCTCACTCGGTCTCGTATGGTCACAGGAGCAGCGGCCTGCCGTCGCGGCTTCAGCTGCAGCGGCCCCTTCCCGGAGCCGCGCCTGCCGCCGCCGCCTCTTGGCTGCCGGCCGGTGCTAGCTGCTGCATTCGGTCGCCGGTGCCGCCGTGCCAGCGAGGCATGCCGGTGGAGTTTTCCGCGGACTAGAAGATGAACTCCGGTGGTCAATTCTGCCTTTCGTCTTCTCCAACGGCCCTCCCGGGACCAGTTCTTCACTGTGAAGACCTCAAAACGGCCTTGCGGCCTACTTTGTCGTCACCCGCCGATCCGCACACCAAGAATGAAGAAATTGTGGGTTCGGACATGTTTGTTGGTCCGCACCCACCATGTTAGCGGTTTAAAAAGGCTTCCGACAAATTTTAAACACATGATTAGGATATTAATTACATATATTTAATTGAACCAAAACCCCTACCTCAAGTGGTTGATGATTCGATGTTTATCGCAGGAGAAGGATCATCACAGAAGGGGGATCATCACGTCACGGAGATATGATTTGTCGGCATCACGTCGTCGATCTCCGAGGATCCAGTGTTCTTGTCGACCTTCGTCGGAGGTTGGAGTTCTTCGCGTTCTTCGTCGAGGAGGAAGAACTTCAAGAACCTAAGAGAATTCTCCCAAGCCACTCACAACCCTACCCTTTAATAAAATAAGAGTTGACTCATTTTATTAACACACAAGAAAATGATTTGAAATTTAAAAAATTGAAACCATCAATTAAATGAATTAATAGAAATGTTTAAACCTCCAAATTTAATGATGTGTTTATTATCGAAATAAACGTAAGGGTAGACTTCATTAAAAGGAGGGGGAGGGGGGTGCGGGTGCATTACATAATTAAAGGAGGGCGGTTGCAAAAGTTGAAACAAACGGTGGGGAGCATGTGCCCCCCCACAAATATCCTACATAGTGGTGTAGGATATTGTGGGTCCCACTTTAACCTCTTTAACTTAGGTTAAACAACTTGAAATAAAAATAAATTGGTCGCACCATTTTATTTTATTCATTTACTTAACCCGAAAATTTAAAAACCACACCTGAGAAAACGCAACTCCGGAAAAGTTGTTTCTATGAAATTACCAGCGCTGTGATTCCATCGGTTCCCTCAAAATTTGATTTCGAGCACCGGTTAAAATGTTAGAAAAACCCGCTCGTTCGTTCACTGAACGTACCCGAGCTAAACTTCAGAAAATGATTCTGGGCACACCTGGCATCAGAATCACGTGCCGTCAAAAACTACGTTCTTGTAAAATTCCAAAGAAAATTAAGAAAAAAAATTTCCTTGAAATTTTAGGGTCTTTACATTACTCCCACCTCAGGGCTTTACGTCCCCGTAAAGCTTTAACACAAACTAGGGATACAAAAGCGATATTGAGCATGCATATGAGCCTTCGGCTCCCATGTGCTCACCTGGAGGTTCCTGTACTGCAAGTGAAAGCGCAGCCGAGGAATCAACCCATCCTCATCGGATCCGCACTTTTCGTTCCCCAATCCCCACTGGAACTTCCCTGAGGGTCACCCCATCGCCCAAGTCCAGCTCCTCATGGTCGATGAAATATGAAGGGTCGATCTTGTATTTCCCCAGTTGAGATACATGGAAGTCATCTTGCACCTGGTGCAACTGAGGTGGGTGGGTCAAGCGGTAAACCACCTCACCTACCCTGCTGAGGACCTAGAAAGGTCCGTTGAACCTCAATGATAACTTGTCGCCTCGGCCACATCTCTGTAACTCACGTCGAGGTGAGACCCGTAGGGAAACATGGTCACCATCCATGAACTCTAGTGTTCTCTGCCTCCTGTTAGCACTAGACATTTTCCAGCTCTGAGCTATCCTCATCCGCTCTTGGATGACTTGGACCTTTCTGGTCCTACAAGAGCTGCTGAGATTTCTTCTTTTCCGATAAGAGAAATCTGGTCTCATCCCCTAGATGAACCATGTTCTTCACCTAATACAGTCAATCCCGACATGGATGATACTAACCCATACCAAGGATGATGTCGTAAGGCCTCGATTCTACTACCAAGAGATCCAACCGTTACTCTCGCCTCAAAGGGTTGAGTCACACTGCGGGCATCAATGTGTGGCCACTGGTTCTCCCCCAGTAGGTATCTCAAAGTGAGGGTCAAGTCAATGGTTTTTAAACCGGAACCTCTTAGTAACAACACAAGGAGAGGACAGGAAGGTAAACGCTACAGGAAAGTTGTCTATTATCACTGCAGCTCAAATTAAAAAGACACAAGCATCTATTTACAAACATCAACAAAGCTAGAAGAAACATGGAAAAAAGTCTCCAAGTCTGGAGCTAGTCCCTCTCCTGTCCTTCTTCTCCCGAAGCTCCATGATCATAGGCCTCAGCTGCCTAAAGCTGAGCTCTCCGATGTCCACCTGTCCCCTGCGGTCGGGGTGGACCTCTTTGTGGTGGTGGTGGAAACACCTCGAATCGTTGTCCACCTCCATATCTACGACCAACTCCCCTACCTCAGTCTCCCGCTCCTTGTGGTCCGCCTCGATCGAACCTCTGCCTCTTCCTGGGATGTCCTTCGTTCATCTGCTGGTCATCTGTATGGTGGGTCCGACAGTCAAAATCCATGTGACCAACCCCGCCACAGGAGTAACAATGTCCTCTCATGTTAATTCATTTTCCACCTCGGGTGCCTCGCACAAACGATTCGGTGACATGCGGTCGACCACCTGTAGGTCTAGTCCTCTTGGACCTCTGCGTCATCTGTCTACTACTCGCTGCAGAAGACTATGCCGCATGCCGGCTAGTGGTGGGTCCGGCTGCTGGAGACTGCTCAGTAAGGAAACTCCCCACTAAGGGGGCTCGCTCCAACACCCGTTTCTGTGTCGGAATGCTGTGAGAAACAACTGAAGCTCTGATCTCTCGCCTGAGCCCCTGATCGAAGGATCGGGCCCTAAAGAATGGGTCTTGTACAATGTCTGTGGAATAGCGTGAGAGATCGGTAAACCTCGCCGCATACTGGGATACTTTCATGCTGCCCTGACGCAGCTGTAGTAGCTCCTGGATTCGCACCGCACGGAGGGTGGCTGGGATGAACTATGTGCGGAAAAGGATCTCAAAGTCCATCCAAATGAGAGATGCCTCGTTGTGGACCTGGAGCATCAAGCTCCACCATCTTCCGGCTGCAGCATGCAGGAGGCTCGCTGTAAGGACCACCATGAGGTCAGACGGTGTCCCCACTAACCCGAAAACTCACACAAATTCCTCTAGCCAATCATCGGCTACCTGAGGGTCCATCTCCCCATGGAACCTGGGCGGTCGCTGACACAGAAACTTGTGCAGTGCACTATGGCGACGTGCACCGTCAGCGGCTGGGGCTGGTAGCATCGGTGGCTCGGCGGGTAGAGGTACTGCTGGTGCCTCTGCTGTCAAAGGGCCCTGTACCAAGGCATCGTTGCTCGGTGGGCTATCATCCCGCACAACGCTCGAAACCGTAGCTGGTTGCCATCATGGGGCCATCCTGAAAAGGAACAGGTGCGCCACTGTCAAACAATATACCTGGTGAGCTCACACAAAGTAATCAAAAAGAAAACTTGAAACACACATACAATAAATGTTTTCGTGCATTAGGTCGGAAATCAGAAGTCAGGGTCCTGGTGTACAGATACGTCGGCCGCCGCACCAAAACTGGACTCCCTAGACTGATAACCACACTCAATACTCTTAAAAATATTGCTTCACATAGAAGAAAGATCAGAGTCCCGAGTTCTGCGGTCGAACCGAACTCCTCTAATACCAATTTGTCATGACCCGTTCTCGGGGCCTGTGCCTTGATTACCCCAATCCCACCTTCCATAGGCCAGGGGCTGGAGACTAGCACCAAAGGCATAAATCATGCTAAATGGGAAGCCATTGCCTTTATAAAAGTAACAAAACACCATAGAGTACAAGCGGAAGTAAAACACTAAGTAGAAAAAGGAAGTGCAGAAAAGTAAATGGGCCAGAATACAAACACAATCGAATGTACAGCTACAACTGAAAGAAAGTAAAACAAAGATAACTACTGGAAGAAAGGAAGTAGCTACTGGGTCTTCCTCCTAGGATCCTACCTTAAGGGTAGGTATAGATAGTGCATCTCCTGTATCGTCCACCACGGGTCCTACCTAAAGGGTATGTACAGATAGCGCAGCTCCTGGAACGTCCACCACGGATCTTACCTCAAGGGTAGGTACAGATAGCGCATCTCCTGGATCGTCTGCCATGGTTCCTACTTGAAGGGTAGGTATATATAGCCTCTACAATGCTCTCACCCTTCACCCTCCTCCGAGTGTTGCCTCTTCGTGAAGTCCATCACCAGATACTGTCTTGTCATGAGGTTCACCTCTGGGTACGGTCCATTCCATGACCACACAGCCTCTGTCTGCGCTGCCCGTTGCCTGCAACCAATACAACGAGGTGCTGGCATAGCCCGTGTAGGGGTGAGTATAATGATACTCAGTAGGGATCCCGAGACCCTCAAGATCTCACTAAATCAAACAAGTATAACAACATGTACGATATCAACAGATAACCTCTACATAGGTATATGCCCATACATATACTCAAGTTATCGAGTAACCCATCTCAATCATGCTGTAACACAAAGATTTATGAAATCAACGGATAACCACTACCCAGGTATATGCCCATACATATACCTTAGTTATCAAGTGCCCCCTATCAATCATGAGGTAAACAAAAAGGTCATATACTCAGCTCAACCAGGATATTATTCATGATGTTGAAACCACGACTATTGGAGAACTCCTCCTCTGTCGAGTTCAATGGGCCTTCCGCTACAACCAATCGCGCCGATCTCCTCCTCTGTCGAGTATAGTGGGTCTGCTGCTACAACCAAGCGCACCCCACTATCCTTGGATAGGTGTAGTACTCCACCTGTTGAGTACTTTGGGCATGCTGCTACAACCAAGCACTTCCCACCATGGTTCTTCCACTACAACCAAGTGCTACCCCACATAGGCTCTTGAGGTACTCCTTCTGTTGAGTACCGTGGGTCTGCCGCTGCAACCAAGCGCTTCTCCACCATGGGTCTCCCTCTTCAACCAAGCGCTCCCACTCACAGCCTCTAGAGGCACTCATTCTATTCAGTACCACGGGTCTGCTGCTACTAACAAGTGATCCTCCGTCATGGGTCTGCCGCTACAACCAAGCGCTCCCCAATGGGCTATTCGAAACACACCGAGTCGGTAGATCAGCAGTCGTCATGTCTTATCCAGTTACTAGGTATCTGCACTATGCTAGCTCATCGCCGGTAGGGTCCACTCCATGAGCTACTGGTCGATACTCCAAGTATCAAAAAGTTGCTATAAAAAGTTTCTCAATGTACCGTCTCGTCATAGAGGTCTCAATGCAACAGACGGCGTGTCAGTCGGACGCCCGATCTCTAAGTTACTAGCCTTTTCGTCGCATGGGCCCTGTTGGTTTCGTGTGAAAACCAACCCGGCCGTATCTCGACTATATCCCAAACTCTCATAGGATATTCTCATAAGGATTTTTTCTCAACGTGATTACTAATGCCGCAGACAGTTCGTCAAACAGGCGTCTGGTCTGAAAGTTATCACCTTTTCTGTTCTTAGGGCCTGTTTGGATTTCTGGTTCAATACAACCCGGTCATTATCCAACTCCATCCAAAACTTAGGAAAATCATGCAGAATGTTTTTCCTCATCAATAGGAATCCAACAAAGTTGACGACACGCCAATCGGACGTCCGGAGCTCGAGATATAAGCGTTTCCGCTCCGAGGTCCCGGTTGGTTTCGTATCCGAACCAACCCGGCCGTACTCAATGTTCTCTGAAACCTTGAGTGTAATATACCAAAATGACCGAATCGATCCAAGGTTCACATCGCAACTGACGGTGCGTCGATCGGGGGTCTGTATCCCATGATATGGGCAACCGACCGAAGCACTCCGATATTAGGGGTTCGAGCCCGGTCCGACCCAGCCCGGTACCCCCTGGGTAGGCCCGAACCGAGTGGACCCAACCTGGGTCCGGGTCCAGCCCGCTTGGGCGTGGCCTGGCCCAGCGCTCTGGCACTGGCCAATCAGTCGCGCAAAGGGGTGCCGCCCCCTTGAATGAAACTACGACCCCACGTGGGGGCCACCCCTTGCCAACGGACGCGACCGAGCGCCGCGTCCCACCTCCCTCGGCCTGGCATGGTTGCGGGACCAGCGGACTACCATCGTGGCTTCATCCACGGCGGCCCCTTCCCGGCATTGCGCCTGTCGCCGCCACCGTGTCGGCGAGGTGCGCCGACGGAGTTTTCCGCGGACCATCGGACGAGCTCCGGTGGTCAGTTCTACCTGTCGTCTTTGCCAACGGCCCTCCCGGGACCGGTTCTTCACTACGAAGACCTCAAAATGGCCTTACAGCCTACTTTGTCATCTCCCGCCGATCTGCACACCATGAACTAAGAAACGGTGTGTTCGGACTTGTTTTTTGGTCCGCACCCACCGTGTTATCGGTTTAAAAAGGCTTCCTACAAATTTTAAACACATGATGAGGATATAAATCACATAGATTTAATTGAACCAAAACCCCTACCTCAAGAGGTTGATGATTCGATGTTTGTCGCAAGAGAAGGAAGGTCCTGGAAGGGGGATCGTTGCATCGTGGAGAAAGGATTCGTCGATGTGGCGTCGTCGATCTCCGAGGATCCGTCATTTTTGTCGACCTTCGTCGGAGGACGACGTTCTTCGCGTTCTTCGTCGAGGAGGAAGAACTTCAAGAACCTAAGAGAATTCTCCAAAGCCTCTCACAACCCAACCCATTAATAAAATAAGAGTTGTCTTATTTTATTAACACACAATCCAACGATTTGAAATTCAAAAAATTGAAACCATCAACTAAATGAATTAATAGAAATGTTTAAACCGCCAAATTTAATGAGGTGTTTATTATCAAAATAAACGCAAGGGTTGACTTCATTAAAAGTGGGGGTGTGAGTGCGTTACTTAATTAAAGGAGGGGGTTGAAAAGGATGAAAGAAACGGTGGGGCTCGTGTGGGCCCCACCCCACAAATATCATACATAGTGGTGTAGGATATTGTGGGTCCCACTTTAACCTCTTTAACTTAGGTTAACAACATGAAATAAAAATAAATTGGTCGCACCATTTTATTTTATTCATTTACATAACCCGAAAATTTAAAAACCACACCTGAGGAAACGCAACCCCGGAAAAGGTGTTTCTAAGCAATTATCGGTGATGTGGTTCCATCTGTGCCCTCAGAATTCAATTTCGAGCACCAGTTAAAAAGTTAGAAAAACCCTCTTGTTCGTTCACTGAATGTACTGGAGCTAAACTTCAGAAAATGATTCCGAGAACACCTTTCCTCGAAATCTGGTGCCATCAAAAATTGCGTTCTTGTAAAATTCCAAAGAAAATTAAGAAAAAAAAATTCCTTGAAATTTCTGGGTCTTTACAGTCAGACTTATGGTGTTATATGTATGTATGGTGTTAGTTGTATGTATAGTGAATGGTTCATCATAATAATTGGATAAACATTCTAGAAGATGATCCAGAGATTGTGGTTTAACCTAATTCACTTGTGAACCAACATATCTTTTAGATTATCATTAATTAATTCTAGTATTTGGACACTACGAACTCGATGGATGGTCAAAAAAAATGGTTTAATCCATCCAGTTCTATAAATAGACACACCATTCATGGTGATTCAGAACAAGAATAAAAATAGGTGTGGCTGAAGATGAAGAATCATATCATCCATTTCATCAGTACACCCATCATTCTAAAAGTCCAATTGGAAACATATATGTTTATGTACCTTTCATGATTTTGGTGGTATCTTGTGGTAAGGCTTGATTATATCAAGAGTTTAGTTGGGAGGATTTTATAGAATAGTTTTACAACCAATTTTATCCTCACACATTCAATATTCAATTATTTTTGAATTTCTTGGACATGAAGTATAAATTTATCTCTATCAAATATAATGTAGATAAATTCATGAATTTATTTATATGTGGAACAAAATATGTATGTAGTGGAGCCTTGAATGCATAAAAATTGGAATCATGAAAAAGGGAATAGATTAACTCGAAGACTGTTGTGCTCTGTATTACTAACTACACAGAGATTGTCAACTGATTAATGGTGGCCAAAAGGGACATCTTAGGATCCATGGGAGGAGGATGTATGTTGATACCCATGAGTAATGGTGGTAACTATATTGCAGGTTGTAAGAGGAAGAGAGGAACCAACATTCAGGGTTGGAGTGGGAACCAGAATAAGATAGTTATAATGATGAATCTTCCTCTAAGACCCATGAAAAAAGAGAGATTCTTACAATGTTGTTTATATAAAAATAAGTAGAGTGATTGTACAAATCCAATAATAAAATTAAATAGTTACAAAAATAAAGGAGATATTAAATTTTTTTGTCTCATTTCTCTGAGGTTGTGTGCTCTAGACACTTCCCATGTGTCACAAGAATCATGTGCTTCAATGATATGATGTAAACATAATCATTCTCTTCAGTAAAACATAGCTTCCATGTGGATTCTAGGAATTCCAAGATTGATCAATAGAGTAAATATCAGTAGGTCACCAGTGAATAATGTTTAGAATCATAATAATTATATGGATATTTTCATGCTTTTGTGGTCGATCAGGTTGGATCATATATGGTGAAAGTTATAATTCTTTTAAATTATACCATAACACAAGAAATATTTTATACTGATGCATCAAATTCCATAATTTATTCTAATTCTATTAGTTTTATATTTTTAAAACTTGAGATGATTCCTTATATGGTATCACATCAAACTCCATGGGGACAAAGCGATTGTCATCTTGTACTGCATATAACATGTTATAAAATATTAATTAGAGATGAAATAAAATGAGACTTATTAGAACAAGAGATGGATTTCTATGAAGTAATACATGATATAGATTTCTTGACAATGTTTAAGGATCACATAGACTCTTACAACATAATATATACAATAATGACTGATGATGAGGATGATCATCTCTTTTGATGATAACAGATTTAAAATAGAGGATGAACAGATTAGTTGGCACTAGAAGTGGGAATGATTTATTATCATCCAGTGGCCTTATCATTGTAATTGATAAAAAAATCAATTATAACATTTTTTCAAAAGTCGTGAATGTTTCAAAATTTATTTAGCAAAACATTCAACAAGTTACAACCAAATAGGTTAGTGGATATTATGATTAATCTCACTCAAGGGACCTATCCTATTCCTCCTTCTTCTTATTTGATAGAACCAATATAATTAATATAGTTGAATGTGAAATTTGATGAATTGGAAATAAACGGTTTCATTTGACCTAGTACAAATTTTAGACTACAACAATATTGTTTTTGAAGAAAGTAGATGTAATTTTCTGGTTGTGCATGGAATATCATATGCTTATCAATGTTATTATAAAATAATTGGTATCCACATAAACACATTGATAATATATTCAAAACATTTCTAGGATCTTAGTGGTTCTCCATAATTTAAATGTGTTCATGATATCAACAATTGTGAGTTCAGAAGGAGTGTATTCTGAAAATAGCTTCTAAAGATGATAGGGAAATTATGAATATGGGGTAATGCATTTTGGACTTAAAAATTCACCCTCATGTTTTATGTAATTTATGAATCATATATTTTAGATATATTAATATTATTTGTTATGGTTTTTTAGATGGCATGTTTGTATATTCAAGGACAAGGTCTGATCCTAATAAGCACTTTTCAACAGTGCTAGAAATCATGAAATACCTATATACATTTTCTAAATTATAAATGTGTTATTTTTGTTTCAAATTATTATAGTTTCATGGACATGTAATTTCTGAAAAATATATTTTATTTTATCCATAAAAGATATAATTTTTTATCACATATAATCCAATGAATAATTTCTTTGAGATACAATGATTTCTTGGTTTCACTACTTATTATCAATTAATTTCTCTTGACATATCAGGAATATAATTTCCTATAATAGACTTAATAATGGAAAACATTCAATTTCAATGAAAAGGGTAATTTCATATATCATTCCAAGAGCTAAACATTCATCTTAAATTAGCACCAAAATTGATTTTATGGGAATATGGATAGGTGTATGTGGTGTATATTGATGCATTGGGATTGATTTTGGGATGATTTCTCATGATAGGATACCGTGTTCTTTATTATGTCTCTTAGAAATTAAGGGTGTAGGATATTCTTTACCCAAAACAATATTTTTAATTATCTGTTTTTGTCCATGTATTGAAGACTTTTTGTCATTATTTCATTAGTTATAAATTTTCTATTTTCACGGATAAATAGAGCATGAAACATATTTTCTCACTAAAATATTTGAATGTGAGGAAAGGGATATGGATAGTGAATCATCATTTGTGTGACATTGACATGATGTATACATCGAGTAAGGTAAATTCAATGGTCTATGATTTAAGTTTTAATTCATATTCTCAGATGAAAAAAAACATCATTCATGTGGAAGTTGATGTCGGCCCTAGGTGAAATTCTTGTGGAATGTAAAATTAGATAAAATTTTTCAGTTTTCATTTCATTTTTTGTAATTCCATATTTTATGAAATTGGGAATGTATGCACATAAATATAATATTAACATTGTTAAAATGAGTTCAAATATCAATGGTGGGGTGACCATTGTAATTTGGAGACTTGATATGTGTTCTGTGTTGTGTATCAGGAATCATATTGTTGTAACATTGTCTTTTCATGAAAATATTCAACAGTCATACCACCATATGATATGGGTAGTTCATCCTAGAATAATGATGGTGTATATGGCTTTAAAAGTAATTTCCAGTAGAATGGTATGAAATGGAAGGTTGTTGTTTTTGTTTCTAGATGCATATCTTGGGTTTATATTAATACATAACATCAATAAGAAGTTGGTATGTTTCAATATTTTCCTATCCTAGTGTAGAAACGTGAGTTAATATTGATGTATTTTTTCACATGTCTATAAAGAATGGTTCGAAAACATGATTCCATATGGGTGATAATAGATTGAATCAACAAGTCCAATCATTTAATATATATTTTAGGAATTAATATGGTTGATAATCTTTTAAAAATATATATCCATGATGTGATAAAGAGATATTGCATACATATTTTGATCGTATCAGATATATATATGAGGGTCATTTCTATCATCTCTAAATCATTATAGAAATACCATGGGACTCAGTTGACTATGGGTGTGGTGTATATTTCATAGAAGTATGGGAAATCCAAAATGATGAGAAAAACTTTGTAAGACGTGATTTGGTGTTGTTTAATGGATTTTGGGTGCTCATGGGATATAATTGTTCCATTGGTAGAGTTATCATATAATAATAATTATCATGTCGCGATATTCATGGATCCTTTTGAGGAATTTTATGTGTGTCCTTGTAGATATCCAATTTGTTGTGTGGAAATAGGTGAGACATCAGTAGTTGGGCCCAGCCTTGTCTAAGAAACAATTGAAGATATTAAGTTGATTATAAAGGGATTGGAGTCTGAGCATATTATTTAGTAGATATATGAAGATCATCATCGACAACCATTTTTGTTTGTGGGGATTGACCATGTATTATTTAGTATATCTCCACACCTTGGACATTAATGTTTTTTGAATTAGGAAATGTTATCTCTTTGATACATAGGATTTTTAGAGATTCAATAATGGGTTGGATAGGATGCATATAATTTTGAATTTATAATGCGGTTCATTGTGGTGCGTAATGTGTTCCATGTATCTAAATTCAAAAAGTGTCATCCTGATCATGAACATTTGATCAAATATGATCATGTTAACCAAGAGATTAATTAATCACTGGTACATATCCCGGTGGAAATTTTGGATTGGTAGGAAAATTTATTGCATGAAAAAATCATCAATCTAGTAAGGGTTTTATGGTAACCTGGTACAATTAAGGAAGAGACATCAGAATACGAGAGGGAAATTAAATTTAAATGGAAGGAACACATTAAATACATTAATTCTTTTCTAATTTCCAATTATGGAAACAAAAATTATGGGGAGAATGTATCCCCCCCCATTTCTGTTATGTAACTATATAACATGTTAAGTATATATTGTTGATTGGTGAAGTTTGGATGATTTTAGAGACCATTAATTTAGTATTTTGAGATAATGGGATAGCACATAGGTTGCACATTGTTTGTCCAAATCGTTTGATATCTAAGGAGAAATTACAAGCATTTTATGACGTGGGTTTTTTTGTGGAAGTCGAATTAGAATGGTTGGAATAAGATTATAAAGGTTGTGTGGGGAGATCGTTTGAATGGTCATCATTAAGGAATTCCTCAATTCCTGGTTATCGCATAGTTTTCTATACTCTATGACTAAACCATGCGCATGATCAGAGGTATTTCCTGAATTTGTGGTTATAATATGTTTTTTTCATTTAATTTTACATATTTACGATATAGGAACCCCAAACTTGGTATTTTTCTACCCCAATGGTTATGGAAGATTATCTCATCGATTTAGAGGTGATATGAAGGCTTTAATTTGTGATTAAGAGGTTATTATTTACAATAATTGTTTGTTCTTCATTGTTCCTGACATTTATCTTAAATCTACTTCAACCATATACTACAATTAAAATATCATCCCTAGTTGTTGGTTGATATAATATTTTGGGTGTTTAATAAGTATATATTTTCCCTTTTAGTATAGGGAGAGAGTTCAAATAAAGGTTTCTGAAGCATTTACCCAGATCTATTGGTGTTCTTCATCAATTAATCATTATCACAAATATAGTCAAGGTAGTTGTCATCACTCTTGAATAATATATGTAGAATTTAATTGATAGGTTTCAAATTGATTTAATTTATTTAAATATTCTTGTTAATTCATGAGTTGATGCAAGTTATAAATCTTATTTAATGTTGGTTAGTATTTTTATTGTTGAAATAGATTAATTTTTGTTAATTGTGGTAAAAATTGATTAATTCTTGATTTTTTACATTGAATATAAAATTTTTCTTTAAAATATTTTTTATATGATTTAATTGATTAAGGGTTTTAAAAAATCATTATGTTATAGAAATAGTTTTTAATTATTTAAAATGGATTAGATTTTTCATAATTTGGTGTGTGTTCATTTTTTATATACCATGCTTGATTTATATATGACCATGTTCTCAGTTTCAATGGTGTAACTGAACATGGGAAATAAATACCTTCTGATGACATGGTAGATTGACAAGAGATTGATCTTGAAAATGGTACTCTCATAACAAAGCATGAATAGTTTGTATTATGGCACTGTAGAATAAAATGGTTTTGAAACATTGTGTTTTCAGAATGGTTTTAATCATATGATTTTGATTATTACTTGAGCAATTTATTTGATTCTAAAATTGGTAATTATTGTACTTATTTTCATATAGTTAGAAAATGTACCAGAAGTTATTTATAATTTTTTAAACTATTTTGAAAATTGGTTTATATAAACTATTTTAGATATAAGTTATTAACTCTTATAACCAAGTGGCATGATTAAGGTATTCATTGGTAGAAAACTGATTGACATTTAATACTGAGCCATTATTTCGTAAATCCATGATTTTGTAGATATCAAATATTGGGACATGAAAAATTGTAATGTATCCATCGTCTATTGCACTACTTCATTGTACATGGGATGTTTGATGTGGTTCGATCATTGATCTTGTGGAGGATAAAGTCATCTGTTTTTCATGGATAATTGTTATCTTGTATTTCACTTTTTAAATTGGTACTATAGTCTTCCACTGTGGTACTTTATTTTAGTATGGTTTTGAAATATTAAATGTTGAATTGGTTTTCATTTTTTGCATGAATCATATAGTTTTTTTTTGTATTTATTGGGTTAGTTTTTTTATTATTAAATGTAAAATCGTCTACCACATGTGTTGAAGCCATTCAAAATGTATTTCCACCTTTGGGTCCTTAGTAATGTTGTATAAGACAATGTAGAAATCACCCACCCTCTCATTATAATTAATATAAGATGATATGTTATAGTATTAAAATATAAAACCAATAAAATTGAATTCATATCCAAAATAGAAACAATGGTACCAACACCTAAGGAGAAATCTACCTCCTTACATACTTAAGATCCCACATGACATTCTCAAGATTATAACATCATTAATAAATTATAATGGGAGTGATCTTATTTTTTAAAAAATATGTTGAATGGTATCTGATCTCAACCATTTCATGATCATAATATTGATCAATCTCCTGTGGTACAACCATTGGGTTTAGTTCTTTTTAGGGATCTATTATGTATGTCTTCAATAGAGATTCATGGAACACATTGCTAACCTTAGTAGGGTTTGGTGGAAGCACCATGTTTTCATATTTTGTGCTGATATGATAATGAATTTCAATGACATCAATTTACTGATGTCTAAGTTTTCAGTTCTTTCCCCCTTGATATATTTATATAAAAACATTCTCACCGAATTCAAATTAATTATCACTTTTCATAAAATCCACATATTAGTTCTACCAAAATTGTGATGATGTTAGGTATTACAGATGGGATCTAACCTCCTATACAATCTCATTAGCATTATCAAGTACCAATATCTTCAAATATACAACTTTATTCCATTAAATTGGTGTTATAAAATTAATTAACTAATGGTCATTATAAGTAACCACATTATTGATAAAATGATGTATATTTTTACAAGGATATACATGTAAATGATGTTAAAGATCCCATCAATCATAGAAATCCATAAAACATGGCCATTGAATATCATATGGTCTTGAATTGGTCTCTTAATCTAATCATATATCTAAGGATGTTACACAATGATTAAACTCAAATCTCAATGAATTTCATTCTAAATACATCACCAAATTATCTGACTAATCATTAGATCCATGTTAGATAAAATTGAATTTCTTACTAAATAAAACCTACCACAAACATAATATACATTTTGAAATATTGATATAGTGACAAATCATATATAATAGAAACTATGTTTGATGAAATAATAATTTTAATGGAAACAAAAAATAATTAAATCACCATAAATAATATGATAAAATCTAATGGTTACCAAAAAAATTATTCATATTTCCTCATTGATTAAAGTTATTTCATCTTAAAGAACATTATCACTAAAACATATTCAATTTTATAGGATTTTGATTCCGTAAAACATAATATTTATTAACCACTATCATGTATAACCACAAAAGTGGTGTCAATGACATTGATCCTTTGATCATCCATAAACACACAATCCCATGATGGTATCAATAATTATCATGTTAATAATATATTGAAAAATATAGGATTATAGATTTTATATTTATATTTATTACTCATTTATTCTTTTATCATATATACGATCATTTTAATTTAAATAATGCATTCATGCATGTAAAAGTTGAATATCAAATCTGAATTCATTATACGAGAACCCATGTAGAGTGATATTATCATCTGACATTTCACTAAGGATGTTCAATATAATTTTCATAAATCTTTTTCATACTAAATAAAACACATAATTCTTAAATTAGAAGGATTTTTAAGGGTTTTGTAAAATCCTTGATTGTAATGATATGATGTGGTCCATTCCCATAATTGGTTTTTCTATCATAACATCCATATTATCCCTTGGAAGAAATAATTAATTCGAATAATTGCAAAAAAACATGAATCACTAAATAGAGGGAGATTTATTAGTTATTATAATATTATCCACCATTGAATTAATTTTTCAATTAATAACATCTCAAAACTAATGGGATTTATTTCCTCTATTTCTCCATTTAAATGCACTCCGAGTTCAATTTATGAAAATAATGCAATGTCCCAACCCTAGTTACCTAGATTTAGGGAATTATTACATAACATTGGCATGATCACAAATGGTCAAATTCTGAATGATTGATTAGATTAGTATCCTTGGAAGTTCTAGATACATTCATATGTTTTACATTAAAGGATGAAATTAAAATATCAACATTATTTATTCCCGTTTTGAACATAATTAAAATTTTATCCATCCCTACAAGTCAACCATAAAATACTTTTTCACATCTAAAGAAAAATAAAACATATAAAGGAATGAGGTCATATTCTCAATAATGATAATAATACAGTGGAAACATTCATAAATAAGAATGAACATTTATGGAAATGAAAAAGATTAAAACAAAATCATATTAAACATAAACATTAGTATAATATGGCAAATATAAAATCAAATAATTCCATCTACTTATTCACTTGGATATTCTATTGGTCGAATAATCACATGAAATATCAATATCCACATTCATAATGATGGAATACATAATTCCAGACATCATAACAATATAGTCATGGCCTTGTGTCATGACCACAAGTAAGATTTTTTCAAAGCCATGTGGCAAGACACTAGTTTGTTGCATGAGACCTACTTATGCATCTAAGAGTTATAGCCCCCCCCCCCCCATAACGCAGTATGTCCAATGCATTCCTCATATGAAATGTTTTAAACATAAAATAAACATTCATATTAAAACTAGAATGTGAAATTTTAATACATTATCCATAAACCATGAATGGTGTAAAATAAAACATTTATAGTCTTAAATATCACAAAACCATAAACACAATAGGTAAATTTTCTATCAAAATAAATCAACTTCAATCAAGTCTAAAATCCCTCAAAATATGTTGACAAATATGATATTAAACTATTTAAAATAAATAAATCATTCTAATTTGAAATCATTAAAAAGTCACATAATTATAAAAGAAATAATTTATTTTGAAAATAATCTTATAAACTTATATGGGAATCTTCGACGATGATATAACAGGGGAAAATAGCCACACTCTTCGTATAATTTAAAAAGATATTATTACCTTAATTTTGTCGAAAAGGTCATAAAGAAACTTTTTTGGAAAATGACATAAAATTCATTTCAAAACATATATGGTCAAATAAGGGTGTAAATGAATTTAACCTAAAGTATAGTAAATAGAAAAAATTATTGAATTACATTGTTAAGAAAACATAAATGTAGATGATAAAGAGGTCCTAGAAGATACTTACGTAAAAACAACCTCAGATAATAAAGAGATTGTGATATAAACCCTTACCGATAACTTTTCATTATTCAATGGTATGTTAAAATCATGTATAATAGTGAAAACATTGTTATTAAATTATACAAATACCATATACGTAAATATGATGTCATATATTTTCTTCTAATATTTCTTTGTTAATAATATATTAGTAGTATTATCATTTCGTGTGTTAACTGATTCGTTTTCCTTATATGATTGGTTACATAAGCCATGTTTGTTATGAATAGGATGTATTTGATTCATATATATAATTATATTATGTTAATAAATATTATTGGAATCATAAAATTAATATTATTCTTGAATAATTATGATGGAAAATGAATCTCATCGCGTTCGTAGAGATGGTAATCCGTATGTGCGCACGAGCGAAAATGTCATTATATTGATGATGAAATAGTATTTAATTTGATGGAATATAATATATAAGGAATAATTGACTAGTTATATTTATTATTTACATTATTTATAATCATTATTATAGCCAACCAGATAATGAAGTGTTTGAATAACAAACTACACCATGACGCACAGATGGTAAGCCGTATGTGCGCACGTATGGTGAATTTTTCATTCATATGATGGATTGAATAATGAATATTGTTGTACCATTTTTATAATAATATCACAGTATATAAAAGATTATAGATTTATTAATTTATAATGGAAACAACAAATAAAGAGGAAGTGGATGAAGAAAATAACATGAATGAGGTTATAATATATTCACCTCTTCTTCGTATTCTTTTTTTGATATGATCAAAAGGGATCCATATGTGGGCTTTCGGACCAATGGATGGCCACTAGGATGAAGGTATGAATATTTGGAGGATATGTGGGTTGGGGTTGGCTGAGACAAATGGATTTGGAGGTGTGAAATAAAGAGAAGAGTAAGTACACTTTTATTAGAGAGGTGAGGGACACTTTAGGTAATGATTGAAATATTATTTTATAATAAAATGATTCTCTATTTCTAATGGCTCAAAATTAATATATTTAGAGGATAAGGTAGGTATGGGTAGAATACCATTCAACCAATAGGTTTTGGATATGTTTATGTCACCACATTAACATTAACGTTTAGATATAACTCTTAGTTAAATAGTTTGATATTTACCATTTCTATTTTATTTTTATATTATATGGCTAATAATCATACTGTTACAAACCAAGAGAACACCATGTGGTTCATTATTAATCTATATAACCTTATAGATGTTATTTGTTCATGCCTTATATTTTTAAGAATATTATATCAATTATTAAAATAGTGTTTGTTTTAAAAACTCAATTAGGACAATTTGGGCATTATTTTTTATATGATTTTCTAAGCCATAAAAACATTATCACATAGAATAAAATTTACTAAACCCACCCAAACAAGTTATATTAACCTATAAAATTATTGGAATTCCTAATATGTATCAATTTAATTTTTTTTGGATATTTAGAATATCAACTATTTTAATATTTCGTTAATAAGTCAATGACAACATCATCATTGTTTCATAATTAAATTACATTATATAATGTATAAAAATTTTAAATAAGATACCATTATGTGGAAATATTTTGAGTTTTATAACGAATATTTATAGTCAAATTTATATTGTTTTTATCCCTATATTAAAAATGTTTTAGTTATTAAAATTTGAATATAACTCCTTTAACTCTTCATCAAATATAATAATAATAAATGTCCTAATATAATCCTAGTGGACCAAAAGGATCAATTTTTATTCATAAGGTTGTTTTTGGTTAAATAAAACTTATCTAATAGAATTAGTTCATGTGTTATCATAATTATAATATCATTTTGACCCTTAATTACCCAATATACTTTTAACCATGGTAAATAAAATTAAACATTTACTATTCACCAAAAATTATATTCATTTTGTTGAACAAAATTATACATACTAATGAAAACCATATCTCTCTAATTTTTTAAATTCAACTCACAGAAGGGGTAAAATTATGTTTTATTGAAATTTTTAAATGCAAAAAGAAGGTGGGTAATAGAGGGTAAATTGTTCAATAAAATTTTATAAATCTTAACTTATTATAAAATGGATCCAATGAATTAAATTGAATATATATAGCTATTATGTATCTATTATAACTTAAAATAAATTAAAATATTATAAATAATTATTTATATAAAATGTCTGTTTTAAAAAATAACGTAGTGTTTTTCACTATTCCTCAAAAATTCAAAGCTTTCAGAATAATAACAAAAAATTCACCCTAAGCTTATTTTGATATTTAGAATTCAAAAATGAAGTCCATTTTGAAATATTAAATTCATAAAATTTCAAAAAGTGGGAATTAATATTCATAATGGCCAGTTTGATTGGTCGTGGTGTGATAAAACTCAAAGTTACGTAGAATTCATGCTACAACATTATTCAAAGGGAAACATACCATGGAATCATGGGGTGTTACAATACCGTCATTTTTAATCGTATATTTGAGGCATTAATATGGATTGAAATTTCATTAAAATAAGTTATTTTTTATTATACATAATATTATATTTAATCTCAAATTCAGAGAAATTGTTGGAATACCTAACATCCATTTCAACAAGTAGTGAACACATAACTACTTCTTCATCACTAAAACGTCTCTTATAAAATTGATCTTTTGATGAATTTATTCTATTCCACCAATTAATCTATAGATTTTTATTTTATTGAAGATGAATAACCCAAATTATTACCATGATATCATTATTTTATTATATTCAAAGGTAAGAATAAAATCATCATACTTTATTATAAGATCATGAAAACCCATCTCTATAATTTTTCATAGAAAATAAGCGATGTACATAGTGATAAATAACTATTTTAAAATTTTCTTATTCGATACCTAAAAATTATTTAACTTCCATTGTGTTATTTGTATGATTTCATTACATATATTATACAACTTGAAAATTATAAACAATTAAAATGGCTTTTCATTCTATGATTATGGAATAATGGAGAATATACATTTATTGATACTGATGAATGTTGAGTCAATAAGGTTTTCCTTATGACCTTTCTCTTCCATCTTGTTTTGAAAATCACAAACACCTTACACTTAAGAAAATCAAAATTTTACTTCTATAAGGAAAATTTCCTTCCATCAGGAAATTTACCCTAACCTAGATTTCTATACACATATCAATACATTTATTAAGTATAAAAATCAGATTCATACCTAAAAACCTTGGAATCATATTATACTTAGATATGATGTAATCTGTTTTAGGATCCGAATTCTGGATATAAACAGTAATGAAGTTCCACTCCGAATTCTAGATAATAACTCTCACATAGTTCGACTCTGAATTCTGGATACGAACTCTCATATAGTTCCACTCTGAAATTCTATGAGTTTGACTCCGAACTTCAATGAGTTCGACTCCAAATTTCTATGAGTTTGACTACAGACTTCTATGAGTTCGACTTCGGACATCTATGAGTTCGACTCTGGACTTCTATGAGTTCAACTCCATACTTCTATGAGTTCGACTCTGAACTTCTATGAGTTCGACTCCGCACATCTATGAGTTTGACACCAAACTTATATGAGTTCGACTCCAAAAATTTACTATTTCAACTCCAAACTTCTACAAGTTTGACTCCGAACTCTATAAGTTCATATTCTGAACTCTGGTGAAACCAGACTCGAATTTCCTTAGAAATTCAGAATCTGGATTTCTATAGAATTCATGTTCTGAAATCTTACAAAATAGAATCCGACTATCTCTTTATTATAGACTCTGAATTCCATTTTTGGTTAGACTCTGAAATTTTATTTTCTTACATTCAGAACTTTAGTTTTGCTTTTAATATTCTTGTTTCATTACAAAATAATGTCGTGATTTCAGTTACACATGTTTTGTTATAAAACTATGTTTTCCATTCTGTTTCTATCTAACCGAGGGATGAGTGACACATGTATAGGTCCCTCTGAAATTTAAGGAAAATATGACCCTTGGAGGAAGGATCTGACCGGTCTAACCAAGCCTATAAATAGGTTCTCATTTGAAAGAGGTAAAAACATACACTGAACAAGTTGATCACCCTAGAGACCACACACTGTTAAGGTGATTTCTAGAGAGATAATATTTTCATGCCTTGTGCGTACTAAACTGCTCGTTCAGACTGCTTCGTGCGACTCCAAATGTTGGTGATTACATTTGAGGGATTCTGGGGATAGGAAGACAGAGGTACCAACTACCTTGATGTTGAGGGCATCTGCGGATAAGAAGAAAGAGGTTCCAATGCCTTGATGTTTAAGGCTTCCTTGATGAGGAAGAAAGAGGTGCCAACTACCATGAAGTTGAGGGTGTGCGGGGATAGCAAGATAGAGAATCTGATCTTCATATAAAGGGATTACCCTAGTGTGGGTAAGACATACTTTCTAGAAAGTTTAAATCAAGGGACCTTTTTCCAAGGTTATTGGATACCCTTCTCTTTGTGATAAAAGAGTTATTGTTTGTTACTTGTAGTTTTACTACTTGTTTTTCCGCTGCATTGTGTATTGTAAGGAAAGTATAATCTTCTTATATTTCCATACACTTGTACTCTGATTAATTTATATTCTATACGCTTTAAGGATTAATCTCATATTGTAAACTTTGGTAAAGTTTCAATTTCCGGATCCATATTTCCGGAACCATTTTTTCGGAATTACTTTCCAGATTTTAGTAAGTGTATATATCTAGATGTTTGTAACTTCATAATTTGTCTCAATATTTCATTATTGTTAGAGGTTTAGTGAATTTTCTTATTTTGACATTGTTAAACTTAGATCTTTCCTTGTTTAATGAAAATTCTAAAGTATACAATTCATCCCCTATTGTATATTGAGAATCTATGTCGTTATTTCGATCCTACAATTGGTATCATAGGAGGTCTCTTGAAATACTTATACTCACATATAAGTTATTCTTTCTCAGTTATTCATTGTTCTATATTTTCCTTGATTTGGAATATTTTCCTTGAATCTGATATTTTTTTATTAACAAGTTTTTGTGTAGAAAGTTTTTTTTAAAATGGAAGGTTTAAATGTTGGTTCCATCGACAACTTATATCCTACAAGACAACTAATTTTTGATGGAAAAAATTATGATAGTTGGAGAGATCTAATGAAGACTTTCATTATCAATATTAGGTTAGATAACATTGTTATTCTTACTGGAGGTTATCAATTCCTGATAAGGAAGTAAGTGCTTTCACAAACCAAGAGAAGCATGATTATCAATTAAAATATAAGGTACGCAATACTCTACTATGTCCAATTACTAAGAACATATATAGCCAAATTTCATCTTGGGAAGCTGCTAATTTTATATGGAAAAAGCTTGAAGATAGACATTTTGGTACATCTAAAGTGATTGAGACTATAAGAGCTATGTTGAGAGCTGATTATCATGGTTTTAACTTTCTCTATAGAGAACCCATTTGCAAGGTGCAACAAAGGTTTATGACTATTTTGAATAGCTTACAATCTATAGGAGAGAATGGTCTGAAAGATGATGCTCTTGTAGATAAGATTATTTATATTATGCCAACTGAGTGGGAATCAAAGAGGACAACAATTGATGAGAATAGTAAGGTTACTCAAATTTCCTTAGATGTGCTTTTTGGAACTCTTATTTAACATTAAACAAGAATGAAGAGAGATGATGAAAACATGAAAAAGAAGAATGGGAATGGTACAGTTGCTTTTAAAACTATATCAAATCACATGAAAGCAATGACTAATGAGAGAGTAACTGATCCAAGTCTAAGAAGATTATTATCAAATCCGAATCTAGTGAGAATGAAGTCTTAGAGAATGAGTTATCAAATCTTGCTCGAAGGATGAACAAGATAGCTGGTCAAAAAAATTTCAATCTAAGTATTTTAATAAGGAAAGGAAAGATAAGAAGGATTCATGGGTCACATGCAATGAATGCAAGATTATTGGACACATATGACCTGATTGTCTTATGCTTAAAAAATACTAAAGGAAAGAGAGGCATTCTGAATGGAACAGGCAGAAGATTTATAAAGCTAAAGCTATGAAAAATATGAAAGGTAATACTACTTGGAGTGCTAGTTGGGGAGACTCTTCAGAAAGTGAATCTTCAGAATATGATTCATCACCTTCGAATAATATGGGATTAATTGCTAATACTTCTTTTCCACATACATATCTCATGGACCAGGTATGCTCTGCCGAGGCTTTAACAAATTTTTCTCCTGATAAGAATTACTATTCCGAAAATAGTACTTCTAATGAAGATACTTCATCCTCAGAAAATGAAGAAGCTTCATATGAATAATTATCTAGATTATCCACGTTACATAAAGAAATAAATTGTAAACTTTTTATGAAATTAGACAAGGAAAATACTAGGGAATAAATTCATACAAAATAGATTTCAGATCTTTCAACAGATCATAATGATAAAGAAGAGATTTTAGAAAAACATTATAAAGACCTTGAGAAAGAAAATTCTGATAAGGAAGATATTTATAAAGATCATAAGAATGTTATTTAAAATATGAATGTTTTTGAGGAAAAATATAACTCTAAGGAAATGATTCCTGTAGATAGGAATTTAGTCATTCGACTGAAATATGAAATTTTTTCATTGAAGAAGCTTCTTGAAAAATTTACCTCTGGGAAGGAAAATTTTGACAAGATTTATTCTCAAATTAAACCTCACGGATGCACTACTAGAGTAGCTTATAGTCACCAAAAACCAGTTTTCAAAAACAACTATTTAGTTCCTTCTAGAGCCCGGTTTTGCACTAAGTGTCAAATTGGTGGGCATTGGAAGAAAAAATGTTCTTTGAATAGAGGTAAATCTTTTGGGATTCATAAAGCATATTTTTCTAAACAAATATGGATACCAAAAATTTTGTTGTCTAACAATTCGGGATCCAAGAAAGTCTGGATTCTGAAAACCTAACTTGTTTCTTATTTTCAGGAAAATAGGGAAAGAACAAACAACAATACATGGTACATGGATAGTGGATGTTCCCGACTTATGACTGGTAATAAAAGATATTTCGAAAATATTATCAAGACAAAAGGAGGAAACGTAACTTTCATAGACAACGCTCAGGGAGAAATTATTGGAATATGTAATATTATTATTCTTGGCAAATCATTGATTTATAATCTTTTGTTTGATAAGGGTATAAATCATAACCTCATTAGTATAAGTCAATTATTTGATGAAGGATACATTGTAAAATTTAGGAATGATAACTGCCTAGTACACAATTCCAAGAAAGATTTTATTCTTTATTCCCATAGGAAGGAGAATGTTTACACATTGAACATAGAAGACCTTAGGAGCCAAGATGTAACTTTTCTATGTACAATTGATGATCACACTTGGTTATGGCATAGAAGAATAGGTCACTATAACCTTAAAAACTTATGTAAACTCTCTAAGAAGAAACTAGTTAAGGATCTATTGGAGCATAGATTTGATTCTTCTAAAGTTTTTGATCATTGTCAATATAGAAAGCAACATAAATCTAGTTTTAAATCATTTAGTGAAGTCTCAAAAATTGATGTGTTACAGTTACGACACATGGATCTTTTTGGTCCAACACAAACTGGAAGCATTAGAGGTAAATACTATGTGTTTGTTTTAGTTGATGATTACAATAGATTTACATGGGTCTATTTTATATCAAAGAAGTATGAAGCATTTTATTATTTCAAAATTCTAACATTGAAAATTTTTGTAGTAGAAAAGGTATTACTTTAAACTTTTTAGCACCCAGAACTCCTCTAAAAAATTGTGTAGTTTAAAGAAGAAACAAAATTCTTCAGTAGATAACTAGAACCATGTTGAGTGAATATTCTATATTTAATCATTTTTGGGATGAATATTTAAGTACTTCTTGTTATACTATAAATCGAATTTTTATTAGAAATTTTCTTAAAAAAATTCAATATGAGTTATGGAATGGTAGAAATCCAAGACGTTCCAAATTCATGGTTTTTGGTTTCAAGGTATTCTTCCGGAATACTAAAAATAATCTACACAAATTTGCACCAAAATCTGATGAATGAATTTTCTTAGGTTACTCCACAACTTTTAAGGCTTATAGAGTTTTTAATAAAAATACTTGTACTATTGAGGAAACAGTACATGTAAAATTTGATGAAACTGATCCATTTATTTGTAAACCATCACAACCTATAGCCTCCGATGTGTTTTCAAAAACTGATTATTAACATTTTATAGAAGATCCATCTTGTAAGGAAAATGTTCAAGAAAATATTTCTGAACCATTTACCCCAGAATACTTTCTACACTATGTTGATGAACAAGTTTTACAACACCCAAGTCAAGAGTTTCTTAAGAATCATCCCAGTGATAGTATCATTGGTGATGTAGATCAAGTTGTAAGTACTAGAAGTTCCTTAAGAAATGAAGTATTTCATCTAGAATTCATTTCCCAATTGGAACCAAAAATCACTGATGAAGCTTTAGGTGATGATGATTGAATTAAATCCATGCAAGATGAACTAAATAAATTAAAAATAAATAAAGTCCTGACCATATATGAATGACCAAACGAAACTTCTATTATTGGGGTAAAGTGGGTCTTCAGAAATAAGTGTGATAAAAATGGAGTGATAATTATATATACAGCTAGATTAGTTGCTAAAGGGTATACTCAGAAAGATGGAATAGATTACGAAGAAACATATGCTCTAGTATCTAGACATGAATCTATTCGTATCTTACATGCCTTTGCATCATTCATCAATTATAAAATTTTTCAAATGGATGTGAAATGTGATTTTCTTAACGGTTATGTACAAGAGGAAGTTTTTGATGAACATCTTCTTGGATTTGAAGATACAAAATATCTTGATCATGTTTTTAGACATGCCAAAGCATTGTATGGCCTTAAACAAGCCCCACTAGCAAGGTATGATAGACTTACATGATTTTTTCTTCAAAATAACTATGTTTAGGGAAATGCAGATCCAACCATTTTTATAAAAAAAGATATGAAAAATGTTTTGATTGTTCAAATTTATGTTTATGACATTATATTTAGTTCAGCTCAGCAATATGTAACTTATTATTTTGCGGATCTAATGAAATCTGAGTTTGAAATGAGTATGATGTGTGGGTTAACATTTTTCCTTAGTTTTCAAATTAAAAAAAACAGAAGGAATCTACATATCCTAACATAGATATATTAAATATATTCTTAAAAAGTATGGGTATGACAATAATGAGAGTATAACTAATCCTATCGATACCTCATACACACTTGATCATGATGATGCTGGGAAGCCAGTAGATCAAACATCTTTTAGAGGTACGATAGGAAGGCTACTTTTCGAGACAGATAAATAAAACGACTTGATGTTTCCGGTATGCTTATGTGATGGATATCAATACAATACTATGGAATCTAATTTAAAAGCAGTGAAAAGAATTTTTCGCTAATTAAAGGGAACCATGGATCTTGTACTATTTTATACTTCTGAAAATGATTTTGTTTTAAAAAGATTTTCAGATGCTGACATTGGTGGATGTAGAATGGATAGAAAGAGTAAATCTGAAACTTTTCATTTCTTAGGAGATTCATTAGTTTCTTGGTAATGCAAGAAGAAACCTTCTGTAGCACTCTCCACTGCTGAAACTGAATACATAAGAGCTGGAAGTTGTTGTGATCAAGTGTTGTGGATGCAACACACACTCATAGACTATGGCTTGATTTTTACTAAGACTCAAATTTTGTGTGATAACACAAGTGCCATCGACCATAGTAAAAACCCTGTGCATCACTCTTGTGCAAAGCACATAGATATTAGGCATCACATTCATAGGTATCACTCATTTATAGGAGATATCATTTTTCATTTTATCATAACACAAAATAAACATACAAAAATTTCCACCAAAACTTTACCCTCCAATAGATTTGAATACATTAAACAGAATATAGGAATGGTAACTATAAGGTAATAATTCTTCATTATCTTCTTATTGAACAATTATCCTTACATAAATAAACTCTTTTTTATAGGGGGAGTACATTTTCTTGTTATCATAATCAAAATTTTCATAGTATGTTTTTTAGGCCTTTGTAATCAAAATTTTTGTAGATTGTTTTTTCAAACTCTTATAACTAAAATTTACGTAATGATGTTTTCGAAACTGAAATTTTCATAATGGAAATTTTTTTAACATATTATTTCATAATGAGAATTTGTGTACTGTAATTTTTTGTAGTCATACATTTCGTACTGAAATTTTTTGTACTCAAACTTTTCATACTGGGATTTCTGTACTCATACATTTCATACTGGAGTTTTGTTACTCAAAGTCTTTTCAACATTATGTATTTTGTATCTAGTTTTTCATAGAAAATTTTTTCATTCATGAAGATTATCACCTATTAAGAATAAACATCTTGTCCAACCCGAACGGTATGATTTACTTACTTAAGTTTTTGTAGTCATATTTTTCTTGCAGGTATTTTCCTATGAGTTTTAAAATTTTCGGATTCTATTTTTCTTATATCCGATTGTTTTTCATAAAACCTCAAAATATCGGATTCATGGTTTCCTTTTGGGTATGTTTTCAACCGTCAGATCAGATCAAAGGGTTATTCAACCGTTAGATGGTTTTTTAAAGATCAAAGGTCAACTCCATCTCCTATAAAAATGGAACCCTTCATAGTTGTCCCACATCGATTTCAAGCTCTCGCGTATCGAAGCTCTGAATTAGTTGATAAAGTCTATTCTGAATCCTTCAGAGATTTTCCATTCCAAATGTCTATTGAAGCTACTTCCCAAGATATATCTACCATGAATCCAATTTCAAAATGGAAAGTGTACAGGGAAAGATTAGTTCATCCGAACTTTTACATGTTTAATTCTATCATCTCCATGAATATCAGGCTGAATGGTTGGGAAGATGTATGTGTATCCAAGAAAAGTGATAATGATGCTATCTATCCGGAGTTACATGTAGAATTCTATGAATCAGCACGATTCTATTAGTAATATGGAAGGGAAAAGTTTTCTTTCAAGTCTTATGGAAAGACATACAAACATACTCACACCATGGCGGCATGCTTGGTGGGGCTAGCATACGAAAGAGAAGATGAATTTTCTTCACACAAACACCAAGATGATCAAGGTAGATTTGTTAAGGTTAAGGCCTTACAATGTCATGGACATTCTGATGTCAAGAAAACAAATATGACTCACCTATATTCTAATAATCAGATTCATCAGCTTTGGGTACAAGGGTTCTTGGTTCTGATAAAGGGTGATAAAGATACCCTGAAAAAAAGTGATATATATTTCTTAGACTTCATGGTGAATCTAAGAAATATAAATATGATGAGGCATGTTCTTTTGACAATCAAAAACATCAAGGAAGGAAAATGGAGATCTCAAATAATCATGTACCCTTCCAAACTATCAAAGATGATAGTTCGGTGTGTGCATTATTTTAAAATTGCATGTATATATAAGGCTCGTAATTATATGGTTATGCTCGTAAGTTATGATTCATTGAAAAGGATGAATATGGAATGTTCTAAGGAAAAAAGGATAGTTTTATAATTTTCCTGGGGAAGATGCTGCAATCATTCAGGAAAATGTGGAGAAGGCTGAACTAGTGAAGAAAGTTTCTAAAAATAAGAACCTTAAGGATGTGGTTGCTGAAGAAAAAATCCCAAAGCTACGAAAACCATGTATGCACCTCCCAAGATGAAAAAATAGATAGCATATCTAGATGAGGTAGCTGCTAAATGGAGAGATGACAAGGAGAAAAGGAAAGAAGGGGATCCACAGTTTGGATTGGACCCAGTTGAGGTTAAGGCCTTAAGAGAAAAAGTTGAGGATGAGTTAAAAAACCAAGAAAAAGAGAAAAAGATGGAGAAAAATATGTCTTAAGCTGAGATTGTACAATCTCTATTGAGAGATACTGAAAGAGCCACTGAGAGGATTCCCATTCCAGAAACCTTTGATGTACATCCATTACCAAATACTCCTTGGAAGAATTACACCACTCCGAAAAAGTCATAAAGGTAAAGTGGCTGTTAAAGAAGTATTGAAAACATCTGGTGAATATGTAGATGAATAGGTTGTTGAAGAAGAAGAAGATGTAGATGGAAGAAGTGATGATCTAGATGACTTCATCAAACAGGTAAAAGATTATCAAGAAAAGGTTGAATCTTTAAAATTAGTCACTCCAGGAAAGGGAGATGACAAAGACGGTAAGACAGAATAAGCTGAGGAAGAAGTGAATGAAAATGAATTATCTGATGAGGAAGTAAGTTATGAGAAGCATTATCTTGAGTAAGGAGAAAATAGATGAAAACATGGTTGTTCAACTATCAGAGAGTGAGGAGGAATCTTTAGATGACCTACCCATTTCGAAAAATGACAATGGTAAGCAAGTGATTTTGGATAAACCAACAAAAGATATCATCAGGAAGAAAGAGGTTGGTGGTTCCTCTAAATGGAAGCTGGTAGAAACTCAAGAAGAACTATCTCCAAGCAAGTAATCAGATTCAGAATCATCTGCACAGGGTCATGACTTTGTCATTGAGTCTCTGAATAAATTAGTGGACACCATTCCAATTTTCCCCACTATAGTCTCAAGGTGGTAGATGATGCAACATAGTCAAAATCAGAAATCAGAATTCTTATCCATGCTGATGGATAAGTGTGTGAAAATTGAAGCTGACCATAGAAATTTTTTCATCAATTAAGATGTTCATAGAAAATCTGGCAGTAAAATCACCATTTGGTCAAAGAAAGAGGATGATGACATGGTTGAGTAAGATAATTTTCAGAATGAGGTAAAAGATGCTTTTGATACCAAGGATTCAATGATAAAGAATCATCAGGATTGGCTAATCCATGAGAAAAATTCTCGGAATCAACAAGTGAAGGTCTTGAATGAGACGGTTAATTCTCTTTATCAAAATTTTAAAAGGAATAGTGATCTCTAGATAGAGCTCGAAGAAATTCTTGTAAAGAAAGATGAGTAGTTTAAGATGCAAGAAGAGGCCATGAAGGCTGAAAAAAAGTTATGAATTCTCAAGATGAAAGGATAAAATCGTTGGATAAGAAAGCTGAGGAGGATAAAAAAGACATGAAGAAACTGAAAACCTTGTTGAAGAAGCTAATCCCAAAAGAAAAGGATGATAAATTGACTCAATCCGATATTTGTTTCATTTATCATTACATTTATAAAGTATTTCAACTATAATGAAATTGTTGGTTGTTTGTATCTTTTGTTTTTTTATACTAATGTTTCATGTACTTTATTTCTTTTCCATTCCCTTAAATTCTTTTTGAAAATCACAAAGGGGGAGAAGAAAAAAGATGTTCTCAAAAGAGGGAGAATGAAAAATTTCTAAGTTGAGAACCAGCTTTATGTAAGGGGGAGTTCTCATTACGATTCCTTCATTCAAATAAAAATTCCATTCCAGAAAATCAGAATACAATCCTTAGAGTTTTAATGCCTAATGGGGGGTTAGTTGTATTTACTATCATCTGTTAACAAAGGGAGATAAGTTTTAATTTCAAAGTATAATTAATTTATTCAAAGTCCTTATATTTTTTTCGTAAGGATATTTGTGCTTTCCAAAAGGGGGGAGATTGGTGAGTAAATAAGGTTTTCCTTATGACTTTTCCATTTCTTCTTGATTTGAAAATCACAAACACCTTAAACTTAAGCAAAGTGATATTTTACTTCTATAAGGAAAATTCCTTCCTTAATGAAATGTACCCTAACCTAGATTTACATACACATATCAATACATTTCTTAAGTATAAAAATCGGATTCATACCTAAAAATTCAGAATCATATAATACTTAGATATGAAGTATTCTATTTTAGGATTCGAATTCTGCATATAAACTGTAATGAAGTTCCACTCCGAATGCTGGATAGGAACTCTCATATAGTTCAACTCCGAATTCTGGATAAAAACTCTCATTTAGATACACACCGAACATCTATGAGTTCTACTCCGAACTTCTATGAGTTCGAATCCAGACATATATGAGTTTGACTCCAAACTTCTATGAGTTCGACTTCGAACTTCTATGAGTTTGACTCCGAACATATGTGAGTTTGACTCTGAAATTTTATGAGTTCGAATCTGAAGTTTTACTAGTTCGACTCTGAACTTCTACAAGTTCAACTCTGAACTCTATAAGTTCAAATTCTGAACTCTGGTGAAACCAGAATATAAATTTACTTAGAAATTAAGACTCTTGATTTCTATAGAATTCATGTTCCAAATTCCTACAAAACAGAATATCAATATCTCTTTATTATATTCTCTGAATTCCATTTCTGGTTAGACTCAAAAATTTTATTTTCGTACATTCATAAAATCAGTTTTGTTTATACTTATACTTGTTTCATTAAAAAACGATGTCGTGCATTCCATTACACATGTTTTTTTATAAAAATATGTTGTCCATTCGGTTTCTAACTAACAATTGGTTGAGTGACACACGTACAGGTCCTTCCTAAATTTAAGGAAAATATGATCATTTGAGGATGGAGCTGTCCTTTCCAACCAAGCCTATAAATAGGAGATCATTTGAAAAAGCTCAAAACATACACTGAACAAGTTGATAACTCAAGAGACCACACGCTGTTAAGGTGAATTCTAGAGACATAAGCTTTTCATGCCTTGTGATTACTGAACTCCTCGTTCAGACTACTTCATGCAACTCTGAATCTTGGTGATTAAATTTGAGGGCTTCTGTGGATAGGATGACAGAGGTACCAACAACATTTAAGTTGAGGGATTCTGAGGATAGGAAGACAGAGGGACCAACACCATGATGTTGAGGGCTTCCTTACTGAGGAAGAAAGAGGTTCCAACTACCTTGAAGTTGAGGGCTTGCAGAGATAGAAAGCAGAGACTCTGATATTTGTATCGAGGGCTTACCCTAGTGTGGGAAAACAAACTTCCTTGAATGTATAAATCAAGGGACCTTTATCTAAGGTTGATAGATACCCTTCTCTTTGGGTTAAATGAGTTATTGTTTGTTACTTTTAGTTTTACAACATGTTTTTTCATTTAATTGTATATTGTAATGAAAGTATAATCTTCTTATATTTCCTTACACTTTTACTCTGATTAATTTATATTCTATACGCTTTAAGGTAGAAACTGATATTGTAAACTTTGGTTAAATTTTAATTTCCCGATCCATATTTCCGGAACCAGTTTTTTGGAATAACATTCCAGATTTAAGCAAGTGTATAGAGCTAGATGTTTGTAACTTCATGCATTGTCTCAATCATTCTTTGGTGTTAGAGGTTTTTTGAATTTGGTTCATTTAACTTTGTTAAACTTAGATCATTCCTTTTTTAATAAAAATTTTAAAGTATACAATTCACCCCCTCTTGTATATTGAGCATCTACATCATTATTTAGATCCTACAATGAATTCCTTACTTACTGCTACATCAGTTGTACAAATACATTACGGTGGGAAATGCCTCATCACAAACACAAGATAATATAATTACCTACAATCCTCTTATACAATTTCATCATGATTCATAACATAATAATGTTATCCCAGAAGAGGAATAATATTTACATTTTATATCACATAATATTTTCATTTTCACATGCACAATCATTTCATTTTCTATGCCACAAAGCATTAAAATGATTTTTTTTGTCACAGCCTACGAATAAATAAAATATTATCATAATATACCAAAATCAAAATTTTAGAGATCATAATCAAGAAATATAATTTATATGTTATATAAATCATGAATCATTATTTCATATATATGAATGATTTTTCTTATCATGGGTCATTATTCGAAAATATTTATATAGTTATTGATGAATGTTAATTAATTTTTTTTTCTAAGTCACTCAACATGGAGAATCAATAAACGGGTAGATAAAGGGCCATTTTCCTTCACCATGGGATGATCGAGTCCATTTAAGTTTTCCCTTTTCAAATATGTTATCCCATGGTACCTCTATTAAAACCCCACATCCACATGTATTATCTATAAATGGATGTAATTTCGTAGTAACTCCATACTATATAATTCATGAAATTTTTGGTTTGAAATCATATAAATACATGAATCCATTAACCTATACTTACAGATATTTCAAGATTTATCCCTCAAAATATAGATTGTCATATCCCTATTAACCTGGTTGTGAATTTTCTAATCCTAAATGATATGGTTCAATAAATATTTTCTTTTATATAAACTATATAAACCATTTATTTTATACATAAATATACAATTTTTTTATATATATTCAATACATTTCTCCCTTCACCGCCACCTTTCCTTACACTACTTAGGCTCCGTTCTTCCTCCTTGGTCCGTTGTTTATGATGGCGACCTACTCGGCTCAGTCCATTCGGTGGTGCAATGATTTTTCCATAATTTTCTTGACTCCACTATCTAGATAGGGTTTCACGGTGTCACAGCTGTCCAGGGGCCGAGTCCCAGTTTCATTGAGTTGGGGGTGCCGCTTCGTCAGTGGATGCGATTAATATGTGGTTGAGTGTGTCCTCTGCAGGCTTTAGGGTTGGTGGAAATGGAATCTGGATCTGGTTTTGGTCTGGGTTCTCAGCCTATTTTTTTGGTGTTTTTATCTATTTTCTCATCGCTTTAATTTTTCGAGTAGGGTTTCTTAACAATTTCTAAGACGCGGTTAAGTTGGTGAGTTGGTTTCATTGATTTGGGGAATGTTTTTTTGCGGTTTTCTTTGATCTGGTGGTGGTTTCTGTGTATTCAACTTCGACATGGTTGTTCTTGGACATGGAGGGTTGGTTGTTTTGGATCTGGAACATCGTCAGTGGTGATGAAAGATGTAGGTAAAGCTCTATCACATTCTGGATGATTTTGATTTCTCCGGTGGACGCGATGATGGTGGTTGTTGATAGTGCTTCAATGCCGACAATGGTTGTGGTTCCACCAGAATCCTGTTGGGTTTGTGTGGATGGGTCATTCATTATATGGAGGCATAGAAATGGGGGTTCTCTCCAGTGAAGATAGATGAAGGCTGAAAGGTGTTGATGAAGGTTTCTATGTCAGGAGTGTGACGTGTGGGCAGGGTTCCCCGGTGGTTGGTGTCGCCCGCTCTCTGCTCCGGTGGGAAGCTTGACGAATGGTTGCAAGGTTAGAGGTGGTGGTGCGTCACAAGACGCATGGCGTATGTCATTTGTCAGTTATTTTGTATGATGATGTTTGTAATTGAATATTGATGTTGAATTTTGGTTGTGTTTTTTGTGGGATCAGGATACCCAAAAACCTTCTATGTGAAAATTAAAAAAATGGTTTGCAGTCATGTTATGCATTTTTTTCCAAAAAATCACTTATGAGAATATTGATGGAAATATTTGAATTTATGATCTATGAATATTAGTTTGGGGAAACATAAGATGTATCAATGTATTGTCATATGAAATCATATGATAATAATAAGAGTATGTGATCATTAAAATATCATAATATTTCCATACTGAAACTATTATTGGTCAACAAAATCGTACATTTTAAAATAATTAATCATTTCAGAATGCATGGACCATAATAGTTAAAAATCATAAAAAATAAATTATATAGTATAAGAAATTAATAAAAGTGAAAAAACATCATTAATAGAGAAAAATATTTCATGTGTTTTTTACTATAAGGACCATCAATATAGTGGAGGATGAATTTTTAGATGTTTCTCATAGTGGAATTGGATGCATTTGTTTATTATAGTGGATCATGCTCATAGTGGTTTATCAAATTATTATATCATGGGATAAAAAAATACCCAATTCATGGGTTGAACATACATGTCCCATCCATCTCATATTCAAATCCAAAATTATGTCTACCACAGTATCATAAAACATTTATCATGTCATCACATAATAGTCCATGTAAATAAAAAAGGTTTTAAAAACATTTCATCAATTAAGGAAAGAAAAACCCATGAAAAATAAATGGGTTTCAAAAACATATCTTTTGCATAATAATTATTTAAATAGATTAATTATACGGTTTTTTTCATACAATCATATCCCTAGTAATGAATATGTATTATGAAATGATGTTATCTTAGAAAATGATTTTGTAGTATTATATAGTACATTTTTGGTGAATATATTGTTTTTAGTTTTAGAAGATAATTTTGAAAAATAAATTCTTTCTAAAGACCATTTCATTAAGAATAACCATACAAATTTATAAAGGAATATTTATAAAAAAAATTCATGAGGAAAATATAATTTTCATTCGAAATATGTATTTCTAAATATAAAAATTAAAAAATATATTTCAAATTTATTATTTATCTATAGATACATGAAAAAATACTATATGGTCTAATACAATTATGTCATTAGGAATGAGGATAATATTTTTTATTTCATTCATGTAAAATGAAATATTCCTTTTAAATTTTAACTAAAAGACTAACATGATTTGATTAAGAAATAGAATGAATATTCTATTAAATAATTTTTTAAAATAGGAAATTTATAATAAGTGAATTTAATATATCTGTTTTTGGATATAAAAAATAATTTTAAATCATTTTTATAAGACATGATTTTGGATGAAAAAGTATTTTTGGCCGAATAGAGAAATATAATGATTGATCTTGAAAAAAACATTTCATAAATTATAGAGAACAAAAATAGAGAAATATCATGTATGAAATTGTATAACCATGATAGAATCAAATGATAAATTATTTGTTAGTTTACTTAGAACTATATCATAATATTTCATCATTATAATTAAAAATATATTAAATCTTAATAAACAATGATATTCTATAATAAAACCCATAACACTGTCAATACTTTTGTATAACAACCAAAATTAAAAAGTGATCATAGAATTCAAATGTAATCCCCTATAATTTTCATGAGAATAACCATAATATAAATTAATGAAAAGAATATATCCCACATAAAATAATTATGTGTTGAATATAGAATGTCTGTAACATAAAATAAAATTGAGGCAGAAACATTGTACCAAAAGTCTTATAATCCAATGTACATAACTAAACATTGTGTATAATAAATATATGATTATTATACAAATATTACCAAACCATTAATATATATAGAATACTATATATTATTTTCTTATTAAATTTTATAAAAATTTATTAACTATTCCATGTTAATGTCATGTATTGGGAAATTACAACTATGTTTTTTCATGTGGGTTTTTATTTAATATATTCTTGCCCCATAAAATGATCATGGATGAATCATATACAAATAATTAACAATGATATCAATATCATTCATATTTTTTATATATTTATATGTAATGACTAGTTTTTGAGCAATTTTATTTCAAGGAATTATTTGCGATAATTCTGAGACCAGGAACTGAGACAGAGTACGATTTTGAGGCATAATGTTCATTTAATGATTCGTTGAAAAATTTCATCTTTTTTAATTACATGAAAAACTAAATTTTATTAAAAAGGGATATAACATATAAATGGTTTCCCATATCATAAATATGAGGTCCCTATAGAAATTAGAATATCTGATTCACCTTGGGGCAGCCTAACCATTGTTGGTGTGGATCATCTTTTGAAAAACCAAGAAGGGACATATCATTAAATAAAATTATTATATAAAATGTTTTTTTAATCTAAATAACACATAAAAGGTGTGTCATATTGGAAATATGAGAAAACCATTGAGTTTATAAGGTGGTGTTTTCTTTATGAAAGGACAAACATCAGATGGTGTGGGATAGCTATGAAAGATAGTTTTTGAAACTAAACATCATTAAATAATATTAATATAAATATTTATTATTAACACAATGAGGAATTTATTAAGTTGATTTCCATTGAATTATGGTTTACCAACATAAACCTTGAATTCTAATTTGGTAAAGAGATTGAGCACTCTTGATGAACACCAACAGATCTTGGATAAACGATCAATGATGAACCTCAGATTCAAAGGATCATTACCAATGGAAAAAACAAGTCAACCATTATTCAATAGGGATCAAAAAAAATCAATGTTGGAAATTTATTATTTTATTTTTTCCACGTTCTGGAATTCAATGATGAACATAGACTAATCAAAAACAGATTGCCCCATGGATTGATCATAACAGATGGATGGTATTTAAATATTTGGAGTTCTTATGGGAGAAATATCTTTTCATTATTTTCATTCATTGGATAATTTCCCTATTAGAAAATAAACATGATTAACATGAAAACTAATCATTTCCTATTCATAATGGTTGATTTATTCATTTCTCCCCACATATTATGTATCTTCTAGGGATTCTTCATTTGTATTTCCACTTGACATGTTGTTATTAACTAATCATTACACACTCAATCCATGGTTCTGTAATCCGATGTCACATATCATGGATTGTAATAGCATGATGGAGGTATGAGGATAACAATAACATATGTCTCAATGCGAGTAAAGAGATAATTACATTCAAGTGGCTTTCCGTCAGGATTATTTAAAATGTTAATATCAGCTAAAGGCGATGAAGAACCTAACCCAATGATAGATTTGGTGAATCCATTTCAAAAAATAATAGCACCATAGGTGAACCTATGGACAAAGATGGTTGCCTAATGTAGATAGAGGGAATTATATAATTCCATCGGTGGGGTCTATTAGAGGAGGAACGCCGCTTGATAGGGCCACCTGGGAGCCCATGATTGGTGAAGGGAGCCATTGACATGGTATATGACGTAGTGGTTGTTCAATGAAGTAGTAGAACCTAGGGGGTATATGACGTAGTGGTTGTTCATGTTGAACGTGGTAGTGCCACATTGACAAGGTAGAGGAACAATGAACAGTAAACTCCATGCAGCATGACGAAACCTACCCGTAGTGCGGGCCAGTCTAGATGAGATGGGCCAAGCCCAGCAGGCCAAGATGGTTTATGCCAAATAGGGCCAGCTCAAGTCATCTAGACTCTATTTTGTCGGATGATGGTCCAAGATATCATTTTTGGTCCTAGTGGAATCCAAACCAGACCCAAATTGTGTCATTTCACTAAAATGTACATATCATTGAAACAAATCATCTAATTGATGTGTCATCTATGGTGTTTGGACCCATGCAACGAGGTTTTCCTTTTGATACGGCTTTATGGGTTTTTTTGGACCAGTAGAGGCTGAGAGTATACCCTTTTTCTTTTCCAACGAGGGTTCGATGTATGAACTCATTCTTGTCGTAGAAGACGACCTATATTCTGAAGTGGGTTATCACAACCTGACTTCAATTTTATACTTAGTAGGCTAGAGCATGTATCACATCATGAGGCCTAGTACGTCTTCACTTCTCTTCATGGTACCATAAAAATGGGTTTTTGAGAAGGATTGAAAAATATTTACATGGTTACTTATCCCTTATCTAGGATTTTCATTCATGTGGGGTCTGGTGTCCCCTAAATTATCACATGCCACTAACCCCCTATATGTTTATCGAGATCAGATTTATATTATTCTACATGACATGAAATGACTTGTGTTCTTTGGTACATTTCCATTGGTTGATGTTTGGTTCTGTCTTGGTGACAATGTACCTTTAGGGATTCATGACTTATCGACATTGTGTGTTATTGACAATCAATGTTTTAATGACACTATGTGTGTTACCGACACTCAGTGTGTAACAAACTCTAAGTGTCTCATGTAAATTGAAAGTGTTATTGATACATCACGTGTCAGTAAGACTGAATGTATAATGAATAAAATGTAACATTTGGAGACCCTAGTTTTATCATAGGTAATTTTGGTAGACCTATTCAATGTCCTTATATCAAATATCTTGGGGAATGAGACATCCTGAGAATAGTGTGATACAATCGAAACCACGTAGCTGACCGTAGATTTTATGTTGAGGCTTTGAATCCTTTATGAGTATACCGTGATGTTCTTGATATATGATTTAGAAAAATATAACTCCATTGGTATGGAAATATATTCATATTGGTTTTATCACATTGTGGTATGTCCAGCTGGACTCTTCATCATTGTGTCTCATATTGGGTATTCATTTTCGTTTTAGAGGTGTTGTAATATGTATTATTTTTCTCACCCATGCATTGAATTTTTTTCCATGTGTCCGGTCTTCTACAGACATTTGATATTGTTACGGAGATCTAGGCAGACCATGACTAGACGGTTCATTGTGAGTTCATAATGATTGAGGTGTGCTACTATGAATACAAGAAGAAGGCAGTGTACCTTTGTATACAAGTTTTAATTTGAGGTTGACAATAAATTTTTGGTGGGTTTGTATTATAGTGGAGTTTTTCATTAGATCACATTAATTTCCATTTGTACTACGTTGTTTTAGATATAGTTGTATACATGATTTTTTTAATATTTGTTTTTACATTCCCGCATTTTTTTCATGGATATGTGTGTGTGTAGGTACATAAAAAATGCCTCCAATTTGTGGGATATCCCAACTTAGTGCTAGTCACCAACCCCTATTCTATGTTAGGCGATCGTGGATTTGTCACAAAATAAGACCCTTTTGGATTGGTCATGACTGAGTTTTATTAGAGAGTTGGTCAGTTCAATATTAGGATAGGGAATTTGTGAAATTGGTTTGAGGAAATATTGTTATGTGATTTGAGTTATTCCTTTAGTCTAGGGGCTCCAATGTTTGGGTGGTAGCTGACGTATTCATACACCAGGACTTTTGACATCTTATTTTTGAATAAGTAAAGAAAATAAATAGTTTTAGGGAATGAAGGTATGTGCATCATATGAGATTGGGTTTTTTATTTTATGTCCTTCATGATTCATCACACTAGATGTACTCTTTTTATCATCATTCATATTGCTTTATTACATGATGTAATCATGATTCCAGTCTAAGAGGTATACACATTAGGATTTGGGGTTAGAACCCTTATTTGATGAGGTCAACCTAAGACGAGCTAGTCACGAAGCATTTGTTCATCAGAATAGTCATAAGGATGCACTTTCTCCTATTGATAAATTATCATACCCACCCCCAGTACTTTTGGTGGATTCACCTTTTAATATCATGTCATGTATGGCTCTTTTGGGCCATGATGATGTTAGCTATAGTTCAAGTGTGTATCCAAGGATTCTGAGGTAGTGATCATCTAGGATGCTAGATCAGAAAGACCTAATGATAGTATGAGCAGATAGATCCAATTGGGTTAAGGCATGGTAGAGGGGCTGGGGAAGCAGTAGGAGGTGTCCAATATATTGACATATTACCACCACCACCCCAATGTGGTCCATACCAGACTCAGGGAGCTGGATGACATAAGTGGAGACAATGGTAGGATATTTAGTATTTTGACTCTTTTAATCCTAGAAGGGTTGAAGGTAAAAATTGTGTCTTTTTTCATTAGATATCTTAGATTCAAATTTATGAACTTAATTTCTATATTTCCACTTTTCTTGTTTGATACAAAGTGATTCTAGATAAACTATTGACGTTACCCATATGCAAAGACACACGTACTAGAGGAGACTCAATGACCAAACACTAGTGTAGACATTGTGAAATGACTCATAAAGGTGAAAATTTCAGTTGGAATCTCTATTTAGTAGCATCGAGGACTCATGATTTCATTATCAATATGTACTAGTACACACTTTTCATGCTCAAATTGAATTTCTATGGAAAATACTATTAGTCCCCAACCATAAACCTTACTTAATCTTCAGTTATTAAAATATTACGCATTGAGGATCGTTTCAGGTTTAGAGTTTTAGATAATTAGATCATGAAACTTGCATTTCATTCCACATTTAAACAAATTGGTTACATAAAAGACAGTATTCATTCATCCCATCAACGTATACATATTTAAAATAAAACATGGATTATTTCTTGACACATCCTTGACACTATCATCACATCATGTACCTTTCCCTTGACCTGTGAAAAACATTTCAAAAACTTGGGATGAGAATAAAAAGCTCAGTAAGGGTTATAAAAATATGGAAAGGAAACAGGAGTTCATATATACATAAGAATGAAATCATAATTTACCCATAAAACATAGGAAATTTAACATACCTCATCAAATCATGAATAAATCATAGAAATCATAAGACATAAATTGTAACTTGAGGCATTCATAACGATCTTAAATAGGGAGTAACCCTCTTGGTTACATTTGGAATACCCATCACAGTATATTCCATAAATCTCTTCGGAAAAACCATAACGTTTCACTCCTTTGTGTTACCCAATGCATTGGAGAGCTATATCGGGCTCACCCGCCCTTAGTCTATCACAGAACCACCCATCTTCATAATAATTCCCAAGAACCTCAACATAATCGTATCACATAAAACATGCATAAAGGAAACATAACATTTCCACCTTTCAATCACAAGATATCAATAAAAAACATTGATATAAAAACATTATGAAAACAATTTTCAATACCAAAATAAAGGAAAAAGTAAAACATGGTATTTATTTTTCTTTTAAAAAGGAGGTATGGCTTTTAGAGGAAGCCGAATCTCAAATAATGGTCACGGCGATGGAGAAGTCGTTGTCGCCGCATACGTACGACAAAAACATCTCCTTTTGTCGTTTAGTAAACGCTTCATATGAAAAAGATTCCCTTTGAATAAACGTAAAATTCAATGGGGTTTATACACCGCATAAAAGAAGGTTGTGTATAAAACAAAATATTCCTCAATGAAAGGAGATTGAGATGAAGTCCCATACAAAGACGGTATCCTTGGATTAAGGATAAATCAGTTACATAACTATGTGTGACAAACGAATACATGAAATATAAGTGGGTATAAAGTGTAAAAAAATCAGAGGACATTCACACATAATCATAGAACGAAATATTCAAGGTGTACATGTTTATCCCAAAGAATCAAAAGTGGGTTAAGAAGTTCCTTTGCAAAAATTTTACAGCCTAACGGCGTCACTTCAAAATTCATAAAAAGAGTTAATGAGAGATAAAAAGGGTATCTCGTAACTTGGACATAAAATTTACATCAATAAGGATATATAAGAACATATCCCAAAATAATATTATGTGAATAACAAGACACAACAAAATAAGTCTTTTAACAAGAGGAGGGTGAAAGGTTCCCTTACCGACATGGGTATCTTTCGAAACATACGCCCCCTGAAAGAAGGACAATACAACATTGATGTAAATACTCATAAATGAAAGAATATTACACAATGAGTAAAATAATGGTGAGTACATACACCACTAAAAGGAAATTGTGGAAAATGTAGCATAAATCTCACGTGAATAAAATATAGATGAAAAATCCCTTACGAAAACTCGGCAGCCTAACGAAGCCACTTAAAACTTCCAAAAATGGATTGATGAGATCAAAAAGGTTATCTCATCACATTAAAATAAAATTTTCAGAAAGAGGAATATAAAAAAAACATCTCCCATCCTAACAAAGAGGAGCTTAAAAGAAGTGACATAAAGGAGTGGACTGAAAAAGAAAAAGAGAGGTTAGATCTCTTACGAAAATTCGGCAGCCTAATGGCGCCACTCAAAACTTCCAAAATGGATTGATGAGAGGAAATAGGGTCTCTAATAATATGAAAATAATAATTACAGTTGGAGTAATATAAAATAACATCCCTATCATAATAAATATGAGCTTAAAAGGAATGACATAAAACAATGTACTTAAAAAGAAAGAGAGGTGTAGGATCCCTTACCTCAAGTCCAACTTGTCTTGTTCGTTTCATTATATTCCTGAATAATAAACTTTGGTCAATTTATAAGTGATTAAAGACCTCCTATAAATATTATTATTCAGTTCATATCACATATTTTAATGTTAAAATAATTGGTTAATAATATGAGTTCATATCAGACGTTTTTTTTGATGTTTGGTACATGAGTCAAAAATTGAACTTGATGGAAAATAATTTTCCATTTAGTTATAGGTACATCATATCCAGAATAGTATTGATGTTTTATATATCATATATATCCATTATATATTCATTTTATACTATTCCTTATAATTCTGAGATAAAAATTAAAAGCACCGTTCATGGAGACTGTAGGCCGTACATACGCATGAACGCTAATTTCATTTTTTTGTCATATTAATGAAATTAAAACAAAATGAGAGAGATATATATATGTTATAATACCAGAATTATATCCATAATTTAGATGTAATATATTACATAAATATCCATTATATATATGTATTTATAATATTACATAACATTTTGAGATAAGAAATGAAATGTACCGTTCATGGAGACGGTAAGCCGTACGTACGCATGAACGCTACTTCCATTTCTATTTCATATTTAATGGAATTAAAACATAATGATACATAATAGTATTTTAATTCCAGTATGGTATTATATATAATATCATTAAATATATCCTTTATACGTACCACATATGGTATTAAGGAATCAAATCACTTTGAGGGGGTGGTAGTCCGCAATTCCTTAAAAGAAGATATCGCGTATACCCATAATGGAAGCCATAAAGGTATTCCATAAATGAAAAATACAGAAGCTTAAGGAAAACATAAACATATTATATATCATATATAAATATAGTGACATCTTAATGGCCAACTCTGAAGGTGTTAAAAGAATGTTGAACAATCATCGTTTCGGGAGGCAGAAATTCACCATCCACGGAAACACTATGTTCTTTAACCATTAGATGTAGGTGTGTGTAATTGTAGCTCGAATACTTCTTATAAAAACATACTAGTATATTTAATATACAAGATTTGTTACAAAATAAATGAATAAAAAGTGTTTAGGGGGTTGGAGAAGAAAAATAAAACAAAAGGACACAAGTGAAGACATTACCATAAAATCGGGTAACTCCCTTTGGTTTGAGCTCAAAGGCTTCCTTGGGAAGACATCTGCCAAAATTGAGGCTTCAAGGAGTTAGATAGAGATGTGGAGAGACAAAATGAGAAGGGTTTGTCCGAGCCAGAGGCTTTGGGAGTGTGGGTAAAGAGGTAGATATGGGGGCCTTTTATAAGAGGAGAGGAGGGGCACTCTTGTAAAGTTACAAAATGTTACTTTATTTTCAAAAGAGTTTCGAAATTTAAAGGTACCACATTGATGTATTTCTAGGGAATGGTGATAAGGGTTCGAAATCCTCTAATCCAATTGTTTTTAAACATGTTTAACTCTTAGATATTACATTATATTTCCATTTAATTTTAATCATCAAATAATGAGGTCATTGCTGCATCATCATGATGTCATAAATAATTTAATTTATTTAATGTCTAAAAATTATAAACAATATACTATGATACATGGTGAGGTTTCTAGGTGGATTGTTCGGAACAACTTAGTAGAGACATTTAATATGAGATGAGTTGTGAGATATCTCCCTTAACATTTTCTTCTGAGGGAGTTTCCCCTGTGAGATGTGTCCTTCTGGCCTAAGAGACAATGAGACCAGATGCTTCTTAGGGCCCCCTAAGGGATGCCTTGCTTTTGTGATGAACTAGGGAGTCCTTGCAGGAACACTCTCTTTTTTTCAATGAGAGGACCCCTGTTATGGGTCGCCTCTTTTATTATTCATTTGAGGATCTTAGGTAGGATTCCTCTTTTCTAAGGATCCCATGTTGGATTCCTTATCTCTAGTAATCTGGAGGATCCTGAGTAGGATGAATCCTTGGTGTTTGACTTGTGGGACCCAGTGGGTGCCCGTTTTTTGACCGACCTGAGTTGTTACGTCATGTTGGGGTAGAGAAGGTGTCCAGGTGTCATCTAGAACCAGTTCCTAGTAAGTAATACGGTGGGGTTATTTTTTTAATGTTGGATTGGGTGTTCGGCTACCCCCACTTGTTTATTTATATCTGACTTGGGTTGTTGATGTTGTAGTTTTACCAGAGGTGCATCCTGGTTGGTGGCTGTTGAGACTGAGGAGAGGCGTCTTCTTGTTTATTGGAATACCTACTTTTCCTTGTGTGCCTAATTAGTAGGTGGCATGTTGTTTCTTCTCCAAATGTTGTGTGTTTTGTGCGTTTTTGAGAAACGAACCCAAATTTGGGGTGCCGTGTGGCTGAGGCCGTGGAAATTTTAAATACCAAGAATTGATTAGGTAATTAAATGTGATATTAAAATTCTGTTTGGGATCACTGCTTGGATCCAGGACCATCCCGATGGGTGCATTCCTCTGTTTAGCCATTTTCCCAGGATACCTGAGGGTATGCCATGTTTAATTATGCATTACTTTTGCCTTGAGATAAATTTTATGTAAAATGCATGTTTATATATTGGGAAATGGCCTGGTTACATGTGCCTGAGGGTGGTGTTTTACTATAGCCTGAGGGCGTGACTATATTAGCCTGAGGGCGATGTTGTATTTCTCCTGAGGGAAACCTTTCGTGCCTGAGGGCGACACTTCGTATGCCTGAGGGTGGGAATTCTGCTATGCCTATGGGTGAGATTCTGATTCGCCTGAGGGCAAGGCCTGAGGGCAAGTTTACTATTTCTCCTGAGGGCCAGACATGAGGTGAAGGTTACTAAATCTCTTGAGGGCAAGGACTAAGGGAAATGTTCTGTTTAACCTGAAGGCACGATTTTGTTTAGCCTAAGGGAAAGGTTCTTTTTAGCCTATGGGCTTAGATTTGGTTTACTTGTTTAGAGATATATTTAATTCGTTGGCCGAAGAAGGTACATGTCGATGGGATTACAGACCTAGAGATCCACTTAATGATACACGGCTTGAGTGGCACGACGTCCAGCTCAATTCCCTTTCCCATTATGTCTAGGAGATCGGGATTATGGTCCCAAGGATCGACTACTGATGTGGTTTCTTGTTATTTGAATCACTTATCCATGAATATTCATATTAATGTAAATTTGTATAGGTATGGGACTATACATGTGTACGTATATAGATATGGACATCCATTGTGTCACTTTCCCAGTTGAAAGGGATTACATTCCATGAGTTCAACTGTGGTTTCACGTTTGGTTTACATCCTTTGTTGTGTTCCTGCTAGGCTGATCATGTTGTTGTTGCATACACTTTTAGCAGCACAGTTGTAGGTTTCTTGTCAGGGTGCCCTACTGAGATTATTTCTAACCCCTGCACGTGCACCTCATTGTGCGTGTAGACATTAGGTCTACATTTCAGGTTGGGCACGAGTTGCATGGTGGATAGGGCTGAGGCCCAGTGTTGCATGATCGAGCAGAGCTGCTCGAGTGGGACTACTGATCAGGTTGATGCAGTTCGACAATGTCTAGAGATCTGGTACGTAGATTGTCTTGGAGTTAGTAGCAGAGCCCTGTACCTTAACATTAAGTTTCTTTTGTACTTGTTCTGTATGGTCAGCCAGTGGGTGACCAGTGTTGTATTGTATTGCATAGCTGTTCGGGATTTTACAGCATTTTACTATTACAGTTAGTTATATTTCTGTTGTTTACTACTTCCGCACTCTGTTTACTTTCTACTGTGTATGATTCTTAGTTATTTCTGCTGTTTTCATACTATGGTATGAGGGAATAGTCTCCCCACTATCACACACTAGGCCCTCGCCGCTAGTCGGCAGCCTCTGGCGTACGGGGAGGCGCACTTGAGTCCTTGTGGTGAACCGACTCGGAGCACTGGCTTAGTGGATTCCGGGCCAGGACGTTACATGATATACAGCTCCTTTGGAACCATTGTATGGGTGTCCTTGTAATTACCCACATTGTTGGATAAAAATATGCGAGACATCACTAGTTGGGCTGAGGCTTGTCTAGGAAACATCTGAGAAGATTCAATTGATCTTAAATAGAATAGATACAAATCATAGTCCTCTGAAAGAATTTACATCTCAACATTGTCAAAAAATTTTTTTGCGTTGACTGACTATGTATTCATTATGATATCTCCAAGGAATGGCCATAAATGTTTTTGGAAATAGGAAAAAATTATATCCTTGCTACATATTCCATTTTGAGATTAGATAATTGTTTGGAGACGTGGAATATTAATTGGAGTTATCATCGGGGTTATGTGTTGTTCGTAATGTGATCCATATATCACAATTCAAAATGTATCCACATAATCTTATCCATTTGATAAAATATGATCACATTAACCTAGAGATTAATGCATCATTCATATATATCTCTATATATATTGTGGATAAGTAGAAAAATTTATTTCCTGGAAAAAGCATCATTCTATAGTTGGTTTTTTGGTAATATAGATAAATTAAGGAAGAGATTTGGGAATATGAGATGGAAATTTATGTATATATATAGGAACACTTTCATGAAATTGAATATTTTTTACCTTCAGAGGATAGACATACTAGTGTTGGGGAAACATTTACAACCCCGATCACTTGTAAGTAACCCAATATTTATATTTTATGGTCAACAATGTTTATGGGCGATGTTTTGTAGAGTAGGGAGAACATTAATTTTTTTTTGGAGCTAATGGGAAGGTGCATAGACTGCATACAATTTGTCCAAACCGTATAATATCCTACAAAAAATTGTGTGATTTTTATTGATTGGCCTTTTAATGATGTGGATTCATATTGGTAGGAAGTAGGTAATGAAGGTTGTGTGATGAGATAATGTGGAATTCAATCCTTAACAAAGTGGCTAACAAATGGTTATCACATCGTTTTCATAACCGTAAGAGTAAACCATGCACAAGTTCAATGGAATATCCTCTAATAGTGGATCAAATGTGTTTTTTAATTTAAGAGACTTTATTTCTCATCTATAAGGCCCTAACTCAGTATTTTCCTTCCTAAACGGTTAGGGATGGTTCTCCCATCGATCCAAAGGTGATCAGAAGTCTTTAATAGGTGATTATAAGACGATTATTCATGGTTACTGATCATTCTTCACTCTTCGAAATTTTTTTCTTTGATCTACATTACCCATATTATTGGTTTTGAAATTATATTATAGTTTCTGGAAGGTGTAAAGTTTTTTATGTTAAATACATATATATTTTCCTTGTTTGTGATAATGGAAAAGGTCAAAGGAAGGTTTGCGAAGTATTAAACCAATTTTTTTTTATTCTTCGTGTGTATCTTATTTCACAAAAAACTCTTCATGTATGTGGCTTCACTCTTGAATAATATGTCTTTAAATGATTGTTATAGTTTCAAATTGATTTAGATAATTGAAATTTATCATTAAATCTTGGTGAGACACATTATATAAATATTCATAGGTGATGATTTATGTTTTTCTGGTGATATTGCAGAATTTAGGTTAATTGTTGTTAAAAGTGTTTAGTTCTGGATTTTGAAAAGAATATTTATAAATGTTTTAATTTCATGATAATTTTAATTATTTTATAGAGCATGGTTTTCAATAAAAATATTGTTTTATTTAATTATATTTATATTATCAGAATTGGATTAGTTTTTGTGCATACTTGGTTGTGTGTTAATATTTCATTTATAATGATTAATTAAAATATGAACTAGTTTTCAATGAAAAAGGTGTAATGGAACATTGGAAATAAGTACCATCTAATGACATGTTATATCGATGATAGAAAAATCTTGAGTATCGAACTATTATAACAAAGAATTCTTTGTTGGTATTGTTGTGGAGTGTAATAAGATTATTATGTCAAAATGAGTTTTTAAAATAGTTTTAATCATATGAATCATTTTCCTTCTTGAATAATGGATTTCGATTTAAAATTGGTAATTATGGTATGTTTTCTATTTAGTTATATGCTATTATTGAAATTAATTATATTAAGATATAAAATACTTTAGAGACTAATTTGGATACATGTTACTAATTATTATACCCTAGTGGCATGAGTGGTGAAATCATTTGTATAAAATATACTAGGATATAATTTCGATCCATGATTTTGAAAATTTGTGATTTTGTAAAAGTCATCAATCAAGACATGTGATATTGTAATGTATTATAGAAATTTACACAAATTAATGATAGTTGGGTTGTTTGATATTGTTCGAGCATGGATTTTTAGACAATAAATTCATCTATTTGACTTTTAGAATTGTCATCTAGTCTTTCACTGAATACCTTGTTATTGTTGTCTCCAATTGAGGTAATTGATTTTACTGTGTTTAGATTAATTAAATGTTGAGTTGTATTTTATTTTTATTAGGCATCATATTGTGGGTTTTGGGTTTGTATTTATTAGGTTAGTTTATTTATTCTTTAATATAAAATAGTCCTTCACATATATTGAATCCATTCAACAAATATTTCAATCCTTTATAACATTGGGGATGTTTCCTAAAACCATGTATAATCCTCACACCCTATCATGAAAATTAGAAGAAGACCGTATGTTATAGTCTTACACTATAACACATATAAAATTGAATTCATCCTAAAAAAAATATTCACATTGGAACCGATAACAGAGCATTCATCTTCCTTGTTACATCGAAGGGCTTCCACATTCCTTTCTCTTTATTATTGTATCACTAAATAAACTACCATGGTATTGGTTTTATTTTTCCTAAAATATTATGTATTTTCTATAATCTCAACTATTTCATCTTCATAAGAATGATCATTTTCTAGTGGTACAATGATTGTGTTTAGTTCATATTATTTATCAGGTATATACTACCCCAGTGGAGATTCATGGGACACATCATTAACATGATTGATATTTATTGGAAGAACCATGTGATAACATGTAGTTCTGACATGATAAATAATTTCATAAAAACTAATTTACCGATGTCTTAGTTATTTCAGTACTTTCAACCATTATATATTTATACAAAACACTTCTCACAAACTTCAAATTCATTATTACATTTTTTATTATCAGTACATTTATGACAACATTGTGATTTCATTATATGTTACTAATGGGTTCTAACCTCCTATACTATATCATTAGAATTATAATTTCCCAATAGCATTAAATATACAAAATAATTCCATTACATTGAATTTATAAAATTAATTAAATAATTATTAATATAAGTAAACACATTAATGGTAGATTAAAGTATATTTTTATCATGGAAATACAATTAGAGAATATTTAAGATCTCATCCATCATAACAATCCTTAAAAAATGACCATTGAATATTCTATATGTTTTGAATTGTTATCTTAAACTAAAAATATATCTAAGTACGTTACACAATGAATAAACTCAACACATTATGAATGTCTCTCTAATGATGTCACCAAATTATCATGGAAATCATTAGTTCCATGTTAGATTCAACTGAATGTCATACTCAATACAACCTCACCAGCTACAAAATATATATTCTATAAAGTTTATATAGAGATAAACATTATATATTAGTAATGATGTATGAAGACATAAAAAAAATTTTATTGACTAAAAAAAATAATTTACTCATGAATAATAAGATAAAAGCTAATTGTTACCATAACCATTAATCATATATCCCAACCGATTAAAGTTATTACACATTAAATATCATTATCTCAAAAACCTATGCAACTTAATAGGGTTGTGATTCCGTAATCCTTACTCTTGATAAACCACCATCAGGTATAACCTCAAAAGTGGTGTCAAAGATATCGATTCTTTGATCATATATAAACTCATAATCCAATGATGGTATCAATATTTATGAATTTTATATCATATAGAGAAATATAGGATTATATAATTTATTTTTCATTTTATTACATATTTATTATTTTATCATAAATATTAACATTTTTATCATAATAATGGTTTCTTTCATATACAAATTTAATATAAAACGTGAATTTGTTATTCGAGAAACCGTGTAGAGGGATAATATCAATTGAAATTTTAGTATGGGTAGTTAAATATAATTTTTATAAGGCACATTCAAACAAAATAAAACATGATATTCCTAACAATGAAGTGTTGGATATGTTTTTCTTAATTTTTAGGATTCAAATAATCCATTTTGTTTTTTTTCCCATCATATGTTTCTGTAGATTTACATCCACATTATCCCTTGGATTAAAGAATCCATTTAGAAAATGAAAAAAAATTCATTGCACTAGAATCACTAAAGTCTGGGTGATTAATTGGTATTATTATATCATCCTCCATTTCATTAATGGTTAAATTATACACATTTCAAAATTGTTGGGATTTATTTCAGCCATTGTCCAATTTCAAATTTATATGAGTTGCATTCATGAAAATCCAAAAAAAATTTATCAAAAAATTTCAGCATGAAGATGGATATATTTTCATTGAAACAATTGATTTTTCATTATTCATGATCTTACATTTTTTATCAATAGGACATGAATTTTTGGAATATTAAATTTCTATTTCTACCATTACTGAACATCTAATTACATCTTCATAGATAAAAATGTCTCTTATAGACATGTTCATTTGACTAATTTATTCCATTTCACCTATTAATATATAATTTCTTATCTAAGGTATGATGAATAACCCTATATATTACCTTAATTTAACTATTATTTTATATTCATGGGTGGGAATAAATTCATCATCTACAAAGGTAAATCACATGAGTAAAACCACAAGTAAATGCACGATCATATCCATTCAAGTATATGCCACTAAATATACCCTAAACATATAGATATAATAATTATAGATAATAAGAATCATATTTTAATAACATTATATCCAAATGAAACATTGTCATCACAAGTTCGAAAGGGAAAAAATATAACCAGGAGAAACAAGATCCATGAACTCATCCATCCTAGATGGTACCCGACTGATAGGTACACTCTATTGGAAACAACTGTACAATTAGTAATGGTGTGTCTAATAGAACTTTCTCTATAGAAAAAATCATACTAGGTCCATCTCTAGTGCCCAACACCGATGTTTCATTCATCATTGTCATGTTCCCAATGTAACACTGAGGAAACCCATGTATGGGGGCCGTCCCTCACAACTATAAACCAATTTGGGAGCACTTATCATAACCACCTCACGAATCATCCATTGCTCCTATATGGATTCGATCACACCTCATTCTATTGAGGTACCCCTAGATCTTATCTTGATAATGTTATCATCTTATTTATGGGCCAATTCCTCACTATTGTGTCTGATAGTTGAGGGAGATCCAACAACAATTGGGGACCCACACAATACCTGGTAAGGGATTACTACCCAGTGACAATAGGATCCTCACTCTAGAACAACAGGGGAGTATCAACTCCATTGTTCATATTTAGAGGACCTACACCATGATATGATAGGGGAGTACCAACTCCTATCATAGTGGACCCTCACCCTACCAGGTAGGGGTGTACGGACTATATTCGATCATGTGTGCATGTCCCATGTCCAAAATCAACATGGGTGTATAGAATCATATCATAGAGGACCCACACCCTACCCGGTTGGGGAGTAAAAAATCTATTCAAACATGTGTATATCACATGCACCCTGAAACAATATGGGAGTACTAAATGTTGTCATTGTAGAACAACACCCTACCAGGAAGGGGAATATCAACTCTATGTATGTTATATTTTAAATACCCACACCCTAATAATATATGGGAGTACTGACTCCATATACAGATCAACCACTCCTTGTTCCCATAAGGGAGTACATAATGTACCTTAAAAACATCTCTAGGAAATATCACACTAGAACATTAGGTGAATGACACCCCTGGATGAAGCTACCCAAAAAAGTGATCCTTCACCCCCACAACATGCATTTTCTTCTATTGTGAAAAATATTGATTTACATTCATACATGTATTTACCAGAAGGAGGAACCAATCATACCATTAGATCATAAGAAGTCATTTCAAAAAAAGTCAATTAATGTATCTGTAACATCCCATGTAAATAATGAAATATGAAATTTTCATATTTATTAATATTTCTGAATTAAATATTAATTTAACTTTGAAGGTTATTCTATGTTCGATGGGGTACCTGATACAAAACAACAAGTTTCACTTAAATCTTACACTGCACACTAATATTATAATATTATTATTTTAAATGGTTACTAACGATGTTCTATTATATTAATGAGAATTATTAGGACTATCTACAATATGATGATACGTGTTTGTTAAATTTTTTTACATTTATCCATGAAATGTTAGTGGTGTAAAATGTGAATGAATCTGATTAAAAGCTATAATAGTCTAATATTGATTAAAAGATATGTTTACTGCCTTTTGATGGAGAAACTATTTTAAATCTAGTTTTGGAATATTTCATATGTTCTATTTAACAAAAAAATTCTTCTTTGGAACCGGGACATCAAAATTTATTGGGATGAAATTTTTTTATTTTTCTGATAATGTCCAATTTTGAATGAATAGTGAAAAATACTGTATTTTAATTCAAAAATTCCTTTAAACATATTTTATTTAATAGGATATATTCTATTTTTTATTGGTTATAAAGTTTATAAGAATATATTTTTACCATTTAATTCAATTGTGGTCATTTGAAGTAATTTCACGTTGAAATTGGGCATAAACAAGTGAAATTGTTTTTATAGTTATTTCATAATACAGGCTCTTGGTTTTAACAGCATGAATTAATTTTAAATTAATTTTTTCACCTTATGTGTTTTGAATTTGATAAAATTTATTCCATTTTTAGAATTACGAGTTTCAAAATGTTTAAATAGGTATCTTTTATTTATAGACATTTAGAATATTTAATTCAATAAATATTTTTCTTACTATGGTTAAAAGTTAAATCTGGTAATTAAGGGTAAGGAAATAATATTATATTAATATTAAATTACTCTAACATGTTTCATAATCCTAGTTTTTGATATATATCTAACCTCGGGAATCGTTGAGTCGATTTTGGGACCCCATGGGGCCACATGGGAGTGATAATGACACATTATTTAAATTAAACTAAAGTAACGAAAAATGACATAAATAATATATTTTAGTATATAAATTTTTACATGGGGTTATATAAGATAGAACATCCACTATAAATATGAATTTTAATGATAAAAAATCTTCCTATTTCATGGTTTTTTTATAATTTTTAGGCATCATATAAATTAAATTATTTATGACACAATGATGATGCATTGTTTACCTTATTAATATATGATTTCAGTAAATAAGATTATAAATATTAAAATAATATCTAAAACATATCCAATTATAATTGGATTATTCTATTTCAACCATGGGTCATATTATCGTTGATTTTAATAACTTTTTAATATTTAGAAACCAAAAAATATTATATAATAAAATTATATTTTCACAATTTCCTAAAGAGCCCCTCCTCCCACTTATAAAAATCCATCACCTCTAACCCATTAATCAAACCTCTCATGCCCCTTGGCTCATCCAACCCCTTCCCAAATAATCTATAATGATCCGTCTCTTTATACTATAAAATATGAATAAGTCATAAGGAATTTCAATAGGTTTTTTTGGATCAAACCAAAGGGAGTTACCCGAATTAAAGGTATCAATTTATCTTAATTTATTTTCTTTTATTTTACTTCTCCAACCACAAAACTGTTTTTATTATTTTATTATTTAACAACACATGTGTCATAAATATATATGTTTTTTTTATGAGATGTATTTGAACTATACTTACACACACCTCCATCTAATGGGTAAAAAACATATTGTTTCTCTAGATCAAAAACTAACACCTCAGGAAAATATGTTTGTTCAATAATAATTTATGACCTCTAATGGAAGACATTAAGATGGAACTATATTTATATATGATACATATTATGTTTATTTTTTATTTATTCTTCTATATTTCACATTTATAGCATAAATTTATGGATTCCACTATGTCTAAAAGAAATAATTTCATTTTAGGAATTGTGGACTACCGCCCCCTCAATGTGATATGACTCATTAATGCCATATTTGGGATGTATAAAATATGTAGTTAATGATATTTTATAGGGTATTATAATGGAATTATTATATACCTATGTATAATTATGTTTTCATTCCATTAAATTTGAAATAGAAATGAATGTAGCGTTCATGTGTACGTACGACTTAGCATTTCCAAGAATGGTGCATTTCAATTATTACCTCCGAATGTTATGTACTATTATAAATACATCTTTTAATGGAATATATATGATATATATGAAATATAAATCATTAATATTATTCATTATGTAATGAAATTTTGACCACATGAACAACTTGTAATTATAAAAAGTTATTTTTTAATCAAGTATCAAATATTGACAAAATGAACGTTATTAACATATATGATTAAATAATGTTTATAACATGGTAATAATTATTATAAAAGGAATAATAAAATAAAATATATTTCTTAAGGAAGTATAAATTCATTTTAGATTGTTTTCTAAGAGATTAATGAGTGAAAAGGTCAATTCTAACGCGACGTAAGGGACATCTTCTCAATCATCTATCATTGAGGAATATTTTGTTTTAAAAATGACATTATTTGATATGGTGTATAAACACCATTGAATTATTATTTCATTCAAAGAGAATATTTTTCTAGGAAGATTTCTACAAAATGAAAAAAATAATGTTTCTTTTTAATGTAATCGGTGACAACAACCTTTTCGCCACCATGAGTATTATTTAACCTATGTCTTCCATAACAAGTCGCAGTGTTTTTTTAAAGGAAAATAAACACTATATACCCTTTATATATATTTTGGTATTGAATTTTTTTTGAGAAATAAGTGATTATTTCAATATCATGAAATGATATATTTTGATTAAAATGTGGGAATTTTATATATTCATTATGATTGATTCATGTGTTATGGTTCTTGGACATTATTTATGTATACTGGTGGTTCCAAGATAATCATAGGGTGGGTGTACCCAAGATAGCTCCCTAATACATTGGTTAATTTGACAGAGGTAAACATTAATGTTTCTCCTTATATATTTCGTGAATATACGGTGATGGGTATTCCAATGTACCTCCCTATGTAGCTCTGATAGGTACAATGTATGTATGATATGGGTTCCACATGTTACATTTATGATTAAGGATTTTTATCTTTTATTCAAAAATAATATGATTTCATGAGGTATTTTAAGGGCATTTTGTTATGTATGTATTGATGAAGAAATGTTTTGGTTCATTTTTTAATAACCCTTACTGAACATTTTATGGTCATCACATGTTTCAAAATGTTTTTCACAGGACTTAATGAAGAATAAGGTCAAGGATATGATCAAGGGAATGCTATGTTGTCTAAAACATGGAAATGGACTTGACTCTTTTGTCAAGAGTTTATATTATATGAAAAAGATGGAAACTAATTATAAGGGTATACATTGTAATTTTGGAGATGTTATGTAATAGTTATGGCCTAACTCTCTAAATATATAATCCTAAAAAAATCATCAATGTGAATTATTTATTTAATTCAATATTATGTAATGATTTAAGGATCGACCCTTATAGTTGGTATAAGAGGTCATTTTTGATATCTTTAGACGTTTTGATATTATTAAATTAATCCCCATAAATTAATTTATGGTAATATTTAAATGATATAGAATTTAAAGATTACCATCTTGCATCGCCTAAGTTTTTTTTTTGTTCAGAATGGTTTTCTACAGAGGAAACAAGGAAGATATGATGGGATGTCATCAGGAGGAATACAAACATTCAAATAAGCAATCTGAGGTGGTCGGAATAGGAACATAACAATCTATTATAGTGATTGAATAGTTGACTCAAGCTATTAATGGTGGTGGTATCCATGCACAAGCTCAACCAGATAAACCACAAAGGAACATGTCTATAGTTGAGCATTTCATAAGCCAACATCCACGATCATTTAGAGGATCATCTAACCCTATTATCGAAGACGGGTGGATTGAAGCACTAGAGAATATTTTTGATGTTATGGGGTGTTCATAACATCCAATGGTTAGTCCCCCTTTTTACCATTTTGATGGTGAAGATGATCAGTGGTGGTCAATGGTGAAAAATATTAGGAATAATGAAGAGTTTGATGCTCTTGATTGGGCTGAATTCAAAGGTATGTTTCTTGAGAAATATTTTACTAAGGTGGTTTTTTGTAGGATTAAAAAAATTCCTATAATTGATGTAGGAGGATGACTCAATGGCCTCTTATGAAGAAAAATTTACACGATTGGCATAATATTATTAATATTTCAAAAGAGACATTGATAGAAAAATAAATTATTTTTACTCAGGATTAAAGCCAATGTATTGAAGGTATTTTTATTCTCTTCAGTTCAAAAGTTATGAATTTTTTTTGCAATGTGCAGAGAAGGTGGAAATGGAGTTTTCCTATGATAAGTTGTTCTTTGACTAGAAAAAAAATTATATGTTAAGGTGGTATAATAAAGGGAAGAACTGTTCAAAAAGGTATAATGGTATGAAACGAAAGATTACAATTTGTGAAAAATTTGACAAAAGGCATGATGGGTAATGTCTTTTGAAATCTAGTAACTACTACAAATGTGGTAAAATGGGATATAAATCTCTTAATTTCACTGAAAAAGATCAGGGTAATGGTATCACAAAATAATATATATAATATGTAAAAACAATTAGTGTAATGAAATGGGTCATTATGAAAATGATTGTCCAATGAAGAACACAATTGAGAGAAATCAACCGAACTACTAGGCGAAAGGGGTTGTGAAATCATTTGCAACTACTTCAGCAGATGTTGGGCAATCAAATGAAGTAGTATTAGGTACACTTTTTGTTTTTTCACTTTATTCCAATGTGTTTGATTTGGGGTCTACAAATTCATTCACATATGAGAAGTTTTCTAGTAAATTGGGAATTTCATATCATGATATGAATCATGAACATATGGTAAAAACACCTAGAGGAAATTTTAAGACAAGAAGAAATTATAAGAACCTTCTTATCCTAGTGTGGAGAAAGAATCTACCTACAAATCATATGGTTTTTCCTCTAGTGGAGCTTGATTTAATTCGTGGAATAGAATGGATTTTTTTATCATGATAATATTGAATATAGAGCTAATGAGGTTTCATTTGAAAAATATTCTATTTTTGTGTACAATAATGAACACATAATTTTGATAACATATCACGAAGCTGAGAATCTTTTAAAATATGGAAACAAATGTTACCTTGCACACATTGTTGAATACAAAGGACGTGTTCAGATTAATGATTTTCCCATGGTAAATGAGTACCTTGATGTTTTTATTGATGTGTTTCCCAGTATTATACCTAATCAGGAATTTGAATTTACTATTGACATAGTTCCTGATGATAATCCAAATTCAAAACCCCTTTAACAAATTGATGAAATTGAACTTATAGAGAAAAAAATAAATTGCAAGTGTTATTAGATAAAGGATATATTCAACCTAGCACATCACTATGGGGTGATCTTGACTAATTTGGTAAAAATAAAGATGGTTGAATGAGTCATTGCATTGATTATAGAGTATTGAATAACATCACAATTAAGAAGAAGTATAATTTTCCTCATATCAACATTTTTTATCGGCTCCAGGGAGCTCAGTATTTTTAAATTATTTACTTGAAGATGGGGTACCAATAGTTGAATTTAAATGAGGTCGACACTACAAATATAGTGTTTTGTTTTAGATATGGCCATTATTAATTTCTATTCATGCCTTATGGTTTAACCAATTCAACTATTGTATTCATGGATACTATGAATAGAATTTTCTGTGAGTTCTTGGATATGTTTGTTGTTGTGTTCATTGATGAAATTTTTGGTTTATTATAAAATTAAATAAAATAATTAATGTCATTTAATGGTTTTTTGAATATATCATAATAAAGAATCTATTGGGGGAATTTAGTATTACTGTGTTTTGGTTAAATTAAATTTTATTCCATGGTCACATTATTTTAAAAAATGGCATAAATGTTGATCATGCTAAAACAAAAACCATTGAAGAATGGAAAATACCCACAAATATAACTGGGGCTTATTGTTTTCTTGGATTGATAGATTATTACCTAAGGCTTGTTGAGTATTTTTCATAGTTATCTAGTCCAATAACTAAGTTAACTCAGATAGGTATTAACTTAATTTGGACAAAATAATGTGATGATTGTTTTTAAGAATTGAAATGAAGATTGGTGAATGATCAAGTTAGGGCTCTTCCATAGAGAAATGGAGCGTTTGTTGTTTAAAATGATGGTTCTTTGAAAGGAAATGGTTGTTTCCTCATGCAGGATGATCATGTAATTGCTTCTGCATTACTTCAGTTTAAACCACATGTGTGAAATTACCATACACATGATTTGGAATTAGCTATGGGTTTTTTCTATAAAAATTTGGAGGAATCATTTGAATGGAGTAAAATTTGAAATATATACAGACCACAAGATTTAGAAGTATATATTAACATAAAAAGAGTTGAACACGAGACATAAGAGATGGTTCGAATTAATCATTGATTATGATTGCACAATCCCTAATCATCCAGGAAAGGAAAACTAAGTGGATGATGCTTTGAGTCTAAAAAGTAAAGCTTCTTTAGCCATGATATGTTTAGAATGAGATCCTTTGGTTTTTGATTTTATGAAATTTGGAACAGAAGTTGTTTGGGTAATAAATTATTCAATTTTGTTTCAATTTTCTGTGAAATCATCTGTATCAGATAGAATAATGCAAGGAAAAAAATAAGATAGTGAGTGGAATAAAAAGGTAGAGTTGGTTCAGAAGGGTATATTTACAGAAATTACCATTGATAATGATTGTGTTATAATATTTTAAAAGAGATTATGTGTGCCTTTTGATTCAAAACTAAAAAATGAGTTGTTATTTGATGCTCATAGTTCCCCGTTTTCTGTTCATCCTGAACGTAATAATATGTACATAGATCTTACGGAGTTTTACATGAGGGATAAAATGAAAAGTGATATTGCTGATTTTACTGTGAAGTGTTTGACTTGTCAGCAGGTTATTGTTTGGAGGAAGTTACATAAAGGGATGATTCAATGTTTACCAATGTCAGAGTTGAAATGAGAAAATATATCCATGGACATCATTGTTGGATTACTGAAGACATCACAAGTTAATAATGTTATCAGGGTTACTGCTGATTGATTAACGAAATTTTCTCATTTCATTCCTTTCCGAGATACTTTGTCTCCATATCTGCATTAACAGTTATATGTTAAAATATTGTTAGTTTTCCTAGTGTTCCCCTCTCCATTGTATCTGACCGTGATACCATGCTTACTTATATCTTTTAGAATAGGCTTCAAAAGTCGTTGGGTACCTAAATAAATTATGGTACTGCTTTTTATCCTTAATCTGATTGGCCGTTCAAATGAAAAATTCAGACCTTGGAGTATATGTTATGGTATTGTTCACTAGATTATTTGGGAATTTGGAACCGACATATTTCATTGATTTAGTTTTCGTATAATAACATTTTTCATTACATTATATAGATGGCTCTATTTGAGGCATTATATAGAAATTGTTGTCGAACTCCAGCTTTTTGGGATACCGTAGGTGAAAGGAATCTAATGGGACTAGAATTGGTAGAAGAAATGTCAAAAAAGGTTCAGTTGATTTAGAAGCACATGAGAACAACTCAATGAAAGGGGAAAAGTTATACAGATAATCTGAGTAAGGATCTATCTTTAGAGTTAGGTGATTATATCTTTCTCAATGTTTCTCCATGGAAAAGTGTGATGTGTTTTAGTAAGAAAGTAAAGTTGAGTATAAGGTTCATTGGTCCTTATGAAATCCTATAAAAATTTGGATCAGTTGCGTAAAGCGTGTCTTTACCACCATGTTTATCACAGGTTCACAACGTTTTTCATGATTCAATGTTGAGAAAATATATGACAGATCCATCTCATGTTTTGATCCGAGAGGTTTTTCAGTTGGAAGAGAATCACTCTTTTGAAGAACAACCCGTCCAGACTCTAGACCAAAGAGAGAAAGTGTTGTGGAATTTGGGAATTCATTAAGTAATATTTTTTTTTGGAAAAAACATATGGTAAAAGAGGCAACATGGGAATCTGAAAATGCTATGACTGAAAAATACCCCATGTTTCGTTAAGTAAGTAAAATTTTGAGGATGCAATTTTTTAATGGGGGGAAGGATGTAACATCCATGGTAACTAAAGGAATATTACATTTTTGTATTAATTAATATATGAGAATTTAATAATAATTTACCTTTAAATGGGTTTATATGTTGGATGGAATACCTAATACACAACAACAAGTTTCATTTAAATCTTTCGTTTCACACTAATAATATAATAATATTTCTTTACATGGTAGTTAATGCCACAATGTTTTATGGGAGAGAATGATTAGAAAAAACTAAAATATGATTATACATGTTTGTTAAATGTTTTTACAGTTATATAATAATAGTAAGAGGATAAAAATGTGAATGAAATTTAAAACATAAATACTCTAACATTTATTAAAAGGTCAATTTAACGCCTTTTGATGGGGAACCCTTTTTAAATATATTCTCAATCACTTTTATATAGTCTATTTAAGAAAATAAAATTGTTCTTTATAATTGATATATCAAAATTTACATTGGATAAATTTTTTGTATTTTTCTTATAAAGTCAATTGTTTAATGAATATTGAGAAAAATTGTATTTTAATTCCACACTGTCTTTTAATATAATTTATTTATATGGTTAGATATATTATTTAATGGTTCAAATGAGTATTTAGAACATGTTTTTACCATTTAATCCAATTTTGGTCATTGGATGTAATTTCAAATGGAAATCAGACATAAACGAGTGTGAATCATTTTATAGTTATTTCTAAAAAACACACTTTTTTGTTTTAACAATTTGTATTAATTTTAAAATAATTTCTGCCACTTCTATGTTTTGAATTTGGATAAAATGATTCCATATTTTTAATCCAGAGCTACAAATTGTGTAAATAGGTAACATTTATTTTTATACATTATTAATATTCACAAAGGTAAATATTTTATTTACCATGGTTAAAATTTAAATCTTGTAATAAAGGGTAAATAAATAATACTATAATAACATTAAATTATTTTAATATGTGTCATAATCCGATTGTTTGATACATATACTACTATGGGAATCATTGGGTCGATTTTGGGACCCCATGGGGCCACATTTGAGTGATTGTGACAGTTTCTTTTAATTGACATAATGTAAAGGCAAAAATAATGTAAACAAATATCTTTTAGTAAATAAATTTTTACATGGTGTAATATAAGTTATCCCTTCGAATACTAATATTAATTATTTTATTTCCAACCACATCATGAATACTAATTTCAATAGTTGGACTGTGCTAACCAATGATAGGATTATCATACGGAAAGGACACCTTCACAAAAACTACCACAGTCTCATATTATACATCTGATTCATCATTCGTGAGTTATAAGGATTTGAAAAAAAATAGAATAATATTATTTATGGTTATTACAATTTTAGGTTTTATCTTTGGAGGCCCATGATGAAAAAATTTAATTCATGACTAGGGTAAACCATCCTTCTTGAACATAACACTACCCTTAGATTTTTGATATAGGAACCTGTTTAAGAGTTATTTATCATTTTTAGAAAAACATATCACCCGTGCTAGTTAAAATGTAAAAAATTTTGATGAAAAATTCAGGGAAAACCGAACCTTATAATTGCACGTCGTATAATCACCTAATATTGTAATATTCCCATTAATTTTAAGAAAAATAACTGGGAAATTTAGAACCAATACAGGGTTGAATCATGTAAAACATAGAGAGAACATGTCATGCATCACTTCTATTCATAGTACCTTACAAAATTTTTGTGGAGAAGGTGTGACAAATATTTACACAGGAACATATCCCCCTATCTAAGATGATGTTTTGAGTAGGTTCATGTCTTCTACAATGATACCGGGGCATTGCCCCTGTATTTGTGTCATGATCAGATTCACTTCATTATACCTTACTAGGCCTGAAGAGTGTACATTAAGAACTTTTAAATGTCTTATGTTTGGATTTATAATGGTGACTACATGACATGGGGGTAATCAAGATTTATATAAACTACATGTGTTACCAACACTCTATGTGCTCAAAACAAATAGTGTGTTACTGACACTCTTTGTCTTACCAAAACTCTTTGTGTTATACATACATTGTTTATTAGCGAGACCAGATGTCCTAGGAAAACTATGTAACTTGTAAATACCCTATTTATATCTTGTATAAACATTGTATACCTATTCTACAACATTGTAAATTATTGCTCGATGAGTGAGAACTACCAAAAAAATTATTCTACTGGCGGTATGATGTAGCTGGTAGTGGATGAGACATTGAGGCTCAGAATCGATTATGATTATACATGGATGTTCTTGCTATATGATCTATAAATGTATAACTATTCAAATATAACTATATATTATTAGTTATTTTCCCTTTTTGGTACTTCTTTGTGGTATCTTATTTATGGTGTTTCTTCTATGGTATTCTGTTGTGTTTTTTGGGTGTCTTACTGGGTATTGTTTCACTCACCCATACAGAGGTTGTGGCTACATATGTCATGTCTTGTGTAGACATTGGACCTTGTTACTAAGTTCCAAGAGGAAAAGAACTAATAGATCAAGATGATTTTAAATAAACTAGGCTGTGCAGCTACAACTATAGGAAAAAGTTCCAATACTATTGTATACAAAATAAACATTATGGGTTACAAACACTTTTTGGTGGGATTTAATTATGGCCTAGTTTTAAATTACTACACATTACATTCAGATCATAATATATTTGTTGGGATATTTCAGTATTAAATCATTTGTTTATATTTTATAACATTTATGAACTTTAGACATGGATATGTGTGCGTGTATACAATTATGAAGGACAATGCCTCGAATTCATGGGGTTTCCTCACTCAAAGATACTCATCATGCCATATAATATCAGAACCATTCTTATGGTAGTGATTTTATGAGTCCATCTTGAATAAGTTTTGAGAATATTTATAATGATCCATAACGTTTAGAGGTTACCATTGAAATACATCATTCATGGATATGATAACCCATACATACCCATTATATCTATTTCTATTTTCCAGACTAAAAGAATTAAATAAATATAAAATACATATTACCATTTATGTATAGTATTGATTTCATGTATATATAACAATATGTTCATTAATACCATTCTTATTACCTTTCATGTAATGAGTTAACAAATCACATTGCTTTTTTGATGATATAGATCTCTATACACATGATTGATGTTTTCATATTCCTTTACAATTTATGGTAATAAGAAACATGTGGTATAATCATTAAAAGAGAATTATAATATAATAACTATCACTTATAAAAAATAAATCAACAATTTTACCCTTTCGAGTTCAATAGTGCTAGAAAATGTATATCTATATTTCGTGAAGAAGTAGCACAACATTACTATAAATTATGACATCATTACCCTTTTGATTTTAAGAGATATAGATTACAGATATTAAAAATGAAATAATTGAATATATTTATAATATATATATTTGGATATTTAATTAGATAATTCTAAAAATAATTTTATGAGTGAGAAGATTAAATAAAATAAATCATTCTAGTAGAGAGGTATATTGTTTTTTCCAGAAACAACATTTGTTTTGAACAAAAATGAATCATAGGATGGATTTAGGACAAAAATGATTCTTGTATTAGGGGATATAAGCATTAATGATATCTTGGTATTTCTTTTCTAATCTTGATGGATTTGAATATGTGATGTTGAGAGGAGAATGGGTGGCCGTTTATAAGATAGTTGAGTGGGACACTTGTAAATTATTAAATGAATATCGTCTACCCACACTTTTCTATTTTAGAATAATAAATTGACATTATAAATGAAAATATATAATTCATAAATATAGAATTATTTTGATTTCAAATAATTTTGTGAAATTTTTAACACTTATATTGTTTTGATATCCCCATTGTAATCCATCTATTACCTTATCCATGGAAAATAATATTTTACAGTTTTTAATATTATTTATTATTAAAACTAATTTAACCATATCAACAATATAAAATTTTTAGATTCATAAATTGGAATTTATGATTAAAATTTCCATTCGTACATGGTGAAAATATTATTTTCCTATGTATCTCGAAGATTGGATAAAAATGTGGTTTTCTAATGAGATAATATTTAAATGTATAGAAAACATTATTCCAAAATTCAACTATATGTTCATTAAAATTGCCTAAACTGGATATATATATATATATAATTGTACAAATTTTACCTTTAAAAAAAATATAAAATAACTTTTATTTCATAAAATATATTTAAAAAATGAATATTCTTAATAAAATATATATTTTCCACTATTCAACTAGACAACATAATTCTGAAAAGTTAATACTAGATTCACTGAATGATAACAAAGAAATTATTATTTTTATGTTATTTCATGTTTTTGAAATATGTTTCCTTATATCAGGAATAAATAAATTAAAAATATTTGTAAAAAATTTGACATGTCATATTTTTTGGAAAAAATATATATTTAGACTGTAATAATATATTTTTACTTGTATATTGATTATAAAACACATAATAGGAATGTTAAAAAAGTAATTTAATATATTATATATACATATAATTAAAATATGACAACATGTATTATTTTTAAAAATTTAATTGTAGAAAATCATGATTATATTTTCAATAATTTGTTCTTCAAAAAATATTTTCTTTTATTTTCAACTAGTTTTTTATTTTCATTTATAATTAGTTTTTTAACCAATAATTTATTTTATATAATATTAGAAAATATATTTTCATAATTTTGTAAATATTATTGATCCACCCATTCTAATGTCTACGAAACTTATTTCATGACAATTAATAATATTTAAATCTTTATATTATGTTTTTTAATAACTATGTGTTGCTTATAATGAATGTTAAATTTAGTTTTATATGATACTCAATAATTAATAATATTAAAATTATTTAAAAAAGTATTTCAAAACATATTTGGTTGTAACAACACCACAATTTAATTTTATTTATAATATAAAAAATTATATAAAATGTTTTTACATGTTATGGTAACTAATAATAAAATAAAATTATGTAACAAAGAAAATTTATTATTTTACATATTTATATAATTATTATTACAATATTATTTTTAGAATAATTTTTTAAATTAATTAATGTCCATTGATATTTTATTTTATAGTTGCTTTTCATGTTATATTGGAAATTGTAAAATAAGTGAAATACAGTTAGTCATAATAGATATTGTTAAAAAATTGGATAATTTATATATTTGATTTTTTTGGGAACCTACGACTTATTCCACTACAAAAATAAGTGTTGGTCCTATTTATGTCTTTTCCTTGAATATTATAGTGATATTATTTCAAAATAAATAGTTCATTGAATAGTATTCTATTCATCACAATTAAAGTTATATAACATAATCCTAATTTCATCACAAGTTTCAAATAAATTTATTCACCCAAAAATATTAGTATATTAATTTAACAACCTCATCATAAATTTTATTCACTCATCACATGTAATGACCAATAAAAGGAATCATGTGGTGTTACTTATGGATGAACATTGAAGAGAATTGTAGTACTCCCAACCCAGTTATAAAATGTTTTTATCATTTCTACACCACTAAATAGACCACTATCAATTATTGTATAATTAATTAATAATTACTACTACTATTGAATTTTATTTTACTATCTGAATAACCATTTTATTATTTCAACAAAATTCATTCCCAAAAACGAATATACCATTATGAATGTGTGAAGATAAACAAATGAATGAAAAACTTATTTTATTTTCTATGACAACAAAGGATCGTTAAATTTTTAAAAATATTAAGGATTTATAAATTATTATTAGAAACAATATTAATGTTCTTTAATGATAATATAAATTAATATATAAATAGTTAGTATAATACATTGTTACTGTAACTTAGTCAACCTGAAATCGACATATTAGGGAACCTATCATATTTTGGATCTATTTTGGATAAAAATTTAAAACTATATAACTGTTTTTATATACTATTAAAAAAAGATATAATATTAAAAATAATTGACGTAATTTTTTTATTTTGAAACCACATTGATAGTGGTAAAAAAATAGAAATTTTAATTATGGAAGTAAAAATAAATGATTAACTAACATATGAAGAAACATTAATATATATACAAAGTTAATAAATGGAAATTATAAAATTAAATAAAGGTGAATGAGTTTCAAAAAATAATATTTAGTTACCTTAATATAATTAATCATGATGTTATGTCGACATATATATCCCACTCATACATGATGTATGTGATCCTCAAATCCAAAATCATTACCATTTTGATTCATGTTGTCTTTAATTTTTTCAATTATTAATTATCTTCATAACCATTATTTCTTTTATGTTATGTATAACTTTTTCTGTTATACATTACCCATTATAATTTATATTTCATTAATATGGAATGCTATTAATTTTTTTTATCATCGATATTTTTTAAGTGAACCTGGTTTATTAGAACATTCTTACACCTAATTCAATTCAAGTTAACACATTATTGTGTGTTGTTATAAATAAACTATGGGTTGTAAAATAATTTTTTATGTTAATAACACCCCAATTAATTATTGTATGTCTCGTTTAAAATTTAACATCCTCAAGGTCATACATTTCATACAACCCCCATATTTAACAAATAAGGAAATATTGTTATAGTTATGACCTAAAAAATAATGTGGTGGTAATGAATGCCATTATGTAAATTATGAAAATATATTTTACACATTTATAGAAAGTTAATTCATTTTTTACAATTAATTTTAAAAGAAAATATAAATCAAATTTAACAAAAACTATGCGTTTTTATAAAAAAAATCCACGAAAAGAATACAATTATATATATATTAATTAGGGATTAAACTATTATTGAAATGTATTATTGTAATTTATATGTTAAATATTCAATAAATTTTATAAAATCATATTTTACGAATACTTTTCTTATGATAAAAAATATACAATTCATGAATAAGAAATTTTTTTTTATAACATGCTATTTTTCCAACCTTCTAATTGTGAAAATATTTGAAAATAAAATATTGATAAGTTTATAAATATAATTTTTAAAATAAAATTGTATTTACCATATAATATCACTTTTATATTAGGGTGAATTTTTTTATTTTTTAATAAGAATCAATTTTTTGGCGAATAATAACAATTCAATATTTTAATTGAAAACTACCTATTTATATAAATATTATAATGTTAGATTGTATTTTATTTTATTTTTAATTACAAATATTTCAATATATATTTTAATAAAATGTTTTTCATTAAAACTAATCTCACATTTATATTTCGTATTAAACCATTTTATATATTTGTTATTTTTGACATTAATACCCTTCTTTTCCTCTTATTCACAAAATTAATATTAATTCACTCATTCATATTATAAAAATTGGAATTGTTAAAATTTAATAAATATTTTTACTTTGAATGTATAAATTTTTTTTTGGTCATTTTGAATTTTTTTCATAAAAATGATATCATGATAAAAGAAATTACCATTGTATATGAAAAAAATGAAAAAAGTTAACGATAAAAGGTATGTAGATAAAATATGTAAAAAATTAATAAAATAAGGGGTGTTTAATGTGTTTCCTGATAAAAAACCTCTCTCATTACATTAATTATAAAGATAAATGATTGTAATTAAATCAATCTATAAGATGATGTTTTAAAATATAATATTAACATTAGTTATTCAGTTTAAACAATCCCTTATCAGGTATAGATACTCCTGGTCACCACCCCCTTTACTCCCAAATGTTTTTATGTTCATAATATATTTTAAAAACCCTCTTATACACACAATAATGATTTACATATACTTTTTTTGTCACTAAAATACCAATTTACAGAACATTAAGGGATCCTTTAAAGATAAGTTATTCTAGAGGTAATTATCTCACATCTCCTCTCCTATTTTATTTTCATATTCTAAATTACCTTACCCTATCTTTCTTTAAAGTAATATTAAATTAAAAATCAAGTAAATATATTAATTTTTTTAATAATATAATATCATATATCCATACATTTTTTAACCTCCTCTAAATAATAAAAATTATAACACTCTCCAAAGTATTGTGGTTAGTTTCCCTGTGAATAATGCATTTTCTATTATATATTACCTTTTTGATGGATTTTAATACTATTATTTTAATGTTTATATATAAATTTAAAAGGTATATTATAACTTTTTTATTATTTTATTAAAAGTATATATATAGTAAAAATGTAAGTAAAACTCATCATTGATGGTATGGAAAACATCCAAAATACAATAAAAATTACACAATACAATTATATCCAATACATTTTCCTCATGTACAAAAAAATGAAATATTGGAACATGTAATATTATTCCTTTTCATGAATAATTTTTCACTTATGTGGTTTTTTGTTATATTGTTACAACAAATATATATTCATACACAAATTAACTGACCATGATTCCATGAATTTAACAAACACAAAATAATGAAAATTATTAAGTGTTCATAATTAATGGGTGGTAAGATGTTATAATATGATTATGTAAGGTATTATAAATATGATTTTAGTTCTAGAATGAATTAATAATAATATTAAAATATAATAAAGTAGATTAATGTTTAAAAATCTAATGGAATGTGTAATGCAAGGGTTTCTCGTCTAATATTTACATCAATGATATATTTGCCTTATCCCCCAATAGTTTCATTTGTATTATGTATATACTAACAATTGAAAAGTTATTTCATGAATATAATTATATCAATTTTATTAAATGTTTAATTTATATAACAATTTCATTTATGGGGAATACAATTCAAGTGGTTACAATGTGTTATGAGAATACATAACCAATTTTCCAATTTTTTGGTTAAATTTTTACATCCTTAATTATTCCATACTAAGATTAATAATGAAATTTATTTTGAATACATTATGTTTAATTTACACTTTTCTTATTCTTCATAATATTACGTACTTATATTTTATTCATTTTTTAATTTTCATTAAATTATATGATATTTCTAATAGACATTCTATTATTTTTTTTAATGTTTACCATAAATTTACATTTTTCTTAAATTTCAATGGTTTCTAGATTTTATTAATTTTTGTTAATATTTTATAATAATATATTAAAATAATTTTTTCCCGTTTATATATTTTAAAAAATGTTTGAAATGTTATATGTTTTAATTTTGAAAACTTCATTCTTCAAGACAATTGGAAGAGAAATACGGAAAGAATGTTTTTTTACTTAAAAGGGATGTGATAATTTTACTACCATATTAATTTTTTTAATTTTATTAAGATTAACCTATAATTGTAAACAATTACTAGGAATGAAAATATATTCTTGTAAAATTTTGAATTATTTAAAACATAAGTGGTTTTCCAAAATTATATATATGATTATTTCGTTTAATAAAATTGATTAAATAAATTCATAGTTATTTGTATGATATGGGAGGCGTCATATTTATTCCCAAGATATATTTTATGGTCTCATGAGACAAAAAAGGTAGGGTTTCGGAAAACACCTTACCCATTTATATGATTTGGGGCACACAACTTTGGTGATGTTAGATTATTGGTGTGATTCCTTGACAATGTATTTCAGTTTAATATAATTATGAATTCTATCATTTTTATATTAACTTTTTTTGTAAATATTATTATTTTATTGAATAATATCCATCGTTATATTTTATATATCATGTGGTTAATGGTTCAGTATTTTTGACCATCTTTTATTCCAACCATATCATGCTTATGATATTGAATAAATTTCACATGTTTTAGATATTCACCATTCAATATGTGTTTATTGGTACCAACGGTAACTTCAATTGTAATTAAATCTTGTTTGGTATCTTAACTCACCCCATTCATATGATTTATTTTACCCCATGATAGAAATAATATTATTTTGATTGATATTCATGGAAAAATTTAGAAAATAATGGTTTTCTAAACATCAATATAATGTTATATTTTATGATATCAATTATAATTTATGATTCTACTATGTGTCTTGTTTTTCAAATCTTCTAAAATATTCATTACATCGGGATGTGATTCCTTGTATATTTTTCTAATTTATTATAGTCACAAACGTATATAGGAAACTAATTTGCGGTCTTTAGTGTTGGTATCTGATGACGTTTAGTAGAAATTTGGAGAAGTTGATTTAGGCTAACATTGATTAAAAAATGAAACACTAGTAATGAATTAGGAAAACATTCTGAGGACACAAGACATATCATAAAGATATTAGTAAAAACTAAATATTAAAATTAATATATATAGTTTTTATATTATTCATTATTCTTCATAATATTTTGAACTATTCTAGTGGACGAAAATATTTAGAAATGGATTATTGAAAGAGGAATGGAAGCCATATCAATCCACATAATCGATGTAGGTATTTGATTATAGAAAAAGATAATGAAAATAGAGATGGATCTACATATGGAGTTGGATATGCATTTGTAGCTAAAAAATTATAACTATATTAAGAAAAATGAATTATGTTATGATAAATAACCTATCTCATTTGGATCATCCATCTAATCCACAATGTTGTGTTATACTATTGGACAATATTATACATCATCAACCTCAATCAAATATTGGAACTATGAATCCATTTTTTGTTTAATAATGGATAAGTTCCATAGAGAAGATATTTTTTTTCTATTGCATATAATTATATAGATATTTTTTTCATCATAAATTATAATTTCATAGTGTTTTCATGTATTTGGTGGTAATTTATTAAAAAACTAATAATGAGAATGAAATAGAAAACAATTATTAAATGACTAATATATAAATATTACTAATAAAATATTTTCCTCGTTAGTAACAAGAGGACATAGAGGGAAAATCATCTATCATATGACCAATGGGGTATAATAATTACATTATTAATGAATCCAATATCACATTATTAGTCTTACATGATATGTACTTTGAACATAATACATTGATAAAAAATTCAATTCCATTGATTGAATTATGTAATCTATTAGATGGGAATGAGTATATGAAAAAATTTATTTTTTTGAGGATATAATATCATGTTATATCAAGAAATAGAATAAATTATCAATGTATTATGAAATCAATGGGATGAAATGGATGAATGGAAAGGTGGACCAACATATAGATAAAATTAATTATGGAAAGAATGATTTTGAAAAATTTTATACTTGTGTAATGAAATAGACATGTACATTATTAAAAGGGAATAGAGTTTGATTCATTTGTGGGGTACTATGACACCATGCTCATCACTTGAATGAAAATATTGAATTTTAAAAGTCTACATTTTTATAATTATAATTATATGGGAAACATTGAAATTTAATTCAAAAAGAATTAGAGGAATATAACATAGAATAATAAATGGGATCAAGGTTAATGTTATTATATTAATATATCTAATGTGGAATGAATAATTTTCATTTATACATCGATAAAATAAATATTTTTTAAAATTATTCGATTATCCAATTATGTAAGGATTTTATAATAGTTCCATTTCTTAATAGATTTGAGGTAGCATGGTGAATTGAACCAATGAAAAATAAAAAGTATTTAGTGTATTTTTCATCCTTCTTGAAAAAATTTTATTGACCATGGTTAACAGAATATATTTTCATTCATATTAATATATTTTTTAACATTGATAGATATTACTAAATATTTGGACTTATGTAATATGTTTGATATTTTGATATTTTAGCCATTATGTTTTTTTGAGATTAACATATTCTACGAGTGTATATGATCAATGCATTATGTAGTTTTGGAATGAAACATTATGATGTCCATTATGTTGTCTATGAATAAATGGTTAATAGAATTTCAGACTTTGGAATATGTTTATATATATTTTTGATGTGTTTTATGATAAATTAATTATGGAATGAAATATGTTAAATTTATGGATATTATTGATTGAGGTTAAATTATTTTTAATCTTATTTAATAACATTTTCAAACCATTTTGGGTTCAGTACATATTTAGAGAACGAATGAATTTCTTTTAGATCATATAATTCATTAAATAAGATTCATGTGTGGAAGAAATCTCCAAGAATATAGATTTTATATTATAAATGATTATGTGTAAATATATCGGCGTAGAAAAAAATAACGATATTATTCGTATAATTAAATAAATTTGTTTTTATTGATCTATCAAGATATTTTAAAAAATCCACATCAATAGCAATATATGATTTTTTGAAAGATTACATTAAATTTTCTCACCCATAAATCAACTCCTTTCAACCCATCATAGATTTATATTTTCGTAACTGTAAAAATTTCAATAACAATGATATCTATCACATCCCATTGGAATATGTTTGGTATTTTTTTCTATTTCATTGATTTTAATTTCTACGAATATTATCCTATTCTAAAACCAATTTTCAGGGACATTCAAATTTACCAATCCCTCTAATTAAGATTAATCTTCATTAACTATCTTTACATTGAGGTTTTCCAAAAATATAATTTTTAATTAGGAAGATATGTTTCACTGTGTATATTTTTTAATTTCTAGAATTAAAATTTATTAATGAGGGGAGAATATTGAAACCCAATTTGTATCATTATGTTTCTTTTTTTATTTTTCTTTATCAATAGAATTCATTGAAAAAATAGATGTCTAATATGTTCAATAAAATAATATTATAGGTAAAAACAAGCAGTTAGAATAGTTTCAATGTTTGAGATTAACTAAAAAATGAAAATATATTATAAAAATGTTTATATTATGTACCAATTGTTACAAGTATATTATAAAATAAAATAAAAACCCATTTAACATAAAAGATATGTTTTTAGGCAAATACTATTTTCTATGTACCCAATGGAATTATACATTTATAAATTTTATTAGTCACTATAATTAAATGATATTACTGAAATTTATATTTTATATCGTCACTAATATGCATTTAAAAATATTCAACAAAATATATATGATAAATATTATACTAAATTCAACTGTAATCATAAAATGATATATTATTCAAATTGGAAATTTTTCCTCCATTTAATTGTGCACCTATATTTAGAAAAATTCGACATAATAATATAAACTTTGAAAAAAAATTACTATTTTTTATGTCAGTAAATCATAAATATGATTAGGTATAACATTGATATTTTATATGATGTTTGATTTCAAGAATAATAATTAAAAATAAAAAATTTTAATTTTAATTTTAAATTTTATCTAAATAATATATAATGTAAAATAATATTATATATTAATTTTAAACAAAAATAAATCATTTTGAATCTATGGTTTTTTTAGTAATTCATATTATGTTAATATTGAATTATTATATAAATTATTTAAAAAAAATTAACTATTTTTTATTAAAACCCCTCTTTTTCATATCATCTAATATATTAATTTTAAGTCTCATTTTACCAATTTATTGAATTGAATTTAACAAAATTTATTTAATATTTATAAAAAGTATGTTGATTGTAGGAGAACCACAAAAAACTAATCATTTATCATTAAAATAATGTCAAATGAATAATAGTCATTTCAGAAAAAAATTTATATATGTGAACAAATTATCATATAGATGTTTATAAATTCAATTTTATTTCATTTCTCATGTTTTATCATGAATTTACAAAAAAAAAACTATATTATTATACCTAAATAAACTGACCTAGATACAATGAAATGAACACAAAAAATAAATGAAAATAATGTTATATTATTAATTAAAGGGTGAAAATGTATTATTAAAGATTCATTTAAGATATTATAAATATTAATATAGTAATTAAAATAATTAAAATAGATATTTAAAATTTTATTCAAGGAATTATAGTACTCAAAACTAAAGGTATGTGTAATGTAAGGGTTTCCATATCACATTTATTTCTCTTAAATGTATTCCTTATTTAGTAATGATTTATTTTGTCTGTCTTATATAATTATGTTTGATATTTCATATATTAAATATAAATAAATTCAGTATATTTAATATTAAAATGATAATTATTACTTTTAGGTAAAATGTTATAATACTGAATACATAATGTTACATGAATTCTTCACCAAATGTACATTCATTCAGTTAAACTTATACATCCGGGATTATGTAGTACTATTCCCATTTTGAGAAATTAATTTATAATATATTTTATTTTATTTTTAAATTCTTTATGATTAATTATTGTGAATAATGAAATTAAAATCAATTTATTAATTCTCAAATCAATTATATGTTATTTATAAAGGCTTTATATTATAAAATTATCTTTTTAAATTGTACCATAATATCATTTTTTTATTCCATGATCAAATTTTTCAAAAAACGTAGAAAAATGTTTTTAGTATTAAAAAATAAAATTTTTAGATTAATATTTTCTAATATTATAATTAATTCAAAATGGTTTGAGGATTATGTTTGTTTGTTTTGAAAATAATGATCTGGAAGTCTTTTTTCAGTAAATCGCATAGAAGGAATTTTATTAATGTATAAATAATGAGTGACATTTCCTTCTATAATCACAAAACATATGTTGATTTTATTGAATGATTACAAGTCTATTTTAAAAAAAAAATTCATTTATAATTGTGCATCATTTAAAAAATAATTTGTTTTTTCATAGTAGAAATGGTATTTTTCTTAATAATTTATCAATGATCACATTTAATGTTTTTTCTTATGTATGAACATCACTTATAATATATTATGCTTCTGTGAGGTTGATATTTTATAATCACATCTTCCAAATAATATTTAATTTTTTATGCTGAATTTTATTCAGAATGTACTATTTTAATACATTTCAAAATATTACATGTCAAAAACTACCTTCAACCTGATGAGGGACGTGCCAGAATACCACCAGACCCTTCATTCTTCATGATTAAAGTGAGATAATGATCCCGATGTCCCGCCTCCAAGAGGCCCCATAGTGGAGAATAGCAACAAAGGTATAAAATCATATGTGATATGGAAGGCATTGCCTATTTTTTGAAAATGATCACTAGATATGATAGTAAATCCTAAATGAAACAGAAACTAGAAGTAAAAGTAAAATGAAAAACAATCCATTCCCATATGCATGTTCTAATATAAAGTGATATAGGTACAAGAAAAATCCAAAGGGAAGTAACATACGAATAGGAACATCATGACACTAACGTTCCCAGTGTCCGAGCTAATATATTCTCACTCGGTTCCCAATGTCCTACAAGAAACATGTAAAAATATTATATGCGTAGTGTTAGTATACATGTATACTAATTTGGGAAAACCAAAAGCAATTTTGTACTAGTGGGGAGGCATTGTAATGCCTTGTGAGAGAAATATATAAATGTATCACCTAGAAAGGAAACAATACACCCAATCCACACCAAGGAACACTACTTAAATAATTATTTCCAATTAAGGTAACTATACTAACACAATGATGTTTGGGAACCTGGAACCACATGCCTATTAGTTATTGAAGACATCCAATGTGTTAGACCTCTCCTTCCATTTTCATTGATGTCTCACTACCGCGCCAACAACAACCTTTTTTGCCACCACAACCATGCATGTCACTCATAGAAACCTAGGTCAAAACACCCACACACATCCCCAACCACTAACACCGGGGCCGCAACAATTACCATCATGCCCGAAGACACATGGTCCAAAACAACTACTTCCACACTCAAAGACACTAGGACCACATCCCGAAGATACATGGGAAACAAATAGGCCTCACACACCTTAGAAAACTACCATAAATATGTATCCTCAATAATTTTGGGCTATAATAATCCTCAGGCCGTCACAGCTAGACAGAATAGCCTAGGGATACCCAGGAAATTGACCAGAAAAAGAAATAATAACCAGCCACTCATAAGAGCATTTGGAAATACACCATCCCCCATGAAATATGTGTGTTTGAATGATTTTCTCAACGTGGGTGGGTCACAAACAAGAAAAGAAAGAACTAAATTATACATATTGTAAAAAAGGATCTCAACCCATGTAAGGGTTTCTTAAACCTGTCCCAACATGAATACCCTCATCACTATTCATTCATAGAATATAGAACAGCCACAACTATGATACAACTCATTCTCAGAAAATAATTCCCCTTTAATCCCATTCTATTTATCATATTCAAGTGGTTCCATTTATATTATTCTTCACTACCGAGAAACTAACTGGCCTAGCCAGAAGCCATGAAAGGAAAAATAACCATGTCACAAATTAAGCATTACAACCAGGTTTTCTTGTAAAGTCGCAACAAAAAAGGGATATTTGAGATCCCTCAATGAACTGAATCCAAACCATGCCCCAACATATGCCCCCACATAGACCAAAATACACAAACTAATAACTACACATTATGGGACCCCAACCTCATCCATGATACTCCACAACCATCAAGTACAACAACAATACACAACACTTGAACTAAGCAATGTAGTTTCCAGATTTTAACACTTCATTCCATCATATCCTTCTTCTGTTTGGTTAACCAATGTGACCAGACAATTATTATTATTCATTGAGAATCCATTTAATCAGATGAGTTTAAGTGATTAACCAATTTTCATGATCCATCAATCAATAAAATAATTATCTATAAAAATAGGTTGATTAGTGGACAAGAAAGGACCAATAACAGCCAAGATCTTCAGGGGGCATAATCCTATAGAATTGAAAACATATCATCAAATGTAAAAGCCTACATAATAATCATCAAACACACCCCTCAATTATTAAAAATCATTTATTATCTTCATTATGGGTTGGTTTCATAAATACCCATAAGAAAATTATCATACCCACCTTGCATGATACACTATAAAGAGAGACTGTGGAATAACCCTACCTGGATGATCAATAATCAATGTTTTTTTACATGCACCATGAACTGGGGATGTGCAACTTGCATGGGAGGTTCTACGAGGAATCCATGAGTGAGAAAGAAAGGTTCAATCATAGTTTCACCACTTGACATGGGAAGGGGGACACCAAATGCACCAAGGAAAGGAAATAGGCCAGCATAGAAGATTAATTAATCCCAGTGAGATAAATAGTTAGATCCTAGAGGTATGTGATATGAATTCTTGAACCACATTATAGGTAGATCATGGTTTCTCCACATGGTTGGGTGTTTACAAAAGATGTAATAATTATTCATTTAATAATTATTATCGGAGAGGTGTACATAAAGGTTATGAGTTAAAGGGTTTCATATAAACATATGAAAATGGGTAATAGGGGAAGAACTAGAAAGTTTGGAAAATATTTTTGACACTGACAAAAAATCCACACGTTTTGGTAATTCATGATTATTTTTAGTCTTGGGGGATTTTAGATATCATTTATGGACTTTTAATGTATTTTAATGGGGTTTTAAATCACTTTTACGTCAATAGATATGTTTCGGGGGTAGAACTGGAAGAAAAAAAGGGTGGGAAACTGTTTGGCGAGACACCATAATGTTGGCACTGTCACAATGCAACCATAAGCAGTTCCACTGTTTTGATGTACGACCATGATTGTGCAACTGCAATGGTGAAACATTCATGATACCACTAGTTCAAGGGAACACCATAAGTGGTGCCACTGTCACAGTTTCATAGTTTTGGTGGAACACCGTATGTGGTGCCACTATTTTGGTGTGCGCCCATGATGGTGTGACCACTATGGTGTCACAGTTTCGGTGTGTAATCATGATCAGTTCCACCATCATGGTGTTGCTAGTAATGGTTCCACTATTTTGGTGGAACTATTTTATGGAACAATGGTTTTGGAAAACACTTTAAGGAGTCACTATCTCAGCCATTAGATCAGATACCTATTAGACTATTATGTCCCTCGTTAACAGAAACTTTTCCCGCAGAAAAGAGAGGGGCCCAAACAACCACGTCAAAATATATTTCATAGGAGTAAACCTCCTCAACATCTTGGAAGACTTCTACCTCATATATCTTCTAAACAATAGTGGATACACTACCGCTCCACTCCCCCAAGTAACAACACAAACATGTAAATTTCATACCATCCAATCATATGGATTAGATATTCCCTTCCTCTATGTCATGATAATATCCACATTGGGTGTCACATGCTCACCCACATGGGTTTAACTCATCCTTTTTAACATGTCTTGATTAGGGATATGGTTCTCCAATTACAATTATCATGACTCAACAGACACATCCATATTACAGGAAAAAATTGTATATTTTATTGTAAACAAGGTCAAGCAATTCATAGAAAAATTACAAAACAAAACAGAACAAAACTCAAAACATCTATGGGTACTGGGAATGGATTTGTGCCTCTAATTCCCATGTAATCTTCTCCAGGCCACCAAGCCTCCATAACACCCAAACCAAGGGGATGGTTCATCCACGAAGTACCTTCTCCACATGATCCTTGATCCACATTAGTCGCTCTACAAATGTTGTGTCATCCTCGGTATCAAACTCCACCTAGTCAAGGACATGTGAATCATAATGTAGATACCAATGAAGATGAAACACATGGAGAACGTTGTGCACCCACAGTAGTATCAGCATTTAAAACAACTGATAAGAAACTTCACCGTCCCGCCATGACACCTCGAAGTGTCCAAAGAACCTTAGATAATTAATAATTCTCCTGTAAAACCTTTGTTTCCCACGCCGAGGGAAGACCTTCCAGAACATGTTGTCCAAGCCCTGGAACGCCAAGGGTAACCTCCTATGATCAGAATATGACATTATCCAGTCCTATGCCACTTTCTTGCTCTCCCATATATGCTTAACCATCTCTTTCGTCTTTACACAACCTCCAGCACAGAACACTTGCTTCCCTGACCTCTGTCCCGCACATAGGTGAGCGACACAACCTCACGTACAATGCATCGAATGGAGCCAAACCAATTATAGAGTGACAAATATTATTGTAAGAAAAATCTACCAGAGGTATGTATCATACCCATGACCCTCCAAAAGTCCAAAAAACATTCCCTTTGCATATCCTCCAATGTCTGGATGGTCTACTCTGTCTTCCCATCAATCTGTGGGTGGAAAATAGTGTTGAGGCATAACTGGGTGCCAAAATAATTTTCTAATCCTTTCCAGACCAGTGAGGTAAACTGGGTTTCCCGATAACAGAGTATGGACCTCAGAACTCTATTCAACCACCACACCTCATACATGTACCCTTTTGTTAAGGCATCCACTACACTCGAAAACTTGAATGCAAACATGTGAGATGGTTTTGTCATCTAGTTCCCCACTATCCAAATAGCATCACAACCCCCTTGAAAACTTGGTAGTCTCTTGATCAAAACCATCTATATTTCGTCCAATTTCTACTCAAGGACATCTAAAGGTTTTAATAGACCTCATGGGACATGGTGTTCATCCTTCACTTACTGACACACGATGCACTTTTTAACAAACACATCCATTGTTTTTTTCACCCATGTCCACCAAAACTAACCACTAAAACCTTCATACATCTTGGAAACATCTAGGTGTACCACCAGGGGTGAGTTTTGGAACTCTCTAAGAAATATCTTGCACATTTACACCAGGATGAACATCTTCTCATGAAACAAAAACTGATTTGTTCCTGTCTTATGACTATCTTCATATAGCATCACCCTGGCTAACAAGATCACTCACCACTTCATCCTCTAAGTCCCCACATTGAGGCTTGTCCACTTATTATAATATAAAGGATTGTACTTTCATCTAAAATAGACAGCCTCTACGATCTTCCACCCATGCATCCTGGTGCAGGGTAGTTAACTCCACCATCTCCTTCCAAGCATCTACTGATTCTTGAATGAAATCCTTCTATGACATCCTCCTCAATGTAACGCCTCGACCCCAGAATCTTGGATCCATTGCATTATTTTAATACATTGACATGATTACAAGGAATCAAGTCCTGAAGGACCTATCGGTTTAGTAGTCATGGAAACAAGATAAATACATAAGTACAACATTATAACATGAAAAAAACACTAATTTATTCCACTAAAAACATCCAAGCATGCATGATTATTCTTCCAAGTCACTCATAACTAACTGCTTCATATCCTATAAAAATGAAACATTAGAAAGGGGTGATATCTATCACTCATTAAGAGTATGCAATATAGTGGATGATAACATAAACATTACGCATGATGAATAATTTAAAATCATTTCATTAAAAAAAGTAAACATGATCACTTTATGGCAGGAATATGATCTGAGTAAATAATGACATAATAATCATATTCATGGGTATTCTACTAGTCGAATAACCTAATGAAATATCAATAACTAATCGAATAATCATGGAATTCATAATTCCATACATCATAACCACATTATCAAGGCCTTGTTCCTAGACTACAAATAATATTTTGTCACGGTCTTGTGCCAAGACACTAGTTTGTATCATGAGACCTACCAATTCATTGATGAGCTATAGCGGGCTCCACCCATTACTTACTAAGTACAATTAATTCCTCATATCAAATGATTAATACAAAATCTCAATATTCGTATTAAAACTATCATACGAAATGACTATATTTTAACCACAAACCATTAATGGCATAAAAAAAGCACATCCACAGTCAAACAGAACTCATTCAATATAATATGGAAACTTTTATTATAAAAAATTAACCTCAATTGAGAATAATGAAGGATATTTACATAGATGAAAATAATCATCAAAACTATATTAGGGAAATATCCCCCTTTTTCTTGAAATCATTTAATATTCACATTATTTGTCAAGAATCCATTTGAAATAGATTTTTGAATCAAAGTGTCACAAACCACTATGAAACATTTAAAATTAATTTTAATTTCAAAACATTAATGTCTATATAAATAAATCCTTAATGCTATTTCTAAAACATGTACATTAATTAAAATGATTTAGAAATATAAATCTTTCAAACATTTAAAATGATATTTTGTTATAGTTTTTAACCAAATGAGAGAAAAATAAATAAAAATAATGGAGATAATAAAAACTATAAAATATCATGAGAATAATGGTATTAATGATACACTATGTCAAATTACATTATGTACACCATATAGAAGATAATTGGCGTATAACAACAAAGAAGACTCAATGGAATGTAAATTGAGATGAAATCCCGTACAAAGACTGTATCCATAAGTTAAGGATAAGTCAATGACATAATAATGTATAAAAAATATAAATACACTATATAATATTGTATATTCAGTGTAAATAAATCTGAGGACATTCACACATATTCTTGAAAATAGATCACCAATGACTTGGATGTTTAACTCAATGAATGGAAATTGAGTTTAGATTATTCTTATCATGTTCATATCAATGACTTGAGAAATTATCAATGAGGTGATTGTGTGTATCAAAAGTATATCCCCAAAATGTGGATTGGAAATTAATACATAAATAATAAATAGTGATTCCACACATAGTCCTGGTGTAAAATAATCAATGAAGTATGTGTAAATCCCAATGAGTGGAAATTGAAATTTGAAATTTCATTACTGATTTGGTAACTCATGAAACAAACACCCCATGATAGAAGAATCATAAAATGAAGATGTAAATTCCAATAGATTAATTTATATTACACAAATAATTCAATCATGGCCAGTACATACACCACAAAAAAGTAAATATTGGCAATACAACATGAATGTCAAGGGAATAAAAAGTGAGATGAAATCCCCTTACCACGTTATAATCAATCGAGTTGTATGAACAGAAGATAATAAAAACCAAATAATTCAAAGAAGAAAATGAATATAAAAGGAACAATGATAATATATATCATAGGGAAGTACACAATACACCACATTCAAATAATAATTGGCTAACAATAAAAATCTCACGAAATTAAATGTGAGGTAAGAAACCCCTTACCTCAAGTCTGACATGTCTTGTATGTTCCTTGTTCTTCCATAATACCAAAAATATATTAAATAATACTTTATTAAGAACATTTTCCATGTTTATGATTTTTTTATATCACATACTACCTTGTTACAATAAATAGTTAATTATTCGAGTTTATATTGAATATTTTATTGATGTTCGGATCTTGAGACAAAAATAATCTTTTTATAATTACAATTTTTCCATGTGGTCAAAATACCATTATCTCTATAATGATATTCATAAATTAGATATCATATATTTATTATATATCCAGTATATATATGTATCAATAATAGTACATAACATTTAAAGATAAGAAATGAAATGCATCGTTTAAGGAGATGGTAAGCCATACGTACGCATGAATAGTATATTCATTTATAGTTTGTATATTAATATAATTAATGAATAATGATACAAATTTATATTATAATTTTGTATAATATCATATATAATATAATTAACTCCATTCTTTATACGTCTCACATATGGAATTAACGATACATATCACTTTGAGGGAGTGGTAGTCCGTAATTCCTCAAATGAAATTATCATGTTATACCAATAATTGAAACCACAATGGAATGAAATAAATGGGAAATACAAAAGAATAAATAAAATAAAAATAATATATATCATATATAAATATTGTGCCATATTATTGGCCACCATCATAGGCGGTAAGAGATAATTGGACAATCACTGTTTCGTGAGGCATTAGTTTTCCATCCACTGAAGCAATATGTTATTTACCCATTAGATGGAGGTGTGTATAATTGTAGATTGAATAATTATCAAAAAAATTAATTGTATATTGAGGATAATGGTGTTTTCCTAAAAAATTAATAAAAATAGATTAGGGGTTGGAGATGTAAAATACATGAAAAGAAATAAAGATAAACCATTACCTTTAATTTGGGTAACTCCCATTGGTTTGTAACCAACAAACATCTTGAAGTGACATATGCCTAAGGTAATGCTTCTTGGTGGAAAATAGTGAACATGAAAGCTTATTTGGGAAGAGGTTCGACGATCCAAGAGGATTGAGAGGTGTGCAATATTGGTTAGAAGTGGTGTCCTTTTATAAGGGAGATATGGGGCTCTTTAAAAATGTTTGAAAATGTTATTTTATTATAAACATATATTTCATTTCAAAAGGTCCAAAACTCCTTAAAGTATAAGATAAGATGACTCATGTTTGAAACAGAATCATAAAATAATTATTTTATAGGTATTGTATATTGTTTTAATATTAATAACATTATTTATTAATGAGTTAAACATTGCATCATTATTGTGTCATAATTAATTTAATTTATATGATGGGAAAAAATTATAAAAAAATACCATAATGTAGGATATTTTTTTTGGATTTCATATAACTATTTATAGTTTAAATTATGAATTAAATAACACTACGTAAAAATTGATATACCTGAAGATATTTGTTAATGACATTTTTGTCTTTACTTAAAGTTTATTAAAATAATGTAGAATTATGATTCTTAAGTGGCTATATGTTGTCCCAAAATAATACCAAGAATTGACATGGTTGTCCATGACCCATCCAATAGATTTAGGAAAAATGTTAAGGTAATTTTGTATTATTATAATAATTATTTTACCTTGAATTACCCTATTTACCTTTAACCACGGTAAAAAACATCAAAAGTAACTATTCACCAAAAATTATTTTCATCCTATTGCACAAAATTTTACTTACTAATAACAACCATGAATGTCAGATTTTCGATATTCAATTTAAAGAAGTTGTAAAATTTCATTTAAATGAAAATGTCATTTTTTTAACTACTACTATGTGGATTTACTATTCATTAAAAATTGATGTTTTCCAGAAAAATACCAAAAATTCGTCCTAAGATATATTTGATATTCCAAATTCAAAAAAGATTTCAATTCTAAAAATTCAAAATATAGATGTTGACTTAATTAATTTCTTATTAATTCCAATTGTCAAAACAAATAGCTTGTTTTAAGAAACAATAACTATCAAAAGACTGACAATTGTTTATGTATAATTTTAAAGTGATATTAATTTAAATGAGAAAAATTTTATTAAATTGAAAAAATATAATCTAATTGTAATTAAAAACAAATCAAATGTACAATTAAAAATTATAAATTATTTTGATTAAAAAATTAGTTTTCGATTAAAATTTAGTATTTTCACTATTCACCTAAATAGGAAAGTTATTAGAAAAACACTAAAAATTTATCGAAACAATATTATTTTGTGCCAATTATAATTAAGAAGTTTATTTTGTAAAATTTAATATATTAAAATTTCAAATAATAGATTTAATGAGGTTTCACCATTAAAAGGCGGTAAAATTTCATTTATGGAAAAATAATTCCTTTATTTGAAAAAAATGAATTTTTATTTTTATACCTAAGAAATTTGGATTTTAAAATTATATGGAATATATAAAATTCAAAATTCAGTTAATACTATTCATAACTTCTTTTGAACAACTAGTTTGGAAAGTCATCATGCGCTCGAACTCGGTGATTTGTGAGGTGCAAGATATTGAATTGCATTAAAGAGAAAATGTACTACGAAACCTTGGGGTGTTACTCTCAAGGAATTGACCAATAAATTCTCTTTAACTTCAGTGTAAGATAACTCATAATCATAGTCTTAAAGAAACTCCATAAACCATTTCTACCTCATGTTTAGGTCCCGCTGGGAGATGATATTCCTCAATCTATTGTGATGCGTGAAGACCATGAAGCACTCCTTGATAAGGTAATTTTGGCACATATTAAGTGTGAACATGACTGCAGAATGTTATAGATCGCGGGTGGAATAGTTACAATCATGGGGATGTAACTTCATATACCCATAAAGGATCACCCCTACTATTGCATCAGCACACACCCAAAGCCATGGCCTGAAGAATCATAGAACATCTAAGAAGACACCCCTTCTTCTAGAAACCTCAGTACTATGGTACTAACCATATTTCCCTTCAGATAATTTAAGGATTCCAGAAAGTACCCACTCTGTATAAAATCCTGGTAATTCATTTTCATGGATGTCAAGGGTGATAAAACTCTGAGAAGTTGGACATGAATCTTTGAAAGTAACCCGTTGAACCCAAGAAACTACGAGCCGCTTCCACGTTCTTGGGTTCCACCCAAGAAACAACTGCCTAGAACATTAATGGGTCCACTGTTATCCTCTGCTCGAATACCACATGTTCAAGGGAGTTCACTTCTTATATCCATGACTTTCAATTGGACAATGTCCCATAGTGCTAGTGCAATCATAAGTCCTCCAAAACCAACCCTATATGCTCGACATGATACTCATATGATCATGAGTAAATCTGAATGTCATCAATAAACACAACAACAAGTCGGTCCAGATATTCCCAGAAGATAAAGTTCATGAGGCTTCTTAACATGGATTGTGCATTCATAATGCCGAACGACATGACCACGAACACAAAGTGCCCATATATGACCCTGAAGGTAGTCTTCCAGATGTTTCCCAAGTTCACACTCAACTAGTGATAGCCTAACTGCATGTCACTCATTCAGAACCATCATGTCCCCTTCAACTGATTAAAAATGTCATCGATCCTTGGGAGGGGTTAAAAATTGTTTATATTTACTAGGTTCATCCTACAGTAGTATGTACAATACATGAGACCACCATATTCTTTATTTGATAACAAGACCAAATCACCCAATTGGTGTCGTTCTTGTTGAAAAAATACCATTCTTCATGATTTCATCAATCTGAATCTGTAACTCTCGTAACTCAAGAGGTGCCACCTGATAGAGAGAAATCGGAATCATATGAGAATAGGAATCATATGAGAATCGGAATGAAAGACTATCTTAAATTTGAAAACACATCAAAGGGGTAGAGTCACCACCTCCACATGGAAGACATCAAGGAACTCAGTAATGATATTCAAAACATCCATCATCATTGTATCTGCAAACTTCACTGAAATCTCAACTATCAATGAAATAAGGGGCTCCACTCACCAGCTACCATTACGGATACCCCGCTCACTGACAAAAGTCAAACGTTGTCTGCCCATATCTGAAAACATGACCATTATTCAAAAGAAGACAATAATGGAAAAAATATTGAAAAACCATTACATGCCAAGAAAGACATCATATGACTGCATATACAACAATAGAAGTTCCCCACTAGACTGATGTGGTCCCATCATCACTCTACATCCCCGATAAACATGAGAGAAGTTGGTCTTACCTCTGAATGGCGTACTCAAACTTGTGGCATGAGAGGTATCTATATATATTTACCCACAGCAGGTGCCATACTGTGTTAAAAAATGGAGTGTGTAGCACCAAAATAAAATAAGGTGCAAAAAATAATGCTAAACAAGTTGATCATACCTCGAACAAATTCAGACCCTAATGGAACTACTGCTTCTGCATCATTCATTTAGCCACACCCAACTCATATGCCCCTCAGCTGTTGGACACCTCCCTAGCCACAAAATAGTTGAGTCCCCTAAGGAGCGCCATGAGGCCGACCTAATCCTCCATTATATACTCTCAGTGAAGAGGAAGTTCATTGTCCCTACTGATACTATTGGGAAGTCATGGCTGGTAACTACTGCCACAACAGTTTGCGTTGAACATGCCCACCCCAATGTACTACACTCAGTCTGGGGAACTGATATTGAAGAAGACCTTGAAAACCACAAATGAATCATCTCAGTCTAAGGACATCAAACATTGGGAGAGGACTGGGGGATTGAAACTTGATATGGTGGGGCTTACTCCCCACTGGACAAAACCCAGAAGGACCTGATGCTGGAGGCATGCTGCTGACGGCCATCCCCTTTGACAAGCCAAACTTGCTACCCACTATAAGCACAACATGCAGCAAGTGAATTATTTCCACCACTTTTGCCTTATTTTGGATATCTAATTTTGTCTATAGAGTGATGTCAGTAACAACATATTAAAGGGAAGGTCATAGTGCCTCATCTAAACATCTCCCTCAAGACTCCTCATCCAGAATGTTGTCAGGAGAAAAGAGATAGAGATCCCAGAACATGATCCCCAAATCCATCACAAACATTCTCCCCTACGGAAGGGAGAGTAGCTCATGCATGTTCTCCACACTCCTCATAGAATAAAGAAATTATGCATGGAACTGCCTATCAGTGAAAGTCCATGAATCTTCAGTATCCCTCTTCTCTTGGTGATAGAGTGTCTGACAATAACATGCTCTTCCCTGCATCTGTCATATAACCAAGAGAACATAGTATTCTATCAGAGCTAGGATCATTCTAAAAGCTATACCTAGCTCCTCATGTTGGTGCTCTATCACCATATCTGAGAGGATTCCCTCATACATCCCAAGGGTTTTACATTGAAATTAACGAAGCAACGTTTTCCACTATTCATTCACCTCCTATCGATCAGCTCTCGTCATATCATCCAAATGAGCCTCCTAGGCCTCGATCACTCATTCTACCCATTGTTTCTCTATGGGTGTTATAACTGCAAGGTAAACAAGGAATTTCTATACCTGAGTTGTGTAAAAGATTGATTTTAAATTTTTCTCAAGAATTATATTTATTTTAATCACAAAAATACCCAATACACTCAATAACACAAGTCATTTTGAAACATTTAACATTCCTAGGGTCTCTATAGTGCAATCAGTGTAGCCTAACATTGTTATTCGGTATATCCAGAGTCCTTGAATCAGATCATGGAGGGGCCTAAAATATCGTGTCCTATTAGATCTTCCATAGACTATTTCATGAACCATAATAGATTAAATTTTTTTTGCCCTACCATCCCTTGCAATCCACAATATACCTAACCCTAGATTCTATCCTATCTTTCAAACTACCATTGATACAAGTATGACACATCTCACCTTCACCGTGGTGAGGGAAAGGAACAAAAAATTCTAGTCCCATACTTCTTCTGTTGAAGGTTATATAATGACTCCCGGAGTCCCAAATTCAATCGTCCCAAGAGTGGCGACTAACACCAATGGTATAAAATCATACAGTCTCACATGGTTCCCGATGTCCTCTTGGAAACCTGAAAATATTTTTATATACATAGGGTGAGTATACATGTATTATCAACAGAGAAAACCAAATGCTCTCGTGAACAAGTGGGGATGCATTCAAATGCCCTGTGAGAAATTGAGATAACTGAAGAGCCTATTAGTGAAAATATCCTATCAAATCCCACCAAGGCACGCAGACAAAATAATGAATGTTAAGTAAGTTGACAGAAATAAAACATGGATTATTGGGTTCTTCGCACCACTTTACCACTATTTATTGAAGACATCCTAGGAGTCAGACCACCCCCACCATTTTCAGTAAGGTATCACTACCACCACAAAATAAACCATTTAGGCCACCACAACCATGCTTCCTGCCCAGATACCCTTGGGCCAGAAAAATGACACACACATAATCCCACTGAAACTGTGGCCACAACAACTACCACCACACACGATGATAGCTAGGAAAGAACAACTACTACAATGATGGAAGATACTTGGGCCTCACAATGATAAAAATTGTAAAAAATACGGTCTGGACACACAAGGGCCAACCACAACAACTAACCTAACCAAATAATATTGGGCAATAATGGACCTCAACCCATCACAGCCTTCCCGAAGTGTCTTGGTCTACTCAATAAAGGGAGATAAATTTGATCTATTAAAATTTCACACATATGAGTGTGGGGGAAAACATCCTCCCCCATGAAATAGGGGTGTTCGACATGAAGTGCTCAACATGCATATGGGGAAAATAAAAAAACATAAGAACTAAAATATACATATATGTAAACAAGAAATCATCCCACCCTAGGGGTTCCAAAACCATCTCATAAAAAACCACCCTCGTTAATATTCATTCCTAAAAAGAAGAACAACCATAAACAAGTAGCAACACATTCCTGGAAAAAAATTACAAATTGAACCCATTCTAGATATCATATTAAAGTGGTTCCATTTAAATAAATTTTCACTATCGGGAAACTAGAATGCATAAAAAAATCCAAGGAAGGAAAAACAACCATGATGGAAATTAAGTATTATCAGATGGTTCTCTTGTGGAGTCACAACAACAACAAGGATCTTTGTCATCCCTTGAGTTACTCAAAGCAAACCAAGCCCCAACATATTGCCCCACACAACCCCGAATCCAAAAAATATCATCTCCATAATAGGGAACCAATACTCATCCATGTCACCCCACAAGAATCATGCAAAACTACCATAATCATCATCAGAACAAATAAATCAAGTTTTCATATTTAAAATACCATTCCATTAGTTCCTTCCTTCTATTTGGTTAACTGTGGTAACCCCAAAAGGATTCATAATTATTGGTTACAAATTTAATCAACTGATTTTACATGAATAACTAGTATCCACGTTATATCCATTAAATCAAAAAATTATCTAGAATAGTGAGGTCCATTAATGAGAAAGAATGCTCCACCAATGACAATGATTTTCATTGGACATATGCCCATAAATTTCAAAATATATAGGGAAAGTCAAGAGATTACAAAAACATCATCAATGAAACCCCTTCATTCTTTAAAACACATTTATTTTCATCATTATTTTTTGGTTTAATCCATCCCCTTAAGAAGATTATCATTCCCACACCACTTGATACACAATAATGAAAGAAGAATGAAAAATACTACCTGGATGATAAATGATTGATGTTCTTCTCCACGTGCCAAGAACAGGGGATGCAAGACATATAGGGGAGGAAATCCAAGGACTCCAAGAGTTAGCAGATAAGGCTCTGGCATAAGCACACCATTAGGTCAGGGAAGGGGGACTCTAAACGCACCAATGAATGGAAAGAGACCGGCTAAGAGGAAGAAATAATCCTTGTGTGATAGAAGGTGAGATCTTGGAGTAACGGGATATGAATTCATGAACCACATTAACGGTGGGTGGTTGTTTGTCCATGTGGTTGAGTGGTTACACACAATAAAATTAATTTTCATTTAATAATTATCATTGAAGAAGTGGCCATTATAGATGTGAGTTAAAGGGTTTTATTTTATCAGAGGAAGACACGTAACATGGGAGGAACTGGGAAGTACGGGAAAAGGGAGTGACAACAAGAAAAAGGCCACATTTTTTGGTAATTCAAGTGTCTCCTGGTTCTTTGGGGATTTATGGTATCTTAAATGGTATTTTATTGTTTTTAATGGGAAATTAAAAAACTTTTATGTCAAATGATATATTGCGGAGAAAGAATTGAAAAAAAAATTGGGTGGGAAACCATTAGGTGAGACACCGTAATGGTGCCACTATTATGATGCACTGTTAGCGAAGCCACTGTTTCGTTGTGCGGCCATGACTATGTGAGCATTATTGTGCCACCGGTTCAGCATAACACATTAAGCAGCACCACCAAATCGGCGTACAACTGTAATGCTGTGACAGCTTCAACGCCATTGTCACATTGCCACTATTTCGGTGGAACACCATAAGTAGTGCCCGTATTTCGTTGTGCGACCATTATCGGTGCCACTGTAACTGGTGCCACCATTTCAGTGGATGTGTATGATAGAGACATGTTTTTGGATGACTGCTTAATGAGTCAATATCATCGCCATTACATTACTCTAGATGGTTTGTGATGATGTTTGATGATATTTAAATTTCATATTATAGTTCCAATAAAAATTTATATGATTATTTAATTCACACCACAATCTAAAATGGATGTAATTGGAAATAATATGTGATGTGTGTGGCCCACTATAACTCCTTGTTTCATCATTAAGCCTTATTAGATGAACTGGAATATGATCCCAGAAGGAATTTACAATTTATATGATTCATGGATTGAATCCTTGATGATGATATATTAATGTAATGATTCCATAAAAGTATGTTCAAAGATCAAGATTTTAACATTCCATCATTATGAGATTAGATATTTATATACATGTGATTATTCAATTGGAATAATATCAAGGGTTATGTTTTCTAGATTTTGTGATTGTTTATATAGTATTTCTTGATCATATATTATTTCTAGAATTTTGAAATTATTTAAATTATTATTTTAAGTGCGTGATAGTTATTTACTATTCCACTAATGTTTATTCTTACTTATGATTCATATTTAATACTTTACCTTTGTTGAAAATCTAGGGTAACCACTTTCTTATTTTTTGTTTATTCTCATGATGCCAAGATGCATATTATGATTGTTATTTAGGTATAATATATGGATTTATGGTGTTCTCAAAAGAACATATATATATATATATATATTATTGCAATTGTAATGTGATATTAGAGTATTTATCTAATTTACCAAAATTACTAAATAATTTAATCATTTGGGATTTGATTATTTTTATCTTATTCCAATGCTATAACATAACCATTGACATATGGAAATGGTTTGGGGTATGAACAATGTTTTTCATACAAATTTTTGTAATCATATTGTTCATAAATGATATAGATATTAATTTAGTGCTAAATTTATTTATTTTAAATACAACACCTATGTAGAACATTTTTATTCATAACACTAAATATTTATTTGTAATCATTACTTCAATAAAAATCATTGATTAAATTATATTTTTTTTTTGAAAAAGAAATAAAAAAATTATTAGTATCATTATATTTTTGGAGAATTTATTTTTATATATACTTATGTTATATGTTAATTCAATAGATTAAATTCTATATTCTATAATTTATGATATATAATACATATGATTTTTTTAGGGATTCATTCCCTCATATGGTAAACATATGAATGACCATATTTCAGTGTTTTGGATGAATCTATTATAGTAGTCCAATGTATTTTAAAATGATAAAGACTCATGAGATACATTTTATGGTTCCAGGTTGGTTTACATAAGAAATAATGTTATGAAGGGGGTTATCCAGATCATATGATGATTATGGTTGCAGTTAGAAATTGTTATATATCTCAATGGATCTCCAGGAAATTTTATTATGATTTTATGTTTTAGGATTCCACCACATTTTTTTTGTCCTATGACCATATGATTTTAATACCTTTTCAATGATTCCATTATTTAAATAATACCCCATATATTATCATTTTATTACATGTATCCTTATTATATCATCATGATTTAATTTTATTTTTCAGTGAATTTATTTTTACCTCACCCTTTCTATTATGTGTTTTTGATGAAGGATATCCGATTAAAAATTACGTTTATTATAAGAGAAGAAATAATTTTTGGATTTTTAAATAATTGAATAAATATGTTGATTATATGTTTAATTTGGGATTCATGAAACTCCAATAAAATAATACCTCAAAATCAAAGAATTTTATATTTCGGAACTGTTTTTATGAAATAATAAAATAATATTGATTAATATTAATTAAAAATATTGATGGTGCATCATTAATGTAATTATAAATGTTTAAAAAGAGTGAATTTAATTTGTTGTTAATATTTTTTTATTATGATATTTACATTATTATTATAAATTCATAGTGCTTTAGGAATATCCCATACATGGATTCAAACACATTGATGAGTACACTTTCCTAGAAAATGATTATAACATGCTTAATATTATGGCTTACCAGTAGATTTAATATTACCATTGGATTTAATATATTTTTTTTGGTATATCAACATTGATATATTGCATAATTAAAAGAAATATCATAATAAAAATATTATAAGATACTATGTCTATCAACTTGATTTATGTGAACATAATAACTAAAATAAACCATGATATATTTTATTATGTAAAAAATATAATTATTAAATAGAGTAACTATATTGTTTCTTTCATTGTGCATTATATAAATATATAAAAAGTTACTTAATTTTTTACCCTAATTCAATGATAAATTTTAAAAAATAAGTATATGAAATACATAATATAATTTCATGCAGAAATACACATTCTATAAACAATCTTATAGGTTTGTGATGTAATTTTGGCTACTATGATTAATTAATGATTTTAATTAAAAGTAAATATAATAAATAAAAATAAATTGTCTAAACATACATGTAGTGGTTATGATATTCCAAGTAATAAAATAATTCTCTCTATAAAATATACATTTTTATAAATTTTGTATTTTTTATAGCACGTTAACAAAATTTATTTATTTTATATTTCATAAAAATAATAATATAAAAATAAAATTATATCTTAAGTTATTATAATCAGATTATATAAATAATATTTATTTCTAACTCAAACAATTATTTTAGTGATATTAAATTTATTAACCATGCTGAATTTCAATGTGGTTATTTTTATAGAATTGTTTACGACGATGTTGTGATATTTTTATTCAAGAAAACATAAATTGGTTGATATTATATAATGAATCTATGTGGATTTATAAATTCTAATAAATATATATTATCATTTAATTAACTATGATTTTTTGGAAGATTAAAATAGTAATATTAAATATATGAAAGTGTATTTTCTTCAAAAAATACATATCGTTGTATTTTACTCTAATGTTTAAATATTAAATTCATAAATTTTATAAATTATAAACTATAAAACATAAAATTAAATTTTTTAATTAAATTTAAAATTTAATTTTGTGATAATATTTTCTGAATTTTGTTTTAAAAAAAATCTATTTTTTACTTACATGACAAAAGTTTTTATGAAATATGTTGTACTTTATGAAATTATTACAATAATAAATAATTAAATATTTTTATAACTGGATTCTTACCTAATGATGTATTTAATAAGAAAATTTAATAATTTAATGGTATTAATCTTAATTTAAAAATTATCTATTATCATATTATAATATTAATTATATTTTAAAAAAACGGTTCTCAATCAATTATATGATAATTATTTTAGAAATAATATTTCCATATATTATAAATGAAAGAAAATTAATTACCCATCAAAATTATATATATAATATGAAAATAATATTATATGGTCCACATTATTTATATTCATAATAAACAATTTACAAATAATATAGAATGATAAAAGAATAAAATTAAAATTTGTAAATTGTATAATGATAATGGTTAATGACATAAAAACTAGAAATCCTAATTTTTAAAATGAGTTTCTAGTGAATTTCTCAACCATAACACCTGTAATAATAGATATTTTTAAAATTTCATTGTCATCATTCAATGAATATGGAACCTATTATTGAAAATAATTAACTCCTCCAACATATAGGAGGATTCCTTCCCCATAGCACCTCTCCGCAAAATATAACACTTATAGTCCAAAAACATTTACCCAAATCCATAAAAACTCTAAAAAGTATCTTATAATTTTTATTATACCTATAAGTCCCAATATAATAGGATTCAATATACTAAATGAATGAGTTATCCTAATATTTATGTTATTAATTCCCAAATAATCTATTATTAGATGTATTTTTATTTGTCTTTTTCATCTACATTTATTTGTATAATTTGTTTGTAAAATAATAACATATTTATCAATTCTAAAACAATGTATTATTATATTTATCGAAAATTATTTTCTACCATCTAGATATCACCTTCTAAAATGGTAATGTCCTTATATTTAAATGTAGGAATATTCAACTGAGAACTTGGTGTTTTATTTATTATTAATGGATTTAATGGATTGTTAAAATGGGTATTTATGAATAATTATTTTACATTAAACACACTATTATTTAATAAATAAATATCTCAATCTATCACACTATCATTTTATGAAAAGTAGATATGAATTACTTGTTTATAAATTAGATACCCCTTCATATATTGATGTGTTATCTTTTTTATCATTACCATCCAGGGATGATTATTAAAAACTATATAATTATACAAAATTATTTTTTGATAATGGATAATTTTATATAATCTTTATACTAATATGTTAATCTTCATTAATAGACATTCCTTTCTTAAAGAAACAACCAAGATAATCTTTTTATTAATTATGTTTTCATTAATCGGGATTAAAAATACTAACGATTAGAAACTAAATTTCATAATTATTTATAATTTATCATATCCAAAAAATTATATATTATAGGAATTTTGAACATTATATTAAAAATAATGAACATCATTGGCATTTATAATTTTTAAAAAATAATAATAACATCTTACTAAAAAAATTAAACTATAACGGACTGATAAATGTATAATTAAAAATTTTAATAGATGCTAATATAAGATAACAGATATTGATAATATTTGGAAATATTTTATTTATATTTGTATTTTTAAAATATATTATTTTAAATATGTTTCATTGATTTCTTGAAAAAACTGTTTGGATTTTTTTCATCTCAAATTTTATTCTTCATTAATATGTATTCCATATTGATTAAATTTTGTATATTATGTAGAGTATATACAACCTTATGAGTAATTTTTATCATACGTATAATAAAATTTATGGTATTTAAATATCAATAACAAGTTTTTTGATTTGTTTTTTGTTTTAATAATGAAATATATAATTATTATGACTGAAATATCATTTAATTTAGTTCTACGGTTTCATCATAAACATATTTATTTTATGACAGGTCTCGTCCATGATAAAATATTATTATACACTATTTTACACCATATGTGGTGAAATTGATAATTTAATTTTCAATATATATTCTTGATTGTTTTATTTCTATTAATGTTATAAAATTATTATATAACTATCATCCTCTTAAATCAAAATTCATATGTATTATCCATATTACTTCATCCAACAAATGATCACCTTCAATGTTTTTAATATATATGTGTTTTTTACACTTTTAAATATATTTCTCTTTACCAATTATTAAGATTATTTTCAATTAAAACTTTTAATGATTTTAGATTCCATAAATCCATTAATAAAAGTAATAGAGAATAGTTTTCCTATAACAACATCATTATTATAATAATTAAGAATGATTTTTAAATATATAATCCCTCTGAATTTAAATAATAAAATATTAAAATTAAATAATATCATAATACATGGGAATCATTATAAATAATATAGAATACTATATTTAGTAGGTCATATATATTTATACAAATTATTTATGGTAACATATGTGTTACCATGGATTTCAACAACTGTTAAATAGTAATTGAAATTTATTTTACATAAAGTGATGGATTACCATTGTGTAATTCAAGAAACCTGTAACATAATGGAAAATTCATATTCTCATAATTATTATTATATATTTTCCATTTTTGATTAACGATAATTTCTACAACACATAAGTGTACAAACTCAAATAACATCCAAAAAAACATTGAATAATGGTAACATTTTGTAGGTTGGGTGATTAATCATCTACATAAGTTTAATCATATATTCATAAAGGATAACTAATGGGGGGCTATAGTGGTAAAATATTATTTTATATTCCTCATAATGGTAGAGTGAGTTTCATAAGGGTATTTAATTATTTTCAAAGGATCATTAAGGGAAACAAGTGACCCTTTCCTATTAATGATTATTTGAATAAGGTAATAATCATGTTAATATTACCCAATTCATTTTTGAGAGAAAATAAATAAAAAATATGGGTTTTAGATTCATATTCTCCAATATAATGGTGTAATGACTTATAGACATTTTTAATAACCAAACCATCAAATTTTGATTACCATGTTTGTTTAAATTCTGATAATACCATATGAAATTTTTTAAAAAATTATCATTCAATATTTCACAAAATAATAAAATTGGACGGATGCATTAATTTTGTGTTCTTATGTAGGTAATTTAAATGAATTTTGTTTTCTTTTTTATAGAAAAAACATATTTTCCCATGATTTTATGTTAATATCTATTGAACTAATATGGGTGACAAAAAAATATTGAAGAATATTGGCTTCCATTAGATTAGTTCCATTTATCCATGTTATCCCTCTATATCTATAACATTCTTGATTATGGCATATTGAGTTTTGAGACTCCATGTAATTCCAAGGAAGGTGATTTCATATTAAATCTATCATTTTTTAACCATAACATTTCACTTTCATCGCATGGAAATTTTTAAATGAATGAATCATGGTAATTAATATATATGAAATTATGGAAAACATTTTATTGGATTTTAATATTGAAAAATAGTTTTTAATATTATCGTTTATATTATTTTAATGTTTCATTATTGATATTTTTCGAAATATAAATTTTTACATTGATTAAGCATTTAAAATAATGTTAATAATTTTTATCTGTTCAATAACAAAGCATGTTTAGTTTTGAATTTGATTAGTTCCTATAATGTTAACCAAAAATTAATTATATTTAATTGTAAAACTATTATTATATTTTGAGTGTTAGGTTTTCAGTTGGATGTGATAAAAATGACACTTTTGATGAATTTTCTAGTGGTAAGCCTATGTTTATTCGGAACGACTAATGAAGTTGGTTGTTAGAATTATATTTGAAAGAATATATATATATTAAAAAAATATTGTAATATTTTTTGAATTTTCCTCTCTATGTTATACAGCATGGGTAATCTGCATCCTACCCCTATTATACCATGATTTTTACCCTAAAAATTTACAACCCCCTAGTGAATATTTACCATGTGTTGGTGTTATATTTTTATGATTGATAAATTTAAGTAATTATTTTATGTGTATAAATAACAAAAATCTATTTTATAATTTATTATTAATCATAGAATTTAAATGTTTATTATATACTTTAAAAATTATTTGATATATCTAAAAAATTCTAAAAGGTAATGTTATAAATTTTTCCTCGATAATATTTTACAAACAAATTAATTGAAAAATGTTTTAATAATTTGAAATATATCTAGTTTCATTTATTCATCAACTTCAACCTATTTTAAACTATATTATAAATACCCAATAAACATTAATTTTAAATTCCATATTTATATAAATTTGAAAATCGTGGTATATTTAGTGAGGGAAATTAAATATTAAATATTTTGGGGAATCATAGGTGCACTTAAACTCAAAACATTATTGTACTATTGTTTATTAGATTACATTAAGTTAAAATAAGGTTTTCATATTACATTAATTTTTTTTGTTATAGTTTTTTCAGCTTTATGGGAGTGAATGGGGACATAATGAGTGGTTGGGGAAAATAATAATATGGGGTTTTCTTATTATGATCTACGATTTGTTTTATTTTATAGTATATATTTTCTCTTTTTTTAGTTATATAAATATACATATAAATTTATTTAAGATTTATTTTTTCTAAATCTATCAAAAAGGTTATTTTGTGAGGATTAGTTTTTAATGACCAACCAATGGGGTTTGAGTATTTAAATTGGGACAAGGGTGAATAGACATAGATACAGTTCTAGATGATATTACGGGATGGTTTTTCAAAATTTTATATATGGATTCCATTGATAAAAAAATTTAAATTTACTTCAAATTTAGTATAATATTTTAGATGAGTAATTGTATAATGTAAATTTAGATTTTTGTAGGAATCATGCGGTAGTCTATGAATGTGTTATTGATGAAAACATCATCAAGACGAGACATGGGTTACCATGAAATTTAGTGTTATATCATTCCTATTTATTTATTGGTTTCTCCACGATAAAAGATATTTCTATTCATTATGAGATTAACAATTTCTTAGAGGAATCATTTATTTGTTTCATGATATAATGAAATTTTTACTAGAGATTCAATGTTCCTTAAAAATTTTGATAACCATGTGGAACAATTATAGTTTTTATTGAATTATGATTTTTATATAATGGGATATTTGATGTAGGATTAATTTACCATGTTAAAAATCCATTAATATTTATAATTTAACAAAAACAGTGCTAAAAATTATTTTTTCAAAGAAAATGACGTCATGTAATTGAGGTTAGTTTGGATGTTAATGTGTGTATAATGAATAATGCAAGTTTATTGTTTTTTCATGTTTATTCACTTTATTTATGATATCAAATATGTTCTAAACCACATTAATGATTAAAATTGGTTTTTAATGGGGCTTTGAGAAATGATTACAATTTCAAAAAAGCGTGTTTTATAAAATTTTATGTATGTAAAGGTGAATTTAAAATAATAATTCACGATGGCGGAGAAATTAAATTATATAAGTCTATTTGTTATGTTCAGGGTCTATAATTGAAATGGTTTTGATTATTGATAAAAATTGATTGATTATTTTTAAATTTGTCGATAATTTACCTAATATGGTGATAAAATATTGAAATTATTAATGAATTTATATCAATATTTACCTTTCTGGAATATAAGTTAAATGTTTTATAAATATATAAATGTTCTGTGAAGTAAAAAATAGATACTAAAAAATTGGGTTTGAATATTTTTATTATGAATTATATATCTCATATATTGAAAATAGAATATTATTAAATAAAAATAATTATAAAAAGTTATGAAATTGTATTTTTCTAAATAACACTAGGGATAATAATGAATCACATCTGGTAATTCAATGATATAAATAATTCCTCTAGTGATTTCCAACATATTTTATACCCCATTATGATATTACTTTTATTGATTTTATGAATTTTTCATTTCATAATTAATATACAATTCAGATTACATAAAATCGATAAATATATATTAGTTATATACCACAAGATATGAAAATATCTATGTCAAATTTTTTGAACTATTAATGTAGAGTACCATTTAATCTGAATGTTATTGCAAAAATGATGGTTTTACATTTCTACCAAATTGATATAGGAAACAATAAATACATAATGAGATAGACCAACTCCACCTTGTCAAAAAAGACATCCGAAACTAGAACTACAATGATTTCGGAAGATAACGTAAAATACTGAATGACAAGGATTCCCTCTTTACTCTCTATCAATATAGTATATGATATACCCATTAATTAGATTATTATATAAGAATAAAAATTTTATTACATTTTGTTGTATGTTTTGAACAATTTTGGGAAACATAAGAACAATAATGTCAGGAGTATAATATTTTATGTGACCTTTTTTTGTGAATTATTATTTTAGGCCATGACCATTGTTTTAATAATTTAATATGGATCTATTATAAGCATGTTATCAGGACTTATATTAATTCTTAATAAACCATAAAATATGAAATATATCAATAAACACATATTTCATTATATTGGATATATGATGTTATTGAGGAGTTTCAATGAAATATTTTATATTCTATTTTATATTTGATAATAGTTGTAATTACACATACAAATATCCAAAAATACAGACAATGTAATTAATAACAAATAGATATTCAATAAATATATAGTCATACATAATCTAGTAGTGGTATACGTATTTTTTCAATACAATTATCTTGAAAGTGATTTTTCATTTGTTTTTATGTCTTATTTGAAAATATTTTGTTATTGTGATATCCAAAAAACAATCCCAGATTGTTGTCAAATTTTGACTGATTCTTTACTGGTTTGATATTTCTTAATGTCCTCCAAATTTTCCCTAAGTTTTGACTTATTGTTGATTCTTTGAAAAGTCTCTTGATTAATGATTGTCATCTATTTAATTTCATTGATTATTCATCCTTTTAAAGAGTGATGTGGTTATTATTATTATTTTTCATGTATATTTCAATATCCAAGAATTCATCAATTCCAATCTTCATTAAGTCATAATATCTCATCTGAATGAAAATGGAGAAATCCCATGAGATTTTGGGTTTCATTTAACATGATCCCCTAGTTGAGGATACATATATTAATATATTAATTTTTTAATTTTACACATGAGTGTTTTGGTAAAGAATCGTACAAAGATCATTTTTATAGAATCTCCTTTCACAGACCTTGAAATCACGATGCAATCAAGCTTGGTTACCGTATCATTATTGTTTATTGAATGCATATTACATGTTTAAATGGATATAGAAACGATTCATGGTGAGTTTAATTACTCATATGTTTTTACTTTATTTCAATACATTTCATCGTATGAATATGGGATTGTAGATGAATTTGAAGATTATTATTATGAATATATGAAGAATTTTATATACTTACAGTGTTAGTTGACTAGTTTTTCTATGAAGTTGTGTTTGGGAGATCTTATTATTTTTAACATGATGTGCCTCTTGAATTGCATTAATGGTTTCATAATGTGGGTATTGGGGGGAAGTGTAATTTTGGGGTCGATTTTTCCATATATTAAGGAAAAAAATTTCATGAAAATACAGAACTATATAATGGTCTCATTTTGAATCTTTTCAAATATTTTCATAGATAACAAGGGTTGTTAATGGATTCTAGTTACTCACCCATATCTCATAATAGTCCATTTGATTTTCCTTAATATTTTACCTGTTAAGACTCATACATCTTACCAAATAATCCATAATGATTCATGTTTTATCCATTGTGATAATATATATATGTTCTTAACTATCTCTATTTGATTCTATATTAGATATTTTTCTATCATGATTGTTGGGTTTTCACAAAAAAACAATTTTTATGGAATCCTATTTTTTGCTGATATGAGTTGTAGCAAATTGAATTTAATGGAATATCCTATGTATGAAAATTATCAGGTATATAATATAACATTATGAATTGTTTTTCATTATATAAAAATTATTTATCATTATTTAATTTGGTGGAAATATATATTTTTCATGTCTTATATATTGAAAATATTTTTATGCAATGTATCTAAATAATGATGTATGTTGGTAACATAGGTAATCCAAGTGGGATATTCCATGTTGAAAAATTTTTTGTGTCCTAAAAATTTTTTGAATATATTTTTACATTCATTGGGATCTATGTTAATGGTTTTCTAATATAATTCTATTTTTATCAAGAAGACAGTTTCATTTTCTTCAGATCTCATTATTACATCATATAAATATGTTCTCTTGAATAATTTTAGAATTAATTATTAATGTTATTATTCCTTTGGGGTTTTTTGTGACCTTGGGTTTTCAATGGAATCTTGTGATGAGAACCGTTGGTTATTTGTTGCCAAATTATTTCAATTTTATTCAAATGGATTCCTTGTAGGAATTTTTATCTATGATTAGTGTAGGATACCATTTTGGTTGGATGTTGTTTCGTTTTGTCAATATTTTTCAACATGGATTCCTAGATAACAATCATAATGTGATGGATGATGTCCCTTATTAGGGAATAATTCCCCATTTATATATTATATTTATTATTTCATGCACTTTGTAGTTGATCGTTTATTGGTTTTAGGAGTATACTCCAGTTTTTAGGTCAATGTGAATTCCTTATTCACCAATCACACAAACATTCTAGACATTGATTTAAAGACTCCATCAAAATGTGATGTTCAGTATTGAAAATTAGTGTTCTATATTGGTTATTTTCTTATATTAGAAGTCCATATTAGTTTTAATCCCTTCATTTAGATGGCCGTATTAATTATGGATCAATAGATATTTTTCAATTGTGGTTATTCATTAAATTGTGAGGATACATATACTATTTCACCATTTCAATTTTTTTGTTCGTTTTGATGTTATTTTCTATTGATACTTATATTAATTTTATTGGAAATAATTAAATGGAATCATTGTAATTCTTTTTAAAAAAATTCATTGAGTTGTCTTGGATGAATACTATTGTGTTTAACTTCATCTATTTCATGGACCTTCATTTTGCATCTATCTGTATAAAATAAATACATGTATCTATTTTTTTATTTAGTGTAATATAGAAACCGAACCATTTGTTTAAATTATTATATACTAGTTTGGTTTTTTTTTTCAATTTAATGTAAATTTAAAAATAATTACTAATTATTACACATATTCATCGCCATGTTTCTACACATCACTAACAACTATTATTGAATGATTATATAAGGGTAACCTCATAAATCAAATTATTATATATGGGTAACCTTTTTTTCATCTTCTCTTTCAGGTTAAATGAAATTAATATATTATAAAATATGTATTTAAAATGAACTTTTCCATAAATCAGATCACATATGTGTAGAGATATAATATTTTATGGGTTAGACGATGTATTCCCATATTGAATAGAGTAAATTATTATCACATACAATGATACCCAGTCATATTATTTCAATCCCCCGTTGTGTAATGGCAATGTTTATCCATGTAATAATAGACTACCCATTGTGTATTGGTAAGCCCTTAGTTAAAAATGCAGCATAACAGTAGAATTGGGTTGTGTAAGGTTAATCCAAATACCATATATGAATATATCAAACTATATATAGATGGTTTCTTTTAATCCATGGTAATACAAAGTTATATTAGTTTTCTTAAATAGATCCTTATATATTTTTAGTGGTAAATCTTATTATACTTACTCAATTTTATTAGTGGGTTAAACATAATTAATAATTTTGTTTTCTATTTCTTCTTCTATATAAAATCCATATATCACCTATTATCCATTTTAAAATATTATAATTTGGGGAATATAATCATTATAATTTGTTGAGGGTTTAAAATCCTATCATAAATGATTTTAAAACCTCTTAATTAAATATTTAACTAGAATAGGTAAAGAAATGGCCATTTCAATTTAGAGTTCATATACTACGTACAAGAATGATTTTCTATATAAAAAATATCCACACATTCCAACCACATGATTTTTCTAGTATCCTTATTCAATGTGAATAGTGTGTCCAGATAATATGGAAGATGAATGACTTCCGTTATATTTTTTATTTTTATCCGTGTAGATAATCCATATCATACAATAATATTACATTTATCATTTCAATTCCTCTTGTAATTCCTAGGTATATGTTTTTAAAGTATTTATTTTATTTTTAGATCTTCATTTTTTTACCATCTTCCTTTTGAAATTTATAAATTCACGACTTATCAAAAAAGTTATTTGTATAATATAATTTAAAATTGTTTATACATTAAAAATATTAAAAATAATTTTCAATCATATAATTTTTTTATTTCAAATATAATTCAATAATATTTTTGGAAATATTTTAATTTATAATTACTAACTACTTAAAATTTATCCTATATTGTTATAATCTGAAATAAAAAATATGTTTTTTGGAATAATATAATTATATAAAAAATTATTCTCCCATAACACATTTTTCTATTTAGAAATGATCTTTTTTTTATTTTGTGCATTATATGCCTCATTGGATATATTAAAAAAAGACAACTTTGACTCTTTTTCTTATGGTTGTCATAGTTTTTTTTTGGAGTTATCATTAATGAAAACAGTAACATAAAAAATGTTGGGAAAACGGATTACCCAAAAATGGGCCACATCCCATTTATTTCATAAACCTGTGTACATTTTTAGTTGTCCCCAAGTTCACTATTATTCTAAACCTACTATATTAAAAACCCCTAGATATAAATATCATGCATCACTGTTATATGATAAAATTATATATTTATATTTATATAATCTTTTATAATTTCATTGAATATGTTTTATCGATTATTTTTTATCTATGAACATAATTATTATAATATAAATTTAAAAGGAATTGAAATAATGAAAAATATATAATGAAAATTTGAAAAGTATACTTCAAAATAAATTACACTAAAAATATTTCATAAATGAATTTGAAATCTAATTGTGTATGTAGCTTAAATTATTCATGTAATGAACACATTTTTAAAATATAATAGGAGTAAAATTTTACTTTTATTGAAAATTTACCTGTTTTATATAAATTAATATATTTTACACTAATTAGTAAAGGTCATTAAACAAAAAAAATTCGCTATTATTATAATGGGATCTATTTCTCAGATTTTTCTTGTATCATTTTGTATTTATATCCATTGTGTTCTTATATCAATTGATCATGTTCCCATTGAATCCCTTATCATGGTTTGTGTTTTGTTTGTCAGTAGTGCGGGGAATCCATGAAATTTTGGGTGTACTTCATCCATTGGATAATGGATTTTTTATTTTTAATATCATATCATGTTATTTTTTAATTTTTCATTAATACCATTATATGGTTATATTGATTTACATCTGTGATAATTTTTACACATCGTAAATTAATATTGTTATATTTTATGCAGAAAAATCAATTGAAAATATATATTATTGATTTATGGGTTATAGACACCATCGCATGGGGATCTGGATATAAATTTTGGTTAGTTCCTAATCAGCTCAAATACTAGTTTATATGTTACTAGGGGTTAGTTATTCACATTTCCTTTCATGATTTTTTTCATAAGATATCTATTTCAAAATGAATGCTATTATTTCATTTCCAAATAATATTATGAAGACACACACACTAATTGTGGTATCAAAAATTATTGTCAGGTTATCATTTAAATATATGTAATTTATAATTTAGTAATAACATCATCATTTTACGATAATGATTACATGATTTTTCAAAATATCATATCAGGTTTAATATTTTATTTTCATATTTATATCCTTATGATGTAGATTATTCTAAAAAGTGTTTCACGATTCACACACAAAACTAAAAATTAAAATACACCACTATGATATTAATTTTTTATTTCATCCATTATAACTATTGGTGTCATTTAATGTGATATCATTTATAAATTATTGGAAACCCAAATTCACTACACGACCATATTTATGATATGATTTATTAATTGATATTATAATAAAATATATTTTATGTTTATGTGGGGACATATGTCACCCATTTTTTTATTTTTTTTATTCTATTATATGTCAATAGATGAGGCTGTTACGTGTGAAAAATGAGGATTTTAGCTATGTCTACATAACTGGGCGTGGAAAAACATATTATTTATTTTCTTACAATATTTATTATGTATTTTATGATGTTATTTCTATACCCAATATGGACCATGTCCTTAATTTTCTAATCTACCATCACAATATTGATCATGGAAATGATGTAGTATGATGTGTTCACTATAGTGATGATGAACACAATACAGCTTATTATGATCATAATTTATGATTTCTTATCATTCATCTTATAATACATTTCAATGGTCGAAGCCTCATTCATTTTCCATGGAATGTGGCTATTGTATCAGTATTTTAAGAACATATTCCATAGCTAATATTTTTTCATATGAAATTAAATGATCATTATATTATATAAAAATCTATTTTTATTTTATATTCATGTAGACATAGAAATCACACATTTTTATGTGTCCTACAATGTTATGATATAACACTTGTTGGGTATTGATATATTTTCTCCTACTAAGAATTTAAGAATACATTTTTCTTATGATATAAATTAAACAGTCAAAGATGTTGGAAATAATAGAGACAAAATCATAACATACATAGATATTACATCATTTTTTATGAATCTTAAGCATATTACAATAAAAAATCCTATTAACAATAAAAATATTTTGTATTGGAAAACATGAAACACATTATACACTCATAGTGGAAGAACATCAACGTATCGCAGAAAGATCATACCTATTTGTACATCAACTTTAAACCATTCTTCATGACAAAGAGAATGTTTACATGAGAAATTGGTTAGATCAAAAGTTCAGTAATGGTAAACAAGGGAGTTAAAAATTAGTATAAGGGTGATTACGTGATCATAACATTTTAATATCATACATTTCATATCAAATATCTTAAACATGAATCATGGAATAAATATTGGCTGTTAATATGACATTAACCATGATGTAATCAATATCATAATCCATGAATGGATAACATTTTTATTAAACATGGATTTTTGTAGCATACACTTAAGAATATAAAATATAAATTCATGGAAACCAAGAAATTACTTAATAACATGTTATCCATGGGATGATAAATAAGGTACCAGATTTCTTCAAGTGATTACCTCCTGTATTTCATCTTATTTTTGTGTATTTCATCTTATTTTTGGTGTGGGACTCCCTCCCATGTACCCTCGTGTCTTGGGAATGTGATTCCATACAATTTACTATATTGCTTCTATCATGGGATACCCTATCATTTCCCTTCATATTCCAAGATTTGGATTACATCCCATGTAACCACTTAATTTGGTTTTTGTATTTACTCCCTTATAACCTATTGTTTCTCTAATGAAATTACCACCCTTGTATCATTTTGATTTGGTATTAGGATTCCATTTTGTATCCATCTTGGGATTCATTATTGTTACATTATTGGGCTTACATAATAGGTACACGTTGAGTTCCTAAATCATTAAACATTACCCAATTCGTTGGAAGGATATATACGTCCTATTGATCACATAATAAAAACATAAACACTTTCTTCATAAGATAATGATAAATTCACCGAATCCTGACAGAGAAAGAGAGATTGTTTTCGTAGGCATCATATAATATCCCTTGAAATGAAATAAATTTCAAAATAATAACATCATATAATTATATATGGAAAAGATGTAGTTCTAATGATCATTTCTTTATATTATAACCCATTAAAATAAGTAGGTTTAAAAATATTATAACACATGGATGGGAAATGGGAGTCATAAAAGCATTTCTATCTAAAAAGAAACCCTTAAAAAATATTAATAATTTTCATGGATCATACCCCAAGTAAGGCGAAAAAATTGAACAATGTTTTTCATCTTAAAGTTATATATATTTAGAAATATCACATGAAATAATTCATATGAAAAATATACATTATTTGAAAATAATTTTCATTAAACCATTTAGAAAATCATTTTCATATAAATAAATATTAACATTTTCATTATAAACTATTCTATGAGAAAATAATATTTTTAGCATGACACGAACTTCTTAAAAAATAATTCATTTTGAAAAAAAAATTCATCAAAAAACCTAGTGTACTCTTATTTAAAGAACATAATCATTTTTTCCATAAAAATGTAATGAAATCATAAAAAGAATGCTTCAAATAATTTTGAAATACATTTTCTCTGAAAATATTTTGGAATTATTATTAAATAAACATGTAATAATTGAAATCAATTTCATTGAAATTTAATTTTTCAAAAAGATATAACAGAATCATTGAAAATCATATAAAACACTTATAAAAGTAAATTTATTTAGAATTTTTTTAAGACAAAATTAAAATACTATATATATATATATATATAATTTTATGAAAAAAATTCCATTTAAAATAAAAAATTTGAATATTGAAAGTATTAATCAAATAAATTACGGTTTTTGCAGTGAAATGAGAATGTACATTTCGAACATTCCTTTTTCACCATAAATAGTTTACAAAAGATTCTTTATTTTAATGTGATATGACTATTACTTTTAAAAACGTTATTTTAAAAAAGTTAAATAATGTGGTAAATTTTCTTTTAAACATCAGAGGTTGACTATAAAACATATTTTTATATATTTTTGGAAACCAATGTTTTCTTAAAACCAATATTTTTGACAAAAAATATTAATTAATATCATTTTTTAAAATATTTTCATAAATATAAATAATTAAAAATAGTGAAAAATGATACAATTACATAGATAAGTAATTTATTTATAATGTATTTTTAAATTCATTACATTTATTAGGATATTTATTATGATACATAATCAATAGAATCCTATATTTAAACCATATAGATAAGAGTTGAGATTGTAGAAATGATTTATTACCACTTTGGTAACATTGAATCTTAATCCCAATGATATAATTAATTTAATGAAAATTTTAATATAAGTAAATAATTATAAAAATGATATTAATGTTTAATTTACATTGTGGAAAACTGAAAGAAAAATATAGGTGTATAGAATGGCATGTATCTCAAAGAAGGAAGCTAAATTAAAAAAAATCATTATCTACTTGGTAAATTTGGAATGATAAATCACATGATATAAGTATCATGAAATTTATTAGTATATACCCATAAATTTAGGTATAATAATAATAGAATACTTTCATGGGAATTATATTCACCACACAAAATAAATGTGTGGTGAGTTCATAATGTATGTCACCTATATATAAATGAGATGACAAAATCCATACAACATGAGTAATAATAGAATCATGATTCCCATAAAATAATATATTATATAATAACATTAAAAATAAATAAATATATTACATAAATTATAAAAAATTTTATATGGATTTATATATACTAGGAAATATAATGGAGTAGTAAATGTGGCTTATATATCACAGAAATAGAATGTTTGTTGAACTTCCCTTATCTTTAGTCTTGAAAATTTTCATATTCTTTTAAAGATCACATATAAAAAATATATGTTCATTATACATATTCAACAAAAGCGTACTCATATATATCATACAATTTTGTATTAATATTTGAATCTTTATCAGACATTTATAAACAATTTCTTGTTAAAGAAATGCTTCAGCTAATATTTTCTTTATTTATTATATGTTTCTTTAATATTTGTTCCTTATCCTATTATATAGATCCTTATTTTTAAAAGATATTAAAATAAAAAATTATTTATATATAATATTTATTCAATATGTAAAAATTTATAACAATATATAAAATATAGATATGTTAAAATAGAAGACACCATTCATGGAGACAATAGGTCATATATTTCGATGAACATTATTTATGTTTTAAATTCATATTTAGAGGATGAAATTAAATGACTTGTATGTATAAATATATATATATATATATATATATATATATATTTACTATCATTCAATTATAATTACATTTTTATTTATAACAGTTATTTTTACTAAAATTCAGTTAAAATATTTCATGTAATGTGAGAATAAATCACATCTTTTTGATGAGGCAATAATCTAGTCATCCAAAAAACAAAGTAAACATTTTTTAAAAAATAGGTATCATTATATATGTGTTATATAATTATTAAAAAAACTATAATACCTTATAAATATCATATATATCATTTAAAAATTGAGTTTCCATTATAATTTCTTTCCACAATAGGTTGTAAATGAAAACATTATGAAATCATCTCATGAAGTTGTAGTTTTCCATTAAAAATAATATAAGTTAGTTAAACATTATATTTCTTCTTTTGTAATTTTATTATAATATCATATAATAAAATAGAATAATTATATTTTGGATACTGATGATATTATATAATAATATAATAACAAGATTTGTGTGGTGGAGAGTGAACATAAAACCAAATATCTTGAGTAAGGATACTACCTCTACTTTGCGAAACTCCATTTAATTTTCCCCAAAGGTATTCTTTAGATGTAATTATTCATAATTTAAGGTTTCAAGGATGATGTTGGGGATTTTTGGAAGATATTTTGAATCATTTTTCTTATTCCAAAGCTCTTGAGAGGTTTGAATAATTTTGGGGGTTGACATCCCTTTAATCGTTCTGGAGGATTGGAATTATGGGAAATTTTTTAAAAGGTAATTCCTACCACATTGTTCTAATGTCATGTGGTTCCAAAAAATTTTAATATCTTATAAGATGGAGTATATGGTATAAATATGAACATCCAATGTATTTTGGACATGTAACAATTCCATTTTGGGCCTTAAAATTAAGGTTTAGTCATTTATTTATTTAATATTTTACCTTAATCATGGTAATTAATATAAATATAATCGACTAACATTTTTATAAACTGACCCGGGTTGAAAATGAACCAGTCACCCCAGTCGATCCGCAGCAAGGCCCAAGAGGCGTTCCTAATCCTCCCGGGCTGGGAAAAAGCACTGGGGCATCACAGAGTGACGATGGGAACGACATAGCCCAAGATAAATAAATAAAAAACTGGAAATAATAAATATAAAATGAAAATAAATAAACCAAAAAATTACTAAAAAAGTACTAAAGAAGATAACACTAAGTAATCTTGATGATCTAACTAACTCAATGTTACCCTAAAGGTCACTCTCAGAATCCACAATCAATGGTTCCAAAAGGTGAACTCACCCATGTTTGAACCATTAGAAGGACCTGAAAAACTATTGGCATGAGTATTAAAACCTAGTTTCCTAGCATGATACACTATTTTCCAATGCGATCTCGTTAAAATTAAGTAAATCCATTTCATGTTTGAACTAAAATTTTTAAAAGTAAGGTTTTATAAATGTTACTCAAAAATAATTTATAAGTCATTTCCCTCAATTACATATAACAAACAGTGTCATTTATTTGGTGACACATTAGCATTATCAAAGAGAAATTGATATTTACATTTCAAATTTTCACCAAAACTAATAAAATACCTTCCTTTGAAAAATGTTTTCATAAGAAAAATTAAAACCCCAACTCAAATTCTTATAAAAACAAAATATGAATGTGCTATAATATTTACACAACAACGGTAATGAAAAGACTATATTCATACAAAAAACACATTCAACACTTCATGCACTAAGAACATGTGGACATAGGTGAACCTATGAGATCATTAATAATCTATAAAATAATAATACGCGAGACCTCGTCATTGATGACATGTCAAAAACGATGAAGTCAAAATGCACAAAATTCACGACGATCCTTTATCATGAAGGGTAAGGATAAAATCTATATAAATAAACTGAATCATATCCTCCCACTATAGGCCATTTGTCAGAACCATACCCTCCTAGTGCAAGAATCATTTTTAGAATATTCATTCAATATTCCAGTTTCCTATGTCTCATGTATTTAAAATGGGGGTGGGACAATCAATACCAACTGAGCCTCTAATCCCAGTATATATATTAATAATGCTCAATAGGAATCACCCTGATCCACTCCGAGGACCAATCTTATGTAATTAATCAAAAGAACACAATGACTATAATATGAGTCCCCTTATAATGGATCACAATGATTATATAGTGAGGACATATAATCCATTATATAAATTAAATCATGGAATAAGAAAGATCTATATGAGGTTTTCATAATAAAAAATTTCACTATTTTTTCACAATGTATCCAAAAAATCCTTAAACCATTTCTTTTTCATTAATTGAAATTTAACATTGACACAGAATCCACATTTTATATTTAGGGAAATCAAAATCTTCTCCAAACAATAACATTTTTTAATTATATAAAAATATTCATAATATATTTCCCAGGGCTAATTTTTTTTATAATAATTTCAAATGACCATTTATCGACATAACATTCTAAAACACTATATAACTCAACACCCATTTATTTATAAAACCATAACACTCTTTGAAAATCCAAAACAAGTGCCCCTGAAGAATCACTACCAAAACTACCAATACATTGTTAAATTCGGAAAAAAAATTCTATCACACTAAACACATAAACCCCATTCGGCCACAAGCCATCATCACATGTCAAACCAATTTAAAATCCATATACACACTTCTTTTAAACATGAAACTACATTGAACACTTACAAGAATCCTAAGATTGGTATTTCACAGCAACCTAGTTTAAAGGAACAATACTCTTCATTTTAAATTAAAACATTTTAAAACACTATAAAAATAAATTTATTAATATACACATATTTTGTTTATAAAGGGGTGTAAACACACACAAACACCTTGAAATGAATTATTCGTTACAAAAATCCCAAGTGTGACTTTTATCAGCAGCAAATGAAATACATATCAAAAAAATTTCTACTTAACTCTAAAAAAGTTTATTAAAATAAATTCCATCCCAATAACATATTTAAATTGTTAAATTAGCTTCTAAGATCACAAACCAGCTACAAAACTAATGAAACAATTAATAAAACAAACAATTTTCCCAATGATAATAATATAACCTCATTTTTTACAAAACCAAAATTGAACTACCAATTCACATTATAAATAAATTAATGAAAAGATGAAAAATAATACATAGGACAGACAAAATCATATATATATATATATATATAATTCATGAACACAAATAAATGAATAGAACATAATTTATAAAAGGATAGGCAATGGGAACCTACCTCAAAACTGAATTGTGTCAAAAATACAAACTCAAAACTGGTATGAGATCTCTTTCCCACCTAAATAGTTCTCTCCATAAGATGAATCCGACCCAAAAATACTAAAACAATCAAAAAATAAAAACAATATCTAACTAAAACAATGAGAAAAAACAAGGATTAAATAAAATAAACAAAACAATATCCTTACGGGGAGTGAAACGCACTTTCAGAGAGAATTTTAATATTATAAAGGGTATTTGAATGCTATTTATGAGAGAGAAAAGGGATTTAGTAGTTTTGGGTTGGCCGGAGAGGTCGTAATAGTGTTTGGATCTTTCGCTAGGGTTGTTTTGAACCAATCAAGAGGTCTGAGGGGGACGATTACAGTGAGTAGGGTGCACCAAAGGGGATCCAGCTAGGACAAGGGGTAGTGAAAAATTGGAAACATGATGGGTGCATTGGGCCAAGATAGGTTCTACTACTGTATGGGAAAGAGGGAGAGGTCTGGGTTTCCAGAACAGATAGATGGTTTGCTGACACTAGGTCGCGCTGTAGGGAGGAAGCTGATGGTGAGGGGACTCAGAGGGAAGATGATAGCTAGAGCACCAAGGGGGTCGGGTGTGACACTTTCACTATAACGCCCCAACCCCAATTACCCAGAGTCGGTGCATTATTTTAATACATTTGCATGATTACAAGGAATTAAGTCTCAAATGGCCGATTAGTTTAGTAGTCTTGGAATATAGATTACATACATGAATGTTACATTACACTTCATTACATACAAAACAACATAAATAATCCTTTATGAATGCCATTATTCCCTTGTCCTAACCCTTCTTATAAATCACAATATACTTCTTTGAATCCTGGGAAAAATAAAACATTGAAATGGGTGAGCTCAGATGCTCAGTAAGGATAACATTATAGCAGAAAATTTCATAGATAAGCATAAACACTTAAGGTAATTTATAACTATAACAAAAGCCTTTTAAACATGAACTTCAACATAATATGGAAAAAATAATACGAAATAATTCCATTTACTTAATCACATGGATATTATACTAATCGAATAATCACATGAAATATCAATAACCACTTTCATAATGATGGAATGCATAATGCCAGACTATCATAACCACATAGCCAAGCCCTCGTTCCAAGACTACAAATAAGATTTTTCCAAGGCCTTCTACCAAAAAACTAGTTTGTCTCATGAGACCTGCCGATGCATCAAGGAGCTATAGTGGGATCCACCCATCACTTACTAAGTCCAATTAATTCCTCATATGAAAAGTTTGAAAAATAACATAAACATTCGTATTAAAACTAGCATACGAAATGTCAATACTTTATCCACAAACCATGAATTGTATAAAAATAGCACATCCACAGTCAAACATAACTCATTCAATACAATATAGAAGATTGTATTGTACCTCAATCGATAATAATGAATGATATTTACATAGATGAAAATAACCGTCAAAACTATTTGAGAGAAATATCCCCCTTCTCTTGAAAACATTTAAAGGTCACACTATTTGTCAAGAAGCCATTTAAAAATAGATTTTTGAATAAAAGTGTCCTATTCCACTTTGAAACATTTAAAATTAGTTTTAATTTTAAAACTTTAATGTCCATATAAATAAATTCTTAAACCCATTTTTTAAAACATGCACATTAATGAGAATGATTTAGATGAATAAGTCTTTAAAACATTTAAAAATGGTATTTTCAATTAGAGTTTCTAACCAAAAGAGAGACACTTGAATATAAATAATTGAGTTAATCAAACCATTTTAATATCATGAGAATAATGTAATTCATGATATACTATGTCAAAGTACATTATATACACCACATAAAAGTGATTTGGTGTATAACAACAAAGATGTCTCAATAGAATGTAAATTGAGATTAAATCTCTCAATAAGGCCGTATCCTTGGGTTAAGGATAAATCAACGACATAGTTATGTGTGAAAAATATTAATATAATAAATATGATTGGATATTTAGTGTAAAGAAATAAATGGACATACACACATAATCTTGAAAAAAACACCAATGAATTGGATGTTTAACTCAACAAATGGAGAATGAGTTAAAATTACTCTTATCAAATTCATATCGATGACTTGAGAAATTATCAATGGAGTGATTATGTGTATCAAAAGTATATCCACATGAAGGGGATTGGAAATTATGACATAATCAAATGAATAGTGATTCCACACATAATCATGGAGTAAAATAATCAATAAAGTTTGCGTAAAGCCGAATAAATGGAAATTGAAATTTCAAATTCCTTTATCGATTAGGTAACTTATGAAACATACCCCCATGAAAGAAGGATCATAAAATGATGATTTATATACACATAAATTAAATTATATTATACAATGAATACAATAATGGGTAGTACACATACACCACATGCAATAAATAAGTGGTGAACAATGAAATTCTCACGAAATTAAGAGTGAGATAAGAAACCCCTTACCACATTGTAATTAACTGAGTCGTATAACCAAAAGATAATAACCACCAAATTATTTACAGAATAACATTAATATAAGTATAATCATGAAAATATATATCAAATGGAAGTACACAATAAACAACATTCAATAATTTAGTGGCGAACAATGGAAATCTCACGGAATTGAAAGTGGGATAAGAAAATCCCTTACATTGTACTTTTTCCTTGGTCGATGGTAGGTTAACATACTGTATAATGGTGAAATAATTTATATTTAATTATAAAATAATCATATGCATTAATATGATATCATATATGATCTTTTAACATTGATTTGTTAATAATATCTTAGAATTATCGTCGTTTCGGGTGTTAACTTACTCGTTTTCTTTTATATGTTATGTTACGTAAGCATTGGTTGTCATGGATAGGTTGTATCTTATTCAGATCCAGAATGATATCAAGTCCTTAAACATGATTATTAATCATTAAATTAGAATTATACTTGAATGTATATGATGGAGAATGAATCTTATCGCGTTGGTGGAGACGGTAGTCCGTACGTACGCACGTGGGACAATATCATTCTTTTGATATTAAAATAATATATAATTGGATGGTGTATCATATATATTGAATCATTTTCATGTTATATTTATTATATACATGAGTTAAACATCATTATTATACCCATCCAAATAATAATTTATTGAATAACAATTACACCACGGCGTGGAGATGGTAAGCCGTACGTACGCACGTATGGTGACATGTTATTCAAAGGATGGATAGAATAGTGAATAAGGTTGTACCATATTTATAAAAACATCACAGTATATATATGATACTGGAGTTATTATTTTAGAATAGTAACACCAAAGGAAGAAGAAGTGGAAGAATAAAGGAACTTGAAAAAGGGTGGTGAAATCATTACCTCTTTTTCGGGATCATACTTTTGATTTGAAAAAAGGGCTCCTTAGGTTGGCTTTATGATCAAACTAAGGCCTCTCGGTTTTAGTGAGGTAAGTTTAGAGAGTATTTGGGCAGATTTTTTCCCAACTAAAACGATTTGGGGGTGTGATTTAATGAGAAGAGGGGTGCCCTTTTATAAGAGGGGTGAGGGGAACCTTTGGAAAAGCTAGAAACATTGTTTTATAATAAATTCATATTCGGTATCTAATGGCCCCAAAGTGGATTATTTTAATTTTAAGGTGGGTATTCGTCGAAAAACACTCATCCAATATAATTTATACAGGTTTGGGTAATTATAATAACCTTATCTTTAAGTATTAACTCTTAGTTAATTAGTTTCACTTTTACAATGTCTCATTATATTTTTATATTATATGGTTAATAAACTTACTATATACATACAAGAGACCCCCAAGTGGTCCATTAAAGATACACCTATAATGATATAAGTCTCTTGGAAGAACCTTAGATTTTTAAGAATTTAATATGAATTAATAATATAATATTTTTTTAAAACTCTTTTATGTCAATTTTGACACTATTCAATAATTGATTTTTGTAAAAATCATAACAGAATGATTAATTCTAAAAAAGTTAATTAAATAATTTCTAACATGTCATATTAACCTATAAAATTTGTTTAATTCATAAAAAGTCTCAAATTATATTTATTTGTGTATCTACAATATCAATCATTTTAATTGTTCACTATTATGGTAATTACTGCATCACCATTAAGACATATATAAATTAAATTATATAATATCTAAAAATTATAAATAAAATAACATTATGTAGGATATGTTTTTTATATTTATAATTAGTATTTATAGTCGAACATCCAACATATATAACCCTATGTAGAAATTTTCTTTCTAAAAGATATATGCTTGTGTCATTTTTGTAATAATTTTAACTTAATTAAAATAAAGTGTCCCTGTCATCTAAAAGTGGATCCATGGGGTCCCAAAATCTACCCAAAGATGCTCATGTTCGGTCATGTATCCACCAATAAGGTTAGGACACGTTTTAGGGTAATTAATATTATTATAATATTATTTTTTTAACTCTTATTTACCGGATTTACCCTTAACCATGGTAACTAAAATATTTACCGCAGTAATTATTCAAAATGTCTAAAAATAAAAGTTACCTATTCACAAAATATCAACATACTTATTCCAAATATGGAATCCATTTTTCTAAATTCAAAACACAGATGTGGCAGAAATTAATTTAAAATTAATTCTCGCTGTTAAAACAAAAAGCCTGTTTTTAAGATATAATAACTATCAAAAGATTGATACTTGTTTATGTTCCGTTTAATTGTGAAATTATGTCTAATGAATAACATTGTATTAAATGGTAAAAATATATTCGAAATATACTATAAAAACACTCAAATTCATAATTTATCACTATTAATTATTTTGATTAAAAAAGTTGTTTTTAATTAAAATTTAGTAATTTTCACAATTCATCAAAATATTAAAGTTATCCGAAAAGTACCAAAATTTCACATTAGGATAAATTCAATACTCTGAATCCAAAAATGAAGTCCATTTTGAGAGATAAAATTTATAAAATTTAAAAAATTAGGTATTACTATTCATAACAGCTGGTTTGATCGGTTGTGGTGTGTGTTAGAACTCGATGTTGCGTACAACACACGCTATTGCATTATTCAAAGGAAAGCATATCGTGGAAGCTTGGGATGTTTCATTGTAAATTTTTTATGTCCCCATTTAGTAAAAAATATTAAAATGTCGGATTTAAAAAAAGGTTCACTATTAAAAGTTGGTAAAAGTACAATACTGAAAATGAATTTGTTCTTAAATTATGTCTAAGAATCTCATAATATGGATTCTAAAATTATAAGAATTATATAAAGTTTAAAATTTAGTTAATACTATTCATAACCTCTTTTGAACTTGTTTGGTAAGTCACTTGGTGTTGCGTGTAGTGCATGTTATTGAATTATTTCTGAAAAATAACACACTATGAAATCTTTGGGTGTTACATTCTTCCCTCCTTCAATAAATTGCGTCCTCAAAATTTGAAATTGTTCTTCAAAAATAAAATATTGAATATAGAAAATATCTTTGTGGGAAGACCCACATCGGAAATTGGGTTAATAAAATTTAGTCTTAATAAGAGGAAAAGAGAAATGAAAGGGTCACCACCAAATTATGACCTCTATTTGGATAACATTGGTGGAAATTAGAGACATATAATTGGAGGAAAAACGTAAATATTTATAGGTAGTGATTGATGTCATCAATCACAAAAAAGTGTAAAATTGGGGGCCTTATATTCATCAATCTATGATGATTTAAAATACCATTGGTTCAGCAAAACATATGGTATTAGTATTACACATTTTTTTACGATCCCTTCACTAAAGTATAAATATTAATTTCTTCATTGAATAAGAGAAGAAGAAAAATATATACTTGACAAGTACAGAATCATCCTTTATCTATGTTCTACCACAAACCCATCATTCACTCCAAGAGATAATATAACTTAAAAATAATATTATATTTATCCTATTCATATAGGGTTAAAAATGAATTTATAATTCATCTAGCAGAACCATTAAAAAATGACATTATTCAATCCAAGACATCACGTGGGTCAGTGGTAGGTGATAAACCCTTGTCGCCCTTCGGTTGTGGGTTCAAGTCTCGCGGCCTTGCCGGACGTGACGGGTTTTCGCCCGACCTCCGGGTTGTCCTTTTATGGGAATCCAAAATAATACAAACTAAAACTATCCAAAATACTTCAGTGCAAAATTTATAAGGAAGGTAAACACAATGAAGATCCTTTTTTCCACATAATAACATGTGAACACCTTCATCATGTAATCTTTTAAAACTCAACAACATGCTGAATTATCATAAAACATTATTGATTTAATTCATGATCCCTTATTTATTAAAGAATAATAGATACACTCCACCAATCCAAAAAAGTTTTAAACCCCAACAATGATGGAATATACAAATCATTAATCAGTTTCAAGGTAGTCAAAAATATCCAATATAATTTATCCAAATCAATCATGTATTATTCTAAAATCAATACCTCGGTATCATAACCATATTATGGTTTATCTTTCTCTCAACCATATATTTTCTAAAAATATAACCAGCTAATGAGTCACTTTTCTTTGTTCCACACAATCTCAAGTCCTTAATAAAATAGTATTGTAGTACAATCCCTATATACTCCATAATTATTATAATAATTACATTGTTGATACAACACTCAAATTACATAATCAACATAAGTAATCTAATCATTCCTCTTCATCTGTGGTAGTATCATAACTTGATTATTATCCAATAGCATCATTTGCGGCATAGTCTGAAGACTGAGACATAGGTTCGCGTAGAATCCAATCTCCTTGAAAATGAATCATTGTACATTTCAAACCATTTTATTACCCTTGAAGTCACGTACTTTGTGCCCTTTTCCTTCAAACTTATAACAAACTCCCATCCCTTTCAGGCAAGTTCCAGGGTGTTTCTTCCCACAGTTATCACATATGGGAAAATTCATCTTTTCCCTCTTCACTTTATCCATCTTTCTCTCTTCCATCCTTTTCTTCTCTTGCTTCCCTTCAAAGACATAGGACTCAGTAAACTCATTGATTATCTTATCAACACATGATATTATTTATTTATATGATGATAATTCATGGGAGACTATTTCTATTATAAATTCTGGCTTAAGACCATGAATGATATGATCCTTCTTTTTCTTTGGATCATGTGCATTGTTGGAGTTCTCATTCCTTCTACTAGGTGCCATTTCTTCACAATGGCATACACTAGATTTGTTTATGAATAACAATACTTAATCCCAAACTTGTTAAACACATAACATAAATTAAATAGTTTATGGATATAATCCATAATCATAAAAAGGTCTCCATTGAGGAAGTATATACTCATAAACACTTCATAATGGTTTGTAAAGAACTTTAGAATTATCCTAATAATATCCCCCGGGAGTTTCGTAACAAAGAGTGCAGTAATGCCCATTGTCGTGCACCCGTTCCCATTCGAGTCTAGCTCAAAGCGGTGTTTTTGGGTTTTACCCCTAGGTACGTTTGTGCCAGAGCTACCTCTACCCGATCGTATCCAGATAGGGATGTATTTCTTGGAAAAATCACAAACTCTCTATGATACCAAAATTCTAGGAAGGTATTATATACTAATCATCAAAGTCAATCTTAAATCTATGTTCTCTAATCAGAGTTTATCTAAATCTAGCTTCCAAGGTTTTTACTAAACTTACTCTGATACCAACTGTAATGCTCGACCCCAGTTACCCAGAGTCGGTGCATTATTTTAATACATTGGCTTGATTACAAGGAATCAATTCCTAAAGGAACAAATAGTTTATCAGTCTTGGAAAATAGATTACATACATGAATGTTACATTACACTTCATAACATAAAAAACAACATAAATAATCCTTTATGAATTCCATTATTCCCTTTTCTTAACCCTTCTTATCAATCACAATATACTTATTGGAATCCTGTGAAATATAAAACATTGAAAGGGGTGAGCTCAGATGCTCAGTAATGATAACATTATAGCAGAAACTTTCATAGGTAAGCATAAACACTTAAGGAAATTTATAACTAAAAAAAGCCTTTTAAACTTCAACTTCAACATAGTATGGAAAAAATAAAATGAAATAATTCCATTTACTTAATAATATGGATATTCTACTAATAGAATAATCACACGCAATATCAATAACCACTTTCATAATGATGGAATTCATAATTCCATACTATCATAGCCACATAGCCAAGGCCTCATGATAAGACTACAAATAAGATTTTTCCAAGGCCTTATGCCAAGACACTAGTTTATCTCATGAAAGCTACCGATGCATCGAGGAGATATAGAGAGCTCCACCTGTCACTTACTAAGTCCAATACATTCCTCATATGAAAATTTTGAAACATAACATAAACATTCGTATTAAAACTAGCATACAAAATGTCAATACTTTAACCACAAACCATGAATGGTATAAAAATAGCACATCCACAGTCAAAAATAACTCATTAAATACAATATGGAAGATTTTATTGTACCTCAATCGATAATAATGAATGATATTTAAATAGATGAAAATAACCATCAAAACTATTTGAGTGAAATATCCCCCTTTTCTGGAAAACATTTAAAGGTCACACTATTTGTCAAGAAGCCGTTTAAAAATAGATTTTTGAATCAAAGTGTTCCATACCACTTTTAAACTATTAAAAGGAGTTTTTATTATAAAACATTAATGTACAGACAAATAAATTCTTTAAAACATTTTTTAAAACATGGACATTAATGAGAATGATTTAGAAGAATAAGTCTTTAAAACATTTAAAAATGGTATTTTAGTTAGAGTTTCTAACCAAAATAAAGACACATGAATAAAAATAATTGAGGTAATAAAAACATTTTAATATCATGAGAATTATGGAATTCATGATATACTATGTCAATGTACATTATATTCACCACATAAAAGTGATTTTGTGTATAACAACAAATAAGTCTCAATGGAATGTAAATTGAGATGAAATCTCTCATAAAGGTCGTATCCGTAGGTTAAGGATAAATCAACGACATAGTTATGTGTGAAAAATATAAATACACTAAATATGATTGGATATTTTGTGTAAAACAATAAAAAGTCATACACACATAATCTTGTAAAAACAACACCAATGAATTGGATGTTTAACTCAACAAATGGAGAATGAGTTAAAATTACTCCTATCAAATTCATATCGATGACTTGAGAAATTATCAGTGGAATAATTATGAGTATAAAAATTATATCCACAGGAAGGGGAGTGGAAATTATGACATAATCAAATGAATAGTGATTCCACACATAATCATGGAGTAAAATAATCAATAAAGTTTGCATAAATCCGAATAATTGGAAATTGAAATTTCAAATTCCCTTATCGATTAGGTAACTTATGAAACATACACCCATGAAAGAAGGATCATAAAATGATGATGTATATAAACATAAATTAATGTATATTACACAATGAATACAATCATGGGAAGTACACATACACCACATGCAATAAAAAAGTGGGAACCGTGGAATTATCACGAAATTTGGAGTGAGATAAGAAACCCCTTACCACGTTGTAATCAACTGAGTCGTATGGCCAAAAGATAATAAAAACCAAATTATTTACATACTTACATGAATATAAAGATAATCATGATAATATATATCAAATGGCAGTACACAATACACCACTTTCAATAATTTAGTGGTGAACAATGGAAATCTCACGGAATTGAAAGTGAGATAAGAAAATCCATTACTTTGTACTTCTTCCGTGGTCGAAGGTAGGATAACCTACTGTATAATGGTGAAATAATTTTAATTTAATTATAAAAGAATCATATTCATTAATATGATATCATACATGATCTTTTAACATTGATTTGTTAATAATATCTTAGAATTTTCGTTGTTTCAGGTGTTAACTTACTCGTTTTATTTTATATGTTTTGTTACGTAATCCGTGGTTGTCATGGATAGGTTGTATCTTATTCATATCTAAAATTATATCAAGTCCTTAAAAATTATTAATAATAATAAAATGAGAATTATACTTGAATGGATACGATGGAGAATGAATCTCATCGCGTTCGTGGAGACGGTAGTCCGTACATACGCACGAGCGACGATATCATAATTTTGATATTAAAATAATATATAATTGGATGGTATATAATATATACAGAATAATTATCATGTTATATTTATTATTTACATGAGTTACACATCATTATTATACCCATCCAAATAATAATTTATTGAATAACAATTACACCACGACGTGGAGACGGTAAGCCGTACGTACGCACGTATGGTGACATGTTATTCAAAGGATGGATAAAATAGTAAATAAGGTTGTACCATATTTATAATAAAATCACATTATATATATGATACTAGTGTTATTATTTTAGAATGGTAACAAAAAAGGAAGAAGAAGTGGAAAAGAAAGGAACTTGAAAAAGGGTGGTGAAATCATTACCTCTTCTTCGGGTTATTCCTTTTGATTTGATCAAAAGGGATCCTTAGGTTGGATTTTTGATCAAAATAATGCCTCTAGATTGTAGTGAGGGAAGTAGAGAGTCTATTTGGGAAGAGTTTGGCCGAACCAAAAGGCTTTGAATGTGTGAGTTAATGAGAAGGGGGAGTGCCCTTTTATAAGAGGGGTGAGGGGCACCTTTGGAAAAGCTAGAAATAATTTTTTTATAATAAATTCATATTCGATTTCTAATGGCTCCAAAGTGGATTATATAAATTCTAAGGTGGGGATAGGTCGAAAACCACTCAACCAATAGAATTTAGAAAGGAATGTGTCATTATACTGAACTTATCTTTAAGTATTAACTCTTAGTTAATTAGTTTCATTATTACAATGTCTTTTTGTATTTTTATATTATATGGTTAATAAACATACTATATACATCCAATAGACCCCAAAGTGGTCCAATAACGATATCCCTATCATGATATAAGTCTTTTGTAAGAACCATAAATTTTTAGGAATTTAATATCAATTAATAATATAATATTTTTTTTTAAAACACTTTTATGTCAATTTTGACACTATTAAATAATAGATTTTTGTAAAAATCATAACAGAATGATTACTTAAAAAAAGTTAATTAAATCATTCATAACATTTCATAGTTACCTTGAAAATTAGTTTAATTCATAAAACGTCTCAAATTATATTTATTTGGGTATCTACAATATCAATCATTTTAATTGTTCACTATTATGATAATTACTGCATCACCATTATGTCATATATAAATTAAATTATTTAATGTCTAAAAATTATAAATAAAACACCATTATGTAAAAACTCTTTTTACCTTTCAAATGAATATTTATATTTGAAAATCCAACATATATAACCCTATGTAAAAATTGTTTGTCTAAAAGATATATGCTTATGTCATTTTTGAACTTATTTTAACTTAATTAAAATAAATCGTTCATATCACCGACAGTGGCTCCATGGGGTCCCGAAATCGACCCAAAAATTCCCATGGTCGAACATTTATCCACCAATAAGGTTAGGACATGTTTTCGGGTAATTTAGTATTATTATAACATTATTTTTAACCCTTATTTACTGGATTTACCCTTAACCATGGTAAATAAAATATTTACTGCAGTAATTATTCAAAAAGTCTACAAATAAAAGTTACATATTCACACAATATGAACATACTGATTCCAAATATGGAATCAATTTTTTCAAATTCGAAACATAGAAGTTGTATAAATTAATTTAAAATTAATTCCCGCTGTTAAAACAAAAAAGCGTGTTTTTAAGATATAATAACTATGAAAAGATTGATACTTGTTTATATTCGGTTTAATTGTGAAATTATGTCCAATTACCAACATTGTATTAAATGGTAATAATATATTCCAAATATACTTTAAAACCATCCAAATTCATAATTTATCAGTATTAATTATTTTGATTAAAAAAGTTGTTTTTAATTAAAATTTAGTAATTTTCACTATTCATCAAAATATTAAATTTATCCAAAAAGTACCAAAATTTCACCTTAGGCTAAATTCGATACTCGGAAACCAAAAATGAAGTCCATTTTGAGAGATAAAATTTATAAAATTTCAAAACGTAGGTATTACTCTTCATAACGGCTGGATTGATCGGTTGTGGTGTGTGTTAGAACTCGATATTGCATACAACACAGGCTATTGCATTATTCAAAGGAAAGCGTACCGTGGAAGCTTGGGATGTTTCATTGTAAATTTTAGATATCCCCATTTAGTCAAAAAGTTTAAAATGTTGGATTTTAAAAAAAGGTTCACTATTAAATGTTGGTAAAAGTGCAATGCTGAAAATGAATTTGTTCTTACATTATGTCTAAGAATCTCAAAATATGGATTCTAAAATTATAAAGATTATATAAAGTTTAAAATTTAGTTAATACTATTCATAAAATCTTTTGAACTTGTTTGGTGTGTCACTCGGTGTTGCGTGTAGTGCAAGTAATTGAATTATTTTTAAGAAATAACACACTATGAAATCTTGGGGTGTTACAGTCATGGTGGAGGGCCACATAGAAAGAGTGTCAACTCTTTCAGTTGGCACTAAGCAGGGGACTCACCGGAGGTCAAGCTACATGAACCAGGGAAAGAAGAAGACATGCAGTGAGGCACTGTATGGGGAAGTTGAGGGTTGGGTCCAAGGGATGGGTCGTGCCACAAATAGACAAGGAGAGATGGGGCCTAATTTGAGAGAGAGAAGAAAACCCCCTAGAAAGAAATAAATTTTATAAATTTTATAATAAAACATAAAAAAATAATTCTACAGAACTAATAATAATTCAAATAATAATAAAAGTATTAATAATAAGAAGAATAATATTAATAATATTATGATAAATAATATGAATTATAATAAATAAACTGTAAATAATAAAATTATTAATTTTATTTAAATAGTAATAAAATTATTTAAATAATAAAAATATTAACAGACATAAATTTTACTGCTCGTTTTAAATGAAAAAAAAATTATTTTCATTTTTTGAAGAAGAATGGGATGTGTAGTCACCTAGGAGGACTCGTGTAGGGTTTTCAAAACACTCTTTGCTCGTGTGCCCAATGACATTGACTCAAAGCATGAAATTCTTAACATAACCTCAAAAATTTTGTTCGGGACACAACCCTAACCCCAAAAAAAGTATTTAAGGCCAATGAAATAGTAAAATAAAATAAATGCATTGGTCAGGGTTTGACAATTATTCCAACCATAAAACATTACTTCCATAGGAAACAACAACACCATCCATCCAATCGATCAGCACCTAAAGATTCCACACAAATATGGTCCAACATCTTATCCCATATGCATTCTATATACCACCAATGGTACTCAACCACATTTCCCAAAATAGATCACTGGCAGAGGGGAGGCCCGAACAGACTCCCCAATATAAAAACTCAAATGGCATCTGATAGAGACTTAAGAGAAAACCTCTATGGCGGTGGGTCTCCCGACCCTAAAGAACCAACATAAAAGTGGCCAAATGGAAAACTGACATATACCTAAGCCGATCCTTACTCAAGAAAAATGAAACAAAACAAGAACACATAAACAATGAACTCATGTCCGAAAAGGTTAAGAGCTAAACACAAAATTCCGCACAAAATAAAACCCTAACCCCATGGGAGAGAAGGGAGGTTGGATGGATAGTATCAATGAAACAATGATATATAACTATTCAAGAATCACAACTTCTTGATGGACACAACGTGAAGCCACAATTGATCCACATGGGTGGTCTATGGAAGGATACTGAGTGGTAACTCACATCCAACAAGGAACAATTTATGTAATTTCATGAGGGATATGTCCATCACACTCTTTGTGATGATAAAAAAAATTTAAATGATGGAGAAACCACTACATAAATTCTAACACTACACCACCAAAATGATAGAGGTGCGACCATAACTAGACTACTTAAAATTCCCCCAATGTTCCTCACAACACGCCGAAATAACTCTAAGGAATTTTAGAAGGTTCTATGATGGATAAAACATCTCATTACTCACCGTTCAGTTCTGATAATCCTAATAAAAAATTAAATTTTCATTTGAATGATGAAAAAATAGGATTTAGAAATGAAAGAGACACCGACATTGAGAACCAAAGTTCAATGAAAGAACCACGAAATCCTCGTACATTTAAAAACACAAAACAACATATATAGACAGGAAAGTATAAGAGATCTCATACACTATAAGAAACATACACATGAAACATTAAAAAAAACCCAAAAACAATTAATTTCTGAGAAATTATTCCATGACGCTTTCTAGTAACTCCCTGACAAAATCACAATAAGTCACTGAAATGTCCGCAGACATGACAAGACTTAGGATTACTTTGGAATAAAGGATTCTTATGACCCCTCATTCTATACATATAACACATGTGGATCTCTTGCTCAGATGTGGTTGGTAATTGATCTTGTGGCCAATTGATTCCATGACCTTCTCCATCGACATTCGAACAGTTCCTCATCACCTTTCCAGAATCATCAAAACTAATCCTATGAAATTAAGGAAAGAGGACTAATTCAAGAACTCCAGCCATCGTCGCTCCAAAAGTCATGCCTTCATCGATACATCTATGGAATAATATGGATTATAAATGTCTGTATCCAAAAATAATTTGAAACACAACAAAAAATATCGGTCACCCTATAGCAGACAACACATCTACCTCCCCATTATAGTCTTCTCCTTCAAAGAGAAATATCGATGAATTAATAACCCCTTAAAAACATCCATGTAAACTTATAATGGGGCTTGTTCTAAGACACTGACATCCCCCATATCCATGGTGAACCTTCAATCATGATTCTTGTAAACATGACATTCAACGACTCATGAAACTGAACAAGGATAATGTCACTTTCGATATTTCAAATACACTACACCATAATAGAAGGGTATTCTTGACCATAAAAAGAGGCGGATCTAGCTTCTAATACTCCATCACAAAACTCTTAGGATGATTAACCATACTATGATCACCCATAGAATATTCAAGGGGATAACCTTTGGCCAAGAGAAGACTAGAATAAAATCATGAAATAATAAATAAATTAAATGCTTAAAATCAAACAATGCATGTTGACAATCTCTATGAACAATAAAAGAATATATCATAACATCGAAACATTCTTTTGGAAAACATATTTTATTTAAATCAAGATTTGTTGGTTAAATACTCTCCATTGGAAATTAAAATATTATTAATTAAAAGACACCATAAATTCAAAAGGACATTAAAATATTAAAAAATAAATTTCTATAAAAATAAACTTATAAACATACAATGGATGTTTTCATTAAATGATAGTCTGGAAGACAGAAACTTCTATACATTCTGAACATTTTTTTTCACCAAAAAAAATATTTAAGAGTTACTTAATCATAAACAGATTATAATATTAATTTTAAAATAAGTATTTTTAAGAGAATTTTTTTTAATAATTGATTAAGAATAAAATTTTATAATTTTATAAAAAATTGAATTTTGTTTTAGAAAACATTGTTTTGACTGATAATATATTTCTGACCGAATGGAGAAGTTAATACTGATATTCGCCGAAATATATTATTAATTTCATTAGGTGAATAGTGGAAACATTCACCATTACTCAAATATAAATGCTATAAAATGATGAGAATAAAATTCATGATATTTTTAAACTTATAGATTATAATATTTTTTTAATGGAAGCATATTCATAAACAATTATGACATGCGATTAGATTGTTGCAGTAAACACTTAATACATTAAGAACATTAAATCATAATTCCGCTGAAGTAATAATATAAAATAATTATTATAATAAAATTATATAAGTATAATCATGATATAAAATTTACATGGGTGGAATGTACACCCCATCAAAACATTTTCTTTCATAACATGACATGTCTCTCAAAAAGACAAGTTGAGTCAAAAATTACATTACTGATTTTGGAGATATTTAATAGTATAACCCTTGAATGAATGATCATAAAATTTATATGTTAATTATAGATAAATTTATTTATAAAAGTAATATAAAAATTTCATGGGTATTATATACCCCACACAAAATAAATGAGTGGTGATTAAGACATGTATCTCACGAATAAAAAAATTTAGATGGGAAAACCTTCACTACATGAGTAATGATGGAATTATGATCCCCATTAAATAATAACATCAATATAAGATGTTAATATAAATATATAAATAATTTTAATGATATAAAATGTAAAAGGGAAATATATAAATCAGACAATAGAAGGTAGTGGTGAATATGGCATGTTTCTTATGAAAAGAAAAATGAGTTGACATTCCCATACTATATGTTTTTTCTTTATTCATACCATTTCAACCCTCTGTATAATAAATATAATTTTATTATAATTATACCAAATAATCATATTTATATATATAATAACTTATATGTTTATTTTCTTATATTTTATTACCCATTTATTAACAATTCCATGTTAAAACAATATTTCAGGTAAATACAACATTGTTTATAATATGTGCTTCGACTTTTTATTATTGTAAACCATAATTTAATAATGATTAAACAATTTAATTAATCTAAAACCTTATTTACATATAAAACATAATAATTATATAAATATATATAATAATATATGAAATATAGATATATGAAATCAAATACACCATTTAGGGATATCGTATGTCATAGGTATGCATGAATGTTGTTTATTTTTTATATCATTTTCAATGAATGAAAGTGAATGATATATATTTATATATATTATAATTCAAGATGAATTATTATTCCCTACATATCATATAATTTTTCCAAATCCATCTTTAATAAATATCATGTAAATTGTTAATGAATCACGTTGTTTTCATGAGGCGGTAGTCCACAAGTCCAAAAATGATGTAATCAAATATTCAAAAAAAATAGAATGAAGGCGGTAATTTGAAATTTATGAATGAATAATACTTAATTAATATCATAACATAAAATATTTTAAAACATAATTACCAATAATGTGAAGTGGTAAAGTAAAAATTAAAAAAAACATCGTTTCTTGAGGTTGTAGGATGATATACATAAGAATGGTATGTTTGTTACCCAACATAAAAAATTGTGTGAAAATTTTTAGTAAAACACATATAATATGAACATATAAGTATATATAGGATATTATGTTTGTTATATAATCATGGAATAAAAATATTTTAGGTGGTGGATAGTGAAAAAAAGAGCTAGAAGAATGGCTTTACCTCTTCTATGGTATCTCTTTATGGGTTACAACGAATGGATTCCTATGATGAATTTATATCTAAATAGAAGATTATGTGAATAATATAATTATGTTTATAGGTTATTTATGTAGTTTATGTACAATAAAAATTTCTTGATAGTTCTGAATGTGATTGTGTTTTGAGTGTGTTTTTATATTGGAGGGGGAGTGGCATTCTTGTAAATTTCATAATGGTTAAATCTTCTTGCATTTTTACCATTTTATTTGGGTGAAATAAATATAAAAATACAAGAAAATATTTTATGGGTTCTAAATTAGGAAAATAAAATTAATTTAGGAAAAAAATCATTCTGTTATTGGGCCTTATTTTCTATGTTTAGTTATTTATCGAGTTAAATATTCTCATAACTATAATAATAAATTTTAATAAATATCATTATATTATTGTGTCATAATATAAATTTACCATATTTGAAATTATATTTTTTGTTCTAATTGAAAATATTTTATCAAGTTTTTCTATATTACAATCAAATAATTATTTGATATTAGTTTAAATTCAATCTCACCAATTGAATGAAAACATGGTTTTATTGTAAAAATTATCATAAAATTAAAAGTTTATATTTATAATTTCAATGTGATTATTATCAAAATGACATAAAAATAACTTAATATATAAATAACTGATATAATTAATATTTAAACAAATTTCAATACTTAAATTATCACTAAATATTATTTACATGAAAAAGATGTTTTGAATTGTAATTTAGTATTATTCACAATTATTCGCAAAATGAATCGTTTAATTAAAATACGAAAAGAAACAATAATAAGTTTATATATTATGAATTAAAAAATTATGTTTCATTCATTTAGAAATTATTAAATTATAAAATATTAGATTTAAATTTGATTTCCCATTAAATGGTGTTCAAATTACATTTTAGAAAAATGCCACTTTTTATTCATAAAATTTCTATTATTGTTGTGTTATAGATATAAAATATTAGGTTTGAGTATAAAAAATATTGATTTAATATATAATATTTATATATATTTTTAAATAATTCATCAAATGTAGTTTTTTAATTTATTCAAATTAAATTTCAATTTTACAATAAAAATAGTTTTCATACATAAGTAATATCACTATTTTCTAATAGATCTTGCATTCATTTATAACTAGTTTAAAACCAAAAAACTCATTTAATATGAACGTATAAATAATATTATAAATATTTAATTAAAAATATTCATATATTCTATTCCATCGTCTATGTGGTAACATTAAGATTATTTCACTAATAATATTAATTGTATATCATAGTTTTGTAAAACTAGAACATGCACGTTGCACAAGTTATTAAAAATAATAGTTAATTTTGTTTAACAAAAGAAAAAAAGTGTGTTACATGTACTAAAATTTTATCAACATGTTGCGTAAAATATAAGAATATTTTGTGGTTCGACATAATGCCATAGAAATTTAGTGCTTTTATATATGAAAATCTATATTAAGTGTAGCATGAAATAAAAAATATAAAAATTATTAAATTATTTCACAAATAATTACATCACATAATATAGTGTTCATACAAATATAACCTTATATATGACTACATGTGGTTTTATTATGGTTATATTTAGAATAAATGTTTAAAAATATGGAAATTAATAATTTTGTAGCAAATATACCAATAAAAAAATACTTTATTTCTATAATCATGTGATTATTTTAAACTGAAATGTAGAAAATTTAGAAATATATATTTTTTTTAATGAGTAATATTATATTGTATAAATAAAAAAAATTAATTTGTTTTATAAACTATAAATTTAGGTATGTGGTTGGGGAATCTCAAATTATTACCACATGGAATGTTAATTTGATTAAATGATGTTTAATTAAAAAAATGAATTCTCCCTTGAATAAATTTGTTATGGATAAGATGGTAATGAATATAATTATATGGGATGAGAATATATTTTATTTATATGAAACATATCTATATAGTATTAGTGAGTATAAGTATATTTCTATATAAATAATGAAAAAGAGATCAGTCCAGCCTATCCTAGATTTAATGTTCGGAAATTTGGATTTTAAATTATACGGTTTTTATGGTATTAAAATTTAATGTCAATGTGTTATTATATATATAAAATGAAATAATAGGGTAATACATGTTTTTAATATAATATACATAAGGTTTGAGATACAAGAATTGGTCCTGAAGTGGATTAATTTATAATTATAATTTATTATTGGATTTATTATTTATAGTGGGGATGTTATATAGATATTAAATGGGAGATTTGGTGATGATTTATATGGTATTTTATATATTTATTACCCATATAATTTTTTTAATAATATTATTATCAGTAAATTGTTATTATCTAAAACTTATTTGAATTCATGGTTATAAAATTCAATGTGGTCCACTATTTATTATGAAGTCTCACTCGGTTGGTAATAAGAATGGTAATATTTCCTATGTGATTTCTTTATATTTTATTGACATGATCCATTCACTTAAACATTTTTAATATTCCATTAAAGATATAAATGTTTCATTTAATACACGGTATGTACTATATTATAGTATATACAATATAATACTTCCATATCCACTATTGAAGGACTCTCATGGTGACCAAGTTGTTTTCATAATTTTTGTTATTTAGTTTATAACTTAATATTAAAGTTATTTCATATTATATAGTTCCTTTTATAAAAAAATATTTTCAATGAAATTAAAAAATATATGTAATATCAAATAATATTAATATATGAAAATCAAATCTGATAGCATGTATGACACACAACACCAATTATAAAAGAGAATATTACGACCGAAGAGATGAAAATATATTTAATACATTAAAAAATCACTATATAGTATAGATTTAAATTCAAAACAACACTATGTTAGATTCAGTTACATGAAACAATGACATTATTTGATAGTTTTCATTACACAGAAAACATTTTTTTACTAAATTATTTTAATATTATTATTTAAAATATTATAAATATAATTACTTTTAAATTATTAGATATGAATGGTAATAATATCAGGAAAATATATGGTTTAATTCACCAGTTAAGAATATATTAGAAAATAAAATAAAAAAATGAATAAATAGGAAAACATTATATAAAAAACTATTATTATGCACCAATATAATTATATCTTAATAAATTAATTAAGATTATTATTAGATGATGGTCACACTAAATATTAAATAATATATATTAAACTTTGGATGTGTTTTATGTCACTTGGAATTAATCTTCATCATTTTTTCAAGTTTGAGTGGTCTGTGATTTTTGATCATTTTCATTCCATATTTTACATTGTTCTTCTTCTCAACCATTTCTAACTAGTCAACCCTTGATTATATATGTGTTATAATTATACAACCCCATAGTATCCTGAAATCCAGGTCCATTTTTTTCGTGGCATACAAATATGATTGGTTAAAATATATATTTCACCCTTTACTAAATATCGAATATCTCTTTTTTCAGTCTCTATCATAGATTCCATAGAATACTATTAAACAAATATATATATATATATATAACATCAGTATATTTGTTTTATTGTTTTTTTACAAACTAACACCTCTAACTTATTCTATATGACAAAAATTTCAAATACATCACTTAGAGTGTTAATAGACAACATGAAAATATTTATATTATTTTTCTCATCAAATAAATATTGATCATACACTTGTTTAAATTAACAAAGCCTCAAATTATTTTCAAAATAAATATTTTTCCACAACATTTTATCTTTGATATTTAATAATGTATATAAATTATACAATATTGAAATAGAGATATGTACCTCTCATTTATATTTATTGAAAAAACACAACTCATCCTTCTAAAAAAAATTCTATTTCATTTTCCCAATGTATATATGCCAATAACCTTGGTTTTATACACATATAGGGAAATGCATATCATTTATTTACATATATATATATATATGTATATTCATATTCAAAAAATATAATAATGTAATTACTTAATATTTTCATTCATTCCAATAAAAAAAGACTATATTTTTTTCAAACATTTATTTTTATTATACTTCTTCTATGTGAAGAATTTTAAATGAAGTAATTTGTTTTTTTACATTGAATGATATATGTATATATAAATATTTTATATTGAATTTTTTTAATAAAATATTATTCGATGAAATTAAATAATCTATTTTAAAATAATATTAACAAAATTATATATCCTTAAAATGTTTCATTAATAATAAATTTCTCAAAGAAAAGATATTAATTTTTGTATTTTATTTAGCATTTAAATTTTTCTATACAATCCATTTATAAAAAATTGTATGTAATAATTGATATCATCTTATGTTTTAATTTTTTTTACATGTTTGTGAATATCATTCATAACATTTGATACCACCCCTAACTAATGTATATTTGACATTGCAATTTGTGAAATTGAATCATTTATTTAATTTAAAATGTATTAGTATAAATGTCTTTTAAAGAAGTTAAATTATTTTTTAGTATGGATGTATCTATGTTGTTTTCTACAAATTATTAATGTCAAAATTTTCTCATGTAAACTAAAATTTTGAATATTTAGTTCGATGAAAATAATTCATGTATGGTTTTTCAATTCGTTTAGGTTAAGATTGATAAAGTAAGAATAATTAAATATGTTTTCATAAATCATGGAAAAGGGTATTAAATAAAATGATATATTCGCATGAATAAACACAAGAACATAAGGGGATGTTGTCCTAAATGAAATATGGATATGTGGACTTATGGGTTTTTATAGTATGTTTTGTTTCGTAAATTATAAAACAAATTTTATTATTTTAGAAATGAATAAATCCAAATAAGTATTTTTAAATAATTATAGTTTTCAAATTTCATATATTTATAAGTTATATATACTCAATAATGTTATCTATAAAAACAAATTCTATTTCTGAAAACACATTTATACGTATTGATTTTATCAAATTATTTATTTTGACAATTGTTTCTAATAGAATTTATCGTTTTCAAGAATGTTATTTACAAATGACATTAAAAACCCTTAATGTGAAATAAAATTATCAACATATGTTCTAAATTTGTTATCATATGTTTAGTATAATTTTTATTGGTTTTGTTTTCTTAGAAGGTTATATCACAGAAAAAGAAATTCTTATAATTTTTTCAACGGTTTTAGATGAATTATAATGTATTATTTTATAATCAAAATCCTAAATCAAAAAAGGAAATTTTATAAAATCTTCACTGTATATTCTAGTTTTAATTTATTAAAAAATAAACCACTGTTTTTTATTGATTCTAAGTGTATGGGTTTGGGCATTTATAATATATTAATTATAGGTGAATTTGGAATATATTTAAATGGTAAAGATTAAGACATCCTCTAAAATCATTTAACATCAAATGATTTTATTCTTATTAGGGGGGTACATCATTGTTATAGTTATTGGTGAGAGTTATTTTTTATATAATAATAAATTATTTTTTATAGTTTCTAATGTAAATTATATGTGGTTTTTTAGGGTAATCATAAGATGTATTATTTGATATATAATTTTTATTAATTAATCAAGATAATTTGAGAAAGAATAAATGATTTAAATTATACAATGATAAATCCTATAAATATAACGATGTTCGCGTAATTCACATTTATATTTATTATTATATATTGATGATGAATATATAACTACTGGTAAATTTTTTTTGTCATTTATAAAAGAGGTGAATTGTTTCTTAATTACGAGTTGCAGCATATAATTGGCATTATTTGACAGATAATGTTTTTCTTCATATGACACAAACTTGTTGTATATAGTTTTTAACAATATACCAACATAAAGGGATATAATTATATAAAGTGTGTATCTTGTAAAATAATTTATCTAATGTGATTATCTTGTAATATAAAACATGAGAGACTATAATGTCACTTATATAATAAAATCGTGATAATAGTTGTGGTGATTGAATCAGTCATGAAAGGATTATTGTTTGTATGTGTTTCTCATATACATGATGCTTGTTTTTATCAATGTATTACTAAATAAGTTATTAATTCTGAAAGGATTCACGTAAAAAAACATAAAATATAATAATCCATAGTATCCCAATAATATGAGACAACCTTTTGTAAATCTACTATGTCTGAGATAAGGAAAACTGTTATGGATGTGGAAGGAATTATATATTGATTATTTGAGTGATAATAAGAAAATTTTCTATGAAAATTCATTATATCAGTCATGTTTTTTTCTAGTCCGACAATGTCAATGTTGTAACACCCCGAGCTTCCACGAGGCGCTTCTCATTCAATAATGCAATAGCTTTCATTGTACGCAACTTCGAGATCTAAAACACCGCGACTAATCAAAGTAGCCGTTATGAATAGTAATAACCACCTTTTAAAATTATAGAAATTTTATATTTCAAAATGGACTTCATTTTTGTATTCCTAATATCGAAATTAGCCTATGTTGAATTTTTGGTATTTTTCTGTGAACTTCAAATTTTTTATGAATAGTGAAAATTACTTAAAAACAAATTTTTTAATCAAAATAATTTATAGTGATAAATTATACTATTTAGTGGTTTTAAAGTATAATTAGAATATATTTTTACAATTTTATCCAAAGGTGTTCATTAGAATTAATTTAACATTGAAATTGGACATAAACAATTGCCAATCTTTTGATATAAATTGTTTCTTAAAAACATGCTATTTGTTGTAACAGCGGGAATTAATTATAAAATTAATTAATGCAACTTATATGTTTGGAATTTTGTAAAATATACATCATTTTTGAATTCGGAATATCAATTATATCTTAGGGTGAAATTTTGGCATTGTTCTGAAAAACTTCAATTTTTGATGAATAGTGAAACCACTAAGTGGTAGTTAAATAACTGATTTTTCGTTTAAATGAAATATTACCACTTCTGTGATTTGATTTTCAAAAATCCGACATACATGGTTGTCATTAAGATGTAAAATGTGGTTCAATAAGATTAAAATAATTTTTTGGTGAATAGTAACTTTTAAGTTCTTAATCGTGATTAGAGGTAATTAGTGTAGTTTAAGGTACAAATAATGTTTTAATAATGTGAGATGAGCATGACACTTGTCCTACTCCTATTGGATGAGTCATGGCCGACCAAGACAACACATGGGTCAACTTGGGGACCCCATGGAGCCACTTTAGATGGAAAATGACATTAATATATATTTATTTAATGTTAAAATTAAATTGACACAAACATGAGTGATTTTACTAAAACAGTTTTTTAGTGGGGTTAAACAAGTCCAAATTTTGACTATAAATATTAATTCGAAATATAAAAATATTTCCTACATCATAGTATTTTTTTTATATTTTTTAGACATTAAATATATTAAATTATTTATGACATCATTATGATGCAGTGATGACCTCATTATTTGACGATTTAAATAAAATGAGAAGATAATGCAAAATACAGGGCTTACACTTGTCCAAAGCCTATTGTATGAAGAGATTTCGAAACCTTATCACCTTAGCCTCGAATTATATAAGTGTGGGACCTTTAGAATCCGAAAAGCATTGTGTAATAATGTAACATTTCAATCTTTCCAAAAGTGCCCCTCCTCTCCACTTATTAAAGTCCCCCACCTCTCCCACCTTATTCACACTTTCAAGCCATTTGGATCAGCCAACCTCTGCCCAAATACTCTCCCAAATTCCCCCTCTTACTCCTATAAGCCTTACTTTGGGCAGAACTCTTCCCAAGGAAGCCTTTGGCTCAAATCAAAAAGAGTTACCTGATTTTGAGGTAATGTCTTTTCTAATGTTGTTTTGTTTTATTTTTCTTCTCCAATCACCTAAACTCTTTTTATTCATTTCTTTTGTAACAACACCAGTATCCTCAATATACTAGGATGTTTTTCTAAGAAGTATTAGAGCTACAATTACACACACCTACATCTAATGGTTAAAGAACATACGGTTTCTGTGGATGGAGAATTTCTGCCTCACGAAACGATGATTGTTCAACACTCATATAACACCTTCAAATGTGGCCATTAAGATGTCACTATTTTTATATATGATATATAATATGTTTATGTTTTACTTATTCTTCTGTATTTCTCATTTATGGCATACTTTATGATTTCCATTATGGGTAAAACGCGATAATTTCATTTTAGGAAGTGCGGACTACCGCCCCCTCAAAATGATTTGAATCGTTAATGCCATATGTGGGATGTATAGAGGATAGAGTAAATGGTATTATACACTATATTATACTGGATTTATATTATACATTTATATAATTATGATTTTGTTCCATTAAATATGAAATTGAAATGAATGTAGCATTCATGCGTACGTACGGCTTACCGTCTCCATGAACGGTGCATTTCATTTCTTACCTCTAAATATTATGTAATATTATGAATGAATGTATATACTGTATATATATGATATATATGAAATCTAAATCATGAATATAATTCTGGATATAATGGATATTATACCACATGAACAACTTGTAATTATAAGAAGTTTATTGTTGACTCAAGAACCAAAGATCGACAAAACGACCGTTATTAACTCAAATAATTACATAATGTTCATAACATTGTAATAAGTGATATAAAAAGGATAATGAAATTTAAAATGGTTCTTAACAAGGTAGATATTAACTCTAGTTTATTATTCAAGAGGTTAAAGAACGGTTGAGTCAAGTCGGACACAAGGTAAGGGAACTTCTTAACCCAATTTCAATTCTTTGGGTTAATCTCCTATTTTCAAATTATGTCATGATATTATTATGTCCTATTTTGTATTTTTACTTCCTTTATGTGTACCTATAGTGAATACAAATAATAGATCTATTTTATTTTAAAAATGATCTTTTTAAGGACTTCGTCTCAATCACCATCCATTGAGACATATTTTGTTTTATACACAAATTTCATTTATACGGTGTATAAACCCCTTTGACATTAACATTTATTCAAAAGGTTTTATTTTATAATTATGTGATTTTTAAATGATTTCAAAAAATAGAGATATATTTCTCTCAAATATATGAAAATCCAGTGCAAATGTATACGTATTTAATGCAAGCTTAAAAATGTTTTCAGAAAACCCGACTCTCGAGTGTGTTAGACAGGAAGGGATTGGGCGTGGACCCATCATGGCCTATAATTAGTCGAGTAGTCTCAGAATTAGTTATTTTGTTTTCATGAGCTTGCATAATGATTTCAGAAAAACACTGTAGTATATTTGAGTAATTTTAATCATAAGTATCTTCCAAAAAAATGGCATCGGTAGGTCTCATGAGACAACTAGACATGGAATTGGCCGAGGCCCTTTCCCAATTTGATTTATGGTTTTGGCCGAGGCCTTAATCATTTAAGACGTCTTTGCCGAGGCCTTGACAAAATGTTTCTGAATTTCTGGCATTATACATTCCCTCATTATGAAAGTGGTTATTGATATTTCATGTGATTATTCGACCAGTTGAATATCCATGTGAAGAAGTGAATGGAATTATCTCATTTTACTTTTGCCATATTATGTTGATGTTCAAGTTTAAAAGGATTTTGTTTTAGTTATAAATTGCCTTAAATTTTTATGTTTATTTATGAAAGCTTCCGCAATATTGTTATCCTTACTGAGCATATGAGCTCACCCCTTTCAATGTTTTAATATTTTCCAGGATGTGAAGAAGTATTTTATGAATGACCTGATGGGATTGTGAGAAGAGGATATGAGTGTGGACTATGGAGACTTTTTTATTGTTGTTTTTTACTTTATGAGGTAATGTAACGTTTACGAATGTATCTAGTGTTTCCAAGGATACTAAACTAATCGGTCTTTCGAGACTTGATCTTTTGTGATCATGCCAATGTTACGAAGTAATGCACCGACTCTGGGTAGCTGGGGTCGGGGCGTTACAGTTGGTATCAGAGGCAGTTTAGTACTAACTTTGGAAGCTAGATTTAGATAAACTCTGATTAGAGCACATAGCCCAAAGATAGACTTTGAGGATTAGTATAGAAGAACTTCCTAGAATTTTGGTATTATAGAGATGTTATGAGTTTTACGAGCAATACATCTCTGTCTGGATACAAGCAGGTAGAGGCGGCTCTGGCACAGATGTACCTAGGGGTAAAACCCGAAAACACCGCTTTGAGCTAGACTCGAACGGGAACTGGTGCATGACAACGGGCCTTGCTGCACTCTTGATTACGACACTCCTGGGGGATATGCTTTGGATAATTACCATTTTCTTTAAAAACCACTATGAAGGGTTACGAGTATATAATTCCTCAAAGAAAACATTTTTATAATTATAGATTATATCCATAATTAGTTCAATTTATGTAAAGTGTTTAACAAGTACGGAATTATGTATTTTGATTCATAAACTAATCTAATTTATGCCATTGTTTAGAAATGGCGCCTAGTGGAAGGAATGAAACCCGTATCAATGCACGCACTCCGTGCAGGGATTGCCCTCCTGCTCAAGATAATTATGGTGGAGCTAGTGATACAACTGGTGCCGATCAGCTTCTCACCGTACTGGGACACCTCACGCAGGTTATGAATAATAACCTTACTCGTATGGAGCACCCTGATCCGCAACGTGGAGGATCAATGCTAGACCGTTTCATGAGGCATCAACCACCAAACTTCAATGGGGGTACAAATCCATTAGTAGCTGAGCAATGGATAAACTCCTTAGAGAAAATATTCCATGCCTTGGGGAGTAGCGAAAGGGAGAAGGTTGTCATGGCAGTTTACCGCCTCACTGGAGAAGCCGATCAGTGGTGGTCGCTGATTCAAAACACAAAGGAAGATGATGGCGTATCAAATATGGAATAGAGGGAGTTCAAAGAGCTTTTCTTAGAAAAATACTTTCCTCGTGACCATCGAGTAGATATGGAAAGGCAATTTCTGAGTTTGAGGCAGAAGGAGGATGAGAATGTCGCAAAGTATGAGGCTAACTTTACAAGGTTAGCGAGGCATGCTGTCGATTATATACGTAACCCAAGGAGTAAGATTGATCGTTTCATTGATGGGTTAAAACCATTTCTCCGTCGAGCTTTATTATCACAATCCTTCTCATCATACGAAGATATTGTCTCGTGTGCTATCAAGACAGAAAATGAATTCTCTAAGTCTTATGACAACAAAGTAAAGCAAGAGAAGAAGAGAATGGTGGAACAAGAGACAGATAAAGGGAAAATGGGAAAGAAGGATTTTCCATTATGTGATAATTGTGGGAAGAATCACCCTGGTATGTGCCTAAAAGGAATGGGAGTTTGTTATAAATGTGGAGAAAAGGGTCAACAGGCTCGTGATTACAAGGGAAAGAATGAGGCTGTCAAAGTTGAATGCTACAATTGTAGGGAAATGGGACATTATGCAAATGAATGTCCTAAGCATCAAGGAAACTTACCTTAGAAAAGTCCAGGGGATCAAGGCCAATCTTATGCTGTGACTACAGTTGAAGCGGAATAATTAATGTATTGGTGCTTTGGGAATCAAGGATTATATTCTGGTTATAAGAATAATGTGATATATATATATGGATTTTACTGCAGTACTTGTTGATTTCAGTAAGGTTTTAATATGAATAAGGTAATCATATTTTTAGTATGTGACAATAATAGAAACTTTTCTTTGTTTGGGGAATCTGATGTTACAATTGATTTTGGAATTTAGAGACCTTTTAGAGAGAGTCTGGACGGAGGTATTTTGGATAACTATTAAGGTTGGAATGGATTAAGTTGAACCATGGATAGTATTGTTTAAGGATAAAGCATTTCTGAAGATTATTTTTGGAATATTATAATACTATAGTTTTAGGAAAAGGACAACCTGCAGGGTGGGGAATAACCCGTCGCGTCGGACAAAGCTGTAGGAATCGAACCCACAACCATAGTGCGACAAGCCTTTATTTCCTACCACTAGCCTACAGGAAGTCCCTGGTTATTACAAAATAGTTTTACTAATCTAAATGGTATGTGTTAATATTTGGAACCTTATACAATAAGGATAAAAAGAATATTTTTGAGTTCCGTTACCATTTGGAGTAAAAGAAGGGTTTGTGGTAAAAATTTATTAACGAATGAAAGTATACATAACAAGTATGTATATTCCCTTACGTTCTTAGTAAATCTCCTAAATAAATTCCTCAACATTATAAAACGTAACTTAAAACAAAAATGTTGTCGTTTAACTTTTCCAACTGGGGATTCAATGACCGTTTCACCAATCACAAGTTTGTGATTTTCTTGTGGTTAAACTTTCTCCTAATCATGTTTTCTATAAATCTCCATCAGACCATGATGGTTTGTTTCTCCTCCATATCCATATTTTCATATAATCCTAGAATGGGCTATATCGGGTGACCTTTGTACTTATCCTGCTTTCTTTTAATGTTATATATTTATTAACCTTATTTCCGATGTGGGTTTTCCTCAAAGGTATTTTCCCTTTTCAACCTTTTATTTTCAAAGAAAATTTTCAAATTGCGAGGACGCAATTTATTGAAGGAGGGGAGAATGTAACACCCCGAGCTTCCATGAGACGCTTCTCATTCAATAATGCAATAGCTTTCATTGTACGCAACTTCGAGTTCTAAAACACCGCGACTAATCAAAGTAGCAGTTATGAATAGTAATAACCACTTTTTGAAATTATAGAAATTCTATATTTCAAAATGGACTTCATTTTTGTATTCCTAATATCGAAATTAGCCTATGTTGAATTTTTGGTATTTTTCTGAGAACTTCTAATTTTTTATGAATAGTGAAAATTACTTAAAAACAACATTTTTAATCAAAATAATTTATAGTGATAAATTATACTATTTAGTGGTTTTAAAGTATAATTAGAATATATTTTTACAATTTTATCCAAAGGTGGTCATTAGAATTAATTTAACGTTGAAATTGGACATAAACAATTGCCAATCTTTTGATATAAATTGTTTCTTAAAAACATGCTATTTGTTGTAACAGCGGGAATTAATTATAAAATTAATTAATGCAACTTATATGTTTGGAATTTTTTAAAATAGACATAATTATTGAATTTGGAATATCAATTATAGCTTAGGGTGAAATTTTGGCATTGTTCTGAAAAACTTCAATTTTTGATGAATATTGAAACCACTAAGTGGTAGTTAAATAACTGATTTTTCGTTTAAATGAAATATTACCACTTCTGTGATTTGATTTTCAAAAATCCGACATACATGGTTGTCATTAAGAAGTAAAATGTGGTTCAATGAGATTAAAATAATTTTTTGGTGAATAGTAACTTTTAAGTTCTTAATCGCGATTAGAGGTAATTAGTGTAGTTTAAGGTACAAATAATGTTTTAATAATGTGAGATGAGCATGACACTTGTCCTACTCCTATTGGATGAGTCATGGCCGACCAAGACAACCCATGGGTCAACTTAAGGACCCCATGGAGCCACTTTAGATGGAAAATGACATTAATATATATTTATTTAATGTTAAAATTAAATTGACACAAACATGAGTGAGTTTACTAAAACAGTTTTTTAAGTGGGGTTAAACAAGTCCAAATTTTGACTATAAATATTAATTAGAAATCTAAAAATATTTCCAACATCATTGTATTTTTTTTATATTTTTTAGACATTAAATATATTAAATTATTTATGACATCATTATGATGCAGCGATGACCTCATTATTTGACGATTTAAATAAAATGAGAAGATAATGAAATATCCAAGGCTTAAACTTGTCCAAAGCCTATTGGATGAAGATATTTCGAAACCTTATCACCTTATCCTCGAATTATATAAGTGTGGGACCTTTATAATCCGAAAATCATTGTGTAATAATGTAACATTTCAATCTTTCCAAAAGTGCCCCTCCTCTCCACTTATAAAAGGCCCCCACCTCTCCCACCTTATTCACACTTTAAAGCCATTTGGATCATCCAAACTCTGCCCAAATACTCTCCCAACTTCCCCCTATTACTCCTAGAAGCCTTACTTTGGGCCGAACGCTTCCCAAGGAAGCCTTTGGATCAAATCAAAAAGAGTTACCCGATTTTGAGGTAATGTCTTTTCTAATGTTGTTTTGTTTTATTTTTCTTCTCCAACCAACTAAACTCTTTGTATTCATTTCTTTTGTAACAACACCAGTATCCTAAATATACTAGGATGTTTTTATAAGAAGGATTCGAGCTACACTTACACACACCTACATCTAATGGTTAAAGAACATACGGTTTCTGTGGATGGCGAATTTCTGCCTCACGAAACGATGATTGTTCAACACTCATATAACACCTTCAAAGGTGGCCATTAAGATGTCACTATTTTTATATATGATATATAATATGTTTATGTTTTACTTATTCTACTGTATTTCTCATTTATGGCATACTTTATGATTTCCATTATGGGTAAAACACGATAATTTCATTTTAGGAAGTGCGGACTACTGCCCCCTCAAAGTGATTTGAATCGTTAATGCCATATGTGGGATGTATAAAGGATGGAGTAAATGGTATTATACACTATATTATACTGGAATTATATTATACATTTATATAATTATGATTTTGTTCCATTAAATATGAAATTGAAATGAAAGTAGCGTTCATGCGTACGTACGGCTTACCGTCTCCATGAACGGTGCATTTCATTTCTTACCTCTAAATATTATGTAATATTATGAATGAATTTATATACTATATATATATTATATATATGACATCTAAATCATGAATATAATTCTGGATATAATGGATATTCTACCACATGAACAACTTGTAATTATAAGAAGTTTATTGTTGACTCAAGAACCAAAGATCGACAAAACGACCGTTATTAACTTAAATAATTACATAATGTTCATAACATTGTAATAAGTGATATAAAAAGGATAATGAAATTGAAAATTGTTCTTAATAAGGTAGATATTAACTCTAGTTTATTATTCAGGAGGTTAAAGAACGGTTGAGTCAAGTCGGACACAAGGTAATGGAACTTCTTAACCCAATTTCCATTCTTTGGGTTAATCTCTTATTTTCAAATTATGTCATGATATTATTATGTCCTATTTTGTATTTTTACTTCCTTTATGTGTACCTATAGTGAATTCACATAATATATCTATTTTATTTTAAAAATGATCTTTTTAAGGACTTCGTCTCAATCACCATCCATTGAGACATATTTTGTTTTATACAAAAATTTCATTTATACGGTGTATAAACCCCTTTGACATTTACATTTATTCAAAAGGTTTTATTTTATAATTATGTGATTTTTAAATGATTTCAAAAAATAGAGATATATTTCTCTAAAATATATGAAAATCCAGTGCAAATGTATACGTATTTAATGCAAGCTTAAAAATGTTTTCAGAAAACCCGACTATCGAGTGTGTTAGACAGGAAGGGATTGGGCGTGGACCCATCATGGCCTGTAATTAGTCGAGTAGTCTCAGAATTAGTTATTTTGTTTTCAGAATCTTGCATAATGATTTCAGAAAAACACTGGAGTATATTTGAGTAATTTTAAACATAAGTATCTTCGAAAAAAATGGCATCGGTAGGTCTCATGAGACAACTAGACGTGGAATTGGCCGAGGACCTTTCCCAATTTGATTTATGGTTTTGGCTGAGGCCTTAATCATTTTAGACGTCTTGGCCGAGGCCTTGACAAAATGTTTCTGAATGTCTGGCATTATACATTCCCTCATTATGAAAGTGGTTATTGATATTTCATGTGATTATTCGACTAGTAGAATATCCATGTGAAGAAGTGAATGGCATTATCTCATTTTACTTTTGCCATATTATGTTGATGTTCAAGTTTAAAAGGCTTTTGTTTTAGTTATAAATTGCCTTAAATTTTTATGTTTATTTATGAAAGCTTCCGCAATATTGTTATCCTTACTGAGCATCTGATCTCACCCCTTTCAATGTTTTAATATTTTCCAGGATGTGCAGAAGTATTTTATGAATGACCTGCAGGGATTGTGAGAAGAGGATATGAGTGTGGACTATGGAGACTTTGTTATTGTTGTTTTTCACATTATGATGTAATCTAACGTTTACGAATGTATCTAGTGTTTCCAAGGCTACTAAACTAATCGGTCTTTCGAGACTTGATCTTTTGTGATCATGCCAATGTTACGAAGTAATGCACCGACTCTGGGTAGCTGGGGTCGGGGCGTTACAAATGTGGTGTTATCATTTGAAGTTTTTAAAACACATTTTAATAAAAAATTAGATAAATTCGAAACCACGGAGTAATTTTTGTGATTCTATGACTTCTCGAGAGATTTTTTGGAGTTCATAATGTGAAATATCATTATATTGTTCTTTATTAAATTAAATTCAATGTTTCTAATGAATCTAAATGAAGAAATATATTTTCGGATGGAGTTTATTTGATAATAAAATATATTTGGATAATGAATAAATAAAACGAAAATACACTCTAATATATATACATTCATATTTTTATTATAAATTTGAATGAATATGGATCATCAGATGTTTTTCATATAGTGAATCTACAACGGAATCCATATAATATGGGGAACACCATTTTTTTTATTAATCCATTTTCCTCATATTTGATGAATTCTATAGCAATACAAGTAAAATACCAAAAAAATTCAATTTTAGAAATTTTAGGCATAACATGAGTGTTATTGTGGGTCATAAATATAGAATTTACTGTTAGAATCAAAAGAAACTATATCTTTTGAAATTAGGTTTTTTATCACCATGTACCAATAATAGACATTTTTAACTTTTTCATTGATTATAAAATAAAAATATCTAAAGGGTTTCATGGGTTTATAGATAGGTAAATATGGATTTAGATAATTAATTTCCTAACACTATACAATTTTGAGACAATTTGTCATGGATGATGTGATAGATCAACAGATTCATTTAAATTAAGATAATGATTAGTTTTCTAAATGTGATATTATTGATTAAATATATTATATTTAATTTAACATGAAATAAACTATCTTATATCATAGATTATCATATTATACATATATATTCCTTATACATATTTTAGAGGGCTATCATGTATTAGGATATAATATTAATTGTGAATGAAATATGACCAATAATAAAGTGTTGTTTATTGAATAATTCAACTTTAAACCCTGCAATAAATAAAATTTAGCATATCTCTATCATAAATATTATTGATTTTGTTATTATGATTATTGATTCTGGGGAAATATAAATTTAGGATTAGTGAAGTTCCTTGATTTTTTGTTTTTTCTTTACATTTATGTAAATTATAAGAAAATTATTAGTAAATAGATTATCTATTAATCATATCAAACTATAAGATGTTTGATTAAAGGTATAAACATAGTTTTTTAATGGGATTGATGATTATAAAATAAATATTAGTTATAATGATGAATGGTTAGGTGTAATTTCTTTTCTGTATATAATTAGAATATGACTAATTTGAATAATATATTTGAGATATAATGTTTGGATAAGTTCAAAATTATCTGGTTTAACTATATTAATACATTAAATATAACAAATTTCCAATAATGTAAAATATGGTATTTGGTTCAAATAAATAGAATTTATATTAAGGGATTTTATTTTTTATAAATATGATAATATATACTACAGTTATTTTGGAATTAATTGTTTCTTTAAAACATATTATTATATAATGAATATTTAATTACAAATACTATATTTTAGAGAGGTTTTTCTTCATTCAAGGTCACATACATTTTTCTGCATTATTAGTATAAAATGGATTATATTATATATATATATAACTTCCCATGTAAATGAAGAATTAGATATTTTTATACTTATTAATATTTTTTAATTATATATTATTTTTACTTTAAAATGTTTTAAATGTTCGATAGCGTACCCGATACGCAACAAAGGGATTATTTGGAATCTTACGTTGCACACTAATAATATAATATTATTATTTTAAATGGTAGTTATCTCCTAGCCATTTTATTGCAATGATTGAACATAACATACTACAATATGATTATACATGTATTTACATTTATCCAATAAATGTTAGAGGCTTAAAATGAGAATGAATCAAATTTTAAGCATAATTTACATTAAAAGGCCGATTTATCATGTTTTAAGGGTGAACCCTCTTTAAATCTAGTTTTTGTTACTTAAATAAATTCTATATGACCCAATAAAATCTTTATTTAGAATGGAGACATCAAAATTTACTTTTTGTAAATTTTTAGAATTTTTCCGATAAAGTTCATTTTTTAATGAATATTGAAAATATTTTATTTTAATTCAAAGCTATGTTTAAATAAAATTTATTTATATGGATAGATTATCTTTTTAATTGGGTTTAATGTTTAATTAGAATATAGTTTTACAATTTAATCCAATGTTGGTCATTGGAATTTATTTCATATTGAAATTGGACATAAACAAGTATCAATATTTTGATAGTTATTGTTTCTTAAAAACACGCTATTTGTTTTAACAATGGGAATAAATTTTAAAATTATTAAATTCCAAAAATATGTCTTAAATTTGGAGAAATATAAATCATTTTTTAAATCAGAATATCAAATATTACTTAGGCTGATTTTTTTTTCTGAAAAACATCAATTTTTTGATGAATAGTGACACAACTTTGTAGTATTTAAGAAAACTGACTTTTTTATTTAAAATAAATTTTACCACTTCTGTGAATTAAATTTTAAAAATCAGACATACATGGTTGTTATCAAGAAGTAAAATGTGGTTCATTAATATGAAAATAATTTGTGGTGAATAGTAACTTTTGACTTTTATTTTCCACAGTTAAAGGTATATAAGGTAATTCAAGGTAAATAGAATATTATAATAACTCAAAATTAACTGAAAACTTTCCCAAACCTTATTAGATGAGTCATTTACGACCATGGGAATCATTGAGTCGATTTTGGGACCACATTGAGCCATTTTGGAGTGATAATGACAATTTAGATTAATTAATTTAATGTGAAGAGAAAACTGACATTAACAAAAATCTTTTAGTAATTAATTTTTATATGGTGTTATATAAGTCATATTTTCTACTATAAATATTCATCAGAAATATAAATATATTTCCTACATGTTAGTATTTTTTTAATTTTTAGACTCAAATAAATTAATGTATTTATGACACAATAATGATGCAGTATTTACCTCATTAATAAAAAATTTAAATAAACAAGATTATAATTATTAAAATATTATACAAAACATGTCCAATTAAAATTGGATGATTTTATTTCTACCATGAATCATCTTATATTCTACTATAATGATTTTTTGGCCAATTAGAAACTGAATATAAATATATTATAAAATAATATTTTTACACTTTCTTAAAGAGCCCCTCCCCCCTTATAAAAGGATACCACTTCTAACCAATTCCTCACACCTCTCAAGCCATTTGGCTCAACCAAACTCTGACCAATTAAGCTCCCTATATCCCTATCCTCCCCCTATAATCCTTACATTAGTCAGAAGGCATTTCAAGAAGTCCTTTTGGTTCAAACCAAAGTAAGTTACCCAAATTAAATGTAATAGTTTCTCTTAAATTGTTTTCATTTATTTTAATTCTCCAACTCCTAAACACTTTTTATTTAATTATTTTTTTACAACACCAGTATCCAAAATATACTAGGATTTTATTATAATAACGATTAAAATTACATTTACACACACCTCTATATAATGGATGAAAAATTTAATGTTTCTGTGGATGGTAAACTAACACCTCACGAAACGATGATTGTTCAAATATCTCCAACCGACTCTAATGGTGTCCATTATGATGTAAGTGTATTTATATATAATATATATTATGTTTATGATTTCATTATGCTTATTTACTTCAAATTATATCACACATTTATGTTTTCCATAATGGGTAAATACAATAATTTTAGTTGAGGAAGTGCGGACTACCGCCCACTCAATGTTATGTGAATATTTAATGCCTTATGTTGGATGTATAAAGGATGGATTTAATTATATTATATATGAAATTATACTGGAATTATAAAATACCTATGTATCATTATGTTTTAATTCCATTAAAATAATAAATTGAAAGGAAAGAAGCTTTCATGCGTACGGACGGCCTACCGTCTCCCTGAGCGGCGCATTTCATTTCTTACCTAAAAATGTTATGTACTATTATAAATACACGTATATTTAGGATATATATGATATATTAATCATGAATATCATTCTATAATGGACTATTTACCACATGGACAACTTGAAAATATATGGTGTCCGTTTTTGACACAAGTACCAAATATCGACAAAACTTTTTTACTTAAATGATTACATAATATTTTTATCTTGGTAATAAGTGATATAAAAGGAATAATAAACTTGAAAAGGTTTCATAAGAAAGTAAAAATTAACATTACTTTATTATTCAGGATATTAAAGAACAAATGGGTCAAGTCGGACACGAGGTAAGGGACTTTATATCAATCACCGTTCATTGAGGCATATTTTGTTGTAATACAAGACTTTCTTTTATACATTGTATAAACACCATTGATGTATCATTTCATTCAAAGGGAATATTTTTTTATGAATCTTTTTACTAAATGAGAAAAATAAATGTTTCTCTTAATGGATGTGGTGACAACAACCTTTTCCGCCGCCGCAAGTATTATTTGATCTTTGGCTTCCTCAACAAGCCGTAATGTTTTTAAAAGAAAATAAATACCTTATAATCATTTATATATTTTTTGTTATTGAAAATGGTTGTGAAAATGGATTTGTTATGTAAATATATTTAATTGTTTTATTGTGATTGAAATTTGGATGTGTATCCATTCCATCTTATTTTTTGTATGTGATATGATTTTATAATGGTACTTGTGAATTTGATGGGTTGTTACATAATATACCAAATGACGGGTGGTTCCATGAATACCAGGATGGGAGGTTACGTTAGAAACTCCAATCCATTGGGTATGGAAGTCGACTGTATGGCTATCCCATTTAGTGATATGTATGGAAGTCCACAGTATGGTTATTCCATTTATGTATGTTTATGTCCCAAGTTACCTTTATATGTTATGTGTTATTTATATGGGTTTTTAGATAATATTTTTGTTAAAAATGTGTACAAAATGATCTTTTATTTAGTGAATAGTATTTACTACTTCATATAGTTGAAAAGTATTACTTGTGTCGAAGTATTCATGGTTTACTTGTTTTTTTAATATACTAATAGTTTTTCTTCTTTGTGTATCCCTTACTATGATTTTTATGTTCATCCCATGTTTTTGAAATTTTTTTCATAGGACATAATGTAGAATAGGGTCAAGGATGGGATAGAGGAAAAAGTAATGATGTCTTAAACATGGAAATAGACATGACTGTTTTTTTCAAGAGTTCATGTTTGGTAAAAAAAATTAGAAACAGTGTAGAAGTGTCTACCTTGTAAATCTTATGAGATGTAATAGTTATGACTTAACTCTCTAAAAATCTATACTAGAAAATATCCTCGTTGTGAATTATTCATTTAATTAAATATTAAGTATGTTTTAATGCCTGGTTCTTATAAAGGGTATCAGAGGTCGGTTTAGATAACATTAGGTGTCAGGGTATTGTTAAAGTAATATCCATAAAGTAATTTCTGTTAATACTGACATCATATAGCATTTAAAGATTACCATGTTTCTACGCCTAAGATATCTCTATGTTTAGAATGGTTTTCTGTGGAGGAGACAGGGCATCTATGTTGGGACGATATCTGGAGGAAGTCAACCTTCCAAATTAGCAACCTGAGATGGTCAGAATCAGAACTGAATTTTTTTTGTAGTGATGGCACAATTGACTCAGGCTATAAATGGTGGTTGTATTCGTGCACAAGATCATCTTGATCAACCACAAAGGAACATGTCAGTAGTGGATTATTTCATGAGGAAACATCCCCCATCATTCAGAGGATCATCTGACCAGGTGTTAGCTGGTGGGTGGATTAATGCACTGGAGAAGATTTTCGATATTATGGGATGCTCAGAACATCAAAAGGTTACTCTCGTTGTTTACTGTTTTGAAGGTGAAGCTGATTAGTGGTGGTCGATTGTGAAAAATATCAAGGATAGTGAGGAGACTTATGCTCTTGTTTGGGATAAATTCATAGGTATGTTTTTTGAGAAATATTTTCCTACGGTGGTTCGTCATAGGATGGAAAAAAAATTCATAGAATTGAGGCAGGAGGATGACTCAATGGCTGCTTATGAAGAAAAATTCACTCAACTGGCAAGGTATGCACCAAATTTTATCTAAGATCTTGATATTAATATAAATCGATTTTATTTAAGACTAAATCCATAATATTGAAGAGCACTAGCCTCTCGTGAGTTCAAAAGTTATGAAAAAATTGATTGATGTGTGGAGAAGGTGGAAATGGAGTTTGTCGATGATAAAGTTTTCGTTGAAAAACAACAAAATTAGAGGTCCAGTTGGAATCCAACGGTGAAGAATTCATCAAAGAATACATGAGGTAAGAAAAATAAATATCCAAATTGTGAGAAGTGTGGAAAAAATAATCTGGGAGAATGTTTATAAATGTCTGGAAAGTGCTTCCGGTGTGGTATGTCTGGTCATATTTCTCACAATTTTAAGGAAGACGATCATACAGGCAATGCAAAACCATCAGTAAGAATCTTTAAGTGTAATGAAATGGTCATTATGAAAATCAGTGTCCAGCAAAGAAATCAACTGAGGGAGAGTAGCCAGACTTCAAACAAAAAGGGGTGGTGAAATCCTTTTCAACTACTTCAGTAGATGTTGGGCCATCAAACGAAGTAGTATCAGCTCTAAGGAGCTCAATATTTTTCATAGATTGACTTGAGGTTGGGGTACCATCAGTTGAAAGTAAAGGAAGTAGACGTTTCAAAGACCACATTTTGTACAAGATATGGACATTATGAATTTGTAGTTATGACTTTTGGGGTAACCAATGCACCTACAGTATTCATGGATCATATGAATATAATTTTCCGTGAGTTCTTGGATAAGTTTGTCTATGTGTTCATTGATGATATTTTGGATTATTATAAAAGTAATGATGAGCATGAAATTCATTTAAGGGTTGTCTTGCAAACATTTAAATAAAAGAAATTATTTGTGATATTCAGAAAGTGTGATTTTTGGTTTCAAATTTTTTTTCCTTAGTCACATTGTTTCAAAATATGGAATAACGGTTGATCACGCTTAAACAAAAGTTGTTGAAGAATTCCCATGACCCACATATATAACCGAGATTCGTAGTTTTCGTGGTTTGGAATATTATTATTGGGGGTTTATTGAAAAATTTTCATTGTAATCTAGTCCAATGACTATGTTAACTCGAAAAGGTATTATGTTCATCTGTACAAAATAATGTCATGATTTTTTTCAGTAATTGAAAAGAATATTGGTGAATGCTCTAGTTTTGGCACTGCCTTCTACAAATGGTGAGTTTGTTATCTATAGTGATACTTTGTTGAAAAGACTAGGTTGTTTCCTAATGCAAAATGATCAGGTAATTGGTTATGATTCACATCAGTTGAAACCAAATGAGTTAAATTACCCTACACATGATTTGGAAATAGATACTGGTGTTTTTTATTTAAAAATTTGGAGCCATTATTTGTATGGAATGAAGTGTCAAATGTATACTAATCACATAATATTTAATTATATATTCACTCAGAAATAATTGAACATGAGATAGAAAAGATGGTTGGAATTTATCAAGGATTATGAATGCACTATCCTTTATCATCCGGGAAAATCAAACAAAGTGGCTAATTCTTTGAGTCAAAAAATTAATACTTCATTAACCATGCATCGTTTAAAATGAGATCCTTTGGTTTTTGATTTGATGAACTTTGGAAAAGAAGATGTTGTTGCAAGAAATTCTTCAGTTTTGATTCAGGTGTTAGTGAAATCATCTCTATCAGTTAGAATTAAGCAAGCATAGAAAGAAGATAGTGAGTTGTAGAAAAAGGTTGTGCTATTTCAGAAAGGTAAGGTTACTGATTTTAACGTTGATAATGATTGTGTTTAGAGATTTGGAAAGAGATTATGTGTTCCTTGTGATTCATAGTTGAATAATGAGTTTTTATGTGAAGCTCATAGTTATCTGTTTTCAGTTCATCATGGAAGTACTAAGACGTATAGAGATATTTGGGAGTATTACTGGTGGGATGGAATGAAAAGACATATTGCTGATTTTACTGTGAAGTGTTTGACTTGTCATGAAGTTAAAACAGAGCTACAGTTACCGAAATGAATGCTTCAGCCTTTACCGGTGCTAGAGTGGAAATGGAAAAATATATCAATGGAATTTATTGGGGGATTACCAAAGACATCTCGAGGTAATAATGCAATATGGGTTATAGTTGATTGATTAACCAAATCTACTCATTTCATACCTATTCGAGATACTCTTTATTTAGATCAACTTGCTCGCTTGTATGTTAAAGAGATAGTCAGGTTTCATGGAGTTCCTCTCTCCATTGTATCTGATCATGATCCCAGGTTTACTTCTAAATTTTTGGAAGGACTTCAGAAGTCATTGGATACTGAATTAAATTTTAGTACAACCTTTCATCCTCAATCAGATGGGTAATCAAAACGAACAATTAAAACATCGGAGGATATGTTACGTGCTTGGTCGATGGATTATCAGGGAAGTTGGGACCAACATCTTTCTTTGGTTGAATTTTCATATAATAACAGTTTTCATTCTAGTATATAGATGGACCCATTTGAGGCATTAAATGGAAATATTTGTCGAAATCCAGCTTTTTGGTATGAAGTAGGTGAAGGGAAGCTGATGAGACCCAAATTGGTAGAAGAGATGGCAGAGAAAGTTCAGTTTATTCAAAAGTACATGTGAACAGCTCAGAGCTGACAGAAAAGTTATGCCGATAAATGGAGGAAGGATATATCCTTTTAGGTAGGTGATCATGTCTTTCTCAATGTTTCTCCATGTTAAAGTGTGAAGTGTTTTTGTAAGAAAGGGAACTTGAGTCTGAGGTTTATTGGACCTTATGAAATTCTGGAGAATGTGGGATCAGTTGCGTATAGAGTGGATTTACCTTATAGTTTATCCCAGATACACAATGTTTTTCATGTGTCAATGTTGAGAAAGTATATTCCAGATCTATCTCATGTTTTGAGCCTAGAGATAGTTCAGTTAGAAGAGAATATATATTACGAAGAAAAAACAGTCCATATTCGTGATCATATAGATCAAGTGTTGTGGAATAAATTTATTCACCAGGTAAAGTTTTTGTGGAGAAATCATATGGTTGAAGAGGCAACGTGGGAATCTGAAAATGCAATGATGGATTAATACCCCCACTTATTTTGATAAGTGAATAAATATTGGGAGGAGGAAATTTCCAAAAGGGAGGAAGGATGTAACATCCCACGTAAATGAAGAAAAAAATATTTTTATACTTATTAATATTTTTTAATTAAATATTAATTTTCCTTTAAATTGTTTTCTCTGTTCTATAGCGTACCGAATACGCAACAACAAATTTTTTTGGAATCTTATGTTGCACACTAGTAATATAATATTATTATTTAAAATGATAGTTAACTCATAGCCGTTTTATTGGTGTGAGTGAACAAATATAACTAAAATATGATTATAAATGTATTTACATTAATCCAAAAAAAATTAGATGCTTAAAATGTGAATGAATCTAATTTTATGCATAATTTACATTAAAAGACTGATTTATCAACATTTAATAAAAACCGTATTTAATTATAGCTTTGGTTACATTAATATATTCTATATAACCAGATGAAATCCTTATTTTTAATGGGGACATCAAAATTTACTTTGTGTAAATTTTTGGAATTTTTCTGATAAAGTTCATTTTTTTAATGAATAGTGAAAATATTGTATTTTAATTCAAAACAATGTTTTAATCTAATTTATTTATATGGTTACATTATATTTCTAATTGGTTATAATGTGTAATAAAAATTTATTTTTACCATTTAATCCAATGTAGTAAATTGGAATTTATTTCACTTTGAAATTGGACATACACAAGTATCAATCTTTTGATAGTTATTGTTTCTTAAAAATACGCTATTTGTTTTAAAAACGGGAATTAATTTCAAAATTATTTAATTCCATCTTTATGTTTTCAATTTGAATAAATAGACATATTTTTTGAATTAGGAATACCAAATATATCTTAGGCTGAATTTTTGGTATTTTTCTGAAAAACTACAATTTGTGATGAATAGTGACACCACTTAGTGGTAGTTCAAAAAACTGACTTTTTCATTTAAATAAAATCATACCACTTCAGTGAATTGAATTTAAAAAATCCAACATACATGGTTGTTATCAAAAAGTAAAATGTGGTTAATTATGATTAAAATAATTTTTGGTGAATAGTATCTTTTGACTATTATTTATCGCGGTTAAAGGTAAATAAGGTAATTAAAAGTAAAAAAATATTATAATATTTCAAAATTACCATAAAACATGTCCAAAACGTATTAGTTGAGTCCTTTATGACCATGGGAATCTTGGGGTAGATTTTGGGACCCCCATGATCCACATGAGAGTGATAATGACAATATAGATTAATTAATTTAATGTGAAGTCAAAATTCACATTAACAAAATTATTTTAGTAATTAATTTTTATATGGTGTTATATAAGTAATATTATAAAATATAAATAATAATTGTAATGATAAAAATATTTCCTACATGATAGTATTTTTTAAATAATTTTTAGACCTCATATAAATTAATGTATTTATGACACAATAATGATGCAGTATTTACCTCATTAATAAATGATTTAAATAAACACGATTATAATTATTAAAATATTATCCAAAACATGTCCAATTCTCATTGGATGATTTTATTTCGACAATTAATCATATTATATTCAACTATAATTATTTTTGGAGAATTAGAAACCGAATATCATTATATTATAAAATAATAGTTTCACGCTTTCCTAAAGAGCAAATCCTCCCCATTATAAAACGAGACCACATCTAACCAATTCCTCAAAAATGTCAAGCCATTTGGATCTTCCAAACTCATCCCAATTAAGCTACCTATATCTCTATCATATCCCTAGAAACCTTACCTTAGTCAGAAGGAACTTCAAGAAGTCCTTTTGGTTCAAACCAAAGAAAGTTACCCAAAATAAAGGTAACAGTTTCTCTTAAGTTGTTTTCATTTATTTTACTTCTGGAACCCCTAAAATATTTTTATTTATTTATTTTCTATCAAAACTAGTATCCTCAATATACTTGGATGTTTTTATAAGAATTATTCTAATTACAATTACACACACCTCCATCTAATGGATAAATAACATAATGTTTATGTGGATGTTAAACTAATGCCTCACGAAACGATGATTGTTCAAATATCTCCAACCACCTCTCATGGTGGACATTATGATGGAACTATATTTATATATGATATATATTGTGTTTATTAATTCCTTATTCTTTTTTACATGCCAATTATATCACACCATTATGGTTTCCATAGTGGGTAAATACGATAATCTCATTTGATGAAGTGCGGACTACCGCCCCCTCAAAGTGATGTGATTCGTTAATGCCTTATGTGGGATTTATAAAGGATGGAGTTAATGATATTATATATGATATTATACTAGAATTATAAAATACCTATGTATCATTATGTTTTAATTCCATTAAAATAAGAAATAGATGAAAGTAGCGTTCATGCGTATGTACAACCTATAGTCTCCATGAAGGGTTCATTTCACTTATTAACTACAAATGTTATGTTCTATTATAAAGACATGCATATACTAGATATATATGATATATTGGATAATTTAATCATTAATATCATTATGGATATAATGGACTATTGACCACATGGATAACTTGTAAATATAAGGTGTTCATTTTTGACTCAAGTACCAAATATTGAAAAACCGATCATTATTAACTTAAATGATTACATAATATTTATAACATGGTAATAATTGATATAAAGGGAATAATAAACCTTAAAAAGATTCTTAAGAGTGTATAAATTAACTTTAGTTTATTAATTAGGATATTAAAGAACGAACGGTTCAAGTCGGACACGTGGTAATTGACTTCGTCTCAATCACCTTTCATTAAGGCATATTTTGTTCTAATACAAGACATTATTTTATACGCTATATAAACACCATTGAATTTTCATTTCATTCAAATGGAATATTTTTCATAGAATATTATTACTTAATGAAAAAAAAAATGTTTCTTATAGCATACAGGTTGACAACGTCCTTTTCCGCCGCCACAAGTATTATTTGATCTTTGGATTCCTCAACAAACCATAATGTTTTTAAAAGAAAATAAATAACTTATACTCTTTTAAGTATTTTTTTTGTATTCAAAATGGTATTGAAAATTTATTTGTTATGTAAATATATTTAATTGATATATTGTGATTGAAATGTGGAAGTGTTTCCTTTCCTTTTTATTTGTTGTTTGTGATGTGATTTTTTAATGGTACATAGACATTTGATGGGTGGTTATGTGATAAATTAAATGACGGGTGGTGCCATGAATACCAGGTTGGGTGATTACTTTATAACCAACAATGCATTGGATATGGAAGTCGTCCATATGGCTATTCCATTTAATTATATTTTTGGATGTTGACCGTATGGTTATTCCATTTATGTATGATTATGTCCCAAGTTACCTTTATATGTTATGGATTCTATATATGGGTTTTATGGTAATATTTTGGTTACAAAAGTTTAGGGAATGATCTTTTATTTAGTTAAGTGTATTTAATTCTTCATTAAGGTGAAATGTATTAGTTGTGTTAATGTATTCATGGTTTACATGTTGTTTTAAAATACTGAAAGTATTCCTTCTTTGTGTATCCCTTACTAAGATTTTTATGATCATCCAATGATTTTGAAATGTTTTTCACATGACATAATGTAGAATTGGGTCATGGATGGGATCAAGGAAATGTCATGCTATCTTAAACATGGAAATAGAAATGACTCGTTTTTTCAAGAGTTCATGTTTTGTAAAAAACTAGAAACTGTGTAGAAGTGTCTACCTTGTAAATAATTTGAGATATAATAGTTATGGCCTAACTCTGTTAATCTCTAAACCTAAAAATATCCTCAATGTGAATTATTCATTTAATTAAATATTAAGTAGGTTTTAAGGCCGGTTCCTTAATATATATATATATATATATATATATATATTTCTGAATAAAATTAAATTAATTGGTTATATTAGGGTATTGGAAATTAAATTGTAATTTACATTGGAAAATTACACCATAAGGTAGTTAGTAATAGTTTTATTCATTATAAAGGTTCAATTTTAATTACTAAAATCTATTTCATCTATCTCTAAATAGATATTTAGATTAATTAATACCTAATTGGGTGGTAAAATTGTTTTTGAGATTCATGTGGCCAATAGAAACATATTGTTCTTTGATATGGAACAATAATGATAAATTTTAATTTGTCCATGAAAATGAATTAAATCGGTAAGAAATATTCAAAAAATAGGAAATCCCTCTCAGGGGATTCACTTCCCATAATAACATATTGGCAGTTCCATTTTCCCCATTTCCCCCACCAATATTCATTAATTTTCATGAACTCTAGTTGATCAAGGAGTGTCATCAAATCTGATTGGGTTAGGTTTCACCATATTTATCATACAAATTTTCCACAACATTTAAATAAAATTTTTGAATGCATAATCTAAAAGTTAATTATATGTTCTTATTTTTTCTTTTTTGAATCATCCTAATATAATGGGGTTTTTGTCAACGGTTTCTAAAGGATATTTGGGATGTGAGAACATCCATTAGTTTTAATATTTTTAAAGATGAATATTTTCTATGGGGTTGTCCAAAACAATTCTATATAATTTTATTTTAAAGAATTATTTTTTTTAATAATTTAAATTTCTGTGTTTTTGGTCCTAATATGAATTATGGAATTTTTTCTAACATTATTTTTTATTTTCGGAAAAAAATGTATATGTTATTTATTTTAATATAATATATATTATAGTAAAAAATAATATTCTTTTTAATTTATATATAAAATTTTTAGCATAATATGTTTTTTAAAAATAATAATGGAAAACATAAAACCACATATTTTAATGTAGAATTTTGTTATATCACTTTTCTTATTATAAATGAAAAATCATAATTATAATAATAAATTTTTAAAATAAGAATAATAAAAAAATAAAGTCATCAAATATATTGACCTATAATCAAAATTAATGATGTATCATATCAGTTATAATTTAATTTGATGAATTAAATATGGTCATTTTAGGAAAAAATATATTAATTAATATTTCATTTTATGACCGCAATTCAAAAGTAACATTCTGTATAATTACATTTTATAATTTGGTCTTCAAAAAAATATTTTAATAGTTTTTGTAGGTTTGTTTTAATAAAAATATATGATAGATGATGAATGGAGAATTGTAACCATAAAATTATAGTAAAATACATTATATGGATCATTTCTCTATGTATCAAGATTATGTTTCATTATTGAGGATAAACTTTGTCGATGTACAAGTATAACAGTAATAATTAGTGTTTTGGATGAAACATATTTTAAAGGTATTCATGTTAGAGGATTTCAACAGTTGATGACTGTTTGTTTAGCCACTCTAAAAAGGTACAACTGTATTATAAATTACCTTTATGGATTATTCTAGTGTGATTGGTTTTTCAGGATATATAGGATAATTATCAATAATGTCTAAATTAATTTATATTTGAAATGTATTATTATCCATTACTGTACATTTATCCACTATATTTTCATTATAAAATTGTTAAAATGTATATTATAATAAGAATAATATGATATTATAGATGGAATATTTTCAATCATGAACTCTAATTTTGATAAGGGTTTACTTTGGTAAATTATTCATAAAATAGTGATATAAAAAAAGGTGAAATTGAGTTAAATAGGACTCATATGAAATCATATATGTGTATTCATGACACATAATAGAAAATGTGGAACACATATTCTTCATATTAAAGAAACCATTATTTTGGAGAATGATGGATAATAATTTCTAACCTAGGGGTAGATGAGAACATAAAAGATTTGAATAATAGTTTATTCATTAGTTTATTAACTAAAATTCCACTCAACAAATGTGTAAATACCAACCTACACATCTCAAATTTACTATAAATAACGCGATTAATACTCTTATTATGTGACTCATGGTATTTATCCCATAATTATCTATTCGTTTTTAATTGATTGGGTTTTTACTGTGGGATGTATTTCGTATATGATACACAAGGATGTAAGGGTACCTATTACGTCAACATTATTTCCAATATCAGTTTATGAGTTTTCAATAAATTTGATCACTATATATACATGGTACTATGTAATACATCCATATTATAGTAACCCAATTGATATATTAATAATGTATAAATACCCAATCCACTCCCACATTCCACATTTATAATCCATTTCCATGTAAATTTAAGGGTCTTTTATCTCTAGAATTTAATTTCCCAATGAATTTTGATTGGCGTATCCATTCTAACATTATATTTATTATTTTACTATGAAATTTATATAATTTTATATATTATTATACAATATAACCCAACTATACGAGTACTATATATTTCATGTTGTGTTTCCTTCATAATGTATTCTTATCATAAAACATAATTAAATCCCAATATTCTATTTAACACATCCTTATATATTATGTGTAGTTGGTGGGACTCTATTGTGTCACCAATGAATTAAAAAAAATTATTTGTAGGTTCAAAATTTCATATCATTCCTGTCAATGAGTAATCAATTTGTAAATGATAATATATATCCATAATAAATACACCATCCATATTATTTCAGACTAATTATTTTGAAGAAATTATCATGAATTTATTAGTTTTCTATCAATTATAAATTATGGAATTCAGGTGACTAAACACATTAATCAACATAACAATTATAACTAATCAATAAATTTTTTATATTTATCACATTATGTGGGTAATTTTAAAAAATTTATAACTCCATATTTATAAATAAAAATTTTAATTATATTTAACCATGACATCAATATTAAATATGTAATATCCCATCACCAATCTATCATGTACATATTTAACCACTTCCTAGTAACAGTTTTTTCAATTTTTTAAGAGGGTCGAGAAGGAATTTTGAGGATACCTATTATAGTGAATTCATATATTTCATTTAATCCATGATTTATTTGGTTATTTTTATATCCTATGGGAAGATATCACACCATGTAACTGGGATACACAATGTGAAAGTTTTGATGGATGCGAGTCATGATATAAATACTTCTATGATAGGTTACACAAAATCGAGAGACCATTAATGTTGTGATTTAATAAAATTTTAGCTTTTTATATGGAGGGGATATGTTTTCATATTATGTGGGACCATGGTGGTTACACATCATATAATCAGGTTACAAACCATGTAATTAAACAGATATAATTTTTAAAACTAACATGTTGCTGTTTTTTTCTTCAGGCAAACATCATTTATCTCAACACAAGGAGATTGCTATGTGATTTTAGTATACTTCACTCATTCTAAACAATTTTATTGATGTTCTATCATCATTATAATCATGGTGTATCTCTACACGTGAGTGATGTTTCTATTTCTTCTATTTCATTGATAGTTGTAGTTCCCTTGGATTTCATTATCATATTTGTTTGTTTATGTTGGTGTTTCATTAGGAATTCTACAATATTCCTTGTGTGATATCATTCTTGGGGTCATTTAAATGTGGGTCAAGATGTGTAGATAATTTTTTATTATGGTATATGGGTTTCCATTGTGGATGTGTGAAACCTTTGTTTTTACGTAGGTGGTTCCATCACTACACTATGTTGATTAACCTTATAGTCCAGTATTTATAAATTGAATTATATAAATAATTTTCATGATCAAATTTTGTGTATTGATTATGGTTTTTAATGAAAATGGGTTTTTCTTGAATGATTATAAATGGAATGAAAAAGTTTATTTTCAAATAATAGAATTGAATTTTTAAATGGTTATGAATTGGTTTTCAAATGTTTTGATTATGTTGTGAAAATAATCACATGTGATGCCTTCAATATATAGGTTGTAGGATTATCTTGAGGACATCATTCAGGTTTTGTAATTTATGAGAGGTTATCTCATGGGGTGTTCCTATATTTCCTTAGCCCACTATTCTTGGGGGTAATATTGACATTTTTAGTTGATTAACTCATTCTAAATTCCCATATTTCTTAGTTCTATGTTCTAGGATCCAGGTTTTTCAGTTGATAGATTGTGGTATGAGTAGTCCTCTGGTATGACTTATAGTGATCCTTGGTGCTTATAAGTGTGATTTTTTTTATTTCTTATTTTTTTTATTCATCTTTGATATTTCAGTTTATTCATTCCAATGAATGATATTGAAATGTCCTTTGAAATTCATATACATGATTTTGTTTTATAACTATGAAAAATTGAAATGATTGCTATATTTTTTATAAAACATATTTACTACTTATCATGAAATGTTTTATTTATAATGAGAATATATGAATTTTTATAAAGACACACATTATAGAGAACCTGTGTGGGATACTATTGATAATGTTATCTCACTCCATTCACACATATTCAGTGGTTTGTAGACCTTTTTATGTCTTCCAATATATGCTACGAAATCTTCCATATTGAGTTTGTGGGGTTTCATGTTAGCTAGGTTGGGTAGCTTTGTGGTGACATGGGGGGAGTACATATTCACTATGTCACGGAGTAGATGTATCATGTGGTTCCTTTACAGTTAAACTTTTAATATAGAGTTTGAGCCACATTTCGATTTTTTTTGTTTTCTATGTCTACTTTTGGTTTTTTAATTTATTAATAGAAATCCATTATATCTATCATTTCAACGTGTATATACATTACATGTGTTCATACTGGGTCATTGATTTTATTTCATCAAGTTTTTTTTTGATTTGTAGGTTCTTATTTCTAGACCATGGTGATCAGCAACTCCATTATGGTATTTTTTGTATCAAGAAAGTTGCTGGTTTTGAGGGTCAATTGGGTCGGTTCATTTCAAAATTTATATAAAATCCTGTTTTTCCTAATGATTCCATGTATTGGGACATTCGTTAGACATGATATAATATTTTAATGACTCATAAGGTATGTTGAGATTAGTGTATAGCTATCTCTTATTGTGAAGAGACTAAAGCATCCATTGGATTTTGGGATACATGACTCTAGTTTTTGGATTGGTTTTAAATCATAGTTCACGATTATGGTTTTCCTTGATTGAATTAAAATTTACACTTCATTATTTTTGTTTGTTTTATTTCGTGGTGAAACAGTATTCATCTGATATATCTTCCATGAGTTCAACATGTTGGATTTGTTGATGCTCTATAAGGGAATTTTCCATTGGGTCAAAATATAATTAAGATTGTCATACGATATGTTGGTGTCATTGAAGATGATTCTATATGAGTTATGAATGTAGTTTTTGAAGAACATCCAAGAGCTGGAGGATAGGGAGATCGTTCCCGGGTCTTCTTGCATGAGAATCCACAATCATTTAATGTTATTTTTTAACCTCATAATATGAAGACATGATGGAGTGGACAGATCATATAATTGAAATCATAGAGACGCATGATAATAAGAAGGAGATTGTTTTCACCTTTAGGCTCGAGGGATCCAAAAAGTGATGCTAGGATTCCACGATCCATGCAGAAAGACACAACGAGTTGGATGGGATTTTTTTCAAAACACTATTCTTCCAGATGATTTTCCCAGACTCCTAAATTTTGGTTATATCATTGTAGTTCATGTCCATCCTATATAGTGGGATCAATTGTTGTAGTAATACATCAATAAATTTACTATGTTTTTCCATTATTCATTGGATGTGGTGAGGAATGACCCGTTGAAGGATCATAAGTTCCTACATGGATTGTGATCGGGTATTAAATCAGAGGTGCTTGGGATAAAAACATCAACCTATAAAGAGATGATAGTTATATATATGAAGTATTGGATGGTGGCGGTGAGTCAGAATATAGATCCTCTTCTGAACCTTCTTCTACAGCCATAATTTTACCTCATACATGATATAAGTGTGTTAAGGATGTACCCACAATACATACATTTCATATGCATGTTATGACATGAAAGAATTGTTCTTGCATTGGTCATTTACTACACATCTATCATGATATGAAAACACATTGTAATTGGTAGGGGTCATCAGCTCTAAAGAATAACAAAATACATTAATAAGCTACACAGACAACATGGATCCATCCCCAATCCTCAATAGTGATACACTATCACACAATACAAGAGTGTCTTATAGAAGTCTATGTTTTTTCAGATACAATGAGAGATATTATATATATTTCATATTCAATAGCAATTTATTTATTGGTTAATAGTGCCTCAAACTCATTTATATATTAATATTATGGTGACATTCATTAAAAGTCATTTTATCTTATGTCCATTATAATTAATTTTTCAATACCTCTTGGAAAGGTGAATGATAAGGGTGTTTAGTGCCTTTATTGTCTGTAATTGATAGCTGATACGAGTTGGTATGGGTTTTTCTCATCCTAAAAATACACCCATTTGACAAAATCATCATTATGGAATATCATGTCCCTCATTGAGAAGTGGTTGATTATTACCATTTTTGTGTATCCTTTAATGTTGCTGATGGGATATATCCATTATTTTAGTTGATGTGGGACCTCAGATCAGTTCTTGTATTTCCTTCCCACCCATATCTTTAGAGTTTTTTGTTTTTTATTTCATTTTATCCCAATGAACAATCTCATAGTGTTCATAATATTTTTTTATCAAGACATTATTGATGTCTTCTCAAACAATATCTCTAGTATTACTCTCGAGTGGGATGATGATTTTATTATTGAACTAAATCCCGATACTTATCTAATATATATTTCTTCTAATCACATGAAACTTGCAGAAATGAATGAACTAACGATTTAGTAGGAATACAAGTTTGAAAGATGTTTTTTAACCATAGTGTTTCCCCATGGGCATCCCTAGTTCACTTTTCCAATAATGTAGATACTTCACATTGGAATCTCTGCACCGTTGAAAGATGTACCAAATAATTGTTAAGAAAAAACCATTTTACCCATGTGGATTATTTTTTTGATCAATTAATCTAGTGAATTTTGTTGTAATAGAATAATCATCGGTCGGGATAGCGTCATCTTATATTTGGGATTTCTAAAATATAAATACATCATTTAAGAGTAGACATGTCCATTAGTAATATAATTGTTTTTCTTTTGGTCTAACTGGTACTCATGTTTTTTAATGGTATTGAGGAATCAGATATTCCATCAATATGTTGACAAATTTTTTTTATTGTTTGTGAATGATATTATTGTTTAATTGACAAATGAGAATGGTAACATGCACCATCTTTTTTTGGTACTGAAAATTATGATATGTCAACATTTGTATGGAAATAAATCTAAATATACATTCTAGAATCAAGATTTCATATTTTTTAAAAGGGAAAGGGTTTTAAAACCCTTCCATTCCATGTCTATATGTATCTTTTCCTGGTACATAGAATGCAACCATCTCTTACCAGAACCATCGAGATCGAATGATTCAAAATTCACCATAAAATTATCAAAGGTCTCTAGGAATTAAATTATTTGATTGTTCCCATAAATTTAGTACTCCTTCTATTTAGTATTATTGTTTCCACTAATGGATGGTGGATTCCCATCCATGAATTTCTGTGATTGTTCTTAGTCTCCTCCAACTCTTGACTATACATCAACAAGTGAGATATAAACTCTTGTAACATATTGATAAATATAATGAACTGATCATACAAAATTCTCAACAACAATCTTATATATTGGAGGACTCAATTGGGTAGAAAAATCTTCACCATCCTTCGGAACATGTGGATGACGTCCCAATGGCATCATACCGCACACTGAAGCATAAAATGATCAGAAAAAAGAAAAAAAATTAGTTCAAACTAGAAGAATCTTCAACCATAGCTAATATTTAATAAAAAACCCAATAAAGAGACACAAATTCCTACATCCCAATGATTCATGAGTCCCATTATGAAATGATTCCTCCATTCACATATCGAAATATACCTCTCTAGTACCAAAAATATTATCATGAGTAAAAATGTTTTCCCAAGACAAGGTATATTTGGGATTGACCTCCTCCGATAAAACGTTGAAATGCACTAACCCAGGTTACCCTAAAACCTAGAACCTGGACCAATACATCACATACCTGAAGGGAATTCGTAATCCTCACAGGTTGGAGAAAAGCTCATGGGAATCATAAAAAACCAGATGGAATGATTTCTACCAACATGAGAAAACATATGGAATATATAAAAATAAGAGATATTAAACAAATGAAGGATAATAAATTATATCCCATAACAATAAGATATCAATTGAAACCTACAACTATAAAAGTTTACCAAAAATCAGTAGGAAAGTTCAAAATTTATGTACATAAAACCAAACAATTACTCCCTGTGATGGCGTGGATGAACTCCCTCTATCTCACCACTAGTTACCCAACTTAGATGACATTATACTTTGTCGCTACACTATGTCACTGTGTCATTCCCATTATTGGAAGACACATATAGGGATTCAAACCACTGATGAGTTCCAAAGGGTTTGAGAAAAAAATTTCAAAATGATCCCAACGAGGTGTTCTATTACAATTCTACGTATAAGAATTAATTCAATATCATTTTAAATAAAAAATTGTTTGGAATATAAGTAAAAATATTTTATTGAAAACATGATCACAATTTCCTCTTTATTATATTCCTAAAATAAATGTTGGTATAAAAATTTCAATGTACATTTTTCTATATTATCTTTTACAATAATTAACATGCATATCAATGATGAAATGAAAAAAATCCAAGCAATACCAATGAAATTTATCACCACATGCATCAAAAAACCATGGAATAATACAAGTGAGGTAGCATACTATTCGAACCAAAAATTAATTGTACAGTGTTATACGATTCTTGAAGCCAATTATCTATAATAAATGAAAATGGAGACATATCAAAATGAGAAACCCCAACATCATATACATTTTTAGATCCAATAATCTACACACTAGGTAAATAAGAACACAAAAAATGTTAAATCTCTCAATTGATAATGACATCATGATATGCCTTCAAACATGTACTCAATAAAACAAATATTCCCATTCTTAAAATCAAAATAAATATTTTGTAAAACATTTCAAAAAAATTAATGAATCTATAAATTTAAAAGGGAAATTGTACCCACTTATTTTTCATAAATCATTTAATTCTGGGAAAATAGCCATTTCATTTGAATTATTCAAAAACTAAAAAAGAAAAAAATTATTAAAATTATCCATTCACCGCACAAATCCAATCATTCTAATTTCATTAAAACATATTTATATATAAATTTATTAAAATGTAAGAATATGATTTATTAATCATAGAGTAGATAAGTGACCACATACCTTAAACCTCATGTCGAATATACCCCCAATGGAATCTAAAATCCACAAAAACCTTACAATGACCATAAAAATCAAAAAATAATAATTTAAATATCTAGATAGATAATATTTGATAAAAATACGTAGTAGAAAGGGTAAATTCACATATATCAAGAATAATGATTAGATGTTCCAAAACTAATAAACTAACAATCTTTAGAATAAGGATGAATAATGGATATGAAATAATACACATAGAAACACCATATCACACCAATAAATATGATAATAAAACTACATCAAGTTACCAAAATAATTGTCTAAAATGTATTTGAATGATCAATAACTTGGATAAATCCACCCCAACTGCAACAAAGATTTATTTACCAATAGATCAATCATGAAGGAATAATGAATCCAAATATCAAATTAGAGGAATTTTGGTTCAAGAGGAATAACGAAAATGTGGTAGAATGGACACAAAATATCCCACGAAACCCTAAAAAATCCCATATCATGGAATTAAATTATTTTTAACTCCATTAAATGTTTTGAAATCAATAGTGTTTACAGACATTGAAAAAATATTCACCTCAGATTAAAATCAAACCATAAAATAACTCATGAAATATATAAGTTAATAAAAATGTGTAAACCTTCATGTAAAGAATCCTTCTCATGGATTTCAACCATAAACCATAATACATCATGTGATCTAGTTATATGATGTCAAATTTTAATTGCCCAAACATTAATTAATGGAAATACCTCTTGATATAATTAAATATCTCATTGTGTAAATTGTTTATATAAAATGTCAACATTTTTGGTTTTATATTTTATGATTTTAAGATAATGTTGTGAAATTTTACCATTTCTAATATAGCCATTGAACAATGATAACATGATTAGTATAAATACAGGGATATAACAAATCCAATTTAATCAGAAAAAGGAAGAGATGGTCTCATTCAGTAGACGTGCCACATACGAAGCCCATTTTTTCAGATCTCCGAAAGGTGGTAATGTCTTTCGACTTCTCTCTTGACCAAACCCAAGCCGTGCTTGAATATGTTAAGCTCTAGCGGGACCACCTACGAGAGAAGTGGATTCTAATAGAGATTACCACCTAAGTAATGTTATCCAAGCCACACCAAGAGTCCGTCTCCATCGCACAACGTACACATTTGTCTTATGCGGGTGTTATAAGGGGTTATGTAATAAGACTCTATTACTATGGTTATGTACACTATTTTTGTATATAATAACGAATATACTATTATTTTATTGTTACCTTGAGCACAAATAATATTTTTATTTAATGATCAACTTAAAAATCTATTTTGATAACTTGATGGAATTTTTAATTAAATATTATTATAAAAAATATTACTATTATTAAATTAATTTTTATTAAATATAAATGATCATATAATTTTATGGATACAATTGTAATTTTTATTATGGTTTTAAATCCAATTGTGCCAAAACACGTGAATTTTCGATAAATATCAATTTTTATTTTATAAGTTAAAATTAACATATTAGGAAATAATTTAGATAAAATGATTATTATTTCATGAATGAAGATGTCAGAATTACCCAATGGTTAATTTTTCATAATTTTTTGAGACAGTAAATTTTTTGGGTGAAAATTAAATACCTTTTAAATATATAATTTTATTTATGACATCATAATGACCCAATAGTGAAGTAATAAAATACTATAAACCTTTATGAAAATATTTATTTTACAATTAAAATAATGTGATTGTGGTTTTGTTTGATTTATTTTACAAAGCTTTATTGGACCCTTCGACACTTATTAAACATTTTGACTTTTTAAATTGTTTTTTGGGAGTGTGACTCACATCCACATAAGTAACCCAATTATTTTAAGAAGCTATGATTTGGCCATATATAATATTTTTTCCACTTTCCTTTTCCAATGTCTATGGGAAAATACCATGGTCTAGTTTGTGGTTTGGATTAGATTAATGTGAGGTTACCCAAACCAAAATAATAAAGAATACCCCTAACTTTCCTATATAAACCCACCCATACTACTACTTCATCCTCACTCAATGCATTTGGAGTTCATCCAAACTCTTAAATCCTATCTCTAAAATCCTCCCACGGTGACTTAATCTCCCTTTAAGCCTCTCATAAGCTGCTCTCAAGCCTTTGGAAGCACACTTCCATGTAACAGTTTTATTCTTCCTTTCTCATTTTTGTCCAATATTATATAAATTGTTATGCCCTTTTAATTTCATTTATAAATGTTGAGGTATGGTTTCAAACTTATCCAATACTTCCCTATTTATGTTTTAATTATGGTATACCCCTTTATCTATCATTAAATGCCATCCATGTACAACCATTACTATGCCAAAATTCTATAAGGGGTTTCTCTCTCCTCTTTGAAATCCATACAATTATTTTGTATTATGTATCTAAATTACATCAAATTTATTGGATAATATATCTATATTAACCCATTGTTTTCCATTTAATGTACATATGAAGATACACCCTTTTCACTATTATCATCCATTTTCATGAATCCTTATGTCACACCATTATGCTGCCGAAATTGCACTGCATTTTTTCAAGCCATGATCATTGTGTAGTGAATACCATACCCATGTCTCTATCAAGGTATTCCCCTTTATGCACACATATATATTGAATGTTAATTTCATTTATTTATTGAAAATTACTTAAATTTTGAATAACTTATGATGTTTATTGATTCCATGTTATATGATCCATGTGGAACACTTATGCCTATAATGAAATGTTTAAGAAGGGTGCACCCTTATAGCTCTACAATGCATTGGATAAAGTGTATTATCATGATACATCATGTGTAATGGGTGTTGAATCATGATATTTCATGTGCAGTATGTTTTTACTCATGCTTCATGTACAATGAGGGTTTACTCATGCTCCATGTGCAATGATCCTTGGCTCATTATAATTCAATGTTAAGTGTTGTTGCCACACTTCCATGTTATGACTATCATTCTTTATCATGCCGTTATGTTTATACATCTCTTGTTCTCTATTGATATTCATATTTTCTAACATGTATTGTATTCCTCATGTTATTCCATAATTATTTCCTTACTAGGCTTTATAGATCACCCTTTTATTATGCATGTCCTTAGGTTATCCCATGCAATGATAAGTACGAGGGAATGAAGTGGTCATGTAAATGATGTTTTCAATAAAGATGTTGTATATCATGATTTATGTTGTTATTTAATGATCATAATCCCCAATAACACTATATCTCTTGATCTTCTTTGTTGTATCATGTGATGTTTATGTAATAAATTGTGTTTAATTGTGTAATAAAATGTATGGTTTTTATAGATAGTATTAGAGTATAGGATTATTTATTTTCTGGATTAGGATTATAAATCCCTAGTAACTCCTATGAGACTACACTATGTATAATAAAAACATCTCTATGTTTTGGTGAGTATTGAGTATGTGGTTTATCAAGATAATACATTCATGTCTGGATATATGCTGGTAAAGGCGGCTTTGGTACAGATGTATCCTAGGGGTAAAATAGGAGAACAATTCTCTGAGATGGACATAAACGGGAAGTGGTGCACGATAATAGGACTTGCTACACTATTGGTTACGAAACTCTCGGGGGGTATTAATTGTTAAATTCATAATCTTTGTATGAACCCTTATTAATAAAATTATAAAAATACCCCGAATAATATATGTTAGAAATTAGATCATGGCTAATAAAGATTAAAACCTATAGATTCATAAGGTAATGAAATAAATTTAATGTATTTGTCCTCTGTTTTTTCCTTGTTTTACCTTTTATGTGTTACCCCTAACATTCCTATTATTCCAACATGTAGCCTGTAATAGGAGGACTCAGGCTAATGATCGATGTGAAGATCAATGTGATGACTGTATTAATGGGATACCCAATCCAATGGGAGAAGGAATCTCAAACATTTTCATGATTCTCTCTTAGATAACTCATGGTTTGTATAGAAACATGGGTCAAGAGCAACATTCATCCCCACTACAAAGAACAAGTCGCTTTCGAGAGCATCATGAGACAAAGGGCTACAAATTTTAAGGGATCATCTCATCCCTCAATCGCTGAATAATGGATCAACATCATTAAAAAGATCATATCCATCCTTCAATGTTCTGAACAAGAGAAGTATATCATGGGTACTTATCATATGGAGGGTGAAGCTGATCAATGGTAGACTTTGATACAAAATATGATGTCTGAGGAGGAGATGAAGGCTTTAAAATGGAATTATTTCCAAAATATGTTTTAGAAACATATTTTCTGTTCACCCTCTGCATTAAGATGAAAAGGGACTTACATTCCCTAACGAAAAGAGATGACAAATTTTTTGGAGTGTATGAGGAAAAAATAAAAAGGATTGCACGATATGATTTTCATATTTTTGTTACCCATGAAGGCAAGGTGGACCGCTACATTGGTGGGTTGAAAATTGGCCTGTGGAAAGCACTGTTGATCCGTGACTTCGACAGCTATGAGTAAATTTTCAGATCTGCCTTCATGATCAAAATGGAGATTGAATAATCTCAGGGTATTATGGGGATTAAAAATATTAAGGTAGAATTCAATGCTGAAGGTCCGATGGATAAATTTAATGGTGTTTAGAAGATCCAGAACCCCACTTAACAATGGTGCAAAAAGAAGCACCCTAGAAACTACTTGAAGGGGATGAGGAAATGCTTTAGGTGTCGAAGAGAGGGCACATAGCGGTTAACTACTGGAAAGAAATCCCCAAGGTTATGATAGAGGAGATGATAGCTATGTTCAAACCTCAACCTGTGGTTCTTTGCTAAGTCTATAAAGAAACAGAGAATCTTGCAAATCAGTTCCCTAATCCACGGGTTTTTTTAGGCAACCAACAACCTCTATGGTAGCAACGACGAGTTTTTTCCACCACTTCTACCGAAGTGAACCCCGAAAATGAAGTGGTGATAGGTTCAATAGTTATTAATTCAAGAATATCGAACATAATTTCTTATTCTGGTTCTATACATTTTTTATATCTCGAAAGTCTAGTAGAAATATCTCAGCACCACCAAAAATCATGGAAGTGAAGATGTCAGTGAGTACGAAGAATGGAGAAATAATTGCATCCCATGAATATAACTCCTTCCCTGTAATAATTTGTGGGGTAATCATCCCAAAGAACCTCTTCATACTCCCTCGGGTGTAATTTGATGCAATTCAAGGCATGGACTAACTTTCCTTATATAAAGTAAACATAAATTGTTGTGAGAGGGAAATCACTCACCATGTGGATAATTGACCCCCTGATTCCTTACAAGTGAAAGGAGGATGATTAACCTTCATTAGCTCCATCATCTCAGGAATGGATATTATTGTCCAATGAGAACGTGTTTCTGGATCAAATGATTGAGTCTTATGAGGCAACCATCCTAGAAGACATTTCTATTGGGATGGAATTTTTCGAAGTGTTCTCTGAGGAATTTCATGGCCTTCTTTATTGAAGTGATGTTGTATTATAATTGATCTTATACCTGGGGAATTTCCAATATCCATGACTCCATATAGACTGTCTATTGTGGAGATAGAGAAGCTGAAGAAACAACTATAAGGGAATCTGGATAAAGGGTCTATACGCCCATGTGCTTCACCATGGGGTGCACCAGTCTTCTTCGTCATGAAAAAGGATTGGTCAATGTTCCTTTTCATTGATTATCGTGAGGATAAAAAATCATTACAATGAATAAGTATCCACTCCAATGAATTAATAAGCTGTTCTATCAGCTATGTGGAGAACAATACTTATCTAGGGTGGATTTGTGGTCGGGATATTATCATGTATGGGTGAAGAAGTAAGATATCCCCAAGACTACATTTCATAAAAGTTACGAGAATTGTGAATTTATAGTAATGCCTTTTGGACTCAATAATGCTCCAAAAATCTTCATGGACTTGATGAATAGAGTCATTAGAGATTATCTCAAAAAAAATTGGTAATCTTTATAAGTGATATTCTAAAATACTCCAAAACCAAGGATGATCATGAGGAGCATATAGGAACAGTACTTGAGACCTTGTAGAAGGAGAATCTATATGAAAAGTATAGAAAGTGTTAGTACTACTTTAAGGAGGTCTCATTCTTGGCCCATATCCCCACAAGAAAAGGTATATCTGTGGACCCCTCAGAAATAGATGCAATTGACGGATAATCGAGGACATCATCGGTAACTGATATCTATAGTTTCTTGGGGTTAGCTGGATATTATCGATGATTTGGGTGAAATTTCTCATGATTGTCCAACCCTTTTCCCAAGATTAATCATAAGGGATTAATGTTTTCTTGGAGTGATGATTGTGATGAAAGCATCATGAAGTTAAAGAGTAATTTTCTCACTCCACCCATGCTAACTTTACCCATAAGTAGAGATGTTTTTGTGGTATTCAGTGATTCTTCAACGAAGGGCCTGGGAAGTGAGTTGATGAAAAATGTCAAAGTCATATGAATATGCTTCAAGGATATTTAATGTTCATGAACAGAACTATCGAACACCTGACCTCGAGTTGGATGTAGTGATTATTGCTTTGAAAATTTAGAGGAATTATCTATTTGGAGAGATTTGTGAAATTTATATGAACCAAAAAATCCTCATGTATATATTCACACATAAGGAGTTGAACACGCACCAAAGAAGATGGTTAGAGTAGATCAAACACTATGACTGCTCAATCCATTACCACTCAAGGAATGAAAACATGGTGGTAGATTCCCTATGTAGAAAGGACCCAATGATTATATCATTGATGAGAATTGAAAAAGTACAATCATAGTAGATTTGATAAATATAGACATGGGAATCATAAAGAAGGTAAAATGATAAATCCTTTCACAAATGATTTCTTAGCATTCAATTTTGGATAGGTTAATGTAAGCTCAAAGGATGATGTCAGAATTCAGGAAAAAGTAGAAGCTATAGGAAAATAGAAATCCTTGGACTTTAATGTTAATGAAGAAAGATTTGTGAGATTTGGGAAAATACTATGTGTACCATCAAGTATAGAGATGAAGAAGAAACTTTTGGATAATGCATATAGTAAAAATTTCTCTATTCACCCCAGAAACACAAAGATGTACCGAGATCTCCTAGAGCATTATTGGTAGGATAATATAATGATGGAGAATGATGAATATAAATCAATGTTCCTAGTGTGTCAAAAAGTGAAGAAAGAGAGGAAGAAGTCTAAAAGGATGAGGCAACCATTTCCCATATCAGAATGTAAATGGGAGAACATCACCATGGCATTTGTCACCGGACATCCAGAAGCATCCAAAAGAAACAATGCAATCTGGGTTATTGTTTGTCATATTATAAAGGCTCCACACTTCGTTGCTATTCAGGGTGATTTTTTATTAGGTCAACCGACATAGTTATATATCTAGGAAGTGGAAAGGCTACATGAAGTAACACTACTTATTGTGTCCTATCGAGATCCAAAATTCACCTATATGTTTTGGAAGAGTATTCAACATTCTATGAATAATGATTTGAACATCAGTACAACTTATCATCCTCAAACTTATTTCCAAACTAAGCGGACTATCTAAACACTTGAGGACATGTTGAAAGCAAGCTCAATGGACTTTAAAGGAGGATGGGAGAAACATCTTCTTTTGGCTGACTTTTCTTATAATAACAGCTTCCACTCGGGGATCCAAATGGCACAATATAAAAACCATTATGGTAAAAGGTGAAGATCACTGGTTTGTTGGGATGAGGTTGGTGAGCATAAGCATCTTGACCCAGAAATGGTTGATGAAATGATGGAGAGGGTAAAATACATTCAACAACATATCAAGGCATCCCATAGTCAATAGAATAGTTATGCAGATAACCGTCAATTAGACCGTGAGTTTAACATTGGAGACATTGTTTTTATATGCATATTACAGTGGAATAAGTTCATGAGGTTTGGAATGTAAGGGATGTTATGTCCACGGTACATCGGCCTGTTCGAGATTCTTGATTATGTCATGGATGTGTCATATCGACTAGAACTTCCACCTTCCCTAGACAATGTACATGATTTCATTCACGTGTCCCTTTTATAAAAGTACATACCATACCCTTCACATGTACTCTCTTTAGAGGTGGTATAGTTAGAGGATGATCTTTCTTATGAGGATCAACCAGTAATGATCTTAGATCATAGTGAAAAAGTTATACAAAATAAGACAATTCCCCTCATCAAGGTGTTGTAGAGAAACTAATAGTTTGAATAAGTGACATGGGAATAAGAGGAAATGATGAAGCAGAGTTACCCATATCTGTTTTAGTGTGGGAAATGGAAATTTCGATGGTGAAATTTCTTAAGAGGGATGATTTTAACGACCCAAACATTAATTAATTGAAATCCCTCTACATCTAATTAATTGTATTCTTATTTAAAATTTATATATTAAATTTCAACATATTTGGTTTTATGTGTCTGGATTTTAAAATACTATTATGAATTATCGTCGTTGAAAATGTAGACATTGAATATTGATCACATGATTAGTATAAATATAGGCTTTAACAAATCCAATTTACTAAGAAAAAGGAATTGATGGCATCTTCCAGTAGATGTGCCCCATACGAAGCCCATTGGTCATAGCATGGAAAGAAGTATTCATCTTTGAGTTTTTCTCTTGACGAAGACCATGCCGAGCTTGAATATTTTAAGCTGGAGCCTGACCGCCTATGAGAGAAGTGTAAATTAATTGAGATTACCACCCGAGAAATGTTATCTGAGCCACTCCAAGAGTTTGTCACCATCGTACACCTTACTCTTCGGCCTTATGTAGATTTTATAAGGTTTTTTGTAACAATACACTAGTGATATTTTTATGTACATTATTTTTGTATATAATAATGAATATACATTCCATTAATTGTTACCTTGAGCACAAATACTATTTTTAGTTAATGTCTAACTAAGGAATATATTTTGTCGAATTAATTGATTTTTGAATTAAATAATATTTCAATAAATTATTATTACTATTATTAAATTAATTTTTATTAAATATAAATGACCTTACAATTTTATGAATGCAATTGTAATTTTTATTAAGGTTTGAAATCCATTTTTTTCAAAACCCACGAATTTTCGATAAATGTTGATTTTTATTTTAAAGTGAAAATTGACAAATTTAGAAAATTAATTTGATTAAATGAATATTATTTCTGGAATCATGATTCCAAAATTATATAACGGTGAATTTTTCATTATTTTCTGAGATAGTCAAATTTTTTTGGTAAAAATTAAATACCGTTAAAATACATAATGTAATTTATGACATCATAATGAACCACTAGTAATTTAATAAAATACTATAACTTTATGTTAGGCCAATATATGTTTACCATTAAAATATTGTGATTTTGGGTTTGTTTGATTTGTTTTACAATGATTTAGTGGACCCTTCAAGGCTTATTAAACATTTTGTCTTTTTAAATTGTTTTTCTTGGGAGTGTGACTCACCTCCACATAAGAAACCACATTATTTTAAGATGTTTGGACTTTTTAATTATAAAATATTGTGTTCCACTTCCTTTTTCTAATAACCATGGGCATAAACCATGGGCTGGATTATGGTTTAGAGTAGTTTAATGTGAGGTTTCCCAAACCTAAATAATAATGATGTCCCACACCTTTCCTATATTAACCCATACAAGATCCCACTTCCTCCTCACTCAATGAATTTGGAGATCTTCCAAACTCTTATCTCATATCTATAGAATCATCCCAATGTGCCCCAATTTCCCACAAAGCCTCTCTCAATCCTCTCTCAAGCCATTGGAAGCACAATTCCAAATAATGGTTTTTTCTTATTTTCTCATTTTAGTCCAATGTTATTTAAATTGTTCTGCCCTTTTAATTTAAAATATAAATGTTGGGGTTTGGTTTATAACATCTCCCATACAGACATATTTATGTTTTAATAATGGGAGACCCTTTTCTCTCTCATTAAATGCCTACCATGTACACACGTTACTATGCTGAAATACTGTATGGGATATCTCTCTCCTCTTGTACATACAAGAATTTTTTTATTATTTATCTAACTTCCATTACATTTGTTGGGATATGTATCTATATGAACCTATTTCTACACATTTAATGTACATATTATGAGACACCATTTTCTCTCTCCTCAACCATTTTCATGAATCTTTATGTCACTTCGTTATGCTGCCGAAATTGCACAACATTTTCCATGACAATTTCATTGTGTAGTGAATACCATACCCATGTCTCTATCATGGGTTTTCCCCATTATGCACATATACATATTTAATGGTAATTTCATATATTTATTCCACATTAAATAATCATATAATAACTTATGATGTTGATTGACTCCAAGTTATATGATCCATGTGGCACACTTATTCCAGATATTAAATGTTTAAGAAGGTTGTTCCTTTATAGCCCTCCAATGTATTGTGTAAAGTATAGTATCATGATATTTCATGTGCAATGGGTGTTGACATATTATAATTCAAGTGCAATTAGGTTTTAATCGTACTTCATGTGTAATGAGGGTTTACTCATGGTCCATGTGTAATGAGCCTTGGCTCATGCTAATTCCATGTTAAGTGTTGTTGCCATATTTCCATGTTCTTATTATCATAATGTATCATGCCTTAATTTTTATACTTCTCTTGTGCTCTATTGATATGCCTATTTTCTAACATGTATTGTATTTTTCATGTTATTCCATGATTAGTCCTTTATTGAACTTTATTGCTCAGACATTCCTTATGCATGTCCTCAGGTTATCCCATGTAATGCTAAGATCAAGGGAATCTAGTAGACATGTAAATGTTGTTTTCAATAAAGATATTTTATTTCATGTTTTAAGTTGTTATGTAATGATCCTAATCCCCAAATACACAAGAATTTTCATTCCTCTATTTTGTATCAAGTGATGTTTATGTAAAAATTTATGTTTAATTGTGTAATAAAAAGTAGGGTTGTCATATAAATCATAATAAAGACAATAGAAACCACTTGTTAATGATGAGAGTCCAAAAAATCTGGGAGTTCACCGTTATAAATATCATACCAATTCTATATATTAAATATAAAATCAAATAAATTAAAAATAATTATAAGGATAAATATATACCTCTATTTTCATTAATAGGATGTCACACATAATGATTAAAAAGATTATAATGTATTAATCCTGTCATTAGCATCAAACAAAAATTTATATTGATAGAACATGTTATGATAATATCACAATTTTATAAACAAATGTATATTGAAATAATATATTTAACACAAACATTTTCATAATAAAAATAAGAACACTATACCATCTATTAATAAATAACAATATTTCCCAATTTACCTTATAAACCAAAAAATTATAAAATTAATTTAACTAAAATATTTATTTCCATAAAATATATCTCACCTAAAAAAAAATTAATGTTATTATTTAAAAATAGTCCTTCACCATAAAAGAATATGGTTACATATACCAAACACCATTAAAATGACCCCCATGATAGAATTAATGACTTTAAAAATAACATCACATTCATACAAAAAAGGGGAGTTATAATAACCAAGATTCTAGTAAACAATATTATTAGTATCACAAGATTGAATCCAAAAATATAAATTTATCCTCACATGGAAACATCAAAATCATCAATGTTATGTATAAAATCGTTTGATTCAAATTATTTCAACCCTGAACCCTTAATCCTTGATCAAGTGATAATACATATTATTTACATTAGTAGACTTTTTACTGATAATAATGGACCAATTTTTACCCTTAATAAAATAGAACATCAATAAAAAATATTTTAAAACATACATGCTGAAGGAAAATTTAATGTTTTATATAAATAATATATATCTAATATAAAAACCCAGAAAAAAAAATTCATGAAAATGATATCATCTAAAACATTGTTGTAATTTTTTTTTAATATATCATACTAATAAAATTAATAATAACAAAATTCATAACATGGGAAAAAGGGAACATAATAATGATTCTCTTGAATGTTATGTAAGTGAAAACATATTCTTTATTAATTAAATGTTATTTGGGTCCTTGTGATTTTAAGGATGGTATAATAAAATAATAAAATTTCATGATAATAAAAGAATAAAATTTAAACCCATCAAATTTTATACCATTAAATGTGACATATTGAATAAATTGTTATCATATGAGTGTATTAATATAAATAAACAATCAAGACCCATGTGAAAATAATCCTTACAAAAATGATCCATTATAACTTAAGCCAATCCTAAGGATTTATAATCAGATTCAGGTTCCGTTATTTTCATACCAATCTTATAATCACTAAATAAATATATTTTACAACATGGAATATTCCAATAACATCATAGGTGAATTACCTAACAGGTTAACATCATAACATTAACCAATGTATTACAAAGAAAAATCCAGCACACTAATAATCATAAGATAAATCAAGATAATCATCCCTAAAAAACAATATCAATAAAAAACAACATAAATATAATACATGATATCTGGTAGTTTCCAACAAAACAGAAACTAGTTCACTGTTATAACAACATCTAATTGTGTAAAAGTGTCAACTCTTGACATGGCTCACTATAGGGCAAGTATAAATACTGATTGGTGATAAGGATTCAAACACAACTCCCAATAGATAGAGTAATCCATCTAGAATTAAGTAACTATAATGAATGAGTGGTCCTTCTATGATCTCGATGTTCCTTGGGTCAATGTAATTGAGGACATGTTATAATTATTTACTAGATACTTTATATTAGGGTTTTCATGAATAGTCAGCTGGTAGTGGTTTCTGTTGATTTATTTTGAATTGTGGTATGTGTTTGGTGAGGACCTGGATCAAGAATTATGTGTGGGTGATATGTGTTAATAATATTAGTAATTTGATGTTTTTCAAGCGTGTGACCATATTATGAATCATTTCATAATTCCACAATCATGATCAAATAATTGTACTAAAGGATTTTCCATATTAATGATCATGTCTAGAGTGTGATAATTACATGAGGATAATCATAATGATTCTAAAGGCTTGTTTCATTGAAAAATTCAAATGAAGGTAGTACCATGTTCATAATTGGATATTGATTGCAGTACTACTTGTTTGGGACATTCAAATTCATGTTAAAGACTAAAACATTTAGTTATTTATATAATGACTTAAAAGGTCATGAGTAAGTCCTTAATTGATGTTTTGGTAGTGTATATGAGAATTAAATAATGTTTCAGGATGGTTTATGAGTTTTTATAAAGAGTCAATGAATGAAAGAAAGGAATTCATAATTTAAACCTGATCATTTTAATGGAGATCACTCCATATGTGGGTTGGGTTATTCTTTTTGATATCATCAATGACATCATCATAAAGTGATTCTTTATAGATTTGAGTTTCTACAGTACCATGTTTTTCATGTTAGATATATCCATATTGAAATTTATTTTTAAATAACATGATGGTCGAAATCCTGATTCTAGTTTTGAAATTTAAATTTGATGTTTCGTATCCCAATAAATAATATTTTTTAATGTTTATTGTGGGAAAAGATTGAGTAACATGTTAGGGGTCAATTGAAGAGATTCTAAGCCTTAATATGTTTTATTTGAATAATACCTCATTGGTTACATGTTTAGATCTTGGATAGTTATAAAAATGCCACAACCACGTATCTCATTTTTTATAGTCATGATACTGGAAATCCATGTGAAAATATATGGCTAACATTGTGAGTGAGAACAAATTTTTTTTACATTATAGATGGATGACTGCTAGACTATTAAAACATGATCATTCCCTATTATGTGGTATAGTGTTTGGGAAACACTGATATCATTGATGGATTAAATTTATTAATATTTTTTTGAAGAACTATTTGGCCCAATAAAAATTAGGATCATCATATTCCCTAGTGATCAATATGTGGGAAACCCCCTCATATATTATTTTTATCACCATCCCAAAATTCTAACATATTATCATCTCATTCTATATCTCAAAAACTATATGGGGGTGTTTGTTATGGCCTTAAATGGATATTTGAGGTATGATTCCACCATTGGTGTCCCATATTCCATCATCATCTCATTTTTAAATTTTATTCCTTAGTGGTTGATTTTTATTAATTTCATCTATTCATTGTGGAATTGGATACCGATGATGGGGATATCTGGCATACTATGAGGTGGCTGACCCAAGGGTCAATCTGTGGTTCATTTTATGGAGTTTCATTGAGTTATTTTGTTTTAGTGAATTTTTTATTATTCAAATCCTTATTTAAATTACACTGGTGTTTTTTGTGTCCATTATTTAAGTATTTTTCCTTGTTCTACAATGATGATTCATTGTAGGTTTTTAATGAGTGTTAAATTTCAGTTCATAGAGGCCATGATTTGGTAATGAGGTTTTGGTTTATTTATTTATTTATTTTTTCATTTAGATGTTGTGTTCTATTATTTAATTATTATGTAATTATAAATAATTTACTTTTGGGGATTTTTTAAGATATAAGATCCTCAAATACATCATATGTTCATGGATGGGCCCTAGAATATATTATCAGCCCTTGAAATTTATGATTACTATATTCTAATAGGTAGGTTTTATTGAGTTCCTTTCCTATGTATTTATTTATTTTTATGGTAGTGTGTGAATCCTAATTTTTTCCCTTAATGAGGAATCTTTATGTCGAATTTATTCTAACGAACAATTTAATTAATTTTAAAGGGAATTTATGAGATATTTGATTCATATGAAACTAAAAACCCATGATTGAAAATTTCATGGATTTTAACAAAGAGAAACTTAGTAACATCCATAGATCTTATGCGGTGAGACAACACTTGAAGACACGAGTATTCCTTTTACATATCTGATTCCACAAAACATGGAAAACAATGACTAGTTTTGATGTGTAGAATAATCCAAATATAACTTCTCTCAAACATATATTCATGAATCATATCCTAATTTTTATCGTAGTGGAATAGATCAATGTAGCTGGAAAGGCTATTATACCCTCTTCTTGATGTCATTTAATGTGAAAATCTATTGTGTTTGGAGTTAACACAATTATGTTGTATATAATTATTGGATTCAAAGACAAAACTCACCCTATTATGTTCACCTAAAGGGCTCTATTATGTATGTTAATAGTTGACCAATGCAGATCCAATTCCTGATGCTATTTTTTATAGATTGTTGCACATGTTACATTAAACCCCACACCAAATGTGAATATTGATGGGGAAACAACATAGGTAATGGGATTAGGTGTTTGAAAACCATCTCTTTACTATAAATTATTTATCCTAGTTATTATTGATGAAACTATGAATCTATACATGATTCATTGAACATGGCCTAGGGGTCCTAATTTGATGAGATTCTATTATTGGGATGCCTAGAGGGACTCCAAAGGGTTGGACTCTTATGTATATAAGTTTAATTGTTGTCTCATCATGATTCATATAGGTAGATCATAGGATCGTGTTTTTGTGTGATATAAGATGAATATTTCCAATATTGTACGAACAATTTATCATTTTAATTTATATCAATCTATTTATGACTAGGATGGGTTTAAATTGTATTTCAGACGTCTCTTTAAAATACTCATAGCGATGGCCTATAATAATCTTGATATATTCATATGAATCACCCTTTTATTGGTTGGATTCACTATTAATTCATTTTCATGATCATTCGATGGATAGTGATGTTGGGTTTCTTATTATACTAATAAAAAAGTATTTAATAGGGTTGGGAGAGAATTTTTTACATCCATCGTAATTGCAATCCCCCATAGGGATTATCTAGGTATCTACTTTGTGAATATATATGGACCATGTCCAAGGAGTAATAATTTTATTTATATTTACATGGAATTAATGGTATGACATCAAGCTCAGTTCCCTAATTTCATGATGTACATAAATAACCTAGAATTCAAAATTATGCTTATTGGAGTTGAGTACAGTAGACCCCAAGAGGGGCCATGTATCCTATGATGGTGATGATTTTTTCTCAAAGACAATTCTAACAGTAGTATAATCATATATCTTCAAGTGGGATTACATACACATTGAGTGATAGTGTTATGTTTGGTATAATTGGTACGAAATCCAGATCAATTATTTTTTCTCAAGATGTCTTCTAAATTTGGATCATGGTCCCAAACATTGAATATAGATTTATTTTATTCTATAATATTTGTTATGACTTGGATTTTTTGGGAATATATCCTGTTGATATCTTTGATAATATTTTATTTTAATTAATCATAATATTTTTGTGGTCATTATTATATTAATATTTTTAATTATCTCACAAATACATGCACTAGAGTTAATATCTATGTATAGGACCACAGTTGAGTTCCTTATTGTATTTCATACTCACACCCTACACAGTCTACCATTCAACTATGGTAACATGTCATACATAAGAATGGTTGTAGGAAAATAATGGCTTGAGTCACTGAGTATAACGTCCCCTGACCCACAATCATATGTTTATTTATAAATTCATTATTTATACCTTTCTATAATTGAAATTGATTAATTTGACATAATTTATTCCATCCAAAACATAAAACATTGAAATGATATAGTGGATAACTTATGTACCAATTGAACATTATGGTTTAGTGTTTTTTATAATTAGAAAAAAAATATTACATAATTTTTACACATGATTTTATGTGACTTTACATCACACTTAAACCATATTTTTTAGTTTCCACATTTATTCATCATCGAAATCCATACGAATCACTTCTATACATAATAAAATTATATTTTTTATTTTGAAACTAATAATTGTATCTATTTAAAGGTTTCAATAAATTCACATTAATGGTTATCATAAGAATTAAAAACTAAATTTCATTTGTGAGAATAATATGGCCATAAGAGTATGATGAAGTAGTAAAAGTACATGAGTATAAAATAAGGGGACTCATACACACCAATACAGGGATAATCAGTCATGAAATATGGCATCAATATTTATCAAATTTATGATTCAAAAGAATCAATAATGATGAGTCATGCTATTTCAATCTTGATAAATATAAAATATTAAAAAAGACATCATCTATATTGAAAAAAGATGGTTTATGGGAATATCACCTTCATAATGTCACTACTCAGATCATACATCCCATTACATTGCAAAAAATCATATGTCTGATGAGTCCATGGGTAGTATGGGATGATTTTGAGACATTTGAGACATCCCAAATTTTGAATCATTCCAACATGCATCAAAATTTCTATTTTTCTAATAGTCACCCATCATGGATGTGCTTATCTTGGTGTGATTCCATTGGAGGTGACTCATCTTCTGGTCTATCAATTAGTGGTGACTCATCATTTGGTCAATTTTAGAGTATTGATTTTACAATCTATGACACATGTTGTGGTGAATCATTTGGTTGATACAATTCATGAGGTATCTTCTTAGGTAGTGAATCATTTAGCAGTGACTCATCTAGAGGTGGATCTTCTACCAATTACTCTTATATAATTGACAAATCCTGGTGGTGACTCCTTTTTGTAGTTTATCTAATTTCATAATCATCTAGTTTTATCATTATTCCACATTTAATTTCATTTTTAACGATAAAGGAGGCTAATAACATAATTATTGATTATTATTGTCGATTAAAAATGGATATATCTTATCTGGTATTTAAAAAAATAAATATTTCCTTTAAAGAATCTAATATTTGTGGTTTTAATTATATCATCCATTAATCGTCAACTATGAAATTTTTAGTTTTATTAGTTCGGGATCTAGCCCTTCAGGGATAGATATCATTACTCTATTCATTCTTATCATATATTGATATAGGAGTTCCTAAAACTCATCTTCCTTGGCATCTAGTAATGAGGTGTTGTATTTGGTTAGATTCCCCTTGAAGAAGTCCCCACATGTACATGCAACTCTATTTTACTATAGAGAATTTGTAAAAGAATGCATCATTCTTTTTTTTATTTCCTTGTCCTTTTATTATTATGTATCATTTCGGATGGGTTTATTTTTGTCACATCATTTAAAAATTATTTCATTTGGATTAATAAATATAATAAATGTGGTAATAAAAATATTTGTTCAGGGGAATTTGGTGTAGGATTTCACAACTTCATTATAATTTATTGATGTTATTAATTAAATGTAATGTGTTACCCATTGATATGTGATATTCGTTGGTGGTACATTCATTTTCTTCTAGAATTTACACAATGGAATTCATGTTGTGTGATTCATGAAAAAAACCTAATTTTTAATGTGCTAATCACATGTAGTTATATAATAAAATAGATTCTAGTGGATCAAATAGATTCAGTTATAACACTCTTAATGATAAAAAATTAATTGAATAAGAGTTTCCTTTCAAAATCTGAATTTCTGGTGTTTTATGGTGTTCCAAATTAAGTGATGTATTTATTGGATGAGTATATGATATGGTTCTCTGTAGGAGATTTTGTGGAATATTGGTTTGGACGTAGTTGTTGGGATATTGTTTCAATATTTTGATTAGTGGGTTTTGTGATCTGTTAGGTTCTTTATTGATATGGATGGGAAAATGAATAATTACCATGATCTAGAATTATTACATAATAATAATTAAAACATAATTTTTAACGGATGAATTTGTTATATACCTTATATAAAAAACAAAATTACTTTTTTTGTGGAGTTGGTCTGTAACAATGACTATAGAGATTGGTTTAATATTATCTAATGAATGAAATCAAATTATTTCCTTCTTTAGGTATTTTTGGGGTTATGAATTTAGTCATTATAGTGTATATTAGGGGACCATATGTGTTTTTGGTGATATTCATGTAAATATATAGTCGATTATCATGATGCTCAATATATACATATGTGTATATTTCATTTTCTGAGTGATTTCTATACTCACCCCATCCAAATTGACCAGAATATTTTGAATCATTCGTAGTCATGTGTGGGTGTATTTACCAACAACCAAGTTAGATGATGGATAGATATCCACCCACTCTTCCAATCTCACTCATCCAGTCAAGGAACATATGGGTGTCATTGAGGGTGTTCTGATGTCTGGTCCTAGGTGTAAAAAGGATTATTTGTGGTGTGTTGTCCCATGTATATTCAGGATGAGCTATGTTTTGTTTTTTATGGTGTCTTCAGTATGATATGTGTTGTATTTTACCATGTGTATTCATTATGAGATATGTTTTAGGGACCAGGTGTGAAATGGATGTATGAGATGTGTTGTGATAGCACGGGTGTTTGTGTGGGAGTGATTTCTTTAGGGTTGTGGCCCATGTGTGTATGGGTCATATTTGATGTGATATATTTGGAAGAGGTGGGGGTGAAAGGATGTTTGAGGTTGGTGTTTGATAGAACTAATAATTAGGATTGCGGTGTACACTACTATATCATCAATGTTCATTATATTATATTATATTACATGGATGCATAATTTTGTGACTGACCCTTAGTGAGGTTGGGATTATGAATTTTCTACCTATTAGGTGTTATCGGGTTCATCTATCTTCTCATGGATGTGTTATTACAATCCTTCCACCTGTACATGGGAGACATTGGATTTCATAAAATGAATACATGTCTTCTCAACGTAAGAATATAAAAATGTTTTCTAGTTTTCATGATGATTACATGGAGTGTGTTGGGCGTTACAGACCATACCATATACAATATTTTTGTGTAGTTTGGATTTTGGGTATTTAAATTAGATAAATATATATATATATATATACAATTTAAATGTGGGATGTTTTTGGATTTCATTATATATATATATATATATATATCATATATTTTATTATGGTTCATACATCCTATCTCTCGATCTAATTTTCAAATAAATTCCAATTCCTAATTTTTTTTTGATTTTTATACCCTCGGTGTTGGTTTACAAAGTGTCACCTATTAGAGGTGGGCTCATTGGTGATTATCTCTATTCCCCCATTATGGTACCACTTGAGGTACGTGTAGTGAATGTTGAAACATAGCTAATGATTGACAGATAGTGTTTACATTGGAGTTAGTAAATATGTGGAATGAACGGGTTAGAAGGGAAACAATGTCATTTTGCCATGGTGTATGAAATTTGACAATGAAATTAGCTATAAAATGGTATTTTAGGGCCGAAAATGATATTGTACATTGAATATGATCTTATTGAATGACCCTGTCAGATGAGACATCTTATAGGGTATAGACCTAGGAGAGGTAAATGAATTACTATGAATTGAGTTATTTTCTAGTTTTTATGTTCAGGAAAATATAAAATGGAGTAAATTTAATATATTAAATTAGAAAATATGTTCATTGAAATCCATAATATCATGATCATAAGATCCTTATTTCAATTAAAATTTTTTATCATGGCCATCATCCACCTGTGACTCATACAGTATATGTTCAACATACTGGCCCTATTAATTGATGGAGTGATGATATGGATGAGGATGTCGATCAATGGAAGAGGCTGTAGCTCACTTTTCAATAGTGAAAATTGGCATTGTATGATTGGATTGATTCAGATATAAAAACTGATAGTTAGATAGATGATCTAGAGATCTCATTCATATTGACATGATTATGAAGATAGTACATGGACCCTTTGAGGTTAGATAGATGAAAGGAGATATGAATCATTGGTGGAATTTGTAACTAGTTTAGTATAGGGAGAAAGATGATTCATGGATAGGGATCTCTTGAGGAGGAAGTATGTCCATTGATCTAGTATACAACAAAACCTTTTAAATATCTAATGTACAAGGAGGTTTAGATAAATTTATATATATGATCAACTAGATGAACTCATAAGGAGGATTTTCATGTGAGGTATTCCAATGAGAATTCATAAAGATATTTTGTTTTTTATTGAATGACTTGGGTTCCTTGGACATTGAGGTTTCAAACAGATGGTAGTTGACATCTTTTTCTTCCATACTGGGATTTTTTGTTTCTACACCTTTCCAATTGTCCAGGGAATAATTTTTATATTATGTGGGATTTTGGGCCATTTCCGGACTAGTTCCCAATGGCTATAGGAGAGAGGGTTTATGGAGGGGTCCATGTTCATCATCAACCTCAATAGCAGTTACTAGTGAGGCAATCCCAATAGATTTAGAATCATACATATGGTTTAGGTATGGTAGATGAGCTAGGTTGTGGCCCATATCATGGTATTCATCAAGATGAGTGTCCATGAAGTGAGAAAAATCATGGAGGCAACTATCATAAGAGACACATGTGAAATGAATGTGGACAGTTTCATGTAGTTGATGAAGCAACACCGGACTGGCCAAAGCTCATTAAAGGTAAGAACAAATTGTTATCTATTAAAATCAATTAATTGTGTGTTCTAGAGCATCACACTTCCATTTGTCACTCACATTGTCACATGATTTGTGGATATATGTAGATAGGCTTGTTGTAACATTTTTGTTTAATACACCTATCAAATACACGAAAACATGTTTCGCATATGTCAAGTGACTGAACTGATTATGGGGCCTCCTTAGTACCATGGTAATTTCTTCATCATCAGATACAAAAATCTAATTTTATCATTAGAATTGACTATTTTATTCTTCACATTCTATTTTTTATTTCCATACTTGAAGATCCATAAATTCGAATTTGAATGGTCAGCATGTGGTTTTCGTTGGTGAGATGAGTTGTCATGTGGGTAGTTAGTGCGTAGATCCCCTTATTTATTTAGTATTATATTTTTTTGATGAATTAGTAGTCAAAATGGAAAGGTAAACTCAAATGATTGTCAATGAAATAGGAAATTTTTTCCCTAAAAAGTTATTTACAATACCTCCACAATAAAAGGATGAAGATAAGACTAATTTAAAGCTTTATGCATCTTGGTTTTTGATGGATCATTATCGAATGAAACCTTATGAGATGTCTGAGTTGGGGAAACATATAAATGATCTAATGAAGAAAGGTTTTATCAGTTATGTTATTTCACATAGGGGTTCTCCAATATTGTTCTCTATAAAGGATGGTAGTATTCTATTGATGATCATATACTACTAGAGGCATAACCAAATCACGATGAAGAATCAATATCCTTATTAAGATAGTAGAACTATTATTCCATTTTTGATTAGATATTTGGTCTCCTAAGATCAACTTATGGTCTAGGTATCACCATTTATGGGTGATAGAGGGTGATATCCCAATTACTCCCATTAGATATAGTAATGGCCTCTTCCAATTTTTTTCAGGTCATTTTGTGTTACGAACACACCATTAATGTTCATAGGGATCAGGAACTCCATGTCTAGAGACTTCGTAGACAATTTCTTCATCGTATTAATTTTTGATATATTGATATACTCAGTGATTGAGGATGAACAAATCAATCATCTCCCAACTATATTGCTGGTTCATTAGTGCCATCATATCTATATAATGTTATTTAAGTGTATGTTTTAGACATGATAGTCTTATTCCATCAGATATGTGGTGTCTAATAGGGTGTGAGAGTTAGCCGAACAATGTTCAAATCTCATGTTTCTTGGGAATACCAAAAGAACTTCGGTGATGTTAATTGCTTATATGGTCCCATGTGATTTTATCTGAGTTTTTTTCCAGAATTCCCTCGATTTTTATCATCATTGACATTATTGAGAAAAACAATTATAAGATTATTTGTAAATTGATCAATGCTAGGAATAATTTAGTTAGGTAAAGGTGAAGTTTGTCAGTATTTTGGATGATTAGTTTCTATATAAAGGGGTAATGTTTGAGGTTCTTTATGATGCTTCCCATATTATCTAGGTAAGTGAATTATTACCACATAAGACTATGATCTGTTATGGTTCTAGGAATGTATTATATTAAAAACAATACTATGTCACCCCTGATCTAGATATTATAGATGTTGTGTGTTCTCTAATGTTGGTTCATCATTACCATATTAGGGAGAACATTCTGGTCTACATGACCAAAAGATATTGATGCATATCTTTTCCCAACATGACTTGAATCTATGACATCATAGGTTGATGTAGTTACACCATGAGTATGATTTTGATAACTCCTACACCTTAGTAAAATGTAATTTAAAGGATGATGATTTTATTAGAAATTCAATGAGGTTGATTTTCAGGTGTCTGGAGACTCTGGGAGTGTGATGGTGGAGTTATTATATATTCACATAAATTAAAGGCATGATGGTGGTACAAGATTTTCTTTCAGATGGTGATTCATTATTCATTGATAATGCAGTTGTATGAGTCGTTGTGGGGAGATTGAGAGGTAAATGTGATGCACACTCATGTTTTCCATTGAGATGATATAGAGGATTAGTTAATGGATGGTCAGTACCAGATGTTGTTTCAGGGGAGGATGTTTGATCCAATAGTTATGTGTGAGGTATTACTTCATTATTCTCATTTCTTTACATCACCAGTACACCCAAGAGTTTCTAAAAAATACCAAGATTTGGGGATTTTGTTTTGTTAAACCAAAATGAACATGGTTGTGGATCAATTTGTGCGTTTTTTTATTTTCTATTATTTTATGGTTCATTATTATGTTTTTGGTGGTTTTTTGTAGTTTTTGGATGTTCATGAGTGGAAATGGGGTAACATATAGATGCATTTCATCATAGGATTAATAAAATATTCGGGAGGTTTTGTTTATATCTGTGTGGTTATGGATTAGTTGACGAAATCATCTCACTCTTTAGTGATCATATAGTTTTTCATGATGGATGATTGTGATAACATGTATTTGGATAAATTATTTCATCTACACAGAGTAATATGGTCTATTTTCTTAGATCGAGAATATATTTTTACCACATGAGTTTTGAGTGGATTTAAGCATTCTTTTGGCACCTTGTTGCACCTCATCACAAAATTCCAAAATCATATTGATGGGAAGAAAAAATGAGTATCTAAAAACAATAGGATTTGTAGTGGGCATCAACAATGGACTTTGGTAGATCATGGTCACAAAAAAATCCCATTATAATGTTCTCTTATCATTATATACTACACTCTTAAATTGGTATGGACACATTTGAGGAATTTTAGTGACACTGATATCATTCTCCATTGTGCTAGGATGATGTTATGGAGGTAGTAACTCGATCTCATTTGGTTGTGTAGTGTGAAATTGAGAAGTTATTGTGGAATCAAGAGTGGATAAAAACAACACAATACTAGAATATTTATTATACTGATTTTTGGAGGTGACCCATAGTTAATGACATTGGAAACCATTTGTCCTTGATAGATTCTCGTAAACAGGGGAAGCAATGATTCAATATGGGGGTAAGCTCTTTCCATATATTTTTTGACTGTTATAGGTGTTGGGGAGTGTTGGTTTCGCAGTATATCAGTTTGAGTTTCCACCAAGGTGGCCAACCCTTGGGCTTGGGCCAGTTCCACACGGAGTCGAGGGGACGAGAGGATCGCTGGCGTATGGTGCGCGTTGCCTTTGTGAGGACTCGAACTCGGAACCTCAGCGACGGGACGCCACCGCCTTGAACCAACTCACCCAGCCCAATACTGAATAATTTCAACAATTTCAATAATTTTTTGTTTTCCTACAAGGACTCATAAATTAGGTAACTCGTATGGAACTAAACCATATAATAGTGATTATTATTTTTGTTACACTTTTAACGGTTATTTATCTAGAAATGAATCCTCTGGTAGTGAATCCACAGGTGGTGAATCCTGTTGTGTTGACTCGCCTTGTGTTGACTTGTCTTGTTGTTACTCATCTGGAGGTGAAACATCATGCAGGGAGTAATCATGGTTTGACTACTCTAGAGGTGATACATCTAGAAGATACTCATCTGATTGGGAGTCATTTGGCGATGAGTTTCTTGATTTTTACTCATCCACATAACGACACAATTCAATAGGTTCCCATTTTTCATGAATATTAGATTTCTTCCATTACCTCACTTTTTACATCATCTTTTTGATAAATATGAGTTTAATAACATTATTAATGAATTTTAAATTAGAATCAAAAGTGTAAAATCAAATATTGAGTTTATAAAATTACATTATCCCTCTAAAAAGTATAAATCATCTTTTTAATGAGATCTCCCTTTAATGGTGAACTACTCCCTTTTAATCCCATTAATTTTACATCATCATAGGCATATATTTTCACTTTTTTGTTATTCCTTCATCCACATGATAAGGGAGGCCTTAAAATCCCATTCCATGGACTCCTAAAATATGTTCATGTAGTTTCTTCAAGTCCCCAAAAGAAGACCTCTATTGTACATGCAAACATGTTTTGGTGCAACATGATTGTAAAATTATTCATCCATACAGGTACGATTTCAAAAATAATTCATTATCAAGTATAATTCTACATGGGTTTATTATTTCTACTAATTGTGAACATGGTTTCATCATAATAATTAATGATAATAAATTGGTTTATTTTAAAAATTATATTCCAATGGAATGTGTTGTGTTATATTATAGCTTATTTATTATTTATATATTTTATGAATTGTATGGGTTAAGTTACCCACTTTAATATAGTTTTTGGTGGTGGTCCTCAAATGCACTTCTATTTTTTAAACTATGTAATTCAAGTTGTGTGGTTGATGAAAAACATTTTTAATGTAACGGAATATCACATATTGTTTGTTAATAAAATTTATTCCCCATGATCATATTATTTCTATACAAACACTCTTAGTTAAAAAAGTTTAATTAAATAAAAGATCCATTGATAAAAATGAATGCATGTTGTGTTGTGGTTTGTGAAATGAAATGATGTGTGGGGGGAAGTGGAGGAGTTGATTTTCTACATGGGTTTTTTTGAGAAATATGGTTTTGGACATGGTAGTTGGGATTTTATTTCACTATATTTCTTATTATGTTTTGCGTTGTGTTAGGTTCACGGTTTTAGGGATGGTGAAATAAATAGTTATAAGGAACTATAATTATTACATGACAATGATTTAAATGAAATTTTTAATGGATGAATTAATTATGTGAAATTAAGTACAAATAATTATACATGTTATTATAAAACATTATTTTAATAGAAACTCTGACAAAAAGATTACAATTAACTATTGAATGAAAAAAAATTCATTTTATTTGTGCTTGTATGGGGTTATGCATTTATTCATAGAAATAGATGCTTGTGAATCTTATGATACATTTGGTGGTCTACTAGTAAACTAGAATATGGGAAATTTATGATTCATATATATTTATATGTTCACTGTAATTTTATATTTGATTTCTATACACTCCCCAAAAATATCATGCATTATGTTTTGACACATGTATTGTCAAGACGGTGGTGGAATTCTTAATATCCTTGGGGAATGATTGATTAATGGACACCTTAATTACATGCTCCCTCATCTATGTGATAATGACCTTGGTGTATTTGTGTGAGATATTATTTTTAGTTCTTCGTTTCACTGGGATGGGTTGTGTTGTGTTGTCCCATGTTTCTTCATGATTATTTGGGTCGTGTTTTCCAAGGTGTCTTTAATATGAGATGTGTTTTTTTATCCCGGGTTTATTCGGGATAAGATGTGTTATGATGTACTAGATGTGTAAGGGAATAATGAGATCAGTTGCGATGAACCAATTGTGCGCGAGCGAGATGTTCTCCATGATACACCCTAGTAGTGTATGAGGAGGATGTGATGTGATATATTTATAATAGGAGGGAACACTAGGAAATTTTAAATTAGGGTTTGATAAATGATAATCAAAGGGAAAGTGGTCTGGGGTAATATATCCACAATTTAATATATATGATATTGTATTACATGTACGAGCCATTTTGTAATATAACCTTAGTGGTGTTTGGTTTATGGTAACATTACATAATAGGATATGTTTTGTCTTGTAGTTTTCTCATTGGTGCATTAGTATAGAAGATAAGCGTGTGACCTTGAAATATTTATTTCTAATGATGTATAAATACATTCTCACCCTACATATATAATAATTATTTTTAGGATTGTAATAGTTATTAATAAAAATTCATTGGCATTACTAGGCACACTCTTCCACATTTTTTGTTTTCCAGCCCTGGATTTTTTTATTTACACTGGAGAATTTTATTTTTATTAGTTTCATTTACACATGCATTGTTGTATTTTTTTTGTTTGTATATATATCATGGATTTGATACTGGTTGATACATCCTATGTCTTAATATTATTTACATAAAAATGTTATTGGATTCTATATTGTGATATTTGTACACCCTTGGTGATTGTATCCAACTCAAGGCCAAATGGAGGTGTGACATGGGGAGTCAATATCAATCATCCGATATTATGGAGCATTTGGTTGGAGGATGTTGTGACACAAATCACATACTATTCCCATGTCATAAATAACAAGAGACTAGTTAAATCCAAATTAAACATCTACTAGTAACTCCCTCTTTATGATCTACTATGACACCAAGGATTACACAATACAATAGTGTCTAATCAGGGTGCACCCATAGTGTAAGGTATATCAGGATCACCTTGCCCTATCTAGACTCTTTAATTGTATAAGCTACATTAAGCTCACCCAATTCAATCTAGGAGAATAGAACACATAATTTATACTAGAATACATTGTGAGAAATAAATTGGTGGATCCCATAATGTATATATTTAATAATAAAAAATGAATAATTATTTTAAAAGATTATGTATTTTATCTTAAAAAATCATTAAGTAATCATTATTCCTTTCTAAACTTCATTAAATCATGGAAAATTAATATGTTCCTAGACTATCACATCAAAAATTCCTAATCCATAATGATATATAATAATGATTGTGTCATTTCAATTAATACAAATAGAGAACATATATGAAAAAGAGTTATTGATGTTGATTAATGAATAACATACTAAAAACAATTAGTAAAATTCTCACGTAATGTAACCTTTTAACATTGATAATGTTAATGGATATCATCATATATGTAAAATTATTTAGAATGATAATGTTGAATATTTATTTAGTAAAATATCAAATCCATTTAGAAAACAAATTTAAAAAAATATTTATTAAATACTAAATAATTAATTTTCATTGAAAATAAACATTGATAATTTAAAATAATGCAATTTGAAATTTATTATTCTATATGTTGGTAATGTCAATTAATATTTTGAATGTATAAACTAAAAATATTTGTAAATTCTTTTTATGTTTTATAGTGTCTCATATAGAATTGATATGAAAAATAATTTTTAAAAACATTTAGTATATGAAAAATTTCAGGAAAAATATATTTGGGTTGGTTTTTAATAGAATATGACACATTTTAAATCATTTTTGAAAACATTTTTATGTAAAAAATTCGATTCCCAATATTATGTGCAAGATCAGTATCAATCATAAAAAATATTCTTGATATTTTTTAAATCAATAAAAAATTAAATGGAATTAATTTTTTTAACAATATTCATAATAATACGATAGTAATTTTGAATTTTCATAATAAAATAAGATCATAAAAATTAACCAAAATAACCTTCCACATATACAATCCTGAAATGCTGTGATATCATAACATAGCGTTTTAATCACATTGGTAAATTTTAATCATATGACCCATGAAATAATAACATCAAATTATATATTAAAAATCATGATTATAAGGGGTTTCATTATATTACATTTAAAGGAAAAATTATATACCTTTCATAAAATATGATATCTTTATAACATAACATATATTCAAAATAATAAAATTTTAGTTGATCACCTCTTATAATGATCAAGAAATTAATGTGAGTATTAATTAATAAATAGAACATGTCTACAATATATATATATAAATTACATTAAAATTAAATATAAGATAATTAATATTAATTATAATGAAATAATAGAATACAAAATATAGTGAAGAACTAATATAACCAAATTAAAAGAAACAATGTTATCAATTTATTTACTATGGGTTAACATTCATATCAAACTTACATGTATTATGTTATTCAAATAGAAAAATTTAAATACCATTAAATATCAGTTATTAAGGGTAAAAAATTAAATAGGGTTATTTAATAAAACATATAATTTTTATTTTGTTCATGACATTAAAATATTCATAAATGAATGAAAATTGAGACGATGAACCTTACCAAATGGTAATTTTCAAAATTAAATACTCTTGGCTTTAAAAATTCAAATTGAAATATTAAAAAACAAGAAATTATTATTTAATTAAAATATTATGTGTCATAATGAAATTATTTATTCTATATAAAATAAATGAGTTGTATAATATAACAATATTTCTCAATGAAAAGAAAAATAAATAATAGTCCATTTCCTCGAGTCTAAACCACTGCATGAATTCATTATAATCATGAATAACAATGTTTTGATAATAATTTAAATTATCATGATAACGTATTAATTTTATTATTAATTTTTTTAACTAATTACCATGTTATATATTTCTACGTTATTAATTATATTTACATTAGATGTTTTGATGATATTTAGATTATGAATCAATAAAGGATGTTATTTGTTTGACAATGGTCAATGAGGACATTATTAAATATAACTATAATAATAATCACGATATAATCATAAATATTATAAAAAAATTACAATTTTTTATCCAATAATCAATTATGTTTATGGAAAATTAACTACAATATAATCATGGAGTTTATATGTCATAAGTATGCATGAGTAAAATTTCAATTATTTAAAAGTCATTAATGAATTAAATTAAGTAATATTTAATCATTTCTGAATAATAATAATTTCATATAAACAATATTTTTTTAATTCAATATATATATAAATCATCCATGTAATATAGTGTTCAAAAAAGAATCATGTCACAAATTAGAGGCATTACTCCACATGTCTGAAAAAATGACATTATCATTTTCTAGTAATAGTAAGCATAAGAAAAAGAATAATGTATTTAGTTCTTTTTTGTTATATTTAGTAATATTTAAAAAATTTAGTATTATATAGTAAGAATTAGTAATAATTAGGGAAAATATTTATACGTTGTAAAAATTTGTAATAAATAGTAATAAGAAGTGGTAAGTTGAAATAATTAGTGGTAATTATTAATAATTAGTAAAAAAATATTAATAATTTGATGCAATTAGTAATTATTATAAATACTTAGTTCTAATTAGAAAAAATTATAAGTAAATAGTAATTTTTATTTATTTTTATTAATAATTATCAGTAATTTGGAATAGTTAGAAGTAGATGGGAATAATAGTATATAATTTTGAATATTTAGAAATAGTTAAATATATTTACTAAAAAATAGCATTGATTAGTAACAATTTGTACTTTTTATTAATATTTATTATTAATTAGAATTAATTATGATTAATTAGACCAATTTTGTAAAAATTAGTAAAAATTACTATAATTTTCTTTAATTATAAGTAATTAGTTGTAATTAGAAGTACAAAGAAATTTTTTTCCTTAGTAAAATATATTTTTATTTATTAAAAAATTAGCTTTCATTACAAAAAATTAATGATAGCTACTGAAAACTAGTGCTAATCTTATACAATGTATAATTTTTACATTTAAATTCTAATTTTTTAAATATTATATTAATTTTTAATATTTTTATTTTATAAAATTAATAATGTATAAAAGTTTTGATAAATTTTTTTTACTTAAATTTGGATCATAGATGTCAGAAACAGTTTTAATTTCATGATTGCGATATTTAAAAGTCATACATAGAATATTTATGGTTATAGTATGAATCATCTATATATTATCGGTGTTGATTCATTTTTATCGTTTACATCATCATAGACAAAACTTATATTGGAAGGTTAATTAATCTTTGATACATGAATATTGATCTGAGGATTTTTGAAACATTTTACAATGATAGTGTTATCTATTTCATTTATTATTTCAAAATGAATAGGTATTTTTTGTAAAAACATGGTTATCCCTTTTCTAGAGAAAAATATATTAATGTTTTTCTAGATCATTCAACAATTTAAATTCAATTTCATGATATTTCCTATATATCATTTAATGAAACAAAAATACATGATGATATTAATTCCACTCCTGAGTTTGATCCATATCTGTTTAATAGTTGATGATATATATTGATGATTCATTATATCATGATTTAAAGATATGAAAATTTGACATGGATCCAAAATTTATAGCCATTAAATATGAAAATGTAATATCAAGTAGTTTTATAGATAAAGTTATCTTTTTAGTTAAATAAATATTTATATAAATAAACGTGTTTCCTATAAATTTCTACGAGATGAACTTTTTAGTAATTTTTTTTTGTTTTTTTAGCTGATTAATAGTTGTAAAAATAATTTCATCGTATTTTTTGTTAAAAATGAGTAGTTAGTAATTTTTCCTAAAAATTTCAATGATGTACATAGAGGCTCAACTAGGGAATTAATTTTCTATTCATGTTTAATATTTATGTTATTTCTAACAAAAACACATTTTGAAAAGTTTATTTATTCTTTAGAACACTTGGTCAAAGATGTCATTGAAGAGAACAATTACTTCATTTAGTATGGGAATAAATAATCATTGTGAAAATGATTCATGGAATCATTTTGGCTAGGTGCACCCATATTTTGATTCATAAGATCAAAAAATGTGATTGGGTATTTCTACAAATGGTTTCAATCCTTTTGGTTTTTATAGTGGTCGATATTTTTGTTGGACCTTCATTATAACTATGTATAACATACATCCTTTAAGGTTTATTAAAAATCCATATATCGTTTGGACCTCATTAATTTCAAGAAATCCTAATAGAAAAATCCTTGATTATTTCAATCCATTTATTAATGATTTATATTTTATGTGGAGAGATTATGTAAGTATATATGATGTTTCTGAAAAATAAAATTTCAAAACGAAATTTGCCGTAACGAGGACAATTTGTGATTTCCTACCATATTTATTTATTACCTCAATGGTGTCAACATGGTTCAAAATAATTTCCAGAAATAATGATGGAAAATAAATTTTATCAACATCAATGGTATAAAATCATGTATTTTTATATTTTCTCATTGATTTATTCATATTGATCTTCATTTCCAATGGAATAGAAATAAATTCTGAAAAGGATCATAAAAAAGATGTTACTCTATAAATGATCTCATATATTGTTTTAAATACAATTTAATATTTATTAAACCACATTACCATTGGTATTAATATAATTAAAAAATAGACATATTTAGAAAATAAAACAATTGGATTAAATGACGTATTTTATTTGATATTCCGGATTATGCTGAATTCTTTTATCATTCACTTATAGGATATCATGAATATTGTAAAGATGTAATTTGTAAATATATGTTTATTGTCTTGTACACACAAGATGAGACTAGAGATATTATAAATGTATTATTAGATCTTTCCCAAATTGGAAGGAGACAGAACACAAGTTGTTTAAAATGAAAAATCATATAATTAATGAAACCAAAAACATGTCATACACATTTCAATGATAAATATTTATTTTAATGTTAGTTTATTATGGATTTCAAACTATCATATAGTTATATTAATAATATAGTTAGATGATTTATAATAATCCATTTTAGTAAATTAAAACATAAATATTGTCATCTAATTTTTGAAAGTCTTCATTTGAAAGGATTTAGAGAATTTTTTAATTCATAGATTTTGGATGCTCCAATATAAATATTATACATTTTCAATGACATATATGTATAGTTAATAGAATATTATGAATTTACTATAGTAAAATAATATGATGTATAAATGTTATGTAAAATAGAAAAAATACGCACCTAATTTCATTGATGTGAATGGAAAATTTTATAAAAAAATTTCTGTTGGAAGGAAACCATTGAGGGAAAGTACACTATAGATGGATGTATAAATAGTATAAATATATGTATATACTAATTAAAATGGTATATATTAAGTAATATGTTCAAGGGTTATTTTTTTAAGCTTTTTCATAGGCATAATGTTTATTTTTTTGTACCATTATATCCAAACTGAATATCCTTTATCAAATAATACAATGTTCTATAATGAGAGAATTTTGGATGATGTGCTAGACATTTAATGATCATTTAATAATTATCACGATCATGGAATTGGAAATTCCCATGAACAATTGTTTTTAGATTATGAACATCACATGGATCATACATATTTCAATATAAAATTTGAATAAATAAAAAAATTTGTACAATAATGGCTACTAGAACATATTATTTAATATTTTTCAAAAAGTAATTGCTATTTTTATAATAAATTATATGATAATCATATCATGAAACAATTTTACCATATTATAGCATCTTCAATTGAATACAATCGAAAATATAATTCTTCTTTATAATTTAAATCATCGGAAAAGAACCATTTTTATGCTTTATCATATGATATAAATTTATAACTATTCTTATTTAGAATTGTTAATTTTTTAATTTATCACCCCATGTTGATAAAATTGATAATAGATTTATGGTATTTATTAAACCAGTATCCAAAGTTCATGAATATTATAATTCATATATGGTAAATGTTTTTATATTTTATTCATATGAATACGGAGAATAAGAACATAATGAATAATGGCTATTTATAGGGAATATAACATCAATGAGAAAGTGGAGATTACATTATTTAATTCTATATCATATAATGCAGTTAACATATGATGGAAAAATTTATTGAATGATATTAAAATGATATTAGATTGTTACTGATAGTGGGACCATGTTCATACACACCCTAAAATCATTGATATTTCATATGAATTACTTATTAATGTAAATTAACCATATTTATTGCATCATCAACAAAATAAAATATATTATACATTTTTTTCTATATAATGATAACTAATTCATTGGGGGAGAATTATAAAATATTAAATCCCATGAATATCAGTTTATAGATTATAAATGGTGTTCTATTGAAGTAAATATGATTGAACATTTAAAAAAGAAAACTAAAAATACATTTATTCAATGAATAGATGTTAATATCAATGATAACACACCACATTTACAAATTAATGATAATGTTTTTTTGATTCTCCATTAAAATAAATTGTATTTACATCTAATGATAAAGATGAATCTCCAATGGAAATTTATGGTGTAGAATAGAATGGTAATTATATTTACACCGTGGTATGTGAAGATGATGATGGAGATGAAAAATGACACATCAAGTTTTTAGTTTATTTCAAAATAAAGAAAATATAAATAAATCTAGTTTTAAATTATGTTATGAAAAAATTGTTTTCAATTTTAACATCCTTATGAGACTTATGATGATATATTTTGTAGAGTCTGGGAGGACTCACTATCTGGTGATCAACATAGGCTGTTATCCTACAATCCTCATGTTCCAAGAGTTTCATTATTGATTCAGAAGTTCCATTGTCTAGTGATGTTGATGATTCCTAACTCGATTTCTCTGAAACATCTTCATCTTGATTTTTATATAAACATGTATATGTAATAATGGGTGACAATTTTAGTATTATTTAATTATATTTCATTAGTATATTTATGTACTAACCTTTTGATTATTTTTTCTATTATCTGTTCACTAATTTTCACATATAATTTTAAGATAATGGAGATCTATTCGAAAAAACATTATATATAGGGCATGGGTCATATGGGAATGGATTCCCATTAATGCTCAAAAACACTTTTTGGATCAATGGATGGTACATAATTGTATAATTTTTTATGAAAAATATTATATTATTGAAATTATAATACAAAAAAATAGGTTATATGGTATCAAATTCATTATTGCATGAATAGTTCCATCAGAGAGGCGTAACTGAAATGTATGTGTGAGTTCAGTTCATAGTTTATTCAAAATGATATGAGTAATACTAATAGGAATGCCAAATTCATGTTTTTTATTTCCCTTTCTTAGCTCATCATCTATATTATATCTCATTTCACATTTTGGGTGGTTTATTTTGACACTATATGGGAGCTATTTTACATGGATGAGTGTCATTATGTCAGCAGAACTAGGGTCGAAGGAGGTGAGATATCGAACTCGAAGTCATATATTCGGTTCACATTAATTACACGTGGAAAGTACTTTTTTATTATTTATTTAACAATAAATGTACAAAACTTATATTACTCTCATATAGGAGGATTAATATATAGATTTTATGGATTTTGATGTTTGTAATTGACTATACAATGATATTATCACTGTAGTGATTATTGGTGTTCCCCAGCAGATGATTGTTTTGAGTATAATTTTTATTAAAATTAAATAAAAATAATATTTTTACATATTTAATTTCATATTGATATGGAAGAAGTCATATGAGGCCACATTATATGACAATATAGAAGATAATATAGTTGAGATTGGGGGCTAAACAACAACTGTGGTAGGATTTGGGGATGCATCATAAATGGATCTTATGCGATATTATTTCAATAATGGTTGAGTGGTTAGTATCAGTTCTCTATTGATGTATGAATGTTTTTATCTCTATGAAACATGGTAAACGCCTTGGTCATTGGGATCTCATGGGGAGAAATCATCAACCATATCATATTATGAAGTGTAGCTGTGATACTATAGTGAGGATATAAAGGTCATTTTTAGGTAGTAGGAAGAATATTTTCGATAGCACCATCATTATAATGAGGAGATCCTATGATAGTTCGAGCAGAAAAATGAGTACATGTGAAAACATGTTCATGTTGTAGGATAAAGTTACCTCACCATCCATTTCTAGATGACCCACCATCTCCACTCCACATCTATAGGGATTAATAAATTACATATTAATTATTATAAAAAATATATCAAAATTTTTTATATTTTTATTATTATTTATTGTAATTAAAATTTTATTAACTACAATTTATTTAATTATTTTGATTTTTATTATTTTATTAGATTTTATATTTTATAATTTTTTATATATATATTATTAAATTATTCATTAATATTTTATTTTATACTAGTTCATGTCCCAAAAATAATATAATATTTTTATGGGTAACATTATTTATAATAATAAAAATAGTAAAAATGTACATTTATAAAATTATTTTTGATGTGGAGATTTCTTGTTTAATAGAAAATTATGTAATGAGATGTAATAAGAATTATATTTTTTGATGCCATCAGAATGATATTTTAATTTCTATGGGACCCCTCACCAATAGATATTTTCAATGCAACGACATTCTAAAATAAAGACATTGTATTCGATAGTGTATAAGATTTACAACGTCAATTTTGTAAAAGATTATAACAACCTGAGATATTCCTATATAATTATTGAATTAATCAAATTCCACATATTATATAACATCTAATTCAGGAATAACGATTTTATATTGTGAAACAAGAAATAAAGATATTGTTCTATAGTTTTCATTACACATAAGACTGAGTTTTACTAAACTACAAAATATTATTCAAAAATTATTATTTGATTTAAATAAAGATAATATAGAGATTAAACTAGATTTTAAGAAGTAAATTAAATGGATGTTGAAATTATATGTATTACAGAAGTATAAGATGAAATAATTGGTTACTGTATCATCATCTTTACTAAAGTAAACAAGGTGTTGTAGCAGTAATAATCAATGAAGGGCCATTTGGGCCAAAAAATATCTATCAGGCCTAGTATTCTAGCCAATTAGACATGGGCCTTCAACACATGTAATGGGTATCCCTCTACCTAATTTCAAATAGGGCATTGTATTAACAATTTATATAATTCTTTGTCCCCATCCTTTAAAATATTAATTAGAAATAAATCATAGATCCAATTGATTATAAATGGTATGTTTTTTATAGAAAAGATACCATTATGCTCAAAATGATGTTCTATAAAAATAAAATAAATTAATAATATTTAATGAGTCAAATTATATTTCTATATCTATAATATATTCAATCACGTATTTTATTACTCAACCAATATATATGATAGAATATTTAAAAAAACATACTAATGTTATGGGTGAATTTTTTGTTTTTCATTATCATGTTTCATTTTTTGATGAATGGTAAAAAATACCGACTTTTAATTCCTAATTTTTTTGTGTAATTTATATATAAATAAAAATTTTATTTTATATTTTTTAATGACTGTGAAGATAAATTTTATATAATTTAATAAAATTGCGGTCATTTTGAAAATATTATAATCATTTTTACTTTGCAAAACCTACATTATCATCCCCTCTATTGTATTAAATTCAAATTAACGTCGGCCACTCCAAGAATTATAATGTGGAAATATAGATTCCAAAAAGTTAGTCCAGTTAATTTATAATATCAAAATTGTTTATCATTTTTTGTACCAAAAAATTATACATTATAATTAAAATTAGGTAAAACAAATAAGAGAAAAATTATCTTAATAACTAACTAAACCATAAACTCAAGGGCCAAACAAACTTATACTTTTGTGAAAAAATCCATTGGATGAGATATTTCAACCATATACATCCTTTTATATATATATTTTTTTTCATTTCAACCATGTTATATGCGGAAAACATGGGAGGAATAACATTTCGAAAAATTTATAATAGTGCCACTTCTCTCTAATATAAAAAAAGAAATCAACCCTTCCACTTCATCATGCCTCTATGTCCAATTTTCATTGACCAATATATGAAAATATATCTCCTAAAAGTCACATTCATAAAACATGAATCCTCACCTTAGAAATAATTCCATCAATTGAATCACTTTACTGAAAACTAAAATGAGTTATCTGAATTGGAGGTTACATCCAATCTCATGAACTTTAAATTTATTTATTTATCATAAAATATAATGACCATTATTCGATTATAATATAAAAAACATGTATCCCCTCTATAATTAGTTTTATTTATGATATGGGTTAGACTTATACATACACACAAATCCTTCTAATGGGTAATGATATAAACATTCTTGTGTATAATGAATTATGGCCTCAAGAAATGAAGTTGTGTATTTTTTCTGTGACCACCTATGACGTGTGGAAATTATGATGAAAATGATATTTATTTATGACTTATATGATATTTACTGTTAATATACAATTCTGTAATTTTAATAGATATTATACGTTAATGCATTCAGTTTTTTGGGAATACGATAACAATGTTAGTGGAAATGTGGACTACCTATAACACCTTGATATATTTATGAGGTAGATTATTTTAAAATACTTTGATGTGTTTTTTTTGAAACACACAAAAAAACATATTTTGTGGTGTACATAACAATATTATTGGATTTTCATTCACACAATTTAATGTTTGTATGATATAATTACACATTAGAGAGAGTTTAAGTAAATAACTAAATGTTAAAATTATATCTTATAACCGAGTCATTATAATGGTGGGTACGAACAATATTAACATTATTAAGATAAAATATTATTATATTATATTATTAATGAAATAAATATTTAATATATTCAATGTTATTTTTCCGATTATTCTTATATGTTTTCTAGACATGATATAAGAAAAAATTCATTTTTTCAGATAAAATAAAAAGTTATCAAAACATGAAGTTGATCCTATTTATAATGTTGAATCCATTTTTAATATAGTTTTCATAACATTAATATAATATATTTAACAAAATAATCATGTCTTTGAAAGAGGGATATAAAAAGTTTCATTGGATGAGTTTTTTGAATATTTTTGAAAAGATTTATTTTATTGATGAATATTTATAATACCCCAATTTTTTTTATCAATATAATTTATATTATAAAATTATATAATATAATTATTTTAATGAATAAATAAAATATATTTTTATCATTAAAATAATATAGGTCATTTACATTAATTTTATATTTAATAAATACGTAAAAGTATTTCAATATTTTAGAATGTTTTTTTTAAAACTTGTTCTCTCATTCAGACAATAAGATGTATTTTGAATTATTTTTAAAAACATATGTGTTCTGAATAATGATAAATTTGGTAAATATTTTGAATCATTGTGTTTGAATTATAGAAATATATTTATTTTATTTTAAATATAAGGTTATAAAGAAGATACATTTTATTATAAATTCTATTTTTAATGTAACTTTTTTTAAAATTTCAGGTAAATTTATATTCAATTTTTAGAAAATATATATTAAACATAATGTTTTATTCTTTTTTTGACACATATTTTATTTATTTGATGAAATTTTTTTTGCAGTTTTTATTAAAATGATACAATTGTTTATATATTGAAAAACTTGTTAAAATATTATATTCTGTTTATATTTCTATCATAATCATCCATGGGTCTTGTTATTTTCCATTTTCACCTTCATGTAAAATATTAAAACCCTTATATTATTTTATTTTACGTTGTGTTAAACTTGTCACATTGATGATATAATAATTAACACATTTATGATGTAGGGTTTCCGAAATATATATTCCTCTATTAATATAATAATGAAATCTAGGGGATGTATCTTTATCATTGTATTTTAATTTTAATTTTTATTCTACACATATGTGTAGTAAATACATACATAAAACTGAGGTTGTACTAATTTTATAATGGAAAATGTCAAATTAATGTTATTAAAAATATTAATATAAATATTATTCAAATTTTTTAATATTAAAAAATAAATTAATAGAAGACCATCACCCCAGATATATATATATTGATTTCTTATGATAACACCTTATATTACATTTTTTAATGATCCATAAATTGGAATGTATCAATATTGAAATTATTTATATATTTTGTCAAAATAATTTATTATTAAATTATTTTCTAACCAGAAAATTTTTATATAAATATATAATGATTAATATATGGACTAATATTTTCTGAAATACTAATTTATGGCCTAATTGAAATCAAATAAGTAAAATTATAATTATTTTAAAATTAAATATTTTGTTTGAATAATTTATGTTAAAATAGAATAAAAAATTAATAATTGAAATCATAATTTTTAAATTTGTAGAAAAAAATATAATTTTTTAGGTTGATTAGATTCAAACAATATATCATTACATCTCATAAATTAGGATATTGGGGGGTATCTATGTAGGATTATTTTCAAATTAAATTAATCTTTTGGGTTCTTCAAGTGCCCCAAAAACTCAATTATAAAAGGGATCATCTTACTAATAATCATCACATAATTTTGAGCCCTCAGGCTCAGTGATCCCTTATCTATTTCTTTTATAAAATTACCTAGTAGCATTATATAGGTTTTGGTATTCATAAAACATGAACTCTAGTACTCTAAGAAGATACTTAGTCGAATCACGTTGAAGAAGATGTAATATCCAATATAGATTCATTCTAAAATTAAATCTTCTTATAATTTTTCATCATGAGTTTTTTCATTATGAATTTATATATAAAGTATAATTTTCATACTAAAATGTTATTATGACTATGAAACAACCATTTTAATCTCTTGTCCATCCTACAATAAACGAAACCACCATTCGACATATGTAGGGATTATCGTCTATATATCATGGTGTAATCAGTTTATCAGCACCACCTTACAGGGAAGGGTAAATGTTGGAAAAAATAACTATATATTATTATTATAACATGATAAATATTCTTTAAAATTATACACCATCCAATTAAATAAAATTGAACAATTATTGATATGATATCTCAACTCGTGTGTACGTATAACATATGTCTTTACGATATGTTGTTTTTAATTCTACATGTTCTTCATCAAATCATGACAATATAAAATTATTGAATTAATAAATATGATATTAATTTTACTTATATCATATTGTAAATTATATTACAATAATATGATACGGAGAACTAATCTATAAAAAATTGTAAGAAAATAAGTTAATACACTATGGATGAGTAATAATATTATTAACAAAAATATGAAAATATGATCATATATGATCAATATGATTATATAATAAGTAAATAAAATATTTTATATCATTATATAGGTGTTTAGAATATATATAGAGGATATATGACCAATAATAAGGGATAATTTCTCAATCTCATTTTTTATCAGAGATTTGTTATCTGTATACATTTTAAGGGGTATACTATTCATCCATGATTTAAATATTGGTGTTATAAAATATTGATTATATTCACCTACAATTGGTAAAAGTAAATTTCACCCAATGGTGAATTTTTTAAAAAAATATTATGAAATTATTCTTTTATCATTTTCAATATGAAGTCCATTATTACTTTCCTACAAAATTAAGTGGGGAATGTATTCTATTAAGTTCAATGGCACGAATAGATTTTTTTGATTTAAAAATTCCTCATTTCCATAGAGAATAAAGTACAATAATCCATTATGATATTCAATGAAATACTTTTATAATAAAAAGTCATTGTATTATGGGAATAGAAAACATTTTTATATAAGAAAGGATATTTTACTCAAGAATTATATTCATGTTTTTATCAAAATTATTTTCCCTCTATGCTTTCATTATTTAAAATGAGTTCTGTTCTTATAAATATTCTTACTAAGATTTAATTTTTAATGATGGTATTATGTTTATGAAATTTAATTTTTTAATATTGTATATGATTGAATGATTTTTAATAAACACATTTTAGTCATTGGGTTATATTCTGAATAATGATTAATGTTTTTATAGAACAAAAATGTATTGTTTTTTATATGTGATTTGTGGGACCAATATCTGCCACTATTGATTTTGGTAAAAAATTATATCTTAAGAGATATATATGAATAGAGTGGCCTGAGAATATGGTTATGTAATACAGGGTTGGAATAGAAAATATATCTCACTCAATAATACAGGGTTAGAATGACATGTAAACCCGGTTCGGAAATAGACATTGTCTACAATTATGTTCAATGTCAATGAACCTTAGATAATATGGAAATTATATCTGATTCATATGATTTTTACGCTATTCCATGTTGTATGAAAATTATATTTTCTGATGGATTTTTCAATTATGATTTTTCCTTTAAAATTACCAATATTTAATCCATCACTAATTTTTTTATATGATATACATGGTATGATTTTAAAGTGTATTGATAATCTTTTAGCATTAATAAGATTATTATTCGATTATAACTTTAATATGAATTTGAAAACACCATTTATTATTTTTCCATTCCATACATTCTACTGAAATCCTTTAAGTATGAGTGCTAATGGGGAATATATTAATGAGAGATATTGGAGATCGTTCAGATGATTGAGTAATGTATTATAATATTCAAGGGGAAATAATCTATTATAGTCCCCGAGAATGTGTTCATTAAATGTAATTAATATTCATCAAAAAATGTTTAATATTCATTTACTTAATTCATGGGACATTATAGTTGGTTTTGGATGAAATGATTAGTTATCCATAGAAAACTAAGATGAAAAAACATTACTGATGTCCCTAGAGATTCTTCAAAGGATATGTGTAGCGATGTCCTAATGATAATTCCATTTAAAAGATCAGATCATATGGTGTCTGTGATAATCCTTAATAACCTAGGATTAATACTAATATTTGATATATTTACACTTTATAAGAAACTTCCAATGGTTATGTGATTTTCATCTATGATAATAGTTTGTAACACGTTTCTATCTGGTCATAGTAAATATCCAATACTATATATTACTTTTTAAACGTTGAATATTTCAGATTTGGAATGTATCGGAAATAGAAAAATAGATATACTAACTAAAAATCTCATGACAATAATCGTGATGGTTTTATGATTATTTCTTATATTGCAGAGTATAAATAGTTTATAAATGACATGTGGGAGGTATGAGACATTCTTGAATTACCGTTTACATAAAACCTAAAAATAAATGTTAGATTATGTTTGATAATACTAATTCCATGACTCCTATTTTTTGTAAATAATAATAATGATCATGAATGATTTTTTAGGAATAAATATGGATGATAAAGATGTGCAGTTTCAAAATTTAAATATTACGTTATAGGAATTGAAAAATAAATAAAAATTTTTCGTGTATGTTTTTATTAATGTATTAAAAGGATGTTTTTACTTGTTATAATTACATATAAATGTGATTAATGGCAAAGGTAATATTTTTATTCCGGTAAGGTATCTTTTAATGTGTTCACTATGTTGAGAAACTGTGTTTTTTATGGATAAATATATGATTGATGTGAACTAGTAAAGTGGTTGATTTTAGTGTTCTGCGAACCAATAATTGAGTTTTTTTTCAATAGGGTTATGCTATCATGGATGAAATAAACCATTTTAATCTATAATGGATAAATCTGTTATGTTTTGGAATAAGGAAACATGAATTTTTGAAATAATGATATTCTATTACAATGATTTTTACCATAACTCTTGAGATAACATGATGAAGGTTTTCACATGTTTTGTATGTTACCACCAAGAGATACCTTATCATATATAAAGGATAATTTCTAAGACATGTTAGTGAACCTTCTTATAATGTTTTAGATTATTGTATTCCAGATGTATTTTATGGTTATAAATTTATGGACAAATTAAGTTAAATGTTGGATTAAATTTTATTAAGTAAATAATTATCTCAGTATATGTGGACTTATGCATATTTAAAAACTTTTTCTATCCATTTTGTAATAAATAACAATGGAATGACTAATCATTTTAATTATGGACCACATGATCATCTAAAGAATTTTTAATGAAAAGTTCAACCTAATTTCATTGATTAATAGATGAAGTGGAATTTTTATAAGGAAAGACTAACAGTGAGATTTTATAGAAATCAGGTATGTATTTCTTCTCAATATATTTATCATTAGGGAATGAATCAAGAAAACAATAAATGATATTCTTCTACATTAATATAAAATAATTAATATGGTCCAATAGATCACGACAAATTTATAGCAATTTGATGATTTAATTTTTCCTAAATGTGTTCCCTATCACACTTCCTTAAAACATCATACTCATATTTTTCTTATATATCCATGATTTCACATCCCAATTATGTTCTCCTTTGTAGAATCACTTTGATGAGTTAGTCTTAGTAACCATTATGTATCTATGTTTTATTTTTAAAATCATGTTCTTGAATTCATTTATATAACATGGGATTCAAAGAAAGATACTTTTGAGTATTATTAATTTTATAACCCTAATTAATTTAAAGGGGGGAATTTAATTTAATGTTGGTAGAATGTAATTCCCTGCAATTTTTATTAAATACATTATTATTAAAAAATTATGTATTTTTATTTCACTACATGTAACACTAACATAGCTTGTGGTGTATGTTACACTATTCTTTTAATTCGTTTTCCCAAAATTTAATTTAATCTTGATATAAATTAATGGTAGACAATGTTTATGTGAAAAATTAAATATTATAATGATAAATTATAACTGATTCAGTATAGTGGTGCATAAAATTTTAATTAACATTTTTATTAAAAACTATTATTGATGGATTTTAATAATGAAAAATATATACAATATATTAAATTTAATGTTTCAAATTAATATTATATATATTCTTGAAATCATATAATAAAAAATTCAAATTTTCTTTATATAAGAAGTAATTTTCAATAAAAAATTATGTCTTGGCACCTTTTTAAAGCACACCCATTTCTAATCTATTTTTTGAAAAGTTTTTATATTATATTCCACAAAAAAAAGTTTTTATTTAGATTTTGGATATGTCAATATACTCTTGATGAATTTTTGAATTTTTTTTATTACATAAAATTACAGATTAATATTAAAAATACAATTAATTTTAATTGAAATAAATTGTTTTCATTTAATTTTATTTGGTTAATTTATATTACTGAATGGTTTTATAGTATAAATATAATATATTTTTATCATTTTATATAATTTAGATCATTTTAATTGAATTGGTATTGAATTTAGATGTAAAAATATTTCAATCTTTTACAATGTTCTGACTATTTAAATTTTGTTATCTCATTCCAACAAAAAGAATGATTTAAAATTAATTACAAAAAATGACGTGATTTGAAATTTTTATATTTGAATAATTATTCTAAACCAATAGATCTATATTGTGTAAATATATTTATTTTATTGTTTTCATTATGAATATAAATTTGGGTAATTCTGTTACTGTTTTAGTAAATGGGTAAATTTGTTCCATAAGGGTCATAATAATATAACATTATTACCCTAACAGTTTTATTAATATCATTTTATTAGTACTCTTTTCCTAAATAATTTTTTTTGAAATGTCATACATTAGAATCCACTTGGATGAGAATAGGACATTTAAATTATTTTATTTAAAAAAATGTTAATTTTTTCTCACTAACATTTTAATAAATTAATCATATTTTATATAATTTTATAAGGAAAATAAATTTAATTATAAATAATGACATGAATAATTAAATTTATTTATTTATCATGGTCATTTATTTTTTAATTTTAGGAAAAAAATAATTTTTTAATTGATTACATATTGATGAGTCAAATATTATTTAATTGAGGATAAATAAATAAAACAGTTTTTATTAAAATGGTAATTACCATTAAAAGTCCCAAAAACAAGAAATAATATTATTTTTAAAGTATCTTTTGACCATAATCATCCAATGAACGTGTTATTGGGAATTTTGAGCTATATAGTAAATATTATGAAACTTATATTATTTTTTATAAAGTGATGTTAAAGTTGTCATATTCATAATTTAATAATTATATCATTTTTAATACTGTGTTTTATTGAATATATATTCGAATATAAGTATAAATATTAAATATAGAAAATTTATATTCATTATATTTTTTTAATTTTTAATTTTTATTCAACGCATATGTGTATTAAATAATCACATAAAACTGATATTGTAACTATTATATTGACAGAAATTTCAAATGAATATTAATTAAAATATCAAAATAAATAATATATGAGATAATTAATATGATCAATAAATTTTTCGATGACCTTGACCCATAAAGGATGTAATTAAATATCTAGGTCAAGGATAATATATTATCTATACAATTTTTAGAAATCAAATATTTTAAGTGTGTCCAAATTGACATTGTTTATTGTTTATAAGAAATAAATATTATTAAATTGTTCAAAAATAATATGAATTTTTTGAAAATATAGAATAATTATTATATGATCTAGTATGTTATAATTTTTTCATTTATGGACTAATTGATGTCAAATGAGTAAAATATACACTATTTAAATATTTAATAATTTGTAAACATCGGTAAAATTAAAATTGAATAACTAAGGGATGATTGAAATGATAATTTTTAAAATGAAAAATCAAATTTCAAAAATTTATTTTCTGATGATATTAAAAACCTATTTCATATCAAATTTTAAATAGGTATATTTCAGATATTTTTATTTTGGTTGGTTTCATATTAAAATAATAGTTTTGCTTCCCCAAAATACCTCACTCCTCAATTATAAAAGGTCACCTACTACCTCATCATTTTACTTCACATTGATCCTTCACGTTCATACACCACATATCAATTTCCATTATAAACATCAAATGTTACATTCTATATGTTCTCATCTTGTTCAATGTCCATCTCTAGTGTTCTAGTAGGAAACTGAGGGGATTCACATAAAAAAAGATCTTACCTCTTATACATATTCTTTCAAACATATTTCTAGATATACATCATATTCATGAGTTTTTTTTATAAAATAATAAATATAGTATTATTTATATTACTATATCTTATTATGTTTAATATAAAAACATGTTACATCTTCTATAAATCCTATAAAAAATAAAATCTACGTGAGTTCGTATGTACAACATATCATCTCCTAGCCGTGGTGTAATATGATTTTCACCACCACCATATCTAGATGTGTATACCGATGTAAATAATAAATAAATTTTATAATTATAACAAAATATTTATTCTAATATATTATACACTATCGAATTCAATACCATTCAATAATTATGTGAATGATATCATCACTTTTGTGTACGTACAGACTACCATCTCCACAATGAGATTCAATTAATTCTTCACAATCTTTATGAAAGAATGATTATTTGAATCAATTTAATAAGTAAAAATGATCTATATTATTATAATATAATTCAATAAATTATATAACTATAACCTATAAAGATGAACATATCTGAAAAAACATGAGTATGAAAATAATTTAAGATCTGATGGACGAGTACAAATGGTACTAAAAAAATGATAATATTTTCATATATGATGAATATGATTCATGTTAAAGTCAAGGTAATCATTTAAATTATTATTTAGGTGTTAGGGATACATTGGAAATATAGTGAACCTATGGTAAGGGATAATTTTTGGGTCTCATTTATTATTTCAGACTGTTTATAAGTATGTATTTACTGCAATATATTTATCATTCATGTTTAAAATAGATGAATTATAAAATATTTTTTATATTCATATTCTATTTATTATTGTAAATTTTAACCATTGGTAAATTTTATCATAAAATTATTAAAGGAATCATTTGTCGTTTTCAATATTTGGTTCTTGGTCACATTCTAAAAAATGTAAAAGAATAATGTTTTCTTTTAACTAATACATCTTGAATGGATTTTTAAGAATTCAAAACTCCTTATTTTAATGATGCTTTTTGCAAAATATTTTAATTTTATTTTAAATTAAATTCTTTTATTTAAAAATTTCATGTAATTTTGAGAAAACAATTTTTTTGGAGAAAAAAGGAAATTTTCCTAGAGGATTATAGTGTATTGTTTTATAAAAAACATTGTTAATCTAAGATAGAATTCTCTATGTAGGGTTGTGTTTCTGTCTATATTATCAGTATGATTTTATTTTGTTTATGCAGTAATTATACTAATGAAATTCATTTTTTATATGTATTATGATGGAATAATTTTTAATAAACCCATTTTACTTCTTGGGTTGTATTATGATTAATGAATAGTGTTTTTATGTTACAAATATACATGGTTTTCATCATGTGAATGGTTGGAAATATATATACCTCCAATTAATTGGTTAATTATTTATATCACAAAATATAGACATTACTGAAATGGAAATTAAATCTAGTTATGGAATATAGTGTTTTAAAAGAAAGTTAATAATATTCATAAATACATGGTAGGAATGAAATGTAATCATGATTTAATAATGGAATTTGTCTACATTGATGGTCATGGAAATGATAAATGGGAAGTAATGAAATGATTTTCTTGAATTATGTGTTTTCCACATTTACATGTTTTATTCCAATTTTATTTTCTCATGGATCACGTTCCTTAGTGATTTTGGACATATGAGTTACCAAGATTTATTCCTGGAATTGTAATTTTGATATTTGTTTTACATGGTATGACATACAAAAGGTATGTTCATAATTTTTAATTCATATGTTAATATATTTTTTACACTTACTAGTCATCTATGCTCACCCTTTCTTATGTTTCCATTCCATAGAGTATAACGAATCATTTTAATTATGAGTACTAAAGGGGATGATCATTATGGGGGTTATTGATGAACTTTTTCAAGTTAGAATAATGTATTAAATGTTTCTAAAGGAAACCAAAAATTATTTTCCCCACACATCCAAATATAAAATTATAAAAATATTCATATAAATATATGTAACATTCATGTAAATCATGGCTGGGTTATTACACTACCTCCTCCTCAAAGCAATATGACTCATTCAGATGATTTCTCAAATGTTTAAAATAATTGTTTTAATTAAAAATATTTAAAATAAATTAAAAATATGTAGAATTAATGAAAATGTTAACTTTATAGATATTTTATATATCATTAAATTTATTAACCTTTCAACACACTAAAATTTCATAACATCTGTGTTGGATGTGTGGACTACTTCCACATTGACACAACATGATTTCTTTTACATCACAAAAATTATATATATAATAATATGTGATTAAATAAAATGATATTTATGATATAAATATCATTCTATAATGATTTAATGTAACATACCATCTATTAATTACTATCATTGTAAATTGTCAACATTATGTATTCATACATATGACCAACCATCTCAAGTATTGCAATGGTGGTTCAATTTTTTTAACCGTCTATTAATATTGGAGTTAAAATCATATCAAAATATTATAATTATGTCAGTATTATTTTATATATTTTTATATAATGACCACATTTACCATTGTTGTACTACTAATTTCATTTTAACACATGAATTGTATTTCCTCAAAACCACCTATGAAAACAATATTATTTAATAGTTTTCTTACAAAATATTAATATGTGAAATAAATTTAATGATATAAATTAAAAAGGATTCAAACCAATTAAATTATTAAAATATATTCACTATTTAGGAACAAAAAACAACACAAGACATGTTTGAATCATGTTAAGTGATTTTGTCTCAATTTAAATTATTTTAAGACATCTATGTTGTTAGAGACCAATTTACTTTTTATATGATGTATATACTTCCCAAAATAAGTTACATCATCATATATACTTATAATCAGAATATTCAATGTTTCCATTGATTTCATACCTTCACTGGTATGATGATATAAATAGTTCATTGTGCTATGAGACTCATATGAATTTTTAGAGAATATTATCATCAACTTTGTTCTTAGAGGTTATATTTTTTATCTGACATACTTTGGTGATTAGTTACAATTTTTTTTGAAAGAATCTCTTTTACAATCCCTTTTCATTGAAAACATAAAAAAATTTAAGAATCCTCATAAAATAGATATTATAATTTTCTAAACTGTATATCATATCTATATATAGTGTTCAGTTTGATATTTCTTGGAGTAACTGAGAAAATATATATAAAATTGTATTTTTAAATCAATAATGTTATTTGATAGGAAATAATTTTAATATATATTATTATAAATGGGGACTGATTTGGACTATAATATGAGGGATGGGCATTGATGTTACTTATCTCCATGATGTATCGACATGTTTTTGTGAAATGAATTAGTTGGAATAATTAAACAATATTTTATCTATAGATTTAAAAAACCATATGAAATGGTTTCAATGTATTTGTTTTCATGTGCCTCACACATGACATCTAATAATTATGAATCTTATTCATTTTGACTTGTATAACCCCAAACATATTATGGATTGTATCTCTTAAATATACTATACTCAATAGATATATTTTATTTCATGAATAACTAAGACTCAATGGAAAAAACATGGTTATTTGTAAGAGATATTATAAACTTTTCCATTAAACAAAAATATTTTGTTCTGTGATTTGAATTTGTAAAATATTACATACACAGTTGTGTTAAGGATAATATTTAGAGTGTGGTTGAATTAACATAATTTTTTGTGTATATTAACCTACCCATATGAATATTTTCTTAATCATATGAATAGTAACATAACCTTATAATAGTAATATGACTATTACGGATGGTATCCATAACCTTGAATGTGTTAATAAATTTAGGTAACTTACAAATGAAGATTAATATTTACTGTGTTTGTACACTTCGATTAAATTATTATTTAAATAGAAAAATTAATTTATCTTAGTTATAAAATTATTTTTGAAAAATGGAGTTAATTTTGGGATTCTACACATCAAAAATTTATTATGGTGAATTTTTCGGAATTTTATTAAATACTTAAATTATTTATAAATAATAAAATATGATAAATTATTAAAATTACTAAATATTTTATTTACTGCCTCATAGGTGATGAAAGGATGATGTAATTCCACTTGGTTAAACTAACATTCCATTATTATTATTTGTAATCACATAAATCTAGAATATACATAGTCTTGATCTATAATATCATATATTAATAATTAAAATAATGTAAAATATCTCCTCCCCCCACTATATAAACCACCCATCACCCCCACCCCTTGTCACACCACTCATGCATAATGCCTTAGAAAAATTGTGCTCAAATAGCTCCATAAACTACTCCACTAAGTCCACGACTTTCTGGTATCACCAAATGGGAAAAAACAAAGGCCATAGGGATATTTCTCAAGGACGAGTACTCAAGAGGTTAACCTCTCTTCCTTTTTGTTTCAATTTCATTTACAAAGTTCTATTCTTTTCTTCTATCTTGTCACCACACCTATACCAATTCAATGATATTTAAAGTAACATAAATGTACTAAATATTTAATATTATAATGTAATATTTCATCATGATTTCTATTTTCCCTTCCTTTATACTATAAATACAAACACTGTATGAGATGTGTTAATTTATCACACTCAAGGATGACAGGTTTTCAATTTGTATTACCATATTGAAGACTAGTCATGAATCATTTTTCAATGGATTTACCAGATCATAATATATGTATTTTATCTTGTTTAATGTTCTGGAAACCATTCACACTCATAATATGTAATATTAATACAAACCAAATTCATTGTGCACAAAACAACCATGCCAAATAATTATGTTTATCATTAACTAATCAAATGAGTCAACCAAATTATATATAACCAAAATCATTACAAGAAAATTTATATTTTTTTAATATCATAAATAATATATATTAGCAGTTCTGGATGTTTAGCCACATTTCAATCTAACTTCCTTTCATGAATACAAGTAAACATATCATGAAAACAAAGGAACAAAATGCTTCCCAAAATATAAAATTGAATCTCATAAACCCATTAAATAGGCCATTAATTAACATAATAATTTTATACCATATAAATTATATTTTTATGAGAATACAATCATATTAATTAAGGAAGCTAACTTTGATTATTCTGGTTGTTAAGAACAATCAAGAACAACTTCAATCATAAATTAAGGGATCGCCCCTCATTATTAATTTATAATGATGGGGTATGTTTTCCCACATCCCCAATCTAGTCACCAAATATTTTTATGATTTTATAAAAGCACAATATGGAAAAGTGAGAACCTCCATGCACAAAAGACACACATATGCGGGACTGGCTTGAAACCCCACCCAAGACCAAAACCTCTAAAAAGGAGAAACAGAACATCAACCAAAAATAAAAAACAAGACGACCAAGAAAAACATCCCCGGACCGACCCATCCAAAAATCACAACTATAAATTCAGACCATCGAACACTGAGTTCATATCAAATCCAGCAAACACATTACTCATCCTTAGAATGCAGCACGCCCGCCGCACAAGTGAACACCCATAGGAGGGGAAGGGTAACCGTAGCACACATCCCCAAACTTCACTTATGAATAATAAATGATTGGATACCCTTTATCTCTCATTAAAATCGAATAAGAACACTTGTTACAATTGCTAGAATATTTGTAAAGGGTTCTCGCATATTTTTTTCATTTCCGTGATACTTCTAATAATCGCCACTTATTTTTTGAATGTGGTATTTGTGTACTTAAATTTTTCATATAATATCATTTTTATATATATATTCATTATATTAAATTATTCATTTGATGGTTATTATGTTTTGGTAATATAATTAGACTGATTATATTGTGGTAAGGGACTTTATCACAATTTTCTATTTCGTCGTGACTTAATTAGTATTGTTCTTTTAGTAATTCTTATGTGGTGTACCAACTTATCATATGATATCAATTTTCATTTGAAATTTTATTTCTATAAAATATCTATATTCTCATATCATGGATATGTTTATTTTCAATGATGTATACCATTTTACATACATTATTTATTTTTTAATTATGTTTTAAATATGGAAGTGTGGATGAATATATATCGTCTATTCTATACAGATAATGTAAAGGATTTTTTATATTTTATTTAATATATTTATATTGATTTACTTGGACTTTCAGAGATGGGTGGCACCCATTTTATCCCCTAGATTCACCAACAGGCCTCATGAGACAATCTGTTTGGAAAAAGATCCGACGAGTTTATTTCCAAAAATTAGACGGGTTTCATTTCATAGAACTAAACTATTTCAATGGTGTTATTGTATCATGTTCCAGATTCATGACTTAATGTGAATAATTATAATCTTTATTCATTATATGTTATTACTATCCCTGATAATTTCACTATGGAAAAATCTATTGATGCTATTTCATTCTCAATTTATTAATGGCGTGAGGTTTTCATTTATTCATTATTCAATATTGACTATGATAAGAAATTTATTATTTAGTTATTAAGAATCATTATTATACTACTTTCAACCATTATTGAGTGTTTGAGCTCAACCCTTTCATTTTTATACCTCAAATAGGTTAGGAATAACTTATCACTTATTGACTTTCTATTGATGCAATTTTTCTTTTTTGTTTTCTGTTGTATATTTTTACCTTTATAATGTAATTTGAATTTCATATATATATATCTAGTATTTTCAAGACTAATAAAATGATCATTATTTTGGATTTATTTCCTTCTAACCATGACAATGTAATTATAAATGCACTGCCTCCTGTCCAGATTGGTCGGGGTGTTGTTGTTGGTATTATAGAAAATTTAGTAGGAATCATAAAATCAAGATTAGAAAATATAGAATATTGAAAAAATGCCATAGGTATTATTTGAGGATAAACACATAAGAATGTCCTAATATTTTTTAATGAGTATATCATGTTGATATTTCTAGGGAATATACCACTATTTGTATACAAACAGGTAGAGGAGGCTGTGGCATAGATTTACGTAGATAAGAATGGTTCGGCAAGGAGTTTCGGGCTTGTCTCGGGGTATCCTGGTACATGAAAATGGGCCTTGATTCACACTGGGTATTAACACACCTGGGGTATATTCACAAGATAATTCATATTTTATTTACAAGCCATTATAAAGATGTTGAATGTAGATTTTTCCTCATAGAAACCAGGTTTATGATATTAGCTATGCATATAATTAAAATCTATGTTATGTTTTTTTTTCACATGAGATTCATAAACTAATCTAGTGTATTCTACTATTTTGAAATGAATCCAAATGGAAGAAGTGGAATCAATACTCGTTGACAATGAAGGGATTTCCACAATGAGTAAGTCAATATAGTAAATGACGTAGCGAATCATATCATTACTATATTAGGAAATCTTAATCAGGTCATGAAGAATAACAATGTAACACTAGTGTTAGATCATTTAATTCCATAAAATACCCATCTCTTAGTTGGAATACTAATCAAGTGGAAGTTGAACAGTAGATCATGTCTCTTGAAAATATATTCATGGCATTAATATGTAATGAAAATCAAAATGTAGTGTTGGCAGTGTATTATCTCAAAGGCGATGTTTATCATTAGTGGAACATGATCTAGAATACCACAGAGGAAAAAAAGATAGAAGATATGAAATGTAATACATTAAAGGGAATATTCATTGAAAAATATTTCCCTAATGAATTGTGAACTGAATGGAAGAGGGAATTCATGGGCTTGAAACCTAGGGTACAAGACAGTGTGGAAGAGTTTGAGGATGCCTTCACAAGACTTTCCTTGAATTCCATAGATTATTAATGTGACATAGAAGAAAATATTGATCATTTCATTGAAGGTACTAAGACATGTATTCTATGGACACTAGCTTCTAAACATTTTCATCAGATGATGAAATTGTATTAAGTTCCATCAAAACAGAGAGGGAGTTTTCTATATCAAATTTGTTTAAAGGAATCCTATATAAAAAGTGGTAGTCTGATTACCATGGAAAAGGTGAAGCACCAATGAAGAACTAGGGAATGAATAAATTTATTTTATTTGCTAAATGTGGAAAGAATCATCCTTGGAAATTCTTGAAATTCATGGGAGACTTATATAAGTGCGGATAAAAGGGTCATCGATCTGATGAATGTAATGGGAAGAAACAAGTCAATGATATTCAATGACATAATTTTAGAGATATGGGATGCTATCCAATTAATTTTCCTAGGTTCCAAAGAATATTGCCTCAGAAATGGCCATGATGGCTAGGGTAATCACATGTGATTACAAAAATGGAGGTTGAATTTCTTAATAACAAGGAGGCTGGTACTGTAGTTGTTTCCTCAATCTTGGAAAATGTATTATTTTATTATTGATCAACTCATCCACTTATATCATTCTAGTTTTCCATGAAAATTAACCATATCCAGTTTTACATAATTAATTAGATTTCAGTCAAAACTCTTAGGGGATGTATCATTGTATCAAAGGAATGTCGATCAATCCCCCTCATGATGCATAAACATGCTTTAGTTTCTAACCGTATCATTTTCCAATGACTAAGTTTGATATAATTCATGATATGGATTTTCAATAAAATATTGACTCTAATATCTATTTCTATATGTAGGATGTTATGATCTTTGAAAATGGTTTTGAATCCCTTATTTTTAGAGTAGAAAACTCACAATTTGATTTTTTCTATATCCACCCCCAGTCGATCTTTTGAATGAAATTTTTGTAGTGGAAAAAAACCCAATTTATATGGTTTAGGAATGAAATATAAAAATTTAATATGTACATATAGTTCATGAATACATTGACCTATTTCCAGAGGATTTACATGGACATCATCTAGAGAGGGATGTTATGTTCTCTATTAATTTAATTCATGTTATAGGACCCATATCAAAGGATCCCTATAGAATGTAAACTATGGAATTAGTTGAGCTAAAGAAAAAACCATAGGAATTTAGTATCAAGGGATATATTCGACCTAATGTTTATCTATGTGGATCACCATTCCTATTTTTCATGAAGACTGATGGATCCATTAGGCTATGCATTGATTATGGGGAAATAAATTCAATTTGAAAAAAAGAAACATCTTCCACAGATTGATGAATTATTTGATAAAATTCATGGAGAACAATAATTCTCAATGATTGAAATTCGATCTGGATATCATCAAATATGTGTGAGGAAGAAAGATATCCTGATGACAGTAATTTGAACCAGGTATGACCATAACAAGTTTAAAATTTGGCCTTTTAGATTGTATAATGCAACAACTATTTCCATCAAATTAATAAATAGTGTTTTTAAGGAATAGCATGGAAAATTTTTTGTGGTATTCATCGATGATATATTTTTATACTCTAAAATCTATGAATACTACGAAAATAACTTGCAGAATATTCTAAAAACACATAGAATAAATTAATTATATGGAATATTTTGCAAGTGTAAATTCGAGATTCAATTAGTCTCTTTTCATGGACATTTTTTCTCTATCGATTGAATCCTAGTTGATCATTATAAGACAAAGTAAATCCAATAGTGGACCACACCAATGAACATAACAGTGGTATGTAGTTTTATTTCCCTAGGTGTTTACCATTAGAGTTTCATCACAATTTCACCAGGATAGCTAACCTTATAACCATTGTCACACGAAAAGTGGATAAGTTTCCATGGACAAAATAAAGTACATAATAATATGAATAATTGAAACGAATATTATTCAATGCTAAAATTTTGATTCTTCCATCTAGATGTGACGAATTTTTAATATATAGTTATGCATCAAATAATAAATTGGGTACTGTTCTTATGAAAAATGATAAATTTATTACTTATACATCAAGGAAGTGGAAAAATCATGAGAAAAATTATCCACCTCATGATCATGGGTTAAAATATATAATACTTGCTCTTAAAATATGGAGACAACATAATTATGATAAAAAAATGTGAGATATACACAAATCACAAGAGTTCGAAATAAATTTTCACACAAAAATACTCAACCCAAGGCAATGGGGAAGGATTTAGTTACCCAATGATTACCATTATTCAATAAACTACCACCCACGATATGAAAATAATGAGGAAGATGCATTGTGTAGAAAATATCTTGAACTCCTGTACCAAATGATGATTGAAAGAGATCATATATTCATGGATCTACTGAAGATGGATTTGAAATTGTTAGGGAAGGAGAAACATGTTTCCTCTATCAAATTATTGATAAACCATTATTACAAGAGAAGATAAAAAATTTCAATTTGATGATGGGAATATTCACATAAAAATTGATGTTGTCAATGATGGGAGATTTTATAGACATTGTGTATGAATAAGGAGTTCTGAAATTTGGGAAGAGGTTATGAGTATCATCAGAACGTGATCTAAAAAGAGAACTATTAGATGATTCTCATAGATGAAATTTCATTACACACATGGGTAGAACAATGATGTATAATGATCTGAAGGAATATTTATAATGGGATAATATGAAGAGAGAGATTATTGAATACATGTCAAGGTACCTAGATTGTCATCAAGTGAAGGGAGAGAGAAAACAACCCAGAGAGGGGATTCATCTTTTACCTATTCCTATGTGGAAGTGGGATGAAATTATGATGTATTTTGTCCCTGAAAATCAAAGGAAGACAATGGGGAATAATTCAATGTGGGTAAATGTTGTTTGTCTCACAAAATCAGAACATTTATTTGAAATAAGGGAGTATTTACTAGTTGATATCCTGGGAAGACATTATATTAATGATTTTGTAAGACGTCATTGTGAACCTTTATTTATTGTTTTTGATCAAGACCCCCAGTTTACATCAAAAATCATGAAATTTCTCTATAAAAATTTTGATACTGCGCTATATATGAGTAGTTCTTATTAACCCCAAACTGATGGATAGTCTGAAAGGACTATTCAAACATTGAGAGACATTTTGAGATCATGACATATAGACCTTCAAGGTACGTGGGATCAATAGTTGTCTTTGGTGGAATTTTACTACGATAATAGTTTTATTCTAGTATTCAAATGGATCAATAAATTGTGTTATATAGATAGAGATGTTGAACTCCAACTTGTTGCGATGAATATGGTGGGAGGAAACATATATGACCATAACATACTAAAGATACCACGATAATGTTAATGAAAATTCATGCCTATATTAAATATTGCCAAAGTATGTAGTAGATTTATGCTAACAACCGTGGAAAGGATTTGGAATTAAAGTGGGATATCATGTTGTCATGAATGTATCTCCATAGAAGGGTTTCTTATGGTATATATGAATGGGAAACTGAGCCCTATGTGAATTATACCACTTTAAATTATTGAATGATTCAGTGTTGTGTGTTACCATTTAGCAATACCTCCAAGAATATCTAATGTTCATGATCTGTTTTATGTCTCACTGTTAAAGAAATAAATTCCATACCCAACACATGTACACACCTATGAATAAATAGAACTGGAACTTAATTTTTGATAATGGGAAGAGCATATAGGGATTCTTGATACAAGAGAGTAGGTATTTAAAAATCATAAAACTCATCTAGTAAATGTTCTTTGGAGAAGCCAAAACATAGTGGAAGAAATGTGGGATCATTTGGATGTTAATAAGAAGAACAACCCACATCATTTTGAACGGATTTATAAAAGAAAAATTGTGAGGATGCAATTTTTGAAGAAGGGAATAATGTATCACCCCAAACATTTTAATGTTTGTTTCTCTTTAATAATCATTATTAATTAAATAGATTACATTTCATTAATCCCTGAGCCTATATAGAACAAAACATTTTTATTTATTGGATATATTTATAACCTATCCATTTAACATAAATTATCAAGTTCTATGATTTGAATTTTGAAAATATGACATACACAGTTGTGTTTATGATGATATTTAGAGTCTCGTATAATTAACATAATTTTCATTGAATAGTAACATACCCTTATGAATTGTAACATACAATTATGAATATTAACTTCTGCTTATGAATAGTAATATGACCCTTATGAATGGAATCAATACCATTGAATGTATAAATAAATTTAGGCACCATAAAAAAGATGGTTAATATTTTAAGTGTTTGTAATTTTTGATTAAATAATAATTTTAATAAAAATATTAAATTTATCATTTTTAGAATTTTTTTAAAAAAATGGAGTCAAATTTTTGATTCTACATACTGAAAAATTGGTAGGGGGAATTTTTTGGATTTTTTCTAAAATACTTTATTTTCGTTTGAATAGTAAAATATGATAAATTGTGATAAATGCAAAATATTTGATTTACTGCATCATAGGTTATGAAAGACTCATATAAGACCACATGGTTCGAACTAATATTCTATTATATCTATTTGGGATCACATAAATAAATAATATTCATATTATTGCGAAACAATATTGAAATAATAATTAAAATAATGAGAAATATCTCTTCCCCTTTCACTATATAAACCACCCCTCACCCCTCTTCCACCCACATCATTGAAGCTTCAATAATTTCCTAAAGGCTTATCAAATATCTCCATGTCATCCTTCTCTACGTCCATGACCTTATTGTGTTCCCAAATGACCAAACAAAGGCCTTAATGATTTTCTCATAGAGGAGTACTCAAGAGGTGAACCTCTATTCATTTTTCTTTCAATTTCATTTACATAGTTCCATTATTTTGTTCAATCTTCTCACCTCACCTCATTCAAATGAAGTGATAATTCAAGTGAGATACATTTAATAGTTTTTCATTATTCAACTAGAATACTTCATCATCATATCTTGTCTTCCCTTCCTTTTGTACTATGAATGAAAACACTGTCTGTGATGTGCTAATTTATCACACTCAAAGAAGATGGGTTTTCAATTTTCCTTAAAACATTCAAGACTAACCATAAAAGATTTTTCAATGTTTTATAAAGATCATTATATATGTAAATTATTCTTTTTAATTTTCTCCACTCCTTACACACTCATAATAAGATATAATAAAACAAAACCAATTCATTGTACCCAAAACTGCCATGCCAAATCCAAACTTTTATCATCAACTCATCGAATTAGTTACCCTCATGTTATACAAACAGAATCATTATATGATAATATATATCTATTTCATGTCACTTATAATATATATTATCAATTTTTTTTATGTTTAACATCATTTCAAAAAAACATCTCTTCATTAATACATGTTAATAGGTCATGATAACCAAGGAAGATTAGATTGTGATAATTGACTTTGTCTCAATTTTCATGAAATTGGTGTATGTGTACAGACATTTGTCCTATAATATCATTATTAAATTTATATTCTGGGTATAAAATTATTCATTTTATGGTTATTATGTCTTGGTAATATGATTTGACATATTACATTGTGATAAATGACTTTGTCTCAATTTTCAATTTCATTGTGACATACATTGTATTATTCTTCATATAATTCCTATGTGGTGTACCTACTGCACATTTATTATCACATTTCATGTGATATATTATAATTAAATAAAATATAAATTTTCTCATTTAATATATATTATTATTTTCAATTCCACTTCCCATTTCAGATACGGTGTTTATTTTTGAATGTTGTTTTAACTATGGAAGTATTGACGAATCAATATCTTCTATTCTATACGAACAATGTAAAGGAATATTTATCATGTATTAAATAAATGTATAAGTAATATTTTAGACATGTAGTGATGGGTGGGGTATGTTATAGCCCCAAGATGAATCAACAGGTCTCAAGAGACAATCAGTTTGGCGACCAACCCTTCATGTTTGTTTCCAAAAATCAGACAGGTTTTTACCAGAAGAACTAGACCATTTTAATGGTATTATGGTGTCATGTGCAAGTTAAATGATGTCCAATTAATATAAAATTCATTTATAAATTATCAATTATTATTATCCTTTATGTTTTCACTCTGACGAATTCTACGGATGACATTTCATTCTCAATTTATTAATTGCTAGGGTTTTTCATTTTCTAATCATGAAATATTAACTATACAATGTTGGTTATGATTTAGTTTTTATTTATGTTTTCTTCTGATATTTTTAACCCTTATTTTGTGTTTATTCTCAATACATTAATTTTTTTACCTTCTGCATGTTATGAATATTGGATCAGTTATTGAGATTTTATAGAATCAATTTTTAGTTTTTGTTATGTATTTTATTTTGATACCTTTCCAATGTAATTTGAGTGACATATATATAACTATTTTATTCAAGACTAATAAAATAATTTTTACTTTGGGATTTAATTCCTCATAACCATTCCAATGTAATTAGAAATGCAACTATTCTTTTTTAGAGGGGTCGGGGTGTAACATGAATCAATTATTATATATACATGATATTTTTCAGCGACATATATATGTATTCATTATATATTCAGTTTATTGATTAAATGTTATGTGTTTTAGTATCTTACATTAAAAAATAAATTTCACAATATCTAGTTATTTAAATGGAATGGATAATCAGTTATTTCCCATGAGAAATTTTAATAATCCAATAGAGTCATTTTTTGTTTCATATTATTTACCTTTACAATGAATTTGTTCTCAACCTTATTATATTTCATTTCCCCAGGTTAAAAAGATGAATCATTTCATTGAGTTTCAAGGATGTTTATTTGTTAAATTTATAATGGGAATCATGTATGTAATATGGAATAAAAAAAATTATAAATAGACAAGTCCTTTATTTTATGACTCATTTGAATCATGATAATGCAAACAATCAATGTATCGGCTATGAGATTCTAGTATCGTGGTGTTATAGTTCGTATCATGGTATGTTTGGAATCAACATCATATATATGTCTAGGAAATCATAAATAAAGGAACAAAACAATAATATAGGATTTGAGTAAAATTATATAAGAACATATTATATTTTTACATATATATTATGTTTGAATTATTCTATATACATCATTTTTTGGATACTACTAGATAAAATAGTTCTTAAAAGAAAATACATCGGAGTAATAACTAGTTCTGATATTGTCCTGCCTAACATAGTGTATCATGGTACACAATTGTGTGCCTTACTACATGCCTAGTATGACAGTCCTGTTGGATACTCATAGGATAGTTCAAAAATATAATACCTATATTTTGAAGGATTAGATATTAGTTATATCCCCCCAAGAAACCATGTTTATTACCATGATATTATATTGAAAACATTTTCAATTTAGTGTTAACATTTAACTTGTTTTGTTATTACACGTTATATTAAACAAATTTATGATATATTTCTGTATATTCTATTTTTTAGAAATTGATATTTAAAGAAAAAATAGTATCTGTACTTCGGGAAAATGTTGATATTTCACGACTATGGAAATCAATACAATAATTATTAGAAATGAAAAGGTTATTGAAATATTAGGAATGATTTATTTGGTTTTATTACATAACATCAAACTTATGAAGAATCATTTTCCTCAATCAGATTATGTTATGTAGTGTCACACTATGTGATAGATTCCCCCATCTTTAGTTGTTCTCTTGATCAAATGGATGATAATAAATTGATTGAGTCATTGGAGAATATATTAAAGTAATAAGGATGTAAGTAAAAAGTAAAATCATAGAGTTGCAATATATTTTCAAAATGGAGATGTAGATCATTGGGGGTCATTGATCCAAAAATACTATAGAGGAATAAAAAATATATCCCATGGAATGAACCAATTATATGGATATATTATTTTACAAATATTTACCCCATGAGAAAAATATTTATACAAAGATTAATTTCTATCAATTAGAGAAATATTATAATGAACATGTTGTAGATTATGAAGATACCTTTACAAGGATATCATGGTAATCTAAAAATTTCATTCGCGTCATGTAAAGAAATATTGATCATTTATTTGAAGGGCTAAGGCCACATTTCTGAAGGGTTCTGTTGTATCAAACATTCTCTTCATATGATGAAATATGTTTATGTTACATTTACATCGTGATGTAATTTTCATATTCTTATGGATTCAATTGCATGAAGGAGAATAAGAGAAAGTAATAGAAAAATGATAAATTAGAGAATATTAATAATTATTTTTCCAAATGTGATAACTATAGAAAATATCAACCATATAAAATCAAGAAAGGAATGGGTGTTGGTTATAAGATTGTGGAAAATGGTCAAAATGAAATATAATGAATTATGATGAATGAAAAAACTATAATTCAGTGTTACAGTTACAAGTATATATGGAACTTGACAAACTATTTCACCAATCATCAATGGACTATACCTTTCAAAAGGACATGGGATCAACTAATTTAATTCTTATTTTATTAACACCACAAAAGTAGAATGATTAATGGGATTTCATTTTGAATAAATAATTTTGTTATTAAAATATTTTATCAACGATTTACCTATTTTAAGAGTCATAAAATATTTAAGGCATATACTATAATACTTTATATTTAAGGATTTCGAAACATATTTATAATAGTATCTTGAAAAGGAATTATGTTGGAAGATTAATATTTTTTAAAATACATGGTTGAGGGAGAGATAAGCCCTACTTTTTTTCTAATGATCAAGAATGTTTTTTGTATATAGAATTGATTAATATTCATATGTACTGGAAATATGGATCAGAGAAATTAGATATTAACAATGTTAACTTTTATGTCATTGATTGATTTTACATATTTTTAGATTTTTGTAATATATATAACAACATTTTTCATACTTAATGAAAAAGGATTAATTAATGGTTGTATAATATTTGTTATGGTAACTCATGTTATGAACATTTTTTTAGAGAATATTTGATGAGCGTGTGCACTAGTTTTGTATGTTAGGAATATAAAGACACATAATTTTGATTATAGGATAATGATAAGTTCATTTTTTAAATATGATTAACATCTATCAAATTTTATGTATCATAAATGTTTAGAAATTTTATCCATTTTTTAAATGTTTTCAGTTTAAAATTGCTTGAGGTTTTAGAGGTTAATGTATTAATTTACCAGATGATCAATCATGTGAAACATAATGATGTATAAATAGTTCAAGAAACAACCAAAGGATAAAATTTTATTTATGAAATATATTATAATATTTACTTGTATTCTTATAGATTGGAATAAATCATCTACTATGAGTAAAAAGGTTCTTGAAATTTTTAATTCCTACTCTCATTATTTGAGATGACATAAATGTTAAATTCTATAATAGTTATTTAAGGATTTGTGGTCACCAATATTCATATGAAAATGTTCTCTATAAATATTCATTGGAACATTATTTTTAGTTTTTTGTTTTGAATCCATGATTTCCTTCCCTGCCTATGATCTCCTATTGGGAAACCTTTTATGTCCCCATTGTAATTAAATATCATTCTTATTATGAATTTTTTTTATTAACCATATTTATGAAATTTATTTTTGAATAGTATTTTAAATTAAAATATCAATCAATTGACTGTTAAGATCATGATTTAATTATGAAGACATAATTTAGTTAAGGTGGTGAGAATGAAAAGGCAACAAATTCTAATGTAATAACATCTAGTTCGATAGCGAGTATGCCACCTGAAATCATGTTAATAAGGTAATATAATATCGTGAGACATTAAAATATAATTAATATTTATAATAAATTAAATATATGATATAAAATTTAATTTATTAAACCCTATGCTAGCGTGTGATACAAACAAGAACTATTTTTTGTAGTTTTTGTAGCATACAAGACAGTTTTTACCAGAAAGAATATATTATTAAAATATTATTAAATAATATATTATGATATAACTCAACTGTAAAATTGGGTATTATTAACAGAAATAAATATATTATGAAAATAAATGGTTTACTCAAATATATTATCTACTCTATGTTAACAAATTAATTATAAACAATTAAAAAACTGATAGTATATAAAAGGAATTATTTTATAGAATTCTATTTATATGATCGTAAGGAAATTTTATTGTAATAAGTTTAATTATTTAAGTTTTTAGTGAAATTATCATTGTATATATTTTATATATTCAAATAAAAAAATTTACATTCATCCAATAGATTTGATCAACATAATATATTAATAAACTAATTGTTATGCATTAAAACAAATATTTTTATTATGTTTGTTTAATGATTTTTATGGAGAAACTGTTTAAATACCATGTATAGAAAATTTATTTATTTATATGTAAATATAAAAATCTCCATTGAAATCATAACACAAAAGAACATATTGAGTGATTATCTCTTATTTTCAAAGAAAACTTATTTCTTATTTAATATAAAAAAATACTAAATTTTAATTCAATTATGCTTCTTCATGTAAATTATTTATATTGATAAATTATATTTTATATTTTTTGTAATATTAATTACATGAATTTTATGTAATTAAATGCAAATTATATCAATGAAATAAATTTAATTTTTAATTTGGATATAAATTCATACAAAATAATTAAATGTTTTTTCATTTGAAATCATCATTATCATCTCGTATAGAAGAATAAATTTAAATTGTATTATTCCAAATATTTTAATGAAATTTTGAAGAATTAACTCTACAGTTGGAATCATAAAGAAATATAATTTATAAAACCATCAAAAATGTATTTATAAAATATAATTTTGAATGTAATTATAATTTTTTACATCGATTAAGAGAACAATTAGCTGACCACATAACAAATATTTAATATTATGATCCAAAATTACCTTGATTTACTTCAAAAATCAATAAAATTGAATTATATCAAATATTTTCTACTTTTCTGGAATTTTTCACTTAATTTATCTGGATGACATAGTAAAATGACAGATGAAATTCCATTAAAAAATAAAAACAATGCCACTCATCCCAACTATGAACTTGAACTCACTATGCCCACATTCAATCACCTATCATGGTAAATTGGAATGAACAATATATTCCAAATTAGGTATATAAAATACTTCCCCTATTCCTGAAAAATCACCATTCCATAAATCCATCTAAGGAATCTGTTGGGTGGAAACAAAGAGGTGTATCCCGAATAAGTGGTAGCATTCTTCGTCATGCACATTAGATTTCATTAATTATACAATCATTAAATTACCGTTAAAATAGGTTCATAATAACAATAATATCCAAAATATACTATTATTTTGTAATTTATGGTTTCTAACAACGAATAACATAAAACCATTAAATGTGTAACAAAAATTTCATTCTTCTATACGACGAAATACAACTTCACGAAACAATGTTGTTCATTTTTACTTTACCAACTTTAATGGGTGGGAACTATAGGAGATACAATATATATATATATGATATTCATGAGATATATAATGTCTTTATTATCATTTAATACTTATATATAACATACATTTATGCATTATATTATTTTGGATGCTGTAAAATCATATGAGGATGTATAGACTACCACCTTCTCAGAGGGATGTGATTCATTCACAAAATTCATGGAATGTATAAAAGAATTTTTATATTTATAAATATTTAAATTAAATTAAATATATGTGATATTTATTAATTAATTACCCATATGTAAATATAATATTTTGTTTTCTTTATCACCCTTTGATGACCCAAAAAAGTGATAATGCAGTTCATTGATGTGTTGACTATGACCATCTTAACATAATGTGATTCCTATTACATACAACTAATTATATATACACATAAATATGATTAAATAAAATTCTATTTATGATATAATTACCATTATATATTTAAATAATGTAACATAACATTTTTCAATACAAATAATTTAGAATTAGTAATGTTACTCATGCATAAATACACCATGTCGTATCTATCATTAAATCCTTCATCAATTTCTTATAATAAGAATTAACTATTGGTATTATAAGTATAATATACTTATAAATATGAAAATTTTGTCCTGATTATTGTAGATATTTTTATATAATTATTTTTTTGACAATAGTATACCTACCATTTTTTTAACGCGTGAACCAAATTTGGCCAATGCACCCAAAGTAAACATAATTGTTTATGTAGTTATTTAGAACATTGTTATATGTTAAATTAAATTAATTATAAGTAGTAAGAAGGTTTGGAATGAAGATAATATGTACCATAATATTATTATATTTGAATTAAAATACAGACATGTCTATTTAAACTCAGTACAATTGATTTTTCCAAAATTTACATTCTAATAGGTCTTATTTGTTTTTATACACCAACATACTTGTATATGGAATATATAGTACCCTTTGACATGTTCAATAAATAATGTACTTGTTATCATGATATTATATGTTTTTTTAAATTCTAGATCTTCATGGGGAAGATGATTCAAATGCTTCAATGTTGTATGTGACACTATAAAACATGTAATGAATAATTTCCCAAACAATTCACAAAATGATTATATATGAAATTTCAATTCATTTAGTTATTGTGAACTATACCATGAAGAAAATTATTTTATAGTAATTAATTTTTATATTAAATTTCCTTAAATGTCTATAGTTTTATTTAATTAATTTTATTATTTATTAGATCTTATTTTATTTTTACACAAATTGTTCACTTAGAAAATAATTTGATAAACTGTGGAAATATACATAAAACTATACTATTTAGTCAATATCGATATTTTATAAAGAAAATTATTTATTTTTATTATTATATTTAAATTACACATTGAAATATGATTGATGGGGGAACATATAATTTATATAGATCATAGATTCCTCACTACTTTCTCATGATATGAATAAAATTTGAAAATGTAAATGGGTTTTTATGTATAGTAGTAAATCACCATGTACATGGTATTTATGATAGATGTTTTCATGTGCCCAAGAAAAGATGTCCAATAATTACTTATTTCCTTAAGTTTCATTCATTTATTAGTTATCCGTGATATTTTTATTCAAAAAATCTATGAAAGAATTGTATTATCAGTTTATTGAATAAATTTAATTTTTTTAGTTTGGTACCATTATAAATTGATACTAAATTATCTATTTATTTCAATGGAATGTATTATGGGTTATTTACCAGCCTAGTTGGACTTATTTTCATGGATTCATTATTTTTCCACATTACATACCCTTACTGAGGGGATGATCCCACACTTATTATGTTTATTCTCCACTACGTATAAAGATAAATCTGTAGATAGAGCTTCAAGTATGTTTGTTAATCCCATTTTATTATGTATAATCATTGTAATTTCTATTTCAAAATCTATTATCGGTATAATTTATATAATCTGAAATTATAAAAATATAATGCTAATCAGTACATCTGTATTTGATTCATTAAAATCATGGTGATGAAATAAAGTACTAGACCAAATCAAGGCTTTTAGGTTTGGGGAATCACAATATTTTTTATGTGTTTCCATCACAAATAATCTATCACAAGAAATTATTTTTTTATTTGTGTTACATGTAGTATTATTTTTACACAAAATCATATTAAAATGAAGCACACTGTTTTTTAATGAACCAAAATCAATATTTAACGCAAAATCCCATCTTCGTCGCTATTTATTATTATAGACAATGTAAATAATTATATAACTGTGTGTATGAACAAAAGGATAGTATTAGAAATAAAATAATTGAAAAATGTTAGTTTTTTTAAAACCCATGAAATCATGTTAATAGAAAAATTTCATTATTAAATAATAGACGTTCATAAAATCTAATTAAGGGACATAAAATAGTGGAATCTATAAGATCAGTGAATATACATGAAAAATTTTACATAAGAACATATATTTATTCACTGAAAATTGAAATCATATTTTCAATAAGATAATTTTATAAAATTTTAAAAATAAGTTTAGTTTTATTAAAAAACATTAACAGGATTATAAGATTTAATTATAGAACTGGAGTAATAGTTTTTCTTATTCATATTACATACTGAATAACCAAAATGGACAACCTCCAACTCCAGAGTACCCAATGCATTATATATTAAATTGTGACTACCAATACCTGGTTTCTCAAAGAACTATCCATCGTTGGTTGAAAACATGAACAAATATCATTCATTTATAATTAAAACGCATATAATTAGTTTTTTTCAGAACCACAAGTTATCATAAACTATTCCCTTTAGCCATAACATAATCATTAATCCTAAAATATTTATTCATAAAACACTTTTAGATGAAAAAAACATCACATTTTGAAACCAATCATTTTTAAAAATTGAAAATGTAAAAGTTAAATGTATTGTTTTTATGAATCTGTATTATCAAGAAATTTATGATTTAAAATATTATTATCAAATTAATGTGGGTAATTATATTAGTGGAAAACATCTACAAAACATTATAATTTACATTTAAAAATTGAAACATTTAAATAATGGATTTTAATGGAATATTCCTTACAAAAATCATATCCTTAAAGAGTGCATTAATAAAATTAATATATTAGTTTTATCTACAATAAATACAGATAAATAGAGAAAAAATAAAATGTACTATATTTAAATGTAATATAACAAAAAATATTATCCAGACAAAATCAAGACGGAAATTTTTAACACAAACTATTTAAATTTGGTAAATATTTAAAATTCATCATGTCTAACTTCATTGAAACCTATTAAAACTCATTTATAATGGTGTGAGGAATGTTATGAATTTAATCCCGAACTATATTCATACTTTTAATACCTTATGTGTCCCTTAAATATAATCTTTTCGTCTTTTAATTAATAATATTTTACTATTTTCATTGTTTTCAATTCATTTGTTTTATGGTTTCATGATTGGTTCATTTTTTTATAATTATAGATTTTCATGTAAAATGAATATAAGAATCTATAATTATAATGGAATTGAATTCATACACTTCAGTAAGTATAAATGGCCCATGAAATAATTCTTATAACATTATTATGATTCACATGAGATGTTATTTTTAATAATTATTTAGATTATTTAAGTGGTTTATGTAAAAATCCAAATCATTGTCAATTTTATATATTATTAAATATAAATATTAGTTATAGGGAAAGAAAAAAGTTTTATAATATAGAATAAAAATAATTTTTCCTATAACAATTGTTTTACGGTCAACCCTGAATGTCGTAATCGGAAACAAATATTCATTATCAACGAAGAGGGTTAACTTCTATTAATTAGAAAACAGTTTCATTTCATTGAATCTGTAAAGACCCGTAAATTTCAAGGAAATTTATTTCTTAATTTTCTTTTGAATTTTACAAGAACGCAGTTTCTGAGGGCACCTGATTCTGAGGCCCGGTGTGCCCAGAATCATTTTCTGAAGATTGTCTCAGGTACGTTCAGTGAACGGACGAGTAGGTTCTTCTAACATTTGAACCGATGCCCGGAATCGAATTCTGAGGGCACTGATGAAATCGCAGTGCCGGTATTTTCTTAGAAACACCTTTTCCGGAGTTGCGTTTTCTCGGGTGTGGTTTTTAATTTTCGGGCTTGAAGTTAAGAAATAAAATAATTTTTTTCGACAACTTTATTTTATTTCACTTAAGCCACATGGGAGCCACTTGAAGACACTTAAAAGCAGCTTAAACTGAGTTGAACCAGATAGGGTACTATCCAGAAATATCCTACCCTCTTGGTAGGTTATTTGTGAGGTGGGGCCCGCACGAGCCCCACCGTTTCTTTCCCCTAAGTAACGCACCCGCGAAAACCCGTCATTATGAATTTCAACTGACGCGTTTTCTTAAATTCTTTACAGACCATTTAATTGGGTGGTTTTCTTCTTGAATTAAATGAGCTGTTACTTTCATTTAATTAATACAACGAATTGATGGGTCGTTACTTACCTTTTTCATTTGTTGGCGTAATAATAAAATAAGACCAACAAGTCTTTTTGTAGGATTACTCGTTGGGATGTTTTGTTAGAGTTCTTGAGTCTTCGTCCTCCTTCGCGAAGAACGCGAAGAACGCGAAAAACGCCGACCTCCGACGAAGAACGCCGAACCTGTAGAAATCGACAACGTGACGCCGTGTTCTGCGACGCCGACGTTCCCTTCTTGCAACGTTCTTCTGCAACGTCCCTTTCTCCGCAACGAATCTTCGATCAGCTGTTGAGGTAAGAGACTTCGGGTTTCTCCTAAATCTCCCTTGTGTTTTTTTTAAAACACGGATTTAATTTTATATAATTAAATTAAATCTGTTGTTTCATGGTCCGTTGAGTTTGCCGACTCAACGCCGGTTTCCGCGACGACGCGACGCCCTTCCGCGACGACACGACGATCCCTTCCTTCCGCGACGAACAATTCCGCGAAGAGCGTGCGTACGACAACGACTACGAGGTAGGGTTTGTTGTGATTAATTCCTTTTCCCCGTGATATTTCCTTTTAAAAGTAAATAACCCTGACATAAGAACAATTTTATTCCATTAAAATTGTTGATTCATATGTTGAATATTATTTCTCCTGTTGTTTATCACTAACGCGGAGGGTGCAGGCCAAACGAACACGGCCCGTCGAACCTCCGTCGTTCTTCGTTGTTATGCGGATTTGACGGGCGACGAAGAAACGTGCGACAACGGAAGTTTGATGGTTCCGCAGTGAAGAACGAGTCCCGGGAGGAGCATCGGCGCAGGCGGGAACATAATCAGACCACCGGAGCGACTCCGGGGGCCCGCGGAAGCTGCCGGCGGCGCGGGTCGCCGGCGCGGCGGCGCCTGCAGTCGGGAGCGGCGGCGCCCCGGCGCGCCGCCGGACAAGGCCGCCGCGGCAGAAGCCTCGACGGCGGCACTCGCGGACCCACGGCTGCGCGGGTTCGGCCCGCACGGGACGCGGCTGAAGCCGCGTCCGGTTTTCCAGAGCGACACCCCGCGGGTGCCGCGGGGTTGTCATGCGGGGGCGGCGGCTTCCCCCCCGCGTCGCTCAGCTGTCCAGGGCGACACCCCGCGGGTGCCACGGGGGTGTCCCGCGGGGGCGGCGGCTCCCTCCCGCGTCGCTCGACCGCTCGGCCGAGTCGAGCAGGGCTGGCCGAGCCAGGCCGGTCCGACCGGCCGGACCGGGTCCGACCGGGTCGACCCGGTTCGGCCGACCCAGGGGGGGGTCGGTCCGGCTCGGCCTGGGCCCGAACCCCCCGTCTTCGGACTGTTTTCGGTCTTTCGCCTGTAACATGAGATATGGGCCTCCGAACGACACACCGTCAGCGGCAACACAATCCTTGGATCGAGACAGTCGTTTCGGTATATCGCACTCAAGGTTTCGAAATACTTTGGGATCGTCTAGGTTGGTTCGTACACGAAACCAACCGAGCCCTCGGAGCGGAAACGCTCATATCATGAGCTACGGACGTCCGATTGATATGCCGCCAGCTTTGTTGAATTCCTCTAAGTGAGATGGATCTTTTGGCATACTCCGCTCAAGGTTTGGATGCTGTCGGAGTGCGGTCGGGTTGGTTCGCTCGCGAAACCAACCGGGCCCCTGGAACGAAAAAGCCAATAACTCACAGACCGGGCGTCTGATTGAAGCACCGTCTGTCTCGTTTCTTTCCTTTTGATGAGACAGAACTTTTGGCATCCTCCACCTGAGTTTCGGATACAGATGCATAGTGGTCAGGTTGGATCACACCGAAATCCAACTGGGCCCCTAGAACGGGAAAAGCTGATATCTTTCAGACCAGATGTCCATTTGACGAACTGTCAGCGGCGTTGGTGATCAAGTTGAGAAACGGTCCCTATGAATATACCCTATGAGTGTTTGAGGTATAGTTGAGTTATGGCCGGATTGGTTCGCACACGAAACCAACCGGGCCCCTAGGACGAAAAGGCTAGTAACTCACAGACCGGGCGTCCGATTGACGCGCCGTCTATCACGTTGAGACCCCTATGACGAGGTGGTCCTCTGAGATACTTCCTTGCGGGACTTTGTGATACTTGTAGTATCGACCAGTAGCTCGTGGAGCGGACCCTCCTAGAGATGAGCATGCGGAGTACGAAGACCGTGTAGCTGGCTAAGACCCGACGACTGCTGATCGAACGACTCGGTGTGTTACATAGGTGCGCTTGGTTGTAGCGGCACATGTGAGCGCTTCGTTGTAGCGGCAGACCCATAAAAGAGGTGCGCTTGGTTGTAGCGGCACATGGGTGCGCTTGGTTGTAGCGGCAGACCCACGACAGAGATGCGCTTGGTTGTAGCGGCACATGGGAGCGCTTGGTTGTAGCGGCAGACCCACGACAGAGGTGCGCTTGGTTGTAGCGGCACATAGGAGGTCTTGGTTGTAGCGGCAGACCCACGACAGAGGTCCGCTTGGTTATAGCGACACATGGGAGCGCTTTGTTGTAGCGGCAGACCCACGACAGAGGTGCGCTTGGTTGTAGCGGCACATGGGAGCGCTTGGTTGTAGCATCTGGCCCGCGGTACTCGACAGGAGGAGTATCTCAGCAGTGTTAGGTTAGTGAACAGTACCTCGGAGTCGTGACAGGACCACTGTACACTCCAGAGACGGAGCTCTTCAGCAGTTACAGTTTCGATAATGAAAATCCTGGTTTGAGCTGAGACTTTTGACCTTTGTGATTCCTCATGATTGAGATGGGTCACTTGATAAATTAGGTATATGTATGTGCATATACCTGGTTAGTGGTTATCCGATGATTTCACAATCCTTGTCTTTTCCTCATGATTGAGATGAGTTACTTGGTATCTTTTTTATATGTATGGGCATATATCTAAGTAGAGGTTATCTGTTGAGATCTTCTTTGTGGTTATCCTTGTTGGTTTTAGTGAGACCTTGAGGGTCTCGGGGTCCCCACTGAGTATCATTATACTCACCACTGCACGGGCTATGCCCGCACTTCGTTGTGTTGGATGCAGACGACGGACAGCGCTGATCGTGGTGGAGGCTTGTAGAGCAGGACGGTACCTGGAGGTGGAACACTGGGCGGGACATACTCAGAGCGGTTAGGTGGACACGAGAAGCATTGGAGGGTATCTGTACCCACCCTTCAAGTGGGAAATCCAGAGGATAGCTCGACGCTGTAGCTTTTCGTTCAGTTGCTGTTTTTCCCTTTCAGTTGTACTTTACTTTCAGTTTGGGTTTGTATACTGACCCATTTACTTTTCCTCACTTCAGTTGTACTCTGTTTTTACTTAGTGTTTACTTTTCTTCTTTCTTACTCTACGGTGCTTGTTTACTTCTCAAAGGCAATGCCTTCCCCTTTTTTCGGGATTTACCCCTTGCTTCTAGTCACCAGCCCCTGGCCTATGGAAGGCGGGCTTGGGGTAGTCACGGCACGGGCCCCGAGGGCGGGTCGTGACAAATTGGTTTCAGAGGTGGCCAGTTCTACCGCAGAATGTGATCTTTCTTCTATGTGCAGCAATAGTGTTTAGCATATTGAGTGTGCTGATCAGTCCAGGGAGTCCAGTGTTGGTGCGGCGGCCGACGTATCCGTACACCAGGACCCTGACTTCTGATTTCCGACTTAATGCACAAAAACATTGATTGCATGTGTGTTTCAAGTTTTCTTTGTGATTACTTGTGTCAGATCACCAGGTATACTGTCCTTACCGTGGTGCACTTGTTTCTTTTCCAGTATGGCTCCACGACGACAGCCAGCTAGGGTTCTAAGCGATGTGTGTGGCGAGAGCCCATCGATCGTCGAGGACTCGGTACAGGGCCCTTTGACAGCTGAGGCACCGGCGGTACCTATACCCGCCGAGCCACCGATGCTACCATCCCCAGCCGCTAAAGATGCATGTCGCCTTAGAGCACTGCATGAGTTCCAGTGCCAGTGACCGCCCAGGTTCCGCGGGGAGATGGACCCTCAGGCCGCCGAGGGCTGGCTGGAGGCAGTTGTACGGGTTTTCAGATTAGTGAGGACACCAGCAGACCTCATGGTGATCCTCGCAGCGAGCCTCCTGCATGCGGAAACATGCAGATGGAGGAGCTTGATGCTCCAGGTTCACTACAAGGTGTCTCCCCTCTGGACAGAATTTGAGATCATCTTCCGCTCCGAGTTTGTCCTAGCCACCCTCCGAGCAGTGCACATCCATGAGCTAATACAGCGGCGGCAGGGCAGCATGACAGTGGCCCAGTACTCGGTGAGATTTACTGATCTCTCGAGCTACTCCACAGATATGGTACGGGACCCGTTCTTTTGGGCCCAAACCATCGAGAAGGGACTGAGGCACGAGGTCAGGGCTTCGATGATCTCCCTCGACATTACGAATCTGGCAGGGGTGTTGGAGCGAGCCCTCTTAGTGGAGAGTTTCTTTGCTGAGCAGTCTCCAGCAGCAGGACCCACCACTTGCCGACATGTTGCAGAGTCTTCTACAGTAGGCAGTAGATATATGACGCAGGGGTCCAAAAGGACTAGACCTACAGGTGGTCGACACCGTGACTCCGGATCGTTTGTGCGAGGCACTCGGGGTGGGCAACGACTTGCCATGAGAGGGAAGTGTTACTCCTGCGGAGGGATTGGTCACATGGCTCATGACTGTCTGACCCACCATACGGATGACCAACAGATGGACGAAGGGCCCCCCAGGCAGAGGTAGAGGTTCGATCAGGGCGGGCCGCAAGGAGCAGGCGGCCATGGGAGGGGAGCTGGCCGTGCAACAGGAGGTGGACGACGCTTCGGGGTGTTGCCACCACCACCACCAGGAGGTCCACCCCGACCGCAGGAGACAGGTGGACATGGGAGAGCTCAGCTTCAGGCATATGAGGACTACGATCATGGAGCTCCGGGAGCAGATGGATAGGAGCGGGATTAGCTCCAGACCTGGATACATTTGTTCATGTTGCCTCTAGTTTTGTTGATGTATGTTTTTAGATGCCTTGTGTCTTTGTACTTGAGATGCAGTAATAAAATACACCTTTTCTTGTGGAATTTACTTTCCTGTCCTCTCTTATGTTGTTACTAAGAGGTTCCGGTTTCGACTGTTGACTTGACCCTCACTTGAGAGGTACCTACTGGAGGAGACCCAGTTACCACACACTGATGCCGACAGTGTGACTCAACCCTTTGAGGCGAGGGTAACGGTTGGATCTCTTGGTATTAACATCGAGGCCTTACAACGTCATCCTTGGAATGGGTTAGTATCATCCATGTCGGGATTGACAGTATTAGGAAAAGAATGTGGTTCATCTAGGGGATGAGACCAGATTTCTCTTATCTGCAAGGATGAAATCGTAGCAGCTCTTGTGGGACTAGAGGTGGTCCGGGCCATGACAGAGAAGGTCCAGGTCATCCAGGAGCGGATGAGGACAGCTCAGAGCCGGCAGAAGTCATATGCTGACAGGAGGCGGAGGCCACTAGAGTTCGAGGATGGCGACCACGTCTTCTTGCGTGTCTCACCTCGACGTGGTTTGCGGAGTTTTGTCCGAGGTGGCAAGTTGTCTCCATTCTTCATCGGACCCTTCTAGGTCCTCAGCAGGATTGGCGAGGTGGCTTACCACCTAGCTCTACCACTTTTGTATCCCTAGTTTGTATTGAAGCTTTACGGGGACATAAAGCCCTGTGGTGGGAGTAATGTAATGACCCATAAATTTCAAGGAAATTTTTTTCTTAATTTTCTTTGGAATTTTACAAGAACGCAGTTTCTGACGGAACCTGATTCCGAGGCCAGGTGTGCCCGGAATCATTTTCCAAAGTTTGGCTCGGGTACGTTCACTGAACGGACGAGTGGGTTTTTCTAACTTTTGAACCGGTTCCCGGAATCCAATTCGAAGGGCACCGATGAAAACGCAGTGCCAGTATTTGCTTAGAAACGCCTCTTCCGGAGTTGCGTTTGCTCGGATGTGGTTTTTAATTTTCGGGCTTGAAGTTAAGAAATAAAATAATTTTTTTCGACAAATTTAATTTATTTCACTTAAGCCACTTGGGAGCCACTTGAAGCCACTTAAAAGCAACTTAAACTGAGTTGAACCGGATAGGGTACTATCCAGAAATATCTTACCCTCTTGGTAGGATATTTGTGAGGTGGGGCCCCCAGGAGCCCCGCTGTTTCTTTCCGCTAAGTAACACACTCGCAAAAACCCATCATTATGAAAGTCAACTGACGCGTTTTCATAAATTCTTAACAGACCATTTAATTGAGCAGTTTTCTTCGTGAATTAAAAGAGCTGTTACTTTCATTGAATTAATACAACGAATTGATGTGTCGTTTCTTACCTTTTTCGTTTTTTGGCGTAATAATAAAATAAGACCATCAAGTATTTTTGGAGGATTACTCGTTGAGATGTTTTGTCAGAGTTCTTGAGTCTTCGTCCTCCTTGCGAAGAACGCGAAGAACGCGAAGAATGCGAAGAACGCTGACCTCCGACGAAGAACGCCGAACCTGTGGAAATCGACGACGCGACGCCGTGTTCCGTGACGCCGACGTTCCCTTCCTGCAACGTTCTGCTGTGACGTCCCTTCCTCCGCAAAGAATCTTCGATCAGCTGTTGAGGTAAGAGACTTTGGGTTTCTCCTAAATCTCCCTTGTGTTTTTTTAAACACAGATTTAATTTTATATAATTAAATTAAATCTGTTGTATCATGGTCCGTTGAGTTCGCCGGCTCAACGCCTGTTTCCGCGACGACGCGAAGCCATTCCGCGACGACGCGGCGATCCCCTCCTTCCGCGACGACCAATTCCGCGAAGAGCGTGCGTACGACGACGACTACGAGGTAGGGGTTGTTGTGATTAATTCCTTTTCCCCGTGATCGTTCCTTTTAAATGTAAAGAACCCTGACATAAGAACAATTTTATTCCATTAAAATTGTTGATTCATATGTTGAATATTGTTTCTCCCGTTGTTTATCACTAACGCGGAGGGTGCGGGTCAAACGAACACGGCCCGACGACCCTCCGCCATTCTTCGTTGTTATGCGGATTTGACGGGGGACGACGGAACGTGCCAAAACGGATGTTTGTTGGTTCCGCATGTGAAGAACGAGTTCCAGGAGGAGCAGTGGCGTAGGCGGGAACAGAATCGGACCACCAGAGTGACTTCAGTGGCCCGCGGAAGCCGCCGACGGCGCGGGTCGCCGGCGCGGCGGCGCCCGCAGTCGGGAGCGGCGGCGCCCCGGCGCATCGCCGGAAAAGGCCACCACGACAGAAGCCGCGGCGGCGGCACTCACAGACCCGTGGCCGCGCGGGTCCGGATCGCGCACGACGCTGCTGAAGCCGCATCCGGTTGTCCAGAGCGACACCCCGCGGGTGCCGCGGGGTTGTAACGCGGGGGCGGCGGCTCCCCCCCGTGTCGCTCGGCTGTCCAGGGCGACACCCTGTGGGTGCTGCGGGGGTGTCACGTGGGGGCGGCGGCTCCCCCCCGCGTCGCTTGACCGCTCGGCCGAGTCGAGCTGGGCTGGCTGAGGCAGGCCGGATCGGCCGACCCGGGGGTTGGGGGGGGGGGGGGGTCGGGCCGGCTCGACCCGGGCCCGAACCCCCCGTCTTCGGATCGTTTTCTGTCTTTTACCCATAACTTGAGCTACGGACCTCCGAACGACGCACCATCAGCGGAAACGTGATCCTTGGATGGAGACGATCGTTTCAGTATATCACACTCAAGGCTTCGGAGTACTTTGGGTTCGGCCGGGTTGGTTCGTACACGAAACCAACCCGGCCCTCAGAGCGGAAACGCTCATATCTTGAGCTACGGACGTTCGATTGACGTGCCATCATCTTTGTTGAATTCCTCTAAGTGAGTCGGATCTTTTGGATTACTCCGCTCGAGGTTTGGATGTCGTCGGAGTACGGTCGGGTTGGTTCGCTCACGAAACCAACCAGGCCCCTGGAACGAAAAAGCCAATAACTCACAGACCGGGCGTCCGATTGACACGTCGTATGTCTCGTTGCTTTCCTCTTGATGAGATGGAACTTTTGACATCCTCTGCCCGAGTTTTGGATACAGATGGATAGTGGCTGGGTTGGATCGCACCGAAATCCAACCGGGCCCCTGGAACGGAAAAAGCTGATATCTTTAAGACCAGACGTCTGTTTGACGAACCGTAAGCGGCGTTGGTGATAATGTTGAGAAACGGTCCCTATGAATATACCCTATGAGTGTTCGAGGTATAGTTGATTTACGGCCGGATTGGTTCGCACACGAAACCAACCGGGCCCCTGGGACGAAAAGGCTAGTAACTCACAGACCGGGCGTCCGATTGACGCGCCGTCTGTTGCGTTGAGACCCCTATGACGAGGTGTTCCTTTGAGATATTTCCTTGCAGGACATTGTGATACATGGAGTATCTACCAGTAGCTCATGGAGCGGACCCTCCCGGAGACGATCGTGCGGAGTACGTAGACCGTGTAGCTGGCTGAGACCCGACGACTGCTGATCGAACGACTCGTTGTGTTACAGAGGTGCGCTTGGTTGTAGCGGCAGACCCACAACAGAGGTGCGCTTGGTTGTAGCGGCACATGAGAGTGCTTGGTTGTAGCGGAAGACCCACGACAGAGGTGCGCTTGGTTGTAGCGGCACATGGGAGCGCTTGGTTGTAACAGAAGACCCACGACAGAGGTGGGCTTGGTTGTAGCGGCACATGGGAGCACTTGGTTGTAGCAGCAGACCCACGACAGAGGTGCACTTGGTTGTAGCGGCCCATGGGAGCGCTTGGTTGTAGCGGCAGACCCACGACAGAGGTGCACTTGGTTGTAGTGGCACATGGGAGCGCTTGGTTGTAGAAGCTGGCCCGCGGTACTCGACAGGAGGAGCACCTCATCAGTCTTAGGTTAGTGAGGAGTACCATAGAGTCATGACAGGACCACTGTACACTCCAGAGACGGAGCTCTTCAACAGTTACGGTTTCGATAATGAAAATCCTAGTTTGAGCTGAGACTTTTGACCTTTGTGTTTTCTCATGATTGAGATGGGTCACTTGATAACTTAGGTATATGTATGGGCATATACCTAGGTAGTGGTTATTCGATGATTTCACAATCCTTGTGTTTTCCTCATGATTGAGATGGGTTACTTGGTAACATAGGTATATGTATGGGCATATATCTATGTAGAGGTTATCTGTTGAGATCTTCTTTGTAGTTATCCTTGTTGGTTTTAGTGAGACCTTAAGGGTCTCGGGGTCCCCACTGAGTATCGTTATACTCACCCCTGCACGGGCTATGCCCACACTTTGTTGTGTTGGATGTAGACGACGGACAGCGCTGATCGTGGTGGAGGCTTGCAGAGCAGTACGATACCTGGAGGTGGACCACTGGGCGGGACATACTCAGAGCGGTCAGGTGGACCCGAGGAGCATTGGAGGCTATCTGTACCCACCCATCAGGTGGGACTTCCAGAGGACGGCTCGACGCTGCGAATTTTCTTTTAGTTGCTGTTTTTCCATTTCAGTTGTACTTTACATTCAGTTTGGGTTTTTATACTGGCCCATTTACTTTTCCGCACATCAGTTGTACTCTGTTTTTACTTAGTGTTTACTTTTCCTCTTTCTTACTCTGTGGTGCTTGTTTACTTCTCAAAGGCAATGCCTTCCCCTTTTTTCGGGATTTACGGCTTGGTGCTAGTCGCCAGCCCCTGGCCTATGGAAGGCGGGTTTGGGGTAGTCACGACACGGGCCCCGAGGGCGGGTCGTGACAGAATAAGAGGTGATGAGAAATGGAATTGATATATGATATTACATTACAAACATAATATTAAATAATATTAATAATTCAATAATTACAATGATTTTATTGATGATTGATCTAAGGATAAAGTTGAAAAACAGATGCTGTTAAGAGATGTGATTTGAGAAAGTCATCTCTTGAATATCACCTCATTGAATAATCTCTTATAGAACATATAATTTTTTATTGCATGATACCAGAATAACATGTTAGTGTGGAATGTATTTAGGATTTTCGAATGATATTTTAAGAGAATAATTGATTTTTAAGACAAAATTAGTGTTGAGGATCAGTATTTATACTTGATGTGATGTCATTTTATGTGATTTATAATAATTATTTTATATTTAAAGGTAATAAAAATTATTATATAATTAATTAAATATTATTTTGTGGAAAACTATTTCTGTAATGGTTCATTATTTTCAATAAACAAATCAACCATAAATTTCAAAAACAATTTTTTAGGAACAAGATTATTTTATCTTTTATCTTTAACCTGTTTCATTTATTTAAAATTTAATATGATAAGTATATTTTAACCATGGTTATATTTTTATCCCTATAAAAATGAACATAATATATTATTTGGAAATTATTATTTATAATAATTAATTAATTTTCAAAAAATAAATAAAATTTATTAGAATATATAAATTTGAAAACAAAACCGAGAGACCTGATAAAAAATTGGTTTCAAGAAGTTTATTTTTCAAGAAAAATACGTTTTGAAAATAATTATATGACTACTGATTTTAATTTTTCAAAATGATTTAATATATACTAATACATATAATATATAAATAATTTGATACATTCCTTAGTATGAATATTTTTAGTTATTATAGATCAGATTCATTTCTTAGAAAAAAACTTCTGAAAAATACTATTTGAATCCCAAAATAATCATTCTATAAAATAGAATATAATGTTTATGAAAAAAAATTTATGATAATGAAATATAACTAAATAGTATATATTTTTTAGAACCAAAACATAAAACATAATATAACTTTTAAAATTATTAATTGATTAGTTGCATTATTGTTTTTGAAAAGAATTGACATTTCTAAAATACTCATTAATTTTTAAAATTCAATGAAAAAAAATATTCAAAACTTCTATAGTACCATTATATAAATTTCATTATTTATTTTCACATATTTATCCAAAATTAAAATAATTAATAGTTTTTTAGGTCCATATTGAAAATATTACATATTGGGTCCCATTTAGATTGGTGTTTCATGTCATATACATTTCTAAAAATTATGATGAAATACAAATCTCTAAGTGTTGTATTCTCCCACAATTTAATAATTTATATCCATAAAAATTTAAATAGATCATAGTAATCAGTGTATTAACATTTGGAAATACCTTTTTGGATATCTAAAGTCATATATATATATATATATGTGGTTAATAAAAGATGCCTTTAATATTTTTGAAAATGAAATACGATGGTCATATAGAATAACACAAAAATATGTTTCTAAATTATTGAAAATTAATGGGAAGTTATAATATGGACATGTAGGGAAATTTTAAATAAAATAATATCATTTAGAGTGATAGATAAAAATTATCAGCGAAAATTGATTGATTCTAATAAATCTAATTTACACAAAATAATAAATCATTATAGTGTAAAAAACCATTAATAGATTAAAAATGATGGGAAAATGGTAAAACATTTGATTCAATACACATATAAAAAATTTAAAAATTTTCATTAACATACATACAAAATATATATGAAAAAATACATACATTTTTGTATAATTTCAAAATTTAATCAATTTCGTTTATAATATAATCATGTTCATCAAACTATGATAATTAAATATGATTTACTCATTCATGATTAACTGAAATCATTTTTTAATAGACCATATAATCAAAAAAAGAATAACAATTTATCAATCTAGTAATTATCTGTTAACAAAATCATAATTTAATAGAACAATTTAATAAAATATAAATATTGAATAAGGCGTCATAGGATGAAATAAACCTTTAGGCATCAAAGTTTTCCTTATAAAAATATCAAATTCCTTCATTCCATATTCAAAAACCACTTTTTCACAATTGACAACAATTTCCATAACATTATATAATTCTATAACCTCAAATGTTATTACACACCACTTATATCACATCCAAAAAAAATTAATAGTTTTATTCTATTTTAATCGTTGACCATAATGCTAGGTGTTACATATACCCAAAAAAAATGAAACATCACCCATTAAATAATTAATAAATTGAAAATAGGTTAACAAACAACCAAATATTATTGTCATATACATTGATCTTATAGTCAACCTTAAGCATATAGACCCAATTTAGTATATATAACTCTCAAGTCAGCCTCACATGAAATCGAATTAACAACCAATTTTATCTAAACCCTCCTTTAATACAAATTATAAACCCATTGAACTTGATCTCACCAGTTTTGGTTCTAAAATAATTTTTTATATTCTTTGAATTTGTAGAAAAAAAGGACAATTTTATACATTTGATGAAAAATAAAACCAATAAAGTATATTATAATACATTTGGAACCAAAGATAATTTATGGTTTTTCCATTGGATTGTAATTATATAATATTATATAAAAACTAGGATACATAAAACCTAGTGAAAAAAATCCATATCATCTCATACTAGGTTCTTCACATTTTTTATATTTAATAATAATTACATTAATAATACAAGTATTAATTATTTGTATAATAAATAACATAATAGTTAATAACTTTAATTATAAGTAAGGGTACACATATTCAATATTAATTGAATGATATTGATGTTCTTAAGATGCAGATGATGGAATTTCGAAATAATCAATGTGGATGATCGAATCCATGGAAAATTTATATCCATCAAATACTATATCATAAAAAAATTGTAGTGAATAAATCATTTACATAAGAGAGTACTAATATTAGTCAACAATAATGACCAATTTGAAAATATTCTATAAATAACGATCCAGTTGAACATGATGCAAGCATAACAGAAGCATAATTTAATATTATACCATCAATTTCAGATCAATATTATAATAACTTTTCAAATTTATATTTTCCTACAGAGTACATTAAAATAAACTCATAGGACAAAGATATAAATGGTAAAATAAATAACATTAACTAATAAATTGTAGAGATACAAACGACACAATGACAATCATTATATTTTTTTGGATCACTGATGATTATAAGAAACACCAATGAATAAAAAATATATAAAAAACATGATATCAACTATTTTATAACAAATCATAAAAAATTATACTTTTAACAGTTAATAATAATGCAAGTACATGACATTCTGACCCATCTCACTCAAGAAAAATTGTCTCTACATGTTGAATATAAACCGTCAACCATGAATCCTTATACAGAAGAGGGATCCAAATAGATTTCAATTACACGATTTGATGAGTACTCTTAGATTGATTGTTAGTGTTCCATTCACTAAAGAAATCATTACCATGTTTTGGTTATTTTTTTTGTTTCATTTGAGGGTTTCAAGTGTAGTCATGTTGAAGTGGTTCTATGTGAGATCTCTTAAATAGTTGTATGTGAGACATGAGAAATGACATAAAGAATGATTCGTGAGTGAGATGGGGGTATAATAATGGTAGGGTTTAGTTTTTTTAGGGAAATACTAATTTGGTAATATTACTCTTTTTCATTTAGAATTCCAAAATTTATATAAAATCAATGAATGGGATAAATTTCCTTGTTGATAGTTAGGTGTATATATTTATAATAACACAATGATAAATATTAGTATTCAAAGTGAATGTTTCATTTGAAAATTCTAATGGTGGTAGAAAAATGAAATAAAATTAGAAATTGAATTAAATAATTTTCTTTTGGAGTTTCATATGTATGTTACGGAATAAGGTGTTTATGTTATTAAAGTATATTTTTTAAGGACTTGGTAATGTTATATCATTATTATTTTTAAGGGTATATGAGAATTGGAATGATTTTTTAATGGTATATTGATATATTTATAAAGAGGTCGTAGTACAATGTTGGGAGTTTGAATATGAAACCTGATACTTAGAATGGATATCATTTACTCATTATGTTGTATTATTAATTATGACTCCCACAAAGACAATTTAGTAATTTGAAGAAATATAAATTTATGATTTTTTGATACCATGTTGTTTTTTTGGACTATTTAATAGTGAAATTGTATTTTGGATAACTAGATGGTTGAAAATAGTGTTTTGGGGTGGATTATTTTAGAGAATAGTTCAGAAATGTTTCTCCCATGACTATGTGGCCTAATTAAAAAATATGAATTCCTTTTTTTCACTATTATTATTGAGTGTATAACCCTTATTTTATTCATTTTTTCACCTTCTATAAGTTGTACTATTTTATCCACTCAATCCCATAACAAAACACCAACAAGCTCGGGTGTTATTTATGGTCTTCCATGTATATTTGAGTAATGATTACAAAATATGGGTTCTACATTACCTTCATCATCTAATTTTTATTAATTTATAGTTTTAATGGTTGGTTATATATTTGTATTTCCATAAATTAGTGGTGTAATCGACGACCATTTTTTTGGAAATCTATCTTCATATAAAGAGGGGGACTTGAGAGAAAATATTTGATTAAACACATAACATTTCATTGAGGTATAACATAGAACTAAATTTCAAAATATGTAAATTCAATAATAAATTGAAATTGTGTTTTTAGATTGTTACACATTTATAATGCTTGTTTCTTTTATTAGAATGTGTTACATGTTGTTGATAACTATTAGGTTATGATTTTTTAATATTGATATTAGACTTTTAGTTTTTGATGATTTTTATTTTATGGATATATTTTGTATTTTTTTATATTTTTATTATTAAAATAAATAATAATAATATGATCATTTTTAAAAATTTATTGTGGATTTTTTGTGAGATAATATCTTCCTATGCGATATATGTTCTAGTAAGTTCCATGGAATAGATTATTGTTACTTGTAATAAATTATTAATGGATTCCTATAAGTAGTTATTTTGGCATACAATACCTATGGTATTTATTCATTATTTATGGTTGTCTGTGAATTCTAAGGCACTCCCATAATTTGATAAACTTATGTTGAATTAATTAAAGTTACTTATTTGGATATGATAATTTGTAATTTATGAAGAATGGATTATAAAATTCTCGTAGAGCCCCATGATTAATTTTCATGGATTAGTACCTTGGTATAATATGTATCCTCCAGACATCTTATGTGGTGAGACTACTCAAGGTGATACATGTCATACATATGCATGACTATTTGGAAAACAATTGAACACCATTATTTTTAGGGATTTGAAAACAAATCCCAATATACCATAAATACATGAATTATTCATGAATATGTGAAGACTATTTACATAAGAAAATACTAAATGAATATGGTGATGTTTTGGTACCCAGATTACGATGTCATTTGATGTGAAACACTGGTGTATCAAGAGTTATCGTAAGTCTGTTTAAATAAAAAATAATATTATAAGAGTGTTTCCTCTCAATTGAGGTGAACCAAAGGAATCTATTGGGATCCATAGTCGTTGACCAACCCTTATCCTATTAATCATGGGTTTATTTTTATAATTTTATCATGTGTGACCTTAAAACCATAACGAAATATATATATCGAAGGGGTACTATGTAGGTGATGGGATTTTTTGTTTCACCAACCTTGATCATCAATATATTCTATATCCTTATTAATATTGAGTAAACTATGAATCAGTATATTATTATAAGAACTTGGCCCTTGGTACCTGATTTGATCAACTACTATTAGTGGGATTCCTAGATGTACTCACTAATATTCACCTTTTGAGACTGCATGTTGGATTATTGTCTTATCAGGATTCACATACGTAGATACTAGGATCCAATTTTGGTGTCATATATGATGACTTTTAACATTATTAGATTTCCCATTTATCACTTGGATACCATACTATCTATGTATTTCATATAGGGACCGTATCCTTTTACATATAACATTTCGTGATTTGAAGCATATTTATACAATAGAGTACCATACCAAGATCATAATGTCTACTGCCTTGGAAGAATATGTACATCAACCATAGTTTATAAAAAAATTTCTTTATTTAACCTACATAAAGAGGTCATAACATCTATTGATCCCGTATGATGGCATATGATACCATGAGGAACACATCAACAAATAGATGAGAAAAAACTCTCAGTAAGTCCATGAACATAAGAATAAATCTTAGGCACATGACTTTGGTGGCATGAAATAATGATATCAAAAACATGGAACAGATTAAATCATGACATTTAAACATGGGATCAAATAAATATTGAATCGTTTAAATGTGGATGAAATATAGAACATGTATTTAGTACGAGTCATGTCTAACCACCAATCCAGTTTCCCATCATATTATGGGTCAATGCTAACTACCAATGCCATTGCCCATAGAATCTCACGATATATAACATTACCAAATTCATTGGAGCACTATGTGGGTGAACCCATATTACATTTCATGAATTTGTCTTCCACAAGATGAATCATTCATAATAAATCTTTCAAAAATGTAAGGGTGACCCATTTAAAGAATTGGGTACCGCAATCATTACATATATCATAACTAAATAGAGTATTATAAAAGTTTCCATGATTGAAAGGAATTAGAACATTCATGGAAGTTCATAAGGTAAAATAGACATATATCATGGTATGTTATGTAAAATATAATTTATTATATAAATGAAATGTATTTGAGAAACATTATCATTAAAACATTTTTGTGCAGTTTTAAGGAAAATACTATAGAGGTTTCATAATAGAAAGGTGTAAATTTTTTTTAAAAAAAATTGAATTGGGAAAAAGAATTGAATAAAAATCCAAGTAGAAAATTTTAATTCTGGCATAAAACATAGAATAAAGAGTACTTAAAATTGGGTAATAATTCGTGTGTTCTCTTAAAGAAGGTTTGATTATCAGAAAGTACTACGGAGGGAATCTTTTAAAAACATGTATATCCCAAAAATAAAGTGATGAAAGGATAATGATAAATTAATTTTTTATAACTAAACAAAATTTAGAATATTCACATATATATATTAGATAACATCATTTTTACATAATTAAATATATAGAAACCCAAAAGAACAAAGGACAATTGGGTAGAATTTGTTCTGGATTATCGACATTGTATTAGGAGTTCATAAGAATGCTTGATGAGAGGGAAAAAGATTTTATCATCGCATATAAATCATGAGATTAGTATGGGGGAGGTTAAAAATCATGCCCCATCTTTGGGTATTATACATAAGAAGGCATATCATAGAGGTTGGTCTTGGTTAAGAGTGAAATAGAGAAGATCCCTTATCATAAAGATGAAGGTGTTCTACACATGTTATTAATGACCTCAAAAATAATATTAGTTTATTTAATTAATAATTAAGGAACCTAGTATTTAATTAAAATATTCACTATAAACTCTTTAAATTCATTTTTAACCATTTTGATCGATTGTGAGTTTTAGTATCATTGTCTGTGTCTTTATGCTTGCTTGGTTTTAATGATCGGTTGATGTTCATATAAACATGTATGATGAAGGTGTTTGTCCATAATTAAAGTTATATTTTATTATTGACCATCAATAAGGTTAAATGTTGGAAAACATAATTTTATTACTTATAATTAAAATTAAACATTTTACATAACTTTAGTTATATCGATTTTCAGTTAATCGTTGGGATTGATTAAAAAAAACATGTTTTCCATTATAACATAATACCATTTGTAAAAAAGTTTTACAATACCATGAAAAGGATATAATACATATATAATAATCTGGTTAAACCATAACACAAATGTCTTCATGAAAATTGGTAAACTTTTGTCCTTGAATCTGCTAAATTTAAACCTCTCAAATTGTGTTTTCATTTCATTCAAATAAAATGTACAGAAAAGAGAGGAGGAAATGAAGTATACCATAAGCATAATTGCATATCAGTACATGTATGTTACTGGTGTTATCATACCATTTGGGTGATAAAAAGGATAATAAAGAAACAAGAAAATAAGTTCAATTAAAATAAAGGAATGAATTGGAATGATTAATTTACCTCTGGAGACTACCTCCTTTGAGAACCACTTAAGGGAAAGAGATTTGGTATTTTGATGAAAATAGCAGTTTTTGGACATGGGGGAGGAGCATGGGTAGAGATTTTGTAATAATATTGGCAAGGAACATGGTTTTAGAGGGGTGAAATGAATAGGTATGAATTATTGGTATTTATAGTGGACGAGAGAGGGGTTTTCATACTATTGTAATCATTAATATATTATTTCATCACAAGAAAAGAAATAGATAGAATTCCATGACCTATAATAGTAATAAATTTAATGGAGTCTGTGATTTTTGTTTTTAAATCACTTATGATGTCATTAATAGTGGATTTAAATATATTTTATTGATACGGTAAATTAATGTATTTTACTATTCACCAAAAAATTCAAGTATTTCAGAAAAATCCCAAAAATTCACTCTAACCAATTACAAACTAGTAGAATCAAAAAATGAAATCCAATTTTGAAAAATAATTATCTAAATATGATTAATTTAATATTTAATTAAAATAATTATATATATGAAAAATACATATTTTAATTTATTTATTTTTTTATTCCTAGATAAATGTATATCGTACATTCACTTGAATCGTACTTTTATACTATCATAGGTAAGGTTACTATTCATTAGGGTTATTCCCTATTTTTAAGGGTAAAATATACTATTCATATGTGTATTTTACTATTCAACAAAAAATTATGTTTGTCATATTTGACTCCAAATAACATATTGATCACAATCGTGTATGTCAGTTTTTCAATATTCAAATCACATAAGTGACAAAAACATGCTTTATGGTCACATAAATTACAGCAGTTCAATATGATGTGATCTCATTAGATTGTATAAGATAATTATACGAAATTAAATTCTATTTATAAAAAATTGAGTCATTACATTCTTCCCCCGTAATTAAATTTCTCCCTTTAAATTTCATTTAACATTCTGTGTCATATACAGGTATGGGTACTTTTTCTTCGGGCCTCTTTTTGTTATCAGGATTCTTCTTCTTACTTATGGTTCCTCCATAGTACCTTGACTGGGTTATTAGTCTTGTAATGTAGATATTTTTATCTATGATCCGTGATTTTCACTAGCTGCTCCTCATAAGAAAGATCATCCTCAAACTGTACCACCTCTGAAGAAAGTATATGTGATGCATCTGTTATGTAGTTTTTTAAAATGGTTAAATATAAGAAATTGTGTACTTTTGATAGGGTAGGTGAATGTTTTAAGTGATAGGCCACAGATCGGACTCGATCAAGGATTTCAATGGGTCTGATATACATGGTACATATCATTCTATTATTCACAAATATAATGACCTCATTCCCATGATATATGCGTAGAAATACATTGTCTATGTATTTGAACTAATGGTCTCGTTGATGATTCTTTACCTAACTCTTTTTTTGATATTTGGTTTTTTGTGATATGATGCTGACTTTTTTCACCTTCTACACCATTTCGTCAACCATTTCTGGTCCTAACTTCTTATGATCACCAACTTCATCCAAACACACTGTTGTTATAAACTTTTTCCCATTAATGGATTCATATGGTTTCATTATTATTCTCAAGATAAAATAGAAGTTGTTGGAAAATTCGACCGGTGGAAGATTTGGTTCCATCGTCCATTAAAGTCCATATATCTAACTGATGAAATAAAATTTAGTGTCTAAAATGTGAGCTCGGATTGGGCACCACTACGAGGATGATAGGACTTAGTGAAGTTCAGTACGATGCAAAGATCATGTTGGAGACTTTTCCAAAAAATCAAGGTGAATCTTAGATCACCATAAGATGAAATATATAGTGGTACTCCATGCAGCCTTACCACTTCTTTGATATATATATATATATATAACAATTTCGATCCAATTAGAAGACCTATTGCGTAGTGAAAAAGAGAAATGTATTGTTAAGATGATACAAAATAACCTATATAGCATTGTTTCTTCTGGATGTCATGGAAGTCCAGTGGAAAAGTCAGTGGTACTGTTCTTCGATTTCCATGTTTTTAGGGATAGTGGTTGCATCATCATCAAAGACATTTTCCTCTCATACATAACTATTTCACATACCAGGAACGTTGATGTTTATTTAGTAATCTCCAATTTCATATTGTCTAACCAAAAGTTTTTTTCAGAGATCTCGATACATCTTTGTGCACCATAGGGGGATAGAAAAGGATGAGTTATGTGATTCATTCAGAATCTCCTTCCTTATCTCTGGATCATATGATACACATAATTATGTCCCAAATATTTCAACACTATCCTTGTTAACCATGGACTCTTAGGATTTCCCATTATTTTATAGCTTCCACCCTTTTTATAATTTCCACATATTTTATTTGAGCATATGTTATTCTTTCCATGAGGGACTGTTGAGCAAACATTTGAGAAAGGATTAATGGTATTCCTCCCCTAATGATTCCCATGTATAACCTCTGTAAATTTATAAATGTCAGATCCTTTTCAATTGTAATAGTTGATATATATGGATGATCCTTTCTAATTAGCGCATCTTCCACCTTACATTCCTTATCAGAATGGTAGTGAGTTTAGGAGTCATAATACTTGGTGACCTCTATCCATTTTCACTGGATCATATTAAGATAATTATGTGTAAATATATATTTGAGAATCTTTTGGTCAATTTATATCTCACACTTCTACCCATATAGAAAATGTAACCATATTTTTAACGCAATGATCTAACCCACCAACTCTAGATCATGTGTGGGTTAGTTTTTATCAAGGATTATTATCTACCTTTAGCCGTAGGGTTTCAATATATCATTTTTCATCCTAAAACAAACTATTACCTTCTTTGATGCATCATATTGAACCACCAAAGAGATGTCCACTAGTTGGAGTGTGAGTAATAGAGCAGTGATAAGACTATTTTTTAACTCCTTGAAATAGTCGTCACATTCATGAGTCCGAAAAACATTACTCTTTTCCATGTCAGCTTGGCCATCGGGTTTTAAAATCATTAAATGTACTTCAAAAATGATTGATAATACCCAGATAGACCTAGAAATCTATAGATATATGTTATAGAAGTGGTCATGTGCAACACACAGATTTCCTTTATCTTGTAAGGGTCAATATTATCTCATTGTTGGTGATAACATTCCGTAAGAATGATACTTCCTCCATCCAGAACTCACATTTATTGTATTTTGATACAATGTATCCATTTTAAAAGACATGAACATAGTATTCAAATGCTCTTAGTTTTCCACCCTTATATTGGAGTATAACATAATATCATCGATAAAAACATCCACAAATTTGTCGAGGTAATCTCTAAAGACTCTATTCATTAAATCCATGAAAATTGCTAGAGCATTAGGGAGTTCAAAATGCGTAACTAGGAAATCATAGAGTCCATACCTCGTTTGAGTGACAGTCTTGGGAATATCTTATTTTGTCAACATTATTGGTTTTATCCAGACCGAAGGTCCACATTATAGAAATAATTGTCCCCACAAAGCTGATCGAACAGGTCATCAATCTGTGTAGGGGGTACTTTTTATTTATCGTGAATTATTGAGCTCACTATAATCAATGTAGAGGCTCATTCATCGATATTTATTACTGATGAAGAGGACTTGGATAAGCACATCGGTGTATAAAACACTTCTATAGATTTTCATATAACTGCTTCTTTACCTCTTCTAACTATACAGTGTCTATTATCTACAGTGTCTTTGAAATAAGAAAATATCTAGAAATATGGTCAATTGGGATCTAAACCACATGATTAAGAGGAAGATGAGGAAAATATTTAGGGAATACATCAGGGTAATCCCTCACTATGGTAATGGTTTCAAGTATGATTCTATCCTTTTTATCAATCATTTGAGCTAGATATTTTTCTCAAAATGATACAATATCCACACTTGAGATGATGAATTTAAAGAAGATTCATCTTAATTATTTCACATGTAATGAATCATTGGATGCTTATGGATATGTAGAGTGTTCTCCCTTCCATGAAAATTGATGTAGGACATGAATAATGGCATCCAATCCATTCCCATGATTGCGACAAACTCTGCTAAAGGAAGTAGGATATGATTTTTTGGGAGGTACATTCCAAAAAAGTTAACCATGGAGTATTTATAAACCATGGATGCAATAGATACCCTATTCTCTATTCTCATAGATAAATTTTTCTTCATATTTTGAGGTGGTGTTTTAATAGGTCTGTAGTTCTTGTCCAGATTACCAAACATCCTACATTTGAAGCAATTCATTGTTCCCTTTAAACATTTCCCATCATGCTTCTACCCAAAAATTTTACATGTGTGATACTCGTGCTCCATTCCATCATGGGAATTGTTTGATGGACCACCCATGTTGTTTTCCATTTTACACTTCTTTTAACAGCCCAAAAGAGCACCGAGGGTCTCAAAAATAAATTTCAACATTGATTGCACAACGAAAAACCTCTACAAAACTGTCAATGTCTCTTATCTTTTACACCTTCTGTTGAATCAGATTTAGCATGCTTATAAAGTGACCCACCTTTCATTTGGTTTTCATGAAAAAGTAGAAGGAATACCTTACAAGCCTTGTTTTGTTTTTTTCATATTCCCCAAAGGACTCATCTTCATTATTCTAGAATCCATGGATCTCTCAATCCATCTTGATATAGTGGGTTCGAGGAAAATATTTATTGAAAAATATCCTCTTGAATTATAACCAATCCAAGTAATCAATTTCATATTTGGGTTTGTATTATTTATTAGTGTCCACCACTGATCATATTCCCCATCAAAATGATAAAAAAACCAGTTCCAATTTCACTTCTATTGAGTAATATAAGACCAGAAATATCTTTTCAATGGATTCAATCCAATGTTCCATGAGGGGGGGATAAAGAGATCTCTTAACCATGGGAGGAATTTTCCACTTGAAGGAATATAAAGTAACTTGATATTTCCATGAAGGAGAAGGGAATTACACGTGATTCAAGTTATAGATAATAACATGATCTAGTTGAGAAAATACTGTCATAATGTATTGATCAACTTTTCCTATCATATCGGTTATATCATTAAGAAAATCATCACATTTCCAATCACATTTGTATTTTGAACATGTTCCTCTGTTTTCTGCCATTAAATATAGAAAAAGAATGTACAGTTGGAGGGATTTAATACATCGTTATTAAACATAAAAAAAGAATCTTTTGAACATAAATGCATAAACATGTAGACGAGATGTACATCCTAAATATTCATTCCATAGGTATTAATCTAGGTTATCCGTGATCTATTTCATAACATATATTATTATGAGATTTTTTTATTTAATAATTATTTATACTAAGATCATGAATTTAACAAAGAATATACCCTAGATGTGTCAATACAAAAAGTGCATCAAGGCCCATTGTCGTATAACATGATACCCTTGTTCAGTCCCAGAACTCCTTGTTGAGGTTTTCATCCTAGGTACATATGAGCCAGAGTCGCCTCTACCAATTTTTATCTAGGAAGGGATGAATTTTAATGATAAACAAATTTATCAATACATACCAAAATTCAGTAATGTTTTTTTACATTGTATCATCCATAAGGTTCTCACTAAGCTTCTCTATTCCAAATCTCCATAAATAACTAGACCATTCTCTATTACAAACTCTAATGATCCTAGTTATTTACATATAAAATTACATGTTTTTAAGCATACTTATTAATCAATGTAGGAGACAAGGATCATTATGTCTAGTGTCTTGGATGACTTGTTACCTAAAAAATGGGGATAAAAAACACTTCTGTATTTAATCATCATAAAGACCTCCTAACATCCTTTGAGCTCTTACATCTGCATAGGGTACCCTGGGGAACACATGAACAGTGAGATGCAATTAAGAGACCGGTAAGGGAATGAACATAAGTATAAAGCTTAATTCCCTATGTTAAGAGGCATGACATAATGATATAAGATGATTGGAACATATTAAATCATAACATATAAATGTTGGATCATATAAACAAGGAATAATAAAAATGTGGCAGAAACATAGGACAAGTCCTTAGGAATAGTCAAGGCTAACCTCAAATCCTTTTCCCATAGTAGTATAGGTCAAGGCTAATCGCCAATCCCATTGCATATAGTATATCATGAGTCTTAACATTATCCAATGAATTCTAGCACTATCTAGGTTCACCCATAATACATTTCATGAATATGTTTTCCACATAATGAATCATACATAATCAATCATACATAATCATAAGGGTTTCTCATTGAAATAATTGGGTAGCACAAGTTTGACATAAAGAATAACCAATGGGTGTATTATGAAAGATTCCATGAATGAAAGGAACTAAAAACTTGATGGATGTTCATAAGAAAAAATATGAATATGAAATGGTATGTGATTTTAAACATAAGTGAAAATATATAATAATTTTATTTTAGAAACGTTTTCAATATAACATTTTTGGGATGTTTTAAAGAAAATACTATAGAACATTAAAAATAGGGAAACAAATAAATCTATTATATAAAACAAGATGTGGAATAAGAATGTTTTCATATAAATGGACTGATTTTATAAGGAAAAGGGTGTATTATGACATAGGATAGAGATTACATGAAATCAGGTAAGAATTTATGAACTTCCTTTAATACGTGTTTTCTTATAAAAATGTACTAAGGAGTGAATATTTTAAAAACATGTATATCATTTATATAGAGTTGTTAAAGTGTCTTGATAAATTATTTTTATAAAAAAACATTTATAATATTAACATAGATAGATAAGATAAATCCATTATTATATAAAAAGTGATATGGAAACCCCAAAGAGAAAAAGGAGGTTCTTATAGAATTTGTTATGAATTATCGACACAATATAAGGTTTACCTAAGATGGATTGATGAAATAAAAAGGGGATTACAAAAACATATTAATCATGATATATGTAAGGGGTATTTGATGAATCATACCGCATATTTTTGGATTACACGTAAAAATCCATAGCTTAGAGGAAAATCTGGATTATAAGTGAAAAGGAAAGGATCACTTACCATAAATTTGAATGTGTTGTCCATTTTTTATTAATGATATGTGAAATAAAATTTGGTTAATTAATTAATAATTATATAACATATAATATAATTAAAATATTTATTATAAAATATTTATTTTCTTTTATGATCAGTTTTATTGGTTGTGAGGTTCAATTTCATTGTTCGGGTCTGTTTGATTGCTTGGTTTTAATAATCAATTCGTGTTCAGATAAAAATATTTCATAAAGGTAGTTGGAAATAATTAAATATATATTTTATTATTTAAAATCCATAAGGATACATGGTTAAAAACATAATTTTTTTACTTTGAGTTAATTTACCCATTATATATAACCATAGCGACTTATATTTTGTGTTAATTGGTTGGTCTTATTACAGTGAACATGTTTTTCTTTATTAATTAATTACATTTGTAAAAACATATTACATAACCATAACAAGGATAAATTAAAAATTTAATTATCTGGTTCAACCATAACAAAAATGGTTTCATGAACAGAATTTCTGATGAAAATGTAAATTTAAAAGCTATAATCCTTGAATGTGCAAATTTAAAGCATCTCAAAAAATGTTTTCATTTCATTAGAATAAAATGTGGGAAACATAAGATGATAATGAATTATCCAATAAGAATAATATAATTCACTTAAATGTATATTACTGGTGTTATCAAACCATTTGGGTGAAGGGAGTTGAGGAAGGAAATAAGAAAAGAAAAAAACAATAATGAAATGGATGAATTGGAAAGAGGAAATTACTTATTCTATCTACCACCTTTGAGAACCTCTTAAGGGAAGATGTTTTGGTATTTTGAAGAGACTAGGGTCTGTTAGGCTTGGCGGTGGATCTTGCGGAGGCATTTCTGAATAATTTTATTGAAGCACAATTCATAGTAGGAGTGAAGAGGAGAGGTAAGAATGGGTTATATTTATTGTGGTGGGGAGAGTGGTCTTCATAATACTCTAATAATTAATTTATTATTTCAATAAAAGACAAGAAATGGTGAGTATTAAAAGACCTGTAACAGTAATAAACTCAAGTGAGTTAGAGATTTGGGTACATTCATCAATTATGATGTCAAGAATAGTGTAATTAAAATATAATGTATTAATACGGTAAATTAATGCATTTTATTATTCACAAAAACTCTAGTATTTATGAAAAATCACAAATATTCACCCTACCCATTTCTCGATGTGTAGAATTAAAAAATGAAACCCATTATTCATATTAATTTTCTAAATATGAATGATTTAATATTTATTTAAAGCCATTATTTACTTGAAAATACATATTTTATAAAACTTATATTCTTATTCATAGATAGAGGAATATCGAACATTCACATGAATCATATTTATACACTATCTGAGGTAAGTTTACTATTAATTAGGGAAATTCAAAATTCATAATGGTAAAATCAATATTCTTAAGGGTATGTGAATATTCATCAAAATTAAAGTTGGTGTTATTAGACTCCAAAGAATATATTGTTTGAAACCTGGCATTTCAGATTTTCGAAATTCAAATCACAGATGTGAAAAAATAAGCTCAATGGTCATAAATCACATATTAGTTCATTATGTTTTTATTTCATGTTATTATATAAAATAATTATCTGAAATTAAATTCAATTTGTAAAAAATTGGGTTGTTACATTAAGTAAATGGTTAGAGGGGTTTTTTCAGAATACACAATGAATTACACTTATATATTGATGATGATTTTCTAATAAAATTTGTAAGATTATCCCTAGGATTATGTAGATTAATCCAATTGATCAATTCCATAACCATAAAATAGATACGTATTTTGAGTTTCATAATTTATTTATATTGACTCTTTCATCATATGAGGGGAGAATTCATTACATATCACATAAGGGTAGTTCCCCTTAGGGACATTCCTAGTCACAATGTTGTTACTGTTTATGGATAGGTACCTAGGAATCATATATTTGACAGTATGTAAACCAAATAAATGGTATGAAATATTTATAAATATCATATTTTTATTATTTACAGATATATCAAATAATTCATTTTTACGGTTTTTGTAGTTGATTATGGTAGGTCCACAGATAATGAAATGTATCGCGTAGTTGTGATGTTTTTTATTCATAGACATTTCTAGAACGTGAAAAATATTTCATCATCAATCAATATTAAATACACATGGATAGAACAAATTAAACATAGATTCTGTGTAATAACATCTAGATCATTATATTTTCTATAGGTTGTTTATTTATTTGGGATCATGGACCCAAACATCAACTGTGGATATATTTTATTCATTATCAGTATTTTATGTGGGGTAGGATGATCACATTGCATGTGAATTCCATATATATCCATTTATTTTAGTATATCATTTGATAATTTTTTATTATTATTATCTGCATCCTATAGATTATCTCAAATTTAAAAACACATCAATTGATATTTAAGGAATTGTCCACATTTTGGGGCTTTATTGTAATTGACACTAACACCCTACTCGGTCTACCGTTGTATAAGGGTACCCAAGAAGATATACACTTTTTTACAAGTCAATTATATAATATAGAACATTGTATTAAATATATAAACCCTAAATAACATATATATATATATATATATATATATTTATAACAATTATCATTACAATTTTTTTATTTGCATATCAATTACCCTCAAAAAATATTTCCCATAAAAAACATAAAACATCAAAATGATATACCATATCTGGTAAATACCCAAGTAAACTTTATGATTAGAGATTTATTGATTTATATAAAACTCTTAAATAATCATTAACCATGTTTTCAATTTAGTGTTCCTCCCACTAAATCCAACTTTTCAAATATCACATCAAGTCATCCTGACATCCAAATAACACAGATATATAAATAATTCATTTGAAATTATATTTTATCAATTATGGATGGAATATCATAGGAATTATGAGTTCAATTTACCAGTAATAGTTAAAATAAAAATTAATAACAAAATTACATTACTGACAATAATGATATATTAAGAGTATGATGATGTAATAAACTTTCACAAGTATATCAAAAGGCATATCATAATCATCAATACAAGGACTATCTATCAGGGAACATTTTATATATCTTTATCAAATTCAAGATTCATAATAATAAATAATCATTAGCCTTATTAGATGAAATTTGATAAATGGAATCATTTAAAATAATATCACTAAATAATATAACATTTCGGTATCTATGCTAATTTCATTCATAACCAATGCTAAAAAAATTGAACAATTATTTTGATCTTAGTTAAATTTATTATATAAAACAACTAGTTACTCCCTCCCACTAGATTATAAATAAAAGTAACTTTAACCATTACATTATATCTCTATCTATGTTCACTTATTTTGTAATATATCTTCAGATCAACTAAAACAATATGGTTGTACCCCTACTAGAAGCTATTTTGCCCACGCCCACTATTATCATTGAGAACCCAATAGTATAAGATATATAAGAATTACCCATGATATATAATGGTGCATGGACCATCATATATACAATTAATAATAAATAATGAAAATATAATCTACAGATAACAATAATTTAATCTTATAACTCATTAAATTAATCAGTATCGCATTCAAAACTTTATTATCTCATTAAAATAAAATGGGTTCCTTGGATTCCAATTCAAAAAATCCTAATCCACTCAAATATTGAATAAGGATGGTTTCAATTCAATATTTTCCAATAAATAATATATAAGAAGGTATGTTTGTTTGAATAATAGGAAATTATATTACAATATAATTAATGACATTCTTGAGTGATGTAACCTTTTCGCAATGAATAATGATAAAATATTTCATCGTATATGAAAAATGATTTTCATAAGATAATATGTAATATTTTTTTAGGATAATATATTTCCAAATTCAAAATTGTGATAATATTTTAAAAATTAGTTAATATTTAAATAAATAATTTTAATTTTTATTAAAATTTTATAATTTCAATTGAATCATCCGGGCATTCAGTGGTCTTGATGTTTTGAATATCCATTCATAATGTGGATATATAAATGATAGATAATTTCATAATAAAATTCATGGAATTCAATGTGACCCAAATGATTTTTTCGAGATATAAAATATTTTTATCCATTTAAAATAAAAATGAAATTACTGAAAATTAAAATTATGTCGGATATATATTTATCAAATTACACTTTTGAAATAATTTAACAAATCATTGACATATATAAGAGAATTAATCCTAATATAAATGTTAATATATGTATCACATTCAATAATCATTATTTATATATATTCAACTGTTAAGAAATGAAATTTAAATATAAAAATATAAACGAAATTCAAAAGAAGGCGATAGTAAATAATAAGTGGTCAAATAAAATTTTATTAAAAAATTTCATCCAAATTAAACATTGAAATAAACAACACCAAAAATAATTAACATCATAACATTTAAAAATTACCACATTGAAAATGTTCATTCACAATACCCATGAAATTATAAAATCAAATAAAATAATAAATATTATGATTATAGGGTGTTCCATGGAATTAAATATCAATGTGGTAGTTTTCGTTGGATTATTTCAGAGAATGATTCGGAATATGTTTTGCATGATATTTGTGCGCCAGTGAATAAAGTGGAATTACCCATTTCCCCTATGATCATAATGCCAATAAAACCATATTTCCTTCTTTTTTTCAAACTCATGGTACATTACCCTCTTATCAAATCCTTCTCATCATCAAACACCATAAAATATAGGGACTTCATTGTTGTTTACCATGGATATTTGAGGTACAATTTCACTATTGGTGGACCCACATTCATTCCTACACTCATTTTTCTTAAATTACGATTTCTATAGTTGGTGAGTTATTTCTTATTTCATTAATGTTTGGTGGAATAATATGACCCTTTTTGGCTTTATATTTTATTTAGAACAAGGATACTCGAGAGGAAATCATTGATTAACCATATGTCATTTTTTTAAGGCACTTAATTGCACAAAATTTCTATATATTTGAAGCCTATATTAAATTGAATGATTTTTGTCAGAAGTTTATTATGCCTATTTAAAATATTAGGAATCATCCCATGTTATCTACTATTGTTACTTTATTATTTCGAATTCTTGATATAAGACTATTTTGTTTTAACATTTTTTATTATAAGTTATATTTTTTATTTTTTTAATGGTATTTATATTGAATATATAATAAGAATTTAATTTTAATTATTTTATTTTTGGTGTTCTGTTTTGAGAGAAAATAACCATATGAACCACATGTTCAAGGAAGGTCCATGAATCCATTATTGTCTCTTACAGTAAATAATTAATGTATTGATATAATTGGAAATCCTATCATTCTATCCCTATGGTATTAATTTATTTCTATGGGATTATGAGAATTATAGGGAACTAATACGAGGTAAAAACTACTCGAGAACTTTATTAAAGAGAAATTTTTAACTACATAAATATTTAATTTATAATTAATGAATTAATGAATTATTTGAGAACAAAATGATTCTAGAGTCATGGTTTAGAAGCTTGAGAAATTATGTATCATCCAAACCACATAGTCTGTGAAACTACATATATTGAGACATGTCAAACTTATAGAAGACTAATTGGAAAACCATGAAAATCCATGACTTGTTTATATGTGAATACTTAACAAAATATACAATAGTACTGACATAGATTCATTAATATATCCTAAGAGTTGACATAATGTAATGACTATAAATATGTGGTGATAACGTGCAACCCAATTTATGATGTCATATGATGTGGCACCATAGTGTATCAATAGTTATCACAAGACTATTTTATATAATAAAAGGATTACAGGAGGCATGTCTCCCAATTTTGTTGAACAAAATTGCTCTAGTGTGTTCCCTAGTTTTTTCAAAACTGTGATTTAGTTCTTCATGGGCTTTAGTAGAGATGGTTTTAGGTGGGTCCATAAACCCCAAAATGAAAGTACACATCAAAGGGGATACTATATAATTATTGGTTGGTTTTTTACACACTCACTCTTCTATTTATTCTATATCATTGACAATATATATAAAACTAGAAATATATAAATTCTTATTGGATCTTGGCCTATGAGGCCTGATGTGATCAGATGCTACTATTGGGATTCCAAGAGGGACTCACTCAAATTTGAATTTTGAAATTAAAATTTTCATTATTATTTTATAGGGATTCATAGGGTTAAATAAAAGTTTAAAATATTTGTTTCATATATGATTATTGTTACCTCTATATGATGTCACGTATATTACATGGACTCCTTTCTTTCTAAATATTACATATTTGGTTATGGGGAATCTTTCAAACCGATAATTGAAATACTCATTGATATTGATGATGATGTCATCATGTAATTCATAATATTGTCTCTATGATTGGGTGGATGATACATTACATCATCACCATAACAATTTTACTGAGAGGGAATTTTTATTTCAAATTGAATAGATCATGATTTATTTCATCAGTGATGAAAAGAATTCCTTATATCCCCTCGTAGGGTAGATACCCTGATGAATTATCATAGGTGTCAAAGTCATGATTAACTATGGACTGATACAGTGGAATAATATATATATATATATATACAAGGAAAAAATAGTATAGAATCATTATCAATTTGATTTATTCATTATGTTTTGATATAATATAGAATCATTAGTTATAGTGATTGTTTTTGAGTATAGTAGATCCTAGAGAGAGGAAACATTTCACAATGTTGTGAGGATGATTTCCCAAATGATATTCTTACAGTTTCAGAAAATTGAATCCTTGGTCGAGATTAAAGACACATGGATATACTGAATTATAATTGGTTTGAGTGATACAACACCCAGATCAATTTATTTTTCTAAAGTTGTATTTTTAATTTGACTCATAGACCCCATCAACATCTGTAGAATTATTTTATTCTTTATTAGTATTTTTATATTAGGTATTATGTGCACATTCAATGGAAATTCCATGTATCAAATTTCTTTTACATTATCTTCATATACTTTTTCTTATTATTATCATTATTCTATTTATTATCTCACATATAGATACAAATTATTTTATATTTATTTAGATGTCCACATTTTGGTGACCTATTGAATTTTATACTCACACACAACTCAGTCCACCATTGCAGAAGGGTACCTGAGTAGACATACAATTGGTAATAGGAAAAGTATATCATAAGGCATTGTGTATCACATACCTAAACACACACTCCCAAATAAATTTCAATAATAATTATGTTTAAATTTATATATTTCATATAAATGAACATGCCACAATTTTATACATCTAAAACCTAACAAATATAAATGATAAATTGTATATCATAAAAACCCTTGTACATTTCAGGTCTATAGTTTTAGTGAATTATGATAAACTATACAATTAACATTGCAGAAGAATTAAAGTGAGTTTCCTCCCACTCAACAAATATATTTAAATGCCACATCATGACATCATGAAATTCATATGAAAAATGTGTACAGAAAATTTAGTTGACATTATTATTTATAAATATCGAGAAAATTTACACTGGGAAGGTGACATGAAATTACCTCTAATGTTAAAAATAATTCGCAACAAATAAATTTAATTTTTCAGAATAATGTGAGAATATGAGAATGGTGATGTCATCATAATGAATGAGTATAACAGAAGGGAACATGTACTCATCAGAAAAATGACCATCAATCCTGAAACATGGCATAATGACTTATTAAATTCATGTGTCATAAGTGTCAAGAGTAATAATACGTATAATTTAAACATTTATAAATAGAAAATTATTTAAACATATAAATCAGAATATTAACATGTAGTATCTAGAAAAAAATTATTTCATATCCCCTGATAATCGAATGTGAATAATTATATTATACCAGTAATATTTATAGGATATTCCCTTTTGTGACTACCATCTTATAGTCTATAATGAAAAGGAATATTACCCAATATATTAGAGCTCTATAAATAGAATCCTATAATTTACGTTATAAAAGGATCAACCACAATAATATGGGTGCACCCCTATAAAAATCTATTTCTGGATCACATGGTTCTATCTGGGAGCACCCAAAATATAATCTATATGAATATCACCAATGAGTTCTAATGGGGCACAACCCATAATATATATAATTTCCAATAAATAAAACAGTAATAAAGAATAAATTAAATTAATTTTAGCATATAACTCCTAAAATTAATCTATATTCCCTTTGCATTGTCATTATCTTGGAGAAAATAAATGGGTTAGGTGACCATCACATTAATCAATCACAATCCTTATAGATATAGAATCAAAATTGTGTTATTTCAGTATATTCTAATTCAATATATATATAATTGTTTTTGTATATTAATTAATAAAAATAATATTAAAGTCTCATTACAAATATTATTGACTAATATAACCTTTACAAATTGTGTAGTGATATTTTTTATCATCATAGATGGATATTCATTTTTGAAATATAACATGGAATATTTCCTAACGAAATTATCCATTTCCTGTTAAAAATATTTTTAAAAATATAAAACTATATAAATCCTTAATTAAATTATTTTAATTGGAAAAAAATTATAATATAAAAGTATTCCATAAGTCCTTGAGTAGTTATGATGTTGTGAAAATCCATTGAAAGAACTATTATCATAAGATCATTAGCTGCTAAATGTACTGATTTTGAGGTTCTGCCACAACCTTTCCCTGTTGAACCACTCCCTGAATCCTCACAATCTTCAAATTGTTCTGATTCAGATACTTACTCATGTGATGATGATGAAAATGATCCTTCATATTGGGATGTATATCATTATGAAGAGGAACCAAATTTCTCAAAGGAAATTGAATCCTGGTTTTCAGAAAATGTTTCATCTACCTTTCGAAAATACAAAAATGGTGAAATTACTGCTGATGCTTATCTTGATATTACAATAAGGATATTTATTAGAGTGGCTGGGGAATTTAATAAATATCCAGACATGGATTTTAACTACATACCACGGTAATGATTTTTAATTCCCGATTTCATTGTGCTGTTTGGATGAAGATTAGTGGGGGAATGCTTCTTCTAATTCATTTGTTCTATTTTATTCTACTGGATTTTGGGACTATTCTGAAATGTTGCTCTGGCATGCATTGTGTTCTCCTCTTCATGACTTCTTCCTCCTGCTATTCAATTTTTGTTTGGATTTTTCGAAATAAAAATACATGTTCCTTTCATTATTCAGCTGGATTGAGTTTTCTTTGAAGCAGTTTCAAAACATTGATGGTGAAGAATTGCTTTGTTCTTCCATTTCCCAATGTTTGAAGGCATTATTTCTACTCCTAGGTTTTCACTCAGTTTGGAAGAATTTTATTTCTTCATCATTTAGGATAGAATTGGGAAGTCACTATACATTAATTTATAAGAAGGTGGATTGTTGTACATCTATGCTTTTTTGGTTGAGGAACTCATTCAAAAAGCAGGCCCTTCTCTTATCTGAGCTTTTTCTTTTTTGAGAATTATTTTTGTTCTTGTTCTTTCCTCAAACATTATATTGGTGTAAATGAATTACACCTCGAGCATTCCTTGTACACCTTATTTATTTTCATAAATTCCTTAGGGCATGAATTGGGAATCCAATTCTTGTATCCACTTATCTAAAAAAAGTACATGTCAAACATTCAATAAAGGGATTCAATGTGACCAGTTTAGAAAATATTAAGAAAAATAAAATTTCACACCATATTAAAAAAGGTAATATGTCATCGTAGATAACATTAGGTAGTTTTTATGATTATCAAATAAAATCTGGAAATAATTTTATAAATAATATATATATGGATGACAATGATCCCTAATATAAAATTAATGATTGGTACCACATATTAATGACATTCTAGGTATTTAGTCAATAAATAAGAAATAAATTTGAAATAGATAATCATAAAACAATTTTAAAATAATACATTTATAAAAGATATAGGGTTTAATAAAATAATATCATAATTTTTAACATAAAATAACCTTCAATGTAAATAGTCATGAAAATAATTTTGATCGTACCATACAACATTTACCACTTTGAAAATTTTCAATCATAAGACCCAGGAAACAATAAAATAGATTTATGTAGTAATTATCACAATAATAATGTTTACATTGGTTGAAATTTAAAATTAGATTATTGATACACAACTTCAAAGATGAAAGGTGTATAAGCTAACAAAAGTTGCAATGAAAAGCAGTTTAGATCAAAGACCTTTATAATGATCATAATTTGAAATTGACAACATATCAGTTAATTAACAACATGTATAAAAAATAAGATCATATAAAATAATTATTAATTCAATATAAGACAGTAAAATTTTTAAATAAATAATCTAATAATATAAAAGGAAATTATGAAGAAATATCACTCAATGAAAATAAATTGAGTTACAAAATTCTTTACCATATCGTAACATTTAAGTAAAATATCAATTTATTAAATAAATAAAATTGAAACATTGAATCCTAGGAAATGTGAAGTATTTATTATATTAAATTTAATTGTCCCATTATATGGAACATATTAACTATATTATGTGCATAATAATAAAATATTGAAAAAATGAATCAAGGATGAGTTGATGGATTATACGACATCGTGTTGTTAAAATAAAATAACCATGGTTGAAAAAAATGTAAATTAATATATTTAAATAAAAATACCAATGAATTATTAATTATATTCAATTTTATAAAATAATTGTGTATTCAATATAATATATAAAAGGTACCCAATATTACTATATTCATCAATGAAATTAATTTGATCTGAATTCTATTAAATTGAGCCAGACTTATCACAAGAATTCAATATTTTACAAAATTATAAAAAGATGAAAATAATTTTCAATGTGATGTTCATTTTTAAATTTTATCAGTCAACTTGTATTGGTTATTACAATTTTATATTTCATTACTTAATATTTAATTTGTTATTATATGTTTTGATGATATTCATATTATGTTTCACAAATGACTTATGAATGTTGAATATAGTAAATATTAGACATTGTTCAACATCTCTAGAATAATATTAATTATATAAAAATTATTTATTGACATAAATAAAATTATTTCTACCCATTATATCTTATGGTTTTGAAGAATTCACTACGCTATAATCATGGAGACAATATATCGTATGCATTAGTAAAATTTCTATATTTAAACCGCCTCCATGGAATGAAGTTTCCTATTATTTTAGCATATATAATAATTATAACATCATAAATAACATAATATTTCACTAATCATGAACACTTATATTAAATATCATATATTTTATATGGTTATGAAAAAAATATTATCACTTCATGAGTGCTGTAGTCTACACGTACAAACCAAATATGTTATCATTTTTTAGTTTGGGAAAGTGAGGAACAAAATTTATATATTAAAGATTCAAAATTATAAATGTACTATTAAAATAATTATTTCTTGAATTATATTCATTATCTATATCCTTATTAAATTCCATTATATTCATACAGAAAAATGAATCACATCAATTCTCATTGTTGTAGTCCATCATACAGACAATTGACATAATCATATCCATTATGAAATGGATTGTCAAAAGGAATAAGTTGTATCATAATTAATTTTTTATAATTATATTTAAAATATTTATATAAAATTTTATTCCATCAAAATATTACTCTATCATTAATCGGGATGAAAACTGAAACACATCAGTTTGTGAGGAGTAGTTCTCCATACATAGGATGAATGATTATTTTTCATATCAAGTAATATGATATGAAATTGTAATATTTAATTTAAATGACTAACTAAAGTAATTTGGTATGTGATTATGAAATATATGAGGTATTTATGATGTATTTCATTGTTAATAAATTCTTTTATAGTGTTTAGTGTAGTAGGGAGTGTGTTTCTATTAATAAGTTTTGTGAATGTAAAACTTGTAATTTGTTAAATGAAAATTGCGTCTCAACAATTTTTATATTAAATAATGCCTAAAAATATAAAATTATGATTATTTAGTCACTATCAAGTAATTATTTGTCCATTAAAATACATTTAAGACAAATTATTATGATTTTTTAATAATTTTTTTAGGTTTAACTCATTGTAAATTCATTTTTACCTTCACCATGGATTTTATTTTTATAATTTTCATAATTAATTGTGAAACTATTTTTTTGTTAATCACATTATATAATAATATTTTTTATTCAAAATATGAAATTTATTTGAAGCCAATTAAATTCAATGAAGTGGAATAATTTTTATTATCGTATAAATTTAAGGGGGGGAAATAATGTTTTAAAAAATGTATTTTTCGAGCATAAGATAATTTTATTTTAACTATATGAATTTGAATAATATTTATATTAATTTAAATAATTTTTTTTAATATATAAATTTTAATTATATAATTCTTAAATAAGTGATTTTCTAATATTTATAATGGAGAAACATTATTCACGTTAAAATACATTTCAGAAAAATTAGTTTTAATCCAGAAAATTATAAAATTTTAGAATCTAATAAAAAGTGGAATAGTAAATAAATAAATGTAGAAAATATAAAAAAATAATACTTCTTGAAAATTAAATAAAAATGTAATAAAAATAGAATTTTTATTATACATAATATATATTAAAGAAATAACATTTTTAAATAAATGTTCACATTTCATTATTTATGGACAAACAAATATATTTTAAAAAATGAAAATACTTTACAATATGTTATTTTTTTTATTTTTATTTAAAAATAAAATAAATTTTTTGAAATAAATATTCAGAATTTTCTACAAATTAATTATAATATTTTCTAAAAATGGTAAAAAAATTTATATATATAATATATTCTTTTTCAAAAATTAAATTTGATTAAAATTCATTTATCAATTAATATGAACTAATCAATAAATTTATATTGAGTATTTTATTAATTTCTATATTATATAATGAATAAAATAATATTCAAAACTTCAAATTAATGTCTTGGTAATAATTATCATATTGAAAATAGAAGTATTTCACAGTTTTCTTATATTTGGATTTTCCTTTTTTTCAGATATCAAATATTACATTATCCTTTTAAAATATTAAGGTGTTATATTTTCACCCACCAAATTTAATTTTTTTTATCAAAATTGTAATTCTATAAAGATATGTAATGGAATTAAATTTGGAATTAAATTATTTAAAAATATAGATAATATAAAGATTTAGTAAATCAACTTCATGAAATAGATCTGGAAGTTCACAGGTTCTATAGGACAACATAAAACAAGGTTTCAATGTGGGAAAATATTATTTGCAATTAAGTATTATGAAATGGAAGATAATATTAATACCAAAAAAAATATATAGTGATATGGTTCATTGATAAAAATATTGTGAATTGTAATGATAAATTTAAGTACAACAATACCATAAACTAATATATTGTGAAAAGGATGTTATTTCTTCTATAATGAATTTCAAAAGATAAAATTTATATTTTAAATATCTTTCTCAAAAATAGTACTAATTACATACCTTTAATATGTAGAGATTGAAGAAATATACATATTTTATGAGTATCGTTAGAAGCATTAATCTATTTTACCTATTGGTCTTTTGTTCAAAATATTATTATTCACCATTAATTAACATGGAATGATGAAGTAATATAATAATTTAATTGAATGAATAACATAAAAAATAGAAATAATGTTAGTCATCCTATCATTATCAATAATCCAAAACCATAATGGTTTTATTAGGTGGGATATTTCCCAATATTAAAAACCATCATATAATTAATTTATAATATTCAACAGTGGTACCCATAGGTTAAAATAAATTATAACATAAATAAGTAAAACTATATGTAAATAACATTAAATACCTCACCATTAATGAGTGTTTTAATATAATATTTTTTCTTTTAAAATTTATGATTAAATTCCCAAAAATATAGTTACCATACTTTAAAATAAAATTAATATCTTATTAGCCAAATAACTTTTCATTATGATTGTTATTTATATGATAAAAAATGTATTCCCATAATTATGTCAATATGAATATTCATATAAAACATAGTGGACAGAAATATATTTTTATGATTTCATGTAAATTAAAAGTCATAGATTCTGTTAAAAGAGATATTTTCATATATTTTATCCAAATAATACATGAACCAAAACAAAATTAATCACATTAAGATCTCCTCACATAAAATCACAATATGGGTGTTAAATACATGGAAAAATGATCATTCAAAATATTATATACCTTTTACATATCTCTACATCAGAAGATAATATATTAATAAAAAATATTAATTCAAATATTTATTTGAACCCTTTTTGATGAAAACATGGTATCTTCATAATGTTTCTCCAAAATCCCTTAATAAAATCATAAAATTTATATTTTTGTATTTTATATAGATCAATGTGACCTAGGTTTCTCCATCCCAAACATTAAAAATAAAACGCATTTATTTGATCATTTATTACACAAGGATAATTTAAGATTATATTTTTATAAAATTAGGAAAACCCCAAACAAATATAATTCGCATGCCTTCATTTGAGTGTTCCTCCCAATAATCCAAGAATTTTATATTTCACATCAATTCATCATCACCATCCATGTGAAACCCTATTATATATAATTCATTTAACATAATTATTGATATTCCTATAATAAATATATATAAGATGAGTAAGCTCGTATTCATATAATTGGTAAGCATAATCATTGTTAACTAAATGTCATCTGAAATAATAATTTTTTAATAAGCATAAGATCAAAAAACAAATGTGAATATTATAAAATAATAGAACACACACCTATAAAATATTATATTATTGGTTATGAAATATTGGAAGATGAGTTATTAATGGAAATTATCATAAGAATAAATAATCAAGAGCCATATAATTTCAATATTGATTAATCTAAACATTGAATGGACATAAAGTTTTTAATGAAATAGGATGATATCAGTGAATATATAATTTATAATCCATGTTAAACATGTGAATGAAATAAATGGATCCAAGTTAAATATAATGCTTAAACCAACCATTAACTCTCTCATTATTGATTATTAATACATGAAAATTTAACACATGCATTATATTACAATATAGATTCCCCATTAATGAAATATATAATTGTTTTTCCCACTACTATTCTAGAACAAATAATTTAAAATCTATATTGTTCAATCGAGGGAGCTAAAATGTGAATCAACCACATTTATATTCAATTTTGAAGAACCCATACATGAATATGGAACATATAGCTTAAATTAATTTAAGATTCATAAAAATCATTATTAATTTCAAAACATCATTTACCAATGGAAAAAAGGGGGTTACTATAAATCTCTAGAAATAATTATAATCCTTCTTGGGAATGAATAAGGATATTATAATTTCGTCATATCATAATAGATTATAAAAACAATAAATGGTTTATTACTAATTTATGAAAATAACTTTAAAATATAAATAAATAATTCTGGAGGAAAATAATAAATTAAATTTTATTACATTCAATATATGTCATATCAAATGGAAAAGGAATTTTAGATATGATATGGAATATTTTTTGGGGACAATAATATTTCTATTCTGAAAAAAAATTAAAATATAAACCATTAACAAACATAAATTATTGATTTTAATCGGAAATATAATTTAAAACATAAAATATATTATTTTAATATATTATTTTTCTTTATTGAAGTAACACACACACATATATTTATATATATATGAAATATAAAAATAAATAATATTGTAATATATTTTTCAAAGAGAGACAAGGTGAAAAATTGGAAAATGTAAATTAATTTACATATCAATGAGACATAAAATAATGGTTGTTCTCATATAAATTTTAAATATAATATATTATTAATTTTAAATATACCATATTCGAAATAATTTTTGATATTATTGAAATGTAAGTTAATGTTTTAATAATGAAAATTATGATAGAAGATCAATATCACTTACACATGAATTTTTTATATTTCTTCAATAAATTTTTGGGGGAATGGAAAAATGGTTAGATCAACGAAAAAAATATTAGATAATAATTTATGAAGTTCAATATAAAATTATCATATTTTTTTAAAAGAACCCCCACCCAATAAATTAAAAAAATTGAGATTATAGCACATTTATGTTTCCACATTTGTACACTTATTTTGTAAGTACCATTAACGAATACCGTAAAATGGTGCATTAAATATCATTTAAACAAGTATTCTAATGAAATATTAGGTCATATTGGATTTATATTCATATCAAAAAATAATATAGTTTTGTATCATAACATGTTCCCTAACAAATAAAATTTGAGACTAGAACCTCGTACAACGATAAAAAATTTGAATAGATATTTAATAAATGAAAATAATACCTTAATAATAAATAAATCTACATAGTATATGTTTTTATTAAATAAAACATAAATAAAAATAATTGTATATATTATATTATAATATCAAAGACAGTGAAGAAGTAATACTACCAAATAAAATTAAAATTGGGTTTTGAAAATTTTTACATGTTATTAACATCCATGTAAATTCAAATTGTATGAAATAATTAAAATAAAAAATTAAAATTATATTAAATATTAATTATCTCTTACATTATATTTAAAGTATTATTTATATATTCCATACAAACATATAATGTACATAACATTAAAATTTTCTATATTGAAGAGAAATTGAGACATCACCTCTTACGACTTGGTAGCATTCATTTCATACACCCTGGGTTGAATTAATTAAAAATGAAACAAAATAATTACATACATTTTGGGTTAATAATGATATTAAATTTTATAGTTTCATTTTATTCATCATATAAATGAATTATGGTTCAAAAAATTATAATATATTTTAATGAAAGGACATAAGGACTAATAATCTTAAATTTGATCTGAATCATGACATATTATTTATTTCACTGGGATTATAAATATATGTTATTTATTTACATTCGTATGTAATTTTTAATATTTATCATTTGATTTATTTAACTTATTACCATGGAATTGAAATTTATAAAATAATTTATATTAATTTATGTTGTTTAAATAATATTAGGCATATATTTCTAAAGTTACGTTTGTAGGTTTTCTTCAGCCAAATAGGTAATTAATCAACATTTTAATGAAATAATGAATTATATAAAATATATATAGATAAAATATCATTTATAAAAATTAATTATGTATATGAACAATGTTGGACATTACAATCAAGGTGAAAGTTGGTGTTATGTACTATTGATTAATGCTTCCATTTTTAACCAATAATTATTGAACGAATTAATGATTTGTCTTATCATTAAAAAAACACCACATAGTTAATGATATATTATTTTCTCAAAAATTCTTATGTATAAATAATAATACCTATGAGGTGTTGATAAAAAATTAATATCATCGATTTGTGGAGGTGGTAGTCCACATGTATACATGAATGATGTTATTATTTTTCAGTGATTAAAATAGTGAGAATGAAAAAATATAATTTTTATAATGAATGAAAAATTAATCATTAATTACATAATTATTTAAATTATAATTATTATCATTATCCCTATTACCTTTCATTAAAAGTTTTAGTGAAAAATGAATGAAATCGCTTCATGAGGAGGTTATCCCACTTACATACAAGTGACATTATTATATCCCACATAGAATGAAAAATAAATATTTATATGAGATATAATTATTCAAGGAGTGCAATTACATTTAAAATTTCGTATATATAATTTAATTTAATCATTATATTAATCCATAGGATGTCATAATAAAAAAGCACATTGCTTCATGAGAATGTAGTCACTCGTACTAATGAATTATAGTATTGTTTTCTGATTTGGTATTAGAGAAGAAATAATTAGATTATTACATTAATATATTAAAATATATTTACATGGGAGAAACATATAATATATTATCATCATAATATAATAATATTTAGAGGATTTTAATAAAAAAATAAATATATATAAGTGAAACATAATAACCCTTTTTGTTAGAAATCTAGTTATATTAGCACTAAAATCATTAATTCTATGTTTTGATCATAAAAATAAATATTCAAGGCTTTAATGAGGGATTATTTGAAGATATTTTGGTAGGCCATGATTGATCCATAGCGGTTTGATATTATGAATATGATAAGAGGCGGTGGACTTTTATAACTAAGTAATTGTCACACATGTAAATATTACTCAAATGTAATGATATAGATGGAATATAACAAATGATTTAGAATATTAAATTTAATAATAATCAAAAAATATATTTAGATTAAAAATAATTTAATTATTGATATGATGTTATAGTTTCATAATAATTTGTATTTTATACTATTCAATAGAAAATCTATATTGATAAAAAATAAAAAAATTATCTGTATATTATTTTCAATATTTGAATTTCAATAAAAATTTTAAATGTTTACAAATTTTTTTTATAAATTCTCTATAAATTAATCATAAATTTTTATAAAAACAATCAAAATATTATATTTCAATAAATTTTTTTCACATGAGAAAAATTACATCACTAAAATTACATTGATTATTTAATAATTATATATCAATAAATATATAATGTGTTAGGAAATAATATATATATTCTATGTTGTTTATAATACTACAAAAACACATGACATTAATTTTTCGGATATAATGTTCATATTAAAAATAAAATTATTTAATGGTTCTTCTAATATTAGTGGTTTATGTTGTATACTCTATTAAAATATATGTAGTAAAAATAAAATAATATGGTCTTACACTGAGATTATATTTTAAAAATGAATCAGATATATATATTTTGTGATTGTGTATGTTTTACGGATTAGTATAGAAAGTAGAAACATACACATATAAATATTAATTATTTTGTTTATTCACTTATATATTTTCATTTTAGTTGGATATAAGTGTTCTATGTTTGATATTGTAAATAATTCATTGATTATAATACATTTGTTATAGCAATGTAACTATTTATTGATATATAACCATTTTTATATACATCTATGGTTGTGGTTTGGTAATTTATACATGTTATCTTTCTCTAATGGGATAGGATTTTCTAACCACACACAAACACTGTTGGCCCTCATCTCTAGTCAGAAGACACTAGCATATGAGGTGGTGTCCTTGAGGCTTTATCTCCAACAGTTCTGGATAATGTTTGTCGAGTGATATGGGATGAGCTATGAGAAGATGAAATAATTTCCATTAAAATATAGTTGAAAAACATTCATCATTATAGATAATTAATAATTATGGTATCATTGAACATATCACTAGTAGATCACAATATTAAAAATATTTCTTGTCTATTATCAATAGAAAAATGATAAATCCATAATTAATATTATTTTTATGAAATGCAATTTACACATTTAAAATAAAATTTTAAAAATATAAATATTTCAAATATAATGGGAAAAATGTTATTTAAAAATAAAAATGGAACCTATATTTTAATCATAACTACATCGAGTGGTCATAAAAGTTGAATGCTTTAAATTATTCAAAATTATTTCAAAATTTTCATTTTCATCACATTTGTTAAATATATTTTGTTATGAAATAAAAATGATGATTGTGATTATATATTTTTGTAAATTAAAAAAAAATTAAAATATCATAAAAATTTGATGATGAATATGTAGAAAATTTATTGATAACAATAAAAATATTATTTATAAGGGAGACATTGGTTATTAAGTGAATTTGAAAAATTAAGGAATGGTTTTTGTGAAAACATTTTCCAAAAAATTATGATAACTAGATAGAAAAAATTGGTTCTATATATAGGTTCTTTCATCATGATATCCAATATCTAGATATAAAACCATAACCATAAGAATTATAGATTTGAATCCAATCATGGTAACCCAGTTTTCTCAATCCAAGACATACGACATCAAAACAAATATCAGATTACTTATATATATACATGGAAATTTTATAGTTATATTTATAGTGAATTATAAAAATAACATACAAAAATAATACCCATGTCAGTAAATGATCATGTCCCCACACATAGTATAGTTTTTATATTTCACATTAATTCATCATCATCATTAATTTGAAAACGTTAAATAAAAATTTCATTCTACAATTTTCAGGATAAACTGGGGGAAATTATACATATATATAGTTAAATCACCATTATGGGTTAAATAATTATTTTAAATTAGACTAAATTATTTGGTGTAAGAAGAGAATAATGGTATGATTGAAGATTAAAATTGAACAATATTAACACAATTGAACACATAAAAAACCATTATCAATAAATATGTGGAAAATATAATGCTTTTAAAATTGTTGAATTTAGGAAAATAAAAAATCATGATCCATGTGATGTCCATGTTGATTAAAGGAAATATATAAAACCCATCTCAATAATAATAAAAAATTTAGAATCCTTAGAATATTATCATATGACAACACTTCTATTTCACATATATATGGAATAACACTATGCTGGACCTCAATACCCAATGAATTCCAATTCAATCGGGGTGGCCCCATTTTATAATCTATATCGGGAACACAAAATGATATATGGGATAACACATTGCAGAATCTATACCAGGATCACTCATGTATTACAATGGGGATCATCTAATCATAAAAAATGTACAAGATCCATAACATGAATAAAGTACATAAAACATTAATTTCATCATAAAACTCATAAACCATCCATTATTAATTTTATATATTAATAATCCCATGGAAATTAAAAATCTTCTATGAAAATATATTTGGATAATTTAAAATTCATGGAAAATAAATGTGTTTCATGAAAATATCATTGTATTAATAATTGTATATTTAGAGAATGAATAAGGATCATATCATATCATGTTAACAACAATGGATCATATGTATTATCAAAGAATGTTTATGTTGATGAATAGAAGTAAAATTAATGGATCATTAAAAAAACATTGAAGAGAATAAAATTTTCACATTGTTTAAGAATAATGAATGTCATCTCAGATAGAAAATCACATTTTATGATCACATGTAAATTTCAATTAGGAAAATATATATTCTATTTTGAAAATATAAATTTATAATATAAAATATTATAATAATTTTGAGAGACATTTTTAACTGAAAATAAACTTTTCATCATTGAATGGAATCATTTAGTAATTGATTTGTCATTGTAGAAGAAATATCCATTCATAATATCAGTACTATAAATTATAAACACTATCAAAAAATATAAAATGAGTCAAATTTTCCAATTTAGGAAATGATGATAAATTAAATTTTTAAATGATTTTAATATAATTCTTATGATTGGATAAAATATAATTATAAAGTATATTATTTTTAAAAAAATTATAACATTCATGAAATTGTTGACATGGAATTGAATGATTCCTGGTCAAATATAACGATACAAGATCAGTTAAACATGAAATAAAATTTTATGATATGTATTCATAAAATTTGGTATAAATTGAAAATGTGACATGTCAAACACATTCAAAAATATGGTGATGAATTATTCATGGTTTGATGGCCCGGTATCTTGAAGGCCATTGGTGGTCCGAAGGCCATATGGCCTATAGTCCCAAAATGGTGGTCTAAAAGCTCATATTAAAACATATAATAACATGAATTCTTTTGGATGTAATACATAATACTCAAAATTTTGTTTTTATATACACCACATATCTCAACATGACAATGGGTTTTCTTTTATTTTTTTTCTTTTATAGATGTTTGATCATTTGGTTAAGGTATGTGTACCGTCCAAATGTGATTTTTTGATTATATTTTTTAGTTAGATTTATTTCCTGTGCATGATTTTTTTCATGCTTTTGTGGTTATCCATGAAACATACTAAGGATGAGAGAATTTATAATAATTTAACCTCTCTAATGTTTTTTTGAAATGTTTTGATCATGGTTTATGAAACTCATTCAAAGAGAAGGAGAAACTATGTAGTTACATTTTTGAATCAGGGAAAAGGACCATGACTGGTGCACTACTAGAAGAAATCCTCATGCCTTTGGGTCTCCCTGGACCATACATGGTCCTCCTTTTATTAAATATTTTTTGTGGGATTTTTGTGTTTTCATACCCAATCATCATCATCCATTGGTTCTATAGGTTCAATTTTATGGGTAATATCTTTGGAGAAAAATAGTTCATTGGTTGGATAATGATGGTGAATTTATATGATGTTAGGGGAATATTTTTCTATTTGGTCTTTTTTTCCTCATTTTTTAGTTACAATAATTATGTACATCATTGAGGTTGGTGTTTTATTATTTTCCTTTCCAAAACATTCATTTGAATCTCTAGATTTCATATAAAAATTAAAAATATATCTCTCTTGATTGGGATGTGCTATTATAAATTTTTATTATTGGTTCATGTTAGTAATTTTGGTAATGTGGGGTTTTATAATATTTCATTAAGTATGCCTATATATGAATTCTATAAATTTTTTGATAAAAATAAAATTAATTTTAGAATTTTTTTTTGTTTTGGGAGTGATTTTTGGATTTTGATATGTTTCATGGGTTGTATTTATAGTGATTTGAGACTTGTGTGTGGATTGTGATGAGTATTCATGTTTGCTTCTATATCTGTAAAGAAATGGGAGACTCATTGAATTGGTTTTGGGTATTTTTATGGTATATCATGTATAAGGCCCCAGCCTTAATCCTTACTTAAATCTTGAGTTATTACAAGATTACACATTGACGATCTTTTCGGGTTTAGAGTTTTAGAGAATTAGATCATAAAACTTGATTTACATTCCACATATAAACAAAGTGGATACATAAAGATAGTATTCTTCATTCCCATCAATGGAAACATATTTAAAATAAAACATGGATTCTTTCTTGACACATCCTTGACTCTATCATCTTATCATGTACCTTTCCCGTGACCTGTGAAAAACATTTCAAAAACTTGGGATGAGCATAAAAACTCAGTATGGGTTAAAAAACATGTAAAGGAAACATGAGTTCATATATACATAAGAATGAAATCATACTTTACCCATAAAACATAGGCACTTTAACATACCTCATAAAATCATGAATAAATCATAGAAATCATAAGACATAAAGGTAACTTGAGACATTCATAACATTCTTACGTAGGGAGTAACTCTATTGGTTACGTTTGGAATACCCATCACAGTATATTCCCTAAATCTCTTCGGAGAAACCTTAACAGTTCACTCCTTCACGTAACCCAATGCATTGGAGAGCTATATCGGGCTCACCCGCCCTTAGTTTATCACGGAACCACCCGTCTTCATAATAATGCCCAAGAACCATAACATAATCGTATCACATAAAACATGCATAAAGGAAACATAACATTTCAACATTTCAATCATAAGATATCAATACAACACAAAAAATTTTGTGAAAACCATTTTCAATACCAAAATAAAAGAAAAGTAAAACATGGTATTTATTTTTCTTTTAAAAAGAAGGTATGGCTTGTAGAGGAAGCCGAAACTCAAATAACGGTCATGACGGCGGAGACGTCGTTGTCGCCGCATACGTACGACAAAAACATTCCCTTTTTTCATTTAGTAAACGCTTCGTATAAAAAATATTCCTTTTGAATAAACGTAAAAGTCAATGGGGTTTATACACCGTATAAAAGAAAGTGGTGTATAAAATAAAATATTCCTCAATGAAAGGAGATTGAGACGAAGTCCCATACCTTGTATCCGACTTGACCCGATCGTTCTTTAATCTCCTGAATAATAAACTTGAGTTAATCTTTAAATGATTATGAACCTTTTTCAAGTTCATTATTCCTTTTATAACATCTTATGAACATCATGTAATCATTTAAGTTAATCGTGTTCATTTTGTCGGTATTTGGTTCTTAAGTCAAAAATAGACTTCTTACACATACTTGTTGTTAATTTGGTAAAAAGTTCATTATATCCAGAATGATATTAATGATTTGGATAACATATAAATCATATATATTCATTATATACATGTATTTATAATATTACATCACATTTAGAGGTAAGAAATGAAATGCACCGTTCATGGAGACTATAAGCCGTATGTACGCATGAACGCTACTTCCATTTCTATTTCGTATTTTCTAGAATGGAATCATAATTATATAAGAGTATATTATAATTCCAGTATAATAACATATATAATATCATTAACTTTATCCTTTACACATCCCACATATGGTATTAACGAATCAAATCACTTTCAGGGGGCAGTAGTCCGCACTTCCTAAAATGAAGATATCGTGTTTACCCATAAAGGAAACCATTAAGGTATTCCCAAAATGAAAAAAAAAACAGAAGATTAAGGAAAAAATAAACATATTATATATCATATATTAAAATAGTGACATCATAATGGCCACCTTTGAAGGTGTTAAATGAGTATTGAACAATCATCGTTTCGGGAGGCAGAATTTCGCCATCCACGGAAACCGTATGTTCTTTAACCATTTGATGTAGTTGTGTGAGAGTGTAGCTCAAATAAATCGTATAACACCATCCTATTATATTGAAGATACTGGTGTTGTTACAAAATATGTAAATAAAAAGATTTTAGGGGGTTGGAGAATCAAAATAAAACAAATGAACAATAGAGAATGAATTACCTTTAAAAGTGTAACTCCTTTTGATTTGAGCCTAAAGTCTTCCTTTGAAAGGATTTTGCCCAAAGGGAATAATATAGGATGAGGATAGGGATGTGGAGAGAGTAAATGGGCAGGGGTTGGCCGAGTCAAAGGCTTGAGGAGTGTGTGAAATGAGGTAGAGGTGGGGGCCTTTTATAAGAGGAGTGGAGGGGCACTTTTGGAAAGTAAAGAAATATTACTTTATTTGAAAAATGTGTTTCGGTTTTAAAGGGTTCCACATTGATATACTTCGTGGATAAGGTGATAATGGTTCGAAATACACTCATCCAATTGGTTTTGGACTTGTGTAGTTTGTAGATTTTACATTATCTTTCCATTTTATTTAAATCGTCAATTAATGATGTCATTGCTGCATCATTATTATGTCATGAATAATTTAATTTATTTAATGTCTAAAAATTATAAAAAAAATACTATGATGTCTGAAATCTTTTTATCTTTCCAATTACTATTTATAATAAAAAATATGATCTTTATAACCCCATGTAAAAATTGTTTTCGTAAAACATATTATGTTTGTGTAATTTTTACTTTTACATTAAATAAAATGTTGTTTATGTCATTTCCCAACCAAAGTGGATCCATGGGGTCCCAAAGTTGACCCATGGATTTTCTTGGTCGTCCATGACACAACCAATGATGGTAGGACTTGTTTCAAGCTCATCTTATTTTATTAAAGCATTATTTTTACCTTAAACTACACTAATTACCACTAATTGCGATTAAGAACTTAATAAGTTACTATTCACCAAAAAATTATTATAATCTCATTGAACCACATTTTACATCTTAATGACAACCATGTATGTCGGATTTTTGAAATTCAAAACACAATGATGGCAAAATTTCATTTAAACGGAAAATCAGTCTTTATTATTACCACTTAGTGGTTTCACTATTCATCAAAAATTGAAGTTTTTCAGAAAATTAAAAAAATTCACACTAAGCTATATTTGATATTACGAATTCAAAAATGAATTATACTTTAAAAAATTCAAAACATATAAGTCACATTAATTAATTTAATAATTAATTCCCGCTGTCAGAGCAAATAGCGTGTTTTTATGAAACAATAAGTATCAAAAGATTGACACTAGTTTAAGTCCAATTTCAAAGTGAAATTGATTCCAATGACCACCATTGGATTAAATGGTAAAAATATATTCATATTGCACATTAAGACCAATTCAAAAGATAATCTAATCATATAAATAAATTAGATTAAAAATCTGTTTTGATGTAAAATGCAGTATTTTTCACTATTCATTAAAAAATGAACATTGTCAGAAAAATACCAAAAATTCACACAAAGTAAATTTTGATGTCCCAATAATAAAGAATAAGTTTATTTTGACAAAAATAGTTTATAAAATTGTCAAAAGATAGATTTAAAAAGGGTTTTCCATCATAAGGCAGTAAAACAATCTTTTAAGAATATTAGTGTATTCCATGCTTAAGATTGAATTTATTTTCATTTTAAGCCTCTAAAACACTATCTTAATAATTAATAGACATAGATAAAAATATCAATTTTTCATTACTTACATGGGATGTTACATCCTTCCCCCCTTTAAAAAATTGCGTCCCCACAATTTATTTACTTATCGAATAAATGAGGGTACTTATCCCTCATTGCATTTTCAGATTCCCATGTTGCCTCTTCAATCATGTGGTTTTTCCACAAAACCTTTACCTGGTGAATCACCTTATTCCGTAACACTTGCTCCCTGTGGTCAAGAATCTGGACCGGTTGTTCCTCATAAGATAGGTTCTCTTCTAGCTGAACTACCTCTGGACTCAAAACATGAGATGGATCTGGCATATACTTTCTCAACATCGAAACGTGAAAAACATTGTGTACCTGAGATAAACTTGGAGGTAAAGCCACTCGGTATGCAACTGATCCAACTCTCTCCAGAATTTCTTATGGTCCAATGAACCTTGGACTCAACTTTCCTTTCTTACCAAATCTCATCACACTTTTCCAAGGAGAAACCTTGAGAAAAACATGATCACCTAACTCGAAAGATAGATCCTTCCTCCGGTTATCCGCATAACTCTTCTGCCTACTATGAGCTGCTCTCATGTGTTTCTGAATCAGCTGAACATTTTATGCCATCTCTTCTACCAATTCAGGTCCCATCAACTTCCTTTCACCCACTTCATCCCAGAAAGCTGGAGTTCGACACCGCTTCCCATATAATGCCTGAAATGGTGCCATCTGTATACTGGAATGAAAACTATTATTATATGAAAATTAAACCAAAGACAGATGTTGGTCCCAACTTCCCTGATAATCCATAGAACTATCTCATAGCATATCCTCCAATGTATGAATTGTTCGTTCTGACTGCCCATCTGATTGAGGATGAAAAGCTGTACTAAAATTTAATTCAGTACCCAACGACTTCTGAAGGCCTTTCCAAAAGTTAGATGTAAACCTGGGATCACGATCCGATACAATGGAGAGAGGAACTCCATGTAACCTGACTATCTCTTTAAGATACAAACGGGAAAGATGATCTAGGGAAAAAGTATCTCGTATAGCAAGGAAATGAGCAGATTTAGTCAAGCGATCATCAATAACCTAGATTGCATTATTACCTCGAGATGTCTTTGGTAATCCCACAAAAAAGTCCATGGATATATTCTCCCATTTCCACTCTGGCACTGGTAAAGGCTGAAGCATCCCTTTTGGTAACTGCCGCTCTTCTTTAACCTGTTGACATGTCAAACACTTCACAGAAAAATCAGCAATGTCTCTTTTCATTCCATCCCACCAGTAATACTCCCGCAGATCTCTATACATCTTAGTACTGCCCGGATGAACTGAAAACGGAGAACTATGAGCTTCACATAACAACTCTCTCTTCAACTGTGAATCACAAGGCACACACAATCTCTTCCCAAATCTCAAAACACAATCATTATCAATGTTGAATTCAGGCAACTTACCTTTCTGAACTAGCTCTACCTTTTTCTGCAACTCACTGTCTTGCTTCTGTGCTTGCTTGATTCTATCTGATAGAGAAGATCTCACTGATACATGAAACAAAACAAAAGGACTTTCTGCACCAACAACTTCTATGCAAAAGCTTATCAAATCCTTAACCAAAGGATCACGTTCCAAATGCAACATTCTTAATGAAGCATTACTTTTTCGACTCAAAGCATCATCCACTTTATTTTCTTTTCCCGGATGGTAATGAATTGTACAATCATAATCCTTTATTAATTATAGCCATCTCCTCTGTCTCATGTTTAACTCTTTCTGAGTGAATATATACATTAAACTTTTTTGATCGGTATATATTTCACACTTTACTCCATACAAATTATGCCTCCAAATTTTTAAAGCAAAAACAACAGCAGCTAATTCCAAATCATGTGTAGGGTAATTTACCTCATGAGTTTTCAACTGTCGTGAAGCATAAGCAATTACCTGATCATTCTGAATTAGGACGCAACCAAGTCCGTTCAATGAAGCATCACAGTATATAACAAACTCACCATTCTTGGAAGGTAGTGCCAAAACTGGAGCATTCACCAATCTTCTTTTCAATTCCTGAAAACAATCATCACATTCTTTTGTCCAGATAAACTTAACACCCTTCCGAGTTAGCTTAGTCATTGGACTAGATAACCGTGAAAAATTTCTAACAAACCTTCGGTAATAGCCCGCCAAAACAAGGAAGCTACAAATCACGGTTACATTTGTGGGTCTTGGCCATTCTTCCACAACTTTTGTTTTTGCAGGATCAACAGTTATTCCATCTTTAGAAACAATGTGACCAAGGAAAGAAATTTTTTGCAACCAAAACTCACACTTGCTGAATTTCCCATACAGTTTCTTTTCATTTAATGTTTGAAAGATAACCCTCAAATGTCTTTCATGATCCTCTTTTCTTTTAGAAAACACCAAAATATCATCAATGAAAACCACCACAAACTTATCCAAGAACTCATGAAAAATTCTACTCATTAAGTCCATGAATACAGCAGGTCCATTGGTTATCCCAAAAGGCATTACTACAAATTCATAATGGCCATATCTCGGACGGAACGCGGTCTTCGGAATATCTTCCTCTTTTACCTTCAACTGATGGTACCCCGATCTCAGGTCAATCTTTGAAAAAAACTGAGCTCCCTGGAGCTGATCAAACAAATCATCGATATGAGGCAAAGGATATTTTTTCTTAATAGTGATGTTATTAAAGGCTCTATAATCAATGAAAAGTCTCATAGAACCATATTTCTTTTTAACAAATAAAACAGGAGCACCCCATGGTGATGTTCTAGGTCTAAGGAAACTTTTCTCTAAAAAATCTTGCAATTGCTCCTTCAACTCTAAAAGTTCAATTTGTGCCATTCGATAAGGGGGTTTTGAAATTGTCTTAGGATCAGGAACTAAGTCAACAGTAATCTCAAATTCCTGGTCTGGTATTATTCCAGGAAACTCATCAGGAAAAACATCAGGATACTAATTTACCACTGGAACATCATTAATCTAAACAGTTCCTTTATTTTCAACGACGTGTGCAAGGTAACATTCATTTCCATATTTTACAAGTTTCTCGGCCTCTTGAAATGTGATCAAAAGTAAGGGTTCATTCCTGTAAACAAACTGAAAGTCTTTCTGAAAAGAAACTTCTTTAGCTCTACAGTCAATCTTAGCATGGTAAATAGATAGCCAATCCATTCCCAGGATAACATCAAACTCTACTAGAGGTAGAACAATAAGGTTTGCAAGTAGGTTCTTTCCACAGATAAGGATAGGAAGATTCTTATAAATTCTTTTTGCCTCAACATTTCCCCCATGTGTTTTTACCAAAAGTTCAGGAGTCATTTCTTGAGATGGTATTCCCATTTTACTAGAAAAGGTTTCAGAGATGAAAGAATGTGTAGAACCCGAATCAAACAACACACTGGCATAATCTGAAAAAACAAACAAAGTACCTGATACAACTTCATTTGATGGCCCGACATCTGCTGAAGTAGTTGCAAAGGATTTCACCACCCCTTTCTGCTTGTAGTCTAACTGCTTCCCATCACTCAAGCTCTTTTTCGGACACTCGTTTGCATAGTCACTCATCTCATTGCACTTATAACATTTCACTAACTGTAAATCAAATTTGTTATTAACTTCACCTTGATCCTTTTCAGTGAAATCACGAGCCTTATGTCCCATCTTACCACATCGGTAGCACTTTCCAGAATTCAGAAGACATTCCCCAGCATGCCTTTTTCCACATTTATCCCAAACTGGAAACTTAGTTCTCTTACCATCAGACTTTTTTGAAGAATTCTTACCTTTCTCCTGCCACCTCGGTCTGTTCTTCTGCTGGTTTTTATATAACACATGGTCATCGACAAACTCCATTTCCACCTTCTCAGCATATCGAACAAGATTTTCATAACTTTTAAACTCACGAGAAGCTAATGCCTTTCGATATTTTGGCTTTAATCCTGAGTAAAAACGATTGATTTTACTATCAAGGTCTCGGATAAAATTTGGAGCATACCTTGCCAATCGAGTGAACCTTTCTTCATAGACAGCCACTGAGTCTTCCTCTTGCCTCAATTCCAATAATTTATTATCTACCCTAAGTCGAACATCCTTAGGAAAATACTTCTCAAGAAACATACCTTTGAATTCATCCCAGTCAAGAGCATCAATCTCATCGGCGTCCCTGATATTTTTAACCATAGACCACCGCTGATCTGCTTCACCCTCCAAACGGTAAATAGAAAGACTAACCATTTGATTGTCTGAACACCCCATGACATCAAAAATCGTATCCAGTGCTTTAATACACCCTTCAGCTAGCACAGGGTCAGATGATCCTCTGAATGATGGTGGATTTTGCCTCATGAAATGTTCCACCACTGACATGTTTCTCTGCGGTTGATCTGGCTGATCTCGTGCATGGATACTACCACCATTTATCGCTTGAGTCAACAGCGCCATTACTGCAACAAACTGTTCAGTTCCAATTCCGACCATTTTTGGATGCTAACTCGGAAGGTTATTTCCTTCTGTATTCCTTCCTAGCACTGCTTCCCTGTTTCCTCTGCGGAAAACTATTCTGAACAAACATGTCTTAGATGAAGCAACATGGTAATCTTCAAATGCTATATAATTTCAAAAACAAAAAAAAATTGGATAATCATTTAATAGAATTCTAACTCCTAAATTTATCTAAACCGACCTCTGATACCAACTATAAGGCCCCAGCCTTAAACCTTACTTAAATATTGAGTTATTACAATATTACACATTGAGGATCTTTTCGGGTTTATAATTTTAGAGAATTAGATCATAAAACTTGCATTACATTCCACATATAAACAACGTGGGTACATAAAGATAGTATTCTTCATACCCATCAATGAAAACATATTTAAAATAAAACATGGATTCTTTCTTGACACATCCTTTACTCTATCATCTTATCATGTACCTTTCCCGTGACCTGTGAAAAACATTTCAAAAACTTGGGATGAGCATAAAAACTCAGTATGGGTTATAAAAAAACATGGAAAGGAAACATGAGTTCATATATACATAAGAATGAAATCATACTTTACCCATAAAACATAGGCACTTTAACATAACTCATAAAATCATAAATAAATCATAGAAATCATAAGACATAACGGTAACTTGAGACATTCATAACATTCTTACGTAGGGAGTAACCCTCTTGGTTACGTTTGGAATACCCAGAAAAGTATATTCCCTAAATCTCTTCGGAGAAACCTTAAAGTTTCACTCCTTCGCGTTACCCAATTCATTGGAGAGCTATATCGGGCTCACCTGCCCTTAGTTTATCACGGAACCACCCGTCATCATAATAATGCCCAAGAACCATAACATAATCGTATCACATAAAACATGCATAAAGGAAACATAACATTTCCACATTTCAATCACAAGATATCAATACAACACAAAAAACATTGTGAAAACCATTTTCAATACCAAAATAAAAGAAAAGTAAAACATGGTATTTATTTTTCTTTTAAAAAGAATGTATGGCTTGTAGAGGAAGCCGAAACTCAAATAACGGTCACGACGGTGGAGAAGTCGTTGTCGCCGCATACGTACGACAAAAACATTCCCTATTTTCGTTTAGTAAATGCTTTGTATAAAAAATATTCCTTTGGAATAAACATAAAAGTCAAAGGGGTTTATAGACCGTATAAAAGAAAGTTGTGTATAAAATAAAATATGCCTCAATGAAAGGAGATTGAGACGAAGTCCCATACCTCGTATCCGACATGAATCGACCGTTCTTTAATCTCATGAATAATAAACTTGAGTTAATCTCTACTTGCTTATGAACCCTTTTCAAGTTCATTATTCCTTTTATACCATGTTATGTACATCATTTAATCATTTAAGTTAATAGTGTTCATTTTGTCGGTATTTGGTTCTTAAGTCAAAAATAGACTTCTTACACTTACATGTTGTTAATTTGGTCAAAGGTTCATTATATCCAGAATGATATTAATGACTTGGATAAAATATATATCATATATATTCATCATATACATGTATTTATAATATTACATCACATTTATAGGTAAGAAATGAAATGCACCGTTCATGGAGACGGTAAGCCGTACGTACGCATGAACGCTACTTCCATTTCTATTTCGTATTTTCAGGAATGGAATCATAATGATATAATAGTATATTATAATTCCAGTATAATAACATATATAATATCATTAAATTTATCCTTTACACATCCCACATATGGTATTAACGAATCAAATCACTTTCAGGGGGCGGTAGTCCGCACTTCCTAAAATGAAGATATCGTGTTTACCCATAATGGAAACCATAAAGGTATGCCAAAAATGAAAAAAAAACAGAAGATTAAGGAAACAATAAACATATTATATATCATATATAAAAATAGTGACATCATAATGGCCACCTTTGAAGGTTTTAAATGAGTATTGAACAATCATCATTTCGGGAGGCAGAATTTCGCCATCCACCGAAACCGTAGGTTATTTAACCATTTGATGTTGTTGTGTGAGAGTGTAGCTCAAATAAATCTTATAAAAACATCCTAGTATATTTAAGATACAGGTTTTGTTACAAAATAAGTAAATAAAAGGAGTTTATGGGGTTGGAGAAGCAAAATAAAACAAATGAACATGAGAGAATGAATTACCTTTAAAAGTGTAACTCCTTTTAATTTGAGCCTAAAGGATTCCTTTGAAAGGATTATTCCCAAAGGTAATCCTCTAGGATGAGAATAGGGATGTGGAGAGAGTAAATGGGAAGGGGTAAGTTGAACCAAAGGCTTGAAGAAATGTGTGAAATGAGGTAGAGGTGGGGGCCTTTTATAAGAGGATAGGAGGGTCACTTTTGGAAAGTAAAGAAATATTACTTTATTTGAAAAATGTGTTTCGGTTTTAAAAGGTCCCAAATTGATATAATTAGTGGATAAGGTGATAAGGGTTCGAAATCCACTCATCCAATTGGTTTTGGACAAGTGTAGTTTATAGATGTTACATTATCTTTCCATTTTATTTAAATCGTCAAATAATGATGTCATCGCAGCATCATTATTATGTCATAAATACTTTAAATTATTTAATGTCTAAAAATTATAAAAAAAATAATATGATGTAGGAAATCTTTTTAGCTTTCTAATGATTATTTATAATCAAAAATCTGATCTTAATAAACCCATGTAAAAATTGTTTTCGTAAAACATATTATGTTTGTGTCATTTTTACTTTTACATTAAATAAAAAGTTGTTTATGTCATTTCCCAACCAAAGTGGATCCATGTGGTCCCCAAGTTGACCAATGGCTTGTCTTGGTCGGCCATGACACAACAAATGAGGGTAGGACATGTTTCAAGATCATCTTATTTTATTAAAGAATTATTTTTACCTTAAACTACACTAATTACCACTAATCGCGATTAAGAACTTAATAAGTTACTATTCACCAAAAAAATTATTATAATCTCATTGAACCACATTTTACTTCTTAATGACAACCATGTATGTCAGATTTTTTAAATTCAAAACACAATGATGGTAAAATTTCATTTAAACGGAAAATCAGTCTTTATAAGTACCACTTAGTGGTTTCATTATTCATCAAAAATTGAGGTTTTTCAGAAAATTACAAAAATTCACCCTAAGCTATATTTGATATTACGAATTCAAAAATGAAGTATATTTTACAAAATTAAAAACATATAAGTCACATTAATTAATTTAATAATTAATTCCTGCTGTCAGAGCAAATAGCGTGTTTTTATAAAACAATAAGTATCAAAAGATTGACACTAGTTTAAGTCCAATTTCAAAGTGAAATTGATTCCAATGACCACCATTGGATTAAATGATAAAAATATATTCATATTTCACATTAAGACCAATTAAAAAGATAATCTAATCATATAAATAAATTAGATTAAAAAGCTGTTTTGATGTAAAATGCAGTATTTTTCACTATTCATTAAAAAATGAACATTGTTAGAAAAATACCAAAAATTCACACAAAGTAAATTTTGATGTCCCAATCATAAAGAATACGTTTATTTTGACAAACATTGTTTATAAAATTGTCAAAAGATAGATTTAAAAAGGGTTTTCCATCATAAGGCAGTAAAACAATCTTTTAAGAATATTAGTGTATTTCATGCTTAAGATTGGATTTATTTTCATTTTAAGCCTCTAAAACACTATCTTAATCATTAATAGACATAGATAAAAATATCTATTATTCATTACTTACTTGGGATGTTACATCATGTATATTCGATTAGATGTGGGAATATCTATATAGGAATGGGGTACACATACAAACATGAATAAATGACAATTACTTCATTTAGAAAATCCACATTTTGGAACATTTTTATAATTAGTTATTCCCAATATATCTTCTTTCTTTCATACTCCCATTTATTTTGAATGGTACTTCCTCAAATATCTAGTAAATTCTAAATGGTTTCATGGATATAAAAATGATTAGAAAATTGGTTTATAAATTTTATTTCTAAATCATTTCCCATTGTGAATAAATTGACTAAAAATTGCCGCATCATATTGGATTTAGAAATCATTCTAGAATAATGGATTAATTTTATAAAATTTCAAGGCTAGGTGGTTACATTGAGATTATTTGGAATTTTGTTTACAACTCAAGTGATGTGAGGGACCGATTCGATCTTGTGAGTGGCTTATTGTGTTATATGAACCCATATGTTTGACACTATAAAGATAGGTTTATTAAATAGGTGGTGTAATTAGTTGGGATAAATATCATAGTTTTTTGGTTTATTGGTTTGAGCCTCATTTTTAAGGACATCCCTATTAAACATATAAAATTAACATGGCATTACTGGGATTCATTAAAATCATCAACAGATGGTATCGTATTGACCAATATTTTAAGGGTTGTTAACATCACGATTGGATGGGAGGATAAATGGGATTTTCTACTTGTGGGTCTAATTTTTAGTATCCAATGGGTTATAAACAATATATATGCACTATATGTTGGATTATGTGATCAAACAATGCACTCTTAGAATGTTTTTTCAAAAGTTAATGAGAATGTACCTCGAATTATTATCTTTTTATATTTTTTGATTTTGTATCATGGTTTTTGGTATTGGTACCTTCTAGATTGTACTATTTATATTATTTTTTAATTACAACCACTTTTTTCATCTAGCATAGATTATTATAGTGTCTTTGTTGCTATAAATTTGTTATTGAAATTGATGATGTTTTAAAAACTGAAATATTGGTTTTATCATTTATGATGATAAATACCAATTAATATATATGTAATTGTAAATATATCTTATATATTATATTGGGAATGTAAATTTATATACATTTTTTATTACCAGCTATGATGTTAATGCTCACAACCTACTTTTTCATCATGCCTTTGGTTGACCTGAGGTGTTTAACATGTTTGGGTTTTCAGTTCGAGTTTTCACATTTGAGAAGGGCCATATTATAGATGGTGGTGACCGATTGGTCATGTGTGGATAATTTTTTGGGTTTTTTAGTTTTTTTGTAGTATTTTTTGTTATTATAGTATCTTTCATTGGATTATTAATTAATGATTTTTAATGATTATTTTTATTGTGTTCTCATTTTTAATGGTTTGGACCTCAACTTTTTGGGTATATTTAATTATCGTTATGATTATATTAGGTTCATTCTTCTTGTGTCTAGCATTTGGGGAACATCAAAACCTCTCGAACCTTGTCTCTGGACAAGTAGGGTTTTAGTTCAGTTGGAATTTTTGCATAGATCATTAAAAAAATTATTAGAGAAGCCCTTTGTTATTTGTAGTTTTATATAATTTATCTATTTGGATTTTTTGGAATCAAGAGGTATGAGTGGGAAGATTTTCATGATATCTTTCTCATTATAATAATTTATATTCCATGGGGAGTCAATGTTTCATGAATTTTCATTGGTTTTTGTGTGTAGACAATGAATGAAAATTGATGAAAACAGGTTAATTTGTTATCATACTTGTAGTAGTGACACCTGTATAGCCCGAATGCACTTTTCGTGGTTTTACTACTGAATGGTAATTTCTTGAGACAAGTTCCATGAAACATTATCACTAAGTTTTGAATCATTTATAGTTACTTATTCTGGGTGTTTGCAGTTAGTTTTGTTTTGGATATTTTTTTAGTCAGTGTGAGTGAACATTCCAATTTTTTTTTGGGGAATTAGGTTTAAAAGAGGAAATATATTTGAATAGTGGTTTTTTATTGAAGGAAAAATTGTGTGAGTTTGTTTGAAAAACTAGATATTTTGTTGAAATTAGAATTGGATTGTGGTTTTTTGTATTTTGAATGGATTCCATGGGTTTAAATGGTTTGGGTTTTGGAATGTCGAATAGAAATTGTAGACATAGAATGGGGATTTTGGATTCATTTGTGATGTTTGACACATCAACTAGTTTTTTCCATGAGGATTTATTTTTGAGTATGATCTAGTTGGATGTTTATTTTGGTGTAATGTTTCTATTCTAAATAGTGTATTCCATCTAGAAATGTCCCATATGATTATTCTAAGTGTCTTTCTTAATTTTTCAGGTCCAGACACCCAATTTAGTAATGGTATTGAGTTAAATTTATGTATTTTTCCTTTTTATATGATGTTTGATGTTCAATAAGTATAATAGTGTTCAATGTGGATGTTTAAAGTTATATGAGGTCATCAAGAACCCCCTAAGCTAAATGGAAACCATTATTTCTTATTCATTTAAAGGTATATAATTGGATTGGTTGAAATTTATTTTTCTAAAATTTATTGAATTAATAATTTTTTTGGGATGTAAATAATACACCATTAATTGGATGGTTCATACATTTGTTGATAAAGACAAGGGGCCTGGTAGGCCTCTTGGTTGTTTAATCGATTTAGTTTCTGGGGTATAATAAAAGGATGTTGGAGAACATATTCATCTTATAAATAATAGAGGTTACACTTCTAGAAATGTTACTGATAGTGAAACTGAATATTATAGATTCTTTCAAGATGGGCATGACTTCTCATTAATCATACCTATTGAACATGTGCGTTATGTGTGTCCATTTTAGACATTAAAACCCATAATAATGTAATCTCCATTAGCCTTCAAGATATTACTATCATTAGAGGAACCATGAGAATATATGTAGGATGAACTTTTAGAATAAGATGTTATAGTTATAGAATATTAGATTTTGACTATGGGTAAATAGATACTTCATGGCATCGATGCTCTATCCATAGGCCATAGAGTGATGCACTTCAAACAGTCTAGAATCTCTATGTGAGAGGGAATCAATGACGCATATTTTTTATATTCCATTTTGGTGGAGATAATTTTAATGTTCCAACATTGGGGTTGTTTTTTGTTATAATTTCACTTCATTTAAATGTATCATTGGTTTATTTTTTTCAATAGTATATGATTGTGAATTATTTATATGGGCCTCAAAATGGTTATCCCTTTACAGATTGTTTTTGGTTATCATTTGTGATTGTTTTTGTTATTCTAATTTATTTTAATCATCATTAATAATGTTTTGTATTGACGTTCAATTTGAGTTTCATTCATGGGGTTCTCATTGTGTTAGAAGTTTAGTATGTATTGGAATTTCTCTTGTGGTCTTATGATAATGTTTATGGTAATAGTGTGATCATGTTGAGAGATTCAGTGATGATCATATATCAGGTTTCATATGGTGGGGAGAAAAATATCTTATTCTCATATTTGTTCTACTCAATTTTGTTTCATTTATAATTTGGCAGGGGTGAATGGTGGGGTGAATGGAAACATCGAGGTTGATTCTTTATTTCCATACATTAGATTTTGATATCTTTTTTTGGTTCCCATTCTACTATATAATTTTATGGAGAATCAAATTGTTTGTGGTGGGGGGAATTTTCAAATATCATCTATGATTTTTTATTTTACTTTTTACTTTATTGATCTTATATCTTTTGGTTTAGGCACAGGTTGAGTCACGATGTGATTTTTTGTGTCTGAGAGATTATAGTTGTTATTTTCGTTGTCATAGGTTGTGTTCACGGTTTTGGGGATAACCGTGCAACCTGAAAGACATGAGTTCATTTCGAATTAATTTATTTCATTCATTGATTTCCTTCCCCAATTTGAGCATGGTTTAGAAATAACCATGTGAGGCCAAATTTATAAAATAAAACTCCTTTTTGATGATATATACAAGTAACATATATTTCACATCATAAAAGAAACTATAATGAATGTGTGAGTGATCCTATTTAATATATATAATTTAATTTTTCATTGTTGGAACACTGTTTCCCAAACAATGCATCCAAACTGTGCAGGGTGTCTAACTTCTCTAGTATGGTATGCATAGTTGGTGAAAAGTTTGGATAACCATATGGACAAACCATGAAATATATAAAAGTCATTAACATATTATGTTCCCATTCTTTACACTACCACATTTTATCACAAATTCGAGATTCTCATACCTAGTTTTGATGTGGCACATGACAGAACGAAAAAACATTATCCATTTGAATCTATTGAATCCATAGTTCTCCCTCATCAAATTATGGTATGATTAATTGTATTTTTTTTAATTTTCCCCCTCTCTTTCTAATTCTATCTTTGTTTCATGGTATATATTTTGTTTCATCCCTATTAGAGACTACTTAAAGAGAGGGTTGGATACTTTTGTTCGGTACTGTTGAAGTTAGGCTCTATAGATATTCTTGTTGGGGCGTCTTCATCCTCCTTTTATAGTTTTGTCACATTCTCAAGTAAATGGGGAAGGTGTTTCAATAATTTTCCTTTCCATAACATTCGAGTTATACAAGATAATTTTTAAATTCTCTGAAAAATATTTCACATCTTCGAAGAATGTGACTATAAAATATGATATAGGTTATAAATGATATTAATTTGGATTCCAATGAGATTTTAAAGGATATCATTATTTATGCATTTATATTTATTTATATAAAATTATTCATGATAATAAAATTAATCTTTAGAAATGAAATTATGCGTTTTCAATGTATGTATGTATTTGGTTATGATATATTTCATGTTTTTTTATGATTAGAGACATGCCTATGGGGATTGATTTCATTTCATGGTTGGTACTATATCTGAAATCATATGGTGATTCCTTGAATTGTTTTTCCTGTATTTTCATTTTTCATCACTGATAGTCCATTAGATTATTATATATCCATTTTTTAATAGGGTTCACATATGTATATAAACATAAATGAAAATAAATTCTTTTAGAAAATTACACATTTGGAATTGGTTTTTTTCAAAACACATACTTCACTTCCCCATTTTTCCTTTTTATGTAAATCTAACTACAATATTCCTAAAAATATATTACATTCTAAATGTTCTCATGGTTTTAAAAATTTATTGTAAATATGGTTTATAAATGTGAAATCTAAATCATCATCTATTATGATTCCCCAGAATAAATTTACAAGCATTTGTGAGAATTTAAAATGGTTTTGGGAATATGGATTTGGGTTTTGAAATGTTTCTGTAAGGTCGGTACATTTTAAAATTTTGAGAACCTATCATCTGGACGCTCAATTGTTACATTTGAATGGAATATTTTGATATGAGAACCATTAGTATGGATCCATAAAAGTGATGTTATACCTATAAGTGTTGTTGGTTACTGGACTATGAAATCATAGGGAATTTAGATTATTGGATTGAGCCACATGTTTGAGGAACTCCACATCCACAATGTCTATTATCATTGGATTCATGTTCAAAATCCAAATATTCATGTGATGATTGATTATCAACCCTAATTATAAATGTTTGTACAATATTTATTTGATGAGAGGATAGGTGGGATGTGCCACTACTGGGTCTAGTTTAGATGAGCTAGTTGGTTAGTGACATCATATCTTCACTATACACTGGATGGTAATTCTAAACAAAGTACATCCATAGATTTATTCTATTTATTTTTTGTTCATTATGGTGATTAATATCTATATATTTTATTTTCTTATTGATTTACATTGTTTTATTTTTATATTGGTTCCAACCAGTTTTTAGTTGTTCAGTTATTTTAGAGGACCTGATATTTTTTTCCTATTCAGGTTTCCAGATTCAGTTCTACCTTTGTAGTAGATTTTACTTATGGGTGAATGTTATTAAAAGTTCAAATGGATATCTGTTCGATTTCAATTTATTTTTTATTTATTTTATCTATTAGTTTTATTAGTTACTGTAATGTGTGGATATGTTTTTTTATTTATTGATGTTAAATTATAATGGTTTTTCCTTTGGGCATTATTTTTTAAGTTTGATATTGGTAATTTAGGAAAATATTCATTCCCATTTGAATTATCTTTTACTCTATCTATTATTTTCTATCTAAATATGATAATGAATGACAATAGGGACATTTCATCAGTAGGGTTCAGTTTTTGGGTGGATGGAAGCATATCATGGTTTTTGACCCCATAAAAAAATTTTGGTTCCAAATTTTAAAATATTCTAAAATAATGTAATATTGATATTAACCACCTTATTAATTTGAAATACAATGATCAAAACACTATGAAAGGGATAGAGTAAAATTGATTTTAAATCCCAATAATGTTCATGAAAAAAACAATAACATTCATGGGAATTATATGAAACACAAAGTAAAAAAATGTTGTAAATATTTCCTTATTTTCGCAAATATAAAATGAGATGATAAAACCTTCACATGAATATAACTCATCGCATACAATCATTATCATAAAAAATTATCAATTTTTTTAATAATTTATTTTATTTAGAAGAATTTTTTATTTATTGTTACACTTTTATATTTCTTACCAATAAATATAAATTTATATGATCATTTGATTTTACTCTGAATGATTTGAAGGTAATATGTTAATATGCCAAAAAAACATTGGCAGGTTCACATTGATCAAGTAGTAAATCATTTCAATCATATGTAGAGAACAAAAAATTAAATAATAATCAAATTTATTCACCAATTATAATTTTCATGAAAAATATTAAAATATATTTCTTAAATATGCATTATGTTACAATAATTGATATGGTATTCTATACTTAAAATATCGTAACATTTAAAATATTCAATGATCATTATGGAAAAAATATAAGTAATATTTGTAATTTAAATTATGACAATAATATCATAAATAATATATTTAAATATTTTATGTATATATATATCTTCTTTGATTTGTTGTAATTAAATAACAATCACTTTTATTTATGGATGTGGTAGTTCCCCTATACGGGTCAATGATATAATTGTTTCTTAGTGGGTGGAATTGTATGAAATATAATGATAAAAAATATTTTAAATAACATTAATATAAAATATTTACATTATAAATTTTTTATATATCAAATATATTCAATAATATTTTTATTACCTTCCATGTGATGCATTATGGAATAATGAATCACATCACTTAATAAGGATTTATTCAACCATACACACGAGTGATGTTATCATATCACAACTGTATGGAATGTAAAAATTTATATTTATTATCATAATTCATGAAATAAAATTATGTTAATGATATCATATATATATATATATATATATTCACCATAAATCAATCATTATAAAAATTAGTTAGTGGTGATGATGAAAAAAATGACATCAGCTTCTGAGGTGATAGGCTATCATAAAAAAAATAATGTAATACCATTGGATTTTAAAAGAACATTCTGGATAGTTTATGTGACAAAGATAACCTAGTTTTAGCATCAAATTAACTATATTTCATTAATCATCATCATGACGATAGTGTGTTGAATGCGCAACCATGAGTCAAAATGAGCTGTAATTGAGTAAATAGTCATTATATAACTATTAAATTAAGACAAATGTCTAGTAAGAGTTTTATCATGAAATGTTAATTTATTAAAAAATTTATAAAATAAATTCAATGGTAATATATTTAATAATATAATATAATAAGGATTTTACTGTGAAATAAATCTGTAAACCATTATATTCTAAAAAAATAATTACTATTTTCTTTGAAAATTAATTTAAAATAAGTGTTTATCATAAATATATTTTTTTTCTGGAAAGATGAAATAATATCAAAATAATTATATGAAACATCGATTATTTTTTTGTTATGTATAATAAATGAGTCAATGTTAATAAATATTGTAAAATTCAAAATTTTAATTTAAAAGTGCATTTTTCATTTAATTTATTGTAAATGTTAATTTTATTTTATTTAGTTTTAACGTAAAATTATTTCAATAATATAATAAGAAATTAATATAAGTTCAATTGTTTCATTTTCTTATTTAATTTCTATAAACTAATAAAAATAATTTTAAACATTTTCACATATAAACTATCTTTCTCGTCCTGTCTCCGAGATTTCAACTAAATTAATATTTTTCATATATATGAATAAAATATGGAAAAGGGAATAAATATTTATAATCCTATAAATTTATATTATCTAATATTCAAAAATTTACTTTTTCAATAAAACCCATAATAAAAAATGAAAAAAATCCCATGGAAATGTAATCATTGTTTTAGTAATGGTAAAACAGATATAATAAGGGTTTAAATGAAATATGACCTTGAATAAAATCATGATTATAGAAATATTTAAAAACAAATATATATTCATATCAACAAAATTCCAACTTTTATCATTTTATAATTTAGATAATGTGGGTAGACCTTTTTTTAATATAAATGTCTTCAACTCACCTCTCTTATTTAAGGCCACCCACTCTTCACTATTATTCAAAATATAAAAACATTTTTGATAATGAAATACCTAAAAATTTACATCCAAAATTCTATAACATAATACTATATTTTATATTTTGGGAATAAATCATTGATATTAAGTATTTTGATGAAAACCAAAGGATGTTTTACAAACAAGAGGTAATGTTCTTCAGTGAGTATATTTTTATCTTCATCCACCACATTCAATTATTATTATAAAATATATGATTTTATAAAATCATTATATAAAATTTTCCTATAATATATTTTCAATCGAATTAATTATAACCATTCAATCTGTAAATCAATGAATCATGAAATCGTCCATCATGTGTGTGGAAGACCACCACCTCATGAAACAATATCATTCATTTTTTCCATAACCACCACTCATGGTTTAGTATAAAATGAATATAATTATTTGTTATAATAATTTATAAATATTTATGCTATAGGATTATTTTTTATCACATATTCTTTTTATTAATTTCTATTTCAAATGGTATTGATATCACTGCTTTGTATATAATGAAATACCTCCTCGTGAAGCTATGTAATTTGATTTTAGGAAATTCATTACATGGATGGTAATAAGGATACATTAAATGAATATATCAGATATTATTAAATAATAATGATATTCATGACATATTTATCAATATAAAAACATAATATTTTATTTTCCTTTATATTTTCACATACATAATGTTTACAACATCGTTTGTGTTTGAGTAGACTATAATCATCATAATGCAACATGACTGACTTTTCATTACCACATAATATTGATGATGTATGTGAGTAAATTTAATGTAAAAATAGGATATTTATGATATGATTATAATCTTTTAACATTAAAATATTACTTACCAACATTCAATAATTGTTATCGAAACATTTAATCATTACCCAAGCATTCGTACCTCTTACAATCTCTATAATCATACCATACTTTTTCTGTCAAAACCACAATTCCTGATTGGTCATTAATGTATAAATGATGTATAAATATAATAATTATTTCATGATTATTATTTGGGATACTATTACTAAATTAAAAACTCATAAGTGATTGAATTTTGAAAGAACTTATGAATAAGAAAATAAGAAGATTTACTCATGAAATAATGACAATAATAAAATATTATCAATGAATGGGTCATAAGTTATTATAAGAGGTACATATATGGTATTAAAATATAAATATATTTCATTAATAATATTATTAATTTATTAATAACACTCTATTATCATTTGATACATGTTCAACTAAAACATATAATGATGAAAGAGTCTTCTTAACTAAATTTTCATTCTATGGGTGAAAAATATGATTCATTATTTATGTCTTGTTAATAATATGTGTGTAATTATAAATGATTATTTTAGGTTGTATTTTAATTTTTATATGAGGAATTACAATTTTTAGACAAAGTAAATTAATTTATTAATATCCACTTTAGTGATATTATATTTTCAAAGGACATTATCTAAATTTCCCTTCATTATGTCCTATTTTATTGATGTGAATATAATTTATTTTATGTGTTGTACAATATTAACCTCTAACATGATATATAATTATTGAATAATAATACATTCTATATTAAGTAAAACCTTATATTATTTAATCAAATTATATTGGATAATAATTATATTAAGGGGTAACAAAATTCTTAGGTCAATTTATTTTTCTTGTCAAATATTACTTATTTTCCATATTTTACATTATACGAAAATATGTGTAATTAATTATTATGATCAATTGTTTTATTTAAATTTTTATATTTTCATTTAACATTGATAAGTTTACTCTACTATTTGATTAATTCTGACATCAATTATTTGATCATTATAAAAGTTTATTACATAATTCAATTATAATCAAGATTGTTAATTCTTGAATTTTTTTAGAATGAAATTATTTTATCATTAATAATAAACAAATATTATTTTATCATCCTTTGCTTATTCAAGTAATTTTCATGTAATATTATTATTTTCCGCACATCTTTTATATAATTTTATTGATAAAAACATATTTTATAAAAAGATGACTTCATTTCTCTCTTCAGTGTGAAGACTTTTTTCATTTAATATAATTATTTTTAAACAGTTTTTCAATAATTTATACAATCAAATCCAAATAAACAACTAATGATAAATCTACCTCTTTTAAATTTCGTAAAATGGTTCAATTGTATCATTTTGTCATTTCAAAAATAACGGATGTTTTAATTTTTCCAAAATATTGAAAGGAATATTCTTTTTAAAAAAATTATCATAGTTACGATTTTATAATATCATGACCACCCAATTTTTTAAAACACATATTATGTTATCCAATGGTTATATTCAATGATATTTAATTTAAATATTATTTAAAATAATTTTCAATTTAAAAATAGATTATTTTCTTCAAGAAATTTTAATGTATCCTTTAATGGAATTTAAATTCATTAAGGAAAAAAACATATTCCAAACATGTTCACCTAGTGTTATGTTGTATTTAAACAATTATTACAAATTATATGATTGTTTTATGATCAATATTACCATGGGAGTTATTGAAATTCAAATTCATGATTTATATATGTAGTCATTAACATTCACAAGAAATATTTACACCTCATTGATCAATATAAATTTAATTTCAAATAAATATCTGTAATATTTGTCATGGATATTATCATTTAATAAACAATATAACATTTTTAATTATATTTTTACACATTTAATTATAATTTTTTATCTAATGAAATATTTATAAATATTTATTCTCTATTGAAAAGTGATATTTCTAGATAAGAGACATTGTTCGTGAATTAAATAAATTTTTTTCTAATGATTAATTCCAAGGAGATGAAGTAATTTATGTGGACCATAATTAAATATTACTTCATTCCATTAGTAGTATTATTATATGAATTTGTAATAAATAATTAATGTGTTTTTTATTGGTATTTTTAACCCTCTGTTTGAATTATCTTGATGGTAGAGGTGTTAGGATGTCAAAGGTCATGATTTCTAATAAATAATCATTTACATAAATAAAAATATATTTACTATTTTCCATGATATTTTCAAATTCATATTTTATATGGAATCCTTTCATTTTTAGTTTGTTAATTTAAGTGTTCAGTTACATTTAATTTCATTATGATTATTACATTTCTATTCAATATATTTAAGCTATTTAAATGAAATTTTTGTTTATTTTTTTACCATCACATATTTATTATTCCTTATTTGATAAATATTGTATCTTTATTGATTAAATGGAATGTGTGTTCATTATTTATATTTCAATGCTAATTATTCTTATTTAATCATGATAAATCGTATTGTACATTACTATATCAGTGAATTTGAAATCCCCATTATATTGATTCATTTCCCAACAATTCATAAATTGTTATATTATTAATGTGAATGGATGTGCTATAATTAATGACTTTTTTCTCCAAAAAATAAGTTAGTAATTTTTTTCCTATGTAATTAAAGATTCAACTATATATATAGTTATTGATGACTGGTTAATAACATGGTTCATCATGATGTGGTTACTTGTGTGTTATGCTAATATATTAAACAATACATTGTATCAAGGTTTTTCAGGTTGGGGATTCTATAGGTATAACCTGAGGACATTTATTATATATAATAATAAATTTGTTTGGAAAAACACAAATGAGTGATCATAAGATGATTTAATATATAGTGCCCCCAATTTTGGGTACATAACCCATTTCCTCTGATATTTATTTGTTGTGTCTAAAATATATTTTTTCCATAATATGGATAGTTTACATAATGTTTTATGTTTCTATAATGATGTTTGTTTCCATAAAGTGGGTTGTTTCTTTAAAGTGGGGTGTTTCCATAAAGTGGGTTGTTTCATAAAAATGTCCTTCTATAAAAATGATAAAGGTGACAGATGAGAGAGTTTGGGGGTTTTATATGGAGTTTTTGGACCAGAAATAATGTCACAGGATCCATACATGGTTAACCTAAACTGTGTGGTCATACCTTACGTAGAGGTCAAATATAGATCCTATTTTCTAAGAGCTTACACGTTTTTCCTCTATATATATTGTTTTGGATCAAAACGACCCTATTTAGAGATTACACTCTATAAATGTCTTGAGAACTCTCCTCGGATGAGTTGGAGCCAACCTAGAGACTTCCCTTGCTGATTTCAAGCATGATTCATTGGGTAAGTGAAAATCAACATTTTTCTTTTCCATTTCCTGCAAACACCTCCATCTCTCCTTCTATTTAACATAGATCTACACCTCCCATGGGATGAAAAATATATTTACACATAAATAATGGATTAATATGGTGTTTTCAATATTTATGATGATATATAAGATGTTTTATGAAATCATGAACCTGTTCTAGTGGTATGTCACCATTCCTTCTTGATTTTTCTTATTTTCTAAGATCTTCTTAGATATATTTCTCGGATCGCCATTATTTCTCAGATCTAAAACTATAGTGGGTAGATCTACATTTTTGGTATCAAATAATTCAATTTTGTGTTGTGATCTTTCAAGGATAAGGGAACTCAGGTAGTTCTTGGAGAATCAACTAGCCTTCTTGTGCATTCTTCGTAAGTAGTCGAATTTCATCAAAACCTTCGAGATGTGTGGCTTCACTCTCATGTCCTATTTCTAGAATTTATTGGATTATATTGAAATTTATTTATTGATTGTGAAATTCATGAAAAAGTCTTTTTTTTATTATTAATGGTGTTTGTGAAATTGCATGAACTTGGAGAATATTATTGTAAAAGGGGGATTATTTTCATTAATTTCAAATGATGATTTTAAATTATGGATTTTCTTTAATTTCTAAATTGTTGATGAAAGTAATTTTTTCAATAGACATCGTTTTCAATAAAGTTGCTGTTTTATTGAAATGGTATAGAATTGAAATGGAATGGCATTTAAATGGTTTTGACAGAAAAGGTTTTCAATAAAATGTTGTTTTTATTGATAGGTTTCTTTTGAAATGAACGTTGGGAATATGTGGTGTGTTTTCATGTTTCATATATGGGGATTTTTTGAAATATGACCTTTTTCCTGGTTCCAATGGTTTAATGGAACATGATAATTTCATATATGAGGCTTGGTTGAAATTGACCATGTGCATTGTGCCAAAGGGTTAATGGCACATGGGAAACAATTACTTTGTGATGACATGGTAGATCGACTAGAAACCACAAATGAGTATGGAAATTTCATAATGTAGAATGCATGGTTGGTTTAATGGGTTGTGGAAGGGTTGTGTATTCCATTAATTTTATATTACAAAATGATTTTAAGGCTTGTTTAGTTATTTTTCTGTAAAAACATATTGCTGAAAAAATTGGTTTCAATTTCATTTGAATGATTTTGTTAATGAATGGTCTTGGAAAAATATTTATATTTCATTATAAACTATTTTTTAGAAATTGTTTTATGTAAACTATTTTATAAAATTGTTTCTAATTCTTATGCCATAGTGTCGTGAGTAGAGAAGTCATTAGGGAATACATACTTAGTATTATACTCACCCAAGCTTTCACGTTGGTGCTTTTGTAGATGCTATCTTCCGGGACAGGGGACACGGTATTGTTTCATAGGTTTTTAGCACTAACATGGGATGATTGGGATGTTCAGAAATTTTGGCGATTGGATCTTGGGGAGCGTGGAGTCTAGAGGTCTTTGAAGAGTCTTGTGTAGTATATCTACTGGGTACATTGATAATTTTTTATTATTCTAATATTGCTTGATTTGATGCGATTTTGAGATAGATGAATTTTTTGAGTTGTCTTCCATTTTTCCATGAATCATACCATATCTGTTTGGTTATGGCTGGTTGGTTTATTTTTTTAATTATTAATGGGAAAATCATTCACCATGTGTATTTGAAACCCTTTCGGCATTTATTTCCAGCCTTTGGAATTTTAGGGATGTAGTATAAGGCCTAGTAATGACTTGTTGTACTCTCAAGCCAATTGGAATTTGTGGGTTATTAAAAATGATATCATCATAATTGGTCCTTTCCTATCAAGTATTAATCAATGTTCCTATTTTTTTACTTAAAATTATTTCTTGTCTAATCCATGGGTCATAATCATAGAAAAATGATGGATTTTCAGAAGTTTAAATGCATCATATAAAAGGACATAGATATTCCTTTTATATTTAACTTCATGTTACAATGGAGTTGGGTAAATATGTGTATGGAGACACATCTTGGATTTTGGAACCTCATTTTCTCGTATTTAGCTAAGGAGATGATCATGACAAGTATTATAGACGGATGACCTACCACTAAAAGTACATACATCATTTTGAGGAATGATTAATTTTGTGAAAAAGAATTGTTAATTTTAGAAATATTATGGGATTGGTTTTCCAATGAATTATTTTGAAAAATAGAATTCGTATCAAACTCTCAAAATTGTTTAATTTTCAAAAGCATGTGTAGTTTTTTAAAAAATGGTCGAACATGGGAAAAATAATGTTTTAGAAAAAATATTGTATTTTTTCATGTGATGGTATTTGAAATGATAAGCCAATATTTTTTATAGAGTTAGATTAAGGGGTTTTGTGTTTAGTTTATAAAATGGCATATGGTAGGCGTCGTCAAAACCAACCTGAAGAAGCTGTAGAAAATGTGGTTTCTCCTTAACCACATGTGAATAAATAGATAATTTATAGTATTGTATTATATTTTCAAGATATGGACATTGGGAGCTAGAGTAATGAGCCACAACATGTTGATCATACCATCCAGTTCATGAAGATGAATCCACCTAATTTCTGGTATGATCCTGATCCTGAGAAGGCATAGGCGTGGCTTTGTAGGATGAATTGTATCTTCAATTTTATCATCACATAGGTAGAGCTAAAGGTCAAACTGGAGATTTATTGGATCTAGGATCATTCAGGACAGTGGTGGGATTTAGCGGTGCAAGCAAAATTGGATGAAGGACATACATGGAAGGATTTTGAGGAATTCCTCTACAAACAATTATATCCTCACATTTTCAAGATCAATATAACTATGGTCAACTATAGACTAAAACCAGAGAGTCTCTATGTCATAGAGTGGGATTCTATGTTCATGAACATAGTGCGCTTTTCAACAGATGTTGTGGAATGTTCCTCTTTTAAGGCACACATCTTTGAATCCGGACTATGACATGAGATTCAATCAAGGATTATAGTATTTTGTATAACATATTTTATAGAGATTGTAAACCGAGAGACTGTGGGTGAATGTGATATATCAGGATATATGGGAGGAGGCAAGATGATACCCACATGAAATATTGGGAACTCAACAATAGGGAACTAGTGGAAAAGGGGGACCTATTTCCATGGTGCAAGTAGAAATCAGAACCAGAAGGCTGGATCGGTAAAACTTCCTCCATGGCCCCAGAGCAAAGTATGTTATTTTCAATGTGGTTCAATTGAACACATAAAAAGATAATGTATGTAAAAACCTATATAATTCCAAAATATCATCAAGGTGGGACATTATTAGTGCTATTGTCACAGTGCTCCAAGGTCAGGTGCTAGAGACACTTCTCAGGCATCGCAAGAATCGTATGTTTTGATTAGTTGAGACAACAGAATTAGTCTCTTAAATAGAGAATATGTAGAAATGGTGATTCATGAAATACCATGACCCTTCAACCCAGGCAACATCACCATTGAAACAAGGTGAAAAATGAAACTAAGAAGAAATTGGGTTGAGCAGAGAAGATGAGTGTCCAAAATAAGGCTAGACCATCTACAATGGGATTTATTTTTTTAGAATTATACCATTGGGCAAGGTTTTTTTGATACTGGTGCATCACATTCCTTTATTTCATCGCATTTTGTTTACTTTCTATGTTTAAAACTAGAAATTATGCCTTCTATTTTGAAACTGCAAACTCCTCTCTGTGAAAATAATCTCAAGACGTTTTGTGTAGAGGATGTTCTATAACTATTGATGGAGTAGGGCTAAAATAGGACTTCTCTATGTTATATATGGTTGTCTATGATGTTATATTGGGTATTGATTAGATGAAAATGTTCAAGTATCAAATTTAATGTTATAAAAGAATATTTATTATCATTACTGATGACGACATCGAGCATCTATTTCGAGGGGATAAACTTGTAAAGAAGGGTGAAATGAGATTGTTGACCCAAATAGTGGAAAAAATATATAACTATTTGGTAACATTGACTTTTAAATCAATGTAATTGATTGAGGAAAATAGTTTTCTAGTAGTTGTGGATCAATTTCCAGATGACTTTCCCAAGAACATCTCAATGTAACCACCTCTAATGGCAGTGGATTTTACGATTGATGTCCTTATACAGACTAGTCCTATTTATCTTCTATCATATATGATTCCACCAATGTAGTAGTGGTAATGGAAAGTGACATTAGAGAAATTAGAAATCATGGGTTTCATTCGACCATGTGTGTCTTTGTGTGAAACACCCGTTTTGATTGTGAAGAATTCATATGAAACTCTTCGGTTGTGTGTTGATAATCATATTCATAACCAAGTAACGATAAATAACATATATTCACTTCCACATATTGATTATCTGTTTGATCTATTATGGGGACCTCAATGGTTCTTGATGATTAACATCTGATCACCATATCACCAACAGAGTGTTCGGAATGAGGATATTCCAAAGATAGCTTTCATAAGTAGATATGACCACTATGAATATGTAGTCCTGAATTTCGGTCTAACGAATGTACTAGCAATCTTCAAGGAATTAATGAATCATATATTTCAACAATATCTAGATTCTTTTATTGTGGTGTTTGTGGATGACATTTTTTTTATTCAATGACAAGTGATGATCATGAGGTGCACCTGGAAACTGTGTTACAAATCATGAATGATCATCATTTGTAATTAAAATTATCAAAGTTTGATTTTTGGATATAGTATGTATTTTTTATTGGCTGTTTCATATCATATAAATAATTATTTGTTGATCCTAAAAATATAGGAGTCATTATCACTTAGATGCACCAATTTACTATTTTCGATATACGATGTTTTTTGGGTCATTCTAGTTACTACCGATGCATTGTGTGTGATTTCTCACAACTAGATTCACCAATGACAGCTCTAACAATGAATAATGCTCTATTCCAATGGAAAAATGAATTTTAAAATTCTTTATATGAATCGAAATTTCGTATTATATCAGCACCTATCTACATATATCTAGAATCGAGACAGGGGCATGTGTGGTATTGTGATTCTTTGATTTCAAAGTTGGGCTATGTTCTCATGAAAATATATCATGTGGTTGTATATGGTTCAAGGTAGTTGAGGTTGCATGAGAAGAATTACCCAACACAAGATTTGATGTTAGCATGTAACAACCCGATATTTTATAAGATACATTCTTTTTAATTTCATTCATATATTCTGTTGTACAATACACCATGTTTATCTTTCCCTATACGCAACACCGTATTAGCTTGCAGTATACGCAACACTATTCTTTGCTTGTGTTGCACATAATTTCAAATTCTTTTGATAGAAGTTATTCTACGCAACATTGAGTGTATATATGTATATATATATATTCAATGTATAAATAAAATATGGTTGGATTCCATTATACGCAACAAAAAAAGGTGTCCTTCACTACATGCAACCCTAACTTGGCTAGCATTACACGCAATCACGACCTTCCCTGATAGCGTGTGTTGTACGCAATACCGAGTTTTACTAAACAACAATATATTATTATAATATTATTATGAAATAGACGTTATGAATAGTATTAACTAAATATTTAATTTTATAACATTATTATTCATCATACACATTTTCTAGAACACGGTATAAGAACAAAATAAATATTTCGGGTAAAAGATGTATTTTTTAAAAAATACAGCTTTGGAACCTTTTGATGGCACACTCAATTTAAATCTAGTTTTTGAAATGTTTAGAAGCTCTATTTGACAAAATAAAATTATTCTTTGGAATCATGAAATAAAAATTTACTTTGGACAAATTTTTCATTTTATTCTGATAACTTTCATATTTTAATGAATAGTAAAAACACGTTATATTTTAATTAAAAACAACTTTTTTCATTGTAATATATTATGTAGATAAATTATAATATTGAATGGCTTTAAAGTATAAATATAATATATTTTTACAATTTAATATAATTTATGTCATTAGCATTGATTTTACCTTGAATTTGTAGGTTAAATCAATTCAATCTTTTGCAATGTTTTAAAGAGAAACCCGTTTTATTTCGACAACATGATTAATTTTAATTTAATTCTGCAACTTTTGTGTATTGAATTTGAAAAAATTGATTCCATATTTTGAATCAGTGGGTCCAAATTATGTTAATAAGGTACTTTTTATTTTTGGGCATTGTGAATAGTAACTACGGTAAATTTTATTTACACTGTTAAAGGGAAATCGGGTAATTAAGGGTAAATATAAAATTATAAAATTACCCTACCACTTGGAAAAATCCTATTGGATGACTAAAAGTCGACCCATACCACCTAAGGGTCGGATTAGATTCATTTAATGGACTTTTTCCATGAAAAGAATTTAATTATTATTAAAACCAAAGAAAGTGACAACATGTCACTCTCTTAAATACTATAAGTATAATAATTTTAAGTTCATTATAAACTTAATAAATCTTCGAACATTAATTGTATACATAAATCTAAAAAAATTATCTACATCATTAGAATTTATTTATAATATTTAGGGATTAAATAATTATCATTTATTCTGACACAAAGATGATGCAGTAATTGTCTTATTAATGAAATATTGACATAATTGATGTTATAAATACCCAAAGAAATGTAATTTAAGATTTTTTATGAATTAAACTAATTTTATAGGTTAATATGACAAGTTATTATTAATTTAATTAACTTTTTTTGAACTAATCATTCTGTTATGATTTTCACAAAAATCAATTACTAAATAGTGTCAAAATTGACATAAAATAGTTTTTAAAACAAATATTATATTATTAATTGTTATTTTATTCCTAAAAATCTAAGGATCAGCAAAATGACTTAGATAAGGTTATATATATTAATAATAAACTACTTGGGGTTTCTTTGGCTTCTTATAGTATGTTTATTAACCTTATAGTATAAGAACACAAGAAGACACGGTAAAAGTAAAATTATTTAACTTAATGTTAAATCTTAATGATAAGGTTAAAATAGGAACCTAAACTAGTCTAAATTCAATTTTATGAGATAATTGAGACCCATCCCCACCGTAGCTTCGAAATAAATCAATTTGGATCTATTTAAAACCGAATTTGACTTTATAATAAAATAATATTTTTAGTTATGCCAAAGGTACCCCTTTCCTCCCTTATAAAAGGGAACCTCCTCCTCCCTCTTCCTCACAACACTATGATCCTTCAATCTCGTCCAACCCCTACCAATTTCTCCTCTCCTCTTTCCTAGAAACATCCTATAGGTTCTGGTTTTCTTCAAAGACCTATTTTAGTACCCTAAAAGGAGGTCTTAAAGAAGCACTTCAAAGAAGAGGTAATGTCCGTTACCGATTCTTTCATCTTTATTTCTTCTTCCACTTCTTCTTATTTAGTTGTTTCATTCTGAAGTAATAACATAAGTATCACTAATATACTGATATGTTATTATATGTATGAAACAACCCTATTTCAACATCTATCCATCCTACAGAAAAAGAAATCACCGCGCGTGTGTACGTACAGAATACCATCTCCACGCCGTGGTGTAATCTATTTTACACTACCACCTTACTTGGATGGGTATAATGGTGTAAATAATGACTATATATGACTATTAAAAAGTGATATTGATTCTGAAAAAGTATACATACACTCCAATACAATTTGACGATCATGGGAACGATATCATCGCTCGTGCATACGTACGGAATACCGTCTCCACGATGTGATGCGATTCATTCTACATGATCTTCATTGAATAATGATTATATATGTGAATTGAATGAATTAATATGATATATATTACAATAATACCATTCTGTTAATGAGTTTTCTATAACCTGAAGAGAAGAATAAGAATTAATTCGACAAACACGCATAAGAACAAAAAAGTAATAAACACCTAAATAACAAGTAGTAATGAAATATTACTAATAATAAGCTTAGAATATGACCATATATGATATCATAACAATAAGTATGATTCTGGAGTAAGTCAATAACATTATTTATATCATTATACAGGAGGTTTGGACACTTACGAAGCAAATCGGACCTAAGGTAAGGGATAATTGTGCAAATCTCATTTTTATCTGAGATTGCTTATTCGTAAGTATTTACTGGGGATATTGAGATCATCCATGACCATGTTTTTTAAAATTGTATTCATGTATGTTTAATTTCCCTTTTTCTATTTTTGACTTTTACCCCATGGTATGGAAGGAATCTTTCTTTTATTTAACCTACGAGGTACTTTTTGACTTTTCTGACAAAAGTACGATAAGAATGTTTTTTTAACTTATATGACATGAATGGATTTTTAAAACATTATTTCCAAGAAGCTTCCTTTACATGTATTCATGTTTATTTTTAATCAACTTCTTTTAGTTTAAAATTGTATAACATGTAATGAAAGGAAAATATTTTTTTGAAATAGAAATGATATTTTCCTCAAGAATGGAGTTCAAGTGTATTATCAAAATTATTTTCCATCTAAGATAATATAGGGTCCTGTTTCTATCCCTGTTGTTAAATTTATTTGATTACGCTGTGATGGAATTATTTTTATGAATTTCTTTATCTTATATGAATTGTTTTATGATGTCATGTTGTTTAAGAATCCCATTTTTATTACATGGGTTATGCAATGATGTATGATTTATGATTTTGTGGCACACATAAGAATGGTATCATTATGAGATGGGTGGGAACTATATCCCCCTCCAATGCATTGGGTAAAGATTTTATATCTCATGAGATAGACATGGATGGAACGGTAGGTTATACCGGTTTAGTGAAACAGGACTGAAAGGAGGAGTGAACTCGATTCAGAAAGGGACTTTTTCCACTAATATAGTCTTGGCAATGAGTCTTGATTAATATGAAATGATTCTCTATGATTATGTGTGTATGAAACAAAGTTTCATGTTTTATGTTATGATTATTGGGATTACATTTCACTACTATGATTTATCCCATGTTATGAAATTATGATCTCTTTTACAGGTTATGATTACCAAAAGATACGTTCTTATGAATATGACATGATTGATATTTCTTTTGTTTACCTTTACTGATAATTTGAGATCACCCTTTTATGTTTTCATTTCCCCATGATATAAAGAAAGGATTTAGGTTTAAAAAAAGAAGATTTTATGGGAGATGTTGAAGATCTTTCACCACGATTAGAAGATTATATTCCGAGTTTTCAAAGACACTAAACTATTACGGTCCTTGTGTGTGTGTTTTTGTTATGTACTATGTATTCCGCAAATATAATTTAATTTCTATATAATTTAAGCTTTGGGTCTCTATAGTTGGAATCAGAGGAAAGGTTTAGTCAACCATTGGAAAGTAGGATGCGAAAACGTTAGTGGGATCCCTAGAGATATTTCTAAGGTATGTCTAGGGATGTCTCTAAGGTTAAGTATACGTATAGATAATAGTCCTATAATTTCTCTAAGGATCTTATAATTTAACCTAAGATGTTAGATATTGAGGGTACTCCCCCTTTACTATGTTGTTTTCTCTAGAATGATATTTCCTCTCAAAGAATTCATTTTGTGTTTTAGTTAATGGAGGGAACTAGAAGGAATTCGGTTAACATTAAACCCAATGGAAAAATTGGTGACTATGAGCAACAAAATTGTGTAATGACTAGAGAGAAAGATATTGTGATTATGCCGAATCAGTCATCGCGATATATGATTAACAAGGTGAAATTTAATGGTATTCCTAAATCATCAAATAAGAGGAAGATAGACTATTATGCATGTTCACATGTTGAGGAGTATAATGAAAGGAATTTTTAGATTTGTAAAGAAGGGAAGAAGAACCTTGAAGGATACCTCAAATGGAGGGACCGCTGTTATCTGTGTGGAGAAAAGGGTCATAGAGTGACAGACTGTTATGGAGTTCAATGAATTATTTTTGGAGAACATGGGAATTACCCAACTCAATGCCCTGAACTAAAAAGTTAATTTTAAATCAAGGAAGGACTTATTCCATGACAATCATTGAAGATGATGGATTGAAGTGTTTATGTATAGGTATTCAAGAATAATGTCATTGAGGTACTTTTATTATGTATTGAAATATTTTTTATTAGTCTATTGTGGTTTTCAATAATTTTAAGGTACCGGTAACCATGAAAATTGTTTCAAATATTTTGGAAAGCAGATGATATGCACATAATGAAGGGATAAGGAGAAAATGAAATATTTGACAGTATTCATGAGCTCATGATTAATATAAGGACTAAGTGGTATCATGGTTTGAGTATATAGAATATTGAGGATTTTGGTATGTGGAAAGTGTTAGCTTCTAACTGCATTAATGTTTTCACTATGGTTCAATGGGTATTCATTTTTCAAGAGAATACATGATTAAGGTATTAAAATGATTAGAATGTGACCCACAAGATATATGGGGGATAAGTGATGATATTCAAATTCTTGGTTGATGACATTTCAAGTAATCTTTTTCTTTATACTATGAGCTTGGACCAAAGTATTTTAAATATGCCTAATAATTGGAATTAATTATGTTGTACATAATTTAGTATTGTTTAAGGATATAACTTTTTTTTGATATTATTGATGGGATGTTATAGTAATATAGTATTAGAAAAAGGACAACCAGCAGGATGGGAGACAACCCATCGCGTCGGGCAAGGCTGTGGGAATCGAACCCACAACCGAAGTGCGACTGGCCTTTATCGCCTACCACTGGCCTACAAGAAGTACCTGTTTAGTATAAACTAGTTTTATTATATTAAGAAGTATGATATATGAATTATAAGTCCATTTTAGGAACCATATATGATTAATCTCACTATATATGGATTTATGTATTTTTTGATAACTTTTCTAAACTTTTGTTTGAGACAGATGGAATGACCCATCATTCTATCACATGATCTGCTAACACATCACGAATGAAAAATTCCACATCATTTCATTAAGAGATGAAGTGGAAATTGTCCAAATAACGACCAATGGTGAGACTATACCAAAATCTCGAAAGTATTTCTTCTAATTCCAATTTCATCATCTTTAGGGAAATGATCTTGAGAACCAAAAATGTTGTCCAAGTTCCTTTATATCTGATGAATCAGATCGTACCTTAGATCATAAAAAATTTATGTCTTTGTGATTGTTGGATTTTTCATAGCCATGTTCTTTACCACTCTCTATCAGAACATGATGGTCAGATTTTTCTTCCATATCCATATTTTCACCAATGTTATCCTATATGGAAACCCAGTGATGAGTTAATTTGGGTAACCGTTATATTTCATACTTTAGTTTTTAATGTTCAGTTTTTGTATTTGTTTTTACGATGTGGGTTTCTATGAATAGTAAACGATTTATAACCCCGACAAATTTCGAGGGCGAAATTCATTTTAAGTGGGGTAGAATGTAACAACCCGATATTTTATAAGATACATTCTTTTTAATTTCATTAATATCTTCTGTTGTACGATACACCAAGATTATCTTGCGCTATATGCAACACCGTATTAGCTTGTAGTATATGCAACACTATTCTTGGCTTGTGTTACACACAATTTCAAGTTCTTTTGATAGAAGTTATTCTACGCAACATTGAGTGTATATATATATATATATATATTCAATGTATAAATAAAATATGGTTGGATTCTGTAATATGCAACAACAAATGAGTCCTTCACTACATGAAACCCTTACTTGGCTTACATTACACGCAATCACGACCTTCCCTGATAGCGTGTGTTGTATGCAATACTGGGTTTTACTAAACAACAATATATTATTATAATATTGTTATCAACTAGCTATTATGAATAGTATTAACTAAATTTTGAATTTTATAACATTATTATTCATCTTACACATTTTCTAGAACATGGTATAAGAACAAAATAAATTTTTCGGGTAAAATATGTATTTTTAAAAAAATACAGTTTTGCCGCCTTTTGATGGCGCACCCAGATTAAATCTAGGTTTTTAAATGTTTATAAGTTACATTTGACAAAATAAAATTATTATTTGGAATCAAGAAATAAAAATTTACTTTGGATAAATTTTTCATTTTATTCTGACAACTTTCATATTTTAATGAATAGAAAAAACACGCTATATTTTAATTAAACACAACTTTTTTCATCTTAATATATTATGTTGTTAAATTATAATATTGAATAGTTTTAAAGTATAAATATAATATATTTTTACCATTTAATATAATTTATTTCATTATCATTGATTTTACCTTGAATTAGTAGGTTAAATCAATTCAATCTTTTGCAATGTTTTAAAGAAAAACCCATTTTCTTTCGACAACGGGATTAATTTTAATTTAATTTCTGCAACTTTTGTGTATTGAATATGGAAAAATGGATTCCATATTTGGAATCAGTGGGTCCAAATTTTTTTAATAAGGTACTTTTTATTTTTGGGCATTGTGAATAGTAACTACGGTAAATTTTATTTACCATAGTTAAAGGTAAATCAGGTAATTAAGGGTAAATATAAGATTATAAAATTACTCTAACACTTGAAAAAATTCTATTGGATGACTAAAAGTTGACTCATATCACCTAAGGGTCGGATTAGATTAATTTAATGGACATTTTTCCATTAAAATAATTTAATTATTATTAAAACCAAAGAAAGTGACAACATATCACTCTCTTAAATACTATAAGTATAATAATTTTAAGTTAGTTATAAACTTCATGAAACTTAGAACATTAATAGTATACATAAATCTAACAAAAATATCTTCATCATGAGAATTTATTTAGAATTTTTAGGGATTAAATAATTATCATTTATTATGACACAAAGATGATGCAATAATTGTCTTATTAATGAAATATTGACATAATTGATGTTACAAATACCAAAATAAATGTAATTTAAGACTTTTTATGAAATAAAATAATTTTATAAGTTAATATGACATTTTAGTATTGATTTAATTAACTTTTTTATAACTAATCATTCTGTTATGATTTTCACAAAAATCAATTACTAAATAGTGTCAAAATTGAAATAAAATAGTTTTTTAAAAAAATATTATATTATTAGTTGTTATTTTATTCCTAAAAATATAAGGATCGGAAAAATGAATTATATAAGGTTATATATATTAATAATAAAAAACTTTGGGTACGTTTGACTTCTTATTGTAAGTTTATTAACCTTATAGTATAAGAACACAAGATGACACGGTAAAAGTAAAATTATTTAACTTCATGTTAAATCTAAATGATAAGGTTACTATAGGAACATAAACATGTATAAATTATATTGGATGAGAGAATTTCGACCCATCCCTACCTTGGCTTCGAAATAAATCAATTTGGAGCTAATTAAAACCTAATTTTACTTTATAATAAAATAATAGTTTTAGTTATTCCAAAGGTACCCTTTTCCTCCCTTATAAAAGGGCACCTCCTCCTCCCTCATCCTCACACCACTTTGAGCCTTCAAGCTCGGCCATACCCTGCCAATTTATCCTCTACACTTCACTAGAAACATCATAGAGGTTCTGGTCTTTTTCAAAAACCTATTTTAGTACCCTAAAAGGACGTCTCAAAAAAGCACTTCAAAGAAGAGGTAATGCCCGTTACCGATTCTTTCATCTTTATTTCTTCTTCCACTTCTTCTTATTTAGTTTTTTCATAATGAAGTAATAACATCAGTATCACTAATATACTGATATGTTATTCTAAGTATGAATAAACCCTATTTCACCATCTATCCATCCTACGGAAAAAGAAATCACCGCGCGTGCGTACGTACGGAATACCGTCTCCACGTCATGGTGCAATCTATTTTCCACCACCATCTTACTTGGATGGGTATAATGGTGTAAATAATTACAATATATCACTATTAAAAAGTGATATTGATTTTGAAATAGTATACATACAATCCAATACAATTCCACGATCATGGGAACGATATCATCGCTCGTGCGTACGTACGGAATACTGTCTCCATGATGTGATTCGATTTGTTCTACATGATCTTCATTGCATAATGATTATATAAATGAATTGAATGAATTAATAGGATATATATTACAATAATACAATTCTTTAAATGGGGTATCTATAACCTAAAGATAAGAATAAGAATTTATTCGACAAACACGCATAAGAACAAAAAAGTAATAAACACCCGAATAACAAGTTGTAATGAAATATTACTAATAATAAGCTATGAATATGACCATATATGATATCATAACAATAAGTATGATTATGTAATAAGTAAATAACATTATTTAAATCATTATACAGGAGGTTTGGACACTTACGAAGCAAATCAGACCTAAGGTAAGGGATAATTTGCAAAATCTCATTTTTATCCGAGATTTCTTATTCGTAAGTATTTACTGGGGATTTTGCTATCATCCATGTCAATGTTTTATAAAAGTTTATTCATGTATGTTTAATGTCCTTTTTACCGTTTTTGACTTTTCCCCATGTTATGGAAGGAATCATTCTTTTATTTACCCTACGAGGTACTTTTTGACTTTTCCGATAAAAGTACGAGAAGAATGTTTTTTTAACTTATACGACATGAATGGATTTTTAAAACATTGTTTCCAATAAGCTTCCTTTACATGTATTCATGTTTATTTTTAATCAACTTCTTTTAGTTTAAAATTTTATGACATGTAATTAAAGGAAATTGTTTTTTTGATGTAGAAATGATATTTTCCTCAAGAATGGAGTTAAAGTGTTTTATCAAAATTATTTTCCATGTAAGATAATATAGGGTCCTGCTTCTATCCCTATTGTTACATTGATTTGATTATGTTGTGATGGAATTATTCTTATGAATTCCTTTATCTTATATGAATTTTTTATGATGTCATGTTTTTTAAGAATCCCAATTTTATTACACGGGTTATGCAATGATGTATGATTCATGATTTTGTGGAACACATAAGAATGGTATCATTATGAGATGGGTGGGACCTATATCTCCATCAAATTAATTGGGTAAAGATTTTATATATCATGAGATAGACATGGCTGGAATGGTAGCTTATATCGGTTCAGTGAAATTGGACTGAAATGAGGAGTGAACTCAGTTCAGAAAGGGACTTTGTCCACTAAGATAGTCTTGGAAATGAGTATTGACTAATAAGAAATGATTCTCTATGATTATGTGTGTATGCCAAAAATTTTCATGTTTAATGTTATGATTATTGGGATTACATTTCACTACTATGATTTATCCCATGTTATGAAATTATGATCTCTTTTGCAGGTTATGATTTACAAAAGATATGTTCTTATGAATATGACGTGATTGCTATTTCTTTTGTTTAACCTTACTGAAAATTTGAGCTAACCCTTTTATGTTTTATTTTCCCCAGGATATAAAGAAAGGATTTAGGTTTAAAAAATAAGATCTTTCTGGGAGATGTTGAAGATCTTTCACCATGATTAGAAGATTATATTCCGAGTTTCCAAAGACACTAAAATATTACAGTCCTTGTGTGTGTGTTTTTGTTATGTACTAAGTTTTCCGCAAAAGTAATGTAATGTCTATGTAAGTTAAGCTTCAGGTCTCTATATAGCAGCAATCATCCATTCTTTGAAAACATTTAGAAATTATATCTTGGGAGGGAAATTTACCGTGTTTAAAGATCACAAATTCTTGAAACACATTTTCTCCTAGAAAGATTTTAATCTGAGGCAATGGGGACCGATAGAGTATCTACCAATGTTTTACCTTGTCTTGATGTACATAATAGGGAATGGAAATTCAGTGGTGGATTCATTGAGTATAAATTCATTTGCTCAGTTGGCGCAAAATGATTTTGATGAAAGTTGGTTGATGTCGGTCTTCGCCGACATGCATGTGGAATGTGATGAATGAGGTGATGTTGTGGTTTTACTTTTAGATACTCTTATTTCTGATTTAGTAAAAATGATCAAACATGAACAAACAATTGAGGAATAATTTCTAGTTTTATTATCAAAAATTAATGTTGGGGAGACCATTGTAGGATAAATAAATGATGGGGGTTCAGTTTTGTGTTTCAAAGATGAGATGGTTGTTCCTATTATTTGTCAAGAACAACTCCTTGATGATTAACACCACTCAATATGGGCTATAAGTACAAATACACGGAATATGTATAAGGTGTTGAAGGAATAGTTTTGGTGGAGCAACATGAAAAGGGAGGTGGATGAGTTCGTCTCGTGATGACTTGTCTATAGGTTGGAGCAGAGCGTTAGAGTCCAGCTGGTATATTAAAATCCTTTCCCATACCAGTGTTGATTTTTGATCATGTTTAAATATATTTTGTTACGGGTCATCCATGAATGGTCAGGAAACACAAAAAAATTTGCGTGATAGTGATTCTTCAAATCATGTAAGCCAATTTTATCTTTATTTGTGAATCTCATACGGTGGAGGATATTTCAAAAACCTATAACTGAGAAGTGGTAAATATTCATTTAGTACTAGTTTCAATATTCTCAAATAGAGATCTGAGGTTCACATCTCATTTCGGTAAATCCATATAGTAATTCCTTGTGTCTCAGAGGAATATGAGCACAGTGTTTCATTCCTAGATGGATTTGAAATCTGATCAGATGATACAAACATAGTAAGACATGATACGAGATTGTGTAATGGATTTTTGTTGCTCGTGGGAGGATCATATACCCTTAGTAAAGTTCCCATACAATAACAAAAATCAATGCTTGATACACAGGGATATTTTTATGAATTGTATGGTCGTCCTTGTCATTCCCCACTATGATGGGTTGAAATAGACGAAACGCCACTAGTCGGGCCTAACATTGTTCATGAAACAATAGTGAAGATCCAGTTGATTAGAAAGTGGATGGATATGGCTCTGAGTCGTTAGAAATTTTATGATTATCACCATCGAAGACCATTGTCTTTCACTATGGGTGATCATGTATTCTTGAACTTCCCTCCAAGGATTGGGCATCGTCGTTTAGGGAGGCAGGTAATGTTATCTTCTCGATACATTGGCCCTTTTGAGATAATGGAATTGGTTGGAGAGGTGGAATATCCATTGGAATTACCACCACTTTTTAGTTCGGTGCATAATGAGTTCCTTGTATTGTGGTTGAAAAAGTATCACCCTAATCCTAACTATGTGATCATATAGGTCCACGTTGAGATAGAATCAGATGCATCAATGGAACATATCCCATTGTGTATCATGGATAGACATGAGAATGTATTGTGTGGTAAAATAATGAGCATAGTGTGGGTTTTATGGAAACATGGTCGGATATAGGAAGAGACTTCCAAATGTGTGAAGGAAATGAATGAGCAGCGGCCAAAACTCTTTTTGGCTAGTGAGGGGTTTCTACTTTCTTAGGAAGGAAATGCCAATGGTAATGAAACTGTAGTTCCCCGGTTTCATGTACATAACCCATTTCCTCACTTATTTTATTTATTGTGTCTAAAACAATGTATTTCCATAATTTGGAGATTTTATATAATGTTGGAAGTTTCTATAATGTTGGTTTTTTCCATAAAGTGGGTTGTTTCCATAAAGTGGGGTGTTTCTATAATGTATTTTGTTTCTAAAAAGTGGGATGTTTCAATAAAGTGGTATATTTCCACAAATTTTTTTCCATGTAAAGGTTAGTGGCGAAGGATGTGAGAGTTTAGTGGTTTTATATGCAACATTGTGACCAAATGTAAGGTCACACGATCAATACACGGTTGTCCAAAACCTTATGGTCAAACCCTACTCAGAGGTCAAATCTAGATCTTATTTTCCATGATCTTACTCATTTTTTTTCACTATATTTTTTTTGGATTAAAAATTCCCCAATTTCTAGATAAATATTCCTACAACACTAACGAACTCTCCCCACATGGGATGGAGCCAACGTAGAGCCTTCCCTTGTTGATTTCAAGCCTGATTCTTTAAGTGTTGATATTCTTTGTTCTTTTTCATTTTCTACAAACCCGTTTGCCTCTCCTTCTCATTTTCATAGATCTAATTATACTAGGGAGAGATAAAAGTATTTTAATGTCATGATAGGATAAATATGGGTTTTTAATATTTTTTAAGAGATATAAGCAACTTCCATGGAATCTTGTTATCATTCTTGAGGTATTTCCTTAGTCTTTGCTGATATGTCATGTTTTCGTAGATTTTCATTGATCTACATTTTTTTTCTCCATTATTTCTCATATATTTACCTATAGTGGGTATATCTACATTTTTGGATTCCTAATAATTCAATTTTGAGTCTTGATCATTCTAGGATTAGAGAACTAAGGTCGTTCTTGTAGAATCACTCGGTATTCTTGTGCATTCTTCATCTGTTGTCGAGTTTCATCAAAACATTCATTGTAAGTTTCTTAACACTAATCTTCTCAGGATAGAATTTATTGGAATAGATTAAAATTAGTTTATTTATTGTGAAATTCATGGAAAAGTCTCTATTTGTGATGATTTATGGTTTATGTGAAATTGCAGGATCTTCGTGAATAATTGTGCAAAAGAGGGTTTTAGATAATAAACTTATGAATTTTGTAAAATAATTTTTCTGAATAAAACATCATAAAAGGTGTTAATAAAACATCACTTTAATAATATTTAAATTTAATTAAAATGATCATCTTATTGAAAATAAAATAGGTTTCTTTATTAGAGAAAATATATTCGGTTAATGATTAAAAAATGGATAAAAATTATAAATAAAATTCCATGATTTATAATGATAGCGATCTTTGATAAAAAATTAATGATATATAGAATGTCAAAATCAAAAAACCATTAACCATATTATTCTGAAAATTGTAATTTATATAATCATAACTAATTGGAAGAGGAAAAATCCACTTTATGAATCAGTTCCCTATTGTTGAGGAATTCCATTTCTATATAGAATAATATAAATTTCATGGAAAACGAAATGATTGTAGATACAAATAAGAATATATTTTGATCTAAAATATCTATTAATCAAGATATTAGGAAATTATATAAATATATAAATTAGATTATCTTCATAAAATTCTTGAGATGTATTAGATTATATGGGACAATGATACGTCTCCATATTAGATACATTAGTTATCCTTGAACTATAATCACATTTAGGGAGTTAGAGTTTCTTTATTTCTACATTAGGATGTGATAAAAGGTCCCCTAATCCCCAAATATCTTTATTAGGGTTAAATATTATTTATAAATGATTAGTAACAAATGAATCTAATAGGGGTATTTTTCCTTTTTACTGTCTAAATAACATCATTGGTGTGACAAATCCTTCTTTTCATATTATGATATTGTATTAATCAATGGAAGTAATATTTCCATCTAGAATCTAACCAATATTCTTATACTATAGTTAATGTCAGATAATAGTTTATTAAGAACAGTATGCAAAGTCTGTTCATCTCTAGATATGTATCAGATGGTAGATAGAATAGGCTTGATGATATGATTTGATTTAAATAATGATAACTACCCATAGATTATCACGGGGATACAATATCCCCATGGATAATATTCATCCTTAACACCAATAATGTAGTTCATAAAATTCACATTCATTTCCCATTTAGGAAAAATTATTTTCACTCCTTTGTGGGATTCATCGCCCATGGTAAAAACATACACTATTCGATACCCATTAATTATTTATCTCCAATCAAATTCCATAAGGATTTTCTATATAATATTGAAAAATTTATCTCCACATTCATATGATATTCTCATGATGAAATAATGTACCATTATTAATCATTTTATAAGATATAGTGGGTGGTTGAGTATGGGAGAATCAATCATACAAGCATTAATGAAAAAATATATTAAATAATGGTTGTGATATATCGGGATTTTATAAATGGAATATAAAAATTATAATTGTTTATTAGGAAACATTATGGGCCATATAAAGATGACTCAAGAGGATGTTAATTTAAGCTATGGGATCCTATTCATCATCAACCACCTGATCAATGCTTCCCATCACATTAGATAAATGAAAACAATGATTCTATTTCATATAATAAGAATCAAGTGGGGAGTGCTCATGGTTTCCATATATATTTTTTCGCATGATCATTCATTCCATAAACAAAAAAAGTTTTCACATTAAATCAGTACTACTATAACCCCAGTATCATAATGTATTAAAAGAAACATTGATCAGTGTGAAAACTAAATGACATAACTTCATAAGATCCTCATCGTAAAATTTATCGATATAACCATATTTGTAGGTCCTTCATGAATAATCAGTACGTGATACATGGGAATCATATCTATAGGGAAATAAACATCAATAAAAACTAAATTTTCGAATGTGGGGACTTCAAAACCATGGGCTTCTAACTGATGAGTATGTGCAGACCAATTATGAATTTAGCAATTAAATATACACATGTTTATATTAATTAATGGATGACATACCACACGTAATATAATTTGGTGTGGGGTTCCTCACTTTTGAGTGGATTCAACTATTTTATCCGGATTCATATTCAGGGGCTCACCAACGTTATCTTCCTTCACACCTGGTGTCATGGTTTAGTGGAAAACATCCAGGACTGAAAGAAATGATCATGTTCATATTTTATTGTTGTTATATCATATAAAAAATGGCACCATGTAACATAATCAGTAAATTTTAATTTATTTATGGGATCATTTTTCCCTGGATATATAATTAGTAGTCAGGATAGTTCCCCTATTTATAGAGTGGAACCTGCCCCGTTTTTAAGGATCCTCATGGAGGGAATGATTTATGTAAAAATGTATAAATGAACTTTATATCAATGGAAATGTGAATGTAGTTTTCCTTTATAATTTTGAATAAAATTTATTGATGATGGATCATGAATAAACACTGAAATTTGAGTTGGAGGATCTATTCAGGATTATAGTATGCATGTTATTCTTTCATTGGTTTTTATGTATATTTTTGTATCATTCATGGATGAATAATAAGATAGATTAATTTTTCATTATTGTGTACCTATATCTATTTTCAATTTTATCTTGTGGATATAGACTCCTATATTATTCATTTGAATTCCTATGAGTATGGAATCCAATGGGATATCACCTATTTAGTTATCAAATTCAGAATCATTCTCCATAGAAAATAATTCATAGGTACTACAGGAATGAAATAAACAATGTGACATACATCATGAAATCATTGATAACCATTAAAAAATTTAATTTTTTCTACACCTAGATTATTTGACCATTTCTATTTAGTTTTATCTGTTCTTATGCACTAGGTTTATAATATTTTATACATACATGACCTTCTTATGAATAGGTTCCATGTTTTAAAAAAATATTATTATATATGGTGGGAATTTTTAATAAATCATAAAACTTTAATAAGAAAACATATTCATCCTCTCGTTAACACTAAACAAAACCAAAAAACATAGCACAATTTTAGGTAATTAATAAAATTAATAAAAAAGTATATGATGAAATAAAACCAATATAATTAAAATCAAAAAGTAATTCACAAAATTAAAACTAAATCAATCCATATTTAAGTAACCATATATCATAAATAAAATAAATAATTTATACATTAATTTGTTTTTAAACTTAATGTATATTACATACCATTAATCTTATATACAAAATGTTATGTTGATCATCTTATAGAATAAAATTAATAAAAATTTTATATAATTATCCTTAAAACTAATGGTTTTCATTACTATTCATCGCATTTTCCTATTACAACTTCAATAATAATGTTCATATTTTACCTAAAGGATATAAAATAAAAGAAATTTGTTACCCCAAAATTTTATTTTCATATTTTGTTTTCATTTAAAAGATTATATATACTTAAAACTAATAATAAATCTCTAAAAATGTCATTAATCCATTTTATATGTCAACACTTAATACATAAAAGTTTATTTTTGTCATTGATGGTCTATTCTAATTTAATCGTATATAACAATGATTGTATCCATAAATCTGTTGATATCCATACATAAAAATATTTCAATATACAATTTTTTTAAACTCTACACTAATACCAATATTAATATACCTAAACCAAGACTCTAGTATTTGTTTCTAAAATATAAAGAAACATTTATATATTTGATATCGAATAATGTGACCCTTTTTTATCTTTATATAATGTATAAAAACTATATATTGGATCACTTGCATACAAAATGAAATATTATGATTAGAGTGTTAGCGAATGAGGAAAACCTCTTCAAAAACATTGTACGTGTCTTCTGATTATAATTTATCCTATTAAAGAAATCATTTTTTATTCCACATTATTTATTCTCAATAATAATTAATACAAATCCATTACGACTATTTTTTTTGAAGTCACTATACATAACATCAGAAAAAAATAAATGAATTATTACATCATATTCTCATTAAGGGTAATCATATGCAATGTCAGTTATGTGTCGTTATTGACAATAATATAAGTAAAATGTTATAATAATATAACCTAGTTTCATGATCATAAAATATGTGACCTCTTACACAGCATACACAGATTAGCAAATATTTGGAAATTCATAAATATTTTAAAAATTAAGCATTTATGAAAATTATCAAATCCTGAACAATGTGATGTCATCCTTGATCAATGAAAATTAATAAAACCCACAATGACCATTATGTAATGTTATAGGTAAATTTATATCTTTTTAATTACATAACCCATAGAAAGGAATTACAAATCCAGAGAAATTGAATAACAAATTGGTAAAATTCCATACTGAATGCATTGGAGTGATATATGGGAACACACATTATACATTTTATATTATGCTCACATAGTGATATTTAAGAACAGCCATTGTATAATGTCTATTATGATATTCTAGATGTCTCTATGAACACAAATGTTATATACTATATGAGGATAACCCATAATATACTAACGATATCAAATATTTATAAATAATTTTAATGATCAATAATAGGAATAAAGGTCATAACATATTAATGTCCACATAAAAATAACAAAAAAAATTGAAATATATTCATATAATGATTAATATATAAAAATAAGTTGGTTCCCATGAAAATAAAAGTGAATGATTATAAGTAAATTTGAAATAAATGGTTTCCTTAATAATATCATTATAATAATCACAATCACTCTATAAAATATTAAAGGATTTTATCATTACAAAATATCCATAGATGAGAATAAGTGATATTAAGGAATGTTGATATTGATTGATGAAAATTCCAAATAAAAATCATAAAATTTAAGTTATAATTTATCTTTTTCTAATTGATTAACATAAAAATATTTCATCTCAGATTGAAAATTAATTTGAAATATCACATTGATCATTTAATTAGAGAAATATAATTCCTAATTTGAATAAAAATTTTAAACTAATTAAAATTATTAATAGTGATACTATATTCACCAATAAAAACCTATAAATCATAAACATAATGATAAAAAACTTTTATTTTTCATTTTTGGATAATGCATTTATATTATAAATTGTAATAATAACAATTTATAAAAAAAATATTTTGTAAATGTGAAATATTTGGGAACACAAATAAATTTTTTTTCTAAAACATTAAAATGAAATCCATCATTCTGGTAAAAATAATTTAAAAATTCATAGATTTCTAAAAAATAATTTTTTTCCAAACTTTTTATAAATCAATGTTATGTATGAAAATGAATCAATGTCAAAATAGTATATATAATATCTGTATCGATTTTATAAATATTTCTGGATATTTTTTCATCAATTATGGAGTAAAAGAAGATAGAAAATGTAATATGAATTCACAATCAATGAATATGAATGATAGATTGATCAAAAAAATATGATTATTTTTTACACTAATTTGACCATGAAAATATACAATCCCAAATCATATGATATTGTAATATAATATATTTTCCAAATTTGTAACTCATCTATCACTGGCCCCTTAATAGATGACATAAAATTAATCCTCTGGTATCATAAACGTAATTATATTAATTATAGGATGTGTCTTATGGAAGACATATACACATCACATGTTATAATATGTTCATAAAATAAATGTATGTCTTAATGAAATAGAATTTGAGTTGAATAGCCATTAAATATCATACAATTACATTTGAGGAATAACCAATGAATTTAATATGTGTATAAACTATAAATCCACATAATAAAGATAAATAAAAAATAATATAATGAAATGTTCTGACATTCATAATATTAAAGTATCAAACACAATGATAATGCAATATAACAAAATAATAATAAAATGATTAATGTAATTATTTTTCATTATCTTACATTGATATTATTTTAGATTGGATAAAATAATTCCAAAAAAATGAATATATTTATTTATGAAGGATTCATGATATAAAATATAAATGATGGTGTATATATAAAACATAATAATTAAATTTCTTGAATAACATTATAATAATCATTAATAGAGGAAACTAGAGATAAAGTCCCTTTATTATTTATTAAACTACGAATGAAATATTCATTATAGATATGTTGTCATAAGTATTGGTATGTATCAATATTATCTATGAATGGAAAACATAATGAATTTAATTTACATTATATAAACTATAAAATACATGAATTATAATACGTTTTGTTTACCATAGTTGTAAAATGAATATGGAAAACCTTACATAGATTTTGACTCATCACTTATGCTATTAGTTATTTTAAAAAATATACATGTGTAAATTGTATAAGTTCATAAGAACCACTTTTATCTATATTATTCAATTTATTTTATATCTTACCATTCTATAATTAATTATTTAATCATTTTCATTGACTTCAAATGTTTTCATTAAATTTAGCTTAAATATAAAAAATGAAATTGGAAGGATGAATGTGGTAAAAGATGTAATTATTTCAAAATATTAAAAATAATAAATATGTAAAATTCATCATTTATATATAAATATTGTAATTTTTAAACATGTTATTAATTATTTGTTATTAAAAAATAACCATGTTTCAATCATTGAGGTGGTAGACCATACCTACACATGGGTTAATTTTTCTTTTATCAACGATTATTATGGAATGTTGTTAATTGATATTTATATTTACTATTGAAAATTATAACATAAATTGAAAACTGTTTATTTTAATATAATATAATCTATCATAAATATTTTTTGGGGATAGAAAAATAATCACATCGCTTCATGGTGGTTGTATTTCAACATACACATGAAAAACATTATAAATTTTTAATTAGGTTAATGTTAAAAAAAATTGATATATTATTTTTATTAATGAAAAATATACCATTTTTATCATTATTATGTATATATATCAAATATATAGATTAAATTTATACAAATTTTCATCATTTTGAAACATTATTAAAAAAATACTTTTCCTCGGGATGTGGTATCCCACTATACACACAAGAATCATTGTCATATACCCATTGAATGTAATATTAGAAGGAATATGGGATATCATAACTCTGAACAACTACATATATTAATAATATAATTGATATACATTAAATATGTCATTATAAGATTTTGATATTTGAGTAGATGAAAAATGAATGACATCAGTTTGTGAGGTGTTATTCCACCAAGAACACGAAAGATGATTTGGTTTCCCATTTTCCAAAGTATAAGTCATCACTTTTATGAAATTAACATAATAACAAATCAATATATTATAAATATTATTATATATCTATATTATTTTAGAATATTTTTTGGATGTGGGATGATATATAAAATTAAAAATAACAGTTACGCATTGTATAAATTCTCGAGACACAAAACATGATATAAAACCATAAATAGTCTTCGAATAGATTTATAATAAATACATGTGATCTCAGTCCAAGGTAATTATATATGAAAGATATTATATAGGAAATTTCCTTGAAAAATATTTCATTTATTGGGTTCATAGTAATGGATATAGGGTAGAATATATTATGTTTGGTCAGTGGCACACACGTAGTTTTGGGAAAAAATGTGATACCAACGGTTTTCATATAAAAAATGAATTAAATATTAAATAATCGATTCTTAGATAATATAATCTCTAAATATGTACCTAAAACAATTAGTAAGCCTTTTTATGGTCTTTTTAAACCATACAATTCTTGTTTAATCCTCCTCTATTAAATGTGTTTTTACCTTAAACATGGTAAAATATATTAACAAATTTATATATAAATTATGCCCTGAAAGTAATTCAAACTTATGAGAATATATAATATTTTATTGTTACATATATTCTACCAATTTTGTAAAATTTAATTCCATTAGGTGATATAATTTATTTTAATATTAAAACCATATATGTGATGAAAAAATATGTTTTCAATTTTTTTTTCATTTTATAATATAACCTGTTATTAACTAGATTATTATTAATAATCATTTTATGAATCCAAATATAAATTTTTAGATATATACTTATAAATTCTGTTTAAATAATTATTCATTGTATGATTTTTTATTTTTTACCTAAAAATAGTAATTACTTTTTGACGATTTTCACAACAAACCCAGTATTAAACCGACATATTATATTACACTTGAAACATATCTAAAGAATATTAAAAATAAATCATGTGTACCAAATATAAATGAATAATATTATATTTAAAATTATATTTTATATAAAATAATATATTTTATTTAAATTCATTACTTTATATAAGTGAAAATATAGGACTATAAAAATCTAAAATTATCATTATCCACTAAAAATAAATATTTTTTATAAAATACCAAAAAATCTCCATAAGATAGTTATGTTCAGATAAATTCATAACTATATTTTATTTAGTCAAAAAAAAATAATTTTATAATAATAATTTAAATTATTTTCACTCGAATATTAATAAAAATTACTGTAGAATAAGTCACAAATTTAATGAATAAAATTTATTTAAAAAATAGATTTATTATTTACTAAGATTTTATATATAAATTTATACTGATTAATAAATTTTTGGGTCTAATAATGTAGTAAACACTATTAATAAAATACTATTCAATGTATAAATTATAATATGTTTTTTGTTTTATTATTTCGTTGTCCTTTTGAGATTTTTGTTTAATGTCTTGTATGATATCTAAAAACGATTTTCTTTAATTATACTGGATTAACAATAAAACAAAAAAAAATATGTACATATATTGGGGCTAATAAAATTTTATTACTTTTATCATATATGGGTTAAATAATTTCTCACTACGGATTCATGCATAAACAATGCTGATTAAAAATGGACTTCAATCATAAACCCCATAGATAAAAGGTAACATTTCTATAGTAAGGCACATGCAAGAATAAAACAAAATCAATGATTAAAAATCCTTAATGTGAGTATAATAATGATATAAAATATCAAATGTGTGTTATATATACCATTAAGATGAATATTGGTTTATATAGTCAACAAATGTCCAATATATTGAATATTTATGCCAAATTAACATTATAATGAAAATAACATTGAATTGATAATTAATCAATTGGAGGATCATGTGTACAAAAAATAAATGCATATAAATAAATTTATATTTGTCATAATAACATTATTAGGTTATTTTATACATAAATATTTATAAATATAGCCAATAATTAATTAATATAATCGATTGGGAGGATGTTGAGTTATTAAATCCCATTACATTTTGTTAACATTTGAATCAAAAACACTTGGAGAAGGTAACATGAATTATAACATAAATAATATTTTGATCAAATATTAATTATATAACATTTATATGTGATTTAGAAACAACATATAAATGATATATAGTGTATAACATTAAATAATTCCATAATTAAGAGAAATAACAATGACATACCATACCCTGAGTAAAACAATTCTTATCCATTTACATTAAAACATACATAAAAAATTGTAAAATTATTTTAATTATTTATAAACATTAAAAAAATAAAAAAATTATTATTTATCAGTTTATTATAATTATTATAGTGGATTTATTAATAACCTAATAATCATAGTTCACAATAGATGTTTCATGGATTTCTGGTACAGATTTTTAAAAACGACATCATTATGGGGACCATAGTCAAATTAGTCTCTATATCATTATCAATAGAATTAGTAATATAAAATTATTATAATTTTATTCATTAATTTTATATTTAAATCCAGTAATGAACTAATACTATGAATATAAACTTTGTATCAATTAGTGAGATGGTATTTGGTATGTATGATTGGGTAATGTTTTTTTTCATTTTTTAAAGAGATTTAAATAAAGCATTTTTTATCATTTTATATTCCTCAAATTATAATAATATATTATATTTCATAAAATATCCATAAATTATAATTTAGTTTACCATCATTTTATCGGGTTACAAAAATTAATCAAAACATTTAATAAAGGTGTAATCCACACATATATACGAATGATCTTATCATTATTCATTGAATTGATTGGTAATAAAATATATGATATATTATTCTTAAAAACAAATATTTATTTCTTGATAATCATAAATATTACATATATGAATCCTTAAAATTTTACCAAATAGGTGGAGACATAAAAATTTTTTGTCAGTTACTGATGTTTTAGATTGTCATTCAAAGAATTTATGGGATTAATTAAATTCGTATAAAACAATATATGAATAAATGTAATTATATTTACCTAATATCATAAAGGTATGTTTAAAATAATTTTTATATTATTTAAACATGTTTGAAGATTTTCTTAACTAGGTATATGAAGAAATATAATTAAAATACTCTATTATGATATATTCCTCATCTATTGAAAACATTTTTAGGTTTGTTCTTTAAGGATTATGTGGATGAAATTATTATAAATCCAGGGAATCATGATAATGGTTTTGGCTATTAAGGGGATAATTTTGTTATTATTATATGAAATATAAGTCTAATGATGTTATAAGATGAGTATATATGGGTGTCATTTTATAAGTGGGTGAGATGAAACACTAATATAATTTTCAAAAATTAAAATATAGTTATATAACACTAAAAAAAGATCTGAAATGTATGCGTTCAAAATATGAGATGATATAGTGTAGATATATGGCCAAATAATTAGTTATATAAATGTATTTATGTTCATTTTTTGACTTTTCACTTTGGATTAACCCTAGAGAAACAAATTTTATCCCTATTCATGTTTTTTTTTTCGTTTTTCAACTAATTATTACAAAAAATTTGTTTACCATATTACATAATATTATTTTTATCAGAAGAATTATGAATTCAATTTATCAGATTCAAAACACAAAAGTGAATTGATTTATTTTCATTTAATACTTGAAAAATTCGAGGGAAAATTATTCATACAAATATATTTTAATGAAAAAATAAATTATTATAATATTTTATAGTAGGATAATAATTCAAATTTCCTATAATAGATTATATTTAATTAAAATTCTATTTATATATTTTAAAAAAATTAAAAAATATAATATGACTTCAAAAATTGATGGATATAATTGATTGTTTAGAAAAATGTTCTGTGTTTTAACTATATATTGAAAAATTAATATTTTAAAAAACATGATAAAAATTATTCCTCAGATGAATCTAGAATTACTATTTTAATAATTACAATCTTATTATCATATAAAATTTTAGAACATTTTAATGCATTTTTATATTATTCTCTCGAATAAATAAATATATATCATTTTAAAAATAAATATAATTTTTTGTAGTCTATAATACCATTAATTAAAATTTATTTATTATTTACTAATAATTTACTATAAAATTACATTTATTAGGACCTTGATATATATTAATTACATCAATTAATTATTTTTTCAACCACCAATTTAATATTTAGTTTATAATTGTCCTTTTCAAATAATAATATTATGATATACCCAAAAGCCTTGTTTTGTGGCTCATATATTCTATTATAGATAATATGAGATTATTTATATTTCATCTTTACATGGTATGTATATTATGATTATTATAACAAGGATATAATAGTATTCATATATAACAAAAACCATAACATCAATGACATCAATCTACAATATATTTATTATGTTTTAGATTTAGCATACTGACGTGATGCAAGAGATGTTCGATGAATATGGAGTGGAAGTTCATATAAATTATTAATTTTTATTATAAAATTCACTATTAGTGATATCATGTTGATAAGTTAATGAAAAATTGAATTTTAGAAGGAAGAATTCTTGAAAATATTGTGATATGTATTTCATATATTTGAATTGTTTTATTAGGATATTGACATGAGTTCAATACTAGTGATTATAATTTTATTAAATGTATTTATAAATGGTGATAACCAGAAAAAAATCATGGTGAGAAATACTGTGTTTTGTGAGTAATTGGTTTATTCAAATTTTTTATGAATCACAAATTTATTTTTAATAATAAAAAGTATATATATCTCAATCATAGTGAAGAATGACTTTAGTAACATTAAAATATCATCAGTCTAGGAGTTTAATACAATGTATATTTAGTGTGGTATGAAATAAATAAAAAAATTATGGATTAAGACACACTTTCTAAAAAAATATATTTTTGATATTCGTAGTTAAATATATTATATTAAATGTTATTTATTCATATGATTTTTTTAAATATAGTATATTCCATAGAATAATTTATTTGTTTTTATACCCTTCTATTGGTCTATGTCTGTCACGCATTTCTACAAAGATATGGTCCGAGATGGTCACACATAATTAGTATTAATAATATCCATGAATAATAGTAAATTAAATATTTGTACATGCTAATCCCAAAGACAGAGTTTAGAAATTGTGCATGTCTATACGATCCCAAAAATAATATTATTCACTTTTAATGAAATTACCATGATATTTATTTCTATATTATTTTTTAAAAACCCTGTTAAAATAATGAAAAATATTATTCAATATAATATTTTTTAATATTTAGTGCTAATTTAATAATTATTGGGGATAATATTATTGATAATGACTTTTAATTTATCGTAATATATAGTTTCTTTGAAAAAATCATATGATAATAATATAAAACACCAATTATAATTTTAAATTGTTTTTTTCACTTTCAAGTACACTTAAATTGTCTACATGCATATGGACAAAAGTAACTTTATTTAATTTTATATCCAATATTCATAATTATTTTTACCAGCTAAGATAATGTTGAGATATGCTTTCTAGAATCTTCACTCATCTCCATTTCCCTCATTTGTACTATAGTGAGAATAAAACGGGATAATCATAAAATAATTTATCAATGTACTTGTATCGTGTTTTAAATATAACAAAATAATGGTAATGAATATGATCCTGAAATTACATATGATATATTAGGATTTCGAAATATGATGATCAATCTATTAATTAGAATTCATGATGATAATGAAGAGGGTTCCATATTTGGATCCTTCAAGCGACATCAACTGATGATGAGAAAATTGTGATTCCAATTTCAATATTAAGTATTGTAATTTGGATTTAATTATTCTTCTATTATTAATCAATATAAAATAAATGAAATAAAAAATATTGATGAATCAATAGTGGTTCATATGGAATTTTCAATTTTAATATAAATTCAGTGTCAGAAATATTAATTTAACAATTTTGTGCATCTATAAAGAATTTATTTTGTTCATTATGAATCATTATTCTGTTCTATCAATAAAGATAATTACTATGATGCCCTATATTCATCAACAATGATGAAAATTTTTCCATAGTGACACTCTAATTCTTTATGAAATGTGGATTCAATTCAAGTTGATATAAATGAATTGAAGCCTCACTGATTTCTCATTATAATTGTTTATATTCTAGTAGATCAGGATATAGAATATGAATTCCTTAGGAATTCTATGCCTATATCCTACACTAAAATTTATATGGGATGTCATATTGATTGATTTTATTTTTTTTACTCCGTGAGGAATGAGTGTTATTTTGGGTTGATGGATCAGTTGATCAAATATTCATACTTCACTAAAATTTATACTATATCCAAAGATGATTATTTGGGAAATAGAAATGTGAAGTATATTATCATATTTCATATATTTTCTTTTACCATTATTTTTATTAGGGATCCTTGTTTCACATATGGGTTATATAGAGGCTAACATGAGTTCATTAGATCCGAAATCACATTGAACATTATGTTTCATCCTCAATCTATTCATTATATATAGTATATTACACTAATTCAATAATATATGATAAATAATTTTTTCTTTCAATATGAAGGCTCATTGCTTTCCTGATATGGGAATTCCTAGTTTTCCCTTAATAATATTAACTATTCAAAAATTTAAATTTAGAACATTAAGGCCTTTCATTGAATATAATATATATATGCATTACTTTATTGATGATTAATAAACTTATCAAATGGGTTGTATCATAGTTTAAAGGTCAATGATAAACATTACTATTGTTTTTCATGGGATGAAAATGGACTGAATATAGTATAAATATTATTCACATACTTATCCACATACATTTGAGGTAGATGTTTCTGATTTTTTAAAATATTATATCATTTAAGAATCCAGCATCTTGAAAAATATTGGACGTTGAAAATGATATATGTTTAAACATTATAACAGATTGAGTAGACTGGATATGTAGTGGAACATTTATCATTGAAACCAAAAATAAAAAATTGTTCAATAACATATTCCTCATGTCGTTACTAATGAAATAATAATCAGACCAATCACTATTTTTAGTTTAGACAAAAATACCGTGGAACCTAATTTGATTGTCACTGAGTTCCAAACCGAAATTTTTTATTCTCCTATGAATTCATAGAAGAATATTTCTCTTCCATCAGTCTATGATCTTTGGTAGAATGGTTTAAACACTCATGATATGTGGGAAAATGAAATTACGATGAGGGAAGTGTGGCCCAAAATCATTAAGGATGAATATTATTTACATAATTTCTTAGTATATAAAGAATTTATTTGGTAGTGAATTTAAATATTGTGAAATATTCATTTGATTATTATACATGGTAATATTTATTTTTATTTATTTATAATAGTTGTACTATTTTACTGTTGATTTTTTATCCATATATTTTAAATAATTTTAATGGTTTGGGGAGTGGTTTTGATTTATTTTGTGGTTTTCATTATGGGTTATATTATTTTGGATAGATATTTTACATTTTCATTTATAATGAAAAGTGAATGGGATTCCACTAGATTGCTAGTGGGATCAATTTCTAGTATCTAGAATAATCCATGTAGGGAGTTAAAATGGTATTCCACTATGATATTGGTGGTTGTCCACCCACTAGTCTCAGTGGTCCATAATGGTGATGATTTTCATCCTAGAACCACTGAGAAACTGCTTGTTTTTCCAGCATCATTAGATGTTTTCATGGGACCACCGGTTAAATAGTGTGACACCGCAAAGTTTCATTGTGTGTTATTTTTTTCAAAATAATTCAATAACTTGCACTACACACAACACCGAGTGACATACCAATAAAGTTCAAAAGAGTTTATGAATAGTATTAACTAAATTTTAAACTTTATATAATCCTTATAATTTTAGAATCCATATTATGAGATTCTTAGGCATAATGTAAGAACAAAATCATTTTCAGTATTTCACTTTTACCAACTATTAATAGTAAACCTTTTTTTAAATCCAACATTTTAAACTTTTTGACTAAATGGGGACATCAAAAATTTACAATGAAACATCCCAAGCTTCCACGGTAAGCTTTCCTGTGAATAATGCAATAGCGTGTGTTGTACGCAACATCGAGTTCTAACACACACCACAACTGATCAAACCAGCCGTTATGAATATTTATACCTACTTTTTGAAATTTTATAAATATTTTCTCTCAAAATGGAATTCATTTTTGGATTCGGGGTATTGAATTTGGCCTAAGGTGAATTTTTCTACTTTTTGGATAACTTTAATATTTTGATGAATAGTGAAAATTACTAAATTTAAATTAAAAACAACATTTTTAATTAAAATAATTAATAGTGATAATTTATGAATTGGAGTGGTTTTAAAGTAAATTCGGAATATATTTTTACCATTTAATACAATATTGGTCATTGGAAATAATTTCACAATTAAAATTAACATAAACAACCATCATCTTTTGATAGTTATTATATCTTAAAAACACACTTTTTGTTTTAACAGCGGGAATTAATTTTAAATTAATTTCAGCCATTTCTGTGTTTTTAATTTGGAAAAATGGATTCCGTATTTGAAATCAGTATTTTCATCTTGTGTGAATAGGTAACTTTTATTTTTAGACATTTTTAATAATTACTGCGGTAAATATTTTATTTACCATGGTTAAGGGTAAATCCGGTAAATAAGGGTTAAAAAAATAATATTATAATAATACTAAATTAACATAAAATGTTTCCTAAACCTATTGATGGATACATGAACGACCGTGGGTATCTTTGGGTCGATTTTGGGACCCCATGGAGCCAATTGTCGGTGATAGGGACACTTTATTTTAATTAAGTTAAAATAAGTACAAAAATGACACAAGCATATATCTTTTAGAAAAACTATTTTTACATTGTGTAATATATGTTTGATTTTCGACTATAAATATTCATTAAAAAGATAAAAATATTTCTCACATAATCGAAATTTATTTATAATTTTTAGACATTAAATAAATTCATTTATATATGACATAACAGCGATGCAGTAATAACCATAATAGTGAACAATTAAAATGATTGATATTGTAGATACCCATGTAAATATAATTTGAGACTTTTTATGAAAAAAAATAATTTTATAGATTAATATGACATGTTAGGAATGATTTAATTAACTTTTTTTGAAGTAATCATTCTGTTATAATTTTTACAAAAATCAATTATTGAATAGTGTCAAAATTTTCTTATAAGAGTTTTTAAAACAAATATTATACTATTAATTGATATTAAATTCATAAAAATATAAGGTTCTGCCAAGAGACTTATAACATAATAGGTGTATCGTTAATTGGACAATTGGGGGTGTCTTGGATGTATAATGTATGTTTATTAACAATATAATATAAAAATGCAAAGAGACATTGTAAAAGTAAACCTAATTAACTAAGAGTTAATACTTAAAGATAAGGTTAGTATAATGACCCAAACCTGTCTAAATTATATTGGTTGAGTAGTTTTCGACCTATCCCCACCTTAAAATTTAAATAATTTACTTTGGATCCATTAGAAACCGAATATGAATTTATTATAAAATAATATTTCAAGGTTTTCCAAAGGTACCCTCACCCCTCTTATAAAACGGCACTCCCCCTTCTCATTAACTCACACCTTCAATGCCTTTTGGTTCGGCCAAAATCTGCCCAAAAATCTCTCAACTTCCCTCACTACAGCCTAGAGTCCTTAGTTTGATCATAAATCTAACCTAGGGATCCCTTTTGATCAAATCAAAAGGAATAACCCGAAGAAGAGGTAATGATTTCACCAACCTTTTCAAGTTCCCTTCTTCTTCCACTTCTTCTTCCTTTGTTGTTACCATTCTAAATTAATAACTACATTATCATATATATATTGTGATGTTATTATAAATATGGTACAACCTTATTCACTATTATATCCATCCTTTGTATAACATGTCACCATTCGTGCATTCGTACGGCTTACCGTCTCCACATCGTGGTGTAATTGTTATTCAATAAATTATTATTTGGATGGGTATAATAATTATGTGTAACTCATGTAAATAATAAATATAACATGATTATGATTTTGTATATATGATTTACCATCCAATTATATATTATTTTAGTATCAAAATAATGATATTATCGCTCGTGCATACGTATGGACTACCGTCTCCACAAACGCGATGAGATTCATTCTCCATCGTATCCATTCAAGAATAATTATCATTTGAAAATTAATAATAATGTTTAAGGACTTGATATCATTTAGGATATGAATAAGATACATCCTATCCATGACAACCACATCTTACGTAACAAAACATATAAAAGAAAACGAGTAAGTTAATACCCGAAACGACGATAATTCTAAGATATTATTAACAAATCAATGATAAAAATCATATATGATATCCTATTAATGAATATGATAATTTTATAATTAAATAACAATTATTTCACCAATATACAGGTGGTTAACCTACCTTAGTCCAAGGAAAAAGTACAATGTATGGGATTTTCTTATCTCAGTTTCAATTCTGTGAGATTTCCATTGTTCGCCAGTAAATTATTTATAGTGGTGTATTGTGTACTACCATTTGATATATATTTTCATGATTCTCTTTATATTCATGTTATTCTGTAAATCATTTGGTGATTATTAACTTTTGGCCAAATGACTCAGTTTATTACAATGTGGTTAGGGGTATCTTATCTCACTCTTAATTTTGTGAGTATTCCACTTTTAACCACTTATTTATTGAATGTGGTCTATGTATACTGCCCATGATTGTATTCATTGTGTAATATACTTTAAATTATGAGTTTATACATCATAATTTTATGATTCTTCTTTCATGGGTGTATGTTTCATAAGTTACTTAATCGATAAGAGAATTTGAAATTTCAATTTCCATTTATTCGGCTTTACGCAAACTTTATTGATTATTGTACTCATCGATTATGTGTGGAATGACTATTCAATTGATTATGTCATAATTTCCACTCTCCTTCCTATGGATATACGTTTGATACACATAATCACTCCATTGATAATTTCTCAAGTCATCGATATGAATTTGATAAGAGTAATTTTAACTCATTCTCCATTTTTTGAGTTAAACATCCAATTCATTGGTGTTGTTTTTATAAGATTATCTGTGTATGTACTTTGATTGTTTTACACTAAATATCCAATCATATTTAGTGTATTTATATTTTTCACACATAACTATGTCATTGATTTATCCTTAACCTAAGGATACAACCTTTGTGAGAGATTTCATCTCAATTTACATTCCATTGAGACTTCTTTTTTGTTATACACCAAATCACATTTATGTGGTGTATATAATGTACTTTGACATAGTATATCATGAAATCATTTATTCTCATGATATTAAAATGTTTTGATTGCCTCAATTGTTTGTAGTCAAGTGTCTCTCTTTTAGTTAGAAACTCTAACTAAAATACCATTATTAAATGTTTTAAAGACTTATTCTTCTAAATATTTCACATTAATGTACATGTTTTAAAAAATGGTTTAAGGATTTATTTATATGGACATTAATGTTTTAAAATTAAAACTCCTTTTAAATGTTTCAAAGTGTTATGGGACACTTTGATTCAGAAATCTATTTTTAAACGGCTTCTTGACAAATAGTGTAACATTTAAATGTTTTCAAGAAAAGGGGATTATTTATCTCAAATAGTTTTGATGGTTATCTTCATCTATGTCAATATCATTCATTATTATCTATTTAGGTATAATACAATATTTTATATTGCATTGAATGAGTTATGTTTGACTGTGGATGTGCTGTTTCTATACTATTCATGGGTTGTGGTTAAAGTATTGACATTTCGTATGCTAGTTTTAATAAGAATGTTTATGTTATGTTTCAAACATTTCATATGAGGAATGAATTGGACTTAGTAAGTGACGGGTGGAGCCCGCTATAGGTCCTAGATGCATCGGTAGGTCTCATGAGACAAACTAGTGTCTTGGCACAAGTCCTTGGCAAAATCTTATTTGTAGTCATTGCATGAGGCCATGGCTATGTGGTTTTTATAGTCTGGCATTATGCATTCCATCATTATGAAAGTGGTTATTGATATTTCCTGTGATTATTCAATTAGTAGAATATCCATGTGATTAAGTAAATGTAATTATTTCATTTTATTTTTTCCATACTATCTTGAAGTTTATGTTTAAAAGGTTTTTATTTTAGTTATAAATAGCCTTAAGTGTTTATGCTTATCTATGAAAGTATCTGCTATAATGTTATCCTTACTGAGCATCTAATCTCACCCCATTCAATGTTTTATTTTTTCCAGGATTCCAAGAAGTATATTGTGATTCATAATAAGGGTTAAGACAAAGGAATAACAGAATTCATAAAGGATTATTTATGTTTTTTTGTATGTTAGGAAGTGTAATTTAACATTCATGTATGTAATCTATTTTCCAAGACTGCTAAAGTAATCGGTCCTTTAGGACTTGATTACTTGTAATCATGCCAATGTATTAAAATAATGCACCGACTCTGTGTAACTGGGGTTGGGGCATTACAATTGGTATCATAGAAAGTTTAGTACAATCCTTGGAAGCTAGATTTAGATAAAATATGATTAGAGCACATAGATTTAAGATGGACTTTGAGGATTAGTATAGAATAACTTCCTAGAATTTTGGTATTATAGAGATTTTGTGAGTTTTTCGAGCAATACATCCATGTTTGGATATGAGTAGGTAGAGGCGGCTGTGGAACAGATGTACCTAGGGGTAAAACACGAAAACACAGCTTTGAGCTAGACTCGAACTGGAACTGGTGCACGACAACAGGCCTTGCTGCACTCTTGGCTAAAACACTACCAGGGGATATGCTTAGGATAATTCTCATTTTATTTAAAAACCATCATGAAGTGTTTATGAGTATATACATCCTAAAAGGAGACATTTTTATGATTATGGATTATATCCATAAACTATTTAATTTATGTTATTTGTTTTACAAGTTAGGGATTAGGTATTGTTATTCATAAACTAATCTAGTGTATGCCATTGTTTAGAAATGGCACCCAGTAGAAGGAATGAGAACTCCAGCAATGCACATGATCCAAAGAGAAAGATGGATCATATCTTTCATGGTCTTATTTCAGAATTAATAAGAGAAAATAGTCTTCCATGTATTATCATCATATGAATAAATAATATCATGTGTTGATAAGATAAGGAAAGAGTTTACTGAGTCCTATGGATTTTAAGGGAAGCAAGAGAAGAAAAGGATGGAAGAGAGAAAGATGGATAAAGGGAAGAGGGAAAAAAATAATTTTCCCATATGTGATAACTGTGGAAAGAAACACCCTAGAACTTGACTAAAAGGGATGGGAGTTTGTTATATGTTTAGAGGAAAATGGCACAAAGTACATGACTGCAAGGGTATGAAAATGTTTTCAAATGTACAATGCTTCATTTGCAAAGAGTTTGGACACTACGCGAACCTATGTCCCAGTTGTCAGACTATACCAAAAATGATGCTATTGGATAATAATCAAGTTATGATACTACCACAGATGAAGAGAAATGATTAGAGTACTTATGTTGATTATTTCATTTGAGTGTTGTATCAATAATGTACTTCTAATAATAATTATAGAGTATATAGGGATTGTACTGTAGTACTATTTTTATTAAGGACTTGAGATTGTGTGGAACAAAGAAAAGTGACTCATTAGTAGGTTAAATTTTTGAAAATATATGGTTTAGAGAATGATAAACCATAATATGGTTCTGATACCAAGGTAGTGATTTTAGAATAATACATTATTGATTTGGATAAATTATATTGGATATTCTTTACTACCTTGAAACTGATTAATGATTTGTATATTCCATCATTGTTGGTGATTAAATCATTTTTGGATTGAAGGAGTGTATCTATTATTCTTTAATGATTAAGGGATCATGAATGAAATCAATAATGCTTTATGGTAATTCAGTATGTTTCAGTGTTTTAAAAGAATAAATGATGAAGGTGTTCACATGTTATTACGTGGAAAAAAGGATCTTCATTGTGTTTACGTTCCTTATAAATTTTGGACTGATGTATTATAAATTGTTCTAGTTTGGATTATTTTGGATTTCCATAAAAGGACAACGCGGATGTCGGGCGGCAACTCGTCACGTCCGGCAAGGCCGTGAGACTTGAACCCACAACCGAAGGGCAACAAGGGTGTATCACCTACCACTGACCCATGTGATGTCCTGGATTGAATAATGTCGTTTTTAATGGTTCTTCTAGATGAATTATAAATTCATTTTTAACCCTATATGAATACAATAAATTGAATATTATATTTAAGTTCTATTATCTCTTAGAGTGAAAGATGAGTTTTTGGTAGAACTTAGTTAATGTATGAGACTCTACTTTTCAAGTATATATTTTTATTCTTCTCTTATTCAATGAAGACATTAATTCTTATACTTTAGTGAAGAGATCTAAAAACAAAAAAATGTGTAATCATAATACCATATGTTTTGGTGAAGTGATGGTATTTTAAATCATCATATATTGATAAATTTAAGGCCGTCAATTCTACACTTGTTTGTGATTGATGACCTCAATCACTACATATAAATATTTACGTATTTACTCCAATTATATGTCTCTAATTTCCACCAATGTTATCCGAATAGAGATCATAATTTGGTGGTGACCCTTTCATTTCTCTTTTCCTCTTATTAAGACTAAATTTTATTATCCCAATTTCAGATGTGGGTCTTCCCACAATGATATTTTCTATATTCAACCTTTTATTTTCGAAGAACAATTTCAAATTGCGATGACGTAATTTATTGAAGGAGGGGAGAATGAAACACCCCACGATTTCATAGTGTGTTATTTCTTCAAAATAATTCAATAACATGCACTACACGCAACACAGAGTGACTTACCAAACAAGTTCAAAAGAGGTTATGAATAGTATTAACTATATTTTAAACTTCATATAATACTTATAATTTTATAATCCATATTATGAGATTCTTATACATAATTTAAGAACAAATTCACTTTCAGTATTGCACTTTTACCAACTTTTAATAGTGAACCATTTTTTAAATCCAACATTTTAAACTTATTGACTAAATGGGGACATCAAAAATTTACAATGAATCATACCAAGCTTCCACGGTATGCTTCCCTTTGAATAATGCAATAGCATGTGTTGTACGCAAAATCGAGTTCTAACACACACCACAACCGATCAAACCAGCCGTTATGAATAGTAATACATACTTTTTGAAATTTAATAAACTTTATCTTTCAAAATGGACTTCATATTTGGATTCGGTGTATCGAATTTAGCTTAAGGTAAAATTTTGGTACTTTTCAGATAACTTTAATATTTTGATGAATAGTGAAAATTACTAAATTTTAATTAAAAACAAAATTTTTAATCAAAAATAATTAATAGTGATAAATTATGAATTTGAGTGGTTTTAAAGTACATTTGGAATATATTTTTACCGTTTAATAAAATTTTGTTCATTGTATATAATTTCACAATTAAACCGAACATAAACAAGTATCAATCTTTTGATAGTCATTATATCTTAAAAACACGCTTTTTGTTTTAACAGCGGGAATTAATTTGAAATTAATTTCTACCACTTCTGTGTTATTAATTTTGAAAAATGGATTCCATATTTGGAATCATTATGTTCATATTGTGTGAATAGGTAACTTTTATTTTTAGTTATTTTGAATAAATACTGCGGTAGTTATTTTATTTACCATGGTTAAGGGTAAATCCGGTAAATAAGTGTTAAAAAATAATATTATAATAATACTTAATTACCCTAAAACGTGTCCTACCCTTATTTGTGGATACATGTCCGACCATGGGCATCATTGGGTAGATTTTGGGACACCATGGAGCCACTTGTAGGTGATAGGGACACATTATTTTAATTAAGTTATAATAAGTACAAAAATGACACAAGCATATATATTTTAGAAAAAAAAAAATTTACATAGGGTTATATGTGTTGGCTTCTCGACTATTAGTATTCATTAGAAAGATAAAAATATTTCCTACATAAAGGTATTTTATTTATAATTTTTAGACATTAAATAATTTAATTTATATAATACATAATGGTGATGCAGTAATTACCATAATAGTGAAGAATAAAAATGATTGATATTGTAGATACCCAAATAAATATAATTTGAGACTTTTTATGAATTAAAATAATTTTATAAGTTAATAGGACATGTTAGGAATGAGTTTATTAGATTTTTAGAAGTAATCATTCTGTTAGAAATTTTACAAAAATCAATTATTGAATAGTGTCAAAATTGACATAAAATATTTTTGAAAACAAATATTCTATTAGTAATTGATATTAAATTCCTAAAAAACTAAGGTTCGGCCAAGAGACTTATATCACGATTGGTGAATCTTTAATGGACCACTTGGGGGTCTCTTATATGTATATAATATGTTTATTAACCATATAATATAAAAATACAAAGAGACATTGTAAAAGTTAAACTAATTAACTAAGAGTTAATACTTAAAGCTAAGGTTAGTATAATGACCCAAACCTGTCTAAATTCTATTGTTTGAGTGGTTTCGACCTATCCCCACCTTAACATTTAAATAATCCAGTTTAGAGCCATTATAAACTGAATATGAATTTATTATAAAATAATATTTCTAGCTTTTCCAAAGGTGCCCCTCACCCCTCATATAAAAGGGCACTCCCCCTTCTCATTAACTCACACCATCAAAGCCTTTTGGTCCGTCCAAACTCTACCCAAATAATCTCTCAACTTCCCTCAAAACAACCTAGAGGATTTAGTTTGATCAGAAAGCCAACCTAAGGATCCCTTTTGATCAAATCAAAAGAAAGAACCCGAAGAAGAGGTAATGATTTCACTAACCTTTTTCAAGTTCTTTTCTTCTTCCACTTATTCTTCCTTTGTTGTTAACATTCTATAATAATAACTCCGGTATTGTATATATACTGTGATGTTATTATTAATATGGTACAACCTTATTCACTGTTCTATCCATCCTTTCAATAACATGTCACCATACGTGCGTACATATGGCTTACCGTCTCCACGTCGTGGTGTAATTGTTATTCAATAAATTATTATTTGGATGGGTATAATAATTATGTTTAACTCATGTAAGTAGTAAATATAACATTATAATGATTCTGTATATATGATACACCATCCAATTATATATTATTTTAATATCAAAATAATGATATTGTCGCTCGTGCGTACGTACGGACTACCGTCTCCACGATCGCGATGAGATTCATTCTCCATCGTATCCATTCAAGTATAATTCTCATTTTATGATTAATAATAATTTTTAAGGACTTGATATCATTATGGATATGAATAATATACAACATATCCATGACAACCATGGCTAACGTAACAAAACATATAAAAGAAAATGAGTAAGTTAACACCCGAAACGATGATAATTCTAAGATATTTTTAACAAATCAATCTTAAAAGATCATATAGGATATCATATTAATGCATATGATTCTTTTATAATTAAATAACAATTATTTCACCATTATACAGGAGGTTAACCTACCGTCGACCAAGGAAAATGTACAAATTAAGGGATTTCCTTATATCACATTCAAGTCTGTGAGATTTCCATTGTTCGCCACTAAATTATTGAAAGTGGTGTATTGTGTACTGCCATTTGATATATATAATCACGATTCACATTATATTCATTATATTATATAAATCATTTCGTGGTTATTAACTTTTGTCCATATGACTCAGTTAATTACAACGTGGTAAAGGGTTTCTTATCTCACTCTTAATTTCGTGAGAATTCCATTGTTCAGCAGTTATTTATTGCATGTGGTGTATGTGTACTGACCATAATTGGATTCATTGTGTATTATAATTTAATTTATGGGTATTTACATCATCATTTTATGATCCTTATTTCATGGGTGTATGTTTCATAAGTTACCTAATCGATAAGGGAATTTGAAATTTCAATTTCCATTTATTCGGCTTTACGCAAACTTTATTGATTATGTAACTCCATGATTATGTGTGGAATCACTATTCATTTGATTATGTCATAATTTCCACTCCCATTCCTGTGGATATACTTTTGATACACATACTCACTCCATTTATAATTTCTCAAGTCATCGATATTAATTTGATAAGATTAATTTTAACTCATTATCCATTTGTTGAGTTAAACATCCAATTCATTGGTGTTGTTTTTACAAGATTATGTGTGTAAGTCCTTTGATTGTTTTACACTAAATATCTAATCATATTTAGTGTATTTATATTTTTCACACATAACTATGTCGTTGATTTATCCTTAACCTAAGGATACGTCCTTTTTGAGAGATTTCATCTCAATTTACATTCCATTGAAACTTCATTGTTGTTATACACCAAATCACTTTTGTGTGGTGTACATAATGTACTTTGACATAGTATATCATGAATTCCTTTATTCTCATTATATTAAAATTTTTTGATTACCTTAATTATTTGTATTCATATGTCTCCCTTTTGGTTAGAAACTCTAACAAAAATACCATTTTTAAATGTTTATAGACTTATTCTTCTAAATATTTATCATTAATGTCCTTGTTTTAAAAAATGGTTTTAGGGATTTATTTATATGGACATAAATGTTTTAAAATTAAAACTCCTTTTAAATTTTTCATAGTGGTATGGGACACTTTGATTCAAAAATATATTTTTAAACGGCTTCTTGACAAATATTGTGACTTTTAAATGTTTTCATGAAAAGGGGGATATTTCTCTCAAATAGTTTTGATGGTTATTTTCATCTATGTCAATATCATTCATTATTATCGATTGAGGTACAATACAATCTTCCATATTGTATTGAATTAGTTATGTTTGACTATGGATGTGCTATTTTTATACCATTCATGGTTTGTGGTTAAAGTATTGATATTTTGTATGCTAGTTTGAATACGAATGTTTATGTTATGTTTCAAACATTTCATCTGAGGAATGCATTGGACTTAGTGAGTGATGGGTGGAGCCCGCTATAGCTCCTCGATGCATCGGTAGGTGTCATTAGACAAACTAGTGTCTTGGAACAAGGCCTTGGCAAAATCTTATTTGTAGCCTTTGCACGAGACCTTGGCTATGTGGTTATGATAATCTGGCATTATGCATTCTATCATTATGAAAGTGGTTATTGATATTTCCTGTGATTATTCTATTAGTATAATATCCATGTGATTAAGTAAATGGCATTATTTCATTATATTTTTCCCATACTATGTTGATGTTCAAGTATAAAAGGCTTTTGTTTTAGTTATAAATTGCCTTAAGTGTTTATGCTTATCTACGAAAGTTTCTGCTATAATGTTATCCTTACTGAGCATCTGAGATCATTCCTTTCAATGTTTTATATTTTCCTAGTATTCCAAGAAGTATATTGTGATTGATAAGAAGGGTTAAGACAAGGGAATAATGTCATTCATAAAGGATTATTTATGTTGTTTTGTATGTTATGAAGTGTAATGTAACATTAAAGTATGTAATCTATTTTCCAAGACTGCTAAACTAATCGATCCATTGGGACATGATTCCTTGTAATCATGCCAATGTATTAAAATAATGCACCGACTCTGGGTAACTGGGGTCGGGGCGTTACAGTTGGTATCATAGGAAGTTTAGTACAAACCTTGGAAACTAGATTTAGATAAATTCTGATTAGATCACATAGATTTAAGATGTACATGGAGGATTAGTATAGAATAACTTCCTAGAATTTTCTTATTGTAGAGATTTTGTGAGTTTTCTGAGCAATACATCCATGTCTAGATACGAGCAGGTAGAGGCAGATCTAGAAGAGATGTACCTAGGGGTAAATCCAAAAAACACCGCTTTGAGCTAGACTCGAATGGGAACTGGTGCATGACAATGGGCCTTACTGCACTCTTGGTTACGGCACTCCCGGGAGATATGCTTAGGATAATTCTCATTTTCTTTACAAACCATTATGAATGGTTTATGAGTATATACTTCCTCAAAGGAGACATTTTTATGATTATGGATTATATCCATAAACTATTTAAGTTATGTTATGTGTTTTACAAGGTTGGGATTAGGAATTGTTATTCATAAACTAAACTAGTGTATGCCATTGTTTAGAAATGGCACCCAGTAGAAGGAATGAGAACTTCAACAATGCACATGATCCAAAAAGAAAGAAGGATCATATCATTCAGGGTCTTAAGCCAGAATTTATATGAGAAATAGCCTCCCAGGTATTATCATCATATGAAGAAATAATATCATTTGTTAATAAGACAAGAAAAGAGTTTACTACGTCCTGTGGCTTTGAAGGGAAGCAAGAGAAGAAAAGGTTGGAAGAGAGAAAGATGGATAATGGGTAGAGGGAAAAGAAGAATTTTCCCATATGTGATAACTGTGGGAAGAAACACCCTGGAACTTGCCTGAAAGGGATGATAGTTTGTTATAAGTGTGGTGGAAAAGTGCACAATGTACGTGACTACAAGGGTAAGAAAATGGTTTCTAATGTACAATGCTTCATTTTCAAGGACATTGGACACTACGCAAACCTATTTCCTAGTCATCAGACTATGCCGCAAATGATGTTATTGGATAATAATAAAGTTATGATACTACCACATATGAAGAGGAATGATTAGAGTACTTATGTTGATTATGTCATTTGAGTTTTTTATCAACAATTTACTTCTTATAATAATTACGGAGTATATAGGGATTGTACTGCAGTACTATTTCATTAAGGACTTGAGATTGTGTGGAACAATGAAAAGTGACTCATTAAGGTTAATTTTTTGGAAAATATATGGTTGAGAGAAAGGTAAACCATAATATGGTTCTCATAACAAGGTAGTGATTTTATAATAATACAAGATTGATTGGGATAAATTATATTGGATATTCTTGACTACCTTGAAAATGATTATTGATTTGAATATTCCATCATTGTTGGGGTTTAAAACATTTTTGGATTGAAGGAGTGTATCTATTACTCTTTAAGGAATAAAGGATTGTGAATGAAATCAATATTGTTTTATGGTAATTCAGGATGTTGTAGAGTTTTAAAAGAATACATGATAAAGGTGTTCACATGTTATTACATGGCAAAAAGGATCTTCATTGTGTTTACCTTCCTTATAAATTTTGGACTAAAATATTTTGGATAGTTCTAGTTTGGATTATTTTGGATTTCCATAAAAGGGCAACTCGGAGGTCGGGCGGCAACCCATCGCATCCGGAAAGGCAGCGAGACTTGAACCCACAACCGAAGGGTGACAAGGGTGTATCACCTACCGCTGACCCACGTGATGTCCTGGATTGAATAATGTCGTTTTTTAATGGTTTTTCTAGATGAATTATAAATTCATTTTTTAACCCTATACGAATAGGATAAATAGAATATTATTTTTATGTTCTATTATCCCATAGAGTGAAAGATGAGTTTGTGGTAGAACATAGTTAAAGGATGAGACTCTACTTTTCAAGTATATATTTTTCTTCTTCTCTTATTCAATGAAGAAATTAATTCTTATATTTAGTGAAGGGATCGTAAAAACAAACAAATGTGTACTCCTAATACCATATGTTTTGCTGAACCGATGGTATTTTAAAACATCATAGATTGATGAATTTAAGGCCCTCAATTTTACACTTGTTTTTGATTGATGACCTCAATCACTACCTATAAATATTTACGTTTTCCCTCCATTTATATGTCTCTAATTTCCACCAATGTTCTTCGAATCGAGAACATAATTTGGTGGTGACCCTTTCATTTCTCTTTTCCTCTTATTAAGAATAAATTTTATTAACCCAGTTTCTAATGTGGGTCTTCCCACAAAGATATTTTCTATATTCATCCTTTTATTTTCGAAGAACAATTTCAAATTGCGAGGACTCAATTTATTGAAGGAGGGGAGAATGTAACACCCCAAGATTTCATAGTGTGTTATTTCTTCAAAATAACTCAATAACTTGCACTACACACAACACAGAGTGACTTACCAAAAAATTTCAAAAGAGGTCATGAATAGTATTAACTAAATTTTAAACTTTATATAATCCTTATAATTTTAGAATCCATATTATGAGATTCTTAGACATAATGTAAGAACAAATTCATTTTCAGTATTGCACTTTTAACAACTTATAATAGTGAACCTTTTTTTAAATCCAACATTTTAATCTTTTTGACTAAATGGGGACCTCAAAAATTTACAATGAAACATCCCAAACTTCCACGATATGCTTTCCTTTGAATAATGCAATAGCGTGTTTTGTACGCTACATCGAGTTCTAACACACACCACAACCGATCAAACCAGCCGTTATGAACAGTAATACCTACTTTTTGAAATTTTATAAATTTTATCTCTCAAAATGGAATTCATTTTTGGATTCGGAGTATCGAATTTAGACTAAGGTGTAATTTTGGTACTTTTCGGATAACTTTAATATTTTGATGAATAGTGAAAATTACTAAATTTAAATTAAAAACAACTTTTTTAATCAAAATAATTAATAGTGATAAATTATGAATTTGAGTGGTTTTAAAGTATATTTGGAATATATTTTTACCATTTAATACAATGTTGGTCATTATACATAATTTCACAATTAAACCAAACATAAACAAGTATCAATCTTTTGATAGTTATTATATCTAAAAAACACAATTTTTGTTTTAACAACGAGAATTAATTTTAAATTAATTTCCGCCACTTATGTGTTTTGAATTTGGAAAAATGGATTACATATTTGGAATCAGTATGTTCATAGTGTGTTAATAGGTAAATTTTTTTAGACATTTTGAATAATTATTGCGGTAAATATTTTATTTACCATGGTTAAGGGTAAATCCGGTAAATAAGGGTTAAAAAATAATATTATAATAATACTAAATTACCCTAAAACGTGTCCAAACCTTATTTGTGGATACATTTCCGACCATGGGCATATTTGGGTCGATTTTGGGATCCCATGGAGCCACTTGTAGGTGATAGGGACACTTTATTTTAAATAAGTAAAAATAAGTACAAAAATGACACAAGCATATATCTTTTAGAAAAACAATTTTTACATAGGGTTATATAAATTTTATTTTAGACTATAAATATTCATTAGAAATATAAAATGATTTAATACATAACGGTATTTTATTTATAATTTTTAAACATTAAATATTTTAATTTATATATGACATAATGGTGATGTAGTAATTACCATAATAGTGAACAATTAAAATGATTGATATTGTAGATACCCAAATAAATATAATTTGAGACTTTTAATGAATTAAAATAATTTTCTAGGTTAATATGACATTCTAGAAATGATTTAATTAACCTTTTTTGAAGTAATAATTCTATTATGAGTTTTACAAAAATGAATTATTAAATAGTGTCAAAATTGACATAAAAGAGTTTTTAAAACAAATATTATATTATTAATTGATATTAAATTCCTAAAAATCTACAGTTCGGCCAAGAGACTTATATCATGATAGGTGTATCGTTAATGGAATATGTGGTGGTTTCTTGAATGTATATAGTATGTTTATTAACCATATAATATAAAAATACAAAAAGACATTGTAAAAGTGAAACTAATTAACTAAGAGTTAATACTTAAAGATAAAGTTAGTATAATGGCCCAAAACTATCTAAATTATACTGGTTGAGTGGTTTTAGACCTTTACCCACCTTAAAATTTCAATAATCCACTTTGGAGCCATTAGAAACCGAATATTAATTTATTATAAAATAATATTTCTAGCTTTTCAAAAGGTGCCCCTCACCCGTCTTATAAAAAGGCACTCCCCCTTCTCATTAACTCACACCTTTAAAGACTTTTGGATAGGCCATACTCTGCCCAAATACTATCTCAACTTCCCTCAATACAACCTAGAGGACTTATTTTGATCAAAATTCCAACCTAAGGAGTCCTTTTGATCAAATCAAAAGGAAGAAACCGAAGAAGATGTAATGATTTCACCACCCTTTTTAATGTTCCTTTCTTCTTCCACTTCTTATTCCTTTTTTGTTACCATTCGAAAATAATAACCCCAGAATCATATATATACTATTATTTTATTATAAATATTTTACAACCTTATTCACTATTATATCCATCCTTTGAATAACATGTCACCATTCGTGCGTACGTACGACTTACAGTCTCCACATCGTGGCGTAATTGTTATTCAATAAATTATTATTTGGATGGGTATAATAATGATGTGTAACTCATGAAAATAATAAATATAACATGATAATGATTCTGTATATATGATATACCATCCAATTATATAATATTTTAATATCAAAATAATGATATTGCCGCTCGTGCGTATGTACGGACTACAGTCTCCACGAACGCGATGAGATTCATTCTCAATCGAATCCATTCAAGTATAATTCTCATTTTATGATTAATAATAATGTTTAAGGACTTGATATCATTGTGGATATGAATATTTTACATCCTATCCATGAAAACCACGACTTAAGTAACAAAGCATATAAAAGAAAACGAGTAAGTTAACACCCGAAATGACGATAATTCTAAGATATTATTAACAAATCAATGTTAAAATATCATATATGATATCATATTAATGAATATTATTATTGTATAATTAAATAACAATTATTTCACCATTATATAAGAGGTTAACCTACCGTCTACCACGGAAAAAATACAAAGTAAGGGATTTTCTTATCTCACTTTCAATTCTATGAGATTTCCATTGTTTGCCACTATATTATTGAAAGTGGTGTATTGTGTACTGCCATTTGATATATATTATCATTATTCTCTTTATATTCATGTTTTTTTGTAAATAATTTGGTGGTTATTCACTTTTGGCCATACGACTCAGTTGATTACAACGTGGTAAGGGGTTTCCTATCTCACTCTTAATTTCGTGAAAATTCCATTGTTCACCACTTATTTATTGCATGTGGTGTATGTGTACTGCCCATGATTGTATTCATTGTGTTATATACTTTAATTTATGGGTATATACATCCTCATTTTATGATCCTTCTTTCATGGTTGTATGTTTCATAAGTTACTTAATTGATAAGGGAATTTGAAATTTCCATTTCCATTTATTCGTCTTTACGCAAACATTATTGATTATTTTAATCCAAGATTATGTGTGGAATCACTATTCATTTGATTATGTCATAATTTCCACTCCCCTTCATGTGGATATAATTTTGATACACATAATCACTCCATTGATAATTTCTCAAGGCATCGATATGAATTTGATAAGAGTAATTTTAACTCATTCTCCATTTTTTGAGTTAATCATCCAATCCATTGGTGTTGTTTTTACAAGATTATGTGTGTATGTCCTTTGATTGTTTTACAATAAATATCAAATAATATTTAGTTTATTTATATTTTTCACACATAATTATTTCATTGATTTATCCTTAACCTAAGGATACGGCCTTTGTGAGTGATTTCATCTCAATTTACATTCCATTGAGACTTCTTTGTTGTTATGCACAAAATCACTTTTATGTGTTGTATATAATGTACATTGATATAGTATATCATGAATTCCTTTATTCTCATGATATTAAAATGTTTTGATTACCTCAATTATTTGTATTCAAGTGTCTCTCTTTTGGTTAGAAACTCTAACTAAAATACCATTTTTAAATATTTTAATGACTTATTCTTCTAAATCATTCTCATTAATGTCCATGTTTTCAAAAATGGTTTTAAGGATTTATTTATATGTAAATTAATCTGTTAAAATTAAAACTCCTTTTAAAAGTTTCAATGTGGTATGTGACACTTTGATTCAAAAATCTATTTTTAAATGGCTTCTTGACAAATAATGTGACTTTTAATAGTTTTCAAGAAAAGTGGGATATTTCATTCAAATAGTTTTGATGGTTATTTCCATCTATGTCAATATCATTCATTATTATCTATTGAGGTACAATACAATATTTTATATTGTATTGAATGAGTTATGTTTGACTATGGATGTGCTATTTTTATACCATTCATGGTTTGTGGTTAATGTATTGACATTTCGTATGCTAGTTTTAATACACATGTTTATGTTATGTTTCAAACTGTTCATATAAAGAATGCATTGGACTTAGTAAGTGATGGGTTGAGCCCTCAATAGCTCCTCTATGTATCGGTAGGTCTCATGAGACAATCTAGTGTCTTGGCACAAGGCCTGGAAAAATCTTATTTGTAGTCTTGGCACGAGGCCTTGGCTAAGTGGTTATGATAGTCTGGCATTATGCATTCCATCATTATGAAAGTGGTTATTGATATTGCATGTGAATATTCGATTAGTAGAATATCCATGTGATTAAGTAAATGGAATTATTTCGTATTATTTTTTCCATATTATGTTGAAGTTCATGTTTAAAAGGCTTTTGTTATAGTTATAAATTACCTTAAGTGTTTATGTTTATCTATGAAATTTTCTGCTATAATGTTATCCTTACTGAGCATCTGAGCTCACCCCTTTCAATGTTTTATTTTTCACAGGATTCCATGAAGTATATTGTGATTGATAAGAAGTGTTAGGAAAAGGGAATAATGGAATTCATAAAAGATTATTTATTCTGTTTTGTATGTTACGAAGTGTAATGTAACATTCATGTATGTAATCTATTTTCCAAGACTGCTAAACTAATCGGTCCTTTGGGACTTGATTCCTTGTAATCATGCCAATGTATTAAAATAATGCAGCGACTCTGGGTAACTTGGGTCGAGGCGTTACAAATAGTGAAATCCAAATTCTATAAAATTGAACAAGTATATTAGAGGATATCTAGGATAGAATAAAAATTAGTTATGATGAAAAAAATATTTTGATTCATTAATATTCTTTCTTGAAAATAATTCCAATAGTATTACCATAAGGAGTCACATTAGTTGTTTTTTTTTCTTCCCCAAACAAGAATCTTTATTGTAAAAAATATCGTTCAATGAGTTTAATATCTTTTTAAATGTTTCACCTATAATATATATTTTATTTACCATTCATTGTGACTATACTACATTGAATAATATGGAATCATATTTCATTGATAACTATCGATCTTGATTAATTAATTTATAATATTATATTAATTAATTTCTAAATCAATATCATCATATCATTTATTGTGGACATTATAATTTTGGTTTTATGTAACATTTCCTGAGGTGGGTTCCTTTAATATTTATCATCATTAAATTAAAATAATTAATGTTTGTTGATTTCAACGGTATTCTCAATTTATTCCAATGTAAAATTTTATATTCACCATAGGTGTTTTAAAATGGAATTGAATTCATTTTACTACATTTTGGAATTTTTATTTTAAATACCATATTAAATTATAGAATATTATTTAAAATGAAACATAATTATCTGATTAATTACTTGGGAGATTCTTGATAAAAACCATCAATAACTATGTAATGGATTTTAAATGAAATGAATTAGGTTCAAATGCATGATTTTTTATGATAACCTATTAATGTTTTTTAGAAATGAAATATAGGTTTGAAAACATGATTTTGGTCTACCAAAATTATTATTAGAAAATATATATTTTTTTAAATGATCACCCCATTTATATATTACATGAAGAACATGGGTTTCAAGTTCGGTTGGATGGTAGTTGAGGACAATTATTCAATGTATATATTGTACCTAAATAATAATTTGATGGTGGTAACAATTCTACAATAAAATGTTTTGTGAAGGGATATTATTAATTTTTTGTGTACTCATATTCTAATTATTCTTTATTTCAAGGATATTGTGCACACCACGAGTTATATTTAATTTATATGATTGAAAAAAATTTATTATTGAACATTATATCATGGGGAAATATAAACATTATGCAATGGATTATAATTTTTTTATACATTAAAATAATTATTAATTTTCATATTCATGATTTGTAAGTGAAATTTTTAATCAAGAATGGTGATAAAAAATAATGAATTATTTATGAATTCATTCAAAAAGATTAGAAATTAATTTGTTTTTAATGATAAAAAATGATTACAAGGATATGTTTAACTGAAATGAATATATATATTTTTATAAGGACAACATGTGAACTAAAATTCTTGGAAACTAATTGGATACTATTTATGAAATATTATTTCTCTATTTTATAATATTTGGACTTTATTTTTTGATGTCAAGGAAATGTAAAATCATTTTTAGGATTCTATGGGAATTCATTATAGTGAGACCTTTTTAGTTCTCGGTGACCTTATTGTATGTGATTCAAAAGTAAAGAGGATATCTCAATGTATTTTTATTAATTACATATTGTGATAACATGGATGTATATTCTATATCATGATTTATATTTTTCTACAATGTGATTATTTTACATGATGAATGAATAGGAAATAAAAACTACATTATATTTATTTATTATACATTTTTAGCATGGATTTATTCTATTTAAAAAATATCCCCTTTCTTTTTTTTAAATTTCCATGTTCTATTCTCCATCCCATTGGAATTAAAAATTACCATAAGGGATATTTTTTGTCTAATTCTAGATAAATTTTATTAGTGTACTCAAGCAATTTTGTGATAATGTGAATGTGTTTAGAAAAAATTCTTATTATTTATCAATATATATAATTTTATGATATTTTTTCATTTGATTATATTCTTCTATAATGATCTTATAAAATTTCATTGGTTGATATGTATAATTTCATAATATTTTAATTGATTCATGGATTGTTATGAAATCCTAATTGATGATATATCATTTATATGATACTTATTAACTCTTCATATTTGGTTTTTAACTCAAATAGAAGGTGAAAACATCCTATCTTGGACATTCATATAATAATGATATAATATGAGTTTTCTAGTCTAAAAAAATGAATTAAGATTGATATCACTTCTTTTTCCTTGAAATTTATAATGTTGCCCATAATATATTTTTTTCAATTTGAGAACTCAAATTACATGAGTGTAATTTATTTAATAGGGTAGATTGAATCCACTTGACATTTTAATATCTTACCTTTAGTAAGTTTAATATTTTTAATACCTTTTTATTGTTTGGATACCAATAAATAATAATAATACTTATATATTAAAAAATTTGGAAATATTTATATGATATTTATATTAAATGATTTTTTCAAAAGGGATTAAATTCACATCTAAATATACAAATGATTCTAAAAATATATTTTGATATTTTTAGTTTAATAAAAAATTAAAATAAAACTAATATTATTTAGAACTTGATATAAATGAAATATATTAACAAAATATAATAGTCATTTTTATTGTAAATTAATTTTATATTTATTTTAATTTATTGAATATATTGAATGTTTATTTTATTATTCATGACTGATAAATTAATACATTTAGCAACATTATTTTTATGTATATAATTTTGTAATTATTTGATATTATAATATCTATATTCTAATAATATTTATTCAAAAAATCACATTGTTATTGATTTCATCATGTAAAAGCAATATTAAGATAAAATTTGTCACCCTTTTTCAAATAGATCTTTTTTAAGTTAATTGTAAAAAATAATGATTGTAGAGATAGTTCAGAATTATAAAACTATAATTATATATGATTTAAATGAATTAATATGAATAGATATTCAATTAAATAAATATATTTTTATGAAATATAATTCATTTATAAGTATATGTCGTCCTTATAAATTAATTTTATACTTTTAATAAATCTATATAATGTTTCAATAAAAATAAAAAGTATCAATTATTATTATATGTTAATCATATGCTCAAAATGTTCATTTTATTAATTATTTATATTAAATAATATTTCAACACAGATTATTCATAATTAAATTAATATCATTGGAATAAATATTATAATATAATATTCTATGAACTATTTTTTATTCATAAAAATTAATATATCTTAAACCGGTTTTACGTGCATTTTTTTAATATATAAAAATGAATACTATATATTTACTGAAAATTAATATTTTAAAATATAAAATATTATATAATTCATAATATTAAATGTATATTATATTACTAATATTGTTTCTTCATAATGATTTGTTAAAATTATAAAATTTGTGTTACCATTGAATGTGACATATTACTTTGAAGGTTAGGGGAGGGGGGTTAAATAATAGATAATGATCAACATATCTATTAAAATTAGATAATTTTTTTAATTTTTTTAATCATTTCTTTCTTATATTACATATTTTATTGAATAAAATGTAATATCATGCGAGTATACTTTCATTAATTTTTATAGTGAATTATATTTATAAGGGAGTGACTATACTCTACTCTAAATGAAAATAAACTTTTTAACACTTACTTAAAACAATATAACATTATATCAAAAATTATATATAATTTACCTTTAAAAGACATATATAGGTCATCAATGTTTATTATTTTAAAAATCGTGTTCAATATTCCAAAATGTGTTTTTCAGATAATTTTCTCCAACAAAGATAAATATTTTATAACAAGAAGATGTTTCAGTTTCATTATTCATTAACAGTATTAAACAAATACAAAACCATATAAACATATTTCAATGGAGAAATTTCTATAGTTTTTTTATTAAATAAATTTAACCATTTATATCTCATTCCAACTTGTTGGACAATAATACATCAAGGTTACATTGTGTTGTTTTTTGGGTGATTTTATTTGTTGAAAAAAATTGAAATTGTTTGTTTTGTAGATAAAAAAATATTATTGTCTTTTTATTTCAAAAAAATATGCAAGGGAACAGAATTTATGATTTGTTAGAGTTAGAAGTTGTTATTTGAGTTTTGTTGATATATTTCCTAGTATCTAGAAACTATTTGGTGTCCCAAATTTGGAAGATGGGTCACACTTTTGGATTGTTGGATTTCCAATTATTTTTAAAGAATATATTTAAAATTCATGTAATTAATGATAATTTTATTCCATTATACAGTCATTTTCTTCATTAATGCATGAGGTATGAAAAAAGAGTTTAACATCATTAATGTTGGATGTTTGATGAAGGAAAGTATATAATTTATATGTAACATCTCACCTATCTTAATTGGCTTGATAATGTGGAAGGAAATTAAAATTCCTTTAATAAAATACCAATGATTCCAAATTATTGAAATAAATTAAAATTTATTCCCTTCAATTATTGTAGTTCTATCCATTTTAGAAATAAAATAACCGATCTAAACAATTCAAAATAAACGACTTGTAAATGTTTATTGATTAAAATGTAAAAAAAATTAATGTAATACCATTTATATCAATCCAAACTAAAACATTGTACAATCGATGAAGATCTAATAGCAATTTACAAAGATGAAGATATAATAAAAAATTGCAGGGACTTTAAATACATGATAACGCATATTTAACCATGCTCAATGATATAACTCCACAATCCATCTAATGTATCTCTACTCACCAATAGAGAAGTGTGATAGTTTATTATTATCCCATTTCATGATGAACTATATCTGATAATGCACAAAAGTTCAAGAGTTTGGTTAACTAATGAAACTGAGTAAGATTTTTCCAAATTAATTCCCAACTCACACTACCAGGATAAAACATATTATCTTAGTTATATAAAATTTTTACCTAAAACAGTTGGAATATTTTTATATCAATGAAAATATTTATTACACCAAAATAGATTCAATACTAAAATAGTTTCCAATGAAAATAAACCAAAAACATTATTCCAATTAATAATTATTTATTTATCATACCCATTCCATGATAATCTACACACTCATACATGCATATTTCTCTGACAGTTCTATATTAATGGGAAGTTAATCACCCTTCCCATTTGTCTTAAAAAAGTAGAAAATATCCTTTTTTGAAAATTTCACGAACCTATAATTTAGGGCAACATCACTTTTCACCCAAATGGTCCTTGCACCTTATCCATGTTCTTGAATAAAACATGAACTCCCACAACCCAGTAATGACAAAACCATTTCAAATCTACCATTCCTAGACATTTTAAAAATACTCATGTATTAAAAAACAATCAAAAAATGACTTTTAATACATTTAAATATAGTGATAATTTTATTTAATGAAAGTTAATTAAACCAATAAAAAAATTTAATCAAAAATAATATAAAATATTAATTATAAAATCATTAAATTAGAGAACTCTACAAAAAAACATCCAATAATTTTACAATTATCCATAAATACATAAACCATCAAATAAAATGGTATATTACAAGCCTTGAAAACAATATTCACAATAATTTTTTATAAATAAACAAATATAAGTCAATACAAAATATTTTAAGAAAATGAGTTGGGATTGATGAAATGAACCATGATAGTTATAGAAAAATGAATAATGGAACTAAAATTCCAAGATAGCCTAGTTTTATCTCCACTGAACATCCTTAGATGTCATTCAAAGTGCTAAAAATGGAAAAATATAATCTTGATTATTAACACAACCATATATATCACTATTGGACTATATCTAAGAAACCAAAAGAGTTATAATATAATATTTTAGAAAAAATGAAATAATTTAGATAAATGCAATCATACCATGGGAATCAATATTAAACTGATAATGAAACACCTTTAAATAACTTCTTGTATGATAGACAGTGGTTCTAAAACCATTATGAGGAAAAAACCAGAGTTAGGGTTAGTTTGAGGGAACAACAAAGGGTTTAAAATTAATCCTAACCCAGATCCAATTTTTCATGATATTATTTTTTGACACAACATGGTTAGTCGCAATGATAGAAAAAATATAGCTCTAACCATCAAACAACCTATCCCTCAGGGAGAACCTGACAAATTTGGAATTCATTATTTGAAAAATAGTGTGCCAACTATTAAAAATTCAAATGTACCAGATGATATTTTTTTCCATGGTTGGATGTATGGTTTGTAAAAACCATGTCCCTATCCATTTCCTACCATTTATCTACTCCCATGATTTTCACTACTATGGGTTTGAAATATCGTTCTCAAACCATGGACATATAAAAATTACAAAAAAATCCATAAATGAATCCAAACCCTCCCAGACAAAATTTAATAATATTATTCAAATAAAAATTTTAAATTAATTGTATGTTATATGAAATAGCAGGTGTTACATTCTCCCCACCATTTTTTGTTCTATCACAATAAAGTAGAAAAACAGGATTTTCTAGAAAGAGATTGTTTTGTTTATCAGTTATTTCTTGTTCATGTTATCATGTTTCATCTAAAATAAATCAATATTTCATGAAAACATAAATTATCCTTATTATTTTTCATTCAATACATTCTCTTTAATATGAAAAATACATATAGAAATGTTGGCCAATAATACATCCGACTCTATGTCAATGTGATTGGATCAAATCCTAGAATCTAGGTCATGATGATAATTTTTCAATTGAGATACATGAAAAAAAATATGCATCATAGTAAACTACTCCAGTAAAGCCAATAGAAATTCCACCTTACCCATATATTCAATTCTTTGGGAAGGGAATTTGTATCTAATAGAATTCAATTCCAGAATTCCAAAATGATGATGCCCATGAAAGTATGATACCCTAGAGAACACATAATAACTTAGATAAATGAAAAATATTTATATGATGATCTACATATGATATATGGAGACTTTTATCTTACTCTATATATTTTATTATCAACTAAGTCTTATATACGTTTTCAAGGACAAGGCTATTCCAAAATAGTGAGGTCTCATTTGTTTCCTCCCAAAGAAGTCGTCAATGAAAAGGATTCCCATATATTTCTAAAAAATATTCCATTTTAATAATATATTATGATATTATATTATATTATAAATACAAAAATGGTATTTGATCATACAATTATCCAATAAAATACATTACTCAGACCCAAAAAATGTCTTTCATCATTTATACTATCCTTTATGATTTCACATTCGTATGGGGATTATATGTAATTATCATTGTTCACTCAGTCCCAAGGGATTTTCATAAGGATATAACGAAATGAGATGTAAGCCAATGATCTCTCTCTGAAACAATAAAAACTGGTACTCCATGAATCCCTACCACTTCTCAGATATTTATTTTTGAATAGTGCTCCACCATAATGACATTAACAGATTGGTATAAAATGGCATGAATTTTTGAGATGATCTACAATCACCCAAGTTGAATGGTGTTTCTAAACCACTATTGGGAGACCTATCACATAATTTATAGCATTCATGTACATTTATAATATAAGGATAGGTAATGAATAAAATATACATATTTATTATTGATGGTATATATTAACCTAGATAAAATTTTAGATTCTCAAGATAAACTCAACCATTTTTTACATGTTGATCCTCAAAAATTTTGCATTTAATTCAATTAAAATCATTTGAATCATATGATTAACTGTCCATTTTGAATGTTTCTATGTTTGAAAAAATTTTCCTACCAAGATGTTGGTAAAACCATATGATTTTGAATCTACAAAATTCATCTCTTATCAAGATTTCATCCATCAATATTCTGCCACAACTATGTGTTTCTCTCAAAGATACACATTCCAGAATAACATGTTTATGCCTCTTTAACTATCTACACAAAATCAAGAACATAAAAAATAGAAAAAAAATGAAACATAACCATAGTATTCACATTACATGTGAATGTATTCTATCACTAACATCAACTACAACTAATATAATGTTTTTCCCATTTAGCATTCAAATTTTAGATTAATTTTCCTGCCACAATATTTTTTTTACTCAGTGTATACATCAAGTCAATGTTGGAAATTTGGAAATATTCATCCATATCATTTTTCAAAGATTAAATTCACATTACGATTGTATATTTTTAAAGTCTTTACGACTCATAACAACAATAAATTTCTCACTGATAATAAAATGTCACCATTTCATCAAAGCATTAACTACGACAACTGACTCAAATTCAATTCTTGTGTAATTATTGAAAATAATCTTTAACTATAATGGTCCATAAGAAGTTTTCTTTACCCAATGTGACCAAAAATTCAAACCCCAAATCTTTAATGATCCCAATACACCACATATCCTTATCCAAAAAAAAAATTATAAATTGGTGCTGATGTATTAAGGAAAGTATGATCATAAAAAGAAATTTGAAATTCATCATACCATTTAAATGTAAAATAATTCATTTTCAAAATATAACTTGATAATCCAATCCAAAAAAAACATATGTGATAACAATATAGACCAATTAGTCTATATATCCCCAAGGCATTATTTGGCAGCTGTTAAGGGATAATAGAATGAATCATTTCTCGATCCAGAAAAACAAGACTATTAGATATTACATAGTCAAGTAGATGCACCTATAAAATCAAAAAATGAAAATATTATAATGTGGATTAAAATAAATAATCCATAAATATTCCAAACCCTATTTTTAATGACCCTTTTTTCTCAGAACATATCATTGAACACATAGATGTGTTATCCTTAAACACCAATATAAAAGATTCAAGATATCTCTATAATAATTTATTCATCAATTACATAAATAACACTAGTGAGTAAATGGGGAAAAATTTTATTAACACATATTAATAATTCCTATATCTACTTATAAAAACATTCATTGGAATATCCTCCTTCAAAACATGAAAATGGTTAAATTTGGATTGCAAGGATATTTTGGAGAACCACTGACCTCTCCTTAATTGATAAAAAAATAAACTACACATTGAACATGATACTTATTCTATATCCTAAAATTGTTATGATTAAGATATTCCTAGAATATCTGAAGAGTTTCACCCACATTTTTTGAAAATATAGATCCGCGCATCCCACTGAGTCACACTCAACTAACTAAACCATTTTCATCCCTATAATTCTAACTACACGTTCAATTCCCAAATTTTTTTTGTTCTATCGAGTGAGATGGAAGGAAAATATAAAATCTTCTTTGGAGGATAACAATAATTAACTCCACTACTCTAGTGGATTTACACCCAAGATATATATTTTTGAAAATACATTAATAAATTGATAAATAACTTATAGAAAAATAATTTTCCTGTTTTATTTCATCGATGAAAAGTATAAACATCATTGTATTACAAGATCATTCATACTACTAGTACCAACAAGACAATCACACCTTTTATTACATACCTACTCCATAAAAGATAATATTGAAGAAATCATTAGTCTTCAAACCTAATATTCTGGTGTAATAGTTTATGTGAGCCTTTAACATGGTCAAAATATAATTACATAGGATTATTTCAAACAATTATTTTTATTCACTAATAAATCCAATATCAAATCAACTCTATAAAATTTTATATAACATTATCTACATAGAACGCCTCATAATTCACTTTTTCCTAAAAGAGTTGGAAGATTTAACACTAAAGGCATCATCTCAACATATGAACTCAAAAAATCAACAGTACAAGAAGAAATAATAGAATAAGAGGTACCCATATCAAGAAATATTTTCAAAAATAATATAATTCAAAATAATCCTACACCTAAAAAATGATGGACCTAATTAGACATCTGTAATAACTATATCACCGCCATATACATACATACTCAATAATCATTATACCTGTTTCCCTTTTGAGATAGTCATTGTTGCAGAGTCATGGATTTCTTAGAATCACCAATGCATGAACTGTCAGTATGATAAGGTTTTTTGTACATCCCTTATCCCAATGAAGCTTAAGATATCTCAACAGATGAGAAGTCTTCCAAAAAACATACCTATGACACAGTGACCATAACAGCCCATATCATTTTTAGAACTATTTTTTCAAATGATGTAATTAATGTCAAACATTGAACTATTTAAAAAAATTCATGAAACTGATTTTGTTTAGGATACAGACAACACTGATCTGGGCTATGTAACATGAAACACATAGTTTCTAAATTTTTTTGTATTATAATTATTTTAATGTGGTAATTATTATATTTTTGTTAAATGTAGAAATATTGATATTAATAAATAAAATTAAAATACTTTTTATAGTGGCTTAATTTAAATAAAAAATATTTATAATGAATGTATACTTTTTTCTAAAGTCCATATATGTTTAAAAATATTATTTTATGAAATGAAATACTTTTAATGTTCTTATGTTAATAATAATAAAAATAACCATTGTTAAATTTAGAAATTTAATTTTATAAAATAAAATTAATTTTTGAATTTATAATGATGAAATTATCTTACAATTATTTTTTTGGTATTTTTATGAGAAACATCTTTTTTAGATAAATAATGAAAACATATAATTTTAACTTAATTTTTTTCATTAATTTTTTTTAAATTATTATGGTATATATTATTTTGTTTTAATTTATAATTTGATAAAATATAAATCATTTAATTAATTGTTTAAAAATTTAACCAATTTCACATTGAAATTGGGTATAAAAAAGAGTATGTTGTTGATTGTTTTGACTTCAATACCCGCTAGGGTTGAATCCTCTATGAAATAAATTTTAAATTAATATTTCCATATATATGTTTGGAATTTCATAAAAATGAATCTATATATTGATAAATCATAATTTATAATTTATAATATGGTAAACATATTTTTGACCAAAATAATTATAGATTGCAATTAAAATTAATTATTGTGATTAAGGTAAATACTATCCTAAGAAAAGAATAATCCTAAATATTATTTTCCAAAATGACCTAGAAACGATTCCAATACAAATGTAATGGACATATTTATTCCATAAATCATCCATTCTAGATTTGTTTTGGTTTTTATGACTATTTTATGAAAAAATATGGGTACACCTAACTTTTATAAAAAAATACTATCTTTTACCGCCCTTTCCCTATAAAAAGAGACAGATTATCCTTTAATTCACATGTCACAAACATCGTTGGTTCATTTCATTGAATCCTAATATAGTTACCAAAAAACAAACATTCTGTGTTAAAGCCTCAATTTTATCATCAACCATTACAAGGAATCCTTTTGGTGGAAACTGAATGGATTTACTCGATGAAGAGGTTACACCCTCCCTCAAGATCTTTAGATTATTTTAGTTTTTCCACACCATCAAAACTACTTATTAAATTGATATAATAAAATATTGTTATTTTAAACATACCTTTATTTTAATAAACTAATATTTCAACCTAAACTAAAACAAACACCAAAATATTTGGTGACAAACATAAAGTTTATGTGTATAAAGAACCACCGCCTCATGAAAAGATTATTGTTTGTTGTTCGACTACACAATTCAGGATGCAAATTGTGAAGGATATATTTTTTTATAAATTATATAGATCATACATATTTTCTGTTCACGATTCAATCAATATCATAATGAAAATTTAAACATAACATCAATTTTTTAAATACTATAATTTCAATAGAATATATATTGACTTCCACCCCCTCAAAGTGATTTGATTTGTTCACACCATAAATAAAGTGTATTAAGGTTACATAACGTGATATTATAATATATTTATAAAATTTAAATTATATCTTATATATAATATATTTATATATAGTTATAATTTTTTTCATTCTTTATTTTAATAAATTATTAAAACTCATATAGCCTTTATTTATATGTACAACCTATAATCTCCCTAAATAGTTTATTCTATTTTCATAATTATATATATTAAATATTACTAAAATTAAAATATAATGAACAAAATTAAAATTATATCATGGTTTACATTCTGAATATCATGATATACGTACCAGGACTTATGAAATAAGAAATTAAGACACATGCAGAGAACAAAGGGGATATTACTCAAAGTGAAAACATATCGTAGAATATTTAATAAGAGGATAATATAAGGTCATAATAAAACCATATATGGTATTTTATATGATAATATTATCTTGTAATATATTTAATCAATATTATATTAATTATAAGGATTTATATAAAAATCAAATAGAGTTATGAAACATTGTAAAAATATAGCATCTCACATTTTATATCTATGAGATACATTCCATATTCTCTAATTTTAAGTTTTATGTGGTTTATAAAAATATTTTGAAATTGTTATTGGAATCATTAAATTTTATTTACCATAATTTACATATCTATTCTATGATATTTTTTTCATTGGGATTATGCAAAAAAATTTAACTAATTGATAAGACAGTTTTATTTCAATTTTATTTATTTGAGACACAAGTTTCATTATCAGCATATATTTTTTCCAAGTAGTATTAGACATTTTATATAATGAATATCTTTCCATTAATGATATTTAAGGATTGAATTTATTTCAATATCGTAAATTGATAGTATGATACCATGTTACCAAGCAGTAAGTTCTTTTTGAACCAATCCAATATTTTAGAGATATTTTTTATGAGTATGAATCCATTGATGAAAAATAGTCTTCCATCCCACATGAACAATCACATGGTTCATTATTCTCTATTTATTTTGTATGTATCCATGTCTTGGTAATAATTTTCACTATTTTTTACATAATATAAATAGTATTCAGGAAAAATAAAACAAAATTTCTCTTTTAGGTATGAAAAATCGTTTATTTCAAAATCCATTTTTCAAAAACTCTTGAAAATGATTTCGATATTATCTTATATATTTTCAATGAAAAAGGATTCAAAATTTATTGATATCTCTATATTATATGTTTTTAATGCATTTTGAAATTTTTTGTAAATTTTTATTATTTTTTTGTATATCTTTTTTTCAGGGAAGAAAGTATATTTACCTCATAAAATGTTTTTAACAGATGACTCAACATTATTTCTCATATAAGAAGATTTATTTTGGTGTTACTCATTTTTTTATATTTAATATATTCAAATTTTCCATTAATATTACTTCTTGGAATGGTTTATGATTTCCTTCAATGATTTTTATAAATCTGGATTCACTATAACAATTCATATGCTTTTGAAACCCACTTATTTTCAAAGGTTATATTTTTTATTAAATGATTATGAAACATGTATCATTTTCCATAGGATGTGATTTTTATACATGTTTATGATATATATTTCATTAAATTTGTAATGATGTGATTCTTAATTTTTTTTTGGTAAATATATATATGATTTATTTATGATAATATTGGGACCTATAAATCTATTAAATCCACTGGGTAATGATTTATATCTCATAAGATAGAATAAGAAAGTCTCGGGAATGTACCTCGACTGTTAAGATAGTCATAGTTATGAATCCTAACTACAATGTTGGAATTAAGAGAAAAATAGTACTCCTATGATGGATTCAAGATTGATCCATGAATACCTGATGGTATGGGATGTGAGTCTATAATACCATGATGGCCATGGTAGTGATACATTGACTTCTATAAAATTCATTTTCAATTGTTATGTGTCCCGAACAATTCCATGTATTATTCATATGTTATGATTTCATGAATTATATATAGTATTTATTTATTTTACTTATCTTATGAATATACACATATTATGAAATGATTCTTATTTATGATATTATGATATATTTATTATGAACTTATAATGATATGATCATTTTCCCAAACACGTATGAAAACATTATTTCTAAAAATCTCAATTTTTTACCCCTAACAAGAATCAGAGATCAGCTATTTCAACTAAGGTTTTTAAAATATGATTTATGTTTTAAGAGTGTAATAGGGTTTCTAGTTAATAAGAACCATGTCTGAAATAATATATGTAACTTATGTACTAGTGTTCATTTTTTCACATTTCCAAAAGCATTAGATAAATACTATATTTGGGAATCTATTTGTATAATATTTTATTTTTTATGAAAAACTAATTTAATGATAATTAATTAAATGTGACAATCACTGTAGATGATGTTAGGGAAAAAATTATGTTATTCATTGTATTATATGGAGCGAAAACCATAGTGAAAGCTCTTATTGTTTGTATAAGGATAAGACTATGGTCAATGAAAATTATCAAAAAAACATCATATACAAATGTGATAGAATTGATTGATTGCTTACCTAGAAAGGAACCCTTTTCTGGATACTACATTTGGATGTGTCTCTGGCATAAATTAAAAAATGTTTAATAACTCAGACATGGTGCCTCAAGATTAACATAGGGTAACCTTGTAGTTCTCTCGAGGGTTTCCTCCACGATGGACTCTCCCTTTATAAGGACCCATCCTTAAAAATTACTTATTATTGAATTAAATGAATAATTCACATAGATGATCATTTTAGGGTTAGAGTTTTAGAGAATTAGATCATAAATCATGAATTGCATTCCACATTTAAACAATGTGGTTACATAAAAGATAATATTCATTTTTTCCCATCGACAGAAACATATTTAAAACAAAACATGGATTCCTTCATGAAACTTCCTTGACCCTATCATCACATCATGGACCTTACCCTTGACCTGTGAAAAACATTTTAAAAACATGGGAAGAGCAAAAAAATATAAATAAGGGATGTAAAAGTACGAAATGAAAACATTATTCCATGTATGAAATCATACTTTACTCATAAAACATAATCACATTAATATATTTCATCAAATAATTCATAGAAATCATACGACATAAAGGTAAATTGAGGAATTCATAACATTATTACGTAGGGAGTAACCCACTTGGTTACGTTTGGAATACCCATCACAGTATATTCCCAAAATCTCTTCAAAGAAACCTTAACTTTTAACTCCTTTGTGTTACCCAATGCATTGGAGAGCTATATCGGGCTCACCCGCCCTTAGTTTATCACAGAACCACCCATCTTCATAAACAATTCCCAAGAACCATAACATAATCATATCACATAACTGAAGAATAAATGAAATATAACATTCCCACATCGTAATAACAATATAACATTTTATGATATTGAAATAATTAATCCATTCTAAAAACTATTTTCAAAACCATTTAAAACATTTAATAAAGATATTTTTTGGAATCAAAGTGTCCCATACAACTTTGAAGATTTTACCATTTTAAACCATTAATATCCATATAAATAATCCCTTAAACCCATTTTTAAAACATGGATATTAATGAGAAATATTTATAAGAATAAATCATTAAAACATTTAAAACGATATTTTAGTTAAAGGGTATTTAACAAAATGAGAGACAGTTGAATACAATAATTGAAGAATACCATTTAATCAGAACTTTTTAATATCATGAGAATAAAGGGATTCATGATATAATATTCCAAAGGACAGTATATACACCATTGAAGAGTGAACTGGTGGATACCAATAATGAAGTCTCAATATAAATGTAAAATGAGATAAAATCCATTATAAATAAGGTATCCTTAAATTAAGGATAAATCAATCTCATAATTATGTGTGACAAATATAAATACACCCAATATATGTGAATATTATGTGTAAAACAATAAAAGTTCATTCACACATATTTAATGGATGACCTATTCAATAACTACATTTTGAACCTAAAGAAATCAAAATTTGGTTAAGAAGTTCCCTTGGTAAAAATTCGACAGCCTAACGGCGTCACTTCCAACATCAGAAAATTAGTTGATAAGAGATTAACAGGTTATCTAAACACTTGGAAATACAATTTACATCAATAAGGATATATAATAACATATCCCAACATTAAAATATGTAAATTAAAATACCCAACAAAAGAAGTCTTTTAAAAAGAGGAGGGTGAAAGGTGCCCTTACCGACTTGGGTATCTTTCGAAACATACACCCAATGATAAAAAAAAAATTAAACATTGATTCAAATACTCATAAACAAAATTATATTACACAAAGAGTAGAATAATGGATAGTACATATACCACTAAAAGGAAATTGTGGAAAATGTTGCATAAATCTCACGGGAAAAACGTGAGATGAAAAATCCCTTATGAAAACTCAGAAACCTAACGGCGCCACATAAAACGTTCAAAAATGGATTGATGAGATCAAATAGGGTCTCTCATCATATTAACATAAAAATTACAGGAAGATTAATATAAATGAACATCCCCCAACATAACAAATAGGATCTTAAAAGAAGTGACATAAAGGATAGTACTTAAAAAGAAAGAGGTTGGATCTCTTACGAAAATTCGGCAGCCTAACGGCGCCACTCAAAACATCCAAAATGGATTAATGAGAGAAAATAGGGTTTTTCATCATATTAACATAAAAAATTATAGTATGAAAAATATAAAATATCAACCCAATCCTTATAATGATGAGTTTAAAAGGAATGACATAAAAGAGTATACTTAAAAAGAAAGAGAGGGGTAGGATCCCTTACCTCGGGTCCGACATGACTCGATCATTCTTTAACCTCCTGAATAATAAACTTGAGATAATATATACTTGCTTAAGAACATTTTTAAAGTTCATTATTCATTTTATATCACTTATTACCCTGTTATGAAGAATATGTAATTATTTATGTTAATAATGGTCGTTTTGTCGATCATTGCTACTTGAGTCAAAAATAAACACTTCATAATTACAAGTTTGTTCATGGGGTAAAATATCCATTATATACAGAATTATATTAATTATTTATATATCATATATATAATATATATCCATTATATACATGTATTTATAATATTACATAACATTTAGAGGTAAGAAATGAAATGCACCGTTCAATGAGACGGTAAGTCGTACGTACGCATGAACCCTACTTCCGTTTCTATTTCATATTTAATGGAATTAAAACATAATGATACATAATAGTATTATAATTAAAGTATGGTATCATATATAATATCATTAAATCTATCCTTTATACATACCACATATGGTACTAACGAATCAAATCACTTTGAGGGGGCAGTAGTCCGCACTTCCTAAAATGAAGATATTGCGTTTACCCATAATGGAAACCATAAAGGAATGCCATAAATGAAAAATACAGAAGCATAAGTAAAACATAATCATATTATATATCATATATAAATATAGTGACATCATAATTTCTACCTTTGAAGGTGTTAAAAGATTAATGAACAATCATCGTTTCGTGAGGCAGAAATTCATCATCCACAGAAATAGTATGATCATTAACCATTAGATGTAGGTTTGTGTAAGTGTAGCTATAATAATTATTATAAAAACATCCTAGTATATTTAAGATAATGTATTTGTTACAAATTAAATTAATAAAAAGTGTTTAGTGGGATGGAGAAGCAAAATAAAACAAAAGAACACAACTATAAACATTACCTTATATTCGGGTAACTCCTCTTGGTTTGAACCAAAAGGGTTAAATGAAGAGAATTATTCCAAAGGTGAGGCTTCTAGGATGAGGATAGGTATGTGGAGAGACAAAATGACCAGTGCATGGACGATTAAAAGGCTTTAGAGCTGTGGGTAAGGATGTAGAGGTGGGGGCCTTATATAATAGGAGAGGATGGGGACTTTTGGAAAGGTATAAAATGTTACTTTATTTTCAAATGTGTTTAGGATTTTAAAGGTCCCACATTGATTTATTTTCGAGAATAAGGTGAAAAGAGGTCTAAATACACCCATAAAATAGGTTTTTGACATGTTTAGGTCTTATATTTTACATTATCATTGCATTTAATTTAAATCATTAAATAATGAGGTAATCGCTACATCATCAGGATGTCATAAATAATTTAATTTATTTAATGTCTAAACATTAAAAAAACTACTATGATGTAGGAAATATTTTTATCTTTCCAATGAATATTTGTAGTCAAATTTCTGACTTGTATAACCCCATGTAAAAATTGTTTTAGTAAAACAATACAGGTTTGTGTCATTATTACTTTTACTTTAAATAGAAGGCATTAATGCCATTATCTTACCCAAGTGGATCCATGGGGTCCCAAAAATCGACCCATGGGATTTCTTGGTTGGACATGACTCATCCAATAGGATAAGGACTACTATAAAAGTCATTTCATAATATTTATCATTATTTTTACCTTAAATTACATTAATTACCTCTAATCGCAATTAAAAACTGAAAAGTTACTATTCACCAAAAATTATTTTAATCCCATTGAACAACATTTTACTTCCTAAAGAAAACCATGTATTTCAGATTTTTGAAATTGAAAACACATATGTGTGGTAAAATTTCATTTAAACGAAATTTTTTTTTAGGTACAACTTAGTGGTTTCACTATTCATAAAAAATTCATGTTTTTCAAAAAAATAACAAAAATTCACCATAAGATATATTTGATATTCCGAATTCAAAAATGATGTATATTTATCAAAATAAAAAGAATATTAGTTACATTAATTTATTTAATAATTAATTCCTGTTTTCAGAACAAATAACGTGTTTTTATGAAACAATGTATATCAAAAGATTGACAGTAGTATAAGTCCAATTTCAAAGTGAAATTAATTACAATGACCACTATTAGATTAAAAGGTAAAAATATATTCTAATTTCACTTTAAAACCAATTCAGAGGATAATCTAATCATAATAATAAATTAGATTGAAAAGAGGTTTTGAATTAAAATACAACATTTTTCACTATTCATTAAAAAAATGAACTTTATCGGAAAAATACCAAAGAGTTACAAAAAGTAAATTTTGATGTCCCGATTCTAAAGAAAAATTTTATTTTGTCAAATAAAACAAATAAAATTGTAAAAAAGTGGATTTAAAAGAGGTTCACCATCAAAAGGCGGTTAATCGACTCTTTAAAGAATATTAGAATGTTTACACTTAAAATTGAATTCATTCACATTTTTAATCCTCTAATATTTATTGTAAAAAGTAAAACTATTTGAAAAACATATATAATTTTTTTTAGTTGGTTCTTTTCATTCCCTCCATTACAATGGCTAGGCGTTAACTATTATTATATTATTATATTATTACTGTGAAACGTAAGATTTCAAAGAATCTTGTTGTTGCGTATTGGGTACGCCATCGAGCATAACATTCCCTTTAAAGTAGTATTAACATTTTATTCACAAAAATTGATAAACATTAGAATGTAATATTATTTATTTACTTGGGATGTTACATCCTTCCCCCCTTTTGGGAATTGTGTCCTCACAAATTCAGAATTGGGTTTGGAAACTTCATTGAATGTCCCACATCAGAACAAGAGTCAGTAAAACTATCACTTTTAAAGAATGGGAGAGAAATACAAAGGTCAACCGAGTTAACCCATACTAGAATTCCAAGTATGAAAATATGGATATGGAGGAAAAAACAAAGGGTCATGTTCTGATTGAGATTGATTGTAAACATGTTTAAGAGAAAGTTAACCAAAAGAAAATCACAAACTTATGGTGGGTTAAACAGTATCCGATTCCCCAGTATGAAATGTTAATAAACAATATTTTTGTTTTAAGTTAATTTTAATTGAGGAATTTATTTTTTATCTTAAGGAAACATACTTACTTGTCATGTTGACTTTCAACATTTACTATATTTCTTACACAAACTCATCCTTTCCCCAAATGATGAGTATTTAGGAAGAGTTGTTCGCATTAAGGTTACTATAATCAACTTCTTGAGAATCACCTAATCCAAATAAGAGACCTATATATTTCCCATGTCTTTAGATATCAACCAAAACCAAACCAAAAAGTTTAGTACGAGATCAGATAATACCCAAAAAGGATATTTTTTTTACAAAAAAGAAAAACTACTCCTAATATCCAAAAATTTTCAAACAAAACCCAAAGGTCAAAAAAGACCATTCAATAAGAATCTATCCATAAAATTATTCAATGTAAAATCAACTAAGATTGAAACCCAAATATTTGAAGGATTTAATAACATGGTCTCCCAAGTTACAAATTAACATTTATCTCCAAATAACATAAGTTGCTCTTAATGTCTCATATTGAAAAGTAATTATCCTAATCACATATCCTCCATCATAGGTTAATAATTTTCATAGATAACCCAAAATCAACTTACTCTTGATTCATAAAATCATCTAACTAAAAAAATTATTCAAAATAACCAAGAAATTCACGCAGTCCAGTGGTAAGCGATAAATACCAGTCGCACTTTGGTTGTGGTTTTAATTTCCACAGCATTTTCCGACGCGACGGGTTGCACACGGTCTGAGTGTTGTCCTTTTTCCAAAAATATATAATTCATAAAACATTCCCCAAAATTAGATAAAATCTTCAAAAATAACCATAACATAATTTAACCTCAAGTTTATCTCATGTCGTTCATATTCCATCATAACGTATAGTAACCCATAATTACCTCAAAAGTAAGGATCATAAAAACCCTAATGGATACCTTTATAATCATTACTTGAACTTCATGTCAAGTTGGTTCTCTCGTACATAATGCATTAGAGAACTCACCAAGGTTAAAGTGGATGATCATAACTCCTGATTGTTGGTTTAGAATAACCATGAGATTTCTCATTGAATGCCCAATTTCATCCAGTCTCTTAATAAGAGAACCGCCACAGTTTCCTTCAAACACTTTGTCTCTTTGGTGCCTGCTAGATCCATCCATTTACTAAAACCAGAAAGGTCAGTGTGAGTATATCAGTAAAATCATCATATAATAAAGAGGAAGACAAACACCAATATATGCTTATCCATGTTATCTCAAACTCATTCTAACTTTAAAAAACAATGACTCCATCTAATATACTAACTATAGTGGTTATACACAACTTGTCACTTTTTCTTAAACAACACTCTAGCCTCTAATGTTATCTAAACCGAACTTTGATACCAACTATAAGGACCAATCCTTAAACATTACATATTATTGAATTAAATAAATAATTCACATAGAGGAAATTTTCAGTTTTAGATTTTTAGAGAATTAGATCATAAATCATGCATTACATTCCACATTTAAACAATGTGGTTATAGAAAAGATATTATTCATTTTTCCCATCGATGGAAACATATTTAAAACAAAACATGGATTCCTTCATGAAAATTTCTTGACCCTATCATCACATCATGTACCGTTCCCTTGACCTGTGAAAAACATTTCAAAAACATGGTATAAGCATAAAAAGGTCAATAAGGGATGTAAAATTATGAAATGAAAACATTAGTCCATTTATGAAATCATACTTTACTCATAAAACAAAATCACTTTAACATACCCAATCAAATAAATAATAGAAATCATAAGACATAAAGGTAAATTGAGGCATTAATAAAATTCTTACATAGGGAGTAACCCTCTTGGTTACGTTTGGAATACCCATAACAGTATATTCCCTAAATCTATCTGAATAAACCTTAACGTTTAACTCCTTCACGTTACCCAATGCATTGGAGAGATATATCGGGCTCACCTCCCTTAGTTTATCACGGAACCACCCGTCTTCATAAACAATGACCAAGAACCATAACATAATCATATGATATAACATAAGAATAAATGAGAGATAACATTCCCACATCATAATAAAAATATAACATTTTAAGATATTGAAATAATGAATCCATTCTAAAAACCATTTTCAAAACCATTTAAAACATTTAATAAAGAGATTTTTTGGAATAAAAGTGTCCCATACAACTTTGAAGCTTTTAATAATTTAAACCATTAATATCCATATCAATAAATCCTTAAAACTATTTTGAAAACATTGATATTAATGATAAATATTTATAAGAATAAATCATTAAAACATTTAAAACAATATTTTAGTTAAAGATTTTTTAACAAAATGAGAGACACTTGAATACAATAATCGAGGAATAACATTTAATCATAAATTTATAATATCATGAGAATAAAGGGATTCATGATATACTATTCCAAAGGACATTATATACACCATATAAAAGTGAACTGGTGCATAACAACAATGAAGTGTCAATATAAATATAAAATGAGATGAAATCCATTATAAAGAAGGTATCCTTAAATTAAGGAAAAATCAATCTCATAATTATGTGTGACAAATATAAATACACCCAATATAAGTGAATATTAAGTGTAAAAAAATAAATGTCCATTGACACATATTAAAAGGATGAAATATTAAATAACTACATGTTGAACCTAAAGAAATCGAAATTGGGTTATGAAGTTTCCTTGGTAAAAATTCGACAGCCTAACGGCGTCACTTCCAACTTTAGAAAATGAGTTTATATGAGATTAAAAGTGTATACCAACACATAGACATAAAATTTACATCAATAAGGATATAGAAGAAAATATCCCAACATTAAAATATGTAAATTAAAATACCCAACAAAAGAAGTCTTTTAAAAATAGGAGGGTGAACGGTTCCCTTACCGATTAGGGTATCTTTCGAAACATACACCCCATGAAAGAAGGAAAATACAACATTGATGTAAATAATAATAAAAGAATTTATACAACACAAAGAGTAGAATAATGGGCAGTACATATACCACTAAATGGAAATGGTGGAAAATGTTGCATAAATCTCACGGGAATAAATGTGAGATGAAAAATCCCTTACGAAAACTCGAGAGCCTAACGACGCCACATAAAACTTCTGAAAATGGATTGATGAGATGAAATAGGGTCTATCATCATATTAAAATATAATTTACAGAATGAGGAATATAAAATAACATCCCCCAACATAAAAAATAGGTGCTTAGAAGAAGTGACATAAATGAGAGTACTTATAAAGAAAGAGAGAGGTTGGATCTCTTATGAAAATTCTGCAGCCTAACAGCGCCACTCAAAACATTCAAAATGGATTGATGATAGAAAATTTTCTGTCTCATCATATGAACATATAAAATTACAGTAAGAGTAATATAAATTAACATCCCAATCATTATAAAGATGAGTTAAAAGGAATGACATAAAAGATTATACTTAAAAAGAATGAGAGGTGTAGGATCTCTTACCTCAGGTCCGACATGACTCGATCGTTCTTTAACCTCCTGAATAATAAACATGAGTTAATTTCAACTTGCATAAGAACCTTTTTTAAGTTAATCATTCCTTTTATATCACTTATTACCATGATATGAACACTATGTTATTTTTTAAGTTAATATTGGTCGTTTTGTCGATCATTGCTACTTGTGTCAAAAATAAACTCTTTATAATTACAAGTTTGGTCATGGGGTAATATATCCAGGATATCCAGAATTATACTCATCATGTATATATGATATATATCATATATATACATTATATACATGCATGTATAATATTACATAACATTTAGAGCTAAGAAATGAAATGCACCGTTCATGGAGACGGTAAGCCGTACATACGCATGAACGCTGCTTCCATTTCTATTAAATATTTAATGGAATTAAAACATAATGATACATAATAGTATTATAATTTCAGTATGGTATCATTTATAATGTCATTAAATCTATCCTATATAATTACCACATATGGTATTAACGAATCAAATAACTTTGAGGGGGCAGTAGACCGCACTTCCTGAAATGATGATATCACGTTTACCCATAATGGAGACCATAAAGTTATTCCATAAATTAAAAATACAGAAGATTAAGAAAAACATAAACATATTATATATCATATATAAATATAGTGACATCTTAATGGCCACTATTTAAGGTTTTAAAAGAATATTTAACAATCATCGTTTCGTGAGGCAGAAATTTACCATCCACAGAAACAATATGTTTTTTAACCATTAGATGTAGGTGTGTGTAATTGTAGCTATAATATTTCTTATAAAAACATCCTAGTATATTGAAGATACTGGAGTTGTTACAAGAGAAATGAATAAAAAGATTTTAGGGGGTTGGAGAAGCAAAATAAAACAAAATAACACAAGTATAGACATTACCTTAAAATCTGGTAACTCCTCTTGGGTTGAACCAAAAGTGTTTCATGAAGAGAATTCTTCCAAATTTGAGGCTTCTAGGATGCGTATAGGGATGTGTAGAGACAAAATGATCAGATCATGGATGAGAAAAAAGCATAAGAGGTGTGGGTTAGGAGGTTGAGGTGGGGGCCTTTTATACGATGAGAGGAGGGGCACTCTTGGAAAGGTATAAAATGTTACTTTATTTTCAAATGTGTTTCAGATATTAAAGGTCCCACATTGATTTATTTTAAATATAAGGTGATAAGAGTTCTAAATCCATCCATACAATAGGTTTTGTGCATGTGCAGGTCTTAGATTTTACATTATCTTTTAATTTTATTTAAATCGTTAAATAATGAGGTAATTGCTGCATCATCATGATGTCATAAATAATTTTATTTTTTTAATTTTTAAAAATTATAAAAAAAATACTATGATGTAGGAAATCATTTTATATTTCCAATGAATATTTATAGAAAAACATCTGACTTGTATAAACTCATGTAAAAATTGTTTTAGTAAAACAATACATGTTTGTGTCATTTTTACTTTTACTTTAAATAAAAGGCATTAATGTCATTATCTTACCCATGTGGCACCATGGGGTGCCAAAAATCGACCCATGGGTTTTAGTGGTCGTCCATGACACATCCAATAGAGTTTGGACAATTTTCAAGGTAATTTCATAATATTAAAACATTATTTTTACCTTAAATTACATTAATTACCTCTAATCGCGATTAAAAACTTAAAAGTTACTATTCACAAAAAAATTTATTTTAATACCATTGAAAAAAATTTTACATCCTAATGAAAACCATGTATTTCAGATTATTAAAACTCAAAACACAGAGGTGGTAAAATTTCATTTAAACGAAAAATTAGTTTTTTAAGTACCACTTAGTGGTTTCACTATTCATTAAAAATTCAAGTTTTTCAGAAAAATACCAAAAATTCACCCTAATATATATTTGATATTCCAAATTAAAAAATTATGTATACTTTACAAAATTAAATACATATAAGTTACATTAATTTATTCAATAATTAATTCCCGTTGTCAGAATAAATACTGTGTTTTCATGAAACAATATATATCAAAAGATTGGCAGTAGTTTAAGTCCAATTTCAAATTAAAATTAATTCCAATGACCACTATTAGATTAAATGGTAAAAATATATTATAATATCTCTTTGAAACCAATTAAAAATATAATCTAATAATTTAATAAATTAGATTGAAAAGATGTTTTGAATTAAAATACAACATTTTTCACTATTCATTAAAAAATGAACTTTATCGGAAAAATACCAAATATTTACACAAAGTAAATTTTGATGTCCTGATTCTAGAGAATAATATTATTATGTCAATTATAACACATAAAATTGTTGAAAAGTGGATTTAAAAGAGGTTCGCCATCAAAAGGCGGTTAATCGACCCTTTAAATAATATTAGAATGATTACGCTTAAAATTGGATTCATTCGCATTTTTAATCCCCTAACATTTATTATAAAAAGTAAATTTTTTTGAAAAACATATATAATTATTTTGTAGTTAGTTCTGTTCATTATCTCCATTACAATGGCTAGGCGTTAACTATTATAATATTATTATATTATTAGTGTGCAACGTAAGATTTCAAAGAAACTCATTGTTGCGTATTGGGTACGCCATCGAGCATAGCATTCCCTTTAATGTAGTATTAACATTTTATTCAAAAATATTTATAAACATTAGAATGTAATATTATTTATTTACCTGGGATGTTACACCCTTCCCGTGACAATGATGGCCGATGTGCTGGCACCTCCCCCCTCGGTGGGGGAGGGGGAATCATCATCTCATGGGAAATCTATGCCATTTCAACAGTTCCCTAACCCGTAATTTCTCCCCCCATTCCTGAAATCATCTTTAAACCCTAACGTTCTAGATTTGATCGATGGATTTCCGAACCTCCAAATTTTTTCTACTGTGTTTTCGGAAGCCTCAACTTTGTTGAACCTCAACTTGGTGGTACTATTCAAGCACAGGAGGCCTTCAGTTCATGATTTCGACTGGTTTATCATTGGATCTTGGGATATTTGTGATAGAGTCGTTGTTGGTTTATTGGAAAACAAGAAAATAATGATGAGGTACGATTTAGAGGAAGACCACATCCAAGCATGGTCGAGGGCTCCCCGCTGCTTCAATTGATCTCATTTTCTGCTTTTGTGATGGTCATTTGATCTCCATATGAACTGCGATTCATCATCCATTGCAGTGTGGGAATGTTTTCCTTTCCTTTCTTTTCAATTTCAAAACCCTTAGATTATCAACATTTTGGTAAATTTGAGTGGTAGATATATTTTCTCTGATTGTCACACCGAGGCGGTCTGCCACCCGGTGAACCCCCGTGTGTGCATTGAAATGGATGATTCTCACACCCCTTTTGATTTTCTTTGGATCACAATCGGTGAGGACTACTGATGGAAATAGAGAGTTGTTTATGAGAATTGGACTGAGTTTTGTGGCTCCTTCATGAGATTAGGGAATTCAGTCAAGGTTTTCCGACATGAACGACATTCACGGCCGTCACAGGCTCGTTGAAATGGGAGTTCTGTTTCTGTGGGCACTGAAGATGGTGCAAGTAGTGGCGTTAAGGCTGATCTGGTTTCAAGAATTATGGAGTCGGCTGGTGAAAAAAGGGAACTCGTTGGTCTGGCCCTTTGGGGGATGTCAATTCACGAGGTCTCACAAGGTGTCCTTTGAGGATAACAAGGTCACTGATGCTGGTGGTGTTAAGACGAACAAGGACAATCCATTGCTGTCCAAGGATTTCAAAAGATTAAAGAAAGACTTGGGAGTCCCTAATTCTACCATGGCTGGTCTGAGTTTAGAGAAAATTGGGGAAGGAATGGAAGTCAGTGCTATGGCGGAAATCACCATGTCAAGTGAAAAGATTTCTAAAAACCTTGATCCTTTGGAAAACCCTTTCATTGCTTTGAGAAACTGGTTCAAAGGGTTCTCTGAAGACCTGTTGGTCATAGGTTTGGAAGAGGTTGTTATGGTAGGATGTGAGTATAGTGTGGAGACCATGGAAGAACAACAGGTTGAATTTCGGGTGCTTGACCCACTTTTAGGTGGTGAGGAGGCCAGGGAGGATCAACAGGAAGGTTGGTTGGGCCATGAAGTAGGTATCATGATTGTGGATAACAATCACAATGGGACAAGGTGTAGTCTTTTGGTGGAGAGTCTGGACCAGAGGCCGGGGAATAATGTTGAATACATTTCTGATTGTGCTACTACTAAGGATATGACCCTCCCTCTGATGGAATGTCAAACTCCAGCCCAAAGACAGGGGAACACCTTAGAGTTTGATGATGCTGCTTTAAGGGAGTGAACTGGGATTGGAAGTGTGAATTCCAGGGCTGGGAAAGAGAATGTGAGTGGTCTATTTGACCTTTCATTCAGTGATGTAGTTAAAAGTGGGAATAAGAATTTGGTTAATGCTGACAGACCTTTGTCTGCAACCCCAAGAAGAAGACCAAGGAAGGACTGTTCCTTTCTTCCGAGACCTATGCAGACTCGATCATCATCAAATCAGAACAACTAGGTGACTTTGGACTTTAATAAGGAGAGTGTGGTCCCTAAGGCATATCGAGACCAATCTGTTCTGGATCAGCAAAGGAATCAGGTTCAAATAAGATTTTTTTGGAGGCATCTAGAACGGGAATCAGCTACTAGAGAATAAGACTCCTGCTTGGGATGCGGAGATGAATCTGGCTATTATGAAGTGTAAGTACTTTTGGTATGTGGTGTCTAACTTGTTTTCTGTTGTATTATAAGGTACCGATAACCCATAAACAAGATTTTTAAAAATGGAAAAATAATGATTTGCACGTGTAACCTTTTATATGACATAGGGACTTACTGTACAACTATTTTGAAACTCCTAGGGGATGTTATTTGGGATTTCAAAAACTATTCATAAAAAATCATTAATTATTAGTATATATGTTGTCTATTAATATCCTAGGACAATCCTATGGTTTAATTGATTAAAGAAGGTTTTATAATTTAAACATCATGTTAATTACTTTTCATGATTATCTGAGGACTCATTAGGGTAACATTTTCTTAATATATGATTTTGGATTCATTCTAAGTATAAACCCCAATAGAACCACCTTAATTGTGATTGCAATAGAAAATTACATAATTTCCCTCAGGGGAAAAAGTAATAAAGGATCTATAATGAATAATATTATTTTTATGGTCACTCAACATTACAAAGAAATAGAGTATGCTAGATTTTCAAATGAGTAAATGAGAGAAAAATATTATGTTGAGTCCTTTTTCGGGAAACATCATCCATATTTTAAAGGGTGTTATGGTCAACTTGTTGTTGAATAATTTATATGTACAACTAAAAAATTATTTTCCATTTTCCGTTTTATTGGGAATGAGAAATTTATTCCAGCAACTTACTGTTAATATGGTTAAGTGGACTAGTGGTGGAATGTAATAAAAAATATGAACAATCATGGTGAAATTGAATGAATATATAGTATAGATTTCATGTAATTATTTCAAAATAAGTAATATCCTAATATTCTTCATATCATAATGGATAAAGAGTTCAATGGGTTTAATAAATAGGTTGATAAATCTGTTGGGGCCAATAAATATTATTTCCCAACACCAATGAGGATAACATCATGAATTATCAACCAACATGAAAATAATGTTTGTAGGTTCTTCGATGTCTTAAATCCATTACTCAGATGGCATTAAACACAACATACAATTGTTTCTACAAATAGAATTTCACAATGAAACCATGGTTGAAATTTTGGTTGGATTCACGTATCAATCACATTTTTTTGATATGTAAATGAATATGGGTTTTAGTGGAAAATATAAAATACATGAAGAGGAGAAGATGAGATTTACATTAATTTATCTATGTTGGATTAATCATTGTGGATATTGACATTACATGTGAAATAATTGTTTTATGTGTGGAAGGTGGGGCATCTAGATTTTGATTATCGACGTGATTGGAATATGTAGTCTAATAACATGAATGGAGAAAAATAAACACAGAATGTATCTCCTGTGATTCGGGAAAAATGTGTAGGGTTACTTATAATTATGCTAACTAGTTCCCAAACACATGGGATGGTGATAATGATCATTGATAGTAACATTTTTAGTCAATGGAAAAGGGTAAATATCATACAATCGCTATTTTGGATGAGGGGTTTAATAATTTCATAGTGATATGTAAAATTTCCATCAACGCATGAACTTCCAAAGACATACTTTATTCAAGATCCACTAAATCATTAATATTTAATTATGTTTATAAGGGTGTTATGATTCAACCAAAATTATTATATACGTAATAAGCAGTACAAACACCTATTGTTATGATGATTTATTCCCAGGAATATGCTTTCACATTACTGGACATTTTTTGGAATGTGGTACCATCAAATCTGGAAATTCATAGAGTGGTTTAATTGGATGTCATCTTAGGCATAGATTGTATTTCTCGGTAGAAATCCCATATATGTTTTTGTGGATTGGAATAGAAACATGATTTTAAAAATCCTCTTATGATTTCCAACCAATGTGACAACAAGGATGAACATAATGTGGATATTACATCATATGTATGGGTATTAATTTCTATTAAAATTTGTTTTTTATCTCAAATGCTCGGTTTAAAAATCAACCTCATTGATATTCTGATTGTTCAAGAATTTGTCGATTTTTTTCAAAAAAATCATAGCCTTATAGAAAAACATTTTATGTTATGTTCCCTATAGAATTCATACATGTTTCCACACCAATTTCAAATACCCCTTATATAATGTCCCTAATTAAGTCATATGAATTGAATAAGGAACTATAGGAAAACTAGGAAAATCGATTCATTCATCCAGGAGTTTCCCCATGAGAGAAGGTGAACTTTTTGTAAAAATTAATTATGGATCGATGTGAATCTATATTGAGTATCTGGTGTTGAAAAAGATAAAAATCTTGAGAATGTGTTCTCCTCCATTTATTAATGTATTTTTTTATCAACTTCATGATGCTCAATACATTTCAAAGAATTTCTGCATTAATGGATATCATCAATTGATGGTTATGAAAGAGTCTTTACCCAAGATATAATTCCATAAAATGTATAGACTCTATAAATATATAGTGATTACTTTTGGTAATAAAAATTCCTAATATTTCTCCTTGTATTTGATAATGATTTTATTTAGAGACTACCCTGGTCTGTTTGTTTTAGTATTTATAGATGATATAATTATATACTCAAAGAAAATGTAAGAGCTTAAAGATAATTAGATAATTGTAATAATAAACCTATTAAATTAAAAATGATACGAAAAATTTAAAATGTGTGAACATTCGAAACAAAAGTATTCAATTTTGTGTCCCAAAAACTCAAAAGAAGGTATATCAATTAATCCATAAATGACAAACACTATTAAATGTTGTCTTAGAGTAACCACAGTGACTGAGATCCGTAGATTTGTTAAATTAGTTAGATATTGTTGAATATTGTAGAGAATATATCATGACAATATAATCCTCTAACCATGTTATCAATGAAGGGTATCATGTTCATCTTCTCCGACGTATGTGAGAATAATATCAAGGAACTAGATAGACGGTTAGGAAGGGTACTTATATATATGTTACCATGTAATGTATACGAGGTTTTAAGATTTATTAATTCAGACAAGAAAATATTTTTCAATGTTATACTAATGATTAAAATGGTTATTTCTTATGCCTCATGCAGTTATTTATTCATGAAAAAAAATTAACCAACACATGATTTAGAGTAAGAAACTGCAGTATTTTGTTCACAATATAAATGAATTATCATTACAGGGTGTATTGTAATATATATTCTAATCATATAAGCATAAATATTATATTAACATTGATACAGTTGAAAATTCACTAGAAAATATGGTTATAGGTAATAAAGGATTTTTATTTATTAATACCTTCTTATTTAAGGAAAGAGAACAACAATGATGATTCTTTGAGACAAATTTTCATCCATGATTATCCATGATTAGGATAGAAAATCAATTATTTCATGATTTGAAAATGATTGATCATTAAATCCACAATGAAGGGGGAAGTTATTATATTAATAAAATGAATGATTAAACATATATCCATGAGAATATTAAAAAATAATAGAATGAATATTTAGATCTAGAATTGAATGATAATAATGGATTATAGTTTTTCTTGATCAGGATGTAATGATATGGTCCAATAACCATATATGTGTAATTTAAATCCCATATTTGAAAGATATATTAGAGGAATCTCATTGTTATTTATTCTATATTCATTCTATATTTATTAATATTTATAGGTATTTGAATGAATATTTTTTATGGGATAGAATGAAGAGAGATATAGCTGTATTTGAATCATGGTGATTTCTATAGCATAATGTTAATACTGAAAGAAAGAACTATAAAGGGATTTCTACCCATTATTTCTACCAGAATGAAAATAGGAGACATCAACACATATATTTTTTTAATCAACAAAACCTCTTATCAGTTTAATGATATATGGGTGAAATTCGAACTACATAATAAGATAGGGAATTTCATAACTATCAGAGAAGAACACTATTTGTATAACCTTTCCATGATATACATTAAATGAGTGGTATGGTTGTATGTATTACTACATTCTATTGTATTGGATCAGGATCTGTGTTTTACCACAATGTTTTGTAGAATACATCTGCAAGAACTTGATAAATAATTGCTTATTAGTACTATTTATCATCATTAGATATAATGTTAGATTAGAATAATCCTTAAAACCCTTGATGATATGCTGAGATATTGTTCACTAGATTTCAATGGTGTTTGGGATCGACAGCTTCCTATAGTATATTATTTTTACAATAGTGTCTTTTAGATATTAATTCAGTGGAAAACTTATGAATCCCAAAACGGGAAGAAAAGTAGCGATCAAATGTGTTTTGATAATGATATATAACGATTTCTATTTTGACCTATGATAACTGAAGAAATGATATATAAAGTCAGATCTATTCTGTATCATACCATGTAAGCACTATGATAGAAGAATAGTTATTCTGATAACCAATGATGTTATCATAAATTTTAGGTTAAGGAGAATTTGTTTCTATGAATCTCACACAAGAAGAATTTTCTGATATTCCAGAATAAATGGAAACTAACCCCTATGTATATAGATCCATTTGATATTATTTATCACATCATGATGATACCCTATCAATGGGAATGTCCTATATATCTCATTCAAGCCCATGATTTGTAACAACTGTCTCTACTAGTGAACTGAATACCCAAAACTTCACATGTACTAAACTAAGAGGCCATAATAGTTGAGAAGGACGATTATTTTGAAGAAGAACTAGATGAAATTCCAGACTGATTAGAAAATGTTCTATGAAACCATACCTCTCACATTTTAAATATTTTTCATTGAAACTACCAATTAGAGGAAGCTACATAGGAACATTAGGATGTGACGGAAAAAACTATCCTCATTTTTACCCAAATGATTGATTTTGAGGGAGAAAAATAGTTTATTGGTGGTACAATGCAATGCTCTGAGTTTTATAGACTACTCATTCTAAGGAATTAACTGATTTCTTTATTCTCATTAGGTCAATTTTTTTTATGACACAATCATGGCGTATATTACAGACAACGACAACCTGTAATATGTAATAGGAAACACATAGTTTTTATAAAACATCATTTTTTTATTAATATAAAAATGATAAAATTAAAACCCTAGAAGTTTAACGCACTACTATGAATATTACACATTACTTTTCATATATTTTTTATAAAGGTTTTAAATAAATATACAATATTCTTAACAAGAAATATATGTTTTTGTTAATTCTATATTGGATTTAAATTTAATTTTTCTTTAAAAAATTACTTTTCATATAATTATATGTAAAATAATAAAATTTATTTTATACAATGTTATAGATAAAATTTTATATTATAAACATATTTTTAAAATTTTTAATTTCAAAACTATATTATAGTAATTTTTTGGGATTTTTTTATGAAACATCAGTTTTTATGAATAGATGAAAACCATGAATTATAATTCAAAACAATATTCTCATCTATATTATTTATATTGTCAAAATATATTATTTATTTCATTAAAATAGATAATATATTAATTAATTAATCCAAATTATTTCATTCACTCAAAATTCACATTGAAATTGGGTTTAAAAACATTGTATTCAATTTGTTGGGTTTTTTGTTAAAAATCCACTTTGTCATCCCATCTAAATAAATAATATTAAATAAATATCATAAAATTATTTTATTTGAATTTGAAAATAAGGATTCCATATTTTTATTTGTATTAATTTTTAATTTATAAATAGTTGAACATACTATTTTTTACAAAAAAATTTATGAATTTCTTTAAAAAATTAGGCATTTATTATTGTAATATTAAGAATTATTTGAGAATAAACCATATTCCTAGGGGGTAAATGGACAAGATATGTATCCAATCCCAAATTTGTTGAAATACTAATTCAATAAACCTAATTTTGATTGGTATAATTTTTTATGCTTTATTAAGAAAAAAAATGGGTTTATATAAAAGGTTTTCAAAAATGTCATCCGTGTCCTTTACCTTTCATATTAAAGGACACCAACTCTCCCTCTTGTTCACAAATAATAAAATAAAAATCAAAGATCTACCTAATGAAAATTATATAAACCTCCCATCTTTATTGAAAAATCCATTTTCTTATAAATAAATACAAGGAATCCCTTTTGTGAAACCCGAAGGGATATACTTCATTAAGAGGAAAAACCCTCTCTCAAGATTTTTGGTTTTATTTTTTGATGCATCCCTAATTTTTTTTATTAATTTAGTTTTAAAAAACCATTAAACTAAATATTATAACTAGTTTTTATGCTAAGGGTTTGACCTACACTCAAACACACTTCCATCTAATCAGTAACAAACATATTTTTATGTGTAGCATGAATTACCATATAATAACAAGACAATTGTTTGTTTTTAATATACCAACATTCATAGAAACAAATTATTATAGAGAATATTTATATATATGATATGTAATGACTGAGATATTCCTTGTAATTTTTTTAATTTTCAGGGAATATTATGAGTTTTCAAAAATTGGTGGCGTGTATTTTCATGGTCCAGTGTGCCTGAAATAAATTATAAAAAAAGTTAATGTAAATTTAGTTAACCATTGGTTGGCATTTACTATCTTTTTAATATATGTTTGTATTATAAATTTTAGGACACCGTTGAATTTGTATTGCTTGGATTCGATTAAGGGAAGCATCACAATGACAGTACTTGTTCGGGAGAGAAAGATAAATGTTCGACTTCACTAAAATAATAAGAAAATAACTTAAAAATTTTATTTTATTTCATTTATATAATAGTCAATTAGTGGTGGTAGGACTGATGGAATTTCAATCCTTTTAATGGATTGACCTATCAACTTTTTAACCTAAATTTTGCAATATTAAATGTGATTTATAAGTGAATTGCATTTATGTCATGGGACATGGTCAAATAACCCATCTATTTACTAGAGTCCTGGGTGTGGGCTGTTGACACGGCTGTGAAGAAACCTCTTGTAATTACCATGACACCCTCCACTGATGGAGAGTGGAGGTTTGGATTACACCCATTGTGTAATCACTCCGGAGGCCGATGGACGACAAACGTCAATGCTCGAAAACATTTTCTTTCATCAGTAATACCCTCGAACATGGATTAAAATTCGTCCGTAGTGGCCACCAACAATCATAGAGTTATATGGTTCAATAATAATGTTTATGTTTATCGAATTAGAATTTTTCCACTAGTTATGATGTTAAAGTGGAGGGCTCGAGCAGAACATTAATTTCCCAAACCATCCACCACATTTTTTCTTGATTCATTCTTCATGGGACAATTTTTCAACTGAAATTAATGCATAAACCATGAGGCACACAATGATAGTGATTCCCAGGAGGGTTTTAGGCATGTCTGGATGGATAAACGGACCATCAAAGCTCACTTAATGGTCTGTCGATTTTTCATCAGTGTGACATCGGTGAGGTGGAACCGATGTACGACATAGGCAGTGGCTGGTGTTCACTGGCAGTAGAAGAGGGTGGTGCCTCATTGTGATGGAATGGTCATAAAGGCATCCAGTAACATCTGGACATGGAAGTGGGAGGCGGCGCACCGTCGCTTTCCACAGGGTGACATGTCACAGCTCGATTCTGTGACAAATATAGGGGACCATATCCTTGTCGGTCCCATGGGTGATCGGGTTGCTCTACCTGGTGCCAAAAATTAAAGAGCCAAATGAATCATTGAGTTGATCGCGATGCGAACCGCGTGACCCATATACTGGTCGCCCAGGCTAGCGGGTTGAGCAGCTACTACCCACCCCAGCCGGGATAGTCCGCGGCACCACACATGGTCGTGTGGGCAGGGTAAGGTGGGTTTGGCCCAGATCATGTTAGGGTCGGGTTGGTTTGACTGGGTCACACCAGACCCAGACCCCTCTTGAGGCCATATACGCTTAAAAGGTTGTATCATGAAAACCTGATGTCTATTTGACAAACTGTCTATGGAGATGGGATCCATGGAGAGATACAGTCTTTTTGTAATACTCTCCATGAGTTTTGGAGAATGTTTGAGTATGGTTGGGTTGGATCGACTCTAATCCAACATGGCCCTATGCACTTAAATGCCAATAACTTACTGACCAGACGTCCATTTGATGTGTAATCTATTATGTTGGAACCCTTATGTGATGACAGATCATTGGGTAACATCTGCATGTGACATAATGGCTTTTGAAATAAGACATATGGTTCAAGGTATAGTTTCCCCTATTAATAAGTGTACTAAAATCGTGCATCACATGTCTGGATGAGATGTGATGAATGATGTTCGATTTTTTATGAATTGGTATCGAGAAATTCTATGTGAATCAGTACCTACAGAATCAATGTCAATCCATCCCGAGGGTTTCTATGTGAATCAGCACCCAACAATTCCATGTGAATCAACACCGAGCAATTTTGTGTGAATCAACACCCAACGATTCTGTGTGATTCAGCACATAGTGATTTTATGTGAATATTCACATAGTAATTCTATGGGAATCAGCACCTAGCGATTCTCAGTGAATTATAACATAGATATTTTGTTTGAGTCTATATTGAGCAATTCTATGGGAATCAACACCCAACGATTCTCTTGCATATCATCACCTATCGATCTTGTGTGGGTCTTGCGAGGGTTAGTACCCATATATCATTTGTGGGTTAGTAGGAGTGCCTCTTGATAGAGTAAGATGATCTAGCCTTACGACTAATCGTCTGTAATACTATTCTTAGTTATATATGGGTTGAGCTGTGATTCTTTTTTTGTGATTTGTGATTGAGATCATGATTTTAATTTTCCTTTGTTGAAATCTGAGAGACCATCGGGGGTCTCAGGGTCCCTACTAGGTATTTTTATATTCACCCCTATGTGGCTTTCACTCGCATCTTGTTATGTCCTATGGAGATGACAGGCAGCTTTGACTAAGACTCAAGGAGCTTGGACCTGACAGTGGATGGTGGTGACAATTGACATGGAGAGGTATTGAAACCATTGGTTCCAACCCTTCAGGTAGTATCCCTAGATGACGATCTTATTTTAGGTTTTCTGTTTCTTGTTTTATTTTATCATTCAGTTGGGCTTGTGTTACTACCCCTTTACTCTGTTTGGTATAAGATAATGGGAATTTTTTTCCAAAAAAATCTTATTATTCATCCATATATAAAATTTTATGTTATTTCTTCTATTGATTATATTTTTCAATAATGATCTTATACAATTTCATTTGATGATATGAATGATTTCATAATATTTTTATTGATTCATGGATGTCTATGTAATTTTAATTGACGGAATATCAAATCAATGATACTTATTAGCTCTTGATATTATGTATTTAGCTTAAATAGATGGTGAGAACATCATATATTGGTATTACTTATAATTATGGTAAAATATGAGTTTCATATTCTCAAAAAAGGAATTACTATTAATATCAATTCTTTTGCCTTCAAAATAACAACATCGCAATAATATATTATTTTCTATGTGAGAACCAAAATTATTTCCGTGCAATTTATTTTTTAGGGTAGATTGTAACCGCTTTACTTTATAATATCTTACCGTAAATAAGATTAATATTTTAAATACATTTTAATTATTTGGATGCCAGAAAAAATAAAATAATGTTTTTAGACTATAAAATTGGGAAATATTTATAGGATATTTATATTAAATGAGTATCTCAAAAGGGATTATATTAACATTTGAATATACCAATGATTCTAAACATTTATTTTGATCTGTTTACTTTAATAAAAAATTTATAATAAAATTAATACTTTTTTGAACATGATATAAATGAAATATATAGTCAAAATTTTATAGTTATTATATATGGAAATTAATTATATATTTACTATAATTATTGACACTATTGAATGTTTATTTTATTACACATGAATGATAAATTTATATATTTATTTACATTATATATTTATGTTTAATTTATTTATTATTTGAATTTATAATATCTATATTTTGATAACATTAATTCAAAAAAATCACATTGTTATTGATTTCATCATTTAGAATCTATATTAAGCAACAATTTTTTCACACATTATAAAATTGATAATTTTTAGCTTAATTATAAAAAATAATGATTTTAGAGATAGTCTAGTTTTATAAAACTATAATTATATATGATTTAAATGAATGAATATAAATAAATTTTCAATAAATTTTTTTAATGAAATATAATTAATTTATAAATATATTTTGTCCTTCTAAATTACTGTTATAATTTTTTATAAATATATATAATTTTTCATCACAAAAAAGTGTAATTTGTTATTATATGTTAGTTATATACTCATTATGTTCATTTTATTTTTTTATTTATATAAAATTACATTTTTGCATATATTATTCATAATTATATTTATATCAATGGAATCAATATTATAATATAATTTCCAATGAACTATGTTATATAATTAAAAATAAATATAACTTAATTTGGTTTTATTTGTATTTTTAATATATAAAAAATTTATTTATTATAGAAAATTAATACATTTAAATAGATAATATTATAAAAATCAAAATATTAAATGTAAATATTATTAGTAAATGTGGTTTGTTTCATAATGATTTGTTAAAATGAAAAAAATGTTTTCAACCATTGTATGTGATATATTACTTTGATGGTTGGGTGGGGGCGTAAATAAGAGATAATGTTCAACATATGTATTAAAATTAGATAAATTTAGTTTTTTATTTTATTTCAATAATTTCTATCTTATATTAAATTTTTTTATTAAATAAATGGAAATATCATGTAGATATATTTTTATTAATTTTTATTGTCAATTATATTTACAATGGTGTGACATTACTCTACTCTAAAAGAAAATAAACGTTTATAAAGATTACATAAAACTTTATTAGTTTATATCAACAATTATCTGAAAAATTACCATTAAAACCTTATAAATAGGTCATCAATGTTTTATTATTTCAAAAATATCAACCAATACTCCATAATGAGTTTTTCAGGGAATTATCTCCAATAATGTGGAATATTTTTATCAAGTTGATTTTTTAGTTTCACTATACATTAACAATATCGAATTAATCTATAACCACATTAACATATTTCTGTATAATAATTACTATAGTAGTTTTTTAATTTTTTTACCATTAATATCTAATTCATATCTTGTTGGACAATAATAAATCTAGGTTACAATGTATTGTCTTTTGGGTGACGTTATTTATTGAAAAAGCATATTGAAATTGTTTGTTTTTTAAATCCAATAATATTAATATCAATGTTTGTCAAAAAATATGCAAGGGAATGAAATTTATGATTATTTAGTGTTAAAAGTAGTTATTTGTTCAGGGTAGATCTGTTTTCCATATTCTGGAAACTATTTGGGGTAGCAAATTTAGAGGATGGATCTAGATTTGTGAATGTTGGATTTCCGATTATTTTTAATGAATATATTTAAAATACATTTAATTTAAAATGGTGTTATTCCATTTTTTAATGGTTTGGGATTAATCCTCCTTTTTTATTTTAAGCAAAGAAAATTCCCCTTTTATGTGGGTAGATAGAGTCCCATTACATATCCCGATGGCCTAGTGGGCATTTAACCCATTACATGGCCGATATGCCCAAATTATAGGCCCAAGGCCAATTCTGTGAATAATAATTCTACATTACTCTTCTTGATAGAGTACTGCACAGTATCTGCCACTGGTACATTAGCTTGCTTCCGTTATAGTGAATGTTGTTGCTATAGTACCATGTGCCCCATGTTATTATATTATACTATCTGTTTCTTCGATAATGTATAAAGTATCAAAAAATGATTATAACTACATTAATGATGGAAGAGTGACAATGGAATGAATGTAATTTCTATGTCTCATCTCAACTATCCTAATTGGCTTGAGAATGTGGAAGGAAATTTAAATTCCATTAGTAAAATATCAATGGTTTTAAATTATTGAAATAAATTTTAATTAATTCACTTCTATTATGGTAGTTCATTTACTTTTAGAAATAAAATAACTGATCCATACATTCCATAATGAAATACGTGTACATGTTCATTGATTAAAATGTAAAAATATATATTTTAATACCATTTATATCAATCCAAACAAAAATATAGTCCTATGGAAGAAGATCTAATACCAATTTACACAGATGAAGATAAAATAAAAAATCCATTGGGACTTCAAATACAGGACAACACATATCTAACCATGATCCATGTTGTAACTCCACATTACATCAAATGTATCTCTATTCAACAATATAGAAGTGTGATACTTTAACTATTCCCATTTTATGATGACCAATATTTTATAATTCACTAAAGTTGAAGAGTAGGGGAATCTTATGTAACTGAGTAGGATTTCCCCAAATAAATTCCCAACTAACACTACTAGGATAAGACATGTTATCACAGTTATATATTAAATTTACCTAAAACAATTGATATAAATTTAAATAAAATATAATAATTGTCACACCAAAATAGTTTCAATACTAGCATTTTTTTCAAGGGAAGGTAACAAAATTTTTTATTACATTTAATTTATAATTTTTTTATAAAAACCATCCAATGATTATCTACACTCCCATACATGCATTCTTTTCTGTTAGTTTCATATTCAAATGAAACTTCTCACCCTTCCACTATGTCTTAACAAATTAGAAAATATCCTTGTTTCCTAATACAAACACCCATAATTTATGGCTACATCCCTTTGCACCTAAATGGTCCATGCACCTTCTCTATAGTATTGTATAAAACATGAAATCACACAACCCATTAATGTTAAAAGAATTTCAAATCAACCATTCCTATCCATTTAAAAAATAATTTACAGAATACCACTGAAAAAAATAATTTTAAAACATTTAAATAAAATTAAAATTTTATTAAAATAAATATAATTAAACCATTAAATATATTTGATCAAAATAATATAATAAAATAAAATTAAAAAAATAATAAATATATATATAACCCCACAAAAAAACATCCCGAAATTCTACAATTTTTTTAAAAATACAAAAACCATCAAATAAAAGGGTTTATAACATGGTTTGAAAAATAATTTCACACTCATTTTTATAAATGGACAATTTAAATTCAATCAAAAATGTTCAAATAAGATGAGTTGGAAGTGATGCAACGAACCGTGGAAATAGTGGTAAAATGATTTATGGAACCAAAATTCCTACACAACCGAGTTGTCTGTCCACAAAACTTCCTAAGATGTCATTTCCAGTGATAAAAAGGGAATAAATATAACTAAGATTAGAAAAAACCATATATATCTCTTGTAGACCATTTCTAATAAACCAAGAGATGTATAAAATAATACTTAAGAAAAACAATGAAATGACATTCAAAAATGGAGAATTACCAAGGGAAAAAATATTCAACTAATAATGAAACGCCTTTAGATTACTTATTATTTGATACTGAGAGGTTCTACATCATTTGTGAGAAACAAAACATGGGTTAGGGTTAGTTCGAGGGAACAAAGAAGGTTTAAAAATAATCCTAATCCATATCCAATTTTTCTGGATTTTTTAGACCCAGCATGGTTAGTCACACTATTAGAAGTAATAAAGTGCTAACCATGAAACTATCAATCCCTTAGTGAGAAAATCACACATTTTTCATGCACGGTTAGAATAATTGTGTACCAATTACAAAAAATCACAATGTACTAGATGGTATTATTTATGTTGTTTAGATGTATGATTTTCACAAACCATGTCCCTAACCATTGCCTCCCTTTATCTACTCCCATTCTTTTCACCATTATGCATTCGAAATACCATTCTCAAACCATGAATATATAAAAATTCAAAAAAAATTCCATAAATGTTTCCAAACCCTCCCAAAAAAAAATCCAAAATATTATTCACATAATAATTATAACTGAATTGTTAGTTATAAGAAATATGGGGTTCTACATTCACCCCACAATTTTTTTCTATCCTTATAAAGTAAAAACTGGGATTTCCCAGAAATGGATTATTCTGTTGATCAGTTATTTCTTTTTCCTACTATCACTTTTCACATTAGATTAAACAATGTTTCAATAAAACATAAACTAGTCATATTATATTTTCATGAATGGTTTTAACTTTCATATGAAAAATCTATATATGAATGTTGGCCAATAATGCATATAAATCTATATCAATGTAATTGCATCGAATTATATAATATTGTTTGAGATGATAAATTTTCAATTGAGATACTTGAAAAATAATATTCATCATAGTAAACCATGCCAGTAAGCTAATAAAAATGACACCTAAACCAGCTGTTCATGTATATTGGAAGATGATTTGTATCTAAGAGATTACATTTATTGAATTCTAAAATGATGATTCCCATGAAGTGATGATGCCTGTCAGAACACATAATCTCTTAAATAAATGAAAAAAACAATCTATGGTGATATTCATATGATATATTACGACTATTATATGACTATATATATTTCATGATAAACTGAGTTTATACTTTTTTTCAAGGACAAGGCGCATCCCAAATAGTGAGATCTCATATATTTCCACCCAAATATGTGGTCAACAATAAGGCTTCCAATATAATGCTTAAAAATATGACCTTTATATAATGAATTATCATATGATATTATATTATAAATATAATAATTGTATGTGATCTTAAAATTATAAACAATAATATATTACTAAAACACACAACATGTATTCCGTCATTTGTACCATCCTTTAGGATTTTCCAATTCATATGGGGTTGATATGTCATACTCAAAGTCCAATTAGTTCTGAGGAATTTTCATAAGGATTTAACTTAATGAGATGTAATATTATAATCCCTCTCTGAAAAAATCAATATTGGTAATCCATGAATCTTTAACACTTTTTAGATATGTATTTTTGAAAAGTTCTCCACCATATGAGATTAACAAATACAGATGAAATGGGATGATTTTGAGAGACAATACACTATCACACAGATAGAATGGAATTTCTGAACCACTATTGGGAAACCTATGACAAATTCCATAGATTTATTCTCAATTTATAATACAGAATAGGTAATGAATTAAATATAAATATTAGTTTTTGATGTTATATATTATCCTAGATAAAATTTATGCTTTTTAAAATAAACTCAACCACATGTTTTCACGTGGACCCAGAGAAATTTGCATTCAATTCCATACCAAATTTTTGAATCTTAGAGTGAACTGCCTATTTTTGAATGTTTTTATGATATAAGATGTTGTTCCTATCAAGATTTAGTTACAACAATATGATTTTAAAACTACAACACTCAACTACCATAAAACTTCCATCCATAATGATTTCTATACATCAATATTCTACCATCACTATGTTTATTCCTTTTTATCTATCGACACCAAAAAAAGTACATAAGAAATATATAGAAAAATAAAAAATAACTTTACTATTCACATTCTATTTGAATGTATTGAATCACTAACATCATCTACCACTGATCTATTGTTTTTTCCCCATTTAGAATTCAAATTTTTTGTTAACGCACCTACCACCATATTTCATTTACTCGGTGTATATATAATGTAAATTTAGAAAATTTGGAAATATTCATCCATATCTTTTTTCCATGATTCCATTCCAATTAAGATTTTTTATTTTTTAAGATCATAAGACTCATAACCACTATAAATTTCACAATAATAATAAAATGTCACCAGTTCATCAAAGAATTAACTACTGCACCTGACTCGAAAGTGATTCGTGGGTAATTATTGAAAATAATATTTAACTAGGTTGGTCCATAAGAAAAAAATGACCACCCAATGTGACAAAAAATCCTACCCCAAATCTTGAAGATTCACAATACAACACATATCCTTATCCCGATAATAAAAAAAATCAAAATTGGTGATAATGTATAATGAAAATTACGATCATAGAAAGACATTTGAAATTTATCATACCAATGTGATGTAAAATTATTCATATTACATGATATAACTAGAGAATAATGTTGTGAAAAAATGAGATAGAAATATAGAAAAAAGAAACTATATATTTCAAAGGCATTATTCAGCAGCTGTTAAAGGATAATAGAATTAATCCTATCTGGATCCATAAAAAACACTTTTAGATATTACATGGTGAAGTAAATGTTCCTATAGTATCAAAAAATCAATATTTTATAATATGGAAAAAATTAAATATTCCAAAAATATTCCAAACATTATTTTTAATTTCCCCTGTTTCTCAGAACCTATTATTGAACCCACTAGTTTGTTATCCATAAGCACCAATATAATTGAATCTTGATATCTCTAAAATAACTAATTCATAAAATCCATAAATACCATTAGTGAATTCATGGGACCCAAATGTATAAACACTTATTAATAATTTCTATATCTACATTTGAAAACATTCATTGGATTATCATCATTTGGAACCTGAGAATGGTTATATTCGGATTGCATGGATATTTTGGAGAAAAACTAATCTCTCCTAAAATGAAAGAAAATATCATCTATGCATGGAAGTGGATACTTATTCAATATCATAAAATTATTATGTCTAAGATATTCCAAAAATATATGAAGAGTTACATGAACATTTTTGATAATACAGATCAACGCATCCCACTAAGACGTGCTCAACTTACTAAACCATTTTATTTCTTACTCTTCTTACTACACATATAATTCCTAATTTTTGTTGTTCCATTAAGTATGATGTAAGGGAAATATAAATACTCACTAAGAGGATATCCATCATATACTCCACATATCTGGTGGATAGACACTGATGATATATTTTAAAAAAATACATTAATAAATTAGTAAACAACGTCTAGAAAAATACTATTTCTGATCTATTACATCGATGAAATGTATAAAACAACATGTAATACAAGATTATTCATACTACTAGTTCAAACAAAACCATCATACCTTTCTTTACATTCCATTATCCATTAATGATATGATTTATGAAATCATTAGTTGTGAAATATTCAATTCTGGTATAATAGTTTATGTGAGCCTTAAACATTGCCAAGAAATGTATACATAGGATTATTTCCCATAATTATTTTTTATTCACAGATAAATCCAATATCAACTCATCTTCACAAAATATTATATAACATGCTCTATATAGAATGTCTCAACATTCACATTGTCACAAAAGAGATTACATATTTAACACTGAAGGTATAATCTCAACATTTGAACTCAAAAAATCAATAGTACCAAATGAAATAACAGAATATGAGGTAACCATATCAATATATTTTTTTAAAATGGTATAAATCAAAATAATCTATCCTCCCAACAATGATGTAGCTGATTGGACATCCGTAATAACATTCTCATCTCGATATACATATTTACTCACTAAACGTTTTACATGTTTCCCTTTTGAGATCGTCTTTATTAAGGAGTCCTAGTTTTCCCAGAATCACCATGGCCTGAACTGTTATTCTGATGAGTATTTTTTTACCTCCCCCATTCCATTGAATCCAAATATTTCTACAACATATGAGAAGTGACCAAAAACCGACTTATAAAACAGTGACTATAACAACAGAAGTCATTTTTGGAACTTTTTTTTCAAATGATTTAATTAAGCTCTAACATTGAACTATTCCAAAAACACAATTTTCCAGGCACTGAATTTGAGTACGATACATACACCACTGATCTAGCCAATGTAATATGCAACACATAGATTATAAAAAACGTGATTTTTTATTATAATTATATATATGAAGTAATTATAATCTAGTTATTAATCATAGGAATTTTATTATTAACAAATATTTTTTAAATATTTTTTATATTAGTTTAATATAAATATAAAATATTCATAATGAATAATTAATTTCTCTAATTTCCATATATTTTTGAAAATATTATATCATTAAAATGAACTAAATTTCATGTTTTTATTATAATAATATTAAAAATTACCATTGTAAAATTTAGAAATTTAATTTTATAAAATAAAATAAAATTTTTGAATTTATAATGATGAAATTATCATAGGGTGATTTCTTTTGACTTTTTATGAGATATATCATTTTTTGATGAATACAGACTACATTGAATTTTAACACCGTGTTTTTTTCTTCAAATTTTTTTACTGTTAAATAATATTTTAAATTTTTTATTTATAGATTGATAAAATATAAATCAATTAATTAATTGTTATGTAATTTTATCAAATTTCACATTGAAATTAGTTATAAAAATAGATCATGTTTTTTATCTTTTTTACATAATAAACCGTTAGGCTTGTCTCATCTATGGAATTATTTTTAAATTAAAATTTCCAAATATATGATTAGAATTAGAGAAAAATGGATCCATAAATTGATTATTCATAATTTAAAATATAAAATATGGTTATCATATTTTTGAAAAAAATAATTAGTGACTGAAATTAAAATTAATTATCGTGATTGAGGTAAAAACTAGCCTAAGAAGACAATAATCCTTAATACTATGTGCCCAAATAACCTATAACTGATTCCAATAAAAATAGAATGGCCATATTTTTTTCATAAAGCATCCATTATTGATTTTATAGTTTTTATGAATATTATATGTAAAAATATTTGTACACCTAACTTTTATAAAAAATATTCTCTTTTACAATCACTTCCAAATAAAAAGAAAAAAAATTCTCCTCTAATTCGCACCTCATAAACAACATTTGTTCATTTAAGTGATTCCATATAAAGTTACCAAATAACCAAAATTCCACATTAAATCCTCAATTTTATCATCAATCATTCCATTGAAGCCCTTTAGTGAAAACCAAATGTATTTACTGGATGAAGAGGTTTCACCATCCCTCCATCTCCTAACATTAGTTTAAATTTATCCACACCGTCAACACTATATAAATTGATATAATAAAATAAAATTAGTTTAAACATATATTTATTTTTGTTAAACTACTATTTCTACCTAAACTGAAACACAAACTTAATTAATAGGTAACAAACATATTTTTTATGTGTATAGAGAACCACAAAAACATGAAGTGATGAATTTTTTTTGTCTCACCACTTCATAGATGTGAATTATAAATGAATTTATTTTTAAAATATATTGATGATTATTACTCTCTATTTACAATGAAATAAATATCATTATGGTTAAACACGTATACCATCCATTTTTTTAATACAATACTTACATTTGAAGATGTATAGACATCCACCCCCACAAAGCGATGTGATTATTTCACAGCAATCATGGAATGTATTAAGGTTACATTATGTGAAATTATATTATATTTATCAAATTTTAATTCTACCAAAAATATAATATATATTTATATATACATTTAATTTATTTTCATTATTTCTTTAAATATTATAATAAAACTAAAATTACATTCCTGAATACGTACAACCTATAATCCCCCTCAATGGTGTATTCCATTTTCATAATTATATATTTTATATATAATTATAGTTAAAATTTAATTTAAAAAATTATTGTTATATCATGGTTTAAATTCTGTATATCATGATTTAAGTATAAGGACCTATGAAATAAAAAATTTAGATACATAATATGAACCATATAGATATTACTCAAAGGGAAACCTTATAATATAATAGTTAATAAGAGGATAATATAAGGTCATAATAAGACCATATATAGTATTATATATTATAATATTATTTCATAAAATATTTAATAATTATTACATTAATTATAAGGGATTTATATACAAATACAATGAGTGTTAACACAAATGATAATAATAATGCATATCACATTTTATATCTATGATATACATTCCATGTTTTCTAATATTTAGTTTTGTGTATTGAAAAAAAATATTTTAATTTATTATAGGAATCATAATATTAAATTTATTATAATTAAAATATCATTTCTATGATATATCAGTCATTAGGATTATGCGCAATAATTTATTTAATCGGTATGACAGTTTTGTCTCAATTTTATTTATTTGAAACAAATGTTTTATTATCAACAAACATTTTTTTGGAGTAGTATTCGACATGTTATATGATTAATCACATTCTATTAATGATTTTTAAATATTAATTTTATTTCCTCTTCTTAAATTGATAGTATGATCCCATGTTACCATGTGGTAAATACTGTTTGAACAAATCCAATCATTTAGAGAGATTTTTAAGAGTGTTATTACATTGAGGAAAAACAGTGATCCATCACTCGTGAAAAATTAGGAGATTTATTCTCCTCTATTAATTTAGTATATATCCATGTATTGGTACCATTTTTTCACTATTTTTAACATTATATAAATAGTTTTTAGAAGAAATCAAACAATATTTCTTTTTTGGTTCACAAATCTATTTTATTTCCAAAACAATGTTTCCAAAGAACTCAAAAATGGTTTCAATCTTTTCTTAAATGTTTTAAATGAAAAATGATTATAAATTTATTTATATATATATTTATATGTTTCCAATGCATTTTTTATTTTTTTTATTTTTAATGTTTTGTATATTTTTTTCATGTAATAATGTATATTTACCACATTAAATGTTTTTTAAAAAATATTCAACATTATTATCCATATAATAGGATTGCTTTTTGAATTACTCATTTTGTTCTATGTAATATATTCATATTTTCCATTAATATTATTTCTCTGAATGTTTTATGTTTTCATGGAATGATTTTTATGAATCTATATTAACTATCACAAGTCATATGCTTTTGAAACCCACTTATTTTCATAATTTAAAATTTTTATTAAATGATTATGAAACATGTATCTTTTTCCATAGGATATTATTCGCTTACCTGTCTATGATACATATTTAATTAAATGTGTTATAATATTAATTTTCATTATCATTGGTATAAATATGCATGATTGATTTATGATTATATTGAGACCTATATCTCTATTAAATCTATAGGGTATATATTTATATCTCATGAGATAGAATAAGATGGTGTTGGGAGTGAACCTTGACTACTAAGATGATCATAGTTATGATCCCTAACTACCATTTTGGCATGAGGTGTGAACTCATAATACTAATATAGATACATGAGTGATCCTTGAATACCTAATGGTATGGGGTGTGTTTCCATACTACCATGTTGGCCATGGCAGTGATGCATTGACTGCTATGAAATTGATTTTCTATTCTTATGTGTCATGAAAAATTACATGTATTAATCATATGTTATGCTTTCATGGATTATTTATATTATTAATTTATGATCTTTGTCTTATGAATATCCATGCATTATGAAACGATTCATATTTATGATATTATGATCTGTTGGGTAAGAACTTATAATGATATGATCATGTTCCTATACCCCTAGGAAAAATTTATTTCCACAAAACTCTATTTTTTAACCCTACGAAGAATTTGAGAACACCTATTTCTCTATTGTATAGAGAATAATAAATTTATTCTAGAAATTTACTTTTTATATTGTTATGTGGTCCAGGTGTGGACTCTAATAAAGAATATGAGGAAGAAAGGTGAGATTTAATCAATATAAATTATAGATTACATGAAATTATTTTTCAATAAGTAACATCCTTAGATTATTCATACCATAATGGGTATAGAGTACAATGGGTTTATGAAAATGTATGATAAATATATTGGTACCAATGATGATTATTTCATAAGTCCTGTGAGGATAACATTATGAATTATCAGCCAACATGAAAGTAATGTTTGTAGGTTCTTCATTGTATTAAATCCATTACTTAGATGGAATTAGCCACAATATTCAATAGTTTCTATAAATTGAATTTTCATTGTGCAATCATGGTTGAAATATTTATTGGAGTAATAGATCAATTCAATTGTTTTGACAAGAAAAATAAGATGGATGTTAATGGAAAATATAAAAACCACTAACAGAAGAAGAAGAGATTTAAATTATGCTCTATGTGTTGTAATAAGAATTGTGGATTTTGACATTAATGGTGAAATAATTTTTTTATGTTTGGATGGGGGGAATTTGGAATTTGATTTTCAATTTGTTGGGAATCTGTTAGATAATATTGTGAATGGAGAAAAATCAAAATATACTGCATCTCCAACACTTTAGTGCTAAATGTGTAGGGATACTAAGAAATATGCTAACCAGTTCCCAAACAAAAGGGATGGTGATGATGATCAACTTTAGAAACCTCTTTGAACAATTGAAATATGTAAATATCATGAAATCACATTTTTTGGACAAGAGGATCAATAATTCCAGGGTGATATATAAAATTACCTTCCACACATGAACTGCCAATGACATTCTTTATTCAAGATCCACTAAATCATTAATAAATAAAAATTTTAAAAGGGTGTTATGAATCCACAAAAATTATTACATATATAATTAGAAGTGAAAAAATCTAATGGCATTATTATTTCTTCCAATGTATATTATTCTATATTAGTGGATATTTTTGTGAATGTGGTCCCTTCAAATCATGACATTCTTCCTTTGTTTAATTGGATGTCATCTTAAACCTAGATTTTATTTATATTTATAAATCCAATATATGTTGTCAAGGATTGGAAGTGAAATATGATATCGTAAATCCTCTTTTGATTGTCACCCATTGCGACAGAAAGAATAAACATAATGTGGATATTACATCCTATGTATGGGTATTAATTTCCATTAAAATATTTCATTTATCTCAAATGCTCTGGTTTAAAGTCAACCTCAAAGATATTATAATTATTCATGATATTGAATATTTTTTTCCAATAAAATCATATCCTTCTAGAAAAAATTTGATGTAATATTCCCAATAGAATTAATTAATTGTTTCCACAAAATTTCAAATACTCTTTATATGCTCTCCTAATTGAGTTATATGAATTGAAGAAAGGGACATCAAAAAAACCATGAAAATCTATTTATTTAACAGAGTTTCACCTTAGTGGAATCTGGTCATTTTGTAAAGAGGAATTATGGATCAATGTGAATCTACATTGAGGGTCAGGGGTGGAGAAATATCACAATCAAGAACATTTGTTATCATCCATATATTAATGTCTTGTTTGATCAACTTCGTTTTTCTCAATAAATATCATAATTTTCCTCCTTTATCGATATCATGAATTGATTGTAATTAAAGTGTATAAACCCATGATTGAATTCTATATAATGTATGGACACAATGACTATGTTGTGATGCCTTTTTGTCATACCAATTTCCCAATATGGCTCCATGGATTTGATGATGATTTCCTTTAGAAAATACCTTTGTCTTTTTGTTGTAGTATTTATAGATGATATAATTATATACTCAAATAAAAAAAGTGCCTATAGATAACCTGATAATTGTACTAAAGAACCTATTAAAAGAGAAATGATATGAAAAATATAAAACGTGGGAACATTATAAACAAATGTATTCATTTTTGTCTCACAGAATCTCAAGAGACGGTATATCAATAATTCAATCAATGGAAAACCCTATTTAATGTTGTCATTGACTTGCAACAATGACTATGATCTGCATCTTTGTTAGATTATTTTACTATTATTGAATATTTGTAGTGAATATATCTTGACAATCTAATCCCAAATCCTTGTTAACTATGAAGGGTATCATGTTAAACTACATTGACGAATGTGAGAAAAATATCAAGGAACTGAATAGATGGTTAGTCTGGGTACTTATATATATTTTACTAGGTAATGTATAAGGGGTTTTAAATTATATTTATTCATAAAAGAATAAATTTGAATTTTTTATATTGTTGAATGACAAGGTTATTTATTATGTGTCATGCATTTAACAATTCATGAGAAAAATTATCCCACACAAGATTTGAAGAAAGTATCTATAATATTAAATTATAGATATAGAGTCATTATAATTAGTGTGAGTATTGTTATAAATAATTAATGATTCTGATTTATTAATACATTCCCATCCAAGGGTAGAGAACAACATGGTTGTTGCTTTGAGCCGAAATGGTCATCCTAGCTTATCTATGATTAGGAAAAAAATATCAATTCTTTCATGATTAAAAAATGATTGATCATGAAATCCACAATGAAGGGGGAACTTCTTATATTCATCAAATGAATTATTAACCCCCAATCATAGTGAATATTAAAATCTCAAAGAATTAATATTTAGATCTAGAAATGAATGATAAAAATGGTTTATTGTTTTTCTGGGATCAGAATGGAATAATAAGGTTCATTAACCATATATGGATTCTTTAAAGACAATATTTGAAGGAGATATTAGAAGAATCTCATAGATATTTATTATTTATTCATTATATATTTATGAATATGTATATGTATTTGAATGAATAATGTTTGTGGGATGGAGTGAAGAGATATATCGCTAAGTTTGTATCATGGTGATTGGAATGCCTTTATGATAATATTTAAAGACAAAAGTGTAAAGGGATGTTTTATCCATTTTACATACCAGAATGAAAAAGGCAGACATCAAAACTTATATTTTTTGGAATCACTGTAACATCTAATGGGTTTAATGCTATATGTGTGTAATTATATCACCATAATAAGTAAAAAATCTTCATAACTATCAGAGAATAACTTTATTTGAATCACCTTCCAATGATATACATTAAATAAGTGGTATGGTTTCATGGATTTCCACATTCTATTGTATTAGATCAGGATCCTTGTTTGCATCAATATTTTATAGAAGACTTCAGCAAGAACTTGATATAATTGATTTTTAGAAAAATGTATCATCCTTATATAGATGTTTAGTTTAAAATAAAAATTAAAACCCTTGATTATATTATGAGATATTGTTCACTATATTTGAATGTTGTTTGGGATCGACAACATCCAATAGTAGATTATTTTTACAATTTTATCTTTAGATAGAAAATCAGTCGACACCTTATGAATCCTTGAATCGGATGATGTTTAGTGCATTCATGATCTTTGATGAGGATATATAACGATTTCTATATTAACCTAGGATAAATGAACAAATGTTTTATAAAGTTAGATCTATTTAGTAACATAGCATGTAAGAACAATGTTAGAAGAAAATTTTTTCTGATAACCAATGATGTGATCATAAATTTTGGGTTTGTGAGAATTTGTATCTATGAATCTCCCTTTGGAAGAATGTTGTGATATTTCATTATAAATGGAAAGTAACCCCTATATATATAGAACCGTTTCAAATTATTGATCACATCATGATGACACCCTATCACTGGGAATATTTTCTAGTTCTCTATCAATCCCATGGTTTGTTACATTTTTCCCCACTTGGGAACTAAATAACCAACACTTCACATGTACTAAACTAAGTGGTCATACTAGTGTGGAAATATCATTCTTAATAAGAACAAAAAAAAATTAAATTCTAGGCCGATTAACAATGTTCTATGAAACAAGACCTCTCACATTGTCAATATTTTATAGATAAATTACCAATTAAGTGAAGCTACATGAAAACTATAGTATATGATGAAGAGAAATTAGTTTAATTTTTACTATAATGATTAATTTTGAAGTAGAATAATACTATAAGGGTTGTAGAATAAAATTCTCAATGTTTTTTAGACTACTTTTTCAAAAAAAGTATCTAATGTCTTTATCTTCATTAGGACAAATATTCTTTTTTCACGACAAAATCCTGGCATATATTACACACAATGACAACCTATCATATGTAATAGGAAACACATAGATTCTAGAATTCATCAATTTTTGTTGTAAATATATAAATGAGATAATTGAAACCTAGAATTTAACCACAATACTATGAATATTCATAATTACATTTCTTATTTTTTTAATGGATTAAGAAAAATATAAAATATTATTTACACGAAATATATGTTTTTGTTAATTCTATATTTAATTTAATATACTTATTTCTTAAACAAGTTAATTTTCATGTCATTATATGAAAAATAATAAAATTAATTTTCAAAATAGTCATATATTTACGTTTATATTATTAACTTATTATTTTAATTTTCAATTTCAAAATAATATTGTAGTTTTTTTTGTGAATTTTTTAGGAAACATCAATTTTGATGAATAGAGGAAAATACTGAATAATATTTTAAAAATATTATTCATATATTATATTTATATAGTTAAATATTTTTTTTATTTTGTATAAATTAGATAAATAATTATTTAATTATTCCAAATTTTTTCATTCCGTCAAAATTCACATTTAAATTGGATTTCATAACATAGTATTCATTTTATCAGATTATTGTTTAAAAATACACAATGTCAGCCCTTATAAAGGTATAATCATAAATAAATATCATAACCTTATATTTTTTGAACTTTAAAAGATGGATTACATATTATTATTCGTAATAATTTATAACTTATATTATTTGAACATCGTTTTTTTCAAACAAATTAGGAATTCCTTTTAAAAAATTGGCATTTTTATGGTTATATTATGAATTACAAGGGAATAATCCATATACATAAGAGATGAAATGGACTAGATATGTATCCAAAACCAAATTTGTTGACATAATATGTCCATAAACGTTATTTTCAAGTGAATAGATTTTTATTCCTTTATTTGAAAAAACATGGGTATACATAACATGTTTTCAAAAATGTCATCGCCATCCTATCCCTTTCATATAAAAGGACACCAACTCTCCCTCTTCTTGAAAATGAAAAAAAAATGATCATCAAATATCTACATAACCCATATTATAACAAATCTTCCTTCTTCATTGAAAAATCCATTTTCTCATCAATCAATACAAGGAATCCCATTTGTGAAATCTAAAAAGATATACATGATTAAGAGGTAACACCCTCCCTCTTGCTGCTTTGTTTTATTTTTTGATGCACCCCTCAACACTCTTTATTATTTTATTTTAAATAACTAATTAAAATAATTATTTTAACTTGTTTTTGTGCTATTATTTTAAGGTACACACAAGCACACTTCCATCTTATTAGTAACAATCATATTGTTTATGTGTCCCATGAAGTAGCATATAATAATAAGATAATTGTTTTTATCCTATACGAACATTAATTGTAATAAATTATGATAGAGAATATTTAGATAAATGATATGTAAAGACCCAGAAATTCCTTGTCACTTTTATTAAATTTTTGGGATTATTATATGTATGTGAAAATTGGCGGTGCCTTATTCTGAGATCCTGTGTGCCGAGAATGAATTATTGAACTATTTTTAAGGTACATTCAGTAAATGTATCCTAGGCATTTTATATCTATTGAAACAGTGATTGAATTAAAAATCATAGGGCACCCTTGAATTTTTAGTGTCTGGATTCAATTAAGGGAAACATCACTCTGACAGCAGTTGGTCGGGATGAAAAGATAAATATTGGAATTTTCAAAAAAACATAAAAATGTTATTTTATTTCATTTATTTAATAGTATATAGTTGGTGGTAGGACTGATGGAATGTTAAACCTTTTAATGGATTGACCAATCAGCTTTTTAAATTCAACATTGCATAATTAAATGTGGATTACGAATGAACCACATTAATGTCATGCGACACGGTTGAATCACCCATTTATTTACTAGATTATGGGGTGTATGTTATTGACCCAACTATTAGGAACCTCTTTTAACTATCGTTACACCTTCCACCGATGGAGAAATGGGGATTGGAAGATGCTCATTACGGAATCACTCTGGAGGTAAATGGACGATGACTGCCAATGCTAAAAAACCATCTCCTTTGTCTGCAATACCCTCAAATGTGGAAGCACCATCTTTCGTAGTGGCCATCAATGATCTTTGAGGTAGGGGTTTAATAATTAAATTTAAATTTGTTGAATTAAATTTATGTTTCTTGTTATGATGTTAATGGGGAGGGCTTTGGTGAAATGAACAATGCTGGTACTGTCCATGACAACGTGTCCTGATTTGTTCTTCGTGGGATGAATTTTCAACTCAATGGAATGCAGAATCGAGGAGGAACACAATGACATAGACATTTCAGAAAGAATTTAGGCATATCTGGAAGGATGAAAGGACCACCAGATCTCACCCGATGGTCCGTAAACTTTCCATCATTTTGACACTAGTTAGGAGCCACCAGTGAACGTCATGGGCGGTGGTCGGGGCTCTCTAGCCATGGAGGAGGGTGATGTTTTTTTTCCATGGTGGTCGGAAAGACGTCCAGCAAAAAACGACTATGGATGTGGGAGGCGACATGCCGTCACTCGCCTTAGTGAGACAGGCCGAAACTCGAAGGCACGATGAAGGAAGGAGAACTGATCCTAGTGGGTCCCATGGGTGATGGGGTTACAACACCTGATGCAAAGAATTAAGGATCCAAATAGATCTTTGTTTCATTCTAGAGGAAGACTGCACGACCCACACGTGGGTGTGCCGGTAAACGGGTTGAGCCACCGTGGCCCGACCTGGCTGGGCCAGTCTGCGGCCCTACCCTAGCCGATTTGGGTCGGGCTGGGATGGTTTGGAACAAATTGGGTCTGGGACAGGTCAGTTTGACTAGGTCACAACAGACCCGGACCCATCTCGATACCATATACGTTTAAAAAGTCGCATCAGGCGATCATGATGTATTTTTGAAGAAATGTTTACAATGAAGTTATACGTGGAGCGAGACCGTCCTTTTGAAATACTATACATGAGTTTTGAAAATTGTTAGAGTATGGTTGGGTTGGATTGACCACAAATCCAGCTACGTCATTATCACTAAAATTACAATAAAATAGAGATGAATAATTTGGTTGACACTTAATCTATTGTGTTCGAACCTTTTTGACATGACAGATCATTGGGTAAAATATACATGTGACATCATGCTGGTCGAAATAATAAAGACGAATTGATTATATGTTTCCCCCCAAAAATAAGTGTACTATGACCGAGCATACTATGTCTAGCAGAGATGTGAAAAATGAAGAGCGATTCCATGTGAATAAGCACCGATCCAATTTGTGTGAATCAAAACCCTACGATTTAGTGTGCATCCATGCCTAGGGATTTTTTTGAATCTGTACCTAGTGATTCTGTGTGATTCGGTACTGAGGTTTTCTAAATGAATCAACACCCAACGATTCAATGTGAATCAACACCAACAGATTCTGTGTGAATCTTCACCCATCAATTCTATGTAAATAATCAAATAGAGATTCTATGTGAATAAGAACTTATTGATTCTATGCGAATCACCACCGAGCAATTATAAGGGTATCGTCACTAAGTGATTCTCATGCGAATCAACACCTATCGTTCTTGTGTGGGTCCTGCAGGTGTCAGTACCTATCGATCATGTGTGGGTTAGTAGTAGTGCCTATTGATAGTTTTTGATGATCTAGTCTTACGACTAATCATTTGTACTACTATTATTAGTTATACATGGTTTGAGATGTGTTTTTCTTTGTTATTTGTGATTGAAATCATTCTTCTGTTTTCCTTTGTGGAAATATAAGAGACCATCGGGGGTTTCGAGGTCCCACATAGGTATTGATATAACCACCCCTCCATAGGATTCACACACAGCTTGTTGTGTCTTATACAGATGACAGACAATATTGACTAAGACATATGGATCTAGGTCCTGATGGTTGATGGTGGTGATGGTTATAGTAGAGAGGTATTGAGACTATTTGTACTAACCCTTCATGTAGGATCCGTGGAGGACGATCTTATGTGATATTTCCTCTTTTCTGTTGTATTTTATCTTTAAATTGGGCTTGTATTCCATCCCCTTTACTCTTGGTGATTTGTTATTATGTTAATGTGTTTCGAAAAAATGTTATTATTAATACATATATAAAATATTCTGTGATTTTTCATTTTTGGTTATATTTTTCTATAATGATCTTATAAAATTTCATTGGACGATATATATAATTTCATAGGATTTTTATTAATTCATGGATGACTATGAAATCCTAATTGAAGGCATATCAATTCAATGATACTTATTAACTCTTTATATTTGGTATTTATCTCAAATAGAAGGTGAAAACATCGTAAATATCTCCTGCTTATAATAATGGTAAAATGTGAGTTTCATAGTCTCAAAAAAGGAATTACTATTGATATCATTTGTTTTGCCTTCAAAATTACAACGTGGCGAGCAAATTATTTTTATATGTGAGAACTAAAATACTGGAAGTGTAATTTATTTAATATGGAAGATTGAAACCGCTTGACCTTTTAATGTATTACCTTTAATATGTTTAATATTTTTAATACCTTTTATTTATATGGATACAAATCACAAGATAATAATGTTCTAGACTATAAAATTAGGAAATATTTAGAGGATATTTATATTAAATGAATTTTTCAAAAGGGATTAAATTCACATCAGAATATACAAATGATTCTAAATTTTTTTTCTGATCTGTTTATTTTGATAAAAAAAGTATAATAAAATTAATTTTTTTTAGAGCATGATATAAATGAAATATATTGAAAAAGTGTAATAGATATTATTATTATAAATTAATTATATATTTACTGTAATTTAATTACTATATTGAATGATTATTTTATTATTCATGAATGATATATATATATATATAATCATCATATTTTAATAAATAATTTATTTATTATTTGAATTTTAAAATATATATTTCGATAATATTAATTCAAAAAAATCACATAGTTATTGATTTCATCATTTAAAAGCTATAATAAACTAAGAAATTTACACTTTCTAAAATAAATCATTTTTAGGTGAATTATAAAAAAAATTATTTTAAAGATAATAATGTTTTATAATACTATAATTCTATATTATTTAAATGAATGAATTTAAATAAATATTAAATTAAAAAATATTTTTTTATGAAATACAATTCGTTTATAAATATATGTTCTCTTTATAAATCAATGTTATAGTTTTTATAAATCAATATAAATTTTCAAAAAAAATAAAAAGTGTTATTTGTTATTATATGTTTACCATATACTCATTATATTCAATTTATTTTTTAATTATATTAAATGATTTTTTTGCATATATTATTTCTAATTAAATTAATATCCAAGGAATCAATATTATATTATATTTTTCTATGAAATATTTTTTATTCATAAAAATAAATATATCATAAACCTGTTTTATGTGAGTTTTTTTTAATATTTTAATATTAATTATTATTTTTTAATGAAAATTAATACATTAAATTAGATAATATTATATAAATAAAATATTATATGTATATAAAATTACTAATAATTTTTTTTTCATAATGATTTATTAAAATGAAAAAATGTTTGATACTATTGTATATGTTATATTTCTTTGATTGTTGGTGGGTAAAATAAGATATAATGATCAACATATCTATTAAAATTAGATAAATTTAATTTTTTGTTATATTTCTATCATTTCTCTCCTATATTACAAAATTTATTGAAAAAAAGGAAATATCATGGAGATATATTTTTATTAATTTTTATTCTGAATTATATTGACAAGGTTGTGACATTAATCACCTATAAAAGGAAATAAACTTTTATAACATTCACATAAAACATTTTAACATTATATCAAAAATTATCCAAATAATTACCTTTAAAATACATATAAATAGGTCGTCAATGTATCAATATTTCAAAAATATCATCCAATATTCCATTATGTGTTTTTAGAGAATTTTCTCCAATGAAGAGGTATATGTTTTGATAAGATGTTTTTTCAGTTTTCTTATACATTAACAAAATTATATTACTATATTACCATATAAACATATTTCAGTAGAAAAATTTCAATATTTTTTTTATATAATATTTTTAATCATTTATATCTCATTCCCATATTTATGGAAGATAACACCTCAAGTATAAGGAGTATTGTTTTATGGGTGATTTTATTTATTGAAAAATTAGAATGAATTTGTTTTTTTGGAGATACAATAATATTATAGTCAATGTATGTAAAAAAAAAGATGCAAGGGAATGAATTTTATGATTTTTTAGAGTAACACATAGTTATTTTCATGGGGTAGATCTGTTTTCCATTTTCGTAAAACTGTTTGGGTCCTAAATTTAGAGGATTAATGATGCTTTGTGAATGTTGGATTTCTGTTTATTTTTCATGAATATATTTAAAATTCATCTAATTCATGATGATTTAATTCCATTACACGGTTTGATTCTTCGTTTATATATGAGGTATAAACAATTATTGTATCTTCATTAATGATGGATGAGTCACGAAAGAAATAATGTAATCTCTATATATCATCTCACCTCTCTTAATTGGCTTGAGAATGTGGAAGGAAATTTAAATTCCTTTAGTAAAATACCAATGATTCCAAATTAATGAAATAAATTTAAATGTATTAACTTATATTATTGCTGGTAATTCGATTTTAGAAATAAATTAACCCATGAATACATTTTATAACAAAATACTTTTACATGTTCATTGATTAAAATTTATGAAAAATATAATGTAATACAATTTAAATAAATCCAATGTAAAACATGGTACCACTAGGGAAAATCTAATAACAATTTACAAAGTTGAAGTGATAATAAAAAAACCACAGGGAATTAAAATACATGGAATAACATATCTAACCATGCTCCATGCTCAAAATTCACAATACATCGAATGTATCTATAAATAACTATTGGGAAGTGTGATACTTTAAAATTTCTAATTTTATGATGACCAATATATGATAAATCACCAAAATTCATGAGAACGGTAAAATAATGAAACTAGGTATGATTTTCAACAAATAAACTACCAACTCAAACTACTATGATTTAACATGTTATCATTGTTATTAAAAAATTTACCTAAAACAATTGAAATAATTTTATATCAATGTCAACCAGTATTACACCAAATTAATTTAAATACTAAAATAGTTTCCAATGAAATGAATTAATATAATTTATTCTATTAAATATTTTATTTTTATCATACCCAACCAATGATTATCTAAACACCCATACATGCATTCTTGTCTGACAGTTCCATATTCATTGGAAGCATCTCTCCCTTCCACTATGTCTTAACAAAGTAGAAAATATCCTTATTCCCCAATTACACACACCCATAATTTAGGGCCACATACCTTTTCACCCAAACCATCCATTCCCCTTCTAAATGGTCTTGAATAAAACATGAACTCACATAACACATTAATTCAAAAAAAAAATCCTAATCAGCACATTATAGTAATTTAAAAAAATTATTTATTGAAACCATCAAAAAAAAATTTAAAAAAATTTATAAATAATGAAGATTTCATGAAAAGTAAGAAAATTAAACCATTAAAAATATTTGATCAAAAAATTTAATAAAATCAACATTATAAAATCATTAAAATATAGAACACCACAAAACGACTTCCCACATTCTACTATTTTTCCAAAAATACAAAAACCATTAAATAAAAGGGTAAATAACTTGCTTTGAAAATAAATTTGACCATTAATTTTTATAAAAATTTTTTTAATACAATAAACAATGTTCTAAGAAGATGAGTTGGGAGTGAAACAATGAACCATGAAAAATATGTAAAATGAAAAATGGAACAAAAATTCCCAAACAACATAGTTGTATCTCCACCGAACTGCCCAAGATCTCATTCCAAATGATCTAAAAAGAATAAATATGACCATGATTAGAAAAAAAACCATATATATCTTAAGTGGACTATATCTATGAAACCAATAGAGGTAAAAAATAATATTTAAGAAAACAATGAAATGACTGCCATAAATGAGGACATACCAGGGAATCAATATTTAACTAATAATGAAACACCTATAAATCACTTCATGATTGATAGTGATTGGTTCTAAAACATTTTCGAGAAACAAAACATGATTTAGTGTAAGTTCGAGGGATCAACGAATGTTTTAAAATTATTCCTATCCCAGATCCAATTTTCAAGATTTTTTTAGACCCTGCATTGTTAATCTCATTATTAGAAAATATTATGCGGTAACCATGAAACTGCCACTCCCTCAGTGAGAACCTCACAAGTTTGGCATGCACTGTTGGAAAAAATGATTTCAAACTGTGATAAATACCCATGTACTAGTTGGTATTATTTCTCTTGGTTGGATGTATGGTTTGGAAAAAATATGTCCCTACCTATCTTATCCCATTTATCCACTCCTATGATTTTTACAGTTATGGGTTCAAAATGTGGTTCTCAAACCATGCACATATAAAAATTACAAAAAATTGCACATATGTTTCTGAACCCTCCCATGATAAATTATATCATATTATATAGATAAAATTAATAAATTAATGGTTAGTTATATGAAATATAGGGTGCTACATTTACACCACCATTTTCATTTCTATCATTGTAATATAGAAAACATAGATTTCCATGAAATAGATTGATCTATCGATTGATTATTTTATTTTTTGCTTTCTAATGTCTAATCTTAAATCAAATAATGTTTCAATAAAAACTAAAATAGACTTAATATTTTTTCATGCAAGATCTCTCTTCCACATAAAAAATCCATATAGAAATGATGGACAATAATGCATCTGACTATAGGACAACGTGATTGCATCAAATCAAAGAATCTAGGTCAAGATGATAATTTTTCAATTGCGATACATTAAAAAAAATACGCATCATAGTAAACTATACCAGTAAATCTAACCTATATCCCACTTTACCCACCCTTTCAAGTATTTTCAAATGGAATTTGTATCTAAGAGTTAACATTTCTTGAATTCCCAAATGATGATACCCTACAAAACACGTAATCACTTAGTTAAATTAAAAAACTATCTCTGATGATCTAAAAATGATATATGACGACTTTTGTATGATTCTATATATTCCATGATCAGCTAAGTCTTATACATTTATTCAAGGACAAGGCTCATCCCAAATAGTGAGGTTTAATATGTTTCCACCCAAATAAGTGGTAAACGACAATAATGCCAATATATTGATTAAAAATTTCCATATATGAAATGGAATATCATATTATATTATATGATAAATCAATCAATGCTATGTGTTCATACAATTATCCACTAAAATAGATTACTCAAACCTACTTCATGTCTTCCATAATTTTTTTCAACATTTAGGATTTCATATTCGTATGGGGATTCTATGTCTTACTCATAGTCCACATAATCCAGAGGGATTTCTATAAGGATTTAGAAAAATCAGATATACGCCTAAGATATCTCTCTGAAATAGTATAAAATGGTACTCCATGAATCATTAACAATTCTCATATATGGATTTTGCAAATGTGCTCTACCATATGATATTAATGAATTGGGATGAAATGGTATGAATTTGTTAGAAGGACTACCATCACATAGATAGAATGGTGTTTATGAACCACCATTGGAAGACCTATCACAAAATCCATAGTTGTTAGCTCCATATATAATATAGAATATGTAATGAATTAAATATACATATTGATTATTGTTTCTATATTTTAACATGGTTAAAATTTATGCTTCTAAAAATAAACTCAACAAAAAAATTTTCATGTTGAGCCACAGAAATTGTGGATTGAATTCATTACACAAATTTTGAATCCTACGATGAACTACCCATATTGAATGTTTCTATGTTTTAAGACCTTATTCTTATCAAGAAGTAGGTACAACCATATGATTTTGAAACTACAACACTCAACTCTCATCAAGATTCCATCCATCTATATTTTTCCACCACTATGTGTTGTATTCATTGATACACATTCGAGATCACATGGTTATACCTATGCAACTATATACACCAAATCAGGAACATAAAAATTGAATTAATAATGATTCATAACCTTATTCATCTTTTTTTATTGAAAAGAACCCTCAAACAAAAGGACATGGTAGATAATCATTAAAATAAAGAAGAGTACAAGAGACAAAAATGAGGTATCTTGTTACAATCAGCCTCATAAAATGGAATTAGGGACTTGGAAAGGGAATTAGACCTAGTAAAAGGTACACCAACCCCAATAGTCTCCAGACCACCTGCCACCATGTTCTCCTCTCCATAAACATGCATGATTAAGAACTTGTGAGCCGAATGAATCTCCATGTATTGCAGCAACTCTACTGCATGATGCCTCGAGATAATCATTTCACCATATATGATGGCATGCATATAGTAAATGAATAACTTTAAAATGAGATATTATTCCAACCATTCATTTTCACAAATGATACAGTGTGAATAATCCAAATCATCTCTACCTCAAGAAAACTTGTCACACCACAGAAACCATTGATGCATCCTTTAACTGAGTCATCATGTTCCCTATTGACCACACCATAGCCGGAAGGTCCATGATTTCCTTTTGAATATCCAGATATATTATCCTTAATCCAATGAGGGGAGGGAGGGATCCAAAAAACCTCGATAGTATCTGAACAAGGTCTGAAATTTTCTTGAACACACAGATTTTTTAGAATCATAATGCCTTGAATGATGTTGTAGCAGTCAACCAAACAGACCCTGGAAAAATCTGGTATAACAGCAAAAACCTTCAACATGAAAAGTTGTAAGTATAAGTATTTTCAATTTTGTGTAGAAATTTTTTGTATCCTCCATATTGCATGTAACACTTCCACTAAATCCATGAAAATGAGGGCCCAAACCTGAGCTAAAAGATGGATAACCAAACAGCAGCGCAGGAGGGCCTGCAGTCTAGAAAATATCAGCCCATCCAGATCAAAAGCACCAAAAACCTCTCTCCATATAGCCGGGTCTCTTTATGAAGTGAGAAATAAATGCTCCTTGTCTTCTCGATGATAGTTTCATAAACAACACCAGGAACAATTCTAGAGACCAAATATTTTTAGAACCTCATCAGTAGGTAATCTTTTAGAAAAAATCATACATATAATAATAAATAAGGACGGCCTAATCCATGTATTATTGAAAGAGAAAACCATTTATACTCATCATTAAGACCCTTATCAACATTAGAATAGTGTAATTTTCTAGTCAAAACACTAATTTTTGCTGGATCCCTTGTTAGAATCAGAGCAGGATACAAAATTTTGGTGATCAATTAGATCTTGATGTTCATCCGGAAAATTAGAAGAAGGATCATCTAGAAAATCCTTCATAGAAACCAGAACACTAGAACTCAGATTATCCAGCTAAAATTCCTCATCATGAATGTAGGCTATCCAGTTATAGTTCCAGATCTTAAGGCTAGAGTTCCGATTCAAAATCCATCTAGAACAAGTCATATCCTTCTGAAAGGATGATCAAACTACTAGCCAGAGAGAAGATACATTGAATGCATTTCTACCCAACCTCAAATTATCAGTAAAATGTGATTTATGGAACCCAGTCAAATATAAGTTAATGTGAATGATATTCTAGGTTAGGCAGGTTTGAATTGCTTCATTAAAAGTGGAAATATTATTTATACCCATACCAGCAGATTGTTATGGTCTCCAACAGACCTTCCAGGGTAAAATTACCAACATCCTCGCATGGATGTTACGACTCTAAATAAAATTCTTAATATACATGTTAATGTGTTTGTGAAGTCACTTTATCCATTAATAGACCATAACCAAGAAAAATATCTTGAAAATGATAACAGATTTTACCAAACTGATTCATCCAACTAGGGATAGACTCTTCCCTTTACAAGATGAGAGTTTTCTATTGACACTATCCACAATTTCGAAGAAGAACGAAGCTCTAGTGTTCCTCCAGAATAAAGGAACACCTATATAGTTGAAAATAAAATATCGTTCTTTAATTCCCAACTCTGAAAGAATCTAGTGCATCCTAAGAATATAGATCCTTTACAAATATTAATGTAAGATATATCCCAACAGTTACATTGACCTGAGAGAATTTTTTAATTCTATAATATTTTCTTCAAATACAAACATTCTTGTTTCCTCCTTGATGGAAAAGTATGATATCATCAGCATATAAATGATGAGAAGGGGAACTAGTGACATGGAATCTAGGATCAATTTAATTTGACCTTGATAGACAATGTGAGTGATGATTATACTAGGTTAATCTTCCACAATAGTGAATAGAAGGGATGAGAGTGGACCCCCCTGTTGAACACCCCTGGAACATGTAATGTATCCCATAGGTTATCCATTGACAAGAATTGAGACATGAGCTTAACCAAAAAGGGTGGAAATCAATCAAATAAATGTATCATCGAAAACAAATTTTTTAAAAAAATTATAAATAAATGACCAATCCATAGTGTCGATATATTTTTTTTGTTAATCTTGATGGAAATTATACAACCTCATACATGATTTTTAAGCAGATTAAGGAACTCAGAGGCAGAATAGATGTATTCTTAGATAGATCATCATTTGATGAATCCAAATTGGTTACAAGAAACAATCCTAGCAACGATACATGAGAGCATGTAAGCAATAATCATTATTATTACCTTGTAGCATGTCTTAACCAAGTCAATTGGCCTAAAAATTTAGATCTCACATTAATTCTCAACATTTGAAATAAATCTGATGAACTGAGAATTATGACCCTGAGAGTGTTCCCCTATGATGAAGAAAGTTGCAAATAACTTTCAAAAATCTCCATTGATGACATCCCAATATTTATAGAAAAAAAAATATTAATGAAATCTAGTGTTGGAGAAGTAGAGGCGTTATGTATGAAAACAACATCCTTAATCTCAAATTCCAATGTGGGGAAATGAGGGTTGTATTACTGGAAGAATTGACTAGTGCAGGGATGATACCATCCTTTAGAGTTCCCCCCAAAGTAGGACCATTGAAAATAATAGAAAAATACTCAAAACTGTAATCTATAATATAAGCCTGATTTCCCATGATCTAGTCATCAACGTTCAAAAAGGATATGGGACGTCTAGCCTTTATATTACAGTGAAGAGTGCAAAAGAGATTTGTATTCCGATCACCCTAATGGAGCCACATAATTTTTAAATTATCCTTAAGATCATTTTGTTTAGTGGATAGGGGAGAGTTAAACATGAACATAAGGACATAACACATAGAGAATCCAGAATTTAATAAAAATTTAAGGCCTCCTCCTGGAGCTTCTGAAGAGAGGATTCATGCAATAGAATCTCTTTGTCCAGCTCACTATAAGTCTCTCAGCACCAGGATATTATTTTAAACTTATGCATTCTCATTTTTAACTAAAGAAGCACCTTGCATATAATTATATGATCTGTCAATCAGCTTACCACAATCACATTGAGATGCCCAATCAATGTTGAAACAGAAGGAGAGGGGTGTGCAAAACACCCTACCCTTAAAACAAACCAGAATCAGATAGTGGCCTAAGGAAAAATTATGTAGGGTAATGTAGGAAATAGAGTCTCATTTATCCAAAGAATAGTTATTTACAAAAGCCCTATCATGATTTCTAGCAGTCATGCAGTTGAGGAATTTTATGTACTCGATGTACTTAGCACCAACTAAACTGACCTCTTTCAGATCATTATCATCAACACATTCCTGGAATTCCCTATGGGAAATTTGAGAATTTATGAGAACCGTTCCTTCACTAGAACAAAAACTGTATTTATATCACATATAGTATACCAATGGGTAGATTTAAATATTAATTTACCCATTTCGTTCCACATCCTTCTATTGTCTTCAAATAGGAATCTAGAATAAACAAAGGATCATACCAACTACTCAGAATCCCATTGAAGAGTAAAATATATCACTTTCTCACTGATTGAAATGATATCTACCATTCCAATAGGGGCATGACAAGAATCCCATAGACTTTTATCCTTGTCATCTAATTTATTGTTAGCAACCAAATTATACCATATTTGTGAAGGCCTGCAATACCCTGGGAGAAGAAGGATTTGGGTTCAGAAATTCCAAGTAACTTCAGCTTTTGAATCTGAATGTTCCTACAAAAGGAATAAATAGTTTTGGAATTAGCAAGAACCTAACAGTTCCAAAAAAGGACATTCATTTTGACCAAGATTTGTAGTTTAAATTTCCATTATCATTTTTCTTTTTTTTCTTCTTCACAGAAGAATATTTAGTACCAGTGAAGAGCATGGAAAGACTTATAGTTTGCATTCAGTGATATGAACATTCATTAATCCTCAATGCAGAGTTGGGTTTATTATCCTCTAATGAATGTTCCTTCACCTCCATGGAGTATGGGGGGAACTTCTAGCCAGTAAAGCTTCCTCCTCCTCCACCATGTCACGCCATTTATTTCTAGAGGGATTTATATAATTTTGAAGGACTGTGTCTTCCTGGGAATCCAGATCATTATCTTTCTATTTCCTTATAACACCATCCTCCATAGGGGAAAATGGTATGTCAAAATTACCATTTTCGTAGCTGTTGAACTCATCCTCCACATAAGTAATAGCTACTGAAATGGAGCTGAAAACTATATTAACAACATACGTGTCAATCTCGGATTCAACACCCTCGTCTACATTAGTAATGGGGAGGAATCCACCAGTATGAACATTAGGCAAAGGATTAAACACCTCTTGGTCCTTGACTGAATGATCCCCCCTCTTAGGTGAAGGAACCTTGGATTTTATTTTCTTATCCACCCCATTCCATTGATTCACCATATCAAAAGTAGTGTACCTAACACACTGATGCTACTTTTGATTATTTCTTCAATTTTAAACCCATGACCCACTATCTTACAGTATTCACGAAACAGGTGATTCTTCTTATATTCAATTCTTATTTCAAACATCCTACCATTATAAAAGATGTTGACAGTGTTCAATTGTTTTTATTCTATGTTTACTTCTACAATAAAAATAGCATCGAAACCAAGCTCTTCATCAATAGTATATTGGTCCATCTTTAAAGGAATCCCGACACAAGATGAGAGATCATTGAGGATTTTTTTATGCTAATAAAACCTATTAAGAACATGTAAGCGTATCCAGATTTGGGATTTCATTTGGCGCTATGTAAATGGTTTGACATTTGGATCCCATTCATCTAGTTTGAAGCTTCCCAGCTTAAGAGATATCACCCCATACTCTATGCCTCTCAATATTCATCCATACTATTGAAAATTATCTGAAAAACCCCTTTACCATAGTAATTAATTTGACATCACTCACCCCCAAAGATTGATAAAGCCTTAGTATAAGATCAGTGTTAATCCAGGGTCTATCTCCCTTGGAATAGGATATTAGTACTAAATTAGAAAACTTAAAGGTATCATGCTGCTCTTTGACCGCATCTTGATTCGCATGAACTGAATAAACACCATCAACCAGTCAAGGAGTTGATCTTGATTGTGGTTGTGGAGCCAACACAATGCCTGAAGCACCGTTCAGGGAATCCATGAGTGAGACCCTTCTCTCCCTTGGAAAACGATCCATATTAATGACGAAAATCACCTAATTATCTAATTACAATCGTGGATGAGCAGAAAATTCTCACTCGGGAACAAAATAACCCACGATATATCTAAACTAATGTTTTTTGGGGCTTGGAAAAATCCTCAAGATCAGGAACAACCATTTATCAGTCCCTAACCTTAGACATTACATTCCATGTGAATTTATTCTATCACTGACATCAACTACCACTAATCTAATGTTTTATTCAGATATAACATACAGATTTTAGCTTAATGTAGCTACCACCATATATCATTTACTCTGTTCATACATCCAGATAGTGTTGAAAATTTTGAAATATTCATCCATATCTTTTTTCAAATATTAAATTCCAATTAAAATTATATATTTTTAACGATCTTTATACTCATATCCACTATAAATTTATCACTGATGCTAAAATGTGAGCAGTTAATCCAACCATTAACTATTGCACCTAACATGAATCGATTCTTGGGTAATTATTGAAAATAATATTTTACTATGTTGGTCCATAATAAAAAATGATCACCCAATGTGAAAAAAATTCCCCCTTAAATCGTAATGAATCACAATACACCACATATCCTTATCATAATTCAAAAAAAATAAAAATTTGGGTTGATGTATAGGGAAAATTAATATCCTAGAAAGGCATATGAAATTAAGCATAATGTTAGGATAGAAAATTATTCATTTTCCATGATATAACTAGAGAATACAGTCGTTATAAAAACATATGTGATAACAGTATAGACCATGTAATCTAAATCTCTCCAAGGCATTATTTGGCAGTTGTTAAGGGATAATATAATCTTTCCTTTCTGGATCCACAAATACAAAACTATTAGATATTAAATGGCCAATGAAATGTACCTATAGTATCCAAAAATAAAAATTTATTATTGTGGAAAACAATAAATAATCCCAAAATATTCCAAATAGTTATTTTAATTTTCCCACTTGCTTAGAACTTATCCGTAAACGCACTGGTAAGATAACCATAAACCACAACATATGAAATTCTAGATTTCCTTAAATTAACTGTTTGATCTATTCCATAAATTCCACTAGTGAATTCAGGAGACCAAAATGTATTAATACATATTAACAATGTCTATACCAACTTCTGAAAACATTTGTTGGAAAATCCTTATTCGGAACCTGAAAATGGTAATATTCAGATTGAAAGGAGATTTTGGATAACCCCTTATCTCTACTAAATTGATAGAAGAGATCATCTATGCAAGGAAGTTGATACTTATTGTATATCAGAAAATTTTTATGAATAAGATATTCCACAAATATCTAAATATTTTCTTCTACTTTTTTGATAATACAGATCATCGCATCCCACTGAGACGTACTCAACTGACAAAACTATTTTTTCATTCTCTTCTGACTACAAATTAAATTCCCCAATTATTATTTTTCCATTGAGTACGATGGAAGGGAAATATAACTACTCCCTTAGATGAAATCAATCATAATATCCACTTCTCTATTGGATGTACACACAAGATATATTTTTTTTGAAAATACATTCATAAATTGATTTAAAAAATATAGAAAAATAATATTAATGATCTATTAAATCGATGAAATGTACAAACATCCATGTATTACAAGATCAATCATACAACTGCTTCCAACAAGATAATCAGCCGTTTCTACACATTCCACTCTCCATTAACAATATGATCGGTGATATCATTTTACATTTAAAATACATTTCTGGTATAATAGTTTATGTGTGCCTTGAATATAGTCAAAAAATATATATATAGGATTATTTCCTACAATTTTTTTACTCACTGAGAAATCTATTATCAAATCAGATCCATATAATGTTATATAACATGCTCTACATAGAATGTCTCATCATTCACATTCACCAAAAAGATTTTTCAAATTTAACACTGAAGTTATAATCTCAAAATTTTCACCCAAAAAATGAATAGTATGTGAAGAAATAATAGAATAAGAGGTACATATATCAAGAATTTTTTTAAAATAATAGAATTGAAAATAATCCTACCTCTCACCAACGATGGACCTAATTGGATATCCGTAACAACATTCTCATCTCCATGTACATACATACATACTAAAAATTTTAGATGATTTCATTTTGAGATAGTCATTTCTGTGGAGTCATATTTTCCATAGAATCGACATGGCCCGAACTATTATTATGATGTGGATTATTGCACATCCATCATCCCATTGAAGACTAAGATGTCTACATCATATGAGAAGTGTTCCAAAAAAAGGCCTATTACACGGTGAACAAAATAGACCACATGTTTTATGGATCCTTTTTAAAAATAATGGAATTAATGCCTTACATTGAACTATTTAGAAAAACCAATTTCATGGCACTGAATTTTTGTAGGTTACAGAAAACACTGATCTTGCCTATATAACACGCAACACATAGCTTATACAAAACATGATTTTTTATTATAATTATTTAATTGAGGTAATTTTTATCTAGTTGATAAACATGACAATATTAATATTACTAAATAAATTTCAAATATTATTTATAACAGTTTAATAGAAATAAAACATATTAATAATGAATATATAATTTTTTCTAAATTCTATATATGTTTAAATACATTATTTTATTAAATGAATGAATTTTCATGTTTTTATGTGAATAATAATAAAAATATCCATTATAAAATGTAGAAGTTAAAATTTTAAATATAAAATTAATTATTGACTTCACAATGATGAAATTATCATAGGTTTGATTTTTTGGTATTTATATGGGAAACATAATTTTTCGATGAAGACAGCAAACACTGAATTATAACTCAATGTTTTTTTCATCATATATTTCTATATAGTTAAATTATTTTTCATTTGATGTTAATGTAGAAATTTATAAAAAGTAAATAATTTAATAAATTTATTGAAAATTTATACAATTTCACATTGAAATTGGATATGAAAATAGAGCATGTTTTCGATCATTTGTAATTAAAACCCCGCTAGGGTTGTATCATCTATGGGATTAATTTTAAATTATCTTTTACAAAAATATGTTTTGAATACATGAAATATGAATACATATACTGAATAATAATAATTTATAATTTATAATATTGTTCTCATATTTTTCAAACAAAATAATTATTGATTGTACTTAAAATTATTTATTGTGATTAAAGTAAAAAAAACCTATGTAGATAATAATTCATAATATTTAAGTTCCAAAATGACCTAGAAATGATTATAATACCAATCCAATTGCTCAATTTTTCACATAATACATCCATTATTTATTTATTTAGTTTTTATAACTTTTTGTGTAAAAATATTGGTACAGATATCATTTATAAAAAAACCTCTTTTTACTGTCCCTTCCCTATAAAAGTCCAAACTGTATCCTCTTATTCACACCACAAAACAAACATTGGTTTATTTAATCTAAGTCTAGTATAGTTACAAAAAATTCAATATTCAAGATTAAGGCCTCAATTTTATCATCAATCATTCTATGGAATCCCTTTGGTGAAAACTGAATAGATTTACTCGATGAAGAGGTTACACCCTCCCTCAAGCTCCTTACATTATTTAAATTTTTCTACACCATCAACACCAATTAATACATTGATATAACAAAAAAAATTATTTTAATCATACCATTATTTTATTATACTAATGTTTCTACTAACATTGAATCACATAGCAATTAAATAGGTAACGAACATAGTGTATATGTGTATAGTGAACGGCTTCCTCATGAAATAATGATTTGTTTGTTGTTCCTTCACCCCTTAATGGAAGTGAATTGTGAAGGAATAAGTTTTTTAAAATTTATATTGATGATATATATTCATTTTTTATAAATAAATAAATATCTTAATGAAAATATATGTATACCATCCACTTTTACTATAATTTCATTAGAGGATGTATAGACATCCACCCACTCAAAGTGATGTGATTCATTCATAGCATACAAAGAATGTATTACGGTTAAATTATGTGACAAGATATTATATTTATGAAATTTAAATTCAACCATAAATTTAATATTTTTATATATACATATTTTTTATTCATTCATCTAATACGTTAATAAAACTACTGTAAAATTCATGATAGGTATAGCCTACAATCACCCTAAATGGTGTGTTAAATTATTATAATTACATAATTTATATATTATCATAATTAATATATATTAAAAAAAATTATAATTATATCACGGTTTACATTCTGTATATCCTGATATAAGAATAAAGACCTATGAAATATGAAATTAAATCACATGAGAAGAGAAAAGTAGATATTAACCAAAGTGAAACATTATCATAGAATATTAAATAAGAAGATAATTTAAGGTCATAATGAGACAACATATATTATTATATATAATATTATTATTTTGTAAAATATTTACTCAATATTAAATTAATTATATGGAATTTCTATACAAATACAAAGAGAGTCAAGAAACAAGGTAACAAAATTGCATCTCATGTTTTATATCTATGAGATACATTTCATGGTATCTAATATGTAGTTTCCATTGATGTATAAAAATATTTTTAATTTAATATACATCTAATAAAATAAAATTAATAATAATTTTCATATCATTTCTATGACATTTCAATCGTTGGGATTATGCTTAAAAATATAACTAATCGATATGACAGTTTTGTGTCGGTTTTATTTATTTCAGGAGCATGTTTTATTATCAACATGGATTTTCTTCAAGTAGTTTTTGACAAGTTATATAATGAATCATCTTCTATTAATGACATTTAAACATGAATTTTATTTCATTTTCACAAATTGATAGTATGTTATCATGTTTTCATGCAGTAAGTCTTTTTTGAACCAATCCAATCATTTAGCGAGTTATGTTACATATATATTTACATTGAGGTTAAATAGTGATCTATCCCACATGAACAATCAAGTATTTTATTCTTCACTAATTATTTAGTATATATCCAACTACTAGTACCAATTTTCCACTAATTATTATATAATATAAATAGTTTTAGGAAAAATCAAACAATATTTTTCTTTTTGTTCGGAAATCAATTTTATTTCAAAAGCCATGTTTCAGAAAAAAACCCCAAAATGTTTTCAATATTATCTTATATGTTTTCAATGAAAAAGGATTCCATAGTTAATTATAGCCTTATTTAAATTTTTTCAATGTATTTCCAAATAACTTTTTTTAAATTTTTTTATGTTTTTCATAACCTTTTTTCATAGAAGAAATTTTATTTACCTCATCACATGTTTTTAAAATAACATTCAACATTATTTCCCATACAAGATGATTCCTTTTGGTGCTGCTCATTCCTTTATATGTAAAATCATCAAATTCTCCATTCATACTATTTACTTAAATTATTTATGTTTTCATTGAATGATTTTTATGAATATACACTCACTATCACTAGTCATATGATTTCTAAACCAACTTATTTTAATATGTTATTATTTTTTTAAATGATTATTGAACACGTGTCATTTTTCATAGGATATGATTCGCATACATAATTATGATACCTATTTTATTTAATGTGTTATGATATGATTATTTATGATTTTTAGTACAAATTTTTCTGATTCATTTATGATAATATTGGGACATATATATCTATTAAATCCATTGGGTGAAGATTTATATCTCATGAGATAGAATAAGATTGTATTGGGAGTGATCCTATACAATTTAGATGGTCATAGTTATGATCCCTGACTACAATGTTGATATAAGAAGTTTTCCTCTACTACTAATATGGATACGTGAGTTATCCATGAATACCTGATAGTATGGGCAGTGAGCCCATATTACCATGATGGCCTTGGCAGTGATGCATTGACTACAATGAAAATGATTTTATATTCTTATGGGTCTTGAAAAATTCCATTTTTTATTCATATGTTATTCTTTTATAAATTATGTATAGAATTTCTTTATGATAATTGACTTTTTAATATCCATAAATTATGAATTGATTAACATCTATAATATTATGATATGTTGGGTAAGAACTTATAATGATATGGTCATGTTATTTTACCCAGATGGATAATTTATTTTCACAAATATTTATTGTTTACCACTTCCAAGCATCTGAGATCACCTCTTCCCCCCAGGTTTTTAAAATATGAATTACGTTTTATAATTTTAATAGGGTTTTTAGTTATGTAGTACCTAGTGTGAAACAATGTTTCTCACTTATGTACTAGTGTTTATGTTTTTTTGTTTCCAAAGGCATTAGAATAATACGGTCATTGTGCATCTATTTGAATAATATTTCATTTATTATGAAAATGTGATTTAATGTTTACTAATTAGAAGTGAAGGTCACTATAAATGATTTTATGGAAAAAAATTATGTTAATATTTGTATTATATGGATTGAAAACCATAGTGAAAACCCTAATTTTATGTATAGGGATAAGACTATCGTCAATGAAAATTATCCGAAAACATCCTACACATATGGGATATAATTGATAGATTGGATACCAAGAAAGGCACCCTTGTCTGGATAGTAAATTGGGATGTTGCTCTGGCATATATTTACAAATGGTTTATAACATAGACAAGGTGTTTCAAGCTTAAATTATTGTTACCATGTTTATAAAAGAGGGATTTATCATACAACTATTTAAAACTCATAGTGGATGTTATTTTGGAATTGAAAAAATATTCATAAACCATCATGAATTAATAAAAAAGAAGTAGGTTATTTATATCCTACTAAAATCCTATGGATTAATATATTGATGATGGTTTCATAATTTAAACATTATATTAATTACTTTTTATCATTATTTGATTACTTATTGTGGTAACTGTTTCTTAATCTAGGATTTCGGTTTCAGTCGAAGGATAAAACCCAAGAGAACCCCCTTAATTGTGATTGCAATATAAAATTCAAAAATTTCCCTGTAGGGGAATAGAATGTAAAGGGGGATATAATGAATAATATTATTTCTATGTTCACAAAAAATTATAATTAAGTTATGTATAAAGGATATTCAAATGAGTAAATGAGTGAAAAATATTATGTTGAGTTATTATTGAGGTAACATAATCCATCTTTTAGATGGTGTTGTGGTCAACTTGTTCATAATAATTGGATATGTATTACTGAAAAAATGATATATGTTCTCCATTGTACAGAGAATGATAAATTTACTCTAGCCATTTTCTATTTATAAGGATAAGTGAAATAATTGTGGACTCTAACAAAGAATCGAAGGAAGCCATGTGAAATTGAATCAATATATAGTAAATATTTCATGACATTTTTTCCATTGAGTAATTTCCTTAAATTATTCATTCCATCATGGAGAAAGAGTCCTATGGTTTTAACAAAAATGGATGATAAACATGTTGGTACCAATGATGGTTATTTCAAAATACCTATGAGGAGAACATATGGAATTATCAACCAATATGAAAGTTATTTTTGTAGGTTCTCTTGTGTCCTAAATCCATGAATGAGATGGAATTGGCCACAATATACATTAGTTTCTACAAATAGAAATTACATTGTGAAATCATAGTAGAAATAGAGTTTAGAGTAACAGATCAATTCCATAGTTTTGACAATAAAATGATGATGTATGATAAAGAAAATGTAAAATTCATTTAGTGAAAAATATGAGATTTAGATTTTTATTTATGTGTTTGAATAATCGTGGTGAATATTGACATAACAGGTGATATAATTATTTTATGTTTGGATATGGTGGCCATCTAGATTTTGATTATCATTGTGATGTGAATATGTCTGATAATAGTTAGAATGGAAAAAAATAATCACAATATACTTCTCCTACACTTCAGTGCTACAAGTGTAGGGATACTGATAATTATCCTAACCACTGCCCAAACACAAGGTATGGTGATGGTGATTAACATTAGAAACCCAATTAAACAATCAAAAGAGTGTAAATATCATGAAATCACTATTTTGGATGATATGTACAATAATTTCATAGTGATATATAAAATTACCATCCACACTATAACACACAATGACTTACATTATTCATTATCCACTGAATAATTCATATCTAATGAATTTTCTAAGGGTGTTATGATTCCACCAAAATTACAAGATATTTAATTATAAGTACAAATACCAAATTGTATGATGATTTCATCACAGGTATATTATTCCACTATAGTGGAAATTTATGGTAATTTTGTTCCTTCAAATCATTAAATTCTTAATTTAGTTGAATTGGATGCCATCTTATGCCTAGATTGAATTTCACTATAGATATCCCATATCTGTTTTCATGGATTTGAAATGAAATATTATATTACAAACCCTCCTATGATTGTCAACTAATGTGACAGAAATAATGAACATAATTTTTATATTACATATTATGTATAGGTATTAATTTCCATTAAAAGTTGGTGTTTATCTCAAATGCTCAAAGTGAAAATCAACCACAATGATATTCCGATTGTTTGAGATTTTGTGGATTTTATTTCACAAAAAATTCCTTCTAGAAAAAAATTTATGTTGAGTTACCAATAAAATTCATATATGTTACCACACCAATTTCAATTACTCCTTATATAATGTCCCTAATTGAATTATATAAATTGAAGAAAGAACTCCAATAAACCATTAAAATCAATTCATTCAACAACTAGATTCATCTTTTGGAGATGATCTCTTTGTAAAAATTAATTATGTATCATTGTGAATCTACATTATGTATTAGGTTTTGGACAAGATTACAATCGAGAACATGTTTTATCTTCAAGGTATTAATGTCTTATTTGATCAGCTTCATGATGCTCAATATATTTTTATGATTTTATTCCTTTATAGATATCATGAATGGATGGTAATGAAAGAGTATATACCCAAGATAGAATTTTGTACAATGTATAGACACTATGAATATATTGTGATGCCTTTTTGTCATAAAAATTCAATATAAGTCACCTTGGATTTGATGATGAGAGACTTTAGAGATTACCTTGGTCTGTATGTTTAACTATTTATAGATGACATTATTATATACTCAATGAAAATTGAAGATCTTAAAGATCAATTGATAACTTTAATAAAGAACGTATTATATGAAAAAAGTTACAAAATATTTAAAATGTGAGAACATTGGAAACAAAAGTATTCATTTTGGGTTACAGATTCTCAAGAGACGATATATCAATAAATCCGTCAATAAAAAACCCTATTGAATGTTTTTCTATAATAACATTAGTGACTGAGATTCTTATCATTTCTGGATTATTTAGCTATTATTGAATATTTTTAGATCATATATCATGAATATCTAATCATCTTACCTTGTTAACTATGAATGGTATCATGTTCAACTTCTTCATCGAATGTGAAAAAATATCAAGGAAATGAATAGATGGTTACTCCAGGTACTTATATATACAATACCATGTAATTTAGTAGTGGTTTTAATATATATTAATTCATACATGAAGATATTTTTATGTGTTATACTGATTAATGACATGGTTATTACTTATAACTCATTATGTAATTTATTCATTAGTAAAAATACCCCACACAAGATTTGGAGTAAGAAACTATAATGTTTCATTAAAGATGTAGAGGCATTATCTGTAGGGAGAGTATTGTAAAATATATACTAATCAATAAACGATAATGATTCTATTAAAATTTATAAAGTTGAGCATGTACTAGAAAATATTGTTAGAGATAATAAAGGATTATTATTTATTAATACATTCCCATCCAATGAAAGAAAACAACATAGATGATGCTTTGAGCCAAAACAATCATCCCAACTTATCCATGAATTGGATAAAAAATATAAATTATTTCATTAATTGAAAAGGATTGGTCATGAAATCCAAAATGAAGTGGGGACATCTTATATTTAACAAATGAAATATTAACCCTCTATCCAAGAAAATATTTAAAAGGAAAAGTAAGAATATTTAGATGTTTAATTACTGTTATAATAATGGTTTATAGTTTTTCCCTAATAGGTATTTAATAATAATCTTCAGTAACTGTATATGTGTTCCTTAAATACCATAATTTAAGGAGATATTAGAGGATTATCATAGTTATTTATTATCTTTTCATTCTGTACGTGTGAATATGTATAGGTATTTGAATGACTAATTTTTGTTGGATGGAATAAAGAGATATATCTATATATTTGTATCATGCTGATAGGTATTCCTTTATGTTAATACTAAAAGAAAAATTTATAAGGGGGTGTTCTATCAATTTCCCATTATAGAATGAAAATAAGAGACTTTACCACATATATTTTCGGGAATCAGAAAACCCCCTAATGTGATTAATGCTATATGGGTGTAATTAAAAATATATAATATTTCATAAAACATCATAACTATCAAATAATAACTTTATTTGGATCACCTTCCCATTATATACATTTAACAAGTGGTATAGTTTCATGGATTACCACATTCTATTGTATTGGATTAGGATCCATGTTTTACCTGAATGTTTTCTATAAGACATCATCCGGAAATAAATATATAATTTCCTTTTAGAACCACTTATCATACTTATATATATGGTATGTTTGAAATAATAATTAAAACCCTTGATGATATGATGAGATATTGTTCACTAGATTGCAATGGTGTTTGGGATCAACATCTTCCTATAGTAGATTGTTTTTACAATAGTGGCTTTTAGTTAGTAAATCAATTGACACCTTATGAATCCTCGAAAGGGAATAAATATAGGGATATAATGTGATGTGATGATGATATGTATTGATTTCTATTTTTTCCTATGACAACTGAAGGAATGGAATATAAGGACAGATATATTCAGTAACATACCACATAATCATAATAATGGCAGAAAAGTTATTTGGATAACCAATGATTTGATCATAAATTTTAGGTTTGTAAGAATTTGTTTTGATGAATATCTCTCTCGAAGAATGTTGTGATATTCCTGAATAAATGCAAAATTGACCTGTTGGTATATAAATCTGCATTAAATTATTGAACGCATCATGATGATACCCTATCGTTGGGAACATAATTTTTGTGAATAGAGGAAAACACTGAATTTTAATTAAAAACATCTTTTTCATATATTTAATTTATAGTGTTAAAAAATTAATTTTTTTAAAATTATATAACATATTAATTAATTAATCCAAATTATTTCATTGGGTCAAAATTTACAATGAAAATTGATTTAAAAACATTAAAATCATTTTATAATTTTTTTGGATAAAAATCCACATTGTCATCCCTTATAAAAAAATAAAAATAAATAAATATCATACACTTATATTTTTTGAATGTGAAAAGAAGGCTTCCATATTTTCGTTCGTAATAATTTATAATTTCTAATTAGTTTAAATTTGTTTTTTATCAAAAAAGAATCAATTAATCTCAAAAATTTGGCAGTTATTATGGTTTAATTAAGCATAAAAATGTGAATAAACCATATACATAAGGGATGAAATTAACTAGATATATATCCAAAACCAAATTTGTAGAAATAATTTTTCCATAAACCTTATTTTCATGAGTATAATATTATGCATTTATTAAAAAAAACATGTCTATAAAAATCATGTTTTAAAAAATCTCATCAGTGTTCTTTCCCATATATATTAACATCCACCAACCCTCCCTCTTCTTCAAAACTATAAAAATGTGTCATCAACGATCTAACGAAAACACATTTTAATCAACCTCCATTCTTCCATGAAAAATCCATTTTCTCATAAATCCTTATAAAAATCCCTTTAGTGAAAACAAAAATGATATACTAGATTAAGAGTAACACCCCCCTCAATCTGCTGTGTTTTATTTTTTGATGTACCCCCAACACTCATTAGTCTTTTTATTTAAAAAAACCATTAAAATAATTATAATAACCTATTTTTGTGCTATGTGTTTGACCTACACTCACAGACACTTCCATCGAATCAGTAATGAACATTTTTTTTTCTGTACCGTGAAGTACCATATAATAATAGAATAATTTTTTATTTTTCATATAGCGACATTCATGTAAATGAATTATGAAGGAGAATAATTATATATATTATATGTAAAGACCAAAAAATTCCATGATATGTTTATTAATCATTTGGTAATATTACGAGTCTGTGAAAATTGGTGGCGTGTGATTCTGAGGCCCGGTGTGCCTGGAACGTATTATTGAAATTTTTTATTGTATTATCAGTAAATGTATGAGCGACATTCTGTATCATTTTAAAATGTGCTTCGATAGAAAATCCAATGGCACCATTGAATCTACTGTGCCTGGATTCACTTAAGGGAAGCTTCATTTCATCTGTAGTAGTTCGAGAGAATAAGATAAAATTTTTACTTTTCAAAAAAATTAAAATAACATAACAAAGTTATTTTATTTCTTTTATTTAATAGTTGATCAGTGGTGGCATGACTGATGACATGTCAATCCATTTAATGTCTTTACCCATCACCTTATTACCTCAACATTGAAACATTAAATATGGTCATAAATGAACAACATTAATGTCATGTGAGATGGTCGAATATCCCATCTATTTTCAAGAATCGTGGTTGTGGGTCATTGCCACAGCTATGAGGAACCTCTTGTATGTACCGTGACACCTTCCACTAATGAAGAACAAAGGTTTGGATGACACCCATTGTGGAATCACTCTGGAGGATGATTGAAGATGAAAGATAATGCTCGTAAACATCCTCCTCCATCTGAAATACCCACTATAATTGGATCACCATCATTTGACTTGGCCACCAATGATATTTGCGGTAGGGTAATTAATTTTAAAGCGTATCTTTGTTGAATTAAATAGTTTCCTCTTCTTATGATGCTAAAGTAGGGGGGAGCGGGTGAAATGAGAAAGGATTGAACCACCCACCACATTATTTATTGAAATATACTTCGTGGGATGATTTATCAACTCAATGGAATGCAGAAACCAGGTGGCACACAATGGCAGCGGCATCCCGAGAGGGAATTAGGCAAGCCCCAATGGATGGACGGACCACCAGAGCTCACCCGGTGGTCCACGTAATTTACATCAGTGTGACAGTAGTGAGGTGGAATCAGCGACCATCATAAGATATGGTTGGCGCTCTCTAGCTGCGGAGGAGGGTGGCGCCTCTCGGCACCACAGTGGTCGGATAGGCATTGGTCAATGACCAATCTTAGAGGTGGGAGGTGGTGCACCATAGAGAGATGCGGTGAGACATGACACAGCCCAAAGCTGCAACAATGGAAAGGGGACCCGATCTTGAAGGGTCCCATGGCTGATGGGGAGGGGCAACCTGATACCACCATATAAACATCCCAATGGATCTTTAATCCATTTGGGAGGTGGACTGTGCGACCCACAAATGGGTCGCGTCGGTCGGTGGGTTGAGGAGTCGCGGGTCGCACCTGTCAGGCTGGTCTGCGGCCCTACCTAGGATAGTGCAGGTCGTACTGGGACTTTTTCACCCATATCGGGTCATACCCAACTGGGTCAGCGCAGTGTCAGTCCACCTAGTCACACTGCACCCAGACCCCTTTTGTGCCGATATATTCTTAAAAAGGTTGTATCTTTCAAACCCGTCCTCTATTTTAAAAACCATATATGGAGATGGGATCCTTGGAGAGATACAATCCTTTTGAAATACTAAACTAGTGTTTTGGAGATTGTTGGAGTATGACCAGGTTTGATCGACTCCAAATCCAACATGGACATCATCCCTAAAAGGCCAATTATATATAAACTGGATGTGTCATCTATTTCATTGGATCCATTATTAGGTGATATATCATTGGGTAACATCTACTTGGGACATCATGCCTTTTGAAATACGATTGATGTCTTGAGGAGAAGTTTCCCCAATAAACAACCGTACAATGACTGGGCATCATGTGTCTGGATGATACGCGACGAATGATGAATGATTCTATGTGAATCCAAACTAAGTGATTCTATTTAAATAAGTACCCAACGATTCATTTTGGATCCACACCTTGAGATTTTATGTGAATCCGCTCGAAAAGATTCTCTGTGAATCAACACCGAGCAATTATGTGTGTATCTGCACCCAATGATTCTATGTGAATCATCATCTAGTGATTCTTTGTGAATCTTCACCTAGTGATTTAGTGTGAATCAAAACCTCATGATTCAATATGAATCAGAACCTAGTGATTCTATATGAATCAGCATCTAGCCTTTCTGGGTGAATTATCACCCAACGATTCGCTTGCGAATTAGCGCCTATCGATTGTGTGTGCGTTTTTCAGGGGTAAGTACCAATACATCATTTGTGGTTTAGAAGAAGTGCCTCTTGATATAGTAATACTATATAGCCTTATGAATAATAATTTATACTACTATTTCTAGTTATACATGGTTTGAGATGTTTCTATACCATTGTGCTTTGTGATTGAGATCAGGATTGTCATTTTCCTTTGTAGAAATATGAGAGACTATTTTTGGCCTTGGGGCCCCTACTAGGTATTGTTATAATCACCCCTACATGGGCATCACCAACAACGTTTTGTGTCTTGTGAGGATTATGGGAGTCTTTGACTAAGACTTAGGGAACTAGGACATGTTGGTGGTTTGTGGTGACGGTTTATGTGGAGTGTTATTGAGACAATTCGTACCAACCCTTCAGGTCGGATCCCTAAAGGATAATCTTATGTGATGTTTACTATTTTGTGTCATATTTTATCATTTTTTGGGCTTGTATTCTGGCCCCATTACATTCTGTATGAACTTTTACTACTATGGTTTTACATCATGGTTACATCTTCTTATAATCTTATTCTATTTTTTTGTAAAGGATTATAGTAATTTCCTCCCCATTTTATGGACATGCCTTTCTGGTTCTAGTCACCAACCCCTGTACTATGGTAGGCATGCATGGGGCAGTCATGACATGGGTCTCGGAGGACGGGTCATGACAATGTGGTATCAGAGGAGTCAGTTCAACAAAGAACATCGACTCTGATCATTCCAATGGAGAAATTGAGTTAAGTGTTTTGAGTGTGGTTTTCAGTTCAGGGATTCTAGTGTTGGTGCAGCGGGAAATGTATTCATACACTAGGGCCCTAAATTTTGATATTTTACTTGGTGAACGAAAACACTGATTGTGTGTGTTCTAGAAATGTTTTTTTTTTGATCTCTTCTATGTCAGCAGACCATTTATATATTATTGACCATGGAACAATTTTTTTTTCAGGATTCTACGATCTAGACAGCCAACCAGGATTCCTAAGAGAGTACACAATGATGGCCCACCGAGTGACAAGGCTTCTGTGTTGGTCCTTCTTACTGTGTTATAACCATCGAGTGGTACAATGACAACACCACCTCCTCTTGGGTAGTAGTTTCAACCTACCCAACTGGAAAATGGTGCACACCCACTGAACACGTTGAACGAGTTACAGCAGCAGAGGCCTCTTAGTTTTTTAGGAACGATACATCCATAGGTAGTTGAGGACTGGATGAGTGTTATGGAATGAGTTTTTTGCCTAGTTAGGACACCAGCAGAGAAAATAGTGATCCTAGTGAGTAGTATTTTCCTAGACCCTGTAGGAAGATGGTGGAGCCCCATAGTCCAATTACATGATGAGGAGACCATCGCTTGGATGGACATTGAGAGACTCTTCCGGGCGGCGTTTTTCTAAGAGACACTATGGTCTATGAATATCCAGGAGTTGTTGCACCTATAGTAGGGAATCGTATGAGTGTTCCAATACTCAGCCAGATTCACTGAACACTAACGCTACTCCACCGACATGGTACGATAACCATACTATAGGTCTCAAACCATTGATCAAGGTCTCCGGGGAGATATCAGAGAATTGATGATATCTCTAAATATCCCGACGGTTGCTGGAGTGCCTGAATGAGCATTGTCGGTGGAGAGATTCTTAGATGTACCGACCCTGATGGTGAGAACCACCTTGGGGAATTTCTTAGACAAGTCATCTATAGTCTGTAGAAGATGGATGAAGTGGAGGTCCATGTTGACCAGTCCTTCCAGAGGGAAACCCTATGATGTGGGGTCATAGGTGTGCATCTCACGAGGAAAGAGGGGGTATTTAGGGAAGAAGACGGTGCATCACGTGTAGCGGTCAGGGACACATGGGTCATGATTTCCCAACATTCCTTAATGATGATCAGAAAAAAGTTGCAGAACCACTAAGGAAGTAGATGAGGTTCGAGTGAGGAGGTCTACAGTGCTGCAGATGTGGAAGAGGAGCATGTCGTGCAATACGTATTGGACATCGTTTTGAGGTACAAACGTCACCACAAACATTTGGTCCACCGCAACCATATGGAGAACGTGGACATGTTTGATTATAAAAATAGGCATCAGAGACCTACAACCACAGTTCTTTAGAAATTATTAAAGGAATGATCTGTTTCTATTACACATTAGTTATAGTTCATATAAACAGTAGATTTATTCACTCTTTCATTTCCATGACAATTATTCAGAGCTCAATGATTCTCATAGAGTTGTTGACTCGATATTTATGATTAGAGACTCATATAATAGAGGATTTTATGATTATGAACTAGTGAATACAGTGTGGTATCCCTCTAGCAGGTGAGATCATTGGCTGAGATCTCTTATTAGAAGCGTCAAGGCCTTACGACATCATCATGGGTATGGACTAGATATCAATAGTCCATTATGATATTGACTATTTGAGACGCAATGTGCAGTGTGTCCATGAGGATGGGATCTGGTTTACCTTTACAGGTGAGGAGGAAACCATTGCATCATATAATGGACTATCTTAGTGGAGGGTCTGTCCAATTACTCGTCAGTTGGATAGCCTCTACCTAAAATCAGTTGAAGCAAGAAGTTTGTGTTTTACTGTAGTCATGGACCAGTATGCTGATCTCTTCCCTGATGATGTTTCAGGACTACCACCACACATAGGGGTAGACTTTCATACTGACCTATACCTCGGGACGACATTTATATCTACACAAGCATATCAAATGGCTCCTGTAGAGCTTCATTTGTTGAGGGTATTGTAGGAGGAAGTGCATAGAAAAGGGTTCCTAAGGCCCAATGTTGCACTATGGGAATCCATGTTCAGGTTTCACCAAGAAGGCATATGGGAGTCTAAGGCTTTGTGTGGACTATCAGTGCCAGAGCTAGGTGACCGTGAAGAAATACTTTCCTCTACTAAGGATCAAATGATCTCTTCATCCAGCTTAAGGGAGTATGGTATATTTAGAAGATAGAACTCAGATCAGGTTATCATCAGTCTAGGGTACGGGATGAGAACGTACCAAAGATATCCTTAATATGTCGGTATGGTACATATGAGTTCTTGGGGATGCCATTCGGAATGACCAACACTCTGGCAGTGTTCATGGGGATCATGAACATGATCTATCTGCCTTACCTCGATCACATAATGGTATTTATTATTGATGGCCACTATATATACTCAGCATAAGAGGAGGAGAATTACACACACCTGGAAATGCTTTTGGATACACTCTAAGAGGACCAATTTTATTGAAATATCTCGATGTTCCCATTATGGATATGAGAAGTCCACTTCCTAGGGCACGTTATCTAGGATGCTGGAGTTGATGTGGAACTACTGAAGATAGAGTTAGTTCTTTCTTGATGTTCACCCAAAAGTGTGACCAAGGTAAAAAGATTCTTGGGACTAGGTGTGTACAACCAGATATTTGTACGTGACTTCTCCTAGGTAGTAGCACACTTTTTAGCCATGAAAAAGAAGGGGAATAATTTCTTGTGGATAGAGATGTTCCAATAATGATTTTAGGAGGTGAGGTGGAGGCTGAAGTGTATCCGCATCTTGAGGCTATGATAAGAGGGTGTTGGGTATGTAGTCTATTGTGATGCATGAAAGAATGTATGGGATTTTTTCCTAATTATTGAGTGTTTATTGATCAAATACAGCCTAAGTTAGTTGAGATAGAATGAAAACTAGTATATTAACCCTGAAATAGATTTATTAGTTGTGGTATTTTCATTGAAGATGTGGTGGAACTACATAATGTGTGTACGTTTTATAGTCTACTATGATCGTAAGAGTCACAGGTATATCTTATCCTAGAAATTACAGATCTTGAGATAGTGAAGATGGATGAGTTCCTCCAAGACCATGACCTTGAGATATTATCCACTCATGAGAAGGGGAACATACTAGCAGATGAACTCTTCCAAAGGTCTAGTCTACATCTCTTGAGTGAGGCAACAAGGCATCTAGTCATGTTACATATATCCTGCATTGATTAAGATGGAGCGCCTTACCTATAGTATATGACTATAACTCCACCACATATTCTGTGAGTACAAAAGGCTCAGCCTGGGGACATAGACTATCAGACATGATGTGCTCAGATATCCTCAGGATAAGATCTTGGTCTACCCCCACAGATGCACCGAGTGCATAATTTATTCCATGTGTTGCAGCTGAGGAGGTACGTGCATGATCTTTCTGACATTGTTGACTGGGTGCAAGATAGAAATGGACAATGGGGTGATTTTTGTGGTGTTTATTGTTGAGATTGTGGATTGAAAATAGTGGGAACTTCCTGGATGGTTCATACCACATGTGAGTGTTTTTTGGAAGAATGATAATCTTTAAGAGGGGACATATGAGAGAGAGTGAGAGGTTCAAATTCCTGCTCAGTACCCCTTTTTGATCCCCTTGTTTAGTTTTAGCTTTCATGGACAAAAATCACTAAGGTAGAGTGAATGTAAAGACCCATAAATTCTATGTAACATTTTTTATTTATCTTATATTAATAAGAGTTAGAAAAAATTGAAGTCACGTGATTCAGAGGACATATATTCCTAGACGGAATTTTTTAATTTTTTTACGGTACGTTCTATAAACGTACAGACCATGTTTTCTATCTCATTAACTAGTGCTTGAATTTAAATAATGAGGGCACTGATGAATCTGTAGTGAAGGAATTTGCATAAGGAAATATTAACTTTGACAATAGTAGGTCGGAAGAATAAGAAAAATTTTGGACTTTACAAAAAAATAACTTAATGATGTAATTTTATTTTTTTATATAACAGTGGAGCGATAATGGATGGACTAATTTATTTTCAATCCATATAATGGCACGACCCTTCAGCATTGTAACCTAGTCGTTTCTACATTAAATGTGGTTCACAAATGAATCTCATTAATTTCAAGAGACATGGTCGAATATCCCATTTTTTAAATAAATTCTTGCGCATGGGGTTTTGACATGGCGGTGTGGAACCTATGGGAAAATATTTTGACACCTTCTACTGAGGAAGAATAGTGGATTTGAAAACGCCTGTTGTGGATTCACTTCAGAGGTCGGTGAATGTGGAATGTCAATTATCTTGATCCTTCTACTTTGTCTGCAAAACCCATGAATGTGGAAGCACCACATCATTTCATGATGCGTTCTTCAAGGAATTATTGTTCAACTTGATAAAAAGAGGAAACCAGGAGGAACAAGAATAAGATTGAATCCTAGGAGGTTCATTGGTGCATCTGGAAAGAAGAAAAGACCATAAAAGTTCACATGATGGCCAGTGGAATTTCTGCAGCCACTGTGGCAACATAGACCGTCGTTGGAGTCATTGGAGGTGGTCGTTAATGGCCATCTGTGGAGGAGGACAGAACTGCGGTGGTCGAACTGGTGGTTGTCAACGACCGACCACTGAGGAGAGAGGTGGTGCTCCAACGTGTGATATGGTGAGATAACCCATGTCACAAAGCTGATTCGAACATAGGGGACATGATCCCTATAGCTGAAAAGGAATTTCCACATGCCACTGCCAATTAAAGAGCCAAACTGTTCATTTAGCTGTTCCGAAGGTGGATTGTAGGACCCACACGTGGGTCGCACCATCCGGCTGGCCAGGCCAGTCTGTGGCCCATGCTCGTATGGTCCAGGCCGAGTCAGACCCGGGCTGGGTCACACCCAACATGGATCAAGTCGGACTAGACCGGGTTGGCCCGACTGGGGAGGAGAAGACACAGACATCTCGGGGTCCCAGATACGCTTAAATGGCCATATCATGTGAACCTGATGTTTGATTTCCAAACTGTCTATGGCTACAGGATCTGTGGAGTGATAATTTCCTTTTTAAATAATCCATGAGAGTTTTGGAGAATGATGGTGTACGACCGGGTTGGATCAAATTTGAATCAAACAATGCCTTCAGTACAAAAATGCCAATAACATACAGATCAGTTGTCTATTTTATGCACCATCTATTGTGTTGTAACCCTTAGGTCGTAAGAGATCATTCAGTAACATTTAAGTGGTACATAGTTCCTGTTGAAATTTGACAGATGGATTGCGGCACTATTTCTCACAGAAACAACCACACTATGAGGGGGAATCCAATGTCTGTGTGATACGTGAAGAATGAAGAGTGATTATATGTGAATATGCACTGAGTGATTTTGTGTGAATCAGCACCCATCAATTCTATGTGAATCATCACCCAAATATTCTGTGTGAGTCAGAACCCAGTGATTCTATGTAGCTCATCCCCAGCTACTCTATGTAAATCACCACCCTACGATTCAGGGTGAATCAGTTCCCAATGATTCTGTGTGAATCGCGAATTAGGATGCTGTGTGAATCCACACCAAGCAATTTTGTTGGAATCACCACCATGTGATTCTATATGAATCCTCACCAAGAGATTATCTGTAAATTATCCCTTAGCGATTTTGTGGGAATCAACACATGTGGATCTTGTGTGTGTCTTTCGGGGGTTAGTACCTGTTGATCCAGTGTAATTCAGGAGCAGTGCCTCTTGATAGATTAAAATTTTAATCCCTTATGACTAATAATCAATACTACTATATACAATTATACTTATTTTGAGCTGTGTTTATTTAATTGTGCTTTGTGATTGAGATCATGCTTTTGGTTTTCCATTTTGGAAATCTGAGAGACCTTTGGGGGTCTCGTGGAACTTACTCTTTATTATTATACTCACCCCTACAGGGGCTTCGACCACACAATGATGTGTCTTGTGAAGATGATGTGCATCATTGACTAGGACTCAGAGAACCATGACCTATCATTGGATTGTGGTGACAGTTGGCATGGATTACTGTGGAGATGATTATTTCCAACCTGTCAGGTACGATCCCTAGAAGATGATCTCATGAGCAGGTTTCTGTTTTCTGATGTATTTTATCATTCAATTGGGCATGTATGATGGACCCTTTACAATCACTACAAATTTTTATCTATTTATTTTTACTTCATGGAAATATATTTTTATGTTCAGGGAAATCGTGTTTGTATAGGATTAATGTCAATGAATTCCTGCTTAAGGGATATTCCTTTGTAGTGCTAGTCACCAACCCATGGCCTTTGGAAGGAATGCTTGTGATAGTCCTGGAATAGGCCCCAGGGGATGGGTTGTGACAGGATATATATGATAGTTTTTAGTTCATAAATCTTAAATTAATATTTTAAAAGAAATTAATTTATACCTTCAATATTTGGGAACAACAGTAATTCTATTGGGAGATGTGTGGACTACCACCCCCTCAAAACAATGTGATTAGATGTCAGCTTACATGGAATGTAGTATCCCTAGTTTTAATGAAACTATATTATTTATAATAAATAATAGTTATGTTTTTATTAATATATGTTCATATATAAATATATTTCATTTACTCACATTCTTATATTACAATAATAAAACAAGAGAACCATTCATGTGTAAGAATGACTTGTAGTCTCCATGAATGGTGAATTTCATTTTCATAATGATATATTCAATAGATTATTATAATAAAAATAATATCATGAATTCATATTATATTTATATAACCTTTGACATTCAGGAATGAAAAATATTTGTTTATGGACCAATGACATTTCATATTAATACACATGAGAAAAACAAAGCCAAAATTACCCAAAGTGAAACCATAACAAAAAATATTTAACAAGAGGGTTATATAATGTTATAATAAAACCATATATGTAATTAGATATAAGAATATTATTTTGTAAAATATTTATGATATTCATACTTTTATTATACATTAATTATGTAAGATTAAAAACAGAGTTAGGACACAAGGTAGTGGAATTTCATCTAACCTTTAACATATGTTAGATTTATTCCATGTTCACCAATGTTTTCTTTTGTGTTGTGTATATACTGACCATGAATTTATTTTATTATTTTTACTATTAAATTCATATTTATTTACATATAAGTTAAATTTTATTTTAATTAATGGTTTTATTTTCAAAAATATAAAAATTTAGTAAGATAATTTTGACTCAATTTTTCTTCTTTGGGTCCCATGTTTTATTATGCACATATTTTTTTAAGGTGTATTTTACATGTCATATCATGAATCTACTTCTTTTAATAATATTGTAGGTATCATTTAATGTCACTTTTTTACATGGAGATTATAATACCATGTTACCTTATTGACAAATTCTATGGAAACAATCCTATAATTTATCAGCATTGTTTATGATTAAATTCCCATTGACCAAAATATTATAATCCACCACTCAATAAAACATATGATTTGTCGTATAGTCTATTTATTCATGATATATACATGTATTGATACCATCTCAACTCATTTCTCCTTAATATAAATGTGAAAATACATATGTATTATATGAACCTATTTATCTTTTCAATTTTAAATATGTTTTATTTCAAAAACCATTTTTTCAAAAACGATTCCCAATTATTTATATATTATCTAATAATATTGCAGGGAAAATATTTTTCAAAATGATTGAATTTATTTTTAATATTTTTATCTATTTATATTAAATGAAAAGGGTAATCAAATAGACTTATTTTTTTAAAATAATTTCTCAAAGAAGAATGTATATTTTCTTCATGAAATGTTAGTAAAAGATATTTAAAAAATATTACCCATCAAATATGACATCCATTGGTGTTACTCATTCGTTTATAGATAAATTATTCAATGAAACCATTCGAATTCGTTAACATAATGGTATATATTATGATGGAATTTGGTTTATGAAACTAATTTATCATTCATGAGTTATATTATTTTGAATCCAACTTCATTACAAAAGATATATTTTTTATCAAGACATTATGAAACCTATATCATTTTCCACATTTTATGATATGGTTATAAATTTATGATACCAATTTCATTCTATTAGTTATGAGATTAATTTTTATGATTTTTATCAAATGTATGTATTATTTTTTTATCAGATTGGTTGGTACTTATATCTACCTCTAATGCATCAGGAAAATATTTATATCACATGGGATAGAATAATATAGTCCATGAGTGAACCATTAAAACAAACTGGTCCCTGAGAGGGAACCATAAATACCAATATAATATTAATAATGAACACATACTAGTAAAATTTTTATATGAGAGAACCATGAAAACCATTTTCGTATGAGGAGTGAACCCATACTTCAAATATGGCCTTGGATGTGATTCCATGACTAATATTGAAATAATTTAATATTTATATATGTCTACAAAATATCAATGAATAATTACTATTTTATGATTTCATGGATTATTTCCTTTGTTTCCTTATGATACTTATCTTATGAACTTAAATGATTTATACACCAATTAATTATTAGGATCTTAAGATATGTAGTGTATAATATATTACTATTATGATCAAGTTCACATAACCCAATGATCATGTTTATGCTCACATGTCCCCCTATTTTACCAGTACCAAGCATCTGATGTCATCCCATTTTATGTATTATTTGCACAAGGTAATGAAGATATGTAATATGTTTGATGTGTCTATAAAGGATAATTGTCAATAAGAATCTAGTGAGAGATAATGTAGTTCACTTATGTACTGAGGTTCATGTTTCCATGTTTCCAATGCACCATAAAAATATAGCCTCTGTGAATCTAATTGTATATTGGTTTATATATTCCAAAAATGTTATGATAGGATAATTTATGAAAATTGAGATTTTCTTTATTGAAAATTGAACTAATGATGCCCGATCTGATTGTAATTCTGGCATTCACTAGGGTGTTCTGCATACACTCGCTTCTATGGCCAAACAATTCACATTAAAAGAATCCCACTTTTCATTGGGGTCATGGTGTATGGATTCACAATGTAGCATTATAATTCATAGTAATACCAATTGCTAGGAAATTGGTTTCATTTGGTCTATATCTCCATGAATTAATGTTCTCTCTATTTCCAGTAAGAATCAATGTGATCCCTTCACCCTTATATCTTGATATGCCACTTCCAACTAAAAAATCTTTATAGAACACATCTATATAATAAAATATACATAGATTGAATATAATAAACAGAATACCTTGAATCATACATGATTCAAAAATTTGTTCATTCAAGGATGTAATAGAAGAAACATTGGGAGAAAGGTGGACTAAATTCCTAAATTCGTCCATATACTCTTTCAATGTGAGGCTCTCCTATTTCACATTGATGATATTTTGTTTTCATTAAATCCTGATCATATAAGGATTCATTATTTTTTAGGAAATTTTATTTAAAATCATCCCATGAAATTTCAATGTCTAATTTATTCTGAACTACTTAATACCATCATTTTCATGAATTATCCATCAGCATATACACCACTAGTTCGACTTTTTACTATATTGTTGTGCCAAAAAAATCAAAAAATGTGATTCATCATGATAAACCACACATATTACATAGGTGGTTTTAAATCATCAAAAATTATTTTTTGATAATTATTTCAAAAATGGACATTGTGATTCGCATGCCTTGGTTCATCCCTCATATTATCAATTTACACAACTTAAAATCATGTACTATACTCTTAACCATCTTTTGGTTCACCTATGGTTAAAGAGAAACCATGTTCTAAAATGCTTCACCTATTTGGTTTCTCCAATGACTACAAGATTCTACTTTTTAAACAGGTAAAAATTTCCATAACTATTAATCTTTAGAAACTATTGACTTCCCAATTATATATTTTACTATATCAAAAATGTCACCAAATTTAATTCAAATATTCAAAAAAATTATATTCAACCATTTTGTAGAATTTTGCCTTTTAAACATCACATTTGAAAAAATAATAATTTTTAAAAATTAAATCATTTTAAACAAATCATGTATCAGTACTCAATATGAAACATGTACTCATAGTAGGACGTTGTTTGTAAAATTCTGGTCAACCTCATCTCATGGGATAAAACCCTGAAAACGAGATTCCCATGTTAATAAGTGTCTCTAAAACAATAATATAATCAAATAACAATTATGGTGATGATAGATATAATAAGGATAGAAATGACTTTATATTCTATTATTTTCATGTCCTAACAATACTACTCCTTTTAACTACAACAACTAGGGGGACAAAAAAATGAATTCCAACTCTAAAACTAACATATCTAATGAAAACTTTTTAGTAATGAAAGAAACAAGATAAAATCACATGTGACATTCTCCCCTTCAGAGTGGATTGATGAAATGGAAGATAATTACTTGGTCTTAAGAAACATCCCCACTATGATAATGGTTTCTAATAAAGGTCATGGCCTTCAATGAAATTGACTGATGATTTTGAAATAATGAAATAAAAATCACCAACAAAAAACTCCATAAAAATAAACTACCACATGATTCATAAAAACAACACACACAAAAAACCAATGTAATACCATTTATATCAATACAAATTACATTAGAGTACTATATTTGAATATAAATAACATCAAAATACAATATAGAAGACATAATCAAAAACCCACAGGGGATCAAAATTATTATCTCTATAGAACCAACCAATCTCTATGCTCTTACTCCATAATACATCCCATTTATCCCTATGAACAACTAGATGTTGGATTATTTAACTTCTCTTGTGACCCGATAAATGATATCTACAAAAGCAGCAATGTTCAAATGTAGTGGAGAGTAATGAAACTCAGTAGGAAATCCCCAATTTACATTCATACTCACATAATAAGGATATAAATTAATGTCACATTTATGTTAACAATTTTTAAATAATTATTAAAAATAAAATGTATGATTGAATTAATATTTTTAATACAATAAAATTTTCCATATTAAAAAATATTCCCATGAAATGAATCCAAAAAATACATTGAACCGCTACACATTTCATTTTCGAAATACCCATACCAAGATTAACAACACATCCACATGAATTATTTTCTTACTGATCCACACTCACAAATTGTCTCTTGTCTATCCACTATGTTATAAGAATTTGGAAAATCACCTTATTCCCCAATTATATACGACCCTTATTCTGTGCTGCATCCCTTTTTACACCAAAGGTACACACCTCTTACACATGGTGACATCCAGAACATGGAACCACCAGACACATGTATGTAAAAACCATTTAAAATCAATAACTCCAATCCTTCTCAATTATACTATTATTTTATGTTAAAGCATTCATACAAATAATTTTAATATATTTCAATAATCCCATAATATTATTGAAAACATTTCCATTAAATCTTTTATTAAAAATAAATCATTGCAATATTTTAAAATTAACATTTTAAAATCATGAAAAATAGAACATTTCACAACCATATTAAAAAATAACCAATTTTTTTAAAAAATGATAATTACATCAATAAATTTTGGTTCTATCTTGATTTTCAGAGAAAATTCATAATCATTTTAAATCATAAAATTAATTTTTAATTAAACAAGTCATGTTTTATGATGACAAGTCATGATTGAATCCTCATACCTAGAGAATTCTAATGAAATTGATTAATGGAATTAAAAAACCACAAAACCATGTTGAATGTCCATAAACCCACCATATATATCTTCCCCTTTCATAAATAATTCCAAATAAAATCATTTTTGGTATCAGTAACCATATATATTTCTGAATTTAAATATATATTTTAAAGCAATAGATGAAAAAATGTATATCTATGAAATCCAAATTAAAGTACACAAAATGGGAACATACCTAGGGTATCAGAAATAAACACAATTTGATACACTTCTATATCACTTACAATTATACATAGAGGGAATCTATAAACAATGGGATTAATAATATTCACCATCAAGTCTATTAGGAGAAAAATGAAGGGTTAAAACTAAATCAAGAACCAAATCATCTTTTTGTAATGTTTTTTAATTCATTAATGGTTAGAACCATCGGTAAGAAAACTCATACACCAATTGTGCTCCAACCATATCCTCATGGAGGATCCAAAAAAATTTCCCTGTATAATTATATAAACTGAGCACCAACCATGGAAAACCATCAATCCATATATTCATTGTTTTTCACGGGTGATCTCATGGATTTGAAAAATTGTGTGCCTACCCATGTACCATCCACATAGAAAATTCCTCACTGTACATGGTTTCTTCTAGTATTTAGTGGTTTCCATTAATAGTGATCAAATCATCCATCAATTGAGGAGCCCAAAAAATTAAAAAAAATTCAATACCATACCAAAAATCAACAAAACATATTATATACTTAAAAACATAAATACAGAGATACAGACTCAAAACTGGTTTTCTTCCTTATGAAAGAACAAGAAGAATCACATATTAAAATATTTACCTAATGTATTTTCAAATAAGGGATTTCATGAAAAATAAAAAACATATTTAGGTAATTATTGAACTTTGTGAAAGTTGTGGGATCGAAAAAAGTAAAATTCTTTTTAATTATATTTGATGTTTCACATAGACTGTTAAAGGTTTCTGTTATAGTCAATATTTAGGAATCTAAAAGGGATTCCATAATAAACATTTACTAGAAATTTATTTATCATTTCGATTAAATTATAACATATTCATTATTAATTGATGTTTAAAACATTCCAATCCATCAAATCAATAAAATATTATTTTGAATGAATCATGAGAATAGATTAGTTGAGAGTGTAGTGAGATTTTTAATTTTTATTGATTGTTAACCTAGGGTGTATAGTTTTTACTAGAATTTTTTTTAGAAAAGTGTGCATTTGAGGATATGATACATTGACACATTTTTTATGCACTTTGAACATACCTTAGTACAGAAGAACCTTTTAAAATTTATGTGTCTTAAGAATAATTTATGTTCATCACATATATTATGATGGAAATGGATGAGAATAATGTTTTCATAAAAAATTATATAGGATAAAAAGGGATATTTGTTTTAATTTATTATACCATGATTTACTCCCCCCAACCTATTTATTTATCATTTTGGTATATCTCATATATTTTAATATATAAGCGTTATTTTTGTGTACATGGAAACTTCCACAATAATGGTGATATACATTTCATTATCTATCAGTATGTATCATTTATTATTATATATTTAAATTATAATAATTAAAATTTTATATTAAATGTAATTATAATTATATAAAGTTAAATAATTAATTAACTTACCATACCTAAATCCAATAAATAATAAAAATATTTCATATGAGTACATGTAGAATAACATATCCACAAAATGATATGATTCATATTTCAACAACCACACTCATAGACAAAAGAAACAAAATAATATAAAAATTATATAATATATTTCCAATGTGAATAATATTCAATAATAGTTATTTTTCTATTTTATCATAGATTAATATTACACATTATCTATTTTAATATGTACATGTTTTCTAATTATTACATAATAAATTATAATTATTATAATGTTTAGGTCTTTAATGATTATGGATGTTATTTAATAATATTATTATTTAAAAATGATTTATGTTATAGGTTTTTATAATTACCTATTTTTAATTTGAATAATATTTTAACAATGAAACATACTTATTTTTTTAATACAACAACAGTAATAATAATGAATATTTCTATATTCTATGTGGACTGTTGAAAATTGATCTGTAATGTAATTATAATACTAATGAAATAATTGAAAATCATTTTTTATATATTCATTACAAATTTTGATTGGATGAAACTATGATCAAGGATAATAAAATATATTAATAAATCCATAACACGTATGTATATTAGAATAATGTATTAAAAATTGATTATGAAAAATATTTACACTTAAGCGGGTAATAAAAATTTCATGGGAATGATATATAAGATGTAAAATAAGAATAATAATATTTTATTATATGATTATCATTAGTAAATACTATATATTAATTTTTAAATGATAATTTTTTATAGAATGCCTAAGGATATGAGTTTATTAAATTAAATTACATTCATTATGGTACAACACTTATTTATTGACTATATGAATTTTTGAATTATTGATTGGATATATAAGAATTATTCATTATTTTCACATTTTTATGTTATTTTACATTTCTTCTAGAAGATTATTTCAATTACAAGAAGTACATATAAAATTTCATTAATCATTATGATTGTTTCATGTCTCAGTTTTTTTATTTGAGACATTTTAAATATTAGCGACCTCATTGATATTGTTTTTTGTATATATCACCCATTGATTGTTTTTATCATATATTCATGAAATTAATGTGATTTATTTAACAATATATTATTATATCATTCTAGGGAAATTACATCATGAGATACTAACTTGTATGGGTTTCTTCATGTCAATTTCCCATTAATGATATCTGTTCAATATTAACTACTTTATTTATTTTATGTGGATTCTATTCCTAAAAATAATGTATTTGAAATGATTTTTCAAAAAAATTATTTCATTATAAATACATATATTATTTTTCTAACATAATATTATGATTAAAATAGTAAAAATATTTAGATGGTTTATTCCAAACCATGATTTTTTATAAGAATGTTTCTTATTTCAATTTATATTCTGGGAAAATTTATATTATTTATCTCCATAAATGACTATTTCATTACAATGTGGTTATTTCTATAGGTTTCAAGTATTCGTCCATTTTTTCTTATTCAAATTAAAAATAATGAATGTTTATTTTTTGAATCCTAACTCTATTTATTTTAGTTGTCTGGAAATAATTTATCCTATTTTATATATTTGTGATAATTAGTGTTCAAATATTTTAGATTTAATTAAAATTGTAATTTACATATTTTGTACTAAAATTTTCATTCTCTATATATTATTGAAATTATTATTTCTAATTTATTTTAGATTAATCATTTTGAATTTTTATTAATGTATAGTAGTATGAATATTTTAATATATATTTTTTAAATAAATATTTATACCACTATGTCGATTTTTCATCAAGAATAATCCACTATAAGTGTTAATTATTTTTAGAAGAAATATAACTTGGGTTATTTTTTGATATATTATATTCTAAAATTTATTATAATTATGGGTACTGTATTTAGTTCTAGAAATGATTTTTAATGGTTAAAAAATATTTTCTCATCTAATACACCATATTTTATAGATTGTTATACTTCATGGTGTTTTGGTCATATTAATTTATCCAAATTTATTTTATTGATATCATATGATGATGTTGTTCTATGTTTATTTTTTTGAATCTTTTTCTTTAACCTCTGGATTATTGATCTTTGATGATATTAGGAATGTTTTATGATATTGTGGAGAACATATGTTTTGTATTTAGAATGTAACTGCTGGTCCCTAAATTATACACTCCTCTAATGCATGGGTTAAGGAAGGATATCATATGTGATAATATTAAATATAATAGAGGATGAATCCAACATTAAATGGTAATATATATTCTATTTTATTGAAAATTTGGATGGTACCCAGTCCATTACGGTAATCTCTACACCATGTTTTTTGGAGAGGGGACTATAACAAATAAAAAATGAATAATTAACCCCATATGATATTACTTGACGTGATCTGTGACTATGAAAATAAATTTCATTGATAATTTGTATGATTCAATCATCCTTATTATACACCATATGCACTCTATTATCTTAATATTCATTAGTTATTATTAATCACACTTATGGTCCATGTAATTATTTTTGACATATAATTAATCATAAATAATGATTAAAATTCCATGAATAATTATTTTTCTTCTCACTATTTGGATTCTCCTTCAACATATCCATGATACCATTGAATTGGAATTTACGGTTGAAAATTTCCATGAATCACATTTAACATATAATTATTGATGAACCATAATAATTTTAAAATATTTATTTTTCATTAAAAATACATTAACATATTCAATAATATGTTACAAATTTGGTTTATAAATTACGAAATATGCCATTAAACATGAGCTAATCATTAAAGAATGTAAAATCAAATATAAAAATGATGAATTATCATTCAATAATTACTAAATATATAATATCATAATTTCACTACTATATAATGAAAAATTGATATAAATTATCAATACTAAGGGGATGAAATTTGTTACTTGTAAACCACATCATCCAAATCATTCTACTATTGACTTTATCAAGATGATTTTTAAAATAGCATATGTATCTCAACATAGACATGTCCCAATTATTGTCATATGACCGGTTTCCATATAAGAAGAACAAGAATGACAAAAAATTCCATATAATTCTTTAATTATATCAATTTTAATATCTTCCTAATAGCTACTATATAAAAGAACTACACCAGGGACTTATGATCTTCCCATGAAACTCAAAAATTATATATGCATGTATGAATCTTTTTTTGGAATCACATATTAATATGATAAAATTATTCCCCAGTCTATAGATGTTACCTATCCATAATCATCACATTAGAACATAATCCATTTTTATAAACTTGTAAAATAATAATTTGATACCCACATCATGATAACCATGTATCCCAAAGTATAGGATTATATTAATTGAATAATATAATTTATAAGTTTTAATATATTGATGCTCCCTAACTATGATGAATTCCCCAATTTTGTCAACTAATATAAAATGGCCAATTTTGAAAACATCCCATTCAAAAAACATAAAGCCAGCAAAAAAAACATTTAATATCGAATAATTTTTTATATATTCCTATTATAGTTTTTAGGTATACATAAGAAAATTTTTTTATAAAGAATTTACATTAAATTTTTTTGGGATATTTCATGTTAATATTATAATAGTTTTTTAAAATATGGGAAGGTGCACTATTGGCACATTATTTTCCCAAAATATATTCCCCCTTGGGGAAATTTGTGTAACCCAAGGAGGTGTTAAATTTCACATTTGGAACATAATCAGTCAATCCATGCCACCAATAATGTGAAAAAATATGCCCAATTTAATACTGGTGTATTAAGATTCCAAATGGTGTGTCATAACATAAGGATATGTCCAACTAGTAATTCATGATATTTCATTAATATGAAAATCCCTCATAAATATCAAATAATGTTCATTTTATTTGCTATATAGACCAATCAATATCTCATAAAATTTATTCTTCAAATAGGGTACCCATGAAATATTATTGGTTTCTTGGATCTATTATGAATTTTATTTGGAGCATTACAAACTCTTGTTGATCTTCTCTTGGATAGTTTTCTCACCTCGATCTACATCTCCAATAATCTACCATTTTCCCCATAGAGATCAATGGGTCCTTGTGTGGAATTTTAGATCCAATTCCCATTACTTTAGTTCTAATCCTTGATTTTATTCATGTTTCATAGATTATATAGTCATCATTAATCGGTTCCATATATTAGTTATGGTTTGGCTTAATGAGATACGTTCATCTCGAGGTTGGTCCTTTATTCATGATTTATAATTATGTTAAAAAAATTTATTTTTAAAATTAAATTTTTCTCATTAAGTGATTTTTTATATTTATTTAATGGATAATAATTATTTTCAAGGAAAAACATAATACATTTGAATTAGGGTTTTTAAAATGTGTTTTTTAATGAAATTGTAAAACACTCAATTATAATGAATTTTGACAAGTTTATGGGATTTGTTGTATTATTAACTGGATAATTTTAATTTTAAAATGGTTTTTATGGAAATTTTATGAAAAAAACCACGATATATAGAATTTGGTGTGTTTATTATTATTTATTGATTTTTTTTTAAAATAATATTTTCAATTTAAATTGTTAATGTGAATAGTGAAATTGAATGTGTAAATTGATTTCAAATCCATATTTTTAAAAAAATTATTGAAATTTTTTAAATAAACATTATGTGTATTTCTCAATTAAAGAAAATGTTTTTTTATTAAAAACACATTTTGGGTTTGAAATGAAAAATGTCATGTTCTAAACGAGGTTATGGGATTTAATTTTAGTTTAATGTATTTTAAAATAAACATCCCACCAATAAATAGATCTAGAAATATAGAAATACGTGGTAGTTTGTGAGTTATTAGGGAATAGAATATTATGATGAGAATTTACTATGTGTGGATTGACATTTTATAACACTAATAAAACTCTATTAAACATATTTAGTTTTAACCATTTGGAACTAGATGAATCCTCTCTTTATAGTGTCGAGGGACAAGTGTACACATTATGGTTTGTCAGTTGAAAGTGTGAGGATACCATAACATGGATCTATCATACCTTTTGAAATATGAACAAGTATCTCACCAATATATATGTGAGATATAAATGTATAAAAATTTTGTAAACAGTTGTGCAAACCATATGATTTATATAAACATATTTATATAATAGTGTTTAATGAAGACAATTTTTTAGAAATATCCCATCAACTGAATTGTGACAATTTCATTTAAATTTATATCCATAATTTTGAAATATAACCAATAATTTTAATAAATATGATTTCAGTTATTTAAACTAGTTTATTTGAAAAATGAAAGAACTTTATTAGGTTAAATTAATATTGGAATATTATAATGGATTCTATGTTGAGAACATACTAGTGTTTTCTCTCACAAAATACCTATCACTCTTGGTGTTTATAGATTCTATCCTTCCATGATCAAAGAATGGTAATGCAATAGACCTAGGATGTTCTATATATTTATCCAAGGATATGGAATGTTTTTTTCCATTGGGAAATGAAAAAGTTATCATCTTATTTTACTAGAACCTTTTTATAGTACTATAGGTTATTAAATAATTGTTAACTCTGGTGTACTACTACTAATGTAGTTTCTTTGGTATGGATACTTATTTTTTATATGTCTTCCAAATTGGGGTGGATATTTGTTTCACTATATTGTTTTTTTTGAATCCAGGTTTTAGTCTCAACCTATGATGATCATAAATTCCCTCCGACCCAGTTAAGACCACATCAAATATTATGTTAACACGGCACACAAGATGGTTCAAAAAAAAGTTTAATCAATGGTCCAAATAGAACTTTTGGGTTGATTCTATTATCCATTTTTTTAATCATATCAAGACATAGGATATAGATTTTATTGATTCCTTTGTTATCACTCATCCCAGTAATATTAATTCTCAAGAGGTGGTTTGTGATTGAATTCTTCCTAATTAGTAATATTGTATTCCTCGATTTCTATTTAGATAGATAGAAATTACAATATTTTTTGTCTATCTATTTGGTTTAATATCATTATATTCAATGTTTTAGTGTTCAAATAAGGTATTTTTTATTGATTTTTTTTTTGTTTTTTATCGTCATGAATTTGAGAAGACCTATGATGTAGATCCTGGAGGAAGATTCTACTCATCCCGACAATCAAAAATCCTCTTAACAACATAAACTTTGTTGAAGAGATGATGGCGATTTCCCATGCACTAGGATTGCCCACACAACCAATTCCGATATAATAAACATATTTGGAACCTCAATGGGATGTTCTAGAAGAACATTCTCATGAATATCTTAATTAGAGGAGAACATAATTAAAATGGTAATATATTCATCATTATGCTAAGGAATGGTTGAGTAGGATGGTACGTTTTTTGTGTTCATGGAGAAAACTGATAAAATTAAGGTAATGTGGGCCACCATCATGCTAGAAAGACCGAGTAGGGTATGGTGGGAAATTATGGTGATGGTATAGAAGCATGAGGAAATATATATTGAAAACCTATAAAAAATTTATCCATAGTAATTTCATTATAGAGACGATGTTCTTGTCCAAAATTACAAACATTTTAAAACATGATATGGATGGCATGATAATTATCGAGTATGAAAGATATTTTTGAAATACTATTAATTTCACACATGAGATAGTATGAAATGAGACGATAAAGGATCTATAGTTAATGTTGGTACATCAACAAGATATTAAATATTAATAATTCATGGTGAATCATCCATCTTATGAAGAAGTTTTGGATTGATATTCTTGGGTTGAAATGGACTAAGAAAGAAAGTATGGATTATTAGGAGATTCATTAACTCAATGTGTTATCATGTGTTCCTTTTTGGGTAAGAGGGTGTGTGAGTATTATCATGGTTTTTATCGACCACATGTTCATCCAAAATCTCATGTTATTTATTGATTAATCAATATGATTATATACATGTTTGGAAATCATGGGCATTCTAAGTAGGTTGGCACCGAGGAACTCTATGAATGTGGTTCTTGTTGAATTTTATGACACCTAATGAAATTATTCAATGTTTTTTCTATTTCTTATTGTATTATATGATCATCAACACCTTCTATAATTGGAGCATAATATGATTATTCACATGAAAAAGTCTTATAACAATATTATTCTGGAACTAATCATTCCATGTAGTAGTAGAGTCCTTATAGGAAGAAGAGACAAGTCAAGATACTGTGAGAGGTGACATAACTATATCTTAGTCATTAGTAACTTCTATATTTGTTAATCATTCATTTCACTCATTTATTTCAACCTATATTGTTAATATTTTTAATATTCATAGGGATGTGTTATCTTTTTTCATTGTTCTTTCTACAACACTATGTACAAAGAGAGTGTACATTCTATATAAGAAATCTTTTATATTCTCTATATCATATGAAGATATTGATTTTTTATTTCTAGTTTCCAACATGAATCCTCATGATTTTATAATAATTATTGATTATCTCAAAGATAATAAATCAAGGATTTATTGTTATCTTAAACATGTCTCATTTACTACAATTAATGGTCTGTTTTCTATCATTCCATGAGAACAAGACCAAATGGTGAGAAAATAAGAACCATCTTATCATTTGTTTTGGAAATTTATATATGTGTTCTATTTTAAATATATGATGGTATATTTGAGTGGTAAACTCTCTCTAGATATAATTTAGATTTTTTACATGATTACTTTAGACTTATAAGGTTTTCTGGTAAGAAGGGAGGTAGATATCTTTTTAAATTTCATTCCATGTAATGAACAAATTTCTATACAATCATGATGCATTGAAAAAACATTATTGAATGATTTGAAGCCTCATTTTAATGATATCCTAGAGAATAGATTTATTTTCCCAACACTATCATCATAGGTGGTTCTGGTTCTCTTTGCTACGAAATTTGATGGATCACATTGCCTATGTCATGATTACAGGAAACATAATCATGGGATAGTAAAAATTTAATATTAATTGACATTTATACATGACATATTTGAATAGTAGAAATGTGAGAATTTTGGATCAATGATTGTTCTCTGATTTGGTTTTCATCTTTCATGTATAAAATAATCTGTCATTATGAAAAAATCATTTCCAAGATTTTATTTAAATTTTTATTACCTTTCATTCCCTTCGAAATAAATTATTCTATATTATTTTTCATGGAATTAATAAAAATTATTTTCCATTTGTTTCTAGATTTTTTAAAATATTTTTTAATGATATACTCATTTAATATAGTTCAATGGATGATCATTTGTATCCTCTCATATGAGTTCTGAGTTTCTTGAGAAATCAATAACAATATACCAATTATTCAACGTGATATTTTAATATTTGGGATTTGATATTCTTAGAAGGAATGGTGTCAAAACATGGTATTTTAGTAGATCTTGATATGTTGAATGATATTATGAAATAAAACCTACTATGACATTTATTCAAGAATCAGTGATTATTTAGATTTGGTGGTTATGTTAACGGGATAATTAAGGGCTCCACAATGATATATTCTTAAATTATATCACAAAAAATATATGTAGTGTTGTTTTCTTTGGATTATAATTGATAGATGTATTTTTATGATATGAAACATATTTTGATAGATAAACCATGTAGAGAAGGGATATTTAGTCTTTTGTGATGTATTTGGTTCATGTTTTGGATCTGTTCTTCCGATAAGTGATCAAATCGTTAGTTGTGTATATCTTCATATTATGACATAAGATAATAATTATCTGAACAATTTACAAGAACAAACATTAGTCATGCATGTGATTAAAATATAGCATAATTCACTAATTAAAACTTAACTTATCCAAAAGCTTTCAAATTATTGAGATATCATAGTAAACCATTTTTTTAGGATATACAAATGGTTTTATGAGCCATTGGTATGTGATATGTTAGGTTATCATTTTAAAAATGGTTGACAATGATTCATTTGTATACAATGGTTAGAATTTGATTTTATGAATAGTTAATGCTGAATTAATTGGATAGAGATATTCCAATTGATTAAATGCATTAGAAAATGGATATACCAACGGTATGAATCATTGGGTTCGATCTATCCAAATTGTTTTAAACAATTGGGAAATTCCAATACCAATGGTTCATAGATTACCATTAATATAGCTTGTTTGGAATTTTATTTTATAAATAGATCACATTGAACTATTAGGATGAAGATATTTTAATAGTTTTGAACCATTTGAAAATATATATCAAAGTGGTTTGAACCATTAAAATGGAGATAATAATTTGGGTTTGATTCTTTTGGAAATGGATATACCAATGGTAAATTGTGATGGGTATGGGGTGATTAGATATTTATTATACATATGGTATATTGTGATTTATTCTAATACATTTAATCTAATAGTTATGAAACTATTTAAATATCCCCCACAACTCAATATACAAAATCATTCCCACTTCCCACTACACCTGAATTCAAAATTTCAATATAGAACACACCTAGTATAAAAATTTATAAACATATCATAGGGTATATTCAAACAAATAGATAACAATACATGAAATCAAATGATAAAAAAATAAAAAAATAATCTATCCTCTATCTTCATTTGTACTCTAAATAGATCACCATAAAAGAAAAAAATACACTCCTAATTTAATGAAAGAAATAAAACATCATAATCACCCATAACCTAAAATGAAAAAAAAAAATTCATCATAAATTGGAAACAAACCAATAAAGAAATAATGATACCAAAGGAAATCAAAGTATTAATTTAACTAGTGAAAAAGAACATTCATATTGTCACAAATAATCATCACAACTTATCAATAAACAAGAATTGTTATAAATAACATCAATAATTTAATGGATAAATATGTTCTATGTAACCATCATAATCAAGAAATATCATGCTCACAATCATCCTCATCTTCTTCCCCATCCTCGAACTCAATATATGCCTCACCCTCTTCCTCGCTATCATATTTTACATCATCCTCATAGACATCCCTACCCTCTTCTTCATGTACATCTTCTCTATCATCATGATCTGGATCATCATGATCTCGATAACTAGTAGGAAATATTCCCAGTGCACTATAAAATATATTCATTTTTGATATATAAACATAAAACTCCACAATAGTCTCTAGTGTAAGTCATGGACATAAAACATCTTCTGTTTAAAAATTTCAATTTTTCCATTAATCTCATTCATCCATATTTACGGACTTTTTGGAATTTTCATTCATATCCTCATCCTATAAAACCTATTCTAGTCATTGTTATTAGAATCTTCATATTATGTTAGCTTATTCCTCATTAATAAAATAGTATTCCTTCCCCGATTGTGTACTCTATCATGGTTCTCATCTGGAAAAACCTGATGTAATTGATCATTTGGGACAATGTTTTCAGTTTTTTGAGAATCAATATCCTCCAATGTATAATGTTTAAAATATATATCGACTATTATGATAAAAAATAGTTATTAAATATTGAAATCAATAATCTAAAAAAATAAAATTTTCCACCAGGCCGGTTCATTTACTATACTTCAATCTATTTAATTTTAGCATGAAATATAACATCCCAAGGTAAATAAATAATTAGATATATTTAATATTTATTAATATTTGTGAATAAAATATTATTTTTACTTTAATGTGGTTTCTATGTTTGATAGCATACCCGATACGCAACAACGGGTTTCCTTGAAATCTTACGTAGCACACTAATAATATAATATTATTATTTTAAATGGTAGTTAACTCCAAGCCGTTATATTGGAAGGAATGAACAAAACTAACTACTATATGATTATACATGATTGTTAAGCTTATTTACATTTATCAAATATAAATTTATAGGCTTAAAATGTGAATGAATCTAATTTTAAGCACAATTTACATTAAAAGGCAAATTTATCACCTTTTAGTGGAAAACCCTTTTTAAATCTATTTTTGTTCACTGTAATACATTATAATTTACCGAATAAAATTTTTATTTAGACTAGGGACATCAAACATTACTTTGGGAATTTTTTTGGTATTATTATGATAAAGTTCATTTTTAATGAATTGTGAAAAATATTGTATTTTAATTCAAAAGTGCCTTTCAATATAATTTATTTATATGGATATATTATCTTTTTAATTGGTTTTAAAGTGAAATTAAAATATATTTTTACCATTTAATCCAATGTTGGTCATTGAAATTAATTTCACTTTGAAATTGGACATAAAAAAGTATCAATCTTTTGATAGTTAGTGCTTCTTAAAAACAAGCTATTTGTTTTGAAAACTTGAATTAGTTTTAAAATTAACTAATTCCACTTCTATGTTTTTAATTTGTAAAAATTGAAATCATTTTTGAGTTCGGAATATCAAATATAGCATACGCTGAATTTTTCTTATTTTTCTGAAAAACATCAATTTTTGATGAATTGTAAAACCACTTAGTGGTAGTTAAAAAACTGACTTTTGCATTCAAATGAAATTTTACCACTTCTGTGAATTGAATTTCATAAATCTGATATACATGGTTGTTATTAATAAGTAAAATGTGGTTCAATATGATGAAAATAATTTTATGTGAATAGTAACTTTTGACTGTTATTTACTGCGGTTAAAAGTAAATTGGGTAATTCAAGGTTAAAAGAATATTATAATAATTCAAAATTACCTTAACACTTGTCCAAAAATTATTGGATGAGTCAATTACGACCATGGGCATATTTTGGTCGATTTTGGGACCCCATTGTGCCATTTGAGAGTGATAATGACAATTTATAATAATTAGTTTAATGTGAAGGCAAAATTGGCATTTACAAATATCTTTTAGTAATTAATTTTTATATAGTGTTATATATGTTCTATTTTTTACTATAATTATTCATTTTAAATATAGAAATATTTCCTACATGGTATTATTTTTTGATAATTTTAGAGATTGAATAAATTAAATTATTTATGACATAATAATGATGCAGTATTTACCTCATTAATAAATGATTTAAATAAATAAAATTATAATGATTAAAAAATTTTCCAAAACATGTCTAATTCTGATTGGATTAATTTATTTCGACCATGACTCATCCTATCTTCGAATATTATGATTTTTGGACCATTAGTAACTGAATATTTTTATATTATAAAATAATACTTTCACACTTTTTAAAAGAGCCCCTCCTATCCCTTATAAAAGAGTCAACTTCTAACCAATTTCACACACTTCTAAAGCCATTTGGCTCGTCCAAACTCTTCCCAATTAATCTCCCTACATATGTCTCCTCCTCGTAGATTTATTACCTTAGGCCGATGGCACTTTAAAAAGTCCTTTGGTTCAATCCAAAGGGAGTTACCCAAATTAAATGTAATTGTTTCTCATAAATTGTTTTCTTTTAAATTACTTCTCCATCCCCCAAACTCTCTTTATTACTTTCATTTGTAACAAAAACAATATCCTCAATATATTAGGATATTTATAATTTATGGATTCTAACTACACTTTCACACACCTCCATATAATGGATGATGAACTTAATGTTTCTGTGGATGGAAAATTATGGCCTCATGAAACGATGATGTTCAATTACATCATACCGCCTCTCATGGTGGCCATTATGATGGTACAATATCTATATACGGTATATAATATTTAATTATTTCATTATGATTCTGTACTTCCCATTAATAGAATGCCTTTATGGTTTCCATAGTGGGTAAATACGATAATCTCATTTGAGGAAATGCGGACTACCACCCCCTCAAGGTTATTTGATTCATTAATGACTTATGTGTGACGTATAAAGGATGGAGTTAAATATATTATATATGATATAATAATGGAATTATAATATACCTTTGTATCATTATGTTCTAATTCCATTAAAATTATAAATTTAAATTAAAGTAGAGTTAATGAGTACGTACGACTTACCATCTCCATGAACGGTGCATTTCAATTCTTACCTCCAAATGTTATATACTATTATAAATACATATATATTCTGGATATATTATATATATATGATATATAAATCATGAATATCATTCTGGATATAATTAACCTTTGACCACAAGGAAAACTTATAAATATAAGGTGTTCATTTTTTACTCAAGTACCAAATCTCGACAAAATAGACGTTATTATCTTAAATGATTGCATAATGTTTACAACATTGTAATAAGTGATATAAAAGGAATAATAAACATGAAAACGGTTCATAAGAAAGTAGAAATTAACTTTATTTTATTATTTAGGAGATTAAATAACGATTGAGTCAATTCGGACACGAGGTAAGGGACTTCGTCTCAATCTTCTTTCATTGAGACATTTTTAGTTTTATACACGACATTATTATATACGATGTATAAAATCCTTTGAATTTTCAATTTATTCAAAGGGAATCGTTTTATACGAAGCGTTTTACTAAATGACAAAAAGGAATAATTTTTTACGTATGCAGTGACAATGACCATTCCGCCGCCGTGAGTATTATTTGATCTTTGGCTTCCTTATCAAGCCGCAATGTTTTTAAAAGGAAAAGTAAATACAATATACTATTTTTAAGTATTATGGAATTGAAAATGATTTTGATAATGGATTTATTATTTCAATATCATGAAATGATATTTTATTATTGCAATGTAGAAATGTTATCATTCCTTTATGCTTATGTTATGATCATGTTATTGTTCTTGGGAATTATTTATGTATATGGATGGTTCAGTGACAAACATAGGGTGGGTGAGCCCGAGATAGCTCTCCAATACATTCGGTATCATGATAGAGGTAAATGTGAATGTTTCTCCTAAGATATTTAGGTAATATAGTATGATGGGTATTCCAAAGTAACTCCCTAATTAGCTGTGATAGCTACAATGTTAGTATGATATTAATGCGACAAGTTAACTTTAATGATTAATTATTTCTATGTGTCATTCATAAAACGTATGATTTAATGAGGTATGTAAATGATTTCGTGTTTTGTATGTATTTAAGAACAAATTTTTTCATTCTTTGATTTATTACCCTTAATGATCTTTTTATGTTCATCCCACGTTCTGAAATGTTTTCACGGGAATTAAAGATGAATAGGGTCAAGGATAGGATCAAGGAAATGTCATGTTGTTTAAAACCTGGAACTAGTCATGAGTGTTTTTTTCAAGAGTTTTTATTTTGTGAATAAAATGGAAACTGTGTAGGTATGTCTACCTGGAAATCTTTTGAGATTTAATAGTTATGTCCTAATTCTCTAAAAATCTAAAACTCAAAAGATCCTCAATGTGAATTACTAATTTGATTCAATATTATGTAATTTTTAAGGTCGGGTCCTTATAGTTGGTATCAAAGGTCGGTTTACATAACTTTAGAAGTTAGGGTATTGTTAAATTAATATCAATAAATTAATTTATGTTAATATTGGAAATCATATAGCATTTAAAGATTACCATGTTGATTCAAATAAGATATTTCTGTGTTCAGAATGGTTTTCCGTAGAGGAATCATGGAATCTATATTGGGACGACATCAGGAGGAAGAATACCCTCCAAATCAGCAACCTGAGATGGTCGAAATCAGAACTGAACAGTTTGTTGTAGGGATGGCATAGTTGACTCAGGCTATAAATGGTGGTGGTATCCATGTGTGAGATTAGACAAATCAACCATAGAGGAACATGTCATTAGTGGAACATTTCATGAGGCAACATCCCCCATCATTCAGAGGATCATCTTACCATGTGCTAGATGAAGTGTGGATTAAAGCACTGGAGAAGACTTTTCATGTCATGGGGTTTTCAGAACATCAAAAGGATAGTCTTTCTATTTACCGTTTTGATGGTGAAGCTGATCAGTGGTGGTCGATAGTGAAAAATATCAGGGATAGTGAGGAGATTGATGCTCTTGATTGGGATGAATTCAAAGGCATGTCTCTTGTGAAATATTTTCCATTGGTGGTTCATCATAGAATGGAAAAACAATTCCTAGAATTGAGGCAAGAGGATGACTCAGTGGCTGCTTATGAAGAAAAATTCACTCAAATAGCAAGGTATGCCCCAAATTTCATACAATATCTTGATAGTAAAATCAACCATTTTTTCTCAGGATTAAAGTCAAATTATCGAAGGGATTTAGCGTCTCATGAGTTCAAAAGTTATAAAAAACTTTTTCGTTGTGTGGAGAAGGTGGAAATGGAATTTTTTAATGATTAGTTATAATTTGACAAAAAACAAAATAAGAGATATAGGTGGCAGGTGAAAGGGCAGGACACTTCAAAAAAGTCTGATGGTAAGAAACATAAGTTTACAGTTTTTGAAAATTGAGGAAAAAAAATGCTGGAGAATGCATTTTGAATTCTGGTAAGTGCTATTAATGTGGTAAAATGGGACATAAGGCTAGTAATTGCACTAAAAAAGATCAGGGTAATGGTAAGACAAAATCTGATTTACATTCAGTAAATTGTTTTCAGTGTAATGAAATGGGTCATTAGAAAAATGAGTGTCCAACAAAGAACTCAACCGAAGGAAAGAAACCAGACTACTAGCCTAAAGGGGTGGTGAAATCTTTTGCAACTACTTTAGAAGATTTGGGCCATCAAATGATGATGTATCAGGTAAAATGTTTGTTTGTTCAGAATATTCCAATGTGTTGTTTGATTCAGGGTCTACACATTCATTCATTTATGAGAAGTTTTCTACTAAATTTTGAATTCCGTCTCATGATATGAATACTGAACTTATGGTAAAAACAACTTGAGGAAATTTTGAGAAAGAAAGAAAACATAAGAACATTCATGTCTGTCTATTCAGAAAGAATCTTCCTAAAACCTTATTGTTTTGCCTATATTAATGTTTGATGTTATATTATGAATGGATTGGCTTTGTGTTTATAATTCTAAGATTGACTATAGAGATAAAGAGGTTTCTTTTCATAATTATTTTCAGTTTGTTTAAAAAAATGACCCCTTTCTATTGATAATATATCAGGAAGACGAGAAACTAGTAAAAGATGGAAATGAATGTTACCTTGGATATATTGTTGAAAACAATGGAACTGTTCAGATTAACGATGTCACAGTGGTAAATGAGTACCTTGATGGTTTTCCTGATGTGTTTCCTGGTATTATACATGATTGGTATGTTGAATTTATTGTTGACTTAGTTCATAATGCTAAGACAATTTCCAATCCCCCTTATTGAATGGCTCAAATTGAACTTTTAGAGGTAAAGAATCAATTGCAGGAGTTATTAGATAAAGGATTCATTCAACCTAGAAACTCACCATGGGGTGCTACTATCTTGTTTATTAAATATAATGATGGTTCAATAAGACATTTAATTATTATAGAGCATTGAATAACATCACTGTTAAGAATAAGTATCATTTTACTCATATCAATGATATGTTTGATTAGCTCCAGGGAGCTAAGTATTTTTCGAAGATTGACTAGAGGTCAGTGTGCCATTAGTTTAATGTAATGGAAGCAGACGTTCTGAAGACTACATTTCATACTAGATATGACCATTATGAATTTTTAGTTATGCCTTTTGGTTAAACCAATACACCTGTTATATTCATTAATAATATGAATATAATTTTCTTTGAGTTCTTGGATAGGATTGTGGTTGTTTTCATTGATGATACTTTGGTTTATTCCAAATTTAAGGAGGAACATGACAGTAATTAAAGTATTATCATGCAAAACATAAAAGAAAAAAACTATTTTGGAAATTCAGCATGTGTGAGTTTTGGTTTCAACAAATTCTTTCCTTGCTCACATTGTTTCAAAAAATGGAATAATTTTTGATCTTTTTAAAATTAATGTTGTTGATGAATGGCCAAGACCCACCAGTATAACCGAGATCCAAAGTTTTCTTGGTTTGGCAGGTTATTACAGGAGCATTGTTGAAAATTTTTCACTTTTATCTAGTCCAATGACTATGTTAACTCGAAAAGGTGTTAAGTTCATCTGGAAAAAATAATGTGATGATTGTTTTCATGAATTGAAATGAAGATTGGTGAATGCTACAGTTTTTGAATTGTCATCCATAAATGGGTTTTTTTAATCTATAGTTATGCTTCGCTGAAAGGACATGGATGTGTCCTTATGCAGAATGACCAGGTAATTGTTTATGCTTCACATCAGTTAAAACCTCATGAGTTAAATTAAACTACACATGATTTGGAATAATCTGCAGTTGTTTTGGATTTAAAAAATTTGGAGGCATCATTTGTATGGAGTGAAGTGTTAAATATATATTTATCACAAAATTTTTAAGTATATATTCACTCAGAATGATTTGAAAATGAGATAGAGGAGATGGTTGGAATTAATCAAGGATTATGATTTCACGATCCTTCATCATCCATGAAATGAAAATAAATTGGATGATTCTTTGAGTAGAAAAAGTAATACTTCATTAACCATTTTACATTTGGAACAAGACCCATTAGTTTTTGATTTGATAAATTATGGAATATAAGTTTTTGGTGTAGGAAATTCTTTTGTTTTGTATTAGGTGTCAGAGAGATAATCTCTACCAGATAGAATAATGTAAGCGCAGAAAGAAGACAATGAGTTGTAATAAAAGGTAGAGATGTTTCAGATGGGTAAGATGCCTGAATTTAACATTGATAATGATTGTTTTTTGATATTTGGAAATAGATTATGTGTGCCTTGTGATTCATATTTGAATAATGAGTTGTTATGTGAAGATCATAGTTCCTCGTTTTCAGTTCATCCTGGAAGTACTATGACGTACAACGATGTTCAGGATTATTACTGGTGGGATAGAATGAAAATAGATATTGATGATTTTAATATGAAGTGTTTGACTTGTCAGAAGGGTAAAGCAGAGCGGTAGTTACCGAAAGGGATTATTCAGCCTTTACCGGTGCCAGATTGGAATTAGTAAAATATTTCCATGGACTTCGTTGTGGGATTACCAAAGACATCTTGAGGTAATAATGAAATCTGGGTTATAGTTGATCGATTGAAAAAATCTTCTTATTTCATACCTATTCATGATACTTTTTCTCTAGATCATTTTTCTTGGTTTTCTGATAAAGAGATAGTCAGGTTGCATGGAGTTCCCCTTTCCATTGTATCTAGTCACGATCTCAGGTTCACTTCTATCTTTTGGAAAGGCCTTCAGAATTCATTGGGTTCTGAATTAAATTTTAGTACAACTTTTCATTCTCAATCAGATGGGCAGTCAGAACGAACAATTCAGACCATGGAGGATATGCTACATGCTTGTTCCCTAGATTATCCGGGATGTTGGGACCAACATCTTTCTATGGTTGAATTTTCATATAATAAAAACTTTCATTATAGTATACAGATGGCTCTATTTGAGGCATTATATGGAATGCATTGTCGAAATCCAGTATTCTGGGATGAAGTAGGTGAAAGGAAGCTAATGGGACCATAATTGGTAGAAGAGATGTCATAGAATGTTAAATTTATTTATAAGCACATGAGAACAGCTCAAATAAGATAGAAAAGATATGAAGAAAACCAGAGGAAGGATCTTTCTTTTGAGGTAGTTGATCATGCCGTTCTGAAAGATTCTACATGGAAAGGTGTGATGCATTTTGGTACGAAGGGAAATTTGAGTCCGAAGTGCATTGGACCTAATGAATTTCTGGAAAATGTTGGATCAGTTGCGTACAAAGTGGTTTTACCCCAATGTTTATCTAGGTACACAATGTTTTTCATGTTTCGATATTGAAAAAGTATATGCCAGATCCATCTCATGTTTTGAGCCCGGAAGTAGTTCATTTAGAAAAGAATCTCTCTTATGGAGAAAAACAAGTCCAGATTCTTGAGCGTAGAGAGCATGTGTTGTGGAATAAGGTAATTCACCTGGTAATGGTTTTGTGGAAAAACCATATGGCTGAGGAGGCAACATGGGAATCCAAAAATTCTATGATGGATAAATACCCCCACTTATTTTTATAAGTGAATAAAAATTGTGTGGACACAATTTTTCAAAAGGGGGGAATGATGTAACATCCCAGGTAAATAAATAATAAGATATATTTTATATTTATTAGTATTTGTTAATTAAATATTAATTTTACTTTAAATGGGTTTCTATGTTCGATAGCATTCCCGATACATAACAACGGGTTTCTTTGAAATCTTATGTTGCTAACTAATAATATAATATTATTATTTAAAATGGTAGTTAACTCTTAACTGTTGTATTGGAGGGAAATGAAAAAAACTAACTACAATATTATTATACATGATTGTTAAATGTATTTAAATTTATCCAATAAAAAGATAGAGGCTTAAAATGTGAATGAGTCTAATTATAAGAACAATTTGCATTAAAAGGCCAATTTATCACCTTTTAAGGGAAAAACCTTCTTAAATATAGTTTTGGTCATTGTAATACATTATAATTGACAAAATAAAATCCTTCTTTAGAATGCGGGCGTCAAATTTTACTTTAGGTAATTTTTAGGTATTTTTCTGATAAAGTAAATTTTTTAATGAATAGTGAAAAATATTGTACATGAATTGAAAAGTGACTTTTAATATAATTTATTTATATTTTTATATTATCTTTTTAAGTGGTTTTAAAGTGAAATTAAAATATATTTTTACCATTTAATCAAATTTTGGTCATTGGAATTAATTTTACTTTGAAATTGGAAATAAACAAGTATCTATCTTTTGATAGTTATTGTTTCATAAAAACACGCTATTTGTTTTTCTAACATGAATAAATTTTAAAATTAATTAATTCCACTTAAATAATTTGAATTTTGAAAAATAAAATCATTTTTTAATTCAGAATATCAAATATAGCTTACGCTGAATTTTTGTCATTTTTATGAAAAACATCAATTTTTATGAATAGTGAAACCACTTCGTGGTAGTAAAAAAAATGACTTTTTCATTTAAATGAAATTTTACCACTTCTGTGAATTTAATTTCGAAAATCCAACATACATGGTTGATATCAAGAAGTAAATTTTTTTTAATAAGATTAAAATTATTTTTTTTAATAGAAACTTTTGACATTTATTTACTGCGGTTAAAGGTAAATAGGGTAATTCACAGTTACAAGATAATTATCTTAATTCAAAATTACCTTACCACTTGTCCAAACCTTATTGGTTGAGTCATTTAAGACCATTGGAATATGTGGGTCAATTTTGGGAACCCATTTAACCACATGGGGGTGATAATGACAATTTAGATTAATTAATTTAATGTGATGACAAAATTGACATTAAACAAATATATTAGTAATTAATTTTTATATGGTGTTATATAAGTCCTATTATTGACTATAAATATTAATTGGAATGATAAAAATATATAATAAATTATAGTATTTTTTTATAATTTTTAGACATCTAATAAGTTAAATTATTTATGACACAATAATGATGCAGTATTTACCTCATTAATAAATGATTTAAATAAATAAGATTATAATGATTAAAATATTATAAATAAAATGTCAAATTCTGATTGGATGATTTTATTTCGACCATGACTCAACTTATCTTAAACTTTATTTATTTTTGTACCCTTAGAAACCGAATATCATTATATTATAAAATATTAATTTTACACATTCATGAAGAGCCCCTCCTCTCCCTTATAAATGAAGACCACTTCTAACCAATTCCTCACACCTCTCAAGCCATTTGGATCTTCAAAACACTGCCCAATTAATCTCCCTACATCCCCCTCCTACTAATATAAGCCTTACCTTAGGCATAAGGCAATTCAATACGTCATTAGGTTCAAACCAAAGGGAGTTACCCAAATTAAAGGTAACTGTTTCTCTTAAATTGTTTTCTTTTATTTTACTTCACCAACCACTAAACTCTTTTTATTCCATTAATTTGTAACAACACCAGTATACTCAATATACTAGGATTTTTTTATGGAATTAATGAGAACTACACTTTCACTCACCTCCATCTAATGGATGAAAAAACATAATGTTTTTGGGGATGGAAAAGTTAGGCATCACAAAATGATGATTGTTCAATTACATCTTACCGCCTCTCATGGTGGCCATTATGATGGAACTGTATATATATGATATATATTATGTTAATGATTTACTTTTTCTTCTGTACTTCCCATTTATAGCATGCCTTTATGGTTTCATAGTTGGTAAATAAGATAATCTCATTCGAGGAAGTGAAAAATAACGCCCCCTCAAGGTGATATGATTCGTTAATGCCTTATGTGGGTTGTATAAAGAATGGAGTTAACTATATTATATATTTGATATTATACTGGAATTATAATATACCTTTGTATCATTATTTTCTAATTCCATTAATATTAGAAATAGAAATTAAAGTACCGTTCATGTGTACGTACGGCTTACCGTCTCCATGAACGATGCATTTCATTTCGTACCATCAAATATTATAAACTATTATAAATAAATGTATATTCTGGATTTAAATGATATATATGATATATAAATCATGAATATAATTCTGGATATAATGAATCTTTGACCACATGGAAAAATTGTAAATATAAGGTGTTCATTTTTGACTCAAGTACCAAATGTCGACAAAATGGAAGTTATTTACATAAATGATTGCATAATTTTTATAACATGGAAATAAGTGATGTAAAAGGAATAATAAACTTTAAAAAGGTTCATAAGAAAGTATAATGTAACTTCAGTTCATTATTCAAAAGATTAATGAACGACCGGGTCATGTCGGGCATGAGGTAAGGGACTTTATCTCAATCTCCTTTCATTGAGGCATTTTTTGTTTTATACATTCCATTATTGTATATGGTGTATAAACTCCATTGAATTTTCATTTTATTCAAATGAAATCATTTTATACAAAGCGATTTACTAAATGAAAAAATGAATGTTTTTTTTATGTAAGCGGTGACAATGACCATTCCGCCGCCGCGAGTATTAATTGATCTTTGACTACCTTAACAAGCCGGGATGTTTTTAAAAGGAAAAATAAATACCATATACTCGTTTTACGTATTTTGGTATGGAAAATGATTTTGAGAAGGGATTTATAATTTCAATATCTTTAAATGATATTTTATTATTGTAATGAGGAAATTTTAGATTTCCTTCATGCTTATGTTGTGATCATGTTATGGTTCTTTTGCATTATTTACGTATACGGGTGGTTCCATGATAAACACTGGGCGGGTGAGCCCGAGATAGATATCCAATGCATTGGGTAACATGAAAGAGGTAAACGTGAATGTTTCTCCTAAGAGATTTAGGGAATTTTCTGTGATGGGTATTCGAAAGTAACACCCTATGTAGCTGTGATAGCTACAATGTAAGTATGATATGAATGCCACGATTTAACATTATGATTAATGATTTCTATGTGTCGTTCCAAAATCCAATGATTTCATGTAGTAATTAAATGATTTCATTTTTTGTATGTATTTATGAACAAATTTTATCATTCTTTGTTTTATAACCCTTACTGATCTTTTTATACTCATCCATATTTTTGAGAAGTATTCACAGGACTTAAAGATGAATAGGGTCAAGGATGGGATCAAGGAAAAGTCATGGTGTCTAAAACATGGATCTAGACATGATTATTTTTTTCAAGAGTTTTTGTTTTATGAAAAAATGGAAAATGTGTAGATACGTCTACCTTGTAATCTTTTGAGATGTAATAGTTATGTCCTTACTCTCTAGAACTCTAATCCTGAAATGATCCTCAATGTGAATTACTCATTTAATTCAATATTATGTAATGTTTAAGGCTGGGTCCTTATATAAAAAAAATATTTATTAAGGAAAAATTCCTTCAATATTATAATACTTCTTATGTATTTACATAGAATGTAGAAAAACAATACATAATACAAAAATAAATTAATAAAATTTTAATTTTATAAAAATACCCTTAATGAGAAAATAATTATTGTTTTTATAGCGATATACTTGTATATTAGATCAATGAGTTTAATCATGATAAATTTATATACTATATGAAATTGGTCGAATATATTTTTTCATGGGCATCACATATTTGTATTGAAAGAATATTAAAGAAATAAAAACAAAAGTTGTTTGTCAGGGGCTATTAGAGGTAGAATATCCCACAAAAAGTTTGAAATTAATTCATGTTAAAATTTAGTATATAATTGAGGTAAACGGAACTAATTTTCAGATCTGATGAAATTTATATTATTTGAATCTCAAGAAAAAATTCATCAATGAAATAAATTTAATTAGTTTTCAAAATTTAGATTTTTTTAAATGTTGTCAAAATATTCTTATATATTTTTTTATCAATAGATATATGAATATATCTAGATCACTTGTAGGTTAGAATAGTTTTTATGTTATTACAATTTGGATAACATCACAAAATTTTAAATTAATTAGTTTTTATTTTTTTGGTCAATTAGATTCATAATTTTTTTATTGCATTAAGATTATTTTGGGAGGGATATCACTTTTCTAGAATGGATAATTAGTTTTTATTTGTTACAAATTTTTCATTTTCTTTCAATCTGGTATATTTCAAAAATATATAGTATATTTAATTTTTAATCTATTTAATATAATTCTAAGTACATATGAATATTTCATTCATATTTTATACTATTTGAGTTTTCTTAATTTTGGAATATTTAATTTTTTATATATGATTTTTTCATTACAGTATTCAAATAAGTTTCATTATTTTATATTTTTTATGTTTTATGTTACAAATATGATTTATATTAGTTGCAATTTGGTTGATCCATTTATATATCATCCAAATCATTTCAACCCCATTAGTTATTACATGATTATCTTTTTTTATGTTTTATTTTTATTGGTTTAGATTTATTTAATTGATCTATTTTCATTTTATTTGTAATATTTTTATATGTTGTTGTTTAATTTGGGTCTATAGAGTTTTTTTAGATACAATTGATGATGTCAAGTAAATTATTGTCTATATTATTTTTTATATAATAATCTATTTCATTGTTTTAAAACTCATTTAAATTTATTCCATTTTTTTATATTCTCTTATATTTTATTTCATTTTCTTTATATTTCATTTATTTTTTAATTTATTTTTTATATCGAGTGATCAAGACATTTATGTATTATTTAAATACTATATTCTAAGTAAAATCAATTTCATCTCAATTTATTTCATTTATGGTATCTGATATTAAATTAATGCTACTGAAAATTTTTCTATGTGATGAAAATTTCATATGATATCTTTACATAAATTATAATAACATCCATTTTTTGTCTTGATTCAATCATGGTTATAACATACATGTTTATTCTTGTTCATTTATATTTTTCCGACTTTGTTTCTATCTTTTTTTTATTTTAAAGTAATTTGGTGACCATTTAGATTACATAATGTCTCATATTTTCCATACAAAGAATCCCCAGATGATTTCATTATTATTAATTCCTCAAACCATTATTCCCTTAAAATTTCAAATCCACTCACTTATCTCTTTCTCATTACAATATGACAATCTTATAGTTAATATATATAGTTCCTTTAAATTAGATTTGGTTAGACCTACACCACACAAAACTACGAATTCAACATATTAAACTAATGAATAAGGTCAACATCCTACTTTGTTTCATAATTCCATAATCCCAAATTTTATTTAAATTTCCATCCACTAATGAGTTTATATTCAAAATAAATCCATGAAAGTATATTATCACAAATAATAGTCAAAAAAACATTCGATTATAGTGATATAAAATTTTTAAATTTACCTATGAAACCAACCCATAATTTTTTTGACATGTATACAATGAATAAATAATAATACTTTCAATCACAGAGTTTAAGAATGATATTTTTTCTATTTCATAATAAAAAAAACTATAACTCATGGGACTATTTCTAATCCTTCATATTATTATTGTGAAAATAATATACTTTTTCATATTTATAATGACTCATATGGAAGACTATGTGTCACATTAAAAGCATGATTACTATTATATGAATATCTAAATGACTTATTTATTGGTCCAGATTACATGTAACATTTCCCAAAAAAATATGATTTTTAAACGACTCTTATATATATATATAATAAAATTACTAACAATTAGGTCTTCAATTATCCTAAAAAGGGATCATACAGAGAGAGGTATGTCTCATATGCAGATCAATATTAATAATACACAAATAAATACTTCCAATTTTCAGTAGCCTAAAAATTAGTTTCCAATATTTCATAAAAATAATATAAGGATGACATTACATTTTATATATTAATCTAAAATCACTTCAAATATACATAGAATAAAATAAAATGTTCTTTTTATTATCATAAATAATAAAACCCTATCCAAATCATTTAATTTGTCCTTTGAAAAATATAAATAATGAACAAAACTATTTCAATAAAATGAACTGGATTCATATTTATAACGTCACTAAATTGATTAATATACTACATGAAATTTATATTAATCACCAAATCTTTTTTCAATATATAAAAATATATCACTAATTATCTCTATATAATCATATAATATTTTATCATACATAATAAACTACATTTTATCAATTTAAGTCTTGTTATATGATACCATTAGAAAATAATCGATACCATTTTTATGTAAATAAACATCTCATATGACTTATACATATGTATTAACCTACCATTATAAATGATATTGTATATTTATGTTACGTTTACATAAAGTTAAATATATATTAACATTTCCCTATAAATGTAAATCAGTTTTTTTATAGAACAAAAAATTATAGGCTAACTATTACATAATCTCACTTATAACATTACATATAATGAAATCATATTTACCCATGATAAAGATATTCATTATAATAACTATGTTTCTATTAAACCAAATAGATGATAAATATGATTACTTTTTTGAGATGCATTTCTAATTTCCTACCAGATATTAATTACAAAAATATGTGTGTCTGAAACACCCCCACTAGATATAGTCATCCAATATCAGTTTAGACTACCAAAAATACTAAAATGTGATGTATAAAACTAATTTATTAAATAAATCATATCACTATTGAAATTATATTAATTTCCAAACAATTTTCATTCAATATTGTAAATCTGATCCAAATTTTATGTATTTAATAATAGATCTCTAATATATTAACAATAGTTATTAGTTTTTCAATTATCTAATTCAGGGTCTATCACTATAACATAACCAATTATATGTTTTTTTTGTAGAAAGATTTGTATTCTAGTTAACCTCCACATCTACATGGGACACTATAAATTAATTATATATAATTAAATATCCATCGTACATGATTTCTATCATACTTCAACTTCATAATCCACCACAACATGAAGAGAAATGTCATAACAATGGTTTTTTTAATTTTATCATTTCATTATATAAAAAATTCCATATTAAATATGATTTAATCAATAAATGTAAAAATAATTTTCATTTAATGATCATATAATTATTAAATATTTTGAACTTGGTAGTCATCCAATTCATAATAATTTCTTAATAATATTCCACCAAACAATCATCTATGATTTTAATGGATCTAAATCCATACAAAATATTGCACAATATTCATTATAAAAATAATTCTAATAGTCACTCCAGAGGTCACATAATTCTACATGTTATGTTTTCATCATTGACTCACAATTAATAAAATAAAAAAGAAATTAGTACCAAAATATTAATTCATATATCTAAAATTACAATATAACTTTAAATATAAAAAAATTTACACATATTTTTTCCCATGTATTATTCACTACAACATTTGGATCATGTCTCCAGGTGAGTGGAAGGATGAGAATGAAATTGGATGATTTTCATGTGTGACAAAAAAAAACTCTTACATTTATATCCTGTTTTATCAATAATTTGGTATTTGTTAATATACTCCACCAATTGTTGCATGTGTCAGTTACACACCACATTCATGTGTGTATTACCAACACACTTATGGGAATATCAAGAAATTATTGAGGAAAACAAATATTATTCCAATACATTTTATAATGAAGATAAATTATTATAATAAAATTACTAGGGTTATATATATAGATGAGACACTATGATCCATGGGAATCACTAAATCCCCTTGATGTAAAGGAATATCAACCTGTAATTAATGTGTGGATGGTGTTGTATAATCTACATGTTTAGAATGTGTCATTTCATAATTCAAACAAGAAGGAATGTAGTATCTCGATGAAAATGATATATTTGGAAAAGATGGTGGCATAAATGGATATGAAAAATCATTATATTGATGAGGATCAGAAATTATTTCAAGATATATAAAATATATGAGGCTGGCCTCATGTGTAAATGGATTTACAAACATGGGTAGCCTAAATTCCATGTGTGTATGTAATGACAGTATGAGATCCAAAAATTGTGGTTCATGATACATTAGAGGGAAAGATAAGGTGTGATCTGGTACATCAGCTAGAGTACCTAGATATTATAACCCTCTAATCTCCTTTGTGAGAAGAGGAACCATTGTATTGTTCATTGAAAAAACTAGAAACCTGAATAAGGATCTTGATTAAATTTAAAAGAAAAGTAAACACGTGATTTTTTATATATATACTAGCCAAAATGGAAAAGAATATTTATATAAAAATAGAATTATTACATGTGTATGAATGAAAGGTTTATTGTACAAAATATTTCATAAATATGGATCGTATAAGAAGGAATATCATTTTACCTGGTGAGATCCTTATTGATACTACGGATGGCATGCCCATCCACTATGAAGTTAGCCTCACAATACATATGTCTGATTATGTAGTTACAGCTTCATAGGGATGCAAGAAAGTTCATTCATTTTACATTGAGTTACCAAGATAGATAGACCACACCATTGCTAATTTCTCAGACCACTATGGTAGAGTAACATTCAAAAAAATGTTATACATGCCTTAAGGACAATAAAAATGAAATACTTGAATGAGACAAAGAATTTATACTTTAGGAAAGGAGAATATACCACAAGTGTCGAAGAAATATCATAGGAAAATAATAGTGTGGTCCCTAAAAATAGAACCACAACTAGAAGGACCAAGGTTTTATTTTGAAGAACCATCCATATTTATTTATTTCCATATTTTATGAGGGGCCTTTCAGAAATCGTCAAAGAGACCAGACATATTATGGAAATTTCAAGACCCTCTATGTTTTTGAAGGATAAAAATATTCTTCACACCGTTATAAGAGTTTCATAGTTGAATTTTGTTTGTCTCTTTGATAGAAGAGATATGTCAGGAATGAGCATAGAGAATGTAGTTGTGTGGATATTCATGTATATTTCCATAATAGTAAGTCCCTTACAAAAGTAAATGTTCAGCAACAATAGTGATAAGAAGCGGTTTGAGTTGAGTTGTATGCTGGAATGTGGTATATTACCATAGTCAAACTACTATATCAAGGCTTTCAAGAAGATATTCCTCAAGTATATCGTTTAGAGAAAGCCATAAGGCAGATTTCATAGCACATGAAAAGAACATATGAGTGTTATCATATCTATTCTAGTTTTATAACCTACATCTAAAACAAAAAAACCAAGATACGTGTTTATAATAAATAATCAGTATGCAATTTAATATAGACATGTTTTTTAATCAATGTGATCTATGAGTACCTGATTCTTGGTTTTTGATAATATTTTATCCAATAAAAATAATCCTCAATGTAATAAATGGATCGTTAATTGGATTTTATATCAACAAGTTTGTTCATCATAATCTACCATACAAAATAATGTCTTTGGAAAAAAACAAATATAAAATGTTGATAATAATTTTTTGGTTATCGAGCAGCTCCATGTTGGGAAGAGTAAAAAATCATATATAAATACATTTGTATATCTAGGAATATTTCATGGATCAATTAAATAAAGAACAGGGGAATACGACCAATTACGAAGCCATACATTTAAGGAAGAATCCTTACAAGAAATCTATATTGAATGATACATAATTTTATCATAAGATGATTTAATAAAAGGTAAAATAGAGGAAATACAAGCATCTACTCATTGTTTTATTATTTTATTCCTACTTTTTTCATCATTACTTTATATTTATTTTCATTTACAACATTGAAAATCAAATATATAATCAATTATAAATCCATTTCTAATTTTTAACTAAAAAAACAATGAAGATTTGATATAACATAATTAAAGAATACCACATTTCAAATGAAATATAGGATATATAGTGATATAAAAAACATTTCATATTAAATGGTAATTATATCAATACATAATGAAAATCCTAGAAAAAAAATGTTCAAATTAAAATCTTTATATTGGGTGTGATATAGTTTTCCACTATTATCAATTCCATCCAATTAGATTTTTTCTTGGGTAATTTGGTTGAATCTAGCGAATTGGTTAAGAAATTTGGCCATTTTTCATCAGTAATTTGGATTTTTTTTCAATTGACGAGGCCATTTCCTCATTTTTATTTCACCAAGGTTAGTGCGTTCATATTTTTACTTAGTTCATATTTTCATTGTTTTTTGTTATGAAATTATTTAAAATTCATATTTATTATCGAATATGTTTGTTTAAGATTTTATATGAAATTTATCATTATTTTTTACAATATAACCATTTCACTTTTTTTAGTTTTTTAGTTTTTAATACAATTCAATTCAATATTAGAAAGATAAACTCATTGAAAACAAATACCAGAAATTTTTTTATAATGAAAATTATATTGTTGGTGGACATAAAATAGTTTAAATCAATTTTAATTAAATTTATATACAAAAAATATCAAAATCACATGTCAATCTAAAAAAATAGAATTGTGAACACATATGGATGATTATATATATTTCCCACCACAAACCCAGGTTCACAATCAACTCTTACAATTAATGTGTTGTATTCAACCTAATTAATCAATGAATTGATTCCAATGAGAATAGAAAAGTATTCATAATCATCATCAACCTCATACAAATATGTCGTTGGATTGATTCAATAATGACACAAAATTTTAGTCCATGTTGATCTTTGATATAAAAAATTGGTTTCATCATTGGCGCCAATACATATGGTTAATCAGTAGCAAAAATGTGAGTCATGTCAACAACTCAAAATCAAAAATCATAAAAAAAATGTTCCTTAACTCCTCATCGAATCAAACCATTAAAAATCATCATAGTGACTCGACCATGACTATAATAATCCCATATTATAATTTTAACAATGGTTGCATATTAATATAAATTTTGTAATTGAAATTATACTATCAAATGCACAAGTATAGTACAATATTATGGTAATTATTATAAAGAATTAGAGTTATGTTATCAGGTTATTTTCTTGTTCACTAATAATAAATTGGATCCCAGATATCACAATTGATTTTCATTCATAGACCACAAAATTATTTCCAAAAGAAAAAGATATTATTTCATTAAATAATTTCCTTCAATAAAAATGACTACCAATAATTAGAATGAATATTAAACATCATTAAATATTAATTTGATTAATTTTTTATGGCAATATTTAATCCCTATATTTCAAAAAATTATTAAACACCTTACTATAAAAATTATATCTCATTCTAAATGATATAGAACGATTATTTGTATATAAATTTTAATTATGTTCTCTCCCAAAACATTGAAATATTTCAAAATATTTTTAATATTACATTATATGAAATATGACAAAAATTTTAAATTTACTCACTTGATTTGATCATAAAAAATCACAGTTATAAAAAATATAGTAATGTTCCATCTCAATCTCTTCAAGGAATATTGTTGTCAATTTAAATGATCTGTAAATTCCCACAATTTTTTGTTGTGATCAGATATTGGGATCAATTTGATCATAATGATCTTATTAATTTCCCATTTGTATTGGTCATCTTGTACTCAGATGATACAAAAATTTTGAATAGAAATCTATAAATTCTTTAGCCACGTAACCTCCTCTTGATTGATACTTTTGGATGATTTCTGTTTTTGACATAAGAAAGTAATGTGAACATTATTCCCTGTATTGGATTGATCCAAAAAAATGAAATGTTCTTAAGAGAAGTATTTTGGTTAGATGATGGATAATTAAATGCAGTATTCATGTAGAAATTGACGAGGTAATTTTTTTGCCTAAATCGCTCAAAATTAATGGTGACACCATCAACATGTATTCTTTTATAGAGTTAGAAAAAATCATAGAAAAAAATATATTTAATGAAATGGAACATCCAAATAAATGAAATTGTTTCATTATTTGGGATAATATGATATATATCAATTACAATCAACTCTTACATAAGGATGTGATAATCTAGATTTTTTAATGATTTGAACATCATGACTGACATGTTTATTTGTTTTAACATATTTGGTGAATATATATCAGGAATAATTGAAATCCCTAGTATTACATGAAATTGATTTTTTATGTTTAATCAAATGAAAAGAATAAATAACATTACATTTATTTTCACTAAAATACATAGTCTACAATTATGGTCTGATGATCCAATTCACCAGGTCACTCTAAAATCATAAATCATCATTTCTCATTCCCAAAACATTTAAAATAATTTTATGAATCATTTCACATATAATATTTTCAGTGTGTATTACATCTATGTAATGTAGTGAAATATTTTTTCAAAAATAATTAGACTCAAATAAAATACACGTCATCATCAAAATGTGAATGGATTAAATGGAAACATTCTTCCTCTTTCTTGATTTTATATGTACCTTCTGAAATAAAAAACTAAAATCTTTTAATTCATTATCCACATCAGTTGCAAACATACAATGAGATGGATTGTCAGTCTCCTTTGAATTGTCCAATCGTTGATGATTAATCCTATATGAATTGTTCATTAGCATGAATTGTCAGTGACCCAAAAAACTGATACTATGATGATATTTATTTTCTCTAGGATCATGAATTATTCATTAATAGATCACATGATAGTTTTCCATTATTTCCTCATTAATACATCATTTCATATATATAAGAGAATCATTGTACATCCATATAAGCCCAGGACACCTACAAAATATTCCTTTCAATGATGCATCATATGTGTTTACACCCACATTATAAATATGTTTGATTTATTTTTTGAGATGTTACATGTATATAATAATATCATTATAGGGATTGGAATGTCAATATAGGTTTATAATCACGAATGTGAAAAAAATTCACAACAATACCTGAAGGATGGTTATAGTTGTGTATGATGATAGACCATGTGCTATTAGAATTTGGAATCTTCCCAAACTAAATATAATATTCAAATGAATGAACCATTATCACATTACAAATTTAACATGTTAAATTAGGATATAGATCATTAGAACAATTCTATAAAAAAACCATGTGTAGGGTGAACCAACTCATCCTTATTATACACTCTCTCGGTATTCTTCCATCACATTTTATTTACATTTTAATAGATATCAGAAGATAATTAAAACTATAAATTAATAGAATATGCCACATTACATGCCCTGGAACACAAGATAGGGTTCCATCATCATTCGAATTCCATCGTGGCTTTACATATATTATTCAATCATTTCATTCCATAGTTTCCTCCCAAAATAGAACGTAATGTTTTATGAATTCATAAATATTGTTTTTTAATCAATTTTCCTAAAATAACGTCCATTACACATAGTTTTTTTGAGGTAATATTTACATCATCTAAAATAATGTCCTTAAAAAAGAATGCATATAATAGAAGAATGTATTGGAAATCCCACACATTATTTTCCCATGAAACAATCATATTAAATATGTCAGATTATTCTTCTTCCAACATTACCTATATTCTGAATTCATGGTATCCTAATTTAATTTATTCATATAATCAACATCATCATTTCCATTAGAGGCATCGTTTTCACTCATGTATAAGTCTTCTTGGTATGGCATACATTCCTTCCCATGATAACAAATAAATGGAATCTTATCATGAAAATTTTTTCTAATATAGTCAACTCATTTGGATCATGAGAATTTTAAGATTACATTTCTTCCAAAATGTGATAAAACACATATTAGTTTGTTTGAATATCATATATAGTTATAAGGTAGATAACATTAACACAACTCAATCAATGTCTTTCAAAAAAACTATAGTAAGGGAAATGTATCAGACCTTTATCTGATGATTGTAAAACATAAAATCTATAAATCCATCACACTTTTTTCAAAACCATTTATGTGATTATCAATTTGATACATCCAACTTCTATAAATTCTATAAAAATATTATATGTAATTTATTAAATGTAATTAAAAATTTAAAAGTATAATAGAAAATATATTTATGGAATGAATAACTCATCAATTTATATGAATCCATAAGTGACACAAAATTAATTATATGAATCATAATATGAAAGAAAACAAATTACAATATTTAAAAGAAAATATTATAAATATAATGTCCTGATATTGAATTCAAATATATCAACGAGTAATAATTTTCCAAATCCATCGAGGGTCATGTTTTTATTTTTTGAAATATTTCATATAGAATATAAATAGCTAGGGGTGTTATTTAAATGAGATGTTAAATATATAAGAACATATTTAATCTCATATAATAATAACACTCACAAACAAGGGCTACCTAATCCCTCAAATGATGAAAATTTTACCATTAAAGTTTTTCAAATAATATCCCTCACCACATCTACGACATTTTAATTATATTGTAATCATATAAAATGATGTTTAATAATTATAGATATTAAAATGAACTACATGAGTATTATATAACTATTAAGAAGTTTCCAACCCACCACATAAGAAATGTTTTAATATAATAATTTTTTGAAATAATATATGGATATAAGAGTAAAATCAACAATTGTTAGCATTTTAAATTAGAAATATTGGATATATTTTTTAATCGGTGACAATAACTCATAATGTAATTATTCACTATAATTCTATAACCTAAAATGAACCAACAATAAAATTGGAAAACATAATAAATAATTGATTAATATAATAATACACAGACTATTACATGGTAAAGGTAGTTCTGAATCCAATTTTATTTGTTTTATCATCTAGTGGAATTGAAATAATGTAAGTGATATAATAATTCAATATGATTTATTTCTAAATAATTATATAAAACGTCATTCAACAATTGTTATACCTATTATAGATCATTTTCATCCACATTCTGGTACATTCTCTAACAATAAAATAAAAAAATATTAAATTAAATGTTATGATAATTTTTGAAAACATTTTTTTTAATATTGGATAGTGAAATAAGGCACCTGACCACTTGATGATGTGGAACAAGGTGAGGAGAGAGGAATGGTTCTTGGATCACTTATGGTGCATGCATCAATATTTGATTATATATAGTTTTCAAAAATACTTTTAATTGAAAAAAATGTAATTTTCAATTGAATAAATTCAAATTAAAATTCATACTGATAATTTTTATCCAAAATCATATGTAAATTAAAATGAATATAAATAATAGAAATGGAATATTATCATTAATATATTAAACATTTAATAAGAATAATTATATTATTTATAAATATAATTGGTTATGATACTACATACTTTAATACATCATGATATGAGTTAAAAAATAATTTACTGAATAATGTACAAATAATATAACTGATGTTCAATAAGAGTATACAAAAAATTCATAATTGTGATACTCAATGAATCTAATGATTTTTATTAATAAAATAAATGTAAATTGAGTCATGTCTAATGACATTAGGAATAATTTTCTAGTTAATATTAATAGTGAGTCAGGTTTATTTTTTTATCTAAATAGATGACATAAAAAATGATTCACAAAATATTTTAAACGTCATAATGGAAGTGATGATATAAATGAAAATATGACTAGTATTACCATTCCTATTTTTAATAAATCATATCTCACATTCTTTGAGTTTGGATATAATAACCATACATATTTATACATACAAATAATAAATAATGTATGAATGTAGACAATGGTAAAAATTAAAAATTATAGGGAATTAGTTGGATGATGGAACAATCATAATTAATATGATTCTGCTAATGAATCTAAAAAATTTTAGTATCCATTAACATGTTCATCACGGATTTAACATTTGGTTGATAAATATGTATTGGTTCTGAATTTGATATTAATATTGAATTTGATTTTCCCATGACGATTCCAATAAAAATGATGTAATTAAATATAAATTCTATTTGTAACAGTCAGAAAAAATAAAAATTTAATTGAAATATCCAAATTAAAGGGTTGTAATGTTTTATGACAACAACTATGTTTCTCAAAAATATAATGTATGAAAACAATGTTAGAAAAAATTCACTTAAATTTTAAAAATATTTGTGACACATAAATGTTTTTATTTTTAAAATATTTTCTTCAATAGTTTTTATTAAAATTGTTAAAATACATTATGAATTGAACCGAAAGTTTCAAAAATAATATTGGACTCATTGTATCATTTGAAAAATTATTTCAAATAATTTATTATATTACATAATATTCGTTGTTGATCTGAAGAATTATGTCCCATTTAAGGATAGTTGTTGCCTAGGTTATTTGATGAGACACCCATTGATATCATCATCCAAAAATAGATGATATAAGGGACCCAAATAGTACTAAAAAATGTAAATAACAAAATATATATTAGAATCATTCAAAATAAATCCATGAAAAATATATTTTCATCACTAATCAACACATAGTGAACTATTATTATCATTGAATTTGTAAAAAAATCTATTGAAACTATAGAAGGATAATAGTAAATGACTGATCAAGAACTCAATGATTTTGTTTTTATAAAAATATTGATGAAAATATAATTTTCTTGATGTTTCATCATGGATAGGTAATAATATGTATGAATCCGTGGGAAAAATATCAATATAAATTAGAGGAGAGGATCACAAGACGCATTGAGGGGAGTTATCGAGATGAGAGGAGTGGAACTTTGAGAGGAGAAATCTTAGTATGGGTGGAGGGGAAAACATATATGGAATGAGGTGGAATCTAATATGGGTGAGGATAATTCATTTTATTGGTAATATTATGTTATAGGGTATCACTAAAAATTGGATCTAGAAGGGATGATGGGAGTGATCAGTGTGGGATCTTATAGTGATGTGTGGAGCACTCAGGATGGGATCTAGTAGGGAGGGGGGAGTGCTTTGGATAGGAGTAGAGGATCACTAAAGATGGGATATCAAATTGAGGATTAGAGGATCTATTGATCTCAAATTTGGAGGAAAACTATACTGACAGTTTTTGAAAATACATTTGGATACCATTCAACAAAACACCCTATCACAATAGTTTATCCAAACTGTTGGGATATGTGACTTAAAAGAGAAACCATTTCCACTAGTTATTATGTTTATTGATAGTAGTTTATTATGTTTTTTGAGTGTAATAATATGTGTTCTAACATATTGTAAAAAACTGAAATCACAACCAGAGGTGTTGGGTGTAACACATGATATCCATTGACAATATAATCGAATATACCCAAGGAAATGTTAATGTCATTATAGATTATTTCAATGGGATAAGTATATAACTTGCACTAAAATAATATTAGGAATAAAATATCATGAGGTATATCTTTTAAAAATTTCATATTAGAGTCCATGAATTGGAGGTTGAGAGTTCCTTTTCCATTTTTCTATGGCCCCCTTTACATCGTGATATGATTTTTCCGGTTCATCAGTTGATGATTACATTGATAGAACCACCAGACTATATTTATTGTAGGGATACTATTATAATGTGTTTGTTCTACAAATATGTCAGGACATAATTGAATAATATCATTCATATTCCAATATAGGTATAGAATGCTTTTCTTGAGGATTTACTTAATTACCAGTGGGTTATGAACCAAGGGACCATAACAGTATTCAATCAAATGTGACGTCAATTATGGTGTCCAGTTATGAGATGTAAATTTTTTGATTTTATCTAAAATTATTATATATTCCAACAAGATGAGGCTAATAACCATAATCCATACTGTATGCTTTAGCCACATCTATTCCTTTCCTGTGAGTTTGGTAATATCACTATGGAATTTGTGGTTGGGTTTCCATGTACCCAGATAATGAGTAATTTGATATGGGTTTTGATCAGTAGGATGACTAATTCGGTACACAATAAACTATTTCATGATACAACAAATTTTGAGGACTTGGAAAATAATTAGGTGAATTATATTATTTTTTTTCACAATGTTCGTACTGTTATTGTGTCTTAATGTTATATATGCTTCACTTCTGATATTTTGAAAATCCATTTAGAGGCATTAGGTTCTCATGTCTATTTGAGAATGACATTCAATTAGTAGTTGAATGTCCAAGAAGAAATAAATATTATTATTCCGGGTGATATTTCATTTTTATCTCGACTTTTGTGGGGCATAGGATATTAATATGGGGTGGCTGAGTTTGATTGTAATAATAGTTAAGAGTTCATGATTAGAATGAAACCATTTTAACACTTGCAGGTCCAGTTGTGCAGATCACTGTTCTGTTGGTCAGAGGTTGGTGAGTGTTCATTGGATGGAATATGATTTTATTAGGACACAAAAACATATATTTAATTTATTCTTAAATGTATATTGATTTCAAATATTATATATATGTATTATTTTGATCCAAATCATTTACCATTGGAATTCATAGTTTGTGACATGGTTTTCTTAAATGTTTCACTTATGTTGGGTCATAGACTACATTTGAGGATTCTAAACATTATCAAAATATAGATGAAACTTTTCATTTCATTTATTATGTGGGAAAATTATATTATAATTTACAACTATCACCACATCTATTATTGATAAATAATGTATTCCAAGTATCTAGTCTAAACAATCATGTAACTTATTGACATAATTTTATCAAATATTGATAATAATGTTGGAAAATATTGATTTATGACTAAAAAACAAATTAGTATAGATAATATTGAATTGAAGGTAATTTGTTATAGTAAAATAAATTTTTATTGTGTTTTATGATATCATGTTTCATATTTTATTTAGATGTGGTAGAGGAAGGCAAAAATGAGACAGAAGTGGCATCATATTTTTGGCAAGGATGCTTCTGAGTATAGATTCCATAGTCCAAAAGAATCAATTATGGAGAGTATTGAACATCATGTTACCATTTTTAGGTATTAATAACCTTGAAATTTAATAATGATTTGGTTTTTGTCCATTTTAGGTTTTTTCGACAATTTATGATATTTGAAAGATATGTGGTAGTGCATTGTTGGAAAAGTTTTTTTCTAAATCATGCACCCTATGTTAGAAAATCAATCAACATAAGGATGTGGTATTTTTTAAGGTAGTTTCATAGTTAGTAATATGATTCCTCCTATTATGAAAGTTTTTTTGGCCCATTTAAAACATGGGTACAGTTACATTGCATGATTTTTCAAATACTTTTGTTGTACTCCACTAATCAAGCATGTGATATAATTTATCCCGAAATCCAACATTAAAATATCAAAACTATAATATTAAGTATTGGGAGTCATATCATGAACCAATGTGATATCATCGTTTTTGGTACCCCCCAAGGGAAATTATTAGGCCCACATATCCCACATGAATGTAATTTAAAGCTTGAGGAATACCATTCCTTCTTCCCGTAGTACGTTTCCTCACCCTGATCTCTCTCTCCCATGATCTCTCTTCTAGTACCAAGGTTTATATAGTTCTATATCCATAATTTTTTATCTAATGCCATAAAATTTATATTTAAACCTAGGTTTGATTGTTATATCTCATATTATGTGATCCTAGTTCATCATTTATGAATCTTGATTAAGGATTGGTGTAACGAGATCTATTGATCATGAGATAGGTGGTACAATTATGAAGCCCAATTTATGTTAACATTGATGTGATTTTAGTAAATTTTAATTTTTAAAATTAAATTCATTTAATTGATATCTACTAATTGTATTTTTAAGGGGTTTTCTAGAAAATCCCTATTCCATTGAAATGGATTTTGAAAAATGGGTTTCTGGACTGAAATTTGAAAACCGCAATTCAATTAAATTGTGATTTTTATTCGAATAATAGTAATTTGCATTGTATAATTTTTTTTTTAAATTTAATTTAATGATAATTTTGTGAAATACCCGAGTTCCAATGAATTGGTGGTTATTTGTGAAATTGATGGAATTTATTTTGAATTAAATTCTTGAATTAAATTGTGAAAGTAAATTGTGAAATTGAATACATGAATTAATTTCTGATGACTATTTTTGTATATTATATTCAATTGGTATTGAAAAAAACTATAGGGTGTTATCTTGGTGAAAAGGATAGATTTTAATTAAAAATAAGTTTATTATTTTAAATGAAATTATTACATTTGAAATCGAGGAATGAGATTTAATTTTATATAATGATTTAATAAAACAAATTTCCCATAATTAAATGGTACTATAAAACATCATATATTTGGTATATAGTGAGTTATTTTGGACTAGCATGCTAGGATTGGAATTCCAAAACACCAAATTAATGTTTTACAAAAAATAATTGGATTAAATATCTAGTCTTTTTCATTTGGATAATGATGATTCCTCCCTTTCCAGTGCTGAGGGATGTATGTACACATTGTGGTTTATAACTTGAGAGTGGGAGGATCTCTAGACCTAGAACTATCATACATCATATAGTATCAGAATATTTATATCTACAAAAAGTATGATATATAATATTATGACAATGTGGTCAACATTTTCAAATTAACTATGATTCATATAGACCTATATATATATATTATTATTTTATTTAATCTATAATTTTATAAATATTCCATTAACTAAAATGTGATGATTATGTTGAAAAGGATTTCAATAATTTTAAAATGTTAAAAATTATTTGAATAAATATTTTATTGATAGGTCAAACCTATTTAATTGAAAAATGAATGTACATTCTATGGATAGTTTAATTTTTCAATCTTATAATAGAATACTTGGTTACAACATACTAGGACATTATCTTGATACCTACCTGTGTGTTCGAGTGTTTGTATATTATCTCCATCAATGTTCTAGAAATTCTAAAGCACCACATGGTAGTGGTTATATATTTTTATCCATGGAAAATTATAGTTGAATCATTTTGGAATTTAGATGATTATGTTCATGTTTTACTTGTACATTAATGTATTACATTGGTAAATTATACCTTTTTTATTTTTTGTACACTTTTCCCAGTGGATTTTAATTTCAATGCCTACTAATTTTTTATATGTATTCTTCATTCTGGTGGTATAATTGTTCATTCGTTTTCTTTTTTGATTCAAGGAGCTTGCTTCCAACCCATGGGGATCAAGAATTCACTTAGGGGCATGTTAGGATCATCATAGATATTAGGCTACTAGGGTTCCATGGATTATTCATGACATTATAATGATATTATAGTAACACTAATATAATATTATATCATAAATTTATTTTTTTAATTGTAATAACTCATAAAAAGATAATACATTGGGAATTAAAATGATCAATCAACCATTTCATACCTTGTCAAAAAAATACCTCAGAATTACTTCATATTTTCTTCAAACAAGGTTGAACGTCCAGTTGTTAAATTTCAAATCCTTTTATAATATTTTATGTTAAATCATTCAGAAAATAAATTTTAATGTGGTATTATTTGATAAAAAATGCACTAATAAAACATAAATCCATCAATTACCAACCATCAATTTCTTTATAAAAAACAAAAAACATTACATGTTAATCATTGGATTTTTTCACCAACTCCATCAAATATGCATATTTGGGGAATTGAATATATACAATGCAACTATCCTCAAATTGTTCATAATGCTTGATATCAATCAGAAGAGATATGACATGACACTTATCCTTTATGTAATGTGTTATATCATAATGAGGTATATTTTTAATATATTCAAAATATAATAATTTAATCAAATAATACATTCAAAATCATAATAAAGTATCATATATTACAGACCTACACAATATTTTTAATGATTTACTTTCCTTAAATAAATTATATACTTTAAGATTTTTGATAGGATAATGCCATAAAATATGAATTTATAGTAAATTAAAATAATGTCTTGCTGCATGAAAAATATTAAACAACTAATGTTCTAAAATATGTTAAATCATATCTCTCGTTATTATAATATATAAACCATTTACTAGTGAAATTTTCCACATTAACAACACAATATATAATCCAATGTCATTGGAAATACCATTAACCTTGTAATTATTCCATGGAAATTGTAAACTACTAATAAGTGGGAAATTAATTCTCTTATTCATCTATTAACATATAAACTATCATTCATATCCAAATCGAACCATTAATTCTTTCCTAGTAAACACTACCTACAATAAATATTGGAAATATAATTCAAGAGTCAATCAATTAGAATATCTCATAAGGCACGACATAATCCACAGTTATATGGAATTCATGATAATCATCGATGATATCAAATTTAACCCATTTAATAAAATACTGGTATAAGGTATTTGTAGATAACAAGTCAAAGAAACATCCCCAATCACATCATGAATATAAATTTCCAAAACTTATAACAAGTAAAATTATATCTCAATGATTATAAGAAAATGTATGAATTCATAATGTGATTCTCATTAGGAAATGATTATATTAGTATTTCATTTACAAGAATAATTAAAAAAATAATGAAAATAAGGTTTACTAATACATGATAGAAAATCCAAAATGAAAAATTTTATGTTTATCATCTCCAAAAACATCATATAATTGAAAAAATATTCAATGATTAAATGTGTATCATAGGGTTATATTCAGTTTAAACAGTATTTAAATTATATCATAGTAAAGTGAAAAATATTTTAAATCATATATCTTGTATTAGATGATTGAATAAAATTCTAATTAATGGTAGATGATACAAATAATTAATCGTGTTATAATCTTAATTATGATAATCATTAAAAAATTACAATACAGAATGATATTTCATATTAAAAATTATGAAATAGCCATAGAGAGATCGCCCATATGTGATGAATCATTTTGACTCATCATAATTCTATCAACAACATAAACTCTGAGATTTATGATATAGAGACAATATTTGGATTTAAACATATTTAATAAACACTATGTTTTATGTTATTAATAATCACCTCATCAATATATAGTTACAATTAATAGATTTATTCTTGAAGTGTTAAATAATACTAATCAAACATTAGAGGAAAATGTAACGATAGATTCCCTCTTCTAATGAATAAATCGTCCCATCAATATATATATAATCTTCAATTAAACCATTTCTATAATCCCTAATAGGTAATAATGTCTTCAATACTGCACCCAAACATTTCCCCATGGTTCCTAGAATCCATGAATATAATAACCATGGTGAATATGCCTATATGAATTTATACCATCTCCATGAATGGATCCCCTAAATGATATAAATATATAACTCTAATATATTAAATTTCATATGCATGTTATTATTTATTATTCAATAATAAAGTCACCAATACCATGAATATCCCTTGTGAGAATTTATAGATATCAAATTTTTCCATAATAATGGAATTTTTTCAACTCCAATAGAAAATTTTTTAATTATAAAATCATTATCCATATTTACATCACTAAAATCGTTAACCTCCCTATGATAAATGAGTATAAAAATCTTCTCTAAACCAATATTCCACTCTATAACTCTATGATAATAAATACCCCTCACCCTTAATGACCACCCAACTCTAATTTCAATCACTAAATAAAACTAATTATTATAAGTATTATCCTCCCCCAAGTAGTTTTATTCAGATGATTTGCGAATTTTTATTATATAAAATTAAAAATTTCATTATTTTCATGTATTTATATAGTACAAGATCCCATAGAAATTATAAGTCATGTCACCACTAATTGTACGAGACTAATGATTCATGTATATAATTTAAATTCATTTATCAATAATTGAAATATTACTTTATTTAAATCCATTAACTCAATTCATGTTTCTATCACAATTTTTATATTTATATCTAAACTGTGACGTGAACCATGAAATCATCACAATAAAAAACATTGATCCACTTTTCCTACACTATGATATCAAACTGATATCATCCATACCCATAATGTATATATAAATTATTACCCTCATTAATTTATATTATAGAAAAATTATATTCTACATATAATCAATACTCTCTAACTACAAAATAGTAGATATCTACACAAAGTCAGCATCAATGATTCGCAGATATTTTATAATAAATTTTCATAAAAAATGTACATCATTGAAAACTAATAATAAGGATTCTTGTTATCTGTTATAAATAAAAATAAAATAACTCATAGAGATATCTTTTTCCATTAATTTCAAATTATCACATTCTAATGGTGGATTTTTATCACCATCATCTATATTCCTCAGATCTAAATTGTCATGCATCTACATTATCCCTTACATTTCCATGTACCCATATGTCTAAATAGTTAATTAAAACCCCACAGTCAACCACATCAATGAGATAATATTATTCAGAATTTTCATTTACAACATACAAATATGAAATATGATACTTTCTTATTATATATAAATTATAAAATTTATTTTTTTGCAACACAAACAAAAAACCATTATAACATATATGAACACCTAACATTAAATCTACCAAATTCAGAATAACAAAGTCTCTCTAATTGTTTTTATTTTAATATTTTTTTAACATTCCATATTTTCATGGAAGTACCAATTTTTTGAACTTTTAAATGGTCTCATGAACTCTACCTTATCCCAAATTCACTTAATTGCATTTTGATATTCTAAATAGATCATTAGGGAGTGATTTTCCCTCCAATCGTTAATTTATCAATATTTAAATACTAATTATATAATATTATTTTATAGTATATAAAATTTTATAAATACTCAATATTTAATTACGATACCCACAAATCATTATATATGTCATTTATTGAAATAATATGTTATGTAAAAACACATGTATCATTAACTAAAAAGTAAAATATATGTAAAATATAATTATTTGTGAAGAAACCAAAATAAATCCAAATTAAAAATTGCTAATTAGAAATATGTGTCTAAAATAATCCCCTAGTTACTTATACCACATTAAGTTATATAAACATGATATAATTATAATATAAACTCAAAAAGTGTGTATATTTATTGATTGATAAAAATCAATAATAGGAAAAAAAACTACCACATATACCAGATTCAAAGTAACAAAATTATATCATATAAACAAAAATGAAATAAAATCTATAGTAACATAAATTTAATTAAATAAATTATTATATTATGTGTTAATTATGAAATTAAAATATAATTATACAGAACAAACCCATTGATGGTATACCTCAAATGTTGTCATTGGAAAAAAGTATTCAAACTGGTTGAAAAAGTAATCTCATCTGAACATAAAATATAATCCAATTTAATCCATATAAAATCTCATGTTTTGGCCAAACACATTGAACAAAATAATTTATGCATCAAATCATAGCTTCTTCCAAGGGTCCCATTTGTGTAAATAATTATGGAATTGTTAGCATACAATTTTTCATGAAAAATATCTAACAATTCAACATTATTTTTGTTCAAAAAAATTATAATTCATCCCAAATTTAAAGGATAAAATTACCCATTCAATTTCAAAATGATACATTATGTAAGACTCATATGAATAAAAAAATTATATTAATTTGTCAACCATAAAAATAATATCACCCGCTTTATTAGTCCATTATAAAAATATAAAAAAAAATCAACTGCATCATGATAATGAAACAATATCAATATTTAGTTATGGAATTAAATTATCCTAATAGAAAATTCATTAATTTTTATTTGAAATTATATATTAACATAACCATTGAAAAAAATAAGACATGCGAAAAGTAAATATAGAATAATTTATTATTTAAAATATATATTCATGTAATTTGCTATGTAAACTAACATATTAATGTAGAGAAACCAATTTTAATAAAATAAAGACATTGAATAATTTATTATAGTAAATTAAAATGATTCATAAATTGTACAAATGAATTTATTTATTCATCTATATCACATAAAAAATAAAACATAAGATCTAAATATCAATTTTAGTCACTATATTCTTATTAGAAAGTATATTAATATATTATGTATAAAATTTACTTATCGATGACCCTCATTAAATATTCACATTAGACATGTAATTAAATAAAAATTTCACTGATAAAGAATTATAATATATGGGTATAAAATGAGAAGTAATTGGAAATTATTATTCATTATTAAATTTAATTTATCAGGACACATGACTCAAATTAAAAAAATAGAAATCATTTTTATATATTGTTTTAAATTAATCTAGTGAACACCAATGAGTTCATGATGTAAAGTATATTAAAATAAATATATAATCCCCAGAAATAATGATGGTATGATACATTTTTGAAGGAAAAGATAAAAAATATAACAACATTAGGAAATAAATAGGATTTAGTTGGAGGTCTTTTCAAATAAATCACAAATTTTTTTAAGCCACAAATATATAAATTCAACACCATATATGTATTAGGATTTTAACAAATTAGTAAATAGTGTTTTTGACATGATGTTTATAGATGAATAAAGAAATATGTTCTATATAATAAAATTTTATATTACCATGACAATATTAAAATACAGAACACATTCAACTATTTCCTTACTAAAAAGATAAGAAAACTGCACTTTTGTTTAAAAACCATTAAATTGTGTTATAGGTACCTAACCAATAATGTAACATCCCAGGTGAATAGAGAATAAATCATTTTAATTTTTAGTAAAATTTATGAATTAAATATTAATTATACTTTAAAGGGGTTTCTATGTTCGATAGCGTACCCGATATGTAGCAAAGAGTTACTTTGAAATCTTACGTTTCACACTAGTAATAAAATGATATTATTTTAAATGGTAGTTAACACGTATCCGTTGTATTGGCGGGAATGAATGGAAATATCTAAAATATGATTATATATGTTTGTTAAATGTTTTTACATTTATCCAATAAAAGATAAATGCTTAAAATATGAAAAGAATTCAATTTTAGCCATATATACTATAATATTCACTAAAGGTCCAATTAGCACCTTTTGATGGGGAACCTTCATTAAATATAGTTTTGGTCACTCTTATACATTCTATTGGACCAAATAAAATTCTTTTATAGAATAGGGACATCAAAATTTACATTCTGTAAATTTTTGGTAATTTTCCGATAAAGTTCATTTTTTATTGAATAGTGAAAGATGTTGTATTTTAATTCAAAACCACATTTTAATATAATTTATTTATATTATTAGATTATTGTTTGAATTGGTTTTAAAGATAAATTAGAATATATTTTTACCATTTAATCCAATATTGGTCGTTGGAATTAATTTCACATTGAAATCGGACTTAAACTAGTGACAATATATTGATACTTGTTGTTTCATAAAAACACGCTATTTGCTCTGACAGCGAGAAATAATTATTGAATTAATTAATGCAACTTATATGTTTTTTATTTTGTAAAATATACTTCCTTTTCGAATTCAGAATATAAAATATCGCTTAGGGTGATGTTTTGATATTTTTCTGAAAAACATCAATTATTGATGAATAGTGAAACCACTAAGTGGTACTTAAAAAACTGATTTTTCGTTTAAATAAAATTTTACCACCTCTGTGTTTTGAATTTCAAAAATCCAAAATACATGGTTTTCATTAATATGTAAAATGTGGTTCAATGGGATTATAATAATTTTTTGGTGAATAATAACTTTTATGTTTATTAATCGCGATTAGAGGTAATTAGTTTAATTTAATGTTAAAATATTGTTTTAATAACATGAAATGAACATGACACATGTAATACCCTTATTGGATGTGTCATGGACGACACGGAAAATTCATGGGTCAACTTGGGGACCCCATGGAGCCACATTGGTAGGAAAATGACATTAAAAACATTTTATTTAATGTTAAAATTAAAATGTCACAAACATGAGTTGTTTTACTAAAACAATTTTTAAAAGAGGTTATACAAGTCAGATTGTTCACTATAAATATTAATTAGAAAGATAAAAATATTTCCTACATGAGGATATGTTTTTTATAATTTTTAGACATTAAATAAATTAAATTATTTATGGAACCATGATGATGTAGCGATTACCTCATTATTTAACGACTTAAATAAAATGAAAATATAATGTAAAATATAAGACCTGCACATGTAAAAAACCTATTGGATGGGTTGATTTCGAATCCTTATCACCTTATCCTCTAAATTTATAATTTTCGGACCTTTTTTATCCTAAAATAATTTTATAATAATGTATCCTTTTATAACATTCCAAGAGTGCCCCTCCTATCCTATTATAAAAGGCACCCACCTCTACCTCCTTACCCACACCTCTCAAGCCTTCGGTTCGGCCATGATCTGCCCATTTTGTCTCACCACATCCCTCTATTAGTCCTAGAAGACTCAATTTGGGAAGAATTCTTCCCAAGGAAGCATTTGAGCTCAAATCAAACAGAGTTACCCGTTTTAAAAGTAGTGTTTTCTCTTCTGTTCTTTTGTTATATTTTGCTTCTCCAACCCCCTAAACTCGTTTTATTCATTTCATTTGTAAAAACTCCAGTATCTTCAATATACTAGTATGATGTTAATAGAATAATTCGAGCTAAACTTACACACACCTACATCGAATGGTTAAAGAACATACTATTTCTGTGGTTGGTGAATTTATGCCTCCCGAAACGATGATTGTTCAATCTTCTGTTAACACCTTTAATGGTGGCCATTATGATGTCACTATATTTATATATGATATATATAATGTTTATGTTTCCCTTATTCTTCTGTATTTTTCATTTTCAGTATACCTTTATGGCTTCCATTGTGGTTATACGCGATATCTTCATTTTAGGAAGTGCGGACTACCGCCCCCTCAAAGTGTTTTGATTCGTTAATGCCACATGTGGGACGTATAAAGGATGGATTTAAAGTTATTATATATGATGAAAGTTGCATATAAATGATGAATATAATTCTTGAATTAAAATATACATACCTCTCATTTAGTTTTAATTCCATTAATATAACAGATAAATAAAAGTAGCGTCCATGCGTACGCATGGCTTACCATCTCCATGAACGATGCATTTCATTTAATACCTCTAAATGGTTATGTAATATTATAAATACATGTATATTATTGATATATATTATATATATGATATCCAAATCATGAATATCATTATGGATATAAAGAACCACTGACCACACGAATAACATGTAATTGTAAGAAGTCCAGTTTCGACTTAAGAACCAAATATCAACAAAACAAACATTATTAACTTACATGATTACATAATGTTTATAAAATGGTAATAAGTGATATAAAAGTAATAATGAACTTAAAAATGGTTCTTAAGCAAGTATAAATTAAATCAAGTTTATTATTCAGGACGTTAAAGAACGATCGAGTCAAGTCGGACCCGAGGTAAGGGGACTTCATAACCAAATTTCCATTCTTTGGGTTAATCTCCTACATTCAAATTATATTATGATATTATTATGTCTTATATTGTATTTATTGTTTCTTTATGTGTACATATGGTGAATACAAATAATATGTCTTTTTCATTTAAAAAATTATCTTTATAAGGGACTTTGTCTCAATCTCCTTTAATTGAGGCATATTTCGTTTTATACACAACTTTCTTTTATAGGGTGTATAAACCCCTTTGACTTTTACTTTTATACAAAAGGAATCCTTTTATATGGATAATTTTACTAAACGAAAAAAATTAATGTTTCTTTTAACTTACGCGGTGACAACGACCTTTTCCGCCGCAACGAGTATTATTTGGGCTTTGGCTTCCTCAACAAGCTGTAATGTTTTTTTAAATTAAATAAATACCATATACTGTTTTATGTATTTTGGTATTGAAAAGGGTTTTTTATAATGGATTTTTTATGTCAATATATTTATGTGATATATTGTGATCAAAGTGTAGAAATGTTTTGTTTCCATTATATTTGTTTTATATCTTATGATTTTATAATGGTACTTGGACATCTGACGGGTGGTTACCTGATAAACCATATGACGGGTGGTGCCATAAATACAAGGATGGGTGGTTACGTTATAACCTCCAATGCATTGGGTATGGAAGTCGGCCTTAGAGATATTCCATTAAGTGATATGTGTCGAAGTCGACTGTATGGTTATTCGATTTAAGTATGTTTCTGTCCCAAGTTATCTTTATATGTTATGTGATCATTATATGGGTTTTATGGTAATATTTTGGTTACAAAAGGGTAAGTAATGAACTTTTATTCAGTGAAGAGTTTTTACTACTTCATAAAGGTGAAAAGTATTACTTTGATAAAGTATATATGGTTTACTTGTTGTTTTGAAAAACTAACAGTTTTCATTCATTGTGTGTCCCTTAATGAGCTTTTTATGCTCACCCTATGTTTTTTTGAAATGTTTTTCACAGGACTTAATGTGGAATAGGGTCAAGTATGGGATCAAGGGAAAAACATGCTATCTAAAACATGGAACTAGACATGATTCCTTTTAAGATATTTTATTTTGTGGAATCTTAGTAGATGTTTCTACTTTGTAATCTTTTGAGATGTAATAGTTATGTCCTAATTCTCTAGAACTCTAAACCGTGAAAATATCCTCAATGTGCATTATTCATTTAATTCAATATTAATTAAGGTTTAAGGCCGGAGCCTTATAGTTGGTATCAGTGGTCAGTTTAGGCAACTTTAGGAGTTAGAAAAAAGTTAAATTATAAGTTAATTTATTGTAATATTTAAATGATATATCATTTAAAGATTACCATGTTGCATCTCCTGATATATTTCTATGTTTAGAATGGGTTTTCATAGAGGAAACAAAATTGATTTTCTGGGAAGGCATACAGAGGGAAATGACCTTTCAAATTAGTATCCTGAGATGGTCAGAATCAGAACTATACATTTTGTTGTAGTGATGTCTCAGTTGACTCAGGTGAAAAATGTTGGTTGTTTTTATTGATGATGTATTGGTGTTTTATAAAATTAAAGTATATCATGAAAGTCATTTAAGGGATATCTTGAAAACCTTAAATGAAAATAAACTGTATAAAAAATTTAGTAAGTGTGAGTTTTGGTTACAACAAATTTCTTTCATTGGTAACATTGTTTCAAAATATGGCATAACTGTTGATCCTGCCAAAACAAAAGTTGTTGAAGAATGGCCAAGACCCACAAATGTAACCTAGATCCATAGTTTCCTTGGTTTGGCAGGTTACTACCAATGGTTTGTTGAAAATTTTCACGATTATCTAGTCCAATTACTAAGCTAACTTGGAAGTGTGTTAAGTTTATCTGGACAAAAGAATGTGATGATTGTTTTTAGGACATGAAAAGAAGATTGGTGAATGCTCAAATTTTGGAACTTCCTTCCAGGAATGGTGAGTTTTCTATATACAATGATGCTTCGTTGAAAAGACTTGGTTGTGTCGTTATACAGAATGATCAGGTAATTTATTATGCTTCACGTCAGTTGAAAACTGATGAGGTAAATTACCCTACACATGACTTGGAATTAGCTGCTGTTGTTTTTGGCTTAATAATTTGGAGGCATCATTTGTATGGAGTAAAGTGTGAAATATATTACGATCACAAAATTTTAAAGTATATATTCACTCAAAAATGATTGAACATGAGACATAGGATATGGCTAGAATTAATCAAGGATTGTGATTATACAATTCATTACCATCCATGAAAAGAAAATAAAGTGGCTGATTCTTTGAGTCAAAAAAGTAATGCTTAAATAACCATGCTACGTTTGGAATGAGATCCTTTGGTGTTTGATTTGATTAACTTTGGCAAAGAAGTTGTTGGTGTAGGGAGTTCTTCTGTTTTGTTTTAGGTTTCAATGAGATCATCCCTATCAGATATAATTAATCAAGTATAGAGGGAAGACAGTGAGTTGTAGAAAAAGGTATTGTTGGTTTAGAAGGGTATGTTGTTTGAATTCAACATTGATAATGATTGTGTTTTGGGGTTTTGGAAGATATTATGTGTTCTTGGTGATTCATAGTGCAAGAATGAGTTTATATGTGAGGATCATAGTTCCCCGTTTTCAGTTTATCCTGGAAGTACTAAGATGTATAGAGATCTTCATGAGTATTACTAGTGGGATGGAATGAAAATAGATATTTCTAATTTTACTGTGAAGTGTATGACTTGTCACAAGGTTAAAGCAGAGTGGCAGTTAACGAAAGGGATTCATTAGCCATTACCAGTGCCAGAGTGGAAATGGGAAAATATATCCATGGAATTTGTTGTCGGATTACCGAGGACATCTCGAGATAATATTGCAATATGGGTTATTGTTGATCTATTGACTAAATCTCCTCATTTCCTTCATATTCGAGATACATTCTCTCTAGATCAACTTTCATGATTGTATCTTAAAGTGATAGTCAATTTTCATGGAGTTCCCCTCTCCATTTTATCTGATTGTGATCCCAGGTTTACTTCTATCTTTTGGAAAGGGATTCAGAAGTCGTTGGGTACTGAATTAAATTTTAGTATAGTTTTTTATCTGCAATCAGATGGGCAGTCAGAACGAATAATTCAGACATTGGAGGGTATGCTACGAGCTTGCTCTATGGATTATCAGGGAAGTTGGCATCATCATCTTTCTTTGGTTGAGTTTTCTTATAATAACAGTTTTCATTCTAGTATACCGATGGAACCATTTGAGGAATTATATGGGCAGCGGTGTCGAACTCCAGCTTTTTGGGATGAAGTGGGCGAAAGTAAGCTAATGGGACCAGAATTGGTAGAAGAGATGGCAGAAAATGTTCATTCAATTCAGAAACACATGAGAACAGCTCAGAGAAGGCAGAAGAGTTGTGCAGATAATCGGAGGAAGGATATATCTTTCGAGGTAGGTGATCATGTTTTTTTCAAAGTTTCACCATGGAAAAGTGTGATGCGATTTGGTAAGAAAGGAAAGGTGAGTCCAAGGTTCATTGGACCAAATAAAATTCTGGAGAATGTTGGATCAGTTTCATACCGAGTGGCTTGATCTCCATGTTTATCTTAGGTACACAATTTTTTTCATGTTTCAATGTTAAGGAACTACATTCCAGATCCATCTCATGTTTTGAGCCCAGAGGTAGTTCAGTTGGAAGAGAATATCTCTTATAAAGAACAACCAGTCCAGATTCTTGAACGAAGAGAGAAAGTGCTGCGAAATACGGTAATTCACCAGGTAAAGGTTTTTTGGGAAAACCATATGGCTGAATAGGCAACATGGGAATCTGAAAATGCTGTGCGGGATAAATACCCCCACTTATTTTGATAAGTGAATAAAATTGCGAGGATGTAATTCCCAAAAGGGGGGAAGGATGTAACATCCTAGGTGAATAAAGAATAAAGAATTTTCTTTTTTATTAATATATGTGAATTAAATATTAATTTTAATTTAAAGGGGTTTCTATGTTCTATAGTGTACCTGATACACAACAATGAGTTTCTTTGAAATCTTACGTTGCACAGTAGTAATAAAATAATATTATATTAAATGGTAGATAACACGTAGCGGTTCTATTGGCGAGAATGAATGGAAATAAATAAAATATGATTATATATGTTTGGTAAATGTTTTTACATTTATCCAATAAAAGATAAAGTCTTAAAATATGAAAATAATTCAATTTTGGGCATATATTCTCTAATATTCTCTAAAGGTCCACTTTTCACCGTTTGATGGAGAACCTTTATTAAATATAGTTTTGGTCACTCTTATACATTCTATTGGACCAAATAAAATTCTTCTTTTGAATCGGGACATCAAAATTTACATTGTGTAAATTTTTGGTATTTTTCTGATAAAGTACATTTTTAATGAATAGTTAAAAATGTTGTATTTTAATTCAAAACCACTTTTTTATCTAATTTATTTCTATGATTAGATTATCATTTGAATTGGTTTTAAAGTTAAATTATAATATATTTTTACCATTTAATCCAATAGTGGCAATTGAAATTAATTTCACTTTGAAATCGGACTTAATCTTGTGTCAATCTTTTGATACTTATTGTTTCATAAAAACACGCTATTTTCTCTGACAGAGGGATCTAATTGTTAAATTAATTAATGCAACTTATATGTTTTGAATTTTTTAAAACAGACTTCATTTTGGAATTCAGAATATCAAATATCGCTTAGGGTGAAGTTTTGGTATTTTTCTGATAAACTTCAATTTTTGATGAATAGTGAAACCACTAAGTGGTACTTAAAAAACTGATTTTTCATTTAAATGAAATTTTACCACCTCTGTGTTTTGAATTTCAAAAATCTGACATACATGGTTGTCATTATGAAGTAAAATTTGGTTTAATGGGATTAAAATTATTTTTTGGTGAATAGTAACTTTAAAGTTTATTAATCTCGATTAGAGTTAATTAGTGTAATTTAAGGTAAAAGTAAGTTTTTATAATATGAAATGAACTTGACACATGCCCTAACCTTATTTTATGTGTCATGGCCGACCAATACAATCCATGAGTCAACTTGGGGACCCCATGGAGCCACTTTGGTAGGAAAATGACATTAAAAACTTTTTATTTAATGTTAAAATTAAAATGTCACAAACAGGAGTTGTTTTACTAAAACAATTTATAAATGATGTTATAAAAGTCAGATTTTTGACTATAAATTTTATTTGGAAAGATAAAAAGATTTCCTATATTATGATATTTTTTTTATAATTTTTAGACATTATATATATTAAATTATTTATGGCACCATGACGATGCAGCGATTACCTCATTATATAACGATTTAAATAAAATGAAAATATAATGTAAAATATAAGACCTAAAAATGTAAAAAACCTATTATATTGGTGGATTTATAATCCTTATCACCTTATCCTCTAAATTTATAATTGTGGGACCTTTTTTATCCGAAAATCATTTTATAATAAAGTAACATTTTATAACATTCCAAGAGTTCCCCTCCTCTCCTCTTATAAAAGACCCCTACCTCTACCTCCTTACCCACACCACTCAGCCCTTTGTATCGGCCAATATCTGCCCATTTTGTCTATCCACATTCCTATCTTACTCCTAGTAGCCTCACTCTGGGTAAAAGTCTTCCAAAGGAAGCCTTTGAGCTCAAATCAAAAAGAGTTACCCATTTTAAAGGTAGGGTTTTCTCTTGTGTTCTTTTGTTTTATTTTTCTTCTCCAACCCCCTAAACTCTTTTTATTCATTTATTTTGTAACAACTCCAGTATCTTCAATATACTGCGATGTTTTTATATGATTAATTCAGGCTACACATACACACACCTACATATAATGGTTAAAGAACATATTTTTTCTGTGGTTGGTGAATTTCTGCCTCACGAAATGATGATTGTTAAATCTGCTTTTAACACCTTTAATGGTGGCCATTAAGATGTCACTATATTTATATATGATATATATTATGTTATTTTTTCCTTTTGCTTCTGTATTTTTCATATGTTTTATAACTTTATGGCTTCCATTATGGGTATACACGATATCTTCATTTTAGGAAGTGTGGACTACCGCCCCGCAATGTGATTTGATTCGTTAATGCCATATGTGGGATGTATACAGGATGGATTTAAATTTATTATGTATGATGTATGTTACATATAAATTATTAATATAATTCTGGAATTAAAATATACATACCTCTCATTTAGTTTTATTTCCATTAATATGACATAGAAATGAAAGTAGCGTTCATGCGTAAGTATGGATTACCGTCTCCATGTATAGTGCATTTCATTTGTTACCTCTAATTGAATATTTAATGTTATAAACACATGTATATTCTGGATATATATGATATATATGATATCAAAATCATTAATATCATTCTCGATATAAAGAACCTCTGACCACACGAACAACATGTAATTGTAAGAAGTGCACTTTCGACTTAAGAACCAAATATCGAAAATACAAACATTATTAACATAAATGATTACATAATGTTTATAACAATGTAATAAGTGATATAAAAGTAATAATTAACTTGAAAAAGGTTCTAAAGAAAGTAGAAATTAACTCAAGTTTATTATTCAGGACATTAATGAACGATCGAGTCAAGTCGGACCCGAGGTAAGGGAACTTCATAACCCAATTTCCATTAATTGGGTTAATCTCCTACATTCAAATTATGTCATGATATTATTATGTCCTATATTGTATTTATAGTTTCTTTATGTGTACATATGGTGAATACATATAATATATATTTTTCATTTAAAAAATGAACTTTGTGAGGGACTTCATCTCAATCCCCTTTCATTGAGGCATATTTCATTTTATACACAACATTCATTTATAAGGTGTATAAACCCCTTTGAATTTTACTTTAATACAAAATGATCTTTTTCTATGAAGCGTTTTACTAAAAGAAAAAAAAGAATGTTTCTTTTAACGTACGCGGTGACAATGACCTTTTCCGCCGCCACAAGTATTATTTGGTCTTTGGCTTCCTCAACAAGACGTACTATTTTCTAAAATTAAATAAATACCATATACTGTTTTATGTATGTTGGTATTGAAAAGGGTTTTAATAATGGATTTGTTATGTCAATATATTTAAGTGATATATTGTGATCAAAGTGTGGAAATGTTTTCTTTCCATTAAATTTGTTTTATGTATTATGATTTTATAATGTTACTTGGACATTTGATAGGTTGTTACTCGATAAACCATATGACGGGTGGTGCTGTGAATACCAGGACGGGTGGTTACGTTATAACCTCAAATGCATTAGGTATGGAAGTTGGCCGTATGGATATTCCATTAAGTTATATGTGTGGAAGTCAACCGTATGGTTATTCCATTTAAGTATTTTTATGTCCCAAGTTATCTTTATATGTTATGTGATCTTTATATGGGTTTTACGGTAATCTTTTGGTTACAAAAGGGTATGTAATGAACTTTTATTTAGTGAAGTGTTTTTACTACTTCATAAAGGTGAAAAGTATTACTTTGATAAAGTATACATGGTTTACTTGTTGTTTTGAAAAACTAACAGTTTTCATTCATTGTGTATCCCTTACTGAGATTTTTATACTCATCCCATCTTTTTTTTTTGAAATTTTTTTCACAGGACTTAATGTGCAATAGAGTCAAGGATGGGATCAAGAGAAAGTCATGCTATCTAAAACATGGAACTAGACATGTTTCCTTTTAAGAGTTTTTATTTTATGGAATATTTGTATAAGTTTCTACTTTGTAATCTTTTGAGATGTAATATTTATGTCCTAATTCTCTAAAAATCGAAACCGTGAAAAGATCCTCAATGTGAATTATTCATTTAATTCAATTTTAAGTTAGGTTTAAGGTCGGGGCCTTATAGTCGGAATCAGAAGTCGGTTTAGACAAATTTAGGAGTTAGAAAAGTGTTAAATTATATGTTATTTTATTGTATTATTGAAATGATATAGCATTTAAAGATTACCATGTTGCTTCGCCTATGATATTTTTGTGTTAAGAATGGTTTTTCATAGAGGAAACAGAACAGATTTTCTTGGGAAGGAATACAGAGGGAAATGAGCTTTCAAATTAGTATCCCGAGATGGTCAGAATCAAAACTAAACAGTTTGTTGCAGTGATGGCTCAGGTGACTCAGGTGAAAAATGTTTGTTGTTTTTATTGATGATATTTTGGTTTTTTCTAAAAATAAGTAGTGTATGAAAGTCATTTAAGGGTTATCATGCAAACCGTAAAAGAAAAGAAACTATATGGAATATTTAGCAAGTGTGTTTTTTGGTTACAAAAAATTTCTTTCCTTAGTCACATTGTGTCGAAAGATGGCACAATTACGATCCTGCTAAAACAAAAGTTGTTGAAGAATGGCCAAGACCCAAAATGTAACCGAGATCCATAGTTTCCTTGGTTTGGTAGGTTACTACAGAAGGTTTGTTGAAAATTTTTCAAGATTATCTAGTCCAATGACTAAGCTAACTCAGAAGGGTGTTACGTTTATCTAGACAAAAGAATGTGATGACTGTTTTCAGGACTTGAAACGAATATTGGTGAATGCTCCAGTTTTGGCACTTCCTTCGAGGAATGGTGATTTTTCTATATACAGTGATGCTTCGTTGAAAGGAATTGGTTGTGTCCTTATGCTGATTGATTAGGTAATTGATTATGCTTCACGTCAGTTGAAAACTCATGAGGTAAATTACCCTACACATGACTTGTATTTAGCTGCTGTTGTTTTTGCTTTAAAAATTTGGAGGCATCATTTGTATGGAGTAAAGTGTGAAATATATACCGATCACAGAAGTTTAAAGTATATATTCACTCAGAAATAATTGAACGTGACACAAAGGATGTGGCTAGAATTAATCAAGGATTATGATTGTATAATTCATTACCATCTAGGAAAATAAAATAAAGTGGATGATGATTTGAGTCGAAAAAATAATGGTTCATTAACCATGCTACGTTTGGAACGAGATCCTTTGGTTTTTGATTTGATGAACTTTGGCATAGATGTTGTTGGTGCAGGGAGTTCGTCTGTTTTGTTTCAGGTATCAGTGAGATCATCCCTATCAGACAGAATTATGCAAGCACAGAGGGAATACAGTGAGTTGCAGAAAAAGTTAGAGCTAGTTCAGAAGGGTAAGTTGCCTGAATTCAACATTGATAATGATTGTGTTTTGAGGTTTGGGAAGAGATTATGTGTTCCTGGCGATTCATAGTTGAAGAATGAGTTGTTATATGAGGCTCATAGTTCCCCGTTATCAGTTCATCCTAGAAGTACTAAGATGTACAGAGATCTGCGGGAGTATTACTGGTGGGATGGAATGAAAAGAGATATTTCTGATTTTACTGTGAAGTGTTTGACTTGTCAGTAGGTTAAAGTAGAGCGGCAGTTAACGAATGGGTTGCTTCATCCATTACCAGTGCCAGAGTGGAAATGGAAAAATATATCCATGGACTTTTTTGTGGGATTACTGATGACATCTCAAGGTAATAATTCAATCTAGGTTATTGTTGATCGATTGACTAAATCAGCTCATTTCCTTCCTATTAGAGATACATTCTCTATAGGTAAACTTTATTGATTGTATCTTAAAGATATAGTCAGGTTGCATGGAGTTCCCCTCTTCATTGTATCTTATCGTGATCCAATGTTTACTTCTATCTTTTGGAAAGGCCTTCAGAAGTTGTTGGGTACTGAAGTAAATTTTAGTACAGTTTTTCATCTGTAATCAGATGGGCAGTCAGAAGGAACAATTCAGACATTGGAGGATATGCTACGAGCTTTCTCTAAGGATTATCAGGGAAGTTGGGACCAACATCTTTCTTTGGTTGAGTTTTCTTATAATATCAGTTTTCATTCCAGTAAATAGATGGCACCATTTGAGGCCTTATATGGGAAGCGGTGTCGAAATCTAGCTTTTTGGGATGAAGTGGGTGAAAGGAAGCTAATGGGAAAATAATTGGTAGAAGAGATGGCATAAAAAGTTCAGTTGATTTAGAAACACATAAGAACAGCTCAGAGCAGGCAGAAGAGTTATGCAGATAACTGGAGGAAGGATCTATCTTTCGAGGTAGGTGATCATGTTTTTCTCAAAGTTTCCCCGTGGAAAAGTGTGATGTCATTTGGTAACAACGGAAAGTTGAGCCCATGGTTGATTAGACCATATGAAATTCTAGAGAATGTTGGATCATTTGCAAAATGAGTGGCTTTACCTCCAAGTGTATCTCAGGTACACAATTTTTTTTTCATGTTTCAATGTTAAGGATGTACATGCCAGATCCATCTATTGTTTTGAGCCAAGAGGTAGTTCAGTTGGAATAGAATCTCTCTTATAAAGAACAACCAGTCTAGATTCTTGACCGAAGAGAGAAAATGTTGCGAAATAAGGTAACTCACTAGGTAATGGTTTTGTGGGAAAAATTTATGGTTGAAGAGGAAACATGGGATTCTGAAAATGCTATGAGGGTTAAATACCCCCACATATTTTGATAAGTGAATAAAATTTCAAGGACACAATTCCCAAAAGGGGGGAAGGATGTAACATCCCAGGTAAATATTGAATAAATCATTTTAATTTTTGTTAATATTTATGAATTAAATATCAAATTTAATTTAAAGGGGATTCTATGTTTGATAGCGTATCGGATACGCAACAAAGTGTTTTTTTTAAATCTTACATTGCACATTAGTAATAAAATAATATTATTTTATACGGTAGTTAACGCGTAGCCATTGTATTGGCAGGAATGAATGTAAATAAATAAAATATGATTATATATGTTTGTTAAATGTTTTTACATTTATCCAATAAAAGATAAAGGCTTATAATATGAAAATAATTCAATTTTAGGCATATATATACTCTAATATTCACTAAAGGTCCACTTATCACCTTTTGATGGTGAACCTTCATTAAATATATTTTTGGTCACTCTTATACATTCCATTTTACCAAATAAAATTATTCTTTAGAATTGGGACATCAACATTTACATTGTGTAAATTTTTGGTATTTTTCCGATAAAGTTCATTTTTAATGAATAGTGAAAAATGTTGCATTTTAATTCAAAACCTCTTTTTAATCTAATTTATTTATATGATTATATTATCATTTGAATTTGTTTTTAAGTGAAATTAGAATATTTTTTTACCATTTAATCCAATATTGTTCGTTGGAAGTAATTTCACTTTGAAATCGGACTTAAACTAGTGTCAATATTTTGATACTTATTGTTTCATAAAAACACGCTATATGCTCTGACAGCGGGAATTAATTATTAAATTATTTAATGCAACATATATGTATTGAATTTTTTACAATAGAATTTATTTTTGAATTTGGAATATCAAATATATCTTAGCGTGAAGTTTTGGTATTTTTCTGAAAAACAACAATTTTTAATGAATAGTGAAACCACTATGTTGAACTTAAAAAACTGATTTTTCGTTTAAATGAAAATTTACCACCTTTGTGTTCTGAACTTTGAAAATCTGACATACATGGTTTTCATTAAAAAGTAAAATGTGGTTCAATGAGATTAAAATAATTTTTTCGTGAATAGTAACTTTTAAGTTTATTAATCTCGATTAGAGGTAATTAGTGTAATTTAAGGTAAAAATAATGTTTTAATAATATGAAATTAATTTGACACATGTCCTACCCTTACTGGATGTGTCATGGACAACCATTAAAACCCATGGGTCAACTTGGGGACCCCATGGATCCACTTTGGTAGGAAAATGACATTAAGAACTTTTTATTTAATGTTAAAATTAAAATGTCACAAACATGAGTTGTTTTACTAAAAAAAAATTAAATGGGGTTATACAAGTCAGATTGTTGACTATAAATATTAATTAGAAATATAAAAAGATTTAATACATCATGATATTGTTTAAATAATTATTAGACATTAAATAAATTAAATTATTTATGGCACCTTGATGATGCAGCGATTACCTCATTATTTTACTATTTAAATAAAATGAAAAGATAATGTAAAATCTAAGACCTACACATGTAAAAAACCTATTGTATGGGTTGATTTCTTATCCTTATCACATTATCCTCTAAATTTAATATCTTGGGTCCTTTTTTATCCGAAAATCATTTTATAATAAAGTAACGTTTTATATCATTCCAAGAGAGCCCTACCTCTCCTTTTATAAAAGGCCCCCACCTCTATATACTTATACACACCTCTCAAGACTTTGGTTCGGCCAAGATCTGACCATTTTGTCTCTACACATCCCTATATTACTTTTAAAATCCTCACATTGGGCAGAAGTCTTCCCATGGAATCTTTTGAGTTCAAATCAAAAAGAGTTACCCGTTTTAAAGGTACTGTTTTCTCTTGTTTTTTTTGTTTAATTTTGCATCTCCAACCCCCTAAACTCTTTTAATTCATTTACTTTGTTACAACTATAGTATATTAAATATAATAGGATGTTTTTATAAGAATAATTTGAGCTTAAATTACACACACCTACATCTAATGGTTAAATAACATACTGTTTCTGTGGTTGTCGAATTTCTGCCTCACGAAACGATGATTGTTCAATATACTTTTAACACCTTTAATGGTGTCCATTAAGATGTAACTATATATATATAAAACAATATTATGTTAATGTTTTCCTTATGATTCTTTATTTTTCATTTGTGGTATACATTTATGGATTCCATTATCGGTATATGCGATATCTTCATTTTAGGAAGTGCGGACTACCGCCCCCTCAAAGTGATTTGATTCGTTAATGACATATGTGGGACATATAAATGATAGATTTAAAGTTATTATATTTGATTTATGTTACATCTAAATGATTAATATAATTCTGGAATTAAAATATACATACTCCTCATTTTGTTTTAATTCCATTAATATGACATAGAAATGAAAGTAGTGTTCATGCGTACGTACGGCTTACTATCTCCATGAAAAGTGCATTTCATTTCTTACCTCTAAATGATTATGTAATATTAGAAATACATGTATATTCTTTATATATATGATATATATGATATTAAAATAATGAATATCATTCTGAATATAAATAACATTTTACCACACGAACAACATGTAATTGTAAGAAGTCCACTTTCAACATAAGAACCAAATATCGACAAAAAAACATTATTAATGTAAACGATTACATAATGTTTATAACATGTTAATAAGTGTAATAAAAGTAATAATGAACTTGAAAAAGGTTCTTAATCATGTATAAATTAACTCAAGTTTATTATTCATGACGTTAATGAACAATCGAGTCATGTCGGACCCAAGGTAAGGGGACTTCTTAACCAAATTTTCATTCTCTATGTTAATCTCATACTTTCAAATTATGTCATGATATTATTATGTCCTATATTTTATTTATTTTTTCTTTATGTGTACATATGGTGAATAAATATAATATATATTTTTCATATAAAAATTAATCTTTTTAAGGGACTTCGACTCAATCTCTTTTCATTGAGGCATATTTCGTTTTATACACAACTTTCTTTTATATGATGTATAAACTCCTTTGACTATTACTTTTATACAAAAGGAATATTTTTCTATGAAGTGTTTTACTAAATGAAAAAAAGTAATGTGTCTTCTAACATATGCGGTGACAACGACCATTTCCGCCGCCGTGAGTATTATTTGGTCTTTGGCTTCCTCAACAAGTCGTAATGTTTTTTTAATTAAATAAATACCATACACTGTTTAATGTATTTTGGTATTGAAAATGGGTTTTTATAATGGATTTTTTATGTCAATATATTTATGTGATATATTGTGATCAATGTGTGGAAATTTTTTGTTTCCATTATATATATTTTATGTATTATGATTTTATAATGGTACTCGGACATTTGACAGGTGGTTACGTCATAAACCATATGACAGGTGGTGCCGTGAATACAAAGACGGGTGGTTACATTATAACCTTCAGTGCATTGGGTATGGAAGTCGTCCGTATGACTATTCCATTAAGTGATATGTCTGGAAGTCGACCGTATGGTTTTTCCATTTAAGTATGTTTATATCCCAAGTTACCTTTATATGTTATGTGATATTTATATTGGTTTTCTGGTAATCATTTGGTTACAAAAGGGTAAGTTATGTTATTTTATTCAATGAAGAGTTTTTACTACTTTATTAAGGTGAAAAGTATTACTTTGATAAATTATACATGATTTACTTGTTTTTTTGAAAAACTAACAGTTTTCATTCATTTTGTATCCCATACTGAGCTTTTTATGCTCACCCCAAGTTTTTTTTGAAATTTTTTTCATAGGACTTAATGTGGAATAGGGTCAAGGATTGGATCAAGGGAAATCCATGCTATCTAAAACATCGAACTAAACATGTTTCAATTTATGATTTTCTATTTTATGGAAACATAGTAGAGGTTTCTACATTGTAATGTTTTTAGATTTAATAGTTATGTCCTAATTCTCTAAAACTCTAAACCGTGAAAAGATCCTCAATGTGAATTCTTCATTTAATTCAATATTAAGTAAAGTTTAAGGTCGGGTCCTTATACATAAACATTTAGTACATAATGGATATACAATTAAACCCCTTCCAACATAACATATACATGGATATATGTACTCTAGAGTGGGTACATAGAAGTATCAATTGGGAAAAATCCAATGTGGTCTATAAAAAACCATCACTAATTGTCCTTCTTTTAAACATTACCCATATTATAAAGCAAGAAATATCTTATTAGAATCATAATGGTCATTAATAAAAATAAAAAATAATAATTAAAAATATAACATGTTAATGTTTGTATATAAGGATATAGTAAGGAGGAATGAACCTTTTTATATATATATTTTCTTACAGATGGAATATAATAGTGTAAATTATTTGGGGTCTTGAATCTATAGAGGACATTTGTGATTTAATTAATAAAATGATTTAATAATATATAGGAGAAGCTAGGGGTAAAATCATGCTCTTTTTTAAATAATCATTAAGGGATAATTATATGTCCTACTATAATATATAGATAACTGTTGAGTTTAAAACCATTTCAGTCCCTCTTGATCCGGGTGGCCTTGATTCGATAATATATTTCACCATAAATTATGATTCCTTGTTTGATAAATTAATTTATATATAAATATTTTAATCAACTGTATTTTGGAATGGTAATGCTTTTTTTGGGAATGAAAACTTGATATTGGTTTTTACATGGCTATTTTTTTTAGAATTTTAGAAAATCTAAATCATATAATGGAATATAGTTTCATTTGTTTGGGGAATCATTTTTAGTATGATATTTAATTTCGTATTGAATATATTTATGTACCCCTTTGAGTTTTTTAAAATTATATATCTGTAATATAGTTCTAAAATATAATTTTTAATATATCAAGAAAGAAATTAATAAGGTCATTTCATTGCGACCCTCATTTTATTGATCAATATTTTTATATGATTAAATCATTGGACAATTCATCTTTACTCGTGTATATTTATATTTTTTCATTATTTTTAGAAAAAATTTGGTTAACAGTATTAGGATTATTATTTTCTTAAATCTATTAATAATGTTTAGAACATGAAAATTATTATTTCTATTAATATATGGTTATATAAATATAATTTTTTACTTTGTTTTAATATCATGAATTTTAATTATATCCTCACATTTTTAGTCAAAAACATCATTCATTTAAGGATGTATATATGATTTAACATAGAATTTATTTCATAATTATTATTTGATTATTCAATGTATGTGAGTTAAGAATGGTATTACTATATTTTTTAGTGTAGTTATATTTTTATATATTATAAGGATATGTAATTTTTCGAGTCATGTAATTTATATTTGGATAGTGATTAAAAAATATAGTTCAATGATAATATTATATTACATTGGTTAACATATTATAATTTTATATATCATTTTTACTCATATTATTTTATTATATATTAATTCAAGGCTTATAAATAAAGAATCATTCCATTATATTATGGTTGGATGAATATATTTCATATATATAATAAATTATATGTTATACAACATGACATGTTTAGGGTAACATGTTATTCAAAATTTTTCATGAAATTTTTTTAAATAGGTCTTGAAATGAAATATTTATATTTTTTTGTAGAATGTTGTATTAGATAATTATCTCAATTATAATTTGTAATTAGATATTATCTAGAATAACCATTTTATGAATAAATAATTAACTATAATTTATAGTTTTGTTTATATATATGTTTAGTCTATTATAAAATAATCTATTTAAGACCAATAATTTGTGTTGTCGCTTATGTGTAATCATTCCGTACAAAAAATAGATTCCATTGGTCTGATTATTTCTTGAAATGTTATTACAGTGATAATATTGATATAGAATTAAGAACAGGGTTCAGAGTAGTCCTAACATTATACCTCTTCAACATATATTTTAAATATTTTCATGTAAAGGGTTTGTTAGTGGTTTTGGAACATGTGGTATATATGGGTAATGAGACAATAAACTATGAGGTTTTATTAATGTTGTTATTCACATATAGTAAGAGATGTTGTGGTTAAGGTTATTATATATATATGTTTGTGTTTGTGTGTGTGTGTTATCATAGTACATCAGATTAAATGATGATTATACAGTAACTATAATAAAACATGTGTCACATGTAAATTAATTGTGGGATATTCAATATTAATTTTATTAAATATATATGATAATATATAAGAGTAATTATTTCATTATAATGATGTTAACCATCAAATTGTATTTTCTAGGTATATTTTGACTGAGTTAATAAAATTTCTAAGATGTGGCTCATTATTTCATGTTCAAATTTATATAAAATGGTTTTTATGATACATATATCATTTAATGAATGTTTTACAATTTTTTAATCAATTTTAACCATTATTTAAATTGTTTAATTGTTTTCGCTAATTTATATTTATTTAGTGAGATTCATATAACTTATAATGGAATTTCTTATGGCTATTGCTGGTTGTGATAGGGTTTCATGCTATAATGATTTCACTGTGGGTTCTATGAATCAATTGAAACTGATTAATCCATTGAAGATGAAATAAACCCATAGAAAATGATATCTAAAATTGAATGGAAAATAATCTCAAAAATATTTTTAAATAAATATCTATAATTAGTTTTAGTTGAAATCATTGTGGTTCATTAGTTTTATATTTCATTATGTCATTTGAACAATGGAAATGATATATGTTGACTATTTACATGATGTACCATGGATCATGATTGACAATAGTAATCTATATTTTTTTATCTTATATCGGAGAAAAATTGTGGAAATGTTTGATGTATATTAAAAAAGGTAGAATTATGGAAATTAATATTAAGATATTCATCAAATATTATTTTTATTTAAATAAGTCTCATGAGACAATGTCTAATCCATTTTGGATGGTGTATATTATTTACATGATGGAAATTATATATACTAAATTTTATGTCTATATATTGTGATAAAGTTGTGTGTAATATGGGTCAATGTTATTTTTGGAAATAGTACATAACAACACTACATTATCTTGGCAATAATTTTAATTAAATTAAATCTACAATTAGGAATGAAATGTTCTTATCTAAATAGATTTGATTGATGATATTTTGTGATATGGTATTTACTATTGTGTGGATCACCCATTGATTATCCATGTCTATGACAATTATGGTGGAAAATTGTTTTTGCTCTATGTGTTATTTTTCTAGTGTACTTTAACCCATTTATGAAAAGTTTTATAGTAAATACTAAAGGCCGACTTTATGAATTACATCAATATCAATTTATGGTAACCATGTACAAATTATATTCAGAAATTTTTATTAGATTTTATCATTAGTTATAAATTACTATGTTCCTATAAATATTGATTGTAAATTTATGAATCAATTGATTATTGAATTAAAAATTTTAGACTAAACAATATTATGCATGTAGTGGTTTCCAAGAGAACCATATATTGCATAAATTATAAAGGGATCCATTGGTGGATAATTCAGTCATGTAACATGATCTATGATGATAAGAAGAGTACATAATTAATGATAAATAAGTATAATTCTACATATAAATGATAGTGTAAAAAATAATTATATTTTATAAATTTTAGTATGATTTAAATTAAAATATATGAAATGATTTATAAAGAGTGCCTACAGAGTGAAATTGGTGGAAGAGATATGGATGGGTAAAGGGAAATACATTGGATAAAAAACTATTATATAAGTCTTATTTCTATATTAAATATCAAAATATATCCATAGTGATTGAACAAATTAAATGATTATAATTATAAATATGATGTGGAAAATATTGACGAAACTTTGAAATTATTTGAGTATAAAAATAATTGTACTCCATAATAGAATAATTATTCATGAATTTCATAAATAAATGATATTTAGTTTTTATCATTGGGACATGTCTTTAGATGTAGATCTATATAAACATATTAATATTCAAATTCAACATACTAATAATATTATATAAATATTACGAATCTAAAACCATTATGATTTGGTTGGGATCAATTCAATGGTACCTTTGGTTATATTAACCAAAATCCCCCAAATGATTTTTTTTATATTACCATATTTAAGCGTTCAAGGGGAACCCTTACATGGACCATAGGCTTCATGATATTACATGACATGTATGTATTAGATTAATTCATCTTAAACAACGACTACATGGAACTACCCCTTCCCATTATGTATATTATGGGGTCATCAATCCACCTTCACATATCTATTCGATTGGGTATCCTATTTAGAGATGCATAGGCCTAGTACTGAAGAAAACTTTCATACACTCTCATTATTTGAAATCAATTTAACTCTATTTAGTTCAATTCCTCTTCTCATAATCCTCATATTGAGCATGTTCCTTACAGGTTCTATCTGGTTTCTTCTTCACATAATGTGGATTGATGTCCTTGAGGTGGACCAAAGTTCTAGAGGTTGTCATATGGCCATGTGGTGGCAAAATATAATTAGTAACCTGAATCACAATGTGGATGGATGGCATGATGAGCTCTATGACTAAACCAATGTCATAATGGATGAATAAGATGAATAGTTTCAACTACTACAACAATGATAAAGACATTATATATTTCATACTATACTATATAAATAACAACTACTATTGTACTACTATAGATTTCCATAAATAAGTGTCTCCATGTATTTCATCCTTGGCCTTATAGAGGACTTGAAGAGTCCCCAACAACTGGGATGAATCTCATGTGTTCCCCTATGTAATATTAGGTTCACATATTTTTTAGTATCCATAATTAATTAGAGTAAAGGTTTAATTTATTGAACTATGTAATTTTAATATGTAGTTATTTGAATTAATAATTACATAATTACTATATTAATGCACCATTTTTAAATAGTTTTATAGATAACTTCTCAACATATAGATTTTAATAATGAATGAGTGATTGAATCCTGATCATATATATATAGTAGGAGTTAGGGGATTCATGGGGAAGGTATTATATGTTGTTATTCCCTGTATATTATTATTTAAACTACAAAAATAATTATATATTAGTAGATTCTAGATAAATTTAATGCATTTGAAATCATTCCCTTAAGATTTTTTTATATAAGATAAAAATATTCATTTTATAGTATTATATTTTTTATTTAATTTGGTAAATGTAAAAAAATTTAATAATATTGTTATGATAATTTAAGATAATATATAATGGGGTTTTGTGAAAAATTCATTTTCCAATACTATATTCACAATAACGGTGTACCACGTACATGATTCCAATATTTTTTACTATAATTTATATCAAGAACAATCAGGTACCTATTGGTATTATTCTAGGTTCTTGGTTGGGTTTCATGAAGGTCAGAAATCCATAGAAATACATTTACTGGATTGTGAGATGGTATTAAGTGTCAGATAGATCTATGAAACTCTATATTAATAAAGATGAAAAATTTATTTAATTAACATGTGACAAAAAGAAATCAAATATTTGGTATTTTATATTGTGTATATAAAATATGGAGAGATTCATCACCATAATATTTCATTTACTTATATTTGTTTTAATTATTTAGATATTTTTCAAATATTCTCTATACTGGATTAAAGAAGGAATAAAAATATTCTTTTATTTTTTTACCTCAACTGATTTTCCTATATATAGTGTAGGTTTTTTTATAATTATTTTAGGGTTCATAGAATTCATTTTAAAATATAACAAATATCACCGGGTGGATGTGAATGATTTTTATGCAATGATAGACCCTGGGAAGGAATGTTAATGATCACTTTTTTAGTGCATGTATTTTGAATTGTGTATTTTCATGGTATTTTATATTATTTGGACATAAATATTAGTGTATTCATGTTTATAATTATTTAATTTATTTATAGTTTTCCTTGTTTTTTATTTGGTGTGTCTTTCACTTCATTGAAGAAGGATACAATAATTATATTATAATTGGTTGTTTTTTCAAAATTATAAAATAATAGATTTGTTATTTAAATTAGTAATATATAAATTTAAAATAATAATATTTTCACTTGGATGAGATTGTGGTGTTTTGGTGTTGGCATTATCAATGAGGGATAAGTTGATATTAGAGTAGGAATAATTAGAGGGGATTAATATGTTCTTATAATTTTGGTTCATTATATTTAATTTTCTTTTTATTTTGTTCTGTTGGTGATATTGTGTCCAAGAACATGTGTTCATGTTGTACAAACTATATTTAGTGTTGGGAGGGTTATTAATTAGTGATAATACTTTATATGGAATTATATTAAAAAAATTAATGGTTTGTATCAAGATTTGTTTTTTAAGACAAACCACTGACAATATAGAAAATACCTAATGGTATTGGTAGTTAGACAGAGTCAATGGATGAATATTTACCCTATATATGAAATAATTGTTATTATGTATAATATCACTTTGGAGAGGATTGTTTCTCCAGTGGGGATTTAAAAATAGGTTAATTCGTGTGGATAATGATTTATATTACATTTAATGAAATTTTATTTCAACTGGGAAATTTCATAAAAGGGTCTTTATAGATGTAGTTTAAGACTTCATATACATATTAAATCTCCAAGGGTAACTCTTCTATGATTTGATAAATTTGTTAATGTTCAATGATTCTCTATTCATTACAGAGTCATTATAGGGTATGAAAATGTGAAATATTGTGGATCATGATTTCTCCTCTAATATGAATGTGAAATTTGATAATGTGAGGTCATAAATATAAATTTTCAATTTATATTAGTATAAATGATTTAAAACATATATAATTTATGACATATTTCTTTTCAATTAATTTTAATTCCCTTTAGAGTATGTGATACAAACATGCTTGAGAAAGGACGAACTGTAATATATTATATTATTATAACACATCATTTAAATTCATGGATATAAATATTAATAACTATTGTATAAAACAACTATGTTTAAAATATATGTAAAATAAATTTTTTTTTATTTTATATTAAAAATATATTAAAATAAATATCATTTAAAAATAATCTATTTTTTTATCGAGTGGTTATATGAGTACAATGTGTTTTTATAAAAAAATTATATTTCTCAATATTTTAATGGGATGTTAATTTAATTTAAATATGAAATATTCAATAAATTGTTTTAAAATTAATATCACGGTTGTAATCATTATGTTATTTGAATATATATCCTCTTTTTTTCTTAAAAATATATATTTATAAAAATGGATTTCTATGTGATATATCTTCTTAATTTAATATATATTTAAAAACATATAGAAATTATCAAAAAAAAAATGTATCCCATATTTGGAATCAATATTATCAAAATATTTCAATATTTACCTATCTTTTAATTTAACGGGAATATTAATTATCCTAAAATTTGACCCATTGTAGTGGTAAAAATGGAAAAATATCATTAAAATTTTGGAATATGGGTAAAAATATATTGTAACATGGTCTATTATCCTATTGAATGAGTTGCTAATTTCCATTTTTTACGTGTCTCAAATATTTGTCCACTTTCTTCCATATTTGTTGGTATATTAAATTTATATTGAAATAATTAAATCATAAAACCAAAATGTCACTCTCTTGACTTCAATATCTCTAATATAATTTTATAATCATAAATGGATGATAATTTCATTTATAAATGTTTAATTTGAAGATAAATAATTTTTTATCATATTAATTAATTTTTAATTTTTAATGATTAAATATTTATGATAAATAATAATTAATATTAGATACAATATTTATTCAATTAATAAATAAAAAAATAAAAAATATTTCAAGAAATATTTATAGTGATGCTAATTAATTTAATTATTGTTTTCCATGAATTATTTAGAAAAATATTTCCTATAAGGTAACAATTATAACATTATATTAAAATTCAATCATTGTCTTTATGTATTTCATGTTAGGTTAAATCAAAAAATAATAAATTTAACTGTTTTAATTAAATAATAATTAAATATTTTAAAATTGATTTAAATTTTATACAATTATTTTCCATATCATTTTTTATAGGCCACGTTAATTGGTAAAAGTTTTTAAATTTAGGTGATATTTATCCATTTTTGATATCATTCAGAAATATTTATGATTGTTATATATGCTACTACAGTTAAGGTCAAAAATGATTAAGGAAATTGTTAGTCTACAAAGATATGTTTTAAAAACAATTTTAAATTTCATAGAGGACATAACATCATTTTCAGTGTCCATTAAATAGAATTATGGGTCTTTTGGATACATTTGGATTATAAATGAATTTATTATATTATAATCATATATTAAATTCCATGAGTTTTCACTCCCCCACATATAAAAGGCACCTCTCTCATATCATCATCATAATAAAATAAAAATTATAACTCAACAATAATAATGAATATATATTTATATAATTCTCTAAACATGTTCTTGATGTTTTTTTGTTCTAAAAATTCTCACACTTTAGTACATAAGAGGTGATTGGAAGTAGTTTTTTTGTAACAAAAAGTAATTACAATAATATATCAATTTATTTTTTCAACATTTTTATACGCATTTAAATCATCAGTATACATCCATATATAACAAATTATGTATCCTATACATATTAATATGTTATTATTACTAAGAAATTACCATTATCCTTAATCGTTCCCAAACAAAGGTAGGTGAAATTATCTTTCATGCGTACATTTGACATAACATCTCTACATAAAAAAATTATCATTTGTGTCACATTCTATTATGTATTTTGGAAATTATTTTTTCATTTATACAATTAATATTTAGGATATATTTATTCATCATCATTCATTCTATCATATCAACCTTCTTACATAAAAATATTTTTGGAAAGGATAAATTAACTCATATATACTTGTTGACAATGAACTCCATGAAGCAATGTTATTCATTTATCATTTATTTTGTACATGGATGGTAAACGGGATGGAACTAAAATACATATATTATATATAATATATATTAATTATTAAATAAATCATACAATCAAAATCCATTCATTCATTCCATCTTTTAAAATGTGTAAATAGTGTTCATGTGTACACATGGTCTAACATATCCATGTATGGTATAAATCAATTTTCAATGTCAATATATTTCAATTTTTATATATATACATATATATAACATATATTATAAAAAATTTGGATTAAAAATATTAGTATTATGGAAAAATTATCAATTTAAATGAAAATAATTAATGACCTGATAATCAAGTGATGCATGAAATAAATAACAAAAAAAGAAATTTTAAAAAGAAATTAACTAAAATTTGGTTACAAATGTTATATGTGGTTCATGTATGATATTATAATCATATAATTAATTAATTATAGAATTTATTTGAATATAAATTTATAATATTAGAGGATAAAGGACATTCATTTAAATTTAAACAAAAGGATAGGGTTTCACATCTCACTTTTATTAATGTCGGAATTTTTTCCTAATAAACGATTATTTAATTTGTTTAATTCATATAGAACCATTTAAACAATTTTTTTAAATAAAAATTATTCGGATTTATAAATCCATCCATGATTCTGATTATCATTAGAAGTTGATTCAATAAATACCGTTTCTGAAAAGGGTTTTATGTTACAATATCAATATTTATCATGAATATAGATGATTATGTATCATAAGATGAAATCTTATGATATATACCTAAATAATATAATGAGTTTTATTCAAATATATATATATATATATATATATATATTTCTAATTCATTTGTCATTACAATGTAGTGTTATTAAATAAATTTTTTCTTGAAAAATAATAATTATTTTCTCCTAAAGAAATATATCATCTCTCTCCCATGTCTATGTATCCTAAAAATTATTTATTGATGGTTTTTAAATATTATCCTATTAATATTAAATTCAAATAATTTAATTTTTTTATAATTAAAATATAGTTAAAAATTTATCTTGGTGACTTTTTAAAGGGATGTACCTTTTTAATTTTTACCAAAAAATATGACACAATCATAGTGTTAATGGAAAGTGAATGAATAGAATTTTCCTCCACCAAAACCCATTAATGATTTAAAACATAAATTAAATTCATTTCATTACCTCAAAATATTAAATGAACATTGGCTTCTATATATAATGTGACACCCCACACTGTGCGTAAACTACCCATGACATCTATATCATAAAATGTTATCTCTTTTATAGTGTGCATAACAAGAAAACATATAATTAAATGAAAAGTAATATATTATACCATTATGAAATATACATTATTTTGGTGTATATGACTATAAATATTGATATTTTGAAAATTATAGTGATATATTTATTTAAAATAAATTAATATAGTTTAAAAAAAAATATTGTTTGAATTTTCTTTCATACTGTGGGATTATATGATTAGTTGAACATATTTTATAATTTATTTTCAAAATAATTGTCATTTTTTACAAAAATAACATAATTTAATTACTTATAATATTTAGATTATCATTTGGAGATATTTTAATATTTTTATGAATATTCTATTTATTCATGAATAGTGAAAATAAATGAATTATAAATGAAAAGCACTATTTTATTTAAATTATTTAAAAATATAAATTTAATATTTAAATTTAATAAAAAAATAATCAGTGAAATGGAAATTCTATTAATATTACATAGTTTTTTAGAATCAATTTCATTTTTAATTTTCATAAAAAAACAATGTAAACATTTAAAAAATTTATCCTTGAATCCCAATTTGTCATATCATCTTTGAGAATGATTTTAAAATTACGTAGTACATATATACTAATGGAATTATGAAATATGGAATCCAAATTTTGAGTCATAATATATTAAATATTATAATATATTCATAATTAATTGTTACCATAATTAATATTAAAAAAAATAAAAATTATTTATCACAGTTAAGAAAAAAATGGTGTACTGGTGGGTAAACTGAAAATATGATGATTAAAATGATTTTAAAATAAATATATATTATATATAATGAAAATATTTTTACATTATGAAAATACATTATTAATAATACATTATTTCATAATCTAATGGCATGTGAAAAATATGGGTATAATTGTTTCTTATCAAAAATTACAACTTTGATGCTCACCTCATATATATAATGACACCCCCAATCCACTCAAATTAAAAAATTGATTAAATTTTGGATTATTAGATATAATTAAAATAATATTTTAAAATACATACCACATCCCATAAGTATTTTTGTCATAAATCCATTCTATGATATCTTTATATCTAATCATTAATAGGTGATCCGAGAAGAGGTAAAATTCCACACTACACATTTTTTTATTTCATACTTGAATCCTCCAATTATTATTGATAATTGAAGATATAATAAACTAATTATCATAAATATATTGATAATTTTTTTATGGTAATTAACTACTACTATAGAAATATTCTTTAAATGATTTAAAAAATAATCATTTGTGTGTATTGTATACAACCACCTCCTGAACAGACATAACTCATTTTCTCATTATATCCTCGAAAGGTTTGTTATGAGGATGGATATGTAGTATATATATTTTATTTCTTAAATTATAATTTTCATTTATTAATTATATCGTTTTTTGAATTTTCATTCAACAAATGAGATGATAATGCCACATTATCATTATGACATACTATCACCTCATGAAGTGATGTTATTCCACATTGACTAACCCCTTACATAGAAGGAGGTAATGTTAAATATAATTAATATATTTTATATAAATGAAATAATTATGATATAAATTATATATTTTTCATTCTAAAAATATAATATATGGTTTTTTTTACATTTTCAATAAATGAATTATGATAGCATCGTTCATTTATGTGTTGGATAACAACGTCAGGAAGTGATGTGACAATATTTTCAGAACCAGACACTGTAGAATATATTTATTTATTTATTTAAAATGACTAAATAGGTTATTTAAGTAATTTCAATCATTACTTAATTATATAATATTACTTACCTACATTCCATTGTGATTTTTGGAATGTGGAAGTCTAACTCATGTGAATATAGGACCTACTGTCTACATGGTCATAATGTACTTCATTTCAAAAGACCATATCTCATGATAGGTCTCCAAAGTATTATTTATATATAAATATTATAATAAATTAATTATTACCATTATTTATATTAATTAAATATTTATATATTAGAAGAATAGGATAGTTCATAAAAAACACAGGAGATAACAATGCAATTAACGCCCAAAAAAATGAAAATATTGAATGATAATTTACAAACTAACGGTAATATGTTATTAAGATATCATATATAAAATTTTAAAAATTAATTTGGTTGTTTTATAAGATCAAAAAATGTTTTATCCATAATATTTGATGTTAGTAAATGTTTAATGAAATGAAACATGACTTCAAGAACATCAACAAAAATTTCATTCATTGAGGCACATTGTGATATTATTAACATTAAATACATTATATGGTGTATATAATACATTATATAAGAGTAAAATCATTGATAAATAATAATTCATTATATTTAATATGTGAAAATCAAATATTTTTTCCCAGTTAAATTCCCATGAATGGTACTAATTTATAAATAATATAATCACTAAATTTTAATTGGTGAAGTTATATTAATTATATATTCCCCATTATAATTTTAATAATAAATGAATAATAAATTTTCATTATATTATGTTTTTAGACTAGTTGTATGTGTATTAATATTTAGTATAAATTATCAATTCGTTGATAAATTTTCACTTCCATGTTATTTTAATTGAAATGGATTTTGTATCGATCTCGATTAAATATATGAGAATTTATTAATGTAAAAATATTAAAGTTTAAATAATGTATATATGACATTATTTATATTTTTAATATCAATAAATATTTATTAATGATTTTTCATTTTTCAATTCATGTATATTCATATTCATATCTGAAAGATATGATTATTCAAAAAATGTTCTATTATTTTTACATAATGTAAAATTCTATTTGATTAGATGGGGTAAAATTGTTAAATTTGTGTCCTTTAATCAATATTCATACTTGATTAATATTCATGTTCATTCAGGCATTAAATGGATTATTCAATTAATGGGGATTTATTTAGACTTATAGTTACATGTGGGGATCATATTTTTATATACCATGAATGCATTGGTGGGTCCCTTGAGATAAATTTTCTTGGAAAGTTAAAAATTTATTGTTCAATAATTTGTAAACCCTCTGGTTAATAAACTTTATGATAGAGGTGTGATGATTCCTAAGAACATTTAATTCAATAATTAAGTATTTTAATTATTAATAATTTAGTTATTATACATTATATTTTAACAATGATAATATTAAGGTATTCTTTTGAATCATTGTTTAATGATTCAAAATTCATGTTTTTTAGTAATATACCATGCCATAATAATTATTCGTTATCGAATGATGATAATAATGTTTCATAAGAATAATGTTTGTTTATTTATTAAAATTACCATGTTTATTGTTTTTGTTGATTCATGACATCATCCATTAAACATTACCCCAATTGCGAATTTGAGCTCAAATGTTTCTCCTTCCATGTGAATCAATGATATGTACTATAATTGATATGAATGGATATTCTAGTGGGGATAATGTTAATTTCAATAAGAGTTTGAAATTTATATATTCACATTTAGTATATGAATAATGAATATATCATATTTTTAATGACAAGTAATGATTTTGGTCCTTTGGGATTCAATTCATTTAATATTGAAAATATAAAATAATGTGGACACTAGATTTCAGCTATTAGGGTCGGTGTTGTTGATGATGGTTTCAAATAAGGATTATTATTAATTATTGGAACTATATTTAGAAAAAATAGTTATCATAACCCTATAAAATAATTTTATGATATGTGTAGAAATACATCAAAATATATTTTTAAAGAAATATAATGTGTGTTTTCAAAGAAAATTAATTTTTTTATGGGTGGTATAAGTGGAATTGGATATATCAAAAATTTACCATGTGGTAATAACTCAAAAAATGCTTCACTATTAATTATCATATCATAACCTTGTACATGAATACATGAAACACTGAAAAACTTATTTTAGACTCCCTTGAGTTATGATTAATATAGTTGAAATTTTCTTTTTAAACAATTATGAATGAGTTTAAAAAAAATATCCCCATGGAACCCATGATTTTTATTATGTGCCTACACATACATAAATATTTTAGTATAATTTTATTGTGGAACATTTTTCATTATTATCCATACTGTGTCATAATATTTTGATCTAATATAGTGTATGATATTTTAAATTGGATCCCTATAGATATATTGGGATCTCTATTAATATAAATAATCCAATATTTAAGAAAATTGATTTAATTGATGTGTATATCCACTATTCTGAGTGGATCTAGGATTAAAAATATTAAAATCAAAAAATGATATAATTTCATGTTCTGATAATACATATTATGAATTCTATTTGTATTATGGCCTTAAAATAAATAATGAGAAGAAGAGTAATGAGGTGAATAATGAACAAACAGTGAAGATGTGAAAGATGTAATTTACCACATGTGATAATTGTGGAAATAAACACCCTACTACATTCATAAATAAAATGGGATTTTCAAACATGTATTAGGGTAAATGAATCATGTCTCATCATTTGTAGGTAAAAAAGATTTTTAATAATATCAAATTCATTAAATATATGTATATGGGTCACCACCCAATGGATAATCCCACAAAATCTTAATATATACATAAAAATTTAATAATGGTTCATGGTCAAAATTAATCCATTGCAATAAAATAATTAAAATGATTAATAATATTTTGTGGGATTAGAGATATATTTCAGCTATGTATTTAATAAATGATATCATAGTTATAACAATTATTAAAATTGTTGGGATTGTACTTTATATATTTTTAATTAATTATTTTAACTAATATGTTTAACATAATCGAGGAAGAAAGAAATATTATAATGAGTAATTTTAGAAATCTTGGAAAATAATTTTATGGACAAATATATCCTTTAATATTCTCCGGATGTGGATATAATTGTTTTGGGATAATGAAATGATTGATACAGAAATATTAAATTGTTTTTTATAACATTTTTATAACAAATTAATGTCTTGTTTACAAATTATTTTTTGATATCATTGATGGAGTAACCAAATTTGTTTAATTTAGAAATATATAAATAATCTATGTAATAAATAGGAAATAATGAATCATGATTTTTTTAAATAAGGTCTTATGGTAATTTATATTATTAACATGCATCAATAGAATAGATGATGATTATATTATCATGTTTGGTATATTATGATTAAGAGCTACATCATGTTTTTTATGTGATTGAAGATAAGTTAATTTTTTATATCTAGTGAGTTCGGTTATTATTATTTTTGGATCTCTATTTTTTTAATTGTCCAAAATATATACATTTTTTAAATGTTTTAGGATGAAAATTTTATATGGTTTTAGATATTATTAAATTACTTCAATGTATGATGATTTAATAATTTTGGATGTTTTGTACACACAATTATTTATTATAATAACTGTTGAAAAAAAGGAAAGAAAAGTTATTATATTATAAATAATGTGATCTATTAAAAAAGAATTTTGGTGCTTCAAGAAGAAAACAATAATTTTTGGATATTTCTATATTGGATTAATTGATGGATTCAAAATTGGTAGAAGAAAAATGGATGAATGAAACTATGTAAATGAAATTGAAACAAATCATATAATTAAATTTACAAATAATCAAAGAGAGTAAAATAAATCATCAACATTGGAGAAAGACTCCGGAAATAAAAATTTATCCTATTAATTTCAATTTTGATTAGTCATAAGGTCCATAAAATCAACAAATATTTATTCTCATATGTTCTATAGAATTCACTTGATTATTTATCATTAATTAAATAAATTAAATCATTCATTTTCTATAATTATTACATTTTTATTCATTTTCCAAATCATAACATTCCACCAGTTTCCACCTTCCTAGAATCAGTGTTTATTGTTATTCTATATGTCCAATGTACATCATATTCTCTATTTTAAAATGGTGTTTATTTTAACTATTATCATGATTTGGTATTTCAATAAGGAAATTTTAACCTATAAAACCATTTATTACTGAAAGAATGATTAAATTTCTAGGGAAAAATTTATTTAATGATTTTATAATTAAATGGTATGAATAATTAAAAGAAAGAAATTTAATTCGATACTGTATGTGATATAATAAACTATGATTAAATATTTGTGAAATATTTTCATATAAATTTCATATCATTGTTAGCTAGTAGAACATGAAACACTGATATTAAAAGAACTACAAGAGATTATGTCACGACTCGTCCCCTGGGGCCTATGTGGTGACTACCCCAAACCACATCCAAATGGATAGGCGCTGCAGACTATCACCAAAGCCCTTATCCCATTTGTGGGAGGCATTTTTCTATGTACATGTATGCATACACACACAACCACATCCCAAAAATATGAAAAGGTATAAACAATCAAGTCTCTAAAACAACCACTAAGTAAAGGTAATAGATATAAGTAAAATAAGCCAAAATACAAAACCAACAAAATAAAAATTAAAATAGAATGATACAAAAGATCTATAAAAGGACATCAGATGAAGAACCCCACCAATAATATAATAAATGAATGACTACTAGAAGTTATAGGGGTGTGTCCGGCATATTGTATCTCACTAGGAAGTAGCAGTTCTCACGACACCAAGGTCTCTATCGAAGAGCCTGTATCTGCACCAGACACAACACGTGAGGTCCGATCCTATGAAGGGGTGAGTAACACAATACTTGATAAGACCTAGAATAAAAAGTAAAATAACACAATGGAGTGTATGCGCACGTTTCTTTCAGCTCACACATGAAAAATCTAATGTATTGAATGAACAAATATACCTCATAACACTGATCACCTTGGAATTGAAAGGTAATCATACATGAGGAGTTATGTTGTTCTGATAGGTCACATAGACCAAATCCCCATCATGGGTATTCCAAGTCACATAATGTCACTCCCCACATGGGTCATCATAGATGGTCCACATAGAGAATCTTATAGTTAGTCTACACAGGGTTACATTTAACTGGTTCACACAGAGCCCCTTATAGCTGGTTCACATAGATCAACTTATATCAAGTCCGCATAGGTCCTCTTATCATGTAGGCTGTAGGGTCAATCAGAACCCCTTGTAGGTAAACATCAGGTCTCAGCCAACAATATGATTCCCACACGAAGTGATATTTATTCTGGGAGAATCCACTCCTCAATCCAATTTTCATAAATTATCATCAATGAATTCCTCAATATAGAATTCCAAAATAACCCCCTCATTGCGAGGGATCCAACACTGTGATTTTATCATCAATCGGGCATGTGGTTTGAATTTTATGACTTCTTTTATAAAAAAGGGGCCAATAAGGTTTCGTCCTAACCATTCGAGTTTGAATCTGACCCGGAATGTTGGGACATGGGTCAGGTCCACTGGGCAGCCCATCCTTACTTCTTCTAGTCTACTGTACTAGCCAAAACTCTTCCAAACCAGATTCCAGGAGGCATCCAACTTGTGCGGACACCTGACCAGCTGAGGCCGACCACCCAATCTACCACATGTTGTCCATAATGGAATACATGAAAACACACTCCATGACCCACAGTGGTGGGGCACATCCATCTCCACTAGTTGACTTCTTTCATTCCAGTGGCCCCTGATGCACCCCGAATTCCAAAGCTAGTCGTTAAATCCACCTCAACACGCTGTCGTGGTGTGACTCTGCTTGCCCTCAACGACTGTCAGAGCCAACCTACCAGCCATATATTCTACTAAAAACTATCTTCACTCTAGTGGATTGATTCTCAAAATTTTTACACCTATGGAATTCTTGGGTCATCATCATTCCTACTACCTATTTGAGTATTCCGGGTTGCTGATTTGTAGGTGCGGTCAGGACAATCACCGAGAGTTCCCAAAGACGGAGTAATCATGACATTAATTGTGTTCGCACAATTCCTTCACATTAGAATTTTTGAAACACAAGAAGATGAGATTATGTTTCTATCATCAAAAATCCCCAATGAAATATACCATAAAAATCAATCCATTTATAAGAAATAATGACCCCCGGATCAGCCATTTCATTGGTTGACCCACTTTTGTTATTTCAAATGAATGAATGGGAATAGAATTATCAATCAAGAGACACCTTGACTGGATATAGTTAGATAACTATAAGAATATTTCACTAAATGTGATCCTTCCACGAAGGTCCTCGATCTATCATCAAGGGAGGGATCTCTCCAAGAGGAGGGGGCTTTCATATGTCATTGGCGATCATCATTCATTTTTTTAAACATCAATCATTTATAGATTTAGAGAGTATCTCATATTGTATCAGAGATGCACCTCCCATTTTAATCATTGATATAGGAAAAAAATTTCTCTTAGAATTCTATTGATGTTCCATTACACTATTTTATTTATGAAACATCCTTTCAGTTTTGTTGAGTTACAATTTAATTTCGCTACAAAAATTTTGAAAGATTAAAATAAAAATAAAATGATCATCTTTAATTTATTATTATAATCTATAAAAAGTCCAGAAAATAATATTTCACCCTCGACCCATGCCTGTCAAGGTTATGCACTACCTAGGGGAAACACGTCCTCACAAGCTCAATGGTTCTATTGATTTTACAATATGAGTAATTGTTTATGAGTATTAATAATTTTAATATAAAAGAATATTTACTTAATAATTTTATTTTTTTCCAAAAACTGGCTTCTACTACTGGCCAATGCTGGACAACGTTAGTCCCTTTCTAGGAAAATCATGATGCTTTGAGTTCAACTCTGGTCTCATATTTTTTATCCGTGAACTAGTATAAAATTTAGAAAAACCCACTCATAGGATTATTTAATGAACCTCAAAAATAAATCAATGATATGTTCTTGCCACTTCGAGCCTCTTAATTATGTGTCGTCTCAAATACTACTCTCTAAATAATCCAATTTAATTTTTCAAAAAATTCACATGGAATTACAATGTATTACATTAGTCCCAAATTTTAGTGATTTACATCCTCACATGCCAAAATGATGGAAAATCAATCAAATGGGAGTACAGAGCAAGAATCTGAGCCTCCCACTCCCATGTGCTCTCCCAGAGATTATCGCGCTTCAAACAAACATTCGCTATAAGAATTTACCGTCTATGAAATATCCTCTCATGCTGATCATTGATCCCAATAGGGTACTTTGTTATTGTCTCCTTATCTTCAATCATTATATCTCTATGGTCGATGATGTGAGACAGGTCATGAACATATCTTCTCAACCAGCATTTGTGGAAGGTGTCCAGCACCTCTCTAACTAAAATGATATAGCCATGTGTTACTCCACCTCAACCAATCTATGTAATATCTGGAATGGCCTGATTACCCACCGAGACAACTTGATGCCCTAGAAAAATATATGTATCCCTCATCGAGGAGAGATTATTTGGAATATGACTTCTCCACCAAGAACTCCAAGAGTCATTGTCATCTTTCAGCATAGAACATATGTCATATCTATGTAGTCTTTATCATCCTTTAATTACCCTCACCTTCAATGATGTAGCATGTACCATCTCTCGACCCATTAGTGCTAACTCCTCAGGTTGTGTTCAACATAATGTTTACCATCATGATCATCTGTATATTCCATGAACGATTCCATACAGATTGTGAAGTGTTAGCTGTTTTTGAACACAGACATCACCAGCGATAGGTGGTCATCCCAACTGTGACAAAAATCATGATGCAAGAACGAAGTATGTCCTCCATGATTTTTATGGTCTATTATATTTGACCAATAGTTTGTGGGTGAAAGGATATCATCCAGAAAAAGTGACTCCCAAAATCATCGGGATATACCATCCACAACTTGGATGTAAAGAATTCATCATTATCTGAGACAATCATAGATGAGAATCGAAGGAGTGAAACTATCTCTTGAATGAAGATTTGTCTCAATATCTCTACTCAACTATTCAATCTAATGGGTATGAAGTGAGTTTATTTTTTCAGTTTCTTAATAATCAACAAGATAGTATCATAGACCATGGATGCACGTGGTAATCTAGTCAGGATTTCCATTGAGATACCATCCCACTTCTACTATGGTACCATAAGTGGAAGTTTCATTCTAGCTAGATCCTAATGCTCTTCCTTCATTTGCTGACAAGTGAGGCACCATGAAAATAACTCTACAAATGATTTCATCATATTTTGACACCAGTACTGACATCAGAGTTCCTAATACATCTTTTCCACATGAGGATGTACCACCAAAGGGGAGGTATGGAACTCACTAAAAACCTCATTTCCCAACGGAACTGGTACTACTGTGCACCCTTTTAAAAGGATGTAATTTTCCCACCTATCGAAAATCCATCAGTAGTTTGTCATGTGGTAAAATGATCACATCGTGCCTTATAGAAAAAATCTATGATACGAGTCTCCCTAAATCATGGTATGGGTGTGGGAGTGAAAACCATTGACATATAGTAGGTTGTTCCATCTTTATCCATCAAGGATATCTGCACCGCAACCAACTATTTTGAAGACTCACTCAAAAACTGCCTTCGGGATATCCTACAGAGTGCATCTCCCACAACATTACCCATCCAACGAGTATAGATTATCTCTATGTCATTTCTCTATAGGTACTATAGACATCACCACATCTACATGATTAGGATCTTCAGGGAGAAGATATTTGTGATACTATTGTGGTAAGAGTAGATCGTAAACCGCTAACCCATCATGTGGTACTACCACATCTTCAGAAAATAACTACCGCTTCTAGATTAAAGTTGTGGTTTGCGTTGTTCTTATCATGTTTACTCGAAATTTTTGAACCATTGGAAATCATACCCTTATCAAACATCATAATATTTCCCAGCCTAGTCACATACACGTTGTAAAAAATTACTTATCTAATGCGTTCTTCTGGAATCTGCCGGATAAGGTAACTTGTCAGTATCTTCCTCAGCTCATGGAAACTTAGCTGGCACATCTCAGTCAACATGAAGGGTTATACCATTCAGGTAAATGATGATACGGGTGATGATACAATGAAAATATCGGGCACAAATATCTAGTAGTATACAGCCAACCCAAAAAAACTATGCACGTCTGTGAAACACCAGGGTGGCCCCCAAGAATGGACCAACTATATCTTCATCAGATCCAAAAAAACTCCTACCACCAAGTTGACATGTCCACGAATGTGGACCTCTTGATTCCAGAACTTGATCTTTGAGATCATCCCACAATGATAATTCTATGGGATCTTATCAAGTACAATCCCTGGATGTGTTGTGCACAACTACTTTGACATTGAGTAAACCAATATGCCATCATTGAAGTCCATGATTAACCAATCAAGAATAGGCTGTAAAATCCATTTCATGAGTCCCATGATCACTTATAGAGAATTGGTCATGTCTAATGACATCACCATAAACTCAAATTTTCCATAACGACATCTATAAAATATCTTCATGACATCCTCACCCCTTAACTGAATGTGATGATAGCCAGACATGAGGTTTATCATCGAGAACCACCTCTCCCACTTCAGCCAATCGATGAGGAACTCAACCATCGGCCATTGATATTTATTCATTACAGTCCCATGATTCAGGAACCGATAATCCATGCATATCCTCAAGATTATGTCTTCCATCTTGGAAAGAAATATCGGGGCTTCCAACGGTGAAACGGTGGGATATATGACACATTCTTCTGAAATTACACCAAATGCTACCTCAACACATGGTGATCCATGGGAGCCATCCAATATTAAAGTGTATATATTGGTTGCATCCCAGGGTATAGATCGATTCATATTTTGAACTCTGTGTGGCGAGGTCATCCTGAAATAACTTTGGGAAGACATCCTTATTCTCATCCACCGCATTATGAAATTATGGAATCTTCATGTCCACCACACCAACGGTGCGTCCAGGCAACAAGTGAGTGATCGAATACACCCTTATTCTATAAAGTACATCATATCTATAAATAATCCCCCTTTAACTAATAATGGTGAACCAGGTTCCATCATCCTAGATACACTGCACACTAATATTAATTCAATCAATCTATGCATGGAATGTGGACAACCAGTCCATACCAATAATGATGTTTTAGGGCCAAGATATTACTACTAGAAGATCACATCCAAAGACCTCACCAATAAGGGTAACCTCACACTACCAACACTAGTGTGTAGTCCCCGAATCCCCTCTTGTTGGAGTACCTAATCCGAATGATCAAACCAATGACTCCATCAGAATTTCATTTCTTTGAACAATGTTTGTGGAAAAGAATGTATGACTAGAAATTCTGCCTATAATAACAAAATCTACGGTGGAGAAGACACAAATCATATCACTAATAATATCTGGAGCACCATAGCCATTTCCCTCTATATCCTGAAGCTAATCCCACCCATATCCACCGACTCTTTGTGCCCGTGGCGGACCACATGGGGTAGTGGTGGTAGCACCACGTAGCTTCACCCATTGCCTCATGCTCACCATGCACATCTTCCATGTCTTCCAACCAGAGAACCTACATTCTTGATACTTTTATTCTTCCTCAGTGGTCCCTCAACCACCTGATGACCATCTTCATTTAGATTCGGTCAATCATGATCCATGGGTCCCTACCTACCACATTAGTAACGCAATATGTCCAAATGTTGACTCCCTATGATCTAGGATCCCGACACTACTAACCTTGAGTCATGTGGTAATCCGCTAAAAATACATAACCCTCTTGGGTCTCTATATAATGAAGAATATATCTTTTGGTGTCTAATTGTGGCTCTTGCAGTCGGCACATGGTCTACCACGAATTTCTCTACCAGTATGGCTCCTTCCAGCACCCTCTCCTGAGTATGTATGGTGAGAGTCACCATGGTAGCCCTAATATCAATGCATAGTCCCAACTCAAAAAATCATGACCGTAATAATAGGTCTCTCACCATGTCTGTATGGAAGTGAGAAATTTCTGTGAATCTCACTGAGTACTCTGATACTATCATGCTACCCTCTTATAAGTGCAGTGGCTCATGTATGCACACAGAGTTCCACATCTCTATGAAGAACTCTTCCATAAAGAGGGGATCAATGTATGTAAAGGTGTGGGTCACATAATCATGTTTTAGAATAATCAAGAACTACCATCTCCATACCGAAAACTGAGGAAGACTCAAAGAATATATCTCCATCTAGTCGAGAGGTGGCCCCATATGTCAGAAGACTCGGATAACCACCTCAAGTCAATCCATTACCACCTGGGGGTAAGTCTCACACCTAAACCTGGGATGTCTATTTCTCAGAATCTAGTGCATGGCATTGAGTCTTCATGATCCATATACTAGTAGGGAAAGATTAGCTATGGATCAAAGGGTTGTGGTAAAACTGGATCACTAAATGGTGGGGCCATCTCTATCACTGGTCCCTGAATTGATGCCTTTATACTAGGTGGGCTTTCCTGATGGTCATGAATCAGAATCCTGGGGGGTTGTGTTCCTAGAGGCATCCAAAAATAGATCAATATATCACCACATTCAAAAAATTATACATGGTGAGATGAATCTAATTCAAGATGATGATTATTAAACATTCAATTAGAATATTATTCATACAATCAGTGGTTTTATATAACAATAAGAAAATAAATATTTTGGGTCTTGGTGTATATATATTTCGGTCTCCACACCCACACTAAACTCACAAAACCAAAAATTCACACGCGTAACATTCAACATAATTAAGGAAAAACCAAACCACATAATCTCAATCATTATGGTAGAACTAACTCCTTTGATACCAATTTTCCTTGTCCCATCCACTAGGGCACGTGCTGTGACTGCCCCAATCCTGCCTCACAAAGACCAGGTGTGGGCGACATAGACCGAAGTCACTATCCCACGAGTGGGAGTAATTATCTTGGGTACATGTGTGCATGCATGTATAACCATGTCCCCAAAATCTAAAAAAACTCATGAGCCTAAAAAAACCACTGAGTAAAGGTACATTATATAAGTCAAATGGTACAGAATACAATCCACATAAAAGACAAACTAAATACATTAATGTAAAAATGATCTATAAATGGTCATCGGTAGAAGAACCCAACTTGTTGTGTAGGAATGGATTGGCTAATAGATGTTGTATAAGTGTGTCATGACTATCTTATCTCACTTGGCACAACCTAGTCCTAGACAACCACATTCTCTGCCTAAGTGCATTTCGGCTGCACTAGACAGAACAATTGTGCGTAGAGCCCATGCATCAGTGAGTAAAAAAATATTAATTATTGTCCATGAAACATGAAGAATTGACCACAAAATATATTATGCACAATTTACTACCGTCTCATGAAGGTATAATATAATTTATATAAACCAACAATATCAGTCGTAACACTGAACACCTTAGACTACTAAACAACTCATCCATAATGAGTAATGCATGTCTGCTGGGTCACATTGAAATGCTCCCCACTGTGGGTCTACCAGGTCAAACAGAGTCACAACCCACATAAGCCACTATACCTAGTCCACATTTTTCTAGTAATATTTGGTCCACACAATGACACATATAGATATTTCAAAAAGATACACTTCTATCTATTTAACAAAGAGCCACTTGTAGCGGGTACACATAGGGTAGATTATCATATAGGCATGCAGTGTCACATAGACCTCCTCTTCAGTAGTCTTCAGGTCTTATCTAGTCATAGTATTCCACACATATTTGTGCTTGATTCTAGTCGAATCCACAATTTAAATTATTTTTCGAATTTCATTTTCTGGTAATCCTCCTTAGAGAATGGAATAATAAACACCTCATCACGAGGGTTTCATTGCCACAAAAGGAATACCATTCAGGCGTATAGTTTGAATTTTTTATCATTTTTTCTAAAAATGGGGTTGGTCGAGTCCGGTTCTGGTCCGACTCGGGGGGCCACTGACCCAACTCTGGTCCACTGACATGACTCGAGTTTGACCCGACCTGGAATTCACCCAGCCCGTCGGGCAGTGGTTCTAGTCCGGCCTGCCTCCAAATGGCCCGCATGCGGGCCATGACTTCTCCAGCCCAGATGGATGGAGGAATCGGGGTTATGCTGCCATAGAGTTGACTATGCCCGACTGCACCTGTCCACAATGTCGTATCTCATAGATTATGTGCCATCGCATGCCGATGCCCACATCCATGGGCCACTCTTATGACATGGCCTTGTAGAAACATTTGCCTTCACCTACTGCGGTAATAAGTGTTGGTGTCCCTTGTCGCATAGCCACAAACCCATCATGTTGTGGCCTCGGCTCTACGTGCGGTCGTGGCATTCCGCCACCTGCCCTTTTCCACTTCCATTCACCGGTAATATATTCATCATACCACCAGGTCCACTCTAGTGTTCCATTTCTCGAACCGTTTGTGCACCTGGAATTCTAGTTTGATGTATTGCCACCAAAGACCTCATTTTATACTTTCTACTAATTCAATGGTGCAATCACAAAGATCAAATGAATGCCAAATGATGGAGGAATCATGGCCATGTTTGTGCTGGCCCGATTCATCTTCATTAGAGTTATAGAAACATTAGATGTGGAGATTAAGGTTATATCCACAAATTACCCAGATGCAGTCTCAAAAGATAAAACAACACTCTCATAAGAAAAAAATTAGATGTGGACCAACCGGTTAGTGGGTTGAACTTAATTTTTTGTTTGTATATAAATAATTGGAAACAAGTATCAATCACACGACTAACTACCTATTTTGAGTTAGGTTACATGAAGAATCTGTCGTTGAAAGCTATCCATCCACGAAGGTCCTCAATCTGTCATCGATGGAGAGATCTCTCAAAGAAGAGGTTTAGTTCTCAAGTCATTGGCAATCTAAATTCATCGCTCATCAATGACAATCCTTGAAGGATTCAGTTTTTTTCTCCCATCTTGTAAAAAATGCATTCCGTAGAAAAAACATTAATGCAGGAAATGATTTTATGTTTCTGTTGCATTTTAGTTCCACTTGACTGTTTCATTTATGATATAAAATTTCAGTGTCATTTTGTTATAAGAATTTTTTTTTCAACAGTTAAGAATGATCAAAATAAAAATAAAATATTCATGATTATTTTTTAAAAAAATTTCTTTAACAATGCCATGAAACAATTTTTTCTCTTGTCATGTGCCAATCGATTTTAATCTCTACCTAAGGGAAACAAATCCTTACATTTCAAAGGTACTCTCATGTTTCCAATCCGAGTTAACACATTTTAGTTATGAGGATTTGGAAATAAAATAATTTTTACTTAATTATTTTATTTACATCCAAAAAAACATTATTTATTAACCCACACTGGCCATCATTATGAGCTATCTTGGAAAAAATCGCCACTCCAAGTTCAATGGTTACCTCATAATTTGGATATGGGAACCACTTATAATTTTAGAAAACCCCACTCTTATAATAGTATAATGGATTTAAAAATATTTCAAAAATATGTTCTAGCAACTATGGGCCTCTTAATTATGTGTTATCTCAGTGCCTGGTTTCAAAATAACCCCATTTAATATTCCATAATAAATACATGTAATTTGATGGTATTGTAGTGTATACCAATAAAAAAATTCATTATATTAGAGGGTATACATATTACTAAATAAATTACAAATTTTTTATTTTCAGTTCATTAGAAAAAAATAGAAATTTAAAAGGAAAATCAATGTTATCTACAATCAGTATTTTTCTAAAAGATGATTTATTCCCACATTGAGAACATAATCAATAATTAATTTTCCAAACTATTTGGAAATGAAATTTTAAAAAAAACTTACTTTTTTTAATAATCATAACAAAATTTTATAATGTTGAAGAATAATTTTTTTCCAAAGTAATATTTTTTATGAATAGTTAAAATACATAATTTTATTTAAAATAAAACATTTTTGGTTATATTATATAAAATGATAAAATAGTTTTTAATTTACATTATTGTGATAATTATTTAATAATTTAAAAATTTTCTTAATTTATGTCGTCAAAATCCTTTTTATATTATTTTTTCATAAAACATTATAATAATTTGAATATTTTCTTCATTGAAAATATTCTTTTCCCATGTTATTGAGATTAATTTGGAATAAAAATTTTCCAATTCATTTAATTTCATTTGAAAAAATGTATTATATATTAATAATCCGAAAATATGAGGTTATAAATCTGGATAAACATAAGTTTTTATCATAATGATTAGTAAAAATAGAAAAAACATAATTACACGGTTAAAGGAAAAACTAATTTAATGGGGGTTAATAAGAAATGATAATTGTTACAATGGCCTTAAAAAATGAATAAAATAAATTTTAGAGGTATATTTATTAATTATTATGTTTATTTATCAATAATGATCTATTTTACCCATTTTTTTATAAATAATGGCACACCGTTTTTACATAAATTAAATGTGTTCTACTCACCTCACATATAAAAGGCTACCTATTATATATTGTTACTCACAACATAAACCCATATTGGTTTAGTCATAAACTATAAAAATAACATAAAACAACATTCCACTCATCTTATAACCCTTTTATTTTTCATAAATCCATTCTATCCATACATTCATTGTAATATTTTATTGGTGGATCCAGACGAGGTAGGTTTCCTATTTATGAATTTATATTTTCATTAATCCTTGAACTACCTAAATTATTATTATTCCATGATGATATAATAAACCAATTATATTTAATATAATGAAATGTTTTTTATATAAATCACAAATCCTACAACCATCCCCACATACATGAAACTATTTAAGATATAATAATTTATATGGACAATAAAGTATCACCTCGAAAATAGATGTCATTCATTATCCATTATCACCTCTAACTGTTGGGTTTGATGAAAAATATAAATATTATATATGATATTTATAACAAATTTAGGGAATTATGGTCATTATATCAATTATAACTTATTTTAATTTCCTTCATATAGTTGATATGATAATGTTTATTATATGAATGTTGGACTACAACATATGGGACTGATGATATTCATTTCTCTGATCATACCAACAAGAACAAATTTTTGGCAGGGTTATGGTGAAAACTTCTCTATTTTATTTTGAATCTAATAGATTTAACCTACATTGTATGAAATGGTTATTGTCAATGTATTTTTTTCAATTCATACTTTTTGGGTGATGCGTTATCTTTTAATATCCTTGCTTTATTCTATCCTTTATTCCTTTGAAGTGTATTATATTCACACTGCATACTTTTACTATTACATTTTATTTTAATAAACTTTTTGGAGCATAAATTTGCTAACTAATCCATGCCACCTCTTTTATTATTATGAATAATCAATAAAAGATGATAACATAGGTAATATATGTAATTTCTAATGCCCAAAAAATGTGGGAAAACTATCTATTGATCAATACAAAATATTTAGAATATTTACATAATTTTATATTTGATGAAGTGATATGGTATTTATGATATTTTTTCAATATCGATTGAAAATGGATTACATAACTCCTTTACAAAATGATCCTTGATTGGGGAATCATTACATAAGTGTATGTGTTGTAGACTATCTCTGTGATCATAACAGAGTATTTTTCTCAAAACCTTATTTAATGACTCATATTAAAATTGTAATTGACATATAAGTATGATAATTATTTAAATATTATTACTTTTAGGTGTTACAACAATATAATATGCGCATGGACTGGATTATTAATTTTGAATCAATCACGAGAAAACAAGTTAATTAACACCCAAATAAATGAATATAATGACAATATATTATAGAATGAGTGATTATATGAAATAAATGGATAATATATGATATTATATATAATTAAATATTTCATTTAGATGCTTACAAATTTTTTTACCTAATATAAATAAGCATACATGATGTGTGACCAAATGGAAGGGTGAGGTAATGGATTTTTTTAATTTCACTTCATTGAGTAGTATTGTATTGATATAAAACTAAATTTTTTATATTGTGTATATGCATCACCATTATAATATTATATCATTACGAATGTATAATCAATGGTATTAAATGTTTCAATTTGATTTATTTAATGCATGTGGATATAAAATTAATTTTTCAGTGTCATAAACAATATCATTACTCATTTTATTTTTAATGGGTTATATTACATCGTCATGTTTAATTGATTGAACAATATAATTTTTGTAATGAATTTTTTATCTTATATTGTTTCATCACATGTTTTATGTGTATTTACATTTAATTTAAATAATGTATTCATAAATTAATTCATAGATAAATTTCATGGGCATGGTAGGTGTTTTTGTATTGATTTCCCTTTCATTGACTCAGATTTTATAATATTCACCTTTTCTCATTTATGAGCATATATTATTCCATTGATAAATATAACATAAATAAATATTTATATGTGATGGTTAATTATTGAATTAATTTTTATCAATATTTAGTATAATGTATATGATTATATCCAAAACTATATAAAATTTTTACCATAAGGTGATTACAATAACTGTCCATTGATTAATAGAGGATGTATTGATAAATATTTATTTTTTGGTCATAAATGATATTTTTTTAAAATTAAGATTGATACTTGAGTCAAATAAATAATTTGATAAATTATGAATACATTAGACGAGCTCCGATGTTTGGGGCCTTGAATTATTAATCTCCTTGACACATCGATATGTAACAGGAGACAATGATGATGGGAAAATTTATCATGTTAATACATATAATTTTAAAAATTCCTCTAAAACATTATTATTTTTGAGTTATAAAAACTCTTAATATAATGATGTCCAATAATTAATTATTATTTCATAATGATTTCATCTAATATTATCCATATTATTTTTCATATGATATTAAGTTGAATAAATTTCATTCATAGTTAATTTCATTAATGGATTCTTTTTTTTTCAGTTTTTTACATTGTGAGTTGATTGTGAATTATTTTATAATTATTATAATATTATTAAATTCATTTTATTTTCTATTTTCTACCTTTCAATTTTTATTATTCTCATTGATTCAAGATATTTTCCATTTTACATAACCCTTAATAATAATTTGAGTTATCTTATTTATTTTATTAATTTCTGAAGAATTCATGATGTTTACTATGAATGACATTAATGGAAATGTATGTTGTAATTTTTATATTAAAATGTTACGTGGGAATCATATATGTATCTATTTTAGGAAGATTACTCAATTATTCGATCCTTTTTTATGTGTTTCCTATTATATTCTAAATTGGTAATAATTAATAAACTAGAATCATGCTACTATGGCTTATGTTGCAACATTTTTTCAAGGTTATATTAAACTAAAATATTTGACATTTTTTTTTGGAAATTTCCATAACACTAGTATAAAAACACAATTCAACGACATATTTTTCAGGTCAGTTTTTTATAACCGACGATCAAATTTAGAAATACTACTTTTTCATGATGGTTTTATAAATAACCATATAAAAAAAATTTGACCTCATTTTTATTAAAACAGAAATGAAAATGTCTGTATTTTCCACTCTGTCATATCGGTTTTCTAATTTTACCGATGTGAAATATAGGATTTTTATGTTTTTTATACTATTTTAGACTCAAAAAATCTCATCAATTGATTTTCATTTCATTTACAAAAGAACCGAAGTTAAAACCCATTAAAATATTATGTAGCACTCGATGATTTCATTACACCCCCTGCATGTTTTGAAACAAACATATCCTTTCTCTCCCCAAAAAGACCTAAATTTACGATTTCTTTGATTTGGTGGTCGAAATGTCAAATTATTATCTAAATTGATCCATAGTGTTTTTTCGTTAGTTTTCTTATCTAATTTAATCCTAAAACTATTTTACATATCTCTTTTTGGGAAGTCTATGGCTTCACATATCTAACTAAATATTGTTCAATATGGTGTTATTGATTCTCACATTAAAATCAACATACATTGGAAATTTTCATCAACATTATTTAAATTTTTTTATAGATCTTCTCAAATATAATTTCTTTGCCTGAATGTTGGAATATATTTTTTATTATGTAGATTTATTGTTCAATAATTTTAATTTTTTATTTGATATAAATTTCTCTACGTTATTTTTTTTTATATTTAGGGTTTTTTATTCATAGAATGTAATATACAATGAAATGAGATTCATTTTTTTGTTGATTCAACATATTAGTATAGGGTACTAGTAAAACCATAAAATATAAGGGGATATTTATTTAGTGGCACAAATGAACCGTGTAACAATTAATAGTTCATCAGGTTTCTCAACTTATTATAGTATATTCATGTTTGATTTCTCTTAGATTTTACCAACATTGATAGATTTTACCATTAATGATAAGTAATATTTATATAAACATTAATTATAATATGTCATTTATTATATAAATTAGGTATTGATAAGTTTAAAATTATTTTTTCCAAAACATTTAACATTTTCTATATAATTTTAAGAAAACTAAATGATGATATTTCCATATTTAATTTGATGAACCCCAAGAAGATCAATGAATTTGGAATATTTATGGTATATTTGAAATTCATATGTCACATGAAAATTTATGAAACATTTCATTTAAGTTGTAAAACCGTATGAATGGTCAAATAAAAGTTAGAAATTTCTAATATTTCCTAAAACATGGGGATGCATATTATTTACCTGTAGCCCATATGTATGAGTCACCTAGAAAATTGAATATTATTCCTTGGATAATTATTATTCTTAACAAAACCAAACTATAAAGTGTATTCATATAATAAATATATTTTATTAGGATTCGTTGTTTGATCCTTAAATAGATTTTAAGAAACATGCATAACTTATAGTCTTCTATTTGTTTTATTAACCCATCCACATGTTCCATATAGGCATTTTACTTGTTTATTCCAGTAAAGAGTGATGTCTTGGTAGCATACAACCAAAAATAATGTAAATAGAAGGTACTATTCTAGGTATAATATGACATAATTTTACCATGTAAATAATTGTAATATAAATTATATTTTAAATTATAATTCCATTTTATGTTATCAAAGATTATTTATTCGATTATAAAAATTTATCATTATAATAAATTAATATAATAATAAAAATCAAAAAGAATTTTTTTGTCTAATGTTTTATGCAACAATATAAAAGAAAATTCATAGTGTATGCCTCATATGATTGGGAGTATATAATAAACATATGATTTGATGTTGTGTTAATTAGTTCTTAATTAAATTAAATATGGAATTTTTTAAATGATGACTCAATTTATGTGTAGATTATTTTGTTTTTTAAAATATAGATTACATTTTTTATTTTAATTAATATTGAACTATGAAATAGTTATTCTAATTTAATACCGTTATTATAGATATTTTTTATGGATATCACTGTACTTATTTTTTTATAATTACATAAGGTTAATTTTTTTTCTTGAGACATATTAAAAAGGAAAAAATTATTTAATTCCTTCTCCATGACTGTATTTTTGCCTTATTTTTCATAATTTTTCTTTAAATGTGTCCATTATTGGTATTATATTTTTTTCAAAGTCATTTCTTATCTCAATTTTATATATACAATTACCATTTTTTGTTTTTAGTTTTGATATTTTATATAGATAATGAATCGACGAAATATTAATTCACCTTGAATAGGTACTTAATATGTGAAATATATGGAGGATATCTTGATACTAGTTAAGTACATTGTTACATAAGATGACATATCTTTCTATCTATGCATGAAATGTATAAATTTAAGGAATATGAAAAGTTGAGAGATCAAAGATCATTTAATTTTTCATATTTTTAATTAGATCTACAACCCACGTATATTGGCTGGGGGAATTCGGGCATAATTACAGATAGATTGATTATTGTACATTGCAAGATGATAAATCTAATAAACATGATGTAATGATTTATAAAATTGATGTAGAGACAATTGAGAGGCAACCAACAATCGATCATTTATGTGGTGATGCCGAGAAACTATTGTATATAAGTTGAATCGAATATATAGATTTATCAATAGTGTTAAGATTGATAAAAAAGAAGGCGGAACATGGTTGAAGTTATAATAGTCTTATAGATCTACTACAATTGTTGAATGAAATGAATCCTAATGAAAAATATCACCCATAATAAAATTTTATATCCAATAAATTTATATTCCTGAAGGTATTGGTGTTAAAGAAAATACATTCCTTTATGAATGACATTGTTCTATTTAGGAAAAATAGGAATTTCTGTTACAATATCTTAAATATGGGATATCCTAATATAAGATGAAAGAAAAATCAAGGGATTATTCAGAAGTTTCATATAACCATAAAAAAGTTTTGGTATCTTCTTATAACTCATAGTTTGAGACATTAATATTCTAATTCAAATGACGTATGAAGGTTAAAATGACAAGATGATGAGAAAATATGTGATGAAAAATATGTCATCAAATTAATTATCCAATGTTGATGAACATTCATCACATGTTTCATACATTCTGAAATTATGTACGAATTCTCAAAGATGGAATGTGAAAAGATAGAATGAATCAATATCAAAGCCTTTGTTGGAGACATTGTTAATAGCCTTTTATTGATAATATACTTGTCATCTTTTAAATTTTGAATGAAGGTAAAATATTTAAAGTTGATTTTTATGATTAGTGGAACAAAACAACATAGAAATTATATTGACATTTTTTTATCACCGTTATTTGATTATTTGAAACTATTTTTGGAGGAAGGGTTAACGGTGTATGATTTTTATAAAATGGTATTTTTCTAACAACCTGTAATGATTATGTTCACTATAAATGACTTACCAGTATATGGTATTATTTTGGGACACGATGTTAAGGGGAATAAAACTCATCCATTTTGTGAACAACATACTTCATATTTTCAACTGCATCATGATAGAAAAATAATATAAGTGGGTGCTAAAATGTTTTTTCATATATATTACTCTTATATAAGATTAAAAAAACAATTAAATGGATCATATTAATATATTATTACTCTAAAAATATTATCTACTAATTATAATTTTTACAGAGTTAAAAAAATTGACGTGACATTAATAACAAAACAAAAATCTAGTAATGATATAAATTATTGTATGAAATCACCTTTTTTTTGATCTACCATATTATTTAAATCATGAGGAGAAACATAAAATGAATCCCATGAATGTAGAGAATAATATCAATGAATATTTTATAGAAATTTTTTTATATATTAACGGAAGTACAAAATATGGGTTGAATGTAAGTATTGATTTACTCTCAAGGGGAATATGTTTTGATTTGGCTCACACTCTTCATGGAGGTGAGTATTCCAACCCCGGCATTCCATACCTTATCCAAGAGTGAGAAAACTTGATTTTATCAATGTATTCATTATGTCAATGTGCAATATGTTTATTCATAATATTTAAAATATTTTGTGTTATTGAAGGGTTTCATGTGGATAGGTATGAAATATCATGACATTCACATCGCGATGCAACAACCATTACTAGTAGCATTTCGTGTAATATTTCACACCTGTGTCTGATTGAAAATTGTTATGGTGTGTCACTTAATTCATTAAATTTGTAAAAAGGTAATTTATTTGAATGTTTTTATCATTTTTTAGAACTAATTTGTTTCTATACATTGGAAATAGTGAATGTATTTTCCTTGATATTCTTTTATATCATGGTGCATTTAATGGTTCATTTAGTGTGAGAAATAAAGAATTGTGTACCTGTATATCTATTATGTAATTAACCCTCTAAAAGGAATAATAACATATTTTAATGGTTATGATTGAAGTCATTATTGACTTGAATCATCAATTAGTGAAAATTATATTTCTAATGTTGTTATAGAGTTTTGTACAAGATATTTGTTAGATGTGAAGCACATTTGTATACCTAAATCTCCCCATGAATATGTTAAATTTTGGGGGAAATGGTATCTTTGGAGTGGAATTTAATTTTATAATAGCTAAATAGATAATGAAGACACATATATAAATCCTGAATAACATAAATGATGCTCAACCATATATAACATTTCAGATGGATGAGTTCACAAAAGTTTATCCAATGAAAAAAAATATGTGGATATTGAATGAATATAGAAGAACATATTCCTTGGTTTAAAGAGACTCTGAAGCCAGATAGATTAATAACATTTATATAGTTTTTGTTTGTTCCATGATTATATTTTATAACATGGTCTGTTTATTACATTAATTTTTATACTTTTTATATTAAGGATTAGAAAAATAGAAGTGCAGTTCAAAATAGTAATGTGTCGTTGATCGTCGTAGCAATTCATTTTTAAAGTGCTAAAAAATGACCCAATAATTGAATCAACTACATATTATTGAGTCATTAAAGATATATTAGAGTCTTATTACAATAAATTTCATGTTCTAGTCATTAATTGTAAATGTTTTTTCAGTTACAAAGGTGTCAAAATTATGAATTTTGAATTTCACTATTTAATATAAATAAACAGGATTACAAAAAAAATCATTTATTCATGGAAACACATGAATTTTATTATATTATTGATATTTATTATATTCATTGGACTATTGTTTTACAATGAAAAAACAATATGTTTTGTGATTATAAATTTGATGAAAATGCTGATGTTTGTGAGATCCCTACATTTATCGAACGATTAACAAATAACATTGATGAATATATTGAAGAAAAAGATTATACCATATATATTAAAATTGATGAATGTATTTTGAAAAAAAATATTTATTAAATTCCTAAAATTATTGGTAAAAGATATTTAATTGTGGTTTACTTGTTTAATTTTCATATGTTGGTTATTTTAATTACTTTTTCATCATTGAAACCAATATTATAGTTTATATGTTAAATTAATTATTTTATATTAGTTTAGTTGTGTCTAGATTTCTATGTTTACCCTTAGTTCTTATATATATTAATTTTTTTTGTTAGAACTAATTATTTTTAATTTACCATTAAAAAAACAAAATACACTCTATAAGAGTACATTAAAAAGAATTATTTATATTGAAAAAATGATTTTTGAGGTTGGTGAATTTTTACTAGGACATTTCATCGATCAATAATATTTTTATTTATAATTCATTAATTTCATATCATCTCTTTAATTTTTATCATTTTAGATAACTATAAAAAAACCTGAATAAAAATGTGTTTTGTTTATTTATCTATTCTTTCAATTGATAATTGTTACATTCTTTTTTAAATTTTCTTATTATTGTTATATTTTCTATTTTATTTTTTCAAATTGATGTTTCTTTGAATTGTATTATGATCGATAAATCCTCTAAGTAACCACATATTTCTGGAAAGTTTCATACTAATACCTTTGGGGAGTAACTTACACATGCTTCTATTGATGAGCCTATTTTTCATTCTTTACATGGGACAACTACTTCCACCAGGGAAAATGAGTTTGAGGTTTGATAAATGTGGCACCACACATTTACCAATATTAGAAGTTTCATATATGTAGGAACATAGGATATAGTTGGACATTGATGATAATGATATTCTAGTAGGTCCAATGGAAAAATAATTAATTAATTTTTCAGTATTATAGGCTAAAATAATAGTTTGTATATTGTGTAATGACTGGTGAAGTTTATAGAAAATGACACTCACTATTATGAAAGTCCATTTAGGTAAACTTGGTTGTTATTATTTTATTTATATTTAATAAATGATTATAGAAATATAATTTTTTCATCATATTGTCATATGACACATGTTATGCCTAACACTGGATGTGTTAAGAGTAAATGTATGTCATTGGCGGCAAGGAATTGGGGGGATTTTGAATGATCCCTCTCATAAATGATCATTTTTGGGTATATATGATGAACACCTAGGTGATGTATATCGATTTTTAGATCAATATACATGTTAAAATTATGAATATTGAAGATGAGATTGGTTTATTGGTATGTGTAATACTTCATTTTAGGATGTTTTTAATATTATTACCATTGTAATTTATTTCTTTATTTATAGTTATTAATATATAGAAAGTAAAGAGATATTATTAGGAGATTCATGGTAAAAATGTATACACACGTTCATTATCTCGTAGAGGGTATACATTATTAGAAGAACACATACGAGAATAAAAACTTCACAGGCTCAGAGAAGAGTCATCCGGAGCAATATTGGTTTCCCATCCTTACCCACTACTATCCATTAACAACATATGAGGGCTCGAATGGTAATAAAATTCCAGTATGTTATATTAGAATATAGTGTTTTATTTTATAGGATTTTAATATGTTTATTTATTTATTGATGATAAATAAATTATCTATATCAAGTGATTCATTATAAATTTTATAAAATATTGAATATAACATTCTCTTGAGGAGTGTAGGACACATGGGTTATCTTATTTTTTATGGAAGACAAGATATTTTTGATACATCATTGAGAATGACAGAAATCCCAGGTCATGTATGTGGATACCTAAATGGTGATTTGTAGGAAATGTTTTTTCACATTCAGATTCTTATTCAACAGAGGATGATTATAAAATAAAAAATTTAAAAAAAAAATTAGGGTATTCAAGAGATGATAGGGGACATGATCTGGATTTTGTAAATGTGATGTTTTCATACATTAAAGGATAGTTTTTGTCAACTGATCCAACTCCACAACCACCAAATGATCCAACTCATTATTATCCAACCACAACTCCACCTCTTCAACATTTTCCAATCTACTGTGAGTTTTTTTGATAATCCTCATAATATTATATCATATAGGAAGATATATTATAATAGTGATTTGATTCGTAATCACCAGAATGAGATAAATCATTAAAGGTTCTATATTTAAGATATTATAAATATATCAAAAAATAACACATCCTACAGATGAAGTGAACATGGATGGAAATATTATCCATCATTTTTGTGTATGGCTATCAAGACTACTTCAACATATAATCATATAAGTATGTATATATATTATATTTAATTTTATTTTGTCTATATATTTTATTCCCATTTTAATATTCTTATATTTCATTAATTTTACCAGGAATAATTCAAAGGTAATGAAATACTATATAGACAATGAAATCAATGATCCTTGACATCAAATATAGATTCCACTAGTTGTGATTGATTGTGAACATACTCTAATTAAAAATTGGATGTATATGAGATTCCATTTGATGCTACTATTTGGGGTCATGAAATGACAATGAGGAATTTTCAACATTATATCATTGGGCTTGTAGTAAGAGATCAATAGGGAATTAACACAATGAATGTTTTTCCATGAAAGTCGATAACTTTTAATTTTTCATCCTATTAATTATTGAAAATTTATAATTATGATTGATTTCTATTAGGTATCTATATAAATTGTTTACAAAGCATGACATGATATATTTTTATGGATTTATGGACCCAATGTTTATATCTTTGATTTTTCAAACAATGATTGAGGCTCAATAAAATTTTTATTAAGATTAAAGATTTTGGTTTAATGTCGTCATTCAGTGTTGGATGTTTCCATATCATGAGAGGTATGCAATATTTTTTTTCACAAATTATTATCTTTGTATTAAAAAACTAATAGATAATATTATAATTACATTTATATCAGTTTTCATTGGATTTTGGTTATTCTATGTCTACGAGGGAAGAAATTCTATAGGATATGCTTTACTCATCGTTGTGCGAGAGAATGTTTTACAAATATATTGAATATTTATGTTTTCTTGTGTTACTAATTATTTATATTATAATGTATAAAATATAATAATTTAAATATTATTTTTAACTAAGTCATGATATTTCACTAGTGTGATGACAACGAAGAAGATAAGTAAGACCTCTAAGATAACATATATAGAAGAAAAGGTGAAGTATCATTTGAAATTACTATATTTTTCATATATGAATTAAAAATGATATTTTCATCTAAAATATCCATGAAATATTTTCATAAGAAAAAATGTGTAATTGAATGTGGATTCAATGTTTTATGATTCATGTATGAAATAATTTCACTCGAAATAGTTACAAAATTTCATATTTTTAGCTTTATTTATAAATATTTCTATAATATTTAAAAATTTTTATTTAAAATTCAGGTCAAATAAATTTTGTATCATTTTACTGTCTTTTGGATGATGCTCGATCAAATATTGCAAAAATGTTGAGGCAATTGCAGTTTGAATAGGAAAATAATTAAACTAGATTGATATGTTTTTGTATTGTTTAAAATACCAAAGTATTGTGTATTTTTCTACATTTTGGACTGAATTTTCATGTTGTTTTCTTCATTATGTTAGTGGAGGAAATGGGTCAATGAATATTTGTTTTCAGTTTTTCTTGGATAAAAAATAGTCTTTGTAATTGTTTTCCTTTTTTATCTTCTAACTCTAATGTTGTATTCTTCAATTTTATTAGTTTTTTTCATTTTTCTGGATACTACTGGTGGATGAGGAGAATAAATTTACCTCTATAAAAAAGTATTTTGTTTTTTATGTCTGTTATCCAATAATTTACGTAATAACACATTTATCAAATCATTAATTAAATAGTGTATGCATTGTAAATGGTGCATAATAGTTTTTTCACATATGTTATTGGATTAACAATGTGAAAAATATATTAGACATGGTTTTCACATTATTTATTAAATAACCGACATGATAAATGGTGAAGAATATATTTTTTATTTCAGTTATCCAGCGAATGACCGGAAAATCGACTATAATATTTATTTATATTGTCTTGTTTTTTAAATTGATGTGGAAAACATTAATTAATTTTCCCCCTATAACCAAGTCCCCTCAAAAGAGATGTGAAAAACCAATAAAATGAAATTAAAAACACTTTATGAACTATTATAACTAAAATAATTGATTTTAATGTGACAATATTGAATTCTTCAAGAGTTGATTTATTTATTTTTTGTTTAATTTTTTTATCTATGAAAACATCATTTGATTTGTCGTATAAACGACTAGGGTTATGATAAAATTTTAAAATTCAGAATTTATATTTGGATAGATAATTATTATAAGGATTTCAGGTTAAATACTATGTTGAAAGTATTAGGGAACCCCGTTATGTTTTTATATTATAATGCCCCGACCCTAGTTACCAAGAGTCGGTGCATTATTACATAACATTGGCATGATCAAAAATGATCAACTCTAAAAAGACCGATTAGTCTAGTAGCCTTGGAAGTACTAGATACATTAATAAGGTTTACATTACATCATAAAATGGAAAACAACAAGACCGTTGTTTACATGGAAAACATTGAGATCCCATAGACTATACCAGCAGGTTAGTCCTGATATATTTCTTCGTATCCAGTGAAAAATAAAACGTAGAAAGGGGTGATCTCAAATGCTCATAAAAGATAACAATATAGCAGAAACATTCATAAATAAGAATAAACATTTATGGAAATTAATAAAACTAAAACAAAATCCTTTTCGACATAAACATCATCATAATATTGCAAATATTAATCAAAATATTTCCATTTAGTTACTCAAATGGATATTCTACTTGTCGAATAATCACATTGAATATCAATAGCCACTTTCATAATGATGGAATTCATAATGTCAGACTTTCATAACCACATAGTAAAGTCCTTGTGCCAAGACTACAAATAAGAACCACGATGTAAAGTCCTTGATCCAAGACTACAAATAACATTTTTTCAAGGCCTTGTTCCAAGACACTATTTTCTCTCGTGAGATCTACTGATGCCTCGAGGAGCTATATTAAGCACCACCCAACACTTATTAATATCAATGCATTCCTCATATGAAATGTTTTAAAAATAACATAAACATTCATATTAAGAATAGCATATGATATGTCAATACATTGTCCATAAATCTTGAATGTTTTAAAAATAACATATCCACTATCAAAAATTTCACAAAACATTCAATATAATATGGATGTTTGGTATCATAATAATTCAAATTCAAATAAGCTTAATATACATAATAGGATTATGACATAGATGAAATCAAAACAATTTTTTAGAGAAAAATCTCTTACTATATTTAAATCATTTAAAAGTCGTATAATTATAAAAGAAAACATTTAGTTTGAAAATATTTTTTATAAGCTTGTAATGGAAGCTTCGACATCGTTTAAATGGTGGAAAGTAGTCACACACGATGTATATGTTAAAACAAATTGTTACAATAATTTTTTCGAAAAGGTCATAAATTAACTTGTGTGGAAAACAACAAAAGGATTCTTTTCAAACCAATTTATAAAAAAATAAATAAAGGGAATAAATGACCTCAACCAATAGTCTATAAAATAGTAAAAAAAATTTGGAATACATTTTTATGATACATGGATGTGGATGACAAGAGGTCCCAGTAGATAATTACATATAAACAACCTCAGATAATGAATATATTGTGAAATTAATCATTACCTTGTACTTCTACATGGTCGAGGGTTTGTTAACCTTTTTTATAATGGTGAAATAATGTTTATTAAATTATACACGAATCATATAAATTAATATGATAAAATATATGGTCTTTTAATATTGCTTTGTTAATAATATCTTATTATCATCATCGTTTCGGGTGTTAGCTGATTTGATTTCCTTTATAAGATTTGTTATGTATGTAATGTTTTTTATGGAAATTATATATCATATTCATATTCAAAATAATATTCTGTCTTTAAATAATATTTTTAATCATCTAATGAAAATTATTCTTGAATGGATATGATGGGGAATAAATCTCATCGTGTTCGTGGTGATGGTAATCCGTACATACGCACGAGTGACAATATAATTTTTTTGATATTAAAATAATAAATAATTGGATGGTATATCATATATACATATTATTATAATGTTATTTTTATTATTTACACAAATTACGCATCTTTATTAAACCGATCCAAATAATAATGTATTGAATAACAATTACATCATAACGTGGAGACGGTAAGCCATATGTACGCACGTATGGTGACATGTCATTCAAAGGATGGATAGAAAAATGAATATGGATGTACCATATTTATAATAACATCACAGTACATATAAGGTACTAGAGTTATTATTTTATAATGTAATTAACAAAGAAAGAGGAAGTTGAAGAAGAACGGAACTTGATAGAGGTGATGAAATATTTACCTCTTCTTTGGGTTCTTCATTTCGATTTGATCAAAAGGTATCCTTAGGATGGAATTTTGACTAATGTAAGGACTCTAAGATAAAGGTAGGATAATCAATAGGGTATTCGAGTAGGTTTTGGCTGACCCATATGGCTTTTAATGTATGAATTAGTGATAAGGGGATGTGCCCTTTTATAAGAGGGGTGAGGTGCACCATAGGAAAATCTAGAATTTTTATTTTATAATAAAATAATTTTCTATATATAATGTTTCCAAATTGAATTATTTAAAGTATAAGGTGTGGATGGGTTGAAAACTACTCAACTAATAGGATTTAGGGAGGACTTGGTCACTATATTAACTTTATCATTTATATTTAACTCTTAGTTTTAAAGTATAACATTTACCAAGTCTCTTTGTAATTTTATACTATATGGTAAAAATCACTATAAACTTCATAGTGAACCCAAAGTGATTATTTAATGATACACTTATCATTATATAAGTCTTTTGGCAGAACCATAGATTTTTAGGAATATAATATAAATTAATAATATAATATATTTTTTTAAAAACTTATTTATGTCAATGTTGACACTATTCTCTATTTAATTTTTGCTAAATTTATCACCTTTATTAATTCGAAAAAAATTCATCCAACCAACCCTAAAATTTCATATTAACCTTGAAAAGTATTATAATTCAAAAAAAGTCTCAAATTATATTTATTTGGATATTTATAATATCAAATATTTTAATATTTTATTAAATTGATAATTACTACATCATCATTGTGTTATAAAGATATATTATTATTTAATGTCTATAAATTATAAATAAAATACCATTATGTAGGAAATCATATAATATTTCTAATAAATATTTATAGTCAAATTTATCTTCTTTGTAACCCTATATTAAAAATGTTTTAGTTATTAAACTTTGAATTTAACACTTTTAACTCTTCTTTAAATTAAATAATAATAAATGTCCTAATCAAATCCATGTGGACCTAAAGGATCGTATTTTATTCCTAAGGTTTTTTTGGTCAAATTAAACTTACCCAATATAATTATGACTTTGTTTAGGGTAAAAATAATATCATTTTTACCCTTAATTACCCGATTTACTTTTAACCGTGGTAAATAAAATTAAAAAGTTACTGTTCACAGAAAAATTATTTTCCTCTTATTGAACCTCATTTTTCTTACTAATATCAGCCATGTATATCGTAGTTTTTTAATTCAACTCAGTGAAGTAGTAAAATTATGTTTTATGTAATTTGCAAATGCTCATATGAGGTGGGTAAAAGATGGTAAAAAGTTCAAATTTATTTATATATCTAAAATTATTATAAACTGACTCTAATGAATTACATTGAAAATATATAGGTTTTATGTATATATTTTGAATTAAAATAAATTAAAATAAATATACAATTATTTAAATATAAAATTCAGTTTTAAACTATAACCTAGTGTTTTTCACTATTCATCTAAAATTGAATGTTTTTAGAAATATACCAAAAATTCACCATAAGATAATTTCAATATTCTGAATAAAAAAATCAAGTCCATTTTGAATGTTAATATTTAACGAATTTCAAATAGTACATATTACTATTCAAAATGGCTAGTTTGATTGGTTGTGGTGTTTTAGAACTCGAATTTTCTTACAAAACACGCTACTATATTATTCAAATAGAAGTATACCGTGGAAACATGGGGTGTTACATTATACCCTCCTTCAAATAATTTCTTCCTAGAAATTTCTAGAATATTACAACATAAAAAGACTCGGGTGGTTACTCGTCATCAGTTCCTCAGGTTCCCACACTGCCTCTTCTATCTTATGGTTTCTCCATAGAACATTAACCAGACGATTCATCTAGTTTCTCAACACTTTATCTCTTGTGTCAAGAACATTGACTGAATCTTCGCAATAACATAGATCAGGTTCTAGTTCTAATCCCTCATAGGTAAGTACATGCATTGGGTTAGGCATGTATTTTCTCAACAGTGATACAAGGAATACATTGTGAACTTTGGAAAGACCTGGCATAATTTCCAAAAGGTAATCTAATACCCCGATTCATTCTATAATTTCAAAATGTCTGATGTACCTGGGACTCAATTTTCCCTTCATATCGAAAAATATGTCACTCTTCTATGGACATACCTTCAAGAAAACTTGATCGCCTACCTAAAATTCCAAATCATTACATCAGTTATCAGTATAGGTCTTCTACCTACATTGAGCTGCTTTGATGTGGTTTTGGTTTACCTTTACCTTTTCTATTGTTTCCTCCATTGGTTCTAGGCCTACGAGTTTACTTGTGCCAACATCATTCCAACATGTTGGGGTGCGAAATCACTTTCTGTATAATGCTTCATATGGCATCATTTGAATACTTGAATGGAATATATTATTTAAGAAAATTATACCATTGGTAAATATATATCTTACATACCTTGAAAGTCAAATGATAATGATCTCAACATGTCTTCTAAGGTTCGAATTTTCCGTTATTATTGTCCATCGGTTTGGGGGTGGTAGGCAGTGCTCAAACGATGTTCAGTATCTAGGGAATTCTAAAGACATTTCCAAAATCTGTATGTAATATGGGGATCATGATCATAAAAAAATGATAGTGGTACTCCATGAAGTCTTACAACATCATTAATATATATTAATGTTGAATGTTCAAGTGGTAAATCTACTTTTATAGCATGAAAATGTGATGACTCAGTAATGTGATCAACAATAACCCATATTTAATCATTCCTTCTAAGATTCTTTGGTAGTCCTATAACAAAGTCCATCATAATATTTTCCAATTTCCTCTCACATAGGGTAAGAGGTTTCATGACTCTTCCAATCTATTTCCTTCTATATTTCACTGGTTGAAAACCCATACATCTTGACACAAAATCAGTAATCTCCTTCTTCATAATGTCCCACAAAAAATGTTCCTTCAAATCTCTATACATCTTGGTGCTACCAAGGTGTATAGAGAAATTGGAACTATGAACATCATCCAAAAATTACCTTTTTAGATAAGGTATATCTGGAACACAATGTCTCTTCCCAAATTTTAAAATTCCATCTTCATACACAATGTCACTCAATCTACCATAATTCACAGCTTTAATTTTCTTATGAAACTCATCATCATCTGTCTGAGAAGTCATTATCCTATATAGTAAATATAGTTTGGCAACCATATGAAACAGTATTGATGTTTCACCTTCCATGGTGATAACAATATCTATCTTTAATAGGTTCATATATATAGGATCCTTTTCAACTCTCATCTTGATAAAAACTCCATATTACTTTCTACTCAAATTACCACCTTATATTCCTTCCTAGGGTGGTATTATATAGTGAAATCATAATCCTTGAGTTGTTCAAGCCATTTTCTTTTTCCTCATGTTGATTTCCTTCTGTGATAAAATATACTTCAAAAACTTGTGATCAGTATATATCTCAGATTTTTCACCATAGAGATAGTGTCTACAAATATTATAAGAAAAGATTATAGTTTCTAAATCAAGATCTTGAGTATAAATGCTTTTCAAAAGAATATATAGTTGTCATGTTGCATAGGAAATAACGCTATCATTCGGCATAAGGACAAAAATATGTCCTTTCATTGAATCATTACTATAAATAACAACCCCATCATTCACCAATGGTAGATTTATGATAGGAGTGTTGACAAATTTCTCTTCAATCCTTCAAAACAATCATCGCACTTTTTTCAAAACAAATTTAACCCCTTTTTCCTGATCTTTGTTAATGGGATAGCCAACAGGGAAAATTCTAGATGAAACGTCAATAATGTCTTTCCCTAGTCTGAAATTCTATTTTTGGAATGTCTTCCTTCTTCACAGGCAACTGATGATATCCAGATCAAAGTTCAATCTTTGAAAAGTATTGAGCTCCATGAAGTTGGTCACATAAATCATCAATGCGAGATAGTGGATACATGTTCTTTATTGTTATATCATTGATCTTCCTGTAGTCAATGCACAACCCCATAGATCCAACTTTCTTCTTAACAAAACTGAAAGGGGCTCCCCATGGAGAAACACTAGGGTGAATAAATCCCTTATTACTCAATTCCTCTAGCTGTTTTTATAGTTCCAATAATTCCATAGTGGACATTGTATAAGGTGTCTTTGATGTGGGCCTTTATCCAAGAATTAAACCAATGGAAAACTCAATTTCTCATTCAAGAGGTTATCCTGGTAAATCTTCTAGAAACACATCAAAATATTTTTTCACAATAGGTGCATCCTCTATTTGAACATTCTTTTCCTCACCGATAGTTATTTAATTATCTTCCTCCCCAATAATTGAATTTAGTTGAGTTACTGGGGGTAGATCTAGATAAAAATTAGGTGGTGACGATTCTACTCTAAAGATAAGGTGCTATTTATCATCATCATCAAAAATAGTAACCTCCTTCTTATTACAATAAATTTTTGGTTGATGGTCTGAAATCCAATCCATATGGACTATTATATCAAATTAAACCATTTGTATGATGATGAGATCAACAGATAAAGAACATTTATATTCCCTAATGTGAAATGATTCACAAAACATTGTAGCAATGATTTTTCCCTTTAGAGTTTTGACTGAAAACTCTGTTGTTAAATCAATTTACAAATAACTAATATTCATAGAAAACTGGGAAGATATGAAATAATGAGATGATCCAGAATCTATTAAAGAATTGGAAAAACATGTGGAAACCATTAAATTACCTGCCACTATGTCTACTGGAGCTCCATCCTCAGTAGTAGGGATATCATAAGATTAGCATCGATACCTTGTAATTTTATAAGGTAAGTTCCCCTAACTCTTAGGAAATTCATTTGCATAATACCCTCATTATCTACAATTTTACCATTCTACATTGACAGCCTCCTTCTTCCCCTTGCAATAACAAGTTTGCTGGACTTTTTCACCACACTTGTAACAGCCTCCCATTACCTTCAGGAAAGTATCAGGGTGTTTCTTCCTACATTTACTATAGGAAGGATATTCAAATATTAACTTTCCTCCACTTATTTTCATTTCCATAGTGTTCAGTATATCTCTTATTCTCTTGTTTTTATTTAAAGTTGTAATACATAGAGAAATATTTTCCTTTCTTAATAGCACATGAGAAAATATATTCATATAAAGAGAAGTATTGTGAGACTATTGCTCAACAAGGAAATGGTTTTAATCCATCAATAAAACTATCATTTCTAATTCTTGGGAAACGTATATAATTTTCATCATGCCTCACTAACCTAGTAATTTTAGCTTCACACATTGCAACATTCTCATCATACTTTTTCCTCAGACTGAGAAATTGCCTTTCAATATCTACTCGATGGTGATGATGAAATTATTTTTCTATGAAAATTTCTTGAAACTACCTGCATTACATATTTTATAAATCATCATCTTATTTGTGTTTTGAATCAATGACCACCATTGATCAGCATCTCTAATGAGGAGGTAAACTGTCATGACAACTTTTTCACTTTCTTTACTTCCCAAGTTGTGGAATATTTTCTCTAAGGAATTTATCCATTCCTCAGATACTAGTGGATTCAACCCCCTATTGAATTTTGGTGGTTGTTTCCTCATGAATAAATTGATCAAAGATCCTCCACCCTTTTGATTAGGGTGCTTTATACGGGTAAGTTTATTATCCATAACATGAGTGAGTTGTCCCAGTATGGTGATTAGCTAATCAGCACTGACTGCATAACTAGATCCACTATAATTTTCTTTAGTTTGAGGTCAATCCCTACATGGAGTGTGTGAATTGATATGGTTTCCATTCCTAACACTATCCACCATTTATAAACAATTTCATAAATTATATCAGTTTATAAATCGAAATACATAATTTCAAACATGTAAAACACTTAATATAAATTGAAAATATTATAGATAAAATATATAATACTCAAAAAAATATTATTTGAGGAAATATATACTCATAAACACTTAATAATATGTTATAAAGAAAATGAGAATTATCCTAAGCATATTCCCCAGGAGTGTCGTAACCAAGAGTGCAGAAACGCTAGTTTTTGAGCACCAGTTCCCGTTCGAGTCTAGCTCAAAGCAGTGCTTTCAATTTTTACCCCTAGGTACATCTATGCCAGAGAAACCTCTACCTGCTAATATCCTGATGTGGGTGTATTTCTTGAAAACTCACAAAACTTCTACAATACCAAAATTATAGGAAGTTCTTATATAATAATCTTCAATGTCTATCTTAGGGCCATGTGCTCTAATCAGACTTGACCTAAATCTAGTTTCATGGTTTGTAATAAACCTCCTATGATAACAAATCTAACAACCCAACCCATGTTATCCAGAGTGAGTGCATTATTACATAACATCGACATGATCACAAAATATCATGTCTCGAATGACTGATTAGTATAGTATCCCTAGAAGTACTAAATACATTCATAAGGACTACATTATTACATAAAATGTAAAACTACAACAACATTGCTTCCATGGAAAACACTGATATCCCATAGACTATCCATGAAGGTAAGTCATAATATACTTCTTCGCATATAGGAAAACATAAAACATAGAAAGGGGTGAGATCAAATACTCAGAAAGGATAACAATATAGCAGAAACTTTCATAAATAAGCATAAACATTTACTGCAATGTATAAAACTAAAAAAATACTTTTCAACATAAACTTCATCATAATATGGAAAATATAAATAAAAATAATGCAATTTAACTACTCGCATGGATATTCTACTAGTCGAATAATAAAATTCAATATCAAAAGACACTTTCATAATTATTGAATGCATAATTCCATACATTCATAGGCACATATTCAAGGCCTTGTTCCAAGACTAAAAATATTATTTTTTTCAATGACTTTTGACAAGACAATAGTTTGTCTCAAGAGACATAGTGATGAATAGAGGAGCTATAGTGGGATCTACCCTTCACATAATAATTCCAATTCATTCCTCATATGAATGGGTTTAGAAACATCGTAAAAATTTGTATTAAAAATACCATACGATATATCAATACTTTATCCATAAACCATGAATGGTATAAGAATAACACATCCACATTCAAACAAATCACAAAACCATAAATAAAATATGGATGTTTTATATCATAATAAATCATCTTCAAATAATCTTAAAAACCATAAAATGTTGTTGTCATAGATGAAATCAAAACATTTTTTTATAGAAATATATATTAATATTTTTAAATAATTTAAATGTCATATAATTATAAAAGAATACATAAATTTTTAATAAATTCTTATAATCTTGTAAGGGAAACATAAACGTTTTTATAATGGTGGAAAATAGCCACACCCACCATATAAGTTAAATAAACATTCTTACATTAATTTAGTCAAAATGGTCAGAAAGTACCTAGTTTGAAAAACAATAGAATGAATCATTTCAAAACATTTTATAAAAATTAAAACAAGTGTATAAAAGACTTTACCCCATATTATAGTAAATAGTAAAAATGTTTTGGAATACATTTCTAAGATAATTGATGTGGATGATAAAGAGTTCCTGGTAGATATTTACATATAAACAACCTCAGATAATGAAGAGATTGTGAAATTAAAACTTAGCTTGTACTTTTCCGTGGTCAAGGGTATGTTAATATCTTGTATAATATTGAAATAATGGTTATTAAATTATAAAAGATTCAGATACATTAATATGATATAATATATGGTGTTTTATCATTGATTTCTTAATAATATCTAAGTATTTTCGACGTTTCTGGTGCTAACAGATTCGTTTTCCTTTATATGATTTGTTATATAAGTAATGTTTGTTAGGTATAGGATGTATCTTATTCATATTCAAAAATATATTAAGTCATTAAATATATTTTTTAATCATCTGATGAATATTATTCATGAATGGATATGATGGCGAATGAATCTCATCGCGTTCATGGAGATGGTAATCTGTACGTACGCACGGGCAACAATATCATTCTTTTGATATTAAACTAATATATAATTGGATGGATTATAATATATAAAGAATAATTATAATGTTATATTTATTAATTACACCAATTAAATATCATTATTATACCGATCCAAATAATAATGTATTGAATAACAATTACACCATGACGTGCAGATGGTATGTCGTACGTACGCATGTATGGTGACATGTCATTCAAAAGATAGATAGAATAATGAAAATGGTTGTACCATATTTATATTAATATCACAATATTTATAATATACTAGAGGTATTTTTTTATAATGGAAACAACAATGAAAGTGGAAGTGGAAGAAGAAACGAATTTGAAAGAGGTGATGAAATATTTACCTCTTCTTTAGGTTCTTCCTTTTGATTTGATCAAAAGGGCTCCATAGGTTGGAATTATGACAAAATAAAGTCCTATAGGATTAATTGAGGTCATTTGGAGGGTATTTGGGTAGGGAATGACTGAACTAAATGGATTTGAAGCTGTTAATTAGAGGGAAGAGAGAGTTCCCTTTTATCTTTTAGATTTAACAATTAGTTATATTGATTAATATTTTCCATGTCTCTTTGTATTGTTATATTATATGGTTAATATACATAATATAAACTTCAAGGTGAACCCCAAGTGGTTCATTAATGATACATATATCATTATAGAAGACTTTTGACCGATCTTCATATTTTTATGAATAGAGTATCAATTAATAATATAATATTTGTTTTAAAAACTCTTTTATGTCAATTTTGACACTATTTGGTATTATGTTTTTGCTAAATTCATAACAGAATTATTACTTCGAAAACAAGTCATCTAATAAACTCTAACATTTCATATTAACCTATAAAATTATTTCAATTCATAAAAAGTCTCAAACTACATTTATTTGGATATTTATAATATCAATTATTTTAACATTTCAAGTGGACCTAATGGATTTTATTTTATTCCAAAGTATGTTTTTGGCCGAATTAAACTTATCCAATAGAATTAAAACATGTGATAGGGTAATAATAATATCTTTATTACCATTAATTTCCCTATTTACTTTTAATCATGGTAAATAAAAGTAAAAAACTAACTATTCCGAAAAAATTATTTTCATCTTATTGAACCACATTTAACATTCTAATATCAACCGTGTCTCTCAGATTTTTGAAATTCAACTCACATAAGTGGTAAAATTATGTTTTATATAAATTTTCAAATTCTCCTAGGAGGTGGGTAAAAGACGGTATAAAGTTAAAAAAAATTATATATCTAAAATTATTATAAACTGGTTCCAATTAATTATATTGAACATATATAGGTATTATGTATCAATTTTGAGATAAAATTAATTTAAATAAAATAAAAAATTATTTAATAAAAAATTATGTTTTAAACTATAACTCGGTGTTTTTTACTGTTCATCAAAAATTGAAAGTTTTTAGAAAAATTCCAAAAATTCACCCTAAGCTAATTTCGATATTCCAAATCAAAAAATGAACTCCATTTTTAACGATAAAATTTATAATATATAAAAAGTGTGTATCACTATTCATAACGGCTAGTATGATGGGTTGTGGTGTGTAAGAACTCGAAGTTGCGTACAACAGACGCTACTGTATTATTCAAATAGAAGTGTATCATGGATTCTTGGGGTGTTACATATTTGATATGAAATTATTAATGATTTATTATATTATAGAACACAAATGTATTATTTTTATTATGTGATAGGTTGACTTGGTGTTATGTTTCACTCAAATACCGAATGAAATTTTGGATATCATGTGAGATAAATAACACTAGATTATGGATTATTTCATGTTATCTAGTGGAAAAATTACACTATGATAGTCTTAAAATTGTTCCTTTACTAATATGATGTTGTATTGAGTTAAAACAATTAAATATTATTTTATTAAAAATGAATCTCGTCTAGTATAAAAATTGTTTTTAATCTTTATTTTTCAAGATTATATTTTGGTCATTTTCCAACGTTACACTCTTATTTATTATGTAACATGATTACATAATGATTCATTTATTATGACATGACCAAAATTATTTTATAAAAAATAATGTAATATATGATATAAATGGTAGTGTTTCAAATTTTTTCATTTCACTAGTCATTTATTCTAATTTTTTCTAATTAATACATTATATCACAACTAAATAACCTTAATTAGCATATAATAATACCATTTATTATGTTCCCTTTTCTAATACCATGAGATAATTTATTAGTATTGATATGTATATATAGTATATTAGAATTTGAAATATTTTTTAGAGATGAGGTAGTAGACTTTTAATCTATTGTTCTTCTGTAAATTTACCAAAAGGCACTTGATATTTTTTGTTATGGAATTTATCATTAGGATATGTAATGAATTTTCATATTTTATGATGTCATATACAATTTTAGATTGAATTGGTTTCAATAGTTTGTTATAATTAACGCCTTATTTTACTTTGGAATGAAAAATGGGAATTTTTTAGTGAGGCACCTCTCAATAATCATAAAATTATGTAATAAAAACATTTGATGTTAAAAAAATTATTGGTTTTCAATGTAAGAGTACAAATTTTAGATACTATTAATGTATTTGCGTTTGGAATAAATTTATCTTAGAGTAATAACAATAAAAAATGTTTTTTATTTTATTTCTAATCCATCATTCTATTTCGTGTTGACTATAAAATTAGTGTGAACCAATTTAAAAAATCCAGGGGGATATTCATATTCCAGTTAAAATTTTTTCTATGAACCATCAATTGGGATTTGAATTGATGATGGTCACGAATAAACTCTGTTTAACCAAAGGTTATATATATTGATATTATGTTGTCCAGATTTATAAATCCTATGAATGTTGTTTATTTGTTATATGATTAATCATTCTAATGAGAAATGGTATATGATCATGAAAACTTATATGGTTTGATGTATGGTATTGAAGATAGAACATTAATGTTGAGGATGTAATATTATGTAAAAATAATCTACTATTATTTTTCATCATAGTAATTTGAATTTTTCTATAATGGGAAATGTTTAGTGGAATTTATATAAATATCCTCAGGATTATATTTTTATTTGAGAATGAAAACAAATAGTGATATAATGATCCAAACTCAGATTTATGATTAAATTTATATTGAATATTATGGGAATATACTTATTTTTCATCACATTCTTCCCATAATAATTTATTATGATGACATCATATGAATTGATTGGATTGTTTCATAAATATATTGTAAAATTATATAGGGGGATGAAACATTTGATATTAAAATGATAATTATGAGAATAAATCTCTATGATAATAAATATAAATTTCTAATGGGAATAAAATGCATCGTATGGTTGTTAATTAATATAAAAAATTTATGGTTATCTCAATTGATTTGAGAGAAAATCAACAAATAATATATTCAAATTATTTGGGTGTTTGTTGATATATTTTAAAAAGAGAACGCATTTTATTCCATTGATTAGTGAAATTGATTTTTCAATAGAACTTATTGATTATGATATAAATATTTAAAATAATTAATTTAAAATGAAAATGAATGAGTAGTAATAATAATTAAAGAATGAAAACTAGAAAAATCATTATAAGTGATTCATTTGGGTATTTTCATCAAAATTGGTGAAACATCACATTTCAAAGATGAATGATAGGTAATTATAACTAGTCACTATTTAATGGGAAAATAATAATATTAAAATCATGAACTATTATAATGATCACCATACTGAATAATTTTTTTATCAATTGTAGTGACCTCAATATAATTCTATTATTGAAAACAATTTTTTTATTTCATTAATTGAATGTGAAGTGGGATTATATAAAAGATAAATATTTCCATACTATGTATAAACACTATGAAGATATTGTTTTTTATCCTCTTATAAAAATTTCACAACTAACTTCAGGGATTTATAATATAATGTCTTTATAATTACATAGACCATTGTGTGGAAGTATTTATAGACAATATTAATATATATTAAAAAAGATGGTAGTGATTGAATATCATATTATTATTTTATTGAGGAACCTTTGGAAGGATAAAATATATGTATACTTTTCCATGTATTAATTTAAAATAAAAATATTTATTTATACACCATATAATAACAATAGAGGGTAGATGTTTTTTTTCAAAAATGATAAATGTTTCTGAATGTTTGGAATAATGAACAACTATGAGTGAGAAACATAGTATCCTTGGTTTTGATGGTTATTATTTGATCTCCGTGGAATGTATTTTTAGATTTAGTAATTCACTATCACTCTCCATGTCAATTTATAATGGATATGAGTTCCCATTGTTAGATGAATATGAAAAAATTTAAAGGTTCTTATAGGAAGGTTAGTTAGAACATGAATTCGTACAATACCCTATCTATGATTTTGTTTTCAGAGATATATTGGTTCTTTGATGAATGATTAGGGATAAATTTGGATTTCTGAGGATATTGTGATAGATTATACATCATGAATATTGAATATATTTTAGAAAAACTAAACAAATCTAGATTTGATGTTACATGCTATAATTATACCATTAACAAATATGATTATTTATAATTATAAAGAATTATTGATATATATATATATATATACATTATCATTTAAATTCATATTATACATGTATGTAAAATATACATATATGAAAAAAGGAATTTTGTTATTGTTGATTTATGTTTTTGACAACTTAATCAATCTCACCATTGAAATGAAAAAAAGTTGGAAGATTCTTTGAGTGAAAAGGATCATAAAGTAGAATCTATGATGAAGATCACAAAATATATCATATTTAATTATCCAAAAAGGATTCATGTAAGAATATTGAAGTCATGGGATACATATTATCATTTATGTATTATTTTACAACCATATATCCAAATTAGGATTACTGATAATAAAATGAATTATGTTTAATTGTATAAAATGGATATAAATTTCTATGATTTCAACGATGATGTTGATGGAATGAAATGGTTGGAATAAATAAATAAATTTCATAAATACCAGATATAATGACATAAATATTGAATGCATTTCCATGTTCGTCATTCTGTATTAATAATATATTTAATGTGTAGAATATAGATTGAAAAATGAATTTATAATTGAACAATCTAATAATATGTAACGCCCCGACCCTAGTCACCCAGAGTGAGTGCATTATTACATAACATTGGCATGATCACAAGAAAGATCAAATCTCGAAAGACCGATTGGTTTAGTAGCCTTGGAAACACTAGATATATTCATAAGTTTTACATTACATCATAAAATGAAAAACTACTACAACAACATAATGTTTCTACAGTCCACACTATAATCCCCTCATAATATCCCTACAGGTCATTAATAACTTACATCTTCACATCCTGGGAAAAATAAAACATAGAAAAGGGGTGAGCTCAAATGCCTAGTAAGGATAACAATATAGAGGAACATTTAAAAAATAAGCATAAACATTTAAGGCAATGAATTACTAAAACAAAAGCCTTTTAATCTTGAACTTCAACATAGTATGGAAAAAGTAAAATGAAATAATGCCATTTACTTGATCACATGGATATTCTACTAATCGAATAATCACATGCAATATTAATAACCACTTTCATAATGTTGGAATAAATAATGCCAGACTATCATAACCACATAGTCAAGGCCTCGTGCCAAGACTACAAATAAGATTTTGTCAAGGCCTTGTGCCAAGACACTAGTTTGTCTCATGAGACCTACCGATGCATCGAGGAGCTATAGCGGGCTCCACCCGTCACATATTAAGTCCAATGCATTCCTATATGAAAAGGATTAAACATAACATAAACATTCGTATTAAAACTAGCATACAAAATGTCAATAATTTCACCATAAAATATGAATGGTATAAAAATAGAACATCCACAGTCAAACATATAACAAAACCTTCAATACAATATAGAAGTTTTGTATCATAATAAATCAACTTTTAATAAGCGTAAAATCAAACAAAGGATATTGACATAGATGAAATCAAAATTCTTTTTAAAGAAATATCTCCTTTTATTTTGAAATCATTTAAGATCCATATAAAATAAAACATTTTCTTTGAAAATATTCTTATAAGGTTGTATGGGAAGCTTTGAAGATTTTATAACGGTGGAAAATAGCCGCACCCGCCGTATATGTTAAAAAAAACATTCTTACCTTAATTCAGTCGAAAAGGTTAAAAAGGACCTTGTTTTGAAAACGACAGAAAGATTCCTTTATAAACCTCTTATAAAAAGTCAAACAAGGGTATAAATGACTTTAAACCATATTCTTGTAAATAATAAAAATGTTTTGAAATACATTTTTAAGAAACATGGATGTGGATGATAAAGAGATCCCAGTAGATTATTACGTATAAACAACCTTGGATAATGAAGAGATTGTGAAATAACCCTTACCTTGTACTTTTCCTTGGTTGGGGTAGTTTAAACTCCTGTATAATGGTGAAATAATTGTTATTAAATTATACAAGAATCATATATATTAATATGATATCATATATGATCTTTTAACATTGATTTGTTAATAATATCTTAGAATTATCGTCGTTTCGGGTGTTAACTTACTCATTTTCTTTTATATGTTTTGTTACATAAGCCATGTTTGTTGTATCTTATTCATATCCAGAATGATATCAAGACCTTAAACATCATTTTTAAATCATCAAATGATAATTATACTTGAATGGATACGATGGAGAATGAATCTCATCGCGTTCGTGCAGACGGTAGTCCGGACGTACGCACGAGCGACAATATCATTCTTTTGATATTAAAATTATATATAAATGGATGGTATATCATATATATACAGAATAATTAACATGTTATATTTATTATTTACATGAGTTACACATCATTATTATACCCATCCAAATAATATTATATTGAATAACAATTACACCATGACGTGGAGACGGTAAGCCGTACGTACGCACGTATGGTGACATGTTATTCAAAGGGTGGATAGAATACTGAATATGGTTGTACCATATTTATAATAAAATCACAGTATATATATGATACTGGATTTATTATTTTAGAATGGTAGCAACAAAGGAAGAAGAAGTGGAAGAAGAAATGAATTTAGAAAAGGGTGGTGAAATCATTACCTCTTCTTCCGGTTCTTCCTTTTGATTTGATCAAAAGGGCTCCTTAGGTTGGATTTCTGATCAAACTAAGGCCCCTAGGTTGTATTGAGGGAAGTTGGGAGATTATTTGGGCAGAGTGTGGCCGAACCAAAAGGCTTTGAAGGTGTGAAGAAATGAGAAGGAGAAGTGCCCTTTTAGAAGAGGGGTGAGGGGCACCTTTGGAAAAGCTAGAAATATTAATTTATAATAATTTCATATTCGGTGTCTAATGGCTCCAAAGTTGATTATTAAAAGGTTAAGGTGGGGATAGGTCGAAAACCACTCAACCAATAGAATTTATACAGGTTTGGGTACTTATATTAACCATATCTATAAGTATTAACTCTAAGTTAATTAGTTTAACTTTTACAATGTCTCTTTGTATTTTTATATAATATGGTTAATAAACTTACTATATACATCCATGCGACCCCCAAGTGGTCCATTAATGATGAACCTATCAAGATATAAGTCTCTTGGCCGAACCTTATATTTTTAGGAATTTAATATCAATTAATAATACAATATTTGTTTTAAGAACTCTTTTGTGTCAATTTTGACACTATTCAATAGTTGATTTTTGTGAAACTCATAACAGATTGATTACTTCGAACAAAGTCAATTAAATCAATCCTAATATATCATATTATTCTAGAAAATTAGTTTAATTCATTAAAAGTTTCATATTATATTTATTTGGGCATTTATAGTATCAATTATTTTAATTTTTCACTATTATAGTAATTACTGCATCATCATTGTGTCATAAATAAAATATAATATTTAATGTCTAAATATTATAAATAAAATATAATTATGTAGGAAATAATTGTATATTTCTAATGAATATTTATAATCTGAAATCCAACATATATAACCCTATGTAACAATTTGTTTTCTAAAAGATATATGCTTGTGTCATTTTTGTATTCATTTTAACTTAATTAAAATAAAGTGTCATTATCACTTACAAGTGGATCAATGGGGTCCCAAAATAGACCCAAAGATGCCCATGGTCGACCATGTATCAACCAATAGGGTTAAAACACGTTTTTGGGTAATTTAGTATTATTATAATATTATTTTTTAACCCTTATTTACCGGATTTACCCTTAACCATGGTAAATAAAATATTTACCACAGTAATTATTAAAAATGTCTAAAAATAAAATTTACCTATTTACACAATTTGAACATCCTGATTCCAAATATGGAATCCATTTTCCTAAATTCAAAACACAGAAGTGGCAGAAATTAATTTAAAATTAATTCCCGCTGTCAAAATAAAAAGCGTGTTTTTAAGAGATAATAACTATCAAAAGATTGACACTTGTTTATTTTCGGTTTAATTGTAAAATTATGTCCAATGACAAACATTATATTAAATGGTAAAAATATATTCTAAATATACTGTAAAACCACTCAAATTCATTATTTATCAATATTAATTATTTTGATTAAAAAAGTTGTTTTTAATTAAAATTTAATAATTTTCACTATTCATCAAAATATAAAAGTTATCCGAAAAGTACCAAAATTTCACCCTAGGATAATTTCAATATTCCGAATCCAAAAATGAAGTCCATTTTGAAATATAAAATATATATGATTTCAAAAAGTAGGTATTACTATTCACAACGGCTAGTTTAATTAGTTGTGGTGTGTGTTAGAACTCGAGGTTGCGTACAACACACGCTATCGCATTATTCGAAGGGAAACGTACTGTGGAAGCTTGGGGTGTTACATTCTCCCCTCCTTCAAATAATTGAGTCCTCACAATTTCTAGGGTATTACTGCATAAAAATACTCGGGTGGTTCTTTATCATAAGTTCCTCGGGTTCTCACGTTGCCTCTTCCATCTTATGGTTTCTCCACAGAACTTTTACCAGACGCGTCGTCCGGTTTCTCAGCACTTGTTCTCTCGTATCAAGAATCTTGACGGGCTCTTCGCAATAAGACAGATCGAGTTCCAGTTCTAATTCCTCATAGGTGAGTACATGCGTTGGGTCAGGCATGTATTTCCTCAACAGAGATACGTGGAACACATCGTCAACTTTGGAGAGACTTGGCGGCATTGCCAATCGGTAAGCTACAACCCCAATTCGTTCTAGAATTTCGAAAGATCCGATGTACCTGGGACTCAATTTACCTTTCTTACCAAAACGTATGACTCCCTTCCACGGAGATACCTTCAGGAAAACATGATCACCGACTTGAAATTCCAAATCCTTCCTTTGATTATCAGCATAGCTCTTCTGCCTATTTTGAGCTTCTTTGATGTGATTTTGGATTACTTTCACCTTTTCCACCGTTTCCTCCACCAGTTCTGGGCCTACAAGTTTTCTTTCACCAACCTCATCCCAACAGGTTGGTGTACGACATCTCTTTCCGTATAACGCTTCATATGGTGCCATCTGAATACTCGAATGGAAGCTATTGTTATAGGAAAATTCTACCAGTGGTAAATATTGATCCCACATACCCTGAAAGTCAAGTGATCAAGATCTCAACATGTCTTCTAGGGTTTTAATAGTTCGTTCTGATTGTCCATCTGTCTGAGGGTGGTAAGCAGTGCTCAAATGAAGTTCAGTATCCATGGATTTCTAAAGACTTTTCCAAAATCTTGAAGTAAAACGGGGATCACGATCAGAAACAATCGATAGGGGTACTCCATGAAGTCTCACAACTTCATTAATGTATAGTCTTGCTAGACGTTCCAGGGGTAGATCTTCTCTTATAGCAAGAAAATGTGCTGACTTGGTAAGACGATCAACAATAACCCAAATTGCATCGTTCCTTCTAGGAGTCTTTGGTAGCCCCATGACAAAGTCCATCGTAATATTGTCCCATTTCCACTCCGGTATGGGAAGAGGTTGCATGACTCCTCTAGGCTGTTGCCTTCCAGCTTTCACTTGTTGACAAACCATACATCTTGACACAAAATCAGCAATCTCCCTCTTCATGTTATCCCACCAAAAATGTTCCTTCAAATCTCTATACATTTTTGTTCTCCCAGGGTGTATAGAGAAATTGGAACTATGAGCATCATCCAGCAATTCCCTTTTTAGATCAGGTAAATCGGGAGCACAATGTCTCTTCCCAAATTTCAAAATTCCATCTTCATACACAAAGTCTCTCAATCTCCCATCATTCACAGCTTTAATCTTCTTTTGGAATTCTTCATCATCGGTCTGAGAACTCTTAATCCATTCTAGTAAAGATGGTTTGGCAACCATTTGAAAAAGCATTGATGTTTCACCTTCCCTGTTTATTCCCATGTCCATCTTCACTAGATCCATGAAAATTGGATCCCTTTCAATTCTCATATTGTTCAAAACTCCATGGTCTTTTCTACTCAAAGCATCTGCCACCTTGTTTTCCTTCCCCTGGTGGTAGTGTATCGTGCAGTCATAATCTTTGAGTAATTCAAGCCATCTCCTCTGCCTCATGTTGAGTTCTTTTTGTGAGAAAATATACTTCAAACTCTTGTGATCAGTATAAATCTCACATTTTTCACCATAGAGGTAGTGCCTCCATATCTTCAATGCAGAGATCACAGCTGCTAACTCGAGATCATGAGTAGGATAGTTTTGTTCATGAATTTTCAACTGTCGTGATGCATAGGCAATAACTCTATCATTTTGCATAAGGACACAACCATGTCCTTTCTTCGATGCATCACTATAAATAACGAACCCATCATTCCCCGATGGTAGAGTCAATATAGGAGCATTGAATAATCTTTTCTTCAGTTCTTCAAAACATTCTTCACACTATTTTGTCCAAACAAATTTAACCCCTTTAAGTGTGAGCTTCGTTAATGGGTTAGCCAATCGGGCAAAATTTTGGACGAAACGTCGATAATAACCTGCCAAACCAATAAAACTGCATACCTCAGTTATACTCGTAGGTGGTGGCCATTCTTGGATTGCCTTGGTTTTAGAAGGATCAACAGAGATTCCATCTTTAGAGACAATATGGCCAAGAAAAGAAATCTCCTGTAGCCAGAATTCACACTTGCTAAACTTCCCATATAATGCATGCCTCCTCAGAGTCTTCAAGATAATGCGCAAGTGATTTTCATGATCTTCGTAGGTTTTGGATTATACCAATATAGAATCAATAAATACCACCACAAATTCATCGAGATACTCCTTGAAAACTCTATTCAACAGATCCATGAATACAGAGGGTGCATTAGTCAATCCAAAATGCATTACAGTAAACTCATAATGCCCGTACCTGGTTCGAAATGCTGTCTTCGGAATGTCTTCCTTCTTTACACACAACTGATGGTATCCAGATCGAAGGTCAATCTTTGAAAAGTATTAGGCTCCATGCAGTTGGTCAAATAAATCATCAATACGAGGCAGGGGATACTTGTTCTTTATCGTTATAGCATTGATCTCCCTGTAGTCGATACATAACCTCATAGATCCATCTTTCTTTTTAACAAAAAGAACAGGGGCTCCCCATGGAGAAACACTAGGGCGAATAAATCCCTTATTACTCAATTCCTCTAGTTGTTTCTGTAGTTCGACTAACTCTATAGTGGCCATTCTATAAGGGGTCTTCGATATAGGCCTTGATCCAGGAATCAAATCAATGGAAAACTCAACTTCTCGTTCTGGAGGATGTCCAGGTAAATCTTCCGGAAATACATCTACAAATTCTTTCACAACAGGTACATCCTCTATTTGAACATTCCTTTCCTCACCGACATATATTTCATTCTCTTCCTCCCCAATAATTGAATTAAGTTGAGCTACTGGGGGTGGATCTAAATAAGAATTAGGAGGTGACATTTCTGCTCTAAAAATAAGGTGTTCCTTATCATTATCATCAAGAATCGTAACCACTTTCTTCTTACAATAAATCGTCGCATCATAGTCCGAAAGCCAGTCCATACCGAGGATTATATCAAACTCAATCATAGGTACGATGATGAGATCAGCAGATAAAGAAAGTTTATGTGCTCTAATGGGGACTGATTCACAAATCTTTGTTGCAATGATACTTCCCTTAAGAGTTTTAACTGACAACTCCCTTATTAAATCAAATTGAAAATATCTAATTTTCTTAGCAAACTGGGAAGATATGAAACAATGCGATGATCCAGAATCAAATAATGCATTTTCTAAACTTGAGGAAACCATTAAATTACCTGCCACCACGTCTTTCGGAGCTTCTACCTCAGCAGTAGTGATAGCATAAGCCTGGCCTTGATCCCTTGGCCTTTTCTGAGGTAATTTCTCCTGACGCTTAGGACATGCATTTGCATAATGCCCCATCTCCCTGCAATTGTAGAACTGAACGTTGGTAGCTTCCTTATTCCCCTTGCAATCATGAGCTTGGTGGCCTTTTTCACCACACTTGTAACAGACTCCCATTCCCTTCAAGCAAGTACCATGATTTTTCTTCACGCATTTACCACAAGATGGATATTCAACCTTTCCCTTCTTCCCCTTATTTCCATTCCCAGATTGATCAGCATGTCTCTTCTTCTCTTGCTTTGCTTTAAATTCATAAGACTTAGAGAATTCCTTTTCGGTCTTGATAGCACATGAGACAATGTCTTCGTACGATGAAATGGATTGTGAGACTAATGCTCGACGAAGAAATGGTTTTAACCCATCAAAGAAACGATCAATCTTACTTCTTGTGTTGCGAATATAATCTCCGGCATACCTCGCTAACCTTGTAAATCTAGCCTCATACTTTGTGACATTCTCATCCTCCTTTTGTCTCAGACCCAGAAATTGCCTTTCCATATCTGCTCGATGGTCGCGAGGGAAGTATTTTTCTAAAACCAGATCTTTGAACTCCCTCCACTCCATATTTGATACTTCATCATCTTCCTTCATGTTTTGAATCAATGACCACCATTGATCAACATCTCCAGTGAGGCGGTAAACTGCCATGATAACTTTTTCCCTTTCACTGCTCCCCAAAGCCTGAAATATTTTCTCTAGGGAATTTATCCACTGCTCGGCTACTAAGGGATTTGTACTCCCATTGAACGTTGGTGGTTGTTGCCTCATGAATCGATCTAACATTGATCCTCCACGCTGCGGATCAGGGTGCTCCATACGGGTAAGGTTATTATTCATAACCCGAGTAAGTTGTCACAGTATGATGATTAGCTAATCGGCACCAGTTGCATCACCAGCCCCACTATAATTATCTTGAGCAGAAGGGCAATCCCTACATGGAGTGCGTGCATTGATACGGTTTCCATTTCTTCCACTAGGCGCCATTTATAAACAATGGCATAAACTAGATCAGTTTATGAATCAAAATACATAATCTCATACTTATAAAACACTTAACATAAATTGAACTATTTATGGATATAATCCATAATCATAAGAATGTTTTCTTTGAGGAGGTATATACTCATAATCCCTTCAAAATGATTTTTAAAGAAAAATGAGAGTTATCCTAAGCATATCCCCCAGGAGTGTCGTAACCAAGAGTGTAGCAAGGCCCGTTGTCGTGCACCAGTTCCCGTTCGAGTCTAGCTCAAAGCGGTGTTTTCGGGTTTTACCCCTAGGTACATCTGTGCCAGAGCCGCCTCTACCTGCTCATATCCAGACAGGGATGTATTGCTCGGAAAACTCACAATATCTCTACAATACCAAAATTCTAGGAAGTTCTTCTATACTAATCCTCAAAGTTCATATTAGGTCTACGTGCTCTAATCAGAGTTTATCTAAATCTAGTTTCCAAGGTTTGTACTAAACTTCCTCTGATACCAACTGTAACGCCCCGACCCTAGTTACCCAGAGTCGGTTCATTAATACATAACATTGGCATGATCACAAGAAAGATCAAATCTCGAAAGACCGATTGGTTTAGTAGCCTTGGAAACACTAGATATATTCATATGTTTTACATTACATCATAAAATGAAAAACTACTACAACAACATAATGATTCTGCAGTCCACACTATAATCCCCTCATAATATCCATGCAGGTCATTCATAACTTACATCTTCACATCCTGGGAAAAATAAAACATAGAAAAGGGGTGAGCTCAAATGCCCAGTAAGGATAACAATATAGCGGAACATTCAAAAAATAAGCATAAACATTTAAGGCAATGAATTACTAAAAAAAAGCCTTTTAAACTTGAACTTCAACATAGTATGGCAAAAGTAAAATGAAATAATGCCATTTACTTGTTCACATGGATATTCTAGTAATCGAATAATCACATGCAATATTAATAACCACTTTCATAATGTTGGAATGCATAATGCCAGACTATCATAACCACATAGTCAAGGCCTCGTGCCAAGACTACAAATAAGATTTTGTCAAGGCCTTGTGCCAAGACACTAGTTTGTCTCATGAGACCTACCGATGCATTGAGGAGCTATAGCGGGCTCCACCCGTCACATATTAAGTCCAATGCATTCCCATATGAAAAGGTTTAAACATAACATAAACATTCGTATTAAAACTACCATACGAAATGTCAATAATTTCACTATAAACTATGAATGGTATAAAAATAGAACATCCACAGTCAAACATATAACAAAACCTTCAATACAATATAGTTGTTTTGTATCATAATAAATAAACTTTTAATAAGCATAAAATCCAACAAGGGATATTGACATAGATGAAATCAAAATTCATTTTAAAGAAATATCTCTCTTTATTGTGAAATCATTTAAGATCCATATAAAATAAAACATTTTCTTTTAAAATATTCTTATAAGCTTGTAAGGGAAGCTTTGAAGATTTTATAACGGCGGAAAATAGCCGCACCCGCCATATAAGTTAAAAAAACATTCTTACCTTAATTCTGTCGAAAAGGTTAAAAAGGACCTTGTTTTGAAAACGACGGAAAGATTCCTTTATAAACCTCTTATAAAAAGTCAAACAAGGGTATAAATGACTTTAACCCATATTCTTGTAAATAATAAAAATGTTTTGAAATACATTTTTAAGAAACATGGATGTGGATGATAAAGAGATCCCAGTAGATTATTATGTATAAACAACCTCGGATAATGAAGAGATTGTGAAATAACCCTTACCTTGTACTTTTCCTTGGTTGGGGTAGGTTAAACTCCTGTATAATGGTGAAATAATTGTTATTAAATTATACAAGAATCATATATATTAATATGATATCATATATGATCTTTTAACATTGATTTGTTAATAATATCTTAGAATTATCGTCGTTTCGGGTGTTAACTTACTCATATTCTTTTATATGTTTTGTTACATAAGACATGTTTGTTGTATCTTATTCATATCCAGAATGATATCAAGTCCTTAAACATCATTTTTAAATAATCAAATGATAATTATACTTGAATGGATACGATGGAGAATGAATCTCATCGCGTTCGTGGAGACGATAGTCCGTACGTACGCACGAGCGACAATATCATTCTTTTGATATTAAAATAATATATAAATGGATGGTAAATCATATATATAAAGAATCATTAACATGTTATATTTATTATTTACATGAGTTACACATCATTATTATACCCATCCAAATAATATTATATTGAATAACAATTACACCACGACGTGGAGACGGTAAGCCGTACGTACGCACGTATGGTGACATGTTATTCAAAGGGTGGATAGAATAATGAATATGGTTGTACAATATTTATAACAAAATCACAGTATATATATGATACTGGATTTATTATTTTATAATGGTAGCAACAAAGGAAGAAGAAGTGGAAGAAGAAATGAACTTAGAAAAGGGTGGTGAAATCATTACCTCTTCTTCGGGTTCTTCCTTTTGATTTGATCAAAAGGGCTCCTTAGGTTGGCTTTCTGATCAAAATAAGGCCCCTAGGTTGTATTGATGGAAGTTGGGAGAGTATTTGGGCAGAGTGTGGCCGAACCAAAAGGCTTTGAAGGTGTGAAGAAATGAGAAGGAGGAGTGCCCTTTTATAAGAGGGGTGAGGGGCACCTTTGGAAAAGCTAGAAATATTAATTTATAATAAATTCATATTCGGTTTCTAATGGCTCCAAAGTTGATTATTAAAAGGTTAAGGTGGGTATAGGTCAAAAACCTCTCAAACAATAGTATTTAGACAGGTTTGGGTACTTATATTAACCTTATCTTTAAGTATTAACTCTAAGTTAATTAGTTTCACTTTTACAATGTCTCTTTGTATTTTTATATAATATGGTTAATAAACTTACTATATACATCCAAGGGACCCCCAAGTGGTCCATTAATGATGAACCTATCATGATATAAGTCTCTTGGCCGAACCTTAGATTTTTAGGAATTTAATATCAATTAATAATATAATATTTGTTTTAAGAACTCTTTTATGTCAATTTTGACACTATTCAATAGTTGATTTTTGTGAAACTCATAAAAGATTTATTACTTCTAAGAAATTCAATTAAATCAATCCTAATATATCATATTATCCTAGAAAATTAGTTTAATTAATTAAAAGTTTCATATTATATTTATTTGGGCATTTATAGTCTGAATTATTTTAATTTTTCACTATTATAGTAATTACTGTATCACCATTGTGTCATAAATAAAATATAATATTTAATGTCTAAAAATTATAAATAAAATATCATTATGTAGGAAATCTTTTTTTATTTCTAATGAATATTTATAATCTAAAATCCAACATATATAACCCTTTGTAACAATTTTTTTTCTAAAAGATATATGCTTGTGTCATTTTTGTATTCATTTTAACTTAATTAAAATAAATTGTCATTATCACTTACAAGTGGATCCATGGGGTCCCAAAATAGACCCAAAGATTCCCATGGTCGACCATGTATCATTCAATAGGGTTAAGATACGTTTTAGGGTAATTTAGTATTATTATAATATTATTTTTTAACCCTTATTTACCGGATTTACCCTTAACCATGGTAAATAAAATATTTACCGCAGTAATTATTCAAAATGTCTAAAAATAAAAGTTACCTATTTACAAAATTTGAACATCCTGATTCCAAATATGGAATCCACCTTCCTAAATTCAAAACACAGAAGTGGCAGAAATTAATTTAAAATTAATTCCCGCTGTCAAAACAAAAAAAGTGTTTTTAAGAGATAATAACTATCAAAAGATTGACACTTGTTTATGTTCGGTTTAATTGTAAAATTATGTCCAATGACAAACATTATATTAAATGGTAAAAATATATTCTAAATATACTTTAAAACCACTCAAATTCATAATTTATCAATATTAATTATTTTGATTAAAAAAGTTGTTTTTAATTAAAATTTAGTAATTTTCACTATTCATCAAAATATAAAAGTTATCCGAAAAGTACCAAAATTTTACCCTAGGCTAATTTCAATATTCTGAATCCAAAAATGAAGTCCCTTTTTAAATATAAAATATATATGATTTCAAAAAGTAGGTATTAATATTCACAACGGCTAGTTTAATTAGTTGTGGTGTGTGTTAGAACTCGAGGTTGCGTACAACACACGCTATCGCATTATTCGAAGGGAAACGTACCGTGGAAGCCTGGGGTGTTACATAATAGATATTCCATAGTATGTATATCAGTAAGATTTATGTCATCATTTTATGGATAGGAAAAATATTTCAATGGGGATGCTACAAACATTAGCCATGCTAGAATTCATATTGGAAAAATAAATTTATATTTTTTCATCTGTCCCCAAAAAACAATGGACATATATAATAATATTTGGGATGTAGTCAATTTATTTATGATTTCAACAAAATTTATTACTATTAGAGTTGATCTATTTTTTCATCTCATTTATATTGTATAAATTAAAGAGTTGGTATGTTTTCTTGGGTTATACATTTGATTATATCTTTTTAGGATCAAAGATTTACATTGATCTTATAGAGAAATATCTAGTTGGTGAGGGATAGAGACTTGTATTTCAGTACCGCATTAAATCCTCAATCTAATGTATATATTGAGTATGCAATTAAAAAACATGGTTTTTTTGAGGTCATGGTTTATATAATTCATATAGGGAGGAGAACAACATTATCCATAGTTGAGTTTTCATATCACAATAGTGTTTAGTCAATTATTAATATTTATCCTAATTTTTATCTACATGATATGAAGTGTATAAAAACCTCATGTTTGGATGTTGTTGTAGAATTAATTATTATTTTTCATAATCATCATAAATAAGTTTATTTTAAAGTAAAATACATTAATAATTACATAATAGAAGTTCAACATTGTTTGAATATTTATATGTAAATTCATTTTTGAAATATGGGCATTGATGTCACTGACATGATATTTCCATGAAAATCTAATTTGAATATGTTTACAATATTATAAATAATATTAATTCTCAGAAAAATAAATTTTAGGCACTAAAAAATATTTATATGAATTTTATGGTAGTTTATCCTTTAAAACAACAACAAATTATATGTCTTGTTCATGATTTTTTACATGTATCTCTCTTAAAAATATACATACCTGATCCTTTAAATTAATAATACTATTATTTTTTTATAATATGTAATTATCTTAATTATGATTAATAAAAAGTATAAAAACTCATTTAAATATTTAAATTACTATGTAATAAGACTACAAATTGGTTTATTTTTCTTGTTTAAATTAAAATTCAATGTAGAGGCTTTGAATTATGATGATATAATGAAATAGAATTTTCGTCAATATTTTTATCCATATAATAGAAATTTGAAGGAGAAAATTATTTTATTGAGGATGAATATATGAAATTTAAAATTTAAGATATATTTTTCATTAATTTGATTAAATTTTTTTTATATCATCTAATACATGCAACCCAAATTCTAACTGTAATTTAATAAATAATTACATAACTTAGTAGCCATTAAATATAACTATATGACTCGGTATATAGAAAATATATAAATATTATGATATAAATATTTTTTAAATAAATCTATTTACTATCACATAATTATAATATAAATATAGATTTTTTAATATAAATGTAAATTTTTTCTACAAAATATTTTTTCCCGCAATGTCTTGTTATCATAAAAAATAAAAATTGTACAATATTGGTGATTTATATTAATGAAATTTATATATTATATAATAATTAATATGGTTTAACAGTTATCTTATATTAATTAATGTCATGTGATAATAATATTTGTTGCATGTTATGTATAAAAATGTGATGTCCTAAAAATAGTTTCAATTGGATTTTGAACACATATTTTAATGAATTGCTTCCACAGAGATAAAGATTATATTTTAAAAATTATTTCATTCATGGGGTTAGTATGATAGAAATTGGAAAATATTTCTAAATTATTTCTTCTCAATGTAAATAATGACTATATGTTTTTATTATCATTAATAGTAAATTGTAAAATATTTTTAAAAATATGATATACAGATATATTATTTCTCTACAACATGAATTTATAATATTGTATGAGTACAATTTTAATATTCATAACCATGTGTATAATACATTAAAACGTGGTTATATGATTATTTGAATATGACCCTTATATTTATCCATGATAAAAAATAATATAATATTTTTACATTATAAACATTAATTTCTATAAGATAATGAGATGATAAATGGATGATATATTTTATTCTAAATGTTTATCTGGATGATAATTTTTATCATAAAATTCCATTTCAATTTTCTATTTAATAACATATATAGAAAAATTCACATTACATGGAATGGAAATTATTCATATAATAGTAATAAATTGTTATATATAATTAATTATACGCTATTAAATTTCACTGAATGATTGACTTTCAAAAATTTATTATAAAAATAATAATGATTATATACAGTAAAATTAAATAGATATTTACTTAAATTTAGGTGAATATAAAAATTTTGTGAGTAATATTTCATTAAATTAATAATAATTCATAGAATAATTATATATTGATATGTGAAAGGAATATCATTGAAGATATATTCCATGTTACATATAAGAATTAATTTTTATTTTATGGAATCATAAATGACCCTTCTAGGATGAAATATTAAAATAATTTCTTCATGGTTAATATGATCAATTAAAGGTTTTATAAAAAATAAACAATCATCAATTGAACCAATATAGGTCCAAATATAATTTAATGGTGTTATATTCGAAATGGAATATTTTTTTTGAATATTTTATAAATATTAAATAATTATCATTGAGAATAATATTATTATACATTAATATGTCTAGAATTTCCTATTGTGTTCTCTCATAGAATTTTATAATGGATCCCCCACCTTAGTTATTTATTCCATTTTGATATCTATTGATGGATAAAAACATGAAACTTTATATTTCCAACATCCATAGCCATGTAATGTATTTTTTGGTTCCACACAAAATAATCCTAGGGTTACAAATTTGAGACCAAAATGAGATCCTTACAAGAATTTTAAATCACCATTTCCGATGATTTTTTATTTTATGGATTCATTTAAAAAATAAAACTATTGTACCTATCAGGAAATAATAAAATTTTTATTATAAATGCACTAAAAAATTTGTATCATTATGAACCCTCTATTAACTTCTAACATTCCCATCGAATTAGAAGTGAATTTATTATTCTTATATACATACAACTTAAAATCTCCACACTGCTACACAAATAATTTATCATCACCAAAATATATTCATTTTGATAATTTCTTGATAAATGGTTATATATAATATTAAATACATAATTATTATTTTATTATGAAAGTATCATATCTACCACCTTTCCTTTAAATCAATTGGGAAACTATATCATCCCTCGTGTGTGCATGGGGACTACCAAACCCCAATAATACATGACTTTTTTTCATTAATTATTTATATGAATGAATATAAGAAGAGATATTATCGGTTTATATGAAATATATCCTACAATAAAGAGTCTATAATTTTGATTTATTATTTATCATTCTTTTATTCCATCATTCAAAATGAGTAAACAATGTTCATGTATACGTGTGATCTTCCCACTCGGTCATTTTTGTAATTCATTTATATGTATATATATATATATTTAATATATATATATATTGAATATTTAGTCTATTACTTTAGTTATGAATATTTTGGGGAAGATGGAACCCTGGGGAATGATCAAGGACATGAACTACTGAACATACGATTATATTAAATTTTAAATAATATAACAATAAAAAATGATTTTAACAAGTATTTATAAATAATTTGTAATATATATGTAATAAGGGGATCATATTTGAAATTTTATTTATTTTCTTGTATTTTTAATATAATTATAAAAAATTAATATATTATTATAAAGGATAATTTTCATTCAATTCAAGTTAATCTCATATTAACGTATTCTTTTCTCACATTATTTTATGTGAGACTTATTCCCTATTTTATGATTCATTATATTTATTTATCTATTTAATTCTAAAAAGGTATTTGATGATTATTCCAATAAAATTATAAAAATTTCGAAATCTATCTATTATTTTCACTATGATGTTTTTTTGATATAATAATTACCAAGATCTGAAAGGGTTTTATGATATAATCACATTACTTAAAGGGATAAATTGTAATTTATTTAAAAATAATGATATATAATAATACATTTATCATTAATATTATAATTTTTTTTATCATCTAGTCATTTCTGTGTAATAAATGTTTTCATATAATTTTCATCTCATTAAGAACATGGCTGTATGAATCATTGTTGTTTTGGAAAGTGATTTTTCTCTCTCACTGTTAAAAAATATAGTACCTTCAATTTCCATTTTTTCTAATAATTTATTTAATTTTTTAATTACTATTATATATATATATAATTAATTCAATTTTATCCATGGATAAATTTTCATAAATGGATATAATTAAAAATTCCTATATTTATTTGAATATTGTACTTTTAAATTTATACAAAATATATGAAATAATTATAGGTTTTTAAAATTCATCCCCTGAATAGAATTTCTAGCTTTCATGGACACTCAATGCATTGAATCTTCATTAACAATAATCAATATTATTTTTTCTTTAAATGTTTTCCATATTATTATTTATATTTTTATATTTTGCATAAGTTATTTCATTTATTAATTTTTGTTTCTCAATGACATGTTATTGTGATCTTTGAATGGATTTTTTAATCTACCATATTATTTAGTGATGTTACATATAATTTTCATGTATTCTAATCCAATGTCACCATCCCTTTAAATTATTTGAATATGTTAATATTTTTATATTTTAGGATGAATATATATATCAATTTTCATTCACATATGTTAACTATTTTATGATAAATCCTTTATAATCAAATTTCATTTCCAATTGGTTTGTTATGATGCAACAATGATATATTTTTTAAAATAATTTCATTACCATAAGTTAGGAAATTATTAATTCTCTATTATCTAAATTCACACATATATATAATTTTCATTAAGTTACTAGAGGGTCAATTATTATATATAAATAAAATTTAATGGGTAATTATATAAGTTTAATGAGATAATGACGATTGTAATAGAAGGTGATCCATGTTTTGTTCGGGGACTTATCCAATATAATATTTTTGGGAGTGAAAATGTTGTTCTATGTTGGGATGAGTCATTAAACTAATCCATTGTGTTCTTCCATTAAATTAACCCAGACTATTATGGAAATGATTTTCTATACATATGATTATTCTAAATAAACTTATCATATACCAATTTGATAATCTCTTGGAATATGTTATTCTATTAAATTTTGATTTATGAATTCTGGAAATACAAGATTTAATCCAAAAATAAATATTATTAATTATGATATATTTTTTAATTCATAACACTGTGATCTCATACACTTCATCAAGTAGGTTTTTTTAGTTAACATTCAGATCTCCCCATTAACACTTATTGTGAATTTTAGTTCACAATTTCTTATGTTATAATTACTAAGGTTAAAGATGTAATATTTATGATACATATAAGTATGGTACTTGGTAGTATGTACATATGTTCAGATGATGTAATCCACATCTGAACTAGTTGTTTATATAATAATATTTTTAATGGAAATATGACTATAAAATTATTTATTAGAACATTATTATTTTTAATTAATATTCTTCAACTAATATGCAATATCTATGTCTGAGAAAATTTTCCTATAAAATTAATTTTTCATAATCCATATAACAGTTTATTATGTTTTGTAGAGAATGGGTTCACACATAGTCATAGGGAATTTCTCAGTATGTAATAACATTGTAGAATGAGTATTTCTCTATAGAGTGTGACATTAATTTTATGATTTTGAGTGTAGTGGTTTCATTCTATACATCATAATATATTGGATACGGTCAATGAGAAATTTAATCACATTTAATATAATTTTAATGGGTTAGTTATGATTTAAAAATAAATATGTTATATCATAGAGAACTATGTGAGAGAAAATTATTATTTCCCAGATATAAAGGTTTATAATTCCATCATATAAAGGATAAATCATTGCCCCCAATAGTTAATCTTTTAACAGGTAGCATAACTGAGTCAATACATACTCAAAATAAATTCTTGAACCCCTTTTTATGGTTAGTATAACCTATGAATACAACAATAAACAGACACAATTATTTCTCCCATATCAATTCAGGATAACTAGCACATAAATATTCACAATCGTAATAATACTACATATTTAAAAACTAAAGTCAATCCTAGATAGTTATACCATGAAAAATTCTAAATATAAATACTTCAGGTACATATACAACAATTAATGTGGACAATAACAATGAAAATAAATATATTTTTTAATAAGTGGGAAATTTCCCACAATCTCACCACAATCTATACATACCCTGTTAATTAATACCATTATACAGCAATATAAATCATTTTTTTGTAATTTGAATGAAAATACATAGTATAAAAACTATTATATAGGAGTGCATAGTTTATTCTTAACAATATTAGTAGTATCCCACCTTAGTGCTCAATAAAATATAAATAATCAAGAACGATAATATTAACTATTTTGATAACAAAATATAATGAGATGTAGTTTTATAGTTTTACATCGAAATCATTGTAAATAGTTGAACTGTTTTATCATTCCCAAAAAAAATATAGATAAATAATTCAAACTATGAATATAATAAAATAGTCACGTTACTATGAAAATATGATAGAGAAAGAAATTAAAAATACAAATAATATGGTAAAATACTATATTGTTAACAAATGGTATGGTTATCTTGGTCCCTCAGGCATTAGTCCTGATGAGGGTATATGATATGTGGATAGAACCCCTAAATCAATGACTATTAAATTATGGCACCCCATAAAAAATGAACACTCCCACTATTTCAATTATGTCTTAGAGATAAATTTATATCAATATATGATGGGTTAAATCCCCCATAATATGAACCCCTTTCCAAAAAACAATGGACAAAATGTAGTACTTTAGTTTCGACCTCTGTACCCAATGTATCCATGTAATTAATTTTTCAAATCATTTTAATGGGAATATATGATTCATAATACTGTTTGGAAGAACCCATTTCTATCAATACTTTATATTCAAACATAATTCCCAATAAAAGTAATAATGGTTTAAAAAATAACTAACATTTAATAATAAATGGGAATTTTTTTCTCAAAAAACTATAAAAAATTATTAAACCATTATGTATTTTTCATATTATTTAGAAACAATATTTTATATAGATTGAAATTATTTTTCCAGAAATATAAGTTATAAGTGGAAACAACCACCTATATCTCTATTAAAAAAATTCCACAAAAATGATACCCAAATGTAATGGAACCAGAACTATAATGAGAGGCTCTGATAATGATTCTCAAATATTCAATCCAAATTACTCAAAAATTATGTTGGTGGGGAGGTTTAACAAACTCATACATCATAAAACCCTTGTTTTTTGACATGAGCCTGCAAAAGGGAAAACCATAAAGGAAAATTGCACATTATAACATGAATGGATATAATAAGATTTATCACATGATCTATTATCCTAGAAAAGAAGCCCAAATTAACTTCAATAAAATACAATCACATAAAACAAGAATAAAAAAATTCATTTACCAAAATAGAAGAGACATTCCACGAGGGAGATTGACATCTGAATAAGCGAACCGGGGAAGGAAAATAATACAGAAAATAACATGTGAAGGACCAAGGGTTTGATATAAGAAGGAGAGAAAAAATTCCAATGATACAAAAATCCATGGTGATAAAACATGCCAGTTCACAATAAATAACATTTTGAATCAGTAATTTATTACATAAATTTCATGTTATGCATTTATGGTTAAAATACCATCGAATCAGGTTAGATTTCTAAAATTTATGATTTAATGACATTTAGATGAATCATTTATTAACCCACATTCACACTATTATCCAAAATCATGGAATCAATATTGAAACAAATACACATATTGTATCTAGATTATGAGAAGAACTTTTTCTGTAACAATAGCTCAACCAATCCCAAACAGAATATCACAGAACACATAAAATTAGGTTTTATTCCCACCAAAACAACTAATGAAACCCAAAATTATTTAAAATAAGTATTACCATTATATTGGATTATATAAATCTCCCAACCACGTTTTATTCCATACCTAGAATATCATGTGGAAGGAAAATTATCCATAAGAGGTTGAGGTCGATTCCCCCTCACTGATGATTCACAATAACAAATCACTATATAATTTTATTTTTGTTTACATGACACATTTACAATGAAATTGACATACCAAAATTTAAATTCCACATAGAATAAAATATCTACCCATGTAATTCTTTAATTGAATCATATGTATCTATCTATCACCTTACATCTTAATTAATTTGATATATTATGATAGTGTTTTTTTTAATTATCATATTTGGAATACATAATGAGTACCTATCATCTAAACTAGAAATTAAAAATGGTAAACTAACCAATATATCTATTTAATAATATAAAATTGCCTATATTATATTTGAGTCATCATTCTGATTTTTAAAATCCAATCGTGAGCCAACTAGGTACACAAATATAAAAAACATATATTAACTAATGGAATAATATTAATGGAATTAATGATGATAAACATATGAATTATGAATATTATGTATATTAATTAAAAGAAATATTTATATATTTTTATAATACCCTGATTTCACCTGAATGAGAAATGTCCCTAGAAGAGAATATTTAACAACCTCTTACCAAAAATAAGTGAGTTGCATGGGTGACCATAATATTTCTTGAAAGTATTAATTTAGATTAAATGCCGTTAAATATTATTTTTCATAGTTTCTACGAGTCGAATGTCATTGTTCAATGATCCTATTAAATAGAAAACATAAGAATAGTAAATATCATTCAATACATGAATATAACACTCCAACTAACCATTCTTTAATTGATGGAACAGTATATAAAATATAAAATTTTTTAAAATATTCATCTTGAAATAGTTCCATAACTATGCTTTAATCCTATTATCGTTATCTAAGACAGTCCCTTTGGGAACACAAAAAATCCCCACAATCATTGTCACATAAATCGTCCCATATTATTTCCTTTGGGGTGGAAAATTCAAGAATAATGTGGGATTATTTCATCAATAGATCAACCACAACCCGAATATAAATTATTCATAACATGTCCTATAGTAATACCAAACTATTTTTCAAAAACACCTCACCTCATTTCAAAACACTATCAAAATGGGTATGTTGTATAACATAAGGATTCTATTTGAGTAAATTTATATTCTACATGGCATAACAACATGAAACATAATCTATGATGTTGCAGTTCATACCTTTCCACTATAAAAATTGTATTATCACATAGTAATTTTTTTATTTATATAGTGAATATTACAATTTGAAATATTTTACTAATGTAATAATAAATTTCTGACAAAATAATGGAAAATAGAGACATTATAAAAGCATATAATACCATAAATTTTTTTAAAAACCCCGTAATATATCCCCACTATATAGGTTTTCCATAGTTCCAATAAATTTTTTATCTTACTTATGACCCAACATATTTGAATCATGATGAGATAATGATAGTTAAACTCATGTCCAAACCATAAGTGTCCCATCTTTAAATAGTATACATGTAACTAATAAAATATCCATATAATGTTCCCATCTATCATTTACTTCATAACTATCATGTTAGAATATTCCTATGATCAAAAATGAAATTTCACTTCTCTAGGGTGTAGTAGAGGTCAATGTCAATCATCGAGAGAAATTACACCAGTGATATATATAAAATATTTATATACTTTGTAGAAACTATTTATCCAAAAAATTTCAATACATATATGACCATGAACCTCTCCAAAGAATGATCTTGTTCGTTCTACATTTAATAGATATCTATATAATGAGTGTGGTTATTCCTCTCATGATACTATGCTAACAAGAGAGAGAGGAATCAATGTGATCGTCTAGCATGAGACGAAATATATACTATCACCTTAACAGTCAAAGTTTGCAATATATCTCATACCAGGATCATGTGAGACCATAATGGGAGATAAGGTTAGAATCTTTTTAAATCCATCAAATTTACTATGATATCATTCATCCCATATTATATTAACCAATTTCATTTTAATAATTATCAATGGTGACACCAATGTCGAGAATGATTCAATGAACTGGCGATAGTATCCATCAATGTCAACAATTAAATGTATATTAATGAAATTCCATGGATCATAAAATGAAAATTCACGCTTAAACATCTCAAGATCAACTGATATTCCACATTTAGAAATGTCTTTCTATAAAACATTAATTATTGAATCTATAAATTGTATTTTTACAAAATTAAAAAAATGCACTAAATCTTAATTATTTTTGAATATATATTCATGTGGGGATTATCCTCATTCTCAAAAATAAAATAAAAAACATATAATAAAAAATTCAATATAATATTTCATAATTTTGATGGAATATTTTGTTCATAAATCCCATAATAATTGAATGATCAGATACTATACCAAATGAAATCACACTATATTCATAATGGACATACTAACTCTTGAATGTAGTCTATAGAATATTAAACATTGATTACATGAGGCAATGATAACCAGACCGTTGACTGATTTACAAAAAATAACATTCCACCATTAATTTACATAATAATCCAATCCTAGGGGGGATGTGTAATAGTTCTTAACAATTAGAAAAATAGTGATTTTATAGTCAACACATTAAACGGTGAATGATGTGATTTCTATGAAAAGGGAACATGAAATTACATATGTGAAATAATAGTTTTGAATGAAATATTGATTATAAATTCATGTTAAAATATATTTATATCATTCCTCTCAATAGGTGACATATGAAAATAGGGTCTATAAATCATTGTTTCTACAATAATATATAAAATATGAACTCCACCTCTCTCTATTTTATTATTATAATATTAATTTCGGATATAAACAATAATATAACATATATAAATGGAATAATATCTAGAAAATAAATAATTAATAGGCGTAGACACAATTTCATACAATGGTCTCTTGATCACTCTGTGGAATGTTTTTACATGACCAACCTATATAACACACATTCATTAAATCAAAATGGAGAACATGGTGGAAGGAAATAATATTAAAATATAATGATGTAATTCAATCTCATTTTGATGAGAAAAATGAAAACCCATCCTTACGATGACATAAAATAGATATATTCCAATATCTAGGAAATCCCACTATAACACCATGTCAGACATCAATAGTGAATAAGATAGAGATTGAAACAATTAATATTTATACATTTATAGTGGAATTGATGGATCCAGAAAATAAAATAATCTTCATTGGTAGGAAAATACCTTGGCTAAAAGTTATGTTATAAATTAGGGCAAGACATTTCTATCAAATTGAGTGGTTTTTATAAAAGATACAAGAAATATTTTACATAACACTATAACTGGGCATTCATTTTCTCCACCGACTACTCATCCACTAGGTGGAGTATCTTCTATCATGAAGCAAATGGATGGTTTTCTATTAAATATATAGCCTCTTAATATAATTTAAGGTATTTTAGTACTAATTAACATTGATTATAATGATGAAAAAGGACATTGGTACAACAAAAAAGGTGGATATAACAAAAAAAATATGACCAAATTAATCGTTTATTCTGAAACTGTCATGGTATTTCAAAATCTGTCATCTTAATTGCTCTAAAAATGATTTTAAATACTCATAAGCCTTATTTATTTTCCGTAGTCGAACCTAAAATCAATTTTACCACTATGTTTATGAACCTTTTATCCCTGAACACTAATTTTCTAGGTGCTTTTAAATATTGATCTTTAATTTTCTCGTTATGGATTTTTTACCATTCATCTCAACAAAATGGGAACATTTTCAAAAATTAAGAAAAAATATTTACTTGTGAATTTTGTGATGTTGATAAAAATATTTTTTTCACTATGATCTATGATAATAATATATATCAAGATAGAAGATATTTTTGGGATGACCTTCTCATGTTGGATCACAATATCCATAACCCATGGGTTGTTATTGGATATATTAATGTCATTCATTATCCTAGAGATATGTTAGGGCTATCGTGGAAACCAATCTTGTAGAAGATAATATTATTTTTGTAAAATATTCCTAGTACAGAAGACACTACAACAATGTAGTGGTGATAAAATATGTTAGAGATTTGGTGAATTGTTGTTCTCTTTAAAAATGGGATACTATTTATATAATTACTCATCATAGGTTAAATTCATATCATTATCCTATTATTTTCAATATGTTCAAGAGTATTTTAAAACCCATTATTCCCTTTTTGGATTAATAATTCATGGTCTGGTGACCTTGATTTCAATACTTTTATCAAAGATTTTGGGCAATCTACGGAACATCAAAATGATTCCTTTGCTTGTATTACTAAACTCAAACTTCTAAAACAAGCTGTTAAAGGCTGGTGTAGAACTAAATTTAAGAAAATTGACATATATATCTCCTTTATAGAAAATGAACTTCATCAAACTCAAATAAATAATACCACCTCTGATTTTTCTCATGACCCTCATCTGGAAATTGAAATCTCAATGAAACTCAACTCTCTTCTCACTCTCAAAGATAACAAGTGGAAACAATGTTTTAAAACAAAATGTTTACCTGATGGGGACAGAAACATAAAATTTTACAATTCATTAAAAATTATTAAGAAGGTTAGTCGACCTCTCCCCGCTCAAACACATAATGGAATTCTCACTGATTCAGAGGAGTTCCTAACTAATCAGGTGGTTTCCTATATTCACAACTTCTTCAACACACTTGATGCCAATAATAACTTCAGGGGTGATATTATTTCCTCCATGAATTAGGAGAATTTCAATACCTATATTATTATCACCCTCTTGATCATTAAATTAAAGACACTATATTTAGTTTAAATCCTAAAAGTGCTCCAGGACCTGATGGGTTTCATAATGTTTTTTCCACAAACACTGTGATGTTATTCACATGGATGTTTTTAATATTGTTAGATCATTTTTAACCAATGGTGTACTCCCTCATGGCCTTAATGCTCAGTTCCTTAATCATATTCCAATGGTTTATAATGCCTATGTGATTGACCAATTTAGGCCTATTTCCCTCATTAACTCTCTCTACAAGATAATTTCTAAAAATTTTGCAAATGGACTCACTCCCATATGCAACATAATTGATTCTTGGAATCAATTTGGTTTTATTAAAGGAATTTAAATTTAGGATTTAATTTTCCTTACATCTAAATGAACCAACATTGTATATAATGTTACCAGATGAGGAAATATTTATATAAATCATGGCATTAAAAAAGATGTCGATATGATCGATTGCATTATTATCTTCAAAATGTTTTAGGTTTTTCTTTTTAATGATATATTTATGAAATGAATTAAATCCATATTTAAGTCATTTTACATCTCCATTTTGATCAATGGATCTCTTAAAGGTTATTTTAATTGAACCAAAGGTGTCAGATAGGGAGACCCCACTCTGCCATCCTTATTGTTATTGCTGACGATTATCATAGTAGATTGCTTTCCAAACTAGTTATTCAGAACATTCTTAAGCCCATAAAGGCTACCATAAATTCCATTGTCCCGACTCACCTCATGTATGCATATGATATTATTTTATTACTTCATAGAGGGAATAAGAATACTTAGGTTCTTAAAGATGCTTTGTTGCATTAGGAATAAATATTTGGTCAAGCCATATGTTGGAATAAAGCGTGGATTTTCTTTGGAATTTTTTTACATCAAATAGAAAAAACCTTTTCATCAACAATTTTGGGGTCATAGAAGGTTTTATCTATTTCACATATCTTGGGGTACATATGTTTTGGGGAAGACCTAAATCAATCATCACTAATGGAATTATGGATCAAATAATCGATCAACTTTCTTCCTAGAGGGGTAAATCCCTCTCTATGCAAGGCAGAATCTATCTAGTTAAATCAACTATTTTCTCTAAAATGTTTTACACATTAATGATTTATTAATGGTTAGTTAGTGTCATGAAATTTTTGAACACTTACATAAAAAATTTCATTTTTATAGGATATTTTCATGAAATAATACTTGTCAATATCCCTTGGTCCACGTGTTGTAAGCCTAATGATAATGGCAGTATATGAATCCAAAATCTACAATTTTTTTAATAAAGCACTCCAGCCCAGGCCCACCTGGAGGTTAATAAATAACAACTCTGATGTGATTTCATTTTTAAAGAAAATATTTCTTTCTATGCATAAAAAAATTAATCATATTTCCTCTTAAATTTGGCCCTCCATTAGACTAACCATCCACAACATCATGGACAACTCCAAATAGATGGTTAATGCAGATTCTATTATAATATTTTTGATGGATAACTAGACTCGTACACCTCTTATATCTTAGTTATATCCTGACTCCCTTCCTGAAAAATTCAACACCACTATAGGGGAAGTTATTCCCACCCACAGAAATGAAATCCTTATAAACATTTCTCATATTGTTGAAAATTTTCTCATTTCTAACGCCGAGGATTTCCTCACCTAGGAACATTCTCATAATGGCATTTCTAACTCTAAAAAGTATTATAGACATAATTTTTCAATACTGGAGAATAACATTCACTTTTTGAATTACTTTAACAAACCATGGATTAAACCAAAAAGACCCACTCTTATTTGGAGTATTTCTCATAACAGAATTTCAACTGAGGTCTTTGTTCAATCTTTTGGTTTTCAACTACGCTCCAAATTTAATTTATGAAATCGCCATATTGAAGATGATAATCATCTTTTTCTGTCCTGTGATAATTCCTCTACTTTATGGACCAAAATTTTTGAAATTTTTAATTGGAGACGGATGATTATTGATGATATTGACATGAATCTAAAGATATATTTGGATCATGATGCCTCACAACATATATAAAAAAAATATCTCTGCCATCATAGAAGATCTTTGTATTATAAGGTATGAAAAAATTAATATCATATTCAATAAATGTTCATTAAACATAAATCTAGGCAAAGCTTGAATACTCATTGCGATTCAAGAAGCAGCATCAATTGAAAAATCATTCTGTAAAAACTCAGTTGGTGACTTTGAGAATCATAGAAAACATTGGATTGATGGAATTTATAGTCCACCTAAGCAAACACTTGAAGAATTATGGAAAACCCCGATGCCAGGATGGATTAATGTTAATGTTGATGATGCCTCAAAGGGTAATCCTAGTCTGGTGGGATGTGGTGGGAATTTTAGAAATTATCATTGGTAGTCTCATGGTTTCTTTTTTAGTAGTTGTAGAACCGCTTCATCACTAGAAGTGTAGATGAGGGGTGACATAATTGATGTCACCTCTACCATTAAAATGGTTGGATGAACATATGGATAGAAAGTGACTCGACCCCCATTGTTTATGCTTTATAGAATGGACTGACTCATTTTGTGTGGCCTCTCAACACTCAATGGATGAAGTGTCTATATTTTCTCCTGGGGATCAACTTCATTTCTACACTTGTTTTATGCGAAGCCAATGTGGTTGCAGATGCTCTTTCCAATAAAGGTGTCAACCAGGTTCTGACTTGGTTGGATACCTTTACTCCGGATCTGTTTCAGCTTTAGTAAAATGATTGTAAAAAACAGCCCTCTTTTTGTCTCTTGTAATCCACCATTTTTGTATATGCAATAATTAGTTCTTTGGTGTTTTGACTGAGGCACGACCTTCTTTAAAATAAATGTTCCACATCCTCTCCCATCCTTCCCATGGATGGTTGATATGAGGTAGAGTATCATATAATTCATACCTTAAATGCTTCTTTCAATGATTTTTTATCAACCATGTATATATATGTAGTAATAAGAAATATTTATACAAGTGATAAATTTATAGAAACAAGAAAATATATATTATTTTTAATTACATAATTGATCATTCATCCCCACTCACTAAAAAACAAGCCATATTTGCAAATTGTTTGTCATATTCCTACAATGATATCTCTTCCTACTATAACGATATGAACTATAGATACAATTACATCATCTGAGACTCTAGAAATATCTAATTGAATATGTTGTATAAAAACCCATCAAATAAAATCCCACATGTTTATCTTTTTATACCATGTAATTCAACCACATATCGGGAACACCAAAATCATGAATGTTTCACATTTCAACGTCATAGAATAATGAATATATTGGATATCAAATTCATAAATAACCTTTTACATCCAAAAAACAACCAATTGAGGTTCATTAATATAATTTATAGGATATATGATTTTATTTTTGGAAATCATGAGCTGAAACGCCATCTAATTCACAAGATGGCTACAAGTCCACATATTTCTTATGAACATTTTCAACATTATGGTTTATTAAATTAACATCCTATATTATAGACTATATTAGATTCTGAACTATGGGTAATTACATTGATAATAATCTCTCACTGCAACATCCTATGGGACTAGTACAATTTATATCATATCGATGTTACTATACAACAAAAAATAGCGAAATCATTGTTAAATTATAATAATAGAATTTTAATCCAGAAAAATAAAATCTGAAATACAGATTATGGAAAAAATTCAAAAAAACGTTTACATCCTAAAATAGAATTACAAAATTTTGATTTTTATGGAATGTGATGGCTAAAAACTCAATAAAACATACCGCTGAAGACTATAAAATCATATCTCATGTTCAATAATTTTCCATGAACCGTAATCTTCATAGAAAGATGAACATTGACTCCAAATATATATAACTAAAATCAGATACCCTATAACCGTAACCTCAACTAATTAGTTATTGACCCGATGGGTATTCCTAATTCCTATAGGAGGAGAACTATAACCCAAGCCATAGAAAATAACTAGATGGAAATAATTTTCTTAACCTAGAATAAGTTACATGGATAATATATATATATATATATTTTGAAATGATAATATATTATTTTCCATAAATAAAGAGAATAATTGAAATTGTTACCACTGAAAATTAATAATAGAAATATAAAAATGACATGTATAAAAAGTAAAATGAAATACAAATAGAAACATGTATATTATTTTATTTGGGTTAAATTTCCCACAATGTCACCACTAGTTCTGCACACCCAATAGATATAATACTCTCCACTAGACTTTAGAACCATTCAATTTTCAACTTCAATTTAATATACAAGGTCTTCACACCACCAAAATAACATGTTGGATATGAGGTAAGTAGGATCATTACTATCACACCAAGATTTCTCAAGTTATTTTTCTATAAAAAATACCAATATGAAAATATTTATGAAAAAAATTTCTTGATATTAAGATAATTAATTTTATATAAAAATCATGGTAAGCATGCCCATTTTTCAATAATTTTAAGACAAATCCAATTATAATATTTTACCAAAAAAACCAATAAAATATTCCAACATTTTAAAATATTTATATCAAATAAAAAATAGTAAAAATTCAATACAAAAAAATTAAATAAATAATAAAAAGCATAAGGTTATGCTACCCAGGTCATTGATATATGAATCACATCTATTATAAACTACATATACCTAGATCCCATGATTAAATGTCAATTAAATATAGTAATATCCTTGAATGTAAACCATTGAGCCAATTCAATAATTTGGAAGATCAAAAATCTTATTGATCTAATAAAAGAGTAACTTATCAAAAGATGAAATTCCAAACAGTAATAATTGCTGATCATCAATACTGCCCCTTCCACCATTGTTTCCAACACACTTAGGTATTTTATTTATCAAATAATTTCCAAGGGATCTCCAATTTCTTAATACCATATGAAAATAAATTAACTAACAAAGAAATCCTCATAAAATCATTTCATTCTCCAATTCATAATACTATAAAAAACACATTTATTTTTAAAAAATAACAGTATATCTATATTATAATAATGTATAGTAACAATAAAAATACTATCAATCTAATAGCATTCCATTTTTTATTAAAAATTATAATAATTTTAGAAATTTCATTTTAACAATGTTACTAAATATTTTGAATTATATATGTCTAATTCCGATGTAACCCTACCATTTAGAAGATAAAAATAATTTGAGGATAATAAAAAATAAATAGAGGTACTAAAAATTATTTTAACTTTTGATATTTAAATCCACATCAAAATATTTTTCTGAGATTATAGATCAAAATTTTTTTACAAAAACTCATGCCACATAAAATCCAGCAGAATAGATAGACACTAAAATATGATCCCAAATAGATAAATAAGGTGAAGTGGAATTAACATCACATAATCACAAATACAAATAATTTTTATGAGTACCATTTAAAAAGAGATAAGAAATTGTAAGATCCTATTTTTTTAATCAGCTATGGATCCTTTTACATATAACCTCGTTATCTTTAATCGACCAAATATGTATGCCTAATTATTTTTTGATGGTTTTAGGGGTGTATGTGGCTTATTAAGTGCATTGAACCCCTTCTAATAAAAAAATGGAATGTTGTATGGGTGTAATAAATAATGTCAGGTAGGAATAATGGTTACTTTTAACCATGTTGTGCTAGATAGTGGGCATCAAGAGAGTGAACAATTTTATCTAACCATATGATTTGTGCCGCACAGTCCCACAAAAGAGGAAATACGAATTTCATATTATTTTTCATGGTTTGAACAAGGTTTCATTAACCATGTTCCATTACCACACATGTTCCACCTTCACATAGCTAAATGTGCTTGGTTGGTGGATGGTTATGAAAATTGTGCAACTAAATTGTGTGAGAATATTTTGTGGATGAGATTTCAATTTTCCAATAACAGTATAATTAAATGAAAGAATCATATAATTTTTATTTCCATTAAAATAAATTAACCATTAAAAATAATTTGATTATTTGAGAAGGTCTATGGTAGGTTTTGATTAGAATTATTCATACAGATTCTAATCGAAGGTCCATTATTATTCTTGGATTCGCGCTGGTATGTTTTTGATTATTTTTTAATTGTTTAGTATTCTAATTCCTATCAATGACACTATTTAGTTGAAAGTTCATATGCACAATTTTTTGTGATATGATGCATTAATTAAATATATTATAATATAGTAAAAAACAATTAATAATATTAGAAGTGTTGATTCATATGTGCACAGGGTAAGTGGTCTTTAACTAACTACTCATGTTTTTTAATTTTATAAATTTTCATGAATTTGTAAAATTTCAATAAGGTGTTACCATTATAATTAATATTCCTTAACTGTGGTCATTAGTACGATTTTATAAGATAGTATACATATATTTAAAACATCATTGGTAATTATTTCTATAATGTTGACCACCCATTGTGGGGTGATTCCATAGTTATTCATTTAGTATATTTTTGAGAATATTAGTGCCAACATTTGGGTGAACTATTCCGTGACCTTGTTAAATGTGAGTGTTTAATTAAATAAATGATTTCATTAATGAAATGTGCCATTTGTAAAACTCACACATACAAACTAATTTTTATGATTCAACCTGATTAAATAATTTTATTTGGATAGTATAAATGTATATTGTATGAATATGACTTGGAGTAGTATATATTAAATGAAATGCTTTTGGTTTCTTCTCCTTGGTTTATCATTCCAATGTTATGACAAGAAAAAGTCAAGAACCATGTTATTTTATATGACATGACTATTGTTTTAGCATTCCCCTTGGTCTTGTCAAACTAATTAATGGTATGTATTTTACACAATATGTTATTTAATAATATAAATATTACATTGAAATGATTATTTAATGAAAATTGGTAATTTTAAAAATTCTATACAGACATCTACATATGTATTGTAGTATATTGACTTGATATCATCTTGGGTTCTCATGTGATCATCTATAGAACTAAAAAATTCCCTTCTTGACTTAAGGATGATGGTTTCCTTAGTTGAGACCTCATTGGAACCCGATCCACATCTATTATTTGATTCCTAACATGAAACCATAGGATCTATCCTCTACTATTATGTTATGTTTCCTGGAAAAATATTTGGATATAATATGGATTATATGGAAATGAGGTTAATTGGATTTAACTTTGGTCCTATGCATTTCTTATCCCATTTTACCATGGATGTATTACTTGGACATTGTGAGATAATCACAATTTTGTAAAGACTTAAAAAATTATCCTTGAATATGAATATTACCCATTTATGCAGGATAAAATTTCAACTAATTTGGTGACCCTTAAAGGCATAACTACCTTAGTCAGTACCGTTGAACCCTTCCATTAATAATTTAAAATAGGTTGGATTTTTTACATCATGTATCCTTCACTATTAACATCATAGGTGATGATAGTTTTCTATATTCCCTAACGTTAGATAAATATTTTAATTAGTACATAATTATTTAATGAACTTGTAACATGTTTCAAAACCAACTGAGCGATAGAGATGTTACATCATAATTTAATATAATCTAATAAATTACTTTTATATATGAATGCATACACACTGTTCAGTTTATATTAAATAGATACGATTTTACAGAACAGTTGATAGTGGCATACTGATATTTATCTCATAGGCTACTTGGACTCCACTATTATATGTGTAAAATTACACATGATATTTAGTAATTTTTAGGATCCAACTGGTTACAGATTATATAACTAGATTTGGGCATGATGGTGACAATTTTTGGTTTATTATTAAATCTTTTTAATAGTATTTTTGACTTTTACATTATGGATACATGAAATATCATAATTATTATCTGTATATGATTATCAGTTGAAGAGTTATTTATTACATATGTATGAATCATTTGTTACATATAAATACTTATATTTCATTCTCTACTTATATAAATATTATTATTTGTTATCTATTTAGATACAATCTAGTAATGATGGAATTTTATCCCCATGGACACACCTTTGGGAGTCACTACTAGCCGAAAGCCTCTAATGTTATACAAGATGCAATTGAGGCCATGTGTTGAACTGAGCTCGAGGAATATATATTTGACATATGGGTCCTAGAATTCCCAATGTTGCATCATATTGGTTCATTATTATTTTACTATTTTTAGAAAGATATTGGATATTATGGGAACATGGAACATGGTAATAAGCCATGTATGGAAATCAAAAAGCAATGTTTTGTGTAAAGGATGTGCTACATAAATTTTGAATTTTAATGATTTTTCAAATAATAGTAGATATAATTATACAGTTGGGTGACTCAAATGGTATTTGATTTTATTAATTACTATTGTAATTTAGGGGCTTATTTCATTCATGACCTAATGATATAAGGGAAAGGATAATTGTAACATTATTCATAATATGAAAAAAATTATCATGCCAAGTATATTAAAATTTTATATTTGTTATTTAAAATTTATTAATTTGATGATATAAATGTGATTGATCTGTTTGACATATTTCCACAAAAATTCATAGAGTTCATTTTTATGGGATTCATTGATTTATTGTTTCAATTAATGAGTTCCCACAACAAATCGTGGTTTGGAATTGGTAATTTATATAGTGAGCTTTTAGATTAAAATAAAATTGGTGTCTTTTATATTGATCCCAAATAAGATAATTATATCATTGGTAATGGTGATCTATTATGTACAAAACATTATATAAGGAAATTAAAAAAAAATTCAAGAAAAAAACATGAATGATTAAAATGTATTGGTTTATGTAAAATGATAAGGAAAGTTATAATTGACACTTTATCAACTATAACACATGTAATATATACATATTAACATATCTATACAATTTCTTCAATGTCTATTTTTTGGTAGTATTCCATGGGTTTTGATCCATTCTATTACATTCATCTTATATAAGTGTTTCAATCTACCTGCTTTATGATTATTATGAGGCTTGTTCTTCGAATTTCTAGACCACTGCCTCCATAACATCTTAGTATAATGAAATATGAAATTAGTGACAACCATACTCCAGAGGTGGTAGTCCCGGACCACCAGGATCACCTCCAGAAGTCGCTCTTGTGGAACCACCATATGTAATTGATTAGGGTACTAATTTTAATGTATGTTATTGTTTAATTTCACTGATGTAGTAAATTAATGGTTCTTGATGAACTGCACATACCATGAATGACTTGACTCGTGGGTTTTAACATAAGAATACTCCTAAAATCTAGGGGTTTGTGGTTTATAACATTATGATTTTTTGCTATAGGCCACCCTATATATCATTGAGAATATAGAGACACATTACACTGTAGGTTTTGTTAGTCTACATATGTGATGGGTGATTCAGCATAGCATCGGTTGGATGTAGTTACCTAGGCTGGTCCGCATCCTGGAATGGAATGGGATGATTTCTATATTAGTTTTTATGAATACTTATTACCGAAAATGTTGACACATGACCGATATATAGGGTTCAAAAATATCAAGTGAGGTTCAATGTATGTTAGGGAGTATTCAGCCTATTCAAATAATTTTTAGTACTTTTCTCTACTTACATTTTGTTATGTGATTTCTTGTGTTATATGTTTCACGGATGGTATTTAGTATTACATTCATAAATACGTGAATTTATTTCACATATCTACTATTTATAAAATATTCAATCATGATCTTATCACGGACGAAATCTTGAGGGAATTTTAATGTACTATTCATAGAGGACCAGATCCATGATAGGTCATTAGTTCTTCTGCATGTATAAAGTGGTCTCATGAGATTTCCCATCACGGAGGTGACAAAAAGGGGACCCATTCTATTAGCTCCTTGTTGTGTCATCAATTATTGTGATAGGGGAACCAGAATCCTATATGTAATAGAGAGAGTCATGAGTTTCAGGGATTCATCCATACATGGAATCATCATAGATATAATATGACCATTCAATATTATTCTAGTAGAATAGGTTCTGTAATATTTCCACCTTCAGGAGATGGTTATTTTATATCGCATCTTGTAGGGAGTTGGAGTTTCACCAATGGGACTGTTTATGGGGAAGGATAAGGTGGTAAAATCTGAACTCTTAATCACTATAAGAACATGAAGATGATTTTTTATCATTTAATATTACCTTCTTCATAGGGTTATGGATCCGGTCAGTTCAATTCATTAATGTTGATCCCCATGGATCAAGCAAACTAGACATCTATAGTATGAGGTCCTATTCCAATATGTATACATTAATATCTACTTTATTTGATATAGGTGTTTCACACAATTTCATTTATTTATCTATCATGGATATTTCTATTCTATAAATAACTTATTATTTTGGTGTAATAGCAGTATAAACACTATTGGGTGTACAATCATTTGGAATAAGAAAAATATAGTGATTGTCCACTTCAGGTAAGATGTTAACCTTTCTTATTTGACCACTTTGTTCTTGAGATTATGGGTATCAACTTCATTATCAGGATGAATTTTTTTGTTAAATATCAAGACTTTATAGAATATTGTCTCCACATGTTATCATTTACATCACTATACGGTAGAAGATATCTACAAAAAGCTGAGTGTGATGTCCATTAGATTAGCATTGGACCACAAAATTATTGGATATGTGGGGTGACAGTTCATATCAAGAATATTTTTATGGAGGATTATGGTTTACATTAGGATCTTTAAACATAGGGGTAATATCATCCCCAAGTAATTATCATTCTCAAATCCTAAGAGAGAGGTATATTTTAGGATTGATTTTAGCCCAAAAGAATCTCTATTGTCCATTCCTCTATATATGATGCCTCCTACTAAGCTCTATGAGTTGACACTGTAGTATGAGGATGTGGATGATGATGTATATATAAAAACCAATATAACCACTTCGGGTTTTCCCTTTGCTTTTTTCATAAATGAATATGTGACCCTTCATTTATGATTGGATTATATACTTTTAAACTAGATTATGGTTAGGAACTAGTATCAACTACCTTGAATATATGATATATGTGACTTGGTGTGAGGAGCTATTGTGTTTTCCAAGACTAGAGTAAGAACATAATATCATCATATGAATGTCAGGCCATTATACATTCCTCATAAAACAATATTTAGAATCTATGTTCTATCTGAGTACATCATTATGTTGGTAGGTCCTATAAATGTGCCTTCCATTTTCACAGCTCTGAGGAATATGGTGCTCCACCCAAATCCATATTCCTATTTTTGTCTTATTTATTGATGAAATAATTGTGTAATCTCCCACTCATATTGACCATGATAATCAAATTAATATCATTTTGATTACTGTGATGGAAAATATTCATTATGAAAATATTTATATGTTCCAAATATTGATTAAAAAAGTGTCATCATTGGTCATAAAATCATCGAATTGTGAGTCATTGTAGTCTTATAGATGGTTTTTCATGTGGTTTTAGGGGAGATCCCATGAACGCACTGGATATAAGATATCTCATGGTGATAACTAGTTATTATAGGTGTATCATAATGGACATGTCATTCCATTGTTTTCATATTACTTGAATTCCAATGATGTGTTTCACATTCATTTAGATAGAAGATTGTGATATATAATAGGAGATGAATGGGATGCTTCTATCAGCACCAATTCTGAGTTTTCATGATCATAGAAGTGGTTCCACTGTGTTTTATGATTCTTTAGTCATTTCCCTAATATCAGTAATGATAAAAGAGGATAATGTCACTGCATATGGAATACAGTAGTTTTGGACTCACGAAAGAAATTATCCAATACAGGACTATGATCTAGAAGTAGTTTTTATGACATACATTGCAATATACATTATCTATTTGGTGAGTTCATTATGGAGTATACTGACCCCAAGAGCATAAAAAATCATTATATAGAATGAAATGATTTTCCACTATTGAATATGGGTTGAATATCTTCAGTCCCTTGATTTTGATCATTTCTATATTCTTGGAATGGGATCTTTCGTTGATGTTGCGCTATACTCATAAACTATATCGCATTCCGTATGTGAATCTAGTAAGGAATGAAACTTTATTGACTTATTTTATAATCAGGATCTAGATTTTTACAGAACTAATTAGATGTAACCTCTCTCTTTTATTATAGATAATAATTAACCCATTTATATGGTGAAGAGAAGTCAATTTTAAAAAACTGAAGGCTTGGTTATCCAGGAGATCATATTAGGTGATGACCCACCTCCGTATTTGTATGCTGAAACTGAAGGTATATTGTGTATAAAATGTAGAGACCCGAAGCTTAGCATACATGGATATTACATTACTTTTTCGGAATACTTAGTACATAACAAAAAAACACACACACACAAGGACCGTAATATTTTAGTGTCTTTGGAAACTCGGAATATAATCTTATAATCATGGTGAAAGATCTTCAACATCTCCCATAAATAAATTATTATTTTGTTTACCTAAAACCTTTCTTTATATCCTGGGGAAAAGAAAACATAAAAGGGTGAGCTCAAATGCTCAGTAAGGGTAAACAAAAGAAATATCAATCACATCATATTCATAAGAACATAACTTTTGGAAATCGTAACCTGAAAAAGAGAGCATAATTTCAAAACATGGGATAAATCATAGTAGTGAAATGGAATCCCAATAATCATAACATAAAACATGAAACGTTTTGGAATACACACATAATCTTATAGAATCATTTCTTATTAGTAAAGACTCATTTCCAAGAATATCTTAGTGGACAAAGTCCATTTCTGAACTGAGTTCACTCCCCGTTTCAGTCCAGTTTCACTGAACCGGTATAACCTACCGTTCCAGCCAATTCTATCTCATGAGATATAAAATCATTACCCAATGCATTTGATGGAGATATAGGTCCCACCCATCTCATAATGATACCATTCTTATGTGTGCCACAAAATCATAAATCATACATCATTGCATAACCCATGTAATAAAAATGGGAATCTTAAACATCGTGACATCATCAAACAATACATATAAGATAAAGGAATGCATAAAAAAAATTCCATCACAAAATAATCAAATCAATGTAATAATAGGGATACAGACAGAACCCTATATTATCTTAAATGGAAATTAATTTTGATAAAACACTTGAACTCCATTCATGAGAAAAATTTCCTTTCAAATTCAACAACATTATCCTTTACAAACATGTCATACAATTTTAAACTAAAAGAAGTTGATTAAAAATAAACATGAAAACTTGTAAAGGAAGCATCTTGGAAATAATGTTTTAAAAATCCATTCATTTCATACAAGTTTAAAAAAACATTTTTCTCATACTTTTGTCGGAAAAGTCAAAAAATACCTTGTACGAAAAAACGACAAAAGATTCCTTTCATATCATTTACCATAAACTCCCCAAAGGGTAAAATTGAATATAAACTATTGAAAAAGGATATAAATATTACATATTGAAGAAACATTTATGTGGATGATAAAATACACCCCAGTAAATTCCAAAGTATAAACAATCTTTGATAAAAATGAGATTGTGATATTTCCCATAACTTAGGTCTGATTTGCTTCGTAAGTGTCTGAACCTCCTGTATCATGATTTAAATAATGTTATTGACTTATTCCAGAATTATAATTATTGTTATGATATCATATATGGTCATATTCTTAGCTTCTTATTAGTAATATTTCATTACTACTTGTTATTCAGGTGTTTATTACTTTTTGTTCTTATGCGTGTTTTGTCGAATAAATTCTTATTATTCTCTTGAGGTTATAGATACCTCATTTCCATAATGGTATTAGTGTAATATATATCATATTAATTCATTAAATTCATTTATATAATCATTAATGAAGATCATGTAGAACGAGTCGCATCACATTGTGGAGACGGTATTCCGTATGTACGCACGAGTGATGATATCGTTCCTATGATTTTGGAATTATATTGGAGTTTATGTATACTATTTCAGAATAAATATCACTTTATAATAGTCATACAAATATATTATTTACACCATTATACCCATCCAAGTAAGGTGGTGGTGGAAAATAGATTACACCACGGCGTTGAGACGTTATTCCGCATGTACGCACGCACGGTGATTTCATTTTCCATAGGATGGATAGATGGTGAAATAGGGTTGTTTCATACTTATAATAAAATATAAGTATATGAGTGATAATGATGTTATTACTTCATAATGAAACAACTAATGAAGATGAAGTGGAAGAAGAAATAAAGATGAATGAATCGGTGACAGACATTACCTCTTCTTTGAAGTGCTTCTTTGAGACCACGTTTTAGGGCAATAAATAGGTCTTTAAAGAATACCAGAACCTCTAGGATGTTTCTAGGGAAGTGGATAGGAGAAATTGGCAGGGTTTGGCTGAGCATGAATGCTCAAAGTGGTGTGAGGAAGAGGGGGAGGTGGTGCACTTTTATAAAGGAGGAGAGGGGCACCTTTGGAATAACTAAAACAATTATTTTATTATAAAGTCAAATTTGGTGTTAAATAGCTCCAAGTTGATTTATATCGAATCTAAGGTGGGGATGGGTCGAAATCATCTCATCCAATAGGAATTCATAACAGAATTATTAGTTCTAAAAAGGTTAATTAAATCAATACTAACATGTCATATTAACTTATAAAATTAGTTTAATTCATAAAAAGTCATAAATAACATTTATTTGGGTATTTATAACATCAATTATGTCAATATTTCATTAATAAGACAATTACTGCATCATCTTTGTGTCATAATAAATGATAATTATTTAATCCCTAAAAATTCAAAATAAATTCCTATGATGTCGATAATTGTATTATCTTTCTGTAGAATATTCATGTTTGAAGTTTCATGAAGTTTATAACTAAATTAAAATTATTATACTTATAAGAGTTAAGAAAGTGACGTGTTGTCACATTCTTTGGATTTAATAATAATTAATTTATTGTCATGGAAAAAAGTCCATTAAATGAATATAATCCGACCCTTAGGTGATATGAGTCGACTTTTAGTCATCCAATAAGATTTTGACATGTGTTAGGGTGATTTTATAATATTATATTTACCCATAATTACCTGATTTACCTTTAACTATGGTAAATAAAATATATCGTAGTTACTATTCCTAATTCCCAAAAATAAAAAGTAGATTATTAACATAATTTGGATCCAATGATTCCAAATATGGAACCCATTTTTCCAAATTCAATACACAAAAGTTTCAGAAATTAAATTAAAATTAATCTCGTTGTCGAAAGAAAACGAGTTTCTCTTTAAAACATTGCAAAAGATTGAATTGATTTATCCTACGAATTCAATGTATAATCAATGAAAATGACATAAATTATACTAAATGGTAAAATTATATTCTATTTATACTTTAAAACCATTAAATATTATAATTTAACCATATAAATTATTACGATGAAAAAAAGTAGTTTTTAATTAAAATATTGTGTGTTTTTACTATTCATCAAAATATGAAAGTTACCAGAGAAATATGAAAAATTTATACAAAGTAAATTTTTATTTCATGATTCGAAAAAAAAATTATATTTTGTCAAATTTAACTTATAAACATGTCAAAAACTAGATTTAATGTGGGTGCGCCATCAATAGGCGGCAAAACCGCATTTTTTGAAAAATACTTATTTTGCCCGAAACATTTATTTTATTCTTATACCATGTTCTAGAAAATGTTTAAGATGAATAATAATGTTATATGATTCAATATTTAGTTAATACAATTCATAACGGCGAGTTCATAATAATATTATAATAATATATCGTTGTTTAGTAAAACCTGGTATTGCGTACAACACATGCTATCGAGGAAGGTCGCAATTGCGTGTAATGCAAGCCAAGTCAGGGTTGCGTGATGTGAAACAATCCTTCATTGTTTCATATAACATAATCCAACCATATTTCATTTATACATTGAATATATATATATATACTCAATGTTGCGTAGAATAACTATTATCAAAATTGTGTGTAACACGATCCAAGAATAGTGTAGTGTATACTACAATCTAATACGGTGTTGCGTATAGCGCATGGTCATCTTGGTGTAGCATACAACACAAGACATTAATGAAATTAAAAGAATATTTATAATAAAATCTAGGGGTGTTACATTCTACCCCCCTTAAAATCAATTTCGCCCTCGAAATTCGTCGGGGTTATAAATGGTTTACTACTCTAAAGGTTGTTTAATAGAAACCCACATCGTAAAAAAGGAATACCAAAACATGGCATTGAAAAATAAAGTATGAAATGTAATGGTTTCCCAAATTAACTCATCACTAGATTTCCACATAGGAGAACATAGTTGAAAATATGGCTATGGAAGAAAAATTTAACCATAATGTTTTGATGGAGAGTGGTAGAGAACATGGCTATGAAAAAGCCAACAATCGCAAAGCTATTGATTTGTGATGATCTAAGGTACCATCTGATTCATTGGATATAAGGGAACTAGGACAACATTTTTGGTTTTAAAAATCATTTCCCAAAAGTTGATGAAATTGGAATTAGAAGAAATACTTTCGTGATTTTGGTACAGTCTCAACGTTAGTCGTTCTTTGGACAATTTCCACTTCATCTCTTAAAGAAATGAAGTTGAATTTGTCATTCGTGATGTTTTAGTAGATCATGTGAAAGAATGAGGGGTCATTCAATATGTCTCAAACAAAAGGTTAGAAAAGTTATCAAAAAAAATACGTAAGTCCATCTATAGTGAGATTAATCATATATGGTTCCTAAAATGGACTTATACTTCTCATATTATACTGCTCAATATAATAAAACTAGTTTCTACTAAACATGGACTTCCTGTAGGCCAGTGGTAGGCGATAAATGCCAGTTGCACTTCGGTTGGGGGTTCGATTCCCACAGCCTTGTCCGACGCGATGGGTTGTCGCCCGTCCTGCAGGTTGTCCTTTTTATAAAGCTATATTACTATAACATCCCATTAAGAATATCAAAAAAATGTTTTATCCTTAAACAATACTAAGTTATGTCCAACATAATCCATTTCAATCTTTATGCTTATCTAAAATACTTCGGTCCAATCTCATAGTATAAAGAAAATGATCACGTGAATTCAATCATTTATCCCCCATATATCATAAGATATATCTTGTTTGTCAAATTACAAACATGTGAATACCTTAATCATGTATTCTCTTGAAGATTGAATACCCATTGAACCGTAGTGAAAACATGAATTCAGTTAAAAGTTAACACTTTCCACATACCAAAATCCTCAAAATTCTATATACTCAATCCCTGATATCACTTAGTCCTTATATCAATCATGATCTCATGAATACTGTCAAACATTTCATTTTTTCCATATCCTTTCATTATGTACATATCATCTTTTTTACAAAAATATCTCAATCACTTTCCATGGTTATCGGTACCATAAAATTATTGAAAACCACAATAGACCAATACATAAATATTCCAATATTCCATGATACTATATACAACATTATTTTGGAATCCCATTACATAAAAACATAATCATTCCACCACATCATTGTCATATTCAACATCGCCAATGTTGATTGCATGTGACTTCCCTTTGTCATTTTCCGTAAGTGGTTTCTCATGTCGATCATCACTAACCCTTGGATTAGGGAATTTATTAGCATAATGCCCCATTTCCATGCACGTGAAGCATTGAAGTGTAGTAGGTTCATTTTGTGCATCCCTTCCTTTTTTTGCATCATTAGACTTCTTCTTCCCTTCATTGCGGCATTCAAATGCCCGATGACCTTCATTTCCACATTTGAAACATTTCCTTGTCCCTTTAAGACAATCTCCACCATGCTGCATTCCACACTTTGACCATAGGGAAACATTCATCTTCTTTTCACCATTATTCTGAGATTTCTCCTTGAACTCCATCTTTCATTTCTTGTCAAAACTATGAGATGGATAAGTAACACCAACATCCATTTCTACCTTGATAGCACAACATACAATTTCTTCATAGCTACTGAAGTCTCTTATAGCTAATGCCCTTCGATGATTTGGTTTTAAGCCACTGAAGAATCGATCAACTTTACTTTCAGGTTGGATGATAAATCTAGATGCATACCTTGAAATCCTTGTAAAATTCGCTTCGTATATACCAACAGATTCATCATCCTTTTGCTTTAGTTCAAGAAACTCCTTCTCCATCTTTTTTCGAAGAATACGATGGAGGAACTTATTGAAAAATAAGTTCTTGAACTCATCCCATTCCATGGACTCAATTTCATCTCTTGGCCATTTATTCTTGATAAGATTCCACCATTGTTCAGATTCACCTTCCAAACAATATACTACTAAGATGACTTTATCATGTTCAGAACATTGAGGAACTGAAAATTTCTTTTCAGTGGCACTGATCCATTGTTCAACAACAAGTGGATCAGAAGACCCACAGAAAGAACGTGGACGTTGCCTCATGAAGGACTCAATAAAATCTTGTTCCCTTCTCTACTCATTTGGAAGTTCAGAATGATTCATAGCTAGTTTAAATATAGCAATAATATTTTGAACTCAATCTCCCATAACATTTGTTTGTTCAGGAGGACAATCATTGCATTTTCCATTACATTGATCAACACAGTCCCTTCGGGTTCCATCCATCATCTAAAACCCAAAAAGAATAGTGTGAGAGGCAAGAATTATGCTAGGAAAAACAATATAATAATGGGGAAGTACCTTCAATATTTAAAATCTTAGGTTAAATTCTATGATCGTTACCATAGTTCTAGGACTATATCCTATATGTATACTTATCCATAAGGACATCCCTAGACATACCTTAGAAATATCTCTAGGGATCTCACTAACGTTTTCGCATCCTAGTTTCCAAAGGATGACTAAACCTTTCCTTTGATACCAACTGTAGAGACCCAAAAGCTTAACGTACATGGATATTGCATTACTTTTGTGGAATACTTAGTACATAACAAAAACACTAACACACAAGGACCGTAATAGTTTAGTGTCTTTGGAAACTCGGAATATAATTTTCTAATCGTGGTGAAAGATCTTCAACATGTCCCATAAAGATCTTATTTTTTTTACCTAAAACCTTTATTTATATCCTGGGGAAAAGAAAACATAAAAGGGTGAGCTCAAATGATCAGTAAAGGTAAACAAATGAAATATCAATCACATCATATTCATAAGAACATAACTTTTGGAAATCGTAACCTGTAAAAGAGAGCATAATATCATAACATGGGATAAATCATAGTAGTGAAATGGAATCGCAATAATCATAACATAAAACATGAAACTTTGTGGCATACACACATAATAATAGAAAATCATTTCTTATTAGTCAAGACTCATTTCAAAGACTATCTTAGTGGACAAATTCCATTTCTGATCCGAGTTCACTCCCCGTTTCAGTCTTGTTTCACTGAATCGGTATAACCTACCGTTCCAGCAATGTCTATATCACGAGATATAAAATCTTTACCCAATGAATTGTAGGGAGATATAGGTCCCACCCATCTCATAATGATACCATTCTTATGTGTGCCACAAAATCATAAATCATACATCATTGCATAACCCGTGTAATAAAAATGAGAATCTTAAGCATTGTGACATAATCAAACAATTCATATAAGATAAAGGAATTCATAAAAATAATTCCATCAAAACATAATCAAATCAATGTAATAATAGGGATATATATAGAACCCCATATTATCTTAGATGGAAAATAATTTTGATAAAACACTTGACCTCCATTCTTGAGGAAAATATCCTTTCTACTTCGAAAACACTTTTCCTTTCTTTACATGTCATAAAATTCTAAACTAAAAGATGTTGATTAAAAATAAAATTGAAAACTTTTAAAGGAAGCTTCTTGGAAATAATGTTTTAAAAATCCATTCATTCCGTATAATTTAAAAAAACATTCTTCTCGTACTTTTGTCGGAAAAGTCAACAAATACCTCTTAAGAAAAAATGACAAAAAATTCCTTTCATATCTTTTACTAAAAACTCATCGAAGGGTAAAATTGAATATAAAATATTGTAGAAGGATATAAATATTACATATTGAGGAAAAATTTATGTGGGTGATAAAATACACCCCAGTAAATTCCAAATTATAAACAATCTCGAATAAATATGAAATTGTTATATTTCCCTTACCTTAGGTCCGATTTGCATCGTAAGTGTCTGAAACTCCTGTATAATGATTCAAATAATGTTATTGACTTATTCCAGAATTATACTTATTGTTATGATATCATATATGGTCATATTCTTAGCTTCTTATTAGTAATATTTCATTACTACTTGTTATTCGGGTGTTTATTAATTTTTGTTCTTATACATGTTTTGTCGAATAAATTATTATTCTTATATTTAGGTTATAGATACATCATTTTCAGAATGGTATTAGTTTAATATATATCATATTCATTAATTCAATTCATTTATATAATCATTAATGAAGATCATGTAGAACGAGTCACATCACATCGTGGAGACGGTATTCCGTACACACCCAGGAGTGATGATATCGTTCCTATGATTGTGGAATTATATTGGAGTGTATTTATACTATTTGAGAATCAATATCAATTTATTATAGTCATATATAGTCATTATTTACACGATTATACCCATCCAAGTAAGGTGGTGGTGGATAATAGATTACACCACGGCGTGGAGACGGTATTCCATACGTATGCACACGCCGTGATTTTTTTTTTCCATAGGATGGATAGATGGTGAAATAGGGTTGTTTCATACTTATAATAACATATCAGTATATGAGTGATACTGATTTTATTACTTAATAATGAAACAACTAAAGAAGTATAAGTGGAAGAAGAAATAAAGATGAAAGAATCGGTAACAGACATTACCTCTTCTTTGAAGTGCTTCTTTGAGACCTCCTTTTAGGGCACTAAAATAGGTCTTTGAATAATACCAGAACCTCTAGGTTGTTTCTAGGGAAGTGGGGAGGAGAAATTGGCCGGGGTTGGCCGATCTTGAAGGCTCAAAGTGGTGTGAGGAAGAGGGGGAGGAGGTGCCATTTTATAAAGGAGGAGAGGGGCACCTTTGGAATAACTAAAACTACTATTTTATTATAAAGTCTAATTCGGTTTTAAATTGCTCCAAATTGATTTATTTAGAATATAAGGTGTGGATGGGTCGAAATCCTCTCATAAAATAGAATTTATACAAGTTTAGTTTCCTAGTTCTACCTTATCATTTATATTTAACATTAAGTTAAATAGTTTTACTTTTACCATGTCTTCTTGTGTTATTATACTATAAGGTTAATAAACATACTATAAGAAGCCAAAAAAACCCCAAGTTGTTTATTATTAATATATATAACCTTATATAAATATTTTGGCCGAACCATAGATTTTTAGGAATAAAATTACAGTTACTAATATAATATTTGTTTTAAAAACTCTTTTATGTCAATTTTGACACTATTTAGTAATTGATTTTTGTGAAAATAATAACATAATGATTAGTTCTAAAAAAGTTAATTAAATCAATACTAACATGTCATATTAACATATAAAATTAGTTTAATTCATAAAAAGTCTTAAATAACATTTATTAGGGTATTTATAACATCAATTAGTCCAATATTTAATTAATAAGACAATTACTGCATCATCTCTGTGTCATAATAAATGATAATTATTTAATCCCTAAAATTTATAAATAAATTCCTATGTTGTGGATAATTGTATTATATTTATGGAGACGATTCATTTTCGATGTTTCATGAAGTTTATATCTAAATTAAAATTATTATACTTATAAGAGTTAAGAAAGTGACATGTTGTCACATTCTTAGGTTTTAATAATAATTAAATTATTTTCATGGACAAAAGTCCATTAAATGAATCTAATCCGACCCTTAGGTGATATGAGTCAACTTTTAGTCATCCAATTGGATTTTGACATGTGTTAGGGTCATTTTATAATATTATATTTACCCTTAATTACCTAATTTACCTTTAACTATGGTAAATAAAATTTACCGTAGATACTATTCATAATTCCCAAAAATAAAAAGTAGATTATTAACATAATTTGGATCCAATGATTCCAAATATTTAACCCATTTTTCAAAATTCAATACAAAAATGTTTCATAAATTAAATTAAAATTAATCCCGTTGTCGAAAGAAAACGGGTTTCTCTTTAAAACATTGCAAAAATTGAATTGATTTATCCTATGAATTCAAGGTAGAATCAATGATAATGACATAAATTATATTAAATGGTAAAAATATATTCTATTTATACTTTAAAACCATTCAATATTATAATTTAACCATATAAATTATTGCGATGAAAAAAAGTTGTTTTTAATTAAAATATACCGTGTTTTTACTATTCATCAAAATATGAAAGTTACCAAAATAATATGAAAAATTTATCCAAAGTAAATTTTTATTTCATGATTCTACAGAAGAATTTTATTTTTTCAAATTTAACTTATAAACATGTCAAAAACTAGATTTAAAGTGGGCACGCCCTCAAAAGGCGGCAAAACTGCATTTTTTTAAAAATACTTATTTTACCCAAATAATTTATTTTGTTCTCATACCATGTTCTAGAAAATGATTAAGATGAATAATAAAGTAATAAGATTCAAAATTTAGTTCATACTATTCATAACGGCTAGTTCATAATAATATTATAATAATACATCGTTGTTTAGTAAAACCCGATATTGCGTACAACACACGCTATCGAGGAAGGTCGCGATTGCGTTTAATGCAAGCCAAGTCAGGGTTGCGTGCTGTGCAAGAATCCATCGTTGTTTCATATAACATAATCCAACCATATTTCATTTATACATTGAATATATATATATATATATACTCAATGTTGTGTAGAATAACAATTATCAAAATTGTGTGTAACACGATCAAAGAATAGTGTTGCGTATACTACAAGCTAATATGGTGTTGCGTATAGCGCAAGGTCATCATGGTGTAGCATACAACACAAGACATTAATGAAATTAAAAGAATATTTTTCATAAAATCTCGGGGTTTTATATACAAGGTTGTGACCGGGATCCTATAGATATGGGAGAGGAGTTGATGTGAGGGTCTTGTAATTCATTGTCGGTAGTTCATCAAAAAATATTCAAATTGTGTAAATACATGTGATATAAGTATTACTGTAATTGGATGAAGATTTATATATAATGATATATCACATGGTTTTCCAAATGTTATCATGAGAATGTATAAGGTCCCAGCCTTAAATAATTACTCAATATTGAATTTTTTATAAGAAAATAAATTATTAAACATTTATATTCCTTCCAGATTTAATGTTTTATAGAATAAGTATGTCATTCATACATAACATTCCACATTAAAATAAATGGATACCTTTAAAAACATTATCATTTTTTTAATATATTAACCATTGAATCTTAAAACATAATTTCATTGAAAACAGTCGATATCAAACATCATGACTCCCTTAATTATATTAAACATCTATATATCATGTGAAAAAATTTTTAAAAACATGGGATGACTAAAAAATTTATTAAGGGATATAATGAAATAAATTGATAATCATGTGATAACATAAAAACCATTAAACCCATTAATCAAAAATACTAATATGGAAATAAATATCATGTAGTTTTTTTAGAAATTTTTACCATATCACATATACATTTACCCTTACCCATTTAATAAAATTTTTTCAACTTCCATCTCTGGATTACTCAATACATTGGAAAACTAAAATGGGGATCAACCTTCACATCTTGAGCTATAATGGGATCAACCCAACATTTCTTCAGCAATAAATTGTCATACAAAAATATCATGAGAAATAATGAAGATCACCCATAATATCATGTGCTATAACGGGCTCAAACAATCATAAATAATAACAAAGGAACATATCATAAATAAATCACATCACAACTCATTTACACTCTCGAGCATAGCAGATTCACATTTCAAAGTACCCTTTTATGTATAAAACAGTTTTAGAATATAATAATATAACATAAAATAATGAAATAATATTATTCAAAAAAGACTATGAAAACATATAGTGGATATATAAAATCAATAAAACATCATAAAATTAGAATATATCACCCATTATATTAGAAAAAATAAAAATCTAATTGTATTTCATATAAGATACATTTAGAATGATTTAATAGAATATTAATTACAAATACCATAACATTGAAGAGATATTTTATTAAATGAAGGTATTATGTATATATAATATATTTACACATAATAAGACATAATATTACCAAATTAAATTATAAAAGTCATCATAGTAAGATAAAAACAATTTATATTGATGGTTAACCCGAAGAATGGGAACTGGGCTTTGAATTCACGTATACACAAATTTTGGAATGGTAATAGACTTACATGGGAAGGATTATTGCAATATAAATGGGTTATCTAAAAATTAATATATCATATAGTCAGTATATTGGAGGAGTGAAAACATACCACATCATTAGATGTTGAAAATTAAACACTGTAACATAGGGGTGATTTTTGAATAAAATTGAGAAAGAGAGCACCTTAACCCCAATTTTTAATTCCATAAAATATGTTAAAACCTCTTGTAAAATGTTTTAAATATTATTATTAATATTTTAATTGAATTTTTTCTTCTCTAAAAAACCATTCATGATCATTTTATAACATAATTCCACCCATTCATTTAAATTATTTTCTTAATTCAATTTATTTGGGTGAGTTGTTAACATGGTTTCCATGATTAGTTCCTGAAAGATATTCATGTCTATTGGGAGTGAAACTCCAAAATTATAATTTAATGGTATTTAAATATTTCCAAATACATATAATATACCTTTTATCATTATAAATTCAAATATGATGATGATTCATAAGTTAAACCATTTATGATGTTCGTTTAGATCATTTTGGAGGTTCTTTGATAATACTGAACTCCTTTAGTATTAAAAATTTAAAACACATTTATAAAATGATTACAGAAAAATAAGAAAGATAAAATAAAAAATTATACTCTGGTTTAACCATAAAAATGGTTTCTTTAATAGTCTTCAAGTAATTGAATGAAATTTAAATCACATCATCAAGGATGTCGGTAAATCGACACATCCTAGTCGGTGTTATAATTTAGTGAATAAGTGTAAGATGAGATGAAGTATAATTCTGAATATTCCACAAACATTCTAAATTCATGAATATATAAGATATTGGATTCATTCAAACCACATAGATACGGGTTTGTGAGGAAATAATATGAATTGAGTATAAAATGAAAAGAAACGAAATAAAAAAATAGGATGTTTAACTATTGATATATTCTCCTAGATATCTTTCTTAATTCCATTGGTTTTGGAAATTTGGTAAGACTATAAGAACATAGGCATGGGGAAGGGGTTTGGAGAGAGTTATTTTCTGAACATAGTCTAGGTTCATGTCTTGAGAGGTGTGGGAGGAAGAGGTGGGAGTGGGTGGTTTTTATTGTGGGGTAGAGGAGGAGTTTTACATTATTTTAATAATTATTATATTATATTATCATATATTAAGAAATAGTTATTTTTTAAGACAAAATATAGTAAATAGTTCTTGTTATTTTTTTGTAATTGTCTTACATAATCCATACATAGCCATATGACATCGTAATTCATTTATTTTCTTTTTTATCATAAATTATTGTATTTTACTATTAACAAAATATTCATGTATTTCATAAAAATACCAAAAAATGACCCTAACCATTTTTAGATGTGTAGAATAAAAAAAATAACTCCATTGTTTGAAAATAATTTTCTATATATGATTAATTTGATTTTTAAATAAAATATTAATTTATTGCAAAAAAATTAAAACATTTATTTACATATTCCCAGATATGGGTATATTATTACTATAATTGAATATTATCTATATTCTATCATAGTTGAGGTTACTATACATTAGGGTATGTTACTACTAATAAGGGTAACATTTCCATTCATGAGGGCATGTTACAATTCACCAAAATGTACTTTCATCTTATCAAACAAAAAATAACTTACTAATTACAATAGTGTTTTTCCATTTTTGAAATTCAAATCATTGATCAAGGGAAATTAATATTATTGATAATTATAATAATGTACATAAAACAATGTTTCATATATTTCAATTTACTTATAAATCCTTAGAGATTTATAGTATCTCAACCTTTTAAAAATTGAGTCCTGATAATTTTATTTACATACTATTCAAGTGAAGGTTCTTTTTCCTCATAGCATTTTCAGATTCCCGCATAGCTTCTTCTAACATGTGGTTTCTCCAAAAAAACCATTACCTTGTGTATTAAATTATTTAGAAATACATGCTCTCTACGATCAAGAATAGTAATTGTTCTCTATTCATAAGCATGATTCTCTTCAAGCTAAATTGATTCTGGGCTCAAAACAAGAGATGAATGTAGCTCATACATTCTCAACATTAAAACATGAATAACATTGTGTACTTGAGACAAACATGAAGAAAATTATATTCGGTATGCATCTAGTCCAAAATTATCCAAAATTAAAAAACAACTGACAAACTACCGACCTATCATTCTTTTTATACCAAAGTGCATCACAAATTTCCAATGAGAGATATTATGAAAAACATTGTCAACTCCCTCGAAAGGGAAGTATTTCCTTCTATTATCTATATATTTTTTATTCCTTCATAGATAATTACTCATCTTATACTAGATCAAATTCAGTTTCTCAGACTCATCATCTATTAAATTTGGTCTCATCCACTTTCTTTCACTGAATTCATCCTAAAACATTGTAGTCTGACACCTATTCCTATAAAAATCATCTAATGTAACCATATATATACAAAAATAAAAAACTTAATTATAGGAAAACCCAACTAATGAAATATGATGATTCCAAAATCACTATTAATCTATTTAAAAAGATTGAATAATATACTCTAATGTCTGAATTGTTCATTCTGACTTCCCATCTGATTGAGGATGAAATGTTGTACTGAAATTTATATTTTTCCCAAATACATATGAAATCACTTACAAAAATTAGAAGTGAACCCATGATATTGGTCTGATAAAATCGAATGAGGCACTCCAAGTAACCTGAAAATCAATTTAAGGTATAATTGAGGAAGACTATAAATATAAGTTTTCTATAGAATAGAAATATAATTTTTAGATTTAGACACTCAGTCAACAATAACAAAAATGGAAATGTTACCTCGAAATGTATTCAGTGGTTCTTCAACAATGCATGTGGATATATTCTCCCATTTCAACACTGGAACTAGAAATGTTAACATCCCCTATATAAGTTCCGATTATCTTTAACCTATTGACATGTAAAATATTTCTTGGTGAAATTAGTAATATTCCTTTTCAATAAATCCCACCAGCAATAATCCTAAAGGACATTGTACATCATTGTGCTTCATGGAATAAATGATAACAAAGAATTGTCATATTCTCATAGAATGGAATTATTCAACTGAGAATCACAAGGCACAAACAACCATTATTCAAAAATTACCACGTAATCATTATGAAGGTTAAATTATGAAAACATACCCATTTTTAAAAATTTCTACTTCTTTATGTACCTCCTCGTTTGGATTCTATGCATTAATTATTCTGTCTGAAAATGATGATTACACTAAAACATGAAACAAAACGGAGAATTTTTTTCACACAAAACATCCATCCCAAATTTTAACATATCATTCACTAAAGGAACAATTTCTAAATGTATCATGTTTAATGTAGAATTACTTTTCTTACTCGATGAATCATCCATTCTATTTTCTTTCTGAGGATGGTAAATAATCGTGCAATCATAATCCATTATTAGTTCCATCCATCTTCTATGTCTCTTGTTTAATTATATCTATGTAAATATATAATGAAGCATATAAGGTTAGTATATATTTCACATTTTACACCACACATATGATGCCTCCAAATTTTCAATACAAATAACACAAAATCCAATTCCAAACCATGTGTGGGATAATTTTAAACAAGTGGTTTTAGTTTTCATGAATCAAGAGAAATTTCCTCTCATTCTACATCAAAAGAAAACCAATATTCTTCAATGAAACATCACTATAGATAACAAACTCACCATTTCTAGAAGGGAAGGATATAACTGAATCATTTTCCAATCTCTTATTCATTTCTTGAAAACAAACATCACATACTTCTATCCATACTAATTTAACAAATATTTATGCCAAATTTTTGATAGGGTTAGATAATAGTGATTTTTTATTAATAATCCATCAACAATATCCTTCTAGTCCAAAAAATCTATGAATATGTGAAACATTTTTAGTTCATGGACATTTATCAAACACTTTTGTTTTAGAAGGATCAGCAGGTATTCTATCCATATATACATTGTTCCCTAGAAAAAGGGATTTTTTGCAACAAAAAAGCACAATTTATGATTTTTTTATAAATTTCCTTTTCTTTTATATTATTCGAAACAACCCTTATATGTGTTTCATTATCGACATTACATTAATAATGTACCAGAATATAAAAAATTGTGACAACCACAACCATATCAATGAAAAACTGAAATAAACAATTCATTATATTCATGAATATAGTAGGTTCATTATTACCCCCAAAGGCATAACTAAAAATTGATAATTACCATATCATGTATAGAACACAATCATTCAGATGTCATCATCTGTAACTTTCAACACATGGTACCTCGATCTCATGACATTATCGAAAAATATTGTGGCCATTGGAGATGATAAATAATCATTGATATGAGGAAATGGATACTTTTTTGAATAATAATGTTATTAATGGATTTTAAATCAATTAAAATTTCAATTGAATCATCATTCTTATTAACAAACACGATAGAAGAACCTCGTGGTGAAGTGCTTGGTCGGATGAACCCTTTATCAAATAATTAATACAAATGAATTTTTAATTCTCAATGTTCCACATGAACCATTTGATATGGGGGTTAAGAAATCGTCTTAGCATTAGGAACTATTTAAATGGTAAACTAAACCTCTTAATCGGGAATAAAACCAATAAAAGAATCTCTAAAACAATCATGTATTTATTTACCACTATTAAAACATTTCACTTTATTGATCTGTTTTCTTCAAAAATATGAGCAATATAACTTTCATGTCTATATTTTAAATGTTTCATATCTTCCGTATATTTTATCAATGGTATGTGTACAATATTATACAAAAATTGAAACTCTTTATGAAAAAAATCTACATTTTCTCTCAAATCAATCATAATATGATATAAAGAAAGCCAATCCATACTCATAAAAACATTGAACTCTACCAGAGGTAAAAAAATAAAGTTTTTAGGTAAAGTCTTTCCATACATAATGATAGACAAATTATTACAATTTATTTTTACCAAGATATTTCATCTATAGGATTTTACCTTGAGTTTTGGTTTCATTTTATGAGTTGGAAGTCCCATTTTTTCAGAAAATTTCTCAGAAATATTGGAATGTGTATACCCTGAGTAAAAAAATACATTCGTGAAATCATTAAAAACATGAAACGTACCTGATACCACATCATTTGATAGGACAAAATATACTGATGTGGTTGGAATTGATTTTTACACACCCTTCTTCTTCTTCAAATCTTGTTGATTCCCTTCCTAAGTGACAAGCCACATACAAACATTATCAAAATGTACCAATTACATACACAAAATGCATATCACCATCAAATTATCATTAATATTCAGATAATTTTCCATGCACTCATGAGACATGTGTACAAACATCCAACATCATTATTATTTACCTTAATTTTCAAGGCATTCACCAGGATACCTTTTACCACACTATTCACAAGATGGGAAATTGATTTTTTTACTTCCATGATTCTATGATGTATACTTCCACAAAGCCTTCAAACATGCCTACTTATTATTATAATAATAATGATAAATATATATGTTATTAATCTCTATCTCCTCTTTTTCATCGCATCAAACAATATTCACATAGATTTTAAACTCTCGTGAATCCAATGCACTTCACAAAAATGGTTTCATACAAGAATAAAATCTATTAATTTTACTAACAAAATCCCAATTAAAATATAGTAGATACCATTCCATTCATGTATAGTTGGATTCATATTATTCCACTGAATCATAAAACATATACTTTATTTCCATGAATTTTATCTCCATTTTGAGTCGAACAGTTTTGGGAAAATATTTCTCTAGAAAAAGACTCTCATAATCATTCAATTCTAGTCTATCGAGGTCATCAATTTATCTTGTATTCATTACCAAAGAACACCATTGATCATCTTCTCCATTAAAAAAACAAATGGATAGTCTTACCATTTGTTTTTTTGAACATCCCATGACACCAAATATCTTTTCTAGATCATCGATCTATTATTCATATATCACTGGATCATTGGTTCCACATATTACTAGAGGATGTTGCCTCATAAAATGCTCCATAAAAGAAATGTTTTTTCATTGTAGATCAGGTTAATATATATCATGGATACCAACGACATTTATTTCATGATTCAACTAATTCATTGAAATCAAAAATGTACTCGGTTCTGATTCCCAACATTCTAGGCCGCAGATTCGAAAAGACATCAGCCTCTTTGTTCCATCCTTCATCGGCATCCATGTCTCATCTATATAAAACCATTCTTAACATACATTTCATAGATCAAGAAACATGATAGTATTTAAATAATATAACATTTCAATGTAATCACATAGTAAAAAACATTTATGCTCGTCTCATAACATTATCCTAACTCCAAAATTTATCTAAAACTCTATTGGATACTAACTATATACACACACCCATAAAATTTTAATTAATTGGGAATGGATTTTTCAATTCCAATGGCATTGGATGTGTGAATATTAGGGATTTGTAGTGCCCTTTTATATGAGGGGATGTGAAACTTTTGGTTTTTCTAAATAATGATTAATTTTGTTGTTTTAGACATTCTAGAAGGATACAATATTTAATATTAGAGAACCATATGTTATATATGGAGTAAATGTGGCCATTAAATTTGAATTGGATATGGTTTTAGATAATATTAATAATTATAATATTTATTTAACCCCTGGTAAATTCATTTTATCATTATCTAGGGTAAATTATTTTTAATATATTTTAACTATACATTATTAAAATAATATATTAATTCTTATTTTCAATGATTTATTTTTAGATAAGTTGTGGTCAAATTTGGAGATGTGAAGCTTATAATGTGAATCATTTTGAGGCCCTATGTGAAAGAAATATTTTTTTAAAATATTAATTACATTACATAGAACAACAAAATAGTTTTCAGTAAAAATAGAAATAACACATTTAAAAGAAACAATATCATAATTCTTAGGACAAAATTGAGTTTATAATACCAGTTTAACACTTTGAATAACATAACATTGGTCTACAGATTGAAATTGTAGAAAATTCAATTTTGAGTATAAAATTAATTATAGAAATTAATTAATTTCAATATAATTGATGTAGTGAAAATAAAGTCCTTGTTTATACATTAATGATGGAATAATAACATTAGAAACTTAAACCTATACCCATTAGAGATTCATGGGAGAGCCCTTTGGAGTATACCTCTTATTGAAGAGTGACTGTATTGTAGATAAATGATCAATGATAAAATAAATAAAAGGATCTCACCAACTACTACAATGATGCATCATTATTCATCAGTGATCTATCACTATCATGTTAGAGGGAGTTTTGATTGTATTCTATCATCTTTCATAATTACCATGTTGAAATTTAATCATTTAATGAATTTATTAAATTTTGATTCAACCAGCTTGTGCGAATGGAATATTTGTAGAGTTATTTTGGGAAAATTTTCATTCTTATAATTTGTTGTTCATAATTATTATAATTTCTACATACCAATGATGATATGAACATATGTCAAATTTCATTACTTAAATTTCTGATTAATATATAATCATTAACTATTTTCAATGTACAATGTTATAATATCATATATTTGGGATCGACGTGACACGATAGTGCTGCGACATTGGGAGAAAAGTAAGATCAGATGGTTCTGGATACCAGATTTTTTTTATTCAGTGTGAAATAAATAATTATGAATGAGTTCGAGTTCCAATATAATATAATGGATGAATCTTGTTTTACTTTTTTTGAATGGTTCATCAGTGCATGATTGAAAAATTATCCAAAATGTGGCCCCTAGATAAAATATTAGTTGAATGGGATGCAACATAATATCTATTTCGAAATATTCCACACTATATAGCCTACAACGTGAAGCCAAAAACTAAGTGGTCCCTTTTTTATTGGCTAGGGATTTGGTAGAATGATATGTATCACACAATTGTTGACGTCTTACATACAACTGAGAATCTACTATGGATGGTATTGTGTCATGTGCAGGGGAAGATAAGATGAATAACATCATGTACTCCCATACATAGGAATGACCTAGACAGGTACGTGGTATAATCCTTGTACTAGAACATGAAAATCTATCACACACTATACATTTTCACAAACATAGGCTTTGGATAAGGAATGTTCCATTTAAAATAGTGGGACCCAAGATCATGGTACACTATTTGATAATTTATTACACAATAAGTACTCCATAAATATAATCATGAATTTATTGTCCTCTGTATCTTGGAAATTTTCATTATGTTTTATTCGCCATATCGTTTTCCATGAGGGTTATGATGACGTCACCTCCTATTAAAATGATTATTATCCATTCCATAGGAATTCTTGGATATAGATTAAATAATTTCATTATGGGGCCTAGTATGGGATCCCTGATTTATCTTCATTCTCTTGTTAGAGTTCATGGTATCGACATGAGAACAACAATGTGAGAACCAATCCTGTACATAGTAGGTTAATCATTATTTTTTTGGTAACACCCCATGGACTTTGAGTGAACCAAATTGGTGTATCATTCCTATTGTGTCTGTCATAGTGTAATTATAATAGAGAGACATGATGACAATTAACTCTCAGATGGATGTCTCTGGTGCTATCAAACTGTGGAATTTGTTCTCACAGATGAGTGATATGTGGAATCATTGAGACGATATCCTATGATTCCGTAATATATTTATGACTCTCCTTATCTCTACATGTATGTGTTGTGTATGTTTAGATATTTTTTTCTTGCGTTTTGGACATATATTTTTATAGTGTAGACTATATTAACTTTATATAATTCTTTGTTTTTATGGGGTGACCTACTAGGTATGGTTATACTCAAAGAAAAAAAGGGTTTTATTTCACATGACATTTCTTTTGTAGTGATTGAAATATTGAAATATCCCTTGTTGGACCATGGCTAGATTGTGCTTAGTGATATAGAATAGACTGTGGTGTGTTCTTGCAGTATTTTGAAGACAACCCCATTTTTGCTTATAGGATGTACATATTTTTCAAAATCATTTCGTTGGGATGTTATTTAGCTCTATTTAACTTAATGTACATACTATAAAAATATAGAAATTTTATTTAAAAGTTATCATAAATGGGTTTTTAAAGGTTGTTTTCTATTTATTAATTTTATCAGAATCAATATGTGTTCATGCATACAAGAACTTATGACATTTCCTACCATATTAATTATATGACAAATTTTTGAATGTAAACAACTCATCAACTATTGTATGCGGGATTGAAGAATTTCACCACTAACCCCACATTGATTTTTTAGAAAGAATTGGTATCTATGTAGATGGTTAAACCATAATACCATATTCTGTGAGTTTTTTTTTGTGGAAATAGTGATAATTGTATTGAATTTGGATTTTAGGCTAGAGACTGTACTGTTTTTCTGGCAACCAAGATATCAATACACCGAGAATCTGATCACCAAATATTCATCTCGGTACATGATAACATTTTTTGTTTGAAAAAAATGTCACACAAATTATAAAGGAATAAGATCTGGTTTTCAAGAACATCATGAGTTAGATACCACGATATTGTCATTAAAAATTTCCCATCATTATTAATTTTTGGATGCCTTCGTGATGTATTCCTCTTTTGATTCAACATCATGATCATGTGTTTAATCCTTATAGTGATGGGGAGTTTATACGAAGACATGTTATGGATACATATCCTCTAGGTGGTGGACCTGCTATGCCATCATCAGTAGAGAAGAAAATAGTTCCCATTGTACCGGCGAATGAGGTGAGTAGGATGAGCTAAATTCAAGAGTATCAATGACAGAGACACCTTGTGTTTTGAGGATATGTAATAACATATTTGTCTAAGAAATGCCTTGTTGCAGTGACTCAAGTTTTCAATTTTTTCAGGACACTAGAAGTTCAAATGGTTGTGCTGGTACTAAGACATCTTCATGGATCATTTGTAGTAGTTGGGTTTAGTGACCTAGTATTACAATGAGGAGACTCTACCATGGTCAAATCATTAACATCTCCTTATAAAGGATTTATATCTAGATATGCTGAGGTATGTATTTATATAGGTTCTTTTCAAGTACCATTAGAGAATCATGTAAGTAGATGAGTAATCATATTGATTTAACAACCTATGAGGTACTCAATGGATATAGTTCACTATGAGCTCATCATGGCTGGTTCTATAGAGATAGGATATAGTAGAGATATAAGAGAAAGTGTTTTCCCTATATAAATTCATACCTATGATGCAGTACAAGAGAAATATATGGTAGTTGAGAGTTTCTTGGATGATAACATACAACTAGTAGTTTCATATAGCTGGAGTACAAGAGATTATACCTTCATTTAGAGGATTCTACCCCAGTCTTAAGGATTGATGCATGTGAGATGTTTTAGGAGGAGTTCCTAGGAAGACTGTTTTGTGGTTATGGTCTTTACAGATGCGCCCATTCATACATAAGAGAGGCATTGTTACTCATGGGACGTCATGGGACGTCTTGCAAGGGATTTTTCAACATCTCATACAACTGACATAGATACCACATATTTTTTTCTGAGGTAGATAAGACATTAGAGGAAGACATGTTAATTGGACAGACCAAAGGGAAGAGGAGTTGGGATAATAGAAGGAGGTGGTAGAAACATAATATTGGTAACCAAACCATCCATTGGTGGTCTATACCTATCTTAGGGGGTTTTATAATAGGGGTGAGTTAGAAGTAGGTAATAATTTTTTTAAACCATAGCCTCTATGAATGACATCAATGGTGATATATTTCTTGTATAAATTATCATCAGTACCATATGACACATGTTCTAGTCAATCATTTTTTAGATACAATGTATGAGACTTTGAGATTATTGTAGATCCCTTGGCTCATCAAATTTTCATGGAGACTCTTATGGGATAACACTCTACAATTAGACAGTTTTTCAAAAGTGTGACTTGAATCTTGGAGGAAAGACATTCTATTATGGTATCTTTATAAAAGTTATTAGGACATACAAAATCATCATTGGGATGGAATGGATAGCCAAACTTCATTCCCAAAATGATTGTTATAGGAAGATGGTGTGGGGTGTTTATAGTGATATAACATGGTATTTGTTATTTGTTGTAATAGAATCCCTTTATTTTCATTATGGTCTCATTGATACGAGGGTTACACCAATTTCTCATAATTTTACAAGCATGACCATGGTTGTAGGTGATGTTATGAATTCCCAATTTCATGTAGTGGTGGTGGATTATGATAATGTCTTCCCAAAATATGATTTAGGTTTCCCTCCCCATCATTATATAGACTTCTTCTTTGATCTACACCCCAATAATAAACTAATATTTTCTCCTTCAAATTATATTACTCCCATAGGGCATCGAGAGGTGAGGATGAAACTGTAGGACTTGTAGTGGAAGTTATTTCTTAAATCCAGTGTTTCACTCTAGGTAGAAAATGTATTGTCTTCCAAAATGGAAAATGAGATATTGAGGATGAGTATGATCTAAAAATTATTGAAAATGGTGACTGAAATAAATGATTTCACAACTGAGGATAGATGACCACTTTGATCAATTCGTAGCTGAATTATGGTGTTAATATTTTTTCCTAAAGTGAATCCATAAAAAACGGTGTGTTTACGATGAGAATATACAGAATGAAACATTCAGATGTCTCTTTGTTCACTATTTTTACTTGGTGATTCCCATTATTATAATTCCCCATAGTACTGTTCGTGAGACTCATGAACCATGGCTATCATCCTTTCATAAACTAGTTACTATTACTCTTTATTGAAGATGACATTGAATAATCAATTTCTGGGGAGAATATCATGAGAAAAAAGGAGGTTTGATTTGTACATACTATGAGTGAACCACTTATATAGAATGATCTCTTTGTTTGAGTAATTAATTTCATATTTCCACATTCTATGACTTGTTTTCTCATCAGATAGTATGGCTCAGAATTTAGACATGGTCAATGCATTGTTAGATTAGGAGGTACCCAAGAGAATGATGGAGGTGCGGAGCTTCATTTTGATGGTAGGCTCTAACTTATGATTCTAACCTAGAATTTATTTGAAATCAAAACCCATGAAATCTATAAACTGAAAGGGGAATCCTTTTTTATGAAAAAATGTGAAAACATTCAATTCTATTGTTGAGGTAGAAGGTGAATTGTGCTACCATCTTGATATTTTTTTAGTAGAGTGTTTAGTATGTAATGTTTAGTTATTAATTATGAAATGGTATTTGTTATGTTATGATATAGATATATGGATTATGAAATATGGATCAGGATTGTTGATACCACATGAGAAGAAAGAAATGACCATGATCTTGAGTTTGAAGAGGTGGTCTTCATAGTACAGATGTGTGGAAACTGTGTAATGAAAGATTGATTTATCATGTATTTTTATCACAATAGTATAAAGTATATATTTTCCCATAATTATATTAACATCATACAAAGGGGATGGATAGAGTTCCTTTGGGATTATAGAATTGGTATGATCTACATTCCAGGTATGTTTAATGTTGTATTAGATGTTCTCAGTATATGATCTTGTTCATAGTTATTGAATTTGGTATTAGATTAGTTGGTCTCATTTTAATAACACTATGTAGATGAATATGGAGCATCATACCTCTAGGTAAAGGTTGTTACCATCCCCATTTGATAGATTTAGGTTGTAACAAATTGGGGATTTAAACTGTGAGATAATACATACTAAAATATCCACTATACCTACTTATAATTTAAGTTCATAATATTGGGAGTTGTTTTCTTTTCAAAATATTAATGATGGTTATAGTGATGTTGTGAGAGGAGATTTTGAGAGAGTTTCATACATATCAATATGAGGTATATCTTTGGGTAAATAATTTATATGGACATTTGATTTCGTTTTTTGTGGTCTATGATGATGAATATGTTTTTGTATTTATCACTCAATGATATACTTTTCAGCAACATAAGGTGAGAACAGAGTTCCAGTGGGTCGAACTAAACCCCTATATGATCCATAGGTGATGTGGGATTATATATCTATGTACATTATGAATTTATTACCATGTATGTCTTGGGTAAATAATATCAATTTGGTTATCATGTAATGAATCACCATTTCATAACACATCATAGATATTTCGGACTAGAATTATTTATAGAGAGTGGTTCACATATAGGTTTAGAAGGCAGTTAAAATCAATTCAGTTTAATCAAGGTTCATTTTTTCCATGATTCTTTCTTCACATCATAATTTTGGAAGGGATTTTAGTAGAAATTTCAGAGTCAGTTATGGATGAACATAGCATTTCACTCCAAAGTGACATCAACAATTAGATGACTGATTTGGTTATGGAGAAAATGATATGACCATGAATTTTGTAATTTGGACGTAGTGGGTAGGATAACCCTCAATGGGTGTAGTTTTTGTAAAATAGCTATAACCATTCTACCATAGGTATGGTTCCATTCAAAGATTTATATGGTTTAATCTACATGTCACTATAATGAGTACGTACCCAAGTGATTTGAGAGTAATGGGCACAAAGTTGGTGAGAAAAAGCACCATGAAGTTTTAGATCATTTAGGAGTGGTTGAATTTTTTACATATCCATTAGAAGTATTGTGTGGAACGATATAAATTTCCATTGGAGTTATAGGATGAAGAGTGTGTGTTCCTATATATATCACCTTAATGGGAATTATGTAGATTTGGATACGGTGACATGTTGTCTTCGAAATTCCTAATCCATTTGTTGATACATTGTAGAGTTGATGATGTTGTGTGCCTATTAGTTATAACTCTATAGTTAAACTAGGTACACAATATCATACATGTGAAATAGCTAATGATGTACATTCATGACCCATCATAGGATATAGATTGGGAAATGCATAACAATTAGGATACTGTTGCCTTTTCGGAGTATCGATTATTTATCAAGGATCGATTGTAGAGGATCCTTCATGGGAAAGAATTTTATTTAGTGCATGTCAAGTGGAAACATATGAATATCATAGAGAGCACATAAGAGAGGTATGTTCTAATACATTCTCAGTACCCATAGATCTTTGTGTATCAATTATTTTAAATATTCAAGATATAATGTCCCAAGGTGGGGAGAATGTAATGACTAGTGTATTTCATGTATTTTTTTTATATTGTATTCCCTTCATTCAAGACCAGGTGATGAGATCGATCATGATTTGGAGGCCCAGTGTGACTAGAATATATTTTTCAAATATAATAAATATATTAAATGGAATGTGTGTTCTATTTTCCTAAAATATATAATAACATGTATAAGGGGGCATATACAAAGAATCAGTTTCTGTTATTAATTTTTAAAATATCAATTTTATCCTATGAGTGACATAACATAGGACATTAGGAAGGGTTTGTGGAAAATTTATCACAACCAAGGAAATTAAAAGAAATATTGAATAAATTAGTTAATTTCAATATAATTGATGATGTGACCGAATATTGGTTATGTATAATTTCCTGAAAAATCATATGGTTATTCGAATAACCAAAGAGCCATTAAAGATACTTTAGAGATAGTATTGAAGACTCTATCTCATAAGAATGTTGAGCGTATCATTGATCAATTATAGACACACAATAGAATACACGGATCATTCTAATGACTATTATACTATATCATTATTCATCAGTGATCTATTGTAATAAAGGTAGAATGATTATTTCATTAGATACTTTCCCTATTGTTAATTTATATGATGAATGTGAATAAATCAACGAAAAAATTGATCCGAGGTTTCATTGCCTAGAATGATGGGATTATTTATGGTTTTATTTTGGTGAGTTATCATTCAAATATTTAATTATTCATTTTTATTTTAATGGTGATTGATTTAGTCCAACATGATCATTAGATGCAGTTCATTACTCGTGATTTTGGATGCAAATTTATCCCTTGATTATTTGATTACAATGGGTTTTCTTCATTTTCCCCACAGATTGAAATATCCCAATCAATCGTTCATTTTAAACCCATTTATATGAAAACCCTTCACTTTATTACACATTTAAAAATGATTAATTACATAATATTCACTTGATACAGTGTAGAAGATAAAGAGGTCTAGTGTCTTTAGGACTTTGGATCATTAAATAACAACATAAAATATAAAATACAACATCTTTATTGAAAAATTATTTTTCATGACGACTACATTCTCTCATACTTAGAAATGCATGGGATAACCTGAGAACATGCATAAGAAAAGGGTGAGCTATAAAGACCAGTAAGGGAATAAACATGGAATAACATGAGGAATATAGTACATGTTCAACAATAGGCATATCAATGGATAACAATAGAAAGATTAACATAAAGGAAAGATAAATCATGATAATCATTACATGGAAATGTGGAAACAACATTTAACACGATTTAAGTGTGATCCAGTGATCAATTCCCATAGAGCATGAGTAAACCATCATTGAACAAGAAGAATGGATAAAAACTAGTTTCACATGAATTTCCATGATTCAACACCCATTTCAAATGACGTATCATGATACTATATTTTACCCAATTCATTTGAGTGCTATCAGGGTGAACCCTTATTAAACATTTCATTTCATGCATAAGTGTGCCACTTGGGTCATATAACATGGAATCAATCCGCAACATAAGTTATTCCATGATTAATTAATGTGGAATTAATACATGAATCTACCATTAAATATGTATATTTTTATAATGTTTAATACCGTTGATAGAGACATTGATATGGTATTCACTACACAATGAACATCGCTTGGAAAAACATGGTGCAATTTCGGCCAAATAAGAGCTTGACATAAGGATTCATGAAAATGGTTGATGATAAAGAAAAGGGTGTATCATCATATGTAAATGAAAAGTACTGTAAGGGGGTCATATAGATACATGTATGTACTAAAATGATGGAATTTATATGCATAATAAAAAATAATTACTTGGATGAAAAACAGGAGAGTGAAATCACTCATGGAATTTCATTATGTTAAAAAGTGTTCATGGAAGACAATAATTAGTGAGAAAGGGGTATCCCATCATCAAAACATATATAGAACAGTATGGGGGAGGTGTTTAATCATACCCCAACAATTATAATTGAAAATAAAAGGGCATAACAACATAATGAAATTCAGAATAAAAATGAGAAAATGGGAAATCCATTACATGGATGTATGATCTCAAAGGCTTGGGAGGGGCTTGAGAGAGGCTTCATGGGAGCTTGGGGAACCATGGGAGGAATCTAGATAGTGTATAGAAGAGGTCGGACGAACTCCAAAGCCTTTGAGTGAAGAGAATGTGGGATCTTGGGTGGGGTTATATAGGAAAGGAGAGGAATTTCTTTATTATTTAGGTATGTGGTACATCACATTAAACTAATCAAATCCACAAACCAGCCCATGGGATTTCCCCTTGGGTTTTTCCACAGTGGAGTTAAAACAATATTTTATAATTCCAATGGACTATCTTAATAAAATATCTAGGGTGCTTATGTATAGGTGAGTCACACTCTCAAGGAAAACAATTCAAAAAGACAAAATGTTTTACAAGCCTTGAAGGGTGCACTAAAGCTTTTTAAAATAAATCTAAAAAACCCAAAATCTAATTATTTTAATGGTAATATATATATTTTATGAACATAATATTTATTTTATTTTGTTACATAACTATTGGGTCATTATGATGTCATAAAACACATTATATATTTAAACAGTATTTAATTTTTACACATAAAATCACATGTCTTTGAAAATTATGAAAAATTCACCACTAGATAATTTCAGTGTCCGGATTCCAAAAATAGTATTTATTTTATCTAAATAATTTTATAAATATTTGAATTTTTAATTTTAATATAAAATATGAAATTTACCAAAAAATTTAGGGGTTTTGACAAAAACAGCTTTTAAACCATAATAAAAATTAATACTGAGTTCATAAAATTATATGATCATTTATATTTAATATGAATTATTTTAATTATAATAATAATTTATTAAAATATTATTTAATATAAAAAATTATTAATTCATCTACATAGATTTTATAGTTGAATATTAACTAAAAATACTATTTGTGCTTTGAAAAATATATACAAAGTAACAATAATAAAATGAATGCACAGTATTTATCCAAAAATAATGTACATAGTCATAGTGTTGGGGTCTTGTCAAATAACCCTTTATAACACCCACATAATATCGAAGGATAATGTGTGCGATGGTGACAGATTCGTGGGGTGGCTCGGATAACATCACTCAGATGGTAATCTCTATTAACTTCCACTTCTCCCACAGTCAATTTCTCTCTAGATTAACATGTTCATTCTAATCTTGGGATTTGTCAATAATAAAGCACAATGATGCCACCTCCTTTTTGAGCTCCAAAAAAATGGGCTTCGTATGGGGAAAGTCAACTGGATGAGTCCATTGCTTATTATGTATGAGTAAATCGAATTTGTTAAATCTCAATATTTATACAAATCATGTGATCATTGTTCAATGACAATATTATTAATGATCACAATTATTGATGGTATTTTAAAAATCCAAAACATAAACCCAATTATGGTTAAAAACTTTTTAAATAATGAGACATTTAATTAGATCAAGATGGATTTCTATTAATGGAAGTTTCGGTCATTATAATCTTCCCCCTTAAAAAAATACACCCCCAAAATTTCCTTTTACCACACTAAAACATATATGGGTAACTTTGATTCATTATTTATTCCAATTACCATGTCACTTCTTTAATATTTTTGTTTCTACATAACCCCTTGATTAGGTCAGTGTCTTATTTTTAGAACATTTTCTCTACGATCTATGATCTCCACTGGTTTCTCCTCTTAAGAAAGATCATCCAATAAGTGTACTACCTTTGAAAAGAGTACATGTGAAGGGTCTTATATGTAATTATTTAAGAGATATACATGAAAGACATCTTGTACATTGGACATGGTATGTGAATGTGCTAGTCGATATGCCACATCCCCAACATGGTCAAGAATCATGAAGGGACCAATGTACCTATGACATATCTTTTTCATTAATTCTAAACCCCATGACCTTATTACGTGGAGATATGCATAGAAATACCATTTCTCCAACATTAAACTCATGGTCTCATTGATAGTTATCTACATTACTCTTCTATCGACTCTAGGCTGCCATGATATTCTGCTGAATGGTTTTCACCTTCTCCACCATTTCTTTGATAATTTATGTTCCTAGTACTTTACGCTCATCGACATCATCCCAACACGCTGGTGTTATACACCTCTTCCTATATAGGGCTTCATATGGTTCCATTTGGATTCATGAGTGGAAATTGTGATTATTGAATAATTCAACCTGTGGAAGATGTTGGTCCCAAAATCCCTTTAAGTACTTGGAACATGATAAAAGCATAACTTCTAGTGTCTGAACAGTTCACTCGTATTGGCCAAAATTTTGAGGTTAATATGACGTATTAAAGATCAGTCCAGTGCATAGAGCATGTTGGAGGCATTTTTAGAACTCTGAGGTGATTCTTAGATGACGATCAGATACAATAGATAGCAGAAATCCATGCAGCCTTACCACATCTTTGATGCAAATCCGTGAAAGTTGATCAAACGAAATGTCCTCTCAAATTGAGATAAAGAGAGTTGTCTTCGTAAGATGATCCACAGTTACCCATATAGAATTATTTCTTCGAGATGTCCTGGAATGTCTAGTAAAAAATTACACGGTAATGATTTCCCACTTCCATGTTGGTATGGGTAGTGGTTGCATCATCCCCTTAGAATTTTTTCCTATCAGCCTTCACTTTATATCATACCATGCACTTTGAAGTATAATCCACAATCTCCTTTTTTATATTTTCCTACAAAATGTTTTCTCAGAGATCTCAATACATATTAGTCCTACCTAGGTGAATATAGAAGGTTGAGCTATGTGAGTCATCCAGAAGATCCTTCTTTATCTATGAATCGAATGGTACACATAATCATGACCAAAATATCATGATTTTTTCACTGTCAACAATTAAATATGGGGATATTACTTTTCTAATAGATTCCACCGTTTTTAAAATTTCAACATCCTTTAATTGAACATTCATTAACCATTCCAAAATTGACGGTTGAGCAATCATTTGTGAAACCATAGAAGTTGTTTCCTTCTTTATGATTCCTAGTCCCATTATCAACAAATCTAAGAAGAATGGATCCTTCTCAATCCTCATCAATGATAGAATAGCTTGATCCGTTATACATAAAGAATCTTCCACCATGTTTGATTTCCCAGGGTGGTAATGGATTGTGAAGTCATAGTCTATGATCAGCTGTAACCATATTCATTAATGCATGTTCAACTCCTTCTGTGTGAATACATACTTGAAGATTTTGTGGTCTGTATATATTTCACACTTCTCCCCAAAGAGATAATGCTTCCATATTCGTTATATGAAGATCACCGCAGCTAACACCATATCATGTGTTGGATAATTCCTCTGTTGAAAATTTAATTTCCTTGAAGTATAGGCAATTCCATTTTAATTTTTCATCAACACACATCCCAGGACCTTCTTCGAAGCATCACTAAATACCACAAAAATTCCTCCACTTGTGGGTAAAGTGAGCATGACAGCAGTGATAGGCCACCTTTTCAACTCCCTGAAGCTGTAATCACATTCATAACTCCATGTAAAAATTACTCCCCTATAAGTTAGCTTAGCTGGATGGTTGGAAAATTGTGAGAAATATATCAGAAATCATTGATAATACCATACTAATCCCAAAAAGCTACAGATATCGGTTACCAAGGTTGGCCTCGTCCATCCCTCCATTGTAGTTGTCTTGAAGGGATCCACAGATATCCCTTTATTTGTGATGATATGACCCAAGAATGAGACTTCCATCAACCATAACTCACACTTTCTATAATTTTCATAGAGCTTCTCCTTCAGCATGGTATCATGTAAAGTTCTTAGATGCTCCTCGTGATCATCCTTGGTTTTGGAATATATTGGAATATCATCTGTAAATACTAACACAAATTTGTCGAGGTAATCTCTAAATACTCTATAAACCAAGTCCTTAAAGATTTATAGAGCATTAGTGATTCCAAAAATCATTAATATTAATTCATAGTTCCCATATCTTGTATGAAAAGTGGTCTTGGGGATATCTACTTTCTTCAACCTTCCTTGATAATATCAAGACTGAAAATACACCTTAGATAATTTTTGTGCTCCATGTAGCTGATTGAACACATCATAAATTCTTGGTAGAGTATACTTTTTCTTTATCCCGATATTATAAGCTCATGATAATCAATTCAAAGGTGCATTTATCTATACTTCTTCATGATGAAGAGGACTGGTGCACCCCATGGTGAAGCACTTGGCTGTATAAATCCTTTATCCTGATTCTTCTATACTTGTTTCTTCATCTCCTAAAGCACCACAAAAACCATTCTATATGAATTCTTTAATATTGTAAACTCCCAAGGTATGGAATCAATTGATAATTAAACATCTATTCTAGGAAGAATACTAGATAATTCCATTGGAAACACATTGGTGGATTCCCTCACAATAGGCTTGTCTTCAATGATGGTTTCCTCCTTGGAATCAAACATCTGAGATTTATTTCAAAGCTCATATGGTAGTAATATACTTTCTAGAGATAATAGGTCTAAAGAAGATTCATCCTCCTCCTTGCACTTCTATAAAATCAGAGGTCGATTATCCATATGCAGTGTGATTTCCCTCTCATGTAAATTTATGTTGGATCTACGTATGGAAAGCTAATCCATTCCCAGAATTTCATCAAATTCAAATATAGGGAGTATGATGAGGTTTAACAATATGTTCAATCCACAAATTATGATAGGGGATGAGTTATATTTATGAGATGCAATGATTTCCACATTTTTTGTACTCACTGCAAGCTTTACTTCCATTATTTGTGGTATTGATTGGATTGTTCTACTAAACATTAGGGATATAGAAGAAAGTATAAAACTATAATTAAAATGTATTTTTGATATTATTGAATGAAGAACTAGAATAATTGTCACAACTTCGTTGTTGGGGTTCACTCTGGTGTTAGTGATAAAAAAATCTCACCCTTGCTGCCTTGGAGGTTCTAGGTTTCCTCCTAAAACCCTCATCTTAGTGCACTGATTTGAAAAGTTCCTCAGTTCTTTGTAGTTGAAGTAATGAACAATGAGTTGTGGGTCGGGCAGAGAATTCCTATCATCTATCACAATCATGGGTTTTTCTTACAGATAGTTAACAGCTAGATGTCCTTCTCTTCTACAGAAAGAGCATTTCCCCATCCCCTTCAGGCAGTTTACAGGGAGCTTCTTTCCGGAACTTTGGAAAGTGGGGTGTTTGATATTCTTAGCACCATAGGATTTATCCATCACACAGACAGGCTTGAATTCCACCTAACGCTTCTTATCCCCATGATTCCCCTGAGATTTTACATACTCCATTTCAACCTTTAGGGCACATCAGACAATTTATTCAAAGCTGTCAAAGTCAAGGATCGCCCGCGCTTTCCATAGGCTAGGTTTCATCCCACCAAAGAATTGGTCAATCTTGCCATTAGGGGTAACGACAAATATGGATGCATATCGTGTAGGACTTGTAATGTTTTCCACATACACTTAGACGGATTCATCGTCATTCTACATGAGTGTAAATAAGTTCTTTTCCATATTATGTTGGAGGGTGTGTGGAAAATAAATATCGAAAAACGTCTTCAGGAAATCCATCCATTCCAACCCTCGATCTCCTCCTCAGGATACATATTTTTTATCAATGTCCACCACAGATCAGCTTCACCCTCCATACAATAAGTATCCATGACAACACTCTCATGTTCAGAACATTGAAGGATGGAAATGATCTTTTCAATGTAGTTGATCCATTGTTCGGCGATTGAGGGATAAGATGATACATTAAAAGTATGAGGCCTTTGTCTCATGAAGCTCTCGATAGAGACTTGTTCTATCTTAGTGGGGGTTGAAAGTTCCCCATGACCAAAGTTTCAATTAAAATATTGAGTTAACTGAGTTATAGGAGTCACAAAGTTGGTGATCCATGCACCCATCATATTGGGTATCTCATTATCACTGTATTCACATTGATCCTCACATAACTTGTTAGTCCAAGTCCTCCTATTAAAGTTCTTTGGCTAGAATAAAAGGATTATTTGGGGTAACATGTAAAGGGTATTCCATGGACAAAAATAGATGAATTATAAATTACTTTTATTCCTTAACATATAAATCCATAGGCTTCAAGCTATGTAATTCATGATTTACTTTCTAACATATATTCTTAGAGGGATTTTTTAAATCCATTAATAATGGTTCATACTAAGCATGAGAATATACCAAAGCATATCACCCCCATAGATTCGTAAACAAGAGTGCAACAAGGCCCATTGTCGTGAACTAGTTCCTATTTGATTCTTGCTAAAATTTGGGATTTCAGATTTTACCCCTAGGATACATTTGTGCCAGAGACACCACTACCTGGTCACATCTAGATAGTGATTTAATTTCATGATAAACAACTTACTCAACATTCACCAATAATTAGGGATGTTTTTATTATAATTTTTCTTTTCTCTAAGTCTTCAAAGGATTTTATAATCCATTTCCAAAAAATAACTAATCCTATAATTTTATACCATCTTTGACAACCCTACTCTTTATTACACACTTAAACATGATTTATTACATAAACATCACTAGATAAAATATAATATATAGAGATTTATAGTTTAATTAGTGAATATTATCATTAAATAACAACGTAAAACATTAAATACTACATCTTTATTAGAATCTTCTTTTAAATGACCACTACATTCCCTTGTACTAATCATTGCATGGGATAACCTGAACAATAGCATAAGAAAAGAGTGAGCTTTAAATCCCAGTAAGGGAATAAACATGGAATAACAAGAGGAATACAATACATGTTAGAATATAAGAATATCAATGGATCACAAGTGAATAATTAACATAAAGTCATGATAAAGAATGATAATCAAAAAATGGAAATGTGGCAACAACATTTAACATGATTTAAGCATGAGCCATGGCTCATTGGACCTTGAGCATAAGTAAACCCTCATTGCACATGAAGCATGAGTAAAAAAAATTTCACGTGAATTAGAATGATTCAACACCAATTACAGATAACATATCATGATACTATACTTTACACAATGAATTGGATTTCTATCAGGGCACACCCTTATTAATCAATTCATTTAATGCATAGGTGTGCCACATAGATCATATACCTTGGAATCAATCAATATCATAATTTATTCCATGATTAAGTATTGTGGTATATATAAAAGAAGGTACCAATCTATATGTATATGTGTATAAAGGTGAATACCCTGGATAGAGACATTAGTATGGTATTCACTACACAATGTTCATGGCTGGGAAAAACGCAGTGCAATTTCGGCAGCATAATGGCATGGTATAAGGATTCATGAAAATGGTTGATGAGATAGAAAATTGTGTCTCATCATATTTAAATTAAATGGAAAGTAAGGGGGTTATATAGATACATATACCAACAAATGAAATGGGATTTAGATTCGTAAAAAAATTAATTACTCGTATTTTATAGAGGAAAGTGAAATCCCTCAATGAATTTCAACATGGTAATGGGTGTACATGGGAAGAATTAATGAAAGGTAAATGATTCTTGCATAATCCAAAAATAAATATGACAGTATGGGAGAGTTTATAAATCATACAACAACATTAATAATTGAAAATAAAATTTTATAACAATGTAATTAAATAGAGACCAAAATGAGAAACGAAGAAATCCCTTACATGGAAGTGTGACCCCAAAGGATTGAGAGAGGACTAAGAGAGGCTTCTTGTGAGTTTGGGACACCACAGTGGGATTCTAGAGAGAGGATGGAAGAGGTTGGAGGAATTTAAAAGGCTTTTAGTGTGGAGGAATTGAGAGCATGGTTGGGTTTATATAGGAAAGGATAGAGAATTCATTATTATATAGGTTTGGGGAACCTCACATTAAACTAATCAAATCAACAAACCATCCCATGGTTTTTTCAATATGGGAGTGGAAATAAATATTTTATAAGCCCAATGGCCGAAATTCTTAAAATATTGAGGTTGTTTATGTGGAGGTGAGTCACACTCTCCCGGATCTCAATTTAAAAAGAAAAAATGTTTTATAAACATTGAAGGATCCACTAAAGCTTTGTAAAATTAATAAAACAAACCAAAATTACATTATTTTAATGGTTAAACATATGTTGGAAGAAAATAATTTTTCTATTATTTTAATACATCACTATTGGGTCATTATGATGTTATAAAAAACATTATATATTAAAATCATTTTTTATTTTTACCCAAAATTTCAACTGTCTCGAAAAATTATGAAAAATTCACTGTTGCATAATTTTGACATATTGATTCCAAAAATAATATTCATTTTAGCTAAATAATTTTATAAAGAGGTGATATTTTTATATTAAAATAAAAACCAATATTTACCCAAAATTAATGGGTTTTGACAAAAACAACTTTCAAACCATAACAAAAATTAAAATTGAATTCATAAAATTATAAGGAAATTTTTATTTAATTAAAATTTATTTATTTATAATAATATTTTTTAAAAATTAATTAATTAAAAAACCCATTAATTAATCAAGATAGATTTCTTAGTATAATATTTAAGAAAAATAATATTTTTTTCTTTAAAACCTATTTACGGATTAAAAATAATAAAATTAATGCACATTATTTATACAAAAATAATGTACATAGTCATAGTGCTATGGTACTATTACATAACCCATTATAACACCCGCATAAGACCGAATGGTATGGTTTGGGATGGTGATAGACTCATTGGGTGGCTCTGATAACATCACTGAGGTGGTAATCTTAATTAACATCCACTTCTCTCATTGTCGATTCCGCTCAAGCATAATATGTTCAAGCTCGGCTTGGGCATGGTCAAGACATAAGCCCAATGACGCCACCTCCTTTTCGAGATCTGACAAATGGGCTTCATTCGAGGCATGTTTACAGGATGAGGACATAACTTCCTTTTTCTGAGTAAATCAGATTTGTTAAAGGCTGAAATATATTCTAATCATGTGATCACCATTCAACAGTTATATTAGTAATGATCAAATTTATTAATAGTTTATTAAAAATCCAATAAATGAAACCAATGAAGTTCAAAAAACATTTTACATAATGATACATTTAATTAGATCAAGATGTATTTTCATTAATAAACGTTTGGGCCATTACAATATCATCTCAAAACAATATGATACTGAATATTCATGATTGAAACAACATGATGTTGGAGAAATGATAGGAGTGGTTATGGATCATGTTGTTTTTGATACACATTTTGTGTTATTTTTTCTATAACAAATAAATATGAACAAGATAAATTTATGAATGAATCTATGGGTCGAATATTATAATTCAATTATGGTTTGGTCCATTGGGGTTTTCCTCAATATTTTCCTAAATAGAAGATTCCATGTTGAATGATGGATGAATGTACAAAAATTCAAATTTTAGATATATATTTATGAAAACAAATTCACTAAATATTATTTAATGTGATGCCATGTGTCATGTGTCCCTACTACGATGGATATAGTTTTATAAGAATGATGGGTATCCCAAAGAAATGTTACTTGGAGACACATAATATGATATCTTCTTTGAGAGGTCAAGAGTACTGTGGAGGGTACACGGATATAGGATGTGGAACATGGGTTCAAGAATGGTTTGTTCTATACCTGGTCATAAACTAGAATAGTACATTTGATAACTCATGAACTGGTATTGGTGTATAGTACATATAAAACTAAAAGAATTTTTATCTCTATGCTGAAAAATATATTTGATTAGACATCAGATTTTTACATAGGAAGGACATGGTGTCAAGGGACACTGTGTGTAACCGTACTACACATTATGTTCTCCTACAATAATTTTGTAGATCTATTTTCTTATTTATATATTGTAAAAGTTTTATTGTGACTTACCTATGTAGTTTACCCTAATTTTTAGTATGATATTTCCACCCACTACAAGGATATCGATCCATTATACATTATTTCATATATAGAGTCAATTGAATCCCACTTATAGGCTAAAAATGATAGTATTGCCCATCTTTGTTCCCTATGTGAATTTATTCATATCTTCATGACCAATAATATGTCGGGACTGATCCTCTACATAGTGGTTTAATCATGTTTTAGTTGTTTGTGTCATCTAATTATGTTGGGAGTGATCGTCAAAAGTGTATCGTATCACCTCAGAATTAAAGTGTATACTCTCAATGGAGAGACCTGGGAAGAAATGCCACTTGTTTGGACATGGACAGTTTTATAAGTCATAAGATTGTGTTCTCTTGGACTTGTTCTATTTGGAATATGTGATTTTACATCCTAATATGTCATACTATGGGATTGAATTAACAGTAATATATATGTGCTTGATGAGTATATAACGATTTTATTGTTATTTGTGTTATAGATTAATTCCAATATAGATCGGATTGTATTTCAATTATTATACCCATTGGGATTTTTGTGGAGTCTAATTGTGTTTTTTTATGCTCACCCATGAACGATATATTCCCACAATATTCATTTATTCGTTATAAAATCAACCATTTTGTAGATTTAGTAAAGGAATAATATCATATAGGGAAATGCGTGGAATGATTGATTAGCATGTGTTCTTACAGTATTCTAACACATGTCCCAGTTTTACTTTCAATTTTGACTTTTTTAAACTCTATGTAGAGGGATTGTATTTAGCCATATTTTTCTTACTTTACATTTACTCATATGCCAATTTTTGGATTTGTAGACAATCATGATTGTTTTATCACATTTAAATACATTTTGATATTTTAAGGGATTGAATTTGTGTCTGTGTGTGTGTGTGGGTTAATTGATTCATGTCAAAATATGGAATCCTCTCTCGATGCTCCCGAGGCCTCCCCCGATTGTGGATCGAGATGAAATCCTAGATCGCTGATGGAGGTTGCTGTGTCCCCTCCTCTGGCAGTGGGGGGAGGGGTTTCTTCATCCTCTAGTTTCGCAAATAGAGGTATGTTTGAATCTGGTTTTTTCTTGCCTGAGATACAGGTAGTGCCGAGGGTTCCAGGATGCATTTCTGGTCAGCCCATCATTCCAGTCTCAGTTCGAGAGTTTTCCGAAGCTACTTCGATGATTTCCACAACATTAATCGCAAGGTTTGTGCGGCATCGCCCTTTGATTGAGGATTTTGGGAAAATGGTTAATGAAGATTGGGGTTTAAAGAATCCGGCGTCGGTCGGGATTTTTGGGCCTCGATAGATCCTCATCATCTTCTCTGATTAGGATGACTTGGGGAGAGCATGGTCTAGACCAAGGAAAGCCTCCTCATTTCATCTTCTTCGGTGGTCTTTTGAACATCATATGAACCAGTATTCCCCAAATCTTTCCATCTGGTTGCAGTTTCCAGGAATTCCCTCCTGTTCCAGAACCCCAGGTTTCTGAAGTCGATAGGCAACTCCATCAGGTACTTCATTTTCTATGATCAGAGGACAACCTCTATGGGCAACCCTGAATCTGCACGAATCTGTGTGGAGATGGATCTCTCAAAGAAGCCACCTGGTACTGTCTGGATCGTGGTGGAGATTGAGTACAGGTATGCACAAAAGATTTACTATGAGTCTTGGATCCCATTCTGCTCCTTTTGTCATAAGAAGGGGCACGAGAGGGATGATTGTAGAAAGAGTGGCAGAACTGCACGAAGAGTGGATGCCTGCACATTGTTGGATGATCCTGTCCCAGGTGCACACCTAGAAGATAAATCTCATCTAGCTGTCACTGCTATCATGGAGCCGGGAATATCCTCAGGGGGTTTGATGAATGGAACTGCTCTGATTGCTGGATCTGGGTATATTCCCGTGAATGGTGCTAGGGGAACCCAACTAGGAAAAATTGGAGTGGCTATGTCTCATCCTGGGGAATAAATTTTGAATGAGTCTAACACACATATGATGGTGATAGAAGATTCAGATCTACATAAGATGGCAGGATCTGTGAATCATGAATCCAAGGATCAACATGATATGGAGTGGTCAAACACTGACTTTCAGTACATTGGCAGGGGGTTTGCTTTGATGCAGGACAATTCTAAACCTATGGAACTGGTGTCTGAACAGAGGAACACACCTGATGTCATGGTGCAGGTAAATCCTAATGAATTTTTTAACTGTTCTATAAACAAATTTGCAGCGCTGGCTGATGTTGAAGAAAATGAGGCAAAGGAGATTGATATGGCAGAGGAAGTTGGAGAGAAAGAGGGCAATGTTAGCCTGGGCGGATTTAGTGAGGAATGTAAAAGCCCCTGTGATGTTGACACAATCATGATACCTCAAATGGAGGGTGGGAAGGATGGAAATTTCAGTCCTCCTTTGGACCATAAAAATAAGTGGGGGGATAGACTTGAATATAAAGAAGAGCCCCACAGTAACAAAACATCCTATAGGGATTCTGTTAAGAATAGAATTCATGAGACCCTAAGAAATGAAGTGGAGGAAAAAACTCATAGTAGGAGGAAGCCATGGAGAGACAATACGGACCTACCCAAATCAATGGTGACAAGGTATGCAAACAATAATGTATGGTCACAAGAAACTGCCATTGTAAATGGGTACAATGGAAAACGAAGAGGAGGGTCCCCAAAGAGTGACAAAGGGCCAAGTGGGAAGCGGCCAAATCAAGGAGAAATTGACTGAAGAAATGCTTCGGAAGAAAAACATGTATCTTGAGATGATGCGAAAATACGAGTATTCTGAATGTGATTCAGCTGACCCTGATGATTAGTTATCTGATGATGGGGAGAGGGGTGCTTATGGCTTTGATGTAATTTAACGTCTTTTCTTTCTATTGTCTTTACATGCACTTTTTCTTCAATAAATTTGTGGGATCAGGCTTTCACCTAGTTCAGACGTTCCTTGGATAATTGATTCATGTGAAAATCCCTCCAATGATGGTGATATGCCTACTTGGCACCAATCAACACCCCAATCTTATTGGACAAGGGGATGGAGAGTCATTTCATGGGACCTACTCATACATGTTGTGAAAAAATTTAATTTTAAAAAATTAATGAATAACAAATTTTATGATTCCCAATATTGAATCCATCATTAAATATTTAATTCATTAATTTAGGTTAATATAATTTAAAACTAGTTATATAGATATTAAAAAATATTTCTCCGTAGATTTATCTTGAAATGTATTAAAAATTATTGTATCCAAATTCATTAAAATATTGTTTTAAATGACCTAAATTTGATGAATTTAAATATTATTTTACTAATGATGTAAATTAAACATTTTTAAATAATTTATATCATTTTATATTGTTTAAAAATGAATGAATATTTCAAAAAAATCCATATTTTTTCTATTAATCAAAAAAAATTATCCTTTAAAAAATTTCTAAAAATCTCACTAAAATAATATTATCTATCTTTTAATTTATTTTTTTTCTAATATAAAATTTCTCAATGTTTCAAAAATTAATTTTATTATTTAATCACAAAATTAATTAATTTCACTAATTAATATAATTCTACATTTAATATATATAACATATTATCTAAAAATTACGTAAATTAATATCAATTTTCCCTATCATTATAAAACCATTATAAATTTTTTCCAAATTTTTTTTGTTCAATTTAATACCACCCTGGTGAAAATAAATTTTATTATAGTATTAATATAAATATATTATGATTTTTTAGAACCCTGTGTTTATTGTATTTAAATCAATATAAAATATTTAATTTAGCTTAAATTAGAATGTCCTAAAATTTTGTATTATAAGAAGGATGGAATCCAGAATCTAGATCTGTGCACTATGGTGTAATTACATATGGATTTTATTTTCCATAACATTTTATATAGGGTTGTTCTATAATGGATTTTTTTGTAGAGTGACCTACACTATAATAAAAATATATTTCACACTAAAGATTCCCTTGCAGAATAATTTCGATTAAAATTGTTTATGTGAATCATTATAACATGGAGCCCTCCATGTTTTCTACCATAACTGGGGGAGTGTACTACAAAATTTGGGTCACATTATATCATGGAACTTATTTGTTTTATGAGTTAAATGTTGTATCATGGGATTCAATTTTACATAAGTGGGGAGGGGATTCTATTTTAGACTTACCATTTGGGGGATCATTACACCACAAAAAAATTTTCCCCACAACAAAAGAGAGTACCTATAATAGCAGGAACCGATGAGCATCATTTTCACTAATCGGAAACAGTTACACAGATGAGCATTGGTGGCAACGAGGAGTGTCTATGGCAATAATGGGCATTAGTGGAACCAATATTTAATGATAGAACTAATGATTCTCGGGTGTTGGTGCTTGGGAAGGAGTGCCAGGGTGACAGTGCCATGAGGACGGTGCCAGGCCAATGGTTCTAGGGAGACGGTGACTCACATAACAGTGAGTCCTCCCATGTTTTTCCAAGACCTACTAGTATTTTCCCCAATAACACATCATTTGACATAAAAGTATTTTAATATTCTTTCCAAATATATTTAAAGGTACTAAAATATGGTTTAAATCTCTAATACATGTGTGAACCTTGAGCTACCAAATCGTGTGGCCTTTATTCTTAGTGTCACACACTATTATTGTTTAATAGTTTCTCCATTGTTACTTGTTATTATACATTTAATGTAAATCTATTAAATCACATCAATTATCTCCACCATTTCTTTGGATAATTATTAAATCTCAATTAATCCCAACATGTGGAACCTCCCAACCACATGGTTGAGCCACGATCTTACATTTATGTACATAGAAACATCTCTCATATTTTAGGATCTGGACTTTTATTAAGTTGAGATTTTCTATTATTTTCCTTTCCCACTATCATTGTTTATTTGGAGTCCATATTACAAAAAAAATCATGCATTGTTCAAGAGCCCCTTCCCCTCTCCCTTGGAGCATTGAAGTGTCTTATATGTGGCACATCTGCAGTTCTTGATACGAGGAGAAAACATCGATTATGGATTATCCAAGTCTGGTATTCATTCTTCTCCCTTTTCGGTGTATCACATGGGGTGTATATGAAAATTTTTCCTCTAGGCATTGATGAATCAAAACCTCAACAAAGATAATATATGGATTCATAATAATGAAGGGGTGTGTTTGATGATGATGACAATGTACTTTTTTATCTTCCTTTCTCTTTTGTGAATTTTATGGTATTCTGTCCATGGGAAATTGTGGCTACTGGTGGTCTCTTCTTGTGCACTAATGAAAATATGTTTTCTGGATAATCCTCTTATTTAATAATAGTAACATAGAGACCGGTTAATCACGTAAAATTGTTTGAATGAATGGATTCCCAATGAACAGTAACCCTTGTGTGATTACCCCGATTAAGCAAACAGAAATAGGGATCTTAATTAATAGTGTGATTAAATATGAGAACTCTATTTCTATGTTCTAGTGAGGTGAATGGTTGTTCTATATTATTCCGTTTTGGTAATGTGGATGGGGAAGGTATCCCCTATTATTGAATTGATGGATTCTGGACCTTAGCCCATGTCGGGTCGTATGTTGGGGCTTGGTTTTGTTCTAGTACATCGAGATATATCACATAATTATTTTTTTGCGGGGATATTACAAGATAACTATGGGTGAATTCATAAATTAATAAATGGATATTTTTTATTTCTTTAACTATGGAAATTCCTGATACTATCCTGGTAGTAAGGGATTTTTTATGGAATCCCTAGGACATTATAACAAGATAGGCTTCAATGGGGAATTATTTTGGGAATGTCTCGGTTTCGGAAGCCACCCTGAGGTGCTCTGTACCCAGTTGGTCACATGGACTCAAGAGCATTTCATCAAATGCTAGAAGATTTTAACTAGAAGTGAGGGCCATGGGTGTGATGGTAGAGAAACTATGCTCTAATTGCCAGAGTAACACAGAAGAAGGGAAACAAATATGCAACAGCAGAAATAATAAATATACCACCAACAATGATAGTGGGAAACTATAATAACAAATAGCTGAGGCACATATATAAAGGATGATAATCTCCCTTTGATACAAATTGTGACAACCAGGTACCACAATGTCCTCGTTGTGGGCCCTACATATTATCTCAGGTAGTTCACCACACATAAGGATATGTACCACATCTGATACCAAATGTGACAACTCAGTCCCAGTGATAGCACAGACACCCTGCCTTAACATGGACGTCATGTCCAGGCCTCCTAGGTACCACCAGTTTTCCCACAAACACGTAGTTCCCACACTAGGGACCACCCACATTGCTGGAAGAGTCATCTGACTAATGATTTCCCCCACAGGGAAACACATGTATTTTTTAGGGTGCTTTGCCCCCACTCACACACACCCTGGGAACCTTCCTAGAAGGTCACCCATCCCGATCACTACACAAGTCCAATCACTCTTAACTATGGAGTTCTAATCAAACAATCTCGTAAAAAGGTAGGTGCACCTTATTAACATGAGTCATATCATTTAGTCATTTAACCCTTTATCATTTGGGGGTGTTACAGTTTTCTAAGAATGGGGTGTGTAGTAGTTGTGGCTGTTGTATTTTAGTTCATGAATGAATAGAAATGAGGGTGTTTGTGTGTGTGATGGTTTTGGAACCCTTTGTTTTGGATATGTTCTTGTATATCTATGAATATAATTTTACTCACCCCACTCATGTTGAGAACATCATTCTGAACAACCCAATTTCATGGGGTAGGGTTTTTTTCGAACATTCTTATTAATGGATGGTTATTAGCCCTCTACTGCTCCCTCTCCCAAGTATCTCGTGACTATCCAGGCAGTTTGTGATGGAAAAATGGCCCTTATATCCCATCACATTTTTTGTAGGGTATGTTGTGAGGGTTGGACCAAGTGTGTGTGAGCATGTATTTTTCTCAACTGTCTTCGGGATGAGGCCTAGATGTCTTGGGGCATGTCCGTAGTTGTTCTAACCCAGCGGTCTACATGTGTGGTTCTGTATAGTAGTGGTGGACCAGGTGTATACATTCGATATTTGTGTATGTGGAGGACCATGGTTCTTTATGGAGAGATACATGGTTGAGGTGCCCCATAAAGTTGTTGTTGGGGGAAAAAGTGGGACTACTGTGAATATGGCGGGGGTGGTCTAACGTGTATGATGTCTTCAATAACTTGTGGGAATGTAGTGCAGGGTACCCAAATATCGATGTTCTATAACTATTACATGCCTCACTATCATTTTGTGGCGAGTGTTCCTTGGTATGGTTGGGTGTATAGTTTTATTTGTAAGTGTTTTGGTTTCCTCTACTTTATCACAGAGCCTTAGAGTGCCTCCCCCCATGTGCATGAGAGCTTTTTATTTTCCTAACTAAGTATACATGTTTAATCACCATGTGTATATAAAAAACTTTTTAGGTTTTTAGGAAGACTACGGGGACCATGCAAGACCATAGTAGCTCATAGGTTGGGATAGTTTTTGTTTCTAGATTATATTCAATGGTACTTTACCATTGGAGTTTTCTTGTACATAGTCTGGGATTTTTATGGATCATTTATAAGGGAATGGGTTTTGTCTTCACTTTTACCTTCTGTTTTGGAGTTGTTTGGATTTTTACTATCTTATCTATTGATCCTACTAAATTAAAAGGTTATTTTCGTCCATTTACATGTTATTATATACCCTTGGTGTAGGTTGCCACAATGGGGATTATTGAGTGAGGGAATCGGGGGGTCATTATCTCTGCTTAAATTTTATGAAGGAAGGGTCTGACAGTTTTATGTTTCTTCCCTCATCTTACTGAATGCGGGTCATGATAAAATGGTATTAGGGGATGATATTTGTGATATTTAAAGGATTTTAGGGTTAGTAATAGTTACTATTTCATGGTATGGTGGTGAAAATGTGTTAGGAATTCGTGGTCCGTGTAACAGGCCAACAAAGACCAGATATGGCCTAAAATTTTATGGGGCCACATGATCTGATTAAAGGATGCTGGATGTAAGGACCCGACCCTAGTTTCCCAGAGCTAATGCCTCATTGGATTACATTGACATACATACAAGGAATACTAATCCTAAAGGACCAAGTAGTTTAGTATTATTGGAAACAAGATACATAAATTATTTTATCATTACATCATGAATGGAGATATAAAGCAATTTAATTCCACTAGAAACATATTGTCTTCTTGATTATTCTTGAATGTCATTCATAATTTACAATATCATGTCCTATGAAAAATGAAACATAAAAATGGGGTGATATCATACACTCATTAAGATTAAGTAATACTACAGAAGATAACATAAATATTTGACATGGTGAATAATTGAAAACACGTGCCTTTAGAAATAAATTTGAACATAAAATGGATGGAATATGAGCTGAGTAAATATTGACATAATATAACACAATCAAGGGTATTTTAATAGTCGAATAACCACTTGAACTTGCACATACTAGCTTCATAATGAGATAAGTTCATATTAAGAACATTGTAAAATATTTTTTCATATACTCAGCCAAGACGTCTAATGATTAAGGCCTCATCCAAAATCCATATATAACATTGGGAAACGCCTTGGCCAATTCCACAAATATTTTCCTCTAGAGACCCACTGATGCATCAAGGGGCTATAGAAGGCCCCACCCATTAGATAATAAGTCCAATTCATTCTTCATATATATGGGGATAAACACACACAACTTATACAATCATATTGAAACTATCATATAATAAGTAACTATCATTCCCCAATCATTACACATAAAACACTAACCATTTGGACTAATATGTTGAATAGTTTTAGGATAGATCTTCCACAATAGAGATTTTCCTAAACCATTATATAATATATGATAATGATATAAAAAAATTTTAAACCGAATAATACATAATAATCAACAAGAGTGATGAAATAGATGAAGATACTCTCATAAAATCATCGAGTTATTCTTGAGATAAAAACCCTTTTACATTGAGAAGAAGTGTTCTTTTGGAAAAATATTTGTATAAAACCATAATTGAATTAAGATAGTATATATTAAAAAAAATGAGTTTTTTATAAGCATAATGGTTTAAAAAAAAATAGATTATATAGTTCCTTTGTAAATAGGTATGATTTTGAGAAATTCCCTTGAATCGGGCTTGTATTTTGGAAATAGTTTTGAATGATTATTTTAACACATGTTACTATCCATAAAATACTGAAGGTTTATGGATGGTAAAAATATATATAATACTCACTCAGAATTTATTAGGAGTATATATCAATACATAATAATTTCATTGAGGTAATTAGATAATGAAAGTAACCTGAATGAAAATCGATGTTTGGGGGGGAACCCTTACCTTGACTCTGAATGTGTTCCGCTCTTGAACATAAGATCTTGGAATATGAACTTACAAATATTAATAAGTTTTTTAATAATATATTTGAAATTTAATTATATTATCACAATTGTAATTAGTTTATTTATAACCTTATTCATAAGTTATTGTATTGAATACCGTCATTCTGAAGTGTTCATTTTATTTATTTTCATATTCAGTTCACTTGTTTTCAATTATGTGGAATAAATGTAAATCTCCAAAATTTAAATTATATATTCTTTATGAACATAAATAGGTGTTATTGGTCATTTCTATAAGTTGGTAAAATGGAATTAATATTTATTAGTATATAGCACTTCAATGACAATTGTTTCGGTTAATTTGTGTGTTTTGATTAAAAAGAACACATTTTTAATAATAATTTAAAACCATTTCTCCAAAAAGATTACAGAATATTACATAGGTTATAATACATATATAATAATATGGTTCAACCAAAATAATAATTGTTTTCTAACCATAATTTTGAATGAGCATAGAAATCGAAATCCAATCATCCCTGAATATGGAAAATTGACACATCTCAGATTGTGTTCTTGCTACTAGTATAAATAAAGGTAAAAGGGAGAGATGATGATAACTTATTCCACTATAATGAAAAGACTCTAGGACAAATATGGTACTACAGTCATCACAAAATATGGATAAAGAGATGTATTTTAAAAAAGAAAACAAATGAACTTTAGATTAAATACAATGTTTTGAAAAGAGTAATTTACCTCTTGAACCAAACTTCCTTGAGTGCCTCCTTAAGGGAAAGGTTATGATATTTTATTGAGAAAAAAGCTTGATGGACTTGGGAGAGTAGATTGGGAGGGTATTTGGATAGAATTTGGAGAAGGCCCAAGGCTTGAGAGGAGTGAAGTGAAGGGCACATGAGGGGGGGGTTTATAGTGGAGGACATATGGGATTTCTTAATATAAAATTCATTAATTTATTATTTACCCACAAGAATAGGTATAGTGAGCCTTCCTTGACCAATCATAGTAATTTTATCATGTGATTTTGAAACAAGTGTCCTTGCATCACTTGTGATGTCGTGAATAGTGTATTTAACTAATATACAGTATTTTACAGTATTTCACTATTCATAAAAACTTCAAGTATAACATAAAAATACCCAAATTTCACCCCAAACATTTAGCGAAATTTAGAATCCAAAAATGAAGTCCATATTTCAAAAATAATTTTTTTAATATTATTAAATAATTATGTAAATAAATTCATTATATATTCTAAAAAACAATCGTAATACATTTATTTACTTATTCCAAAGCTTAGGTATATTATACATTATCATGAATATTATTTATATACTATCATGGGTAGGGTTACTATTCATTAGTGTATGTCACTACTCATAAATGTTTGTTACTATCGATAAATGAAGGTTAAAATTCACCATAAATTATGTTTTTCTTATTAGTTTCCAAATAACTTACTAATCGCAACCATGCGTGACAGATTTTCAAAATTCACAACACATAAGTGAAAAACATATGTTTAAAGGGTCACATATCACATATTATTACGTTGTAAACTGTTTATATGCAATGAATTTCCTTTGAAAAATATTGGTTTGTTACATTCTCCCTTCCTTACAAAAATTTCGTCCTCAAAATTTACAAAATGTTACCTAAAATGATTCCGTGTAGTCTTCATCATTAGCTCAACTTGCTCCCATGTTGCCTCTTCCAACTTATGGTTCCTCAAAAGAAAATTTACCAGAAGAGTCATTCAACATCTCAATACTTGTTCTATGGTATCAAGAAACTTGATTGACTCTTCACAATAAGACATATCGGGCTCAAGATCAATTTCTTCAAAAGTGAGTACATGTGTTGTGTCTGCCATGTATTTTCTTAACATTGACACATGTAAAACATTGTGAACTTTGGAGAGCCATGGTGGAACTTCCAATCTATAAGATATGGCTTCAATTAGGTCCCAAATATCAAAAGGTCTGATGTGCATGGAACTTAATTTTCTCTTCTTACTAAATCGCATAATACCCTTCCATGGAGATATCTTCAAGAAAACACGGTATCCTTCACAAAATGCAAATCCTTTATTTTCTTATAATCATAGATATTTTTGATATATTTTTTTTGATATGGGTTTGCATTATCTTCACATATTTCGTTATTACCTCAATGAGTTTTGGGACTATGAGCTTTCATTCACCAATATCATCCCAACAAATTGGTGTATGAAATATCTTTCCATACAATGCATTATATGGTTCCATCTGAATACATGAATCGAATCTATTGTTATATGAAAATTATATGTGAGGTATATATTGATCCCACATGCCTTTAAAATCATGTGAACAATTCCTCATCATGGTTTTCAATGTTTGGATAGTTCCTTTTGATTATCCATTAGTTTTTGGGTGGTATGCAGTAATGAAACGTATATCAGTATCTAGGGCCTTCTAAAGACTTTTCCAGAATCCTGATGTAAAACAGGGATCCCAATCAAAAAAAGTTGATGAAGGTACACCATTATGTCTTACAACCTCATTAATATAGATTCTTCTTAAACGTTCAATTGGTAAATCATCTCTTATAGAATAAAAATGATATTATTTCTTAAGACGGTCAATAATGAACCATATAGCATAATTCATTCTGGGAGACTTTGGTAGACACATGATAAAGTCCATTGTAATATCATCCCATTTCCACATAGTAATAAGAAGGGGTTACATGAATACTCTAGGATGTTGTCTTCCAGCCATCACTTGTTGACAAACAAAACATATCGACAAGTAATCCAAAATATCCCTCAACATGTTTCCCACCAAAAATGTTCCTTTACATCTATAAACATCATTTTTCTACCAGAGTTTATAGTGAAATTAGAGCAATGAGAATCATCCAGTAGTTCCCTCTTATGCACAGGAATATCAGGAACAAATATCCTCTTTTTAAATTTCAAAATTCCACAATCATATGCAGATTCAGTAAATGTTCAAACATTGATAGCATTAATTTTCTTTTGAAACTCCTCATCATCAACCAGATAACATTTTATCCTCCCTAGTAAAGATTTTATGAAACCATTTGAAAAATTATTGATGTGTTTCCTTCTTCGATAATTCCCATAACCATCTTTACTAGATCCATGAACATAAGATCCTGTTCAATTTAAATCTTGTCCATAATTCCATGGTCATTTCTACTCAAAGAATCTTTCACCTTATTTTCCTTCCCCATGTTGTAGTGTATTGTGCAATCATAGTCTTTGAGTAGTTCAATCCATATCCTTTGTCTCATGTAGAGTACTTTCAATGAAAATATATAATTCAAACTCTTATGATTAGTATATATGTCACATTTTTTTTTCTATAGAGGTAATGTCTCCAAATAATTAGAGCAAAGATTACCATTGATAACACAAGATCATGAGTTGGATTGTTTTTTTCATGAATGATTAGTTTCTTTGATGCATAAGCAATCGATTGATCATTCTTCATAAGGACACAACCAATTCCATTCATTGATGCCTCATTGTAGATAACAAACCCATCATTTCACATTGGTAGGGTTAGGATCGAAGCGTTCACTATCCTCCTCATCGATTCATTAAAACATTCTTCACATTCCATTGTCTAGAAAAACATAACCCCTTTTTGTGTGATCCTCATCATTGGGTTGGCTAAATGGGGGATGTTCTGAATGAAACACCAATAATAACATGCAAGTCCAATAAAACTAAGAACCTAAGATACATTTATTGGATTAGTCCATTATTAAACAGTCTTTTTCTTCGCAATATCTACTAATATTCCATATTTAGAGACAATGTGGACCAGAAAGGACACCGATTGATGATAAAAATTACACTATCTAAACATCCCATATAATTAATTTCTTATATATGTCATCAGAATAATGTGTATGTGATTTGAGTGATCTTCATTGTTTTTAGATTATACTAGGAATACATCAATAAAACCCACTACAAAGCCATCAAGACAATCCTTAAAAGAAATGTTCATCAGATCCCTGAAGACAGAGGGTGCATTAGTTAGTCCAAAAGGCATTACTGTAAACACATAAAGCTCGTACCTGGTTCAAAATGTTGTTTTTGGAATGTCTTAATTCTTCAAAAGTAACTGATGTTATCCAAGTCAAAGTTCAATCATAGAAAAATATTGGGCTCAGTGAAGTTCATCAAATAAATCATCAATTCAAGGGTGAGGATACATTTTCCTTATTGTAATAACATTGATCTCCTTGTATTCTATGAACATCCTTGTAGACCCATATTTCTTATTTACTAAAAGAATAGTGTATCCCCATTGAGAAATACTAGGGTGAATAAATCAAATACCACTCAATTACTCTAGTTGATCTTTATTTCAACAAACTCAACAGTGGCCATTCAATAAGGGGTCATTGATATGTGCCTTGAACCAGGAATTAAGTCAATGGAAAACTCAATTTCTTGATCTGGAGGATGTCCAGGTAAATCATATGGAATGGCATCCACATATTCTTTCAGAATAGGTGCGTCCTCTATCAGTATATTCTTCCCCTCACCCATATTTATTTCATTCCATTCCAACCAAATAATTGAATTTAGTAGAGCTATTTGGGGTGGATCTAAATAAGAATCACATTGTGAGGTTTCTACTCTAAAAATAAGGGATTATACACAATTCTATAATATTGTATCTTCCTTGTTCTTTCAATAGATACTCACATAATAATTTGATATCCAATAAATACCAAAAGGTATATCATAGTTAACCATTTGTATGATGATGAAGTTAGAAACTAAAGCACGTTTATGTGTCATGAGGGGGACTAATCAACCTGCATTTGTTTTAATGATACATCCCCAAGGGGCTATGACTGATAACACCTTTATTAAATAAAATTGGACATATCTAATTTTCATGGAAAATTGGGAAGATATAAATGAATGCGATGATCCATAATCAAATAATGTATTGGCTAAGTTAGATGAAACAATCAATGTACCTACCACCACTTCATAAGGAAGTTCAACCTCCGCAGTTGTGATCATATAAGTTTTTCCCTGCTCACTTGGACTTTTCTGTTGCATTTTTCCTTAATGCATACAATAATTTCCATAGTGTCCCATATCATGATGATTTTGGCATTGAACCTAAATGGGTTCTTTCATCCCATTGCAATCACCATCAATATGACATTTCTGACCGAAATTTTAGCATACTCATTTTCCATTTTAGCAAACACCAGGGTGTTTCCTTCCACAATTATCACAGGGTGGAAATTACACTCTTCCCTTCTTCCACATTTCATTATTTCCTTTCCCAAAGTTCTTAGCAACCCTCTTCCATTCTTTCTTTCCCTTAAAGTCATAATACATGGAGATTTATTTTTCTGTCTTCATATCATAAGAAACTATTTCCTCATATGATGAGAATCCTTGGGATACCAGGGCCCACTGGAGGAATGGCTTTATGCCATCAAAAAATCAATGAATTTTTCTCCTTGGATTTCGTATATAGTCTACAACATGTCATTCTAACCATGTGAAGATAGCTTCATACTTAGAAACATTATCATCTTACTTCTACCTCAGATTCTAACATTGTCTATCCATATCCGCTCTGTCTTCATGAGGAAAGTATTTCTATAAGAATATTTCTTTAAAATCACTCCATTCCATCTCTTCTATTTCTTCATCCTCATTTGTGTTTTGGATTAATGAAAACCACTAATCCATATCTCTTGATAGACGATAAACTTCCATGATGACCTTCTCTCTTTCATTACATCCCAAGGAAAGAAATATCTTCTCGGGGGAACTTATCCACTACTCAACTACAAATGGGTTTTTAGTCCTATAGAATGATTGAGTTTGTTGTCACATAATGAAATATAACATATCTCCTTCACATGTGGGATCCAGATGCTCCATACAGTTAAGGTTATTATTCATAACCTCTGTATGTTTTCCAAGTATAGTTATAAGTTTCTCAGCACCAGTCATAGCCCAAGAGCCAACATCATTATCTTGAATCTAAGGGAAATCCCTATAGGGGACACGTGCATTCATGTAGTTTTCATTATTACAGTAGGAACCATTTCTAGTTAATGGCATGCAATAGATTAGGTTATAAATCAAAATTCAAAAACATAACATAAAAAATACTTATCACAAATTGGAATACAAGGAATGGTTGATCCCATAATCACAAAAATGGTTTCTTTGAGAAATATTTTACATTTAAATCATTCAAAATGGATTGTAAAGAAAATTTGAATTGACCTAACCATATGCCCCATCACTGTCATAACCAAAAGTGCTACAAGTCCCGTTTCTGATCACATGTTCCCATTCGAGTCTAGCTCAAATCATTGTTTTCTGGGTTTATGCCTAGATACATCTTCTCCAGAGCTGCCTCTACCTGCTCGTATCCAGACAGGTATGTATTGCTCGAATGATCCACATAATCTATTACTTACCAAAATACCAGGAAGTTCTTGTATGTTTATCCTTGAAAACTATCTTAGGGACTCTTCCCTAATATACATATGCTAAATCTAGTTTCCATGTTTTATACTAAACATTCTCTGATACCAACTCTAAGGACCTGACCCCAGTTTCCCGAAGTCGGTGCCTTATTGGATTACGTTCGCATACATACACGGAATACAAATCCCGAAGGTCCTAGTAGGTTAGTATTATTTGAAACAATATACATAAATAATTTTAACATTACATCATGAAGGGAGATACAACACTAATTTATTACACTAGTGACATCATGTCTCCATGATTATGCTTTCATGTAATTCATAATTTACATCATCATGTCCTGTGAAAAAATGAAACATAAGGAAGGGATGAGCTCAAATTCTTAGTAAGAGTAAGAATTGCAGCAAAAGATAATATAAAATTAGACATGGTGAATAATTAAAAACACATTCATTTAGAAATAAATTTGAACATAAAATGGCAGGAATATGAGATGAGTAAATATTGCCATTATATAACATTATCAAGTCTATCCAACTAGTTTAATAACCGCATGAACATTCAATTACTAGCATCATGATGGGGGAAGTGCATATTCCAGACATTCTAAAACATTTTTTCAAGGCCTCGGTCAAGATGTCTAATGATTAAGGCCTCAACCAATATTTATATATCTCATTGGTAAAGGCCTCAGCCAATTCCACATCTATTTGTCTCATGAGACATACCGATGCATCGAGGCGATATATCGGGCCCCACCCATCACATAATAAGTCCAATGAATTCCTCACATGAGCGTGGATAAACATAAACACCATATACTTTAATATTTAAACTATCATATAAAATGTAACTATCTTTCCCCAATCATTAAACATAAAACAGAAACCATTAAGAGTAATATGGTGAATGGTTATAGGATAGATCATCCATAATAGAGTTAGTAATAAAAAAATTTATGAAATATTTTAATTCCAAAATTGATTAATAAACCCAATAATATATAATATTCAACAAGAGTGTTTAAATAGATGAAGATACTCTCATAAAATCATCGAGTAATTTTTGAGATAAAAAAATTCTACTTTGTGAAGAAGATTTATTTTGAAAAAATATTTGTATAAAACTGAATGTTAATTAAGATAGTATTTCATTATAAAATGAAGTTTTTAGAAGGATAATATTTTCCAAAAAATGGATTATAGAGTTCCCTTGCAAATGGTTTTGAATTTGAAAAATTCCCTTAAATTGGGCTTGTATTTTGGAAATTGTTTTTAATGATTCTCTTAAATCATGTAACTATCCATAAAATAAGGAAGGGTTCTTCTTGGTAATCATATATATATATACATTTATTATACTCATACATAATTTATGAACAGTATATAACAATACATATAAATTTCATTGAGGCAATTAGGCAATAAAAGTAACCCGAATGAAAATGGATGTTCATGTGGAAAACCCTTACCTTAAATCCAAACATCGTCCGCTCTTGAACTTAAGCTCATGGAATATGAAATTATAATTATTAATAACCTATTTATGATCATATTAGACATTTATTTATTTTATCAAAAATCTGGATAGTTCATTTTGGTCTTTATTGATATGTTTTTGTATTGAATACCATTGTTCAAGAGTGTTTGTTTTCATTATTTTCATATTCGACTCACATGTTTTTAAGTATGTGGACGGAATGTAAATCCCCAAAATTGAAATTATATATTATTTATTAACATAAATAGTTGTTATTGTTCATTAATATAACTTGGTTACCTGTAATTAGGATGAGTTATTATATATATCTTTAATGATAATTGTTTCGGTTAATTTGTGGGTTTTGATTACAAAGAAGACATTTTTATTTATAACATAATACAATTTGTACAAAGGGATTACAGAATCATACATAGGTTATAATTTATATGTTATAATATTCTTCATCCATAACAATAATGTAATCCTGACCATAATTGATAATGATAATAGAAATCGAAATCCCATCGTCATTGAATGTGGAAAATTGACACATCTCAGATGGTGTTCTTGCTACTAGTATAAAATAAGGTAAAAGGGATTGATGATGATAATTTATTCCTCTATCAATAAAACATTACAGAACATATAAGGTACTAGAGTTATCACAAAATATTTATAAGGAGAGGTAATATAAAAATAAAACAAATGAACTTGAGAAGAAAGACAAAGAATTGAAAAAGAGGAATTTACCTCTTCAACCAAACTTAATTGATATCCTCCTTATTAGAGAGGTTTTGGTCTTTTTATTAGACCAAATCATTCTAGACGTGGGAGAGGAGGTTGGGTGGGTATGTGGACATAATTTGGAGAAGGCACAAGGCTTGATAGGATTAAAGCGAAGGGGAATTGAGAGTGGGTTTTTATAGTCAAGGAGAGACAGAATTTCATAATATAAAATTCATTAATATATTATTTGCACAAAAGACAAGGTATATTAGGACTTCCATGACCAATAATAGTATTATTACATTGGGAGTTCTAACAAAGTGTCCTTGCATCACTAGTGATTTAATGAATAATGTATTAAACTGATATACGGTGTTTTACCGTATTTCACTATTCATAAAAATTAAAATATTTCAGAAAAATCCAAAAAATTCACCCCAACCATTTTTCAACATGTAGAATCCTAAAATGTAGTCCATTTTTCATAAATATTTTTATAAATACAATTAATTAATTACTTAATTAAAATCATAATTTATTCTAAAAACAACAATCATAGAACATTTATTCACTAATTCCAAAGCATTGGTATAAAATTCGTTATCATGAATATTATTTATATACTATCATAGGTAAGGTTACTATTCATTAGGGAATGTCACTATTCATAAGGTTATGTTATTATTCATAAGGGTAGGTTACTATTCACAAAAAATTATGTTTTTTATTGGCCTCCAAATAACTTATTGATCGCAAATGTGTGAGTCAGATTTTAAAAATTCAGAAAACATAAGTGACAAACATATGTTTTAAGGGTCACATAGAACATATTAGTTCGTTATAACATGTTTATAAGAAAAAAATTTCCATTGAAAAATTTTGGGTTGTTACACTATACCAACTGAACAACAAAGTGAGGCTACAATTATTGCAGGGTAAGACCATAAGAAATGTAGATCCATAAGAATGAATTTTTTCATGTTTGTTCTGGGTGTTTGGAAAATTTAAAATGAATAAAAAGTTGAAGAAAAATTTAAAAGATATCATTTACACTACTCGGGCATAGGCATTCCTTGATTTCCTTGAAGCTATGGAAACCAGATAAAAACCATGAGTTGTGTGGGAGATTGAGGCCTAGGAGGGTTATTTTACTTTACACTAGAGGGCTGATCAAGAGGTGGAGGACTAATAGTTACTGATGACTCTTCATGCCTTTCAGCAGAAGACCCTTGGGAAGTACGATGGAATCATCTAAATCATCGTGAATGGAAGATGGATCATGGTTTTGGTGATATATTTCTTCATGATCCAAGATCCAGCTAGGTACTGGGTTCCTATGGCTATGAACAAGATGTTGGGAGCTTTGTTTTATTGATGGATGCACTATCATGGGGATAAAATGGATGCTATGGTTTCATGGAAAGACATCATGATTGAGTTCTGGGAAGGATTCCTTCCTTCCAAATGATGGCTGAGATGATACAAGAGCTGCACTGCCTCCATAAAGGGTGTATGATTGTGAGGGAATTGGGTATCATGTTCAAGGAACTATTTAGTGTTTCTCTGGTCCCCTTTTGGGATGAGGATTATCAAGTGAGACGTTTAGAGGAGGCACTCCAACCATCTCTTCTGTTTATTTTTACACCATTAACTCTACCAACATACCTAGAGGTTCAGAATAAGGCTGAATTAGTGGAGAGGATGTTTTTTTAGGAGGTGTTACACATGATGGGAACCATTTGAGCATGTCAAATGGGAAGGCCGTAAACAGAAATCCTCGAGTATCAGGGCCATCTAGGTTTCGGCATGTGGGGAGAAGGCCTCAACAGTTTTATTTCTGATTTCTCTGTCCTCGCCATTTATATTAAATCCTGGGATTGAGGTTCTTCATCTGTGAAATCTATGGATGCATTCAGAATCAATTTCTAGACTGAGTGCATTATAATGAAGGTGGACAGGTTCAACAACATCCTTACAAGAAACAATTCCAATCCAGGCCATTCTAGCAACTGCAGTAGGGACTGTAATCTCCCACTCCTTTGAGAGAAAACGTTTCATGATGAGGTCAGCATCAAAAAGCTATTCAAGAACCTCATGCATGGCATGTTTGGGGAGGAAGCTGATAGTCGAGGGGAGGAGGAGCTAGTCATGGGTAGTTGCTTGCCATAGAGGGAGTGGTTCTAGCCATCCCAGAGTTCTTTCGAGTTAAAATCATCTTATTTAGTAATAATGGATATACCTAGATTGATTCATGATCTCCACACTCCATTTTTTCACCCAGACTAGCCCATTCTATGTGAATATATGTAGAGAGACTTCTTGGGCCCCTGGAATTGAGTATGCCAGTCGGAGGTTGGACCGGCTCGACCTACGTTTTTTTTGGGATGTAGACTACATTGGGGCCACATCAGTCTAGTGGGGACCTCCTTTTACAAGAGATGAAACTATATGATGTAATTTTAGGCATCAACTAGATATTAAAAATGTATGTTGTTATGGAATGATTCTGGATATGGGTTGTGTTTTCCAATATGGGCTGCCATCTTGTATCATTCATCGGTGAGTGCGGACTCCAAGAGGGTAGCCAATGAGTTGGGACCCTTCTTTCCTTATTTTCCACAATGTTAGTGGAATTTTTAGACATAGAGATGGTGGATGTTTTTGGGGATTGTCAGTGAGTTCTGGAACATCTTCTCTTAAGAGGTCATGACTCTACCCCTTCGACATGATGTTGAGTTCAGAATTGACTAACAACCTGGTGCTTGTGCGATTTCCAGGGCTCCCTATCGGATGGTGCATTCTGAGTTGTAGGAGTTATAGATTCGTGTCAATGAATTTATGAAGAATGGTTTTTCTTCCACCTATAATGTCACCATGGGGTGCATTAGTCATCTTGGAAAAGAAGGTAGATGGTGGTCATATTTTTTTTATAGACTACATATGGCTGAATCAATTGACAGTCAAAAACTATTACCCCCTCCAGATGATTGATGAAATTTTTTATGAGTTGAAGGGATATGGTCGGTACTCTATTATCGATGTGTGGTAAAAATATCCCTAGATAAGGTTGATGGAAGGTGATATATTAATGTATACATTCAGGTGATGATTTGGGTACTTTATGTTTTTGGTCATGCCGTTTCGACGTTACGAATGCACCAACTGTGTTCATGGGGTTCTAGAACTCCCGCTTCCATGAGTATTTGGTCTAGTCTTTAGTCATTTTTATTGAAGACATACTAATATAATTGAGGTTTGAGGAGGATCAAGATGAGCATATGAATATGTTTTTAGAGGACATTCTACAGCACCAGCTCGATGAGAATTTGTCCAACTATATGTTCTATACATGAGAGGTAAACATACTTGGACACATGGTGTCCCAGAAGGGGATATCCTTGGACCCATAAAAGGTCTAGGTGGACATTTTTTTGGGATGCACCCACGAACATATTTGATAATCATAGATTCTTGGGTCTAGCTGGTTTCTACCAGAAGTTCATACCCAACATCTCAAGAGTTGCAACACCATTGTTAGCCTTGACCAAGAAAGACCAGGATATTGAATGGAGTGAGTTGTGCATGGAAGCCCTCACTTTTCTGAATGTTAAATTGTTTTTTTCTTGAGTAATAAGGATTCAATAGGACAAGGTAACATTTGATGTCATATGTGATTCATCATGCTTATGCTTGAGGTGTTTGTTGTTGGAGGATCTGGGAGTGATCCCTTATGGGTCTAGGTTGTTACATCCCCATGAACCTAAATGTTACTCCCATGACCTATAGCATACAGTGTTAGTGTTCACATTTATGTTGTGGTGGAATTACCTCATTGTGGAATGCTTTATGGTATTCATATATCACATGTTCATGAGGTATATATTCTCCCAGTGAGACAAGAACATGAAGCAGTGGAGGGGGATGGAGTTTCTTTAGGACTATGACATCAAGATATCTTACAACTCATGAAATGGAAATGTAGTGGATGATGATTTTAGAATAAGCCAAAAAAATATATGGTTCAATAGTTATTATATACGTGGATTGTAGTGGAGGATTTGGATGCATTACTGTTGGGAACGACGGTGCAGGATAGTAATGCTTCTCTGTTTCAGATAATAGTGTATCCTTCCTTGGTACAACAAGTGGAGGAGTCACAATGGGGGGGATAGTGGCAGATGTAATGTGTGATCGACTTAGCCAGGGAAATTCTCTTGGAAGAAGGTCAGACGATGGTCATAATAAAATTCTTTTCTATAGGTTTTGTTTTTCACAGATATGGTGAATGACAAATTCTTCGGTGTGATCCATAACTCACACCTTGTAGTACACCAAATAGTTTAAAATATGTACATATGCTTGAGGGGTCAGTTTTTGTTACCACGAGTAAAACAAGAAGTGGAAGAGTTTGTGGAAAAGAACCACATGTGCAAAAAAATTGAAGGATGACCATCGTGTTCTGTGTAGTATCTTACATCACTTAGATATCCATGAGTGTAAGTAGGTTGATATCTCGATGGATTTTATCACATGACTACCTCGGGATTAAGGATGTTGTGATTATATTTGGTTGGTGGTAGACTGGCAGACAAAATCATCTCACATTCTAGCAATCAAGTAGTTGAGTGTGGTGGATGCCTTATCATAGAGGTATGTGGATGAGGTGGTGTAATTGCATGGTTTTGTGAGTTCCATAGTCTCAAATCGGGATACATTGTTTATTCACATGTAATTAAAAGATATAAATATGAATTTGTAACCCAAGTATTCATCATCACTACTTTTGACCCCCATACAGATGGAATGATTGAGCGGACCATCTCGACATTTGAAGATTTGATATGGGAATGCATTTTGGACATCATATGATATCATTTATGACACATTCCTCTGGTAGAGTTTTTCTACAACAATATATACCACTCTAACATTGACATGGTTCCATTAAAAGCCTTGTATGAAAGACTATCTCTTTCACATGTGTGTTGGATAGTGGTTGGGGAAGTAGGTGTTTGTGGGCCATATTTTGTTTAGAGCCTAACAGAGATGGTCCAGCCAGTTCAAGAGGGGATGAAGGAGGCCTAGGAATGAAATATGTTGTTTATCAATCATAGGAGGAAACCCATGGAGTTCTAGTTTGTAGACCTCATGTTCATGAATTTATCCTCTCCGCATGGGAAACAGAGGTTTGGTAGGGAGAGTAAGGTATATCACATGTTTTTCGGACCTTTCGAGGTGTTACAGCAGGTAGTCATAGTTTCTTATAACCTAGTGCTTCCACCGGCTCAACTGAGGGAGCACGATGTCATCCAAGTATCTCAGCTCTGTCGGTATCTAATTGATGATTCACACATCCTATACTACGGTGAGAAGGATATCGATGACAAAGCGACGTTTCTGTAAAGAATAATACAAATCGAATATCGTGAGGATAAGGTTATTTGTGGATGAACCATTCCCTTTGTTCGTATGTTATAGAGGCATGGTGAAATAAAGAAGAGTTTATGGGAATTATATGCTTATTTGTGTTCCTAGGGCCCAGATCTGTTTTTAGTTGTATTATGTGTTTTTTAGTGACTTTTATGTAATGGTTTAAATTATTAAATAGTATATATTCCTTTTTTCATTTATTTTTTGAATTTGTATTAAATAACATATTATGGTTAGTGGAGGCCATTATCCCTAATCAAGACGAATTAAAGTGGATGTGATTTATCTCGTGGGTTGAGTCAATAAAACCCAAAAATGATAGTATCTTGACATGGGAATAGAGACTCCAGAATCCATGAGTGTGGATGGTGTGGCCTTCATGTGTTTGTGGGGTTACACTGGAAAGAAGAGAGGTAGTGTATACATTGTAGTTCAAGAGATAGATGAGGTAGCAGTGTTCCTATATATCAAGGTTGTTCGAGCTTTCAGACAACTCTAGGGTGGTATGCCTTCGGAAGGTATCTTACGAGGTAGTTGTACCATGTAACACCCCGACCCCAGTTACCCAGAGTCAGTGCATTATTACATAACATTGGCATGATCACAAAAGATCATGTCTCGAAAGACCGATTAGTTTATTAGTCTTGGAAACACTATATATATTCATAATTCTTACATTACATCATAAAGTAAAAACAACAACAACATATTTTCATCATATCCCCTAATACTATCACTACAGATTATTCATAAATTACTTATTCACACCCTGGAAAAAATAAAACATTGAAAGCGGTGAGATCAGATGCTCAGTAAGGATAACAGTATAGAGAAAACATTTATAAATACACATAAACATTTAAGGTAATGTATAAATAAAACAAAATCCTTTTAAACATGAACTACACCATAATATGGCAAAGATAAATTAAATTAATACCATTTACTTATTCACATGGATATTCTACTAGTTGAATAATCACATGCAATACCAATAACCAATTTCATAATGATGGAAATCATAATTCCAGACTATCATAACCACATTGTCAAGGCCTCGTGCCAAGACTACAAATAAGATCTTGTCAAGGCCTTGTGACAAGACACTAGTTTGCCTCATGACACCTACCGATTCATCAAGGACCTATAGCGGGATCCACCCGTCACTTACTATGTCCAATGCATTCTTTATATGAAAAGTTTGAATCATAACATAAACATTCATATTTAAACTAGCATACAAAATGTCAATACTATAACCACAAACCATGAATGGTATAAAAATAGCACATCCACAGTAAAACATAAGTCATTCGATACAATATGAAAGATTATATTATATCAGATTAACCTCGATTGAAAATAATGAAGGATATTGACATAGATTAAAATAATCATCAAACTATTGAGAGAAATTTCCACCTTTTTCATGAAAACATTTAAATGTCACACTATTTGTCAAGAAGCAATTTAAAATAGATTTTTGAATCAAAATGTCCCATACAACATTGAAACTTTTAAAAGGAATTTTGATTTAAAAACAATAATTTCTATATAAATAAATCCTTAAAACCATTTTTTAAACATTGACATTAATGATAAATATTTAGAATAATAAATCTTTAAAACATTTTAAAATGATATTTTAGGTATAGTTCCTATCCAAAAGAGAGACACTTGAATAAAAATAATTGATGTAATAATAAATTTTTAATATCATGAGAATAAAGGGATTCATGATAATATATGTCATAGTACATTATATGCACCATATAAACGTGATTTGGAGTATAACAACAAAGGAGTCTCAATGGAAAGTAAATTGAGATGAAATCTCTCATAAAGGTTGTATCCTTACGTTAAGGATAAATGAACGACATAATTATGTGTGAAAATTATAAATACACTAAAAATGATTGATTATTATGTGTAAAACAATCAAAGGACATTCTCACATATTTTTTTTAAAAACAACACCAATGAATTGGATGTTTAACTCAACAAATGGAGATTGAGTAAAAATTACTCTTATCATGTTCATGCCGATGACTTGAAAATTTAACAATGGAGAAATTATGTGTATAAATATTATATCCATAGAAAGGGGTGTTGAAATTATGACATAAGAAAATGAATAGTGATCCATAAATAATCGTGGAGTAAAATAATCAATGAAGTATGCATAAAGCCAAATGAGTGGAAATTTAAATTTCAAATTCCCTTATTTATTTGGTAACTTACAAAACATACACCCATTAAAGAACTATAATAAAATGATGATATAAATATCCATGAATTAAATTATATTACAAAATTAATACAAACATGGGAATTACACAATAAACCACATCCAATAAATAAGTGGCGAACAATGGAAATATCACTGAATTATGAGTGAGATAAGAAACCCCTTAATTTATACTGTTTTTTTGGTCGTGGGTAGATTAGCCTTCTGTATATGCTTGAAATAATTGATATTTAATTTTAATAGAATAATATACATTAATATGTTATCATATATTATCTTTTAACATTTCTTTGTTAATAATATCTTAGTTTTATCGTTGTTTCGGGTGTTAACTTACTCGTTTTCTTAGATATGATTTGTTACTTAACTCGTGTTTGTTAGGGATATGATGTATATTATTCATATATATAATGATATGAAGTCCATAAACATAATTTCTAATCATAAAATGAGATATATACTTGTATGGATATGATGGGGCAATGAATCTCATCGCGTTCGTGGAGATGGTAATCCGTATGTACGCACGAACGCTTCTTCCATTTCATTTTTCATTTTAAAAGAAATACAAACCAAATGATACAAAGGTATATTATTATTCAAGTATAATATAATATATTATATGTGTTACTTAATTTCATTAACACCATCCTTTATACATTCCATATATGGTATGAATGAGTCATATCACTTTGAGAGGGCGGTAGTCCCCACTTCCTCAAATGAAATTATTGTATATATATACAACATGAAACAAGTAATGGAAAGATATAAAATGTAATTAAAAAGCTTATTTTTAAAATAAATATCATAAATATCATATTTAATTATAGTTCCATCATAATGGACACCATGATAGCTGGTAAGAAATAATTGAACAATCATCGTTTTGTGAGACATTTGGTTTCCATCCACAGAAGCATTATCTTCTTCACCCATTAGATGGAGGTGTGTGTAATTATAGTTATAATACTTCTCATTAAAATATCATAGTATATTTTAGATAATTGTTTTGTTACAAAATAAAATAATAATAAGTGTTTAGGGGTTGGAGAAGTAAATAAAAAGAAAACAAGCTAAGAGTAATCGTTACCTTTAATTTGGGTAACTCCCATTGGAATACACCAAAATGGACTCTTGAAGTGCCTTCTGCCTAAGGTAAGGCTTCTATGAGGAGTAGAGTTACGTAGGGAGATTAATTGGATAGAGTTTGGAAGAGCCAAAAGGCTTGAGGGGTGTGAGGAATTGGTTAGAAGTGGTGTCCTTTTATAGGAGGGGGGTCTCTTTAGAAAAAACTTAAAGTATTAATCTATAATAAATTCATATTCGGTTTCTAATGGATGAAAAGAAAATTATTCAAATTATAAGGTTGGTATGGGTCTAATACCACTCAACCAATAGATTTTAGACAGGTTTTGGTCACTATAGTAACCTTATCTTTTGGATTTAACTCTTAGTTAAATAGTTTGACATTTATCATGTCTATTTGTATTTTTATATTATCTTGTTAATTAACATACTATATACTTCCATGCGGCCCCCAAGTGGTCCATTAATATTACACCTCTCAATATATAAGTTCTTTGGCCAATCCTTATATTTTTACGAATATAATATCAATTAAAAATATAATATATTTTTTAAAAAACTCTTTTTTGTCAATTTTGACACTATTGGGTATTTTGGTTTTGATAATTTCATAAAAGCATGATTACACTTAAAATTTTTTTATAAACAATCCTAATATGTCATATTAACATATAAAATTAGTTTGATTCATAAAAAGTATCATGTTAAATTTATTTTGATATTTATAATATCAATTATTTAAATATTTCATTAATTAAATAATTACTGCATCACAATAGTGTCATAAATAAAATAAATTATTTAATGTCTAAAAATTACAAATAAAATACCATTATTTATAAAATCTTATTATCTTTCTAATGAATATTTATAATCGAATTTATCTTATATATAAACCTATATTAAATATGTTTTAGTTATTAAACTTTGATTTTATCTCTTTTAACTCTTCTTTGAATTAAATAATAATAAATGTCCTAATCTAATTCAAGTCGACCTAAATGATAATATTTTATTCCTAATGTTTTTTTGGTCGAGATACACTTGTCCAATAGAATTAGGACCTGTGTTAGGGTAATATTAATATCCTTTTTACCCTTAATTACCCAATATATTTTTAACCGTGGTAAAAAAAAGTCCAAAGTTACTATTCACCAAAAATTATATTCATCTCATTGAACCACATTTTAATCCTTGATATTAACCGTGTATCTCGGATTTTCGGAATTCCACTCACAAAACCTATAAAATTATGTTTTATGTGAATTTCCAAATTATCTTAGAAGGTGGATAAAATACGGTGAAAAGTTCAGTAAAATTTTTATAAATCTAAAATTATTATAAACTAACTCCAATTAATTACATTGAGCATATATATGTATTATGTATATATTTCGACATTAATAAAATTTAAATAAAATAAATAATTAATAAAAAAATTCTTTTTTAAACTATAACTTAGTGTTTTTTCACTATTCATCAAAAATTGAATGTTTTCAGAAAAATACCAAAAATTCACCCTAATCTAATTTCGATATTCTGAATCCAAAAATGAAGTCCATTTTTAATGATAAAATTTATAGAATTTCAAAAAGTGGGTATTACTATTCATAACTACTAGTTTGATTGGTTGTGGTGGGTGTTAGAACTCGAAGTTGTGTACAACACACGCTACTGTATTATTCAAAGAGAACCTTACTGTGGAAGCTTGGGGTGTTACATTCCAACACCACTCTTTTCGTTGGGTTTATCCATGAAATATCAAGGATTAAAATTGTTTGAGAGTTGATTGATATAATGGGTCGGACCCTCTTGGACCATAGCATTGCCAATTTCTGGTTTATGGGGAGTCTTTGGGACCATCATTTACTCATTATTGATTGTTTATGCATTTTTGGATTGAAACAACAATGACGGTGATGAGAATTGGAGAACCAATGAGTGTTGGGTGTCAGTTACATCGATGATTGTCGATTACACCGATCGAAAACATTGGAACCAAATATAATAGGTGGCACTAAATGGAATGGGTGGCACTAATCTGCATTAGTGGCATCAAGGAACATTTCTTGCACCGATGGGTGTCCGTGGCGCCAATGTTTAATAGTGCCAGGGAAACAATGTCTGGGTGACGATTCCAAGGGCTATAGTGCTAAGGCAATGCTAACTCACCTAATGTTGAGTCCTTCCCTATATTTCTAGGACCTTACATTTTCCCCATTAATGTATCATTTGACATAAGAGAGTTTAAATGAATATTCTAAATCCATTTTATGGCAGTAAAATATGTTTTAAATCCCATATAGAAGGGAGACCCTTGAGCTACAAAAATGTTTGGCCATTTTCTATTGTGTCACACCCTTCTCATGTTTTATAATTTAATCTTTGTTATTTGTTTTTCTCTTTTTAATGGTTATCTATTATCCAACATTTGTTATCTCCACCATATCCGATAATAATTATTAAATCAAAATTTAACCCAACATGTGGAACCATCCAAACGCTTGGTAGATCCAAGATCCGAATTTTATGTACTTTTAAATAATCTCTGATATTTAATAATTTGGCCTTTTCTTAATCCTAGATCATCTATTATTTTCAGTTTTCTCTCTCTTAGTGAATTGAGATACCTTCATCCATAAAAAAAATCATTTGTCGTACTGAATCACATTCCACTCACCCTTGGAGCCTTGGAGTTTCCTAAATGTTGTGCATTCCCAATTATTGGAATGAGGAGAAAACATCGGTCGATGATCATCCAAGTAGGGTGATATTTCATCTCTCTTTTCTGTCTGTTATGCAGGGTGAGTATGAAAATGATTCCTAGGGTCCTGGATGAAACACAACAATAACAAAGATAATAAAAGGATTTTAAATAATGAAGGTGTATGTTTTATGATGGCGTTGTTGTACTCTTTTATTGTCTATTATATATTGTGTATTGTATGGGATTATGTCCACTAAAAATTGTGTCCATTGGTGGTACATTATTTCACACTAATGAGCCTTTATTTCTCGGATAATCTTGGGTTTGAATGGCGATAACATAAAGACTGGTTAATCACATAATCTCAGTTGATTAAAGTGATTCCCAATGAACATGAAACCTTGTGTGATCACCTTGACTAACCAAACAGAAAGAGGGAACATAATGAATGGTGTGATTAAATATGAAAAAATATTTTCTCTATTCATGTTATGTGTATGGTTATTCTATTTGACGCCATGGGGGCGACGTGGATGGGGATGGGTTCCCCTATTGTTGAGTTGTCGGATTATGGACCTATGGTCGTGTGGGACCATATGTTTTGTCTATGTTTGGTTCTATTAATATTAGGGATCTCATAGATCCCTTTTGTTGTTTGGACATTACTATAGAACTAGGAGTAAATGATTAAAATGGGTCGTGGATGTTTTACTTTTCTGGGATTATGGATATGCCAGTTTTGTACCCATTACCAAAGGATTATTTTTTAAATAATCCCTTGGAAATGATAAAAAGAATGGGTTAAATGGGTAATTATTTTACATGAATGGCATGTGCTCTGGTTTTGGTGGTAGTGTTTTTATGCATGAATGAATAGTAATGAGGGTGCTAATGTATGGGAGGGTTTTGGAAGCATTAGATTGGGATAAGTTCTTATTTATCTATAGGTATAGATATATTTCTTTTTATTTATTATTCACACCCCTCCATTGTTAAGAACTTTGAGTTGAACATCCTCATTTAATGGGATAGGGTGATTTTTCTAACAAACATATGATTCGATGGTTATTATCTCCATTTTAAACCCTCTCCAAAGTATTCCAAGACTCTTTGAGGAGGCTGTGTAATCCTGGAGCCCATTATAGCCCAAGAATCTTTGGTTAGGGTATGTTTTGGTGGTTGTCCCAAATGTGTGTGGGTAGGTTTCTTTCCCAAGTGTCTTCGGGATGAGGCCAGGCTGTCTTGGGGTGTGGTGGTTGTTGTTCTATCCCAGGTATTTGTGGATGCAGATACATGGTTAAGGTGGCCGATATGGTTTTTTTTGGGGTAGCAGTGGGACTACACTGAAAATGGAGGGGATTTATGAAACATATAATTTCTTCAATAACTAGTGTGAAAGGTGCACAAGGTACCCAAATATTGAAGTTCTATTACTATTACATACCTAAATTTCATTATTCTGGGATTATGCCTTTGAGATTCTTGTTATATAGTTTTCTTTCTAGGTGTTTTGGTTACCTATAATTTTTCAAAAGGCAATATATTTCCTCAATACTTGTGCACAAAAGTTTTGGTTTTCAATTTTAAATATAACTATATACTCACCCTGCGTATATAAAAATGCTTTCAGGTTACAAAGAGGACTTCAGGGACCGTGGGGGACCGTACTAGCTCTGAATTTGGGATATTTTTCGTTGGTCTTTTCTTTTCACTGGTACATTCTCATTTGTGTTTCTAGTAAGTTTCTTGGGTTTATCATTGAACATGCATATGAGGATGGGTTCTAGATTTATATTTTCCTTCAGTTTTGGAGTTATTTGGTATTTTCATCATAACTCCAAATCCTAAAAATTAAAAATGGTAATGCCTTCCATATTTTGTGAGATTATGTACCCTTATACTTAGTCTCCACTTCTGGGCCTATTGATGGTGGGACTTAGGGATGATTATCTCTCCTTAAACTTTAAGAAAGAAGGGTCTGGCAGTTTTCTATCCCTTCCATCATCTTGATAAAGGTGGGTCGTGATAGTACTGTGGAGTTTTCTATCTTATTTCTTTTTGGATACATTATAGGGTGTTTTCTGTATGGGATACCAATTTATATCTATGCCATGGATCCATAAATCATTATATATAAATATTCCAGTAAAGAGATTTTGAATTGTAATTCATGGGTTATAATTCAATGGGAACAACCTATTCTTTATGGTATTATTTTGTGACAACGTTGTTTTTTATATATTTTACCAAATAATGGTCCTAATATTATAGTTATGCATAAAAGGTAGAATATTAATGATGGTACCTCTTACTCACCCATTCTACTCATTTTTTAATGTTAGTTTCGAATAATTTTTTCACTCAAATAAAATCTAGGCTCATGCCCATCCATATCCTTTTTGTAATATTTTATTATATATGCATATCAATTTTATTAGTAAGGTTTTGGAAGATTGATTTTAATAAAGAATGTGGAAATTTACATCATTTAATGGATTTCATGTGTTCCCCAATTTGGTTTTATAGAAGGTGGAATTCAGAGAATAATTCTTTATTTTCTATTGATTTTGTCTATGAGAGAGTTTCATTATGATTTTTAGTGAAAATAGTTGAATAGGTAATTGACATAGAAATGAAATTTGGGAATTATTTAGCATTTTATAGATTTTTATGGCAGTTTACTATACCCCATTGATCAGGGCTTTGATATTGTAGAATTTCTATGTGCTTTTCTGAGCGGTTATTCATTTATGGAATAAATGATAAAATAATTTATGTTCATAAATTGTTTGTTTTAATAAAATATATTTGTTCACTTAAAATTTGAATTAATCGTAGTGATCCTATGATATAATGATCAATGTTTGATTTAAGTGAAGTGGTTTTTTAGATCATTTTCCTTTAAGATATTATTTCTATTATTATTTTTTAATTTTATATACTTGTTATGATATTAGTATTATTGCCTAAATAATAATATTCAAGTTTATGTTTCACCATATGGTTGGGAAATCATATACCTCTTATCTTTAACAATGATTGTATACTCCTCTAACCAATTTAATTATGCTACCTGAATAGAATTACTAGTGCTCACCTAATTTATGTTTATTGGGGAGATTACAGTTTATTTAAAAGATGAATTTACGCCTTTTATTAAATAATTAAAAAAATGGATTTTTCTTAAATATAATTTCCAATTGAATGTATAAATTTATAAGAATATTTTAAATGGTATTTTAAAACATGCAATGGTATTTTTGAAGTTCATTTTTTTGTAATTTTTCTATCTTACTTATTAAATAAATTTTAATGTGATTCAATTTGATATTTTATGAATGTTATCTTAAACATGGGTTTTAATAAAAATCATAGATGTCTTGGATGATTTGTTTCCATTTGTTTTTCCACATTTGGTAATTATCATATTTTCCAAAATTATATGTTTTTTTTTGTGTTTTCTTGTTGTGGATTCTATTGGTGTTCATCATTTCATAATGTAAATTATATTTTTTATATCCGTGATTGAAATATAATTTATTTTTAATATGGTGGGTTAGTTTAGAATAATACTCCTACTAGGTTGATATGAGTATTTGTATATGTTTATGATTCTTATAAGTTCAAAATTGAAATGATTCATAGTGATTAAGGGAATTATCATTGTGATGTGTATGGGGTTGTTTGTAAATTTTATGTGTATTTATTAAAATGGTTTAAATGAGAAATATTGATTCTTATACAAGAATATCACATAGTGGTAATTATTAGATAATTATAATATGTCAATTCCTTGAGTAGGATTGGAAAAATATATACTATATTTATTCATTGTTCAACCTTAGTTTGTGTGACAACCATGTTACGGTTGGGTTATGATGTGTTATGAGAATAATAAATAGACATTACACATGATATAAGTATTATATTAATGTTGATTTACGTAATAATTTTACACAATTCATCTATTTGTGTCATGATGCTTAAATTATTCCTTATAGTGAATCTTCTTGTTTATTATAGCATAATGTTAATGGTTAATGTGTGTCATATAATGAGTGATTACTAATGGGATGATTTTTATACATGATAAAATATATTCAAAATACAATGAAATAATGCTTAAATTTTTATGGTTATTTCTAAACATCATTTGTTATTGGTCATGATTAATTACATGATTAATTTGTTAAATTGTCATGTAGAATAAATTTATTTTCTTAGGATTCATGGGGATAAAGCTAGAAAATAAAAAACTGACATGTGTGATTTTTTTGTGGTAATGTCATGTTATATTTTAGGATCTTTTTGATTAATTTAATATAATTCACCATATTTATGTTTTTAATTCACATCCACTAAGTCACATGAACATTCATTTTTTTCAAGGAATATAATATTTATACTAATTAATGTCTCATTCCCCATTTCAGTATATACATCATGTATTTCAAATAATGTTGGACGAATATATTATTATATATTAGGAACATGTCATTCATGAAGGGAATATGTATTAATGAATTGAAAGGTTATACATTTCATGTATTTAGTATGTTGTTGTTTTTTGTTTTGGGATTTGTGAAATAAATTTTTTTTTTCTAGTAAATGTTCACATTATGTATTTAGTTATTTTATAATTTATTTTTCATGTTATTACACGTTTATCTAAATATCCACTATTACAAGTTATGAAACATAATTTAATATTTACATCACTGAATTATAGTGTGTGGGTGACTTTTTGGATATCTATTCTCATAATATAGAATCATATGACGGAATATATATATATATATAGAATACGATAAAATTATATTTGATTTTGGAATGAACCATGTGATTTAACTTAGTGGGAATAGTTCAATAATCATTTTAATCCATAACCAAAATTAGAAATCCTATTGTGTATTTTTATTACCCCTGAGTTCATGTATTATCCCTTATCAATTGTTATTTGGGTGATCATGGTTACTGTATTTCTAAATTTTTTCATAGAATCTATTGGGATGGATATTTTAGTTTTCTATGTTGTCATATTATATAGACTATTGTTTTAGATTTACCAATTCCACTCCCTAACATGACATAGGATTAAATCCAATATTCTAGGGGATGTTCGATTCTAGAACCAGGAACTCAAAAATGTGTGAGGAGATATACTGGAAGAAGAATCCAATGTCTCATAGACAAGACTCTAATTGAGTCTCTAGATTTTGTTGGGATCCATATTGTTGTTTGTGAATCAACATTTTTGATGGATTAGGGTTCTAAATATGAGAAACTGTACATGGATTCAATGAATATTGGTTTATTAGATTCAATTAACATTTAAATAACCACTAAATATACACTATTTATCTCATATATTATATCTGGGTTGATTTTATTAAATATTAAAATTTAGGATTGATTGGAATTTATTTATTGATATTATAAATCATATATAGGGAAACCTTTTTAGGATTTTAGATTTTTAGAAAAATACAATTCTTTTAATAAAATGTCAGTGGCGCCATGAGGTGTGCGTAATTAGCTTTTATGGTTAGTATTATTGGAATGTGGCATCGATCAAGATAATTGTAAATGGATTGAAATTTTTGGGTTATGAAATAGGTTAATAGAAATACATTTTGGTATTTAATTTCAAAACTGTTATAGAGTGTGTTATAAAATTTCCAAAAAATAAACATGTTAGACTAGTGATTTTGGTGATATTAGTTTTTTAGAGAAAAAACAAGGATATAATGGGTTATTTTTTAATTCTAGTTTTATTATATGAATAATACAATTTTTTTGTTATATATTGAATATTAAGACACTATCATAAAATACTCATCAGATTGATTTTTTCAATAAATGGGTATCCCAATATGATGAATTTTATGGTTTTCATTTTTTTGATGTTTTGAAACAACCATGTGGCCTTTCTGTATATTAATAGGTTCACAATGATTTTCATTATTAAAACAATACAACTATATATATTGTTTCATGTTTTATTGTTATAGACCAGGGTGAACTCTAATGTTGGAAGATGTTTGTCTGTAGAGTTTACAATTATTTAGAGTTTATCATCGGTGAATATATCATAAAATGACTATTATTAACTATAGAATTAATCATGTTGGCGATATCATGCTTTCAAACACTTGATGTGTGTTTTCATTGTTTTGTGGGTTGAACCATTTGGTGTCTTATTTGTTACTGTGATATCTTTTGAAAGATTTATCAAAAAATAAAATTATCCTCATTTAGAGAATTAGAATGGACTAGGGAACTATGGCTCCAAATAAAAAAAAATTGTTGAAACATTGTTGATTTATAATATATTAGTTCTATTAAAAATAGTCTCATGGTTTGTTTATAAAAAAATCACGTTTCATGCATATGTGTAATAAATGTGGAAATGTCGATTTCTTATTCATAGTAATATATATGATTCATGAAGTAGATATTTTGTGTTTTGTTTCAGGGTGAAAAAATTTTACACTTTTTATGAGGAGAATCAAATTGTCTTTTGGTGTACAACCATCAAATTATAATATATTTGGGTTTATTGGAATATTTTAGTGGGGTTTTATGAAATATCACGATGTTAGTGATTTTATTGGAGTGATTTTTGTATTCACATGGGGTATCGGTTACATTCCAGGTTTTTTAAATGGGATCAAAAAGGAGTCACTATGTTCTGAGAGTGAGTTGGTTTGGTAGGGTGTTGGGGATCATGTGTAGAGTGGGATGGTTTATGGTTCTATTGAGGAACAATAAATGGATATTCATATAGATTCAATTTTGGACAGTGAATTAGGAGTTTGATAGGTTCAATAGTGAATCCCTTTTTAAATCACTCATCATTTTTTATGAACTGGTTGAGTGATGGAATTCGACTATACGTTAATTTTCAATAAGTAGTATAGTGGGGTAATGATATTTATGGTTTTTTATCAAAGATAAAAATTTGTGAAAAACTAATCCAATAAATCATTAAAAATGTTTTTGAGGTTTTTTTAGAAACATATTGTTCATTTGGGATAAAATATGTCATATATGGTGTTTTATATTGGTGTTTGGAAATATAAGAGTCACTGTATTTTGTGAATGGAAGTGGTTATTTGGATATAAATTGAAGAAAGTGGTAGGAAAAATATTATTATTAGGGGAATATAAATTATTCTCAATGATATGTACTATTTTTGGGGATATATTTTATAATCCTACTTCTTTAATGGTATTAAATTTCCCTATATATTTGAATATTTTTCACTAATCACTTGGTGCTCCATGAATATATCCTCATATCCACGATTAGATTGTATTGATATATTTTTGATTTCTTATCTATCTGACTCCTCTTGATCATCCTTCAATGTTTTAATTTAATCATCAGATAAGGATTTTAATGGCCCGTCAGTGGAGTTTCAACTACCAGTATAGAAATATTATGTAATACAAGTGGTTATAACATTGTTCCTTGTATCCATGTCAGGACATGTAATGATTGTAAATGATTTTTACTATATGTTACATGGGTAGAGTCATATGTTTCATATATAGGGTATATTCTATAGGGGAGTCCCCTATAGAATATTTCATATAGAATAAGAGTATGAGAATCACTAAAGTGAGGAGAAATTCACGTTTCCCCCAAAAAAATTTAGGATAAGCTAGAACCAATGGTACACATTATTTTATGCTCCAATTCTAGTTTAGTAGAACCATGATATAACCTAAGGTATAACACCTATAATATGAGTATGGTATAAAATAATGAACCTTACTTTTAGGGGATTTCTATTGAACAACTATGTATTCAATAAAAAATCTTTTCCTCTAATAGAATTATATAGTGTTACCTATATATGTATCCCCCACATAGTGGTGCCCAAATCATATCTCAAGTATAGTAATCATATGGATCGTAGTTCTAAACAAAAATTAAAAAATAGGGTTGAAAATTTTCTTTGTATCCTATGGATTCTATAGACTATTTACTAGACTAGTATTTTGGTTATTTTTTTGAATATTTCATTGTGTATTTTAATTGTAACCCCTCGAGACCATCCCTATCAAATAATGTGGTTGTAGGGATAATATAACAAACCTTATTTATGACCCCCAATTTTTTTTCCATTTGTATGGGTGGTATATAGTAGATTGATCACTCATATATAATATTGGTTTAGATAATTGACTTTGTGGTTTATATTTCCCTATTATTTGATTTTTCTAATATTACAGGTAATGTTTTATGTAATAAATTTCTACATATCAGGGTGGAATAATATTACTTGATGGAGTTAAATTTATGTCTCATAATAAATGTTTCAAGAGGAGCATCAAAATGCATGATTCATCCTTTCATATAATTTCTATTTCTTAGTGGGATTAATTTTGTTTTCTTTTTATTTTGGGTGGTATTAGAAATAAATTATGTAATTTAAATTTCAGATTTAATTTATATTTTATGTAGTTGAAAGAAATGGTGCACCACATTTTTCCTCATTGATTCAGCTCTATTGGGTTTCACAGTGTGTTTCTTGCTGGTTAGTCTATTTTTTTTAAAACCATTACTAATGTTTTCGTATGTTTTTATCCATGTTTTTTAATGTGAAATTTTTTAATATTTGGGATACTTTAGGGAGATCATTGATATATATGTACATGATATCATATAATGGAAACAATATTATTTAAGGTAGATGAACATTATATAACATAATGTTTCATTCTTAATTATTTATTATTTTTTTGATTCATTAATTATTTAATGTTCTTATATTTTTTTAATTTACTTGGATTTTCCAATATGATAGGATGTGATCTTTTTTATGAAATTGAAAATATACACAATATACCTCGATAAATGTTTTGGTCATTCTTTATTGGTCAATTGATAATGAGTGGCCTTGTAATTATTTTTTTGATGGTTTTTGTTAAATTAGTTTAATTAATGGTATTTAATATTATAAAATATAATTTAAAAAGGGGTTTGGGTAAATGAAATTTCAATGGAAACAATTTTATTTGGGATATAGTATAGAAATTGGATCTAAAAACTATAGAGTGATTTTCTAAATTATGTTTTTTAGAAGTTATGTTATGCGCCTTAGGTTTGTTATGTGGCATATTGTTCATCCTATATCCAATTAGATCACATATTGTAAAATGGGGGGAAACATTGATCTCATTTATTTTATGACTCAATACCTTTAGCCTTAATGTCATTCACCTGTGATAGTTCATGACTTCCCTAATATTAAATCTCAACAATTCATAATATATAGAAAAAAATAACGATTAATGAATATTGTATTTAGAATTATTATTTAATCAGGTTTAAAACATTCCATGTTGGTTAATCCCCCGACATATGATCCCTCTTATTTAAATAAAATCTATTTAAACAGATTACAATTATTTCATTTCGCTCAAAAATTCCACTAGAAGATACAATTCATTAGTAAATATGATCGAACAATCTAATAAAAATTCATCTAGTTTTCACTACACATCCTGATCAATATTCTTCTATATTAAAATAATTTTTATAAACTCTACATCCATACATTCTCCTCATGATCACTAAAAAATTTTCATGATGAACAACTTTTCGGTTTTGAAGCCTCATCTTGATCCGGTTAAATATGAACTCCCCTAAATTATTAAATACATAGGTTGATATTTTTCTATGACTATTGGATTTAGATCAACTTCTCTCCTTAACAATTTTGTGTATCTTGCACTCCCAATTTTATTATTTTCTCATGTTCTACCTCCTAACATATATTGTTTTTTGTTCTCCTTAAATAATCATAAAGCATGATCCAAATATATTATCACATTATCACACCATTATGAAATTACCGGAATCTCTTCAAAAACCATTAGGACTATGTTATATATCCCACAATCTTCACCCAAACTTCAGTAATTTATATTAATAAGTCTTATAGAATGACATAATTTTTAATTAATTCACCTTATTAACCATTGATAACTAAATTTTAACATTTTTATAACCATGGAAAATAATCTACAACCATTATTATTAAATATATGAAATCATGTTCAGATATTGTTAAATTAATGTACTATTAATTTTTTGTACCTTCATCTTATACAACAACTAGAAAAATTTCTCAAAAAATTACTATGTGTTCATGTTGATATCTATGAGGTATTCCCTTCAAAATAATTTTCTCCACAATATCATTGTTTTTATCCATTAATTATATTAAAAGAAAATAATCATTCCCTCTATACATAGAGTGCTACAATCACAAATAAGAAATTATATCTCATAAGTGGAACCTCATCTCAACATGCCCATATGAATTATATAGTATAAAAACAATCCCATTACATACCCCCACATAGATTTCATTATAATGTAGTTATACAATCTGGAAATGTATATAATATCAATATTAAATAAAATAAATAGTTAAATAATGAACCCTATATTCCCATTTTAGATATCTATATATTATATATTAGGAACATGTCATTCATGAAGGGAACATGTATTAATGAATTGAAAGGTTATACATTTTATGTATTCAGTATGTTGTTGTTTTTTGTTTTGGGATTTGTGAAATATTTTTTTTAGTAAATTTTCACATTATGTATTTAGTTATTTTATAATTTATTTTTCATGTTATTACATGTTTATCTAATTATCCACTATTAAAAGTTATGAAACATAATTTAATATTTACATCACTGAATTATAGTGTGTGGGTGACTTTTTGGATATCTATTCTCATAATATAGTTTCATCTGAGAGAATATATATATATAGAATACGATAAAATTATATTAGATTTTGGAATGAACCATGTGATTTAACTTAGTGGGAATAGTTCAATAATCATTTTTATACATAACCAAAATTAGGAATCCTATTGTGTATTTTTATTACCCATGAGTTCATGTATTAACCCTTATCAATTGTTATTTGGGTGATCATGGTTATTGTATTTCAAAATTGTTTCTTAGAATCTATTGGGATGGATATTTTAGCTATCTATGTTGTTATATTATATAGACTATTGTTTTAGATTTACCAATTCCACTCCCTAACATGACATGGGATTAAATCAAATATTCTAGGGGATGTTCGATTATAGAACTAGGAACTCAAAAATGTGTGAGGAGATATATTGGATGAAGAATCTAATGTCTTGTAGACAAGACTCTAATTGAGTCTCTAGATTTTGGTGGGATCCATATTGTTGTTTGTGAATCACCATTTTTGATGGATTAGGGTTTTCAATATGAGCAACTATACATGGATTCAAGGAATATTGATTTATTAGATTCAATTAACATTTAAATAAACACTAAATATATACTATTTATGTCCTATATTATATCTATGTTGATTTTATTTAATATTAAAATTTAGGATTTATTAGAATTTATTTATTGATATTATAAATAATATATAGGGAAACCTTTTTAGGATTCTAGATTTTTAGAAAAATACTCTTCTTTTTATAAAGTTTCTGTGGGGTCATGAGGTGTGGGTAATTAGTTTTTATGGTTAGTGTTATTGGAATGGGGCATCGATCAAGATGATTTTAAATGGATTGAAATTTCTGGGTTATGGAATAGGGTAATGAAAATATATTTTGATATTTAATATCAAAACTGTTATAGAGTGTGTCATAAAATTTCCAAAAAAGATACATGTTAGCCTAGTGATTTTGGTGATATTAGTTTTTTAGATAAAAAATAATGATATAATGGGTTATTTTTTATTTCTAATTTTTTCTATGAATAATACAATTTGTTTTATTTAGTGAATATTAATACACTATCATAAAATACTCATCATATTTATTTTTTCAATAAATGGGTATCCCCATATGATGAATTTTATGGTTTTCATTTTTTTTTTGATGTTTTGAAACAAACATGTGGCCTTTATGTCTATTAATAGGTTCACACTAATTTTCATTATTAAAACAATACCACTATATATGGTGTTTCAAGGTTTATTGTTATAGACTAGGATGAACTCTAATGGTGGAAGATATTTGTTTGTAGAGTGTACTATTATTTAGAGTTTATCATCGGTGGATATATCATAAAATGACTATTATTAACTATAGCATTATTCATGTTGGTGATATCATGCTTTCAAACTCATGATGTGTGTTTTCATTTTTTTGTGGGTTGAACCATTTGGTGTCTGATCTCTTATTGTGATATCATTTGAAAGAATTAACAAAAAATAAAATTATCCTCATTTAAAGAATTAGAATAAACTAGGGAACTATGACTCCAAATAAATAAAAAATTGTTGACACATTGTTGATATGTAATTGATTTGTTCTATTAAAAATAGTCTAATGGTATTTTTATCAAAAAATCATGTTTCATGCATATCTGCAATATATGTGGAAATGTCGATTTCTTATTCATAGTAATATATATGATTCATGAAGTAGTTATTTTGTGTTTTGTTTCAGGGAGAAAAAATGTTACACTTTTAATGAGGAGAATCAAATTGTCTTTTGGTGTACAACCATAAAATTAGAAGATACTGGGGTTTATTGGAATATTTTAGTGGGGTTTTATAAAATATCACAATGTTGGTGATTTTATTGAAGTGATTTTTGTATTCAGATGGTGTATCTGTTACATTCCAGGTTTTTTAAATGGGTTCAAAAAGGAGTCACTATGTTCTGAGATTGAGTTGGTTTGGTGGGGTTTTGGGGACCATGTGTATAGTGGTATGGTTTATGGTTCTATTGAGGAACCATAAATGGATATTCATATGGATTCAATTTCGGATAGTGAATTAGGAGTTTGAGAGGTTCAATAGTGACTCCCTTTTTAAATCAATCGTTGTTTTTTATGAACTTGTTGACTGATGAAATTCGACTATATGTTAATTTTCAATAAGTAGTATAGTGGGGAAATGATATTTATGGTTCTTTATCATAGATAAAAATATGTTAAAAACTAATCCAAAAATCATTAAAAATGTTTTTGAGGTTGTTTTAGAAACATATTGTTCATTTTGGATAAAATTTGGCATATATGGTGTTTTATATTGGTGTTTGGAAATATAATAGTCATTGTATTTTGTGAAAGGAAGTGGCCATTTGGATATAAATTGAAGAAAGTGGTAAGAAAAATCTTATTATTTGTGGAATAAAAATTATTCTCAATGATATGTACTATTTTGGGGGATATATTTTATAATCCTACTTCATTAATGGTATGAAATTTCCCTATATATTTGAATATTTTTCACTAATCACTTGGTGTTCCATGAATATATCCTCATATCAACGATTAGAGTGTATTGATATATTTTTGATTTTTTATCTATCTGACTTCTCTTGATCATCCTTCAATGTTTTAATTTAATCATCAGATAGGGATTTTAATGCAACGTCAGTGGAGTTTCAACTACTAGTATAGAAATATTATGTAATACAAGTGGTTATAACAATGTGTCATGTATCCATGTCAGGCCATGTAATGTTTGTAAATGATTTGTTCTGTATGTGACATGGGTAGAGTCATATGATTCATATATATGGTATATTCTATAGGGGAGTCCCCTAGAGAGTATTTCATATAGAATAGGTGTATGAGAATCACTAAAGTGAGGAGGAATTCACATTTCCCCCAAAAAATTGTAGGATACACTAGAACCAATGGTACACATTATTTTATGCTCTAATTCTAGTTTAGTATAACCATGATATAACCTAAGTTATAACTCCTAGAATTTGAGTATGGTATAAAATAATGAACCTTCCTTTTAGAGTATTTCTATTGAACAACTATGTATTCAATACAAAAGCATGTCCTCGAATAGAATTATATATTGTATCCTATATATTGATCCCCCATATAGAGGTACCCAAATCATATCCCGAGTATAGTAATCATACGGATCCTAGTGCTAAACAAAATTACAAAAAGGGTTGAAATTTTTTTTTGTATCCTATGGATTATATAGACTATATACTAAACTAGTATTTTGTTTATTTTATTGAATTTTTCTTTGGGTATTTTAATTGCAACCCCTTGAAACCATCCCTATCAAATTATGTGGATGTAGGGATAATATAACAAACCTTATCTATGACACCCTATATTTGTTATACATTTGTATGGGTGGTATATATTATATTGATCACTCATATTTAATGTTGGTTTATATAATTGACTTTTTGGTTCATATTACTCTATTATTTGATTTTTCTAATATTACAGGTAATGTTTTATTTAATAAATTTCTACATATCATGGTGGAATAATATTACTTGATGGGGTTCAATTTGAGTCTCATAGTAAATGTTTCAAGAAGAGCATTAAAATTCATGATTCATCCTTTCATATAATTTCTATTTCATTGTGGGATTACTTTTATTTTCTTTTCATTTTGGGTGGTATTAGAAATCAATTATGTAATTTAATTTTCATATTTCATTTATATTTTATGACGTTGAAAGAAATGGTTCACCCCATTTTTCTTCATTGATTCAGCTCTATGGTGTTTTATAGTGTGTTTCTTGCTGGTTAGTCTATTTTTTTAAACCATTACTAATGTTTTCGTATGTTTTTATCCATGTTTGTTACTTTGAATTTTTTTAATACTTGGGATACATTAGGGAGATCATTGATATATATGTACAAGATATCATATAATGGAAAAATATTATTTGAGGTAGATGAACATTATATAACATAATGTTATGTTCTTAATTATATATTATTTTTTTGATTCATTATTTATTTAAGGTTCTTATATTTTTTGTCTTTACTCTGATTCCCCAATATGATAGGATGTGATCTTTTTTACGAAATTGAAAATATACACAATATACCTTGACAAATGTTTTGGTCAATTTGTATTGGTCAATTGATAATGAGTGGCCTTGTAATTATTTTTTTGATCGTTTTTGTTAAATTAGTTTAATTAATGGTATTTAATATTATAAAATATAATTTAAAAAGGGTTTTGGGTAAATGAAATTTCAATGGAAACAATTTTATTTGGGATATAGTATAGAAATTGTATCTAAAAACTGTAGAGTGATTTTCTGAATGATGTTTTTTGGAAGTTATGTTATGGGCCCTAGGTTGGTTATGTGGCATATTGTTTATCCTATATCCAATTAGATCACATATTGGAAAATGGGGGGAAACATTGATCTCATTTATTTTATGACTCAATACCTTTAGTCATAATGTCATTCCCCTGTGATAGTTCATGACTTCCCTAATATGAAATCTCAACAATTCATAATATATAGAAAAAAATAATGATTAATGAATATTGTATTTAGAATTATTATTTAATCAGGTCTAAAACATTCCATGTTGGTTAATCCCCTGACACAAAATCCCTATTATTTAAATAACATCTATTTAAATATATTACAATTATTTCATTTCACTCAAAAAGTCCACTAGAAGATATAATTCATTAGTAAATATGATCGAATGATCTAATAAAAATTCATCTAATTTTCTCTACACATCCTGATCAATATTCTTCTATATTAATATGATTTTTATAAACTCTACATCCCCACATTCTCCTCATGATCACTAATAATTTTTCACGATGAACAACTTTTTGGTTTTGAAACCTCATCTTGATCAGGTGAAATATGAACTCCCCTAAATTATTAAATACATAGGTTGATATTTTTCATGGACTATTGGATTTAGATCAACCGCTCTCCTTAACAATTTGGTGTTTCTTGGACTCCCAATTTTATTATTTTCTCATGTTCTACCTCCTAATATCTATTGGATTTTGTTCTCCTTAAATAATCATAAAGAATGATCCATATATATTATCACATTATAACACCATTATGAAATTACAGGAATCGTCTCAAAACCATTATGACTATGTCTTATATCCCACAATGTTCAACCAAACTTTAGTAATTTCTATTAATAAATCTTATAAAATGACATAATTTTTAATTAATTCACCTTATCAACCTTTGATAACTAAATTTTAACATATTTATAATCATGGAAAATAATCTACAACCATTATTAATGAATCTATGAAATCATGATCACATATTGTTAAATTAATGAACTATTAATTTTGTGTACCTTCATCTTATACAAGAACTAGAAAAATTTCTCAAAAAATTACTATGTGTTCATGTTGATATCTATGAGGTATTCCCTTCAATATAATTTTCTCCAAAATATCATTTTTTATCCATTAATTATATTAAAAGAAAATTATCATTCCCTTTATCCAGAGAGTGCTACAATCACAAATAGAACATTATATCTCATAAGTGGAACCTCATCTCAACATGCCCATATGAATTATATAGTAGAAAACGCATCCCGTTACATACCCCACATAGATTTCATCATAATGTAGTTATGAAATCTTGACATGTATATAATATCAAAATTAAATAAAATAAATAGTTAAATAATGAACCCTATATTCCCATTTTAGATATCTCTATGTTATATAAATAAACTACTAAAATACCACTCCAAATGAACTAACATTGTCATTAAAATTTTATATATCTCATAAATTATGAAAACTACAAAAATATATACTCTTATGATGGGAATAAAAATATTACACTAATGATCATGTACACCCACCATATTGACCACCATGATGCAGACTCTTCTAGATATTAGTGTAAATGGAATTATTATTAAAGATACATGTTTCTATATAATTGTCATCACAGATATTTCCCTATAAAATAATCGTCACATAATAAAAATCATTTTATTATTAATAACCAAAAATAAATATCAAATGAGTCCAAAAATCTACCCATCTATATTCTCTTAAAATACCCTCGATAAAATACCATAGTGTGCCAATATTTGAATTCAAAATTAATATACACCTTAATTGTAAAAAGTTCATTTCTAATAATGTGTTTATTCTGTAATCATAATTCATTTCAGAAACATAGTATCCTAAAAAATTTTTACAAATAAAAGGGGGATTAAATCATATAAGTATCATAGAAAATATATTTTTGAATATTATTTTGGAAAAAATATATTTTTAACCATCTTTTGATATATTATCCTTAAAAATCATCTTGTGAAATCAATATTAATATGAAATTATACAGGATTTTTTAATTTAAATTACACATAAATACAATATAAAATCATATTAAAAAACTACATGTTAAAAAATATAACTCAATATTGTTATAAACCAATTATAATCCAACAAATGCACTTGATAAATATGTCGATATATTTCATAATAATGGAATTTTAATGATTTTTTCATACACCATTCACCATAATGTAGTATTTTTCTAAAAAATCAATGAAATCAATAATATTTATTTTCATAGTTTTCTATTTCAGGAGTGCAACCTCAAAAAGTATTCACCATTATCAATTATGTATAGAATAATAAATCCATGGAAAATACGTATTATTGTTTTTAAAAAGATACACCCTCAAAATTCATTTAATTTCATGATCATTAGTATGGAAAAATTATTATAATGAATTAAATAGGAAAATATTATTATGTAATTGAAATATTGAGGCTAATAGTTTACTATCACCCATGGAAATTCATAACATATAATATAATCTAATTTTAAATCATTTTAATACATAATTTGTAATTTTTTTCATTCATCCATGATAATATTTATTATGAGAATATATTTGGTGGTTATGTTTTTAATGATTTGTATGATTTATCCTCTTTATTATCAATTTTTGGTAAGAAAAATATTCAGGAGAATGATTGGGTAATACTACATTTTGGTCATACTTCATAAAAACCAATTCATTAAAAATTAAGTAACTTTTGGTTTCTATTTGGCTATTAAATCTTCTATTGTGATTAAAATAATTAAAATTGTGTTTATCCTCATTTATTCATCAATAAAAATTATAGGATATTATCAATTATATTTTAAAGAAAATATGAACTTTCATGAGATGTAATTTTGTTTATACATTCTAATATCCCAAAAAATAACACTTCAATTGAGAAATTCTATATTGATCTGATATTTTTCATAATTATGTCATATTAGACATTTATTATAGTTAATTTTTATAAGGTTTTGTGAATTTATAGACTTATTTTATACATTTATAATTTAATATTACTTTTATTACCCTTATTCTATGACATTTATGAGTTTTATATCTTCTATATAGATAAAAATGGTGTCTCTATTATAGGAATGATTGAAATGATCTTTACCGTGCTTGTTATAGTTTTCTATAACATTATCATAGGAATATTACCCTTTTCCCCCTATTTAATTAATAATGTATTCATAAGATATATTAAACTCGTTAGGAATGGTGGGAAAAATTCAATATCCTCAGTAATTATTTCTTCAGTGTGATTTATATTTTCATAAAAATACTAAAACTACCATTCTTGTTTGGAAATATTTATCTTCTTTATATTAACCTCATCAATATATAGAGGATCATTAATTATCAACTAATTATTTTCAATAGTATCCATTAATTCCTCATTTTTGTCTATATAATTATCATTCATGATTTTTTTATTTGGTTCAATAAAGAATTCCAAATTACATTTCTATTAACAATAGTTTTTTACTATATTATCATTCATTATATTTTCTTGACAATCTAAATGTTTTCGCTAATTAATAAATTATAGTGGCTTCATGATAAAAATTTAATTATGATTCATTAATAATACACAAAATGTAAATTCTTTTAGAGAGATAATACTTATTATTATTGTTTAATCCATTATTTTTTGGGGAATCCTTTCATCATTAACCATCATCATTGTTATTTTTTTTCCAATTTCTATATTATTCATGAAAATAAATTATCTATGATGTTCATAAAACATTACATCCGATTTACTTTCATTTATTTTTCTATTATTAAATAAAAACACTTTTCGACATCATCACTTTCCACAGAATCATAATTACTAAAAAATTCATTCATATTGCCATTTTTCAAACCTCATTGCATTATTGAGTATCTAAATTGTTTATTTCTCTTTGAAAGAATGTAACATATTAATTTCTAATTATAAATTAATAATTCGGAGTTAATATAATTAAGAGTACTCTAGATCATCAAAATTTGGTTTATTACGATAAAAATGATCTCAAAAATATAATATAAGACTCCCTTCCACTATAGAGTTTTCATTACTATCTCTAAATTCGTGAATATTATTTGTATCCAATTCATCGATTCCAAAAAATTGATATGGGCCACATTTCATGGATTCTGTAAGGAAAGGCATTGGGTATATTTGAAAAGTTATCATGGTAAGATCTCAAAGATGGATAGATGTATTCTCCAGCTTTTAAAAAAACATAAAGAGGCTACCCAATGGGTGGTGGGGAGTATATAAATTAGCATCTGGAGGGATAACTGGGTGGGAGAGTGACTATTTTTTTTCAGGATTTCCATGTCCTAAGATGAATATTAGGGAGGAAACTGATTTTCCTTTAATGTAAGAGTAAATTATGAGTAAGGAATAGATGGGGGTTGTTAATAGAATTTCTTTCTTAGATGAGGCAGATAGATGTTGTTTCTCCAGGTCTTCCTCTGACATTTTTGTTTGACATTATTTTAAAAAATTGATGCATCCAATATTGGTGCGGGATGAATGGGATTTGTGGTTATGGTGTAAGGACATCCCAATGAATAAGAACTTTTTGGTCTAGAGGTTGTGGAATCAATCAATTTCAACTGAAGAATATTTTCAATAAATGGGTATTTCTCTAGATTCTCATTATTTCTAATGAAATAGTTTGAGCATTGAGTCTGCCATGCATCTATTCTGTATGAGAGAATGGAATGTTTTCCTATGTTCTACTTTTGATTTGCTGATATCATCTACGAGAAATTATGATTTATTATAGGACATCATATCTTTCTGTTTAATAGTGTCTGATCATGACGAGATGCTGTAGAAAATTCACAGCATTACTTTCAACACCATTTTATGGATAATTTGGGAGTTGTTGAATACACCCAGGTTGGACACGTGACCTACTATGTATCATCTACTGAAAAAGGAGAAGGTACTCATTTACAAACTGGCTTTATGTTTAAAGGTTGGGGAGAACTCTCAAGCGCTGTACATGTTCCTTAATAGACATATTTCAACTAATAGTTATACAGGTCAGTGGGTAAAGTGGAATCATCTTGATAGTAGTATCGAGCTTAATGTTTATGTCTCATTCATGAATGGATGCAATAGAGTGGGTGGTCTAATTAGGGATTCAAATGGGTCTGTGTTCCTAGCTTTTAGCGCATACTATGGTCCAGGTAATTCATTGTGCATAGAGGTGAGGGTCTTTCTCAAAGGATTTTCTCTATGAAAAAGGATCAGATTCTTGGAATGTGAGGTAGAATATGATTCTGAGAAATTGGTCCGGTATATAAAAGAGAAAAGAAATCCTCCATATAATTTGATCTATCTCATTATAATTTTATCTAAGGAAATCAATGAAGGTTGTAGGGTCCATCATATTAGAAGAGAAGTTAATTTTTCTGTGGATGTTCTTGCTCATGCGGGAAGAGAGGAAGAACCATTGGTAATATACTTCACTATTTTATCCCATTCACAAGAATGTAAGGATGTTATCCAAGGGGATTCCCTTGGACTTCACCATTTTCTAACTCCGTGATTTGTATTGTTTTGGAGGGTGTTATAAAAAAAATTAATAAAAAACTATTTATCGATCGATAATTCTATGTACGCATGATAGATTCTTTGACATATCAAATTTTAGAATGGTTATGGAAAATTATTTTCTCCTAAACATCATAACAACTCAATATAACATCAGATATGGTTCTCCTATGACATATTAACACCTACTTGTTAATAGTTATTCATAATTTTATTTATTCTCACAAATAATTAATTTCTTTTATCTGATGATATTTTTATTAATGTAGATTTTGGTGAATTATTAATTATTTTACGATGAGTAAAATAAATATTGTGGTTTAATAAGATATAAAGATTAAATAGTTAATAAAAAATCATCCTTATTCTTTTAATATGTCTAAATCACTAAATAATGATAATTGAAATTGAATTTTATATAGGGTAGAACATCTAATTCATTAATTGGGATGTCTGGAATTAAATTATAAGAGGGAGGGTTGAGATATTATTTCAATGTGTTGTTAAAAAAATTTAGAAGTTCTGTCCTTTTAAATGTGTGGGAAGGGGAATACAAAAAATTTTGTAATGAAATAAAATAATATAAATTATTTTTCATTATATAATCAATTCAAATTTACATAATTAAATAACAATAGGTTGATTATTTAAAATCCACTCATTTAAAAATATTTGGATGATTTTTTATTATGTTTTCAACCTAATCATTTAGTAATAGCCCTTGATTATCCATATTGGAAATTACAACAATATTTATTATTTATACAATTTATGGGCCATAATTGTTATCCTAAAAGATAAAACAACCCATTAATTCAACATGTTTTATTTTTTAACCCATATATTAATAATTTGGCCACATATTATATTTTTAGAAAATTTAATTCATTTAATAATATATTATTTATTATAGTATAACATTATTGTCATTTTGAGAACTATTAATTTATTTTGATTATAGAATCAACATGAAATCAAAGGAATTTGAATATATATATATATATATCTCACATCCCAACTATGTTATATGCATTCTTAAATCCATTGTACATTATTACATGAAAAAAATAATAGTTTTTAATTTATTAAATTATTTTCAATTTCTTATTACTTATTTCATATGTACTGTATTAATGTTCTGTAAGAATTAAATTTTATTATTTAATGAAAAATTATAAATAAATTAAATTCATTTAAAAAATATTTATATTTAAATGAATCAATTATAATGAATACTGGGAATTTTTTCTTATCAAAACTGTTTTAAATATAAAAAACTTAATAGTGAAATTTTCTCATTATATTTAAATATAATAAAATATATTTAAATTTAATTAAATAGATAAATTAGAAATAAATTTGAATCATTCAAAATGTTTTCCAGAACCCACCCTTCTAATAAAATAAATTTATGTTTAATTTTTATATTTATTTTTTCTCATATTATTTTAAACATTAATTACTGAATTTTCCTTTGTTGTAGTGACAGATATTCAACTCACATAGTTTTCATAAGGAAATGAAATTAAAGGTCAATTTTAAATAAATATGAACAGTATTATTCCCAAAAATAAATCTATTTTTGGAATATTTACTCTCTATATTATAATGAAATGTAATTATTTTAAATTTCTAAAGTACATTAAAAAATAATTTTTTATTAAAAATAATTTATAACATTGATAATATTATTATATAAAAGTCAATAATATTAATGATTCTGATAAAATTAAACAGATTATGATACCTAAAGTAGATAATATATGACATTAATTTCATTCTATAACAGAATAAAACATTAAAACTACCAAATTTAATCAAATGAAATAAATATATTAATAAAAACTATTTTTTCACTTTTCATTGGATGTTTGATTATTTAATAAAACATCAAAGAATAACATCATAATATTACATTGATATAGTTATTTAAAAGAATTAATATTTCTTTTAATAGTAATTATTTATAAGATTGTCATATTATAATTATAATTTCTATCCAAAATATTGACTAAAATTTAAAATTTATGGAAAATAATTTTAAAATTTAAAAAGGTTGTAATATATTATTTCGGATTATTTATTTTTAATTAATATGTTATGTAAATCATGTATATTTCTTTCAATTTAGTTGATCATATACATTACCTCTAATCTAATTCCTATGAAATAAGTGTTACATTATATATAAATATTTTAATAGTATTTCATGTTTTTTATAGTGATTAGTTTGTTCAGGGTCGAAATTTATTGGCCATAATATTCTAAAATTCAGAGGAGTTCCATTATAGCTACATTAATTGTATTGAAGGATATGTATATTGTTTCAATATTTATAGGTTGAATATTTGTAACCAACATTTCATCAAGCACACATGTTGCAAATAAATAATAAAAACCATTTCCAAAATGGGGAAGTGGTAAACCAAAAGGATTCTTAAATTAATACATTTTTCGATTCACTGATAAGAAAAAAAATTGGGGGAAGGTAAAATGTAATCATATTAGAGAAAAATAATATCCAATTTATACTTGTGATTCACCGAGAGCATGCTAAATATAATAATAAAAACAAAACAATTTAATACAATGATGGGTGAAAACTTTCCAATTCAATAGAATGTAATGTTAAATGGTAAAATTTATATTCAAAGATTGATTTGAGGATATATAGGATTAATATTAATATTATTATAATAAATACTACAATATTTATTACATGAATTATTATTATTTCATAAGAATAATTTCATTATTTTTTCTTTAATAATTTAAAATTCAACTCTTACACAACGATATGAACCTTCAAGATATTTTTTTTTCAAATGAACTTAAATAAATAATTAGCAGACCATACGATCAATAAAATAATGATAAGTAATTAATTTTTTCTCTATATATATTTTAAAAAATATATAAACCTTAACACATTGATATTCACTTTAGAGAAATTAATATATTATTAAATAAAATCATAAAAATTCCACATAGAAATAAATTAATTCCATAACATAAATATTTGATTTTAAGAATCATGAAAAATATGACTCTCCAAATTGAAATTCCAAAAATATGAATTTAATGATTAAAAATATATCTGTAGATGAATTGTGTAGCACATATTACAAAACATGTGAGTACCATGATCGTATATTCTATTCAAAGATCTTATAACAAAATTCACTAAAAAAAGTAAAACATATACTCATTAAAAAATTAATAGATTTTTTATCCCTATAATAATATCACAAACTGTTGAAAATTGTTTCTTAACAAATAAATTAATTATGATCATCAGGGGTGACCTAAATCTATTTTTTATAAAAAGTTAGTTAATTTCAAGGTTAACAATAATATACCATTAACATTATCAAGGTTAATCATCAATTCCTCAAATTATTAACAATACATTGAGAAAATTTCATCTGTTTTATTTCCATTAATCAAGTGTTCTTAAATAATATACGATTACTAGTATATCAATTATATTGATTATTTTAACTATAAAATTATTTTTTGATTTATTCAACGAAATATACTATATAAAAATCCTTATAAAGATCAATATTAATATAACTAAAATATCATTAGAATGTTATTTTACAAAAAAATTCTCCAATTACAATACAAAAGAATCTAATTAATTAAATTTATTGATTATAATAGCATATGAACTATAATAGTTAGGGACATGACACAAAAATTATTGAATTAACTGTGATAAAGTCGTAATCTACCTTAAAATGTCATTAAATAATAAATGTTACAGTATGACGACATTTAAATCATTTCACACCCCCTCTGTCTAAATATTCCCCTCTACTGATGGAAATTGAGAAAAGAAGATAATGAAACCCTGAGTACCTCCAAGATTAGGTCATGTATTGGTGACTAGCACCAAGGGTATACAAATCACAGAAAAATATGTGGTGTTTCAATTTATAAGAAATATTATATTGTCATAACATGATACATTCCAAAAACAATACCTAGAAAATATATTAAATAAATCCAAAACCATCCCAGAAGATTATATAATATATATCTATTAGAAATACATTAAAAACTCCAATATAATTGAAATATATAAATGTAAATATAAGAAGTCACACATCAACTATCAGGATCCGAGCATGTATGGTCCATCACGGTTCATGTAATTCTCTTGGAAAATAGAATGATGTTTTTATATAATAATAGAGTGATCATATAGACACACTCAATAGGAAAATAATGGATTATCATGCATATGTGAAGTGCCATGGTAATGCACATGTTAGAAAAAATTAATATTCAAATAACACTTATGTTGGTGTACTACGAATCCCATACTCACCAAAGAAAACTAACTAAATAACACATGTAATGTAATATAATATCAATAAACCTAGATTATTGGGTACCCCACACCACATTCCCACTAATTTGTAGCTCTCACACCCTAACATAAAACATCATGGCCCTCCCCCCTCTTTTAAATATACCAAGTCACAACCCAAATGCACAAACCTTGGACAATTAACTACTTCCATCCAATAAACACATGGCCCAATAACCATATCTCATCCCCCCCACACACATATGCCAAAAAAACTTTTCATCCCACTTGTTTCATCCTTTGCAAGAAAACATACCTCATATCCAATTCAGATTGGAATGAAAAACACTTGTCATATTGAAGACAATTGGGAAAACAGAACTCACCAGCACACGCCGGCACCACACAAACCACAACATACCCAAATATTATCTTTCAATTACTATATATAAAAAGGAACATGGATGAGCAGGTGGACATCAATCCAACCTACCACCTGGATAATTATTAACGTCACCCTACCCCAATACAAATTAGTTACTCGACACATAGATTTCAAATATGGTGGGGTGAGTATAGAAATTATAAGGAAAATAAATGTGTATATATGTGTATGTGTGTGTGTTATAATTAAAACACATACACAACCTATGGGTTCTCAAACAACACAACCAACACACAACAGTTCCATATCAGTTGGTACATTTATATAAACCACAACACACATCAAGGAAAAAAAATAATATTCCAAAGCAATCCAACCCATGCCACTCCAAACATTATTAACAAATATTCATTCATTAAAATACATTCAAGGGAATAAATATGATCCATTCACAAAAAGAAATATAGTCAAATTAATGTTGAATTAGTTCTTTTCACATTAAAAAATCATATCACGACCTCCAGCTATATTGTGATGCATTCTAGATATTATTTAAGGGGGAGCACCAATACCAACCATAACCATAAATCATAAAAGTAACCCTCTTAAAAAGACATCTCAACCACAATAATCCCAATCCCACAACCATATCTATAGCCTTAATGAAAAAAAAATTCATGTATAGATTACCACAATCCAAGAACCAACACCGTGGGAACAAATCAACCCATGTGTAAATAAACTAATGAACCATAAAAAGCATATTCTTATTTTACAAGTAATTCCTTCTTAAATTCAACTATTTAATTTACGGGTTATTAAAAAAATAGTATGATCCCAAGGAAATAAATTTCTTCATATAAATTTTGTGGTTAATAGTTTTCATCTAATATAATTCAATAGGAATCAAAATGCATGAAATATATAAACAACTTCATGTGAAAAAAAGGACCCCCGAAATCAATGATTTATAGTTGGTATTTATACCATATAGGTCATAAATAATTATAACAGTGACATAACAGTAAAATATGTCAGTTTTTCATAGCCATGGTTTATTAATACTATATAGTTCGTTTAAATTTATATTATTGAAATTAAACTATATTCATGAAATAAGCATTCATACACTGAACTATGATGATATAATTATATGAAAGATGAAGGTAATCCTATATAAATGAAAAGTTTATTGAAACTTCCCATTTTCCCTATGAAAGGGAGAACTTCTTGTTGAAAAACCACAAAAAAATCTCAAACTAATTGTTACAATAATTTTCATGAAACCTCCTAAAACAAGAATGATTTTCGTCACGTAGAAAGAGTTAAAAACAGAATGGGAAATGGGGAAATGAAATCTTGGATATGAAAACATATAAACACAGGAACTATATTTTATACATTATTTTCTATTGAGGAGGATGTGGTCATGATAAAACATTTGACCAATTAAAAGAGATGTTCTCCCTGGGATAATATTCATATGATTTATGGTATTTCAATCATCCTAAAGTACATTTAATCAATTCTATAAGAGGTTTTTATAGGAATAAAAATATAAAAATAATGAATCTAGATGATGTTTTGAATAATGTAAATGAGTCACTATTGGATGACTAACCACTTGACAATACTGAAATATAGAGCCACTATTTGGCATTTCACCACACACATTTCATCATTCAACTTGTCACCAATCAATGAGTCAACATTCAGTGAGTCACAATTGAATGGGTCCACAATCAAAGAGTCACCATTCTGAGAGTTAGCGTATGGTCATGCAACCTCCAAATGAAATTCATATGACTGTTAGTGAGTCACCGTGAGGAAAGACACAATTATAAGTGGAATCACTGATTAATAAATCACTCGTGTGCCAATTCCAACAAGTGTACGTCAGCGAACAACCATCATTGACTCACTGCAAGCCTGTTACCTCTAGTGTGAGGAAATATTTGAAAACATGAAAAAAAAGTAAGTTTTGAAAACTAATTAAATGAGACATGTTGATTCCCCAGAACACCTCAAACTATAAATTCAAACAATGTAATGATAATGAGAGGTCAATTACATTGTATATCAATCCATGAAAATATATATCTTTACGCAGAAATTAGATTCTATTTTATCTTCTTTTCCACACAGAATAAATGTTTAAAATTTTAAGACCTCTCCATTATTTATTCTTCCAGTCTTCATGAAATATAAGAATCAGAATCTCCATCCCTATATAGTTTCCACTAACTGAATACTCAATATATAATATCAATAATGTCCTTGGTGAGTCTAAGAGGTTTTTATTCTGTAATTTTTTACTCATATATCTTGAAAAATTATTAGGCATAATTATAATATCTATAAAAGTAATCATATTCCCAATTTTATTAAATCAATAACCACATTATTTTTTAAATTCAATAATAGCACATTTTTTTCTTTTTTAATATAGTGAATGAAAATCCATATTACCTAATATAATTATCATAGTTATAAAACACATAAATAGGAAATTTGAATGTTGGTTTTCTAAATCATGGCTCCATTTTTCAATTATAAAAATCCATTAGTATAACTAGGTCATTTATGGAAATAATTTATACAAATGTTTTGTAATAAATTTGAATTACCATATGTGTTGAACCAATAATATTTAATATACATGTTAATACAGAATAATAGTAAGTGAAAATTCACCATGATATGGAATGATGGTCAATGTATATTCAATTATTACATTCATGGGACTATAAAGATATAAAAAAATTCTCCAAACCCACTTACTCATTTAGTATATAGACAAGCATTTAAATTTTGGAAAACTATAATATATTGACTATACCAAGACAAGAAGATGTTATCAAATACAGAAATTTTCATCATTGCATGTTATTGGGAAATGTCCCTTAATTGATATTTTGATAAATCAATTTTATCAGGTTTATAATAGATTTCTATTTATACCAACATTAACTACATCAAATCATGTAAACCACATCCATTGTCTACATTATTATATTTGAAAAGTATATATGGGATAATATCTTGAGGGATTGATCAATTTAGTTTTCATGAAAATCAAAATAAATATATTATTACCATGTTACATTGTAAATATAAAATATATATCATAAAAATCATTATCACATACATTTTAATATTTATAATATAATTCTTAATAGCATTTAGGAAGGAAAAAAGTTATGGCTTAAGTAAAATTCACGGTATGGGTTATGTACCATAAATAATCCCATGAGTTAAAAAGATGTAATAAATATGAAAAGGTAAGACACTAAAAACACATTCTACTTATTTCATTACATTAAAAAATGGCCCATATAAAATAATAATGTAGTAATCTAATAATTAATAATAAATTGTTTTTTGATGATGGAAATTATTTTTATGGGACATCATGAAAACATAAAACATGATATATTTAATATAAAATAATATTGAGACAAAATTTTAGACAATGAATAAGTATACACCAATACCAATTTTTTATTTGGTTATATAATGAATTTTCAAAATGATAGTAACAATATACAAAAATCATTTCATATTAGTTTTGAAATCTGATTTATCTCACGAGACATGTCGATTCATCATGGTGATATATAATTATAGTCCATATTCAAAACTTCATATCCAATACAATCTTTATATAAATAATGATTAATTTTATTCCTAAATATATGTGTTAATATCAAATATCATTATTTTAAAATGAAACTTGATTTTTTTATTTCTGCAGTCAAACAAATATCATCTAAATAAAAACACGTTATTTTTTAATGGTATACACATTTAGAAATTTTAATTTCCTTGTTAAAAAATAGATTTTCATTTAATAATTTTTTAATTATTTGATATAAAAATAAATAGAATGATTCATGTTGATGTTAATGACGTTAAAATTAATAAATAAATGAGAAATTATGATCTGTTCAACAGAAAATCATACGGTGCAGTAAAATATTCACATTTTATAAATATATGAAAATGGAAGAAAAATTTTAAAATATATTTTAAAAATTATTATTCATTATAAACACATTTAAAACTTTTAGATGAATCTATATAGTTTATAAGTGTAGTTGTGTTAGGAAAATTTGTTAATATTCTACAAGTTAAAAAGAACACATCCTTTAAAAAATTTCAAACAGTTCTAACTATGAAAAATTTGAAACAAAGTATAAATATCATTTAAAATAATTTAAAATTTAATGGATAGAATAAGATATTTTATTATTTTTAATTTATCAAATAAAAAGAATTATATAAAACGAAATGGAGAAATATGTATATTGAAGGAACATATATCTGATCAAATAGATAAATAATATTTCATTATATTTTACAAATCAATTTGATAGGTTCAATTGAAAATAAGTTGAAAATATGAAAGAGAACTGGGACCCACTATACAAATTAATGTATTAGAAAATTTACATGTGTAATGATAGATATATTATAATATTATATAGATAAATATAAATTGAATCCTAATAATGATATTGTAAAATAAATTATTTTTACTTTGAAGGAATTTAAATTGATCCTCCTTGAATGAATAAACATGAATTGAAACATTAATCATCATTAATAGATAAATATATATTATATATTCATGTTTGGGTTTCTATATAAATTTTATAAAAATTAACATATTAAAATATAAAATACATCTGAATGGAAATTGAATTAAGATTAAATCACATAGAAGGATCATATAACTCATGTCAATATTAATCAAGGGGATGGACATATGGTAATGATAAATCAACATAAAACAAGTGAAAATACTACATAATAAAATAACTGGTCATTCCAAACCAAACCCTGAAAACATTTCCAATGTAGATGAATTATAACCCCCTAAATAAAGAATTTATTTAAGAAACCACTTTATTGACGGTTGACAAGCCACATAATTCCCATTAAGATCATGTACAATAAATATATATATTTTAATACTAAAAATAATGATTCATGAAAATACATATATTATCATCATTAATTCATCTATATAATTCTATAACCCAATTTTTTAATAATATTTTATTATTTTCATTATTTTGGTTGTTACATTTTTCATTTACATCAGTGTTTTAAATTTCAAGTTTCAATCCATTAATTTTTATCATGAATAAATCATATTAATGATATAAATATCATATATATTAAATATATTGATATTATTATCCATCCATAAAGTATAAATATTTTGAAATTAATTAGAAATTTCATAGAGACAAGAGGCTGTTCATACGTAGAAACATTATTTTCACTTTTTAAATGATGTAAATATTGAAATAAATAAAATAATTTACTTTTATATGATAATTTTTTCCTCTTATTCGTGTTAGGTATTAATTATATATTTCTTTATTATCATTCATGAAATTTGGAATTCAAAAAATGGAATCACATCCCTTCTTGGAGGTGGTGGTCCATAAGCATGAACGAGTGATATGAATATTTTATGTGGATTTGAATGTCTAATATTTTAAAAGGTATTATAATTTTAGTATAATAATTATTTCATCAATATTATTTATTGAAATTTATTACATATTTATATTCATCTATTTAATGTGGTTATGAAAACAGTGCACTACTATGTATAGATGATAATTCAACTGTACAGACAAGTGATGTTATTTATTTTCATAGGATGTAATAGATACAAAATGATGTAGTAACATAATAATGAAAAAATATATATATACATATAATAATTTATATAATATTATAGGATATGTAATATATATTTATATTACATATGATAGTAAATAATCATTAATGTTATAGTAAATATGATTACATAGAGTTCTGAACACTTCCTTATTATCCTTTATTAATGTCCCTTTCAATCGTATTTTCAGAATAGTAGAACCAATTTTTTAGGAATATATAATTCTATAATTAAATTAATTATGGGGTTTTCATGCTAAAAAATTAAATTCAGTGAAATTAAAACCAATATGTATTTCATTCATTAAGTGAAACAAAAATATATTAATTGAATTTCATAATGAAATACATTGATATAATTTATTTTTTATTTATGAATGGTTCTACATCGAATAAAGAATAAAATAAACGAATTTTTCGTAAAAATAAGATCATACAAGAAATATTTGACATGTTTTTTTATGGTTTCTCATATAACTTTTTGTTTGAAACATTAGAAACATCATTGGATAATTAATATTCTTTTATTTATTTTAATCATTATTTAGATATATTATTACCATTAAAAGAAAAACATACACATAAATGGACCGTGTATGATTTTCAAACCATATAAATTTTATTTAGATGATTATATTCTGTTTATGTAATTTATACCATTTAATAAATAAGAATTTTTATAAACTAGTATTAATTTTTTTGGACCATTAATTTAGTTTCTCATTTAAAAAAGTTAATAAAGAAATAGAATGTAAACCCTTCACACAACTAAAATATACTAAAATATTATGTAAATTTATTGACATTCTAATAATTACATAATAATCTACAAATTAGTGTTTTTATAAAAATTTACATGACTTTTGTAATGTTCAAACAAGAACTATGTTAATGTTTTTTATTTATTTAATGTAATTATTTCATATAAAAAAATATAAATAAATTACCATCATAAAAATAATTAATCATTAAAAAAACTTTTATAACTAAAAATATGTAATTTACATCTCTCAATATATTTTATTAGTATTCAAATAAAAATATTAAAATTTTTTACAACAAATTAACTAAAAAAATATAAAATAATTTACATGGAAACACTCATAAATATTCCATAAATTAAATTATTGGATGAGGAGGGTGAAAAAAAATGCATCCAAAGTATTAAAGGTGTGTTTTAGGGTTATATTTTTCCTCATCATATTATTTTTCATAAATTATAGGATTTCCCGAAACCTTTTAAAAACACATTTACAATAGTTATATTCAATAATGAACAAAAATAAATGAGACCTTTTTATAGAATATGATACTTTTTATAAAAAATATAGAATTCTTTTTCAATAATAAATAAATATTTTTTCTAAATGTATATTTCTTTTTAAATTTGTAAAACATATTCAAAACATTTTTTTATTATAACATAATTTAAGGGTAAAAAATATTATATAAGTGTAAAAAATATTTATTATTCAAATCGAATTACATGTATTATTATAAATGAAATGGATAATATATCATGCTAATAGTTTGATAAAAAATTAAATTTTAAAATGAATTAAATTTTTGAAATTCAATTTCAAAATATAAATATTTAGTTTTTAACTATTTACTTATACATAAATTATAATTAAAAATTCACAAAAATATCAATCTTTTATAATTTTGATATTTAGATTTAAAATTTTATTTCCATTTTATATAATATAATTTTAAAAATCATTATAACATAATTTTATTTTCTAATGATTATGTAAAACATACTCTATTGTTTAAGATATCATAATTTTTTAAATCGAAAATGATTTTATTGATATTTTTTTATTTATTAATTTTTCATAAATATAGTATATTAATAAATAATACATATTATTTATCATGTGATAGTTTTTATTATTTCCCCAAAATCCAATGGTTAGTTGAAAAAAAATTCATTAAATTGTAACTTTTTAATATTATAGCATGATTCTTTTTATTCTCCGCATTTCATGCTAATAAATCTATTAAGAAAATATTCTATACTTTTAGGGTCTTATTAACTAAACATTGTGAATATATTTACTAGGTGATGACTTTATGAACATTAATCTGAGCAATAATCATTTCTACCGAAGAAGTTTTGTAGTGGAAATATATTCATATTAGAATGGATTCTAGAGTCCTTATATTTTATTGATAGAGATTATTAGTTATTTTGTATTATTGTTCATTTATCTTCAACTGTCAAATATAATGGACCGTTATTGGGAGACCAGGCATTAAATGAGCACTATCGTTGTGATATTTGGGTCATTATGTGATCTGAGATGTAGATTATGGGAATCCCTTTATTGATAATATATGGTCTATGATTATTATATAAATTCCATTTCATGTTGCTTAAGATAGTGGATCATGTATTGGTTGACACCTAACTATGAATCTTTGGATTTCAGATTAAATAAATTGGACTCCTCCCATATGAACTCAATAGAGTGTGTTGCGACAGGTGAAGGATTCAATATAGAAATATACCACAAACTATCATGTATCATTTTATGGTTTTATTAGGAACCATAACATGAATTACTATGTACATTTCATTTTTATGGGTATATTATTTCTTGTTTGGAGATAATGTTGTTAGGGTCTTTCATTGTAGTGGTTGTGAGTATGTGGTGACCTGAATTATGTTGATATGTGTTTTAGATAATGTAATGTTTCTGGGTATTTTAATTTTGGAATTAATTATTATTATATATGTATTTCATTTGAATCATTTTTATCACAAATATAATAATTAATATACAATATTTTATGATTCTTATTGAATCAAAAAATTGACACCATTCCCATGTACTTTCCCATTGTTTCAATATATATGGGTAATCCTTCTAGTTTTCTCATAGGAAACATATATATCTTGGTCAGTTATGTATTTTATCTTAATGTTATTTGATAAAGGCCATGCATATGGGAGGATATAATACTCAATTTTAGTTAGTGGTTGTCCCTTTTCCATTTAGGATATTTTAAAATATGTACTCGAAGTGGTCCCTTAATGAAATGTTTTTAATATTTTAAAATTTTACTCTATTAAATCTATTTGAGTATTGGTTTATCAAATATATTATTATGTAATATTTTATTCCAAAATTTATTATACTATGTATGTCCATTTTTTGTAATGTTTTTAGTCAATATGGTTATATAGGTATATCCTTTTTTGTTATATTATATTTGAACATGCCCCAATGAATTTCAATTAGAGGTGATAATCTTTAGAACAATATGTTAGGACCTATATTTTAGTCAATGTCATATGGAATATCAAGGGGGGTACATATGATATAATTTATCATCCCACTCCCATGATTCATTTAAGATATTCATGATAGTTTGTTACAAATGTGAATTCTTTCATGAAGATCAACTATGTGGGATAGCAATGGGATTTCAAAATCCTTCATGTATTTTTATACAACAATCTAATGTTATGAATTTTCAGAAAAACCATATTATCACCCAAACATAAACAATAATATCTTGTTACTGAGTTATTCATAATCAAAAAATCACTATCTCTTTATTGGACATCCTTCTCACTAATTCCACATAAATATAAAATTAATATTGAGAATAAATTACTAAATATCTATATAAAATACTATAACAATGATTTCATTGTTTTCTATCATTTATATATTAAGGTGTACAATTATTGTCCCCTCATTATGAATTCAGTGAAGACGAATAAATTTTAAACTATGGTATTTGAGGATGTCCATAAAATTATTATTCCAAAATTAGTTTCCCATGACATCACATGAATATTGAGCGATAATTCATTAAGTTAAATAAAAATAAGGATAAATATATTCTCATTTATGAGGATAACACCCTGAAAATAAAAATACATTCTTTATTAGGTGTATTTATAACTATGATAAGAGTTTATTTATTAATTTTCACCCTAAAAAGGTCTCTTTAAAACGAATTACCTTATGTGACTCCAATAGATAATAAGAAACTGGTCGATGTTCATATAATGAGACGAGTTAAGAAACTGATAATTAACCTTAAATTGATATAATGTTATAAAAAACGATTTTCTGGGAATATATATAATAAATCTAATTGAATAACTAAATTATATCCACTTACATGTAAAAAATGTTAGAGGAATCACACATGATCCTTTTTTATTAGAATTGAAATATTTTTATACATGTGATTTTGATGACCATACTATCCATATCTAAAGTTAAATAAAAAACTATTTTTTAGGGAATTGAAAGAAAAAATGATACCAGATTATTCCCTAGAAATATCCCAATGTTACAAAATCATGGATATTGGTAATTTTACAAATCAATTACACAATATATTTTTTATTTCAATAATAAACACCAACATTGTAATGACCCGCCAATTCACATTGACTTGAGAGTGCAACAAGTCATTACTAGTCCTTAAGCGCTATCCCCAAGACGCCAAGTGCTGGAAATAAATGCCGAAGGGTTTAAAATACAAGTGGGGGACGATTTACCCTTTAAGAAATCAGCCCATACATTAACCATTCAATATATGATGCATGAACAAATGAAAGACCAAACAAGAAATTCATTCATATTAAACCACATCAGAGTACACAACAACAGAAGACTAAACCAAGCATCAATGTACATAGCAGAAAGAGAACAACAAAGACTCCCAAAACACACCACGACTCAGTGGTCCACATGCTACAAGCTCAAAAGCATCTCCCAAACATCACCACAAGACACTAGTAATGATATTCATTACCTTTACATATGTCTCAGACTACAACATCTGCAAAAGCACTAATGTTCAAATGCAGGGGTGAGTATAAACTTAGGAGGTTTCCCCCAATGGCTTCCCTACTCATGCCACTAGGATAGAAGAGTTATACACATTTATATAAAACAGTTTATATAAAACATTTTCACCAAAGTAGTTTATAACTAAATATACACTAGTTTTCCAAAATCATCAATGCTCGAAAGTATCAAAGTGAATTTTAAACAGGATTTTCCAACACATTATTTTTCCAGAAAAATAACAAAAAAAGTTTCCAAACCATTTCACAAACACCCCATTTTGGAATTCCCAACCATTACATAAACTTGTGAAATCAACCATGCATGCATCATTATGACATTTCCATACTCATGAGCGGTCTCTCATCGATCTACCAAGTTGTCACAAGGTAATTATTTCCCTTATTCAATTACACATTTGGCACTAAGAACAAGGTCATATTTCATCCTAGCCTCTTACATATAGTTACCATGTTCCATTAAACGTTTGGCACTAAGCACCGAGTCCTATTTCAACCAAGCCTCATAAAATGTAATATGAACAAAGACTACACATTTCCAACAATCATTCCATGTCATCCTTTCAATAAAACACCTTTTATTGAAGAACGTTTTCCATCCAAACCAAGTGTGTTTGAATAATTTAAATTGTTTTAATAAATTTTCCTTTTTATTGAAAACAAAATCTATCAAAACCATTACAATAAATCAAAAATTTTATTGAAAACCCATTTCAACTCAAACCATTTACAATTTCATAAATTTCTTAATTTAAAACTAACATTTAAAATTCAAATAGCCAATCCACTTTGCACACAATTCCCCAAGATTTCACAATTTCATCATAACCATAAATCTTCACTAAAGAGGATTTCTTCCATGCTTTTCAGAATAAATTCCATTAAAATAACCAATTTGAAACTATTCCAACCAATTCTAAAAAGATGAGTCGAGAGTGTAGCCATATACCTCAACAAAAAGGTGAAACAAAGAAACGGATGAAGAACACTCAAGAATATAGGGTCAAATCTCCAAGAATCTTCCATAGATCTTATCTCATAACACAACCAAGACCAAATTTCTTCATATTTGGCATCCACAAAATTAGATCTACCCATAACGAGCATATATCTAAGAAACCAAGAGATGTGGAGAAGTAGATCTTTGTATATGTAAGAAACCATTCAAAAATGAAGGAGAACGATCATATACCTTAATAATCTGACTTCAATTTTCCAAGAGAAGCCTTCACATCGCCTCCGGAATGGCTGGAGAACTCTCTTTGATCATAGGAGAACCAAAATCCCGAGTTAGGGACACTTAAGAGATTTAATGATGAAATTAGAGGCAAAATGAGTGAGATCCACAATTTAATGATATAATTTTAAGTGAAATCACAGTTAGTCCACATGGTTTGACAAATTGTGTGCTAACCGTGCATTGGATACTGCATCAGCCACCCCTTCTCGCACGGTTTGGCCACATGGTTATACAAAACGTGTGCAGACCGTGTGGAAGCCACTGCCTCCTCAGACAGCCATACACGGTCTGGCCGCACAGTTTAGACAAACCATGTGCCTCCTGTGCGACTTCCCCTTTGCATCAAAACATCATTCCATGTTCTCCCAACTCTCCCATTCAACACCATTAACATTAAACCCATGAAAATAAACAAGAAAGCATTACATACCAGAATCCGGGGGTACTACAATTTCCCCACCATTGGCCTTTCTGTCCCAGGAAAGTAGAAAACCAATGCTTGTCTGAAGGAGATCTAGTCGCTGCTCTCTCATTTCATTCTCGTGTTCCCATGTCTCTTCCTGAATCTGACCATGTTTCCACAAAACCCACACTATACCAATGCTTTTCCCATGAAATACATTATCCTTCCTATCCACAATCCACACCAGTATATGTACCAACGATGCATCCAGCTTTAGGTCAATGTGATCCCATCTGATCGCATTGTCAGGATCGGGATGATAGTTCTTTTACTGAGATACATGAAAAACATTGCTCACTAAACTAAACTGTGGTGGTAATTCCAATCGATATGCCACCTCTCTAACTCGTTCTAGTATCTCAAAAGGGCCTATATATCGAGGAGATAATTTTCCATGTTTCCCAAAACGGCGATGTCCAATTCTTTGAGAGATCCTGAATAAGACATGATCACCCACAATGAACGACAAAGGTCTTCGACGGTGATCTGCATAAGATTTCTGACAAATTTGAGTCGTCTCTATCCTCTTTCTAATCAACTGAATCTTCTCCACTGTTTCTTGGACATGGCTCATCCCAACTTGTGAAGTCTCACCTATTTATACCCAGCAAAGTGGAGAATGACAAGGACACGCATACAATGCTTCAAACGGAGCCATGCATATTGTGGCTTGAAAAATGTTATTGTATGAGAACTCCACTAAGGGTATATGTTCCTCCCATGAGCCACTAATGTCCATTACACAAGCCCACAACATGTATTCCAATGTTTGTATCGTCTACTAAGATTGACCATCTGTCTGAGGATGATACGCCATACTCATCGTTAACTCAGTCCCCATGGGTTGCTGTAATGATTTTCAGAAACAAGATGTGAATGTCAAATATCTGTTTGAGACTATAGACACTGGTAAACCATGCCTCTTTATCACTTCTCGGATATATATTTTTCAATGATCTTTCACCGTATGTGTTTCACAAATCGGGATGAAATGGGCCAACTTGGTTAGACGATCCACTATCACCCAAATGGCGTCGTGTTTCTGTACCATTCTTGGAAGACCTGTAACAAAATCCATTGCAATATCCTCCAATTTCACCATTGGGATAGGTAATGACTGTAACATACCAGTTTGTCTCTGATGCTCTGCTTTAACCTGCTGACAAGTTAAGTATCGCGAGACAAAATCGACCACCTTCTTTTTCATGATGCACCACAAAAACTATACCTTTAGCGCCTTATACATCTTCTTTCTACCCGGATGTATATCCCATCTTGAATGGTGGTAGGAATGAAATAGTTGTTCTTGAAAAACCATGGGTACAACCATCTGATCTCTGAAACACAAAAATGATCTGGCTTCCAGTTTCCATCCATCAATGGTCTCCCCAACATTGAGTTTTGAACTCATTACCAGACATTCCGCATCAGATATTTGTGCCTCTTTGACCACTTTTACCAGATCCGGAACAAGCGCATCTGAAAAGAAAACTGCAACATCACCTTATCCTCTTGATTCCACATGCATGTCAGCTATGAACGATATCAACTACCATTCATCTAATCTTTCTTTTCCAATAGAGCATATGACTTCTTGCATACTGCATCGGCCACCGAATTTCCCCAACCCGGTGTATACATTAAGTCAAAGTCGAACATTTGAAGATACTCCATCCATCTCTTCTGCCTCAGATTCAAATATAGTTGTGGGAAATGTGTTTCAAGATTTTTTGATCCATTAACATAGTATCTTTCTCACCAATGAGATAATGTCTCCATGTATTCAAATCATGGATGGCTGCAGCCAACTCCAAATCATGTGTTGGGTAATTTTTTGATGCACTCTGAACTGCCATGATCCATAAGCAACCACATGGTATCCATGCATGAGAACACAACCCAACCCTGTTCCCAAAGCATCATAATACAACACGTATCATTGCCCTCATTCTGGAATGATTAATATCAGTCTCAATGTAAGGCGAACATTCAACTCTCGAAAAGATCTCTGACATTCCTCAGTCCATTGAAATGCAGTGTTCTTCTTGGTCAATGTTGTCATAGGCGATGCTAGTCATGAGAAGTCACAGACAAAGCATCCATAATAACTAGATAGACCAAGAAAACTTCTTATTACAAAGACATTGTTCAGCGGTTTCCAAGAAAGAGTATCTTTTATATTTTCTAGATCCACTAAAATGCCTTTCTCAGAAAAAACATGTTCTAGATAACGTACCTCATATATCCAAAAATCACACTTTGCAAATTTGGCATACAACTGATGGCCTCACAATATTTCCAACACTATATCCAAGTGTTTATTATGCTCAGTCATTGTTCTTGAATACACCAATAATAATCCACAAAAACCACAACAAAAGAATCCAGATATTGATAAAATATCTGATTCATTAAATCCATGATGACCACTGCTACATTCGTTAGACCGAAATGAATGAATACATATTTGTAGTGTCCATGTCTTATTCAGAAATCTATCTTTGGAATATCATCCTTCTGAACTCCCAATTGGTGATATCCTGATCGAAATTCAATCTTGGAGAACCACTGAGCTCCGCTTAATTGATCAAACTGATCATCAATGCGTGGAAGTGGATATCTATTATTTACCGTAACTTGGTTATGTTTACGATAATCAACACATATCCGAAGAGTTCCATCTACTTTATTTATAAAAAAATCGGTGCTTCCCATGGAGACACGCTTGGCCGAAAACCCTTGCTTTCCAACTCCTCTAACTACACTATCAATTCCTTTAACTCCTATGGTGCCACCCTGTAAGATGGAAGTGACATAAGAATGGTCCCGAGAAGGAGATCAATCGTAAACTCAACTTCTCTTACAGGTGGTAATCCGGAGATGTTTTCAGGAAAAGCATCTTCAAATTGATCCACTACAGCTGGAAAACTATTTTCCTTACTCTTTTCCAATGATGGAAATGTCAACGCTGCCAATTGGTAAGTGATCGTTCCCACTATTGGTGCCAACAAGCTCATTACAACCTTGTTTACTATTCTCTCTCCTCTAAAGAGATGGTTGATTCCGTCCCCATTCGTGAAACTAACCGTTCTCCTATAAAATTTCATGTGAGCCTTAAACCTTGTCAACTAATCCATACCCAGGATTATATCATAGACATCCATATTCAATATAGAGAAGTCCCATTTCATCTCAACTCCATCAACATTTATAGAACAGGCTCTTCAAATGATGGTTTGACAATCTCCTTGACCAAGAGGAGTTTGCAGTTTCAATACAGAAGGCATCATTTCCAATTTTAAACATAACAAATCAACAATACGAGAAGAAAGAGAAGAATGTGATGCACCAGTATCGAACAACACTTGCATGAGGGTAGAATTCAAACGAATCGTACCTCTCATCGTAGAAGGTCCAGACTGGTCATCTACCATCATCTACTCATCTCAATACAATTTCATTGTTACTGCACTTTTATATTTATTCCCTTGTTGATATTGCCCTACTTGAGGAATCATGGTATTTCAAAAATCACCATGGCTAGCTCTATTATATGGATGAGACTGATTCTGGTGTCCTCGTCCTGTCGAAGCATATGATGCTTGCAACACCTAGGATGTGTCCCGAAGACCCAACCATGGATTACTATGACTATATTGCTAAATATGTCCCATCCTGTTGCAATTGTGGAATGCTCTCGGTGGTGCTATACATTCTCGTTTCATGTGATCAATCGTCCCACATTGAAAACAACTTTCTTTTCTCTGGGGTCATGGAAGAAGGTTGACAGATCTCACCATCTGGTTGTAATTCTCACTTCCACCTTGGATTATGGTGTCCATCTTCCACTTGTTCCCAACATTGGAGTTCCCACCAGTTCCTGTGGGTATCATCATTCCTCCTCCTATCGATCCCAATATATCACGTTCAGCAATTGCTACTCTGTTCACCATCTCTGTATAATCTGTAATACAGATCACCACAATCTTCGATCGAATCACATGCCTTATCCCTGATTCGAAGATGCGTGCCTTCAAATAAGAACATACTACAATCTCTTGTGAAAAATGGACTAAATTCATGGACTTCACCTCATACACTATGATAGAGAGGCTCTCTTATTTCAAGCTGATGAAGTCGGTCATTTTCTAAATCGTGAATGTGTGTGGATAGAATTGTTTTTTAAAAAATTCTTCAAAATCCCCCCATATAAAGCCTTAATCCAATTTAGCATGCACCGATAAATCCCACCACTGACATGAAAGATACTCAAGAATATACTTCACCAGCTTTACGATCAACTCCACTGGTGTGCCGATTAAATCGAATATACGATTCATCATTCTCAACCACACCTCCACCTTCTCGGGTTCAGCATCACCCCTAATTTTCGGTGGATTCTGCATCATGAACTGGATGGTATGATCCACATGTTGTGGCCCATTCCTCCAGTTCCCCGTATCCACAGCTTGAAATGCTTGGGAAATACACTGAACCAGCTCTTGGTTCACACGTGTTTCAGTTGCAACCACATTCTCTGCAGCTTCATTGGGTTGGTTTCGATGACACCTACCATGTGCCATTTTCTAAAACCAACAACAAACTCCGTCAATCTCACTCTCTAGCAACTATTGGTTTAGCATTTCAAATTCTATCACATCAACTATCAGAATATTGTTCTAAAACAATGTTTTTCCATGTTAAACCATTTTTGAAAACATTAAACATAATTTTTTAAAATCAATCCATTTTCAAAATACACCAAATACCATGTTTTCAAAGTCTTTCATTTGAAAATCAATTCTTATTTTTCAAAAATTAACATCATTGTACAAAATCAGAACTCGTTATTCACCATGAGATATTCAATCCTAGTGGGAATTCATTCCTATACAATGAATTTCATGCTCCTCTCATTGGTTAAACCCAAGACAATGAGATTTCCAACATTCTAGATGTGTATCGAAAACACTTACGTACCCAAAACCCTGGTAACTTGATGTTCAGCATAAAGGGGTTAGCTACATCCTTTTATGCTATATATTTCATGTTCTGAAAATTCAACTCCTGTCTAAGATGACCACCCATGGAATAGACAAGAAGGAAGTTCAACTCCAAGACCAAGAACATTGATGACCACTTATTAGGTAAGGGTTGAACAAGCTGATACCATTTGTAATGACCCGCCAATTCTCATTTACTTGAGAGTGCAACGAGTAATTACAAGGCCTTAAGTGACATCCCAATTATGCCAAAGGCTGGAAATAAATACCGAAGGGTTTCAAATTCATGTGGTGGATGATTAACACTTTAAGAAATCAACCCACACATTAACCATTCATTATATGATGCATGAACAAATGAATGACCAAACTAGAAATTCATTTATATTAAATCACATCATATTACACAACATCAGAAGACTAAACCAAACATCAAAGTACACACCATAAACATAACAACACAAGACTCCCAAAAGACACCACCACTCAGTGGTCCACAAGCTCCATTCTCCACAACATCTCTAAAACATAACCACAAGCCACTGATAATGAGATGCTTTACCTTTACGTGTGTCTCGGAATAAAACATCTGCAAAATCACCAAAGTGCCAATGTAGGGGTGAGTATAAACTTAGTAGGTTTTCCCCAATGACATCCATACTCACGCCACTAGGATATAAGAGTTAGCCACATTTATATAAAACATTGTTTATAAAACATTTTCACCAAAGAAGTTTATAACTAAATATACACTAGTTTTCCAAAACCATCCATGATCCAAAGTATCAAAGTGTAATTTAAATTGGCTTTTCCAACATGTTATTTTTTCAGAAAAATAATCAAACAAGATTCTAAACCATTTCACAAACATCCCATTTTGGCATTCCCAAACACTTCACAAACCCGTGAAATCAACCATGAATAAATCTTTATGACAGTTCCATACTCATGAGTCGTATCTCGTCGATCTACCAATTCGTCACAAGGTAATTATTTCTCGTGTGCCATTACACATTTGGCATCGAGAAAAAGGTATATTTCAACCATGCCTCGTAAATATAGTTACCATGTGCCATTAAATGTTTGGAAACGAGCACCATGTCTTATTTCAACCAAGCCTCTTACAATGCAATATGAACACACACTACACATTTCCAACAATCATGCCAAACCATCCTTTCAATAAAACTCCTTTTATTGAAAACCATTTTCCATCCAAACCAAGTGTGTTTAAAAAATTCAAACCATTTTAATACAGCTACCTTTTTATTGAAAACCAAATCCATCAAAACAACTTCAATAAAACACTATTTTTATTGAAAACACATTTCTCATCAAACCATTTACAGTTTCATGAATTTTATAATTTAAAACTAACATTTTAAATTCAAATAGCCATTCCACTTTTCACACAATTCACCAGGATTTCACAATTTCATCAAAACCATAAATCTACACTAAAGAAGATATATTCCATGATTTTTTACAATCAATTACATTTAAATAAACAATTTCAATCTAAGACAACCAATTCTAACTTGTGGAGTATTGAGTGAAGCCACCTACCTCAACAAAAATGAGAAATCGAGCAATAGAAGAAGAACACTCAAGAACACCTGGTGAAATCTCCATGAATCCTCCTTAGATCACTTTTTATAACCCAACCAAGACAAAATCCTTTCATATTTGGAATCCCCACACTTAGATCTACCTATAACGGGCATAGATCTATGAAACCGAGTGAAGACGAGAAGTAGATCTAAGTACATCTTAGAAACCATTAATGAATAAAGGAGAATGATCACATACCTCAAGATTCCGACTTCTATTCACCAATAGAAGCCTTGGGATAGCCTCTAGAATGATGGGAGAACACGATTTGTCATTAAGAGAAACAAAATCCCGAGTTAAGGCTGCTTATGAGCTTTAATGATGTAATTAGAGAAAAATTGAGATATATCCAAAATTTAAGGAACTAATTTTAAGTGACCGCATGTTTAGTCCGTACGGATTGAAAAACCATGCGCTAACCATGCGTTAGATACTACCTCGGCCACCCCTTCTCGCACGGTTTGTCCACACTGTTAGAAAAATTGTGCCCTGACTGTACGGAAGCCACTGCCTCCTCAGAGAGCCATGCACGGTTTGGCCACATGGTTTTGACAAACTGTGCGCCTCCCGTGGGACTTACCCTTTGCCTCAAAACATCGTTCCATGTTCCCCTGACTCTCCCATTCAACACCATTAACATTAACAGTTTGAAAAGAATCAAGAAAGGGTTGCATACCAAAAAATGAGGGTAATACAAACATCCCCCTAATCCATGATAATTTGAAAAATCATATGTCATCACCAATTTAGACATCTATCATGAGAATGAAGTGTTGTAAGTTACACATATAATCTATAATAAACGATTTCAATGTTATATTATATTTTATTATCAATTTATTATTTAGGTTTTTATTTTATTTTTGATGTCAAAAAATAACCTGTTAAATGATTTTATAGTGAAATATTGAAAAAATAATGTTTGATTGATAATTTAATTCAAATTATGAAAATAATATTTGTTAAAGGTTTATAATTATGTGGTTCCTAAAAATATAATAAATCATCCATTGTTTTATTTTAATTTAATGTTATGATTTTTTTTCTATCGTACTATAGTTTTTGTGTTAATACATGTGATAGTGAATTCTCATATGAGGAGCCAATTCACAATATTTTAAATTGAAATCCACGTCTAACTATGATCCTTTAATAGAAATTAATTCCATTATCTATGTTTAAAGAATAAATAATTATAGGTATTTAGATTTAATGGTTAAAACATTCTATTATACATAAGACTATTTTGAGGGAACAAATCGTTGAATTTTTTGAGTAATTTTCAATTCATCTATTAGATTCTGTGTTCAATTTTTATAGTAGTCTCGTACCCAGTGTAATAATGATATAAATAATATATTATGGAAAAAAAATTATTGGATTTATTATAGAAACATTTCTATGAAATCCAGATTACATTTTTATAAAACAATGTCATTATCCATTGGATACATGAGGTCAATTATTTAAAGATGATATATCAATGATACTATTAATTAACTACATTAAACATACCACGATGAAAATTAAGAAAAAATATCATATTTTTGATAATTTTGATAATTTTGATATGTTATATAAGGATACATATTCAAATACACTCTTCTTTGATCCCATTATGCTCAATCAATGGTGGTACATGTTGAAATTCCAAATACATTCTTCCATATAGTATATGAGAAATATAAAATAACATAAATTCCAATGAAAAATTATAAATTTGATATACATATGAAGGTATCTGATTAACATAGTCTTATGGATGAAATTTTAAAATATTTGTTATCCCTTATTGATGATATTATCAAATATTCAATGGACATGAATTAATATATTTATCAATATAGTATTGTTATATATATCATTGTAAAGTATAATTTATACTCCATATTACATAAGTTCTAACTGTTTCTGAAAAAATAATAACTCATTTTTTTATAATCCTATAGCAAGGGAATATGTTCATTTATTGAATATAAAAGTTTTTTGAAAATGTCATGATTAATACTATAATTTAAATCCAATGAATTAATGGATTATTTGTACACATAAAATGATGTTGGAGAAATTCACATTTAATGATGTATATACCACAACATTTAAGATATATAACGTATATATTGAGAGAAATAAATTTTTTAAATAATATAATGATCCACTAGTGATTTTTTAGGCCGTCTGGCATTGGAATCTTGAATCAATAATGAACTGGTCTATAGGTGATTTACTTCATCTATCAATACGTAATTTATAAATATTATCCTTATATTAAATATCATAAAAATGACATTCATTATAAAATATAGAAAGGAAACATTTGAAATATAGTGATTATATGATCAATATGTATAAAAGGGAGATATTATCTTATCATGATCATATGGTTATGAGAACATGATAGTAAAATTTGAAAATCAAACCCTTTATATCATATTAAAACATATCAGAACATGGAAATATATTTTTTTATTTTATAAGACATTAATAATTTTGGAATCAATGAATATGTACCATGAAAAAATATCATTGTAATTACACAATGTTTTTGTGAAAAAAATTAGAATAATAAATCATTACATTAGTAGTTTGTTCTCGTTGTCGATATTATCATATCTGAATGGGATAACTATCCATTCCTTCATTATATTCATGTTCCACTCATAATACTATCATAGTAGATAGAGTCCATTACCATATTTAATTAATTATTTATTAAATTCTTAATTATCTAATGATATAACATGATTTACCCAATACATTTGACTGATATATAGGTCCCACACATCCTAGTTTTAACATAGCCATCATCACATAATAAGAATAATTTATATTTTTGACACATGTTTATAAAAAAATCATCGTATCGGAACCAATAATAATAAATTTGTTTCATAAAAAATTCATCATAACATTACCCATGAAAAAGGAATAGGTTTCTTAATTATTTAATCATTTCATCAACAAATATCACATTAAAAAAGAGGCAAGATTCATATAATTTTTTAATTTTATAACTTATAGAAAATGAAGAATGTTTATTAAAAATATTTTCCTTATAAATATAATAAAACCAAAGAATGAATTAATATTTTATAGTTGTATGATAAATCCAATAATGATCATTTTATGTAAAATTATGTCAAATTAGATTGAAATTGACTTTGAAATATCATTTGTACCATTTCATGAGGAAAATAATCTTTTGAAATTGAATATATCATTTTAAGACTAAAAATTCAAAATAAATTTTAAAAATAAATTTTTGAAATATAATATAGGAACCTTTTCACTGAATATTCATAAAATAATGGTCATTGAAATATAGAAAAAATTGTATATCGTATACGTTAAAATGATTATTTTATTTAGATTTATTGTATAAGACAAACTCTCCTTATTTTGATGAATAAAAGAATATTTTCTTATAAAATTTATTTAAAATTGTAAAAGGTCTAGTAAATTCATTTATAAATAAATTCCATAATGTTAATATTATTGTTTCAAAAAGAATTTCAAATCGTGGTTTTTAGGAAAAAGGGTTTTCGTCCAAAAACATATATTAACATTATTCAAAAAAAACATTTTATAAACTATTCTGTTCATAAATATAATTAAAATGAAGGGAATGAATATATTATTATCGAAGATCAAATAATGAATAATATTAATTAGATTAATGAGATATGGATTAATTTATTTCACCATGGAGTTCTTAGACGTAGACAATATCAGCAATTGATGATATGGTACCATAAAACCATTATAACATTGCTAACATTGAGTAATTACCCAAATTAATGAATTAAATATTTAAGCAAACAATTCCATTATAAAATTTACAGTAATGATATTACATTTCCAAGGGGCTTTACATATTCTTCACAGATGAATATATGTGCAGAATATAACTTTTCTATCAAAGAATCCAATTTGAGACAAAAATCCCTTAAAAAATTATTAATAATGTTAATCATAATCTATACTAAAGATTAGTTAAACATTATACATTAAATATCATGATATTAAAGATATCCATGATATAATATGTCAAATGGATTACATATACAACAAAAACAAAGATACACATTTTTTTATATATCTCCCAGAAATAAAACAGTCTTAAAATACCTTACCATCAATCTAAAAATTTAAAGAACATGTTTATAACTCATTTATGATAAATATAAGTTTACAATGAATATATTATAGAATTATAATTATATATATATAAAATAAAACATAATATTGACAAATGACATTTTATTATATATTTTCTAATAATTTCTTGTTAATGACATGATTGAGGTGATAACTACATTGTTATTGATGTATATATTGAAAACTATATTTTTGTATTCATAAAATTATCATGGGTACATAATCTATATTTTGATAAAAATTTATTAAAATTGAATATATATATTATATATGAATTCATATTAATCCATTTATGTTAATAATTTGAAATGAAATATCTTGTTCACTGAGATGGTAGTTCATTTGTAAACATCAATATTTTTTATATATTCATGATGGAAAGAATTAATTAAAGATAAATAATATAAAAAAATTTAAAAATAATATTTATCACATATATCAACATATTTTCAATAGAAACATTCTTATTACCATAAATTTAAAGCATAAATGAGTCACAAAATTTTATGTGGAAGCAGTACATCATATTCAAGGCTAATATTATATTATTTACATAGAATGCATTGTATGAAGAATTATGTAAAATAATAATTTTATAATTATAATAATATCATATATTTATATATAATATGAATAGTTAATCCATTATAATCTGCATCCTCAATAGGTGGTGATAGAAATAAATAACATTGATTTGTGTGTATGTAGTCCACTGTAAAAATAAACTATGCTTTTGTTTCCGATTTTAATGAGGCGGAGATTGATATAGATGATTAAATTATCCTAATAACATCTAAAATTTATCTGATATAATTTTTTCAATTATATTATGATAACTAATGTATATATTTTGTAGTTGTAATAATTACTAAAACAAGAACAAATATTTAGAAACACCGCCTCTTGTTTGAAAAAACATTTTTGGTTGAACCAAATGCCACTATTTATTAGATTTATGTTCTATCCAAGCCAATAAGACCTTTGAGGGGATGTAAAGAATATTTTTTTTAGAATTTTTTCATTATAATTTTTAAAATGTAATGTTTATAAGAGAAGGGGTGATCTTTCATAATTAGTCTGAGTAGATCCCTTGAAATTTTAGAAAATAAAAAGTATTACACGTGTTTTTAAGTTTATGAGAGTCAAATTAATAGAATAAATTTGATCCAAACACAATATAAGGCCATCATATTGAAATAAATTTTTTTTGGAAATGTTTTGGGTTAATTATGAACATTATTTTTTTGTTTAACACTATTGTATGTTTGTAATTACATTATCTATGGGAAATAATTTTGTGTGTGTGTGTCATTAATTATGATCAATATATTTTGGAACTATAAGATACAATTTCGAATTGGAATTACAAATATGGGACCCATATTTTGAAAATAATGTCCTGTAAATTAATTTTTTTAATTTTAAGGTAAACATGTCTACGTGACCAAAAAGATATTTTCGAAGTGAAAATGATGATCAATTTAAATATATTTGATCAATAAAAAAATTAAATATTTCAATGGTATAAAATGGATTTATATATATATATATTTCTTTTTTATCCACTTTAAAATATAATTTTATCTCTTAAAATAAATAAATGTAAATTTATTATTTAATAAAATGGAATATTTTTAACAAATCAATGAAAAGATTCCAATTTCAAGAAATCAATATTCAAAGAAAACTATTTTTTTTTAATTTTTTTTTTCTAATTTATTATTTAAATATATCTTATTTAAATATTCTACTTTCATAATAAGAATAAAATATAATTTCTTATTAAGAAAGTATTCTCAAAATTAATAATGTCTTTAAAAATATTAGTAATTTTTAATCAGAATGTTTTATTTCTAAAAAATAATATAATTAATATTTAAAATATAGATATATGTATTCATTCCTCCATGATAAATGGATTTTTAATAATGGTTTTCATAATATAAATTGTTTTTCGTGGTTTGATAAAACACGATTTATCGCATAACAGAAGTTATAAATGAAAATTAATTTATAAAAAATATAATAATTCATATAAAATCAGATTGTTATTTTATAAATAAATTAATACTATTTTAGTACTCATAATTATATCTATTCAACATGAACAGAAGGGGATTATTTTTCCTCATCATATCCTCATTTCATACAAATCATCCATAAACCTGTGGTTTTACCACAAAACATGGAACATGTGATAGGTGTAATTTCATAGAAAATTATCTATTTGATCTATTATGACAATTATTTTTTTCATATAAAAATAATAATATAGTTGTATGGGTGTTGATATCATTACATTTGATGTATCATGTATGTACATTATCATGAGATATTAATAGAATACATCATGATCCTAAGAGAGGTTTGGTGGAGACACTAACTGATATGATACCATCCCAATATGGTGAACAATATCAAAGTGATTGGTATATCTACATCATATTATAACGTTCTATTCAAACATCATTATAATCATCTGCAGAGAAATTCATATAATCACCTTCCCATAAAAATAAAATTACAAAGGACATCGATGAATGTATGCACACATTTTCTGTCGATATTTTTTATCTGTTATATATTGTTGAAAGTATATATCATTCTGATCTATTTACCTTAATATACCAGGAACACATATATTTATTTCTAAAACATCATTATTATAAATCAATATGCAATAAATATATCTATAGAGGGTATCATATGCAACCAAAACAATACTTGAGGGGACAATATTAGTGTATTAATACTCAACTATAAAAACATGTTGATCCAAAATAATATTGAAATCAATTAAAAATCAATTAAGCACATTGTTTATGTTCTTAATTATTATCTACTAATGACCATTATCTGAAGATGATACACAATGATAAAACTCTACTTGATATAATGGTATTGCTGAAGACATCCCTAAATCATCAAGGTAGTCGTCAATTCCTCATCAGATATAATTGACTATAGTAATCCTTGAAACCTTACCTCATAAATAACATATATAATAGAAATATGAACCACATTAAAATAATATCTCATAGTGATTAAGTGTGGTAAATTTTCAATGTCATCGATAATAACCAATATATTTTTATACACATTAGACATTTTGGGTCTTCTGATGAAAAAATACATGGTGATGTTTTCTCATCCAATATAGTATCTATAGTGCATAAACATCCCAATAGTATTTTTTCTCCCATCGAAATCATTCTGAATTTCAGTGAACTATGATACACAATCTATGATATCACTCATCATGTCATCAATGAATTTTTTTTACAAATATTTATGTATCATCCTAATTCAAAAATGAAGACATATTGAAGAACTATTATTATCCATTATCAAATCCTCCTTAAAAATTGGTTGTATGAATGACATATCATAATCTATAGCACTTCCATTCTGTCATGATCATTGTTATTCTATGTTTCACATCTAAAAAATTTTACAGCTCTACCTGTGATCTATGAAACACTTTAAACATCACTTCAATAAATAGTTGAATATAGAAATGAACAAGATAATAAATCTCACCATCATTTTAGAATTTAATATAAATCCAATTAAATTAAGAAAATATTGGTTTCATTATTATCATTATCACTGATATGGTAGTATGATCCATGTAACTCAATGCATGAACTAACATATTTTTATTCCAATGTAGTAATTTATTTGGTAGGTGTAACCATCAATTATCTCAATACATATTCTATGATGAATATAAAACTCTTTATTTGTGAATATATAATATGAATTCTTTTTATATGTATATATAACATAAATTTAGACCTACAGATAATTACTCTATATCATTATTGCATAAATTACGTAGGAACATTAAATAATGAGTTCGTTACTTTTTTCACTTAATAATTTAATTCTTATTATTAATAATTTTTGATCATGCCATTCCTCAAAATAAAACATGTCAATACATTTTTATTTGGATTAGAATATAGTACGAACCCTTATCCATTATATGGAAATTTAAGAATATGTGCGCTAATTAATATTTTATTCAATTCCATGACTTATTCCTTACACACTACTATATCGGGGAACACAAATCCCTATTTAGTAAACATGGTGAGTGTATTAGATAATTGTGAGAAATTCTACACAATCAATAGATAATCTCCAGAAAAATGAAGAAAATTTTATATATTAGTCTCTATGGTTGGTATGGTACAAAATTTTATAGCCTATATCATATATGGGTCTCCCAATATTCCCTCTATTGATATTATACAACACACATATTATAACACTCTATGATATTTACGAATTATTATGTCTGAATAAATTAAGTTCCTTTGATATAAAATGTCAAAGAAAATAATAATTTAATCATGAATTATATTCAACAATATTTTAGGCACGTGTTGTTTGGGACACTCTATTATCTTACATTATATGCAATATTGAGTTTTAAAAATACCATGATACATTATCTATAAACTATATAAATTAGATCATTATAATTGTTCTGTTAAATTTGGTGACATGAACAGTAACAAATACTCATTAAATAGTAATTATAATGTTTTTATTTAATCAATACAATCTGGTAATAAAATAAATGATAGTCATTAATGTAGTTATTTATTATAAATATAATATATACTTGGAAAAATGCATTGTTTTTAAAATTATAAAATACATGTTTAGAACATTTTGATAATTTAATGGATAAAAATATATTTTGTAAATAATATATTCAATATTATTTTATTTTGAATGGAAGATATTTTTATGAAATATTTCATTTTTTGATTAATTTTATGAAATATTGAATATTAATTGAAAACTATCTTATTGCCTATAATATTTTCAATGTTAAATGATAATTTCAATTTGTTATAATATTTTAATAATCCGTTTAAGTATATAATAATATAATTTATTTCTTCTTAATAACATTCAGATTCTAATTTTATAAAAACTATATTTATTATTTTTATCATTTTCACAATAAAAACCTATTTTTTATATCTCATCAAAGTGACTATTTTTAAATTAATTTTTCCATATTCAATTAAATTAATTTGTAAAAATTTATTCCATATTTTTACCAACATAATATATAATTTATAATAATTATATATTTATCATTTCATCCAAATAGAATAATTGATGTATTATAAGTTAATTATGGTGGATAAAGAAAAAATGTGGCTATATTAGGGGTTTAAAAAATAGAGCATTATGAAAATAAATTATAAATACTTCTATAAACTATTAGATATAATTATTTTTACCATTAAACATCTATGGTTTTTGAATGGTCTATTTGTCCCTTTTTGATATTATGAAAATGTTTTATCACTTAAATATTTTAAAAAATATCATTTGTCTTATTCCCCGAATATAAAAAACACCACATATCCTTTTTGTTGTTCACACCCTCAAATAAATTTGGTTTTACAAAACCTAATAATTTAATATTCCCATATACCAAACTAGTTCGTTGAATTTTTTCTATATAATAAATCCATAATTGTATGTATTTTAGTTTTTACCTAACGAGACATCCATAATAAGATGAAACATTGATTATAATGTTTTTTATATATTATTCTATGCTATATTATTAATTTTCATTAATCATTAAATAATTACCTTAAGATCATCTATATACTGTGAATTTTGATTTTATTAACAAGAAAAAAACCATTTCTACTTCCATAAATTGGGTTATGAATCAATCATTTGTGTTTACATGAACTACCACCTCACAACACGATGTCATTGGTTTTTTATTAGTGCAATAAATTTCCTCTCATAATAGAAAATATAATATATATATATATAAGTCATATATAAGATACTGATAATTTTATTATGGTTTTTTATATTTAATATCACACATACCTTCTAAATTTCTATTTTTTGGATATATCATTACATCATTTGTGTGTATGGTGTTCTACAACCTCCTGAGGTGGTGTGATTAATTCAGTAGTTACATAGAATGTATTAGTTTTGTATATAGTAAAATTTTGTTATATATATTACATAAAAATGTTTCTATATTGATAATATATAAAACATTCTTTTCTTACATTCATTTCAACATGAAAAAAGATATACTTTCCATCCATTCATTTTTCTGACAGTCTCTTTAAATGGTGAATTTCATTTTCTATCACTAAATATTATGGATTAATATAAATAAATATATTATAATGACATATATAATATTAATATCATGGTTATTAGTATGATAATTATTTAACTATGGTAATATTAACAAGACCAAGAATATAACAAATCAAAACATATCTAAAAAGAAAAAAGGTTATTACTAGAAACATAATTTTAACATTGTATAGTTAATACAAAAGTAAAAAAAGGTCAACATAAAAATGTATATGGTATTATTTTTATAAATATGGTAATTTATTATATTTATAAAAATCTTATATATATTATACATGAGGATTTAATCCGAACAATAGATTCCATGTCATATGGTAAGGTTGTCAATGTCTTAATTTTTCATCTTTGTGATGTATGTTTTATTATGAACCTATATTATTTCATGAGGTGTGTATTCCAAAACATTTACATGTAATATAATGGATTTATTCATCCCCATTATATTTTTAGATTAATTATATGTTATTCCCTAAATATTATTATGATATTTATTACTAAAGTCTTCAATATTTAATGTTATAATTTCAATATTTATTGATATTTTATATGATTATGTTTAATATGATCAAATAATATTATATAAAATTAAATAATTGTCATGAAATTTACTCTCCTAATTTTATTCATTATATCTTCCTGAAAATGAACAATTTTTCAAACCATTTATTAAAAATAATTGAGAAAATGTTATTATACAAATGTGATATTATATATCAAATCGATCAAAAAAATTCTAGTTGAAATTTAAGTTCTATAAATATTTATTAAAATATATTTTATTACACAAATATTACATTTAATTATATATTTTTAACCATTTATTAAATTATACAAACTATTATAAAACGAATGTTATTTTTGTTTTCGAAAAAAATTACTATTTGGATTCTACTGAAAATATGAAACAAATATTTTTCCTTAAAATCAAATGAATGAAAAGTGTTAATTACTCTATATACTTCTAATTATTTCTGTATTTCATTAAATTGTTTAAAAATAATTCAAAATGATAATTTTTTCCTTAATATTTATAGATTTCATTGTTTTTTAGACATATGATTACAAAAGAAAATGAGTTTGATAATATTTTTTATTTTTATATTCATTTCAAATTAGAATGGATATTATCCTCATCAATATTTTTTAGATATATTGTAAACTCACCTTCCATATATGATATCGTCCATTGGTTTTACCTATGACTTACATAGGATATTATCCAAGTATACCATTCATATTATTTTTTAGAATGATTTTTATTTTTCATGACATGTTTATTATGAAAAATGTTATCTTACATGGGTTATAAAGTGGAGAAATTATTTCTAAACATAATTAATTTAATTTCATATTAAATGATAACATTATTTTGTTACAGGTCTATTTAACAAGGGTTTTGAAATTTTTAAATTTTTATATTACACATTTCATTTTATGTATTATGATATGATAAATATTTATGATTTTTAGAGGAAATAAATTTGATTTTCATTATGGGGTTGGTATGACCTATATATCATTTATATTCATTTGGTAATGAATATTTATAATGACATAGAGTGTTATGTAATGAGTAGTGATCTTGATATAGTATAACAATGATGGAACATGTAGTGAAATTGTTTCTGCAAGACCGAGATGAAATGTGAAGTTAACTATTTTTAGTATAGGAAATAGTACTCTTTTATTTAACTACAATCATGCCCTCGATAATAAGAATTGATATTAAATTATAATATGTAGGAAAATAATTCCATTCCAGGAAAAAATTTATTATCTTAGGGGTCATGTACTTTGATTCCATTAGGATTTATGGATAAAGAACTATTAATAATTTTTAATGAATCTTATTTTTTATCATTGATATACATTTTATGGGTTTAATATGTTATTCATATTTTCTAAAAAAACATATTATAATGTTGTTATTTTATATCTCAAATATTTATACTTACAATTAGACTGAGCTGATGAATTCTTATATTTCAATTATCTAATTTATGAAGACATGTATAAAATATTTTATATCTAAGTAGGGTTATATTTTTGATGAATATTATAGGAGATGATATACCGATCATATATACCATTTTTTATGATTCTATGATTCCAAAAAAGTAAATTATTTGGGTAAATAGTATTATATTTTTGAAATTTAATTTATATTCATAGAATAATGATATAATATGGATGTTTAAAAATATGGGGCCTTAATATTTTGTATAATTTAATTATTTTTGTCCACTAGTTGAATATACTATGAGAAACACTTGGATGGACACCTGAGGACCCATAATAATATATGTACGAGGAATAGTAAATGTATAAGAAAATGACCTTGAATTTTGGTGAAGGATATAGAGCATGGTTTCCAAAAAATTCTTCATTCTTTAGAAACTACAATACGATGTTTCTCAAGATCATTTTTTATATAAAAAATCTAAAAAATATATTTAGATAGACTCTATTAGGGACTGGGGAGTTATAATAACCCTTTTTGCACACTATGATGGACTCTCTCATGGGATATGATTTTGGAAAACACTAACTCATTATAATTAATGATGACATATTTATGTAAAATATTAATGACAATAGAATATGAAAAAACAAATTTTATAGCTATTAACTGTGTTTTATTATTAAGAAATACAGTATCATTTTTGCAGTACTATGTGGTTCCCCATTCTAATTATTGTTTCATACACTATGATATATGGTTTCAGTCAATGAATGTAACATGATAGAATTGGGTTTATGCGGATTGTGTCATGTAATTAAGTTAGTTTCCTCTAATGAATTCAAATGGCATTGGTGTTTAAACTAATATCCATGTTTTCATGATCGCACAACATTCTCATGTTCAAAATCATAATGGGCGTCCAAAAAAACTGTGGATGGAAGAACATTATGTGGTGTCCATCATGATGCAACATTATCCTTCTATTAGTGCTTCATCATACACACTAATTTTCAAGAAATGCCTATTACCACCAAAATTATATTTTCTATTCTCAAGTATTTTAACCCTATCAAAATTATTGAGATTTTATATGGTTTGGAAGGTGAATCATAACAATTGTGGAAACCTATTAAGAATTAAATGAAATATGATGAAATTGAATCCATGGAGGATGAAGAGTTAACAAAAATATATTTTAATGTTTAATTACCTTATATTCTTCATAGGATGATTTAGATATATGTTCATATGAAAAGGAAATAGGATTATGGTCCAATTAATAAATATTAGGAATATTTAGGATGTATTTGGTGGTACCATTTTATTATTATCATCCAACCTAAAAATTTGGTTGGTCAATTATTTAATGGCATGAAATAAAGACTCTAAATGGAGTTAGTTATTAGATACATTAATATTGATGAATAATTTTTATATACTATCATGGTGTAAATAGATCATGTAGATACTTATCAATATCATTTATTTTAAAAGAAAAAAATGGTGTGTAATGAAGAATATAATACACAATGAGAGAAGAACATGTTCATTAATTTATGACAACTTTTTGAAAAGATTCATGGAAGGAATTTTATTAATGTGACTGGTAAATGGTTTAAGGGTGGAGTGAAATGTCATATAGAAATTTATTCTTGCAGTCACAAGAATAAGTTAGGCGAAAATAAAATTAGGGGAATTTTTTTTAAAATTTATTGTCGCACACATGACTGCTTCATGTATATGATGAATAAGAATCATGTTATGTAGTGCCAAAACATTAGTGTTAATGATTGGGATTGGATTCAGAAAGTAATTGTGATAACAGAAAAGAGGATATATCAGGTGATCAATTTTGATGATGGGGGGTTTAATAATTATATAGTGAATTATTAGCATAACGTACCCTATGTAATCATAATTTCATATTTTATATTTTATATTACAATTATTTCATATCTAATGAATTTGTAAGGGTATCATGATTTCTCCCAATAGCTTGGATGAGGAATTAGTGGATAAATTCCTAAAGGTAGGATGAAAATTTCCCAATATTTATATTTATCACTTGATAATGGTTGTTGGGATTTGCTTCCTTTATATATTTTCATTCTTTATATGGTGGATGTTTATTTCATCTTAAGAATATATTATCATTCATTCAATCCAAACAACATAACTTTTTGATTAAGCTATTTAATTTTGATATTTAACTCCATCCTTTATTCTTCTATCAATTTAATGGTACATAGGATTTTTAAATGTAGATTGCATCTAATATATTTCTCTTATATCCCATTTCTTTACAGTATTTGTCAAAATGTTTTGGGAGAAATGGAACATCAATGATGTTTCTATTTTTATAGAATTTTTTTATTTTTTTTCTTGAAAAATTACCTAGGATAGCATTAAATAATGAATTTGTGTTCTCAATATAATTATATCATAGTTTTATAGGATTTTTAATAAAAATTCCTATACAATTTCCCTATTATTGTTGTTGTAATTAAAGAAGAAACTCTCAAAAAACATGACAAATATATTCAACCCAAATGTCAATTAAATTATGGTGCACCTATTATTTTCATTATAAATAAAGGTAAATAAATGATTATATCCACTGATTAGCTAGAGTATATCATTATCAAAATAAAGAATAGATATATTATTCCATATATTGAGTACTTTTTAAATCAAATTTATGGACCTCAATACTTTTCCAATATTGAACATTGTTGTGTTTATAAAAAATTGAGGTTCACGAAGGGTTATATACCATATACAACATTATGTATAAGTTTAGTTTACTATTAATATATAATGATTTCATTAATAATTACTAGTTCCCCCCACTATATTTGTGTATATAACATATTTAGTCATTATATATTAAATTTATCGGTTGGTTTTTTTCAATATAAATGATATTCTTATCATTTAAAAATTGAATGTTTGAGCATAGATACAATTTGAAAATTTTACTAAATAACATATTAACGTTAAAACTATTCAAAATATTAACCATGTGTGAATTTGGGATCCAAAAAGTTTTATTTTTGGGATTTTGATTCACAATAACAGCTATAATAGTGGATTCATCAATGACGAAAACTACTAATTGTTGGCTTAGAAAACCCAGAGTGACTAATATATATCGTTTTCATGGTTTTTTTGACAATATAAATTATTTTTATAAATTTTCTCATGAATTTGTAATCATATGTAAATTCTAACACTATATGAATTGGTGTTCCCCTATATTAATGGTTATGAAGAAAATTTCAATGAACTATTTGGAAGATTAGTCAGTGCACCTACTCTTTCATTCCTATATAATGGATATTTTTTTAATATTTAGTAAAAATTTAAATATGTTTTTATCTATTGTTATAATGAATATAATGGTTATATATTATTACTAAAAAATTATGGATCGTGGGAATTATTAACAATTAAAATTTTTATTTCATTTTTGGATAAATTTTCAATATTTTTATGGGTGTATTATATTTTTAGAGAAAGTTGTTATATAATTTTTGATAAATAATTTTTTAATAATACATTCACAAAAAATGAGTTGATTACTATCCATATAATATGTATATAGATAATTAATAATTGTTTCTTTTCAATACATTATCAACCAGGGAAAAATGTTTTAAGATGTCTGAGTAAAAATTATGATTGTTTATTATCTATGATGATGATTAGAAAAGATTCAAATTTCGATATTTTCAAATGGTATTTCATGATATAATGTAGTGAAGGAATTTTTTTTATCTATTTCTATTTTTATATTATGATATCTATCGACATTATGCTTAATCATGCGCATGATGGATATTTAGTGATGTAAAAGATTGTTATAAATTTTATAGTCTATCAATGATGATGATGGAATGATAAGGTGAATGATACCTGTATATTTTCAATCCATGATTGAATTGAAAAAGGAGGTGTTATAGGTAGATCATATTTCTTATTTATCAGTTTATCATGGCTGTAAAATGATGTACATAGATTTCACTGAGTAATTATGGTGGGATTTAATAAAGAGAGTTATCCCAGAGTCTTATCATTGATCCTGGTATGATTGAATGTAATGTTTTAAATTCAAAATATTAAGGATATGGTTCATCTATTCTCTATATACTTATGGATAATGTAAATATAGCAATTGATTTTTCCATTGGTCTACAAAAAAATGAAAAATGGTAATAATTATGTATGTTGTTTCTTGATTTCCATACTAATCATTTCATTGCTATGAAATATGAATTATAATTAGATATTAATTACAGGAATAAAACAAGAATGTGGTATAGTAGAATGGAGTGAAAAATTTAGTTTTATATGAGTGGATTATTATGTTTAAATAATCATTAATGAATATTGTATATAATTTTCTTTGGATTCAGTTTAGTTTTTACCCTATATATCATACTCAAATAGATGGACAACATAAATTAAAAACTATAACCCAAGAGGATACTTTAAGATATTGTTGTTTTAATTCAACCGGTCATTTAGATGGAAACATTCATCTAGTTTATTTTTATTAAAAGAATATATTTCACTAATGATTTTAGATATATCCTTATGAATCCCTCAATGGAATGAAATTTTGGGAAACAATGAGATGGAATAATGGTGGAGAGAATATATATTGGGACATTAGATAGCCATCTAAAGAAGGAGATGGATAAATCCATTCAAAAACTCATAATTGAAGATAACAGTTAGAAAATTAATTATACATATAATTACAGACATGATATGGAAATTCAAGTTGAAGAATCAATTTTTTTAGAAGTTGATTATGGGATTCACGAATAAAGGGTAAATAATATCACTGTACGTTGATCACAATAATTTTTTTGATCATATTAGGATGGTGGAAAATCAATTTTCATTTCCACAAAATAATTCTATATACCATGATGTGTTCCATATATATATATTGAGTAAGTACATTGTTGAACATTCACATGTAATGATCTCAGAGGTCATCTCAAAAGAGCATGATTATTCATATGACGAAAAATTGGTGGAGATTCTTGATCATATAACGAGTTTTCTACAATATAGGGAACCTCATCTAGTCAACTGTTTTTTATAAAACAACCACTTGAAAAAAGCCAAATAGGAACTTGAGAATATGATAATTTTATATAGTCCAATTTTTTATATCATAATAAATATTTTCAATTGAGAAATTCATTTTTTAGTGCACAGAGTGTAACATCTCCCATTTTAATTTTTAAATTTTTTTTAAATAAAATATACTCAATAGATGGATCTCTTATAAATGAAAACATAAGATACATTAATTATAAAAAACATAACATTATGATATAACTATTCACAACATTGGATTAGCTTCTGTTACAAACACCACTGTGTTTCATAAAAAACAAGATATATAATAAATTTAGTTTCTTAAACATGACCATTATAACATAGATGTTAAACACAAAAAGATTTATTGTAATATTTATTTTTTAAATTTTAACTATGTTTTTTTAGAAATTTTTTTTTTCATAATATAATAAATATCTTTTGGTAAAGTCGTTAAATGTTTAAAAAATTCCTAAAAATTATTTGATGAATTTTAGTTAAAATTAATGAAATTTATTGTCGTCACTTTTTGAAAATTATTTTAATTAAAAATTAATAATTTTTAAATTTAAAATATGAATATTAAATTCGGGAGAATTTTAGAATTTTATGGAAAGTATACCATTTAAATGAATAATTATATTTTTTTATTTGTAATGGAAAGCTATATTTTCAACTAAATTTTTTAAAAATATAAATTATATTTATGATCAGATTTGATGTATAATTTTATAAAATATACGTTTATTAATAAAATATATTTAATTTTACTCATATTTACATTGATATTGGATATAAAAACTTTTCTAAACATTTGATCATTTTGACTTGAAAACCATAGTTACATGTTACATAATTAAGATAATGTTCAAATAAATATCGTCCACACCAATGAATGAAATTAAAAAAAATTATTTTATAATTTATTTATCATATTTTAAAAAATATAAAAAGTCCAACTTTATTTTTACCAATGTAAATAGTTAATGGATTAAAAAACATAACATGTTTTTTTAGAAAAAACCTGTTTACCATGGTTTAAACTAATGATATATGGGTATTAATAACCCACAAACAAGTCTAAAAACTAATTTACATCCATATTATAAAAATTTAACAAATATGGCTCATTTATGGTTTATTTTGGACCACTGAAATAATTTGAAAATATGGGATATCTCAATTACATTAAAAAATACACGGTTTGTCATCTCCCCCACTAATAAAAGGAATCTGCATGTGATCTCTTATTCACAACATCAAACCACAATGGTTAATTAAATTTTCACTAATATAGATTTGAAAACATCATCACCTAATTCTTGAATAATTATTTTCTATATAATTCAATCATAGAATGGCTTTTAGTTAAAACCTATGGATGATACCGAAAGAAGAGGTAATGATCTTAAATGTGAGTTTTTTAATATATTTTCCCACACATAACATTTATATTTATGTTATCCATATATAATATCCTCTATATCATTCCTATGACTATATAAAATAATTTTATAAAAATTTCCAATGACCATATACACATCCATTGAATGTTTTATAGAATCATTGTTTGTGTGTATGATGGAAAACCACCTGGTAAGATGATGTCATGTTTGTTTTTTCAATTAAAACCTATCATACATGGTAATAATGATGGATTTATTGTTTTTTATTTTTTATTTTTCATATTTAATAAATTATTAAAAATATGTAATATTTATGTCATAAATACCTCCATTCATCCAATTTTTTTAGTATTCAATGACATCATTTCTATATATGACAGACTACCACCTCAAAAAGTGAATTTATTTGTTCATGATTTAAATGGGATGTATTACGAAAGGTTTTAATGTAATTATTGGAAATATATAATAGTATTATTATTATAATATGATAATTTATATCAATTACTTTTCAATCCGTCAATCAAATAATAAAATTGGAAATGTGTTTGTTCATATGTATGGCCTACTATCTCAATGTATGGTGCATTTCATTTTGTATATCTAAAATTTATTATTTATATAAATACATATATAATAAATTTATATGATCATTAAATAATGGCTATCATTATGAATATGATGTATCCATGATCAATGAATGAATAAAAAAAAGGTAACAAATGAAAAGATATATGAAGAACAAAGTGATTTATAAATAAAACACAACATTATCAAATAATAATATCTAAAGGAGTCTTAAATGGATGTTTTAATATCATATATGGAATGATATATAATAACATTACTTTTGTAATATATGTAAAACGATACGTATATTTTTTATTAAGGAGGTTCATATGAGAACAACTCATGTCAATAATTATGTAATGAGAATTTTTAAAAATATTAATTATCCAATACATAAGTTCTATTATGGACCCATACTAATTCATGAGGATTATATAAGTTACCAATAAAATGAAATATATTTTAATTATTTAACCACATGATATTTTATGTTTACTTTTAATTTATTCTTTTAGGGGTCCTGTTATTTAACAATACCTATATTGTAATGATATGATTTCGTTAACACTAGAAGGACTAATAAGATTCTACATACATGAATCCACAAAATAGTTCATCCCTGGTATATTTGATACATTTTTATCAATTCCATGAACATTATGGGACGGGAATTATGAAATTCGGCATCTAGAGATGGAAAATTCCATGAACCAATGGAAGATGTCATACCCTCTCATTCATCTAATATGGTATCCATATAATGTTGGGACATTAAATCTAAAACATAACAAACCTAAACATATGGATGAAACCTAAAATTTTATCCCAACTGAGTCTATAACGAATCTACTCCGCAAGGTTGATCTCTCCCCATGGTCGGCACTAAGAAATATCTCTTGTTTCTGGTCTCCATGGGACACCCCCCATGTAGTCACAACCATAGATTCCCATCACCATTGGGAACGATGTCTAATCCATCCCACTACTATAATCAGACCACAAGCTTCAATGTTCTTTTAAATTCACCACCCTTGATTTAGTTCCATGTTTCTATCATTTCTAACTAACCAATGTTACGGAACTCTACCACATCCCAAATCTCGTCGATACCATATATACATCATAATTTTGTATTCGGAAAATAAAACATCATTTATCAATTTGTTTGGAAACATATTTTATTCCAAAAACATGTTTTAAAAAAGTTAATTAGGAAATGATTTATTACTATGTAATGGTGTTTAAAACAATTAACCATGATAGAAGACACATGTTTTTATTAAATTAATATATATATATATATATATATATTGTTTTTGAAAAATGTTTTTATATGAATTTAATAAAAATTGTCAAAAGAATCAGTATTTTAACATGATTGTCATGCATATATTTTCCCATTGTCAGGACAATTGAATGTTTTCTTTCCCCCTTACTGGATTCTAATGTTATATTAAATGAAAATCGTTAATTAATATTTGGGAACATATTTATATTTATAGTAAATAAATTCAATAGGATAAGAATTTTAAAATATTTTATGTTATTTTAAAATTACATTCCACGTTGAATTCATTTATTACTCATGAAATATTTTATATTATCATTCAGAATATTCGTCAATCTAATATTTCATCCTTCAAATTTACCTGTGATTTATTCTGGACATAACTGATGTATATAATTATTATTTATCTTCTAAATCTTTTTTTTTAGATTACATCATGTTTATTAAAGCTATAATATATTATTGGATATTGGATGAGAATATTCTTATAAAAATCACTCATTATTATAGGTTATTCAATGTGAATTGATTGTGAAACCTATCTAATTTGATCTGGTTATGATATGATGAAATTATTATGATATCCATTTCATTTCTATGGTTATGATGTGATTAATTGTTTTGATCTTGTGGAACTCGTAAATATGATTTTCGTTTGTTGATTTTCGGAAATAATGTCTCCTTACCAAGCTTTGGGTTCTGATTTATATCTACTAATATATACAAGACTTTAATGGGGACTGAATCGTGTTCAATATGATATGGTTGGAATAGGTAGTAATACCAATTTAGTAATATTGGTTTGGAAAAAAGAGTGAACTCTATTTTTTAAATGAATTTGGCTATTATGATGGTCATCCTAGTAATGATTAACTAATATGAATTGATTTTTTATTCTTATCTGTATGAAAAAACATCCATGTGTTATCCCATTTTTTGATCTCATTGAACATGTTCTTTATTTTTTTTAGAATCATGTATTTTTAGCTACAGTTATTTTTTCCTTTAACAATGATTTTGATCATTGATATTCATGGTTTAGTATTTAATTGTTCTTTTGATGTTCTAAAAATATTATCCTAATACTCTTCTAATATATCACCACTTAAACCTTACTTGGAATATGATGTCACCCATTCATATATTTCATTTCCTAATGTTATAAATACACATATTTTGTATGATATATATAAGAATAGTGATACTTGTAATGGAAATAGGTGGAGATGAAGTAACTCACTTGTGGACCTGTATTTATGTTTCCATGATTTAAAAGGAACAAAACTATTATCATCTTTAGGTATGTGTTTTTAAAATTTAATGAATATACCAAAATAATTAAAAATCTGTGTATGCTAATACTTTATTTCTATTGTAATCTCTAAAGATTATTTTTACTAAATCACTGATGATATCTCAGGAATATAAAATACATAATGGTGTAACTATATATTAATAGTGAACATACCATGTACATAATATTTCTTGGGTATAGTTTCCCTCTTGATCCTTAATTGATGATATGTGGAATGATAGTAAATATATTAAAAGATATTATCTCTGTGTAGTTGATCAAATGGTTGAACATCATTTGGTAGAGGAAAATTCTTCTTGATCGTGATATTGTCTATTTTTTTATAATGATCTTTAAAGTCACACTGATCCGTATTTTTTATTTAATAAAGAATTACTGATCAAAAATGTGATCCACATGGATGAATGATGCATATTATTTTGGTTCTACTAAATTTTCTTCATCAATAATCTCAAATCGATCGATGGAATTCTAAATGATGTTTATGATATTGTCTTGGAACCATGTATTAGTTCAGTTGAGAAAAAAATATCATTTTTTGAATGATATGAGAAAGTACTATAAATATGACATAAAACACAAAAAAATAGGAACATAATTGATGTTGAGTCTCTCCCAATAAATCTAAGACAAATGAACTTACTAAATATGAATCAAACACATTTGATGGATTTTTTTTCCAGCCCATGTTCATATTTATTTATTTACATATATAATATTATTGGATGGATTCGAATATAAAATTACGTAGGACTTATTCATTAATTATTGTGAGATTAATATATTTATATCTAATAAATTCTTATTATAACATCAAATTAAACCTCGGGAAATATGATATGATTCTAATGAATATAATTATCACAATCTTCATCTGGAGATGAATCATATACCTGAGTTGTGATCACCGTACCACAAAGAGATTACAGTGAATATCATAAATCTATTATTTTATATTGCATCCCGATAACTATAAATAATATTCATATATGAATCTGTTGTTTAATATAGAGTCAAATAATTATTTAAAAATTCTATAATGGATTATAAGTGTACAATTGACTATGTCATTATATCACCTCTAGTACGTAAAGGTGATCACATAATATTTCATGTTGAATATAGTATTATGAGGTTGCGTATTTCAATCATTGATGGTATCCATATGATTTGAAAATATGTTAACATAATTCCAATACCCTCTAAATTTGAATCAATATAGTATGTGTGGTGTGATCTATTAATAATTCACCTTATACGATTTATTAGGTATATTTTTCCAATCACTATGGTATTCAATTTTCCAAACACCATCCCCTATACGCCTAAAAATTTTATAAGCCCCTTTATGTATACTTCCCCCATTTTTCCTTCAACGCATAAATGTCGAAGGAAGAATAATAATCATTTCTCCATTGTTATTGAATTTTTATTGATCTCAATAATAACTTTCATTTAAAAACCGTGATATTAATCGGTAACTCCAATATACATTTTCACCCTGAGAGAACATATAATGATATATACATAGTTAATAATGTAAATTAAGGATAACTCAAATCACAAACATTTCTTTAATTAACTCATTAATTGATCAACATTAAATTTATGTTTTTCGATAATACCAAATGTATAAAACACCAGTATTCTAAAATTTTACTAATAAGTGCTAATAGATTCTTCAAATATCTTCTATAGTTAAATAAATTTTTTCTCTGTTCTTGATCAATCAATACATGAAATTTTATGTAAATGTATCCTATTATAATAATATGATTCTATTGAGTTTATTTCACAATGATCAATTTTACTCTTAATGTTATTTTACCATTGATCCACATTCTCTTCCAAATAGTTGACATCAAAAATGAATTTTTCATGTTCCAAACAATGGAGAATAAATAATGGATTTTCAGTTGTATATATCCATTGATCAGTAAATCAAACTTCCCCAAAAATAATTAATGATGGATAATTTTTCCTCTAAAAGGAAACTACATAATATTGTTCCACCTATTTTTGGTTTTGTATTTTTAGCGTTATTCATGGATTCAGAACAATTTGAGATAAAAGAAATGCTATTTTTCATTCTATATATGATATTCTATTATTTCTTCAGATGGAATTAATAGCATTTTCTTTCACACAAAGAGTTAAAATTTTTCACTTATGATATATAAATTAAATAAAAAATTAATAGAGTTGGAAGTAATAACCACAAAGTTGAACAACATAATCATAAAAATATCATATCTGTTGTGTATATAATGAAACCATCATTCTAATGAATGAAACGTTAATTTTATCTTATTTAATTCATACTCATCATCCACATAAATCTTCAATGAGGGTTTTTAATGTTTTTTTAATATATAAATCATATTCTTTTAGAGTGTCAGACATGATGTACAACAAGGAACGTTTAAGGGAATCAAATATTGCTCGAGTAAAGATCACAACATCATTTTCATATTTGTTAACCCTATGTATTACTCTATCGGAACCAAATACACATGTACTATCAATTAATATAATTAATTTCAAATAAATCTATCTCTGTATCATTTTTAATTGTTATGTATATTTTTGTAAACATACTATAAACCTTATATATATCCTTATACACATTTTTTGGGATATTACTAGAGTTTTCTCGCCATAGTATCTGATGAATAAATTGTATTCTCTTTTAAATCATCTATAAATATCCAAACATCCAATATATATATATATATATCATATTTATAGAAGAATATTCATTACAAAACATAAAAATACATGATAATTTTTATGTCTATAGACATTGGAAGCATGAACACATAAACAACTTGTGCATAAGGATGATATTTGATCGTGCACAATTTTTTTAAAATTTTAAACATTCAGTGAAAAATCATACATAATATATTTTAAGATACCATGGGGAAATAACTCGTAATAAATGGTTATATAAAAATCATAAAAATATTAAATTGGGGAGAAATCAATATTTTCTGACCACATGTGTTTGATAATATTAGACTACAATTTTTATATTATACCATTAATATCATAAATCATAAAAATGATTCATCGAATTTATTATGGAATGTCACATGAAATTAATAAATATACAATTAAAGAAATAATTATATTATAACATTGATATGTGTAATATACTGAAGGCTATTTGTAAGAATAGAAATTCATTTCTTTAGTTGCTCAAGGAATATATCATAGACTATCATATTTCAATGGGTTCACTAATAAATACATGCTTTTATTTAATGTTCACTATGTAAAATATCATTTCATGAAGGGTACCATAATGATCTAGGACCACTCCCAATTCCAATCCAGTTAATCCCCACAGATATCAATACATCAAAAATATATTGGTAGGAGATATAGGACTCAACCAAATTATTTATAATGAATCCAATATCACATAATGTAAATCATACTTCTGTCTTCCAAAAGAACATAAAAATTTTATAATATTATAACCAATGAAAATTAATAGGAAAGGTTTTTATTCATCAGTAAACCTGTGGGAAATTGAAATGATTAATAATATATTAACCATTTACTAAAAATATAACATGTGGGTAAATAACTGTTTTTCATTTGAATTTTATCATGTAATAAAAAGTGTAAATGAGTGAGATTCATAATCTACTGACCATAATTATAAAATTTGAAGGGATGGAATATAGTTCTTATAATTGAATAATTTATAATATAAATATAATATTACATCAAAATCTACGATATTAGTTTAAAAATTATGTTCAACGATCACATGAAATATTTCATCAGTAAAATATAACTTTTCAAATTAATTTTTTTGGTATAACATAAAATACATAATTCTTTTTAGATACACATCATTTAAATGTTTTTTAAAAATATTCTAAAATCTTCAATGGAATCACGTGAATAACATTATGAATATCCATTTGTACAATAAACATTAAAATCATATCACATTAACATTTTTTCTAAAATATAAATGATCTTATTTTGGAAAATATTATTAGTTATATTATATTTAATGATATAAACGTTAAAAAATTCATTAATTAATTATTTTAACATTGATAAAAACATTTTTTATCATTTTTTGGAAAAATGGTTTTAAATGAAAAATGTTTTTTGGCCAATGATAAAGAATAAGAGATTTTTCATTTGAAATATGACTTTATACTTTTGAGTGAATAAAGAAATAAAAATGTACGAAACTAATTTCATTATGAAATAACATATTGGAAGAAAATTGAAGAGTTTTTAGAGTGATGTGTTTTTTGATTTCATCATGTTAGTCATAAACTCAAATATTCATAATAAATAATGATATTGTACCATAAATTTATTATATATTTGTTCATATAGAATTAAAATACCATTTAAAGAATAAAATTATATTAAACACTCTATTTAAAGATATTAAAAAAATTTGGTTGCAAAATGTCAATGGGGTAATATATACACCTCATAAAAATTAAAAGTTCATTATAAGTCATATCTCACAAACATTAAAATTTGAGAGAAATGTATACTATATAATTAGTATTATTTTAAAGTGTTACCCTGAAAAAAGAATAAACAACAAAGAAGCATTATATATTGATAAATTATATATATTATGGAAATAATATATTAAATGAGATTAATTTAAATAAAAAATAATAATGTGGTGAGTTTCTATATTTACCCTAGAAAAAAAATAGTTACTATACATACATTACCTTATGTCCCTACAAATGTTATAAATGTTCACACTTGATAAATAATCAATATAATTTTATCAAATATATATTAAAAAAATTTATATATATCATATCATATGTGATTTATTAATTTATTTTATTTTCTATTTGATATATATTATATATTAATGTCATGGTTCGGGAAATAAATGATTAATTTTTTATGTATCTATTAATTTTTTATTTTTTTCTTCTAAAAATAATATTTTTTAAATAAATAATTTGTATAAACTGATATAAATATCATATATATGTTTTATATATTTATATAATTTAATCCCTAAATGCTAAATATCTGATATAATTTATTCCCTTAATGGAGAGAGTATGTCATACTTATAAATCAATGTAATTCACATTTTCATGAAGATGAAAAGAAATAAATTTAAATAATTTACAATCATTTCATAACAGTTTTTTATTTCATATATATCATATAAATATTTCAATACAATGCATAATTGAATCAATTTTAGGAGTTTATGAATCATATTTCATTATGAGTTTGTAGTCTACTATAAAAACACACAATGTTGTGGAATTACTTCAAAATAGAATGTGAGAAGTTATTTGTTAAATTTAAATTATATATTTTCAATAGTACCGTATATATCAAACATAATAATATAATCCATTATTTTATCAGTTTTTTAGAAGAGGTAATTAAAAATGAATAAATTTTTTTAGAGATTCCATGGTCCAACAAACACAAGAATGATGTTTTTTAATTATATTTTATTAAGGTAGAGTTGTAAATATGTAATTCCATTCTAATAAAAACATATTATTATAATGAATATGATAGTGTCATAATATCATCATAAATTAACAAAATATTAAGTATTTATAATAATTATTAATATAAAAATACGTAGTTAAAAACAATTCCTATTTATTGAACAACATCTTTCGGTTCTAACTAATGACATCCTAGATTATATTTTATTTATAAATATGTCCTTGATTATGTAGTGTTGGATTTCAAGAAAATATTATTATTTTTATTTCTTCATCTAAATGGTTTTTAAAATGTGATCAGAATGGAGAAGGGTTGGATTTTATATGTGAAGTGAGTGGGACACTAGTTATTTTTCAGAAGAAAACAGTTAAACCATGTTTTTTAAATTTTAGAATGTTATAAATGTATAATTCTGAATGTATAGACACATTAAGTTTTAAATATTTCCACAAAATGTGTTTAAGTCATGTTTTGGGCTAGCATTATCCTTTATATTTATATTTTAACAAACAATTAACCCATTTTATTGAAATTTTCGTATATAATTTCAACTATTTATAATATTCGATTTAGTATAAAATTTATGATAAAGTTAATAAATAATAAAAATTATGAGTTCCCAAATATGAAACCCATTTTTCAATTTTCTACAATTATATGTCGAAGAATTTAATATATGAGTAAACCAATATGCTCGATGAGAAATGGGTTTTCTAGGGAGAAAAAATTCAAATGTTGTAAATGTTCATGCCTCAAAAATCGACATGAAAATATTAAAAATGAATTGTATTAGATTTATAAATATATAATTGAACTACTATTAATTATTAATCCACAATAATATGACAATTATCTTTATAGACTCATTAATTCTTGATTTTTTAAATAAAAGCCTATTGTTTTCAGTAATTAAATATTAATTTTCTTATAAAAATAATTAATAATCACCCTTTTCTAAATTTGAAACGGTGTATTAAAAAATTAAAAATACATATATGTATATTTGATATGTTTTCCAAAATTAATTTAACTATTTTTTACAAACATAAATGATAATGAGATTTTTTTTGATGAAATTGTAATTTTAATCCATAATAAGATTTAAATACAATTTAAATAACTCTTTTCAATATGAATAATTCATTTAAAATAATAATAATTAAAATATAACTTTTCTTTACTACTAAATAATATTTTATGATTAATTTATATGTAAAAATGTCAATGTTTAAATAATAAAATTTATAGTTTTCTATATTTTTCTAAAACTCACGGTTGTGTATTACACATGTTATCAAATGAAATTATTTATATCAAAATACAATTCTTCAGAAATACTAGGGGTGTTACAATCAAATCATAGAACCTATTTTTCAATGGAGGAATTAATTATTTTCTATATTAATGAATATGGTAATAATAAAGGACATAATATATAGATTGGTCACTACAAATATTTTAATAGCTCTGTGAAGTTAAGTATATTATGTAACATATAGAGATTATTCATTAGTGGGTGTGGGAAATTTTCTTATATAGAACGATAAGATAATTTATTACTCTTCCTATCAAATAAAAAATCTAAAAAAAATTACTCAATGAATTCATTGGTTCTACCAGTTTATATTATTACACTATATATGTAAAAGAATTATCTATATAATAATAGATATAATATTCATGTTGAAAAATATATCATGATATATATAATCACACATATATATTTAAACTCTCACCAATGCAGTTTCTTGGAATTATCAGAGACTATATATTCCCATTACATTTCCACTCAATAATGGAAAACAAGGTGGTCGATATTAATAGTATGAATGATCATGCTACAATTAAAAAGAAGAGTGATAAAATGGACATAATACACATGGATTTTCCATGTATGAATAATTATATTATACTTTAATTGGTATAATACTACCTTTTTCACTTGGCTACACAATCATCCATCAATTTAAGATCAATGAACCCCCAAATGATTACATATTTTTTGATAAACTGGTGTATAATATTCGAATAACATGAATTGATTAAGATGTAGTTATGTGACTTTGGCCACAGATGCGTGTCTAATAAAAAATATCAAAATATGGTACTCTTTGAGTTTCTCATAGATCACATGTATCTATTAATTTTTAAATAATAAGATATATATATGCTTAAGAAAAAACTTATATTGGATTATAATTATGACAGATATTGTAGAATAACTATATTGATGTTTTGTATTATAAAATTTTATTAATAAAACCTAGATGTAATAAGTTATGATGGAATAATTATCCCTATTTAAATGTTAGTGGGTAAAATTAATAAGGATTTATTCGATAGAGTACATAGAAAATATAACTCTAATAACTCCATTTCATTTATTTTTATCACATGTTATGTTTATCATAATTACTGATAAATCCCATATCACATCACTGTTTGGAAAACATTTAGTGATTCTACTAGGCATTAATTGACTTCCCAAAGACACCATATTCTTGATATAATCTATTGGATTGTAATCATTTTGTGGAATTTTTTCTATTTTTTTATAAAAAAAAATTCTAACTAAAAACAACAAAATCACAACTCTGTGAAGCATGAGTGAAAATTCATTATTAAAAAATAACTAAAAAACATATCCTAGAATAAAAAATCCAAATGACATAGTCAGTGAGAACTACATTACCACAATATTGAAAAACTGCATGTTATATCAAACTGAAATTAATTACACAGTAAAATAAAACAATATGCATTACATGCATTCTGTATCCATAAGAATCACTAATGATATGTGATATATTCCTTTACCTATGTCTCAATTATTGAAATATATAAATACAGAATATTCCCCCTGAAGTTAATGGGTCTAAAATCAACATTATTGTCACATTTATTTCTAAACACATTCCACCAAAAATGTCATATTATTACCATTTATATCAAATATTTTAAACGAACGTCAATGAATTTGTTTTAAAAAATGATCAACATCAAAGGGAAAATAGTTTCATGTTCAATATTACTTTTCATTTATTTGGAATATCCAAAACATTTTATACACACATAAAACATTTATTCCTAGGTTTTATTTACAATCACATGGGACATCATTCCTAAATCCCACAAATAATTATAAGGTACCCAATACTAGATTTCTTAATAACATAATCTCCTTCTAGAGGGTCACATATACTAATGTACCCACAGCAAACATGAATTACCAAAACCATTCCAAAACCATGTCACTTAGATATTTTTTTATTTTAAAAATTTCAAAAAAAATCAATTTTTAAAATACACGTATAATTAAATAATTTAGGTTGTAAATATATAATCATATATGTAATTATCTATATCGATCCATTATTCCAAAATTGAAATTCTATAAAAAATATACGCTTACATAAATAATAAATAAAGTGTTTAAAACATATTTTAAGAAAATTATTTAATGAAAATAATACCATTAAGCTCTATCTCATATAGACATGTGATGGAATCCACCTACATCATAATGTTATGTGAAATAATAAAAATACAATCCATTCAAGAGATCTGATCACAAACTAAATTCTACTAACTTGATCTTAAAGGATATCTTAAAAATTACATCACAATAAATAGTCCTCTCATGAATGCACTATGTAGATGGTCACATGTTATTGAATAAGAATTTACACTAGAATAATAAGGATGATCAATTAAATTACTATAACCCCAAACAACCAACACACATCGATTAACCTAGGCATTTATTATTGATCATTGGGGATAATCTCTTATGCCTGTAGAGTGGTTGAATCTTGAAATATTGATATAATATTGTTTTAATAGTGTATCATGTTTTAATTTATATTAGATAATAATTTAATGGGGTCCCAACTATATGATTCCATGTTTGGACACATGGTTTGTAAAAATTATTGTGGAACAATATGATTATCTATCTCAAAATAATATATCACATAATTAAACAAGCCATATGGAAGCTGTGGTTTCCCCACTCATTCTTGATTCCATGTTTAGCCTTGTAACTTTCATGTTCATGAAAATCCATTCTTCAATGGTAAAAATAACTAGTCCAACTAGTTTCCATATAATTTTTTCATTGAGTTTTTACATAGTTTATACTAACATTTCACAAGAAATGGACCCCCATAAACACTTCAAAACATTTAAAATCCAATAAAAATCAAAATTATTTTTTATAAAATTATATAATAAAAAATACATTAATAGTCGGTCATGTACAAATATTTTGGGGTGAAATATACTCCATATAATTTTCTATTACTTCCCCAGAATTTATATACCTAATTATTCTCTTCAAATGTTTGGAATACTATTCCATCATTTTTTCCATGTCTCATGTTTCTTCCAAAATCTTACCGTGATTCCATAAAATAAAACCTACAAATATTGTTTTCCCAGGAAATATATTATCTTAAATTTTAATAATATATTCTACAAAATGATTCAATTTATAATCTTGAGAAAGGTCAACATGATCTCATTAAATCACATTCTTGGAATCTAGATGGAATTTAATAAATTGAGATATTAAAAAAAATTATGAAATGAACATAACAATGGAGTAAAATATATTGTATATTGAACCTTTCCAACAATTAAATATATTTTAAAAGGAAAAATTTAATGAGAATAAAAAATTATCTAATAACCAAAATTATGATTACCTAGAATAAGATTGATTCTAAAAAACCTGATAACTCAACTCGAATGATAATATTTTATGATGATAATCATCATAGTGCTACTACAAATTCTAAACTATACTCATCTTATTTTTTATCAATATAATATTATTTACATTATCATTCTCAATAATCAATCCAATTAGTGATGTATCACCTATTTATATCCAATAATACGAACAGAGGAAATCATTCTTGTATAATGTTTCAAAAAGATACATTTGTAATGAGTCATGTTGACTACTATTTTTTTTACTTGACTAAATTATTTTATATTTCCATGATTAATCAGTATCTATCATGAAATACCTAATCATGTCCTCTAATTCTTGTATTATCCATTTCAATTTTCAATTAGTTTGAGGGTGACATGCCATACACATAGACTATTCCATGTAATTTCTACAAGGCATTTCAATAATGATATGTAATCTAAGGCTCACTATTACTAAAATTGGGTCTGGAATGTTTTTCATATTTATAATTTTACAAATATTTATTTCTGACTAGTCTTCCACAATATTATTTTCGCTAATCTAGATGAAATAAATTCACATTGTGGTCTCATACACAATCACTCATTGGACATCATGTTTCCTAACAATACTTGGTTGAATGATTCAAAAATAAATTTAAATTTGCTATCATTTCCGCAAAAGGAAAAATTAATTTCTGCAACATATTACCATACTATTTTGTGATTTTCATGACCTATTGACATGTGAATCATCATGAGTAAAACTCGTCAACACCTCACTTCATTCTATCCCACTAAAATTTTCATTTATACTCTTAAAACATTTATTAATAAATTGAAGAAATACTAATCATTAAATTGTTTTATAATGTATATATTCAATGTAAATAATCCAAATATATGGACATCTTTTCAAAAAATATCACGACCCGTCCCCTAGGGCCCGTGTTGTGACTACCCAAATCCCACCCGCCAAAGGCTTGGGGCTGGCATCTTGTTCCGCGGGCGTAAACCTGCATGTGGGTGGCATTTTCCCAGATAATTGTACGCACATACAAACCAGACCAATTACCAATAAAAAAATATAGATGTTGTACAAAAAATAAAAAACTAAGTACTATCATAGAAGAATGTAAATGGGTCATAATAAAAAGCCCAAAAGATAGTACTCAATGCAGTAAAGTACAAGAGTGGTCTAATGGACATCCATAGAAATCCTTTACTGATCATTAGAGTAGTGTAGATAGTGGAAGCCGAGGGATTATGCCTCATCTATAGAATCTCAATGAGGCTCTCCAAGTGCAATGCCACCAAGTCCATCATCAAAACATTGATCATCTATTTGGGCCATGGTATAATGTCCCAAACCTGACACCGGGTTTCAACTCTTACAAATGTTATGTAATTTTCTTTTTCAAAATGAATCATGATTAAATACACAATGTTAATTAAAACAGTGGACCTTTTTTGGTCTAGATATTAGGAATTTAGATACATATATTACATTACAAGATAAATATACAAATTGAAAACCATGATACTACAGTGTGTTGCTTCCACAACAGAGTTTCAAAGCAGTAAGTATGCTAAACCTAAAAAGTGTTTATAATTCATAGGGAGAGCAGAAAATGCCATGTAATGGGCTTCAAACCAACCAATAAAATTCATAAAGAATCCTAAATAATATATATAAATATTTAAAATAGATTTTCACAAATACATTAATATATATAAAAAACAGTATTTCACAAAATTATTATTTTTGAAAGCTGTTTTGAATTCACTTTTGTAATTAATGTGTTTCGTTGGGACGTTTATTGTACATGGCATACCATTATTAAAATCCACACATACAGACCCTTGTCTTCACTAAGACTTATGGGTTCACTCCACATAATGTCATAAAAACCACCAGGTCTAATTTTTTAAAAAAAATCCCATGGACCTTTATTTCTTATTTCTTACCCAAAATCATTTCCAAAATATATACATAATATTTTTTTCTTTGAACGAAAGAAATCTTTTTCATGTCATCACCATTTCCTCAAAATGCTTAAAATTTATTTTAGGTAGAATCCCATACTTGGAAAAAAAACTATTTTATTTAAAAACCATAATTTCATGAATCATTGGATTATGTGTATGCATGATTTCAAAATGATTGAAATACCTCAAATGAGAAAGATGTTGGCCATACCTATTCATGAATTACATTATAAAGGATTCAGATGTGAGTTCAAAAATGAAATAATAACATGACCCATAACTACAAAAAAAATAACAATTATCACATGTAATTATGTAAACAATGTGAATATAAGGAATTATTCATACATATATCATTAAACACATGTTTTTTTGTTGATAAATACCATTTATATCTTCTATGTGAACAAAAATAGAAAACTCCACTTATTTTGATCATATTTGTCTGCTTGTATATATATGTGTGTGTGTGTGTGTGTATATATATACATAGACATAAACACAGGTATGTATGTAGTTTGAAAACATGAAACCCTTGCAACCATATGATTTGAGGGGGAAATTATTTAATACATGAAGACATATCATATGTGTAATTTAGAAAAGGAAGATATATATTTACCCAAATATATACATATACCAATATATTTAATGCATGTATATAGAAAAATGATTTCAAAAACAAATAAATATAAAAAAATATCCATACATGACCTAAATCAGGAGACAGTTGTGGGTTTCTAGAACCATGAAACTTAGACATAGAGAGAGGGCATTATAGAGAGAAATTTGGGTTGTAGTTGGGTGTGCAGAGTGGGGTTTAGGTTGGGACTGCTAACCATGGAGGAATAGTCGTCCAAATTTATAAAAAAACAATGTAAGGAAAGCTTATGAAAGAATCTAATTAATTAAAATATAATAAAAATAATAATAAACATAACTCGATAATGATCCACCATTCCACAGGTCAATAGTTTATTACTGTTTTGATCATTGACACACAAATTTCATGATAACACATATTATTATATTTTTTAAGTTGCCTTTTTCATTTTTCTAGTCCTCCACATTTTCAACTTTTGATTCACATACCATATTATCCATTTTCATTTTAGAAGTAATCAATTTTTTGTTATGAATTAAATATTATAATAATCTATTATTACATAATATTATTTATTTTTTAACATATATTTAGACGTTTCTTATGAAATATATAAAACAAAATGTATATCATTTTTATAAATAAGTATAAATTCATTTATATATATATACTCATTTTATTAGTTTTTTAAGGAAAATATATGTATATATATATTTATTCACTTATAAATATATATTTTTTAATAAATGGATAAAATAAAATTTATATAAAAACATGGGACGTTTCTATATATGTATAAATTCATTTTTTATTATATTAATTTTATTTTATTTTTATTTATAATTTCCCATTAACCATTATTTACTCAATTTTTGACTTTTATCCCATGCCACTTTCGACTCATCTTACCTTTTTCAGTCAACATAATATTATATTATTAAATTTTCACTCTTTAATCAAACAACATTCCCCCACTCACACCACATATACTATTTTAACACATTTTTTAAAATTTTTTACTCATTTCACATTTTTTTAATCTAAAAAACATATCATTTTATATATAAAAATAATTTTAGCATATATATATATAATTTTTTTTATTAAAAAAAATTTCAAAACAGTCTTTAAAAAAACACACACATATATATACAAATATGTGTTTTTTGGTAAGTATTTATAAATACTTATAAATTACCAATTTCATTAAATAAAAAGATATATTCTTTTTATAAAATTAATTATTGTAATTTTTTCATAAAAAAATATATTAAAAATTAATATTAAAAAACTAATAATTATATTTCAATATATATATATATATCATTTTTTCAAAATAAAAAGTTATAAAAACTAATTAATTATATTAGTATGTAAAATTTACATTATTAATCATATCTAATTTTATAAAAACATTGTTTATTTAATTTACAAAACAAATAATTTATCAATTTATTATTTAATGTTTTCAAATTTTGGAGAGGTTACATTCTTCCCCCCTTAAAAAGAATTATGTCCTCTCAATTCTTTCATCACACTCCAGATAATTAATTTTTTTTTTATCAAAATTAGAAATACTAAAACTAATAAACTTATTTACCATACTGGTGAAGTCTAATCTCTTTATTTGTATACACCATTCCTAAAATACCAATTATAAGGCCCTATACCTGAAACCAGAATTCAGTACTTACAAATGCTACGTAATATTTTTTCAAAAAATGAAACTTGATTAAATACACATAGTCAATTACAATATATGACCATTTCTAGTCTAGGTTAATGAAAATTAGATACATAAATTACATTACAACAAAAATATAAAAAATGAAAATTATTATTCTTCAGCATGTTGCTTCCACAAAATAATTTCAAATAAAAAAGTATGCTAAAAATGAAAAGTGTTAATAATTCGTAGGGTTTGCATAAAATTCCTATTAAGTGGTTTCAAAAAAACCAATAATATTCATAAATCCTCTCTTAAAATAAATATAAATATTTAAAGTATATTTTCACATATACTTGAATATATAAAGGAAAATTTTATTTCACAAAATAAATTTGATTCAATGATGTTGGGAATTCTTCTTTGAAATTGTTATGTTTCATTGGGTCATTAATAATAAATGTAATACCATTATAAAAATACATACATACGGCTATTAGTCTTCACTAAGAATTATAGATTCCCTCTCTATAATGTTAGGAAACCCAGTAGTGCCAATTTTGAATGAATTTTCCCATGGACCTAACATTCTTATTTCATACCCAAAATACTTTCCAAAATACTTATATAATATATAATGCCCCAACAAAGTTGGACTGAAGCTGATGCACTACTTGTTATATTTCCATGGTTAGAAGGAATTAAAATACAGAAGGAACAATCAGTATAGAAATCTTGAAGAAACTAGATACATAAATGATACTCAAAAAAAAAATGGAGAACTTTTTCAAAATTAAAGACTTAACGAAAACTAAAAAATGCATCTGAATGAACTCAATAAATGATCTCTTCTTTACACCTATTGAAAGTAAAAAAATTAAATCAGTGAGCTCAAATTCTTAGTAAGGGTTAAAAATAGAGGATGCGTGTATAAAATAATAAGTGATTCATAATAAATTGGACATAATAAATATAGCATGGTGAATAGAAGAAAAAATATATCCATTAATAAACTAAGAGTAAAACTACATCCATAGATTTTATCATAGTAAAAAAACATGGATATTAATATATAATAATGAATAAAATAATAATTATTATTTGGATGTCATGTATCTAGCACATGAAATAATAATACTGTAAAAATGGTTTAGTTCTATGGGTAGAAACATGTCTTATTTTTTGGATACAAACTCAATGGGTTTCTCTCCAACTGAGTTGTCTCATGATTCATAACAATGCATCAAGGGGTTGTAGCAAGCTCCACCCACCACTTGATGTCCAATTAATTCTTTATAAATTGATTCAATACTATAGAAATATGCATTTTCAATATCCATATAGAGTAGAGTATACAAATTCATCAATATTTCCATAATTAAAATTACTCTCCAAATAAACATCATATGTAAAATGGTATACAGTTCAGAAAACAAACATATCCATGATATAAAAATATGGATATTTAATATATTTATAATTTCATGTCATAATTGATCTCAAATGGGTATTGGGTACAAAACATAAGGATTATTAGGTAAACAATACTAAGTTAGTCACAACCAAAATAGTAGTTGAGACAATGTCTCTTGCCACAATGTAATCGGTCAAATCATGTATCAAGAACATAATAACGTTCAAATGAATCAGTTAATAACCTGAATATAAAGAGAATAATGTTATTATATATAATATGGTAGTACACATATACCAATTCCATGAAATAAGTGGAAAACAATGAAAATCTTATAGAAATGAAAGTGAGATGAAAAACTCCTTACAAACATTTAGGCAATGTAATGAGTGATATTATAAGCACTTAATGATAGTTAAAGGTGGTTTTACATTATTATATTTTACATGGTTATTATGGAATAAGTGGGTAAACATACCCCATTATTTGGAATTATAAATAAAATGGAACAACATAAGAAAGATTCTTGAACAAAAGTGAGAGGGAGGATCCATTACCTTATGCTCGAAGTTGTTCTTGACTGTTCTTAATGACTGGAATAATATAATTTAGCTTCATTAATTAACAATTAAATAAAATCATCAACATTAAATTGATATGGTATAATATTATTATTTTCATTAATGGCCTTTTTGATGGGTTTAAGAGATTCAATTTGATTGTTTTTGATGAAATTTCTTACATGGTTTCATAAAATTTTTACTTGTATTCTCGAATGAAAGATTGTTGGAAATAGGGTTAAACATACATAATTCAAAAAATAAATTAGAAAGAACATTAAATAGATAAAAATGATATTATAATGATTATGGTTATATATAATGAGGATGAATCATTTGATATGTTAAAAATAAAGGCTTGGATTTGGCTTGGCAGTTTTGTGGACAAACTTTTTTTGTATTATTATTCCATATTATGAACGCATAATTATTTTAGTACATTAATAAATATAAAATACATATATTACGATCTCTTTCAACCATTGAAAAGGTTTCATGACTAGTATTGAAGATAGTAATGAAAATTAAAAACTTACCTTCCTTGAGTGTGATAAATTTAAATATCTCGTAATGTGTTTGCATTAATTGTATAAAAGGAGGGGAAAAATAAAGATGATGATGAAATATTCCATTAGAACAAAAAAATATAGTACATGTAATATACTGTAATTATCATGTAATTTGGATGAGGGAGGTGATAAGGGAGAACAAAATAATTGAACATTCTAAAAGAAATTGAAATAAAATATAACGAAGGTTCACAACTTGGGCACACCTCCTTTAGAATTTACTTTAGGCCATTTTTTTTGCCTCTTGGTGAGAGACGAAGGAATCAGACATGGGATTAGGGATTTGTAAGAGTATTTTGTAGAGTTTAGTCAAGGCCTGAAGCTTGAGTGGTATAGGAGGAAGAGGGGGTAAGTGGTGTTCTATATATTGGAAGGGAGAGAAGTTTTATTAATATTATAATCATTAATTTATTATTTCCACTCAAGAAAACCAATAGTGAGTATTCCATGATAATTAAAATTAATATATGTATTTGAATTCGAATCAATTGGGATAAAATTATCATATTATCATCAATGACTCAATAAATTTCTTATTCATCATTTATCGTAAATTATTGCATTTTACTATTCATGCAAAATTTAATTATTTCAGAAACATACCAAAAATTCACCCTATAAAATATTTGTTGTGTAGAATCCCAAAATTAATTCCATTTTTGAAAAATAATTATCCAATTATGATTAAATAAATATTTAATTAAATTTGTTATTTAATCGAAAAATATAAACAGTTAAAATTTTCATCTTCATTTTTAGAGTGCCTAAATTCATTTATACACTACATTGTATGGATAACATTTTTATGAGTCATATTAATATTCATAAGGGTATGTCATTATTCATAAGGACATGTTACTATTCATATAGTTAGGTTACTATTCCCCATGAATTGATTTTTTCTTATCAGACTCAAAATATCTTACTGATCACAACCATGCATGCCAGAATTTAGAAATTCACCTCATAGAAGGGAAAATATTAGGTTTATTTGGCATGGTTATGGATAAATCCTATAAGTAAAAATGTTTTGTTCCATAGAGTCTCAGTGATTCATGAAATATAGCCTATAATAAGAATTTAATTAAGAGAGACATACCATGAAGTGTTTCGGGTGATACATTATTCCCTCCTTTTGAAATTTCATCTTCGAAATATTATGTATGAAGCTCATCAAAAATATGTGGGTGATTATTTTACCAAACATTCTTCAGTTTTGATGTTGCTTCTTCCATATTATGGTTTTTCCAATGAACCTTTCATAGACAAGTTGTTTGATTTCTCAATACCTTAACCCTTTTGTCAAAAATTCTGATACGCTTTTCACATTATGTCATATCTGGTTCCAGTTCAATTTCATCATATGTGAGTACATGTGTTGGGTCTAGCAAGTGTTTTTTTAACAATAAAATGTGGAACACATCATGAAATCTAGAGATACTTGGAGGCAATGCCAAACGGTAAGCTACAACTCTGATTATTTCTAGGATTTCAAATAGTCTACTGTTTGTGGGGCTCAATTTCCCTTTTCATACCAACCCTTATGACAACCATCCATTGAGATAGTTTCAAAAATACATGGTCTCCAATTTGGAATTCCGAATACTTTCTCTGGTTGTATCCATAAATCCTCTTCCTACTTTGGTCTGCATTAATAGGGTCTTGTACTATCCTCACCTTTACCGTGGTCTCAACAATAAGTTATGGGCCTATTTTTTTCCTCTCACCAACTTCGTCCCAACAATTTGGAGTTCAACATCTATTTCCATACAATGCTTCATATGGATCCATTTGAATACTAGAATGAAAACTACTGTTGTATGACAATTCCACCAATGGAAGGTATTGTTCGCACATACCTTTTAAGTCTAGAGAGTATGAACTCAGCATGTCTTCAAGAGTTTTAATAGAAAATTCAGACTATCCATCAGTTTTGGGGTGATAAGTAGTACTCATAAAATGTTCAGTATTCAAAGAGTTCTGTTGACATTTCCTAAATTTTGATGTATACCAGAAATCATTATTCGAAAGAATCGATAGGGGTTCCCCATTAAGTCTTACAACATCCTTATTATAATTTCTTTCCAAGTTCTCAAGTGTAAAATATTCACTAATAGGAAGGAAATGTGGTTATTTTTTGAGCCGATCAACAATTACCAATATTTCATCATTCTTTATATGTGTCCATGGTAGTCCGGTGACAAAATCCATCATAATTTTATTCAACATCCACATAAGAATTGGTATAGGATACATCACTCCTTTGGGATGTTGTCTCTCTTCCATCACTTACTGACAAACTAGACAACTTGACATGTAGTCAGCAACTTCCCTCTTCATATTATCCCACCAAAAATATTCCATTTCATCTCTATACATCTTGGTACAACTTGGGTGTATAGAGAAATTTGAGATATGAGAATCGTCTAATAGTTCCCTTTTTAGCTCAGGTACTGATGGAACGCATAACCTCTTCCCAAATTTCAGAACTCCTTTTTCATACATGAAGTCAGTTAGTCTCAGATCCTTAACTACATTAATTTTCTTGTGATGAATCTAATTCTCATATTGAGATATTTTTTATCTTCTCTAGTAATGGTGGTTTATCAATAATTTTAAAGTGGAGAAATGTTTCCCCTTCCTAAAAAATTTCCATATCCATCTTCAGTAGATAACTGAATAGAGGATATTTTTCAATCCTCGTTTGGGTCATAAGTCCATCATCATTCTTACATAATGCATCTACCACTATATTCACCTTTCCTTGGTGGTAGAGTATTGAAAAATCGTAATCTTTGAGTAACTCGAACCATCTTCTTTGTCTCATGTTGAGTTATTTTTGTGTGAAAATGTATTTCAAACTCTTGTGGTCTGTATAAATATCACATCTCTCTCCGTAGAGATAACGCTTCCATATTTTCAGAGAGATGATTACAGCTTCTAACTCAAGATATTGAGTTGGATACTTTTTTCACGAGTCTTCAACTGTCTTGATGCATAATCCATAAAATTATCATTTTACTTATGGATGCAACCCAGCCTATTCATTGATGCATCACTTTGTATTACAAATCCTTCACTTCTAGACGAATGAGTGAAAATTAGAGCAGGGACCAATCATCATTTCAATTCATCGAAGAATTCTATACATTCATTTGTCCATAATAACATAACTCTATTACTTGTGATATTGGTTAGTGAGTTATCCAGTCCTAAAAAATTCGGAACAAAATCCCGATAGTGACCTACTTAGCCAAAAAAACTGCATACCACAGTTATGTTTACTGGTGTGGGACAATATTTGATTGCCTTTGTCTTCACAGGATAAACTATGATTCCATCCTTTAATACAATATGACCTAGAGTAAAAACTTATTAATGCCAAAATTCATATTTTGAAAACCACCCATATAATTTATTACTTCTAAGAGTTTGTAGAATAATCCGCAATTGATTCTCATGGTCTTCATATCATTTTGAGTACCCGAGGATATCATCGTAGAATACCACAAAAAAGTTATCAGGATTTTCCAAGAAAACAATATTCATTAAATCCATGAAAATATAGGGTGATTTAGTCAATCAAAAATTCATCATTATAAACTTGTAATTCCCATACCTGGTTAAAAATGATGTCTCTGGAATATATTCCCTCCTCATATGGAGCTGATGATATCCGGATCGAAGTTCGATCATTAAAAAACATTGATCACCATGAAGTTGATCAAATAAATAATAAATTTGGTGCAGAGGATAATTACTCTTTATTTTAATATCATTAATTTGCTGGTAATCAATGCATAGCGTCATGTATCTATCTTTCATCATTAAAAGGAGGACAGGGGCTCCCCATAAAGAAAATCTAGGTGGAAAAAATCATTTTTCAGTCAATTGCTCTAGTTTTTTCTTTATCTCTACAAATTCCATAGTGGACATTCTATAGGGAGTCTTTGATATAGATCATGCATCATGAATCAAGTCGATAGAGAACACAACTTCCCGCATTAGAGGATGACCAGGTAAATCCTATGGAAATACATCAATGTACTATTTCACTATGTGCTCATATTCAATTTGAAGATTTCATTCATCGCCCATAGATATTTATTTATCATCCTCTCCAAGTATTGCATTCAGTAGATCCACTGGCAGTGGTTCTAGATAAGAATTATGTGAAGATGTTTCTTCTCTAAATATAATGGATTCTACATCATTTTCAAAAATTGTAACATCCATCTTCTTACAACAAATCATCGCATCATATGTTCACAACCAATTCCTATCGAGCATTATATAAAAGACATTAATTGGTATGATGAAAAAGGTAGCAACTAAAGCATGTTTTTATTTCGGGAGGGGTACTAATCGACATGAATTTGTTGTAATGATACATCCCCTCTGTGTTTTTACTGAAAACTCCTTTATTAAATCAAATTGGAAATGTCTATTTTTTTGGAAAACTGAGAATATATAAATGAATTTGATGATCCAAAATCAAATAAAGTGTTGGATAAGTTTGAGCAAACAACTAATGTACCTACCGCCACAACATTTGGAACTTCAACCTCTATGGTTGTAATCACATAAGCTCTCCCTTGCTCTCTTGGCCTTTTCTGAGTCATGTTTCTTCAGCACATCATACACTCATTTTCATAATGTCCCATCTCTCTATAATTGTAGCATTGAATATCATTTAATTTTTGCTTCCCCTTGTATTCATCAGATAGACTCCCCTTTTCTCCACACATATAGTAGACTCGCATGCCCTTCAAGCATTTCCTAAGACGAATCATTCCACTGTTATCACATAATAGGAATAGTTTTTTTCTATTATCTTCTTTGGTTCTTCTACTTTTCCTTATTTATCAGAGTACTACTTATTATCTTGTATTCCCTTGAACAGATTTGATCTAATAAATTCCTTATCTATTTTGATGGAACTTGATACAATTTCATCATATGATGAAAATTATTGAGAATCTTGTGCCCTTAGAATTCTTGGCTTAAGACCTTCAAAGAAGTGATCGGTCTTGTCTGTTGAGTCACGTACGTAATCTATGGAATACTTGGATATACTTGTGATGGTAGCCTCATACTCTGAAAAACTGACATCATCCCTATGCTTTACGCTAAATAATTTCATCTTCATTTTGATTTGTTGCTGATGAGGGAAATATTTTTCGATGAATAATTCCTGAAAAGTCCACCATTCAGTATTCTCTATTAGTTATTCATCCATGATAATCGGGATTAAAGACCACCATTGAACTCTTTCACCCATGAGACAATATTCATCCAGCACTACCTTTTCATTTTCACTGCATCTTAATGCCATGAATATCATTTCATGTGACATGATCCACTGCTCAGTTACCATCGAATTAGTAGTCCCATTAAAATATGGGGACTTCTGCTGCATGAAACGATCAATCACCGGGGTAACATGGTTATTCATCAAAACATGAGTATGTAGTCCTAATATGGTAATTATCTAATCTACATTGATATTTACTGTGTTGAATTGATTAGTGGGGAAATCCCTGCATTGCCCACGAGTATTGATTACTCTTTTTACATTAGGTTCCATTTCTTAATCATGGAACACATTAGATTAGGTTGTGAATTATAATTCATAATCATAACTTAACAATAATATATAGCATAAATTTAGATCCTATTCATGAATAATCCCTTAATCAGAAAAAAGTGTTTCTTTGAGGAATAAATTTACATTTCAATCCTTCAAAATGTTTTGTAATGAAAATATGAATTATCATCATAATAACCCATGGGAGTGTTGTGACTAACAGTGCAACAATTCCTGTTGTCGTGTTCCATGATACCCCAAGTCACGCCCTAATCTCCTTGTCAGAGTTTTCTCCCATAGGTACATCTGTTCCAGAGCAACCTCTACCTGCTTGTATCCTGACAGGGATGTATTTTCTCGAATGATTTACATAATCCATTCCTTACCAAAATACCAATATTTTTTTTACGTTTACCCAAAAATCATACCTTTGTGATTTTTTACATACTATATATTTCATAATCTAGTTTCCATTATTCTTACTAAACATCCTCAGATACCAACTATAATGGCCATACCAATTTAGACTAGAGCCAGTGCACTACATGATATATAGGCTTGGTTAGAAGGAACTAAAATCTCGAAGGAACAACAATTTTAGTAATCTTGAAGAAACTAGATACATAAATGATAGTGAAATTACATCATAGAATTTTTACAAAAAACAATACATAAAGAAAACTAAAAAATGCATCCATGAGAACTTAATAAATCATATCCTCTTTGCCACCTATTGAAAGTAAACAATGAAAGTGGTGAGCTCAAATGCTCAGTAAGGGTTATAAATAGTGGAATCATGTATAAAATAATATGTGAATCATAATCAATATGATTGAATCAATATGTAATTTTTAATATATGAAAAACTCAAGACATTAATAAATTAAGAATGAAACTGCATCCATTGATTTTGTCATAGTGAAAACCTCATGGATAGTAATAAATGATAATAAATAAGGAAAATTATTATAATTTGTACTTCATTTATCCGGCACATGAAACCATAATATCATAAAAATATTTTAGTTTTATGGGTCGAAACCCGTCTGATTTTGGGAAAAAAACTCGAAGGGTTTGTCGCCAACTGATTTGTCTCATGAGACCTACCAATGCATCGAGGGGCTATAGAAGGCCCCACCCTCCATTTAATTTACAATGTATTCATTATAAATTTATTCAATACAAGCTAAATGTGTAGTACCCCAGATTTCTGGTATGTAACCATTACTTAATGATTTTAAGGGTTAAAATGTTAAGGGTGATGAATGAGAGAGTCAGGAGAACATCGATTGAAGTTTTGAGGAAAATGGAAATTCGCACAGGTGGAACACCAATTGTATAAATATGCGGTGAAACCATGTGTAGAGGGTCTACCGAGGTAGTGGCCAACACACGGTTAGTGCACGGTTTGTCAAAACCGTGTGAACTAACCCTACGGGCACTAAAGGGAGATCCTAAAAAATGGACCTCAAAGGTTTTGCCTCTAAATGGATCATTTTTCTTCCTAAGCTGACATAACTCAGGATCACTCTCCATTGAAGGTAGGAGAACCTCTCCCAAGAATTTTTTATGCGATAAGAAGGCTTTTCTTGGCTAATCGTATTCGGATTCTTGAGGTTAGTGATCGTTCGTCACCGTTCTTGATCAGTTTCTTAGATATACTTCTCTTATTCTCTTGGTTTCTTAGATCTATGCCCACTATGGGTATATATAAGTGTTCGGATTCCATATATGATGAGATTTGGTATTTTTCTTGCTAGTAAAAGTGATCTAATTCCGGTTCATGAGGAATAAAATAGGTTTTCTTGTGTGTTCTTCGTTCGTTGTGGTTTTCATCAAAAACATTGTGGTTGGAGGGTTATTTATCGACTCCACATAGTAGAAATGATTGGAATGATATCAAATTTAATGTGTGGCGTTGAAATGATTATGATTTGGTTTTTTCACAGTTGTTGGAAACATTCTTGATTGATGTCAGTGAAATCTGGAAAATTGGGGATTTTGAATGAGTACATTTGTTCATAATTTTAAAATAATGATTTTAAAATGTGGATTTTCATGAAATGTGACCCATGGTTTCTATTGGATTTTTTCAATAAAAGTGAATGTTTTAATGAAGTGTAATTATTGTTTTGAAATTTTTTATTCATTGGTTATACATAAAAGTACAGTTTTATTGAAATTTTTTGACATTGAGATGCTTTCACATTGAAATTTATTTTATGGAAATTGATTTCAATAAAAATGTGTTTTTATTGAAGGGGTTGTTTTGGAATTATCATTGGGAATATGTGTTGTATGTTAATGTTTCATATACGGGGCTTGGTTGATATATAACCTTATGAGTGGAACTAATGGTTTATTGGCACATGGGAATTGCATATATCGTGCTTGGTTGAAATATGACATTGTGCTTGGTACCAAAGGATTAATGGTACATGGGATACAATTAACTTGTGATAACTTAGTAGATCGATGAGAAACCTCTCATGAGTATGGAACTATCATAACATAGCATTCATGGTTGGTATTATGGGTTTATGGAAGGGTTGGGTATGCCAAAACTGATGTTGTGAAATCTTTCTAAACATTGTTTAGTTATTTTTCTGAAAAAATTAAATCATTGGAAAATTTGTTTCAATTACACTAGTATGGTTTTGGTTATAAATGGTTTTGGAAACATCTATATATTTGGTTATAAACTGTTTTGGTAAGTTGTGTTATAAAATTTTTTTTATATAAATGTGACTAACTTTTCGATCATAGTGGCGTGAGTAAGGAAGTCATTTGGGGAAAACCATCCAAGTATTAGTACTCAACCCCTACATTGGCACTTTGGTGCTTTTGCAAATGTCATATTCTGGGAAATAGTTAAATGTAAAAAATCTCATTTCTAGTGATTTGTGGAGATGCATTGGATATGTGGTCATGCATAAAACATGGATCTTGGTGTGGAGATGTGGAGTGTTTCATGGATTACCTTGGGTATTTTGTTTATTCATCCGCATAGTACTCTGATATTGTGTTGGTTGTATTGGTTTTTGGGTTGTATTGTGTAATAGTGTACTTTCCTTTTAGTAATGTATGAGTTTGTTGTTTTTATGACATGAATAATGTTGTTTTTTGATAGTGAATCGTTTGGTTGGTTGGTTTCTTCTAAAGGGTAAATCTTCCCCCACTTATATTGTAAACCCTTAAGAATTTATTTCCACCCTTTGGCATCTTGGGGATGTCACATAATTCCATATACCCCTCGCCATCTCCTCAAGCCAATGAGGTAGTGGTGGGGTGTTTCAAATGGTATCAGTACAGTCCTACCTTGGGGGAACAAGTGGTATCAGCTTGTTCGATCCTTTAGTGTTGATTCTCGGATTTGGAGTTGATATTAATTTTGGTACATTCATTGAGTCGGAATGGTAGCAAGGCGTAGGAATGTCAGAACATGGAATGTATAGCATAAAAGGATGCATCTAACTATTTTATGCTAAACATAAAGTTACCAGGGAGTTGGGTAAATAAGTGTTTGGAGACACTTCTAGGATTTTGAAATCTCATTGTCACAGGATTATCCAATGAGACGAGAATGAAATTCATTATAGAGGAATGACTTCCCACAAGTCGTGCATGCATAATTTCGAGAAATGATCAATTTTGAAAAGAATGGAATTGGTTTTCAAATGAATTATTTTGAAAAGGAAAATAATTATAATATTTTGAAATTGTTTAATTTTCAAAACCATGTAAAGTGTATTAAAAAATAGTTGAACATGGTAAAAAAGGATGTCTTGGAAAACAATTTGGTGATATTTGATGAGATATAATTTTAAATTATAATCCATTGGTTGCTAGAGAGTGAGACTGGCAGAGATTGTTTTTGGATTAGAAAATAGCACCTGGTAGGCGTTGTCGAAACCAACCCGACGATGTTGCGGATAATGAGGTTGCACCTAAAGCATGGGTGAACCAAGTGTTGGTTCAGAGTATTGTCAAATATTTTCATGTTGTCGATATGGGGAATTGGAGGAATAAACCAAGGCATGTTGATCTTACCATTCAGTTCATGAAGCAGAATCCACCGAACATTCGATGTGATGCTAAACCTGATAAGGCGGAGGTGTGGCTATGTAGGATGAATTGTATCTATGATTTAATCACCACACCATCATATCTCAAGGTCAAAATGGAGATGTATATTCTTGATGATCTTGCATGTCAGTGTTTGGATTTAGCGGTGTATGATAAATTGGATTATGTCCTTACTTGAGAAGATTTTAAAGAATTGTTCAATTAAAAATTATATCTGCACACGTTCAAGATCTAAAAAATGCCGAACTTTTGCAGCCATAAAAAAGAGACTCTCTGTCACAGAGTATGAATCTAAATTCTTGAACTAAGTATGTTTTGTAGTATAGGTTGCAGCAAGTGCATCTTTGAAGGCATGCATCTTTGAATTGGGGCGAATTCAAGAGATTCAATCAATGATTTTGGTGCTCTGTATTACTGAATATATAGAGATGGTGAACATAGAGACTGTAGCTATAACAACCCAAGATTTTATGAGAATTATACTTTTTAATTTCATTGTTGTCTTGAGTTGTACGGTACACCAAATTTAACTTGTGCTATACGCAACACCGTATTATCTTGTAGTATACACAACACTATTCTTGGCTCGTGTTACACACAATTTCATTTTCGTTTTGTAGAAATTATTCTAAGAAACATTGCGTATAGTTTTTGTTTAATGTATAAATGAAATATGTTTTGATTATTTTATACTCAATAACAAAGGGAGCTTTCACTACACGAAACCTTCACTTTGCTTCTGTTACACGCAATCAATACCTTCCTCGATAGCTTGTTTCGTACGCAATACCGGGTTTCACTAAACAATGATATATTGTAATAATATTATTATTGACTTTCCGTTATGAATCATATTAACTAAATTTTTAATTTTATAAAATTATTATAAATCATACATATTATCTAGAACATTGTATGAGAACAAAATAACTTTTTCAAGTAAAATATGTATTTTAAAAAAATGCAGTTTTATCACCTTTTGATGGAACACCCAAATTAAATATATTTTTTGACATGTTTATAAGTTAAATTTGAAAACATAAAATTCTTACTTGGAATGAAGATAAAAAAAATTTATTTTGATAAATTTTTCATATTATTCTCATAACTTTCATATTTTAATGAATAGTAAAAACACGCAATATTTTTAATAAAAACATCATGTTTCATCGCAATCATTTATATGGGTAGATTATCTTTTTTATCGGTTATAAAGTGTAATTAGAATATATTTTTAAAATTTAACCCATTATTGGTCATTAGAATTAATTTCACTTTGAAATTGGACATAAACAAATGTCGACCTTTTTATAGTTATTATTTTTTGAAAACATGCTATTTATTTTGATAACGGGAATTGTTTTTAAAATTAATTAATAAAACTTATATGTTTTGAATTTCAATAAAATAGAAATAATTTCTGAATTCAGAATATCAAATATTGCATAGGCTGATTTTTTGGTATTTTTCTGAAAAACATCAATTTTTTATGAATAGTGAAACCACTTAGTAGTAGTTAAAGAAACATACTCTTCTATTTAAATGAAATTTTACCACTTCCGTGGATTGAATTTTGAAAATCCGACATACATGGTTTTTATCAAGAAGTAAAATGTGGTTCAATAAGATAAAAATTATTTTTGGTGAATAGTAACTTTTGACTTTTATTTACTGCGGTTAAAGGTAAATAGAGAAATTCAAGGTTAAAAGAATATTATAATAATTCAAAATTACCTTAAAACTTGTCCTAACATTATTGGATGAGTAGTGGCCTAACATAGGAGTCCTTGGGTCTATTATGTGTCCCCATTCAGCTACTTGGTAGTGATTATGACAATTTTGATTAATTAATTTAATGTTATGACAAAATTGACATTAACAAATATCATTGGGTGATTAATTTTGATGAGGGGTTATATAAATTATATTTTCAACAATAAATATTCATTGGAAAGCCAGAAATATTTCCTACATAGTGGTATTTGTTTTATAATTTTTAGACATAAAATAAATTAAATTATTTATGGCACAATTATGATGCAGAATTTACCACATTAATAAATGATTTAAATAAAAAAATATTATAACTATTAAAATATTATCCAGAACATGTCCAATTCTGATTGGATGGTTTTATCTCTTCCAAGAGTCATATTATCTTCACCTTTAATGATTTTTGGGCCTTTTTAAACTGAATAAAATTTTATAATAAAATAATATTTTCAAACATTCCAAAGGTTCCCCTCTCCTCCCTTATAAATGGGAACCTCCTCCTTCTCCTATTTACACAACATTGAGCCTTCATGATCGGTCAACCCCTACCCATTACTCTTCTCAACTCCCCTAGTAAGTTTATTGAGGTCCTGGTCTTCTTCAAATACCAACATTAGTGACCTAAGAGGAGGTTTAAAAGAGGCGTGTCAATGAAGAGGAAGCTCAGATAGGTACGAAGAACATCAGACCTAAGGCTTGGGATAATCTTGCAATCTCATTTTTATCCGAGATTTCTTATACATAAGTATTTATTGGGATATATTTTTCATCCATGACCATAAAATGATTTTCATAAAGTTTTTTATATTATTCCATGTATGTTTAATGTCATGTCTACCCTTCTTTTACTTTTACTTTGTGTTATCGATGAATCTTGCTTTTATTTACCATATCTGGTACTTTTTGATTTTTCCATTAAAAGTATGAGGAGAATGTTTTTTAAAACTTATATAACATGAATGGATTTTTCACTGTTTTATAACACCTTATTTTCATTATGCTTAATCTATAAGGTTTCATGACTATTTTCAACCAAATACTTTTATTTTAAAATTACATGGAATTTTGTGAAAATAATGTGATTTTGATGAAGAAAGGATATTTTCCTCAAGAATTCATTTCAAGTATTTTATCAAAACCATTTTCAATCTAAGATGACATTATTTCTTATGTGACTATTTCAAGTATAATGTCTCTATGATTTACATGGTTTCTCTTTTTTTATGATGAAATGATATCCATTTGTTTTATATGAATTATGTTATGATTGGATGATGTTTATGAAACCCATTTTACTTTTTGGGTTATGATGAATGATTTATGTTTATTTTGTGGCAAAAGTGAGAATGATTTCATAATGAGATTGTTAGGACCTATATATCCCGCAAATCCATTGGGTAAAGATTTATATCTCGTGAGATAGAGATGGATGTAATGGTATGTTAATCTGGTTCAATATTACAGGACTGGAATGAGTAGTGAACTCGATTTAGAAAGGGACATTGTCCACAATGATGGTCTTGGAAGCAATTCCCTGGCTAATATGGAAATCATATCATGTTATTAATGGTTTTCAACAATTACATGATTTATTCTCATTCTATTTTATGATTACTGAAGTTCCATTATGATATACGCCTTACGTACTGCCATGTTTTATGTCATTGCTCAAGATTTTGATGTTTAAACATTATGTTCATGTTTTTAAGTTCAAATGTATATGGTTTGTTTTATTTTCTCCATGTTAACCCTTACTGATCATTTGAGATCACCATTTATATGTTCTCTTTTCTCTAGGATATAATGAAATGTTTTAGGTAAGAAAACAAAAGTGGAAGATCTTTTTGGGAGATGTTGAAGATCTTTCACCAAGATTAGAAGATTATGTTCCGAGTTTCCAAAGACACTAAATTATTACCATACTATGGATTCTATTCTTGTTATGTATTATTTATTCCGAAAAAAGTAATGTAATGTACATGTATGTCAATATTTGGGTCTCTACAGTTGGTATCAGACGAAAGGTATAGTTAACCTTTGGAAACTAGGATGTGAAAACATTAGTGAGATACCTAGAGATATTTCTATGGTATGTCTAGGGATGTCACTGCGGTTAAGTATAAGTATAGGTTATAGTCCTATAATTATGGTAACAGTCTAAGAATTAAACCTAAGATGTTGTATATTGAAGGTATTCCCCCTTTATTATGTTTCCTGGCATGATTTTTACCTATTAAATTTTTTTTAGGGTTTTAGACGATGGATGGAACCCGACGGAACCGTGTTGATCAATGTAATGGGAAATGCAATGATTTTCCTCCTGAACAAACCAATGTTATGGGATATGGAGTGAAAAATCTTATTACTATACTTACAAAAGTGATGAATCATTCTGGACATCTGAATGAGCTTAGAAGGGAACAATATTCTATTCAGTTCTTCATGAGGTAACATCCACCTTCTTTTAGTGGGTCTTCTGATCTACTTTTCTATGAACAATGGATCTGTACCATTGGGAAGATATTTTCCATACATCGATGTTCAGAACATGAAAATTTCATTCTGTCTATTTACCGTTTAGATGGTGAAGCAGACCAGTGGAGGACTGTAATTAAGAATACGAGGCCCCATGGTGAAATTAACTCCATGGAATGGGATGAGTTCAAGTACATATTTTCCAATAATTACTTCCCTCATATTCTTCGAACAATGATGGAAAAGGAGTTGCTTGTGCTTAAGAAAAAGGATGAAGAATATGTTGGTATATAGGAAAGGAATTTTACAAGGCTTGCAAGGTAGCCATCTGGCATTATCATCCAACCTGAATGTAAAGTTGATCGATTCTTCAGTGGCATAAAACAAAGTCTTCTATGGGAATTAGCTATAAGAGATGTCAGTAGCTATGAATAAATTGTGTTTTGTGCTATCAAGGCAGATCTGGAAGTTGGTGTTACATATCCATCTCATGGATTTGACAAAAAATGAAAGGTGGGGTTCAAGGAGAAATCTCAGAATAATGGTGAAAAGAATATGAATGTTTCTTTATGCTCATAGTGTGGAAAGAAGCATGGTGTAGATTTTCTTAAAGGGACTAGAAAATGTTTTAAGTGTGGAAAAGAATGTCATCGAGAAGTCGAGTGTCGAAGTAATGTAAAAAGGGTTTCTAATGATGTGAATAAATAAAATACTATAGAGAACGCACCACCAAAACTTCATTTCCTCACGTGCAATGAAATAGGGCATTATGCTAATCAATTCCCTACTCCAAGGGTTAATGATGATCAACGTGAGAAACCTCTTATGGAAAAGGATAAAGGGAAGTCACATGAGTTCACTATTTGTGATGTTGATTTTGACAATGATATTGTGTAATGATTTGGTGTTTATGTAATGGGATTTCAAAATAGTATCATGGAATCTCATTTATGGTATCGTGGAATTTTCGAATATCTATGTATTGTGTTTCAATAATTATATGGTACTGGTAACCATGAAAAGTGATTGAAATATTTTTGGAAATAATGTGATATGCACCTAATGATGGGATAATGAAAAAATGAAATGAGGACATGAATTATATAAGGAAAAAGTTATATCATGGTTTGAGTATATAGTAATTTTTTGATTTCGGTATGTGGAGAGTGTTAAATTTTGAAAGCATTACTGTTTTTACTAAGGTTTAATGGTTTTTCATTTTTCAAGAGAATAAATTATTAAGGTATTAAATTTTTTTTAATTTGACCAACAAGATATATCGTATGATATATGAGGGATAAATCATGGTATTCATGTACTTGTTATATGACATTTTTACTAATCGTTCTATTTATACTATGAGTTTGTAAAGAAGTATTTTGGATAAGCCTAAAGATTGGAATGGATTATGTTGAACATAAGTTAGTATTGTTTAAAGTTATAAATTTTTTCGATATTATTCATAGAATTCTATAATAGTGTAGTTTAAGAAAAGGGACAACCTGCAGAATGAGCGACAACCCATCACATCAGATGAGGATGTGGGAATCAAACCCACAACCGAAGTGTGATAGTCCATTATCGCCTACCAGTGGCCTACATGACGTCCTTGGTTAGTAGAAACTAGTTTTATTTGTTTAAGCGGTATGATAGATGAAGTATAAGTACATTTTTGAAATCATATATGATTAATCTCAGCAAATATGGACATTTGTATAATTAATAAATTGTGCTATAATTTTTGCGATTGAAACCGATGGAATGAACAATTTTTCTATCACATGATCTACTAACACATCATGAATGAGAAATTCAACTTCATTTCTTTAAAAGATGAAGTGTAAATTGTTCACGGCAGAAACAGTGGTGAGATTGTACCAAAATTAAGTAAGTATTCAACAATTTTTCAAACATTAGGGAATCGATCATGAGAACTAAAAATGTTGTCCTAGTGTCCTTATATATGATGAATCTGATGGTACCTTAAATCATCACAAATTTATGGCTTTGTGTTTGTTGGATTTTTCATATCCATGTCCCCTATAACTCTCCATCAGAACATGATGGTTTGATTTTTCTTCCATATCCATATTCGGATATATTTTCTCCTATGTGGAAACCCAGTGATGAGTTGATTTGGTTAACCGTTATGTCTCATACATCACTTTTTGAAATTATGTTTTAGTATTCCTTTTTAGGAAGTGGGTTTTATGAATGAAACATTCAAGTAGTAAACCATTTTCAACCCCGACGAATTATGAGGGAAAAATTCATTTTTAGTGGGGTAGAATGTAACAACCCAAGATTTTATGAGAATTATTCTTTTTTAATTTCATTTATTTCTTGTGATGTATGCTACACAAAATTTAGCTTGTGCTATACGCAACACCGTATTTTCTTGCGGTATACGCAACACTATTCTTGGATCATGTTACACACAATTTCAAGTTTTTTATATAGAAATTAATCTATGAAACATTAAGTATAGATTTTTTTAATTTATAAATGAAATATGTTTTGATTATGTTATACGAAGAAAAAAGGGAGTTTGCACTACATGAAACCTATTTTCTTGTGGTATACGCAACACTATTCTTGGATCGTGTTACACACAATTTCAAGTTTTTTATATAGAAATTAATCTATGAAACATTAAGTATAGATTTTTTTAATTTATAAATGAAATATGTTTTGATTATGTTATACGAAGAAAAAATGGAGGTTGCACTACATGAAACCTTGACTTGGCTTGTGTTACACGCAATCAGGACCTTCCTCAATAACGTGTGTAGTACGCAAAATCAGGTTTTACTAAACAACGATATATTCTATAATATTATTATGGTCTAGATGTTATGAATTGTACTAACTATATTAATAATTTTATAACATTATTATTCATCTTACATATTTTCTAGAACATGGTATGACAACAAAATAAATTTTTGGGGTAAAATATGTATTTTTTAAAAAATGCATTTTTGTCGCCATTTGATTGCGCACCCACTATAAATATAGTTTTCGACATGCTTATAAGTTTTATTTGAAAAAATAAAATTCTTCCTTTTAATCAGGATATAAAAATTTAATTTGGATAAATATTTCATATTATTCTGATAACTTTCAAATTATAATGAATAGTAGAAAGACGATGTTTTTTAATTTAAACCCACTTTTTTCATTGCAATAATTTATATGGTTATATTATCTTATAAATTGGTTTTAATGTGTAATTGTATTATATTTTTTCCATTTAATCCAATTTTAGTCATTGGAATTAATTTCACATTCAAATTAGACATAAAAATGTGTCGATCTTTTGATAGTTATTGTTTCTTAAAAACACACTATTTGTTTTGATAATGGGAATTAATTTTAAAATTAATTAATTCCACTTCAATGTTTTGAATTTGACAAAAATAGATATCATTTTTGAATTCGGAATATCAAATATAGCTTAGGATGAATTTTTGGTATTTTTCTGAAAACCAATTTTTGATGAATAGTGAAACTACTTAGTGGTAGTTAAAAAACTGACTCTTTCATTTAAATTAAATTTTACCACTTCTGTGAATTGAATTTAAAAAATATGACATATATGTTTGTTATAAAAAATTAAAATGTAGCTCAATAAGATGAAAATAATTTTTGGTGAATAATAACTTTTGACTTTTATTTACTGCAGTTGGAGGTAAATAGGGAAATTCAAGGTTTAAAAAAATATTATAATTATTCCAAATTAACTTAACACTTGTCCTAACCTTATTGGATGAGTAATGGACGACCCTGGGCATCCTTGGGTTGATGTTGGGACCCCATTTAGCCACTTGGTAGTGATAATGACAATTTGGATTAATTAGTTTAATGTAAAGACAAAATTGTAATTAAAAAATCATTTGGTAATTAATATTTATAAGGGGTTACATAAAGTTTCATTTCGACGATAAATATCCATTGGAAATATAAGAATATTTCTTACATGGTGGTATTTCTTTATAAATTTTAGACATCAAATAAATTAAATTATTTATGACACAATAATGATGCAGTATTTACCTCATTAATAAATAATTTAAATAAATATGATTATAAGGATTATAATATTATACAAAACATGTCCAATTCTGATTAGATGATTTTATTTCCACCATGAGTCATCTAATCATCATCTTTAAAGATTTTTGGACCTTTTTAAACACATTATAATTTTATAATAAAATAATATTTTGACACTTTCAAAAGGCGCCCCTCTCTTCCCTTATTAAAGCGCACCTCCTCCCTCTCCTATTTACACAACTTTGAGGCTTCAAGCTAAGCCAACCCCTACTCATTACTCTTCTCAACTCCCCTAGTAATAATTTAGAGTTCCTGGTCTTCTTCAAAGACCAACATTAGTTCCCTAAGAGGACGTTTCAAAGAGTCGGGTCAAAGAAGAGGAGGTTTGGATACCTACGAAGCATATCGGACCTAAGGTAAGGGATAATCTTGAAAAGGAATTTTTATCCAAGATTTCTTATACATAATATTTACTAGGGTTATATTTTTCATCCCTACCCATAAAATGTTTTTCATAATGATTTTAATATTATTCCACGTATTTTTGATGTCATGTTTACCCTTATTTGAATTTTACTTTGTGTTATGGATGAAATCTTTCATTTGTTTACTATAAGTGGTACTTTTTGACATTTCCATTAAAAGTACGAGGAGAATGATTATTTAACTTATACAATAAGAACAGATTTTTATGGATTTATAAGGCCTTATTTTCATGAATTTTAATCTACATGATTTCATGACTATTTTCAACAAAATACTTTTCTTTTAGAAATGCATGGCATTTTGTGAAAAAAAGTGATTTTGAAAAAGAAATGATATTTTCCTCATGAATTAATTTCAAGTGTTTTATCAAAACCTTTTTCCATCTAAGATGACATTATTTCATATGAGTATGTTTCATGTATAATGTCTCTATGATTTACATGGTTTCACTTTTCTTACGATGAAATGATATCTATTTGTTTTATTTAGATTATGTTATGATGGGACGATGTTTATTAAAACCCATTTTACTTTTTGGGGTATGATGAATGATCTATGTTTATTATGTTGCACAAGTAAGAATGATTTCAACATAATATAGGTGGGACCTGTATCTCCCTCCGATGCATTGGGTACAGATTTATCTCTCATGAGATAGACACGACATGAATGGTAAGTTAATACGGTTCAGTGTTACAGGACTGGAACGAGGAGTTAACTCGATTTAGAAAGGGACTTTGTCACTAAGATGATCTGGGAAGTAATTCCTTGGCTAATATGAAAATCATATCATGTGCCTAATGGTTTTCCACAGTTACATGATTTATTTCCACGCTATTTTATGATTATTTATGTTCTATTATGATCTACACCTTACGTACTACCATTTTTTATGTCATTTCTCGTGATTTTGATGTTTAAACATTATATTCATGTTTTTATGTTAAAATGTATGTGGTTTGTTTTATTTTCACCATTCTTACCCTTACTGAGCATTTGAGATAACCCTTTATATGTTTTTCCCCAGGATATAAATAATGGTTTTTGGTAAGAAAACAAAAGGGTTAGTTCTTAATGGTAGATGTTGAAGATCTTTCACCATGATTATAAAATTATGTTCCGAGTTTCCAAAGACAATAAACTATTACGGTCCATTGGTTTCTATTCTTGTTATGTATTAGGTATTCACCCAAAAGAAATGTAATTTCTATGTACGTCATGCATTGGGTCTCTATAGTAGCTGATTGTGATATCTTAGGAATTATTGTTAGAGGGAAGATGATACCTACATGGAATGGTGGGGGGGAACTCAACCACTAGGAACAAGAGGAAAAGGGAAACCTATTTCCATGGTGCAAGTAGAAATCAGAACCAGACGACTGGATCAGTAAACCATCCACCTCGACCCGAGAGAAAAGAAGGTTGTTTTTAATGTGGTTCGCATGACCACATAAAGGTGGACTTTAAGGAACAACCTATATCATGTCATAATTTCAACAATATGGGTCATCTTCAGCGCTATTTTCACAGTGCTCCAAGGTCAGGTGCTCAAGAAACTTCCCAGCTATCACAAGTATCATATGCCTTGACTGGATAAGGACAGAATAATCAGTCTTGTTAGGAGAGCATAGCTAGCCATGGTGATTCTAGAAATACCATGGCTCCTAAACCAAGGAAACATTAGAAAGGAAACAAGGAGAATAGTATAGTGAAGAAGAAATTGTGTGGAGATGAGAAGATGATTATCGATGATCAGGCTAGACCATCTATAGTAAGAGGTACAATTATTTTTAATTCTACCTTTCTGCAAGTGGAGTTTGATACTATTGCATCACATTCCTTCATTTCTTCTCATGATTTTTAATTTCTATGTTTAAAACAAGAAATTATTCCTTCTGTTTTGAAACTGAAAACACTTCTTGGTGAAAGAGAATGTCAATCCATTGTTTGTAGAGCTTGTGTTATAACTATCAATGGATATGAGCTAAAATGGGACTTATATATGTTGGATATGGATTTATATGATGTAATCCTAGGAATGGGTACGCTGACAACGTTCAAGGCTCAAATAGACTATTCTAGGAGAATTGTTAGTTTCATGTCTGAGTACTGTATCGAACATCTCTTTATAGAAGAGAGGTCTGTAAAGAAAGGTTCCCAGAGATTATTGGCACCAATGGTGGGAGCTATATCTTAACAATTAGCATCATTGACATTGGTGTCAATGGAAGTGATCAAGGAAAGTAATTTTGCATCTATTTTGGATCAATATCCATATTCCTTTCCCAAGAACTTATTAGGTTTACAACCTCTAAGAGAAGTGGAGTTTACGATTGATCTCTTTCTTGGTACTAGTCCTATTTTTAATCCATAAGATAGGATAGAACCAATAGTGTTACGGTAATTGAATGTGTAGTTAGAGGATCCAGAAGGTAAGGTTTTCATTCGACCATGTATGTCTTCATGGGAAGTACCGGTTTTGTTCATCAAGAAGGAAGATGGAACTCAGTAGCTGTGTGTTGATTATCGGATGCTTAACCAAGTTACGATAAACAATAGATATCTACTTCCACACATTGAGGATTTATTAGATCAATTAAGGATAGCGGAGTGGTCCTCCAAGATTGTCATGCGATCAGGATATCACCAATAAAGATTTCAGAAAAAAGATATTCCAAAAACAACTTTCAGTTGTAGATATGGCCACTATGAATAAGTAGTCATGGCTTTCGGTCTAACAAATTCACCATAATTATTCAAGGAATTGATGAATTGGGTATTTAGACAATATCTGGATTCTTTGGGTATGGTCTTTGTGGATGACATTTTGGTCTATTCAAAGACAAGGGCTGATCATGAGGTGAACCAGGAAACAGTGTTACAAATCATGAGTGATCATTGTTTGTAAGCCAAATTTTCAAACTTTTATTTTTGGATATACGAAGTACGTTTCCTTGGAAAGTTAATTTTTTAGAAAGTAATTTCTATTGATCCTTAAAGGATAGAAGCTTTTATCTATTGGGTACCACCGAATAATATGGTCGAGATACGAAGTTATCTTTCTCTAGCTAGTTATTACCAACACTTTGTCAGTGATTTATCAAAAACAGATTTACCAATGATAGCTATGACAAATGAGAATTCCCCATTCCAATGGATAGAGGAATTTCGGAAGTCATTCCTGAAATTGAATGTTCTGCTTACATCATCACCTATCTTGACCATGCCAGAATCAAGACAGTGGTATGTGGTGTATTTTGATGGTTTAGGATTGGGTTTGGGTTGTGTTCTATTGAAAAGAGATCACATGGATTATTATGGTTCAAGGAAGTTGAGGGTGCATGAGAAGAATTACCCAACACATGATTTGGAGTTAGTTGTGGTTATCTATGCTTTGAAAACATGGAGACATTATCTCTTTGGGGAGAAATTTACTATGTTTACGGATCACAAAATATTGAAACACATTTTTTCAAAGGGAGATTTGAATATGAGGAAAAGGAGGCAGTGGAATATCTCAAAATGTTTGACATTGGATTGATGTACCCATAGGGGAAAGGAAATTTGGTGGTGGATGCATTGAGTAGAAATTTATATGCTCAGTTGGAGAAATAATCCTTAGATGAATTGCAATTGATGCTGGTATTAGTAGTAATGCATGTGGAATGTGAAGATCGAGCTGATGTTTCAATTTTCTTTTCAGCTACGCTTATTCATGATTTAGTTAAAATGATCATAGGATCAAAAACTTCTACTATATAATTTCTAGATTTATGTTCAAAACTCAATGGTGGGGAGACCATTGATGGATGGATACTTGATGGTAGTTCAGTTTTGTGTTTCAAAGATCGAATGGTTGTACCTATGGTTTCCCCGAATCAAATTCTTCATGTTTACCACCATTCAAGATGGGTTTTACATCCATGTACACAATGGATGTATAAGGCATTGAAGGAACATTTTTGGTGGATCGAAATGAAAAGGAAGTGGGTTGAGTACATCTCACGGTGCGTAACTTTTCAGAAGGATATCGCAATGCATCAGAGTCCAACGGGAATGTTACTATATTTTCCCATCCCCATGTGGAAATGGGATCAGGTAGAAATGGATTTTGTTATAGGTATTTCATGAACGGTTTTGAAACACGATGTCAATTGGGTGACAGTGGATCACCAAACCATATCCGGCCATTTCATCTCTATTCATGAAACTAATTCGGTGGAGGATCATTCAAAAATCTATATCCAAGAAGATGTAAATATGATTGGTGTACCAGTTTCTATAGTCTCAGATAAGGATATGAGGTTCACATCTCGTTTATGGATATCATTACAACAAGCCCTTGGAACTCTATTGAATATGAGTAATGTGTATCATCCTCAAACTGATGGGAAATATGAGCGAACGATACTAAAATTGGAATACCTGTTACAGGATTGTGTAATGGATTTTGGGGGATCATGGTAGGAGCATATACCCTTAGTAGATTTCTAATACAATAACAACTATCAATCCTCGATATGCATGTCTCCATTTGAAGCATTGAATGTGATTCCTTATCGTTCTCCACTATGCTATGTGGAAACTAGTGAAACGTCACTTGTCGGGACAAGCCTTGTCAAAGAAACAACATAGAAGATCTAGTTGATTGGAAATATGATGGAGATAGCTCTGAGTTGTCAGAAATCTTACTCAGATCACTGTCGAAGACCATTGTTATTTGATTTGGGTGATCATGTCTTCATGAGGATCTCTCCATGTCATGGACAACATCATTTCAGGAAGCAGGGAAAGTTATCTCCTTGATACATTGAGCCCTATGAGATACTATAACGGGTTGGAGAGGTGGAATATCAGTGGGAATTTCCACCACTGTTTAGGTCAGTGAATAATTTTTTTCATGTATCCCCATTGAAAATGTATCACCTTGATCCTGAACATGTGATCATATGGGATCACACTGATCTAGAATTGGATGCATCACTGGTATATATTCCAATGAAGATCAATGATATATAAGAAAATGTATTTCGTAGGAAAAGCATCGACTTCATGTGGGTTTAATGGAAACATGGTCAGATTCAAGAAGAGACATGGGAACGTTAGAAGGAAATGAAAGAGCAGTGTCCAGAACTATTTTTGGCAAGCAAGGGTTGTCTATATTGTATGGACAAAAAGACCAATGGTGGGGAGAATGTGGTACCCCCTGTATCTAGTATGTAAACCTTACTTACTAATTTTCATGGTTATAATGATATAGTTGATGAAATAGAGAGTTAGGAGAACATGGAATGATGTTTTGAGGGAAAGGTGATGTCGCACGGGAATTACACAGTTTGTCTGACCATGCGGCAAAATCATTCGTAGAGGGTCTACCAAGGTAGTGGCTAACGAATTGTTAGTGCATGGATTGTCAAAACTGTGTGAACTAACCAAGCATGCACTTACTTGAGATCCTAAAAAAGTGTATCTCATACATTTTTTCCTCTAAATAACAATTTTTTTCTCCTAAATGGCCATAACTCGGGATTAGTCTCCCGTGATGGTTGGAGAACCTCTCCCAAGAATTTTGGATGCGAACAGATGGCTTTCCTTGGTTAATCAAAGTCATATTCTTGTGGTATGTGATCGTTCGTCATCTTTCTTGATCGATTTCTTAGATATACTTCTCTTATTCTCTTGTTTTCTTAGATATACGCTTGTTATGGCTATATCTAAGTGTGTGGATGCCAAATTTGATGATATTTGTTCTTGGTATTGTGAAGAAACGTGATCTAAGGCATGTTCTTGAAGAATCACCCTAGTTTTCTTGTGTGTTCTCTGTTCATTGTGGTTTTCATCAAAACCTTTAAGGTAGGAGGATTTTTTCTCTACTCCACATACAAGAATTGATTTCCATTCTTTGAAATTGAATGTGTGGTGTTGAATTTATTGTGATTTGGTTGTTTAACAATTGTTGGAATCCTTGTTGAGTGATGGTTGTAAAATCTGGAAAATTTGAGATTTTGAATGAGTGCTTTGGTTCATAATTTTATAATAGAGATTTTAAAATGGGGTTTTCTATAATTTTAACACATGGTTTGGAATAGATGTTATCAATAAAAGGGAATGTTTTATTGAAGTGAAATAACTATTTTGAATTTTTTTTATTCTTTGGGTTTCAATAAAAGTACTGTTTTATTGAAATGGTTTGACATTGAGATTGTTTTTCCTTGAAATGATTTTGATTGAAATGGTTTTCAATAAAAATGTGTTTTTAGTAAAAGGGTTGTTTATGCATGATTTTTGGGAATATTTTTTGTCTGTTCATGTTTCATATATGGGGCTTGGTTGAAATATGATCTTGTTCTTGGTTCCAAAGGTTTAATGGTACATGTGAATTGTATATACGAGGCTCGGATGAAATATGACCTTCTTCTCGATGCCAAAGGATTAATTCCACATGGAAAATAATTACATTTTGATGACTTGGTAGATCAAAGAGAAACTACTCAATAATATGGAACTTTCATAATGTATCATGCATGGTTTGTTGTATGGGTTTGTAGATGGGTTGGGAATGACAAAAAGGGATGTTGTGAAATGGTTTTAAATCTTGTTTACTTATATTTCTGAAAAAAATTACTTCTTGGAAAATTGGTTTGAATTCCACTAGTACTGTTTTGGTTATAAATTAGTTTAGAAACTTGTTTATATTTTGTTACAAACTATTTTGGTAAATTGTTTTATATAAACTGTTTTATATAAATATGACTAACATTTCTATCTTAGTGTTGTGACTAGGGATGTCATATGTGGAAAACCTACTAAGTATTAGTACTCACCCCCTGCATTGGCGCTTTGGTTATTTTGCAGATTTCATATTCCGGGATACTGGTAAATATAAAACATCTCATTTTCTAGTTTTTAGTGGTGATTCATCGGATATATGGCGGTGCATAGAGCATGATGCTTAGTGTGGAGCCATAGAGTGTGCCTTGTATTAACTTGGGAATTTTGTTTAGTCTCCTGTATAGTACTATGATATTGTGTTGCTAATATTGGTTTGTGGGTTGTATTGTGGAATATTATAGTTCCCTTTTGGTAATGTATGAGTTGGTTATTTTGTTGACATGAATCATGTAGTATGTTGATAGTGGATCGTTTAGTTCGTTGGTTTTGTCACAATGGTAAATCGTCCCCCACTTTTATTTGAAACCCTTCGGCATTAATTTCTTCCCTTTGGCATCTTGGATATGTTGCATAAGGAATTATAACCCTCACAGCCTCCACATACCAATGAGGTTGGGGCGGGGTGATAAAAAATAAGGCTTTTCAATATCCTTGTAGAGTATAGTATATGGTTTTATCAATATTTCTATAATTAAAATAACATTACAAATAACCAATATGTTTAAAATGGTATACAGTTTAGATAACAAACATATCCATGATATGTAATTATAGATATTTAATATAAATATAATTTCAAATAAAATGTGTTCTCAAATGGGATGTAGGTACACCACATAAGGACTATTAAGTGCAAAATACAATGTTAGTCACATGAAAAATAGTAGTTGGGTCAAAGTCTCTTACCAAAATGTAATTGGTCAAATCACATGACCACAACAAAATTACCCAAAAATGAATCATTGAATAACATGAATTAAATGATAATAATGTTATTATATATCAAATATCAGAACACATATACAACATAAAAGAAATAAGTCGTAAACAGTGAAAATATTTTAGAAATGAACATGAGATGAGAAACCGCTTACAAACATTTCGTCATGGTAACAAGTGTTATTGTGTGGGTTTAATGAGAGGTAAATGCATATTAAATTATTTTTATGTCAGAAGGTAATAATGAGGGAAGTGAAAAAACATACCCCAATGTTAAGAATTAAAAATAAAAGGGCACAACATAGGAGAGATTCTTGTACAAAAGTGAGAGAGAGGATCCCTTACCTTATGCTCGACGGTGTTCTAGATTTTTCTTAACGAGCTGAATAATAAAATTTATATTCATTAATTAATAAGAACATAAAATAGAAAACATTTAATTGATATGGTATAAACTTATTATGTTCATTAATGTCCTTTTTTATGGGTTTAAACGATTCAATTTTATTGTTTCGGAAGCATTTTCTTACTTGATTTAATGATTTGTTTACTTGTAATAATGAATGGAAGTTTGTCTGAAATATGTTTAAATATAGAATTTTTTATATACATAATTAGTTAACATAAATTTAAATATATGATCTCATAATTAATTTGTTTATATACTGTGAGGATGACCCATTCGTTGAGTTAAAAATAATCCCTTGGATTTGGCATTGCGGTTTTGTGTACAATACTTGTTTGGTATTATTATTCCATATTGTGAACATGTAAAGATTACAGAATAGTAATAAAGATAAAATACATATATTATGACCTGCTTCAACCATTGAAATGGTTTCATGATAAGTATTAAAGATAGTAATTTAAAATTAAAACATGTCTTCCTTGAGTGTGTTAAATTTACACATATCAAATGGTGTTTGCGTTTATTGTATAAAAGGAGGGGGAAAGAGATATTATGATAAAATATCCATTAGAACAATTAACATTAAGTACATATCAGGTACTATAATTTTCATGGCATTTTGAAGAGGGGAGGTGAAAAGGGAGAACACAAATTGAACTTTTTCAAAGAAATTGAACGAAAAGAGAAGGAAGGTTCAACTCTTGAGTAATCCTTCTTGAGAATATCCTTAAGGCCTCTAGTTTTGACCGTTTAGTGATACCATTAGGTATTGGACGTGGGTATAGGTCTTGTAAGAGTATTTGGTAGATTTTAGGCACGGCTTGAAGCTTGAGAGGTTTGGGAGGATGATGGGGTGAGGGGTGGTTTATATAGTGGATGGTATAAGAGTTTTCTTAATATTATAATCATTAATTTATTATTTCCTCTCAATACAACCAAAACTGAGTATTATATTATCATGACCTGTAATATATTCATGTGATATTAATCAAATTGGGATTACATTAACATCTTATCATCTAGGACTCAATAAATTCCATATTTATCATTTATCGTAAATTATCCCATTATACTATTTATTAAAAATATGTGTATTTTTGATAAATCCGAGTGAATCACCCTAACCATTTTTCATCGTGTAGATTCCAAAAATGAAAAACATTTTTCAAAAATAATTTTACAAATCTGATTAATTAAATATTTAATTAAAATCATTATTTAATAGAAAGATGTAAACCCTTAAATTTTAATCATCATTTTTAAGTTCCCTAAATTCATTTATACAATCAATTGTATAGATATCATTCATAAGAATCATATTACTATTTATAAGGTTAAGTTACTATTCATAAGGGTATGTAACTATTCATAAGGGTTGGCTACTATTCAGAAAAAAATTATTTTTCCTTATCATAATAGAAATAACTTACTGATCGAAACCATGTATGATAGATTTTGGAAATTCACATCATAGAAGTGGAATAATTAGGTTTACATGGAAAGGTTATGGATATCTCCAATAAGTAACGATTTTTTGTTCCAGAGAGGCACACTGATTCATGAAATATCGGCTATAACTAGAATGTATTTAAGAAAATGATACCTTGATGTGTTTGGGGTGCTACATAATATATTTTTCTTCTAAAAAACAATCGTTCTCATGTCATCCACATTTCCTCAAAAGGATTTGAAATCATTTTAGGGAGAATATCATACATGAAAAAAACACTTTTATTTAAAAATCCTAATTTAATATATCATGGGTTTAAGTTCGTGCAAGATAGCATAATGCTTGAAATGCCTAACATGAGATTGATGATGGACATAACTATTAATGCATGACATACTAAGAGATGCAGATGCAAGTTCACACATTTAATAATAACATGACCCATTACTATAAATAAAATTACAATAATTATCACATTAAATTATGTAAACAAGGTGAATATATAAAATTATTCATACATAAATTGTTAAACCATAGTTTGGTAGATGATTAATACCATTTATATCTTCTACGTTAACGAGACTGAACAACTCCACTTAATGTGTTCATATTTTTATGCATGTATATGTGTACTTATATATGTGTATATATATATATACATACACACATGTATGTATGTTTTTTGAAAACATGAAAACCCTGGAACCATAATATTTGATGGGAAAATTATTTTAAACAAACAGACTTATCATATGTGTAATTAAGACAAGGATGATATATATTTACACAAATATATACAAATTTAAATATATATATCTTTTATATACATAAATGTTTTAAAAAATAAATTAAAATAATAAAATTCCCTTACATGATCCAAATAAGTAAAGAGTTGTGGGTTTTTGGAAACATGAGAGAGAGGGGGGGCTTGACATAGAGATATTTGGGTAGATGTTGGGTGTGTATAGTAGGGGTTGGGTTGGGACATCTAACCATGGAGGAAGAGACTTCCAAATTTAAAAAAACGTTGCATGGAAAGCATATGAGAGAAGCTAATTCGTTAAATTATAATAATAATAATAATAAACTTAAATAAATAATGATCCATAGATCCACTGGTCAATAGTTTTTTTATTATCTTGTTAATTGACACAACACTCTCATGATAACACATATAATTTTTTTTAAAAAAATTGGATTTTTCATTTTTTCCTCCACGTTTTCAAATTTTGATTCACATGCCATATTTTACATTTGATTTTTAAAAGTAATAAATTTTTTATTATCAATACATTATTATAATAATTTATTATTACATAATATTATTCATTTTTAACATATTTTTAGAGTATTTTATGAAATATATTAAATAAAATGTGTATCTTCTTTTTAAATAAGTACAAATTCGTTTATATATATATATATATGCATTATATTAGTGTATTTAAAAAATATGTATATATATATATATTCACATATAAATACAATTTGTTTTTTTAATAATTGGATATAATACCAGTTTTTAAAACATGGAATTTTTTTTAAAATATAAATTAATTTTATATTATATTAATTCAATTATATTTTTATTTATAATTTCCCATTGACCATTGTTTGGTCACTTTTTTAATTCTTTTCCATGCCTATCCACTCATCTTACATATTTTTAGTCAACATAATATTATTTTATTACATTTTCACTCTTTAATCAAACACCATTCACGCACTCATGCCACATGTATTATTTTATCTTTTTTTAATGGCTTACTCATTTCACATTTTTGTTTAAATCTAAAAAAACATATCAGTTTATATATAGAAATAATATTTTCGTACATATATATATATATAATTGGCCTTTTTCACCTGTTAGGATATACAATTTCATTTTTTGGAGTTTTTTTTTCATTATTAATTAATGATATGTTTAAATATTTTCATATGTGGATTAAAATGTTTGTCAAGAATAAAATTTGTATGTAATTACTGTAAGGAATGAATATATAATATTCATAAAATTCATTTGGTTCGTGCAAGAGAATATAAGTAGTTGTATAAAACATTAATGATAATTTCATAGGTTAAATTGTGCTTCAATATCACAAAAAATTTATTTTGGTTTATAAAAAATATCATGTAAAATATTTATTAATGAACCATAAATAATATAAAAATATATATTATAGTCTATTTCAACAATAAAAATGTTTTCATGAATAGAAATAAAAAGGGTAATAGAAATAGAAAACTTATCATCCTTGAATGTGATAGATTAACACGTCACGAATGGTGTTTTAATTTCTAGTATAAATGATGGGGAATGGATAGACGATGAAGAATTATTAATTTATCATAACAAGATTACATTATATCTAATTTATTTTAGTCATAAAACATTTGGATAAAAGGATGCGATGAAACAAAAAATGAAATAATTTAACTCAAAATAAAATAAATGAAAAGAAGAATTTACATCTTGAAGTAATCTCCCATGAAAACCAATTTTTAGGAGATTTTTTAATCATTTTATGAGGCCAAGGGCTTATAGATATGTTAGAGGATAATGGGAGGAAATTAGATCAGTATTTAAACAATTCAAAATTCATGATATGGTTGAAGAGAAGTGAGGGTGGTGGGGGGTTATAGTGGAGGAGAGGATGGTTTTCCAAATTTTTTACTCATGATTTAATTAGTTTTCCAATGTCAACCAATAGTATTGATTAATTTGATAAATAATTGTAATAAATTCATTATGGTTCAAAACATCAGTGATTATATCATACGTGACATTAGGAATAGTGAATTTAATTAGTAATGTATATATATAGTAAATTACCCTATTTTACAATTCATAAAAAATTCGAGTATTTCAAAAAAATCCCAAAAATTTACCTATACAATTTTTCACCATGTAGAATTCAAAAATGAACTCTTATTAATAAACATAATTATATAAATAGTATGAATTTATTTATTGTATTAAATTATAATTTATTTAAAAAATAATACTTTTAAAACTATAATTTGTTTTATATCACCATGAAAAATTAATCAATATCAAATTATATTATAACCTTAAGAAAATAAAATAATTAAATGATCTACTATTCATAAGTGTCATATAACTATTCATAAGGGTGTTTAACAATTTCTCAAAAATTATTTTTGTCCTCTCCGACTGTAAATATCTTACAGAATGCCATTGTGTACGTCAGTTTTTCAAAATTCATATATCTGAGGTAGAAACATTTTTTTAACTAGCTACGTTATAAAAAAGTGATTTTTATTAAGGACTAAGTGTTTCTTTCATTCAGTAATAAATTTATTTTCAAAATCATGGTTTGTTACAAGTAATTTACTAGAATAAAACAATGAATAAAAGGAAAAAAAATACTACAAACCATGTAACAAACATAATAACATATCGCACGTCCATATAGACACAATTCACCAAGTCAAATTATCAACATCTAGATCCAAATCCTTAATATGCCTTCCCATTTATTAAAACTATAAAAAGAAATTCTATAAATAGCTTATCACAATAGCAGGGTGTGATCCTATTCCCATTAGAATACAACAAAATTTTCCATAACGTATGAGAACAATAAAATATCCAAATAAAGGATTTCAACTTAAAAAAAAATAATATTGGTATTTTCAATGCATATTTTTAAAAACAATTTATATTATTTCAAAATTTTGGGAAAATAATTTCAAATCATAGACTTTTCTTTTGAATAGATGTAACATTTTTAAAACAATGTATTAAAAAAATATGTACTAATTTTTTTTGTAAATCTAGAAAAGTAATTTTCATTAGCTTTAAAATGTTTTAATACATTTATAACTCATATGTAAATATACAATAGAGAATCATGGTAATCATTCAAGTAGGAAGAATTCTGTTAACTAACTATATGATTCTACACTCTGTATGTGATCACAAAAAATTAGTATACTCATCTCCCCCTAAAACTAGAAAAGTTCAACTCATCAGCCTCCCATTGGGGATATAACCCAACACATGTATGTTTTAAAAGGAAATAATAACATATAGTATATCCAAATATATCACTGATGACCTAAGAGATTCATGTGAACTTACATGAGGGGAACCTTATTTTATGAGTGTATAAAATACAATAAATCTCATTCATCAATTTTCAAAAAATAAACTTTATTTCTATTTAAATCCTAAATGGGTTATAATAAAAAAATATTCCTTTCCCTCAAGATAAAACCCCTAGGATTCTATTAAAACAATTTTAATCTATTTTCAAATGTTCAAAATACTCTAAAAAATTATAAAATAATATTCTCAATAAATTTATTCAATTAATTGAAATAATTTTTGTCAAATCAATAATTTAATTTCTAAATATAAAATATCCTATATAAAAAAACACACCCCAAATCATTAGAAATTGGTGTTTTCCAAATTATCAGGCTAAACCATTTCAAATATCTCTATTTACTAGAATGGGGGTTTATCACATCAATGAAAATATTGTTTTATTTATTGATTTCTAATTCATTTTTGAAATAAATTAAGAAATACTAGTTTAATAAATTTGGATAAATGGGATATAACCACCAAACATTTTCTTGAAACCTGACACTCACAACGACACCTGTCAAAAAGACCAAATGTTGGGTATATATCAAAACCTTGTATAGAATAATGATAAAAAACAATAGGGAATAGAAACATCAATACAAATATTATACCTTAAAACCCAAGAGAGGATAAAGAGAGAAACACAGTAAATGAGGGAGAATATTTAATTAGGGATGAAACCACAACCTAATAATGTTCAAAGACAAATGAAATGGATCCCTATGCGTTTTCGGACTGAAAAATCGCTTGGGGAAGGCTTCAGGGTAAAATAAAGGGAATCGAATAAGAGAAAACATAGAAATAACTAAGTTATTCCACCCTTTTATAGACATTATTGGGTCATTACATTGCGTTTAATATAGTTACACACTGTGAAAGATTTAATATCCACAATGGGAAAACATTTCGAATCCGTAATGACCCATTAATTTTGTTGTATTACACTATAGGTAACCTCTAATCATATCATGAAACTCGTGATATTCGTAAATAATGAAACCCATGCTATTATGAATTAATAACATATTAGAAAATACTTCAAATCATGTAATGGGAGTTCACGATTTTTACCTATCACACGATAAACCACATTTCACAGAATGCACCTGATTGTAGTTACACAACGTGTAACCTAGTTACTTGGCATGCAATATCTTGTTAGTTTTAAAAAACCCTAATTAATTTTTATAAACCCAACATGTTTTGGTCTTTATCACTCTCTGAATTCGTCCAACATAAATTCAACCCTACCCAATCGACATTAAATAAAAACCATTATATTATTTATGGTTTACCTCTTTGTTTGGTAATGGGGTGTTACAACCTCCCCACCATTAAATCATTCAATCCCTAGAAAGAATGTGTAGGAATTTTCCTTTGAATATTGATGACGCCACTTCCATCTCATCAGTTCTTTATGTTTCCTTGTCTCATGACTATCATTAGAAAATTTCTATGACACACGAATCAACAGTATAATACTCCCACAAAGTTCCTATGTCTCATAATAAACAATCATGTTTGGCCACTCAGTCAATGTTATGTTACGCTCAATCTCTAAATCACATCTGCTCAAAATGTGAGATGGATCTAAGAGATACTTTCTCAATAGAGATTCATGTAACATGTTATGTATTTATCTCATCTTCGGTGGATGTTCTATATGTTAATAATGTTTCCCCAGAAATTAAAAAACCAAAAAGGCCCCAAAAATGAAACATTCAACCCTTTACTCCTAATATATTGATGACCAAACCAGGATAAGATATTCAAGAACACCCTATGAAAATCTAAAAATTAAAATTTTATACTTTGATAATAAAAATAATACATTTTCAGCTCTAGGATATCTCCATCCCTTGAAAAGTCACATGAATCATATATTTCATCTATTCCACCAAACTTGGTCATTCCAAATATCATTCACCTATTTTAGAGCAATGCAACAATGATTTACAAGGCCATCCATACAAGGACTCAAATGTTTCTATTCTAATTTTGTGCTAATAACTATTGTTATAAGAAATCATAGCCATACCTAAGTGATCATCCCAAGAACTACTAATTTCGAGAACACATGTATCATCCATATACATTTGATTCTATATCGAATTCTCCATCTAGCCATCCGAAAAAGGATGGAAGGCCATTCTGTAATTACCCTTAGATTTATGTTCCCCTTGAATGCTTCTCCAAAAAATGAGAAGGAAACTGGGGATACATATTAGTGATTATATTATATGGAACTCCGTGGAAATGAAAAATCTATTTCACATAGGTGTTACCCAATTCCTCAACATTGGTTATATTGTGAATATGAATAAATTGACACAACATGGTGATCATATCGATCACAATAAACCATTCTCCATAATGGTAATTCCTCTAACACTTATGAATGTGCATTACAACCCCATGTTCAGGATCTTGGGTTGGACACCTCTTCTTGTGTGGGATAATCTGAATAGATTAATATGCAACAAAATTATTATCTTGCATAAGAATGAATCCAAAACCTAGAAAAGATGCATCAATGAAGACCATAGAGCCATGTCCATCCTCTGAAAGAGTTAACACTGACATAGTAGTCAAAATAAATTTCAACAGAACAAAAAAACTCTAACATTTATGATTCCTTGAAAAAATATCCCCTTTATGATTTATATGAATCATTAGGGAGAAAACATTGAGAAGTTCTTCATGAACCATTGAAAATATCCCGCTATGCCCAATATGCTCCAGATCTCAAAGACATTTCATGGATCCTCCCATGTCATAAAATCAATTTTACATTCAGTTTCAGTTGATTTAACCTATTCAAATACAACATGTCCCAATAATTAGACTTCTCTAATTAAAAAATCACACTGGGAACAGTTGGTTTAATGTAAGTGACTTCATAAAAGTCTCAGAACAATTTTTTTTGTTTCACAAGATCCTCCTCAGATTTAGAGATAATAATGATGGCATCCACAAGAGAGGCATAATGTTATAAATATATTCATGGATAATCTGGTTCATCAATCCCATTAAAATCTAAGGATAATTTTGTAGGCCAAAGGGAATAATAAAGTACTTATAATGGTAATAGATCCTCTAATATGTGGTTTTATAAATGTTAGATTGCATTATCCTTAACTAGTGACAACTAGATCGATGGTTGATCATTGAAAATAACTTCTCACCTTTCAACTAATTTAATACACCCTCATTGTGTTGTGATATATACATTGTTCATTACAATTACATGATCAATATTTCAGTAATCATCAATTAATTGAAGAGAACCATCAGTATTCTTACCAAAGGGAACTATCACTTCCCAGGGAGATACACTCAGGAATATAAATACTTTCTCATGTAGGTCTTCCATCATGGACTTCATCTCTTTTAGAGTAGATGGTTTTATGATATGAGAGTTAATTGAAATTGGTTCAGTACCATTAATTATTTCAATGGAAACTCAAAATAGATCACTAGTGGTTAAGAAGGAAAATTAAAAGAAAACATGTCATGAAACACAACGAATAATTGAGGGAAATATCAACCAAATTAATCCCACTCAAGATAAAAATAGAAAACCTGTATCACATTCCTCAATTACGGATAAGAAGTTACTTCTCCACTCATCCTTTGTTCACATTCTCCATGAATGATACGAAACATTACACTATATGTTGCACGATAGACCCATTCAAGATAAAAATAATATCAGACTCTGTTTGAAATTATCCATTACATCATGAATATGATGTGAATATATTACATTTCAAAAACCAACAAACTCAAAGCTATCTTTATGTCTGAAAAATAGAAGATACAAGTTGGAATATTGAGACTCTACTCTCCCATCATACCAAGGTGTATAGAAATATGAATTACATAAGAAAAAATTTATGTATGATTATTTCTCAAATATACAATATGGATTGATATAAATAACGAGATGAAACAGTATCAAAAGGAGCACTCACAATAGATAATTCAATAGTGATGGTTACTCTAACGGTACATGAGACTATGTCAGATTCTTCTAGAGATTCATATGCTGCGTGAAGATGCTTCATTTTAGAATTCTATTGTAGGAACCCTTTTTTATGTGATGTATTTGGTTCCCAAGAGTTTTTGTAGGTAATTATGATCATGTGTCCCTATGAAGAGAGGAATGTCTATGGAAAACATTTGAATATTCCATATATGTATGCAGGAGATAAAGTTATTGGGTACTTTAGTGAAAACCCTATTATAATTCTAGGCGTTGACACACTAGTATATAATCAAATAACATCATTCCTTTTTTATAAGATGATTGTAAAAAATCTTTCATTTGGGAAATTTATTGAGAATCCTCATGCATAGTTTTTCCTTTGAAGGAACCAATGATTCCACTTGGTTAAAAATGAACTCCCTTAAACCCTGACCTTCCCTCTATAAAAATGTCAATGATAATCTCCTTATGCATCACATAAAGATTACTGAGATGATTCAGACCGAATTTCATCGAATGGATCGGTGGTAGAAGTATCCTATTGAAAAATTTACCCTTAATCCATTTAGTAGATTAATTTGTTTTTGAAAATATGCACCATCTCAGAATAAATTATTTGAATAATAGGTCATGTTTTTTGGGCTTACTCAATATTAAAAGACACTACATAATTATCAAACACTTTCGACTCAAGATAGAATTGATTAGTGAACTGAACCTAAAATTATTTCAACTCTAAGACTCCATGATTAATTTCCATCACCATCATGTACCAACATCTCATTCTAGACTATTCCATCATGAATATGGAAGACATCATAATGATTAGTTCAGATGTCTCTATGAAATCAAGAAGATGTTATATATTTTACAACCATCCCTTAGTATCATGTGGATTATTGGAGCCTTCGAAAACTATTGTCCTCTAGATAAGTAACATTTGAGAAATATTTTGAAGAATATTCTCTTATGGGTACATAGATGGATATTAATGAATGATAGGAGGTGGTTCATGTCCCCTGACTTGGAAAATGCGCATGATCACCTCAATTAGATTTGGGTCCGCTAGAGGATTCGATTGATGTGGCTCAGCATATTCATACCCCTATATATTATTTTCACATCCTCTCAGTGGAATGATTCTAAAAAACATCAGTATGTAACCATGATGATATTATACAATGTCCAAATATACTAATGAGGTAAATATATGTAACACCCCAAACTTCCACGGTACGTTTCCCTTCGAATAATGCTGTAGCGTGTGTTGTACGCAACCTCGAGCTCTAACACACACCACAACTAATTAAACTAGCCGTTGTGAATAGTAATACCTACTTTTTAAAATTTTATAAATTTTATTTATCAAAATTCACGTCATTTTTCGATTTGGAATATCAATTATAGCTTAGGGTGAAATTTTGGCATTGTTCTGAAAAACTTCAATTTTTGATGAATAGTGAAACCACTAAGTGGTAGTTAAATAACTGATTTTTCGTTTAAATGAAATATTACCACTTCTGTGATTTGATTTTCAAAAATCCGACATACATGGTTTTCATTAAGAAGTAAAATGTGGTTGAATGAGATTAAAATAATTTTTGGTGAATAGTAACTTTTAAGTTCTTAATCGCGATTAGAGGTAATTAGATTAGTTTAAGGTAAAAATAATGTTTTAATAATATGAGATGAGCATGACACATGTCCTACCCAAATTGGATGTGCCATGTCCGACCAAGACAATACATGGGTCAACATGGGGACCCCATGGAGCCACTTTAGTTGGAAAATGACATAAATACCTTTTATTTAATGTTAAAGTAAAAAATGACACAAACATGAAATTCTTTACTAAAACAATTTTTATATGGGGTTATACAAGTCATATGTTGGACTATAAATAGTAATTGGAAATCTAAAAAGATTTCCTACATCATAGTATTTTTTTTAGAATTTTTAGACATTAAATAAATTAAATTATTTATGACATCATGATGATGCAGTGATGACCTCATTATTTAACGATTTAAATAAAATGAGAAGATAATGCAAAATCCAAGGATTACACTTGTCCAAAGCCTATTGGATGATGATATTTCGAACCCTTATCACTATATCCACGAATTTTATAATTTTGGGACCTTTATAATCCGAAAATCATTATATAATAATGTAACATTTCAAAAGAGCCCCTCCTATCCTCTTATAAAAGGCCCCCACCTCTACCACCTTATTCACACTTTCAAGCCTTTTGGTTCGGCCAAACTCTGAAAAAATACTCTCCCAACTTCTCTCCCTTCATCCTAGAAGCTTTACTTTAGTCAGAAAGCCATCTTAATGAGTCCTTTTGATCAAATCAAAAGGAAGAACCCGAAGAAGAGGTAACATTTTCATCACCCTCTTTCAAGTTTCTTTCTTCTTCCACTCCCTCTATGTTTATTATTTCAATTCTAAAATTATAACTCCAGTATCTTATATATACTGTGATGTTATTATAAATATGGAACAACCATATTCAGTATTCTACACATCATTTGAATGACATATCACCATACGTGCGTACGTACGGCTTACCGTCTCCACGTCGTGGTGTAATTGTTATTCAATATATTATTATTTAGATGGGTATAATAATGATATGTAATTCATGTAAATAATATATATAACATGATAATGATTCTTTATATATGATATACTATCCAATTATATATTATTTTAATATCAAAATAATGATATTGTCGCTCGTGCGTACGTACGGACTACCGTCTCCACGAACGCGATGAGATTCATTCTCCGTCGTATCCATTCAAGTATAATTATCATTTGATTATTTAAAAATAATGTTTAAGGACATGATATCATTCTGGATATGAATAAGATACAACCTATCCATGAAAAACACGACTTACGTAAGAAAACATATAAAAGAAAACGAGTAAGTTAAAACCCGAAACAACGATAAATCTAAGATATTGTTAACAAAGCAATGTTAAAAGATCATATATGATATCATATGAATGTATATGATTCTTGTATAATTTAATAACAATTATTTCACCATTATACAGGATGTTAACATAGCCCAAATAAGGAAAATTACAAGGTAAGGGTTTACTTCACAACCTATTCATTATCCAAGGTTGTTTATACATAATTATCTACTGGGACCTCGTTATCATCCACATCCATGTTTCTTAAAAATGTCTTTCAAAACATTTTTACAATTAAATGGAAAATGTGTAAAAGTAATTTACACCCTTATACATTTTTGAAAGGAATCTTACCATCATTTTCCAAACAATGTACTTTTTGACATCTTTGACAAATTTAAGGTAAGAATGTTTTTTTTAACTTATACGGCGGGTGCGGCTATTTTCCGCCATTATAACTTCGTCGAAGCTTCCCTAACAAGCTTATAAGAATATATTAAAATTAAATGTATTATTTTATAATTATGGGACTTTTAAATGATTTCAAAAAGGAGAGATATTACCCTCAAATAGATTTGATTTCATCCATGTCAACATCCTTTGATGGGTTTTAAGTTTAATTGAAATTGATTTATGATACAAAACTTCCATTGAACATTTTGTGAAATATTTGACTGTGGATGTGTTATTTTTATACCATCCATAGTTTATGGAGAAATTGTTGACATTCTGTATGCTAGTTTTAATACGAATATTTATGTTATGTTTAAACCTATTAATATGAGGAATGTATTGGACTTAATATGTGACGGGTGGAGCCCGCTATAGCTCCTCGATGAATCGGTAGGTCTCATGAGACAACTAGACGTGGAATTGGCCGAGGCCCTTTCCGAATTTGATTTATGGTTTTGGCCGAGGCCTTAATGATTTTAGACGTCTTGGCCGAGGCCTTGAAAAAGTGTTTCAGAATGTCTGGCATTATACATTCCCTCATTATGAAAGTGGTTATTGATATTTCACGTGATTATTCGTTTAGTAGAATATCCATGTGAGTAAGTAATGGCATTATTTTATTTTAATTTTTCCATATTATGCTGAAGTTCAAGTTCAATAATGTTTTTGTTTTAGTTATACATTGCCTTAAATGCTTATGTTTTCTTATGAAAGTTTCCTCTATATTGTTATCCTTACAGAGCATTTGAGCTCACCCCTTTCAATGTTTTATTTTTCCCAGGATGTGAAGAAGTGTATTATGACTGACTTGCAAGAATAGTCAGTGAGGATATGAGTGTGGACTAGGGAGACCATGTTATTGTAGTTTTCATTTTTATGATGTAATGTTATGTTTATGAATGTATCTAGTGTTTCCAAGGCTACTAAACTAATCGGTCTTTCAAGACTTGATCTTTTGTGATCATGCCAATGTTATGGAGTAATGCACCGACTCTAGGTAGCTGGGGTCGGGGCGTTATAGTTGGTATCAGCGGCAGTTTAGTACTAACCTTGGAAGCTAGATTTAGATAAACTCTGATTAGAGCACATAACCCGAAGATAGACTTTGAGGATTAGTATAGAAGAACTTCCTAGAATTTTGGTATTGTAGAGATGTTGTGAGTTTTCCGAGAAATACATCCCTGTCTGGATACGAGCAGGTAGAGGCATCTCTGGCATAGATGTACCTAGGGGTGAAACCCGAAAACACCGCTTTGAGATAGACTCGAACGGGAACTGGTGCACGACAACGGGCCTTGCTGCACTCTTGGTTACGACACTCCCGGGGGATATGCTTTGGATAATTCCCATTTTCTTTACAAACCACTATGAAGGGTTACGAGTATATACTTCCTCAAAGAAAACATTTTTATAATTATGGATTATATCCATAATTAGGTCAATTTATGTTAAGTGTTTTACAAGTATGGAATTATGTATTTTGATTCATGAACTAATCTAGTTTATGCCATTATTTAGAAATGGCGCCTAGCGGAAGGAATGGAAACTGTATCAATGCACGCACTCCATGTAGGGATTTCCATCCTGCTCAAGATAATTATGGTGGATCAGGTGATACAACTGGTGCTGATCAGCTTCTCACCGTACTGGGACTACTCACGCAGGTTATGAATAACAACCTTACTCGTATGGAGCACCCTGATCCGCAACGTGGAGGATCAATGCTAGACCGTTTCATGAGGAAACAACCACCAACCTTCAATGGGAGTACAAATCCTATAGTAGCTGAGCAATGGATAAATTTCTTAGAGAAAATATTCCATGCCTTGGGGAGTAGTGAAAGGGAGAATGTTGTCATGGCAGTTTACCGCCTCACTGGGGATGCCGATAAATGGTGGTCACTAATTCAAAACAAAAAGGAAGATGATGAATTAACAAACATGGAATGGCAGGAGTTCAAAGAGCTTTTCTTTGAAAAATACTTTCCTCGAGACCATCGAGCGGATATGGAAAGGCAATTTCTGAGTCTGAGGCAGAAGGAGGATGAGAATGTCGCAAAGTATGAGGCTAACTTTACATGGTTAGAAAGGTATGCTGCAAATTACATAAGTAACCCAAGAAGTAAGACTGATCGTTTCTTTGATGGGTTGAAACCATTTCTCCGTCGAGCATTATTATCACAAACCTTCTCTTCATACGAAGGTATTGTCTCTTGCGCTATCAAGACCGAAAAGGAATTCTCTAAGTCTTATGACATTAAATCAAAGCAAGATAAGAAGAGATCCGCTGAAAACTCTGGGAAAGGAAATAAGGAAACAGGGAAGAAGGGTAGAAATGAATTTCCACCCTGTGATAATTGCGGTAGGAAGCACCCTGGTGCCTGTCTAAAAGGAAAAGGAGTATGTTACAAGTGTGGTGAAAAAGGCCACCAAACTCATGAATGCAAGGGAAAGAAAGCGGCTGTCAACGTGGAATGCTATAATTGTAGAGAAAAGGGACATTATGAAAATGAATATCCTAAGCGTTAGAGGAACTTACCTCAGAAGAGGCCAAGGGATCAGGTCCAGGCTTATGCTATCACTACTGCTGAGGTGGAAGCTCCGAAAGATGTGGTGGTAGGTAATTTAATGGTTTCCTCAAGTTTAGAAAATGAATTATTTGATTCTAGATCATCGCAGTGTTTCATATCTTCCCAGTATGCTAAAAAATTTAGATATTTCCAATTTGATTTAACAAGGGAGTTGTCGGTCAAAACCCCTAAGGGAAGTATTGTTGCAACAATGTTTTGTCGATTAGTTCCCATTAGAGCACCTAAATGTTCTTTACCTTCTGATCTCATCGTCATACCCATGATTGAATTTGATATAATCCTCCGTATGGATTGGATTTCAGACCATGATGCAAAAATTTATTGTAAGAGGAAAAAGTTTACGATTCTTGTTGATGATGATAAGGAACACATTATCTTTAGAGCCGAATCATCGCCACATAATTCTTATCTAGATCCACCCCCAGTAGCTCAACTAAATTCAATTATTAGGGAGGAAGAGAAGGAAATTACTGAGGGTGAGTAAAGGAATATTCAAATAGAGGATGTACCTATTGTGAGAGAATATGTTGATGTGTTTCCGGAAGATTTACCTGGACATCCTCCAGAACGAGAAGTTGAGTTTTCCATTGATTTAATTCCTGGATCAAGGCCCATATCGAAGACCCCTTATAGAATGGCCACTGTGGAATTAGTTGAACTAAAGAAACTACTAGAGGAATTGAGTAATAAGGGATTTATTCGCCCTAGTGTTTCTCCTTGGGGATTCCCTGTTCTTTTTGTTAAGAAGAAAGATGGATCTATGAGGTTGTGCATTGACTATAGGGAGATCAATGCTAAAACAATAAAGAACAAGTATCCCCTACCTCGCATTGATGATTTGTTTGACCAACTGCATGGAGCTCAATACTTTTCAAAGATTAACCTTCGGTCTAGATACCATCAGTTGTGTGTGAAGAAGGAAGATGTTCCAAAGACAACATTTCGAACAAGGTACGAGCATTACGAGTTTACAGTAATGACTTTTGGATTGACTAATGCACCCTCTGTTTTCATGGATCTAATGAATAGAGTTTTCAAGGAATATCTTGATTACTTTGTAGTGGTATTTATTGATGATATCTTGGTATACTCCAAAATCCACGAAGATCATGAAAATCACTTACGCATTATCCTGAAGACTCTTAGAAGACATGAATTATATGGGAAATTTAGCAAGTGTGATTTTTTGCTTCATGATATTTCTTTTCTTGGCCATATTGTCTCTAAGGATGGAATTTCCGTTGATCCTTCTAAAACCAAGGCAATCCAAGAATGGCCAGCACCGACAAGTATAACTAAGGTACACAGTTTTATTGGTTTAGCAGGTTATTATCGACGTTTCGTCCAGAATTTTGCCAGATTGGCTAACCCATTGACAAATCTCACACGTAAAGGGATTAAATTTGTCTGGACACAAGAGTGTGAATAATGTTTTGAAGAACTAAAGAGAAGATTATTCAATGCCCCTGTATTGACTCTACCATCGGGGAATGATGGGTTTTTTATTTATAGTGATGCATCGAAGAAAGGACTTGGTTGTGTCCTTATGCAGAATGACAAGGTCATTGCCTATGCATCACGACAGCTAAAAATTCATGAGAAAAACTATCCTACTCATGATCTTGGGTTAGCAGCTGTGATCTTTGCTTTAAAGATATGGAGACATTACCTCTATGGTGAAAAATGTGAGATTTATACTGATCACAAGTGTTTGAAGTATATTTTCACACAAAAAGAACTCAACATGAGGAAAAGGCGATGGCTTGAACTACTCAAGGATTATTATTGCACGATACATTACCACCCGGGGAAGGCAAACAAGGTGGCAAATTCTTTGAGTAGAAAAGACCATGGAGTTTTGAATGTGATGAGAATTGAAAGGGATCCAATTTTCTTGGATCTAGTGAAGATGGACATGTGAATAACTAGGGAATGTGAAACATCAATGCTTTTTCAAATGGTTTCCAAACCATCATTACTAGAAAGGATTAAGAGTTCTAAGACCAATGATGAAGAATTTCAGAAGAAGATTAACGATGTGAATGATGGAAGATTGAGGGACTTTGTGTATAAGGATGGAATTTTGAAATTCAGGAAGAGACATTGTGTTCCCGGTATACCTGATCTAAAAAGGGAATTGCTGGATGATGCTCATAGTTCCAATTTCTCTATACACCCTGGGAGCACCAAAATGTATAGAGATTTGAAGGAACATTTTTGGTGGGACAATATGAAGAGGGAGATTGCTGATTTTGTGTCGAGGTGTTTGGTTTGTCAACAAGTGAAAGCTGGAAGGCAACATCCTGGTGGAGTATTGCAACCTCTTCCCATACCTGAGTGGAAATGGGATAATATTACGATGGATTTTGTCATGGGACTACCAAAGAATCCTAGAAGGAATGATGCAATATGGGTCATTGTTGATCGTCTTACTAAGTCAGCACATTTTCTGGCTATACGGGAGGATCTACCACTTGAACGTCTAGCAAGATTATATATTAATGAAGTTGTAAGACTTCATGGAGTACCCCTATTGATTGTTTCGGATCGTGATCCTCGTTTTACTTCAAGATTCTGGAAAAGTATTCAAAAGGCCTTGGATACTGAACTTTGTTTGAGCACTGCCTATCACCCTCAAACAGATGGACAATCAGAACGGACTATTCAAACCTTAGAAGACATGTTGAGATCATGCTCTCTTGACTTTCAGGGTATGTCGGATCAATACTTACCACTGGTAGAATTTTCCTATAACAATAGCTTCCATTCAAGCATTCAGATGGAACCTTATGAAGCGATATACGGAAAGAGATGTCGTACACCAACCTGTTGGGATGACGTTGGTGAAAGAAAACTTGTGGGACCATAACTGGTGGAAGAAACAATAAAAAAGGTGAAGGTAATCCAAAACCACATCAAATCAGCTCAAAGTAGGCAGAAGAGCTATGTAGATAACAGAAGAAAGGTTTTGGAATATCAGGTGGGAGATCATGTCTTTCTAAAGGTATCTCCATGGAAGGGAGTTATACGTTTTGGTAAGAAGGGTAATTTGAGTCCCAGGTACATCGGACCTTTCGAAATTCTAGATCGTATTGGGGCTGTAGCTTATCGTTTGGCGATGCCGCCAAATCTCTCCAAAGTTCACGATGTTTTCCACATATCGCTATTGAGAAAATACATGCCCGACCCAACACATGTACTTACCTATGAGGAATTAGAACTGGAACCCGATCTATCTTATTGCGAAGAGGCCATCATAATTCTTGATGTGAGGGAGCAGGTGCTGAGAAACTGGACGACTCGTTTGGTAAAGGTTTTGTGGAGAAATCATAAAATGGAAGAGGCAATGTGGGAACCTGAGGAACTTATGATGAAGAACCACCCGAGTCTTTTTATGCAGTAATACCCAAGAAATTGCGAGGACGCAATTATTTGAAGGAGGGGAGAATGTAACACCCCAAGCTTCCACGGTACGTTTCCCTTCGAATAATGCAATAACATTTGTTGTACGCAACCTCGATCTCTAACACACACCACAACTAATTAAACTAGCCGTTGTGAATATTAATACCTACTTTTTGAAATTTTATAAATTTTATTTATCAAAATGGGCTTCATTTTTGGATTCGTAATATCAATTATAGCTTAGGGTGAAATTTTGGAAATGTTCTGAAAAACTTCAATTTTTGATGAATAGTGAAACCACTAAGTGGTAGTTAAATAACTGATTTTTCGTTTAAATGAAATATTACCACTTCTATGATTTGATTTTCAAAAATCCGACATACATGGATGTCATTAAAAAGTAAAATGTGGTTGAATGAGATTAAAATAATTTTTGGTGAATAGTAACTTTTAAGTTCTTAATCACGATTAGAGGTAATTAGTGTAGTTTAAGATAAAAATAATGTTTTGATAATATGAGATGAGCTTGAAACATGTCCTACCCTCATTGGATGTGCCATGGCAGACCAAGACAATACATGGGTCAACTTGGGGACCCCATGGAGCCACTTTAGTTGGAAAATGACATAAATACCTTTTATTTAATGTTAAAGTAAAAAATGACACAAACATGAAATGTTTTACTAAAACAATTTTTATATGGGGTTATACAAGTCATATTTTTTAATATAAATAGTAATTGGAATTCTAAAAAGATTTCCTACATCATAGAATTTTTTTAGAATTTTTAGACATTAAATAAATTAAATTATTTATGACATCATGATGATGCAGCGATGACCTCATTATTTAACGATTTAAATAAAATGAGAAGAAAATGAAAAATCCAATGCTTACACTTGTCCAAAGCCTATTAGATGAGGATATTTCGAACCCTTCTCACCTTATCCACTAATTGTATAAGTGTGGGACCTTTAGAATCCGAAAAGCATTTTATAATAATGTAACATTTCAAAAGAGCCCCTCCTCTCCTCTTATAAAAGGCCCCCACCTCTACCACCTTATTCACACTTTCAAGCCTTTTTGTTCGGCCAACCTCTGCCCAAATACTCTCCCAAATTCTCTACCTTCTTCCTATAATCTTTAATTTAGTCATAAATCCATCTTAAAGAGTCCTTTTGATCAAATCAAAAGGAAGAACCCGAAGAAGAGGTAACATTTTCATCACCCTCTTTCAAGTTTCTTTCTTCTTCCACTCCCTCTTTGTTTATTATTTCAATTCTAAAATTATAACTCCAGTATCTTCTATATTCTGTGATGTTATTATAAATATGGAACAACCATATTCAGTATTCTACCCATCATTTGAATGACATGTCATCATACGTGCGTACGTACGGCTTACCGTCTCCACGTCGTGGTGTAATTGTTATTCAATATATTATTATTTAGATGGGTATAATAATGATATGTAATTTATGTAAATAATAAATATAACATGATAATGATTATGTATATATGATATACTATCCAATTATATATTATTTTAATATCAAAATAATTATATTGTCGCTTGTGCGTACGTACGGACTACCGTCTCCACGAACGTGATGAGAATCATTCTCCGTCGTATCCATTCAAGTATAATTATCATTTGATGATTTAAAAATAATGTTTAAGGACATGATATCATTCTGGATATAAATAAGATACAACCTATCCATTAAAAACACGACATACGTAACAAAACATATAAAAGAAAACGAGTAAGTTAACACCCGAAACAACGATAAATCTAAGATATTGTTAACAAAGCAATGTTAAAAGATCATATATGATATCATATGAATGTATATGATTCTTGTATAATTTAATAACAATTATTTCACCATTATACAGGAGGTTAACCTACCCCAACTAAGGAAAAGTACAAGGTAAGGGTTTACTTCACAACCTCTTCATTATCCAAGGTTGTTTATACATAATTATCTACTAGGACCTCGTTATCATCCACATCCATGTTTCTTAAAAATGTCTTTCAAAACATTTTTACAATTAAATGGAAAATGTGTTAAAGTCATTTACACCCTTATACATTTTTGAAAGGAATCTTACCGTCGTTTTCCAAACAATGTACTTTTTGACCTCTTTGACAAATTTATGGTAAGAATGTTTTTTTTAACTTATACGGCGGGTGCGGCTATTTTCCGCCATTATAACTTCGTCGAAGCTTCCCTAACAAGCTTATAAGAATATCTTCAAAGTAAATGTATTATTTTATAATTATGGGACTTTTAAATGATTTCAAAAAGGAGAGATATTACTCTCAAATAGCTTTGATTTCATCCAAGTAAACATCCTTTGATGGGTTTTAAGTTTAATTGAAATTGATTTATGATAAAAATCTTCCATTGAACATTTTGTGAAATATTTGACTGTGGATGTATTATTTTTATACCATCCATAGCTTATGGAGAAATTGTTGACATTTCGTATGCTAGTTTTAATACGAATATTTATGTTATGTTTAAACCAATTCATATGTGGAATGTATTGGACTTAATATGTGACGGGTGGAGGCCGCTATAGCTCCTCGATGCATCGGTAGGTCTCATGAGACAACTAGACGTGGAATTGGTCGAGGACCTTTCCCAATTTGATTTATGGTTTTGGCCGAGGCCTTAATCATTTTAGACGTCTTGGCCGAGGCCTTGACAAAGTGTTTCAGAATGTCTGGCATTATACATTCCCTCATTATGAAAGTGGTTATTGATATTTCACGTGATTTTTCGTCTAGTAGAATATCCATGTGAGTAAGTAATCTCATTATTTTATTTTAGTTTTGCCATATTATGTTGAAGTTCAAGTTCAATAAGGCTTTTGATTTAGTTATACATTGCCTTAAATGCTTATGTTTTCTTATGAAAGTTTCCGCTATATTGTTATCCTTATGGAGCATTTGAGCTCACCGCTTTCAATGTTTTATTTTTCCCAGGATGTGAAGAAGTGTATTATGACTGACTTGCAAGAATAGTCAGTGAGGATATGAGTGTGGACTAGGGAGACCATGTTATTGTAGTTTTCATTTTTATGATGTAATGTAATGTTTATGAATGTATCTAGTGTTTCCAAGGCTACTAAACTAATCGGCCTTTCGAGACTTGATCTTTTGTGATCATGCCAATGTTATGAAGTAATGCACCGACTCTAGGTAGCTGGGGTCGGGGCATTACTATTGGTATCAGAGGCAGTTTAGTACTAACATTGGAAGCTAGATTTAGATAAACTCTGATTAGAGCACATATCCCGAAGATAGACTTTGAGGATTAGTATAGAAGAACTTCCTAGAATTTTGGTATTGTAGAGATGTTGTGAGTTTTCCGAGCAATACATCCCTGTCTGGATACGATCAGGTAGAGGTGGCTCTGGCACATATGTACCAAGGGGTAAAACCCGAAAACACCGCTTTGAGCTAGACTCGAACGGGAAATAGTGCACGACAACGGGCCTTGCTGCACTCTTGGATATGACACTCCCAGGGGATATGCTTTGGATAATTCCCATTTTCTTTACAAACCACTAAGAAGGGTTACAAGAATATACTTCCTCAAAGAAAACATTTTTTTAATTATGGATTATATCCATAATTATTTCAATTTATGTTAAGTATTTTACAAGTATGGAATTATGTATTTTGATTCATGAACTAATCTAGTTTATGCCATTATTTAGAAATGGTGCCTAGTGGAAGGAATGGAAACCGTATCAATGCACGCACTCCGTGTAGGGATTTCCCTCCTGCTCAAGATAATTATGGAGGAGCAGGTGATACAACTGGTGCTGATCAGCTTCTCACCGTACTGGGACAACTCACGCAGGTTATGAATAACAACCTTACTCGTATGGAGCACCCTGATCCGCAACGTGGAGGATCAATGCAAGACCGTTTCATGAGGCAACAACCACCAAACTTCAATGGGAGTACAAATCTTATAGTAGCTGAGCAATGGATAAATTCCGTAGAGAAAATATTCCATGCCTTGGGGAGTAGTGAAAGGGAGAATGTTGTCATGGCAGTTTACCGCCTCACTGGAGATGCCGATCAATGGTGGTGACTAATTCAAAACACAAAGGAAGATGATGAATTAACAAACATGGAATGGAATGAGTTCAAAGAGTTGTTCTTAGAAAAATACTTTCCTTGAGACCATCGAGCGGATATGGAAAGGCAATTTCTGAGTCTGAGGCAGAAGGAGGATGAGAATGTCGCAAAGTATGAGGCTAACTTTACAAGGTTAGCAAGGTATGCTGCAAATTACATACGTAACCCAAGAAGTAAGACTGATCGTTTCATTGATGGGTTGAAACCATTTCTCCGTCGAGCTTTAGTATCACAAACCTTCTCTTCATACGAAGGTATTGTCTCTTGCGCTATCAAGACAGAAAAGGAATTCTCTAAGTCTTATGACTTTAAATCAAAGCAAGATAAGAAGAGATCCACTGAAAACTCTGGGAAAGGAAATAAGGAAACAGGGAAGAAGGGTAGAAATGAATTTCCACCCTGTGATAATTGCGGTACGAAGAACCCTGGTGCCTGTCTAAAAGGAAAAGGAGTATGTTACAAGTGTGGTGAAAAAGGCCACCAAGATCATGAATGCAAGGGAAAGAAAGCGGCTGTCAACGTGGAATGCTATAATTGTAGAGAGAAGGGACATTATGAAAATGAATTTCCTAAGCGTCAGGGGAACTTACCTCAGAAGAGGCCAAGGGATCAGGGCCATGCTTATGTTATCACTACTGCTGAGGTGGAAGCTCCGAAAGATGTGGTGGCAGGTAATTTAATGGTTTCCTCAAATTTAGCAAATGAATTATTTGATTCTGGATCATCGCATTGTTTCATATCTTCCCAGTTTGTTAAGAAAATTAGATATTTCCAATTTGATTTAACAAGGGAGTTGTCGGTCAAAACCCCTAAGGGAAGTATTGTTGCAACAATGTTTTGTCGATTAGTTCCCATTAGAGCACCTAAATGTTCTTTACCTGCTAATCTCATCGTCATACCCATGATGTAATTTGATATAATCCTCGGTATGGATTGGCTATTGGACCATGGTGCAAAAATTTATTGTATGAGGAAAGAGGTTATGATTCTCGATGATGATGATAAGGAACACCTTATCATTAGAGCCGAATCGTCGCCACATAATTCTTATCTAGATCCACCCCCAGTAGCTCAACTAAATTCAATTATTGGGGAGGAAGAGAAGGAAATTACTGATGGTGAGGAAAGGAATATTCAAATAGAGGATTTACCTATTGTGAGAGAATATATTGATGTGTTTCCGGAAGATTTACCTGGACATCCTCCAGAAAGAGAAGTTGAGTTTTCCATTGATTTAATTCCTGGATCCAGGCCCATATCGAAGACCCCTTATAAAATGGCCACTGTGGAATTAGTTTAACTAAAGAAACAACTAGAGGAATTGAGTAATAAGGGATTTATTCTCCCTAGTGTTTCTCCTTGGGGAGACCCTGTTCTTTTTGTTAAGAAGAAAGATGGATCTATGAGGTTGTGCATTGACTATAGGGAGATCAATGCTATAACAATAAAGAACAAGTATCCCCTACCTCGCATTGATGATTTGTTTGAACAACTGCATGGAGCTCAATACTTTTCAAAGATTGACCTTCGGTCTGGATACCATCAGTTGTGTGTGAAGAAGGAAGACGTTCCAAAGACAGCATTTCGAACAAGGTATGGGCATTACGAGTTTACAGTAATGCCTTTTGGATTGACTAATGCACCCTCTGTTTTCATGGATCTAATGAATAGAGTTTTCAAGGAATATCTTGATGACTTTATAGTGGTATTTATTGATGATATCTTGGTATACTCCAAAATCCACGAAGATCATGAAAATCACTTACGCATTATCCTGAAGACTCTTAGAAGACATGAATTATATGGGAAATTTAGCAAGTGTGAATTCTGTCTTCATGAGATTTCTTTTCTTGTCCATATTGTCTCTAAGGATGGAATTTCTGTTGATCCTTATAAAACCAAGGCAATCCAAGAATGGCCATCACCGACAAGTATAACCGAGGTACGCAGTATTATTGGTTTAGCAGGTTATTATCGACGTTTCGTCCAGAATTTTTCCAGATTGGCTAACCCATTGAAAAAGCTCACATGTAAAGGGATTAAATTTGTCTGGAAAAAAGAGTGTGAAGAATGTTTTGAAGAACTAAAGAGAAGATTAGTCAATGCCCCTGTATTGACTCTACCATCGGGGAATGATGGGTTTGTTATTTATAGTGATGCATCGAATAAAGGACTTGGTTGTGTCCTTATGCAGAATGATAAGGTCATTGCCTATGCATCACGACAGCTAGAAATTCATGAGAAAAACTATCCTACTCATCATCTTGAGTTAGAAGATGTGATCTTTGCTTTAAAGATATGGAGACATTACCTCTATGGTGAAAAATGTGAGATTTATACTGATCACAAGTGTTTGAAGTATATTTTCACACAAAAATAACTCAACATGAGGCAAAGGCGATGGCTTGAACTACTCAAGGATTATGATTGCACGATACATTACCACCCGGGGAAGGCAAACAAGGTGGCAGATTCTTTGAGTAGAAAAGACCCTGGAGTTTTGAATGTGATGAGAATTGAAAGGGATCCAATTTTCTTGGATCTAGTGAAGATGGACATGGGAATAACTAGGGAAGGTGAAACATCAATGCTTTTTCAAATGGTTGCCAAACCATCATTACTAGAATGGATTAAGAGTTCTCAGACCAATGATGAATAATTTCAGAAGAATATTAACGATGTGAATGATGGAAGATTGAGGGACTTTGTGTATAAGGATGTAATTTTGAAATTCCGGAAGAGACTTTGTGTTCCCGATATACCTGATCTAAAAAGGGAATTACTGGATGATGCTCATAGTTCCAATTTCTCTATACACCATGGGAGCACCAAAATGTATAGATATTTGAAGGAACATTTTTGGTGGGACAATATGAAAAGGTAGATTGCTGATTTTGTGTCGAGGTGTATGGTTTGTCAACAAGTGAAAGCTGGAAGGCAACATCCTGGTGGAGTATTGCAACCTCTTCCCATACCTGAGTGGAAATGGGATAATATTACGAGGGATTTTGTCATGGGACTACCAAAGACTCTTAGAAGGAATGATGCAATATGGGTCATTGTTGATCGTCTTACTAAGTCAGCACATTTTCTGGCTACACGGGAGGATCTACCACTTGAACGTCTTGCAAGATTATATATTAATGAAGTTGTAAGACTTCATGGAGTACCCCTATCGATTTTTTCTGATCGTGATCCTTGTTTTACTTCAAGATTCTGGAAAAGTATTCAAAAGTCCTTGGATACTAAACTTTGTTTGAGCACTGCCTTTCACCCTCAAACAGATGGACAATCAGAACGGACTATTCAATCCTTAGAAGACATGTTGAGATCATGCTCTCTTGACTTTCAGGGTATGTGGGATCAATACTTACCACTGGTAGAATTTTCCTATAACAATAGCTTCCATTCAAGCATTCAGATGGAACCTTATGAAGAGTTATATGGAAATAGATGTCGTACACCAACCTGTTGGGATGACATTGGTGAAAGAAGATTTGTGGGACCAGAACTGGTCGAAGAAACAATGGAAAAGGTGAAGGTAATCCAAAACCACATCAAATCAACTCAAAGTAGGCAGAAGAGCTATGTCGATAACAGAAGAAAGGTTTTGGAATTTCAGGTGGGAGATCATGTTTTCCTAAAGGTATCTCCATGGAAGGGAGTTATACATTTTGGTAAGAAGGGTAATTTGAGTCCTAGGTACATCGGAACTTTCGAAATTCTAGATCGTATTGGGGCTGTAGCTTATCATTTTGCGATGCCGCCAAATCTCTCCAAAGTTCACGATGTTTTCTACATATCGCTATTGAGAAAATACATGCCTGACCCAACACATGTACTTACCTATGAGGAATTAGAACTGGAACCCGATCTATCTTATTGCGAAGAGCCCATCAGAATTCTTGATCTGAGGGAGCAGGTGCTGAGAAACCGGACGACTCGTCTGGTAAAGGTTTTGTGGAGAAATCATAAAATGGAAGAGGCAACGTGGGAACCTGAGGAACTTATGATGAAGAACCACCCGAGTCTTTTTATGTAGTAATACCCTAGAAATTGCGAGGACGCAATTATTTGAAGAAGGGGAGAATGTAACACCCCAAGCTTCCACGGTACGTTTCCCTTCGAATAATTCAATAGCGTGTGTTGTACACAACCTCGAGCTCTAACACACACCACAACTAATTAAACTAGCTGTTGTGAATAGTAATACCTACTTTCTGAAATTTTATAAATTTTATTTTTCAAAATGGACTTCATTTTTGGATTCGGAATATCAATTATAGCTTAGGGTGAAGTTTTGGCATTGTTCTCAAAAACTTCAATTTTTGATGAATAGTGAAACAACTAAGTTGTAGTTAAATAACTGATTTTTCGTTTAAATGAAATATTACCACTTCTGTGATTTGATTTTCAAAAATCCGACATACATGGTTGTCATTAAGAAGTAAAATGTGGTTGAATGAGATTAAAATAATTTTTTGTGAATAGTAACTTTTAAGTTCTTAATCGCGATTAGAGGTAATTAGTGTAGTTTAAGGTACAAATAATGTTTTAATAATATGAGATGAGCATGACACATGTCCTACCCTCATTGGATGTGCCATGTCCGACCAATACAATCCATGGGTCAACTTGGGGACCCCATGGAGACACTTTAGTTGGAAAATGACATAAATACCTTTTATTTAATTTTAAAGTAAAAAATGACACAAACATGAAATATTTTAATAAAAAAAATTTATATGGGGTTATACAAGTCATATTTTTGACTATAAATATTGATTGGAAAGCTAAAAAGATTTCCTACATCATAGTATTTTTTTAGAATTTTTAGACATTAAATATATTAAATTATTTATGACATCATGATGATGCAGCGATGACCTCATTATTTAACGATTTAAATAAAATGAGAAGATAATGAAAAATACAAGGCTTAAACTTGTCCAAAGCCTATTGGATGAGGAGATTTAGAACCCTTATCACCTTAGCCACAAATTGTATAAGTGTGGGATCTTTAGAATCCGAAAAGCATTGTATAATAATGTAACATTTCAAAAGAGCCCCTCCTCTCCTCTTATAAAAGGCCCCCACCTCTACCACATTATTCAAACTTTCAAGCCTTTTGGTTGGGCCAACCTCTACCCAAATACTCTCCCAACATCTCTCCCTTCATCCTAGAAGCTTTACTTTAGTTATAAAGCCATCCTATGGAGTCATTTTGATCAAATCAAAAGGAAGAACCCGAAGAAGATGTAACATTTTCATCACCCTCTTTCAAGTTTCTTTCTTCTTCCACTCCCTCTTTGTTTATTATTTAAATGTAAAATTATAACTCCAGTATCTTCTATATACTGTGATGTTATTATAAATATGGAACAACCATATTCAGTATTCTACCCATCATTTGAATGACATGTCACCATACGTGCGTACATACGGCTTACCGTCTCCACGTCGTGGTGTAATTGTTATTCAATATATTATTATTTAGATGGGTATAATAATGATATGTAATTCATGTAAATAATAAATATAACATGATAATGATTCTGTATATATGATATACTATCCAATTATATATTATTTTAATATCAAAATAATGATATTGTCGCTCGTGCGTACGTACGGACTACCGTCTCCACGAATGCGATTAGATTCATTCTCGGTCGTATCCATTCAAGTATAATTATTATTTGATAATTTAAAAATAATGTTTAAGGACATGATATAATTCTGGATATGAATAAGATACAACTTATCCATGAAAAACACGACTAATGTAACAAAACATATAAAAGAAAACGAGTAAGTTAACACCCGAAACAACGATAAATCTATGATATTGTTAACAAAGCAATGTTAAAAGATCATATATGATATCATATGAATGTATATGATTCTTGTATAATTTAATAACAATTATTTCACCATTATACAGGAGGTTAACCTACCCCAACCAAGGAAAAGTACAAGGTAAGGGTTTACTTCACACCCTCTTCATTATCCAAGGTTGTTTATACATAATTATCTATTGGGACCTCGTTATCATCCACATCCATGTTTCTTAAAAATGTCTTTCAAAACATTTTTTCTATTAAATGGAAAATGTGTTAAATTCATTTACACCCTTATACATTTTTTAAAGGAATCTTACCGTCGTTTTCCAAACAATGTACTTTTTGACCTCTTTGACAAATTTAAGGTAAGAATGTTTTTTTTAACTTATACGGCGGGTGCAGCTATTTTCCGCCATTATAACTTCGTCGAAACTTCCCTAACAAGATTATAAGAATATCTTCAAAGTAAATGTATTATTTTATAATTATGGGACATTTAAATGATTTCAAAAAGGAGAGATATTACTCTCAAATAGCTTTGATTTCATCCATGTCAACATCCTTTGATGGGGTTTAAGTTTAATCGAAATTGATTTATGATACAAAACTTACATTGAACTTTTTGTGAAATATTTTACTGTGGATGTGTTATTTTTATACCATCCATAGTTTATGGAGAAATTTTTGAAATTTTGTATGCTAGTTTTAATACGAATATTTATGTTATATTTAAATCTATTCATATGAGGAATGTATTGGACTTAATATGTGACGGGTGGAGCCCACTATAGCTCCTCGATGCATCGGTAGGTCTCATGAGACAACTAGACGTGGAATTGGTCGACGACCTTTCCCAATTTGATTTATGGTTTTGGCCGAGGCCTTAATCATTTTAGACGTCTTGGCCGAGGCCTTGAAAAAGTGTTTCAAAATGTCTGGCATTATACATTCCCTCATTATGAAAGTGGTTATTGATATTTCACGTGATTATTCATCTAGTAAAATATCCATGTGAGTAAGTAATGGCATTATTTTATTTTACTTTTTCCATATTATGCTGAAGTTCAAGTTCAATAAGGCTTTTGTTTTAGTTATACATTGCCTTAAATGCTTATGTTTTCTTATGAAAGTTTCCGCTATATTGTTATCCTTACGGAGCATTTGAGCTCAACCCTTTCAATGTTTTATTTTTACCAGGATGTGAAGAAGTGTATTATGACTGACTTGAAAGAATACTCAGTGAGGATATGAGTGTGTACTAGGGAGAACATGTTATTGTAGTTTTCATTTTTATGATGTAATGTAATGTTTATGAATGTATCTAGTGTTTCCAAGGCTACTAAACTAATCGGTCTTTCGAGACTTGATCTTTTGTGATCATGCCAATGTTATGAAGTAATGCACCGACTCTGGGTAGCTGGGGTCGGGGCGTTACAATATAAATCCCAAAAGACTACGAAATATGATTTTTATTTCAATATACCCAAATAATAAATAGGTAAAATAGAAAAACTAGTTTCAAATACATTTTTCCTTAACTACACATAGGAATTGATGGCTAATTTCGATGAGAGATATCATGTCACCTAATGAAAACTATGTTCTTAGTCCAGAATATATTTCAATCAAGCATAAAGACTTCAATCCTAAAGCTGAATAGCCTCCTATAATACAATGTTTTTTTGTGTACCATCCCTGGTACATTGGAAACCCAGAATCTCAGATAACCTTGAAAAAGACCGAAGGGTATTCCTGATCCCTATTGGTTGGAAACTAGCAACCGAAATCATTCAACATTCATGTGGGAATGAATTTTCAAAAAAACATAGAGGAATAAGTTGAGATAAAATAGTATTCATATAAAAATAGAAAACTGAATTGGGTGTAAATTAATAGAATAAAACAAGCAACAAAATCCCAAAATACCACATCCCATGTCCCAACATATATAACTCACAGTGTCCAAATTTCAAAAACATGATCCACCTCTCTAAATGTCTACAAACACAATAAGGAAAATTTAGGATGTGACCTATAGACCAGTAGAATACCACTGAGGATTCCATATTAAAATACAAAAATATATTAGAAAATGAAATTCTTACAATTTTCAGAATAATCAAATTTGAAAATTTGACTGCATATTTAAACAAAACATGTTATACAGTTTCAAAATGATGGAAAGTAATTTTAATGAATACACTATACTTTTCAAGATGTGTAATATTTATACAACAATTGATTGAATAATTTTTTTTGTAAAATAGTTTATGTAAATCTCAGAAAGGCATGTAATTCAATCGAAAAACGTTGGCATACATTAATATCAAATATATATGTAATCAATCAAGTAATATGGTAGACATCCATGTTGGTGGGACAATATTTACCGGCTATATGATTCCACACTCATTATGTGATCACCAAAAAATGTGTATGCTCAAGCCCTCCTAACAGTAGGAAAAGGCGACTCATCACCATCCCATCAAGGATGTGACCCACTATAGTTATGTATTAGAATGTTTTAATAGTGTAGAGTGTATCCAAATAACTCACCAATGACCTAAGTCATGAATACACACTTAAAAGATGGAAAATTTATTTTAAGAGTTTTTAAAATACAATGAATCACATTATTCAATTTCAAAAATGCCAATTTCATTACATTTAGAATTATTACAGGTTTTAATAAAAAACATTCTCTTTTAAATATATCAAACCACCTGGTTTATATCAAACCATTTTAGACACATTTTCACGTGTCTGAAATCTATTCATAACCAGTTCTGTCAGTTTTACAATTCAATTCCCAAGTTAATTGGTATATTTTCCTTCAAATAAGTAATATAAAATCAAAAATTTATATTAATAAAGTATTATAGAACACACCCAAATTCAATGGAATAGGGGTTTTACAAATTCTAAAGAAAAATACATTTTCAAATATCGTAATTCACTAAAATAGGTTTTTAACAAAAAAATTGAAACATTGTTTAAGAAATTGAATTTAAATGAGTAATTTTATTAAATCATGCAATACTCGGTGAATCAATTTAGCTAATGGGTTATAACCACCTAAAAATTCCCTATATCCAATCACTCACAATGGAACTCATAATTGAGAATGAAGGTGGAGTGGATTTAGAAATACAACTAAGAAGCATGATACAACACCCTAGGGAATAAATCCTTCAATTCCAAGATGAAAAATTGGAAAAAGGATACAGAGATAAATATGAAGAATGATGGAGGACACTTACCAAGAGATCACACTTCACATAATGATGATCAAATACCAAAAAAATGTATCTAAATGAGTTGGAAGACTCCAAAATCACATGGGATGGCCTAGGGTTGAGACAAATGGAATCATAAAAGATTAAATTATAAAAATTACCCACAATTGCCTCCATTTTATATCTATTTTTAGGGAGTGACATGTGATGGCCCAGACCTCTCCGGCCCATTCCATTGTCAAAAAGTGGATCTTGAAGTGTTCTGGAGGGTAAAATGGACTTTTCCCACACTTTTCAGAATTTTGTAAGTACTCACAGTGTAGTGGGAGTACATGTCTTGTAGCCCCTCTCCAGGTATACCCCATGTTGATGGTCGTGTCCTTGCCGTGTGAAATAAATGGGTACACGCCGTGTACCCAATACTACACATCGTGTAGCCCCTCCCCACGTATGTGTTACCCTCAAACCGTGTGTTGACCAGTCAACAGCCATGTTCCATGTTGGAGCTGTGTCCTTGCCGTGTGAAATAAATGGGTACACGCTATGTACCCAATACTAAATGTCGTGTTGTCCCTCCCCGCGTACGCGTTACCCTCAAACAGTGTGTTGACCAGTCAACGGCTGTGTGCCATGTTGGAGTTGTGTCTTTACCGTGTGAAATATATGGGTACATGTAACACCCCGAGATTTTATGAAAAATATTCTTTTAATTTCATTAATGTCTTGTGTTTTATTCTACACCAAGATTACCTTGCGCTATACGCAACACCGTATTAGCTTGCAGTATACGCAACACTATTCTTGGATCGTGTTACACACAATTTTGATAATAGTTATTCTACACAACATTGAGTATATATATATATATATATATATATATATTCAATGCATAAATTAAATATGGTTGTATTCTGTTATACGAAACAACTAAGGATTCTTTCACAACACGCAACCCTGACTTGGCTTGCATTACACGCAATCGCGACCTTCCTCGATAGCTTGTGTTGTACTCAATACCGGGTTTTAATAAACAGCGATATATTATTATAATATTTTCATGAACTATCCGTTATGAATAGTATTAACTAAATTTTTAATTTTATTACATTATTATTCATCTTACACATTTTCAAGAACATGGTATAAGAACAAAATAAATTTTTCGGGTAAAATAAGTATTTTTAAAAAAATGCAGTTTTGCCGCCTTTTGATGGCACACCAACATTAAATCTAGTTTTTGACATGTTTATATGTTCAATTTGACAAAATAAAATTCTTCTTTTGAATCATGATATAATAATTTACATAAGATAAAGTTTTGATATTTTTCTGATAACTTTCATATTTTAATGAATAGTAAAATCCCGCTATATTTTAATTAAAAACAACTTTTTTCATCGTAATATCTTATGTGGTTAAAATATAATATTGAATGGTTTTAAAGTGTAAATAGAATATATATTTACCATTTAATATAATTTATGGAATTAACATTTATTTTACCTTGAATTCGTAGGTTAAATCAATTCAATCTTTTGTAATGTTTTAAAGAAAAACCCGTTTTCTTTCAACAACGGGATTAATTTTAATTTAATTTCTGCATATTTTGTGTATTTAATTTGGAAAAATGGATTCCATATTTGGAATAAGTGGGTCCAAATTATGTTAATAAGCTACTTTTTAATTTTGGGCATTGTGAATAGTAACTACGGTAAATTTTATTTACTATAGTTAAAGGTAAATCGGGTAATTAAGGGTAAATATAAGATTATAAAATTACCCTAACACTTGGAAAAATCCTATTGGATGGCTAAAAGTATACCCATATAACCTAAGGGTCGGATTAGATTCATTTTATGGACTTTTGTCCATGAAAATAATTTAATTAGTATTAAAACCAAAGAATGTGACAACATGTCACTTTCTTAAATCTTATAAGTATAATAATTTTAATTTAGTGATAAAATTCATGAAAATCCAAAAGTGAATAGTCTCCAGAAATCTAATACAATTATATAAATCATAAAAATTTATTTATAATTTTTAAGGATTAAATAAATATCATTTATTATGACACAAAAATGATGCAGTAATTGTCTTATTCATGAAATATTGACATAATTGATGTTATAAATGCCCAAATAAATGTAATTTGAGACATTTTATGGATTAAATTAATTTTATAGGTTAATATTACATGTTATTGTTGATATACATAACTTGTTTTGAACTTATAATTCTGTTATGAATTTCATAAAAATCATGTACCAAATAGTGTCAAAATTGACATAAATTAGTTTTTAAAAAACATATTATATTATTAATTGTTATTTAATTCCTAAAAATATACTGTTCTGCCATATGACTTATATAAAGATATATATATTAATAATAAACAACTTGGGGTTCTTTTGGCTTGTAATGGTATGTTTATTAACCATTTAGTGTAAGAAAACAAAAAGACACGGTAAAAGTTAAATTATTTATCTTAGAGTTAAATCTAATTGATAAGGATAAAATAATAACCTAAACATTTCTAAATCCTATTGGATGAGAGGATTTTGACCCAACCCCACATTATCTTCGAAATATGACCCTTTTTAACCATTATAAACCGAATTTTTCCTTAATATAAAATAATATTTTGAGATTTTCCTAAGGTGCCCCTCTCCTCCCTTATAAAAGGGCACCTCCTCCCCCTCTTCCTCACACCACTTTGAGCCTTCAAGCTCGGCAAAACCCTGCCAAAATCTTTTTTCCACTTCCCTTGTATCATCCTAGAGGTCCTGGTATTCTTCAAAGTCCATCCTTAGTTCTTTATGTGGAGGTTAAGAAAAGGCGCGTCAAAAAGAGGTAATATCCATTACCGATCTTTTTCAATTTCTTTCTTCTTCAACTTCTTCTTATTTACTTGTTTCACGATAAAGTAATAACATCAGTATTTAGTATATACTTATAAGTAATTATAAATATTAAAAAACTATATTTAACCTTCTATCCATCCTACGGAAAAAGGAAATCACCGCGCGTGTGTACGTACGGAATACCGTCTCCACGCCATGGTGTAATCTATTTTCCACCACCACCTTAATTGGATGGATATAATGGTGTAATGAGTAACTATATATAATTATTATAAAGTGATATTGATACTTAAATATTATAAATACACTTCAACACAAGTTCACGATCAGGAGAATGATATCATCGCTCGTGCATACGTAAGGACTACCGTCTCCACGACGCGATGAGATTCATTCTCCACATTAACCATTAATGAATGATTATAAAGTATATATAATGAATAATAATGAAATATATGACATGTTAAATATACTGTATTTATGTGTATATATATATATATATGTATGTCATCTACTTCCATTCAAGACAATAAGGAAAGGAAAACAGCATTCATGCGTACGTACGGACTACCGTCTCCATGAACGGTGTGTTTAATTTCATTTATCTATCTATTATATATATATATACTGAATATATATGATATATAAATCATGTTTTATATTCTGGAAGTAATTAAATCATGATATAAGTAATAATAATGTCAATAACAACAAGTCCAAACACCTACGATAAATGAAACGATTTTACCCAAAACGCTTCTTTAACATGGAATTTACAAAAGAACGGGTAATATAAAGTCATAAGTGAACCATATATGATATAATAACAATGAATATGATTCTATAATAAGTTAATTACATTATTTAAATCATTATACAGGAGGTTCAGATACGTACAAAGCATATCAGACATAAGGTAAGGGAAAATATCACAATCTCATTTTATCCGAGATTGTTTATATGTTGGTATTTACTGGGGTGTATTTTATAATCCACATCCATGTTTAATCAATATTTAATATTGTTTCCATCCACCTACCATTTTTTAAATCCAATTTTACCCTTCGGTGAGTTTTTATTAAAATATATGAAAAGAATCTTTTGTCGTTTTTCGTACGAGGTACTTTTTGACTCTTCTGACAAAAGTACGAAAAGAATGTTTTTTTAACTTATACGGCATGAATAGATTTTTAAAACATTATTTCCAAGAATCATATTTTACAAGTATTCACATTTATTTTTAATCAACTTCTTTTAGTTTAAAATTGTATGACATGTTAAGAAAGGAAAATGTTTTTGAATTAGAAAGGATATTTTCCTCAAGAATGGAGTTCAAGTTATTTATCAAAATTATTTTCCATATAAGGTAATAAGGGGTTCTGTTTTTATCCCTATTATTACATTGATTTGAATATGTTGTGATGAAATTATTTTTATGAATTACTTTATCTTATATGAATTTTTTTATGATGTCATGATGTTTAAGATTCCCATTTGTATTACATGGGTTATGCAATGATGTATGATTTATGATTTTGGGGCACACATAAGAATGGTGTAATTATGAGATGGGTGGGACCTATATCTCCCTCCAATGCATTGGGAAAAGATTTTATATCTCATGAGATAGACATGGCTGGAACGGTAGGTTATACCGGTTCAGTGAAACATGACTTAAACGAGGAATGAACTCGGTTCAGAAAAGGACTTTGTCCACTAAGATAGTCTTGGAAATGAGTCTTGCCTAATAAAGAAATGATTCTCTATGATTATGTGTGTATGCCACAATGTTTCATGTTTTATGTTATGGTTATTGGGATTACATTTCACCACTATGATTTATCCCATGTTATGAAATTATGATCTCTTTTATAGGTTAAGATTTCCAAAAGATATGTTCTTATGAATATGTCGTGATTGATATTTCTTTTGTTTACACTTAATGAGCATTTGATCTCACCCTTTTATGTTTTTTTTCAGGACATAAAGAAAGGAATTAGGTTTAAAAAAAGGAGATCTTTATGGGAGATGTTGAAGATCTTTCACCACAATTAGAAGATTATATTCCGAGTCGCAAAAGACACTAAACTATTACGGTCCTTGTGTGTGTGTTTTTGTTATGTACTAAGTATCCCGCAAAAGTAATGTAATGTCTATGTACTTTAAGCTTCGGGTCTCTACAGTTGGTATTAGAGGAAAGGTTTAGTCAACAATTTGAAACTAGGATGCGAAAACGTTAGTGAGATCCCTAGAGATATTTCTAAGGTATGTCTAGGGATGTCTCTAAGGTTAAGTATATGTATAGCTTATAGTCCTAGAATTGCTCTAACGATCTTATAATTTAACCTAAGATGTTAGATATTGAGGGTACTATCCCTTTACTATGTTGTTTTCTCTAGCATGATTTTTTCCTTTCACATAATTCTTTTTATGTTTTAGTCAATGGGGGGAACCAAAAGGAATTCAGTTAACATTGAATCCAATGGAAAAATTGGTGACTATGAGCAACGAAATTAAGTAATGCCTAGAGAGAAAGATATTGTGATTATGCTGAATCAGTCATCGCGATATATGATTAACAAGGTGAAATTTAGTGGTATTCCTAAGTCATCAAATAAGAGGAAGATGGAATTTTATGCATGTTCGCATAGTGAGGAGCATAGAGAAAGGAAGATTGAGATTTCTAAATAAGGGAAGAAGAACCTTGAGGAATACCTCAAATGGAGGGACAGATGTTATCTGTGTGGAGAAAAGGGACATAGAGTGACTGAATGTTATGGAGTTCAATGTCTTATTTGTGGAGAACATGGTCATTACCCAACTCAATGTCCTGACCTAAAAAGTTACTTCTAAATCAAGGAAGGACTTATTCTAGGACAATAATTGAAGAGGATAGATTGAAGTGTTTATGTATTGGTATTCAAGAATAATGTTGTTGAGGTTATTTTATTGTGTATTAGAATATTTTTGTATTATTCTATTTTTGTTTTCAATAATTTTAAGGTACCGGTAACCATGAAATGTGATTCAAATATTTTGGAAAGCTGATGATATGCGCAAAATGAAGGGATACGGAGAAAATGAAATGTTTGATAGTATTCATGAGCTCATGATTGATATAAGGACTAAGTGATATCATGGTTTGAGTATATATAATTTTGAGGATTTTGGTATGTGGAAAGTGTTAACTTTTAACTGCATTCATGTTTTTACTAAGGTTTAATGGGTATTCATTTTTCAAGAGAATACATGATTACGGCCTTCGACTGTTTGGAATATGACCAACAAGACATATCTTATGATATATGGGGATCAACGATGGTATTAAATCACTGGTAATCGTTTTCACTATATTATGAGAGTGGAATGCAGTATTATGGGTAAGCCTAAAGATTGGAATGGATTATGTTGGACATAAGTTAGTATTGTTTAAGAATAATTTTTTTTTCATATTGTTGATGGGATGTTATAATAATGTAGTTTTAGAAAAAGGACAACCTGCAGGATGTGCGACAACCCATCGCGTCGGCCAAAGCTGTGGGAATCGAACCCACAAATAAAGTGCGACAGGCCTTTATCGCATACCACTGGCCTACAGAAAGTCCCTGGTTAGTAGAAACTAGTTTTATTTTATTAAGCGGTATGATATATGAAGTATAAGTTCATTTTTGGAATCGTATATTATTAAACTCACTAAAGACGGACTTATGTATGTTTGATAACTATTGCTAAACTTTTGTTTGAAACAGATGGAATGACCCATCATTCTATCACATGATCTGTTAACACTTCACGAATAAAAAATTCAACTTCATTTCTTTAATAGATGAAGTGGAAATTGTTCAAAGAACGAACAACAGTGAGATTTTACCAAAATCAAGTAAGTATTTATTCTAATTCAAATGTTTCAACTTTAGGGAAATGATATTGAAAACCAAAAATGTTGTCCTAGTGATCTTATATCTGATGAATCAGATGGTACCCAAGATCATCACAAATTTATGGTTTTGTGATTGTTGGCATTTTCATAGCCGTGTTCTCTATAACTCTCCATCAGAACTTGATGGTTAGATTTTTCTTCCATATCTATATTTTAACCTATGTTCTCCTACGTGGAAACCCAGTGATGAGTTAATTTGGGTAACCGTTACATTTCATACTTTAGTTTTTAAAGCCATGTTTTGGTATTCCTTTTTATGAAGTGGGTTTCTATTAAACAAACTTTCGAGTAGTAAACCATTTATAACCCCGACGAATTTCGAGGTCGAAATTCATTTTAAGGGGGGTAGAATGTAACACCCATATATTTTATGAAAAATATTCTTTTAATTTCATTAGTTTCTTGTGTTGTATTGTACACCAAGATTACCTTGCGCTATACGCAACACCGTATTAGCTTGCAGTATACGCAACACTATTCTTGGATCGTGTTACAAACAATTTTGATAATAGTTATTCTACGCAACATTGAGTGTATATATATATATATATTCAATGTATAAATGAAATATGGTTGGATTCTGTTATACGAAACAATGAAGGATTCTTTCACAACACGTAACCCTGACATGGCATTCATTACACGCTATCGTGACCTTCCTCGATAGCGTGTGTTGTACGCAATATCGGATTTTAATAAACAAAGATATATTGTTATAATGTTGTCATGAACTAGCCATTATGAATAGTATTAACTAAATTTTGAATTTTATAACATTATTGTTCATCTTACACATTTCTAGAACATAGTATAAGAACAAAATAAATTTTTCGGGTAAAATAAGTATTTTTCAAAAAATGCAGTTTTGCTGCCTTTTGATGGCGCACCCACATTAAATCTAGTTATTGACATGTTTATGTGTTCAATTTGAAAAAATAAATTTCTTCTTCTGAATCAGGATATAAAAATTTACATTAGATAAAGTTTTGATATTTTTCGAATTACTTTCATATTTTAATGAATAGTAAAAACACGCTATATTTTAATTAAAAACAACATTTTTCATCGTAATATCTTATGTGGTTAAATTATAATATTGAATGGTTTTAAAGTATAAATATAATATATTTTTACCATTAAATATAATGTATGTCATTAGCATTGATTTTACCTTGAATTTGTAGGTTGAATCAATTCAATCTTTTGCAATGTTTTAATGAAAAACCCATTTTCTTTCGACAACGGGATTAATTTTAATTTAATTTCTGAATCTTTTGTTTATTGAATTTTTAAAAATGGATTCCATATTTGGAATCAGTGGGTCCAAATTATGTTAATAAGATACTTTTTATTTTTGGGCATTGTGAATAGTAACTATGTTAAATTTTATTTACTATAGTTAAAGGTAAATCGGGTAATTAAGGGTAAATATAAGATTATAAAATTACCCTAAAACATGTAAAAATTCTATTGGATGGCTAAAAGTAGACTCATCTAACCTAAGGTTTGGATTAGATTCATTTTATGGACTTTTTTCAATGAAAATAATTTAATTAGTATTAAAACCAAAGAATGTGACAACATGTCACTTTCTTAAATCTTATAAGTATAATAATTTTAATTTAGTTATAAACTTCATATAACTTCGAACATGAATAGTCTCCAGAAATATAATACAAGTATGTACATCATAGTAATTTATTTAGTTTTTTTAGTGATTAAATAATTATCATTTATTATGACACAAAGATGATGCAGCAATTGTCTTATTAATGAAATATTGACATAATTGATGTTATAAATGCCCAAATAAATTTAATTTGAGACTTTTTATGACTTAAATTTATTTTATAGGTTAATATGACATGTTATTGTTGATATAAGTAACTTGGTTCGAACTTATCATTCTATTATAAATTTCATAAAAATCATGTACCAAATAGTGTCAAAATTGACATAAATTAGTTTTTAAAACAAATATTTTATTATTAATTGTTATTTAATTCCTAAAAATCTATGGTTCGGCCAAATGACTTTTATAAGGATATATATATTAATAATAAACAACTTGGGGTTCTTTTGTCTTGTTATGGTACGTTTATTAACCATATAGAGTAAGAAAACAAAAAGAAATAGTAAAAGTTAAATTATTTAACTTACAGTTAAATCTAATTGATAAGGTTAAAATAATAACCTAAACATGTCTAAATCCTATTGGATGAGATTATTTCGACCCATCCCCACCTTTTCTTCGAAATAAGACCCTTTGTAACCATTATAAACCGAATTTGACCTTAATATAAAATAATATTTTGAGATTTTCCTAAGGTGCCCCTCTCCTCCCTTATAAAAGGGAACCTCCTCCCCCTCTTCCTCACACCACTTTGAGCCTTCATGCTCGGCCAAACCCTGCCAAAATCTCTTCTCCACTTCCCTAGTATCATCCTAGAGGTCCTGGTATTCTTCAAAGACCATACATAGTTCTTTAAGTGGAGGTTAAGAAAAGGCGCGTCAAAAAGAGGTAATATCCATTACCGATCTTTTTCAATTTCTTTTTTCTTCAACATCTTCTTCTTTAGTTGTCTCATGATAAAATAATAACATATGTATTTCTTATATACTGATATGTTATTATAAATATGAAACAACTCTAATTAGCCTTCTATCCTTCCTACGGAAAAAGGAAATCACCGCACGTGCGTACGTACGGAATTCTGTCTCCACGCCGTGCTGTAATCTATTTTCCGCCACCACCTTAATTGGATAGGTATAATTGTGTAATGAGTAACTATATATGATTATTATAAAGTTATATTGATACTGAAATAGTATACATACACTTCAACACAAGAGAACGATCAAGAGAACGATATCATCGCTCGTGCGTACGTACGGACTACCGTCTCCACGACGCGATGAGATTCATTCTCCACATTAACCATTCATGAATGATTATAAAGTTTATATAATGAATAATAATGAAATATATGAAATTTTAAATCTACTGGATTTATGTATATATATATATGTATGTCATCTACTTAATTCCACTCAAAACAATAAGGAAATTAAAACAACGTTCATGCGTACGTACGGACTACCGTGTCCATGAATGGTGTGTTTCATTTCATTTATCTATCAATTATATATATATATATATATAATGAATATATATGATATATAAATCATGTTTTATATTCTGTAAGTAAGTAAATCATGATATAAGTAATAATAATGTCAAAAACAACATGTCCAAACACCTACGATAATTGAAAAGATTTTACCCAAAATGTATCTTTAACATGGAATTTAGAAAAGAACGGGTAATATAAAGTCATAACTGAACCATATATGATATCATAACAATGAATATGATTCTGTAATAAGTTAATGACATTATTTAAATCATTATACAGGAGGTTCAGATACGTACAAAGCATATCAGACATATGGTAAGGGAAAATATCACAATCTCATTTTATCCGAGATTGTTTATATGTGGTATTTACTGGGGTGTATTTTATCATCCACATCCATGTTTCCTCAATATGTAATATTGTTTCCATCCACCTAAAACTGTTTAAATCCAATTTTACCCTTCGCTGAGTTTTTATTAAAATACATGAAAAGAATCTTTTGTCGTTTTCCGTACGAGGTACTTTTTGACTTTTCAGACAAAAGTATGAGAAGAATGTTTTTTTAACTTATATGGCATGAATGGATTTTTAAAACATTATTTCCAATAATCTTCTTTTACAAGTATTCATGTTTATTTTTAATCAACTTCTATTAGTTTAAAATTGTATGACATGTTATGAAAGGAAAATGTTTTTGAATTAGAAATGATATTTTACTCAAGAATGGAGTTCAAGTGGTTTATGAAAATTATTTTCCATATAAGATAATAAAGGGTTCTTTTTTTATCCCTATTATTACATTGATTTGATTATTTTGTGATGGAATTATTTCTACGAATTCCTTTATCTTATAGGAATTGTTTTATGATGTCATGATGTTTAAGATTCCCAATTGTATTACATGGGTTATGCAATGATGTATGATTTATGATTTTGTGGCACACATAAGAATGGTATCATTATGAGATGGGTGGGACCTATATGTCCCTCCAATGCATTGGGAAAATATTTTATATCTCATGATATAGACATGGCTGGAACGGTAGGTTATACCGGTTTAGTGAAAAAGGACTGAAACGAGGAATGAACTCGGTTCAAAAAGGGACTTTGTCCACTAAGATAGTCTTGGCAATGAGTCTTGACTAATAAAGAAATTATTCTCTATTATTATGTGTGTATTCCTCAAAGTTTCATGTTTTATGTTATAGTTATTGGCATTACATTTCACTACTATGATTTATCCCATGTTATAAAATTATGATCTCTTTTGCAGGTTATGATTTCCAGAAGATATGTTCTTATGAATATGAAGTGATTGATATTTCTTTTGTTTACCTTTACTGAGCATTTGAGCTCACCCTTTTTTTATTCAGGACATAAAGAAAGGAATTAGGTTTTAAAAAAAGGAGATCTTTATGGAAGATGTTGAAGATCTTTCACCACGATTAGAAGATTATATTCTGAGTTTCCAAAGACACTAAACTATTACGGTCCTTGTGTGTGTGTTTTTGTTATGTACTAAGTATTCCGCAAAAGTAATGTAATGTCTATGTACTTTAAGCTTCGAGTCTCTACAGTTGGTATCAGAGGAATGGTTTAGTCAACCTTTGGAAATTAGGATGCGAAAACGTTAGTGAGATCCCTAGAGATATTTCTAAGGTATGTCTAGGGATGTCTCAAAGGTTATGTATATGTATAGGTTATAGTCCTAGAATTGCGCTAACGATATTATAATTTAACCTAAGATTTTAGATATTGAGGGTACTGCCCCTTTACTATGTTGTTTTCTCTTGCATGATTTTTTCCATTCACAGAATTCTTTTTATGTTTTAGTCAATGGAGGGAACCAGAAGGAATTCAGTTAACATTGAATCCAATGGACAAATTGGTGACTATGAGCAACGAAATTATGTAATGCCTAGAGAGAAAGATATTGTGATTATTCCAAATCAGTCATTGCGATATATGATTAACAAGGTGAAATTTAGTGGTATTCTGATGTCATCAAATAAGAGGAAGATGGAATTTTATGCTTGTCCGCATAGTGAGGAACATAGAGAAAGGAAGATTGAGATTTCTAAATAAGGGAAGAAGAACCTTGAGGAATACCTCAAATGGAGGGACAGATGTTATCTGTGTGGATAAAAGGGAAATAGAGTGACCGACTGTTATGGAGATCAATGTCTTATTTGTGGAGAACATGGTCATTACCCAACTCAATGTCCTGACCTCAAAAGTTACTTCTAAATCAAGGAAGGACTTATTCCAGGACAATAATTGAAGAGGATGGATTGAAGTGTTTATGTATTGGTATTCAAGAATAATGTTGTTGAGGTACATTTATTGTGTATTAGAATATTTTTGTATTATTCTATTTTGGTTTTCATTAATTTTAAGGTACCGGTAACCATGAAATGTGTTTCAAATATTTTGGAAAGAAGATGATATGCGCATAATGAATGGATAAGGAGAAAATGAAATGTTTGATAGTATTCATGAGATCATGATTAATATAAGGACTATGTGATATCATGGTTTGAGTATATAGAATTTTTAGGATTTTGGTATGTTGAAAGTGTTAACTTTTAACTGCATTCATGTTTTCACTAAGGTTCAATGGGTATTCATTTTTTAAGAGAATACATGATTAAGGCCTTCGACTGTTTGGAATATGACCAACAAGACATATCTTATGATATACGGGGATCAATGATGGTATTAAATCTCTGGTAATCGTTTTCACTATATTATGAGAGTGGAACGCAGTATTATGGATAAGCGTAAAGATTGGAATGGATTATGTGGGACATAAGTTAGTATTGTTTAAGGATAAAAATGTTTTTGATATTGTTGATGGGATGTTATAATAATGTAGTTTTACAAAAAGGACAACCTGCAGGATGAGCGACAACCCATCGCGTCGGCCAAGGCTGTGGGAATCGAATCCACAACTAATGTGTGACGGGCCTTTATCGCATACCACTGGCCTACAGAAAGTCCCTGGTTAGTAGAAACTAGTTTTATTTTATTAAGCGGTATGATATATGAAGTATAAGTTCATTTTTGGAATCGTATATGATTAACCTCACCAAAGACGGACTTATGTATATTTGATAACTATTGCTAAAATTTTGTTTGAAATAGATGGAATGACCCATCATTCTATCACATGATCTGTTAACACTTCACGAATAACAAATTCAACTTCATTTCTTTAAGAGATGAAGTGGAAATTGTTCAAAGCACGAAAAACATTGAGATTGTACCAAAATCAAGTAAGTATTTCGTCTAATTCAAATATTTCAACTTTAGGGAAATGATATTGAAAACAAAAAGTGTTGTCCTAGTGATATTATATCTGATGAATCAGATGTTACCCTAGATCATCACAAATTTATGGCTTTGCGATTGTTGGCTTTTTCAAAGCCATGTTTTCTACCACTCTCCTTCAGAACTTGATGGTTATATTTTTCTTCCATATCCATATTTTCACCTATGTTCTCCTACGTGGAAACCCAGTGATGAGTTAATTTGGGTAACCGTTACATTTCATACTTTAGTTTTTAAATCCATGTTTTGTTATTCCTTTTTACAATGTGGGTTTCTATTAAACAATCTTTAGAGTAGTAAACCATTTATAACCCCGACGAATTTCGAGGGAGAAATTCATTTTAAGGGGGGTAGAATGTAATACCCTGAGATTTTATGAAAATTATTCTTTTAATTTCATTATTGTATTGTGTTGTATTCTACAAAAATATTACCTTGCGCTATACGCAACACCGTATTAGCTTGCAGTATACGCAACACTATTCTTGGATTGTGTTACACGCAATTTTGAAAATAGTTATTCAACGCAACATTGAGTATATATATATATATTCAATGTATAAATGAAATATGGTTGGGTTCTGTTAAACGAAACAACGAAGGATTCTTTCACAACACACAACCCTGACTTGGCTTGCATTACACGCAATCACGACCTTCTTCGATAGCGTGTGTTGTACGCAATACCAGGTTTTAATAAACAACGATATATTATTATAATATTGTCATGAACTAGCCATTATGAATAGTATTAACTAAATTCTGAATTTTATAACATTATTATTCATCTTAAACATTTTCTAGTACATGGTATAAGAACAAAATAAATTTTTCAGGTAAAATAAGTATTTTTCAAAAAATGCAGTTTTGCCGCCTTTTGATGGCGCACCCACTTTATATATAGTTTTTGACATTTTTATATGTTCAATTTGACAAAATAAAATTCTTCTTTTGGATCAGGACATAAAAATTTACATTAGATAATGTTTTGATATTTTTCCGATAACTTTCATATTTTAATAAATAGTAAAAACACGCTATATTTTAATTAAAAACAAATTTTTTCATCGTAATATATTATGAGGTTAAATTATAATATTTAATGGTTTTAAATTATAAATACAATATATTTTTACCATTTAATATAATTTATGTAATTAGAATTGATTTTACCTTGAATTCGTAGGGTAAATCAATTCAATTTTTTGCAATGTTTTAAAGAAAAACCCGTTTTCTTTCGACAATGGGATTAATTTTAATTTAATTTCTGCATCTTTTTTGCATTGAATTTGAAAAAATTGATTCCATATTTGGAATCAGTGGTTCCAAATTATGTTAATAAGATACTATTTATTTTTTGGCATTGTGAATAGTAACAACGGTAAATTTTATTTACTATAGTTATAGGTAAATACGACAATTAAGGGTAAATATAAGATTATAAAATTACCCTAACACTTGGAAAAATCATATTGGATGGATATAAGTAGACTTATATAACCTAAGGGTCGGATTAGATTCATTTTATGGACTTTTTTCCATGAAAATAATTTAATTAGTATTAAAACCAAAGAATGTGACAACATGTCACGTTCTTAAATCTTATAATTATAATAATTTTAATTTAGTTCTAAACTTCATGAAACTTCGAACATGAATAGTATACAGAAAGCTAATACAATTATCTACATCATAGTAATTTATTTAGAATATTTAGGGATTAAATAATTATCATTTATTATGACACAAAGATGATGTAGTAATTGTCTTATTAATGAAATATTGACATAATTGATGTTATAAATGTCCAAATAAATGTAATTTGAGACATTTTATGACTTAAATTCATTTTATAGGTTAATATGACATGCTATTGTTGATATAAGTAACTTGGTTCGAACTTATAATTCTGTTATGAATTTCATAAAAATTATGTACCAACTAGTTTCAAAATTGACATAAATTAGTATTTAAAAACAATATTATATTATTAATTGTTATTTAATTCATAAAAATATAAGGTTCAGCCAAATGACTTAGATAAGGATATATATATTAATATTAAACAACTTTGGGTTCCTTTGTCTTGTTATGGTATGTTTATTAACCATATAGTGTAAGAACACAAAAAGAAATGGTAAAAGTTAAATTATTTAACTTAGAGTTAAATCTAATTGATAAGGTTAAAATAATAACCTAAACTTGTCTAAATCCTATTGGATTAGTGTATTTAGACCCATCCCCACTTTTTATTCGAAGTAAGACCTTTTGGAACCATTATAAACCGAATTTTACCTTAATATAAAATAATATTTTGATATTTTCCTAAGGTGCCCCTCTCATCCCTTATAAAAGGGAACCTCCTCCCCCTCTTCCTCACACCACTTTGAGCCTTCATGCTCGTCCAATCCCTGCCAATATCTCTTATACACTTCCATAGTATCATCCTAGAGGTCCTGGTCTTCTTCAAAGACCATCCTTTGTTCTTTAAGTGGAGGTTATGAAAAGGCGCGTTAAAAAGAGGTAATATCCATTACCGATCTTTTTCAATTTCTTTCTTCATCAACTTCTTCTTCTTTAGTTGATTCATGATAAAGTAATAACAGAAGTATTTCTTATATACTGATATGTTATTATAAATATAAAAAACCTCTAATTAACATTCTATCCATCCTACGGAAAAAGGAAATCACTGCACGTTCGTACGTACGGAATACCGTCTCCACGCCGTGGTGTAATCTATTTTCCGCCACCACCTTAATTGGATGGGTATAATGGTGTAATGAGTAAATATATATGATTATTATAAAGTGATATTGATACTGAAATAGTATACATACACTTCAACACAATTTCATGATCATGAGAACGATATCATTGCTCGTGCGTATGTACGGACTACCGTCTCCACGACGCGATGAGATTCATTCTCCACATTAACCATTCATGAATGATTATAAAGTATATATAATGAATAATAATGAAATATATGACATGTTAAATCTACTGGATTTATGTATATATATATATATGTATGTCATCTACTTACTTCCATTCAAGACAATAAGGAAAGGAAAACAGCATTCATGCGTATGTACGGACTACTGTCTCCATGAACGGTGTGTTTCATTTCATTTATCTATCTATTATATATATATATGGAATATATATGATATATAAATCATTTTTAAATTCTGGAAGTAAGTAAATCATGATATAAGTAATAATAATTTCAATAACAACAAGTCCAAACACCTACAATAAATGAAACGATTTTACCCAAAACGCTTCTTTAAAATGGAATTTACAAAAGAACGGTTAATATAAAGTCATAAGTGAACCATATATGATATCATAACAATGAATATGATTCTGTAATAAGTTAATGACATTATTTAAATCATTATACAGGAGGTTCAGATACGTACAAAGCATATCAGACATAAGGTAAGGGAAAATATCACAATCTCATTTTATCCGAGATTGTTTATATGTTGGTATTTACTGGGGTGTATTTTATCATCCACATCCATGTTTCCTCAATATGTAATATTGTTCCCATCCACCTACAATTGTTTAAATCCAATTTTAGCCTTCGGTGAGTTTTTATTAAAAGATATAAAACGAATCTTTTGTCGTTTTTTGTACGAGGTACTTGTTGACTTTTCTGACCAAAGTACGAGAAGAATGTTTTTTTTAACTTATACGGAATGAATGGATTTTTAAAAAATTATTTCCAAGAAGCTTCCTTTATAAGTTTTCAAGTTTATGTTTAATCAACTTCTTTTAGTTTAAAATTTTATGACATGTTAAGAAAGGAAAATGTTTTTGATTTTGAATGGATATTTTCCTCAAGAATGGAGTTCAAGTGTTTTATCAAAATTATTTTCCATATAAGATAATAAAGTGTTCTGTCTTTATCCCTATTTTTACATTGATTTGATTATGTTGTGATGGAATTTTTTTTATGAATTCTTTTATCTTATATGAATTTTTTTATGATGTCATGATGTTTAAGATTCCCATTTTTATTACATGGGTTGTGCAATGATGTATGATTTATGATTTTGTGGCACACATAAGAATTGTATCATTATGATATGGGTGGGACCTATATCTCCCTCCAATTCATTGGGTAAATATTTATATCTCATGAGATAGACATGGCTGGAACGGTAGGTTATACCGGTTCAGTGAAACAGGACTGAAACGAGGAATGAACTCGGTTCAGAAAGGGACATTGTCCACTAAGATAGTCTTGGCAATGAGTCTTGACTAATAAAGAAATAATTAGCTATTATTATGTGTGTATGCCACAAAGTTTCATGTTTTATGTTATGTTTATTAGGATTACATTTAACTACTATTATTTATACCATGTTATAGAATTATGATCTCTTTTGCAGGTTAAGATTTCCAAAAGATATGTTCTTATGAATTTGATGTGATTGATATTTCTTTTGTTTAGCATTACTGAGCATTTGAGATCCCCCTTTTATGTTTTTCTTCTAGGACATAAAGAAAGGGATTATGTTTAAAAAAAGGAGATCTTTATAGGAGATGTTGAAGATCTTTCACCCCGATTAGAAGATTATATTCCGAGTTTCCAAAGATACCAAACTATTACGGTCCTTGTGTGTGTGTTTTTGTTATGTACTAAGTATTCCGCAAAAGTAATGTAATGTCTATGTAAATTAATCTTCGGGTCTCTATAGTACACATTGTGTACCCAATACTACATGTCGTGTAGTCCCTCCCCGCATAGGCGTTACCCTAAAAACTTGTTTTGACCAGTCAACAGTCGCGTGCCACGTTGAAGGCCGTGTTCGAAGCCGCATGGTGGCCATGTGAAATGGCCAATTACACGCTGTGTACCATAAATTACATGCAGTGTAATTTTTTTTATGCCTATAAAAGGAGAGGTCCCCTCCTCCTTTTCAACAGACCCCTCTCCTCCCATGTCCTCTGAGCAGAGCTCTCCCAAGAGACTCGAAGTCTCTTTTTTCTTCCATAACTTATTCATCCGAGATCCGATTTACAATCAGTCAGTGGCCAAGGGATTTTAACGACGAGGTATAACTTCTGAGCTTGGATATGTTGTTCTTTCCTACTCAGCTACCACCTGAGGAGGTTTTTCCAGAAGCGACAAACGCGAATGGAAATTTCCTAAAGTTGATACGGGGGAGCGTTGTGATCAAAACCTGTTGAGGTAGGGATCTTACATTCGTCTCTCTAAATTGTGCATCATGCGGGTTGGGTATCCTCTTGTTATCATGAGAAACAATTGAACCATTAAAAAAAGATAATAACTGGAAAAATAACGGGGATGGGGAAGTTGTTAAGTTTATCTTTGTTTATCTTATTGTTATGTTGTCAATTGAATAGGCTTATGCCTACTGAAAATCATAGATGTTGGGGGCCTTTTCATGCGCAATTAAATGCTTCTCTATCTTTCTAGACCATTTAAGGATGGAAACTTCATCGAATGTAGAAATTGGTTAATCACGTAAATGTGACTGATTAAATGAAAATCTGGAACCCTTGTGTGATCACCCCGGTTGAACTAAACTGAAATAATGAACATGTTGGTTCTATTTGGGTTAATTTATGTAAAGGGGGTGTTTTTGTGGGTTTATGTGGATCAGGTGAGCAGGGGGTTGTGGTTGGCTTGGTTGTGGGTTGGTGTGAATAATATGTTTGTGATGGGCAGCGGGGCTGCGATGAATGGTATCAAGGGCTGATGTAAGATGTGGTTGTGGTTATGGTTGTTTGTAGCGGGGCTGCAGGGATGGATTTGAATGTGAACGAAATTTGGGTTGTGATTAATATCAAAATGTGGACAAGATAATGAATGATGGGGCATGATAGTGGAATGGTAAAAATAGTTAATGGGGTTGGTTGGTTAATATAATGGACTTGGTTGTGTTTCCTGTGTTTTCCTAACTAGATTTGTGGATGGCATGGATATGTTTTACGAATGACCGATATGGTTTGTTGTGGATAGTTTCTCACTAGTTAAGGAACTAATAAACTAATTCTGTTGAAACATGAAAACATAAATGGGGTTGGGGATTTTTTGTTATATGCATACATCATAGTAGCAGTGATGAGGCACGTTCTCAGTACTCTGATTAGAATCCATAGGTTGGGATGAGTGTTTGATATATATATATATATATATATATAACTAATCATTGTGTTTTATCGCACCCCACCCATGTTGAGAACTTAGTGCCGAACACTCCCATTTCATGGGAGAGGGTGTCTTCCCATTAGTTACTATCTCCTTCCTGCTACTTCTTCCCTAGGCTGTGATGGCTTGAGGCGACCTTACACCCCATACTCTTGGGGAGGTTTCAATTGGGGTGGTTTAGCCCAAGACACTTTGGGAAGGTTTTACTATTTCCCAATAACCTTCGAGATGAGGCCTAGTTGTGTGTGGGTGGGATACGTGGTTGTGAGGCCCAGGTGTGGGAGGGCGGGAAACGTGGTTATGAGGCCCAGGTGTGTGCTGGTAGGATATGTGGTTTTGAGCCCCAGGTGTGAGAGGGCGGGAAGAGTGTGGTAGCATCAGGACATTCTCCATTAGGAATAGCAGCAAGATAGTGGGGGAAAAGGTGTGGGGTACCCCATACTCTTGTTATTATATACTACTACCTGTTGTGATTGTGTTTTGGTGACTGTGGCTGGTGAGGTTGGGTGGATAGAATTCCTTACTAGGTTTCTTCTATTGTTCTCCTGGTACATTAGGATGTCTCTCCACTTGTGCATGAGAGCATTAGGTTTCCCTAATGAGTATATTTGTATGCTCACCCTACGTTTACTTTCATGTTTCCACGGGGACTACCTGGGTCGTGCGGGACCCTACTAGTCGGGACAGTTGGAGTAGCTGCATTTTGCTGTACTTGTTTCTTTTGGTATTCTACTTTTTCAGCTTTCTTTTACTTGTACCTTGTTTCAGAACTATTTGAACATTCATGTGGGATTGGTTTGGTTTTATTTCTACACACTCTATTCATTTTATTTTGGAAGTTGACTTGTCATATTTCCCAATCTTAATTAATAAAAAGGGTAATGCCTCCCATATATGTGAAAACTCATACCCTTGGTGAAAGTTGCCACCCCGGGGCCTACTGGAGGCGGGACTCGGGGGTCATTATCTCCCTTTCACCATTGCCAGGTGAGGAGGGGCATCTTTGGTGGGAAGGGGTCATGACAGAATGGTAGTAGAGGTGATTTTTGAGAGATAGGATAGAGTCTGGAGTTAGGCATAGTGAGGATTTCATGGGATGGTATGGAAAGCATGTTGGATAGTCTTGGTGCATGACATAAGCCAGGGAAGACCAGCTAGAAAACAAAATTTTAAGGCCCCTCATGATCCAATGTAGGGACTCTGAGCCTACCGAACAACCATGTGTGACCACATTGATTGCAGGTTAGAGACCCTAGGGAAGGTACATGCATCATCAGGATTTTTTTTACATGAATTGGGCGTTCTGGGAATGAAATTGAAATAATGTGATAAAATAAAACCATGAGAAATTTCCTTACTACTTGGGCTTAGGAGATCCTTGTTTACCATACAGCTATGGCACCTGGATGTCGTCCCCGGGTTACTGACACGACCGAGGGCTAGCAGATCCAGGCGGTCGATTAGTTGAGGATTGACCGAGATGAGGACGATAGTATGTGAAAGAAGACTCTCCATTCTTTTTAGTGGCAAACGATCAAGAAGTACGAGGGTAGTACTTCGGATACTGAGATAGAGGGGTGGCGTGAGGAACTGGGGATCCCTTTTACCTTGATCTATGCTCCGAGGGAGTACTGGGATCACCTAGTAGTCATTCAGCTTAGAGGTGCGGCGTGACAATGGTGGATGCTCTACCTCGGAGAGAGGATAGAGGCAGAGGTTCCATGGGCTGACTGGAATTCTGAGAGGAATTCCTTTCTTCCATGATCATGGAGGAGAAGCGACATGAGTTATTATCCCTCCAGCAGGAGAGTATGTCTGTACGAGAGTTGGGGATCAAGTTCAAGGATCGTCTATGCTTTGCTCCGGCTCACTATCCGGAGGAGGAGTCTCGGGTGAGAAGTTTGGAGGAGGCGCTTCATCCTTCTCTCTAGTATGATGTCACCCCCTTCACCCTTCTGACATACTTGGTAGTATAGAAGAAGGAAGAGGTTGTAGAGAGGATGTACTCACTAGGAGGTGCACCATGTGAGGGGTTTCAGCCAGGTTCGTCTAAGGGGAAGTCAGTCAGCAGTAGGTCTCCTGCGATGGGTCCTTCCAGGTTCATGCTAGTGGGGAGCAGGCCCCAGCACTTCCAGTTCATATCTTCAGTTCCTCGTCCCTTTTTCACGAGCCCAAGACCGAAGTGTTTCTCTTATGGAGGTTTCGAGCACATTCCGAGTTAGTTCCCGACCCGAGACCAGTACAGTTGAGGTGGGTAGGTTCAGCTCCCACCTCCGCAGCACCAGTTGCAGGCGAGGCCCTTCTAGCAGCAGTAGCACCATGCTTTTCTGAGGGTAGACATTGCGGGAGGAGGCTGACCTCAGGGTGCTCCTCATGAACCTCGACCAGGGCGTGTTCAGGGAGATGGATGACATCAGAGAGGCAGAGGAGCTGGGCATGGACAGTTCCATGCAGCAGAGTCGAAATCTCCAGTAGGACCAGAGGTGGTGTGAGTTACGATTTTTTGTTCAGCACTCTCGTTTCTGCTTTGTTCGATTCGGGAGCTTCTCACTCCTTTGATGCACCTGGCCTAGCCCATTATTTGGGAGTATTCGTAGAGAGAATTTCTATACCACTGTTACTGAGTACACCAGTTGTGGGTCAGACCATCATATCTTGTGTTTTCTGGGGATGTGGGATGACTTTGGGACCACATCGTTCTAGTGGGGACCACCTTCTGTTACAGATGCACCCGTACGATGTCATTCTAGGCATCGACTGGTTGGTTTCTGTTAGTGTCGTTATCAACTGCTTCCAGAGAAGAGTCGTGTTTTCCAATGTGGATGGGCAGCATAGAGCTTTTGTTGGTGAGAGGATCTATCATGTGGGAAGGCGGCGTGTGGAATCACTCCTTTCATTGTTAGGCGGGTTATCAATGGTTCCACCTGATGATGAAATGATCGATGTCCCAGAATTTGTTGGGGAGTTCTTTGATGTTTTAACCAAGGAGGTTGTGACTCTACCCCCCCCCCCCCCCCCCCCGACGTGATGTTGAGTTCGAGATAGAATTACAACATGGTGCCCGTCCGATTTTGATGGCCCCTTAGCGGATGGAACCTTCGGAGCTGCGGGAGTTGCAGATTCAAATTGATGATCTGATGGAGAAGGGTTTTGTTCGACCCAGTGTGTTGACATCGGGTGCTCTAGTTTTGTTCGTAAAGAAGGAAGATGGTGGTCACAAGCTATTCATCGACTACCGAATGTTGAACCATGTAATAGTCAAGAACCGTTACCCCCTTCCAAGGATAGATGATCTCTTCGACCAACTACGGGGAGAAGGCTGGTTTTCTAAGATTGATCTATGATCAGGATATCATCAGTAGAGGGTGAAGGACAATGACATCTCGAAGACAGCTTTCAGGTGCAGGTATGGGAACTTTGAGTTTCTAGTGATGCCGTTTGGAGTTACAAATGCACTAGTTGTGTTCATGAGACTTATGAACGTTGTCTTCCGAGAGTTTCTGGACCGATTCATCATCGTGTTTATCGATGACATCCTGATCTACTCAAGATCAAAGGAGGAGCATGTTGAGAATCTCCAGGCAGTCTTGGAAGTCCTTCGACACCACCATCTTTATGGGAAATTGTCAAAGTGTAAGTTCATGATACAAGAAGTGCACTTCCTTGGGCATGTGGTGTCTCAGCATGGAGTGTCAGTGGACCCGTCAAAGGTGGAGGTAGTTTTTTCTTGGGTGGCACCCAAGAGCGTGGCAGAAGTTCATAGTTTCATGGGGTTAGCAAGTTACTATCGGAGGTTCTTTTTAGACTTCTCTTGAGTTTCTGCTCCATTGACAGCTTTGACTAGGAATAATTGGGTCTTCCTATAGTGCAAGCAGTGGCAGAAATCTTTTGACTACCTTAAATAGAAGTTGGTCAGTGCTCCCGTACTCTGGTTTCCAGATGAAGTGTTTTTGTATGAGGTGTTTTGTGATGATTCTGGCATTGGTTAGGGGTTCATATTGATGTATAAGAAGGGTGTGATCTTTTATGGGTCAAGGGAGTTGTGCCCTCGCGAGCGTAACTATGCCACCCATGACCTAGATCTTGGAGCAGTAGTGTTTACATGGAAGTTGTGGCGACATTACCTCTTTGGGGAGTGCTTCGTGGTCTTCTCAGATCACAAGAGCTTACGTTATATCTTCTCCTAGTGTGACCTGAACATGCAGCAGCAGAGATGGGTCAAGTTTCTCCACGAATATTTCTTCGATATCTCTTACACTGAATGTAAGGGAAACATTGTGGCTGATGACCTGAGCAAGAAGTCACATAGGGAAGTTGTTCGAGAATCCACTGATTCTTGGAAACCGATGGGAGAGTTGGCTGCCTTGCACTTGGATGCAAGGGTAGAGGGTTTTAGAGTCTATTTGTTTCATATGACGGTGATGTCCTCCTTGTCACAACAGGTGGAAGAGTCTCAGTGGGGGGACTCCGTGGAAGAAGTGACGCGGGATCGTGTCGATCAGGGAAACGCTCCATAAGGATGGTCAGAGGACAGCCGACATCGGATTCTTTTCCATGGAAGGTTGTTTGTTCCGGAGGCGATGGGTGAAGATGTTCTCCGTGAGTTCCATAGCTCAACCTTGGCAGTACATTCGGGAGTTTCAAAACATGTACCGAGGCCTGAGGGAACTGTTTTGGTGGCCCGGGGTGAAACGGGTAGTGGTGGAGTTTGTGGCTAAATGCCTAGTGTGTCTGCGTGTGAAGGTTGAACACCATGTTCCCAGTGGTTTATTTCATTATTTATATGTCAATGAGTGGAAGTGGGATGACATCTCAATGGACTTCATCACCAGATGTCCCAGAGCTCAGGGAGGTTATGATGCCATCTAGGTAGCGGTGGATCATCTGAAGAAATAAGCTAACTTCTTAGCAATTAAGGTGTCAGTCCCTGGGAGTACATTAGCACAGAGGTACATAGACGAGGTGGTGAATTTGCATGGAGTTCCGAAGACTATCATCGTAGATTGGGATACTCTATTTACCTCAAGAGTCTAGAGGGGGTTACAGAATTCTTTTGGCCCCCAGCTATTCCATAACACTACATTCCACCCCCAGACGGACGGGCAGACCAAGCGGACTATCCAGATGTTGGAGGACATGTTGCAAGGATGCGTTTTGGATTTCAGAGGATCATGGGTATGAAACTTACCTTTAGTTTATTTTTCCTTCAACAACAGCTTCCACTCGACTATTTTCATGGCACCGTTTGAGGCTTTGTATGGAATACCATGTTGTTCACCCATTTGCTGGACATAGGTTAGCGAGACAGGTGCTCTTGGGCCAGAGGTAGTGCAGAGCACCACAGAGAACATCCAGCTTGTACGTGAGAGGAAGAAAGTGGCTCAGGACCGACATAAGTCTTATGCTGATCGTCGGAGGAGGCCATTGGAGTTCGAGGTGGGAGATCATGTGTTCTTGAAGGTTTCCCCTCGACGGGGGTAGAGGAGGTTTGGGAAAGGGAGTAAGCTCTCACCTAGGTTCATCGAACCTTTTAAGGTGCTAAGGAGAGTCGATGAGGTGGCATATCAGCTATCCATGACACCATAGTTGGAGAAGGTTCATGACGACTTACACGTCTCCCAACTACTTCGATACTTACACGACAACTCTCACGTTATCGACTGGGGAGAGTTAGATATTGAAGATGAAGAGACCTTCGAGGAACAACCAGTTAGAATCGAGGATCGTAATGAGAAAGTTCTCCATGGATGAACCATCATCTTGGTTCGTGTGTTGTGGAGGCATGGCATCCTCGAGGAGAGTACTTGGGAGCAGGAGACCCAGATGCATGCTCAGTACCTGGAGTTGTTTTGACTTGTGTTTTTCCTTGTTCTTCTGAGCATTGATTTATACATTTTAACTTTGATATATGGGATTATTGGCTTGTCATTTATGAGGCCCTTTTGGTTCCTTGTTCTATGGAAGTGTGTAGAATGTCCGGATGTGTGGGAAAAAGGGAAGAACATGATCCTTAGTCGAGATGAATTAATGAAGATGCTATTGAACCCAAGCAGGTGAATCAGTGCCACATAAAGCGGATAATATCTCAACATAGGGGAAGGAATTTTCCCAAACCACATGTTCAGGTAGTGTGTTGGTTGTGTAGTGTTGGGGGTAGTACGAGTTGAAAAATACAAATGTATGGAAGTGGGGAGACCAGATTCTTAATCGAGACGCATTAATGAGGATGTGATTAAACCCATGGAGGTGAGTTAGTTCTGCCCAAAGAGGATAATATCTCGACATTGGAGAAGGAATTCCTAACACTTATAATTAGGGTTGATGGTTGGGTTCCTATTATAACGAGGGCCCTAAGGGGTATCTTTTTGTGTTCGTCCGGGTTGGATTTTGAATTCTAAGGGACAAGAATGTTTTAAGAGGTATATGATGTAATGTATCAGACCTCTCCAAACCATTCCATTGTCAAAAAGAGGGTCTTGAAGTGTTATGGAGTGTAAAATGGACTTTTCCCACACTTTTCATAATTTTGTAAGTACACGCCGTGTAGTGTGAGTACACGTCGTGTGACCCCTCACCGGGTACACCCTGTGTTGAAGGCTATGTCCTTGCCATGTGAAATAAATGGGTACACGACGTGTACCCAATACTACACGTCGTGTAGTCCCTCCCCACGTACGTGTTACCCTTAAACCATGTGTTGACCAGTCAATGGTCATGTGTCGTGTTGGAGCCGTGTCCTTGCTGTGTGAAATAAATGGGTACACACTGTGTACCCAATACTACACGCCGTGTAGTCCCTCCCTGCTGACATGTTACCCTCAAACCGTGTGTTGACCAGTCAACAATCATTTACCATGTTGGAGTCGTGTCCTTGCCGTGTGAAATAAATGGGAACACGTCATGTTACTAATACTACATGCCGTGTAGTCCCTCCCCGCATACGCGTTACCCTCAAACCATGTGTTGACCAGTCAACAGTCGCGTGCCGCATTGAAGGCCGTGTTGGAAGCCGCGTGGTGGTCTTGTGAAATGGCCAAGTACACGCCATGTACCATAATGTGCACGCTGTGTACTTTTGTTTTTCACACCTATAAAAGGATGGGTCCCCTCCTTTTCAACACACCCCTCCCCTCCCATTTATTCTTAGTAGAGATCTCCCAAGAGACTCGAAGGCTCCTTTTTCTTCCATAAATTCTTCGTCTGAGCTCTGATTTACGACCCGTCAGCGGCCATGTCATCGTAACGAAGAGGCAGAACTTCTGAGCTTGGATCAGTTGTCCTTTCCTACCTATCTTCCAACTGAGAAGGGTTTTTTGGGGTTTTTCCAGAAGCGACACACGCCGATAGACATTTCTTAATGTTGATACATGGGAGTGTGTGAAGGTTCCAGGCGTAGTGGAAGCGCGTGGGTGGATGTGACCACTTGGCTTTTTTTCATTAGAAATGATCAATCCGGGATCAATGCGACCTCAAACGTCAGTCTCCACGAATCGAATCACAAAAAAAGACAAAGAAGATGGTTTGTCCCGGAACCACAGACAAGGATCGTTACAGGTTGATTATAGTTAACATTATTAATTATAAAGAAATACCTTTGGGTGTTCTTTATTCGTTGATGTTCTCGATCACATTTTTTATGTGATCTGTCATTGCGTCGCAGAAGCCAAGTGTAGACTCCATCTAGTAGTGATCCACACGTGTACCTTATATCTCTGGATGTCGTCAGAGGATTTTTCGGCTGCTAGCGTAGAGAAGCCTTTATTGAGTTGTCCGCCTTAGATCGTCTTGATCTGATGGAAGAGGATCTCTCTCGGTCTTTAGAATGTTCTTAGAGGAAGAGGTTATTTCGGTTGTGAAGGAATTATCTAGATAAGTTGTGCACAATGATTCTGTTGTGTGTCAGAAAAGAGTTGGGGTTGTGAGGATATTTATAATCGGGTGTGTGGGTTTATAGAATTATGAAAATAAATAAACACATTACTCGTTTTATTTATTTCATTGACTCTTTATTTAAAACCCCTACGTAGAATAAATAATTCCTTGACACGCGCCCATGCTGATTATAATAAATATCACTTAAAACAATATTATATCCTCAAAATCCTGACTTGAAAAACTACACGACGTGTAATAATAAATACACTGCGTGTACTTGTTTTTCATTGAAAAATACACGGCGTGTACATTAAATGTACACGGCGTGTATATCTTGTTTTCATTTATTCATTTCCTTTCCAAAATAAAACTACAGGGAGTGTACATTTAATAATACACGGCGTGTACTTGTTTTATTTTATTTTTCCTCCATCATTTAAAACAACTTAGGCTTCCTTGAATAATTATTAAACCACGTAGGGGAATATTCTTTATTCAACTTGAGATACTTGGATACACTTAGTGTGTGACCCTCTAGGCCTCTTTCTCATTGGCATTAGTCGGGCTTTCCTAAAGTCCAGGATTACTGTCTAGCAATGGGTCAAGGTACCCAATAGAAAAAAGTTGACGCCGCATTGATGTATCACCTCATACGAACACTTACTGTGTAATTTAATCCCTTTGTCTCAATATCTCATCAAACAAGTTTCATGGCAGTGTCATAAACCTATATGCTTGATCTTTTGTTCTTTGACTACCTGAAATAAACTCGTCGTTTACACCATGGCCATGGTATTTAAGGAGACAGTTCTTTTTCAATCAAAGAGCTAATATATCAACTTCCATAATTGGAAGGGACAAATCCTTCCTCGACTTATCCATTAACAACATGTCACTCGTGACGCACGCAACGTACCCTACTTCCCGCCAACTATCTGCGTGACGGTTTTCATCAGTAAATCTATGTTTGCAAGTCATGACATTAGTTAATGATAATCTTTTATTCTAAGGACCATTACACACGCTCGTAGATAGCAATATCTGATGACACCAAGACATGCGGAATTACTACTGGCAGTTCTGTTCTCATAATCTCCAATCTTGTAGATTACCAAGTGCGAAATCTATGAGGGAGAGTCTCGTCTTCTTACGAGTACTCGCACATGACGGTCTGTATACTATGTGTCCTATCATATTATGTCATCCAACCACAAAACTTTATTTAAGAATATTGTTATAGCATTTCAAGGTTCTCATCTTAGCGGGGATCTGCTATGACCATATTAATGAAACAAATATTCCAGAATATTAATATATTATAGTCATGCAGAACAATGAACAATATATAATTAGTGAACATTTATGTAATCAAAGTACAAACCAATTGGTTCTGAGGACACCAACCCTTACAAACTCCCACATGGACTAAAGCCAACTGCCTACGACTTTTTGTCCGCTAGACCTAACATGATGATCATGTTTCTGCTGAGTTAAGGCTTTAGACAATGGGTATGCCAAGTTGTCTTCCGTGGAAATACTGCTCACTGCAACTTCACCTCTCTGAGAAAAATCCCTCGGGAGATGATACTTCCGAAGTATGTGTTGTGTCCACTGATGTGTCCTTGGAACTTTTTCGAGTGACACCGCTATAGTATTATCACAATAGAGTGTGATATGATCTTTACTGCTCGGTACTACATCCAGCTCTTGGACAAAGCTTCACATCCATACTGCTTCTTTCGCTGCCTCAGAAGATGTGATATACTTGGACTCCGCTGTAGAATCTTCCACCACACTTTGTTTTGATCCCTTCCTGCTCACTGCACCTCCATTCGAACTCAAGATGTATCCAGTCTGCGACTTCATGTCATCTTGATCAGTCTGTAAACTCGCATCTACATGTCCTCTGATGGCTAGTTCTTCATTTCCTCCATAAACCAGGAACATATCCTTAGTATGCCTCAGATACTTAAGGATAGTTCTGACTTCCATCCAATGGCGGTCTCCTGGATCAGCTTGAGATCTTCCTACCACACTTAATTCGTAAGCAACATCTAGCCTCATACATATCATAACAAATATGACTGACCCAATCGCGGATGTGAAAGGGATCCTTGCCATCCTCTTTCTTTCCTCATGTGTCTTAGGACACATTTTCTTGGAAATATGAATTCCATGTGACACTGGAAACAATCCTATATTGGACTGTTCCATACTGAATCTCTTCAGTATCTTTTCAATGTATGTACTTTGACTTAGGCCCAGCATTCTATTGGATCTATCACGGTGGATCTTGATACCAAGAATATATGCCACCTCGCCCAAGACTTTCATGGAGAAGCATTTATGCAACCATTCCGTAACTGACTGTAAGATAGGTACTTCGTTTCCAATTAGCAATATGTTATCAACATATACTATTAGGAAAACGACTGCACCTTCACTAAAACTTTTTTAGACACAAGGCTCACATTCATTCTTAAGAAAGAAAAATTCTGTAATAGCTTCATCAAAATGAATGTTCCATGACCTTGATGGTTGTTTTAATCCATAAATGGATTTCTGCAACATTCATACCTTGTTGGAATCCTTTGGAGTCACAAACCCTTCAGGATGTGTCATGTAGACATCTTCCTGGAGGTTCCCGTTAAGGTAATCTGTTTTGACATCCATTTGTCAAATTTCATAGTCATGGTAAGCAGAAATGGCCAATAGGATTGTAATGGACTTCAGCATTGCAACTGGTGAAAAGGTTTCATCATAGTCAATTCCATTACGCTGTCTAAAACCTTTTTCAACCAGTCGTGCCTTGTAGGTGCTGACTTTCCCCTCCATGTACAGTTTCTTCTTGAATACCCATTTATTACCAATAGTCTTTACATCAACTGGAGGATCTACCAAAATCCAGACTTGGTTTTGGTACATGGAATCCATTTCAGAATTTGTGGCTTCTTGCCACTAGGCATCTTCTGTGCCTTCAATTGCTTCCTTGTAGGTAAGAGGATCATCATTGTCATCCAATAATGAGTCACCGTCCTCGGTTACAAGAAAACCATATCGTTCTGGTTCTCTCACCTCTCTCATGCTCCTACGTAGTTCTTGTGTCTTGGGAACAGATTGTTCTTCCACAAGGCTTTGTGGAATCCATTCTTGTACCAACTCATGTGTATCTTGAGCCTCGACTTCATCAAAGTCTATCTCTTTCCCACTATCTATTTTGGAGATGTTCTCCCTCTCAAGGAATATGGCGTGTCTTTCCACTGTAACCTTTTTGTCTGAGGGGTTGTATAGTTAATATCCCCTTGTTTCCTTGGGATATCCTATAAAGATACAATTTGTACCTCGGGGTGCAAGTTTGTTACTTGAAGTGTCCTTAACAAATGCTTCACTACCCCACACATGTAAATTCGATAACATGGCTTTGCATCTACTCCATAATTTGTATGGAATACCATTTATCGATTTAGTTGGTACATGGTCTAGTATGTGCGCTGAGGTTTTTAATGCATATCCCCAAAAGGATAATGGAAGACTCGCATGACTCATCATTGATCTCACCATGTCCAACAGGGTGTGGTTCCTCCTTTCACTTACACTATTCCACTACGGTGTGTAAGGAGGAGTGGGTTGAGATAGAGTCCCAACCACCCTTAAGAAATCAATGAAGTATTGATTAAGATATTCTCCTCCTCTGTCTGAACGGAGTTTCTTAATCTTCTTACCAAGCTGGTTCTCAACTTCATTATTGTATTCTTTGAACCGATCAAAACAATCTAACTTATACCTTATTAAATAGATATATTCATATCTACTAAAATCATCAGTAAAAGTTATGAAGTACGAGAACCCACCCCTTGCTTCTCCTGTAAATGGTCCACACACATCTTTGTGAACTAATTCTAGAAGATCTTTAGCTCTTTCACCTTTCCCACTAAATGGGGCTTTGGCCATTTTGCCTTGTAGACACGCATGACATAAACCAAGTGGTTTTAGTTCGAAAGAATCTAAATACCCATCTTGATGTAATTTTGTCAAACGTTTCTCATTGACATGACCTAGCTGGTGATGCCAATGTTGGGTGTGGTATGAGTCATGATAATTAACGTTGTTATCGATTTCAATTACTTGGTTTGTGTAGTCTAATAGATAAAGTCCATTATATAAATGTGCCCTACCAAAACAAATGCTATCTTTATAAAAGTAGAAACATTCATTTCCAAACATGAATATGAATCCATCAGTATCTAATCTGGATACTGAAATAATGTTTTCAGTAACAGAAGGCACATAATAACAACCCTTCAAAACCAAGACCATACCAGTAGGCAATGTGAGGTGGTAGTCTCTGACGGATACAAAACCGAGTCTGGCTCCATTGGCTGCTCGTAGATCTACCTCCCCTCGATCAATCTTCCAGAATCTACTTGGTTCATGTATTTGGATACAGATGTGAGCACCACAAGCAGTATCTAATACCCAATTAGTAGAAATAGATAGATTTCATTCGATAACAAACGCACCTGAATCTTCCCCTTGCTTCCTTGGCTGGGTGCAGTTTTTCTTCTAGTGGCCCTTCTTGTCACATTTGAAACAAACAACATCATGTTCCTTTTCCTCCCCTTTGATCTTCATTTTCTTAGAAGGCCATGAAGAAGCTTTGGGCTTAAAGCTCTTCTCCTTACCTTTCCTTTTATTCAACATAAGGACAGAAGGCTTTTCATGATTCATGTCATTGTCCACTTTGTTAATAAGTATAAGAAGATCAGATAGAGACTTCTCAATATTGTTCATGCTGAAATTAACAAAAATGTTTGATAAGCTCTGGGGGAGTGATGCAAGAATGAATCGGTACCCAGTTCTTTAGGGAGTTTAAACCCTTGAACCTCCAAGCGCTCAATGTAGCCAATGAGCTTGACTACATGAGACCCAGCTGGGGTACCCTCTCCAAGATTGCTCTGAAATAGAGCCTTGGAGATCTCAAACCTTTCATGTCTTGCTCTCTCCTCATATAGACCACGGAGGTGATCGAGCATGCTATAGGTATCTATGTCTTCATTAGACTTCATGATATCACTAGACATCGACGATAGAATAGAAAATTGAACGTCGAGAGAATCGTTCAAATGTTTATCATAGACCATGAAATCTTCATCACTCTCCCCTGAGGCAGGTGAATCCCGAAGTGAGGACACCAGCATGTAAAACTATCGTTCATGGTGTAGGATAACCCAAAGGTGCCCAAACTATTCCTGAAAGTTACTGTTGGTGAGGATATTGTCTTTATCCAGTATTGATCACTGAGAAAAATTGGTTGATGAGTTTGTCATCTTGATTCTACAATTTAAAAGACCAGATTTATTAGTACTTTCTTGATTACATTTTTATGAGAAATAATAAATTTTATTAATTCTTCCACTTTTATATCAAGTCCCAATGGCCCTCACCATTGAACTCGGAATGACTAGTTTCATTGACTTTCTAGTGGCAAGGATCCATATTTCCCTTCGCATAACCCAAAAAAGGGTTGGTCAAGCTATTTTGATGTTTTTAGGTAGACATGTCTTTCCCAATTGTGAGATTATAGTTCCTTGATCTGTTGAGTGGACTCCCCAATCCTGAAATACTGACTTGGATTTCCTCAACTCTTGCCTCCAATATTACTTCAAGTCTAGCAAGGGATACTTCTCTTGATGTAATATGGTTAAGTCAACTTGAAACCTTTCATAAGGGCTTTCTTGATAAAAGTAAGTGTCCCAACAAGGGTTGGTCAAACACATAGTTTTATTGAGTCTTGCCCTTCGTCAAGTAATGGAAGGCTTGGTCTGACTTAATATGGTATTTGAGGGATTTTATTCTTTATGTGTATCTTTTCATTATCACATGATTGTTAATACTAAGTGATGATTTCTTAAGTGATTAACCATGTTCCGATAATGTTTACGCATAGTCCGGTTTTTATTTTATTCCATCTTTGCATGATTGTTCATTTTTTTAATTATTTGATCGCGACAACACATACATAATAAATAAACCATGAAATCAGATAGAAATAAAATAACATGGAATGATCATGAGCTTGTATTTGGATAGCTTATCTAGCGGTTTTGATAAGCTATCCCTGACCTAGGGAAAACACGTTGAACCTGATGGTTCAAGTTTTGCATCTCCCACATGTCCACCTTTGTATCTTCTTATATCGGTTTCACCTCGGCTTGGGATTTGTACTGTCTCCTCTGGCTTGGGAGATCCTCCATTACATGGTTTTAAATTAAAGAAACCATGGGCACGCATGCCCTACATTTTATTGGAAGAAGGCTCGCAGGCCAACAAATTTAAATTAAATAAATTTAAATGAAACCATACACATAAAAATGGTCATTGGTCTAGATCATGATCATCCATAGTATGCAACGACATTTACACATATTTGGAATTAAAATTCTTTTATTCGTTCTTTTTATTTAAGACATGCTCAAATTCAATTAATTATGATCTTATAATTAATCAATTATTTATCTTAAATTCCTTTCTGAATTTCCTTGAGATTATTCTCATCCATATTCCTTGTACGGGTCTTTGTACATTAGAGGAAACCTGGTGAAATTCCATTTCTGGAAAGTACATGGCATTTAGTTTATAATTACACGGCATGTATTTTTATTTTCACCCTTTATCCAAAGTACATGCCGGGGCTTTGGCTTGTTTTCTGTACTTTGGTAATTTCAGAGTACACGACGTGTAGATGAATCATACACAGCAGGTACTTCCTTGTTACGCGGTAACCAGCCTGGTGATCCCGTGTACGCGGTACGCGGCTTATCTTTGTATATGGTTTCAACTGGGTCAGAATGGACTACATGACAAGTTGTTCCATCATACACGCTGTGTATTCCGGTTTCCATGCGCCATTCTAATCTGGTCAACATGGCTTGATTAAAACATAGGCATAATCAATTCACACGGCGTGGTTTGGCGGACCAGTGTCGGTTCATTGAACCTAAGTACAAGGCGTGTAGTTTTAATTACACGTCGTGTAATCTCGTGTTGTTAAAACAGAAAGAGTGGATCCTCCGGATGAGTTCCTCATTTTTATTTTAATCAAAATTAAAATTAAAAGGTCATTTATGTGATATGAATCGAGAAACAAAGGAAGAATAATAGATCTCATTAATTTGGATTTATAGAACGATTTATTTCGAATTGAATCAAATATGAATATGTAAATTATCATCGAAAATTAAATAAATATAATCAATGTTGTAACCTCCCTCTGATACCATATGATGGTTCCGGGCGCAGCAGAAGCGTGTGGGTGGATGTGCCCACTTGGCTTTTTGTCATTAGCAATGATCTATCTGGGATCAATATGACATTAAACGTCAGTCTCCATGGATCGAATCAATGAAAAAGACAAAGAAGATGGTTTGTCCTGGAACCATAAACAAGGATCGTTACAGGTTGATTATAGTTAATTTAATTAATTATAAAGAAATAACATTTGGGTGTTCTTTCTTCGTTGATGTTCCCAATCACGTTGTCGATGTGATCCGTCATTACGTTGGAGAAGCCAAGTGTAGACTCCCTCTAGCAGTGATCCACACGTGTACCTCGTATCTCTGGACGTCGCCAAAGTATTCTCCATGTTCTAGCGTGGAGATTCCTTTTCTTGCGTTGTCCACCTTAGATCGTCTTGATCTGATGGAAGATGATCTCTCTCGGTCTTGAGAGCGTTCTTGGAGGAAGAGGGTCTTTTGGTCAGGAAAGAATTCTCCGGAGATGTTGTGCACAACAATTCTCTTGTTTGTCATAAAAGAGTTGGGGTTGTGAGTATATTTATAATCGGGTGTGTGGGGTTATATAGTTATGACAATAAATAAACGAGTTACACATTTTATTTATTTCATTGACTCTTTATTTAAAACCCCCTTGTCGAATAAATAATTCCTTGACATGCGCCCACGCTGATTATAATAAATATCACTTAAAACAATATTATTTTCTCAATATCCTGACTGGAAAAACTACATGGCGTGTAATAATAAATACATGGCATGTACTTGTTTTTCATTGAAAACTACACGGCGTGTACATTAAATGTACATGGCGTGTATATCTTGTTTTAATTTATTCATTTCCTTTCCAAAATAAAACTTCACGTCGTGTACATTTAATAATACACAGCGTGTACTTGTTTTATTTTATTTTTCCTCCATCATTTAAAACAACTTAGGATTCCTTGTATAATTATTAATCCACGTACAGGAAAAATCTTTATTCAACTTGAGGTACTTGGATAAACTTAGTGTGTGACCCTCTAGGCCCCTTTCTCATTGGCATTAAGCGGGCATGCCTAAAGTCCAAGATTACTAACTAGCAACGAGTTAAAGCACCCAAGAGAAAGAAGTTGACGCTGCATTGACGTATCACCTCATACGAACACTTACTGTGTAATTTAATCCATTTGTCTTGATATCTCATCAAGCAGGGTTCATGGTAGTTTCATAAACGTATATGCTTGATCTGTCGTTCTTTGACTACCTAAAAAAAACTCTCCGTTTACACCATGGCCATGGAAGTTAAGGAAACCATTATATTTCAATCAAAAGGCCAACATATCAACTTCCATAAATGGAAGGGAAAAATCCTTCATCGAATTATCCATTAACAACATGTCACTCGTGACGCACCCAACGTACCCTACTTCCCGCCAACTGTCTGCGTGACAGTTTTAGTCAGTAAATCTAAGTGCGAGAGTCATGACATGAGTTAATGATAATATTTCCGTCTATGTACCATTACACACGCTCGCAGATAGAAATATCCGATGACACCAAGACATGCGTAATTACTATTGGCGGGTCTGTTCTCATAATCTCCCATCTTGGAGATTACCAAGTGCGAACTCCATGAGAGAGAGTCTCGTCTTCTTACGAGTACTCGCACATGACGGTCTGTATACTATGTGTCATATCATAGTATGTCATCCAACTGTAGAACATTATTTAAGAATATTGTTATAGCATTTCAAGGTTCTCATCATAGTGGGGATCTTCTATGACCTTATTAATGCATCAAATATTCCAGGACATTAATATATTATAGTCATGCAGAACAATGAAAAATATATAATAAGTGAACATTTATATAATCAATGTATAGAACAATTGGTTTTGAGGACACAAACCCTTACACTGTTATGATTAGAACCTATTGAGGTAGGGATCTTACCTTCGTCTCTCTAAATTGTGCATCATGCGTGGTGGGTATCCTCTTGTTTTCATGAGAAAAGGTTTAACCATTAAATGAAGATAATAACTGGATAAAGAACGGGGATGGGGAAGTTGTTATGTTTATCATTTTTTATCATATTGTCATGTTGTAAATTTAATAGGCTTATGCCTACTGAAAATCACAGTCGTTGGGGGCCTTTGCTTGCGCAATTAAATGGTTTCCAATATTTCTAGACTGTTTAAGAATGGAAAATTCATGGAATGTGGAAATTGGTTAATCACATAAAGTTGGATGATTAAATGAAAATATAGAACCCTTGTGTGCTCACCCCGGTTGAACTAAACTGAAATAATGAACATGTGGATGCTGTTGGGGTTAATTTATGTGATGGGGGTATTTTTGTGGATGGCAGGGATATGATTTATGAATGATCGATATGGTTTGTTGTGGATAATTTCCCAGTATTTAAGGAACTAATAAACTAATTCTGTTGAAACATGAAAACCTAAATGGGGTTGGGGATTCTTTGTTATATGCATGCTTCGTAGTAGCGGTGATGAGGCACGTGCTCAGTACTCTGATTAGAAGGCATAGGTTGGGATGAGTGTTTGATATATATATATATATATGTGTGTGTGTGTATCTTTGTGTTTTATCGCACCCGACCCATGTTGATAACTTAGTGTCGAACACTCCCATTTCATGGGAGAGGGTGTCTTTCCCTTAGTTACTAGATCCTTCCTGCTCCTTCTTCCCTAGGTTGTGATGGCTTGAGGCGACCTTACACCCAAGACTCATCAGGTTGGTTTCGATGGGGGTGGTTTAGCCCAAGACTCTTCAGCCAGGTTTTACTATTTCCCAAGAACCTTTGGGATGAGGACCAGGTGTGTGCGAGAGGGATACGTGGCTGTGAGGCCCAGGTTTGTGCGGGCGGGATATGTAGTTGTGAGGCCCAGGTATGTATGAGCGGGAAGAGTGTGGTAGTGTCCGGATGTTCACCATTAGGAAGAGCAACTTTCTAGTGGGGGAAAAAGGTGAGGGGTACCCAATACACTTTTTCTTATATACAACTACCTGTTGTGATTGTGTTTTGGTGAGTGTGGATGGTGAGGTTGGGTGGATAGAATTCCTTGCTAGGTTTCTTCTGTTGTTCTCAAGGGACATTAGGATGTCTCCCCACTTGTGCACGAGTGCTTTATGTTTCCCTACTGAGTATACTTGTATGCTCACCCTACGTTTACTTTCAGGTTTCCAGGAGGACTACCAGGGCAGTGCGGGACCCTACTAGTCGGGACAGTTGGAGTTGTTGCAGTTTTCTGTACTTGTTTCTTTTAGTATTGTACTTTTTGAGCTTTCTTATACTTGTACCTTGTTTCAGAACTATTTAAACATGAATGTGGTATGGGTTTGGGTTTATTTATATACACTCCATTCTTTTCTTTTTGGTGTTTGACTTGTCCTATTTCCTGATCTTAATTAATAAAAAGGGTAATGCCTCCCATATTTGGGAAAAGTCATACCCTTGGTGCTAGTCGCCACCCCGGGGCCTACTGGAGGTGGGACTCGGGGGTCATTATCTCCCTTTCACCATTTCCAGATCATGAGGGGCTTCAATGGTGGGAGGGGGTCATGACATTACATGATGTTATTTCCATCTAAATGACACGAATGGTTTAATTTCCATATAGTTGAAGACACATCGAATCCATAATTCCCCTTTATAGTCATGGTATTACACTACGTGTAACCCCTACACATGTCTTGAAACTCCTACGATTTTTATCAATCAAAACCCCCATTATTTTTTATTAATAAATAATCTAAAAATAATTCACTTCATGTAATAGGGATTTGGGTGATCACCTATCACACTGTGAAAAATGTTTCCCAGCTTTCCCCTGACAAAAGTAACATGATGCGTAACCTAGTTATACGATGTTTAATGTCCTATAATTTTACAAAAAAACTCTATTTAAAGTAGAAAAATCCACAATGTGTTGGACTTTATCACTATAGGTATAATATCAATATAATCCTAACCCATCCCAGTCAATGAAAAAATAATCGAAGTCATGATTAATGGTGTAATTTTTAATTTACTAATGTTATGTTGAAAAATTTTGGAATGAATGATGGTAAGTTGTATGTATTAATTTATGAAAATGGAATCCTAAATTTTAGAATGTAATTATCTAATAAATGAACACGTAATATAAAATTGGAGTTTTTTGACTATTATTATTTATCAATTTTCTATATACATCATGGTAGTACCATGACGTATCTAGATTTGAAGGAGCATTTTAGTTTGGATAACATGATGTGAGAATTAGTTAGTTATGTATCAGGATTCATTTGTTGAGAAAAGATGAATCCTGATATATATATCTCTATGGGATTCGTGAAACCTCATTATATACCAGTCTAGATATTAGATAATATCATTTTGGACTTTATTATAGTAATTCAAATGACTACCACAATTGTGTTGCAATATGGGTATTTTTATTTCCAAAACAAATATTCACAATTATTCCCTATAATATATGATTATCTTATTGATTTCCTAATATGATTCAATATTAATGAATCTATATGCCTTCATGTAACAACAAATTTGGTAGGAAATCATTTTTATCTTCTTTTTACATCAAAATTTCAGATGAGTCTTTAGAAGGCTATTTGTATTATGCTACACATTTCCGTATTCTACCATCATGAAAACAATGGATTGTCATTGAGAACTATTCATACAATATAATACATATTGAGGTCATTACCAAATTATTTACATGGTATATAGGTTTTTTATTTACCTTTCATATAATTTACCTGAAACTGAATCATTCATTGATCCATTCAAATGGGTACATATAATTATTCTTGTTAAATAATATATCATCCTTCAACATGTAGGTATGAGGATGGTGAAATTAAGCTTATTGGAATATAACTTGTTAAAGAATATAAATATTTCAAAATAATATTTTGTCCTAAATTTATTCATCTAAAATAATGAAAATTATTCATTTCCATAACCGAATGACGTATTAGTAATTCCAACATGGAGATAATGTTCTCTTAAATATTTATCCACAAAAGGGAGTCATCGTATTCTGTATCAATGGAATGATGATACAAAAATATATTGGACACATTGAAATTCAAAATTGGATTTGATTTTCGGAATATAGATCAGAAATTTAACCATGCCTATGTAATGTAAAATATGTGTTTCAAATACCATTGTTAATGAAGTACATTCAAATAAAAAATAAATTTACCAAAAATGAGGAGATTGAATTCGAACCATATTTATATATATATATTCAAAATAACACATCAAAATTCTTTATAATATATATAATGTATTTAAAAATATTATGACTTGACTGGTAATGGTACATTAGAGAAATCAGAAAATAGTGGAAGCAATGTGGGAATTATAATATGTTATAAATAAGAACAAAAAAATATCATTTATGAATAAATAAAAATGATTTATTTCATTGATACATTTTTAGGATAGATGAATATAACACCATAATACATTACAATATATTTATTTTAGAATAAAATTAATTTCCTTGATAAAATGTTATATATGAAATGTTGAGTTTAAATGAAAAACGAAAATCTATTAAAATACTGTTATTTAAATTTCACAATTATACCATAGACATTATGGAATGACTAAATTATAATATTTATATGATTAAAATTGTAAAATTTAAATCTTTTTTTATTTATTGATTCTAAATAAAATTTAATCAATTAGAAAATTAGTTGAAATTATTTTTTTTAAATGGATGGTTAGTCTTGAATTTTATAAATAATTCAAAATTAAAATTTACCACTTTTATAAAATTTATATTCAAAAATTTATTCCACTATAAAAGTCAAACTATCAAAATTTTCATATAGTTAAATATAAGTTCTTTTCCTAAAGGTTTATTTTTTTCAATGAATACTAAAAAATACCATTTTTAACATATCTTTTTAAATTAAATAATTTAAAATGTTAGATTATATTTAAAAACTATCTTATTGTTAAAATTTAAAATAATAATATTAATTAAAAAATTTATTACATTTTGGAAAATTTCATTTTGAATTGAGAGATAAAATTATTTTAATCTTTTATAATATTTTCATCCTAAAAATCGGATTTTCAAAGCCTATATAGGTTGAAGTTGTAATTGAATTCTGAAACATGTATGAAGAGGTTATTGAAAAATTGTTTCCATATTCAAATTAAATGTAACATAAAATATCAAGTAATTCCTTCTTAAAATTTTAACATTATTATTAATGGGAATTGTATAAATTAAATAACTACAATAATGTTAAAATTGGTTTAGTGAGGGTTAAACTACTATGATAATGGTTATAATTACCTACCCCATCTTTAAATCAGTTGTTTTGGTAATATTTAAACCATATATCATCAAATATTTGAATATAGATAGTTTTTCATCCATGGGAAAAATTCAAAACAAGGGTATCACATTTTCTTTAATAAAATTTCTTGTATCATATCTACAAAAATTATAAGGGATCTACGTCCATTCAGATATTCACATTTATCAACTCCATCATTTCAACCAATCCCAGAAACAAATATCTCTGAAATAATTATATACACAACAGATATTTCTTTTTATCCTAAAATATGATCTATATTTTCATTAATTGGATAAATAATGGAGGATTCATTAAGAGAATATATTTGACACCATGAAGATCATTCATTTTAATTATTTTTATTTCAAAATAAATAATTTTGTAATATATATAATATAATAAATCAATATCATAACATATAATTGGGTGTTATTATATTTATGGAATAATAAATTACCATCAACATCTCCATGAAATAGAAAACTGAATTATTGATCATGTGTATGGTGGACTGGGACCTTATGAACCAGCGTAACATGTCTTCCATAAACATTGTTAAAAAAATTATATAATGATTGATTTTACAATTATATATCATATTAATGATATTTTCATACATATATATGTATTAAATCACATATAAATTTTTATATTCTATTCCATTTAAAATAAGATAATGTTATTCATGTCTACATTGGACAACCACCTCACAAACGATGTGATTTCATTCACATAATAATTAAATAGAAGGAACTAAGGATAAAATTAATGAATATACTTCATATATATTACATGATATGTATTCTAGAAAATCAATATATCATCCAATTCCTTTTCCATTTACCAATTCAGCCACAACTGATGCATATATGTGACATGCCTTCTCTATTAAGTAATGTGATTCATTTTCAATATTTAATATACATTTATTCATTTAAAAGTGTATCATATAAATAAATAATATATATATATATTATTACTGTCATTCTAAACAATCCAAAACTATATCTAATAATCAATAACTAGAACATGAACATCAAAACACTCATGAGAAAACTATGGACTTAACATATGAACTATAAAAATAATGAATTGTTACTAAGAATTAAGTAATTAAATTTTATAATATAATAATATATGATGTTATAAATATATATTATGTTAGTTTATATACAAATAAAAATATAACAACCATTATACTTGAGATTAAATTATAATAAAATATATAGTATATAGAGTTAAGGTATTTTTATCAATATCCATATCAGGGAGATTTTTTTTAATATATTCATATTCAATTTTGTGTAATTTATATAAATACCCTATCATTTAATTAAAATTAATAACTATTTATTAATTATTTTCTTAATAAATTCTATATTTTCATGGATTCAATGGTATCCTCTCATTTTTTATCTTTGTGATTATGAACATTCTCTTGACACAACCACTTTTGGTTTACCATTTTTCATTCGACATTAAATTTATCATAAATATAATTATTCAATTTAAGATGGATACTATTTTGACATAATCATTATACAATTGGTAAATATAGTGTTTAAATTTAATTTTAGTTAAATAACTTCTGAAGTATTACGAAATATGGATTCAATTCTCATTATGAATCTATAGTGACAATTCATATTGTTCATTAATTGAATCATTTACTCAGTATATGAAGATTTCACTTAATATAATTTCATTTGTGAGTATATGAATTATATTTCCCATAAATTTATTTATAAAACTAACGTGAAAAAATTAAGCTATTATTAATTGGTGTTTTACTAATAGTTTTAAATTATCTTTTAAAAGGTCTAGATAATAGATGAATAAAGATTTTATAGAGCAGGAAAACAAATAATTAATTATTAATGTCATTATTACTATACATGATATTTTCACATTGATATTATTGATATATTGTAACACACCACGATTTCATTAGTGTGTTAATTCTTCAAAATAATTCAATAACATGCACTACACGCAACACCGAGTGACTTACCAAACAAGTTAAAAAGAGGTTATGAATAGTATTAACTAAATTTTAAACTTTATATAATCCTTATAATTTTAGAATCCATATTATTAGATTCTTAGATATAATGTAAGAACAAATTCATTTTCAGTATTGCACTTTTACCAACTTTTAATAGTGAACCTTTTTGTAAATCCAACATTTTAAACTTTTTGAATAAATGGGGACATCAAAAATTTACAATGAAACATCCCAAGCTTCCACGGTACGATTTCCTTTGAATAATGCAATAGTGTGTGTTGTACGTAACATCGAGTTCTAACACACACCACAACCGATAAAACTAGCCGTTATGAATAGTAAAACCAAATTTTTGAAATTTTGTAAATTTTATCTCTCAAAATAGATTCATTTTTGGATTCAGAGTATCGAATTTAGCCTAAGGTGAAATTTTGGTACGTTTCGGATAACTTTAATATTTTGATGAATAGTGAAAATTACTAAATTTTAATTAAAAACAAAATTCTTAATCAAAATAATTAATAGTGATAAATTATGAATTTGAGTTGTTTTAAAGTATATTTGTAATATATTTTTACCATTTAATACAATGTTTGTCATTGGACATAATTTCACAATTAAACCTATCATAAACAAGTATCAATCTTTTGATAGTTTTTATATCTTAAAAACACACTTTTTGTTTTAACAACGGGAATTAATTTTAAATTAATTTATGCCACTTCTGTGTTTTGAATTTGAAAAAATGTATTCCATATTTTGAATCAGTATGTTCATATTGTGTGAATAGGTAACTTTGATTTTTAGAAATTTTGAATAATTACTGCGGTAAATATTTTATTTACCATGGTTAAGGGTAAATCCGGTAAATAAAGGTTAAAAAATAATATTAAAATAATAATAATTACCCTAAAACGTGTACTAACCTTATTGGTGGATACATGTCCGACCATGGGAATATTTAAGTCGATTTTGGGACCCCATGTAGCCTCTTGTAGGTGATAGGGACACTTTATTTTAATTAAGTTAAAATAAGTACAAAAATGACACAAGCATATATCTTTTAGAAAGTCAATTTTTACATAGGGTTATATATGTCAGATTTTTGACTATAAATATTCATTAGAAAACTAAAAGGATTTCCTAAATAATGTTATTTTATTTATAAATTTTATACATTATATAATTTAATTTATATATGACATAATGGTGATGCATTAATTACCATAATAGTGAACAATTAAAATGATTGATATTGTAGATACCCAAATAAATATAAGTTGAGACTTTTTATGAATTTAACTAATTTTATAGGTTAATATTACATGTTAGTAAAGATTTATTTAACTTTTTTCTAAGTAATCATTTTTTTATGATTTAAAAAAAATCAATTATTGAATAGTGTCAAAATGGACATAAAAGCGTTTTTAAAACAAATATTATATTATTAATTGATATTAAATTCCTAAAAATCTTAGGTTCATACAAGATACGTATATAATGATAGGTGTATCGTTAATGACCACTTGGGTGTCTATTGGATGTATATAGTATGTTTAATAACCATATAATATAGAAATACAAAGAGACATTGTAAAAGTGAAACTAATTAACTAAGAGTTAATACATAATGATAATGTTAGTATAATAACCCAAACTTGTCTAAATTATATTGGTTGAGTGGTTATAGACCTATCCACAGCTTAAAAGTTTAATAATATACTTTAGAGCCATCAAGAACTGAATATGAATTTATTATTAAATAATATTTCTACCTTTTCCAAAGGTGCCCCTCACCCCTCTTATAAAAGGGCACTCCACCTTCTCATTAACTCACACCTTCAAAGCCTTATGTTTCAGCCAAACTTCACCCAAATACTCTCTCAACTTACCTCACTACAACCTAGAGTCATTATTTTGGTCATAAATCCATCCTAATGAACCCTTTTGATCAAATCAAAAGGAAGAACCTGAAGAAGTGGTAATGATTTCACCACCACTTTTCAAGTTCCTTTATTCTTCCACTTCATCTTCCTTTGTTGTTACCATTATAAAATAAACAATCTAGTATCATATATATACTGTGATGTTATTATAAATATGGTACAACCTCATTCACTATTCTATCCATCCTTTGAATAACATGTCACCATACATGCGTATGTATGGCTTACCGTCTCCACGTCGTGATGTAATTGTTATTCAATAAATTATTATTTGGATGGGTATAATAATGATGTGTAACTCATGTAAATAATAAATATTACATGATAATGATTCTGTATATATTATATTCCATCCAATTATATATTATTTTAATATCAAAAGAATGATATTGTCGCTCGTGCGTACGTACGGACTACCGTCTCCACGAACGCAATGAGATTCATTATCCATTCTTATCCATTCAAGTATAATTCTAATTTGATGATTAATAATAATTTTTAATGACTTGATATAATTCTGGATATGAATAAGATACAACCTATCCATGAAAACCACGTCTTACGTAACAAAACATATAAAAGAAAATGAGTAAGGTAACACCCAAAACGACGATAATTCTACGATATTATTAACAAATCAATGTTAAAAGATCATATATGATATCATATTAATGCATATGATTCTTGTATAATTAAATAAAAATTATTTCACCATTATACAGGAGGTTATACTACTGTCGACCAAGGAAAAAGTACAAAGTAAGGGATTTTCTTATCTCACTTTCAATTCCGTGAGATTTCCATTGTTCGCCACTAAATTATTGAAAGTGATGTATTGTGTACTGCCATTTGACAAATATTATCATGATTCTATTTATATTCATGTAATTATGTAAATAATTTGGTGGTTATTAACTTTTGTCCATATGACTCAGTTGATTACAACGTGGTATGGGGTTTCTTATCTCACTCTTAATTTCCTGAGAATTCCATTGTTGACCACTTATTTATTGCATGTGGTGTATATGTACTGCCCATGATTGTATTAATTGTGTAATATACATTAATTTATGGGTATATACATCATCATTTTATGATACTTCTTTAATGGGTGTATGTTTCATAAGTTGCCTAATCGATAAGGGAATTTGATATTTCAATTTCCATTTATTCGGCTTTATGCAAACTTTATTGATTATTTTACACCAAGATTATGTATGGAATCGCTATTCATTTGATTATGTCATAATTTCCACTCCCCTTCCTATGGATATACTTTTTATACACATAATTACTCCATTGATAATTTCTCAAGTCATCGATATGAATATGATAAGAGTAATTTTAACCCATTCTCCATTTGTTGAGTTAAACATCCAATTCATTGGTGTTTTTTTTCAAGATTATGTGTGTATGTTATTTGATTGTTTTACACTAAATATCCAATCATATTTAGTGTATTTATATTTGTCACACATAACTATGTCATTGATTTATCCTTAACCTAAGGATACGACCTTTATGAGAGATTTCATCTCAATTTACATTCCATTGAGACTTCTTTGTTGTTATACACCAAATCACTTTTATGTTGTGTATATAATGTACTTTGACATAGTATATCATGAATTCTTTTATTCTCATGATATTAAAATTTTTTCATTACCTCAATTATTTGTATTCAAGTGTCTCTCTTTTGGTTAGAAACTCTAACTAAAATACCATTTTTAAATGTTTTAAAGACTTATTCTTCTAAATCTTTCTCATTAATGTCCATGTTTTAAAAAAGGTTTTTAAGGATTTATTTATATGGACATTAATGTTTTAAAATTAAAACACCTTTTAAAAGTTTCAAAGTGGTATGGGACACTTTTATTCAAAAATCTATTTTTAAACGGCTTCTTGACAAATAGTATGACTTTTAAATGTTTTCAAGAAAAGGGGGAAATTTCTCTCAAATAGTTTTGATGGTTATTTTCATCTATGTCAATATAATTAATTATTATCAATTCAGTTACAATAAAATCTTCTATATTGTGTTGAATGAGTTATGTTTGACTGTGGATGTGCTATTTTTATACCATTCATGGTTTTGGTTAAAGTATTGACATTTCGTATGCTAGTTTTAATACGAATGTTTAGGTTATGTTTCAAAATTTTCATACGAGGAATGCATTGGACTTAGTAAGTGACAGGTGGAGCCCGCTATATCTCCCCGATGCATCGGTAGATCTCATGAGACAAACTAGTGTCTTGGCACTAGGCCTTGGTAAAATCTTATTTGTAGTCTTGGCACAAGGCCTTGGCTATGTGGTTATGATAGTCTGGCATTATGCATTTCATCACTATGAAAGTGGTTATTGATATTGCATGTGATTATTCGATTGGTAGAATAACCATGGGATTAAGTAAATGGCATTATTTCATTTTATTTTTTCCATACTATGTTGATGTTCAAGTTTAAAAGGCTTTTGTTTTAGTTATAAATTCCCTTAAGTGTTTATGCTTATCTATGAATGTTTCTGCTATAATGTTATCTTTAATGAGCATCGGAGCTCACCCCTTTCAATGTTTTATTTTTCCCAGGATTCCAAGAAGTATATTGTGATTGATAAGAAGGGTTAAGACAAGGGAATAATGGTATTCATAAAGTATTATTTATGTTGTTTTGTATGTTATGAAGTGTAATGTAACATTCATGTATGCAATCTATTTTCCAAGACTGCTAAAATAATCGGTACTTTGGGACTTGATTCCTTGTAATCATGCCAATTTATTAAAATAATGCACCGACTCTGGGTAACTGGGGTCGGGGCGTTACAGTTGGTATCAGAGGAAATTTAGTATAAACCTTGGAAGCTAGATTTAGATAAAATCTGATTAGAGCACATAGATTTAAGATTGAATTTGAGCATTAGTATAGTATAACTTCCTAGAATTTTGGTATTGTAGAGATTTTGTGATTTTCCAAGAAATACATCCATGTCTGGATTCGAGCATGTAGAGGCTGCTCTGGCACAGATGTACCTAGGGGTAAAACCCGAAAACACCGCTTTGAGCTAGACTCGAACGGGAACTGGTTCACGAAAACGTTCCTTGCTGCACTTTTGGTTATGACACTCCCGAGGGATATTCTTAGGATAATTCTTAATTTATTTACAAACCATTATGAAGGGTTTATGAGTATATACTTCCTCAAAGGAGACATTTTTATGATTATGGATTATATACATAAACTATTTAATTTATGTTATGTGTTTTATAAGTTTTGGATTAGGTATTTTTATTCATAAACTAATCTAGTGTATGCCATTGTTTAGAAATGGTGCCCAGTAGAAGGAATGAGAACTCCAGCAATGCACATGATCCATAGAGAAAGAAGGATCATATATTTCATGGTCTTAAGCCATAATTTATAAGATAAAAAGTCTCCCATGTATTATCATCTTATGAAGAAATAATATCATGTGTTGATAAGATAAGCAAAGAGTTTACTGAGTCCTATGACTTTGAAGGCAAGCAAGATAAGAAAAGGATGGAAGAGAGAAAGATGGATAAAGGGAAGAGGGAAAAGAAGAATTTTCCCAAATGTGATAACTGTGGGAAGAAACACCCTAGAACATGCCTGAAAGGGATGGGAGTTTGTTATAAGTGTGGAGGAAAAGGGCACAAAGTACGTGACTTAAAGGGTAATAAAATGGTTTCAAATGTACAATGCTTCATTTGCATGGATTTTGGACACTACGTGAACCTATGTCCCAGTCGACAGACTATGCCGCAAATGATGCTATTGGATAATAATCAAGTTATGATACTACCACAGATGAAGAGGAATGATTAGAGTACTTATGTTGATTACTTCATTTTAGTGTTGTATCAACATTGTACTTCTTATAAAAATTATAGAGTATATAGGGAATGTACTATAGTACTATTTCATTAAAGACTTGAGATTGTGTGGAATAAAGAAAAGTGACTCATTAGCAGGTTAAAATTTTGGAGATTATATGGTTGAGAGAAAGATAAACCATAATATTGTTCTGATACTGAGGTAGTGATTTTATATTAATACATGATTGATTTGGATAAATTATATTGGATATTCTTGAATACCTTGAAACTGATTAATGATTTTTATATTCCATCATTGTTGGGGTTTAAAACATTTTTGGATTGAAGGAGTGTATCTATTATTTTTTAACGAATAAGGGATCATGAATGAAATCAATAATGGCTTATGGTAATTCAGGATGTTGCAGTGTTTTAAAAGAATGAACGATGAAGGTGTTCAAATGTTATTACGCGGAAAAAAGGATCTTTATTGTGTTTACCTTCCTTATAAATTTTGGACTGAAGTTTTTTGGATAGTTCTAGTTTGGATTATTTTGGATTGCCATAAAAGGACAACCCGGAGGTCGGGCGACAACCCGTCGCGTCCGGAACGGCCGCGAGACTTGAACCCACAACCGAAGGGCGACAAGTGTGTATCACCTACCACTGACCCACGTGTTGTCCTGGATTGAATAATGTCGTTTTTTAATGGTTCTTCTTGAAGAATTATAAATTCATTTTTTAACCCTGTATGAATAGGATAAATAGAATATTATTTTTAAGTTCTATTATCTCTTAGAGTGAAAGATGAGTTTGTGGTAGAACATAGTTAAAGGATGAGACTCTACTTGTCAAGTATATATTTTTTTCTTCTCTTATTCAATAAAGAAATTTATTCTTATACTTTATTGAAGGGATCTTAAAACAAAAAATTTGTAATCCTAATACCATATGATTTGCGGAACCAATGGTATTTTAAATCATCATAGATTAATGAATTTAAGGCCCTAAATTTTACACTATTTTTTGATAGATGACCTCAATCACTACCTATAAATATTTACATTTTTCCTCCAATTATATGTCTCTAATTTCCACCAATGTTTTCCAAATAGAGATCATAATTTGGTGGTGACCCTTTCATTTCGCTTTTCCTCTTATTAAGACTAAATTTTATTAACCCAATTTCTGATGTGGGACTTCCCACAAAGATATTTTCTATATTCATCTTTTTTATTTTCGAAGAAAAATTTCAAATTGTGAGGAAACAATTTATTGAAGGAGGGGAGAATTTAACACCCCAAGATTTCGTAGTGTGTTATTTCTTCAAAATAATTCAATAACTTGCACTACACGCAACACCGAGTGACTTACCAAACAAGTTAAAAAGAGGTTATGAATACTATTAACTAAATATTACACTTTATATAATCCTTATAATTTTAGAATCCATATTATGAGATTCATAGACATAATTTAAGAACATATTCATTTTCAGTATTACACTTTTACCAACTTTTAATAGTGAACTTTTTTTTAAATGCAACATTTTAAACTTTTTGACTAAATGGGGACATCATAAATTTACAATGAAACATCCCAAGATTCCCTGGTACGCTTTCCTTTTAATAATGCAATAGCGTCTGTTGTACGCAACATCGAGTTCTAACACACACCACAACCGATCAAACCAGCCGTTATGAATAGTAATATATACTTTTTGAAATTTTATAAATTTTATCTCTCAAAATGGACTTCATTTTTGGTTTTGGAGTATCTAATTTAGCCTAAGTTTAAATTTTGGTACTTTTCGGATAACATTAATATTTTGATGAATAGTGAAAATTACTAAATTTTAATTAAAAACAACTTTTTTAATCAAAATAATTAATAATGATAAATTATGAATTTGAGTGGTTTTAAAGTAAATTTGGAATATATTTTTACCATTTAATACAATGTTGGTCATTGGACATAATTTCACAATTAAACCGAACATAAACAAGTATCAATCTTTTGATAGTTATTATATCTTAAAAACACGCATTTTGTTTTAACAGCGGAAATTAATTTTAAATTGATTTCTGCCACTTCTGTGTTTTGAATTTGGAAAAATTTATTCCATATTTGTAATCATTATGTTCATATTGTGTGAATATGTAACTTTTTTTTTTACACATTTTGAATAATTGTTGCGGTAAATATTTTATTTAGCATGGTTAAGGGTAAATACGGTAAATAAGGGTTAAAAAATAATATTATAATAATACTATATTACCCTAAAACGTGTCCTAACCTAATTGGTGGATACATTTATGACCATGGGCATCATTGGGTCGATTTGGGGACCCCACGGAGCCACTTGTAGGTGATAGGGACACTATATTATAATTAAGTTAAAATAAGTACAAAAATGACACAATCATATATGTTTTTGAAAAACAATTTTTACATAAGGTTATATATGTTGGATTATCGACAATAAATATTCATTAGAAATATAAAACGATTTACAACATAATTGTATTTTATTTATAATTTTTAGACATTAAATAATTTAATTTATATACGACTCAATAGTGATGCAGTAATTACCATAGTAGTGAACAACTAAAATGATTGATTTTGTAGATACCAAAATAAATATAATTTGAGACTTTTTATGAATTAAACTAATTTTCTAGGTTAATATGACATGTCAGGCATGATTTAATTAACTTTTTCTGAAGTAATCATTCTGTTATGATTTTTACAAAAATAAATTATTGAATAGTGTCAAAATTGACATAAAAGAGTTCTTAAAACAAATATTGTATTATTAATTGATATTAAATTCCAAAAAATTTAAGGTTCGGCCAAGAGACTTCTATCATAATAGGTGTATCGTTAATGGATCACTTGAGGGTCTCTTGGATGTATATAGTAAGTTTATTAACCGTATAATATAAAAATACAAAGAGACATTGTAAAAGTGAAATTAATTAACTAAGAGTTAATACATAAAGATAAGGTTAGTATAATGACCCAAACCTTTCTAAATTCTATTGGGTGAGTGGATTTAGACCTATCCCAACATTAAAATTTAAATATTCCACTTTTAATCCATTAGAGACTGAATATGAATTTATTATAAATAATATTTCTAGCTTTTCCAAAGGTGCCCCTAACCCCTCTTATAAAAGGGCACTCACCCTTCTCATTAACTCACACCTTCAAACATTTTTGATCAGAAAAACTCTGCCCAAATACTCTCTAAATTTCCCTCAATACAACCTAGAGGCCTTATTTTGATCAGAAAGCCAACATAAGGAGCCCTTTTGATCAAATAAAAAGGAAGAACCTGAAGAAGAGGTAATGATTTCACCACCATTTTTCAAGTTCCTTTCTTCTTCCACTTCTTCTTATTTTGTTTTTACCATTATAAAATAATAACTCCAGAATTATATATATACTGTGATGTTATTATAAATATGGTACAACCTTATTCACTATTCTATCCATCCTTTGAATAAGAAGTCACCATACGTGCGTACGTACGGCTTAACGTCTCCACGTCGTGGTATAATTGTTATTCACTAAATTATTATTTGGATGGTTATAATAATGATGTCTAACTCATGTAAATAATAAATATAACATGATAATTATTCTTTATATATGATATACCATCCAATTATATATTATTTTAATATCAAAAAATGATATTGTCGATCATGCGTACGTACAGACTACTGTCTCCACGAACGCGACGAGATTCATTTTCCATCGTATCCATTCAAGTATAATCCTCATATGATGATTAATAATAATTTTTAAGGACTTTATATCATTCTGGATATGAATAAGATACAACCGATCCATGACAACCACATCTTATGTAACAAAACATATAAATGAAAACTAGTAAATTAACACCCGAAACGACGATAATTCTAAGATATTATTAACAAATCAATGTTAAAAGATCAAATCTGATATCATATTAATGCATATGATTCTCCTTTAATTAAATAACAATTATTTCACCATTTTACAGGAGGTTAACCTACCGTCGACCAAGGAAAAAGTACAAAGGGATTTTCTTATCTCATTTTCAATTCCGTGAGATTTCCATTATTCGCCACTAAATTATTGAAAGTGGTGTATTGTTTACTGACATTTGATATATATTATAATTAATTTCTTTATATTCATGTTATTTTGTAAATAATTTGGCGGTTATTAACATTTGGCCATATGACTCAGTTGATTACAATGTGGTAAGGGTTTTCTTATCTCACTCTTAATTTCGTGAGAATTCCATTGTTCACCACTTATTTATTGTATGTGGTTTATGTGTATTGCCCATGATTGTATTCATTGTGTAATATACTTTAATTTATGGGTATATACATCATCATTTTATTATCCTTCTTTCATGGGTGTATGTTTCATAAGTTACCTAATCGATAAAGGAATTTGAAATTTCAATTTCCATTTATTTGACTTTATGCAAACTTTATTGATTATTTTACTCAAAGATTATGTGTGGAATCACTATTAATTTGATTATGTCATAATTTCCAATCCCCTTCCTGTGGATATACTTTTTATACACAGAATCACTCCATTGATAATTTCTCAAGTCATCGATATGAATTTGATAAGAGTAATTTTAACTCATTCTCCATTTGTTGAGTTAAACATCCAATTAATTGGTGTTGTTTTTACAAGATTATTTGTGTATGTCCTTTGATTGTTTTACAATAAATATCCAATAATATTTAGTGTATTTATATTTTTCACACATAACTATGTCGTTGATTTATCCTAAACCTAAGGATACGACCTTTATGAGAGATTTCATCCCAATTTACATTCCATTGAGAATTCTTTGTTGTTATAAACCAAATCACTTTTATGTGGTGTATATAATGTACTTTGACATTGTATATCATGAATTCCTTTATTCTCATGATATTAAAATGTTTTGATTACCTCCATTATTTGTATTCAAGTGTCTCTCTTTTGGTTAGAAACTCTAATTAAAATACCATTTTTAAATGTTTTAAAGACTTATTCTTCTAAATCATTCGCATTAATGTCCATGTTTTAAAAAATGGTTTTAGGGTTTTATTTATATTGACATTAATGATTTAAAATTAAAACTCCTTTTAAAAGTTTCATGTGGTATGGGACACTTTGATTCAAAAATCTATTTTTAAACAGCTTCTTGACAAATAATGTGACATTTAAATGTTTTTATGAAAAGGGGGATATTTCTCTCAAATAGTTTTGATAGTTATTTTCATCTATGTAAATATCTTTCATTATTATCGATTAAGGTACAATAAAATCTTCCATATTGTATTGAATGAGTTATTTATGACTGTGGATGTGCTATTTTTATACCATTCATGGTTTGTGGTTAAAGTATTGACATTTCGTATGCTTGTTTTAATACAAATGTTTATGTTATGTTTCAAACTTTTTATATGAGGAATGCATTGGAATTAGTAAGTGACGAGTAGAGCCTGCTATAGCTCCTCGATGCATTGGTATGTCTCATGAGACAAAATAGTGTCTTGGAACAAGGCCTTGGAAAAATCTTATTTGTAGTCTTGGCACGAGACCTTGGCTATGTGGTTATGATAGTCTGGCATTATGCATTCCATCATTATGAAAGTGGTTATTGATATTTCATGTGATTATTCAATTAGTATAATATCTATGTGATTAAGTAAATTAAATTATTTCATTTTATTTTTGCAATACTATGTTGAAGTTAAAGTTTAAAAGGCTTTTGTTTTAGTTACAAATTGCCTTAAGTGTTTATGCTTATCTATGAATGTTTCTTCTATAATATTATACTTACTGAGCATCTGAGCTCACCCCTTTCAATATTTTATTTTTCCCAGGATTCCAAGAAGTATATTGTGATTGATAAGAAGGGTTAAGACATGGGAATAATGGCATTCATAAAGGATTATTTATGTTGTTTTGTATATTATGAAGTGTAATGTAACATTCAAGTATGTAATCTATTTTCCAAGACTACTAAACTAATCGGCCCATTGGGACTTGATTCCTTGTAATCATACCAATTTATTAAAATAACTCACCGACTCTAGGTAACTGGGGTCGGGGCGTTACATATATTATTTTCATTATCTTTTTATTCATTAAATGTAGTTTCTGTACTGTTTCTTACATTTCTATATAGATTTCCCCCTATCACATTTTGATAAGTAAGTTATGAAAACCAAGAATGTGTTCTTAGTTATTTAGCATTCCATATTAACTAATTTAAATAGATTCATGATAGAATTTACTATTTGAAAATCATAATAGGATTTTTATATCCCCTTTAATTTGTCTCTATTAAAATTTATATGTGGATGAGTTATTTTAATGGGTTTAAGGTTAATGAATTTTTTGTATTTATATTCTATCTATTTTTTAATGTGTACAATTTGTATCATGTGTGTATTGGGATCTCAAAGACTAATATAATATTCAATCCAAGGTTTGGTGATCCCCTATTTCTTGTTATTATATATTTATCTACTCAAATTATTTATGTTAGTAATGTTTTTTTTGTAACAGTTAAAACAATATTAATTTTATGAAATAACATATCAAACTATACTATAATTCATTTCATTTAAAGAGATAATGTTGACCATTATTAAATCTATAATCTGGTGAAAAACATGTGTACGCATTTTTTTTCAAAATTTACTAGTATGGAACTCACCTCTCTTATGAAAAGACTTAATATCTATTCTCTTCATCACACCATGAAACAGAATTAGTTTATCAAATACCTTATCAAATAACATAGAAATTTAAATAACATATTATTAAAATACATTTCATTATATAGTCAATCTAGGAATACTTTTGGTATAATCATAATAACATAATCCAATAATAGGTAAAATTTCATACCACTCACTCATTGTTTATTTCTTATTAAACATTCATGAATTTATATTCATGTATTGTTATATAATAAAAACATCATATCCTATTTAATGATATTATTTGGAATTTAATTTAATCACCTATAACAATCCTAACTTACATCAAATATGTAATGAAATATTTACTCATCTTTACATATGACTACAACCTTGTGAACTAATGTCATTCATTTTTCATTTACAACCACCCATTGTAAGGTATCATGACAGATATAATGTATATATGTTATATTTATATGATAATAATTCCAAATTATTTATTATATGATATATCAATTTTTGAATTCCAATATTTAGAGGACAAAATATTTTCTTAAATTGATATAGAAGACTACCACCTTGTGAAGAGATGTGATTTAGTTTTCTCCTGCTCATTTCCTTGAATGTAAAATGTATAATTTTAATGAATATATATTATCAAAATTATTAAATAAAAATATCAATGATGTCTTTTTCATCTTTAAATTATAATAGATTATTCTTATTTAAACCATTTCACTCACTAATAGATGATAACATCATTCATACATGTATTGTATACCTCCCTCATGAAGTAACATCACTCTCCCTTTTCTTCCCTAGAAAAAATGAATGATAGATATATATATATATAGTAAAATAATATTATTTTTATGTCAATATATATTTTAAATATAATAATGAAGTCTTTTCCATAATAATGATTTAAATATATAAATTTTACTCATTTGTACATACAATATAACCACTCTATGACCATAATTGAGTTAATTTCATAAAAAATAAAAAATTATTGGTGTAAAATGTATAATTAATTTATGGATATTAAAAATATTTAATTAATATTATTATAGATATAATGAATATATATAATATTAAATATAATTACCTTGTTGAAGGGAAATCATGAATGAGAAAAAAAGAATCATAGTTCTCGATACAAAGAAAATAATGAATGATTATTAATTAATAAGTGAAAAGGTGTTGTAAAAGGATTACATTAAATATTTTATATATTATTATTATTATTTTATAATTTCAAAAATAATTAAAACCACTATATATGAGGTTATAGGATGATGAATCAAAGTAATGCATGAGGTAAGGGAAATCATCTCAATTTCTCATAATTGATTATTTGTTGTATTGTTACAAACCAAATTCTTTTTATGTGGTGTGTATTATACCCATTTGACATAAAATATAATTTCTCAATTATAAATCTAGGTATAATATGTTTTAATATTAATTAATTCCTCAAATGGTATTTTACATGAAAATTACAAAGTGGTATATTCATAATACAGTCTCACATAATCTTGTGATAGCTATATTTATCCTAAAAAACACATTTATGCGATTGATTTTCATTTAACACTAAATTTTTCATAAATAAAAATATTCTCTAAGGGTTGATATAATAATTTCATAAACCATATACAATTATTATATTTGATTTATACATTTAATATTATGTTCTTAACATTGGAAATATTTATAAATATGCATCCCTTACTCAGTAAAGATATTTGAGGATATGGATTGTTGATTCATTTGTTAAATTAATTATTAGATATATAATGAATTATTTGGATATTTATTTATGGGTGGAGACTATAATTTTATATCATGTGGATATTTCTTCATGTCTCATAAGAAAAAAAGTTCTAAAAAATGAATTTGTTTTTACATTTGGTTTTAAATTTATTTTTAAAAGGTACTAAAGGAAGATGTATCATTATACATGCTATATAAACATCAAATAAAAAATAATTTCCATAATTTATAAATTATATATTCAAAATTAATATGACTTTTTAATAATGATATTATATTTCGATTCATATTATTATGTGTTTTTAATTATATAGAAAATGTTATCAATTAACCAATTATAGAAATAGATTATTTCTAATCATCTCATGAATGTCATGTTATATAAATGGTATGTGTGCTTAGTTATATACCATTCCATATTTATTTAGATTACTGATTCAGGTTATCTTCTTTTATACATAACCCTTATAATGTTTTTAGCTAACTCTTATTTTGATTCCTTTTTCCTGAATATGAGGAAGAATTCATTGTGTGAGATTTCAATAATTTAGTTCATATTATATTTATAGGAATTGTGTTTTTAAACTACTTCAAATGAAATTTGTCTACATTTATAAATATGGATGTCAAAAACTACAAAAATATTTGTTACATTCATATTTCACCATTTTTATATACTAATGTAATAAAATGGGAATCAACTCCATGTTATATTGGGATCAGTTCATAAATTAACAATGGAAAATCCAATTGGAATGATACTTGAATCTAAATTCTCCATGTATTCTTTGATTGAGTTTCATGGTAATATTCATTATAAAAGACATATAATTCATCATTTAGAAGAATTATTTATTATTATTGTCATGAATTGGATCAATTTATATATATCCCATAATAATTGATGTGATATAGAGGTTATATTTAATATCGTATGTCATCTTGTGATAAAGTATCAATGAATAGTGGAATATTAACATCAAATTGAAGCTATTTCTATTATATGGATCTAAATACCCATTACTGTGGTTTATTTTTCTTTTCTAGTTTTAAAATAAATAAAATTTTCATATTTATATTTTTGAAGAATATAAAGATGTATTCTGTATTGAATTTCTTTACATTACCATATATTTTAATATTTTTAATTGAACTCATGCATAGTTCATTGTTTTTATACTTGAATATCATTGTATATGATATAGTTTTATATATGAAATTTATGATTACAATATATAAATATATAACCAATTAATTTAAAACCATGATTGATTTACTATTTGGTCCAACATTTCTTTTGTTATAAATAGTGATGGATCCATGGATCATAGTATTGAATATATTCAACACACCAATATACATATAATAAAAAAATATCATTTATCGAATATTTATAATATTTTAGAAAATTAATAAAAAGATAAATACATTAATATGATAATCCTTTTACCCTGATATTATAAATTAATTGTTTGAAGGGACGATATAACCATGGTAGCCTATGTTATAATATATACACATTATTAATTCACAGTTGTTTTATATATATATATATTTATGTATCATATATTTATGGATATTTTCAATTGTTTCTATAGATAAATCACTAAAAATTTTACTATGTTCATTATTAATGATATTATAATTTCTTATAAAAAAGTGTTGAATATTAAGGGAATTCAGGGAAGAAATTAAAACCCCACAAAATGTAAACATTTTATTCCATATTCAAAAATTGTGAATTGTCACAATAATATGTATGATTTATGGATAATCTAATTATATGTGTGTACAGATCAGGGGATTAATTGAATATATAAGGGGTAAAAAAATGTATTTCGTCCACCACTATGATATAAATAAAAAGATTTAGTTATTATGATGGATTCAATTGATGATTTATGTGATGATAATCATGGTTTTCAAATCGAAAATATTTTTTTACATTGAAGGGAGTATGATTACAATAGATTAACATAATTGGGTAATGATTCATTGACACTAGTATGATATTAGTCAATACCAAAATTCAAAAATTACAATATATTGGAATAATTTTTTTAAAATAAATATATTCATAATTAAATTTATTTATATGTGTACCCCATTAGAATTTTGTGGTTATTTCTTATAATAAATTTCAATTAAATGTAAATAAAAAATTTACAAAACACAGGATTTGGATCTACATATAAATTTGTTTTCATTTTTTTGCAGCATTATATCAATTAAGAGAATTATGAATTCTATATGGGCCATGATAAAATAAAATATATTTTAAAATTTTAATTTTTAAAAATTGTCAAATGTTAATAGTATTAACATATCAAATACTATTGATTCTCAATAAATTAAATTCATAGTATGTGGGATAAAGTTAACTATGCATTAAGCATGAATTATCATTCGATAATATAATTATGAGGGTTAATAATGTCATAAAAATATATGGATATGTAAAGATTGAATATTATCCCCACAAAAAAGATGGAGAATTAAAATATATCCCAAAAATTTACACATCCAAACTCATTAAAGAAAATAAATGTGGACAAGAATAGTTATGGGGATACCAAAAAGGATGGATATACTCCAAAATTCAACTTTGATAATAATACGGTGATAAGGTCTTAAACTACAATATGCTACTACCAAAAACCAGAACTATAAAATTAAAATTTAAATAACATTAACTGTTAAAAATTCTATAAATATAGAAGAATATTGATTATGTATAAAAAATTAAATAAAAACATAAATTGGATTAAGTATAATTGAAAAATTAGGGAATATATTTCACTTGACTTAATAAGACAACAATTTAATGTAATATGGAAAAATAAAAAGGGTTTGTTAAAACTATGATCCAAAAATATATTAAAACTATAAGACATTCCCATTGATTTTTTCATAGGACTCCCTGTGATAAAAAATGATATAAATTTAAATTATTTGTATTCAATTGTTATAATAAGATGAGGAATTATATTTCAACTAATTATGATTTCATGTTTTTTCAAACCCATCAAGATATACACATGTGATGTTTTGGGGAATCCTGACGATGCACTCAAATTTTTAATTGATCATGATCCATAGACTAAAATTAGTTTCTATATATTTTTTAAATTTTTTTTATGGCATAAATAAGAACTACATCCCCCCAAAATTTGATGGTTTGAAAAAGTTGACCATAAAAAAATTGATATGATTTGAGGATGATCATTTTATTTACAAGAATGTTATGATCAACTTCTCAACATGGTTGTGTTATGATGAAAAAAACATTTTATTATTAAGAAGTAAGCATATGATTCATTATAAATTAATATATATATATATATATGTGTGTGTGTGTATCAAACATGTTTACATATTTTTTATAGAGGAATGTGATATAGACCAACTATATCAATAAAATGACTAATAATGTAAAAAATTAAGCCGATTAAAATATTGGAACGATTTAAATAATTATTTATGTAAATAATAATTGTATAGGATTAAAAATGGAATATGGTTATAATGTGTTCATTTAAAAAACTCCATAAATGTGTATTTTTTAATTTTAGATGAATGGGAAGGTGATATTGAAGTATTTTTGTGCCATAGAGATCATTGATTAGGTCGGGATTAATTAATATGTCTAAGAGAATTGTCAATGCATATATAAAATAAAATATAATGACAATGTAACAATATAAAAAATTAAATAAAATATCATTTTAATGTAATCAAATTAAAATATATTACACATGTACACATTCTCTCTATGAGGATCAATAAGTGGGTATCCCATATAATTGAGGTAAGGATTTCTATAACATGACCACACATTTGGACAATTTCCTATTTTGGAATCAATAGCTTTACGAAGATATAATGGAATCATAAGATGTAATGAAACAAATATAGCAATTTTTATATTAATGTATTTAATAAATATTATATTATATTTATTTTTTGGTGATAAATTTTATAGTGAAAATAATATAGTGATTATTTATACCAAAAGGATACTTTTTCTATGTAGCTACTTTGACACACAACAAAAATTCAAAATGGCCTATGAAAAATATTACATTAACAATTATAATTATTTTATATAGTAATTTAATTGGAGGCTATACATAAATGAAATTTTATGATGGAATATATATATTTACTAATAATATTAACATTTAATTCCAACTCACTTATTAAATACAATTACCAATGGAGAAAAACAGAATGACACCATCTGATGCTTTAAATATTATATTTAATAAAATATTATGTTTATGTGCAATGGATTTTCATCATAAATATATAATCATATTAAATATATGAATAATATACTTATAATTTACACGAAATAATATATTGTGAAATATGTTATAAAAAAGGGCATTACATATTTATAAAAGCAGGTAGTATTTCAAAAACAATTCTATTAAGAAAAATATTATTAATATGTTTCCTTATATTATAATGATATTTCCTAACAATTTCCAAATCCAATATGAATAATTCACTTCATTTTTCAATTACTCATAATAATATTTACATTGGACGGTCCTTTGGGTTTTTTTTTTCAAAAATATATTTTTAGTTTAAAAATGTAAGATATTTTATCTAAAAATTATATTCCATTTGTGATATTATTAGATTTAAAGGATGAAATAAAATAAATAAATAAAATATGAACCCAAATTTTAATTTTTTTTTCAACTATAATGTTAAAAATATAATTTCTTAATATCTAAAATATAATATGATTTTTAAAAAATAAGTTATAATTTTTCCTTATAATAGTTTTTAATTTTCCAACGATTAATAATTTATGAATATAATTATTCGAAATATGGGAATTCAATCTGAAAAATTATTTATTTTTTTAAATCATATTATATATATTTTTATAAAAATAATTTATTTTTTTCATAGGATTAGATATTTAATTTACATATGTTAAAATTTGTTAGAGTAATGAGAACAAAAATAGTTAAACGGTTAAATCAATATGATGAACATCCAAAAACACATCAAAACTTTCTTCAAAATATTTTATCTGGGTATTATTAACTCTAAATATATACAAATTATTTTTTACATTACACATTGGATTTATTTTCCATGCTGAAAATTATTTTGTTTTTCATATTAAGATAATATTTTAATGAAAATATCATTCCCCTACCATAACAAATAGTTACCAAACCACCCAATCCAAATTAAAATACAAATAAATTTCAATAATATAAATTAACCCAAATTCATTACTAGGTATTATTATTTCACAATTTTTTTCTTATAGTCCCGTGAATTTTCTATCATTAATTATATCTCAAGCTGGTTTCTAATAAGAAATAAAATTCTTTTATTGATGTATTTCTTCCTCAATATTCATTAATTCAATTTGTTAGTCATGTTTCATTAAATATATATAAAATACCAATGATAATATATTTAAATTATCATTGTTAATGTTTAATATTATATATAATAACTTAATGACCCTTATCTAACCATTAGCGTTCTCTTCGAACCATTAGAACGTTTTTCAATATATATGTTGACTACTTCCTCCATGAACGTTAGGTTTTATTTTTCATCAATTACATAAATATATTGTTAAAAATTTTATTTTTATGATTAAGTTAGTGTTTTATACCATTATTATAAATCTATAAATATATATCAATTTCTAGCCACATTTCATTTTATTGAAAATGAAAATAAAATTTCCATTTACATGTGCACTACATCCCAAACGGAATGTTGCACATCATATTACATATTACTAATTAATAATTGATAATATGATTTTAAAAAATAAATTTAAATAGTTTTTTGTACATGAGAAAGGTTAAATAAATAATATATTAATATTTAACTCGTGAATAATAAACAAATATGTATTCATACAAAATACAGAAACAAGCACCCCAATAATTCTATCTTAACAAATCATGAGTAAAAATTAATTATAATTATATTAAAAAGGTATTATTAAATTTTTATAATATACTTTTTATCACTTCTATAATATTAATAAAGAAAATTTTATTAATTTATTTCAATTAACATTGACATTTTGAAAAACGAATGCAATAATAAAAATCAATAACATTTAATGTCAAATTAATAATATAACTAACAAATAAATTTAACATTAGTTTATATAATTGAATAATAAATATAGATTCATATATGAATCATTTTCAAAAACATTTTTTAGAAGTTATTTATATTTTAAGGGATATTTATGACAATTCATTTATATCTAGAGTAAAATGTAAGGGTTATTTATCAATAACCTTCTTTTATTGATTCATAACAATAAATTTTTGAATATGGGTTAAAAATACTATTTTATAAATTATTATTTTATATTTATATTCCATTTCACCTATATTTTAACTAAAATTATTAATATTAAATTATATAAATTTTATTCATGGGGTTTTATTTATTCTAAAATTTTAATATGTTAAGAACAACACTTATCATCACAAAATGATATATTTGAATTATATGTATTTATTCATGCATCCATCAGTTGTTCTGAATTTATATATTGAAATATAAAATGAATTTATTTTTTATATTCAAAATTTTCTATTTATGTTTTTTAAAATGGTTGAATTTTAAATCATTTAAAGATGTGGGTTTCAATAATATTATTTTTATGATACAAAATAATTTTCCATTAACGATCATAAATTATATCATACACAACTCATTTAATTTTAATACTTTTATATAACTTTTTTGGATACTTATAGATATTCATTTAATGAAATTTTTTGAATGAAGCAGTATCTAATCTCCACAAAATTATATTTTAAATGTGACTCATACCATTAACTTTATGACATTGTAATGATATTTTTTACAAGAATTCCTTATATAGTTTCACATTAATTTCTACTTGATTATCAAGGATTCTGTCACAAATGGAGTAATTTTTTTCTAAATCCGTATATAAATAACATTATGAAGAGCCTATTTTGGTGACTTAATTTTCCATTCTAGTATATAATTTTTTAGAGACATTTTTAATAATCAATTTCGAAATGTTATGATAAACATTTTTATTCCATATCTTCTTTATTATAATGATGAAGAAATGATTTCATATAACCTGATATATATATAGATATTGAATTTTAGATTCATATATCAACCTATAATCCATTGGTAATGTTTTCATATAAATTTATATAAGTGTTTGGATAAAATTCTTTTTTGTCATAATAGATAAGGTTGAAACATCTATTATGCGAGAAAATTATTAATATTCAATGTTCTTTTTTTTAATGGTTTCTTAATTTGAAATGTTTTCCCCACTAGAAAAATAGTATGTCATATACCTATTATTGATCTATATGAATCACGTTTAAAATCAAGAACTACTATTAATATGTTTATATGGGTTTTCAATGACGTATGATTTTGGATTATTATTCACATGTGTTTTAAAACATATTTTTATAGAGTTAAGATTTAATTCCACTAAATAATAAATTTAATGGATTTGGAAGCTAATAATTTACATAAAAATCTATTCATGTGTAATAATAGAGTATGTGTGATAATATAGTTTTTTCATACTCACATTCTACTCAGACACATTCATCAATTAATTTTCAATGTTGTTAAACATACAAAATTTAAATAATTGTCAAATTTTTGATAAAAATGAGATTTTATATTCCCAAAAAATATTTTAAAAGGTATTTTTTAAAAATGATTCTATTCAACATAATCATTACTATACAAATTTTATAAATAATAATTATTTTTTTTGATTTCTATAACCATGGTTTGGGGTTTCATCACTAAAATTATATAACTTATTCACCAGGGATATAGTATTGTGCACCACTCACATTATTTAGAAGAACATATGAACCAAATTATTATATTAGAATTCATTTTTTAGGAAAATCGATATAGAATAATGATTACTCAGATGTGTGAATGGTAGATTTATTGTTGTGTTGATAAAATATATATTTGGGATTAGCAAAATACCCCACGTTTACCAAATATTATTTCTCACCAATAATAAACCTTACATCATGTATATAGTGAGACCTTTTATCTTGAAAACTTGGGATGAATCGTCATTAATATTTCTAGATTTTTATATCCAAAATTATTTTCATAACATATCATAATTAAACTAATTTTTATAATCATGACATGAATATATTTTTCATCACCTTTTAATCATATATATTGATAATATACTTATCATGATCATCAGAAAATTTATATATTTATTTCTAAAATGTGTCATGTTGTTTAATATCATATTCATTAACTTGTAGATGATACTTATTGTCATCAATATGATAATTTTCATAGTTTTAAATGTAATTTAACTCTTTATTTAGACAGTTAATGTATTCTTTATTCACTAATGATTTAAACAATTAATCATTATCCTTATACTAATATCTATTTTCAAGTGTGATAGTCTATATAAATTTTGATTCATCGTAGATTGCAGGATATTTTCATATAAAATAATATTAGATATTTTTTCATTATTTTAATATATAACTAAAATTATATAATCATTTCCTATATGGAGTGTATTATTTTAAAATGAATACTTCCACATCATTTCACAAACATTAAATTCTTTTCATCTAATAATAATAATTTACCAAATATTCTAATTTAATAATTTCTTAAAATATATAGTCTCCACATATATACATTATGTTTTTGGGAAACATTCATGATAATATTATATACTTACATCATTTCCATGTAAGATATTATATGACAATTATATACAAGATTTGTCAATTTTAATATCAGTCTATTTTTTCAAAAATAATTATTAATCATGTATGGATTCATATTAAATTTAACGATGAATAATGATGTTATAATTTCACCTAACATCCACTAGAGTATTATATAATCAATTTCCTTATCTTCTCTATTCCATTAATTCCTTATAATAGTAGATGTTTTTTATTTTATATAATTGATTGACATAACTCCTCATAGTTATCATTCAATGTTATATGTATAATAAATTATAAAATTGATATCAATAATTTGAAATAACATTGCATCTAGTAAAATTTCATTGATTATTATTTACTAAATATCTTAAAAATGCATAGATGCACCAAAATAATATATGGGTTAATTTTTATAGATGAATTTTAATTTTTTTAATGTATATATCAATTTTCACTAATTAAATTTTAATTTTAATGGATCTAACTATTTCGTTTCCATATAATCCATTTATATGAATTTAGTGTATTCTTAAATTTGACAAAAAAAAAACAAAAATATGTCAACTAGGATCACCTGCAATATTAATGACTGAATACATAATAATACATGATTTTTATGTATGTCACATTTCATCATCTATTATTCATTGTATAATAAAATGTGTCTAGATTTTAAATAATAAATCTTGAAGAAACTAGATGTCATTTATGTAGAATGACAATATTCATTTTTTTTATAAAATATGTTTGAGAATTCTAGAAAGATGATTACATGTGTTAGATTATGCCACACATGGACTATTTGGATTGATCATATTCATCACCTATAAAAAATTTGGGCAGCCCATGACTTTTTGTAATTTATATATGAATTCAATTTAGTTGGGTCTATCATATTCTCATATTATTATATATATATATATATCATATTTCAAGTAAAAAAACCTTATATATATTTCATTTTTATTAATTAGTATGTTTTAAGAAACATCTAAATGAATCATGAGTTCACATTCTCATTGATATATATATATACCACAATAAAATGCAATGGTTGATTTCACATAACCCTATATCATTAATGGAATTATGTATAAATTTATACAACATCTATAGAAAATATAATTTTCTATCATCATATCATTTATATTATCTACATCAAACAAATATAACTCCCTGAATTTTTTAAATAAATCTTTGATAAATCTAATCGTCCAAAACCAAAATATCTCCATAATTGAATTATTTATATTCTCTTTATAATTTGATTTAAATATCTTCCACACATTATTTATATGGAAAAAACATATATAAAAAAAGTACACCAAATATGGTTGATAATTCTTATTATTTTATTATTTACTCTATAATTTTAGAATACGGTCACTTCATGAATCTATATAAAATATATCACATTACGTATCTCATCTAATATGAATCTCATAATGTCAATATTTATTTTTATCAATATTTATTAATGATTATATAGGAATCTTGGTTCATCCGAATTAGACCATTGTATCAATGATATGAATATTCAGCACAAATCTATGAGTATTTGTGTAAAAATTATTAATATTAATTCCATCTATATGATCATCACTTTATGTACACTTTAATAGTAAAATAATGATATTACATAAAAAGTCATTAAATTATAATATTTCAAGATACTTAATGGAATAAAAACACTTTAACAGTTAATTTAGGAGTTTGTTTACCATTAAAAATATATAAAACTTTTTTTAAGAGAACATATTTTATAAATAACTCATCTCTGTGTTTGATTTGAGAAGAACATGTTTGTTTTGGGTTATGAAATTCCTTTAATACAACATACGTCACGAAAAATTTCTCTTCACAATATAACATAGGTTATTAATTGATAATGATTATCATGATTGATAAATGTTATTACAGTATATGGATGTGAATAAATAGGTGTAGGTCAAATTTTCCATGAATATAACCTCAGAAAACATATGATAACTCTAATAAGATGAATATTTTTTAGTTATAAAAATATCATGAGTACAGTTAATTTCAATTCCAATAATATTCAATTTCAAATATATATTCAACTAATCCATGGTTTATATAATAATATTAACTATTTCATATAACTCTAATTGAAATAAATTACAATTTTCAATTTCTAGTAGAATGATGTGTTTCCCTACACGATTGTTTCTAAAGAAAAGCATCATGAACTCCACGAATCTACCTATATTCTCAACCATTTCACTACACATTCATAAAACTAATGGTTGTATAACATTAATAATTTTCATAATCATTCCTTTATTATTTTTATTCTACATATAATATCATTAGTTAGAAACTTTTTTTATAAATCCATTACCAATTTAATTATAATATTCTTATACGATATATAAAATATGCATATAGACTTGTCCAGTGATTTATAAAATTACATACATTTATTAAAATGGATCATTTAAAATAATTAGAGACTCATCAACATGGTAATAATTTTATCAAACAATTATTTTATTTTTCAATAAATCATAAAAAATTAGATGGTAGTTGCAACATATTTAGCACAATTTTATTTCAAAAAACATAAATAGTATACTTATTCCATCTCAACATGAATAGAATGATAAAATTTATCATCTATGTTTTTTATTTTATAAAAACATCATAACTATAGTCCATATAAAATAAATCTTGATAGTACCTAAAGAACCACATCTATTTTCTGATATCACGTGAATGCGTAAAAATGTATTCCAACAACATGATATTTAAAATCCAACATGCCATTTAAATTTCTGGGAACATCAAAACACATTAATTAACCTCGTAATCATCATATTTTTATGATTTTTTTTCACATTTTGAAAAAATATATAACACAATAACAATGTTTTTTTGGTTACTCAATTGTTCAGACATTGTTCAGGAATATATTCTTCATTAAATATTTTCTTTATTATATTTTCACTAAAATAGGATGATATTTATTTGTAATTAAAATGAAAAATTAATCTTTTAGTTATTATTTATCAAAACATTAATATAATTTCTTGGTATAGTTCTATATTAAAAATTGATCCAATTATGAGAATCGATATGTTCAATATCAGACATAAACTATTTATCTAAAAGTAATTGGTTATATGGGATAATGATAACTAATATGAAATTAGTTTATGATCTATCAGGTAGGATTTGAAAATGTTATTGCATCATTTTTCTCATTATATTTGTATAATAAAAGGACGTTTTTTTAAAAATGCAATTGATTAAATCAATATTGGTGAAAAATTCATCATCCACCATGATGGAAACTCGGTAGGAACAAGTAGTAATTTTTCAAAATTTAATATTCAAATGTAAAATTTTTAAGGATGTGGCCCCTAACATAAAAAACAAAAAAAATAGATAATAATTTTGAATCTAATGAAATATATGGAAAACACCAACTTAATAAATATCCATATTTCAAATAATTAATTGAAAATTTTTTGGAAATTATATGAATCATATTACCAATAAATAATAAATTATAATAATCATTTTCATAAAAATCTAAATAAATTCTATTTATGAAATTACTAGAAAATCAAATAAAGGATTTTGAAAATGACTTGTTGAATTTTCCACACATAACACATAATATAATGGTATTTATCTTATTTGATTTTTTATACACTGTTGACGCTCCTTTCGTCACAGAATCTAAAGATCGGAAAAGGGAATATCTGAGCTCAAAGTGATTAATCCTTTGAAGAAACATCATAAATCGACAAAGGGATAGAAAAGGAGAAGATTGCCCATAGGTCGCGCAAGTTCCCTCTTGGTCGCGCAAGTACACTTGCGCGCCGCCTCAACACTTGCGCGACCCATCATAGTCGTGCAAGGGACTTGCGCGACAGATCTGATAAACCGCCCAGTAACCGCCCGGGGTCTTCTTTTGCCTATAAATAGACCCTGTGGGCCCCCCATTCGGGAGGATCTCTTCCCAGAAACTCGGATCAAAGCTCCCGACGCCCAAGTCTCTTCTCAAAGCTTCCAGAACACTTCTAAGGTAATTTCTTACCTAGAATGGAAGATCTAAAGGGAAGAAGGAAGGCCTAAGTGTTGAAACTTATCAAACACTTGCGCGCCGACTTAATTCCTTCAATATAACTTGCGCGTCCCTCTTCTGGAAGAACCTCAAGAGGATGGGAAAGGGTTTAATAAAGAGTCGCTCAAGTAATTCAACTCTGGTTGAAAATCGCGCAAGTATCCCTTATGTCGCGCAAGTATACTTGCGCGACCAATACTTGCGCGCCGCCGCAGGACTTGCGCGACCTTCAATACTTGCGCGCCCCTATCTTTTTGGGTGCCCATCTTGCCCTTTTTCACCCCTCTTAAGCCATTTCACCCTTCCTATTCAAGATTCAGTCTTCAAGATACTCTTCAAAGCCATTTATGGCATGATTTCTAGATTTGACATCCTTATCTGAAAGGAATTCTGTGAAATATCTCTCAAAACCTAGTGATTTAAACATCTTTATGTCACCAAAGATTGAGAGTTCATTCATTCAACCTCATCCTTTAAGATGAGAGAATCCTAACCTGGGTCTCCTTTTTAGGAATATGACTTAGTCATAACCTTGGGCTTCCTTTTCAGGAGTAAGCCCCAAGTCCCCTAACCTAGGCTTCCTTCTCAGGAATAAGTCCTAGTCATAAATCTTGGGCATCTTTCTTAAGAATAATCCCCAATCAAGTCCTTTAAATCTTGGGCATCCTCCTCAGGAGTAAGCCCCAAACCTTAATCCCTAACCTGGGTCTCCTTTTCAGGAATAAGACTCAGTCATAACCTTGGGCTTCCTTTTCAGGAGTAAGCCCCAAGTCCCCTAACCTAGGCTTCCTTCTCAGGAATAAGTCCTAGTCATAAATCTTGGGCATCTTTCTTAAGAATAAGCCCCAATCAAGTCCTTTAAATCTTGGGCATCCTCCTCAGGAGTAAGCCCCAAACCTTAATCCCTAACCTGGGTCTCCTTTTCAGGAATAAGACTCAGTCATAACCTTGGGCTTCCTTTTCAGGAGTAAGCCCCAAGTCCCCTAACCTAGGCTTCCTTCTCAGGAATAAGTCCTAGTCATAACCTTGGGCTTCCTTTTCAGGAGTAAGCCCCAAGTCCCCTAACCTAGGCTTCCTTCTCAGGAATAAGTCCTAGTCATAAATCTTGGGCATCTTTATTAAAGAGTAAGCCACAAGTCTCTTAAAATTTCTCTTACCCAGTCATAAATTCCCTTTGATTTGGGTTTCCTTTTCAGGAATAAAACCCAATCATAAGTCCCCTCCTAATTTGGGCATCCTCCTTAGGAGTAAGCCCCAAGATTAGAGTATTCAAATCTCCATGAAGCACATATAACTTTGTGGACCCTGTTCATGGATTTTCTTCCTAAAAGTAAATCCTAAACCTTCACCTATCTGGGCAGTCATCTATACATAAGCCCCAAAACAAATTCTTATGATTGCATCTTTTATGGCACAATTGTCTAAATTTTACCAATACCTCTTGTTTCTCACACCGAGCATGACTCACGTGAGCTTAGAGTGTAAAAGTAATTATGACATTCATCTTTGAGCCATCAATCATAAAACATCATATCCCATTCCTCGAACTACGTGGGTTCTGATTCCTTTTTCAAAACAAAGGATACGTAGGTAGCCCATTCCTGGGTTCGATCCCAACATTGAAATAATCTCTGTCCTTCTGAATGACGATAAACTTCAAGTGCCTCACTGAGTGGCTTTAAAACCAGCCTGGTCATCAAAATGACCAAGAGACTTTTATATAAATGTTTTGAAGGATACCATTGACCAAGAATCTCTAAACAAATATAGATGATTCTATATTGATGAAGAACCTCGAATACATATAAAAGATTCTCTAAATTTCTTGCATATTTAATCATTGATTGTTAAAACTAAAGGAAAGCTCATTTTATACTTGGTAATGTAATAAGGATTCACGAACTTAACTTAAATCTATAAAGAGAGTCCCGGAGTAGACAATAATTCCCCTCAAAAAGGTGTGATGAGTCCGACCTCCCATCCTCTCGACCAATGCAAATTCCTAAGCCTCATTAGCCCACAAGCTAATGAGCGCCTGCCTTTGGAAAGTAGGTCCCAACGGATGTGGAATCATTGGATGTTTCCGGTTCTACGAACAAACCCGTTAGAAACCGATCGGAACGTTTGAATCTCCCGTCCAGGAGGTCATCCCCGGATTCCGCGCGAAACAAAAAATGGTGAACCCGACGTGAATCCTTAACCAAGTTAAAGTGATGTTCTTCTTAGATGTTAGGCCCCTTGGGCCAACAAGGAAATCATTGACATATGATCATCCAAAAGATGCAGTAGCTGGATTCATCTTGATTATGTCTGTTATATGGAACATGCACTTTTTTTTCAAGATCTTCTACAAAAAATGGCTTTCCTTAAATTCACCCCTGTGAATACTGCTGCTGAGAACACCTCTACTGTGAGGTCTGCTGCCATGAAAACCAATGCTGCTACTCCTGCTGGAACGTCATCCGCTCTGAGGATGACATCACCAACTCAGCGTCTTCAACGCTGTGTTTCAAATGCACTGGTTAAGGAGTACCGTCGTAACGGTACTATCCCAACTCTGGAGGCCGCTCGTCAAGCCCTCCAAGTTAACAATTCTACCTGGTCGTCCGGACAACGGCGACCAGCAATCAAGAAGCAGGCGGTGCTGACTACCGTCTCCAACCGTTTCGGGTCGTTATCCCCGGAACGCAATTTCCATTCACTCCCTTATTCTGAGGAAGTGAATGAACAGGTCCCGCAGGACCTTAATTCAAAGAGACAGGAGTCCTTCTCAAGGGCTCCCATCAACAATCGCCGCCAGACTCGTGCGGTAGTGCATCCTCAACATGATGAGGGTACCGGCTCCAGGCATTCAGCTCAGGTTCCTCGAACCCGAGCAGGCAAGATGAATCACCAGAGACGGAATCCGGTTAATAATAGGCAGGTTGTCATCCCTGCCATCTCCGGAGAAGTCCACCAACCTAACTTGGTGGCAAATAACGAGCAGGCATACACACCTGTTCGTTTTAATCCCGCTGTCCAGCAGACTCGTCTGGCAGCATCAAGCCGATCCCGCCAGGCAATTCCGGCGGAGTACCATAGGCAGGAACATACACCTGCTTATACATCAGCAGTTAGTCAGCAGGCTCGTCTGACTACATATGATGGATCTCGTCAACAGCGTTCGGCGAAGTGTAATCAGCAGGCACATACACCTGCTAATACTAATCAAGCCTACCAACAGTCTCGTTTGGTAGCACACGGAGAAGTCAGTCGGAAAGCCCCGACGACAAACAGGAGGCAGACTAAACTCTCTGCCTCCACACTTGAGTACTGTCAGGATTCACTGACAGGAAAAGGAGGACAGGAGCAGGCACATACACCTACTCCAAGCCCGGAATGGACGTATATCCCTGTTCCGGCGGCTGAAGTCACCAAACATATTTTGTCAATGGTGAAAGAGCAGAAGCAAATTCCTGCTCATATTCTGGATGCTTGCCAGGATATCATAACAGCTTCAGCATCATCTCAGGGACAGACACATAAATCTATCCCTAGCAGTGGAGTGACACATCAACAATTCACTCCGGAACAGACACACACATCTGTTCCAGTCCAAGAGGGTTGTGGGGCCTACTCCCCCATATCATATGGACAACCAAGTGAGGCACATACATCTGATTTGAGCGATGATCGTCAGCCTAACCTGACCATCTTTCCTGATCAGGCACATACACCTGCTCAGAGCAATCACTTTCGTCATCAAGTGATTTCTAAAGCGAGTAAGAATGCATCTAAGAAAAAGATCCGCCCAGCACAGTCAGGAGATCAAAGGCCAATCTGCAACAAGGCCTTGCTCGATGCTGGAGTTCTTGAAGCCCTCAGACATTTATCTGTCGGAATTCAAGATTCTACTCCCTCAGTTCCCAATAACAGGAACATTAATCCCGAAGGTCTTCAACAGACACTTCCTCATGAAGACTTGCTTCATGAAAATTCGGTCAATATTGATGTTTCCTCTTCAGATGAGAACCACAGGAACCCTCTGTGTGGTCAGAAGACCAAGGAGCAAGAGATATCATCTTTTGCTGTAACCCATCATGAAGGTCCTCCTCATGGTGATGAACTTCGCTGCGAAAGTCCTCTCCGCAGTAGTGATTCACATTGTCTCGAAAATTCTTCAGAAGGCAATGTAGTGACGAGAAAGCCCTCCTATCTCGAGGCACTTGCAAACGTAAAACCAGTCATGTCTGAAGTTTTACTATCGGCAGGTGAAACTCTTTCTCCATCAGAAGATAGCTTGGGGTTCAGGTTATTATCCGAACCTTCCCTAGGTCATTCATCTTCCAGCATGAATAGTGATTCCTCTACCAATCTTGTTGAATCTAATGAAGCAACAAGGAAACACCAACTCTGGTCCAAACAGGTAGAAGAATCTTCATTTAATGATAAAGAGGAAATGCTGAACATGAGGAAAAAAGTGGCAAAAGGTGAAGTACCAGTCATGTTTTGGCCTTTGGCTGATTCATAGTATGACATTCCAAAGATGTTGACGGATGATGGAATCCATGATATTCGTCTTAACATATGGAAAACTCTTTGTCAATTAAAGAAGAAGGTATTATCTTACGATGAATATGAAAATCATCTTAAGATAATAGAAGGGTTACAACGCCAGATTGATTTGGCATCTCTATCAGTCTCTCGGTATCCGAAGGCTGAAAAGCAACAGAGAACCCTTCAACGTTCATGCCTTGGCGCGCTGAGAAAATTGCGTCAGTTAATTTCCAATGCTCCATCTAATGTTCATATCAGAGGATGGGGTATTCACGGAGCACTACATTTCACAGTGCTTTCCGGTCAGCAAAGCCCACCGAAAATGGTCTCATGCAATGTTATTGCCCATGGCCGGCCACAGTCAATGGGCTTTGTTCATAATCAAAATCTTGCTCGAGATCAAGCTTCAACTAGTTCCTCTCAAAATCAAGTATATAGAGAACAGGTTGTTGAATTGCTCCTACATCAAGCAGGCGAGAATATTGTGCAAGCCTCTCATCTGGAGCAAACACGTCATCAAATGACAGAAGTTTCGGAAATCATCCAACGGTCTGTTGAACCAGGTGATAAAAGTGGATACAGGTTAATGCATCCAGCTAATTTCCGAACTAAGATCCGCAAGATCAAGAGAGATTTCAAGAAGATCTCAGACATAGCATGTCAAGAGACACCCCAGCTTGCCAGACTGGGGACTTCTCTAACCCAACCCTCAGAATCAACGAATGGGATTCGAGGAGTTGAGCAGAAGCAACAGGAACACCCCCAGTCCACCGGACTGGGGACTTTTTCAAATCTTCAATCCCTCCCTCAGAGAAAGTCAGTATTCTCTCGATTAGGGAATAAGACTCAAGAGGAACGAAGAGCCAAGATGTCAGGAGATTCTCTCTAAGTGACGGTTCACAAAGAAATTCCTGAGGGGTCAAGTCAACGGAATGCCATTTCTTATCATGGACATAAAAGGAGACAATATCATAGAAATGCTGATAGAAAGGATTTCATGAAATATGAATCCATTAATGTCATCACTGCCGTTGCTGCTGATTCACCAGATGAGGCTCAATCAGAGGGATCAGATGAAGAGGTTCCTGCTCAAGAAGTTGCGCACACAGACCTAAATGAAGAAGGTGTGCGCACACGTAATCAAAGGCTTACCCAAAATTTGGGTATTCCTTCAAGTAACCCACTTCCCCCTCTCCGAAAAGGATCCAATAAGGGGAAAGGAAAGAATCAGGTTACTTCTCACCCTTCCTCTGAAGGAGGTCAATCGCTCTCATTAGAGCAAAGGCTTGCACAACAGGAGGAAGAAATGAAAGAATTAAGAAGGTTGAATGCAGAACTACTTCAGAGTAGTCTTCTTCTTAAGAATGCTGAAGTCCGACAGCCGAAGGAATTTGTTGTAACTACTGAGATGGATCAGGAATATCCTCCTTTATCAGTACACCCACAGAGCTCTAATCCTACGGGTCAAACGCAACAACGATTGGCAGCACTACCATTAGTTGCAGCACCAACCTCCACGGCTGTCCAAGCTCCATTCATTGCACCTACCCAAAACCAAGTTCAACCTGACGTTTCTCAAAAGGTAATAACTACTATTGAGTCATTAACAGCTCGGTTAGAAACTATGGAAGGGAAACGGGCGCAAGTTCAACCTGAAAAGAAAGTTTACCCTGAATGGGTAGATTCAATTTCTCCTCCATCCAGTTTTGGAAACCCTATTTTCCCTACTTTCAATGGATCAGGCGACCCTGAACAACATTTGACGCATTACGTGTCTTGTTGTGATCCTATGATGGGAACTCCAGAACAACAAGAAGCAGTGAAACTCAGATGCTTCGTGCGAACCTTGCAAGGACCAGCTTTTGTCTGGTATACAAGCTTGAAATCCCGGTCAGTCATCGGATGGGAGGATCTTCGTCAAAAATTCCTTCTTCAGTTCAGCTCAACTTTGCCAAAAACGACAGTTTTCGATCTTACAAACTGCAAGCAAAGGGAGAATGAAAGAGTCTCTGATTTCATTGCTCGTTGGAAGGGATTAACGTATTCCTTGAGTTTATCACTCCCTCAGGAGGAATTATTGCCAATCTGTGTGGCAAATTTGCGTGACGAATTACGCACGCCATTGATCCCTGTGAAATACACAGGAGGGTTTCGAGACCTTACTTCAATCGCTCAACAGATTGAAGATTCCCTTATACAGGCTAAGGTTAAATCTCGTGTAATTCCATCAGCTCCAGGAAGAAGAATGGGTAAAGCAGAAACTGCTACAGTTATGCTTAAACAGGCACCTGTACCTATTTCTACTTCAAAACCTTCATCTTCTCGAAGGGCTCCACCTCCTGAACGCCAACAACAAAGGCTGTTTCGTCCAAATGATCAAAAAGATCAACGACGAAAACAATTTGAGGATATGAAGAGTAAAACATACTCTTTCCGAAGTGAGCAAGTTCCTGGTTACTTCATTTCAGCTCTGGAAAATAATTTGGTTCAATTACCAGTGCCGAAGAGACCAAACAAGGAAGGAGATGAAGACCATCCCAATTATTGTCCCTTTCATCAAATGTTGGGACATCCCATCCAGGAGTGTTTTGTCTTTAAAGACCTCCTACAAAAGATGGTTGACTTGGGACAAGTCAAATTGAAGGGTTCTTCAGCTCATGTAGCGTGTATTACCGCTACAGATCCAGAGGAAGGAGGCGAGTGGCAGGAAGTCAAAAGCAAAACTGCGAAAAAATATGATGATTGGATGGTCAGAAAGACAATCAATCGGACTCATTCCATTTTGCGAACACAATTGAAGAAACCAATTGTGTCTCCTACAAAAGCTGCAGTAAAGCCTCCATCAAAGGACAAATCCTCAAAAGGGCAGCGTAATTCAAAGAAGAAAGAGGAATCAGAAGAAGATGAGTATGCATCAAAGCCTAAATTGTCTTTGACTCTGGCAGATTTCATGCCATCTACTTCAAAGTCACGGGCACCGTCCCACCAAACGGCACAACCTAAACAGGCCAACCAGGTAGAGTCTTTATCAGACGAAGAATTGATCTTTGGTTCTGTTAATATGATTCAATTAACAGATTCATATTCCAGTCTTGATGAGCCTGAATTCCCTGTATCAAATAAAGGAACCCGAGGAAGTTCTAGAGGTTCAGGATATAGGGGAAGACGTGGATTTTTCCGAAGCCACTACTCTAATTCTACTCCTGCTAGCACTGTATATGCAGCAGAAACTCGTGGTAGAGCCCTTCAGCGAGCTCAAAATAAACAAGCAAGTTCTTCTGCTAATGGCCAACTCAGCTTCGGCACAATTATTTTGGATGACCGATTAAAGGTTCCATCTTCTTTATCTCAGCAAGCAAAATGGATCTAATCAGTCTAATTTTCCAAAACCAAAGATGTTGCCAACTTCAATACAAGATGCATCAGCTTCCAAAGCATCTGCTTCCAAGATACCTGCTAAACCACATATTCCTATTGGGAAACGCAGGCCTCTAGATCAAAAGTATGATATATTGAAACACTTGGCCCAAGTACCAGCCAAATTATCAATTTTGGATGCTTTGAATCTATCAAGAGATCTTCGGGAAGCACTCATCGAAGCTTTGTCAAGTCCTCAAGAGTTTGAAGCTGAGATTGCTGCAGCTGAAATTTATCACATAGAGAATAATCCTGCAGAATGCCATGCAGTGATATCTTTTACTGATAAAGATGAGGATGATGTTGTGCATGGGCACATAAAACCTTTGTACTTATCTGGCAAAGTCAATGGTATAGATGTTCGAAGAGCTTTCATTGACAATGGTTCAGGAGTCAACCTCATGCCCATTCGCACACTTCGTCGATTGGGCCTCACAGAATCTGATTTATCTCCTTCTACCATGATGTTGCAAGGATATGATAAAAATGAACAAGAACCACTGGGAGAAGTTATGCTCAGAACTCAGTTTGGAGATCTTGTTTCCAATTCAGATTTCATGATTGTTGATCAAGACTCAGCTTTCAATATCTTGCTTGGAAGACCCTGGTTACATCAGCATGCAGCTATTCCGTCATCATACCATCAATGTCTCAAATACTGTTTCGATGGTCAAGTTGGAACATTATATGGTGATAAGGCCCCGTTCAAAACATGTGAGTCTCAATACATTGAGGCGGAATTTTATCACATAAAGGGAAGAGAAAAATCTACAATGAAGGAAATTACCAAAGTTAATGCTCCATATGGTTTGGAAAAAATTCCAATAAATCCATTTTCACATGTGAGTACAGATTATGTGTTACCTATCAGTCAAATTGACAAAATAGGCCCAAATCAAAATAATCTTATGGAAAGATCCATAATGTAAATTACGGCAATCGAGCCAGACAACATGGGAGAAATTGGTAACTTACCAAGCAATGATGAAAGCATAAGTGGTGACGTTTTCATTTCGTCTGCTGAAATCCAACAAGTCTATACTTCGCTAATCAGGCCAGAAGAAGTTATAGCAACACCAGAGGTGAATGTTGATGTCGATTCTCAATCCATCATCTCCTCTTTATTTCCCAAAGAAGACCCTTGTTCATCAATAGGGACGGAAATGGAAGCTTCTTCTTCAAAATGTGAAAATTTTGACATCTCTTATGATCATGAGAATTTCGTTTTTTCATCTACTTTGCAAGTAGAAACGGAAGATATAACACATGATGAAGAGGAAGAGGAAGATATTAGAGATGCTCCTCCAGCATTTGAAGAGGGTATCTCTACCACTGTGGATGAACTCAGAGAAGTAAATCTGGGTACAGGGAAAGATCCACGCCCCACTTTAATTAGTGCGGCCATGACCCTTGAAGAACAAGAGATGTATATTTCTTTTCTAAAGCAAAATAAAGATATCTTTGCTTGGAATTATACAGAGATGCCTGGCCTTGATCCTGATGTTTCCACCCATCATTTGGGTTTGCCAAAAGAACATCGAGGATTCAAGCAAGCCGCGAGAAGAACACACCCAATCTATGCTTCCAAAATCGAGGCTGAAGTGGATAAGCTTATCAAAGCTAACTTCGTCAGAGAAGTTCAATATCCCAAGTGGTTGGCTAATATTGTCCCAGTAAAGAAAAAGAACGGACAAATTAGGGTTTGCATCGATTTCAGAGATCTTAATCGGTATTGTCCCAAAGATGATTTTCCAGTTCCGATTACAGAACTCTTAATTGATGCGACGGCTGGCTATGAAGTACTTTCTTTCATGGATGGATATTCTGGATATAATCAGATCCGAATGGCCCCAGAAGATGAGGAATATACAGCCTTCAGAGCTCCTCAAGGTGTGTTTTGTTACCGAGTGATGCCCTTTGGTTTAAAGAATGCAGGTGCAACATATCAACGCGCCATGCATCGTATCTTCAAACCTTTTCTAGGGAAATTTGTTGAATGCTATGTAGATGATTTGGTGGTTAAATCCAAACAACGTTTTGATCACTTGGCTGATTTGGAAATCATATTCCACAAGCTTCGACAACATAATTTGAAGATGAACCCCTTAAAATGTGCTTTTGGGGTAACCTCAGGAAAATTCCTCGGCTTTGTTGTACGCCATCGTGGTATTGAAGTCGATCCTGAGAAGACCAAATCAATCCTTGGTATGTCACCTCCTCAGAATTTGAAAGAATTAAGAGGACTTCAAGGACACTTAGCCTATATTCGGCGTTTCATCGCCAATTTGGCAGGCAAAAGTTTACCTTTTACCAAATTATTGAAGAAAGGAGTCACTTACCAGTGGACTAAAGAATGTCAAGAAGCATTTGATGTTCTCAAGAAATACCTCTTAAGTCCACCAGTACTCATGCCACCTGTTGAGGGTAGACCTCTTATCCTCTATGTGACAGCTTTAGAGCGATCATTGGGTGCCTTTCTCGCTCAAAAGAATGATGCTGGGAATGAAAATAGTCTCTACTATCTCAGTAGAACTATGCTTGAAGCAGAAACCCGGTATTCAAGTATTGAAAAATGCTGCCTAGCATTAATCTTTGCAGTTCAGAAACTGAGACACTACCTGCAACATCACGAGGTCCAATTGGTATCTCGTAATAATCCACTCAAATTCATCCTTAGTCGTCCAATGCTTACAGGACGTCTGGCAAGGTGGGCGGTTATTCTACAGCAGTTCGACATTCAATATGTGTCTCAAAAGGCAATTAAGGGCCAAGCTCTGGCTGATTTCCTGGCTGAACACCCTTCAGTGGAAGACACATATTCAGATATCGAACTCCCTGATGAGGAAGTTTTTTCTATTCAAGAGAATCCTCAAACATGGGAAATGTATTTTGATGGTGCTTCTAAAAGTCCAACAGGGAAGAAAATGGAAAATCCTAAATTCAACAAAGTTGGTTTAGGAATTGTGCTCATTTCTCCAGATAAGGCAGTGTTACCTTATTCCTTTTTGTTGTGGGAAGGTGGTACCAATAATGAAGCTGAATACCAAGCTCTCATTGCAGGCTTGGAGTTAGCGCTTCAAGCACAAGTGAATCACTTAAAGGTAAAAGGTGATTCAGACCTGGTAATCAAACAAATCAATGGGTATTATGCCATCAGAAAAGAAGAATTAATCCCTTTGTATGATTACGTCAGAGAGTTAATGTCGGAATTCCCTTCAGAACCGACATTTTCTTATGTCCCAAGATCACAAAATGCTCAAGCTGATGCACTGGCTAATATAGCCACAGCTTTAGCAGATCCAAATCGGGACGAGACAACCATCGGTATTGCCCACCGTCGTGCAATTTCACCTTATGTTCAAGTCAGAACAGAGGAAATTAATGAAATTAGTCCCATTCCTGAACCATATGGTCATACTACAGGATGGATGTCACCTATCAGGGAATACCTTCAAAATGGAACACTTCCACCTGATAGAGCCAAGAGAGAACAAATTCGGCGACGTGTGGTCAATTTTACTCTTTATGATGGTCCAAACCACCTCGAGAAAATTCTCTACAAACGTGGTTTTGATGGAGTTCTCTTCAGATGTATTGATGGTGAAGAGACAATGGCTGTCATAAAAGAAGTGCATGCAGGAGTCTGTGGTGCCCACCAGTCTGGACATAGATTGTCTGATCAAATTCGAAGACTTGGATACTTATGGCCTTCAATGATACAAGATTGTGTTAATTTCACAAAGAATTGTCATTCATGCCAAGTATATGCCAATTTCATTCATCAACCTCCAGAGTTGCTTCATACAGCTAAATACTCATGGCCATTTTCCACATGGGGAATGGATGTGGTGGGACCTTACCCTTCAGCTACAGCCAAACAGTTTAAGTACATTCTTACTGCTACTGATTTCTTTTCCAAATGGGCAGAGGCAGTACCTCTCAAAGAAGTCAGTTCTAAATGCATTGTTAGCTTCATCAAGTCTAACATCATTACTAGATTTGGTGTCCCTCATACCATATTGACAGACAACGGCACCAACTTCTGTTCTTCTGAGGTAAAGAGATTGTATCAAGAATACAACATTAAGTCCAACCATTCATCTCGATATCATGCAGCGGCTAATGGTCAGATAGAGGCCTTCAACAAGACTCTTTCAAATATACTGCAAAAGATGGTGGATAAAGATAAGAGGTCATGGCCTGATAAACTCTATCATGCTTTATGGGCTTATCGGACTACCACTCGCAATGCAACGCGGTCTACTCCATATTCATTGGTACATGGAACAGAAGCAGTCTTGCCAATTGAAGTCCAATTGCCCTCACTCAGAATAGCCATTTGTGATCAGTTATCAACAGATGAGCAATCCCAAAAGCGGTTGAATGAATTGGAACAGTTAGATGAGAAAAGATTGTGCACTTTGCACCACTTGGAAATCTATCAGAATCGAATAGCACGAGCTTTTAACAAAAAAGTTCGTCTTCGTTCATTCATTCAGGGAGAATTGGTATTGGTTCTCAGAACACCAATGATACCAGGAAAGAAGCCTCCCAAGCTTGAACCAAAATGGGAAGGACCTTATTCAGTACATAAGGTCTACTCCAATGGAGCGTATTCTCTGATTTCAATGGATGGAGAACACATCACGACTCCAACTAATGCCAGATTTCTGAAGAAGTATTTTGTATAAACACAAAATATTGTTCACAGAACTAAGACTCTTACATTTGGTTCATACATCAATGGTCCAGTATGACCTTAAACTACAACTACGTCCAGCATGACGATAAACTGTATGGTCCGTGCATATGACCTTAAACTATTCGCACTTATGTCCCTGCAACATGACACTAAACTGTGCAGCACCAATAGTCCTAACTGCAAGACTTTAAACTGCATAGTCCCTGACTTTGTCCTACATGACAATAAACCATATAGAAGTTCTTATATTTTGTCCGAGATGACATTAAACTATATTTTTTCCTAGCGACATGACATTAAACTGTGTGGCACTTTCATCGTCCAGCATGACGTTAAACTGTGTTAAGTCCCTTATTGTCCTACATGACACTAAACTGTATTTTGTCCGAGATGACATTAAACTATATTTTGTCCTAGCGACATGACATTAAACTGTGTGGCACTTTCATCGTCCAGCATGACGATAAACTGTAAAAAGATCAGAACTGATATCCTCATATTGATTCACCTTAGTCTTAGCTACATGACTTTAAACTGTACAGCATCAGTTCGTCCTTGCTATATGACGCTAAAACTATACAGCAATGGTCCTGTATGACTTTAAACTGCAACTTCGTCCCACACGACATTAAACTGTGAAAAAGTTCCATAAACAGTACAGCATGACCTTAAAACTGCATCATTCCTGGTCCATGTATACGACCATAAACTATTTGCAAATATGTCCAGCAAGACGTTAAACTGTGACGTCCTAACTACATGATGCTAAACTATATAAAAGCCCCTCACGTCCGGAAAGACGTTAAAATATATAATCATCAAAAGTCCAGCATGACATTAAAACTGCACAATCCCCCTTTCGTCCAATATGACGTTAAACTATATTGTCCCCATCGTCTTAACTACATGACGCTAAACTGTACAGAAAGTCCCTTTTTTATGTCCTACATGACATTAAACTGTACATCGTTAAGGTTGTTATTACCTCTTGTTTCTCACACCGAGTATGACTCACGTGAGCTTAGAGCGAACATCAACCATAACACTCCCTTTGGGCCACTAACCATGTGTAAGTCCCAACAACATTTTTTTTTTAGATCATTGTCCACAAGAACAACTTGATCATTAATTCATTCTTTAATTGAACTACACAGACTTTGATCCTTGCCCTCCAGGCTGGGTATGTAGGCAACCTCCCAAAGGTTCAAGCCCAAAAACAATCTCTTCACATTGGTTCATCACAATCTCATATGATGATGATTTGTGAAACCACCCTTGGAATCAATATCTTTACATTGATTCACTTTCGTCCTTGCTATATGACGTTAAACTATACAACACTTTTGTCCAGTACGACAATAAACTACAATATTCTTTGATTTCCTCATTTGAGAAGGAACCATTATTAACATTGATTCTTTTTCAATCATGGTTTTCATTTTCAAAAAGACTACGTACATACATGGTAATGCCTAAACTTTTTATCTTAGGTTAAAACCATCATTGCACTAAAGTCCCTTTTCACCCTTCACATGTACGAACCAAATTTGTACAAAGGGTAGTTTCTAGAACTACGTGGACTTGATTCCCATCCTTATGGGATACGTAGGAACATTCGAGTGTCCCTCGAATCCAGTCCCAAGTTTTTTGGGCCTAACCCCAAATTTCACTTTCAGTCCCTTGACTGAAAAGTCCTCATGAAAACACACACTGTGTATTCATTATTATGGTCCGAATTCTATGACCCAAAAAAAACTAAGATCACTCATCCTTTCGTCCTGCACGACGTTAAACTGCATTTCAAGAACTACGTATGGCTTGATTCTCATTCTTATGAGATACGTAGTGAAGTCCAAGTTTCAATTCAGGACCCAGCCACAACATGATTATGGTTTTCATTGACCTATGTATCTCTATATACATTGGAAAATATCCATCTTTATGTATTATAATCCTAACCTTAAATATTTTCAGATCTTCATAACCCTTTTCATGACTTATGGTCACAAAAATGTCAAACTTCTGAGAATTCTTTTGCCTGACTATGCAGCACGTGCCCATAGGTGGCCTTGCATAAACAGTCCACATAACAGACTTGTCAGCCAAGAGATGCTATTTATTTGACCATGCAGCCAATGCCCATAGGTGGCCCTGCATGTTTTCAACCCCCTAACGGGTTTGTTAAATAATAGTAACTTCATTCTTGGGAAGAATGCCTCTTTTGTCCTTATTTGTCTTAAACGACAGTATGTAGGGATCCGCAAAAATAGCCATCCTTAACATATTTGTCCCATATCCTTTTTCATGATCTGAAAGTATTCAAGTCTATGGTTTATTCTTCTTCCCTACGTTTGGGTTAGACCTTCGTAGGAGTGATATTCATCCAGTTCTTCGATATTCTTGTTTGAAAATATCTTCTCCATATTCAAGTACCTCTTTCCATACAACAAACTCTATGCTTTAGAAAATTTGAATCTCCATAAACTTTCACTGGCTTTTAGCACTAGGAAAGTAAATTTCTAAGAGTTCTTTTGCCTAACTATGCAGCACGTGCCCATAGGTGGCCTTGCATAAACAGTCCACATAACAGACTTGTCAGCCAAAAGATGCTATTTTATTTGACTATGCAGCCAATGCCCATAGGTGGCCCTGCATATTTCAACCCCCTAACAGGTTTTGTTAAATAATAGTAACTTCATTCTTGGAAACTACTTCTTCTAATGCTATTTAGCTCTTTTTCATATCATTCCTCAGATTCAAATATTCTTAAGTCATAGTTTACATATTTTCTCTCATACTTGAGTATGGTAATTTGTTTTCAGATAAATTATCAAGGAATTGAATCCATTTTAATCCATTTTTCGGTCAAAGCTATTTCGACCTTAAACATTAGCCTCTTTATGTCCGGCTTGCATGACTTTAAACTGCCCACACAAAAGACAAAGAAACTCTGAATAAAAGTCAAGTTCCAGCTCACTAAATATACATTTTTTTGTATGATTTAGGTAATATTGAGCAGTTAAAAGGTTCAATGTTTGTAGGGTTATTTGTAATAATCCTAGTAAAAATCAAACTATGCTTACTAAGCCCATTGGCTTAAGTAAATTTGAAGCAGGTAATGGAAGAATGCAAGCACAAATGATTGAAGACAAAAGTGTTTTTCATTGATACACAAGAGTTAGAAGGACATCCACAGATTGGAATCTCTTCTCTTTTTCAAGAAATTACAGGAGATTGTCAACAAAAGTCTTCATTTGATGTATAGCATCCTGAGCCTTATCAACAGTTGCTTGAAGCTCGTGCACTTGACCAGCTTCACTCTTTTCAGCTTGCTGAAATGCCTTCTTAGCATCTGCAATGGCTTTCATGCCATTTATATGAGTTTCATCCAATGATTCATTAAGCTGATCAAGTTCCCCAGTAATAGCATCTAACTGTTGCTGGAGTTGCACCTGCTGGACGACCTTTTCTTTGATTTTTTGTTTCAGATCCTTCATCTTGACAACATAATCAGCTTCAGCCTGGGATATCGCAGCCTCAAATTCGCCTATGTTGACTGACAATTTCACTCTGGTCAAATCTTCGCGACTTGTCTGCATTTGCTCCCTCCTGAAGATAATCTGTTTCACTGCAGCATGGATCTTTTCATACCCAAAACCACCAAGTCCCATTATAACAAATTGGGATGACAATCGGGAAATTTTTGATGGTAGCTCTTCTAAGGGCACCCCCGATATGATGTTCCATATATTGTTCCACGCCTTACGTCGTGAAAAGCTGAACGCTTTGAGCATCTCTGGATCTGATTCAACATCTTCGTCAGAAGGGGGTATGTAATCTGGAATTAACATGCTTAAAGAAGTGCCTCGTTCTGCTCTTTCCCCTCTGACTTGGGCTTCTTCACTTTCAATTCCCATTGGGGCAGAGGCTGAAGCCTCATCTACGGATCTAGCCATTACAGTTGATGGCCCTACATGATCAATTGAAAGATTTGAGTTGAATCTTAAAGAATAACAAAAGAATGGATTGTCTTGCAAATAAAGTACAATCACAAATATTGTTATCCCTTACCCAATGGTGGTTCAGCAACATGAGAAGACTTCTCCCCATCTTTCCCGGTTTCAATAGGATTTTCAAGATGGGTCTCAGGAGAGTTTATTGGATTTAGCTCTACTTGAGCTAATGTTTCTGCAATGATAGGGTTGACATCAGTGTCCACACCCTCTTCAGGCATTGGCAGTTCAGCAGCTTCTACGGAAGAAACTGCATTTTTTTTTTACATCATGATTAGAAATATTTTCTTTTAAAAGAAAAATTTGGGCGAAGGGTAACACTCACGCCCAAGGTCTTCTAAATCACATGACAATCTAGCATGATCATAAAATTCTTCAAAAGTCATTCCTTGATTCATCATTTCATCCAATGATACTTCAGAATCTTGGTTAGTCTCACCAGTGGGAGCATTTGCTATATCTTCTTGCTGACTTATGTCCTGCAACCCCTGACCCTGGACAGCATCTTCAGTAGTGGGAGGGATACTGGGAATGGATGGCAGCTCTTCTCCAGGAGCTACCAAGTCAGCTTGAGTTTGTGGTTGTTCTACAGCACCCTCCACGGCCTTTGAAGAAGGATCAGTCCCTTCCCTCAAGGGGGAAATTGAAGAAGCCCCTGCAATCCTCAGAAATATGAGTAACCATATGATTATGGGTATAAACTCATGATTGTTCGAAGGACTTACCACTGCTAATGAAACGTTTAGCTAAGGATTTCCTCCTTCGTTGCCTTGGCTTCTTTTGCTTTTTTGGAGTTTTAGCTGTCTCCTTTATTGGCACTTGGATTGGCGAATGAAAGGCTATGTCCAGTGCCTCATTCATGGCCTGCTGGCCTGGAGATATCTCGCCTGGTTCGCGAGGAGAATCAGCAGCAGCCCCAACAGCGGTACCACCAGGGCTATATTGTGGCGAAGGAACCCCGGTCCCTTTCTTTGCAAGCTGCAAGATGAAGAAAATAACTTTCTTAAGAAACAAAGCTTCAACTGAAATCAAGTTGCAAATAAAGAAGGAAAACTTACATCTTCAGGAGCCACGTACTCTTGCCACTCCTCATCTCCAGAACCACCAGCCCCCTTAATGGTGCCACGATCAATCATTTCCTTCACCCGCCTGGTGATAGGAGTTGAATTATCGGTGGCATATATGAGCATTTCCAGCTCTCTGATGTAAGCCCGCACTTCATTGGGGTTATCTCCGTATTGAAGGTCTTTTGAGGCTAGAAGATATCCTATCCCAGGATGTTGTAGACCCTCACACAAATCCAGCCAGGCGGTTTCAGTATCACAGTATAAGCTCTGCCATAGCTGAACAGCCTCTGGTCTTAGATATAAAGGCTGTGAGGAAGGTCCTACAATTTTTGATTTTAATTTCTTCCCAACTCCTGCAACTACAGATAGAGAATAAGAAAGTGAGACTTATTACTTTATAAAGTAGCAGTGATTGAAGTTATTACAATCAAATAACTCACCAGGAGCTGATGGAGTGGGTCTTTTAACTCTGGCCGGAGGATTATATCGGGCACGAAACCGCTTTGCTGCCGGTTGTGCCTCATCATCCCCATCATGATAATCCGAGGAATCAGTTCTAGAGGAGGAGTCTGTTGAACCTATTTCAGGAGGAGAAGCAGCACCTTCATGAGGAAGAGTTTCTTTCTCTACAGTCCTCTTCCTCTTTCCCACTTGATATACAGGGTGATTCAATATCCCTTTAGGGTATGATGCTATCCAGTGTTCGGTATAAAAAGTAGTCAGATAATGTGCCGCTTTTTCAACTGGTAGATCAAATACTGCTCCAGTCTTCTCTCTTGACGTCAGCAACCATAGTTGTCGAGCAACCATCGGATGTTGATCTAACCTGACGTGTACTGGAGGGGATACAACAATCTGTTGTAAACATTTGAATTGGCGTGCAAATCTATATGGAGCATAGGCCTCGCATATGATTTCTCCATCAACCCTGGCTACTAATACGCCATCCCTGCAAGCTAGCATGTATGCCCTCAAATCCAAAGGGGCTTTCCCATCATCAACAAACCGCCCAGATGGCGGACTTCCATAAGGAAAGAAGTTGAATTCCTTATACATGCTTAGTCTTACTTTTATGTCATAACCATTGACATCTAATGGAGAAATTCCAGAGAATGCTTGCACTGACGGTCTGAAGGAGCTTCCAGTAATTTGTAACCCATTCTGTACATTGTAAGTCCTAAAGTGAGTGGCAATCCATCCCCACAAAACCTGGAATGGTCCCACTATTCTTAAAGGAGATTTACCCTGGAAGACATTAAGTAAACTCCTGTGAATCTTTGCTAAAATGGGGGTAGCTAACCCAACCATTTTTCCCTCAGCTAACTTGGCCGCAATGACGAAGGTCCCTGGCCTAACGCCTCCCTTCGAATCTCTGACCGGCAAGAGGTAAATACTGAGCCACATTGCCAAGAAACCCGCCAGACGAGTTTTCTTTGGAATTCTTTGATTCACTTCATAGCCCCATTTTTCAAACTCTCCTGCTTCTAGAGTTGGCCAGAATGTGCCAGGAGCTCCTCTCTTCTCAGGTTTTGGGCAAGTGGTAGGACGTCTGGGCCGGGTATCCTTGGATTTCTTTTTTTTTGATCCTTTTTCCTTTGGCTCCATCCCTTTCTTCTCAGTAAGAAACACCTTCATCCATTCTTCTGGATGGATATCTTTTCTGAAATGAGTTAATGAGGTCTCTGAACTCTTGAGCTTATGAAAGATTTTGAATAATTCTCGAGCCAAAACAGGAGTCTTCTCTGGATCATTCCAAGTCACCTTGAGAGGAATGAATTCATCATACATATCGCCCAAGATTGGAGCTCCTGAAATCTTGTGGACATCCCACAAACTGATACCTACTTCTCCATGAGTCAAGTGGAAAGAATTAGTCGCTGGACTCCAGTGACTGAGTATCTCTGGCACGAAGATATCATGTCTGTAAATATATGTCTGCCCAACCCAAACAGCTTCATATATTGCAGCTCTCTTCAGATCCTCAATAAACTCTGCGCAAGTCTGTCGCACCCAGTATGCCCACATCCAAGTTGGCTTCACACCTCCCCCAGGGCGGAAATCCCAACTTTTCTTCCAGCCTTTGGACTGATCCATCTGAGCATCTCAGAAGATTGAAGGATGGCAATGTGGTTGAAGCTCAGGTGTATGTTTTTTCAGATCTGGTGTGCAAGGGCTATGATGCATCACATACGCCTTCTCTACTGTTCCAGCAGTTTGAAATACTCCTCCGCCTGAGATATTTGCTGAAGCAAAATTGGTATAATTCTGAAACCAAGAAAATGGAAGATAATTCTTTACTTCTGGAATAATGACTTCTTGCAGATGACCATGACCATACAAAGGTAGATAAGTGCAGTGAGGAAAGTCGTGATGATATTTCTTCAGATACTTAGCCAAATCTGGAAGAGTGCTGTTTTTGACAGTATAGTAATCAGGGCCAATGATATTCATCATATCATCTATCCGCTTTCTAGCCAGTTCATCAAGGAATCCAGGTCTAAGAGCCATTGAATCTGCACAGGAGTTGAATAAATTAAACTCTTAAATGGGTTTTATTTTTTCATAAAATTTGTGAGAAAATCTGAAAAAATGGATAAGGCATTAAGGCGCGCAAGTATGGAGATGTCGCGCAAGTGGTACATATGTCGCGCAAGTATTTGTCGCGCAAGTGTGTGCCGCGCAAGCCTTATTACCTTGAGAGTAGCGCGGCAGCGAGGAAACAGCGAAAATAGGAGACTTGCGCGGCGACAAAGACTTGCGCGGCGAGAGCTCGAGAAAATTCGGGGTCAGATACCATCTACGGCCGGAAGCAGCATATTTATAGGCCGGAGGGCCTATCTGCGCGCCGCACCCAGAGCGCTCAAACGCTTGCGCGACGAAGACTTGCGCGCCGACTAGAGACTTGCGCGCCGCCCTTTTCCTTTAGAGGGATTCGATTTCCTCAGAGTCAAATCCTCATTTTCTCTCCGGATCCAACTCTGAGGGGGGACTTTTGTTGACGCTCCTTTCGTCACAGAATCTAAAGATCGGAAAAGGGAATATCTGAGCTCAAAGTGATTAATCCTTTGAATAAACATCATAAATCGACAAAGGGATAGAAAAGGAGAAGATTGCCCATAGGTCGCGCAAGTTCCCTCTTGGTCGCGCAAGTACACTTGCGCGCCGCCTCAACACTTGCGCGACCCATCATAGTCGTGCAAGGGACTTGCGCGACAGATCTGATAAACCGCCCAGTAACCGCCCGGGGTCTTCTTTTGCCTATAAATAGACCCTGTGGGCCCCCCATTCGGGAGGATCTCTTCCCAGAAACTTGGATCAAAGCTCCCGACGCCCAAGTCTCTTCTCAAAGCTTCCAGAACACTTCTAAGGTAATTTCTTACCTAGAATGGAAGATCTAAAGGGAAGAAGGAAGGCCTAAGTGTTGAAACTTATCAAACACTTGCGCGCCGACTTAATTCCTTCAATATAACTTGTGCGTCCCTCTTCTGGAAGAACCTCAAGAGGATGGGAAAGGGTTTAATAAAGAGTCGCTCAAGTAATTCAACTCTGGTTGAAAATCGCGCAAGTATCCCTTATGTCGCGCAAGTATACTTGCGCGACCAATACTTGCGCGCCGCCGCAGGACTTGCGCGACCTTCAATACTTGCACGCCCCTATCTTTTTGGGTGCCCATCTTGCCCTTTTTCACCCCTCTTAAGCCATTTCACCCTTCCTATTCAAGATTCAGTCTTCAAGATACTCTTCAAAGCCATTTATGGCATGATTTCTAGATTTGACATCCTTATCTGAAAGGAATTCTGTGAAATATCTCTCAAAACCTAGTGATTTAAACATCTTTATGTCACCAAAGATTGAGAGTTCATTCATTCAACCTCATCCTTTAAGATGAGAGAATCCTAACCTGGGTCTCCTTTTTAGGAATAAGACTTAGTCATAACCTTGGGCTTCCTTTTCAGGAGTAAGCCCCAAGTCCCCTAACCTAGGCTTCCTTCTCAGGAATAAGTCCTAGTCATAAATCTTGGGCATCTTTCTTAAGAATAAGCCCCAATCAAGTCCTTTAAATCTTGGGCATCCTCCTCAGGAGTAAGCCCCAAACCTTAATCCCTAACCTGGGTCTCCTTTTCAGGAATAAGACTCAGTCATAACCTTGGGCTTCCTTTTCAGGAGTAAGCCCCAAGTCCCCTAACCTAGGCTTCCTTCTCAGGAATAAGTCCTAGTCATAAATCTTGGGCATCTTTCTTAAGAATAAGCCACAATCAAGTCCTTTAAATCTTGGGCATCCTCCTCAGGAGTAAGCCCCAAACCTTAATCCCTAACCTGGGTCTCCTTTTCAGGAATAAGACTCAGTCATAACCTTGGGCTTCCTTTTCAGGAGTAAGCCCCAAGTCCCCTAACCTAGGCTTCCTTCTCAGGAATAAGTCCTAGTCATAACCTTGGGCTTCCTTTTCAGGAGTAAGCCCCAAGTCCCCTAACCTAGGCTTCCTTCTCAGGAATAAGTCCTAGTCATAAATCTTGGGCATCTTTCTTAAAGAGTAAGCCACAAGTCTCTTAAAATTTCTCTTAACCAGTCATAAATTCCCTTTGATTTGGGTTTCCTTTTCAGGAATAAAACCCAATCATAAGTCCCCTCCTAATTTGGGCATCCTCCTTAGGAGTAAGCCCCAAGATTAGAGTATTCAAATCTCCATGAAGCACATATAACTTTGTGGACCCTGTTCATGGATTTTCTTCCTAAAAGTAAATCCTAAACCTTCACCTATCTGGGCAGTCATCTATACATAAGCCCCAAAACAAATTCTTATGATTGCATCTTTTATGGCACAATTGTCTAAATTTTACCAATACCTCTTGTTTCTCACACCGAGCATGACTCATGTGAGCTTAGAGTGTAAAAGTAATTATGACATTCATCTTTGAGCTATCAATCATAAAACATCATATCCCATTCCTCGAACTACGTGGGTTCTGATTCCTTTTTCAAAACAAAGGATACGTAGGTAGCCCATTCATGGGTTCGATCCCAACATTGAAATAATCTCTGTCCTTCTGAATGACGATAAACTTCAAGTGCCTCACTAAGTGGCTTTAAAACCAGCCTGGTCATCAAAATGACCAAGAGACTTTTATATAAATGTTTTGAAGGATACCATTGACCAAGAATCTCTAAACAAATATAGATGATTCTATATTGATGAAGAACCTCGAATACATATAAAAGATTCTCTAAATTTCTTGAATATTTAATCATTGATTGTTAAAACTAAAGGAAAGCTCATTTTATACTTGGTAATGTAATAAGGATTCACGAACTTAACTTAAATCTATAAAGAGAGTCCCGGAGTAGACAATAATTCCCCTCAAAAAGGTGTGATGAGTCCGACCTCCCATCCTCTCGACCAATGCAAATTCCTAAGCCTCATTAGCCCACAAGCTAATGAGCGCCTGCCTTTGGAAAGTAGGTCCCAACGGATGTGGAATCATTGGATGTTTCCGGTTCTACGAACAAACCCGTTAGAAACCGATCGGAACGTTTGAATCTCCCGTCCAGGAGGTCATCCCCGGATTCCGCGCGAAACATACACTATATCTATCAAATAGTTAAAAATTATTATTATTACCATATCTAAATAAAAATTAATAGATGATTAATTATTCATGATAAATAATTTTTTTTAAATATTTTATCTAGTTTCTATAAATTATCCTTAATAGATATTTGAGGGAAAATTCACCATAAAATATTTTCCCGCTATTTTTTCAATAATGGTCTTTTTTGGTGAGACTATTTATTTATAAATAAAACATGTAACAATTTATGGTAGATTGAAATCACATTTCATATCCCAAGTCACCCTAAGATGACTTTTATTTGTGTGGATGACTATGAAAACAAATGGGATTCAATACTCCTTTTATGGTTCTTGTTAACTTATAATGAGGTATATTTTTTAAAATCAGGGGGATAATCAATTTTAATGTTTTGTCTATCCATTATGATAATTAGAATGTATTTAAAAATTATATTCTTGGTGATATATCATATCATAATGTATATTTTTTAAAATAACATTTAGCATCTCTTATTCTAATATCAATGATTTCTTTTAAAATGGAAGTATTTGAAATATGTGTATAAAAGATGAAATCATTGGAAATTATATATAAGAATTTTTTATTCAAGGGTTTGTAAATTTCTAGACATTTCTATCCTAGATTCAATGGTTGAATTACTACATTATTACTATATACAAGCAATCACATCCCAAAGGACTGAATTTTTTTTAAGACATTATATACTAGAAACATATGTGAATTCCATAATACATGGATATATAAGTAATATCATACAAAAAAATTTACCATCATTGATATCATTCAAATGGTCAATCATCTATTCCTAGATATTAGAAAATTATAACGGGTGAAATCAGATTCTATGTGTGGGTTATGTGATTTTGAATATTACATCGGTGAAAAAAATGGATAATTAATGTGGTTGAGTGGAAAATAAAAAAAAATAAATGATTTTATTTGATTATATTACATGGATAATATAATCTAAAAACACATATATAATTTTCAAAAACAATCCTACATACCCTAGTTTCCAGATAATGAGGGTAGTCTTGACATAGCATGAAGGGTATTCTTGATCCCCACGATTTCGTGACAAGCACATGTCATCAAAAAATATAAAAGTAGGAATGAATATTTCAATAACAATATAATATAAGGATATAAAAGTTGTTATGAATACATGAAAAACTCCATTTTGAGAACTATACCAAAATTCAAAATGTTATAAAAAGGCCAAATTGTAATTTCCTAGGTACGATAGTTTTATTAGGTTGAGAGGGATGGGTGAATTAGTCATATATTTTTTAGGATTCATTACTAATTATATATGCTTCCCCTCATATTAATAATTTATTTTCATGATTAAATAAACAAAAAAATCATCAATATAATCCAAATAATTAACTAGGTACACTACCCAGTAAGAGCATCTACATACATAGTATGGGTTTGAGGGGATCTAATACCATAAAATACAGTAGATGAAATATTAGTTTTCACGGAATACAACGATTTATATATTCCCTTACACACATGTAGCACTATATTCAGTAGAATATGAATTCACTTAATGTACCGTGAAATTATATAAGATAATTTTGGTTAAAAACGACATGTTATTTTTAATCCACAATGAAAAGTACTATATCTGTAAAAAAATATTTTATATTCAATCCCAAAAGCTATAAAGTTAATCCTCGACTTCATAATTACACTAATTATGATTTCCCAATCTTATTTTCCAATATAATTTTTCAATAGGATATATACTGAAAAACATGATAATAAAAAACTCTTTAAAACTATGAATCTTATTTTCATTCATAACCATCATCTTAAAGAAATCCTCCATTCTCTTAACCCACTGAAAAACAAACAAAAAAATACCCTTGATAGAAAATTGTTGAATTCATTATTAAATTATCTGTAATTCAATTTTTAATTACACAAAAAATTAATTTATTTTCATCTCCATTCATTAGTCCATAAAATTTTTCATACCAACACACATGCCTATGATTGATTAGTGGAACTATGAGTCTGATGGACTGGATTTAAAATCTTCATCATCAGTATCATCTCTAATTATGATACTAATGAACTAAATTATCTTTCCTAATTATTATTCTCATTAATATTATTCTATGAATAATTATATATTTTTACTTTTGTTGTGACTAAAAAGTAGAACTTTCTTATTCTCTAATTAGGATCTACCTTCTCAGCCCTTATCAAATATGTGTTTGATTATTTCATATATATAAATTGAGATATTAAAGGATATTTTACATAAAATTCTATATTCCCCAAAATATTTCATATTAGATTTCATTATATATAAATTTTGAAATATGTATGATCAGCTTCCACATCCTATGACCTTCATTATGTTATTCTATATGTTATTTTTCATTTTGAAAATTTCTTCCTTTTTCAACTAGCCTAAATTATTCATCCATGAATATGGTTTGAAGCACATTTTCTCCCCAAATATTTCATAAATATACCCCTAAATACTTCACATCATACATAACATAAATGGGAAATACCAAAAAAATATCATCTTAAGATTTTCTCTAATCCAGGATGAATCTGATTATAATTTCATTACTCTTTTCCTTTAATTATGATCCCAATGTGAGTCTGATAACAAATTTTGTGGTGAAAAAAATAATTGAGTTCTGATAGAATTTTATAATGTTTTGGTATAAAATTTTATGAATACAATGGTTGGTATGGTTTTTATGAATAAAAGGGGAGTTGATTTATTTTCCTTATTAAATATCATTGCTAATATAATTTCAAACATAAAAAATATTATCTTCCCTATCAGCTAGGTCCTAACAACCCCCCATATATATTTTGTGTGAAACCATGATTCACAAATAAATGAAATATGAAAAATTAAACCGTGTATTCATTACCAGTAATAATATCCACAAGTGAGGAAACTAAATGAAAGAACTAATTTTTAATGACTCCAAATATATGCTATCTAAATTTAGTGATCATGAAATCATATTTAACTTTTATTCACACCATATATCACATATCGATAATTACTTCCTAAAATTTCATGAAAACAATTTTTTCCTAAAACCCCTCCAAAAAATAGTAAGATTAGGTCACACACATACCATCTAGATTCCCAATAGACTCAAAATAGTACATATTAAAAAAATCCGAAAGTATATATTTATGAAAAAAGTCCTCCCATGAAAAAACTATGAAAATAATAGGTGATAGAGTGGGAAAACACATAACTCAATAATTATTAGGAGTATCGATTACCATTTTCCATCATATATTTTGAAAAGCTTCCTCTGTTAGTGGTTTTTAAAATTTAATCAACTTGATCTGATGTTAGAACATTCCCAAGCTTTAATTAAATATTCACCACATTTTCATTGATGAAATGATATTAGATATCAGTTTGTAACAAACAAGAATATTATACCAGATTCATATTATGAAGGATTTAATTTTTATTGACACCTCCCAATATAATGAGTAAATTTACATCAATATTTAATTCCTCTACCTATATCCCCATAAACATAAGATTATTAGAGGCTTCGGTGGAAAAACTATGTATTAAAAATCATCCATAATAAGAGTGATTGGGATTTTTTATTTTTATACCATCTAACACCATATTCCAAAAAAAAGAAAATTCGACCATATTTTGATATTATATTATCAATTATTCATACACAATTATTATCTGAATAACCAAAAAAGTCAATATATTCCATGTTATCATAACTGATTCAATTGTATTTCCTTAGATATATCTGAGAATTCATTTTCTACAAAATAAATGTATTTCATTTAGAGAACTATAAAATTGTGCACATAAGGTAACATCGTATAAAATATTAGGTCTTGAGTCAATAATATACAAAAAAAATCCAATCTACTTCTAAAACACTTATTATTCTATTTTTATTCCATTTCCATCATTAAAAAAAATTTCTCACTAAAATCTATGTAGACAATGGTTTTGAAATTTTAATTCTGAACTTATAAAGACATTCCATCGAATAATTTTATAAAAATGAAAAAATATGTTTATTTTTTAGTGAAATTATTATTCCAAGAAAGTGTTTTATTTACCCCATTATAGAAGTCTCAAAAAAATTTACACTTCATTAAATTATTCAAAATATCATTCATCATTCCCCATTAATATAATGGTATCAACAAAAACAATTTCTATGAGAGAAAATTCAAGAAATTCTTTGATGTAATTATTGTTATCAACACATTATTTTTTGAAACTCATATTACTTATGAAATAATATAATTTGATATACCTTGAGCTCATAGAATTTAATTGATCTTATAGGTCTTTATTCAATAAACACACATATAAATTCATCTTTCCCAAAAATAAATTCAAAACATTGTTCAAAGTAAACTCCCCCAAGAAGAACACCATTAAGAAATGGAGAGATTACATACATTTGAAAAAATAATTAAATTCATTGTGAAATAGATGAATTAATTATTTTTTTCTTTTAATAATTCCATCGATGAAAATGTATTATCAAATTTAATTACCCCAATTTCTGAATAACCATTGAAAAATAATCAATCTCCATTCTATATCACTTCACAATATACATTCATCTTGTTTCATAAAACCCATTTTTCACCAATTAAATTTTCAATATACATATTATGTATGAGTTCCCATGTATCCTTATTATTTACATGATCAAGAAATTAATTCATCACTTGAAAAAAATTTTATTTCTCAAATCATTATTTGAGAATTTCAGATAAAAATTCGAATAAACTAAGGTATGTGAATATTTTCTTTCTTCTTCAACATGTGTACGTTGATCACCAATAATGTTCATGGACTCCTTTTACAACCATGGTGTATGTTGAGATTTTGTAGGTTCATCCTCACAATGAATATATATTTCAAATTATTATTCATTAGTTGTATTACTGTTTCCAATTTACTTATCAAATTTTTTAATAAATCAATCTTTAACTAGCTCAACTACAATATCCTTACTATTATATTTTTATTTTTAACCCATTTAAATAAAAGTGACATAAAAACCAAAAATTCTTAATGTTTCAATATTAAATCACTTGAATCCACATCCTTTTAGAGCATTTCCATCAAAAATTCATTCTTCAAATGTTTTATCAAACATAACATATTATCCACTAGCATTTTTAATTATACATAGACTTCAAAAAAATATTGTGTGTTTCAAAATAATAGTTTTTTTAAAATAATTTAATATGGAGTAATATATTAACATAGAACATTGAAACATATATATTTTAAATATACACAACAATACTCATTTCCTACCAACAATTATACTGATAAAGACCACATTCAAGTTACATATTTTTCACCATTTCCACCAAATGTTTTGTCATCCATTCAATAACACTATTTTTGTGAGGTATATATGATTTATCCATATCATGAAAAAAATAAATGTTTGTTAAAATATATTTCAGAATATTTATTTCTATAATGACAATCATTAGCTTCTTTCATTTCATTACATAATACTCACATTCCTTATCACATTTCATCTTGAAACTTTTAATCATTTATAGAGTATCTGAATTATGTTTTATATACATAACACATGTAATGTGAGTAAATTCATAACTGTGTATTATGAATTATATATCATCATTAGCCTATTTATTGATACTTATCCAAAAAATATTGGAATGAATGACATCCAATGGTCAATTGGAGAGAATATAAAATATATTATCCATATAAATAGTAATCATCCCTTTGGTAAAAATAGTTCAAAATTAGTCAATTTTTATTGTAAGATAAAAAATTCCATGTACACAGACTCAATTTTATAGACTTCTAATATTTCATTGGATAATTTCTCCCTGCCTTTTATGCCACAATTGACTCAATTTTACCGTACCAACATAACAAGAGTTTAATATTTATGAACTTGATATATATTTCCTTTAGTATGTTGAAAACCTACAACAATCATTCAATATTCTCCACCCTTCACAAAAAATCCATCAACTGTAAAAATATATTTTTTCCTTCCTCATAATTTTATGAAACACCTAGAAAGTTGGGATTCATACCATCAATATGCAATTCATTATTTGATTTTCTTTTTCATTCCCATTTATTTATGATCAAACACTTTTGATTCTCATAAATTCATAATTTAAAAATTTAATCATTCATTATTTGAAGTTTGCCTCATTTCTAATCAATTTTAAGTACAATATCATGCGATAATAACAGCAACCACACGAGATCCAAGGTTATTCTCCTTTTGTAGAAATTAGAGATGTTTCTACAAATGAATAATTTTCCACATTTCATTAATCATCTATAGATTCTGAGAACTGTTAATAGACATATGTTCTATCTGTAACAAATGAATATATCCAGTTTAAAGAACTATAGTGTCCCAGAATCATTCACAAATATTCTCATGGGGTCAGAAATGATTTTCAGTTTTTACTCCATAATTCTAAAACTTCATCAGAACACCATTCTCATACATATTACTTTTGAGGTTATTAACTCTCCCTCAAACATATCCACTTATAATTTGACAAATTGTTATATTTTTTTTGGTTTAACCAAAAAATATTTTTGATACATTCAAATCCACCACAATAATAGAATTATATTTAAGAAAAATATTTTCCTCAAAATATTTAACTATGACTAGATTAGTTAAGATGTTTCTCGTAAACCTTATAAACATTATTATCTAATCATTGTTGATATCTAACCTTTATGTTTTCAAAAAAAATTCTTCTTCTGATCATATTTCTTCCTTCATTATCAAAACTAATTATAAGACAATCATTTTCAAATTCATCATTATTATGGGGTTTTTAATCATTAGTTATAAGAACATTAGGATTATCCACTTTTTTGGTCGTATCCATTTACATAACATTCTATACATTCCTTTTCATAGGAATAACATAAATTTTTTCAACAAACATTTATGTTATATTTTATTCATCATTTAAAATTTTATCTTTAATTCTCATTAACAAACAGTAGAAGTATAATTATTGAATCATGTAACTTTCTTTTTGACACTATATATTGATTAATGAATAAGTTCTAATTCATCTTCATTTACATAAGTCTTCACATTAAGATTTATATTCTCATTTTTACATTGTCATGTGATTTATTCTTGAAATAAATCCCTCTCTGCCTAAAAAATTGTCATCAAGAAAAAAAATTTGATAGTCCATTATGAAAATTTCTATATTCAATTTTTATTTTTTATTTTAATGTCATCTTAAGTTCCTTAGAAATTATTCTTACTCTTATTTTAGATGAAATACAATATTCTTTTCTTTTCCATCTTCAGAACATAAAATTCTGAAATCATTATTATTCAATATTGATATAAATGTATTGTCACCATCATTTTGAAAATATCATTCTGATTTATCTTAAATATTTTCTTCATCAATATCATTATATAAGAATATTCTTATTTTTGTTTTGAGTACTTATTTATTATTCCATTTGGAAAAATATTTTTCATTATCACCTCATTTAATTGATAACTTCCATGGACATTTTTCCTCTTTATCACTGTCATCTTTATTATTCCATTGATGGAAATTAGTCGCAATTTTCCAAAATGATCGATATTCAAAAAAAAATTATAAGGTAAATTTCCATTTATATTAACTTGAAACTGTTGTCACATTTTTAGAAAACAACGATATAATTGATTAATGCTTTTACATACCTAATTTATTAAGTTTGAGTCAGTAATATCATCTTTATCAAAAACAATCTTATTCCTTTCATTCATTCCATAAATGAAATACATTAATCTATTATATTTTATTTTTCCATTTATGCCTTTATCCCTTATCATTTCATAAGTAATGATATTATAACAAATATCATCTAGAAATAGTGTTTCAGGATCTCTATCTTCAAATGAGGCAACTTTATAATTAATATTTTTTGGAATAATTCATGAGATATTTTTATCAAATGTAGGAGCCTCTGTATTTTCACCATGAAATTTTATATTTATTCCAAATGTCATTAAACATATTGAATAATTCCCAAAAGATTCATACTCACCGATTTTCAAATTCTAAAACATCAGTATCAAAATTTAATGTTTTTCATTATTATTTTTATTTATTAACATTATATTTGTTTTCCAAGATATACATTATACCTTTCATGGTTGGATAACCCCTTAATATTGAAAACACACTTTCAATAATTGATGATAGTAAATTATTAATAACAAATCAATCATTCTCAATATTCATCTCATCAAAAGATATAAGTGGAAATTTATTATCATCACAGGTAATTCCATTTGTTGATGTTTCAGGAAAATCATTTACATGTGATATAAGATAATGAAACATTGTTTCATTCTTAATATGGTAATTTTATCCTCTTAAACCAGAATAAAATTAATTTATATATAATTTAGATTCTCCATCAACATCACTTAAAAAAATTTAACAGTGAATAAATGAAGGGATCATTCCCTCCGATTCCACTTTTAATTTTCTGAGCAGGGGTGTTATATCAAATAGAAGGGGTCGATGAATCAGTGATATCTTTTTCTTTTATGTTTCCATTATTCTATAACAACTATAATCGCATGGTAAATATATCATTCCTACTAAAAACCATCGAATTAGACATCTGTAGGAACCAATTAATTTACATGCTTCACCAGTTAGTAAGAGAATCTGCGTTCTTAATATAGACTAGAATTGATGAAATACTACACATTCCACTATAAAACTATTTTCTTGTGGAATATAGAGACTAGGATGTGCCCTTAGAGTCATGTAGAACTTTGTATAATACAACATTTTATATGTTTCATATAGCATGAAATGATAAAATATAATTTTTTTCCAAACATGTTACAGATCATATTAATCTATATTCACAAATTTGATATTTTAAAAAATACATCACATTCATACCTATAAGCTAGTAATAACATCTTGGACTTCATAATGATTTTAAACTGTATTTCAACGTCTGATTTCCCAATCATATTATTGAATACTAAAATATATATCTCTCTAAATACCATAATAAAGATATCAACAACAAATATTATGAGTCAAAAAATCCGAATATGATTACCTAGTGCTATCAAAAAACCCTGATTACAATCTTTTCTCTTTATCATTCATCTTATATCCAAAAAACATCCCTGGTAAACTGAAATCTTAAATCATATTCTCTATATAAATTCAGATATTATATCTCTTCAAATATTAATATTAGATGTGTTAGTTAAAGTAAAAATTAATTTTTCCTTTTATATGTGTGACAGATAATGTTTATACAGGATTCCCAAAACACTTTCCATAAAAATATTTTCCTAAAATTTTGATTTTCCATGAATTTCTGAAACATTTATGTATTCATAAATGCTCTTTAACTCCCTTAAAATCCTATCGAGACTTCTATAAACATTAAAATTATTATTAGTACTTTATAAATCTCTAATATGATTATAATTATCCATTCCAATTTTCATATACTTTTTATTTATTATGATATAATATATCACTCTAATACATAATGAAAAAGAAAACATCAATTTAATTATAAAACATCTACTTGATTTCAAATCTGATTTTATAGCATGGATTAATTATTATGATGAGGGAACTTGGTCACTCTGATTCTCTTGACCCATGTGAGAATAAATAATAACTGAAGAAATATTATTACACTGCTCTATGAAAATTGGATAACCACTCTTCTTCATCTAATTTATTATAATTATTAAGATAGAATAATTTTCAATATGATTTGTCATGACATAAATGATAATGAAAACTACTAAAAACAAAAACAAATTTTTTTCTTTTCATTAATGAACCACTGGATAATGAAATCATTCTTTCTCATGACCCACTCAAAAAGAAAACAATAATTCATCTTCATAGAAAATTTTTAATAAAATTTTGATTAATATATGATCCTATTTCTAATTGATCATAACAATTTAATTTATTTTCATTCCATTTCATTGGTCACAACAATTACAAATAAAAAATATTCATCCTCCAATTGATCAATGGTACTCTACTTCTGATTGACTATATCAAGTATCTTCATCTTTAGCAACATCATTGAATACAATACCCATGAACATCCTTGTTTTTATCCAACTATTATTATCATTATCATTTTTCATCCATGATTTAAATATTTTGGCTTCTGGTTTGACTGAGAACTATCACAATCAATTTCTATAATTATGGCCAACCTTCTAAGACATTTCTAAATCAATGATCAATAATTTCAATCTGATGGATTAAGACATGAAAATATTGTCTACGAAAAATTATTCTTATTCAAATTATTTTATCAATGAATAAATTAGACATGACATTTATTGAACATAAGATCAAATTCTTTATCATTAAATATTTTTATAATATTCAAGAACATCCTATTCTTAGAAAAATGCACTTTATTTTCCCATTAGCCTCCATACGATAGATCAGATTACGATTTTCAAAATGTGTTCTCCCCTCTTATTTTTTAAATAAAGCACCACAATCCTAACAAAAATCTAATGATATTTGAAAAATACAAAATAAAATAGATTTTTATGATTTATATTGGATCTATGTTGAATCTTATTTTCTTTCACACTATGTATTTTTATTCATTCAGACCCAAAGTGAATCTAAACAGTCAATTCATCATGAAATAATCATCCCATTTAGGCGGAAAAACACAATATTTTTTATTCAAATTTTTTGAATATGAAAGCTAGTATTGTTTTTACCAAAAAAAGTTATGTTATCTTTTGTCTTATATATCCTTGACCACAACATGAATACCATTAATACAATAACATTCCTTATTAGCTTGGCACTAATATAACTTAAAATAACAAGTACAAGAATATTGGATAACCACCCCTGTCCCAATGGAAATTGAATCTCGTGTTTAATGTTCAATATTTATTTCCACATATAAGTGGTGATTTCCACCTTCTTGAACCCAATCTGAGGATATTTAAAATACCTAAAGGCATAAGTAGGGTGCTAGTAAAAATCCTATTCGGGTTTCTATTTGTATTTTATAATAAGATCCCACAAATTATTAACCAAATAATGTGTTCTATTTAAATAAAAAGTCATGTCACATGGAATTCATATTTATAAAATTCTTTTTGATATTTTCATGAATATAAACTATTTAAAAAATATATTAACATATATTTTAAATAAATTTTTATATCCAATCACAATGTATTTGTACAATCGTTTATAAACAATTGTATATATTTAAAAATTTCACAAGGTAGTTATAGTATCTCGATTCTATTGGATCCCCACACAACAAAATGTGAATCACAGTAATATTTTTTTACACACAACCATTAGACACTAGCCAAAGAGGATGTATACCCATATCATTATAGATGTGACCTATTACACTGGGATTTGAATCTTTTGTAAAGAGTTAAGATTGGTATAGATCAATAATTCACTAACTTCCAAGGATTTCATGTCCTCTAAAAATGAATACTAATGGTAAATTTATTCCCAAAATCTTAATAATAAAATCCACTCCATTTTGTATTTTCAATATTCCAATTTCTCCCAATAAACCAACAAATTGGGTTTTTATTAAATCATTCCTCATTCCAAGATGAAACCACATAGTTTCATTAAATTTCATTTTAAACAATTTTTTCTTTAATAAAATATATAATAAATTATTTCAAATAAATTTTATAATTTAAACTGCAAAAATTCAATTTCAAAAGTTTCCACCAATTTCCAAAAATTCATATCACACACCAAATCAAGGGAATTTGGGGTTTCAACTAATTTCATTCAAAATAAATTTAAAACTCCAATATATGACTAAATAAGATTTTAAATTTTCCCTGGAATGAGATAAATAAAACCTAAATATTCTATGTTCGATTAATTATCAAATCATTATAAGAAACAACTTCTAATGCATCAATGGAACACGAAACACAATGCAAAAAATAAGAAACCCTAACTAAAGAAATAAAAGTATATATGATAATATAATGTATATTCCAAATATCAAATAGCATGAATTAGACCATCCATCAACATAGTGATCTATTAAACTATAAGGATGAGAGAATGAGATTGTTGTAGATTGAGAATAGAGAGATGAAACATACCAGGATGTGATCTTATGTTGTTCTAATAGCATATAATCACTTTTGAATTGGTGAATGTGGGATGCAATCATCTCATGAGGGACTCTATGGGATAATTAATCCTATTTTGGTTGTATATGATTATCCTTCACTTATACCAAGGGTATTCTTTCATTAAAATATATTTTTTGCAATAATTAAATTACATATGACTGGTTAGTTTTTCAGGGTTACACAGTTAGAAAAATCATACTCCCTAACTTTTCAACCCTACATTATGGGTTCCCTGTGTCTCCTTTGTGGTTTAATGTCTTTTCAATCCTGGTGTCAACTGTGAAAACCATCACTATTTTAGTTAACATGATTTTCACTAACAGGGTGCATGATTTTTTAAAAATCTACGCCAACCATACAATGACCATGAATTTCAAAAATTTCTAGAATTTCACATGAAGAATTCCTAAATTAAACCCAACCAAATAAAAAAATATAAAGTGGTTTATGAATACCATAAAAAAATTAATAGTATGTAACAACCTCCCCACCATATAATCATTTTATCTCTAGAATTAATGTTAAAAGGGTTCCATGTCAACAAGATGAGGGCATTGATCTCTCATGAGTGCCTCTATCTCATATGACTCAGGGGTATTATAACTAGGCGACCATGTCCCTTAGAAAAATGGTATATTTCTACCATTATGTATTGGGTTTTTAGATTCTATTATTTGGACTTGATGTTCAATCCAGGGTAAATCAGAATCGACATCATTATCAATCTATATCAAGGAATGTGATGTATCAGATAGATAAATTCGTTGATTGGAATTGTTAAATAAGTATTGTGTCAATGTTAGTTTAGATTAATGTTCTAAATTATAATAACCTTTTCACACCCACTCTAACACTTCTAATGGTCCCATAAAATTTTTATAATGCTTACTATTCATCCAATGTCTTTAATGTCACAAATAGGGTGAATCCTTAAAGAACACCTATTCACCAACAGAAAATTAAAATGTTATATAGTGAAAATAACTAGAAGACATATATTGGATCTTTTCCATCAAAATTTCTTGATGAATCAATTGAATAATATTCATCTTCTCATTGATTAATCATACTCTAGTCAAGAAACATTCACCAATCAATGACCAACAAATTAGTGAAATTGAATGCAATCCATAAAGGACCTCATGATTAGCCATTCTAATCACTTATTGGACCCTATTTTTATAATCAATGTTAACCTACCCAAAGAGATCATCGATGATAAACCAATGTCAATAACACAGGCATGGACCCTTTCCACACAAATTCTTATAGAACTTGATGTCTTTCCATTTAAATACTGATGGTATTAATCGATCAAATGGACTTGAGATTCCATTTACCCGTAAATGACTCTCCCAAAGTGTGATGTGTACCTAAAATCCTTATCATATACTATAGAAGATGGAAGTCTATAAAAATTAACTATCTATTTCACATATATATTTCCATGTTCCAAAAATCTTTTTCTATCATAAATAGGTATAATGTGATTTGATTTAGTCATATGACTGATAAAAACAAATATCTTATTCTTCTATCTCTATGTACATGAAAATCTAAACATGATTTCCATTGGGACATCATCCCATTTAGAAGTTGGCATTAGATGTTTTTCATGAAATTTAAGAGGTATGTAGTTATTAGCCTTGACATCATGAAATATATAACAATAGTGGAAAAAATCATCAATTCCACTTCTCATACATGGACTCTATAATATATGACCTATGTAATATAACATATGTTTGGTTATTGGGTGATGTGGCCAATAAAAATTATTTGAATCTCCAGTTACCACTTTACAGACAAATATCAGTACCAAAAAATAATTCTTTTAACATATATTGACCATTAGGTATTAAAACAACTCAATAACTGTCTAACGACCATATTGACAGTCTCTAATTATGGGGAAGTCATCAATAAGCTTTTCTTTAATAGAATAATTTCACTTAGTGTTTGTCTCATCTAAACACTAGCCACTAATACTTTGGTTCTTGATTCCGAGACACTAATACGAAACTGTTAAAAAAGATACATCTTGTTTCAGTCATATGATGATTCTTCATGGAATGGGTTAAAATATTCATACACGAACAATCTATGAACAAATTCCATTTCCCTGGTGTATATTTTATGTTATGGTAGTTAGATTATAGGTATTCTACATAACAAAAATTTAAGGGATTCAAAACATTTTTAGAGAATACAATACATATGGAATTGTGGTTAGAATACATGATAAAACATTATCTGAGAAGGTAGATCCACAAACTCATAAGGGTGTGCATTATAACTGTAGTTTCAATTGAATTGGTTGGATAATACATCCCATGTGGAAAAAACTGATGATATATATAAGAAAAAACATTATTACACTTCTGAAGATTGAAACCCAAACCTAGATCAGATGCATCACAGTTGACTACATATCCCTACATAGGCGCTGGACGATTCAATACTGGTGTAGTTGTTAGAATACATTTTATCTCAAAAAAAATATGAAATTTATCATCCGAACAAAAGATTACATGATTTCAAGTTACTCAAGTCACCAACGAAGCCAGCATTGCGTTATCCATAATAAAAAAATGATAATATCAAGAATATACCTAGAATATTTGAATAATAAAAAATTTCAGGGTTATTACATTGTCGTAAATGTTTCCAAAATTTTGGATCAAATGGTGTACCATGTTCTGACATCATGTATCCCAATAACATTGCTTTGTGAATCCATAAATTTCATATTGAATGTTATTCATAATGAATTTCATTTCTCAAAATTTTGAGAACGGATCTTAGATGATGCACATGATTCTCCTCAGTCATAATGTAAAAAAATTATCCATTAATAAATCCATGAAATCTTCATAATAGTCAAGTAAAATCAAGTTCATTAATTCTATATAAGCTACATGAAAAATTTTTACACTAAAATTCTTTATAAGGTACTCATAATGGTCAGGGGTGATCCAAATGGAATATTTAGGAATGTCAAATTCTTTTATTATCAAACGATTGTAACAAAATTTAATATAAAACATTGAGGTCTCCTTCTCCCATTTCAACGAGTCAAAAAAATCATCACTCTAAGATAAAAATTATTTGTTCATTATTACAACTCTTTTGTGTTTTTTGATAATGAACACATGTATGATGTTAAAGTTCTTTTCTCTTAAAAAAGAGAATATGTTCCCCCTATGGTGACACACTTAAGATTATACATCATTTCCCTATGTTATCATCCATTGGAGTTTTAAACACATTCATTATATGTGAGCTATATGGTATAAAGGAATACCCATGGTATGGGTACATGACACTATGTTGATAGAAAATTTTACAACCCTTACATGAGTTAGAAAAGATAATTAGGTATAAATGTATCATGAGCCAAGATGAAAAAGGGATCGAGTTAATTGGTAAAATATTCTATCCCTATATGAATTTAAAACTTATATATTTCATTCCACATCTGTGGACATGTTTTTCTAACTCTACTCGACCTTGTTTCCCATTATTCATTCGAAACATGGAACACCGCATCAGGTGTATTAATGGAAGTAGTTCAAGGATATAATTCAATTAGAGGATTATTTTTAATGAGGGAATACATCACCAATGTGAAATAAATCATTTCTTGTAGACAAATATGAAATCCCATATATTCTAAATATATAACAATGTTAAAACATGTATATTACTTATGAGATCATGATCTATCTTCATTAAAAGGGGTGTAGAAATATCCATTACATTAGATAAATTCACTATAGCTTGATTATGAAAATTTAAAAAAAGAGTGGAATGAACAAATGAGATTATCCAATATCATATATAGATGTCAATAATGATGGAGCTATAGTGATGGTACCTCACATAGTCCCTGGGCACATATCTACTTATTCTACGGACTGTTCCACAATTTGAGGAATCTTTTTCAGAAATTCCTATTGCTAGAATAGAATTTTATGTGATTCGTCTAATTTCACAATAGTTTCTATAGGTGCTGATGATTCTATCACACAATAATTAGTTGAGATAACATTGATGAAATTATTCATGTTATGTCAGCATCCACAGGAGGTATATTTATTGGGTTCCCCTATGAAAACTGTATTAAGAGAAAATGGATTTAATGTCCTTAAACTCTAAGACATACTTCTGCATCATTTTAATCATGGTTAAAATCCATCTCTAGTTTGGTAACTCTAGAATGATGGTTTCCCATTTCATCATTATTTTATTTGGAGTTTATAGGCATTGAAAAAGAATCATAATATCTCCCAAACATTCCACATAATTTTTATGATTTTTATAGACCTTGAAACTATAATTTATTATAAAGAGGGAAATCTAGTTCAAATTTTCCAAAACATCTCTTTGATGTTCCATAGTTTATCCTAAACTAGAATATGTGTATGTGAATGTAACAGGGCTTGGAAAACACACATGATAACCTCAACAATATTATTTTCCTAAATATATATTTCTTTCTATGGTTAATTATCATCTTCCTCCTTGATCCAATTTTTTTGTCCTCTTAGAGGAAATATGCTAAAAATCCTTCAAACAACATTAAATGCATAAAAGAGATACACCAGAATATCTCAATGAATGGAACATGTATAAGTAATATAAAATATATAGTCATGTAAGAATAATAGATCAATATACACATCTCAAAATCATGTAAAATTGTATAAATATTACTCAATACTTCATTCCCAATCCACCCTTTTGACATAAGGCTCTTTATTAAGAGGGCATGCCAGGCGCGCAGTTGCAACTACATATTATGTCCGGATAGGATTTCACAAATACATACTGACATAAAGGAAATATGTTTACCCCTAACGAAGGATACCACTTCAAAAAACCAGGTTGGATACCCTGTCATCCTAATAACCCTGAACATCCTAATATAACCAAATATGTTTTCTTGAAACCCATGGGTTACCTACAGATACCTATTATCAATCATTGGGAATGTGTGAAATAATATTTTTGAACCACGATGGATGTAAGAGATACATGATAGTGTTCATACATGAAAATGCACATAGGTAGAACTATACCATAATTCAATCATGTTTAATCAACCCATTGTACAACCACATGTATAAAATATAAAAACAACCACACAATTACTAATGGAATCGATAGCCTGATCACAAAGATATATGACTACAACCACTCTCATGTGCGTAATTTCAATTTATCAAACCAGGTTGGATGAAATATACAAATTTCCAAAGGAAATTTTTTTCAAGAGCTAGGTTCCCAATAGGATATCACCACTGATTACACATTTATATTCCACAATTATTAACCAAAGAAAGAGTTTAAATTTAAAATAAACAAGCATGGAATTTTATTTGAATATTAACCTAAATAATACATTACATTTCAAATGGATGAAATATTTTATAAAATGATAATAATAGTATATATATATATATATATATTCTAAAAAGAATGTGTAACACTGTATAAAAAAATATTATTTATTTCAAAACATCACATGGGTGCAACATGGTATTATGTCTAGAGTTATGATAGCAGGATTATGAAACACATAAATGTAAATTCTAGTAATATGTGCCTACACAAGAAACATACACACTAGAAAAATAGCACTCATAACCATCCCATTAAGGATGTTAAGTACTTCCCTTGGGTTTTCAGTTATAATACATCAAAATATTGATATAATAATAAATCAAAAATTACATCGGAATGCATGTGCTAAAAAAATTACTAATAATTTTAAAATAGTTTCAAATATATTAAATATTCAATTCAACAAATTTTACCTTTTTAATATTTCTCTTTCAATTTTAATCTCAATACATGTAGTTGTAATCAAATCATTCCATCGTCATGATAAATCCACTGGGTTTCTATAAAAATAAATTTAGTCTATTTTTATTAAATAATACTTTTGATACATTACACCAAATTAATTTACCACTATAATTTCAACAGTTAAAATTCCACAATTTTCAATTGATTTCATCAAATCCAAATCACACCCCAATTCACAAGAATTGGGGGGGGTCCTCAATTTTATGTCTAAGAAAATTAAAACACCAGTACATTAGGACATGGTTTTCAAAAGTTTATTTAATGAAACCGTTTATTTATATCTATTATAGTGTTGATTAATTTTACAAAAATATATGGAATCACCTACCACTAGATTATGGGATCACAAAACACAGTTCCCCAATATAAAAAACTCAAACAATTAGTGGTGTAGTTGAATATATTAGAATCAAACCATGATTGGAAATAATAAATATTTGGGGTTAGATCATAAAAAAACATATATTTATTAATACCAATGGTCGAGAGAAGAAGAATATGGGATAAAGAGAACAAGTAGAGGAATCATCATGTCAGAATTTAACATTTTATTTTCATAAATGTGATCTGATTATAGAAGTTTTTAGAGGAGAAAATCCGATCTTTGGAGACACCATGCAAGAGAAAATAATATATTTTATAAACAGGCCTATCGAGAACATAAATTGAGAATTTCTGGGTTTTAATATTATTTTCATATTAATTACATATCCTACTGATGCCTAGTTGGACATTATTGTATGGTTAGAAAAACTGTGCACCCGAACAATGTTCCCCTGATATAATGTTGCACAATTTATTATTATTGGGGGAACGATATTTTAAACTCAAACCAACCATGAAAACCCTCCCATTTATAATTTTCATAATTTTCATTAGAGGGGGATAGAATTTCATGAAACGATTTCCCAACTGTAGAATCCAAATATCTTACAAAATATAAAATCTTTTCCTATATTCATCTATAAATTAATACCAATAAATTAATGATCACAAGAGGTGTTTATAAATCCACGAAAATAGTAACAAGATGTTAAAATAATGAAAATAAATTATTGATAAAGAAAATGAATAATTCTTCATATTCAGTTCATGACCTCTCAACCATAAAATATTCAATCATCCATTAAAGGTCAATCAATAGATACATTATCATTCAATAAAGGGAATTTTTAAAGCTAAATATAATTTTGTGGGAAAGAAAAACTAAATACTCAACTATTATAACATAATTATAGAACCCTAACTTATAAATCATCTACAATAGTTTTCTGTTGAGGATTATTGAAAATCATAGGAAAATATATAACTATACTAACTAAACACATCAACGTCCTAGAAATTCATTATATTTTAAATGATAAATAAAATTTATTTCATAAATATATTAAAATTAAAAAATTATAGATATTTAATCTTTAATACCCCTTTTTAATATTTTATAATCTAAAACTGTCATTTAAATAAATATAAATGGAACATTGGATTAATTCAATTTAATCATCTAGCAGTGTTTTCATATTAGAAAATACATTTAAATTATAATCATAATAATTTTGAGCGACTTATCATTTTCACACTGAAATACAATATTAATGTATATATTTATTTCAAAAAATTATAAGAAATAATTTTCATTGAAATGAATTTTTGAATATGTTAAATTAATCATAAATGAAATCACACATCATGAATGTGGGGATTTATGATCATTTCATTTTTGACAAAATAAATATTTTCTTTACATATATGAGAAAATATTCAATGTTCCATAAATTCAAAATGATAAGAAGATTCATTTAAATAATATTATAAAATCAATAATTGTTAAAAATTGTTTTTTTAAAATAAGTATGTATAAAATGAATTATTTTGAATATTTTTATAAAACATCGACATTGATGAAAAACGGTTTTCAAAAAAAGTGAAAAATAAAATTGTTTTTTCATAAACAAATACATACGCCCTATTCAATAATCAATTATGAAAAATAAAAGAAAACCATGTATTATCAAGAAGAATATGTAGGTGTTTAAAATCAATATTTCTGATTAAGAGAGGATCATATGATTTCCTCCAAATAAATTCATGCATAAACAATCTTGATTACAGTGCCATTGAGATAGAAATCCCATACATATTTTGAATAATTATTATCATAACCACAATTAATTAATTAAAATAAAATGAACACTAAAACCCATAAATATATATTTATCAAATATCTATCAATTTAATGGGATAATATATACCTTACATTATGGATACAATTGGTGAATATGGTATGTGGATCGCATAAGAAAATGTGAGATGAGAACACCCTAAACTCAAGATCCACATTCTCATATATTTTATAAATTTATTATATATTAAATTTTATTTATTATATATCGATATAAGTAAAATATATTGTATTATAATATCATATATGTTTCTTTTATGACATTAAAATACAATGTTCTTAATAAATTTTTTAAAAAAATTATTGATTTTAGTTTATTAATGTATAATTTTTCCTGATAATTTTTTGATCTATATTTTCAGTCTTTGTATAGATCATGGTTACATAATATATAGTATAATGGTAACTATATAATTTAAATATATATTCATTATATATATTTTTAGTCATTAATAAAATCCTAGGATTGAAAAATTAATTATATCATTTTTGTAGACGATGGTTCATGTAACATCCCAAGTAAGTAATGAATAATAGATATTTTTATCTATGTCTATTAGTGAATTAGATTGTATTTTATAGGCTAAAATGAGAATAAATCCAATCTTAAGCATGGAATACACTAATATTTTCAAAAGATTATTTTACTGCCTTTTTGTTGGGAAACCATTTTTTAATCTATCTTTTGACAATTTGATAAGCTATGTTTGTCAAAATAAACTTATTCTTTATTATTGGGACTTCAAAATTTACATTGTGTGAATTTTTGGTATTATTCAGATAATGTTCTTTTTTTAATGAATAGTGAAAAATGTTGTATTTTAATTCAAAACCTCTTTTCAATCTAATTTATTTATATGATGAGATTATCTTTTTTAATTAGTTTTTAAGTTAAATTAGAATATATTTTTACCAATTAATCCAATGGTGGTCATTGGAATCAATTTCTACTTTGAAATTGGACTTAAACTGGTGTCAATCCTATGATAATTATTGTTTCATAAAAACACGCTATGTGTAATGACATCTAGAATTAATTATTAAATTCATTAATGTAACTTATATGATTTAAATTTTTTAAAATATACATCATTTTTGAATTCAGAATATCAAATATAGCTTAGGGTAAAGTTCTGGTATTTTTCTGAAAAACTTCAATTTTTGATGAATAGTGAAACCACTAAGTGGTAGTTAAAGAACCTGATTTTTCATTTAAATGAAACATTGCCACTTCTGTTATTTGATTTTCAAAAATCTAACATACATGGTTTTCATTAAGAAGTAAAATGTGGTTCAATGAGATGAAAATAATTTTTTGGTGAATAGTAACTTTTAAGTTCTTAATCGCGATTAGAGGTAATTAGTGTGGTTTGAGGTAAAAATAATGTCTTAATAATATGAGATCAGCTTGAAACATATCCTACCCTCATTTCATGTGTCATTGCAGACCAAAACAATTAATGGGTCAACTTGGGGACCCCATGGAGCCACTTCTCTTGGGGAATGACATAAATAACTTTTTATTTAATGTAAAAGTAAAAATGACACAAACATGAGATGTTTTACTAAAACAATTTTTACATGGGGTTATAAAAGTCATATATTTTACTATATATATTAATTAGAAAGATAAAATTATTTCCTAAATCATGATAGTTTTTTATAATTTTTAGACATTAAATATATTAAATTATTTATGACATCATGATGATGCAGCGATTACCTCATTAATAAAGGATTTAAATAAAATGAAATGATAATGTAAAATCTATGTCCTAAACATGTCCAAAACCTATTTTATGGGTATATTTCGAACCCTTATCACCTTACCCTATAATTATATCAATGTGGGACCTTTTTAATCAAACACTCATTTTAAAATAATGTAACATTTCTTTACTTTCCAAGAGTTCCCATCCTCTCCTCTTATAAAAGGCCCCCACCTCTACCTCCTTACCCACACTTCCAAATCCTTTGGATCGGCCAACCCCTGACCATTTTGTCTCTACACATCCCTATCTTACTACTAGAATCCTCACATTGGGCAGAAGTCTTCCCAAGGAAGCATTTTCGCTCCAACCAAAGGGAGTTACCCGATTTTAATGTAATGTCTTCACTTGAGTCATTTTTTTTATTTTGCTTCTCAAACCCCCTAAAATCTATCTATTCATTTATTTTGTAACAAATTTAGTATATTCAATAATCTTGGATGTTTTTATAATAAGGACTCGAGCTACACTTACACACACCTACATCTAATGGTTAAATAACTTACTATTTCCATGGATGGCGAATTTCTGCCTTCCGAAACGATGATTGTTCAACATTACTTTAACACCTTCAAAGGTGGACATTAATATGACACTATATTTATATATGATATATAATATGATTATGTTTTCCTTAATATTCTTTATTTTTCATTTTTGGCATACCTTTATGGGTTCCATTTTGGGTAAACACGATATCTTCATTTAAGGAAGTGGGGACTACCGCCCCTCAAAGTGATTTGATTCATTAATACCACATGTGGGACGTATAAAGGATGGAGTTATGATATTATATATGTTATTAAACTGGAATTATAATATACCTTTATATCATTATGATTCCATTCTATAAAAATACAAAATATAAATGAAAGTAGCGTTCATGCGCACGTACGGCTTACAGTCTCCATGAACGGTGCATTTCATTTTTTACCACTAAATGATTATGTAATATTATAAATGCATGCATGTACTGGATATATATTACATATATGATATCTACATAATTAATAACATTCTGGATATAATGGATACATGAACAACTTTTAATTATAAAGGGTTTATTTTTTACTCAAGTACCAATGATCGTTAAAACGACCGTTATTAACTTAAATAATTACATACTGTTCATGACATGGAAATAAGTGATATAAAAGTAATAATGAACTTGAAAAATGTTCTTAAAAAAGTAGAAATTAACTCAAGTTTATTATTCAAGAGATTAAAGAACGACCGAGTCAAGTCGGACCCGAGGTATGGGACTTCGTCTCAATCTCCTTTCATTGAGGCATATTTTGTTTTATACACAACCTTCTTTCATACAGTGTATAAACCCCTTTGACTTTTATGATTATCCAAAAGGAATATTTTTTATACGAAGCATTTTACTAAATGACAAAATGGAATGTTTTTGTCGTACGTATGCGGCGACAACGACTTCTCCACCGCCGTGACCATTATTTGAGTTTCAGATTCCTCTACAAGCCATAGTTTTTTTTAAAAGAAAAATAAATACCATGTTTTTCTTTTCTTTTGTTTTGGTATTGAAAATGTTTTTCATAATGTTTTTATATCAATGTGTTGTATTGATATCTTGTGATTGAAAGGTGGAAATGTTATGTTTCCTATATGCAAGTTTTATGTGATACGATTGTGTTGAGGTTCTTGGAAATTATTATGAAGAAGGGTGGATCCGTGATAAACTAAGGGTGGGTGAGCCCGATATAGCTCTCCAATGCATTGGGTAATGCGAAGGAGTGAAATGTTAAGGTTTCTCCAAAGTGATTTAGGGAATATACTATGATTGGTATTCAAAACGTAACCTAGAGGGTTACAACCTACGTAAGAATGTTATGAATGCCTCAAGTTACCTTAATGTCTTATGATTTCTATAATTTATTCATGATTTGATGAGGTATGTTAAAGTGCTTATGTTTTATGGGTAAAGTATGATTTTATTTTTATGTATATATGTACCCATGTTTCCTTTCCATATTTTTATATCCCTTACTGAACTTTTTATTCTCATCCCAAATTTTTGAAATGTTTTTCACAGGCCAAGGGAAAAGTACATGATATGATGATAGTGTCAGGGATTGGTCAAGAAATAATCCCCGTTTTATTTTAAATATGTTTCCGTTGATGGGAAAAATGGATACTATCTTTTATGTAACCACTTTGCATAAATGTGGAATGTAATACATGTTTTATGATCTAATTCTCTACAACTCTAAACCAGAAAAGATCCTCAATGTGTAATCTTGTAATAACTCATGATTAAGTAAGGTTTAAGGATGGGGCCTTATAGTTGGTATCAATAGTCAGTTTATATAACATTAGGAGTTTGAATTATATTAAATTTGTATCCAAAAATATTTTTTTGAAGTGATATAGAATTTGAAGATTACCATGTTTCTTTATCTAAGACATGTTTGTTCAGAATGGTTTTCTGTAGAGGAAACATGGAAGCAGTGCTAGGAAGGCATGCAGAAGGAAATAACCTTCCGAATCAGCATCCTGAGATGGTCGGAATTGGAACTGAACAGTCTGTTGCAGTAATGGAACAGTTGACCCCAGCGATAAATGGTGGTGGTATCCATGCACGAGATCAGCCAGATCAACCATAGAGGAACATGTCAGTGGTGGAACATTTCATGAGGCAACATCCCCCATCATTCAGAGGATCATCTGTCCTTGTGTTATCTGGAGGGTGGAGTAAAGCACTGGAGAAGATTTTTTATGTCATGGGGTGTTCAGACAATCAAAAGTTTAGTCTTTCTATTTACCGTTTGGAGGGTGAGGCAGATCAGTGGTGGTCGATGGTTAAAAATATTAGAGACGCTAATGAGATTGATGCTCTTGACTGGGATGAATTCAAAGGTATGTTTCTTGAGAAGTATTTTCCTAAGGTTGTTCGACTTAGGATGGAAAAACAATTCTTGGAATTGAAGAAAGAGGAAGACTTAGTGGCTGCCTATGAAGAGAGGTTCACTCGATTGGAAAGGTATGCTCCAAATTTTATCCGAGACATTGATAGTAAAATAAATCATTTTTACTAAGGATTAAAACCAAAATATCACAGGGCATTAGTTTCTCGTGAGTTTAAAAGTTATGAAAAGCTTGTTCGATGTGCTGAGAAGGAGGAAATAGAGATTTTGGATGATAAAGTGTTCTATAACAACCAGCAGAAGTAGAGACCGAGGTGGCAGGAGAAAGGGAAGAATTATTCAAAAAAGTATGATAGTAAGAAAACTAAGTTTCCAGTTTGTGATAAATGTGGTAAAAGGCATGCTGGGGAATGTCTCTTGAATTCTGGAATGTGCTGCTGATGTGGTAAGATGGGACATAAGGCTTGTGATTGCACTGAAAAAGAGAGGGGTGATGGTAAGACCATATTTGATTTACAGTTAGTGAAATGTTTTAAGTGCAATGAGAAGGATCACTATGCAAACGAGTGTCCGAAAAAGACCTTGGGCGATGGGAAGTAGTTAGACTACAAGCAAAACGGGGTGGTGAATCCTTTGCAACTACTTCAGCAGATGTCGGGCCAAAAAATGAAGTCGTATCAGGTACCATGTTTGTTTTTTTAGATTATGCCAGTGTGTTGTTTGATTCGGGGTCCACACATTCTTTCATCTCTAAAACCTTTTCTAGTAAAATGGGAATACCATCTCAAGAAATGACTCCAGAACTTGTGGTAAAAACACCTGGGTGAAATGTTGAGGCAAAAAGAATTTATAAGAATCTTCCTATCCTTATCTGTGGAAAGAACCTACTTGCAAACCTTATTGTTTTACCTCTACTAGTGTTTTATGTTATCATGGGTATGGATTGGCTCTCTATTTACCATTCTAAAATTGACTGTAGAGCTAAAGAAGTTTCTTTTCAGAAATACTTTCAGTTTGTGTACAAGAATGAACCCTTACTGTTGATAACTTATCAAGAGGCCAAGAAACTTGTAAAAGTTGGAAATGAATGTTACTTTGCACATATTGTTGAAAACAGGGGAACTGTTCCATTTAATGATATGTCAGTGATAAATGAGTATCCTAATGTTTTTCCTGATGAGTTTCCTGGAATAATACCAGATCAGGAAGTTGAATTTACTGTTGACTTAGTTCCTGATGCTAAGACAATTTCAAAACCCCCTTATTGAGTGGATCAAATTGAACTTTTAGAGTTGTAGGAGCAATTGCAAGATTTATTAGTGAAAGGTTTCATTCGACCTAGCACATCACCATGGTGTGCTCTTGTTTTATTTGTTAAAAAGAAAGATGGTTCTATGAGACTTTTCATTGATTATAGAGCCTTGAATAACATCACTGTTAAGAATAAATATCATTTTCCTCGTATCGATGATTTGTTTGATCAGCTCCAGGGAGCTCAGTTTTTTTCAAAGATTGACCTGAGATCGGGGTACCATCAGTTGAAGGTAAAGGAAGCATATGTTCCGAAGACTGCGTTTCGTACAAGATATGGCAATTATGAATTTGTAGTAATGCATTTTGGGCTAACCAATTCACCTGCTGTATTGATGGACTTAATGAATAGTATTTTCCATGAGTTCATGGATAAGTTTGTGGTGGTTTTAATTGATGATATTTTGGTGTTTTTGAAAAGTAATGAGGAGCATGAAAGACATTTAAGGGTTATTTTGCAAACCTTAAAAGAAAAGAAATTGTATGGGAAATTCAACAAGTGTGAGTTTTGGTTGCAACAAATTTCTTTCCATCGTCACATTGTTTCTAAAGATGAGATAACTCTAGATCCTTCAAAAACAATGGTTGTTGAAGAATGGCCAAGACCCACAAATGTAACATAGATTCGTAGTTTCCTTGGTTTGGTAGGCTATTACCGAAGATTTTATAGAAATTTTTTATGGTTATCTAGTCCAATGACTAAGCTAACTCGGAAGGGTGTTAAGTTTACCTGGACCAAAGAATGTGATGATTGTTTTCAGGAATTGAAAAGAAGATTGCTGAATGCTCCAGTTTTGGCACATCCTTCCAGGAATGGTGAGTTTGTTATATACAGTGATTCTTCATTGGAAGGACTTGGTTGCGTCCTAATGCTGAATGATCAGGTAATTGCTTATGCTTCACGACAGTTGAAAACTCATGAGGTAAATTACCCTACACATGATTTGGAATTAGCTGCTGTTGTTTTTGCTTTAAAATTTTAGAGGCATCATTTGTATGGAGTAAAGTGTGAAATATATACTGATCTCAAAAGTTTAAACTATATATTCACTCAGAAAGAGTTAAAAATGAGAAAGAGGAGATGGCTGGAATTAATCAAGGATTATGATTTTACAATTCATTACCATCTAGGAAAAGAAAATAAAGTGGCTGATGCTTTAAGTCGAAAAATTAATGCTTCATTAGCAATGTTGTGTTTGGAACATGATCCTTTTGTTATGGATTTGATGAACTCTTGCATAGAAGTTGTTGGTGTAGGATGTTCTTCTATTTTGTTTTAGGTATCAGTGAAATCCTCTCTATCAGACAAAATCAAGCAAGCACAGAAGCAAGACAGTGAGTTGCAGAAAAAGGTAGAGATGGTTCATAAAGGTAAGTTTCCTGAATTCAACATTGATAATGATTGTGTTTTGAGATTTGGGAATAGATTGTGTGTGCCTTGTGAATCACAGTTGAAGATATATTTGTTATGTGAAGCTCATATTTCTCCATTTTCAGTTCATCCTGGCAGTACTAAGATGTACAAAGATTTGCGAGAGTATTACTGGTGGGATGGAATGAAAAGAGATATTGCTGATTTTACTGTGAAGTGTTTGAAATGTCAACAGGATAAAGCAGAGCGGAAGTTAATGAAAGGGATGCTCTAGCCTTTACTAGTTCCAGAGTGGAAATGGGAGAATATATCCATGGACTTCGTTGTGGGATTGCCGAAGACCCCTCGAGGTAATAATGCAATCTGGGTTATTATTGATCGCTTGACTAAATCTTCTCATTTCCTTGCTATACGAGATACTTTTTCCCTAGATCAACTTTCCCGTTTGTATCTTAAAGATATAGTCAGGTTACATGGAGTTACCCTCTCCATTGTATCTGACCGTGATCCCAGGTTCACTTCTAACTTTTGAAAGGCCTCCAAAAGTCATTGGATACTGAATTAAATTTTAGTACAACTTTTAATCCTCAATCAGATGGGTAGTCAGAACGAACAATTCAGACATTCGAGGATATGCTATGTTCTTGCTCTATGGATTACCAGGGAGGTTGGGACCAACATCCTTCTTTGGTTGAATTTTTATATAATAACATTTTTCATTCCAGTATACAGATGGCACCATTTGAGGCGTTATATGGGAAGCGTTGTCGAACTCCAGATTTTTGGTATGATGTGGGTGAAAGAAAGCTAATGGGACCAGAATTGGTAGAAGAGTTGGCAAAAAGAGTTTAGCTGATACAGAAACACACGAGAACAGCTCAGAGAAGGCAGAAGAGTTATACGGACAACAGGAGGAAGGATCTATATTTTGAGGTAGGTGATCATGTTTTTCTCAATGTCTAACCATGGAAAAGTGTGATGCGATTTGGTAAGAAAGTAAAGATGATTCCATGGTTCATTGGACCATATGAAATTATGGGGAGAGTTGGATCAGTTGCATACCGGGTGGCTTTACCTCCGAGTTTATCTCAGGTGCACAATGTTTTTCATGTTTCGATGCTGAGAAAGTACATGCCAGATCCATCTCATGTTTTGAGTCCAGAGGTAGTTCGGCTGGAAGAGAACCTACCTTATGAGGAACAACCGGTCCATATTTTTGACCACATGGGGAAAGTGTTACGGAATAAGGTGATTAATCTGGTAAAGGTTTTGTGGAAAACCCACATGATGGAAGAGGCAACATGGGAATCTGAAAATGCAATGAGGGATAAGTACCCCCATTTATTCGATAAGTAAATAAATTACGGGGACACAATTTTCTAAAGGGGGAAGGGTGTAACATTCCAAGTAAGAAATGAATAATAGATATTTTTATTTATGTTTATTAGTGAATTAGATAGTGTTTCAGAGGCTTAAAATGAGAATAAATCCAATCTTAAGCATGGAATAAAATAATATTTTTAAAAGATTGTTTTACTACCTTTTGATGGAAAACCATTATTAAATCTATCTTTTGACAATTTTATAAGAAATTTTTGTCAAAATAATCTTATTCTTTATGATTGGGACATCAAAATTTACATTGTGTGAATTTTTGGTATTATTCCAATGAAGTTCATTTTTTAATGAATAGTGAAAAATGTTGTATTTTAATTCAAAAGCTCTTTTTAATCTAATTTATTTATATGATTAGATTATCTTTTGAATTGTTTTTGAAGTTAAATTAGAATATATTTTTACAAATTAATCCAATGGTGATCATTGGAAGCAATTTCACTTTGAAATTGGACTTAAACTGGTGTCAAACATTTGATACTTATTGTTTCATAAAAACACGCTTTGTGTCATGACAACGGGAATTAATTATTAAATTAATTAATGTAACTTATATGATTTGAATTTTTTAAAATAGACATAATTTTTTAATTCATAATATCAAATATATCTTAGGGTGAATTTTTGGTATTTTTCTGAAAAACATCAATTTTTGATGAATAGTGAAACCACTAAGTGGTAGTTAAAGAAACTGATTTTTCGTTTAAATGAAACATTGCCATTTCTGTGATTTGATTTTCAAAAATATGACATACATGGTTGTCATTAAGAAGTAAAATGTGGTTCAATGAGATTAAAATAATTTTTTTGGTGAATAGTAAAATTTTAGTTCTTAATCGCGATTAGAGGTAATTAGTGTAGTATAAGGTAAAAATATTGTTTTAATAATATGAGATGAGCTTGAAACATGTCCTACCCCCATTGGATGTGTCATGGCCGACCAAGAAAATCCATGGGTCAACTTGGGGACCCCATGGAGCCACTTTGGTTGTGTAATGACATAAATAACGTTTTATTTAATGTAAAAGTAAAAATGACACAAACATGAGATGTTTTACTAAAACAATTTTTACATGGGGTTATACAAGTCAGATTTTTGACTATAAATATTCATTAGAAAGATAAAAATATTTTCTACATCATGATATTTGTTTTTATAATTTTTAGATATTAATTATATTAAATTTTTTATTACATCATGATGATGCAGTGATTACCTCATTAATAAAGGATTTAAATAAAATGAAAAGATAATGTAAAATCTATGACCTAAACATGTCCAAAACATATTGGATGTGTATATTTAGAACCCTTATCACCTTAAACTATAATTATATCAATGTAGGACCTTTTGAATCAGAAAATCATTTTAAAATAAAGTAACATTTCTTTACATTCCAAGAGTGCCCCTCCTCTCCTCTTATAAAAGTCCCCCACCTCTACCTACTTACACACACTTCCAAAGCCTTTTTATAGGCCAACCCCTGCCCATTTTGTCTCTCTAAATCCCTCTCTTACTCCTATAAGCCTCAATTTGGGCAGAAGTCTTCCCAAGGAAGCCTTTGAGCTCTAACCAAAGAGAGTTACCCGGTTTTAAGGTAATGTCTTCACTTGAGTCCTTTTGTTTTATTTTGCTTCTCCAACCCCATAAACTCTTTTTATTCATTTCTTTTGTAACAAATAAGTATCTTCAATATACTAGGATTTATTTATAAGAATTATTCTAGCTACACTTACACACACCTACATCTAATGGTTAAAGAACATACTGTTTCTGTGGATGGCGAATTTCTATCTCCCAAAACGATGATTGTTCAACATTCTTTTAACAACTTAAAAGGTGGCCATTAAGATGGAACTATATTTATATATGATATATAATATGATTATGTTTTCCTTAAGCTTCTGTATTTTTCATTTTGGGCATACCTTTACGGTTTCCATTATGGGTAAACGTGATATCTTCATTTAAGGAAGTGCGGACTATCGCCCCCTCAAAGTGATTTGATTCGTTAATACCATATGTGGGACGTATAAAGGATGGTGTTATGATATTATATATGATATTACACTGGAATTATAATATACCATTATATAATTATTATTCCATTCTATAAAAATAAGAAATATAAATGAAAGTAGCGTTCATGCATACGTACGGCTTACCGTCTCCATGAACGGTGCATTTCATTTATTACCTCTAAATGATTATGTAATATTATAAATGCATGAATTTACTAGATATATATGACATATATGATATCTACAACATTAATACCATTCTAGATATAATGGATACACAAACAACTTGTAATTATAAAGGGTTTATTTTTTACTCAAGTACCAATGATCGTTAAAACGACCGTTATTAACTTTAATAATTACATAGTGTTCATGAAATGGCAATAAATGATATAAAAGGAATAATTAACTTGAAAAAGGTTCTTAAACAAGTATAAATTAAGTCATGTTTATTATTCATGAGATTAAAGAACGATCGAGTCAAGTCGGACCCAAGGTATGGGACTTCGTCTCAATCTCCTTTCATTGAGGCATATTTTGTTTTATACACAACCTTATTTTATACGGTGTATAAAACTCTTTGACTTTTACATTTATCCAAAAGGAATATTTTTTATACGTAGTTTTTTACTAAAAAAAAGGGAATGTTTTTTTCGTACGTATGCGGCGACAATGATTTCTCCGCCGCCATGACCATTATTTGAGTTTCGGCTTCCTCTACAAGCCATACCTTTTTTTTAACGAAAAATAAACATCATTTTTAACTTTTATTTTGTTTTGGTATTGAAAATGGATTTGATTATGTTTTTATATCAATGTGTTGTATTGATATCTTGTGATTGAAAGGTGGAAATGTAATGTTTCCTATATGCATGTTTTATGTTATACGATTATGTTGAGGTTCTTGGGCATTATAATGAAGATGGGTGGTTCCGTGATAAACAATGGGCGGGTGAGCCTGATATAGCTCTCCAATGCAGAGGGTAACGCGAAGGAGTGAAACATTAAGATTTCTCCGAAGAGATTTATGGAATATACTTTGATGGGTATTCCAAACGTAACCAAGAGGGTTACTCCCTACGTAAGAATGTTATGAATGCCTCATGTTACCTTTATGTCTTATGATTTATATGATTTATTCATGATTTGATGAGGTATGTTAAAGTGCTTATGTTTTATGGGTAAAGTATTATTTTATTCTTATGTATATATGTACCCATGTTTCCTTTCCATATTTTTATATCCCTTACTGAGATTTTTATTCTCATCCCTAATTTTTGAAATGTTTTTCACAGTCCAAGGGAAAAGTACATGATATGATGATAGTGTCAAGGAAGTGTCAAGAAAGAATCCATGTTTTATTTTAAATATGTTTCCGTTGATGGGAAAAATGAATAATATCTTTTATGTAACCAATTTGAAAAAATGTGGAATGTAATACATGTTTTATGATCTAATTCTCTAAAACTCTAAACCAAAAAAGTTACTCAATGTGTAATCTTGTAATAACTCAAGATTAAGTAAGGTTTAAGGCCGGGGACTTATAGTTCATGCATACACATTAATGTTGTTTTTACAATTTTATGGATAGAATGAAAAAATGTTAAATAACAGTTAAACCATAGAGAATAAATTTTATTCTATACATATAATATATATTCACTAAATCTGAATTTTTTATTATTTATATTAAGTATAATATAATGCCCAATCACATCAGTTAGTGGATGTGGTCATCGACATGTATGCACTAGCAATGTTATCAATTTTCCACAAATATGAATGTAAGTTGTTTGGTATGAAATTATAATTTATTAATATATATTACTTCATAAATATAATATATCTATAAATTGAACCAATCATGAAAACCATCGATGAATAATATTGATATAAAATGAATGAATTTTTTATTTGTTGGTGGAAATACACTTGGATGAATGAGTGGGGAATTAAATTGCCATTTTTGAATGGATTCATTATGAATATCAGTTGTGACATAGTATTTAAATAATAAATTATTTTTAGGATATTTTTGTAATTTTTTGTTGAATACAATGTGTTTATAGAAGATTTAATGATAAATAATTTTAAATTTTTTATCTGTGATGATTTCTTGTTTTTCGATTGGGATTCTCTAGGTATATTCTTATTATAATTGATATTGGTAATTTATGAATACAATCACATCAATTTAATCTATATTTAAATATTGAATATAGTTTATTTGGATTTGATAGAGAAATGAGGCTCAATTTATTGTATGTAAAACAAATTAGTAATTTAATTGTATATGGGAGGGAACGACCACATATGAAATTTGAAAAATTAGAAAAATATAATTAAGATAATTTTAAAGTAAATGATTATAAATGTAAATTGATTAAATTTATAATAGTACTATTTATAAATTTAATAATCCTAGTAAATTTTGAATATATTTTATTTCCAAACTAATCCTTATCATTTTTTTGACTATTTTGTTAACTGTTTTTATTTTTAACTACGGTAATTACTTTTTAATCTAAAAGGGTTATATGGATTAATATATGTTAAGAGTTAGCCCATAAAGAGAATAAAGAATTATAAAAGAATAGTTATACTCCAACTTTTCTTCTTAAATTATTATTTATTTTTTAAATACTTTTATAAAGTATTATTTAACATAAAGTTTCTATAATGTATTTTTTAAACTAATAATATGATTTAAATTTAAATATATTAATATTGTAATTTGTTTATAATATTAAACATTCAATGATACATGTTATGTGATATTCATAATAAATACAATTGGAACACTAAGAATTTCCCAAATTTTATTACATTTAATAGTTTTGAAATGCTTATTTTTTTCAATTGATTGAATATTATTTCGTTATCTGATAATAATTTATGGAAATTATAGATTCACTAAAAATTAAAAAATAAATTAACATTATTAAAAAAAATTCAATAAATATTTAGCACAGAACATATAATATATTCGTTATTAAGTTAAAATTAATGATACATTAAATACCATAGAGATCTATTTTAGAATTTAGATTAAAAAAATTACATACTATTCATTATGATAGGTAAAAGACACCAGAATTCAATATATTAATAATAAATATATTAATGGTAATATTTAATTCATTCAATGGACTAAATAATTGTTATTGATTTATTTGGACACCTTATCTCATGGATTTAACCTTGTTTAATAAAATTTAACCTAACTGAGGTGAACAATTTTTACCAAAGTTAAAATTCATATTTATCAAAAAATAAATGGCTCTAGATACCAAATTTAATGATCCTAATTCCAAATATGGTATAAATACTTCAATATTACATTCATATTTGAATAAGAGACCTATTATAATATAAATTTGTAAAATGATACCTCAAATAATTTTCCGAAAAAAATGATTAAACATAAAAAATAACTATTATTGAAATCATGATTATTACTAATTAAAATAGATATAATTTTATTATTATAAATAAAATATATCATGTTTCTCATTAATACTAAATTAATATTTTATTTATAGTTATATATTAATTTATTTAATAAAAAAATTAATATATTTGAATAAAACTCCACCATTCATTGAAAAATAAAACATTTAAGAAAAAGTGATATAGTTTGTCCCAAGATAATTTTATTATGACAATTAAAAAAGGGATATTAATTTTTTCAAACACAATATATAAAACCTGATAATATATATTCTATTAAATTTCTAATATATGGTATTAAAAAAAAATTGGCAAAAAATTTATTTTTTTCATATAAATATTTGACATAAAACATAGCACATATATATCAATAATATTAATTTTTTAAAAAATATATATTAAATTATAGAAAAAAAATCATTATATTCATTGAGCTATGTAAATGGATATGTTAAAATGATATTCTATATTAATGTTAATTTGCAGTATGGGTTATGTGTGCCATATTCTATCAAATAACTCAATTTTATTAATCTGTTTTAAATTACCATGGTGTAACATTCTTCATCCTAAAATAATTTATGCACCTAAAACATTCATATTTGTACCAATGGAAAAAAATATGGAAATTACCTTTTTTGGAATCTGACATCACAGAAAGGTATTATAACATATCATATGAAAGGGGGTATAAAGGAACTTGATGATTTCACAAAACAATTCATGAAAATGATTATTGATAAGGATAACATTAGTGTGATGTACAAAAGAAGTTCATATGGAGATAAATAAATTCCATGAAATAATATTGAGTCATTGATAATATGTCCATTTGAAAATTAATGATCAAAACCATAAATCTTTTAGCGGTAAAAACTACATCATTTCATCTGAAATTAATGTAAAAGAATACTTTTTTACTACAATATGATTTACGAGTATAATTTTATTATTCATCGTCTAATTAAAATATAATTTTAAAACAGTGATAATAAATAATAGTCCAACTCGAAAAGTATGTATAACACCATTTTATACAACTAGAGAATACATTTTAATATTTATAGAATCTACATGATTAAAATATTTAATCTAGTTGTGTTGAATACCAATTTCTTCATTAAATATTCATGGAATGATTAAATATCCACTAAAATAGAGAATAATTATAATTTCAAAAAATATTCGACTTCCATGATTTTTCTCATTATGGTAATATCCATTGAATTTAGCCGAACTGTATAGAGTAATTTATAGTCTATTTATATCTCATACATTGGATAACAGTGGATCCTTTTCTTATCCATCCATTCTAGTGACTAATTAAAATTTCAAACACTATTTAAAAAGACTCTTTTTCCTTTTAAGAAATTACTTATATATATTTTCTACAATTATATCATGTGGGATGTTTCATTCATCCATTTATTATAATTTCCTAATTGACATGTACTTAGTCCTCAATCATCTTCTTCTACTACTAAGTTACATTGGCTATACCATTAACTGAGAATTATTTCATTATGTCGTGGGATCATGATACCATATTATCATTAGAATAATATTTTTTATTTACTAGTTCCATTTGATGGCTTGGATTAATCCCATCAAAAAACGATATTCACACATTTCTAACTATGTATCTAGACCATATAATCCCTTGATAGTATTTCATTATTTTCACCATACCTAAAACAAATATATATTCCTTTTTTTGAATTATAATATGGTAATTCATTTATGACATATCATTTCTTATCTCGAAAGTATTTATTATAGAATATCACATTAAATATTATCAATTCCATTTTTATATTTTATCAACCTCTTCATTATGTTATATCATTTAGGACCACAAATCGATATGTCCTTCTAAAAAACAGAAAACCATAATAATCTTTTACATGTTATTATTCCTAATGTTTATGAATATTTTCTATGGAAAAAATGAATTCTTAATTTGTTATATGATTAGTAGTTCCATTAAAATATAGAGTATTTTATCACATAATGTGATCTCAAAAATCATAATCACATCATAGAAAAATGTGTTGTTACATATAGAAATATTTAATATTCATAATACCTAATAAGGATATGTTTTCTTTTATTCCAAAACATAAGAATTTGAATTCAGAAAATGGAAATATATACATTTTTGAGGTTTTTCATTCTATTTTATCAATTTGTATCAATTAGTGAACATAATTGGACACTGAGTAAGCTCTTATTATATGAGAATATGGATCCATATATTAGAGAATAATATATGTTAAATGTTATGAATTACTATAATGGATAAATCTATATCTTATATTATGAATTCTCATTTGAAATAATTATCTCAAAGATTCTATTTAATGTTATTTGATAGAATTATTTGAATCCTCTACCTAAGTTGGAATTATTTTGTAGTTACATTATCACATTGCCCTTAGATACAATCTATCACATCATAATGCTTGAATAAGTGAGTAGTCTCAGTGAAACAGATATAAACATGAATATCATTTTAAAATTTAAATATAAAACAATTCATAAAAATTTTCATTCATCATTTAAATCATTCATTTATTTCTTCTCTATAACCTTGTAAAAATAAATAAAATAAATGTTGATTGTAGATTCTCAGTAAAGGTAATGTACATCAGAATCTATTTTGACTATGTATGTAATAGTCAATGTGGATAAGTGGAATATTAAATATCATTTCATTGAAAAAATAAATTTTTTTCTATTCTAATATCGAACTAATATCAAAATAGAAAACACATAGATAATGAAAACAACATTATTAATAATGTATGTTCATAATTTTGGATGTTCATGCTCAATCCCTCTCTAATATGAAATCATGAATCATAGAGTGAATTCCCCATAAAAAAATTATCAGTCCATCATGGTGCCTAAACCATAGAATTTTCATCTATTGTGCAAGGATACACGAAATGCATTTTTTTATTAGATGATAAAATAGTTTAATACTATAAATGATTCCAAATTAATTTTCCCCACGAAACCTATCAATGAATATAATGGTATATTTGTATTTGGAACCCACTATTAAATAGAACATATTATGTATTCTATTTAATTTTAATGATAATAACCCACTCAAAATAGTCATATTAAGTAAACAATTATCTTTGTTAAATTAAGAATAAAAAACAATAATGCATAATCATCATAAAAAATTCATTGAAATAATAATTATAGTAATATTCAATCATATATATAGTTCCATAAATGGGTTTTTCATAGTATAAAATACCAATAAATGATCAATGGTAATTTTTTGGATGAAAATATATTTTTATTATTGAAATAAACAATTAACATCTGTAAATTAAAAAACAGTGAAGTAAAGAAATTTTCTACATTATATTTTGAAAATCATAAACAAATCCACAATGTGTTGAGTATTCTAGAAATTAGGTAATTTTATTCATGTCATTTATATTTAAGTAATGTTTTATTTTCCATTTTTGGTATTATGTAGAAAGTAACTCATTTAGAAAACAGAAATAAAAGTCCATTTTAAAAAAATTATTATTTTTTGGTCAATTGAAATGATGAAATACAAGGGAAATATTAAAATCATTAATAAATAAATGTTTAGAAATCATGGATATGTGGGAAAAAGTATATTCAACAAAATTGATAAAAATTATTTTTATATTAAATGATTTTTGGTCTATTAATTACAAATAGTTTGTATAATTAAAGAGAGTCGTGTATTTTCATGAATAATATAGAATATATGAAACTGATTAGGGTTTATGAGATATTTTTAATAGATTTTCATTCAATAGAAATTCTTGTTTAAAAAATGTCGATTAAAATGAAACTAAAGCATTAATCCCTTTTAGAATGATTATGTTTTGAATCACTATCCTCCAGACAATAAATAAAATCAACTAAAACATTAAATACTATTAACATAATGGGATTCCGAATATATAATATCAATGGTATATTATATGCCCCACTAGGAAGGAAAAATGGTAAATATGTAATATGTATCCTTAATAAAACATATGAGTCCAATAGAAAAATACCTTGAATATCGGGAGATCGAAATTGGAACTATTGAGGCATGCTCCCTGTCAGCTGAAACCTGGAAGGCTCTGAAGCTATAGGCCTACTACCAACGACCATCCCCTTTGACGAGCACAACTGGCTCCCATCTTGTGGCACACCTTCTATAGCCTGCATCCTTCCCCTGACTATAACCTTCTTCTAATACTCAATGTACATCGGTATAGACAAAGGAGTAGAAACATACGAAAGAGAAGGCCGAAGTGCCTCCTCAATATGTCTCACCCAAGACACCTCATCTGGAAAAAGGTCTAGAGAAACGAAAGCGATCCTTGAACATGATCCCAAATTACTTCAATAACAAACTACCCTAGTAGAGGGAGAGTAAATTCTGCCTATTATCACCCTTTTTCAAAGAATAGAGTAATTAAATCCAGAAATAACTCTCAAAGCCAGTCCAATAAACCTGATCCTCCCTCTTCTCCCTGAGATAGAGCATCCACCATAGATGCACTAATTCCCAAATCATTATTATATCCAAAGGAACCTAGTACTCAGTCAGATACCGGATCAAGCTCAATGTTAACACAAGCTCTGTGAGCTATCTCTTTGTCTCTATGTCTAAGACGATGACCTCGTACATCCCGAGGGTCTGCCGCTGATGGGCGCGAAGTGCCTTCTTCCACTGATTTTCATCCTCCTCTTGATCATCCCTCTGCTGATCGGCTAATTCAGTCTTTTGTGCTTTTATTAATTGCACTACTAATGGTCATCATCCATTTTCCATATCTACAAGGTAAACAAATAATTCCTAATCCAGAGTATTGTAGATATTTATTTTATTTTTTTCATAAACATGATATTAATTTTATATTCCCCACAACACCCAAAAAATCACAAGAAAACGAGTCATTATGATTTATGTACCATTCATAGGGTCTATACCCTGTAATTAGTGTGGCCACACATAGTCGTTTGGTTGGACCAGAGTCCTTGAATTGGATCACAGGGGCCATAAAATCTTGTTTCTTAACAATTCTTCCCTATCCTATTTTACACAAAAACATTTCATTATATTGTTTCCATACCATCCCATGAATCCCTCACTATTCCTAACCCTGAACTCCATCTTATCATTACACAATCTCCTCTAATACCATTTTATCATGACCTGCCTTCAACCAGATGAGGTTATAGACATCAAACAGCTAGACCCTTCCTTATTCAATATGAAGGAAAGATAATGTTCTCTGATTCCCGCCTTCAATAGTCCTTAGAGTGGATACTAGTGCTAAGAGTATAAAATCACTTCTAATATGGATAGATCTACCCTTTTTGTAGAAAAATATTTAGAGATAAAATAATAAAACCTAGAAAACACTAAAACTGAATGTAGGAGTAAAAAAAATCCATTTTCGACATGAATTTTCCAAATAAATTTCTAAAAACAAATCAAGAAATATATATTATAATGTACCAAAAGAAAGGAAATGACAGAAACAATGAATCCTAATCAACTCCAACAACCATAAGCTAGTAGAAACAATCCGGATCTCTCAACTACATAATGTGACCTAAAAATTTGTTTATTAGCATGTAGGGTGATATACATGTATACTTGGTAGGTATGATAATGATCTCTCATGTTCAAGTGGGGAGGCATTCCAATTCCCCATTAGAAATCGAGATAACGAAGGCACCTGGTAGGGAAACTCTCAACCAATCTTCACTAAGGAACACTCCTTAAATAATGAAAGTAAGGTAATGTAATAGTAAAAGAACATCAATATATGGGTACCAAAAACCACTTTCCCACTAGTTATTGATGCAATTCTACATGTCAAACATCCCCCATAACATCCACTCCAGTCCCACAGCCACCCCGTCAACAACATTATGTGCCATCACATCCATGCATCCCGCCCTTATAATCCCGGGAAACCACAACCACAGAAATCCCTGCCCGTAGATACCTGGGCCACCACAACCACTACCACGCACAAAGACCACTGGGCCAGAAAATCCGCACCCTAACCCGAATACATTGGGGCCTCAACAAACACTTCCATGGTCGAAGACACCTAGGCCTAATATCGAAGACAATATGGAAATAATCAATCCTTCCTACACTTGGTCCAACCACCACAACACACCATGCCCGATGAAACATGGAACATCATGAATCTCAGTCCATCACAACATTCCTTGAGAGTATTAGGATACCTGGAAGAGTAAGGAAAAAAGGATCTAATAAACATCCACTCATCAGAATATAGGTGAAATCACCCACCCCATTAAATGGGGGTGTTTATTACTTTATGATAAATAATGGTGGGTTGAGAATATGAAATGAAATAATTAATGTTATACATATAATTAAAAAACAGTCATCCCAACCTAAGGGTTCTAAAATAGACAACCAACCCATTCCCAAACACCCTTGTTAAAATTCTTACATGCACCGAAGCACGATAGCCACAACCAGAGAACAACCCATTTTAGGAAAACCAAACCCCATTGAACCCATTATTGTTATCATGTTCATGTCATTTTTTTGGAAGATAAATATCCAATACCAAGAAACTAACAAACATAACTTCATGCCAAGAAAACTAGTCATGAAAGACATCTAATTACCTATTTAAGCATTCAAACCCAATTCTCTTTTAAAGTCACAACATCAAAAGGGATATGTGGGATCCCTAAACATAATAGATCCAAACCAAGTCCCAACATACAGTCACATATCAACAATACAAGAACTAAATAACAGAATATATCATCCCCATCCACATCACCCCATAATAATCAATGAGAGAAATCAAAAATATTACTAGAACAATGAATGGATGGTTCAAGATTTTTCCACACCATTCGTTAATTTCTTTCATTTCGTTGGTTAACTGGGGTGATCACAAAATTATTCATATTCATTGGGAATCTATTAAATCAACTTAGTTTATGTTATTAACCATTTCCATGTTACAACCATTAAATCATATAATTAACAAGAAAAATATTGGATCATTAGTGAAAAATTAAAGACCACCAATAGCCACAATTTTCATTTTACAAAATCCCATACTATTTACAACATAAAAAATAATTTATAACACTACAACATAATCATCATTCCCACCCCTTAATTATTTAATGTCTTGTTTATTATTTTTTTTTAAATTTTATTTTATCTACATCCCAAGGGAACATCATCATACCCCAATGCATAATACTCAGTAAAGGGAGATGAAGGATGAACCTCTACCTCGATGATCAAAGATATATGTTTCCTCCTCACACCAAGAACTATGGTCACATAAGCAACATGAAAACAACAAGAAGGATTGGTTGGAAGGTCTTGAGTATGAGTGCATGAAACCTCTAATGAATAGGGAATCAGAATGAACCAAGGAAAGAAAAGAGACTAGGGATGTATTATATCTCAATTGATAAAAGGCTAGATCCATGAGATAAATGATCTACAATCTCAAAGTGCTTAAAATATGGATCATGGTTTAACATCATAGATGTGAGGTTTCATGGGTTTGAATTTATTGGGATTTAATTATTCTCATATGTGATGGTGGAGATAATGTTTGTGAGTTAATGAACATCTTTTAAATGGTGAAAAAATATAACAGGGCTAAGCTCGAAATATAGAGAAAGTGTTAGATAGGGTTACACCACTGGTAGAGGATTTAAGATACATTATATGGTCGTAAATGATTGTAAAACACTTTAAAATAGGTACAAAATTCATGAAATAGTTGTTACTGGAAAACTAGTGAATGAAACTCTAACACTCTATGGTGGCATCGATAAGCGACACTGCGTTGACACCCTACCATTGACAGGGATATCATCCTAGATCTTCCATGGATTCTCGGTCACCCCACACCCATTAATTGACAATTTAATGGTCCATGAGGATCTAATCTATTACGAAATAGGCCTTCCATCCCCAACATAGAAAAATAGACATCCAGGATCAGCCATCCTAGGCTCACACCACATCACAAGAATAAGTAAACTAATAAATATAGCAATTGGGCTCATAGTTCTATACAAATCATTCATCATTCAAAAACAAGAAGATCACACTAGTAGAAATCACAAGGCACAAGGCCATTAAAAAAAGTATGTAACTCAAGACCTATAATGGAATTATATTTATTCATACAAATAGGTTATATTCCATCATGAATTAATGAATTAATAATCACATGTTACGGATTTGGGAAACAATAGAAAAATAATTCTAAATCTATAAAAAATTAATTAAAAATTTAATATAATAATTGTATTAATAATTTTATCAATATGTATCTAAATGATTCAGGTTCATAAACCAGTTAAATTAAACATGCATACATGTATCATTTTTATTATCATAAACTTTAATCAATAACTTGATTTATTAAACATGCATCTTCAAATATTTATCCATTTAATTAACAATTAATTATAGCCTTATCATCTTTTCAAATTTCTATCATGAACAACATGATAATATAAAAAATCATACATTTCACATTATCTAGAAAATCCATAGTCAACAAATTCTCTAAACAACTGATAAAAATTCATTAATCCTATTTAAATATTGATTGTGTCCATTTTATTCTGATCCGAAAGGGATAAATCATGATAACTCTACAATTCCACATAAACTAGTGAATTAATAATTCCCCCACCTAAAAAATGATTCTAAAATTCTTTGCATTGGAATTACCTACACCACAGATCCCAATCACGTCCCCTGTAATGACTTCATAAACAAGAGGACATTATGAAACCACCACTATAACCATCAAACGAGAATTCTACTTTAGAAATGTTAATATATAATTCCATCACATGGTAGGGAGAAAAGGGAAAAAATTGATCAAGTAACCCATATGAATGTATTTTGAATATAAATAAATCAAATACGGATGCGTACTTCTTAGTTTATCCAAAATGGGGTGTGAATGCACCAAGAAATCTCCAAGGGGATGTTGATTCAAGGATTTCTTTTTGATCACACATATACTATAGGACGTATAAATTTGGGCATACCATAATGAGTGGAAACCATGAAGTTATAACAAGGTGAATTATTTTGAAAATCTAATCATGGCTATGGTTTATATATAAATTAGATTTTCCATTATAGGTGGATATCCTCAAGATTTTTTGGGTTGACCGAGTAAAGGAACCTGAACTATTAAGAATGTTTTAATAAGAGTTATGAGATTTGAATAAGAATTAAATAATTAAAAATAATATTTTAATGAAATTTAAATCAATGAAAATGTCAATGGGGTCAAACATCATCGAACTGGAAAAATGGAGAAAGCTAAATTAAAAAAAAAATTGTTTGGAATAACCTACCATTCAGTGAGTCACAATTGTGAGTCAATGGTGGATGAGATTCTGGTGGTAGAGTCACAATTGGGTGACTCACAATTTGATGAGCTACCACTAGATAACTCACAATCGTGGGTAACTGATGGATGAGCTATATGTGGGCGATTAACCATTGGTTGACTCACTATTGGATAGCCTATTGTTGGACGACACACGATCACGAGTAATTGTTGGAATGAAACTGGTTAAAGTCAATGATGGAGAGCAACTGGAGCGAGCCACTTTTGAGGAGCTACTGGTCTATTTCATCATTTTGTCTCACCTATGTGACTCATTATTAGGATTCACCTTCACACCCCACCATCACCAACCTATAGATCCAAACTCGCTATTGGAAAAAATGGAGTATTGGACAACTTTTTAAGTGGTTCACCGCTACCTCCCAAAATTCCTCAATCCAAATACATGGAAAATTAATGGACATGGGAGGATCATGACATTATATCAAATACCCCTCAAAATATTCCCTCCCTTGAGTATCTGAAACCAACTAAGAGAGAGAGAAATGTGTAATATTAACATCCACACTGAAGGATACCTATCAAGGCTCTCACCACTAAAGGAGCTCATCTTCTAAAAAAACAGAAATCCAAAAGAAATACTCAACTATCTCCTAAATACTTTATTAGTAGAGAAACCTCTGAAAATAGTGCAGTCCTAAAAAAATTTATAGAAATACTATTTATATCCAAAAAGGTTATACAACAACAAAATGAACAATGTTAAATGAGAAGAGATAAACATTAAATAGTTGGGGGTATTGTACATTTATCAGCGACTCACCATCCCAAGTAATATTTTTTTTACCACTGTGATTCCATGATACACAAACCAATGGGATATTATAACCATGAAAAACATTCCCTTCATGATCATATGTCTTTAGAGGACTCTCCTCGAAGTTATCATAATTGTTAACATTGATCTTATCCCAATCGATGAGATGAGAGTCAAAATGAAGATAATTATGGAGTTATGAAATGTGAAAACAAATCGTGTATCCATATCTTTTACAGGGGAAGCACTACCCAATATTCCCAGGCTCTGACAGAAGCCAATACATTGAAAGGCCCAACAATATGAGGAGAAATGTCACACCCACCACCAATCCTTTTCTACCCATAATGGGGAGTCACATATAGAAAAACATGGTCACCAATTTCAATACTCTAGACGTCTCCTCCTATGATTGGAATATGCATTATAGAGATCCTGCAATGTCTTCATCTTCTCGGGATTCACATGAACCATCTCTATCATACATTGTACTAGTTTCAACCAGATAATTTCAGACTCTTTGACCCCAGAACACTATAATAATGAATGGAAATGTAGGCTATGTAAGGCTTTAAATGGAGCCATTCTGATGGTATAGGGGAAAATATTTTTTTAATATAATTCTATCAAGGACATGTGCCTCATCCAATAACCCCAAAAAATCGTTTACAAAGGAGTACAACATTTCATCAAGAGTCTAGATTTTCTGTTCTTTCTGACTATATGTGTATGAATGAAACGAAGTTCAGAGGAATATCTAAGAACCAAATAATGTTGGAGACATATATATTCCATGTAGTTTAAATGAGTATCTCAATCAGATATGACCATCCTTTGGAATCCATTGTGTCGTAACACCTCATATAGATATTTCCTAGTCAAAACCTCAATTGAGCTTGACTACATGATAAAAATAATGTGGGTAGACATCATCATGTGATACACTACTAAAAATATAATGTTATATCCTCCCTAATCTCGTGGTAAAACGTAAACAAAGTCCATAAATATTTTCTCCCACTTCCACTAATAAATATATATTGGCTAGGTAAAACAACCAGAAACTTGGTGTCAATCCTTCACCTTTTAGAAGACCCAACACCAAGACACACACTCTTTTTTCATATGCTTCAACCCATCAACCAAAACTGACTCCTAAATGCTCGGTACATATTTTTCGCATCATGTTACACTGCTACAGTCAATATATGTAATTCTCTAAGAACTATCTAACACATACGCAAAGGAATGAGTAACCTTCCCCAAAATAACACCAGGTATTGTTCATTCTCAGAACAACCATCATCAGCCTCTCCACACAGAAAAATCCATATCTATAGAATTCTACATCAGGTTCGCCCATATGGGACTCTCCATCCTGCAGAAGTAGATATGACTTCTCCATTATCATAAAACGACAACATCATACCCCAATTTCTCCAATATCAAGGTGTAATATTGAATGTTATTCCATCAATCTCTATGAATCACCAGATTCACAGACCGCATCACTACATGACATCATGTTCACCACATCAGCTACAACATTCCCCTTTCTAGGTGTAAAAAAAACAAGCTTATTATTTTTTAATAAGATTATCCATTGTATTTTCAAAAGTTCATTTTATACTAGAAGAAGACATACCTCGTGGATTTATGATTAGTGAACACCACGAAACGTTCTTCAATGATGTAATGTCTTTAAAATTTTAGGTAGAAAACCACTAACTCTAAATTGAGAGGATGGGTGGAATATTTATGTTATTGGGGAAGAAACTATCGTGACCCATAAGAAATGACATATCACCTCTTTATCAGAATATAGCACAAAACCAAATGAAAAACATCACCAATAAGCTAAAACATAACTCCTTTAACTAGAAGACAATGAACTGGAGCACTGACCAACTTCTCCATAAGATACTAAAAAGTAGGATGACACTGATCAGTCAATAAGAATTCTTGATATATTATATTAAATGTATTTAGAGGATGAAACCCCTAATATAAATCATCTACAAACCTCTTATAATATCCTAAAAGTTCAAGGAGACTTCACACTTATATCATTATCATGGGGTATTCTCAAGACAGAATTTATTCATAATTAGATGAATCAAAAACTACTCCCTTTTGGGATATATCATGATCCCTGAAATGAACATGTCGATGGAAAAACTCCCACTTTGACTACTTCCTAAATAGTTATTCATGGTGAAGAACTTCCATAACAGAATGATGATGTACTGCATGTAACTCCTAATACATGGAGTACATCAGATATTCATCGCTAAGAACCACCATTAACATATCAGGGAATGCATGAAGAATAGTGTCCATCAACCACATGAACACAGATATAGAATTCATCACACCAAATGGAATCTCAACAAACATATAATTCTCATGAAGAAAATGAGATGAAGTCTTCAGCATATCCTCATCCTTAACACACATATGTTGATATCCTAGCAAGAAAATGAATTTTTGGAACCAACATTCACCCATAATTCGATTAAATATTCCTAAAATACATTGAATTGGATAATGTATCTTATATTTTACTTGGTTCAAGAGACAATAATTGATAAACAAGCACAAACTACCATTGGCTATCTTCATGAACCAAACTGGTGTATCGCATGGTGAAATGATTGGCCGAATGAAAGCACACCACAAAAGAAAAGTGAGAAATATCCATATCTCTCACAACAAAAATGTTTACATCATCTACAAAGATTTCGAGATCGGAGCCACTCTAAAATAAAGATCAGTATCTATCTTGATCACCTGTTAAGTGGGTAATGAACCAATAACTTCTATAAAGATTTCAGGGTACTCTTCCATGTCCATGGTAAACACATACTAATGATCCTCCAATGATATAAACATCAGCTCACCCATCAAGGATTCCAATAATGGAACATTCCTCTAACCCATCTAATGATTTTACTCTCTGAATAGTATAACATGTTCTCCATCAGCAATAAAGAACTCCACCTACCCCTATAATTAGTCGGAGATAGCATGGAACAAATACAAACCATCCATGCTGAGAATTAAATAATATAATTGATTTCATAATCATTGGAAATATCACCAATAGTAGGGTTTCCTTATCATTAGATCACAATCTCTACCTACTTAATATAGTCCATCTAGAACACTATATAACATAGTCATTGTCAGCGGAACATGAATCCTCTCTTCCTCATTTCCCTAGTCATGGACAAGGGAAGGAGGTATGAAAGACTATGTCTTTCCTGAGTTAGACAATGTAAGAACCCAATTATAATTCAGGAAAAAATTACATTAAATGGTGTCTAGTACACGAGGCACTATTAACTCTATCTTATGATGCTCACCCCATCCTTCTCCATGACCTCTCTTACACTACTAAAGAGCTCCTCCGTGGTGTCACTGTACTATACGGGGAAATTGAGCTTCCCAAGGATGTCTTCTTCCTACCCCATATTATTCTTGTTTATCCAGTGGACGTGCAACCTGCTTTTGGAACCTCGGCTAGAATAAAGTCAATGGTGGAACCTAAAGTGGAACACGTTAATAACTTTTACTACTCATAATGATCAAGCGCACATTCTAATGATAAACTCGAACCCCAGAAGAAAAAAATAAGAATATATATCCTTAGAATATGCATGAGATATGTTGTACAAATATAAAGGAGGCATTGAAGGCAAGGCCCTACCCCCAGCTTGAAGGAAACTCTTCAGTCTTGAAAACTTTGAACCCCATACCATATCTCTTCTTTATAATGAATCAGGAAGAATCCCCTCTTATTAATATCATATTCAAGATATGATCCTATAAACAACCACATCCATCTCCAACTCCTTGAGATATGTCTTCATCATAAATGGTGTGACTAAAAACTAGACCTCTGGATATAAATACTCATTGAAATGACTCTCTCTATCCTCATTATCCGAAAACTGGTCTGATGTATACCATATAATTATCCTAACGAATATTGAAAAATCTAGAACACTAGATCTCCAGGTGGAATGTTATTCATGTCATGGAGAAATTCCACAATCATGGTCAATAAATGAATAATTGCATCTAATATGTTTTAAAAACTCTCCCATCAGACTCCTAACACCTCGTGATCCCCAAGGAAAAAGAACACAATTTCACCACTTCCCCACCCAGCATCATTATAACAAACAACACCTAGTGACCGTACGAGCATGGATAAATCTAAATATTATATTAATCTCCTCAAACTAGTATTAAATGACTTCATCTTAAACATATACCTCATATATTTTTTATACTATAGTAATAAAACTCTCATAGTGTCCTCCACCATGTGTTATCGTCTTCAACCTCTACTCTTCACCAATCTTTTGGTGCTACTGGATTGATATCTTTTTTGTGAACCAAACATCAATGTTGGCATAGATTAAAACCTTACAAATAAAAAATAATTATAGATCCTTATCCTATAATATTTATGAATTTATCATTTGGTAATTAGTTTAATTTATTCATTTTATGGTATCATATACCAAGGTCTTCTCATTCATACATCAGTGCCAATAACAATAATGCATGATCCTTTTCTATATCTCTGACATGACACCAGAATCATCTCATTTAATAGCCACTATAATATTTAAGTTCCATGTAACAAATCATAGTGAGGAAACATTCATGTTTCTCTGCAGGTTTTTTTTTGATTATCATGGTTACTAAACATATATCACATTGTTTCCCTACCAACACATGCAACTTCACATATTCCTAACTCTTAACATGATCCTATCCCTCAACCAAAACTATCATACGACTCTGTCATAAACCCTTCCACATAATGAGTACCCATCATGGGGAGGTAATTGTATAAGAGAGACAACGACACTTGATTCCCTCCTAAATTAGTCCTCATGTTGATGACTTGCACTATGGGTATTTAACACCCATATTGGAGGCATTACCCTTTAAGAGGAAACATGAAAATTGAGATATAATATAGAAACCAACCAACTCCTTCCCATAACACTCTATAAAATAATCCAATGGGAATTTTTTTAATTTCACAAAATAATTACTACAAATGAAATTAAAAACAGTATGTACACAACGCATGTAAAATGGAGGTGACCATAAATCCCAAACAACTCATGAAAAATACCAAGATATTAATAAAAATAATTATCACCAACCTTCACCAACTGACATGAAAAATGTTTATATAATCATTGGACGAGTATAATTTTATACTTAGAAGGATCCTCCCCAGAGCGTCTCGTAAAAAATTAAAAAAAGCATGCTAAATCAAAGTGAACAATAAGTCAATATAACCAGTCCCATAAACATGTATACTATATTCCCATCCTCTCCCTAGCTACTATAACAATTTATTACTTAAAAGATTCTATAATATAATAAATAATGTCAAGGGTACCCTGCTACCAAATTCCCAATGGTTTTACACTTTTCCTTTTTGTCATGCATCAAGAGCATATCTATCCAAAGGGTAGCCCGATGTCACCTGGGAAAAGAACCACAACATAAAAATCATGAAACCTACAACCAAATCCACATAACAAAAATTAACCATGTAGTTTCTGGGATCCAACACAACCCACATACTATAGATCAAACAATGGGTATTATAACTAAAACCATCACATCCCATTGGCTGAGTAAGGATCCTCAATCTATGACATACTAAACATGTTATACCTATAGTAAAACATTGGAAACATAATCCAAAATATATGGGACTGAAATATAAATTATCCATTACCTCCCTTTCCACACATATATGTGGAAAAGTAACCACCTTCCATACCCACACTAGTAACTACCTAATGAAGATATTGGTGCCTTAGGGGATAGTATGATGTCCATCATACCTCTTGGATGCTTGGGAAAACAACCCCATAGAATAGAATACATAGGGTACAAATCACCCCAACCAATAGTGTAGAGTAGTGTATTTAAATACAGAAAGTATAAGATATAAAATTGTTCCCAACCTCACTATGGGCATAAACATTTCTTTTACGCACCCACATCTAAAGTCTCTCGAACTTCAGACTACCACTGCTAAGAATAGATATCCTATATTACACAACCATTTAAAGATATTAATTAAATCATTGAATTCAATTTAAAATGTTTCAATTTATGTTAATTAATTCTTTTACCATTATTAAAAATTGTCAATTATGCAATAAATTATATTATAAATCCATACAAGATACATACCCATAAAGAATAACCAAATTGATTTCATGGATTCTCAAAAAAAATATCCCCATCACTATATCCTAGAAATATCCATCCCCATGGGTTATTCATTTATCACATTATTTACAGCGTTGACACATTCATTGTTTCTATATTTCTTGGTATTCATGGAAAACAATTTATGCTTCCAAAAACTCATGGCTCAACACAATTAGTAGATAAACTATCCATTGATTCTTCACCACCTATAAAAAGTGATTAGACCCATCCATCGACATTATAATGAATAAAGAAAGAATATGGTACCCCACATGTCATTATCTCTCATAGAAGTAATGTACAAAAACATTGGCCTAAACTAGTAGGGAATGTAAAGATTATAAAAAACAACATATTCAACAAAAATTCAACCTTCAAATTAATGGGAAAGCGCAGCTTCAACCCATTCCATCAACTCTGATTTACTCACCCACACCCACATGAAACCATTCCTGCATATCACAACTCTAAGATTCAAATACATCCACAACCACTAAGCATCCCTAGACCCATATATCACAACATCCATCCAGGATCAGCCATCCCAAATACACAATAAAATAAATGAAGTAGGAAAAAAATAACTACTCAACTCTTACACCTAAATAAAGCATTCATCCTTCACACTAAACGATATATCACAACTAAAAAACCCAAGTAACATGGACTTTAAAGATTGTAAGAAACCCAGAACACACAAATGAAATATATTTTATTCATACAATAGGTTCTTATTCTATATTGAATGAAACTATTTATTATCACAATTTCGAACTTGGGTGACATATAAAAAATAGGTTTGAAGATATCAAAAATTAATTAAATTATTAATTTCTTATGGTAATAATATATTTATCTACAAGAATTGAAATGTATTATGTTCATCGACTAATAACATTAAACATGAATACATGCATCTGTTTGATTATTATAAAATTACAATAACAATCAGATTCATTAAACATGGCTCTTTAAATTGATATCCAATTAATTAACAATGAATCTTGTTTTTATGTTCAAAAAAAATTTCTTTAAAGAATTTTATTATACACATTAAAGGCCTTGATTTCATACTAACTATATAATCAATATAAAAATACATCTTTATGAAATAGATAACAATTCAATAATATGGTTTTAATATATATTATATCAATTTCATTTTGATATAAATGTATAAATCATTTTAACTATAATATTTCACGTAAATTTGAGAAGTAATGAATCCCCTACCTCAAATGTTTTATGAGTTTCTTTTCTTGTGAATAGTTAACACAATCAATCATGGTCACCTCTCAAAATACAAATGCATCCATCCAAGGATATTGTAACACCACCATGCCAAATAACAACCAAGAGTGATCCAATAGAAATATGGATTTCAAATTCCATTAAATGGTAATGGGAAACAGGAGGAATCTGATTGAGGAACCCATACAAATGGAGGTGGAACAGCCAGTTTATAAATTATGAATCGAAACATCTATATTTCACCAAAACATGGTATGTATTCTGTATGAAAACTCATATGGGACAATAATTTGAGGATTATAGTTCAATAACATTCCTCATATGTGTGGGAGAACTATGGGTATCACGTACTATGAGAAACACATGAATGTTGAACAAGGTATGGCCAATGATAAATATAAATACAGAAGCATATTATATATGGTTTAGATACTCCATTAAAGGTAGATTTCATCAGGATTAGTCATTTTCAAATTTGATGGAACCCATACTGTTGGGTGAGTCACCATTGCGAGTTACTGTTGGATGGTCTATAGGTGGATTGCTAACATCTGGGTGAGTCATCATAAGACAAGATAACGATGGATGACTCACCATTATAAGATAATAGTTTATGAGTAACTGTTGAGTGACTCATTGTTGATCAAGCTACTACTAGAAGAATCATCATCACGAGTCACCATTGGTGAGCTACCAGTGACAGTCAACGTTGTTGAGCTATTGGTTCATTTCATTATTAGAAACCACCATGTTTGAGTCACCGTTCTCACTCACCACTATGACTAACCAGTGTGACTCACTGTCCGGAATCACCATGGTGACCTACTGTTGGCAAATTACTCTTACTAACTCTCTTTTATAAAAAAATAGATTTTTGGAAACTCTGGAAATGAGTCTCTTTTACCTCCCAAAACACATAAACCACTATATTTTCACAATCTGATAGACAAGGTATTTCTATCCCTTTAGAATAAAAATTTTTTATTTTAAAATTCATCACCCTTTTAATTAAATGATTCAATGTAGAATTGAGTATTTATCTAGTGAAATTTTTATTGCTTATGTAATATTATTTTCAACTATGTCAAAATCCTTTATTGTATCTTATTCATGATTTAGTTTGGAAAATTAGGATATCATATAACATAATTTATAGAGTATTTAATGATCATTTTAATGTGTATGTGGTATTTTTATACAATAATTAGTTAATGGTTAAAGTATTGACATTTCTCACTCTTATTTACAATATGAATGATTATATTTTTTAAGTTTCACAATTTTAATGTGAGGAATGATTTATAATTAAGTATTGAGGGTTAAAGATCACTATATTTTCTTATGGCCTCATTAGGTATCAAGAGACATACTTGTTATGGTATTATATAATATTTTACATGTTTATGTATAGTGTCTGGGAAGAAGACTTTGGTGTTTTTTTATTTCATACATCATACTTCCCCCAATTATGGGACAATTTATTGACATATTATGTGATTATTTGATTGGTAGAATATCCATGTTATAATTTATAATGTATTATATAATTTCTAGTTATTCATCCCATATTATTTTCAATATTGTGTTTAAATGGATTCTGTTTTTTTTACACACCACACCTTAATGGTTATAGTTATTATTCATAATATCTTTTCATGCATGTTTGCCCTTACTAATCCTCTGAGATCACCTCATTAAAATGTGTTATTTTTAACAATATGCCTCATTTTTATGTTATAATTTCTATTTGGTGTCAAGGAAAGATAATAATGGTGTTATTTGAAGATTATTTATGTTATATATTATGTATTAAATTTTAAGGTAAAATTTATTTATGAAATCTAGAAATCATAACTGCAAAACGGTATAGTTATTTGGGATTCAAATCTAGTTTCAATGTCAATGTAATAAATTAAGTCTCTTGATACATGCAAATGGGGTGAAGTTTTTTTACAAATTTTATCATAAGAATTTTATTAGAAACGTTAGTCAATATATTTAAAAAAAAATTATGGAACATGACAATTATATTGTAATTGACTCTATGATGGCCCCTCCACACTCTTATAAAAAGGAACCTCCTACTTCAAATACAAAATCATAATTGAGCCTTCTAGTTCGGCCATGACCATCCCCTTTCTCCTCCAAACATTCTTATTTATGTTCTGGAGGTACTAATAGTAACATACCATGTAAATAAAGACCATGAAAATTTTCATATTTATTAATATTTGTGAATTAAATAATATTTCATCGTCAAAGGGGATTCTATATTTTATGGCGTACACGATATGCAACAATGGGTTTCCTTGAAATCCTAGGTTTCACAATAATAATATAATATTATTATTTTAAATGGTAGTTAACGCCTAGCCGTTGTATTGGTGGGAATGAATATAAATAACTAATATATTATTATACATGTTTTTTGAATATATTTAAATTTATCCAATAATATCTAGAGGCTTAAAATAAATATATAATTTGATTTTAAGCATAAATACTCTAATGTTCGCTAAAAAGTTGATTTTACTCCTTTTATTAGCGAACCCTTTATAAATCTAGTTTTTTTCAACTTTTATATTTTATATTGGAGAAAATAATATTATTCATTAGATTTGGGACATCATAATTTACTTTGGATAATTTTTTTGGTATTTTCCTGATAATGTTCATTTTTTAATGAATAGTGAAAAATACTATATTTTAATTCATAAGTTCCTTTTAATCTAATATATTTATAGGGTTAAATTATTGTTTTAATTTTTTCTAAAGTGTAATTATAGTATATTTTTTCCATTTAATACAATTTTAGACATTTTAATTAATTTCAATTAGAATTTGGACATAAACTATTGTTATTATTTTGATAGTTATTATTTCTTAAAAACAAGCTTTTTGTTTTGACAGTGGGAATTACTTTTAAAATAATTTTCACCACTTCTGTGTATTGAATTTATAAAAATATATTTCTTATTTGGAATTAGTAGGTCAAAAGTGTGTAAATAAATAAATTTTATTTTTAGACATTTTAAATATTTACATGAGTGAATATGTTATTAACCGTGACTAAATAGTAAAGATAGTAAATAAGGGTAAAATATAATATTATAATAATATTAAATAATATTAACATGAATAATAATCCTATTGGATGATACATATCTTAAAATGGGCATCCATGGGTCAAATTTGGGACCTGATAGAGCCACATGGGAGTAATAATGACAATTTATATTAATTAATTTAAATTAATAACAAAATTGATATAAACAAATATCTATTAGTAAAGAAATTTTTACATGAGGTTATCTAAGATATATTTTCCACCATAAATTTTCATAGGGAATATAAAAATATGTCCTACATAATAATTTTTTTTATAATTTCTGGACATCAAATAAATTAAATTATTTATGACGCAATAATGATGCAATATTTACCTCATAAATCAATGATTTAAATAAATAAGATTTTAGATATTAAAAAAATATCTCAAACCTCTCCAATTATTATTGGATGATTTTATTTGTATCATGATTCATCTTAAATTAGACATTATCATTTAGTTGAACTTTTGAAAATGAATATGATTTTATAATAAAATGATTGTTTCATGTTTTCCTAAAGAGCCCCTCCTCTCCCATAAAAAAGCCCTCATATCCTACCCAAGTTCTCAAATTTCTCAATCATTTGGCTCATACAAACTCTGCTCCATAATTCTCCAAAGATACCTCTCTTCATTCTATAAGACTTAATATAGGAATTAATCACTTTAAGAAACCCTTTTGTTTCAAACCAAAGGGAGTTACCAGATTTAAAGTTAACATCTTCTAATAAGTTCTTTTATTTTATTATATTTCTCCCACACCCTAAACTCTTTTTATTCCATTATTTTATAAAAAAATAGTATCCTCAATATACTATGATTTTTTTGTGAGAATGATACGAAATACACTTACACACACCACCATATAATGCGTGAAGAAGATATTGTTTCTGTGGATGGAAAAATAATGCCTCATGAAAAGATGATTGTTCAATTATCTCCTACCACCTATCATGGTAGCCATTATGACGGAACTGTATTTATATATGATATATATTATGTTTTTTTCAATATGATTCTTTAATTTTTATTTACAATCTTGCCTTTAGGCTATCAAATATGTGTTAACATGAAAATTTCGTTTGAGAAAGTGCGGATTACCACCCCCTCAAGGTGATATGATTCATTCATGACATACATGGAACGTATTAAGATGGAGTTAATGAAATTTTGTAACATGTATATCATATGATATTTTTACTAGAATTATAATAAACCAATGTATCATTATGTTTTCATTCCATTATATATTAAATAGAACTGAAAGATGCATTCATGCTAACATGCGGCTTACCGTCTCCATGAATGGTGCATTTCATTTCTTATCTCCAATTGATATGTAAAATTATATATATATATATATATATATATATATATAAACGTAATAAATATATATATGATATATTTGATATCTAAATCATTAATATCATTATGGAGAAAATGGAGTTTTTATCCCATGGACAAATTTTAATTATAACAAATTCATTTTTAACTCAAATTCCGAACATCGACCAAATGATTGATATAAACTAATTTAATTAACCAACACTTATTGAGAGGTAATAAGTGATATAAAATTAATAATAAACATTATAAATTTTATAAATATTGTTGAAATATTCTTATGTTTAATATTTAGGAATAAAAAGGAATATACGAGTCACGTTAGAGACGAGGTAAGTGATTTCTTATCTCACTTTTAATTCTGTGAGATTTCCATTGTTCACCACCTATTTATTTCATGTGGTGTATTGTGTACTAAAATTTGATATGTATTATTAGGAATATATTTATATTCATGGTATTATGTGATTTATATGGTGGTTATTAAATATTTCTCATACAACTTGATTGATTACAACATGGTAAAGGGTTTTCATCTCACTTTTTATTCCCTTGAGATTCATGCTATATTAGCCACTATTTAATTTTGGTGGTGGATGTACTACCCATGGTTGTTATATTTGTGTATTATAAATTAATTTATGGATATTTAAATATTCATTGTCTGATATTTCATTCATGGTGTGTATGTTTCATATATTACCAAATCGGTAAGGGAACCCTTCACCCTACTCCTTTTAAAAGACTACTTTTTATGACTTTTAATTTACATATTATTATGATGGGATATGTTCTTCTATATCCTTATTGATGTAAATTTTATTTCCATGTAATGAGATATCATTTTCTTTCTCATCAACTTATTTTTGGAATTTTAATGTGACGTCGTTAGGCTATCGAATTCTTGTAAGTAAACTTCTTAACCCAATTTCCATTTTTGGGTTAAACATATACTTATTGATTATATCAGGATATTAATATATGTGAATAAACTATGATTGTTTTACACATAATATTAACTTATATTGGGTGTATTTATTATTTTCAGACATAATTATGTAATTTATATATCTTTAATCTAAGGATACCTTCTTTATATGTGATTTTATCTCAATTTACATTTCCATTGAGACTTTATTCTTGATATGCACAAATTCATTTTTATATGGTCTATATACTGTACATTGGAATATTATATCATGAATACCTTTATTCTCATGATATTATTATGTTATGATTAATGTTATTCCACAATTATTTGTATTCTAGGATATCTAATATTATTAAAAACTCTTTAACAAAAATAATATTTTGAATGTTTTAAAGGTTTATTCTTCTATATCATTCACATTAATGTCCATGTTTTAAAAATGGTTTTAAGGATTTATTCATACATACAATAATGTTTTGAAATTAAAATTTATTTCAAAATCTTCAATGTGGCATGGGACACTTTGATTCAAAAATCTATTTATTTAATATTTAAAATGGTTTTGAAAATTGTTTGTTAAACGCTTTGAATTTGCCAATATTTATAAATGATATACTGTGATTGAAATGTGGAAATGTTATCTTTCCATTATATTTGTTTTATGGGTTTTGAATATGTTATGGATTTTGGGAATTTTTTACGTATACGGAAGATTTTTTGATAATCCGAGGGTGGGTGAGCTCGTGATAGCTCTCCAATTCATTTGGTAAAATGATAGAGGTAAACGATATTGTTTATTCTAAAAGATTTAAGGAATATAATGTGATGGGTATTCCAAATCTGACACCTGATGTAGCTGTGATATCTACAATATATGTTTGATATGGATTCCACATGGTACAATTATGATTTATGATTTCAGCATGTTATTCATAAATCTTATGATTTCAGGAGGTATGTTATGATTGAAAAGAATGGTTTCAATGTTATGTATTTATTAATTGGATAATGTGTTCCTTCCAAATTTTATATCCCTTAATGACCTTTTTATGAACATACCATGTTTTGGAAATGTTTTACATCAGACATAAAGATGATTAATGGTCAAGGATGGGATCAAGGAAAAGTCATGCAGTCTAAAACAAGGAACTAGACATGACGCTTTTTTTCAGGAGTATTTATTTTATGGTTTAAAGGGATACTAAGTGGAATTGTCTACATGTATTATTCATGTTGTTATGTAATTTTTATGACCTAATTCTCTAAAACTCTTAACTTGAAAAGATTCATAATGTTTATTATCTATATAAATCAATATTATGTAATGTTTAAGGATGGGACATTATAGTTGGTATCATAGGTCAATTTAGACAAATTTAGGGATTAAGAGTTTTCATTAGACACATGGTTAGTTCCCATGTCTATTATTTTAGTTAAATTATTGTCTTATAAATTTTTCAAATCATATAATTTCAGTTACAAATGGATTAAGGAGGGTGTCAAACGAAATTCCTATCTCTTCTAATGACTTTCTTGCAAAAATTATTGAAAAGTCAAGTTCAGATGATTGTAAAACATTTTCTAGCATACAAATCACATGCAATAAATTGCTTAAGATATCAAACACCTCTAATATACCTCATTATCATCATCGATCATGGGTTGTATTTAAAAAAATCGTATTTTCACAATATTCTCATTTTTTTCAAGAAAGGTAAATATTATCAGTACATTTTCAAATAATTTACCTTATCATCAGATTTGGAGGCATATTATGATTTTGAAAACGGTGCTAAAGAAGGAGACCCTTGCGAATCCTATTTATATTTTATTTTACAATATAATCTCTCAACACATACTTATCGTATTTTAAATTGAAAATTAATTGAATGATTCCACAAAAATTTGGTCTGAATATTTTATAAAAATCATGTTTTATTAGATGTTTTGAAATTAAATGTCTTGCATGATTATTTTCAAAAATAGTTTTTCTGTGAACTCCCATATGACCCATGTGGTACATTGTGTGTTTTGATGAAGGAATAAAATTATTTTGTAGGATATATAAACCATTATTGCAATGCATGGACCTTCTAGCTATGTGAACAAGATAATGATGAAACTAATTAGACACCATGATCAATGTATGATGTTCAATATTCTAAGGATCACTTCATTTTAACTTATGGAGGTGAAATTAAAAAAATGACATTATATATAAGACTTAAATAATTAATATGTGGATATAATAATTATTTGGGATGAAAATGAAAGGGATAAGAAAATAAATGAGGTCAAACCATGTTAGGGTTATTTTTAAATTTTATAAAAATGACAACATGCTTACCGTGTGACAACCCGTCGCATTGAACAATCCTTCTGGAATCGAACCCACAACAAAAATGCGATTAGGATTTATCATATACCACTAGACTTCGTGATGTACCTGGTTAGTATGACTTATTATTTTTAGTTAAATGATTATATGGTTAAATAATAAGTTGATTTTGGGAACTTATGTTTTGGTAAATGGATATCCTTAATATAGGAAAATGATTTTGTGATTAAATGATGAAGGTTATTATGGAAGATGTTCTATATTTTGGGGAAACACTATATGCCTATGAAAAATAGAATACTATGCGATTTCATTTGTGGAATAATGAATGAAAATTTATATTAAAAAAATATCAGTTTTAATGGTCTTCATATACATATTTGGGATATTTATTGAAATGATAAAACTATCATAGAGAATATGTGTTTTGGATAATAATTCTTCAGTAGTAGACTTTTATAGTAGTCTATGTTTTTGGAGTTAAATGTTAAGATTTACTATAGATGATTATTTTATTAAATCCTTCAATGTGTTGGGTTTCAATCCTAGTTTTTATTATTTTGAATAATTGTAAGGACCATTGTATATTAAATTGTCTTTCTTGAACATTGGGTACATTTTTTCTGAAGGATTATCCTTTTTGGGGATTATATGATTTCTTAATAACAATTTTGGTTTTAGTAGATGTATAAAGACAAAATATATATATATAGTTATTTTTTTGGATGATGGGATTCTCTAGAATTAGATTCTTGTTATTTTGATGTTACCAAGTCTTTTTGAATAATCATTGATTAGAGAAAAGATTAGTTTTTGGTAGAAATTTATTAAATTATGAAACTATACTTGAAGGAAAGTAAATTTAATTATGTTATTAGTATACATAGTAAATTTATTCCTCAAAATTATCAAAAGGAATGTAAGAAAAATAGTTTTTGGTTTACATTTCATACTGGGAAATCAAAGACCATTTAACACATCATAAATTTGTGATTTTATGGTGGTTAACTTTTTCCTAATCATGTTTTCTATCACTCTCCATCAGAACATGACTATTTTTCCACTCTTCCATATCCATATTTTCAAACATGGAATCCTAGTATGGGTTATATTTGGTGACCATTGTACTTTTCTGTCATTATTTTAACGTGATAGTTTTGTTGACTCTTTTCTGATATGAAACTTTTAATGGTGTTTCGAAGCCCAGTTTTAAAAATTGCGAGGACATAATTCCCCAAAGTGGGGAAGGATGTAACATCCCAGGTAAATAAATAAAATTAATATTTTAATATTTATTTATATTTGTGAATTTAATATCAACTTTTCTTCAAAATGGGATGCTATGTTTGATGGCGTACATAATATGAAATAGTGGGTTTCTTTGAAATCCTACGTTTCACAGTAGTAATATATTGTTATTATTTTAAATGGTAATTAATGCATAGTAGTGGTATTGGTGGGAATGAATATAACAAACTAAAATATAATTATACATGTTTATTGAATATTTTTACATTTATCCAGTAAAGGATAGAGGCATAAAATATGTAAAGAATTTGATTTTAAGAATAAAAACACTAATGTTCACTAACAGGTCAATTTACCGCCTTTTAATTAAGAACCCTCTTTATAAATAGTTTTTTTTATACTTTAATATGTTCTATTTGACAAAATAAAATTTTTATTTAGATTTCGGACATCAAAATTTACTCTAGGTAAATTTTTTAAATGTTCTAATAATGTTAATTTTTTATGTATAGTGAAAAATAATGTATTGTAATTCGAATATTCCATTGAATATTATTTATTTATTTGGTTATATTATCATTATAATTGGTTATAAAGTGTAATTATAATATATTTTTACTAGTTAATCCAATGTTGGACATTGGAATTAATTTAACTTTGAAATTCTACATTAAATGTATCAATCTTTTGATGGTTATTATTTCCTAAAAACATACTTTTTGTTTTGACCGCGGGAATTAATTTTAAATTAATATTTTCCACTTCTGTGTTTTGAATTTAGAAAAATAGATTCCATTTTTGGAATCATTAGATCCAAATTTAATAAATAGGAAACTTTTTTCAGACATTTTAAATATTGACAACAGTAGATATTTTATTTAATAGGATTAAAGGATAAATGTAGTAAATAAAGAAAAAATATAATATGATAATAATATTATATTAACTTAACCTGTGTTATAATCCAATTTTATTATACATATCTGACAATTTTCATCCTTGGGGTGAATTTGGGACCCCATTGATCCATATGTGAATAATTATGACAATTTATATAAATTAATTTAATGTAAAGACAAAAATGACATAAACATATACCTTTTAGTAAATTAATTTTTACATGGGTTAATGTAAAATATCATTCTAACTGTAAATAATATATGGAAAGATGAAAAGTTTTCCTACATCATGGTATTTTTTTATAATTTTTGGACATCCAGTAAATAAAATTATTTATGGAACAATAATGATGCAATATTACCTCATTAATAAATGATTTAAATAAATAACATTATAAATATTAAAACAATATTCACAACCTGTCCATTTTTTATTAAATGATTTTATTTTTACCTTGAGTCATCTTAAATTTTACATTGACTAATAGTTGACTTTTTTAAACCAAATATGTGTTTTTTAAAAAATAATTATTTAATACTTTCCTAACGAGCCCCTCCTCTCCCTTGTAAAAAGCCCTCACTTTCTACCCCATTTTTCACAATGTTCAAGCCATTAGATCGTACAATATATGCTCTAATAATCTCCAAGTATTCCTATATTCATCCTAGAATCCTTATCATAGTCAGAAAGCACATCAAGAAACCATTTTGGTTCAAGCCAAAGGGAGTTACCTGATTTAAAGGTAACGTCTTCTCTTAAATTATTTTGTTTTATTATACTTCTCCAACCCCCTAAAATAATTTATTCATATTTTTATAAAAAAAATGTATAATAAATATACTTGAATATTTTTATGAAAAGTATTCTAAATAGAATTACACACACCTCCATCTAATGGATGAAAAACATACTATTTCGGTGGATGGGAAACCAACACCATATGAAACGATGATAGTTCAATTATCTCCTACCACCTATCAAGGCAGCCTTTATGATGAAACTTTTTTTATATATGATATATATTATTATTTTGTTTTCTATATTATTCTGTAATTTTTATTTAAAAACATACCTTTATGCATTCAAATATATGTAAACACAATAATTTCATTTGAGGAAGTGTGGACTACCGCCCCCTCAAGGTGATACGATTCATTCATGACATACACGGATCGTAAAAAGAAGGATTTAGTGAAATTATGTAACATATATATATCATATTATATTATAGTGGAATTATAATATACCTATGTATCATAATTATTTCAGTCCAATAAATATTAAATAGAAATGAAAGTAGCTTTCATGCATACGTACGGCTTATTGTTTCCATAAACGGTGCATTTCATTTCTTATCTCCATGTGTTACGTAATATTATAAATATATATATACACTGGATATATATGATATATATGATATCTAAATAATTATTATCATTCTTGATATAATGGATTTTTGACTACACAGACAATGTTTAATAATAACAACTTAATTTTTAACTCAAATTCCGAACATTGACAAAATGTCCGATATGAACTCAAATAACTGACTAAATGTTATTTCAATGTAATAAGTGATATAAAAGTAATAATAAATATTAAAAAGGTTATAAATAACGTTTAAATTAAGTAATTTATATTATTCAAGAATAACAAGGAACATTGGAGTCATGTTGGACACGATGTAAGTGATTTCTTATCTCACTTTTAATTCCATGATATTTCCATTGTTCACCACTTATTTATTTCATGTTGTCTATTGGGTACTGCCATTGGATATATAATATCATGATTCTATTTAAAGTCATGGTATTATATGATTCATTTGGAGGTTATTAAATTTTTCTCAAACGACTAGATTGATTACAACGTGGTAAGGGTTTTTCATCTCACATTTTATTCCTGTGAGATTCATGCTATATTTTCCTCTATTTCCTTTTGTGTTATGGATGTACTACCCATAACATTATTATTTGTGTAATATAAATTAATTTCTTTATATTTACTTATTCATTTTTTGATCTCTCTTTCATGGGTTGTATGATTCGTAAGTTACCAAATCAGTAACAGAACCTTTCACCCACATCTATTTAGAAGACTTCTTTTTTTATGTCTTTTAATTTTCATGTTATTATGTAGGGATATGTTATTATAAATTATTATTGATGTAAATATTATTTCCATGTTTTCAGATATTCATATCTCTCTCTTCAACTTATCTTTTTAATTTTAATGTGACGTTGTTCGGCTGTCGAATTTCGGAAAGAAAACATCTTAACCAAATTTCAATTTTTGGGTTAAACATCTACTTCTTGATTATGTCGTGCTATGAATATGTGTGAATATCCTCTGATTGTTTTACACTTTATATCCACTAATATTTGGTGTATTTATATTTTTCACACATAATTATGTAATTTATTTATCCTTAATCTAAGGATACCTTCTTTATAATGGATTTCGTTTCAATTTACATCTCCATTGAGACTTCATTGTTGATATTCACCAATTCACTGTTATATGGTGTATTTACTGTCATTTGGCATAATACATCATGAATACCATTATTCTAATGATATTATTAAGTTCTTATTAAATTTTATTCCTCATTTATTTGTATTCTAGGATATCTCATATTGTTAAAAAATCTTTAACAAAAATATCATTTTAAATGTTTTATAGGTTTATTCTTCTAAATATTTTACATTACTGTCCATGTTTTAAAAATGGATTTAAGGATTTATTCATTTGGAAATGAATGTTTTAAATTGAATTTTTTTTTCAAAAGATTCAAAGTTTCATGGGACACTTCGATTCAATAATATCTTTATTTAATATTTTAAATGGTTTTGAAAATGGTTTTATAAAAGCTTTGATTTTGACAATATTTTGAAATGATATATTGTGATTGAAAATGGGAAATATTATCTTTCCATTATGTCTTTTTATGGGTTATGAATATGTTATGTCTATAGGGAATTCGTTTAAATATATGAGTGGTTCCATGATAATCCTATCGTAGGTGAGCCTGAGATAGCTCTCTAATACATTGGGTAACGTGATAAAATTTAACGTTAATGTTTCTACTAAGAGTTTTTGGGAATATACTATGATGGGTAATCAAAATGTGACGCCCTAGGTAGATGTGATGGATACAATATATTTTTGATATGGATTCCACAATATACATTTATGATTTATGATTTTTGTGTGTTATTCATAAATCGTCTGTTTTCATGAGGTATTTTTTTTATTGAAAATTATTGTTTCATTACTCTGTATTTAATGATGGGATAATGTTTTCATTACTTATTTCGTATAACTTACTAATCTTTTTATGCTCATCCAATGTTTTTGATATGTTATACAAATAACTTAATGATTAATAAGGGTCAAGGATGGGATCAATGAAAATTCATTCTGTCTAAAACATGGAACAAGACACAACTGTTTTTTTCAAGAGTTATTATTTAATTAAAAAAATTGATACCGAGAAAAATTGTCTACATGTAATATTCATGTTGTTATATAAATTTTATGACCCAATTCTGTAAGACACTAAACCTGAAAATATCCTCAATAGGAATTATCCATTTAAGTCATTATTATTTAATGTTTAAGTATGTTTCCTTATGCTAATATTCTTAAAAGGCTTCCCTTAGTATCAAAAATAAAAGACCCAATGGATGTCAATTGATTATAAGGTAATTATTTAACCAAATAATTCATGTTATATACCTATCATACTTCCTCTTAATGTTATTATTCCAAACTAAATTCATAACTGAGGTATCATATATATGTTTATATGTTATTTGGTTTGTGTTAAAACTGTATTCCTCTCATTATTCATACTATGAAAAATAATATACAGGCTTACGTGCATACGACAGACCATCTCCATGTTGTGGTATAATTTTCTATTTTTTCACAACATTTTTTTATTAATATAATGATTAATATAGTAGACATAAATAATAAATATGACATGCAATCGATTTTTTATAATTAATATACCACACAATTTCATACCCCTTTACTATTACAAGATGAAACCATCACTCATATTTACATACATCCTAATATATCCATGGTGTGATGACATTCATCCTATATGATAACCATTTAAGAATGAATATAAAATATATATATGAGAAATAAATATAATATAAATGATCTTAATAAAATTCTATATATGGAGAAAATATATCTTATAAAAAAATTTGACATAAATTATGAATCATGAATAAGAAAATGATTCCATTATCACATGAAACAATTGTTAAAATGAATTTTTATAAACAAAAGAATATAAGAGGATCATGTATGATGTCATATATATTGATATTTTTATATAATAATTAAATAACATGCTCCAAATATTATAATTGAGGATAATGTATCCTAAAAAATGGAAATTATGAGATAAAGCTTACGTTTGAATCCTAATTTTCATTAAAGGTTGTTTATACACAAGTTTTTACGAGGTAATATTTATCATCCAAGTCCATGTATTATAAAAATTTATGTCAAAATATTATTACAATTATTCTACAATTTTTTAATGTCATTTTTATTAATGTTTTAATTTTTTTAAATCATTTGGAAATGGATCTTCTTGTCATTTCCAAAATGGGTGATGATGTAACATTTTCAAAATAATAATAAATAAATGTTCATTTTTAACATATATATAATTATAAAAGCTTCATATGTATGAATACAAGATTATTTCCACTGAAAAATTTCTTTAAAAGTATATTCCACTATTTTAATAATTTCAATTAAAAATAGTTATTTTACTCATGTATTTTACCATGATTTTATTAGAGTAATTTCATCTCTGTAAAAACACATTGTTGTATTTTGATCTGAATTTTTGTGGGTCTATTAAGAGTATATCTACCAAATTTTAATGACATGTTTCATAATATATTTTATTATGGATTTTCATTTTTGATAAAATTAATCTATTATGGATAATGTATAATCATTTCGTAATTCAGTTTTAATACTAATTTTTTTCTTGGTTATGTTTCACCCATTTCATATAAGGAATGTGTTAGACTTAGTAAGTGGTACATGGGGACTTCTACAGCCCATGTAGGTATCGATAGTTCCATGGAGAAAACTAGTTTGGGTATTATATGATATCTTACACATTTATGTATGGTGCCTTTGTCGAAGCCTTGAACATATCATTATGATGTCTAGAATTATGGGTTCTATAATTGATAGATCAGTTATTAACATTCTACATATTTATCCAACTATTTTAATATGCATCATTATGTATATTTCTCATGTTCATATTTATAAGGTATTATTTTATTATTTTATATCAATTCCATATTATAAATAAGATAATTTTTTAATAGAATGTTATTCACTTTGTTTCATTATTTATATTTATTTATGATAGCATCTGCTATATTTTTTACACATACTATGAATATCTAATCACCACTATCATATGTTTTATTATTCCCTAGGATGAAATGATGTATATTGTTACTGTTGATTTAGGATAAAAAAATTTAATAACTGTGTTTTCAATGTAGTTAGTATTTTTTTCATTTCAGGACACTATTAGAAATTTAGGCAATAATAACAGTTCTAAACAATGGCTATAGGCCCAAAAAATATGGGTATAGGTTATAGCCAGGTTTTCATGAACCGTGGCTGGTATTGGCGTGGCTATAGGTCAGATCCTATAGCCACGGTTTGGAACCGTGTCTATATCCCTATAGCCAAGGTTCGAACAGTGGATATAGCCCTATAGCCACGGTTCGAACAATGGCTATATCCCTAAAGCCACAGCTCCAACTGTAGCTCTAGACCAATATCCATATCAATAAAGGCCACAGTTCATATAAATCTGGCTAAATACCTATAGCCATGGTTTTAAACTGTGGATATAGGTTTATAGCCACAGTTCAAACCCTGGCTATAGGGCTTTAGCCACGGTTTAGAACGTTGGCTATAGGACATTACACTACATAAAAAACCAGAATGGTTCACCGTGATGGATATTGGGAGGACACTGCCAACTCCCCCCCCCCCCCTCCCCACACTCACAGCTCCCCTACCATACACCAGCATCCCCACCTCCTGCTCCAACACACCTCCCCTACCCCACCACCCTACACCTTGCACCCCACCCTACCCCCTCCTCACTGTAGACCCCACACCCCCTAAACAGCCCCCCCCCCATTCCTACACACCCCCTCCTCAACAGACCCCCCCCACGGATAGCCCCCACCCTAGAACCCCCCAGCCTGCCTAACACACCATTCAATTGAATTGCGAAAAAAACATGCTAATATGGATATGATACAAAAATTTCATGTCAAATGAACTACACTAATCAAAAACATGATAACATGATTAGAACGAAATCAAACATCATCAAGCCAAATTGATTAGAGTAGGACCAAAACAAATGTCTTTGAAAAAGATGAAACTGAACCAAACAGAAAATAATGTAACCAAACTGAATCGAACCAATAAAAACTGACATCAATAAAGTGTAATTGAGCATGAAAAAAATGAAGCTAATGAAACATACCTTGTTGAATCTAGAATTAGTTTAATTGAACTGAATAGCCCAAAAGCAAACAAAATGAACATGTTACAATTTACATAAACCAAAAAATGAACCTAATAAAAAATAACATAGAAAACCTAACCAGACCCAAACTAAACCAAGGAGTCGGGCCTTATGATAAACATTTATAAAACCCCATCCCCACAGGTTGAGAGGATATCCCAGTCATGTGGTGATTCACTGTCCTCAACGAGATCCAAAACGCACTGCAAAAAGATAGGGAACCCAAAATCCACAAAAAAGCTAATTAAAATTGAGTCAATGAATAAAAATGGACGAAACCATACCTAAATATGATAGTGAACTGCACATCATGAACATTGTACTCTACGACCCCCTGCACATGGTTAATCATACATGAGTTCCCATCATCCGTAGGTTAAGAGACCAACACCTCATCCATAAGTTAAACATTCTCAATGTACAAGATATTATTTACCTCATAGTTGGAACACATGAACATACAAAACTACATGAACGAAAACTAAATCAGGAAACGACCAACACCCTGTAAAACACCCTACACAACACCCTGCACTACACTACCTACACTCCACTGCCTACACTACACCCTCCACTTCATACACCCTGCATTGCCTGCACCCTGCACCCCCTATAAGTCCCACATGCCCATTCCCCCTCCACTACCTCGCCCACCCCCCTCCAGCCCCCCTCTCCCAAACCCACCCTCTGCCACCCCTGACCATTCTCCCCTCTAGTCCCCCACTACTATCCCCCCACCCAGAACCGACCCCCTAGACCTTGGACACCCCCCACCCTGCCCCTTCCTTCCCCATGCACCCCCTTCATCAGTCCATTCCCCCCAGTCATCCCCCCAAACCCTTCTAGTCCCCCATGCCCTTAAAAATTCTCCCCTCCAGTTCCCAATGCCCTCATGGACCCTCCCCCCTTTCTATTTTCCCATTCCCCACTTCCCCCCTTGCCCCACCCCCTTCCACCCCCTCGAACATTTAAATATCAAAAGAGCATTTACATGAGAAGGAAACTATATTATGTTCCAATATAGACTAACAACTTAAATAAATGGAATTAAACATTTCCATTATTTTGATGATGTAGGATCATGTGTCGCGCATCACAAGGCATCACAAACCAAGATGGATGGTATGTAAGGCTGAGGGGACTCTCAAGAGAAGGCATTTGATGGCTGATTCCTCTTCACCGACTAGTTTCAAAACTATGTTAGTCAAACTTCTTATCATAAGGGATGAGTGCAATAAGTACTTTTTAGTAAGTGTTGTCAAATATAGCCCAAAGAAAGGAAAAGGTTGTGTTTCATGAAGCATGTATATTCCTGATTAATTATTTATCTATATTGGATTTATTTACAAGTAAATTCTAAGAAAATCAGAATAAAAGGATGAATTAGAACCATAATTAACCAATATAATATGCAGTGATGGAACTTTTAGACTTCATGGTTATAATCATGAGTGTATGGCCTGCAATGTATGCATAGTCTGACAATGAAAGATGGGATTTAGAGAAGAATACTCTAACTATTATACTATTCTTTTACTTTGAACTGGATCTCGTTCTTAGGAGCGTGCACATTCATAGGACCTATATACTTCATCGAAAAGAAACCCATAGTTCAAATGAAGAAATAGAATTGATAACTCATGATCGTCCCCATACAATCACATTATTATTCCAAAGAAGTGGGAAAAGGATAGAAATTAGAAAATACAAAGGTACTAGTAAGGGAAATTTGGTGAAATAATGGACCCAATATTAGTACCTTGAAAATTTACAGGGAGAAAGGAATCTCCCACACCATTGGCCACGATAAATTTTTCTTTGTGCAGTTTTTCATCGAGCTGCAATAAAGTAAAATCATAATGTATTTAGAGATTAAAACACTAGAATAATATATCACTCTAGTAACATAAATTTGGATGGAGACACCACTCTGTCAAATTGAGGCCTACATCAGAACTAATAGATTATTAATTAGAAGAAAATCGACAAGATAAATCAGAATATAATGTTTAAAGTATATTAGTTAAGGAATTACAACCTTATCAGCTAAAAAGGAATCCAATGGTTTATTATCAAGAAGATACCCTGTTAAATAGAACCACCATTTGATTGTAGAGTCAAGAGAAATAGCACGCTGAAAAAGATCATTTTCTTCGATGGATTCCTTTGAAATAAATGATGCAACTGAATCCACCAATTCCTTCACTTGATCCAATACTTTAGATACTTCCTCCTATAAATTTATTCGTTGTTCCTATAATGTTTTGGTGTCACCCATTGAACTATGTAAAATTCAGTGCACATACAAAAAATACTACTACTGCTTCCTCCCTTTGACCAAGTAAACATAACAAGTTCTAGTGAACCTAAGATTAGAATTGTGCTTGCACAAATATAAAGAAGTTAAAATATCATCTCTCGGTCACTCTGAAATTATAGTGTTTCAATTTCACACATTTCATTATATTACCACATTTCCTCAACTGCAAATAAAATGCAGGAGTTTTTTCCCGATACTATGCATGAAAATGCAAAGCATAATACAATAATTAAAATGTATAATAAACCTGATGCACTAGTTGTATGATTTTGAAGTGGTGTTTTTGAGTATGTAGAGAAAAGGCCCAACCATGCACAAATATAACTGTTTCCATACATCCTATCTGTTCTCTATACCATACCATAACAGAGGAGAAAATTTATAAAATGATGATAGATGGAAATGTTTGTTAAAAAGTTAATTAAATACAGGGTATCATTAAATTATTGCATGTTATCTCCAATAAATTAAAGGCCAATAAATTAAACAAACTTCCAAGAAAGAATGGACAAACACCCCTCAAAATCATCTTGGTCCCATGGACGAATGAAATCCAAGACATTGTCATCCTTCTAAAAAATCATTGATACTTGCATCAATTGATGGTAACAAGATGGATAAAAATGAAATCTCAATGATGGAAGTCGCACAAAACTCCTTGTAGTAGGATGGGATGTATTCTATAATCGTACCTTTATATCAATGTAAAATAAAAAAAAATATTTAGAAAGAATGATGAAAAAATATAACACTAGACATTGGAACCAATAAAAGGAGTATCACCTATTGAATCTTTACAACCTCTCCACACGTATCAATAACAGGAAAAAAATTAAGACCAGTAGCATGGTCAAATCCTGTACAACTACTAGGAAGGAATTTTTTCCCAGTGATGATCACCATCCACCAGAAAGGAGGAGGCATCACTCAAAATCAAATTAAATTCCATGTAAATTTCCTTCTCACAAGTTGAGTCTGGTTCATAGTCATTCTGCATAAATTACACGACTTATGGTCATTTGGTTGGTCATTTGAAGTAGAATGATCTCATAGAAGAGATAAAAATACCATTGATGAAATGTGTATAATAAGACATGATACCAAAATCTCTTAATAAAAAATGGTTGCTTAATAAAAATAACTTCATGAGGTACAATCTAGGTATATTAAATCTGGAAATGCCTTAATGAATATGATATAAGTCTATGAAAGTGTGGTGGATATTCAAGATGAACCATCCAAGGATGATGAGAAAACCAGCCCCATGAAAAAGGTATAACATTTTTCTAAATACTAATGTGATACTAAATATCATTCCTTTCATTATAAATATTGTGAATAATAATTTGAATATTTTTAGGGTGATGAATGGTGTAAAAATTTTCCTCCTATATATGACCTGACAAAGGGGAAACCCCAACGAAATATGAAGATAAAGGCTGGAGGATGCCTCGAAAACAAGAAGAATTTTATAAACAAAATCATCAAAAGAATGAGAGGGAATGGGAAAGGGATTGGTATAATGATAGAATTTTTAATAGTAGTATAAAAATAGTGAGAGGTAATGGGAAAGGGATTGGGGATTCAATTATTACGGAATCTTGGAGAGGCGCAACGACAGAAACGAGAAACGAAATAAGAATACAGAAAGAAAAAAATTGACACGAGATACACCAATTAACGTGGTTAGGGAATAACCCTACATCCACGGACTGCCCTTGGATAGCCCTTGGACACCCCACCTTGCACCCTCCACCTACCCTGCACTCCCCCTGGCACCCCAGACAACCCTTAGACACCCCACATGTACCCTGCCTTGTATCCCCCTCCCTAGACAGCCCTTATACACCCCCCCAAACATCCCCTCCTAGACACCCCACCTGCACCATCCCCCTGCCCTGCAGACCCCCTCAGCACCCCCTGAATATCCCTTGGACACCCCACCTGGATAGCCCCTCCTAAAAAATTCTATAGCCATCAGTACCTTCACTTCATTATGAAAGAAGGTTAAATGAAAAATTCCTTGAAACTTTTCCAAGAATATTCTTTGTCTGGATTAATCTGAATAATAGACTTCCACCACTTATAACTTGAACCCTCTAGTAAGATGGTTACAAAAATATCATTAACAGACTCATAAATCTATAGATAGATAAAAATACCCTCATCCTTCAGTTACAAAACCAATTCATCCTAAGAATCTTGTTACCAATGATTTATTATGGGGATACCATCTTGATTTAGGGGGGTTGTTGCAAGCTGGAATGCTTGTGGAAGAGGGTTGAAATGAAGATGGAAGGGGGCTGGTGTGGGCTGGATGTGGCTGGAGTAGGGCCAAATCACGACATAAATGTGGCGTGACCGCGGCATGTTGGCCAAGTCCAGTGACATCCATGGGGAAACATCTTCTGACCAGGAGCGAAGGGAGTGGGAGGAGGCTAGAATGTTAGTGGAAGGGGGCTGGTTGCAGGTGTTGGCTGGATGGTGAGGGTTGATTCAAAGGTGGTAGGGCGTATGTTGTGAGCTGGAATGCTAGTGGCAGCGGGGTGAAAATGAAGGTTGAAGGAGGCTAGGGTGGGGTCGATGTGGCTGGACAATGGCCAAATCATGGCATTACTATGGCTTGAATGTGGAGTGAATGAGGCGTGACCGCGGCATGACCGCGTTTTGACCACTGAGTGTTGGCTAGGTCCAGCGACATCTACAGTGAAGCATCATCCAGCCAGGAGCGAAGGGAGCGGGAGGAGACAGGAATGATGGTGGAAGGGAGTTGGTTATAGGTGGAGAGAGGTGGTGCGGGGCTGATTCGAAGGTGGAAGGGAGGTTGTTGCAGGCTGGAATGCTGGTGGCAGCGGGCTAAAATGAAGGTGGAAGGGAGTTGGTGTGGGATGGATGTGTCTATATTAGGTCCTAATTATGACATTAACGTGATGTGACCGCGGCGTGACTGCGGCATGACCACGGCGTGACCACAGCGTGACCGCGGCATGATCGCGGCGTGTTGGCCCGGCCCAGCGATATCCGTGGGGTAGCATCATCTGGCCAAGAGGAATGGGAGTGGGAGGAGGCTGGAATGTTGGTGGAAGGGGTTTTTTTGCAAGTGTTTGGGGATGGTGAGGTCTGATTTGAAGGTGGTGGGGGGATGTTATGGACTGGAATGCAAGTGGAAATGGGATGAAATGAAGGTAGAAGGGGTATGGTGTGGGCTCGATGTGTCTGGAGTAGGGCCAAATCACGGCATTACCACGTCGTGACTGCGGTGTGACCATATGGTGTTGGCCCGGTCCAGCGACATCCATGGGCAGCATCTTTCGGCCATGAGTGAAGGGAGAAGGAGGAGGCTGGAATGTTGTTGTATGGGGGTTGTTTGTAGGTTCTGGGGGAATGGTGTGGGTTGATTAGAAGCTGTTAGGGGGGGGGGGGTCTGTTGCGAGCTGGAATGATGGTGGAAGTGGGCTGTAATAAAGGAGGAAGGGGGCTGGTGTGGGCTGGGTGTGGCAGGAGCATGGCCAAATCATGGTATTACTATGGCGTGACCGAGGTTTGACCACGGCGTGATCGCGGCGTGACCGCGGCATGACCGCAGAATGTTGGCCCGGTCCAGCAACATCCATAGGGGAGCATCTTCTAGCTATAAGCGAAGGGAGTGGGAGGAGGCAAGAATTCTGGTGGAAAGGGGAAGGTTGCAGGTTGTAGGTGCTGGGGGATGGTGCGGGATGATTCAAAGGTGGTAGGGGGCTGTTGGGGGTCGGAATGAAGGTGGCAGCGGGCAGAAATGAAGGTGGAAGGGGGCTGGTGTGGGATGGATGTGGCTGGATCAGGGCCAAATCATGGAATTACAGTGGTGTTACCACGGCGTGACAGCAGCGTCACCGCGACATGTTGTCCCGGTCCAGCGACATCCGCGGGGAAACATCTTCTGGCCAGGGGAAAATGGAGCAGGAGGAGGCGGGGCAATATTCTAGTTGACTCCATGCCGATAAATGATAGAATGGATCAACTATTTAATATTTTATAACAAGGGATATCCAGAGAAGGATGTAGCAAGTGGCCCAATGACCAACATCTAAAGGGAAAAAGCGATGGAATGGAACCATACACCCTAAACAAAACATTTTAAAATTCATTCACTTTGTCTAAACATGGAAATTTTATTTATAATATTCAAGGCGTGAAAATGAAAGTGCCATGGTCAAGGCATATGCCTACACGGGCAATGTCATTTTCATTAAACGATTATGATAAGCCAATTTATATTATTCCAAGAAAACAAAAACTAACTAACCACAAAACATACACCAAAAAGAGGCATATGAAAGACTCAAACCAAATCTAAATGTGATAAAAATACCAATCACTACTCCTCTATTTAGAAGTCATCGGACCTTCATTGGAGGGTTTTATTATAAAATAATGGTATTGTTTTATCGCACAATTCATTTAAATACATTTTACATTTATTCTAAAACTCATTCAGAATAAATCATATGCAATAATTTAAGCAAATAGATCAACATTACTATCAATGTGTGTTTTCACAGATAGCGCACCTTCGTTTGAGGGGTTTAATTATAAAAACATGACTTTATTTATTAAATGAAACAATTATATTATATAACACTTATTCAAGATATGAAATTCAATATAATTAAGCCGAAATAAGAATGGTAAATTCAATTTAAAGCATTCTTGAATTTAAAAGGTTAGAAGAGGTATCCTACATTAAGGTGGAACCAAACTGTCCACTTCGGAACTTGGATCTTTCTAACTAAAATTTGCAGCTCCCCCACTGGGTATACACACCTTCACACACATTCAAGGACACCAAGCCACTATACACACACTCGCATGGCCATGAGCATGTGCAAGGGGATCCTTCACATATTCTTATATGAATACACCATTTCTCCACTCACCTGCGTATGCATATATATATATACATGGGATGACATAGCCACATACATGCATAATCACTGCCACAGTTGACTATACACATAACGGGGGAACCCACATACATATACTTTATTACCTATGCACACGCTGGTATGCCACCCTTAACTTGGCTTCTTGAAACCATCGAGTTGGGATCAACGCACTAGACAAATGATATTAGGAACATTTAAACACATAAAATATGCTACATAACCAGTGAGAAACCAACCATCAACGTTAAAGTCTTACGTGGATCGGGAGAACCAAATCCACCCGAACCAATATCAAAATGATACAATGCCCAACTGAAAACATAATATTGAGTCAAAAACACTACAATCCCCAAATACATGAGGTGTGAGGAATGTAGTAACCATATAATCTTACCTCGGATCAAAGTCAGTGGACTGAATCAATTTGAACCCCATTCCCCCCCCCCTTCACAAAATATAATTACCCTCTTTCCATAAGAAGAACTAAAAAACCTAAGTGGCCAATGTGATAAATAAAATAAAATAAAAACTAAACTAAAACATACATGTCTTTTGTGACTATATATGTCACTGCCCAATATATAAGAACCACAATGACCCATGGGTCAAATCATGTTCCTACAAGCAAGGGGTAAATAGATCCACGTTTCAAAATGATACTACCAAATAGTACATTCATAATGATTAAAAATTATTCTTCCAGTTAATGGAATATAATTAGTTTTGCTCGAGTTTCTGCTTAATTTGGTTTTGATCGATACAATGTTTTATCCCACACGATAATAAATGTTTACTAGAGTATACAATTTCTAATCAAATAGAATATATCATAAAAAAATGGATCCACACCTATGAAAAAGGTTGAACATGATAAGAGAGAATGTTTGATTGTATAATCTGATGAGATTTAAAAGGATAAACCAAAAAAATGAAAAAAATTGATAGTTCTCTAATTTCTAAAGTGAATATGAAATTTCCAAACAATAATAAACATGTGAAAGAAGTGAAAACCATGTTTCCTCAACAAAAATGTTTATAATGTGAGAAATAAGAAACCGCAAAGAAACTCAAACACTTTTGAGCTACAAATAAAAGTGCTCCAGTGTTAAGAAAAAAGCCTAATAACCATGATGTTTATTAACCATGGATGAAATTTTGGATGAAGAAATATTGGCCATGAAAAATATGTACAAGTAGTAATTAGTGAATCAAAACATGAGATATATTGTATTTATGATTGAAAAATCCATATGTAGCTGGAAAGACTAAATATTGGAGAGAACTGAAATTTTTTCAGGAAACATATCATAACCCACCATTTGTGAAGCACCATATTGTATTACTCCCTGCAAAATAAGTATCAACATAGTGAAATGTGAAACTATAGTGCAGAATAAAATCAATCTGAGATGCTACAGAGGAGAAAATACCATATGCATGATTCATTGGGAGATGGATGAATCTGCGCTTAGGGAAAATTTCTACCCTTTCGTCAATTTCTACGAATAAATAGTATGATTGAATTTTGAACAAAGTAACAAGTTTTAGTTATGGTGAATAGATACGCGATGTGAGTACATGGTGTGCTTCATAGTGGTAGATCTCATAGGAGAGAGATAATACTGAGAACACCTGGAGTAGTGGAGGAGAACTAGGTGATGGAGAGATATGTTGACTGGGGTAGGCAGGAACTCTAGCTCCACATGAGGTGATAATTGAGCGGGAGGAGATACCAAAGGAAATCGATACTTGGAGTTGATGTAAAAAAATTATAGATCCAGAAAATGAAGGTGGTGTCACGGTCCATAGAGGGAATTAGGATGGATTGATGCAAATGATGGTATTGGAGTACGACGGTGACAATGGTGTGTGGGAAACGGATGAGTGGACTGGAACTGAGATTAGGAGGAAGACGATGACTGTGTTCTACGGGGACCATTGGTTGACAGGAGAAAAAGTGTGAGCATGGGGAGAAATTGGGGTAAACCACGTGCAGAAGAGGGAGTGATGCAAAAGAAATGGTATGGTGCAAATGAAGACGAACCATATGTCGAAAAGAGATGAACCCCGAGCTGGAGGATAATCTATGTTAAACCGCGTGTCAAAGAAGGAGGGAGGGAGAGGAAGGGATTAACATGATGAAGGTGTGTGGAAGTCAAGTAGAGAAGAAACGTGGGTTTCTGAATTTTGGACACATGGAATGGAGAGGAACCCAGGATTAGTATAGTTTGTAGATACCATGTCTCCACTATGTTTTCTTTCTATAATATTTATTAAAGTTGTAAATTGAACAAGTTGAAGATCCTCAATTCACTCTGACATGTTTACAGGTTTAGTTTTAGAATTAATAAATTACTTATTGTTTTTAGAAAAAAAATTATTATTCTTTATAACTATATGTAAAGAGGAACATGTAACATTTAAAATTTTCCTAGTGGGAAGAATATCATTGCGCTCATGTCATCACATAGTATCTTCAATTAAGGTAACTTCAATATCGTTGTTAAGAATTTTAAATCAAATAATGATGAACCACCAAAGAATAATAAGTGGTTAAATATTCTATTTTATCACTATTGGATAGATCGGTAAATTCCATGAGCTTAGCTTTATCTTGGTGATGATTCTATAACATCTAAATTTTTAAATATAATACCAAAATATGATCACGATACATCTTTGTCATGTTTTCTCAAACCTGAATCCAAGAAATATTAGAATAGTATTAACATATAATCTATAAGAAACTTTGTTTTGTGAATATTTATGCAGGGAATCCACCATGATAAATAATAATCATTCTAGTAAACATATACAATATAGAATGATATGTTTCTTTGGGTAAAGATATCAAAATATAATAATGAATAAGATCAAATGAAATCTTCTTTAATGATGAGAATGTGGAAATTTAATGTCATTGCACCTCATTCTACGAGGTAATGGCGACAATGTAATGATTTTATCAACGATAACATTAATAAATAAGAAACAATTGGAGTATCTAACATAATGAGAAAAAAGAAAACAATTTTCCATGTGCCACAATATTTCTAACATGTAAATGGATAAATAAATCTTGGAAACATCACATTCTCATGTTCCAAAATAAGTCTTTGTGAAATCTGACACAAGTCATACCCTAAAAAACTAAATATTAAATGATATAAATATGAAATAATAATGGAGTCAGAAGAGGAATATTTATCTCTCTCCATTTAAAGTAGAATAATCCCATACAACATTTTTAGAGGTGGAATCCAGAATAACTATTTTGTTATCCTTAAAAAACAACACACATACCTACTGGGTAACCAATCCGCCTCCATTGTGTACCTGATGTCTCTTATAAAAGGTCTGCAACACTTTCCATCCCACCGAGTACCTAGTACCACTCCATCGGGTAACCTATAAAGGATGTTGTTTTTTAAAAAATCATTAAGAGGCACCTAGTGCCTCCCAATTTAATACCCAATAACTACTGCAGTTTATTGAAATTTTCCACCACCCTAATATTTGGAAACCAAACCTCTAAATAACCATTAGACTCAAATGAAAACACATCCTAGAGATGTATTAACTCTTGAAATTCCAATTCATATCCCAAATCTCAAAAATCACCATTCTTCAGAAAAAATAATCAAATTTCCACTAAAATTAGCAACCCTTAAATTTTGTGGGTCATTAAAAACTCCTAACCATAAAAATTTCAATCCTTGAGAAGCGTCCAGGATGATCCCCAGATTCCCAATTTATCCATCAAAATTTGATACCATCACCTTTTATCGATTCCAATTGTTTACAAATCCACTATGCAGATTCCCAATCTAGACTAATTGGATCTTCACCGAAAACCACTTTCCATCACTCCACACATATCAATTATAATTCGAATAATGTATCTTATTAAAAATCCTCTTTACTATACACAAACATGTGAAACTATTCCAATTTACTTCTACACACTAATAAAAAAATAATGAACATATAATTGTAAATAACAAGGAGGACGAGGATCACCTAGACGGGGTTGGCTGCATTGGAGGCACGCTGGGGGAGGTGGGGAGGCCACCTAGGAGCAGAGTCAGCGGGGGAGGTGAGTTGTCCTGAGTTCTGTGGCAGTGGATCACATAGGGGTTCCCTTGTTTGGTGTCAGCAATGGACATTGTCATGAGGTGCACCGACGGTGGAGGAGGTTCAGGGATAGGAGAGGTTGTGATGGGTCGAGGAAGGAGGGTCACACGCAATGGGTATCAGGGAGGAGGTTGCCGCCATAAGAGACATCAGGGGTTTAGAGGATCGCGAGGGGCACCGTCAAGGGAGGAGGATCGAGGATAAGAGAGGTTCTGATGGGTCAGGTAAGGAGGGTCACGTGCAGTGAGAGAAGTCCAGGGTTTGGAGGGTCGCCGCAATGATAGACAATGTTTGGGGGGTCGCGATCGCGGGAGGATGGAGGAGGAGCCCAACATGATTTGGAATAAAAAGTGATCAGGGGAGAATAAAGGAGGAGCCCAACGGGATTTGAAAAAAAAATTACAGCGCAGATTTTTAGCCATGAAAGTATATACAAAATCATGGCTATAAATAAGCTATAGCCACGGTTCTATAAAACCGTGGCGATAGATCTGTGGCTATAGCTTAAATTTCTAGTAGTGGGATGAAAATTAAAACATATTTATGTACTTTTTATTAAAAAACAATTAATATTATAAGAAATTTTTTATTCAAATATTATATCTTTCTGAACATAATAATGTATGAAATCGACTCTTAGCTATTAGATTTGGTGTTGTTATAGTTTTTTTCATAAAAATCATAGTAGTATCATTAAAAACTACATCAATAAATGATAGATTATGGAACATAACCCTAATATATATATATATTAGGATAATTATATAAAAACATCATAGAATTTGGAAAAGTAGATATTTTGTGGTAATTCCTATTAATACATCAAATTCTTGATACTAAGGTGTATATGGTTCTAGAATTGATGTACTAAGGAGTAAAAACATTGAGAAGGATTTTCTAGCCTGACTCAACATAACTTTGTACATGAAAATGAAAAATATGATTTTTTTGGGAAAATCATAGTTGTTATGATTAGGATAATTCAAAATTTCATTTCAAATTATTATGAAGGGGAAAAAATTATATATGTACCCAATGAATCCATGTTAATGATTATGAGATTATATACGCATAAATAATTAAATTTATGTTATTTCTATTACTAGTCTTTAATAATTCAATATGATTCATAACATAATCTAGTGTATGTCATTGTTTAGGAATGGTACGTACTGGATCTAATGGAAATTGTAACAACACACCTAATCAATGATGGTATTTTCATCCTATGGAAGATAATTACGTTATATCTAGAGCTAAAACAAGCACTAAAATCATATAACTCTACATGGATCATATACATATTGGATTTAATGGAAATTGTAACAACACACCTAATCAATGAAGGTATTTTCATCCTATAGAAGATAGTTACGTTATATCTAGAGATAAAACTATGAGTAAAATCATATAACTCTACATGGATCATATCCTTAGATTATAAATAATACCCAGGCCCAAATGGGGCACCATATTCCACAACATTGAAGAAACATTTCAACCACTTCACTAGACAACAACAATAATTATTAAATGTGAATAAAAATCCATTTTCATCCTAGAAATGGATTGGATCAATAGAAAAGGTTTTTCTTGGTTTGGGAAGTAACATGTGGGAGAAGGTTTTCATGGAAATTTATAATATTTCAAGATATGGGGATCAATCGTGTTAATTAATTGAAAATATGAATCATGATGAAGAAATATAAAATGAGGAATGGATGAAAATCAATGAAATATTCATATAAAAAAATTCATTGTGAAAAACATATAGGATATGTAAAAAAATGTTTATGTATGAGATAAATTGAGGATGGGAATGTTACAATGTAAGAAGCTAACATTACAGGGATATCAAGCCATTAATGGATTACATACTTAATCCAGAAATTAATATTGATCTATTATTTGATGTTCTAAAACCATTCCCCATGTAAGAAGTAATCTCCCAAATATTCCCATTATATAAAGACATAGTATCTTGTGATATCAAGAAAAAGATGAATTCTCAATATTTGATGAGATTAAAAAAGTGTTATAGAAGAATAAAGTTCATGAAATTATTGAAATAATAAAAAATAAAATTGGGAAGAAAAGATCATTGGACATTTTATACTGCAATATTTTGGAACAAACACCCTAGTACATTCTTGAAGGGAATTTGAGTTTCATACAAGTGTGTATAAAATGGGTAACATTCCCATGATTTATTGGTAAATAAAAAAGATATGAATTTAAAAGGCAAAAATTGCAACGAAATGTGAAATTAGTCAAATAACTATCCAAATAATTAAGTAAATATTCCCTATTAAAGTCCAACAAAGCATTCCCAATCTTATTCAATCAAAATTTCAAAATTTTAAGTTTCTAATAATGTTCATGAAGGTAATATAATACTCTCCTCAAACATATACAATTATATATTTGATTATGGATCATCAAATTCTTTTATATCATCTGTGTCTTCCATGGGAATTTGTCATTTTCATTTTGATAATCCAATAGATTTGTCAGTCAAAACTAATAAGGGAATCGTCATTGAAAAAATGTTATTCAACATTATTCTGTTTAAAATACAGAAAATTACAGTATTCACTGACAATTTCATCATATCTATTGTTGAAATTTTAAATAATTGTTCATATAAATTCAATTTAAAAATATGATTCATAATTTTATTGCAAAAAAAATCAATATTATAATTTCCGAGGAAGATGAAGAATCTATCATCTTTAAAAAAATAATTATCATCACATTATTTCTATCTATATGCACCACTAGTAGAATTACTAAATTAAATTATGAGGGAGGAATATAGATGAACATCTTGGGGTGATAAAATGAATCATCAAATTGAAGATGTACCAATTTAATTGGAATTAATAGTTGTATTCACTAAGAAATTACCTAGACACCCACTGAACATAAATATGAGTTATTTTATTTAATTAATGTCGAATAAAATGACAATATCAAATACACTATATTGAATGGATATGGTGGAATTATAAGAGTTGAAAGAAATTGGAGTTGAGTAAAATTGGACTTATAATCCCTACTGTTTCTCCATGTGGATCTCATGTTCACTTTTTCAGGAAGATTGATAAATATATGAGTCTGTGTATTCTTTATAGGGAATAATATTATATTTTAATATGGTAAAAATATCATCTTCCTCATTTCAATGTTTTATTTGGTCAACTTCATGGAGATCAATTCTTTTAAAAGATTTTCATTTATTCTGGATATCATCAATTTTGACTGAATAAGGAAGAAATTATTATGATATCTTTTTAAAATATGTATGCACGTTATGAACTTAAATTAATTCCATTTTGGTTAACTAATAATCTATATATATTTATGGATCTAATGAAAAATGAAATTATGGGATATATTTATGATTATTTTAGCATTCATTGATGATAATATTATCTAGTCGAAAATATAAGAAGATAATGAAAATAAAATTCATATCACTCTTGAGACTCACATACGGTATGATTTTAATGGTAAATATTGAAAAGTGTGAATTCATGATTCAATATTTTTCATTTCATGGAAATATTGTTACAATTGATGGAATATCATTCGATCCTATAAATAAAAATATAGTAAGAGAATGGACAACACAAACAAACATAACTGATGTACATAGATTCATGGGTTTGGTAGGTATTTATCAAATTTTATTTTATAATTTGGAAAGATTGGATAACCTGTTATCCGAGCATACATGTAAATGGTTATGTTTTTTTTGGAAAATGCAATGTGAAGAATGTTTTGAAAAACGTTATAGAAAATTATTTAATTATCCAATACAAAATCAACAATCCGAAAGTGATGTGTTTTTTATATAGAATAAATCATTGAATAAAAAAATTCTTCTATTGGAAAACAATATATTCATTATAGATGTGGATATTAAATTGATGAATTGGGAATAGAACTATCCAACTAATGAACTAGTTCTATAAAATTTAATATTCCCCTTGAAAATATGGATACGTTATCTTTATTGTGAAATATGTAAGATATAAACGGACCATAAAAGGATGAAATACATATTCTCACATAATGACCAAAAATTGGGATAAAGGTGATTGACCAAAATACTTACGTATTGTAATTTCACAATACACTACCTCCCATGGATGGAAAATATGGTAATAGAATTATTATGTATAAAGGATAATTGAGTTATGACCCAAATGAGGAATGAAATGGATCCTAGGTTCGTGTACCTAATAATGAGGGATATGGGAATTAAAATTGATGATGATACTGAAATCATCAGTAAAATGATTTTATAACCATATTTTTAATAGAATTCAATAAATATTAAATAAGATGATGTTGAATTTAATTAGAATATTAAATTTGTAATCATAGGAAACTTACAGAAATTATATGTAAATATGGGGTTATAAAATATGGAAAAATGATATGTGTTCAACTTATATATAAGATAAAAAAATTACGATGATCCTAGCTCAAATTTTACTATACACAGTTGTACCACAGAGACATATATGGAATTGAATGAACATTTTCACTATGAGTGCATGAATTGAGATGTTTCTATGTCTATCACCAGTTTTTTTGGTTTTCAACAAGTGAAATATTTTAGGAAACAGCTTAGAAAAGTCATCAAATGTCATCATATACCTTTTTGTAAATGAGATATTATTATGATGGAAATTTTCATTGGGCTAGCAATGTCATCTAGAATTATTTATGTGATATTTGTTTCTATTGATCATCATAGCATATATTCACATTTTATATATAAGAGAATATTAACATCTTGAATGCATAGAATTAATATGTATTAATGATTTTTTAAGACTTCATGGTGTACCATTACTGATTGGGTCTGATCGTTATCCCCATTTTACAATAAAATTATATAAATTTTATCATAAATCCATAGATACTAAAGATAATTTAATAATTTCCTAAAACAATAAAACTATAGGATAATCATAATGGACTATTAAAAAATTAGAAGACATATTGTGATCATTCATACATGACTTTCAAGGTGTGTTGGATTATAATTTACCTTTTCTTTAAGTTTTGTATGAAAATAGAATTCATTCTAGAACTCCTTTGGAACCTTTTTAAGATTTATATGATAATAGATTTTTCACAACAACATGTATGGTTGTTGTTGGGGGAATTAATCATGTAGGTCCTTAATGTGTTGATTAAATAATGGAAAAGTTGAGGACTATTTAAACCCATATCAATGAATTTAAATGTATGAAAATGATATATTTCAAAAACCAAAGTACATATTTGTAATCTCAACCAAGATATAATGAGGTCTAGATGTTATATCCAATGTAGGGTGTTATATGTTTTTGTAAGAATGGAACGTTAATCCATTGTACACTAGGTAGGTTGAAATTTTGAAATTAATTTGAGTTGTAGCTTCTCATATTTTAGTGTCACCATGTCTCTACTATTTTCATGAAGTGTTCTATGTGTTACCATTGAAAAAATATATGAAAGGACAAACTCATCTATTCCCCTATGGTGAGATGGAACTAGAACATGATATGTATAACTGTGTAGATTCTATAGATATTCTTTACATTAGTGAATATGTGTTGATGATTCAGATGACTTCACTTCTAATGTTTATTTGGAGAAACCACAAAATAGAAGAGACAACATGGGAACCTGTGAAATTTATTATGATTAACCACCCAAATATTTTGTTAGGTGATATTATTTTAATGTCAATGATGATATTTTTCAAGGAGGGATAATTGCATCACCCCAAGATTTCATAGTACGTAATATATATAATTAAATTCAATAGCCAGAGTTGCACAGAACATTGAGTTCATGAAAAAATTGATATTTTAACCTATACATATAAATTTTGGTTTGGAATTTTATTAATCCTACTATGAAATTTATGTATTTTATATATAATTCATTTAATACAATTATATAAGAATAGTTATGATTTTATGGATAAGAAAAATGTTTTCTAAAAGTATAATTTTAAAACCTTTTAATATATAACCTAATTTAAATATAATATTTAGATATTTTATAAATTTCAATATCCAAAATAGACTTAATTTTGGAATTTTGAATATCAAAAATATATTGCGGTGATGTTTTTGTATTTTTCTGATCGGTTTAATTTTTTGACAAACTGTGAAAAATATTACATTGTAGTTTAAATATGAATTCTCAATTAAAATTAATTTCATTTTCATTTTTAATGTCAATGTATATAAATAATTCATTTATTAACCATATTTAGGAAATTATATTAATTTTGTTAAAAAAATACATATGAAAAAATATTGATCTTATGATCTTATCATTTATCTACCATTCCAACATAGTTTGCGATATTTGTGTTAAAAATAAATTAACCACTTATTTTTATTATATGTGGAAAAATGTATATACACAGTGTTAAACAGTATGATTTTTAGATTCTAACATTATCAACATATTTTTTTAGAGATTATGAATAGTAACTTTTTTAAATCATTATATAAAATGATTATGGTTAGATCACGTTATTAATGGTATAAATATTATTCTAATTTTAAAATTTTCACCTAAAACATCTCTTAATTTCCTTGGTAGAGTAGGTTTTAACAGAAATCATCCATGGGATGAAATTATAAGAGGTTTTTTCACTTTGGTGAGAATATTAAATATTAATTATTTTATTTAATGTTATGTAAAAATTTTCGAACTCAATTTTTTAATAATGATTTTTGTATTTAATAAAGGTTATAGAAATTATATATTCCACTATAAATATTATTTCAAATTATAATTATTTTTCCTTTCATCATGATAAATTATTTTAAATTTTATATACGAATATATTTTATTGAAGGCATTCATTATAATGATGCAGAAATGGTTTAATCAATGGAAATATCAAGTAAATAATATAAAATCTATTAAAATAAACATAACATTACATAATTAATGGAATCGAAAAAAATTCAAATAACATTACATTGTTTTTTATATAGTAGAGGTTTTGCTTCAATGTTAACATGAAGTTAGGTTAAATTTTAATAGTAAAATAATGAAAAGGATCAGCATTGACATAAATGATAATTCAAAATTAGAAATACTTTCTTAATTTACATAAAATTTATAAAAATATAAATTACATACATCATAAAATTATAATGTTAACTATTCCCACAGTGATATATTTGAGATTCGATTGAATTTTTTTAATAACTATACAAACCCTAAAGCATATAAGGTCATGTTGTATGATTTAGAGTTAAAGGGTTTAACTAATTATTAATGATAAAGTATATGGTTAATAATATGAAAAAAAATTCCTAAAAAATATTTTATCATATTTCAACCCATCCTTATCAATTAATATACATAACTCAATATAGAGCTATTTGAAATCAATAAGATTTTAATATTAATTTAATATTTTAAAATATTCTTATATTAACCCTCCCTCTTTTAAAAAGTATAGCCTTCTTCCTAACTTAATCACACTACATTCACCATTTTATTTAAAAACCCTACTATTTTCACCTCCCAGCATTTATAGCTATGATATGGAGTTCCTGGACATCTAAAGTCTCCAACCCTAGATTCATTAAGCGGTGTCCCAAATGAATTCCCCTGAATAAAAGGTAATTGTCTTACCAACCAATTTAAGTTATTTTATTCTTATACATACTTGTACAATTTTGATTCCATAATAATGTTATAAATAAATTATCATATATATTATGATATGTTATTATGATTATGGGTCAACCATATTCCTTCTATCATTTGTTCTACCAAAAACAAAATCATCAAGTGTGGATACATACGGCTTACATCACCAAACTGTTTGGTAATTCTTGTTTCATCACAAAATTATTTTGTTGGGTATGGTTATGAATATAATGGATATTAAAAATTCCAATGAAATTATAGTTATCCTATATAATTTATATTCCATCCAATTCTATTCAACATTCCCCTTACAAGATGATAACATCCCTTATAAATATGAATAGCCTAACATCTCCACGATGTGATGAGATTCATCATCCATGATAACCATTTAAGAATAAATATAAAAATGTATGTAAATAATAAATATAATTTTAATTAACCCTATAAGATTATCTATATAATGAAAATGTATCCTATACATAATAAATAATAATTAAATGGAAAAAAATTCTTAATAAAATGAAATATTTAACACCTCAAACAATTTTAAAAAAGAAATATTATTAAATATATATATATGATATGATCATATATAATATAATAAATATGTATATGGTTGTTGTATAATTTAATTACCTGCATTACCATTATAAAATATATCAACTTTCCCTCTACTAATGTAATGTATGAGGTAACGATTAATTTCATAGTCTCGTTATAATCTGGGATTGATTATACAATGCATTCACCATGAAATATTTCTAATCCATATACATATATCATAAAAGTGTGTTCCATTATATTTTTAATTAATTTTACAATTTTCAGATGCAATTTTTACACATGTCCAATTTTTTTATAATATTTTATGAAGATATTATTTTTTTTGTTTTTTAAATGATGTAATTTATGACATTTCAAACACAATACATAAATAATGTTTTTTTTAAAATATATAGGTTGATAAAAATTCATTTATAAACATACAAGATTCATTTCACGGAAATGTTTTCTTTATATTTGTTCACCCCCTTTAAAATAACTTCAATTTTAAAATGGGTATTTCTCTTATGACAATTCTTTTAATATTATTAGACTAACTTCATTTATGTCAACATACATTATTGGATTTTATTATTATTTGAATTTGGTATCTTATGATACCATCTTAAATATTTTATTGAATGGGGTTATGATATGTTTTTCTTTGTTTGTACTATTTTGATACCATTCATGGTATATAATTATTTTATTAACATGTAATATTCTAAATTTAATTCCAAATTTTATATTGGTGGTGTTTCACCCTTTTCATATGAGGAATGAATTTGAATTTTTATATGATGTATGATGTTCAATGTATCCACTTGATTCTTTGATAGGTCAAATGAGACAAACTAGCTTCTATATTGGATGATGTCATACTTGTTCATGTATGGTTTCTTCGTCAAATCCATTACTATAAGTTTAACATATCTTTATTTATAAGTAACCTTATTTTGAGATTATCTATTTTCATTAAACAATATTATTAGACTATTACAATATATATTATTATATATATTTCTCATGTGGCTATTTATATGACAATATTTGAACAGGATATATCCCATCCATATTATCCACCTTATTATGTTTTAATTGATTTTGTTTTTAGTTCTCAAAATTTACATTTTTATTATAATTTTTGATATGTTATTTTTTATTTTATACCCTTATATTGAATATGCAAGAACCCCATTCGTAAGTTTCATTTTTTTCCTTGTATATGAAAATATAAATAATGAATAAATTATAATGATATAAAAACAGATTATGAGTGTTTCAAAAGGTGAAGTTATGTTTTTTTCATTTCATGATGTAATCTAAGACTTATGGATGTGATATGGATTCAAAAACTGTTAAACAAATTAGTACATTAAGGTTGAATTCTTGTATCTATGATAATGTAACCTAATAAGGCTCCAGGTCATGGATACTATGGTCATGGTTATTATAGTTGGTATCCTAGAAATCGTTTTAGAAACATTGAAAATTATATTTATAAAACATATATTATGTAACATAACTCTATGATAGAATTGAGGACAAGTATATAATTGAGGGAAATTATATAATTGTGTCAAATGAATTAGGTAATGAATACATCATGTGGGAATTCCTATATATAAATCATTATCTGTATAATACAAGTGGACATGGTTCTAGAAGAGATGTACCTAGGAGTACCAAGTATGAAAAATTGGGATGGACCTGACATAGTGTGACTTTTTACATGACAATAGGCCTTATTGCACAACTGGTTTGACAATACCAAAGGAACTTCTTAGGAAAATTCAAATTTTAACCAATACTGATTATGGGGGACATAGAAGTAAATTTATCCATAAATAAACCATTTTAAGACTATTATATTTGATTTGAATAATTTTTTTCATATATGTTAATTGTTTTAAAAGTTTAAAAATTTGAAATATTAATCATAAGCTAATATAGTCAATTTAATTATTTAGAAATGGACTCTAGTTGAAGGAATGAAAACTCTATCAATTCATGTAATCCATGATTGGTTTTTATTCAAATGAAATATAATATCAATGGAGTCAGAGATACAACTAGTTCTGAACAACTGTTAACTATTCTATAAAAATTGACATAGGTTTTGTATAGTAACATTAACTGTATGGAAAACGATATTCCATTATATAGAGGAATAATGTTTGACTGCATCATGAGACAAGAACCTCAATTTTTTAAATGGAATACAATTCCATTTTTATATTAACAATAGATATGATAATTACAGAATATATATCTTTTATTGGGATGTAAATAGTGGTATATGGTTTTCGCTAAATTTTATAGTCTCTTAGGATATGCAGATTAGTGGTGGTTATTTTTTTCAAAACATGATCTAATATCTAGAAACAGAAACATGGAATGGATGTAATTTAAATATAATTTCATAGAAAAATAATTCTCTTGTGAAAATTTGTAATATATAGATAAGAAATATTCATGTCAAATACAAAAGTATTATGAAAATATTTTAAATCAGATGGATTGAATATAATATTCCAGATTACACACATAATCCAAAGAGTATGATTTTTTAATTATTTGATGGTTTAAAACATTTCTCTAACTGAAATTGGTTCCCCGAACATTATCATTATATGAATATATATTCATGTTTACTATCAAGAATAAAGTGTAATTCCATATTTCGTATAAATATGATGTATTAGAAGTGGAGATGAGGTTTATTAAAAACAATGAAAAAGGAAATAAGGATAAATGGAACTAAAAAATATTTTTCTGTCCATGATGTAATAATTGTGCGAAGAAACACCTCGGTACCTACTATAAGGGAATGATCGTTTATTAAATATAAGGAAAAAATGTCACCATTCCCTTGATTGTAATAAAATGATAGATCCTATGAATGATAAATGTTATAGGTTTATAGAAATGCATCATTATACAAATTATATTACATTATGTCATGGATCTTATTCTTTAAAAGGAAATGGGAAAATGCCTAATTATACAAATTCATGATTGTGGGGGTTAATGATTATATTGATGTATTTGACGATACATTAACTGTCTCTTAAAAAAATTTACAATGAGTTATTTGTTTATGGATAATAACATTATTTTATATATTATAAGTTTCTGAGAAAAAATATTCATCTTTATTATGATTTACCAGATGCGTTTTCAGTTAAAAATCATAAGGGAAGTTACATTTCAATAATGAGATTATTGAAAATCCCCTATATAAAAAATTAAAAAAAATTAATTGTTGCTGACCATTGACATCATACCAATGATTCAGTTTTATATAATCCTTGGTACAAATTGGATTTAAAAAATACTGCAAAAATTTAATACAAGAAGAAGTAAAATACAATTCATGATAAAAAATACTCCACCACCAATAAATATAAAACATTATAACATATTTATTATCTAGATAAACACAAAAAATAATTAGTGTTGGAAATTATCTGGGAGGAAGGGAAAAGAACATATATGGATGAAAAAGGGATTATTCAAATTGACTATTACCCTATTTTGTTGGAATACATACATGTATTTCCTATGGAATTTCCAAGACACCCCCTAGAGTGTGAAGCATATTTTTCTAATTATTCAATCCCTAGTATAAGTGAATTGTCAATGAATCCATATTGAATGGATATGGTGTAATTAGTTAATTGAAAAAAAAACAATATGATTTGGGTTCAAAGGATTTATATTTCCTAGTGTTTCTTTATGGGAGAACCTTTTCAATTTTCCATGAACAAATACAAATACATGTAGTTTCGTATTGATTATTGAAAAATCAATGATATTACATTGAAAAAAATGTATTATATGACTCATATAGATCAGTTATTTGATCAATTTTGTTGAGCTCAATTATTTTTATTGAATAACCATTATTTTTATAACATTAATTGAAAGTGAATATTGAAGAAATTTCAAAGAAAAATTTTCAAATGAGGTATTGAAGTTAGTAACTTATAGTAATTCCATTTGGAAAGACTAATGAACCATCAAGTATTATGGATAAAAGAAATAGAGTATTCATGGAATATCTTGGTGATTTTATTTGTGGTATTCATTGAGTATATTCTGGTATATTATCTATGCAACGAAGACCATGAGAAACACATGAATATCATTTTTACGATTCGTTGAATTGAAGAGTTAGATGGTAATTTATAATGTGTGAATTAAAACATCATTATGGGTTTTCCTGTCCATATTACCACCAATAATGGAATGTTTTTTGGTCCTGCAATGACAATGATTGTCAGAGAATGAACTACACCAAAAAAACAAAACTGAGGTACGTAGTTTCTTAATTTTTCTAGGTTATTATCTGTATTTCATTTATAATGTCACACAATTGGATAACTCATTTTATAGTATTAAAAAAGGGTTATGTTTTTTAAAGGGAATGAAATGAATATATTGATGAAACACATAAAGTGTGACGCCCCGACCCCAGTTACCTAGAGTCGGTGCATTATTGCGTAACATTGGCATGATCACAAATGATGATGTCACGAATGACCGATTAGTTTAGTATCCTTGGAAAAACTAGATACACTCATAAATGTTACATTACATTATAAAGTGAAAAACTACAATAACAAAGCCTCCATAGTCCACACTCATATCCTCTTCTGACTATCCCTGTAGGTCCTTCATAAAATACTTCTTCACATCCTGGAAAATATTAAAACATTGAAAGGGGTGAGCTCAGATGCTCAGTAAGGATAACAATATAGCGGAAGCATTCACAAATAAACAAAAACATTTAAGGCAATGTATAACTAAAACAAAATCCTTTTAAACATGAACTTCAACATAATATGGAAAAATTAAAATGAAATAATTCCATTTACTTATTCACATGGATATTCTACTGGTCGAATAATAACATGCAATATCAATAACCACTTTTATAATGGTGGAATGCTTTATTCCAGACTATCATAACCACGTAGCCAAGGACTCATGCCAAGACTACAAATAAGATTTTGTCAAGGCCTTGTGTGAAGACACTATTTTGTCTCATTAGACCTGCCGATGCATCGAGAAGCTATAGCGGGCTCCACCCGTCACTTATTACGTCTAATGCATTCCTCATATGAACAGGTTTAAACATATCATAAACCATAGCATAATTGTATCACATAAAACACGAATAAAGGAAACATAACATTTCCACATTTCAATCACAAGAAATCAATCTATCACATTGATATATTAAAAAATTATCAAAACCATATTCGATACCAAAATAAATGAAAGTTAGAACTTGGTTTTTATTTTTCATTTAAAAATAGTTATGCCTTTTAGGGGAAGCCGAAACTCAAATAATGGTCACGGTGGTGGAGAAGTCATTGTCACCGCATACGTACGACATGAAAAACATTCTTTTTTGTCATTTAGTAAAATGCTTCGTATAAAAATATTTCAATTGAACAAACGTAAAAGTCAAAGGGGTTAATACACTGTATAAAAGAAATTTGTGTATAAAACAAAATATGCCTCAATGAATCAAGATTGAGAGGAAGTCCCTTAAAAAGATCATTTTTAAATAAAATATATCTATTATGTGTATTCACTATATGTACAAATAAATAAATTATAAATATAAGATAGGACATAATAATATCATGATATAATTTGAAAGTAGGAGATTAACCCAAATAATGGAAATTGGGTTAAGAAGTTCCCTTACCTCGTGTCAGACTTGACTCGATCGTTCTTTAATATCCTGAATAATAAACTAGATATAATTTCTATTTTCTTAAGAACCGTTTTCATGTTCATTGTTCCTTTTATATCACATATTACCATGTTATGAACATTATGTAATTATTTAAGTTAATAACGGTCATTTTGTCGATCTTTGGTACTTGAGTCAAAAATAAATATCTTATAATTACAAGTTGTTTATGTGGTAAAATATCCATTATCTCAAGAATTATATCCATGATGAAGATATCATATATATCATATATATCCAGTATATACATTCATTCATATTATTACGAAACATTTAGAGGTAAGAAATGAAATGCACTGTTCATGGAGACGGTAAGTCGTACGTACGCATGAATGCTACTTTCATTTCTATTTATTTTTCAATGTAATGAAATCACAATTATATAAAAGTATATTATAATTCAATTATAATATCATATATAATATCATTTACCCCATACTTTATACATCTCACATATGGAAATAACGATTCAAATCACTTTGAGGGGGCGGTAGTCCAGAGTTCCTAAAATTAAATTATCGTGTTTACCCATAATGGAAATCATAAAGGTCTGACATAAATGAGAAATACAGAAGCATAAGAAAAACATAAAAATAATATTTATATAATATAAATATAGTGACATCTTAATGGCCACCTTTGAAGGTGTTATATGAGTGTTGAACAATCATCGTTTCGTGAGGTAGAAATTCGCCATCCACAGAAACAGTATGTTCTTTAACCATTAGATGTAGGTTTGTGGAAGTGTAGCTCGAATCCTTCTTTTAAAAACATCCTAGTATATTGAAGATAATTTTTTTGTTACAATAGAATGGAATAAAAAGATTTTAAGGGGTTGGAGAATCAAAATAAAACAAAATAACATAAGGGAAGACATTACCTTAAAACCGGGTAACTCTTTTTTGATTTGAGCCAAAGGCTTCGTTGGGAAGATTTCAGCCCAATGTGAGGCTTCTAGGAGTAATATAGGGATGTTGAGAGAGTATTTGGGAAGAGGTTTTCCGAGCCAAAAGGCTTTGAATGTTTGAGTAAGGTGGTAGTTGTAGGGGCCTTTTAATAGAGGAGAGGAGGGGCACTCTTGGAAAGTCGTGAAATGTTACTCTATTATATAATGATTTTCGGATTTTAAAGGTCCCACACTTATATATTTCAAGGATAAGGTGATAAGGGTTAAAAATATACTCATACAAAAGGTTTTTTTTCAAGTTTATGTCTTATATTTTTCGTTATCTTTTTATTTTATTTTAATCATTAATTAATGAGGTAATCGCTGCATCATCATGGTGTCATAAATAATTTAATTTATTTAATGTCTAAAAATTATAAAGAAATTATCATGATGTAGGAGCGCTTTTTATCATTCTAATAAATATTTATAGACAAAAATATGACTTTTATAACCTCATTTAAAAAATTTTATAGTAAAACAACTACTGTTTGTGACATTTTTAATTTAACATTAAATAAAAAGTTTTTAATGTCATTTTCCTACCAAAGTGGCTCCATGGGGTCCCCAAGTTGACCCATGGATTTTATTGGTCTTCCATGACTCATAAAATAGGGGTAGGACATGTTTAAGGGTATTTTTATATTTTTATAATATCATTTTTACCGTAAATTTCACTAATTACCTTTAATCGTGATTAATTAAACTTAAAAGTTACTATTCACCAAAAATTATTTAATCCTATTAAACCACATTTTACATCTTAATGACAGCCATTTATGTTGGATGTTTTAAAATCAAATCACTAATGTGGCAATGTTTCATTTAAATGAAAAAAATCATTTTTTAACTACCACTTAGTGGTTTCACTATTTATCAAAAATTGAAGTTTTTCCGAACAATCCCAAAATTTCAAACTATGCTATAATTTATATTCCGAATTCAAAAATGGTGTCTATTTTAAAAAATTCCAAAAATATAAGTTGAATTAATTAATTTTATAATTAATTCCTGATGTCACAACAAATAGCGTGTTTTAGGAAACAATATATATCAAAATATTGACAATTGTTTATGTCCAATTTCAATGTGAAATTAATTATAATGACCAACATTGGATAAAATGGTAAAAATATATTATAATTATACTTTAAAACCACTCAATACTATAATTTATCACTGTAAATTATTTTGATTAAAAAAGTTGTTTTTAAGTATTTTCTCTATTCATAGAAAATTGGAAGTTCTCAGAAAATTACAAAAAATTCTACTTAGGATAATTTCGATATTCCAAATAAAAAAATGAAGTCCATTTTGAAATATAAAATTTATATAATTTCAAAAAGCGGTATTACTATTCATAACTACTACTTTGATTGGTCGTGGTGTGTTAGAATCTCAAACTTGCGTACAATGCAAGCTATTGAATTATTGAAACAGAAACATATCATGAAAGCTTGGGGTGTTACATTCTCCTCTCCTTCAATAAATTTCATCCTCACAATTTGAAAATGTTCTTCGAAAATAAAAGGTTGAAAATAGAAAATACCTTTGTGGAAAACCCACATCAGAAATTGGGTTACTAAAAATATAATATTAAAAGAAATAAAGAGAAGTACAAAGGTCACCCGAGATAGCCCATACTAGGATTCTAAGAAAATATGGATATGGAGGAAAAACAAACCATCAAGGTCTGATGGAGAGTTATAGAAAACATGATTAGGAGAAAGTTAACCACAAGAGAATCACAAACTTGTGGTTGGTTAAACGGTCATTGAATCCCCAGTTGGAAAAGTTAACCGACAATGTTTTTGTTTTAAGTTACCTTTCATAAAGTTGAGGAATTTATTTAGGAGATTTACTAAGAATGTACGGGAATATACATACTTGTCATGTAGACATTCATTCATTAATAAATTTTTACCACAACCCCATCTTTCACTCAAAAAGATAATAGAACTCAACAATATTATATTTATTCTAATCTTACAAGGTTCCAAATATTAACACATAACATTTAGATTAGGAAAACTATTTTGTAATAACCAGGGACTTTCTGTAGGCTAGTGGTAGGTAATAAAGGCCTGTCGCACTATGATTATGGGTTCGATTCCTGCAGCTTTGTCCGACGCGACGGGTTATCCCCCGACCTGCAGGCTGTCCTTTTCCTAAAATAGAGTATTATAATATTCCAAAATTTATCTTCATAAATGTTTTAACATTAAACAATACTATCCAAGGTTCAACTTAATACATTCCAACCTTTATAGTTATCCAAAATACCTCTGTCCATAATTTCTCTAAAAGGTCTCTAAATTCTAAAATCAATTCTAACATCAGATTCACCAAACAAAGTAAATTTTCTCATATTGTCACATACTAAAAATATAATTACCTTCATCATATTAAAAACTTTATGAAAAAAACAAGTACTGCAGTGCAATACTTATATATATCAAATTATTCTTATAACTTGAATATAATCCTTGAGTCCAAAAGCACCAATACATTAATTATTCCACTTCAACTATAGTAACAACATCTGATTGTCCTTGATCCCTTGGCCTTTTCTGAGATATGTTTCCCTGACGCTTAGGACATTCATTTTCATAATGCCCTATTTCCATACAATTGTAGCATTTAGCATTGATAGCCTCTTTCTTTCCCTTGCAATCACAAGCCTGGTGACCTTTTTCTCCACATTTATAACAAACTCTCATTCCTTTCAGGCTAGTACCGGGATGATTCTTCCCACAATTATCAAATAATTGAAAATACTTCTTTCCCTTTTTCCCTTTATCTGTCTCTTGTTCCACCGTTCTCTTCTTCTCATTATTTACGTTGTTGTCATAAGACTTAGTGAATTCCTTTTCTCTCTTGATAGCACACGAGACTAAATCTTCGTATGTTGAGAAATATTGTGATACTAAATCTCGACGGAGAATTGGTTTTAACCCATCAATGAAATGGTCAATCTTACTTCTGGGGTTACATATATAATTTGTAGCATGCCTCTCTAACCTTGTAAAGTTAGCCTCATACGTTGAGACATTCTCATCCTCCTTCTGCCTCAGACTCAAAAATTGTGTTTCTATACCTGCTCATTGGTCATGTGGAAATTATTTTTCTAAGAAAATTTCCTTAAACTCCCTCCATTCCATACTTGATACTTCTTCATCTTCCTCTGTATTTTGAATCAACAACCACCATTGATCAGTATCTCTAGTGAGGTGGTAAACTGCCATGACATCCTTCTCCCTTCCTCTACTCCCCAAGGCATGGAATATTTTCTCTAAGGAGTTTATCCATTGATTAGCTACTAATGGATTTTTACCCCCATTAAATGTTGGCGGTTGTTGTCTCAGGAAGAGGTCTAACATTGTTCCTCAACGTTGTGGATCAGGGTGCTCCATACGAGTAAGGTTATTATTCATAACCTGAGTGAGTTTTCACAGTATGGTAATAAGTTGATCAACACCAATTGTATCTCCATATCCACAATAATTATCTTGAGCAGCATGGAAATCCTTACACGGAGTGCGTGCATTGATACAGTTTCCATTCCATCCACTAGGCGCCATTTCTAATCAATAGCAGAAACTAGATTAGTTTATGAATCAAAATACATAATTCCATACTTTTAAAATACTTAACATAAATTGGACTATTTATGGATATAATCCATAATCATAAAAATGTTTTCTTTGAAGAAGTATATACTCATAACCCTTCATAGTGGTTTGTAAAGAAAATGAGAATTATCCTAAGAATATCCCCCGAGAGTTTCGTAACCAAGAGTGCATCAAGGCCCATTTTCGTGCACCAGTTCTCGTTCGAGTGTAGCTCAATGAGGTGTTTTCGGGTTTTACCCATAGGTACATCTGTGCCAGAGCCGCCTCTACCTGCTCGTATCCAGACAGGGATCTATTTCTCGGAAAACTCACAAAATATCTATAATACCAAAATTCTAGGAAGTTCTTATATACTAATCCTCGAAGTCTATCTTTGGGCTATGTGCTCTAATCAGAGTTTATCTAAATCTAGCTTCCAAGGTTAGTACTAAATTTCCTATGATACTAACTGTGATTCCCTGACCCCAGTTACCCGGAGTCAGTGCTTTATTGCATAACATTGGCATGATCACAAAAGATCAAGTCACAAAATACCGATTAGTTTATTCGCCTTGCACTACTGGAAATAGCACCTATACCCACGGTTTTAAACCGTGGGTATAACCCTTGAAACCGTGGGTATAGGATATACCCACGGTTTCGAGAACCGCCGACTTTAGTGCCGTCTCAATAGGGCTATACTCACGGTATTCATAGAAATGTGGGTATAGATGTTGAAAAATTCACATTACCGACGGTTTAACAAACCGTAGGTATAGACATCTATACCCAAGGTTTTCAAACCGTGGGTATACTGATTTAAATCTCCCCATGTATACCCACGGTTTTCAAACCATGGGTATACTGAATTAAAACTCCCGACATGTACCCATGGTTTGGAAAACCATGGGTATAGACTTGTTCCCCAGGTGGAGTCACTGCAGCTCCACCGCCCTATCGTTCTGCACCTACAGAATCTGCAATCCTGCAATTCAAAATCCTGCAATTCAGATATATCAGAAATCAACAATAATATGAAAATACCTACTCTGGTATATCAATCCCAACATGAAAATACAATGGAAATTATAGGACCTCGTCATAGTATGAAAGTGAAATTTGTTTGGGAAGGAGAGCATGTGGCATTGCAGGGAGTTATAACTCCACAGAGTTGACCTGGGGCCTTGCAAGAATACCTGGGAAAGGGGAGAAAACCGCAATAAATTCAGTGGACAGTGGCATGGGAGTGAGGTGATAATGAAGCGCAACTGAACCTTATCCAATAGAAATAATTAAAAAAGGTGTTAGAGTGACACTGTACAGTGTTTGATTCTTCTAGCATGTTTCCTCCAAGGAGGGAAACCAACCATGTCATTAATCTGGATGATGGGGTAGAACCTGTAAACATTAGGTCATACATGCATGTTTTCCATATGAAGAACGAGATTAAGAAGCAAGTAAAGGAGCTAGTGGGGTTAAGATTTATCAAGCGCAGTAACAGCTCATACTCAAACCTGATAATAAGACGGGTGGTGGCAGATGTGTGTTGACTTTCAGGCCTTGAACAGAATAACATTCCCAAATAGGAATCACATTCTTTTAATAGAGGAATTAATGGATGAGTTGCATGGAGAGACTTATTTCACTAAACTGGATTTTAAGTCAGTGTTCCATCATGTTCGAATGAGGGCACATGACATTGGAAAGACAGCGTTCAAGACTCGTGAGGGGTGATATGAATGTGGTCAAGCCATTTGGATTGATAATGCGTCATCAACCCTCCAAGAAATAATGAACAATATTTTCTGATAAATGTTGAGGGAGTATTAGTGTTTTTTGATGATATCCTTCTTTACAAGAGGATGGGAGGAACACCAGGCAATGTTGCCACAGCTACTACAATTAATGAAAAACAATATGTTGTATGCCAAAAAAAGAAATATTCTTTTGGGAGGAGGATGGTGGAGTATTTGGTGCATGTGATTCCAGAAGCGGACGTCTCCATGGACCCAAAGAAGTTGGAATCTGTGGTGAGTTGGTGAGTGACATGGAATGTTGAAGAGGTAAGGGGATTTCTTGGCCTTTCTGGGTACTCTTGAAAATTTATAAGGGATTATGGTAGAAAAAAGGTTCCCAGGAATATCTAGAGTATATTAAAGCTTCCTTTAACAGAAGTTGCAATAGGAAAGTAACATAAACTGAAGAGGGAAATACACTTACAGTGGAAATTAGAGGACCTCGTCAAAGCATCTTCACTAAAAAACATAGGTCTAGTTCAGTTTTGGTCAGCCCTCACCCTCCCCCTACCCAGCCCTCCCACTGCCCAGCCCTCCCCCTCCCCCCTGCCAAGCCCTCCACCTACCCAGCCCTCCCCCTCCCCCCATGCCCAGCCCCTCCCCCTCCCTCCCCACTGCCCAACCCTCCCTCCTGCCCATCCCTCCCCCTGCCTAGCCCCCCTGCCCCTCTCCCTCTCCCTCCCCCCTGCCCAGCCCATTCCCAGCCCAGCCCCCCTCCCCCTCCCCCATGCCCAGCCCCTCCCCCTCCATCCCCACTGCCCAGCCCTCCCACCCTGTCCAGCCCTCCCCCTGCCCAACCCCCCTCCCCCTCCCCCTCCCCCACCCCCCATGCCCAGCCCCTCCCCCTCCCTCCCCACTGCCCAGCCCTCCCCCCTGCCCAGCCCCCCTCCCCCCTGCCCAGCCCCTCCCCACTACCCAACCCTCCCCCTGAATCTCCCTGCATGAAAGGACATATTGTGGGTAATTGATTTGAGAGAATAAATGTATGGATGAAAGGACAGTTTCAAGAACTAAAATGAAACAGAACACAAAATGTATGGATGAAAGTAAAGTTTCATGAACTAAAATGAAACATAACACAAAATGCACCCAAAATGTGAACTAAACAGAAACAGAACTCAACATGGACTCGACAAATGAGCTGAACTGAAACATAGCACAAAACGGACCCAAATCAGAAGAAATCCTTTCTAATCTGTAAAACAGAACATATTGTGGGTAATTGATTTTTAATCTGTAAAAATTACCTACCTAATCAAGAATGTTAAATATGTATATCAAAAAACACACTAATCAGAAGAAATGTTTACCATTTTTAGATGATAGTAATGTTAAACATGTTTATCAAAAAATGTACAGATTATAGATAGGAGAAATCACAGTAATCGGATGATAGCATGAAAAACTTGTTTGCCATCAAATTTTAGAATTGATGGTTCTTAATATATTTTACATACTAAATAATTGTAAAAATACCCCAAATTCCACTCAGTGCAGACATAAGGCCTGATTCTGAGATAATGGTCTAGGTCAGCTTGCTTCAACAGGTTGTCGAATGTGGCCAAATAATATCCCCCTTGGAGATAGTACTGCATGAAAATAAAAAAGACAATAGTTAAAATAAATATAAATTTCAAAAAGTACATGAAACACTACTTTCCTAGAAGATGCAGCAGAATAATGTATCAAAAAGAGCTGCATACTGTCAGTAGGAACCAACACATAATATAAAAGACACATAATGTGAGTTTTTCCACTCTTAACACCCTGTAAAAATTGGTTCCAAATCAGTAAAACTGGATTGTAACCATGAAGACAAGATATAAAATACATGCTCTAGTATATATATTTTTTGGTTGTAGTGAAATTGAAGGTAATTTAGGATTCATTGGGATTTTATCTAGGAATTAGTTAAAAATTTAACTAAATATGAAGAAAACACAAAAAATATAATACTAAAGAGAAGTATAAGATGGCAGATGAGGAAAAAAGAAAGGATAATTTTGACATAAGTGAAAATAAAAGACCATTAGAGTAAACCATATAGCCAAAAAGCAGTAAAAAAACTGATTAACAACTCACTACAATACAAATTAGAAAATAAACAAAAAGAGACAGGTTTTAGAAAATTTTCTTTCATATCTGGAAACCTTGTAATCACTGAAATGAAAATTTTGAAACAGATTGGGAACCCTTGTCAATCACCAAAGAAAAACACATATGCTTCAACTTTAACAATAATATATTGAACCATTGTTACCACTGGAGGGAAACATATATGTCTAAGTTATGTTCATTCATCCGAATTAACAGAAATTTTCAAATAGTCCGAATAAAAATAGATAGGTAGTGACTGAAGTGTCGACCTTATTCTCAATCACATCGCTCAATCTGCTTTGAAGATACTTCTTTATCTACAACAAGTAGCAACAACAAAGCCTGAAAGAGCCTCCCCAAATTGAATGAAAGATATCTACTATGATCAATGATGAAGCTTACTTACATGGAATGAACAGGAATTGCTGATCTTTCTTATGGCATCCACCATAAGTGTGAACGAAAAGAATAAAAAGATATCAGTTTTTGTCTAAAAATAAGAAGATATAAGTACATTATATGTAATTTGTATTAGTCAAAAAACAATATCTATTGGATATTGACATGAATGAAAGGGTGATAAAACTCTTCCAGTGGTTTTGAATGACTGATGTTGAACACTTTTTTAACATAAATACATAACCAAATAATTTAAGTCCTCAAAGTCCCTATCATAATAACTGTGTAAAACCGAATAGGTTTAGAATTTATTCTTTATTTTAAAACAAACCATAAATTATTTTCGATGGAGGAATGCATAATTTAGGGTGTCAAGGAAGCATGGGTGGGTGACATGTTGGAATAAGTCACCTATCTTTAGTATATATAAACATGCATGACATGAGGATAATTGTGCTCAAGAGTCACATATGAAAAACATACAGAACAAAAGGCACTATGTGTGCACCTAGTGGTGTCCAGTACTCTAACCAATGAAACAGAAATGAAAATACACAAGAATAGTATATAATGAACCAAGTTGTAAGAAGTGTATGAAAGGTGAATGCATAGGGATAAATTTTTTTTGTAGTTATTGTGTAATCATGTAAAATAAATGAAAGTATAGGTTTCAGGGTTGATGAGTGAGTGACCATGAATCATGAAACATTGTGAGGTTTTTTGTGATAAGGAGTTCTTATTGAGTAAAACACATGATCATATTTTCATGTATGTATAAAATTAGGATTTGGATCTTAAAATGGTATATTTCTTAATGATTTGTGAAATTCATGGTTAAACATATTTTTACTGATAAAAGGGTAAAATAAATCACTATTGTTAATAGATACTATCATTGATCAAATTATCCATTTCTAACAAAGTTGATAGTAGATTTATGAGATATATATTAAGGCTCTCAACTCACTGGCTCCTAAAATAAATACTGTACATGTAGCAATTTTTGAGACACATATATTGACTATTTGAAGTGGAAGTGTATTTTGAAAAATAATGAAAAGTTAAATAGTAAAAGTTGATGGGAGATATAGTTTATGGATCAAGAAGGATGAGGGGGGTCTTGCATGCTATGTGCATTAATCTGGACATAATGTGTGTGAAGTGAAGGTGTGATTCATGTATTCAATGTGTGAAGTAGAGGTCATCACAAGGTTATATTATCAACAAAATAGTGTACACAATGTGAATTAATATAGGACAATTTTTATTCATATAATTAATTCGTACCCCAAGCATAGTTCATGAAAAAACAATATATTCATTATGAAAGGAAGGAGTGAGTGCCATTATCAAAGAAAATATGAAACAATTGACGTGAATAAAATTTGAGGGAACTAAAAATTCTTTTTTATAAGAGATATTATAGTAAAAATATATTAAGATCTTTAACTGGAGAAGAAGACATGTTTCCCGAGTATTCAAAAGAAAATGAATTTTCAAGGAGTTGGACCTGGGTGACTCTTCTATTAATATTTTTCAAGCTTGCACTCCTGTCACAAGTTCCCAGTCCTCTAATTTGGATGATAATTCCACAGTTCCTTATCCTATGAACAAGAAACCTTCTACTCTGAAGACTTTGGTTTCCAATAGACACTCTTCAACTCATCATCATCTCTGTCTTCAGAATTGTGTTCAGACTAGATCTCAGTGGCATTCCAAATCTAAATCTAGGCCTACAATGAAATTTTATAAGGGTCTGGGAGCAGTGCCAGAAAACTATTCCTTCGATGATTAATCTCCTCCTATAAAGCTCCCAGAGTGTGGGTTGTCCAGTAAAAGCAGATTTTATCTCGAATGATTTTTGTCTTCAATATGTTTCTATGGTTGTAGTTCTTGAAACCAAACAGGTTTCTTTAAATATCAAAGACTATGATCATCATTGGAGAGTACACTGTTTTCAAAATGTATTCGCAACCAACTCGCATATATGACTATTCTGTAATGAAGAAATATCTATAGAAATAATTTCTTCCTCTAATCAATGCATAAATATAAATCCCTCTATGGGATATAAGATGCTTTTTTCAACGATTTAACCTAAATGCGAGGCTCAGTCATGTGAGTCCATTTTGGATGATTTGATCATCTTTAACCCATATGATGCTCCTTAGTTAGTTGGAGAAGACTTCAACATTGTAGCCTCTCTTGGGGAGAAAAAGGGATGTGGACCCTTTCCTAGAAGATAATTTCAGGCCTTCCTCTCGTTCATGGAATCCAATGGACTCTCATACACGGGTTTGTCAGGTGATCTATTTAAGTGGTACAATTACCACCGCGGGAACCGTCAGTCTTGGAGCTATCCTGATTGGTGCCCTGTTAATGGAGTGGAGGTTTCTTCCTTTCCTAACATCAATGTTTTACACCTGGTTCTTGGTTTATCTGATCACTACCCAAAAATAAGCCAAAGAAACAAACTCAAAAGCTCTCAGCAACATTCCAGAATAAAGAAGCCCATAACCACCAGAAATAAATGTCTATCATAACAACCAGAGGCCTATGGAACTACTCCCTATAGGATTGTTTTGGACTTTAAATTATAATTAACATACCAACTCACCAAGCGTATGAACTTAAACATTTAAAGCGATTCCTAGGGAACTACTCCCTATAGGATGGTTTTGGCCTTTAAATTATAATTATAAATTAAGAATTATGCATGCGTTTTATTTGAGATTTTAATCTTGTTATATTTTTATTATGCATGAAGTCAATATGATCCTCTTTTCTGCTCTCTTCAGTTGCTGGATTATTTAACATTAGGTGATCCTTGGACAGAAGCCTCATATGCAACCAAAAATGGTTCCATAAAGCAGCAAAGCGACTTTTCTGCTGAGCAACGTGAGCATGAGATTTTTGAGCTTTTTTTGACTGCAAGGTTTCAGCCTAGGTATGTGATGGGTTTCTTAGGATCGATTGACATTCATGCAACTAAGCGGAAACAACAAGGAACCAAAATTCCCATTATCACCATGTATGAAACCAAAATCATGTAAAACTAAAATGATGAACGTTGTGTACCTTGCACCATTTGAGGCATATCAAAATTTAAACCCTCTAAGAACTAGTGAAAGTTAAGGGAGAAATAGCCTAACATTGCAACGAAAATATGTCACTTTTTGATGAATATTTGCAAAGAATAGTTTCTGAGAAGGACGTTTTTAAGGCTATTGTGAGTGAATTATTTCATGCATTAGAGAAGCTATACAAGGTAACTATGATTTTCAAGGATTCACAATTGAATTTAAAAGAAAACAGAATTAAAGAGCATTAAAATTACCTTAAATAGTTAAGTAAGATTCATGATGAACAAGATAAGTTGTTGAAGAGTGATAGGGAATTCAGGTTATTATCAATGGAAGATAAAAATATCACCCTCAACTTGATGTTTACTAAGTAGGAGATAAAATTGATAAATAATAAATTGGTTTATACTAGACCTTCTCAAATATATGAAAAGAATAATGAAACAAATCAAGTATCAAGGATGAACATTCCTTAAATAGGGACACTTGTAGGTTGTAAATATTACTTAAAACATGTTAGGAAAACATCCACCTCAGGCACATAGAATAAGAACAACCACATTCCAAAAGGCCTTGCATACACTAAATCATTATTATAAAATAGTGCTAGAAAAAAAGTATATACTATAAAAATTTGGTTTAGAAAAATATTTGGGAATCATTAACATCATCAAGGATAAATTTGAAAATATTTATGAATAATGGATCCCTAAACCAATCCCAAAATATAGGTGAAAAAATCTAAAAATATTTTGCACAAAAATCTGGACAGATATCATTCAATGAGAAGAGAAAGGGGTTTTTTGGGTGTAGTGGGTGTTACTGGAGGTTTTGGAACATGGAAATAAATTGTTATCACAATATTTCAATATATGCAAGTTAAAAAGGTCCTACAGGCATTGATAATAACGTTAAAATTGAGAACAAACCTTTTTTACAAAAGAAACGTGTTTCATAGAACTAGAATAAATTATCACTGAAAAAAATATTTTAAAATCTTGAAATACTTTGTAAATTTTAAAACATTTATGGATACCCATATGAAGAATGTTGGTATATGTCAAACCAAGATAAAACCTATGTATATGAAAGGATAAGGCCACAATAATAGATAGACATGGTACTAATTAGGGAGATCATGTATCCTAAGGATATAAAATAATGTTTTAATTAGTTTTATGACCATTAATAATATTTGTTAAATAATAAAAATGATAAATATTAATCTTACATGAAGAAAATAATGAACCCAAGAAATCCATAGGAAAATCATTCATAGAGATTCTAAGTGAACATTTAAAGAATTTTGAACCTTTGGACAAGATGTTATCAGAAATTTACACAGTACAGTTAGCTGGGTTGATTTATTTCCCACTCTATCGACCATAATCAGTCAAAAATAATTTTGAAGCTTTGGATAAATTTGTATATACCCAAAGAAGAATGACATCTATAAAAAACATACAATAAATTCTAGAAAAATGATGGAAATTGAAGTGAAATGACTAGGGGAAATAAAAATCAGCCACTTATTCAATGAAAATCAGCTCGTAGAAAGTGTGTAGTCAACTTGATGAGGCATTTGATATAAGAATCGATGATTAGTTTAAAAAGAATAAAAAATCAAGGAGAAAAAAATTACAAACCTAAATTCAATGAATCGGTCGGGACGTTTCCGGAGGAGAGGGATCCTACAGGGGGAAGGGGCACGTCGCTGGATCTGGAGGAAGGGAGGCGGAGGCCGAGACATTGAGGTGGAAATATAGGCCGGGAGGTCAAGGTCGGGAGTGGATGTGGAGTCCAGAGTAGGGATGAGATGGCTGGGTACCGGTGGTCCGATGGCCAGGAGGCGGAGGTCAGAGAGGGGAGCTGAGGGCTGTGAGGCGGAGGTCGGATAGTCGAGAGGCAGTGGTCGGGGAGGGGGGGAGAGGGCTGGAGGTGGATGTCTGGAACCTAGGGTTCGAGCGGGGGAGTACGAGAGTGAGGAGGAGGAGGAGCGCGAGACAGAGTGAGAAGATCCCGTTGGGGGGGTGAAATTGTGGATTGAATACCCACAGTTATAAAAAACTGTGGGTATTGATAATCAAAGAAGGAATATCCCCACGGTTTATAAAACCGTGGGGATAGATGTGTGGGGATAGACCCCCTTTCCAGTAGTGTTGGAAACACTAGATACACTCATAAATGTTACATTACATCATAAAGTGAAAAACTACAATAACAAATTATCCATAGTCCACACTCATATATTCTTCTGACTATCCCTGCAGATCATTCAAAAAATACTTCTTCACATCTTGTAAAATATTAAAACATTGAATGGGGGGATCTCAGATGCTCAGTAAGGATAACAATATAGCAGAAGCTTTCATAAATAAACAAAAACATTTAAGGCAATGTATAACTAAAAAAAAGCCTTTTAAACTTGAAATTCAACAGAATATGGAAAATGTAAAATGAAATAATGCCATTTAATTATTCACATGGATATTCTACTGGTTGAATAATCACATGAAATATCAATAACCACTTTCATAATGATGGAATGCATAATTCCAGACTATCATAACTACGTAGCCAAGGCCTCGTGCCAAGAATACAAATAATATTTTGTCAAGGCCTCATGCCAAGACACTAGTTTGTCTCATGAGACCTGTCGATGCATCGAGGAGAAATAGCGGGCTCCACTCGTCCCTTATTAAGTCAAATTCATTCCTCATATGAACAGGTTTAAACATATCATAAACCATAACATAATCATATCAAATAAAACATGAATAAAGGAAACATAAAATTTCCTCATTTAAATCACAAGATATCAATACAACACATTGATATATTAAAACATTATCAAAACCATTTTCGATACCAAAATAAATGAAAGGTAAAACTTGGTTTTTATTTTTCATTTAAAAAAAGTTATGGCTTGTAGGGGAAATCGAAACTCAAATAATTGTCACGATGGAAGAGAATTCATTGTCACCACATACGTATGACAAGAAAAACATTCCTTTTTGTCGTTTAGTAAAACACTTCGTATAAAAATATTCCTTTTTAATAAACTTAAAAGTCAAAGGCGTTTATACACTGTATAAAAAAATTTGTGTACAAAACAAAATATGACTCAATGAATGGAGATTGAGGCGAAGTCCCTTAAAAAGATCATTTTTAAATAAAATATATCAATTATGTGTATTCACTATATGTACACATAAGTAAATTATAAATAAAAGATAGGACATAATAATATCATGACATAATTTGAAAGTAGGATATTAACCAAAATAATGGAAATTGGGTTAAGAAGTTCCCTTACCTCGTGTCCGACTTCACTCGATCTTTCTTTATTCTCCTGAATAATAAACTAGAGTTAATTTATTTATTCTAAAGAACCTTTTTAATGTTCATTATTCTTTTTATATCATATATTAACATGTTATGAACATTATTTAATTATTTAAGTTAATAACGGTCATTTTTTTGATCATTGGTACTTGAGTCAAAAATAAACTTCTTATAATTACAAGTTGTTTATGTGGTAGAATATCCATTATCTCCATAATTATAATAATTATGTAGATATAATATATATCATATATATCCATTATATACATTCATTCATAATACCTTGTAACATTTAGAGGTACGAAATGAAATGCACCGTTCATGGAGACGGTAAGCCGTACGTACGCATGAACGCTACATGCAGTTCTATTTCATTTTTAATGAAATGAAATCACAATGATATAAAGGTATATTATAATTCCATTATAATATTATATATAATATAATTTACCCCATACTTTATACGTCCAAAATATGGCATTAACGATTCAAATCACTTTGAGGGGGCGGTAGTCCGCACATCCTAAAATGAAATTATTGCGTTTACCCATAATGGAGATCATAAAGGTATGAAATAAATTAGAAATAAATATTCATATGAAAATCATAAACATTATATATATCATATATAAATATATTAAAATCCTAATGGCCACCTTTTAAGGTGTTATATGAGTGTTGAACAATCATCGTTTCTTGAGGTAGAAATTCACCATCCACCGAAACAGTATGTTTTTTAACCATTAGATGTAGGTGTGTGTAAGTGTAGCTCGAATACATCTTCTTAAAACATCCTAGTATATTGAAGATACTGTTTTTGTTACAAAATAAAGGAATAAAAATAGTTTAAGTGGTTGGAGAAGCAAAACAATACAAACTAACATAAGGGAATACATTACCTTAAAATCGGGAAACTCTTTTTTGATTTGAGCGAAGGCTTCCTTGGGAAGAATTCTGACCAATGTGAGGCTTCTAGATGTAATAGAGGTATGTTTAGAGAGTATTTGGGCCGAGTTTTTCCAAGCCAAAAGGCTTTGAAGGTGTGAGTAAGGTGGTAGTGGTGGGGGCCTTTTATAAGAGGAGAGGAGGGGCACTCTTGGAAAGTCATGAAATGTTACTTTATTATATAATGAGTTTCGGATTTTAAAGGTCCCAAAATTATTTATTTCTAGGAAATGGTGATAAGGGTTCTAAATATACTCATACAATAGGTTTTTGACATGTTTATGGCTTATATTATACATTATCTTTTTATTTTATTTAAATCGTTAATTAATGAGGTAATCGCCGCATCATCATGGTGTCATAAATAATTTAATTTATTTAATGTCTAAAAATTATAAATAAATTATCATGATGTAGGAAATCTATTTATATTTCTAATTAATATTTATAGTCAAAAATATGAATTGTATAACCCCATTTAAAAATTGTTTTAGTAAAACAACTCTTGTTTGTGACATTTTTATTTTAACATAAAATAAAAAGTTTTTAATGCCAATTTCCTACAAAAGTGGCTCCATGGGGTCCCCATGTTGACCCATGGATTTTCATGGTCATAAATGACTCATCCAATAAGGGTTGGACACGTTTAAGGGTATTTTAATATTTTTATAATATCATTTTTACCGTAAATTTCACTAATTACCTTTAATCGTGATTAATTAAACTTAAAAGTTACTATTTACCAAAAATTATTTTAATCCTATTGAACCAAAGTTTACTTCCTAATGACAACTATGTATTTTGGATTTTTGAAAATCAAATCATAGAAGGAGCAATGTTTCTTTTAAACAAAAAAAATCAGTTTTTTAACTAACACTTAGTGGTTTCACTGTTCATCAAAAATTGATGTTTTTCAGAACAATCCCAAAATTTCACCGTAAGATATAATTGATATTCCGAATTCAAAAATGATGTCTATTTTACAAAATTCCCAAAAAAATAAGTTACATTAATTAATTTTATTATTAATTTTAGTTGTCACAATAACTAGCGTGTTTTAAGAAACAATATATATCAAAAGATTGACAATTGTTTATGTACAATTTCAAAGTGAAATTAATTCTAATGACCAAAATTAGATAAAATGGTAAAAATATATTCTAATTATACATTAAAACCAATCAATAGTATAATTTATCACTATAAATTATTTTTATTAAAATGTTGTTTTTTTGTATTTTCTATATTCATAGAAAATTGGAAGTTCTCAGAAAATTACAAAAAATTCAAATTAGGATAATTTCGATATTCCGAATAAAAAATTGAAGTCCATTTTGTAATATAAAATTTATATAATTTCAAAAGGTGGTATTAATATTCATAACTATAACTTTGATTAGACGTGGTGTGTTAGAATATTGAACTTGCGTACAATGCAAGCTATTGCATTATTGAAGGAGAAGCGTATCGTGAAATCTTGGGGTGTTACCTAAAGGATTATTCAATTATCCCACATTGAATATACTATATGAAAGTGATGGTTTGGGAATATATAAATATGCATAAAATAAGAAACAAAGTAATTATTTAATTAAAATTTTCAATATTGTTCCATATGTGTCAAAGAAATTTTAAACTCTTGAACAAAACTATCAAACCAATAATCATGATCTAGTAGCTGTAATGTTACACTAGAAAATATAGGGATATTATCCCAATTTTGAAATATTTCAGATATACAGAGATCAAAAACGACTAAAATAACATAATGTAATATAAATAGATAAACATTATATATAGGTGTTGGCTCAAGACACTCATGGATTTTCATTTCTCAATATACTACCTCCCTGAGATAAAAAATAAAGAATCATATGTTTTTAGAAAGAAAAATCATAGAGTTTATACTCAAATGATTATTGAGTGGGATCCAATGATTGCAGACATATTAAAGATATATATGTGAATTTAAAATTAATGTGAATCATAAATAATCATTCTTATTATTGAAACCCCATATTTAAGAGATAAGAAATATAATTGTGAATATGAAAATAATTACTTTAAAAAATATTTAAAGATTGAATGATTGAAATTTAGAAGACATTGATTATGAATTTGAGGTTCTAATATTATGAAGGATTCTGTGAGTTATATTTATATCTTTGAAAAAAAGAGAATTTTTATATGATTCTCATAACTCATGATTTTCTATATAACCTAGTAGGGATAATATTTAAAGGGATGTGATGTATCATTTTTTCTAGGATAGTAGGATGCATGAAATTTTTTATTATTTGAACATATGTTTGATTTATAAAAATGTGATATATGTGAGGAAACATCCTAGATGATTCATAAAACATATTCATATAACTGTATGGAAATTGGATGATATTAAAATGGAGTTTTTCATGGGGATACCAAATAATCCGATAAAGAATGTTGTGAAATGTATTATTATTTATTGTATGATAAAATCAAAACATTTTCATTTTATAATATAATATTTGTCCTTTAAATTTTTAAAATAATCTACATTAACGATGTTTCAAGACATCATGATGTACCACTATAAATTTTTCTGATCATGATCCATGTTTTACATGAAAATTATAGAAAATTAATCAAATGGATTTTGATACTGATCATAATTTGAGCACTCCCTACCACTATAAAACTAATAGATAATAAGAACAAAAAATTCAAACTATAGAAGACATATTGAGAGCTTTCTCACACGACCTTCATGTTATGTGGGATCAAATATTACTAGGAAAACAATTTATATTAAACAATTAAAATGGAACCATATTATGCATTATATTACTGTGTATTTCAGACAACAACATTTTAGGATTGTTTTGGTGAATGTTAAATTATAGGCCCAGAACATTATGAGATAACAACGTATTTGGTGAAGACAATTCCTACACATATAAAATAAGCTAAAAGTAGGAAAATAATATATAATTATATCAGAAGGAAGGATTTAGAATACCATGAGGTGGATCAGGTTTTATTGATTAATCTTTATGGAAAGGTGTTATAAAATTCAATAATAAAGGAATGTTATGTCCCAGGTACATCGAAACTTTTGAAATTCTAAAAAAAATTGGAGTTTTATCTTATCATTTCGTAGTAACACCAAGACTCTCCAATGGATGTATTAGAGTAGAGATTATGGGATGTGGTGGTGCAACTACATGTATTTCTAATATACATTATCTCATATCGGGGTACAAGTTTTCTGTCATGATCATATAGGCGATTGCTACATTGATTTGGTAACTAGTTATGCATCCACATGGCTTTCCACCCTCAAATGGATGGGAAGACATAGAGGACCATAAAAACAATGGAGGATATTATGCGGGAGTGTGTCTTAGACATTCAAGGATTGTATGTAAGGCACATTACCATTGAAGTGTTTTGGATAATAATATATATCACTCTACAATTGGAATGGAACCATTGGAAACATTTTATAAATGACCATGTTGTTTACCCATATGATGGATAGTGGATTATGAAACAACCCTTCTATGTACAAAGGTAGTGAAATGAACAATAGAGAAGGTTTATCTTGTGAATTAGAGGATTAATGTGGCTGAGGATCGGTAGAAGTCATATGTCGATCATAAGAGGAGGACCTTGGAATTTGAGGCGGGGGAAGAGTTCTCTTAAATCATAAATAGCAGTGTTGAAAATGGAGGATTGGAAGAGGAAGCAAGAATTATCCCAGGTTCATCAAACAGTTGGAGGTTATAGGATGAGTTTGAGAGGTGGCATGTCAGATAGAATTTCCACCATGGTTGGAATGAATCCATGATGTCTTTATTGTCTCCCAACTCCGTCAGAATGTAAATGATGTCTCCCACATGCAAGATAATGGAGAGTTTTATTTCAAAGACAATGTGACATTCGTGTAGAAACTGGTAAGAATCGAGGATCATAAGGGGACTGTGTTGCATGGATGGCCATTCCATCAGTTGGTTTTCTCTAGAGGCATAACAACCTCTAATAGAGTACTTGGTTGCTAGAGGCAAAGATTCGTGACCAGTAATCAGATCAATTTTAATTTATTTCTATGTTTTACTTGTGTGATTCAATCTATGATGTAATTCATGACCCTATTTTTCATCATATGTGATGTTTCTCTCTTCTCTAAATGTATGTGAAATGTCCTGACTTTGGGGAGAGGAATACCTGAACCCAAATCAATATTCATTAATTTGGATGCAATTAAACCTGTGAGGGCGGGCCTGTGCCACCCAAATTCATAGTTTCATGACATGGAGGAAGGAACTCAGTAATCCTTTTGTCTGGACAGTGTGATATTTTGTGTTTATGTGGTTGGTTTGGTAGGTTTGGGGCCTTAATGTTTTTATAGTTTTTCAGTAGAAATATGTTGAGGCAATTTTCTAGGATATTATGGGTTTCAAACCTTATATAGAATAACAGAAAGTTGTTTTCTCCTTAGAGGAATCCTAAGGGGTGGTTGTTCGGACCATTTCTCTTCTAATTCAATTCCCAAGGAAGAAAATAGTTTTGTAGGTATCTGATGTAATGAATTGTAGTTACCCAACCATTGCTTTGTAGAGAAATATTGTTTGGAGTGTTCCGATAGGAATTGATTGTCACATACTAGATTTCCCAATTTCTTGTTTTCTATAACATTTGAGTTAGACAACATGTCAGTACTTCAGTGTGTCTGTACATCGGCATATCTGTGCATCGAAATGTCAGTAATACATAATATCCATGTGTTAGGATCAATGAGTTATGGTGTCTACATCAGTTGGTCAGGGTGTCTGAAGGTCATTATGTCGGTAGCTCATCAGTCAGTAGCACAACATCAGTAGCTCAGGCTGGATATGTCATGTTGGTAGCTCATCCATCGGTAGCTCATCGTTAGTAGCACATCATCAGTTGGCTGCATTAGTAGCTCATATATTGGTATCTCTTCATCTGTAGCTAGACATTGCTAGCTTGAGTTGGATGCTAACTTGTCGGCTGCTAAGAGTTTGTGGCTCAGTTTCAGTTACTCGCCCATCGGTTACTCATTTACAGTTATCCTAGTCTTCCCCAGTTATCATGTTATTTTCCCTATTACATATTGTTTGACATAAAACAAGTTTATAGGCCTCTTTAGGTGATTTAAATGGAATTTAAATGTATATTAATTATATGTTTAATATCCAAAATGAATCGGTGGATTTGAGATACACAAACTTTGTATTCTTGATCATGATCCCAGTATTAATGACTTTTCAAAAAAATTAAACCATTAAAATAGGATTTGTCTCATCAAACCCAAGATATTCCATTGGTTGTGTTTTTTGAATTTCTCCATGGTTCACCAAATTCCAACCTCCCTAGTTAATTCCTTCACATATTCTAGATCTCTCATTCTCTTCATTATTGGTGTTTTTTCATGCTACTCATGTGATCCCATGTTCTTGGATAAAAGAGTAACATAAATTTTTTGATCATATGATAAATATTCATTATTTAATTATTTAATAGTAAATCATGTGCGGTGGGTGTACTAATTATTCATTGATACGAAAAGATAAATAATTGTCTATTTCATGTAATAAATAAGAATATAATATGATCAAAAGATGATAGGGTAATGAAATAATGACATGATAGTGGATTGATGTTTGGTCACATGTTTTATAATATATATGTTATCTTTGTAACATTATGGATGGATTGTGGATGTATGCCTTTTAAAAATCATTTTCATTGGAATTATTTTCTTCTGCATTAGGGGTGTCTAGTTTGTTTTGTTATGCAGTTTGATAATTGTGCATAACATGAAAACTCATTAAACATGTACACTGGGTTAATAGAAATGGATTACCCAGGATGAAAAACATCAAATGATCATACCTATATATCCTCTGGATTAAAGAACTCTATAATATATATCTGTGTGTGTGTGTGTGTACATAACTTGTTGATAGTTGTGGCTGAGTGCATTGTTCTATTGCGTTTTGTGACATTGTGTGAATTGTGTGGTGTCGCAGTTTGGAGCACTGTTGTGGGTTCTGGGGTGGACATAGGATCTTTTTCCCGGAAAAGGGTGCAGTACATCAGGGATGGTGGTTAATATTACTTGTGATGGGCTTTGTGTGAGGACCATTACATGGGGTGTCTTGGTATACCGGTTTTAGATAATTATTTATTTTGGATTGAATGGACTTGTAGGTTGTTGAACTGCCTTTGATTGTGTCGTGGGCATCGAATGACATTGGGAAGTGGGGTTGTGATGTGGTTTTCAACTTTACTATAGTGTAATTGATTCTGGGAATTTGTTAGAAAATCGGGTTTTAGAGATGGTTTCTTACAAAAGTATTGTGCACTATAATTTTGAATAGTGATTGTTCAAAATAACTAAATAAGTGTCCATAAAAACCACACTCTGAGCGCAACAGTGGTCTCAGAATTTTATTCCGAGAACCTGTTCAAAAGTTACAAAACATAGCGCTCGAGACCGCAAAATTACGAAAACGCCCCATAGATCCATTTTTTCACAAACGGCCCGCGCCCACGAAACTTATACCCCCCTAGGGTAAATGGCACGCTCCTAACTCAATGATGCCCTCGATTTTCCAATCTGAGACACCGTTTAAGAGATACCTATGTTTCAACATTAAAGGAACAGAATAATTAATTAATTAATCCATTTAACATTCTAGAAGCGTGCGAGGGGTCCAAACATCCCGCGATAACAAGTTTTATGTTGTTCCTAGGGTAAACACCCCATTCCGGACCCATCAATAAACTAGGATCTCTTATCCGGATCACCGTTTATGAGTTATCCCATTAATTTGGTGTTTCTAGTGTGAACACACTGAAAATTTAATTCCGGCCACTCTGGGGCTCCGAATCGCACGCCGTCTGAAGGCGCTGCTCTGGAATATCATCAAGAATATTCCAAAGTCTTTTGCAGAAAAAACTGGGTTCTTACATCATTCCCTCCTTCAAGATTTCTGTCCTCGAAAAGAAAAACTAGGGAACACCACAGGGTACTAAGCCCACACCTATCTTTCCCATACCCAGAAGAACCCACGCACAGCTCTGCGTCACCATACACAGACCAAAGAGTTGATCCATTCATGTGAGGTCCGCCCTTGCCGACGTCGTGCACCCATTCTAGACTTTGGGGTTAGGGAAAGGTGGTAGGGTACCTTTTCATCGCTTTGCACGGTCTCAAATGACCCGAAGGCTCTCGGAGGTAGCTCACCTCCCCGAACGAACCTCTACGTCGTACGCCGCGACTGGAATCACCGCCCGCACTTGAAACAAGGCTCGGTGATTCTCTCCTTCAGAATATCCATATGGTATAACACCCAATGATATCTGGTCATGCATGGTTCCACAGTCGATGCTCTCTTACACCCTCAAAAGGAGAAGGAGTCAACACCATCGACTAAAGGAAAAGGTCTCACGCATTTTTCCATACCAACACAGGGTTACACCCGACGCCTTGCATCACCCTGGAAACACCTAAAACAAGGAGAAGGGAGAAAAGCCTTTCACACGCAGAGCCTAACAATTCTACTACAAAAAGTAGAAGAGTCGCAAGGGGTACCTCTCACCATCCCATGTTCTGCAGGATCGTAGACATCCAAAGCTCGCGGTTGTTCGTGGTCCCAACTGTCAGCTCCTGGATCCTGACGTGGACCGCCTAGTGGTGATGGCGAGATCTCGTAAAGTCATCCCCCCTAACAGATCCTCCCGCTCCTCTACTAGAACCACCTCCCTGGGTACTACTCTGATCACGGCGCTGCCTCTGCCATGGTGGTGCGCATGCTGCCTGCCCGAAGCTCCTAGTAACTCGGGTCGGGCAGTCTCGTGCCATGTCACCTCGGCCATCACAAGCATAGCACCGACACTCTATGTACTGCGCTGGTGCCCTCCGGTTCCACTATGGTGTACAACCATGTACCTGAGTACAGTTGTCAGTAAGCCACCTATGTCAAGGTTCTTCTTGCCGACGCCCACTAGCTGCGGAAGACGTCTCAGCTCCAACGTGCATGCTGCCACAACCAACACTAAAACGCAATAGGAAGCCCTCTGTAACTAATGCCTGCTCTAGAACCCTGGTATAAGTGGAAATTCCCAAGGGTACTATGACATCATGAATCTCTCGGCGGAGACCCTGCTCTAACATCCGCGCTCAGATGTTGTCATCATGGTCAATGTCCGGGTAAAAGCGTGCACGGTTTGCAAAACTAGTCGTGTACTCGGCCACCGTCATCCCTCCCTGCTGAAACTGCAGGAGCTCCGGAATCCGAACGGAGCACAAGCAGGAGGGGAAAAAATTATCACAAAAAAAACAACTGAAATTTGTCCCATGAAAGTGACGACTCGCCCAGAAACTGAGTCACCAGACTCCACCAACGCCAAGCTGCTCCGCAGAAAAGGCTGGCTGCCAAATCCACTCTCTGATCTGTTGGCGTCTGCACAAGCCTGAAAAGGAGAACCACTACCTCAAGCCTAGCCTTTGATGCCTGAGGGTCTTCCTCACCACTGAACCTCAGCAGTCTACACCACTGGAACTCATGGAGCATGCTCAACCAGCGCTCAAGCTCATCCTACTCTGATGAAACTGCCTGCTACTCAACAGGTGGGGGTGCTACTATCGGCCCACCCGGAGAAAAGGGACTCGCATGATGGGTCATGGACTATGACCTCATAGCTCACAGGGTCGTCGTCACGCACCCAAGCTGGTATCTTGGCTGGCGGTCTTCGTAGATACATCCTGAATATTATCAAGGAGTGCCGCAGTCAGATGAGAATATATGTATATACCAAAAACAACAAAGATGGAGAGCTGACTCAAGAAGGACATTCAAGACTCAGTCATATGTGATGCACAAACAAATATTACCTGCAACAACTATCTCAGCATGCTGAGTCGACAAGCGGGTTATCACGGTCCTGGTGAATGGATATGTCGGCCGTTGCACAATCACTGGACTCCCTAGCCTTAGAGCTGCTCTCGAGACATGTTAACATTGTTGCCCTAAATCCAAACCAATCCCTCTTTTAGAGATGTCTACGCAACGTCCCATGGAACAAACCACCACTGATACCACTTTGTCATGACCCGAACCTACCCAGGCTCGAGCCGAAACTACCCCAACCCGCCTCAATAGGCCAGGGGCTAGCGAACAGCGCCGAAAGCACAACAACTCGGGGAGGCCTTTTCTTAAGAACCTGTACACACTCACACACAGCACACTTATGGAAAAAGTGAAGAGTAAAATGAAATGTAAAGGGAAATGGCTATAAATAAACTACAAGAGTGCATCAACCTATAAAGAGTATAAGTAAAGTGCTGAAAAGAAAAAAGGGGGAAAACACACGCCCACCCAGAAAAGGTGCCACAACCCGGTAACAGGTAAACAAAAATAAACCATCTGAAGGGTCTCCCCTCTGGAACCCAGCCATGACCCCCGCACGCGGTCCAAGGTCCCGAAATCCTATGCTCCACTGAATTCACGACCAACCTGTCCGTTGTCTTCAAGGGCACACCAAGTGAGGGCAAAGCCCAAGCAGGGGTTAGAATAAAAATACTCAGTGGGATACACCGAAGGCTCGAGGGAGAAAAAAAAGGAGTTACCAATGGGTGAGTAGTAGAGCAAATAGGTAAAGTAAAGGGGTACAACAGAGAGTACAGTAGAATACTCGTAGAGTCCATCTCAACCCAACAAAATAAAGGAAGTAGACTCGTCCAGACACAAGGAGATGGAAACGTTGAGAAGATAAACTTCTCGTCGAGACTTCGCTACCTATAGTCGGAGAGTAGACTCGTCTAACCACGAGAAGCTAGACACGGAAATCATGTGGCTTACCCCGTGCGTCTTCGCCTCTCCTGGAAGGAGAGTAGCCATATCCCAAGGAGTGGGTACTGGAACAAGGTATACACATATAGATATTCTCATCAAGAAGCCTGAACAAGCTCGTAAGGGGATCTCCATCCCATAGCTCAGCCCAAGGAAATGAGTCGCCAATAGTCCCAGAAGTAACACCGTCATCGATGCCCATCACTCTACACATCTGCCCTGAACCGCAAGCCAAGGGGCTCAATCACCGCACCTTGATACTATCCTCTTTGGGCGACACTGACTCGCCAACCCAGTTTTAGATTGCGTCACAAGAACGCGTCTACGTGGGGAAAGCGACCCTCGAACTTGAGAGTTCTAGGGAAATTCAAAACACACCTCGTAACTGCCCTGCAGTCGAGAGGTCTCCTCAAAGTCAAGATGTCACAAAACTGACCTGTATAACCAAGGGTCCTGCTCCAGTAATCACGGTGGAAAGCCACAGGCTAGCCTAGTAGAAAGGACTAAGCCGGGAATTCCAACGGATGACCCACTGCCCAGCCCCGCTGGAGGGTAATTCCTAACCAGATATCGGGTGACCCACTGCCCAGCCCTGCTAGAGGGTAAACCACAACACATCATCAAGAGACCACAGCCCAGCCCCGCTGGAGGGAAAACCCTATTAAGATACGGGGTGACACACTTCCCATCCCTACTGGAGGGTAAAAAATAACACATCATCTGGCGACCCACTGCCTAGCCCCGCTGGAGGGTAGACCTTATTACATCATCAGTCGACCCACTGCCCAGCCCCGCTGGAGGGTAGACCAGGAATAAGTCGACAGGCGACCCACTGCCCAGCCGTGCTGGAGGGTTGACCTGGAACTAGACAACAGGTGACCCACTACCCAGCCCTGCTAGAGGGTAGACCCTAAGAGGTCATCAGGTGACCCACTGCCCAGTCTCTGCTGAAGGGTAGACCCTAAGTGTGTCGGGTAACCCGCTGCCCAGTCTCTGCTGGAGGGTAAACCCTAAGAAGTCAGCGAGCAACCCACTGCCCAGCCCTTCTGGAGGGTAAACCCAAAGAAGTTGATGAGTAACCCACTTCCCACCCCCGCTGGAGGGTAAAACTCAGAACTGCTCTATCCATCTCTACTGGTGGGTACATCACGGGCCAACCAAACATGGAGTGGGTATCGCGGGACCACCCAACTCCATCACAACTCACCCAATGGGGGTTCAGCGCCTATTCCATCACTGGGTGTCACCAGCACCACAATAGACCGATCCATCAAGAACAAAACCAGGGGGAGACCACTCAACCCGGCTGGTCAAACAAACGGGTACAGAGTCAGGGGGAAAACCCCACCCTTCTAGTCCAACAAACGGGCACAGAGGGACCCTCTACGCCGTGAGAGGAAAAAGTATGCAAATCAGAACACAACACGCACATGGGTCCCACATTATGTGTGGCCCCAAGTCAACCCCAACCAAGCTCATGAACGTCTCCAGTACGAACCAAACATACCTCCAACCACTCTCGTATACTCCTAGAGTATACCACGTCTCCAGCACAAGGGCTATCGTGAACACGACACCCAACGTCAACGCGATGGCGTGACATAACAAATCCACATCAAAGGCACAGGAACGACCAAACACATATTTTGAATTGTTTATATCAATATCCTAAGAGTGCGTGATCACACGCCAAGGTTCCACTACAAACAAGGTAGCGCGAACGACCACTGGAGCACCTTCCATGCTTCCACATTTAATAATATCGTGTAAGAGGCTCCGCTCGCCTGAAGAGATCAAATCGTATTCCTCGCGGAAAAACGCGTGAGATCGACTACTTACTCGCCTCCAACAGATATACGACGGAAAAGTCACCAACACCGCCTCACGCCCGAACGATGTCCCGTGATCATGAGCCTCAGCCCCGAAACCAGTCGGGCGCATCACACAACTGCGATCCCAATGGGAAAACACATCAAAAGCACTACTCACATGAGTGCAATGGATATCAGGAGAAAAAATGCATCTCGGCGAACCGCACACGAGCGGTGCCACGTGGGGCCCACATCCCGGTCCCGAAACTCAACGAACGGATCACACCATTGTGATCATCTAGAAAAAGTACACGAGATTGACTATTCACTTGTCCAAAACGGTCTCCCAGTGATAAAGCTATAAATCATCGTCAACTCCCGAAACGGCCCTCACGGGGCATGCACCATCACGCGGAAATATAGCGGGCAGACTGCACCAACGCAATTCCCTCAGAAAAACACCCAACATCGACTGCTCGCACGCCCCGAACGGACATCCGAGGAAAAAGTCGCTAAAAGCTGCACGCAGCTCAAAAGATGGGTCGTGGGGGCCGCACCTCAACTTCAACCTCAATGCCTGAAACCACCCTAGAAAGCTCTGCCTCAATTCTGGGGTCCCAACGCCACTGACGGCACACAAAACGGACGTCGGACGCATCCCCGTCGTCCAAAACAAGAATCCCAGACAAAAACGCTCGTCTACTTAAAGACACGTCGTGCCTCCGTGGCCCCTAGTTCCGGGAAATAATAATTCCCGCAACCATCTCAAAAGTATTACCCCTGCGCCTGGCCCGCGCCGCCGCATACGGCGTAAAAAACAGACGTCTGTAGCGAAAGCAACGGACGTCGGAAGTTAGAAGGGGGGGGGGCCTTGGGCCGGACCGGCCTGCGGCCCGACCGGGGGCCCGGCTCACTTCGCCGCGGCAAGCTGGCTGCGGCCTGCAGACACCAGACTGGCCCGAACGGCCGGTCTCGCTGCACCCCCACGGAGACCCGCGGTTCGCGAGTCTCTGTCCACTGAAGTCGCGCCGCGCCGCGACCCCGGGTCGCTGCCCCGTGTCGGCGTCCTCGGCCTGCCGCCGCCAAGCCGAAGGCCGCCGTCGAGCCCCAAGCCGCCGCCACCTTCCGTCGAAGACCGCCACCGCCAGCCGACCACCGCCGAGGCCGCTCCGCTCTGGGAAAATGCTGGACTACCGGAACCCGCCAGATCCACCCAAAACAGGACGGAACAAAATCAAAAACCCGCAAACTTTGACAAGGTGCTGCGGGTTCCTCCGAACTCCAATTTCAATTCCGAAAGAAGCGACGGAAAGAGTAAAATGAGTACTACACGGACATGGAATTTTTTAGAAGATTAAACAAAAAAACTATGCTAAAATTGGAGTTCAAAGGGGGTTCAGGATTTAAAACTCAAACAAACACCACCAACCTCTTGGGACTAACCCGTCGCTTCGCCGTCAACCCGCAGGGGTGGCTGCACCTCGCCGGACCACCTCCCCGGAGTCGCCTCGCAGGAGATGGAGGAGGAGAGGGGAGAGGCTTTCCAGGGGAGGGGGAAATGAGGGATAATAGAGGGCGGGTTTAGGCTAATTAAATTTATTAATTAACTTAAACACCCTCCCGCGGCCCCGTACCCGAACTCCCGACGGCGTCGGGATTTAGGCTCCCCTAGGCTAAAAACCACGCTCTGATCAGAATGGTGGTCTCAGAATTTAATTCTGAGAGCCTGTTCAAATGTTACAAAACTTAGTGCCTGAGGCCGCCAAATTATGAAAACGCCCCTGGAGCCATTTTTCACAAACAGCCCACGCCCCCGAAACATATACCCCCTAGGGTAAACGACACGCTCAAAAATCAACGGTGCCCTCAGTTTTCCAATCCGAGCCACCGTTTAAGAGATACATGTGTTTCAACATTAAACGAACAAATTAATTAATTAATTAATCCGTTTAACATTCCAAAAGCGGGTGAGGGGTCCAAACGTCCCGCGCCGATAAGTTTTATATCTTTACTAGGGTAAACACCCCATTCCAGACCCATCCGTACACTCGGATCTCTAATCTGGATCACCGTTTAGGAGTTATCCCATTTATTTGGTGTTTCTAGTGTGAACGCACTGAAAATTAAATTCCGGCCACTCTGGGGCTCGGAATCGCACACCGTCTGAAGGTGCTGCTCTGGAATATCATCAAGAATATTCCAAAGTCTTTCACAGCAAAAACTGGGTTCTTACAATTGAGCCCACTCATAGATAGTTTTCTCACTGTTTCTTACTACTCGTGTGATACTTCATTCATATCATAAAGAAGAGCTTTTGTCTCCTGTTGTTTTAGGTAGTGATTATTCAACCTCTCCCGGTTTATGTATCATGCAGGGTTTTGGTAATAAAGCTTCTTCGTGAAGAAATGATGAATCCTTTTCATAGAAATAATCAAATGAGGGAAAAGGAATATGATCACAATATAATGGGTTCAATGAAATAACGGAATGGGAGTTGTTTTATGTTTCCCTACAGTTTGGTATTTTATCCTTCTCGATGATGTGATCAGTTGGGGATATAATGCCTTTTGAAAATTATTTTACAATGATATATTTGTCTATGAATGGTTATAACATTATCAGTGTAGGTGTTTCCACATAAAAAATTGGGATAAATATAGATCTAAATAATCATGGATACCCCGAAAAATGAAATGGATTACTGAGGATTAAAACCCTTCCGTGATCACCCCTATTTTCAATGTGGATTAACGAAAAGTGTTTAAAATATTTAATCTATCATGTTTTATTGATGTGGATTTTGAATGTGTTCTATTGGGGTTTGTGAAATTGTGTGGGTTTTCTGGTGCAGATGTTTGGAGCATAGTTATGGGAAAACGGGTGGGTAGAGAGATGGAACTATGAAAAAAGTGTTGCACGTGTGTTAAGTGGGGATATGGTTTAATGGTAATTAATTTGATCTGAGGGTTTGGGATGGGATAAGTTGAGTTTTGGAATAAGAGTGTGAGAGACTTATTTATTGTGGAATTTATGGACTTATTGGTAGTGGGACAACATATTTTTGTTGTGGTCATCAAGAGAGGTTTGGATATGGAAAAAATGTGGTTATGGAATTATTATATAGTGGGGAAACATTTGGGGATTGATTGGGTGGTGGATATACATGTCTAGGTTTTGTCATGGAAATTCGATTTGGTTTTTATATGTTGTTTTTAGAAATGGGAGTAAAAATGGAAATGTTTTACCTCAGTCCCTCTATCCTTATTCAAAATATTTATTACCAAAGAACGAAGTGGGTTTTTGGTGTATGTTGAGTTAATCATGATCCTTGCCTTCTGAGATGTTTTTTGATGAATTTCTTGGTAGTTTTACCCGGCTGTACTGGAATATATTAACGAGAACCATGTAATTAATGGAATGTTGTTAATTGAAAAAGGCGTCGGGGTTACACATTGGTAGTGAATGTTTGTGTGGTAGTGAATATAGGGGTAACATCAGATGTTTTCCATGTGGAATAGCTATTTTTTCGGTGACTGTCACTTGGGATTAGAGTTTGTTTACTTATATGTATAAATTTTTGTTCTTTGTGGTTTCTATACGCACCCATCCTCATTGAGAACCATTTTCTGAACACCCTTATTCATGTGGGATAATTTATTTCCCAACATTTTTAGTGGGGTAATGGATGGATGGTTATTGAGTTTATTCCTCACACCCTCCATTATGTAATTACCACTCGAACATATCTGGTCATTCTGTAATGGATTTAGGGTTACAAAAGACCAAAATCTATTGGTTAGGTTTATTGTAGACGTGGGGTCCATGTGTTTGCAGGCTAGGATTTTTTTCAAATGACTTCGGAATGAGTCCATTGTTTGTTCAACTGAGAGGCATAGTTGTTGGTGCCCAGGTTTCTGTAGGTATGATGTGTGTTGTGGTTGATCCCCATGTTTGTGAAGGAAGGTTGTGGATGTGGGAATATGTTTTGGAGGAGTGTTAATGTCATGACATTAGCCCTTAGAAATAAAAGTTAACTATTGGGAAATTTGTGTAGGGTACCCAGAAGTCGATTTTCTTATACCACTACTTTTCATGAATTTTGTTATTTTGTGAATGTTCCTTGGTAAGACTGTATTGGTTAGTACTTCTTGGTATAATATTTGAGGTTCAACTATTTTCTCATAGGGGAATTAATATTTTCCTCAGCTGTGCACATGTTGATTTAGTTCTCCTACTGGGTAAAATTGTATACTCACACAAACTTTTTAAAACACATTTCAGGATTCTAGGAGGACATTTCTGTGACACTTCAAAAATTTATAGTATAATATATATTCAACGTAATTCAATAACTTGAACTACATGCAACCCTGATTTCATGCGCACCACAACTTTCCAAACTAGCTGCTCAAAAAATAAAAACGTTTATGAATAGTATTAACTAAATATCGAATTTTATATACTTCATATAATTTTAAAATCCATATTAATTGTTTCCTAGACATAATATAATATTAAATTAATTTCTTTAGAAAAAAGAAGTTTTTTTCCAAATAAGGCAATTTTACCGCCTTTTAATAGAGAACCCTTTTTAAAACAAATATTTGAGACTTTAATATATTAAATTTAATTAAATTAATTTCCACATTATAAGTAGGATATGATAATTTATTTTTGATATATTTTTGGTAAATTTCTGATATCTTTCATATTGGTATGAATAGTGAAAAATACTATGTTTTAATTGAAAACAAATTTTATAATTGAAATAATTAACAGTGTTAACTTTTTCTTTTGAATAGTTTGGAAGTATAATTAGATTATATTTTCATCATTTAATACAATTTATGTCATTATAATTAATTTCACATTTATATTTGACATAATCACATGTCAATCATTTAATAGTTTTTACTTTTAGAAAACCTGGTTTTTTGATCTGACCAATGGAATTAATTTTATAATTAATTATCGACACTTATATGTTTTTAATTTGGTAAAAAAAATTCATTTTTGAATTCAAAATATCAAAATTATCTTAGGTTGAATTTTTGGAATTTTTTTGAAAACATTCAAATTTTAATAAATAGTGAAAAACACTCTGTTATTATTTTAAACCTATTTTTTATTTAAATTAATATTTATTTTATTTGAATTCATTTTTATTCAAAATAGATATATAATAATTATATATGTTCAATTCAATTCATTGGAGTCATTTTATAATAAAATTTTATTGAAAATTTTAACGTATTTTACCCACCTACGAGGAACATTTGCAAATTTATATACAATGTAATTTTACTAATTTTGTGAATTAAATTTCAAAAATCTGAGAGACACGGCTAGAATACATATATAAAATGTGGTTCAATATGTTGAAATTTTTTTGAATAGAATCTTTTGACATTTATTTACCACGGTTAAAATTAAATTGGATAATTAAAGGTAAAATTATATTATAATTACTCGAACACATTTCCTAATTCTATTCCATAAGTGTATATTGACCAGAATCAACCTTATTAATAAAATATGATCCTTTTGATCCACTTTTTCAAGATTAGAAAATTTATCATTATTATAATTAAATAAGTGTTAAAAGTGTAAAATTCATTGTTAAATAATTAAATATTGTAAATATGAGGTTATATATATGATAAATTAGACTATAAATATAAATTATAAATATATAATGATTTCCTACATCATTGAATTTTATTTATCGTTTTTTTCTTTATATAATTAAATATATTTATGACACAATGATGATGCACTAATTACATTATTAATAAAACAATCAAATAAATGATATTATAAATATTAAAATAATTATAATTTGAATGCTTTGATTATTTCCTCTAATTTACTAGGATAATATGACATGTTAGCATTAATTAAAAGAAAATTTTTCTAAGTGATAATGTTGTTATGACTTTAAAAAAATCAAATAGTAAATATTGTTAAAATTGACATAAATGATTTTTAAAAAATAATATATTATTAAATTATATAATAATTCGAAAAATTTAAGGATTGGCCAAAAGACATATATCATAATATATATGTCAATCATGATCCACTTGGGGTTCTCATGGAATTTTATTTTATCATTATTAACCATATAATATAATTATACAAGGATACATGGTAAATATTAAATTATTTATCTAAGAGTTAAATTTAAAAGATATTGTTAATATGGAAACCTAAACCTGTCTAAAAACTACTGGTTGTGAGTATTTCGGCCCATAAACTCTTATTTCATGAAATAAATTAATTTTGATCCATTATAAACCGAATATTATTTTATAATAAAATAAAACGTCATGTTTTTTCTAAGGTGCCTCTTACGCCTCTTATAAAAGGGAACTTCCACTTCTCTTGATTTCACACATTCGAAGCCATTTGGATTTTCCAACCCCAGTGAAAATATCCTCCCAAAAATCCTCAATTAAACCTAAATGCCTTCCCTTGAATGAAAATACATCATAAAGAGCCCATTTCTTCAAATCAAAGGAAGCACCTCAAGAAGAGGTAATCATTTTATCACCTTGTTCAATGTTTTCTTCTTTATCCAATTTCACTTTACCTGTTATTTCCATACCAAAATAATAACTACAATACCTTATAAATACTATGATGTTAATATAAATATTATATGAACATATTCATTATCATATCCATCCAATGAATGATAATGTCACCATGCGTGCGTATGTAGGGCTTTCCGCCTCCATGTCGTAGTGCAATTTGTTATTCAACACTATGTTATTTGGATGGATATAATGATGAGTAATATGTTTAAAAATAAACAAAATAACATTATAATTTCACTGTAAACATAATATACCATCCAATTAATCACCTTTTAATCAATAAGAAAATGATATCGTCACTCATGTGTACATACAGCTTACCATCTCTACGACGTGATGAGTTTATTTTCTACATTCACAATTCAATGATGATTATAAAAATTAATATTATCAATAAGTATGTAGTATATGAAATAATAATACTACTAGATATATATATATGTGTGTGTGTGTGTGTAAATTTACTTATATATATCTTATTCACTTACTTCCGTTTAATAGTATATGAAAATATAAACAACATTTATGCATACGTACAGCCTACCGTCTCCATAAACGGTGCTTCCCATTTCACATATCTTCTATTATAAAAATTTATATTCTAAATATATATGATATATAAATCTTGTCTTATATTATGGATATATTTAAATCACGATCAAAATGATATGATCAAGAATAAAAACTTAAACATGTACGATAAAGAAAGTGATTGTTACCCGAAATGTTTATTTAACATGAAAATCATTATTAAATGGTTAGTTTGAAGTCATAAATGAAACATTTATGATATAATAAATACAAATATGGTTCTTGTATAATTTAATAACATACTATTGTCATTATACAGGGAGTTAAAAGTACCCTGGACCATAGGAATGTGCAAGGTAATGGTTAATTCCTCAGTCTCAATATTATTAGAGATTGTTTATGTGTATGTATTTTCTGGGACATAATTATTATCCATGTCCATGTTTTCAAAATCGGTTTAAGTATTTATTTATATATACAAGAATTTTAAAAAAGTATAATTTCTTTCAAAAGATTATTAGTGGTATGGGACACTTTGATTCTAGAATCTCTTTTAAATGACTTCCTTTATAAATGTGGGAATTTTATATCATTTCTCGAAAGATTGAAATTTCTATCAAAACGTTTTATTGATCATTTTTATCTATTTCATCATAATTTACATGAATTTATTCATGATTAAGGTTGATTTATTATAATACAATCTCATATATTGTATTGAATTAATTATGATATGTTTGAATGTGGGTGTGCAATTTTTTTATATCCTTTATGATTTATGGTTGATGTATTGAAATTTTGTATACTAGTTTTAATATGAATATTTCTGTTATGTTTCAAAATATTCAAATGCGGAATGTTGTGGACTTATTATGTTATGGGTGGTGCCCGATATATATCCTTGACGCATCGGTAGGTCTCATGAGATAAATCTATGTCTTGGTAGAAGGCCTTGAAAAAAAAATTATTTTTAGTCATGGCATGAGTCCTTTACTATGAGCTAATGATGTCTAGAGTTAGGCATTCCATAATAATGATTTTAGTTATCAGATGTGATTATTCGAATAGTACAATATCCATGCCCATGTTTATATGGTGTTTTTTGATTTATTTTTTCTATATTATGTTCATGATTATGCTTAAAAAGGTTGTGTTTTTTTACACATCCTGACATTAAAGTTTATAGTTGTGGCTTCATTATTTACCTTTACTGAGCATCTGATCTCACCCCTTTCGTGTGTTTTATTTTCCTAGGATTCTAAGAAGTGAATTGTTATTGATATGTAGGGTTATTCTAGGGGAATAATGGCATTCTCAAAGTACAATCAATGATTTAATTTATGTTTGAAATTGTAAGGTTATGATATTTTATGTATTCTATTTTCCAAGACTACTAAACTGATTAGTTCTTCAGGACTAGATTGCTCGTAATCATTACAATATATCAAAATAATGAACCTACTCCAGGATTATGGGGTTTGTGTGTTATAGTTGGTATCATAGAAGTTTAGTACAACCCTTGGAATCAAGATTTAGAAAAAAAAACATATTAGAGAACATTACCAAATGATAAACATTGAGTATTAGTATACAATAACTTCCTAGAATTTTGGTAATGTATTGATTTTGTGAGTTTTCCACGAAATACACCATTTTCTACCTACGAGGAGGTAGAGGCGGCTCTGGAACAGATGTACCTATGAGTGAAAACTCCAATAAGGAGTTTCGGTTTGACTCATGGTATCCTGGTACATCACAATGGGCCTTGTTGCATAATTTGATACAATACTCTTGGGGGATATGCTTTGGAAAGTTTATATTTTCTTTACTAAAGATTATTAAGTATTTATGATTAAATAAATCCTCAAAAAAATTATGATTATAAATTATATAAATAAACTATTCAATTTACATTAGGTATTTTACAAGTATTTAATTATGAATTGAGATTCATAATCTAACCTATCGTATTCCTTTTTTTAGAAATGGCACCAAGTAGAAGGATTGAGAACTCCAGCAATATGCGTGATCCAAAGAGTAATAAGTATCATATCTTTCATGTAACTAATAAATAATTTATAAGTGAAATTGTCTCCCACATATTCTCATCATATAATGAAATAGTATCATCTATTAATAAGATTACTAAATAAATATCTGAATCCAGTGGCTTTGAAGGGATGAGAAGGAAGAAAAGAATGGTAAAGAGAAAGATAAATAATGTGAAAAGGGGAAAAGAGGGTTTTTACCGTATATGATAACTATGGAAAGAATCAACTTGCATAGATTTTATTATAATGAGAGTTTGTTATAAGTGTGGAGAAAAAGGACACCTTGTATGTGATTTCCTGGGTATAAAAAGCATTACAAATGTACAATGATCCATCTGCAATGATATGGGACACTATGGAAATCAATGTCTAAATCATTTGAGTATGCCCCAAATGATGCTATTGGATAATAATCACGTTTTGACACAAACACCGATGAAGATGATTAACTAGTGTTCTTATGTTTATATTAAATAATTATTTCATTTGAGTGTTGTATCAATGATGTACAAATTATTTGAGTTATGGAAATAAATATGGATTGTAATGAAGTGCTATTTCATTAAGGATTTGAGATTATATGTTTTAAAAAAATTACCCAATAACAAGTTAAACTTTTTGGAAAATACATGGTTGAAAGAAAGATAACCTTTATATGGTTTTGATATTAAGGTAGTGATTTTGGAAAATGATATGATTGATTTTGATAAATTTTATTCGATATTCTTGACTACTTTTCAATTGTTTGTTTGTTCCATTATTTTTGGAGTATACACCATTTTTGGATATAAGGAGTATATACAGTACACTATAAGGAATATAGGAGCATGAATGTAATCAATAAGGTTTTATGTTAATTTAGGGTGTTTCTGTGTTTTAAATGAATAAATTATGATTGTAATCACATGTTATTACGTGGAAAAAAAGATCTTCATTGTATTTTCCGTATTTATAATATTTGGATTGTGAGTTTGGATAAAAGTAAATTGGATAAATATAAATTTTGGAAAGGATTACATTTGACATTGTACACTATTGTTAATGGATAAAGCATTTTTTATGATTATTTTTGGATTCTTATAAAAAAGGATAACCCAGAGGTCAGGTGATAACCTGTCACGCCCAGCAAGGCCACAAGACTTTAACCTGCAACCGATGGGTGAAAATGGTGCATCACCTACTACTGGCCTATGTGATGTCCTTGTTGGTATGATGTAGTTTTTTAAATAGTATTACAATTTTATTATAAATTCATAATTTTTGGAACTCTATACGATTCAGATAAATATAATATTTTTGAATTCAATTATCTTTTGAAGTGAAAGATGGGTCTGTAGTAGGAATTAATTGAAGGATGAAACTCTACATGTCAAGTATATTTTTTCCACTTATTCTATGAATAAATTAATTCCTAATCATTCAGAAATGGATCATAAATCCAAAAAAAATTTATCCTAATATCTTTGGTTTTTTTGAACCGATGATAATTTAAATCACCATAGATTGATGGCTTTGAGACCCTAAATTTTAGATTTTTATGTGTTTGATGACCTCAATAATTACCAAAATATATTTATGATTTCCCTCCAATTATATGTCTCTAATTCCCTCTATTGTTCTCCTAATCGATATCAAAAAAATTCTGACTTTTTCATTTCCCTTTCCAACTTATTAAGACTAAATTTTACTATCCCAATTTTTGATGTGGTTTTTCCACAATGGTATATTTCTATATTAATATTTTATTTTGATGAACAATTTTAAATTGAGAGAAAACAAATTATTGAATTAGGGGAGAATGTAATACCACAAGATTTCATAGTATGTTATCTCATCAATGTAATTCAACAACTTGCGCTACATGGAACACCGAGTTCGAGCGCACCACGACTTACCAACTAGCCGTTTAAAATACTAATATGGAAACTATTAACAAAATTTGGAATTTAATATACTCCGTATAGTTTTATAATCCATATTATTTGTTTTTTAGAAATAATATAATAACAAATTCGATTTTTCAGATAAAATAAGTATTTTTAAGAAAATTTAAGTTCATCGCTTTTTAATGAAAAATCCTTTTTAAAACCAATATTTGACTATTTTATATGTTAAATTAAATTAAATTAAATTTATTTATTCTTTAGAAGCATGACCTAAGAATTTAGTTTGGATAAATTTTTTGTACTTTTCTGATAGCTTTCTTATTTTGATGAATAGTGATAACTAGTAAGTTTTAATTGAAAACAAATTTTTTAATCATAATAATTTAGTGTTAAATTATGAATTTTAATGTTTTTTAATTATAATTAGATTATAATTTTTTTTCATTTAATTCAATTTAGATCATTATAAGTAATTTTACATTTAAAATTGACAAACACATGTCAATCTGTTGATAGTTTTTTATTTTTTAAAACTCGCCACTGGGTTTTGACAAAGGGAATTAAATTTAAATTAATTAATTCAACATTAATTATTTGAATTTTGTAATATTTATTTCACTTTTAAATTTGGAATATCAAAATAATCTTATTGTGATTTTTTGGAATTTTCTGAAAACATCAAATTTTTAATAAAAATTAAAAAACACTATATTATTATTAAAAACTGACATTTTAATTAAATAATTAGATATTTTATTTAAATTTATTTTAAGTAAAAATATAAATATAATAAATATATTAGTTCAATTTAATACATTAGTGTTATTTTATAATAAAATTAGAAGTATAAATTTTTATTGAACTTTTTAATGACTTTTACCGACATTCTATGTACATTTGCAAATTTTTATAAAACAAAATTTTTGGTTTTAGAATTGAATTTAAAAATAAGAGAGACATGATTGACAATAGTATGTAAAATGTGGATCAATGTAATAAAATTATTTTTGGTGTATTGTAACTTTTGACTTTTATTTACCATGGTTAAAAATAAATAAAAACATTAAAGGTAAAAATGATATTATAATTAACCTAAAAAATGTTATAATTCTATTGGATAACTGTATTTTGACAAAAAATATCCCTTGGAATAAAATATGATCCTTTTATCCACATGGACTAGATTAGGACATTTGTTATTATTTTATTTAATGTATAGTATAAAGTGTAAAATTCAATGTTTAATAACAAAACATTTATTTAATATAGGGTTATATATAGGATAAATTAAAATATAAATATTCATTAGAAATATAAAAATATTTCTTACGTCCTTGTATTTTATTTTTAATTTTTAGATATAAAATAATTAAATTTATTTATGACCCAATGATGATGCAATAATTACCCTGTTTATAAAAGAATCGAATAAATGATATTATAAATATTAAAATAAATATAATATGAAGGTTTTGATGCATTCCAATAACATTATAGGTTAATATGACATGTTATGTTTGATTAAATAAATTTTTTTCTAAGTGATAATGTTTTTATTACATTAACAATAATAAAATAAAAAATAGTGTCCAAATTGACATAAATGAGTATTTAAAATAAATATTATATATTTAAATTTTATAATAGTACTAAAAATCTAATGATGGTGAATGAAGTAATATAATAATTTAAATTTTATTAATGATCTACATAGGGTAATCTTGGCATTTTATTAAAACTTTATTAACCATATAATATAAAAATACATGGAGACATGGTAAATGTTAAAGTGTTTAACTAAGAGTTAAATCTAAAAGATAACGTCGATATATTAACCTATACTTGTCTAAAACTAATTTTTTTGAGTATTTTGACCAATGACCTCCTAAGTCTCTAAATAAATTCATTTGGAGCAATTATAAACTGAAAAATATTGTATAAGAAAATAATATTTCAGGTTTTTCCTAAGGTGCCCCCACCCCTCTTATAAAAGAGAACATCACCTTCTCACAAATTCACACATCCAAATCAATTTTTCTCAGCCAAAACCTACCCAAATATTATCCCAACTATCCTAACATTATCCTATAGGCCTTCTATTGAGATTAAAAGAATCCTATGGAGCTCTTTTGTTCAAATCAATAGGAGGCGCCCTGAGAAGAGGTGATCATTTCAGCACCTCTTTCAAATTTACCTTCTTCATCCCCTTTCTTGTTATTTTTTATATCCATAAAAAAAATAACTAAATTACCATATATATAATATGATTTTATTATAAATATGGTTTGAAAATATTCATTATTCTATCCATCCTATGAAAGATAATGTCACAATGCATGCGTAAGTACAACATACCGTCTCTATGCCTTGGTGTAATTGGTTATTCAACAATATATTATTTGGTTGGATATAATGATGAGTAATATGTATATGAGTAATAAAATTATCATTATAATGTCTTGGTATGATTATTATACCACCCAATTCAATACTATTTAATCATTAAGGAAATGATGTCGTCGCTCGTGTGTACATACGGCTTATCATCTCCGAAAATGTAATGAGATTAATTTCCACATTCACCATTCAATGATGATTATAAAATATATATTGTTAATATGTATGTAATACATGATATAATAATACTACTGGATATATATATATATATATGTACACTTAAATATATCTTATTCACGCACATATTTTCAATAGGATATGAAATCAGAAACAACGTTTATGCGTATGTACGTCCTACCGTCTCAATAAATGGTGCATTTCATTTCATATTTTTATCTATTACACATATTTATATTATAAATATATATGATATATAAATAATTTTTTATATTCTGTATGTTTGTATATTGTGATCTAAATGATACAATCATGAATAACTTGTTAAAACACGTAGGATAAAGTAAGATATTATTACCCGAAATGTTAATTTAACATGGAAAAAATTATTAAATGGGTTGTATAAAGTCACAAAGGAAACATGTATGATATAATAAATATGAATATGGTTCTATTATAATTTAATAACATACTATGGTCATTATAAATTTGGTTAAACATACCCTCAACCAAAGGAAAGGGAAAGGTATGGGTTAATTCTGCAATCTCACTATTATCCAAGATTGATTTTGTAAAAGTATTTTCGGGTAAATATTTATTATCAATAACCATGTTTTATAAAACACATATAAAAATTATTATTTTAAGCTACTCCTTAACTAAAACATCATTTTAAATGTTTTAAATATTTATTCATCAAAATCGTACTCATTAATGTCCATGTTTTCAAAATGGTTTTAAGGATTCAATTATTTTTTACATGATTGTTTAAAAAATTTAATTATTTTCAATTGGTTAAATTTTAAATGGTAATATAGGATTGAAAAATATATTTTAAATTAATTACTTTATAAATTTTTTTCTTTTAAATGATTTTACAAAAAAACAATATTTCACTCAAAATGTTTTGCTGACCATTTTCATATATGCCAACATTTTTTACAGGATATTATTGTTGATTAAGGTTGATTTATTGTAATACAATCTTCAATATCATATTTAATGAGTTATGAAATTTTTGACTATGTATGTGGTATTTCAATACCCTATATGCATTTTTGTTAAAGTATTGACATATCGTAAGCTAGTTTAAATACGAATGATTGTGTTATGTTTCAACAATTTAATATGAGAAATTTAGTGGACATAGTAAGTGATGGGTGGATCCCTCTAGAGCTCCTCAATGTATCGGTAGGTCTTATGAGAAAAACTAGTGTCTTGGGACAAGGATTTGTCAAAAAAATTAATTTGTACTCTTTCCACGAGGTCATGAATATGTGGTAATAATATCTGGTGTTAGGCATTCCCTCATAATGAAATTAGTAATTACATGTGATTATTCAACTAGTAGAATATCCATGTACGTGTTTATAAGGTTATGTTTGATTTATTTTTTCCATATTATTTTCATGATTATGTTTAAAAAGGCTATTGTTTTTATTAAACATCTTTCCATAAAAATTTATTGCTTCAGCATAATTATTTACCCTTACTGAGCATCTGAGCTCACCCCATTCTTATGTTTATTTCCCTATGATTTCAAGAAGTGTATTGTGATTGATTTGCAGGATTTAGCTAGGGTAATAATGTAATTTCAAATGAACTGTCTCAGATGTATTTAATGTTTGAAATTATAATGTAAAGTTAATGTATGTGATCTATTATCCAAGACTTCTAAACTAATCTGTCCTTCGGGACATGATTCCTTGTAATCATGTCACTGTATTAAAATAATACCCTGGTTCCAAGCTTCTGGGTTGGGGGTGTTACAATTTAGGACTGTGTTGGACATTACTAGCTCTGACATAAGAATATTTTTTGTGCTCCTACCTAGTTTCATTGTTTTGGTAATTGTTTTGGTGCTTTGGTTGTAATTTTGTCACAATGAACATTTAAATCATATAATGGATGGATTTTGTCATTTCTTTTATATAAATGTTTATTTTTTGTTATTTAATATCTTTTATCCTGGTCCTATTTTCACTAAAATGCCAATTTTTCTATTTATTGTTTTCATATTCTACATATATGGTTCTAGTCACTACTCTAGCGCCTAGAATGGTTGGACTCATTGGGTCATTATCTATTCATCATATTGAGGACAATTGGTCTTGACTGGTTCCAAGGAGTTCAACATCATCTCCCACTAAGTTCTAAAAAATATATATTAAAAGACATATCACGAATTATATATTTCTCCATAACCTCGGTAAATTATAAAAATAATGGTTGATATCATATTATCAATAATGGAATGAATAAGATATATATATATATATGAAATGAGAGTAACCATATTAGATCATGATAAAAACAAGAGAAAATCATACCATTTATATATAATATTATAATATTGTGTTTGAACATAAAGAATGGTATTTCATCATACATGAATCATAAGAGAATTTATTAACATGATCCCTAAGATCAGAATATCTGATATAACATGGAATTGCGGAATGCATATAATAATATAAAATAATTTACATAGTTGTCTATTATTGTTTTCTAAGTCGAGAAATGTGGTATGGCCTTGCTTTATAATCTGTCACAATATCCATGATTCACTACCAATTCTATCACAGAGTAAAATTTCCCATACCGAACATGGTTCACACCCCATATAATTCATGTTCATCGAATGTGATGTCAATATTTACCCAATGCATTGGTGGGTGAGTTAGGCCCCATGAATAATAAATAATTAAATTCATACATATATGGTCCACATGATTATATAACATTCAACATATCATAACCATTGAATATAAATGGGGTTAATTATAATTACAATATAGCAAAACTTCGGGAAATTATAATGGTTTTGAAATTAATTCATCATTTGATCAGAGAATAACCCATTAAAAAATAAGTGGGTCTCACAAGTATGTTATCATGGTATAACATTAATAAGAGAATCATTTTTCATAAATATGTTATCATTATAAACATAACCCATTTTGAGAAATAATATTAATTTTATACTTGGATAATACCCCCTCTAATGCATAAGTAACACCAAATGTCTTCATATTATATTAATAAAGATTTTGGAAGAACACTTTGAATCTTTGTTGAGAAAAAATCTTTTCCATAATGAAAAATGATATTTTAAACATAAATATATTTAAAAATACATCTCTGTGAAAATTACAGTTGAAATGTACAATGGAATCAGTAATTATCATTTATAAAATTTCATGAAAAAATAAACATTTCACATTAAAAATAACTAATATAAAAAAGAAAAACATAAAAACCATGGAAAATTCTTATCATTAAAAATGACCGTGAAATATAAAAATAATTATTTATAAAATTTATTTGTAACAAACGAATAAAATTATGATCATGACGTACATGTTAAAACGATGATTCTTTTTAAATATTCTAATATTTTGAATTTTGAATTTTTGGAAAAAAAATGAAGATTCCATTTTATTTTTATTACAAAATTTAGTCCGGGGTAAAACATAATTCAATGATCTTACATAATTGTAATGAATTTCATTTATATAGTTTTAGGAAACATGGACATAGATGAATAAGGGCTTCCAAATTAACTGTGTAATAAAGTCAATTTTCTTAGAATACATTCTTTTAGGATCATTTGTTCATCAAGTGAGAGAAAAATAGTAATATATATATTCTCCAGAAACAAACATATGGTAATAAATTTAATTTCATTCCATTAATTTGGATTATAATTCTTTATCATCGTATCCCTAAACATAAACAATCCTAATAGACAATTATATTGAATCTTAAAAATCATTCCACGGTGGTAAAATTTCATGATAGTCCCCATAAAATTTCAATAATAACACTGATATATAAATAAAAATAATTTTAAGGAGAATTACTATAAGATAAAATCCACGTCAGAATATACCACTAATGAATAAATTTTGGGGTTATTATGTCATATGTCTTAATGAAAATAAATGTTTTATGGAAATCCTTTATCATTAGTATCAAATTCAATCATTCCCTTTATGAAGTATTTTATATTTTATAATTATATATTAAATATATATTAATGAATAATTCATACATATATTAAAACATATAAGATTTACTTAACAAATTTTATTGCTTATTTATTAATAATTCTTTGTTAAAATTACATTTCAGGTAATAACATCTTTGTTCTTCATGTATGTATTGATTTAGAATTTTCATTACTTTAACATCGATCATGGGTCCATCATCTATATAATATTAAACATGATATTAATTACATATATAATAAGTATAAATTTATTTTTACTAATCCAAAAATATAGTATATAAAAAATTAAATACATAATTTTTCGGGAAGATAGGCCAGTCGTACCCATGGATGTTTTTTTCCAATTTTCAGAGAGGGAACAAATAATATGAAAATATACACTCTGCATTATTTAATAACTATTATTTCTTATATATCGCATATATTTAAAATTATAATCTATATTACGTTCCAATAAACTCTATAGTGATAAAATAATCACATCTCATCATGATGTTGTAGTCTATCATACATATTATCGATGCTAGGGTTTACCCCAACAGAATTAAAATTATGAAGTTATATGAAAGATTAAAATTAAATAATTAAAATTATTAAAATATTATGATATATTTTCATTTAATATATCTCTATTACTCTCCATGTAAATTAAAAAAGAAAAATGTGTCACATTTGTTATCTAGGAGACATTCCTCCGTACACAGGAAAAAAAATTATGTTTTCCAAATTGATTGGTTTCCATATATTTTGTGTGATATAATTATTATTAAAGTATTAAAATATCACAAATATAATGAAAAAATATAAAATTCCATATTCTATAATGGTTTGAGTGGTGTTGATGATAATTAATAACATCGGTGCGTGATGTGGTAGTCATCGTTACACATGATTGACTATTTCATTTCTCTTTTTGTGGAAGACATTATTTTTTAAGTTATTCAAATAAAATATTAAAATATATGTATAATGGATATACTGGTGTTATTATATCGAATTATTTGGATAATATTATATCAATTTATAGGAATAAATAATATGAAAACAAAAGTTTGAGGACTATATAGTTTTTTTTGGAAAACCACATTTGGTTTAAACCTATAACATTATTAGGTCTGATTCTTAGTAGAAATAGGCACTATAGTATGTGGGTATATATTGAATGAATATATTTGGTCACTAAATATCTTTAAAAAATTAATTTTCTATTGTGAAGAAAAGATGTTATGAGGTGTCCATTTATAAGTGGGGGAGATGAAACATATTAGAATTATAATATTATAAATTATATCAATTTTTGTTAAATAAGAAAGTATAAAAAATGAGAAATTTTAGAGTCTTATAGATTATATGTTCGATATATGTCTATAAAATGGGGGTTGGACACATTTATCTGTCATTTTACAACATATTTTTTTAACCCTAGGTAATCCATTTCTATCATTAACGATATTGATTAATTTGTAGTTTTTGAAATACTCACAATGACCAAAACTTATCTTGAACCTGATATATAATATAAATTTTTATGATTTCAAACATGATGTCCAGTTTTGAATATTCTATTTAATGAAATTTTAAAACATTATATTAACAATAAATCATTATATAGGATGAGAAATCATTTTTCTAATTATAAAATATTTAAAATATTAAAATGTTTTAATATAAATTTTTTCCTGAAAACGATTCCAATGACTTAAATTGGATTAATATATATATATATATAATTGGAGTAATTAAAATGTTTAACACATATTTAATTACAGTATTTTTTATAATTTTTATGAATTAAAGGGAATTTTTTTGAAAAGAATCGTTTTTTCAATAATCACTAAAAAAAATTTATTATCATAAATTATAAAAACTAACTTCCATGATAATATTTTTTTGATTATATAAAATATTAAGTTATATATTTCAAATATATGTTTTATAATTATGTAAAATTACATTTATTATCTATTCATAAAATATCAGTTTTTGGAAAATAGAATTTTTAAAACATTTAATGAATTTAAAAATTATTATTATTATTATTTGTTTGTTTTCTTATTTATAATACATTATAAATATTTTTAAAAATTGGGATTATATTATACCTTCTTTTATATTATCAAATAGTTAATAATTATTCTTTTTAAAAATTAATAGTACTTATCTATCTGCTTTGGATTCAACTTAGTGTTTCATGTAGTAAAATCAATGAATGAATCTTATTCAGAAAATAATTTTTTCCCAAATTTTTTGGGTGTAACATTTTTAACAGGTTAGAAAATTATGAATTTTAACAATTTTTATGCTTCATGTTTCTGTTCTATATGTTACTATATGTTGATATGATTCATTTTTTACGATGTCGTGGAATAGATTGGAATGGTTTTAATTATTTGAATTGTGGTCCCTGAATTATATAGCCCTATAATTCATTTAGAAAAAATGGATTTATTATTAGATATCATGTAATATAAATGGGAGTGAATCAAATATATTATGTGACTATATATAATTATGTAGTCCTAGGTGTGAACCTTTTCTAATGATATAATGGAATATTGGGTGTTCTAAATCATATATAATTGTTTTGGTAGTGATTATTGACTACGATAAATATATTCTATAATTAAATGAATGAAAATAATCGATCAATTATTCTTGATGTCTTTTCTCTATAATCATGATTTATTATTAATGATTCATCACACATGTATAAAATTTTAGGCTAAATCCTTATGCCCAAATTTATTAGTACGAGTCAATTTTTAATTGGGTATGATTATTTTAAAGTGTTTTGATGTTGTCATTACTTTATTATTGTCTTATGATAACATATGGTCATTTATTTATATAACATATATCAAACAAATATATGAATATAGGGATGGAAATTTTTATCTTTCCATTCACATTTTTATACAGAATGTATTTTGGTAATGTATTTATAAAATGTGTATTATGTAGGAAGAAAATTATAGAGATATTAAAAATATTTCTTCATATATATTGATATTATTTATAAATTTTATATTCACTACACCTATATAATTTCATATTATAAATTATTGGTAAGTGTTTTGAATATTTTAATGTAATTATATAGTATTTATTTATGAACAACTTGGGTTTTCGACAATTATTTAATAGTACAGACTTTTAATTTTAGAGAAATGGATTTAAGAATATTATTGAGAGACCTATGAATTATTAAAATAATATGGTATCTTCTTTTTATTTTATTAATGTATATATTTTTTCATAGATTATACATAATAGTATGTATATATTCATGTAGTTGTTTCTATGAAATCAGGTAACAACTCTGAAAATGGTCGATTGGGTGTTCACACGATCATCAATGGTTCTTGTTGAGTTTTTCTAACACTATACACCATGATATGCAGTCATGGTGTATGTTATAGGTATAATTATTATTTTAATTATAATAAATTATAAATTATTTCTACATATTATAAAATTGAAGGAAATTGGATAATCATAAGGGGTCATATATTGTAAAAAAATTAACTATTAAGCCACAATTATAATTATTTTTCCAGATAACATGATTTTTTTACTATGATTATTATTCCTCATGATTTGATTATCAGTTATAATAAATGTATATAACTAAGAAGAATCATGTCAATTATGAATGTGATGAAAAAATCAAGAAAAATAGTCCAGATAATTAAAATTAAATATATGCAGGGATATAAAATCATAAAATATTTATCAACCAAATATGTGATTATATGAATTCCAAAATGAGTCATGTTTTACTACAAAATAATAAAATTAATTAAGCACATATTATTTATCTTTTTTAGATGTTAAGATCAAATTACTTTATTTTTCCACTAATAAATTTATTAAATTGAAATTTATATATTATGTGGATTATATAACCATTTTTCAATTATTTTGGAACCATAAAACCTTGTTTTTTTATCATTTGGAAGGATGTCTTAATAAATGGTGAGATCATATGCAGAGTATGAGAAATGATGAATGAATTAAATCAAATACATGAAAAAAATTTATGAAATAATTTCTCAAATTATATTTTCAATGAATTAATCACAGGTAAATGTGAATATATTTCTTATAATTTAAATAGAAGGATGATTTGAGGGGACAAGTTTGTAATATTATTAGTACTAAAAGAGAGTTGAACCAAGGTTTGGGACTTTTTCATACAATTTAATTTTTTTCCTTATACCGTGTTGACCTGTTTGAAGCTTGATTCCCATATTCTATTTTCCATGTTTCATGAATATATATGGAAGCATTAAATATAGAACATGATTATTTTATAAGGGTTACTACTGAACAAGATTTTTTACATCTTATAATGGTCAGAAATAATCATGACCAAAATACCAATAGAAAACAATACTTTTATGTGGGTAAAATGAGTAGGATATACCCTTATAATAATAAATCACAATAAAAATAATCAACCATTGAATGAATCAGAACTAATAGATTGTAACACTCCATTATTTCATAGTTAATTATTTCTTCAATGTAATTCAATATCTTGCACTGCACGCAATGCGGAGTTCAAACTTACCAGGACTGACCAAACTAGTTGTTTGAAAGCGGTTATGATTAGTATTAACTGAATTTTAAATATTATATAATATCAATAATTTTAGAATTCATATTATGAGTATCTTAGACATAATATAAGAAAAAATACATTTTTTCAGATAAAAGAATTATTTTTTAATGCAATTTTACCGCCTTTTATTGGAGAACCCATTTTAAATCCAATATTTGAAAATTTTATAAATTAAATTTGACAAAATAAATATCTTAATTATAATCAAGAGATAAAAAATTAGTTTTGATAAATTTTTGGTGTTTTTCTGATAACATTCGTGTTTGGGTGAATAGTGAAAAATACTAAATTTAAACTGAAAACAACTTTTTTAATCAAAATAATTTATACAGTTCAAATACACATTTTAATGGTTTGAACGTATAATTAGATACTATTTTTACCATTTAATCCAATGTTGGTCATTTTAAGTAATTTTACTTTGAAATTGGATAGAAACAAGTGTCAGTCTTTTCGTAGTTATTATTTATTAAAATACGATTTTTGGTTTTGGTAAAGGGAATTAATTTCAAAATTATAAAATGAATTTTTTTGAATGTGGTAAAATAGAACTAATTTTTATATTTTTAATATCAAAATTATCTTAGGGTGAATTTTTTGTATGTTTCTGAAAAAATTCAATTTTTGATGAATACTGAAAAACACTGCGTTATCGGTTAAAAAAAACTTTTCATTTAAATAATTATTTATTTTATTTAAATATTGCAGGTCAAAATAGATTTATAATACCTATATATGTTCAATTTAATTCATTGGAGTCATTTTATAATAAGTTTAGACATATAAACATTTTATTGACATTTCACCATCTTTAACTCACCACCTGGGAGCATTTGCGAATTTTTGTAACACATAATTGTACTGCTTATTTGAATTGAATTTTAAATATCTGATACACATGGTTGATATCAGTATGTAAAATGGTGTTCAATAAGATAAAAATAATTTTTGGTGAATAGTAAATTTTGACTTTTATATACCACGATTAAACGTAAATAGGGTAATTAACGGTAAAAATGATTTTATTATTAAACTATCACATTTCCTAATTCTATTGGATAAGTTTTGTTTGACCAAAAACCACCTTAGTAATATAATATGATTTTTAGGTCCACTTTGATTAGATTAGGTCAATTATTATTATTTAAATCTAAGAAGAGTTAAACGTGTTAAATAAAAAGTCTAATAACTATAACATTTTTAATATAGGGTTACACATAAGATAAATTCTACTAGAATTATTCATTATAAATATAAATATTTTCCTTACATAATGGTATTTTGTTTCTAAAATTTTAGACAATAATTAAGTAAATTTATTTATGACACAACGGTGATGCATTAATTACCTTATTAATGAAATATTAAAATAATTGATATTATAAATACCCAAATAAAAGTAATTTGAGACGTTTTATGAATTTGACTAATTTTATAGTGTAATATGACATATTAGGGTTTATTAAATGAGTTTTCGTGAAGTAATAATGCTTTTATGAATTTAGAAAAAACAAAATACAAAATAGTGTCCAAAATTGACATAAAAGCGTTTTTAAAACAAATATTATATTATTAATTGGTATTCTAATACTAAAAAATATATAGTTCAGCCATACGTCTTAAATAATATTATATATTTCATTAATGAACCACTTGGGGTTCTCTTGGAAGTTTATAGTTAGTTTATTAGACATATAATATAAAAATACAAAGAGATATGGTAAATGTTAAACTATTTAACTAAGAGTCAAATCTAAAGGATAAGGTTAATATAGTTACGCAAACCTATATAAAACCAACTACTTGAGTGGATTTCAACCCATCCCCACTTTATCCTTTATATAATTAATTTTTGATCCATCATAAACCGAAAATTAATTTATTATAAATTAATATTTCAATCTTTTCTTAAGGTGCCCCTCACCCCTCTTATAAAAGGGAACTTCTCCTTCTATCTAATTTACAAATTTATAGACACTTGTCTTAGCCAACCCATTCCCAAATACCCTCTAAAATTTACTCCATTATCCAAGATGCCTTCTTTTAGTCATAAAGCCATCCTAAGGATCCCTTTTGTTCAAATCAAGTAGAAGAACCTGAAAAGGAGGTAAATTTCTCATCACCCATTTAAAGTTATTTTCTTCTTCCACATCCTCTTCCTTTATTGTTTTCATTATAAAATAATAAATCCAGAATATTATATATACATTGATGTTATTATAAAAATTTTACAACCATATTAATTATTCTATCCATCCTATAAATGACAAAGTCACCATACGTGCGTATCAACGGATTACCGTCTCCACGTCGTGGTGTAGTTTGTTATTCCAATAGTCCATTACTAGGATGGGTATAATAATGAGTATAAATGATATATAAAATAAATATAACGTGATAATTATTCTTTTTATATGATAGACCATCTAATTATATATTATTTTAATATCAAAGGAATGATATTGTCGCTCGTGCATACGTACAGATTACCGTCTCCACGAACACAATGAGATTCATTCCCCATCGTATACATTCAAGAATAATTTTCATTTGAGGATTAAAAATAATGTTTAATGACTTAATATCATTTTTAACATGAATAAGATACATCCTATCCATAACAAACATTACATACATAACAAATCATATAAAGGAAAACAAATCAGTTAACACTTGAATCGGCGATAATACTAAAATATTATTAACAAAGCAATATTAAAAGTTATTATATGATATCAAATTAATGTATATGGTTCCTGTATAATTTAACAACAAATATTTAACCATTATAAAGTATGTTAACATACCATATACAAAGTAAAAGTAAAAGTTAAGGGTTAATTCCACAATCTCCATATTATCTGAGGTTGTTTTATATAAGTATCTACTATGACGTCTTTATCATCAACATCCATGTTTCTCAAATATTTATTTCCATTTTTTTCAATTTTCTAGAAAATGGGTAAAATACATTTATACCATTATTTAACCTTAAATGTTTGGGATGGAATATTTCCATTGTTTTCCAAACAAGGTACTTTATTACATTTTTAAAAAAATTAATGTATGAATGTCATTTTAACTTATATAGCAGGTGCAGTTATACTTTGCGGTTATAACATCGTCCAAGCTTCGTTTATAGGCTTATAACAATATTTTCAAAATAAAATTTTTCATTATAAATATGTGACTTTTAATGTATTTCAAAATAAAAAGAGATACTTCTTTCAAATAGTTTTCATTTCGTCTATGTCAATATGATTGGATAAATTTTAAACTTATTTAAAGTTGATTTATTATGATACAAATAATCCATTTTTTATTTAAGGTTTATTGATATGTTTGACTGTGGATGAGTTATTTTTAATACATTAACATTTTATTTTTAAAGTATTGATATTTTATATGGTATTTTTAATACGATTGTTAATGTTATATTTCAACCTCTTAATAAGATGAATGTATTGAAATAGTATGTTCCATGATGGGGACCATTAGATGAAAGCCCTCTGGGTTGGGGTATTGTTACAGTAGACCCTCCAGGTTGGAGTCCGGTTACAGAGGATCCCTGGGATAGAGTCCGGTGATAGAGGCTCTCCGGGTTCGAGTCTGGTTACAGAGGCTCTCCAGGTTGGGGTCTGGTTACAGTTAGCCCCTAGATCCTGGCATGAGGCCTTGACATAGAGAATAATGTCTGAAATTATGCATTCCATCATTATGAATGTTAGTATTGATATTAAATGTGATTAATAAACTAGTATAATATCCATGTGAATTAGTATGTTTCATTATTTTATTTTATCTTTTCTATATTATGCTGAATTTAATGTTTAAAAGGCTTTTGTTATAGTCTTATACATTCCCTTAAATGATTATGGATAATTATGAATGTTTCCTCTAAATTGTAATCCTTATTGAGAATATTAGATCACTCCTTCCTATGTTCTATTTTTCCTAGGATTCAAAGAAGTATATTATGACTGACTCAGAGGGATAGTATAAGGGATATGAGTCTGGCCTACAGAGACAATGTTGTTTTATTTTTTTCATTTTATAATGTGAAGTAAAAATTATTAATGTGTATAGTCTTTCCAAGGCCACTAACCTAATCTATCATTTGAGGCATGATCTTTTGTGATCATGTCAATATTATGTAATAATTATCCGACTCTGGGATTCTGGGGTCGGGGCATTACAGTTGGTATTAGAATAAGTTTAGTAAAAACATTGGAAACTAGATTTAGATAAACTCTGATTAGAGCACATAGCCCTACGATAGAATTTGAGGATTAGAATATAAGAACTTCATTTAATTTTGGTATTGTAAGTATTTGGTATGTTTTAAATCAATAAATCCCTGTCTGGATACGAGCAGCTAGAGGCGGCTCTGGAATAGTCGTACCTATGGGTATAACCCGAAAACACCGCATTATGCTAAACTCGAATGTGAACTGGTACACAACAACGGGCCTTGCTGCACTGTTGGATACAACACTCTAATTGGATATTATTAGGATAATTCTCATTTTTTTACAATCCATTATGAAGGGTTTATGAGAATATACATCCTCAAAAAAAATTTATAAATATGAATTATATCCATAAAATGATATATTTTTGTTATGTGTTTTAAAACATCGGATTTATGTATTGTGATTTATAAACTAATCTAGTGTATGCCATTGTTTATAAATTGTCCCTTATAGAAGGAATGGAAAACGTATCATCACACATAATCCATGTAGGTATTTCCCTCCAACTGAATATAATTATAGCGTATCTGGTGATTCAACTAGTGCTGATCAGCATATAACTATACCAAAACAACTCACACAGGTTATTAATAATAACATTACCCGTATGGATCACCTTGATCCAAAACATATATAATCAATGTTATTCCTCCTCATGAGGAAATAACCACCAACATTAAATGGGAGTACAAATAAATTAGTGGCTGAACAATGGATAAATTCATGATAGAAAATATTTCAATATTTCGGGATTATCAAAATGGAAAAAATAGTTATGGAAGTTTATCACCTCACAGGAGAAGCTTATCAGTGGTGGTCATCGATTAAAAACAAAATTGAATATGAAGAATTTTCCGGTATGGAATAGAGGGAGTATATAGAAATTTTCATAGAAAAATACTTTCTTTATAACCTTTGAGAAGATATGGAAAGGAAATTTCTAAGTCTGTGGAAAAAGTAATATGAGAATATTGAAAAGTATAAGCCATACTTCACAAGGATTTCAAGGCATGCTGCAGATTGTATCTGTAACAGAAGAAGTATGATTGGACATTTTTATAGGATAAATCCATTTCCCCACAGAGTGCTAGTATTATAATCCATCTCATCGTATGAAGATATTGTATCATGCTCTATCAAGACCAAAAAAGAATTATCTAAATCTTATGAAAATAAAGTAAAGCAAGAGAAAAATATAATGATGGATCAAGAGATAGATAAAGAGAAAAAGGGAAACATGGATTTTCTATTATGTAAAAATTGTGAGAAGAAACATCCCGGTACTTCCCTAAATGGTATGGGAGTCTCTTACAAGTGTGGTGAAAAATTCCACCATGCTCGTGATTATAAGGGAAAGAACGTAACTATCAATATTGAATGATACAATTGTAGAAAAATGGGGCATTATTAAATTGAATTTCCTATGTTCCAAAGAATCATACCTCAGAAAAGGAGAAGGGAGATTGGCCAAGCATAAGTTGTAACTATAGTTGAATTGGAAAAATTAATGTATATGTGTTTTTGGACTCAAGAAATAAATTTTGGTTATAAGAATAATCTGATATATGTAATGATTATACTGTAGTACTTGTTTATTTCATTAAGATATTAATATGATGAATTTAATCATATTTCCAGTATGTTTCAACAAGAGAAACATTATTTTGTTTGGGGAATCTGATGTTACAATTAGTTTTGGAATTTAGAGACCCTTTAGAGAGAGTCTATGTAGAGGTATTTTGGATAACTATAAAGGTTAGAATAATTTATATTGAAATTTTAATACTATTATATAAGTTTAAAACATTTCTTAGGATTATTTTTGGAATATTATAATACAATAGTTTTAGTAAATGGACAAACAGCTTCTCAGGAGATGACTCGTCGTGTCGGACAATTCTGTAGGAATCGAACCCACAGCAAAAGTGCGACGAGGCTTTATTACCTATGAATATCCTACATGAAGTCCATGGTTATTAAAAAATATTTTTTGTCATTTAAATGATATTTCATAATATTTAAAACATTATACAAATAGGATAAATATAATATTTTTGAGTACTATTATCTTTTATAGTGAAAGATGAGTTTGTGGAAGAAATTAGTTGAAGGATGAAACTCTAATTGTCATGTATATATATATATATAGTTATATATATATATATATTCTATTATTCTATGAAGAAATCAATTCTTAAACATTAGTTAAGGTATGACAACCCTGCTTTTATTACAAACTTAAACATGATTTATTACATAAAACTTCACTTGACACAACAAAGAATATCGAGAGGTTTAGTGTGTTTGGGGCATAGGAACATTACATAAAAACTTAAAACATGAAATACAAAATCTTTATTGAAAACATCTTTTACATGACCACTGCATTCCCTTGTACATAGCATTGCATGGGATAACCTGAGGACATGCATAAGAAAAGGGTGAGCTATAAAGCCTTGTAAGGGAGTACATATGGAACTACATGAGGAGTACAATACATGTTAGACAATAGGAATATCAATAGATCAAAAAAGAAACATGAACATAAAGTCATGATAAGGAATTATAATCATAACATGGAAATGTGGAAACAACACTTAACATGGAATTAGCATTAACCAAAGCTCATTACACATGGAGCATGAGTAAAATCTTCATTGCACATAAAGGACGAGTAAAACCTAGTTTCACTTAAATTAGCATGATTCAACACTCATTTCACATGACGTATCAAGATACTATACTTTACCCAATTCATTGGAGCGCTATAAGGGTGCACCCTTCTTAAACATTTCATTTCATGCATAAGTGTGCCACATTGATCATAAAACATGGATTCATAAAACACAATCGTTTATTCCACGATAAAGTAATGTGGAATTCATTTATTAAACATTATAATCAATAAGTCAATGTGCATCAAGGTGAATACCCTTGATTGAGAAATGGGCATGGTATTCACTACACAATGGCATTGGCTTAGAATATCAGTGCGATTTCAGCAGCATAACAGCGTGACATAAGAATTCATAAAAATGGCTGATGAGAGAGAAAAAGGTTACGCATCATATTTAAATGTAATGGAATGTAATTAGGTCATATAAATACATGTCCCAGCAATTTTAATGGAATTTAGATTCCTGATACAATAGTATTGCTTGAATGTAAATGAGGAGAGAGAAGTTCCTTTCGGAATTTCGGCATAGTAACAGGTTTACATGGGAGGTATTTAATGAGAGATAAAAGGGGTATCCCATCATTAAAACATGAAGAGGGGAGTATTAGGGAGGTTGGAAAACATACCCCAATATTCATAATTAAAATTAAAATGGAAAAACAACTTAATGAAAATTGAACAAAAATGAGAAATGGAGAAAAAACCCTTAAATGGAAGTGTGCTTCCAAAGGCTAGAGAGATTCTTCTGAGAGGCTTATTTGGAGCTTGGGGAACCTTGGGAGGATTATAGAGAGATTATGTTAGAGGTTGGACGAACTCCAATGGCTTTTAGTGAGGAGGAAGTGGGAGCATGGGTGGGTTTATATAGGAAAGGTGAGGGAATTCTTTATTATTTAGGTTTGGGACCCCTTATATTAATTTTATCCAAACCACAAACCATCCCATGGTTTTTCCCATGGTTTTTGGAAAAGGGAAGTGGAAAGAAATATTTTATAAGGCCAAAGTCAGAACATCTTAAAATAATAATGTTGCTTATGTGGAGGTGACTCACACTCCCATGGAAATTAATTTAAAAAGGAAATGTGTTGAATAAGTCTTGAGGGGTCAATTATTGCTTTTAAAAGTAAGTCAAACCAACCCAAAATCACATTATGTTAATGTTAAAACATATATTAGCCGACCATAGAGATTATAGTATTTTATTACATCACTATTGGGTCATTATGATGTCATAAAACACATTATATATTTAAACGGTATTTAATTTTTACCCAAAAATTTGTCTGTCTCAGAAAATTATGAAAAAATTACCATTGGATAATTTAGACATCCTGTTTCCAAAAATAAAATTTATTTTATCTAAATAATTTTCTAAATATGTGGGTTTTTACTTTTAAAATAAAAACCGACATTTATCAAAAATTCAAGGGGTTTGACAAAAATGGCTTTCAAACCATAATAAAAATTTTAATTGCATTCATAAAAATATAAGATCATTTATATTCAAAAAAATTAATTTAATAATAATATTATTATTTTATGAAAATATTTTTTAATTCAAAAATCCCTTATTTTAATAAAATATATTTGATAATTAAATAATAACAAAAAACACCATTTGTACTCTAAAAACTATTTACAATGTATAAAAAATGACTAAAATTATATTCATTATTATATAAAAAAAATAATGTACATGAATATAGTACTACTTATTTGTTACATAACCCGTTAAAACAGCCTCATAAGACCTAAGTATAAGGTGTGCGATGGAGAACAACTCTTAGGGTGGCTCGGATAACATCGCCCGAGTGGTAATCTCTATCAACGTCCACTTTTCCTGTAGACGGTCTCGTTTGTGCTTGACATTGCGATGATCATCTTGGGATTGGTCAAGAGCGACGCCCAAGGATTCCACCTCTTTTCCGAGCTCCGACAATTGGGCTTCGTATGGGGAAATTCTTCTATACGAGGCCATCGCTTCTTTTGTCTGAGTAATTTGGATTTGTTAAAGTCCTATATTTATACAAATCATGTGATCACTATTCAATGACTACATTAGAAACGGTAAAAATTCTTAACATAAAATCAATGAAGTTGACACGTTATATAATCATAAAGAGATATTTATTTAGATCAATATGGATTTCCATTAATGAAACTTTGGGTCGTTACAATATTCCCCCCTTAAGAAATTTCACTCTCGAAATTTTCCTTTTCCCACATGAAAACAGATTTGGGTACCTCAGCTTCATCACTTCCTCTGAATCCCAAGTCTCTTCTTCAAACTTGTGGTTTCTCCACAACTTCTCGACAAGGGGCATTGTCTTATTTTTTACAACTTTTTCTCTACGATCTAAGAAATTCACTGGTTGCTCCTCATAAGAAATATCGTCTTCCAATTGTACCACCTCAGAAGAGAGTACATGTGAACGGTCCAGTATGTACTTCCTTAAGAGGGATACATGAAAGACATCATGTACTTTGGCCATAGTAGGAGGATGTGCTAGTTGATATTCCACATCCCCGATATGATCATGAATCTCGAAGGGGCCGATGTACCTTGGACTTAACTTCCCTTTATTTCCAAACCTCATGAACTTCTTCCACCAAGATATGCGTAAAAAAACAATGTATCCAACTTTAAACTCAAGGTCTCATCGACGATTATCTGTATATCTCTTATGTCGACATTGAGCTACCTTGATATGCTGTTGAATGGTTTTTACCTTCTCCATCATTTCATCGACCATTTCTAGTCCAAGCAGCTTACGTTCACCGACCTCATCCCAACATGCCGGTGTTCTGCACCTTTTCCCATACAGGGCTTCATATGGTGCCATTTGGATGCTTGAGTGGAAACTGTTATTATAAGAGAACTCAAACATAGGAAGATGTTGATCCCATCCTCCTTTAAAGTCCATTGAGAATGCTCTCCACATATCCTCAAGTGTTTGGATATTCCGCTCAGATTGGTCATCGGTTTGAGGATGATAGGCTGTACTAAAGTTCAGTTCAGTATTCAGAGCATGTTAAAAACAATTCCAAAACATAGAGGTGAATCTTGGATCTCGGTCAGACAAAATAGATAGTGGTACTCCATGCAACCTTACCACTTCCCTGATATATATTTGTGCCAGTTGATCCAATGAGAAATCCTCCCCAATAGCAATGAAGTGTGCAGTCTTTGTAAGACGATCCAAAACAACCTAGATTGCATTGTTGCCTTCGGATGTCCTTGGAAGTCCGGTAACAAAGTACATGTTGATGTTCTCCCATTTCCATTCTGGTATGGGAAATGGTTTCATCATCCCATTTGAATTCTTCCTTTCTTCCTTCACTTACTGACACACTAGGCACTTTGATGTATATTCAGCGATCTCCTTCTTCATATTATCCCACCAAAAGTTTTCTCGGAGATCACGATACATCTTTGTTCTCCCTGAGTGAATAGAAATATTTGAACTATGTGAACCATCCAAAAGTTCCTTCTTCAGCTCCGGACTTTATGGAACACATAGTCTTCTCCCAAACCGCACAATTCCTTATTCATTAACAGTAAACTCTGAGGATTTCCATTTTTCGATAGCTTCCACTTTTTCTTGAATTCCCACATCATCCTTTTGAGCATCCATTAACCTTTACAAAAGATATGGTTGAGCAATCATTTGTGAAAGGATTGATGATGTTCCCTTCTATATGATTCCCATTTCCATCTTCATCAAGTCTAAAAATATTGGATCCTTCTCAATTCTCATCATTGATAGAATTGTTGGGTCCTTTTTACATAGGGAATCTGCCACCTAGTTTGATTTCCCAGGGTGGTAATGTATTGAACAGTCATAATCCTTGACAAGCTTTATCCATCATTTCTGGCGCATATTAAGCTATTTCTGTGTGAATATATATTTAATACTCTTGTGGTCAGTATATATCTCACATTTCTCTCCATATAGATAATGCCGCCAAATTTTCAAGGCAATGATCACCGCCACAAACTCCAGATCATGCATTGGATAGTTTCTCTCATGTATTTTCAACTGCCTTGAGACATAGGATATAACTTTATCATTCTGCATCAGCACACTCCCTAAGCCCTTCTTTGAAGCATCACTGAAAACAACAAAAAGTTCCCCACTTGTGGGTAAAGTGAGCACATGCGTAGTGATAAGCCTCCTTTTCAACTCCTTGAAGCATTCTTCCCATTCATTATTCCGTAAAAACATTACTCCCTTTAGAGTTTTCTTAGTAAGAGGGTTGGACAATCGTGATAAATTTTTCACAAATCGTCGATAATATTCAGCTAACCACAAGAAGCTATGGATATCCATTACTGATGTTGGCCTCGGACATCCCTCAATTGCATCTGTTTTGGAGGGTTCCACAAATATCTCATTTCATGTGATGATATGGCCCAAGAATGAGACCTTATTAAACCAGAACACACACTTTCTGAACTTTTCATAGAGCTTCTCCTTTTGCAAAGTCTCTAGTACAGGTTTTAAATGCTCATCATGATCCTCCTTGGTTTTGGAGTATATTAGAATATCATTTTTAAAGACTACCACAAATTTGTCAAGGCAATCTCTAAAGACTCTATTCATCAATTCCATGAATATTTTTGGGGCATTGGGTAGTCTGAAAGGCATTACTATGAATTCATAGTGCCCGTACCTTGTACGAAAAGCTATCTTGGGGACATCTTCCTTCTTCACCCTTACATGATAATATCCCAACCGCAAATCCACCTTGGAGATGTATTTTGCTCCACTCACCTAATCAAACAAGTCATCGGTCCTTGGGAGAGGATACTTGTTCTTTATCAGTATTTTTTTTAAGTTCACGATAATCGATGCAAAGCCACATTGACCCATCATTGTTCTTGACGAAGAGGACTGGTGCACCTCATGGTGATGAACATGGGCGTATAAACCCTTTATCTAGATTCTCCTGTAGTTGTTTCTTCACCTCTACAAGCTCTTTAAGGAGTCTTGGATATTGGTAGCAACCCAGGTATATGTTCAATTAAGAACTCAACATCTCTTCTAGGAGGAATACCAGACAGTTCTTTGGGAAACACTTCAACGAATTCCCTCACAATAGGCATTTCATCAAGGATGGATTCTTCCTTGGACTCAATCATCTAAGACAGATACGCATGCTCATAAGGCATTAATATACATTCTCGATATGATGGAGATAAAGGAGATTCAACTTCCTTCTGACTCTTGTAATGAATCGCATGTCGATTCTCCATACGAAGTGTGATTTCCCTCTCCCGAAAATTTATGTTCGAGATATATAATGAAATCCAATCCATGCCAAGAATTGCATCAAATTACACCAGAGGGAATATGACTAGGTTCACCGGGAAATTCAATCCACAGACTATAACAGGGAGGACTTATATTCATGGGATGAAATGACTTCCCCATTTTCCATACTCACCGACATCTTTACTTCCATGATTTGTGGTGGTGCTAAGATTTTTCTACTAAACATTCGAGATATAAAAGAATGTTTAGAACCTGAATCAAACAGTAATTTCACTATTTTTGAATGAATAACTAGTGTACCTGTCACAACTTCGTTGTCAGGGTTCACTTCGGCAGAAGTGATGGCAAAAGCTCTTCCTTGCTGTCTTGGAGGTTGTGAGTTGCCTCCTAAAACCCTTGGATTAAGGAACTAATTTTTAAAATGACCCAGTTCTTTGCATTTGTAGCATTAAAAAATGTGTTGAGGTTCGAACGAAGCGTTCCTCTCCTCTGACGCAGCCACGGGTCCTTCTTACCGACAGTTAACAACTATGTGCCCTTCTCTTCCATACCTGATGGATTTTCCCTTCCTCTTAAGGAAATTTACAGGGTTCTTCTTTCCGCACTTTTGGCAAGTGGGGTGCTGGATCTTCTTAGCACCGTTGGATTTATCCATCGAACAACCAGAATTGAAGTCCACCTTTAGCTTCTTGTCCCCATGATACCCATGTGATTCCCGGATCTCTATTTCAACCTCGAGGGAACATCGGAAAATTTCCTCATAGTTGTCGATGTCACGGATCGCTAATGCTTTCTGCAAGCTAGGCTTCAACCCACCAAAGAAGCAGTCAACCTTGCATTCGAGGCTAACAACAAAGCCGGAAGCATATCATGCAAGCCTTGTGAAGTTTCCATCGTACGCTCCAACAAATTCTTCATCTTTTTTCTTGAGGGAAAGAAAGTACCTTTTCATCTTAAGTCGTAGGGTGCACGGAAAATATTTATCAAAAAACATATTCTGGAAATCCTTCCATTCCAACACCTCGATCTCCTCCTCATACTTCATATTTTTGATCAACTTCAACCATTTACATCTTCACCGTCTATACGATAAGCCGCTAGGAGAACCTTATCATGTTCAGAACATTGGAGGATGGAGAATATCTTTTCAATGGAGTTGATCCATTGTTCAGCAATCGTGGGATCAGATGATCCACTAAAAGTAGGAGGCCTTTGTCTCATGAAGCTCTCGATAGTGACTTGTTCTTTCTTAGGGGGGTTTAACGTTAATCTTGACCCGTTTTTCTAATCAAAATCTTGAGTTAGCTGAGAGAGAAGCGTGACAATGTCTGGGATTCCCGCTCCCATTGGATTTGGCATCTCATTAGTACAGTCATCACACTGATCTTCACAACAGTTGTTAGCCCGATTCCTCCTATTATCGGCCATTGGCTTGAATAAAAGGAAATTTAGGGGTAACACATAAAGGGTAATCCAAAGACAAAAGTTGATGACTCATAAATAAACTTTTATTTCCTTAACTCATGATTCTATATGATTCAATCTAGGGTTTTCATGATCTAGTTTCTATCATACCTTCGTAAGGGTATTATTTAATTCCTTTAATAAGGGTTCATACTAAGCTTTTTAATTTATGAAAACATATCCCCTAGGAGTGTCTTAACCAAGAGTGTAGCAAGGCCCATTGTTGTGCACCAGTTCCCGTTCGAGTCTAGCTCAAAGCGGTGTTTTCGGGTTTTACCCATAGGATACATCTGTGCCAGAGCCGCCTCTACCTGCTCGTATCCAGATAGGGATGTATTTGTTTTATAAACCACTTACTCAGTACTTACCAAAACTTAGGGATGTTTTTATTATACTTAGTCTTGTATCTAAGGCTTTACTAGGGTTTCCTAAACCCAAAAATAACTAAACCTATCCTCTGATACCAACTATGACACCCATGCTTTTATTACAAACTTAAACATGATTTATTACATTAAACATCACTTGATACAACAAAGAAGATCGAGAGGATTAGTGTCTTTGGGGTTTAGGAAAATTACATAAAAACTTAAAACATGAAATACAACATCTTTATTAAAAACTTCCTTTACATGACCACTACATTCCCTCATACTTAGCATTTCATGGGATAACTTGAGGACATGCACAAGAAAAGGGTGAGCTATAAAGCCCAGTAAGGGAGTACATATGAAACAACATGAGGAGTACAATACATGTTAGAAAATAGTAATATCAATAGAGCATAAATGAAACATGAACATAAAGGCATGATAAAGCATGATAATCACAACATGGAAATGTGGCAACAACTCTTAACATGGAATTAGCATGAGCCAAAGCTCATTGCACATAGAGCATGAGTAAAATCCTCATTTCACATAAAGCACGACTAAACCATCATTGCACCTGAATTATCATGAGTCAAAACTCATTGCACATGACGTATCATGATACTATACTTTACCCAATGCATTGGAGCGCTATATGGGCGCACCCTTCTTAAACATTTCATTTCATGCATAAGTGTGCCACATGGATCATAAAACATGGATTCATAAAACTTAATCATTTATTCCATGATAATGGAATGAAGAATTCATACATGAAACTTCATATTCAATAAGTAAATGTGCATAAAGGTGAATACCCATGTTGGTGAAATGGCCATGGTATTCACTACACAATGGCATTGTCTTAGAAAATCAGTGCGATTTCGGCAGCGTAACGACATGACATAAGAATTCATAAAAATGGTTGATGAGAGAGAAAGGGGTTACTCATAAAATTTAAATGTAATGGAAAGTATGTAGGTTATATAGATACATGTCCCAAAAATTGTAATGGAATTTATATTCCTGATACAAAATTATTGCTTGAATGTAAATGAGGAGGGAGAAGTTCCTTTCAGAATTTCGGCATAGTAACGGGTTTACATGGGAGGTATTTAATGAGAGATAAAAGGGGTATACCATCATTCAATCATGAAGAGGGCAGTATGACGGAGGTGTGAAAACATACCCCAATATTCATAATTGAAATTAAAAGGTCAAAACAACTTAATGAAAATTGCACAAAAATGAGAAAGGAAGAAAAAACCCTTACTTGGATGTGTGCTTCCAAATGCTAGAGAGAGGCTTGTGAGAGGCTTCGTGGGAGATTGGGGCACCTTGGGAGGATTATAGAGAGTGTAGGGTAGAGGTTTGAAGAACTACAAAGTCTACGAGTGAGGAGGAAGTGGGAGATTTGGTGGGTTTATATAGGAAAGGTGAGGGAATTATTTATTATTTAGGTTTGGGACCCCTTATAATAAATTAATCCAAACCACAAATGTAACACCCCGACCCTAGATACCCAGAGTCAGTGCATTATTACATAACATTGGAATGATCACAAAGGATCATGTCTCGAAAGAATGATTAGTTTAGTAGTCTTGGAAACACTAGATATATTCATAAGTCTTACATTACATCATAAGGTAAAAAAACTACAACAAAAACTTGTCTTCATATCCCCTCATACTATCCATGTAGGTCATTCATAAATTAATTCTTCATAATCCTGGGAGAAATAAAACATTGAAAGGGGTGAGATCAGATGCTCAGTAAGGATAACATTATAGCAGAAGATTTCATAGATAAGCATAAACACTTAAGGCAGTTTATAACTAAAAAGAAAGCCTTTTAAACTTGAACTTCAGCATAAAATTGAAAAGATAAAATAAATTAATTCCATTTAATTACTCACATGGATATTCTACTAGTAGAATGACCACATGAAATATTAATTACCACTTTCATAATGATAGAATTCATAATTCCAGAATATCATAACAAAATAGCCAAGGCCTCATGCCAAGACTACAAATAAGGTTTTGCCATGGCCTTGTGCCAAGACACTAGTTTGTCTCGTGAGACCTACCGATGCATTGAGGAGCTATAGCAGGATCCACCCGTCACTTATTAAGTCCAATTAATTCCTCATATGAACAGGTTTAAACATAACGTAAAAATTCGTATTAAAACAAGCATACAAAATGTCATTACATTAACCACAAACAATGAATGGTATAAAAATAGCACATCCACAGTCCAACATAACTCATTTGATACAATATGGAAGATTGTATTGTATCACATTATCCTCAATCAAGAATAATGAAGAATGTTGACATAGATGAAAATAATCATCAAAACTATTTGAGAGAAATATCCCCCTTTTTCTTGAAATTATTTAAAAATCACACTATTTTTCAAGAAGCCATTTAAAAATAGATTTTTGAATCAAAGTGTCCCATACCACTTTGAAACTTTTAAAAGGAGTTTTAATTTTAAAACTTTAATGTCCATATAAATAAATCCTTAAAACCATTTTTTAAAACATGGACATTTATGAGAAATATTTAGAAGAATAAGTCTTTAAAACATTTAAAATGGTTTTTTAGTTAGAGTTTCTAACCAAAATAGATAAACTTGAATACAAATAACTAAGGTAATAAAAACGTTTTAATATCATGAGAATATATGGATTCATGATATACTATGTCAAAGTATAATATATACACCATATAAAAGTGATTTGGTGTATAACAACAAAGAAGCCTCAATGGAATGTAAATTGAGATGAATTCTCTTATAAAGACCATATACATAGGTTAAGGATAAATCAACGACATAATTATGTGTGACAAATAAAAATACACTCAATATGATTGGATATTTAGTGTAAATCAATCATATGACATTCACACATATTCTTGTAAAAACAACACCAAAGAATTGGATATTTAACTCAACAAATGGAGATTGAGTTAAAATTACTCTTATCAAGTTCATACCGATCACTTGAGAATTTATCAATGGAGTGATTATGTGTCCAAAAAGTATATCCACAGAAAGGGGAATGGAAAATATGGCATAAGAAAATTAATAGTAATTCCCCACATAATCTTGGAGTAAAATAATCAATGAAGTATGTGTAAAGCCAAACGAGTGGAAATTGAAATATCAAATTCCCTTATCAATTTGGTAACTTACGAAAGATTCACCCATGAAAGAAGGATCATACAATGATTATGTAAATATCCATAAATTATAGTATGTTACAAAATGAATATAATCATGGGAGGTACACACACCACATGCAATAAATAAGTGGTGAATAATGGAAATCTCACGAAATTAAAAGTGAGATTAGAAAATCCCTTACCTTGTACCTTTCCTTTGTTGGGGGTAGGTTAACCTCCTGTATAATTTTGAAATAATTGTTATTAAATTATTCATGAATCATATACATTAATATGATATCATATATGATCTTTTAACATTTCTTTGTTAATTATATCTTATAATTATCGTAGTTTGGGGTGTTAACTTAGTCGTTTTCTTTTATATGTTTTGTTACGTAAGCCATGTTTTTCATGGATAGGTTGTATATTATTAATATCCAGAATGATATAAAGTTCATAAAAATTATTTTTAAATCATCAAATGATAATTATACTTGAATGGATATGATGGAGAATGAATCTCATTGCGTTCGTGGAGACGGTAGTCCGTACGTACGCACGATCGACAATATCATTCTTTTGATATTAAAATAATAAACAATTGGATGGTATATTATATATACAGAATCATTATCATGTTATATTTATTGTTTACATGAATTATACGTCATTATTATACCCATCCAAATAATAATATATTGAATAACAATTACACCACGATGTGGAGTCGGTAAGTCGTACGCACGCACGTATGGTGACATGTTATTCAAAGGGTGGATAGAATAATGAATATGGTTGTACCATATTTATAATAACATCACAGTATATATAAGATAATGGAGTTTTTATTTTAGAATGATAATAACAAATAAAGAAGGAGTGGAAGAAGAAAGGACCTTGAAAAGGGATGGTGAAAACATTACCTCTTCTTCGGGTTCTTCCTTTTGATTTCATCAAAAGGGCTCCATAGGATGGATTTTGGATCAAACTAAGGCCTCTAGGTCGTATTGAGGAAAGTTTATAGAGTATTTGGGTAGGGTTTGGCCAAACCAAAAGGCCTTGAAGGTGTGAATAAATGAGAAGGAGGAGTGCCCTTTTATAAGAGGGGTGAGGGGAACCTTTGGAAAAGCTAGAAATATTAATTTATAATAAATTCATATTCGGTTTCTAATTTCTCCAAAGTTTATTATTTAAAATTTAAGGTGGGGATGGGTCTGAAACCACTCAACCAATAAAATTTATACAGGTTTGGGTCATTATATTAACCTTATCTTTAAGTATTAACTCTTAGTTAATTAGTTTCACTTTTACAATGTCTCTTTGTATTTTTATATTATATGGTTAATAAGCTTACCATATACATCCAAGAGACCCACAAGTGGTCCATTAATGATAAAAATATCATGATATAAGTCTCTTGTCCGAACCTTATATTTTTAGGAATTTAATATCAATTAATAATATAATATTTGTTTTAAAAACTCTTTTATGTAAATTTTGACACTATTCAATATTTGATTTTTTTGAAACACATAACAGAATCATTACTTCTAAAAAAGTTGATTAAATAAATCCTAATATGTTATATTAAGCTATAAAATTAGTGTAATTCAATAAAAGTCTCAAATTTTATTTATTTGGGTATTTATAATATCAATTATTATAATTTTTCACTATTATGGTAATTACTGCATCACCATTGTGTCATAAATAAAATAACATATATAATTTTTAAAAATTATAAATAAAATATAATAATGTAGGAAATATTTTTATCTTTATAATTAATATTTATAGTCTAAAATCCAACATATATAACCCTATGTAACAATTGTTTTTCTAAAAGATATATGCTTGTGTCATTTTTGTATTTATTTTAACTTAATTAAAATAAAGTGTCCCTATCACTTACAAGTGGATCCATGGGGTCCAAAAATCTACCCAAAGATTACCATGGTCGACCCTGTATTAACCAATAGGGTTAAGACACGTTTTAGGGTAATTTAGAATTATTATAATATTAGTTTTTAACCCTTGTTTACCGGATTTACCCTTTAACCATGGTAAATAAAATATTTACCGAAGTAATTATGCAAAATGTCTAAAAATAAAAGTTACCTATTTACAAAATTTAAACATCCGGATTAAAAATATGGAATCCATTTTTCCAAATTCAAAACACAGAAGTGGCAGAAATTAATTTAAAATTTATTCCCGTTGTTAAAACAAAAAGCTTGTTTTTAAGAGATAATAACTATCAAAAGATTGGCACTTGTTTATGTCTGGTTTAAATGTGAAATTATGTTCAATGACCCACATTGTATTAAATGGTAAAAATATATTCTAAATATAATTTAAAACCACTCAAATTAATAATTTATGACTATTAATTATTTTGATTAAAAAAGTTGTTTTTAATTAAAATTTAGTAATTTCCAGTATTCATCAAAATGTGAAAGTTATCCGAAAAGTACCAAAATTTCACCCTAGGCTAATTTTGATATTCCAAATCCAAAAATAAACTCCATTTTGAGATATAGAATTTATAAAATCTCAAAAAGTTGGTATTACTATTTAAAACGGGTAGTTTGATTGGTTGTGGTGTGTTAGAATCTCGAAGTTGCGTACAATGCACGCCATTGCATTATTCAAAGGGAAACGTATCGTGGAAGATTGGGGTGTTACATTCTGTCATCCTTAAATAAATTGCGTCCTCGCTATTTTTTTAAAAATTGGGCTTGATAATATAATGGAAAGTCCCACATCGGAAAAATAGTTAATTAAACTATCACTTTAAAAGAAAGAAAGAGAGGTATAAAGGTCACCCAAGATAACCCATACCCGGATTCCATGTATGAAAACATGGATATAGACGATAAACTAAGTGTCAATTTATAATGGAGAGGGATAGAAATCATCATCAGGAGAAAGTTAACAATAAGAAAACTGCAAACTTGTGTTGGGACAAACGGTCATTAGTCTCCTAGCAGGAAAGTAAACGGACAAACATTTTTTTGTTTTAAGTTACATTACATAAGGATGAGGAATTAATTAATGATATTGACTTAGAATATAAAGATATATACTTACTTTTTAAGTAGAGTTTTATTCTTTAATAAATTTCAACCACTAACTCAATTTTTTTTAAATGATGAGTATTCAAGAAGACTTGGTAACACTGGAAGAGCTAGAATAAACATCTATAGAATCACATGATCCATGTAGGATAAACTATATATTTACATTGTCTTTGGATATTAATCAAAACCAAAATGGTTAGTTCAATATCTAATGATCCCCCAAAAGGATATTCCTTGAGATAAATAAACACTAATCTTAATTTCTAAAATTAAACCAACAATACCCCAAAGTTAAATAAATACCATTCAATAATAAATCGTCCTTAAAATCCTTCAAAATAATCCAAACTAATATTGAAACCCAAAACATATAAGAATGTAGTCTGCCATGTTAAATTTTATCTCCAAGTGACATCATCTACTATTAAAGTCACATACTTAACCAAATCACATATTCTTTATTATAGGTTAATCATTTCCATAAATAACCCAAATCACTATAAATCCACAATAAAAACATAGATAAAAATCCACCATTACTCCTCTAATGAAATCCCATAGTATTCTATTTTCCTTGGGCATATAGTGTTCTTAACAAAGTGAACATCTTCTAAAATAACATTTATCACTTAATCACCAAATCATTTTCCTATACAAAGGGTATTCATTTGATAAGACATAAGAACCCAAATCAACTTATTATTTATCAATAAAATCATTTAACTAAAAAAATTAGTCACACTATCCAGGGACTTCACGTAGTCCAGTGGTAGGCGATAAATCCCAATCGCACTTTGGTTGTGGGTTCGATTGCCACAGATTTGTCTGACGCGACGGGTTGTCACACGGTCTAAGTGTTGTCTATTTTCAAAAACTCTATTTTATAATATTTCCAAAATGTGATAAATTCCTTAAAATACCATAACATAACTTAACAACAAATGTTATATCAAACCTTGCATTTTAATCCCAAATTATAATAACTTAAAATTATCTCAAACCCCAATGATCATATAAAACCAAATGGCTATTTATTCCTAATCCACAATAGAGGAGACAATTCTTCCTCATTTATCATTCTCACATGGAAAACTGCGGGGTTACAAATACAAGAGAAAATTATTCCAAAGTAAACTCATCAACAAGGAGCACTAATACTTTTTAAACATTTCTACAACCATTTATTTCCACATGGATTCTTCTTTCACCAAGAAAATATCCTATAGAATAGGGCATTCACTCAGGTAATGGCCAGGTCCCCTACATTTACGGAAAATGACTATAAATGGACTCTTGGGACCATTTTTATCTTCTTCCATAGTACTCTTCATTTTTCGTCGGCAATTCATCACTTTATGTCTTTCCTTCCCACACGTAAAGCATTTATTGGTCCCATTGAGACACTTTCTCGGGTGTCTCCTACCACATTTCTTTCATGATGGAAATTTAGGGTTCTTTTCTCCATGGTCTCCATTACTGGAGCTCTTATAATTCATCACCTTTCTCTTCCTTGTTGATTTCGGGAGTTGGTTAATATATATGTTGTTGATCATATTTTTGGAAAACTGATTTGACATAAAGAAGATATCTTTTACGCCTATCAACATTCCATTTTTTTCTCATTTCCACCACCATTCCCACATTGTACATCATTCTCAAACTCACTATGACTTCCTTGGAATCTAGCCATTGACTAAAACCAGAAAGCATTGTGTGAGTAACAATAGTCATAAATTCATTTAGAGATTAACATGTCACCATATTCTCAATTTGAAACACATTAGGATTAACCAAGGTCATTTACCCTCATCTTATATATATATTACTTTAAATCGGTTTGTAAAGAAATTGTAAATTATCCTAAGCATATCCCCCAGGAGTGTCGTAACCAAGAGTGCAGCAAGACCCGTTGTCGTGCACCAGTTCCCAGTCGAGTCTAGCTCAAAGCGGTTTTTTCGGGTGTTACCCCTAGGTACATCTATGCCAGAGCCACCTCTAACTGCTCGTATCCAGAAAGGGATGTATTTCTCGGAAAACTCACAAAATCTCTACAATACGAAAATTCTAGGAATTTATTCTATACTAATCCTCAATGTTCATCATAGGTCTACGTGCTCTAATCAGAGTTTATCTAAATCTAGCTTCCAAGGTGTGTACTAAACTTTATCTAATACCAACTGTAACGCCCCGACCCTAGATACCTAGAGTCAGTGCATTATTACATAACATTGGCATGATCACAAAGGATCATGTCTCGAATGACCGACTAGTTTAGTAGTATTGGAAACAGTAGATATATTCATAAGTCTTACATTACATCATAAGGAAGAAAAAACTACAACAACAACTCGTCTTCATATCCCCTCATACTATCCCTATAGGTCATTCATAAATTACTTCTTCATAATCCTAGGAGAAATAAAACATTGAAAGGGGTGAGCTCAGATGCTCTTAAGGATAACATTATAGCAGAATCTTTCATCGATAAGCATAAACACTTAAGGCAGTTTATAACTAAAATGAAATCCTTTTAAACTTGAACTTCAGCATAAAATGGAAAAGGTAAAATAAATTAATGACATTTACTTACTCACATGGATATTCTACTAGTCGAATGATCACATGCAATATTAATAACCACATTAATAATGATGGAATGCATAATTCTAGACTATCATAACCACATAGCCAAGGCCTCGTGCCAAGACTACAAATAAGATATTTCCAAGGCCTTGTTCCAAGACACTAGTTTGTCTCATAAGACCTACCGATGCATCGAGGAGCTATAGCGGGCTCCACCCGTCACTTATTAAGTCCAATTCATTCCTCATATGAACAGTTTTAAACATAACCTAAACATTCATATTAAAACTAGCATACGAAATGTCATTACTTTAACCACAAACCATGAATGGTATAAAAATATTGCATCCATAGTCAAACATAACTCATTCTATACAATATGGAAGATTTTATTGTCTCAAATTAACCTCAATCAAGAATAATGAAGGATGTTGACATAGATGAAAATAATCATCAAAACTATTTGGGAGAAATATCCCCCTTTTTCTTGAAATCATTTAAAAGTCACACTATTTGTCAAGAATCCATTTAAAATTATATTTTTGAATCAAAGTTTCTCATACCACATTGAAACTTTTAAAAGGAGTTTTAATTTTAAAACTATAATGTCCATATAAATAAATCCTTAAAACCGTTTTTTAAAACATGGACATTAATGATAATGATTTATAAGAATAAGTCTTTAAAACATTTAAAAATGGTATTTTAGTTAGTGTTTCTAACCATAATAGAGAATCTTGAATACAAATAACTGAGGTAATAAAAACTTTTTAATATCATGAGAATAAAGGGATTCATGATATACTATGTCAACGTAAAATATATACACCATATAAAAGTGATTTGGTGTATAACAACAATGAAGTCTCAATGGAATGTAAATTGAGATGAATTCTCTTATAAAGACCATATCCTTAGGTTAAGGATAAATCAACAACATAATTATGCATGGAAAATATAAATACACTCAATATGAATGGATATTTAGTGTAAATCAATCAGATAACATTCACACATGTTCTTGTAAAAACAACACCAATGAATTGGATATTTAACTCAACAAATGGAGATTGAGTTAAAATTACTCTTATCAAGTTCATACCAATCACATGAGAATTTATCAATGTATTTATTATGTGTATAAAAATTATATCCACAGAAAGGGGAGTGGAAAATATGACATAAGAAAATGAATATTAATTCCACACATAATCTTGGAGTAAAATAATCAATGAAGTATGCGTAATGCCAAATGAGTTGAAATTGAAATATCAAATTCCCTTATCAATTTGGTAACTTATGAAACATAAACCCATGAAAGAAGGATCATACAATGATGATGTAAATATCCATAAATTATATTATGTTACACAATGAATACAATCATGGGCATTACACACACCACATGCAATAAATAAGTGGTGAATAATGGAAATCTCATGAAATTAAAAGTGAGATTAGAAAATCCCTGACCTTTTACTTTTCCTTGGTTGGGGGTAGGTTAACCTCCTATATAATGTTTAAATAATTTTTATTAAATTATTCATGAATAATATACATTAATATGATATCATATATGATCTTTTAACATTGCTTTGTTTATTACATCTTAGAATTATCGTCGTTTCGGGTGTTAAGTTACTCGTTTTATTTTATATGTTTTGTTTTGTAATAATTGTTTTTCATGGATAGGTTGTATCTTATTCATATCCAGAATGATATAATGTTCATAAATATTATTTTTAAATCATAAAATGATAATTATACTTGAATGGATATGATGGAGAATGAATCTTATCGCGTTCGTGGAGACGGTAGTCCGTACGTACGCACGAGCGACAATATCATTTTTTTTGATATTAAAATAATATATAATTGGATGGTATATTATATATAAAGAATAATTATCATGTTATATTTATTGTTTACATGAATTATACATCATTATTATAACCATACAAATAATAATATATTGAATAACAATTACACCACGACGTGGAGACGGTAAGCCGTACGTACGCACGTATGATGACTTGTTATTCAAAGGGTGGATAGAATACTGAATATGTTTGTACCATATTTATAATAACACCACAGTATATATAAGACACTGAATTTATTATTTTAGAATGGTAATAACAAAGAAAGAAGAAGTGGAAGAAGAAAGGAACTTGAAAAGGGGTGGTGAAAACATTACCTCTTCTTGGGGTTCTTCCTTTTGATTTGATCAAAAGGGCTCCTTAGGTTGGATTTCTAATCAAACTAAGGCCTCTAAGTTGTATTATGGGAGGTCTATAGAGTATTGGGGCAGGGTTTGGACGATCTAAAAGGCTTTGAAGTTGTGAAGAGATGAGAAGGAGTAGTGCCTTTTTATAAGAGGGGTGAGGGGCACCTTTGGAAAAGCTTGAAATATTAATTTATAATAAATTCATATTTGGTTTCTAATGGCTCCAAAGTTGATTATTTAAAGTTTAAGGTGGGGATGGGTCTAAAACCACTCAACCAATAAAATTTATACAGGTTTGGGTCATTATATTAACCTTATCATTAAGTATTGACTCTTAGTTAATTAGATTCACTTTTACAATGTCTCTTTGTAATTTTATATTATATGGTTAATAAACTTACCATATACATCCAAGATACCCCCAAGTGGTCCATTAATGATACACCTATCATGATATAAGTCTCTTGGCCGAAACATATATTTTTAAAAATTTAATATCAATTAATAATATAATATTTGTTTTAAAAACTCTTTTATGTCAATTTTGATACTATTCAATTGTTGATTTTTTTCAAACACATAACAGAATGATTACTTCTAAAAAAGTTGATTAAATCAATCCTAATATGTCATATTAACCGATAAAATTAGTTTAATTCAATAAAAGTCTCAAATTATATTTATTTTGGTATTTATAATATCAATTATTCTAATTTTTCACTATTAAGGTAATTACTCTATCACCATTGTGTGATAAATAAATTAACTTATTTAATGTTTAAAAATTATAAATAAAATATAATTATATAGGAAATAGTTTTAGATTTATAATTAATATTTATAGTCTAAAATCCAACATATATAACTCTATGTAAGAATTGTTTTGCTAAAAGATATATGCTTGTGTCATTTTTGTATTTATTTTAACTTAATTAAAATAAAGTGTCCCTATCACTTACAAGTGGATCCATGGGGTCCCAAAATCGACCCAAAGATTCCAATGGTCGACCATGTATTAACCAATAATGTTAATAAACGTTTTTGGGTAATTTAGTATTATTATAATATTTGTTTTAAACCATTGTTTATCGGATTTACCCTTTAACCATGGTAAATAAAATATTTACCGAAGTAATTATCAAAAATGTCTAAAAATAAAAGTTACCTATTAACAAAATTTGATCATACCTATTCCAAATATGGAATCCATTTTTCCAAATTCAAAACATAGAAGTGGAAAAAAATTAATTTAAAATTAATTCCCATTGTTAAAACAAAAAGCGTGTTTTTAATATATAAAAACTATCAAAAGATTGGCACTTGTTTATGTCTGGTTTAAATGTGAAATTATGTTCAATGACCCACATTGTATTAAATGGTAAAAATATATTCTGAATATACTTTAAAACCACTCAAATTCATAATTTATTACTATTAATTATTTTGATTAAAAAAGTTGTTTTTAATTAAAATTTAGTAATTTTCACTATTCATCAAAATATGAAAGTTATCTGAAAAGTACCAAAATTTCACCCTAGGCTAATTTCGATATTCCGAATCCAAAAATGATGTCCATTTTGAGAGATAAAATTTATAAAATCTCAAAAATTAGGTATTACTATTTATAACGGCTAGTTTGATTGGTTGTGGTGTGTTAGAATCTCGAAGTTGCGTACAATGCACGCCATTGCATTATTCAAAGGGAAACGTATCGTGGAAGCTTGGGGTGTTACAGAAAACCATCCCATGATATTCGCCCATGGTTTTTGGCAAAGGGAATAGGAAAAAAATATTTTATAAGGCCAAAGTCCTAACTTCTTAAAATAATAAGGTTGCTTATGTGGAGGTGAGTCACACTCCCATAGAAATTAATGTATTCCACACATATACTGAATGTATGTGATATTCAAGTTAGATTCATTAATAACATATTTAATATCCATTTACACATATTTTTTTTATTTAGTTACATTTTATAATGATTATTTATGAAATCATAGATGAGTTTTAAATATTAGAATAATCATTCTAGGAGTTTTGGATTTAGGAATTTATTGTAGATTCCATGGGATATAATTATCAGAGTTTTTTTCCAATGGAATAAAAAATGCATATGATTCGAGAAATGGTAAAAATATATTCCCATAATTTATAATGCTCCAATATATAATTATGGTTTCTAATATGAGGATGATTCATTATGAAAATAATTAATGAGATTTTTTTTTATTTGGACAGTTTCATCGACCAACATAAACTACTTTTTATTTTTTTAATTATTTATTCAATTAATTAGTTTTCTAACATTAAAAAATATCTTATACTAATTAAATTATATATTTACTATAGTAATAGTGTTATTAGTATCCTTTATGTTTTTTATACAAAAAAGTAACATTTTTTCCACGAAAGAGGTGAATTGATACATCATGGACAATGTTTTATTTTTGTGAATTAATATACTATAAAAGATGAATTCTATATATAATTGAATAACATAACAAAATTAAAGTATATGTTAGATAATATAGTTATCCATACATTTTGGATGATGATTGTATGAGTAAATTATAATTAAAAATGACTGAAGGAATTTAAAAGAGTAATAAATATGGATTTTTACTCTAGGATATCATCTCTTTTAAAACATCCTTAAGGGAGATGGTTTTGGACTTTGTATGAGACCAGATGTTCATAAATCCGTGGAAGAGTCCTGGTAAGTGAATTGGGATACATATAGAAAATATACATGGTTTTGAGGGGTAATGAAAATAGGAGGGAATGTGTAGCATTAATAGGTAGAGGATATGGATGTGTTGGAATCTATAATTAATTTTCCAGGTGATTTTGGATGAATACAGTCTATAATATTATTTAATATAAAAATATTTAGTAACTACTGAATGTTCTTTCAAAGTAATGGGTTTTTACATTATAAATGACTCATAAATTCTTGAATTTTACCTATGATGTTTAATACATTAAATTAGCGTATTTTAATTTTCACCAAAAATACATTTGATTCCAAAAATCCCAACAACCATCCTAAACAATTACTAGCTAGTATTTTTTTTAAAAATGCGATCAATTTTTAGAAAACAACATCCCAAATATGTGAAATTTAATTTTGGAATAATATCATCTTGACATTAAAAAATATTGATTTTAATGTTATAACCAATTGTATGATGCATTGAAAAATTAGTTAATGTATAACATAATAATTATATAATAATTATACAAAGACATATAACGTTACACTTATATTTTAAGGAAATAAAGTTTCCTTTTAAATAATTATATATATTATCTAATTATATAAAAAAATTATGTAACAAAAAAATTGATAAACATAATTTATAAATTTAAAAACATTTATTTTTGTTATTCTATGATATTAATATATCATATTTTCATTTATGAGATACCTAAATTGTATTTATACCTTCATATGTGATGTTAATGTTATACTGAAGAAATTTCTATTCCTAACAAACACATTACCATTACAATAGTCATGTTACTATTCCATTATAATAGATTCCATAATATCTATATATACCACTAATGAGAGTGGTTTTTTACGAACCAAAATTCAATTAAATGTTTATTTAACTTATAATGAACCATATTGGCACACCCTAGTGTCAATCATAGGGGGGCAACTCATGTCAAATATCGTTCAATTTTCACTATTTATAATATAACTAATATAAAAATCTAATATTAATATTAATGGGGGGAATTGAAATACATTAAATATAAATATAATATATAATAATGCAATGAAATACATAATGAAGTTAGAATAATGAAAGTAGTTAGTTGTTCTTAGGAGGTTGTGGTGGTTGAAATCATTGTTTAAAAAGAATATCAATATTCAACCCAATGAGGTGATCATAACCTGTCACAACTCACCTTCTCATTTAAAATGTCATCACCCCATACAAAGACCTCTACATACATGGTAATCCTCTTCTTAAAGTCACCCAGGAGACCTCTTCTATGACCATAACTACTCATGTCATGCACCACCATATGCATGACACAAACAGCGAAGGGAAGGAAATTTGATAAACGAGAAGATGAAATTGGTGGTAGAGAAAATTGGGCGACCAATCACCATAATCGATTTAACGAACACCAAAACTACTATAATAGAATAAATGAATTAGAAATTAAATTAAAATAAACTCAATCAATCCACCTTTCCCTCCCCCGTACAAGCACCGAGGTTAGTTCTCCATTTTTAGTAGAGTTGAGAAGGGAATAATGGTGTGACAATACATAAAATAAAATAAATGGAAGAAATGAGGTATGAATAAGAAAGATAAATAAATATATATTAGAAATAAAAAAGAAATATTACCTTAAAATTTTTCAACCATCCCCCCTTGAAATAGATATCCTTGTAAAAAGAGAGTAGGTAAAAATTTATAGATAAAAAGGGTGAAGAAATTTATCTCAATTCTGACCTACGAATGTTACCAACATTTAGGCCCAGTACATCAAATAATTGGTAATTTGATCTTTCTTGATGGTTTTATCATATCATATTCCACATTCCTCCAAAAAATTTAGGTCCAATTGGTCCACATATGAAGGGGTTATGGCTGTTTTAGTGCGGAACATTTAATCTGTCTAGGTGACTCTTTGTCTTCACGAACTCGAGCATCCAATGCCATTAAGACCATTTATCCAGTAGATTCAAATGTGTCATCCTTAATGAAAGATATTCATTAATTTCTCATCCACCTCCTTGTTTAATTTCATCTCATTATAATGGGTATACTTCATGATAAAATATCGACATTAAAAAATTCAAAATTTGCGCACAGTTTACGAGGTTCGGATTGTGAGCTGATTTTGGACCTCTAAATGAATGATTGAGCTAGGACTCCAGACAGCTTAAATTCGTCCCATAATGTAATAAAACCTAGAAAAAAGTAATTTCACAATTTATTTAGGTGTGGAAAATAATATTTCTGAAATATAGAAGAAAAATAAAATAGTTAAACACCAAAATTAATCCATTTTTTCATTTGAGCTAAAAATACAACTAAAACTTAAAAATTTGACAATTTCCCTTAAAATAACACTTTGGTGGGATTTTGAACATTTAAATACTGTATATAATATGTGAAAATTGTGTCTTTATGACTCCCCCAAACCTAATCATTGCACTCCTCGACAACCATCTTATACCAAGGTCAAAACAAACATCTGGAAGAATAAATGACCACAGTAATCAATTATCATATTAGAGAAAATATCATGACTCATACATGGATAAAAATTTCAGAACTCCTAAAAAATCATATTAATCCATTCAATATCATGTTAATCCTCACATACATTTTTTGCCTACCTCCCCAGAAAAATATTTCTCTCTTCACTCAAGGATATTTAATGTGTAGTTTTTCTCATTCTCAAAACATATGTGATCTCCATAGGCCTTTTATACACTTAATATCATCACTTCACAGAGTCATAAATGTTTCAATCAAGAGTTAAATTTAATGGTTTTCTTTGAGGCTGAGGGTTGGCAAGTTTAAAATGTAAAAAAATATGAGGCAGAATGAGGAGGGTTATGCTCTAATGTGATGTAAATGCATGAAAATAGTTTTTCTCAAGAATGGTGTTCTCCTCAATCAGCTCAAAAATTAATCACCAGAAAACACCTCATCTTTTGGGAATTTCACACATAGAATTTCAGAATCAACTATTTAATCCCTCTTTTCTCAATTTGTAGCGTTGTTTCATCTTGAATTCAGATCTTCATTTCTCTTCAGAATCGTGTTTTGAAGGAAAAGAGAGGCAGATATTTATCTTCAAATATTGGTGAATATACATCCCATATATGTAATGATATTTTGGTCCAACTATCCATCTTCCTATCATGACATTTCTTCCACCGAAGCAGTAATAAATATGGAAACATTTTAAATTTAGATCAAAACGATTCTTCAAGAAAGCAAAACAGAGTCCATCTTCAGCCTCCCCCACACATAAGTTCAACAATAATCATGGATTTAAATTATATAGTAGGTTGGAATGGGATAAATGGGTTGTAATGGGGCTTCCTAACACGGTATTTCATGGATACTAGGGTCTTAATGAAGGTATGATGAAAAGGTAGGCCAAAATAAGTGTTTGATGAAAATAGGGCTTTCAAAATAGGGCCTCAATAACACTTAACACATTCAATGAACACTAACAGCTTTGAAAATGAGAAAAATAGCAAGTTCTGGATCCCACAACATATCTCAAGTCTCTCAAGAAATATATAAATCTAAAGAAGACGTCCAAAAGGTTTAGAATCTTCTCGGGTTGGGCAATATTTTCATTTTGGACATTACTAGTGCACATGAGTCTCACAGTCAATCAAACTTCATCAAATGAAAAGAAAAAAATTCAGAAACAAAATCCAATCATAAATAATTTAAAACTTCAAAAACACAAATCAAACAATGTGCCAAAATACCAAGATGGTTTGAATTTTCCCAAGTATTCGATTTATCTCAATATTCCTAAAAACATAACCAAAAATGAAATAGGGAAACAATACAATTTCAAAAAAACAACATGAAAAATAAAATCACACACAAAATTCATAAAAAAAGTTGAAATCCCTCCCCCAAACATATTCCATTTACTATCCACTTTTATCTCAAATCAGATCAATAAAAATTTTCCCACAGAATTTAAATTTGGTAGCAAACAAAATAAAGAAAAGGAAAGACACAACCTAATTTATTTTTTAGTGGCATCCTCGAGTTAAACACCTAGCTTCTTCCACTAGACCTAAAAGACATGAAATAAATAAAATATGAGAAAAAAATAGGAAGGTAAAATAAAAAGTATAACGCTTGTTTTAACCCTCCAAGTGGGTGTTAGGATTTTACTTCCCCTAGGCAGGAAGTTTCAGTTGTTTATCCCCAATCTGATTGTGGATGAGGTTTATTACTGAGAAACCACCAGAACTACTTTAATCCAATTCTATTCAGCCTACAACATTTATAAGAGAATTCATAAATAGATTACAATATATCCTTCCCCATTTCAATGTGGTACAACTGGAATGATGGGGGAAGAAGGAAGAATATGTCCCCTTTTTCACTACCTAAACTTGTATGGCCTCTTCAATTTTAACATCCAAGGATTGCACATGTGATTCTATTTAAAAAAAATTCAGAAACTAGAAAGTTAGAAAATATTTCCACATAAATATGATTTAAACATTACGAATCGATATAAAAAATTTCCCTTTCATGTAGGTCGCCTTGTAATATGATCACTTCAGGGAAGGCCACAAGGAACTCTTTTTCTGCAGGAACTTATTTATATTCTTCCAAAACAATAGTGATGTATAGAGGTACTGATTCATATTTGAAAAATATCATAGGATCACTTACCTTTTGTTCTTCAACAAAATCATACCAATGTTTTTTAAAAACATGTGGATCTCCCATAGTTTTATCATTAGGCTTGTCATATTCATGAACTTGTTCAAGAAATAGCCATGGAGGGACGATTGGATCTTCAACAAGAGTCTTAAATCCATCCATGGTTTCTTCAACATCAAATATAGCTAGAACAACAATTACCATTTCTTCTTCAACTTGGTTCTATTTATTTTGTCGTTCCAGCCACAGATCTTTTAATTCTTTAACTTTAGCAGCCAACGATGCTGTCATATTTCATGTCTGTTTAGGGAATTTGAAATTATTTTAAATCATCACTGCGTCGTGTTCTATTTGGATCAAAAAAATATCATACATACTATAAAATTTAGATCTTTTTCAATAATATTAAAAATCACTGAAATAGTCCAAGACCTAAAAAACAATGGTATGCAATGATATTATATTTTTTAGTTTTAGATATTTTTAATTTTTTGTGTCTTATGAAAAAAATAGTGTGAAATAACTTGAACTCCCCAAAAATGGTTCCAAATTGATGATAGTGGTTTTTTGTGAACCAAAATTCAAATAAATTCTTATTTACCTTACAATGCACCATATTGAAACACCCTAGGGGCGATCACAGGGAGGCCACTCACAAGCACAATCTATCTATTATCACTATTTATAATATAACTAATATAAATATATACTATTAATATAAATGGAGGAAATTGAAATACATAAAATATAAATATAATATATAATAATTCAATTCAATACATAATTATGTTAGAAGAATGAATGTAGAAAGTTGTTCATAGGAAGTCGTGGTGGCTAAAATCATTGTTTAAAAAGAATCCCTATATTATACTCAATGAGGTGATCAAGACCTATCACACCTCACCTTCTCATTTGAAATGTAATCCCCCCATATCGAGACATCTACATACAAGGTAATGATCTTCCAAAATTCAGCTAAGAGACCTCTTGGATGACCATCACTACTAATGTCATGCTCCACCATATGAACGACACAAATAGAAAAGGGAAGGAAAATTTATAAATGAGAAGAAGAAATTTGTGGTAGAGAAAATGGGATGACCTCTCACCATAATAGATTTGACCACCACCAAAATTCATATAATTCAATAAAGGGAATATATATTATAGTAAAATGAACTCAATCATTCCACCATTCCCTCCCTCAAATAAGCGCCGAGGGTAGTTATCCATTTTTTGTGGAGTTGAGATGGGAATAATGGTAGGAGAATACATAAAATAAAATAAATGGAAGAAACGAGGTATGAAGAATAAATATAAACTAATATATATTATAAATAAAAAAGAACTATTTCCATAAAAATACTCAACCTTGCCCCTTGAAATGACTTTCCTTTTAAAAAGATAGGAGGTACAAATTTATAGAGAAAATGGGTGAAGTAATTTATCTCAATTCTGTCCTCCAAATGTTACCGACTTTTAGTCCCATTAAATGGAAGAATTGATAAATTCACCCTTCTTGAAAGTTTTTTCATTTGGTGTTCCTAGTCCCTATACAAAATTTCAGTCCGATTGGGCCAAATATGAAGGAGTTATGGCTAATTGAGTTCGTCACATTTAATCTGTCTAGGTGACTCTTCATCTTCCACAACTCCAAATTCCAATTCCATTATGACCATTAATCCAGCTAATTAAGATGTTTCATACATAATGAAATATGTTAATTTATTCATCTTCCAGATCCTTGTTGAATTTTATCTCCATAGAAGTGGTATACTTCGAGAGACAAGCTCAGTTGTAAAACATTCCAAATATGCACACAGTTTTCGAGGTCCGGATTGTGAGCTGATTTTTGGCCTCCAAATGATTTATTGTGCTGGGCCTCCAGAAGGATGAAATTCATCCCATTATGAAAGGAAACCTAGAAAAAGGGAATTTCACATTTTGGATAGGTGGTAAAAATAATATAGCAAATAATACAAAATACAAATAAAACAGTTAAACACAAAAATAAAGCCATTTTTGCATTTTACCACAAAATACAACTAACACATAAAAATGTGACAATTATCCATAAAATAACACTTTGGTTTGATTTATAACATTTAAATAAAGTATATAATTTTGTGAAAATTCTAGAATTATCAACCAATTTTTTCATTATATATCTATAATGAATTTATATATTTATTTCCATATTGAAAAATAATTATTCAATAAGTATGTAGGTTCTATTTTTATCCCCCATTTATGAAAATAAATCATCTTAATTTATTTCACGTGTAAAAAATTTGAGGATACATTTACCAAATATTATTTTCAAATTCTCTGTTGCTTGATAAACATTATCTTCTATTCACAAAAACATATAATGGTGAAGTACCTAATTCCATAGTTATTCATCTATGATTTCAAGAATATGAATAGTTTTATCCTCATGAGAAATGTTCCCATTAAGAAGTAATAATTCATGGATCCAAATATGAGATGAATCTTGAAATTAAATTCTTATCATTGAAACATGAAAAAAATTGTACCCAAGAAAACTCATATGAAATGACACTTGCAATGAATGTTATCAAAATTTCTCTAGGATTTATTAGTCACTAATAAACTATTGACTCTAATTCTGATTCTTACAAAAATTCATCACCCATTTCCACAATGAATGATTGAGAAATAAATAATCACATACCTTAAAGGAAATATACTTTCTCTAGTAATCTAGTTAATCTTCCTTCATTCTCTTTGATATTCTCACATGTCCCTAAATTGTCTGAAAAGTCTATACTATTTCTCCTATCAATTAGTTTCCCATGATCATTAATTTACCTACATCCTCCCAAAAAAATTGGACATTGAAACAACTACCCATATAATTCTTCAAAAGTATCCATCTATATATAGGAATGAAATATTTTTTAATAAGAAGACTCATCTGCATAATGTTGAAGATCACAAAATCACTTTTAATCCATCGAATAATATTATGTCATATCCTCCAATTTGTGTATTTTTTCTCTGAATTACCATCATATTGAGGATGAGAATTATTGCAGAAATTCAATTTCGTTCATGATGATTTCTGAAGGACCATCCAAATTTATATGTGAACTTATGTTCATGATTATAGACTTTTGAGATAGGAATTCAATATAGCTAGAATATCTATTTGAGATTGAGTTGAGAAGTATAATTTATATTGAAAATATGTATAATTTGAATAAATAGTATAGATTTATTTATTCTATCAATAATAACCAAAATATCATTATTTCCATGATATGTTTTTGGTAAACCAACAACCAAATACCTGGATATATTTTTCCCTTTCCCCGTAGGAACTGGAAAAGGAAAAAAGAAAACCCTTTGGTAAATTTTTGTATTCTTTTACTTATTTAGATGTCCAACATATCATGTTAAATTAAAAAATATCTCTATTTATTCCATTTATCCTATAATAAAATTGATGATCTAAATATGTACTAGATATTTTATGATTGACTTAATATAGATAAATATGAGCATTAAATAATAACATTTTCATCTACTCTAAATCACAATGAACACATTATATCTTCTGAAATCTAAAAAACATTTTCAATTAAATATTCTGCAAATGTACCCTTTTATCCAATTCAAATATTTTCTATAACTCATGGTCTTTATTCTGCACTTTCATAACTCTATTAAATAGAGATAATTTCACTGACACCTAAATCAGAATAGAATAATTTCATGTATAAATAACATCCTAACCAATATTCATCAAATAATTCATCCCAGAGTAATATTTCAAACATAAAATACTTATTGTATAATTATTCGTCAAAATCAATTCATCGACCACATTATTTTCACTTCCTGGATTGTAATTGATTATGAAACCATAATACTTTATCCGTCACATCCATATTTTATACATCGTATTCAATTACTCTAGGTTAATATGTACGTCAAAGATTTATGATAAATATATATTTCAATATAATTCCATTATATATGATGTCTTTAAAATTTTATAGTAAAAACCACAGCTATTAAATCTCAATCATGTCGTAGATTATGTAACTACTGAGTCTTTAGTTTCTATGAATCATAAACTATTACATGAAAATTATTCATCATAACACAACCAAATACAAATAATTTAGAATCATTATAAATGAAAAAATATCCACATGTATAAAGAAGGAAAAAATGTAGAGTATTCATAAATAATCATTTCATCCACTAAAAAACATCAAATTATTCTATACAAAAAAAATTATAAACCTTTTTTGATAACCTAGATAGCACGCTAGATTACCGTCAAATGGTTTTAACAAAAATTTTGTAATAGCCTTACATTCCTAGAAAACAATTTACCTCATTAATATTTTATTTTTATAGTCCATTAATTGACCACATTTTTGGGTGGATAAATTATTATTTCATGCATATTTACAATGTTCCCATGATTATAAATCTATTATAATAAAGAACCGTACTAAATTCCCCATAAATCATCATTACATTTTTTGTTCTTAGAACAATATTTTTTTGTTTTTCACGATCATCATAACTTTTTGATAAAAAATAATATTCAATATAAAAAAATATCTAAATATTCCTAGAAGATTGTATTCATGAGAACCATAAATAGAGTTGAGGTATTTTTCTAATGAAGGAAAATAACTTTAAACTCATAATGCCTATATCTAGTACACTATAATGTTTTTTCAATTTCTTCATCCTTCACCTTTAGAAAATGGTACCTTTACCTGAGATCAATCTATGAAAAGTACTGTGTTCATTGGACATGATCAAGAAAAACCATTGATAAAAGGAAATAGATAATAATTATTTAATGTAATATAACTTAATTATATATAGTTGATGAAATGAATCATGAAAGAATATAAATTATTTATAAAAAAATATATCACCCCAAGGTGATGTGATTGGTCTTATAAATCCACTATCTCGAAAATCGTGCAACTTATTTTCAATACTAGATCATCCACATGATCCATGTGATAAAGTGGGTTTTTACAAAGTATTATAAGTATGAAATAGATCAATATTAAACACCTTGACAAAACACTGTATAATACTGTGAAACTCATCTTAAATGTCATCTATATATCCATTTACCACTACAAAATCAATAATTATAGTTCTATTATTTTCAATAATATGTGAAAAATAGTATTCATTTCCTTATTTTAACTATTTTTCATCTATTTGATTTTTTATAAATTTTATAGGTTCATTAATGAATACAGAATTAGTATATGTTTAAAAACTAACTTACTTATCTCTATAATCAATTTTAGCATGTTAAATAGAATACCAATCAATACCCAAAATAAAATCAAATTCTACATGTTTAATGTAAACATGGATTTTGTGTAAATTCATTACATCAAAATGAACAAGAAGATAATTATAATTTCATTTATCTATAATAATTCCACAAATGTTTTATTACCATATGTTCTAGCTTCATTTTTAAGGTATTTTAAAAAAAAATTGAAATGTTCTCAGATATGAATTAATGTGGGTACCTTGCTAAAAAATACATTAAAAATGACAATAAAACCTATATAAATGAAACAAATTGTTGGATATATCATCATCTCTTAGAGTAATTACATTTTGTTTAAATATACCATTATTTTTAATGTATCTATTCTTTACACTATACATGATCCCTTTTGGACACTCATTTTCTTAATGACCCCTGTAATTTCATTTAAACCATTTCACTATCTTTTTGTTATAATTTTTTTTACCACTATCATGATTTTTTCATTGTAATTAGAGTCCTTCATCAGAAATTCCATGCATCAGAATCACATACAATAGATCAAAAATAATTCTTCAATTTTTACTTTACCACAATTCCATAAAACTGAAAACATAATTTTTATACCATCAGACTTCTTTTATTTATTCATTCATTTTTCTAATTACCTAAACCACTTATTCTACATAAATTAAAATAATAAATGATCACAAAAAACCCATATTTTCACATTCTTCTCTAATTGAACAACTTTCACTAATTTTTTAATTCATTACAATTCAATCCACATTGGTAATTTTGATTCTATCCTGAGTAAATAATGTTTTATTTTACAATAAGGATCTTAGATAAAATATGGTGTTTACCATGCCAAAAGAGTGAATTTTTTATAGTATGAATTCATTGATTCCTCCTCCTAGATCAATTCAATGATATTATTCTCTACCCTAGGTAGAGTAAGAATTTTAATATATTATTCAATGACATATTTTAAAATTAACCAGATCCAATGAATAAATATTCTCACTATCCATGATATTTTTTACAATTCACCATCACTGTATAGTTACAAATTCAAAAAGATAATAATAACTAATAACCATTTTATGGTATAAAATTCTCATGACATAAAAAAATCTTTTATATCAAGTTAATACGTCCATAAATAACACTGGTATGAAGACACACTAATTGTAAGATAATAATTCCTCATAAAATGCTCTAAAATAGAAATATTCCAATGAGGATAGTCGAGCTAATCTCATCCTGGAATGAATCCTATATTTATAACATACATTAAATTAACCATTAATGTCGCAAAATTCTATGTTCCAATTGAAACTATTTTATGATCTAGATTCTGAATGACATCATCCATGTAGTACCTTTCTACTTTAAAAACAATGATTCCTCTATGGAAAATCATTCTGAATATAAATATCATAGATAAAAACATGGTAACATTGGTAATATTTATTCACCATATCATTTCACATAAAGAATAATGTTAAAATAATTTCTAGGTATTCCAATTACATTATTTGAACCCCTACTACAATCTAACCCTTTATCTAAAACCCAATGTCATTCTTATTCATCGTGCATTAAATAATATTGTCAAATCCTTTACAACTCATTTTTATACCCTACCAAAAATTATTTTGGTTATATTTTTATATAATTAGTTCCTCACTTTATATAAAAAACTAATATACTGAAATTTAGTCAGATTTAATCAATATCAATTTTCACAAAAATAACCTTTTAGAAAAAAAACATTATTTATTTTTTTACAAAACTTCACAAAAATAAACATAAATTAGTCTCTTTCATCAGAGATCAAAAAAACTTTTAAATAAATTTGAAAACATGGGATGAGAATAAATAGATTAGAAAGGGACATAAAATGATCAAATAAATTTTTTTCCCTGAATGAATACATATTCCAAATGTTATGACAATTACATATAATTAATAATCATTTAAGATTACAAAAAAAAATTTACATTTAAAATCTTATCAAGAATAATTAAATCATAAAATGTAACATTTGGAATCATTTTCATATCACTACTAAATATAATCTATTTATAACTGCAACATAGGTAGTAACCGTCATGGTTACACATAGAATATAGATCAATGTATATTCCCAAAATTGCATTAGAGGAAACTAACCAGTAATTGGTGTACCATTACCCCATTAATCAGATATCTATAATGTGATCAGCCACCCTTGGTTTAAAATGGAACCACCCTCTATTATAAAAATGCACAAGATCTATAACATGATAATAACTAATAAATATTTAATAAAATAATATTTAATTTAAGAAAATTTATTTTACTTTTCAAAATAAAAATACATTTACATAAATCCTCACATATATGAATAATTAATTTTTTCAAATAATCATGTAAACGTTTAAAGAAAACATGATATGAATAAGTATGCATGAAAGATGAAAAATTTTCTCAACCCTTATAAGTAAAAAACATTTCATTAACAAATTGAGTTTTAAATTGTAATGTGGTTTATTAAATTGAAAACCAAATAAAAATAACATATCTTTGACATGATAATTAACAAATTAACTAAATATTAATATTTATTATAAAGACTCATAATAAAATGGAATATATTAATAACTAAATTCAAAAACAATCTTAGTACATCATACTCAATGAAGTATATGGATAACCCAAATAATAGAAATTGGATTAAGAATCCCTTGGCATTATTTCTAAATGGATTTTGTAATTTTAATGTCATATATATCGAAATTATATTCAATAAATTCAGATTTAAGATCTGTTTTTAAATATTTTATATGTCTAATAATATTATTAATTTAATTTTGGTAATATCAATGATTTATAAAAATCACAATTGTCATTCCAAAAGTATTGGTTTCATGGATTTGTGTTCAGTTCAAATGAGTATAATAATGTGAGGTCTTATAAAAATAAGGGAAGACTAAAAATTTGTAATTAAATTGTATTTATATTTTTCCATAATTTTATATGATCCATTATAACATATTTTTTTCTTATGAGAGGATGATTCATTAGAAAATTTATTATCAATAAAAAAATTAGTTTTTTTGAAAATCATATACTTGTTTCCTTTTATTTAATAATTATGTATATATTTCTATTATTGTACATTTAACATGTTTCAAGGGATTAATATTTTATCAAAAATCAATCTTGGGACCTCCTACAACCATTGGAGGGTTCTCGAGGATTATATTACAATATTGGCATTCCTTTTTCACTATAGACTCTATGAGTTCCAATTTTGGCCCGTTGTTGTGGATGATGCCCCCAATGTGTTTATGGATTTAAGGAACCAGGTTTTATAGTGACAGATGAAACCGTTTTTTTTCATCATAGATTAAATTCTTATATACTCTATATTAGAGGAATATCATGCCCATAAAATGGGGATGGTCCTATATTTATTTCAATAGAAAAAAACATTATGTAAAATAAGTTGTTCTTCAAATTCTTGATTCATGAGGATTAATTATTTTTACTTTCGTCTATAATAATGTATTAATTATAGACTTATAAATGATTAATATAGTGATATAATGTGAGAAACAAAATTGTGGGTTAGTTGTGTATATATCCCTTAGCTTTGGGGGGGGTACTATAGGAGGATTATGATTGACATCTCCAAAATTACAAACCCATTGAGAACCCTAAAGAAAAAAGTGTAGTAGTTTAAATTGTAAGAGTATTGATAGAGTGATTTTGATGTTTTGAGGCTATTTTTGATGTGTTCTCTTGGTTTTAGACTACCGGATGATATCATGGTGTTAGTATTGTGTTCTGATGCCTTGTGAGATGGTGTTGGCTGAGTGTTGATCCAGCGATAGGCTGTTAACACATAATAGTCATGCTAGTTGATAAACCTTGAGAAAATATATGGGACTCAATACATAAAATATAAAAAGATATTAATTACCATGAGGATGTGGATACAATTCATTTTGGGAGAATTCATAGTGATTTACATAGACTAACTCTTTATACGGTATGTCTTCATGCAAAGAGACATGATCCTAAGACAATAGTAAAGGTTGGAGTACCTGTATAAATATGAATTCCAACTATTACATATATTAATAATGTTAAAATATTACATGACTCCATTAACACAAATCCCCAATGTCTCATAGTGCATGAGGATTCACCAAACATGGCCTCCGAGGAACTGACCCTAGTGGAACTGGTGGGTAGAACTTTTCATCAGTATATGGTGTTAGCCACCCCACATCATGAGTGTGTTATAAATTATCTATCATGAGACATCTTATTTTATGTATTTCATATCCAAATATACCCATGTTTCTTTATAGATGGGTATTCAGATGGTTGAGAATTACGTCAGCGTGTTTAATGGGGTGAATAGTTTTTCTAATCATAATACGGGTGCACATGATGCGAGAGTTCCACACTTCTCTAAAAGATGGACATCCCTTTGTGGGGGAGTATATAAATAGACCTTGAAATTTATTTCTTTTCTATCATGAGTTAAATCATATCTAACTCTATATCGTGGTGCATCACATATTTGTAGGTGAAGGTCGATCACCTTGTTCGAGCAGCTTTGATGCAGCCTCTTGAGATCATTGAGTGGAAATGAGATGAAATATACATGAAAATTGTGACAGGGATTCTATGAATTTTGAAGGTTCATGAAAGAAATATGGACGATATTTTACCAACACATGAATTCAACACACTTCTATCCTATCATGGAGAAAAAATAAAGAGTTTTTTTGTAATGTTTTATGTATGAGAGGTCATTAAAAATCATTGGGTTCCCCTAAAAATTATATATGATCATGTAGTTTGGTATATTTTATTATTCCATAGATGAATGTATGAGTAATTTTAGGCCAAAATGAATATGATTAATGGTTTCCATTCTGATAATGATGGGAAAACTTAGAGCACTCTCTGTGTTTTGGAGGAAATGATTTGAGCTTACATGTTTCATTTTGGAAGCAGTTGAGAGGATAACATTCCTTTGGAAGAGTTTATACAAAACAATAGTATCAACTATATCATTAGAAATTATTAATTTTAGATCCATTATTTGATACCCTTCTATTCATCCTGGTTCTAGACCAATATCAGTGAGATATCTCTTGTGGGTCTAGAGTTGGTACTGGTAAAAAAGGATAATGTCTTTGTCATTTTTGACAATATGAGGAAAAATAATATCAAATATAAATAATATTATTATTTATATTATAGGACTTTTTTCGAGAAGGTAGAACACATTTTCCTAACAGTCCCCACATGGTGAGGATGGATGAGTTTCATTTGGTAATTAAACAAAGCCCGTGGTTTATAGTGATATTTGAGATTGTTTACAGGGTTGGATATTTTTATAACTTCCTCACCCTACCCCCACTGGTAGATCAAGTGCATGATTTCATCCATGCATCCCAAAAGAGGATATAATTCCATGACTCTATGAATGTCATCAATTATGCAGAGATGAAAATCGAGGATTGAGGCACTATTGTAGAACATTTGGGGGGAGATCAATTATCAAAAGGAGTGGTCCTTTTTTTGAAGGTCAACACCCATTTTCACATGTTTTGGCATCACAAAAACATGTTTAATGGATATTATAAGTTGGACAGGAATATTTAGGCTCATTATTCCATGTTTTTTTATTTTTTATTTTTGGGGATGAAAAATTTGAAAGTGGAAATTAAGAATATTTATGTATTTCATTATATTAAACTAAAATATTTCATTATATATTTCTTGAGATATGAGGTGAGACAACCTATGATTCTGAGCCCTGTTGTTCCTAGAAATAATTTTTCAAAAATATTAAATAGATTTTATCTTATGAACACATGGATATCAAATTAATGGGATAACACATAAGTGAAATATCAAATTGTAAATTTGATACCATGGATGAGTCTTCAGCATGTTTTTTTCTCTATGCATGACATAATATAGGTTATAGTGGGGAAATCCAACTAATCACTCATTGGTAGTAAATTATGTAAAATAATTAATTATTAAATAAATAAATTATTTTTTTTATGAAGTGAGTTATAATATTAGTAAACAACCATTGGTAATTTTTCAGGTTTACCTACATAAATTGGGTATAATTTAAGATATCCTTTATCCTTTATAATTGTTGAATCGCATTAGATAATGATAAAAGACTGTATCAAAGCATATCAATATTCTGTGAATAAACAATACCATCTTATTCATTATAGGATGTCGTCATTGGGAAATATTGATAAAATATCATGGTAGGAATTTTCAATTGTTTGATTGTGAAATTTTGTATAAATAGATTGAGAATATTGTTCAATATTCTATAGATATGCACAAATAATGGCCTATGTATGCACATATATAGTAGATTTAAATTGAGTTATGAATTTTTTTCAAAAAATAGAATCATTATTCACGATCATTGGCCAAAAAGAATATTTGAAAATGGTAAAATCATTATTATGGTGCCTATCTCCCAATTTTTCCACACATTATTCATAAGATGGACCATGTTATCATTGATTGACATTTTCATGCATTACCATGATGATCCGACCCCTAAGACCATGATGGACTAATTAAAGATTTATGAATAAATGAAATAAGAGAATATCTACGAACATTGTAGGAAGATAGTTACTTTTTCGATATTCGATGACTTTTTCTTCCATGGAAGAAGTGTGGGACTTTGGAACTCATGATTAAACACTTTTGGACCACTGAGGACCTATTTACAGTGAATAATTTCTTGAATTCGTGATTCTCAAGAAAATCTTCCATTCTCTGATGGATAATAAGTCAGGTCTGAAATAGATAATCTTGATTCATTGAAAGAGATGTGGATCTATGTTTTAGTGAAAAAACATAACTTCAGGACATGTATAAAGATGAATACATGGTGTGTATCCCGTTATGTGTGGAAAAATTATTTTTATATTTAGTTAAAATGAGATGATGTAAAGTGGTCTCAAACCCCATGTACAACATCCATGAATGGGAAACCCAGGTGAAGGATCACACAGAAGGAATTCCATATGAAAATACAAACATATTTATATAGAAATACACCCATATACACAAACGTGGTCATATGACACAAGTTACACCTTTGTTGAATCAATGTGTAATGTATAAAAGTACATGGACATAATTTCTAATAAAAAGAATAAGATTATATGGACACGTCACATTTTCGTGAAGCATGGATAATCCATGAATTCCACCTAAATGACTTGTATTCTAAAACCATCAGGATCTATGTTATGGATTGGGACACAACTGGGTAGTAGGGAAGGAATAAACATCTTGTGGTCCCCTATGACACTGTGTACTCTTAGTCCTATTCTGAGGAAACATTAATTTTCTAAATCACCATCATTTGGACTCATTTCTTGATCCATGAGTGTCCTATCATTGGTGGTTTTTCACATAAATCTGAATGGTACCTCCCGTTGTAAATTTAATGATATGATGTGTTATTATCAAAGAACATAACATATTGAAGCGATAACTAGGAATGGTTGTGATAATGAAAGATGACTACATTCCTTATCAATGTGTATCACCTCTACTGGATAGGGAACATGTCCTTGAAAACTATAGTGGAACCCCCCCATCAGTATGTGTGTCGGTCCTCTACATCTACCTATCATATAGATCCCTTGGTATATTAGGGCCCCATTTTTAAATGACTATTTTAGGGACACATGTGGAATGAAGGAGTGTTCCTCAACAAACTTTTTTATCCACTCTATCAGTTAGGGTGAATGTTCTTGATGTTATGTGTGAAACACCCTATCAAACTACAGCAAGGGTCTTTGAACAATAGAGTATAAACACAAAAAATCATGGTAGCATGTCATGTACCTTAATGAGTAGAACCTCTATGAACATATAGTGCGGATCCTCATGAAGCTATAATAGAACCCCAGTTGGTATAGTCATGAGTCCTCTATAGATTCATTCAAAGTGGAACCCAATTACACACTAGTGAATATGTCCTTTACATTGATTTTTTGGTATCTCGATTGTGTGGCATGGTGTTGAGGTTTGTAATGTCATCCATGATTACTTCTGAGTAGATGAGTGAGATGTTGGGCATTATTGATGGTTATTTGAAACTATTGGATAATCATTTTCAAGGATTGATTTGTGCGATGTAGATTCCATTAATCTATCATTTTTCATTATTTGTATCGAATGCCTATATATATTATTCTATATCAAGACCATGGATTGTGTTACTCTCCTTCTAGGAGAGATGAATAATCTTGGAGTATGCCATGTGCTTTGCGTATTAATATTCTCAGGGTTGGATGAGTGCAATTTACTGCTATTGTATAAAAAGACTGTAAATGTAGTTCATGTACCCACTATACTCATCCCCTTGTGTCTGGATAATTTTATGCTAACTCTTGAGTAGGGTCGTGGGAACATTCAAATTTTTAAATTATTGGGAATGAAAAAATGTCATTAAAAATTTTTACATTAAAAAATTCCACATGTTTCATCCCCACCAATTACAAAATTTCTCTCCCTACCTTCCCATTAACATGCCTATCAATCCCTTTAGTTCATCTAAACAAAAATAAAATATCTCTCCAACATACTTATCCAAATAATATTGTGTTTATTATCCAAAAAATTCAATCCTTAATATCCATAAAAAGATATCAAATGATAGATTATCTATGAGATGTTAATCATCAAAATAATGATATTTTATTTTCATAATTTTTATGCCTTTAGTTTATTTCTTATGAAATACAATATATTAATAACAAAAATTATGTTGGAATATAAATAACACAAAGAAATTAATTATAGATGAAAAAACAAGAGTATAATGGATTAAAATAAATCTAATACTTGGGATCCAATTATAGTTTTTTTCTTAAATGTGATGAATCTAGGAATTATCAATGTAAATTACCTCTTATAAATGTTCTCCCCTACACCATTTAATAAAAAATTTTGAAATATAATATTTTATTTATCTATGTATTGGATGTCATGATTTAAATTTTATAATTGTTATTTATAGTTATATTTTGTTAATTGTAATCTTAAAACTTTTAAGGATACTACTAAATTATAGAATCATTAATTCTTTGATAAAATAATAGTTATAAATTGTATCATGGGATTATGAATTTAAGGATGATCATTTGTACATTGTATTAACTACACTTCCTTAAATTTATGTGGTGATAATATCACATGATGAAAGATATTTTTGGGAAACAGTTATTTAAATGAAACCCATTAGTTTAAAATATGAATTTTTCAGGGGAAAATACATTTACATTTCCGGCTCATTAAGTTTATGGTATTGGAATAATTTATGGTTTATTTTATCATTTATGTTTAATAAATTATGTGTAACACCCCATGATTTCATAGTACATTATTTCTTCAAAATAATTCAATAACTTATACTACACGCAACACTGAGTTCTAGCGTACCATAACTTACCAAACAAGCTGTTCAAAGGCGGTTATGAATAGTATTAACTAAATTTTGAACATTATATAATCCTTATAATTTTAAAATCCATATTATGAGTATCTTTGACATAATGTAAGAACAAATACATATTTCAGATAAAAGTGGTATTTTTTAAAAAATGCAATTTTACCACCTTTTAATGGAAAAACCTTTTTAAATACAATATTTGATACTTTTATATATTCAATTTGACAAAATAAACGTCTTCTTTAGAACTAGAACATATGAATTTAGTGTGAATATAGTTTTGGTGTTTTCTGATAACTTTCATATTTTGGTGAATAGTGAAAAATACTATATTTTAACTGAAAACAAATTTTCAAATCAAAATAATGTATATTATTAAATTAAAAATTTTAAGGGTTTGGATGCATAAATAGATTATATTTTTACCATTTAATCTAATGATGGTAATTGTATGTAATTTAGCATTGAAATTTGACATAAACAAGTGTCAAACTTTTGGTAGTTATTATTTGTTAAAAATACGCCTTTTGGTTTTGACAGTGGTAATTAATTTTAAATTAATAAATGCAACCTCTATGTTTTTAATATGGTAAAATTGACTTCATTCTTGAAATAATAATATCAAAATTAGCTTAAGGTAAAATTTTGGTATTTTTCTGAAAAAATTCAATTTTTGATGAATAGTAGAAAACACTGAGTTGTAGTTTAAAACTGAATTTTTATTTAAATAATTATTTATATTATTTAAATATATTTTAGGTCAAAATAGAAACATAATTCCTATATAAGTTAAATTTTAATCATTGGAGTAATTTTATAATAATTTCAATTATATAAAAAGTTTATGGAACTTTTCACCCTCTTTTAACAATCGCCTAAGAGAATTTGGAAATTCACATAAAACATAATTTTACTAATTCTGTGAGTGGAATTTTGAAAATATGAGATACATGGTTAATATCAAGGAGTAAAATGTGGTTCAATAAGAGAAAAATATTTTTTGGTGAATAGTAATATTTTACTTTTATTTACCATGGTAAAAAGTAAATAGGGTAATTATGGGTAAAAATAATTATATTATTATACTAACACATGTCCTAATTCTATTGGATAAGTATAATTCTACCCAAAACAACCATAGTAATAAAATATGAACCTATTTGGTCCACTTTAATTAGATTAGGACATTTATTATTATTTAATTAAAAGAAGAGTTTAAGGAGTTAAAATCAATGTTTAATAACTAAAACCTTTTTAATGTATGGTTATACATAAGGTAAATTATATTATAAAAAATAATTAGAAAGATAAAAATATTTCCTACATAATGGTATTTTATTTATAATTTTTAGTCATTTAATAAATAGATTTATTTATGACACAACGATCATGCATTAAATACCTTATTAGTGAAATATTAAACTAATTGATATTATAAATACCCAAATAAAAATAACATGAGACTTTTAATGAATTACAAGAAATTTATAGGTTAATATGACATGATAGGGTTGATTAAATGAATTATTTTTGAAGTAATAATGCTTTTATAAATTTAGGAAAAACAAAATACCAAATAGTGTAAAAAATGACATAAATGAGTTTTTAAAACAAATATTATATTATTAATTTATATTCTATTCCCAAAAATCTAAGGATCGAAAAAAAGACTTATATAATGATAGGTGTATCATTAATGGAACACTTGGGGGGCGCTTTCAAGTATATAGTATGTTTATTAACTATATAATATAAAAATACAAAGTGACATGGAAAGTGTCAAACAAATTAACTAAGAGTTAAAACAAAAAGATAAGGTTAATAAAGTGACCCAAACCTGTCTAAAACCTATTGATAGAGTTGTTTTAGACCTATCTGCACATTATACTTTGAATAATCCACTTTGGAGCCATTAGAAACTGAATATGAAATTATTATAAAATAAGACTTTCATTTTTTCTAAAGAGCCCTTCCTCCCCCTTACAAAGGGACACCACTTCTATCAAATTATTCATACCATCAAAGCCTTTTGGTTCTTACAACCCCTACCAAAATATCCTTTAAACTTCCATCACTTCATCCTAAAGTCCTTTCTTTAGTCACAAATCCAGCTTAAGGAGCCCTTTTGATAAAATCAAAAGGAAGAACCCGAAGAAGAGGTAATAATTTCACCACCCTCTTTCAAGTTCCATTCTCCATCAACTTCTTATATCATTGTTATTTCCATTCTAAAACAATTAATCAAGAATCATCTATATACTGTGATGTTATTATAAATATTGTACAACCATATTTAGTATTCTATACATCCTTTGAATGACATGTCACCATACGTGTGTACGTACAGCTTACCGTCTCCACGTCATGGTCTAATTGTTATTCAAAATATTATTATTTGGATGGGTATGATATTGATGTGTAATTGAAGTAAATAATAAATATAACATTATAATTATTCTTTATATATTATATAACAACCAATTATGTATTATATTAATATCTAAGGAATGATATTGTCACTCGTGCCTTCGTACGGACTACTGTCTCCACGAACACGATGAGATTAATACCCTATAATATCCATTCAAGTATAATTCTCATTTGGTGATTAAAAATAATGTTTAAAGACATTATATCATTATGTATATGAATCATATACAACATATGGATAACAAACATGACTTATGTAACAAAACATGTTTAATAAAATGAGTAAGTTAACACCTGAAACGACGATAATACTAAGATATTATTAAAGAAGCAATGTTAAAAAATAATATATGATATCATAATTATGTATATGGTTCTTGTATAATTTAATAACAATGTTTCAACTATTATATAGGATGTTAACATACCATATACTAAGTAAAAGTACAAGGTAAGGGTTTATTTCAGAATCTCTTCATTATCTATGGTTGTTTATACGTAATTATCTACTAGGACCTCTTAAACATCAACATCCATGATTCTTAAAAATTAATTTCAAATCATTCATAATATTTTACTGACTATGGGTTATTTTAATTTATTCCATTGTTTGAATTTTTATAAGACGATTATAAAGGAATCTTTCTGTCGTTTTTCAATTAAGGTCATTTTTAACCTTTTTGACAGAATTAATGTAAGAATGTCTTTTTTTTAACTTATACGGTGGGTGTGGCTATTTTCCACCGTTATAAAATCCATGAATCTTCCCTTAAAATCTTATAAGAATATTTTCAATGTAAATGTTTTATTTTATAATTATGTGACTTTAAAGGATTTTAAAAAAAGAGATATTTCTCTCAAATAGTTTTGATTTCATCTATGTCAACATCCTTTGATGGAATTTAAGCTTATTTGAAGTTGATTTATTATAATACAAAACTTCCATATTGTATTGAATAATTTGTGGTATGTTTGACTTGGATATGTTATTTTAATACCATTCATGGTTTATGGAGAACGTATTGACATTTCGTATGCTAGTTTTAATACGAATATTTATGTTATGTTTAACACTGTTCATATGAGGAATGCATTAAACTTTTTAAGTGATAGGTGGAGCCCACTATAGCTCCTCGATGCATTGGTAGGTCTCATGAGACAAGCTAATGTCTTGGAACAAGGCCTTGAAAAAATCTTATTTGTAGTCTTGGCACAAGGCCTTGACTATGGGGTTATGATAGTCTGGCATTATGCATTCCAATATTATGAAAGTGGTTATTCATATTGCTTTTGATTATTCGATTAGTAGAATATCCATGTGAATATGTTAATGGAATTATTTCATTGTATTTATGCCATATTATGTATAAATTCAAGTTTAAAAGTCTTTTGTTTTAGTTATACATTTCCTTAAATGTTTATGATTATTCATGAATGTTTATGCTATATTGTTATCCTTACTGAGCATATGAGCTCTCCCCTTTCTATGTTTTTTTATCCCAGGATGTGAAGAAGAATTTTATGACTGACATGTAGGGATAGTCTAAGGGAATATGTGTGTGGACTATGGAGACTATGTTGTTGTATTTTTTCATTTTATGATGTAATATAAGACTTATGACTGTATATAGTGTTTACAAGGCTACTAAACTGATCGGTCATTTGAGACTTGATCTTTTGTGATCATGCCAATGTTAGGTAATAAGGCACAGACTTTGGGTAACTGGGGTCGGGTATTTACAGTTGGAATCAGTGGATGTTTAGTACAAACCATGGATGATAGATTTATATAAACTCTGATTATATAACATGCCCCTAAGATATAATTTGAGCAACAATATAGAATAATTTACTAGAATTTTGGTATTGTTGAGATTTTGTGCATTTTCTGAGCAATACATCCATTTCTGGATACGCATAGGTAGAGGCAGCTCTGACACATATGTACCTAGGTGTAAAACCCAAAAACATCGCTTTGGGCTAGACTCGAATGGGAACTGGTGCACGAAAACGGGGCTTGTTGTACTCTTGGTTACGACACTCCCAGGAGATTCACTTAGGATAATTCTCATTTACTTTACAAATCATTATGAAGGGTTTATGAGTATATAATTCCTCAATGAAAACATTATTATGACTATGGATTTTATCCATAAACCATTAAATTTATGTTAGTTATTTTACATGTTTTTCATTATTCATTTCAATTCATTAACTGACCTAGTTTATGCTATTGCATAGAAATAGTGCCTAGTAGAAGGAATGTGAACTCCAACAACACGTATGATCCAATGAGTAAGAAGGATCATATCTTTCACCGTATTAAGACAATATTTAGAAGGTAAATAGTCTCCCATGTATTCTCAACATATCAAGAAATATTATCATGTGTTAATAAGATAAGTAAAGAATTATCTGAGTCCTATGGCTTTGAAGGGAAGCAATAAGAGAAAAGTATGGAAGAGATAAAGATGGATAAAGGGAAGTGGGAAAAGAAGAATTTTCCCATATGTGATAATTGTGGGAAGCAACACTCTGGAACATGCCTAAAAGGAATGTGATTTTGTTATAAGTGTGGAAAAAAAGGATACCATGTACGCGACTGTAAGGGTAAAAAAAAGGTTTCAAATGTACATTGCTTCATCTACAAGGAGTTGGGACACTATGCGAACCAATATCCAAATCATTAAAGTATGCCACAAATGATTCTATTTGATAATAATCATGTTATGATACCACCATAGATGAGGTAGAATGAATGGAGTTCTTATGTTGTTATTAGAGAATTATGTCATTTGTGTGTGGTATCAACAATGTACTATTTATAATAATTATGGAGTATATGGGGATTGTACTGTAGTAATATTTTATTATGGAATTGAGATTGTGTGGAACCAAGAAAATTTAGTCAATAGTAGGGTAATTTTTTGGAAAATATATGGTTGAGAGAAAGATAAACCATAATATGGTTCTGATATCGAGGTAGTGATTTTGGAATAATACATGATTGATTTGGATAAATTATATTGGATATTCTTGACAACCTTGAAACTGATTAATGATTTGTATATTCCATCATTGTTGGAGGTTACAATATTTTTGGATAGAAGGAGAATATCCAGTATTCAATAAGTAATAAGATATTATTAATGTAATCAATAAGGTTTTATGGTAATTTAGGACGGCGAAGTGTTTTAATAGAATACATGATGAAGGTGTTCACAAGTTATTACACGGAAAAAAGAATCTTATTTGTGTTTACCTACCTTATAAATTTTGGACTATGAGTGTGGATAGAAGTACTTTTGGATAATTCTAGTTTGAGATTATTTTTGGATTTCCATAAAAGGACAACCCGGAGGTCGGGCGGTAACCCATCGTGTCTGGAAAGTCCACGAGACATGAACCTGCAACCGAAGGAAGACATGGGTGTATCACCTACCACTGGCCCACATGATGTCCTGGATTGAATACTGTAGTATTTTTTTTAAAATCTGGTAGATGAAATATTAATTCATCTTTTTTGAACCCTATACAAATCGGATAAATAGAATATTTTTTTTAATTTATATTAAATTTTTGAGTGAAATATTATTTTGTGGTAGAAATTAGTTAGAGGATGGGACTATACATGTCAAGTATATATTTTTCTTCACATATTATTCTAAGATGAAATTAATTCTTCTAATTTAGTGAACGGATCTTAAAAAAAACGTGTTATCCTAATACCATATGTTTTTTTTGAACCAATTGTATTTTAAATCATCACAGATTGATGAATTTAAGGCTCTCAATATTACACTTGTTTGTGATTGATGGCCTCAATCGCTACCTATAATGATTTAGATTTTTTCTCCAATATATGTCTCTAATTTGTACCAATGTTCTCTAATCGACATCATTATTTGGTGGTGACCCTTTCATTTCCCTTTTCCTCTTATTATGAATAAATTTTATAAACCTATTTTCTGAGGGGGGTTTTCCCGAAGGTATTTTCTATTTTGAAACTTTAATTTTTAAAAAATAATTTCCAATTGTGAGGATGAAATTTATTAAAGGAGAGAATAATGTAGAAACACATGATTTTATAGTACATTATTTCTTCAAAGTAATTCAATAACATGCATTACACGCAACACTGAGTTCTAGCGCACCATGACTTACCAAACATGCCATTCAAAAGAGTTTATTAATATTATTAACTGAATTATGTACATTAATCCTTATAATTTTAGTTTCCATATTATGAGTTTCATAGATATAATTGAAGAAAAAATACATTTTTCAGAGAAAAGAAGTATTTTAAAAAAATGTAATTTTACTGCCTTTTAATGGTTAAGCCGTTTTAAATATAACATTTAAAACTTTTATATATTCAATTTGACAAAATAAACATGTTATTTAGAATCAGGCCATATGAATTTAGTTTTAAAAATGTTTTGGTGTGTTTCTGATAACTTTCATATTTGGTTGAATAGTGAAGAATACTATATTTTAACTGAAAACAACTTTTTAAATCAAAATAATTTTTATTGTTAAATTATACATTTTAATGGTTTGGAATTTTGAATAGATTATATTTTTACCATTTAATCCAATGATTTTCATTGTAAGTAATTAAAATTTGAAATTGTACATAAACAAATGTCAAACTATTGGTAGTTATTATTTCATAAAAATACACCTTTTTATTTTGACAGCGGGAAGTAATTTAAAATTAATATATGAAACTTTTATGTTTTGAATATGGTAAAATTGACTTCATTATTGAATTCCGAATATCAAAAATAGCATAGGGTGAAATTTTGGTATTTTTCAGATAACATTCAATTGTTGATGAATAGTGAAAAACACTGAGTTACAGTTTAAAACCGCTTTTTTATATAAATAATTATTTATATTATTTATATTTATATTAGCTCAAAATAGATACATAATACCTATATATGTTCAATTTAATTCATTGGAATCATATTATGTTAATTTCAGATATATAAAAATTTTATTGAACATTTCACAGTCTTTTACCCATCTCCTATGAGAATTTCAAAATTCACATAAAACATAATTTTAATGCTTATGTGAGTGGAATTTTGAAAATATGAGATACATGGTTAATATAAAGTATTAAAATTTGGTTCAATAAGATATAAATATTTTTTTCTGAATCATAACTTTTTACTTTTTTTTACCACGGTAAAAAGTAAACAGGGTAATTATGGTGAAAAATGATATTATTATTACCCTAACACATGTCCTAATTCTGTTGGCTAAGTATAATTCGAGCAAAAAAACTTTAGGAATAAAATATGAACCTCTTTTTTCCACTTGAATTAGATAAGGATATTTATTATTATTTAATTCAAAGAAGAGTTAAAAGAGTTGAAATCAATGTTTAATAACTAAACAATTTTTAATATGGGCTTATACATAAGATAAATTAGATTATAAATATTAATTACAAAGATAAAAAAGAGTTCATACATAATCGTATTTTAATTATAATTTTTAGACATTAAATAGTTTAATTTAGTTATGACCTAATGATGATGAAGTAATTACATTATTAGTGAAGTATTAAACTATTTGATATTTTAAATTACCAAAAAAAGTTATTTCGATACTTTTAATTAATTACACTAATTTTATAGGTTAACATGACATGTTAGGGTTGATTAAATAAATTAGGTTCAAAATAATAATTCTGTTATGAATTTATAAAAAACAAAATACCAAATACTGTCAAAATTGACAGAAATGAGTTTTTAAAAAAATATTATATTATTAATTGATATTCTATTCCTAAAAATATAAGGTTCGGACCTAGGACTTATAAAATGATAGTTGTATCAATAATGGACCACTTGGGGGCGCTTGGAAATATATAGTATGTTTATTAACTATATAATATAAAAATTCAAAGTGACAAAGGTAAGTGTCAAACTAATTGACTAAGAGTTAAGAAAAAAAGATTAGGCTACTAATGTGACCCAAAACTGTCTAAAACCTATTGGATGAGATTTTTTAAACCTACCCCAACCATATAAATTGAATATTCCACTTTGGAGCCATTAGAAACCGAATATAATTTTATTATAAAATAATATTTTAAGTTTTTTCTAAAGAGCCCCTCCCCCCTTATAAAAGGACACCACTTCTAACAAATTTTTCATACCTTAAAAGCCTTTTGGTTCAGCCAAACCCCACCGAAATATCATCTTAACTTCCGCCACTTCATTTTAAAGGCCTTCCATTAATCAGAAAGCCATCTTATGGTACACTTTTGATCAAATCAAAATGAAGAACCCGAAGAAGATGTAATAATTTCACCACCCTCTTTCAAGTTCCTTTCTTCTTCAACAGCTTTTTTCTTAGTTATTTCCATTCTAAAACAATAACTCCAGTATCTTATATATAATGTGTGTTATTATAAATATGGTAGAACCATATTCTATATTCTATAAATCTTATGAATGACATGTCACTATACGTGCCTATGTACGGCTTACCGTCTCCACGTCGTGGTGTAATTGTTATTCAAAACATTATTATTTGGATTGTATTATATTGATGTGTAATTGAAGTAAACAATAAATATAACATTATTATGATTCCTTATATATGATATACCCTCCAATTATATATTATTTTAACTTCAAAATATTTATATAGTCGCTCGTGCGTATGTATGGACTACCGTCTCCACGAACGCGATGAGATTCATTCCCCATCGTATCCATTCAGGTCTAATTCAAATTTGATGATTAAAAATAATTTTTAAGGACATGATATAATTCTATATATGAATAAGATACACCCTATGGATAACAATCACGACATATGTAACAAAACATATTAAATAAAACGAGTAAGTTAACACCCGAAACGACGATAATATTAAGATATTATTAAAAAATAAATGTGAAAAGATCATATATGATATCATAATTATGTATATGGTTCTTGTATAATTTAATAACAGTGTTTTAAATATTATAAAGGATTTTAACAAACCATTGACTATGGAAAAGCACAAGGTAAGTGTTTATTTCACAATCTCATCATTATCTGAGGTCGTTTATACGTAATTATATATTGGGACATCATTATCATCCACATCCATGTTTCTTAAAAATGTAATTCAAATCATTCTAAATAATTTACAGACTATGGGTTAAAGTCATTTATACCCTTGTTTTAATTTTTATAAGTTATTTATAAAGAAATCTTTCTGTCGTTTTCCAAAAAGGTCCTTTTTTAACCTCTTCATCCGAATTAAGGTAAAAATGTCTTTTTTTATCTTATACGGTGAGTGTGGCTATTTCCCACCATTGTAAAATCTCAAAATCCCCCCTTACAAGCTTATAAGAATAATATCAAAGTAATTTTTTTATAATTATGAGACTTTTAAATGATTTAAGATAATATATATTTCTCTCAAATAGTTTTGATTTCATCTATGTCAACACCCTTTGATTGATTTTTAGCTTATTTGAAGTAGATTTATTATGATACAAAAATTCCTTATTGTATTGATGGTTTTGTGGTATTTTTGACTATAGATATGTTATTTTTATACCATTCATGGTTTATGGAGAAATTGTTGACATTTCATTTTCTAGTTTAAATTCAAATTTTTATGTTATGTTTAATCCTATTCGTATGAGGAATGCATTTGACATATTAAGTGACTGGTGGAGCCCGCTATAGATCCCTGATGTATCGGTAGGTCTCATGAGACAAACTACTGTCTTGGAAGAAGGCCTTGATAGGATCTTATTTGTAGTCTTGGCACAAGATCTTGACTATGTGGTTATGATTGTCTGGCACTATGCATTCCATCATTGTGAAAGTGGTTATTGATATTTCATGTGATTATTCGATTAGTATAATAACCATGTTAATTATTAAATGGAATTATTTAATTTTATTTCTTCCATATTATAATGAAGTTCAATTTTAAAAGGCTTTTGTTTTAGTTATACATTTCCTTAAATGTTTATAATTATTAATGAGTGTTTCTGCTATATTGTTATCCTTACTGAGCATCTGAGATCACCCCATTTTATGTATTATTTCTCCAAGGATATGAAAAAGTATTTTATAAATGACCTGCATGGATAGTCTGAGGGGATATGAGTGTGGAATATGTAGACTATTTTGTTGTAGTTTTTCCTTTTATGATCTAATGTATGTCTTATGAATGTATCTATTGTTTTCATGGCTACAAAACTGATCGATCTTTCGTGACTTGATCTTTTTTGATCATGCCAATGTTACGTAATAATGCACCGAATCTGGGTATCTGGGGTCGGGGCGTTAAAGTTGGTATCAGAGGATGTTTAGTAAAAACCTTGGAATCTATATTTAGAAAAACTGTGATCAAAGAACATTGCCCTAAGATATAATTTGAGGATTAGTATAATGAATTTACAATAATTTTGTTATTGTAGAGATTTTGTGAGTTTTCCGAGCAATACATCCCTGTTTGGATGCGATCATGTCGAGGTAGCTCTGGAATTGATGTACTTAGGGGTTAAACTCGAAAACACCCCTTTGAGCTAGACTCGAACGGGAACTGGTGCACAACAACAGACCTTGCTGCACTCTTGGTTATGACACTCCCGGGGATATGCATAGGATACTTCTCGTTTTATTTACAAATCACTATGAAGGGTTAATCATTATATAATTACTCAATGAAAACATCTTTATGATTATGTTTTATATTAATAAACCATTCAATTTATGTTAGGTATTTTACATGTATTAAATTATTCTTTGCAATTCATAAATTGACCTAGTTTATGCTATTGTATAGAAATTGCGGACAGTAGAGTGAATGTGAACTCTAGCAATACGTCTGATCCATAGAGTAATAAGGATCATATCTTTCAAAATATTATGCCAACATTTTGAATTGAAATAGTCTCCCATGTATTCTCAACATATGAAGAAATAATATCATGTGTTAATAAGATATGTAAAGAATTATCCGAGTCCTATGGATTTGAAGGGAAGCAATAGTAGAAAAGGATGGAAGAGAGAAATATGGATAAAGGGAAGAGGGAAAAGAAGAATTTTACTATATGTGATAACTATAGGAAAAAATACCCAGGAACTTGACTGAAGGGAATGGGAGTTTTTTATATGTGTGGAGAGAAAAAACCCCTTGTACGTGACTACAAAGGAAAGTAAAAGGTTTCAAATGTACAATGCTTCATATGCAAGGAGTTGGGACACTAAGTGAACCAATCTTCAAATCATCAGTGTATATCCCAAATGATGCTATTGAATGATAATGAAGTTATGATACTACAACAGATGAGGAGGAATGATTAGTGTTCTTATGTTGTTATTATGGAATTATTTCATTTCAGTTTTTTATCAACAATATACTGGTTATAATTATTATGGAGCATATAATGATTATGTTACAGTACTATTTCATTATGGACTTGAGATTGTGTGGAACCAAGAAAAGTGACTCAATAGCTGGTTAAATTCTTGGAAAATATATGGTTGAGAGAAAGATAAACCATAATATGTTTATGATACCAAGGTAGTGATTTTGGAATAATACATGATTGATTTGGATAAATTATGTCAGAAATTCTTGACTTCCTCGAAACCAATTAATGATTTGTATATTCCATCATTGTTGTAATTTATAACATTTTTGGACAGAAGTAGTATATCCTGTATTCTATAAGTAATAAGGGATCATGAATGTAATCAATAAGGTCTTATGGTAATTTCAAATGTTGATGTGTTTTAAAAGAATACACGATGAAGGTGTTCAAATGTTATTACGTGACAAAAATGATCATCATTATGTTTACCTTCCTTATAAATTTTGGACTGTGAGTTTGGATAGAAGTATTTTGGATAATTCTAGTTTGAGATTATTTTTGGATTTCCATAAAAGGACAACCCAGAGGTCAGGCAACAACCCGTCGCGTCCGTCAAGGCCGCGAGACTTGAACCTGCATCCGAAGGGCGAGAAGGGTGTATCACCTACCACTGGCCTACTTGATGTCCTGGATTGAATAATGAAATAATTTTAAAAAAAAATTATGGTAGATGAAATATAAATTCATTTTTTTGATCCCCATACGAATAGGATAAATAGAATATTATTTTTATGCTCTATTAACTTTTAGAGTGAAAGATAAGTTTGTGGTAGAAATTGGTTAAATGATGGGACTCTACATTTCGAGTATATATTTTTCTTCCTCACTTATTCTATGAAAAAATTAATTCTTATACTTTAGTGAAGGGATATTAAAACAGAAACGTGTTATCCTAATACCATATGTTTTATTGAACCAATGGAAATTTAAATCATTATATATTGATGAATTTAATGCCCTCAATTTTACACATGTTTTTGATTGATTACCTCAATCACTACCTATAAATATTTACGTTTTACATCCTATAATATGTCTCTAATTTCCACCAATGTTCTCCTAATCGAGATCATTATTTGGTGGTGACCCTTTCATTTCCCTTTTCCTCTTATTAAGACTATATTTTATTAACCTAATTTCAGATGTTGGTTTTCCCAAAGGTAAATTCTATTTTCAACCTTTTATTTTCGAAAAATAATTTCAAATTGCGAGGATGTAATTTATTGAAGGAGGAAAGAGTGTAACACCCCAAGATGTCATAGTACATTATTTTCTTCAAAATAATTCAATAACTTGCACTACACGCCACACTGAGTTCTAGCACACCATGACTTCCTAAACATGTCGTTCAAAAGAGGTTATGATTAGTATTAAATGTATTTTGATCTTTAAATAATCCTTATAATTTTAGAATCAATATTATGAGTTTATTAGACATAATTTAAGATCAAATACAATTTTCCAGATAAAAGAAGTATTTTTTAAAAAATGCTATTTTACCGCCGTTTAATGGTGAAACCTTTTTAAATCCAATATTTGAAAATTTTATGTTTTAAATTTGACAAAATAAAATTTTTCTATAGAATCGGGACATAAGAATTTAGTTTCAATAATGTTTTTTTGTTTTCTGATAACTTTCATATTTGGATGAATAGTGAAAAATACAATATTTTAACTGAGAACAACTTTTTAAATCAAAATAATTTATATTGGTAAATTATACATTTTAATTATTTGGAAGTATATATAGATTATATTTTTTTCATTTAATCCAATGATGGTCATTTTAAGTAATTTCACTTTGAAATTGGACATACACAGTTGTCAATCTATTGGTAGTTATTATTTCTTAAAAATAATCCCTTTGGTTTTGACAGCGGGAATAAATTTTAAATTAATAAATTAAACGTCTAGGTTTTGGATTTGGTAAAAAAGACTTCATTATTGAATTTGGAAAATCAAAATTAGCTTAAGGTGAAATTTTGGTATTTTTTTTGAAAACTTTCAATTTTTGATTAATAGTGAAAACACTGAACTTTTCACCGTCTTCTTCCCATCTCCTGAGAGAATTTGAAAATTCACATAAAACATAATTTTACTGATTTTGTGAGTGGAAATTTGAAAATCCAAGAAACACGGTTAATATCAAGGAGTAAAATTTGGTTCAATAAGATAAAAGTATTTTTTTGTTAAATAGTAACTTATTACGTTTATTTACCAAGGTAAAAAGTAAATAGGGTAATTAAGGGTAAAAATAATATAATTATTACCCTAACACATGTTCTAATTCTATAATATATGTATTATTTGACCAAAAACAACCTTAGGAATAAAATATTAACTTCTTCGGTTCACTTGAATTACATTAGGACATGTATTATAATTTAATTCAAAGAAGAGTTAAAAGAGGTAAAACCATTGTTTAATAAATAAAACATTTTCAATATAGGGGTACACATAATATAAATTCGATAAAAAATATTCATTATAAATCTAAAAAAGGTTTCATACATAATGGTATTTTATTTATAATTTTTAGAAATTAAATAATTTATTTTATTTATGACACAATGATGATGCAGAAATTACCTTATTAGTTAAATATTATACTAAATGATATTATAAATACCAAAATAAATATAATTTGAGACATTTAATTATTTCCCAGAATTTTATAGGTTAACATGACATGTTACGGTTGATTAAATGAATTAGAATCGAAGTAATAATGTTGTTATGAATTTAGTAAAAACGAAATAACAAATATTGTCAAAAATAACATAAATGAGTTTTTAAAACAAATATTATGTTCTTAATTTAAATTATATTCTTAAAAATATATGGTTCAGAAAAATGACTTATATAATTATAGGTGTATCATTAATGGACCGCTTGGGGGGATCTTGGAAGTATATAGTATGTTTGTTAACTATATAATATAAAAATACAAAGTGACATGGTAAGTGTCAAACTAATTAACTACTAGTTAAAACAAAAAAGATAAGATTAATAAATTGAACCAAACCTGTATAAAACCTATTGGTTGGGTTTATTTTGACCCGTCCCTGCCATATAATTTTAATAATCTACTTTGGAGCCATTAGAAACTGAATATGATTTTATTATAAAATAATACTTTATGTTTTTCCTAAAGAGACCCTCCTCCCCCTTATAAAAGGACATCACATCTATCCAATTATTTATGCCATGAAATACATTTGGTTCATCCAAACCTGACCCAAATATCCTCAAAACATACCTCAATTCATTCTAAAGGCATTTCATTAGTTAGAAAGGTATCTTAAGGATCCCTTTTCTTCAAATCAAAAGTGAGAACCCGAAGAAGAGGGAATAATTTCACCACCCACTTTCAAGTTCCATTCTTCTTAAACATATTATTTCTTTGTTATTTACATTATAAAATAATATATCTAGTTTTTTCTTATATACTGTGATGTTATTATACATATGGTAAAACAATATTCAGTAATTTTTACATCCTTTGAATGACATTTCACCATATGTGCGTACGTACGACTTACCGCCTCCACGTAGTGGTGTAATTGTTATTCTTAACATTATTATTTGGATGGGTATGATATTGATTTTTAATTGAAGTAAATAATAAATATAACATTATAATTATTCTTTATATATGATATTCCATCCAACTTTATAATATTTTAATATCAAAAAAATTATATGGTCGCGTGTGCGTACGTATGGACTACCGTCTCACGAACGCGATGAGATTATTTCTCCATCGTATCCATTCAAGTATAATTCTAATTTTCTGATTAAAAATAATTTTAAAGGACATGATATAATTCTTCATATGAATAAGATACAACCTATGGATAGAAAACACGGCTTATGTAACAAATCATATTAAATAAAACGAGTAAGTTAACACCCGAAACAACGATAATACTAAGATATTATTAAAAAAAGATATGTTAAAAGATCATATATGATATCATAATTATGTATATGGTTCTTGTATAATTTAATAACAATTTTTTAACTATTATAAAGGAGTTTAACATACCATTGACTGAGGAAAATTACAAGTTCATGGTTTATTTCACAATCTCTTCATTATCCGAGTTTGTTTATACCTAATTATCTTTTGGGACCTCTTTATCATCCATTTCCATGTTTCTTAAAAAAATATCCAAAACATTCTTACTATTTTACATACTATAGGTTAAAGTCATTTATACCCTTGTTTGAATTTTTATAAGACATTTATAATGTAATCTTTCTGTCATTTTCCAATCAAGGACCTTTTTAACCTTTTCGACCATATTAAGGTAAGAATGTATTTTTTTAATTTATACGGTGGGTGTGGCTATTTTCAACCATTGTAAAATCATTGAAGCTTCCCAAAAAATGTCTTTTTTATCTTATACGGTGTGTGTGGCTATTTCTTACCATTATAAAATCTCAAAATCCCCCCTTACAAGCTTATAAGAATAATGTCAAAGTAATTTTTTTATAATTATGTGACTTTTAAATGATTTAAGATAATATATATTTCTCTCAAATAGTTTTGATTTCATCTATGTCAACACCCTTTGATTGATTTTTAGCTTATTTGAAGTTGCTTTATTATGATACAAAACGTCCATATTGTATTGATGGTTTTGTGGAATTTTTGACTGTAGATATGTTATTTTTATACCATTCATGGTTTATGGAGAAATTATTGACATTTCATTTTCTAGTTTAAATACAAATGTTTATGTTATGTTTAATCCTATTCATATGAGGAATGCATTTGACATATTAAGTGACTAGTGGAGCCCGCTATAGATCCCTGATGCATCGGTAGGTTTCATGAGACAAACTACTGTCTTGGAAGAAGGCCTTGACAAGATCTTATTTGTAGTCTTGGCACAGGGCCTTGACTATGTGGTTATGATTGTCTGGCACTATGCATTCCATCATTGTGAAAGTGGTTATTGATATTTCATGTGATTATTCGATTAGTAGAATACCCATGTTAAATATTAAATGGATTTATTTCATTTTATTTCTTCCATATTATATTGAAGTTAAATTTTAAAAGGCTTTTGTTTTAGTTATACATTTCCTTAAATGTTTATGATTATTAATGAGTTTTTCTGCTATATTGTTATCCTTACTGAGCATCTGAGATCACCCCATTTTATGTATTATTTCTCCAAGGATATGAAAAAGTATTTTATGAATGACCTACATGGATAGTATGAGGAGATATGAGTGTGGAATATGGAGACTATGTTATTGTAGTTTTTCCTTTTATGATCTAATGTATGTCTTATGAATGTATCTATTGTTTTCATGGCTACAAAACTGATCGATCTTTCGTGACATGATCTTGTTTTTATCATGCCAATGTTACGTAATAATGCACAGAATCTGGGTATCTGGGGTCGGGGCGTTACAGTTGGTATCAGAGAAGTTTAGTAAAAACCTTGGAATCTATATTTAGAAAAACTCTGATAAAAAAACATTTCCCTAAGATATAATTTGAGGATTAGTATAAAAGAATTTACAATAATTTTTTTATTGTAGTGATTTTGTGAGTTTTCCGAGCAATACATCCCTTTTTGGATGCGATCATGTCGAGGTAGCTCTGGAATTGATGTACTTAGGGGTTAAACTCGAAAACACCGCTTTGAGATAGACTCGAATGGGAACTGGTGCACAACAACGGACCTTGCTGCACTCTTGGTTATGACACTCCCGGGGATATGCATAGGATACTTCTCATTTTATTTACAAATCACTATGAAGGGTTTATCAGTATATAATTACTCAATGAAAACATCTTTATGATTATGTTTTATATTAATAAACCATTCATTTTATGCTAGGTATTTTACATGTATTGAATTATTCTTTGCAATTCATAAATTGACCTAGTTTATGCTATTGTATAGAAATTGCGGACAGTAGTGTGAATGTGAACTCTAGAAATATGTATGATCCCTTGAGTAATAAGGATCATATCTTTCACAATATTATGCCAACATTTTGAAGGGAAATAGTCTCCCATGTATTCTCAACATATGAAGAAATAGTATCATGTGTTAATAAGATATGTAAAGAATTATCCGAGTCCTAAGGATTTGAAGGGAAGTAATAGTAGAAAAGGATGGAAGAGAGAAATATGGATAAAGGGAAGAGGGAAAAGAATAATTTTACTATATGTGATAACTATAGGAAAAAATACCCTGGAACTTGACTGGAGGGAATGGGAGTTTTTTATATGTGTGGAGAGAAAAAACACCTTGTACGTGAATACAAGGGAAAGAAAAAGGTTTCAAATGTACAATGTTTCATCTGCAAGGAGTTGGGACACTACATGAACCAATGTTCAAATCATCAGAGTATACCCCAAATGATGCTATTGGATGATAATGAAGTTATGATACTACCACAGATGTGGAGGAATGATTAGTGTTCTTATGTTGTTATTATGGAATTTTTTCATTTGAGTTTTGTATCAACAATATACTGGTTATAATTATTATGGAGCATATAATGATTGTGTTGCAGTACTATTTCATTATGGACTTGAGATTGTGTGGGACCAAGAAAAGTGACTCAATAGCTGGTTAAATTCATGGAAAATATATGGTTGAGAGAAAGATAAACCATAATATTATTATGATACCAAAGTAGTGATTTTGGAATAATACATGATTGATTTGGATAAATTATGTCGGAAATTCTTGACTTCCTTGAAACTGATTAATGATTTTTATATTCCATCATTGTTGTAATTTATAACATTTCTGGACAGAAGTAGTATATCCTGTATTCTATAAGTAATAAGGGATCATGAATGTTTTCAATAAGGTCTTATGGTAATTTTAGATGTTGAAGTGTTTTAAAAGAATACATGATGAAGTTGTTCACATGTTATTACATGGCAAAATGGATCATCATTATGTTTACCTTCTCTATAAATTTCGGACTTTGAGTTTGGATAGAAGTATTTTGGATAATTCTAGTTTGAGATTATTTTTGGATTTCTATAAAAGGACAACCCAGAGGTCAGGCGACAACCCGTCACGTCCGTCAAGGCCGCGAGACTTGAACATGCATCCGAAGTGCGAGAAGGGTGTATCACCTACCACTGGCCTACTTGATGTCCTGGATTGAATAATGCAATTTTTTATAAAGAAAATTATTGTAGATGAAATATAAATTCATTTTTTTGAACCCCATACGAATATGATAAATAGAATATTATTTTTATGTTCTATTAACATTTAGAGTGAAAGATGAGTTTGTGGTAGAAATTGGTTAAATGATGGGACTCTACATTTCGAGTATATATTTTTCTTCCTCACTTATTCTATGAAAAAAATAATTCTTATACTTTAGTGAAGGGATCTTAAAACAGAAACGTGTTATCCTAATACCATATGTTTTATTGAACCAATGGAAATTTAAATCATCATAGATTGATGAATTTAATGCCCTCAATTTTACACATGTTTTTGATTGATTACCTCAATCACTACCTGTAAATATTTATGTTTTACATCCAATTATATGTCTCTAATTTCCACCAATGTTCTCCTAATCAAGATCATTATTTGGTGGTGACCCTTTCATTTCCCATTTCATCTTATTAAGACTATATTTTATTAACCGAATTTCAGATGTTGGTTTTCCCAAAGGTAAATTCTATTTTCAACCTTTTATTTTCGTAAAATAATTTCAAATTGCGAGGACGTAATTTATTGAAGTAGGAAAGAGTGTAACACCCCAAGATGTCATAGTACATTATTTTCTTCAAAATAATTCAATAACTTGCACTACACGCAACACTGAGTTCTAGCACACCATGACTTCCCAAACATGTCGTTCAAAAGCGGTTATGATTAGTATTAAATTAATTTTGATCTTTAAATAATCCTTATAATTTTAGAATCCATATTATGAGTTTATTATACATAATATAATATCAAATACAATTTTTCAGATAAAAGAAGTATTTTTTTAAAAATGCTATTTTACCTCCGTTTAATGGTGAAGCCTTTTTAAATCCAATATTTGAAAATTTTATATATTAAATTTGACAAAATAAACTTTTTCTATAGAATCGGGACATAAGAATTTAGTTTCAATAATGTTTTGGTGTTTTCTGATAACTTTCATATTTGGATGAATAGTGAAAAATGCAATATTTTAACTCAGAACAACTTTTTAAATCAAAATAATTTATTTTGTTAAATTATACATTTTAATTGTTTGGAAGTATAAATAGATTATATTTTTCTCATTTAATCCAATTATGGTCATTTTAAGTAATTTTTTCTTTGAAATTAGACATAAACAATTGTCAATCTATTGGTAGTTATTATTTCTTAAAAATAATCTCTTTGGTTTTGACAGCGAGAATAAATTTTAAATTAAAAAATTAAACATCTAGGTTTTGGATTTGGTAAAAAAATACTTCATTATTGAATTTTGAAAATCAAAATTAGCTTAAGGTGAAATTTTGGTATTTTTTTGAAAACTTGCAATTTTTGATTAATAGTGAAACCACTGAACTTTTCACCGTCTTCTTCCCATCTCCTGAGAGAATTTGAAAATTCACATAAAACATAATTTTACTGCTTTTTTGAGTGGAAATTTGAAAATCTAAGAGACATGGTTAATATCAAGGAGTAAAATGTGGTTCAATAAGTTAAAAGTTTTTTTTGTTGAATAGTAACTTTTTACGTTTATTTACCAAGGTAAAAAGTAAATAGGGTAATTAAGGGTAAAAATTATATAATTATTACCCTAACACATGTCCTAATTCTATAATATATGTATTATTTGACAAAAAACAACCATAGGAATAAAATATTAACTTCTTCGGTTCACTTGAATTACATTAGGACGTGTATTATTATTTAATTCAAAGAAGAGTTAAAAGAGGTAAAACAATTGTTTAATAAATAAAACATTTTTCATATAGGGGTATACATAATATAAATTCGATAAAAAATATTCCTTATAAATCTAAAAAAGGTTTCCTACATAATGGTATTTTATTTATAATTTTTAGAAATTAAATAGTTTAGTTTATTTATGACACAATAATGATGAAGAAATTACCTTATTAGTGAAATATTATACTAATTGATATTATAAATACCCAAATAAATATAATTTGAGACATTTAATTATTTCCCAGATTTTTATAGGTTAACATGACATGTTACGGTTGATTAAATGAATTAGAATCGAAGTAATAATGTTGTTATGAATTTAGTAAAAACGAAATACAAAATATTGTCAAAAATAACATAAATGAGTTTTTAAAATAAATATTATGTTATTAATTGATATTATATTCCTAAAAATATATGGTTCAGAAAAAGGACTTATATAATTATAGGTGTATCATTAATGGATCACTTGGGGGGCTCTTGGAAGTATATAGTATGATTATTAACTATATAATATAAAAATACAAAGTGACATGGTAAGTGTCAAACTAATTAACTACTAGTTAAAACAAAAAAGATAAGTTTAATAAATTGAACCAAACCGGTATAAAACCTATTGGTTGGGTTTATTTTGACCTGTCCCCACCATATAATTTTAATAATCTACTTTGGATCCATTAGAAACTGAATATGATTTTATTATAAAATAATACTTTATGTTTTTTCTAAAGAGCCCCTCCTCCCCCTTATAAAAGGACATCACTTCTATCCAATTATTTATGCCATAAAATACATTTGGTTCATCCAAACCCGACCCAAATATCCTCAAAACATACCTCAATTCATTCTAAAGTCATTCCATTAGTCAGAAAGGCATCTTAATGAGCCCTTTTCATCAAATCAAAAGTGAGAACCCGAAGAAGAGGGAATAATTTCACCACCCACTTTAAAGTTCCATTCTTCTTAAACTTATTATTTCTTTGTTATTTACATTATAAAATAATATATCTAGTTTTTTCTTATATACTGTGATGTTATTATACATTTGGTAAAACAATATTAAGTAATTTATCCATCCATTGAATGACATTTCACCATACGTGCGTACGTATGACTTACCGCCTCCACGTAGTGGTGTAATTGTTATTCTAAACATTATTATGTGGATTGGTATGATATTGATTTTTAATAGAAGTAAATAATAAATATAACATTATAATTATTCTTTATATATGATATACCATCCAATTTTATATTATTTTAATATCAAAAAAATTATATTGTCGCGCGTGCGTACGTATGGACTACCGTCTCACGAACGCGATGAGATTCTTTCTCCATCGTATCCATTCAAGTATAATTCTAATTTGATGATTAAAAATAATATTTAAGGACATGATATAATTCTTCATATGAATAAGATACAACCTATGGATTGAAAACACGGTTTATGTAACAAATCATATTAAATAAAATGAGTAAGTTAACACCCGAAACAACGATAATACTAAGATATTATTAAAAAAGCTATGTTAAAAGATCATATATGATATCATAATTATGTATATGGTTCTTGTATAATTTAATAACAATGTTTTAACTATTATAAAGTATTTTAACATACCATTTACTGAGGAAAATTACAAGTTCATGGTTTATTTCACAATCTCTTCATTATCCGAGTTTGTTTATACGTAATTATCTACTGGGACCTCTTTATCATCCATTTCCATGTTTCTTAAAAAAAATCCAAAGCATTCTTACTATTTTACATACTATAGGTTAAATTCATTTATACCCTTGTTTGAATTTTTATAAGACATTAATAAAATAATCTTTCTGTCATTTTCCAATCAAGGTCCTTTTTTACCTTTTCGACCGTATTAAGGTAAGAATGTATTTTTTTAATTTATACGATGGGTGTGGCTATTTTCAACCATTGTAAAATCATTGAAGCTTCCCAAAAAATCATGTAAGTGTATTTTCAATGTCAATGTTTTATTTTATAATTAATTGAATTTTAAATGATTTCAAAAAAAGTGATATTTCTCTCCAATAGTTTTGATATCATATATGTTAACATCCTTTGATGTATTTTAAGCTTATTTGAAGTTGATTTATTATGATACAAAAATTCCATATATTATTGAAGGTTTTGTGGTATGTTTGACTGTGTATATATTATTTTTATACCATTCATGGTTTATGGAGAATGTATTGACATTTCATATGATAGTTTTAATATGAATGTTTATGTTAGGATTAAACCTGTTCAAATGAGGAATGTATTGGACTTATTATGTGATGGGTGGAGCCCGCTATAGCTTTTGGATGCATCAGTAGGTATCATGAGACAAAGTACTGTCTTGACTCAAGGCCTTGAAAAAATCTTATTTGTAGTCTTGGCACATGGCTTTGACTACGTGGATATGATAGTATGAAATTATGCATTGCATCATAATGAAATTCGTTATTGGTATTAGATGTGATTATTCGATTAGTAGACTATCCATGTGAATAAATAAATGGAATTATTTCATTTTATTTTTTCCATATTATGTTGATTTTCATGTTTAAAAGGCTTTTGTTTTAATTATACATTGCATTAAATGTTTATGCTTATTCATGAAAGTTTCTTCTATATTGTTATCCTTACTAAGCATCTGAGCTCACCCCTTTCTATGTTTTATTTCTCCTAGGATGTGAAGAAGTATTTTATGACTGACCTGCATGGATAGTCTGATGGGATATGAGTGTGGACAATGAAGACTATGTTGTTGTAGTTTTTCATTTTATGATGTAATGTAACACTTATGAATGTATCTAGTGTTTCCAAGGCTACTAAACTGATCGATATTTTGAGACATAATCTTTTTTATCGTGACAATGTTATGTAATAAAGTACCAACTCTATGTAACTGGGCTCGGGGCGTTACATTATAGGCCACCAAAATTTTATAACATTTTAAGAAAAATCATGATATTTTATTCAGAATAAAACACAACCCACATGATGGGTAACAAAGTGTTGAATCTAACAAATCCATGATGTATAAACCCAATGCTGATGTGCGACATGTGTTAGTGATGACCATGTGCATGTATGATGGTAAGGTTAATTTGTCATTGTTTTTCACATTACCAATTTCAATAAAAATATTAATATTGAAATAGTGGTGTTACTATTTAGGATCCGGTGTTAATGTATTATATTGGATATAATGTTCAAACAATATCAGTTTTTTACTATTTTAAGAGATATATTGAAGGAAATATCGCATAGTTATTGATTTTATGACCTATTAAAAGTTAATTTTTATTATTTACAAAAATAAAAATTAATTTTTTGATATTCAATTTCTGGATTGACATATTATGTTTATAATAATTAGAGAAGTACATAATGATGAAATTGTTCCAATAAAATAGAAAGATCTCAAGTACCTGCATTTTCTAATGATCATAGTCAATTTTCTAAAGGAATTTCTCATCTTTAAAATAATGGCTATGAAATAAAATAATTAACAATTTCAATCTTATAGGATGAAAAATGTTCTTTCAAATAAGCATATATTAATCATTTTTACTCCTAATATTTTGATTTATCATTCATAATATTTTTATTAATGATCTCTAACATTCTATATAATTATTAATACTTTCCATCCATTTCTTTATCTCCACATTTCAACAATTTTCTCTAATTTGTACACATAGTATGTGATATTCCAAAATACCATCATACTTCCATTTCATTATTATAGAGAAAATTTTTTAATAACCCATTATGATGTAGGTTTTGACCTTTTTTTGATATATAAAACCATTGATAATTTTCATTATTATTATTTTTAAATGGTTTAAATATATATAATGGGGTATAATGTAACTCCCTAAAATATTGAAGAATAAAATTTGGTACGATTGCCAATAAAAAATGACACAAAAATATAATATGATATTGTTAAACCCAAAGAATTCATTATATTGTTATTTTTATATAAATTCAATTACAATCACAAAAATCAATACACATAACGTGAAGAATAAATGATCTGTAATATCGTATACCAATAAAACGTTTACCAAAAAATTTTGGGTATGAGTAGTACTATGTAAATTATTAAATTAATATAGTTTAAACATATATAAAATATATTCAATAAATATATACTTACTATATATAAATTATGAAATAATTTAAGTAACAAGAAAACATTTCTATGAAATAATATTTTTTAAAATAATTGTTTATTAGTCTTTTGAAATAATATGATAAACATAATACATAACACAATTATAAAATAATATTTTGGAAAATTATACTACATATTGAAATAAGTATACCAAATTATTCTTTAAGTGAAATTTTTTATTTTTCAAAACATTATTATTTTTTCAATGAATATTAAATAGGGATTTTTTAAAAAAAACCTTTTATATAATATACATTCATAATTTTAATTTAATAGAATATTAAAAATCAAAATACTTAAATTAAATATTTATTTTTATTACACCACCATGGTCAACATAGAAAATCCAAATGAACTAGACAATCATGTAATATAGGTAAAACAAGAAAACATAAATGAGTTATTAATATAAGTAAAATAATACCAGAAACTGAAATAAAAAATAAAATAGATGAGATAACAGAAATGATATATAATAAAAGAAAAAATATATGTTCTAGAATGTATATTAAATATCATTGTGACCAATAATGTCCTCTATATTATTATGAATTGAATGCATGAGAATCCTGGGAAGAAAACATGTTACCATATGCTCGTCTAATTACTTGAATCCTTCAATAAAACATAAAAACATGTAATTCTAACAGTTAGGTGTGGGAAAATTTTTAGTATGATACGAAATTATTTTCATTACATGCTCTAAAATCAGAAATTAAAAAATTATAGCTTTTAAATCAAATATGTTTTACAACGTATTTTTATAAATCCAAATCATTTATAAATAATTTTTTCATTATTATACTTTTTATTTCATAAAATACTTTCATATTATGAATACATAAATATGAATTTTATAAGTTATAAAATAAGGAATCATATACATGTTTCAATTGGTAAAAAAGTAAAAAAAATGCTAGAAATGGGCTATAATGTAATGATATTTGATATAACCACTTATAAAAACCTATAAAAAGAATTTTTGATTTAAAAAATCATGTGATTAATTACCAGGAATGAAAACTGTAACATCACAGGAAAATAATGAATAAATCATTTTCATATTTATTAATATTTACGACTTAAATATTAATTTTACTTTAAAGGGGTTTCTATGTTCGACAGCGTACCCGATACGCAACAAGAAGTTTCTTTGAAATCTTACGTTGCACACTAGTAATAAAATAATATAATTTTAAATGGTAGTTAACACATAGCTGTTGTATTGTCGTGAATGGATAGAAATAACTAATATATGATTATATATGTTTTTAAATGTATTTACTTTTATCTAATAAAAGATAAAGGCTTAAAATATGGAAAGAATTCAATTTTAGGCATATATACGCTAATTTTCACTAAAGGTTCACTTATCGCCTTTTGATAGAGAACCTTCATTAAATATAGATTTTTTCACTCTTATACATTCTATTGGACCAAATAAAACTCTTCTTTAGAATCGGGACATCAAAATTTACATTGTGTAAAATTTTGTTATTTTTCCGATAAAGTTCATTTTTTTAATGAACAGTGAAAAATGTTGTATTTTAATTCAAATCCTCTTTTAATATAATTTATTTATATGATTATATTATCATATTAATTGATTTTCAAGTGAAATTATAATATATTTTTACCATCAAATTCAATAGTGGTTGTTGGAATTAATTTCACTTTGAAATCGGACTTAAACTAGTGTCAATATTTTGATACTTATTGTTTCATGAAAACACGCTATTTTCTTTGACAGTGGGAATTAATTATTAAATTAATTAATGAAACATATATGTTTCTAATTTTGTAAAATAGACTTCATTTTTTAATTCAGAATATCAAATATATCTTAGGGTGAATTTTTGGTACTTTTTCTGAAAAACTTCAATTTTTGATGAATAGTGAAACCACTAAGTTGTACATATAAAAACTGATTTTTCGCTTAAATGAATTTTTTCAACTTCTGTGTTTTGAATTTCAAAAATATTACATACATGGTTTTCATTAACAAGAAAAATTTGGTTCAATGGGATTAAAATAATTGTTTGGTAAATAGTAACTTTTAAGTTTTTAATCGCGATTAGAGGTAATTAATGTAGTTTATGGTAAAAATAATGTTTTAATAATATGAAATGAACTAGAAGCATGTCCTACCCTTATTGGATGTGTCATGTCCGACCAAGGAAATCCATGGGTCTACTTGGGGACCTTATGGAGCCACTTTGGTAGGAAAATGACATTAATACCTTTTTATTTAATGTTAAAGTAAAAATGTCACAAACATGAGTTGTTTTACTAAAACAATTTTTAAGTGAGGTTATACGAGTCATATTTTTGACAATAAATATTCATTGGAAAGTTAAAACGATTTCCTACATCATGATGTTTTTGTAATAATTTTTAGACATTAAATATATTAAATTATTTATAACACCATGACGATGTAGTGATTACCTCAGTATTTAACGATTTAAATAAAATGGAAAGATAATGTAAAATCTAAGACCTAAACATGTCCAAAACCTATTATATGGGTGGATTTAGAACCCTTATCACCTTATCCTAGAAACAATTCAATGTGGGACCATTAAAATCCGAAACTCATTCTATAATAAAGTAACATTCCCTTACATTCCAAGAGTGCCCCTCCTCTCCTCTTATAAAAGGCCCCCAACTCTACCACCTTACCCACACATCTCAAGCCATTGGTTAGGCCAAGCTCTGATCTTTTTGTATCTAAACTTCCCTCTCTTACTTCTAGAAGCCTCAATTTGGGCAGAATTCTTCCCAAGGAAGCCTTTGAGCTCAAATCTAAGAGAGTTACCCAATTTTAAGGTAATGTGTTCACTTGTGTTCTTTTGTTTTATTTTGCTTCTCCAACCCCCTAAACTCTTTTTATTAATTTCTTTTGTAACAACTCCAGTATCTTAATTATACTAGGATGTTGTTATAATAATAATTCGAGCTACACTAACACACATCTACATCTAATGGTTAAAGAACATATTGTTTCTGTGGTTGGTGAATTTCTGCCTCATTAAACGATGATTGTTCAATCTTCTTTTAAACACCTTTAATGGTGACCATTAGGATTTCACCCTATTTATAAATGATATATATTATTTTTATGTTTTACTTATGCTTATGTATTTTTCATTTTTGGTATACCTTTATGGTTTCCATTATGGGTATATGCGATATCTTCATTTTTGGAAGTGCGGACTACCGCCCCCTCAAAGTGATTTGATTCGTTAATGCCATATGTGGGACGTATAAATGATGAACTTAAAATTATTATAGATGATGTTATACTGGAATTATAATATACCTTTATATCATTATTATTTCATTCCCTTAAAGTATGAGATATAAATGAAAGTAGCGTTCATGCGTGCGTACAGCTTACCGTCTCCATGAATGGTGCATTTCATTTCTTATCCATAGATGTAATGTACTATTATAAGTAGATATAAATAATGGATATATATGATCTTTGTTAAATCTAAATTATTAATATAATTCTGGAATTAAATTATACATATCTATCATTTAGTTTTAATTCAATTAATGTGACATAGAAATGAAAGTAGCGTTCATGCGTACGTACAACTTACTGTCTCCATGAACAGTGCATTTCACTTCTTACCTCTAAATGATTATGTAATATTATAAATACATGTATATTCTGGATATATATGATATATATGATACCCAAATCATTAATCTCATTCTGGATATAATTAATATTTGACCACACGAATAACATGTAATTGTAAGAAGTCCACATTCGACTTAAGAACCAAATATCGACAAAACAAACATTATTAACATAAATGATTACATAATGTTTATAACATGGAAATAAATGATATAAAAAGAATAATGAACATTAAAAAGGTTCTTAAGAAAGTTGAAATAAACTCAAGTTTATTATATAGGACGTTAAAGAACGATCGAGTCAAGTCGGACCCGAGGTAAGGGACTTCGTCTCAATCTTCTTTCATTGAGGCATATTTCGTTTTATACACAACTTTCTTTTATACAGTTTATAAACCAGTCTGACTTTTACTTTTATAAAAAATGAATATTTTTCTACTAAGCATTTTACTACATGACAAAATGGAATTTTTCTTTTAACGTACGCGGCGACAACGACTTTTTCCGCCGCCACGAGTATTATTTGGACTTTGGCTTCCTCAAGAAGCCGTAATGTTTTTAAAAGTAAATAAATTCCATATACTCTTTTAGGTATTTCGGTATTTAAAATAGTTTTTATAATGGGTTTGTTATGTCAATATATTTTAGTGATATATTGTGATCGAAATGTGGAACTATTTTCTTTCCATTATATTTGTTTTATGTCTTATGATTTTATAATTGTACTTGGACATTTGACGGGTGGTTACGTGATAAAAAATATGATTGGTGGTGTCATGAATACCAAGACAGGTGGTTACTTTATAACCTCCAATTTATTGGGTATGGAAGTCATCTGTATGGCTATTCCATTAAGTTTGTATGGAAGTTGGCCGAACGGATATTCCATTAAGTGATATGTGTGGAAGTCAACTATATGGTTATTCCACTTAAGTATGTTTATGTCCCAAGTTACCTTTATATGTTATGTGTTCTCTAAATGGAAATTATGGTAATCTTTTGTTTACAAAAGGGTAAGTAATGATATTTTATTCAGTGAAGAGTTTTTTCTACTTCATAAAGGTGAAGTTATTACTTTGATAAAGTATACATGGTTTACTTGTTGTTTTTAAAACTAACAGTTTTCATTCATTGTGTATCCCTTACTGAGATTTTTATGCTCACCCCAATTTTTTATGAAATGTTTTTCACAGGATTTAATGTGGAATAGGTTCAAGGATGGGATCAAGGGAATGTCATGCTATCTAAAACATGGAATTAGACATGTTTCTTTTTAAGAGTTTTTATTTTATGGAAACTTAGTCTAATTTGTAATATTTTGAGATGTTACAGTTATGTCCTAATTCTCTAAAACTCTAAACATGAAAATATCCTCAATGTGAATTATGCATTTAATTCAATATTAAGTAAGGTTTAAGGCTGGGGCCTTATAGTTGGTATCAGAGGTCGGTTTAGATAACTTTAGGAGTTATAATTCTATTAAATGATTATCCAAAAATATTTTTTTGAAATGATAAAGCATTTAAAGATTACCATGTTGCTTAAACTAAGGTATTGTAGTGTTAAGAATGGTTTTTTATAGAGGAAACAGAGAAGTTTTTTTGGTATGGCATGCTGAGGGAAATGACCTTCCAAATCAGCATACTGAGATGGTCAGAATCAGAATTGAGCAGTTTACTTTAGTGATTTCTTAGTTGAATCAATTTTCTTGGTTTGGCAGGTTACTATCGAAGGTTTGTTGAAAATTTTTCATGTTTATCTAGTCCAATTACTAAGATAACTCGGAAGGGTGTTATGTTTATCTGGAAAAAAGAATGTAATGATTGTTTTCAGGAGTTGAAAAGAAGATTGGTGAATGCTCCAGTTTTGGCACTTCCTTCCAGGAATAGTGAGTTTGTTATATAAAGTGATTCTTTGTTGAAGGGAATTGGTTGTTTCCTTATGTAGAATGATCAGGTAATTGCATATGCTTCACGTTAGTTGAAAACTCAAGAGGTAAATTACCCTACACATGATTTGGAATTAGCTGTTGTTGTTTTTGCTCTAAAAATTTGGAGGCATCATTTGTATGGAGTAAAGTGTGAAATATATAATGATCACAAAAGTTTAAAGTATATATTCACTCAGAAAGAATTGAACATGAGACATAGGATATGGATGGAATTAATCAAGGATTATGATTGTACAATTCATTACCATCCGGGAAAAGTAAATAAAGTGGCCGATTCATTGAGTCGAAAAAGTAATGCATAATTAACCATGCTACGTTTCGAAGGAGATCCTTTGGTTTTTGATTTGATGAACTTTGGAATAGAAGTTGTTGGTGCAAGATGATCTTCTGTTTTGCTTCAGGTATTAGTGAAATCATCTCTATTAGACAGAATCAAGCAAGCACAGAAGCAAGACAGCGTGTTTCAGAAAAAGGTAGAGCTGGTTCAGAAGGGTAAGTTACCTGAATTCAACATTGATAGTGATTTTTTTTGAGATTTGGGAAGAGATTGTATGTTCCTTGTGATTCACAGTTGAAGAGAGAGTTGTTATGTGAAGCTCATAGTTCTCCGTTTTCAGTTCATCCTAGCAGTACGAAGAAGTACAGATATCTGTGGGAGTATTACTGGTGGGATAAAATGAAAAGAGATATTACTGATTTTACTGTAAAGTGTTTGACTTGTTAGCAGGTTAAAGCAGAGTGGAAGTTACCTACAAGGGATGCTTCATCCATTACCTGTGCCAGAGTGGAAATGGGAAAATATATCCATGGACTTTGTTATGGGATTACAGAGGACATCTCGAGGTAATAATGCAATCTGGGTTATTGTTGATCGCTTGACTAAATCTGCTCATTTCCTTGCATACGAGATACTTTTTCCCAAGATCAACATTCTCGTTTGTATCTTAAAGAGATAGTCAGGTTACATGGAGTTCCACTATCCATTTCATCTGACCATGATCCCAGGATTACTTCTATCTTTTGGAATGGCCTTTAGAAGTCGTTGGGTACTGAATGAAATTTTAGTACAACTTTTAATCCCCAATCTGATGGGCAGTCAGAACGAACAATTCAGACCTTGGAGGAAATGCTACAAGCTTTTTCTTTGGATTATCAGGGAAGTTGGGACCAACATCTTTCATTGGTTATGTTTTTATATAATAACAGTTTTCATTCTAGTATACATATGGCACTGTTTGAGGCATTATATGGGAAGCGGTGTCGAACTCCAGCTTTTTGGGATGAAGTGGGTGAAAGGAAGCAGATGGGACCAAAATTGATAGAAGAGTTGGTAGAAAAAGATCAGTTGATTCAGAAACACGTGAAAACACCTCAGAGCAGGCAGAAGAGTTATGCGGATAACCGGAGGAAGGATCTATCTTTCAATGTAGGTGATCATGTTTTTCTCAAAGTTTCATCGTGGAGAAGTGTGATGCGATTTGGTAAGAAAGGAAAGCTGAGTCCAAGGTTCATTGGACCATATGAAATTTTGGATAAAGTTGGATCAGTTGCTTACCTAGTGGATTTACCTCCGAGTTTATCTCAGGTACACAACGATTTTCATGTTTCGATGTTGAGAAATTATATGCCAGATCCATCTCATGATTATGTCCAAAGGCAGTTCAGCTGGAAGAGAATCTCTCTTATGAAGAACAACCAGTCCATATTCTTGACCGAAGAGAGCAATTGTTGCTAAATAAGGTAATTTACCAGGTAATGGTTTTTTGGAAAAACCATATGGTTGAAGAGGAAACATGGGAATCTGAAAATGCTATGACGGAAAAATACCCCCCACTTATTTTGATAAGTGAATAAAATTGGGAGGATGCAATTTCCAAAAGCGGGGAAGGGTGTAACATCCCAGGTAAATAATGAATAAAACATTTTCATATTTATTAATATTTACGAATTATATGTTAATTTTACTTTAAAGGGGTTGCTATGTTCGATAGCGTACCCTATACGCAATAAAGAGTTTCTTTGAAATCTTACGTTGCACACTAGTAATAAAATAATATTATTATAAATGGTAGTTAACACATAGCCATTTTATTGGAGGGAATGGATAGAAATAACTAAAATATTATTATATATGTTTTTAAATGTTTTTACTTTTATATAATAATAGATAAAGTCTTAAAATACGGAAAGAATTCAATTTTAGGCATATATACCCTAATTTTCACTAAAGGTTCACTTATCGCCTTTTGATAGCGAACCTTCATTAAATATATTTTTGTTCACTATTATACATTCTACTGGACCAAATAAAACTCTTCTTTAGAATCGGGACATCAAAATTTACTTTGTGTAAATTTTTGGTATTTTTCTGATAAAGTTCATTTTTTTAATGAACAGTGAAAATGTTGTATTTTAATTCAAAACCTCTTTTAATATAATTAATTTATATGATTAGATTATCATTTGATTTGTTTTTAAAGTGAAATTAGAATATATTTTTACCATCAAATTTAATAGTGGTTGTTGGAATTAATTTCACTTTGAAATCGGACTTAAACTAGTGTCAATCTTTTGATACGTATTGTTTCATGAAAACACGCTATTTTCTTTGACAGCGGGATTTAATTATTAAATTAATTAATGAAACTTATATTTTTTGAAATTTGTAAAATAGGCTTCATTTTTTAATTCAGAATATCAAATATAGCTTAGGGTGAATTTTTTGTATTTTTCTGAAAGACATCAATTTTTTATGAATAGTGAAACCACTAAGTGGTACTTATAAAAACTGATTTTTCATTTAAATTAAATTTTATCACTTCTGTGTTTTGAATTTCAAAAATCCGACATACATGCTTGTCATTATGAAGTAAAATGCGGTTCAATGGGATTAAAATAATTTTTGGTGAATAGTAACTTTTAAATTTTTAATCGCGATTAGAGGTAATTAGTGTAGTTTAAGGTAAAAATAATGTTTTAATAATATCAAATGACCTAGACACATGTCCAAACCTTATTTTATGTGTCATGGCCGACCAAAAAAATCCATGGGTCAACTTGGGGATCACATGGAGCCACTTTGGTAGGAAAATGACATTAATACCTTTTTATTTAATGTTAAAGTAAAAATGTCACAAACATGAGTTGTTTTACTAAAAAAAATTAAATGGGGTTATACAAGTCATAATTTTGACAATAAATATTACTTGGAAATATAACAAGATTTAATACATCATGATATTTATTTAATAATTTTTAGACATTAAATAAATTAAATTATTTATGACACCATGATGATGAAATGATTACCTCATTATTTAACGATTTAAATAAAATGGAATGATAATGTAAAATATAAGACCTAAACATGTTAAAAACCTATTGGATGGGTGGATTTCGAACCCTTATCACCTTATCCTCGTTACACATCAATGTGGGACCACTAAAATCTGAAACTCATTCTATAATAAAGTATCATTTCCTTACATTCCAAGAGTGCCCCTCCTCTCCTCTTATAAAAGGCCCCCATCTCTACCACCTTACCCACACCTCTCAAGCCTTTGGTTCGTCCATGATATGATCTTTTTGTATCTCCACTTCCCTCTCTTACTCCTATAATCCTCACATTGGGAATAATTCTTCCCAAGGAATGCTTTGAGCTCATATCTAAGAGAGTTACCCGATTTTAAGGTAATGTGTTCACTTGTGTTCTTTTGTTTTATTTTTCTTCTACAACCCCCTAAACTCTTTTTATTCTTTTCTTTTGTAACAACACCGGTATATTCAATATACTAGGATGTTGTTATAATAATAATTAGAGCTACACTTACACACATCTACATCTAATGGTTAAAAAACATACTATTTCTATGGTTGGCGAATTTCTGCCTCACGAAACAATGATTGTTCAATCTTATTTTAAACACCTTTAATGGTGGCCATTAAGATGTCAATCTATATATATATGATATATATTATGTTTTTGTTTTCCTTATGCTTATTTATTTTTCATTTGTGGTATAATTTTATGGTTTCCATTATGGGTATACGTGATATCTTCATTTTAGGAAGTGCGGACTACCGCCCCCTCAAAGTGATTTGATTCGTTAATGCCATATGTGGGATGTTTAAAGGATGGATTTAAATTTATTATATATGTTGTTATATTGGAATTATAATATAACTTTATATCATTATTATTTAATTCCATTAAATTATGAGATAGAAATGAAAGTAGCGTTCATGCGTATGTACGACCTACCGTCTCCATGAAATGTGCATTTCATTTCTTATCCCCAAATGTAGTGTAGTATTATATGTAGATATAAATAATGGATATAAATGATATATGTTAAATCTAAATGATTAATATAATTCTGAAATTAATGTATACATATCTATCATTTACATTTAATTCCATTAATGTGACATAGAAATGAGAGTAGTGTTCTTGCGTACGTACGGCTTACCATCTACATGAACGGTGCATTTCATTTCTCACCTCTAAATGATTATGTAATATTATAAATACATGTATGTGCTGGATATATATGATATATATGATTTCCAAATCATGAATATCATTCTGGATACAACGAATATTTGACAACACGAACAACATTTAATTATAAGAAGTCCACTTTCAACTTAAGAACCAAATATCGGGAAAACAAAAATTATTAACATAAATGATTAAATAATGTTTATAACATGGGAATAAGTGATATAAAAGTAATAATTAACTTTAAAAAGTTTCTCAAGAAAGTATATATTAACTCATGTTTATTATTCAGGATGTTAAAAAATGATCGAGTCAAGTCGGACCCGAGGTAAGGGACTTCGTCTCAATCTCCATTCATTGAGAAATATTTCATTTTATACACAAATTTATTTTATACACTGTATAAACCCCTTTTACTTTTACTTTTATACAAAAGGAATCTTTTTCTACGAAGCATTTTACTAAATGACAAAAAATAATGTTTCTTTTAACCTACGCGGTGACAACGACCTTTTCTGCCGCAGCGAGTATTATTTGGACTTTGGCTTCCTCAAGAAGTCGTAATGTTTTTAAAAGTAAAAAAATGCCATATACTCTTTTAGGTATTTCGGTATTGAAAATGGTTTTTATAATGGGTTTGTTATGTCAATATATGTTAGTGATATATTTTGATCTAAATGTAGAAATGTTTTCTTTCTATTATATTTGGTTTATGTATTATGATTTTATAATCGTACTTGGACATTTGATAGGTGGTTAGTGATAAACCATATGACGGGTGGTGCAGTGAATACCAAGACGGGTGATTACGTTATAACCTCCAATGCATTGGGTATGGAAGTTGGCCGTATGGCTATTACATTAAGTATGTATGGAAGTTGGCCGAATGGCTATTCCATTAAGTGATATGTGTGGAAGTCAACCGTATTGTTATTCCACTAAAGTATGTTTATGTCCCAAGTTACCTTTATATGTTATGTGTTCTCTATCTGGGTTTTATGGTAATATTTTGGTTACAAAAGTGTATGTAATGATAATTTATTCAGTGAAGAGTATTTACTACTTCATAAATGTGATGGTATTACTTTGATAAAGTATACATGGTTTACTTGTTGTCTTTAAAACTAACAGTTTTCATTTTTTGTGTATCCCTTACTGAGATTTTTTTGCTCACCCCATGTTTTTTTGAAATGTTTTTCATAGGACTTAATGTGGAATAGATTCAAGGATGGGATAAAGGGAAAGTCATGCTATCTAAAACATGGAACTAGGCATGTTTCTTTTTAAGAGTTTTTATTTTATAGAAACTTAGTCTACTTTGTAATATTTTGAGATGTAACATTTATGTCCTAATTCTCTAAAACACTAAACCTGAAAAGATCCTCAATGTGAATTATTCATTTAATTCTATATTAAGTAATGTTCAAGGTTGGGGCCTTATAAAAACCCACTCCAATGTGTAGGCTCTAGCCTATGATATATTTTATTTTAGACATTAAAAATAATAAACTTTTTGATGACTGACCCAACAAATATTGATTCCATAAAATTGATATGAAAAAATCATACTTCTTAGTGCTGAAACATGCAAAAATTATACTTGTTTCAAATTCCCAAATCACCAATGGTTCATAATATGAAATATCCAAAATCCTTTCCAGAACCATGTTCAAATATTTATTTAAAATTTCAATTCTTTACCAATAATTTTTGGATTGTTAATATCTATTTATGAATTAATAAAAAAAATTTAAAAAAAATCACATTTTGAAACCATTTTCCTTACTATGAAATAATTTGAAACCATTTGTCACTTAAAATCAATGAAAAAATTCAATGAATTTATCATTAATGACATTAAATTTTTTAGATTATTAAATTTTATAGAAAATGAAACATGTGAAGGGTATAAACCTTGAATCGTTGGAGTGTGGTGACAAAAAATCAAGAGAACGAACCTCACAACAAATTGTACAAAATGAAACTAAATAGTATTGATAGAAAAACTGATTTGACCATAGATATGTAGCCAAAACTATTGAGGAATCCAAAAATAAAAAAAATCATGAAGTATTATATATTTCGAGGGATGAAATCCAACAACAATGATGTTCAATCACTAAAAAAATAAATCCAAACAGAATGTAGTCTCACAAAATCACCTAGTATTATTATCTAGTTCGAGATAATGAAATTGTATAATAATTAAATAATAATTTCTAATGATAATTCTTAAAAAACCTCCAGATTTTATTGGGTGTGAATTTGAATTGCATGTCATGTAATCCATGAATCACATTTACATAAAAAAACAATTATTTTTTATAAAAAACAAATATTTTCCAATACATGAAGTTATATTGTTAGACAGGTTTATAAATTCATACATTGTTTATTCTATTCACTACATTTTTTTGTAGCAGTTTCAATTCATTTACTCACATATCATGTTGTGTAATAACCTAATAAAAAAACATTTTTCTTCTATTGAAAATTACAAAAACAAATTACATGACAAAAACATTACATGTATCCTTTAAAGACTGTTTAATTATTAATCAACAATAAATGAAAAAACAAATAAAATATAAAACCTTTTTCATATCAAGGTGAAGTGGGGTTACAATATACCCATAAAAACCCCTTAGATGTTATGTAAAAAAATGTAAAGGCCAAAACAACCTCACCAATTCATATTTCTTCAAAATATTTTGTATACATCCACTCTAAAGAAAGTATGGTTATCATTTTACCACAAAGTACCTTGTACTAGTGATCAATAATATGAAATAGTTACTCAACCAAAGTGGTATTGATCTCAAGCTCAACATCATCCCATGAAATCACCAAAAAATGATCTCATATATACATCCTGAACAAAAAAAATATGACATAGATATATATAAAAATTGATTAAAAGCGCAACTGATTATACCCCCACCCCAATATTTTCTACAATGTCAATGTGTACCACATGACTAGGTGCTGTCTTACCCTACATTACAAAACCATTAATGTCACAAGTGATATGATACTCTAAGAATGACATGATAACCAACCTAAAAATCCAAAGGCCACCTATAAGGGTCTATATATGATTTATGATGACATTTTAGTTTGATAGAATGCCTTTAATTATCTATGACATCACCTTCATCTCCCAAAGAACACCCATACCAACCAAAAACTATTGTCCTGGTATTTAAAAGAAAATGTTAGATCTACATATACTACCATTAAAAGACAAAAATTAAATTCAAATTATCAGTTCCTAATAAATAATGTTATAGAACAATTCATGAACAGTTAAATTCGTCACAAATGATCATACAAAATCAAACACACATTCTTGGAGAATAACAGATAAAGCCTAAATTACCCTCTACGTATGTCCACCTATGTAAAAATTATAATCAATTCTTAGATAAATATATTTACTACTATCCTCGGTGAATACATTCCCAATCCTACATGTGAACCTCATATACCAATCAGAAACAACATTAGCGGGAACCACATGATGACTCAAAATCTATGGGGCATACATGTACCCATTTTGTTCCACATTCACTATCTCAATAATATGTGTAAAATCAACCATTTTTTATTTGGTCAACAATAAAACAAAATCTCTTCCCCAAATATGGATTTTGGGGGAAATAAATGAGGAATTCCATGGAAATCATATTAAACTCTTATATGCGAATGGGTAAGGGATAGTTTAACCCTGAATTACTTTGGGTATCCACCTTAATTCTAATAAATGTATTGAAATGTGATATATGAAAACTAATCTAACATCTCATGGCCTCCTATAAATACTGACACCTTCTGTCATTATACATCAAAATATACCTAGGGTGCATGGAACAATAATATTAGTCCCCACCTCTAAAATATGACAATCCTTATTAGCCTCTACATAATTAATCTCAGTATTCACTATCCTGCCATTTAGGTAGAAGAAACCATATTATGTCATGTCATCTCCCATGAAACTATTTCTCAGAAAAACTAACCACTCTTATGAATCCTTTTCTTGAAAAAATATGCCCCCAGATAGATACTGAACAAACTAAAGGTTCACCCAAACATGTATTCCTATAAACTTAACCCTCAAATGATTCCCTTAGAAAACTACTAATAAAACTTTTTCAATAGAGATGATTATTGATAGCAACTGAATATCTTTCATAACTCTTAACTCAATCCATTGAGCCTTTACTTATTCATTGGTAGCAAACTCCGATCCATGATGAACAAACTCATAAAAATGAAAAAACTATAGAATGATATGTCCCTACTTATTGATTTTAAAACACTCATAGTTCATCACCAGAATCAATGCCTTATTAAAATTGAACCAATTATATATTTTTTATAATGGAATCCTATGTGAGATCCCCAGGAAACATAACATACACAATGGAGTCCCAAAATCTCATTTAGAATCCATCATGAATGTACATGAAAAAACCCACCATTGTGTCGTTATTAGTCATATAGATGTTAAAGATCTTATATATCATCTCAAAAAACTCTATAGATTCGTGGGTTCTTTTATAACTAGGAAATATGGGTGGACAATGCATAGTAATTTTGATAAAAAATCAAATATATGTCATTGGTTTCCAACACCCACTCGACCAAGTGTCTAAACAATATGGATAGTATCTTCTAGAAATGATGGAACCACTATAAGATTTTCTTGTTAATACTATATTGCACCTTTCACTATTGAATTCTTGAATACCTCTTCTAAGATACAATGTATTCAAAAAAAAAATCCAATTATTCGAGAAAATCATAGGACCAATTATTGGTATTGATGAAAACTCTTTATTGATTACGAATTTAACTAAACCAATAAAAAATGGATAATTATGAACATTTTAATTTAAATAAATATCCAATATAGTTCATATTTGTAACCAAAAACTCTACGTCCCAAAAATAGTAAAATTTCAGAACAACCCATAGTAAATTGATTTTAGTCACATATGTGATAAATAGAGGAAATATTTCGACACCTTCAATATTAATAATGAATGTTTGGACTCATGTATATAGAAGAAAAAGATCAAAACATAGGTAGTTGTATCAATGATCCGGTTTGGCATCCCTTTGCTAAAAAATTGTAAAGAACAAACATGGGTCAACATAGAGAGGCCACCTAATCCATCCTATCATATTAAATAAGTTAAAAAAGAAAAAAAATGCGTAATATAACAAAAAAAAGGAATAAAACTAATGTCTAAATTGTAAATAGATAAAATACCAAAAATAAAATCTATTAAAACTAAAATAGGAAAAAATAGAAAGTATGTCAAATACCCAAGACCAAAAATCACCTCCAGACCAAATTGAACCAAATGTAGCTGCAAAAAGAGAAACCATAAGGCTAAAATAATATATTCCCATTAATTGAATCATTCAATTCAACATCTAAAAATTCCCAAAGGCAACTTTAGTGTCTAATATAAATCTGAGTCGGAATAAGTGGTTGTTTAAAGTCATGTTTTAATATATTCTATTAAAAAATTCTATGGTTTTTTCAATAAATATTTTTATAAAAAATTACCACTTTGAATCATCTTCTCCATTAAATTTTTTAGTTTTTAGAAACAAATTTCATATTGATTAACTAGAAATATGAATATTATAATTAAAAATAATAATAAATCATATTTATGCATCAATTTGTAAATATTTAAACATATATCCATGAAACAACCAGTCATGTGACGCAATGTGATAAAACCCCATCTAAAAACCATTGTGAAACAATCAATGATAAATAAAAACATGCGATAAAAAATGAATAATAACCAAACATAATAGGAATTAATCACAAGAAAATATCATAATTGACCATAAAAATACAAAAAATAATTTTTTTGAACTCACAAATACTGATTCTATCTAGAAAATATCAAAAAAAGAATTCCCACCTAGTGGGAATATTAAAACCAAATCTACATCTGTATATATTTCCAATTCCCTATTTTTAACAATATATAAATGTCCAAATATATTTCAAAAACATGTTAAGAATATTATAAAATGGAATCAAATCAATTCTGATTCTGTTTGGATCATGAAACCCCACTTTGAAACAATGAAAATACTTTTTCAAGGAAGTCATCATTTTTAATAGTATTTATTTTTCATGAAATAATTTTAAACTATTTATCATGTTACATCAATCTAAAACCTAATGGAATTTAATATAAATTTCATAAAATTCATCAAATTAACTGATTATATATAATCATAAACATTATCATTGTATAAACCTTGCTACCTTTTTCAATGGTCAATAAAAACCAATAGAACATCCTTTGGATGATAAGTAATCCCATGAAATAAAAATGGGTTGATTTAAAGAACTATCTAATCAAAAATATACAACTAAAACAAATTTCACCACCAAAAAACAAAATATCTATAAATATTACAAATTAATAGGGATTGAATCCATCTATAAATGCAACCAATCATTGAACGATGTTATATTGATGGATGGGAGTCACCACAATATTACCTAGGATGATAATATTGGTCATGATAAGGGAATCCAATATGAATGAAATAAAAATTTCATCCAATATCTCGACAAAAAACCAAATGTTCTGATTTTATATTTTATTAAACCCATTAAATGTCATTTAGTCTGTGAATAACATATAAGATGAAAATTTTGATCTATTTTATTAAAAAACATTATTTTTCATTATATTATCTATACACATTACATTACATGTAAAATTTGAAATATTATTATTTAGTACATTAAAATAATCCAACAACCATTACACATCATGTAATTCCATGACACATTTTCTAATTTCCTTCTGAATTGAAAAATCAATATAATTTATGCTAAAGAATACAAAATAATAATCCATGACATTACTATTATAAGTATCCCTATTATCTTTGGGGATTACCCACCAATCCCAAAATGAAACTCTATAAATTATATAAAACAGTCGTGAAAGAAATATTATGATGTGTCACATTGTGAGTACAAAATAGGTTATGTGAATAAATTCCATATTTAATATTTAAATTAAATATTTTTTAGGTATTAAATGTTTTTTACATTGAAAAACTTTTTTATCATATATATGAGATTAATTATATATTAATATCACAAAAATAAGAATTGTATTCATAAAAATGGATTCCATATTAAAAATAAATATATTCATTCAATCTATTATATTCAGATAATTTTTTACCATAACGAATAATGGAAATAATATACATTAATTTACATGGTTAAGGTGAGTATAGGTTTATTATGGGTTAAAAAATAATATAAAGCTTTAAAATGAACTGTTATAGTAACAATACCCACCTTAATGTCTATATATTGACTTTACATCCTCTAAGGTTCATGAATATTCCATTTTTTCGTTGTGTAATGTGATTTTCCTTTAGTAAATTCCATGTGTGTCCTCACTTCCAATTATAAATGGTAACCAACACCCTTTATATCATCAAACCACTCAATAAAATTTGATTTACTTTATGCTTCCAAAATATCTCCCCAAAATTATAATCCAAATTCTATAGATGATTTCTGTCTAAAAAACAACCTTGTGGTTCGTAATATTATGTCCAATAGATGATTATCTGAGACAAGGTAATCATCTTAAATAATATATTCTTTCTTCTGAAATTTTTCATCCATCAATTTTACCATAAGAAATATTTCTTGAATCGAATAAAATTATTATAATAATATTTTAATATGTTTATTAAATAATTCGTACCCATACCATCCATTGAAAAATAAGAAACTCAATTGTGTTTATGTCGTACATCCACCTCACAAACTAACATAACTCAGTTTATATTAACGGATCTCATAATTTTAATAAATTATTGATTTATTTTATTGGTTTATTTAATAATATATATATATCTATCTAAAATTATCAAAACACAATATCAATATTTCCTTTTTTACATTCCATGCATTTCTAATTTCTATAATCTCTCCCGTGTTTACAAAATATTACCACCTCATGATGTGATTTTATTCAATTTTCATAAAATAGTAATATGAAAGATTATGAATATATATACAATCAATATATGTGATATATATATTATGTTATTTATTCAATAAAATTAATATATGTCCCACTTCCTTTCACGTTCACCACTGAAGGAAATAAAATCATCGCTCGTACATAGGCAAGTCATACCATATCCATGATGAGATGTGATCCATCATCCATGCAAAAATTTACATGATGATTATAAAAAATTATATAATAGAAATAAATTATATTAATAAAATAAATATCATCTTATATTTGATGTAAATATATAATATTTTCATGTACATTAACTTATATGTTAATACATTCATGAGAAAATATGACACCTAACAGTCAAAACAACAGTAATAATAAAATATTATAAAAGAATATGTCAAAATAATTCATTAAATAATAATAAATAATATAATAAGAATTTAAATATTTATTCAAAAACGTAATATATGTTTTATACCACTATAATGGAGTATAAGAATTAGTCTTCTAAAAGGATGTATCATGTGAGTGACATTGTCTCAAGATCCCTTCATTAAGGCATATTGTAATATAAAAAACCTAATTTACTTTTTATTGTGAATATACCTCCACATAAGATTTTAATATCATGGAGAATGTATAAATAAGATATTTTATGTTTAATTTCTCATTATTTCATGCAAGGTTATTTGAATTCAAAATTACAACGTGGTAATGAATTTCAAAACTGAATTTTTTCTTCACTGGGTCATATAACTTCTTTCTTATCGTTGATATTATATGATAATGTGTGTAAGGACCACTTATTTTTTTATTCTGATTTCGTACATGTTTAATGGGGAATATATTTTGATCTAAAAAATATATTCATGGAATAATTCTCACTATAATTTCAGTAACAATGTGAGGGTTTTTTTACAATCTCATTTTTATATAGATTTATTTTTTCATGAATTTAAATTGATTTTTATTGTATATACATATTATAAAAAATCCATTTAATTTTATGATAATCTTGTAATTCATATTATTTTCTATAAGAAAACCATTTTTAACTCATTATATTACATAAAAATATTTTGAAAATGTTTTTGATAAAATCTACTACAATTATCTCTTCAATCAATAATATTTTTTCTTCCAAGTCCATGTTTTCATAAAATGTTTTTGATGTTTTGTTATTGGTACATATATTTATTAATTAACATTATATTTACCCATGTTTTACATTTTACAATATATACTTATTATAATATTATTATATCATTATAAATGAGTTCATTTGTACCATTTTACAATACAGTGAAATGTTTTTTGTATCATATACAAAACATAAACAATTTAATGTCTTTATGACCTCAAATTCTCTTTCAGAATCCATTGAATGTTTAATATATTTTATTTAAGTGTAATGTACCCAAAATATTATGGAAAATATTATTCATAGGAACTAATCTTCAATTTCAATGAATATATTCTTGAACAATATTTTTAGTGATATTTGTAGGTAATCATTATTTATGAAAAACCCATTCAGTTTACATATAATCGAGTGTGGATATGTTATATATATACTATCCATATTTATCCTCTAGATAGTTTGTTATTATTTTTACCAACTATTCTATTCATATTCACATTCTGAATTCATTTTAATATTTTTTCACTTTTGATTGACATATTATCCTCAAATTTATAAATTATCAACATATCTCCATGTATATGAATATTATATACAACTATATCATATAAAACTAAAACTTCCAAAGATTTAAATTTATTGTTATTTAACTATCTAAGTTAATATTGATAATAAACATTATTTTTAAAAAAATATAGTGGTAACAAATATATTTCTTGAATAAAATTGATTATTCGACGTAGGAGTAATTATTTGGACATACTAACATCGGTGGGGATTATTTATAGATATCCTCTCAGTGCATTGGTATTATCATGAGATAAATCATATGGATTGCTATAATTATATGGATATCTGATGTATACTTATCAATAAGTTTTAATCTATCTTCTAAAATTTCATGAAAATATAGGCATCTTTCAAAAACAGGTTATTAAATACTATAATTAATAAATTTCATCATTATAAATTCATTTATTATGTGACACAATATTTTCAAACTAATGTTACTAAAAAATTGATTTTTACCTTCGCATTAGCGATTAAATGGAATGTTTTTCCAATTATTTACTATAAAATATTAATTTTTCTTTAGAAGAAAATAATTGAGCTGTTATTGATTATATAAAATATGGTTTCAGTTATTTAATGTTCTATATTGATTATTCATTATCATATCATGAAAATCATGTAAATTTTTTAATGGAATATGTGTACTGATATTTACCATGTCATGCTGGTTTTGTTTATTGATTGTTAACAACATCTCTTACACTTACTCATTAATGGGAATTCGAAGTTAACCATAATTTTCCTCATTTCCCATGAATCATATTAGTAAACTATCAATTATATTAAAAGATATTCTAGTTGGTATAAAAAAAATTTATTAAAAATTATGATGTTATTTTTTATATACAAATCATTTTTAATAATGTTTATATATAACATAGAATTAATACTAATGTGGTTGGTTGTTTGAGATGAAATAATTGTTTACATATTCCAAAATAATAATGTGGAATTTTTGTCCATGAAACTAATTATATCGTATTTTCATTCCTCAATAATGTAGTTATAATAAATAATTTTTCAAGAAACATCAATTTATTAGCATTAACAATGTGATCATGTTTTTACAAAACACTAAAAAAACAATGGTTATGATAATACCAATAAAATTAATATTACATGACTAAAAAAATTATAAATGGCGTTTTCATTAGTGATTATTATAGTCGTTTCTACATCATTTTTCCAAAATATCTGAAAAACACTGAAATTTGAGTTTTTTTAAATTTAGAAACATTTAAAAATGTTCTCAATTTCGTGAGTTTGATAAGGATCAATGATATAATACATTTATAAATTTTTTGATTTAGAAAGAACTCATTTACCAAAATTATTTACATACATTAATTAATAAATTTCTCTCAATTATGGATGTTAAGAAATGTTTCTGTTAAGTGACACCACACCCCTCATATCTTATACACACCACGCCCCATCTAGTATTTTAAAACCCCCATGCCCCTACAATCCTATATATTACCCTTCATACTACACCTCACCACCATCTAGTCTTGTGCAGTACATTACCCCTCACACCCTTACCTGGCCTGAACCCCCCCCCCGGCCACTAACAATCACATGCCTTCATCCATCCTTATCTTCACTCTACTTCCACACCCACCCCCAAATCCAGAACCTTCCCATTCACATTTTCTTGACATCTTAGATAGGTTTCTGGAGTCCAAACATCACATGTACTATCAATATAAGATTCTAATGTTATAGTTTGACTCATGTATATCCTGTATCAGAGGCAATAAAAGAACCAACTCAACTATATGAATTTTAATTGTATTGTAATATATATATATATATATATATCAATATTTAAAAAAAATAAAAATTATATATATTTTTATATACATATATTGATATGTATAATATATATATATATTTATATATATATAATCAACCACATTTCATAATGTTATTAAAAAATTTCACATTTTCATAAAAACAGTACTCTATTTAAAATATATATTTATTTATTTATATAAATATATGGATATGGATATATATAAATTTATAAAACTTTTTTTAATATATATATATATGTGTGTGTGTGTGTGTGTCTTTATATTTATTAATATATGTATGGTTATATTTTATATTTTATGTTTATATTTATATTTAAAATTCAATTATATTTTTTTATATTTTACATATATGTTAAAATTTTATAATATGGTAATATATGGATTTATATATATGTTTATATAATAATTATACATATATATGTTGGTGTATTATATTATACACATATACATACATATAAAAATATATATATATTTATATTTATGTGTGTCTGTAAGTATACAATTATATAATTATCAACATATTAAAACACGGGAAAATTTTCAAAAAACTACCCACGTTTTTTTAAAATCATATCTGTATATAAATAATATATGTGTTTAAGTATATATAGTTATATATATGTGTTTGTTTATAGTAATATATATATATATATATATATATATTCTGGTATTAATTTATATATATATGTTTGTTTGTCTGGGTGTGTGTGTCTATGTTTACATTGGTTTATATATATGGGTATGTATCAAAAAAAGTTAATAATATATATATATATATAATTTTATAGACTAAAATGAAAATAATATATATATATATATATATATGTCTGTGTGTTTTTATATTTTATATTTTATATTTTATATTTTATAATTTATATATATATATATATATGTCAATATTATAATTTTAATATATATTTTCTAATTGTTTATATATGTTTATATTTTATATTACACAAATATGATTATATTATTTATTTATATATGTTTATATTTTATTTTTACATATATATTTTAAAAATTATTATATATTATATATTCATATTTTATAAATATAACATGTTTATATTAATATTTATATGTTTTTAATATAAATTAATAAATATATGTTTATATATAAATGTGTCCTTATATATATTTATTCGTGTATATAAATATTTGTGTACGTATATATATATTTTTAATTATAATTATATATATATATTTCCGTTTTTATAAACTAGTAAGAATATCACTAAATTAGCAAGATTTTAGTAAAAATCTAAGTAAATTTAAATTATATATGTATTTATATATAAAAATATATATGTGTGTGTTTGTAATTTTGTGTGTGTGTTCATATATATATATATATGTTTATGTATACATGTATATTTTTTATATATTTTAATATATATACATATTTCTAAATAGTTATTTACAATTATCCAGGAGATTGATCTATTGATATATAAATTTTTTTAGTGTCCCTTTCTAGGAAAAATATCTATAATATAAATGATTTTTTTTGGAAATTTCTCGACATTAGATATGAAATTAGGAATCATCGAAATATTAGCGATGTATTTCCCAAAACGCCACAAATTATGTGGCATTTTTTAAAAACATCCCTAATTTAGCAATGTTTTTTGAAAATGAACATAATTTAGTGGGTCTTTTTGGAAATGTCAACAAATTAGTGATATTTTATTGATACATCCCTAAATTTATGACATTTTTAGTAACCTAATCTAGTTCAAGGATGTTTTTCTAGTAGTGTCTCTAAATTAGCAATGTTTTCTGTAAACTATAATAAATTATAAACAATTTTCACAGAAACATGCTAAATTATTGTCATTTTCTGAAATTGGATTGAAAAACTAAGTAATTATTGTCATTTTTAAAAAATGTCGATAAAAAATTACTATTTTTTTAGTACTAAATTAAAAATTAACCAAGTTTATCCCCATAAACAACTTAAATGTTAACTTGTTATCCATTCATTTCAACTTAAGAATCATCTTTTTCATAAATGGATATCGAAGTATATTGGTCTATTAGTTTATAAAACATAACATGTTGAAATTGTAATCCAATCCATCATAAAGGATTATACACTGAATGTGATTAATAAAATCATAATCCTACAGAGTTCAAAACTCCATAAACTATTTGGAATTTATGTCATGTTTTAGGTTCTGACAATGATAATAACTTGTCTTTCATATTTGAGTTTATTATCCGTACATGAATTCTTTCCCTATACTTCATCTAACATCCTTCCCCTACCTCATCGGTGAGTGGAGGTTTTGAGATGCTACATGGACTTAGTTGGCATTTCCAAGGTGTCAAGGGTAGAAAATAAATGTTGAGGGATTTAGGAACAATTTAGGAACAGTGTTTCCCTTAGTATAAAACCAATCAACAAAAAAATATATAGCCAACCAACACTATATAATTCATGTCAAAAATGGAGTACAACTCAAAAAATCCAAAAGACCAATAGATAAACCACAATATCCATAATCAAAGGACTATGTAAAACACTCATAAAAAAAACCCAAATGAACCATGACAAGATCCATGGCTTCACACCATGAGCCATCCTCCATGAACGACCATACACCCAATAATCAAGATGAACTGCTAAAAAAATGAGATCCTTTACCCATGCCTGTTTTCTAGAAAATGACATCTGCAAAAGTAACTAATGTTCCAAATAAGGGGTGAGTAAAAATATGTAGTAGGTTTTTCCCAAATGAATTACCCACACACACCACTCAGATAAAACTATTATCACATTTATAAACAAAATTTATATAAAAAATAATTTTTTTTAAAAAATTAAAGATAAGCCAAACACAGCCTTACCAAGCCTCCATTACCCAAACCATGAAACCAAAGGGAATCCCAAAAACCATATCCTAATCCAAATAACCATTTCATATTATCACAACAATTCTCATCTTGTGTAGCAACACAAAACAAAGAAAACAACCACTGTGGATCTTTATATCTATAGATGTTTACTACCTCACCAAACTAGTTTTACTTACCTATCAATTTTTCATAATGGTGTCCCTTCCATCCACTATCCATCACATTTTATAGTGAAACACCCTGTACACTTCACACAGAATCAACACAATCAGTAATACATGAATAAACTATAAGAATATACACATCAAGGACACACATTATACACACAACCATGTCTAAAACATGCCAAAACACTTCAATAAATCCACCAACTTATGGAAGACCCCCTTTAAACATTTTCCATTTCAACCGACATTTCAATAAAGAATCATCTTTATTGAAATTCATCTTCCGTAAAACATTTCCCATAATTCAAACCATTATCTATTTTAAAATCAAAATTTTAAAATTACACAACAAAACCCCTTTTAGTAATAATGTCTGATTTTAACCAAAATCCTCAAATCATCACCAAATTGGTTTCCAACAAGATTCAAACATTATATTCACAACTAATTTCACTATAAATAAACTAATTTTAAACAAGGCCCCATATTACTGTTAGGTGGATTGGATAGAGAATCCACCCAGCTTAGGGTTCTGGAGAAATCAACCACAAAGAAACCCTACCACAAATCCGAGAAAATGCTCCAACAAAAAAACTCTATATCTCATTACGTATCACCAAAAAGCACTAAAATCAACACTTTAGGCTACGAAAACCTGATATCTACATGTAACTGATGTAGATATAGAAAACTAAAATATATGGAAGAGTAGATATAGATAAAACAACCAAAAAAAGAAAGAATACTTACCCAAGATGAACTGCCTTAAAACCACCATCAAAACACATCAAAACCCTTCCAAAACACGTTGGATATCACCACTAGTCCATGAGGATATGAAATACCACGTAAGGTTAGTATAGAAGAAGAAAGTATAGAGATAAGGAAAATCCCAAATAACCCCATATTTTTTAAAACACCTTTTTAATGGGTTGTACGATTAGGTCACACGATTTGGAAAACCATGGGATAAAAATGAAGATTCTATTGTCGTAACTATATAATATCTTATGGTTACATAGGATTCTTGCATAGTTTCCCATAACTGTGGTAAAACCTTTCAGCCTTAAAAATTCCTCCAATCCTTTCCAAAACCAATCCAAACTCCAACAATCTCTCCTAGACATTACACGACCAAATTATATATGTAAAAATTTGTCAAAAAATGTCCCCTAAATCAAACAAGTGGTGTTATATTCTCTCTACCATTGAACATTCCATCTTTATAATGTGGTGAAACTCCACTTTTTTGAAAGAGATCATGCCATTTCCTATCCAACTCATTTACCAGCTCCCACGTCTCCTATGGAATCTATCCAGACATCCAAAGAACCCAATCTAAACTGATGTTTTAACCATGGAAGACATTATCTTTCTTATACAAAATCCCCACTGGCATGTGCATCAACGAATAATATGGTTCTAGATAATATTGATCCTAATTAATCACATGGTCATGTTCTATATGATACTTTTTCAACTAAGACACATGAAACCCATTATGAACTACACTAATGCTTCATTGAAAATCCAACTAATACACCACATCGCCACTCCTCTCATGTGTCATAAAAATACCAATTTTACTTGGATAAAACATACCATGTTTTCCAAAATGAGGGTATTCCAACCAATGAGAGATTCTCAATAACACATGATCACTGAACTTAAATGATAACGATCATTGATGATGATCTGCATACAGTTTAGGATGAAATTGAGTCTTATATATCCTCTTACTAATCATAATGATAATCTTTGTACTATCATGGGAAACACTCGATCCCATCATCGTAGCATCACCCATTTCACCCCAACATAGTAGAGAATGACAGAAATTTTCATTCAATGCCTCAAACATAGATAAATTTTTTGAATCATGATAACTATCATTATACGATCACTCCACCAATTTTAAGATTTCCTCCCTTGACCAACAAATATTCATTAAAAATTCCTTAGTATTTTCCCCAATGTTTGTAACATCTGATCAGACTGTCCTTCCATCTGAGGATGATACAATATACTAATCGTCAATTGTGTCCTGAGGGATTGCTGAAATGATTTCAGAAAATGAGATATTAACATCATATCTATATGTAATACAATCCTAATTAGAACAACAATCCTCTTTAACATTTCGTGAACATAGATTTTGGATAGATCCTTCACTATATAAGATTCACCAATCAGGATGAAATTGGATAACTTTGTGAGCCGATTGATAATCACCCATATAGAATTGTGTTTGATGACCATTCTCAAGAGTTTTCTCAATAAATACATCGCTATTTGTTCCCACTTAAATAGTGGAATATGAAATGATTGAAAAATTCTTTCTGGTCAAAGATGCTTTACCTTGACATTTTTACAATTCGAGCATCTTGATACAAAATCAGCCACCTACCATTTCATACATTTCCACCAAAGTTTACATTTCAATGCCTTATACATAATATTAATTCCTATATGGAAACCCACTAGGAATGATGCTAATAATAAATATGTTGCTATTTATAAAACACTAGTACCATAATACAATTCTGAATACACAAAACTAAATTACCATTCAGTTCCCAACCCTCAATGGTCTCCCCACAATTGTGATTCGACCTCATTGAAATACACTCAGAGTCAGATTCCTTTGTCTTGTTAATATAACTATCAAGATCTATAACCAAAAATATTGGGACGAATACCACTATGTCTCCATGTTCATCACATTCTAACCACATGTTGGTTTGTACCGACATCATCTGCCACTGATATGATGCATTTTTCACCACTTGAGAGTATAATTTTCTACATAATGCATCTACCAATGAATTTTCATTAACCAATGTGTACATTAATTCAAAATCAAACATCTAGAGATATTACATCTCTTTTATTTTCCTCATGTTCAAATATAATTGTGAGAAAACATTCTTTAAGCTCTTATGATCGATAAATATAATGAATCTATCACTAAAGAGAAAATGATGCAACATTTTTAAAGAATAAACCACTACTACCAACTCTAAATAATTTTAGGGTAGTTATTATCAGGAAACCGTAACTTTAGTGATATAATATGAAACCACATGGACCACTTATATGAGATCGCACCCAAACCCTGATCCCAATGCGTTGGAATACACCACACACTATTTTCCTATTTCATGAAAACCCATGATTGGTGCCGATTTAGGGGACAATTATGCTCTGCAAAGTATTTTTGACACTACACATCATAATTAAATGGAATATTCATCCTTATAAAAACATTAATGGGTGATTCCAATCATGATAAGTAACCAAAAAATGAAAATAATAAGTAAATAGACCCTAGAAGCTCTGTATCTCAAAAATTTTATTTGGTGGTTATGAAGAGATAACAACATCTATCATTTCCGGACCAACTAAAATACCCTTATCAAAAATAACATGGCCATGGAAACTACCATCCCCTATCCCAAAGTCACAATTTTACATTTTCAGATACAATCGATGATCCCTCAAGATCCACAACACTATCCCCAAGTGTTTCTCATGCTCCACCATTGTACTTGTATTAACCACTATATCATCAACAAATAAAACCACAATTGAATATAGATATCTCAAAAAATAAGATTCATCAATGCAATAAACACTACTGGTTCTTTAATTAGACTAAAGTGCATGACCATGTAATCGTAATGGCCATATCTACTTCTGATATATTTTTTGGAAATATCCTCAAACTTCGCCCACAATTGATGATATCATAATCACATTTCAAACATGGAGAACCATTGATCTCCCCTCAACTGATCAAGAAACATAACAATGTGTGCTAGTGGATATCAATTCATTATCTTAACCTGATTAATTCTAAAATAATCGTCACATAGTTGTTGATTTACATCTTCCTTTAAAAAAAATAGAACTACCCACAGAAATGTGCTACGCCAGATTAACCCTTTAATATCTATTCCACCAACTACAACTTGAATTCTCAAAATTTTACAGGTTCCATTCATTATTATGGTTTTTTCATAAACATAACAATATATTCTGTTATACTAATTTTCACATTCTTAAAATAGAACAAATCCACTATGCACTGAATTCGTAATATATGATGATATAAATGTTTATTAAACAATTCCTCAAAACCTTCCCATGTCAAACCTTGGCCCATCTCAGCTTTGACTTCCATATCCCACTATAGAATGGAATGATCCATCAGTATGTACCAGGATAACTTTCCATCCATATCTGCTAATGTTCCCAAGAATTCAAATATTGTATTCATTCTATTTAAAAATCCGTTAGTCCTTTCAGGATCCGAATTACCCCTAATGATGGGTGGATTCTTCTTTTTTAAACTAAACCTCATGATCCACATGATTTGTTTCATCTAATTTGTTATATCTTTCCACAACATGGAATGATTTCACTATACTCTTCAATAGATATTGGTTAAATTGTGGATCATGTGAAACCGCATTTTCTGTAGCCTCCTGTGGTTGGAATCTATAACTCATTTCTGATTCCATATCTATCAATACAAAAATAGTCATAAGCCCCACTCCATTAATAATAAAATACATACAATTTTTAAATTCAATACATTGTAACTAGGATAACCAAGATTTAAACATGTTCAAATTTTCTATGTTGGACTCTTGAAAATATATCCACCATGTTTTGAAAATCAACCCATTCAAAAAATACCCAGAGTTTCCCTCTGTCAAATCCTTCCTTTTTGAATCTCAATTCCTATTTACCAAAATACAAACATTTTTATATCACCATTAATAATCATACCCCAATCAAATATACATCCTAGAGAAAGTCATTTATACACTGAATTTCATGCTCATCTCATTAGATACACCCATGATAATAACATTTCAATTTCCCATTGGTTTCTCTGAAACACTTTTGTATCGAAATCCCTATAAACATTAAGTACATCATAAAAAGGTTAGTTAGGTCCTTTAATACAATTCATTCAATGTTATTACAATTCTACTACATACTACCATACCAAATCAAGGAATATGTGAAGAAATAATTTCAACACCAACGCCAACAATCATTATCAATGGATAGAACAACCACTCTAACTTGAAATCCTAGTACTGGACAAAATAATAACACTTGTAACATCCTACATGTACCTCAATTCCTTGAGGGGGTGGTGAGATGCTACATGGCCTTAGGTGACATTCCCAATGTTCCAACAGATGGAAATAAATTATCAGGGAATCAAGAACAATTGGGTAATAGTTTTCCCTTAGGATAATACTAATAAACTAGACAAGGAATAACCATTCAATAGTACATGATGCATGTAAACAATTTATTAAAAATCCAAAAGACCAAAATACCAATAAAACAACCACAATATCCATTATCAAATTACAAAGAGGTTTATTATAAAACAAAAACCATATGAAACCATGACATGGTCAATGGATCCACACCATGCTCCATACACTAAGAAACAGTATACCACCAAACATCATGATGAACTTTTAGAAAATTCTGATGCTTTAGCCATAATTGTTTTCTAGAAAACAACATCTGAAAAATAAAGAAAGTTCCAACATAGGGGTTGAGTAAAAATACTTAGTATTTTTTCAAAAATTCTCTTCCAAAAAACACCACACGGATAAAATAATGTATATTTTAATATAAAACAATTCACATGAAATGTTAAAATGTTCCAAAATTACCGATAATCTAAACACACACAAACCAAACCACCTTTACCCGAACCATGTAACCTATGATAAATCCTAAAAACCATTCCATAACCCACTTCACCAGTTAAAATTAGAAAACTAATTATTAAATTGTATAGAATCACACATCGTGGAAAACAATTGTGGTGTAACATCCCATCCAAACCTGTTTTTATATCTCTAAACAAGGAGTATATCCCGACCACTTTTCTATAATGTTGGACCTTCTATCCACTATAAGTCACATTTTATTGTGATAAATCCCAAAAAATTTAAACGCAATAAACATGACCCAAAATACTTGGAAAACAAAAAATAATAAGCACATCGGGGATGCACATTATGCACAAAACCATTTCTTACAAATTCCTAAACACTCAAATAAATCACTCCACTTATTGGAAACACCCATTAAACATTTTCAATTCCTAACCAAATTTAAATAAAGCTACATAATTATTGAAATTAATCTTTAGTAAAAAAATTCAATAATTATATCCATTATCCATTTTAAAATCATCATCTTAATTTGCACAACAAAACCCCATTTTGAAACATATGTTATTTTTTAAATTCCCAAAATCACCACCAAATTGGTTTCCAAAAATATTAAAACATTATATTTATAATTAATTTCAAGTTAAGAAATTAATTGGAATCAAGGCTTCATGTTCTAGAAATGTGGAGTCGATAGAGATGCCACCCAGTTTAGGGTTCCGACCAAATCGACCAAGATGAAACCGCAACACACATTTGAAAAAATGCTCCACTAAAACCACTCTAGATCTCATTACCAATCACCCAAAATACCTAATATTGACACATTAGTCTACCAAAAACCGTTATCTACATTAAATGGATGTAGATCATGAAAACCAAAAGAGAGGGAAGAGGAGATCAGGACAAAACCATAAACCAAATAATAAAAAATTATTACATGAGAAGAACCACCTTCAATTAACCTTAATGCCCCAAAAAACCCATCCATAAAAGTGGGAGAGGAATTATTTCCCTTAAGAAGAAGAAATACCATGTTTGGTTTATATGGGAGAATAAAGGAGAGAGTTACGAAAAATCCCAGATAAACCCATTTTATAAAAAATGCATTTTTAATGGGCCACATGGTTAGCTTTGATGGTTTGATAAACCATGGGCTAACTATGGGGATGATACTTTCCAAACAGTACCATAATGTATGGTTACATTGGATTCTTTAATGGTTTCTTCTAACAATTCTCAAACCATGATTCCTTAAACATGCCTCCAAACCATTCGAAACCCTTTCCAAACACCACCATACCTGGTGGTTCTACAAATTATTTATATAATGTATGCATAAATTAATTTTATTTCTATGATAATCACAAAACATCAAAATCAATAAAGAATTATCATGTAATCATATACACATAAACAACCATTATTATTATTCATGTAGTTTCAATAATGTTTAATATTCCAAACCATAAAATATTCAATATTACAGAAAATAAAATAAATGATTGTGTATAACATTGAAATTATGATATAAATTGACATACCAACCATTAAAATACCCTCAACATAAAAAACCCCTCTAAATCTATCCAAAAATTTAATATTTACAAATTATGACATCTTTTTATATGTGGTCCAAGAATCTTGTGTGAATAAACACATCAATTACATATATTTTTCTGAATTACCTGAAGTTCCCCTATTTTAAAAATCAATAATTAAAATATAACCAATAAATAGTATGTCTCATAAATTGTATGGATATTTTGGGTTTCGAATTGGAAAAAAACTACTCAGTAATTCTCATGCCTTTCATAATAAATGGAAATTTATATTACTATATAACAAACATATTAATGAAAAATATCTCTCTAATATATGACATCAAACTCTCTTAAAATTATTTTTTATGATCATATCATTTTTCATATTTTATTTCAATACATAGGTAATTTGAAACCTGGGATAAAATGAGATCAAATTGCCTATAAGAGTAAAAATAAGTGATAACAATCAATGACCATTAGTTATCATTAGATAAGAAAACAATAATATGTAAATATTAGAGAAAATTAATAATTTTAGTCAAAATATACAAAATTTATAAGATATAAATGATCTAAATATTAAAAAATTAATTAATTCATAATAATAACTGTTTCATTAGTGATAAAATTTATATATCCAGGTAAAAAATTAAAAAACCTAAGATAATATATCATTACCATTGACATAATGATCTTTTATTTTAGACCCCACCCATAGATAATTAATTCCAATTCATTCATCACCTAAGGAACTAAATAAGACAAAAAATATAGAAACAGTGATAATAATTAACGAAATAATGTTTGAATTTTAATAAATAGTATATATGTATTTAAATATAACTTAAATCATTAAATGTTATAAATTTATATGTTAGAATATTCCAAAAAAACATCATATATGGAATGATTTATATGATTTTGTTAATTATTTTCCTCATCAAATGATATATATAATATTAGTGAATATTTTTCAATAATATTAAATAAATATTTAAATTTTATAAATGAATGTTATTTAGGGGAAAAAAATAAAAAAAAAATTAAAATGATTTTACAAAACAAATCAAATGATGTATTTCTATGAGTATAATCCTAAAAAAATGAAATAAACTTATTCGAAATATATTTTAACCAATTCCAATATTTATATTACAAAATAGAAACGCATTGTGAATATGAATCATATCTAAATATTCTAAAATTTAGATACAATACCCATACTCTAATGGTGAAATTTGAGTATAAAATTTAGGAATAATGTGAAATTAAAATATAATAAAAGGAATGATATTTGTTTTATATTAAGAAAATATGAAACTGAATTCACAATATAATAATATTCTTTTTTTAAAATATAAAACATAACATAATATGTAGTGAATAAAAAATTAACAATTATGGATTTTAAAATATTCCAATAAAAACACATTGAATGATATAATTTTTTTAAAATAGTATAACATTATCAGTGAATACAATAATAATGAAAAATATAAAATGTGGTGTGTGTAATTTATATAGTAGAAAAGTTTTGTATTTCATAGTTAATTATAATGGAAAGGAAATTTGAGAGAATATAATAATTATATGTTATATTTTCATTAATATGAGAATCGTTTGATAATGAGGTTGTAAGGAATAATTGATGAACCAGAAGAAGTATGATATTAAATTCCATATATTTATTATTTATAATAACAAAAATTGGAACATTAGAGTTTATAATATTATATTTTTAGATTAATCGATTAATATTTTGTCAACACAAACCCTTACAACATTAAAAACAATTGAATCAAACCACTCGATGGATATGATTTCAACTAAATCAATAAATAAAATAAAAAATTTTGAATGATAATATTAAATAATAACATTTATTTTGCTAAACTATTATAATTAAAATGAAGTGTATAACAAGTTATCTTTCTTATGGGGTAATAATTTGAGGAATAAAATTCATACATTATTTATAATTTTGTTAGAATGTTCTCTATCATCAAATAAAGAAAATATAATAATGTTTATAAACTAATAAAAAATCATTTTTACATGTAAATTACTATTTAATTTTATAAATTATTCACACAATTTATATTAGATAGTTTTTATACATTTTGGATATACATTATGAGTAGTCTAGCCCATTTTGAGCTAGTTATATATTCTATGTATTTTTCCACATTAATATCCCAATGTTAATAATTTATTGATCAGAAAAATAATTTAAATGATTTTTTATTATTTTTAATAATTTTAAAATTTCATTCATTGTAATTTTTTCTTATAATCCATAATAATGAAATTGAAAATCTGCATGATTCCGTGATTTCACATGAACAATTATTGGTATCATTATTAATGTGTTTAAGATAAATGTTACTAGTAATGAACCCAAATAAAATCAGTATAATTTAATTTATGTCATGTATTATCAGTAATTTTATACCCATATATATCCATAATAATATTTTGTTGAGTTGTTCATGTATTTGGTCTGACAAACGAAAACATGGGCTTATCCAAATTAATGGGTGGTTATGATTTTTATTGTTGGTTATTTTTGAAATATTGTTGTTATTACTTGTGAATAATGAATTTTTTAGATAAATTATATGTATTGAGGGAAATTATTATATGGATTATGAATTGGAAAATTATCTACATGGAAAACTACATTAATTACATTATGGAAATGATCATACATAAAATGTGTGGTTAACATTTTATTTCCTTAGGGACTGATTGAGATTAGATTTAGATTAAAATATATTTATTAATAATCATTATAATAGTATTTAATTCAAATATAATCATAAATCTTATTATTAATCCTAGTGAATGTAGGAAATAGTGAATTATTGATATTTTCCCTTTATGGATGTGGTAGGCCACAGAACCCAATAATGCTTGTATCATTTTTTTTCAAATACAAGGGGGACGATGGTAAATATTTATTTTATAAACATAATAAACATATCTTAATAAAAAATAATGACATAAAGAAAATTTGATTTATTTATTATATATTGGAATCATAAATGAAAAAACACAAGTTAGGATATATAAGTGTACTCACATTAAGGAGGCATGTTTTCAATTAGAGGAATCTTTTCAAAGGGAGGGATAAAATACAATCTTATGAATATAATTTTATGATGTCTATATAATATTAATGGTTATGTAATGGGTGATTATTTTCATAAGGGATCATAATTTCTTATTGATATTTATTTTGTGGTCATAGGACCCATTTATAAGTTGTTATAATGGAATTTTTCAATATAATTCAATTTATTATGATAATGGAAAATGTGTCACATGCAACATGACTCTAAAAAATGGAGGATAATTTTTTTGGGTATAATATACTGTTATAAGTACATCATCCATCAAACTTTAAAAAAATTATTTATTATTTTATATTTATTACTCATAATTTTTTCAATTTAGAATTTTCTAGTTTTACTGTGGTTACTAGTTTTTACCCAGGTAATCTAATCATTAGTTTTAAAAATAAAAAATATATTATTACATATTATGTAATATTTAATTGTGGGGTATAATTTTAAATTTTAGATATTTTCATGATCAAAAGTTTCTGATTATACATAAATTAAATTTGTTTGGATATCATGGAATCAAAATTCAAAACTTTTCAAAAAAATATTTTATTAATTGAAATGTTAATAAAAATTTATTAGAAAATATAACATATGATCATTAAATAATATTATTCATAGATGTAAAAATATATACATATTTACTCTAAAATAATATTTTACCAAAATATAATTTTTATTATAATTTATAACATTATTATATAATTTTGATTTTATCATTTTTTTGGAGAGAGTCATATTTCTCACTATTCATCTAAAATTAATTTATCTCATAAAAATATAATATTTCAATGTAATGAGAAAATAAATTTTATAAATCTAGAAATTTTATATATTTTATAATTCATATATTCTAAAAGTTGAATATTTATCATTCAAATATATCAAAAAAATAATCAAAACTATTTTGATAAGAAAGTAAAAAATATTTATATAAATTGTATTTTTTTCATTCTATTAAATTAATAATGAAATGTCTCATAATTTCTATATATTTTTATATATTAAATTATTTTGAGACCGCGCTATTTGAAAACATATGATTCTGAGGTTCGGATAGCCCAGAACTGAGTTTTGAACCTTTTTAAGGTACATTTAGTAAATGCATGAGTAGGATTTTCTATCTTTTGAACTATTTCTCAGATCAAAAATCTGAAGGCACCGTTGAATTTATAATTCCAATATTTTCTATGAAATGATTTAACTTCGGCTGATAAGGGTGAGCAGAAAAATTATTTTTTTGGTGGTTTTTAGAAAAATAATATATAATTTTAAATGAATTCATATATTTTAATAATCACCATTGAGTGGAAGACAATGACACTACGGGGCAGCCATAGTGCAACAATGATGCACATTAATGATGCTCATTAATGGATCATTAACTCATAGTGTAAGATGCTTTAATGAATTGTAACAACGATGTTGTTTCTTAAATAAAAATGTGTAACGAAGCGACATCTCATCATAATGGGAACACTATAATGTCAATAGATTTATTATTCGACACACTGGGAAAATATGGATTAAAAAATTTTCTGTATTATCTAGTGAATCTCTAATAGACTTCCACCCTAGTGAGAATGATGAACATCGGTTGAACATCATCATCTATGACACTTTTTGATGATCGGAGCTGGGAAGCGATGTTGACATCTTTAATCCCTCAATGATGAATGTTGTGGCTTTAGACGTCATAAGAGGTAGGGGTTTTCGATTTTATGTTCTTCTCCATATATTTCAAAAAACAATGAATAGAGATTAACCCACAAAATGGTTAATCCGTAGACTATGCGGTCTTCCGTGGGGGTGAATTTTTTGGGTTTTATTTTTCTATGATTGAATTATCATTGTTATTTATATTAAAATCCTTGGACCTGCATTCTTTAAAATGTTCTAATGTGGAGGGTGCGGGAAAAAAATGAAAAATTCTTGAGTTCCTCCTCTGGGGGTGTTTTTCTAGCGAAACTCTTGAATTGACAACGAGTAGATTTGAGACCATCGCGGCTGAGAGAACATTACCTAAAGAACATAGGCCTAAGTGGCCCGAAGAATAGACCATCGGTGCAGACCTGATGGTCCGCGGGTGCAGCTGTAGGTGGGTGGTCCGCACCATAATGACACACTAGAGGAAGGGCCACAACATAGTGAATGAAGCCTGCGTCTGGAGGCGGAAGATACGGTCACTCGACCACGGTAGAGGTGATAGAACGACCAAATATTTTTAAAATGGAAATTCCTCTCTTATAAATATTTCATATAATCACATGAAATCACAACAAATTGAACTACAATGTTCTATATTAGTTTTAATCATAATTTTATCATTTTTATCATTGGAATTTTGAAAATTTGTCTTACACGGTTGTGATCAGTTAATTATTTGGAGTCCAATAAGAATAACATAATTTTTGGTGAATAGTAATCTAACCGTATGAATAGTAACATAACCATATGAATAGTGATATACCCTAATTTATAGCACCCTTATCTATGATAGTATATACATATGATTCAAGTGAATGTATGGTGTAAATATATTTTATAATAAGTAGATAATTTTTTTAAAATGGTATTTAATAATAAATTATGATTTTAATTAGATATTTAATTAATTACATATAGGAAATTATTTTTTGAAAAATAGACTTCCTTTTAGGATTCCACATGTAATAAAATAATGATAGTGAATTTTTGGGATTTTTCTAAAATACTATATTTTTTAGTGAATAATAAAATACATTAATTTTTCATTCATATACATTATAATTCAAATCCACTATTTCTGACATCACAAGTGATATAAGAACCCAAATCTAGAACTCACATGAATTTTTTACTATTCTTTTTCATGGAATACTTCGTATTTCTAGTCTTCTGATGAAATAATAAATTTATGATAATAATATTATGAAAACCCCTCTCCCCTCCATTATAAGTACCCCTATTTCTAACCTCGTCTCTACAATACTCTCAAGCCTCGTGCCTTGCCAATATTCTGCCAAAATCACTACAAAAGTTCTTCCCCCACGTCCAAAGGCCCCTAGTAACTTCAAAATACCAAAACCTATCCCCTTATGTGGTTGTCAAAAGGCGTATACTGAAATGGTAAATTCTTTTTTCCAATTCATTCATTTTTTTAAGTTCTTTTATTTTGGTTATTTTCAACATATCCCTTCACCCAAATAGTAAGATATATAAAGTAAAATTCATGTACTAGAATTATATTACAAGAATGGGATAATTAGTTATCTTCCCTCTATTCCATACCATTTATTTGAAAGTAATGAAACCAACATTTGAGATGCTCTAATTTAGCCCATTCAAGGACAACCATTTATACATTTCTATTATCATAATTAATTCTACTCAGAAAACCATTTATTTTATGGATGAACAAGAATATTATATATTCATTATATCCTTGTTATGGTTATGTATTCCTTGTGTACTCATGATATTATGTATAATGAAAAACATGTTCATTGTAATCAACCCCATCATTTAAAAAAATATTCGTAACTATGGTTTTATAAAATAATTCGACTTCACTCTAAGTTACAAAGTAAATTTTGAAACCATGTAATCTCTTTGATTTTAACTTATATCATATAAAATCAATTCTAGAACACCACTTTATTCTTATATTTTTATCCAAACATGAATTTAAGTGATCCAGTCATTAGAAACATGTAAGCAAACGAGCCCGAACAATGAAATTGAATCGTATAACCAATGAAAAAGGAATTAAATGAACCAAAAAGGGTTATAATAAATCAATATCATATAGGGAATGTTATTTATGTTTTAATTAATATTCATATTTTTTTATTAAGGTCATAAATTCCATGTCGAGAACACCCCCAGATTTACGGTTACGGATCCTCTCTATTTCACTCTTAATCAAGACTATTCTATATTCAATGTCGTTTCATGTGCAATTTTAAATGATGTTTTATGATTTTTCTCCTCCCCCATACACCCCTCATGATCTATATGAAATTAAAAACCTTTTTTATCTCTCTTAAATCACACTGCGGTACACCTAACACCATGCTGATAAACAATAACAAATTCCACCTGAACCTTCTTTGTTCTTTCGGGTTGCCATAACCTTATTAATAACTAAATGGGGATATAATATCTATTTATGTACATATTCTATATTTTGTTTAGTATAACCAAATTCATTTATGATGACCCTTTCATCACTCTATTTTCAGGATATACATGTTTTTAAAAGATTACCTCCTTAGAACATTCTGATATGAAATCCTGTTTTAAGAGAACATTAAAACAATTTACCCAATTTTGAGTGTACATTGTCCCACATTTTAATCCACTATTTTCATTATAAAATTATTCTTTTTATTAAAAAATGGTCTTGGTTCAATTCTGGTTTGATATATAATATTTTCTTCTTTTTTTATGCCCAACTATATTTTCCTTAAAACTGTACAAAAATGTTTTGATGATACTGTTTCTCAAATACATTTTCTGATATGTTTCAACTTTTATTTGACAAAAATTACCTTTTTATATGCCTATTTTACCTTATTAACATCATTTGTATGTTCTAATTCCATTATTTGATGTATTTATTCATGATATATCCATTTTTGATGCATTATGTAATGATTGTAGTAACTTATTCTTTACATGGATTGTGTATGAATATTTTTTTGTAATGAATATTAACGATGATGTTCAGATGGTTGCACCAGGATAGCTCTCCTATGCACAGGGTAATGTTAAGTTTCATGATATGTGATGTGAAATGGGATAGGCAGTTAGCCTTCACCCTTACTAAAATGGGAATCAGGATTGGAAGTTACCCTTGACCCGTAAAATAATGGGAAACGTGATTGGTGGATAGCTTTGACCCACACTAAAGACATGTTTATGATTCTGCTACAATTAAACTACAATAAAACTAAATATTTGCGATGGGAAATTTGCGACGGGATCCCGTCGCAAAAACGGCGTTGTAAATTGGTGTTTTTGTGGTGGTCCCGTCGTAAAAAGAGTATTTGTGACAGTATTTTTCCCCCGTCACAAATGAGTTTTCGTTTATATATAAAAAAGTTATTTGCGGCGGGCTGTTGCAGATATATTAGTTTAGACGGGTCATGATCTCATCGCAAATGTGAACTTTAAAAAATACATGCGATGAAGGTATTTGTGACGGACTGTCGCAGAAAGGATTTCCCAATGGGTATTCGTCCCATCGCAAATGGTACAGTAAGAAAATATTTACGACGGGAAATCCCGTCGCAAATATTCCCGTCGAAAATATTAAAAAAATTAATAATAAAATAAAATAATTAATACAAATTGTATAATATTATATAAAAAATTAATAATATTAATAATATAAAAAAATTATATTATTATAATATAAATAAAAAAATATATAAAATATAATTATGAAATATTAATATAAAATAATAATAATATGAATATAAATAATATAATATAATATAATATAATAATAATATTAACAATATAAAAATTAATATAATAATATAATTATTAAACTATCTATATAATAATAATAATATTATTAATAATATGAATAAATTATATTACTATAATATTAATAAAAAAATAGATAATATAATTATGAAATATTAATATCAAAAAATAATAATAATATGAATATAAATAATATAATATTATATATTATGAAATATTAATATCAAAAAATAATAATAATAGTACTAATATTATTAATATAAAAAATTAAAAAAAATATTATTATTATTAAAATAAACATACATATTTATGAAAAAATAATATTAATAATATTAATATTAATAAAATTATAATATTATAAACTTCTCAATATTAACAATAAATATAAAATATTAAAAGTAATATTACTAAAATAAGTAGACATTAAAAATAATTCTAAAAAGTAATAAAATATTAAAAAAATAAAAACAAATTAAATCACGTAATATTCATACAAATATGAAATAAGAATTGAAAATAGTTAATATGAAAATAAAATATGAACTCAAATGTTTATTACATCTAAAAAAATCACTGGGGGTGGATAATCTGGAAGAATTGGAGGAGGTGGTGGAGGAAACTCCATCACTAAACTATGAGTCAGACAACGCATATAATCTGTATACTCCTGATGATACTCCTCATATCGACGTCTCTCATCATCCTGCTACTGATTCATCTGCTCCTGCCATCGACACATCTCCTCATCGTGTTGTTGACGCATCTGCTCCTGTCCTTGACACAATTCCTCTCTAAGCTGACTCTGAGCACGCAGTTACTCCTGATACTATGAGGCAGAAGATGATGTCTCTCCACGAGCTCCTCTAGAGCTAGACGCCGACATCGCAACAGTAGCATAATAAGCATCAGGAGTCAAATGAGAGTCGATACCAACTACTCGGCCCTTTTCGAAGCTATATTGGGTCTCCTGCATCTATGCAGTCTCATCAAAAGGGTGGGCACTAGTCTGATCACCCGTCTCGTCTTGACTCTCAGCCTGTGTCTGAGAGGTCTCAGCCTCATATGACTTCTTAAGTTTCAATTAGAAATTAAAATAATGAAAATATTATATGAATTTAATTTTCAAACAGAAAAGAAATAACACTGACCACAATCTGACGCTGGCGGTCACCTCTAATCTCTCCAGTAGTTGGGTCAGTGTACATCCTCTGATAAACGTCGTACGCCGAAATACCGGGCTGCTCGACTTCCAATATGAATATAAAATAAACTGTTTATATTTAAAGTTGTATGAAATATTAAAAAAAGTACGTACCATACGCTCTCTATGCGCACTGAATATACAACTACCAGTTTGATGCGTCACCTCTTGTCTCCCCCGATTCTGTCGACCCAATGTAGATCTCCTCTGAAACCCACCACCCAACCAGTGTGTACATAATCCATCCCAAACATGAGATGAAATGAACTCTGGTCGGTGGCCTCTATAGGACTCATCAAATTCTGTCACTCCAGCTTTCTTCACAACTGTCTTTCTCAAATTATGAAAAAACTGAAGGAAACGGTCACACATAGAAACCACCCATGCCGGGTGTATATTGGCATGAATTCTCTCGTCGATGGGATACCATAAACCCTAATATAAAGTTATTAATGAATTAAATTTCAAAATAAATAATATTTAATTACGTACCAGCCAATGATCGAACATGGTGGCCTGCACATCAGCGGGAATCTGATCCCATGTGATCTAGGGCAGAGAAAAATAATTGCACAAGATAGCACTCCCCTTTCCAATATCTATATGCATAAAACTATGGAAAAAGATAAAATAATAAAACAATTAGAATAATAATAAATTATAATGAAAGATAACTAAAATACACAGGTTACCATACCACCGCGTGTGCGCATCGAATCCAAGAGGTGGACGTCGCTCCAGGATATGATCTGGAATCATCAGTCTGGCAAGACCACGCCCCCTCCGAGTGCTCCCTATAGTTCCAATAGCCTGAGGGTTAGATGACTCAAAAACTTCATCATCCATAGGTAGATCAGCTTCCAGCAAATGACGATACATTTTCGAGTCCATATAAAACATGAAATGATTGTTATTAGCAAACAGTTGAAAATAACTACTATGTATAGATATATATTTGTTATGATTCTAACCATCATTTTACTGTGTCAATGTTCATCTTCATCATCATATTCATAGTTATCAATGTCAATGTCTCCATCTTCCTCATCAACATCATCAATTTCCATATTAGTTTCACTTTCATCATCTCGTGTCATTTCAAATTTAGTTGTAATATCATTGACAACATCGTCACCATCGACCCTTAACAGTGGGGTGTCATCCTCGATATTCATGTCTCTTTGTGAAAAAGATGTGTTTTGAGGAGTGTCCTGAAAAATTTCATTTTCTTGCACATCAGTGGAACCACATTCAGTTTGAGTAAACTGATTTTCTTGAGATTTAACTTTTATTATACTTCAACAATCATCCAACTCTTTTATAGTAGCACAATATTTTGCATAATAAATTTGATGTGCCTGATGAGATAATAAAAATGGTTCATTTACTGAAAGAAGGATTTTATGTTTAATATCAACAATTCCATAAGTCGGATGAGTACACAAGCCTCTCTCAGTATCCATCCATCGACATTTAAACATTGTTACATAATTCTGTCCCAAATAACACAGTTCAATAATTTCTTCAAGAATACCGTAAAAGTCAACTTTAATATCTCTATAATGTGATCCCTTCAAACGAAAACCACTATTCATTGTTTTATTTGATTCCCCATATGCACGTGTATGAAAGAGATAACCATTCACCACATATGCATTATAATATTTCACCATTTTTGATGGTGGGATACTCAATATACACAATCGACTATCAATCTTATTAGCATGTACAGATACCTGAAAATTTGTAAAACATTTATCAATATTACATGTAATAAATTGATTTTATATTTAAAACAAAAAAAGAATGTATGTTACCAGTTTTTGAAACCAGTAGGAAATTTTTTTTTGCCGACGTTCTTCTAAGCCAGCTGCTGTAATTTGTGGAAATTGTTTCTTGATATGATCATCATATATCCTATAAATACAATATGATTAATTTACTGTAACAGAATCTATAGAATAAAGGATAAGAGCAATCATTGTACAATTGGTGAAATTTCTTCACAGTTGAGTAGAACATATGTATGAGCTCTATGGTGTTCATCATCTGAAATTCATCTATCATGAACACCACCAAAGCCAAGTTCGGGCAGATTGACAACTGATAATTTTTTTTTCATATCATCATCAAAATTACCCTCATTCCAGCCCATGCGGTTAAATTTTTATGGGTATTCAGATTCAAAATAATGAGAGCAGAATAAAGAAATTTCTTCTTGCAAATAAGCTTCAGCAATTGAGCCTTCAACTGATGCTTTGTTACAAACTTTTTTCTTCATTTTATATGTACACCCCTCAAATGGGTACAACCATTGAAACTGAACCAGACCTCCACATTTTTCTTCATGTAAAAAATGTAATATCAAATGTTCCATCGAGTCAAAGAATGTCGGCGGAATGATTTTTTCCAATTTGCATATAATTACAACAAGAGCTTCTTCCGGTTTTCTTAGTGTATCGTAGTCTGTTGTCGCCGCACACATGTCTCAGAAAAAATATGATATATCTGTTATCGAATACCAAATCATAGAATTCAACAAACCTATTAATCCAATAGGCATAAGTCTTTCCATTATAACATGACAGTCATGACTTTTTAATCCGGTAGTATGACCATTTTTAACACATCTGCCCAAGTAGGAAGCTTAGGCATCTGGATGTCTCAAATCTGCAATCCACTGATAAAACAATAAGAGACTCTCTTTAGTTAGTGTATAAGATACTTTTGTCTTAATTAATCTCTGTGATCTGACATTTTCAAACAATTCAAGTTCTGGTCGCCTACAAATTTGGGCAAGATCTAATTGTGCCTTTACATTATCTATGGTTTTACCCGGTGTATCCAAAACTGTATGAAATAAATTATCAAAACAGTTCTTCTCAATATGCATGACATCCAACATGTGTCAGACCAACTAATCAGACAAATATGGCAGATTCCAAAAAATGCTCCGTTTTGTCCAATTGTGTTCTTTCCCAAAACCATGAATTTTCTGTTGGTTTATTGTCGGTCCAAAAGTGATTGTAGGTAATGAAAATACAACTGATTGTAACTCTGTACCTGAGAACATTTTTGGAGGTTCATCTCTTTCAATTCTGCCATTTCTGAAATGAGATTTATTCCTCCGAAAAGGATGATCGATTGGAAGAAATCTACGACAATAGTAAAAATAGCATGGTTTTTTTCCATTCACGAGCATAAAAGCTTTGTTGGATCCCATACAGTAAGGACATGATTTTGGACGATGTGTACTCCTGTCATATAACATACCATATGCCGGGAAGTCACTAATTGTCCACATAAAAGCAGCTTTCATTACAAAATTCTGTTTCGTAGAAGCATCATATATACCAACACCATGACTCCACAATAAATTTAACTCGCCAATCAATGGTTTCAAATAAACATCAATATTATTTTTCGGATTTCCTGGGATTAATAATGTCAAAAAGATATAAGGCTCTTTCATCAACATCCATGGAGGAAAATTGTACGGAGTTATAAAGACAGGCCAACATGAATACTGACTACCAAAAGATCCAAATGGACAAAAACTATCAGTAGAAATAGCCAATCGCATGTTCTGGGATTCAAATGAAAAAGACGGATGCACATGATCAAAATGTTTCCATGAAGCACCATCAGATAGATGAATCAAGAATTTACCATTTGAAATAATGATTTTGTGCCATGACATCATTGTCTCTGTGTTCTGAGACATAAATAAATGCTGCAACCTAGGTGTAAGTGGGAAATATCTCAACTATTTTACAGGAATCAATCCATACTTCCCTGATTGAGATTCTTTATACCTTGATTGTCCACATGTGGGAAAACTATCCAACGACTTATTTTCACCAGAATATAAGATGCAATCGTTTGAACATGCATGGATCTTCTAATAACTAAGACCCAGATTACGAACGAGTCTCTTGCTCTCATAATAATTAGTAGGAAGCGCATTTCCTACAGATAATAGTGCTTTAACAAAAGAAAATATCTGATCAAAATAGTTATTTGACATTCCATTATCTGATTTAATAGCCATAAATTTTGAAACTGCTTCTAATTTTCATATCTCGCAACCAGGATATAATGCATTCCCAGCATACTTGAACAGCTCACCAAATTCAGATGGTGCCAACTCAGGAGGTAAGTCAACATCATCCTCGATTTCTATTTGTTGAATGGATGACCCTACAACATCATGTACTAAAAAATGAAACTGTGATGGATATGACATCAAATTATTAGTATCTTATCTGGAACTGCGTTCACCGTGTTGATACCAAATAATATAATCTGATTGAAAACCATAACAAAAGAGATGTTTCCCAACGATGTAAATGTCTCAAACGTTCTTAGAGCACATTTTTTTACAAGGTCACTTAATTGTCCCTTCTGAAAAAAATTCCAGGTTTGATGATGCAAATGATAAGAAAGCTTCAACACCATCATCATATACCGGATTTAAACTAGAACCATTTGGATTTTTGTGCTGATTTATCAAAGAACGATCATCTAATAATGATTGATGTTGATTTCCTTGTTCCATATTCATATATATGTTTGTACAAAATTTAAAACCATTGTTGTTGTTTAATATTTTGATATAAGAAGAACAATATCCTAAGAAAATAAGATACATATTTGCAGTTATTTATTAGTAATTACCAATAATTATAGGCGACACAGTTAGTTTGTAATCATCCCAACTAATTATTATTAATTTAGCAATACATAGCAATACATGGAAAAATGAAATATTCTTGAATAATGAAATAAAATTTTGTAATCATCGTTGTGGAGATTATATTACTAATTATTCTGATTTTTCCGACTGCTCATCTCTTTATAACTTTCTCTCGACTGAAATCAGTATGAAACACTTGCTCTGACATATGTTAGAGCACATTTTTCATACTGATTTTAGTGGGAGAAATTAGCAAAGATATGAGACGTTGAACAAAATGTAGTAGACAAACCACTAGAAATTGTGACAATTTATAACCATGTACTTGAATTTATTTGATTTTTTATTAATTATTACTAATTATTACAAATCATAATATTTCCAACAGATTTTTCTCTATTCTTAACATGTTGAAATCTTAAAGATTCGTCAATTTTCAGGTCATGCCCAATAAAAATTTTGTCTCAACCTTGTCCAATTTAAACTCTATAATTGTCCTTACATGGTTGATCATCTCGCATGTAGTTTTACAATAGGACGACACAAGTAATGAGAAATACATGACTTGGGTTGTCCTATTGCAACGCTACTTGCGAGGTGATCAACCAAGCAAAAACAATTATAGAGTTTACATTTGACATTGTTGGCGTAATCTTTTTATTGGGAATGACCTGAAAATTGGCGACCCTTTAAGCTTTGAACTGTTAAGAATAAAGAAAAACTTGTTTAAAATATTGACAATTGTAATATTTTATAAATTTATTATAAATTTAATAATATAAAAAAAATTATATATTTAAACATATAATAATAAAATAATTATATTATTAGTATTATTTAACTATTAATTTTAGAGTAATATAATATTTTATATGATGTTACTATTTATGTTACTATTTATGTTACTAGTTATATTACTAATTATGTTACTAATTAGAAATGCTAAGACATGCATATAGGTCGGGTGGTTAATCAATCAATAAATAGAAAAACAAACATAATTGACCGCTCATCTACCTCAATTTTCTTTTTATTTGTGTGTTGAGGTTGACAGGAAACTTCTACCTCTACATGTAATATGTTCTTTTACTGTCAAAATTATAAACCTCCTCACCTCTATATTGGCGAGGAGGTTGAAATTTTTGACAGTAAAAACAGATATTACATGTGGAGGCAGAAGTTTCCTGTCAAGCCTCAACACACAAATGAAAATAAAATTGAGGTAGATGAGCGGTCAATCACGCTTGCTGATTTTCCTAATTGTTTCCTAATTATGTAATTGTTTCATAAGTATGTAAGTGTTTCCTAAGTAAGTAATTGTTTCCTATGTAAGTAATTGTTTCCTAATTATGTAATTGTTTCCTAATTTTGTAATTGTTTCCTAATTATGTAATTGTTTCCTAATTATGTAATTGTTTCCTAATTATGTAATTGTTTCCTAATTATGTAATTGTTTCCTAATTATGTAATTGTCTCCTAATTATGAAATTGTTTCCTAATTATGTATTTCTTAATTATGTAATTGTTTCCTAATTATGTAATTATTTCCTAATTATGTATTTCCTAACTATGTAATTGTTTCATAATTATGTAATTGTTTCCTAATTATGTAATTGTTTCCTAATTATTATAATTGATTCCTAATTATTATAATTTTTTCCTAATTATGTATTTGCTTCCTAATTATGTCTTTGTTTACTAATTATTATAATTGTTTATTAATTATTATAATTGTTACATAATTAATATAATTGTTTCCTAATTATTATAATTGTTTCCTAATTATTATAATTGTTTCCTAATTATTATAATTATTTCCTAATTATTATAATTGTTTCCTAATTAATATAATTGTTTACTAATTATTATAATTGTTTACTAATTAAATGTAATTGTTTCCTAATGAAATCTAATTGTTTCCTAATTAAATATAATTGTTTCCTAATGAAATATAATTGTTTCATAATTAAATCTAATTCTTTCCTAATTAAATCTAATTCTTTTCTAATTAAATCTAATTGTTTCCTAATTAAATCTAATTGTTTCCTAATTAAATATAATTTTTTCCTCTTTAAATCTAATTGTTTCCTAATTAAATCTAATTGTTTCCTAATTATTATAATTGTTTCCTAATTATTATAATTTTTTCCTAATTATTAAATTGTTTCCTAATTATGTAATTGTTTCTTAATTATGTAATTGTTTCCTAATTATGTTCTAATTATTTCCTAATTTTTTGATGAATTTTTTTATTATATCTAATTAAATCTAATTAATTATTAAATATTTGATAATTATATATTTATTTCTAATTATTACAAAAACATCCCCCGGGAGTGTCAAACCAAGAGTGCAGCGAGGCCCGTTGTCGTGTACTAGGTTACCCTGAGTTAAGCTCGAAACACCTAGTTAGAGTTTTCACACCTAGGTACATTTGTGCCATAGCCGCCTCTACTTGTTCATATCCAGACAAGGATTATTTATTACAACCACATAAAATAATTATACTATATAGCTAAACATTCTATTAAAAAAATAAAATTAAGAAATAAAAATAAAATTAGCAATTAAAAACAATTTAATAATTTTAAAAATATAAATACCTTTGAAGTAATTTGCGCCTTCTAACTCCTTCCTTCCTCTTCTCTAAAGGAAAAATTAAATCAAAAAAAATTTCTACTCAGAACTGAAAATTAGAGAGAGAGAAGAATAGAGATCTGAATGTTATGGAAAAAATGGATGGGGTGTATATATAGGTTAGATTATTTGCGATGGTCGTATTTGCGATGGTATCCCATCGCAATACCTAGTATTTGTGTTGGGATACCATCACAAATGCCTTCGCCCACATTAAATACGGGCGGCGGGAAAAAAGACATTTGTGACAGGCCCGTTGCAAATAGACACCATTAGCGACTAGCGGATATCCCCGTCGCAAATTTCTATTTACCGCCGCCGGTATTGGCGACGGGGCATGTCGCAAATACCTTCTCCCGAATTAATTACGGGTGGCAGGTAAATGGGTTGTTACGACAGGCCCGTCGCAAAGGACACACCATTAGCGACGGGCGGAAATCCCCATCGTAAATTACTATTTACCGCCGCAGGTATTTGCGACGGGTCCCGTCACAAATACAACCCGTTGGATTATTTTTTGTGACAGGTAAATAGTCTCGTCGCAAATAACTATTTACCACCGCCGAGTAGTTGCGACTGGTTGAAGGTGACCGTTGCAAATCCGCTTTACAACGGCCGGTATTGCCGACAGGGCCCATCACAAATAACACCTGGTGAATATTTTTTTGCGACAGGGAAATGGCCCCGTCACAAATTCTATTTACCACCACTGGATGCTTGCGACGGGTAGCCTTCTACCCGTCGCAAATAGGCTTCCTGCGTTTTGGCACGCAAACCACGCCATTGCAATTGCGACAGGACCTATAATTCTGTCGCAAATAATTGTCCATTTGCACCAGGAATATAATCTTGTCGCAAATACTCTTTTCATCGGAGTTTTTGCAATGGGAATAAGTCCCATCGCAAATACCTCGTCGCAATATTTGTTTTTTCCATAGTGTTATATGACTCGTTGTTTATATGATCACATGCATATATGATATTATTTTATATTTTTTATGATTTGGATCTCATTATGTCATACCTACTTACTCATGTGGTTAAGATGTATCATTATGTTTATTCTTTTACTAGGATTTTTAACTCATCCCTTTGATCATGTGTTCCCCAGGGTACCCTATGAAGATGTAATGGTTCATTGGAAGATATGATCTCTATATGGAGATTAAATGAAGATGTGTTTTTTAGCCCCGTGTTTTATGATCTATGTAACATGTCTTCCATGACACTAGACATAAAAATCCTTAGATTGTACTATTATGTATAATTATGATTAAAATAAAATAATATAAAATGTAATGGGCTAGGGTTGCTTCAGTTGGTATCATAGGATGGTCTTTTTATTTTTGGATATTAGGAATAAAGCACCTCAGTAATAACATTAGGTATGATACAATGTTTAAGAAAACACCCCTATATTTTTGAATGTATAGAGTAAGTGGTTTATCCAGAAAATATGGTGGAATCTAGATACCAACAGGTAGAGGAAACTCTAGCACCGATTTAACTAAAAGTCAAAACTCTGACATGGATTTTTGGGCTTCACCGGGGGTATCCTCATACATGAAAATGGTCCTTGATTCACTCATGGTATTGACACTCCCATGGGATATACTTTGGTAAATTCAAAAGGTTAATACAAACCATTATTAAAGGAAAAAATCCCATAATAATATATTTTATTAAATAGATCGTCGATATCCTAGATTTAAACCTGAGATAGGATATAATTATCCTCTACATATTTAACATTTTATGTTTAAAAGTTTATATTTTAATTTTAAAAACTATGTACTCAAGCCCTGTAATTGTACGTTTTTTACTTAATTGCATAAAATAGAAGAACACATTCCAACAACCAATGTGATAGGCAATTTGATGATTTCTAAAAGGATTTCTTGATATGAAAGGTGCAGGTTCCGAAAACATCTTGATAGTACTTGCTCTGCTAGCCTGCGTTATGAATAATAATATGAATCATGGGGGACACCCACCTCCACTATGGAAAAAGAAAGTTCATATACAATAATTCTTTTGTAAAAGGAATCTCATGTTTAGTGGATATTTTGATCTCGTACTCATGGAATAATAGATTAAATCAATTGAAAATATATTATTAGTCCTCCAGTTCTCATATTAAGATAATGTTGTAATGAGAGTTTTTCGTTCTGATGGGTAATATGTTTTGTGGTGGACACTGATCATGAACACAATGTCCCAAAAGGAAATCATTTGCATGGATTGGGAGTATTTGAAGATAATTTTAATCCAAAAATATATTCATAGAACCCCTCATCTCAAAATGGAATGTGAGTTCCTAAAAATAATGTATATGAAGAAAATTCCATTAGGGTAAATTAAGAAATCATTAAAAGGATTTCAAGGTACTCCACTGGTTTTTTCATGAACATCGAAAGAAAGGTGGATCGCTTCTTTAGTGGAAACTATCGAAGGAAATGATAATCATTGGTGATTTGAGACATCTACAATTATGAGGATATATTCCCTTGTTCAGTCAATGTTTAAACCGAAATTGGAGAGTCTCAGTGGTCTCATGGGTCATATGACATGATGCTGAAAATGGAGAACAACATGGGTGGTTTGACGAACGAATACAATAATGGAAGGAATCCTGAAATTTCCCCTGGAAGAAGTTTTGGGAAGAAGTGCCATAGAAACTATCTAAAGTGAAATAATAATTTCGTAAAATGCGAAATATTTGGTCATCTAGATAAAAACTGATGATGATATTTGGAGAATACCACTAATATGGAAGAAGAAATGAATGGTTAAGATGAAATCTCAACTTGTAGTGCAGTATCGCAGCTACAAAGAGCATGGTAAATATGAAATAAATTTCCCTAATATAAGAGTTGTCAGATGAAATTAACTAAATCTCCCAAGGAAACATGGAAGGGATTATTCTATCAGTACAACTGAGGTGGATTCCAAAAATGATGTGATGACTAGTATGGCAGTTATTTATTCAAGAATAGAGAACATACAATTTGATTCTAGTTCAACGAATTATTTTACATCGTTCAAGTTTAGTACAACTATTCAAACACCACCAAAAAATTCAGAGAATAATTAATCTATTATAACAGTGACTGGGGGAACTATTTTTTCTATTTTTTATAACTCGATCTTGGTTAATGTTTGTGGATTTAACCCCCCAGTAAATATAGTCATACTTATTTTAGAGGAGTTTGAAGCTATCTTGTGCATTGATTGGATATCTTTATACAAAACCAACATCATCTATTGGGAAAGGGAGATCACTCATCACATCCCAAAGAATTCATTGATTCATTACAAGTGTATGGAGGAAGATGAATCCCCTTTAGAATCATTATCTCAGGTGTGGATATTTATGCCTTGTGAGTAAGCATATCTCGCTCTAATGATTATGAAAAAGGGGAGAATCAAGCTTGCAGACATTCCCATTATGAGGGATTGCAGTGATGTATTCCCTGAAATATTTCCTGGTGTTCCTCCCGATAGAGAGGTTGACTTATCAACCATACATATCTCTGGATATCTACCAATCTCAAAGAAATCTTACCAAATGGCCACCATAAATCTCAATGAGCTGAAGAAAATGCTACATGAGAATATGGAGAAGGGTTTTATATTCCCTAGTAATTCACCATGGGGTGTGCCAATCCTCCTCATCAAGAAGAATGATGAATCAATGTTCCTCTACATTTATTATCGTGATCTTAATAAAATCACAATAGAGAATAAGTATCACCTATGTCAGATAGATGACTTGTTCTATTAACTTCAAGGGGCCAGTTATTTTTTAAGGTGGATCTTCGGTTGGAATATGAACAAATAAATGTTAGGAACAATGATATTCCAAATAATACCTTTAGTACGAGATATAGACACTATGATTTCATAATGATTCCCTTCAGAACCAACATTCTCTAACAGCTGTTAGGGACTTAATGAATATTCTTTAGATATTACCACGAAATATTTTTTATAGGATTTATTAATGATATTATAATATACTCCATGAGAAATTATGGTCATGAGGAGCATTTGAATATTGTGTTAAAGATATTGAGAAGAGTGAATTTTTATGAAATGTATAGTAAATGAGAGTTTTGGATGTAGGAAGTATCATTTTTAGGGAATTTTATCACTAGCCAAGGGATATCTATTGAACCTTCCAAGACAAAGGAAACTGAAGAGTGGACCAATCCATCATCTGTAATAGAGATCCATAGATTTTTAGGAATATCAAGGTATTATTGAATATTTTTGGAGAACATTTTACAGTTTTCAAACCCACTGACCATGATGACACATAAGGGAGTAATGTATTTATGGACTCTGCAATGTAAAGACTATTTCATGGAGTCGAAAAAGAGACTTATCACCACCCCATTACTCGCACTCCCAAAGATTTGATAACTCATTGTGGTATACTGTGGGGCTTCAAAGAATGTCATAGTAATTGTGATTACCAAAAATGATAAAGTGATAGCCTATGACTCAACGTATATGAAAATAAATGAATAAAACTGTCCCACACATGATCCGGAGTAGTCAGTTGTGATCATTATGATGAAAATGTTGAAGCATTATCACCATGGAAGGAAGTGTTATATATATACTGACCACAAGAGTCTCAAATAAATATTTACACATAAAGATCATAACATGCGAAAATGAAAATAGATAGATCACATTAATGATTATGACTGCTCGGTCCACTACAAGCCCTAAAAGGCATATAATTTGGCAGATTATCTAAGTAGAATGGATCTTGCATGTTTTCAATGATGAGAATTGGAAAGGATCTCATCTTCTTAGATTTGGAAAATATGGACATGTGAATCATTATGGGAGTAACATCATCAATCCATAATCAAATGTTTCTTCAACAATCCCTCTAGGAGAAAATAATGGATTCTCAAAGAAAGGATGTTGGAATTCTGAAAAGTGTGGAAATTATTAAAAATGAGAAATCCTCTGACTTCTAGATTTTTTAGGAATGATTAGTATGATTTGGGTCACGATTATATGTACCATCCAATATAGAGATAAATAATGATATTTTGAATTACCCTCATAATTCAGCCTTCTCAATTCACTTAGAGAGCACAAAGCTGTATTGAGATCATTGAGAAAACTATTGGTGGGACAATATGAAAAGAGAGATTGTAGAATATACATCAATGTTCTTGGTATGTTAGGATGTGAAGTCTAAGAGTAAAATATATAACGGGATGATGAAACCGCTACCCATACCAGCATGGAAGTGAGATAACATTACCATGGACATTGTCGGTGGAATTAAAAGGACATCAGGAGGAAACAATGCTATATGGGTTGTAGTGGACCATCTTTAAAAAACAACACACATTATCGCGATTCGAGAGAACATATCATTGGATCAATATGAATGGATTTACATCAATGATGTGGTAATATTGCATAGAGTAACACTATATATTCTATCTGATCGTGATCCTAGATTAACCTCGATGTTCTCGAAAAGTCTCTATCATGCTAGAAGTACTAAACTGAACTTTAGTATGGAATATCATTATCAAAATAATGGGAAATATGATAGTACTATTCAGAAACTAGATGACATGTTCAGATCATGTAAATTGAAATTAAAATTAGGATGAGACCAACATCTTCCCCTATTTGAATTCTCTTAAAACAACAGTTTCCTCTCAATCATCTGAATGGCACAAAATGCAGCCCATTATGGTAAAAGGTGTAGAACACCGGTGTGTTGGGATGACATCAATGAGCATAAGATTCTAAGACCTGAAATGGTCAATGAAATATTGGAGAATGTGAAAACCATTCAGAATTATTTCATGGTAGCACAAAGTCGATTGAAAAGTCATGTAAACAATCGTCGATGAGACCTTGAGATTAATGATGGAGACATGGTATCTCTGTGCATATCCCCATGGAACAAGGTCATGTGTTTTAGAAAAATAGGGATGTTAGGTCCCACCTACATCGGCGACTTCATGATTCTCGATCGTATCAGGGCTGTGGTCAATCAACTGGCACTTCCATATACCATTTCCAAAATACATGATGTCTATCAATTATCCCTATTAATCAAGTACATACCAGACCATTCACATGTACTCTCTTCAGAGGTGGTACTATTGTAGGATGATATTTTCATTTAGGAGAAGCCAGTGAAGATCTTTGATCATAAAGACAATTTTCAATTCAACATGACTACTCATTTGGTCAAGGTACTATGATGAAATCATAAGTATGAAGAGGAAACATGGGAAATTGGGGATGCATTGTAGCAAAAGTACCCAAACCTGTTTATGGATTAGAATGTAAAATGAAATTTCGATGGAGAAATTTTAAAAGGGAGGAAGAATATAACAACCCAATGTATTATAAATAGAAATTTTTCTCTTATATATATTTAATACAATCACATGAAATCACAACATAATGAACTACTACATGCTATGTGACCATTAAATATATGTTTGTCACTTATGTGTTTGTAATTTTGTCAACCTGACATACATGGTTGTGATCAGTTAGTTATTTGGTGTCCGATATGAAAAAAAAATTCTTTGGCAAATAGTAAACTACCCTTATGAATAGTAACATACCCTAATGAATTATAATATAACCTAATGAGTATTAACCATACCTATAATAGTATATAAATAAGATTCAAGTGTAATTATGGTGTACATATATTTTACAATTAATAAATGAATGTCTTAAAATTGGTATTTAATAATAAATGTTGATTTTCTTTAAATAAAAAATTAATTATATTTATAAAATAATTTTATAAATGGACTTTATTTTTTTATTCTATATGTTGAGAAATGGTTACGTGGATTTGTTTTGGATTTTTCTGAAATACTTGAATTTTTACAGAGTTGTAAAATATATTAATTTTCCATATAACTACATTATAAATAAAATCTAGTATTCCTAGCATCACTAGTGATTTAATCTCCCAAATCTCGAAATCAAATTAATTTATTACTATTAATGGTCATGGAACACTCAATATTTATATTCATGTGAAGAAATAATAAGTTAATGATTATAATATTATGAAAACACATCTCCCCTCCGATATAAATACATCCCATTATTTCCTCTTCTCTTCACTACACTAAAGACTTGTTCCATTCCAATATTATCCCAAAATGACTCCCTAAGTTCTTTTACCACGTCCAAAGTCCCCTAAATTCTTCAAAATACCAAAACATATCCCCTTAAGAGGTCCTCAAATGTGGTATACTCAAGAGATAAATTCCTCTTTCCAATTCAATCATTTTATTTAATTTCTTTTCTTTTGGATTCTTTCTTCAATTGCCTTCAATAAAATGAAATGATAACTATAGTAACATAAATTTACTGTAATTATATTATTATAATGTGATAATTAATTATCTACTCTTCTTTCAACATCATTTATATGAAAGAAGTGAATGCATTTTTTGAGATGTGCTAATTTAGAACATTCAAGTACAACAGTTTATCAATTTCTATTATCTTCATTAATTCTGGTCACATAACCATTTTAGTTACGGTTTATCAATATTATTATATATTTAATATATCCTGTTAATGTTTCTATAATCCTTTTTTACTAATGGTAATAATTTACAAATCAAAACATGTTCAATGTAAGCAAACCCACCTTTTAACAATAAACGGTTGTCACTAAGGCTATATATAATAATTAGAATTAACTCTAGGAAACCAAATTAAAATTTTATCTATTTAAACACTTATATGTTCACTGATATAATATAACTTTAATTATATAGAACCATTTTTATCTTACATGTTTATCCAAATATGAATATAAGAAAATCGGTCATTAAAACCAAGTAAGAAAACGAACCTGAACAATGAAATTGAACCTTATAACCAATAAAATTGGTCTTGCATATACCAAAAAAGGTTATAAGAAAAAAATTAAAATATTAATATGTTATGTATTTATTAATTAATAAACCTATTTTTTTTATTCAGATCGTTATTAACAATTGTACAACACCTCCCGATTCAAGGAAAATCGTGCACTCCATTTCAATCATAATCAATATTTTTATCTATCTCATGACTTTTCATGTGTAATAAAAAATTATGGGGTATGATTTCTCATATCCACCATACCCCCCCATGATTTATAAGTTCTATTAAAACCATTTTCCCTCTCATCAATCCTTCTTAGGTACAACAGACATTGTACCGATACACAGTAACGAATTCAACCAGAACCAAAATTGTTATGAATTTTCATGTGTAATCCCAAATGATGGGGTATAATTTATCTCCTATACCATACTTATATAATTATTTATATGTTCTAGTAAACCCCTTTTCTCTCTAATCATACCCTCTTATGTACACTAGAACCCATGCTGATAAATCGTATTGAATTCTACCCGAACCATCCTTGTTCATTTAGGTTGACTTTTCTTTCTTTATAACGAAATGGAGTTTTATTATATATTTATTTAAATATTATAAAGTCCATTTATTTTTAAAAAATATGTTATTAAGACACATTAATCTATCTATTTTCGTTATATACTTGTTTTTAAAATATTATCTCCTTCGAAATTTTTTATTAGAAAAGCAGTTTTATAGGGAACTTCTTGAAATTTTACACAATTTCTAGCACAATATATCCCCTATATTGTGCAACCATTTTATTTATAATATAAGTATTTATATTATTAAAAAACTCTTGGTTAAATTATTATTTTATATAAAATATTTTACTCTTTTCTATTTTAAAATTACTATAGTATTTTCCTTAAAACTGCTCAAAAATGTTTTAATGCTAACGTTTCACAAATAAATTTCTTATATTCGGTCACATCAATTTTAAATCACTAAACATTTTATTTTACAACTTACCTTAAGAAAATACTTGTATGTTCGGGTACCTTTATTTCATGCACACTTTCATGATACACCGATTGGTTATGATTTATTTCAAGATTATGATACCCAATTCATTCCATTGTTACCCTTATATTTATGTATGGTTGATTATGTATAATTATTTATGTGGAAAGAATATTCATGATAATTTTGAGAAGTTTGCACCCATATATCCCTACAGGGCATTAGTTAACATTATGTTTCATGAGATGTAATGTCAAACCCGATTGGCGGTTAGCCTTGACCCATACTAAAATGTGAATCGAGATTGGGTGTTATCCTTGAACCATAATATAATGGGAAAAAAGATTGGAAATTACCCTTGACCCATACAAGAGACATGTTTTATGATTCATACACATTTATATGATTCCATTTTTTTATGATTCTATACTTATATGATATGATTTAATTTGATATATTCTTTTGATATCAATATGTCTTGCTTCCTAACTCATATTAATAAGATGTTTCCATATGTTCATTCCCTTACAATGATTTTTATCTAAGACCTTTGTTCATGTGTTCCCTAGTATACCCTTTGTAGATTACAGGCTGAAAAGATGTTAGGAGCTCCTCGTAGGCATTAAATAAAGAAGTGTTTTTTATCCCCATGCTTTATGTTCTATGTACATAGTCTTCCATGATACAAGACTTCACAATAATTGGATTGTAGTCCTATGTGAAATTTTTCTTCAAATAATGTAATGTTATATGTAAAAGGATAGGGTATCTTCAAGAGGTACCGTACAGTGACCCAAAATGTGATGGCAGCAGACAAACATGGCATTCGGCCATGTCTTGCAAGGCGGATAAGGCGGGGCACGAATGGTCCAGCGGGCCAGACCCGCACAGGGGCTAGACACAGGCCTCACTGGGCCAAACCCACGCTGGCGGGTGAGAACTGCTCCCAACGGGCTGGACCCACATTAGGAGTCTAGATCTATGTCCCCTTTAGGATGAACCAAACTTGACCAGGTCCTCTAGGGACCCGGTGGGCTGGATCCTCTGCCAATCGGCTAGGGTCCAGCGAGGCCTATTGGGCCTGGCCCACTTGTAAAGTCAGATCAGACCGACCTCGACCCGCACTAGGTCAAGTCGAGTACGTCTTAAGGAATCGGGTTATGTGGGACCCCCATCCTGGGTTAGTCAAGTTAGTCTGACTGGTTTGGACTGGCCCTCATCGCAACCGCCCCTGGTTAATAAAAAGACCGTATATTGAAAAACGTACATCCGATTGATGATCTGTTTGTGGAGTCCCAACCCTATCGCCGAGGTGGACCTTTTGGAACTCTCTAAGGTGAAATTATTGATAGTTAAAATCAATGAAGGGATTTAGGAGCTTTCATGTAATTCACATTATATACATAACCCTGTTGTTGGATGAGACATGAAGACTGCTAACATTTCACCCAGTGGGAAGCACATCTCTTTGACTAGGAAGGCCAACTATGGGAACAAACTCTCTGAGACTATAAAGGCCCACATTACATGATTAGGATTACTACCTTAGATGGAAATTATTATTGGAAATCACCTCTCAATAAATCTATTGGACTATGGTATGCGATTGTGGATGATTACCTAAAAATTCCAAGGTTAGTGGTAAGCACCTCTTTGTGGCATGGAAGACCCACTGTACTCCATAAAAGAGAAGTTATTGAGAAGCTGAGGTGTTTGAAGATGTGACTAATTATTCTAGTTTTAAAACCCTAAAAAATACCTAGTGTGAGATGTATTGTGTTTTTTTATTTACTTTTAGGAATAATTGTGTGGTTTTTTCATTTGGTTTTCGGGTTCCAACTGAGTGTTCTATTACTCACCCTTGCATTGGATACCCTCGCATGTGTTGTGTCTGGTGTAGACGATCAATGTTAGGACATAGATTCTTAGGGAGATGGGACTGACAGACAGTACGATGGTGAACATGGTGGAATTGGACAAGGTGAGACTCATTTGGGCCGGGCAGACATTCTATACTACATTGACATCAATTAACTTCACTACACCCATGATCTGGTTGAGTTTTATTAAGATATACATTAGGTATTATTTTTTTTACTTGTTTTTTTGACTTCATTGATGGGTTTGTATTTTGGGCCACTTAATTTAAGTTTTACATGCAATCAGCTTTGTTTTAGTGGTAGTTGTTGTCCATTTTTTAGTGTGTTGGGATGTTTTTGGGTGTGTGTGTGCTTACATGTACTCAGGAAAATGCCTCCCACTTGATGGTTGATTCCTTCAACACCTGTCTCCTTCCCCTATTCTTCGAGAGGCGAGCTTGGGGTAGTCATGTCATGAGCCCTGGGGGATGGGTCATGACAAATTGGTATCGTAGGGTGCTTGGTTCCCCCTCAAATACAAAACATTTGTGTTTAGTTTTGGAGAAAAAGTGTTAAGTGTTGCATGTTCTAATTTTAGATTTGGGGAGTCCAGTGTTGGTACGGTGGCCGACATATCCATAATCTATGACATTGGACACTATTTTTGGATCAATACATGAAATCACAAGACGAATAAGTCTCTTCTGATTGAATAAGAGTCTGATTACTAGGTATAAACTTCTAAATATGTTATATATTGATCTATCATAGGATTTCTTCATTTGGACGACGAGTCAGGGTCCTGATACGTGGTCGTGAGGAAAGCCTGACTAGAAACAAGGAGTCTGTACATGGACCAGTTTTAGATGTGTCCCAAACTGGTGGTGCACTAGTGCTACCACCACCCAATGGTCAGAATCTATAGCCAGTAGTTCCAAAAGTTTAAGTTTGTATGATTAGTGTCAAATATTCGTTTTAGAGACAGAGACCTCCCTAGTTCAAGTGATAGACGGATCCTCATGCCACTAAAGACTACCTGGAAAATGTGAAATATGTCTTCCTCTTTGTGAAGACACCGCCTGGACATATGTTAGTCATTGCAGCGACCCTTCTTCTAGGCTCAATATGAAGATGGTGGAGTTTGAAAATCTAGACTCGCGATCTGGTGACCCTCACTTGGGTTGACATCAAAATAATTTTTTGAAAATAGTTTTTCCCTTGCAAACATGCACTATGGGTGCATCTAGGAGATGATCCACCTACAACAGGACAACATGATGGTGTCTGAGTAGATGGAAAGGATAATGAAGATTTCCCACTACTCTATAGATTTGGTGTGAGACCCTTTCTTCCGGGATCAAACATTTGAGTAGGAACTCATGTGCGATATACGACCTTCAGTGGTTTCCCCCAGCATCCCTACCTTGGTAGTGGTGCTGGAGTGAGCCATTTTGAAGGATAGCTTCACGCTGGTGAAGACACCCTCAACAAGAACTACATGAAGACCCCAAGTGGTGGAGTCTTCGACAGGCAGTGAACATCATACATGTCAGCCCAAGTGGGCTAGGACTTTTAGAGACCCGCCCCAGGACTCAGGTTTGGATGTGTGAGGCTATTAGTCTAGAGGGAATTAGATGGGGGCTAGGAATTTCTACTCTTGCGGTGGAAAAAAACACATGGTAGGTGACAACCTGACCCACCTTACAGATGACCAGTAGATGGTCAAGGTGACATTAAATAGTTACATTAGTTTGAGCAAGGTGGTCTTTAGGACGTCATACATGGGAGGGGAGGTGGCCGAGTGGCAGGAGGTGGGTTATGGTTCCAGGTGTTGCTATAACCACCCCTAGGTGGTCCACCCCGACCTGAGGGAGTAGGCAGAAAGGAGAGATCCTAGCTCCAGGCTGTAGAGGCTTATGACTATGGTGCTCTATATAAGATATGAGGTATCATATATGTCTTATCCTACATAGATGATGAACTTATATACATAGGTTCTATTTACACCTTCATTCCAAGACTCACATTCGATGCTCAGAGATTCTTGTGGAGTAATTGGCTCGATCCTTATAGATAGATACTCTTATGGGGGGGATTCGATGATTACACACTGGTGCAGGTAGTTTGAGTTTAATCAATAAGGTGAGTGCTTCAGTTGGGGTCTCCTATTTGGATAGTCGAGGCCTTAGAATGAAACCATGGTTATGTACTAGTTTTCCATAGTCCATGAGCATATTGACTATTTTATGTGTACATTACGGTGTGTCTGTGATTAATGAACAAGATTTTTCTTCTCCAGCGATAAGGAATCGCTTGAAGGTTTGGACATACTCTCTCAGAGGAGGTTACAAACAATCATGAACATGTTGGATATCCTCACCCTATGTGATGTTGAAGAGAGGATTCCAAACAACCTTGTAGTTGTGACCAATTATGAGGATTTTTTTCATTATGAGGTTCTATGCCTTCCTCCTCAAAGATATGTATACTTGTGTATCAACATGTAACCCAATAGGACATAGATATCCACTCTGATATATCAAATATCTCTAGTAGAGCATCATGATTGCATGTTATAACTAGAGGACATGCATGAGAAGGGGTTTTTAAGGCCTGGTGTTTCACCCCGGTAGCCCCAGTTCTTTTTTCCAAGAATGTAGGTAGGAGGTTGAGGTTGTGCATGGACATCTGGCGCCTGAATAATGAACCTATGAAGAAAAAGTACCCACTCTCATGATTTTATGACCACTTCAACCAGCTGAATGGAGTGATGTGGTTCTTATTGATAGACCATAGACAAGGCGATCACCAGCTTTCGATTCAGGATGAGGATATATCGAAGGCAACATTCAGGTTCCTGTATAGAAAATATGAGTTCCTATTGATGCCTTTTTGAATGAACAACTCTCCACTAGTGGGTTTGTGACTCATGAATAGGATAATCCAACCCTACCTCGACCGGTTCTCCATGGTCTTCATTGATGACATCTTTGTGTACTCAGCTTCGTAGGAGGTGCATACGGTACACCTGAGGATAGTCTTAGACAAACTTCTAGAGAAATTTTTTTTGTTAAGATCTAGATGTGCCGGTTTAGGACTCAAGATTCCAATTTCCTAGGATAGGTAATCTCATAGGCTGGAGTTGCATTAGATCCAGTGAAGGAAGAGGTGTCGCTTGCTTGGGTACCACCCAAGAGAGTTACTGAGGTGTGGAGCTTCATGGGGTTGGACAGTTAATATAGGAAGTTAATTCCCATATATTCAGTGGTATAAGAACCCTTATCATAATTGAAATGGAAGGGATATCCCTTCATGTAAAAGGAGAAATTCCATCAGAGTTTGAAGGAGATGAGGTAGAGACTGATTAGTGCCACCATCTTTAGACTCCCATATGTGGGCGTTGGGTATGTAGTTTACTACAACACATCAAAGAATGGTTTCTATTGTTCCCATATAGAAGAGAATGTGGTGATTTCCTTCATCTCATGAAAACAAATGTAGCATTAGAAAAACTATGTGACCCATGACCTAGAGTTTGTAGCGGTGGTCTTTTCCTTGAAATTGTTTCAGTTCTACATGATGGGTAAACAGTTTAGAGTTCAATCTGACCAAAAAAGTCTCATATATAGCTTCTTCTAGAAGGAACTGAAACTCAAAAAATGGTGTTGAATAATGTTCATCCATGACTGTTTTTTTGATATATTCTATACTATTGTCAAGGGGAACATGGTGGTAGAAACGCTCAGCAGGAGGACCGGGTTGTAGCTGTTGAGTGAGGCGATAGAGTATTTAGACTTGATGCAGATATCCTTCGTTGATGATTATGAGGCTGATCAACTCCAGTCGATTACTGTTATTCCCCCACTTTTACAACATTTAAAGAGGAAGAACTCTAAGATATTAACTGTGAGGCTAGACATGCACAGAAATACTCTAAATAATTTCCTAATGGATTTTTGATAGGTTAGGACTATGCCATCCTTTTTATTGGGCACTCCATAGTACCAGTGGAGTTATGGGAGAAGGTGTTGAGAGAATTTCATACATCCCTTTGGTAGTACATCCTAGAGTGGTGAATATTTACTAGGGTCTCCAACATCAGTACATTTTTTCATGGATGAAGAAGGATGTGGCCGAGTTCATTTCACAATTATCACAAGTCTGCAAGTGAAAACTGAGCACCAGTTTACAATAGACTTGACTCAGCCACTCGTTGTAACAGAGTGTAAATGAGACTTTATCTCGATGTACATTTTCATCGGGATAGCATATTAGCCTAGAGGTCATGAATATATTTGGGTGATCATCGACCAACTCACCATGTTGGATCACTTCCTACCCATTCAAGAGAAGGGACTTGAAGAGGGCTTGGGATGACTCTACATCCAGGAGATAGTGTGGCTTCACGTGGTTCCTTCTATGATCATCTCAGATCAGGACACTCGCTTTTACATCCCACTCATGGAAATGATTACATGTGGAGTTCAGGATGAAACTGTGTTTGAGATTAGTAACTCATCCTCAGATGTATGGATAGACATAGAGAACCATACAAACCCTGGAGTAAATTCTGTGTACTTGTGTCCTAGACTTTGTTCATAGTTGGGAGACCATCTTCCACAGCTTGGGTTAGCATATAACAAAATATATCACTCCAACATGTTCATGGAACCATTTGAGGCCTTGTATGGGAAGCCTTTCAAATCACCCATCTGCTAGAGAGACCTAGGGGAGTCAGCAAAAATGGGTCCAGAGTGGGTTCAGGCTACCACCGAGAAGGTGGTGATCATCCAGGAGTGGATGCGGAATGCACAGAGTAGCATATGTATTCTACTTAAAGGATATGAAGACCCTTTTAATATGAGGAGGGATATCATTTGTTCTTCCAGGTTTGACACAGAATAGGATTTCAGATATTTTTCTAGGGTGGAAAGCTATCTCTAAAGCTCGTCAGACCTTTACAGATCTTGAGCAGAGTTGGGGAGATGGCGTTCCACCTAAATCTTCCCCCACAAATGCAACATGTGCATGTATTTTTCTATGTGATGCATCTAAGGAAGTACTTTAATGATCCATCCCACAAATCAACTAGGGTGAGATGGAAAATGATGAAGGGGTGACATTTTTGGAGCTCCCATTGGCAATTGAGGATCGACATGAGCGGTTCTTATAAGGGTGGTCAATTCACTAGTGCACATCTGATGTCAGCTTGGGAATCTCCAGGAGTAGACCTGGGAGGGGGAGGCTCAGATTCGTGGTCATTACCCCCATCTTATTTTTAGATGTTGTCTTGGATTTCATGGATGTAAAGCCCGAAGATGGGGATAATGTATCATCTCGTAATATCCATGTAATATTTTTTATTTGTATGGAATTATTTATAGACTAAAAATTTTATGGCCCGTGATTCCGATGTCCGCAATGTCGAGAATGAAATTCTGAACTTTTATTAATGTATGATTAGTAAACTTGTGAGCATGGTTTTCAATATTTTGATCCATTGCTCATATCAAATATATGAGGTCACCAATGACATAATTCAGCAATTTTTGTAGAACTGAATAATCTTTTTCTTGAATGGGACGACTGGAAAAGTTTTTTTTCAGAAATTTTGACAAAATAATATAAAATTTTAAGTGAATTATTTTATTATCTTTTACAATTTTGTGTAGAGGAAGGCGACGATATAGGGAAGTGACAAGGTAGAGACGATTCACATTAATGAGGCTCATTAATGGTTTGTCAAGTTGAATCATAATGATGCTTTAATCCTGTGTAACCATAACATGGTTTCTTATATAATTAGTGTAATGACGTGACATCACATCATAATGGGGATAATACAACGTGCTCCAATTTAATTTTTGACATGCTAGATAAATATGGAATAAAAAATTTTGAGTATTACCTGGCAATCCTTTGATTTACATCCACCCCGTCGAAGAATGAAGAACGTCGGCCGAACATCATCATCATTGATGACTTTCGATTATCGGAGCCGGGAAGTGATATAATTGTCTAAAATTCAACTAGGACGAACACCATGACATCAGAAGTCAGAAAAAGTAGAGGGTTTTTGTTTGATGTTTTTCCCCGTATTTTTCTAAAAACAAAGAACACATATGAACCCACGAATATGTTAATATGCAAACCTTCTGTTCATAAAGAATGTGAATTTTTTATGGATTCATTATCTGGGATTGAATTATCATTATCATTAAAATTAAAATCCTCAAACATCCCTTTTTTGTAAACATCTAACAAGGAGGATGCATGCTAACACAAACAAGGCCTGATCCTTTTAGTCATGGGTGTTCTTTATGGGATACTATTGAATCGATGACACGGTAGATTCAAGACCTTCATGGTGGAGGAAACATTCTTGAAAAATGTAGGCACATGAGACATGAATAACGGACCACTGGTGTGGACCTGGTGGTTCATGGAAGACTGCATGGTTTCACGGGCGACTGTCGAGGGGGTCCCACGGTGGTGGATGTTTGTGGGAGGCGGTGCGCTACTACGACATGCCGGATGAAGGGGAACATCTCATTGGGGTCATGGCCAAATAGAAGAATCCACGAGACGCAATCACTCAACCATGTCAGAGGGCCGCAGACACAGCACCGAGCTATGTCCCACACGACGAGCCATGGTGGCTTGAACACATCCATAGAGGCACCCTAAGATGACCCATAGGGTGATGGTGGTGAAAAAACATAGCATCTGACCGCATTCAGTGAGGCAGATCGGGCTGGGTGCGAACTGCCTAATTGGCTGAACCCACAGCTCCCTAAGCCAGTCCCATGCTAGAAGGCAGGACCAACACCCAGCAGGATTGACCTACACCGGAACGTCAGACCAATACCCACTTCGGTCTGGGCCAGACTAGACTGGGTCACTTGGCGACTTGATATGGTAGACCCTCAACCAACCAGGTCAGGCCCATCAAGACCTATTGAGCCTAGCCCACTGGCGTGTTCTGACCAGACCGACCTTGACCCGCACCAGGTCAGGTTGAGTATATCCTAATGAACTGATGTATGTGGGACCCCCTATGCTAAGTAGGCCGGGGTTGTCTGACTGGGTCAGACCTGGCCCCGTCACATCCGACCCCTGGTTATTAAAATTTCAATATCTAGAAAACCATGCTTCCTATTGATTAGTCGTTAGCGGTGTTGGGAGCCTCTTGAAAATAAATATGTTTTTTAATTCATTATGGAGAATTTTGTTTGGTAGTTAAGATGTGATTGTGTGCTTTATAATAGTTTTTATTAGGCACACTATATACAGAAACCTGTGAATTATAGAGACCAGAAGACTACTGACTTTTTTCCCAGTGGGAAGCACCACTCTGTGACTTAGATGTCCCATGGTGGAAATAACCTCTCTATGACTTTTCAAGCCCATGGTATGTTATTAGGACGAGTTCCTCAGTTGTCCATGACTAGTGCTAATTTCATCTATGTAACTTTTCCGGCCTAGAATATGTGATGGGGGAGGTGTAAATAAGTAGTGAAAAGTCAGAGGGAAGCACCAATTCATGACTTGGGATCCCCACTATACTCCCTAGAGGAAGAGTTTTAAAATAGCTAAGGTGTTCGATGATGTGAATGATGATGCCACTGTTAATACCATATAATATATCTAGTGTGAGTTGTCTTATGTTTCATGCATTCATTGAGAAATTGTTATGTGGTTTTACCTTTTTCTTTAGAAGTCTTACTGAGTACTATGTTTCTCCCCCTTACATGGGCTTTGCCCACACGTGTTGTGTCTGGTGTAGACGACCAACATTACATGTCACGAACCTTGAACGGTACCCTTGTAACCCGATAACTGAGCCAAGATTGACATATCTCGAAGGGTATTCTTGATCCGAACGGGTCGGTGACTAGCACCTGGCATCACACAACATGCAAGAAGGAATGATTTTACCACAAGAATGCAGAAGAAAAAGAAACAATATTTAATAAAAAAAGAAACTCCACTTGGAGTATTATACTAGAATTAAAAGAGGCATAAAAATCCCAATGTACTACAACCCAAGTACTAAAAATTGGAAAAACCACCCCAAGGTCTCTAAGGACACAACTCACCAAGACCAATGATCAATAGCTAGATCCACCTCCAAGAGGCCCCTTCCCACTGAATGTTCCAAGAAGAAGAAAGTCTACAAACACCTGAAGGCCAAAGTAGTTTGTGAGCCTAAGCCCAGTAGGATACCCCCGAAGATTCTATATCAAATTCCAAATATAGAATATCCAAAGAAAATACTTCCATTTTTCAAATAAACAGGTTTGGAATTTCAAAAGAATATTTTAAAAAAACATTCTATACATTTTCAAATGATGGAAAAAAATCAATTTAAGAAAAGTTTTTACAATGATGGAATATTTCTAAAACATTGGCTTAAGAAAAACATTTATATAAAACAATTAATATAAATTCAAAAGAAATGTAATACAGTTAAAAAGCATTGTCATACATTTATTTCTCACATAAAAATAAACAAGTGATCAACATGGTCATATGCCAAAAGGTACGATAGTATTAACCAGTTATAGGATTATGCACTCTCTATATGAACTCAACAAAATTTGTGTACACATGTCCCTCTAACACTGGCCAAAGGAGACTCATCACCAACCCGTCGAGGATGTGACCCACTGAAAAAATGTTTTAGAACATTGTCGTAGAGCATAGTGTAACCAAATAACTCAAAAATTACCTAGGGTATCAATGCGCTCTTATATGATCAGCGATCTATTTTAATAATGATTAAAATACAATCAATCCCATTCTTCCATTTCAAAAGTGCCAATTTCATATCATTTAAAACCAAAACTGGTTTTATTCAAAAACATCATTTCACATGATAAAACCAATGGGTTTCTATCAAATCATTTTAATCCATTTCACTAGTTTGAAATCCATTCAAAACTAATTCCATCTTTTCACTATTTATTCCCCCAATTAAATACAAAAATTTAATTAAAATCATTTCCATCAAATCAAAAATTTATATTCAACAATTTAAATTGGCCAATTTCCATAAACACACCTAATTCAATGGAATTGGGTTTTTTTTCATATTTCCCTAGAAAAACCATTTCAAATATCTTGATTCACTGGAATCAAGTTTTTATCAATTTAATAGAAATAAAACATGGAAAATTGAATTTAAATCCACAACTTAAATAAATCAAGAAAATACAATGATAATAAATTTCCCAAGTTAATATGGAACCACCTACCTCGAACGATTTGTCCAAAACCACAATGGTCGAGAACGCTCAAGAAAACCGTGTTGGTTCTTCCAGAACCCACATAGATTTCTTCTCCTAGAAATATCAAGACATAATCTCATCAAATTTGGTACAACACACTTTGCTCTACCCATAACGGGCATAGATATATGAAACTACGAGAAGAGGAGAAGTATATCTAAGTTGATCTAGAAACCAATCAAGAACGATGAAGAATGATCACTTATCTCAAGAATCCGGCTTCAACACACCTAGAGGAGCCTTTGGATCGCCTTAGAAATTATGGGAGAACCTTCTCTGACCTAAGGATAAGGAAAATCCCAAGTTAGGGCTGCTTAAGAGGAAAAACAAGGCACTTTGAGAAAAAATGAGTGAGATCACAATTTAAGGATCACATTTAAATGGTCGCACGATTAGTTTGCACGGTTTGACAAACCATGAGCTAGTCGTGTGTTGGATTCTGCCTTAGACACCCTTCTCTCATTTTTTGGCCACATGGTTGGCCAAACCATGCACTACCCATGTGGAAGCTACTGCCTCCAAGACCAACTACGCACGATTTTCCCACATGGATTAGACAACTCGTGTGCCACCCATGAAACTTCCCCTTTGCCCCAAAAAAACATTTAATGTTATCCCGACTCTCCTAAGTCACAACTCCAAAACAAAGGTACTTAGATACATCAAAAGTACCTAAAAACGTAACTTTATGTTAGAGCCACCCCACCATAAGATCTTTCTGTCCCCAAAAATCCTATGAAGAAACCTCCATGTCAAAAAGATGAGGCCAGTTCTCTCTCATTAGTGCCTCACTTTCCCACATCTCATGAGAATCAGAACCATGCGGAAAAGTACAAGGACCAGAGGTATCGTTCTCTCATGAAGTACCTTGGTCTTAGAATCAGCAACCCTCAAAGGTCATTCAATTGATGATAAATATGGTTCAATCTTAAGATCACTCAAGCTCACAACATGAGACGGATCAGAGAGATACATTCATTGCTGCGATACATAGAACATGTTATGTATCGACATCACCTATGGTGGTAGAGCTAGAAGGTAAGAAACTTTCCCTACAATACCAACAACCTCAAAAATTCCCACAAAATGAGGAGGAACCTTTCCTTGCCTCCCAATCCATCGATGACCTAATCGGTGTGCAACTATCAAGAACATCTGGTCACCAACTGAGAACTCTAAAGGATTATGGTGACGATCAACATAAGACTTGTACTGACTATATGCTGTTAACATTATCTGATGGATCAACTGGATATTACCTGTCGCCTCTTGGACCGAACTTGGTCCTACCAAATAACTTTCACCAATCTCTAACCAACATATAAGAGACTTACAAGGACGATCATACAAAGCCTCAAAAGGAGACATTTGGATCGTAGACTAAAAAATGTTGTTATAAGAAAACTCTACTATCCCTAGATGATCATTCCAAGACCCACCAATGCCGAGAACACATGCACGAAGGAAATCCTAAAGGATATGAATAGCTCTCTTTGTACGGCCACTTGATTGTCGATGGTAGGTCTTGCTCAAACGGACCTGAGATCCTGGTGCCTTCTGAAGGCCTCAACAAAAGTAAGAAGTAAACTAAGGATCCCTATTAGAGACTATAACATATGGATTCTGCACAAACAAACAACTTCATTCACATATAAATTTCTCAACTCCTCATCTTTGGTTGTATCTCGAATAACTATAAAGCTAGCCGACATGTTAAGTCTATCAATCACAAACCATATCGAGTTCTTCTTCCTATAGATTTGAGGTTACCCAACCACAAAGTCCATAGAGATTTCATCCCACTTCCATGTAGGGACTGGAACTAGTTGAAGCAATCCTGAAGGTTTCTGGTGCTCGGTATTCACCTGATGGCTTGTATAGAAATGTGATGGAAAATCAGCAATGTCTCATCTCTTAACTGGACACCAGAACATTGACTGTATGTCAGAGAACATCTTCATGGTTCCTGGGTGTACAACCTACTGAGAGTAATGGAAACCCCCCCCCCCCCATCACATCCTTCCATGCTAGTAACGGCACAATGTAACGGTTTCAATAACACAGAACACCCACTTTGGAAAAAGACCACTAAGTGTTGGTCTCCCCACCATAAAAAGGGTCCCTAATGCTCTGGAATTCATCAACCAGTTGATTTTATTGAAAACTTAACTCAAGGAGAGTAGAATTCAACTTAACACTGGCTAATGAAACTTCATTCCCCTTCCAATGAACTCCAATATGCAACTGAGAAGAAATAGGAATCAATCACTACTCTTCTGATGATTCTGTCACAGCCAGTGATGGCTATTTCCTGCTTAAATCATCTGCAACTACATTCCCTTTCCCCGAGGTATAGGCAATTTCAAAGTCTAAAGATTTTAGTTACACCACCCAATGCCTTTGGAGGAGATTAAAATCATTTTTAGAGAAGATATAACTCATGATATTGTGTTCTGAATACATAGTAAACTATTCTCCATAAAGGTAGTGTCTCCAACATTTAAGTGTGTGAATTACTGCTGCATGTTCAAGGTCATGGGTAGGATAGTTATTCTCATGTGGCTTGTGTTGATGAGACCCATAGGCAACAACATGATTACCATTCATAAAGACATATCTGAAACCCGAACCAGATACATCCCAGAAGACAACGTAACCTATCCTAGCCTCCATAAGAGTTAACACCAGTGAAGTAGTCAAATGTCTCTTTACCTCAACAAGAGAACTCTGACATTTATCATTCCAGGAAAACATCACTCCCTTTCAAGTCAGTGCAGTCATTGGAGAAGCAAACTTTGAGAAGTATTTAACAAACCTGTGATAATATCCTGCTAATCACAAGAAGCACTGAATCACGAAAACATTGTGCGGTTGTTCCCATTTCATAACAGCCTTCACCTTCTAATGGTCAATTGATATTCCATGTTCCGACATGACATGTCCCAAGAATATCACTTCCAGAATCCAGAAATTGCACAGTGACAGCTTGGCATAATGTCGGTGATTCCGTAGAAGACTCAAAACTATTGTCAGATAATACACATGATCCCCCTTAGACTTGGAGTAGCCAAGCATTTCATCCACAAAGACTACCACGAAAGTATCTCGATACTCACAGAAAACCATGTTCATCAAAGCTATGAAAACTGCATGAGAATTTGTTCGGACGAAGGGCATAACATGGTACTCAAAATAGCCATACCTACTCTGAAAATTGGTCTTATAAATGTCATATTCTTTTATCCTCAACTGATGGTAACCAGATCGAAGATCAATTTTTAAAACCACTTTTCCCCTTTCAATTGATTAAAAAAATCATCAATTCTTGGTAATGGATATTTTTTTGTCGTAACTCGATTGAGCTTTCGATAATGAATGCATATGCGAAGAGAACAATCAGAATTCTTGGAGAAGAGAACAGGTGCTGCCCAAGGTGACACACTCGGGCATATAAACCCTTTCTCAAGAAGATTGTATGTCTCAGACTTCAGTTCTTTTAGTTCAGTTGGAGCCATATCGTAAGTGGGAATGGAAACCGGTTGAGTACTAGGCGTTAAGTAAATTGATAAATCAACCTCAATTACTTGTGGAAAACTAGATATTTCAGATGGAAACACATCAGAAAACTAAAAGACAACTTAAGGAAGATCACCACACATTGAATCTCTCTCTAGATAAAAATAAAACACTGATATAACTTTCCTCATTGATGGATAAGAGGGTCCAGCTCTGCTTGAACTTGGGTCTCATTCTCCTTGAAAAACAAGAGGCACACCACTGGGTGTAGTAAGGTAGACACATCGATGATAGAAATCGATTCGGGCTTTATTGGTAATGAGCCAACCCATATCATATATGACATCAAAATAGTACATGTCGAGAACCAATAAACTCCATGCATGATCAACATTTGATAGAGAGAAGACACAAGAAGGACTATAGAGACCCTTCTCTCTCATTATACCAAGGGGATTATTAATATCCATCGAACAGGATAAAAGATCCATAGGTAGATTAAGCAGATTAACCAGTTGGGTTGAAATAAAAGAGTGAGACTCCTGAGTATCAAAAAGGTCTATCACTAAATATAAAGCAATCATAACGGTACCTCTCACAGTTGCAGGACCTGTATCAGCTACCTCTGGTGACTCTTCCACTATGTGAAGAAGTTTCGTTCCATATACCATTTGTTGGAACCCATATGTACGTGAGGAATTTGATTTCCACACCTTTTTGGAGGTGCTAATGTTCTTGTTCCACCACATGGAGTAAAGAAATGATGGTAGAATCTATGTATGTTCCCTAAACATCCACATGAGCAACAGTTCTTGGGTTTATCAGTGAAAACCATCTCAGATTTTCCTTTCTTCCCACTCTAATAGCAAGTCAAAGAAGTCCCTCCTTGTGCTACCAGAGGTCTGGGATGACTCTGTTGTTGAGAACTACAATGAGAAATGTCATGCTCTTGTTTTCCTTTAAAGGAACCCACACTGCCACTATGAGGGAAAAGAACCTCCTTCAACCCTGACTTTCCTTCCAAGTCCATCTCAACCATCATCGCCTTATCCAACACATCATCATAAGTGGGTATCTTCAGTAGGAAAACCTATGAAATGATATATGATCGATGTCCCAACTCGAATCGTGGATCCCTCATCCTCTCAATAGATACAGTATCAGGAGAAAACTGTACCATCTCTAAAAAGCGATTTGAGTACTCATTCACAAATTTTTTGGCCAGATCAATAATGAAAAACTCCACATCCTTGGCCAACACTATTGATTCTAGATAGAACATGTTAGTGAAAATAACCCTAAAGTCTTTCCACTCCAAACCAGCATGCTTCCCAGCCGTAACCATCATGTCTCACCATCTTCTACTTGGTCCATCTATTATAAATGTGGCACACTTCACCGTGATCACTTCAGGTGTCTCCAGGAACCCAAACAGGCGTTCAATCTTAATCAACCATTCCTTAGCGTGTTGGGGGTCAGTGGATCCTTTGAAAACTGGTGGCTTCTGGTGTAAGAACTCTTGAGAATGACTTTGGAGAATATCACTATGAGGATCTAATGCTGGAGACTGAACATGAACTAGAGGATGTGCTTATCCAAGATCTTGGACAGTGTGAACAATCACCTCAACCAGACTCGAATCCACAATAGGACTCGCTTTCTTGGTTCCGCAATAGCCTCTTTCTGGATCTAAGTTCCACATCTTCTTAGATGCTTGAACATACATAGCATAAAAAGACATTTATTAACACCCAAACTGTGTATCAAGGAAAACTATTCATAAAATAATGGATAACAAGATTTGGATTCCACTCTATCCAAATCAAAACAGGGAAAATGCTAGAACTAATCCACAAGTCTTATTTACCAAACCATCACTGGTGACTTAAGGATCATTGTGGTGAGAGATGGACAGGAACTCAATCACGACTACCTACCAAGTCCCAACAAGAGTACTCAAATGCATACTGCCATCATGGAAAGATGCTTAACCTCCCTTTGATAGCACTTTGTCACAAACCAGCCCAGGTACCCTGGTATCCCAATAACTGATCTAGCCCTAACATAGCCCGAAGGACGTTACTGATCCCCACAGGTCGGTGACTAGCACCTTGAATTACAAATCATGCAAGAGGGAACGATTTTTCCACAAGAATGCGGATGAAAATTAAACAAGACAGTATTCCAAACAAAATGAAACTCTACTTTGAGTATTATACTAGAATACAAAGATTCATAAAAAGACCAAAGTACTACAACCCAAAAAATAAAAATGGGAAAAATAGCCCCAAGGTCCCCATGGACACAAATCACCAAGACCAAAAATCAATATCTAGATCCACCTCCAAGAGGTCCCTTCCCTTTGCTTGATCCTGGAATAAGAATGTCTACAAACACCCGAAGGAAAAATTAGGGTGTGAGACTAAGCCTAGTTGGATACCACCAAATATTCCATAACAGATGCCATACATAGATTATCCAAATAAAATATTTCCATTTTTCAAATAAATAGGTTTGTAATTTCAAAAGAATATTTTAACAAAACATGCTATACATTTCAAAATGATGGGAAAATATCAATATAAGAAAAGGGTTTACAATGATAGAATATTTCGAAATTAATGGATTGAGAAAAAAATTCATATAAAATATTTGATATAAATTTAATAGGCATGTAAGGCAGTTCAAAAGCATTTGAATACAATTATATCTCACATATAAATAAACAAGCGAGCAACATGGTCATCTGCCAAAAGGTACGATTGTATTAACTAGTTATAGGATTCCACACTCTCTATCTGAACTCAGAAAAATGTGTATACACATGTCCCTATGATACTGACCAAAGGAGACTCATCTACAGACCACCAGGGATGTGACCCACCGAAATTATTTTTTAGAACGTTGTCGTATCATAGAGTGTATTCAAATAACTCACTAACTACATCAGGCTTCCATGCTCTCTTACATGATGTGCAAGATATTATAAGAATGATTAATATATGATCAATCCCATTCTTCCAGTTCAAAAGTTCCAACTTCATTCCATTTATAACCAAAATAGACTTTATTCAAAACATGCCTTTCCCAGGATAAAACAATTTGGTTTCTATCAAATCATTTTAAGCCATTTTCTTAGGTTAGAAATCCATTCAAAACCAATTCCATCATTTCACAATTTATTCCCAAAATAAAATTCAACAATTTAATTGAAATAATTTCCATCAAATAAAAAATTTAAATATAACAATTTAAATCGGAAAATTTCCATAAACACACCCAATTTAATGGAATTAGGGTTTTCCAAATTTATATGCCATAACCAATTCAAATATCTCGATTCACTGGGATCTAGTTTTTATCAATTTAATTGAAAAAACATTGGCAATTGAATTTAAATCAACAATTTAAATAAATCAAGCAAATACAATGATAAAAAATTTGGAAAGTTAGGATGGAACCGCCTACCTCAATGGTTTTGACCAAAACCACAACGGTCAAGAAAGCTCAAGAAAACCGGGATGCTTCTTCAAGAACCCACCTTAGATCTCATCTCCTAGAAATATCAAGGCTATGTCTCATCAAATATGGTACCACGCACTTATATCTACCCATAACAGGCGTAGATCTATAAAACTGAGAGAAGAGGATAAGTAGATCTAAGTAGATCTAAGAAACTGATCATGAACAATGAAGAACGATCACTTACCCCAATAATCCTACTTAGATTCACCAAGAGGAGTCTTTGGATCACATTCGGAATGATGGGAGAACCTTATCTGACCTCAGGAGAAGACAAATCCTGAGTTAGGGCTGGTTAGGATAAAAAATGAGTTACTTAGAGGCAAAACTGAGTGAGATCCACAATTTAAGGATCTCATTTATATGGATTCATGGTTACATCGCACGGTTTGACAAACTGTGCACTCTCCGTGCATTAGATTATACCTCGGATACACTTCATTCATGGTTTGACCACACAGATAGACAATTCGTGCACTGCCCATGCAGAATCTACTACCTCTAAGACCAACTGTGCACAGCTTAGACAACTCGTGCGTCGAACGTGTGACTACCCCTTTTCCCTAAAACAAATTTTAAAGTTGTCCCAACTCTCCCAAGTCACAAATCCAAAATAAGGGTACTTCAAAACATCAAAAGTACCATAAAACGTAATGTGATGTTACATTACAAGATGTCTACACAGCGAGACGGTAATGAAAGACACTACAACGATGGACTTGGTGGCCTAAGACTAGGCAGGTCATAGTTGGAGAGGGAGAACATGACATACTACATTGTCTTCTAGTAGTTTCACTACACTCATGATCAAGTGGTGTTTTATATGGATGGACATCATGGTTTACTTTTTATACTTTTCATTTTCAGTTCTTTGTTTGGTTTGTATATTTGCCCACTAATTTTATGTTTTACATGCTCTCAGCTTTTTTTTAGTGGTACTGTTTTTCCCACTTTAGTGTGTTGGGATTTCATAGGGTATGTTTGTTCTTATATGTACTTAGGAAAATGCCTCCCACATGAAGTTTGAAACCTTCAGCTGTAGTCTCCAACCCCTGGCCTTCGGGAGGTATGCTTGGGTAAGTCCTAGCACAGGCCCCAGGGGACTGGTCATGACGACAAATAAAAATTGTGTTCATATGTTATTTATATCACCAATGTATATTATCCATAATATATTAAAGATCTTAAAATAATTCACATATATGAATATTTTAAAGGGTTATATTTGAAATCAGAAATCAATATTATTATTTATTTAGCTACAAAATTTTAATTACTCATTTACTATTATTGTATAATGAATTTTAATTTCATTTCATAAAAAATTTAATTTAGTCCTATATAACATTAAAAACATATTTTATAGATTAATTTTAATAGGTATACATTGATTCATATTATTTTTGGTTTTAGGGTTGTGGGTATCACATTATTTCAAAAGAATTAGTTATTATAATAAAATATGATTTAAAATATTTGGGTGTTGCACTATTTTGGATTTAATCACAATGAACATTTAAAATAGTTATTCATGGAGGCTATATTAACCAATGTGAAACAAAAAAATAATATTTTTTTTACTAATTGATTATAAAATATTTATAACATCCAGTTATTAATTCTACATTAGTTATTTCATTTACCATCTGAGTCCGTGTTTTGGTTTAGTATTATTACTCCATTTCCCATATCCAAAACCATATAATAACTAAAAAATTAGTATCCCATTAGATTTTTTACTAGGAAACCAATATTAAAATATAAATAATCAACAAATATAAAATTTAATAGGAAAACAATAAAAATAAAAAATCATATATCAATCAATATAGATTATAGAAAAATAAACCCAATATTTTGATATCAACCATCCATACTAGGATTCCGATTAAATTGCGAAATGATTCAAATTTATATATATAGAAGTATCTTGTAGTTCAATTAATATTAAATATGAATGATAAATCTATTTTACAATAGTTAATACATGAATGGTTATAGAAATAATGATTTACAATAATCTGTAAATGTATTAATTCGGTATATAATAAAATTATATTTCCTTCATTATTTACTAATTTATTATTGTGTTGGATTCATTAAGAAATAAAATCCATATAAACATGATTAATTTCAATAATTATAATTCAAACATTATGATCAATGATATTATATAACATATTAATAATTTTATATCAAATAATGATTATTCAATGAATCCCACATTAAATACATTAATATTCTTACAATCATTACATTTTTCTATTTAAATATAATTCATGTCAATGAAATAATATTAATTATTACCACATCTATATTCTACTAAAAAATATAAAACAATATCATAAACCTAATAATATTAATCAGAGAAAAATCGCATGAAAAGTATTGACACCACTATTTTATCATTCCATAATGAATAATATATTTATTATTTCAATTAATTTATTTACATTATTGATGAAACTTTGATAAGATAAATTTCTAGATATAATGTTATGATATTTCATAAAATATATACCATGAAACGAATCATTAAAGATCTGTAGACTAAATCAGGATGATGGATGAAGAACATTACTATTAATCATCATGATAAACCCATTACCACTAATTGAATTATCCCATCCAAATTAAATCTAAAATAATGATAATATACCAAAACATAAATAGTAAAATATGTCCATGGATTTCAGAGTAGTGGTCGGAGAACCAAAATGATTTAAATTAGTAAAAGTGATTCATTGGACTGTATGTTTTTTTTATCAATGTACTACAGAACCATCACAGAGTCCTAAAATTTTCCAAATATAAAACCCAACAAACATGGTATTGAAAGAATAAGGAATATGTAGAATTTATTCTATTGTAATGATAATGGATATAAAATAACGGAAAAAATTATGAAAATGGATTGAATGAGTACATCACATTATGGATAGTGCAAAATCCAATTATTATATTGAATCCAACCAACAATGACAACCATTATATCAAGATAAATTTCTATTTATTTTATGAGGATTCTATTTTTCAGGTAATAAAATAAATGAGATTACCCTCAAACATGGAACCCAACTTGATTTTTCATATACATGAATGGAATTCCTTTTCCCCACGGGCTGGTGATAGCTCCCTCGAATCGAACAAACAAATAGTGGGAACAATATCTCTCAACCTGAACTTCCACATGGAATATATTTATATATATGTAAAATAGAATGCAAAAGTGGATGAAAAAATGATATATCTTCTATAACTATATGATAAGAGCAGAAACAGATGACTACAAAACCAGAAAAAACTCCAATAAAAATGTCCAACTATAAAAAATCAACCCAAAAACAACTCTAAATGATCAAATTGATGAAATACCACCATCTCATCACCAGACACCTAATCACCTAACATGAACCTTTATGATTTATGGAGGCACCTCTTCATTCACTAGATTGGATGAAAAAAAACATTATACGCAACACCAAATAGGTGCACATGGTGTGAGCTAACTTTCTCCGAAGAATCCCACTGAGGTTTTCCCGGGAAATCCTACGTATAAAATTTATTGTATACTTATTTTACCCAAAAAATTGTCATGATAAGTAGTAAATAAGTTTTATAGAAAACATGTCATAAATTTTCCTTTTCCCAAAATCCTAGAAAAAATAAAATATATATGAATTTCAATGAAAATTTTCCATATAATTTTCCACAGTAATAAACATGCATATCAATGAAATCATTGAAATCAATGATATAAAAAAATGAAACACATCTATTACAATACCATGAAATATTATAGGTATATGTTGTAGACAACTCATACCATAATAGACAAGTGAAAATATTATGATCTTAGAACAAAAATCCATATAAGCATTGAAATACCGCATGTTTGATCCCCCCAATATAAATATCGGTTTCCATGAGCAATTATCTTTGGATATATTGTAAATCCAAAGTCATGAATCATTAATAATTCAAAAAAATAGATGATCACCCCATGCTATTCCATCAACCTTAGTACCAATGGTTACACACATGATCTTTTTCAAAATTCATTTAAATTCATTGAATACTATTTAAAAACCATCTCAAAATGAATTTCAACAATTTGAAAATACCCAAATATTATTTATATTTTCAATAATAATGGAACAAAAATTTTCATTAGAGACCATTTTCAATGAATACAAAACAGTTTATAATGAAAAATAATCTTGTTTATCATTTTTGGTAGGAGACATATCCACGTACCTCAAAACTCAGATCTCACATGCCCGCAACAAAATCTAAAATAGATGAAACACATCAATGTCAATAAGGGACCATGAATCAAATTCCAATAAATATTGATTCAATTTAGTAGAAAATGGGTTAATAGTAGATAAGAAATCTGCAAACCTCAAATATGAATTCCCATTTCACCATGAATAATAGATGAGAATGAATTTGAAATGATATCACACAATGGATATTGGGTGAAAATAAGAAGAATCCACACCCCTAGACCAACATATCAAATGAAGCCACCCAACTATGATATGGTGATAATGACAGTGGTGGAATGTAATATTTACTCACCCAAATTGATGCACTTAAACTGCAATGGAGATCGAGTATTGAACAAAATGATTTAGAAGGGGTTGAGTCTCACAAAAACTCTGTAGAACTACCATAGTTCACAAACTATGACGAACTAGATAAAGAACTAAAAAAACTAGCTACATGTTGTCTTTAAAAATAATCTGTCATCAATTACATAGTGTGTAACCTAGTTACACCTTTAACCACCAAGATTTTAATATAAGAATACTATTTCTCCATTGATTTTAAAAGAAAATTTCAATATCTCAAGTCATTTATGTCTTGGTCAAAGGCATGTCTCAATCCACGGTGTGAGGTAGTGTTTTAGTACATACATATTTCAGCCATTACACTGAATATATCATAGTAACACTTTTTTGACATCTCTATAGCCTATTAAAATTGTAATTTGATGTTACAAACTCCCCACGATAAAGACATTCCATCCCCGTGAAATCATGTGGATGATGTATTCCCAAGAAAGAGATGAGGAACAATCTCCCTCATCAATGAGTTGTGTTCTTATGTCTCTTGAGACAATGATTATTGTTTCCATTGAAATATAACAATATGAATTTACTTCCCTTGTGATGATATAACATGATTTTCAATGATCTCAATTGATTTCTCCAGAATTTATGAATGTGAGAGGGGTCATTCTGATATTTTCAAAGATGAGATATATGGAGAACATCATTAATACCATTCAACAAAATTGACTATTCTAAACGATAAATAAATTAACTGAACCACTTAGTGAGCTCAGATGGTCTGACATATATAATAGCCAACATTAACAACTTTTCATGGTGACGGTGACCCAGAAAAGGAGAACACTTCCTGAAAACCCAGTCACCAAAAAAAAACTCAAAAGCTCAACATAGGTGATTGGAATATCATTTTTTTTGACTGTGGGATACAACCGGATATAAATGTAAATCTTGAATCTTCACTAACATTTCCAAATACAAACATGGCACAATATAAGATACCTCTGCCACATAATACTCATAAATTGGTGATATACATGGGATAAAATATAAAAACATAAAGTGTTCACTTATCATTGATGACAGATAACAATTATTATAAACAAACCCAATTAGTCCCAGATGTTTATCCCTTGATCCCTTGAAATCCAAGACACATGTGCCAAGCTGTCCAATAGAATCTGAATTAGACACTCCATTTTATAATCTATAATCAATTAAAATTTGTAAAGGTGTTATACTTATCAACTATGACAGAGATTCAAATCATTGTGATAAAAGATAAAATTAATACTCTTATGATCAATGAAAACTCTGAACATCTCCCCAATGAGACAGTGCCACCAACATTTGACTGCTTGCATTACTGTATCAAAATTTTAATCATGTGTGGGGTAATTATTTCTATGTTTTCAAAGTTGGAAGGAGCCATAAGCTACCACATGGTCATACTACATTAGCCCGCACCCAAAATAGATCCAAAATCCTCACATAAACCTACACATACCTTACCAGGAGAAGGTAAGACCTGAATTGGAGCTGATTTCTAGATCCTTTTTAATTTATTGAGATAAGTATAACATTTCCCATAATAGGTGATTTTTACATCTTTTTTTGGTAAGTTAATTCAATTGTAACACCATCATAGATATGTCCTTGAAAAACAGTCGGTGGTATCCAGAAATACCATGGAAGATTCATATCTCATAAACCATTATATGGTTCCATGCATGAAAAAAACCATGTCAAATCTAAGGATAAACTGATAATCCATGCTTATAAATTTTGTTCCCCAAGAACATCATTTAATGAATCCAGAAACTATTTTTTAAAATCATTCTATCCAAAAAATGACTTCTCATAATTTCAATAACAAAACTCATATGGTTCTCATGCACATTCTAGGATTTTAAAAAACAAAAATATCATAAATGAATACAACATCAAAAGGGTCAAGGTATTGATATAATATCTAATTCATCAATGAAATAAAAATTATATGAGCAGTATTTAGTCAAAATTGAGTCAAAATATATTCATAATGGCCATACTTGATCTTGAAATATTCCTTTTCTGTATCATACTCCAAAACACTTAGATAATGAAAACCCGACAAAATATAAATCATTGAAACCCATTATTCCCCCTTTAACTAATAAAAGAGATCATACACATGGAGAAATATTTATTTTTTCATAACTATTCCCTGGTTCAACATCCTATAGACCACACATATATGTAGTAAACTGTCTTTATTATTGAAAAAGATCAATGAAGATGAATATGGTGAAACAATTAGAGAATGTAACCATTGTATAATTGGTCGTTTAACTTAATTTTGTGTTATTTCAACTCCATTGATTCAATGTAGTAAAAATGTATCAATATTGGTTGTGTACATGGAACTATATCATTAATAAAATCTTCCTATATCTATAGAGTATTCCTAGCATAATAAATTGGGAAATCATTAAGAATTTCATGAAAAATAATAGGAAGATAATCAAAAAGAGAAATGTCATCTTACTAAAATGAAAGAGCAACTAAAAAACTCATGTGTTGTGGGACTTAAGGTCTGACATGACCGAACCTCGGGTCCAACTCCCCCTGAAACACAAGTCATTTCCAATGAGTAATATGAAATGAAACACTCCAATGATAAAAATAGACCCCATGTCATTTATTGACAAGCTAATACATTCTGATAATGATGTGAAACATATCATTATGAATAACAAGAGGATCCTTGAATGAAACTGTATCTTATATAGTTAACAAATAATAGAGATTGCTAAAACACTATTCTCTCATCATACCAATAGGGTATTCTAACTACATATTAATGAATATTGTTTTTGATGTATAATAATTCCATTAAAACATGATGATATAAACAAGTGAGGTGCACAATTATAAAATGATGTAATTTCTAAGGAAGTTGGAATAAGGATATTACCTCTCACTGTTTCCAGACCTATGTCAACATACAAAGGAAACTCATCTATTTCCTGGAAATTTTCACTCTTATGACCTATAGAAAGAAACCTTTAGTCTTTAAAACTTCTTACTACATTATTTTATCCCATGGAGCTAATGGACCCAGACCATGACATGGATTATTCATAGCATGACCAAGGTTTTTTAGGTGACCAATATGTCCATTTTTTTCACCTCTTTGTGGGGATAATACAAGAATTCCTGGTGAGTCCGTTTTATCAGCACATCTATCAATTCAGATGAAAAATAACTAATTTAACAGACAGTGTAGAGGAGGCTTGATATAGAGACCCAAAACTAATTCTCCTTCAATGAACATTAAACATCCTATTTTTTAAAAGTTTTCCATTGATGCTACCTCTAGGTGGAAGAGAAGAGGTGTTACATCCATCTATTTATCCAAATTCATTTCTACCATCATAACTATATCTACAATATCTACATAGAAACAATACCTTAGCATAAGGACCTATAATCTAATATCTAGTTGGATACCCTGGGGGTACTTCTATGCCTTTAGTTGGAAATTCTTCATCACATTCGGGTAAAAATTGACAAGATCATAGAAATTACTTTTGAATGATTCAATGAACACTACCCTTTTAATAAACATAAGATCTCCAAATACATTTATAGAATCAAGAAACCTAGAAAAAATTGTTTAAAGAAAAGGGTTTTTAAACCATTCCAATAAATTCCCAAATTTTTGTCTGGTTGGACCAAAGAATACCACCATCGCATTTCTAAAACTCAGGAGTCTAAATAATTCACACATCACCGAGATGTTCCCAATTGTCTCCAAAAAGTGAAATATTATTTGATCATATCCATCCATGTTGTACCCCTGGTTTCTGGTATGTAACCCTTACATGATTAATATTATGGTTTTAATGTTAAGGGAGTTTAATGAAAGAGTCGAGAGAACTCGGAATGATGTTTTGAGGAAAATGGGATGTTAGACGGGCGGCACAATGTTTGTCTAAATAGTGCGGACAAATTGTGCACAATGGGTCTTGGAGGTAGTAGCTCTGACACATTCAATGCATGTTTTGTCTAACCGTGTGTCCAAACCTTGCGAGAAGGGAGGTCGAGGTTGTATCTAAACTTACATTTACTGAATAGCTTGTCAAACCGTGCGAACAAACAGTGCAGGAACTTAAATGAGATCCTTAAATTGTGGATCTCACACGTTTTGGCCTCTAAATGCCTTGTTTAAGCTCCTAAGCGGCCCTAACATGGTATTTTTGATCTTCTATGGTCATGGAAGGTTCTCCCATCATTTCAGAGGCAATATGAAGGCTTCTCTTGGTGAATCGAAGCCGAATTCTTGAGGTATGTGATCATTCTTCTTCGTTCATGATTAGTTTCATAGATCTACTTAGATATAATTCTCATTTTCTATTAGTTTCATAGATCTATTGTAGTTATGGGTAGATCTATGTGTGTGGATGCCAAATACGATGAGATTTGGTCTTGATCTTTCTAGGAGAAGAGATCTAAGGAGGGTTTTTTTTTAGAATCGACCCCGGTTTCTTGATCGTTCTTCGACTGTTATGGTTTTCGTCAAATCCTTTGAGGTAGGAGGCTTCACTCTTGACTAATCATGCTATAATTTATTTCATTATATTCAAATTAGATTATTTTAATGGATTTGATTGTGAAAATCATTTAATAAATCTTATTTATTGATGATTTATGGTTTTGATGAGATTGTGAAATCTTGGTGAATTGTTGTGCAATGTTATTTGTATTGTTGAATTTAAAATGTTGATTTTAAATTATGGATTTTATGAATCTGTAAATGGTTTGATGAAAAATGGGTTTTCAATAAAAATAATTTTTTATTGACATGGTGTGGAATTTAAATGGTTTGGAATTAAAATGGTTTCGCATTGAAATGGGTTTGATGGAAATGGTTTTCAATAAAAAGTGTTTTATTGATAGGATGGTTTTGGCATGATTTTTGGGAATATATGGCGTGTGTTCATAATGAATATATGGGGATTTTTTGAAATATTACCTTGTGCTAGTTTCTGAAGGGTTAATGGCACATGGGAAATATTAGGCTTGGTTGAAAGATGACCTTCAGCTCGATGGCAAAGAGATAACAGATCATGGGAAACACCTTCCCTGTGATGACTTGGTAGATCAACAAGAAACCGCTCATGAGTATGAAACTGTTAAAAAGAATCTTGAATGGATGATTACACGGGTTGTGAAATGGTTGGGTATGGAAAAAAAGGATTTTGTGAAATGGTTCTAAATCTTGATTGGTTATTTTTCTAGAAAAAAATATTGTTTGAAATATTGTTTCAATTTCTCTTGGATGCTTTTGGTTACGAATGGTTTTGGAAACTTGTTTATATTTACTTATAAACTACTTTTGAGAAAAAGTTTTATATAAAGTATTTTCAAATAAATGTGGCTAACTCTTTTAACCTAGTGGTATGGGTAGGTAAATAATTGGGGAAAACCTATTGAGTTTTATACTCACCCATGCTTTGGCACGTTGGTGCTTTTGCAGATGTCGTATTCTGGGACACAAGTAAAGGTAAATCATATTATTTATGGGGGCTTTTGGTGATACTTGGTAGATGGTGTCGAGCATGGATCTGGTGGAGCATGGAGTTGTAGTGTCTTTTGAGAGTCTTGGGTTGTCCATCCGGCATGTAATTTGATTCCTGGTTTGGTCTTCTGCTATTGTGTACTCTAATGTGGTTTATTATAAATGATGTTTGTTTAGTTGTGTTTCAGTTGTTCATGCATCATATAGTGAATGTTTGGGTATGGTTGGTTGGTTTACACGGTTATTTCTTAAAGGGTAAATTGTTCCCCACTTGTATTTGAAACCCTTCATCATTTATTTCCAGCCTTTGGCATCTTGGGGATGTCCCTTAAGTCCTAGTAATGACTTGTTAAAAATATCAAGACAATTGGAATTAGCGGGTCATTACAAATGATATCATCTTTTTTGGTACTTTCCTAACATGGGGTAATCTATGTTCTTGGTCTTGGAGTTGAAATTATTTCTTGTCTATTCATTGGGTCGGAATCATAGAAAGGAGTAGGATTGTCAGAACTGGAAATTTATAGTATAAAAAGTCATAGCGAACCCATTTATACTGGACATCAAGTTACCAGGGTGTTGGGTACATATGTGTTTTGGATACACTTCCAGAATGTTGGAAATCTCATTTTCATGGGTATAGCCAAGGATATTAGCATGCCATACATTATAGAGTAATGGCTTCCCACTACGATTGCATATCTCATTGTGAGGAATGAGTGATAATTTTGTGCAACATGCAAATTTTTGAAAAATGTAGAAATTGTTTTAAACTGAAAGGCTTCGAAAACAAGGTATTTGGTGTATTTTGAAAATTGGTTGATTTTTAAAAAGTATGTTGAATATTTTAAAATATTTGAACATGGAAAAAGTTTTTTTTTTTGGAAAAACAATGTTGTGGTAGTTGATGTGATAGAATTCGAAATTCCAAGACAATAGTTGATAGAAAGTGAGATTGACAGAGTTCATGTCCATTTTGAAAACGGAAAATGTGGAAAGATGGAATGCATTGTTGTGATAGTGTTGTTTAATGCAATTTGAAATGGGAATTCTTGATGACTTTGAAAGTGAGACTCAAGGTTGGTTATTCTATTTATAGATACCAGGTAGGTGTCTTAAAGACCAACAGGAAGTGGCCGATGAAAACGTGGTTGCACCGAGCCCTAGGTGAACCAACAGTTTGTCCAGAGTATAGTTCAAACATTACATGTTGTGGGAGGTGTGAATATAGTGTAACCACAAAATCATGTTGGTTATAAGGCTCACTTCCAAAAGCTAGATCCTCCCATCTTAAGGGGTGATCCTGAGCCGGAAAGGTAAGAGACGTGGCTGTCCAGAATGAACAGAATTTCCGAATTCATAGGGACATCGTTAGGGAAGAAAATAAATCTAGCAATGTGTAAGCTAGAGGATCTTGCTCTTCAGTGGTGAGAGTTGGTAGTCCAAGCGGGAACAGACCGGGGTATTATGTGGGAAGGTTTTTGTGGAATATTATAATAAACCATTCTACTCACATACGTTCAGATATCAGCGCACAAATGATTTCTTCTGTATGAAGAAAGAGAATATGTCAGTGACGAAGTATGCAAATAAGTTTATGACCTTAGTGAGGATTCCACCCAAGGTGGTGGGTAGCACATGGTTGAAGACAAATATCTTTGAATAGGGGTTAAAGTAATAGATCAATTCAAAATATAAGTGATGTGTATCAGTGATTACATAGTGATGGTGAATCGAGCATCAGTGGAACAACAAAATCTGTTGGGAGCTTCGGGCAGAGGAAGCATTGTGGTACCCATGGGGAATAGTGGGAGCTTCAGTTTTGAAACTGTAAACTCTTTATAGTAAAATATAATGCATGACATAGTGTGTAGAGAATTTTCTATAACTATTGATGGATTTGAGTTGAAATGGGGCTTCTCCATGATGGATATGGGTGTCTATGATGTAATCATGGGTATGGACTGGTTGACAATGTTTAAGGCTCATATCAACTATTATAAGAGAAAAGTTAGTTTCAAGACTGAGGACGACATCAACCACCTCTTCAGAGGAGATAAGATGGTAATGAAAGGTTTAAAGAGCTTATTAGCACCAATGGTGGGAGAAATCTCTTATGATTTGGCAGAGTTGACTTTGGAATCAATGAAAAAGATTGAGGAGAATTGTTTTCTAGCTGTTGTGGATAAATTTCTAGATTTATTTACCAAAAAATTATCAGGGTTACCACCTCTAAGTGAAGTGGAGTTTATGATTTATCTCTTTCTGGGGACGAGTCCTATTTCCCATACGTCTTGTAGAATGGAACGAATAGAGTTATGGGAATTGAAAGTGCAATTAGAGGAGCTAGAAAGAAAGGATTTCATTCGACCAAGTACATCTCTGTGGGCATCACCGGTTTTTTTCGTGAAAGAGGTAGATAGAACTCTTTAGCTGTATTTTGATTTTAATAAGCTTATCCAAGTTACGATAAAGAATAGATATCCACTTCCACGCATTGATGATCTGTTCAATCAATTGACGGGACCTCATTGGTTCTCCAAGATTTAATTGCAATCATGATATAACCAAGCGCGAGTTCGGAAGGAGGATATTCCAAAGACATCTTTTAGAAGCAGATATGGCCACTACAAAAATAGTCATGCATTTTGGTCTAACTAATCCACCTACGGTCTTCATGGATTTTATGAATGAGATATTTTAGCGATATCTAGATTCTTTAGTTGTGGTGTTTGTGGATGATATTTTGGTCTATTCAATGACAAGGGTTGATCATGAGGCGTACCTGGAAATAGTGTTACAAATCCTGAGAGATCATATTTTGTATGAAAATCATCAATGTGTGATTTTTGGATAGGAAATATGTTTCCTTGGCCATGTCATTTCTGATAATGGAAAATCTATTGATCCTGAAATGATAGAAGCCGTTATCTCTTTGAAACCACCAAAGAATGTGTTCGACATATGCAGTTTTCTTGTTCTAGATGGTTTCTACCAATGCTTTGTGAGTGATTTCTCATGAATATTTTCACCAATGACATCTCTGACTAAGAAGAATGCTCTCTTCCAATGGATGGAAGAATGTTAGTAATTCTTTCCAGGAATTGAAAGTTCATCTTACATTGGAACCTATCTTGATCTTTCCAGAATCAGGACAAGGGTATGTAGTGTATTGTGATGCTTCAGGATCAGGGTTGGGTTGTAATCTCATGCAAAGAGGTTATTTGGTATCCTATGGATCAAGGAAGTGAACATTGCATGAGAAAGAAAACCCAAAACATGATTTGGAGTTGGATACAGTTGTCCATGCATTGAAAACATGGATACATTATCTATTTGGTAAGAACTTTACTGTGTTTACGGATCACAAAAGATTGAAAAACATTTACTCACAGTGAGGTTTGAATATGAGGAAAAGGAGGTTGATGGAGTATCACCAAATGTTTGACTTTGACATGATGTACACACCTGTAAATGGGAATTCGGTGGCGGATGCATTGAATAGAAAGTCATATGTTCAATTAGCGAAAGAAGAGTCAGATGAATGGGAGTTGATTTCAGTCTTAGCCGACATGCATGTGGAAGTTGAAAACCTATGCGATGTTGCTGTTTTATTTTCTGATAAACGTGTTCCTGATTTAGTAAAGATGATCAAAGAAGCATAAACATCTGATGCAGAATTCTTGGTTGTAAGTACAAAACTCAATGGTGGGGAGACCATTGATGGCTGGAAACATGATGGGGGTTCAGTTTTGAGTTTCATAGATCAGATGGCTGTACCTATGGTTTATCAGGAACAAATCTTTCATTCTTACTACCATTCTAAATGGGGTGTACATTCAGGTACATAGAAAATTTATAAGGCATTGAAGATGTAGTTTTGGTGGAGCGGCATGAAAAGAAAGGCAGTTGAGTTCGTCTCGTGGTGTTTGACTTGTCAGCAGGTTAAAGCAGAGCATTAGAGAACATCTATTATGTTACAATCTTTACTTATCTTAGTGTGTAAATGTGATCATATAACAACGGAATTTGTTATTTTTCTTCCAATAATGGTCTAGAAACACGATGACATTTGGGTGATAGTGGATCATCTAAACAAGTCGGCCCATTATATCCCTATTTTTGAAATCCATATGGAATAAGATACTTCAAAAATATATAACTAATAAGTGGTAAAGAGACATGGTGTACCGGTGTCTATAGTCTCAGATAGAGTATGAGGTCAACATCTCGTTTCTGGAAATCATTACAGCAAGCCCTTAGGACTCAGTTGACTATGAGCATGGTGTATTATCCTCAGTCAGATGGGCAATCCGAGGGGATGATACAAACTTTGGAAGATATGTTCCAGGCTTGTGTAATGAATTTTGGCGGCTCATGGGAGTTTAATATTCACTTAGTGGAGTTTTCATTAAATAATATCTTTCAAGCCTCGATACGCAAAGCTCCGTTTGATAAATTGTATGGGCGTCCTTTTCGTTCTCCACTATGCTGGGTGGAAACTGGTGAAACATCAATAGTTTGGAGGAGACTTGTCCATGAAGCAATGGAGAAGATTTATTTTATTATAAAGAGGATGGAGACGGCTCCGAGTCGTCATAAATCATATGCAATTCACCGTCAAAGACTATTGTCGTTCATTGTGGGAGATCATGTCATCATAAGAATCTATCCAAGTCATGGACATCATCATTTCAGGAATAAGGGAAAGTTATCTCCTATATAAATTGTCCCTTTTGATATATTGGAACGGGTTGGAGAGGTTCCATATTGGTTGGAATTACCATCACAGTTCATCTTGGTGCATAATGTGTTCCATGTATCTCAGTTGAAAAAGTATCAGCCTGATCCTGACCATGTGATCAGATGGGATCACGTTGTCCTAGAGCCAGATGATTAGTTGATACATATCCCAGTATGGATTTTGGATTGTAAAGAGAATGTCTTGAATGGAAAAAGCATCAGTCTTGTGTGGGTTTTATGGTAGCATGGTCAGATTCAGGAAGAGACTAGGGAATGCGGAAAGAAAATGAAAGAGCAGTGGCCGGAACCCTTTCAGTTGGTTGAAGGTTTTCTAATTTCTAAGGACAGAAAGACCAATTGTGGAGAGAGTTTAGTACCCCCAATTTCGGTTATGTAACCCTCACTTGATGATTTCCACGGATTTAATGTTAAGGGTGTTTAATGGGAGAGTCGGGAGAACATGGAATGATGTTTTGAGGCAAAAGGGAAGTCGCACGGGCGGCACACAGTTTGTCTAAACCGTGCGGCCAAACCCTGCGCATTGGGTCATGGAGGAAGTAGCTCCTGCATGTTCCACGCACGTTTTTTCTAACCATGTGTCCTAAATGTACAAGAAGGGTGGTCGAGGTAGTAGCTAATGCAGGATTAGCGTACGATTTGTCAAACCGTGCAAACAAACCATGCAGGCAGTTAAATAAGATCCTTAAATTGTGTATCTCAGTCGTTTTTGCCTCTAAATGCATCTTCTAAGCTCCTAAGAAGCCCTAAATCAGGATTTTGGTTCTTCTAAGGTCTAGGTATGTTCTCCCATAATTCCGGTGATGGCTTCTCTTGGCGAATCGAAGCCAAATTTTTAGGTATGTGATCGTTCTTCTTCGTTCTTGATCTATTTCATAGATCTACATAGATCTACTTCTCCTCTTGTCTTGGTTTCGTAGATCTACACCTGTTATGGGTAGATCTAAGTGAATGGATTCCAAATATGATGAGATTTAGTCGTTATTATGCATGTATAAGAGATCTATGGTGGGTTTTTGGAGAATCGACCCGGGTTTCTTGAGCGTTCTTCGACCGTTGTGGTAAGAGGATTCACTCTATACTTCTCTTGCTAGAATAGATTGCCTTAGATTAAAATTAGTTTATTTGAATGGATTTGATTTTGATAATCATATAATAGATCTTCTTTAGTGATGATTTATGGTTTTGGTGAGATTGTGAACTCATGGTGAATTGTTGTGAAAAGTGATTTGGCTTGTTGAATTTTAAATGTTGATTATAAATTATGGACTTGCTAAAGCTTTATATGGTTTAATTAAAAATGGGTTTCCAACAAAAAGGGCATTTTATTGAAATGGTTTGGAATTGAAATGGTTTGGAATTGAAATGGTTTGGCATTGAAATGGTGTTGATGGAAATGGTTTTCAATAAAAGGCGTTTTATTGAAAGGATGGTTTTGGAAGGATTTAATGGAATATGTGGTGTGTGTTCATAATTCATATATAGGGTTTACTTGAAATATGAATATGTTCTCAGTTCCTTAGGTTTAATGGAACATGGGAAATATGGGGCTTGGTTGAATTATGACCTTGTGCTCAGTGCCAAAGGGATAATGGATCATGCGAAACAAATAACCTTCTGACGACTTGGTAGATCGACAATAAATCACTCATGAGTATGAAACAGTCATAAAGAAGCATGTATGGTTGATTTCACGGGTTGTGAAATGGTTGGGTATTCTAAAAAGAGATTTTTTAAAATGGTTCTAATGCTTGATTGGTTATTTTTCTGGAAAAATAACTTTTTTGAAAATTGGTTTCTATTGTTGTTGGATGCTTTTGGTTACGAATAGTTTTGGAAACTTGTTTATATTTAGTTATAAACTACTTTTGGTAAAATGTTTTATATATACTATTTTTTTATAAATGTGTCTAACTCTTCAATCCTAGTGGTATGAGTAGGGATGTAATTGGGGAAATCCTACTGAGTTTTATATTCACCCCTGCTTTGGCACGTTGGTGCTTTTGCTGATGTTGTATTTTAGGACACAGGTAAAGGTAAGGCATATTATTGCTAGTGGCATGTGGTGATGCTTGGGATATGTTGTGGAGCATAGAGATTGTGGAGCATGGAGTTGTAGTGTCTTTTGAGAGTCTCGGGTTGTTCATCTGTTGTTTACATTGATGCTTGGTTTGGTCTTCCGTTGTCGTGTACCCTAACGTGGATTGACATAAATGATGTTTGTTCACTTGTCATTCAGTTGTTCAGGCATTATATAGTGAATTTCTGGGTATGGTTGGTTGTTTTACTGGGTTATTTATTAAAGGGTAAATCATCCCCCACTTGTATTAGATACCCTTCTACATTTATTTCTAGCCTTTGGCATCTTGGGGTGTCTCTTAAAGCCTAGTAATGACTCTTTGTGCTCTCGATCCAATGGGAATTGGCAGGTCATTACAATCCAACCCACCACCTCTTGAGATTCATTTATTCCTTAAATGGATGATTGATTCTCGTCCAAGAACTCCCATGATTGATCTCCCTCCACCAAAACAGGGTTGTACCTCAACCACTACATTTAGAACGCATGATACACCTTGATAAACACAACCCACAAAATGTACAATAGTATTGGTGATATTCATATCTATAGTTAGGTTCCCCAGAAGAACATCAACTAAACATTTTGGAAGAACTCATGGATGATATCTCAGAGGCATATGGTTGAACACTGAAACATAAGAACGATGAGATAACAGAACAATGATAGTTACAACATGAAAAAACTTAACAAAAAACTGATATTTCTAAAATAAAAACCAATACTATGAAGACACATACAAACATCACATAGATACTTGAGTCTCATAACGATTAGATCTAGAAAAAAACATATCAATGCATATATCTCATGTACTGAAAATCATATATATAGACTAATAAACCTCCAATGACATGGAATCATGAGAAAATTACTCCTCTAATACCCAATTGTAATGAACTGACTCTAGGCACCCTCAAACCTAGCTCTAACCAGATCTGTCACATACATGACTCGAATTTATGATCCCCCCGAACTGGAGAATAACATCGTGGAATCGGACAACACACTAGAGGGAATGATTTAACCCATCATTAAAAACACATGGAATATATATATATATATATATATATATATATATATCTGTGTGTGTGTTTATAATATTAATTAATATGTAAATATTAACAACATATATATTCCATACTTCTATGAGAACAATGGAAATAGATAACAGAAAAAGTATTTAAAACTCCAATGGAGAAGTTGAACTAAAAAGGCCCCAAACCAAACAAATAATCTATATGATGGAATGGATGAACTCCCCCATATCACCAATAGCTACCCAACCAGCAAACATGATCCTCACATCTTCACTATGTCTCATTGACTTTCCTTGCATTGGAAGACAAACAAAGGTCTACAAACCACCGAATTGGTGCATTGTGTGTTATTAAATAGTATCAATAAGATCCTACCAAGGTGTTGCATAACAAGACTCTATATAACAATCTATGTACTCTTATTTTATGTAAAAACATTTCATGATATGTAGTAAATCAGTTTTATAAATAACATAGTAAACATTCCTATTTTTAATAGTTCTAAACAAAAGTTGATATATCAATTTAAAATCACTTCATCCATATCATTTTCCAAATTAATAAACATGTATATCAAGGATAACTCATAAGGACAAGAAATAAAAAAAATATGAAAATTTATCACAAGACAAAGTAATATTATAGGTCTAGGCCCCATAAAACTCATACCATAGTAATCTAGTTCACAAATTCTGATCCTAGAACAACATGCATAGAAATTATAAGAATACCCCATGAGTAAACAACTATAATTTTCAATATTAGTTTTCCTAGAACATAGAGCCTAGGAAATAGGGGGAATCCATATGAAAAACCTCTTTGATTATCAAAAAATAATGGACGATGTCCCAAAGCCACCCCATCCACATAAGAACCCAAGGTAACTGACATTCTATTTTTTCACATTTAATTTTAATTCATTGAAATAAATTTCAAAACCATTTAAAATTCATTTCAATGCATTCAAAAAAATCAGTTCTCAGCCAACTTGTAAACAATATGGGGAAACCAGTTTCCCATTAAAAACCCTTTTCAACAGACACAAAATAATCAAGAACATTTAAATATACAAAACATTATATAACAAAAACAATCACCAACCTAGTCTAGATATAGAACCACTTACCTCAAAACTCTAGTAGCACTCACCCGCAAACAGAATCCAAAATTAGTAAATCATCCAATGTATATGAGGATCCAAGAATCAAATCCACATAAATATTGACTCAATTTAGAATATAAGGGGTCATCGGATGAATGGAAACCCACATAAAAAATGAATTCCATCCAAACCATGAAAATTGAAGGAAAAGAACTCTAGAATGAAATCAGACAACAGATATAGGATGAAACCTAGAATAATCCCAATTCATAGACCAATGGATCATAATAAGTCACCAAATGGATATAACATAATCAAATGTAATGAATGGAACTCAATGTTTATTCACCCGAAGAGATGCACCACTACAAAAAAAAGACCGATGGTCAAAAAATCAATCTAAAATGGGATGAGTCTTCCAAACAACCTGGAACGACCTTAGTTAGAGAGCCAAAAACAACCGGTCAAGGAATTGAAAAAAAAATAGTCACACACTGTTTTGAAAACTATACATGGACCGTTTGATGACGTGTAACCGATCTACATATCATGTAACCCCAATGATCCAGATATAAAGAAAACATATCACCTCATATTATAAAATTCCAATTTAGTAACTCACATTTTGTAAGTCATGGTCACGTCATATAACCATAAACAACACGATGTCGCCTTTCTTAACATACATATGGGTCTCTAATGTTAATAAAAATAATATTTCATCAGATGATATCTTCTAAAAAGAAACATTATCACAAATCAATGCTATTAATTACAAGTTATTCATTATTGAAATACTCAAATCTTCAAACATTTACATAAAACATCAAAATTATATTTTTTGACATAAATTATTTTATAAAATTTGATAATCCCATCATGGGTCATTTTTTTACAAACAATCATAAAAATATTTTCTTCAAACAAACAATTTTTCATAAATTAATATAGTTATAAATTCAAAATTTTATTTTTATAATATTTATAACTCTTACTCATATAAAATCAGTTTTTAAATATATTTTTTCAAATAAATAAAAAAATTTATTAATGTAATTTTGTCCATAAATATATAGTTATTAATTTTGAGAAGAAGTTAAGCTATAAAAAATTGATCAAAAAATAATCTAAAATATTTTTATATCAATCAAGACCTTATGTAATTTTAATGAAATATCTAAATATAACATACATTATATTGTAATGTATCCCTTAAAAAATATTGATTTATAATCTAAAATAGCATTATTTATATATTTAAAAAAATCAGGATATTTTATTTTATTGATCAAAAAAAATTATAGGTAATATTAATAATTAATAAAATTATAATGGATGTTTTTATAACTTATTTAATTATAAAAAATTAAATATAAATCATTATGCGATTATGAATTTGAATTTGGAATAACATTATGGATAAATTATTGATATGATTGACTATTAATATAATAAATTTAAACAATAATTATTTTTGAATATTTATAACCAAAATCCACATGTAATAATTTTAATGAAATTCATTATTAAATAAATAATAGTGAAGTCAAAATCCATATATATATCATTTCAATGAATTGTATAGGGATCAATCAAATATTTTTTTCAATTTATTACCTATTATAAAATCACTATACGTTTAGATTGTGAAAACTTCATTAATTGGAACTTCAATTGTATCTATTAATTCTTCTATACCCCTATAGGAATGATATATTTTATTTAAATAGGATGTTAAAGTTCAACATCTCACAAATTATAAATTATTTAAACAATTAAATTCCATTTTAGAGTCATTAACATGAATCATTAAAAAAACATTTAATGAATCTTTATTTTATAATCAAAGATTATAATTTAGATAATAAAATATACATGTAATTATAAATTACTGGTCTTTAATAAATAAATAGTATGATCGTTATATAATTAAAATTTAGATATTTATTGAAGAGATAGGAAGATTTATTGATTGTTCTTATCTTTTTATTCTATCTAAAATCAAAAATATCAGGGTAATTAATATAATTGAATCATGGAATTTATCAAACACATTTACATATTTATTTTTTATGAATAATTATTTATAGTTAAATAAATTAAATGAGGAATTTATTAAAATCCTACAAATAGTAAAGTATAAAAAATAATATGATACTGGATTAAAATATTTTCTAAAATCATATATCATTAGACTTTAGAATAATATATTATGAATTTAAATTAATCTATCACAAGTACTTTTTTAATTTTATGATCATTAATTTTTTTATTAGTTTGGAAATGAAGATATATTTTATGGGTTTTTCATGTTTTTATCAAATACAAGTTTGACATGAAAAAAAATCTCAACTCATGAAATCGCAATTAATCATTTATAATTATAATTAAATATTATAGATTCCATATTAAAGGATTTTTTCAAGATAAAATACTATTTTCAATATAAATCATATTAAAATTGAAATAAAAAATATATTTAAATAAATTATATTTATAATTATGAAATATGTAGTTAATAAAGGTCAAAATGTTAATCATGAATTGTATATTTTCTCTCCATTATGATAACTAAGAATTTATATTTATTGAATCTATAAGATTTATTATAGAATAAATTATAAAGAATGTTTAACATGCCATCACTCACCATTACCATCAATTTTTTGTTCTAAAGAAATTACATAATATTATCCCCAAAAAACTATCTTGGAATGATATAAAACGTTCACCATGGAATAAAAATATATATTCATAGTCTAATAAAAAACTTGTTTTCTTATAATTGATAGTTTTGTATTCTATGATTCCAAGATCTTATCATTACAAAAAATAATTTAAATAATCCAATAATTTTACTAGTCTTACATAACAATTCATCAACACATTTCATTTTTTATTTTTTCATAGTTTTTGTATAAACCATAAAACCAGATGAGAAGAATAAACTTAATATGATCATTAGGAAGAAATATATATTTCTTCTCCAAGAATTACTGGACTCAAATTTAATATATAATTTAAATATAATGATCATTAAATTAATAATAAGGGATCTTATTTGATACAATTTTTGGAATCATTTGAAATATAAATACATACTGTATAATGACAATTAAAATGTTATTGATATTTAAAACATCATATTACTCTATAATTTAAAAACTGGTGAATGGTGTTTATAAATTTAATACGACAAATTATATTTATATAATCATGAATTTTAATCAATGAATAATATATTTTAGACAATTTATATGAAGATAAAAATATCAACGAGTAAAATTTTGAAGGCCTGCAATTGGGTGAAACTTAAGTATAAATTTATAAATAATTATATTAAATTGGAAGATGAAATATAATATGATTATACATATTTTAGATCTTTAAATACTATGATTTAGTGATCAAGTATTAAGGTATAATTGAATTGACTAAATATTTATGCAATCGTCATGAAAAATTAAAAATGAAAAAATAATGGCAATACTCAACTGAATATATATTTTTAATAAAAAAATATAACATTATAATTATCATTTTGGTAATGTGTGTCTTGTGACCATGATTTTCTATGTTGTATTTATAGATAATATATGTGGATATTTTGTTATGTACATAGAATATAGTTGGATAAAAATATTGGTATGTTATATCCCAGAATTGTTTTCTAATAATTTTTTAAAAAAAGCATTAAAGGAAGATTATATATTGAGAATTGAGAAGGATGGTGATATAGAAGTTTCATTAAAAATAAATTTTAAGATGCAAAATAATGTTATACAAAATAATAAATTTGTCAATATTTCAATAATATGATAATTTGATTTTATTCTATGATGATTTAAAATATATTCTAATTGGATGGTTATTTTTTGGATTATTCAATATGGAGGGATTTATGATTTAAGAGATGCATAAGCTATAGGTGGAATCTATTCTGTGTTCCCAAGTATCATTTCATGAGTGGAGTTCTTTGTAAAATTACAATTTAAAACAAACCATCCGTATATATGTAAAATATGCATTAGAAGATGATTCATTCCCATAAAAGTGGATAGTATACATAGATAATCATCCAGATATGTATATGTAATATAGATGGGAAAATGTAAACATGTTGGATTAAAATATGATATATAAAGGTAATCAAATCATCAAATAATGGTTCTTTATGTAACACCCCAATATTTAATTGTATGTTATATTTTCAAAGTAATTTAATAACTTGTGTTACACGCAACACCGAGTTCGTACGCACCATGACGTACCAAACTAGCCATTCAAAAAGTGGTTATGAATAAAAATAACTGAATTTTGAATTTTATATAATCCATAAAATTTTAACTTTTTTATTAAATGTTTATTAGATATAATATAAGAACAAATTCAAATTTTCAGATAAAGGAAGTATTTTTCAGAAAATGAAATATTACCACATTTTAACGGAGAACCCTTTTTAAATCCAACATTTGAAACTTTATATATTCAATTGGACAAAATAATCTTATTCTTTAGAATGGGGACATAAAAAATTTGTTTCAATATATTTTTTGTGTATTCCTAATTACTATCATATTTTGTTGAATAGTAAAGAAATTAAAATTTTTACTTGAAATTTTTTTTAACCAAAATAACTTATAGTGATAAATTATATTTTTTAATGGTTTGGATGTATAATTAGATTATATTATTATCATTTAATACAATGTATGCCTTTATAAGTAATTTCGCATTTAAATTTGATATAATCACATGTCAATATTTGGATTGTTTTTACATTTAAAAAAAAGATGCTTTTTGGTTTTGACAACATAAATTAATTATAAATTAATTAATGAAACTTGTATTTTTGAAATTTGGTAAAATATAATTAATTTTTGAATTTGGAATATCAATATTAGCTTAGGGTGAATTTTTGGTATTTTTCTTTAAACAGTCAAATTTTGATTAATAGTGAAAAACACAACGTTATTGTTTAAAACTAATTTTTTATTTAAATTTATTTTACGTATAAATAGTTATATAAAACCTATATATGTTCAATATAATTCATTATTGTCATTTTATAATAAATTTAGATGTATTAAAATTTTTTGATCTTTTTAACGTCTTTTACCCACCTTCTAGGCACATTTAAAAGTTTTCCTAAAAAGTACTTTTACCACTAGTGTTAATTGAATTTCAAAAATATAAGAGACACAGTTGACATCATTAAAAAAAAATTGGTTCAATAAGTTGAAAATTATTTTTTCTGAATAGTATATTTTGACTTTATTTACCACGGTTAAGTGTAAATTGAGTAATTAATGGTAAAAATGATATTATAATTACCCTAATACATTTTCTAATTCAATTGGAAATGATTATTTTGACCAAAATCATCCTTATGAATAAAATATGATCTTTCTGGCCAACTTTTATTTGATTAGGAAATTTATTATAATTTTATTTAAAGATGAGTTAAAAGTGTTAAATTCAATTTTTAATAACTAAACCATTATTAATATAGAGTTATACATAAGATACATTAATTATAAATATTCATTATAAATCTAAAAATATTTCATATATAATTTTATTTTATTTATAAATATTAAAGATAAATAGTTACATTTATTTATGACACAATGTAGATGTAGTAATAACATTATCAATGAAAGATTAAAATAACTGATATTTTAAATATAAAAATTTATTTAAATTGAATATTTTGAAGCCATATAAAAATTTTATATATTAATATTAAATTTTAGTGTTGATTCGTTGAAATTTTTTTGAAGTAATCATGCTGATTTTACTTTCACAAAAACGAAACAAAAAATAGTTTCATAACAGACATAAATGAGTTTTTAAAACAAATACTATATTATTGATTGATATAATATTCATAGAAATTTTAGGTTCATCCAAATGACTTATATAATGTTAAATATATCATTAATGAACCACTTTGGGTACTCTTGGATATTTATATAATGTTTATTAACCATTTATTATATTAATACTAGATGACATGGTAAAAGATAAATTATTTAACTAAGAGTAAAATATAAAATATTGGGATAATATGGTGAACTAATATTTTATAAAACCTATTGGATGAGAAAATTTCCACCCATACAAACCTTATCTTTTAAATAAATCAATTTAGATCAATTGGAAACTGAAAATGATTTTATAATAGTATAATATTCCAAGCATTTCCTAAAATGACCCTAACCTCTCTTATAAAAGGGGATCCCCCTTCTATAAAAATCACACCTCCAATTCCATGTGGCTTGTCCAACCCCAGCCCAATACTATTACCAACATACCTCAATTAATCATAGAGTATTTCCATTGAGTAGAAAGCCAGCCTATTGATCACTTTTGTTCAATCAAATAGAAACACTCAAAGAAGATGTAATTAATTTATCAACTTTTTCAAAAACAATTCGTCTTCCTCTTTCATTTTCATTATTATTTCCAAAACAAAATAATAAATCTATTAAAATTTTCATACTTTGATGTTAATATAAATATCTTAAAACTTTATTCATTATTATATCCATCTTATGAATTATAATTTCAAAATGCTTGTGTACGTAAGGCTTACCCTCTCCACGCCGTGGTGTAATATGTTGTTCACCAAAATGATATTTGGATGGATATAATGATGAGTAATATGTATATAAATAAATAAAGTAACAAGATAATTTCTATGTATAATATAATATACAATCCAATTACATATGATTTCACCATCAATATAATGATATCATCGCTCTTGTGTACATACGGCTTACCGTCTCCACGATGAGATAATATTCATTTCCACGTTCACCATTCAAAGAAAATTTTAAATATATATATATATATATATATATATATAATTTTAATAATTATTTTATATATGACCTAATAATAATACTATATATATATGAAAATACATTTCTCTTATTCAATTATATCTGTTCAATTCGATAAGAAAACAAAAACTACATTTATGTATACGTACGACCTACCGTCTCTATAAATGGTGTTTGACATTTATCATATATTTTTATATTCTAAATATATATTATATATAAAACATTTTTTATATTCTGGATGTATTTATATCAGGATCTAAATGATACAATAAATAATAACAACTTAAAACACGTATGATAAAGAATTTGATTATTACCCAAAATGATAATTTAACTTGGAAATAATTATTAAATGGGTAGTATAATGTCATTAATTAATCATATAGGATATATTAAATATGAATATGGTTATTTTATAATTTAATAACATACAATGTTCAACATAGAAAATGTAAAATGTTCCCTCAACCAAAGGAATATACTTGGTAATGGTTAATTTCTCTATCTTGTTATTATCAGAGATTGTTTTTCTATCAGTATTTTCTAGGAAATATTTAATATACATGTCCATATTTAGTAAATGGAATTTAAAAATGATTAATTTATTTTAATCCTTAAATAAAACATCATTTTAAATGTTTTAAATATTTATTATTTTAAATGTTTCTCATTAATGTCCATATTTTCAAAATGGTTTTACAGATTTATTTATATGGAAATTATACTTTTAAAATGTTAATTCCTTTCAAAATAATAAAATTGGTAGGGGAAACATTGTTTCAAAATTATCATTTAATGGACTTCAATTATAAATGTGTGGCTTTTAAATAATATCACAAAAATGGATATTTCTCTCAAAAAGGGTTTTACTGATTATTATAAACTATGTTAACATCCATTTTGGAAATTCTTTTTGATTGGGGTTAATTTATTATAAATAAAATATTTAATATTTATTGGATGAGATATGATATATTTGAATGTTTTTGTACTATTTCTATACCGTTATTGGTTTATAGTTCATGTATTGGCATTTTTTATGAATGTTTTAATAGGAATGTTTATTTTATGTTTCCACATTTTAATATGTGGATTGCAGTGGACATAGTAAGTGACGGGAGGAGCCCGCAATATCTCTTTGAGGAATCGATAGGTCTAATGAGACAAATTATTGTCTTGGCACTTGGCTTTGAAAAAAATGTTATTTGTAGTCTTGTTACGATGCCTTGACTATGTGGTAATGATATACGACATTATGGATTCCCCCATTATGAAATTAATTGTAAAATGTTATTATTCGACTAGAAGCATATCAATGTGAATGTTTATATGGTAATATTTGATTTATTTTATCCATATTATGTTCAGGATTATGTTGAAAAGGCTCTGGTTCCTTCCACTCATTGTTTTTTAGATTCCTAGGATACATCATCAACAATGTGTTTTCTCTAAAAAACTATATATTGATGAATCATCTTACTCCAAAATATATTCTATCACCAATCACAAAATCTGAATAAATTTCTCATCATAACAGAGGTTAAATTATAGTTTGATTACTTATGGTATTAAAACATGAGATGAATTTGGTACATTCATTCTCAACATTTAATCATTAAAATCTTTGTCAACCTGATAAAACCATAGAGGAAAATCTACTCATTACAAAATTGTTCCAAATTTCTCATAGATATCAAAAGGTCTAATATAACATGAAATTATCTTCCTATTTTTTCAAAAACACATACCACATTTCAAATTATATAATTTAATGAATAAATGATCAACTACCTCGAAATAAAATTCATTATTTTTATTATATTCCTATGTTTTATTCATTTAATAAGTTGTTCTCATGTGTTTCTAGATCAACAAAACTTTCTCATCCATCTCCTATAACAATTTTGGTAGCATAATCCATTCCAGGGAAATATACAAAAATGATGGAGTTTGACATTGCATTCCATATAATGTATCAAAATGAAACATCTATATACTGGAAAGAAAAATTCTATTATATGAAATCTCAAATGATGAAATATACTGATCCCAACATCCCTATTGATCAATTTAACTAGCATGTAACATGTTATCAAATGTATGAATTGTTAGCATAGTCTATCCATATTATTCTGAATGAATGATTGTGATAAAATACAATGCAGTTCATAATGACTTTTAAAGGCATTTCCAATTGTTATAAGTGAACCTATGATTGTAGTCAAATACAATGAATAGAGAAAATTAATTGAAACTAAAAAAATTGATGTACATTAATAAAATTATATTCATATAAATTGTGTCCTCAAAAGGAATAAAATGATTTTATTTAGTAAATCTCTCAACAATAACCCAATTTACATTGTCACCTTGAGAATCCTTTAGTAGACCCACCAAAAATTCAATGTATATATGTTCTCATTCCTGCTCGAGTACTGCAAATGGATAAAGTAAACTCTTTGGTAATTTTCCCTATATATTATCATATTGACATGTCAGTCATTTCATTATTAAATTTGAAACATCTATTTTCATTATATCCTACCATTAATAATCCCAATGGTATCTCTATATATTTTTTCTTCTTGGGTGAATTGAAAATTTAGAGCTATGAGAATTACATAAAAAATATTTCTTCATCTAGAAATCACAAGGAACATATAATCATTTTCCAAATCTAAAGACACAATCACTATCAATAGTAAAATCAAGAAATATATCTTTGTTAAAAAGTTCTACCATTTTTGTAACTCAGTATATTTTAATGTGTTTTCTTAATTATATGTAAGATAGATGACTACACTCACACCTATATCAAAATAATAGGAATTTATACACTGAAAAATTCCAATGAGAAATTCATCAAATCCTTAATCCTGGGGCGATGTTCGAAATATTACATTGTTAATGTAGCATGAATAGTTTGACTCAAGAAATCCCCCGCATTGATTTACATTCTATTATTGTAATTAATCATGAAATAATACTCCTTCATCAGTTCAATCCATCTTCACTGTCATATTTTTAATTAATTCTTTGTGGTTATATAATTCACAAATTTATCGTCAACATGTATAGAGAATTTGTACCCATATAAATGATGACTAAATATTATTAAATTGAAATACATACCTCATAATTCTTAATAAAGTAAAGGATAATTAAATTCATGAGTATTAAGATTCCTTCAAAAATAAGAAATTACCTAATCATGATGAATTAGAATGTAACTATTCCCATTAAATGAAGAAACATTATAGATGAAACAATCAAAAATTATAGAATGTGGGGATAAAACTATATCATTCACAAATCATCATGTCAGTTCCATAAAACAAACATCAAATTTTTTTATCAAAATAAATTTAACATATTTTCATGTTAAATTGTTTAGAGTTCTAGATAATAATGCTATGATTTTTAAAAAAACTATTGGGAATATATTCTAGTAGTTGAAAACTATGAATCTTGGTAACATATATAGATTTTGGCCATCAATCAAATACCTTTTTGGGTGGGATCAACTAATATTCATTCCTTATATTAATTGTTCTTCAAAAAAGAAGTCTCTTACAAAAAAATAACATTTTCACATTTTTCGAAATAACTTTTTTTCATGGAGTATTGAACACAATTCATAAATGTTATTCATGATCCTAATAAAAATTTTAAAAAAGGAAAATATCATCAATAAACACAACAAAACAAATATCTATGTATTCATGAAATATTATATTCATAAGCTCCATGAATGTAGTAGAATAATTTTTTAATCCAAAGTGAATTTCCACAATATAGAAATGCATGTATATAGTATATAGTAATGTTTTCGGTGTTTAATCATCCTTCACCATTATATGTTGACACTAATATCTCATGTAATTCATTGGAAATTATTTATCTCCCTGGAGATGATAAGTCAAGTCATCAATATGAGGTAAATGATACATATTTGTAACAAGAAATTTATTCAATGATCTATAATAAATGAAAATTCTCACATAACAGTAATTTTTTTATAAAAAAAGTCCCTATAGTGTGAAGTTCTTAGATGAGTGAATCTAGAACCAAGAAACTCTTATAAATTACTTTTCAATTATAGAATTTGAAAATGATCCATTTGATAAGTTGGTATTGAGATTAGGATAATTTAATGAACTAAGTAAATAGTATATTTAACTTCTCGATTAGGTATTAGAGTTGAAAACACATCAGAAAAAACATATAGGTATTCATTTACCATAGCATCATAATTTATCTAATCATTTCCCATTTTGAACAATATGTTCAAGAAGAAAATCATCTCTATCTTTTAACAGTTTCACAAAATCCTTCTACATTATCAATAGAATGATTATATTCCTATATCAATACAAAACATATTTATAACAAAACATATTATTTGGTTCTGAAATCGATCATACCTTATGAAATAGATATCCAACCCACACCTAGAATAACATCATCCTCTAGTAAGGGAAAATCCACATGGTTTTCTGGTAATTTATTCCCCAGAAATAATTGAATATTCTTATATATTATATTTTCATTAATATTTCCCCTAGTGTTTAAACCATAATTTATGATTTTATTTCTTGGGTTCAAATTTCCAATTTACCATAAAATTCATTATATGTAAAAGAATGTTTAAAACACATAGAAAAGAGAACATTTACAGAATCTGAGTAATTGGAAAAAGTAATATATTCCACATCATTATATTGACCAACATCTACTAATGTACTGAAAAGGACTTTTTGACACCATTCTGCATATCAGCAAGCTATTTTCAATCATTATGATCTTTCCATGGGTAGGTATTTTCATAATGACCCATAAAACCACATTTCAATAAAAAAAATTCTTACCATAATTAATCCTAGGATCACATTCATTGAAATGTTTAAAAATATTTACAAATATACCACATCATAAACACTTCCAAAACTTCTATTACATCACCCATGGTGATTTTTACACACTAAAGATAAACTAAAAATAGTACATTCATACCATCATATTTATTTGATTTATTTTTACATAGTTCCCACCATATGTAACTTTAACGTATCATATATTTCTATATAAACATGATATCTGGGGAACTCCATTTCTACCCTCTCAGTATAATGTAATAGTTTCTCATAACTTCTTAATTCATGACTATTTTATGCCCTTCGATAATATTTCCGTAATCAATAGTAAATGTGATTGATTCTGTTATCAATACACAAAATATGATTTGGAGCCTATCTTTCCCAATGAGTGATGCTTTATTCATACATGACCACTAAATCATAATATATTTTTCGGTTCATGGAGAAAATTTTCTATATTATGAATAACAACCATAAGAAAATAGTTTTCATTTAAAATATTCATACATTCATCCAAATGAATGCCATTGATCCCATCATTTTCTTTGATATTCATGACCATTAAAAAACATTGGTCATCTTATAATACATAATAATTAACAAAATTATAATCACATTGACTATATGAATACCCCATAGCATCAAATAACTTTTCATGGAATTTAATTTACCCTTTATACATCATCGGGTCAGAAGATCCACTGATTGTAGGTTAGTGTTTCCTCGAAAATTGTTCCAATATCCTCAGGTGGCTTTTTTGTGTGTCCTAATATTCTTACACATGAATGATTCCACCATTTATAGCCTACATAAACTAATAAATTTCCATCAAAAACTAAATTTTCTAATACCCACTATTCCTGGTTACAGATTTAGAAATATATCAGCCTATCAGTTCCATCCAACATCAAAATCAATGTTTCATCTGCAAAAAATTTTTCTATAAAGACATATCTTAGATTTATCATCATGGTAATGATCAAATTATAAGTCATTAAAATTTAAAAATTTGAGTAAATGTAAATTATAATATTCAATTAATAACATTCTAACCTATAATGTTATTTAAATCGTCCTATGATACGAAATATAAAGGCTCGGGCTAAAACACAATAAAATCTTGTAAATTCGACTAGAAAATAATCATTATGTTCTCATTAATAATTTTGGTTAAGAGTTATATAAAATTATGAAATAAGTAATACATATCAGTCCATAAGAATATATATAATTTAGAATTACAATAGTATCAATTTTGTACATTAAACCAAATTTTGGAATAAGACATGAAATATTTTAATGAAAAATCATCACATCATTCATCTAGGCTTCTCATTTTCTCTTACACAACCATAAACACTATGAAAACCATTTTAAAACATTTGATTTTTAAAAATATACCAATAAGGTACATTAAATAAAAATGAATTATTATTCCATGAATAAATATAAATATATGAAATCATTTTGACATGATAAACATTTTACGATAACTGTATCATATACATACATTGTAAAAAAAGAAATTTTTATAAAATATAAAAAACATAAATAAATTCATAAAATATAAAATTTTTCATTAAAAACATTATATTTTAACCCTTATGGACAAAATATTATTTGTAGCCTACATGGATACAATATAATGTAACCTTATGGATTCTTTATTATGTATCCCTCATGAGTACCTTGTGGTATAACCATCGTAGATATTGATGGAGTAACTATACAGTCAACGTACAAGAAAACAAAACCTAATGTATTGGATTGAGATATTGTTACCAACCATCATCATAAAAAATTCCAAATAACCATACCATAATCATAAAACAACAATATATGTATCAGTACATTCATTTTAAATTATTTAAAAATATATATTTTAATAGTTGATTTTTTAATAAAGGACTCACAAATCAGCATTATCTCAGTTAAAATGATTTCTAATATCCTTTATAATTATTTAAATAGTGTTATTGATATATTAAAGAAAAAAAATTATATATAATTAGTATATGATCTTATTTATACATCTTTCCACACATTTATTAATAATTTTTCTGTTATTATCATTATTTCTAGTGGTAATTTCCTAGTTTTCTAATGTATGTTTTGAAATGTTATTTGTTGTTCCAATTATATATATCATGACTTAATAAAATAAAAAATGTAAAACATGATGTAATTATCATATATATTCAGTATATATGTATCTATTATTATCAATTATATATGGAGATATAAAATTATGTACATTGTTCATGGAGATGGTAGGGAATATGTATGCATGAACACTGCATCCATGTCACTTTTATAATAATAGAAGTAAAAGTAAATGATACATATAATGAACCATCCTAGGAACCTAGGTAAACTCATAACTGATTTTTTCTAGTCATACATCAGAGGGCATTTCCAATCCCCGTGATTCAGAGACTAACACCTAACATCATACAACATGCATGTGGGAATGAATTTTCCACAAAAAATATCTGAATTAAGACTATAAAGCCAATATGAATAAAAAATAAACTCCACTAGGTGTAATTTAATTAAATTAATCAATAAATTAATGGCTAGTTTACTAAATCCAATTTAACAAAATATGGGAAACCATTACAATTCCCTATGTACACATCTCTCTAATTCCTCGATTAAATAGTTGGATCCACCTCCAAGAAATATTTTCCCCTTCTGAATCATTTAAGGAGATATTCTAAAAACACCTGATGATACATGTAGGTTATTATTTAAACAGCCCAATAGGGTCCAACCAAGGATTTCATATCAAATGAAAATATATATTTACCAAAGGAATGATTTTTATTTTAAAATAAATATGTTTTGTACTTTTATTCATGTTTATAAAAATCATGTTATACAATTCAGATGATGAAAAATACCTTAACAAAATGATTTAATATTAATCATATATTTATAAAATAATGGCATAAATATAATTATAATGTAAAATATATTATATGTTTAAAAGGCGTGAAATGAAATTTAACAAAATCGATATAAATTTATATATCAAATATAAAAACATGAAACAAATTTATCTTCCAAATATGTTTGAATGTTATAGGATATTGGACTATGTGCATTATAAGATATTTGGGAAATGTTTTTCTAAACAAATCACTCTATAAAATAACAATGGGGACTCTGCACTATCCCACCGGGGATGTGACCAATGAATTTATGTTTTAGAACATTTTATAATCGTATATTGTGTTTAAATAACTCACAAAGTGCCTAAGGATTACATGTGCTCTTACATGATCAATAATGGGAAATTTATTTAATGAATCCATAAAATATAATTAAATCTAATTACACATTTCAAATTAAAAAATTCTATTTAACCCAAAATTGGTTTTAATTCTAATGATTCATTTTTAAAAAGATAAAAACATAGGTTTATATCATTAATTTTTTACATTTTTACCGGATTGATATTAATTTTAAAAAATTAAATAAATTTAAAAATTTTATTCAACAATTATATAAAAATTTCAATTGAAATATTTTCCATCAATTATATAATTTAGATTAAATAACTAAAATTAACTAATTTCCATAACCACACCCCAATTCGATGGAATTGATGGTTTTTCCAATTTTTATTTCAAAAATAAATCATCTCTCCTAATTCACTAGAATTGGGTTGCATAAAATCAATTGAAATCATATATGAGTAATTTAATTGAAATAAAAAAATTGAAATAAATCATGAAATTCAATTTTACTAAATTAAAGAGAACTGAACAAATCCACCAATATTTTTTCAAAAAATTACACTCTGATAATGGATCCCGTCAGTGAAAATAAAGCGGTAGAAGACCTCAAAAAATTACCTGTAGATGAGATACATCATCATAGAGAATATATCAAGTAATTTATGGACTATACATTGAAATATAAATGGATGGGAAATATATAATTATGCAAAACATGGGATTACTCTTACCCATGATTCAAACCGTATGTGATATGATAATAGAAAACATTATGAAACTATCCTGAAGTTTGGGATAGCTCCAAGATAGAAGTGGGAAGGCTATGGGATGAGGGAAATAAATTTAGAGGGTATCTAAAAGTTATAAATAATCCATGATTCCTATTTATAAGACCAAAATTAGAGAATTACACGATGTCCAATCCCAATACACATTTTAAAATAGTTAGGATTCATAACCACTTAAAAACATGTCAATTTAAATAACAAAATGTTCATTAAATGAATACGGATGGGTAGATTATCCTATCATCGTGTTACCATTCTTAGATTTTAATCAGTTTACAATAAGAAACTTATCATGGAATGAAAACAGTGGCCATTACACATCGTGTAACCAAGATACAGGGTGTGTAACCCTCCAGAAGCCTTCAGAAAAGGCATGTTAAAGTTGAATGTCAGAAAAATCCCTAACTTCACCATTATATTTATCATCCCAATTCATTATCAACCCTATAAATTCAAATATAATGGAAAATGATGAAAATGTTAAACTAATACCTATAATATTGGTAATGAGATGTTAATTTCTCCCCACAATAAAAACATTTTGTCTCAATAAATCTTCTGAACATACTTACCTTCCAAAATTTTGAGGCCACTACTCTCCCATCAGTTCCTTTAATTAAAATGTCTAATTATTATCCTAACCATGCTTCCATAGAACACATACCAAAGTAATCATCCTACCATAATGTCCCTTGGTATCAGAATCAACTATTCTGGCTGGACACTTATTCAATGATAAATCATGTTTAATAATAAGAACTATCCCACTCAATAATTGATATGGATATGATAAATACAATCTCAAATGTGATACATGGATGAAATTATGCATCGACATTATCTATGGAGGATTTGGTAAAAAAACATTCATATATACCCACCTATTCAACAACCAAGAACAATACTAATAAAATGAAGAGTCTGCTTCCCAAACCTCCCAATCTGCAGGTGACTATGAACCACAAAACATTCAAGAACTACTAGTAAAAAACTAGTAATTCCAAATTACATTGGGGATGATCAATATAAGAATTATATAAAATTTATTATTATCAAAATTATATAAAAAATTAACTGAATATCTCATGAAATCTCATAGAATAAACTTGGTCCCACTAAGATTCATTCAATAATCTATGACAAACACAATGGATATTTAGAAGGATAGATATAAAAGTCCTCAAAATATTAATTCTAATAATAAAAAAGAAAATATTTTTATATAAAAACAAAACTAGTCCAAAATAGTCATCTCATGTCCCATCTATGTTGATAACACAATAGTGTAGTATTTCCTCAAGAATCTATGCAGGTCTTTCTATTTTTTGATCAAACTGTGGATTTTTGGAAATTATCAAATGAACATGATATTATAGTGCCTCTTCAAGTCCACTAAAAGAGAGAAGTTAACTAAGGATCTCAATATGAAATATATTTCACAACCTATCTAAGAGGGTCCCATGCAATGATTACCGTGGGCCCATGTCTAATAGGATAGGGGATGGTAACTAGCCCAAAGTAGGAATATCCCACATGTAGAAGGCATTTTCCTAAGTACCTCATCTTCACATTCACAAATCAATGAAACAAATGATAAAATGTAAATGTAGAAATGTTGAAAATTCCTGAAAACCACTATATCCCAGAACCAATGTATGATAGTATTTGTGATAGAAAATAAATAGGGCTAAAACATGACCACCAAAAGAAAACTGTCTACAAAAAAAATCAAACCTGTAAAGAATGTGGTATTGGGACTATCATTATAAATGTTTCTGAAACCCAACTCGGGATGTCTGGTCTCACAATTCATTCCCTAGACCTAGGTTACCGAGAACTCAATCAATGGTTTGATCATCTCTACATGACAAGACACTATGGGAAATACAATTATAGGGGTGAGTGAACCAATACTCTGTATGACACACAAAACCAAAAATTGAATACCCAAATGTAAATACCATTATAGAAATACCATGAAGGAATACCACAATGGAAATTCCATGATTTAATTCAAAATGAAAAAAGAATTACTGAAATATAATGATGGAATACTAATAATGAATACCATAAATGAAATAAGATGATGAAATAAACAGTAAACTCTACCCTGATATATATGTAGAGAATATATATCATGAACATATAGATATACTCAATAGAATTAGTCACATAGTATCTATAAAACACATAGTATCCATTAGATACACAATATTTATAGGACACACATTACCCATAAGACACACAGTCTCTATAAGACATGTCATCTCTAAGTCACATTCATCCTGTGAAATGTTTTCATGAAGTGTGTTTCTTCTATGATAACTCACTACCCAAGATAGTATTTCCAATGGACACTCACAAAAAACAAAAATAGGATATGTCAAAATTACCATCTCATTGAAAGTGTCTAAATTCCAAAATATCTTGTCAAATAGACTTATGGTCAGAACGTTATGGCTATCTGAAATTTTAAAAAGGGTGTTCACTAGGTCGTGCATCATCTATGGCCTGGTTAGGCTGCTTTGGAGAAAACTAGGTCTGACCTAGGTCCTCCCTAAACAATGGTGTCTGACCCAGCCCATGGATCCGACTCGGCCCACTCGGGCTGGCCCGCACCGGCTAGCCTGATCCCCAACCAGCCCAACCCGTCACACAAACCCGACACACTGTCCTATCTTGGTCCACTTGACTAGTAATTTCAGCACTCGTGGAAACCTGAGGTGACCTCTGGCAGTCCATGAGGCCACCCTATCATTTCCAACATGGCACGGATCATTCCACGTGGTCTTCCTATACCATATATGTTGGCCACCAAAACCCTATCTTCCATAGTTCATTATTCTTTGTCTTGTTCTCCATTGTCCAAAACGAAAACACATCACTGATCCTTGATTCATGATCTATAATGATCTGGTCACAGTTTCATCATTCCTCTAATCTGGAGGTTGGATCATGTTCGGATCCTTCCAGCAAGTTGATCCATGATCACGAGGATCCAATGTTGAAAAGGACATAGAACATTGGGGAGAAATCACATAAAAACATGAAAAATTAACCTTGTACTTTTTTCATTTCATCTTCGATTTTTTTATTATAAGGATAAACGTAAAGGATAAACTATTCTCTCAATAATCCCACCCAACACAATGATCAAACTATAGATCAATCTATTTTTTGGATTGACACATGTTCACCGTACATACAATGACTAGAGAAATGAAATTATAAATCAAAATAAATTAATTAGATATGGATCAGTCAATTTCCAATGAAATATTTCTATCGGCGATCCATAAAATATTAACTTTGATCAAATTATTTTTCATCATTTCCAAGAGAATTCTCAAAATATTATCTCTAGATCCACCAAAATAATTCTAGGGTAACGAGCCTCACCATGTCTCCCTGATATGGTCTTAATTAAAAATAAATAGTTTTGTTGCATCAACATAACAATAAAAGAACATAAACTCATAATTTATTTAATTTATTAAAACACCCAAAACCTTTTTTTCCCAGCCAACCCACAAAAGTTTATGATATGACTCACTTAGGGAAAACACCACTCTAAAAAGTCAAAGGTAGTCTTTGATTTCGAATTCATGTTATTGTTCATGAGTAATTATTATTTTAAAACAAAACACAATTATTTAATTATTTTTTTATCGGAATTTTCTTTTGTGAATTTTTCTTCTGATGTCCCACACTGACCAATGATATGTCATACGTTTGGTAGTGGTACCATTTTGATCTCAATGGTTCCCATTAATTTCGGATATGGGAACTCATTTAATCGATATTCCATTTTTTTGGAATGCTTCACACACATTTTATTTACATAGTAATATTTTTCATTGAATTGAATAGGTATTAACATCCTATAGAATCACATGCCATCTTAGTTCCATGTCATGGAATATTTAATAAATATTTTTAAAAAATATGTTCAAAAAAAATCTGAGTCATTACAATCATCTCAAACTAAGGCTTTACACCCCTAAAATTAAAAAAATGGCCAAACAAATGATGGTACTAAACATGAATATGAGCCACCTACTTCCAAGTTCTCCCTTGTAGATTATCATACTACCATCGAATGTGCATGATAGGAATTGACCAACCATGAAGGATCCTATCATTTTAATTATCATTCTCTACCGGGTACAAATAAAAATTATCCACATCATCGATGTCCATGTCACCGATGTCAATGACATGGGATAGATCGTGCCAATACCTCCTCAGCTGTGACACATAGAAGACGTCATGTACATGATCTTTTTATAGTGGTTGATCCAAGTGTTACGCCACTGTTCCAACTCCACATAATATTAGGATGGGTCTAGTGATACTTAGAGATATCTTGCCACCCTTGAAAAATATCGGTAATCTACATCGAGGAAAAACTCAAAGGAAAACGTGGTCTCCTTACTCTAACTCCAATAGCCTTCATCATCTAAAAACATAAGACCTATGATTTCTCTGTGAATTCTTCATCTACTAAATAATGATCATCACCTTTTTTGAAGTCTCATTCACCATCTCTAGGACCATGAGTGCAAACTGTCTTGGGTCCATCATGCAATGTGGTGACATACATTGTATCGCCTATATTTTCTTGAATAGTGAAATAATTATGGTAGATTGGTATTTTTTGTTTTATGAAAACTCCACAATGTTTAGGTAATACAACAAGTTGTGGCTAAAATCTAAATGAAACCATGTATCATCTACTTCAAAAACTCTATGACCCACTCTGTCTGTCCATCCATATGTGGTTTTAATGCTATTATTAATATTAACTGGGTCACAAATTCCCCGGACAATCCATTCCATAATAGGGATGTAAAATGTTCATCCCAATATGACAGAATCATTAATGTAACTCTATGGAGTCGAACTATCTCCTGCATATAGAGGAATCTCAATCTCTCTATGGAACTCAGATTTCAAATAGCATGGATGTCAGCTAACATATTGAGTCAGTCAATTATCACCAAAGTTGTTTCATTTCCCTTAGGTGCACAGGGTAAACATGTCACAATGTACATCGATATCCCATCCCACATACATTACGACATCTCAACTGGTTGAGGAAATAATGATGTAACATGGTTCTTGGACATCACCTTCTATGAAGTGAGGAATCAAGAAACAAACTTCACAACATCCTTATTCACCCCTAACATGAAAAACTGATGTCGATGGTCCTAGATCTTATTTTTCACACCTAGAGGTACTGCCAAATGTGATTTAAGGAACAATCGAAAGACCTCATCATGAAACACCACATTAACTACTATGTTCCCTATAAAATTAATGAAATTTCCCCCATATTTATAATATTAATTAGTGTCATTCCATGTGCATATATAATCATGTAAAATTTCATAGTCGGTATCCACATGCAATGCCACCATGACTCTCTTTAAGATTGGTGTTGTATCAACCCTAGACTAGAGGTTTGTTACTATGTCTCAATCCAAAATGGATATAAACAACGAGGCTAAATATTATGATTCCTCATTAAACAACTGAAAATTGGATCTCATAATAACAAATTCTGACACCATGTTCCCCTTCCATGGAGCATATGAAATAGCAAAGACAAAGTCCTGGAGGAACAGTATCCATCACTTGTGTCTCAAGATTATATCCATCTGATATAAGATATAGTTGATAATTATGTGGTCATAGTATGAGATAAACAACTCCCCACATTTGGTAGTTCTGGCATATCATCAAATCGAATAATACTCATGTTAACTCATGATAATGAGTCAAATAGTTCCCCTGATGAGGACTCAACTGGTGTAAAACATAATAAATAACCACATACCACAATATTGAGACACCATTAATACCATTTCATGATGTATCTTAAAGTACTATGTACTCTGTACCCACATCTACAAATCTCAATTTGAGAGCACCTGTCAATCTCCACCATAACTACTAAAAAATATCTAGGGGCTTCTCCCCCCCCCCACAAACACAAAATTTTTTCGCCTTCATGTAAAATTTGTTAAGGATCCTACTACTCTGGAATAATTTCATAAAAAATACATAATGTAATTATCCAGGAAAAGGAAATTCTATACATGGATAACACTATCAGGTGGCTCCCATGATTTCAATACCTTAATATTTAGGGGACCACATGAAACTCTAGCCATTGTAATTATAAGTTCTATAAAATGGACCTTTGTAATCAATGAAAAACACTTTGAGAACATTCTGTAATGCTGGTTTTCTCTGATTTGGTCCAAGATCATTGTCATGTTCCCCACAAGCTTATCTTTTGACATTGAGGGCACTATGATGTCATCAATGAAGCCCCCCACGAACCGGTCCATGTAAGCCTGAATGATCTAGTTCATGAGTCCCATTAACACTACTAGGGTGTTAGTAATGGAAAAAAATCATGAAGAACTCATAGTTTCCATAACAACATATAAAGTATGCCTTCAGTATATCCTCATCCCGTTGTCATAGCTTGTAATAGAAATATCTGAGTTCAATATTTGAGAACCATAGTTACAATTTAAACTATTCTACGAGGTACTCATTCCACAATAGTGGATTCTTATTTTTTACAGTCACAAGGATAAATCTAATTTTTTTATAACCTTATGATATGATCATCATTCTTGGAAAAAACTCATGGCTTCCCTTTTTGAAACATTGTGTCTCACAATTCCCTTTCGCTAAACATCCTCCAACTACAACCTCACGTCATGAATCAATGTATGTTCATCACACATACAGATGTATATATTTGTACCATTTGTTTTTATAGATCAATTAATATGTTAAACTCACTCTAGGGAGGAAATCTTGGAACATTTTCATGAAATATCTCGTCATACTCGGCCACCACTATAAACTATTGGAGAATCACATCATACAGAACACTAAGGATGGGCCTCTCCAACTGATGAGTAATTGGTTTTAAAATCAGAGGTGTGATTCCATCATGCACTTCAGGTGATTCTTTTTCTCCAAAAGGATAACATTATTCCATCACTACGGACACACCGCACACTTTTCCTGAAATAGTCAATCTTAGCATGAACTATGGATAACTAGTCCATAACGAGAATGAAATCATAAATACCTAATTTTGCTACCTATAGATCCCATCTAAAACACTCAACAACAAGAATAGTGGTACACTACTGGATCCATGTGTGATAATTGATTGTCCTCCTGTAGGATTCTATAAGTGGAAGGGTCAAGTCAATGTTTCAGCCTGAATCTTCAATTGTCGAACTTGGTTTATTGCAAGAAAATAATTGTTGGGACATATGTCTATCAAAACTAAATCTATTGTTGAAATGAAATAGATAATACCTCTAATAATCTTTTGATCATTTGGCACATAAAAATCCATCTCCTATAAATGGCCTAATCCTTGTCCACCATCTCCCTGAGCATCTCATGGAACACTGGAGGTTGGTGGTGGTAATAGATCGAACCATCGAACACCACCTATGAACCATCCAACTACCTTGACACTTCATCCACGCTATGGAAAACACTTATCCTACCTCCAACTATTCCTTGGTCTCCATTAAATTATCTCATAACCAGCCATATGACAGGTCGGGCAATTTCATGTCAGATGTCCTTGACTGCAGCACGAGTAACGTAACTTGTTCATCAGCTGACGTGATCTTCCATGTGATCCATGCACCACTTATCCTTTGAATTGTAATAATCTCATGAATTACACTGCCTAATTGGGTCCCAGTCCCTACATTAAGGTATATACATCCAAGGTCTCAGCTTCCGGTTGCCTGCTGGTTACTACCACTATAGGTGTCTGCTCCACTTGAATGCTCTCCAATTGTAGGGCTCACTCATTTACCCCATCATATGGAGGAATTCAATGGGATATCATGTATTCTATAATATCCCAACATACACCAACCTATATTTCATGATAATTAAAGAATGGGACTCATACAATATTCATGGAGTAGACGAAAAGGTCAGTAAATCTCACCAAATACTCTGCCACAATCAGACTACACTACAGTAGATTTAGAAGATCAAATATGTACAACATCCTAAACTATGGTAGTAATAACTCATCTCTTCGAAGATTTTTGAGTTCAATAAAAAAATATTCATCTCATTTTGTGTCTATACCACAATGCTACACCATCACCCCAAAGTCCCATAAAAATGATTATAGAATGGACTTTCATGTGGTCATAGGAAATAACCAAATGGATGAATACATTTGTCACTACCTCTATCCAATCCTCAGCTGCCCGAGGGTATGGATCACACTGAAACCTAAGATTCTTGTTTCTCTTAAACTCTTGAATTAAGATCATTCTACATACATCATTTGCTAGTAGTGATGGTAGAATCTGCAGCTAAACAAGTGGTGGCATAGGAGGTAAACCACTTGTAGAAGATATCTCGAGTACATTCACCTATACTAATATCTCTTTGATAGGATGATCATCCTCTTAATTCCATAATGGAATCATGGCTTGTGTATGTAAGGATTCTTCCTTTATTAATGAAAAGTGTACCATGATTAATATACTATATTAGGAGAGGTGACTCATGAATGACATGAAGGAAACAACCCATATCATTATGAGCCATATAACATTAATTTTCCCTATAACCAGTTTTTCAGTTGTTGAGGTAAAAAGTAGGTAGGGAGAGTTATGATATTGTGATATGTTGTCCTCCATAATAATAATTCATTCCATATCTTAAACATTTATCATGAAACACTTAACATTGTTTCCACATACCAATCTAATAGTCTTCTAGTGTTAAATACGAACTAACCTCATCTGATACCACTCTTTCACAACCCATCCCAGTGGGGTATATATCATGAATAACTCAATCTTGTATCAAATATTCCATGTGTTTGTCTCTAGAACTGAGAAGAAATATCCCATAAAAGGGAGGAATTTTCCAAAGTACATGAATGCATGAAAACATATCAGCGATAAAAATTCTAAAATGTAATTATACTGAGAAAATAATTCATGAAAAACACTATATTCCATAACCAATGCACCACTTTGAATGTACAGGAATGTAAATTTGTCCAAAACATCCCCAAAAACAATTCGACAACAACATTTACCACTTATAACGTAAGAATTACTAGGACATTCATTAGAAAATATTCCAAAACAATCCTCGGGTTTTTATGTCTCACAAGGTGCCACCAAGTACATGTCTTCCTAGAACTCTGTCCAAGGGCTGATCATCTGTATAAGACATGACATGTACATGACAATCCGATGTAGGGGTGAGTAAAAGCAATACATATTATGAAACCCTAGGACAACAAAGGAATACCAAAAAGGTTATACCATGATTAAATACTATAACAAATAACCAAAAATGAAATACCATGAACAAAATACCATGAATGAATACCACAAAGGAAATACCATGATAGAACACATAGTCAACTACACATAGATATATTTATATGAAAAATATATCAATAGAAACCAAATATACACACTCTAAAAATTCACTCAGTCTCAAAAAGACATATAGACCCCATAAGACACAAAGTCTCTATGAGACATCAAGTCTCCATAAGACACATAGTATCAATAAGGCACACAGTCTCAATAAGACACATATTTTTTAAAACACACACAGTTTCTATATGTCAGCAAGTCTCAAATAACCCTCCCTAGGACCTCTCAGTTTATCATTATCATTTAGAATTTGAGGATATATGCTTGAGGTAATGTGATTCCCTAATCTTAGGGCATCATTTAAGTGAGATCCAAGTCAGGGACATCCCATAGTAGATTAATAGGAGTTTCTTTTCAATAATAACATAGTGAAAATAATATAATAGAGGTTAGAAATTTTTGGAACAGGTTCATATGTCGTCCATGGGCATCGTGAACCCATGTTTAGGGTAAAATCCTAGTTAACACAATTTATTGTTTTTTTCCTCTTATAGTTGATATCAATTCACCATTGGGTGATGCACATGCTATGTGGAGTTTTTGATATTTAATCTTATTTAGTATTTTATTTCAATATTGGCCCAATTATATGAGGTAATTGTGATTTGTTCCATGAATCATATTAGGCATCTACATTTTACATGTCAGGCATATTTTTTAGCCAAATTATTGAATTTCACTACTTTCCATTTCTTGGTATGCCTATGATTACTAAGTGATGGTGTGATAGTAAAATTATGCTTTTATTAATGATGGATTAGATTAAATGATTTACAATTTCAATTCAATAGCTGTATTGTCACTCATGGGTTGGGATTAGTAATTTACATAGTCGGTCAATTATACTCTAAAAAAATGGTAGTCATTTATAGTAATAGGTGTATGGGTATGGATTCATCAAAAATAAATATCTATTATAATGTTTATCATGAAATATAATATGAAATTGTTTCATATGATTTTCTGTATTTTTCATGTTTAATAATGGTAAAGGGGTGCACCTTGTAATTAAATGTTAAATAAAATAAAACTTATAATTGAGAACATATAGATAAACTACCATCTGAGTTGTTAGTTTTGTTAGTATGGATTGGGTAGTGATTTTTTTCATGACCTGCTTCTACTAGTGATTATATATTTCTACTAAATCAGGTTCTGAGGTGTGTAAATGGATAGTGTAGACCTATTCCACCACTACATCCTCGTATCTTATTCCATAAGGGTAGATACTACTATGCTTTAGATGTGGTGGGAACTGAGCTTCCAGTCTTACCTCCCATAGAAAATCCTAAGGAATTGCCTATTGTTCCTTATATGTACATTGATACCCTTATTTGTGATAGTTTTCAATGTCAGATGCAGTCCATACATGGTTCTCAACAACATGAACATACGATGGATTATATGGCTTGTGGGGTCCAGTAGCAGCTTCATCCTAGTATCTTATAGGATGGTGGCCTATGAGCTATTGAGTCTAGACTAGAGTTCCACCTATTTAAATTTTAGCATATGTATATTCTTATTGAGTGGAGGGAATTATTTAAAATTACTTTATTTGGTACACGGCTAAGCATTGGTTGGATTTGGTTACCTAGGCCAGTTGTAATCAGAGCGTGTTATGGTTTGATTCCTAGAAAACCTTTTATGATCATTTACTTCCTCAGATGTTGAGTGCTGATAGAGCCAGAAAGTCCATGTATGTCGAGTAGGATTCAATGTAATTTATAAATTATTTATCATGTTTCATGGTGTTTTCGGTGCATATCACCACTTCAATTCAGTTAGGATATTTCATTTGCTACATGATTTGAGGGTGGGCACTAATACACAATTCATATGTAGGTGAATATCTTTCAACTTCAGAATATTTCATAAATGGTTAATAATTATCTTATTTCTGAGTATAACCTGAGGGACAACAATAGTACTGGTCATAGTGTACCTATTCCATGTATGGATAATAGATGTTCTAATGGTCGAAAGAGTTCTCTTGAAGTTTATAATATGTGCAGTGAAGAGAAGATGTCCAATTTAAAAAGATCTATAGTGTGACATTGTTTTGGATGATAGAGGAATTAAATGCATCAATGTGATAGATACCATGGGAGTGTTGGGCTTGTTGTTATATGGGGAATATCTAGTGTTTCTTCATGAACTTTCGACCAGAATTAAGTAGAAAAGGATCCATGCCAGTTCCAACCCTAGGTGCGAGTTCCTTAACATTGCATCAGGTGGGGATATTGAATAACACATGTAGGTCTGGCTGAGGAGGATGTCATGTTTGTTGTAGCCTATCCTGTAATCACCAGTAGCACCAACATGGCAGTTATGATCGTTGTAGTCCATCTGTTTCACAAGTCCATAGATCAGGCCAATATAATGCACTATACCAAATACATGAGGATTAGGAGATGAAACCATCTATAGTATGAGGTAATATTCTTATGGAATCTACAATAATATCTTATATATTTTATATTGGGGCTTATAACACCTTTATCTCATTATCTATCAGGGAATATCTCAGACTTGAGATAAAAAATTTGTATGGTGTAATGACACTAGATACATTGTTAGGTGTATGTAAAGAAAGAATATTACAATTTTGGGATATTCCACATGAAGTAGGTAGTTATCTTTTATTATGGAATTAATTTTCCCTTGATATGATGGGCTTCGATGTCATATTCATGATGGACCGGTTGGTTCAATATCATGATATTTTAGACTTCTATCACTATAGTTTAACTTTTACATCACTAGAGAGAAAAAAAATTATCAACATAAGGTTGATTGGGATGTCTAGGCTAGTAGTTCTTGTCTAGAGCATCATGGGAAAGGTGGAGTGATCGCCTAGTTTAAAAATCTCATTGTGGGGGATCAATGTTTTCAACAAACTAATTTTCTTCCAACTGTGGATCATTTTTGGGATTTATTTCTTGTCATTTTTTCTATCATACCACCTGAGATAGAAGTAGAGTTTTCAATCAATATTTTTTCTTGGAGTATCTCCGTTTCCATTTCCTCCATATATGATGTAACCAACATTGCATTAGGATCTCAAGTCAGAGTCAGAGGATTTAGAGGCCAAAGTCTTTACACAGACCAATACACCTTCGTGGGGTTTGCCCATGAATTTTTCTTAGAAGTTACAAGTAAACATTAATTTTTACATGGATTACAGACAGTTCAACCAGCTTATGGTATAGAATGAATATACACTACCTTGAATTGACGATCTCTTTGACCATATCCAATGATAAAAGGTATTCTACATGACCATCCTGAGTTCGGGATATCATCAGGAACGAGTCAGACCATCAAACATACCTCATACATTATTCAATAGTAGTTTAGTACTATATGAGTACCTTTTTATGCTATTTTTTCTTATGAATACAACCATAATTTTAATGGATTTGATAAATATGGTTTCCACCCCTATTTGGATTTTTTTGTCATTTTCACTATGGATGAAATCATGGTGTATTCTCACTATCGTGGCAACCATGCCAAACATCTTGAGAACATTTTGAGTACACTGAACGTGAATCATCATTATTCCTTGGTTGAAAAGTTCCACTTCTAGATCAAAATGATCAATTGTTAGGTCATATTATATCAGAATAAAGAGTATCTATTTACCCAAAATATGTGACGGTTGTAGATTCCTTAGGTCATCCCAAGAACATTTTTGATATCAGGAATTTCTTAGGGATGGGTGGATATTACAAGAATTTCATACAAGACATTGCATTCCTCTATTCACCTCTTAATGGTATTACAATGAATAGTGTCAAGTTCATATGTTTTGAAGCATGTCAGAATGCCTTCAATTAGCTTAATGGGAGGCATGTATCAGCACCTATTCTGACACATCCAGAGCCAGACATGGGATATATCATACTCTATAATGTATCTTGAATCTTCCTTAGACTAGTTTTGATATTGGAGGACAAATTCATTTCATATATATCTCGGTAGTTGAGGTCTCATAAGAGGAATTAACCATTTCTTGAAATTGAGCTAGCAGTAATTCTCTAAACATTATGTTGATGGAGACATTACATATTGGATGAGATTTTTTGGTGTACATGGACCACAAGATCCTCAACAATATATCCATTCAGCATGACATTATCCTCAGACGGTGATGATTGGTCGAATATCATCAATCCTTTAACATTGGTATTGCCTATATTCCTAGAAAGGGATATGTAGTTTCTAATGAGGTGAGTCAAAATACTCAAACAGAGGACATGCAGGAAAATAGTGATTAATGGATGTTAATAAAACTCTATTCTATTCATCATCACGAGTTTAATGGAATTCACATGATTTATTTCCCCTCTTCACAGACAGTAACCTCTTACCTCCACGAGATGAGGAAGAGTAGGCAGTTTTTAGATCCCGAAGGATCGATTCCCCATGAGAATATGATAGGATATTACCTACCACAAGATTTTTCTATGGATAGAGATGACGTCATGTGTCTATGTTGATGTATCTGGGGTTCTATAGAAATTAGAGGTGAGTTGATGAAAGAGACCCCCAATTCTTAGTGGGATGTTCATATAGGAATCTTGAAGATATATTGAGACATGTGACACCATTTTTGGTGTCTTGTATTGAAGCATTAGATAAGAGGCTATATCTCCAGGTGTTCCAACTGTCAGTATGTGATGGAAGAGCACACAAGGCTTGTATGCTTTCTACATCCGATTCCAGTCCCGAAATGTAAATCAGAAGATGTTTCCATTGATTTAATACTTATATTACCTAGGTATCCATGAATTAGTGATTCTATCATGGTATTCATGGTGTACTAAAAAAATACCACCTCATTCCAATATAAGAGGCATTCCCGATTAATGAGATGCGATGACAGTATGTTCGTGAGATTATAGGACAACATGGGGTCACTCAAACTATCATTTTCGAAAGAGATTCTAATTTTAATATATAGTTCTAGAAGGGATAGTATAAGGATACGAGAACATAGGTTATTATAATCACAAATTTTCACCCTTAGGCCTATGGATTATCCGATCAACCAATTCATGTTCTAGATGATATGATCTAAGCATGAATCCTTGATTTTGGTAGTTCATGGAATAATCATATCCCTCTCTTCGAGTTCACCTAGAATAACATATTTTAGGAAAATATTCATATGCATCAACTGATTCCTTATATGGTAGGTCATGTCATTTACCCATGTTCTTTCTAAAGGAAAGCGAGGTAGCCTTACCAGGTCATCATCTCGTTCAGAAAACATTAGAAAATTTCACATGATCAAGATACTATATGATTAATTCACAATATAGATAGAATTCTTAGGCCAACCTCTGTCAACATCCTCTTGAGTTTAAGGTTAGGTATCATTTTTATATTTCGGTATCATGCAGTATAAATAATATATGGTTACAAAAGAATGGAAAGATGTTTCCTCCAATTGTAGGGTTGTCTGATATTTTAGTGAGGGTTGTCGCAGTAGCCTGTCAGTTTCTACTACCTTAGTGGTACCATTCCATTCATGATGTCATTCATTTGTCACAACTTCAACAATATAATGTCTGCCTAAATCATACTGTTGATTCTAATGATGTCGACTTAGATGTGGATGATACTTTTGAGTAGTATATAATACAGATCGTTGATCAGATGATGAAGGCTCTTCTAGGATGGTATATCTCTCTAGTACGTGTGATATGGATGCACAGTCATGTAAAGGATGTGTCATGGGATTGGAAAGTTGTTTTACATTCCCAATATCTAGATTGGTTCTCAGAAAATGATTCTATACCATTGAATGGTGAAATCAGGAACATTTGTCCAACGTTTTTCTTAAATGTGCATATTAAAATTTCAGGACAGAATCACATCACACAGTTTGCACATAGTTTTGTAGCATAACCATGAAATGTTCCACTTATACCATGAAAACATCTCATGGTTTGTGAATTTTTTTTCAAACCGTGTGGAAATACCTCGCACAAGTTAATTTTCTAGGTAATTTTTTAATTTTTTCTTTAGTGAACATTTAACCGCCCTCCTTCTACAGAAATCCATGATTATGATGGATTTACAACCAGGTCTCTCATGTTGAATCTTTTTAGTTGTCAAATCTAGTGAATCAATGATATTATTCAGTCGTTACCTGATCGAGTTTCCATTCATAACATTGAATGTGGAATGGTATGTACTTGTGTCATCTTGATCAGTTCACCTTCTCTTTTTCTCTCTACCGAGTAATCAGGGTATGATCATTTTTATATGATTCATAGATATAATCATATTGGAGATAAACTAAGGGAAAATAATGGAATATGAGAATTGTAAAAACCTATGTAGGTTGGTTTATAACTCATCCATAATGTTCTTGATTTTTGATTTGTCGTGTTGGGACCACATATTCCATCGCGTTCTATGTAAAAAATTTATAAGACATGAATATAATCAATATAATCATATATATATATACTATATCCAAATATGTGAATAATTATTTTTTGTTAGTACCACAACTCCCTCACTTCAATTTTTATGGTTATTCCATAATTATATTATTATTAATTTACATGATTGAGAACTAGTTCGGGTGTGAAATTTCATTACTCTTATAAAGGTAATCTTTTCATTTTTAAATGTCTTGATTTATATTATGAATTTCATAATGGAAATTGTAGTGTATTATTTCCACTTGACCTTTCTATGGTAAGTGATTCCATTTGACATTGAAATGATAATTGGAATGTATAATAAGGGTATGACTTAACCATATTAAATATAAATGAATAGTATGTTGTCTATCTGTTGCACCCCTTAAAACCTTAATGGAAGGTAGTAGATTGAAATTGGATATGGAATTTGATTTAGATGTATTAAATGAATGGATGTATTCTTATATAACTTTTCACAGTAATGAATGGAATGCCTAGTATCAAATGACTTGATAAAATGGTTGTATTCTTCCTTTCCTTATCACAATTATGAAAGGAATGGATTCACCCACTTGATTACATGGTTGTAGTTGTTGAAAAATTGCAGCATATTGATTTGATGACTTGATTTCTTAATATTTAGTATGTAACATGATAGTAGATGACTGAGCCAGATCTCAAGATGCTTGCGATGGTATTTTTATTCCATTATAATTTTTGGACCATGTTTCTGAAGCTTTATTTGGGGCGCGCACATCCGTCTGTGAGGACGCGTTGCTGTTGCCCCGCTTTCCTGCTATCCAATGGTGGGAGGCATTCACTCCTTATTCAGTGACGTCTGCTCCTCGATCGAAACTGGGATAATGGGATGTCGTTTCTTCCATCCGTGGATTCCTCTTCGGAACTCATCACGTAGTCCAGGTCTCCCTCATATATTTAATATGTTGTTCGTGAAACTCTTCCCAGTGCTATGTTTCCATGGATGCCGGTTAATGACACTGCTTCTGTTAGGACATTCCAAAGGGTCCGGTCAGGGAAACAACCTTCAGTCGGGGGAGTAGTCACGTCGAGGCATCAGTAGCATATCTGAACACTGGGGAATTGGTGTGTCTGTCTTTTATCACTTTCATAGGGCTTTATGAGGGCATGGAAGCCTAAGGCATCCCACATCAAGCGCGGGGAATCATATGTCATAGGCATGTATCTGAGGTGTTCCTCGGGTTTCTATGTTTAACATAGGGTATTCCACATATTTATTGTCTAGAGGAGACAGATCGGCCTGATCAGAACACTAGCTGGAATGGATTAGATTGAGGAATTTACCTTTAAGGGATGTCGATATCGGGGTCAGCTCATGGGCGACATCCCGGATGCTGTGAAGAGGAGTGGAGTGGCATGATCTCGCCGGGATATGGTGTCCTGGGTAAGAATCAAGGTGGATGATGGCTGGATGGATGAAGTGGTTGGGGAATGAAATGGGACCATCGCAAGGGAGACAGTAATGTTGGGCTTGAGCCTCAAAGAGACCTCATACACATCCATGTGGTAGGGAATCAAAGTCCACATAGTTTGGGGTGGTGCTAGTGAACTGACATGAAGGTGGACCTTGACCCGATGATGTTGTCAGCGAACCAACGTGAGTGTGGACCTTGGCCTGATGGGCGTCTTCAGTGAACCAACGTGAATGTGGAACTTGGACCGATGGTATTTGGGCTTACACACTAGGATGCCCACGTGTTAGCGGACCGACGTGAATGAAGTCGGAATGACCAACGAGTGGTGGAAATGAACCTCAGGAAGTCTTCCTACATACCATGCCTTAACATGGATCAATGTCCTCGTAGTTTAAGAGAAGGGGGGGGGGGCTTGGCACACCGACAAGGATATGGTCTGGGCTAATGATTGTTGGTCTTGAACCTCAAGAAGTCTTCCTACGTACCATGCCTTGACATAGATCAAAGTCCTCGTAGTTCAGATTGTTGTTTTTTCAGCGAACTGATGTGGAGGTGAACCCGTGGGTCCATTGGTGGTGGTCTTGACCCTCAGGGAGGATTCCTACGTACCAGGCCTTGACATGGATCAAAAACCTCGTAGATCAGAAGAAAATGGTGGGTGTCAGCGAACCGATGTAAAGAAAAGAACTTGGTACAGTGGGAGATGGGATTGAACCTCATGGAGGCTTCCTATGTACCGTGCCTTGACATGGATCAAAGCCGTCATAGTTCGGGGGGGGGGGGGGGGTCACAACGGCTTGACGTCGGACTAGAATGCAGTTTAACATCGTGCTGGATGAGGGTGGAACCTGACATGAAGAAATAACGGGCGGTGGGTTTGAACCTCATGGAGGATTCCTACGTACCATGCCCTGACATGGATCAAAGACCTCGTAGTTCAAATGGATGTGCAGTTTAACGTCATTATAGACAGGGTCATAAAGTTTAATGTCATGCTAGGCGAGGGTATACAGTTTAACGTCATGCTGGATGATGGTATATAGTTTTACGTCATGCAGGAAGAGGGTATACAGTTTAACGTCAAGATGGATGAGGATATACAGTTTAACGTCATGTTGGAAAAGGGTATACAGTTTAACGTCATGTTGGACGAGGGTATACAGTTTGACATCATGTTGGTCAAGGTATTATCATGGCCAATTTTTACTCTAAGACCACGCGAGTCGTACTTGATGTGAGAAACCAGAGGCAACAGACGCCTGACTATCACATCGTGATGGGTGCATCCGTCAGAAACAAAGAGGGGATTTTGCGTTAGGCGGCCCATGGTGCTGGGACCTAATCCAGGATGGAGGCTTGATGTGCGGAAAAGCGCAGCATGAGAGGGATTTGGGACCAAAGATGGATGGTGCCTCATTCCCTATCGTGCCCTCCACTGGCCTTGGCAGTGGGGATGTACGGCGGTGCATTGGTGCTACCTTCCGCAAGAGAGGCTTGGGGTGGTGGGGGGGGTTACACAATGGTGGTTGCCCTTCTCCCGTGGACATATGCTAATCCGAGAAAGAGGATACCATCCCATGTGAGGTTGATTCCATTCCCATGGAGATGAGTGGTGTAATGAATGTCCGAGCCAGGGGGACCCTGCATGCGAGGAACTGGGTCAGATCACACTTTAACGTCATTTGTTAAGGACGAGGTGTTTGGCAGTTTAATTTCCAGAAGCTCGGATGAGGTGGGTTTACTCCACACCCCTATGACTTACATGACTGGTACCGTCTGCTCCTTGGGGGAGGGAAGGTACTGGAAATTCCATGGTCAAGGGGGGTCGCAGAGCGAACCATCGAGGGATCCACGTTAGCATGGCTATGCAAAGAATAAATAGTCGTTATCATGCCTATGCAAAGAAGCGTTTGGAGAAGCAATGATACAAGTGGTGTTGTCCATGAGATTTTGAAATCACATCGTGCAAACCTGGAGGGTCGCATGGGAAGAGGAATTGCCATGAAAATGAGTGTTCTTCGCGAAGTGGAGTGCATTTCCCTTAACATAGGGTAGGGGTGTGAATGGGTGGTGCTTCGCGAAGTGGAATAGTATTTGCGGATCACTGCCTCGCGAAGTAGAGGTGCCTCGCAAAGAAAGGTGCCGCGAAGCAGTGTGCTTCGCGATGTGCAGTGACACTACCTTGGCATGTGGATCACTAGTACAGGATGGGTGTTTTGCGAATCATAAAAGCTATGTGGTTTCCCGGGATCCCTTGGGAATCCCCTTCCTTCACGAATTCCCTTAGGCTTCGCGAAGGGCATCCCTCTCGGAAGGGGGCTCAAAATAAGACAAGGAAAAGACATCTCGCGAAGCAATAATACCTCGCGAAGCTCATGATTACCAGAGCGAAGGGTGCTTCGTGATTTAGGGGTTGAGAAGCCGAAAGGTCGGATTGTCCGTCCCCTGGACTCAGCGGGAGCCTAGTATTTATAAGCAAGAGGCGCCGTGAAGCGGGGCTCATGCGACGTTAAGTGTCGGCAGGTTCTTCGCGGCGGGCTCGGGAAAGTTAGGTAGTTCACGGAGCGGTACAACCTCCTTTGCTTCGCGGTGGGATCGCGGATGTCAGGTTGTTCGCGGAGCGGTACCGTCTCCTTTGCTTCGTGGCGGGCTCGTGAACGTCAGGACTTTCATGGAGTGGTACCACCTCCTATGCTTCAAGGCGGCCGCATTGCTCGGGGGAGCTCCCTATCGGGGCTTCGCGAGGCAACATGCAAGCTTCTTTTCCTTCTTCCCTTTGTGATCAATATTTTGTCACCAAAAAATTCCCCCACTCAGACTTGGAGATGCGGAGGGATGAAGGGTCGTGGTCTGAGAGAAAATTGCCATCGTTATCGTCAGTTCGTGATGCGGCCTCGCGAATGGGCATGCGGTGTTGACAGCGGCTGTGCGGTCCGGATGCGCCGCGATGCTCCGCGCAGGCGGGACGCGCCGCGAAGCTCCGGGGCCACCGCCTATAAATAGGGGGGCTTACATCTCTTATTTCCTCTCATGACATTTTTCCTTTTGCGCTCTCGACTTCGTGAAGCTCCACGTACTCCGCGTCTGCTCTCCGCGAATCAAGATTTTCGGCGAACCACGAGTCTCCGACTCCATGACCGTGCCAAGCGAACATCTGTTTGCCGACCAAGGCCAGGCTCCGCGGCATGGTTTTTTGACCAATCATCATGAGAGATCTTCGCGAGCAACCATCGCGATCCAACCCGAAATTTTTTCGAGTAATGAAACAAAAATGGCCCACGGAGAAGCTGTGTTGGGGGTGCTTGTAGATGTCGCCCAGAGGGATGAGATGGCTAACTGTCTGGGCATAGGGGAGATGGTCCAAAGCCACTCGGACCATACTTCTTTGACAGAACTCCCATCAGAGAGTCAGAAGAATTATTCGCAGTGCAAGAAGCTTCCCTTGTATAGATTCGGGCTGAGGGATGATTTTTTCACTTTAGAGGCGAGTAGGGACGAACCAACTTTCTGGTTCCGGAGCACGCCATGCCAGCGCCAGTGGTTCAGGGTGGCTGATGGTCATGCCCGAGAGGACATCACACCTGTCACCGCCGACTGTCTCTACAACCATGTGAACAATATTTACAGGAATCCACTGCAACCGGAGATATCCCCTCCTCTGTACCGCACCATGCTGAAGGAGGCATTGCAGGATTCGATGAAGGGGTGGTCCGATGAGTGGGACCTACAACAGGGTGGAAACTTCACCAACAACTGGGAATGGGCCTACTGGGTAGGTGCCTCATGCGAGGAGTTTCAGTCCAAGCTTAGGAGAGTAGGTTTGTATGAGTCGGCATGGGCCTCCCAATTCCATATTTACCAACCGAAATAGCTGATGTCGGAGCTGCTGAGCAGATGGTCATCTAGGACCAATAAATTTTCACCTGCACCATGGGGAGGTCGGCATCAGTCTGTAAGATATCCATCAGATTTTGGAGGTCCTGATATTGGGGACCATGTATGATGAGTTCCTCCCCATCATGAGCGCGTGGGAGGATACAGAGCAGATGTCGCGACTGGCTTTGGCACAGATGACATTGGTCCCTGGAGAAGACAAGGAAGCGGTGAGAGATGTCCACTTTAAGAAGTGGTTCATGTGGTTCCTGAATTTTCCAGAGAATCGAGAGTTCCCTCTGAGGCCTCAAACTTGTCTGAAGGCGGCTCACCAAGGAAAGGAGCACTCGTATTGGAGGGTCTTGGAGGACAGCCAATGGAAGACTTGGGGTTTTAGTGTCAGCACTGAACAACAGCTGATAGTTAGGCTGGCGACGTTCATCACGGCCCTTATCTATGGATGGATCCTACCGGTGAGGGATATCAGCATGGGGGTGCGGCCCATCTCGTTTATCATGGCATCCATGCTGGCCATGGGGCAGTGGGTCAATCTGGGGATTCCAATGCTCACCAAGCTGTACAGAATGATGTGGTACGTTAGCGAGGGCAAGAAGCCTCCAAGGATATGTCGTCCCTTCCACCTTCTGTATGGGTCGATTGCGGTGCACATTAGAGGGATGTATGAGTATCCAAACCCTATCTCACCACCGGGATCAAACTTCCACCCTCCATTCTGAATGCGGTCGGGAGCTTCCCATTCAAACTAACCATACCGATGGTGCTGAACTGTGTGTGGAGGGCACATGAGTTTAACTTTCACCCATTTCCCTTTCCAACGAGGGTACTCACTGATGACGGGAAGGGACCGGAAGAGCACTGGGCTTATCTCCTGGACTTTCGAGGCGGTGTTTTGGTGGCACGATTGGATCGTGAGCCACTCTATAAATAATACACCACGCACCGGTTTGCGAGGCAGTTCTGGTGCCTCTAGTGGCTGACCCCGCAGGTCTACTGGGAGGTGTGTCATGTGGTGCACCCGTGTGTGATGAGGCAGTTGTGGCTCATGTTCACACGGGAATATGTGAATGTTCGAATTTCATTTCCTCCATCCACCACCGCTTTTGGATTGGTGAGGGAGTATTCCATTATCTGGGAGGCTGGTTATCCGGGGGAGATGCTGAGGCAGCCAACTATTCGGGTTGGTGATGGCGGGCCTCCTCTATCCCATGGTCAAGGTCACAGGGCAGCAAGGGCTTCTCGCGGTGGCGGGGCTTCCATGGTGGTGAGACCCGCACCGGCCGAGGGTGTGGCAGCAGCGGCGGATCCGTTGATTCCAGAAGAGCAGGGCCATCTGGAGGGGTGGCTGATGAGGGGATTCCGCAAGATATCCGCTCAGGCTCCAGGGAAGAAGGTACGTTATATTGACATGCCAGAGGATGCCATCTTCCCGGAGGCCTGGGACATTTGGGATGTCAACTGGAAACACCTCAATATGCCTGAGATGTGGGAGCTTCAGAACCGTCGCGGGATGTTTCTACCAAGTATAGGCCCAGTCCGGAATGGTTTCGCGACGTCTCTGGTGGAGGCGGAGAAACATTTGGTTGAGCTGGAGGACTACGTTCACTCCAGTGTTGTCCCACACCCAATGATAGACCGGGTGAGGGTACTGCTAGATCGGACGGTTCCACCATAGTTGTCAGCCTCCGATCTGTGGGAGCGCTTCCCCCTGCAGGAAGAATCAGAGGACTCCTCGCAGGAGGATGAAGCTGGGGGAGGGAGCCCGCTGTAGGAGGGTGAAGTCGGAGACCAAGACTCAGATTCTGATAATTTCGTAGAGGTTCTCAAGGTATCATTCTGAGCTTCTTTCCTCATGTTCCGTTCTCAGGCCATCATGTATTTCATACCAATGTTTGAAATATGCAGGAAGAACTTGTACTCATGCCTTTATCTCTCCCCTTGGCGCGTGATGATACAGGACATTCAGACCCTGTGCCTATGGCTGCGTCCAATTCTGCATCTGGTGGGGTTAGAGGGCCCGATGGGGCTCCCCTAGAAACTCTAGACCTTCCAACAGTATACAGTGGGCAATGCCTCGAGGTCTCATCAGCATCGACTCAAGATCAGCACCAGGATATCGATCTCCGTAAGTTTCCTCTACTGGATTCATTGATGTCATATATAGATTGTGCCAACTATGGTTTATGTCCCTCTCTGTCGTACAGTTCTTCGACTGGCATGGGCTACTACGACAAGGCTGGTCAGGATGTCTAGCGGCATCCCTCATAGGGGCATGCCGGTGATGGTAGAGATAGCCCCCCATCTCCCTGAGCTGAAACACACACTATCATCGATGGGACCACTAGCAGGGTCGTGTCCACGGTTATTGAGGTGGATTCCGATAACGAGGATCAATCGGCCGACCCATGTCCCATCACACCTGCTCTGGTGCCAAAGGTTGTGCCCGACTCAACGCCAGATGCAGATCCTATTGAGGACTTCTTACAGGCGTATCCTGTGTACGAGCCTTCCAATCGTGTAGACTGGGACGAAACAGCCTCTGATGAGGAAGACAACAGCATAGTCCACTGACGATCATGGAAGCTAATCATGTGCTTCATCAAAAACACCCCCCAAGTGTTATGGCTGAATGAAATGGACAGACATCGCTCACGGCTGGGCGAACTGTGCACTGGGGGAGTGGATGCCCAACGTCCTCATGAACTCATCCGAGATCTCATGGCCGAGAAGATCCGGGAGTATGAACGTAGGATCAATGTGGGATGGCAGTGGAGGAAGGAGACAGACATCAAGATGCTCCAAGAGGCTGAAAGCGAGTTCCAACAGCTGCAGGCCTGCGCAGAAGAGCACTCAACCTCTCTTAATACACAATCTGAGATGATCTCATGGTTGAAGGCCCAGGTGGAAAAGGAAGAAGAGCATATGTGGCAGGAATCTAGAAAGATGGCCACCATTCAGCCTGGCATAGTGAGGTCCAGGGCTAAGGCTGATGAACTGCGCCTCGCCGCTGCTGAGGAGGAGTGGGAGCTGAGTCAGCGGCAGTAATTCATGGATGCCACAAGCCAAATGGTGGAGGATCTACAACTCTCTTTTGAAGGGGTCAACCCGTCCATGGGGGGAGTCAACCCCCAGTTACTGTAACAAATTACAAACCTTATAATGGTCCTTTCGTGCTTCAAATGTTTTTTTCTTTATTTTTTGTTTTGAATGTCGTAGCATGAACGATTTCCACTGTTTGCATCGGTATCCCTACAATGTTTTTGGGAAATTCGGCGATAATTCCCCAAGCTCACGTGGGTCAATCCTGATGTGAAAAACAAGAGAGAGTTTCCTCCTTGTCCCACCCAACATAGGAGTGCAAACCAAGATTCGGGCATCCGGGGTTTGGATAACCAGTCTGGATTTCCGAATGACGGGATAGGCCTGGCCGGAGAAGGAAGTTCTCAAAACAGCCGAATTACCTTTTCTTCAATGTGCTCTCATGAATGAACGGTGCAATGCCAGGGGCACTGAAATCGGTCCAAACAGACGGAAATGGGATGTGTGAATCACGATACCCAAGATTCGGAACACTGTGGGGGTGGCCCGACAATAAAAGACAACTATTAACTACGGCGGAGAAATGACATCCTTACTGTGTTACCCTGAAATGGGGATAATAAATGAGGGTCGACCATTGACCATGTTCAAAACACGGGAGGAGGTCACAATTGTTTTCAATCAATCCTTTGGGACGCTAGCCTAGGACAGTAGGTGGACCCTTGGTTGAGCATCCATACTGTTAGAGGGTCCTTCTAAACATGACCAGTCTTCCGGAACATTGGCCCAGGATGGTAGGTGAGCTGATGCGACATGGGACCAGGCCGTTAGGGGGTACCTTGAGACATGAAAGGGGACAAGGGTCCGAATAAGGGGCACACAAAGCATGGAATATGGGGTGATATTTTCTCCGAACAGAATCCAACACTCATGTAATTACACTACCGTGGTGGGAGTACGCCAGATGGGCGCATCAGTTTGGTTATTTATCCTTCTTTATTTGGGACCGGGCCTCTTTAGCGAGGGGTCCGGACAGGGGAAGGATATGATTAATGATTCCAATGGGCTGGAACCAAGGAAAAATACCAGGGTGTCTCTACGTATCCCATGAGGATGGGAATCATGCCACAGGTAGTTCTGGAAGCACAGTTTAGTCATAGGCCAACACTAGGAGGTGAAATCCTCTTTGGAAGAGGCTTTGGTGGAGTGAAAGAGAAGAGCACTATGAGAATATGGTGTGGTAGTTATGAAACCGATGTGAATGAGGACATGGAGTCCAAATCACACCACGTACCCTCGGAGGAAACTCTCCAGGTCGAGGGACCAAGAGTGAGGATTAGGCTGGGCCCAAAGTAGAGCGGTGGGGTGTTCCTATGTACCCCATGAGGATGGGAATCAATCCATACGTAGTTATGAAAGCACAGTTTAATGTTATGTGGGGTGATGGGAAGCCTGGCCGTGTTGGTACACATCCTACCAAAACTACTAAGCCCATGTGAGTCATGCTCGATGTGGGAAACAAGAAGTAGTGGTGGGACTTTCCCGACGCATAAAGGGGCTGGTTAGGGTGAAGGGACGCTCAGTGAATACTGGCCCCATGACACTAACACGGCCATGTGGTGCACATAGATGCGCGAAGAGATAGAGCTGAGTATGTTGGAATTCCAATTGAACATGAGGAAGTGGAAATGTGTAAATCCTGACGCTCGAGATTTTGATCACAATGATGGAGGCATGACGATGGAGGATAATTTTTAACCGTGTTAGAAATACAGCATCCATACCACGTTATCCTAGAATTGGGACAGACAAATGAAGGTCAATTGATGACCATGATTGAAACATGGGACCACGTCACAAATGTTGTCAGAGACCCGTAGGGACATTCACCCGAAACGATTGGAGGGCCTTTAGGTCCAGCATTCATGGAGAGCCCTTAAGACTAGAATCTATGTCGTCTAAGGGTACTTTTGGATGTGGAAGAGGATGAGGATCCAAATAGCGAGCTCACGAAGCATGGTCATGGGATGGGGGGAATGTTCCTATGAAAATCCTACACTTCGAGCTCTTTTCCAAAACACATCTGAACACGACAACTAGGCGTATTAGATAGAGGGAACATAGTCCTTTACCATACGGTGATCTTTCCTTAGGGTCATATAATTAAGACCATGGGTGGGAGGAAGCACAGGAAGCACGTGACAGGTACTTACGAAAACCAGACGTGGATGAGGACAGAAGCCCTACTCACATGCGTTCTCTGGGGAGTGCTTACGTCGAGGGACCGAACATGAAAGTTAGGATGGGCCCGTGGGGAAGTGCTCGAGAGCTCCTAAATATCCCATGAGGATGGGAATAAATCCATACGTAGTTATGATGGGTGGTACGGTAAGGTACCAGTGCCAGAGAAAAGGGGGAGTGCGGGCGTGGCCCTTGCACTAAAAGAAGCAGAATTTGATAAATCTTGTTTGTCCTTTAAGGTGAGTGATTTTTTTTGTGAAGAGATAGGCCTAGGGTAGTAGGAACTGGTGTCACCACAAAATAAATCCATTATAGGCATTGAAAAATGGCATGGCACGTGACCAATACCCAACGTGATTTCCTCTACAATGAGGTCATCACAATGCAATGCCCTTTTTTCGTGTAGCCAAGACGATAATGTGACAGTTTAGGGTCGTATGATAGGACCAATAATGCATTTTAATGCCATGAATCACATATGTAGCAGAGATGATGCTAGTCGAGGAATGTGTATGGTGTCGTGTGACATAACCGATGTGAATGGGGTCATAATCCCACACCACACCATATAATCATGTAGTTAGGGTCCTGATGGTAGGATGCTGAAATCAAGCTGGACCCAAATACAGGAGGTCTGGGTGTTCTGACATAACCCACGGGGACAGGAATCAAGCCAGACATAGTCCTAGATGATCTTATTTTATGGTCTTAGAGCTCGGACCATGTGTGGATGACAACATTCCAGGTAAGCACAGACCTCAACCCGATCCCTTAGCCCATGTGAGTTAAACTCGGTGTGGGAAACAAGGGGGGAAGATCCTAATCACGATACCCAAAAAATCCATCGAGTGGAAGTTGGCTAAGATCCCCGAAGGAAACCTTTGACACGGCTTTGTTCCCCCAACACACAGACGTTCATGGAGGAATAGTACCAAGAGTTCTGAAACACTACTTGGACATGATGAGACTAGAGAAGGATGTGAATCGTGTAACCGACATTTTTGGCTTAATGAGGTTGGCATGGATATAGAAGAAAACTATTAAACGTGGTGGAAAAATAGTTTCCATATCACGTTAGACTGAGGTGGGAACAACAAATGAGTATCGACCGCTGACCATATTCGCAACGCGGTATTTTTATCGATTTGTTGTCAGAACCCCTCAGGGTGTTGGCATGTAACAGTAGGAGAGCCCTTGGTGGTGGTATACAAGCCCTTCATGGGGGTCCCTCTAGATGTGAAAGATAATGGAAGCCCTGATGAAGGGATACAAAAACCGTAGAAAGCGGGTTCAGATGTGTCCGAGTAATGTCTGACATTTCAGGTCATAAACCGGAGTACTCTTAGGCACATTGGTGAACCGTCGGAAAGGGTCAACAAAACAGCTTGGGAAGGAAAGGTACATGGCATGGTCATTACAAGACAGAAGTGAATAAGGACATAATCCCACACCACACCATATAATCTCCTCATGGAGGAAGAGTAGGCCAAGGGGCCAAGGTGGGATGGAGGTTTTCAAGATATGGGGCTGGACCCAAAGCTTAGACATTCAGGTGGTCCTATGTATCCCATAAGGATGGGAATCAAGCCACACATAGTTCTGAAAGAGATAATCAGGGGGAGAATATCCTAACAAGGAGGTGTAGGGCACAGAGGGTAATAAGGGTATAATCCCACACCATACCGCACAGTTCATTATGAAAGAATATGGGCCACGGGGCAAGAAAAGGCCAAGGGGCCTGACGGTAGGCGTTGGTCAGGGAGGCCTAGCCAATTTTTAGTTTAACGTCTTGCAATGAGGACGAGGAAAGAGATAACTTGATCTCATCTGGGGAGGTGTACGGCATGGCAATTAACCCGGCGTGAATGAGGACATAATCTTGAACCACGTTGTACATCCCTTATAAGAGAGTCGAGGCCATGGGCCTGACCGCTGGCTCCACCCGGAGGGAAGATTTTCTCTTCGGGATGGGGCAGAATGAATCACTGTACTCGATGTTTGGGACATCTCGGGGTGGACTCGAAGATCTAGGACACTGTTGACCATGTTTGAAACACAGTGTTCCAATGGTGACCTGATATGGGAGAAACAAATGAGCATCGACCGTTGACCAAATTCGCAATGCGGGACTTGTATCAGCTTGTTTCTCGGAAACCCTCGGGGTCGTTGGCCCGTATCGGTAGGAGAGCCCTTGGGTGTTGTATCCAGGTCGTTCCTGAGGATCCCTCTTGGTGAGGAAAGTGATGGAATCCCAGTAAAGGAGTGGGTGAAGCATAGTTGTATCCATCCACAAAAGAGGGGAATATCTCCAGGGGGGACGTGCAGCCAGGTCGAGGATTTCTCGATGTGAGTTGGGGAAAAAGTGTGCATCCTATCATAGGTCTTGACCAGAGGGGAAGATTTGGCTTTTGTCCTAGGCCAACAGACGAACTTTATGGGCGTTCCTTCATATCCCATTAGGATGGGAATCAAGCCATATGTAGTTCTTGACGACCATGCAGTTTAACATCATGCGGTAAGGACGTGGGAGAATTAAAGAATTGGAATGGGCACATGGTGAGACCCTTATAATCCTTGTATGAGTAGGGCTAAGAAAGCCTACTCCTCGTCATGCAAGGATCCTCCAAAAAACTATACCCCAAGGGGACAGTGAAAGAGAAGAGCATGGGGCTGGGCTCAAGACAAGACGTCTGAGCATTCCTACGTATCCTATTGGGATGGGAATCAAGCCATATGTAGTTCTCGAATAGAATTTTAATGTCATGCTAGACAAGAGATGAGATTCATTTGGGTATATGTATGGTACGGCGGGAACCCGACGTGAATGAGGTTGTATCCAACACCACACCATACAATCCCATAAGAGAGCTTGAGTCGACGAAAGCCAAGGGGCCTGAGGCTGAGCCTCGGTCAGGGAGGCCTGACCGCCTTGCAGTTTAACATACTATAGTAAGGATGGGGGATATCTTAGTTTAAGGTTATAGAGCTCGGAAGATTTTGTATTTTATCGTCTTGTAGTACGATGGTGTAGTTTAGGGTTGTGCGGGACCATAACGTGCAGTTTCGGGTCGTGCGGGACCGTATCATGCAATTTAGGGTAGTTCGAGACTGTAACGTGTAGTTTAGGGTCGTGCGGGACCCTAACGTGCGGTTTGGGGTTGTGCGGGACCGTAACGTGCAGTTTAGGGTTGTGCGGGACTGTAACTTGCAGTTTAGGGTCGTGCGGGAACATAACATATAGTTTAGGGTCGTCCGGGACCGTAGAGTTTACGGTCGTGCAGGAACAAGGATTCTTAGGCAAATTACTGGTTGAGGAACTTGGCATTGGTGGGAGGAGTTATGCGCTCACCATTCGTGGTCACCAAGGAGTATGCTCCTTTGGGGTAAACCTTATGGATGATGTATGGTCATTCCCATTTGGGCTCTAGCTTGGGTGGTTTCCTACCGGGGATCATTGGTGCTCGAAGGGCCAATAATAAGTCGCCCTACAGAATAGAGCGAAGGAGAACCTTCTTGTTGAAGGCTATGGATATCTTATTCTTATGCCTTTCCAGATTGTGCAGGGCACGAAGCATGTTCTCGTCCAGCGCTCCCAATTCAGCGAGATGGATTTCAGCCACCTTATCTAGCGCCGGCTGCTCATAGACTGCAGTGCATAATGATGGAAGCAGGATCTCAATGGGTAGGACGACCTCATCCCCATACACCAGGGAATAATGGGTCATCTACGTGGAATTGCTAGTCGTCTTTCGATAATCCCATAGGGCATTGGGGAGCTTGTCCGACCAACTTTTCTTGTTCTGACTAGACATTTTCTGCAGAATGTTACAGAGGGTTTTGTTGAACCCATCGATCTGTCCTTTTTCACGATCATTATAGAGAGAGGTATGGTTCAAACAGATATTTTACGTAGCGTACAATTTCTTCAGGTCGGCTTCTCGGAAGTTAGTGCCGTTATCGGTGAATACAGCGTGAGGGACCCCTAAACAGTGGATGATGTTGGAGCTCACAAAGTCGACGATGGAACGGGCCTTGACCTCTCTGAGCAGAACTGCCTCTTCCCACTTGGAGAAGAAATCTGTAGTAGTTAGGATGAACCTACACTGGCGAGATGTCGTTGGTGGATATGGTCCCACTACATAGAGTACCCACACAAAAAATGGCCATGTGTACTTGGTGGAGTGGAGGGGCTCCGGTGGCCGATGCAAGAAGTTGGAATGAACTTGGCACACGTGGCATCTCTTGGAAGACATGATATAATCATGGATCATAGAGGTCCTGAAGTACCCCATCCTCTGGATTTGATGGGACAACTTTGGCCCAGCTTGGTGGGAACCATAGGAACCGGCGTGAATGTCTTGCGTAACCTGATAAATCTCGAATACTTGAATGCAACGGAGGATAAAGACATCGAATATCCGCTTATAAAGGATCTTCTCAAGACTGGGACCGCTCTGGAGGGTAAATTGTAGCATTCAGTGTCGGATTCGCTCGCCCTTGGCCCGGTCGTCCAGGAGGCAACCATTTTGGAGATACTTCACAAAAGGATCCCTCGAGTCGGGAGTGGCCTCAACCACTATGTCTGACGAACCCAGGACCCCTGCCGTAGAAGGTCCGATAGTGAGATGACTTACCCGCATGCCATCATTATCCTATGGGGTGATGGGGGCAATGACTCTCTGGTGTGCCACATGTATGATAAAATCATCTTGCTCGGGTTCTGCAAGTGATGCAGGGAAGCCAGCCAAAGCATCTTCTCGACCGTTTTGTGACCGAGGGACATGGGTTACCTCTGGTCGAGAAGAGAAATGGGACATTAGACAGATGGTGCACTCTAGAAATGGTACAAGCTTCAGATTCCTGATGAAATAGTCTCAATTGAAATACTTGATTACCAGCTCAGAATATCCTTTCACATGTAGATGGCGCACATCGATCTCAAGGGCCAACTCGAGGCCAATGATGAGAGCCTGGTACTCTACCTCATTGTTGGTACAACCTTATGACAACAGGAATGAGTATGGTAGGACGGCTAGTGCTGGGGTGATGAAGATGATACCCAGACCTACTCTGTTGAGCTTAGGATCGTTGAGCCTCCTACTGGTGGGGCTCTGGGAGGCCCCGTCGAAGTGCATTTTCCAATATGAGACGTCATGATCAACTGAGAGGATTGTCTCATCTGGAAAATCCAGGTCCAGGGATTGATCAACGGAGTTTGGATGGGCAGCTTAAAAGTATTCCAATACCTGTCCCTTGATGGCCTTCTGAGGCACGAACCTGATGTCAAACTGCTGGAGGATCACTGCCCACTACGCTAGTTGGCCAGTCAACATGGGGCGATTCAGGATGTACTTCAGTGGGTCTACCCGAGAGACCAACTATACCTCATGGTGTTATAGGTAATGCTGCAACTTCTGTATGGAAAAAACGAGCGCAAGTCAGCTCTTTTCGATAGGTGAGTATTTGATCTTCTTATCAAGAAGCATGCGGCTGAGATAGTAAGAACTTTTCTCCAAACCCTCGTTATTGTTTGGGGAGATATGTGTAGCGAGGGACCGTTCCAGGGCGGTCACGTAAAGGAGAAGCGGCTTTCTGGAGACGAGTAGAATCAGAACCGGAGGATGGAGAAAATACCTCTTGATTTCCTCAATGGCGGTCGAACACTCTTCATCTCATTCGTAGGCGGTGTCTTTCTTCATGAGCCTAGAAAAGGGCTTACACTTGCCGGATAGATTCGCGATGAATCGGCGTATATAGGCTAAGTGGCCTTGGAGACCTCGAAGTTCCCAAATATTGCTTGGGGGAGGAATTTGGCTGATGGCCTTGATCTTCTCTGGGTCAATCTCAATGCCCCGATATCTAACAACGAAGCCAAGAAACTTCCCAGCGGTGACCCCGAAGGCACACTTCAACGGGTTCATCATCAGGTGGCGGGAACAGAGGAAACCAAAAACTTTATCATGGTCTTTGAGATGGTCCTGTCCCTGGAATGATTTGACCACTAGATCATCCACGTATCCTTCCACCAGCATCCCGAGATTTGGCCTGAATATGCGATGCATGGCCCGCTGATAAGTGGCACCTACATTTTTCAGGCCGAAGGGCATAACCTGGTAACAAAATGTACCTTGGGGAGCCCTGAAGGCAGTGGAATCCTCATCCTCGGGGGCTATCCAGATCTGGTTGTACCCGGAATACCCATCCATGAAAGAGAGGTCTTGGAACCCGGCATTAGCATCAATCAATAACTCGGTCACCGGGAGGGTAAAGTCATTCTTTAGGCAGTGGTAATTGAGGTCGCAGAAGTCGATACAGACCCCGATCTACCTGTTCTTCTTCCGGACTGGAAAAATGATGGCAAGCCACTTGGGGTATTGGACTTCCTTAATGAAGTTGACATTGATAAGCTCTTAAACTTCGGCCACAACCATGGCACTCTGAGAAGGGTGCATCATTCTGGGAGGCTTCTTAAACCCACAATGGTTTCACGGGAAGCCGAGGTGGTGAACGGCTACCTGAGGATCTACTCCTGGCATCTAACTGTAACTCTAGGAAAACACATCATGGTGTTGTTTGAGAAAGACTAGGTACCGCTACTGCTTCTCGGGGGACATGGTTGCACTGATCAATGTGGGTCTCAGATCTTCCTCTCTACCAATGTTCACCTGGACCAGTTCATCAACCATGGTAGAGACGCCTTCCTCAAAGATGGGGGATCATCCTCCAAATCTTCCTCTCCACCCATGATAGGATTTCCCGCAAGGGGAGCTTCTTTTGAGCTATAAAACCTTGAAGGGCAGCTGGTGCTAGCTTGGGAAGCAGTGGTCATTATATCAGGAGACCCACGAGCCACTTAGACCATAACAATGAAGGAAGTTGATCCTATCCCATCTGGCCTTCGGCCTAAGGGGCCACGTTTGATGACATCAAAGTAGTGGTGACGTGTCGGACTGAGTCGGTTGATTCCATCCCGGTGGAAGAGACACGTATGACGTACTGCCGTTGTCATATGCTTGACATTCCGATACCGCACAGGAGTAGGAGGCTCCGGGATTACCTGAGCCTGGTTTGTGTGGGAGTACGAGGTCATTTCTGTTGTCGCTTGGACATTGGAACATGCCTTCCTATAGTACCTGAAACAACAAAACACTGCCCCATATCGGGGGTCGTGGCCTCCAATTGATGGATCGGGGAGATGTACGCGTCATCCAGGCCTACCCATGGATCACTTGTGACCAGGGTGGGTTCATCCTCACTTTCTAGGATTTTATTATCCTTGCTCTTGTAATAATCAGCATCCAGATAGCGAGCGTCACAAGAGGAAAAAGGTGACACATCACTTTGGAGCACTCCTACTCAACCATTGAGGGATTATTTGAGGCATTGGTGATATGATGAAGGGACCGCTACGTGCAGATGGATCCATGGAATGCCCATCAATGCATTGTTGGCGGTGTCCTAGGAGACAACCAGGAACTAGGTGCTGGCAATTAGGCCACCGAACTGGGTCTTCAGGTAGATCTTACGGACTGGGGATTTCTCGGTCCTATCATATCAATGGATTCTGAGATTATATGGAGTTAAATCATCTTCCAACAAACCCATCTTTCGTAGTGTCCGAGTCGGGATCAGGTTGATCCCATAACCTATGTCCACGAGGCAGTGGCAGACTTCCACGCCATTGAAATGTCCAGTGACATATAGTGGGCGAATATTACCCTATATGGGAGGGTCTTCATCTTCAATGGAGAACAAGATAACTGCCTGGAATTCGGCGATCTCTATTGCCTCAGCGTGGAAGGCTTCCGCAGCTGCTACCTCCGTCTCAAACTGAAGGGGGCTCCTTAGTGCCTCGGCAAGTTCTTCACGCATTTCAAACAATAGGCGAAGGGACTCAAGGATAGAAAGCCTTGATGCAATGCCGGCCAGGTACTTTAGGAAATCATACTTTTGTGCCAATCATGAGCCTCTACTTAAAGGAGGTCGTTCTTCAGTTGGATGCATAGCGGGTCCTGCCCGTTGAACCGACGGTTGGCTAGTACTGGGTATATCCCGCTGCCTACGAGTTGAAGCATGGAGAGTAGTCGTCAGATTAGGATTGGGCAACAGATATTGGAGTGTAGAAGGGAAAGACTAACTGCGATATGGACGAGGCAGCTCTGCCCGATCTAGTAGCACAAACATCGATGGAGGTAGAGCTGAGGGCATCAGACGAGGTTGTGCAAGATGGGCTCTGTGATGAGCTTGCTCCCTAGTTTCAGTAGCGTGAATGGCTTGACATAAAGCACCCACTGAGGTGCATTGACATCCTATGTGGTTGCGGTTCTGCTGACTTTGGCGTCGGCTGGGGACGTTGGGGAGGTTCGCCTGGCGTTCCCCCTCGTCGGGAGCCATATAGGGCTTTACAAGCTCCACGGTGGTAACCGAAGTGTACCCCTGGCTGTCGCTCAACGATTCATCCACCACCAGGTGGATTCTGGGGGGAATCCCCATTTCAGGGTGCATGAAGTCGCCAAGAGTGTGGGATGATGATGGTAGAGGTGGAGCGCATTGCTTCTTCTTGAGCTGTCGCTTCTTACCCCTTTTGGAAGAGGTCGGCTGTGATGACAATGAAAAGGTACAGGCTTCTTCCTCCGAAGGTTCCGGCTAATTCAGGCATGCCCGAATGATAAGATGGGCGTGGGCGACGGTTTTTTGAACCATCCAGTCCTCGTATTTCTGGGACCCATGCCTGGAAACCTGGTGCCACTCATCTTTGCTGTCGCTACCGATCTCTGACCCTACAAAGACACCCACTACTTGTGTCGGTGTTGGGCCCAACCTGATTAGGTTTTTGTTGACTTGGTCTTGAAGCTAGTCTTTAAACACATAGAATTACTTGAGGGTGTTCCCCAGAATCCGATGTTAGGGACAATAGTTGGGGTGATCAGTGAGATTTGCCTCTGTCGGACTTCTGCACTTGGGTAGGCGCGCAATCCCTTGCTCTAGAGAACATCAGAAGTATTCAGGGACCTGATTCTCGTTGAACGAATAAGTCTGGTACCTTCATTCCGGATAGGGGGCCCTGGGGGACTGGCCCTAACGAGGGACGAAGGGGGTTGTCGAGGAGGCAGTGCTCAATTGTCTCGCCTAGGTGTTGGTGGCGCATTGCACGGCGGAACCAGCCGATTCTGAGGCGGTCGCTACTGGGTAGGATCCTACGCTTGAGGAGGAGGACCTCTGCGGGGTTGCGGGGCTGGTGCCCCAGGCAGTAATTATAGCTTCCTGGGGGCCTCTATTTGGGCCACCGTAGTGGGTTCGGCTCTGGAAGCCCTCATGGATGGGATCACAGGGGGCAGCAAACATTCCTGACTAGCCTGTTGCAGAGCCTCCTCAAGGCGCTGAGCCTTATCTGAGATATCCTGGAACCCTCCAGGGTAGTTCTGGGTGATCAGGGAAGGAACCAGCTCCATTTTAACATTCACTTCACACATTGTCAGTGGCATGTCAAGGGAGTATGTAAGTCCCTTCCACCGGGCAATGAAGTCTACGACTCGCTCATCAAGCCTTTGTTTGAACTTGAAGAGGTCTGCGATGCTGGTCTTTCGCGTGGTGGAGCTGAACTAGTATAGGAACTGTTGGGGGAGATCCACCCAACCGTTCACTAATCCGGGAGGAAGGTAGCTGTACCAGATGAATACGGGGGCCTCCAATGTGTGTACGAAACATCGGAGCTTGGCAGATTCTTGCTGGGCCAGAGTCCCCAGCATGTGGCCACACCTGGAAGAAAAATGGGCCAAGTGTGTGGCGTGTCCCCTGTCCCGTTGAAGGGCGAGAAAGTGGGGTTCCCAAATCCCGGGGGTGCGGGCATATCATCCACCCACGCGGGATATGGCTTTCCATTAGATGGGACTTCCACCTGCCGTGTTTCAAACACATCGAGGAGGGCGATGAGTGCCGCTATGAGATCATCCGGGTGGGGGTCACTATCTTGACGGGGATCCCTAATCACAAGTGCATTGTCAGTTTCTTCGACACGGTAGATGGCTTCAGTAGCTCATGGAGCGACTGGCGGAACGAACTATGGGGTGGTTGGGGGAACCCTGGCTAGATACCTCAGATTGCCCCATCGTTTAGGAGGGTTTGGTGAGATGTATCATACCCTCTTGCCGTGAGTTCCGGCTTCTGCGCTCTTTGCGGAAGTAGCATGATCATGGTTGCCCGGAGGCATCTTGTCGGGGGAAATTGTTTCTGCATGTGCTACCACGGCTTGGGATTACCGTAGTCGGGTCGCCGCTCTGTAGGGTGCTTTTCCATGAGTTCCTCTACCAGCCTCTTCTGTTCAGCAAGCTGCTGGCGCAACACGGCCTTCTCGAGATCTTCGTCTGTCTTCTGTACAGAGGCGGACGGGTCAGAGTGCCTGACGGTTTCGACATGCTCCTTACCCATACAGGCATTTTGACTGAGTAATAGCAACTCGGTGGGTACAGGGACGACTAGAAGGTTCCTCTACTTATGGTTAACCCTCCCTGAGGGGTCTAGTAGTGGCGGTACACCCTCAGGGGGCAAGTCTCTATCGAGAAATTCAAGCTCGTCCTCCGTGTCCACTATGTCAGCCATGTGGACCGCGACCCTCCTTGGGGGCATGTCCTCAATGTCGCCTAACAGATCAGGCTTCCACCGAATATCACTAAACAGGAGGGCGGCATACTGTACCCAGACATGAACTTGCACATGGGGGTAGCTTCCCTGATGATTCTGTGGAGTACTTTGAGACTCTGAACACATTTACGTTGAAGGGTGCTCTAGTGGCCTTGTGAATCAGGGCGTTGGGCCATAGGGAGTGCGGCCAAATCAATCAGACGGCATTGCTCGCCGATTTCTTCAAGGTGCTCTCGGCTCCTGGGGTGCACTACCCGCTCATAAAGATGGTGGATGTGTGACACCCATAGGGTTCGGCGGAAGCACCCTACTTCCTCTGGGGTAAGGGACTCCAGTGCACAAATGTTCGGCGCTACCATCGGCCAGAACTTCTCCGGGAAGTGATCCTCGGCGAGAATGTTCCAGAATCTACTGGGATCAGACTCAGTGTTTGTCCTTGTATTGACCCACACGTCAAACGGAGGCGGCTGAGGGACCGGTAGCAGTACCAAGGCGGACCGCTGGGAGAGTAAACATGGCAGCAGAGAATACGGCGAACGAGCTGACTAGCTGCCGAATTCTGGGCCATCCTCTGAAGAGTGAGGTGACCTGACCATGATATCACAATATGATGAGCTGATATCCATAGATTCTGGTGCAGAAATTGCCGTCGCTGGCGATGGGTCACGCCGTTGCTCTACCGACGTTGGTCCCCAAAATAGCTCTCCGTGATCTCTGGTAGAGGTAGAGGGCGCTTCTGGTGATGACAGTGGTGATTTCACGGTCTGAACCTATGGAATCTCCACAATTTATTCCTCCTGGATGTACCTACGAAGAGAGGTGGGAATCCGGTGGACTTGGCATTCTGGGAGAACAAGGCTGATGCACCTCGTTCATGCACCAGTCTTTGACATGGAGGAGCTGGGAGAAGGTTTTAGCGCTGAGTCGCATTCTGCTTCAGAATCCGAGAAAAGGCATGGTTTTACCTCCACTCGGGCCTTCCCAGGACTCTTCTTGTGGCGGTGACGACCCGATCTCCTTCCCCTAGATGGCTCATCGGGGCAAGGTTGATTCTCAACTTGCAGTCTCGGAGTGGTGCTGGAGCCATGACGGAGAGGACTCTCGCTTGAGATAGCTGGGGTGCGAGGGGAACTAGGGAAAATTTCAAAGGGTACATGGAGAGGACCTCCATGGACAACACCCATGTGGGCAGAACCTTTGATGGAACTGGCAGGAGCATGGGGAGGACCACTATGGTCGGTGCGGGTGTAGTGAGGCTTACCTTCACTCCTCGGGATGCCGGGGTGAGGATGTCCTTTGCCATTTGCGGAGAAGACGTAGGGAGTACCCCCACATTGGAGAGGGACCGGATAGGAAGTTCCTTTACATCGACAGTCGAGGTCAGGTGTAGGGACTCTATACCCTGTATAGTGGGCGTAGGAGAGGTTTCCACACCGAGCGTCACTGCCACGGGGTAGGTCTTCATTCGGGATAGGGGTAGTACGAGGCATACCTCCATGAAGATCTTCGATGCGGGGAAGGCCCACGCTCTATGGAATGGTGGTACATGGAGGCCCTCAATATGGGCTGACATCACCGCATATTGGTTCATGGGGATCACCGCTCAAGCTGCAACCCCAAGAGCCAACCCAACCTGCCCATGGGGCGGTTGGGGCCTCAGTCTTCGTCGGGTGAAGGAGTTCCCCTGCTCAGTGTATGTAGGGATTCCATGATGCACGTCAGCGGTGGATCGGGCCATAGTAGCTGTTGACGTCGACGCCCCTTGATTTGTGTCCTCAGCCCAGGCCCGACGCTGACGCTGGGTCAGACAAGTGGGCACAAGTGGTGCAGGGTCATAGCCTACCTGCTCCTCTAGCGAAGCCGGACGGCGGCGCTGATTCGGCCGGATGAGAGCCCTTTCCTGGAGCCCTTGGATTGGGACTCTGACCGGGCCGAGCCAGACATCACCCGCCTCATCAGCGTCAGGCGAGGAGTCATCGAGGCATTCCGGGGATAGGCTCTTTAAATGATTGAATGTTGGGGTGGAGAGCAGGGGCTCCCTACGCGGCCTTTGAGGGCGGCGTTGACAGCGGGACCTGGAGGCCTCCAGGTCCAAGTGGGCCATGTCCCTAGTAGAGATGACACATTCTTCCTCATACCTACGTATAAGGTTGTTGATCACTGTTCTTTGGTTAATCTCTGACGCGGAGAGGGGACGTGGGTGTCCCGTATTCACGGATGTAGAGGTATTCATTGCTCTAGTGGAGCCACGCGGGGTGGATGTACTGGTATTGCCCTTGCCCCTGCGTAGGCGAGCGGGCGGTGATCGTGTCACCATAGCAGCAACTTGGTTCCTGGGAAACAGGGAGATCAACTCATCAGCACTGCGATGAAAAGGATTGACAACCAGTGCCCCAGCATCATTCCATCCTCCGTGGTTGGAAGGAGGGATCCATGCCAACATGTTGAAAAACGGAATTCCCCACATTATACTACCCCAACTTCCGGTGAGATTCAGGCCTGGCCCACTATTTTCTTGGCGGGACCCGGCTCCAGATATTTTGATCCGGTGACACGTCAATCTACTGGTGTCTTGAACGCTACTAATCTCCACATTGAGGAGGAGGACTTCATGTCGGTTTCCCCATTTCTGTTTCTGATGCTTTCGCTGGGGTGCGTGCATCCGTCTGTGTGGATGTGCTGCTGTTGCCCCGTATTCCCTCATTCCAAAGGCAAGTGACAGTTTCTCCTTATTCATGGATGTCTTCTCCATGATCAAAATCGGGATGATGGGATATCGGTTTTTCTTCCGTGGATTCCTCCTCAGAACACGTCACCTAGTCCGGGTCTACCTCATAGATTTAATACATTGTTCGTGAAACTCTTCACAACGCCATGTTTCCATTGACACCGGTTAATTACACTGATTCTATCAGGACATTCCAAAGTGTCTGGTCAGGGCAGCAACCTTCAGTCAGGGGAGTAGTCATGTCGAGGCATCAGTAGCGCATCTGAACGCTGGTGAATTGGCGTGTCTATCTTTTGTCCCTTGTCATACAGATTATCGAGGGCGTGGAAGCCCGAGGAATCCCACATTGAGCGGGGGGAATCATATGCCATAGGCATGTATATGAGGTTTTCCTCAACTTCCTATGTTTAAAAAAGTGTTTGGAGCAGGTTTAACGTCTAGCGGAGACGGATCAGCCTGATCAGAACACTAACTGGAATGGATCAGATTGATGAATTTCCCATGAAGGGATGCCGATATCGGGGTCAGCTAGTGGGAGGCTTCCCGGATGCTGTGAAGAGGAGTGGAGTTCCATGATCTCTCCGGGATATGGCGGCCTAGGTAAGAATCAGGGTGGATAATGGATGGATGGGTGAAGTGGAGGGGGAATGAAATGGGACCATAGCAAGGACGACAGTAAAGTTGGTCTTGATCCTCGAAGAGACCTCCTACGTATCCCCGTGACAGGGAATCAAAGTCTGTGTAGTTCGGGGTGGTGCTGGTGAACTGAAGTGAAGGTAGACCTTAGTCTGATGGTGTTGTCAGCGAACCAACGTGAGTGTGGACCTTGGTCCGATGGGCGTCGTCAGCGAACCGATGTGAATGTGGACCTTGGTCAGATGGTATGGGGGCTTACACACTAGGTTTCCCAGGTGTTATCGGACCAATGTGAATGAAGTCAGAATGAACAACAGGTGGTGGACTTGAACATCAGGAAGGCTTCCTACATACCATGCCTTAAAATGGATCAATTTACCCGTAGTTTAGGAGAAACGGGGGGGGGGGGGATTGGCACACCGACAAGGATACGGTCTGGGCCAATGATTGTTGGTCTTGAACCTCAGGAAGGATTCCTATGTACCATGCCTTGACACGGATCAAATTCCTCGTAGTTCAGATGGTGGTTTTCGTCAGCAAACTGACGTGGAGGTGAACTTGTGGTTCCATTGGTGGGAGGATTGAACCTTAGGGAGGCTTCCTATGTACCATTCCAGGACATGGATCAAAGAACTCATAGTTCAAGAGAAAATGGTGGGTGTCAGCGAATCGACGTGAAGAAAGGACCATGGTCCGATGGGAGATGGTCTTGAACCTCAGGGAGGTTTCCTACATACCGTTCCATGACATGGATAAAATTCCTCGTATTTCGGGGGGTCACAACATCTTGTTGTCGGACTGGAATGTAGTTTAACATCATGTTGGACGAGGGTGGAACCTAACGTGAAGAAATAATGGGCGGTGGGCTTGAACCTCGTGGAGGCTTCCTGCGTAACATGACTTAACATGGATCAAAGACCTCGTAGTTAAACTGGATGTACAGTTTAACTTCATGCTGGATAGGGACATACAGTTTAACGTCATGTTGGACGAGGGTATACAGTTTAACGTCATGCTGGATGAGGGTATACAGTTTAACGTCATGCTGGATGAGGGTATACAGTTTCATATCATGTTGGATGAGGGTATACAGTTTAACATCATTCTGGATGAGGGTATGCAGTTTAACATCATGCTGGACAAGGTATTATCCTGGCCAATGCTTACTTTCAGCCCACGTGAGTCGTGCTTGGTGAGAGAAACAAGAGGCAACAGAGACCGGATGATCACGTCACGAAGGGTGCTTCCGTGATAAACAAAAGGGGCTTATGCATTAGGCGGCCCATGGTGTTGGGACTTACACCAAGATGGAGGCCCGAAGTGCGACAAAGTGCAGCGGGAGTGGGATTTGTGACCAAATATGGAAGGTGCCTTATTCCCTATTGCGCCCTCCACTGGCCTTGGCAGTGGGGAAGTACCGAGGTGCATGGGTGATACCTTCCGCAAGAGAGGCTTGGGGGGGGGGGGTCACAACAACATGGTTGCCCTTCTCTCGTGGACATACGCTACTCTGAGAAGGAAGATATCATCCCATGTGTGGGTGATTCCATTCCCATGGAGACGAGTGGTGTAAAGAATGTCCGATCCGAGGGGATCCTGAGTGCGAGGCACATGGTTGGATCACATTTTAACATCATGTGTTTAGGACGAGGTTCTTGGAAGTTTAACGTCACACAGCTTAGACGAGGTGGGTTTACACCACACCCCTGGGACTTACATGACCGGTACCCTATGCTCCTTAGGGGAGGGAAGGTACTGGCAAGGCAATGGTCAAGGGGGGTCGCAGAGCGAACCATCGAGGGGTCCACGTTAGCGTGGTTATGTGAAGAAGCAATAGTCGTTAGCGTGCCTATGCGAAGAAGCATTAGGCAAAGCAACGCTACGAATTGTGTTGTCCATGGGACATTGAAATCACATTGTGCAATCCTGGAGGGCCGCATGGGAAGAGGAATTACCACGAAAAAGAGTGTTCTTCACAAAGTTGAGTGCCATTGCCTTAGCATGGGGAATGGGTGTGAATGGGAGGTGTTTCAATAGGTGGAATAATATTCGCGGAGCACTTCCTCGCGAAGCATGGGTGCCTTGTGAGTCAAGGTTCTGCGAAGCAGTGTGCTTCACGATGTGCAATGACCCTTCCTTGGCATGTGGATTACTAGTACATGATGGGTGTTTCGCGAAGCATAAACACTCTGCGGCTTCCTGGGATCCATTGGGAATCCCCTTCCTTCGTGAATTCCATTAGGCTATGCGAAGGGCATCCCTCTCAGAAGAGGGGATCAAAATGAGACAAGGTGAAGGCATCTCGCGAAGCAAAAATACCTCACAGAGCTAATGATTCCTGGGGCGAAGGGTGCTTCACAATTCGGGGGTTGAGAAGCTGAAAGGTCGGATTGTCCGTCCCCTAGACTCAGGGGGAGCCCAGTATTTATAGTAAAGGGGTGCCACGAAGCGGACCTCACGTGACGCGAAGGGGCGGAGGGTGCTTCGCAGCGGGCTCACGAACGTTAGGGCGTTCATGGAGCGGTACCATCTCCTTTGCTTCGTAGCGGGCTTGCAGACATCAGTGTATTCGCGGAGCGGTACCGCCTCCTTTGATTCGTGGTGGGATCACAAACGTCAGGGCATTCGTGGAGCGGTACCACCTTCTTTTCTTCGCAGCGGCCACGTTGCTTGGGGGGGCTCCACATCGGGGCTTCGCGAGGCAGCGTGCGAGATTCTTTTCCTTCCTCCCTTTGCATTCAATATGTTGGCACCAACATACCCATTATACCTATTATCTGGTATCCATGTTTTCCAATTGTCTAGTGACATGAATTTCATCATCAGTTGTTGTATAGTTGGATGTTATTCATTATATTTTATCTTTGTCCATATTTTCCATTTTTACTTCTATTTAAATATATTACATCCACTATTTACTGATTTTTTCATCCATTCATTGTACACAACTTTAGTAATGAGGGAATAGTCTCCCCAAAGAGACACCATAGTCTCTCACTTCTAGTCATCAGCCTCTGGTATTTTGAGTTATGCAATTGATTCCTTATTGCCCAGTTGGATCATGGAACTATTTTAGTGACATACGGGTTTGGGAAATCAAAAATATCTGTCATGCATTATCACTTGGGATGGAAATTAAATTAACCTAATAATTATTAAATTTGATTAATAAAGAAATGTTTTTTCTATCCCACATGTTGATTCATTATAAAAAATAATGGGGTTCCACTTGTGTTTCATGATAAATGAATATAGATACTATACTTATTATAAAGTTTCTCTACAATATATTATCATGTTGATCATGATTGAAATTTGTAATGAATGTAAATAAAGACAAAATAGATAATTAATTAGTCTATGAATAATTAAATAAGAGGCAAGTTGTACAAAAAATTTTCATTAAATTTGATGGATGTAAAAGTTGAGGCAATTTAAATTATTAATTAGATATGGTCATCCATGTGATTATGTAATTTATAAATAATGTGAATCATGTAATTCATTGTGATTTAAATAATGAATGTTGTCATAAAGAGAATTATTTCATTATGAATATCATTTTTCAATTTTGATAATTTATTATAGATTGATCCCCATGTTTTCCTATTATTGGATCCTACGATCAATGAGCTAGTGAATTTAATATAGAATAAGAATAGGTTTTGTGGTAAAAAAATTATGGGGAATCAGTTTCCATATCTTCTTGATAAGATTTAGTTCCTTTAGTAATAATTTCGTAGAGCTCATTTTTTGTGTGAAGATGGTTTCCTTTTTAAGGGAATAGATTTCCCAATTATATATGATAGTTTTTTTCCCGCTATTTTTGTGATTTGATCTGGATGTGGGATTATATATAAGATTTTTTTTGGGGGAGGGAGGATTAGATGTGATATAATCCAAGGATGGTTGATGGTGGGATGATTGATGTGATGTACGTAGGATATAGAGACCCTATACTATTACACGTATCATTACATTATTTTAATCATAATAAATCTTCATAATATAACCCAAGGATTATAAATTCTAGTTTCATGGAATACTATGTAAATAAAATTGTAAAACATGGGACTAAATAAAAGATTTCATTATATTAACTTCAAACATATCTCATAACATTTATTATGATAATACATCTTCAATTAATATCCATGGGAAATCATGAACAAACGGAAGAGCTAGAATCCCAGTAAGGGAATAAACATAGCAATAATACATTAGATCTCAGGATAGAAGGCATGAAATAATGATATAAGAAGGCATGGAACATATGGAATTATGTCATATACACAAGTGATCATATAAACATGGTTTCATTATAATTTTTAAGCAACATAAAACATCTATTTAGCATAAGTCAAGGCTCATTTTAGAGAGAGGTCACAAGTTAAGGTCTACCACCATGACTTATGCACATGGTAGCACGAGTCAAGGAAAAAAACCAATATTGAGTCACATAACATCTCATTAGACAAAAATTTAACAAATGAATTAGAGTTAAATATAATCACACCCATCATAAAATATTCATGAATATTATTTTCTCATAAATAATCATACATAATCAATCATACATAATTGTATGGGTTACCCATGGTAAGAATTGGTTGTCATAATCATGTCATTAAGCATTAAAAATGGGAGTGTCATAAAAATTTACATAAAGTAAATGAAGTAGATAATTCATGGAAATAATATGGTATAATATGAATACATAATGAAAATATATGTCAGTTTGATTTAATAACATGTAAAAATAGTACTTAAGGTACATTATTATTGAAACATCTTTGTGCTGCCAAATGATAATATTAAAGTTCATTTAAAACACAAAAGGGAATATTAATTTAAATAAATACTAATGTGACGCAATAATAATTTCATAAAAAATAGTTTTTAAAAAAGTATTGGTTCCTTAATAAAATATTATATAGTATACTTTTAAATGGGTAAGAATTCTAGGAATTCCCTTACGATCGGATTGAATAATGAGCATAATTGTGGAGGTAATCATTTAAAAACATGTATATCCGTGAAAGAGAAAGTTGAATGGATCTTGATACATATTTTTAGATCATATAAACAAAACATATAATAAGTACATAAAAATAAATGATAACCTCGTTTGGGTAAAAATGTATAGAAAGAACAACTAGAAGGGATAATGGGGGTTAGTGCAATATATGTTGCCTTTAGTCTGAAGGTGTCATTCAAGTGATATTAATGTCTAGTATAAAAAAATATATTCATTACACAATATCTCAATTACCTATTATACCTATAGTTTTTCATTATATAATTTTTTAACTTCTTTCACGACCTTTTTTATGGGATAATATCTTCAATTTCATTGTTTGGAAACATTTTTTCCTTGGTTTTCATAATTGTTATACATTTATACATGTAAGGATAAAATTCATAGTTGAGAATGGATTTAAAAAATTAATGTTTTATGTTATTAGTGAACCTAGAAAATATTTCATGGTAATGAAATTCATTTGGTTATTTTGAGTGAGGATGAATCATTATATCCAACTTCTATGATAACTGTTTTGGTTAGTTGGAAGATTTTAATCACTACAAACTCATTTTTACAGATATATTAATATCATGGGAACATTTACATCATTACATTAAATAAGAAATAATAGATATATTACAGTTTTTTTCAAACATAAAAATGGTTTCATTGCCAATATTTCAGATGAAAAAAGAAAAATTAATATAATCATCCTTGATTGTGATCAATTAAACACATCTTAGATTGTGTGTTCATTTCAAGAATAATAAGAGGGTAAAAGAAAGATGATAATGAATTATTAAATTACCATAAAAAATTATATTAAAATTATATTACTATATTTATTATAACAATTTAATTAAAGATGTTGAGGAAAGAAACACAGTGAATGGTGCATGAAACAAAATAAATGAAATGAAAAGATTAGTTTACCTATTGAATATATCCTCCTTGAAAACCTATTTAGGGGGAGTGGATTTGGTCTATTCAATAGAAAAAGGGATATTGTACATGGAATAGGGGATTAAGGACATATTTAATTAGAATATGGACTCTACCAAAGGCATTATAGGTGTGAGGGTAAGAGGTAATGAGTGGTTGTATTTATAATGGAGGAGAGGAGGGGTTTCTCATTACTAAAATCATTATTTTAATATTATTTCTCAATACTATGAATATTCATTGTTGATGTGACCAAAATCAGTAATATGTTCATTTGAGTTGGAAATAATGTCCATTTACATCTTCCATGTCCAATCATAATTCATAAATTCAGGTTTTTAAATTTTTCGTAAATTATCATATTTTTTATTCATAAAAAATAATTTATTTTAATAAAATACCAAAAATTCATCAGACCATTTCTCAATCTGTAGAATCAAAAAATAAACTCCATTTTATGAAAATAATTTTATTAATATGATAAATATACATTTTAGTTAAAATTATAATTTACATCATAAATGCAAATATTTAAATTTCAATTGATTTTATAACACATTAAAATATTATCTAATGCCCTATAAAATTATATTATAATTATAGTAAATCAAAATATTAATTTACACATTGATTTTATGAAAATAAATTTTCATTTAAATTATAAAATTAATCATAAATTTGTATTTAAATATTTATGACTTACCAAAAATACCAATATTATCACTATGTCACTAATAAGATAGAAATATTTTATTTATACTTTCATTGTTACAATTAATATTATCTTTGATGATTTTTTATTCATAATGGTTAAATTACTATTCATTAGGGTAAAATTAATATTCATAAGGGTAATAGTATATTCACCAAAAATTATGTTAGTACTAACAAACTCCATACAATTTACTGATCACAGCTCCGTATGTCAGCTTTAGGAAATTAAAATCATAGATGTGGGAAAATTATGTCTAAATGTCATATAGAATTTACTAGTTCATTTAATAATGTTGTGTCATTGTGTTTCCAAATGTGGATAATTCCTTATAAGTACCTCACATTTGACATATTATACTAATTTATAATCTTTAAAAATCATCACTATCATGAACCAAGCTGGGTTGTCATCCGACACGGCGCCCGACCAGGTTTGCGACATGGCCCAAAGGATTTTCTTGATCCCCACCATCTGGAAACTACTGTCGAGCATCAATACAAATCAGTTGGGAATGATTTTTCCAATAATAAATATAAATAAACATTAACTTAACAAGTAGATAAATAAATGAAAATATACTGAACAACATGACAGCAGAAAAATGAATAAACAAAGCAACATGACATACCTCAAGTGACCATATGGGTCACCACGGTTAGTAAAGTACAGTCGCTACCAAAATCGATCCACGACTAAAACCTGCAACTGAAAAGCGAAGTAGGCAAGAGCCCTGAGATGCTCAATAGGAATGCCAAAATATAACCACGTCCTATGCCCCAACCTTTAGTAAGAAATCTAATCGCGCATGTTTGAAAATAAGGTATAATAAAATAATGTTTCCCATTTTTTCAAATTCAAGTAATGAGTTTTCATTTTCATGTAAATCATATCAATCCCACTACATTTTCATAATAGGTTCCAAGCATGAATTATCATTTAAAAATGAAATCAAACCAGTTTGGATTAAAATATGGTTTTCAAAAACAAGACATCATGTATGAAACAAGTGAAAAAAGTTACATCACAAGCAGCATGTCACAAATGAGCACCGTGGGTAATCCCTATAGGTAGCTAGAATAAGTGGTAACCAAGAGACCTTGTACCTTGGTGAAATGTTTCTTAGAAATCACGACCCTCAAAAAAATGTTTTTTAGAGGACCACAACCCTTAGAAAACATGGTTTGGAAGACCACGGCCCTTAAAAATTCATATGTTTAGTTTGTGTTGTTGCATCAATCATGCTAGACAAACCGAGAAAAACGCCTATCGTGTCATCTAGTGTACTAGTTTTGGCCACCCACCATGATACCTAGGTTTCCAATAGTTCTCTATTTCAAGTGGTGGTGAGTTTTTTTTATCAGGAAAACATGTTTCTGCATAACACTTTTCTTTTTCTAAAACCCATACAACCTCTCACCACCGTTATCCCTTATTAAGTGCATTCCCCCCTCTTCCATGTCACAGAATCATTATCATTAAATTCGGCACATAATTACACATTCAACTTAAAAATAATTTTTTTTCTAACTCCAAACGGGGCGTTCCTCAAGAGAGGTGTTTCTTTTTCGTGAATCATTCTTAAGATGCCAAACGGGATCAATTACATAAAGAATAAATTTTTTTCTATTAAATAGCCAAAAAGGACAAATACCTTTGGAAATACACATTACTAGTTCAAAACCACATAAAAATAAATTTTCAAAAAGTGGATACTTAAGATCGATAGCATTAGAAATACATTTCAATTTTAAAAAAAAATACATAATAAACTCAAGAAATCACAACCATACATCCTATCATGTGTATATATACATAAATGTAAAACATACATTTAAAACAAGAATGAAATTTCGAAATTTAAATTAAAGGCATAGGCAAAGGGGACTTACCTAAAACATGCCATTATTTGTCGACGACCACTCGAACTGACCCTGCGGACTTCCATGCATGTGAATAAATAAATAAATATATATATATATACCCCTAGCTGCATTGAACATATTCCCTGCTCCATGAAGGAATATGTAAAAAAGATGGAATATATATATATATATATTCCATAAGTAATGCATACACATGTTGGCGTTCTTGACCCCTACAACTGAGAACCACTGAAGCAAGGCCCAACACACTGCACATATAATTTAATAATGAAATTAAACACTTAAATGATCCATAAAATATTTCAAAATAACACGTCCTGGATTTACACCAATGACACGCCAGATATATAACTCATAAAACCCATTGAAAATATTAAATGAAAAACACATAATCAATTTAACCATTTAAAATGTCCTTTTAAAATCATGAAATAAACCATAAAAAATTCCGAAACATACATTCCATTGATTAAACCATTTAAGATTTACATTTAGAAATACACAACAACTCAAACATGCCAAATTATGCATTTCGCATTAAAAACCTACACCCAAACCCATTTTCACCATAAGTACCATTGGAAACATGATTCGCACCACCAGAAAAATTAAATAATCCATTTATACAATTCATAGAACACCTAAAAGGGGAACATCAATATTTTACACAAAATGTACACCCAAATTCACATTAAGAAACCAATTCCTAATCTCAAACATATCAAATTCATTCAAAAACTAGTTTTGCATCACTTTCACAATGAAATAAGTCATTTTCTTAATTTATAAAACATTATCATGGTTCAAAACAAAACAATATATACATGTGTTTCCCATACTTTATATGTTTTAACAAAACACTTAATAATTTTATAAAACAACTCCAAGCGGTATCACAAGACTTTGAACAAAAATTCCACTCAAAAACATCCTCTAATGGAAAATGCACATCAATAACATGATAAAACAGAATTCGTAGCCCTTGCAAGATATAATAAACAAAAAAAAAGTTTGTAAAACACAATTAAAGGCTCAACATGGGGTTTTACAAAATCAAAACGTTCATATCAAAGAGATATGCTACTAAACACCTCAAAATCACGTTAAAACTCAAGTAAAACCATATTCGCACCAAGAAAACTAATCAATGAGCATGATAAATTAATTAAATAAGAAAATTAATTCATCAAAAAATACTAAAATGGAGAAACACTAACCTTCGATGTTGAAACATCGAATTCCAACGCAAAACATTTATCATGCACCAATCTCACCACAAGAAACCACAATTTGACCCTAACTCAAGAATTTCAACCAAATCAACAAAATCAGATCAATACAGGGACCCTAAAAACATAAAACCCTAATCTGAAACTCTAAAATAGAATGAAAACAACTCGTCAGAGTGGAACACACCTGCGGAAGGAATTGTAGGAGGTTGGTCAAGTGCGACAAGAATGTGTTCGTGCTTGGGGTCGCGCACGCAAGTGGAGTTCAGCTGAAGATGCCGCGTGTCAGTGGGTGTTGTGTGAGGGGGAAGTTGTCTCACGATAAGGAGAGGGAGGAAACCAGTTACATGGTGCAGTGCATGTGAACAAGGGGATGCCGCCGGTTGGATGCTGGTCCGAGGGAGGTAGCACGGATGAAGGGAGGGAGTCGCGCTGGAGGGCCCTTGCCGGTGGGGTTGGCGCGAGTGGGAGAAGAAGGAGGGTGGGGGTGGGGGGTTGTTCGTGTTAGGAGAAATGGTGAGGGGGAGAGATAGTTAGGGTTTGATAGAAAGAAAATAAATTAAAATAAAGAAATAATAACAATATAAAATAAGGAAATAAAAGATAATAGTATAAAATAAATAAAATATTTACAAATAATAATGAACATAATAATAATTTTAATAAAATCCAATAATAATATTAAATTTTTTCATAACAACTTAATAATAATTATAAAAAATTATATAATAATAATATTATCAACTATAATTATAATAAAAATAATTTCAAATTGAATAATAATAAAAATATTTATATTATTAATAATAATTATAATTCAAATTATAATAACTTAATATGTTATTAATAAACCTAATATACTAAAAAAATTAATAGAATGTTAATAATAATATCTTACTAATAATAACCTTATATTAACAAACTTGGTGAACATAATAGTAATAATAATAATAATAAAAATAATATTAATTACTATTATGATAATTATTAAAATAAATCTTTAAAAATCATTTTATTTATTTCTCTTGAACATGAGGTAGACCGCACGGTGACCCGGCCAAAGCCACACTGCTTTGAAAATGCCCTTCCCATGAACTGGATACTGTCAAGGGAAAAGCCTTCATTCATCAACAAAATGAAAACATTTCAAACATGATTTTCCTACAGCTCGATTGAATTTTTCAAAGTCAGATCAAATAATAATATAATATCATTTTAAATGTTGGGGTGTGACAATTATCCCCACCATAAAAACGTTCTAACCACAGAATGTCGCCCAACAAAATGAGGAATAAAACTCAAGTATGAAACTAAACGTGGCTCGTAAAAAAATGAACTCGATGAGACTTTTCACTCCATTAGTCACGCCCAACCAACTCTGAGGGAAAATGAAAAGAGAAGAACCATATGAAATGAGGAGGGTTCTCCCCACCACAAGAACCTGCTAGCACAACCAACATTGAGACTCTCAGCATTGGATAACTCTAGAACTACTAACTTGATCCAAGAGGGAATATCCACACAAACCAAACCTCGAAGAAGGTACGACAAGATTCATGGTGGGTCACCCCAACATTTAAGAACTGAATAGCTTAAGACAATTAGCACAGAACAATACGAGAAACCCATCACAAACCGACCCATGAACTCTCCGAATAAACCAGGCCCCAACTACAAGGGGTTGTCAACAAAAGACCCCAAACCGAGTAGCAGACCAAACCCCTATTCATTATTTCCCAAGATGCATGTGTATCCAAAATGATCAAATCCTAAAACAAGAATGAGTCACCAATGGAGCTAGCCACACGATAGATATAATCATCTTGAGACTCACAGCCATAAAGAGACTACTCCATAGCTCATATTTGAGGGGTCACAACTACTAGAATTGAATGAAAAAAAGATCACCATGCCTTTTTACAACCACAGTGGTATATTGAATGAAAAAAGATGAGAATTAGAGAAAGATACCTTTACGCCTCTTACAAAAAAATAGAACCTTCAAAGATGGGAGATCTACAATTGGGAAATTCAGACCGTCCACATTTCAATATTCGAGACAAAAATTAGACCAAGGTTTCCCACACCCAATTATTATTGACTGCAAGAAGTGATTCAATCCGAGACATGTGGCTAGGGTTCTGATGTCTTGAAGCATCTAATGCCCCACATTCTGGAGCTGACATCCTTCGGACGAGGCACCTGCTATCGATGCAGCTAGCGGAACCCCTCCAATTGTCTCAAATGGCCACACTGATGGAAAGTCTTCGAATGATGATGACATGGTGACTTAAAGTACCCAAACCAAGCACAATAGAATCAAACAATTGGGTGGCCTATCTAACATAAGATGGAATTGACAAGAAGACTTATATGAGATAGGTTCCTCTGATTGGCTCTCATCACTGGATAGGGACCCTTCCTGAACAAGAAAATTTAATGGTCCTGCAACCCTGGATGAAGGCCCCACACAAAATAAACTTTAACAGATTCCAGGATGCCACCCCTGGAGAAAAAGGAATCAACCCCTTAGAATGCCCCACATAGGCCTTCACTGCTCATTGGCCAAACTCGACACCCACTATTTCTAAAACATACCTTGCCTTCACTTCCTCGGGTATAAACCATCGGACGAGTGTGGTCTTAAACACCTTCCAAGAAATACCATCATGCAACAACTCTAGGATTATCTCCTCCACCAATCAAATTTTTCACATTCAAATGGACCCAAACCAACATGAACTCTCATAGCTTTGGGAGTTTTCAATAAACTGAAAATACCAATGATTTCACCAAGATAGTCTCGTACCTTCGATAGATCATGATTACCACGGATGCTGGACAATAACAAGAAAAAATTCAATTCCACCACTCTACTAAGAGTCTGGTTAGAACCAACAACAAGAAGAGGCTCACTAGAAACATATATGACTTTTCTGGGTCGCACACTCAAATACAAGAGGCACAAATCCGAACCAAACTCATCATAAATCAAAATTCCACACGTCAATCACAAACTAAAGTGAAAACAAAAATCACTATTCCCACAACAATTCAATATGTCAAAGCCAAGAGCCCATGAAAAAGGATGCCAAATACAAAAGGAGAACACTAACCAATTTCACACCCACTTTTCTAGACATTTGAAAAACCCTTTTTGAAATCTATTTTTCAGAAGAAAAATCAACTTAAATATCTACCATTGGTGTCCCATGAAGTTTCACACATACATATCACTATGCTAGATCAAGCACCCATCCACTCACATCACCCATTTCTCCACTTTCCACATGCGCACCTCAATGTATGTGATCACTCATAGGAATACCAAGGGCCAATTCAAGACACTCCTAATTTCCAAAAAAGACCATTCTACACAAATCACAAAGCACAAATTCCCAACAAATTTTTTGAAAGTCACATATCATTATAGAAACACTTTTCTAAATTCCAAAACATTTTACATTTCAAAAATCCATTTTCCAATCCAACAACTGCATTCCCTTTTGAAAACACCTACCCAAAATCCTTTTTCCTTTTTGAGATCGACTCACACCAACTAAAATGACTTTCAAACATAACTCACATCAAAATTTCCAAATACAAGGGACTAGTGGCTATGCCAACTCAGTAACATGGCTTAACAGACCATGCTCTTAGTGGGCATCCACCACAGGAAGTATCTAGAACCATGCACTCAAGATATACATGGGCCGATACTCTATGCATGCTCATCGTGTAACACTAGATCACTTCCCTTGTCATCCCTCATCTACACAGACCACACAAAAGAAAAACACAACTCCCATACTACCCCAGTAAACTCGAGTCTCGGGATGGTAAAGGGTTCATGGCGTCCTTCCCGCACCTACCTATCGAGTCCCAACACACATAATAACCAAGATACTTGAAACCCCAAATAAAAAGGGACTCCTCTGATACCATTTTTTCACGAACCAAGCAGGGTCTTCCTACAACCCGGTGCCTCAACCAGTCCGCGACATGGCCCAAAGGGAGTTCCCGATCCCCACTGTTTCGGTGCGGATGTGCGTCGGGTTTCTGTTCCGACGATGTTCCGCCAGGACGCGTTCGCGCGTGCGACCGTCAACTCGAGGGGATGGGAGCGTGGCTTGTGGCCCTGCAGTCCCGCTTTCCAAAGGCGGGTGGCATTCGTCCTTTATTCAGGGACGTCTGCACCTTTATCGAAACCGGGATGATGGGATGTTGGCTCCTCCTTTAGTGGACGTCTCCTCGGAACTCGTCGCCTAATCCGGGTCTCCCTCATAGATTTAAGAATGTTCGTGAATCTCATTCCCGGCGCCATATCTTCATGGACACCAGTTAATTACGCTGCTTCCGCCCGGACGCTCCAAGGAGTCTGGTCGGGGCAGCAACCCGCGGTGAGGAGACCGGGTAGCTCTGGGTGTTGGGGGCGTGTCTTAACACTACGGCTCTGCATGTCTGCCTTCCGTCCCTAATAGGGCTTCTCGAAGGCGTGATGGCCTGAGGAATCCTACGCTGGGTGTGGGGAACTGCGTTACATGAGTTTTTCCTCATCTTCCCATGTTTAACACAGGGTATGCCGCGAGTTTAACGTCCAGCGGGGACGGCATCGGACTGATCAACACTAGGAGTGGATCAGATGACAGAACCCCTTGCGAGGAACCTCCGACGCTGGGGCCAGCACATGGGTGGATTCCCGAGTGAAGTGGTATGGAATGAAATGGCATGACCCCACCGGGATGTGGCGGCCCGGGTAAGGATCAGGATGGATGATGGAGTGAAGAGCTTGGACCTCATAGAGGCTTCCTACGTACCGCGCGTTTGCGCGGATCAAAGTCAGCTTAGTTCGGATATACAGTTTAACGTCATGTTGGATGATGGCAAGCCGACTCACAAGGAGGTCGAGGCTTCCGGGCGGAGGATTGAACTGAACCACCTCGCACGGAGGGGGATGGAATGGCCGGGTGGATCACAGTTTCACGTCATGCTGGACATTGGAAAGCCGACTCATGAGGAGGTCTAGGCTGCTAGCATGCACGAAGTGGGTGGATCACATTTTAACGTCTTACTGGACGATGGTGTTTGGGGCTTACACTCTAAGGAGGCCCATATGCGGCAAAGCTCAGTTGGAGAGGGACTTGGGCCGAAGATTGTAGACACATCGATCCCTGTCATGCCCTCTACTGGCTTCGGCAGTGGGGAAGCACAATGGAGATACACACGTGCGGTCCCCCACAAGGGAGGATTCATAGGTGAATCGACGTGATTGTGAACCCGGGAGGGGTCCACTGATGGACGAACCGACGTGAATACGACCGGGACGACCAGGTGGTGGGCTTGAACCTCAGGGAGGCTTCCTATGTACCATGTTTAGGAGACAGGGATCAAAGTCCACATAGTTCATTCGGTCAGGACTTACGCACTGAGGCAACCTGAGTGCGGCAAAGCTCAGTTGAAGAGGGACTTGGGCTGAAGGTGAGAGACACCTCGATCCCTATCACGCCCTCTACTGGCTTCGGCAGTGGAGAAGCACAATGGAGATACACATGTGCAGCCCCCCACAAGAAACTAGGGGTTTGTAATACCCTACCCCCGTGGGCGAAGGCCACTCCAATAAATCGTCCCTAAAGAGGGGCAATCCCGACATCCCTGCAGAGATGAGTGGGTGGGGGCCACATCCAAACCGGGGGGGACCCTGCGTGCGAGGCACGAGATCGGGTGATGCAGACAGTTTAACGTCTTGCCGGACGAAGTACAATTTAACGTCATGTTGGATGATGGGGTTTGGGGCATACACCTTGAGGAGGCCCATATGCTAGGCAGTTTAACGTCGTGTAGCTTGGACGAGGCGCAGTTTAGAGTCCTACAGGACGATGGATGCTTGGAAGTTTAACATCCTGCAGCGCGGACGAGGTGCAGTTTAGCGTCCTGCAGGACGATGGATGCTTGGCAGTTTAACGTCCTGCAGCACGGACGAGGTGCAGTTTAGAATCCTGCAGGACGATGGAAGCTTGGCAGTTTAACGTCCTGCAGCGCGGACGAGGTGGTGCCGCCAATGGGTCCGTGTCACTTCTCGCGAGCCTGGAGGGCCGCACGGGAAGACAACATACGGTGCGGGCACCCGGGATGAAGATCATCGGGCGCCACGCAGGCGGGCACCCTCAGGGGGTCAAAGGGGGCGACCCTTGGCAGTTTGTGCACAAAAGAGGAGCTTGGCGCACAATACCGTAGGTCAGCGCGCAATGGGGCGGGCTGGCGCGCAATTGGGCCAGCGCTTTGCGCGTGGAAGATGGATATTGCGCGCACTGGGCCTCTGATAGCGCGCGGGGAATAGAGATTGCGCGCACCGGGCCTCTGATAGTGCGCGGGGGAAACGGCCCATTCTTTAACGAATGGCCACTTAGTAAGGGGGTGCGTGCAATCAGGCTGGATTGCGCGCACCCGGGGGGCAATTGCGCGCAAGAGGCTTCTTTTGCGCGCGAAGGCCTTTGGGTGAGGAGTGGGTCAAAGGAAAGACGCCAAAGGGGGTTGCGCGCGAAGGCGAACTCCGAGGCTTGCTTGCGCGAAATAAAGGAGGTTACCTAAAGATCGGAATTGCGCGCGGAGTGGGCGAGATTGCGCGCACAAGCGACCCTTCGAATTCTGGCAACCTCAAAACTTCGGGGGTCGCCTTGTATTTATAGGCAACCCCGGGCGCGCAATTCGGCTCGCGGGCGCGCAATTCGGCGGGCGGGCGCGCAATGTCGCGCGGGCGCGAAATAGGGGCCTGGCGCGCTTCAGGGCCACGCACGGGCGTCAGGCACGGAAAATTACATGCCGACTCGGCCCATTACGCGAATCCCGGAAGGATTGGGCGCGCATAGCCAATATTCCGCGCGGGCCTCCGAAATTTCGCGCAAGGTCTTCGGGCCTTCCAAAACATGCTTCTGACTCCAAATATGACCTCGCTTTCCTCATCCGGAACTTCATTTGAGGAGCAACATACTTTTCCGGTGTCTACAAAAGCCCCCCCCTCGGAATATGATAGGCGAGAGGTCGCAACGATCGGGTTCCGAGGGAGAAGCCGGAATGCCGAAGTCCTAGGCGGCGCAGGACTTTGGCGCGCAAAAAGGGCGTCGGGCGCGAAATTCGCTGCTTTTGTCGCGCAAAGTGCTTTCCGCGCGGCGCGGACACCCGGCCTCGCCTATAAATAGGGGCCCTGGGCCCCGCGTGCCGTACACAGGCTTTCCGCGCGATAAGCTTCCAAGCTCTCGTGCGCGAAATTGCCATTGACGGCGCGAAATTCGCCCGTTCGGCACGCAAACCCATCCGGATTTCGGCTTGTCTTGCGCGAACACCCGGGGTTTTACGTGACAGACTTCCCAATTGCGCGCCGTCCACTAGGATTGCGCGCCAACTCGCAAATTTCTCTACCAGCCTCCTCCGATTCCGCACGCCTCATCCCTTAACCCACACGACTCCCGGAGCTTCTGAGATGGCCGTGAATCAAGTGAATGAGGGGGATGCCGCCATTCGCAGAGCTGAGATGGCGGTGAACGAGGAGGTCTATGGAGCCAAGGAGATTGTTTCCAACAATCAATCCTTGTTCGATTTGCTGACGCCGGCCCAGAAGACGTATCCGCTGTCGGACAACCTGCCACTCTGGAACTACGACATCCTGGATGAGGTTCCGGTGTCGGGGTTCGAGGTTGATGCGCCACAGACCTGGGTGACTCGGGAGGACGAGCTTCCCCACTACAACATCACCAACAACGGGCATCCTGCCAGGGAGACCAGGCACTTAAATGTCTATGTCTTGAACCCAAGGACACGAACCATTACTGCGAGTCAGCCTACTGTGGAGAACTCTCCAGCCCTCTACTCGAGCACGTATCGCCAGAGTGTCACCGACGACACTAGGGGTTGGCTGAAGGACTGGGACCTGCGGTCTGGGGGCAATTTCACCAGTGAGTGGGCCTGGGTGTTCTGGGTATGCCACACCAGCGATCACTTCGCGGAGGAACTGCGGTACATCGGCCTGTTTGAGGCGGTGTGGACGTTGCAGTTCCACTTCTACCAGCAGCCCGAGCCTAGGCCAGAGTTGTTCACCTGCTGGTCCCAGGATACCAACACCTTCCATCTTCATCATGGGGAGGTCCGCATCGGTCTCTGGGACATCCACTGCATTGGAGGTATCCCGCTGGAGGGTTACCAATACGATGAGTTCCTGCCTCCGAGGAACACCTGGGGCGACTGGTCACGAACTCCCATCCTGACATGGCATCTACTGGACCTAGATACGGAGCGGCTTGGGGTCAAGGACTTCTGCAAGGACATAGCCTACAAGGAGTGGTTCGACCAGTTCTTGGAGCATGACCCAGCGGTCAAGATGCCAGGCAGGGGGAAGCGGTGCCCGACCGCGGCTCAGAGGAGCCGGAACGGGTCGTACTGGCAGGTCCTGGAGACTGGAGACTACTGCTCATGGGGGTACCGCGTCATCAAGGCCTGGTACCCAAATTTCCGGTAGGCGGCGTTCCTGGACACCTTTCTGAGTGGGTGGATCCTGCCAGTGCGGGACACGAGGATGGGCGTCCGCCCGGCGACACTGGTGATGGCGGGCGCCATGGCCGCCAACAAAAGATTCAACCTCGTGGTCCCAGTGCTGGCTAAGCTGTACGCCATCCTGGGACGCATCTCGCGAGGGGGGTATCCATGAAGGGTCTGTGGGCCCTTTCAATTCTTCCACGGCTGGGTGGCTGCTCACCTCGGTGGGTACACGTTTCCAAACGCCGTCATTCCTCCGGGCAACGGCCTGCGACCCTCCCTGCTGAACATCACGGGGGTCGCTCCGATGACCCTAAATGAGGAGGGCGTGAGGATCCGGATTGGAAATCATGCCAATTTCAACTTCATCCCATTCCCCACTCCCGTTGGCCAGATGATCAACAATGGGAAGGGTCTGCTGGAGCAGCACGAATACCTCCTGAGCATGCGGGGCGGGGTGCTTGTGGCTCAGATCGACGGGAAGGTGATCTGCGAGCCCTACGTGCCAACCCGGTTTGCCAGGCAGTTCGGGTGCCTTCAACGGATGCCGAAGAGGGCATTCGCTGATGTACGGGAGGAGACGAACCCTTGTGTCCTTCTCCAGATGTGGTTAATGTTCGCCGCTTTCGGCTCTGGCGATGTCATCACTCTCCCTCCTACCGGGGTCGATGCAGGCTTGGCAACCGAGTACGCCGATCACTGGGCCATCGCGTACCCCGAGGGGCTTCTACGAAAACCAGTTCGGCGGCTCGAGGTCACCCGTGCGGAGACCGGGCGTCAAGGAAGGAGGCGAGGTGCCGTTACGCGGGGGAGAACGGAGGCGCGCCAAGCAGCGGAGCCGGCGCGGGCAGGGACTTCAGCGGCGGGCACATCGCAGACTGCCGCCACGGCGTCAGCGCCCAGAGAGGGGGCACATGCGGCGGTCGGGGAGCGGCCCGGGAAGCAGATAAGGCGTCTGCTCGAACCCTCCAACGATGCAGTCTTCCCAGCGCTGTGGTTGGCCTGGATGACCCTGCGGAAGTCGCTGGGGACCGAAACCATCTGGCAGAAGATATTCAGAGAATGAATCCATCTGCCAGAGGTCGGGCGCCTTCAGGTCGCCGACAGGGTGAACTTCCACTGGCGGTATGCGTATCTGACGGCCATGGACGAGTACGTGAGCCAACGTGGTCAGCGTGCGGAGCCGTCCCTTCTGGTGAAGGTGATGCTCGGTCTATAGCCTGCTCCAGAACAGATGCCGCCGGAGGAAGTTGATAGTAACGATGACTCCGATGAGGAGGAGGAGACGGGGGAGGATGAAGGCTCTGAGGGAAGGTCCCATCCGGGGAGCCCGCGGGAGAGCGGCGAGGTGGCCGGCTCTGACAATATCGATATCACTGAGCTCCTCGAGGTCCGCTTCTATCCCTACTCAACCTGCTTCGTCCATTATCTTATGCAGCTTCTAACCCATTTCTCCATCTTCCTCAGGAGTGCACGGATGTTGGTCAGGAATCCTCAGCAGGAGTAGGAGAGGCGCCAGCAGGACAGGGCGGGGGCCAGACAACTATCATTGAATTGACAAGCGCAGAGGGGTCCCCTGCTGCAATTGCTCCTGCGGCGGCCGGGACAGCGGAAGATGACACTCTGGACTCCCGTAAGTCTCCTTACTTTACTGCTGGTGCTTGCCGTTGACGATCCGTGATTAACCGCGGCATGCCTTGCGCAGTGATCTCAATACTGGAGGCTCGTCGGGCTGTCGAACCCGGGCCATCCACGAGTGGACCAGTGGAAGACATGCCGCCTTCTCCGGAACAGACTTCTCACACCGAGCCGGCACCACCAACTACCGATCAGGGGGCAACGGACGCCGGCGGTGCTGCCATCGGAGAGAGGTCGGGGGCTAACGAGGGTTTCAACGCCACTGGGGCGAGAGAAGAAGGTCACCCAGATGTTGGGGAACCTATCCCCTGTGAGGACATCCCAGGGGCGGACCCTGCAGCAGACCTGCTGGCTGCCTTCCCTGCCTACCGGCCTGCCGACCCCGAGGAGATGGACGACTCGGACTCGGAGGCGGTCGAGGAGAGCCAGATAACGCGCCGCAGGGGGTGGAAGTGCATCCAGCGCTTCCTCAAGCGACCCCCATCGGATTGGCTGGGGCGCATGGGATCGCTTAAAACCCGGCTGCGCTTCCTGTGTGCCGGGGGAGCTGATGCTCGACGCCTCCGTCTGACGGTCCGTGATTTCATGGCCGAAAAGATGCGCGAGAGCCGCCGGCGTGCCGACGTCGCACAATGTCGGGACATGTCGGAGAACACGCGGGCGCTCCTCGTGGCAGAGCAGGAAGTCCGGCGCCTCGAAGGGCAGGCGGCAGAGAAGGAGGCCTTCGTTGCAGCGTGCACTGAGCTTGTGGAGCAATTGACGGCCCCGCTGGATGATGCCCAGGCACAGCTGACGGAGGCGGGCCACCAGATGGTCACACTTCAAGTTGAGTGGGAGCGTGCACATGCCAGGATCGGCGAGCTGCGCGCTGCGGCCGCCGACGAAGAGAGGGCATGCAGAGAGCGAGAAGCAGCTCTAGAGGCCGCCAGCCAAAGGGTAGCGGCGTTGGAAAGATCCATTCAACATGCTAATCCCTAGGGGCTCTGTTTTTTCCATTCCTAGAACATTTTGCTCCCGCTACTCAATACTTCGATCCATTTGTATGAATCAACATATTTATCTGCATCTTTTGGCTTAACGTGCTCAACCACAATTCATTGTCTTGCGGGAGCGTTAACCAAGCTTCAGGCATCCGAAATTGGGCCTGGATATCTAAGGAAAAGAGGGAGGTCATTCCTAGGAAAGGACACCTCAGACCTAATCAATGTACCATCCCCCCAACTTGTTCCGACACACGAGCGGGACAACGCTAGTGGCGTTGAGATTTTATCCGAACATAGGGAGATGAAAAAGGGTGAATCGCGTGTCCCGAATTCCGAAATCCACGACGGTCAGTCTTCCAGGAAATACCCAAGACGACAAGTGGACAATGGATTAATCGACCATACTACTACAATAGACGGACCGAAGGTCATCATTCATATTGCAGGAGGCGGATCACATGTCATCATCAATACCGCTTTGGGGGTTCCTTCAGACACAAGGGTGGAAATCGGGATCAAAAGGGCATGCGAAGCGTGGGGCGAAGTGATGATTTGTTCAGACAGAATCTAACACTCCCAAAATTGCGCCACCGTGGGGAAAGCGTATTAGGAGGATGCACTAATCTGGCCGTGAATCACCCCAATTCTCAGACAGAACCTTTTTGACGAGGAAACTGTCGCTTCCCATCATTGCAATGGGGCATCTCGAGCGGAATCAGGGAGAATATCACAACCGCACCACTCTACCAGAAGCCAGTCCAGACGGTCGGCGACGAGGAGGGGCAGAACATAGCAACCCCTGAGGCTGGACCCGAGCCGAGATGCCCGGGCGTTCCTGCGTACTCCATCAGGCTGGAGATCAAGCCACACGTAGTTCTGAGAGTGCAGTTTTAACGTCATGCAGGACGTAGAACCCCGATTAGGGAGATCTTAGTTTAAGGTCGTAGAGCTCAGACCATAGGGGCAGATCTTGGTTTAAGGTCTTAGAGCTCGGACCATAGGAACCTCAAAGTATGCCACAACGTGGTCCTATCCCCTGGATATGCGAAGATTCACTGAGGAATAGTGTCAAGAGTGCTGAGATTTTTCTTGGTCAGAATGGGAGGTGGAAAACTTAATGTGAATCATGCGGCCATTCACTCAAGGACTGGGGGCACCGGCGTAAAGATATGGGAGTACTGCCGACCGTGGCGGAAAAGCAACATCAATATCGCACTGACCGTTGATGGAATGAGGTAGCAAACGAGCATCAACCGCTTTAGCGCAGGATTCATATCGATTTGCTGCCCAAGGCCCTTGGGTGCACTAGCCCGGATCGGTGGGAGAGCACGGAAGCATTGTATCCAGACCGCTCACGGGGGGTTCCACCCAGGGCGTAGGTGATGGGTCCGAATGAAGGGGAGCATGAAGCCTGAAAAGTGGAAGGAACAGGACCATGCTGAACCTGACCCTCCTGGCAATAGACCAGAGTACTCTTGACACCGGTGGACCACTGCAAGGTGTCGAGAGACACGCCTTGAGGGTGACCCGAAGGCGGCAGATTCCCAATATAAGGGGGAATCTTTAAGAGGTGGGGGGCTGGACCCGAAGTTTCAAACATCCGGGCGTTCCTACGTATCCCATAAGGATGGGAATCAATCCACACGTAGTTCTTGAAGCGCGGTGCAACACAATCGGGCACCAGCGCGGGGAGGGGTGCGGGTCTGGCCCTCGCACCCAGAAGAAGCGATATTTGATATTTCTTGTTTGTCCTTAAAGGTGGATGATTTTTCTTTGTGCAGCGACCTGCCTGTGATTAAAAAATCCCTGGCGTCGCCACAATAATCAAGCCATGAAAGGCATTGATAAATGGCGTGGTTATTAACCAGCGCCCAACGTGAGTGTCCCCTAATAATAACATCACGATGCAGTTCCGTTTCTCGTCGGGCGGCCAAGACGATCACAGTTTATGGTCGTGTGGTAAGACCAGGAAACACAGTTTAAGGTCGTGTGGCTCGGACCATGGAGGAATCCTCTTATTGCGATACGGCGGACCCAGCGGAGGTGGGGACACATCCCAGCCCTGCGGTCACGCACAATTCCAGGAGAAGGATCTTGGGATAGGGGCCTGCATATGTCTATCAACCGAGGGGCAGAGATGCTAGCATCCAGCTATGCTGGGCCCAGAACGCGATTGTTCAGGAGACTCCTTCCTCCTCATGGGGACGAGGGTCAAGCTACAAATGGCCCTTAGAGAGGACATTAGCATATATCATTGGTGCTCATATCGTGGGAGCCTCAAAAGGCACCATTACCCTGGTTGGCCTGCCTAACGTGTAGAGGTGTACTGAGGGTCGGTATGAAGAGAGAGTGTTGAGTTTCCACTACAACGCATTGAGGCAGAGTGTGATAAGGACTGCGCAACCAATGTTCAGAGCCTAAAAGAGTTGACATGGCGATCAAGGATGTTGCTGACCATATTCACAACACAACATCCGACCGCGTCAGCCTAGGATGAGGCAAGCAAACGAGCATCAACCGCTCAAGCGCAGGATTCATATCGATTTCCTGCCCAGGACCCGCCGGTAAATTGACCGGGAGCGGTAGGAGAGCACTAAGGCACCGCATCCAAACCGCTAATGAGGATCCCTTTGAGTGAAGGCCCGAACAAGAGGAAGCGCGAGGCCTGACAAGTAACACAGGACTTGTCGGGATTGAATCCGACACTACAGGTCATAGATCGGAGTACCCCTAAACATGCTAACAGATCACCGAAAAGGGTAGGAGGACTCACCTTGAGAGCAAACAAAGGATGGCAGATCCCTGTGATCAACCAAGAGACGGGGCTAGACCTGGAACACAAACGTCCAGGCGGTCCTACGTATCCCATAAGGATGAGAATCAAGCCGTACGTAGTTCTTGAGAGGCAGTTTAACGTCATGAGGGACGAATGATGAACAGTTTAACATCTTGTAGCTCGGACGTGGTGCAGTTTAGCATCATGCAGGACGAAGTGCAGTTTAACGTCATGCGAGACGATTGAGCATGCAGTTTAACGTCCTGTAGCGTGGAAGAATGCAGTTTAACGTCGTGCGGGACGAAGTGCAGTTTAACGTCATGCGGGATGATGGAGCATGCAGTTTAACAACCTGCAGCATGGACGAATGCAGTTTAACGTCGTGCGGGATGAAGTGCATTTTAACGTCATGTGGGACGAAGTGAAGTTTAACGTCATGCGGGACGATGGAGCATGCAGTTTAACGTCCTGCAGCGTGGACGAATGCAGTTTAGCGTCGTGCGGGATGAAGTGCAGTTTAACGTCATGCGGGACGAAGTGCAGTTTAACGTCATGCAGGATGATAGACACTCAGGCAAAGTACTACTTGAGGAACCTAGCGTTGGTGGGAGGAGTGACACGCTCACCATCCATAGTCGCTAGGGAGTACGTGCCATTGGGATAGACCTTGTGGATGACAAAATGTCCCTCCCACTTGGGCACCAACTTGGGCAGCTTCCTGCCGGGGATCATTGGTGCTCTTAGGGCCAGTACTAGGTCACCCTGCAGGAAGGAGCGGAGGCGAACCTTCTTATTGAAAGCTCGAGCCATTCTTCTTTGATGCCTCTCCAAGTTGTGCAAAGGGAGAAGCCTATTCTCATCCAGTGCTTCCAACTCGACTAGACGGGCTTCAGCAGCTCTGTCCGGCGCTTGCTGGTCGTAGACCGCAGTGCGAAAGGACGGTAACTGGATCTCGATGGGCAGGACGGCCTCAGCTCCATACACCAGGGAATAAGGGGTCATCTGGGTGGAATTGCGAGTCGTCGTCCGATAAGCCCACAGGGCATTGGGGAGCTTGTCTGGCCAACTCTTCTTGTTCTGACCAACCATATTTTGCAGAATGTTAGAGAGGGTTTTGTTAAATGCCTCAATCTGTCCATTCACCTGTGCATGATAGCGAGATGTATGGTTCGAGCGAATGTTGTACTTGGCGTACAACTTCTTCAACTCGGCTGCTCGAAAATTGGCTCCGTTATCCGTGAGGATAGCGTGAGGCACTCCAAATCGATAAATGATGTTGGAGGTCATAAAGTCAGCGATAGAATAGGATTTGACCTCTCGGAGAGAAATCGCCTCTGCCCACTTGGAGAAGAAGTCCGTGGCGGTCAGAATGAACCGGCACTAGCGAGCCGTCGCCGGCAGGTAAGGTCCCACAACGTCCAGCCCCCAGACTGCAAAGGGCTAAGAATACCTGGTGGTTTGGAGAGGCTCCGGCGGCCGATGCACAAAGTTCGCATGAACCTGGCATGCATGGAACTTCCTGGCATACTCGATGCAGTCATGGATCATGGAGGGACAGAAGTATCCCAACCTCCGAATCTGGTGGGACAGCTTCGGCCCAGTCTGGTGGGCACCACATGAACCAGCATGAACCTCTTTCATGACTCGTGTGACCTCAACTCCCTGTAGGCAACGGAGGAGAACACCATCAAATCTGCGTCTATAGAGGATCTGCTCCAGGCCTAGACTGCTCTGGAGGACAAACTGCGATGCGCGGCATCGAACTCGCTCGCGCTCGGCCCAATCCGACGGGAGAATGCCATGTTGGAGGTACTCAACCAAAGGCGTCCTCCAATCAGGGGCTGGATCGACTGCCATATCTGTGGTACTCGGGGCTCCAGGCACAGGGGAAACCGTGGTGAGATTACATACTGATGGGCCGCGATCTCCCTCCGGGATAACGCGAGCGATGAGCATGCGGTGCGTCACGCGGATGATCAGTTTGTCCTGTTCAGGCTCTGCGAGTGACACAGCAAGGCTGGCCAAAGCATCTGCTTGACCGTTCTGCGACTGGGGAATATGGACAATTTCTGGCCGAGAAGGGAACTGGGCCATCAAGAGGAGGGTGCACTCCAGCAATGGCACAAGTTCCGGCTTCCTGACAACATAGTCGCCATTGATCTTCTTAACGACCAGCTCGGAGTCCCCTTTCACACACAGATGGGGCATGTCGATATCGAGAGCTAACTCGAGGCCAGTGATGAGGGCATGGTATTCCGCCTCATTGTTGGTACAGCTCTCTAACAACAGGAAAGAGTATTACAGCACGTCTTGCTCCGGGGTAATGAAGACGATACTCAAGCCCACTCTGTTGAGCTTAGGATTATCGAGTCTTCTACCGGTGGGGCTCCGGGAGGCACCGTCAAAGTGCATCTGCCAGAATGGACCGGCACGATCGACCGAGAGAACGGCCTGATCAGGAAATCCTAGATCCAGCGGCTGATCCGCGGAGGTCGGGGGAGCAGCCAGAAAGTCCGCCAATGCTTGCCCTTTGATGGCCTTCTAAGACACATACCTGATGTTGAACTGCTGGAGAATCACAGCCCACCGCGCTAGACGGCCAGTCAACATAGGCCGGCTCAGGATATATTTCAACGGGTCTACCCGAGAAACCAACTGTACCTCGTGGTGCTGCAAGTAGTGTCGTAATTTCTGTATGGAAAACACGAGCGCCAGGCAGCTCTTCTCGATGGGGGAATACCTAACTTCCGCATCGAGGAGCATGGGACTGAGGTAATAGAGGCTATTCCCTGTTCCCTCGTTGTTCTTCTGGGCGAGAAGGGCACCAAGGGAACGTTCCAGGGCAGTCACATAAAGGACCACCAGCTTCCCTGATACAGGCGGCATCAGAACCGGAGGTTGAAGCAGGTACTGCTTGATTTCATCGAAAGCGGTCTGACACTCCTTATCCCATACATAGGTGGCACCTTTCTTCATGAGCCGAGAAAAGGTCTTACACTTGCTGGCCAGATTCGCGATGAATCGACGTATATAGGCTAAGTGGCCTTGGAACCCTTGCAGTTCCCGAATGTTACCTGGGGGAGGCATCTGGCTAATCGCCCTGATCTTCTCTGGGTCGATCTCAATACCCCAGTATCTTACCACAAAGCCAAGAAACTTCCCGGAGGTGACCCCGAAGGCACACTTCAACGGGTTCATCTTCAGGCGGCGAGACCGGAGGAAGCCGAACACTTTCTCAAGATCTTTGAGATGGTCCTGACGCTGGCGTGATTTGACCACCAAGTCGTCGACATAGCATTCCACCAGTGTGCCGAGGATTGGATTGAATATGCGGTGCATCGCCCGTTGATAGGTGGCACCAGCATTCTTCAGGCCGAAGGGCATGACCTGGTAACAAAAGATACCTTGGGGGCCCTGAAGGCAGTGAACTCCTCATCCTCAGGGGCCATCCGGATTTGGTTGTATCTGGAGTATCCATCCATGAAGGAGAGGGCTTGGAACCCTGCCGTGGAATAAATCAATAGCTCTGTCACCGGAAGGGGAAAATCATCCTTCGGACAGTGGCGGTTGAGATCGCAGAAGTCGATACAGACTCTGATCTTCCCGTTCTTCTTCATGACCGGCACAATGTTGGCCAGCCATCTGGGGTACTGAACTTCCCTCACGAAGTTGTCTTTGATAAGCTTGTCAACTTCGGCCTCAACCATGGCACCGTGGAATGGGTGCATAATCTTGGGAGGCATCTTGAACCCGCGATGGTTCGCAGGGAGACCAAGGCGGTGGACGGCTACCTGAGGATCTAGCCCCGACATCTCGTCATATCCCCAAGCGAACACATCACGGTGCTGTCTGAGGAAGTCCACGTACTACTGCCGCACCTCAGAGGGCATGGAGGCACTGACCAATGTGGGTCTTGGATCTGCCTCAGTTCCAAGGTTCACCTGTACTAACTCATCGACCGTGGTGGAGACGCCCTCCTCAACGGTTGGGGGTCCATCTTCCACGTCCTCTCCACTCGGGGAGGGATCGTCCATGGGAGAGACTGCGTTGGAAACTGCATTGGGGCTACCAGATCCTGCTGGGCCACTGGTGTTGGCATGGGCGATCACGGTCATCTCATCATGAGACTCACAGGCCGTCGAGACCATGGCTACGTCCAACCGGTTGATCGGGAGGACGTAAGCGTCATCCAAACTTTCCCAGGGATCACTTGCAACAACGACAGGCTCAACCTCACCTGTCAGGATCTTCTTATCCTTTCTCTTGTAATAGTCTGCGTCCAGATAGCGGGCTTCACATGAGGAAAAAGGAGAAGCATCTCCCTGATGCACGCCTACTCGACAATTAAGGGAGTATTTAAAGCATTGGTGGTATGATGAGGGAACCGCCGCATGAAGGTGGAGCCATGGCCTGCCCATCAATGCGTTATACGCAGTGTCTTGAGAGACTACCATGAATTCGGTGTTGGAAACCAGGTCACCGAACTGGGTCTTCCAACGTATCTTGCGGACTGGAGTTCGCTCGGTGCGGTCGTACCCCTGGATCCTGAGGTCGGAGGGAATCAAGTCATCCTCAGACAACCCCAATCTCCGGAGCGTCCGAGTTGGAATCAGGTTAATCCCGGACCCCGTGTCGACAAGACAGCGCCGGACTTCAAGGCCATTGAACTGGCCAGTAACATACAGCGGACGAATGTGCCCTTGTATAGGAGGGTCTTCATCCTTACTATAGAAGGAGATAACTGCCTGACATTCGGCGTTCTCAATCGCTTCGGCGTGAAAGGCCTCTGCAGCCGCAACCTCCATCTCAAACTGGAGGGGGCTCTTCAAGGCTTCAACGAGCACCTCGCGCATCTCAGGTGACAGGCGCAGAGCCTCAAGGATGGAGAGCCTTTCTGGGATGTCAGCCAAGTGCTTCAGGACATCATAATTTCTTGCCAAGCGCGAGCCCCTGGTTGCAGGAGGTTGCTATGCGGTTGGAGGCATGATGGGCCTTTCCGGTTGGACCGGCGGCCGACTAGTGCTTGGTGCATCTCGCTGTTCACTGGTTGAAGCCCGGGAAGTGGTCACCGTACTGGGGCCAGGAGGACGGGATGGACTCGTGGCAGGACGGAGCTGGTCGCGGCGCGGCTGAGGCGGTTCTACGTGGTCCCACACCACAAACGGTGGCGGAGGCGAATCTGTCATCCCCAGATGGGGGGGCTGCACGCACTGAGCTCGATTTTGAGCCTGCTGCCTAGTCTCAGTGGCGTGCACGGCCTGGCTGGAGGTACCAATTTCCGTGCCCCAGCGACTCCTGTTGTTGCGGTTCTCCCGACGGTGAAGACGACCGGGGACACTAGGGAGGTCCACCTAGTGTTCTTCAATGTCGGGATCCGAAAAGGGATTTACCAGCTCGACGGTATTAACCGAAGCGTACCCAACACTATCACTGGACGAATCATTCATCACCGAGCGGATCCGGGGAGGGACCCCCATCTCTAGGGGCATGAAATCGCCGAGAGCGCGAGATAGTGGCGGAACTGGCGGGGCACGCTCTTCCTTCTTGTGCCGCCGCCGTTTGCTCTTCTCGGAAGAGGCAGGATGGGACGACGATGCCGAAGAAGCACCCAGAGATTCTGGGGGCTCAGGCAGATTCAAGTGCACACGGATGATTCCATGGGCGCGAATGATCGTCTTGCGGGCCATCCAGTCATTATACTTCTAGGATCCGTGGTCGGAGACCAGCTGCCATTTGTCCTCGTCGCCACTATCGTCATCTGATCTCACGAACACTCCCGCCACTTGTGCTGGAGCTGGGCCCAACATGATTACATTGTTGTTAATCTGGTCTTGGAGCCAGTCCTTAAATACGTAGCACCGCCGGATGGTGTGCCCCAGGGCCCGATGGTAAGGGCAGTAGCGGGGGTTATCCATGAGATGTTCCTCCTCTGGCCTCCAACACTCAGGCTGTCTCACAATCCTCTGCTCCAGGGCGCTCCGGAAAAAATCGGGGACCTGATCCTCCTGAAATGAGTATGTCAGGTATCGCGGGGCCATTGGAGTGTGGTCTTGACGAGGGGCAGGAGGGGCCTGCCGAGGAGGTTGACCCCGATTATCTCCCCCGGGTTGTGGCGGTACATTACGCGGAGGGGTCGGCCGGTTCTGGGGCTGCCGCTGCTGGGCCGGGAACTGAGCCCGTGGAGGCAGATTCCTGTGAGGCTGTGGAGCTGGCCTCACCGGCAACAGCTCCAACTGCCTGGGGGCCTCTATCTGGGCAACAGTAGCGGGCTCAGCCCTGCTGACTCTCCTTGAAGGGATCATAGGATGCAGCGGGTGTGCCTGACTGACCTGTTGCAGGGCTTCCTCAAGACGTTGAGCTTTGTCTGAGAAGTCCCTGAACCCTTCGGGGTAATTCTGAGTTATCAAGGAAGTGACCAGCTCGGTCTTGACGTTCCCGACACACATTGTCAGCAACTGCTCCTGAGTCAATGGCATGTCAAGGGAATACGTGAGACGGAGTGCCCGATTTCTCTTCCCCAGCCCCTGGCGGGTTCCATGCCCCGGTGCTGAATGCTCGGCCGGGCAACATGCTAGTCTTCCAACACCTCTAAAAGCTATCGGTCTTCGTATTCAGGAGAAGAGATTCACGTCGGGTTCAATATTTTCTGTTTCGGTGTGGCTGTGCGTCGGGTTTCTGTTCCGACGCTGTTCCGCCAGGACGCGTTCGCGCGTGCGCCCGTCGACCCGAGGGGAGGGGAGCGCGGCTTGTGGCCCCGCAGTCCCGCTTTCCAAAGGCGGGTGGCATCCGTCCCTTATTCAGGGACATCTGCTCCTTGATCGAAACCGGGATGATGGGATGTCGGCTCCTCCTTCCGTGGACGTCTCCTCGAAACTCATCGCCTAATCCGGGTCTCCCTCATAGATTTAAGAATGTTCGTGAATCTCATTCCCGGCACCATATCTTCGTGGACACCGGTTAATTACGCTGCTTCCGCCCGGACGCTCCAAGGAGTCTGGTCGGGGCAGCAACCCGCGGTGAGGAGACCGGGTAGCTCTGGGTGTTGGGGGCGTGTCTTAACACTACGGCTCTGTATGTCTGCCTTCTGTCCCTAATAGGGCTTCTCGAAGGCGTGATGGCCTGAGGCATCCCACGCTGGGTGCGGGGAAATGCGTTACCTGAGGTTTTCCTCAGCTTCCCATGTTTAACACGGGGTATGCCGCGAGTTTAACATCCAGCGGGGACAACATCGGACTGATCAACACTAGGAGTGGATCAGATGACAGAACCCCTTGCGGGGATCCTCCGATGTTGGGGCCAGCACATGGGCGGCTTCCCGAGTGAAGTGGAATGGAATGAAATGGCATGACCCCACCGGGATGTGGTGGCCCGGGTAAGGATCAGGATGGATGATGGAGTGAAGAGCTTGGACCTCGTAGAGGCTTCCTACGTACCGCGCGTTAGCGCGGATCAAAGTCAGCATAGTTCGGATATACAGTTTAACGTCATGTTGGACGATGGCAAGCTGACTCACAAGGAGGTCGAGGCTGCCGGGCAGAGGATTGAACCGAACCACCTCGCACAGAGGGGGATGGAACGGCCGGGTGGATCACAGTTTCACGTCATACTGGACATTGGAAAGCCGACTCACGAGGAGGTCTAGGCTGCTGGCACGCACGAAGTGGGTGGATCACAGTTTAACGTCTTGCTGGACGATGGTGTTTGGGGATTACACTCTAAGGAGGCCCATATGCGGCAAATCTCAGTTGGAGAGGGACTTGGGATGAAGATGATAGACACCTCAATCCCTTTCACGCCCTCTACTGGCTTCGGCAGTGGGGAAGCACAATGGAGATACACACGTGCAGTCCCCCACAAGGGAGGATTCATAGGTGAATCGACGCGAATGTGAACCCGTGAGGGGTCCACTGATGGAAGAACCGACGTGAATACGACCGGGACGACCAGGTGGTGGGCTTGAACCTCAGGGAGGCTTCTTACGTACCCTATTTAGGAGACAGGGATCAAAGTCCACGTAGTTCATTCTGTCAGGACTTACGCACTGAGGCAACCTGAGTGTGGCAAAGCTCAGTTGAAGAGGGACTTGGGCCGAAGGTGAGAGACACATCGATCCCTGTCACGCCCTCTACTGGCTTCGGCAGTGGGGAAGCACAATGGAGATAGACATGTGCAGTCCCCCACAAGTAACTAGGGGTTTGTAATACCCTACCCACGTGGGCGACGGCCACTCCAATAAATCGTCCCTAAAGAAGGGAAATCCCGACATCCCTGCAGAGACGAGAGGGTGGGGGCCACATCAAAACCGGGGGGACCCTGCGTGCGAGGCACAAGATCGGGTGATGCGGACAGTTTAACGTCTTGCCGGACGAAGTACAGTTTAACGTCATGTTGGACGATGGGGTTTGGGGCTTACACCTTGAGGAGGCCCATATTCTAGGCAGTTTAACGTCGTGCAGCTTGGACGAGGCACAGTTTAGCGTCCTGCAGGACGATGGATGCTTGGCAGTTTAACGTCCTGCAGCACGGACGAGGTGCAGTTTAGCGTCCCACAGAATGATGGATGCTTGGCAGTTGAACGTCCTGCAGCGCGGACGAGGTGCAGTTTAGCATCCTGCAGGACGATGGATGCTTGACATTTTAACGTCCTGCAGTGCGGATGAGGTGGTGCCGCCAATGGGTCCGTGTCACTTCGTGCGAGCCTGGAGGGCCGCACGGGAAGAAAACGTACGGTGTGGGCACCCGGGATGAAGATCATCGGGCGCCACACAAGAGGGAACCCTCAGGGGGTCAAAGGGGGCGACCCTTGGCGGTTTGCGCGCAAAAGAGGATCTTGGCGCGCAATACCGCGGGTCGGCGTGCAATTGGGCGGGCTGCCGCGCAATTGGGCCAGCGCTTTGCGCGCGGAAGATGGAGATTGCGTGCACCGGGCCTCTGATAGCGCGCGGGGAATAGAGATCGCGCACACCGGGCCTCTGATAGCGCGCGGGGGCAACGGCCCATTCTTTAACGAATGGCCACTTAGTAATGGGGGTGCGCGCAATCGGGCTGGATTGCACGCACCCGGGGGGGGGGGGGAATTGCGCGCAAGAGGCTTCTTTTGCGCGCGAAGGCCTTTGGGTGAGGATTGGGTAAAAGGAACGAAGCCAAAAAGGGTTGCGCGCGAAGGCGAACCTCGGGGCTTGCTTGCGTGAAATAAAGGAGGTTACCTGAAGATCGGCATTGCGTGCGAAAGGGGAGGGATTGCACGCACGAGCGACCCTTCAAATTCTGGAAACCTCAAAACGTCGGGGGTCGCCTTGTATTTATAGGCAACCCTGGGCGCGCAATTCGGCTCGCGGGCGCGCAATTCGGCGCGCGGGCGCGCAATGCCGTGCAGGCATGAAATAGGGAACCGACGCGCTTCAGGGCCGCGCACGGGCGTCGGGCGCGGAAAATTACGCGCCGACTCGGCCAATTGCGCGAATCCCGGAAGGAATGCGCGCGCATAGCCAATATTGCGCGCGGGCCTCCAAAATTTCTCGCAAGGTCTTCGGGCCTTCCGAAACATGCTTCTGACTCCAAATATGACCTCGCTTTCCTCATCTAGAACTTCATTTGAGGAGCAACGGACTTTTCTGGCGTCTACACCCACGGGCTGGCAACTAGTTCCGAGCATTGACACAAAGAAGTTGGGAACAATTTGGCCCTTATTAAGGATAAATAAATATAATATAAAAAATTAGAAAAATAAAAGAAAATATACTAAACAACATGGCATCAGAAAAAGGAATAAACAATGCAATGTGACATACCTCAGGTGACCCCGTTGGTCACCACGGTACGTAAACTACACTCTCTCCTGAAAGAGATCCAAGACTGAAACCTGATACTAATAATCAATATAGGGATGAGCACTGTGGTGCTTAGTATTAATGCCAATATATAACCATGTCCTATGCCCCTACCTTTAGTAATAAATCCAATCATGCCTTTTTGAAAAAAAAGTATAATAAAATAAGGTTTTCCATTCTTTTCAAATGCAAGTAATGATTTTTCATTTTCAAGTAAATCATTTCACCACCACTACATTTTTAAAATAGGTTCAAAGAATGAATTAATGTTTAAAAATTAAAAGGAACCAGTTTGGATTAAAATATGGTTTTCAAAAAAAAAAGAAATCAAGTATGAAACAACTGAAAATAAAGTTACATCACAAGAAAGATGTCACAAATGGGAACCCTGGGTAATACCTATAGGTAGCTAGCACATGTGGGAACCTAGAGACCTCACATATCAGTTAAACGTGGCTTAGAAACCATGACCCTCAGAAAAACATGGCTATGAAGACCACAACCCTCAGAAAACGTGGGTTAGAAGACCATGAACCTCAGAAATTAAAATGTTTAGTTTGTGTTGTTGCATCAACACTTCTAGACAAACTGGGATGAACCCCTACCATGTCATCTAGCTTAATAGTCCTGGTCGCCCACCTAGATTCCCAGGTTTCCCATTGTGCTCTATTTTAAGTGGTGGTGAGTTTTATTTATCATGAAAATATGCATGTACATAACACTTTTCATTTTCTAAAACCCATTAAACCTCTCATCATCATTTTCCCTCATTAAGAGCATTCCCCATCTTCTAGGTCGCCCAATTCATAATCATTAAATTTGGAACATAATAATGCATTCAACCTAAAAATCATTTTTTTCTAAAACCATAGGGGGCGTGCCTTAGGAGAGGTATTTATTTTTCATAAAGCATTCATAAGATTCCAAAAAATGCTCAATTACATAAAGGGAACATTTTTTACAATTAACTGGACAAAAAGGCCAAACACCTTTGGAAATACACATTACTAATTCGAAACCACTTAAAAATCAATTTTCATGAAGATGTTAGTTATGACTGATAGCATTAGAAATACATTTCAATTTTCAAAACAAATGCATAATCATTTCAAGAAACTACAACCAAATTTCATAGCATGTGTATATAGCATAAATGTAAAACATACTTTTAAAACAAAAATAAATTATGAAATTTATAATAAAGTCATATGAATAGTGGACCTACCTCTTACATGCAATTATTTGTCGACGACCACTCGAACTGACCTAGCGCACTTCTTTGCACATGCATATATACATATATATATAAGTACCTCTATCTGAATTCCAGATAATCCCCGCTCCATGAGGTAATATGTACAAAGAGGGAATATATGTATATATATATGCCTTACATTATGCATGCACATGTAGGCGTTCTTGACCCCCACAACTCAAAACCATCGAAGCAAGGCCCAATGCACTACACATATAATTTATTAAAGTAATTAAACACTTAAATGTTTTATTAAACATTTCAAAATAACATATAAATAATTTACACCAATGACACACCACTTACATAACTTGTAAAACCCATTAGAAATATTACAAGAAAAATACATAATCTAGTTATCTATTTCAAATGGCCTTTCCAGATCATCACCTAAACTAGAACCAATTCAAAAACATGCATTTCATTATTTAAAACATATATGATTTACATTTAGAAATACAAAACAACCCAAATATGCCAAATTATTCATTTTCCTTTTAAAACCTAAAACAAAACCCATTTTCACCATAAGTACCATTGGAATTGTGATTCGCACAGCCATAAAATTGAATAAAACATTTTTACAATTCATGAAACAGCTAAAAGGGTCAAAACAAGATTTTATATGATAAGTAAAACCTATTTCACATTAAGAAACCAATTCCTAACTCACACATAACAAATTCTTTAAAAAACTAGTTTTTCATCACTTGCAAAATGAAATAATTCATTTTCTTAATTTATAAAACATTATCAAGGTTCAAACCAAAACAACATCCACACATGTTTCACATGAATTATAAGTTTTAAAAAAACACTTAATAATTTTATAAAACAATTCCAAGCGGTATAACAAGACTTTGGAATGAAACACCCAATCAAAAACATCCTCTAAGGGAAAACTCACATCAATAACATGATAAAACAGAATTTTCAGCCCTTGCGCAACATAATAAACCAACAACGATGTTTATAAAACAAAACGAAAGGCTCAACATGGGTTTCCAAAAATTTAAAATAGTCATATCAAAAAAACACGCTACTAAACACATTGAAATAACATTATACCTCATGTAAAACAATATTCGCACAAAGGAAACTAATTAATTAGTATGCTAAATTAATTACATAGGAAAATTAATTTATCAAACATTACTTATATGTGCAAACACATACCTTCGGTGTCGAAACATCAAATATCGATGCAAAACTTTGATCGTGAACCAATCGCACCATTAGCAACAACAATATGACCCTAACTCAAGCATTTGAACCAAAATCAACAAAATCAAACCAAAATAAAGACCCTAAAAACATATAACTCTAATATAAAACTCTACTACTAGAAGAAAACAACCAATCATAGTGGAACACACCTGCATATTAAATTATAGGAGGTTGGTTGAGTGCGACAAGGATGGTTCCGTGCTAGCAGTCGCACGCGTAAGGGGAGTTCGGCCGGAGGTGTTGCCTGCTAGTGGGGGTCACGCAAGGGGGAAGGTGTCTTGCCTGTATGAGGGGGGATGCTTCCAGTCACGAGGTGCGGTGCACGTGAGAAAGGGGAGGCTGCCGGTCGGATGCCGGCCAGAGGGAGGTAGAGCAGATAAAGGGAGGGAGGTGTGCTAGAAGGCCCGTGTCAGTGGGGGTGGCGTGAGCGGGATAGGAAGGGGAGGGGGTCGGCTGCATAATGGGAAAGGGTGAGGGGGAGATAGTGTTAGGATTTGATAGAATGAAAATAAACAATAATGAAATAAATAAATAAATAAAATAGAAAATAAGGAAATAAAAGAAAAGAGTATAAAATAAATAAAATTTTAACATATAATAATGAACATAATAAGAATTTTAATAAACTCCAATAATAATAATAATACTGTCCATAAAATCTTAATAATAATTATAATAAACATGATATTAATAATATAATCAACAACAATAATAATAACAATAATAATAAGATAAAAATAATTAAAAATAAATTAGTAATAGAAATATCGATACTATTTATAATAATCATTATAAAAATTATAATAACATAATAGGATATAAATAAACATAATATAACAAAAAATAAATTAATAGAATGTTAATAATAATAACTTACAAATAATAACCTTATATTAAAAATCTTGGTGAAAATAATAATAATAATAATAATAATAATTACCATTATTATAATACTTAAAATAACCCATTAAAACTCATTTAATTTATTTGTCTTGAACATGAGGCAGGCCGCACGATGACCCGGGCAAAGCCGCACAGCTTTGGAAATGCCCTGCCCATGCACCAGATGCTCTCAAGGTCAAATCATTCATTCATCAACAAACTGAAAACTTTTTATACATTGTTAGCCCGTGGCTCGATAGAATGATTTAGAGTTAGATAAAATAATAAAATAATATCATATTAAAAGTTCGGGTGTGACAATCCCTAAACATATTTTAAAGGGAATTTCTTATATTATCAATACAATTTTCTCTTGGATGTAAATTTTTTTGGTATAAGGTACATCTATTCAAGAGTGAATTTTTCTATCCTATAAATTCACTAAATCCTTTCATAAATCTAGAATGGCTGAAAATATTTCCAAAAAACCTGAAATTCAAAAATCAATTGATACAATGGGTTGTAGTTTATATTTAAATGCTCAATTGTGCATTGGATTTAATGAGTCCTTTATCCTTAGAAAAAGAATATGTTTAATTCAGACTTCCATTCAATTCGTGTTAATGACTCTGAAAAGGATTACATTAATTTATCGAACGTTTCCAACAAGGTGAGCCCCTTTCTACTATTATTTAAATGTTTTTTGTGGATTACATAAGAATATTTATCATGATACATGTAGATCAGATCATGATTAAGATGAATCATGACTATAGGAATTTTACTTTTCCATGTATTTCTTATATGTTGATGATATCATCATTTTTCCAAGTAGACAAAATTAATATCAAAACTCTCAAAATTTCCCACTCACACTATAAATAACTATATGAAATACAATTAGTTAAATAAAATCATTCATCATTTTGGGGAAATTGGTTCCTTCTAAACGAAAATACAATATTATTGATGAATTAGGTATTAAAGAAGGATTATTTCCTTTCACCTATCTCAGTGTTCCAATTTTTTGCGGCATACCCAAATCTAGTAACATTTATAAATCTCTCTATAAAATTATTCACCAACATTCACCACGGAATAGAAAATCCAATTCTATACATGGTTATATTTTTCTAGTGAAATATATGATTGGATCTATAATGGTATATTCCCCGATGATTTATACCTGGAATGTTGGCCTCTTACAAAAACAAATTCCTTCATTAATTTTTTTTGAGAATAAGGACACTTGAATGAAAACCAGTTATTTTTGCATTGTCTACATATTTCAAAACATTGTATAAGTATGATATCAATATTAAAAATCATAAACTCTTCAATGATACCTTTGAATACCATCTCATATGGAACATACTTTTTAATGAATCTGATAATATTTCATTCATTAATATTAGATTTCAATAAAAATTGTAGAAATGAAATTGGAATTGTATGATATTTTCTATCTAGTCATCCATTAAGAATTATTTTTCAGGCATAATGTATAACTCTAGATGGTGGATTATCAGAGATTATTCACTAATTTATTGGATTGAAAACCATAATATTTCCCAATTAATCTATATGGTTCACCCTAATCAATTTCCATGGAATAATAATTGTTCTATATAGAATGTTTTATACTTTCACCGCTTTAATTTACCCTAAAATGTTAGTAATGTAATTGAAAACTACTCCTTTGTAAACACTAATTATTTTTTACGTTGGAGGCCTAAACATAACGACATCCCTGATTCAAAAATGTTTTACAACAAATTTTTAGTAATTATTATAATGGTTTTCATTATCTTAAAAACATAAGCAAATTATGGTAACGCCTTTGAGACTAACTCTTGAATGGCATATAGATCACAATTAGATTCCCACATACATATTTATTCAATCATTCGGGATTAAACTTTTCACTAAATGTAGTCATTATAACTAGCATAGTAAAGACAGTAACAGCTTATTTAATTCTTGTGCTACTTTAAATTCCCATTAGAATTATGGTTGTGATATTTCTGAGTGAATATAGTTACTTCAGGACTCGATAATCTCTTTACTTCTATGTTTTATGAATATAGAATTATCTTAAAAATAAAGAATATTTTCTTAACTACGATTGATGAAATTATTCATGTGATATAATATTATATAAATTATATTATTCATAACAATTCTTTATCTAGTTTAAATTCAGGTCATATGTGGATCCACATTTCCATTCACGAATCACCTTCAGTTCAGAAGGGACTTCACAACTTCACATTGAATGAATTTGGGATTCTATAGTATATTGGTATTAATTATATTAATCGTCAAACTTGACACACTATCAATGTGTTATGGAAATATCTTCTCTGAGGATGGACTAAAGTTAATGTTAATTTTGCCTTTATCGGAAACCCAAACGTCTCATGTTATGTCTCAATGTATATAAATCACTTGGGAATGTTATTGAGTGTTTCTATAGAGGCTATGGGATTTCAGAGACTCCAAAAGTATAAATTATGAGTGTGGTCCTTGATATCTCTTTCATGAAGAAAAAAGGTTTGAACAATATCTATATTGAATGTGATTATACTACCATCATGCGAGCTCTATGGAATGGTTTAGTGCACATTGTGCGGCCACATACAACATGTTGGATGGACGATCCTTAATTTCTTATGGATATTAACTACATTAACCCTCATGCATTTTGTAAAGTGAATATGGTTGGGGATGGTCAAGCTAATATGGGAGTAAAACATTACATTACTTGGATAGATGATCTCATTGTTGATTTAAATCCATTTTTATTATAAGTATTCTTAAAAAAACCTATCTTTTAAACTCATGTAATATATTTTTTACATTAATAAATATATGTTCCATGGTTGTGACCATGAAACCCCCTTCACAAAAAATAAATTATTTGATGGGAATTTCCATTGATAAAACATTTAGTCATTACATTATTCCACCTTATGAATTTTCTCTCACAAAATTTCATTTTACATACTATGGTGAAAAAATTTGTAGGTACTTTTCCTTCATCTCTTTCTCATGTTTTCTTATTTACTCATTATACATATTGTTCTGCCGTAGTAATTTTACCAAGTCAGTTGTCTAGTTGTGCTGGATATCATATATCTGATCCATGATCGCCACTTTCTTCTCCTTGTAAGAATGATCGTTCTCCAATTGTACCACCTATTAAAATGGTACATTTGATGGGTTAGGTAGGTACATCCTTTAGAGTGATACAAGTAAGACAAATTTTACATTTGAAATGGTAGGTGAATGTTCCATTCAATAGGCCATAACAACAACATTATCCAGAATATCTAAGAGTCCCTTGTACCTGGGACATAGCATTAAATTTTTTCCAAACCTCAATACCTTCATTCATGGATATATGCAGAGAATACCATGTCTTAAACAATAAAATCATGGTCATGTGGATGATTGTCTGCATATACTTTTTTTTCCACTTTGGAAAGCCTTAATGTGATATTGTATAATTTTCACCGTAATTAATATTTATTCACCAATTTTTTGGTTCTAACAGCATACTATCACCAACAACATCAAAACATGTAAGTGTTTGACACATTTTTCTATAGAGATCATATATTGTTCCATTATGATGCTTGAGTGGAAATTGTTTTTGTAGGATAATTAGATCACTAGAAGATGTTGGTCAAACCCTCTTTGGGATTCCATGGAACAAGCTGTAATCATGTATTAAATTGAATGATTTTTTCACTCATATTAGACATTAGTTTGACGATGATAGGCCATGTTGAAGATGGAATCAGTGCTTATACCATGATGTAGAATTTTCTAGAACATCTTTCAAAAACTTGGATCTTTATTGAATACAATATATAGTGGTACACCATGTTTACAGAACATCCATTTGATGTTTATACATTCTATTTGATCCAATGTAAATTCCTTCAGAATTGTGAAAAAGTGAGCTATCATTGTAAGGTGATCCATAGAGACCCATATAGATTTTTTTCATATATTTGTATTAGAAGTCTACTAATAATGCTCGTAGTAATGTTCTACCACATCCATGATGTTACGTGAAGATGTTTCATCACTGCAATATAATTTTATCTTTCTTCCTTTCCTTGTAGACATACGATTTGCAATGATGTATACTCAGCGATATCCATCTTTATATTATCCCACAAAATGTTCTCTCATTTATCTTGATATATCATTTTGGTCCCCATGTGAATAAATAATGATGAACTATTCCCATAATTGAAAATCTCCTTATTTATATCTAGATCAAATGGTATACATAATCATAACACAAATGATGAAACACATTGCCCTTCAATATTGAACTAAGATTAATCTTCATTCATAACAGCATCAATGATTTTAAAATTTTCCACAGATTTTTTGGGTATCCTATAATTTCCCAAAGAGGGTGGGTTGAGAAAGGATTTGACGAAGGATTGTTGATATTCATCCCATAATGATTCCCATATCCATAATATTAAAATATATAAATATTGAATCCTTTTCGATTCCAATCATTGATAATGATGCAAGATCCATTCTACTTAGATCATCTTCCACAATATTTTCATTACTAGGGTGGTAGTGTATTGAGAAATCACAATACTTGATAATATTTAACTGTCTTCCCTTCTTCAAATTATATTCCTTCTATGTGAAATATATTTGATACTCATGTGATCAGTATAAATCACACACTTCTCCCCATAGAGATAAAAACACCATATTTTCAATGGAATGATCATATCTGCCATTACTAGATCATTCATGGGATATACTTTTTCTTGTATTTATATCTTTATTGAGGTTTAGTATATCAGTTTATTATTGTACATATGTAAGAAACATAACCCATTCCTTTAGGAATTACTAAACCACACAATGAATTCTCTACTAATCTAGAGGGTGAGTATTGGTGCAGTGATATGCATATTTTTAGGGTCCTTAATGATTTAATCACATTATTGAGTCCAGGTGAACATAACTCCCTTCCATGTCATCTCATTAATTGGGGTTTAATATCATGATATGTTCATAGAAAATAATCTTCAAAATATGGCTAGACCCAGAATGCTATGGATCTCCATTACAGATGTTTTCCTGGGCCACTCATCTGTAAAGACCTGTATTTTACATGTTATATTTTTAAAATTATATGGAATTTTATGAGTCCGTGAAAATTGAAGGTGTTTTATTCTGAGGCCCGATGTTTCTTGATTGATTTTTATAAAAAAAAAATCAGGTACACTCATTAAATACTGGAGAAACACTTTCTAACTTTTGAATCGTTTCTCAGAATAAAAATCTGAGGTTTTCGTTGAATCCATAACATCAGGATTCACTTAAGAGAGGCTTCACTTCGGCCACAGTATGTCCATATAAAATTTTTGTTTTTATAACTTTTAATCGAATAAAAAATAACATTATTATTTTATTTTATTATATTCCTCCAACAAACATGCGGTATGGTGGGAACGACGACGTGTCAAGAAAATAAATAGACTGACCCCCCAATCTATGTAACAAAATTGTTGGGGGGGGATTAGGTAGAATCCTAATAATAATCCCCAATTACTCCTAGAGTAGTTACTTACTCACCCCACTCCTATAAATATAGATCTTGTGGGAGGGGTATCAGACAAGCTTCTCCAAGCAGTGAAGTTGTTTTGGAGTGTCCTTGCACTGATCTCTTAGAAGATGGATCTGACCCCACTAAGAGGTGACATGCAACACTGAAACCCGAACCGGAGTATGAACTTCGAGTGGTGGTGAGGGAGGTCTGTTGCAAGGATGGTGACCAACAGGGCCCCTCAACCGCGAGCGCTCCCTAACATTTCAAGGTAGGGGTTGCATTGATTTTCATTTTCCCCGCTTCTCATTCTAAGAAGATATGAGCTGATCAACTCACAAACAAGTTGAATTGTTGTTTTACATGATTTTATTTTTATATGTGGGAGGCTGTACTCTATCATTTGTGTCAAGAATTGAGAATGAGGCATGAATTTTTAGTTCATCATTTCCTCGAAACTCCCCCAGGTTTATATCTAAAATGGAAGGCGTGGGCTAATATGAACAATGCTCGAGCCCCATTGTTCGTGTGTTATTTGTGATCACCATTTTCTTGAAGTTGGTGAAAACCCATAGCACGACCTACCCCAACTATGATCATGATCCAAAGATACTGAAAATACCGACAGTGTAAGAATGTGGGCCACTAGTGCATGATTGGAGGCCTAACGAACACCATACCGCCCGCACAGGCGCCAGACCCAGCTCATAGTGGCGTGTCAACCAACAACGTACATGGCAGGGGACCACCATACCTTGACCTTACATGGGAGGTTCTGATGGTGGGGACCACTCGAACCATAACTTCCAATAAGGGGTTATGGTGGTGGGGACCACCTCCCATTAATCCCCCCTTTTAATTGGGAGACACCCTCAACTCCCTAATAAATGTTTGGGGAGCATCTTCAACACCTCTACAATTTTAATTATGCCATGGAAACGTATTAATTGTGCCAAATACCCCCTAATCAATTAAACCATTTTGAATATTTTGAAAAAGACTTTATAGATATTATAATATATTATCTTGGGCTGCCTTTTTCATTTTTTGTTGAATTGTATAGAGGAGGAATTAATAATAAGACTATTTTATTCTTAATTAATTTTCAATAAAATTACATTAAAAGGAAAATGATATATAGAAAATGATATTATATATTTGAAATATGAAAAATAAAAATATTCCAGATATTATTTTTGATATATTTATTACCATATAATTTTGATTGACTATTAGTTAACTGATTCTAATTACTAGAATGATAAAAAAATTCCAAATATCAATACATTTTACGTTTAAGTTATTTTAAGTCAATTAAAACAAATATGGAAAAAATATATCAAATATTATACAATAATATATTTAAAAAAAATAAAATGTCCTTAACTAATTTAATAAAATATAAATCCCATAAATTTTACATATTATCGATTTTGATACTATTTACAACATTAAATTTGAAAAACATCAAGACATCATGAAAATATGGAGAAAATTATTTTATTATATTTCTATGTTGTCATGTTCATCTGGATAATTGTTTTATTACATTAAATATCTAATATTATTTTACATTTAAAAATTTTATTTTCATTTATTCAATTATTATTTGATTTGAATAATTACTCCATCAGCATTGGGTTAGGATTTAGGGTATCTGTTTATTTTAATATATTTGTTTATATATTAACATCATTTAGATAAATTTTTTATATTTCATTGTATTATTTAAATTTTCTCATATATTATTCTTATCCTAATATTAAATTTATTGTACATTTTAAAAAATGATTCCAACTTTTTTAATTGTCACAAATTTTAATAATATTCAATTAATTTCCTTGGAAAATTTCCTATTAAATAGATCGATATCATACATTTGTTATTAATGGTAAAATTAAATTCATCAAATAAGTGATAGGCTGAAAATGAATGGCCTTATGATGTATTTTTAATCTAGATTTTCATGTTTCACCTTTAACGATGTATTTTTTTTTACCATAGTTACAATTCATAAGGGAAAAAAATAAAGGAGTATTAATTTCCAAATTTGGACATTCTTAATCTAAATACTTTATTAATTTTATGCAACTACATAAACATGAATGACTTAGATAAATTTTTATTTATGTGCCTGAAATATGAAAACCCTCTTTTTAGGGAAAAAATTTTAATTCTTAAAATAATATTTTTTAACCTATTCCTAGAAAATATATTTTGTGATTTTTTATGAAATTTTATAATGAAAATACATTATACATTTCAAAAAAAAATTCACCTAGATTAATTTATGATTTTTTTATAAAATTCATCATATGCATAAAAAAAATTTAAAGAATAACAACACATTTGGTTTAACCTATTATTTTAAAATCATATAAATTGGGAACTAATAAACTCATTTTATAAATGAATAGACCACGTAATTTTCATCATTTCGTTATTTTTATCCATTCCTTATAATAAAAAAACTAGTAGATAATGTACACAAAATATATTAACAAAATAATGTGGTTAACTGAAAACCAATATGTAATTTAATGGATGATATCAAAAAAATTAGTTAAAGAGAAATATTAAATAAATATATTGTGGTGATACATTGGCAGCTACCATATTTACCTTTTGGAACTTATATTTTTCTATGTAGATACTATTATAGTATATAGAATTTCATATCTACACATCATATTTCTGTATATATTTTTTGGTGTATGTTTTGATTAGGGTAAATGACCTATTACCCTACTTAACTTGTTCTCACAGAGGGTAATTCATCCCACATTCAAGTTTGTTAAACTCTATATTCTAGTTACCAACCTCAGCCTACCAGACACTAGATAAAGGAAGAAACCATATAACTTATATTATTTATAGTCAATGGTGGTGTACAATTTCTATGGTATAGGTCCTGCTAGAGTTGTATAAGATCATTAAGATGGCAGATATTATAAAGGTTAGGTGGGGTGAATTGGATATATCATGTCTTGGATTAGAAAGAGTGTCAACTATGTTAATGTTGAAATGTAAATTGGCGAAAACATATTAGACCTAGGTATTTAGCATCCCATAGATATTCGTGTAACAACATTATGATAACTGGTTCTACTAATGAATAGATACTAGTTATATGGAATAGATCTAGGGATGGATCATGAATGATTCTTATTTCCACTAGTGATTGTAATAGATAGACCATGGAACATGTTAAAAAAATATGAAGCTTACAATTAATTAATAAAATATTTTAATATATTATATATTATTATACTACGACCTATATTAGATTTTTCTCTTCTCTAAAATGGTTCCATGTAATCATTATTATAATGATATCAATTATTATGTTCAATTCAATTTTCCTAAAGATCACCACATAGTGGACGTCCATGATGAAATAAAATTATTGCAGGACACTCTAAGAGATTCATCACCATTGTCTATAGAAGCATAAGATCTACATTCTCAATTTAGTTTTACAATATATATTATCATATTTTATGATAATATTTATCAGGATCTGGACATGGAGGGAGAAATTGGTATCATTAGTTGTGATGATGATATACAGAGTAGAGAGGTAATAATGGATCTTTATCATCAAGGATCACATGGAATCTATAGTATTTTGTGATATATATGAGTCAAATATAGATAATTTTATCTTTCTTCAACAAATATGATGGAAATTACACATGATATCCTATTAGTTTGATAGGGGATTTCTAGTGCGCAATAGTTCAGGAACAATTTAATATCCCTAAATCATTATGATTCATTACTATTTCTAGATGAGGAGTCCATGATGATTGATTTTTAATTTGTCATTCATATTGATATCTAGTTCCATGTCACACAGTTTATGGTGAATATGTATCCTTAGGTGTTGGTGATAGTAGTGATTATCGAAATAATGTTGGATAGAACCCAATCTCCATAAGGTTAAATCTTTCAGCATACATCATGAAAGAGAGGTGTGGTCTGGGGTTCCAAGATTCATGGACAGAAGATCATTCAGTGAACATTGGGTATGTTCCATCACCCATCATCTTAAGTCTATATTAGGGTTAGGGGATGTATTTTAGAACTATGAAAAGGTATAATCCATATTTTTTATTATATAGGATGATATCACATGTAGTGATTGTGCCAAACCATTTTTGGAATACAACATTTAGCAGTAGTTTCATTATGGTATTTTTAGGAGATGAAGTTCTAGATGGGTTCTATAGCCTTGGATCAGTATAGAGAATATAGGGAATTAATATGTTAGAACAGTGATGCTCCTCATACACAAATAACATAGAACAACCTTAGAGGTTATCCTTAGTAGGGATAGTGATGTCATGCCATTTGTAATGGGAAACATCATGCATTAGTGATTCCATGTCCATGAGATAAATATGTAGTATGTGGTAAATTTTTATTTGTATTAAAGGGGTGATGGCTTTGATTGATTATGTAGTGATTCACTCATATGTATCACATAACCTCATATAAGAATTATGGGTGTAATGTAGAGAGACTATCAATGCATCAGGCATTGACTACCTTTTTTGGAGGTCAAGATGCATTTTGTGATGTATGTTTTTTCTTTTATCTTGTGTTTAGAGAGCATTTATATTGGGTATATTTACTATGTTTATATATATAGTCATATGATATTGTCTTATATGAATTTTTGGTATTCAGTTCAAGATATTGTGGATTTCTTCATCATGAATGTTGTAGTTTATGATGTTTATGGAGAGTTAATGGTGTTTGTTGGTGACTGGGACCATCATTTGGGATATAGGAAAGTTCCATCTCTATCCTATTTATTGTATAATAATATGGTGATTTCATTTCATGTTCCACAATTGTTTCTTACCATGGTTGTAATAGAGTATGTTGATGAATTTTTAAAGGAGGTTATAGTGTTCACCTTATAACGACCCATACTTTACATACATTTTTAATAATTCAAAATTGAAGCACACTTGTTACAAAATATAACAAAACAATGAAAGGACCGTATATGTATAGTGTCTTTAGAAACTGGGAAATATAAACAACTGGTTCATAAAGAATCTAAATTGTCTACCATTTATTTCATCATATCTATAGTCCCTTTTGGCATAACATACTTAATAAACTTCTTCCTGAACTGGGGAAAGAAAAAATACAAAAGGTTGAGCTAAAATGATCAGTAGGGTAACCAAAATTAATATCAATCACATCATATTCATAAGAACATAACATTTTGGAAATCATACCCTGAAAAAGAGATCATAATTTCATAACATGGGATAAGTCATGGTAGTGAAATGTAATCATAATAATCATCACTTAAAACATGAAGCTTTCTGGCATACACACATAATCATAGAGAATCATTTCTTATTAGTCAATACTCATTTCCAAGACTATCTTAGTGGACAAAGTCCATTTCTGAATCGAGTTCATTCCTCATTTCAATCCGGTTTCACTGAAACAGCTTAACCTGCCGTTCCATCCATGTCTATCTCCTGAGATATAAAATCTTTACCCAATTAATTGGAGGGAGATATAGGTCCCACCCATCTCATAATGATACCATTCTTATGTGTTACACAAAATAAAAGAAATCATACATCATTTCATAACCCATGTAATAAAAATGGGATTCTTAAACATCGTGACATCATAAAACAATTAATATAAGATAAAGGAATTCATAAAAATAATTCCATGACAACATAATCAAATCAATGTAATAATAGGGATATAAAATGAACCCTATATTATCTTTGATGGAAAATAATTTTGATAAAACACTTGAACTCCATTCTTGAGGAAAATTTCCTTTCTACTTCAAAAACATTTATCCTTTCTTAACATGTCATACAATTTTGAACTAGAATATTTTGATTAAAAATAAACATGAAAACTTGTAATGTAAGCTTCATAGAAATAATGTTTTAAAAATCCATTCATTCCGTATAAGTTAAAAAAAGACATTCTTCTCGTACTCTTGTCGGAAAAGTCAAAAAGTACCTCGTACAAAAAACGACAAAAGATTCCTTTCATATCATTTACTAAAAACTCAACGAAGGGTAAAATTTTATTTAATCAATTATAGGTGGATGAAAATAAAATTAAATATTGAGGAAACATGGATTTGTATGATAAAATACACCCCAGTAAATGCCAAAGTATAAACAATCTTGGATAAAAATGAGATTGTGATATTTTCCTTACAGTAGGTCCGATTTGCTTCGTAAGTGTCCGAAACTCCTTTATAATGATTTAAATAATGTCATTGAGTTATTCCCGAATCATATGCATTGTTATGATATCATATATGTTCATATTCTTAGCTTATTATTAGTAATATTTCATTGCTACTTGTTATTCGGGTGTTTATTACTTTTTGTTCTTATGCGTGTTTTGTCGAATAAATTATTATTCATCTTTTTAAGATAATGATATCTCATTTACAGAATGGTATTAGTGTAATATATATCATATTTATTCACTAAATTTATTTATGTAATCACTATTCAATGAAAATCATGTAGAACGAGTCGCATCACATAGTGGAGATGGTATTCCGTACGTACCCACGAGCGATGATATCGTTCCCATGATCGTGGAATTGTATTGGAGTGTATGTATACTATTTAAGAATGAATATCACTTTAAAATAACAATATATATTCATTATTTACACCATTATACGCATCCAAATATGGTGGTGGTGGAAAATATTTTACACCACGACGTGGAAACGGTATTCCGTAAGTACGCACGCGCGGTGATTTCGTTTTCCGTAGGATTGATATATGATGAAATAGGGTTGTATCATACTTATAATAACATATACGTATATGAGTGATACTTATGTTATTAATTCATAATGAATCAACTAAATAATAAGAAGTGGAAGAAGAAATAAAGTTGAAAGAATCGGTAACAGACATTACCTCTTCTTTGAAGCGCTTCTTTGAGACCTCTTTTTAGGGCACTAAAATTAGTCTTTTAAGAATACCAGGACCTCTAGGATGTTTCTAGGGAAGTGGAGAATAGAAATTATCAGGGGTCGGACGAGCTTGAAGGCACAAAGTGGTGTGAGGAAGAGAGGGAGGAGGTGCCCTTTTAGAAGGGAGGAGAGGGGCTCCTTTGGAAAAACTAAAAAAATTATTTTATTATAAATCCATATTCAATTTTAAATAGCTCCAAATTGATTCATTTAGATGCTAAGGTGGGGATGGGTCTAAATAATCTCATCCAATAGAATTTGGACAAGTTTAGTTTAATATTATAACCTTATCATTTAGATTTAACATTAAGTTAGATAATTTTACTTTTACCGTGTCTTTTTGTGTTCTTACACTATAAGGTTAATTAACATACTATAACAAGCCAAAATAACCCCAAGTTATTTATTATTAATATATAATACCTTATCTAAGTCATTTGTCTGATCCTTAGATTTTTAGGAATCAAATAACAATTAATATTATAATATTTGTTTTAAAAACTATTTTATTAAAATTTTGACACTATTTAGTAATTGATTTTTGTGAAACTCATAACAGAATCATTAACTCGAAAAACGTTAATTAAATCAATATTAACACGACATATTAACCTATAAAATTAGTTTATTTCATAAAAAGTCTAAAATTACATTTATTTGGGTATTTATAACATCAATTATGTCAATATTTCATTAATAAGATAATTATTGTATCATCATTGTGTCATAAATAAATTAAATTATTTAATGTCTAAAAATTACATATAATATATAATAATGTATGAAATCATTTTAGTTTTATAATGAATATTTATAGTCGAATTTATCTTATGTATAACCCTATATTAAAAATGATTTACTTATTAAACATTGATTTTAACTATTTTAACCCTTCTTTAAATAAATTAATAATAAATGTCCTAGTAAAATCCAAGTGGGCCTAAATGGTCATATTTTATTCCTAAGGTTGTTTTTGGTCGAATTTAAACTTATCCAATAGAATTAGGACATGTGTTAGAGTAATAATAATATCATTTTTACCCTTAATTACCCTATTTACTTTTAACCGTGGTTAAAAAAAGTAAAAAGTTACTATTCATAAAAAATTATTTTCATCTCATTGAACCACATTTTACTTACTGACATCAACCATGTCTCTCAGATTTTCGAAATTCCCCTCATAGAAGCGGTAAAATTTTGTTTTATGTAAATTTGCAAATTTTCCTAGGAGGTGGGTAAAAGATGGTGAAAAGTTCAATAAAATTTTTATATATATAAAATTATTATAAAATTACTCTAATGAATTACATTGAACTTATACAGGTATTATGTATCAATTTTGACCAAAAATAAATTTAAATAAAATAAATATTTATTTAAATAAAAAGTCGGTTTTTAAATAGCAACCTAGTGTTTTCACTATTCATCAAAAATTGAAAGTTTCCAGAAAAATACCAAAATTTCACCCTAGGATAATTTCGATATTACGAATCCAAAAATGAAGTCCATTTTGAAAAATAAAATTTACAATATTTCAAAAAGTGGTTATTACTATTCATAACGGCTAGTTTTAATAATATTTTAATAGCATATCGTTGTTTAGTGAAACTCGGTATTGCGTACGACGCAAGCTATCAAGGAAGGTCGCGATTGCGTGTAAAGAAATCCAAGCTAGTGCTGTGTGTAGTTAAACATTTCTTTGATGATTTATATAAAATAAAAACTAAATATTTCTTATAAAAGTCTGGGGTGTTACATTCTACCCCCCTTAAAATGAATTTCTCCCTCGAAATTCGTCACTTGTAACAAACAGATGAGGATACCTCTCCCTCATCACATCCTCAAGCTCCCATGTAGCTTCATCTAATCGGTGGTTCCTCCATAAAACTTTCACCAAGCGAGTGGTCTTGTTCCCTAGGACTTTTTCGCTACGTTCCAGAATCTCTATCGACTGTTATTCATAAGAAAGATCTTGTTCAAGCGGTACAACTTCTGAGATGAGTACATGTGAAGGATCAGTTATGTACTTTCTATGGAGAGATACATGAAAAAAATTGTAAACTTGAGAGAGATTCGGTTGAAGATCCAATCAGTAAGCTACCTTCCCAACACGATCCAGTATTTTGAAAGGACCGATATTCCTAGGGCTCAGCTTTCCCTTCTTTCCAAATCTCATTACTATCATCAAAGGAGATATTCGTAAGAACACTTTATCACCCACTTCAAACTCTATGTCTTTTCTTCAATTATCGGAATAACTTTTTTGTCGACTCTGAGCTGCTCTTATTTGTTGTTGAATAGATCTGACCTTTTCTGCCATCTCATCAACAAGATCAGGTCCTAATAGCTTTCTTTCCCCAACTTCATCACAACAAGTTGGAGTCTTGCATTTCTTTCCATAGAGAGCTTAATAAGGAGCCATCTGAATACTGGAGTGAAAGCTATTATTATAAGAAAATTCCATCAAAGGTAGGTGTTGATCCCAACCACCTTTTAAATCCATAGAGCAAGCTCTCAACATATCTTCTAGAGTTTGAATCATCCTCTCAGACTGACCATCTGTCTGAGGATGATAAGCAGTGCTAAAACTCATCTCTGTATCCGGAGTATGTTGAAGACTTCGCCAGAACTTTGAGGTAAACCTCAGATCCCGATCAGATATAATAGAAAGTGGTACTCCATGCAATCTTACCAATTCCTTTACATATTTCCTAGCAAGCTGATCTAGAGAGAAATCCACTATAATAGCAATGAAGTGTTCATACTTTGTAAGACGATCAACTATGACCCAGATAGCATTATTTACTTTGGATGTTTTAGGATGTCCTGTGACAAAGTCCATAGTGATGTTTTCCTATTTCTATTCGGGTATGGGTAATGGTTGTAACATTTCCTTAGACTTCTGTCTCTCAGCTTTAACTTGCTGACAAAACATACATCGAGAGACATATTTAGCAACATCTCTTTTCATGCCATCCCACCAGAAGTACTCTTTCAGGTCCCTATACATCTTCGTGCTTACAGGATGAATAGATAATGAAGAACTATGAGCCTCATCCGGATGCTCTTTCTTTAATTTGGGGATGGGAGGAACACAAACCTGATTCCTGAACTTTATTATCCCATCACAATCAAGGCTGAATTCAGGAACATTTCTCACCTTCTTTTGTAACTCTACATCTTCTTTCTATGCCTCTTTAATCTTCACATGTATAGATGGTTGAACATTCGTTTGAGAATGATAAGATTTTTCCCCTTCCATTATAATTCCAAGATCCATCCTTTGTAAATCCATAAATACTGGATCTTTTGTGATCCTCATCATGGATAAACTGGCATGGTCTTGTCCACTTAATGCATCTGCCACCTTGTTTTCATTCCTAGTGTGGTAATGAATTGAGCAGTCTTAATCCTTAATCAGCTCCAACCATCTTCTTTGGCGCATATTTAGCTCCTTTTGTGTGAAAATATACTTTAAACATTTATTATTGCAGCTAACTCCAAATCATGAGTTGGGTAATTTTTCTCATGTATTTTTAATTGTCATGAGGCATAAGCTATCACCATATCATTTTACATAATAACACACCCCAATCCATTCTTGGATGCATCACTATAGATCACAAACCTTCTTCCACTATAAGGCAGTATGAGCAAAGGTGCTTTGGATAACCTTCGTTTCAAATCCTTGAAATTCTCTTAAAATTCCTCCGTCCAAAAAAACTTAACTCCTTACTGAGTCAACTTGGTGAGTGGATTAGATAATCGTGAGAAATCTTTCACAAAACGTCGATAATATCCAGCCAATCCAATAAAAATTCAGATCTCAGTTACTGTTGTTGGTCTCGACCATCATTCGATAGCCTTTTTCTGCTGGATCCACAGATATCCCCTATTTTGAGATTATGTGACCCAAAAATGAAACTTTTTGAAGCCAAAATTCACACTTGGTAAATTTGGCATAAATCTTCTCCTTTCTCAGGGTCTTAAATATAATTCTAATGTGATCATCATTTTCTTCCTTGCTCTTTGAATAGAGAAGAATATCGTCTATAAAGACTACCACAAACTGATCAAGAGAGTCTCTAAAGACTCTATTCATCAGATCTATGAAGATAGAAGGGTAATTAGTAAGACCAAATGGAATCACTATAAATTCATAGTGTCCATACCATGTATGGAAAGTCGTCTTTGGTATATCCTCCCTTTTCACCCATAATTGATGATACCATGAATGAATATCAATCTTGGAAAATTATTGAGCTCTGCGGAGTTGGTCAAATAAGTCATCAATGCACGGGAGAGGATATTTGTTCTTGATAGTGATCTTGTTAAGTTATCAATAATCAATGCAGAGTCTCATTGATCCATCTTACTTCATAAAAAATAGAACAGGTGCTCCCCAAGGTGACGCACTAGGACGTATGAATCCCTTATCAATATTCTCTTGGAGTTTCTTTTTCAATTCCTGCAACTCAATTGGGTGCATTCTATAAGGTGTCTTTGAAATAGGGAAAGCACCCACTACGAGTTCTATTGAAAACTCAACTTCAGGATTTGGTGGAAGACCCGGTAATTCCTCAGGAAAGACATCGTCAAACTCCCATACAATGGGAATATTCTTAATCGTGAGTTTCTCACCAACCATATGAGATAAATAACCTTATTTAGTGGAATCAAGACCCATAAGATGGAAGAAATTTCCACTGGAAGGTTATGTTCATCCTTGAATCGATAGATGATCATAGATTGATCTGGAATATGAAATGTGACTTCCCTTCTTTGGAAATTGATATGATCTCTATATAAATAAAGCCAATCCATGCCAAAAATCACATCAAATTCCACTATATGAAGGATCACAAGATTTGCAGGAAGCACTTTCCCACAAACATCAATCGGAGAAGAATTATAAACATTTGATGTGACTATTGTTCCATTAGGGGTTGTCACAGCTAACTCAACATCTACTTTTTGAGTTAATACGGTGATACCCTTAAAAAAATCTTCAGAAATAAAAGATTGGGTGGATCCATAATCAAATAAAACATTTGTTACTTTAGAGTGGATGGTAAGTGTACCTTTCACCGCTTCGTTATCGTACTCCACATCGCTAATAGAAATTCCATTTGACATTCCTTTGTCTTTAGCCTTAAGTGTTTTTTGACATCGATCATCATCAACAACCCTTGGATTAGGGAATTGACTAGCATAATGCCCCATTTTCTTTTCACTTGTAACATTGATGTGTAGGAGGTGCACTATCTGTTTCCTTTTCATTGTTCGCATCACTAGAAATCTTCTTCCCATCATTGCGGCATTCGAATGCCTGATGACCTTCATTTCCACATTGGAAACATTTACTTGTCCCTTTAAGACAACTCCCTCCATGTTTCTTTCCACACTTGGAGCATAAGGGAAAACTCATCTTCTTTTCAGCATGCTCCTTATATTTTCCTTTGAATTCCATTTTCCTATTCTTATCAAACCCATCTTACTGATGGGTTACTCCAATCTCCATCTCAACATTGAGAGCACATCAAACAATTTCCTCGTAGCTATTGAAGTCCCTTATGGCTAACGCCCTTCGAAGAATCGGTTTTAAGCCACTAAAGAATCGATCGATCTTACTCTCAGGTTGGATAATAATACCAGAAGCATACCTTGAAAGTCTTGTAAAATTTTCTTTGTAGGTACCAACAGATTCATCATCCTTTTGCTTTAGTTCAGGAAACTCCTTCTCCATCTTTATTATAAGAATACAAGGGAAGTACTTATTGAAAAATAAGTCCTTGAACTCATCCCATTCCATGGACTCAATTTCATCTCTTTGCCTCGTATTTTTGTTAAGATTCCACCATTGATCAGCATCACCTTACAAACGATACAGTGCTAAGATGACTTTATCATGTTCAGAACATTGAAGAATTGAAAATATCTTTTTAGTATTACTAATCCATTGTTCAGCAACTAATGGATCAGTAGACCCACTGAATGAAGGTGGACGCTGCCTCACAAAGGATTCAACAGAATGTTTCTCCTTCCTTTTCTCGTTTGGAAGTCCTAAATGATTCATATCATGAGAAAGTTGTGTGAGCATGGCTACATGATTTCACATTCTAGCTCCCATAACGTTTGGTTTCTCAGGGGGACAATCATTGCATTTCCCGTCGCATTCCGCATTAACATGGTTCTTTTGGGTTCCAGCCATTGACTAAAACCAAGAAGAATAGTGTGAGCAACACTAATTATAATAGGAAAACCACATATTCAAGAATAAAATTTCCCACTTAAGGTCTTATCCTAGGTTATTCATGGCCATTTCTAAAACACTAAGATTGTGTTCTATGCTTAGACTTATCCTTAGGATTCTTACTAAGGCATTCACATCCTAGTTTACAAAGGTTGACTATACCATTCCTCTGATACCAACTATAACGACCCATAATTTACATACATTATTAGTAATTCAATGTTGAAGCACACTTATTACAACATATAACAAAACCATGAAAGGACTGTATAGGTATAGTGTCTTTAGAAACTGGGAAACATAAACAACTGGTTCATAAAGCATCTACATTATCTCCCATTTATTTCATCATATCTATAGTATCTTTTGGCATATATTACTCAATAACCTTATTCCTAAAATGGGGAAATAAAACATAAAAAAGGGTGAGCTCAAATGCTCAGTAAGGGTAATAAAAAGAAATATCAATCACATAATATTAATAAGAACATAACATTTTGGAAATCTTACCCTGCAAAAGTGATCATAATTTCATAACATGGGATAAATCATGGTAGTTAAATTTAATCACAATAATAATAACTTAAAACATGATTCTTTGTGGCACACACACATAATAATAGAGAATAATTTCTTATTAGTTAAGACTCATTACCAAGACTATCTTAGTAGACAAAGTCTATTTCTGAACCGAGTTCATTCCTCATTTCAGTCCTATTTCACTGAACCGGTTTAACCTGCCGTTCCAGCCATGTCTATCTCATGAGATATAAAATCTTTACCCAATGAATTTGAGGGCGATATAGGTCCCACCCATCTCATAATGATACCATTCTTATGTGTTCCACAAAATCAAAAGAAAAAAATCACACATCATTGCATAACCCATGTAATAAAAATGGGATTCTTAAACATCGTGATATCATAAAACAATTCATATAAGATAAAGGAATTCATAAAAATAATTCCATCACAACATAATTTAATAAATTTAATAATAGGGATAGAAACATAACCCTATATTATATTAGATGGAAAATAATTTTTATAAAACACTTGAACTCCATTCTTGAGGAAAATATCCTTTCTACTTCAAAAACATTTTTTCCTATCTTAACATGTCATAAAATATTAAACTAAAAGAAGTTGATTAAAAATAAACATGAAAACTTTTAAAGGAAGCATCTTGAAAATAATGTTTTAAAAATCCATTAATTCTGTATAATTTTAAAAAAATTCATTCTTCTCGTACTCTTGTCGGAAAAGTCAAAAAAGTACCTCGTACGAAAAACGACAAAAGATTCCTTTCATATCATTTACTAAAAACTCACCGAAGGGGAAAACTGTATTTAAACAATTTTAGGTGTATGGAAATAATATTACATATTGAGGAAACATGGATGTGGATGATAAAATACACCATAGTAAATGCCAAAGTATAATCAATCTCGGATAAAAATGAGATTGTGATATTTTCCTTACCTTAGGTTCGATTTGCTTCGTAAGTGTCTAATCCTCCTGTATAATGATTTAAATAATGTCATTGAATTATTATAGAATCATACGTATTGTTATGATATCATATATGGTCATATTCGTAGCTTATTATTTGAAATATTTCATTGCTACTTGTTATTCGGGTGTTTATTACTTTTTGTTCTTATGAGTGTTTTCTCGAAATAAATTATTATTCTTCTTTTTAGGTTATAGATACTGAATTTACAGAATGGTATTAGTGTAATATATATCATATTTTTTTAACTCAATTCATTTATGTAATAATTATGCAATGAAAATCATGTATAATGAGTCACATCACATCATGGAGACGGAATTCCGTACGTACGCACGAGCGATGATATCATTCCCATGATTGCGGAATTATATTGGAGTGTATGTATACTATTTCAGAATCAATATCACTTTACAATAGTCATATATATTCATTATTTACACCATTATACCCATCCAAGTATGGTGGTTGTGGAAAATAGATTACACCACGGCGTGGAGACGGTATTCCGTACGTACGCACGCGCGATGATTTCGTTTTCCATAGGATGGATAGATGGTGAAATATGGATGTTTCATACATATAATAACATATCATTATATGAGTGATACTTATGTTATTAATTCATAATAAAAAAACTAAATAAGAAGACGTGGAAGAAGAAATAAAGTTGAAATAATCGGTAACGGACATTACCTCTTCTTTGAAGCGCTTCTTTGAGACCTCCTTTTAGGGAACTAAAATTGGTCTTTGAAGAAGACCACGACCTCTAAGATGTATCTAGGGAAGTGGATAGGAGAAATTAGTAGGGTTTGGCCGAGCTTGAAGGCTCAAAGTGGTGTGAGGAAGAGAGGGAGGAGGTGCCCTTTTATAAGGGAGGAGAGAGGCTCCTTTGGAAAAACTAAAATTATTATTTTATTATAAAGACATATTCGGTTTTAAATAGCTCCAAATTGATTTATTTCTAATAAAATGTGGGGATGGGTCGAAATCCTCTCATCCAATATAATTTGGATAAGATTAGTTTACTATTTTAACCTTATAATTTAGATTTAACTTTAAGTTAGATAATTTTACTTTTACCGTGTCTTTTTGTGTTCTTACACTATAAGGTTAATAAACATACTATAACAAGCCAAACGAACACCAAGTTGTTTATTATTTATATATATATATCCTTATTTAAGTCATTTTTCTGAACCTTATATTTTTTGGAATAAAATAACAATTAATAACATAATATTTGTTTTAAAAACTATTTTATGTCAATTTTGACACTATTTAGTAACTGATTTTTGTGAAAATCATAACAGAATGATTAATTCGAAAAAAGTTAATTAAATCAATACTAAAATGTCATAGTAACCTAAAAAATTAGTGTAATACATAAAAAGTCTCAAATTACATTTATTTGGATATTTATACCATCAATTATGTCAATATTTCATTAAAAAGATAATTACTGCATCATAATTGTTTCATAAATAAATTAAATTATCTAATGTCTAAAAAATACAAAAAAATATCATCATGCAGAAAATCTTTGTAGATTTCTAATTAATATTTATAGTCGAATTTATCTTATGTGTAACCCGATATTAAAAATTATTTACTTATTAAACATTGATTATAACTATTTTAACCCTTCTTTAAATAAATTAATAATAAATTTCCTAATCTAATACAAGTGGGCCTAAATGATCATATTTTACTTCTAAGGTTGTTTTTGGTCGAATTACACTTATCCAATAGAATTAGGACATGTGTTAGGGTAATAAAAATATAGTTTTTACCCTTAATTAACCTATTATTTTTAACCGTGGTAAAAAATACTAAGAAGTTATTATTCAACAAAAATTAATTTCATCTCATTGAACCACATTTTACTTACTGACATCAACCGTGTCTCTAGGATTTTTGAAATTTCACTCACAGAAACGGTAAAATTATGTTTTATGTAAATTTGCAAATTCTCCTAGGAGGTGGGTAAAAGATGGTGAAAAGTTCAATAAATTTTTTATAAATCTAAAATTATTATAAAATTACTCCAATAAATTACATTGAACTTATATAGGTATTATGTATCAGTTTTGACCTAAAATAAATAAAATAATAATAATTATTTAAATAAAAAGTTGGTTTTTAAATAGTAACCCAGTGTTTTCACTATTGATCAAAAATTGAAAGTTTCCAGAAAACTACCAAAATTTCACCCTAGGCTAATTTCGATATTCCGAATCCAAAAACGAAGTCCATTTTGAAAAATAAAATTTAAAAAATTTCAAAAAGTGGTTATTACTATTCATAACAGCTAGTTTTAATAATATTTTAATAGCATATTGTTGTTTAGTGAAACTCGGTATTGCGTACGACGCAAGCTATCAAGGAAGGTCATGATTGCGTGTAAAGAAAGCCAAGCTAGTGTTGTGTGTAGTGAAACATTACTTTTATGATTTATATAAAATAAAAACAAAATATTTCTTATAAAAGTCTCAGGTGTTACAAACCTCATGAAAACTTATAGAGTTTTGTATAAATACACAATCATGAATGTCTCCTATCACAATGTATTAATATAAGATGGTACCATATGATTTTATGAAATTTTAGTAAAGCACAGTGATATCTTCCATCAAGGTATTATTTGGATGAGAGAGTAACGTTGGGATTGAACATTTTTTTCATAAAGAAGGATGGAGGAAAATTGGTACTTCATATTTATTATTGTTGACTAAACCAAGTGAAACAAAATATTCTATATCATATACAATGGATTGTTTGATTTATATGATCACCATAATGATGAAATTAGGAACATAATGTTAGATTTGTCATCGAGAATGGATCAGAAATTTTTGAAGGATGATGATATCCAAACACTAGTTGTAGATTATAGTCACGGTGATTGAATGTTTAATATGATGATGGTTGGTTTGATAAGTTGTACATACTTGTTCATGGGTTTATGAATATGTATTTTTATATAGTTAATTGATAATATTTTAGTAGTAATCATTAACAAAAATAATTCTCTAAAATATATAATAGGGGGTCTAGTGGAACATCTATGTCCCATTTTGGGAGTATATCATCACAAATATCTGTTTGGAAATTCGATGAAATGTAATTTTTGGTCCAGTGGATTCACATTACTATGTCATGAGGTATCCTTGTAAGAAGAATATTTGGATACATCGATGATATAGGTGATTGTGTCTAGGAAAACCCCCATGATAGTTGAAGAGAAGGATAGTTTCAGTGGCCTCACTATCTATTACTGAAGGTTTGTAGCTATTTTCTCTTTGGTTGAGACTCCATCGAAATCCTTGACTTATAAGAATTAGGTTTCCAGGTGGACTTACCGGATTCAAGATTCCTTTTAGAAATTAATGATTAATTTTGGTATCGCTTCATTCCATTTTCTTCCAAAAGAAAGAGATTAGTTGGAGTTTTTTTTATGGTGGTTAGATTCTTTAATCGAGATTCATTATGATGATAAAAATATCTATAGTATATTTTGAGTCTTAGTAGATACATCCCCATGCAAATATTGATTCAACCCGTGGTCCTTATTTGGTGCTAGTTGCATGTTAATGTATGTTATTGAGACATTACCTCATCAGAGTGCATTTTGTGGATTTTACTAACAATAAGAACCTAAGGCCTGTCTTCTCTAAATATTAATTTAACTAGTATTACAACCAATGTTTGGAATTATTAGAGGATTATGACATCGAGACATTATATATTCCATGAACATGAAATGTTTTTGTTGATCCACAGTGTATTAATCCATATAGTGGTTTCATGTGTCAATCTAGATATTCCAATAGAGTATAAGAATAAACAATATGTTTGGGATACATATTTGAGATAGGTTGGATGAAGTGGATGTCTGTTCCAAAAATAAGTGAAGTATTCATTGGTAATTCTGGTGTCACATTACTAAAAATGGGATTCAAAGGTGGAAATCATGATATACCATGTTTTTTAGGTGATGCATATAATTATTGGTGTAAGGATGGATAACAACTAATATTGTTCAAGATAAGGATTTTAATTCCTTTTGAAATGCATGTGATTGTTATCCATGAGTTACATATATCACCTTTAGTGCTACATCCTCACGTTAAAAAGAGAAAACTGGTTTTAATGTTCATTTTCTGTGGTTGAGGATGAAGTGTGTAGTTACATAGTTAATTTCATGATATTGGGTCTACCACAAAGTAATGGTTGATCACCATATTCTTGGTGAGTTTTCTTTATATATTACATGTTCCCAAGTATATTTGGAAGGATTTTATTATGGACTTCATTACATGTTTATCTCATGCCATGGAGTCTATTTGGATATAATTGTTATATTGGATCATTTGATGATATCATCCAAATTTATAGATATCCGAGAGACATGATTAGAATAGGTTTTGTTGAAAATGAATTTGGAGGAGGTAGTGTGAATCTGTTGAGTCAATAGTATTATCTTCTCTAATCGTAATACCCTATTTCAACACAAGGGTGTAAATAGGTATCCACCTTGTTCTTGGATCTCAATTAATCTATATCACTTCTTTTCTTCCACATATGGATATTATGATAGATTGGAAAATCTAGAAACTTTCTCACTGGATTCTATGTTGTGATTTATATTTTTTACTTTATTAAATGATTCAGAATTCATTGGTCGATTTATATATAATAATAATTCTCATCCCACCATTGAAAATTCTCTATTTTATGTGTTTTATGGCTGACCTCACAGTTCTCCTTTATTATGGTATGGGGTTGGGATTATGTCAATTCTATAGATATAACATCTATAGAATAAGACAGAGATGTAAATAATAATTAGAATTAGGTTGAATGATGTATAATATCATCTTAAAATCAATGTTCATCGTATGTGGTGACTTCTATATTTCAATGTTGGAGATCATGTGATCTTGATATTGAACAATATTCATTGAAGTAATGCATTATAGTGGCTGAAATATCTCTAGACTGTTTTGGGAAACTAAAAATGATTTATGATATTTTATTTATTGCGTATTATATATCAATTGCAATACATATGAGAAAGTAACATGAATTTTTGATATGTAGTGGATCCATTATTAAATTAAAGATGATTATCATGTCACCAATTTGGATGAGATCAATTTGGATGATGACGTTTCTATTGAAGAGTGTCCTATATATATCAAGGACCACTACAAAAATGGTTTTCTGGGTAATTCGATTCCATTGGTTTGTGTTGTGTGAGAACATGGTGGCATATATGAATTCCATTTTGTTTATGAATGTTTTTACCTCTTGCATTTTTATGTGATATAGATATGATCATTTCTATTAGATGAAATATGTTGCATTAATGTATAGTTTTGATATACATTGATGATGGATTATCCTAGAATGGTTGATGTTATGTCGGTAGGGAAGTCTAGAAGACATGGATGATATTAACATCTATGATATTGAGATACATCAAGATAGGTATTTTGTTGTTGATTATTGCACCAAATATGATGGAATGAGTTATTGACATTATTAAAAATCGATACGATCATAAATTGTTTGATTCTATCTTGTGAATTTTTTTAATAGATGATGGATTGGTTTTTCTATCTAGATTATATTCCCCAATACATCAGAAAATGGTATGTCATTGGTTGAATGATTATACTTATTATAATGTTATGATAGTCTTCCTAGAGTACCTAGTTTGGGGAAATATTTTGAGAATTAATAAATTATTCATAACCCATGTAGTGTGTGTTGATTGATTTAAAAACCTAAAAATATAGTAATCTCCATATTCTATTGATGCATATTAGATTTAGTTCAGGGGTATTGAAAAAATATCCCATCATTAATATAATGTAATGTAGAATGATATTATGGTTAATTACTAGATAATGGATTAATTTATGGATGTAAACGATAAAAGTAAAATATTTAATTAATATATCTATCTAAAATTATTATCATCTTATAGCATATATGGTCATGGAAATTTCAACCAAGTGTCTGAGTGATGATTTATATAGTTGATTCTAAGAAATGTTTTTGATCATATTGTGGTATTAGTATATATTATATCTCTTATATTATTGGGTTTTTTACCATACCCCACCCTTGATTGTAATGGAAACTGAATGCCAGTGAAATCTGGGAGGGTTTTTATTTCGAATAGCTCGATTGGAGGGGGATAGCTGACTGCCCCCTTTAGCACTGATATCTCTTATTTTTTGTAACTTATTCTATTATTCAAGGTGGTTACATTCCATTTATATGTGTGTGTAGGGATATGATAGCTTGTGGTTATTAACATATATGTATCCCTAGATATATAATAAATATGATTATTATTGTTAGACTGGTAAAACCCCTAATGGATTGAGGTACCTAGATATTGTATGGATATTATTGATTGAGGTCCAATATCTAATATATGATACACACCATAAGTCATGTGTGGGATTTGAGAAACTAATCGATTACCATATAAGAAAATGTGGATGTGATGAAGTGATGATTTGAGGCATGTGGTGTATATTGCAGTGCCATTTCCTTCTGTCTTCGAGATGTATTAATTTGGAGAGAGATAGACAAGGACATGAAATGTTGGGGAAGAAATAAAACCATCAGGGAAGCATAAGTGGGGTACCTAATAGGATTTCTTTCTATATTATAATCTCTTTTTTGTATTAATTGGTCAGAGTTAGATGTCATGATGTTTGGAACATATTATAACTATTTATATGATGAGTTAGTTCTACTGTTGAAAACTGTTCTTTAGAATGATTTCATTCTCATTTTCTCAAGGGGATTTGGAGAGGAACCTACTATGTATACATTTAAACACATCTTATGTATATATAAATGGTTTTTCATGTCATCTATTGATAGTTGGAGATTGCGATGGATATTACTATATCATGATTTTTAATCAGTTTTATTGATTATATGGTCTCTCCCATAATTACCTTTTGGTGCTTGTATTTTTCCTTAATGTTTCTCTTGTATTTTACAAAACATCCAATCTACACATGTAATTCTATTATATATATTTATAAGTATGTTATCACTGGTGAATATATCTTATCTCTCCCTTGTTCATGTTCTCATATAGCGTAATTCCTCTCATATAACCTCTTATTATACCCTCACATACTGTCATAATACTCGGGCTTTTAGGAGGTTGGACTCAGGAAATCATCATCTCCCATCCATCATTATCGACCACTGAGGTGTACTATTTTTAGGGAAGGTTCTGTGAAATATTTTATGCAAGATAAATATTGAAGAAAAAAATATAAATAGGATAGTGATGATATTTTTTTGAAATAGATTCTATGGTTGGAAATTGTTAACTTGATAACATTCTTAGTAAAAAAAATAAATATTATGTTTGATAGAGTACATGATATGCTAAATCAAGCTCATATAAAAAAATAAATATTTTTATAAAATAGTTATTAGAGTAGAGGGAATGAATAGGAATAACTGAATGATAAATACATGGTTTAATAATGTATATATAATTATTTATTTTTTTACAAATTAATCATTAATGAATGTAAAACACTTTTTTAAATAGAAGTAATTGATTATCAGAGAAACTATTTAGATGTTCCCTTGTGTATTTTATAAAAATAAATTAAAAAATAAATATTTTAGATTATATTAATAATATATATATATATATTTATAATATTAAATCTTCTTTTAACAATTCACCTTATATTCTTTGTAGAAAATATATTAGAACAAATAAATATTTTTTTGATAAAGGATATATTACTCAAAAATTTTTGTTTCGCCACATTTTGATGGATAAATTTATTGAATTCATGTTTTATTTAGTCTTTTAGAAATCATATTTGAAAAAAAAACTTCTTATTATAATGTGTGTTATGAAAATTTAATTTGGTTTATTTTTTTCATTTTTGTAATATGTTTTTGGTTTTGACCAATAGTGAAATAATACTTCATTTTAATTACAAACTAAATTTTCATCAAATTTATTTATAGTAATATATTATATATTAAAATGGTAAAAATAAATTATTATATATATTCTTTATATTTTAATCAAATTAAGGATATTAGAATCAATTTTATATTGAATATGTATAATAAAACATTTCAATATTTTTTCTTTTTTTTCATTAAAAATTTGTTTTCTCATTCCGTCAATTGGATTACTTTTAAATTAATGTTTGATTTTATTTGAATTTAAAAAATTTGATTTCTTATTTGGAATCATATTTTAAATATTTAGATAGTGGTTCCATTATATTTTTTGGAAATAAGAATAGTCTTAGTATTAATTTTTTTACCATGGTTAAGGATCAATAATATAATTATTGATTTAATAAATATGATAAATATTATAAAATCACTCTAACAGTTGACCTAATTGTATTTGAGGACTCTTTTTAATTACTAAGAATTAATGGATCAATTATGATTCCATTTATGCCCTTTTGAATTAGAATATGACTTTTATAATATTATATTTATAGGAAATTCAATTTGTTATATGTTTGTTTTTACCAAGAGAAATATTTTTAATATGTTGTTATAAAAGGGATCTATTTGAAAATAAAGAGTATTTTTAAATCTATATTGATTATATGATTCATTTAAAATTCTTTATATATTTTAGGTATAATATACATACCTTAGATTATGAAATAATGATGATACAATAATTTTTCATATAATTTATGTGTCAGAAAAATAAAAATAAAAATATTAAAATTAATATAATTTTATATAATTAATTTCATAATAAAATTAATGAATTAAATTGAAATATTATTACTTATTTAAAATGTTTTTTCTAAATATATTATATTGTTATTATATTTTTAAAAAATCAAGTGATGAATAGTGTCAACGTGGATATTAATGATATTTTAAAAAATATATTATTCTAATAAATTATATTAAATTAATAAAAATATGAATATTAGTAAAATTATTTTAATATATCATAAAAAATAATGAATTACTCAATTATTGATATTTTTTAATTATTTAGTTAATATATTTTACATCAAATTTTAAATAACATGATATCATTTTATGAAATAAATGGCATAAATAAGGGTTAAAATAAAATGATTATGAATAAAAAATGAGTAATAACATGTATAAGTTTAATTAAATTAATTTAAATTAACCCCAGATAATACTCTATTCTAAATATATAATATTGGATCCATTTTTAATATAAAATTTTTTCATATAAATTTAATAATTTGAAAAATTATAAGAGTGCACATCACCTCTAATATAAAAGGGCACCTATTTAACAATTTATTCACTCATTAAATCCTTTTAATTCCAGAAAATATCTTCCAAAATACCTTCCATGAATACCTCAACCCATTATAGTGTATTTTGTTTTTTAATTTCACCCTCCTTATATACGTTAATGTGTTAATCAATAGAGATATTCTAAAGAAGATATACTGTTGTTAATTAAGGGTCTTTATTTTATTTTATTTTCCACATTTTATAAATATTCTTCAACACAGAAGAAATAAAAACATAGTTATCCTTGAATCTCTATGAATACATTAATATAATATCATTAGATAAATCCATACACAATTCCATTAAATTGAAAAAAATTACCCTTTTCATTTATAGTGAACTACCGACAAACATACAAATACAATTCGATTTCCATAACCATATCTTTAGGATCGTAATAATGATGGAATTTATTATTATATATTATATCAATAAAATCATTATAATCATTAAATAATATTATACAATTGAATTTAATTCCGTTACACACACTAAAAATTGATAAAGTCCTTCATGCTTCCGTGTGAATTATCACCTCCATGAAGTGATGTGATTTTTTTAAGAACAACATCACATAGATTAAATATTTAAAAATATTTTAATAAATGATATTATATTAATTAAATTTTTATCATTATTTATTGATTACAAAATACATAATTGATTTCAATAATGATCATTGAAAATAGAAAATTTTGTTGATACATACATACAACCTACTATCTACATGGCTGTATCATAGTTAATTTTTCATATACTTATCTAAAGAGTGTATTTAAAAGTATAATTTATTTGTTAAAGTCATTATAATGTCAAGAATATTATTATAGATAATATGTAATAATGAACTCTTTTTATCTTGACATCATACCAATTTATTTTTGGACTCAATCATTGAATATCATCAAATCATCCAATATGAAACTAAATGATTAAATAACTGTTATAAATTTATAATAAGGAAATATGTGATAAAAAAGTAATAATAAATGAGAAATTGTTCTCATAAAATAAATATAATAACATCATTTTAATATTAATTGTTGAAAAGGACATACGTGATAAATCGTACTCAATCTAAGAGACTCTTCAACCAAAACATCATTATAAATTTTCTAAGGATTTATTCATCTAAATATATTACTTTATTTTTCATGTTTTCAAAATTATTTTAATGAATATTTTTATTTTGACATAAATTTATTCAAATGTAAATTTTATTGTTTGTTCCAAATGTTTAAAATTTTAATTCGACACGTTGATTTAAAAACATCTCTTTAAATATTAAGAATTGTTTTTGAAAATGGATTGATTATTTTCATAGCGGGAATTGTTTTATTATGAGTGATAATAAAATTTTAAATGTGGAATGTTAAAAATTTTAATTTTCCATGTGTTATTACAATATAATGTTACATATAAATTGGATTTTTGAATTTATTATAAACCAAGGATATGTGGTTTTGAGATAAACCGTGGATGAGTGTTTATGTTATAACATCCAATGCATTGGGCATAGAATTCGACATTATAGTAATTCCATTTTATATAGTGATATATAGGAATGTAGACTACATGATTATTCAATTTTATTATAATTATGCACTATATTAATTTTTTTTATTTTATATTCATTACGGTTATTTTTCAGGTAAAAATATTATTTTCAAAAGGTAATATAATGATCTTCTTGAAATGATGATACTTTTTTCAAGGATAAAATTTATTTTTTTAGGAAATGTTTTATGGGATTTCACTTGGTGAATGGTTTCCTTTTCTTAATTTCTTTTAATGATATTCTGTAATCATAAAATAATTTATTATTTTTTTCATAGGGTATAATGAAGAGTTTGTTAAAGGATGTGATATAGGAAAAATTGTAAAGATACATCAGTATAAAAAATGATGATTTTTCCAATGATTTTTTCCCTATGAAACATGGGAACTGACTATATGTGTCCAATTGTAATGTACGGGTCAAATATATATGAGTGTGTCCTGATTCTATAAATCTATAATCTGAAAATATCTTTATGAATTCATTGTGATATATTATTATAAAAAAACTAGAATATGTTATTTTTAAGGTAGCATCCTTAAAGTTTGTATCAGAGTATGTTTTAGATATCTATGGATATTATGATGTTATCTTGACTGTTATTTTTTAGAGGTATGGATTCAATCATGGGTTTATAATCATAAGTATGAACCTATGTTTAGCATCATAGAAACCTATTTTATAGATTTAATTTATAAAATTTTTGGAAGAATAATCGTATTATTAGGGACATTCGTTTTTTAGGTAATTACGAGTTATTAAATTTTGGGGAGAAAAATGTAAAACAATGAGGTAACATATGAGGTTAACACATTTTATGGTTGTTTTTATGGAATTTAATAATTTTTTTATAATGGCATAAAAATAATATTGGTTTATAAAATGGAAAAATTGTAGTAAGTGTGACAACACATCGTTTCTGGAAATGTCATGAACCAAGCCAAGATGTCAAAATTCCCGAAAACTAACCAATTCCAAGACATGTACCAAAATATTTTCATAATCCTAGCTAGGCTGGAAACATGTGTAATGGATAAAAATAATCTTGAAGGAATAATTTTTCCTAATAATCTAGGATAAAAATAAAATAACTAATCTAATGGAAGAGACAACCATAACTGAATCTCAAATAATAGTATAAACAGAATCATTTACGATAGATGAAAAAGGAAAAATGTAAATTAAAAATTGAAACTATGCCAAGTTACCAAATTCTCTATGTGACATCTTGGTCACCAACAACCATACAACTGACCTGCTCCAAAAAATGAGCACCTGATCTCAGAACCGGATCCTAAAAAACAACTTGGGTCTACCAACATTTTGTTGTATAATTAGGAATGATCTTAACATCTAAACATGAAACACCCATATAATCTGTACATTTAATTTCCCAAGATATTGAAATAACAGTAGTTTAAAAAATATGCATGAAAACTAAATTTATTCATTTTAATTAATTACACTATATTATCTTTTTAAAACACTACACACTATTTCACTTGTTTTAGAATATGGTTATCAGTATAAAACCCCAAAACTAAGATAAATTTTAAACAAAACCAATACTAAAAACTGACAATAAAATTAAATATGTAGAACAGAAATGAAAAATTGTGTAGTAGAATGTAAGCATTTAAATATATATATATATATATATATATATATATATATATAACCATGGACACTTCATAAAAATATCTAGCCAAATCCCTCGACGTACTCAGTTCAGAACCACATGTTGGGGTTTGGTAATGCTCCCTATTCTATAACCAACTGGCCTCCATTAGAAAACCTATCTAGTGGAACATCAAACATATTGTATCAAATAATCTGTAGGGTACCAACAAATCTACTGAAGGATTATAAGAAACTATAACTCGATCATCAAAATGATTCCCACGAAACTCATGGTAATGGTACATTGTTTAAGTATGAGTCCCTCACACATGTGACTCACATTACACACCATCCGTAAAATTTCCTACACCAAACATTGAAACCACCTATAGGATTTTATATTCCCAAAAACAAAATCATTTCATAAATAACATATGATACTAATTGGGCCATACATAATTTCCATTTTATATATCATCCCTGAACATCTACAAACCATTTTCAAAAAACAATCAACTACTATTTTCATGTGTCTAATGAGAAACAATAAATTAACCAATTTATAACCAAAAATGTTCCAAAACAAAAAATAGTTTATGTTTTAAACAAAAAAATCAAAATAACTTTAAAGGCACATGAGATTATCGTAGATTATCTGGAATATGAAATGAATTTTTTTAATGAATATATGATTAGAATAGTGATAAATAATTTCATAGACAAAGGATAATAGATAAAATCACTTCTAAGTGTCATTTTTACTTGAATGGTCGACCATGAGTCCACTTAGTAAACCAATGGATGCACCAACATCTAATGACACACTATGAAGCTCTATAAAGAATACCCAAAAAATTTTACTAGAATTTCTACTTCCCTTTAATCAAATAGTATTTGAACAACTCTTATATGATTTTTAAAACCTCCGGTACCCTTCCATAACATTTAACGAAAAATCATAATTCCATGAAGTGGCATATAAATCCCATATCATGCTCCATTACTTTTATAATCGAAGCTAATAAATAAAACCATGTGCTAAATATAAAACAAGGGATCACATTAATGTTTAAAAACAATAGTCATTTTATCGAACCAATTAGGTTAAAATAATAATAGGAATAATAAAATAAACCCTTAAGATGTAATTTTTAATAAATTCTATCATTATAATTCTAATACAAAAAATCTACCCATCAAATCACAACTATGTGAAACACATTTATAATATTATTTAAATGAACTATGAAATATCAAGAATTAATGGAATATATTTGAAAAAAAATAATGGAAACACTTACCTTGACATTGTTAAAATGCAATGAAACCAAAAAAGAGGTTTGAATATAACCCGAATAATGAACCCCACACACTATACTACTGGAATTAGAAGTTTTGTTAATGATCTATTTGTGACGGGATCACATCCCAAATAGGCTTTAGCGATGGGGCCCCGTCGCAAATAGTCCGTTGAAGAAAACTTCGTCATAAATATTTGTTTTTGCGACAGGCCCATCCCAAAAAATATTAATTTTGATGGGAATTGTCCCATCGCAAATAAGACTCTGATTATATACACTATATATAAATAAACCATTTCTGATAGGCCCATCTCAAAAAGTATTTGCAATGGGGAACTTCCCCATCGTAAATAAGCCTCTGATTATATATATTATATATATAAAAACTTTTTGTGATGGTCCCATTGTCCTATCACAAATAAAATTAATAAAAAATTAAATTAAAATTATTTGCGATGGGAGACCGTTGCAAAAGGTCTCATCGCAAATACTAAACATAAATAAATATATTTAATGAAATTATGATGAATGAAAAATTTTTATTAATATTATTAAATTAATAAAAAAAAAATATTATTAGAAAAATAAACAAGAATTTAAAAATATTATACTAAAAATATATATTTAATAAATTTTTAATTAATAAAAAATTAATATTAATTATATTAAAATAACAAAAAAAATAAAAATTATATTAAATTATCAATATTTACAAAATAATATAAAAAATTTCTAAATTTTTATTATTATTAGTAAAATAAACATATATTAAAAATATAATACAAATAATAAATATTAAAATATGAAAAATAAAAAAAATCAAATCGTGCAATATTTTCACCAATATAAAAGTCAAAAACTATTAATTGTTCATATAACAATACATCATCAATTCAAATGTTTCTAGTTAAAAAAACAAATCACTGGGGGGTCGTCTTATAGAGGAGGTGGAGGAGTTATAGGAGATGGTGGAGGAAACTGCTTCCATAAACTACAAGTCAGATGACACATGTACTCAATCTACTAATGATGATGATGATGATGATGCTGCCATCGAGGCATCTCCTCCTCGTGCTGTTGCTACTACTGCAGCTGTTGTAGACACATCTCTCATTTTGTTTCTGCAATCTCTCTATAAGCTCTGAATGAGTGTATAGCTCCTCCTGATACTGTGAGGCAGAAGATGATGCCTCTCCATGAGCTCCTCTCAAGTTGGAGGCCAACATCATAGCAGTACCCTAATAAGCACCAGAAGTCAAATGAGAGATGATACCAACTACACAGCCTTTGTCAAAACCATTCTGAGATGCCTGCTTAAATTCCACCTCATTGAAATGGTGGGCACTGTTCTGCTCAGTTGTCTCCTCATGAACCTCAGCCTATGTTTGAGAGGTCGCAACCTTATATGAATCATTCAGTTCCGATTTGAAATTATAATGGTCAAAATATTATATACAGTTAATTTTCAAACTGAAAAAATAATACTAACCACATTCTGAAGCTGGAGATCACCTCTAATCTCTCTAGTTGCTGGATTATTGTACATCCTCTAATAAAATTCAAACTCTATAATAGCAGGATGCTCAACTGCCTATTGAAATATAAAATAAACTGTCTATATTTGATGTTATATTAAATATTAAAAAAATATACTTACCAGATGCTCTCTATGGGTACTGAATGTATAGCTACCACCTTGATGTGTCACCTCCTGTCTCCCTCGGTTCTACCATCCCATTAAAGATCTCCTCTGAAATCTACCACCCAACCAGTGTAAACATAATCCATGCCAATTGTGGGATGAAATGTACTCTGGTCGGTGGGCTCTACATGACTCATCAAATTTTTTTCACTCCTTCTTTCATATTGGTTTTTCTTCTCAAATTGTGCAAAAACTGGTGGAAATAGTCACGTATATACACCTGACATGCCGCATGGATAGTGTCATGCATCCTATCATCAATGGGATACCATTAACCCTACAAATAATTTATAATCTAATGTTATTAATAAAATTAATTTCAAAAAAATATTATTTATTTACATAGAATCCAATGATCGAGTATGTCACACCACACATCAACAGGATACCAAAAACCATAATTATTACTATTTATTACTAACTAATCTTAATTATTTCTAATTAATCCTATTTATTAGTAATTATTCCAATTTATTACTAATTGTTCCTATTTATTACTAATTATTCATTTCTATTACATATTATTCATATTTCATACTGAATGTTCATATTTATTAGTAATTATTATACTTATTATTATTTATTCCTATTTATTACTAATTATTACTATTTTTTGCTAATTATTCATGTTTATTTCTAATTACTCGTAAGTATTACTAATTACCCATAATTATTACTAATTACATGTAACTATTATTAACTACCCGTAATTATTACTAGTTAAACATAACTACTACTAATTATACATTAAAATTAATAATTGTCCTTAATTGATATTAATAATTAAATTTACAACTACTAATTACTAATTACAAGTAATTATTTATTGAAAATACTAATTTTTGTTAATAATTATTAATTATTACTAATTTTCAATTTTTACTAATTATTAACAAATAGTATTAATAATTTTAAATTACTATTACAAATATATACGGATAAAAAACAATTTAAATCTAATATAATTACAAGTAATCAATAATAATTAAAATTAACATAAATAAAATAAAATAAAAAGTAAATTAAATAAAATATAAATACATTTAATCTTGATCTCCATTTGATGTAAGAGACAACACAAATTCTCATAAAAAACTAACTTTTATAAATTTTCACATTAAAAATATAGTTTTGATACAAAGAGGAAGTGAGAATTGTTGGGAATAGAAAGAAACATGTAGGTGGTATATATAAGTTAGATTACTTGTGATGAGACTATTTGTGATGGTAATCCCGTCACAAAAAGGTTATTTTTGCGATGGGGCCCATCACAAATACCTTTTCCCACATTAATTGATGTTCGTGGTTAAAAGGGTATTTACGATGGGCTGCATCCGAAAATTGACCCACCGACACACCTTTTTTAACAAGGTGATATCCCATTTCAAAAAACCATTTACTGCTACTGGTATTTGCGATGGGTCCCATCGCAAATACCCTCTGACCGACACACTATTTGCGACGAGGGGACTCCATCATCGCAAATAATCTTCCCACGATTTATCCCACAATCTGTGCCAAACCATGCATTACACATTATGACGGATCCCCAAACCCCTTCACAAATAATCTATGTGATGGACTATTTGCAATGGGATTTAATCCTATCGCAAATAGCCCATCACAAAAGTCTATTTTTCCCATAGTGTTAAAATACACAAAAAATAATGAAAACATAATCCCAACCTTATAGGTTTTTTTCCAAGGCGAATCTCTACCATGATAAAACAAGAAATCAATAGAGGAATGAGAAACGAAGAGGAAAGAAAAATTATTTGATGAAGAAATTATGATGAATCACTATCATTTGGTGAGAAATTGCATAAAAAGTGGCCTACAATTATATAGAATGAAGGGTTTCCCTTGGGTCGATAAAAAATAGGTAGGGCATTGAATGGGATGTAAAATGAAATAAATCAGTTTTTTTAAAATAAAATTTACTGAAGTTGTAATGGGATGCAATGTTTTGTAGCACAATTTTATAACATGTGCACAAACCTTGTGAATTCTACAAAAACATTCTACAGCTTATAGGTTTAGGTTTCACGATTTAGGAAAATCATTATCAATCTGTGTGACCTAAAAATTTTCCACAAACACTCTAATTACCCCCCCCCCAATAGTATAAAATCCCACTTGGTGATCCTTCAATTATTTAAAAAAAATATAGTGACACTGTGGGTGTTAAAACTCTACATAATGAATCATTCTCCCAATAACATTTACAATAAACACAGATAAGTATAGAGGAAAAACAAAATGAACAAAAAATATAGGATATTATTGTAAATTAAATGTAAAAATCCAATAGAGGATCCAATATTCGAAAATAATTAAATTCAAATGAAAACTGTAGTCGTTGTTTGAAAATTACCCCATCCACAAAAAATTTATGTCCCATAATGTTTCCTATAAAAATGATAAACTCTAACTCAATTTTGAACTCAATCTTAGAAATAGAAATCATGGACATTGGGGTAACCTTTCAATCCAAAAGTCATACCCATCCAACTATAAGAGAATCCACTTTTTGATAAACAATGGGAGAACGCAAGAGGGTTCTCGCCACCATTAGAAACAAACTAATAGAATGAAAATACTTTAGAGTAGTCCAATGTATAAAATCACTATAAAAGCTAAGATCCCCATGCACAAGGATATTCCTGAATTAGGGTTTAAAATTGGATGGGAAAACAATGAATTTTCAATTTTCAATCATCTGGGTATTCCCTATTGTTTGGATACATGGTTTGACAAACCATGGGCCAAATGTGTGATATGCTACTTCTCTATTCTATTACCATACTATAAAATTACTACACTATTTCACTATCCATGGAAAAACCATGAAATCGTACACATGAACCATACTCACGATGAATGGTTACCTATGTGAAGTTGTATGGTATCCCTTAATCGTGCTCTAATTTTCCTGCATCTACATCCATGCCCCAAAATTTTCAATTTAAAAAAAACTCAAAAGATGACTATAAAATATTAAAAGCTCGGACTAAATGAAATGGTATCACACATATTATTATTTATATAAAATGATCTCAAACCAAAAAATTAAAAAAATACAACATTAATCAATTCTACATAACTCATGATTCCCCAAACGTGTACACCTAAAAAAATCGACCCACATAATTTAAAATCTCATTCATGGAAGAACCGACAATTCAAAGAGTCACATTCATATGAATAAATCTTCTCATATTATGATAAAACTAGTCCACCACACCTTTGTAATGAAATTATGAACATATAATAACCACAATACTAAATCATAGAAACTTCAACAGTCTATGTTCCGACACTGGGAACCAAAACAAGTCCAACCACACACCTATGGTGATTCCCGACAATGTGGATGCATTGCTCAATGACCTATAGCTAGATCAATGATGACTAAACAATTTCTAAGATCACAGTCAGGAATTGACATCCACTGATCCCAACGACTACTTCGGGAGATGCTTCTGATAAAACATTTCTTTATAGAATATATATCTGCAAAGATGGAATGTTTTGGAGAATTGTAGCACAAAAAATATTTGTTCCCAAAATATCTAAAATTGTTATACATATGGGAATGATCCAACGATATAAAAGTTAGATTAAATAAAGGAGACTTCTCAAAGACTAGTTCATCTAAAACAAACTTATTTCCATATGTGGAAACTTCAAGTGTTGTGAGAGGAAAAATATTTCTATCTTTGGAGCTAGAAATTAACTCATAAAGTAATGTTTCATCTACGATAATCTCGAAAATGATGTCACTAGAAGAGAGAACATGCTTCATGATCTATGGATGAATACATCCAAAAAAAATCAAATTCCTTAATATATAACGTGATGCTAACTCCAAATAAAATGAAACCAGATACTTTAAGTGTTCAACATAAGCCTTCACTATTTGCTGGTCATGCTGAACAATCATGGTATCATCATCTTTCATCATCCTCACCTACTAATGTGCAAACCATTATTTAGAAAAGGACATAAACACTTCCCACATCATTCCATCATGCATCGATGGTGGGGAAGACAACCCCTATTACACAAAATATATTCCCTCAAATAAACATATAACAACATGAACTTTAACTGCATAGGGAGTCCCTATGATTTGAAGACACTCCCAACATCTTCAATACACATCACTACCTCTAACAAGCCTCGATCCCCATGAAGAACATGATAAAACCAAGATGAGTCAGGAACTGAACACGACACCCTAATAATATTGGGGGACCATTATGGCTATCATATTACGAATGAAATCAAATAATTGGGACAAAAATAGCATCCAATAAAATTATAAATAAAACATCAACTTAGTCTAAAAAAACTAGATCAAATTCCAAATGTTGTCAAGCACTATCACAATCTTTCATTCCAAAAACTACTGATTCATTTCATTTTCCTAAACCGCCTCAACCAAGGCCAATAATAAAACATAGAAAATTATTTTTATCATAATATAATAAACTAATTTTTAATGAAATTATAAGTTTCCCAAATCATTTTCCATTCTAAACGTTTTTGAAATATTTATGAGATGCTTTTGGTTTCAAAACCACACCCATGTCATCCTACAAACCTCCTAATATGAGTTCATTACACTTCCATTCATACCATCTATTGACACATTCCCACATGGATTTTTCAAAAAAAACTATACACATGAGATCATTCACATAGAATATGGTGGGTCACACAAATAATATCATCCATCAACCAAATAATTTAAAAATTACATAATTTAAATCACTTTCTCATTGATATCCCATTTCTCCTTTTAATCTGAAAACATTTTAGTTAATAATTTTTTTGTTTCGAAAATTGCACTTATTTAAAAAAAACGCTCAAAAAACCAAATAGAAAATTAAACTCACTAAACTAATTCAAAGAGAACTCAATGTACACGCCAAAATTTTTAACATGGAAGTGGGTCTTGCACTAAGTATGAATTAAAAACTAGGAGGAGGTTGATATGTTTTCTCAAACTCCACATGGGGATCTATTCCATGTGAGATCACAAAATGACACTCACTCACCTCCATTGTCATTCCTCACCCAAATAGCCAATATAATGACATTGTCACAAAACCCAGACTACCCCTAGCAGCTGTAGAATCAGAATGAGTAAGAGTTTGGGAAAGTATTATCATACCTAGCTCTCGAGCCCTGACTGTCCTAATCACTAATTAACAAATACTCCAAATAACAAGGTCCCCATTTTATACTATATTTTCATAACCAATTCGAGTTCCATCTAACCCAACATCTGACACGGTCTGAGATATGGCCTGATGGGAGTTTTTAATCCTCATGGGATAGAAAATAGTATATGGAACTAATTATAATCTTGAGGGAATGATTTATCCTATTAAACCAAGATCAAAATAAAATTATTAAACAAGTTGAAGAGTCAACCATAACATAATCTCAAATAAATGTATAAAAAAATTCAATTACAATAGTTGAAAAATTATGAAAACTAAATACAAACCTAAAACTTATCCATGATTGAACAATATAAATGTGGCCTCAGGGTCACCACCAACCCTACAAATGACCTGATCCAACAATGATCACATGAACCAGGAACCAGAACAAATAAAATAACTTGGTTCTACTAATACCAAGATGCAAAAGTAGAGTGTGAGCTTAACATCTCAGTGTAAAATCACCACAAATCCATAAATTCTCTTTTCCCAAAACTATCCATTAACAATGGTTTGGAATAGATATATGAAAATTGATTTTAATTATTCATATAAATAGTATTGAATTGCCTTTGTAAAATGATACAAACCACATCACTTTACTTTAATGAATTTTAACATTTTAAAAACCCAAACCCATGGTAAAATCAAAAAAAATAAAATAAAAGAACATCCTAAAAAAACTCGATGAATAAACCAAAAAACCAATTTATAGGAATGTAAATGAATAAATAATGATATCAAATAATGGTCATTTCCTAAAAATCCCTAGATATTTCCATATACATTCTCAGTTATGAACTACATGATGGTTTATGGTGATAATTCCAATTCAATATCAAATTGGAAACCCTGCACTAGCCAATCCAATAGAACATTTCACCTAGTTGCATTGCTAATCCTAGGGGTACCAACCCATCTAATCAGGGTGCATAAAAAACCTTCAATAGATCCTCTATGTGATTCCATGAAATTGATGTTAATAATACATTATGTAATGGCCCAGACCCCTCTGGACCATTCCTTTATGGAAATATAGTATTTGAGGTGATTCAAGTGGTCAAGGGGACTTATCCCCAACACATTCCCAATTTTCCAGTTCGGTGAATAGTTCCAATGGTAGAGTACTATAAATAGTACAACAGTAAACATCAGTTAACAGTGAATTGGTGACCATAGGTGGATAGTTTCATCAATAACATCCTATGGACAATGTCATCAGTGAGTCGTTCTATTAGGAAACTCTAACAGTAACCTCTTTTTACATTGCCAAAATTTCAATTCTATGAACAGTTCCATCAGTGAACAGTTCTATCGGTGAGGTCTATCGGTAACCTTTATTGGTAACCACTATGAGTAACCCATATCGGTAACCTCTATCAGTAACCTCTATTGGTGACCTTTTATTTTCTTTTCCAAATTTTGAGTTCCTGAATAGTGTGTCTAGAATGGTGACATTTTTACAGTGGAATTTTCATTCATTTGTCAACTATTCAGTTCATATATAGTGTTTCTGGAATGGTGACCTTCTAACTGTGTCCTTTTCATACATTTTCCAAATTTTGAGTTCATAAACAATGATTCCAGAACGATGAACTCCTAACTATGACCTTTTCTTTCCATTACCAAATTTTGAGTTCACAGTACTGGAAAATATGTCTATACCTATGGTTTTGAAAAAAACCATGGGTATAGGGTACCCCTATAGCCACGGTTTTCCAAAACCATGGGTATATGGATTTTATGTGAACCTATACCCATGGTTGTGCTAAAAAATGTGGCTATAGTTTTCTTTTTAAGACTTATACCATCGGTTTTGGAGAAAACCGTGGGTATAGGGTATTTTCGGAAGACCTATACCTACGTTTCTTGAAAACCGTAGGTATTGCGGTATTTTTGAATACCTATACCCACGGTTCTCCAAAACCATGGGTATAGCTTTCCCGTGTTTTGGTAGGAAAAGAAAATTAGGCGGGACATAGAAAAAATTTGGTGGGGAGACATTTATTCATGGTTTAGATTAATATATTTAGGTAAATATATTTATATAATTTCATGAATTCAGAAGCTCTATTGGTAAAATGTTCTCTGCGGATGCGGCAGATCACCGGTTCAAATCACCCTGGCCGCATATTTTAAATTTAATTACCCCGCGTGGATAATATTAATATAAATACCCAAATTTACTTATGGATAACTAATATGAGTAATAGCTTGGTTGGTTCGTTGGTGGAGCACGACCATGATGCTTAGCGCGAGACGCGGTTTCGAATCCCACGGTTCGTGTTTTTCAAAATTAAATACATTGGATTAATATATATTCACAGACATATTTATATATAAAAAATAAAACATACAGGTCAGTTGGTCCGTCGGTGGCGTGCGACCATGATGATCAGCCTGAGGTGTGGGTTCTAAACCTCTCCATCCCTGTTTTTTCAAAAAAAAAAACTAAAAATCCCACGGTTTGAAAAGCGTGGGGTGTGTTTTGTGCCACACTGTTCTTGAGGGTACCACATTTTACTCCACCTATACCCACGGTTCTTCAAACCGTGGGTATAGGATGATACCTATATATCGACACCATTCCAGCCCACGGTTCATAAAAACGTGTGTAAAGGCCATACTAATGGTTTTGGGGGCTATACCCATGGTTTTGATCCAGGGGTATATGTCGTTTTTTCAGTAGTGTCATGAATCATGTTTCTAGAACTATTACAATTTAACTGTGTCTTTTTCTTAACATTTTCAAGTTCTGAGTTCATGAACATTGTTTACAGAAGGGTGACCTTCTAACAATAACCTTTGATTTTTCCAAATTTTGAGTTTATGAACAGTGTTTCTAGAGCAGTGACCTTCTAACTCTGAAATTTTCATTCCTTTACCAATCTTTGAGTTCATGAATAGTGTTTCCAGAACGGTGACCTTATAATAGTGATATTTTCTTTCCTTTTCCAAATTTTGAGTTCATTAACATTGTTTCCAGAATGGTGTCCTTCTAATTGTGACCTTTTCTTTCCTTTACCAAAATTTGAGTTCATGAACAGTGTTTTTAGAATTGTGAGGTTCTAATGGCAAAATATATTCCCTTTACCAAATTTCGAGCTTGTGAACAGTATTTCCAACATCCTATTGTTTTTCCCCTTTGATGTTTCTTTTGACATAAAATGTTTTTAAAGCCTCATTTAATGGAATCTATGTCCGATTTAATGACCATAACTCCTATATTAATGATTCTTAAGGCAGAGGATATTTTTTCTTGGTCAAACCATATAATTTAATGCGATCCGCTTTTATTAGGAAATCAGGTGTATCCTAAACCACCACTCTACTAAATCTTATAAATGGACGAGATATCTTCCTCCCTAATTCTCCCTCTTTATAGTCAGCTATGAGATGCTATAAAATTTCATTCTATTCCATAGGTTTTGCATAATCTAACTTTCCTCCTAGGATTGGTTACGCTCAGTTTTGATGCAACCAAGCAGTATTGATCAATCATTGATATAAGGTATGTTTTATCGTCATTATTTTTGGGTTCATATTCTCATGTTTCTCCTTTCCATTTTTATAGCATGTAATCTCCATGCTTTTAATGGAGTTTTCTTGGGGTTTGGACATACTGTAGAATCCACATGTGGATGTAGTTGTCGCGAGAGGAGAATCCTGACCCATTGCGTGGATAAAGAATGTCAAGAACTGTTGGAGGTAGGGGATTCATTGCTTCTCTCTTATTTTACATGGAACAATATTGTTATCATGTTCTATCCAACAAGTTCGCAATTGAATTGACCTAATATATATTTTAACGGAATAAATAAATTGATATCGGTTATATGTTATTTCTCCTTGTTTTCTAGATACTGTTATATCCATGCTTGCTTCATTTTGATGTTCGTTCTTGATGAAAATTTGTAAAGAACGTAAGCCTGCGTCAATTAATAACTGTTGGCTATGGATAAAGAGGCATGTAAATGATTCTTTTTCTTCATGTTTCAATTTGATGTTAATCAAATTGAAATAGTAAGCCTGTTTAATTATTTTTTTTGATATCTTATTGATTAGGTTTCCAGAATTTGGATCATATGAATAATAAATCAGTTTATTCAATATGACTGACTGAAATATAATATTTGTTATAATAAAAATTCTTTTGGAGGAAAAATTTCGAAACCACAAGTCCATACAACGCATCCAAATAAAACCATAAAAGAAGTTAATCTAGATCACGACCACAAGAAATACCCCTCCATAGAAACTATAACGTGATGTCAGGACTCCACCTTTGCATTATCACTCAGTTAGCTATCTCATGCAATGTTGCATGGACCTAGTACCAATGGAAGATCCATACCCTCTCAAACATCCAAATCTAGATGACAATGCTCTGGTAAACTCTTAATGCTCTAATCCTCATTTGGAGTTGTCGTGCCTCTCTAAGTGATGCCCCCAACCTGCCTAGAACCAGGTCTCCATTGATGCAAGGAATATGATACAACGCCACTTTGGGCTTGGAGTACCGAAACCAAAACCGAAGGAAACCACCGTCGTCTGATCTTAACCAACCAGAGATGAGAACCACCACTTCGGGAATGAACTTCTTAATAGGAATTGATATGTCTTGGAAGGGAAGACGAAGCACAGAACCAAACAAATAAGAAAATCAACCGAAGAATTAGGATAAGAAAGAAGGAAGGGGGAGGCGACATTGTAGAAGTGTACAAGCCTATACATATAGGTCGTCGCCGAAGGGAAACCCTATCTGCTAGAGTGTAGGGGAGCGTTGCGAGAGTCCAAATCCCCAATATGGATTAATGAACTAATTGTTTGATAATTATTTAAAGGGATATGAGTCACCCCCTTGATTGTTAAAGTGTGATTATCCCAATAGTTAATATGTTTGTTTTTATGCTGCTAGTGTCGTGATGTGAGCCTGGAAGCCTGTTGTGGTATGTCGAGGCATGGATACATTTGGTTGTAGCAGCAGATGATGCCTTGAGTGGCAAGATACATCAGATTATGCATGTGGGTGTCAGGGAGGACACTAGGGATGATGTAACTGGATTAATGTGATTGTTGGATGCTTTCTCATTATTATTGCTTGATTATCTACTTTACATTTTCCCACTGCTCATGGCACCTGTTCTTTCTTACCCTTCATCCGAAAGAGGTGATGATGAGTGGGGTATTCATCATAATTTCTGTGATTAAATTCTTAAGGGATGATTGGTCTATGCATTTTTTATAGGTGGAAAAGACTCGACGAGTAGTACATCTACTCACCGAGTTGAGCCCCCTTGTGTTTAATAGTACAGAATGTTTATCAAGAATGCCTGAGAATGTGGGAAAGTAATTATGTAATGAATAATTGAATATATTTCGGTAACCCATGGGGATAGAGTTTGCTGAAACATAATGATGAGGTTTTAATTTTGATGGAACTGTGGACTATGGGTGTGATGCAAATGAAATTTAATGTGGAATTGTTCATGGTCAATTAATGTTTAAAGAATTAATTAAATTAAAGTGGAAATGATAAAAAGGGAATGAAGTAATCTTATTAATTTCTTTAAATGGTTGTGTTCTTATAGGATACCTAGTCTTAGAAGTGGAATCCTAGAGTTCGAGAAACATTATCAGTAGTTTATTCTATGAATATGTTAAGCACATAGTGTGGTTGTGAAATATAGTATATTTTGTCCATTTTGTCTTTATATTTGCTACTCCACCCTATTAGTAATAGAAACTGACAGCTCGGGGATTTTGAGCTCTGAGGGGGGGGGGGGGTGTTTTCCCCATCATTATGGTGGGAGGGTGAATGGATGACTACGCCCTTTGGCCCCGCTCTCTTCTCTTAGTAGATACTTTTTCTGGTATTCATAGTGGTTAGTTTTCCCCATATATGTGTGTATAGGGATGTAATGGGTTGTGTTTATTCACACACATATACTTCAGATATAGTATCCTACAGACTACTATAGGTGTAACATGTATAGGTTGTGATGGGTTGACTATCCTTACTCTGTTAATGGGTTGTAATGGATTGAGGTATAATACCTGACGTATGATACACGTTATTAGATATGTGGTGGCTCTTGGAATCTACCTAGTTACTTTTCTATGTGGACATTGTGGTTTGGTTGCACGAGGTGCATATTGTCGTGCTTCGACTAGAAGTCTGTGGGAAATCTTTTTTGGAGAGAGATGCTTAAGATGTACGATGTTGGGCCAAAGAAAAAACCAGTGGGGAAGTAGTAGTGGTGTACCCTTGATATTATTTATTTTATGACATATTCATGTATGCACTAATTGGTGAGAGAATCCATGGTATGGTTGGGAACATAGTATACCTGTTTTGGTGAAGAGTTAGTTTCACTTGTTTTTCACTATGCTTTAGCATGATTTCATTACTTTTGCACGAGAGGCTTCATAGAGGATCCTTCTGAGTATACTTTTATACTCACCCTATGTATATATAAACTGTTTTTCATGTCACAAAGAGAAAGTTGGAGATCAAGATGGTTTCTACTAGCATGGGGTTGCAGGAGCTGTTTGGTCTTGTGGTAACTACTTTTTTCTTTCATTTGGGTACATGTAGTTTTCCCCTATATGTTTTATTACTTTTTCATGACATTAAATATGAGCACTTGGGTTTTATTTTATATTTTAGTTCTGAGTAAGCGTTTATTGATATCTATCTTATCTCTCTCTTCCGCATGTGTTCTCTTACAGGGTAATCCCTCACATTTGTGTGTGTACTATACCCTCGGTGCTATTCCCCAACCCGGGGCTTACAAGAGGCATGAATTAGAGGTTATTATCTCCCTTATAATATTTCTGGCCTAGGAGGGGCACACATTGTTGGGAGAGGGTCATGACAGAGTGGTATCATAGGGATGTTGAGAGATAGAATGGAGTTTGGAGTTAGGCATAGGTGAGGATGCATGGGTTGGTAGGGAAACAATGTCATTCATGTATATCAAGTGATGTAAACACTGGATATCGGATGAGACATCGATGTTTAGGTCCCCCTATGAACAGGTGGATTGACCTTTATGTTTACGATGACTACTAAACGAGGTGATGCTAGTTTCATGGTACAAACCTAGGAAATGATCATCCATCATTCTTATTTGTGCCTATGTTTGGATGGGTATACCTTGGGATAGGTTAACCTAATATCAATGAAAGAAAAAAGTTAATTAATTAATTTTGAGTCTTCTATATTATAGGTTTAAAATATCTAACTATTATTTATTTTAAAGGTATGGCTTCAGGCAGACGTACTCATCAGGTTTTCAAAGAAAATTTCCAACAAGCTGTTCTAGAAGATCGTCGTAGGGTAGTGGTTGATGACAACGACACTTGGAGGAAGACACTCTGAGAGTTTCAGTGCCAGAGTATGCAGAAGTATGAGGGATCCATTTCATAGGCAGTCACAGTAGAATGGTTGGGGGATGTTGGGATAGGTTTCTGTTCGATCCATGCTCGGAAGGAGCACTGGGTGTCCTTGGTTGCGACGATTCTGTATAGAGCAGTGAGGAAGTGGTGGTTCATTTTTTTTTCAGGGATCTCGAGGAGTCAGCGATCTCGTGGGAGGAGTTCCAAGACATGTTTAGAGTCATGTTTCATTATTTGACTGCAAAGGCATCCAGTCACAACGAGCTTCTTACCCTTCAATAGGGGAGCTCCAGTGTGAGAGGGTTTGGAATCCATTTTAGGAACCTCTTACAATATTCTTCGGACCTGCTACCATATGAGGAGGCCATGGAAATACATTTTGAGTAGGCTTGGCATCCAGAGATCTAACACCAGGTCACCCCATTTATTCTAAAAAACATACCTTGAGGTGCTAGCAAGGGAAGAGGTTGTTGAGAGGACTTTTTCCATGAATGTATCATCACGAGAGGGGTATTGTCGTGATTCATCACGAACTAGAGATCTGGTTCGGGGATCGTGGTTTTCATGGTAGAAGAGTTTCTGTTGAGCCGGGGGTAGGTCATAGCCCTTCAAATCTCGTTTCCCTAGAGGCAGAAACTCTCAGGACTATGCTAAGAGATCAAGCACTTGTTTTTCATGTGGTGGTCGTGGTCAACCGCAATGGGAGTGCTTGACCTTTCAGAGCAGTCATCGTGCAACAGGAGCTACGCTTCATGTTCCTCCATTGAGGCAGTTCCAGCTGAGGTGGTAGCAGCAGGTTTCACCAGCTTTAGATCAGTAGAGGGTAGATGGGGCAGGAAGAGGACAACCCCATGATGATCCTTGTCATCAGACAGTAGAGCGCGGCCATGGTTGTGTTTGTCATCAGGGCCATATAGGCTATGGAGGAGGTCGTGGTCTGCTTCATGCTCAAGCGTTCCCATCTCCAGGCGAGCAAGATGTCGTTCAAGGTACCCTTAGCATGTTTTATAACTTGGTGTATTCCTTTTTTGATTAAATAGTGACACAATCCTTCATATCAGCTACCATTGTCCATTCTTTGGGACTTGAGGTAGAGAGGCTTCTAGTGCCCCTAGCATTGACTACACTAGTTGGAGGTCAACCTGAGTTGTATGAAGTATGTAGAGACTATTAGATAGTGTTGGGGTAGCACCGCTCATGGGGATAATTCTTATATTTAAAAATACAACCATATGATGTCATCATCAGCATGGATTGGTTATATATGTTTCATGCTATCATGGATTGTTTAGAAATAAGTTTGTTTTCATTGGTGCATATGGAGAGTTGGTGGTGTTCGTTGTCGACCAAAATCATCGGAAAGGTCATAGGCACATTCAATCCTTATCATCCATGATGGCTGAGTTGATGTTGAGTTTTTCAGAGGTTCAGCAGTTGGTGTTTTATAGGGACATAGAGGTGTACCCTGATGTATTTTGATAATAGGTTGTAGCATTTCCCCCACGACGAGAGATCGAGATTCAGATCGACCTATAGTCAGGAGCATCTCTTATATCTATGTCTCTATATAGGATGGCCCCTTATTTGTTTCAAGAGATACATATATAGCTGTATGTTCTGTTACAAGGTTGTTTTGTTCAGCCATTTGTGTCCCCGTGGGGTACACCGGTTTTGTTTGTGAATAAGGCTGACGATAGTTTACGATTGTGTGTCGATTATCTTTGCTTAAAAAAGGTGAAAATAAAAAATATCTAATCTGTTCCACATATTTATGATTTATTCAGTCCACTGAAGGTCGCATGTTGGTTCTGAAATATTGACTTTCGGTCAAGATATCATCAGATTTGTGTGAAGGATGAGTATATTCGGAAGACTGCATTCCTTTGTCATCATGTGCATTTCAATGTAATTCCATTCAGTGTGATGAATGATCTAGATGTGTTCATGAGATTGATGAATTTTGTGTTCCGTGTGTTCCTAGACATTTTCATGGTGGTTTTCATCGAAGACATCCTTGTATACTCAATGTGTGAGGAGGAACATGAAGAGAATCTACACACCATTTGAGAGTTCTTCATCAACATCAGTTGTTTGGGAAGTTGTCAAAGTGTGAGTTTTGGGCTTGAGATTTCGTTTCTTAGTGCATGTTGTATCCCAGCAGGGAGTAGCTATGGATCCATCAAAGATATAAGTAGTCGTGTCTTGGGCATCCCCCAAGACAGTGTTATATGTGAGAAGTTTCCATGGTCTCGCTGGCTACTATAGGAGGTTAGTAGCCGATTTATCATGAGTTGCGACTCCTCTGAAATCTATGAGCAGGAAGGATCAGCCATTCATATGGACTGATCAGCGTCAGGAAGCTTCCAATTAGCTAAAGGAGAAGTTAGTAAGTGCTCCAGTTCTTTGTCTTTCAACTGAGGGAGTTCCGTTTGATATTTTATACGACACATCGCATATGGGGGTTGGTTGTGTTCTCATGCTATAGAGGACAGTTTTTTCTTATGTTCAAGACATTTCTGTCCCCATGAACATAACTATGACACCAATGATATTGAGTTGGTAGCTATGGTGTTTCTTCTAATGTTTTGGAGACACTACCTCAATGGAGAGCGCTTTGTGGTTTTCAAAGATCATAAGAGTTTGAGGTATGCTTTCTCCCAACGTTATTATATCTTATGAAAACATCAATGGATGGAGTTCTTACAAGAATATGACATCAAGATATCATATAAACGTGGAAAAGAGAATTTTTTAGCTGATGCGTTGAGTCGAAAGTCAAGTAATAATGCTGTTCGTGAATCTAGTGATTCCTGTAGAGTACTGGAAGAATTATCAGCATTACTTCTTGATATGGGAGAAGTTGGGGGCAGAGGTTGTAATTTTCAGATGATGGTATAGTCATCCCATATGAATAAGGTGGAATTTTTTGAGTTAGGGGATTTATAGATGGAGGTCTGGAGAGAACGAGGTGTTTGTGGCTTCGCCCTAGATGGTTGGTCGGAGGATGAACAACACCGAGTGTTGTGTCACAGAAGGATTTTTGTTCCTTTGATGATGTGTGAGATGGTTCTTAATGAGTTTCATCGTTCACCATTAGCGGTGAATCCTAACATTTCAATGACGTATCAAGCATTGAGGAGCCAGTTTTGGTGGCCGGGTCTGAATCATGCGGTTGTGGAGTTTGTGTCTCAATGTTTGGTTTTCCAGAAGGTGAAGGCTGAACACGGTGTTCCTGGTGGCCTTCTCTAGCCATTAGAGATTCATTTGTGGACATGGGAGGACATAACAATAGACTTTGTTATAGGTTTACATAGAGATCTGGGAGGACATAATGATATTTTGGTGGTAGTGGATTGTTTAAAAAAATCATCCCACTTCATAGTGATCTAGTAGTTGATCCCATTAGATGTTTTATCGAGGAAGTATTTAGAGGAGGTGTTGATACATCATGGTGTTCCAAGGACGTCCATTTCTAATCAAGATCCTCACTTTATTTCTAGTGTGTGGAGAGGTTTCCATAGCGCTTTCAGTAATCAACTATGCCTTTGAACTACTTTTCATCCTCCAACGGATGGTCAGAAATAGACAACCATCCAGACTCTTGAAGAAATGTAACAATCTTGTGTTCTTGATTTTGGAGGGGGATGGATGAGGCGCGTACCCTTGTTGGAGTTCTATTACAATAATAATTTTCACTCCACCATCAATATAACACTTTTTGAAGCCTTGTATGTTCGGCCTTTCCGTTCTCCTTTGTGCTGGACTAGGGTCGGAGAGTCAGCAATTCTCGGACTGGAACTAGTGCAGAATACGACAGAGATGGTTCAGGTGATTCATGAGAGGATGAAGACAGATCAAGTTCATCAGATATCATATGCTGATCCAAGAATGATACCCTTAGAATTTAATGTTGGGTATCATGTGTTTTTGAAGTTGACTCCCCATCATTGGCAGCGAAGGTTTGGTTCTGGGAGTAAGCTTTCTACCAAATTTGTTGGGCCTTTTGAGGTGTTAGCTCATGTTGGTGCTGTGGAGTATTGAGTAGCACTTCCCCACCCGATGAGTCGGATACATGATGTTTTCCATGTATCACAACTCCATCATTTTCTTCATGATGTCTCTCACATCATAGACTGAGGAGTGATCTATGTTGAAGATGATGCAACCTTTGATGAGCGACCTATGGAGATCCAAGACCGCATGGAGAAGGTGTTGTGCGAGCATTCTATTACCTTTATTTGTGTTTTGTTGTGATACGATGGCATGGAAGAGTGCACCTAAGAATGTGAGTCACAAATACGTGTTCAGTACTCATATTTTATTGATGTTTTACACTTTTCATGTAATGATGTCCCCTTTGTGTGTAGACCTTTCATGTTTGTATTATGATTTTAGTTTTTTGATCTTTTTGGTTTGCTCTCTTTTGAGAGGTATCTCGATGGGTGGTTGTTCGGACCCCGTTTCATTTCCCATTTTCGTAGGTTTTGAATTCTCATGGACGAGAATGTTTTGAGAGGTATCTGATGTAATGACTCAGACCTCTCTGGCCCATTCCTGTGTAAAAATCCGGAATTTGTGTTGATTCAGGTGGTCAAGGGGACTTATCCCCAAAACATTGAAAATTCTCTAGTTCAGTGAACAGTTCCAATGGTAGATAGTTTTGAACAGTGCAGTGGTAACCTTCTATGAACAGTGCATCAGTGTCCTTAGGTGAACAATGTCATTGGTAACCTTCAATGAATAGTTTCATTGGTGAGCAGTTCTATCGGTAACCTCTAACAGTATCCTCTCATTCAGTTTCCAAATTTCCAATTTTATGAAAAGTTCTATCGGTGAATAGTTTTATCGGTGAAGTCTATTAGTATCCTCTATAGGTTTCCTCTAACAGTGACCTTTTATTTCTTTGTCCAAAATTTGAGTTCATGAACAGTTTCTCGAGAACGGTGACCTTCTAACTTTGACATTTTCTTTCCTTTTCCAAATTTTGAATTCATGAACAGTGTTTCCAGAACGGTGACCATCTAACTGGAACCCTTTCTTTCCTTTTCCAAATTTTGAGTTCATGAATAGTGTTTCTATAATGGTGACCTTCTAACTATAAACATTTCTTTCCTTTTCCAAATTTGTTGTTTAAGAAAAGTGATTCCATAATAGTGACCTTCTAATTGTGACATTTTCATTCTTTTTCCAAATTTAGAGTTCAGGAACAATTATTACAGAATGGTGACCTTCTAACTATGACTTTTTCTTTCATTTTCCAGATTTTGAGTTCATGAAAATTTTTTACAGAATGGAAACCTTCTAACTATGACTTTTTCTTTCCTTCGACATATTTTGAGTTCATGAACAATGTTTCTAGAAGGGTGACCTTCAATCTATGACCTTTTCTTTCCTTCACAAAATTTTGAGTTCACGAACCGTGTTTTCAGAACGGAGAACTTCATACTGTGACATTTACTTTCCTTTTACAAATTTTGATTTCATGTACATTGTTTCCAAAATTGTGAGTTTCTAACGATAACCTCTATTCCCTTTGCCAAATTTCGAGTTCATGAACTGTGTTTCTAGGATCCTGCAGTTTCACCACTTTTATGTTTACTTTGATGTAAAATACATTTAAATCCATGTTTTATGGACATTATAGCCGATTCAGTCACCATAACTCTTATATTAATTATTCTTAAGTCTTGGAAATTTTTTACATGTTCAAACCGCATGGTTTAATGCGATCCACTTTTAATGGGAAATCTATCTTATCTTAAACCTCCCATATGTTAATTATTCTAAAGGGACGAGATATATTCCTCCCAAATTGTTCCTATTTGTTCTCAACTGCGAGACACTAGAAACATTTATTCTAATCCATAGGAGTTGCATAATCTAACTTCCTTCCTCAGAATGGTTCCACTCTGTTTGGATGCGACCAAGCTGTATCGACAAATCTTCGATATAAGGTATGTTCTATCGTCATTCTTTTTTAGGTTCATCATCTCCTGTTTCTCCTTTCCATTTTTATATCATCTAATCTCCATGCTTCTAATAGAGTTTTCATAGGGTGCGTTCATACCGTGGAATCCTCATGTGGATTCATTTATCACGACGGGTGAATCGTGACCCGTTTTTTGGATAAAGAACGCCAGGAACGTTTTGAGGAAGGGGATTCATTTCTTCTCTCTATTTTTACATGAAACTGTATTGTTTTTAGGTTCTATCCCACAAGATCATAGTGAAATTGACCTAATAAATATTTGAATCAGATAACCGAATTGATAACGATCGTATGTTATTTCCCCTTGTTTTTTAGACAGTGTAATATACATGCTTGCTTCGGTTAGAAGTTTGTTCTTGATGAAAATATGTAAAGAATGTAACCCAGAATTACTTGATATGGGTTGGCTATGGATATAGAGGCATGTTCATGATTCTAGTTCTTCTTGTTTTAATTATATGTTAATCAAATTTCCAATGTAAGCATGTTTAATTATTTTTTGATAGCTTACTGGTTAGGTTTCTTGAATTTGGAACCTATAAATAATAAATTAGCTAATTATGTATGTATTAAAGAACTGGTTGTTTGATAATTCCTTTAAGGGATCTGAGTCACCCTCTTTATTGTCAAAGGTCCAAGATCCCAATTGTTAACATGTTTGTTTTCCTGCTACTTGTGTCGTGATGTGAGCCTGGATGGCTGTTCTGGTATGTGGGTGCATGGAGGCCTTTGGTTGTGGAATTAGATGATGTCTAGAGTGGCGAGATGCATCGGTTAATTCACGTGGGTGTCAGGGAGGACACAAGGAAAGATGGAACAACATTGATGTGATTTTTGGATTCTTTCAAATTCTTATTGGTTGATTATGATTTACTATTCCCCACAGCTCAAGGCAGTTGGTATTACATACCCTTCTTCCAAAAGAGTTGAAGACGCATGTGGAATTTCATGTGCTATCTATATTTAGCTTTTCAAGGGATAATGGGTCTACGCTCTTGCTATAGGCTACAAAGACTTGACTAGTCATACCTCTACACACTTTTTTGATCCCCCTTTTGTTTAGTAGCATATAATGTTTTTCTAGAATGCATGGGAATGTGGGAAAGTAATTCTGTAATGAATAATTTAATAAATGGTGTTAACACATGGGGTTGGAATTTGCTGGAACATAATGACGAGGATAAAATTTTGAAATAATAGTTGACTATGGGTGTGATACTAATGAATTTAAATGTGGAATTGTTCATGGTTAATTAACAATTAAATAATTATTTAAAAGAAAGTGGAACTGATAAAAAGGGAATGATGTAATCTAATAAAGCTCTTTAAATGGATTGGTGCTTATAGAATACCTTGTCTTCAAAGTGGAATCCTAGAGTCTGAGAGATGTTAGCTCCAATTGAGTCTAAGACTAGGTTATTCCCATAGTGTGGCTGTGAGATATAGTATAATCTGTACTTCTTGAGTTTCTATACGCAACTCCACCATGTCCATAAGGGCAAATGACACCCCGGGGATTCTGAGCCCTGGGGGTGTGTTTTCCCCAATATTTTGGTGGGAGGGTGAATGGCTGCCTACCCCCTTTGGCCCCACTATCTTCTGTTGGTATATACTCACTACTGGAAATCTAGAATTTCCCAACTGTTTAGAACCGTTGGGAAAGGCTGCAGAACCGTTGGTATATGTTATACCAACGGTTCTGCAAACCATGGGGAAGTAAGCCGTTGGGAAAGGATTTTCCCAACGGTTTACACAGAACCATTGGGATAGGTTAGAAAAAATCAACCTATCCCAACGGTTCTGCCAAACCGTTGGGAAATCAACAAATAATTTCCTTTCCCAACGGTTCCATGAACCGTTGGTAAAAACCACCATGAGACAGGGTATCCCAATGGTTTGAAACCGTTGGGATAGGTGTTTTTACCAACGGTTCCTTGAACCGTTGGTAAAAACAGCTACATAGAGCCTATGCCAACGGTTGTCAAACCGTTGGCATATGCTTTGCTGTGCAAATTGCACAGCAGCCTGCAATTTGCACAGCAGGTCTGGTTTTTGGGCATTCACCCTCGGTTTTAATTCAATTTTCAATCCAATTATGCCCTCGTTTTAAATTCATTTTTCAATCCAATTATTGTACCTGTAGCACATATAATGCATACATATAGAGAACAAACCAACACATAAAAATAATGAAAACCAACCAACCAATACATATAATGCATCCTGAAAATATACTCATCCATAACTAAAGTAGAATTCATAACATAATTATAAACATACATAATTCATTTTGAATTAATTTTAAAATTTAGATGACAATCATATGTGGAATCCGGAATTCAATTCATAATTTGACTGGTTTTTCATATACCATATATTTTTAATAGAAATGATATCCATTTTAAACAAAATACATACATCTGGAATCATACCGGTCACACCGTGCCTTGGATTGAGGCGAGGTTAACTCGTACACGTCACAAATGAATCATTGATCGTTGTCCTAAAGTATAAACATATACCGAAATCGTTTTGTCGGTTTTGCGTATGTTAGTTGTTGTTTTCACTTAAAATGAAGTGTTTTTTAAATAAAAGAGAGACACTTTGAATGGTGTCGGCCACACCGCGTCACGTATTGAGGCGGGGTTAACTCTTACACATCACAAATGACCCATGGATTGTTGTTCTAAAATATAAACACAATCAGAATGCGTTTGGTTAGTTTTCCGTATGAATTTAAAATGTAGTCCATTTTAAAGAAAAGAGATACACATAGAGTGGTCTCGGCCAAACCGCAACTCGGATTGAGGCGTGGTTTACTCGTACACGTAACATATGACCCATGAATCGTTTTCCTAAATTTTCAACAGATTCTGAATGCGTTTGGTCAGTTTTTCATATGTCAGTTGTTTATTTCACTTATAATCTTGTCCATTTTAAACAAAAGAGACACAGTCAGAGTGGTACCGGACACACCGCGTCTCAGATTTCGACGGGGTTGACTCTTACACGTCTCAAATGACCCATGGATCATTTTCCTAACATATCGACACAATCCGAATACGTTTGGTCAGTTTTACGTATGCTAGTTGATGTTTTTCACTTAAAATGATGTCCTTTTGAAACAAAAGACGGACACTATGAGTGGTGCCGACCACACCGCATCTCCAATTGAGGCGGGGTTGATTCGTACACGTCACATATGACCCATGGATTGTTCTCCTAAAGTTTAAATGGAAACCGAATGCGTTCGGTCGGTTTTCCGTATGTACTTAAAATGTTGTCCATTTTAAACAAAAGAGTGACACTTAGACTAATCCTGACCACACTGCGACTCTGATTCATCTCGGGTTGGCTCATACATGTCACATATGACCCATGGATCGTTGTGATAAATTATCAAAAGATTACGAATGCGTTTGGTCGGTTTTGCGTATGTCAGTTGTTCTTTTCATTTATAATCATGTCCATTTTAAACAAAAGAGACAGAGTTAGAGTGGTGTCGGCCACACCGCGTCTCGGATTAAGACGGGGTTGACTTGTACACGTCACATATGACTCATAGATCGTTGTGCTAAAGTATCTATAGAATCCAAATGCGTTTGGTCGTTCTTCCGTATGTCAGTTGATGCCTTTCACTTAAAATGACGTCCTTTTGAAACAAAAGACGGACACTTTGAGTGGTGTCAGCCGCACCGCATGTCGGATTGAAGCGGGGATGATTCTTACACGTCAAATATGACCTATGGATCGTTCTCCTAAAGTTTCAATGGAAACCGAATCCGTTTGGTCATTTTTCCGTATGTACTTAAAATGGTGTCCATTTTAAACAAAAGAGAGTCACTTAGACTTATCCTGGCCACACCGCGACTCAGATTCTTCCCGGGTTGGCTCGTACACGTCACATATGACCCATGGATTGTTGGGATAAATTATCAACAGATTCAGAATGTGTTTGGTCGGTTTTCCGTATGTCAGTTGATGCTTTTCACCTAAAATGACGTCCTTTTGAAACAAAAGATAGACACTTTGAGTGGTGCCGGCCACACCACGTCTCCGGATTGAGTTTAAACCACCGTGAAACATTCTAATTATTATTCGTGATGTGTACGCGTAGACGGCACATCAATCGGACGTGCGGTTTGCGCGGTACGACTCAATATTCGTGTTTTAAGTGATGCGCGCGCTTCGTAAACGCGCGTGAGGGGGTTCCAAACGGGCCGAACGAAGTCGGAATGGCCTGAAATCAGACGACAAATACGGGAGAGTGATTTATGAAGTGGTCGAGCAGACGGCACGTCAATCAGTTGTGCTGTGTGCCCGCGGTGACCGACAACGTAGTTATGGTGTCAGAAACAGCCAAAACGGGCGTCCAACGGTCAAATTCACAAAGGACGACCTCAGATTGAGCTGAAACCACCGTGCAACATTCTAATTATTATTCGTGACGTGTACACGTAGACGGAACATCAATCGGACGTGCGATTTGCGCGGTACGGATCAATATTCGTATTTTAAGTGATGAGCGCGCTTCGTAAACGCGCGTGAGGGGGGTCCAAACGGGCCGAACGAAGTCGGAATGGCCTGAAATCAGACAAAAAATACGGGTGAGTGATTTCTGAATTGGTCGAGAAGACGGCACATCAATCGGACGTGGCGTGTGCCCGCGGTGACCAACAACGCAGTCCTGGTGTCATGAACGGCCAAAACGGGCGTCCAACTGTAAAATTCATAGAGGACGACCTCAGATTGAGCTGAAACCACCGTGAAACATTCTAATTATTATTCGTGACGTGTACGCACAGAAGGCACGTCAATCGGACGTGCGTTTTGCGCGGTACAGCTCAATATTCGTATTTTAAGTGATGCACGCGCTTCGTAAACGCGCGTGAGGGGGGTCCAAGGGGGAGGGGGGGTTGTCCAGGGTCCAAGAATGAGGGGGGTTGTCCAGGGAGTTCACAAACAAACAACCACTAAAAGACAACAACATCCATAAAAATAGACAATATATAAAAATAACTCAACTCCAATACTATACTACGAGTCTAGATAAAACCAACAACTAGAATAGATTAAACATCAAATCTCAGTAATATAAGTCAAAAATGTAACGGATCAATATGTCCCACATCAGCATCACCATCACCATCATCATCATCATCATATCCCTCGTCAATGTCCTCCTCATCGTCCTCACCCTACACAGCGCCTTCCTCCTCGCCTTCACCCTCCGCCTCGCCCTCATCATCTCCCTCCTCTTCCGCATCAGACTGCTCGCCATCATCATCTTCAAGCTGGACATCGGCCTGACCACCACTGGAACTGCCACTTGGTGCACCATATATAGAATGTATCGACGACATGTATTCATCAATCGCTGGGATGGCCTCTACTGGAAGTGTTGGACATAGAACTTCAATAAATTTCATAAATGCACTGTTTTCCCTAGCAGACTGTTCTGCCGTCTCTGTGGCCTTTTTCTAAGCCTGTTCTACTTGTGCCCTAACTTGCTGCAGCTCGGTGGCACTACAACTCGTACCTGAGGCAGGCCAATACCTCGTTGGGGCTATCCTAGGTCGGCAGCGTATTCTGCCAGAATGATCCTCACCCAACACCTGATGTAAGTGATCAGATGGCCCAAAATTGTCTGTTTCTTGGGCATCGAGGGCCTCTAAAGCATCCTGTTACAAATATAAATATATTATTAAGTTACGAAATATATATTAAAATATAAAATCAACAGATTAAAACTTACAATCTGCTGCTAAGTCGCTTCGTTGACAGCACTTCCATCTTTTTTTCGTCTACTCGAGCATAACAGTTTTGCTCGAGGCACACGTCCTTCAATATTTTGTACATTCCTCTAAATGACATTGAAAACACAAGTTATATAAAGACTTCAGCAAATAATTAAATAATTGAGGAAACAAAAGAAAATGTAGGTCGTAAAGAAAACTTATAAACAATTGTCATACCTGCTGCCTCTTATGATCCGGCATCGTCGTGCGTCCTAGTGAATGGAGGTATTTTTTTGCATCAATGTTTTTTTTATTTTTTCAGATGATTCCTAAATAAAATTCGATAATTCAAAGTATAATATTAATGCAAAACTTGAAAGTTATTATTTAAATACCTCAAATGTAATTCATACCATAAACTGGGTACTCGTCCAATGAGTAATCATCTGACGATACTGCTCTATAGGACAATCATCCACGACTGGTACCGCCTCTAACTCAGTGCCAACTCTAGCACGCCATCCAATATACAGATCATGCTTGTAGGCTCTCCAAAGCTCACCTAAATCCTTTAGACGTTCCAGTCGTGCACCCTCACCATCAGGAAAATTAAATCGAAGCTGAAATGAAAATATTAATTCATATAAATACAAAAAAATTCATGGCATTAAATACAGCAGATTTTTTTACCCATATCTCTGCCCAAGCTCTATCTTTGACCTCATGTGGCAAATGTCTCCACGACAGCAGGCTGACGGGAATGATGTCGGAGTATTTGGCAAGCGTCGCCATAAAACTCCGACATTGCTGCCCTGTTTTCTCAACCATCTGATAGTCTTCATTATATTCCACCATAACCTGTGTGTGACGGTTCCACACCGAACGCATGCGTGTATGGCCCCGCACCCGCCTCATGTCAGTAGATGTATCTGTCATGAAAGAAAAACAAATGTTTTATCAAAACATGTTATAATGAAAATAAATATTGCTATAAAAATTTGTTAGGGTTTTATAAATATACCTGCGCTAGTCTGATCAATGAGTGGCGCCAGATCCACAGAACCTGATGGAACACCCTCTGGTGGAACAGGAGTCGAAGACGATGGAATATAAATGCTCGGAGAGATAGAAGTAGAAGGAAAAGAAGATGGAACAGCTGTATGACCTGATGCTGACTGGGGAGTGGGAATCATCATGGGATGTGAAAATTATGGGGCAGAAGATGCAAAAGGTAGCGAAAACATGGGAGGTCTAAATATCCCGTGTGTCCCTAACGACACACCGGGATCAGAATGTGGGAAGGCTGAAATGTCAGTGGGAGGGGCAGGGTCTACTCGGGCACGCGCAGCTCTACGTCCACCTCTGGTACGAACCCTCCTCGTACCACCAGCCTGAGTACTAGGACCAGTACTAGGCTCCTCGTCGAATGACTGTCGACGTAATGGTGGATCCTACAACAAAGTTTACAAAAAAAATTAATCACATGACATTATATATTTTTTAAATATATATATATATATATATATTTTAAATAAAGTACTCACTATAGGCACTAATGGTGGAATTCCCATCTCCTCCATCCGACGATTGTTCTCCGCCATTTTTTTCTTCGTCTCTCTTCAATTGGATGCATTTCCTGCATTGGAAAACAAATATGTAATTAATTAGAAAAAGAAAATTAATGTGTAAACCAAAAAACTAAATATATGAGGGAATGAGGGGATTCATTGGTAATTTAGCTATCAATTGTTATAGAAGAGCTTGAATGAATTTAATAAAACATACAAGTTGTAATGTTCACCAAGTTAGAAATATTGTTTGATTTGGTTTGAATACAGTTCAATTCCAAATTAGAAAATGCAATTCAAATAAAACAGCAACCAATAAACATTGAAAATTCACATAACGGTCAAGTCAGCTAAAACATATTTGTGATCAATACTAAATAAATATGAATATTACCAACATTAACAACCCAACTCGAGGTAAACTAAAAGAATTCATAACATGGATGAATGATTCTATATATTTTCAACCACAACTTCAGGTTCACAATCAACTCTGAAAATTGAGCTATTGGAGTCATCAAAAGAAATAAATGGATTGGTTCAAATGGCAATGTGGACTGTGTCAATTCCATCATCAGCATCATCAAAAATATGTCTTGGAATTAATTCAAATATGACACCAAATTAAGGTTGAAGTTGATCTTTGACATAAAAAACTTGTTTATCCATTGATGCCAACACATATGGTTCTTTGGTTGCAAGAGTGCGGGTCATATTAATTACTCAAAATCCACAATCATCAATAAATGTGCCATGTCTCGTCATCGAATCAAACCAATGGAATTTCATCATTGTGACTCATCCATGAGAGTAATAATCCAATATTATTATTTTCTCAACGACTCCATAATAACCCACATTTTCAAGTTGCGGTCTACTATCCGATGCACTGGCATAACAATCTGTTGTGGCAGTAACCATAATACCATCATGTTGTGTTCTCATGTTTTTGGCTCGTTCAGTACAAATAATTCTGTACCCATTGATAACAATTGATTTACAGTCACGAACCACGGTATTAGGACCAAAAGACAAAGCTCTTATTTCCTCAGAGACAGAGTCATCAGACAAACTCAATACCTGCAATATAAATGACAGTTATACTTAAGTAAATATTGAAATAATTAATTTAAACAGTAATATTTTTACCTTCAATTTTAACCAAGTAGAAAACTCTTTGCTATGAAAAGTCTCTCTCCTTCTCAAAGATAAAGAACGATGCTTCCTATTTATCATTTTTTTATGTTCCCTGTAGATAAAAAAATATGAATAGTTTAACAGATATATATGTAAGATATACATATTCAATTTTTTTACCTGATATAGTCATCGAACAAATCACAGTTGAACAAAACTATGCGATGTGCCATATCCCGCTCTTCATGGCTTAATGTCTTCAATGTATATGATCCAGGAATTCCTCCTGTTTGAGGAAGTGATGGAAAACTGGGTTCAATTTGCTCATATTGTTCTTCTTCATTTCTCATTGGTCTGTTCATTCTTGTAGTAAGATCAGACAAATACATTGATCAGAAATCCATACATTCTTGAGATAAGTAACTGTTCACAATAGAACCTTCGAGATGATTCTTGTTTCGAACATAAGACATTAATGTGAACATATTTCTACAGTTGGATACATCCAACGAAAAGAAACAGGTCCTCCGAGAAGTATTTTTGTTGGAATATGGACAGTCAGATGCAGCATGCATGTGAAAAATGATGGGGGAAATATTTTCTCCAACTCACACAAAATTAATGGGGCATCTGTCAACATTTTTTGCAAAAAAGACTTGGACAACTTCTTAACACAAAGATATCTAAACAAATGGCACAACCGAATAACACCCACCATTACATTATTGGACAAACGATGAAGGATTGCTATTGGAAGCAACTCATGCAGTAGAATGTGATAATCATGAGTCTTCAAAGATTTTAGCTTCAACTCTCTTATGTTGACCCGTTTAGATATGTTGCTTGAATAGCCATCAAGAACTCTAATAGTCTCTAATACTTCCAAAAATTGTTTTTTTTAGTAGGTGTCATCACATAATAAGCACATGGAAGTTTCCATTTATTTTCACTGATACGCACAGGATGCAATTCTGGTCTGATGCCCCAATCCCCCAAGTCACGTCAAGATCGTAAATCATCTTTTGTCTTCCCCTTGACATTTAGAAGAACTGAAAGCAACATTTCACATATTTTCTTTTCAATATTCATTACGTCTAAGATATGACGTAGCAAATTGGTTGACCAATAAGGCAAATCAAAAAAGATACTCCTCTTCCTCCAATTGTAACAGGTTTCTGTGGAAACATTCTTTCTATTTCCAGATTTTATTTGACCCTTCCCGAACAAAAAACTGAAATCTTTCAATTCATTAAGCACATCAGTTCCAGACATACGCTGAGGTGGATCATCGGTCTCTATAGTATTATCAAATCTTCGACGATTCATTATATATGGATGATCCTTTGGAAAAAATCGTCGATGTCCCATAAAACTGAAACTACAACGATGTTTCAGTCTTCTGGATCGTGTATTCTTCATAAAAACTGGACATGACAGTTTTCCCTTCGTGCTCCATCCAGACATCATTGCCTAAGCTCGAAAATCATTGATCGTCCACATAAGCGTAGCACGCATCTGAAATATGTTATTCGAACATGCATCGTATGTGCGCACACCCACATCCCAAAGAAGATTCAACTCTTTTATTAAAGGTTTCATGTGTACATCAATATCAATGCCGGGATCAGAAGGACCAGATATGAGTATACTCATGAATGTAAAAGATTTTTTCATACACAACCATGGGGGAAGATTATAAATGTGTATAAAAACTGGCCATGTGCTGTGCAAAGTAAGCATCTGCCCAAACGGATTAAAACTGTCGCATGAAAGACCCAGCCTCACATTACGCACGTCAGCTGCAAAATCAGGATGTCGAGCATCATATCTCTGCCATGCAAATCCATCTGCAGGATGAACCAACACATCATTAGTCTTCTTTCTCTCGGTATCATGCCATCTCATTTTTATTGATATGTCATCAGACATAAAAAGATTCTGGAGTCTGGGGATCAATGGAAAGTGACACATTACTTTCTGTGGAAAGCGGGATGGTGTTCCATCAGATTTTGACTTCTAGCGGGATGTGCCACATTTTATACATTTATTTCGTTCAGCGGTTTCTTCCCAGAATAAACTGCAATCTTTCGGGCAAGCATGAATTTTTTTTATGGAAAATCCAAGTTCTTCAACTAACTTCCATGCCATATAGTGGTTTGAGGGAATATCTGCATCATCTGGAAGTAAATCCTTCAAGAGGGTATGAATGTAATCGATTGCTGTATTAGAAATCCCATACATAGTTTTTCCATGAAACAATCGGATTAAAAATTCCAGCTTTTTCATTTTATCACATTGTCGATATACTAGAGTCGTGGAAGCATCATTCAATTTTTTCACCCTATCAATATCATCATTTTCACTAGATACATCAGTTGTCCTCATATCGACGTCTTCTTGAGTCAAAATCCTTTCTTTTTCATGATGACGAATAAACGGAAACCGATCATCTAACAAATTCTTCATTCCATCCTTTCATTTCGATCATCACCAATTTGAGATTTCATTTTATCCCCATTGTGATACCACACAAAGTAGTTTTCTTGAAAACCATTTTTGGTTATGTGGTAGCTGACTTCTTCACGACTCAACCAAGGTCTACCAACACAATTGGAACATGGGCAGTGTATGCGACCACTATCTGAAGCATTGTGAAATGAAAAATCTATAAAGATCTCCAAATTGTTTGGAAAATCTCTTGAGATACGATTGGTTTCATACATCCAACTTCTGTCCATTCTGTAAAAATATTCATATAAGTCATTTTTTCATAAACAATTCAATAGGATTGAACTTTAATAGAAAATACATTTAATTAAACGATAAAGGAAGAAAATAATCATGGTATCAACTAGACATGTGAAAAAAACATACTAATGTGTTATTGAAAAAATGTAAAACCAACAAGAACTTAATGTGTTATCACATCAAAGCATGCCTCATCCCATAACCATATTAGTAGGGTACCCTCGTGGACAGCCCCGCCCACCCCCGTGGACAACCCACCCACCCCGGTGGACACCCCCTACCCTCTAGACAGCCCAACCACCCCCGTGGACAGCCCACCCACCCCCCTCGACACCCCTTCTCCCTATGGACAGCCCCCCCACCCCCTTGGATAGCACGCCCACAACCCTGGACAACCCTACCCCCTATGGTCAGCCCACCCACCCCCCTGGATAGCCCGCCCACCCCTCCTTTGTTGTACCCCTCTCTCTTGGATTTTAATGATCACAATCACTCTCATCGTGTTCTAACTTATTTTCAAGTGTTTTGATGCTAGGAAAAAGGTTTCCCAGGAGTTGGCCCAAGAAGGCTGATAGTGGACTCTCTGAGTCCACCGGCCAGCCGGTGGATTCCCACTGGCCAGCCAGTGGTCTCTGGCAGAAGCATTGCATTCTGCCACAGCCACCGGTCAGCTGGTGTTAGCGCACCGGCCATCCGGTATGGGCACCAGCCAACCGGTTCTTGCCCACCGGCCAGCCGGATGACCCAGGCAGTAGGCTTGCCCACTGCCTGGGGCCACCGGCCAACCGGTGGATGACCACAGGCCAGCCGGTGGAACCCAGACAGAAAGTCTGCTCTGTCTGGACCACCGGCCAGCCGGGAGCTCAGCACCGGCCAGCCGGTGGACCACCGGCCAGCTGGTGAGACACCACCGGCCAGCCGGTGTGCCCAGTCAAACTACCGTTGGACTTTGACCAGACTTGTACTTTTGACCCCCAACGGCTCCGGAAGCCCTCCAACGGCAATATTGAAGTGTTTATGGGTATTTCTCCTATAAATAAGAAACCATGGATGCTGGTAACATAACCTAATGATATTTTGATGTCTTGACGCTCTAACGACAAATCTCCAAGGCCTCTTGTGATCCATTGCCATCCTTGAAGCTTGAGCTCCCTCTCCATCAGCCCACCCACCCCCCTGGACAGCCCGCCCACCCCTCCTTGACAGCCCGCCCACTGCCATACCCCCCTCGACACCCCGTACCCCCCTGGATAGCCCCGCCCACCCTCCCAAACAGCCCACACCCCCTCCCCTGCAACCCCACCACCACCACCTAGACATACCACCCCCCTGGAATGTGTAGAAATAACATAAAAATACATGATATATAGATAGAAAAAAATACTCAACCTATGGGTTCACATTAACTACATAATCACACACTTCACTACTACCATAAAACACATAAACCACACCACCACCACACAAGACACATAGCATTTCTCACATTCATTTATAAGCCACTTCATTCACACTTACATTGTCCATTCATTTAATGTTAAATTAATTAAATCCATTTACCAAACATCCATTTCAATTCCATCTCATTTATTTAATATCTTGTTTTTTTGTTTTAACAGCATAATTTATTCCATAGATAACCAGGAAACTAATAAAACCACCACACAACAACTCACCATCTCACAATAACCATCGACACCATGTTACATCGACCAACCATCTCACCAAAACAACCACATATAACAATAAAAATATTGCACATCACAAACCACCGGACAACCAAAACCACCTCACCACATTATACACCACAACTTCATCACACAACACCTCCACACGACACAACACCACCACACATCATCACTATCATACAACTTCACACGACACATCCATTCCCACTAACCATCACATTACAACCCCACATATCACAAAGCCCAACAGGTCACCTCAATCCCCATAAAACAGCCTACAACATACAATGAAACACAACAAAAAACCTCTCATAGAGGAAACATACCCCAACTTCCACAATTTATTTATTCAAGGTCTTTTATTACATTACCCCTTTATTTAGCATGGACATTATAACACAACTGATATTCCAGGGGAAACTAATTAATTAACAAAATATTTATTCATTTCCCTATTTTACACGGTGAAATCAAATCAAAATCCAAACTTAAAACTAAAATATTAGATCAATAACAATAAAAACAACGTACCAAATGTGTATATAGAAAAAATTACTTGATTTGAGATGATTCAAATGGGTTTTCACCTATTCAGATGGGTGATTTGGAGAGCAGCAGAGAGGTGGAGGTGGATTGATAACTTAAAACTAAAATACTAAAGCAATAACAATAAAAATAAGGAAGTATATGTGTATAAATGAAAAGATACCTGATTTTAGATGGTTTTCACCTCTTCGGATAGGGGATTTCACCAAAGGAGAGCGGTGGAGCGGATGAAATTAGGTTCTGTGCGAATGGGGGAGAGCAGGATTTGGGGGAAATAATTCCCAACGGTTTTAAAGAACCGTTGGCAAAGGGGTGACCATTTCCCAACGGTTTTCTTGAACCATTGGCAAAAGGTGATTAACACACCCCTTTACCAATGGTTTCTTCAAACCGTTGGCAAAGGGGTGGATTTTCCCAACGGTTTCAATGAACCATTGGGAAAGGCTTTATTAATCCTTCAAGCCCAACAGTTTTAGAAAACCGTTGGTAAAAACCCGTTGGGAAAAACAGAATTTCCAGTAGTGACTTCTGATTTTATGCATAATGTTTAGTTTTCCCCATATATGTGTGTAGAGGGCTGTAATGGCATGTTGTTATTCAAACACATTTATTTGGGATATAGTATTCTATGAAGTACTATAGGTGTAACTGTTATAGGATATGATGGCTTGAGGATCATTACTCGGTTTATGGGCTATAATGGATTGAGTTATAATACCTGTCATATGATACACATTATTCTAGCTGTGGTGGATCCTGAAAACTACCTAGTTATTTTGGTGTGTGGATGTGGTGTTTTTGTTTCTTGAGGTGCATATTGTGGTTCTACACCTAGGTGTCTAGGGAATGCCTTTTTTTTGAGAGAGATTCTTAGGACATATGACGTTGGGGAAAAGCGGCAAACCAGTGTGGACGTAGTAGCAGGGTACCCTTGATATTCATTTTTATATGATATATTCTAGTATACGTTAAATGGTGGGAGTAACCATGGTGAGGTTGGAAAAATAGTATACCTGTTTAGTTGACAAGTTAGTTTCACTTGTTGTTTACTGTGCTTTATCATTAATTCATTACTTTTTCATTAGAGGCTTCAGGGAGGATGCTACTGAGTATACTGTTATACTCACTATATGTATATATAAACTGTTTTCCATCTCACAAAGATCAGGTTTAAGATCAAGGTATTTTCTACAAGCATGGGGTTGCAGTAGAAGTTTGGGATTATGGTTTCTGTTGTTTTTCTTTCCATTGGGTACTTGTAGTTTTCCCCTTCCAGTTGTAGTACTTTTTCATGAAATTACATATGTGCATGTGTGTTTTCTTTAATATTTCAGTTCTGAGTTGGTGTTGGATGGTGTCTATCATATTTCTCTCTTCCGCATGTGTTCTCTTAGAGGGTAATGCCTCCCATTTGAGTGTTTACTATACACTCGGTGCTAGTCTCCAACCCGTGGCCTACTCAAGGCGAGACTCAAGGGTCATTATCTCACTTCTCAAATTACCAGCCCAGGAGTGGTATACTTTGTGGGGATGGTGTCGTGACACACTATGTGTGTAGGAGGCCCTCACACCCGTGACTCACCATACCTACCATCATCAAACATTCCTAACCCAAACATAAACCCCACATATTCTATACCCCATATAGGAAATCTAGTTATACGAGTGCCTTCATAAAACAAGCTATGAAAAATTAACTACCTGGCCATCACATTATTCGAGTTTCAAACCATTTCATAAACTAATACTAGTCATCAAGCAGGAGTTTATATTTCCATAACCGCCAACATTTATAATTAACCTATGATACTAATAAATCCGAAAATCATTGAAATTAAAAAATAATTATTGATACATTTACAAAACATTTTTAAAATACTAAAAAATACAATTTTCAAATTTATAAGGATGAACAATCCTTTAAACCATTTTGAAACCAACCATGTTCCAAAATACCAAACAATTCTATTTTTAAAGAGAACATTCAAAATATAATTGAATTTCACATGAAATTACAACTAACTATTTAGAAATCAAATTTCTTTTTTACAAGGAAGATAAGAGGTGGGAGATGAGAAATCAATTGAAGGACAAGGTTTTGAGATAACATCATTTTAAGTGTCATTTTAAGCTAAATTACCATCCATGTGTGGACCTATAACACCCTTTGATATACTAATATACAATGAAACAAATTGCATATCAATAAGAACACCAAAAAAAATTTCCATGATAAACGACATTCCTTTACAAAAAATTAATATCCAAATTACTAATAATCATTTTTAACCTTGAGTAAAAATTTATAAACATATATATATATAAATAATAAGGCCACAAAGAGGAATTAAAATCACCTATCATGAAACATTTATTTTTTCCAAAATGATATAAAAAACCCATATCCAAATAATACAACAAGGTCTCAGTTTAATGATTTAGAACTATAGGCAATTTATCGAAATAATTTTCTGATTACATTTATTGTTATATTAAAATAAACCCTTAGATAAGAATATTAATAAAATTATATCCTCCTAAAACAACTAAAATAAATCAAACAATAAAATCACAAGTATGAGAAATAAATTTATAAATTATTTGAATGAATCTTGGGATTTTTATGCATCAATGGATTATTCAATAAAATAATAACTGAAACACCTATATTAACATTGTCTGAATGCAATGAATCTCCATGGGATAAAATAATACACCCTAATGAATGATCCAAACATTTATAATCCAAGAAAAATGTCCCCCACAACAACTATAGAATCCTGGATTATCCATGCTGATCCACTAACAAGAGAAACCAATAATTCCTGATAGGGAAGAGAGGGTAAGTGGAAAAGAAATTATTTGATTATGAAATAATAATGAATAACTAAATATGGTGAGAAAAATCCCAAAAAGTAGACATGGAAAAGGAGGAATAATATGAGGCATCTCTCTAGTTGATAGTCAACAAATATATTTCAAAATGGGAGATAGAATCCCTAAAATATTATTTTTAAAATTAATTTTATTTAGGTCATAAAGGGTGCCACAATTTTTCTAAACAGTTTTGTAATGTGTGACTATGCCTTTATAATGCAATTGGAATCATTCTACAACTTATAGATTTAGGATCCACGGTATGAGAATACCATGCTCAAACTTTCCGACTGGAATAATTGGACAAATCCCCTAAAATGACACCACAAACACTAGATAACCCTACCCAAGGATCCTTGAATGATTTAATCAGAATATAATTAGAAATTTTGTGTCATTAAATCCATACCATGAAACAATCTCCCAATAACATTCCTAGTGAACATGAATAGTGATACAAGAACAAAAAATCTCCCAAAGCACAAAGTCTTTCACTATACATAAAACCCACACCACTTCCAAAAGACCCAAAATCATGAAATAAATAATAACAATAGAAATCCTTGGTCGGTGTGTGACATGAAATGCCATGGGAATTGAACCCCAACCCGAATGTTGAATAGGGTTAATCACCAACCAATATCCTACATGAATACCCTGGTTAGTAAGAATTTATTTAGTTAAACGATTTTATGTAATATTTTTATATTTATTTGGGGAATGTATGTTTTATCGAATAGATAATAATGGTATTGGGAAATGATATGGGGATTAATTGATTTAAACTGTTTAAGGATATGTTCACTATTCTGGGAACTATATATGATTATGGAGAACACAATACTGTTGGATTTTATTTTATACATATAAAATGAATTTTATTTTGTATGAGTATATGATTTTATTATGGTAATAGGATTATTTTAGTTATTTTTTACTATAATTAGCATATCATGGCTATTATTTGATTTAAGAAATTAAATTTTTTATATGATAAATTATGAGTCAATTATATTATTTGTAGAAAACATTTAAGGTTTATAGTGGAATAATTGGTGATTTATTCTCTCTAAATTTTGGTTTTTGATATTAGTCAGGGTTTTTTTATAAATTTTAGGATCATTTATTTATTTAATGGTATATATTAAACAACGTGAATTATAATTTAATTTTTTACGTTGAAGAAGTTTTTCTTCATTTATGTTTTATTATTGTAGTAAAAATAGCATATCATTTTATACTAGATCTGGGTTTTGTTAACCTATACATAATAGTTAAATAGATAGCTAATCATTTTGGGATTATGTGACTCACATGAAGATTATTCAAATACTCCAGGCATGAAAAGTTAATCATGAATACTCATTTCTTGGAAAAAAATATGATCTGGTTATGGAATATTTTTAAAGGATGAGACTCTACTTTTCAAGAAGGTATGTTTCCAAATTTCCTTAATCTATGTATAAAAATATTTCCTCTACTCTATGAAGAGGTTATTGAAACAAAAATGTTTTCTGATTATTTATATCAATTTTATTTTGACCCGTCATAAATTTATGTTATTATATATTTATATTGTCTATGATCATGATCTTTATCACTCTTTATTATTATTTTTGAATTATCTTTAACTTCAAGGTCCATAATTCCCTTCATGGAAACATATTATGTGTCATCTCAGGTCACCATTTTACTTCCCTTTCATCCACATAATGTGGATTTTTTATTTATCTTTTTTAAAATTTCGTATATAAATAAAGGTATATAAGAAATATCAACCATAGTTATAAATCCCAAATTCAGTATTTTATGAACAGATTTTCTAAAGGTTTGGGTCATTGTAATATCCCCAGTTTTTTTAATGAAATATTATGTTCGATTGAATACATGATACGCCACAGAGAGCATAAACAAACAACATTATATTATTATAACCTAGATGTTATAATTGTATGAAAGAACTATATTAACTGAATTGTAAATATATGGTTTACAAATTTATATATACTAATTTATTTGTTGAAAAATTAATCTTTAAAAAATAAATAAATATTATAATAATGGGAATTATTTTTTGGAAAAAATATTTATATGTGAAAAGTATATTTTATACCAATAAATAACAGATTAGACTTTTTGGAAAATATTAACAAAATATATATATTATATATTCAATAAAATGTTTAGTAATCATCTAATGTATTTTTTATAAATTATATAATAAAAATATAATTTTACATATAAAAGAGGTATTTTTCATAAAAGGAAGTTCTGTTGTCTTTTGAGGATGCACATGTATTAAGTCTAGTAATTAATATATATATATATATAATATTTGGTAAAATAAAATTATTATTTTAAATAGAAATATAATAATTTACTTTGGATAAATTTTTTTAATTTTTTTGATGTGTTTCATGTTTTACTGAGACGTGAAAATATAATACAATTAATTTGAAAACTAAATTTTCAAAAAAATTATATATTATATTAAATTTTATATTTTAATTGTTTAAATTATTATTTAGATCATGTAATTAAATACTAATACAATTAATATTATTTTAATCAATTCCACACGAAATGTAGAAATAAGACATATCACTTGTTTGAACATTTTTTTTAATAAAAACATGTTCTCTCATTTCATCGGTGAGATTATTTTTTAATTACATTTTGAAATGTATTTATTTTAAATGTTGAGAAATGGAAAGACTATGTTTAATCATTTGAAAATATGTTAGTTTAAAGGTTCCAGATATTGTAAAAAATAGAAATAATAACATTTGTAATTTTTTATCAACACGGTTAGGTGTAAATCATTTAATTAAGTTTAAAATAATATTATGGATATTATAAAATTACCATAACAAATTAAATAATAATTTTTTAGGATTATTTGACATCCAAAATATTTATATTATTTTTTAGGACACCATTTATGTTCATTTGGGTGATAATATAATCTTTAAAACAATAAATTCCAAGGGATGTCAGTTTTGTGAAAATGTTGTTTTTAAGAGGATTAATATTTTCAATATTTGGTAATATAAGAGATATGATTGACTACAAGTAGTATTAATTATGGATAAATATTTATCTACATAAATTTAATTTATTCATAATTTTTTGTGATAATATAATTATTATAAATGATGAAACAATGATGATGGAGTCATTGTTTAATTATTTGATGAAATGAAAAAATGATATTAAAAGATAAAAATAAAAATAATTTTATATAATTAATATCATAAACAAATTTTATGTTTGACTTTGACATCATAGTGAAGATTTGAAATGTTATTTCTGAATATATCATATTTTGATGATATTTTTATAAAGTCAACTGTTGAATATTGTGAAAATTGATTTTAATTTTGCTTAATATTAATAATACCTTATTAAAATATATAAAACTAATAAAATAGAAAATTTAATGATCATTATATGGATATGTCTTAAAATTTGTTCAATGAATCATTTTTTTGTTTTTATGATTTTCATTGTAGTTATATAATCCCCCAAATTTCAAATAACATGATGTTATTGTAAGAATTAAAAATGTTATGTATGGGTAAAACCAAAAAGAAAAATATTAAAAATCATAAAAACGTGTATAAAAGTAATTACATTTATGTATTTAGACCCATCATTATACTATATTCATAATAAATCCATTTTAATCCATATTTAATATAAAATTAATATATATTAATTTAAAAAATTTAATAATTACAAGAGTGCCCCTAACATCTCTTATACAATAGAACAAATTATATATATTTATTTATAAATAAAACCATATTTGTTTCTTATATTTTCATCCCTGATACATTTCTATAACCCCCAACCACATTATAGATGCCTTATTTTAATAATAATATATATATATATAGGTTTTGATCAAAATAGATTGTAAAAAAAGATTTATCATTTGTAATTTACTATTTCTATATTATTTTTTCTTCAACTCCCTTCAAATATTAATTAATCATGATCTATCGTTTGAAATTTAATGATTCTATATTATTATTTCTTACAATCCCTTCATATAATAATTAATAATTATTAAATAATAACTCATGTATACAAAATATATTGGGTTGTGATTATGAAAATATTATCACCAAAATCCATCCACATTTCTATAAAATTTTAAATGAATTATTGTTCGTGTATATGGAAAACTACCACCTTGCAGACCAATATAATTCATTTATATCATTTTCTATAAATAATAGTTTTATTGATTGAATTAGTGTTCATTTATTATATTAATGATATGTTAATTACAATTAATGACTAATATATCATTTATTTTCATACACTTCCATAATGAAAATGAAGATAACGTTGAACTATCACTTGCACGAAGCGATGCGATTCATTTCTTCAACACCATATCACATATATAATATATTTAAAAATATATATGTGTGTAATATGATATTAATGATATTATGATCAATGTGGGGATAAAATATAATACTTTCTATTTTCTATAATGATCACGGAATAATTTAATCATTACTCATGTGTGTGTACGTGTTATCACCTACATTATTATATCACAGTGTATAATTAATATCCATATATAATGGATGGACGAGAAATAATAATTTATGTATAAATTTTATCATTATATTATTAATATTTTTATAAAGATTACAAATAATAAAAACTTGGAATATTGACATCATACTAATGTCATTTTGAACTGAAGTACTGAATAACATCAAAACATTGAACAAAAACATAAATAATTATTAAATAGATTTGACATGATAAGATGAAAATAATTTATATTAAAGGAATAAAATAATTGAAAACACTCTTAAGATAATAAATAACACAATTTTATTACTCTTAAAGAATAGTACATATGTGATGAATACGACTCATGGTAAGAGTTTCTTCGACTAAAACATTGTTTAAAATCATTAAAATAATTAATCTTATAAATGATGCCATTTCATGTAATTTTTTTAAATATGGTTATTATAAATATATTTATATAAAAATTATTGTTTTAAAATGGTATCTTCTAATTTACATTCAAATATTTAATAGTGGTAGTAGACATTTTATTAAAAATCAATTTTTAGTGTATAATATTTTTGAAAATGAAATGATTCTTTCTATTAAATGAAATTATTTCATATGAGGGAAAAAGAATTTTTACGAGTAAAAAATTTAAACATAAAATATTTTATATGTCATTATTATATAATTTTTGTACATATTACAAGTGGTTACATGATAAACCAAGAATGGTTGGTTCCAGGATAAACCATGCATATAGGATATAAGCTCAAATGTATTGGGAATAGAAGTTGATCATCTAGTTATTCTATTCGTAAGAGTGGAATGTATGGAATTATACATCATTGTTATTCTATTTGGGTTTAATTATTTCCCAATTTATGAGGACATATATTATATTATTTATTATGAGTTTTTATGAAAATAATTTGGCCTGGAAAGGTAATAAAATTAATCATTGGAAACAATGATCTAATTTCTGGTTAAAAATATATGTTTTATGGATTTTTTTTCACTTGATTAATGGTTTTATTTCATTAATTCCCATAATATTATTTTGTTCTCATTCCATTTTTTTATATTTTTCGTTGGGTTTATGTAGGAGTTGATTCATGGATGAGAACAGGGGAAAATATTGAAGATATATCAAAATAAGAAATCGTGACTTATTTTAAGGTATTTGTTCATGGAAAAATAGATAAGGAGTAGTAGTGGCCACATTTAATGTATGTATTTTATATGACATATTTTATCTTAATTATCTAAAACTCTTATCCTAAAGGACCATTAAGAAAGTCATTTCATTTAAAATTTTAAAATAACAAGAATGTTTATTGTATAAGGTCATGACCTTAAAGTATTCATTTATTGAAATTCCAATATATAAAATCAAATAAAATGTTGGATAAAGGAATTTTAAATAGTTAGGAATGAGGACCATTTATTTCTAAATAAATTAATTTATAATATAATGAAAGGGACAAAACATAAGAAATAGTAACTCTATTTTTTGTAAAAAATATTCATCATAACGAATTGTTTGGACAAATAATCATTTTACAAACTAGTTAAAATTTAATTAATTTCACATATAAGATAATAAATTGAATAATTATTTATATAATTATTTACTTCATAAATTTTAATCTTATTTGTCACTAAAATATTCTTATGGAAAATACTGAAAAATTAAATTTATACATTAATATATGAAGACCTCATTAGGATGGGAAAAACTGTATTAGTTTTAAATTTTAAACAGATTTAATTATATTTAAAATAAAATCCATAAAATATAATATAAAATTCCACAAAAAATTAACTAATTGTACTTCATATAAATGATATTATATGTTATTTTTTTATATTGTTATTTGAATAATACAATACTAATCTTATTTATAATGAAAGGAATATTGATATTTTTCTCTAAAAAGGATGTTAAAAAATGATTTATACAAATATATAGAAATGATGATTAAATTTGATTTATAATGTATAAATACAGAATGAAATATAAAATGGAAACTATAAATTAACATTATAATACTAGTGCGATGATATATATATATTTAAATAAATATGCATCCAAATATTATTATTTCTTGTTTATCGTGACAGTTCATAGATGATAGTGATTTAGAGAAGCATAGAAGATACAATATACTCTGAAACCTAGTAAATATGTTAATATTAAATTTTATTCAATATATAGATAACTATTAATGATATAAATTATGTATATTGTGATGTTATGTGGATTTATATAATACTGGATATAGTTAAAAATAATAATCTATCAACTTATTATGTAACTTTGGTTATTTATTAAGTTAGTAATATTTTATATTTTAAATTATATTTTATAAAAAACTAAATTATGATTATATAATAAATGCATATATGATCATATGTTTGAATTTTTATTTCTCTATTTTTTTAGTTTATAATGATAATAAACATAAAAACATAGATATTTAGATTTATTAATGATTATACATAACTATTTATGATAAAATTACCCTCATAAGAATAAATTTATTATTAACATTATATATTTTCTGTAAAAACTTTTTTTTAAAAATCATGTATTTATTTAATAAAATTCAACTCATGTTGTTCCTTGTACAAAATTAACTTTATATAATTTAATAGGAATTTGGAGAATATAATAATGTATTGATTTATAATGTCTATTATGTGGTAAAAAATTATCATTAAGACATATATTATTTCCTAAAATTTTAGAAAAATTGATATATATGATCCATTGAGAAATTGAATGATTTCTTAATAAGAACATATAATAATAACATTTTATCATGATGAATGAAAACATAATGATAATGTGAGTAATAAAATTGTTTATTCATAATATGAAGAAATGAAATCATAACTTGTGCAATGTAATAATATTGTGAAATCAATGGTCAATAAACATAGTTATATAACATATGAATTTATCATATATATAATCATATGATATTATATTACTGTAGAAATTTAGGATAATATAATAACATATTAGAAAATTTTAAACACATTATATCAATGACATTGCTTTAAAATTTATTCACCTCAACAAATAAATTTGGGAAAATATTATTTTACACCAAATATATAATAGTGAAAAATCATAATTCCTTAATTTAAATCATATATTTCAAATTCTATATCACAAAATTCTCATAAAATAATCGAAAAGGTGATTGAATCATATACATAACTTATAGGATATTTACTAATCATATCTTGTCCAAAAATAATGAACAAAACTACTCACATCTTTTTCAATACATAGTTATCTAAATGGATAATTTTTTTTACAAATTTCACTGAACATATATATAAATATAGGCCAAATCATCACATAATTATATATCCATACATATGTGCATGACTCAAATATAAATTATTTATATTATAATCAATAAAAATATATATAATAATCAATGATTTAAATTTAATTGGGGAAAAAAATTCAATGTGATATATGTTTATCAATAGGGAAATGTGGATGACAGAATGAAAAGTACTTAATAATAGATTATTGAAATTATAAGGAGTAATTATAAAAAATGAAGGGATATATAGTCATTAAATTATATTTTCCTAGTTAATGAAATTATATTAGTATGTCTGAGAATATCCTTCAATACGAGTAAAGACGTATTTTTATTTTGAAATTATTGAGTATATGGTATTCTAACATATTAAATATTTTTTAAAATATAAGGTTTCACCAAAGCACATGTTATGAAAATTTATGATACTTGATCAAGTTATATCAATCCATCGAGACTGAGTAAACCCCCTCCGACTATGAATTACCCTTTAAATTTACATTGATATATAATCACCTAATAATTCTTAGATGATAACTAATAATAGAATATATAATAATAAATGATAAGTTATATTTTAGAACTCATACCCTTCTTACCAATTTCATAATTTTTTTTATTTTTCACAAAATATATAATTCAATTTTGTAAAATAAGAATAGTGATCTTAAGGGAAGTATATAAAAGTTTTGTTCAATTTTTTCTGTGAAACCTGTTATATTGGTGGAAATTGTGAGGTAAAATTTATGGAATAATATTTGAAAAACTATTATCGAATATAAAAAACATATAATAACATGTTTGTTAGGTGCAGTTTCTATATTAAGTGTGATGGTTGATAAAATTCTGGCTAGAGAAGAAAAATAATGTTTTATAGTGGATATTAATATTTAGTCAGGTTCATGTATCTATATTGTTATTAAAAAAAGAAAAAAATGGAAAATAAACCACATTTCCATTATAAAAGTTTATTTTATTTTATTATTTTAACAAATCATTTACCATAAAAAATTACATAACTTTTATAATATTCTTGATAGTCTTTTACTAGAATTTGAATTGATTTTGTTAAATTCATGCACAAAATATGAGATCATTTACATTTAGAAAACACAATACATTATAATATTATATCGTTAGAATAAAAACAATTTTATTATATATGATTGATTATAATTTTATTTGTATGCTATTATTAATTATTTAACATATGATAAGAAATTATTTAAATATTTCATAAATATTTTTTGAAATATATATAATAGTTTTTCTATTTTCCAAATATTTTTTCATATTAATTATTTTATTATAAATAAAAATTAAAAAATGTATATATTATCAGGTGTATGGTTGATGATTTCTTAATTTATGAACCCTTCTCATATTGAAATTTTTTTATAAGGACTATATATATAGATACAGTACAAAAATATTACCCATATACCATCATGACCCCTAAATTTTTACCCAAAAATATTTACTATTATAAATATAATTAATTCAATGGCTTGTATTAATTTTCACATAATATTAATATTATGTTTTTTAAAATATATTATATAGTAAATTAAATTTCCTATATTTTATATAAATATATGTATAATACATACCATTTCCCAGATTAATGAATTATAGTTGCATAAAGCCACATACAACCCATATTTTATTTTTACATTATCTGTGTAATCATAAAGAATCAATACAATATTTTATTTTACAATAATATTACTAATAATGATGACATTAATAATATTATATTTTTCTACCCATTAATTAAATCCATTTTAGATTAATTTTTATTATATAGTAAATACCATTGATTAAAAGTTATGATAAAATATAATTATAAAACCCTTATATGTTATAATAATTGATATTTTAAGGTATTAACAATTTATATAAATAATCGAAATATAATTGTCATATTATCTTTCCTATATTATTTTTATTCATATAAGTATTACATCAAAATTATAATTACATTCAAATATTAATTATTGATATTTTTATTCAATTCATATTGACAATACTAATATAAAAATCATAATATTAGTTTCCCTGAGAGAAAAAACTACATTAAAATATTCATAAATTCCATCATCAAAATTCTTTTCATATTTATAATATTTTTTACACATTATATAGTATCATCCATATTCATTAGTGACCTTGGGGAAGAAATATCTAGAAAAAATTCTATTTAATTACCTATGATTACTACCCCTCTAAAATTTTATTAATATTTTGTAATATACTCGTTCTCAATATATAATGTTTTATTCCATAGAAAAAATAATGTCAATGATTATTATATTATTTAATAGGGTTTATTTTATACATAATTTTACTTCACCTAAATAAATTACCAATATCATGTTCCATTTTATGGAAATTTAATATTTTATTAAAATATAAGTTTTTACATTATCCTAGAATAAAGAATAAAAAAATTCACTCAAAATTTAATATTCCTTAATCAATTAAAATAATGTTCTGTTATCCATAAAATTAATAAGATTTATTTTATAAATATTTTAGTGTATTAAAAATAACTATTCATGTTCATACCATAAAACATTTTATATTCCCCCTTAATAGGTTGTTTTTGATATTTTCATTAGACTCTATAATTCTTTTTATGAATATTTTGTAGTATATAATATGATTTAGAAATAAGGATAAGTTTTTTGATAGACTTAATTGAATGTATTATGAGGTTTTTAACGTAAACCATGATAGTTCACTTTTTTTTTCAAGATTTGATGTAACTATTCCACTATTGGGATATAAATATTATGAAAAAAAATATTTCATTCAAATATTGTGATTCTAACTATTAAATATTCCACCTTTTATGGACTAAATCTAAAATATTAGCCATGATATATTGTATTACAATATCATCATTTCATGTTTCCTCAGAAACCACCAGGATAATGTTTTTTGTCAAAATGTCAATAAGTTATGGCATTAATTCTTCATAGTTTTGTTCCATGTAATATTTTATCAATGACGAATTAATGTCTTGAAATCAAAATCCAATAAATGGTATATTGTATTGGTATTGTTAATCCATGTCACATATTTCATTCAATTAAAAAAAATAAGTGTAAATATTTTTTTATATAAAATACTATCACACTAATTTGAATTGATGTAAGGTTATATACATAGGTTGTAATAATTACTACATCATATTTTCTCATATATAAATAGACATCCATTCATTTTATTTCTGTTTTATTATATGTTATTTATCCATATATCATTCAAAATATTATATAACAACGAAAAATATTCCAAACGTTTAGAAAAAATTCTAAATTAAACATTTTGTACCAATTTTCAATATATAACATATTAATGAATGAATTAAGGAAAAATAGACATATTTTTTTACAATTCAAAAGTTATTTACTGTATATTATATAAAAATAGAAGTATTTTTGGTTTAATTTCATTAATCATAATCTAATATTAAATGGTTAGTATAACTGTAATTTGTTCAACACAATATCCCATTACATTATTTAATTATTAAAAAGATGATTATACTATTAATTTCAATTTTTAAACTCGATTCATCCGAGTTATTTACAATAACAAATAATAATTCACTATGTTAATTATAGGTAATATTTAAAAAAAACTATATTTACTAATATGAAAAAGAAAATTAGTCATCACAAATTCAATTGTATGACTTGTTTTCCAATAAATGTAGAAATTTTCAAGTAGAAATAAGTTAATATTTGTTTTATCATATAATAATTTCTATCAAAATTGTAAAAAATAAAATAATTTATAATAAAAACAAAATACATTTAAATCATTCATATATTGATATTCTAAAATTATTCATGATTATATGTATATATTTTTTGATTTAATTTAACTACACAAAAAGTTTATTATTAATTTATATCATATACATAACAATATTATTATATAGCACAACATATATTTTTAAAATTAATTAATTCTTTTGTGGTTCTATCAGTGAATCCATGTACACTGATAATCATGAGGAAGGGAGCCATATCAAATGCTTAGAATATGGTAAAACATTAGTAATGTCACATGAAATATTTTTCATCAATTAATAATCACGTGAGAGATGTTATCCTTAGGGGTAAACAATAATTAATTGAATAATTTAAACCAATCATAATATGTTATGTCGATGTATAATATCATTATATGGAATTAAGGATTTCAAAAGAAGAACCAAAAAATTATGATCATGAATAAATGGGATATGTCATGGTATATGAATTAGAAAACAATTATTGACCATGGTGAAGTATAATTACAATTTATTACATATGTATATAATCATATGATATTATATTTTCAGGATAATGGTTCAATCATAAAATAGTAATACAAGCTAAAATTTTTATATTCATTAAATAGTGGTAAAATATACTTGTGTAGTCTCTATAGCATAGTTGATAAAAAAAATCTATAAGCTAAGGGAAAATTAATATTTTAAATTTGATAACATTATGATGAAAACTAGTCACATTAGGAGAATATTAATTAATAAAACACTAATCACATCAATCCGATTGAATTATATATAATTATAATATAATTATACTCATATCATGGGGAACAAGATAATTACACCATATATATAACCTAGCGAATTAATAATATTTCATGTAACCTTCAAAATATTGGTAAAATATTATCACATAATGTTTTTGGAAAGGTGATATCATAATATTCAAGACCCCTACCCTCAATGTGTACACCTCCTTAGTAGGAAATGTGAGATGAGAGATAATGACAACTAAGTCCCACCTCCAGTAGGCCCTAGGTTGCCGATTAACACTAAGGGTATAACGAACACATAGGTGGGAGGTGTTTCCCTCAATGAGAGAACATATAGAAGAAAAATATAAGAAAGACACCAAACAAATATTTCACAATCTACAATATAATATAAATCCCACGTAAACATATATATTGTCATTTGAAACTACGATAACTGAAAGATTAAAACTACATGTTTGGAAAGAAAGGAAAATTTTAGAAACCTTGATGTTGAAGCAACTCAAGAGACACCCCCAAAGATATTAGTGACTAGTCTAATCTCCAAAATACCCCAAATTAACTGAAAAATAGTTTGTATAATGTGTGGTGTGTATAGAAGTATACTCATTAAGATTATACCTATATCCTCCCAAGAAAAATTAATGAAACCATGGAAAATTAATGTGAATAACATGTGAAACTAACTCATCACCTAAACAAATATAATAACTTCCAAGAATCTCTATAGGTACTATCACCAACTATTACATACAATATTTTATAATATTACAGATAATATCTAGTGTAACCTTCTACAAATTCAACTGATGTTTTTTTATTTTCCCCAATGTCATACATCCCGATCATCAATCTCTAAAAAGGCATTCCCATATACACCTTGGTAAAGAACTACAACATGAACCTCGTGAAACTCTCCATCACAACCACACACCCATAATTAAACAGCTAGTTTTCGAGAGCCACCACATCTCACATAGCATGTATCATACATAAAAAATTATACCTCAAGTATTACAAGCCATACACTGAGTATGTATCCTCAAGCTAACACACCATACACACATTAAACCTATATTAGTTTATAGGAAACAACATCTAGAATATATGTGTGCAAAATAACCACAAGCCATTATACCCCTCTACGCACGTATTTGGGGAAAAGCAACTCCCGTGCATAACTACACAAGTAACAAATATGATAAGAGGGTGGGTATAACGTGCTAGCCATCCATCCATCCTCCCACCGATATGTGGGGGAAAACTCCCCCAGGGCTTAGAAGCCCTGGGTGTCGATTTCCCTAACCGAAATGTTGGAGTATCATATAGAAAAACAATATTATTAATTATAATATATCTCAAAACAACGCTATTGTAATAACCAATTCATAAACTCAACAATAGATATCATCTCTTATTCTTTGGTCCACCACTAATAAGACTATATATCCTATAAGCACAAAACTATATAATGATCTATATTAACTAAATTATATAATTATATGAGTTAAACATTAAAAAATTTTTATCTTTAACTATTAATTAACAATTATCATTTCCCACATTCATTACATTATCATTTAGTAAAGTATCTATGCCATCCATGAATAACAAAATTGAGTATATGACTTCTCAGAATCAAAACATCAGCATTGCATCCTAGAAAGCTCAAAATCAGGGGGTTACATCCTTAACACATTTAATTAATAGAATTACTATTTACATATTTGTAGTTATTCTATGAAAAATTTATTTTCTACCAAACATATGGGGTTGAACTCGATGAATATATGAACTACTCATTGAGTGATTACCACCTACAGTAGGCAGGTATACCCATCCATCATAGAGACTTAAAACAGGAAAATCAGGTGGCATACCCCACCCGTCTTCGCCTCCTTTTGAAGGATAGTAAGAAAACCCATCTAAACCATGTAGTAGGGAAATTAAAGCGTATAATCAAAAAATAAATTCAATCAGAATCCAATTTCATCATAATGGGTAAGCCTATCTTTCACCCATTTCATATTCTTTGGTGTCCTCCCTGACCGCCACATGCATAAAATGTTGCATCTCGCCACTCTAGGTGTCAAATATTTGTATAACCACTATGCCTCCCTACCCTCACAATTAGAATCTCTCTCTATCCTCATCCATCATGGTCTCACAAAACATCCTATCCTACTTGACCCAATAATCACAAATCTCACATCTAGAATACATTAGAATCAGTGTTAAAAAACATTGAAATGGGATATCGGTCTTAAACATGGGATCCATAATTAAGACTAATATCCATAGAATATCACAAGCGAGAGGAAAAAACACATGAACATTCTCTCGAACCTAAATAACACATCCATCCATCACCCACAACGAAATCTAATGGATCCAAAGAACAAGGACCTCATAACATATAAGAAATCAGGAAACTCAATCCTTATAAGACATTATATTTATAAGAAAACTATATCTTATTCAATATTGTATTAACTAATTCATTATTCATAAGTTTTAACAATGGGTATCCTCAGAAACAATCTATCACAAGCTATTACCAAAATTATTTGTGAAATTAAATTAACAATCCTTTTATCCTTTATTAATAAGAATCAACATTCATATAGGTTCATTAACCAATTCAATTAATCAATCATACTTTCATCAATTTAATTAACATAAAATTATAACAACAATAACAAGATTATTAAACATGAATCATAAACCAATTAGTTTATTAATTAAATAATTAATCTATAATTTATGTTCATTACCAATATATATCATGAATGAAATGATGAACTAAGAAAAGCATATATATCACACTATTTCCAATACCAAGAGAGAAACTATTTTCACGATACAATGAAAAAACATCAACAAGCGATTTCTGCTAATTTACGTAATCTAGTTGATATAATTATTAGGCCGATCTCATTGGGATCAAAAGGAATATATATTGATCAATCTACATTTTCATTTAAATAAATAGGGAACCATCAAATACCCTCCCTCAAAATATCATTGACATTCATCACATGAAAATGGTATAAAGAAATGGATCACGATCACCTCTCCCGAAACAACTGCATACACACAAGGACACTGCGAGACAACCACACCATCAAATCCCAAAGAAAGATCAATTAGAAAAATGTAAATAATGTTCCATCACATGTATAAGAGAAACATGTAGAAAATATTTACAAATCCACATGAAAATTTTTAGGTTTTACCTTATATTGAATACATAATGCTATGGATAGACATATGGTGGTCGGGATTGATCCATAATGACGTAATCCCCAAAATGTGGAAGAGAGGGGTTTTTGGTCGCCTGATGTTAGGACAGATCCACTGCATCTATATGTTTTGAAAAAAATACATTGTATTGAAAAACATAAAACACACATCATTGAAATATTGCACGATTTCAGATTCCCTTTTACATCATGTAATGACTCGAGGTTGATTTATACTAAATAATGTAATTCCTCAATGATTAAATTTATTTTTATAACCAAGAAAAATTTATTTTTGTGAATCCATAATTTACCCCATGTAAATTCTCATGAAAACACATTCAAAGTCTTGTAATGTAGATACACAGGGTGTTATCCCCCCTTCCTAAATTTTACATAAATAATCTTCTCCAAACAACTTCTGATCCTCCTCCAAGAACATAGATAATTTAAAAAATATAAATGGATGACCCAAATTGATCAATGCCCTTATATAATATTTGTCTCAACACATTCTCATCCTCGATAATACAAAACTATCCCAGAGGTGAAACAAATTATTGTTTGATCAAAAAATTTGTGAAATACCTTTCAAAAATATTTCCACCATTTGAGCTCAACCACTTCATCAATAATAACAATGTGAAACCATATAAAAACTAGATCAAGATCTTATCCACTCTCCCTGGGGGATACCTCTAAAAAGAGAGAAATACAGAAAATTTAAAAATTGAAAGCATTATCGTAAATATACTAGGTGTAGAACCATAAAATGAACAACATTAAAAAAGAATAGATAAACATCAACTAGCATGGTGTATTGAGCACATATCAGTGAATAAAATTACTAGGTACTCTCACCCAAAACACTTTTACACGAAAATACAAAAACAAAGGGGATTGAATTCCCTCACAACACCTTTTCCTTCGGTCCAAGATCTCCACATGCCTCTCCTCAAAGGTCGCATCATTGTTAACATTGATCTCTCCACAATTGATGAAGCGATATTCAACGTGAAGATAATTTCAGAGCTGTGACACGTGGAAAAAATCCTGTAAACATATCACTATTGGGGGAAGTTCCACCCGATATTCCATGACTCGAACATGAGCCAACACCTCATAAGGGACAACAAACAAAGGAGAAATCTTACTCACATGACTAAACCTTTTCTGCCCAATTCATGGATTCACCTTCAAAAACACATGATCTCCAACATAAAACTATAGAGGTCACTTCCTATGATCATCATTGTACTTCAGACAATATTGGACTTACATAATTCACTAATGAATAACCTTACCCATCTATATCATATTCTGAACTTGTACTTGTATAAGAATTTCTAACTCTTCGACCCCAATATAGTTGAATAGAGAATGGTAAGGTCTTCTAGACATGCCTACAAATGGTTTCATACCTACATTGGAATGGAAAATACTATTTTAAAATATCTCTACCAAGAGAAGGTTCCCCATACATGAACCTCCAAAATCACAGACTCAAGAGTTCACAATGTCATCAATTGTTTGGATGGTATGCTTTGTCTAATACTCCATTTGAGGATGATAATAATTGATAAATTTTGTTCGAGAACCAAAATCTATTTGGAGACATCTACACACCCTTGATGTCAAATGAGGATTTTGGTAGGAAGTTAATTTCTTTGGGACTCTATGTTGTCTCACCGCCTCCTCCATATAATGCCTCAATAAATCCTCTATTGTTCATGACTCCTTGATCACTGTAAAGTGAGATGATGTTATAAAAAAATACACTAATACCCATATATCATCATAGCCTCCCATAGAATGAGGTAAAAATGTAAAAAAACCCATTCATATGTCCTCCCACATACATTGAGCAACATCCAATGGATGTGCCAAACTACACGAAAAAAAGTGCTTGACCTTCACCTTTTGGGAGATCAAGAATCAAGATATAATATCTAACACTACATTCTTAAACTAAGGCCAAAAAAACTAACCTCTAAAAGCTTGGTATAATATTTTTCTTCTTGGATATACCGATAAAAAAGAACTATTGAATATTTGAGAATGATATCATGCATCACCAAACGAATTAAAATACTTCCATGAAACAACACCTATTGTTGTTATTCTTTATAAGAACTATCATGGGCATCACCATAATCAACTCTAAACCTCAACCTCAAGATCCACTAACTAGGAATTGCTTATATGTTGCACCATTGATAACTAAACCTTCATATGAAAAACACAACATCTTCCCCCAACCACACCCATATATAAATGTAATGATGAATGTTCTTCCATTACTCTCCTGGAATAACCATATTCAGGAACTAAATCACTAAAAAAGTTATTTCATAATGGATTATTCACAAAATTCCCCTAGGCATGTTTTAACTCACTTTGGAAGTCAAAATCTTGTATGAACTCCAACCTGTAACACTACCACATGATTAGTTTAAAGCGTGAGAAATCATACCTCATTATTTTATGATCAGTGAAGACAAAAAAGTCATCACTTATGAGGTATTATCTACAAAGCATTATGCCAAACACCACTACCACCATCTCAATGTCATGGGTGTCATAGTTATTCTCGTGTGCACAAACCTACTTATATTCATTATAAATGAATGATCTTTACTACAAGATAACACACACTAACACCATATGTGAAAAAACAACTAAAAATTGACACATAACTACTTTTTTATATATACAATGAAGTGGAGTGTTAACCATCTTCTATATTAGATACTCGAATGCTACCAGACATTGGTCAGTCCATGATAATTCATGATCCATTTTAGTCAATGCAATCTGAGGAGTTAATACTATAGTAAAATCGGTTACGAACCTCCAATAATATCTTGAAAGACCATGAAAACATAACACCTCTACCACTTTCTTGGGGTCCTCCTATTAATAAAATTATTATAACTTCAATGGATACACAAATAATCCCTTATCATATAAAACATTCCCCAATAATCACAGATATCGAGCCCAAAACATGAAATTCTACATCATCCCAAAGAGTTATTTTTTTACGAAAAAGATCCAAAACTTCATGAAGATACATTAGATACTACACATCATGTGAAGTACACATGAATTTTGTCGATGAATACCACCAAAATCATATCCAAGATCTCACAAAACACAATTTTCATTAACCCCCAGAACATATCTGGAGAATTTATCATACTAAAAGACATCAAAACAAACTCAAAATTCCCATGACCAGAATGTTAAACATTTTTCGGGATATCCCAAAAATTTACACGCATATGATGATATCATAACCAAAATTCAATATTCAATAACCATATATCACACACTATTTGATTGAATAAATAATCAACCCATTGAAGGGGACATAGGTTCTTCACTATCTCTCAGTTGAAGAGATAATAATTGATACCGGACCACAAACTTTCATATGCCTTCTTTATGTACAAAACCCGTGAAAACCATGGTGAAATGCTTGGCCGAACAACACATCACTGCAACAGATGATAGAGATGTATACATAGATACATCATCTCATAACATTCATTCATATACATAGGGAGAATGATGGGAGACACACAAGGAGGTAGTTCGATCCAAAACTCGATGTCATGTGAAGGGGGTATTTCAAATCCTCTTCATAGAAGACATCATGGTACTCTTTGATGATCGTTGGAAACACCAAATACTGAACCTATGAAAAAATAGCATCATCTCATCCATCAGGGATAATGATGAAGGAACGCGCCTCTAACACATCGTAGGGTCTCTCTCACTAATAAACATGGCTGGTTATCCATCAAAACCAAATAACAATACCTTATTATGGGTGAAATATAAGATATCATTCACCAAATACAATCAATCCATAATGAAGATGACAAAATATAGATGTATTTGTAAACATAAGAAACCTTAACATGAGAGGTACTTCCCCACACAAGCTCATAGTTTCTATGTACATCAAACAAGTCATATCACCCTTCAACTGGCATAGTCGATGCCAGGGGAAATATATTCCTCTCCACGACATGTCCAAAGGCAAGGAAATGGAATTTAGATATGAAATAGTGTTTCACTATGGAATCAAAAAAGCATGAAAACAAGTTGAAAACATGTTAAGGTTACCTCAAACAACATCTGGCTTGCCTAGAGCCGACAATGCTAACACATCAAACTGACCACAATAATTCCCATGACCTCTATGAACCTATTGATGACCACCTCCTTGATCATGCTATGATCTCCGAGGAAGGGTAGTAACCCATTGTTTTCTTATTCCTTCCCCATTTAATTTATACTGATCCTAATCTTAGTGAAACCTACAACTACTACCTTGGATGTATCTACCACAATGAAGAGGCTTGGATCAGAACACCTGACACATGCTGATTGGTCAGAATGGTCGAGGTACACTTTTTGTAGATAAACTCAACTAATATATGAAGAACAAGAACTTGATCCCTTATTATGGAACTGAGATCCACTACATCTATATAAATAATAATTTCATGGATATGACAAGCCACTAATTGATTGCATGGTCTTTTATCCTATCAATTGAGAACTCAGAACCAATGATCATTATTGTGAGGAATCTTGATGAATCCCCTCTCATGATGATCTATATTTGGATAACATCATTTAGATGAAATCATATCTCACTATTTCCTAAAGATATTGTGTCAATATAAATTAGTTGACATGGCACTAGATGAATGGGTGAAAAGATTCCTCAAAATTCCTCACTCTGGCCTCTTTATCTAAAAACATTTTTGAAGCATACCACATAATTGTCCATAAATGCATCATGAAATATCATACACATGGTTTCCTTTGCTGATGGGAAAACCACTCTAGGATACAGGCTACCTTTTGGTATATGAATGAAAATCATCTCTAAATATTTCTTGAAACTTCTCCCATGATACTACCAACACCTTGTGATATCCAAGGAACAAGAACCACCACTACCTCAATGCTCCATGCAACATCATCACAAAAAACGATGCCCAATGCACCTTTCAATCCTGGATTGAACTGAATGCTATATCAACCTCCTCCAACCAGTCTTCCATGACAACATCGTAAATTGATCCCTCGTACTTCTATTGAATTTCGTATTGATACTCTCGAAGTGTCATCCTCCATGTGTCATTATCATAAACCTATTAAATATAAGGATATACTAGTCCAACCTACATAATATTATCGATGTAAACCGGATGAGTACATTGAATTGGATCTATACATGAAAAAATAAAAATAGTCACATCTTATAAACATGGAATATGGAATACATTTTCATTACTTATTTTTTTTTATTTTATAAATTTTAGTTTAACATATCCCAAGATCTACCCATTCCAACTCATGTGAATAGAATAAGGATGCATTATCCATTCCTTGTTTTCTACACTAAAATAATTATCAACATATATAGTTGCAACAATTAACAGGAATATCCACTAATCAGATCATAGGGGGAACTATAACTCGTGTCATAGAAGTTATCTATTTTTTAAAACTCTTTTTGAACATGATTGACATTGTTTCGTTAAAAATTAATGTACCCTCACCTGTACCTATCTCCAAAACCACACTAACCCATAAATAAACCTTTGATACCACAATATCCTACACCAAACCCTCATATTGTACCCATAATCATCGTAACTGGTAGAAGATATATAATGAACCACGAGTCCCACCTCTAGTTTCCCCCGATTGGTGACTAGAACCGAGGGTTTATAAAATACAAATATATGATAAATTATCTTTTAATAGAAAACATGTATAAGAGAGATATAATAATCATGCTAAAAAACTCCGACTACATCTACAATTTATAAGAAATCCCAACTACACAAATGTAATGTCCTGAAAAATTACATCAAATTAATGGGGAATACCCTAAATACCAAAGGTATGTAAAACAACAATGATGAATAATCCCAAACAATGCCTACAAAACCAACCAAGGTATTAGTATCCTTCCTAATCTCCAAAAAACTCCATGTGAACTCGTAAATATTATATAACATACATTTTGTATAATAGTATACTCAGTTGGATCCTCCTAAGAACCTCTTGTAAAAATGCAATCAATTCTTAATAAAGAAAGTTGAAAAACATGGGAAACAGATAATAACCTAAATATAAATACTATGTTTTCAACCTCATCTAGGCTACGTTCCACAAGTATTTCATAAAATAGAATATAATATAATACATAATATCAACGGTACCCTTCTATCACATTATCACAGGTTTTTTCCTTACCCCCAAAGTTTCATGTGCTGAGCATCACTCTCCAAAATGAATGACTACAGACACTTGGACGAAGCACTACAACATGATCCTTGTGCAACTCACCACCAAAAATACACCCAAAAAAAAGAAAATAGGTAGTTTCATGGAGCAACCACATCTCTCATAGAATTTATCATGCATTGGGTATTATACCTCAGGCTATTACAACCCATACACTGAGTACATATCCTCAAGCCATCACAACCTATACATGTTGAACCTATAATGGTCAATAGGTTACTATATCTAGAATATATGTGTGAAAAATAACTACAATCTGTTATATCCCTCTACACGCATATATGGTGAAAACTGACTTCTTTTTATACCAGCGCATTTATGTACCAATAAAAGTGGATAGTGGAAAATAGGGTTGTCAGCCATCTATCTCAAACTGAAATATTAGGAAAAACACCCCCATGGTTCTTAATTCCTAGGGTGTCAGTTTTTCTAACCAATAGGGTGGATTAGTGTAGAGAAACTCAAAAAACAAGAAATATAATATAGATCAAAACCACACTATGGGCATAAAATAGTCATAGAGTCAACTATATCTAATGTCTCTCAGACTCCCGAATAAAACTACTAAGACTAGATATTATATAAGTACACAAACATTTACATAGATACATTATGTTACTTATCCATTATTATCAGTTTCACTTTTTAAAAAATAAATTTTTAACCATTATTTAAACATTATCATTATCCAAATTCATTCAATTTCAATTTAAACCAAGATACATGCCCTTCAGACTTAATCAAACCAGGTCCATGACATCTCGGAATCCCAACCTTTACATTGTGTCCAATAAAGCTCCCACCCAATGGGTTAAACATCATTAATTTATTTATTGATTAAAATTATGATTTCTATATTTATAAATATTATAGTAAATAATTTTAATATACCAATCACATGTGGATCTACCCAGTGAATTAATGAACTACCCATTGAGTGTTTTCAACCAATATAAATACCATAGTATCATCCATTCATGATAACCTAAATAATGAAAGTTGGTGGAATACCCCATGTTACTTCATCTCATTTATATGGGGAGTAAGAAAAACCATCCTCCTCGTGTAATGGGGAATGTAAAGAAGATAAACTGAGACTAGATTAAACCACCATATGCTTTCACATCAGTAGGTAAGCCCATATTTAACCAGATCCATCACCTCTGGTGTCCTTCCCAACACCCACATGCCTAATATTATGTATTTCTCCACTCTAGTCACCAACTACTTCCACAACCACTAGGCCACCCTGCCCCTATAACCAAAATATCCCTCTAGGAATTACCATCCATAAATAATGTCAAATCAGGGAATCCCTACCCCAATCACAATTCTCATATCCAAATAACATCAAAAGTAGTAGAAAAAATTAGAAATGGGCTTTTGGCCCAAAACAAGTCATCCATCCTTATGTCACATATCTTGAGAAAATCACAAGTACCATTAACAAGCATAGAAAGAGGATCTCAGACCTAATCAAAGCATAGAGAATTCACAAACAAGGATATCTCATTTCTCTAAAGTACAAAGAACACATCCATTACAAGTAAGAGGGAGACTGCAGCCATACATGACATTTTTTTTATCAAACAACTGGTTCGTATTCCATTTTTAATTAACAGATTCAGTACTCATATTTCCCAAAAATGGGAAACCTATGAAACAATCTATTATAAGTCATGACCAAAATTAATTCAATAATTATTTTAACATGCTATTAATAAACTATTATTAATAATCACAATAATTAATGATCATTAAAAAATTCCATTAATCATCCATACTCACATCAATTTGATTAACATCAACTTATTTCAATAATAACTAGATTATTAAATATCCATATTTTCCCATAATTGCAATTTAATGAACAATTAATCCCATATTTGAGTTCATTATCAATTTACCTTAATAAAACCATGCTAAACCAAGCAATACATAGATATAAATCTATCTTGAAGATCAACATAAAACTATTATCATGGTTAAAATAAACAACAATAACATGTGATCGATACTAATTTAATTAATTTGGTTTATATATTTATTAGGACAACTTCATTTTGATCCAAAGGGATAAATAAATATAACTATGCAATTGCACATAAATAAATAGTTAATCATCTAATACCCTACTTCAATTGGTCATTGAAATTATTCACACGATATTATATCAATGCAATAGATCAGTATCACCTCTCCCAAAATAGTTGCATCCACTTGAGGATGCTAGGAAACATCTTCACTAATCAACCTCCAAAAAAATTTAATTAGAAACATGGAGATCTTGTACCTTTAAAAGTCTAATAGAAATGAGAGGAAATATATTGAGTAATCCATAAGAGCTATTGAAGGTCATTACTTATATTAAAGAAGTAATGTTACAGATTGAAGGGTGGAGATACTGATTAATCCATGATGAAAGAATCCCCAAAATGATGAAGAGAGGTTCATTGGGTCTCTTAGGGTCGAGGGAGTTCCGTTGAAGCCACATGTGTTGAAAATATATATTATGGATAGAAATCACATAAAACATACATCATCACGAAATTAAATGATGTTTAATCCCCTTTCACGATGTGTAATTTCTCAAGGTCGTGTGATTTAGTAATCCACATCACCGCAATGCTTTATTATACTTTTTTTACATTAGAATAGTTCACCCCAGGAATATATCTTTCACGCCTTAAAACAAATCGTTAAATAGAATTTCATGTCGTGTAATGCAGTTACACAATATGTAATCCCCCTCCCTAGCTTTTACATAACTTATCTTCCACGAACATCTTTTGTGACACCACTGAGCACTTCGATCATTGAAAACACACAAACGGTTGATCCACATGGATATAATCCCTTAAAAACTTACATAGTTTATTAACCAATTTATTATAATGATATATACATTTAATACCACCTATAACAAAATGATATATATATTCATATTTATTCCACCTAAACTTAAAAAAATATTATATAAATAAAAAATAGTTCTACAATTAATATAGGAAAATAAATTTTAAAATATTAAACCATTCCTTGTGTATAAAACTAAACTTAAGAGAGAATATTGATGATAAAACGTCAATGAAAATATAATTATGATCTAATTAACATGGCTTTTTCATATAATGTTAATTTATATATTTTTATATAAAAAATATTCCAAAATTAATCAAATTATATGGAGATCATTGTGAAAATTCATAAATAAACTCAAATAAGTATTTGATATTTAGATTTTAATGAGATATTATCCAAAAAATTTACAATATGAAATTATAAATGTTTTGAAAATTTTATAATTAAATGTAACAATTGAATGATAAGGTTAATGATTTTTATTTATTAGGTCCTTGGTGGAGAATATAAATAACTAGTGATCTTATGATATAACCATATATTGTCTGAGTGATACCCTAATTTCTTTGAATATTCCACTTATTATATAATTCCATATGGATAAAAAAATTCTATATTGAAAATTACATTGTATATATATATTTGATAAATAGAAATATCTAGTATGGATTTTCATATAAAGGCCATATTTATGATATGAAAAAAAATCCATCATGGATTATTCCTAAAAATAAAATTCCATTTCCAATCAATATTGATTCGTAGAAAAATTGGTGATGAGTAAAGTAATTTGTTAGGCATAGTACTAACACATATAAAGTTATAAAAAGGGGGAATGATTAATGTATAATTAATAATCTAATGATTTGATGAAATCATGGAAATATAATGATGTTATAAAATGGATATGATTATAATTTTCTTAATAAAACAATATTTTATTGGAAATAATGTGGGTGGATTATAATACCATTAAAAATGCATGATATGGGCTTGTGAAAATAATATCATGTTATAAAATGGGTAATATATCATCTATAATAGATAAAATTCATTATAATAAAATAAATATATAATAATTGTAATTTATTTAATTACATTTAATAATTTTTATAACGAAATATTATCAAATAAAAATGGATAATGGATAATTATGAACCGTTAATATGACCATATAATGCATTTTAAATAGTTCATGAGACGAGGAAATTAATAACAACACATTTTATAATTAAAAAAATTATGATAATATCATATATTAAAAACATGTTCATTAATATATTATTTACAATTAAAAGAGTATTCAACAAAAGAACCTCTCATGAGATTGGAAAATTAGAATTATTAACACATAAGATTTTATCTACCAATAATTTAAACAAACAATTAAGACCATATATAATGATTTAATTTTAATAATGATGTAATTAATATTGATAAGGCTATGTGTTAATAATATAATCAATATGTTTCCATTGAAAATTGATATAGGGGAGGTTTTCATATAGATTTAATTGATAGAAACCTAGTTTGAAATATGATGTAGAAAAAGTTAAATCTTTTAATCATGTAGGAATAATGTGGGATTGGTTTGATATGTTAGTTTTATGATTAATTATTTTATGGAATAATATAATTTACACGAAAACCATAAAAATAATCATTAATATGATAATACAAATTATATGACCAAAATTTATATCATAAAATATTTAATACTTTCACCTTATTTCATTAGATCTTTTATTTCTGAAAAAATATATTTACCTCAAAAGAAAGATTACATATTACCAAATTTCAATATCATTATTCCAATTTTATTCATCAATATTATGAAACTAGATCATCAAATATTATACAGTTATAATTTCAAAAATAAAATAATTAATTATAGAAAAAATATATTAATTATAAAAATATTTTAGAAATTAATTATGATTATATTTCTATTATTACTTAATAGAATTTTGTTTTATGAAATATGTAAGAACCCAGTTCTTATTTTTTAGGTACAGGTTTATTCTTTTCCGTTTTCCTTAAGTGTTTCTACGAAAATAAGGAAAATGGGGAAAATCCAAATTTTTGGGACTACACGCCCTGTACTTTTCCACATGCCGTGTACTTTGGCCATGTGGGATGAGTACACAGGGTGTGTAGCCATGATGAAGATAGAAGGTGTAAAAACCAACAACATGCAGTGCAGTGGTCCTTTACATCCCGTGTAGTTAGTCGGATGAAAAATAGTAAGGCGGTGGAGGCGGCAGCCAGCTCAGCGGCAGTACACACCGTGTACACATGTTTCAAACATCGTGTACTCATGTCACCGAATGAATAGTGCCACGTTGGCGAGAAACTGTCAAAGGAAAAGTTAAAAATAAAATTACATGTCGTGTACGTGAGATGTACACACCGTGTATTATGTTTTCTCATCTTAGAATCGGCAGTAGCCTCCCCTGTTCACAGGGAATGCTTAGAACCGGAGGAAGGAGTCGAGAGAAAGGGTCGGACCATCGAGGAGCTCCAGATCGAGTACCGGGAATCTGTTTTCTGCATCGTCGATCTCCCTGGAACCACGTGGGTGAGTTCTTCGTCCTCCTGGATTAGTTCTAACAAATTCTTTCCCGAGAGAATTTTATTTGAGTGTCAATGGGTTTTTCTTTCACCTTAGATCTACGTCGTTCATGGACGATTCAAGGATAGTCATTCGTGTATACCGATATAGGGCAACCAAGATAGGTGGCTTAGTGTTTAAATTCTAGCTGTTGTGTGTTTTTGTGTATTTTTGAGCTATGAACCCATTATGGGGTGTCATGTGGTTAATGCCTTGGCTGTTTTGAATACCTAGAATTGTATAGTTAATTAAATGTGATAATAAACTATTGTTTGGAATCGCTGCTTGGATCCAGGACCACCCTAGGGGGGTGTGTTCCTCGGTTTAGCCGTTTGGCTAGGATACCCGAGGGTATGCCATGTTTAGTTTTCACATTACTTTTTCCATGAGTGGAATTGCATATCAATTGCATGTTTATATGTTGGGCATGGCCCGGTTACTTGTTTAGCCTGAGGGTAGTGTTTTACTTAGCATGAGGGAAGTGCATCTTATATCCTGAGGGAAACTTCTTCTGTGCCTATAGGAAATAGACTCTATGCCTGAGGGAGAAACTTTGTACGACTGAGGGCAATATCTGTTATTCCTGTGGGTAATTACCTGCAGGTGATGTTTCTTATTACCTGAGGGTAAGGGTTTGTGTGTTTTAGGACATTGACTATTTACATAGAAATACATTGTGTTGGTTTCCTTATTATGAATGATTAAATGAATATTAAAATTTCAATATAACTGGTCAATCTAGTTACATTTGAGTACTGGTTAGTTTATTGCATTTATTTTTACACATTATTATTGCATATGTACACAATGTTGAGCACCGACCTATGGTGGGTGCCTACTGGGAATTTTTTCTCACACCCTATTTGGGTCATGTCTTTGGCCCAAAAAGATTACATTTATATAGGAGTGGATAAGGGAAATGGTTCCCATACAGGTACATTATTGCTTCAGAGGAGTAGGGGAGCATGGGAATGGGCTTAGGCTAATGATGCTACCGGCTATTTTGTTTTGTTTTGATGTACTGTTTATTGTACTGTACAGGATTTTTGTGTAACATGTTCTGGCTGTTTTCTAAGAACCTGAGGCATGTTACATCATTATATATAACTGTTGGTTATATTTTACTACAATTATTTATTATAAATTTGTATGGTTTATTGATTCCACTATTGTTATTTATTTTATGTGGTATTCCGTTGTGCTACACCTTGACAAATGAGAGCATATTTTCCCCACTATCAGACCTGGGCCCTCACTACTAGTCGGCAGCCTCTAGAGTTTGAGGAAATGCGCTTGAGGTCATGTGACCAACCGGGTTTGCAGCACCTCTTGACTGGCACCCGGATCCGGGGCATTACAAAGTGGTACTAGAGGGGTTCTTTTCTATGACTTACTATTTGGAGCCTTAGTCAGGGATAGGACAAAAAAGGTAGTTGGTAATAAGCTGCACCTGGGAGTAGCTAACCCGTATATGGGGAAAACCCAGTCTACCTTGATAATTGCAATGTTTCTGATTTTGAAAATTTTAAAGTTGATTTGATTTCACCGATTGGTGATGCACTTGAGACTGTACTGTTTATATTTTATCCATGGGTTGTATTTAGTTGCAACCCGATGAGATGAGGGTATTCCATCTCATGCATCATTTAGGTACATGGTAGGAATCACATGGCATGCATATTTTTGATTCCATGTAGATGCATTATAAATTGCATGTTGTTGTGATAGTTGTTGTGCTAGAAAAATCATGCTATTGTGATAGCTTCTTTGATAAATAACTGGTATGTGATAGGGTATTTTTGTTTGATCTTGTTGATAGAATGGACGCCAAACATTGGTTTTTGGGGATTATGGGCCCTCATTGACCGGAATTTGATGGATCATTGACTGTTTATCTTTTTATAACATATATAAAAGGCAAAAATTTTATTTGTGTGGAGTATGGGCCCTCACAGGTTGGAATTGGGCACAGAAGAGTTGTTCATCAATATTTACTAGCTTTCGGAGTAGTATCTAAGCCTTACTGGCCGAAAAAACCCAGTATACATGTCGTGTAGTTCCTCGGACACATGCCGTGTGTTCTTCTGTTTGGGAAGACAATAAGACTTCTTAAGTACATGCCGTGTACCCTCAGTACATGTCGTGTAGTCACTTCCCATGTCACGGACCATGTGGGAGGGAACACGGGGGAGGGAAATGATTGGGGCGAACACTCCATGTACCTGAAGTACACGTTTTGTAGTTTTGACCTCGAGTCTATTCGTGTAACTAACAACACAGGACAGTGGAATCTTTTTGTACACACCATGTCAATGTTGAACACGTAGTGTAGTCTGACCTGGGGACTCAGCCATGTAAATGAACAAACACAGGTTGGTGTTACCCCTTCTTGAACATGTCGTGTACCTGAGAAACACGCTGTGTAGTCTAGACCAGTGATAGACCATGCAGACTTAGCCATGTGGCTGGGGACTTAGCCGTCTCACAAATGACATGGGCTGTTGGAAAATTACACCATACACGCCATGCATGTTTGTTGAACGGGAGCCATGTGGCATAGCCATGTAGAAGGAACCGGGAAGGGGAAGAGGATTTAGGTACATGTCGTATATTTAGTATACATGCCGTGTAATATTGTTTCCAAATCTTGAATGCCTTCTTCCTCCTGTTCCCATTTTGGACCCTTAGTTTCAGACTGTTATAATCTTGATCTAAGTTGTGCATTTGACCCTATAAAGTCATGCTGCCGAGACGACCATGTGTTGTCTGCCAGTATAGTGGAAACGATTACACTCCAGAGATGGTGGGCCATGGGCTACCGGTGGATCTTCAAATAGAGTCAGATGTGGCTCTAGCGGTTATACCAGACACATGAACGGATGCGCAGTTATGTGATGGCTTTATGCGGTTCATGTAGACCTTTCAAGGAGCACCGTCAGCTGCCACATCTATGGCTGAGCTGACTCCTATATTCTAGCAGCAGCATCCACCTATGTTTTCAGGGGATCACAGACCATAGGTTGCGGAGTATTGGCTAGGGTGTATACTGATTATCTTCGAGCATATTGAGATGCCTCCAGGGCGGAGGGTCAATCTTGCGACTTATATGTTGTGTGATTCCTCCAAGATTTGGTGGGATGTTACCACTCAGTCAGATCATCACAGAGACATGGAGTGGGATGTTTTTTAGATATCCTTCTATGAATACTTCTCCCTAGAGATGATAAGGGAAGATATATCTTGAGAGTTCATGAATCAGCAGTTGGGCGATATGTCGGCGATGGATTAATCTGCTCGTTTCTACGAGCTTCAACGTTTTGCACCCGTTCTGGTGCGTGATGAGAATTTGAGTCCATACGCATTGTGAATGGTCTTCAACATGACATCTGAGCACTGGTTAATGTTTTTAGTTTACCTTCAGTACATGCTATTGTGAAGCAGTTGCAGATTATAGAGAGGAACCTGCGAGAAGCTAGTGGTGCAGGTCAGGGCGGTTCGACACCAGTTTCTGGTACTATTTCTACCAGTAAGTTGAAGTGATAGATAGATTCTCTCACTATGGCAGTGCCAGCAAGGTAGTTTCATGAGGTGGTCAAGTCAGGTGCTACAAGTGTGTTAACGAGGGGCACAAGAGACCACATTGTTCATGTGATCTAGTGGAGTTCTGAGCATTAAGCAAGATGGGTCATCTGTAGCGCTTTTGCAGGTCGTTTCCACCAATGGGTATTGAGAGGGGTTTTTTACAGACATCACTTGTGGGAGGAGGACCAACATCTTCTTACCAGTCAGTAAACTGGAATTCATAAGGGTGTGTAGGTAGGGATGTTGGTCGTGGACGTGGTATCCAGACACTAGGATCGTAGAGGCAGTAGGGCGGGATAGCTTAGGGTAGCCAGGCTGTGTCGTATGACCGCGAAACTGGGCAGGTAAATGCAGTGCAACAGACCCAATAGGACCAGGATCGTGGAACTTCTACTGTCATAGGTACTATTCTAGTATCTTCTGTCTTATCTTCAGTTCATTTCAATATGGGAGCTACACATAGTTTCATATCTGTGCCCGTAGAGGTGATCCTTAGGCTCTGTGTTTCTTCTTCTTTTTATCTTTTGAAGCTAGACACTCCGTTGGGGATTAGAACGGAAGGTGTACGTTAGTGCAAGGGGTTCCCCCTTGAGTTTGGTGGGTGTCACTTTCTTTGGGACCTCTATGTATTAGAGATGACAATATATGATGTTATTCTCGAAATGGACTGGTTGGTACCCTTTAGATCCTTTGTGGAATGCTATCGTCACAGGGTAAGTTTCACGTCACGAGAGGGCGGAGAGTTTCTATACAAGGGAAAATGGGTTGTTCCGGTGAGTCGAGCATGACCAGAGTAACATGGGTGGGGTGTAGTCACAACCCATATTGTGAGTATACATATGGATGATTAGGGGATTTTTTAGAAGGATTTCCCTCTAGTGGTTGATCGTTTCGGGGATGTCTTACCAGATGACTTTTCATGTCTACCTCTGGAGCGTGAAGTGGATTTCTCTACTGAGCAAGTTCCTTGAGCAGCACCGGTGTCCATTCCAACTTATAGGATGGCTACACCAGAGTTGCAGGACCTCAAGAGGTGATTAATGGAGTTACATGCAAAGGGTTTCATCCGACCGAGTACTTCTCCTTAGGGTTCACCTCTCCTGTTTTCTACAATGGTGGACGTTTCCCTCAGACTCTGTGTGGATTATCGGAAGCTGAACTACTAGACGGTTAAAAAATGATATCCCTTACCGAGTATTAATGATCTTTTTGATCAACATTGTGGAGCATAAGTGTTCTCAAATATTGACTTCAGATTGAGATATCAGCAGTTGCGTGTGAGACCATCAGATATCCCGCTTACAGCTTTTCAGAGTAGATATAGTCTGCACGAGTACTTGGTTATGCCATTCGGACTCACAAATCTGCAAGAAGTATTCATGGTTATTATGAATTTTGTGTTCTATCCTTACTTGGATTCTTCTGTGGTTGTATTCGTGGATGATATCTTGGTGTACTCTTACACTCGACACGACCCTAACACCCATCTTGAGATCGTTTTGAGTACACTAAGAGAGAATAATCTATATGCTAAGCTATAAATGTGCCACTTTTGGATGGACCAAATTCACTTCCTAGGTCATATCATCTCAGAGAAAGGAGTTGTCGTGGACCCAGAGAAGGTTAGAGCAGTAGTTTCCTGGGAGCAGCCTAAGAACATGTTTGAGATACGGTGATTCTTGGGGCTGGTTGGTTACTACAGACACTTCATCTGGGACTTCACCCACATAGAAGCTCCATTGATGGTTTTGACTAAGAAGGGTATAAAGTTCGTTGGGTTGGAAGTATATGAGACACCCTTTCAAGACCTAAAGTGAAGGTTGACATCAGCACCAGTACTGTTACTTCTAGAGCAAGGGAAGAGCTATACAGTTTACTATGATGCTTCAGGTATTGGGATGGGAGCAGTGTTGATGCAGGGTTATTGAGTTTTTGCATACGGTTCTTGGCTATTGAGGCTACATGAGAGGAATTACCCGATGCATGACCTCAAGTTGGCTGCAGTTGTTCATGTGTTACGCTGTTGGAGACATTATCTCTTGGGAGATCATTTTGTGGTTTTGACCGACCACAAAAGTCTCAAGTATAACATTTCACATCGTGATTTGAATCTTAGGTAGTAAAGGTGGGTCTAATACCTTCAGTCCTTCGATTCTGAGCTTCCATATACACCTAGAAAAGGTAATGCGGTAGCTGATGCACTCAGCCGGAGGACTCAAATATAGGAGGTGCAGGAGGGCAGTGGTGAGTGGTAGCTCATGGCTTTGTTCTCTGAGATGCTTTTGGAGGAGCACGATAGTCAGGGGAAAACCTATCTTTCATCATAAGATGTGACTTATACCCTCATGGATAGAGTGAGAATGAGACAGCTATATGATTCAGAAGGCCTAGTTCTACGGGAGTCGGTGGAAATTGAGGACCCTCCTCCTAGGTAGACGATCGACAATGATGAGGTACTGTGTTTCCATGGATGAGTATGGGTTCCAGGGGTTATACGCGAGCAGATAATGCACGATTTTCATGCTTTATCATGGCTAGTTCATCCCGAAGTTACCACGATGTTCCGTGACTTGAGACGTCAGTACTGGGGGCCGAGTATGAAGATAGATATAGCTGGTTTACATACAAAATGTTCCACCTATCTGCAGGTGAAGGCAGGGCATCAGAGGACATCTGGAATATTATAGCAGTTTCCCTTCACAGAGTGAAAATGGGATGATGTTGCGATGATCTTCATGACTGTGTTTCCGAGGTCACCTAGAGGCAATGACGCCATGTGGGTTGTTGTGGACAAAACCACGATGGTAGTTCAATTTTTGTCGGTCAAGGAGACCTTCGGTGCTGACGAGCTCGGAAGTTTGTATATCTGGGAGGTCTTACATCTTCATGGGGTCCCTCGTTCTGTCGTTTCAGATAGGGAAACAAGTTTGACATCTAGTTTCTGGTATAGTTTTGAAATGGCACTGGGTACATAGGTGCTTCTAAGGACATATTACCACCCTCCGACCAATGGTCAGTCAGAGCGTATGATACAGGTGCTAGGGGACATGCTGCGCGCATGCGTCCTAGACATTGGGGGATCCTTGGAGAAACATATACCCTTAGTTGAGTTTTCCTATAATAATAGTTTCTAGGAAACTATTGAGATGCAACCTTATGGGGATTTATACGGTAGGCCATATCAATCACAGTTGTGATGGTTAGAAGTAGGCGAGGCAGCTTTACTGGGACCACGTCTCATGCAGGATACTTCTCAGCAGGTCCAGTTGATTCGAAAGAGGATGGATATCGCACAGTCACGTCACAAATCGTATGCTGATCACAGCAGACGACCCATGGACTTCATGGTCGTGGATCAGATATTCTTGCGTGTTTCACCGAGGTTGGAACACAGGAAGATCAGGAGATAGGGTAAACATTCAACGAGGTATGTGGGGGCCATTTTAGATTCTTGAATGAGTCGGATCGGTTGGCTATCGGTTGCAATTACCGCATAGGTACTGGGACATGCATGACGTCATCCATGTACCTCAATTGTGCCATTATCATTCAGACACTTCTCATGTATTTCAACCAGAAGAGGTTCAGCTTCAGATAGATGCATCCTTTGAGGAGCATCTGATTCATATCGTAGATAGGAGAAAAAAGGTTCTCCGAGGCCGGTCAGTTCTGCTTGTACGAGTACTATGGAAGAATGTGCGAGGGCAAGACGAAACCTGGGAGCGGGAGACCTATGTACATGCTCAGTGGCCAGAGTTGTTCTGGGCTTTATCTTTTCCACCCTTGGAAGGTAAATTCGGGGACGAATTTCTATAAAGGGGGATGTTTGTAAGAACTAGGTTCTCATTTTTGAGGTACATGTTTCTTCTTTTCCCTTTTCCATAAGTGTTTTTGAGAAAATAAGGAAAATGGGGGAAATCCAAAATTTTGGGACTACACGGCATGTACTTTTCCACACGCCGTGTACTTTTTCCATGTGGGATAAGTACACATGGTGTGTATCCACTCTAGTGATGGAAGGTGTAAAAACTGACTACATGCCATGTAGTGGTCCATTACACGCCGAATAGTCAGTTGGCAGGATAATAGTAAGGTGGTGGAGGCGGCCACTAGATGAGTGGCAGTACACACAGTGTACCTGATAAGTACACGTCATGTAGTTTGTTTTCACTTAAAATTGGTAGTAGCCTCCCCTGTTCACAGGGAAGGCTTAGAACCAAATGAAGTAGTCAGGATAGAGGGCCATACCGTTGAGGATCTCCAGATCGATTACCGGGAATCCGTTTTATGCACCATCGATCTCCCTTGAACCACACGGGTGAGTTCCTCCTCCTCCTGACTTAGTTCCTTTAAATTATTTCCTGATGGAATTGTATTTGAATTTTAACGAGGTTTTATTTCACTTCAGATCTACATCATTCATGGTTGATTTGAGGATTGTCATTCGCGTATACCGATCTGGAGAAATCGAGCTAGGTGGCTTAGTTTTTAAATTCCAACTATTGTGCATTTTTGTGTATTGTTGATCTACGAACCCATTTTTGGGGTGTCGTGTGGCTTAGGCCTTGGCTATTTTGAATACCTAGAATTGTATAGTTAATTAAATGTGATAATGAAATATTGTTTGGAATCGCTGGTTGGATCTATGACCACCCTAGGGGGTTGTGTTCCTCAGTTTAGCCGTTTTTTCAAGATACCCGAGGGTATGCCATGTTTAATTTACACATTACATTTTCCTTAAACGGAATTGCATGTGAATTTCTCTTTTATATGTTGGGCATGGTCTGACTACTTGTTTAGCCCGAGTGAAGTGTTTTACTTAGCCTGAGGCAGTGCATCTTTTAGCCTGAGGGAAACTTCTTCCGTGCTTAGGGGAAATAGACTTTATGCCTGAGGGAGAAGGTTTGTACGCCTGAGGGAAATATCTGTTGTGCTTGTGGCCAATTACCTGGGGGTGACGTTTCTAATTACCTGAGGGTAAGGGATTGCGTGTTTGAGGACACTGACTGTTTACATAGAAATTCACTATAGTGGTTCCTTATAATGAATGAGTAAATGAATATTAAAATGAAAATATAACTGGTAAAGCTATTTACTTTTGAGTACTTCTTAGTTTTTTGAATTTACTTTTGCACATTTTGGTTGCATGTGTACACACAGTTTAGCACATGCCTTTGGTGGGTGCCTACTGGGAATTTTCTCTCACACCCTGTTTGGGTATGTCTTCAGCCCAAACAGATGACATTTCCACAGGTGTGGATAAGGGCAGGGGTCCCTATAAAGGTAATTGATTGCTGCTGAGGAGTAGGGGATCATGGGATTGGGCCTAGGCTCGTGATGCTACTGGCTGTTTTGTTTTGTTTTGCTGTACTCTATATTTTACTTTACTATATTGTTGTGTAACATGTTCTGGATGTTTTCTTAAAATATGAGGCATGTTGTATCATTATATATAATTGTTGGTTATCTTTTACATCAGTTGTATATTATAAATGAGTATGGTTTATTTATTCCAATGTTGTTGTATTATTTATCTCGTATTCCACAACACTACACTTTAAAAAATGAGGGCATAGTTTCCCCACTATCATACATGGGCCCTCGCTGCTAGTCAGATGCCTCTGGCGTTTGGGGAATGTGCTTGAGGTCATGTGACCAACCGAGTTCAGGGCACCCGTTGAGTGGCACCCGGATCTGGGACATTACATAATATAATTATTTATATATAACTATGTAAGATATTATATCAAATATAAAATATATATGCAATAATTTCTATATTTGAATATTTGATTTTGTTGAATTTATGAAATTCTTTTATAACTTGTATATTATTTTAATGAATATGAAAAGAAATATTTTATAAAAATATTATCATATTTTAATGCGATGTTTTGAAAAATGTATATAATATGTTGTATAAGTTTGCTATAATTGCGTTGGGTTCTAAATTTAGAAGTGATGACTCCTATTTACGAATATTAAATCTAAGACAATGTTATTTTATATTTTCTAACATGAGTGATGTTTGGATGTTTTATTCATAATTTTATATGAAACAAGTTCATAGATACAATTATAAATAAAATTATATATATGTTTCATAATATTAAAAATTGATCAAATTATTTATTCAATATTATATGGATAAATACTTTTCCACTTCACTCATTTATTGTTTTATTTCTATATAAAAATATAATTTTCTTCCATAGATGTAGTAATTCATCAATATTATTTATTTTTTTCAATCACATGTAGATTTATTATTCACAAGTGGTCATGATGAAAAAATAATTATTTTTATGGTTGAAATTATATTTAACTATGTAATAATTAATCCATTTTAATTAATATTATTAATGGATGGTTTGTTTTTTTAAATTATATGTGGTTTGATGGAATATATCATGAATATTGTATATATTATCATGTTCTATTGTTTTAATAATGGGAAATTATACAACATTTAATTATAAAAAATTCTAGATATCTTGATGATAACCATGATGCGATTTGACCGAGAAAACACTTGTCCATAGAAGTGGTTCATGATATTTAGGATAAAGGTATTTGGTGACCTAGGATAATTATACAAAAATAGAAACATGAAAATATGTTTAATATATTATATTGAGAAACACATTCATTAACCCTCTCATAGGATTGCATTATGTTTTGTGTAATGATTTTTTGTAATTATATATTATATCCAACAATTGTGATGAACTCAATTACTCTACTACATAAATATGATCCATATTATTATGTTGAATATTTTTAGAACATGGATCATAAGAAAATAATTAATATCATTTGAGAAAATTTGTTCTGTTAATGTTCCCAAATGAAATCCAAATTTTCAAGAAGATATAAGGGAAACTCACAGTGTAATAAGGAAAATATAACCAAATCGGTTTTCATATATGTAATGAAATACCCAGGGAAAATATTTTCAGAACATGTAGTAATTTTTTGTCTAAAATTACAATATTAATTTTACATTAATAGTTTCATTGTTTAATTTAAATTGATTTAATCATATTATTTAGGAAATAATGAAAAATTGTGTTTTCATTAGGATATTACATTAAACCAAAAAATAACCTGTTACTAAATTAATGGAATGTTATATAAAGAAAATATAAAGCAAATATAGGTTGAATCTATCCATAATCAAATTAAAAAAAAACCAATCAAAAATTTTGCAAATTTTAATATAATTCTGTTCATACCATTAAAAATAATTTTGTAATAATTAAATAAAATTTAAATATTGTAAAATTTTAGAGTATGTAAATAGATGGATTACCATTAATGAGGTAAATGAGAAAATATTGTAGGCCCTTAATTTTTTATTTTAATATTTTATATATATATAAATTGTAATATAGTACGTGATATTTCAATGATTAATATTTTTAATAACATTTTATAATTTTCATTCATTTTGTGAATCAATGGAATAGTTTCATAAAATCTCTCATTACAAGTGTCATTTTTTAATCATTACAAGGTATTGAAGGCAGTAGACATTTCCCTTATCTTACCCATGTTTTAATTCAACTACTGTGGCTTGATATTAATAATATGTAAGGAAAGATAAAATATGAGTTGATCACAACAATATCAATGAATCTTTATTCACCAACATTGAATACGCAATTTTTTATTTCACCATTGAGGGTTATGTTGAGGTTATGAGGGGGATTTTTATTTAATTATACTAATATCATCAACATGTAATTTATAATTTTATAAGTAAAACAGTAAAAAGTAAATTTATATTTTTATTATTATGTGTATGTTGATTTATTTTTATTAAATGTTTCTTATTTAAAGAAATAATCATATTTATTTTCATATAGTAAAATCATTAATTTCAATCATGGAATAATTATTAATATTTATAAAATGAATATAAAATAATTTTTTTAAAAAAAATAAAAAATTTATATTTTTTATTAATATTCATTTCATTTTAAAAATTAAAGTATATCACTTCTTAAAAAATAAATTAAATATATATTTTTCTATATTTTTAATTAATAGGTTGACGATAGGTAATGGGTTTAATTTATTTATATATTATATATAAAAATATTTTTCAATCAGATAGTGAATGGTAGATTTAGATGAAAAGTTAATATATTGTGTATAGTGTTAAAAAATTTCTAATAATAATCATTAAAATATGTATACGATGGATTCTACAGAAAATATTCATCACTTTTTTTTATTACAATTATTTGGAAATTTTATTCATTACAAGATATTAAATGGTTATTTGTAATAAATGAATTAAAACTATTTTATAAATGTTTTTATCCACTACCCACTCTAATACATAATTTGAGATCAGTTGTCAATTCATACTCTATCGAATTTACCTTCCAAGTAATTTATTGTCAATTTTAGGGTTCGCTAGTGATTCATAGTTCCCCCAAATCATTAATTCCAAATAAATTATTAGATGGTTAAAATTTAAATTATATATTCACATTATTATAATTTATTTAGGTGAATGAAAAACTAAACATAAATTTTTTTGAATAAAAAATTATAATGTTCATAGTGGGAAAATATGTTGTTGGGAAATTTAATTTCCCATTCGAATTCCATTTTACTATTCCATGCTAAAGAAACTCTGAGAAATATTATTTGACGTGATAAAAATACATGTTAATTAATTTACCTCATATGTTGTGGCCTAGATTTAATTTTTTTTAAACAATGGTGTATGTGGTTAGGATAAGATGATTCCAAAATAAATATATAAAATATTTAAATTTATTCTTTTAATGTTTCATATGGCTTTTCCAAATTGATCTAAAAAATTAAAATAATGATTTATTGTCCAGAATGATAAATAAAATAAAAATAAAAATTTATTTTATTTCAGTAGTGATTTTTTTCAGAAGAAATAAATATGAATTTACCATTTTTATAATTTGGAACTCATTAAAAATCTAACGGTAGAGTAACCTATCAACCTATAGGACAGATGATAAATTTCAGATGAGATATCTTCTACATTAATAAATTTAGACTAATTTTATAATCTAATGTTATAATTCAATTTCAGATTATCAATTTAATCTTTTTAACTTTGTTCAATTTAATTGGATCAATGATTTTTTTCTTTGGAATAAGAATTGACATGTGTTATAAGGAAATAATTAATTTTCATTTATTGATATCTCAATTTCTCTTAAATTTTTGATTCAATGATCTATGTTTATTATTATGGAAGAAACTCAAATCATTATTATGACAAAAATTTGGATTCATATATATGTATTGGTTTACTGGTGTCTTGGGATTCATCATATATGCGTTATAATGAATCCTTATTCTTCACATGAATAATTCAATCGATTATCTAGAATATATTAGTGGTTCATGATCCCAATAAGTAGTATCACACCATATTGTTTGAAAAATCTCTGCAACCCCTACATTAGGCTAATTATGTTATGATATTATATTAAATAGATTAATTAAGTGATAATTAAAAATTTCATGGGATATGGAGTCAGAAGAAGTCATGTTTTATGTTTAAAAATGTTTTGTTATTGAGTAATATTTTTCAATGATGTATATGGTTGAATATCAGATTCATAATGGCTATGATGATCCATTAAGCATAGTTATAATATATGAAAATTAGAAAATTATAATGGGAGAAGGATAATAGATACTTTCTTGGAAAAATATAGATATCAATAAAATGTAATGTGTCATATATAGTATAAATTTTCAATCCCATAGATTATTTTTTTAATGATATATAATAAATTTATGTGAATCCAAAAATAATGAGAGTTTTTGTCTAGGAAATGATTTTAATTCCTCATGAGGATTCCAGAAGGAATACACTTAAAGGTTATGTGACTGAAATAGATATTGTTCAGAGATTTCACTAATAAGATTCAGTACAATACCAAATGATATGTGGGATTTTATGCTATTTTCATTGCCCTTTAATACATGGTATTTTAGGATAATCTGAATACAAAATTCCAGAGGGGTGGATTAAATAATTTTTCAAGTGTTATAGGATTCATTTTTAATGAAGATATTAGATTGTGGGATATATGACAACCTTAAATAACATCATTAAATATGAAATTTATATAATTGTTTTTCAATGGAATCACAAAAAAATAACAGGACATATCGAGTATGATAATTTTTTGATGATCAGAACGATATTGAAATATATGTTATAATTCCAAGATGGCATAGCACATGGAAATATACATCAGAGATAATATTTTTTATTTATGTGCATGAACATTAATATGTTCATGTTCAATCGACCCTGAAGCTCAACCATATAGAAATCAGTTCTTATGTGATAATATTCCACTAGAAAAAAAATTAATTATTGTAGGGATTCATCCAATTACAAAAATAATAGATAATGAATGAAAAATAATTTTTCAATAATATTCATGGAAAATAAATCATATAAGAATGAGGTTTATGGGGTCAAAGGGAAGAAGTATTTTAAAATAAGAATTTGTAATTGTATGTTTCATGGGGTTAAACAAATTTTGAAACATCTAATGTTTAAGTTAATAGCATATTTAATATGGTTTTTCCAATGAATTATTATTTGGAATGTTATGAAAAAATGACTTACTAATGTCACAAATATGGTTAAAATATGATATATTTAATCTACTAGGACTTGTAAGTGAAGCAATAATAGATGAATGGATAAGTTATAAATTTAAATTATTGAGTAATTTTAGTATAGGGAAAATTAATGAGATGACCATGTGTGTTTTAATTTATAATATTAGATTTTTGAAAATAACAATAAATTTTTATCCTATGTTTGTATTATGATTGTAATACAAATAAATGTGTTGTTGAATAGAAATATGATGAATTATAAGCCTAAAAGTTTTAAAAACATTCATTTTGATGTTTGGGGAACTACACTAGTCCATTTTAATAGATATAATCTTTAAATTTTTACATTTATTGTTGATTAAATATTAAAATTATGTTTTAACATCATGAGAAAAAAATTCAATTGGATTGGAGTGTTTATTCAGTTGAAGTCCATTGTTGAAAAACAAAAGAAAATACGATAATATTATTCAAATATAAAAACACTAGAAAGTATATTTCCATATATTTATAGCAATTTTTCTATATAAAAGTAATCATTATTTACAATATTATACAATGATAACTAATGAATAATTCTCTTATAATTATGAATAATTTGAGTTTGACTATTATGGTGTAACACCCCGACCCCAGTTACCCAGAGTTGGTTGCTAATTACATTACATTGTCATGATACAAGGAATCATGTCCTGAAAGTCCAATCTGATTAGCAGCCTAGGAAGTACAAGGTATTGTCAAAAGTATTACATTACATCATGAAATAAAAACATCAACAACATTTTTACCATTTTTAAACACACTTATATCCTTTACGTATTCCTGCAAGTCAACCATAAAATACTTCTTCACATCCTTGGAAATATAAAATATAGAAATGGGTGAGCTTAGATACTCAGTAAGGATATAAATATAGCAGAAACTCTCATAAATAAGCATAAACATTTAAGGAAATGTATAAGACTAAAACAAAATCCTTTTAAACATAAAATTAAACATAATATGGTAAAGATAAAATCAAATAATTCCATCTACTTTTTCCCATGGATATTATACTAGTCGAATAATTATATGCAATATCAATAACAACTTGCTTAATGATGGAATTTATAATGCCAGACATCATAACCACGTAGTCAAGGCCTCGTGCCGAGACTACAAATAAGATTTTTTCAAGGCCTTGAGCCAAGACACTAGTTTGTCTCATGAGACATACTGATGCATCGAGGTGCTATATCGGGCTCCACACATCACTTACAATGTCCAATTCATTACTCATATGAAAAGGATTAAATATAACACAAATATTCATAATAAAACTATCATATGAAATGTTTATACATTATCCATAAACCATGAATAGTATAAAACTAACACATATATAGTCAAAAATAGCTCATTCAATACAAAATGAAAGATTGTATTATAATAAATCAACCTCAATCATGAATAATGAACTATATTGACATAGATGAAGTTAATCAACAAATCTATTTGAGAGAAATATCCTTCTTTTTTCATTAAAACATTTAAAAGTCTCAATATTTATCAAAAAGCTATTTAAAATAGATTTTTGAATCAATGTGTCCCATACCACTTTGAAATATTTAAAAATAATTTTAATTTTAATTTAAAAACATTAATGTTTATATAATTAAAACCTTAAAACCAATGACTTGGATGTTTAACTCAATGAATAGAAATTGAGTTAAAATTATTCTTATCAATTTTATATCGATGACTTGAGAATTTATCAATTGAGTGATTATGTGTATAAAATTAATATCCACGCAATGGTGAGTGGAAATTACAACATATGTTAATAAATAATTATTTCACACACAATCATGGGGTAATATATTCAATTAAGTTTGCAAAAAACAGAATGAGTGTAAATTGAAATTTAAAATTCCTTTATCAATTTGGTAACATACGAAGCATAAACCACATGAGATAAGAATCATAAAATGATGTTGTAGATGCCCATAAATTAATTTATATTACGTAAATAATACAATCATGGGTAGTACATACACCACACAAAAGGTAGCAGTGACAAATATAGCGTGAATCTCATGGGAATAAAAGGGAGATGAAGACCCCTTACCTTGTACTGTTCCTTTGTCAAGTATAGTTTAAACTCCTATATAACTGATAAATAATTAATAATAAATTAAAAAATATACATATACATCAATATTATATCATATATGATCTTTCAATTCTTCTTTTTTAATTATATTTCAGCAGTATCGTCGTTTCAGGTGTTAAGAGATCTGTTTTCCATTATATGATTTGTGATGTAAGTATGGGTTGTTATTGATTGGTTGTACCTTATTCATATTCAGAATGATATTAAGTGTTTTAAAAAAAATTAATCATCAAATTAAAATTACTTTTTAATGGATACGATGGGAAATGAATCTCCTTGCGTTTGTGGACACGGTAATCAGTACGTACGCACGAGCGACAATATCATTATTTTGATATTAAAATAACATATAATTGGATGGTATATCATATAAAAAGAATCTTTATAATGTTAAAATTATTATTTAAATCATTTATTCTCATTATTATATCCATCCAATTGATGAAGTATATGAATAACAAACCACACCACGACCTGGAGAAGGTAATCTTTACATACACACGTATGGTGACTTTTTCATTTATAGGATGGATAGAATAAGGATTATTGTTGTAAATTTTATATAATATAATCAAATTATATATAAGATACTATATTTATTATTTTATAATTGAAATAATAAATAAATAAGAAGTGGATGAAGAAATGAACTTGAAAGAGGTGATGAAATATTTACCTCATTTTCCGGTTCTTCCTTTTGATTTGATCAAAAGGGCTCCTTATGATCCCTTTATGACTAAATGAAAGGACTCTATCCTTAAGGGGGGATATTTGGGAGGATAGTTTTGTAGTTTTTGGCCAAGCCAAATTGCTTTTATGGTGTTAATTTGAGAGAAGGTGGAGTTCCCTTTTATAAGTGGGGTGAGAGGAACCATAGGAAAAGATTGAAATATTATTTTATAATAAAATAAATTTAGGTTTATAATGGCACAAAAATGTATTATTTAAACTATAAGGTGGGTTTGGGTCTCAATACTTTCATCCAATAGGTTTTAGACAGGTTTGGGTGACTATATTAACTTTATCTTTCAGATTTAACTCTTAGTAAAATAGTTTGACATTTATCGTGTGTCTTTGTATTTTTATATTATATTGTTAATACACATACTATAAACTTCCACATAAAACCCAAAAACTTAATTAATGATAAAAATATCATTATATAAGTCTTATAAGCCAACGATATATTTTTTTTATTATTATATCAACAAATAATATTGTATTTTTTTAAAAATCTAATTTTTGTCAATTTTGACATTATATAATAACTGATTTTTAATAAAGTCCTAAAAAAATTATTACTTCGAAATAAATACATTTAATCAACCCTAACATGTCATACTAATCAATAAAATTAGTGGAACTCATTAAAAGTATCAAATTATATTTACTTGGTTATTTATAATATCAATTATTTTAATCATTCATTAATATGGTAATTACTGCATCATCATTGTGTCATAAATAAATTTAATTATTCAATTTTTAAAAAGACTAAATAAAATACCATTATGTAGGTAATAGGTTTATATTTATAAATAATATTTATAGTCGAATTTCTCTTATGTGTAACCCTACAATAAAAATGGATTAGTTATTAGATATTGAATTTAACACTTTTAACTCTTCTTTGAATTAAATAATAATAAATGTCCTAATATAATCCAAGTCAACCAAAAGGATCAAATTTTACTCCTAAGGTTGTTTTTGGGTGAATTACACTTATCCAATAGAATTCGTACCTATGATAGGGTAATAATAATATAATTGTTACCGTTATATACCCTATTTACTTTTAATCGTGGTAAATAAAAGTATACAGTTACTATTCAATAAAAATTATTTTCATCTTATTGAACAAAATTTTACATACTAATATCAACTGTGTCTCCTAGATTTTTTAAATTTCACTCACAGAAGTGGAAAAATTAGGTTTTATTTAAATTTGCAAATGCTAAAAGCTAATGGATAAAAGTCGGTAAAAAGTTCGATTAAATTTTATATATCTAAACTAATTATAAAATTATTCCACTGAATTAAGTTGAAAATTTATAAGTATTATTTATATATTTTAACCTATAATAAATTAAAATAAAATAACTAATTATTTAAATAAAAATTCAAATTTGACCAATAACATATTGTTTTTTTAACTATTCATCAAAATTTGAATGTTTTCAGAAAATACCAAAAATTCATCCTAAGCTATATTTGATATTCCAAATTAAAAAATTATGTCTATTTTACCATATTCAAAACATAGATGTTTTATTTATTAATTTAAAATTAATTCTCATTGTCAAAACAAAAAGTGTGTTTTTATGAATCAATAACTATCCAAAGATTGACACTTTTTTATGTATATCATCAAACTAAAATAAATTTAAATGACTAATATTAGATTATATTGTAAAAATATAATCTAATTATACTTCAAACCATTCAAATTTATTATTTAACGCTATAAATTATTATGGAAAAATGATTTTTTCAAATTAATATTTAATATTTTTCAGTGTTTATCAAAATATAAAAGTATGTAGAAATGTAAAAAAAAATTATCCAAATTTAATTTTTATGTCTCGATTCTAAGGAATAATTTAATTTCATTAAATTGAATATATAAAAGTTTTAAATATTTTTTTTAAATTGGTTTTTCTATTAAAAGGTTGTAAAATTGCATTTTTTTGAAAAATACTTCTTTTATCTAGAAAAAATGAATTTATTTTTATTTTATGTCTATGAAACACATAATATAGATTCTGAAATTATATGGAGTATAAAAAATTCAAAATTCAGTTAATACTATTCGTAACCGCTTTTTAATGGCTAGTTTGTTAAGTCGTGGTGGGCTCCAACTCGGTGTTGTGTATAGTGAAAGCTCTTGAATTACATTAAAAAAATAACTTACTATAAAATCTTGGGGTGTTACATTCTTCCCCCATTTGGAAATTTCATCCCAACAATTTTAAAATTGGGATGGGGAACTTCATTGCATGTCCGACATCTGAAAAAGTGTCAATAAAACTATATTTTTAAAAGAATGAATGAGAAGTACAATATTCACCCGATATAACCCATACTAGGATTCCATGTATAAAAACAAGGATATGGATGAAAAACTAACTGTCATGTTCTGATGCAGTGGGGTAGAAAACATGATCAGGAAAAAGCAAACAACAACACAACCACAAACTTGTGATGAGATAAATGGTCATTAGATTCACTGTAGGAATCTTAAACAGACCCCATTTTTTTGTTTTATGTTATGTTTCTTAATGTAGAGAAATTTTTTTATGATATTGACGAATAACATAAAGATATATACTTACTTTTTAATTAGAGTTTCATCATTTAATAAATATCTAAAACTAACTCATCTTGTTTTTCCAAACAATGCGTATTCATGATGTCTTTGTCACAACTGATGTGCTAGAATCAACTTCTAGGGAATAACATAATACACAAAGGATAAAATATATATATTTACATTATCATTATGGATTAACCAAATCCAAAAATTTTATTATAAGATCATATGACCCCCAAAAACAATATTCTTTTAGAGAAATAAATACTTATCTTAATTTCTAATATTAATCAAACAATACCCATAGTTAAATTAATACCATTCAATAAACAATTGTCCTTAAAATCCATTAATATAATCCAAAAAAATAATGAATACCATAACCCAGAAGAATTTGATTACACATTATTCCAGGTTAAATAGTATTTCCAAATAACATCAACTACTCTTAAAGTAACATACTTAAATGTAATTAACCTAGTCAAATATTCTCTACGATAGGTTAATCATTTCCACAAATAACCAAAATTGTAATAAATACACAATAAAAAAATAGGTAAAATCCACCTTACTTCTAAAATGAAATCCCATAGTATTCTATTTTCTTTAGGCATATCGTATTCGCAAAAGAGGGAACATATTCTAAAATAACATTTATCACTTAATCCACAAATTATATTCATACACTAAGGTTATCCATTTGATAATACATAAGATCTCAAATGAACATATTATTGATCAATATAATAATTTAACTAAAAATAATTAGTCATACTAACCAGGGAATTCATGTAGTATATTGGTAGGCAATAAATCCCAATCGTACTCTGGTTGTGGGTTTGATTCCCACAGATTTTTCTAAAGTGAAAGGTTGTCACACGTTCTACATGTTGTCCTCTTTTATAAAATATATTTTATAACATTACCAAAATGATATAAGTTCATCAAAATTATCATAACATAATTTAACCAAAAATGTTATCTCATACTTCTCATTTCCATCCCAAAATAAAATTACTTATAATAATTTCCTCACACTCAATGATCATATAAAATGAAATGGTTATTTATAACAATATCCACAAGAGAAAAGATAATTATTTCTCAACAATCAATTTCACATGACAAAATGTAGGGTTAAAAATACAAAAGAACATTATTACAAAGTAATCCCATCAATAAAGAGCACTAATACTTTTAAACATATCTCTAACCATTTATTTCCTCATAACTTCTTCTTTGACAATGAAAATATCCTATAGTATAGGGCAATCACTCTGATAATGGATAGGTCCCCTATATTTATATCAATTGACCGTAAATGGATTCTTGGGGATATTTTTATTTTCTTCCATGGTAATCTTAATTTTTCCTCAGAAATTCATTACATTATGTCCTTACCCACATGAAAAGCGTTTCATTGTTCTATTGAAACACTTTACTGGGTGTCTCTATCCACATATCATGAATTATTGAAATTGAGTTTTCTATTCTCCATGGTCACCACTGCTAGAGTTCTTATCATTCATCATCTTTCTCTTCTTTGCTGAGTCTGGGAGTTGGTTAATATATATGTTATGTGTCATGTTATTGGAAAAATGATTTTTTATGAATAACATATCTTTTACGCCTATCAACATTCCTTATTGTTTCTCATTTACACCATCATTCCCACCTTGTAAATCATGCTCAAAGTTACTATGACATCCATGGAATCCATCCATTGACCAAAACAATGAAGCATTGGGTAACTACTAGTTGTCCTAAAATCATTTAGATAATATCATGACACCATATTTTCAATTTTAAAAACCTTAGGATTAACTAAGTCCATTTATTATCATCTTATATTAATATCCGTCAAATAGGTTTGTAATGAAAATTTAGATTATTCTAAGAATATCTCCTGGGAGATTCGTAACTAATAGTGCAACAAGACTAGTTGTCGTGCACCAGTTACAGTTCGAGTCTAGCTCATAGTGGTGTTTTCAGATTTTACCCATTGGTACATATGTTTCAAATATGCCACTACCTGCTCATATCTAGAGAGGGATGTGTTGTTTGGAAAAATCACAAAACCATTACATTACCAAAATTTTAGGAAGTTCTTATATTCTAATCATCAAAGTCTATCAATGGGTAATTTGCACTAATTAGAGTTTATCTCAATCTAGTTTCCAAGGTTTTTTCTAAACACTCCTTGATACCAAATGTAATGCTCCGACCCCAATTACATAGATTTGGTGCATTATTACATAACATTGGGATGATTCAAGGAATCATGTCCCGAAATACCGATTAGTTTAGTAGCCCTATAAGTTCTAGATACACTCCTATGTTTTACATTACATCATGAACGAAAAACATCAACAACATTTTGTACCCTTTTTAAACACACTTATATCCTTAGACTATCTTTTCAGGTCCACCATAAAATACTTCCTCACATCTTGGGAAAAATAAAATATAAAAAGGGGTGAGCTCAGATTCTGATTAAGGATAACAATATAGCAAAAACATTCGTAAATAAACATAAACATTTAAAGAAATGTATAAGACTAAAACAAAATTATTTTAAACATAAACATTAACATAATTTGGAAAAGATAAATTCAAATAATGCCACTTACTTATTCACATGGATATTCTACTAGTTGAATAATCACATGCAATATCAATAGCTAATTTCCTAATGGTGGAATGCATAATGCCAGACTTCATAAACCTATTGTCAATGCCTTGTTCTAAGACTACAAATAAGATTTTTTTCAATGCCTTGTGCCAAGACTCTAGTTTTTCTCATGATACCTACCGATGCATCAAGGAGTTATAGAGGGCTCCACCTGTCACTTACTATGTCAAATGCATTCCTCATATAAAAAGGTTTAATCATAACATAATCATTCGTATTTAAACTAGCATATGAAATTTCTATACTTTATCTACAAACCATGAATGGTATAAAAATAATACATCCACTATCAATCATAACTCATTCAATAATATATGGAATATTGTATTATAATAAATCAATCTCAATTGAGAATAATAAAGTATATTGACATATATGAAGTTAATCATCAAAACTATTTGATAGAAATAACCCCCTTTTTCTTTAAAACATTTAAAAGTCTCACTATTTATCAAAAAGCTATATAAAATAGATTTTTTAATCATTGTGTCAGATAACACTTTGAAACTTTTAAAAGGAATTTTAATTTTAAAACATTACTGTCGATATAAATAAAATCTTAAAACCATTTTCAAAACATTCAATTTAATGTGAATTATTTAGAAGAATAAATTTTTAAAACATTTAAAATGATTTTTTAGTTAGAGTTCATAAACAAATGAGAGATGCTTAAATACAAATAATTGAGGTAATAAATACCTTATAATATCATGAGAATAAAGGTATTCATGATATACTATTTCAAAGTACAGTATATATACAAAATAAAAGTGGATTAGTGCATAATAACAATTTTGTCTCAATGGATTGTAAGATGAGATTAATTCCTTTATAAAGACCATACCATTAGTTTAAGGATAAATCAAAGAAATAATTCTGTGTAAAAAATATTAATACACTCAATATGATTGGATATTCAGTTTAAATAAATCAGAGTAAATTTACACGTATTCTTGTAAAAGCAACACCGATGACTTGGATGTTTAATGCGATTAATATAAATTGAGTTAAATTTACTCTTATCATGATTATATCAATTTCTTGAGAATTTATGAATGGGGAGATTATGTGTATCAAAAGTATATCCGCATAATGGTGAGTGTAAATTAATACATAAGTAAATAAAAATTGGTTTCACACATAATCTTGTGGTAAAGTAATCAATGACCTTTGCGTAAAATCGAATGAGTATAAAAGGAAATATGAAATTCCCTTATCAATTTGGTAACTTATGAAACATACACCCCATGAAGTAAAGATCATCCAATGATGATTTAAATACCCATTAATTAATTTATATTACTCAAAAATTATAGTCATAGATAGTAAATACACCACACAAAAGGTAATTATGGAAAATATAACATGAATATCATGGGAATAAAACAAAGATGAAAACCCCTTACCTTGTAAATTTAATTGGATGAGGGTAGGTTAATATCCTTTATAAGGGTTAAGTAATTATTAATAAATTATAGAATAACCATATACATTTATATGATATCATATATGATCTTTTAATACTTCTTTGTTAATGATATTTCAATAGTATCATCGTTTTGGGTGTTAACTGATTCGTTTTCCGTTATATTCTTTGTTACATAAGTATTGTTTTTTATGGATAGGATGTATTTTATTCATATTAAGAATTATATTAAATCATTAAACATAATTTTTAATCATAAAATGAAAAATAGTCTTTAATGGTTACGATGGGGAATGAATCTCATAGCGTTTGTGGAGACGGTAATCCGTAGAAACGCATGAGAGAATCTTTCCTTAATTTGATGTTACAATCATATATAATTGGATAGTATATCATATAATCATAATCATTATCTTGTTTTATTTATTATTTACAACATTTATACTTAATATTATACCCATACAATTGATTAATTAATTGAATTACATACCACACCACGACGTGGAGACATTAATTCGTACGTACGCACATATGATGACTTTATCGATTATAGGATAGATCGAAGAATTAATATGGTTGTAAAATTTTTTTAATAACATAAAATTACATATAATATACTGGATTGAATATTTTTAAATGGATAAAATAAAGAAAGAGGAAGTTGAATAAGAAGGGGAAGTGCCCTTTTATAAGAGGGGTGAGGGGCACCTTAGGAAAAGATTCAAATATTATTTTTTAACAAAATCATTTTCGGTTTCTAATGGATCAGAAATAAATTATTTAAATCCTATGGTTGGTATGAGTCTAAAACCTCTCAACCAATATGTTTTAGATATATATGGGTCATTATATTAACATTATATTTTAGATTTAGCTCTTAGTTATATAGTATGAGATTTACCATGTCTCCTTGTATTTTCATATTATATGGTTAATAAATATACTATAAACATTCAAGAGAATCCCAACTGGTTCATTAATGATACATATATCATTATATAAGTCATTTGTACTAGCCATATATTTTTATTATTATTATATCAAAAAATAATATTATCTTTGTTTTAAAAACTCATTTATGTGAATTTTGACAATATTAAATAGTTGATTTTATTAAATTCATAAGAAATTTATTACTTATAACAAAATATATTTAATCAATCCTAACATTTAATATTAACCATGATAATTAGTGGAACTCATTAAAAGTTTCAAATTAGCTTTATTTGGATATTTCTAATATCAATTATTTTAATCCTTCATTAATATGGTAATTACAACATCATCATTGTGTCAAAAATAAATTTAGTACATTAATGTCTAAAAATTATAAAAAATACTTTTATGTAGGAAATATTTATGTATTTATAATAAATATTTATAGTAGAAGTTATCTTATGCATATCCCTATATTAAAAATGGTTTAGTTATTAAATATTGAATTTAACACTTTTAGCACTTCTTTGAATTAAATAATAATAAATGTCCAAGACCTAAAGGATCATATTTTATTCCTAACGTTGTTTTGGGTCGAATTACACATATATAGTAGAATTGGTAGATCTTTTATGGTAATAATAATATCATATTTACCCTTAATTACCCTATTTACTTTTAACTGTTGTAAATAAAAGTAAACAGTCACTGTTCACCAAAAAATATTTTTATCTTATTAAACCACATTTTACTTACTGATATCAACCCTATTTCTATAATTTTTGAAATTCAACTCACATAAGTGGTAAAATTATGTTTTATAAATATTTGTAAGTGCTCCTTGGAGGTGGGTAAAAGACGGTAAAAAGTTCGATAAAATATTATATATCAAAAAATATTATAAAATGATTACATTGAGTTAAATTGAACATATATAGGTATTATAAATTTATTTTGACCTAAATAAAATTAAAATAAAATAACTCATTATTAAATAAAAATACAATTTTAACTAATAACGCAATGTTTTTTTTCACTATTAATAAAAAATTGAATGTTTTCATAAAAATACCACAAATTCAGCCTAAGTAATATTTTATATTCCGTATTAAAAAACGATGCCTATTTTACTAAATTCAGGACATTTTTTTTATTTTATTAATTTAAAATTAATTCTCATTGTCAAAACAAATAACATGTTTTTAAGAAAGAATAACTATCAAAATATTGACACTTGTTTTTGTATGATTTCAAAGTGAAATTATTTACAATGACAAAAATTGGATTAAATGGTAAAAATATAATCTAATTATAATTCCAAACCATTAGAATGTATTATTTAACATTATAAATTATTCTTAAAAAAGCTATTTTCAATTAAAATTTAGTATTTTTCAGTATTTATCAAAATATAAATGTTATTAGAAATGTACCAAACATTTATCCAAAATTACTTTTTATGTACCTATTTTAAAGGAGAATTTAATTAAATTAAATTGATTATATAAAAGATTCAAATATTATTTTTAAAAAGGGTTTTCCCTTAAAAGGTTTTAAAATTTCATTTTGTTGAAAAATTATTCTTTTATATGAATTTTTTTTCATATATTATGTGTAAGAAACACATAATATGGATTCTAAAATTTTATGGAGTATATAAAATTAATAATTCAGTTAATACTATTCATAAACTCTTTTGAACGTAATGTTTGGTAAGTCATGATTCACTCGTAATCGATGTTGTGTGTATCGCAAAATACAAAATTACTTTAATGAAAATAACTTACTATGAAATCTTGGGGTGTTACATATGGATTGAACAAAAAGTCAATCTTTTTTAGTATCAAAATCAATTTGGCTAGAATAATTTACCTTTTCCACTGCATTTCTAATCGGAGTCCCTCCCCAACAATTGGGAATGATATTATGGAACATATTTTCTAGAAATTTAAAAAAATAACCTCCACCACGTAGTTATAAAAAGTAACCATTACGATAATTATCATTTCGTAGATCATAGAAAATAAGAAAAATATTTCCATGTTATTCTTATTGTGATATATTTCTATGTATACAATGGAATCTAGATTAAGGATATTGAAAATGAAATGTTCATTAGAAGATGGAATGTAATATTAATTGAGATTTTCTTGAGTAAAAATCAAAACATGGTATAAAATATATTTAATAACAATTAATTTAAAAACAATACTTATTTATATATAAATTAATAATTCATATGATAGAAGCTATGGATAGTTAAATGATCATCGAATGTCACGATAAATAAAAATGGATAGAAAAAGATATACTAAAGAGTTGAAAAAATTCATTTCCGAGTTCTATGTGGTGACATTATCGAAATTCTAATTCAGAAATTATATGATCATAGGTGGAATAATAAACTACATTAATTATCTGTTGAATGATTTAATTATTTTTAACTGAGAAAATCTATATTAATTTTATATATGGATCATCTCCCAAGATCCTTGACGAATTGGGGAATTTATATAATATTAATAAATTGGATTTAGTTAGGAAAGACGAAACAATTTTTTCCTTAAAATAAATAATAATAAAAAATTGAATTTATATCGATTAAAAAAATGTAAAAGTGTGTATCTTATATTAAAATGATTAAAATAAAAATAGGATTAGTTATAAGGATAATCTAGTTTTTTTGATGTTTTATTAATATGATAGAGTGGATTAAATTAATATTATTTACCATTTATTCAAACTTATAAATATCCATATATTGATGTGTTTGATTCTTCAAATAAATCACATTAAGAATAAATATATTTATTTTTACTAATCCATTATATTAAATTTATGTAGAAATATTTATTAAACAACATAATGGATAAATTTTAAAATTTAATAAATATGTGTTTTATATGATTATTATGAATCATTAAGAATTCAACTATGTTCCATTATAATTTAAAAATAATATCTATTCATTGGTGGATATGAAAATTTTCTTCAAAATAAGCACAGATCATTAATTCTACCATAACGAGTTCATGTATTTGAGCATTGTAATACATTATTTCTATGTGGATGAGATTATCTTGCTAAACCTAAACAATATATATATAATTTTTGTGACAAATGATTTTTAGGGATTATTTAAGATAAAAAATCTTATGGAAAGTATAAAAATCTATTGAAAGAATAATTAATGATATTTTAATGATATTAAATTGATTATCATTCAAAAAAATAAATAAAATTAAGTCTTTCAAATTTTCATAAAGAATGAATTTAAATATATGTTAACTCTCCTACAACAAAACTGATAATTATAAAAATAGAAATCTCATAAATATATTATTAAGATAATTATATAAAATTTTTTACATTTTCATTAGTTATATGTGATTTTATGTGGGGATTAAATTTTAGAAGATTGAAAATTATATCAAACTAGGGAATTTTCATATAATTTATATTGAATTTATAAGTAGAACACGTCCAATATGTGATGTTGATTCCCTGGTTCGAAAGATATGAACATATGTTTTGGAATGGATGACCTGTTATAGGTTATATAGATGTAGTCGTTAGTGGATTTGTGTGACGATGAAAGATTTCAATTGGTATTGTGTTTAATTTATGATTGATTTACCAATTTAATATATTTATAATGTAGATAATTATAGAATAACCCCTAATGTATGTAGTGTATGTTTCATCAATAAAAATGTGGATATAACTGATATTGTTGATGTCTGTATTTTAGGAACTCAAAAGTAGGGAGGATAGGTTATTTTAATTCTATGATAGAGACTGTTCCACTCATATTGATAAAATATAGTGTCTTACTATTGTAGAATACAAATAATTCCAAATATCATTTCATATTTATAAAGTTGGATGATGGATTGTATGTGCTATGGAGTATTTTTAAAAACCAAAATAAGAATGAATTATTCAACATAGTTTTTCTTAGAAAAAATATATAATAATAAATTATTGATAAATTGAAATTTTTTTACCCTAATGGATGATTTAGATATTAAAAAAACAGTTGTTGAATAAAATTGAAAAAAATATGTAGTTGATGTGTTTCCCCCATTAGATACTTTTTTTAGGGTTTTTTATAGATTTTATGTTTACATAAAGTTCCCTTTTTCTATGATTGGGATGATAAGAACTTGATTTATTTCTAAATGATTATATTCTATAATAGAAAGACAATGATGAATATTGTCCAAAATGTCCTATTCTATAACAATGATTATTGATCATTATTATCTAAAGAAGGAATTATGAATTTCTAAATTATCATTATTTTTTAATTAATGTTAGACAAGGGCATTCCTAATTGTCATTTAGAAAAAATTATGTATCTTTTTTATGAATGAAATACAATATTATTTTTCACATTAATGTTTTTTGGAAAATTATATATGTCTGATAAAACAAAAAATAGAGGTTATTATATAATTTTTTGGCCCCCACAAATATTTAGGGATGGTGGATACATATTATTAGGTAAAACCAAAAATGAATGTGTGGTGGGAAAACTTTTACGTGTGTCGGATTGTATTTATAACAACACCACATATTTGATATTGATTTCAATTTTTTATGGTATCCTCAAAAACATACATGAAAAAAGTAATAATTATTTTTCAGATATAGATGTAATTCTAAATACTTAACACTAAAATTTGTATTTAGAAATTATTGTTTGAATTATCTTTCATAAAAAAAATTTCCAATGATTTTTTTTTGAATATTAATGTTAATCCACTCTGTTTAGTGATTTTTTTCACATGAATTATAAAATTTAATACATTTGTTTCATGGGGTTCTTCTAGTCAGAAAATCCCTATATCATTTTACTATATATTGGAAATATTATAATTTTTTTGACAGAAAATCATTATCTTTAAATAAATACAGTTTAAATAATTTCTATATCATGAATATAGTATGAAGAGAATAAAAAAATTTACTAATAGAGTTTAAAATCATTTAATGATGGATATATATACCATAATAAATAATATTACCAGTGAGATAATAATTGGTCTATTTGAAAAATGGAAGAAAATAAATTTAGGTGTAATATATTATTGACACTAAATTTTTTTATTTATAATTATTGTAGTATTTATGGAAATAAAAATATAAATAAATGGTTATTTAATAAAATATATAAAAGAAACATCTAAAACCAATGGTATTGGATGATTTTATTTAATCACTCTCAATGATGTGGGTAAAGAAAATAACATTAAAAAATTTATAGTTATTATCCAATAAAAACGTAAAGTTATTATGTTTATTTGAATTCTAGACAAACATTTATAACAATTTATGTTTCTAAAATTAATTAATTTCCATCAAATATATTATTTTCGGAATAACATGTGATAACACCTATTGTGGTGAACAAATCATCCAATAGGTCTAATGAATATCTGATATAGATCTATGTGATGATACTTCTTATATTTAATGTTATTCTTCAGTAAATATAATCCAATGTTATATTTGGAGTTAGTTGGATCTCTAAATAAATAAATCATATCCATGGTTTTGAAAATTAATTCTTATTTCATGTCCCTTTTAATATCCGGATTATATATTAATACAAATATGATTAGGATCATATTTTAGAAACTAATCTAATAATTTTTATCGTAATAAAAAAATTAACTATTATAGGTTCAAATAGTTTTTCACAAACTGGTCCATGAACTTTATGAAATTATATTATGGTATATTGATGTATATCCTTAATAGGTTTTGGATATCCACAATGTAACACCCCAACCCCAGTTACCTAGAGCCGGTGTATTATTTTAATACATTAGCATGACTATAAGGAATCAATTCCTGAAGGACCGATCAGTTTAGCAGTATTTGAAAATAGATTACATACACTAAATTTACATTACAATTTTAAACATAAAACACAACATAAATAGTTCTTTGAGAATTACATTATTCCTCTTAGCTTAACCCTACATATAAATCATAATAGACTTTTTGGAATCCTAGGAAAATGAAACATAAGAAAGGGGTGAGCTCAAATGCTTAGTAAGGGTAAGAAATACATCAAAAGATAACATTAATATAACGAATGGTGAATAATTGAAACCACATGCATTTACTAATAATAAACATGAATAATTTTATGTAATGAATATGAGATGAGTAAATAATTCCATACTAAAACATATCATGGGTATTCTACTAGACTAATGACACATGAACCATCAATATTATTTTCATAATGAGTGAATGTATAATGCCGAACATTCTGAAACAATTTGTCAATTCCTTGTCCAAGTCGTCTAAAAATGATTAAGGTCTCGTCCAAAACCATATATCAAATTGGGAAAGGGCCTCATCCAATTCCACTTCTAGTTGTCTCAAAAGACCTATAGATGCATCGAAGAGCTATAGGGGGCTCCACCCGTCACATTCTAATTCCAATACATTCCTCATATGAATAGGATGAAACATAACATAAATATTCTTATTAAAACTAGCATATGAAATGATAATAATCTAACCATAAACCATGAATGGTATATAGATAACACATCCAAAGTCAAAAATACCACAAAACCTTCAATAAAATATTTAATATTTGTATCCTAATAAATCAACTTCAATCAAATTTAAAATCTATCAAAGGGTGTTGACATAGATGAAAATGATCAGTAAAATGATTTGATAAAAATAACCCTTTTCATGAAATAATTTAAAACTATCACAATTTATAAAGGAATTAATTTAAAATTTATTTTTGAATCAATGTGCCCCATACCAATTTGAATCTTTTGAAAACAATTATCATTTCAATGAATTCATGTCCATATAAATAAATCCTTAAAAATCATTTTGAAATCATGGACATTAACTAAAAGGGTTTAGAATGTTAAATCATTAAAACATTTAAAATGATGTTTTAGTAAAAATTAAATTAAAAATAATCCCATTAAAAACCCTTTTATGAAACATGGACATGGATAATAAATATGTCCAAGTAGATACATACGTAAAACAACCTCGTATAAAAAAGTGAGTGTGAAATTTACCCGAACCAATTTGGTAACTTATGAAACACACACCCAATGAAAGACATATTATACAATGAAGATGTTAATTGATATAAATTAATATTTATTACACAAAAAATACAATTACTTGTAGTACATACACCACACAAAATGAAATAGTGGAAATATAGCATGAATCTCACGGGAATAAGGAGTGAGATGAAAACCCCTTACCTTGAACTTTACTTTAGTCGAGGGTACGTTTAACCTCTTGTATGAAGATCATAATATGTTATTAAAGTATACCAGAACCATATTAATATTTAATATATAAAACATGATTCATTAATGTCTTTATAATACCCATTTTATTATAATTGCTTTCTTTATCGTACGTGTTTTAACTTGTTAATCTTGATTGTATCACATAGATTGAGATTTAAATACTTCAAGAATATAAAACATGATTTATATATCATATATATTTTTAATATAAATATGTATAATAAAAATATATATGAAACGAAAAAAATCGTTTAAGGAGATGGTAGTCTGTACGTACGCATAAACGTTGTTTACCTTTTCATATCATATTGAACGGAAATAAGTGAATACGATATATGTAATAACGCACACACACACACACAAGGATATATATATATCTCTAGTAGCATTTTTATGTCATATATTACATACTTATTAGTAATATATATATATATATTTAATCGTCGATTAATGGTGAATGTGGAAATGAATCTCATCGCGTCGTGGATACGGTAATCCATACGTCTGCACGAGTGACAATATCATTTCCTTAAAGTTGTGGAATTTGATGGTATATTCATATAAAAGATACATTATCATGTTTTTATATTTTTTTAATATACATATTACTCCTCATTAATTCTATCCAAATAACATAGTGTTGAATAACATATTACACCACGACGTGGCGATGGTAAGCCGTACGCACGCATGGATGCTGACATTATCATTCATAAGATGGATAGGATAATGTAAATAGTTGTTCCATATTTATAATAACATCACATTATATATAAGATATATGATTTATTATTTTATAATTAAAACAAAAAATAAAGAGTAAGTGGAAGAATAATAAAACTTGGAACAGGGTGGTGAAATCATAAACTCTTCTTCATGTTCTTCCTTTTGATTTGATAAAAAGGGATTCATAGGTGGGCATTATGACTAAAGTAATGCCTCTAAAATGAAGGTAGGATAGTTGGGGGGATATTTGGGCAGAGTTTGGACGAGCCAAATGGCTTTGATTGTGTGATTTTTAGCATAGGGGAAGTACCCTTTTATAACAGGGGTGAAGGTCACTTTAGGAAAAGAGTAAATTATTAAATTATTATACAATAATATTCGATTAATAATGTATCCAAGTGAATTAATTTCGAGACTTAGGTGGTTATGTGTCAAAATACATTCAACCTATAGCTTTTTGTCATGTTCAGGTTACCTTTTTAACCTTTTCATGTAGATTTAACACTTAGTTAAATAGATTAACTTCTATAGCTTCTTATTGTATTCTTACTCTATATGGTCAATAAAATTACTCTAAATTTCCAAGATAAACTCACCTGGCTCATTATTAAAATTTATAATATTATATATTCCCTTTTTCCAGGCCTTACATTTTTAGAATTTTATATCAACCAATAATAAAGTATTTGTTTTAAATATTAATTTATTTAAATTTTTACACTATTTGGTATTTTCTTAATTTGAAAGTCATCACAACTTGATTAATTAAAAAAAGAATCATTTAATAATCCCTAACATGTCATATTTACCTAGAAATTTTTTAGTGTCATAAAAACATTGAAATTATAGTTATTTTATTATTTATAAAACCATTAATTTAATTCTATCATTAATATGGTAATTACTCCATCATCATTGTGTCATACATAAAATTAAATATATAACGTATAACAATTATAAATAAAACACCATTATATAGGAAGCATTTGTATCTTTCTAATGAATATTTATAATCAAATATATCTTATGTATATCCTTATATTAAAAATGTTGTAGTTATTAAACATTGATTTTAACTCTTTTAACTCTTCTTTGAATTCAATAAAAATAAATGTCCAAATCTAATCCATGTTGACCAATGTGGTTTTTATTTTATTAATAACGTTATTTAGTTGAAATATACTTTTATAATAGAATTTGGACATGTGTTAAGGTAATAATAATATCATTTTTACCTTTAATTACCCTATTTAGTTTTAACAGTGGTCAATAAATGTAAAAAGATTCTATCACCAAAAATCATTTTTATCTTATTGAACCACATTTTACTCCTTGACATTAGCAGCCTCTATTGGATTTTCTGAATTCCACTAACAAAAATGGTAAAATTATGTTTTATGTTAATTTTCAAATTCTCCTAAGAGATGGGTAAAGGACGATGAATAGTTCAATAAAATTTTTAAATATTTAAAATTATTATAAACTGAATCTAATGAATTAAATTGAACATATATATATATATATTATGTATCTATTTTGACCTAAAATAAATTGAAATAAAATAAAATATTATTTAAATAAAAATTTTGTTTTAAACTATAACTCAATGTTTTTCACTATTAATCAAAAATTGAACGTTCTCAAAAAAATACCAAAATTTTACCCTAGGATAATTTCGATATTCAAAATCCAAAAATGACTTCTATTTTACCAAATTAAAAACATAGAAGCTTCATTTGTAAATTTAAAATTAATTTTTGTTGTGAAAACCACAAGGTGTATTTTTATGAAATAATAACTATCAAAAGATTGACACTTGTTTATATCCAATTTCATTGTAAAATTACTTAAAATGACCAGAAATGGATTAAATGGTAAAAATATAATCAATTTATACTTCCATAAAATTAAATTTTATAATTTAACACTATAAATTATTTTGATTAAAAAATTTATTTTCAGTTAAAATATTGTATTTGTCACTATTCACCCAAATATGAAAGTTATCAGAAAAAACCAAAACATTATTTCAAATAAATTCTTATGTCTTGATTCTAAATAATAAGTTCATTTTGTAAAATTTAATATATAAAAGCTTCAAATATTGTATTTAAAAAGGGTTCACCATTAAAAGGCTGTAAAAGTGAATTTTTTGAAAAATACTTCTTTTATTTGAAAAAATGAATTAGTTCTTATATTATTTCAAAGAAACTCATAATATGGATTATCAATCTATAAGAATTATATATAGTTAAAAATTATGTTAATAATACTCATAACCACTTTTGAACGGCTAGTTTGGTAAGTCATGGTGCGCTTGAACTCGGTGTTGCGTGTAGTGCATGTAATTGAATTACTTTGAATAAATAACGTACTATGAAATCTTTGGTTGTTATAAACAATATCATGAAAATCATTTATTTATTATATTTTTGTTTTGTTTCTTTCTTATATAAATTAGTCCATCAATAATTACATTTATCTAAATGAAGGGATTGGAAATTGAAATACAAAAAATGGAATAAGTTTTCTATTCCCAGGTGCATTAACATTGGGTGCTTCTAATATATTTTTTATGAAGTGGATGTTAATTAATATTTAAATTTATTATTATGGAATTATTTAGATCATGATTATAAAAGAGTTCCATTTTACCTTAAATGATTAAACTTTTTATCAATATCATGGGAATACATACATCTAATTTTTTTATGTTATATTTATATCAGGAACAAATTTTTTTTGTAAAAAAAATATATAAACAAACATTTTATTAAATATATGGCAATTATAAATTAATAGTTATGGCGTTTTTACTTAATAATGAACCCAATAATGTTAATAGGTTTGTAGAAAATAAACATATAATAATACATTAATAAATTTTTATTATTATTCATTGATGATATTCTATAATATTATAAGATAAAATAAGAATATAATGATTATTTATAGATAGTGCTGAAGAACATCATAATTGATATTCAATATTAAAATTTTACCAAATGTGATTTATTGGTTTATAATATATCATTCTTGGGTAATATAATTACCAATGACAATACATTTGTGGGTACTATAACAAGATAGTTTAATATGAATGTCCTAGAATAAAAAATATAACAAAATTTCATTTTTTTACTTTCAATTTTTTGGACTATATATTAATTTAAAGATATATTTCATGAATAAAAAATTTCTAAACATGGACAGCTCATATGAATGTTAATTTTACCGATATAAAAAAATCAATATTATAGCTTCTAAATCATAATAATTTTGTGTATAGTATTAATGGATTTCGAGTGGAATAAAACATACCTAAATTGAAATGAAATAAAAGATGACTTATTATAACATATGATTAGTAAACTAATTTAGAATAAAAATAGTAATAAACAATCGGGAACTATTTTATTTTGATTTTTTCCATATATGTTCATTATAATAATCATCATATCAATCCTTATTGATATATATACTCACGTACTTACTCATAGGGTAACCACATGATAATTGAATGTCCCATATATTGTGATGGACCTAATTTTTTTCAAATGTTTCTATTACCTTGGTTTAATGTGAATGAGATTGAGGGAGAGAGATGAATATGTATTTATCTTTATGTGTAATATTTTTTAGAAACCGCACAATCCAAGTCCATAACCCTCTTGTTAGGTCAGAATATGACAACAATACCTATAAGGTGGGTGAATATTTTATTTATAATACTCATGAAACATTTTTTTAACCCACATTAAGTTTCATACCGATATTAAACATTATCATATGTTTGTAATATAATAAATGGAAAAATATTAAACATGAAAATTAAATTTTAATATTGGTTCTAAACAAAAAGATACCATACACCATTCTACCAACACCCTCTCTGTGTGGTTGGTGATTTTTTATAGAGAGGATGTTCTATCATTATAACATTAATAAAAAACATATGTATGCAGTTGAAACCTTTACAAAAAGGATAAAAAATGACTTATGATTATTTTATAGGGAACCTTTTATCCAAAAAAATAGATTATGAAGATGAAACATAATCCACAACTGATACCAAGAAGATAAAACTCCAAAAAAATTGTTTTATTTTTTGAAACGTAATGGTTGAACATCATTATTAAAGTAACAAATAATAGAATAAGAATCATTATCCTCAATTATGAAATTAATCAAGTCAAAATAACACTGAACAAATCATGGTGTGAAATTATATTCAGTAAAATTACTAAAAAATAAATAGCTATAGTTTTAGTAGTATGGGGTTGAAATTTATAACATCAAATGTATCCTCATTCAAAAAACTACAGATTCATCTATTCTTTTTAGTAGTTCTGTAGAAAAATATTCTCAAATATAATGTTTTATATCACATATATCAAATGTACTAAAAGTTTTATATTACAACCGTATATAAAGAATACACTTCTTTCATTCAGGTCGGAATATCAGATAATTTCTCCTAATAGATCCAAGATAATCCAATTTAAATCATTCCTGAGAGTCATAACTTCCATTAAAAATATGGATGTTTTAGCCCATTAAATTCTGTTCATTTAATTGATCTAAAAATCCTTTAAATTGGTCGTATGATTTCATTGAATAGATCATTACATACTTCAAGACTTCTACATAAATCGCTGATACAATTTTGAATGTAAATCTACATTGTTGAATAGTCTAACGTAGGGCTCCTCTATTTGATGAAAAAATAACAATCATTTAGTTTAATAATATTTCATGCTTGATGTACCATATGTTTGTTTTCACAAAAATATGGTCCCCTTTTTTATGTATGGTTCAATATCCATTCATTCATGTCACATTAACATATTGTTCCATCTAAACAAAGTGTTGATTCCATACGATATACTTATTGAAGTAGATTATGAACAGTGTTTCCATTATATCATATAAATTTTAAAGGATTTAGTTAATATTCCATGAAATTTAATAACTTGAATATAATTCAATAAGAAATATTTTAGTGACAATTAATTTCACGAAGTTCACTTCTTGTAATTTGATTATTAAAACAACAACAATATTTGTTATGATGATAATATATAAGATATATAGTTTATTTTTTATACAATACATTCACTACAATCTCCCCTAATTTTTGTAATCACAAGACCCATAAAACAATTTATAAAAAAATATAGTATTTTTAAATCAAAATTTATAATTTAATGTATATTTCTTTGTGGTTAAAATTAATTATTCATAGAATTATTTAAATGGAATATAAATAGATATTCTTAAATTGACATTAAAATGTGGTGTTTAACCAATTTAATCCATTTTTTGTGATGTGAAAAATAAATTATAAAAAATGAGATCAAAACACTTTTATTTTTTCACATAACTATTAATGAATGCTAACGTTACCATATATGAATATTAAATAGATTTTTTGGTAGTATAATTTAACATAAATAACAATACACCTATAGAGAAATATTAAAATATAAATATTAATTATAAAGAGATATATTTTCAATAAAATATCATTCATGTTTATAAGGGTAATATTTTCTAAGAGGTATTAAAATGAAAAGATAGTTTACAATGAGTTGTTTGGTTCATAATGGATTTCATGTTTGGTTGATGTGTGAGTAGCGATAAATATTTTTATAACTCTTCCATTTCCCATATAATTTTTCTTTATGATTGAAATATTCCTGTCATATCAAAATTAATAAAAAATGTACCACCATCAATCCATCAATATAATTGTTATTTAAAAATTAATTATGTTTTTTATCAATTAGAAAAACATAGTAAGATTATCCATTAACTAAATGAGTAGCAGTTGGATGCTAGGTTTACATGACGTTAACTATTAGGCATGATCTCGTTGATTATCTAATATCATAGAGTAGGTTGATCTATTACACTAAATCAATTTAATCCCACCATTCTTTTTTGGCATTTCCGAAGCGATTTCATGAAATATTATTAGAATAACTAATGATTATTTTCTGGAATAGGTAGACAATAAATATTGAATGAAAATCCGTTAATTGATTTATACTAACAACCCAAATACCATTTCAAATCAGCAAATCTATTTTCAAAATAAATTTTTATTTCGATTTTCCTAACATGTCGATAATGTCTCTTTGAGTGAAATTAAAATCCATTTTGGATACTGAATTTTCATTGATAATATAATTTTGAGTCTAAACAGATTAAAATTCTTCTCTTTAAAAAGTTCAATGTATAAGATCATGAAAATGTTTTTTTAGAAGCAATTAATTTATCCCTCGCACATAAAAAATGATCCCTTTTATTTTGGTAATGAGAAAAAATTATCTTTAAATTTCATAGTTCATAGAATATGTATATTTTACTTGAAGATATGATATGGTTGGCCCCTATTGACAAAATATAATTTTTTCTCATACTATTCTCACTATTGAAAAAAGAAATCAATTTCAAGGACCTCTGTTACATTAACAATTTCATTGGATTTCTTGTCTATGGAATCAACTATAAAAGAATTATATTGATTCTAGAATGATCATGTAGTTTCTTCAACAACATGAGGACATTTTTAATTTGCAGAATCATTTTTTGGAACATGTTCATCCAATGGTTTCATTGAATTCAATTTTCACCCTAATTTAGATTGTAGTTCTCTTTATTTATGACATAAAAATTCCTTGTGGTATGTCTTCACCAGATACAAAATCATCAAAAATAGGTTCTAGATTTTTTGTTTTCTAAACTGCAGGTTAATCCGTATTTTTATGCCAGATATCAAGACCCTTATCCTTTGGTTCTTCCAAATTTTCATTAGGGTATATGGTGTTTCCATTTTACATTCATTTCTGGTTTTCTATACCAACAATTAATAATGATCCTTATTTTATACTGTAAAAGTAAAAAAATTATTAGTGTTCTAGGATTTATAATTTTATAGTGATGACATATAGAGTTAATATTAGTATCCCTTATCCCCCCTTTATAATGCAGCAATATCCAAATTATCCTTCCATGTGGATAAAATGACATCCTTGCATCCCCAAAGTAGTAGTGGTGCATGTACCATAACATTTTTCAGGTAATGTTTAAACTTGCAACACGAATAATTGAAAACATAATTTATATTTCTGGATATATAACATTATCATGTTCATAATCCCTTTGAATTAAATATTATTGAATAAACATCTTTTATGAATTCTAGTCAGCATCCTGAACCGTCAAAACAACTTTATAAATGTGGATCAAACCTACAAATAAAAGACATATTATGATTAGATTTATGTTCTTGGTTTCCTGTTAACCACTACTCAAAATGAAAAACACATTCATTGGTACATTAAGAAATATTTCATATTACTATAGTATAGAGTAAAAATTAATCGTGATGAAACATCGAAAGGATTATATCATCTATATTGTTTAAATTGATCTTATATTTTCTGATAAACTATTTTACTACAATATTAAAAATAATTTTTTTTCCTTGAGAGAAAATTTTAAATTATTTAAAAGTCTAGATAATATATTATAAAAATTTTTATATGACTAATCTATTTGAAATCTTTGACTATACCTTGAATAATCAATCTATGGATAAAATTCATGGTTGTTCTACTTTCTTAGATACCTTTTGTCAATGAAAATTCAATGAATGTGATGGCTAATGATTTTGAATTCTTGGGATTCGAATGACTTCTAGAGCTCAGCTATGAGAAAGGATTCAAAATCATAGAGTATAAATAGAAAAAGATGGGATCTGTTTTTTTATGGTTTTTGGTGACATGGTCTTGGTTTCTCAAGCCAATTTTATATTTTAGTCATTAATTATTCATTTTTAAAATACCATATTTATCAAATAAGAAGAAAATAAATTTTCATAATTTATAACAATAATAAAAAAAAATAAAAAAAAAATTAATAAATGAAATTAATTTATAAATTAGCTCCAAGATTTTATATAACATTTACTAAAAATGAATTATTTTTTAATTCCCCCATAATAAATTATTATAATGTAATAGGATGAGGTTTATTAAAAATAATGGTAGTTAATATTCAACATTTAATAATTATGAATATATCAATTTTATTATGTATACGATTTCTTTCAAAATATGTTATATAACTATATAATTTGACGTAGAATGAAATATTAGATTTTTTGAAATATTTTTTATACTCGTATTATTATATATAAAATATTTAAGATTAAAATGTAGTCTAATGTACAATATGGTGTGTTTCATCCACAACACATCTGCACCACAACTACTAGTAGATATATATTCTAACTTGAATATTAAAGTAGAAATTGAATGTTTATTATTACATGGAAATTATACTAATTATTTCTGAAAAAATTGATAAGTCCCTATCGTGTTTTATATATATTATATTTATCCTCTTAAAATATTATATTAATATGAATTTAAATTAATACAAGTTGTTTTTGGATAAGTTAGATATTTTAAATATAACATTTTAAAACATGCAAAATAATTATAATAGTAGTACTACGGTATTTTTTTCGGTTTGACCAAAATATTTAAAAATTGAATAGAGGAAACATTATATCATGTTTACTAGTAGTAAGATACAATAGTATTTGAATTATATCTATATATAAATTTTTGTCAAGTGGTTATCTAGATTTTTTAAAATCATGTTTTACAAATATACACATGTGATTGTGTATATAATATTGTTTTCTAGTTCAAATGATTCCAATAAATAAATAATATATTTACATTAATTTAAAAAACTTCTATAATCATTTTGATAGATTTTATATCTTAAAAATAAATTGCCTTCTCCCATTATACTTATCTCAATATCTTTTGGAATATTATTTGAAAATTGTTGTAGTGTTTTTCATTTTTTGATCTAAAAATAATATCCACATTATATATTTGTATACATAGAATATTAGAGAATATAATTTTCATAAAATGATTTGGATCTTTCAATATGACAGAAAATACCATTTCCATTACAAATGAGCACAATCTTTCATACCAAGATCTAGGTTCCTATTTAGGTACTTAAATTTCCAGAGTTAATTTTAATACAAAATATTATTTACGAGATTTTTCAAAACTGAGTTGTTATTTAATATAAACTTCTTCCACTAAATATATATTTTCAAAAGAAGAATTATCATCTAATTGATATCATTTAAAATTCCTATTTTATGTATAAGTAAGATTGTTTTTAATTTCATGTAATATAGAAATAGGTGTAATAATTTCATGATAATATATTCTCTGTTATAAGTTATTTCATTTTGCAACAAATATATATTTATTTATAATAATGGTCTATTGATCATCCTATTTGTTACTAAAGAACCATATTATACCTAAATTGAGAAAATTGGATATTCTTTCCAACTATTAGAAAACTATATTTTTACTGAATTGATTTATTTCTTCTTTAAATTCTATTAAACATATCTCATATTGTAAATCTTATACAATAAAAAAATATTATAACTAGGATATAAATCCCTAAAATATATCTATGATTCATATTTATCACTATCTCTAATTCCAAGGTTTATATTTTATACAATGTATTTAATGGGATAATTCTTCATGATTACAATATACATTGCTATGTCACATTCAAGTTCTTTAGTTTCATTTTATTCAGAAGAAGATTTTTATTCATTTATCTTATTTTAAAATTCTATTTTATGTTATTAAAACATTATATTGTTAAAATAATAATTAATTAGATATTTTTTATCTTTGTCATCATTTGATGGGATTGTTTCATAACGAATCATATCAAATGATTATTTAAAATTCCTAAATATTTATAAAATGGACTATAGGATATAAAATTATCATGATATCCTATAAATATCCCATCATCATGTTTTTGATCGTGTTTACCTGTTTCATTCTTTTTATTCAATATATATACCTCACATCCAAAAATGTTGATGTACTTTAAATTTTGGTTTCTATTATCCCAAAGTTCAAAGTGTGTATTTCTAATGAGAGGTTTTATAAAAACCCAATTAATGAAATTAAAAGTGGTTCTTATAACTTCTATTGAAAACATATTAGATAGAAATTATTCATTTTGCACATTATTATCTATTTTTGGATATATTATATTTATTCTGTAAATAAAACCTATTTTCTGAGGTGTTATTGGTGCATATAAGGTGTGTATAATACAATGATTTGATAAAAAAGAATTAAATTATTGAATATCAAATTATAATCCATGAAAAATTAACTATTAAATTATCAGAAAATATTATTAAATTTTAACAATTTTTCAAAACCTTTCCAAATCAATGAATACCACTCTTATTAGATTATGAAAATAAACCCAATTAAATGTAGAAAAATGAACTAAAAGCACATAAATATATAATTATCCATTTTTTCATTCTAACATATAAGGTCAAAATAGATACATATGGAAATGTTCTAATTGATTATATGTAACAATTATAATAATTGATTTGAATGAGGATTTTTGTTTTTTGAAAATTTGACATGTATCAAAAAATATATCATTATCAAGCTTAATACTAAGAATATCAGAAAATATTCTTTATCATAGATATGTTAAATAAATCATATATATTTAAATTTATAGGTCACATATTCCATATCCGTTGCGCATTTGTCTCAACTGTTAAATAATTCAATTATATATTCACTAGTAATTGAAATCCAGGTAATAAAAATCCTAATTTCTAGGGGCTAGAAATTTAAGAATTTTATCTTTTAAGATATAATTAAAATGGTTATACAAATAAACCTATAATTAGTCATAAAAAAATTAGTAAAAATTCAGGTTGTGCTTGTACCCATCCAAAAATAGTAATTTATTTAATATACTTATCTATGCATCTCTAACAGTTTATACTCCAGCATTATTTTCCTCAACATTGTAACCATTGGAGACTAGAAATCCACCCATTTTTGGAATTTTATAAAAAATATATGCGTCTTTAATAATGTGTATAGAATAACCACTATGCATATAACATATTTCATTATATAAGTAGCAATTTTAGGTAAAAAAATACATTAAACACATGTTTTTTGTACCAATATTTTCCTGTTTCCATCTATGTCGTCAAGAAATTATATAGGAATATATTTATTCTTATTATTAAATAATTTATATTTCATGGATAATACATGTTTTCTCTAATGATATATTTTTTAAATAATCTTATTTTATTATATATAAAATAACATTTTTTTAGTTTTATGTCAATTTTTTCGACAATAAAAGAATTTGTTGTTTTAAAAATTATGTACAATATAGTTTTTGTATAAAATTTCCATTTCCCCCATGGTTTATAGTCGTAATTATATATTTTTGATAATATTATATCAATGAATTTTATTTAGAGTTTTGTCTCTTTTAGTTAATGCAAATATAACAATTTTATAACATTATACTTCTTCCAATAATTATTTTTATTTTATTTTCATGATCATTATAGTTTATATAGCTTTATGAAATTTCCCTTCTTGTTATTGAGGTTGTTTTAACGTATATCAATCTCATTTAAAACAACATTATGCATATATTGTGCTGTTTTATTCATTATTATTAAAGAATCATATTTTCCTTCTGGTATTAAATAATATGAATCTAAATTACGATATGTGTAGGTATCATAATTAGTGGATAATGTTTAATATGTTTTTAAATTTTTATACATTTCCCGTAAAGAACATGTTATCTATGAGATTTTTTAGGTCCTTTTTGAATTTTTATGCGAAGAGTAGATGGAGTCTCTAGTCAGACTCCACCAGGCTTCCATGACTCTTTTACCTTTATTATTGTAATACATTTTCAATTGGATATTAAATTTATTTTCAATTCGTTACCATTTATGTTGAGGGAAAGAAGTTCCCATATGACCAATCAATTTTCATTCATAGAAACTCAATTTTTTGGATCATTTTTCATCTTTTATAATGGTTTTTCAAAAGTCTCATTTTCTTCTTATAAAAATTACTAAATTTCCTAAATAACTAATATATTTCCATATCAAAATATGGACATTCTGAATATTTTGGGATACTTACATCCTCTTCCTATATATTTTAATTTATCTAAGATGTAACTATAAGGGAAGTGTTTTCCCTTTTTACTATTATCATGTGACCTTTATCTATATAATGCATCTCTTCATTATACATCATCATGGTTCTAATAAAATTATTCATACTCAAATTTTTGACTAGTGATGATTGTCAAATAGATGTTAATAATCAATTCAACTTTGTGGGTAGTTATCTATGTATTTTTAGAAAAATTTATTAGTAAACAATTTTATATCCCAAGGATTTAATGTTGTTGGAAATTTATATCAATATTTCATTAATTGTAATTATTATTTCTCTATCATAAATCAAAAACATGTCAAAATTTAACTTTTCAGTATAATATCTTATTTCTTTCTTGTTAGATACTACTTCATATGAAAGAAATTTTTTTTGACACATTTTATTGGAAATAGTGTCTTATGAAATTTTATTAGATTCATCAGGTCTGAGTGACATGATAATGAAATTGATTTATATTGAGTTGATATGATGATTATTTTCATTTGAAGCATCCCATGTGTTTATATTTTTAAGAATTGAATAAGGACTGATGATCTAAAAATAAATTTTATATCCCAAATTAATTAGGTAAATGATCAATCTTTATTTCCATCATCCATTATTGTCACCACAAAAATATGGAGCCTCAATCATATACATAACATCTCTTGGATCATCAATTCACATATTCATCATATAGTCCTTATTATTTTAAGATTTATGTAGGTTTATCTTCTTGATCGTGAAATCTAACTTTGATACCAATTTCTGGGTCTAAATAATACACAGATACAAAAGAGGGGATTGAATTATGAATTTTCTACAATATTAATAGATTCAAGAATTTAAAAAACTTTTCATATTATGTAGATATTTATTTTTGACTACTATAAATTCAATGAGAAGTAGATAAATAAATAAGAACAATAGATCCATTTTTATATTTATTTTGTAAAAAATATACCCAAGTACACTCCACCAACACTCTCTGTATGATCATGGAGAGTTTCACAAGAAATTTCCTCTTATAATAAGACCATTAAATCAACAAATGATTGTATGTAGTTGAAACCAATAAAAAAGGATAAACACAGACTTCTAGTTCATTTAAAGGTAACTGATTATTCATGTATTATGTTGTAAATCATACACTTAATCCATGAATGGGTTTGATAAGTCAAAAATCAAAGAAATATAATGAGTTGTTTTTGTTTAAATGTAGATGTTGAACTTCAATCTAGCAGTTAAAACTGACATAATATGTATTGTCTTCGTCAAAGATGAATTTATTCAATTTCGAATAGATCTAATGAAATACATACTGACAGCGATCTCCAATATGAGTATAATAATAAATATAATATTATTTTTATAAATATGACTTTGAAATATAGAACCTCAACATTTATTATCATTCATAAAAAACAGAATAATTTTTTCTTCTTTACCATTTAGTCAAATGATATTCACAAATAAATTTTTTAATATCACATGAATCATGTGTATCTAAATAAAAAATATTCAAACTATATATATAGAATACACTTCATTATTTTGTTGATAAGATCTAATAAATTTTCTTAACAGATCATATATATTAATTTTTATAACATTCATAAGAGTAATATCCATTTTAAATATTATTGATTTACTTGTGTAAGTACAAGTCATTTTAATTGATCATAATGAGATTATTATTATGTCATTAAATAGATTAGATATTTATATATATGTATAGTATTGCGTAGATCTTAGATAAAATCATAAATTTAAATCACTTTCATTGAATAGTCAAATATTGGATTCCTCTATGTAATGAAAAAATAAATAAATTAAGGGTTGAATACAAAATTATGGTTGTTGTACCATATGTTTTTTCCTCAAACATTGGGAAACTCACATACATAGGGTTATCTATCCATATGTTCATGTTTATTAAACAAAAGGTTCAATCTAAATATATTTTTTATTCCATACTCTATGATTATCAACATTGGGTATCAACAAAGTTTACAAAATATGATAAAAACATTAAAAAAATTTAATGAATATTCCTCAGTGATAAAAAACATGAATAAAATTTCAAAATAAATGTTACAACAAATATTCTTTTATTGAAACTCACATATTTTAGTATCATCAATAAAATAAAATATGTTATTTTTGAGAATCAAAATAAATTTGATTTACATATTATTGTTGATAAAATACATTCCCAAAAACTATTTATATATCCCTTCAAGGAATATATATGGAAACTAAAATTACAGATAATGAATATAATAATTTCAAAAATATTTTATATTTTAGAAAAATAACTCATAATAATCTTTTGAGATCAATTTTTTGTAATTATAATATTCATATTGGACAATTAATCATTTTAAATTCCAATCATATGATATTAATATTAATAATGATATAATACAATTATAGAAACTATAAGTACCATGTTTTACTTAATAAAACATGTGTCTCTATGAAACACAACATCTTATAGTGACACCAAATATGTGTTTCTTCATTAATTAATAAAATATGATTTAGTAAAAATCAATATTCCATCATGTGATTGTTAATTTTATATTTCAAAAAAATTCGAGATTTATTATATCCGTATATACATAAGATAAAATCATCTTTAAAAAGTTTTCATATCAAAAAAATTCAAATTTATTCTTGATTAATATGGGGAAACATTAAAATACTATTAGAAATTATAAAATTCATTTTCAACAATGTTTACATAATATATATATATATATATATTAAAATATCGACATGATTTCTTATTGATATAATTGAAAACACATACGGGGGAGCTCCCTGTGTTTTTATAAAAACATAGTTGAAAAAATCCATTTCACAAAGAAAGAGTTACCCCATTAGTCTTTTCATAAGTTAAAAATATTTGAGTTCCATGTCCCATGAAATCATGAAAATGGAGTCTAGTTGAATTGAATTTATCGTATTCATGATATAATGTGATCTACCTTTATCCCTATCAAGCATAACAATCCCCAAAACAATTTCCAAAATATTAATTATATTATATTACACATGATCTTATTATATCATGAGAATGTCATTGAATTACTATGTGAGATAGAGTATGTCATATCTGTAGTGAAATTTTAACATTTCAAAAACTAAGAGTATAGACTTCAAATAGGATGATAATATAATTTATATTTACCCCAAGTGGATAGATAATTCACAAACACACCTCATTGAAATTTTTAAGAACATCAGTTATACATTGTTTGGATATCTCTATACACATCCATGGTCTAACCCAACCATGGGATACAATATCATACTATTTATATGAGTGAAAAAACAGTTTTTTACAATCAACTAAAAAACATGATCAAAAACATATCTGCTGACGCTATTATTTTTTTATTTTACAGGATCATGTTAAAATGTTTTTTATTACAATGGTTCTTATGATATGTATGTTTGAAAAAGTAGGTAAGGAATTTAAATTGAAACCTCTACCACATGTATAACATTGAAAATGTTTAAAACCATACATAGATTAAATAAAATGGGTTATTAGACAGAAAATACATATTTTTTTTTCCATACGAGTGAATATCATATCATAAAATAAATCCTTACCATGTATACCTATAAAATTATATAAAAATTATAATACTCTATAGAATACATCTACTTATTGATAATATAATTTCAAATGTCTATATGTCAATTTCAGTTTCTCTTTATGAAATATATACATCTCATTTGAATAGATGGTATGGTTGGGATTTTTTTCATATCATGATAAATTTAATATGATCAATTAAATATAATAATATTATCTATTCCCTATATAAGCTCCCATATAATCTTATTATTAATGATAAAACTAAAGAGATGACTTTTTTATTTAACACTGATTGTTTTATTATATATAGTACATATCATTATATTTACTATCACAAGTCAATGCCACCATCTATAGAGTCCTTTGACATTAATATTCAAGAGAGTAACATACATGATGAATGGTTTATTAAATAAAATACATACTGTGGAATTATATTCACAATTTTATAATCCGCGAACAAAAAATTAATAATGTTTTACATCAAAATATTATATCATGTGATGTTAATAAATTATAATACTTTTTTGGATATGTTGTATGTTAATCACCACCATCATTGTACCGTTACATTTAATAATTTTAGTAAGATAAAAAAATTCATAAAATTTATTCATTACATTAAATTCATTCTTTACAAAAACAATATTATGTTATTTTAGTGTATAACATTAAATTTAATGTGAATTAAATAGAAATAATAATTTATTTAATAAAAATTATAATTCTATATATCTAAATATACTATTACAAGTCTCTATAAATAAAACCCCATTCGTAAATATAACCACAAGATACAAAAAAATTCATATGAAAAGAAACATATTTATTTATGTGTAGCTTTTCAAAAAATATATGTTAAAATACAAATCACATTTTTTCTCATGTGTCTACATAAATATCTTGAGAAAACAAATTTATTCATTATCATATTCCATTAATAGTTGGTGGGATCATATCACTCTTGAATCAACTAATAACATTGAATAACACATTCCACATGGAAAAAATATTTTAATCCCTATTTTATTTTAAAACATTAGGTCATATTTGATAAAATTATAAATATTTGTAGGAAAAACATCATATAGTTAATTTGAAGAAAAATTATATAAAAAGTAATGATTATTTTATATGCATAGAAGGATGAATTTACAAGAAAATATGATAAAACCTAATAATAAAATAATTTAATGCATCCAATTTATATAATTGGAAACTACTTATTCAAACATTTTAATGAAATAGTTTATAAAAAATAAATGATCCTTGTTTTTGTTTGTACACATTTACATATTTACATTAATTTTAAAATAAAAAATATTATTAGATTCCCTTCATAATAGATTAATTTAGTTCTTAATGTTAATATATGATGTAAAATATCTACAGTGATTCTTATAATATTTTATTTATTAATTATTATTTTATTCCATATGAAATCATTTCACTACCATTAACACAACTCCCATTTGGTTTTCATTGACCAATTCTACCTATTAAACATTAAATTTTTCTTATTTTTTCATAATTCAATTCAATTTAATTCTAACAAAAAATACTAAATTTTTTACCAACAACATCCTCTCAATTATCCTATCCATATTTACGAGATCCAAAGAACATTAATTAATCTTATTAATTTCATATTATTTATTTAACAATAGAAACCATTCTATATGAGAATTTCTATTTAATTTTATAGCAAGATGATTCTTTATTGAAGAACCACCATCACCAAGTAATTTATATAACTATTATTATATAGTTCATGAGTGAAAATTGATGTTACTCTAGTAATTTTTTATCTAAAATTTAATAAATTACCTCCTACCTTCCTTTCCAGGAATTATCATTATAGATTTTTAAGTGTTTTTATCATCCAAAATGCATCAATAATATCATTTTTATTATGTATCATGTATTCGTGTGATACAGCTATGATAGTGTAAATCTAAAATGAATCCATTAAATATATATTTTAATCTCTTATATCAAGGTTTTTGGAATATATTTTATTCCTTTATTTTAAATATGTGGTTCCTCTAACACATGTAGTTTATTATCATGATTCATAAATATCCACTAATTTCTCATCATTTTGATACTAATTTTTTCTAAGTGACTATCATTAAAATGGAATGATGTGAATGTCATGTTTTCAATTAATGATATCTCTTCATCTAAAAGAAAATATTTATTTTTACGTGTATAATATTTCATATTCATTTGAATTGAAATTTTATTAATTATCATCCCATATATAAGGATCAAATATTTTTTTTAAAAAATATTAAAATATGTGGTAAAAGAAAAAAAAATTGATGTAATTATTATAATTTTGTGTTACTATAATTTAGTTCCATAATAGGTTGTTAATCAGGCTAATAATATAATTTTAGAATCATTCATAATATCATGAGAATCTCATTTCCCAATCCATTATATGAATTATCTAAACACTTACTATATTTTAATAAAAAAATTTATAAATCCTCAATAAAATGTACCCCAAATTATTCCAAAAATATTGGGAACTAATTTATAGGTTTAATCCAAAATTGATGACCTTATCCATGATAATACATGGGATCCCAAAATTTTCATAAAAATCCTTAGTCATATATATGGGTAATTTAAAAGTGTTTTTATAAATTGAATATACAATGTCATGTTCAATAAATATTTAAATACACAACAATGTTATCCCATGTGTTACCTTTAGGTATGATTTCTTTTAATTGTTTTGTTTTTTGAATCATGATTCCTTCCATTACATAAATAGGTTATTTAAAATGGATAAAAATTTACAAACATTTGGATATTGAATATTAGATATAGACATACCTCCAGTGAAATAAATATTGTCTGGAAATAAATTTATATTTATACATTAAGAAATTTTTTTAAGGGATTTCCATGGGAAATATAATTACTTTCAATCTGAAGGATTGATATTGCTAAAAATTATTTTATATCCAATGATATGGTTGTTGGATCATCCCACCCGGGCTAAGAAATGTATTAGATTCATTATTGATGAATTATTCCTTGAAAACTAATTAAACCCCATTTTATGGTCATTATGGATCTTTTTGTCTTTGTATAACATATTATATGAGTGATAACAAATGTAATGTGAATAGTTATTTATTCATGATTTTATTTTAAAATATATGGTTCCAAAATGGACACTAATTAAAAAAATTGGTCTTTTAAACATATAATATTATAATGGAGTCTAGTTAAAGTACACACCCATTCTCGAGTCCTATTTTGTGATTTGTATCATGTATAATTAATAAAATACTTCATTTCCACATCATTGAATCATTCACCCATGTCTTAAATTACCATTAATTTTTTGTGTCCGACCTCTAATAAGAAACCTATATTTTTCATGCTACAACTCAAGATATATACTTTTTTGATCGAACTATGTAACTATAGAAATTATTCCTACATGTGCTTTCAATTATTCTTATCCTAAATGAGACTCTACGAACATGCCCATATATAGAAACAATCATTGAGATATCAACATGGTTGTATGATTTTATTGGAATCATAAATAAGTTAAATGGATGGTGGATAAAATAAAATTGACCTTATATTAATTATATTTCGAACATGGAATAAAGGAAAAATTCTATGAGTGGGTGTAAAATTACATCCACCTCCCACACCATATACTAAAACTATATTTTTACTGATTTTCAGTAAATAAAACAATGGAGAGACTATATAGTTTTTTTGTATTTTCCATCCAAATAAATAAACTCATATAGGGACTAATCCAATTTAGAATATTATAATTGGTTTCATTACTAATATAGAAGTCAATACATAATTGTTGACATATGATCACCCAAAAAATAGCGTTCTATTTTTATAATAAATCAAACACGAATTCAACTTTTTGTGCTCCCGATAATGGCTACAAATTCCTAAGAACCCAAACTGAGAGAGCGACTACTTGATCACCGAAACATGGGTTCCAATAAATGAGAAAAATTTCATGTTACACTAATTTCTATCCAAAAATGAGGTTCCACTTCATATATATCCATATTCTAGTTGATGTTTCTATATTCCGTAACTTGGGTTCCAATGCCTATGATACTAATCTTTATCTCCAAAACAAGGGCACCTAGCCACCTCAGCACCTAATATTCGTGGGAGTATATTCATAAAGGACACTATAAAAAGGGGTCATTTCAAGGTTTTCTTATTCATAGGGGTATATTTATCTAAGTTACCATAACCTGACACCAATTCCATAGGTCCCCTTTCCTAGTATCAACAAAAAATAAGTAAACAAATTTTGATATTTACACATCCCATAGGGTTATATATAACTCACCCCTCAAAAATTATCCTACTGATGTCTCGCATCGCTGATTTTATCACCATAAAGAGTAAATTCATCATGGTAGTATTCCAAGGAGGATCATTTTCCAAGCATCCTATATGGAAAAATTTCATAGCACCTCCAACTATATGTAATTAATAATAATGTCCCCTCTATTGAATATTATAATTTATAGGATAATCTATTAATGGTTTTCATATATAATAACTTCTCAATCACTTGTTTTCACCCATTGTATGGTATATTCATTGTATATGGGACTCCTAATAGGTGTAAGCCCCATCCTCTCTAGTATTAATTCTTCATAATTAAAAAAACATAAAATTATTTCCCAATATTATATGGGCCTCCATAATAATATAATACTCATACCTTCCAAACATCTTATGATTCACATACCATGTCAAGAGTATTAATGACTTAAAATGCATAAAACACACCAAATCACATATTTTCTCCGTAATCATGTATCTATAATCATGCATAGAACAATGAAAATGCGTATAAACAAACACTATTGAATTTATTTTTCTTATATTTACCAATATATATAATAATGAATGGGATATATATGACTCATTTTAGATAAAATAGATAAACATTCTTACATTTATCTTATATATTATCTATTGCGGAATCTCAATAAATACCAATGCCAAATCAGCAAAATTCATATGTTCTCACCCCATTCATGAATTTTTTTATCCATACCATATGATATTGATCTAAATGGGGTTTTCATTTAACTCATCAATTCATTATTCGAAACAAAGAAGTCTATTTTTATAAATTTTATGTAATATTTTTATGGATTAAATAATAATGTCTAATCGGATTACTGTTACTATTACACATCCCACTATAAAAAAGAATATCCAAAATTGAACCACCGATTGGAAACCAATGTACATATACAAAGAGAATAATATTATATATATATATAAATGATAACATATCCAATAATTCATTACATAGAGACCTTAACATTACCTTGTGGAAAATATTAGAATGAAAAAACTAAGTGATGCATGGTACATTTCTAATCAATTACACATCCCATTTTGTAGTGCAAAAATGCAAAAAACCATAAGATGGAATCGATCTAAAAGTATCAGACCAATAATTGGTCGAATCACTAAAATAGTAGTCTAGTATAGATTAAATTATAATACATGAAAGTGTTCATGGATGAATGAAAATAAAAAGAACCATTTTCGTAATTTCCATTAGAACATAAATATTATTTTTTATCCCCTTATATAACTTAATTCTATGTGGGTTTTGATTGCCACCAGAGTTATATAAAAGAACCTCCTCTCTATGCCCTGATCGAATATCTCAAACAACTACTATATCATTATATAACACTAAACATTTGAGTGACCATCTATTATTCTTAAAAATATAAATTCAGAATGATAATTGAAATATGGATAAAAACCACTATATATATATTTATAATTTTTTAGGCCACTAAATTTTCTTCTAGAAAAAATAACAGGGATAACCTATCCCGATCTCAAATTATGTAAGGTCTCATGAGTATATATTAAGTGTAAAAAAATATATATGTATTATGAAATTAATACCCTTAAAAGTGTTGTAGTATCTTGAAGACGCATCCCCTTAAAACACATTACAAATGAGCATTAGTAATATCTATTGGACAACCACGTTTGAAAAGATGATTGCATAAACCAAAAATTGAATATGTGTGTTAGATGGTGAAAAAACATATATTATATAATTTTCTAATGAAATAAGTAATGAAATGACTAATTTTATACATTTCTAAATTTTTCACAGAATGAAGGTACAAGAAAAACATTCATGTAATTGTTTAATAGAAACTGAAATCAATAATCCCGAAAATCGATAGAATATAGGGATGGTGTATGATATCCTCAATTTCTAGGTATATATATTTTTAAATATTTGGTCAATAAGGGTTGTATAGAGTTTAATTAAAATCATAAATTAATTCACAACATTGAATAATTAAACCCCGTGTTATTGGTTTTCATGACATGAAGGCATGTATCAATTGTATATTACACCCACTATTACTATCCTTCACAACCTATCGACCTATCATGAAATTGGATGAAAGAAAAAGGTCTGTTATACCACATGTAATTAGACTACACCACATATAATGTTTAATTAATTTTATTAAACAATTTGATGTTTCTTTTTTTGGAAAAAGGTGAAATACGTTATAGTTTTTACATGTTGTGAAATTGTAATTCACATCATGTAATTTGGACGTATGGTGTTCTATATACACATCTCTAGTATCGTATAAAGCTACAAACATTAATTTCATCAATGAAGATGCAACACACACCAATATATCTGAAAGAATATGTTAATTCCACCTCTTTCTCATATCAAAACACTTATATACACCATTATATATGACTGAAGACCCCCTACAAACCTCACTCTTAGTTACTCATAAACTGCTATTTATTTTTGGGTGTCATATTTGTTCTATTGGTTATCTAGAATAAAATATTGGAAAACTAAACCTATATTTTTATAGTATCCCTTCCGGTTATTCATCTTCATTGTAACACCCAAAACTTTTATAAGAAATATTTTGTTTTTATTTTATATAAATCATCAAAGAAATCTTTCACTACACACAACACTGGCTTGTCTTGCTTTACACGCAATCACGACCTTCCTTGATCGCTTGTGTCATATGCAATACCGAGTTTCACTAAACAACGATATGCTATTAAAATGTTATTAAAACTAGCCGTTATGAATAGTAATAACCACTTTTTTGAAATTTTTTAAATTTTATTTTTCAAAATGGAATTCATTTATGGATTTGGAATATCTAAATTAGCCTCGGGTGATATTTTGGTATTTTTCTAGAAACATTCAATTTTTGATGAATAGTGAAAACACTGGAATACTATTTAAAAACCGAATTTTTATTTAAATAATTATTTATTTTATTTAAATTTATTTTAGGTCAAAATTGATACATAATACCTATATAAGTTCAATGTAATTCATCGGAGTAATTTTATAATAATTTTATAAATATAAAAATTTTATTAAACTTTTCACCGTCTTTTATCCACCTCCTAGGAGAATTTGCAAATTTACATAAAACATAATTTTTACCGCTTTTGTGAGTTGATATTAAAAAATCAGAGAGACACGGTTGATGTCAGTAAGTAAAATGTGGTTCAATGAGATGAAAATAATTTTTGGTGAATAGTAACTTTTTACTTTTATTTACCACGGTTAAAAGTAAATAGGATAATTAAGGGTAAAAATTATATTATTATTACCCTAAAACATGTCCTAATTCTATTGGATAAGTGTAATTCGACCAAAAAAATCATTAGAAAAAAAATATGACCATTTAGGCCCACTTGGAAAAGAATAGGACATTTATTATTAATTTATTTAAAGAAGGGTTAAAATAGTTAAAATGAATGTTTAATAAGTAAATAATTTTTAATATATTGTTATACCTAAGATAAATTCAACTATAAATATTAATTAGATATAAAAAAAATTTCCTACATAATGGTATTTTATTTGTAATTTTTAGACATTATATAATTTAATTTATTTATGACACGAAGATGATGCAGTAATTATTTTATTAATTAAATATTGACATAATTGATGTTATAAATACCCAAATAAATTTAATTTGAGACTTTTTAGGAATTAAACTAATTTTATAGGTTAATATGACATATTATTATTTATTTAATTAACTTTTTACGAACTAATCTATCTGTTATAATTTTAACAAAAATCAATTACTAAATAGTGTCAAAATGGACATAAAATAGTTTTTAAAACAAATATTATATTATTAATTTTTATTTTATTCGTAAAATCTATGGTTCGGAAAAATGACTTAGATAAGGTTATATATATTAATAATAAACAACTTGGGGTTCTTTTGGCTTTTTATAGTATGTTTACTAACCTTATAGTGTAAGAACACAAAAAGGCATGGTAATAGTAAAATTATCTAACTTAAAGTTAAATCTAAATGATAAGGCTAAAATAGTGAACTAAACTTGTAAAAAATCTATTGGATGAGAATATTTCGACCCATCCCCTCCTTATCTTCAAAATAAATCAATTTGGAGCTATTTAAAACCGAATATGGCTTCATAATAAAATAATATTTTTAGTTTTTCCAAGGGTGTCCCTCTCCTCCCTTATAAAAAGGCACCTCATCCCTCTCTTCCTCACACCACGTTGAGCCTTCAAGCTCGGACAAACCCGGAAAATTTCTCCTCTCCACTTCCCTAGAAACATCCTAGAGGTCTTGGTCTTCTTCAAAGACCAATTGTAGTACCCTAAAAGGAGGTCTCCAAGAAGCGCTTCAAAGAAGAGGTAATGTTCGTTACCGATTCATTAAACTTCATTTATTATTCCACTTCTTCTTATTTAGTTGTTTCATTATGAATTAATAAAATCAGAATCACTCATATACTGGTATGCTATTATAAGAATGAAACAAACCTATTTCATCATCTATCCATCCTACGGAAAACGAAATCACCGCGCGTACGTACGTACGAAATACCGTCTCCACGCTGCGGTGTAATCTATTTTCCACCACCACCTCACTTGGATGGGTATAATGTTGTAAATAATGAATATATATTATTATTGAAAAGTTATGTTGATTCTGAAATAGTGTATATACACTCCAATACAATTCCACGATCATGGGAATGATATCATCGCTTGTGCGTACGTACGGAATACCGTCTCCACGATGTGATGCGACTCGTTCTACATGATTTTCATTTAATAATGATTACATAAATGAAATTAGTGAATAAATATGATAAATATTACACTAATACCATTCTGGAAATGAGGTATCTATAACCTAAAAATAATAATAAGAATTTATTCGACGAAACACGCATAAGAACAAAAAGTAATAATCACCCGAATAACAAGTAGCAATGAAATATTACTAATAATAATATAAGAATACGACCATATATGATGTCATAACAATGAGTATGATTCTGGAATAAGACAATGACATTATTTAAATCATTATACAGGAGGTTTGGACACATACAAAGCAAATCGGACCTAAGGTAAGGGAAATATCACAATCTCATTTTTATCCGAGATTGTTTATACTTTGGAATTTATTGGGGTGTATTTTAACATCCGCATCCATGTTTCCTCAATATGTAATATTATTTCCATCCAACTATAATTTATTAAATCCAATTTTACCCATCGGTGAGTTTTTAGTAAAAGATATGAAAGGAATCTTTTGTTATTTTTCGTACGAGAACTTTTTGACTTTTCTGAAAAAAGTACGAAAAGAATGTTGTTTTAACTTGTATAGCATGAATGGATTTTTAAAACATTATTTCCAAGAAGCTTCCTTTAAAAGTTTTAAATTTTATTTTTAATCAACTTCTTTTAGTTTAGAATTGTATGACATGTTGGGAAAGGTAAAGTGTTTCCGAAGTAGAAACGATATTTTCCTCAAGAATGGAGTTCAAGTGCTTTATCAAAATTATTTTCCATCTAAGATAATAAATGGTTCAGTTTCTAGACCTATTATTACATTGATTTGATTATGTTATGATGGAATTATTTTTATGAATTCTTTTATCTTATATGAATTGTTTTAGGATATCACGATGTTTAAGAATCCCATTTTTATTACATGGGTTATGCTATGATGTATGATATATGATTTTGGGGTACAAATAAGAATGGTATCATTATGATATGGGTGGGACCTATATCTCCCTCCAATTCATTGGGTAAATATTTTATATCTCATGAGATAGACATGGCTGGAACGACAGGTCAAACCAGTTCAGTGAAACAGGACTGAAACGAGGAATGAACTCAGTTCAAAAATGGACTTTGTCCACTAAGATAGTCTTGTCAATGAGTATTGACTAATAAGAAATGATTCAATATTATTATGTGTGTATGCCACAAAGGTTCATGTTTTATGTTATGATTATTTTGATTACATTTCCCTACCTGGATTTATCCCATGTTATGAAATTATGATCTCTTTTGGAAGGTAAGATTTCCAAATTGTTATGTTCTTATGAATATGATGTGATTGATTTTTCTTTTGTTTACCCTTACTGAGCATTTGAGCTCACCGTTTTGTATGTTTTTTTTCCCAGGTCAGGAATAAGGTTATTAAGTTAGATATGCCAAAATTGACAATAGATATGATGAAATAAATGGGAGACATTGTAGACGCTTTATGAACCATTTGTTTATGTTTCCCAGTTTCTAAAGACACTATACCTATACGGTCTGTTCATGGTATTGTTATATGTTGTAATACGTGTGCTTCAATTTTGAAGTATTAACAATGTATCTAAAGTATGGGTCATTATATTTGGTATCATAGGAAAGGTATATTAAACCTTTGGAAACTAGGATTTGAAAGCCTTAGTAAGAACGCTAAGGAATAGTATAAGCATAGAAAACAATCATAGTGTTTTAAAATTGGCCATGAACAACCTATGATAACACCTTAAGTGTGAAATTTTATTCTTGATTCTGTGGTTTTCCTATTATAATTAGTGTTGATCACAATATTCTTCTTGGTTTTAGTCAATGGCTGTGACCCGAAGGAACAGTGTTAATGCAGATTGCGACGGGCAATACAATGATTATCCCCCTGAGCAACCAAAAATTATGGGAGATGGAATGGAAAATCATGTAGCCATGCTCACAAAACATTCTTAAGCTATGAATCATGCAAGACTTCCAAATGAGAAAAAGAGGGAGCAACATTCTGTTGAATCCTTCATGAGGCAGCGTCCACCCTCATTCAGCGGGTCTACTGATCCATTAGTTGTTGTACAATGGATCAGTATTACTGGAAAGATATTTTCAGTTCTTCAATGTTCTGAACATGATAAAGTCATCTTAGCAGTGTATCATTTGGAAGGTGATGTTTATCAATGTGGAATATTATCAAGAATACGATGCAAATAGATGAAATTGAGACAATGGAATGGGATGAGTTCAAGAACTTATTTTTTCAATAAGTATGTACCTCGTATTCTCCGAAAAAAGATGGAGAAGGAGTTTCTTGAGCTAAAGAAAAAGGATGATGAATATGTTGGTACCTATGAAGAAAATTTTACAAGACTTGCAAGGTACGCTTCTGGTATTATTATCCAACCTAAGAGTAAGATCGATCGATTCTTTAGTCTCTTAAAACCATGTCTTCAAAGGGTGTTAGCCATAAGGGACTTTAATAGCTACGAGGAAATCGTTCGATGTGCTCTCAAAGCTGAGATGGAGATTGGAGTAACCCATCAGTCCTATGGGTTTGATAAGAAGAGGAAAATGGAATTCAAAGGAAAATATAAGGAGGACACTGAAAAAAATATGAGTTTTCCCTTATGCTCAATGTGTGGAAAGAAAATGGAGGGAGTTGTCTTAAAGGTACAAGTAAATGTTTCAAATGTGGAATGGAAGTTCATCAGGCATTTGAATGCTGCAATGATGGGAAAAAGATGCCTAGTGATTCGAACAATGAAAAGGCTACACAGAGTGCACCTCCTACACTTAAATGTTACATGTGCAAGGAAATGGGGCATTATTCCAATCAATGCCCTAATCCAAGCATGTTTGATGATGATCTACATCAATAAACTCTTAACGCTGAAGACAAAGGATAGTCACATGCAATTTCTATCAGCAATGTGAAGTACGATAACGAAGTGGTGAAAGGTACACTTATCATCCACTCTAAAGTATCAAATGTTTTATTTGATTCTGGATCCACCCACTCATTTATTTCTGAAGAATTTTCTACGGGTATCACCGTATTACCTCAAAAATTAGATTTTTAGTTAGCTATTACAACCCCTAATGGCATAATAGTCGCATCAAAAGTTTATAATTCTTCTCCGATTGATGTTTGTGGGAAAGTGCTTCCAGCAAATCTAGTGATCCTTCCTATAGTGGAATTTGATGTGATTCACGGCATGGATTGGATTTCTTTATATGGAGCTCATATCAATTTCCAATCAAGGGAAGTCACATTTCATATTCCAGATCAATCTATGATTGTCTATCTATGTAAGGATGAACATAACCTTCCAGTGGAATTTTTTTCCATCTTATGGGTCTTGATTCCACTAAATGAAGGTTATTTATCTCAAATGGTTGGTGAGAAACTCACGATTAAGAATATGACCTTTGTACGAGAGTTTGATGATGTCTTTATGGAGGAATTGGCGGGCCTTCCACCAAATCATGAAGTTGAGTTTTCAATAGAACTCATGCATGGTTCTTTACCTTTTTCAAAGACACATTATTGAATGGCCCCAATTGAGTTGTAGGAATTGAAGAAGCAACTCCAAGAGAATCTTGATAAGGGGTTTATACGCCCTAGTGCGTAACCTTGGAGAGCACCTGTTCTGTTTTTTAAGAATAAATATGGATCAATGAGACTCTGAATTGATTATCGAGAACTTAACAAGATCACTATCAAGAAAAAATATCATCTCCCATGCATTGATGACTTATTTGACCAACTACGCGGAGCTCAATACTTTTCCAAGATTCATCTTCGTTCAGGGTATCATCAATTTAGGGTCAAAAGGGAGGATATACCAAAGATGTCTTTCTGTACAAGGTATGGACACTATGAATTTATAGAGATGCCATTTGGTCTTACAAATGCCCCTGCTATCTTCATGGATCTGGTGAATAAAGTCTTTAGAGATTATATTGATCAGTTTTTGGTATTCTTTATAGATGATATTCTTGTATATTCTAAGAGAAAGGAAGAACATGAAACTCACTTGAGAATTATATTGAAGACCCTAATAAAGGAGAAGCATTATGCCAAATTTACCAAGTGTGAATTTTGGCTTCAAAAAGTTTCATTTTTGGGTCACATAATCTCAAAAGAGGGGATATATGTGGATCCAGCAAAAACAGATGTTATCGAAAGATGGTCGAGACCAACAACAGTAACTGAGATCCGAAGTTTTCTTGTTTTGGCTGGATATTATCGACGTTTTTTGAAGTATTTTTCACGATTATCTAATCCACTCACCAGGTTGACTCGGAAAGGAGTTACGTTTTTTTGGACAGAGGAATGTGAAGAGAATTTCAAGGAGTTAAAAAGAAGGTTATCCAGTGCACCTGTTCTCACACTGCCTTGTAGTATAGAATGGTTTGTGATCTACAGTGATGCATTCAAGAAGGTATTGGGGTGTGTTCTTATGAAAAATGATATGGTGATAGATTATGCCTCACGACAGTTGAAAATCCATGAGCAAAATTACCCAACTCATGATTTGGAGTTAGCTGCAGTAATCTTTGCATTAAAGATTTGGAGGCATTATCATTATGGAGAAAGGTGTGACATTTACACTGATCATAAATTTTTAAATTATATTTTCACACAAAAGGAGTTGAATATGTTCCAAAGAAGATGGTTGGAGCTGATTAAGGATAATGACTGCTCAATTCATTACCACCTCGGGAAAGCAAAAAAGGTGGCAGATGCTTTAAGTCAACAATACCATGCAAGTTTATCCATGATGAGGATCATAAAAGATCCAATATTTATGGATTTACAAAGGATGGATCATGGAATTATAATGAAAGGGAAAAAATCGTATCTTTCTCAAATGAATGTTCAACCATCTATACATGTTAAGATTAAAGAGGCAAAGAATGAAGATGAAGAGTTACAAAAGAATGTGAGAAATGTTCCTGAATTCAACCTTGATTTTGATGGGATAATAAAGTTCAGGAATCGGGTTTGTGTTCCTCCCATCCCTGAATTAAAGAAGGAGCTACTGGATGAGGTTCATAGTTATTCATTCTCTATTCATCCTGGAAGCACGAAGATGTGTAGGGACCTGAAATAGTACTTCTGGTTGGATGGAATGAAAAGAGATGTTACTGAATATGTCTCTCGATGCTTGGTTTGTCAGCAAGTTAAAGTCGAGAGACAGAAGTCTAAGTGGATGTTACAACCATTACCCATACCCGAATGGAAATGGGAAAACATAACTATGGACTTTGTCACATGACTTCTGAAAACATCCAATGGAAATAATGCAATCTGGATCATAGTTGATCGTCTTACAATGTCTGCACAATTCATTACTATAAGAGAGGAGTTCTCTCTGGATCAGTTTGCCAGGATATATGTAAAGGAAGTGGTAAGATTTCATGGAGTACCAATTTCTATTATATCTGATCGGGATCTGAGATTTACCTCAAAGTACTGGCAAAGTCTTCAGCATACTCTGGATACAGAGTTGAGTTTCAGCACTACTTATCATCCTCAGACAGACGATCAGTCTGAGCGGACAATTCAAACTCTAGAAGATATGTTGAGAGCTTGCTCTATGGATTTCAAAGGTGGTTGAGATCAACACCTACCTTTGGTGGAATTTTCTTATAATAATAGCTTCTACTCCAGTATTCAGATGGCTCATTATGAAGCTCTCTATGGAAAGAAATGAAGGACTCCAACTTGCTGGGATGAAGTAGGGGAAAAAAAGCTATTAGGACCTGATCTTGTTGATGAGATGGCAAAAAAGGTCAGATCTATTCAACAACACATTAGAGCAGCTCAGAGTCGACAAAAAAGTTATGATGAAAACCGAAGAAAAGACATAGAGTTTGAAGTGGGTGATAAAGTGTTCTTACGAATATCTCTTTGGAAGAGAGTAATGAGATTTGGAAAGAAGGGAAAGTTGAGCACTAGGTATATCTGTCCTTTCGAAATACTGGATTGTGTTAGGAAGGTAGCTTACCGATGGGCGCTTCGACCAAATCACTCTCAAGTTCACGATGTGTTACATGTATCTATCCTAAGAAAGTACATACCTGATCATTCACATGTACTCAGCTCAGAAGTTTTACCGCTGGAACAGGATCTTTCTTTTGAAGAACAGCCGATAGAGATTCTCGATCATAGTGAAAAAGTCATATGGATCAAGACCACTTGCTTGGTGAATGTTTTATGGAGGAACCACCAATTAAAAGAAGATACATGGGAGCTTGAGGATATGATTAGAGAGATGTATCCTCATCTGTTTGTTACAAGTGACGAATTTCGAGGGCGAAATTCATTTTAAGGGGAGTAGAATGTAACACCTTAGACTTTTATAAGTAATATTTTGTTTTTATTTTATATAAATCATCAATGGAATATTTCACTATACACAACACTAGCTTGGGTTGCTTTACACACAATCACGACCTTCCTTGATAGCTTGTGTCGTACACAATACCGAGTTTCACTAAACAACAATATGCTATTAAAATATTATTAAAAATAGCCGTTATGAATAGTAATAACCACTTTTTGAAATTTTTTAAATTTTATTTTTCAAAATGGAATTCATTTTTGGATTTGGAATATCGAAATTATCCTAGGGTGAAATTTTGGATTTTTCTGAAAACATTCAATTTTTGATGAATAGTGAAAACACTGGGTTACTATTTAAAAACTGACTTTTTATTTAAATAATTATTTATTTTATTTAAATTTATTTTAGGTCAAAATTGATACATAATACCTATATAAGTTCAATGTAATTCATTTGAGTAATTTTATAATAATTTTAGATTTATAAAAATTTTATTGATCTTTTCACCGTCTTTACACACCTCCGAGGAGAGTTTGAAAATTTACATAAAACATAATTTTACCACTTCAATGAGTGGAATTTCAAAAATCTGAGAGACACGGTTGTTGTGAGTAAGTAAAATGTTGTTTAATGAGATGAGAATAATTTTTGGTGAATAGTAACTTTTTACTTTTATTTACCACAGTTAAAAGTAAATAGAGTAATTAAGGGTAAAAAGGATATTATTATTACCCTAACACAAGTCCTAATTCTATTTTATAAGTGTAATTCGACCAAAAACAACCTTAGAAATAAAATATGACCATTTAGGCCCACTTGGATTAGATTAGGACATTTATTATTAATTTATTTAAATAAGGGTTAAAATAGTTAAAATCAAAGTTTAATAAGTAAATATTTTTCAATATAGGGTTATGCATAAGAAAAATTCGACTATAAATATTCCTTAGAAAGATAAAACGAATTCCTACCTAATGGTATTTTATTTGTAATTTTTAGACACTAAACAATTTAATTTATTTATGACACAAAGATGATGTATTAATTATCTTATTAATGAAATATTGACATAATTGATGTTATAAACACCCAAATAAATGTAATTTGATACTTTTATGCATTAAAATAATTTTAGAGGTTAATGTGACATGTTATTATTGATTTAATTAACTTTTTTTGAACTAATATTTCTGTTATAATTTCCACAAAAATCAATTAATAAATAGTGTCAAAATTGACATAAAATAGTTTTTAAAGAAAATAATATATTATTAATTGTTATTCTAATCATAAAAATCTATGGTTCGGCCAAATGACATATATATGGTTATATATATTAATAATAAATAACTTGGGGTTCTTTTGGCTTGTAATAGTATGTTTATTAACCTTATAGTGTATGAACACAAAAAGACACGGTAAAAGTAAAATTATCTAACTTAAAGTTAAATCTAAATGATAATGTTAAAATAGTAAACTAAAAATGTCCAAATTCTATTGGATTAGAGTATTTCGACCCATCCCCACCTTAGCTTATAAATAAATCAATTATGAGCTATTAAAACCTAATATGGCTTTATAATAAAAATAATATTTTTAGTTTTTCCAAAGGTGCCCCTCTCCTCCCTTATAAAAGGGCACCTCCTCCCTCTCTTCCTCACACCACTTTGAGCCTTAATGCTCGGCCATCCCCTGAAAAGTTTTCATCTCCAATTTCCTAGAAACATCATAGAGGTCCTGGTCTTCTTCAATGACCAATTTTAGTGCCCTAAAATGAGGTCTCAAAGAAGCGCTTCAAAGAAGAGGTAATGTCCGTTACCGATTTATTCAACTTTATTTCTTCTTCCACTTCATCTTATTTTAGTTGTTTCATTGTGAATTAATAACATCAGTAACACGAATATACTGATATGTTATTATAAGTATGAAAAAACTCTATTTCACCATCTATCCATCCTATGGAAAACAAAATCACCGCGCGTGCGTATATACGGAATACCGTCTCCACGCTGTGGTGTAATCTATTTTCCACCACCACCTTACTTGGATGGGTATAATGGTGTAAATAATGAATATATATGATTATTATAATGTGATGTTGATTCTGAAATATTATACATACACTCCAATACAATTCCATGATCATGGGAATGATATCATCGCTCGTGCGTACGTACGGAATACCGTCTCCACGATGTGATGCAACTCGTTCTACATGATTTTAATTGCATAATTATTACATAAATGAATTGAGTGAATAAATATGGTATATATTACACTAATACCATTATGGAAATGAGGTATCTATAACCTAAAAATAAGAATAAGAATTTATTCGACAAACACGGATAAGAACAAACAGTAATAAACACCCAAATAACAAGTAGCAATGAAATATTACTAATAATAAGCTATGAATATGACCATATATGATATCATAACAATGAGTATGATTCTGTAAAAAGTCAATGACATTATTTAAATCATTATATAGGAGGTTTAGACACTTACGAAGCAAATCAGACCTAAGATAAGGGAAATATCACAATCTCATTTTTGTCCGAGATTGTTTATACTTTGGAATTTACTGGGGTGTATTTTATCAACCAAATAAATGTTTCCTCAATATGTAATATTATTTCCATCCACCTATAATTTTTTAAATCCAATTCTACCCTTCGGTGAGTTTTTAGTGAAACATATGAAAGGAATATTTTTTTCATTTTTCGTACGAGGTACTTTTTGACTTTTCAGACAAAAGTATGAGAAGAATGTTTTTTTAACTTATACGGCATGAATGGATTTTTAAAAAATTATTTCCAAGAAGCTTCCTTTACAAGTTTTCAAGTTTATTTTTAATCAACTTCTTTTATTTTAGAATTTTATGACATGTTAAGAAAGGAAAAGTGTTTTTGAAGTAGAAAGGATATTTTCCTCAAGAATGGAGTTCAAGTATTTTATCAAAACTATTTTCCATCTAAGTTAATAAATGGTTATGTTTCTATCCCTATTATTACATTTATTTGATTATTTTGTGATGGAATTAATTTTATGAATTCATTTATCTTATATAAATTTATTTATGATGTCACGATGATTAAGAATCCCATTTTTATTAGATAGGTTATGCTATGATGTATGGTTTATGATTTTGTGGCACACATAAGAATGGTATAATTATGAGATGGGTGGGACCTATATCTCCCTACAATGAACTTGGTAAAGATTTTATATCTCATTAAATAGACATGGTTGGAATGGCAGGTTAAACCGGTTCAGTGAAACAAGACTGAAATGAGGAATGAACTCAGTTCAGAAATGGACTTTGTCCACTAAGATTGTCTTGGCAATGAGTCTTGACTAATAGGAAATGATTCTATATGATTATGTGTGTATGACACAAAGCATCATGTTTTATGTTATGATAATTGTGATTACATTTCACTACCATTAATTATCCCATGTTAAGAAATTATGATCTCTTTTGGAGGGTAGAATTTCCAAATTGTTATGTTCTTATGAATATGATGTGATGGATTTTCTTTTGTTTACCCTTAGTGGGAATTTGAGCTCACCATTTGGTATTTTTTCTTTCCCCGGGTTAGGAAGAAGGGTATTAAGTAAGATATGCCAAAAGGGACTATAGATATTATGAAATAAATGGGAGACATTGTAGAGGCTTTATGAACCAGTTGTTGATGTTTCCCAGTTTCTAAAGACACTATAATTATACGGTCCTTTCATTGTTTTGTTATATATTGTAATATGTGTGCTTATATTTTTAATTATTAAAAATGTATGTAAAGTACGGGTCATTATATTCATACTTATAAATTGCTTGCATGATTATATAGTTTTTATTAAACAAAATACAAAAGACGATTTCTACCACAGAGGTTGAATTTTCTCAATAATTCAACAACTTTCAAGGAAGGTGGTCTAAAATATAAATCCCATAGTAATGAATTTTATAATGTATATTAAAAACAAAAATTTTTTAGGGTTGTTTAGATATTATAATCCAGAATTGAATTAATTAATGTGGTAAATTTATTAATTGAGATGATTTTGATTTTATAAGAATTATAGACCACTACATTAGATAATTAATTGTATATTTAATTATAGTTTTTTCATATTAGAAATTTAAATAATTAATAATTGGAATAAAATATAATCTAACTGAGATGGTTTATTTGTTTAATGAATTTGTGGAATTAATTATGGGTTGTGTATGTTGCGAATTAAGATAATTTATTGGGAATCTAATTATAAGAAACTAATATCATGACATGATAGAAATCGTTGGTGAATAAATTAAGAGATAATGGTTTCATGAAATGGATCATTAATTAGTTAATTATTTATGAGACATTGAAAATTCATTATGAATAATTAATTGGTGAATTAATATTTGGATGATGATTTTTTAAAAATATAAATTAATTTTCGAATTAATTAAAGGACATTATTTAATTAATTTAATAATTAATTTATGGAATCAATGATGGTGGATTATGATAATAAGATTGATATGATTAATACTAGTAGATGTGATAATTTGGAAACATGTAGAGATACATATGAGGTTGTGAAAATGAATAGTATAACTACACAGTTGGTAATTGAGGTGTTAGATATGATGATCTAAGCTAGTGATATAAATTCATAGCTGTTAAATGGGGGGTAGGGATGAAAATTTACATTGTTAATTGATATAAGGAAATGTTTGAGAATTGGGATGATAGACATGATATATACACTAATGATATATGTGAATAGATATGAATTAAAAGTCAGACATAACAATCAAAGCATATAGTGTATTTTCATGATATTGAATTGGGGTTCTAGACATGAATTTCTATGACCACGGTATATTTGAATGATTGATAAACGGAGAGCTAGAAGTTTCAATATATAACCAAAATATTGGATTTGTATTATACTTCTATGTTTCCTCAATAACTTCAATGATATTAAAATTATAATTAAATACAATTTTTTAAAAGAAAAAAATATTTAATATATTAGATGGTTCATACCTGATGAGGGCCTGAGCAGTTATTGAGGAACTTCTGTACCAGAAAACCTATAGTCTTTGTAGTTTGATAATGGTTAACTGATAATATGAAAAATATTTACATAGAAATAATAATTGTTCATTTATATGACTACATAAAATTATTATTGACTAGTTTCATTATAGGCATCATTAGTGGTGGCCTACTAAGTTGTGGTGACACCTTACATGGGCTACCAGATCGGTACCTGGATATACTATTTTTTTTCTACATAGGTTAAGGGTGAATGACCTTAGTTAGATGTATATGATGGGATGGAGGATGATGAAGGAACTAAATGGGGATTAGGACCCACTGGGGAGTCATCACTATCTTCATCTTTAGTTTCACTATAAGACACATGACATGTGCATTTTCATGACATGGTTTTTTGTATTAGTACGATATTAGACTCGAACATTTTTTTTCATGAGATATTTCATTTTCATATGAATATATATTCTTCAACTATATTATATTTATTTCCACTTTTTATTTAATATAATAAATGGGGGTATATTCTATGCATTACAACCATACCTGACCATAATTAATAGTCGATAGCCTTAGTAAAATGGGGAAGTGTGCCTAAGGACATGTGGTCTTCTAGATCCGGGTAGCAGTGTGTTTCACCCTGGTCATAAATTTAAAAAATGGTATTAAATGGGTTTTTCATTTCTTATTCATTTTTTACTATTTTAGAAATGTGGATTAGAGAATATGAAGATTTAGGGGCTTGGTAATGAACACTTTTATGGGAGTTTCATACCCATGTACATGGAAATACCCTATTACACAAGGTGGGATTCTTGTAATTGTAGATTATAGTTACTGTTGAATATTAGTTCTCCTTGGTCAACACAAATGTTTTTTGATGTGATAATTATTCTTCAAATATATTTGAACTGAATCATGGGGGAGAATTTAATGATATTTGAGTCATATTTCACCATTCCTGGCACACAAGATTATTTTTTGGCATTCATCATTTTAGGCACGGGTAGGAAAACGTGTTTTCGATAATTTGATGGTGTTATAATGTTTTTACTTATTGGTTAATTTAAATTGGCAGAGTTCCTGATATTAATTATTTAGTTATAAATAATGAAAATAATAATAAATGTGTGTATAAATGAGAAAATAAGTTAATGTGAATGTGTTTACCCTAATCGACCATTACCGATGTGTTAGATGGTAAAGGGTATAGATAATGCATTGGTTTTTAACATTTGGCGAAACATCGTGAAAAGAATTGCTATGCATAGTTTTGTTAGCCTATAAATAATTTTTTTCTCCTTTTCAATTGTTATATAAGGTGAGTGTGTGGATTTGTATTAATATTCTTCCATCATGATGCATGTTAAGGGGAAAACAGGAGGACCTGGTGGCGGATGCGCCTCTAGTAGTGGAAGCTGAGTCACTGATAGTGTCAAGAGAATAAGAAGGGAAGATGTTACGGTATAACTTCAATCATTTCATGAAATTAATGGAGAGTGAAGAAGGGAATGATGATAAGTCGTGTTTTACATGACAAGGGAATTTTAGCTGCAACACCCACCGGATTTTATATGGGATGATGTACATGGGATTGTTGAGTTCTAGGTTGAGTACATCGAGATGAAAGTTACCCAGCTACGGACTTTGAATAAGGGTAGGGTTAATTTGGATGCTTATATTCATAAGTTATAAGTAATGCATTGGTGGGAAATCCAAGAGAGGACTAGACAAACTGGTGTTTTTTTGTAGATAAACATCATGTAAAAGTTCATCCAACACTTTTATCCAAATATGTAGAGGAAAGAAAGGAAAGTAGAGATCATGAGATTGAATCATGAGAGAATGATTGTGATGTACTTTGAAGGATTATCTATGGATATTTATTTCTTTTCTCCAGCATTGGCTAGAGGTGGGACTACTACAATTATATAAATCTAGGATATTCTCTTGTGTGATAATAAATCACATGTAAACCACATTTGGTTAATTTAGATTAATGAGGTGCTTGATCAAAATTTCATAGATGATGAGAAACTAAAAGAGTCGTCCATTGTTGGATAGTTAGTTTCTTCTCGATGATCAAGATGAATGAATTTTGAGAGTAGTAAACAACATTATAAATACTTTAGCTAGAATAGTGGAAAGTAGGGTGCCCATTTAGAGGTCCTGGTATGTAGGATCATAAAAAATCATTTTTTCACCATTTTGGTATGTTGGTACACTTCCCAAATCGTTTTCCCCAAAAACCATTAGACTACTGATCTTGTAGAATGATGGGCCATCAATGAAGGTACTGTAGTAACCCAATTCAGAAGATTTTTGATGGAGGTAGTTGACAAAACCACAGTGTAAAAAATTTATATATTTCACCGTATCAGTCTCAAATTTGTTTTCCAATTGAATTTTGTGACAGTGGTAGTATACATGGTGATTCTTATAAAGAACGCCCACATCAGAAGATTTGTACATGTTAGGGGAGTTAGACAACATCACAAGGATGATGAGATGCACTATTTCATGTAGTAAAGCCTACACTTGTGGAAATAGAGGCTAGACCATCGATCGTAAAAGGTACGATTATAGTAACTTATACATTATCAAGTATCTTATTTCATACTTGTTCCAATAATCCTTTTATATCTAAAAAATGATAATGGATTCACCTTGGTGTTGGAGTTTTCGTCTGGGATTTTGACGATAGATATACAATTGGTAGTGTGGTCTAGAGACATCATTTTGTTAATGGTATGTTCTCTTATGATTGAGGAGATATGTTTTCTATGTGATCTTTATATTCTTCATATGAAAAGCTTATACATAATTATGGGTATGGACTGACTTTTCTCATACCGAGGAACATAAATTGTTACTAGAGAAGTGTTACATTTACTTATCCAATGGGTGACCATTACATTCATCAAGGAGAGTGGATTATCTATGAGGGATGAGTTGGGACTATTACTCACCAATTTGGAGAGCTCACATCCCAAGTTCGTAGTCTATTTCTGGATGATTATAGAGTTTTTTAAGTTGTCCTTACTCTATAAGTGGAACTATTTAATGATGTTTTTATAGAGTAATTCTCAAAGAATACACCTGAGACAGATGTTGAATTCACTATTGAGATCATGATGGTAGTTGAGCCAGTAACTAGTCCACCATACATAACCGCATGTACATAGCATCAATTTCCCAAGAATCAACTATGTTAGTTGGAGGATAATGTATTTATCTTTATGTGTACATAAACATAGGGAGGACATGTGTTTTTTTACAATAAAGTATGATGGGGGGTTGAAAATATGTGTTGATTACCATAATTTGAACTGGATGTCTATAAATAATCAATGTTCACTTACACATATTTAATATCTGTTTGGAAAAATAAAGTGACCTTCTCTGTCCTTGAAGATCAAAATTAGAGTCGGGAATCATCAGTCGAGGGTTTTGACTTTTTATATATGAAGGACTACAATTAGATGTAGGTATAGCAAATATTAGTTCATAATAATGTTAATTGGGTTGAAGAGTACACTAGATGTGATTCTGGGTATGATGATCATAGTCTAACATCTGTACATGGATCAACATATGGTAGTGTGTGTTGAAAACATCTTAGAATACTCCATGACACATGATGATCATTCCCAACATCTTGATATCTTCTTAATTACATGGACAAAGAATATTCTATATTCCATGATATCTAAATTCTAGTTTTGTATTGATCAGGTACACTTCATGGGTCACATAATCTTAGAGGAATATGTGCTTGTTGACCTAGAGATGTTTTGGGAATTTTTTTCCTGGGATCATCCTCAGAATGAATTCGATATCCATATTTTTATGGGGTTACCCAAATATTAGATAAGGTTCATCCTGAGCATTTCATATTTTGCAGCATTAAATATGGGCCTGAAAAAATATGGAATAAAACACGAATGCTCCAAAATATTAGTGCAGACCATCAAGGAGTTAAATAAGAGATTGACAACATTACAAAATTTTATCTTACCTAAACAAAGTAAAGAATATATAGTATATTGTGATGGTTCATGGATTGAACTCAGTGTTGTTAAAATGAAAGGAGATCAATTTTTTGTGTATTGGTCATAACCTTTGATGCCACATGAATAGAATTACACATTTATATTATCCCAAGATTTATTCTTTTGTGTGTTCCATGATGTGTTGGAGGAAATATCTCAGGAGAGAGAAGATTAAATTGATTACTGATGAGAAATGTTTAATGTATATCTTCTCGCAATGAAATTTTAATCTTTAGCATCAAAAATGGGTATATTATATGTAGTCCTTTTATTTTGGGCTCACAATTACACCTAGACAAGGAAAAATGTTTTTTGATGTTTTGAGTAAAAATAATAGGACACATGTGGTTCATGAGTCTAGTGATTAGTGGAAGATGATGGAATTACAAGTTGAGATAAATGATCTGGTTTAGTATCATTTGGAGCATATAACTCTTCTATCAATTTCTCTAGAGTTTAAACTTTTGAAATGTATCAATGACATACATTATGAGTATTCAATGTTTTTCACATTGAGGGAAAGCTATAAAATTTGGGAGATAACTTGAGACTTGTAATTTGATGAGGTTTATATCATCTCTGTGACGAATCATGTAATTGTTCCTATTAGAATTCTAGAGGAGTTCATTCAAGAATTTCATGCCTTATAGTGTGAACCAAATCTAGGTTCCAGCAGAATTTTCCATATCTTCCAATGAAATTTTCGATGGAAAAGAATGAAAAATTAAATAGTTAGGTTCCGGACATGATGTTGCACTTGTCATAAAGTGATGGAAGGTCATCATTGACCTATAGTTTTTCTATAATAATTTCCCATTTCGAAGAAGAACTCTGATAATGTGGTCCTGGAATTTTTGGTATATAATTAACTGATTCATATGAATAATTATGATAACTAGGTTGTTATGGGTTGATTGGAAAAAGAAGAAAAATTTCATTCTAGTAAGGGAATCCTTTATAGTATAGTAGTTCAGATAACACTATTTATATGAGATAGTCAATCTGCATGGGATTCCATAAACTATAGTTTAAAACCATGATTTGGATTTACCTAGAATATATGGTTGGGATTATAGAATCATATTGGATAATATGTATTATTTCTTAAAACATTACATCCATAGATATATGTAAATTAAGAGCATTCTATATAGGTTATTGAGGATATTTTATATGCATGTGTTCTAGACATTAGTGGGTAAGGGGAGAAATAGTTGGGATATATGGATTTTTATTATGAAAATAGTTATCATGAAACTACATAGATGAATCCATACATGGATCATTAAGGTAGTCCATGTATACCACCAAATTGTTGGTTAGAGGATGTTGAATATGAGTTTTTATGGATGAGTCTCATCATCGGGACAATGGAATAGGGGTATCTAATTGAACGATGTATGGATATGACACGATGTAGGAAGAAGTCATTTGATGGAAGGAAAAAATGACTCCTAGAGTTTATAGTGATAATGTATTCTTATAGATTTCTCCTTGGTTGGCTCATCATCAGATATAGATTCCATGCATGTTGGAACATAGAATTGTTGAATCTATTAAGATAGTTTATAGAATCGTTCTAGTGGCATACTTATTTATTATTCCACAAATAAACAGCACTATGAATGATGTTTCATATGTATCCTAACATCAGAATTATATCCCTGACCCATACAAAGTGATCAATGTGGATCATATCATTCTTTATATTGATGCGTCCTTTAAGGAGACTCTAATTAGTTTGTTGGATTAGTATGAGAAAGTGTTATAGGTAAATATTTTGTTGATATGTGGCCTTAGTACCCCAATATTTTTTATGTATAATCATAGAGAGTGTTGGAGGTGAATCTCTAGAAATAACTATTATATTGTGGGTAGAATTTCATATCACATTCATTTCTTGGTATTAATCTTTTTATATTATTTTTCATGATGGGTTATTTTGAATATAATTCAAAAAATTAATTAATTCACAATATTGAAATGTCACATCCACAGTGAGTGGTTTTCACCACTTAAAGATGCATCAAAATTGTATATTACATCCTCAATAACTATATTTCACCACATTTCATCATGTCAGGAAATTATATTACAACACAAGTCATTAAATTACACAAGGTGTTAGATTACACCATGATTAATTAGATTACACTACATGTAATCACAAATTGATGATATTATTAAGTGATTAATATGGTTTATGTCATATAAAGAAAAAATATGTTATGAATTTTACATGACATGAAATGGTAATTTACGTTGTTTAATTTTGATTCCATGTATATAAAAATAATGTATACATCATTGTATAAACTTATTCACAAGATTTTCTTCACTGCAAACAAACCACACACCATTGTATTTGACCTAATATGTACCTTAGACCTCTACCTCGGACCAATGCTCATCCATGAAACACTATCTCTGATCGAAGACCCTCTCTGCACCTCCCCTTTTGTAGTGTGTCTTCACTTATTTATTTCTATGTATTCTCTTTTATCAATTCTTCTTCCACTTTAATGGTAGTTTTTATAGTTTTTAAATCCCGTATTTTTTATTTTAAATATGTATATGAATGTTGTTAAATTTTTAGAGTGGTTTTAGGATTATAATACATAAAATAATTAATTAATGTGGTAAAAAATTAACTTGGATGATTTTTAAATAATGAGATATAGGGTTCATTAAATGAGATAATTAATTTTTAAATTAATATTGCATAATTGATATTAATTATTTTAGTAATTAATTGAGGGAAATAATTATGATTTAATTTAGTTATTTGATTTGAATATCTAATTTATGGAATTAATTACAAGTTGTGGATGATCTGAATTGAGATAATTATTTGGAAATAAATTATGGGAAACATATATCTCGATATCAAATAATTTGTTGTGGAATTTATTATTATAAATTCATTCCATTAAATGAATAAATATTATGTTAATTAATTATGACACATAGAAATTGTATATTTGGGTAATTAATTGGTGAATTAATTACTATATTTTTATATTTATAAATTATTAATTAATATTCAAATTAATTAATGGACTTGAATAATTTAATTTTAAAATTATTTAATGGAATCTTTGATGGGTAATTGTTCCAATTTGAAATCATGAATATAAATCATATTCATAGAACATAATGTTCTTCACCATAATTAACATCTATGAATATATCTCATAGGTGTAGATCATCATGTTTAGCATCCCAATTATCAACTATTCAAGTAGAACTATCAGCAGTGTAGTGTCGAAACATGTGATGATACATGTGAGGATGTGAAAATGAATTATATACCAGCTTAATTGATATGTGTGGTGTTAGATATGATGATCAACTGCAGTGATAAACATGTATGGTTATTAAATTGGGTAATCTATATGATGATCTAATTGGTTGAGAATTGGGATGTTAGACATGACTATCTACAATAATGAGATATATTTTTGTAGTTGACAATTGTGTTGTGGGACATTATGTTATATGACTATTATTTATATTCATGATTGAGAATTGGGGTGTAGATATGAATTTCTATGACCATGGGTATATTCTTGATTGATAAACATGGAGATCAACAAAAAAATCTAGATAAAACCTCAACATTGTACTATACATTCATGTTTTCATAATAACGAGACAAAAATGAAATGGATAATGAAATCAAATTTTTGAATTGAATTATGTATTGAATATGTAAGATGGTACAAAAATGACATGGGATAGAGTAGGTATTTATGTACGAGTGTCTTAAAAAACTCGATAGTCTATATACTTTTATAAATTTTAATTGATAATTTTACAAATTTTATCTTATTAGTTATAGTTTTTTAGTTATTCAACATAATAAAATTAACAATTACTAGATTTATTTTCACACAATTGGTGGTGGCCTACTAAGTTGTACTCTCACCCTATGTGGTTTTCCTGATCGATACCTGAATAGACTTTTTTTAGGATATGTTAATGGAAAAGGCCATGAATATGGATGAGTTGGGATGATGATGGATGAGTGAACCAAATAGAGATTAGGAATATCATGGGAGTCATAAGTGATTTTTACAGTTCTAATTTTAGACGCATGACATTTACTTCCACATGGAATGTCTTCTTTTTTAGTTTGATATTATATTCCGTTATTTTTATATTGGGATATTGCTAATATTAATTATTATATATTATTCACCTATTAAATGTCTTTTTCCCTCTTGTGGTTTACTCTGATAAAAGACTGAATAGTCTCTCCATTACGTTTTATGAGACCCTTGAAACTAGTTGGTATCCTCTAGCTTATTGGGAAGTTCACCTAAGGACGTGTGGGGGATAGTTTAGGGCAATGGTGTGTGGAAATTGTGATATGAAATTACATATGGGTATATAACCAAAAAAATCAATTTATAGGTTGCTTTCTCAATCAATATAGAATTAAATCTCAAACCTCCACTACACATTGTTCTACAAACAAGAGAGTCTAATATTCAATCATTATTCCTCAACATAATATATACTAACTATTATTCTCTTATTTTTTAATCGTATAACTCATAATCAATGAAATTTAATTGCTTATGGAAAGTAATGAAATTATCACAATTAACTCCTTAAATACCATTAGAATAATTTTAAGACCCATTTTACCACTTTAATGTAATTCATATATTTATTACTACTTAAAAACATTTATATAATAATAAAAAATCATCAAAGAATTTAAAATAATGGTATATTTCATAAATATATAAATAAGAAAATGATATATGCAAAAATTCATAAAATAAATAAATTATCAGCAATTTTATTCTTTGAATAATATATAAATATTTATCGAAATAAATAAATAAATAACAAAGTAATTTATTCTAATATAAATATATTATTATTAATAATTTAACTAGAGTTTATTATAATCTTCATTATAATACAACAGATGAGATGCATTATAACAATATTTTTTTATCAATTTAGACAATGCATATGTAATTGAAATATTATATATAATTAAAAATATTATATTTTATTGTATTTAATTTTTTTTCAGATCATCAATAGAACCATTCGATAGTGTTAAATAATTTCTTAAATTCATTCCAATATTAACATTTTATATTATCATTCATGAAAATTTCTTTTATCATTTTATATAGGTCTTATATTTCAAATTTTTATTATTTATAATACTATACAAAAATTTCAATATCAAAATTAACATAATATATATAATACACCTGACAACTATTTTTTGAATTATTTTGATCACCTCTTATAGTTATTATATGTGTGAATAGGTTTTATAATTTTAATAATATTAATATCATTAAAATTATACATTATTACTGTCTCCACAGTGGTATGATATAATTTTAAAAACTATTATGGATAGTATATCACTCAATGTATCCATGGTATAAAGTATAGTGACAAACATTTTGTCTAGATTCCATGCTACAATAATCAAGATTATATTTCTAGTACACCAAAAAAAGACTAATGCATAACCCAAATATAGATATCCATATGAATCCAAAAATCAATCATAATACTCTTGGTAATTTCATGTAATATATTTTTATTCCATGAAACTCTTCATATAATGTACACTACACCCCTTTAATATGTTAACAAAGGTAATGAATCATCATCATTTTATAATCTATTTTCTATAATCTTTTCATCCCCCACATTCCAAAAACAATTTCATAGATGTACAAATTTTCATAATAACATAGAAATTTTTACATGAATATTTTTTGATATTATTGTAAAAAATAATGAACCATTTTCATTTTTCGATCTATAATACATAATTCTATATATTATCAATTTTCAAATTATTTATTCATCAAAAAAATTAATTCTAAAAATTTAAATCATGGTCTAATTCCACTTATGATATATTTCACATCAATGAAATTAGAAATTCATACATGAAATCCTCATGATCTTATATGGGACTCCATTGTAAAAAATATATATAGGTAGTTAATTTATTTTATCAATAATGAATCTCTTTGGTATAGAGACACACATAATAACCATTTTTGGTTGAGAGTTCATGAGAATAAATCAAGTATTAATCTTCTTCCCAGAAACCATAGAAGGTATTTCTATTGTCTAAAGGATCTCTAAATGTATTAGAAAATATTACCAAACATATAATACTATTCATGATCTATATAATGATTTGATCTAAATTAAATAATTGATTAATAGAGTACCACTTTTCAATCGATCCAAATCTATTCCAGATCCACACATGTATTTTTATGCAAATCACATATTTGAATTAAATGAGACTAATCCTATTAAAATATCAATGTGTTGTATGAATTACCCAATTCATGGGATTTGTTCCATTACTACTAAATAATTTGAAATTTCTTGGGTTATATCGGGTGATAGTGTGGGATAGTGATCAACAGATAATGTATGTTTAGAGTTTCAAAGTGTCTTAACTTTGAAAAATAGAAAATCATGTATCTAACTATACATACGATCAGTTAATCTCCATAGAAAATAAACATTAAAATCAAATGAGATATTTTTCAAATATAGTATATAATTTATAATGTTTTCAATTACTGATTCTTTATTTTTGATTATTTTTATTATGACTAAATAATAAATCTACATGTACATAATTCATAACAAACCACTATCTGATAAGAAAAATAATAATTATATCATATAATGTTTTTAAAAAATCACATTTGTTATCAAATAACATATGCCTCCGAAACTAATATATTATTTCACAAGGAAACAAAATTTGTGATGGTTCATATTATCCCACAATATATTTTATTAAAAACAAAAAAATCATAGAGTATTAATATTTCATAATTCCTTCAACTCATATAAAATAACACTTCTCTATAGTAGATAATGGTTAGGTATATACATTTATACTTCAAAAAATGTCTTTGTTTAACATCTCATGGAATATTTTTGGGAGATAACTTATACTACATGTGAATTAATGCCCTAGAAAAAACAATTACTTGATTATTGATATGGATTTTTGTAGGATAATATTTTTATTAAATATAATGTATAAAAATATAGATTTAAGTGTGATATATATTGATTATAAAATAATAATTTCCTCATATACCAAAATGTATTAAACCTTTTCAAAAAGTAATTTTTATAGAAAAGCATGAATTATCATGGATTATAAAATTTATATATTCGGACTGTTAAAAAATTAATGAATCTCTTTATAAAAATGACCACATAAAAATACTGGTAAAATCAATTGAAAGGGAAAAAATAACAACTTATATAAATAAGATATTGATGGAAATACTAATGTCATATATGAAATATTACCATTTATAAATTTAATCATAATGATCTTCTTACGTTATTATCGTGCATCTAAAAATGGACAATGCATATACTCATTAGGTGATTAGAAATATTATATAGTTCAGTATTGAGAAATAATATATTTTGTGGTTTTAAATATAAATACAATCCCCATCACTTACTAAACTAATAAAATGACCTTTTGGAAGCGTAAAATTGAGCATCATTCTCCATTCACCTAAGAAACAAAATTATTTTTAAAGTTATCATGGAAAATTTATTTATTGAAATCATGATGAAGGATAGTATGGTTTATAAAATAATATGCTTGGTACTGATGAATATTAATTAAAATAAACTTTGATATAAATGGTAACACATAAATTTCCCATTACCATGTATAATTATAAGAACCTCATCATGTATTTTTTTATATGTATTGCCATAAACTCTAATGAAAACTATTATATATTGGTTGTTATTGTTAAAATATATAATTCATTTCCCATTATTATTATTTATTATTTATTATTATTCTATTAATATGATATATATATTATAATTAAGGATTCAGATTATGAAATACCATGATATTTTATTTTTAATTTTATTCAATAAAATAACTACTGTGTTTAATAGAATGCATCATAGACAACACAAAAATATAGATTTAGCCCCCCCTAAATTTATTTTAATAGACACACAATTAATGTATTTTATTTATATAATGTTATTGGGTTATGTTTTAGTAGTTTCGAATGATTGTTTACATATATTTGTGATTTTATTGGGGTCCATGGTTTGAGAATGGTTAATAGAAACAATATAGTACCATCCTGGAATCCATGAAAATAATATCTTGGGAATTGGGTAGGCTCTTGATTTGTCACATTTTTTAGTGAAACCATGTATCCACCCATGAGAAACCATGAAATGAAATATAATGGGTTTTTGAATTTTCGGAACCTAGTTTTTTCAAATGTGATATCCAATAGTGTGGGGGTTTTTTAGATGTAATTTTTTTTATATTATTAGTGCACATTTTTCCTAACTATGGACCCTAACCACACAATGTGAAAAATTACATCATGATTTAATAAATCTCACTCTATTAAAATCTTTAATGATTCATTTTCATAAAATTAGTCAGAATGAAATATATGCTTCATCCCAAGGATGTGGAGACCATTAAATTATATATTGGAGAAATCCAAATGTGAATAAGTTCTATGTATGTTTTTTTAATGTTTCAAGATGATTTTATTGAGTTTCTTGTTTTCACAACATAACTGAAGATGGGGATTTGGCCAAAACAACCCCAAAAAAGGCTCCACATTCCTGAGGTTTTCAACCAGAAATGAAGGAATAACTAATATAGGGATGGCCTTTCTTATGTACCTATATGCACACAAAAACATCTCGATGAATAAGTGTATTGTAATAATAGTAAATGGGTCAAAAAACAATGGTAATAATTGTAATGTAATTCTTATTGGTTGTACAATAGTACAACAGTTTCAACTAGAAAGAAGTGGGAAAATATATTTAAACAACATGAAAGATGTCTGATCCTTAAAAAATGGAATGTAAAACATTGAGTGTTATTATATCTTGATCTACATGTTGTGACCATCATACTTGGTCCAAAGTAGCAAGTTCCCATTAGCTTCTATGTAGTCAACATCATCCTACCTGTCATCCTAATAAGTAATGAAATATGTTGGAAATTATCATGATGTGGGGAGTTTGTAAATACCAAGTATGAATCCCAAATACATCAAGGTGAGTAGTAAAAAAATAGGAATAGAAGTATTAAAGATACAAAACATAATGCATAATGTAGTGATAAATAACTTCTCCACACTAACATAGTGTAAAAAATAACAACATTTTCTAAAGAAACGGGATCAAGATGATGTATATATGAAATAAAAATTGATTTATTTTTATCTATTGTACGAGATTATACTAATCCGACAATGATAACCTAAACATAGAATGAATATGGAATACCCAATGCATCTCTACAACCCCTGGAAGAATAGTAACCATATACAAATGCATAGATATAAATTCATTTATAAATATATATTAACATGATCATTCAAATTAATCCCAAATGAGGTAGTACTAGGATCTCAATTTCATAAGTCATCCAAACAGGATGATTATCCAATAATTTAAAATGTCTACCAATGATGCCAAACATATCACTCATCATCCGAAAAGTATCCATGTAATTGACAAAACATCACTATTTCACTTCACATATAGGGGTAATAACACTAGGTAGAGGACATGGAACATCGTTTGTCAGGGTGTTCCACTTTGTGTGTATCCATTGACGGATTGTGCCCAATCTTATAGGGGTTCCACTCTAATTTTTGGATGACCCGTTTGCTTTCGGATTGCAGGTTTGACCTGCTAGGTAGAATACCCTCACATAATATGATTGGTGGTTCAACTATATAGATCAAGGAACAATTTCATATGGTCATCTTAGACAAACTCTGTATCCTATAGGGTGTTTCACTCAATAACTAGATGACGTACACCTAGGATGATGGTGGTTCCACTTTATTGGTCACAGACCCGAGCCCTATTCTGATAGGTGTTCCACTGATGTCATTGGGGACATATTCTCTATCTTATTTAAGATTACCCTAATTTTGTAGATGTCCATTGAAATTATTATTTGGGGCTTCCATTCTATATGATTCACTGGTGCTCACACTTGATCACTGCAATTATAAGGAATCATCTTAAATATGAATCATGATTGAGACATTTCTGATCATATCAAAATATTAATAATGCAGGTAATAGTCAAGTTCTAAATAGAAAAAATATAAAATTCTACTCATGAAGAACATATGAGTTAAAACAAAAGAGATATGAGTGTTTGATGTTTCGTTAAATGTATCAAAGGGGTACAAGACTTGTGAGTAGAACAATGTGGTGTGTGGTCCCATTCTTTCACCTGGATGTGCCACTAAAGGCACAAAACTCACTGACCATGTAGGTATACATAGTGTGTTAATGATTTATAATGTTTTCTCATGTTACTCAGGATCTAAACCATGTTCCTGGACATGTCATCATATCAAAGACGTGGATGTGTAATTTAGTACATGGATATACATATCACACTAAGTACTAACTAGTATCCATAGTCATGCATGTGTATTGGGAAGATGGAATGTGTTTATATGTGTGCTCTGAGGATGACTCATGCACATGGGATTCTGGCTACATATCATGTAGGGAGTATTCATGGGGTCCCATTCTTATGAATTCACAAAACCCAAGAAACCATAGCGCCGGGATAGACGCTGTGTCTTCATCATAGATGTTGGTGTGTATTCTCGTTTTCACTACTTCATATATCCACATTTTTTTCATTGAATCCATCCATTTGACATATAAGTTTGACTTATATCCACATGAGATTGGATGATCTATCACAGATCAGACATTTATGACCATCCGATGGACATAAATTTGTTATTGTCAAGACAATGGATTTTTTTCAATAATGTTCACCTCAGTTTTAACTAAAGATGATGATTTGATAATTTTTTCCAAATAAGATCACATGTATCCAAAACGTCCCATATCACCCAAAGCTTCATTGATATTTAGATTTCATTTAATTTCATCATTATAAAAGGGGGTTTATCATACATTGAACCACCTAGGAACATCTAATCGGGATCATGAGTTCCAAATCATTAAACAAACATGAAACAAGGGAGAGTGGAACCAAAACAAACATTTAGTTGTTGTTAACCATGTGTTCACAGATGAAGGTCATGAATATAGATATACATGGACATTAAATAAATGAAATTAACAATTTAATCAGTTCACATGTTCATAAAATATAGGCAATTGGAATATACAAATTAAGATATTGATATGATATATCTATTTAATAAAAAGTGAATAATCCGAAATTTTATGACTCATATAGAGAGATTGTATAACACATCATCAGATAATGTTCTCACCTATGATTAAAAGATGTCATTTTATTTTTGGTACCATGAAGGTCCGAGAATTATGAGGATATCATTGGGAGAATCTCAATAACAAATTGCTATTGAAAATTCATTTAGGATAAATGAATCATTTAATTTAATTCAATTTAGTAATTTATAAAAAGCATATATATTCAATGGGTGGGAATTTTGAATTCCCTATAATGACATAATTTGGGACATACCTAGAGTAAAAAATTCATATTCCGGAATAAACCGGGGTCACATATTTTTTATCTGAGATTATGTATAATAGTTATCCCAATATTATTAACAAAATTAAACTGACAAATAATATATATATTTTATTTTTTATGAAATTTAATAAGGTCACAATGGGCATTGGAATTTCATCTAATTTCATCTCCTATCCCATGAAATATATGACAAAATATTTCAACGACTTTCAAGAAAACAATAGTTCACTTCATCCATACTTCCTTGATTATTTTCACACTTGAAAATAAAATAATAATAATAAAAGTTGTCTAATGATCTCAAAAATGGATCCTTATCTACCTTGGGATCTCTTAAAAATCCCCATGATACCAAAAATATGAGGACTAATGTGATATTCAATTCATGCAGGTTCAAATCTTATCAATCCATGTCCACCACTATGTTCCCCACAATGCTAGATACATCCTTGATATATTGGTCTCCATAATCAACGATGTTCATACTGTCAAGGACATATATCATTAGCTACGTCACATAGAAGATTTCATGAAACCTCTCAAAATGTGGTAGTAGGAATATGTGGTAAGAAAGCTCACTGACCCTCTACACAATCTCAGAAGGCCTAATGATCCCCCGAGATATGATACCTCCAATGATGAACCTCCAAAATCCACAGCTTTGGGATACTCTTAGGAAATTTCATCTCCAGGATTGAACTCGAATGGACTATGATGGTGATATTCATTAAATTTATTCTTAAACTATTATATCATCATCCACTCACAGATGACATGGACCTTCTCTGTCATTTCTCACACCATCTATGGTCCCATAAGAGTGGTCTCACCAGTCTCAGTATAGAAAAAAAGGTGACTCACATGGTCACCCATATATAACCACAAAAGGTTCCATGTGAATGTAATAGTGGTATAAATATTTCCATCCAATCTTTACCAACTATATGTAATCAATGATACTCTTTAATAAGTCTATATAGCATATACTCAATTTTTCCTCCAACCCTTGGATTTTCCACATAATCTGTCTATTAGTTTGGGGTGAATGGTTGTACTCATCCTAGAATGAGTCATGAATGAATCCTACAAGACTCTCTATTATTTTGATGTAATACTTGCTATAAAATATAAGAAAATATTAAATGTAACACCATTAATGAGAATGATATCACACACACATATATATATATATAATTTTTCCAAATTTTCCACCAAATGTTGTTCCATGATAATATTAATGTATTCTATCTTTGTGATTTTGAAAAACAATAATCAATATATAATAATTCACTCTCATTCTCTATGGAGTCTCTTTGACATTAAATATGGATATTACATTCCAACTACAATATCAGATATAATGGGGAAAAACAACCATGTAAGATCATGTTCATTATCCTTCACATGCTAAAAAGTGATGCATTGAGAGGAAGAATCATTTATAGTACATCTCATGTAATAAAATGTCTTGATTTTTTGTGTATTTTTTTTTATTTATTTGGAATTATTTTGAGACTTTGAATGTTGATGGCACATGTTTCCAAGGCCTGGAGAGACCAAAATGGGGTTTTAAACTTCTTTTATGGAACATTCAATAAACTTGTAAGTGTGATTTCCCATATTATGATGTGTTGCTCAGATTAAACATCTGAGGGAACCGTTAAATTCCAAAATCCTATATTCTATTACAATTAAATTTTCATTGGCCTGAAAGGGCCGAGATGAAATTTAATTTTTCATAATTTTGAGAAAAATAATATAATAATTTAAAGTAATTATTTTAATTTATTTTCTGTAGTTGAGTGGAAAAGGGTGACGTTGTGGGGAAATGAAGAGGCATAGATGATACACAATATTGAGGATCATTAATGGCTCATTAACATGAAGTGTAGCGATGCATTAATGATGGGTAACAATGAAGCTATTTTAAATATGAAACAGTGTAATGCCGTGACGTCACATCATAACGGAAACACTTCTATGTGATCTTATTTATAGTTTGGCATGCTGGGGAAATAAGGATTAATTATTTAGAGGATTCACTAGAAAAATACTGATGGACTTCCACCCCAGCGATGAATGACCAACGCAGGAAGAACATCATCATCTTCGAAGATGTTCGAAGACTAGATCCGGGAAGCGATGTCAACATATTAATCCCTCAAGGATGAACACTATTGAACTAGATGTCATAATAGGTAGGGTTTTTGATTTGATATTCTTCCCCTTACTTTTCTATTAAAAACGACGAACACGTATCTACCCACAAAAAATTTGATCCACAATTCGTGTGTTATGCAGGAGGGTGTTTTATTAAGGGGTTATTTAATTCGGTGTCTAAATCTAGGCATCGAATGATTGAACAAAAAATCCATGAACATCCCTCTCCTTTAACCATCTAACACAAAGGCCCCGATCAAACATGAAAAATGGCCGACCTCCTATTCAAGTTCATTCATTGTGGTCATACCCTTGAAATGATGGAAAGGTAAGATTAGGATCCTCACAGTGAAAAGGGTGCTCCCTAAAGGCCACATATGGATACAATATAAAGAATGGACCATTAGAGTGTGTCTGGTGGTCTTCCAAACTCTTATACAGTTCACCAACACCGACGAGATCAGCCGCGATGGCCCGCCTCACTGGAAGCATGGGAGAGGCATCCCATGCCAGCATGACAAGTTGACCGGGAAGATGCACCTCATATACCGCGATGGTGCGCTGGAGGATGTTGCTCCATGCGGTGCACCGCAGGGATGGATTGCCCGCATTCGGGCCATCCAAATGGCCTGTGAAGTCGCGGTCTATTGACTACGGTTGGTGGAAGGGCCATGTTCCCACAAGGCTTGGGGTAGGAGGACGTGAATGTCAGGCTGTAACTTGGCTTTTCAACACCTCCAGTTTCATCATGAGACAACTCCCTAGCTAGTGGTCCATGCGTCATGTGGGTCAAGACATTCTAGCACCTAGTAGGCGGGACAAAAGATGAACTTTCCAGACCGTGCATGAGGGCCAGACCTGCGTCGATGTTTCTGGACCCACAACTGTGGGCTGGACCCACACCTATCATGTAAACCCCACACTGGTATTATGAAAACACACCTCCTTCAAGTAGGGATGGACTAGAATGGGTTGCTGGGTGACTCGGTGGATGGGACCCTCGACCAATCGGGCTAGGTCCAGCGTTGCCTATTGTTCCTCACCCACAGGCTAGGATGGACCTGATCACCCTCAATCTGAACTAGTTTGGGTCAATTCCGTCTAAATGAAAAAGGGTATGTGTGACCCTGAGTCTAGGTTGGTCGGATCGTTCTAACAGGATCAGAGTAGGCCTCATCGCAATTAGAACCCTGGTATTACAATGCCTGTATCATGCAAACTGAGCATCTGATTGACCTTCTTTTTGCAGCGTTTGGACCATCATGACAATTTGGATCATTTTTTATCACTCTATGGTGACATTAGTGGAAGTTGATATGATATTAATGGATTTAGGAGTGGTTCAACCATGTTCACATCATATTGAACCCTTTGATTGGCTGAGACCTAAAAACTGCTGACATTTGGACCTGTGGGAAGCCATTCTCTTTGACTTTGCTGGCCCACGATGTGAAGAAATTTTATGAGAATTTTCATACTAATGGTATGAGACGATGAGGGGTACCTCAGTATTCCATGACTAGTATAAAATACACACTCTTGACTTTCAGGCCCATGGTACACGATGGGGAGGTGTGCCAATGTAGTACATCGTCAGTGGTGAGAACTTCTTAAGGATATTGTAGGACCATTGAACTCCTTTGAGGAGGAGTTCTTTAGTAGTTGAGGTGTAAAATTATGTGACTGATTATTCTACTATTACTACCCTAAAATATACCTTCTGTAAGATGTCTCATATTTCGTGCTTTACTATAATTTTTTTTGGAGTAGTCTTTCCTTTTTTGTTATGGGGTCACTACTGTGTACTGTGTTACTCACCATTGCAAGGTACCCGCCCACACATGTTGTCTCCAGTGAAGATTAACAATGTTTCTATAGGGGTTCTCAGGGAGATGACCCTGATAGATGATACGACATTGGACCTGGTCACCTAGTACCAGGTATAGCATAGTAGGACCAGAATGTCATGACATACTACATCGGTTTTCGGTAGCTTCACTAATACCATGATCTGGTGAGGTTTTTGGTGGATGTCCATTAATTTTTTTTTTGTACTAGTTGTTTTCAGTTCGTTGGTGGGTTTATATTCTCGCATAATTACTTTCAGTTATACATACACTCATCCATGTCTTGTTGGTACATGTTTTCCTCATTCAATTTTTTGGGATGTGGATGGGTGTGTGTGCATATAGGAACTAAAAAAATGCCACCCAGATGTATTTTGATTCCATTGGTGTTATTCTCCTGCCCACTAGCCTTCGGGGGGGTGGGTTTGGGGTAGTCACGACATGTGCCCTAGCAGACAGGTTTTGAAAAAAGTGGTATCAAATGGGGGTTTAGTTTCCCCTCAAATATCGGGACACTTTTGTCTTTTTTTGGGGGAAAGTGTTAAGTGTTGCAAGTTTGAATTTCAGATTTGGGAAGTCCAGTGTTGCTGAAATGACTGACATATCAATACAAAAAGTCTATAAATTCTATTTTGTCACAATACGTGAAATCAATAGTTGCATTTGTGTCTCTTTTATCTAATAAGAGTCATCATACCATGTATAAACTTCCTTCTATGGTACATCATGATCTATCTCTAGATACCACCATTTTCATGACCAGCCAAAATCCTGATATTAGGTTGTGATGATAGTCCGCCTTGTGAAAAGGCATCCATTTAGTGACAAGTTTTATATATGAGCTCATCGGGTTGTCAACTAGTGTTACCACCACACGATGGTCTATCTCTACTATCGAAGGTTCACGGAAAGTATGTTCATAGGCTTAGTTACCTACATGAATATTAGAGATAACCCCCCAATGTTTAGGGGAGAGATGGATTCTCATCTCACTGAGGACTGGCAGGGGGTTATGACCTGGGTCTTCCGCATATTAAGATCACTGCCTGAATAGAAGGAGATCTTGGCAGTGAGCCTTCTATAGGGATTAATGTCCAGATGGTTGTGTTTGAACATCTAGACACATTATGAGGTCACCATCAAATGCATTAAGTATGGAATCAGGTGGGAGATTAGGTATTTTCTTGAGTATTTCAACATCCTTTTCCAGGCCTGGGTGCTGGAGCGATCCCTCATTATGTAGATATTCATGGTAGATCTGATGTCATGAGATAAGGCTTCTAGCAGACCCCATATGATAAAGTCTTTGATAGGCAGCAAACAACAGATGTATGGGCCCATGTGGTCGAGTTCCTTCATAGGATGACCACAACACTCAGGGACAGCAGTGCCAGGCTCCCAGGCAAGAGAGAGTCATCCGACCTCCAGGATTTTCTACTCATGTAGCGGATAAAAACACATGGAATATGACTACCTGAAACACATTCCATATGACTAGTATACTGTCATGTGGCCGTTGTGGCAATGGATATGGTTCTAGAGAAGAGATCGGCAGCGAGGAGGATGTGGCAGAGGAGTTGGGCAAGTGGCAGGTGGTGGGTGAGAGTTTGAGGTGTTACCACCAGCACCCCCACGTGGTCCACTCTAACCTTAGGGAGCGGCTCTTTGTCACCCTGTAGACTAACCCGACAATGTGGAAGGGATTCCAAGATATGTTTGGGACACAGATACAGTTGAGAAATTATTTTCATCACTAGACAGATGGTCAGACATTGTAGATCATACATACCTTAGAGAACATGATTCCTACTTATGTCCTTGAATTTGGTCTTAATTGGGGGGACTGATTGCAACTAGTGGAGTTTTCATACAACAAAATCTCTCACCCCAACATTGGAATGGCACAATCTTAGGCATTGTACGGTCATCCTTCTAGATCATGCATATGCTAGACAGACCCATGATATTCATCACACAAGGGTACAATGTTGGTATGGGCCACCAATGAGAAGGTGAAGGTCATCTAGGATAGTATTAGGACTACATAGAGTAGGCATAAGTCTTATTCTAACATGAGAAAAATACCCTTGGAGTTTGAGGTGGGACATCTTTTGTTCCTTCAGGTATCACGCCGATGAGGATTGAAGATATTTGGACAGGGCGAAAAGCTATCTTTGAGGTTAATTAAAACACTTCAGATCCTGAGTAGAGTTGGTGTGGTGGGGTACCGCATTGATCTTTCCCCATAGATGCACTAGGTTCATGATGTTTTCCATGTGTCATAGTTGAGGAGGTACGTGGATGATCCACCACATGTCATAAACTGAGAAAAGATGGATTTTGATGATGGGGTGATGTTTACGGAGTTCCCATTGGAGATAGGGGATCGATAGTAGTGGGGCCTACATAGGCAGTAAATTCATCTAGTGCATGTTTTATGGAAGAACATAAATATCAATGAGAAAACATTAGAGTGGGAGGCACAAATTCGTGCTCAGTACCCCCATATATTTGTTTAGTTATTTTTTTCTCTTTCAGGGATGTAAAGCCTTAAAGAGGGGAGAATTTAACATCATATAATTTCTATGTAATTATTATTTTTATTTATATCAAATTATCATGAGCCCTCAAAATTTGACTATATGTGGTCCTGAAGCCCTGAGAGCATGGAACGTGGTTTTGAACAATTTTTATGGCACACTAAGTAAACATGTGAGCCTACCATTCTATCTCATGATCTGATTCTCATATTAAAAATATGAGGGAACCGTTGAATTTAGAAAACTATTATTGGCTTAGAAAGAACATAACTTAGGGAAAAAAGGGATGAGTGGAATAATTGTTTTTTTTAATTTTTTAATAAAAATAATAATATTATTTATAAAAATTATTTTCATTTATTTTTCATAGTATAGTGGTAGATGGTGACGATGTGGGGAAGCAATGAGGCCGCTGATGATGCACAATAATAAGGCTCATTAATGGTATTTTAACATGCAACATAATTATGATTTAATGATGGGAAACAATGACACAATATCATAACTGAAAAAGAATAACGAAGTGATGTCTCATCATAATAGAAATGCTACGACGTGATCCTATTTATAGATCGATGTGATAGGGAAATAAGGATTAAAAATTTGGAGGATTATTTACAAAAACTCTTATAGAAATATATCCAAATGAAAAATGATGAAAACAAGGGGAACATCATCATCTTTGATGCCTTTGAATGATATGGCTGGGAGTGATGTCAACATATTAATCCCTTGAGGATGTATTATGTGACATCGAACTCTATAAGATTTAGGGTTTTTTTATTTGATATTAATCTTCTTCCTTTTCTAAATAAATGAAGAACATGCATCAACCCATGAACAGGTTGATCTATGATTTGTGCTTTATGGGGGAGGGTGTTTTATTCATGGGGATATTTTATTCAGGTTCCAAGTCATGGTGTTGAATGATTGAGTGGAAACTCCCTGAACCTCCCCTTTTTTAATCCTCTAACATGGTGGGCCCAATTAGACACTAACAATCCATGGCTGCATCCTTATGTGAATTGTTGTAGTTATAGCCTCAAAGTGATGGAAAGGTAGGTTTGGTGTCATTGTAATGAAGAGGGATCTCTATAGAAGCCACATATGCGGACGAATCAAAGAAAACACCACTAGCATATTTATGGGGTTCTGCTAAACTCCCTACTCGTACGTTTGCTTCGAAAGTGGAAGTGTTGGCGGTAGGCCTCACCGGAAGCGTGGAGGAGGCGTCCCACACCAACGGACCAGGTTGACTGGGATGCCACGACTCATCAGCCACAACAGCGAGCTAGAGGACGTGGCACCGTAGTGAGGGACAACTCGCGTCCATGCCATGCAAGAGGATGGGAATGTTGTGGTTTGGTGACTATGGCTGGTGGAAGGAACCTGCACTCGTGGGGCCAGGGGAACCAGATGTGGTAGCCATGCCACATCCTGGCTGATTAGCACCACCAGCCGCACTGTGCGGTTGGTCCCCAACTTGGGGGTCGGGCTAGTCCCACAACTAAAGGGCCGGACATCACCAGCGTGTCAGACCTACAAATATGGAATGGACCCATGCACCCTTCGGGCCGATCCAGATAAGACAAGGTCTCTGGCTGACTAATCGGGTTGGTCCCTTGTCCAACCAGATCGGGTCTAGCATGGACTCATGGGCCTAGACCACTGGCAAGGCAAGACCAAACCAACCTAAATCTGCCCCAGGTAAGGTAAATTCGGTCTAAATGAACTGAGGTATGTGGGACCCCCAGGCCATGATGGTCGGGTCAGTCTGACCGGGTCGGAACTGGCCCCATCACAAGCAACCTCTTGTATAGTACAACACTCATTTCATGCTAACCGCATGTCCGATTTCCGAGCAGTTTGGGGTATTGGGAACCTCTCAACAAGGCAGATCATTTGTCATGCATTGTGGTGAATTTCATGGATGTTGATATGTGAATAACAACTTGAGAAATAGTTATCCCAATCACACTACGTATAGAACCCTGAGAATAGTTGAAACATGAAAACTGCTGACTATTAGCCAAGTGTAAAGGACATATCTGTTACATTGCAAGCCCAATGTGGGACGCAATTCCATATCACTTTGTAAGACCTCGATACGGGATGATAATTAGCACCTCAAATTTCTATTACAACATGGAGGCATCTCTCTGTTGCTTGCAGTCCCATGGTACGCGATGGAGAGGTGTACCTAAGTAGTGAAAGGATAGAGGCAAGAACTGCTTCGTTACATGGCAGGCCCAATGTACTCATTAGAGGATGAGTTCTCCATCAGCCGAGGTTTTAGACAATGTGAATGATGTTGCTACAAAAACCACCCCATAATAAACCTTGTGTGAGTTGGATTTTGTTTTAGGATTTACTTTGATGAATTGTTGTGTGGTCATTCAATTTTGTTTTTGGGTCCCTAGTGAGTACTGTGTTACTCATCCCTACACGAGCTTCTCCCACATTTGTTTTGTCTAGTGAAGACGACTGATATTTTGACAGTGGTTCTCAGGGAGATGGTACTGAAAAAACTATGATGGAGGACTTGGTGGCCTAGGACCCAATAGGGCCCAGTTGGACCAGCAGACAAGACATACTACTTCAGATTCCAATATATTCACTACTCTCATGATAATGGATTTTTTCTATGGATAGCCATCAGAGTATCCTTTTCATACATGTTTTTTAAATTTTTTGTTTGGTTTTTGTTCTGGACCACTTATATTAAGTTTTACTTGCACTCAGCCTTGTTTTAGAGGTACTTGTTTCCCCCTTTCAGTGTGTTGGGATGTGTTTTGGTGTTTGTGTGTGTGTACAGGTACATAGGAAAATTCGTCGCACAATCAGTTTGACACCATCAGTGCTATTTTCCATCCCCTGGAATTCAAGAGGCGGACATGGGGTAGTCACAATAGGGGACCAGTGGATAGGTCATTACATGTAATAACACAAAAAAACATTGAATTCCTCTACCCATCTTCCCTACACTGGGATGTACAACTTGTTGATAATTTTGGAACTCTATCATCAACTCCTCCCAAATAATAAATGGAACAACCATCCATCCATAAAAAACATGACATGATTCCCTCAAACATAATATCAATATAGTGATTCCCATTATATATGTGGTCACAAAATACATCATTCCAAATGTTTTATATATTTCACTCTATCACATGCTTGAGATGTAGAGGAGTCATCCTAATCAAAAGAAAAAAAAATTTATTCTGAACTTCTCTGTTTGGGTCAGTAGTTGCAAATAACACTATTCTAGAGCCTACTGAACCAACAGATTCTTGGGATTCATGAGAAGGGAAACTTTTACAATGATTCACTTTTCCAAATTATAAAATATTTTGAAGTCATAGTTATATAGGAACACAAAAAATAACTACAATATTATTTTCAAATATCAATATGTGAGGTCATTCCTATGAATCATATGTTAGTTTAAATGAGAATGTGCTCCCGAAGAAGTGCTTTCCACCACTTCTTAATGTTGTAAAATACCACTTATAGATCTAATCCATGTGATGTGTAGTTATAATTGTGTGTTATTATTTTCCAAGGCTCGTATGTGGTAACTGCCTTCTACTGCATCAACATGTTTCTAAGACCTGATTTTAATTCATAATAATACAGTACATACTTCACACTATCCTCTTGTATAATAAACTATTGAGCAGACATCATTGTTAGCCTAAACATCACATAGGCCCCTTGGAACATTCCAATCATGAAAAATTGATTTTCATTCCACTTCTGGGATGTCAAAGGGGCTATAATCCTAGAGGAGTCTACAAAAAACCACATATTTATCCAATTCATGCTCTGAAACATATGAAACACTAACATTCACATGGATGGATCCCATGAAATCATTTCATCGATCACTATTGGGCTCTGAGGTAAACCAAATTCAAAAATAAATATCCCAATAAAGTACCCCGGATGAATCAAGAACTAGAAAATCAAAGACATAAAATCAATTTTAATGTAATACCATGAAATAAATTTCGTCCCCACAAAAAAATCCAATAATACCCCCTTAAACGAGGCTGAAAATCCACAAAATGTTAAAAAATCTAGGTACCCCGACTACAAACTCAGTTTTGGAGGCCTTCTAGGGCTTCTTTTGTCCTCTAAAAACGCTTGAACTGGATCCACGCACCTCATAGTGACGTAGAGCTTGTCGCAGGCTTCGATTTGATATGTGGTAGAGCTCAAACGGATACCCGGATCAAAAGTTATGGCCGTTGGAAGTTTGAGTTGTGTTTTCAACATATTTTGGATCTCTTTTTAAATTTTTTTTATTTTTTATTTTTCAAATTGTTATTAAATGACTATTACTCGATAATAATTATCAAATTATTATTTAAAAATATTTCTTTATTTTTTTAAGAATAAATTTTCACTAAATATCTTATATATTAAGTATATTAAGTGTAAATGTACATTTATACGTATCTAAAATATATTTTAAAATTATATATTATATTTATATCAATATAAATATATAACTATATAACTATATTAATATATTAATATATATATTTCAATTTTTTTGAAGTCGACCCTTTATGAGCGCTTTTAAAAAAAGGGCTGATAAAGGCCCCCCTTTATCAGCGCTTCTATATAAGCGCTGATAAAGGTGGTCCCTTTATCAGCGCTTTTTCATTAGCGCTGATAAAGAGGTGGCGCTGGCCTTGCCCAGTTTTGTGGTAGTGTAGAATTCGATAGAATCCTACAATGTTTGTGCACTAAAATAAAATATATAAACGTCCCCAAGTGGTATACATTCTTCTCCTCTAATGTTGAGTTGAGAGGTAGGTCATCAATGAGAAATAACAAAACAATTTCCAAGATTATTTGGAATTCTATCTTCCAAAAATTCATAAGCATAGAGGAGGTGTTTATCAATCCAATGTACATCATAAAAAACACATAGTGTCCATAGATACCTCAAAATTAAAACATTAGAATATCATCCTCACAAACCCAAAATGGTTGGTATTCAGATCTAATATCAATCATCAAGTAACATCTCACACCATGAAAATAATGAAATGGTCCATAAAACGTTGAAAACTGGTACTTCTTCTTTAATGTTACATGGTCTATGCAATAAAAATCCATACAAAGCTCCAGGTCCAATACATCTTTTTGATAGACTACACTAGAGTTGCCCAGGTGTACACACTGAGCTGAATAAAGAACATATCCATAATGTCCCCCAACTGCAACCACTACTCTCGAAACTTATTAGGGGACATATGATATTCAAATGAAGAGGTTGGTACGGTCTAGGGATGAAAGATGACGAAAACATAAACTAACAACTTATTGAAAGTTCTAGAACATCCATGGGTAATATTCCCACGCAATCCTCCCTAACTGAAGGAATCTATAAGCAAGATGAGCCTAATACATTGTGGTATATACACTGTAAATTATGGGTAATTGGCTGAAGTATCATACTCATAGAATCAAATCATCCTTATAATATATCCTTCTATACCACAAAGGTAAATCATGTCCCATCAGTGTGAAGGAATATAAATCGTCTTAAATAATAGTCAATCTGTACTCGAACCATGGGAAACCAATCCATTCAAAATATGGCCTCAAAGGGTTGCCTTATGATGAAAAAATGACCCACATTACACACTCTCCACCATGTTATTGATATCACTACTCGTTGATAAAAGATACAAATGAAGTGTTCTTTATAGGAACCTCATGATGAAGCTATAAGGATATTTCCTCAACTGAGATATCTGGTTCTTGCACCTAGAGCATAGATTTGAATTAATGAGTGGAACCATTGTATACTAATACTAATAAATGATATTAATAAATACTAATAATAATTCTAATCATATCATGCTAAAAAATCCCCCAAATACATCAATATATGTGGACTCGGTTGCTTGATACAAAACCTTGATGAGGTCCACCTAATGGTTGTAGTTTAAGGATCTAAAATCATAGTACACCACTCATAGATATTCCTGCTACCACTGATGTTTTGGAACCCGGGGGACTTGTCTACCCTCACAGGATTGATCATGGAGAATACATTACCATGGATTTCTATCACCTATCTACCAACACATATCATCACATATGGTTGATTCGTATCACAGCATGTCACCTCACCAGTCACAAGCATTGAACCACCGCTCTCTAGCATTCCATGCCCCTATGTGACTCCCCTGAACACATTCCATATTCTAATAATGGTGAGGTCAATTGTGTAGAGATCTCGTCATCTAGAACCTACTAGATGCTACAGATGTCTCAGACCTGTGATTCTCACATCCAGTTCTATCATCATAGAATCCCACATACACTATTCTCTCCCTCACATGTGTCTTCTCTGACACCCCAAAATAGTTGGGGATGCACCAAATAACCACACTAGTTTAGATCTTTCTATGATGTCCCTGATCCAGAATTTGTACTTCGATGTAGTCATATCAAATCATGTCATGTTATTGATGTGAATGGTTTGTGAACCTCAATGTATACTGAGCAATTTTCATCCCTCTATAAAGAAGCTCTAGAAACCCCTTAATATAAAATGATCAGAAGAAGTAGGGGTAGTACTTATCAAAGATTAGATTACTGATGGTGGACCATGAGTGAGGCAAATTATGTTGCATCGATGTAATAGGACACCACTAGCGCACATGTGATCTATGGAAAAGTTTTTTTTCTATTGTAGTCACATGACCCATCATTTTATATATGATCCTAAAAAATAGACCACCTAACCTAGATTATCCACTTCATGCTGAGGATCTCTCTCGCTATGAAATCTCATCATCCTCTAGTGGTAGATATCACAGATTATGCCGAGCTTTTGTGCACCATCATACTCCTCGATTGAGATGATATGATTCTCAATTTGGGTAGATTCTTATACCTTCTCATCTAGTCAATGTAGATCATGGGATAAACACTAATAGAATCCATTCACTCTCATAGGATTAACATCATTATACATAACTCATATCATTGCATGTTATTATCACATTGTTGTCCTAAAATATAATCGAGTAGTTTTACTATTAGATGATCATATATATGTATATCATAAATGTAGAGATGAATTAATAGTGTTTGTCAAGGGCTCGATGATAGATGAATCATTTACCATGGATCCCATCAACCAATGTATAGGGATGATAAGTTGAAAATAAGGTTTTCAACGTCCTCATGAGTTGATTTTTTTGGACCCCCTAACTGTCGCTAGATACCAAGTCCTATGATATTCACCTGATAACAATTTAAACTAGTATTATAATCTTAACTAAATCATCATAGATGGGATGATAATAAAAAAATAATAAATTTTTAATGAACTTGGATATGAATTATTCATGAATTGAACTAATATTGGGATCATTCCGCAACTACCCCAATCATGCCACCTTTGGAAATGGGCTCAAGACCAATGATGAAGGACTAAAATATAATGGGAGGACTTTTTCTATGTACATGTTCAAAAAATAGACATCTCAAAACAGAAGTATATAAGAATAAAGTAAAAATATTTAGAATGATAGGGGAATAAACAAGCCTTTAAAAATTCTTGATAGTACAAGAGTACGATAGTGAAAACAAAAAATTAAAGAGAAAAAATTCATGTCCAAAATGAATTGTATAACAAAATGAAAAAAAACGAACTATAAAATGTTGAAAGAGGCCATCTCCATATCTCCTTGATGTTACCACCGTATGAGGTCCACAACACATTGTATATCTATGATCCTCTCTAGTCACCACAAAACATTCATTCGTTTGTATAAGACCTGACATGTGCATGAAATGCCCATACTTGGTTGAATATACAGAGAACCATAAATCTAAAAGGCTATTAGTAAGAGATAAAAAAGGAATAGAAATATTGTAGATATTAAACAAGACACATAGTGTTTTTGAGGAAGATAGATCAATCCAAAAAAAGACATAGAGTAACCAAATATAATCACAAGATGAAAAAAACATTGTGTAGATGATCTACACATCATGTCTTTTCCGCCAGTAATAGGATATTAATATCTTCATCCATAAGTATCTAAATAAGAAAGAATGTGGAATACCCCAGGCATCTTTATAACTAATGGTGGTAGATTAATGAAATCCAATGTTATAGTTAAATATGAATATATATATGTGGTTCACTCAAAATAATATGAAAATTGATGATGATGGAATCTCAATATCACATCTCAACCCATGAAGATGTGTCACCAATAGTTTCAAAATCCCATCTACGATGTGAATCATCTAAAATGTTTTAGTAGAAGTAAATTTATGATGGCCCAAACCTCACCACTATAACACGCATCTGCGGGGGAACAAACTCCAGTTAAATGACCCACACCATTGTGGATAAATGGGTTCAACTATATAAGTATCTGTATAGAACATGCACCCTTGTTGATGGGGTTCTATACATGTGTCACACTTTCTCGTGGCATATCTTATTGAGGGTTCCACTATGTATATAGAGGGTTATTGCCCTAGTTGAGGGGGGTTTTAACTATATAGGTTGAGAACTGAATCAATGGTGGGATGGGGGGTTCCACTCTAGTCATCGAGGGATAATGCCCTATCTGATATGGTGGTTCCACTGTACAGCTAGAGGACCCACACCCATGGTGACGTGAGTTAAATGCTCTAGGTTGATGACCCAGGACTTGGTCTGACACTTTGGACTAACTTTATAAATTAGATTCATGTTCTCTATATGATAAGGGTATTCCAATATTAAATATGGGGACACAAAAAAAAGATTATATGAGGCTCAGTTCTATATACACCTTTTGTGAACCCTCGAGATAAATCTCATTGTTAGGCATCACAAAAAATTTACATATTTTCGGAAACATATCTCATTGTATATGAATAGCCACAATGGGAGGGAGAAATAAAGTTCTACATGGAAAAAACATTCGATATCCAACTCAAGGGACAATATTAGATTTAAAATTCGGGAGATATTAATATGTTATGTTTCTTAAAATTGAACCAAGTGGTGAAATATGTGTGAGGGGACCCACATGAAATGTGTTACTATTCCTTAACCAAGCTTTTTCCTTATAGGTACACATTATAACAACTGTGTAGGGATACAAAAAATGTAAAAGATCAAGATAAAATTACCATTCCACTATAAGAATCAATTATGAGCTTGGTTTTTTTGTTTATCCACACCGTGTTTGGGTACATTAGTATATTATATGCTGCTTCACATGGGGTACAACTCGTGTAATCCTTCCAAGCATGTGCACTCAGGAACATGGAATGTGAATGGTTGGTGTCTCTATAAACGGATTCATCCAAAATGTAAATGTGTTAAATTGAATGGTGGGTGAGTACAAGGTATTTAATCCTTATGAATTTAACAATCCCTATCCTCCACACCTAAGGGGATACACAACATGTGTTTATCCTAGTACATGAAATGTTGAATGGTTTATCATAGTTTCACATATTCATGTTGAATTAAAATAATTTTACCATTCTTCTTTGATTACAACTTAATTTTCATCTAATATTTGTGTATATTGTTGAGATATAATACTTATAGCCATTTGCTGCCCGAAATTGGATTATATCATGATGATGGCTTTTTTCATGGCCCCATGCCACATTTTAATCAATAATTGATGAGTTGATCTCTATTTTATAATAAGAACTCCCATTACTCATAAAAACCCAGATACATCCTTAGATAACAACATCACCGCTACCATGCAATTTCAACATTATTTTTAAGGGACCTGTCATGCTCAATAATACCAGACAATGTCGATCACATACCGCATGGTCCTTCTGGTAATGAATTAAATGCAAATAGTGAAAGAGGCACCCCAAAAATTATAATTGGTATTTTCTATAAATTAGTGCCTAATGATCAAGAATTTGAATATCTGGTCTTATAAAATAATTAAAATTAAAAATCTAATTGCTACATGATTGCATGAAAATGCCACAACTGGCCGATATCAAAGAAAGACATTGATTCACTCAATCAATTCAATAAAAAAGTTATTAAACAATATTTTCACTAGTCTTATATGTATAATAAAATATTTTTTATTAAATATCATGGTCTTTAATTATCTAAGGGGTTCATTGATATTGATTCTCTCTGATCTGGTTTGATCCAGCATATCGTCCTCATCTAAGGTTACATTCCAAGGGAAGAAGATAAAAGGAATCCTCTTGAAGGTACCAGTATGATGATTCAACCCATGGGTGATTCCCCCTAGAAATTTATATATAAGAAAACCTACTAGGTTAAAATAATGAATTAATATATTTTATTTATTTATTTATCCACTCAACTAACTAGCAATGGGTGAGATATCAAAATGACCACTATAACCTATTTTAAGTTGTTTCAATTATAAATGTAGTGTTACAAACTCACCAGTGGTTTCTGATTTTTGACATGATAATACAGTTATAATTTTTTCAATTTTTATTTATGAAAAATAATGCACATAATATAAAATATATTGAATTTTTTTATGAAACTAATTCATGAATTACTAGGCCTCGAAATTAAACATTGTTCTATTCCCTAGATCAGGAAGTATTTATAGAAGTATATACATGTTTTACAATGAAGAAACTAGGTCCATACAAGTGAAAATAATTATTTTCAAATGTGTTTTGGAGGTAGGTTTCTTCACTATCAACTATTCTTTATTATAACAAAAATAGTTTTTTCTAATTGATTTAATTGATTGAATTGAATTATGACATTACTTTTTCATTCATTTAGAGAAACATAAATACAAATGTTTTTATAAAATTATTTAATTGGATGGTTTTGGGAATATTTTTTCTTTTATGATTTTAAAATATAAATTTCAAAAATAGGGTTTGGTGTTATATATATGGGAAAATAATTGTGGAATTGTTTTCAAAAAATGATATTTTTTACTGAAATGAACTACAAACGGTTTCTAGAACATTTGATTATAATTTGTTTTCTATTGATGTGTCCCTATATAAGGTTTGTTTTAAATTGGAATACAATTATGAAACCATATTGAAGCATTGTGTGCTATTGGATCACAAAATTTTTGGTTCCCTTATGATGAATTTGTGGATCAATGAGAGATAATTACTGATTATAGAACAATAGCATATGAATAAAAATGTCATTTTGTTGAAATAATTTTATGGGTATTCCAATATATGATTTTTAAAATTTTTTTAACTTATTTTCATACATTCCTTAATACTATATTGGTTTTTAAAGATACTATTGAAATTCTAATAAATTGTTTTCTACAAATTAAATAATATAAATGTACTGACAAGTTATATCCTAGTGAAAACTATTGAAAACTCGTCGAGGAAATAAAAATGGGGTTTATACACCCCCATTATTGGGAAAATTTATATATTTGATGATATTATGTATTGAGATATAATAAAATACAAGGTATCTCATTTATATATAAATGATTCATGATACCAAGGGCATGGGTGGTTGAGTTTGAACTGTGAGTGTGTTGGGATTTGATGAGATGGTGTCATTGGATCAATTGATTATTTTTGGTTTGGTTTCAATTTTTTTCTATGATATTGGCCATACTTTTGGAAATATACATTAATATGAGTTTTTAGTGAGTGGTTTGGTTTTCATTGAGTTGTGATTATTATTTATCTTTCAACATATTTTCGAATTCATAGATTCTTTTTTATGGTTGGATTTTTTTATATTTAATTTAATGAATTTCTACAATTTCAAATTAATCACTTTGATATTATATCAATAAATTTGTGTCATTGTTATGATGTATAAGGTGTAGTAATTACCTCCACCACTTACTATGCCAATGGGTGAGGGGTAAGATGTTACAAATAGTATTGATTTTTTTTCATGGAGTTGGAAATATCAGTCATGATACACCATGATTTGGGATATTAGAAACGTGATTAGATTTTCGGGACATGAAATATAGATAATAAAATTGAATTAAAAACTTATTTATGTTGAACATTATGTTACAAAAATGATTTTATACATGAGTGTTTTGAGACACTTATAGGAGTTGTAACCACATCATCTTTAGTATTGACAATGAGAAGTGAATGATTTTCATTGATGTAGTTGAATTCTCACATCTAGTTTATAAATTGTATTGAGTAATAATTTATGATTTTCTAAGAAAGTGTTGATTTTTTGAAATATTTGAAAATGGGTATATTTTAAAAAATCATGGTGGAAATTTTAAAAATATTTTTATAGTAGAAAGAGTTTTATATTAGAAAGCCTTATTAGGATATGTGTGATGTGGTAGATTTGGAATATTTAGGACATGATTTTTTAGAGAGTGAGACAAAATGGGGTTATGTTTTTGTAATATAAATGGTGTAAGGTAGACATAATTTAAATCAATGAGAAGAGGCTGCTAAAAAAGTAGTTGAGACTAAGGTATAGGTAAACCAATAGATAGTTTTGAGAGTTTTTTTTTCATTTTAGTCCATGGATAGAGGCAATAAAAAGGATGATCTAGGGTGATGGGATCATATAGTTTTTTTTTCAAAATCATAATACATGCATCATTAGGGGTGATTTAACGAATGGAAGCTTAGATGTTTGGATAAATTGGATGAATCGAACTTTCAATTTAAAAAGAACACCATATGAGATGATAATCAAGGTGGAAAATTATATATTGGAGGATCTTTTATGCTTGAAGCATGATTTAGTAGTTCTTCTTAATTTAGAAAAAATATTTACTTGGTAGGATTTTGAATAATTGTATAATAAGTAATATGATACTATCAAATTCAATAAAATTGACCAACAATACTTTTCAGAATTTATTCGGATAAATTACCATTTATAGAGTATGTACATATATTCATGTGTTTTGTCAAAATTATCCCAGATGTGTCTTCTTGTGCATCCTTCAAGGGACATATTTTTCAATTTTTGTTATATCTAGATTCTCCCTCAAATATATTTTTTCCTTTTCTAATGGATTATCTAGTGATTTTTAATAGATTATTGGAACTTGTGGAATCTCTATTGATAAGAATAATAAGAAGAGGTAATCCAATTTGTATAGTGGATTTATAACTTCAAATCAATCAATGGGATTGAGGAGAAATCCTCTTAAATAAAATATTAATCAATGATGTTATCAAAGATGTATATATAGATAACATGAAGGGGAATTGTATGACACTAATTAGGGAATTCCTCGATATTAAATAGATGGTGAATATTTAATTCCTTTTTAACAATGTTATGTGTTAAAGTTTTAGGGATACATATCATGTTTTACATAAGTCATAATCTTTAACATTGTTCTTGAAGAAGAATATATCTCTTTATTTCAACATAGAATTATGCAATGATTCTTGAAATACCATGACTCATCAACTAGAACAAACATGAATTGTAATGAAAGACTAATATAAATTGAGTAAGAAAGTATAATGACAAGAGGAAATTATATTTGATGATAATTATGGAAAATTATTTTTTAGATTTATGAATATATTGAACACAACCCTAATTTAATATTTGTTCAATACAGGTGAATTCCATTGGCATTTATCTTCTAATGAAATTTACGTTCTAGTTTTTCACGTTGATATAATTCTTTCTATTTTGAATCGTTTGACTACCACAGGAAAAAATATATGTTATTCCATTATGTGTTAATGAATGTTCTATAACTAGTGTTGTGGTTGAGTCGATTTTTTATTTAACTCTTCATGATATGGATTTATATGAAATAATCATGTGTATAAATTTGAAGATAATGTTCAAATATTACAAAAAATAGAATACATTATGGGATTGACATACAACTAATGATGGAATAAAGAAACTCTTCAGATGAAATATGAATGTTTATATAAGATCATTTGGATTTTTGGCACTATCAGATGAAACCATCTCATACAATAAGGATACATTTAATGTGGAATATATGGATGAGATCTACATTAGAGGTTTTTTAACAATTGATGATCATTTTGGTGTTATTGTTTCGTTATAATTTCTCATAGATTCTAACCAATAGAGAAGATGATATTATGATTAATCTAATACATGGGAAAATACATATCTCAATTCAAATGTTTTGCATGAATAAAATAGAATTTTATGAATTATAGGTAAATTTTGAGGGGATGGAATGAAAATGGTTAATTCATCCATGTATGACCATATAGGAAGCACAAGTTGTTTTGATTTAAAAAAATGATGTAAATATTTGGATTCATGTATATTATCATAAGAATAACCAAGACATTAAAAATTATTTGTATCATATTCCATGATTTGATGAAATTTTTGATGACATGATGAGATATTATTTGTTCTCTAAAATTTAAATTCATTCATGATATCCAAAAATTAATGTTTGAAAGGAGGATATTATAAATACTACATTTAAAATTATCTTTGGAAATTTCAAGTATGTTTCTATGCAATTTGAATATATAAATTAACCAGTAAAATTTATGTTATTGATGAGTGGATATTTACCAGGTATATGGGTTCTTTTGTTGTGGTTCATTTGTATGAAATACTTGTGTATTCTCCGAAAAAGAAAGAGCATGAGAAACACTTGGAAATATTCTTGATTATTTTGTGAGATAATACTAAATATTCTATTATTTAGAAGGTAGTTTTTTATACTATTGGTATTTATCTATATCCATGTATTCTTGAAAAAAAGGATTGATTTATTAAACAAAGGGAATGTGATCTCATCGAATGAAATAAATAACGTCTTTGAGATAAGAACTCTTCACGTCCTGGATGGTTATTATTGATTTTTAATTCCTGAATTATTATGAATAGAATATGAAATGAAATATTGTATAATAAAAACTATTTCATTATCATTGGATAATTAATTTTAGATATTTTTCAAATTCATCAATTTCACCATACATAAAAACTGATTGTGCTATTTCAAAATTTTGGATAAGGTTATATGGATTTATGTGATGCTTCTAGAATTGAGTGAGTGTGAGTTATAATTCCTATAGATCATGTTGATTTTAGGGAACATTGATGTTAAAATTCCATTAAATGAACAACATAACACATGAATTTTGAATTCTAAAGTAGTCCATTCATTGATGACAATGAAACATTACATATACTGGGAAAATTTTATGGTTCCAATAAATAATATGATTTTTAATCAAATTTTATCACAATGGTATTTGAAACTCAGGAAATATGATAGATGTCGTATATTAAAATGATTGATATTTCCATGATGGATATGAAAGGTAATGGAATTTTTATGGCTGATATAATAAAGAAAAAATTAATATGGTTAAATGGGAAAAATATTCGTCAGATCAATGGAATATTATTTTGTTGATAGACATCATGGACTTGGATTATAATGACCATGGTAATACAGTAATTCTATTCCTATTTTCTTTTGTTCCTAAATTGTATGAGATGGTTAAATAGACACCAGCCCTATATTCTTGAATGTTTTTCAATAAGTTCAAAACTCAATGGTGGGGAGACCATTGATTTATGGATTCTGAAAAGGAGTTTAGTTTTTTTGGACATGGGATGCCTATTCATTTGGCAAGTATAGAACTATTTTTATATGCCTTCCATAATTCTAGATGGTTTATTACTCAAACAATTAACATGATGTAAATGGAACATAACGTGAAAATTTGTTATAATAGAATAAAAAAAATGTGGGACTATTTCATATCTGATTCCTATCCTATCTTAAGGATAAATAATATAATAGATATCCAACATGAATGGAACATTCTTTTTTGATTCACCTATGGATGTATGTAAATATATATATATACACACATATATTTATATTAACATGCCTAGAATTGATTGTTTAGATTCATGATTCAATCTGGGAAATTATAGATCAGATCACATAGTGATTCCATATTATCCGTAATTAAGAATATGATATGGTGGTGGAATATCGATGTATATATCAAAGAGGTAGTAAAAATAATGTATTATGTGTTTCAATAATCATAGAAAGTGGACCATGTTTTATCTATCTTTTTTTGGAACACCATCTAGAAAGACCATGAGACTTAATTCACTATGATAATGACATATCTTCCACATATTCATGGGGAATTAAAACATATGATACAATTTTTGGAAGACATTTTTATGATTTGCGTAATATATTTCTGTATTTAATGATATAATAACATAATCTTAGTTGTGTTATTGTATCCAAAAAATTATGAGGCCTTGGTACATATGGATCATTCAAAATAATTGTTGGTTTTTCATAATCATTAACAAAATTTTTGGTGGAAACATGTTATACCTCAGTGGATGGACAAACCCTTAGAAAGAGGTAATGTAAAGAATATAATTGATCAGGTTGAGAGTGGAGATACTAATAATTTTCCCAAAACATATCTACATCATCTTCAAGAACATATGTTGTTGATATTTATTTATCATAAATTCATAATGATCTCTCTAAAGCATTATAATTATCATTTAGGGAGGAAAGTAATGTTATCACCTCGATACAAATTCCCATTGAGAAACATTAATGGGATAGAATGGTGGAATATGATATTTATCTTCCATATATAATTATTTTAGTGTAAAATTATTATCATGTATCCCAATTAACAAAATATGAACAAAATACTAATTGTTTCATTCAGATGGATCATGTTAACCTATATAATTACGTTGATTTGATTTATGTTCTAGTGTGAATTGTTGATAAATAAGATAATGTCTTACATTAGAATAGTATTGGTATACATGATATTTTTTGGAATAATTATTGAATTATGGATGAAATTTGGGAGTGTGTGAAAGAGCTGGTCATGCAATGGCTGAAACTCATTAAGGAAAACAATGAGTTTCATATTATAGGGGATGTAAAAACAATTGCTGAGGAAAATGTGGCACCCCCCGGTTTCAAGTAATTAACCACTTATTTATGTATTTAAAGAACATAATGTTATTATTTTATGTTTTGTGTGGTTTGGAAAAGTTTTTATAGTGTATTATTTTCTTTTAAATGTTTAGGGTTTGATCATAGTTAGTAGAAACCATAGAATAGCTATTAAAAACCCATATAATTGAGATGTTGTGTATTGGGTACGTAAGTTTTTTTGTACATACTTATTTTACATTTGGCTGGAACCAAGGATAAATCATAAAATTATGGGTAGTGGGGTCTATAATGGATAGAAAATTGAATTTAAAATGATTTAATATAAATTTTTTATGGTGTTTAGAGGTATTGGATATCACATAGCTTGTACATAGTTTTACTATCTATGTTCCCTAACCATGAGACCTAAACTATTATATATATATTTTTTATATAACACATCATTCACACATAATGCCTTGTTTCCCCCATAAATTTATCATATATTGAAATTCAATTCTTTTAAGTTCTATAGAGACAAATATCATAGATTTAAGAGTGATTTTTAGGTGAATCTAATTGTGTTGGAGGTCGTCATTCCATTGTATGTCACTATTAGTTTTTGTTTTCAATATATTTATACATTTTTCCTACGTTGAATTTATGAATTTAATTATTTGGGGATATATTATTATAGTCTAATTCCATCCTGGATGAGATAAACGGGTTTTGTTTTAGGGGAACCAGATCTATGGGTGGGTTTTAGATTTTGAAGTTGTGTTTTGTGAATTTTGTATAGTTTTTTGGGTTTTCCAATAATAAAGAGGAATGTAGATTCTATATCGGTGCTTCATGATTTGAAATTGAAGTCTTATATATAAATTATTTAATTTCATGAATTTAATTGTAACATTAATGTGTTATTGTTGGTGGAAAACATTCAATGTTATTATTCTATTAAAATGTGTAATATGATTGTTTGTGAAAAGTGTTTTGGTTCATTTTATTTATTAGATGATTGTAAAATTTTGGTTATGTATTAAATGTATAAAGAATGATTTTGGATATATTAAATAAAATAGAAGTTCTATTGAAATATATTAGAATGTGTTTTTTGAATAAGTGACTAGTGTCTATTGATTTTGTTGGAAGGACCCTAAATTAGGTGCATGTACGGTTATGGTGAAGTGATGTGACCTTATAGAGGGGGAATGTTCCATTAATGAACATGAGATATTATTAACCTGCGAAAATGTGTTAGATCGACAAGAAACATCTCATCAGAATTGTACTATATCATGGAAATGTATTTGTGTTTTGTTGACGTCAAGTGACAAGTATTCAGAAATGGGATTTTAGAAATGGCTAAAATATTTTGTTGGTTTTTGAAGTTGAAATTTTATTTCGTTCTTATAAACTATTGAAATTTAATTATGTTGATTATATGTATTAATTAATATAAATATAACAATATATATTATAATAGTGTAGTTAGTAGGTATATCATTCTTGATATTGGAATTGGTTTTCAAGTATCCCCATTCTAGGTTAATTTATTGGGCTTTAAGATATTGTATATCGAGTCATAGGTATTGGAATGGAATCTCATTTAATTATTAATGCAGCGTGATACCATTTGATGTCATATAGAGTTAGATAATGGAATATTTTGGGAGTTTCTATGTTGGATTAATTGGATTCATTGTGTTTTGTAAGTTTAGTTTTCTCTTTGTCCTCTAATATTTGTATTGGTTTCTACATTATGCTCAGATATGTTTTAGATTTGTAATTTGTTTGGTTTTATCTAAGTTATAATAATTTGTTCTCATTCATTATAAAATCAAATGACTTGGTTCGCCAAGCGGGTTCAATTTCATTATTTAAAATTGAAAAATATTCAGCAAATAGTTAGTAATGACCTAGGAATTTATATCCATCAATTTTTCAAATGGGCATGTCACTTAACAACTTGTAGAACCCTTGGAATCCTCCCAAGGAAAAGGGTGAGAGGATAGATGTTTCAAATTCAATCCATAATACATTTTATAACCTTTATAATATAACCATTATGACGGGAGGACTGAATAGTTGTAATAGTTTATAGAATCGATATAAAAATATTGGTCACTAAAAATATATATTAAATTATAAAATTCTATTATGGTACCTAGATAACTAATAAGATCAAATAATGATTAAAAATATCTTTATTTAAATGTGTTTTGAGAAAATAAATATATTACAGAAATGTTATATTATTGATATTTATAATATATATTTTTATTTATAATATAATAAAATTAATATCATTATAAATTGATAAAATGTAAGAATAAAAATGGTTAAAACATAACAATGTTATTTTCAATAATAACAATTTAGAATTTTATTTTTATTAAAAAATATCTCTATTAATTAAATTTTAATTTTATAAATTTTATTTTAATTTTGACATATAATAACAAAACTATATTATGATATAATTTTTATTATTTTTTAAAATAATTAATTTTTTATGAATAAGGAAAAATTTAATGTTTTTCTAATAAAAATAATTTGAGGAAATGTTATAAAACATGAATTCAGTTAAATAAAATATTTTATATAAAAATATATGTTTATAATGTAAATTTTTTCATTTTAAAATACATTTTTAATAAACAAAACCCAACATTAATGTCTTTAAATGTTAGTAAAATTTTCATTTGAATACTATTTTCACATATATCAAAAATTAATTTTACTCACTTGGATTAACTAATCGTAAAAGAGGTATAAAGAATATTTTATCAAAACATTAATAAAATTTATATAAGCCAAATTAATTTTCATAAATAAAACAATGTCTATTATGATTAATGTTACAAACAAATATAATTCATAAATTATAATTTTCAAACATTTATCTTCTTATTTATTTGTATTTTTTAAAAAATAAAATAAAATATCTATTATATCATTTTTATGTTTTACAATCATCTATAAAAATATATTATAAATAATTTTTTTCATTAATATTATATAATAATTCTATACTTATGTTATAAAACGATGTTTTTCTTTAAAAAAATTCATCAATTTTTATGATTGAATATAAAAATTCAATTTATATTTTTACTAATTATATTTTTTGAAATATAGGGAAAATTTAGGTTTTTAAAACACCATTTTTTAGAAGTTATAACATAAATTTTTTCTAAACAAAACATTTAATTATAAATTAGTATAATTTTTAGAAACCCATATGAAAAATAATAAAAATAGGATCGTAAATGACACAAAAAATCATCAAAATAACATTAAAATATCACTGTTGAGGTTTTATCGACCAACACCGCTATCCAGTTAATTAAGGAAATCTTTTGTGTCCACTAATCCATTAATATATCCATTGAATAATTTTTTTATGATTATTTACATAAATTCAACTTTTCCCTTGCATATAAAAGGGTATCACTCCCACCAATTTTCTAAAAAAATTATGAATATTTATGTTAAGAAACAAATTCAAGGAATCTCCTATAACGAACACCCATGTTCCATAATTTTGGGCCCTACTAAAAGAAAAATCATAGAAAACATAATGTGTCACCCAAGAAAGATTACCTAAGTAAGAAACCATTTATTCAACTATGCTTTATTATTTAGTTTATACTTATCCCCTGTCTAAAAAATTTATATCCATTAATGTTTAATAATTATTTTAAATATAATGAAATTTTATTAAACATTTAGAATGTAATTTTCTTACATATAGTTAACGTAATTCGAAAAACATTTACATTGTTATCTATTTTTTTGATTACCACCATTATAAAGGATGGGATCACTTTTTCAATTTTTTATAATTATTGACTAAAATATTATTACAAAGAAATTTTAGTTATAAGTATAACATTGGTAATAATTTTTTATTAATTCTTATTTAACATTTTAACCCCATATTCTCTATTAAAAATAAAATTAATGTATTTTAGGTGCGGACTACTGCCTCCATGGAATCATGTCTATCATTTTCCAATTAATGGGAAATGATTAAAAATAATGAAAATAAATTTTATGTAAAAAATGATATTTAATAATGTTTTAATATATTATAATGTTACTATTGTATAATATATGAATAATATAAATGATGAAGGATTATTGTAAATATAAAAAGACTAAATGAACCCTAGAAAGAAACTTTTCAAAACGAATACATTGTGGAATCCTATTGAAATGTTAATAGAATTTTAAAATTTGAAGAAATTAAATATATTAAAATAATAAATTATTAATATTGTGATATTATATTATAAAAAATTTACCAACGTCAATATACAGTGGAAGATAATGAGAAATTTCCTAATCATCCTTTGGTAATTGGCATAATTGAAAAACTATTAAATTAATATATGATAGTGTTAATAAATGGATCATATAAAATGAAATAAATATAAAAAACATTTTATATATGGTTATCATAAATACAATTTGTTTACATAAGACATCAGGATCCTCCACATAATTAATCGGCACATCGAGATCATCCACAGAACACTTGTTTTAGGTAGTTTCTATTTTTTAAATTGATTTATATTTCTAAAAAGTGTAATGAAATACAATGTATTTAAAAATATTTATATTTTTATGTCTTCCATTTTTTAAATTTTAACTATTAATATTATATAAGGGTTTTGTTAGACAGAAAACTCTATTCATTGTGTTTTTATATTTTCTAACTTACTTCTCTATTTGGTTGCATCTACCCGATGATTTTTGTTCTTGTTACATTACTATCATATCTTGGAATGTTTAATTTATTATTATAATGATATTTAATTAAAAAAAGTTATTCTTCAAATTTAATATCATTATAAATATTATTTCTGATCTTCTTAAATGATGGTTTCCCCTCATTGTCAATATTTTTCTATACTCTAAAGTGTTCACTCAAATTTTTAGAAGGCAATTTTTTAGATCATTATAATATTATATTTAACTTATATTATTTCTAAATGGATTATTTATTTTTATTTTTTATGATATGGGTTTCAATATAAATATATTTAATCAGAAAAAGGGATGATCATATCCTTCTTCATTGCTTTTTAAAAACATATTCCATTTCTCTTTCTCTCATATCCTCACTCTTTTTCTCATGTTTGTAACAAATAGAATATATATATATATATATATGAATAAAATTCATTTATAGTTTATTAAACATGAAATAATGAACATAAACAACCAAAAAATTATATATCCTTAAATTTGAACTATTTTATATCTTTCAAAACAAACCCCCTCAGTTTTAAATGATCCATAATATAGTATACTATGATAGATATTTTAAAGTTGGTTTATATAAATAGTAATAAAAATAATGAAAATTACATGATTTAAACATTTAAATAAGATTAATGTCTTATATAATTTTTATAAAAAAATAACAATCATTTCAATGAAAAAGCATTATTTTCTAGAAAAATATATTTTTTCTTAATGAGAGTTTAGTTAAGATTTGAGATAAATTATTATTATTATTATTATTTACCATATATATAATATATATTTTTTAAAAATAAATTCAATTTATTATCATTATATAAATATTTTCCTAGGTATAATATTTTTTGATTTTTCTCATATGCAATATTTTTCTTTTAATAGTGAAAATACATAACTACAATGGAAAACTACATTTTGAATTTAATTGTTTTTAAAGATAAGTTTTTTATATATATAAAATTAGTTGAATTATATATCTAAAAATTCTATTTAGGTTATTTCATTCTTTAAAAAATTTATTTATGATTTCAAAAACATTTAATATTTTGGACATTTTCTCATTTAAATTCCTCTTCCAAATCGTGTATATGGGATTACTATTCCATTAACATTTTACACACATTTGAGTTTAATATTTTCTTTCCATTTACAAATTTTCAGTTCAGGAAAAATGTTTCCCGAATGGTGACCTTCTAACATTGACCTTTTTTTCCTTTCCAAATTTTGAGTTCATGAATTGTGTTTCCAGAACGGTGACCTTCTATTTTTGAAATTTTTCTTTCCTTTTCCAAATTTTGAGGTAATTAATTGTGTTTCCAGAATAGTGACCTTCTAATTGTGACCTTTTCATTCCTTTTCAAAATTTTGAGTTCATGGATAGTGTTTCTAGAATGGTGAGCTTCTAATGGTAACCTCTATTTTATTTGCCAAATCTCAAGTTTGTGAACATTGTTTCCATCATCATACAGTTTCACTCCTTTGACGTTTCTTTTGATGTAAAATGATTTTAATTCCTCATTTTAAAGACTCTAAGGTGGATTCAATATCCTTAACTCCTATATTAATTATTCTTAAGGATCGAGATGATTTTACTTGGTCTAACCACATGGTAATCTACATATGAAGGATTTTTTTGAAAGCATACAAAGGATAAAAATAACTAGTGGTAATGTTTTTTGTCAACTATTTCTATTCTTCATCCACCACCATTAATAATTATTTAATGATATTGGTATAATAACCAATTAATTTTATAAAAATCGATTTTTTTGTATGAATAGTTACCTAAGACCACTATTCTTGATCTACTTCCTACATTAATACACTAAAAATATATATAATCAATTTAATCATGAGTGATTTAATCATTTACTAGTATTTGTAAACAAGATAAATACATGATTTCCATAATAAATATGAATATAGAAATTGCTACAAATTTTTTTTCCTTAGAATAAAATTCTTCCATCAAAAATATCTCTGAATAACATTCACAGTACACCTCATGAAATTCATTAAATTGAAATAAAATAATAGACTAAAATGCCCAGTATGGGTTAATTATACCAGTAGTTACCATGACATAATAAAAATAATCAATATGGAATTGTACATAATTGAAAAATATTACATACAAATACTTTTAATGTAATAATCATTATAGAAAGGTAAATGGGTAAAAACATTTTCTATTTATCCATAACAGTACTATTAAAAGCATTAAATAATAACCAATATGGAAAATTAAATAAATAAAATCCAATTAATTTTAATAAATTAACAAATATTGTTATGAATTTAGTGATAATATCACTGAGAAAAACTAATTTATAGTAATAAATAAATTATAAATGAAATAAAATCCTCTTAATTTGATGTCATATTTAGGGAACATGAAAACTCAATCATCTATATCAATATTTAAAATAGATTAAAAAGGATTTCTAGAACCCTATTTAACTATGTCTATAAATATAATTCCTTACATGACACTACATACACATCTATGAGATATATATAATATATCCCTTCACATTTAATACATTTCTATATCATTCCTCATATATCTAAAAATCTACTTATTTAATAATAAAATTTCATTATCATAAGAAATATATTTTGTGTAAGGAAATCATGCTTAAAAACATTTTCCATCATAAAAAAAATAAAATTAAATTTAGAACGTCATATGTTTAAATGTTATACGATATAATATTATATATTTCCATTATAAAAAACATATATATATTTTTTGAAAATTAATGTCCAATGATAATTAAAATGTGAATAATTCAATATAATGTTATTAAAATAAAAAATCAATGAAGTATGTGTCAATACAATTCCTGATCAAAAAACCATAAACCATACAAAGTAAAAATTAACATGGTATCAATTCAAACATTTCCCCATTTTAGTATATTTAAATAAAATATATTTTTTATTGATTCATATAAATATCATTAAACATTATTAAATACATTCATCTCGATAGAAAACATTTCATATTGAGATGAAAAATTTTAAACAAAAATTTCATGAAATTGTTAAAAATAATTTTCCTTGAAAACAAAAAATTAAAATTATAAAATAAACATTAAAACAACCATGTACATATAATTCATGGGAATTTTTTTCATTCTATAAAAGTCTAAGAAAACACTAAATTTATTTTTTTTGGTAAAATCCAAACATGGAAGTTTTTGAAAAAGATAATTTGATTCAATTTAGAAGAAAAATAAAATTGAAATATTTTCAAAAATATCACTACTAAATAAATTTTAAATGGTTAAAAACAATTCTTTATAAATATTTAGAATTCTTGGTTCTCGAAGCCAATAGATTAATGTTCAATGATTGAAATGATGTTAAATTTTATTATAAAAATGTAACATTTTTTTGGGTACCAATTTGTTCAAAAAAAGTATTATTAAATAAGAATGTCATAAATAACAACAGTATAACAAAATGAAATTGTTTTATTTATTTAATTATAAAATAATATTCAAAATCTTATATTAAAAAATAAACAATATTGACTAAAATGATGTCGTCACATAAACACATTCATTGATCATAAAACAGATGTCATAACTATTCAATGAATAGATTTTGAGTAATGCCCTAACCCCAGAATCCAAAAGTTGGTGAATTATTTTAATACATTGGCATGATTACAAAAATCATGTTTGGAAGGACCTATTAGTTTAGTCATCTTGGAAAAAAGATACATATATAAGTTCAACTTTAATACTTGAAAAGAAAAAAACATTGTTTTATTCCATTAGAAACATCCATGCTTCCAAGATTATTCCTGAAAGTCACTCATTACTAACTTCTTCATATCCTGGGAAAATGAAACATAAAAAATAGATGAGCTCAAATGCTCAGTAATTGTATGAAATATAGAGATTGATAAAATAAACATTTGGCATGGTGAATAATTTAAAACACATGGCTTTAAAAATAGTAAACATGAACACTTTATGGCAGGAATATGAGATAAGTAAATAATTCCATAATAAGACATAGTCATGGGTATTCTACTATTTGAATAACAACATGAAATATTAATAGAAAATCTTATAATAAAGGAATGCATATTGTCGGACATCATGATCCCATAGTCAAGGCCCCGTGGAAAGACTACAGATAAGATTTTGTCAGGGCCTTGTGCCAAGACACAAGTTTGTCTCAGGAGACCTACCGATGCATCGAGGAGCTATAGTGGGATCCTACAATCAGTTATTAAGTCTAATGCATTCCACATATGAAAAGAATGAAATAGAATATCAACATTCATATTAAAACAAGCATAAAAATGTCAATATTTTAACAACAAATAATGAATGGCATCAAAATACCACATCCATGGTTAGAAATAAATCATTCAGAACAATATCGAATATTGTATAACAATAGATTAATCTCGATCGTGAATAATTAAGGATATTTACATAGATGAAAATAATCATAAAAAATTTGATAGAAATATCCCCCTTTTTCATGATGATATGTAAAAGTCACATTATTTATTATGAAGCCAATTAAAATAGATATTTGAATAAATTATCCCAAAACACTTTTAATTATTTAAAAGTGATTTTAATTTTAAAAAATTAATGTCCATATAAATAAATCCTTAAAACCAATTTTAGAAAATGGACATTAATGAGAAATATTTATAAGAATAAATCTATAAAAAATTTAAAATGATATTATAGTTAGAGTTCATAACCAAATTAGAGACAAATAAATATAGATGATTGACATAATAAAATTTATAATATCATGACAATAAAGGGATTTATGATATACTATGTCAATGTATATTATATACACCATATAAAAGTTAATTTGCATATAACAGCAAAGAAGTCACAATGGAATGTAAATTGAGATGAAATCACTAATAAAGACCATATCCTTTGGTTAAGGATAAATCAACTACATAATTATGTGTGAAAAATATAAATAGACTCTATATAAAAGGATATTCAGTGTAAATAAATCAGAGGACATTCACACATATTGTTGAAAAAACAACACCATTGACTTGGTTGTTTAACTCAATGAATGGAAATTGTGTTAAGATAACTCTTACCATGTTCATATCAATGACTTGAAAAATTATCAATGGTGTGATTTTGTGTATCAAAAGTATATCCACACAAATAGGCGTGTAAAATTACTACATTAATATAAAATAGTGATTCCACAAATAATCATGGAGTAAAATAAATGGTGAAGTGTACGTAAAGCCCAATGATTGGAAATTGAAATTTTAAATTTCCTTACTTATTTGGTAACTCACAAAACATACACCCCATGAAAGAAGAATTATATAATTAAGTAGTAAATAACCATATATTAAATTATATTACATAAGGAATAAAATCATGGCTAGTATACACACCTCTCTAGAAGAAATGGTTGCAATATAGCATGAATCTCACGAGAATAAGAAGTGAGATGAAATCCCCTTACCATGTTGTAATCAATCAAGTCATATGACCAAAAGTAATAACCAACAAATAATTCACATAATACCTGATTAGAAAGAGGATAATGATAATATATATTAAATGGTATTAAACAATACACCACATGCAGTAAATAAGTGGTGAACAATTGAAATCTCATAGAATCAAATGTGAGATAAGAAACCCCTTACCTCAAGCCTGACATGTCTTATATGTTCCTTCTTATTCGTGCATAACAAACATAAGTTAATTTATTCGTTATTAACAAAAATTTTCATGTTTATTATTCCTTTTATATCACTTATTTCCTTGATGTAACAGTTAGTTAATTATTTGAGTTCATATTGGATATTTTATTGTTGTTCGGAACTTGATTAAAAATGAACTTGTAATAATTACAATTTTTCCATGTTGAAAAAAGTACATTATCTCTAGAATAATATACATTATTTGGATAGAATATATATATATTATATATCCAGTATATATATTTATTTGTAATAGTACGTAACATTTAGGGATATGAAATGAAATGCACCGTTAACGGAGACGGTAAGCCGTACATACACATGAATGCTACATTCATTTGTATTTTTTATTTTAACATAATTAAAACATAATGATAAATAAGTATATTATAATTCCAGTATAATATCATATATAAATAATTAACTCCAGCCTTTATATGACTCACAAAATTCATTAATGAGTCATATCACTTTGAGGGGGCGGTAGTCCGCACTTCCTCGAATGAAATTATCGCATTTTACCCATAATGGAATCCATAAAGGAATATATAAATGGGAAACACAGAATCATAATGAAAACATAATCATAATATATATCATATATAAATATAATTCTATATTAATTCTCACCATGAGAGGTGGTAGAAGAAAATAAGACAATCATCGTTTCGTGAGGCGTTAGTTTTACATCCACAGAAACAATAAGTTCATTACCCATTAAGTGTAGGTTTGTGTAAGTGTAGATGGAATCCTTCTCACAACAATATCCTAGTATATTAATCATACTATTGTTGTCATAAAATAAAGGAATAAAACTATTTTAGGGGTTGGAGAAGTAAAATAAATGAAAAGATGTTAAGAGAAACCATTACCTTTAATTTGGGTAACTCCCATTGGTTTGATCAAAATATACTTCTTGAAGAGACTTATTCATATGGTAGGGATTCTACATAGAAGATTGGGATTTTGAGAGCTTATTTGGGCTCATTTTGGATGATCCATGGGGCTTGAGAGGTGTGAGGAATGAGTTAAAAGTTGTGTCCTTTTATAAATTTTATCTCTCAAAATGGACTTCATTTTTGGATTCATAGTATCGAATTTATCCTATGGTGAAATTTTGGTACTTTTCGGAAAACTTTAATATTTTGATGAATAGTGAAAATTGCTAAATTTTAATTAAAAACATCTTTTTTAATCAAAATAATTAATAGTGATAAATTATGAATACGAGTGGTTTTAAAGTATATTTAGAATATATTTTTACCATTTAATAAAATTTTGGCCATTGGACATAATTTTACAATTAAACCAAACATAAACAACTATCAATCTTTTGATAGTTATTATATCTTAAAAACACGCTTTTTGTTTTGACAGCGGGAATTAATTTTAAATTAATTTCTGCCACTTCTAAGTTTTGAATTTGGAAAAATGGATTCCATATTTGGAATCTGGATGTTAAAATTTTGTAAATATCTATCTTTAATTTTTAGACATTTTGAATAATTACTTCGGTAAATATTTTATTTACCATGATTAAAGGGTAAATCCAGTAAATAAGGGTTAACAAATAATATTATAACAATAAAAATTACCCTAAAATGTGTCCTAACCTTATTTTTTGATACATGTCCGACTATAGGAATCTTTGGGTCGATTTTGGGACCCCATGGTGCCACTTGTAAGTGATATGGACACTTTATTTTAATTAAGTTAAAATGAATACAAAAATTACACAAGTTTATTTATTTTAGAAATACAATTTTAAATAAGGTTATATATTTTGGATTTTCGACTATAAATATTTATTAGAAAGATAACACGATTTCCTACATAATGGTATTTTATTAATAATTTTTAGACATTAAATAATTTAATTTATTTATGAGACAATGGTGATGCAGTAATTACCATAATAGTGAATGATTAAAATGATTGATATTGTAAATACCCAAAAAATCTAATTTGAGTCTTTTTATGAATTAAACTAATTTTTCAGGTTAATATGACATGTTAGGAATGATGTAATTAACTTTTTTCAAAGTAATCATTCGGTTATGATTTTTTCAAAAATCAAAAATTTGATACTGTAAAAATTGACATAAAAGAGTTTTTAAAACAAATATTATATTTTTAATTGATATTAAATTTCTAAAAATCTGAGGATGGGCCAATATACTTATATCATGATAGGTGTGTCATTAATGGACCACTTGGGGGTCTCTTGGATTAATATAGTGTGTTTATTAACAATATAATATAAAAATACAAAGATACATTGTAAAAGTGAAACTAATTTACTAAGCGTTAATACTCAGAGATAAGGTTAGTATAATGATACAAACCAATATAAATTCTGTTGTTTGAGTTGTTTTCGACCTATACCCACCGTTAAAATTTAAATAATCTACTTTGGAGATATTATAAACGGAATATGAATTTATTATAAAATATTATTTCTAGCTTTTCCAAAGGTGCCCTTCACCCCTATTATAAAAGGGCACTTCCCCTTCTCTTTAATTCACACCTTCAAAGCCTTTTGGTTCGACCAAACTCTGCCAAACTAATCTATCAACATCCCTCAATCCATATTAGAGGCCTTCCATTAATCATAAATCCAACCTAAGAGCCCATTTGATCAAATCAAAAGGAAGAACCCTAAGAAGAGGTAATGATTTCACCACCCCTTTCCAAGTTCCTTTCTTCTTCCACTTCTTCTTCCTTTTTTATTTCCATTATAAAATAATAAATCCAATATCTTATATATACTATGATGTTATTATAAATATGGTAAAACAAAATTCAGTATTCTATCCATCCTTTGACTAACATGTCACCATACGTGCGTACGTACGGCTTACCGTCTCCACGTAGTGGTGTAATTGTTATTAAATAAATAATTTTTTGGATGGGTATAATAATGATTTATAATTCATTTTAATAATAAATATAACATGATTATGATTCTGTATATATGATATACCATCCAATTATATATTATTTTAACATGAAAAGAATGATATTGTCACTCGTGCGTACGTACGAACTACCGTCTCCACGAACGTGATGAGATTCATTCTCCATCGTATCCATTGATGTATAATTATCATTTGATGATTTAAAAATAATGTTTAAGGACTTCATATCATTCTAGATATGAATAAGATACAACCTATCCATTACAATCATGGCTTACGTAACAAAACATATAAGATAAAATGAGTAAGTTAACACCCGAAACAACGATAATACTAGGATATTATTAACAAATAAATGTTAAAAGATCATATTTGATATCATATTAATGTATATGATTATTTTATAATTTAATAACAATTATTTCACCATTATACAGGAGGTTAACCTACCCCGAACCAAGTAAAAGTACAAGGTAAGGGTTTATTTCACAATCTCTTCATTATCCGAGGTTGTTTATACGTAATAATCTACTGGGACTTCTTTATCATCCACATCCATGTTTCTTAAAAATGTATTTCAAAACATTTTTACTATGGGTTAAAGTCATTTTTACCAATGTTGGATTTTATAAGTGGTTTATAATTGAATCTTTCCGTCATTTTCCAAACAACGTCCTTTTTAAGCATTTTGACAAAATTAAGGTAAGAATGTTTTTTTAACTTATATGGCTGGTGCGGCTATTTTCCACCATTATAAAATCGTCGAATCTTTCCTTAAAATCTTATAAGAATATTTTCAAAGAAAATGTTTTATTTTATAAATATATGACTCTTAAATTATTTCAAAATAGAAAGAGATATTTCTCTAAAAATATTTTGGATTTCATCTATGTCAAATCCTTTGATGAATTTTACGCTTATTTGAAGTTGATTTATTATGATACAAAACATTTGTATTTTATTGATGTTTTTGTGATATGTTTGACTGTGGATGTGTTATTTTTATACCATTCATAGTTTATGGATTATGTATTTACATTTCGTATGCTAATTTTAATACGAATGTTTATTTAATGTTTAAACCTTTTCATATGGGAATGCATTAGACTTAATATGTGACGGGTCGTGCCTGCTATAGCTCCTCGATGCATCGGTAGGTCTCATGAGACAAAATAGTGTCTTGGCACAAGGCCTTTAAAAATCTTATTTTTAGTCTTGGCACGAGGCCTTGCCTATGTGGTTATGATAGTCTGGTATTACGCATTCCATCATTATGAAAGCGGTTATTGATATTGCATGTGGTTATTCGATTAGTATAATATCCATGTGAATAAGTAAATGGCATTATTTCATTTTATTTTTTCCATACTATTTTGATGTTCAAGTTTAAATTTTCCTCTACATTGGTATCCTTTCTGGGCATTTGAGCTCACCCCTTTTCTATGTTTTATTTTTCCCAGGATGTGAAGAAGTAAATTATGAATGAACTGCAGGGATATTATGAGGGGATAATAGTGTGGACTATGGAGAGAATATGTTTTGTAGTAGTTTTTCACTTTATTATGTAATGTAAAACATTATGAATATATCTAGTGTTTCCAAGTCTACTAAACCAATCAGTCTTTCGATATTTGAATATTCTTGTGATCATGCCAATGTTATGTAATAATGCACCGACTCTGGGGAACTGGGGTCGGGGTGGTAGAGTTGGTATCAGAGGAATTTTAGTACAAACCATGGAAGCTAGATTTAGATAAACTCTGATTAGAGCACGTAGACCTAAGATGAACTTTTAGGATTATTATAGAAGAACTTCCTAGAATTTTGGTATTATAGAGATTTTGTGAGTTTTCCTAGCAATACATCCCTGTCTGGATACGAGCAGGTAGACGCGACTCTGGCACAAATGTACCTAGGGGTAAAAACTGAAAACACCCTTTGAGCTAGACTCGAACATGAACTGGTGCACGACAACGGTCCTTGCTGCACTCTTGGTTATGACACTCCCGGGGGATATGCTTAAGATAACTCTCATTTTCGTTACAAATCGTTATGAAGGTTTTATGAGTATATAATTTCTCAAATAAAACATTTTTATGACTATGGATTATATCCATAAATAGTTCAATTTATGTTAAGTGTTTTATAAGTTTGGAATTATGTGTTTTGATTAATAAACTGGTCTAGTTTATGACGTTGTTTAGAAATGGTGCCTAGTGGAAGAAATGGAAACTGTATCAATGCACACACTCTATGTAGGGATTTCCCTCCTGATCAAGAGAATTATATTGGAGCTGGTGATGCAACTGGTGCCGATCAGTAATCACCATACTGGGAAAACTCACTCAGGTTATGAATAATAACCTTACCCGTATGGAGTACCCTGATCCGCAGTGTGGAGGATCAATGTTAGGTCAATTAATGAGGCAACAACCACCAACGTTCAATGGGAGTACAAATCCATTAGTAGCTGAGCAATGGATAAATTCACTAGAGAAAATATTTCAGGCTTTGGGGAGTAGTGAAAGGGAAAAAGTTATCATGGCATTTTACCGCCTCACTAGAGATGCTGATAAATGGTTGTCATTGATTCAAAACACAAAGGAATATGATGAAGTATCAAATATTTAATGGGGGGAGTTCAAAGATCTATTTTTAGAAAAATACTTTCCTCGTGACCATCGAGTAGATATGGATAGGAAATTTCTGAGTTTGAGACAAAAGGAGGGTGAGAATATCGCAAAATATGAGGCTAAATTTACAAGGGTAACAAGGTATGCTGGAGATTATATTAATAAAACAATAAGTAAGATTGATCGTTTCTTTGATGGGTTAAAACCATTTCTCCGTCGAGGATTAGTCTCACAATCCTTCTCTTCGTACGAAGACATTTTCTCATGTGCTATCAAGACAGAAAAGGAATTCTCTATGTATTATGACTTCAAAGAAAAGCAAGAGAAGAAGAGATCTGCGGATCAATCTGGGAATGGAAATTAGGGGAAGAAGGGAAAGGTTGAATATCCATCCTGTGGTAAATGTGGGAAGAAATACCGCGGTACTTTCTTGAAGGGAATGCGTGTCTGTTACAAGTGTGGTGAAAAAGGCCACCAAACTCATGATTTCAAAGGGAAGAAGGAAGCTACCAATGTTCAGTGCTACAATTGCAGGGAGATGGGACATTATGCAAAGGAATGTCCTAATCGTCAGGGGAACTTACCACAGAAAAGTACAAGGGATCAAGGCCAAGCTTATGTTATAACTACTACTGAGGTTGAAGCTCCGAAAGATGTGGTGGCATGTAATTTAATGGTTTTTTCAAGTTTAGAAAATGAATTATTTGATTCTGGATCATCGCATTGATTCATATCATCCCAGTTTTCTAAGAAAATTAGATATTTCCAATTTGATTTAACAAAGGAGTTGTCAGTTAAAACTCCTAAGGGAAGTATCATTGCAATACAGTTTTGTGAATTAGTCCCCATTAGAGCACATAAATGTTCATTATCCACTGATCTCATCATAATACCTATGATTGAGTTTGATATAATCCCCGATATGGATTGGATTTTAGATTATGATGCGAAGAGTTATTGCAAGAAGAAGGAGGTTACGATTTTTGATGATGATGATGAGGAACACCTTATCTTTAGATCAGAATCGTCACCACCTAATTCCTATCTAGATCCACCCCTAGTAGCTCAACTAAATTCAATTATTGGGGAGGAATAGAATCAAATTACTATGGGTGAGGAAAGGAATGTTCAATTAGAGTATTTACATGTTGTGAAAAAATATGTAGATGTATTTCCGGAAGATTTACCTGGACATCCTCCAGAACAAGATGTTGAGTTTTCAATTGATTAAATTCCTGGATCAAGGCCTATATCAAAGACCCCTTATAGAATGGCCACTATATAATTAGTAGAACTAAAGAAAAAACTAGAGGAATTGAGTAATAAGGGATTTATTCACCCTAGTGTTTCCCCATGGGGAGCCCCTATTCTCTTTGTTAAAAATAATGATGGATCTATGAGGTTATGTATCGACTACAGGAAGATCAATGATATAACAATAAAGAACAAGTATTCCCGACCATGCATTTATGATTTATTTGACCAACTGCATAGAGCTCAATACTTTTCAATGATTGACCTTCGATCTGGATACCATCAGTTGTGTGTGATGAAGGAAGACATTACGAATACAACATTTCGAACCAGGTACGGGCATTACGAGTTTACTGTAATGCCTTATGGATTGACTAATGCACCCTCTGTATTCATGGATATGATGAATAGAGTTTTCAAGGAATATCTCGATGAATTTTTGGTGGTATTTATTGATGATATCGTGGTATACTCTAAAATCTACGAAGATCATGAAAGTCACTTGCGCATTATCCTGAAGACTCTAAGAAGACATGAATTATATTGGAAGTTTAGGAAGTGTGAATTCTGGCTTCATGAGATTTCTTTTCTTGGCCTTATTTTCTCTAAATATGGAATCCATGTTGATCCTTCTAAGACCAAGGCAATCCAAGAATGACCAGCACCTACGAATATAACTGTGGTACGTAGTTTTATTGGTTTGGCAGGTTATTATCGAAGTTTCATCCAGAATTTTTCCCGATTGGCTAACACATTAACTATGCTCACAAGTAAAGGGGTAAAATCTGTTTGGAAAAAAGAGTGAAGAATGTTTCGAAGAACTAAAGAGATGATTAGTCAATGCTCCTATATTGAATCTACCATCAGGGAATGATGGGTTCATTATTTATTGTGATGCATCGAAGAAAGGACTTGGTTGTGTCCTTATGTAGAATTATAGGGTTACTGACTATGCATCAAGACAGTTGAAAATTCATGAGAAAAACTATCCTACTCATGATCTCGAGTTAGATGCTGTGATATTTTCTTTAATGATATGGAGGCACTACCTTTATGGTGGAAAATGTGATATTTATACTGATCACAAGAGTTTGAAGTATCTATTCTCACAAAAAGAACTCAACATGAGGAAAAACATATAGCTTGAATTAAACAAGGATTATGATTGCACGATACACTACCACCCATGGAAGGCAAACAAGGTGTCAGATGCTTTGAGCAGAAAAGACCATGGAGTTTTGAACAATATGAGAAATGAAAGGGATCCAATTTTAATGGATCTAGTGAAGATGGACATGGGAATAATCAGGGAAGGTGAAACATCAATGCTTTTTGAAATGGTTTCCAAACCATCTTTACTAGATGGGATTAAAAGTTCTTAGACCGATGATGAATAATTTCAAAAGAATATTAAAGTTGTGAATGATGGGAGATTGAGAGACTTTGTGTATGAAGATGGAATTTTGAAATTTGGGAAGAGACTTTGTGTTCCCGATATACCTGATCTAAAAAGGGAATTGCTGGATGATGCTCACAGTTCCAATTTCTCTATACACCATGGGAGCACCAAAATGTATAGAGATTTGAAGGATCATTTTTGGTGGGACAACATGAAGAGGGAGATTGCTGATTTTGTGTCAAGATGTTTGGTTTATCAACAAGTGAAGGCAAGAAGGCAACAGCCTGGGGGAGTCATGCAACCTCTTCCCATACCCGAGTGGAAATGGGACAATATTACGATGGAATTTGTCATGGGGCTACCAAAGACTCCTATAAGGAATGATGCAATATGGGTCATTGTTGATCATATTACTAAGTCAGAACATTTTCTTGCTATAAGAGAAGATATACCACTAGAATGCCTAGCAAAAATATACATTGATGAAGTTGTGAGACTTCATGGAGTACCCCTATCGATTGTTTCTGATCATGATCCTCGTTTTACTTCAAGATTCTATAAATGTCTTCAGAAATCCTTGGATACTGAACATCATTTGAGCACTTCCTACCACCCTCAAACAGATGGACAACTAGAACGAACTATTCAAACCTTAGAAGACATGTTGAGATACTACTCACTTGACTTTCAGGGTATTTGGGATCAATATTTACCTCTGGTATAATTTTTCTATAACAATAGCTTCCATTAGAGTATTCAGATGGCACCATATGAAGCTTTATATGGAAAGAGATGTCGGATACCAACTTGTTGGGATGACGTTGGTGAAAGAAAACTTGTAGGCCCAGAACTGGTGGAGGAAACGATGGAAAAAGTTGAAGGTAATCCAAAATCACATCAAAGCAGCTCAATGTAGGCAGAAGAGCTATGCCAATAATCGAAGGAAGGATTTGGAATTTCAAGTCAGTGATCATGTTTTCCGGAAGGTATCTCTATGGAAGGGAGTCATACGTTTTGTTATGAAAGGTAAGTTGAGGCCCAGTTACATCGGACCTTTCGAAATTCTAGAACGAATTGGGGTTGTAGCTTACCGATTGGGAATGCCGCCAAGTCTCTCCAAAGTACACGATGTGTTCCACATATCTCTGTTGAGGAAATACATGCCTGAAACAACGCATGTACTCACCTATGAGGAATTAGAACTGGAACCTGATCTATCTTATTGCGAAGAACCTATCATGATTATTGATATGAGAGAACAAGTACTGAGAAACTGGACGACGTGTCTGGTAAAAGTTTTGTGGAGAAACCATAAGATGGAAGAGGCAACGTTGGAACCCGAGGAACTTATGATGAAGAACCACCCGAGTCATTTCACGCGGTAGTATTCTAGAAATTTCGAGGACGAAATTATTTGAAGGAGGTGAGAATGTAACTCCCAAAACATCTATGGTATGTTTCTATTTGAATAATGCGATATCGTGTGTTGTACGCAACATCGAGTTCTAACACACCACACCCAATCAAACTAGTCGTTATGAATAGTAATACCTACTTTTTGAAATTTTATAAATTTTATCTCTCATAATGGACTTCATTTTTGGATTTGGAGTATCGAATTTAGCCAAAGGTGAAATTTTTGTACTTTTCAGATAACGTTAATATTTTGATGAATAGTGAAAATCACTAAATTTTAATTAAAAACAAGATTTTTAATCAGAATAATTAATAGTGATAAATTATAAATTTGAGTGGTTTTAAACTATATTTAGAATATATTTTTACCATTTAATACATTTTTGGTCATTGGACATAATTTCACAATTAAACCGAACATAAACAAGTATCAATCTTTTGATAGTTATTATATCTTAAAAACACGATTTTTGTTTTGACAGCGGGAATTGATTTTAAATTAATTTTTTCCACTTATGTGTTTTGAATTTGGAAAAATGGATACAATATTTGGAGTCAGGATGTTCAAATTGTGTAAATAGGTACCATTTATTTTTAGACATTTTGAATAATTATTTCGGTCAATATTTTATTTACCAAGGTTAAAGGGTAAATCCGGTAAATAATGGTTAAAAAATAATATTATAATAATAAATAATTACCCTAAAACGTGTCCTAACCTTATTGGTTGATAAATTTCCGACCATGGGTATCTTTGGTTCGATTTTGGGACCCCATGGTGCCACTTGTAAGTTATAGGGACACTTTATTTTAATTAAGTTAAAATAAATACAAAAATGACACAAACATATATCTTTCAGAAAACCAATTTTTACATAGGGTTATATTTGTTGGATTTTCGACTATAAATATTCATTAGAAAGATAACAAGATTTAATACACAATGATTTTTTATTTATCATTTTTAGACATTAAATAATTTAATGTATTTATGACACAATAGTGATGCAGTAATTACTATAATAGTGAAAAATTAAAATGATTGATATTGTAGAAACCCAAACAAATATAATATGAGACTTTTTATGAATTACAGTAATTTTATAGGTTAATATGACATTTTATTAGTTATGTAATTAACTTTATTCGAATTAATCATTCTTTTATGATTTTAACAAATATCAACTATTGAATAGTGTCAAAATTGACATAAAAGAGTTTTTAAAACAAATATTATATTATTAATTGATTTGAAATTCCTAAAAATCTAGGGTTCTGCCAAAATACTTATATCATGATAGGTGTATTTTTAATGGACCACTTGGGGGGTCTCTTGGATGTATATAGTATGTTTATTAACCATATAATATAAAAATACAAAAAGACCTTGTAAAAGTGAAAATAATTAACTAAGAGTCAATACATAAAGATAAGGTTAGTATAATGACCCAAACCTGTCTAAATTATATTGGATGAGTGGTTTTAGACCTATATCTACCTTAATATTTATATAAAACACTTTTAAGCTATTAGAAACCGAATATGAATTTATTATAAAATAATATTTCTAGCTTTTCCAAAGGTGCCCCACCCCTCTTATAAAAGGGCACTCCCCATTCTCTTTAATTCACACCATCAAAGCCTTTTGGATCGGCCAAACTCTGCCCAAATACTCTTTAAACTTCCCTCACTTCATCCTAGTGGTCCTACTTTAGTCATAAAGACAACCTAAGAGCCCTTTTTATCAAATCAAAAGGAAGAACCCGAAGAAGAGCTAATGATTTCACCACCATTTTCCATGTTCCTTTCTTCATCCACTTCTGCTTCCTTTGTTATTACCATTCTAAAATAAAACTCTAGTATCTTATATATACTGTGATGTTATTATAAATATGGTAAAACCATATTCATTATTCTATCCATCTTTTGAATAACATGTCACCACACGTGCGTACGTACGGCTTACCGTCTCCACATCGTGGTGTAATTGTTATTCAATAAATTATTATTTGGATGGGTATAATAATGATTTATAATTCATGTAAATAATAAATATAACATGATAATTATTCATTATATTTTATATACCATCCAATTACATATTATTTTGACATCAAAAGAATGATATTGTCGCTCGTGCGTACGTACGGACTACCGTCTCCACGAACGCGATGAGATTCATTCTCCATCGTATCCATTTAAGTATAATTAACATTTAATTATATAAAAATAATGTTTAAGGACTTGATATCATTATGAATATGAATAAGATACAACCTATCCATTACAAACATGGATTACGTAAAAAAACATATAAAAGAAAACAAGTAAGTTAACACCTGAAACACCGATAATACTAGGATATTATTAACAAATCAATGTTTAAAGATCATATGTGATATCATATTAATGTATATGATTCTTGTATAATTTAATAACAATTATTTCACCATTATACAGGAAGTTAACCTACCCCCAACCAAAAAAAATTACAAGGTAAGGGTTTATTTTGCAATCTCTTCATTATTCGAGGTTGTTTATACGTAATAATCTACTGGGACTTCTTTATCATCCACATCCATGTTTCTTAAAAATGTATTTCAAAAGTTTTTTACTATGGGTTAAAGTCATTTATACCCTTGTTGGCTTTTATAAGTGGTTTATAAAGGAATCTTTCTGTCTTTTTCCAAACAAGGTCCTTTTTAACCATTTTGATAAAATTTAGGCAAGAATGTTTTTTTAACTTATAAGGCGGGTGCGGATATTTTCCGCCATTATAAAATCGTCGAATCTTCCCTTAAAATCTTATAAGAATATTTTCAAATAAAATGTTTTATATTATAAATATATGACTCTTAAGTGATTTCAAAATAGAAAGAGATATTTCTCTAAAAAGATTTTTGATTTCATCTTTGTCAACATCCATTGATGGATTTTACGCTTATTTGAAGTTGATTTATTATGATACAAAACTTATGTATTGTATTGAAGGTTTTGTGATATGTTTGACAGTGGATGTGTTATTTTTATACCATTCATAGTTTATGGATGAAGTATTTACATTTCGTATGCTAATTTTAATACGAATGTTTATGTTATGTTTAGACCTTTTCATATGGGAATGCATTGGACTTAATATGTGAGGGGTGGAGCCCGTTGTAGCTCCTCGATGCATCGGTAGGTCTCATTAGACAAACTAGTGTCTTGGCACATGGCATTGACAGAATCTTATTTGTAGTCGAGGCATGAGGCCTTGGATATGTGGTTATGATAGTCTGGCATTATGCATTCCATCATTATAAAAGTTGTTATTGATATTGCATGTGATTATTAGATTAGTAGAATATCCATGTGAATAAGTAAATGGCATTATTTCATTTTATTTTTGCCATACTATGTTGAAGTTCAAGTTTAAAAGGCTTTTGTTTTAGTTATACACTTCCTTAAATGTTTATTCTTATTTATGAAAGTTTCCGCTATATTGTTATCCTTACTGGGAATTTGAGCTCACCCCTTTTCTATGATTTATTTTTCCCAAGATGTGAAGAATTAAATTATGAATGACCTTCAGGTATATTATGAGGGGATAATAGTGTGGACTATGGAGAAAATATGTTATTGTATTAGTTTTTCACTTTATGATATAATTTAAAACTTTATGAATATATCTAGTGTTTCCAAAGCTACTAAACCAATCGGTATTTCGAGATTTTATCTTTCTTATGATCATGCCAATGTTTTGTAATAATGCACCAACTCTGGGTAACTAGGGTTGGGGCATTACATAATGTAGGAAATCTTTTTTCCTTACCATAGATTATTTATATTTGAAAAAAATGACTTATATAAACCCATGTAAAAATTGATATACTAAAATATATTTGTTAATGCCGTTTTTGTCATTAAATTGACTAAAATAAAATAAAGTGTCATTGTCATTCATATGTGGCTTCATGGGGTCACAAAATCAACCCAAGGATGACTATGGTCGGTCATGACTCATCCAATAAGGACAGGACAAGTGTTAAGATAAGTTTTTAATATTGTAAAATTATGTTTACCATGAATTACCCTATTTAAATATAACTACGTTAAATAAAAGTCAAAAGTTAATATTTACAAAAAAAATCATCTCATGGATCCACATTTTACGTACTAATAACAACCATTTTTTTCATATATTTGAAATTCAATTCACTGAAGTGGTAAAATTTCATTTTAATGAAAATGTCAGTATTTTAACTACTAGTATGTGGTCTTACTATTCATAAAAGCTTTATGATTTTCATAAAAATATCAAAAATTAATCCAAAGATATATTTGATATTTTGAATTCAAAAATGATTTCCATTTTATGAAATGAAATAATAGAAGTTGCATTAATTAATTTAAAATTAATTCTCGTTGTCAAAACAAATAATGTTTTTTATGAAAAAATAACTATCCAATGATTGACACTTCGTTATGTGTATTTTCAAAGTAAAATTAATTCCAATGACCAAAATTTGATTAAATGGTAAAAATATAATCTAATTATACTTCCAAACCATTAAAATGTATAATTGAACACTAAAAATTATTTTGAATAAAAAAGTTTTTTTAAATTAAAATATAGTATTATATACTATTCAAAAAAATAGGAATGTTATCAAAAAAACAACAAAAATTTATCGAAAGTAAATTTTTCTATCCCAATTATAAATTAGAAGATTATTTTTTCAAATTGAATATATAAAAGTGTCAAATATTGGATTTAAAAAGGTTTCACCAATAAAATGCCGTAAAATTTCAGTTTTTTAAAAATACTACCTTTTTCTAAATAAAATGAATCTGTTCATAAATTATGTCTATGAAACACATAATATGGATGTAAAAATAATAAGGAATATTTAAAATTCAAAATTCAGTGAATACTATTCAATACTGATTTTGAACAGCTAGATTGGTAAGCCGTCGTGCGCTTGAACTCGGTGTTGTGTGACGTGCAAGATATTGAATTACTTTAAAGAGATAGAATACTATGAAACATTAGGGTTTTATATTCTCCCCTCCATCAATAAATTGTGTCCTCTCAATTTATGATCGGGATTGAAAATTTGGTGTTTGACATATCGAAATATATTAGTTGAAATCCTACATCGAAAATGGATTATTGAGGCCTCTATTTTAAAATAAATAATGGTATGTGTGAAGGTTACCTAAAATAACACATACTAGGTTTCCATGTAGAAATCATGGATATGGAAGATAAATCTAATCATCATGTTCTGATGGAGAGTGATCAAGAATATTATTATGAGAATGTTAATCACATAAAATCCATAAACTTGTGATGGGTGGAAAGGTATTTGATTACCTGGTAGGAAAATTAAACGAATAATGTTTTTGTTTTAATTTCCTTTTCATAATTATAATGAATTTATTTATGTGATTTATTAATATTATAAGGAGATATACTTACATTATAAGTATAGTTTCATCCATTAAAAATTTTCTACCAGAAAATCATCATTTCTCAAAATAATGAGTATTCAAGATGACTTGGTTACACCTGAAGTGCTAGAATATACTTATAGAGAATCACATAACCCACAAAGGATCTATATATTTCCATTTTCAATAAACATTAACCCATTCCATAATGGTTAGTAGATGATCAGATGATCCCCAAAAAGGACAATCCATTATAGAAAGAAATTCTACTCTTAATCTCCAAAATTTAAACAAACAATAACCAAAGTTCAACAAACAACCTTCAATGAACAATTTTCCATAAAATAGTCCAATATAATTATAACTATGATTGAAACCCAAATCATAGAATAATTTTATTATTCAGTCTTCCACATTAAATTGTATTTCCAAATAACATCGACTGCTCATAATGTCACATACTTAAAATTAATTAACATAATCACATATTCTCTATGATATGTTAATCATTTTCATAAATAACACAAATCGATATAAATCGGAAATAAACATAGGGAAATATCCACCATTACTCATCAAAGGAAATCCCATAGTATTCTATTTCCCATGGCATATACTATTCCCAACAGAGCGAACGTCTTCCAAAATAACATTTATCACTTAATCACAAAATCATTTTTCTATAATAAGGATATCAATTTGATAATACATAAGGTCACAAATCAACATAATAAAATCATTTAACTAAAAATAATTTTTCACACTAACTAGGGAAATCACATAGTCCAGTTGTAGGCGATAAATCTCAATCGCACTCTGGTTGTGGGTTTGATGCTCACAACTTTTTCTGACATGATGGGTTGTCACACGGTCTTCGTGTTGTCCTTTTTCAAAAAATAAATTTTATAACATTACCAAAATGATATAAATTCCACAAAATAACCACAACATAATTTAACCCCAAATGTTATCTCATACCTCAAATTTTAATCCCAAAATATAATAACATGTAATTACCTATAACTCAATGATCACATAAATCTAAATGGTTATTTACACATATATCCATAATAGAAAAGATAATTCTTCCTCAAATATTATTTTCACATAAAAAACATCAGGGTTTAAAATACAAGAGAAAATTCTTTTCAATATAATCCCATAAAAAGAGAGGACTAATACTTTTAAACATTTCTCCATCCATTTATTTCTACATAGCATATTCTTTGATGAAGAGGATATCCAATAGAATAGGGCATCCACTCAGGTAATGGCCAGGTCCAATACATTTATGGAGAATGACTGTAAATTTATACTTGGGACAATTATCATTTTATTTATTATTACTCTTCATTTTTTCTCATCAATTCATTACTTTATGTCCTTCTTTCCCAGACGTAAATCAAATATTTTTTCCATTGAGACACTATCCTATGTGTCTCCTTCCAAATTTCCTGAATGATGGAAATTGAGGATTATTTTTTCCATGGGGTCCACTACTGGAGCTCTTATCATTCATCACATTTCTCTTCATTTTTGAGTCCAGGTGTTTGTTAATATATATGTTATTGATCATATTTTGGAAAAATGAATCAGCATGACCATGATACCTTTTACTCCTATCAATATTCCATTTTGTTACTCATTTCCACCACCATTCCCACCATGTACATCATTTTCAATTACTATGACGTCCAAGGAATCTATCCATTGACTAAAACAAGAGAGCATAGTGTGAGTAACAATAGTCAAAAAAATATTTAGATAATATCATAAAACCTTATTTTTATTAAAAACTCCTTAGGATTAACCATGGTTATTTATTCTCATTTTATATTAAAATCAATTACATTGGTTTGTGAAGAAAATATAAATTATTTTAAGAATATCCCCTGGGAGTGTTGTAACCAAGAGTGTAGCAAGTCCAATTGCGGTGCACTAGTATACCCCAGGTCAAGCCCAAAACTCCTTGTTGGATTTTTCACTCCTAGGTACATCTGTGACAGAGCCGCCTCTACCTACTTCTATCCAGACAAGGATGTATTGCTTGAGAAATAGACCAAATATCTACATTACAGAAATATTATAATATTATTCTATTATAATCCGAAAAGTATATCTTAGGTTAATGTTCTCTAATCAATGATTATATAAATCTAGTTTTCAAAGATTGTACTAAACTTCCTCTGATACCAACGGTATCGCCCTGACCCCAGAATCCTGAAGCTGGTGCATTATTTTAATACATTTTCACGATTACAAGGAATCAATTCCAAAATGAACTATTAGATTAGTAGTCTTGGAAAAAAGATACAAACATAAGTTAAACATTAAAACATTAAACGAAAAATGACACTAATTTATTCCATTAGAAACATCCAAGCTTACAAGATTATTCATGCATGTCAATCATAACTAACAAATTCATATCCTGGGAAAATGAATCATAATAAAGGGGGGAGATGAAATGCTCAGCAAGACTAATAAATACAGTTGAAGATAATATAAACATTTGGCAGGGTGAATAATTGAAAACACATGCCTTTACATATAGTAAACATGAACATTTTATGTTTAGAATATGAGCTGAGTAGATAATTTTATAATAAAACATAGTCATTAGTATTCGACTAATCGAATAACAACATGAAATATCAATAGCTAATATCAAAATGGTGGAATGCATAATACATGTCATCATAACCCAATAGTCCTAAACTTGTGCCAAGAATACAAATAAAATTTTGTCAGGGCCTTGTGCCAAGAGATTAGTTTGTCTCATGAGACCTACCGATGCAATGAAGAGATATAGAGGGATCCACCTATCACTTACTAAGTCTAATGCATTCCTCATATCAAAATTTTGAAAAAAAATATCAACATTCGTAATAAAACTAGCATATGAAATGTCAATATTATAACCACAAACCATGAATGACATAAAATGAGCACCAACACAATCAAACATAACTCATTACATACAATATGGTATATTGTATTATAATCTATTAACCTCAGTTGAGAATAATGAGGGATATTGACATAGTTGAAAATAATTATCAAGAATATTTGAGATAAATATCCACCCTTTTATTGAAAACATTTAAAAGCCACATTATTTATCAAGAATCCATTTAAAATAGATTTTTAAATCAATGAGTCCCAAACCAATTTTATACATTTAAAAGGAATTATAATTTTAAAACATTAACGTCCATATAAATAAATCCTTAAAACCATTTTTATAACATGGACATTAATGAGAAATATTTAGAAAAATAATTCTTTAAAACATTTAAAATGATGTTTTTTCTATAGTTCATAAGCCAATGAGATTGACTTGAATATGAATAAATGTGGTACTCAAAATACTATAATATCATGAGAATAAATGGATTCATGATATAATATGTCAATGTAAATTATATACACCATATAAAAATTAATTGGCATATAACAACAATGAAGTCTCAATGGAATGTAAATTGAGATAAAATACATTATAAACACTATATCCTTAGATTATGGATAAATCAACGACATAATTATGTGTGGAAAATATAACTAAACCTATATGACTATATATTATGTGCAAATAAATTATAGGAAATTCACACATATTATTGAAAAAACAACCCCAATGACTTGGATGTTTAACTCAATGAATGAAAATTGAGTTAATATTACTCTTATCATGATCATATGAATGACTTGAGAAATTATCAATGGAGTGATTATGTGTATCAAATTTATATCGACACAAAGGGTAGTGTAAATTAATATATAAATAATAAATAATGATTCCACACATAATATTGGAGTAAAATAATCGAGGAAGTATGCGTTAATCCCAATGAGTGAAAATTGAAAATTGAAATTTCTTTACCGAATTGTTAACTCATAGAACATACACCCCATGAAAAAATATCATACAATGAAGATTTAAATACCCATAGATTAATTTATATTAAACAAGGAATAAAATCATGGCCAGTACACACACCACACAACTGGAAATATTTCCAATACAATGTTTTTCTCCAGGGAATAAGAAGTGAGATGAAATCACTAGACAACGTTGTAATAAATCGAATCGTATGAAAAAAAAGATAATAACCACCAAATAATTCATATAATAATTAATATAAAGCTAATAATGATAATATATATCAAATGGTGGTAAAAAATACACCAAATGCAATAAATAAGTGGTGAACCATGGAAATCTTACGGAATTAAAAGTGAGATAAGAAACCCCTAACCTCATGTCTGACATGTCTTGTATGTTCCTAGTTCTTATTTAGTTATAAAAAAAGTTAATTTATATATGATTAAGAACATTATTCTTATTTTTTATTCATTTTATATCACGTATTACTTTGTGATAACAATTAATTAATTATTTGTGTTTGTATTGTATATTTTAGCGATGTTCGGGACTTGAGTCAAAAAGGATCTTGTTATAATTAGAATTTTTTCATGTAGTCAAAATTCAAATATTAACAGAAATATATACATGATTTCTATATCATATATATATATTATACATCTAGTATATATATGTATTTATAATAGTACATAATAATTGGAGATAAGAAATGAAATGCACCGTTCACAGAGAGGGTAATCCATACGTATGCTTGAACGCAAATTTCATTTCTAGTTTTTTATTGTAATAAAATTAAAACATAATGATACAAAAATATATTATAATTACAGTATAATATAAAATATAATATCATTAAATCCATCATTTAATTGTCTCACATAATGCATTAATACGTCATATCACTTTATGGGGATGGTAGTCTGCACTTCCTCAAATGAAATTATCACATTTTAAAAACAATGTAAACCATTAAAGAATGATATAAATTGTAAATACATAATCATAATGAAAACATAAACATAATATATATCATATATAAATATATTTATATATTAATGTCCACCACGTGAGGCTTAAAGATATAATTGGACAATCATTATTTCGTGAGGCGTTAAATTTTCATCCACAAAAACAATATGTTTATTACACATTAGATAGTGGTGTCTGTATGTTTAGTGCGAATACTCCTCATAAAAAAATACTAGTATATTAATGATGCTAGTTTTGTTATAAAATAAAGTAATGAAATGTGGTCATGAGTTGGAGAAGTAAAATTTATGAAAAGTAGTTAGGAGAAACCACTACCTTTAAGTTGGGTAACTCCCTTAGGTTTAAACCAAACATACTTCTTGAAGTGACTTCTGAATAAGGTAAGAATTCTATGTAGATGAGTGATATTTTGAGAGATAATTTGGGTAGACTATGGACAATCCAAGTGGATTTTGAGGTGTCATAAATGGGCTAGAAGTTGGGTCCTTTTATAAGGGAGAGGAGGGGCTATTTAGGAATGTTTGAAAATGTAATTTTATTATAAAATAATCTTCAGTTTAAAAAGGTACAAATCAAATTAATTTCAAAGAAATGATGACTAATGTTCGAAATAAAATCATCCAATAAGAATTGGATAGGTTTTGGATATTTCTTTAATATTAATAATCTTTTTTATTTAAATCATTTGTTAATGAGGTAAGTACTGCAGCATTATTGTGTCATAAATAATTAAATTTAATTGATGTCTAAAAAATAAATAAATAACATAATGTATGAAATAATTTCATAATTCCAATGATTATTTATATTTTAAATGATTACTTATATAACCACATGTAAAAATTTTTATACTGAAAGTTATTTGTTAAAGTCATTTTTCTGTTTACTTTAAGTTAGTTAAAATAAAGTGTCATTATCATTATTAAGTTCTTCCATGGGGTCCGAAAATTTACTCAAGGATGAAAATGGTCAGCCATGACTCATAAAATTATGTCAGAACAAGTTTTATGTTAATTGTTTATTATTATAATACTCTTTTTATCTTGAATTGCCCTATTTACCTTTGACTGCGGGAAATAAAAGTCAAAAATTACTATTCACCAATAATTATTTTCATCTTATTGAACCAAATTTTACTTACTAATAACAACCATTTATGGCATATTATTTAAATTCAATTCATAGAAGTGTAAAAATTTCATTTAAATGAAAAAGTCAGTTTTTAACTACTACTATTTGGTTTTACTATTCATCAAATATTGATGTTTTTTTGGAAAAATACCAAAAATCAGCCAAAGCTATATTTGATATTTCAAATTCGAAAATGATGTCTATTTAACAAATTTTAAACACATAAGTCTTATTAATTAATTTAAAATTAATTTCATTTTTAAAAACAATTAGCATGTTTTCAAGAAACAATAAATATAAAAAGACTGGCAATTGTTTATGTATAATTTCATAGTGAATTTAATTCGAATGATAAAAATTGTATTAAAAGGTAAAAATATAATCTAATTATACTTCCAAACCATTCAAATTTATAATTAAACACTATAAATTACTTTAATTAAAACATTTGTTTTTAATTAATTTTTAGTAATTTCCATTGTTCACATAAATATGAAAGTAATCACAAAAACACAAAAAATTTATCAAAACATAATTTTTATGTCCAAATTATATATAAAAATATTATTTTGTCAAATTGAATATATTAAAGTGTCAAATATTGGATTAAACAGTTTTATCTATTAAAATGCAGTAAAATTGCATATTTTTTAAAAAATACATCCTTTATCTAAAAAATGGATTTGTTCTTATATTATGTATAAAAATACATAATATAGATGTTAATATTATATTGAATATATAAAATTCAAAATTCAGTTAATACTATTCATAACTACTTTTGAACAACTAGTTTTGTAAGTCACCATGCGCTCAAACTTGGTTTTGTGTGTGATGCAAGATTTTGAATTACTTTAAAGAGATAATAGAATATAAAACCTTGGGGTGTGACATTCTCCCCTCCTTCAACATATTTCTTCATCGCAATTTAATCTCGGGATTTAAAATTTGGGTTTTGGCATTTCAAAATATCTTAGTTGAAATCCCACATTAAAAATGGATTAATGAGGAATCTATTTTAAAATAGATAAAGGTAAGTATGAAGGTTTCATAAAATAACACATACTAGGTTTCCAGGTAGAAATGTGTGGGTATGAGAGAGAAAACTAATCATCATGTTCTGATGGAGAGTGATCAAGAATATTATCAGGAGAACGTTAATGATATGAATGTCAAACACTTGTGATTGGTTGAAAGGTCATTGATTTCCCAGTAAAAAAAGTAAAAGAACCGCATTTTTGTTTTAAGTTCCTTTTCATAATGATAAAGAATTTATTAATCAGATTTATTAAGATTATAAAGAGATATACATACATTACATGTAGAGTTTCTTCCATTAACATTTAACTACCACAAACTCATCTTTTTTAAAAATTATGAGTATTCAAGATGACTTTGTTACACCCTAAGTGATAGAATCAACTTATGGAGAATCAAATAATCCACAAATGATGAAATATATATTTATCAAGTCATTAAACCTTAAAAAATACCAAAATTGTTAGAACATGATAAGATGATCCCCAAAAAGAAAAATCCCTAACATAAAGAAATTTTACTCTTAATCTCCAAAATTTAAATAAACAGTACCCAAAGTTCAACATAAACCCTTCAAGGAACAATTTTCCTTAAAATACATCAATATGATCCTAAATAAAATTTAATCCCAAAACTAAAAAGAATTTAATTATGTAGTCTTCAACGTTAAATTTTATTTTCAAACAACATGTACTACTCATAAAGTCACATACATGTAATTAACTTAATCACATATTCTCTTTGATATGTTAATAATTGCCATGAATAACCCAAATAGTTATAAATCCTGAATAAAAACATAGAAAAATACCCACCATTACTCCTCATATGAAATCTCATAGTATTCTATTTTCCATCGGCAAATCACTACTACAAAAACAGCCTATATCAGCGCTAAAAAGGGGCTTTAACAGCGCTAAAAAAGCATTGTAAAGCTCAGGACTAATATATGGGGGTCCCTTTAATCAGCGCTCCGAAGTGCTGATAAATGACCCTTTTATCAGTGTTGATAAAAGACCCCTTTATTAGCACTAATAAAAGGGGCCTTTATCAGCACTTTTTAAAAATCACTGATAAAGGTCAAAAAAATTAAAAAATATATATAATACGGATTGAGTGATTTTATCAGCGCTTCACACCCCCTTTATCAGCGCTAGGAGGTCTCCCGCACGCTGCCCTTCCCGCTCATCCTGATAGGTGCGCACCCCCTTCGTTTCCACCCGAACTCGAACCTGGGAACTCACCCTTTTGCTGTTTCACCTTTACCACTATGCCATTTCATTTTTTTCTCTATTTAGTGATATATCTATATATATAGTTATATTTATTCATATACTGATTCATATATAGATATAGATTCATATTAATATAAATATATTTATTCATATATTAGTATATATGTATATATTAATTCATATATTAATATATTAATATATATATATTTAGTTATAATTTTTTATACATATATTTATTTTTATATTAATATATACATATAATATTAGTTTTAAACACATTTACGAAAAAATATTTTTCTATTTGAGTTTATAAATAAATAAATACATGCATACATACATAGATATATAAAACACACATATATACATATATACAACACACAGACACACACAGAGACACATACACACACTAACACATTTATATTTATGAATAAATACATATATATGTGTATTTGAAAATCCATAGAATGTACATATAAGATTTGTTTTAAATTCATTTATGAAAAAAATATGTTTTTGATTTGTGTTTATAAGTTATTAAATAAATAAATTCATATATAAATATATACAACACACAGACACACACACAAGCACCCACACACACACACAGACACATATATATTCACGAATAAATACATATACATGTGTATTTGAAAATCCATAAAATGTTAAAACAATTATAACATATAATCTAGAATTATGTTTCAACGCCACAACAAGTCAAGTCAAAGAAAATGTAACAATCTTCTATATGATATGGGGTACATGCCTAACGGATATCCGGATCAAAATTTATACTTGTTTGAATGTTAAAAAATTTGGGTATCCTGACTAAAAACTCAGTTTTGGATGCCTTCTGGGCCTTTTTTGGGCTCCAAAAATGTGATAGTGGCATTGCCTCTGTCACCAGCACATAGAGCTTGTCGCAGGCTTCGATTTGATTTGCTCTAGAGCTCAAACGGACACCCGAATCAAAAGTCATTGCTGTTTGATGTTTGAGTTACATTTTCAACGTATTTTAGATCTTTTATTAATTGTTTTGATTTCTGGTGTCCTCAAATTGATATTGAATGATTTTTAATCGATAATAATTAGAAAATTATTGATTAATAATACTTTTTAAAAAATATTTTGAAGTTATTTTCACTAAATTTCTTATATATTAAATGTAATAGTCTATTTATATGTATCTATAACATACCTAAAAAATATATATTTTATTTATATCAATATAAATATACATATATAACAAAATATTATTTTTCATGAATAAATGTTTTTTTCGAAACTCAACATTTATCAGCGCTCGGAAAAAGCACTGATAAATCCCCCATTTAAGAGCGCTACTAAAAGAAGCGCTCATAATGGGGTCCCCTTTATCAAAGCTCAGAAAATGGGCTGATAAAGGGGGGCATTTATCAGCGCTCAAAAATGATTGTTGATAAAGGCCCCCCTTTATCATCACTTTTTTTGAGCAATGATAAAGGCCACACTTTATCAGCGTATTTTTTGAGCGCTGATAAAGGCCCCCTTCACCAGCGCTCTTTTTTGAGCACTGATAAAGGGGTAGCGCTTCCCTTGCCAGTTTTTTGCATAGTGTATATTGTTCTTAATAGAGAGAAAATCATCAATATAACATTGATCACTTAATCCCAAAATATTTTTTCTATAATAAGGATATCCATTAGATAATACATAATGTCCCAAATATACTTAATAAAATCATTTTACTAAAAATAATTAGTCATAAAAACAAGGGAGTTCATGTAGTCCAGTGGTAGAAGATAAATCCCAATCGCACTCTGGATGTGGGTTCGATTCACATATCTTTGTCTGACGCGATGGAATGTCACATAGTCTACGTGTCGTCCTTTTTCAAAAACTATATTTTATAACATTACTAAAATGAGATAAATTCCTCAAAATAACCACAACATAATTTAACCACAAATGTTATATCATACAACAAATTTCATCCCAAAATTTAATAACCTATAATTGCCTCAAACTCAATGATCATATAAAACCACTATTTATTTATAACTATAACCACAACAGAAAAGAAAATTATTCCATTAATATCGTTTTAACATGAAAAACTGTAGGGATACAAATATAAGAGAAAATGCATCCAAAGTAATCCCATTAACTAAGAGAACTAACCCTTTTAAACATTTCATCATCCATTTATTTTCACATAGCTTATTCCTTGACCAAGAGGATATCTTATTGAATAGGTCAATCAATTGGGTAATTTCCAGGTCCCCTACATTTATGAAAAATGGCTGTAAATGGATTATTGGGTCCATTTTTATTTTCTACCATAGTTCTCTTCATTTTTCCTCTATAATTCATTACTTTATGTCCTTTATTCCCACATGTAAAGCCTTTCTTAGTTCAATTGAGACACATTCCTGGCTGTCTCCTTCCACATTTCCTAAATGATAGAAATTGAGGTTTCTTTTCTCTATGGTCTCCACTACTGGAGCTCTTATCATTCATCGAGTTTCTCTTCTTTGTTTAGTCTAGAAGTTTGTCAATATATATGTTGTTGATCATATTTTTGGAGAACTGATTCGGCATGAACACAATATGTTTTACGTCTATCAACATTCCATTTTGCTGCTCATTTCCACCGCTGTACCCACTATGTACATCATTATCAAAGATTCTTTGACTTCCTTGGAATCCAGCAATTGACTAAAACTAGAAATCATTGTGTGAGTAACAATATTCACAAATTTATTTAAAGACTATCATGACACCTTATTTTGAATTTAAAACACATTAGGATTAACCAAGGTCATTTATTCTATTATTATATTAAAATCCATCAAATAGGATTGTAAAGAAAATGAAAATTATCACAAGCATATCACCCAAGAGTGTCGTAACCAGGAGTGTAGCAAGGCCCATTGTCATCTACCAGTATATCACAGGTCAAACCCAAAACTCATTGTCGTTGTTTTAACTCATAGGTATATCCGTGCCAGAGCCGCCTCAACCTACTCATATCAAGATAAAGATGTATTTCATGGAAAATACACAAAATCTCTACATTACCAAATTTCTAAGAATCTCTTTTATACAAATCCTCAATTTCTATCATTGGGTAATGTGATCTAAGAATATTTTATCTAAATCTAGTTTCCACAGTATGTATTAAACTTCCTATGATACCAACTGTAACGCCCTGACCCTAGAATCCTAGAGTGGGTGCTATATTTTAATACATTGGAATGATAAAAGTAATAATTACTTAAATGAACTAGTAGATTATTAGTCCTATAAACAAGATAAATATATAATTTCATCATTACAACATGTATAGAAAAAAAACACTAATTTATTCAATTAGAAACATCCAAGCTTCCAAGATTATTCCTCCAAGTCACTCACAAATAACTTTTTCATATCCTGGGAAAATAAAACATAATAAAGGGGTAAGAAAAAATTCTTATAAAGAGTATGAAATAAGATTGATGATAATATAAACATTATGCGTAGTGAATAATTGTAAACACATGCATTTTCAAATAGTAAACCTGAATTTTTTTTCAGGAATATGAGATGAGTAATTAATTCCATAATAAAATATAGTCATGGGTATTCAAGAAGTCGAATAACCACCTAAAATATCCCTATAAAGTCTCACAATCATGGAATGCATAATGGTGAACATCATAAGATCATTGTCAAGGACACGTTCCAAGACTACAAATAAGATTTTGTCAACGCCTTATGCCAAGAATAGTTTGTCTAATGAGACCTACTGATGCATCGAGAAGCTATAGCAGGCTCCACCCATCACATAATAAGTCCAATGAATTTATCATCTCAAAATTTTAAAACTAAATCTCAATATTATTATTAAAACTACTATAAGAAATGTCAATAATTAATTAGAAACCATGAATAACATAAAAATAGCACATCCATAGTCTAACATAACTCATTCAATACAATATATAAGATTTTTTTTATAATATATTAACATCTAATAAGAATAATTAATGATATTGATAGATTAAAATAATCATAAAAACTATTTGAGAGAAATATCCCCCTTTTCTCGAAAACATTTAGAAGTCTCATTATTTATCAAGAATCCATTTAAAATAAATTTTTTAATCAAAGTGTTCCAAAGAAAATTGAATCATTTAAAAGGTCTTTTAATTTTAAAACATTAATTTATATATAAATAAATCCTTATATCCATTTTTAAAACAAGGACATTAATGAGAAAGATTTAGAAGAATAAATCATTAAAACATTTAAAATGATATTTTTGTTAGAGTTCATAACCCAATGAGAGAAACTTTGATATAAATAATTTAGGTAATTAAAAATTTATAATATCATGAGAATAAAGTGATTCATGATATACTATGTCAATGTATATTATATACACTATATAAATGTTAAATGGTGTATAATAACAAAGAAGAATCAGTTTAATGTAAATTGAGAAGAAATCCCCTATAAAGACCATATCCTTTGGTTAAGGATTAATCAATGAAATAATTATGTTTGAAAAATATAAATATAGTACATATTCTTGGATATTTATTGTAAATAAATCAGAGGACCTTCCCATATATTCTTAAAAAACACCAATGACATGGATGTTTAACTCAATGAATAGAAATTGAGTTAAGATTGCTCTTATCAAGATTATATCAATGAGTTGAAAAATTATCAATGGAGTGATTATATTTTTCAAAAGTATATCCACAGAACGGGTAGTGTAAATTACTACATTAATTATAAACAGTTATTCCAAACTAATTATGGAGTAAAATAATCAATGATGTATGCGTAAATCCCAATATGTGGAAATTGAAATTCGTAATTTACTTACCGATTTATTAACTCAAGAATCATGCACCCCATGAAATAATGATCAAGGAATTATGTTTTAAATAACCATAAATTAATGTGTATTACAAAAGAAATATAATCATGGCCAGTACATAGACCAAAAAATGGAAATAGAGGCAGTACAATGTGAATCTCATGGGAATAATAAATGAGATTAAATCTCCTTAACACGTTATAATCAATCGAGTTGTATGACCAAAAGTTAAAAACCATCAAGTAAAAACTAGAATAAAATTAATATAATGAAAATATTGATAATATATATCAAATTTCATTACACAATACACCACAATCAATAAATTAGTGGCGAATAGTGGAAATCTCACAGAATTAAAAGAGAGATAAGAAACCCCTTACCTCAAGTCTAAAATGTCTTTTATGTTTCATTTTTTTCTTGAATAATAAACATAAGTTAATTTCAACATAATTAATAAAAAAATTTATGGTTGTCATTCTTTTTATATCACTCATTACATATCTATAGCAATTTTTTAATTATTTGAGTTCATATTTGATATTTTATCGATGTTCGGAACTTAAGAAAAAATGAACTATTTATAATTACAAATTATTCCATGTTGTCAATAGTCCATTATCTAAAAAATGATATAAATTATTTACATATCATATATATATTATATATAAAGTATATATATGTATTTATAATAGTATATGACATTTGAGATAAGAAATGAAATGTACTGTTCATGGAGACGGTAAGTCGTACGTACGCATGAACACTACTTTCATTAATAATTAGTATTTTAATATAATTAAAACATAATGATACATAAGTATAATATAATTCCAGTTTAATATCATATATAATATAATTATCTCCATCCTTTATGCGTCTCACATAAGGAATTAACGAGTCATATCACTTTGAGGGGGCAGTAGTCCTTGCTTCCTCAAATGAAATTTTTGTGTTTTACCCATAATGGAAACCATAAATGAATTCAATAAATGGGAAATACAGAAGTATAAAGAAAACATAAACATAATATATATCATATATAACTACATTTCCATCATAATGGCATCCATAAGAGGATGTAAGAGATAACTGGACAATCATTGTTTCGTGGGGGGTTAGATTGCCATCAACAGAAACAATGTGCTCTTTACCCATTAGATGGAGGTGTGTGTAACTGTTGTTTTTATCCTTCACATAAAAAAATCCTAGTATATTTAGGATTGTGGTGTTGTTATAAAATATAGGTATAAAATGATTTTTGTGGTTGGAGAATTAAAATAAAATAAAATAAGTTAAGAGAAACTATAACCTTTAATTTGGGTAACTCTTTTTGGTTTGAACCAAATGGACTTTGTGAAGTGACTTCTTACTAAGATAAGACTTATAGGTAGAAGTGTGGGATAATGAAAACTTATTTGGGTATGGGTTGGATGATCCCAGGGACTTTAGAGGAGTGAGGAATGGATTAGATGTGGTGTTCTTTTATAAGGGAGAGGAGGGGCTCTTTAGAAAAGTTTGAAAATGTTATTTTTTATAAACATATATTTTGTTGAAAAGGTCCAAAACTAATTAAACATTAAGATAAGATAACTCATTTTATAAATAAAATCATAATATAAGAATTGGACAGGTTTTTTATACTGTTTTAATATGAATAATCTTATTTATATAAATCATTTATTTCAGATCTAAATACTGCATCATTATTGTGTCATAAATAATTTAAATTATTTGAAGTCTAAAAATAAAAAATACCATAGTGTAGGAAATATATTTATCTTTAAAATTATTATTTATAGTAAAAAATATGACTTATATAACCTCATGTAAAAATTGATATACTAAAAGATATTTGTTAATGTCATTTTTGTCTTTACATTAAATTAATTAAAATAATGTGTCATGATCATTCTTATGTGGCTCCATGGGGTACCAAAATCGACCCATGGATGTCCATGGTCGGACATGAATCATCCAATAAGGTTAGGACATGTGTTAAGCTAATTATGTATTATTATATTATTTTTTACCTTAAATTACCCTATTTACCTTTAACTTAGGTAAATAAAAGTCAGATGTTACTAATCACCAAAATTATTTTCATCTAATTGAAAGAAATTATAATTACTATAAACAACCATGTATGTCTGATTTTTGAAATTCAATTCACTGAGGCTTTAAATATCATTTTCATGTAAAAGTCATTTTTAACTACTACTATGTGTTTTTACTATTCATCAAAAATTGAATTTTATTTTTTGAAAAATACCAAAAATTCAAGCTATGATATATTTGATATTGTAAATTAAAAAATGATGTGTATTTTACCAAATAAAAAAAATAGAATTTACATTAATTAAGTTAAAATTTATTCACGTTGTTAAAACAAATATCATGTTTTTAAGAAACAATAACTATCAAAATATTGACACTTGTTTATAAATAACATCAAAGTGAAATTAATTCCTATCACGACCCCCTCCAACCAAAGATTCCCCTCCTAACCTGGAAATGGTGAAAGGGAGATAATGACCCCCAAGTCCCGTATGCAGTAGGCCCCAGGGTGGCGACTAGAACCAAGGGTATGAGTTTTCACAAGTATGGGAGGCATTACCCTTTTTATTTATTTAGGATCGGGAAATAGGAAAAGTCAACCACCAAAAAGGAAAAAGAACAAGTGTATAGAAATAAACCCAAACCAAGCCCATATGCATGTTTAAACAATTTTATAACAAGGTACAAGTACAAGAATGCTCAAAGTACAATACCAAAAGATAACAAGAGAACAACAACTGCAACAACTCCAAATGTCTGGCTAGTAGGGTCCCGCACGGCCCTGGTAGTCCTCCTAGAAACCTGAATGTAAACGTAGGGTGATTATACAAATATACTCAATAAGGAAACCAAAAGCTCTCGTGCACAAGTGGGGAGACATCCTAATGTCCCGTGAGAACAACAGAAGAAACTAGAAAGTAATTCTATCCACCCAACCTCACCAGCCACACTCACCAAAACACAAGCAAAACAGGTAGTAGTATATAAGAAACAATAGTATTGGGTACCCCGCACCAGTTCCCTTTAGTTAGCTGCTCTTCCTAACGATGAACGTACTGACGCTGACACACTCTCTCCGCCCGCACACACTTGGGCCTCACCACCATGTCTCCCGCCCGCAAACACCTGGGCCTCGCAACCACATATCCCACCCGCACACACCTGGGCCTCACAACCAAGTATCCCGCCCGCACACATCTAGGCCTCACAACCACATCCTGCCCGCACACACCTGGGCTTCACCACATATCTCGCCCGCACACACCTGGGCCTCATCCTGAAGATTCTTAGGAAACAGTAGAACCTGCCTGAAGAGTCTTGGGCTAAATCCACCCCAATCGAAACCTACCCGAAGAGTCTTAGGTGTAAGGTCGCCTTAGGACATCACTTCTTAGGGGAGAAAGAGCAGGAAGGAGGTAGTAACTAAGGGAAAAACACCATCTCCCATGAAATGGGAGTGTTCGAAACTTAGTGCTCAACATGGGTGGGGTGCGATAAAACACAAAAGATACAGATATGTATATATACCAAACACACAGCCCAAACTATGGCTTCTAAATAGAGAAACTGAGCACGTGCTTCGGAACTGCTACTATGAAGCATGCATACAACAAACAACCCCAACCCAATTTAGGTATTTACGTTTCAGCAGAATTAGATTATTTAGTTCCTTAACTACTGGGAAACTATCCACAACCAACCACATCGATCGTTCGTAAAACATATCCCTACCATCCACATATCAAGTTAGGAAAACACAAGCAACACAAACAAGCTCTTCTTATCAACCAACCAGCCCCATTGATTATGTACTCCATTCCATTACCACGCCACACCATTTATTAACTCTTCCACTTTAATTTAATATTCACAACCCATAGCCCGTTCACATTTAAAACCCAATCCTGCAGCCTCGTTTCCAACCGCCAAAACCACAACTGCATCGTACATCATTTCCCCTTTAATACCATTTATTGCAGCCCTGTTTCCCATTACTAACACAACACTCACACCAACCCATAACCAACCCAACCGCAGCCCCGCTATCCACCCAAACCAAAACAACCCACAAAACACCCCCATCACATGCTACGTAACCTAGCCAACACCCACATGTTCATTATTCCATTTTTGTTTAACCGGGGTGATCACACAAGGGTTACATATTTTCATTTAATTATCCAAATATATGTGATTAACCAAATTACACATTCCACAAAAATAGTCTAGAATGATAGGGAAACATTTAATTGCACATGAAAAGGCCCTCAACAACCGTGATTTTCAGTAAGCAGCAGCTCATTCAATTGAAAACATAATATCACAGGATATAAATTAACAGAAATCACAAACTTCCCAACCCTGTTGTTTGACTAGTTATTATCTTTATTTAATGGTTCAGCTGATTCTCATGAAAACAAGAGGATACCCACCCCGCATGATGCACAAAAGATAGAGAGACAATGGTAAGATCCCTACCTCAACAGGTTATGATCACAGCGCTCCCCTAGATCAACTTTAGAAGAAGTCTGTCGGCGTCCGTCACTTCTGTCGGGTCCCGGAAATACCAAATCGGGTGGAAGTTGGAAATGAAATGCCGAAGGAAAGACAAAATATCCACGCTCGGAAGTTCTTCCTCGTCGTCACGATCCCATGGCCATTGACGGATCATAAATCAGAGATCGAACAAAGAAGTTATGGAAGGAAGATCCTTCGAGTCTCTTAAGAGAGCACTGCTCAGAGGAGAGGGGAGGAGAGGTGTGTGTTGAAAAGGAGGAGGGGACCCCTCCTTTTATAGGCGTGAAAAGAAAAAGTACATGGCGTGTAATTTATGGTACATGGCGCGTACTCGGTTCTTTCACACGGTATTCACACGGCTTCCAACACGGCTCTGCGGCTGTTGACTAGTCAACAAACGGTTTGAGGGTAACACATATGCGGGGAAGGACTACACGACATGTAGTTTAGACACACGACGTGTACTCATTTATTGCACACGGCAAGGGTATGACTCTAACACGGTACACGGCCGTTGACAGGTAACACGTACGTGGGGAAGGACTACACAGCGTGAGGAACCGGGCACACAGTGTGTACCCATCGTTTCACACAGCGAGGACCCGGCCTACAATACGGGGTATACCCGGAAAGGGGGTACATGACGTGTACTCAAACTACAGGGCGTGTAGTTTCAAAATTCTGGAATGTGTGGGAAAAGTCCATTTTACCCTCCACAACACTTCATGACCTTCTTTTTGACAAAGGAAATGGCCGGAGAGGTCTGGGACATTACATCAAATACCTCTTAAAACATTCTCGTCCCCGATAATTCAAAAACCAACCCAGAGGAAACTCAACAAGATACCTCTTAGGTTTCCCATTATAATAGGAACCCATCCAACAACCCTAATCATATGTGATAGGAATTCCTTCTCCTATGTCGAGATATTATCCACTTTAGGTGGCACTGATTCGCCTGCACAGGTTTAATCGCATCCTCATTAATGCGTCTTGATTACGAATTGGGTCTTCCCACTTTCATACATTAGGAATTTTCAACTCGAACTACCCCGAACACCACACAACAAACACACTGCCCGAACACTTGGTTTGGGGAATAATTCCTTCTCCTACATAGAGATATTATCCGCTTTAGGTGGCACTGACTCACCCACACGGGTTCAATCGCATCCGCATTAATGCATCTCGATTAACGATCAGGTTTTTCCATTTCCCCACACATCTGGACATGTCAAACATTACCAGTGAACAAGGAAACAAAAAGGTCTCTCAAATAACAAGCCAAGCATTTCATATATCAAAGGTACAAAGTACAACATCAACACAAAGCTCTAAAGAACAAGGAAAAAACACAAGTCAAAAAAAACTCCGGGTTCTGAGCATGCATCTGGGTCTCTCGCTCCCAATTTCTCTCCTTGAGGCCGACATGCCTCCACAACACACGAACCAATGGAATGGTTCATCCACGGAGCACTGTATCTTTACGATCTTCGATCCAGACTGGTCATTCCTCGAAGGTTGCGTCGTCTCCCATATCTAACTCTCCCCAGTCGATAACATGAGATTTGTCGTGTAAGTACCGACGAAGTTGGGAGACATGGAAGACGTCATGAACCTTCTCCCACTAAGGTGGCAGGGCCAGCTGATATGCCACCTCGCCGACTCACCTCGGCACCTCAAAAGGTCCAATGAACCTAGGTGAGAGATTTCTCCTTTTCCCAAACCTCTGCTGCCCCGGTCGAGGGGAAACCATCAAGAACACATGATCTCCCACCTCAAACTCTAAGGGCCTCCTCCGACGATCAGTATAAGACTTCCGTCAGTCCTAAGCCACTTTCATCATCTCACACATAAGCTGGACTTTTTCTGTGGTGCTCTGCACTACCTCTTGTCCAAGAGAACCTGTCTCACCAACCTCTGCCCAGAAAATGGGTGAATGACATGGCCTTCCATACAAAGCCTCAAACGGTGCCATGCCAATAGTAGAGTGGAAGCTGTTGTTGTAGGAAAACTCTACTAAAGGAAAGTGTCATACCCATGATCCTATGAAATCCAGAACGCAAGCACGCAGAATGTCCTCCAATGTCTGGATAGTCCGCTCTGTCTGCCCATCGGTCTGCGGGTGGAAAGTAGTGCTAAGGCGTAGATAGGTGCGAAAAGCATGTTTTAACCCCCTCCAGACTCGTGAGGTAAACTGAGTATCCTGATATTAGATGATAGTTCTTGGGACTCCATGAAAATGCACTACCTCATCTACGTACCTTTGTGCTAAGGTACTCACTGGGCCTGAATCCTTAATTGCTAAGAAGTGAGCTGATTTCATCAGCCGATCCACCACTACCCAGATAGCATCATAACCACCCTGAGCTCTGGGTAGTCCTGTGACGAAGTCCATTGAGATGTCATCCCACTTCCACTCAGGGACATCTAAAGGATGCAAAAAACTACTGGGAACATGGTGTTCAACCATCCCTTGCTGACACACATGGCATTTAGCCAAAAACTCTACCACTGCCCGTTTCACCCCGGGCCACCAAAACTGTTCCCTTAGGCCTTAGAACATTTTTGAAACTCATGGATGTACTTCCAATGCTGAGCTATGGAACTCACGGAGAACTCCCTCAGGCATTTCCTCCAGAACAAACAACCTTCCATGGAAAAGCATCCGATGTCGGTTGTCCTCTGACCACCCCTCTAGAGTGTTACCCTGATCGAAAAAATACCGCATCAATTCCACCTTAGAGTCCCCCCACTGAGACTCCTCCACCTGCTGCAGCAAGGAGGACTGCACCGTCATCTGAAAAAAACAGCCTCTAACACCTTCTACCCTGGCATCCAAGTGCAAGGCGGCCAACTCTCCCATTGCCTTCCAAGCATCAGTGGATTCCTGAACTACTTCCGGATCTGACTTCCTGCTCAGGTCATCAGCCACAATGTTTCCCTTACCTTCAGTGTAAGAGATCTCAAAGTCATAGTCTTCAGGAAACTCAACCCATCTCCACCGTCGCAAGTTCATGTCATGCTGGGAGAAGATATAACGCATGCTCTTGTGATCTTAGAATGCCACAAAGCACTCCCCAAAGAGGTAATGTAGCCACAACTTCAGTGCGAACAATACTGCTGCATGTTCTTGGTCATGGGTGGCATAGTTACGCTCGTGAGGGCATAACTTCCTAGACCCATAATAGATCACTCCCTTCTTCTGCATCAGCACACACCCTAGAACAAGGCTATAAGCATCAAAAAACACCTCATACATCAACCCCTCCTCTTCCAACCTGAGTACGGGAGCACTGAACAACTTCTCCTTCAGGTAGTCAAAATCCTTCTGGCACTGCTCGCTCCATAGGAAGACCTGGTTCTTCCTCGTCAAAGCTGTCAAAGGAGAAGCAACTCAAGAGAAGTCCGAAACGAACCTCCGATAGTAACCTACTAACCCCATAAAACTACAAAATTCTGCCACGCTCTTGGGTGATACCCAAGAAACAAGTGCCCCCACCTTCTATGGGTCCACTGACACTCCATACTGAGGCACCACGTGCCCAAGGAAGTGTAATTCTTGTGTCAAGAACATGAACTTTGACAATTTCTAGTAAAGCTGGTGGTGTCGAAGGACTTCCCAGACTGAACTGAGATGCTCAACATGCTCCTCCTCTGACCTTGAGTAGATCAGGATGTCATCGATAAACACAATGACGAACTGGCCCAGAAACTCCCGACAGACAAAGTTCATAAGTCCCATGAACACAGCCGGTGCATTCGTAACACCAAACTGCATCAGCACAAACTCGAAGTGCCCATACCTGCACCTGAAAGCCATCTTCGAGATGTCACTATCCTTTAAACTCAGATGATGATATCCAGATCATAGATCAATCTTGGAAAACCAACCTGCTCCACTTAGTTGGTCGAAGAGATCATCTATCCTTGGGAGGGGAAATAGGTTCTTGACCATTACCTAGTTCAACCTTCAGTAGTCTATGCATAGCCTGAGACCACCATCTTCCTTCTTCACGAACAAAACTGGAGCAGCCTATGGCGATACAATGGTTCGAAAAAAACCCTTCTCCATCAGATCATCAATCTAAATTCTCAACTCCCGCAACTCCGAAGGTTCCATCCGATAAGGGGCCATCGAAATCGGACGGGAACCAGGCTGTAAGTCTATCCTGAACTCAACATCACGTCGGGGGGGGGGGGGGGGGGGGGTAGAGTCACAACCTCCTCAATAAAAACATCTAGGAACTCCCCATCAACCTCCGGGACATCCATCGTCTCTGTATCAGCTAGAACCACTGATACCCCACCTAACAAGGAAAGGAGAGGATCCACACGCCGGCTTCCCACCTGATAGCTCCTCTCGCCAACAAAATCTAGACGCTTCCCATCCACGTCAGAGAACACGAATCTTCTCCAGAAGCAGTCGATAACGGCACCAACTGAAAACAACCAGTCGATGCCTAGGATGACATCATATGGCTGCATCTGTAATAGAAGAAGGTCCCCACTAGATCGATATGGTCCCAACGTCATCCCACATCCTCGGTAATCACAAGATATAGTGGTCTGGCCTCCAACTGGTGTACTCAGTACCAGTGGTATGGAAAGTCTCTCCACATCTAGTCCTAAGGAATGGGTTAGACCAGGTGCAACAATGGATTGTGAAGCTCCCGAATCGAACATAGCATAAACAAGAGTGCTAAACAAACAAATCGTTCCTTGCACCACCTCTGGTCCTGGTGGAGCTGTCAACTCTATTGCGTGAAACAGTCCACGCCCAGCTCTTCTACCTCTCTGATGTCGTCTACTTCCCCGAACATGCCCTGGTCGAGGTCCCTGAGGAGCACCCTGAGGTTGGCCTCCTCCCGCAAAGTCTTCCCTCGGTGGAGCATGGTCCTGCTGTTGCTGGAAGTGCCTCGCCGACAACTGGTGCTGCTGAGGCGGGCACTGAACCTTCCCACCTACACCGTATTGAGTTTGGGTCGGGCACCAACACTGAACGTGCCCGAAACCTCCATAAGAAAAACACCTCGGTCCTGGGCTTGTGAAAATTGGACGAGGACCCGAAGATCTGAACTAGAACTGCTGGGGCCTGCTCCCCACTGGCCTGAATCTGGAAGGTCCCGTCGCAAGAGACATGCTGCTGACTGCCTTCCTCTTCGATGAGCCCGGCTGGATCCCCTCTCGGGGTGCACCTCCTAGCGAGTGAATCCTCTCTACAACCTCTTCATTATTCTGTACCTCCAAGTACATCGGAAAGGTGAAGGGGGTGACAACAAACTGGAGCGAAGGACGGAGCACCTCCTCCAAAAGTCTCGCCCGAGACTCCACATCCGGAATGAGATCCGGAGCAAAGTGCAAGAGATCCTTGAACTTGATCCCTAGCTCTTGTACTGACATACTCCCCTGCTGAAGGAAGAGTAACTCATGCCGCTTCTCCACCGTGATCATGGAAGAAAGGAATTCCTCTCGGTATTCCTTCTCAAAGTCAGCCCATGGAACCTCTTCCCCTATCCTCTATCCGAGGTAGAGCATCCACCACTGCCGCGCCGCACCTCTCAGCTGACTGACTGCTAAGGGAAACCAGTAGTCCTTCGAAGCACAGATCAAGGTAAAAGCGATCCCTAGCTCTTCAATCCACCCCTTCGTCTCTGTATCCGAAGTACTACCCTCGTAATTCTTGAGGGTCTACCGCTGGAAAGAATAGAGAGTCTTCTGCCCCTGGCTATCTTCCTCCTCTCGGTCAATCCTTATCTGATCGACCGCCTGAATCTATTGGGCCTCGGCCGTCTGAGCCTCACGGGGATGACGTCCAGGTGCCATAACTGTATGGTAAACAAGGATCTCCTAAGCCCAAGTATTAAGGAAAACTCAAGGTTTTATTTTATCATGTTATTTCAATTTCTTTCCCAGAACACCCAAATCAAGTAAAACACAATCATGATGATGCATGTACCTTCCCCAGGGTATCGACCATGCAATTAATGTAGTCTCACTTGGTCGTTCGGTAGGCTCAGAGTCCTTGCATCGGATCATAGGGGGCCCTAAAATCTTGTGTCCTAGCCGGTATTCTCTGGACCATGTCACGAACCATGATTGACTAACATTTTCACCTTACTATCCCATGAAATCCTCACCGTCCCTAACTCCAAAATCCATCCTATCTCTCACCCATCACCTCTGATACCATTCTGTCATGACCCCCTCCCACCAAAGATACCCCTCCTAAGCTGGGAATGGTGAAAGGGAGATAATGACCCTCGAGTCCCGCCTCCAGTAGGCCCCGGGGTGGCGACTAGCACCAAGGGTATGAGTTTTCACAAGTTTGGTAGGCATTACCCTTTTTATTTATTTAGGATCGGGAAATACGACAACTCAACCACCAAAAAGGAAAAACAAAAAGTGTCTAGAAATAAACCCAAACCATGCCCACATGCATGTTTAAACAATTTTATAACATGGTACAAGTACAAGAAAGCTCAAAGTATAATACCAAAATAAAACAAGAGAACAAAAACTGCAACAACTCCACCTGTCCGGCTAGTAGGGTCCCGCACGGCCCTGGTAGTCCTCGTGGAAACCTGAAAGTAAACGTAGGGTGAGCATACAAGTATACTAAGTTGGGAAACCTAAAGCTCTCATGCACAAGTGGGGAGACATCCTAATGTCCTGTGAGATCAACAGAAGAAACCTAGCAAGGAATTATATCCACCCAACCTCACCAGCCACACTCACCAAAACACAAGCACAACATGTAGTAGTATATAAGAAACAAGAGTATTGGGTACCCCGCACCAGTTCCCTTTAGTTATCTCCTATTACTAATGAAGAAAGTTATAACGCTTCCACACTCTCCCCGCCCGCACACACCTAGGCCTCACCACCACGTATCCCGCCCGCACACACCTGGGCCTCACAACCACGTATCCCGCCCGCAAACACCTGGGACTCATCCTGAAGATTCTTGGGAAACAGTAGAACCTGTCTGAAGATTCATGGGCTAAAGCCACCCCAATTGAAACCTACCCGAAGAGTCTTAGGTGTAAGGTCACCTCAGGCCATCACAGCCTAGGGGAGAAGGAGTATGAAAGAGCTAGTAACTACAGGAAAAACACCCTCTCCCATGAAATGGGAGTGTTTGGCACTAAGTGCTCAACATGGGTGGGGTGAGATAAAACAAAAAAAATAAAGATATATATATATATGCCAACCACACAACCCAACCTATGGATTCTAAACAGAGAAACCGAGCACGTGCCTCGGCACTGCTACTACGAATCATGCATTCAACAAACAACCCCAACCCCATTTAGGTTTTTACGTTTCGGCAGAATTAGATTATTTAGTTCCTTAACTACTGGGAAACTATCCACAACTAACCACATCGATCATTCATAAATCATATCCCTGCTATCCACAAATCAAGTTAAAAAACACAAGCAACACAACCAAACCTTTCTTATCAACCAACCAGCCCCATTGATTATGAACTCCATTCCATTACCACTCCCCACCATTTATTAACTCTTCCACTTTAATTTAATATTCAAAACCCATATCCCATTCACATTTAAAACCCAATCCTGTAGCCCCGCTGCCAACCGCCAAAACCACAACTGCATCGTACATCATTACCCATTTAATACCATTTATTGTATCCACGCTGCCCATTACTAACACAACACTCACACCAACCCATAACCAAGACAACCGCAGCCCCGCTGCTGACCCAAACTACAACAACCCACGAAACACCCCCATCACATGCCACGTAATAGATCCAACACCAACATGTTCATTATTCCATTTTTGTTTAACCGGGGTGATCACACAAGGGTTACAGATTTTCATTTAATCAGCCTACTTTATGTGATTAACTAAATTACACATTCCAAAAAAACGGTCTAGAAAGATAGGGAAACATTTAATTGCACAAGAAAAGTCCCCCAACGACCATGATTTTCAGTAAGCAGCAGCTCATTCAATTCACAACATAATATCACAGGATGTAAAGTAACAGTAATCACAAACTTCCCAACCCCGTTGTTTGACCAGTTATTATCTTTATTTAATGGTTCAACTATTTCTCATGAAAACAAGAGGACATCCACCCCACATGATGCACAAAAGAGAGAGAGACAAAGGTAAGATCCCTACCTCAACAGGTTCTGATCACAGCGCTCCCGAGGATCATCTTTAGAAGAAGTCTGTCGGCGTCCGTCCCTTATATCGGGTCCCGGAAACCCCTCCTCGGGTGGAAGTCGGAAAGTAAAGGCCGAAGGAAATACAACGGATCCAAGCTCGGAAGTTCCGCCTCGTCGTCACGATCTCGTGGCCGCTGACGGATCATAAATCAGAGCTCGGACAAAGAAGTTGTGGAAAGAAGAGTCTTCGAGTCTCTTAAGAGAGATCTCCTCAGAGGAGAGGGGAGGAGAGGTGTGTGTTGAAAAGGAGGAGGGGACCCCACCTTTTATAGGCGTGAAAATAAAAAGTACACGGCATGTACTTTATGGTACATGGTGTGTACTTGGTTCTTTCACAAGGTCTCCACGCGGCTTCCAACACGGCACTGCGGTCGTTGACTGGCCAACACACAGTTTGATGGTAACACATACGCGGGGAAGGACTACACAGCGTGTAGTTTAGACACACGACATGTACTCATTTATTGCACACGGCAGGGACACGGCTCCAAAACTGTACACGGTCGTTGACAGGTAACGCGTACGCGGGGAAGGACTACACGGCGTGTAGAACTGGGCACACGGCGTATACCCATCGTTTCACACAGCGAGGACATGGCCTGCAACACGGGGTATACCCGGAAAGGGGGTACATGATGTGTACTCAAACTAGGCGGCGTGTAGTTTCAAAATTCTAGAAAGTGTGGGAAAAGTCCATTTTACCCTCCAGAACACTTCGTAAACTTCTTTTTGACAAAGGAAAGTGCTGGAGAGTTCCGGGCCATTACAATTCCAATGATCAACATTAAATTAAATTGGAAAAATAAAATCAAATTATATTTTCAAACCATTCAAATTTATAATTAAACACTATAAATTTATTTGATTAAAAAAGTTGTTTTCAATTAAAATTTATTATCTTCCACTGTTAAGCTAAATATGAATGTTATCATAAAAACACCAAAATTTTATCAAAACAAAATTTATATGTCCTATTTCAAAATAGCAATATTATTTTGTCATTTTGAATATATAATAGTGTCAAATATTGGATTTGAAAAGGTTTTACCATTAAAAGCCAGTAAAATTTCATTTTTTATAAAACATTTTTTTTTGAAAAAAAATTGAATTTTTTATTATATAATGTCTATGAAACCCATTAGGTGGATGTTAAATTTATATAGAATATGTAAAATACAAAATTATATTATTACTATTCATAACTACTTTTGAAAAGCCCGTTTGGTAATTCGTCGTGCACTCAAACTTAGAGTTTTGTGAAGTTCAAGCTATTATATTATTTTAAGGAGATAACATACTATAAAACCTTGTGGTTTTACAGTATGTGTATCAAATGTAAATCCACATAATATAAATGGAAATAATACATAATATTATAAATATTATTTTAAATATAATCACAGAATACCGAAAATAATGATAATTTAATATAATGAAATTAAAAGAAATTGTGTTATTCAATTCATTAGCACAAGTAATTTTTTGAATCAAAAACTATTTGATGATGTAATTAAAATTAAAAACAAAAATAAATTGTATTATTATTTATTAATGATATTAAATTACATATGGTAAGTATATAATAAATGTAAAACTAAATGGTTCATAACGTACAAATGTTCCTGAATGAAGAGAAATTTTGAAGAAGTCAAATACATATTTCTTAAATTTGGTTGATCATAAAATATCACCATGTATATTTATAATAAACATGTTATAAACATAATAATAAACTTATTAATATTTATAATATTATATATGAGACTTTTATGTGTTTGTATCACCAATACATTAATAATCATTCATTATTTTCAATATTTTTCTGTTTTAATATCATTTTTTTCTCATATGTTTCTTATATGAAAAATCAATTTCTACAAGATTATATAAATTACATCTTCTCCATAAAAATTAATGACATTCTTATATTTTTTTATAAATTTTATATTTAACACCAATCATGAAATATGGTAATGATAAAAGGAACTATGTTAAAATAATGAAGATGGTAAGACATGCATGCCCATGAGTGAAGATTCCATTTATAAATAATCCACTATGAATCAAAGGTAAGTTATATATTTTATTTGTTAAATTTTTTCAAAATAATAAATTAAATATTAATTAATTTAATATATATATATATATATATTAATTTTAGCGAGATCATAAAAATTGATTCGTATCTCATTGTCATGGCAATAGTCCAGACATACACAAAAAATGATATAATTTTTTAGCGAAAATGAAACAAATTGAGGTATTATGTATTGATATTTATAAATATGTCACATATATAATAATTACCTCTTTTTAATCACATATATTCAGTACGATTCTCTTTTTTAAATTCCATTTCTTTCACTTCTGAAAATAGCATTCTCATCACTTCATGGTGAGGTAGTCTACAATACACACAAGCGATGTTATCATATCCTATATGGAATTGATTTTAAACGAAAGACTATATAATAAAAATTCTCTAGAAGTATAATAAATTTTTTCAATATCAATTATATATTTATATACAATATATCCTAATTAAAGGGAAAATCGCGAGATGTGGTAATGAAAAAAATTAATGTTATCGGTTTGTCACGTAATAATCTTCCAGAAACATAAATGATTATTTTATAACATATTTGGTGGAAGATAAGACTATTATAATTAATTTTATTATAACAACACCATCCATGTATATTTATGATAATGGGTATAGTATATTATCAAGGTATAATAATAAATGAATGTTGTGGAAATATAAATAAAATAAAAATGATTATTGAAGTATGTTACCACTTCTTCAGTATCCATGTGTTTTTCATAAAAAAGCCTTTCTATGTTGGATTACATAAAAAAATGTTATAATATGAGTGAAGGAAAATTTATATGTGATTTGGCTAGTTATCCGGATAACCAAATAGTATAAACGGTGTGAATAATGGAGAATGTGTGTCCACTTTTATGTTAGGTTAGTGGAAGGAATGTATTATATTGAAAATACTCATTAATTAACCTATTTATTATCATAAAAAATTACTAAAAAATGAAATATAAAATATGATAAATAGATAAAATAATAATATTTACATAAAATTGATTTCTTACAATTTAATATCTCATTTTTTACCATTATATTTTTAGTTCAACCAAATATTAAATCATTTTTATCATAACTGTGCTAATTAATTTGTTTCTATTTTCACTATTAATTTTCTTCAAAATATAAGATGAGAATATTGAAAAGGAGAAGTTATTTTTATTCAGTAGATTTAATCCATATTTCCTATTTTTGTTAATTGAACTGAGAAATTTTATTTTGAAATTAATCCCACAATAACGATGGGGATGTATGCTTTTAATGAAAAACTATTCAAATATTTATAATATTTTTATATCAACATCCAATATTTTAATAATTATAATGATATAAACATGATTAATAGATATATAATTTAAATATTTTTTATTTTAATCTAATTTAATATTTCATTTATCATTACAAATATTTTAAATGAAATTTTAGTTCTCAATTAAAATTTATTATTTATTGTTTTTCAGTAAAAATTATGTATTTAAAAAACACACAAAACTCTAACATTATATAATTTTGACATTATTATTTAAAAAAATTTAAAAAAATTATAATAGTTTCAAAAATAAATTATAAATTATGTGGGTTATGCGTGAACAATTCAACATTTTTTTAAAAAAAATTTGAGAAATAATTTGATTTCAGATTAAAAGATTTTTTAAAATAAATATGAAACAATACCAATTATTATTTTATTATTTATTTTATGAAACAAATAATGAAATTGTTATAATAATATTCTATATTAAGTTTCATTTACAATTTATGTCGGGTATCACCTTTGATATCAAAGAGTTTTAATTTAAAGACTAATATTTTATGGGATATCTAATCTACGTGATTGGAAACACATTTGAGATTAATAAATGTTCAAATAAAAAAATTAAAGGCCTGAAAAAAATTTCATAACATTAATCTACCCCGACAACAATCAAATGGTTTTTGAAAACATTATTGGGGGATCTTGAAGATTACCAACTCAAAAAATGATGTCATTCATTTTTCCATTACCACCTACCAGTATTAGGAATGATGAAGGATATAAAGAATATATATAATATTTAAAAAATAATTTTATCCCTAGATTAAATATATCATATATAACATTTTTTACATTCCATTCAATAGGGGGTATGATATTTATTCTCATGCATACAATGGACTACCACAATGTGAAGCGATTTATTTCATTTTTCACTAATGATTTACATTGAAGAGAATAAGGATAATATTAACTAATATAATTTATATATATAACTTAATTATGATATTCAGCACATATTTATTATTATTAAAATTTTATATATCATTTTCATTTTTCCATTTTCTCTCACTATGATATGATAATGTCTTACATGTACGTGTGTACTACCACCTATTTGAGGCTATGTGACTCTCTTTTCATAAAAATACCACTTGAATGACATATATAAGTATGTTTTAAAAAATAAAATATAATATAAATTATTATTTAATTTTACTAATGAAAAAGTATTACTTATCTGATTTCTATAATAATCATTGAAAAATTGAAATGTTACTCATGCTTTCTTATGGCATATGGTCTCAATGATCATAATGTACTTCGCATTTCAAAACCATATTTATGGATTTTTTTAAATATAATTCATATATAATTATGGTAATTATTTCATTATAATTATTTTTTATATGATGTAAGTATATAATAAACATAAGAAAAATAACAGTCCGAGAAAAATTATGAATTACAAAACAACGTAATTAAAACTGGAAAAAATAAAACTAATGAATAATTAATAATGAATTAGTCATAATATGTTATAATAGGATCATATATAACAATATAAATATTTTATTGGTTATGTTATATTTTAATTTCACATTCTAAACAACAATATGAGTTTTAAATAATTTTCAACTAATGAAAGCATTAGGTAATAAATAAATTAATTTATTTTTATTCATGGGTTTAACATATACATCATTGATTATGTAAAAAAAGAGTATATGTGTAAAGATATTTTATAATTTTATGTTTCACATTGACAATTATATTTTTATATAAATGTGGCATGCTTAATCAGTTTCTTGATTAATCTCTAATTCAAGGATATGTTAATTGTCAGGGATTTCATCTCAATTTCCATTAATTGAGACATATTTTAATATTATACAACTATTTTTATGGTCTTTATAATACCATATTCACAAAAAATATCAAGAATCATTAATAACTATGGGTATTTTATGTTTCTATTAAAATTATTTCATCCAAGGGGATGTGCCACACATTTTCCATTGATTGAGAGTTATCATACCTATATATATTTTCATTTTAGTTAAATTACTCCTTATACATCATTGATATTATATGATTCTCTATATAATGATTTTTATATATATTTATTTCCGATTTTTATGAATAGAAATATTTTTATAAAAAATTTAATTAATTTATGAATTCCCACTAATGATATAATCATTGTAAGGGATTAATTCCTGATCTATTTCTAATTGAGATAATTTATTCTTGATTTTCAGTTGAATGAAATTATTTAATCATTATCAATTATTAAATTATAACTTTCTTATTCTTTGTTTATTCAAGATTATTCAAAATATTACTTCTGATTTCCACTATTTGTTAAAAAAATAATTATGAATCTATTTTTAATAAAATCCAAATTTATTTTACTCTTCAGTCATCATGTAAAATAATTCTTTCCTAAAATGTTTAGAAAATTATTTTAAACATTTATAAATTAATTATTAAATAAATTTCTCCCATATTTAACATTGTAATTTTCTTTTAAATCAATATTCTTTTAATTTTCATAAGAAGTCCTATTATTAGTTTATTGAAAATGTGAATGAAATTTTTGTTTTAATAAAATTATAATGTATAGAATTTACTACAATCATGGACACTCAATGTTTTACTAATATCTTTATTTGTATCAAATTTTATTTACAAATAAAATAAATTTAAAAATTTGTTCTGATATTATTGTTTTAATATTTTATATTCATAATAAAAAGTAATTTTTTTCATTCGAATATTTTAAAATATGATTTTTTTTATTAACCTTCATAAAATATGTAAACCCCTTGTTTTTCTTCTATTACATTAAATATATATTAAATTTAATTCATCATTATTAATTATATGTATGGTTTATGATCATTGTTACCATGTAATGTATTAAAATTCATATTATTTATTCTTTTTTCGTAATTAAAATTCCATTGAATTATTCAAATTACAATGGAAATTAATATCCCCAAAATGTTAAAATATATATTGTAAAAATGTTTATTTCGAAATATATCATTTCAATATAAGTTTTTCTAAATTATGTTCTATATATTTATCATCGAAAACATTTTATAATTTTTATTCTATACTCATTTTTGATAGTTTACTATAATTAACATATTAATGAATTAAATATATTTTTACATATACGAGTATCTCTTTAGACATGTGTGGAACGGTAAGGCCTATAATTGTATAGCCACTCGATGAATTAGTATTATCATGAGGATAATTATTTTGAGAGAATTAAATGGGTTTTTACCAATAGTTTTTAACCATATGTTTAATGGTCATCATTATAGAGGCATCATGATTCATGACATCATGAAATTCCATAATTACAAATTTTCATCATTATAAATTTATCTATTATTATCAATGATACTTTTGTAATGATTTTACTTCTGGATGCATTTTTTATTGATTAAATAAAACATCTTTTTAGCTATTTACCTTTCCATATCAATTTTTCATTATATAATAATTATATTCTTATTATTGACTAAATGTAATGTATGTTCAAAAATTTTCTTAAAATATATATTATTTCTGGCTGATTGAAGATATATTAAATTATTCAAAACTCTTATAGAGCATTTTATCTCACCCATAGTGTTTTTAATTTCCCTAGGATTTAGTGAATTGAACTATGATTGATGTTCCACAATTTTCTAGAAGAAACAATGTTATTTTAAAAATAATTATGTAGTATTATTTTTCAAATATAGTATAGGACACATTTTTATATCTAATTTGACAATACAAATAATCTATTATCATACTTCTATGAGATCCCGAGTATCATATTCAATTATAATAAATTATAAATCACCAATCACATAAAATGTTTCAGGTCACTACACTATACACTAGTTGAGGTTCCATAGTATCCTTAGGATGTCGACTTTGGAAAGCATTGGATAGGGATCATATCCCTTTGATAATATATATTAATTTTCATTGAAAAAAATAAATCTTTTTTATGGTAAATATACTTTTTATTACAAGTATGATTATTGTTGATCAGACTATTGTTATTGTTATTAGTCATTGGTTGGAACCTGGATAAATTATGACAACGTTGAACAATAATGAAAATATAGTTTCTATAATAAACAAAATGTAATAATAACTGGAGTGAATGTAATTTTTAATGATATTAACTAGTTTTCTTGAAATATTGTTTATAGCCTATACATTAATGAACTAATTTTCTACCAAAAAGAAGATAATTAGTTTTGTTTTCTAAGAGATAAAGTGTTTTTGACGATGAATGATAGAGGATGAATTAGTCAGTTCAAAAGGAATTACTATAAACTCATAATTCCCATACTTGGTTCACAATGTTGTCTTCATAATGTCTTCTTTCTCCACGCATAACAAATTGAATCCAGATCAAAGGTCAATATTTGATAAATATTGATCTTTATGAAACTTATCAAATAAACAATCAATATGTGGTAGCGGATACATATTATTTTTTATTTTAGAATTTATCATTCTATAGTCAATGCATGACCTCATTGATCCATCTTTTTAATAACAAAAATAATAGGGGCTCCACACAGAGATACACTAGAGATAATAAATCATTTTTAATCAATTACTCTAGTTTTTCCATTAGTTCCACTAATTCTAAAGTTTCCATTTTTAAAGGGTTATTTGATATAGGCCTTGAACTATGAATTAAGTCAATGGAAAGCTCAATTTATCATTCTGGTGGATGTCGAAATAAATCTTCTAGAAAACCATCTATATATTCTGGCACAATAGGTGCATGCTCAATTTTTACATTCCATTCCTCACCCATAGTTATTTCACATCCTTCCTCCCTAATTATTTAATTTAGTAGATATACTAGTGTTGGATCTATATATGAATCATATGGTGAGGTTTATGCTCCAAATATAAGATATTACTTGCCATCATAAAAAATTGTAACCTCTTTTTTCTTACAATAATATTTTTTTCATGGTCCAAAAGCGAATCTATACCGAGGACTATATCATATTAAATCATGGGTAAGACAATAAGATCAGCAGATAAAGCATGTCTACATGCCATAATGGTAACTCATTGACATAAAATTATTTCATTGATATTTCCTTTAATATTATTGACTGAGTACTCCCTTATTATGTCAAATTGGAAATATATAATTTTCATGGAAAACTAGGAAGATATAAAAGAATACGATGATCTAGAATAAAAAAACCATTGACTAAAATTTAAGAAATGATTAAAGTACATGCCACCACATCATTAGGAACTTCAACTGCAGTAGTAGTGATCAAATAACTTGTACATGCTCCGTTTTAATTTTTTTGAGATATGTTTCCTTAAAACATTGGGCATTCATTTGAAATATGATCCATTTCATTTAAATTATATCATTTATCATTGAAAACCCAATTTATTCCTTTGCAATCATGATCTTAGTGGACTTTTTGTCCACAGTTCTAAAACTCCCTCTCCCTATAATGATATACCAAAATGTTTCTTCCCACAATTACTACAGGATAGAAATTATAATTTTTCCATGATCCTATTATTTCCTTTTTCAGAGTGTTTAGCATATCACTTCTTCTATTGCTTCTCATTAAAGTCATAAGACATAGAGAATAACATTTCTATCTTGATAGCACATGAGACTATATCTTCATACAATGAGAAGGATTTTGGGACTAATGATCAATGGATAAAAGGATTAAAGCCATCGAAGAATCTATTAATCTTACTTATTAGGTTACATATATAATATGCAGCATGCCATGAAATCCTTCTATATTTTGTATCATACATTGCGAGATTCTCATCCAGCATTTTCCTCAGCTTCAAATATTCCCTTCCCATGTCTTATGGACATTCACAAGGAAATTATTTTTCCATGAAAATCTATTTAAACTCCATCCATTTCATATTTGATACTTCTTCATTATCTTTTTTTCAACTAATGACCACTATTGATCTGTATCTCATGGGATCTGATAAACTTCCATGAAAAAAATTTCCATTTCTCCACACCCCGATCATGAAATGCTTTCCCTAATGAACGTATCCATTGCTCATCTACAAATGGATTTTTAGTCCCAATGAATGTTGGTGGTTTCTTCCTTATGAAGTGATCTAACATTTATCCTCAGCATTGTGGATCATGATGTTTTATACAGGTATGGTTATTAACCATAACCAGAGTGTGTTATCTCGGGTTGGTTATAAGTTGTTAAGCACCATTTGCATCATGAGTGCCATTTATAAATATTTGAATACACTAGATTAGTTCATGAATCACAATGAATAATTAAAAACATGTAAAATACTTAACATAAATTGAAAGGTTTATGAATATAATCCATAATCATAAAGAATTATTCATTGGGTAGTTTTTTACATATAAATTTATAACAATGGTTGGCAATGAAAATCTGAATAATCCTATGTATATCCTGTGAGAGTGTCAAACCAGGTGTGTCATAAGGCATGTTTTCATGTACTAGGATTCCTTGGGTGAAACCAGAAACACTATGTCATAGTTTTCACTCCAAGGTACATATACGCCAGAACCACATCCCGTTATAGTATCCAAGTAGGGATGTATTGTTTGGAAGACCCACATAATATCTGAGTTACCAAAAATTTTGTATTTTCTTAAATACTAATCCACTATTTCTATCTTAGTGTAATATTATACAATCAGATTAAATAAAAATCTAGATTAAATTTTTTGTACTATTCTTATTCTAATACAAACAGTAACACCCTAAACCTAGTAACCCATAGTAAGTGCATTATTACAAAACATTGGAATGATCACAAGAAATAATGTCCCAAATGACCGATTAGTTTTGTATCCATGGAATTACATGATACAGAGACATTTATTAAATTACCTTATGAATAGAAAAAAAGCAACATTCTGTCTCCTAAGAACACACTCATTTCCCTTATCCTATCCATTCATGTCAATCATAATATACCATTTCACATCTAAAAAAGTTAAACATAACAACAGGATGAGCTCAAATACTTAGTAAGCATAGAATCATAGTGGAAACTATCAAAAATTATCATAAACATTTAATACAATGTATATGACTAAAACACATACCTTTTAAACATAACATTCAGAATAATATAGACAAGTTAAATCAAATAATTATATTTGCTTATTCACATGGATATTATAGTAGTCTAATAATAACCTGAAATATCAATAGAGAATTTCATAATAACGCAATGCATAATGTCAGACATCATAACCACATATTCAAGGAAATTTTCCAAGACTATAAATAAAAATATTTTCAGGGCCTTGTTCAAAGAAATTATTTTGTCTCATGAGACCTACCAATGAATCGAGGGGATATATCGGGCCCTGCTTGTCACTTACTACGTCCAATACCTTCCTCACATGAAAAGGTTGAAACATAACATAATCATTCGTATTAAAACATTCATATGAAATGTTAAATAATTTAACCATAAACAATGAATGGTTTAAAAATAGAACAACCATAGCCAAAAATATCAACATACCTTTCAATAAAATATAAATTATTGTATCATAATAAATTAACTTCAAAGAAATATAAAATCCAACAAAATATGTTGATATACTTGAAATAAATCCAGAATCTATTTGTGATAAATAAGTCTTTTTAAATTGAAATAATTTAAAATTTTCATATTTATAAATGAAAATATTTATATTGAAAATATTCTTAATAAATTGTAATGTAAGATTCAATAGTTTAATAATGGTTGAAAATAGCTGCACCCACCGTATATGATGGAAAATATTCTTACCTTTATTTGTTGAAAAAGGCATAATGTACCTTGTTTCAAAAACGATGAAAAGATTCCATTAAAAATATTAATAAAATTTCAATAAAAGGTATAAATGACTTTAACCCCCAATTTGGGAAATATTAAAAATGTTTTGATATATATTTTTAAGAAACACAGATGAGGAAGATAGGGATGTCCTAGTAGATACTTACATATTAAGAACCTCATAAAGAAAAGAGATAGTAAAATTAACCCTTACTCTATAATTTTACTTAGTAGATGGTACATTAACCTCTTTTATGATGTTTTAATCACTGTAATTGAATTATAAAAGAACCACATACATAAATATGACATCACATACGATCTATTAATATTTCATGTTAATAAAATTTCAGTAGTATCATTGTTTTTTGGGTTAAATAATTCGTTTTTATTTTATATGTTTTGTTATGTCAGTCATCATTGTTATTTATAGGATGTATTATATTTAAATCCATAATGATATTTTATTCATAATAATTATTTTTAATCATAAAATTAATGTTATTTAGGAATAGTTATGATGGGGAATGAAATCTCATCATTTAATGGAGATGATAATCCGTACTTACGCACGAGCAATAATAACATTATATTCACAATGAAATAATATATAAATGGATGGAATATTATATATAAAAAATAATTATCATGTTATATTAATTATTTAAATAAATTATACTCAGTATTATACCCTTCCAAAAATTGATGTTTTTAATAAAAAACTACCCCACGGTGTGGGGACGACAAGTCATACATACGCATGTACGGTGACATTGGCATTCATAGGATATATATAATAATGAATGTAGTTATACCATATTTATAATAAAATCACAATATGTATAAGGTATATGTGTTATTATTTTGTTCAGGAAACAATAGAGAATGAGGATGTGAGATAAGAAAAGACAATCGAAATATGTGATGAAATAATTACCTTTTTATTGGGTTCATCCTTTTCATTTGAATAAAAAGTTTCGTTAGGGTGGCTTTATGATCAAATTAAGGATTATAAGACATTGTTAGTGTATTTTGGATGAAATTTGAGTATGTTTTGACTGGGATAAATAGCTTTGGAGGTGTAAATTTTAGAGAATGGGATATTCCCTTTTATAATAGAGGTGAGGGGCACTTTAGGAAAAGTTTGAAATATTAATTTATTATAAACTGATTTTAATTTTCTAATAGATTTTATGGATTTATTTAGATACTATGGTGGGTATGGGTTTAAATTCTTTAAACCAATAGGTTTTACACAAGATTATCTCACCATATTAACCATATCTTTTAGATTTCACTCATAGTTAAATAGTTCAGCATTTACCATGTCTTTTTGTATTTTTATGTTATATGGCTCATAAAAATATTTTTAAAATGCCAAAGAGAACCTCAAGTGGTTAATTAATGACATATCTAACCTTATCTATGTACTTTTTCTAAATCATATATTTTTTAAGATTATTATATAATTTAATAAAATAGTATTTTTTTTAAAAACACATTTATGTCTATTTGGAAACTATCTAGTATTTTATTTTTTAAGTTATAAGAACTTTATTACTTCAAAAAATACTTTCAAAAAACCCTAAGATGAAATATATTACAAAAACAAATCGTGTATGACATCATAAGTTTCAATTTATATATTTTTAATATTTATAACATCAATTATTTTAATCATTAATTAAAATGATAATTAATGTACAATCATTGTGTCATATATAAATTTAAATATTTAATGTGTAAAATTTATAAATAAAATACCATGATGTAGTAAATATATTTTGACTAATAATGAATATTTATAGTTGAATTTATCTTATGTTTAACCCTATAGTAAAAATGGTTTAGTTATTAAAATTTGAACTTAACACTTTTAAATCTAAATTAAAAAATATAAATTAAATGTCCAAATCGAATACAAGTTGATAAAGATGATCATATTTTATTATTAAGGTTGATTATGGTATAAATAAACTTATCACATAGAATTATTATATGTGTTTTAGTAATAATAATATCTTTTTACCTTTAACTACTCTATTTACTTTTAACGGTGGTCAATAAAATTCCAAATCTACTATTCTCAAAAAAAATTCATGTTATTGAACCACATTTTAATTATTGATGAAACAATGTCTGTAAAATTTTTAAAATTCAATTTCTTGAAGATGTTGTATTATGTTTTTTGCAAATTTTAAAATGTTCGAATATGGTCAGTAAAAATGATAAAAAGTTCAAAAAAATTATATGCCAATCTTATTATATATTTATTATATTTAATTAAATTGGAAAAATATAGGTATATTGTTTCTATTTCTTCATTACTATAATGTTAAATTAAAAAAATATTTAAATAAAAAGACATTTTTAATCAATAACACAATGTTTTTCATATTCCTTAAAAATCGAAGGATTTCAGAAAAATATCAATAATTCAGACTAAGCTAATTATGTTATTCTGAATCCAAACATTATGATAATTTTGAAAAATAATGTTTATAAAATTTTCAAAATGTGTGTATTACAATTCATAACTACTTTTTAAATTGCGGGTTAGATAGGTCATGGTGTGCTAGAACTCGAAGTACTATATAACGCAAGCTGTTGTATTGTTCAAAGAGAGGCATATAACATCACTCGAATGTACACAGGCTTATACCACACATTTATATGTGTTTTATTATTCACTAGCTATTGATATAGAAGATAATAAATAAAATGATAATGATATTTTATATATAAAGGAAATATTCCTAGTATTAATGAAATATTTATCATTTTTAAATTATATTTCATCATTTTATTTCTTCTATTTGTATGAATTGAATGATGAAAAATTCATTCATGTTTCTGTTTACTACCACCATCATAATGTGGTATAAATAAACATAACAAACAACCAAAAATGGATAATTATTTTTCTAGATTTTATAGAAATGTGCAATAAAAATAAAAATAAAAACATTCATGATAATGAATTACAGTTAAAATAAGGAAATTAACACATGAATTAATCAAAATAATGAATGATTTTTAATGAATGACTGAAAATATGATATAAATAAATCATATTTGATATTATAAATGTTAATATGGTCTAATAATATGTTTTTATCATGTTTAAAACCACTATATTAGAGGATATGTCACATTCAACCAAATGGAAGTCTGACAAAAGGGATTTCATAACTCGATTTCCATTCATTGGTTTAATAATAAACATTATTGATTCTTCATGTATAACATTATGTGTGTACTGATAATTGACTAATTTATGTTTTATATTAAATATTGTTTTCCCACATATTCAATTCATTTATTATATCCACCTTATTTATATGATCATTGGAAGGGTTTTTTCCTTAATTTCCATTCATTAAGGAATATTATAATGTTATGCCCAAGATTTATTTTATATGGTGTATAGAACAACATTTTCAAATATAATATCTTGATTTGTAAATAACTGTAGATATTTTATAGTTTAATTTGAATAAATTCATCCATGGGGATTTTACCTATATCTTACCAGTTGGTTATGAATTCTATAACGTAGTTTATATTCATTATGGTACATTACATCATCATCATCATTGATAATATAATATTTTATTTTTAATTATTTCTTAATGAATTATATTGTATTTCCAATTCATTTATGCTTATTTGTGATTTTTAATAAAAATGTATTCATTTCATATTTATCACATCAACATTATAATCAATGTAACTATTCATTTCAGTATCTCATTAGAATGAAAATTCATAATTCATAAAATTATATTAAAGGTAATTATACCATCACTATCAAATAATTCTAGTTAATTTACTTCTACAATTGTTATTAACAATATTTTCAAGCATCATAACCACTTTTATATACTTAATTACTTAAGGTAAAATTGAACATGTTTTCAAGAAAATAGTATATCAATTGTATCATTGCATCAATAATCTATTTTCATTGAAATTTTTTTTCTAAATTCTATTTCACAAATATTTTTAAAATTTTATAATTGATTTATTAAGTAATTTCTTTCCCTTTTCCATTTTATTTTTTATTGAAATATTATTGAATTTTATAAAATAATTATTATTTAGTTTATATAAAAAAATTTAAAGAAATATTGGTTTTAATGTTTTATGTTTATAGTGAGTGTTTAGATCTCTTATCCATTTGATATTTTAATTCTTACATTTTTATGTTTTAAAGGTAATTTTAGATGGGAAATATATTCCAAATATCATATTAAATTAAAAATATTAAAGGTGATTTTAAAAATGAAAATAGATTATTTCAAAAAAATAATTTTTAATAAAAGAATTTATTGTATTTGTATTCATTAGTGATTTTTTTATATATTTGAAAACAATAGTTGTGATATGATTTATTAATACCATCCTTTATAATTATATTCGTTGATTACTAAAATTTTGAAATAAAAATTATTTATATTCAATATATTTTTTTGAAATTTTATTTATTTATTTTCCATTGAATTATTTACTATCTGTTGGAAATTAAATTTTCTCAATGTAAATTTTTTTTCATGGATATAATTATGTTTTTAAACTGTATATCATGTGAAAATAAGGTGTTATCTAGGGAATATTATTTTTTTATCTGGGAAAATAATTTTAAACCTATATTGTTTACTTAATACACATATTTGATGATATGGAAAAGTATCCCAGAATAAATTTGATAATTAGACATATGAGGAATAAGTTATAAATGAAATGATATATGAGGACCAAAATTATTCGTTATCAATATGAATTATTTTTCTCATGATGTTATTTAATAATCTATCACTAAACAGGTTCTTACTATATTTATAAAGCACGATATGAAATGTTTTGATGGTTTATGAATTATAACTCCATAGGTTATTAAATTTAATAATTAATGATTAGTATTGTTTAAAATTAATTTTTTATTATAATTGATCTTTTCAGGATAATATTATCTATGGATTCATTTCATAATGGATTTATTTATTAAATTGAACGTGATTTTAGTTATTTAAATTTCTATAGAGATTATGCCTTATCTAATTTGGATAACATGTTAATTTTTAAATATAATTTTTGATAAGTTATTTTCCCTAACATATTTATTATTCATTATTTATTCATAAAATATTCCATAACACATAACCATTTAGGGCATTTTATCTCACTATTTTCTCCTTTCCAACAAATTCAATAAAGGATTCTAGGATTGATGTTCATGGATATGCTGGACGGAAAAATATTATTATCAGAAAAAAAATTACATTTTTATTTTCAAAAGAAATATGAGACTCATGTATATATATATTTCTGTAGAAGAAATTAACTATTCATCCAAATTTGATGTGATTCCATGTATCTTTTTCTGACGTAATGAAGAATACAAAAATTATAAGTTATTAGGTTAAATGTTTCTATAGTTGGTATTAGAAGAAGTTGTGTGGAAACCAATGTAATAGATTTAGGAAAACATAGACAATGGTTCATAAAAATGTCATCTACATTGATGATATGTATATAATAACATTTCGATGTTTTAATGTAAGTTATATATTATGATTTTTTCTACTATGATTATTTTCTATCATAGTATATATTTTATTTTTAGTCAATTGCTATTAACGAAATTATTGATTTAATAATTGAACATATTGGAAAAGGTGCTAACTATAATCAACCAAATGAGATGATTAGTATATATATGGCCATTATTATTATTCCATAATTTTTTTCTGTGTGCGTGGTTAAAAACATACACCATAACCAACTACTAGGATCACCATTGGGGAGAAAGACAGAGTTCTCCAATATCATGGGTTATGGATACCATGGAGGAATGGATGATCAATTTCCATCATGTGGGAATCATTGAAAAATACACCAAGTGAAGTCTATAGAAATAATTGAAAATTTTCTTAAGTGTGTAATATATTAGAATGAAAAAAATATTTACTTAAGTAAAAACAAGAGATTAATATAAGGAAATAAATCTCATCCAAGTGGTCTATTTATAGATTATTGTATTAAATGTAGAGAATCATGATATAATATGAGATAATTCCCTTTGATAATGGATGAAAAATATAACAAGTAATAACCTATGTTGATATAAAATAGATATAGTATTTATTTACTGTGATTCATGTATTAAATTGTAGTAGTTTTTATTGAATGGTATTTTTTATGAGATTAAATAATAATATCAAGACTATGTTAAAATTTAGATGTATAAATGTCGTGATTATATTAAGAGTTAGTTAAACCATTAGGGTAATATGAATTGAAGATTTATCTTAAGTTTAAAGTCTCAAAAATCTATTTTTAGGTTTTATTTGAAGAGATTATATCTAGATTAAAAATATTTTGGGATAATTTTATGGAATCAATGTAATTTAATGGAAAAAATATTTCATTAATTTTTTTTGACAATTTAATTCAAATAAGATTAAAGGTATTAATGAATTTTATTTAATATGATTATTAATTAAATTATAGAAATTGTGGAATTAAATTATTTTTCATTATCATGAGAAAATAAGTTTCATTGAAATTCATAGTAAATAGTTTTTTAATGTTGAATTTTATTACAAGGATGTGTATCATATTATTCGGGGAATATTAAAGAAATTATGTTAATAATGATTTATAAAAATTAAAACCTTCATTCCATGTAACAACTTTTCATGTTTGGAATGGTTGATCGTCTTGACCCACAATTGGAAATTGAAAAGTGATTAACACATACTAATGTATGGCACGATAACCTGTTTAATATTTCATTAGGGCCAACGAGCACATACCCATGTGGTAAGGGATCCAGCTTGGAATCCAAGAGACCGAGGTTCAAAGCCGGGTGGAGGCGAATTTCTGGGTACTGTAGCAGTGTTGTAGTAGAACTGTAGTAGTACTGTAGCGAGCACTGTAGTAGGCACTGTTCGGTACTATAGCAGCCAGACAATTCACCTGATTTGGGCTTTCGGGCCACCAGTTTGGGCCCACGGGTCTCAGAGCTTTTTGGCCATCAAAGGATTTTATCCCACATGGTCTTCGTGCCATTAATGGCCATGAAGTAGCCCAGTTCACACAGAGGAGGCCCTAGATGAGAAACAGAGCACCAGTGGCAGTCACGAGAAGCAGAGCTAACCGGATTGGAAGGATGAGAGGGAATGGAAACTGCCATCGGGACCAGGAACCGTGCATATTTGTATGGGGAAATGCTAGCTGATCAGCAATGCCGGTGGGGATCTAAAGGCAATCAATTATGCATAATCTAGGGAGGGGCAGTTCTAGTGGTCTGGGCCTATGGGTCCTGTATTCGGCATGGTATGCCTCTAGGCCTTCAGGTTATGGTATAAGGGTCATGTCGGGCCTTGTGCCTTGGGACTACGGGTCATGTACGGGTTCCCCTTCAATCCTTTAAAGGGGTATTATCCTTAATAAAAATAAAAAAGAAGGCCTTCGGCCCATTCAGGCAGATATTTAATTAGTTAATAAATTTTAGAAATAAGTATTAATAAGAAATATTATGTGTTTATATTTATTTTTATATAATAATGTTTTATATTATAGAATATATTGTAACCACATTGGTATTCGAAAATAGTTTGTGGTGAATGGATAGACTTGTCACTATTTTATGGATTCTATGATCTTTTAAAAGTAAATTATTGTTCTCTATGCATGAAAAATAAATTTTTATTATGGATTTCATAGAGTAAGATATGAATATTACAACGATCAAAGCCCAAACAAATTATTAAATTATTCTTACGAAATATAAGACATTAAATTATGTTTTTTCTTATATTAATGTTAAATAATATAATTACTCAAATAAGGAATAGAGTCATGGAAGAAAAAAAATTCAATTAACCTTCATATTTTTTGAATAAAATATTATTTTAAACAATCATGGACTAATTTTTTTGGGTCCATAATATTCCATTGATCCTTCACATTATTTTGACCATTGACCTCTAGCATTGTCCATATTAATTTTTTCATTACATAAAAGACAATATCTATCTGTGGAAATAATCAATAAGATGTTCAAGGGAATCTTAGAGCTTTACCTAGTGATGTTAATGATAGGATTTATCATGGAGTTTTGCTGGTCACATAGACGGAGTTTGTGCAACAATATGGTCCTAAATAATCAGAAGAAAAGTGTGGGTAATCGATCAGGACACCTCAATGTTCTTTATATCAATCCACCTGCTCATCATTTTTAATAACAATTTTAGAACATATTCACTTATTCAAAGTCTCTAACAAATTGGGAAATGTTTCTTATGATTAATGTGTGAGTGATATCACCCCAAAAAATGTTGTGTACAATACTTAAAACACGTTCAAAGACGTTTCCTCCATGGTATGAAAAATGTTAATTATAGTTAGAGTTTTACTCCTATCCTCACTAAGAGTAATACACAAATAGAAAATTCTAACCAAAAAAATGTTGACAACCACATCAACCTCCACAACACTACTACAGAAGCAATAAAATATCCTTAGAAATCTAGGTAATTCATAGTCTAGTTGGGAAATTATTGATGACTATGATTATATAAAATATTGTCATATTATGATTATTAATTATGATTATTCGTGGATAATGTAAAACACCCCGTTGTTTGAAAAAATATCTCCCTTTTTACCTCTTATTTTACTTTTATTAAATATTCAAACGAATTACTTATACATTGACTTTTTTGTTTTTTATGATTGTTTTTCTAAATTCCTATCCCTGGATTACCAAGATAATTTTTTAGTTGGGAGAACTCATTATTATTTAGTGACACTAATGGGACATATGAATACATAATATATGAAGGGTTTTTTTAATAAAATATGTGTTATAGGACACCATGATAAAAAACCCAAGGAAAAATATTTTTTATAAGTAATCTCTTTTATATCTTTCTAAACACGCATCTCTGATTCTAAATGAACTATGCAATAGTATAATCATAAAACATAGATGTTAAATAGCAATGTATAAATTGTAATGGATGAAATATAAATAAATATGTTTTAAATGTGTAAAAATAATAATTTTTATTTACTTATTTGAAAAAAATTCATTTAAATGAAAAATGAAATGTTTTCTGAAAATAATAATTTACTATAAATAAGTATTTAGTCACAATTTGAAAATATATTATAAAATTATATTTTAAAAAATATATTATTTTTAGAATATTTTTTAAGTAATAATATCAAAATTTGATTGCGTTTAATGTTTGTTATTTTTCAAAAATGTTTCATTTTTTGATAAATAGTTAATATTACTAGATTTTAATTGAAGAATAAATTTTAATTGAAATAATTAAAAAAATAAAATATATATTGATTTGGTTTTAAAGTGAAATTTATAAATTCATACATATAATAATTAAATTTTGCTTATTGGAATCATTTTCATATAAAATTTGTATTAAAAAACCTTGCCATCATTTGAATATTTTTAAAATGAAAAAACAAATCTTCATAACCAATATGTGATTGATTTCATGTCATAATTTCCCATATTTTCCAAATAGAATTTGTAAAAATATATTCAATGTTTGGAATAATGATTATTTATATTTTATAATAATTCCATAATATTATTATAGTATAATTATTTGTAAAAACAGTAAAAATAAATTACCAAGACTAAGGTAATGATTAATTTACCAGTAGGTTAATTAAAATAGAAAAGGGTTTAAATAAACTATAAACATATATAAAAAATATTTTGAGAACATATATTTACTTTTAAAGTTTTTTTCTTTATAATAATCAAATTTGTACCCTTTATCAATGTTAACAATATTATTAAACATTTTTCATCGCAAATATTATAAGTGTTCCACTGACAATAATTAGATAAGGAGACCAGATATATTATCATAATCACACATTCAAACCCTTTTAGTTAATCAATTTCTATCCATCATAAATTCAAAAAATCTATCCCCTCAATCTATATGACATATTTCGTGAATAAAATCAATCTAATAATGATTTTGGTACAAACTAATATAGATTTGACCAGAAAGAGGTAACAATATTCAATTTGATTTTTTATTTCTTCCTCCACAACATTAAATTATTATTAATTTATTATTATATAATTAACATAACATAATATATCATAATATATGTATTTATTTTAATTTAATATAAAAAACCACCCACATCCATTATATGGTTTATCAAATCGTCTATCATCTATATTTCATATTACTACCTCGCAAACCGGTGTCATTTTTTCCATTTCTATTTTTCATAGATCAATATGGAGATGGATCTAAATTATATAAATTATATTTATAACATAATTATCCCTTATTAGTATCAATATAACATAATATCTTATTTTGTTTCCAATTCATAGGGGATACGATAATCTCATTCGTGTGTATAGAGGACAACAACCCCTTGAAGCAATGTCATTCATTTTTCATTGAGATAAACATAAAAAATAATAAGGAAAATGTTAAAAAATTAATGATAGGTTAATGAAATAAATATGATAATAGTGACATATATTTCATTATAAAATGATAATATAACATTTTATTTATTCCCTTTTCTCAAACCAAAAGATGATAACATCCTTTTTATATATGCACACTATAACATTCATGAAGTGATGCGACTCCATTTTAAAAACCACACAACATTGAAAATATATATAAGAATATTTTATGATGTAATATTTAATTGATGATATTACTCTCATAATATAATGACAAAATATTACTTACCTAAATTCCAAAACTATCAATGATAAATTTTAATATTACTCATGCGCATATACGACTTATTATCTCCCAGATAATAAAGTAAATCATTTATAAAAACCATACATCATAACATGTATTAAAATTATTATTGGTTAATAAATATCATAATAATTTCATAATTATAATTTTATAGTTCATGTAACTATATAATACATAAATTTTATTTTACAGTCACGAAGAATCATGAATGAGAAGACTTGCTAATTAACACCATAAACCATAAATATATGGAATGATTAATAATTAAAAGGTGATAAGATATTATTAAGGGATTATATATCATATAATGAATATATATATGGTTTTGTAATGTGCAAATTACATTTTTTACATATTTATAATTTTTTAAAGAATTCTTATCCCAAAAGAATAATTAGGCATGGGATATATTAACTAAATTTCCCTTTATTAGGTTAAACATCTTCATCAATTATTAGGTCATGATAATATTAAATCTGAAATTAAATATTATTTAAATAATTTTTATTTCCAAATTTATTATTATATTTTTTTGAAATAAATAAATAAGTAATATATAATTTAATGATATGATCTTTGTAAGGGACTTCATCTCAAATTCTATTCGTTGAGGATTATAGTATTTTCGTATACCAAATTTATTTTATAAGTTGTATATACTACCCATTTTAATTTTAATTGAATGATTCATTAAAAATAATTTTATTTTATCTTTAAATTTTTTTATTTCAACCAAGGGATTTTCAATTAAATGTTGCCAAATTATTTAAAATTCCACAACTCAGTTTATTTGTATTTGGATATATCACTTCATCATAATGAATTATTTTATATTAAAATTTTTATAAAGTTTATTTGTAATATTTTATTTCATTTAATATTTATTTACATTCATTTTATTTTTATAAATATGATATATTAAATTATTTATTTTCACTTTGATGTTACGATCACTGTAATGGTTTTTTTGAAGATCTCATTCTTGTCAATATTTTTTATTCTTAAATTTCAGTTAAGAAGATTATATGTTCATTTCATAATATAAAAATGTAATCATATTACATAATGTTTATTCCTTATATTATGAAGAAATAAAATCATTTTTCATCAATTGGGTACTTAAAATACTTCAAAATATTTTTTACAATTGATGACTACATTTATATCACGGACGGAATTCTATTTTCTCCCAAACCAATTTTTTTAAAACACAACTTTAAAACTATTTTTAACAATTTAAAAATATTTTATAATGATATTATTAACATTTTGAGTGAATATTTTTTTTGAAAGTAATCTAATTGTTTTTTTCCAAAAAATCCTCAATTGGATTTTACAGAAATTGTGAGAGTGAGATTTATTCTATTATGCATTACATGTTTGAAATTTCAGGATTTCATTACCAGGCAATAAATTAAATAATATTTATATTTCTCATTGGATATTTTAAATGAATAATAATATCCAATTTTATTTGTTAAAAAATTAACTTAAATGTTATTTTCATATATAATTATTATTTTATAGAAGAATTATTTTCCAGAAATTTTATTGTATTATTCCACATATAAAAAAACAAACCATTAGTTTCCTTATACTAAAATATAGTTATATAGTATTCCTTATATTAATATTGAATATATGGATGGATTATTATAATTTTGACCCTATAATTTATTGACCTTCACATAAATAATTATTTTAAATAGTAATTAACATTCACATTAATTTTTTACATTCATAAAGACATTAAATTTCACTGAGATGTCCATGTAAATAGTCATGGTTATGTTTAATTCTCAAAAAATATATCATTTATACATAAGTGCTTCTACAAATAATGTTATTATTTAAATATAGTGAGATACTGATAAATTTTTATAATTTTACCAATACGTATATATAAAGATAAGGAACATTATTTTCGAAATAAATATATTATTTTAAATATGATGATTTATTTGGACACATAGTTACATTTGGGACCCATTATTACATATCTCATAGATAAATTATTAGTACCATGAGTCAAATCAGTAAATTAGTAATAAACCATTTTTTCCTGTATTTGTAAATATAATTCGGAATGTTCATGATAATAGATTCATCATGATTCTTGAGCTCGTGACAACAAATAGTTTCAAATTTTCTTCATTAAGAATTATATTATTATTATATATCCAATTTTTCACAATGATATTATCTATAGATGAATTTAATTATTAATATATTGACAAATTAGAATGTTTTTCAGTTATATACCATTTAATATTGATTATGATGTATCAGATTTTTATATCCAATTAATTTATTTCATTTCCCATGTTTTATAGTTATTTAGTATTATTTTTTAATTACTCATTATTAGTTAATGTGATTTTATACTCTTCTAAACACTAACTATGAATTTGACCTCAAAATTTATATATTTCCCTTTGATTCCATGAAGTATACTATGATTGATTTTCTAGTATATACTAATGGGGATATCATTATTTTCAAAAAAAATTACGTGGTAATTTCATTCTTCAAATATCATTTGGGGATGATTTTTGAAACTATATAAGAAAAAATACTAAACAATTCATTCTTTCATGGTGAACTATCATACATCATATATCAATATAAAAATGGGACCCCAGTTCTAGGATACTAGGGTGGGGTTTCTATAATATAATTCTTCTATATTACCTGAATATTGTACATGTATATATATATATCTCTGTGTGTGTGTGTCTTCTTTACATTTATATTATTCAGGGGATGAAAATTAATTTAATTTCCATTACAAATAATTTTTTTTATATAAACAGAACCAAAGGAAAGTTCCCAATTTCATATATCATGAAAACATGATGTTACAAAAAATTATTAAAATAAAAATGATTTTATAAATCCAATAATTATTAAATGAAAATAAATCATTATATATAGGAAGTTTCAATGAAATTGATTTACCACCGACACTAACCGATATAATGTAAAAAGGTTAAATCAATGAGCTAAAATGATAAAAAAGGACATTATAAATCAAAATATATATGGTAAAATTATTATGAATGTTTCTAATAATAATAATTTTAGAATCGTCCATGTTAGGTGCATGGTAATAAATAATAGAGAAAAATGGTATGAGTTTCGATATCATAATTTTGTATTATTGATATATGATTTATATTTACTATTCATTTGTTTTTATATTTTATATATTGAAAATGGATTTTATTTTTAAATAAATTCATTAAATATATATTATTTAAATATCCACATACTTTTAGATATTTTATTATTATCAATTTATAATAGTAAAAAATGTAATGGTTTTTCTTAACCCTAAATCACTTTTCTTTGTGTTATTACATTGAGACTCCTACTATATTGGTTAGCCACTTGCACAATAAGAATGCATTTATTTGTAATTTATCTAAATATTTAAGGGAAAATTATATATTAATTAAGATATAATAAATTTATTGTTGTCTCATCAAATAATATACCATTTTTTAGTATGTTTTATATCGTCTCTAATGGTGGATGAAACTCTCTGTCCATGTTTTTCAATTTCCAGCAATGTTATTTTATTATTTTTAGAAGGATGGTTTTCTGTTATATCATGTGAGAATTATATTTCCATTATAATTTTTCTGAATTTTTTATTATCCTAACATTTTTCAAATTTGAATTCAATATAGGTATTTTATAACATGAAAAATGTTGTTTCGAACCACCCTCAATTCAATTGATTTACATGTTATTTTTCTATTTTCCCTCATTTACTAAATATATTCCAATATATTTTATCAATTTTCTTTATATAAGTTTATTAAATAGATCTATAGTTTAATTTAAGTTCATCTTTTGGAAAATAATAGTTTTATATTGTCTTTAAAAATAACCAGTTTACCTTCAACCCATATTTATATAACAATATGATTTATTAATTCAAGAAAAATGTCACATTCAGTGAATATTATTTAATGACAATTTCTTCTACGAGACCAGATTATTTTATATATAACCATCATATTTAAATTATATTTGCATATAAGTTAATAATAACTTTTATTCCATAAAACTACCATAACACTCATTGAAAAGATTAACTGATGTAGTTTGTTTTTTCTTGCATCCTCTTGATTCATTTAAGGAATTCTCCCACATTGGAAATCAAAATTCATGAAATATATTTCAATATCAAAAATAGAAATAACCAATTATTTAATTATATATTTTATTGGGAATATTTTTTGTATAGCCTTATGTTATTATTCGATACATGATTATGAAAAACATATATTCATCATGGGTTTCATCATTATTAATATATATATATATATATATATACGTTTCAATACGTCACACACGTATATATCTACATATTATGATTTTAATTCTATGATTTTTGGATTTATAAATATGTTTCCCTCAAATTTAGAGTGTATCATTTTTATCTTTTGAGATACCATGTATTATTCATGTGAATAATTCCTTAGCAAAAAGTGTCATGATACATGTGAGAATGAAATTATATAACAAAATTTAATTGGATAAAGAGTTATATCACTTGAGAAACTATATATAGTAATTTATAATAAAAATAACACTCCATTATTTTTTAAATATTTTAATTGTAATTATCGGGATTTTATTCTTAGATTATTATGTGAGATATTATTTTATAGATGGTTAACTTCAACTACAGTGAAAATTTTGTAAGGATTATAGAAAAAGGAGATGTTGTCTTCAAAGTGAGAATTAATATAAGATTTTTATTTTTCTCATTACTATTTTTGAATATATTTATTATTTCATGGTCATAATATATCATTTATTTATTCATTGTTTACATGACTATGATCATTCATATTAGGATATCTTTTTATGCTGCTAGAAAAATTTCTTTTATAACTATAATGATTTAAGATTATTTTCCACATACTATTTTTTTGATCTCGTCCCATTCATATGTTACCATTTTGTTGGTTATGAATTTCTTATGTTATAATAATCCTAGAATTATTATAGTTTTGATGAATTATTTAGAAATTTTCACTTTTATTGTAACAATTATTTCTTATATAGAATGCCCTAAAAAAGAATCCTTTCATTAATTTTATATTTATAATTTTTTCTGAGACATAATGATTACATTTATTAAACAGAGTATTAAAATATCTTTTTCTAAGGTTGTTATATATATAAACAAATTATTTTCAATCTAATTAATATCGATTGTTTACATAAATGTTTATGAAAATACTTAAAAAATATCATATATAACATTACAATAAATGATATTATCAAAAAAACTCCAAAATAATGTAAAAAAAACATAAAATTAATTATGATTATATAATACCAAATATATATTAAAGTACATTTAATATACATCTTGCATGAGATGAGTTATCATGATAAAATAGTGTTCACTAAAACATTCAAATTGAACCAAACTGTATAATGAATTAAAGGATATTGAAACCATTGACATAATGGGATAAATATACAAAGTAAATTATATTTTCACAATTTTTTTTTAAAAAAATGGGGTAAATTATTAAAACCATATTATTTTATATGAATATATCATATAAATAGAAATTTATTTATATTAATAATTTTTATCAGGTTTTGGTGGTAAATTTTTGTAAAAATATATAACATTGAATGTATCCATTGAAAACATTCATGGGATTTATGTAGATGGAATGGTTACGAAAAAGATTAAATAATCCTTCATGATTCTTAATCACATGGAGAATAAATTATATCAAGTAGAATTTACTCCAATCAGATGTTAAATTCATAATATATCTCATGTATCTATTTTTTGGACATTTGTACCATATCCATCAAATTTACTAAATATGGTAGTTATATAACGAGATCATGAACTATATCATGTGGATGAATTTGAGTGAATTTGGAATCCTATCGAAAAGGAATTAAAAACAAGATCACTATTTGTTTATCTCTCACTGGTGAAATAATTATTTCGATGACACAATTTGGAAAAAACTATACGTAATTGCACTAATGTATCATTTTCCATTTTTTGTTGATTAATGAATTTTAAAGGGGTAAATATTTATAAATGAAAAATAATGTGCACCCCCTATTTTATTATTAATTATACATTTTTATTACACATGATGATATATCATGTTTCACATAGAGAATAATCCTAAAACAAACAATTACCATATCTCATTGTTATATAATATTTAAGAGATGATAAAATATTAATATATGTGTACCTATGATGACGAAACAAATAAATAAAACAGGGAAGCAGTTTATGTCCACAATAAAAATAATATAATTTATTCATTATATATTCACCAACATTTTATTCTATAAACATCATAACTCCATGTATATCTATGAAAATAATAAAAAATAGTATAATTATGGTATAAATTTGGGGAAAATGTATTTGATGATTGAATCTGTAAATGAATCCAATAAAATATATATTATATCAAAATATAATATAGTTTCACGTATATTTTTTAGTAATATATAATAATTAGAATATTTTCATTCATATGGTGAGATTAAATCTAAATATTTTCATTAGAAATTCAATATAAAAGGCAGAATTTAAGCCATAAATTTTTAAATGTATTCCAAAGGATGGTCTTTTTTAAGTGTAGTTTATTAGGTTGGATCATTAGGGATTTCCCCTATCCAATCCCCAGAAAACCATTAATATTTTTTAGTTTAGATATTATATTTATAAGAGATGAGAAAAGACATATTGATCACTATGAGATATAGGCTTCCTGAATCACCACACATGACTACCAGTATTGATTACGTCACCTTTAAATTAAAAATTTTGTTCGTGTGGTTTTTTATATGTATATGAAAAAAGTCCAAAAAAATTCCACAATTAATGTGAAAATTTTATTATCATCAATTGTATTTTATTATATTTATTTTAATGTCAATTATTATTTATTCATATAAAATATAACAGATTTGATTAATATATATATTGAAATTTAATATATATATATATATATATATATCAACTAAAATTCATTTGTTGATAATAATTTTTTTAATTTAAAATGAAGTCATTCAATGTTTAAATGTATAATTTTTTAAAGATAATATTTTGATATAATTTTTTTTATATAACTTTTTATTTGGAAATAAAATTATATAAAATAGATTTTATATTTTTATATTATTTATGTGATAATTTTTCTATTTTTACTATAAATGGATCATTTAATATATTATGTCAATATGTAAAATACAATATATATAGATTAAATTATGAGAAAGGTTTTAAAATATAAAAAAATTGAAAAATATATAGATTATAGTAGACACGATTTCTCTTCATAATGGTCCGTGTTTTATGTAACATTACATAAAAATTTATACCCCCCAGACATTAAGGATTATGAATTAAAAAGAATAACAGTCAAACTATGATATAAATGGGCCCCTCATTCACCCATTGTAAAATTAATGTAAGAAATTATTTCGTATGATTAATATTCCAAATGTGCGTCTATTGAAATAATTCATCATTTTAAGTGTATCTAGTCATAATGAGTCCCAAATCATGCATCTTATTGTTTTAAATTATAGATATATGCCACTATTTTTATATAAATTATATACATGTTAATATATTTTTTTATTTTACACTACTATCTCAAAATTAATATAATTTATAATTATAATATAGTGAACTAAATACTATTCTACTTTTTTATAACTAAAATTAAAATAATACTAAAATATTTTCTAATTCCTTTATCATGGAATTTTAGTTTTCATGTCAATTCAACCTCCAACATGAGCGATAATATATAATTTCAAATGTAGATGGCTATAAAATTTTAATTCAATTAATATATATCAAAAACTAAGAAATTAAATTTGATATATAATTACTTAAATCCAGTTTAATAAAATTTATTAATTATTAACATAACTACTTTTGAATTATTCAATAATCAAAAAATAAATGAATTGTGGAATTTATTTGAAAATAATTTTTGTATAATTAATAAAACAAAAATTTGACTGAAAAATTATATTAAAATATTAATATTCATTAATTTTAATTTATAGAGGTGTTAACCACATGATAATGGAAAATGGATATATACTATCACATGAATAATGCAAATCAATATTTGATACTATTTAAATAAAATGATTTATATAAAAATATCAAACCAATTCCATGCGTAAAAAATAAATATATTTTATTAATATTAAAATATATAATAAAATATGATGAATTGATACATATTAATGATAGTTTTTAGATTAATTTATTGTGAGATATAGAGACATTGAGATAGACATGATCTAATGAAAAGGATTAAATGTCTCAATGTCCTTCATTGGGTTGTAATATTCAGTATTTATCAATCAAATTTCATGTTTTATACATTTGAATATATATATTAATTTATTATATTTTGATTTCTATTTGGGTAATTATGTTTCCCTCTCATACTCTTGTTATTGATTCTAACGTCATAAAATTTAGAAATTTTTAATGTAATTTCTATTATGTACGTTGGATATTTCCCTCCATAATCCAAAATCATTCATATAAAAATGAATAATTTTTTTACATTTAAATATAAAAATATATTAATTATATACCTCTCATATTTTAAATTAATATTATACAAAATACAATTATATATATCATTCATATAAATTTGTTTCTTTAAATAATTATATTTTAGTTTATGAAATTTTACATTTTGTTTTCGAATAATTTTTTATATTTCCTTGAATTTTTCTAATCATTAATATATTTTTTTTTTCAATTATATATTAGTTTTATAATTTAATATGAAAATAAATATTTAAATTTTATTATATTAAACTTTGAAAAAAATCATGTTGATTTATATCATCTATTTCATGGAATTATTTAAAATATGGTATGAAATAAATTTTTGTGATTTTTCTTCTATTTTTATAGATTTCAACAGATGATCCATATACTAAAACTATTATATTTAATTTAATATAAAATAAATACTCATTTGGTTAGTCTAATTTTATAAATTTGATTTTTTAAAAATCTAAAAAAATTTATAATTTTTCCATTAGTGGTTTCTTTCGAAAATTATATATAACCCATTGATTTCTTTTGGATAATAATTCCATGATTTTAATGGATGTATGATTTATTTTCATCTAAAACATGTATTTATGAATTTATCATTATATTATATGTAGTCCCATGTATATATTTCCATCTAATACATTTAGAAAAGATTATATCTCTAGAGATGTTATATTATCAGACATGCAACGTAATACATTCCCAATATGTTTCAAGGATCTTTTTTCGTCAATGTTCAAATAGAGATGGTAAATAGATTTGATATTTTTTATGAATTTCTATTATTATTAACAATACACATTTTTATTTTCTATTATCTTGTTTCATAATTTATAATTTGAATCATGTATAACATGCATAGGAATTGAAATAGTACAATTGATTTTCCATTACCACTAACAAGACATGACCCACTTGAACACCACCTAGACAGGTGGTAGATATAGAATTCACCACAAGTCATCCTCCACAATTATATGGTCTAGACACCATCACCATGATGGTACAACAACTAATGGTATTTTTAGGACTACATATCATATGAATTAATATAACATAATCCATTAATAACATCACATCCATGATGGAAAAAATATTCAAATAATATATAAATATGTATGAATACTTTTTATATTTCCCATGGTAATACAAAACAAATTTAAATACAATATATATAGAAAATTATATAATCCCAAATCCAAGAAATAAAAAGTTGTTGTTGACAAGAGAATATTATTGAATATATTCATTTCACCAACTCCAATATCGAGAACCTCCAACCATAAATCCACCCTATTTTAAAAACATCTAGTTGCATCACCATTAGGCTCACTCTTATCAATATAATCATGTTTACCAAAAACATAGACTCCATGTGTGTGGGAATATTTTCTTATAGGGGTGAGTATAAAATACTCATTTTGACACCAAAAATGTTTTTCTATATAGATACAGGTTAGAAATAAACAAAGGGATAAACCATAGGACATAACGAATCAATCAAGGGAATATCAACATGAAATATGGAAGAGGTTTCATCTTCAACTCTCAATATGAAACCAAAATAATGTTTTGTAGAATAGCACATTTATAACCATTAACACCAATTCATAATAATGAATAAATAATCTATTAACAAACCTCATACATTTTGGGAAATCAAAACCCTTCCCAAAAACAAACATATAAAACACCTCCATTCCTAGAAACCTAGATTTAAAACACTTATTTTAGAAATCAGGATAGATACACCATGAACCTAATGAAAAATAATCTATTCTATTTTACTTAATGTGATATCAAACTATCAATTTCCACATGGGGGACGACACACAAAACTGAAACATTTAATCTTATTGATAGACCCAATAAGATCATATATCAATGGTTCTCATAATATATTTTAATCTACACATAAAATCACATCATCAATCAACTAACAAGAAATGTGATAAGACAAATGAATGGTAATAACTTTTTAAAAATTCATTTATATCTCCAAATTATAAATGAGAAATTCTTTCATTGAGTATGTAGTCTTCAATAAAACCAAATAAAGACCAAAAAAATTTACCTGATACTAAAATCATATATTAAATCCAAATAATGTTGGAAACCACCTTGTCCCATGTGGTATTTTTCTTCCACATTCAACTGAATATAAGAAACCATTATATCTACAGAAGGATACACTAGAGTATTCATCTGAGCAATCTATGCCCATTGGGGGAGATCAACTAATGGTAATTTAAACCCCCACCCACTCAACCAATCAAAAAAAATATTGGGACACCAAAGGGTAAGTTCCAAGAAAAAATATGAACCTCAAGTCCCTAATAAAATAGATAATCCATACATCTTTTATATGTCCATCTTTATACCATCAATCTCGTTCCATGGAAAGTGACACCCATGCATCCCAAAGTTATGAAGACTTGTATAGGGGGTCACCATCCCCAAAAAAGAATTCACATATCAACATTGGATGTTATTGACTATGAATATTCATTTTTATCCACCAATGAGTAATAAAAATAATCAATGAGGGATCATCTAAAAAATAGATCCCTTCATAGTGGAATGATATCACATATCTTCTGGGGAGTATTGCCTTTATCAATGTAATTAGTGATCATCAACATATCCCATTATATGAGCCCGATGGAATACCTTGAGCCCATATTCAAAATTCTCATGAAACATAGTTTAAAAAAATGTTTTATGAATAAATATATATCCTATAGAAAACACATCTAAATATATTTCTCAATCACTTAGGAAACAACAATTAACGATATAGAGGAGGGATAATGTCCTCTGTCAATTGAAAGAATAATTTAATAAGTAAATAGAGAATCCCAAGTCGAGGACTATTGTAATGACCCACCAATTCTCATTGTCTTGAGAGCACAACGAGTCATTACTATTCCTTAAGCGACATCCCCAAGACTCACAAGGTTGGGAATAAATACCGAAGGGTTTAAAATACAAGTGGGGGATAATTTACCCTCTATGGAATAACCCAAAAAACTAACCAACCATAAAAAACATTTACTATATGATGCATGAACAATTGAAAGACAGCTGAGAAACTACATATTAGTCAAACACATCAAAGTACAAAACAATAGAAAAACAACTCAAGACTCTCAAAATACACCAAGACACACTCCATGGCTCCCACCAAGATCCATGCTCCAAGAACCACCAAATCACCCAAGCATCACCACGATCCACTAGCAATGAGATACCTTACATTTACCTATGTATCAGAATATGACAACTGTAATAGAACCAAAGTGCCAAAGTAGGGGTGAGTATAAAACAAAGATGGGTTTCCCAAATGACTTCCCTACTCATGCCACTAGGATAGAAGAGTTAGAAATTTTTTTATAGAGACTGTTCATATACAACAATTTCTCAAAATCAGTTTATAACTAAATATAAACATGTTTCCAAATCCATTCACAACCAAAGGCATTCTAAGAGAAATGGAGAGTGATCTTCCAGTAAGTTATTTTTTCAGGAAAATGACCAAAAAATATTAGAATCCATTTCACAGAAATTCCTTTTTGGCATACCCAACCATTTCTCAACCCATGATACCAACCATGCATGCTTCGTTATGATAGTTCCATACTCATGAGTGTTTTCTCATCGATCTACCAAGTCGTCACAAGGTAATTTTTTCCCATGTGCCATCAATCCTTTGGCACCAAGCACAATGTCATATTTCAACCAAGCCCCGTATATGTAATTACCCTGTTCCATTAAACCTTTTGCACCAAGCACAAGCACATATTTAAAACAAGCCCTATATATGGAATATTAATACACAACACATATGCCCAATGATCAAACAAAATAAACCTTTCAATAAAAACAACTTTTTATTGAGAACTATATCTGTCAAAACCATTTCAGTGCCAAACCATTTCAACTCCAAAACATTTCAATAAAACACCATTTTTATTGAAACCAATTTCTACCGAAAACCAATTTTTCATCAACCATTTAGAAATTCCAGAAAATCCATAATTTGAAATCATCATTTTAAATTATACCCCCTTTTAAAAATTATTCACCAAGATCATGCAATTTCACAAAAACCATAAATCATCACAAATGAATATATTCCATGAATTTCACAATCAATAAAACAATTTGAATATATTCCAATCAATTATATCATGAGGGTATGAGAGTGAAGCCACCTACCTCGAAGGACATGACGAAACTTTAACAACAGATGAAGAACGCATAAGAAAGCATGTAGATTCTCTAAGAGCGGCCATAGATCTCTTATCCTAGCAAGATAAGGACTCAAAATTGAAATATTTGGCATAACCAATATTTTACCTACCCACTATAGGTTCATATTTGAGAAATAATAGAGATCGGAGAAGTAGATCTAAGCAGATCTAAGAAATCATAACAAATCCGTAAAGAATGGTGACATACCTCAAGAATCAGACTCGAAAACACCAAGGAAAGGTTATAGAATGTCTTCAAATCATGTGGAAAGTTTTCTCCAGCCTTCTATAGAGGGTAATGTCGATTTAGAGGAGTTTTGAAGAGAAAACGAAATAAATAGTGAAAAATGAGCAAGATCCTGGAAAATAGGATCTATATTCGAGCTCTATACAAGATTTGACGAGAAGGTTTGTACCAACCGTGTGTGGATTGTGTGACCTTGAATAATGTCCCAACACACATTATAATACCCCCAAAATCTCCCATCCTTCAATTTTACACTTTCTATGAAAAACTTTTATGGAATCATCACACTTTATAGAAACACCCAACATTATGGAAACACCGATATTTATGGAAACAACCAACATTATTGAGATATCCATATTTATGGAAACAGCCAACATTATCGAAATATCCAAATTTATGTAAACTAAAAAAATTATGAAAATATCCAAATTTATCGAAACTACCAACATTATGGAAACATCTAAATTAATGGAAACTCTCTATATTATGGAAACTCTCTATTTTATGGAAGCTCTATATTTTATTGAAACTATATATTTAATGAACACGAAATAAAAAAAACTTGAGGAAAGTGGTCATGTACCAAAAACCCAGGGTACTATAATTTCCCCACCACTGTTCATTCTGTCCTCAGAAAGTAGACAACTCCTGATGGCTAACAAGAGTTCCAGCCACTGCACATTCATTTCCTTCTCACATTTCCATGTCTCTTACTAAATATGACCGTGTTTCCATAAAACCCACACATGGCCGATTATTTTCTCACACAAGACATTCTCTTGTCTTTCCAATATTTTCACTGGATTATGTTCTAGTGATGCATCTGGTTCTAGCTCAAAATGATCCCATCTGATCACATGGTCAGGATGAAGGTGATACTTTTTTAACTGGGATACATGGAACACATTATGCACCAAACTAAACCATGGTGGAATTTCCAACCGATAAGCCACCTCTCCAACCCGTTCTAGTATCACAAAAGTGCCAACGTATCTAGGAGATATCTTTCCCCGCTTCCCGAAACTATGATTTCCATTCCTTGGAGAGATCCTCCTGACGGCATGATGACCCAAAACGAACAAAAAAAGTCTTCGATGGTGATTTGAATAATATGTTTGATGACCTTGAGCTATCTCTATCATCTTTCTAATCAATTAGATCTTCTATTATGTTTCTTGGACAAGGCTAGGACGAACTAGTTATGTTTCCCCTATTTCCACCCAGCATAGTGGAGAAAGACAAGGACGCTCGTACAATGCTTCAAACAGAGCCATGCGTATTAAGGCTTCATAACTTTTATTGTATGAGAACTCCACTAAGGGTACATTCTCCTCTCATGAGAGACAAAAATCCATTACACAAGACCAAAAAATTTCTTCCAATATTTGTATTATCTACATGGATTGTCGATCCATTTGAGGATGATACGCGGTGCTTATAGTCATCCGAGTTTCATTGGATTTCTATAATGATTTTTAGAAAAAAGATGTGAACCTCGGATCACTATATGATACTATTGAAACTAGTAAACCATTCCTCTTTACCACTTCTCAGATATATATTTTTGAAACATCCTCTACCCCATGTGTTTCACGAATTGGGATGAAATTGGATGACATGGTTTGACCATCCACTCTAACCCAAATGGCATTGTGTTTCTGGACCGTTCTTGGAAACCTGTAATAAAATACATTTCTATTTGATCCCATTTCAATACTGGGATGGGAAAATATTGTAACATATAAGCTGGTATATGGTTTTATGCTTTAACCTGCTGACAAATTAAGCACCACGAGACGAAGTCGACCACCTTCTTTTTCATGCTTCTCCACCAAAAATGTGCCTTCAACACCTTATACATCTTCTGTGTACCTGGATGTACAACCCATCTTGAATGGTGGTATGAATGAAGTAGTCATTCCTAAAAAACTATAGGTACAACCATCCAATCTCTGAAACACAAAACTAAACCTCCGTTAAGTATCCAACCATTGGTCGTCTCACCACCATTGAGTTTTGACCTTACATTAAGACAAATTTCATCAGATGTTTGTGATTCTATGATCATTTATAATAAATGGTAGCTGAAAATAAAACGAAAACATCACCCCGGTCTTCACATTCAACATGAATGTCAGATAAAACCAATATCAACATCCATTCATATGAATCTTCTTAATCTAACTGAGCATATGAATTTCTACTCAATTCACCTGCCGCTATATTTATTTTCCCTGATGTATACATCATTTCAAAGTCAAAAATTTGGAGATACTGCATCCATCTCATTTGCCTCAATTTCAAATCTCGCTATGAGAAAATGTGTTTCATGATTCTGTGATCTATAAACACAGTAAATTTCTTACTAAATAGATAATGTCTCCATATTTTTATAGCATAGACGACTGCATCTAACTCCAAATAATGTGTTGGTTAATTCCTCTCATTCACCCTCAACTTCCATGAACCATAAGAAACCACATGATCTCTATGCATGAAAACACAACCCAACACTGATCTTGAAGCATCAAAATACACCACATACCCCTGTCTTGATTATGGAAAGATCAATATAGGTGTCGATGTAAGACAAACATTTAGTTCATGTAAAGACTTCTGACATTCCTCCATTCATTGGAATGGGGCATTCTTCTTTTTTAAAGATGTCATTGCTGAAGGTAATCCTGATAAATAACGCATAATTCGTCTGTAGTAACCATCTAGAACATAAAATTGTTGTATCTCGAACACATTCTTTGGTGGTTTCCAATAGATAACAACTCCTATATTTTCAAGATAAACAGAAACATGTTTCTCATTAATTACATTGCCATGTAAATTAACTTCTTGCATCCAAAAACCACACTCTAATAATTTGGCATAAAAATGATGATCTCTTAAGATTTGTAACATTGTTTCCAGGTGCACTTGATGATCATCCATTTTCTTTTAATAGACTGAAAGGACATCCAAAAACACCACAACAAGAAAATCTAGATATTTTTTAAATATCTGATTCATCAATTCCAGGAAGACTACTGGTGAATTCGTTAGACCGAGAGGCTTGACTACATATTTAAGGTGTCCATATCTACTCCTGAAAGCATTCTTTTGAATATCCTATTTCTGAAATATCTATTGGTGATATCCTGATTGCAAGTCAATCTTGGAAAACCACTAATCTCTCTTTAATTGATCGAATTGATCATCAATGCGTGGAAGTGGATATCTATTCATTATCTTAACTTGGTTAAGCATAAAATAAGAAACATGCAGCTGAAGAGTTTCATCTTCCTTCTTTACGAACAAAACTGGTGCTTCCTATGGAGATGTACTTGGTCAAATGAAACCCTTTCTGTCCAGCTCCTCTAAATCCACTTTCAATTCCCTTAACTATATTGGTGCCATCCTATAAGATGGAAGGGAAATCGGACTGGTCCCAGGAATGAGATTGATCATAAACTCCACTTCCCTTAGAGGTGGTAGCATTGATATTTTATAAGGAAAGACATCTGGAAATTGACCCACAATAGACATAATTCTATTTTCCTCGATCTTTTCCATTGATGTAATAGACAACGCTTCCAACTGGTAAGATATCATTCCCACCATCAGTGCCAACACGAACTTTTCACATTTCTTTAAAATCATCACTCCTCTAAAGAGATGCTCCACACCGTCCTAAGTCATGAAACTAATTGTTCTCCTATAATAGTCAATTTGAGCCTGGAAGGTTGTCAGCCAATCCATACCCAAGATTACATCGTATATATCCATATCCAACATTGAATAGTCCCATTTTCACTATGCTCCATCAATAGTTATGACACATGCACTACACACTAATTCATGGCATTCTCCTTCACCGAGAAGAATGTGTAGTTTCAAAACAGAAGGCATCATTTCCAGTTTTAAACATAGCACGTCAACAGCACGAGAAGAAATGAGGGAATGTGATGCACCAGTATCAAACAAAAATTGCACAATGGTAGAATCCAAAATAATCATACATCTCTCTGTAGATGGTCCAGCCTGGTTATCGATAATCATCTTCTCATCTCAAAAAATTTTCTTCTTTAGTATATTGTTATCCTTGTTTCTTGGTTGAGGTTTCGATGGTTGAGAAGTCATTGTGCTTCTAGAATCACCATGGCTAGTAATTCAATGATAATGAGACTGATTCTGTTGTCCTCATCCAATCGAAGCATACGATGATTGCGATAACTGAGAAGTGTCTCGACCACGTGACCTTGGAGCACTACGACAAAATCACTGAAGATGTCCCATCTTGTTACAATTATGACATGATCTAGGTTGTTCCGTACAATATCTATTTATGAGGTCAAGATAACAACATTTAAAAAAATATTCTTTTCTCTATGGTCATGGAGGAAGGTTTACTGATCCAGCCCTCAAGTTCAGATTTCCGCATGCACTATGGAAATAGGTGTCTCTTTTCCTCTTGATCCCAGCGGTTGAGTTCCCACCGTTTCCTGTAGGTATCATCATGTATCTTACCATAGATCCTGATATATCATGTTCAACCATAGTCTCTATCTTCACCATCTCTGAATAGTCTTCAACACAAATTACATCAATCTTTGATCGAATGGTCTGACGTAGCCCTGATTTGAAGAAGTGTGCCTTCAAAGAGGAACTTTCCACAACTTCTAGTGTAAATCGTACTATGTTTATGAAATTAGCGGTATACTCTCTGACAGAGATATACTCTTATTTCAGGGTGAAGAAGTCTTTCATTTTCTAAAACATTAACTTGTGAGGATAGAATTGTTTGTTAAACAATTTGTCAAAATCCTCCCATGTAAGTCCTTCATCTAATTTATCCTAGAAAGCTAATTCCTACCACTGACATGTAAGATCCTTGATAATAAATGTCACCAGTTTGACATTTATCTCTACTGGTGTTCATATGAAGTCGAAGATACGATTCATCCTATATAACCACACCTCCGCCTTCTCTGGTTCAGAATCACCCCAGAAATTGGGTGGATTCTGCTTCATGAATTGGATGGTATGATCCACATGTCATGGATCATTTTTCTAGTTCCCTGTGTCCACATCTTGAAAATCATGGACAATAATCTGAACAAGCTCTTGGTTCACAAATGGTATTGGTGAAACCACATTCTCTGCATCTTCTTTATGTGGGTTTCGACGATGCCTACCAGGTTCCATTTTCTAAAATAACATCAATCTCTGTTAATCTCACTCTCTAGAAACTATATGCAAAGAATTTCAAATTCTATCACTTCAATTATCAAAACATATTTTTTAGAATAGACTTTTTCCCATGTAAAAATATTTTTTAAACCACTTCACATGCTTTTGAAAATTAAAACATTTTCAAAATAGTATAATCATTATCCTTTTCAAAAACATTCATTTGAAAACCTATTCCATCCTTTTAAAAAATGATCATTTCTCAAAATGACATATACACTCCCAGTAGAAATTCATTCCTCTATAATGCATGTCATTATTTTCTCATTGGATAAACCCTTTTCAATGAGATTTAATAATCCTAGAAGTGTCTCAAAAAAAATATTTTCCCAACTCCTTGGTAACTTGATTTTTATCATAAAAGGGTTATCTACGTCCTTTTATGCTATATATTTCATGTTCTGACAATCCTAATCAATTATGAGATTCAAACCCAAGGAATTGACAAGAACGGATTTAATCTCCCAAAATAAGATCATTGATGACTACTTGTTAAGCGAGGACCGAACAAGATGATACCATTTGTAATAACCCGCAAATTCTCATTGGCTTGAGAGCACAACGAATCTTTTTTAGGACTTAAGGGACATCCCCAAGACGCCAAAGTCTATAAATAAATGCCGAATGGTTTCAAATACAAGTGGTGGATGATTTACCCTCTAAGTAATAACCCATGAACCAACCAGCCATGACCAAAAATTTATTATATGATGCATGAGCAGTTGAAAGATAGCTACGAATCTTTATTTTACTCAGAAACATCAAAGTACACAACAACGGAAAAAGAACTCAAGACTCTCAAAAGACACCATGACACACTCCAGGTATCCACATTAAGCTCCACGCTCCATGAACTACCACATAACCCAATCATCACCATTAACCACAAGCAATGAGATGCCTTTCCATTACCTGTGTCTCGAAATATGACATCTGAAAAAGAAACAAAGTGTTAAAGAAGGGGTGAGTATAAAACTCAGTAGGTTTTCCCCAATGACTTACCTACTAATGCCAATAGGATAGAAGAGTCAGAAAAATATATATAAAGACAGTTTATATAAATAAATTTCTCAAAAGAAGTTTATAACTAAATATAAAAAAATTTCCAAACCATTCATAACCAACATCATTCCAAGAGCAATTGAAACCAATTTTCTAGTAAGTTATTTTTCTATAAAAAAACCAGAAAATCATAAAAACCATATCAAAAACATTCATTTTTGGCATACCTAACCATTTCCTAACACATGCTACAAACCATGCATGATTCTTTATGACAGTTCCATACTCATGAGAGGTTTATCGTCGATCTACCATGTTGTCACAAGGTAACTATTTCCCAGGTGCCATCAATCCATTGGCACCGAGCACAAGGTCATATTTCAACCAAGCCCCGTATATGTAATTCCCATGTGCCATTAATCCTTTGGCTCTATACACAAGGTCATATTTCAACCAAACCCCTTCTTTGCAATATGAATATACAACACATATGCCATATGATCAAGACAAAATAAACCATTTAATAAAAAAAATTATTGAAAACTATATTCTTCAAAACCATTTCAAAGCCATACCATTTCCACTCCAAACCATTTCAATAAAAATAATTTTTCATTGGAAATCATTTTTAATGAAATCAACTTTTTAATCAACCATTTAGAAATTATACAGAATCCATAATTTAAAATAATCATTTTAAATTAATCATTTTTTTGAAAAACTATTCATCAAGATCACACAATTTCACAAAAACCATAAATCATCAAAAATGAATATTTTTCCCTAAATTTCACAATAAATAAACCAATTTGAATATAATACAATCAGTTCTATGTAGATAATTTGAGATTTAATCCACCTACCTCGAAGGTCTTGATGAAACTTTAACAAGAGACGAAGAACGCACAAGAAAGCAGGTCGATTCTACATGAGCAGCCTTATATCTCTTATACTAGCAAGATCATGACTCAAAATTGAAATATTTGGCATCCATAATCCTAGATCTACCCACTAAAGGTTTAGATCTAATAAATAATGGAGATCAGGGAAGTAGATCTAAGCATATCTACGAAATCATGACAAATCCCCAATGAATGGTGTCATACCTCAAGAATTGGACTCGAAATCAACATAGAAAGGCTCCAAAATGGTATCAAATCGTGTGGTAAGTGTAATAAAGCCATCTGGGGAGAGTAATATTGATTTAGGGGCGTTTTGAAGCCAAAATGAAATAATTAGAGAAAAAACGAGCAAGCTCCTAGAAAATAGGATCTATATTTGACCTCTGCGCATGATTTGACCAGACGGTTTGTGCCAACCGTGTGTGGATAGGGAGACCTTACTTACTGTCCCAACAATCCTTATAAAATCCTCAAACTCTCACATTTTTTAGTTTTACCCTTTTTATGGAAAAACATTTTTTATGGAAACATCACACTTTTTGGAAACACCAAACACTATGGAAACACCCTAATTTATCGAAACAACCAACATTATGGAGATATCCAGATTTATTGAAACAACCAACATTATCAACATAACAAAATTTATGGAAACTAAACAAATTATGGAAATATCCAATTATATGGAAACTACCAATATTATTGAAACAAGCAAATTCATGGAAACTCTCCATATTATAGTAACTCTCTATTTTATGGAAGCTCTCTATTTTGTTGAAACTCTCTATTTAATGCACACCAATTTAAATAAAAATGTGAGGAAAATGGTTATGTAACCAAAACCAGTGGTACTACAACTATCTTCTCATACTATATACCAAACCACACACACCTGAAAATAGTATGGGTTCCTAAAAAGGACAGAAATACATTATGTTTTATTGATATTGATTCACCCTATTGAAACATTATTTTGTATAGAGGGTATCACTGAAGGATTACCCTAAATGTTGTGTGGTTGACTATCCATCATAATCCAATCCATATATTACAAATAAAACTCTTTTATTATATTGATCACTATATAAATGTTTGGGTCACATGCCTCACTAATTGAATTTTCATCAATGTATCAACCTCTTTACCAATACCTCAAGATCATCACCTATGACCCTTTATTATATATGAATTTGTAAAACCATCAATAATTATTATATCATTAATTAAAATACATATAATTAAACTATAGAATAAAAATATTCATTATATGTGGAAATTTACTCATAATATACAACATTCCCACATAAAACCTTTGATGAGAAGTCATATAAATCGCATTCGATTGAAATTTGAACAATTTTTTCCTCAATTCACTATGTGTGTAAATTCAAAAATAAAATATTGTTGGGAACCTAATGCTTCATTAGTATGTATTTCAAAAAATTTAATCATTCTTCAAGAATCACATGATTTTTATAGCACATGTGGTACCATGTTATATACCATGGATCATTTCATGTGATGTAACCCACCATAGTGTGTACTATTACATTTCATATACTTCACATTAGATTTATAGTTCTCCACATTGAAACAATTAGATGTTTGATCTCTATGGAACTAAAATAAAACTATTTTTCACAACACATTATGGAAGATAACTCTTTGTCCTTTGTCTTAGGGACAACATACATGTCATGTGTTCTGACACTACCCAACATTATATTGGAATTTCCAGGTTAAAACATATTGTAAACAACATAAAACCATTATTTCATCAAAAAACATAACTATACCGTTCTTGGGGGATTCAAAATAAATAGTAACTAACAAATAATAAAAGAAAAATATACATGAAACAAATGAAATTTTTAAATGAAATTAATGATCACTACTTCAAAGGGAATCAATGAATCATTGAGACCATACCACAATGATCTGAGGTCCATCATAATTTCCCACATTCCATCTCTAAATTCCGATATAAATCCTCCTCCTCCATCCCAATCCACATCTTAGTTTTTATTCAACAATAATAGGATGGTGTTTTCCATTTTATTATATAAATATATGAATAAATAATTAGGATTAGAATAAAACCCCAATCTTAAAATAATGTAACATAAAACCCATTGAATTCATAACCCCGTACATAAACAGGCAATGGGATTTTTCACATTAACATGAAAAAACCCTCTCATTCATGAATCAAAGGTACCATTATAATTTCCATGTAGTGATTCATTTAATAGATTTTAATATTTTGAAAATCATAAATAAATATATGAATAAATTAAATATTAAATATCATAAATAATATGTAATTCTGTGAATCTCACAAAATTGTACATCATGGTCAAATATAACATCAATGATGCAGTGAGACCATATATTTATTTTATAAGGTTGTTTTCCAATGGATTTAACCTTTTCAACCATTTCAAAATCCCAACACTCGAATACTATCAATGATATAAGTTTTCTCATAGAAATGATGATATTGAATCATATTCCACAAATTTATGATTTTTCATTCTACAAATTTATTCAATCTAATACAATATGAGATGAAAACAAATAAATCCTCAGTTTGGGAGATAAAATAATGTAAATGGCATCCTCAACAATATCGCAATATATAAATCCACACAATCGAAGTTTTAACCTCACATGGAATAATTTTCCTTCTCTATATATTTATTTCAGAACACTGAATCTGAGATATTTATTCCTAAATATACTCCAAATCTATCACATCTAATATAAATCATATATCAATGGAATACCTCACCATTTAAGAATTCTATTTATACATTTTACAAAATGACATTTCACACTATCTATGGGAAATATAATAATTCTAACTGAATGTTCTATTATTAAAAATATCAATTATATCAATGTGTTCGATATAGCGATGAATTTATCCTGGGGTATCCTAATCCAAACATTCACATTGTCTAGTCCTTAAAACATTCATATTTGTAAAATATAAAAAAATAATTATCCTCTTTGGGGAACAAAATCTTGAATATATTTCTTTTATATAAGGTTTTATCATGATTTTTGGTACATAAATATATAACTTATTTTTGCACCAATATTTTCTTATTCATGGAAAGAGGATATCACTTATCGTCAAATCCGATTGCCTAATATTTATACATTAAATTCTTTTTCCACATGGATTATTTGAGTTCTCACACACCAATGACGCCCAAATACCTCTTTTTAGGATCAAATTTTGATGTATTTAAATTACCCAAATGTAAATAAATAATTTATTATTAATAAAACTTATAAAATATTGAAAATTAAAATTTGGGATCTCCCATGAATAATATTGTTTCCTACCTGGAAACAATGTCAATACAACTAATTGTAAAGCAGTTAGATACACGTAATATACTTTAAAACAACCTAAAATATTAAAACACTATAATATATACAATAAAAAATATTGACATCCCATGGATTACCATATAAATGGATACATCCATTATTCAATAATAATAAATAGAATCACAAAAAACGGATATCTTCTTGAAAACAACATAATTATGCACTCGTAAATGAAGATCACCAAGTTACTCAAGATCAATGGAGACATTTCCAAAAAAAAAGAATTAACCCCCTAATATAAAAAGGAATGCAAATCCAAAATATTTATTTTTAACAATTTAATGATGGACATCAAGTGAAATATCTTTTTGGATCTTATTGAATGATATCCATGATCAATTCTCATGTATCACTTTCTATTTTGAGTGGACGAATTCAAACATATTTTGAACTCCAAACACTACATAAATGTGTCCCTCATAAAAAAAACATTGGTTATAAGAGATAATATATCACTTATGGAATCCAAACTTAGAAACCATCGTATATATTGAAATCCTATTAAAAAGAAACTTGGATAATTATGGATCCCAAAAATGATTGAAATGATGGAATATGATCACTTATGGTAACTCTATAGTCACACCATGTTAGCTTGAAGATTGCACTAGGATATCTATCTCCCTATTAAAAATGAAACATCAATAGAATAAAATTTATTTGTAATAAAAATATCTAAAAATATTTCAAATTACAAGGTTTAATCTATGGGATGCATCTAGTGTCTCTTAATGATGGCCATACATATAACTCTCCCCATAAAATATTCATCATAGAGATAAAAAACCATTTCTCATTATTTTAACCAATGGAAAAAATTCATCATTTAGGATACATCTTGAGAATATAGTGGGACAACACATCTTTCTAAGGTTCATAATGTATACACCAAGAACATCACTCACATCACCATAAACATGTAGACGAATTATATGTAATATAATAACTCATATATTATCATCCAAATGCTTCCCTTATTAACATGAGTACATACTCAACTGCCACATAATTTATAGTCATTGACTAACCACCAAACCTTGTTGTGGGGATCCGGATCATCCAATGGTCTGTGAATTGGTTAGGGAGTAATTGACATCGCCAATAGTGAATATAAACCACATTTACCCCTAAAACAGGAGGGAATATTCCCTGTCCCATAAATATAATTTCTCCATTGATATATATGTTAAAGGATCTTGTCTCTCTGAATATAGTAGTGATAGTGACCCTATCTATTATAGGTCCAATAAATAGGGTACCACATTCCCTTGGTAATATGGCTGATTCTGTAGCCTACATGATTGGTTGGAAATAAGATCTTACAAAATAGGTATATGGGAGAATAATGAACCCTTAAAAATTCTTCCTATCTAGAAATATTAATGAGGATCTCATTCCACATGATTGACAAAAAAATAATTTTTATTAAAAAGTAGGGAAAGGTCGCATCAAACACACAGAAGTCTCAAGGAGGTCTGTAGTGATGAAGGCCAAGGGAATCCCCTTGGACAACCATTCTGCATTCAGAAGGAAGACAACCCACATGGTCAAAGAGAATTAGAGGGTCAACTGGACTGCTAACCCGAGCAAGAGTGTCTGCTGAGAAGTTCGATTGATTCTAAATGTGTCTCACCATTTTTCCGACATTGGTATCAAGGGAGAAACATCTAGTGATGTAAACCAAGTCCCAAGGAGCAACACACTTCCCTTGAAAAATTATAACCAAAAAATTAGTGTCATACTCGACCTCCATCGCTTGAATGTTCAATATTTTACACAACATGAGCCCTATATGTAGGTCCCTTTCTTCTTCACCCAGCGAGCAACCAAGGCCATAGATGTCACTAAAACCGAACAAGACAGTGCCCCTGTAATCCCTAACAAAACCCCCAACCCTCATCTTCCCATTCATAAACGATCCATCCACGTTATGTTTCAGGCCATTTGAAGGGGAGGGGGAAAAACCCATCCACCGTACTCTAGTCCATTCAACCGAAGGTATTCTAATCATCACAATAGATGGAACAAACAGATTAAACCCCCCCTTATGAAGAGGTCCCAAATTAGAAAGAAAAGATCTAACTCTCAATATGAGATAGTCCAGGAATGGATGTGGCCCATTCGAACCCGGTTGCAGGCATCCTAGACAGTCCAACAGATGGAGGTGAATATGACCGACCATAACTTGGAGTCCATGCCATTATCCATTCCATGAAACCATGCCCTGATGAAGGAATTCCTAGAAAACTGACCTGTATAGATGGTGATATGTTGTCTGAAGGCTGACTAGAGATAGGTGGCCCATTCACTCTATAAGAATAGGTGGTTAGAAGACTCTGCCATAGGGGAACTACAACAGTAGCATCGAGAGGCCATCAAAATCCCCCTTCTCCGGACATTCTCATCCATTGTTAGCTCCTGGTTTCTCAGACACCAAAGAAGAAAATTCATTTTTGTAGGAAGCTCTCTACACCAATGTCAGATCCCCCATTGATCGTGATCCACTATTGCATGTTGAACTCTCCTAAAATCACTAGAGGGGAATGAACCCGAGCTCGTCCCAGTGTAGCAACATCTATCTGTATCATCGTTGAAGGATATTAAATCGAACAGCTCCCACTCCTCCGGTGAAAGGAGTAGTCTAGTCAAGTCTCGAAGACCACAAGCCTCCCTGAAGGAGCTACTCGGTGCTGGACAACCTGGGAAAAAAGGGCCTCACCCTCCAAGATGGCAGGCCAAAAATTGATGTCACCCTTCTTGACAATCCACATAGCCGAATCCTACAAATCATCCAGCATAGCAAAGAGAGAACGCGCCTGACGGGATGGCTGACCACGGAGGTGCACTCCCCCTCCCAAGTGTTTTCATACCTTGCACAGAGTAATGCCGCCCACAATCAGTTCCCTTCTAGAATATCCCATGCTAGGCGACCTTGCATGCCTTGCATTTTTTCCGATATGTCCCTAAGGCCCACCTCACCTTCATCAATCGGCCTGGCCAACCGTTTCCAAGAATCCCAGTGGCACCGTCTAGAAAGATTGGCATCCCACATGAATACAGTCAAGACTTTCTCCATCCTATCAATCGACCCTTGGGGGGAGTAATGGTAGACAAGATATGCACGAGAATGAAAGTTAGTACACTATTAATCAGTGTAACTCTCCTCTGAATGACAAAAATATATTCTTCTAGTTGAGAATCCTACCAAACATCTTATTGATGATTTCCTCAAAGAAAATCTTTTTGATGCAGCCAAATTAAATAAGGGAGCCAAGGTAGGTCATAGGAAAGTGCCCATGTTAGATTCCCAAGAGATCTTGAATATCCCAGTAACGCCGCACCGAACATTTCTTTGAAATGAAGACCCGACTCTTCCTTGAGTTAATTCTGTATCCTCTCAAGCCCTCATAGATGGAAATGACCTCTAAGAACCCTTGAACAGATCGTTTCCTCCTATTAGCAAAAACTAGGATTTCATCACCAAACCTAAGATGAGACACCATAGCTCCTCCCTTCTGATTAGAATAGGGTAAAATGTGCATGTCCCTAATTCTACTGTGAATATTTATAGAGAAAGAATCTTGAGCCATAATAAATAAGGAGGGAGAAAGAGGATCCCCTTGGTAATCTTTATGAACACTTTTGAAGAATCTGAAGCTTTTCCCCATCAAAGAGATAGAGATCCATGGGTTAGAGAAGCATTTGAAACAAAGATCACAAAAACAATCCTCAAACCCAAATTTCATCATGACCCTAAGGATCAAACTCTACTCAATTTTTTCATAGGATTTATCCATGTAGACTTGGACAATGATGTTGGAACCAATGAATTTATTATCCATATCCTGCACCATCTCACTCACGATCGCAATCACCCCTAGAATGCTTCTCCCTTTAACAAACCTAGGTTGATCTCTAGAAACAAACCACAGTATGAGACTTCTAAGTCATCTTGCTATAATACTAGAAATAATTTTGTATGAATCATTACACAAAAAAATTGGTCTGTAATGATTGAGAAGAGAAGGGTACTTAACCTTCGGAATCAAAATTACACGAGAAGCACAAACACACCGAGCCAGCAGCCCTCCCCGAAAGAAGTCATGGACTGCTTCCACCACATTCCCTCCCACAATATCCCATGACACTATATAGAAGGATTCCAAGAAGAAATCCTGTTCTGGGGCACTATCTATGGACATCATGGAAACAATACTCTTGATCTCCTCCACAACGGGCAAAAAAACCAGTCAGTGGTTATCATAACTAATGATCAGATGAAGTTTGGATACCATACCCCATTCTATCTATTTATAGAATGAAATAAATAATAAATATATAGAGGATACTTCACTAATATTTTTTAAGGGAATAAAATCCTAATATAATCCATAAGGTGTGATCATGTGCCCTAGTAGAGAAAACATTATTTGTTGGGTTACATTCCTAGCCTATGGATTGGGAGTGGAACCACATCAAACTAGAAGACACCATTTTGAAGGGACTTTTATCCCTAGTAATCAAGAAATTAACATAACTAAACATTAATATATTCACTTTAGGGATATGTCCACTATGAAAAAAATATTTAAGTATAAGATGAAATCACTGAAAAAATCACACATTTGTAAGTAATTATTTTAACCTCACCATCTCCAAAAAAATGAATTCAATAAAAATTTAAAATTATTTTAATGAGAAAATTTACCATTATTATTTCTTGAATAAAAAAATATTTCAATACATAATTTCACTAAAATTTCAATTCACTTATTTTTATGCGATACCGAGTTTAAATCTGAAGACTATGACTAGATCTGGTCAATGTCCGCAGTTTCATAGTCGATCGACAATCAGATCCATTGTGTGCGATATCTTGGATGTTGTTTCCATTCGAAGTGGATTAGTGATGTGATAGAGGGTCGTCATGGTGGATATGATGATAATAAATTCTTTTTGGGTAAGCATTTATTTTAGTGGAAGAGTGATTAGAGGGAGGTCCATTGCAGGGTAGAAGGATCAGGCAGCGTAGATTTTTGTGGTGGTGGTCCAAGCAGAAGAGAAGTGATGCTGTAAAATATGGACTTGGGATAAAAATGATGGAAGAGGTATTTCTGGCTTGGCACGAGTGGAAGACCATGATGCTGATGGTGAATCTGGCAGCTATTACAACATTGATGCAGACATCGTGGTGGCAGCGACTTTGTTTTTCTGATTTTATCATTGTGTACAGCCTGTATTGAACAATTTGAACACACATAGATTACTTGTAGTATACTATTTTTCATGGGATCTTTCCACTCAAATCTGTTTTCCTATGGTTTTTGGTCCTATGATGGATTCTCCCTAAACCCTATTAAAAATTGATTTAGGTTTGTCATTTTTTTCTCTATTTAATAAATATGCTTATTCTCTCAAAAATGAAATAAATTTAATTATCTTCCCAAAGTGTTATAAAATACTCATTATAATCCATTCTTCAAAACATTTTTCATGAACCAACATTCTGTTGATACAAATATCACATGTCACTCACCAATGATCTCCAATTTGAATAACGATTGGTCTGTTGTGAACCCCCAAAAATTCCTCCACTATACCAGTGTCTAAAAACTGAATAACACAGAATTGGTGGCCGAATCCTAAAAAACCATTGTTTCAATATATCCACTACATTCTATAAAATCAAATCCATAAAAAAATTTTAAATAATAATATTTATTCACACATGTTGTACATTCTAAGGAAATTGAACGGAAAACCAATACAAAAGGGGGGAAATGTCACAAATCCCAGCACACTATAATATAATTATACATTCCTCAAATGAATAGGACAATATGGGAATCACCAAATCATGTTAACTATAATCCAAATCACTACCACCGATGAATCCCACCTTATCCAAAAATATCATCCCCTCTAGCACCTATTATCCTCCCAACTAATTTCTCTATTTTCCCTTGCATCATACAAAATGGTATAGTAATTTTAAGATTAATTCCCATATATATAGGAAAAAATTACACTTTATGACTACCCAAATACATGAATATGTCTTTGATTATGGTAAAAATTATTATAGGGTATAATAGGAAGTATTCGTAAAGAAATAATTAATGGGATACAAACTAGTTAATAATATATGAATTTTTGTCTTATTATTTCTCCAATAAGATCTCAGAGGTAAAAAATTCAAGTTATACATTAAATCCAACTCATTGAAAGGAATTATGAATCCTTGAAAAATTACCAAAATTTATGGAAAACATTACCCTTCCTATTTACCTTATGGTAAAATACATACTTCTCACAATCTGATGGGGAAAAAATTCAATACCCTATCATTAATGATAAAATACATGAATTAGTTTTAAATTACTCCCTTATAGTCCACAAAATGTATTATCAAACCACTTTGAAATCTAACATGGGGGAACACACAAACTCAAATAATGGAACCCCTTATATCCATCCAAGAAGATCTCGTATAAAATGAGATCATTTGTTATGAGAAACACCAAATACACTCTCATAATGACTCCCCAAACACAATGAGAGATAATCCACACACACCAACATACCATTGTTCCTATAAAAAACTAAATATATATAAATATCTGGTAAGAACATCTAAATGAAAAATGTGTGGAGTCCAAAATCATATATAATATTGTATCCACCCCTGGCGGATGATAGGAATATTAAGGGAGTTACAGGATCAGAAATTAGATGGAACTTATAACATACCACATGGGAGTTTAGAACATTAACCGGTATATGTAATGGCACAACATCATCCATGATTCGAACCACTTAGGGTGAAAAAAATTATTTTTTTCAATAGAGATGATAAATAAAAATTATGGTAAATCCCCACATAGTTATACTATCCTCATATGATTGGAAAAATACAGAGGATTACTATAATAGATAGTTTGTACTATAGGTCCCATAGTAGTGAATTTATTCTCACAAAAAATATAGCTCTAGTATAATAAAATTAATCTCATTCCAAAAAAGAATATTTTATCCCATTAAAAGTAAATATACTAGTGGAGGGGTTCACCAAACATTGGGAACCTCACACATCACAAAATTCAATGATCAATAGATAGAATATTTCCACTATCAATGATAGGATACTCTGGTCCTTAATAATAGATCATCGAGAAACCATTACAATGTTTGGATGATCTAAATCCCACATATTATGGGGATTACATATTCTAATAATAGAAGAAATTGTTTTCACCTATTCACACCATATAATTCAATTGGAGTTTCTAAATCCCCTCTCAAAACTACTATTTCATGAAATTCATCAAATCTAACGATCTGAAATATGGGTAATTTACAATAATCAAAAATCAAAAACACTAACTCCCACATTAAATAATTGGATTTTAAATTTAATAGGAAATATTTTCATCATAAAAATGTAATTGGTCACAAATTAAATATTTCGGTCATAGATCATGAATAATTCCGTATTATTTTTACCAAAACTCATACAACCAATAATGTTTATACACAAAGTAAGGTATTAAATCTTTCGGTTTATCATCTTTTGATACTAACATAATATTATGTTAAATTATTGTGGTCTCCAATGAGGGGTACATAAATATTTCATATATATGACTCTCTATTATCAATGGAACTATATCCCTTAATGAAATAATTGATGAAAATGAACCAAAACGTTATGGAACGTTCCCATTACCCACCATCAGATAACTTTTATCAGGGTTTTTAGTCATCATTTGTACCCAATGACTGCTTAATTAATATTTTTTCCATTTTACTAGGTATATGAACAACACAATGTCCTCAATAATCACTCTAATATGATCTAAGTATATCAATTCAATCACTATATTATTCTCTCTAAATGGTTACTTAGAAGGTACTTTTCACTTATCTAAATTAAAATCATGGGTGATAACATATATAATCATTATTTAATATAAAAGTATACAAAATTTTCATATTGGGATACCACATGTAATACATATGGTATGCCCTAGGAATGTAACTCAACCTAAATTTTTGTGTATTTTCAAAATAATATATATTCATTAATGATCTAATGATGTGTATTCTAAAAAACATAATGACTCATGTTTCATTGCTCATGTCTCATTATATAACTTAAAGTGTAATATAAAGTTTTATTCCATTTAGATTTCATAGTGTTCTTTAACATTTAATTTCCCATATATTGATTTATACAATTAATGGTCACATGATGCCTTTATATATGGCCAATAGAAACTTTTTCCACACACAATAACCTTTCTCACACTAATGATGTACACAATGCATGTTTTTGAATATAACATCAGTTTACATAAATTTCCATGTATATGTTTCTTATGAACCAAGTATATCTTCTTATTCTATAATAAACACCCTACAAGGGCCTTATGTAATCCAAAAGTAGATAAAATCAATAAATAATAAATGAAAATGACTGAAAAAAATATAATGTTCAATTCAATATTTAATGAACTACCTCAATTTAAACCATCAAAGCATCAACATTTCATTCCAATCATCCAAAATATATGGATAATTCTCATAATTCAACATCAATATTTCGTTAAACATATCCTCATCTGTTTACCTCACCCCCTTATTATAATTTAGTCTGTATTGGGAAGGTGGTTTCCCCATCCACATGCATAAATGAGGGATAAATAGGGAATGAATAATAAAAGATAAATATTTACTTAATATAATATAAAACCCCATTAAATTTGTTACCCACAACCCCAAAATTAAATGGAATTATATATATCCATAGTAATGAAAAAATTGTAAATTCAATTATAATTATATACTTTCCATTTTTAACACTGATTTTGAGATATAAATGTTCACATGTGCATGTATTAATAATAATTATTTCATTAATATTAAATTCCCATAATAATATTCCAAATGTAAAATTTGGAGAAATTGGAGTCCAAGGGTATAGACATATCAAAAAATCAAAAGAATGATAAAAATGCTTATTTATAATATTTTTATTGTGAAATTACCATTATACCCATTTTAATGGTTGGAGGATCCTTATTTTAAAAAACAAGATACATATTTTTCATTATAAAACAATGGTTTCTAAAAAATCTCATAAGAAGATAGAATACTAGAATTCAGTGGTTTAGTTTCCATAGTTATTATCAATATAACCATATTATTTAAAATAGGTCATCAACATCTCCAATGTAAATTCATAAAATGATTGGATCAAACACATTAACTTACACCCAATTACCAGGGAAAATGGATAATATTAGGAATGAAATCCAATGATCTATTTGGGAAAAAATTTATTTGAATCATATTTTTTAAAATCATATAATAGATAGAAAAAATGAACATGATATAAATCCTTTTAAAATATAACAATATGTAACTAGTATTTATCATGAGTTATGAAAAAAATCATATGTTATATCATTTTTATAACACAGAATGAATCAAAAAGAAATAAAAAAATAAAATTTAATAAGAATATCGAAACATGAAGAAATAATTGCGATTAATTTATAATATTGTATGTTCATGACATATTAACAATCATAGGAAAACTACTGCCTTATCAAATTATTTATAAATAATCATATCCTTTAAAAATTTTGTGATCATAAATAACCACTATCATCTCCACTAAAAAATACATGAACCTTGAAAAATCTAATGATTTCCATGAAAAAATTTGGGGACATATCTACCCAAAATAAATTTCATGGACAATGTTGTGAGCCTTACTATGATATATCAAGTCATAAAAAATTAATTATCTCATGACACATAAGACATTAAAAAATTATTTTTATTGATATATTAGACGGACCAATCAGAAAATGATAATTCATATATATGTTTTATATAAGAAATCAAATCAATAATTCCATAAATAATGACCCATTCGAAGAAAATGTATCGATTAATAATTTCTAGTTATTTCATATAAGGAGTAATAAAGAAATATATCAGATGATATATGCAACTGAATCTCCTAAAAATAATATAATAATATAGTTTATGTTGATATTCATTATACATACCGTCATTAAGGAAATATTTTTTTATACATAGATTATTACATAATATATATCAATAAAACAATTTTCACAATGCATTTATAACATTGCTTAAATATAATTATTTAACTCACATCCTACTTAATTTTCAAGTGTTTATAGGATTTCATTTTATAATTTTTTGTAAAAAAGCCCCAAAAATTAATCATTCATAATAAATAATGGGTATGTTGAAGAATGTTTTCGTTTTTGATTTTATATTTACACAAAAATGTAATAAAATTGTCACTTTTATAATATGTTATACATTTAATGAATCGATAGTATTTATTTAAATTTTTTTATTTTAAAATAATAATGATATCAATATCAATATTCATATAAGATAATATATATTTTAAATTTAAAATATAAAAATATTGGATTAGTTAAATAAGAACTTATATTTGAGAGAGTAATATACATTAGAGAGGATTGCAATTTCTTTTCACAAAATTGTTTTTCTTTTCCAATAAGCAATAAATTTATGATGTCATTTTTTTATTATAAATTTATTTTACTCAAATAAATAAAAAATGAAAAATATAATTGGAATAAAATATAATAAACATTAAGGAATTTATTAGAGGAATACTGATTATTATCTATGAAATATAAATTGATTCAAAACCCAATTTACGAATTTAGAATCTTATAAAACAAAAGAAAATGAGATGAGATGTCATAAAACAATTTAAATCACATTCACTTTATTTTATTACTAAGAAAATATCAAAATGGTGTATTATGTAAAAAATTTTATAGAATAATAGGGTCATAATTTGAAATATGTCTCGTGAAATGGAAACAAAGACAATAATGCATTACAATTGGGAAATGATAAAAATCATGTCATAATTAATAAGTCTATCTATGAGGGTTCTGTTAATCTAACCTCCGTTCATTAGAACAAATAAAATTGAAGTTTCTTACTTATTAAATATCTATATCACCTGTAGCGTGTAATATAATAAGACATATTTACCAAATGAACATCTTGGGTCCTATTGTGAATTTAAAAATCTGACCATATAAATCACCATGCTCGTGTGGATGACTATGGAGCCTTTATAGAGGAAAAAATGAACAATCAATTTTTTCTAAATTACCCTTAATTAGTTTTATATGATAATCTTAAATCTCTCCACCGACCAACTAGGGTAGGGTCACATAAGAGTTCCACAAGAAACCAATTCATTTATGATCAAAATTTAGAAATAATAAAATTTATAACCATTTCAATATATATCATGGTAATATATAATAGTTTTATTTTATGGGTTTCAATAATAAAATATACTAATATACAATACACATTATAGAATGCATAGTACATCCCATTTAATAAAAACCAATTCACATTAAAATATATACTATAATATCATTTTTAATTTTCATTACATTCAATTTGTATACAAAGATAAAATTAGTGTTCAAATAAAGGGGTCACCATTATAAAATTTATAAGAATGTCATACCCCATAAAATTGAAAATAGTCTCTCTTTTAAATGCATCAAATATTTTAATCCCATCAAACAAATTATATAAGGGAATTATAACAGGGAATTTCATCATAAGTATTAAAATTATAGGAAAATTCTACTAAAAACAATAGTATGATAAATAGTAAATACATGCTAAATAATTAAACAACATGTCACATAATAACCTAATCATCATAAATGATTAACATGATAAATATATCACTAAATAATATTTTATAAATTGACAAGCTGATGAAATAACGAAATAGGTACCAAAAAATGCATTTCATTATTTAACCTAATAAGGTATATAATATCCAAGTTAATAATCACACCTCTCACACCATCCAACTCATTAGGTATCCTAAAAGTGAAACTACATGAAATTGAATATGAATTTCATGTGGATCTTTATGTTCTGGTAATTATATTAGTATAGATACTTTTTTTCCATTATAGGATAAGAAGAAATAAAATAACTTTCAAAAAAAATCATGTAGTATAAATTAAAATACTTAGGGTGATATAATAACAAACTATTATAATGAACAACACAACACAACAATTCTATCCCTGTACAATCATACTTTTTCAAATCAGTTGGTTGATCTATCCTAGAAATAAATATTTACCAGGTTATAACACATAACATGTAACCTATATAACATCCCAATGAAATAAGATAAAGTTAAAAGTTATTATAAGATACCAAATTGTAATTTCACGACAGAATATTATATAAAAATTGTTGATGAACCGGTCTCCGAATGGCATCAAGCACCCCAAGAGACTGTTGAAGAGAATTGGTGGTCTAAGAAGGTGATAGAGGGGATAATATACCATTATGATCAGTGTAGCACAATGTAAAATAAGAAATTAGTAATAAATGAAAGAGTGATTGGAATAAGTCAACTGCGAATAATTGGATAACTCACATATAAAAAAATTACATACTGGTCTAGATGAGGATACCAAATTAAAAATAGTCGACACACAATATTAAACATGAGAAATTATAAAACAAAAACAATGAAATGAAATGAAATTAATGATGTTGAACACTTTAGATATCTCGAGCTTTACCATTGACTATTTATCCAAACTCCAATGCATAATCATAATAGTGAATGAAATGATCCATCATCTGATTAACATGATATATTCTCAGGTACCCATGTGTAATGGAATCTCATGTAGGGTGTGAGATAATATCACATCAGGCCACAACCAACTATGTTTATAAGATAATCTAGATCACGAATATAAATTCAATAGTTTATAGGTATATAATATAATAAAAAATGGTGAATAAATAAAAACCAATCCACTTTGGTTCATATAGGATACTATGATGAGTCAACATTCTTCATCATGGGATTTAATGATAGTTTAAACTACAAATAAATATATATAATAATAATAGATTTATATTATAGTAATATATTGCATCAACCATTATGGTCTAGGAAAGAGTGAACATAAGTATCCAAATAGTGGTAATTCTTGTTGCTGGCTTGAAAGGGGCTAACCCTCGACTTGATAACCAGTATAAATGAGTCCATAAGAATAAATTTAGTATACAATCCATACATCACATACTGAGTGGGATAATTCATTCTCCTCACTTGATATAGCGTTTGTGTTTTCAATCATTCACCTGAAACAAGTGAAATAGTGTGTCTTTCCATCTATCTAAACAATGTCAATGGTGTGATACAACATGCTCAACACCCGATATTAGTGATCGTGAATCATCATTCCCATAAAAACCCATAAAATCATTCCACATCCAATGTTAAATGTGTAATAATAAAAACAACAAAAACAACTTCCATGAAGCATCCCCTGTTATTTTTTTAATGATCAGTTCAAATGTATAATATTAGAATTAAATTCTTTTAAGGAAATAAATGATTGTTGTGGTCTTTTAAAACATTATATTTCATTTCATATAACCTATTAAATTTAAACAACCTATTTTTGTAATCAAGGAATTTCAATATATTACCAATACATTCCATCCCACTAACATGGTTGTTAGTATTTGAAATAGTTGGTCATAAAAAAGTATATTCTTTTATATTCAATCCTTTTAATAATATTAATAAAATACATGTAATTGCAATTACCAATATCCAAAAATGAAAAAAAATTCATAAAAAATATCCAATTCTATAAATCAATGAAATTTTTAAAAAGATAATCAAAAAAATTTTGTTTAGAAGATAATAAACCTCACCAAAGTTATTTTATTATAAACCGTGGCATTGTTAACAAACAATTAATTTAGAAAAACTGTGAATCACATTGAATGGAATAAATAATATCAATAAAAATATAATTTGATAATGCTACCAAATATAGATAAATAATTTCATTGTTTGACGTAGCACATATAATTAACTATTATCAACTAGGAAAATACATCTAATGGTAAATATCATTTACCATGTATGTTAAAATTTTACAAGTTGTTTTTTGTTTCTAAAAAAGATTATAAAAAAGAAAAATAAATTGGAACACCAAATGGGATGGCTTGATTGTAGTCTAAAATACTCTGCTACATAGCAAGACACAACTTCAGTAACACATTGTGTATGTTGAAATTAAAAAAATGATGAACCCATGTTAAAGATATGCACGAAAAAATATAGAACACATCACAAAAAAATATTTATAAAACATTGGATAGATAAAGAATGAGATATATAAATCCTACCTTAACCCAAGTATAAATTACATACATAATGATAAGAATTCATTTAGGCATGTTCAAGGGAAAATAATGAAACATACATCCTCCCTAAAAATAGGGTGGATGATCTCACACCAAAATATTGAAACAAGTAAAATTATAAACATATAATGGTATAAAAAGGATTCTATACTGTACCAAATGATATCCAAATATTTTAAAAGATTTAAATTAGAATCCAAAACTATGAAATATCATGATTTATATAATATTCTATATGAGTAACACACAAGAGACTATGAGTGTATTTCACCCCATGGGATTAGATGAAAAGAGGTTAAGGGGGTTCAACCATTAGATGGGAAAAATATTAAAACCCATCATGAAATATGTGTCACATGGTTAAGAAAAATGGTTGGAAAAATAGTGCACCAATCATGATTCAATAACTAAATTATATTTGGATTTCATGGTTTAAGAAACCACATGAAAATCATTTGATTTTCCTCAATAAAAAAACTATAGCAGACCACATGGTTGTGCAGACCCTCTCCCACGGTTAGACCAAAAAGTGTGTGAACTCAAAATATACTTGTTTAGCTACATGGTGTCTACATTATGGACACATGGTATATTAAAATATTTTACTCTTTTTTCCTTCTACATTATTTTGTTTTTTTGGGGACTTATTCTCCAAAAACTCAAAGGAATATTGGAGAAAACAAAAGATAAGTAAAAAATTCCCAAAATAACACTTTTTATTATTCTAACTCTTATGATTTCATTATGAATCTTTATTCATTAGAGGGACTCATTTTCTTCCCCTTGTGGGGAGGGACATTTCTTTCAAGGATAATAGAACTCATTTTCTAGTTGAGACAGACATCCTCTACTAGATATGGGTACATAGATGTCGATTTTTTCTTATAACTACAGATATAATATTCAAGTGATGATCATAATTTACAAGGATATTTGATTACACTTATAATTCATTTTAAAATTATGATATTACAGTTTTTATAGTGGTTTAGTTTTATATTGAAATATTTCTACTTAATCAGCCTATATAAATCCCCTCTTCTCAAATGGAAATAGCTAAATTGAAGGACATAATAACCGAGTTGGATGACATGATGTCCAAAATAATTATATAACAAATGTTTTCTTCTATCAAATAACCATCTAATTTTTAAAAGAATCATGATATAACCCTTCATCAATGATTTCATTACCAGAATATGTATTGGGATAGAGTGAAGAAAAATTCTTTTTTTCCCAATATTGATTATTTTTATAACTAGAAATTACAGGTGGAGTGGTGATGAATGATAGATCTTCAGTCTAGTTACCACCACATATGGATCATGGATTTCTCTATCTTTATGTATTCATTAATTAGTAGGTATGAACATTATAAGTATCATTTTATTCAATTTTTTTCTAAACAATCATCTTGAAGTATTTATGTAAATTATAAACAATATATTAAATCAATTCATTGATTATTTAATTTAATAATTTGTTGATGAAATATCATTTAACTAAATAATTTATTAAGAAAATGTGTGTTATTTTAGAGATGTTATAAACAAAATGCGAAAAAAAGACATTATTCCAATATTTCTAAATTCAATATCATGATTTAAGCTGAAATATTCGTGTTGCACATTGTTTTTAGAAATTGAATTTCAGTTTATCCTTATAAGGATAATGTATTCGAAATATGAGAGGAACCATATAACGTATTTGAGATTCAAATATTCTTAAATGTGTTAGGGTATTTTCACAGTTTGAAAAATTATTTTTAAAAGTTTAATTCTCGAATGGTATATCTAACATAAATTGTTTTTAATTTTTTGTTTGTGACTGAAGAAAGTATTTTTTTTGTTGAATTGATGTGTCATTTGACAATAGTTATATTGTAGAATATTATAGTATATATTCAATTATATGTGGTTTCTATGATTCATTGACATAGTGTTTGGGATGAATTATTATATATAGTGTTAATGTGTTGGATTACAATTCTTGTCAACATTGGACTCATGAGAATAATTTTCCCATAAAAGATCTCAAACTCACAGTAGGGACATATTCTTTTAGGATTTGAATGTATTAACATTTCAATCAGAGGTTTTATATTTATATTGATAGTATAAATCAAACTAAATCTACTGGTAAAATGAAATAAACCTTTGGAGGAGATTATGGTTTGATTACCTATAGTCTTTTTACATTTATATTGGAACACACTGGGTTAGGTAATTGTTTTTAGTGATGCACAAACTAGGAAACAACAGTCATTATTTTTTATACAAATCTTATGAAGAATAAAATATTATGGCTCAAATTAATCATATATATTCTTAAGATAAGGGTATGTGATTGAGGAGGTTTTTTCAACTATTAAGATAAAATATTCCCTTAATGGTATAATTTTTGAGGAATTTAATCACTATGATGTTTTATAGTGCACTTGTGATTAATTATATGGTAAGGATACCATCTATGTATAGTATTTTAATTTTGATTGTATCATTTAAATAACAATCAGAATTTTTATCTACTTAATTATGGTGTAGGAAATCAATATGAATTTTCATGATTCATTATAGGTGGTAAACTAATGTTTATTTAAAAATTTTCCTAGTATGAGGAGAGATTTTTTCTATCTATGTATGAAATGACACATTATTGATTTTGTTATTCAGTCTTATAATTTTTAAAAGATTAAGGTTGAGAATCATAGACCATCATCTCTTCAAAAAGCTTGATCATGCGCCCACATGGAACTGGGATGATATTTTGATGGACATTGGGGTTTTGTTTTCATATAGATGCTAAGATAATTATTTTATTTGGTTACAAATTGGAAGATTAACAATATCTCTCCAAATTATTATCTTTCAAAATATGACTAATTTTGAGGACATTGAGAATGATTCTTTGAATGTGATCATTGGACTTCATAGATTTATTACTACTATTATTTATTAGATGGAACATGTGTTCATTTTCGATTTATTAGAGTTGTCTAAAAGGGAATGAGATACATTGTAAATTTTAGCATGGTGTACCATCATAATAAATATTTTGACTCAAAAAAAGTATTCATGGTTAAGAATATGTTCATATAAAACCTTATTTTTTATCAATAAAATCTAATACCTCATGAAAAGTGGTTATGAATTATTGGAAGATCATTTCAAAAATCATGATTTGATGTCATGTATTTCGTTTTTTAACCTATAATGGGGTCCATACATAGTGACAATTCTACTAAAATATGATGACAACTCACGTAATGTGATTTAATTATTACACATATTAATATATGGACACATAATATTCCAAAATGTACTTTTTTGATCATATTTGAAAATGATCCTAATCATGGAGTCCACTATTAGATGTTTAATGTGATTAATTACTTATTGTGATTTACATCAAATTAACTTTTTCTTCTTGATCCATATTCTAAAATTTATATTCCCTATTATTTTATATTTAGTAATTTTATTGATCCTTTCTGTTTCTCATAAAGTCAGTCACATATTAAGGATGTTAATATTTGATATATTGTTTTTAAACGATCTATTAAGATTTATAATAAATACATATTTATATTGGGATTCATTTCCTGGATCATTATTTGTTATTATGGGTACCAAAGATTCCTTGAGGCATGTGTACTCTCTCTCCCTCTACTCAAAAATCATATATGTTGTGTTTTTTTCTGATAGATTGTTATCTATGTTACATTACTCATAATTCGACCTATAGACAATCCATTTGTGGATCACTTTTCTGGTGTTGAATAGATTGTGAATCAAGATAGTTGGATTCAAAATCGAATTACTATAAATTGAAAATTTTGTTACGTTATTAATTCAAAATATATTTATGACTTATTTGTGATGTTTTTTTGTAGTTAATCCTAAATATTATTAATATTGAATGGTGTGTGTGATGATATTGATAAGACCATAACCCTTGTACCCAGAGAAGATGGTACATTTCTATATTATAATATTAAATAATTGATCACACGATAAATGACTAAATTGATTATTACTCTTGGTAAACTATATACAAACATGGGTCTTTCATTATATTTTAAATAAATTACAACTTCTTTTTTATTATATGTTTTTTCTCTCTAGAATATCTTTTTATATAAGTCATTGGGCACATTCTATATTCCATGTGATGATAAAAAGTAGTAGTGTACTCAGATTCTCAGAATGAGTTACGTAATTTGTAATCTATCATTAATTTTGATTCATAATAAATATGTTATAAAACATATTGAAATTTAAATATCTAAAAACATATTTTGTTACACCATTAATTGGAATAAACATCAGGAGATAAGTAATAATAAATATTTAATGGAAAATATATGTACATTCCATTTAATCGATATATTTAATATCCTAATTAGATAAGTCCAAATCAATATAAAAAGATAAATATCTTAAAATGAATGACATAAAATAATGAAACTGGTAATGAAGTAAATCCATAAATTATATCATTCATAAAATCTCATGTAAAATAAAAATTTAATTATTAATTAAGGAAATGATTAATTATTAGACTTTATGTTCACATGAATCCAAATAACTTTATTATCATGAAAATTCGAAACACAAGTTAAAACTAATGGGAGGGTATACATGGAAAATACATATAACAATAAAAATCCAACTAATCTTTCTCTTGATAAAAATAATTCATCAAGGGGTTATCTATAAAAATCATCACCCATATCATCATTTCCAATGCATTATTCACTTATCAAATAATCCATTTTTTTGATGAAAAATGTTCCTTATCAAAAAATATCTTTACAAATTATAGAATATTGATTTTTTATATTTCCTCGATGATCTAATAAAAAAATTTATTTATATTATATATATTGGTTTAGAATGAAAAACAATTACTATAAATAATATGTATATTTAAGTTATATTTAATGTGCAATGATAATATAAATATAAATATTTCAATTGAATGTTCATGAATCTCCAAATGAAACATGAAAATGAATATTTAAAAAATTCATTTCTCAAATAATCCATAGACCATACATATAAATAATAAATATTTTATTAATAAATATTATCTCTAATATAGTTTATAAACAATAATCGGTTGTTTCAATTAATAAATATAAATTTCATGATAATTTATTTATGATGAATTTTTTAGAAAATATAATTTTTTTCATTGAAAATAATTCCATAACTAAATGGAAAAGTATATTTTTAATATGATTTTTTTTGAAAATAATTTTTTAATATTATAAAATATGCCTTAAAATTTGGTGGTAATGATTGTTGTAAACTCCATACATTACGTACAAGAAAAATATTGAGTCCATAGACATTTTCTGTCAACACCAAAAGGGAATTGGTTGTAAAATGAAATGAAGTCTAAATAAAAAACATTTTATAGAAAAATAATTTTTCCAAAAAAATACATTCAATATATAATTTTATTAATTTATAAAAATATTATTGAATGTATTTAATAAATAACATGATTCTTGTAGAAAAAGTATTTTCGACCAAAGAGAGAAATAATGTTGGATTATATCCAAAATAAAATTTTCTCATTACAAAAAATAAAAATGTTTGGGATAATAGTATTATAATATAAAAAATCATTAATAAAAAATGGTAAAGAAAATTAAAATTGTTGATTATTAAATGCTAAACTATTTTCCCTTAATGGAAATTCAAGAATAACCAATCCTGATAAAACTAATAATTCAGAAGATACTATTTCAATGATCATAATGATGGAATAAAAATAAAATAATAAATCAATTATGTGAATAAAAATTTAATACATATAAATATGTGTAATAAAAAAATATATTCAAAATTCACTATGAAAATATTCTTATAAGATAAGTGAAAATGAATACGTAAGATACCCATTGAAAAAAGTTGGGTTATGAAATTATTTACTACATTGAAGCATGTAAGTCCAATTCTATTAAACCATAAAATTTGAATATTAAATAAATTGATTTATTATTTAGTCAGTGTAATACATGTCATAGGGGAATTATATATACAATATAAATGAAATTAGATTCATAACATTAAAATATGCCTCAATAATGGGAAATTTGGACTATGTCCCTTACATAAGACTTCCTTTTGGATGAACGTGATTTCACCTCAATTAAAATTGTTTTTTGTTTTCTAATATCTATTAAATGATTCCTATTAATATTCTTGATTTCATATATTGTCCAATTATATAGTTTTTCCTTCCATATTTTTATAATACTGTATTATTTTTACTCTTTCAGGTCTTAATTGTCTTGTTTTAATATGTGGGTTTTCCATCGACGATTTAGTTAATATATATATAATAAAGATAAATCATATATAAAATTTTATTAATATTATAAATAAAATATATAAGTATTATAAACATTTAGAAATTCATTCTTGAAGAATATAAAGGGAAAATGTATTATATCACTTCATGGAGACGGTAGGTCATATAATGAATGAGAAAAAATATAAATAAATTTACAAGAGAAATCATAAGAAAGTTGGAGATATATTAATTCTAAAAAATAAATATCATATCATATATATCACGTATATTAATTATGTCTTTCCTAATTACAATCAATTTTATGTGTATAAGAAATAAGCATCACATCACATCGAGATACAAGAGTCATCTATATAGAGAATTGACATTATTATATTTTAAAATGAAAATAAAGAATGAATGTACATGTTATATTATAATTCCATTAGAATAATAATATCATTATAATTTTATACATAAATAAATATTTATCAAATCGATCATTATATAAAATCATTAGATGTGTTGATGGAAGACAAATCACAACTATTCTTGAAGTGGTACTCCATAATACCCACACTAAATGTTGTGAAATCAAATTTTATGGAATTAGAGAAGGGTAAATAATATTAAATAATGATAAAAACATCTAAATATATTGTATATACAACTATTTTTTATGAATAAATAATTATTTTATTTTGGTAAATAAGAATGAAAAATAAATAATTTTGTACAGAGAATTTTATTCTATGGGAGAAACTGCCTTTTGGAATACTTTTATGGCCTTAGGATTAGAATTTTGGTATGATGGAATTATCTAGAATGTGGCTCTGAATTTTTGGAATTTTTTTAGATGGTCGATCAAAATAAATTGAGGGATTTGAAAAATTTAGGGAGGGAGTGACCTTTTATAATTGGGGGATATGACTCACATGGAATATTATAAAATAATAATGTGCAGCAAGATATAAAATAACAAAAATGTATCAAAATGTATAATAATAGATATATAAAATTGATAATGTTTGGATTGTTCATCAAAATTGGCAGCGTAAAAATTTTATGTTCTTTTTAACCAATTTATTCTTTTTTAAACCCCTGGTAAACCCATTTTGACCTTAACTGTATTAATTATTTATTATTTTATTCACTATTAATTATATTTAACTATTATCTCTAATATTTAAGATAAAATAGATTACACTGAATCCTAATTTTGATTCTATTAATCTAAATCTAATTCCATGATGTTGAATCATTCAATTTAAAAATAATAACATAACATCTAAAAAATTAGTTTTCCAAGTAAAACCTTCAAAATTATATATTTATATATATATATATAATGTCATAATTAAATATTAAATAATGTAAAATTACAAAAATATATAAATTTTAATATATTATATGTAATATTACATTTAATCCAATTTAAAAAATATTTTTTCTTTATAGGTAGTTTTAAATAATATTATATATTCATTAACAATCAATTCGTTTCAATAATCATACAGAAAAAAACCTCTTCATAAAATTATAATTTTTTTAGCAAAAGGGTATTTTCAAATATACATTTCAGAAATGAAGTTTATATTTTAAAACAGATTATTTACAAGTGATAAAAATTAATTTCTAATTATTTTAACAATGAGCGTCAAAAACTCTTTTTAGAAATATATAGGTTTTCAGAATTAATTTCATATTCATTAAATATTTTTATTTATTATCAATAGATAAAAATTGAATTTATTAAATACATTTTTATGGAATATAATTTTCAGAATTTATTTATTCATATTCATACCCACAAAATTATTATCTTTTTTATAATTGTATTGTTTACATAATATTTAAATGAATAATCAATTTATTTTAATCTCGGCATTGCGGGAATCACAATTTCTCTGAGAGAATGAATTTTTTTTAAAATAAATACTCTATAATGTCTCAAAATTTCATATTATTTTATATGTTTGACATTATTTTTGAGACATTTTATATATTTTAATCTTCTTCTGTTAAAATCATTGAGTGTTATATCCCACACACCATAAATAAATTGCATTCTCACACATTATTCTTCATCTTATAATATCAGTGTTTGAAATTTTAAAATATCATAGTTGTGAAAACACATTTTACAAATTATTAATAAAATTCCCTCTTAATAATGGAGAAAGCGACCTACAATTCCAATATTTAATAATATATAAGTGGATACAAAATTGTAGATCAATAATGGTTTGTGAAGATATGGACATGGAAGAAATGAATAAATAGTTATTTATATTTATAGAGATTATTTTTCATTTTATAGTGAATGAACAGTAGAAAATTATTGACCACAAAACCATAAACATGTGATAATATAAATGCCCATTTTATTTATCAGATATGAAGGTAATAGGATAAATTTTTTGTTTGAATGTCATTATTCATAAATTTGAGTAATTCCATTACCATCATATCTATAAATATAAGAAAATATAACAATGTAATTTATTTTTAATTTATAATTACAATTTCATACATTGGTTGTGCTTCGATATATTTCTACTTTATCCCTTTCTCCATAGAATGAATAAACAAAAAAATTATTCTTGAAAAAAAAATTAATTGTTCAAAGAATACAAATCATAATGATAATTAATTCTTCATGTATTAATTAAAAAAATTGTTATTATAAGTTACCCACTAAAATACATTAATGTATAAACCGCAATAGTACTCAAAATGTTCCTTATTAATATTTTTTCATAAAAAATTTTATGTAATCAAATAAAAAATTGAGTAGAACATCAAATAGACTAGTTCTAGGAGTAATGAATTTGTAGTCCTTTTGTTATGGGTTCAAGCCCTGTAGAATTATAAGATTTTATTGGCTATCAATGGATATATCAGTTTTACTTTTTCTACAACAATATTATAAAAAATATTTATTTAACAACCTAATTATGATGCCTCTGAATTACTATAACATCAATGATAATATAGAACATAAATTTTTCCAATAACATTGATATGTTAAAACTAAAAGGTTGAACACCCTAATAGAGGGTGAATCAGAGTATGATTGATTAAAATTTATTCACATTAGGATCTGGTATCATTGTTGAAAAAAACACTTCACTATGTCTTTCTTATTTCAATGTATTAATTGAATTTAAATCATGCTTGAGAAATAAGTATTGTCACATGGTTCACCATAATTGGGCTATGTCCTTGGAGTATTCAACAACATTGTTTTTTTGATCCAAATTCACTATGTCTCATATCCAATGATGAGTACAAGGTTTGGTCTAAATTTTCTAGGCACAAGCTCACTACCATGATAAGTTCTAGGGTTATCACATTGCATTCCCAATAGCCACTACTTATGCCATTTTCTTTAACTAACTAACAGTGGAAAGGGTTACCATCTTCTTCTTTATTCACTCACTACTCCCGAAAAGGAATTCTCAAATATTTAATATAATTTTAGGTCAAAACGGTTTATAGACATGTGGTTACCTTCATTTTCATGAATACCATTTCCTCAACTAATGGTATAATATCTTTTAAAGCCTTCTTTTCACCCACAGATTATATCCACCTTACCAGATACTATTAGGTACCAGAAAATACTTTTGCAAATTTATTTTATGATTTGCATGCTTCCTTTAGTGGTTTCTTAACCACCTGCTCCTCCATTATAATGTGAACTATGTATGGTAAATGGAACAAATTCTTTATGTTTTTTTTTGATTCTGCGAACCGCCCATTGTCCGCAGACTCTTCTTCAACCCTTCCGCATACCGCCTTACTGTTTCATCTCTGCAAACCTCCTTTTCACACCACCCACTATCCGAAATTGTTATCTATTTGTGAACTGCCTTTGATATTGCACAAAAGAGAACCTCATCTGTGTACTAAAATTCCTTTTCTATGTACGAATTCTTTTAGATGTTTAAGTTTTCTATAAAACCCCATCTAAGGAATTTATTCTTTGCAAACCAATTCAGCGGAAACAATTTCAAAACCTAAAAATTTAAATAATCAAGGAAATTGGGTTATCCATGTACACGAGTTATATAATCTTGAATATAGTTTATTAAAAAAAACACATTATTTCTTATCCCTTTCAATGGGCTTTTAATTTTATGACAATAAAAAAATAACATCTCCAAAACCAATTTGTAACATTCGGGTTCCGGTTGCCGCCCAAATGTGCATCATACCCAGATGGTCACACGACCCCATGAGAATTTCCAAGAACACCAAAGGAAAATAACTAGAATTTAGGGAATTGGGTGTGATAGTGGGGAATAGTATTTCCTCATCTATAGCATATGAATACTGTAAAAAAATAATAAATAGTAGTAGAATCAATAATATATAACAATAAGAAAAAAATTGAAGTTTGAAGTTAAAAAACAACTAGAGCACATATATAAATGATGGATGTCACATATGTTTAAGAAATAATCCAAAAAAGACATAATGCTAGGAATTCAGTACAAAACCAAAATATAAAGGAAAACAAATAAACTCTAATAGCATCACAATCCTCAACTTGATCCCATGCTCTCCAGCTCTACATGAATCAAGTACATGAAGACGAAGGGAACTTGACATTATCTATTAATTCAACCATATAATTTATTTGGGTCTAAAGGCATCACCCAAACAGGGTGTGAGACAAATCCCATTAGTAACCATCACATGATATGTGATTAACTATTAGTGACTATAAATAGTAAGTGATAATTGAAATGAAAAAAATGAAACTATGAGTAAACAAAATTAAATAATCATACGGTTTCCATTAAAATTCATAAGAATTTAATGTTCATCATTTAATCAAGTTAGTTTGACAATAGGTATCTCATAAAACTACATAACAGTAAAAAATAAAATTTTCTTCTTTGACTTAGTAATTGAACCACAAACTTTCAATATTTAAATTAACCCACAAGAAAGCTCACAATGTCTAACCCCTCTGGCCAGGTAATGCAATAGAGGAAAATATTCTCATAGGAAGCACTCAACATCGTGTCACCAAATGTTTATTCTAGAATAACTATAGACTCAATGGGGAGGAACATAATGTCAATTCAATATGTGGTCTCATAATATAAACTATAGACACTCTAAGTGATCACTCACTATAAATCCCCCATGTGGTCATATAGCGTAAAAATAAAACAGAAACATTTAGGAAGCACTCAACATCAATTCCCCCAGTTGTCTTACTACTATAGGTTCCCATAGACCTATGCAATTTAATCATGCTTTAATAATATATATCAGAACAAATTAATCTCCACTAATATATGGCTAAACAATTCCAAAGCATATCACAAGCATTTAACAAATATCAAATGGTGATCAGTTCCATCCTATCAATCATGGTAAGGATTCAAGGTATGCCTCATAGTCAACCTGGAACAAACATTCTTAAAAATTCAAACATGGAAAATCACCCATAGAGTGTTCCTTAATCATTCAATTTCCTAAAATATCACAACAAAAAACCCTTATTCCAAAAAAATCTAAGTCATATAAACTATGGTTCAAATACCTTAACTTGAAATACCCGAACCATGGTTAACAAACACCATGGCATATAAAACTCAATAAAAAATGACTAAAAGAAACTAACCACCTACCTCGACATGGTACGATCAATATAGTCAAACCTCATCCATTTAACTGATCAAGAATGATGTACATATATAATAACATAAAAATTGTGCAAATTTTAACAACTCAAGGAAAAGAAAAAATCATTTTGAGAGGATATAGAAGAAGGAAGAACTCACTGTTTAGATTCCAATGCACCCACTAGACTTAGATTAGGAAAACAGATGACAAATATATGGCTCGGAGATGAATTGTCTCCCTAGGCCTCTCTTAGATGATATGAGGTTAGAAGAACATGTTTTTGGGGATTACATGCAAAGCCTGTCCATTTAATAAAATAATAGAAAATTTCCACAACTTGTATTGTTAATGAACAAGCCATGTATTTTCCTCAACAAACCCCCAAAATTATAGGTCTTCCACATAACCCAATACGACCATGTCTCAGCTATTACATGCCCATGACACTGGTGTACATGGTGAATGGATATAGGACGTGTACTGATAAGTACACAGCGTGTACGTATAAAATATCCAAACTCGGCCCTTTTCCAAAAAAACAAAAAAAATCATGATTAAAACATGAAATGCATATTTCAGTCATTATACGACCTTAGTGTCCATATATAAGTGGGGGAGAGGGCACACATGGTTTTTTAAAAAATATTAATTTGGGAACATGTTTTTAGCAGTACACGATTCTCTAGAAGGCCCATTCTGGAACCTTATGGGTTATATGTTTGATATATGTCAATAAACATATTTTCATGAATTTATATGTCACTAATAACCCTTATCTTTTACTTTTAACTCCATGTAAAAATGTTTTATCAGTAAAATTTAAATTTAATGTTTATTGATTTCACTATTCATTGTGGGAAAAAATAAGTAGAATGTTTTAGATAATATAAATCATTAATATTTGAAATATTGAATCTAAATAGGTAATTTTAATTCAATGAAGTGTTATACTGCAGTTTCAAATTAGTCTCCTGGAAAATGAAAAATGATGGTTTTATAAGGAAACAATAGAAAAAATTGAAATTTTTAAAGCCCATAATTAAATATGAAATGTATTACAATAAAAGTTTTATTATTGTAATATAATTGAAAAAAAAATTTGATTAAAAACATTTTAAAATATAATTTTCCTTCCTATATATTTTAAAAAATCATGTAATTTTCATAAAAAAATTTTATTTTTCACCATCGGGTTCTAAATCAAGGTGAGCATGAGGATGCCAATGATCAAGGAAATTGACTTACTGTAATATAATTATGTTTTTGTGATTTTGGCCATTTCTGAGAAATTATAGAGGGTTTCATCAGCAGATGTCTTCAAATCCAGAAAAAATAAGAAGGGGTGGAATCGAATCAGACATTTGGGGAGCTCTATTCTAGTCAAGGGAATTAATCCTAAAGGTTGTATGGATTAATCGTACATTTCCCAACCCATGGAGAAAAGCTCTACGTCAAATTTGAGGAAAATGTATTCGGATTGTGTACTCGAATTTAAATATTACTAAGCTGATTCTAGAGTTTCTAGGTGACTAGATAATAAAATTTGTGTAAGGGAAGATCAAACATGATGTTTGGAGGCTATGTGGAATATGATCATTACAGTACTGTTTCATTCCAATCAATTATTGACTTAAGATGATTGGAATACACGGAGGATGGACACAACAAAACCTATTAGTCAAATATTAACTATTTAGTGGAAGAAATGTTGGAGGTGAAATTATCGATTAAGTCCCTATAGAGGTAAATGAAAAAAATGTATGAGATATTAATTCTCAAGGATAGAAAAAATTAGAATATAGATTGGATCATTAAGAATGAAGAAATTCTAAAAATATGATTAAATTAATTGTATATAAATTATGAGTATTTCATTATAATTTGGGATGATATGGATTGTTGGTTAAAGACAAGATCATGGATGGCCCCGAAGAAGAGGAAAATGTTCTACACAGTAAATTATATAGGAATTATTCTTCTAATAGCCTCCAAAATTATTTTCCATGATCAAATATTTCATATGGTGCATGATTTATACATGTTCATGATTTTGAGTTTTCTAACATTTCCCATAAATGATTCTAAAAATACTAAAAATGTGATATTCATTAATTAATATTACCAATGCATAAAAAAAATAATCATTCCAAAAAATTATCAAAAATAAACCATAGGGTAATTTTGACACACATATTTTTAATTTATAAGTTATTTCCTAAAATAAATTTTCCAAAAGTGGTAAATTCCTCGCATATGAACTAGAATAAATCCTGAACCATATGAAATAGTTGATCATGGAAAATCATAATTATTGTAATTAATCATGCACCATATTGAGGAATACTAATTCACTTAAATCTATCTCAAAACTTATTCATGTAACATTTAGGTGGGTTATAATGGATGATTTGTGAAAAAATACATCCAATATCATTCCTTTGAAAATGAAAATTGTAATAGTGATTTGTGTGGATTACAAAAACTAAAATGTAAACAAAATCATCTAATTTAAATATTAAATATTCTATAAAATCCCTATATTAGACTCAAAACCTAATGAATATTTTACTAATGTCATTATACTTGAACATTAATGATATGATTCCCTAAGGAAAAATCCTTTTATAATTAAATCAACTATTAAATAAAATATATTTTTGATTAGGATGGTCTATCTAATTACATGAACAATGTTGTGAAATAATTTCATGAATTACTATGATAAATTGGTTAAAAATAATATATAGATACAATTTCAATAGTGAATTAATTTTATTTTATTTATGAATATTATTATTTTTGTCTTTTGAATTATGATACAAATAAATGTTCTTAAAAATTAATAAATATACTTGTTGTCGATATATATACAACGGATCATATGCAAAAACTAGATATAATTAAATTATAATTGAATCTAATACTTTTTATTATCAAAAAAATGTGAAATTTGGTTGATGATTGAAGAACCACATTTATTATAGAACCATCTCAATACGATCAATATTTCTCAGACATGATTTTTAAAAAGATAATAAATATCAAATAATGATATGTAGAATAATAATAAAACAATTTAGAAAAATGTTAAAATTATTAATAACATTTCTAAATAGAATATTATTTGAGTTATTTTTCTTATATAGGAGCTTCATGTGATTTTATGGAAGTAAGGAATTATTGTAAGGTGTCCATTCTCTCAAATTTAATTTATTTTAAATAAATAATATTATAAAACATGATTAATTTGACATAGTTTTATTTCTTCCTATTAAATTTAGTTTACTATGTTTAGGTAATTCATTAGTTATTGAGAGCTATATAGAGGTCTTTTCATAAAAATATATTGATTTGTTGGCTACCTGGTTTGTAGGGTTTTGTGATAACTCAACATTATTCAATTGAGTGAAAACATTATTTTTAGACTTTATTATTGAATATATGAATTATAAATACTAATTGATAATATATATTATATTTCATACTTATCTCGAGTTATAATATTCATCCTTGTTACCTCATTATAAAATTATAAATACCTTAATGATTATGTAAATTGATATAGATTTTTGGTCTAAATTCCATTTTCATGAGTTATGACACCAATTATGATTCAATTAATTTTTATATGGTGTATTTATTTCTGATGTGTTATATTATTTTTCAATACTCATTCATTTTATTTTATGTTATGTTTAAGTCTCTTCATCCTTCATAGATTTTCTTTGATGAGAATAAATTTATAGGGGTTTCTTTGTCTAGCATTCAATTCAATGAAACATTTTTCATATTTCACACCACAATTTCTCTTATATAATATATTAGCTACATTATTAAAAACCTTTATGATGGATTTATATTATTTATTTATATCATTTGTTCCCCTTTTCCCTATCATGTTTCATTTTATATAATGTTACCACAATTGTAAGGGTTTTGTAATCACATTTTTTCATTATTGAGATTTGATTTGTAATTAAAACACTATAAATATATAGTGTATATATGATCCGGGGAGAATTTTTCAAATATAATATGAATATTTTCCATTAGGGTAATGAACTTATAGAGATCCATTACTTCTATTCTCTTTCCATCTTATTCTCTATTATGTGAATTCGTTTTCTTCTAATATATTTCATCACTAAATGCTCTATAAAACATTCATTTAATTAATTGATTTTAAAATAGTAAAAATTAGAGAATTTATTTTATTATTTATAGATTTAACAATATAAATTTATCTAAATAAAATTATATTTTTCGAGATTCTTATATATAATGTTAGTCCATTTATTTATTTGGGAAATATTGATAATTTATATAATAATTATTAAAAAAATATGATAATGTATTACAAAGGTTATTTGGTTATATATGCGATATATTATTAATTAATCCAAATAATGAATTCATTGGACTTAGTACGAGATCATTTGGGCCATTAAGAGGTTGTATATGAAACTATAGGTCTCATGAGACATTCTTGCTTGGATATTTTGGTTTATTCCTTCCCAAAAAATATATATATACAAAATATAGAGCTCTAGTGGAACAATCTAGATGTAATATCTTATAGAATGAAATTAGTTATCTACTATTATGAATTTCTTAACTGTGGAATTTTTTTTGTTATATATGTTATATTTTCATATCATTCATTATATAGTTTTATATTATTCTTTTAAATTCATTATATTGTGTAATATATTTTGGATATGAATTCTTTCTATATTATTTTTGTTCATCTTATCCTCGGTTATGATCATTGATTTTTATAACTATTTTACAAAATTTAAAATCACTTTATCCCTATAATTATTATTTTTATATTTACGTATTATATGAAGAATATTATTACACCTAATATTTATACTAGATTCTCACATATATATAATCTTGTGGGATATGTTTAATACTTAGTAGGGATTTTGATGATTTATATATATTGTAAAAATATAATTTGATGTGTGTGAAATGCGAAATGATTCTTAAATATAAGTTTTCTTTAAAAATGTAACCCATCATGTTTTCATAAATTAATTTTTCCAAAAATCTAAATTTCATTAATAATATGAGTTACACATAACACCGAGTTTCAAAAAAACATTTAATTTTTTTAATATTATTATTTAAATAAGATAATTATAACAAAGGTATTTTATTTTTTGGAATAAATTATAATAACAACTTTTCAAATATTAACTATAATGGTTTTATGTAAATAAAGAAAATTTAGAAAAAAAACATACACTATATTCCTTAAAGACTATAGATATATTAAAAAAACTATTTTCTCAAATCCAATTTATTTTAATTTTTAGAAAATTAATTAATGTAATTTTAATAACATTTATAAATGTAATTTTATAAAATTATAATTTTTTTCTATATCATTTTTTCAATATTGCATTAGGGTTATGTTTTTTATTTTTTTCAAAAAAAAAACTTTTTAGATAAATAGTTAAAAAACTATTTTTAATTTATATTTTCTATTTATGTAATTATATAAATGGATACATATTATTTTAATTTGTATTTAAATGTTAATTTAAATTTATTAAATATCTATTAATACAATTTCTGTAATTTTAATCATTTTAATATTGAAATTTTACATCAAAAACATTTTATTCATTTTATCAATTTATCTTTCCATAATTTCTTCTCGTCCTACAAAAAAGATTAATTATATGATAAATATAATACATATATAATATCAATTTGTAAAAATGTATTAAATATTTTAAATAATAACTATTATATTATATAATAATTAAAAATTCTTTGATGACCATAATGTATTGAAAAATAGTAACAATTATTTAGCATAGTTAAGGTAAAATGGGTTTATTGTGTAATGACTCGGAAATTTCAAAGAAATTTCTTTCGTAAATACTTTTGAATTTTACAAGTCTGCGGTTTCTGACGGCACTTGATTCTGAGGCCCGGTGTGCCCGGAATCAATTTCTGATGTTTTGTTCTGGTACGTTCAGTAAATGTATGCGCGAGTTTTTCTATATTTTGAACCAGTGCTCAGAATTGAAATCTGAGGACACCGATGAACTCGCATCACCGATATTCGCTTAAGGGGACATTTAATGTAGTTGCATTTTATGTAGGTTGAGAGTTAACTTTTGGGAATTTAGAATAAAATAAATAAAATTGTAGTACACAATTTTATTTAAAGATTATAGTTATATCCTACAAGGGGAAGTTATAGGTGGGTCCCATAGCCACATAACCTCCCATGAGAGGATAATGAGAGGTGGGGCCCACACAAACTCATATCCTTTCAACTCCCTTACACTCCCCATTAATCCCACCTTAACTAATTTGACAACTCTCCCCTTAATTGATGTGATCTATTCACCTCCCGCTCTACCATTAATTTTTTCCAACACATTTGATTAATGAATTTAACCCTACAATTAATTAATTAAAGTGTTTGAATTTTGAAAATGTATGAATGAATAAAATAATAGCATTAGCTATTTTTTTGTTTCGTACTCGTTATGTTGAAATAATTTTGGGAGAGATCTTGAGAAATAAAAGAATAGAGTTCTTATTTCGACAAAGAACCTCCGAAGAATGATGATCATCTCCATCAATCTTCGGACATGCCTAAGGAGAAGGAGTCACCCACAAAGAATGTCGACGACGTGACATCGTCGACCCCTTCTTTCCTGATGTTAACGAGTTGATGCTGCCTCCCCAGGACTCCGTCTATGAACGAACATTATTTTGAGGAAGGGGGTTTGTTTCAATTTTAATTGAATAAAATTGTTCTTCGTCCCTCATTGAAACAATGTTTTATCATCGGCCTTATGATACCGCTTAACGTGGAGCGCGCGAGCCAAATGAACATCGCCCAACGACCCTCAGTTGATATAGCGACCCATACTTTACATACATTGTTATTACTTCAGAATTGAAGCACACTTATTACAACATATAACAAAACCAAGAAAGGACTGTATATGTATAGTGTCTTTGGAAACTGGGAAACATAAACAACTGGTTCATAAAGCATCTACTTTGCCTCCCATTTGTTTCATCATATCTAGAGTCCCTTTTTGGCATATTCTACTTAATAACCTTCTTCCTGACCTGGGGAAATAAAACATACAAAAGGGTGAGCTCAAATGCTCAGTAAGGGTAAACAAAAGAAATATCAATCACATCATATACATAAGCAAATAACTTTTGGAAATCGTAACCTGCAAAAGATATCAAAATTTCATATCATGGGATAAATCATAGTAGTGAAATGTAATCCCAATAATCATAACTTAAAACATGAAACGTTGTGTCATACACACATAATCATAGGGAATCATTTCTTATTAGTCAAGACTCATTGCCAAGACTATCATAGTGGACAAAGTCTATTTCTGAACCGAGTCACCCTCGTTTCAGTCCTGTTTCACTGAACCGGTATAACCTACCGTTCCAGCCATGTCTATCTCATGAGATATAAAATCTTTACCCAATTCATTGGAGGGAGATATAGGTCCCACCCATCTCATAATGATACCATTCTTATGTGTGCCACAAAATCATAACCCATACATCATAGAATAACCCATGTAATAAAAATGGTAATCTTAAACATCATGACATCATAAAACAATTAATATAAGATAAAGGAATTCATAAAAATAATTCCATCACAACATAGTCAAATCAATGTAATAATAGGGATATAAAAAAACCATTTATTATGTTATATGGAAAAGAATTTTGATAAAACACTGGAACTCCATTCTTGAGGAAAATATCTTTTCTTCTTCAAAAACACTTTTCCTTTCTTAACATGTCATAAAATTCTAACTAAAAGAAGTTGATTAAAAATAAACATGAAAAATTGTAATGGAAGATTCTTGGAAGTAATGTTTTAAAAATCCATTCATGTCGTATAAGTTAAAAAAACATTCTTCTCGTACTTTTGTCGGAAATGTCAAAAACGTTCCTCGTACAAAAAATGACAAAAGATTCCTTTCATATCTCTTACTATAAACTCACCAAAGGGTAAAATTGGATTTAAACAATTGTACGTGTATGGAAATAACATTACATATTGTGGAAAAATGGATGTGGATGATAAAATACACCCCAATAAATTTCAAAGTATAAACAATCTCGGATAAAAATGAGATTGTGATATTTCCCTTACCTTAGGTCCGATATGCTTTGTACGTGTCTGAACCTCCTGTATAATGATTTAAATAATGTTATTGACTTTTTACAGAATCATACTTATTTTTATGATATCATATATGGTCATATTCTTAGTTTCTTAGTAGTAATATTTCATTGCTACTTGTTATTCGGGTGTTTATATCTTTTTGTTCTTATGCGTGTTTTGTCGAATAAATTATTATTCATCTCTTTCGGTTATAGATACCTCATTACCATAATTGTATTGGTGTAATATATATCATATTCATTCATTAAATTCATTTATATAATCATTATGAAATGAAGATCATGTAGAATGAGTCACATCACATCGTGGAGATGGTATTCCGTACGTACGCACGAGTGATGATATCGTTCCTATGATCATGGAATTGTATTGGAGTGTATTTATACTATTTCAGAATCAGTATCACATTATAATAGTCATATATAGTATTTATTTACACCATTATACCCATCCAAGTAAGGTGGTGGTGGTAAATAGATTACACCACAGCGTGGAGACGGAATTCCGTACGTACGCACACGCGGTGATTTCTTTTTCCGTAGGATGGATAGATGGTGAAATAGGGTTGTTTCATACTTATAATAACATATAAGTATATGAGTGATACTTATGTTATTACTTCATAATGAAACAACTAAATAAGAAGATGTTGAAGAAGAAATAATGATGAAAGAATCGGTAACGGAAATTACCTCTTCTTTGAAGCGCCTCTTTGAGACATCCTCTTAGGGCACTAAAATTGGTCTTTGAGGAAGACCAGAACCTCTAGGATGTTTCTAGGGAAGTTTAGAAGAGAAATTGGCAGGTTTTGGACGATATTGAAGGCTCAAAGTGGTGTGAGGAAGAGGGGGAGGAGGTGCCCTTTTATAAGGGAGGAGAGGGGCTCCTTTGGAAAAAAACTAAAAATATTATTTTATTATAAAGTCATGTTCGGTTTTAAATAGCTCCAAATTGATTTATTTCGAGGATAATGTGGGGATGGGTCGAAATCCTCTCATACAATAGAAATGAAACAAGTTTAGGTTCCTATTTTAACCTTATCATTTAGATTTAACATTAAGATAAATAATTTTACTTTTACTGTATCTTCTTGTGTTCTTATACTATAAGGTTAATAAACTTACTATAAGCAGACAAACATACCCCAAGTTGAATATTATTATATATATAACCTTATCTAAGTCATTTGGCTGAACCATAGATTTTTAAGAATAAAATAACAATTAATAATATAATATTTTTTTAAAAAACTATTTTATATCAATTTTAACACTATTTAGTAACTGATTTTTGTGAAAATCATAACAGAATTATTAGTTCAAACCAAGTTAATTAAATCAATACTAACATGTCATATTAACGTATAAAATTAGTGGAATTCATAAAAAGTCTAAAATTATTTTTATTTGGGTATTTATAACATCAATTATGTCAATATTTCATTAATAAGATAATTACTACATCATTGTTGTGTCATAAATAAATTAAATTATATAATGTCTAAAAATTACAAATAAAATACCATTATGTAGTAAATATTGTTATCTTTCTAATGAATATTTATAATAGAATTTATCGTATGTATAACCCCATATTAAAGATGATTTACTTATTAAACTTTGATTTTAACTATTTTCACTCTTCTTTAAATAAATTAATAATAAATGTCCTAATCTAATCCAAGTGGACCTAAATGGTCATATTTTATTCCTAAGTTTGTTTTTGCTCTAATTGAACTTATCCAATAGAATTAGGACATGTGTTAGGGTAATAATAATATCATTTTTACCCTTAATTACCCTATTTACTTTTAACCGTGGTAAAAAAAAGTAAAAAGTTACTATTCACCAAAAAATTATTTTCATCTCATTGAACCACATTTTACTTACTGACATCAACCGTGTCTCTCGGATTTTCAAAATTCCACTCATAGAAGCGGTAAAACTATGATTTATGAAAAATTCAGTTTTTTTTACTACCACTTAGTAGTTTCACTATTCATCAAAATTTGAAAGTTTTCATAAAAATACCAAAATTTCACCCTAGGCTAATTTCGATATCACGAATCCAAAAATGAAGTGCAATTTGAAATATAAAATTTATAAAATTTCAAAAAGTGGTTATTACTATTCATTACGGGTAGTTTTAATAATATTTTAATAGCATATCATTGTTTAGTGAAACTTGGTAATGCGTACGACACAAGATATCGAGGAAGGCCGCGGTTACGTGTAAAGCAATCCAAGCTAGTGTTTTGTGTAGTGAAAGATTCCTTTGCTGATTTATATAACATAAAAACAAAATATTTCACATAAAAGTCTCGGGTGTTACATTCTACCCCCCTTAAAATGAATTTCACCCTCGAAATTCGTCACTTTGTAACAAATAGATGAGGATACCTCTCCCTCATCATATTCTCAAGATCTCATGTAGCTTTTTCTAATTGGTGGTTCCTCCATAAAACATTCACCAATCGAGTGGTCTTGTTTCGTAGGAATTTTTCGCTACGATCCAGAATCTCTATCGGTTGTTCTTCATAAGAAAGATCTTGCTCCAGCGGTACAACTTCTGAGCTGAGTACATGTGAAGGATCAGGTATGTACTTTCTCAGGAGAGATACAAGGAACACATCGTGAACATGATAGTGATTCGGTGGAAGCGCCAATCGGTAAGCTACCTTCCCAACACGATCCAGTATTTCGAAAGGACCGATATATCTAGGGCTCAACTTCCCCTTCTTTCCAAATCTCATAACCCTCTTCTAGGGAGATATTCGTAAGAACACTTTATCACCCACTTCAAACTCTAGGTCTTTTCATCGATTGTCGGCATAACTTTTTAGTCGACTCTAAGCTGCTCTTATGTGTTGTTGAATAGATCTGACCTTTTCTTCCATTTCATCAATGAGATCAGGTCCTAATACCTTTCTTCCCCCAACTTCATCCCATCAAGTTGGAGTCCTGTATTTATTTCCATAGAGAGCTTCATAAGGAGCCATCTGAATACTGGAGTGAAAGCTATTATTATAAGAAAATTCCACCAAAGGTAGGTTTTGATACCTACCACCTTTGAAATCCATAGAGCAATCTCTCAACATATCTTCTAGAGTTTGAATTGTTCTCTCAGACTGACTGTCTGTCTGAGGATGATATGCAGTGATGAAACTCAACTCTGTATCCAGAGTATGCTGAAGACTTCGCCAGAACTTCGAGGTAAATCACGGATCCCGATTAGATATAGTAGAAAGTGGTACTCCAGGCAATCTTACCACTTCCTTTACATATATCCTGGCAAGATGATCCAGAGAGAAATCTTCTCTAATAGCAATGAAATGTGCAGACTTGGTAAGACGATCAACTATGACCCAGATAGCATTATTGCCTTTGGATGTTTTAGGAAGTCCTGTGACAATGTCCATAGTGATGTTTTTCCATTTCCATTCCGGTTTGGGTAATGGTTGTAGCATCCCCTTAGACTTTTGTCTCTCAGCTTTAACTTGTTGACAAACCAAGCATTGAGAGACATATTCAGCAATATCTCTTTTCATGCCATCCCACCAGAAGTACTCTTTCAGGTCCCTATACATCTTTGTGCTTCCAGGATGAATATAGAATGAAGAACTATGAGCCTCATCTAGCAGCTCCATCTTTAATTCGGGGATGGGAGGAAGACAAACCCGATTCCTGAACTTTATTATCCCATCACAATCAAGGTTGAATTCAGGAACATTTCTCACCTTCTTTTGTAACTCGACATCTTCTTTTTGTGCCTCTTTAATCTTCACATGTATAGATGGTTGAACATTCATTTGAGAAAGATAATATTTTCCCCCTTCCATTATAATTCCATGATCCATCCTTTGTAAATTCATAAATATTGGATCTTTTGTGATCCTCATCATGGATAAACTAGCATGGTCTTGTCGACTTAATGCATCTTCCACCTTGTTTGCTTTCCCAGGGTGGTAATTGATTGAGCAGTCGTAATCCTTAATCAGCTCCAACCATCTTCTTTGGCGCATATTCAGCTCCTTTTGTGTGAAAATATACTTTAAAAATTTATGATCAGTATAAATATCACACCTTTCACCATAAAGGTAATTCCTCCAAATCATTAATGCAAAGATTACTACAGCTAACTCCAAATCATGTGTTGGGTAATTTTGCTCATGTATTTTCAACTTTCATGAGGCATAAGCTACCACCATATCATTTTTCATAAGAACACACCCCAATCCCTTCTTGGATGCATCACTGTATATCACAAACCATTATCCACTACAAGGCAGTGTGAGCATAGGTGCACTGGATAACCTTCTTTTCAACTCCTTGAAATTCTCTTCACATTCCTCCGTCCAAACAAACTTAACTCCTTTCCGAGTCAACTTGGTGAGTGGATTAGATAATCGTGAAAAATCTCTCACAAAACGTCGATAATATCCAGCCAAACCAAGAAAACTTCGGATCACGGTTACTTTTGTTGGTCTCGACCATCTTTCGATAACCTCTGTTTTTGCTGGATCCACAGATATCCCCTATTTTGAGATTATGTGACCCAAAAATGCAACTTTTTGTAGCCGAAATTCATACTTGGTCAATTTGGCATAAAGCTTCTCCTTTCTCAGGGTCTTCAATATAATTATCAAGTGATCTTTAGGTTTTTCCTTACTCTTTGAATAGACAAGAATATAGTCTCTAAAGACTACGAAAAACTGATCAAGATAGTCTCTAAAGACTCTATTCATTAGATCCATGAAGATAGCAGGGGCATTAGTAAGACCAAATGGCATCACTATAAATTCATAGTGTCCATAACTTGTACGGAAAGTCGTCTTTGGTATATCCTCCCTTTTGACCCTTAATTGATGATACCCTGAACGAAGATCAATCTTGGAAAAGTATTGAGCTCTGCGTAGTTGGTCAAATAGGTCATCAATGCGCGGGAGAGGATATTTGTTCTTGATACAGTCCTTGTTATGTTCTCGATAATCAATGCAGAGTCTTATTGATCCATCTTTCTTCTTAACAAACAGAACAGGTGCTCCCCAAGGTGATTCACTAGGGAGTATGAACCCCTTATCAATATTCTCTTGGAGTTGCTTCTTCAATTCCTACAACTCAATTGGGGCCATTCTATAAGGTGTCATGGAAATAGGCAAAGCACCTGGTATGAGTTCTATTGAAAACTGAAATTCACGATTCGGTGGAAGACCTGGTAATTCCTCCGGAAAGACATCATCAAACTCACGTACAATGGGAATATTCGTAATTGTGAGTTTCTCACCAACCATTTGAGTTAAATAACCTTCATTTAGTGGAATCAATAACCATAAAATGGAAGAAATTTCCAATAGAAGGTTATGTTCATCCTTGCATCGATAGACGATCATAGATTGATCTGGAATATGAAATGTGACTTCCCTTATTTGGAAATTTATATGAGCTCCATGTTGAGAAAGCCAATCCATGCCAAGAATCACATCAATTTCCATTATAGGAAGGATCACAAGATTTGCAGGAAGCACTTTCCCACAAACTTCAATCGGAGAAGAATTATATGATTTTGATGCGACTGTTGTGCCATTAGGTGTTGTCACAGCTAACTCAACATCTAATTGTTGAGGTAATACGATGATACCCTTAGAAAATTATTCAGAAATAATGGAGTGGGTGGATCCAGAATCAAATAAAACATTTTCTACTTTAGAGTGGATGGTAAGTGTACCTTTCACCACATCGTTATCGTACTCCACATCGTTGATAGAAATTGCATGTGACTTTCCTTTGTCTTTAGCCTTATGAATTTTTTGACGTCGACCATCATCATCAACCCTTGGATTAGGGCATTTATCGGCATCATGTCCCATCTCCTTGCACTTAAAACATTGAAGTGTAGTAGGTTCATTCTTTGTATCACTTCCTTTGTTTGCATCATTAGACATCTTCTTTCCATCATCGCGGCATTCAAATGCCCGATGACCTTCCTTTCCACATTTGAAACATTTACTTGTACCTTTAAGACAACTCCATCCATGTTTCTTTCCACACTTTGAGCAAAAGGGAATGCTCATCTACTTTTCAGTGTGCTCTTTAGATTTTCCTTTGAATTCCATTTTCATCTTCTTATCAAACCCATATGACTGATGGGTTACTCCAATCTCCATCTCAACATTGAGAGCACATCAAACGATTTCCTCGTAGCTGTTGAAGTCCCTTATGGCTAAGGCCCTTCAAAGACTTGGTTTTAAGCCACTAATGAATCGATCGATCTTACTCTCTGGTTGGATAATAATAACAGAAGCGTACCTTGCAAGTCTTGTAAAATTTGCTTCATAGGTACCGACAGATTCATCTTCCTTTTTCTTCAATTCAAGAAACTCATTCTCCATCTTTGTTCGGAGAATACGAGGGATGTAATTATTGAAAAATATGTTCTTGAACTCATCCCATTCCATGGACTCAATTTCATCCCTTTGCCTCGTATTATTAATAAGACTCCACCATTGATCAGCATCACCTTCCAAACGATACACTGCTAAGATGACTTTATCTTCCTCAGAACATTGAAGAACTAAAAATATCTTTTCAGTAGTACTAATCCATTGTTCAGAAACTAATGGATCAGAAGACCCGCTGAATGAAGGTGGACGATGTCTCATGAAGGATTCAACAGAATGTTTCTCCTTCCTTTGCTCGTTTGGAAGTCCTACATGATTCATAGCTTGAGAAAGTTGTGTGATCATGGCTACAAGATTTTTCATTCCAGCTCCTATAACGTTTGGTTGCTCAGGGGGACAATCATTGCATTTCCCGTCGCATTCCGCATTAACACGGTTCTTTCGGGTACCAGCCATTGACTATAACCAAGAAGAATAGTGTGAGCAACACTAATTATAATAGGTAAACCACATAATCAAGAATAAAATTTCACACTTAAGGTCTTATCCTAGGTTATTAATGGCCATTTCTAAAACACGAAGATTGTGTTCTATTCTTAGACTTATCCTTAGGGTTCTTACTAAGTCTTTCACATCCTAGTTTCCAAAGGTTGACTATACCATTCCTCTAATACCAACTATAACGACCCATAATTTACATACTTTGTTATTACTTAATAATTGAAGCACACTTATTACAAAATATAACAAAACCAAGAAAGGACTGTATAGGTATAGTGTCTTTAGAAACTGGGAAACATAAACAACTGGTTCATAAATCATCTACTTTGCCTCGCATTTATTTCATCATATCTAGAGTCCATTTTTGGCATATTATACTTAATAACCTTCTTCCTGGCCTGGGGAAATAAAACATACAAAAGGGTGATCTCAAATGCTTAGTAAGGGTAAACAAAAGAAATATCAATCACATCATATACATAAGCACATAACTTTTGGAAATCGTAACCTGCAAAAGAGATCAAAATTTCATATCATGGGATAAATCATAGTAGTGAAATGTAATTCCAATAATCATAACTTAAAACATGAAACTTTGTGGCATACACACATAATCATAGAGAATCATTTCTCATTAGTCAAGACTCATTTCCAAGACTATCTTAGTGGACAAAGTCCATTTCTGAACCGAGTCACCCTCGTTTCAGTCCTGTTTCACTGAACCAGTATAACTTACCGTTCCGGCCAAGTCTATCTCATGAGATATAAAATCTTTACCCAATGCATTGGAGGGAGATATAGGTCCCACCCATCTCATAATGATACCATTCTTATGTATGCCACAAAATCATAAACCATACATCATAGCATAACCCATGTAATAAAAATGGGAATCTTAACCATCATGACACCATAAAACAATTCATATATGATAAAGGAATTCATAAAAATAATTCCATCACAACATAGTCAAATAAATGTAATAATAGGGATATAAATAGAACCCTTTATTATCTTATATGGAAAATAATTTTGATAAAACACTTGAACTCCATTCTTGAGGAAAATATCCTTTCTTCTTCAAAAAAACTTTTCCTTTCTTAACAGGTCATAAAATTCTAACTAAAATAAGTTGTATAAAAATAAACATGAAAACTTGTTAGGGAAGATTCTTGGAAATAATGTTTTAAAAATCCATTCATGCGTTATAAGTTAAAAAACATTCTTCTCATACATTTGTCGGAAATGTCAAAAAAGTACCTCGTACAAAAAATGACAAAAGATTCCTTTCATATCTTTTACTAAAAACTCACCAAAGGGTAAAATTGGATTTAAAAAAATTGTTGGTGGATGGAAATAACATTAAATATTGAGGATGCATAGATGTGGATGAAAAAATACACCCCAGTAAATTTCAAAGTATAAACAATCTCGAATAAAAATGAGATTGTGATATTTCCCTTACCTTAGGTCTGATATGCTTTGTACGTGTCCGAACCTCCTATATAATGATTTAAATAATGTTATTGACTTATTACAGAATCATACATATTTTTATTATTTCATATATGGTCATATTCTTAGCTTCTTAGTAGTAATATTTCATTGTTACTTGTTATTCGGGTGTTTATAACTTTTTGTCCTTATGCATGTTTTGTCAAATAAATTATTATTCATCTCTTTAGCTTATAGATAATTCATTAACAGAATGGTATTAGTGTTATATATATCATATTAATTCATTCAATTCATTTATATAATAATTATGAAAAGAAGATCATGTAGAACGAGTCGCATCACATCGTGGAGACGGTATTCCGTACGTACGCACGAGTGATGATATCGTTCCTATGATCGTGGAATTGTATTGGAGTGTATGTATACTATTTATGAATCAGTATCACTTTATAATAGTCATATATACTCATTTTTGACACCATTATACCCATCCATGTAAGGTGGTGGTGGAAAATAGATTACACCACGCCGTGGAGACGGTATTCCGTACGTACGCACGCGCGATGATTTCTTTTTCTGTAGGATGGATAGATGGTGAAATAATGTTGTTTCATACTTATAAAAACATATCAGTATATGATTGATACTGATGTTATTAATTCTTAATGAAACAACTAAAGAAGAAGAAGTGGAAGAAGAAATAAATATGAAAGAATCGGTAATGGAAATTACCTCTTCTTTGAAGCGCCTCTTGGAGACCTCCTCTTAGGGCACTACAATTGGTCTTTGAGGAAGACCAGAACCTCTAGGATGTTGCTAGGGAAGTGGAGAGGATAAATTGGCAGGGGTTGTCCGAGCTTGAAGGCTCAATGTGGTGTGAGGAAGAGGGGGAGGAGGTGCCCTTTTATAAGGGAGGAGAGGGGCTCCTTTGGAAAAAATAAAAATATTATTTTATTATATAGTCAAGTTCGGTTTTAAATAGATCCAAATTGATTTATTTCGAGGATAAGGTGGAGATGGGTCGAAATCATCTCATCAATTTAGGAAAGTTTATGTTCCCATTTTAACCTTATCATTTAGATTTAACATTACGTTAAATAATTTTACTTTTACCATGTCTTCTTGTGTTCTTATACTATAAGGTTAATAAACTTACTCTAAGTAGCCAAACGAACCCCAAGTTGTTTATTATTAATATATATAACCTTATCTAAGTCATTTGGAAGAACCTTAGTTTTTGAGGAATAAAATAACAATTACTAATATAATATTTTTTTAAAAAACTATTTTATGTCAATTTTGGAACTATTTAGTAATTGATTTTTGTGAAAATCATAACAGGATTATTAGTTCGAACCAAGTTAATTAAATCAATAATAACATGTCATATTAACCTATAAAATTAGTGGAATTCATAAAAAGTCTCAAATTATATTTATTTGGGTATTGATAACATCAATTATGTCAATATTTCATTAATAAGATAACTACTGCATCATCGTTGTGTCATAAATAAATTAAATTATTTAATGTCTAAAAATTACAAATAAGATACCATTATGTAGGAAATCTTTTTTATATTTCTAATTAAAAATTATTTACTTCTTAAACATTGATTTTAACTATTTAAACCCTTCTTTAAATAAATTAATAATAAATGTCCTTATGTAATCCAAGTGGGCCAAAATGGTCATAGTTTATTCCTAAGTGTGTTATTGGTCGAATTACACTTATACAATAGAATTAGGACATGTTTTAGGGTTATAATAATATCATTTTTACCCTTAATTACCTTATTTACTTTTAACCGTGGTAAAAAAAAGTAAAAAGTTACTATTCACCAAAAAAATATTTTCATCTCATTGAACCACATTTTACTTACTGACATCAACCGTGTCTCTCAGATTTTCGAAATTCCACTCACAGAAGCAGTAAAATTATGTTTTATGAAAAATTCAGTTTTTTAACTACCATTTAGTCGTTTCACTATTCATCAAAATTTGAAAGTTTTCAGAAAAATACCAAAATTTCACCCTAGGCTAATTTCGATATCACGAATCTAAAAATGAAGTCTATTTTGAAAAAAAAAATTATAAAATTTCAAAAAGTGGTTATTACTATTCATAACGGCTAATTTTAATAATATTTTAACAGCATATCATTGTTTAGTGAAACTCGGTATTGCGGACGACACAAGCTATCGAGGAAGGCCCAGGTTGCGTGTAAAGCAATCCAAGCTAGTGTTGTGTGTAGTGAAAGATTACTTTGATGATTTATATAACATAAAAACAAAATATTTCACATAAAAGTCTCAGGTGTTACATTCTACCCCCCTTAAAATAAATTTCGCCCTCGAATTTCGTCACTTTGTAACAAACAGATGAGGATACCTCTCCCTCATCATATCCTTAAGCTCTCATGTAGCTTCTTCTAATTGGTGGTTCCTCCATAAAACGTTCACCAATCGAGAGGTCTTGATTCATAGGAATTTTTTGCTACGATCCAGAATTTCTATCGGTTGTTCTTCATAAGAAAGATCTTGCTCCAGCGGTACAACTTCTGAGCTGAGTACATGTGAAGGATCAGGTATGTACATTCTCAGGAGAGATACATGGAACACATCGTGAACTTGAGAGAGATTCGGTGGAAGTGCCAATCGGTAAGCTACCTTCCCAACACGATCCAGTATTTCGAAACGACCAATATATCTAGGGCTCAACTTCCCCTTCTTTCCAAATATCATAACCCTTTTTCAGGGAGATATTCGTAAGAACACTTTATCACCCACTTCAAACTCTAGGTCTTTTCTTCGGTTGTCGGCATAACTTTTCTGTCGACTTTGAGCTGCTCTTATGTGTTTTTGAATAGACCTGACCTTTTCTGCCATTTCATCAACGAGATCAGGTCCTAATAGCTTTCTTTCCCCAACTTCATCCCCGCAAGTTGGAGTCCTGCATTTCTTTCCATAGAGAGCTTCATAAGGAGCCATCTGAATACTCGAGTGAAAGATATTATTATATGAAAATTCCACCAAAGGTAGGTGTTGATCCCAACCACATTTGAAATCCATAGAGCAAGATCTCAACATATCTTCTAGAGTTTGAATTGTTCTCTCAGACTGACCTTCTATCTGAGGATGATAAGTAGTGTTGAAACTCAACTCTATATCCAGAGTATACTGAAGACTTCGCCAGAACATTGAGGTAAATCTCGGATCCCGATCAGATATAATAGAAAGTGGTACTCCATGCAATCTTACCACTTCCTTTACATATATCCTGGCAAGATGATCCAGAGAGAAATCCTCTCTAATAGCAATGAAATGTGCAGACTTGGTAAGACGATCAACTATGACCAAGATAGCATTATTGCCTTTGGATGATTTAGGAAGTCCTGTGACAAAGTCCATAGTGATGTTTTCCCATTTCCATTCGGGTATGGGTAATTGTTGTAGCATCCCCTTATACTTCTGTCTCTCAGCTTTAACTTGTTGACGAACCAAGCATTGAGAGACATATTCAGCAACATCTATTTTCATGCCATCCCACCAGAAGTACTCTTTCAGGTCCCTATACATCTTTGTGCTTCCAAGATGAATAGAGAATGAAGAACTATGATCCTTATCCAGCAGCTCCTTCTTTAATTTGGGTATGGGAGGAACACAAACCCGATTCCTGAACTTTATTATCCTATCACAATCAAGGTTGAATTCAGGAACATTTCTCACCTTCTTTTGTAACTCGACATCTTCTTTTTGTGCCTCTTTAATCTTCACATGTATAGATGGTTGAACATTAATTTGATAAAGATATGATTTTTCCCCTTCCATTATAATTCCAAGAGCCATCCTTTGTAAATCCATAAATATTGGATCTTTTGTGATCCTCATCATAGATAAACTAGCATGGTATTGTCGACTTAATCCATCTTCCACCTTGTTTTCTTTCCCAGGGTTGTAATGAATTGAGTAGTCGTAATCCTTAATCAGCTCCAACCATCTTCTTTGGCGCATATTCAGCTCCTTTTGTGTGAAAATATACTTTAAACATTTATGATCAGTATAAATATCACACCTTTCACCATAAAGGTAATGCCTCCAAATCATTAATGCAAAGATTACCGCAGCTAACTCCAAATCATGTGTTGGGTAATTTTTCTCATGAATTTTCTACTATCGTGAGGCATAAGCTATCACCATATCATTTTGGATAAGAACACACCCCAATCCCTTCTTGGATGCATCACTGTAGATCACAAACCTTTCTCCATTACAAGGCAGTGTGAGCACAGGTGCACTGGATAACCTTCTTTTCAACTCCTTTAAATTCTCTTCACATTATTTCGTCCAAACAAACTTAACTCCTTTCTGAGTCAACATGGTGAGTGGATTAGATAATCGTGAAAAATAGTTCACAAAACGTCGATAATATCCATCAAAAGCAAGAAAACATCAGATCTCAGTTACTGTTGTTGGTCTCGACCATCATTTGATAACCTCTGTTTTTGCTAGATCCCCAGATGTCCCCTCTTTTGAGAGTATGTGACCCAAAAATGAAACTTTTTGAAGCCAAAATTCACACTTGGTAAATTTGGCATAAAGCTTCTCCTTTCTCAGGTTCTTCAATATAATTCTCAAGTGATCTTCATGTTCTTCCTTGCTCTTTGAATAGACAATAATATCGTCTATAAAGACTACCACAAACTGATCAAGATAGTCTCTAAAGACACTATTCATTAGATCCATGAAGATAGCAGGGGCATTAGTAAGACCAAATGGCATTACTATAAATTCATAGTGTCCATTCCTTGTACGGAAATCCATCGTTGGTATATCCTCCCTTTTGACCCTTAATTGATGATACCCTGAACGAAGATCAATCTTGGAAAAGTATTGAGCTCCACATAGTTGGTCAAATAGGTCATCAATGCGCAGGAGAGGATATTTGTTCTGGATAGTGATCTTGTTAAGTTCTCGATAATCAATGCAGAGTCTCATTGATCCATCTATTCTCTTAACAAACAGAACATGTGCTCCCCAAGGTGATGCACTAGGGAGTATTAACCACTTATCAATATTCTCTTGGAGTTTCTTTTTCAATTCCTGCAACTCAATTGGGGTCATTCTATAAGGTGTCTTGGAAATAGGCAAAGCACCCAGTACGAGTTCTATTGAAAACTCAACTTCTCGATTCGGTGGAAGACCCGGTAATTCCTCCGGAAAGACATCATCAAACTCACGTCAATGGGAATATTCTTAATTGTGAGATTCTCACCAACCATTTGAGGTAAATAACCTTCATTTAGTGGAATCAATACCCATAAAATGGAAGAAAGTTCCACTGGAAGGTTATGTTCATCCTTACATCGATAGACGATCATAGATTGACCTGGAATATGAAATGTGACTTCCCTTATTTGGAAATTGATATGAGCTCCATTTAGAGAAAGCCAATCCATGCCAATAATAACATCAAATTCCACTATAGGAAGGATCACAAGATTTGCAGGAAGCACTTTCCGACAAACATCAATTGGATAAAAATTATAAACTTTTGATGCGACTGTTGTGCCATTAGGTGTTGTCACAACTAACTCAACATCTAATTGTTGAGGTAATAAGGTGATACCCTTAGAAAATTCTTCAGAAATAAAGGATTGGGTGGATCCAGAATCAAATAAAACATTTTCTACTTTAGAGTGGATGGTATGTGTACCTTTTACCACATCGTTATCGTACAACACATATCTGATAGAAATTGCATGTGAATTTCCTTTGTCTTTAGCCTTAAGAGTTTTTTGACATTGACCATCATTATCAACCCTTGAATTAGGGAATTTATTGAATAATGTCCCATCTCCTTGCACTTGAAACATTGAAGTGTTGTAGGTTAGTTCAGTGTATCCCTTCCTTTGTTTTAATCATTATACATCTTCTTCCCATCATCGCGGCATTCAAATGCTCGATGACCTTACTTTCCACATTTGAATCATTTACTTGTCCCTTTAAGAAATCTCCCTCCATGTTTCTTTCCACACTTTGAGCATAAGGGAATGCTCATCTTCTTTTCAGTGTGATCTTTAGATTTTCCATTGAATTCCATTTTCCTCTTCTTATCAAACCCATATGATTGATGGATTACTCCAATCTCCATCTCAACATTGAGAGCACATCGAACGATTTCCTCGTAGCTATTAAAGTCCCTTATGGCAAAGGCCCTTCGAAGACTTGGTTTTAAACCACTAAAAAATCGATCGATCTTACTCTCAGATTGGATAATAATACCAGAAGCGTACCTTGCAGGTCTTGTAAAATTTGCATCATAGGTACCAACAGATTCATCATCCTTTTTCTTCAGTTCAAGAAAATATTTCTCCATCATTGTTCGGAGAATACGAGGGATGTACTTATTGAAAAATATGTTCTTGAACTCATCCCATTCCATGGACTCAATTTCACCCCTTTACCTCGTATTATTAATAAGATTCCACCATTGATCAGCATCACCTTCCAAACAATACACTGTTAAGATGACTTTATCATGCTCAGAACATTGAAGAACTGAAAATATCTTTTCAGTAGTACTAATCCATTGTTCAACAACTAATGGATCAGTAGACCCGCTGAATGAAGGTGGACGCTGTCTCATGAAGGATTCAACAGAATGTTGCTCCTTCCTTTGCTTGTTTGGAAGTCCTGCATGATTCATAGCATGAGAAAGTTGTGTGAGAATGGCTACAAGAATTTGCATTCCATCTCCCATAACGTTTGGTTTCTCAGGGGGACAATCATTGCATTGCCCGTCGCATTCCGCATTAACATGGTTCCTTCGGGTACCAGCCATTGACTAAAACCAAGAAGAATAGTGTGAGCAACACTAATTATAATAGAAAAACCACATAATCAAGAATAACATTTCACACTTAAGGTCTTATCCTAGGTTATTCATGGCCATTTCTAAAACACTAAGATTGTGTTCTATGCTTAGACATATCCTTAGGGTTCTTACTAAGGCTTTCACATCCTAGTTTCCAAAGGATGACTATACCTTTCCTCTGATACCAACTATAACGACCCATACATTACATACATTGTTATTACTTCAGAATTGAATCACACTTATTACAACATATAAAAAAACCAAGAAAGGACCGTATAGGTTTAGTGTCTTTAGAAACTGGGAAACATAACCAACTGGTTTATAAAGCATCCACTTTGCCTCCCATTTATTTCATCATATCTAGAGTCCCTTTTTGGCATATTCTACTTAATAAACTTTTTCCTGACCTGGGGAAATAAAACATACAAAACGGTGAGCTCAAATGCTCAGTAAGGGTAAACAATAGAAATATCAATCACATCATATACATAAGCACATAACTTTTGGAAATCGTAACCTCCAAAGAGATAAAAATTTCATATCATGGGATAAATCATAGTAGTGAAATGTAATCCCAATAATCATAACATAAAACATGAAACTTTGTGGCATACACACATAATCATATAGAACCATTTCTTATTAGTCAAGACTCATTGCAAAGACCATCTTAGTGGACAAAGACCATTTCTGAACCGAGTCACCCTCGTTTCAGTCCTGTTTCACTGAACCTGTATAACCTACTGTTCCATCCATGTCTATCTCATGAGATATAAAATCATTACCCAATGCATTGGAGGGAGATATAGGTCCCACTCATCTCATAATGATACCATTCTTATGTGTGCCACAAAATTATAAACCATACATCATATCATAACCCATGTAATAAAAATGGGAATCTTAGACATCATGACATCATAAAACAATTCATAAAAGATAAAGGAATTCATTAAAATAATTCCATCACAACATAGTCAAATCAATGTAATAATAGGGACAGAAACAGAACCCTTTATTGTCTTAGATGGAAAATAATTTTGATAAAACACATGAACTCCATTCTTGAGGAAAATATACTTTCTTCTTCAAAAACACTTTTCCTTTCTTAACATGTCATAAAATTCTAACTAAAATAAGATTATTAAAAATAAACTTGAAAAAATTTAAGGGATGATTCTTGGAAATAATGTTTTAAAAATCCATTCATGTCGTATAAGTTATCAAAAACATTCTTCTCGTACTTTTGTCGGAAATGTTAAAAAAGTACATCGTACAAAAAATGAAAAAAGATTCCTTTCAAATCTTTTACTAAAAACTCACCAAAGGGTAAAATTGGATTTAAAAAATTGTAGGTGGATGGAAATAACATTAAATATTGAGGAAACATGGATGTGGATGATAAAATACACTACAGTAAATTTCAATGTATAAACAATCTCGGATAGAAATGAGATTGTGATATTTCCCATACCTTAGGTCTGATATGCTTTGTACGTGTCTGAACCTCCTTTATAATGATTTAAATAATTTTATTTAATTTTTACAGAATCATAATTATTTTTATGTTATCATATATGGTCATATTCTTAGCTTCTTATAAGTAATATTTCATTGCTACTTGTTATTCGGGTGTTTATAACTTTTTGTTCTTATGCGTGTTTTGTCGAATAAATTATTATTAATATCTTTAGGTTATAGATACCTCATTACCATTATGTTATTAGTTTAATATATATCATATTCATTCATTCAATTCATTTATATAATCATTATGAAATGAAGATCATGTAGAACGAGTCGCATCACATCGTGGAGACGGTATTCCGTATGTACGCACGAGTGATGATATCGTTCCTATGATCATGAAATTGTATTTGAGTGTATGTATACTATTTCAGAATCAGTATCACTTTATAATAGTCATATATAGTCATTATTTGCACCATTATACCCATCCATGTATGGTGGTGGTGGAAAATAGATTACACCACGGCGTGGAGACGGTATTCCGTACGTACACACGCGCGGTGATTTCTTTTTCCATAGGATGGATAGATGGTGAAATAGGGTTGTTTCATACTAATAATAACATATCAGTATATGAGTGATAATTAAGTTATTACTTCATAAAGAAACAACAAAAGAATAATAAGTGGATGAAGAAATAAAGATGAAAGAATCGGTAACGGAAATTACCTCTTCTTTGAAGCGCCTCTTTTAGACCTCCTCTTAGGGCACTAAAATTGGACTTTAAGGAAGACCAGAACCTCTAAGATGTTTAAAGGGATGTGGAGAGGAAAAATTGTCAGGGGTTGGCCGACCTTGAAGGATAAATGTGGTGTGAGGAAGAGGGGGAGGAGGTGTCCTTTTATAAGGGAGGAGAGGGACTCCTTTGGAAAAACTAAAAATATTATTTTATTATAAAGTCAAGTTTGGTTTTAAATAGCTCCAAATTGATTTATTTCCAGGATAAGGTGGGGATATGTCGAAATACTCTCATAAAATAGAATTTATAAAAGTTTAGGTTCCTATTTTAACCTTATCATTTAGATTTAACATTAAGTTAAATAATTTTACTTTTACCGTGTCTTCTTGTGTTCTTATACTATAAGGTTAATAAACATACTATAAGGAGACAAACGAACCCCAAGTTGTTTATTATTAATATATATAACCATATCTAAGTCATTTTTCAAAACCTTAGATTTTTAGGAATAAACTAACAATTACTAATATAACATTTTTTTAAAAAACTATTTTATGTCAATTTTGACACTATTTAGTAATTGATTTTTGTGAAAATCATAACAGAATTATTAGTTCGAACCAAGTTAATTAAATCAATACTATCATTTCATTTTAACCTAGAAAATTAGTGGAATTCATAAAAAGTCTCAAATTATATTTATTTGGGTATTTATAACATCAATTATGTCAATATTTCATTAATAAGATAATTACTGCATCATCGTTGTGTCATAAATAAATTACATTATTTAATGTCTAAAAATTAAAAATAAAATACTATTATGTAGAAAATCATTTTATCTTTCTAATGAATATTTATAATAGAATTTATCTTATGTATAACTCCATATTAAAAATGATTTACTTATTAAACTTTGATTTAACTATTTTAACCCTTCTTTAAATAAATTAATAATAAATGTCATAATCTAATCCAAGGAGGCCTAAATGGTCATATTTTATTCCTAAGTTTGTTTTTGGTCTAATTACACTTATCCAATAGAATTAGGACATGTGTTAGGGTAATAATAATATAATTGTTACCCTTAATTACCCTATTTACTTTTAACCGTGGTAAAAAAAAGTAAAAAGTCACTATTCACCAAAAAATTATTTTCATCTCATTGAACCACATTTCACTTACTGACATAAACCGTGCCTCTCGGATTTTCAAAATTCCACTCACAGAAGTGGTAAAATTATGTTTTATGAAAAATTCAGTTTTTTTAACTACCACTTAGTCGTTTCACTATTTGTCAAAATTTGAAAGTTTTTAGAAAAATACCAAAATTTCACCCTAGGCTAATTTCGATATCACGAATCCAAAAATGAAGGTCATTTTGAAAAATAAAATTTATATAATTTCAAAAAGTGGTTATTACTATTCATAACAGCTAGTTTTAATAATATTTTAATATCATATCATTGTTTAGTGAAACTCGGTATTGCGTACGACGCAAGCTATCGTGGAAGGCCGTAGTTGCGTGTAAAGCAAGCCAAGCTAGTGTTGTGTGTAGTGAAATATTCCTTTGAAGATTTATATAAAATAAAAACAAAATATTTCACATAAAAGTCTCGGGTGTTACAGTTGACCCCTATTTTATTTTGATGGAAGAGGTGGTGGTGACTGGACGAAGCAGAGGCCGAGTGCCAGCCACGTGGAGAAGAACCGCATACCGCATCTGTGGGCCGGTTGACCGAAGAAGAACTGGTTGGACGTAGCCGATTGGGCTGGTGGAGTCGTGCTGTCCCATGGAACAGCATTGTGGAGGACCATGGAACGCGCTCCGTGGGCTGCTTCAGTGGGCGACCCGGCTGAATCATCGGCTAGCTGGGTTAATGATGGATGTGGCACCCGTAGGTGCCCCACTGTAGGATCGCGGAGAGATCACGCTGGGAAGACCTGTCAGCTTCGGCCGGCCGGACAGAGGAGCGGTGTCACCGGTTTGGGACTTCCGGGGGGCCACCCCCCCCCCCCCCCGTACATCGCTCGACCAGCCGCGTCGCACCGTGCCATCTACGACATTGGGATCCTCGTGACGATGTGTTTCTATTGTGATACACTATGTGATTTTTGGATGAATTTGGAAAACTGTCAGCTTTGGAATGAGCGTAATTCCAACCGAGCCCTGGAATGGAAAAGATAATATTTCTCATATTGGGCATCTGATTGACACGCCGTCTATCACATTTGGTTCATTTTTACGAGAAGGAACTTCTAGGTACATCAACTCTAGACTTCATGATAGTTGATGCAATGCCCCCTTTGCTCGAGGAGCGGACCTTCCTAGAATCGAGCATGCAATGTACGGAAACCCTATAGCTGGTTGCGACTACAATAACTATCATAGTGGAATCCTTCGTGGGTTCGATGATGACAACTACCATATTGGAATCCTTTGTGGGTTCGACAATGATGACTACCATACTGAAATAATCCATGGGTTCGACGGCGATGAAAACATTACTAGAATAATCTGTGGGTTCGACAGAGATGAATACTGTACTTGTATCCTAAGTGGGTCCAAAAGTTGACTTATTTTCTAGTATTATACGTGGGAACGATAGAGTAGAAAGTCTAGTATCCTACATGGGTCCGACAGCGTAGTTGGTCTAGTATCCGATGTGGGTCTGAGAGCTTAGATGAATCAGTGACTACATATGATCATCACAATCGCTATACCAAATATGTATACATGTGAGAGCTGAGTCTTTAATTTCAATCATTATCCTAGATGTGATTAAATTCATTCCTGTGTGGACTGGGTTGTGATTGGGTTCGAGAGTTATAGACGAACCATGATTGATAACATAGGTATATGTATGGGGATATACATAAGAAGGGTTGGTTGATAATTCGTGTTTCTATAATTATTCTATGGTTATCCATCATGGATTCTTGGGAGACCATCGAGGGTATTGGATCCATACTGAGTATCATATACTCAGCCCTGCACGGGATATTCCTGCACTACATTGGGTTGGATGCAGACGACAGACAACACTGATCGAGGTAGAGACTTGTTGAGCTGGATGGTAACCAGAGGTGGACCACTTGACGAGACGTACACGAAGTAGATGGAGGGACCCGAGGTGCTGAAGAGACCATTTGTACCCACCCTTTAGGTGGTATTCCCGGAGGATGACTTAGTGGTTGTTGGCTTACTTTACTACAGTTGTACTGTACATACTGTTGGGCTTGTATTTCTGGCCCCTTTCTTTTCCACACTCACTTTTGTATACAGTTTTGCTTAGTGGATACTTCAGTTTCATACTCTCTTGTGTTTGTTTACTTTTATAAATAAAATTCCTTCCTAGTATAGGTATTTATGCCTTTGGTGCAGGTCTCCATCCCCTGGCCTATGGAAGGCGGGCTTGGGGTAGTCATGGCACGGGCCCCGAGGACAGGTCGTGACAAAATGGTATCAGAGGAGTCGGTTCTACCACAGAACTCATGACTCTGATCATTCTTTTCTGTGAAGAAATAGTGTTAAGAGTATTGAGTGTGGTTTTCAGTACAAGGATTCCAGTGATGGTGCGACAGCCGAAGTATCCATACACCAGGACTGTGACCTCTGATTTTCGACTCAGTGCACGAAAGCACTTATTGCATGTGTGTTTCCAATGTTTTTATTGTGATTACTTTGTGTCAGATCACCAGGTATAATATTTGACTGTGGAACACCTTTTTATTTTTATGATGGCCCCACGAAGGCAGCCAACTAGGGTTCGGAGTTACGTACAAGATGGTATACTACTGAGCGACGAGGCCTCAGTGCAGGGCCCCATCACAGCGGAGTCACCAGTAGTACCACTACCCGCAAGGCCACCGATACCACCATACCCAGCCATAGACGGTGCACGCTGCCTGAGTGCATTGCACATCTTTCAGCGACAGAGGCCGCCCAGGTTTCATGGAGTGACGGACCCGCAGGCAGCTAAGGACGGGCTGGAGGCTATCGTCAGAGTTTCAAACTAGTAGGGACACCAGTCGATCTTATGGTGATCTTTTCTGTGAGACTCTTGCATGCGGAAACAGTTAGATGGTAGATCTTGATGCTCTAGGTGCATGATATGGTATCTTCTCTCTGGACGGATATCGGGAGTCTCTTCCGCTCAATGTTTGTTCCAGCCACCCATCGTTCGGTGCAGATTCAAGAGTTAATTCATCTGCGTCAGGGCAGCATGACAGTAGCTTAGTACTCAGCGAGGTATACCGACATCTCATGCTACTCCACGGTCATGGTACATGACCCATTCTTTAGGTCTTGGACCATTGAGAAGGGACTTAGACATTAGATCAGGGCTTCGATGATATCCCTCATCATTCTGACGCAGGCGGGAGTGCTGGAGAAAGCCCTTCTTGTGGAGTGCTTTCGCGCTGAGCCGACACCAGCTGTGAGAACCACCACAGAGAGACACATAATAGAGTCTTCTATATCCGGTAGTAGACAGTACAGGAAAAAATCCAAGAGGACCTGACCATCAGTTGAGTGACCTCAGGATACAGGTTCGGTTGTGTGGGGCACATGGAACAGAGCCAACTATACGAGGAGAATGCAGTGCTATGCATGCGGCGGGAAGGGTCACATGGCTGGAGACTACCCAACACGCTGTGCAGATGAGCAGCAGATAGTGGAGGGACCTCTCAGGTAGAGGTAGAGGATTGACCATGGTGGTCCTCCGGGAGTAGGCGGACATGGAAGAGGAGATGGTAGTGCCGCGGGTGGTGGACGACGTTTCGAGGATCTACCAACACCACCAACATGAGGTCCACCCCGACCATAAAGAGCTGGAAGACAGAGGCAGGCTCAACTCCAGGCAGTCGATGCTTATGACCACGGTGCACCTAATATGATTTGAGGTACTATCTGTGTCTACTCCACCCTTGCTGTAGTACTTATAAACAATAATGAAAGATATTTCTCTATTTCCACTGCCCTTGTTTGGAGATCGGATATTTCGATTGAGACGTTGGCTCAATCCTTACGGCTACAGACTTTTACAGGAGTAGACTCTATGATTTCGCACTGGTGCCTGCAGTGTGAGCTTTCTCTTGGAGGCGAGAGCTTCGGCTAGAATCTTCTTGTAGAGGCGTTGTTTCCTTACGACTTCATCTTGGGTATGGACTGGTTGTCTACATTTCATGCTCAGATTGAAAACATTAGGCCCAATGTGTGGTGTGTCCGCAAGGATGGGAGCAGGTTCACCTTCTCCGGTGATAAGGGAGCCTTTTCAGCATAGGGTGGACTTATGTTGATAAGAGGGAAACCGAACACACATTAGTTAGCTAGTCTCATCCTCATAGATGTTGATGTGCAGAGTCTGAATTTTCCTGTTGTGGTGGATCAGTATACAGACGTTTTTCCTAATGAATTTCCAGGACTACCTCCCCATAGAGATGTAGACTTCTACATTGAGATGTACCATGGGACATCACTGATATCTACTCTAGCATATCAGATGGATCCCTTCGAGCTTCGTGAGCTTTGAGTACTATTGGAGGACTTCTAGGGGAAGGGATTTATCAGACCCAGTGTTTCACCCTGGGCATCTCCGATTTTTTTCTCCAAGAAGGCGGATGGGAGTTTGCGACTGTGTGTAGACTACAGTCTCTTAAATCAAGTGACCGGGAAGAACAAATAACCAATATTGAGTATTTACAACCTCTTTTATCAGCTCAAGGGAGTATGATGTGTCTCGAAGATAGTCCTCAGGTCAGGCTATCACAAGCTCTGAGTTCGAGATGAGGATGTGCAGAAGATGGACTTCATGTGTCGATATAGCCACTATGAGTTCTTGGTTATTCCATTTGGCATATCCAATGCACCATCTGTGTTCATGGGTCTCATGAACAGGATCTTCCAACCCCACCTCGATCATTTTATTGTAGTCTTCATCGAGGTTATTCTAATTTACTCGAATACTTAGGAGGAGCATGCGTACCACCTGCGGGTTGTTCTAGACACAATCTGAGATCACTAGCTTTATGGTTATCTCTTGATGTGCCTGTTCTGGATTCGAGAGGTTCAATTTGTGGGACACATCTTCTCAGAGGCTATAGTTGCAGTGGATCCAGGGAAGATCTAGGAAATACTTTCTTGGGAGCCAACCATGAGCATGACTGAGGTGCAGAGTTTCTTGGGTCTGGCTGGGTACTATCAGAGATTTGTGCCAGACTTCTTCTGATTTGCAGCACCACATTCAACATTGACAAAGAAGTGGAAAACCTTTGTGTGGTTAGAGAGATTCCATCATATCATTCCGTAGCCAAGGTAGAGATTGACCGGGGGCATCTTGAGGATACTGTAGGAGGGAATTGGGTACGTAGTTTACTACGATGTATCAGGGACCAGACTTGGGTGTGTCCTGATGCATGAGTGAGCGGTGATCGCATATGGTTCACCTTCGTTGAGACAGCATGAGCAGAACTATTCTACCCATGACCTGGAGTTAGCAGCATTGGTCTTTGCCTTGAAGATGTGGTTTCACTATCTGATGGGTGAGAACTTTACTGTCTACTCTGACCACCAGGGTCTCAAGTACATATTCTCGCAGATGGAGCGGAACCTGAGACAGTGACATTGGCTCGAGTTCCTCTAGTACCATGACTTTGAGATATTCTATACTCCTGGGAAGGGGAACGTTGTAGTTGTTTCTCTCAGGAGGAGATCAGACATTCAGCTGCTAGGAGAGGTGATGGAGATGCTAGCTGCGTTGTAGATATCCTTTGTGGATATAGATGGATCAACCATTATCCAGTCTCTACCAGTCAGTCCTCCACTACGTCAGCGTGTCCGGGAGGCACAACGTGGGGACGTTGATTGTGAGACGTGACATGCTCAGATATCCTTAAGGGAGGAACCTGATGGATTTTCTGAAGGAGGGGAGCACATCATCCTCTTTTGGGGACGTACTATGGTATGAGTTGCACTACAGATGTAAGTGATGAGGGAGGTTCACACTTCCCCTCTTGAGGTACATCCAGGAGTGCCAAATATGTATCAGGACCACAAACGACAGCACTGGTGGCTGGGTATGAAGATGTTTGTAGTAGAGTTTATTTTAATGATGCCTCAATTGTTAGCAAGTGAAGGAAAAGCACTAGGTACCAGCAGGCTTGGAACAACCCATAGAGGTACCAGAGTGGAAGTGGAATGGGATATCCATGGATTTCGTGACGGGGCTTCCACGTACATCCATAGGACATGGGTCTATTTGGGTGATCGTAGACCAACTCACCAAGTCATACAACTTTTTACCGATCAAAGAGTAGGTCTAAGAAGAGATCATGGGAGGTCTCTACATTTAAGAGATCGTACAGCTTCATGGTGCGCTATCGTCTATCGTTTCTGATCGAGATTCTCGATTCACTTCCCATCTATGGAAGAGGTTAAATAAGGATTTTGGGACAGAGCTACGTCTAAGAACCACCTTTCATCATCAGACAGACGGTCATACTGAGAGGACCATTCTGACTCTCGAGGACATGATCAGTGAATGTGTCCTTGACATTGGTCACATCTAGGAGGATCATCTACCCTTGGTGGAGTTTGTGTACAACAAGAGCTATGACTCCACCATCGGGATGGAACCTTACAAGGCACTGTATGACTGACCTTGTTGATCACCAATGGGATGGACTGACCCAGGGTAGTCTGCACTTGAGGGACCAGAGATGGTTTATGCTACGACAGAGAAGGTGTTGGTCATCGAGAAGCGGATGAAGACTACACAGAGTAGACAGATGACCTGTTTTGATAAGAGATGGAGACCACTGTAGTTCGAGGATGGAAAACACGTCTTCCAACTTGTCTCACATCGAAGAGGGCTACATATATTTGGTCTGGGCAACAAGTTATCTCCTCATTTCATCAGTCCTTTCTAGGTCATCAGTAGTGCAGGCGAGGTGGCTTACCTTCTGGATTTTCCACCTCAGTTGCACTAGGTGCATGATGTCTTCCATGTATCTCAGCTTAGGAGATACGTGCACGACCCGACTCCTATCATCGATCACGGGGAGCTGAACATCGATGATGGGGAAACATTCAAGGAGGTTCCAATGGAGATAGAGGACTGAAAGGAGAAGGCCTTATGTGGACGGTCAATTCCTATAGTGCGCATTCGATGGCAGCACGGGAACCTCCAAGATAGCACTTTAGAGCAGGAGGCTCAGATGTGAGCTCAGTACCCCCATTTTTTTTTTCTATTGTGTGTTGTAGCTTTACAGGGACGTAAATACCACAGGTGCGAGTAATTTAAAGACCCGGAAATTTCAATGAATTTTTTTTCTTAAATACTTTGAAATTTAACAAGTCTGCGGTTTCTGATGTAAATTGATTCTGAGGACCAGTGTGCCTCGAATCAATTTCTGAAGTTTTGTTCAGGTACGTTCAGTAAACGTACAAGCGGGTTTTTCTATCTCATGAACCGGTGCTCGGAAATGAAATCTGAGGGAAGCGATGAACTCACAATGCCAGGGTTCATTTATGGGGACCCTTACTGCCATTGCATTTTATGTGGGTTGAGAGTTAATTTTTGGGTATTTAGAATAAAATAAATAAAATTGTAGTACACAATTTTATTTAAAGATGTTATTTATATCCTATAAGGAGAAATTATAGGTGGAACCGACACCCACATAACCTCCCATGAGAGGATAATAAGAGGTGGGGCCCACATGAACCCCTAACCTTTCAACTCCCTTAAACTCCCCATTAATCCCCCTTAATTAATTTTACAACTCTCTCCTTAATTAATTTGATCTCTTCACCTCCCTCTCTCCCATTAATTTTTGCAAACACATTTGATTAATGAATTTAAGAATACAATTAATTAAATAAAGTGATTGAATTTTGAAAATTCATGTGTGAATATATTAATAGTCAAAGCTATTATTTTAGTTTGGCATTCGTTGTGTTGAGAGAATTTTGGGATCGCTCTTGAGAAATAGAATATTAGAGATCTTCTTTCGATGAAGAACTGTCGAAGAATGACAATCATCACCTTTGATCATTGGCAAAGCCAAAGGAGAAGGATCCACCTACAAGGAACGCCGACGACGTGCCATCTTTTTCCCCTTCTTCCCCTATGTCAACCAGTTGATGATACATCCCCGCGACTCCATTAATAAACGAACCTTATTTCGAGGCAGGGTTTGTTTCAATTTTAATTGAAAAAAATTGTTCTTCTTCCCTCGTTGAAACCATGTTTTATCTTTGGCTTATGATACCACCTAACGTGGAGGGTGCGGGCCAAACGAACATGGCCTGACGACCCACTATTGACCCCTATTTTATTTTGATGGAAAAGGTGGTGGTGACCAAAGGAAGTGGTGGCCGTGTGCTAGCCACATAGAGAAGAATCGTGGCCCGCTTCCATGGGCCACTCGGCCAAAGAAGAATCAGCTGGTCATCGCCAGCCAGGCGGGTGGAAAAGCGGCGCCCCATGGCGCCGCGTTGCGGAGGACCGCAACCTGATTTAGCGGGCGAACTGGGCGGCTCATCTGCCGGTAGGGTTTTTGAAGGATGTGACACCTCTAGGTGCTATGTAGGAGAACTGCAGCATGCCCAAGAGGGCGCCTCACGCTGGGAAGACCAGCGGGCTTTGGCCGGCCGGACTGGAGGGTGGCGTCGCCGGTTCAGGAAGCCGCCCCTCCCCCCTGTATCGCTCGGCCATAGAGGCCGAGCCGCTCAGGTGGCAGGGCCGAACCATAGCCATCCACGCTGAACCCCTCCAGGCCAGGCTGTGTGCTTCACCTGGCTCGTCAGACCCTAGCCGAGTCGGACCTACCAAATCCAGATCGACCCGACTCGCAAGCCCACTAGGCTTAACGGACCAGGCCTGTTACGGTTAAATGCGATTAACTTCACTACTGAGCATCTGATCAACGTTTCTTCTCCGACACTGGGATCCTCGTGGCGAGGTGTTACTTTTGAAATACTCTAAGTGAGTTATGGACGAATTTTGACGACATCCTGGATTGGAACAAGCGTAATTTCAACCAGGCCCCTAGAATGTAAAAGCCAATATCTCTCATATCGGGCTTCTGATTGACGCACTGTAAGCCATGTTGGGTTCATTTTTACGAGACAAAAATTTGGGGCAGAACAACAATGGAATTCATGATAGTTTATGTAACGACCCCTTTGCTCGAGGAGCGGACCCTCCCAGAATCGAGTGTGCTGTGTTTGGAAACCCTAGAGCTGACTACGACTCCAATGACTACCGTACAAGAATCCTTTGTGGGTTCGACAATGATGACTACCATACTGGAATCTTAAATGGGGTCAAAGACAACAACTACAGATCTGGAATCCTCTGTGAGTCTGATGACGATGACAACTGTACTAGAATCCTCCATGGGTTCGATAGTGATGACTACTGTACTTTTATCCTTTGTGGGTTTGATAGTTGACTTCTGTTCTTTCATCCTACATGTGTTCAATAGAGTAGCTGGTCTAGTATCCTATATGGTCTGACAGATTAGCTGGTCTAGTATCCTACATGGGTCTGATAGCTTTGATGAATCAGTGACTATATCTGATCATCTCTATCTCTATATAAAAAATGTATACCTGTGTGAGATGAGTTTTGTCATTCAATCATTATCATCGATGTGATTGACTTCATTCCTATGTGGACTGGGTTGTACTTGGGCTCGAGAGTTGGAATAGAACCGTGATTTATAACATATGTATATGTATGGGAATATATCTAAGTAGAGTTGGTTAATACTTTGTGTTTGTATCTTTCATCTGTGGTTATCCTTTGTGGATTCTGGGAGACCTTCGGGTGTCTCAGGGTCCTTACTGAGTATTTTATACTCACCCATGAATGGATTATGCCCGCACTATGTCTTGTTGGATGCAGACGACGGACATCACTGATCGAGGTAGAGACTTGTTGAGCTGGACGGTACCCGGAGGTGGACCACTTAACGAGACGTACAAGGAGTAGACAGACGGACCCAAGGTGCTGAGGAGACCATATTTACCCACCTTTCAGGTGGGATTCCTAGAGGACAACTCAGTGGTTTTTGTTTTACTTTATTATAGTTGTACTAGATTTTCAGTTGTATAGTACTTACTGTTGGGCTTGTATTTTCGACCCCTTTCTTTTAAGCACATACTTTTGTCTAAAGTTCTTCTTAGTGATTACTTCAGTTGAGTACTCTATTGTGTTTTTTTACGTTTATAAATGCAACACCTTCCATGTATAGGGATTTATGACTTTAGTGCTAGTCACCAACCGCTGGCATTTGGAAGGTGGGCTTGGGGTAGTCACGCCTGGGGTCCCGAGGACGAGTCGTGACATATTGTCGGTTAAATTACAATTATTTGAGATAATATGGATTCAATACATTATCAATACACATTTTCTAGCCATATTTCGACCACATAATGTATAAGGGTTCTTAATGGTAAATTTTGGTCCTTTGGGCATGTGGGTAATTATGGTACATGTTTTTTCATTTAAAAATATTATTTTTTCTACCCACCTCTCATATAAAATCTCATCATTTATCCTCTCCTACTCACACTTCCAAAATTGTTTCAATATGCGAAGACCAAGAAAAATATATTCCTTAAATCCCAACCCATATCATTTCATATATTCTTAGAACATAAATCAATTTCATTTGGATTAGGATAATCCTAATAAGGATGTTTGATGATGAGGTAATGTCTTATAATACTTGTTTCTATTTTACATCATCACCAATCTCTATTAAATAATCTTCAACAATGAAAATATAATATAACCAATATCTCCATTATATATTTATGTTTTTATTTTATTTTACTATCGTATATCCATCTCCACCTCCATTATATCATATATCAAATCAACACTAATGTATAATGTATACTACCTCTTTACATCAATATTTTATTCATTTTCCACCACTACCTCTCATGGTTAGATATATGGATAGACTAGAAAATTTTGTATGATATATATGACATAATTATTCTTTTTCAGTTATTATATCACATATACACCATGTGACATATGTAAATATTGTGAATTTTTTTTTGTAACAATTCCCTTTTTCAAATTTTATGTTACATGCATCAATGAGTTTAGCATGAAACACATACAAAATTGTGTTTTAATAAAATGTGATATACTATTAAAATGTTATTATTTAATATGATAGTAATATCAACAATGATATATTCGATTGAATGAATTAGTGAACTAAAATTTTGAAAATATATGGTTTTCACACATATATTAAATATGTTATTTTGATACCAAATAATTATAAGACAATAAAAACTATTTTAATATATGGGAGTGTTTTTATAAAACAATTGATGGATAGAAAGTTTTTTCCCCAAAATTATTGAAAAAATTATCTCCTGATGAATTTTTTTAAAAAAAGTATATATTATATATTCAATCAAATGTCTAAATTTTTTCTAATGTTGTTTATATATAATAGATCAAAATAAATACAATTTTAGCCTCATAAAAATTTATTTTCTAAAAAATATCACATTTTGAAACCATAATTTATATTTATATTTGATAATTTTTAAAATTTATTTAAGAATAATTAATTTCATTTTTTATATAGTAATTTATATATTATCAGATGGTGAGTTGATTAAATTTTTTTTAGAAAATAATTTTTTTGATGAATAATAAAAAATACCAGTATTTTTTGAGATTTTCCATTTCATTCAATGAAATTTAAAAAAATAATTTTTTAAAATGAAATATATTTTTGAAATGTAAAATCATTATTCATGTTTTTTTCATTAAATTCTATTTTGTATTAAATTTTTATATACAATTTATTATTCATCTAACCATTTTACTTGTATAAAATAGATTTCAAATTGTATATATAAGATACATTTTAAATTACTTTTTACCACTTATATTAATTTATTTTTGGAAATTTGACTGTTTATATTGAATAAAAGTAATTTATTTTATTTTATAAGGTAAAAATAAATTTTCAATATAATGAAAATATATAATGAATAAACTTATTTATCATGATTATTGAAAGAATGGTTTAATAATGGGTAAAAATAAATTATAATGATTAAAAGTTTCTCAACATAATGACAACAACCATTAAATGGGATATATCTAATTTATATCTAATTTTGTCTTAAATTTTCTATTTTGGTTACTTTTTTCATTAAAAATGTGTTTATCCTATTTTTTTTTATAAAATTACACGTGTCCTCGTTATCTCGTTTATATAAGGCCTGACCATCTACTTTCCTCTTTACATATAAAAAAATTTTATTTAGCAACATATTCCCAAATAAAATCCTTACTTATTTTCTATAAACCTTGAATCCTTATTTGTTACATTAATTGATCCTATGAATATTTCTTGTGGAATTCAAAAGATGTTTTCTAGTGAAGTTGTACCATCCTGAATTGAGCATATTATTTTATCTCATATTTTACATAATTAAATTATTATCAAACAATGTATATATACTTGTGGATTTTTTTTATATAGGTTATTATTCTTCTTCAATAATCATTATATAATATGTTCTATATTAAATTTCATTCCTTCGGAATACAATTACATCATTATCATATACTATGAGATACATCCTAGGTAAGAAATTTGTTTTTTTATTATTAAAAAAGAAGGAAATAAGGATGGACTTTACAAATGTTTTTTTATATAGTACATTAAAATTATTATATAATGGTAATATACTTCATATTTTTTTCATTATTCTCACTAAGAAAATTTAAACAACATTCATGACTACATGCATCCTAATGTCTCCATTAACATTGTAATTAATGTTTAACCTGTAACATTTATAGATCACCATAACAGAATATAAATATAATATATATTTTACTAATATCATGGTTAATATTTTGTATATTATGTATCTATAATCATTTTATTCATACAAGAACTAACAAATCAAAACCGATACCAAAAAGTGTAGTCGTTACATAAAATATGACATTAACATGGAATTGTTAATAAATAGGTTGTAAAATATCCTAGTTAAATCATATTAGTTATGGTATTTATATCTATATATAGTTCTATAATATATTTATAGTAAATATTTATTTATATACTTGATTTTATGACATATATGTGGGATGCGATGATTTATGGTATGAGATTTCTATATAACTCTTATTTTCATTGTGATGCATTCCATTTTAAAAATGAGTGTCAATTAAGTGGTTTATAGTATAATTATTAATTTATTATTGGATTAATATGGTTAAAATAATTAGTATTTTCAAATCCATTATATGTTATCTCATTAATGGGTTTTAATGTAAAAACATTCCACTGTAGATTTTGTTTTATGATACAATTTCCACATTTTAAGGATTGTTTCTGTTTATTCATATAATATTGAAATATTAAGATTCATATGTCAATAAACCCATGAAATTTATTATCCTATAGTTATTTCACGAGAATAATTATTTTCTATTTATTTTCCTCTTTCTATGTGGTCATAAATTTAAATGACACACTTTTAAAGAAAATTGAATTTATTTCTCTCATTGGCCAAAAATACTTTTTCCTTCAAAATTATTTTTTATAAAAAAGTTTTAAAAGATTATATAATATTAGAAATTAATTTTTAATAAAATTGATACATTTGGTAAACATTATTTTAGTAATTTTAAATGATTTTTTTGTTAATTTTATAATCATTTCGTAGCTGTCTTATATATATAATGTGAAAGGAAACATTGTTTTAAAATGTTTGACAGGAATGGAATTGTTTACCATAAAAGAAAAATTATATTTTTAGAATTATATTATCATTATAGATGTTTATTTTCAGTAATAATGGTTTCGACAATGATTTATTTATTAGTTTTTGTTCTTAATATTTTATTTCCCAAATTAAATGTATATTTTCCTCATGAAAGGTTTTAAATATTATTAATGATTTTTTGTGATTCTAAATTTATTTTTATAGAAAATATTTTATGATTTAAAAAATATTTTTTAAATTAGAAGGTATAATTTTTTAAATAAATTTACTAAAATATCATTACATATCATTTTGAAACTAAGATGGAATTATTTCATGTGACTTATTATTTAATTGGGTTTTGATTTTATGACATCATATTTGTTCTATCAATGAATGGAAAATTTTTATAATGATAAAATATTTAGAAAACCATTTCCATTTAATTAGGTTATGAAATGGTGAATAGTTGAAATTTTTATGAAACACGTTCTCCTAAAAGTATATATAATGTCATGATATGATGAATGTATTACGATATTGTGGAACAAAGAAGTTTTAATTTCATTATGATATTGGTTGGACATATATCTCAAAACCAAGCATTGGAAAAATCTTTATATCTACTATTGTAACAATGGTAAACAAGTTTATGAACTTTTTCTAATATGGGAAACATGTGAATTTGGATCCAATACCTAAAAACTTACTTCATGACCGACAATGGGAAACTGTTGTGGCCAGTTCTGCAATGGGAAATAAGAAATAAGTCATTACCTACTTTAATGATGGTATTAGTATTTAACCATTAAATATGAAATTCTATTTCTATATTTGAAATGGTGAAACACTTCTATGAAATTTTCATAGGTTTATTATTTTATTTATAATGATATATCACTCATATGGGCTCTATTTTTTAGAAATTATAATGTTATTTGATAAAAGAATCATGTTCCAGAACTATGAAATTACATGTATAAAAATCATATGTTAGCTTCATTATTGAATACTCTTATCATTATATATTAATTTATTATTCATATAGACTGATATCTCCTATGTATACCAATATTATAAATCTAGGATAAATCATTCTTGTGTTTCCTTACACATGTAATATAGAAATTTTGGTTGGTGTATTCATATGAGGATTGATATATGATATGATCAATGTTGGAAATATTTTAGATCATTCATGAAATAAGTAGTTTTTTCTTTGACTCTATAATTAATGTAAACTATTATAGTCCTCTTGATGTGTTTATGAAAAGTAATAAATATTCATCTAAAAAGACATGATATTTATGTAGAATAACTTGGGTGTCTAAAATGATTATCAATGGAACCTATTACACAAATGTTGGAGATTAGAATTAAAATAAATGTAGTGGTATCCCTAGTTACATGACTATGTATATTTCAATAGACATGTCTAAGGATATCACTGTGGATATATATATATATATATATTTATTTATAAATATAGGACAATATCTTGTAATTATAGTGAATTATAGAAAAATGTTCTTCATGAAATTAAATACCTATCAATATAATAAAACATGATATGTGTCTAGAACAGAGGTACCTAGGGCTAATAACTTGAGAAGTAGAACATTAAGCTGGACATGGTCATTATTGTGTGCACGAAATTAAGCCTTACTACACAATTGGTATGAAATTTTTGAGGTATATGGTCTGAATATTCACTAAAAATTTATGTACCATCAAAAAATATTTATATAATGACCTTGGATGATCTATGTGAAGACTAAGGATAAATATTTGGAAGAGAATGTTTCATAGATAAACAATATGTTGTCATGAATTAGACTTCGAATAATTTGTTTATCATTATTAAATGTTTTTCTCTATTTGTATTGTTTCACATGATATGTTATCTAGTTTTTTCAGTGGTTGGATCCCAATGGAAACATGTTCATGATAAGTGGACTTAGAAAATCGATGATATAACTCTTGAGTGACAAAAATAATTCGATCATGAATGAAAATAAAATTTATATATAGAAAAAAAAATCTCATGATATTAATGATGATGAATATACATATGAAAACTATAGGGAACAATGTTGTTTTGGTTCCACTATGATGCATTTTAAACCTTCCATTAGTGGTTCCGTTGATCAACACTTTTTTAGTAATGTACCAAAAAAATGAAAAGATATTTCATGATCACCAATGATCGGAGAATTAAAAATACATTATCATTTTTTATTATTTTGAAGGAAAACCAGTTGTGTAGTGGAATAATATTTAAAACATTAGGGAATAACAAATAATTGAATCTATAGAATGGTAAAAGTTTAATAGAAAATTTTAATAAGCGTACATTTTAAAATTCTCTGAACAAATAGGGAGAAGTAATTCATTACTCTTAATGAAAATTATGATGCTTAAATTAGTACCAATGAATATAATTTTACCAGAGATTCATTTTTTTCATATGGATTAATCATTACCCCTCATGTAAAATTGTCTTGATTCTATGGTGGACTGAAATATTTTCTTTTAAAGGACCTTGATATATGAAACATTACTATATATAATGAATTATTATGATTTAAACTAAAAAGAAATTAAATATTAACTCAATTAGGATGGTTAGGATAATAAAATGTATCTAGTGTATGAGATAACTCAAAGAGTGGAATGAAATTACAGTCATCATCATGCCATAAATGAGAGAAGAATCATAAAATGGGTTTTATAAATTGAACTATGAAATTAATTTAATGTGTAATGGTGGGTCCCAAATCCTTTTATATTCTAAATGGGGTTAAGGAGATGGTTAATTCAATAAAGATAATTAGTATTCCAACTAATGCACCAACAACACTATAATTCTTAATGTGAAAAGAGTTTTGGAGTTACAATAATCAATTCCTTAATCTATGAGGTAATTTGGATGGTAATATTGAAGAAACACTAAAGATAAAGGACATAGGAACATATCATTCAATAATAATTTTTGGTGTGAATCATGATAATTATGGAACACTTATCCTCTATTTTTTATTTTGAAATTTCATGTTAGAAAATATATATATGAGCCTAATTAAAATGTTATTATTAAATATTTAGTGATATTTCATGTTATTATCTCTGTAGATATTGACTCTAAAATAAATAAATCACATTTTCTTTATTTTTTTTATTCATCAATGATGCCATGAATTGAAAAATGTTATTTTTTATATTATTAAAACATATATTAGGAAAAATTGTGAATTAACAATTTGATGTTCATATGTGTCCATGTATGATTAATATTAGAGTAATGGTTACCATCATGGGTATATGAGTATAAGGGTTGTCATATGTTCAATGTTATTGACTCTCCTTTTTAGTATTTATTTATTATAGGATTATAAATATTTTAGATATATTAATAGAATTTTTTTTAAACGTACAATTTTAAATATGATTTAGAGAAACTATTATTTATAGAGGACCATCTTTACCATTTTTTTATATATGATTAGTGGTATTGGTAACATTTATGGTTTTCATAACATTATATGTTATGGTAATTAGGGTTTGTAGTTGATCACCATATGAAGTCATCACTCTAAATTTCAATCATAGAATATTTTTCATCAGATCCACTTTCCAAAAATCATAATTCTAGAATTGGTAAGGATATATAGAGTACCAGATTAAACTATATCTAATCAGCATCTAATTTTTACCTCTATGTTTTATTAAACTATTGAAAAATGAATTGATAAAAATATGAGTTTCATCTGTATCTATCATCTTTATAAATATGGAAGTCAAAGAGAATAATTCTAACTCTAGAGGACATTCTATGATCATTTACCTTATAATCCATATTTTTTTGGGGTCAACACTGTAACACCCCAGGATTTCATAGTGTGTTATTTCTTAAAAATAATTCAATAACTTGCACTACACGCAACACCGAGTTCAATCACACCATGACGTACAAAAAAAATCCATTAAAAGAGGTCATGAATATTATTAACTACATTTTTGAATTTTATATAATCCTTATAATTTTAGAATCCCTATTATGAGTTTCTTAGACATAATGCAAGAACAGATTCATTTTCAGTATTGCACTTTTATCAACTTTTAATAGTGAAACCTTTTTAAATAAAATATTTTAAACTATCTGAATAAATTTGGACATCAAAAAAATTTAAAATGAAACATCCCAAGCTTCCACGGTACGCTTTCCTTTGAATAAAATAGTAGTGTGTGTTGTACGCAACCTTGAGTTTTAACACACGCCACAACCAATCAAACTAGCCGTTATGAATAGTAACACCTAAATTTTGAAATTATATATATTTTATATTTTAAAATGGACTTCATTTTTGGTTTCGGAATATCGAATTTAGCCTAAGGTGAAATTTTGGTACTTTTCGGATAACTTTCATATTTTGATGAATAGTGAAAATTACTAAATTTTAATTAAAAACAACTTTTTTAATCAAAATAATTAATAGTGATAATTTGTGAATTTGAGTGGTTTTAAAGTATATTTAGAATATATTTTTACCATTTAATATAATTTTTGTCATTGGACATAATTTTACAATTAAACCGAACATAAACAAGTGTCAATCTTTTGATAGTTATTATCTCTTAAAAACACGCTTTTTATTTTAACAACGGGAATTAATTTTAAATTAATTTCTGCCACTTCTGTGTTTTGAATTTGGAAAAATAGATTACATATTTGGAATCAGGATGTACAAATTATGTAAATAGGTAACTTTTATTTTTACACATTTTAAATAATTACTGCGGTAAATATTTTATTTACCATGGTTAAAGGGTAAATCCGTTAAATAAGGGTTAAAAAATAATATTATAATAATACAAAATTACCCTAAAAAGTGTCCTAACCTTATTGGTGGACACATACCCGACCATGGTCATCCTTGGGTCGATTTGGGGACCCCTTGGAGCCACTTTTATGTGGTAGGGACACATTATATTAATAAAGTTAAAATAAAAAAAATGGCATAAGCTTACATCTTTTAGAAGAACAATTTTTACATAGGGTTATACATGTTGGATTTTAGATTATAAATATTAATTAGAAATCTAAAAATATTTCCTACATAAAGATATTTTATTTATAATTTTTAGACATCAAATAATTTAAATTATTAATGACACAATAATGATGCAATGTTTACCTCATTAATAAATCATTTAAATAAATAAGATTATAATGATTAAAATATTATCTAAAACCTGTCCAATTCTTATTGGTTGATTTTATTTATAAAATGAGTCATCTTATCTTCGACCTCAATGATTTTTGGACCATTATAAACCGAATATAATTATATTATAAAGTAATACTTTCACTCTTTCCTAAAGAGCCCCTCCTCTCCCTTATAAAAGGAGACCACTTCTACTCATTCCTCACACCTCTCAAGCCACTTGGATCGTCCAAACCCTGCCCAAATACTCTCCCAACTTCCCTCAATACAACTTAGAGGCCTTAGTTTGATCATAAATCCAACCTAAGGAGCCCTTTTGATCAAATCAAAAGGAAGAACCCGAAGAAGAGGTAATGTTTTCACCACCCCTTTTCAAGTTCCTTTCTTCTTCCATTTCTTCTTTCTTTGTTCTTACCATTATAAAATAATAACTCCAGTATCTCACATATACTGTGATGTTATTATAAATATGGTACAACCATATTCAGTATTCTATCCACCCTTTGAATAACATGTCACCATATGTGCGTACGTACGGCTTACCGTCTCCACGTCGTGGTGTAATTGTTATTCAATATATTATTATTTGGATGGGTATAATAATGATGTGAAACTCATGTAAATAATAAATTAAACATGTTAATTATTCTGTATATATGATATAACATCCATTTATATATTATTTTAATATCAAAAGAATGATATTGTCGCTCGTGCGTACATACGGACTACCGTCTCTACAAACGCGATAAGATTCATTCTCCATCGTATCCATTCAAGTATAATTATCATTTGATGATTTAAAAATAGTATCTAAGGACATGATATCATTCTAGATATGAATAATATACATCCCATTAATAGCGAATATGGCTCACATAACAAAGAATATAAAGTAAAATGAACCCGTTAACACTCGAAATAATGATAATTCTAAGATATTATTAACAAATAAATGATAAAAGATCATATATGATATCATATTAAATTAAATTATTCTTTTATTATACAATAACAATTATTTCACCATTATACAGGAGGTAAACCTACCATCGACCAAGGAAAAAGTACAAGTAAGGGATTTTCTTATCTCACTTTCAATTCCGTGAGATTTCCATTTTTCGCCACTAAATTATTGAAAGTGGTGTATTGTGTACTGCCATTTGATATATATTCATGATTATATTTATATTCATGTTATTCTGTAAATAATTTGGTGGTTATTAAATTCTGGCCATACGACTCAGTTGATTAACGTGGTAAGGGGTTTCTTATCTCACTTTTAATTTCGTGAGATTTCCATTGATCACCACTTAATTATTGCATGTGGTGTATGTGTACTGCCCATGATTGTATTCATTGCGTAATATACTTTAATTTATGGGTATTTACATCATCATGGTATGATACTTCTTTCATGGGTGTATGTTTCGTATGTTACCTAATCGATAAGGGAATTTGAGATTTCAATTCCCACTCATTTGGATTTACGCATATTTCATTGATTATATTACTCCATGATTATGTGTGGAATCACTATTCATTTGATTATGTCATAATTTCCACTCCCCTTCCTGTGGATATACTTTTGATACACATAATCACTCTATTGATAATTCTCAAGTCATTAATATGAATTTGATAAGAGTAATTTTAACTCTTTCACCATTTATTGAGTTAAACATCCAATTCGTTGGTGTTGTTTCTACAAGAATATGTGTGAATGTCCTTTTATTGTTTTACACTGAATGTTCAATCATATATAGTGTATTTATATTTTCACACATAATTATGTCATTGATTTATCCTTAACCTAAGGATACGACCTTTATGAGAGATTTCATCTCAATTTACATTCAATTGGAACTTATTTGTTGATATACACCAAATCACTTTTATGTGGTGTATATAATGTACTTTGACATAGTATGTCATGAATCCCTTTATTCTCATGATATTACAAAGTTTTGATTACCTCAATTATTTGTACTCAAGTGTCTCTCTTTTGGTTAGAATCACTAACCAAAATACCATTTTAAAATGTTTTAAAGACTTATTCTTCTAAATCTTGCTCATTAATGTCCATGTTTTAAAAAATGGTTTTAAGGATTTATTTATATGGACATTAAAGTTTTAAAATTAAAACTCCTTTTAAAAGTTTCGAAGTGGTATGGGACACTTTGATTCAAAAATCTATTTTTAAATGGCTTCTTGACAAATAGTGTGACTTTTAAATGATTTCAAGAAAAGGGGGATATTTCCCTCAAATAGTTTTGATGATTATTTTCATCTATGTCAACATCCTTTATTATTCATGATTAAGGTTAATGTGATACAATACAATCTTCCATATTGTATCAAATGAGTTATTTTTGACTGTGGATGTTCTATTTTTATACCATTCATGGTTTGTGGTTAAAGTATTGACATTTCATATGCTAGTTTTAATACGAATGTTTATTTTATGATTAAACCTATTCATATGAGGAATGCATTGGACTTAATATGTGATGGGTGGATCCCGCTATAGCTCCTCGATGCATCGGTAGGTCTCATGAGACAAACTAGTGTCTTGGCACAAGGCCTTGAAAAAATCTTATTTGTAGTCTTGGCACGAGGCCTTGACTATGTGGTTATGATAGTCTGGCATTATGCATTCCATCATTATGAAAGTGGTTATTGATATTGCATGTGATCTTTCGACTAGTAGAATATCCATGTGAGTAAGTAAATGGAATTATTTCATTTTACCTTTTCCATTTTATGCTGAAGTTCAAGTTTAAAAGGCTTTTGTTTTAGTTATAAATTTCTTTAAGTGTTTATGCTTATTTATGAAAGCTTCTGCTATAATGTTATCCTTACTGAGCATCTGAGCTCACCCCTTTCAATGTTATATTTTTCCTAGGATTATGAAGAAGTAATTTATGAATGACCTGCAGGGATAGTATGAGGGGATATGAAGACAAGATGTTTTTCTTATGATGTAATTTAAAACTTATGGATGTATCTAGTGTTTCCAAGGCTACTAAACCAATCGGTCTTTCGAGATTTGATCTTTCTTGTGATCATGCCAATGTTATGTAATAATGCACCGACTCTGGTAACTAGGGTCGGGGCGTTATAGTTGGTATCAGAGGAAGTTTAGTAAAAACCTTGGAAGATGGATTTAGATAAACTCTGATTACAGCACGTAGACCTAAGATGAACTTTGAGGATTATTATAGAAGAACTTCCTAGAATTTTGGTATTATAGAAGATTTTGTGAGTTTTCCGAGCAATACATCCCTGTCTGGATACGAGCAGGTAGAGGTGGCTCTGGCACAGATGTACCTAGGGGTAAAACCTGAAAACACCGCTTTGAGCTAGACTCGAACGGGAACTGGTGCACGACAATGGGCCTTGCTGCACTCTTGGTTACGACACTCCCAGGGGATATGCTTTGGTGAATTCACAAGATTAGTATAATCCATTATTAAGGGAATACAAAAAAATGCCCCTAAGAATATATGTCGGCAAATAGATAGTGGATAACCTAGATTTAAACATAGGGTACCCCAAGTTAGGATATATTGTTCAATTACAAGATTATCCTATTATATCTATTTTTTTACATTCTTATTAGATAAGTATTCAAAAACACTAATTGTATTTTCTTTTGTTAGTTGAAACATGGAGGGAGCAAGATCACGAACAACTCTTCTCTCTCTTCCTGAAGAACTACTTGCAATTATTATCCAGAAGTCATGCGCAGACGATGTTGAAACTTTTTCAAATGTCCAAGATACATGCAAACAACTTTATGAGACATACAATACCTCTAGGATTGCATGATTCTTTCAAGGATCAAGTACCGACTATGGGATAATGTTGCGCTCTCAACTTTCTTACCACGCTAAGCGTGGGAAGTACCATCAGGGTCTTTTCAAATTATTCACTTTATCTCAAAATTACGATGCACTAAATGATTTTCTAGATGCTGCAGAAGAGGGAGACCTTCGAGCAGCCTATATGTATCAAATTATATATTTATGTCTTTTGGGATATACGAAAACTGATTTACCAAAACCTTATTTTGAAATATTTGAAGATGAATCAGTGAGAATTTTTCTAAAAAAACATGTTAAAGACGATGTCTCAAAATTATATATAAGAAATACCTATTTTTTTATGATGCATCGATGCTTCCATCGATATAATCCAAAATGGATGAGGAGTTTTTGGGTAAAGGAAGTAGATGATTTTGAAAAATTCCTGAGGTACCATTGTGACACATGAACGCATTCTACCAAAATGCAAACCCGCCTAGTCTCTCCAGAGTTCATGTTGTGATCCACATACCTCTAGTGACAAAATACATGCCTGACCCAAAGCATGTACTCACCTATGAAGAATTATAACTGGAACCCGATCTATCTTATTGTGGAGAGCCTATCAGAATTCTTCATACCAAAGATCAAGTGTTGCGAAACCGGATGACTCGTCTGGTAAAAGATCTATGGAGAAATCATAAGATGGAAGAGGCAATGTGGGAACCCGAGGAACATATGATGAAGAAACTATGTGGAAATAAATGGATGGTGAAATGTTTAAAAGTGTTAGTGCTCTTTATTGATGGGATTACTTTGGAATAATTTTCTCTTGTATGTGTAAACCTGAAATTTATCATGTGAAAATGATATTTGAGGAAGAATTATCTTTTCTGTTGTAGATATAGTTATAAATAACCATTTGGTCTTACATGATCATTGGGTTTGAGGAAATTATAAGTTATTATAATTTGGGATGAAAATGCAAGGTATGAGATAAGATTTGTGGTTAAATTATGTTATGGTATTTTGAGGAATTTATCTCATTTTGGTAATATTATAAAATATAGTTTTTGAAAAAGGACAACACGTAGACCGTGTGACAACCCGTCGCGTCGGACAAAGCTGTGGGAATCGAACTGACAACCAAAGTGCGATTGAGATTTATCGCCTACCACTGGACTACGTGAAGTCCCTGGATAGTGTGACTTTTATTTAGTTAAATGATTTTATTGATCAATAATATGTTGATTTGGGTTCTTATGTATTATCAAATGAATACCCTTGGTATATGAAAATGATTTTGTGATTAAGTGATAAATGTTATTTTGGATGATGTTCGTTTTGTTAGGAACACTATATGCCCAAGGAAAATAGAATACAATGAGGTTTCATTTTTGGAGTAATGGTGGATTTTTATCTACGTTTTTATTGTTGATTTATAGTGATTTGGGTTATTTATGGAAAATGATTAACCTATAACAGAGAATATGTGATGATGTTAATCACTTTTAAGTATGTGACTTTAAGAGTATTTGATGTCATTTGGAGATACAATGTATCATGGGAGACTACATAATCAAATTCTTCTATGTTTTGGGTTTCAATATTAGTTTGGATTATATTAAAGGATTGTAAGGACAATTCGTTATTGAATGGTATCTATTTAACTTTGGGGTATTTTTGGTTTAATTTTAGAAATTAAGATTAGCGCATATTTATCTCAATGAATATCCTTTTGGGGGATTATTAGATCATTCACTAACCATTTTGGTTTTGATTAATCTTCAAAGACAATGTAAATATATGGTTTATCCTACATGGATCATGTGATTCTATAGAATTTTATTCTAGTTCTTCCAGTGTGACCAAGTCTTCTTGAATACTCATCGTTTAAAAAAAATTTGAGTTAGTGGTGTAAATTTATTAAAGAATGAAAATCTACTTAAAATTTAAGTATATCTCATAATGTTCTTAGTCAATATCGTAAATGAATTCCTCTTCCTTATGTAATGTAACTTTAAAAAAAAATGTTGTCCTATATGGTACATTAAATCATAACTAATATATGGCTTTGGGATTGTTGGCCTTTTCATAGCCATGTTCTCTACCACTCTCCATCAGATAATTGATGGTTAGATTTATCTTCTATATCCATATTTTCCTACATGGAACCCTAGTATGTGTTATTTTCGGTAATCTTCATACTTTCCACTCTTTATTTTAAATATAGGCCTCATTAATTCATTTTTCGATGTGGGATTTCAACTAAGATATTTTGAAACGTCAAAAATGTGTTATCCCAATACCCTATGTTTTCTTGGACCGATGGTATTTCAAATCATCATAGATTGATGAGTTTAAGGACCTCAATTTTATACTTGTTTGTGATTTGTGACCTAAATCACTACCTATAAATATTTACGTTTTTCCTCCAATTATATGTCTCTAATTACCACCAATGTTCTCCTAATCAAGATCATAATTTGGTGGTGACCCTTTCATTTCTCTTTTCCTTATATTAAGACTAAATTTTAGTAACCCAATTTCCGATGTGGGTTTTCCCACAAATATGTTTTCTACTTTCAACCTTTTATTTTTGAAAAACAATTTTAAATTGCGAGGACACAATTTATTGAAGGATGGGAGAATGTAACACCCCAGGATTTCATAGTGTGTTATTTCTTAAAAATAATTCAATAACTTGCACTACACGCAACACCGAGTTCAATCACACCATGACGTACAAAAAAATCCATTAAAAGAGGTCATGAATAGTATTAACTACATTTTGAACTTTATATAATCCTTATAATTTTAGAATCCCTATTATGAGTTTCTTAGTCATAATGCAAGAACAGATTCATTTTCAGTATTACACTTTTATCAACTTTTAATAGTGAAACATTTTTAAATAAAATATTTTAAACTATCTGAATAAATTGGGACATCAAAAAAATTTAAAATGAAACATCCCAAGCTTCCACGGTACGCTTTCCTTTGAATAAAATAGTAGCGTGTGTTGTACACAACCTTGAGTTTTAACACACGCCACAACCAATCAAACTAGCCGTTATGAATAGTAACACCTAAATTTTGAAATTATATATATTTTATATTTTAAAATGGACTTCATTTTTGGATTCGGAATATCGAATTTCGCCTAAGGTGAAATTTTGGTACTTTTCGGATAACTTTCATATTTTGATGAATAGTGAAAATTACTAAAATTTAATTAAAAACAACTTTTTTAATCAAAATAATTAATAGTGATAAATTGTGAATTTGAGTGGTTTTAAAGTATATTTAGAATATATTTTTACCATTTAATATAATGTTGGTCATTGGACATAATTTTACAATTAAACTGAACATAAACAAGTGTCAATCTTTTGATAGTTATTATCTCTTAAAAACACGCTTTTTATTTTAACAACGGGAATTAATTTTAAATTAATTTCTTCCACTTATGTGTTTTGAATTTGAAAAAATGGATTACATATTTGGAATCAGGATGTCCAAATTATGTAAATAGGTAACTTTTATTTTTACACATTTTTAATAATTACTGCGGTAAATATTTTATTTACCATGGTTAAAGGGTAAATCCGTTAAATAAGGGTTAAAAAATAATATTACAATAATACAAAATTACCCTAAAACGTGTCCTAACCTTATTTGTGGACACATACCCGACCATGGGCATCCTTGGGTTGATTTGGGGACCCCTTGGAGCCACTTGTATGTGGTAGGGAGACATTATATTAATAAAGTTAAAATAAAAATAAAAATGGCATAAGCTTACATCTTTTAGAAGAACAATTTTTACATAGTGTTATACATGTTGGCTTTTCGATTATAAATATTCATTAGAAATATAAAAAGATTTCCTACATAATGATATTTTATTTATAATTTTTAGACATCATATAATTTAAATTATTAATGACACAATAATGATGCAATGTTTACCTCATTAATAAATCATTTAAATAAATAAGATTATAATGATTAAAATATTATCTAAAACCTGTGAAATTCTTATTGGTTGATTTTATTTAGAAAATGAGTCATCTTATCTTCGACCTCAAAGATTTTTGGACCATTATAAACCGAATATAATTATATTATAAAGTAATACTTTCACTCTTTCCTAAAGAGCCCCTCCTCTCCCTTATAAAAGGAGAACACTTCTACTCATTCCTCACACCTCTCAAGCCACTTGGCTCATCCAAAACCTGCCCAAATACTCTCCCAACATCACTCACTACAACGTAGAGGCCTTAGTTTGATCCGAAATCCAACCTAAGGAGCCCATTTGATCAAATCAAAAGGAAGAATCCGAAGAAGAGGTAATGTTTTCACCACCCCTTTTCAAGTTCCTTTCTTCTTCCACTTCTTCTTTCTTTGTTCTTACCATTCTAAAATAATAACTCCAGTATCTCACATATACTGTGATGTTATTATAAATATGGTACAACCATATTCAGTATTCTATCCACCCTTTGAATAACATGTCACCATACGTGCGTACGTACGGCTTACCGTCTCCACGTCGTGGTGTAATTGTTATTCAATATATTATTATTTGGATGGGTATAATAATGATGTGAAACTCATGTAAATAATAAATATAACATGTTAATTATTCTGTATATATGATATAACATCCATTTATATATTATTTTAATATCAAAAGAATGATATTGTCGCTCGTGCGTACGTACGGACTACCGTCTCCACAAATGCGATAAGATTCATTCTCCATCGTATCCATTCAAGTATAATTATCATTTGATGATTTAAAAATAGTATCTAAGGACTTGATATCATTCTGGATATGAATAATATACATCCCATTAATAACGAATATGGCTCACATAATGAAGAATATAAAGTAAAATGAACCCGTTAACACCCGAAATAACGATAATTCTAAGATATTATTAACAAATCAATGAGAAAAGATCATATAAGATACCATATTAAAGTAAATGATTCTTTTATTATTCAATAACAATTATTTCACCATTATACAGGAGGTAAACCTACCATCGACCAAGGAAAAACTACTAGTAAGGGATTTTCTTATCTCACTTTCAATTCCGTGAGATTCCCATTTTTCGCCACTAAATTATTGAAAGTGGTGTATTGTGTACTGACATTTGATATATATTCATGATTCTATTTATATTCATTTTCTTCTTTAAATCATTTGGTGGTTATTAACTTTTGTCCATACGACTCAGTTGATTAACGTGGTAAGGGGTTTCTTATCTCACTTTTAATTTCGTGAGATTTCCATTGATCACCACTTAATTATTGCATGTGGTGTATGTGTACTGCCCATGATTGTATTCATTGCATAATATACTTTAATTTATGGGTATTTACATCATCATGGTATGATACTTCTTTCATGGGTGTATGTTTCGTATGTTACCTAATCGATAAGGGAATTTGAGATTTCAATTCCCACTCATTTGGCTTTACGCTTATTTCATTGATTATATTACTCCAGGATTATGTGTGGAATCACTATTCATTTGATTATGTCATAATTTCCACTCCCATTCCTGTGGATATACTTTTGATACACATAATCACTCTATTGATAATTCTCAAGTCATTAATATGAATTTGATAAGAGTAATTTTAACTCTTTCACCATTTGTTGAGTTAAACATCCAATTCATTGGTGTTGTTTCTACAAGAATATGTGTGAATATCCTTTTATTGTTTTACACTGAATGTTCAATCATATATAGTGTATTTATATTTTCACACATAATTATGTCATTGATTTATCGTTAACCTAAGGATATGACCTTTATGAGAGATTTCATCTCAATTTACATTCAATTGGGACTTCTTTGTTGATATACACCAAATCACTTTTATGTGGTGTATATAATGTACTTTGACATAGTATATCATGAATCCCTTTATTCTCATGATATTACTAATTTTTGATTACCTCATTTATTTGTACTCAAGTGTCTCTCTTTTGGTTAGAATCACTAACCAAAATACCATTTTAAAATGATTTAAAGACTTATTCTTCTAAATCTTGCTCATTAATGTCCATGTTTTAAAAAATGGTTTTAAGGATTTATTTATATGGACATTAATGTTTTAAAATTAAAACTCCTTTTAAAAGTTTCGAAGTGGTATGGGACACTTTGATTAAAAAATATATTTTTAAATGGCTTCTTGACAAATATTGTGACTTTTAAATGATTTCAAGAAAAGGGAGATATTTCCCTCAAATAGTTTTGATGATTATTTTCATCTATGTCAATATCCTTCATTATTCATGATTGAGGTTAATGTGATACAATTCAATCTTCCATATTGTATCAAATGAGTTATGTTTGACTGTGGATGTTCTATTTTTATACCATTCATGGTTTGTGGTTAAAGTATTGACATTTCGTATGCTAGTTTTAATACGAATGTTTATTTTATGCTTAAACCTATTCATATGAGGAATGAATTGGACTTAATAAGTGACGGGTGGAGCCCGCTATAGCTCCTCGATGCATCGGTAGGTCTCACGAGGCAAACTAGTGTCTTGGCACAAGGCCTTGACAAAATCTTATTTGTAGTCTTGGCATGAGGCCTTGACTATGTGGTTATGATAGTCTGGCATTATGCATTCCATCATTATGAAAGTGGTTATTGATATTTCATGTGATCATTCGACTAGTAGAATATCCATGTGAGTAAGTAAATGGCATTATTTCATTTTACCTTTTCCATTTTATGCTGAAGATCAAGTTTAAAAGGCTTTTGTTTTAGTTATAAATTGCCTTAAGTGTTTATGCTTATTTATGAAAGCTTATGCTATAATGTTATCCTTACTGAGCATCTGAGCTCACCCCTTTCAATGTTTTATTTTTCCCAGGATAATGAAGAAGTAATTTATGAATGACCTGCAGGGATAGTATGAGGGGATATGAAGACAAGATGTTTTTTTTATGATGTAATGTAAAACTTATGGATGTATCTAGTGTTTCCAAGGCTACTAAACCAATCGGTCTTTCGAGATTTGATATTTCTTGTGATCATGCCAATGTTATGTAATAATGCACTGACTCTTGGTAACTAGGGTCGGGGCGTTACAAACACCATCCTATAGTTGATAGTTATTCAAACAATATATTTCATAAGTGGATTCAGATGGATTTTTTTAAACCCCCATATAGATAGATGTATTGAACTCCAACATACATTAATAAATATGATGATACAAACCTATTTGTACCTTAATAATCCATTTTTATAGAAAATGAGGTTAGATCTATTTGGATTCTAATATGTTCATAAAATTTTTAAAAGGATGGTAATATTTGATGAGAACTATAATATGATGTTCATGAGAAAGTGTGTCCATGAATTTGTCCATAGATGATATAAGGGAATAATATTCCATTGGTATATTGGTCCATTTATGTTCAATATCATATTTGGACTATATAATATCACTTCATTCTTCCACTAAACCTCTCTTGGGTTAATTATTTGTTCTATTTATCTGTCATGAGGAAATAGATATATAATACATCAAATGTACTGAACATAAAACTATGACCATTGGGTTATGATATTTATTATTAGGAATAATCTGTGGATATTATACATCAAATAACGAATGTTCTCTGAATCCTGAATACTCAACTGGACAGTTATTTTTGATAATCCACCAGCTTAAAGATGTCATGTAAAATCTTGATAATGTAATGAAGTCAATGTATCATCAGTTTTTCTTACCAATTCTGTGAATATAAAGGGTGAAATTCATTTTATGTGGGTTAAAAGGTTTCACACCTAGGAAGTTAAATTTCATTAATAAAAATCATATTTTCTATGTTATTAATTTCACACAACATATATTTTATTTTTTATTACATGGAACACTCGGTATAAATGAAGTTCAACATACTATTAAACTATTATAATTCAATAAGATAATATTCACCCATCTTTTGAAATGGAAAGTACGAATATGATTAACTAAATTATTAATGTATATCACTCACACATGTTTATAAAATAAATTTGGTAGTGACGGATTAATTATAAATTAAAATAACACCCATTTAAAGCTAATATAAATATAATTTAGAAAAAGTATTTTTATAAACAAAAATGGGATTTACTTTAATCAGTGTTGAAAAATAACTTTTGTTGAATGAATTTAATTAAATTTACATAATATATATTAAATTAAAAGTTTAATCTACATCATTTCTATTTTATGGAAAATAGATAATAATAAATCATATTTTACAAATAAAATATTATTTTTATAAATTGTATTTCTATCCTATTTTTCATGATTATTTTAAAATTACATTTCAATAATTTAAAAAATCTATTTTTAAAAAATAAATTATTTAATTAATATATATGAAAAATATCATAGTGTGGTTTTATTTAATTTTAAATGAATATATATATTTATATTGATATTGAATAATATTTTTTAATGTAATTTCATCTAATGGTTTTAAAAACAAAAAAATCATTAAAATGAATTTAAATGTATCATAAGTTCAATTAAATATATGTGAATATATATATATATATATATCAAAATTAGGACATATGAATCAACTTAATAATTGTTTTCGATAAAAATGATATATTTAAACTATTAATGATTTTTTTTATTTGAAGAATGCATTCTTGTCATGTTTAAATGATTTATAAGAAATTTAAATTTTCCACATCTATATGTCCAATTTAAAAATTGGATTCCATATTTAAAATATTCATAATTAATATTATCTAATAATATGAAATTAAACTTCGATATATAATAATTTTATGAATAGAAGAAATTATTTACCATAGTTAAAGAATAAAATGGTTTACTATTAGATAACTATAAAAATAAAAATTATAAATTCATGAAAACATGTAAATAACCAATTGTGTTGACATATTTCCACCATATCAGTTTAGTATTAAATAATTTTACATTTTGGAGACTTTTGTAATGTGAAAATATATGGGTAATCTTTTTTATTTTAAGGAATTACATGTGCGTCACTCACCTCAGTTATATAAGGCCTCCTATATCCTCTCTACATAACACATCCCAAACCCCTTGTATCATCTTATATCAATAAAAGTAGGATACATAAATCCATAATTTAATCATATAACCCCATTATTTTTCCAAAAGTCATCAAATGAATCCTTTTTTTTCACCGAACTAATTTTTTAGTTAAGATATAACCACCCTAACCGAGTTATTTATTTTATTTCTTACTTAATATTATTTAATTATTATTTAAACTTGTTGATATGATAACCTCAATATATTTCATATTATGTAATTTTAAAATATTTATTTAATTACCAAATTACCTCTCCTCTTTTATCGAATGGGTTACAAAATAAACTATTTGTTGTAAGTTTGAAAACATGTTCATAGATTGTTAAATTTTCCATCCCCAACTCATATGAATAAATATATTTATATATTTATTGATCATATATTATATTTATGATATTACAATTACTTTGGTATTATGTTTTCACATTTTTCTTCTTACCTTCCATTCATCTTTTATAGAATAATAGCATTCATGTGAACGGTGGAATACCCACTTGTGAAGTGATGTGATTTCATCACCCATTATAAGGAAGGTGATTAGGATTTCTTGAATAAAAATATATTTCATATATATATATATATATATATGTAATAAAATTTATTTTATAATGATATTATATTATTTACCATTATTTTATTCTTTCGTTAGAAAAAAATGCAATCAAATGTTCATAACTATGTGTGGTGTACCCCCTCCTTAAATAGTGTATTTCATTTTATTTTAGTAAAATTTATTGATTACTCAAAATAAATATATAACTAAAATTTGATGATATTTAAATCATAGTGAAAAAATATGGATATTGTGGAACTACAATCACTATAATAGGACCAAAAATAATAAATCAAAGCATACATGAAGAACAAAGAAAATATTGACCAAAACATGACTTCAAAAAAGAGGTTATAATAAATCAATAATAAAGGTACATAATTATATCATATATGGTATTATATATAAAGTAATGGTTATATATGAAGTATCACAAACATTTCAACTGATTCATCAAGCTCATTTCCAGGTACTCTTTTTTCATCTATTTTGTACATATTTCTTGGGGTTTACATTTGGAATATTTTGTGTGAATTTGATGATTTTTAATGGGTTTTTACTTATTGTACATTTAGTGAATATTTTACAGAAACCATATACCATTTCCCAATACAAAAAGAGACCCCATATAGAGATATAATTCATGGATATAATAGGTTTTTTAAATCTTGCTCCTTCATAAGAGTAATCATGACCCCCCCATGGGAGAGGAAAAAGGTTAGGGGAGATGGATTGGAAAACCATGACCCCATGCCCGTGAATCCGTTCGGGTAGGGTTTTTCTTTCTAAAAAATCATTAATAATATCCCAAACCCCCTGACATATATCCCTATACACCTCGACATGACCATAACTAGTTTTCCACCAAATTTGGAGGCTCCTTAGTGGATTCCAAGGCCATCCAAACTCTCTTATAATCCATTTCGTGATCTGATTGACCGATACACACCTCTACCTATATGTAATCTCGTACCAGTTAATTTTTCTTCTCTATGATTTCTTATTACTGATGACTTGGGAATATTTTTCTTATGTATGCGATGTTTTATATCTTGGATATTAGGGATGTTGATCTGTTTGATCTATTTCATTTAATTTAGTTATAGTTATCTTTCATTATAGTGATCTTGAAATTTATATTTCAATTTGAAAATATTACATTGGAAGGATGCTAATTGATTATCTTTAGAATAATGGGGAAAATTAAAAATTTATTATTCTAGAATTATAATTTTTTTTAATTTATTAATTTAAATTTCCATTATTTAAATTCAATCTCAAATAAGATTAATTAATTGTTTTATTATTTATTAGAACCAAGAAATTTATTAATTGATATTCTAATGGATTATATAGAGGGTTAATCATGGGAAATTAAATTTTTTTAATAAATATTTTTTAATGTTTGTTGATTAATGAAATGTATAATATATTGAATAATGGGACTTAATGAATGTTTACATTAACCAAAAACTATTAATGTTTTATATTGGTAAATATTGATAAATGGAATAACGATGAAATGGTGTATCATTATAGCGAATTAATGAGTGTGTAACACTGATTAATGCTATAAAATTCTATGTGTGGTCGATTGATAAGTGAATTTTAGGACACATACAGATTCCCCAAATACCCTTGGGGTCCTTTCTTGGAAATTTTAGAACAAAAATGATGGAATTAAAATTCGGTTCCATATTTCTTTTATAAGAATTGAATTGAAATGATTGGTAAATGAAAAAAATTGTAATGATTGATTTTGATTCTCAATGTGATACCACATGGGGGTAGATCATTCACTATCACAGGAAAATGAAGCTATTGATGGTTAGAGTTCCCTCATGATCCCATTGATTTATGTTTTAAAATAAAAATCAATTGAATATGTAAAATTATTATTTTACCTCTTCTATTATATTATTTTTAAAACTAGATACCTTGTTATTGACTAGATATTGTGATCATATCATTGGTGGTGGCCTATTGAGTTTTACTCATGCCCTAATCAGGGTGGAAAATAGTACTTGAATATACTTAATGATTATAAGTAAAGATTTGAAAAAGAGCAATATAATATATTTATGTTTGGAGATATATCATTTGTGAGGGAACTAGACATATTTTCGGGATCCTCATGAGGAGTTGTCAGTTCCATTATTTTTGGATTGATATTCGACACATGACACATATTATTAATGAAATATATTACACTTTGGTTTTAGACTTCTTATTCCAATTTGGCCACCATGTGATACTATTATTATGGTTTTTGTGACTATTATTTTATAGTTATTTTATATTTATTAGTGAAGTTTTTTTATTTGATAAATATGGTATACTCTCCCTTAGTCATATATTCGACCCACACCACTACTTAGAATCCTATTAGGTAGGGCAGGCATGAATGTGGTCATGTGACTAAACTACATATGGTAAATGTGTGTGCAACTCAGAATTGGACATCACTAAGTTGTATCATAGGAGTTATCATTTCATTGTAACGCCCAGACCCCAGTTACCTAGAGTCAGTGCATTATTACATAACATTGGCATGATCACAGGAAAGATAAAATCTCAAAAGACCGATTGGTTTAGTAGCCTTGGAAATACTAGATACATTCATAAAGTATTACATTACATCAAAAAAACATATTTTATTCATATCCCCTCATATTATCCCTGTAGGTCATTCATAAATTACTTCTTCATAATCCTGGAAAAAATAAAACTTTGAAAGGGGTGAGCTCAGATGATCAGTAAGGATAACATTATAGTAGAAGCTTTCATAGATAACCATAAACACTTAAGGTAGTTTATAACTAAAATGAAAGCCTTTTAAACTTGAAGTTCAGCATAAAATGGAAAAGATAAAATAAAATAATTCCATTTACTTACTCACATGGATATTCTACTAGTCGAATGATCACATGCAGTATCAATAACCACTTTCATAATGATGGAATGCATAATGCCAGACTATCATAACCACATATCCAAGGCCTCATGCCAAGACTACAAATAAGATTTTGTCAAGGCCTTGTGCCAAGACACTATTTTGTCTCATGAGACCTACCGATGCATCGAGGAGATATATCGGGCTCCATTCGTCACTTATTAAGTCCAATGTATTCCTCATATGAATATGTTTAAACATAACATAAACATTCGTATTAAAACTAGCATAAGAAATGTCATTACTTTAACCACTAACCATGAATGGTATAAAAATAGCACATCTACAATCAAAAATAACTAATTCTATACAATATAAAAGATTGTATTGTATCACATTAACCACAATCAAGAATAATGAAGGATGTTGACATATATGAAAATAATCATCAAAACTATTTGAGAGAAATATCCCCCTTTTTATTGAAATCATTTAAAAGTAACACTATTTGTCAAGAAGCCATTTAAAAATAGATTATAAAATCAAAGTGTCCCATACCACTTTGAAACTTTTAAAAGGAGTTTTAATTTTAAAACATTAATGTCCATATAAATAAATCCATAAAACCATTTTTTAAAACATGGACATTAATGAGAAAGATTTAGAAGAATAAGTCTTTAAAACATTTAAAAATGGTATTTTAGTTAGAGTTTCTAACCAAAATAGAGACACATTAATACAAATATCTGAGGTAATAAAAACTTTGTAATATCATGAGAATAAAGGGATTCATGATATACTATGTCAAAGTACAATATATACACCATATAAAAGTGATTTGGTGTATAACAACAAAGAAGTCTCAATAGAATGTCAATTGTGATGAATTCTCTAATAAAGACCATATCCTTAAGTTAAGGATAAATCAACAACATAATTATGTGTGAAAAATATAAATACACTCAACAATATTGGATATTTAGTGTAAATCAATCAGATGACATTCACACATATTCTTGTAAAAACAACACCAATTAATTGGATATTTAACTCAACAAATGGAGATTGAGTTAAAATTACTCTTATCAAGTTCATACCGATCCCTTGAGAATTTATAAATGGAGTGATTATGTGTATCAAAAGTATATACACAGAAAGGGGAGTGTAAAATATGACATAAGAAAATGAATAGTAATTCCACATTAATCTTGGAGTAAAATAATCAATGAAGTATGCGTAAAGCCAAATGAGTGGAAATTGAAATATCAAATTCCCTTATCAATTTGGTAACTTACGAAACATAAACCCATGAAAGAAGGATCATACAATGGTGATGTAAATATCTATAAATTATATTATGTTACACAATGAATACAATCATGGGCAGTACACACACCACATGCAATAAATAATTGGTGAATAATGGAAATCTCATGAAATTAAAAGTGAGATTAGAAAATCCCTTACATTGTACTTTTTCGTTGGTCGATGTTAGGTTAACCTCTTGAATAATTGTGAAATAATTGTTATTGAATTATACATGAATCATTTACATTAATATGATATCATATATGATCTTTTAACATTGATTTGTTAATAATATCTTAGAATTATCGTCATTTCGGGTGTTAACGGGTTTATTTTACTTTATATTGATTATTATGTGAGTGATATTTGTTATTAATTGGATGTATATTATTCATATCCAGATTTATATAAAGTACTTAATCATTATTTTTAATCATCAAATGATAATTATACTTGAATGGATATGATGGAGAATGAATCTCATCGCGTTCGTGGAGACGGTACTCCGTACGTACGCACGAGCGACAATATCATTCTTTTGAATTTAAAATAATATATAATTGCATGGTATATCATATATACAGAATAATTATCATGTTATATTTATTATTTAAATGAGTTACACAACATTATTATACCCACCCAAATAATAATATATTGAATAACAATTACACCACGATGTGGAGACGGTAAGTCGTACGTACACATGTATGGGGACATTTTATTCAAAGGTGGATAGAATACTGAATACATTTGTACCATATTTATAATAAAATCACAGTGTATATAAGATACTGTAGTTATTATTTTAGAATGGTAATAACAAAGAAAGAATAAGTGGAAGAAGAAAGCAACTTGAAAAGGGGTGGTGAAAACATTACCTCTTCTTTGGGTTCTTCCTTTTGATTTGATCAAAAGGGCTCCTTAGGTTGGCTTTCTGATCAAACTAAGGAATCTAGGTTGTATTGAGGGATGTTGGGAGAGTATTTGAGAAGATTTTTGCCGAACCAAAAGGCTTTGAATGTGTGAATAAATGGGAAGGAGGAGTGCCCTTTTATAAGAGGGGTGAGGGGCACATTTGGAAAAGCTAGAAATATTAATTTATAATAAATTCATATTCTTTTTCTAATGGCTCAAAAGTTGATTATTAAAAGTTTAAAGTGAAGATAGGTATAAAACCACTAAATAAATAGAATTTAGATAGGTTTGGGTAGTTATATTAACCTTATCTTTAAGTATTAACTCTAAGTTAATTAGTTTCACTTTTACAATGTCTCTTTGTATTTTTATATTATATGGTTAATAAACATACTATATACATCCAAGAGACCCCCAAGTGGTCCATTAATGATAAATATATCATGATATAAGTCTCTTGGACGAACCTTAGATTTTTAGGAATTTAATATCAATTAATAATATAATATTTGTTTTAAAAACTCTTTTATGTCATTTTTGACACTATTCAATAGTTGATTTTTGTGAAACTCATAACAGAATTATTATTTCAAAAAACGTAACTTAAACCAATAAAAATATGTCATATTATCCTATAAAATTATTTGAATTCATTAAAAGTCTCAAAATATATTTATTTGTGTATTTATAATATCAATTATTTTAATTTGTTTCTATTATGGTAATTACTGCATCATCATTGTGTCATAAATAAATTAAATTATTTAATGTCTAAAAATTATAAATAAAATACCATTTTGTAGGAAAAATTTTTATCTTTCTAACGAATATTTTTAGTCGAAAATCCAACATATATAACCTAATTTAAAAATTGCTTTTCTAAAAGATATATTCTTGTGTCATTTTTGTATTCATTTTAATTTAATTAAAACAAAGTGTCCCTATCACTTACAAGTGGCTCCATGGGGTCCCAAAATCGACCCAAATATGCCCATGGTCAGATATTTATCAACCAATAAGGTTATGACACGTTTTAGGGTAATTGTTTATTATTATAGTATTATTGTTTAACCATTATTTACTAGATTTACCTTTTAACCATGATAAATAAAATATTTACCGAAGTAATTATTCAAAATGTCTAAAAATAAAAGTTACCTATTTACACAATTTGGACATACTGATTCCAAATATGGAATAAATTTTTCCAAATTAAATACATAGAAGTGGAAGATATTAATTTAAAATTACTTCCCGTTTTTAAAACAAAAAGTGTGTTTTTAAGAGATAATTACTATCAAAAGATTGTCACTTGTTTATGTCTGGTTTAATTGTGAATTTATTTCCAATGAAAAACATTGAATTAAATGGTAAAAATATATTATAAATATTCTTTAAAACCAATCAAATTCATAATTTATCAATATTAATTATTTCTATTAAAAAATTTGTTTTTAATTAAAATTTAGTAATTTTCACTATTCATCAAAATATGAAAGTTATCCGAAAAGTACCAAAATTTCACTCTAGGATAATTTTGATATTCCGAATCCAAAAATGATGTCCATTTTGAGAGATAGAATTTATAAAATGTCATAATGGGTAGATTGATTGGTTGTGGTGTGTAAGAATCTCGAAGTTGAGTACAATGCACGTCATTGCATTTTTCAAAGGGAATCATACCGTGGAAGCTTGGGGTGTTACATTCATTCTATTGTCTTACTATTTGGGAAAGAAATATAATTTATTACGATCATAAAGGCCCTAGTTATGACTTAATTAATCGGAGTATCTAACTCATGTGTGGAGGTAAAATACATGTACACTTGTTAGGATTGTTGTTTTTGATGAGTGTCATTATAGTTGAATGTTATTTCAACTCAGGTGGTGCACTTGTTGTGTGATGTTATTTCATTTTGACGTTTTTTGATATTTGATTAGTTGATCTGAATGGAATTATTGATGAGTATGAATAAAAAATCTATCCACCAATGATTATTGTGTTACATGCATCAATTATGTAATTAATAATACCCACAATTTTTGGGTAATTTTCTAAATAAAACTGACGTCCTGGCTTGTGACATTTAAATGATAATTGTTCCTAATATGGTATTTATATTTTCAAATGAAAAAAATTGTGATAATATAAAAAATGGATGATATTTTTGTCAATTTAGATACATGAAAAATAAGATTGTGTTTACCCTTTGATAACCTAGACATGGTTGAGTAAGGATTAAGGGTATTATTAGCACCTCAGTTTTGACCATGTGGCCATATGTGGTGGAAAACGTGATTTGGATTATTGTGAATCTGACTTAATAAAACATTTTTCTATCGTGTAACATTTCCTATTATATTTTTTTGTAATTTTAGATAAAATTCTCTTCAATTATGCTTGTGGATAGGATGACCTAGGATCAAAGAAAAGAATGATCCACTAGGTGTGGAAGCTGAGGCTTTGATAGTTCCATGTGAGGAAGTTGGAGAGATGTCCCATGAGATAAATCATACATTTATTTTATTTTTGGATTTTGACATGTGGATGAATGTGAAATGTATGATTTACATGATAATGGAGTTATATTTGTCACAGGCCTCTGACTTTTATTGGAGAGGGTTGACATGAGGTAGCTTTGTTCTAGATCATGTTTATCTATATGATACCTGACTACTTAGATTTCCTTGTTAAGAGGTGATTCTTGTTAGATTAGTATATGATATATGTTCTTGTAATGTATTTGTGTGATATATTGACACAATATAGAAAGAAGTTTATTATATTTTGGATGAAATTTTATGATAGGGTTGTGGTGCACTTTTACCCTAAGACACTTAGTCATGAGAAATAGGTTGAGTTTATGATGTTTCCCCAGGGGATCATGTATATGATGTAATATTCTAGATAGTTTTCATATTTATTATAGAGTTAGTGTGGATAAGGATACCACATCAATGTGGATTTACGATGTATTAAAATATGAAATAAAGTCCCATGACAATATCCTCAGGCTGATAAGGTTTTTCACATTGTAAATCATGATATCAGCCTTAAGGGTAAACTAATAGAGCCTTAATGTGGAGGAAACAATATTTATACTAGATGACCGAGTGGTATGTATTATAGAAGTTGGAATCTTCGGTATATGAATATTTACTAGAGTAGTTTAAATAATAATTTCAAGGGGGGATGTTCATTTATTCATGATCATACCTAAGTGGCCTTCACCACTTCTCATGGCTAGGGACCTTCGTGTACATTTTACCATACCACTCATATAGTTATCTTATTGTTAAATAATGGTAAATCTAAAAGGGTTAGTTCAGTATCCATAGTATATGAGTAATTAATGATGATCCAAGAAGAATAAGAGCATAGGAAGGAAGGCTTCTACATCCAACCAATCATGTAGTTATTGTTCTATTTTATATATAGGTTGAGGAAATGGATTTTGTACATTGTTTATTGACCACACATATCTGGTGAGTAGTGTAGCTCAGGGGACCCAGAAATCATCATAGTTTAGAGGGGAAGGACATATTCATACAGTTAGCCTTAACATATGGATCACGAGGCTAGAAAATCAAAATATTGAGTAATTAATATTGTATCCTCTACACTTCCAAGAGAATTTTTTGATATGTGTTCCCATCAATATTTAATATATTTATTACTTATGAATGGTTGATATATATAGGAGTATTTTTTAGATGTTTTTGAAAATTGATAAACCATTGGGAGTACTATTGAAAGACATCAACTTTAGAAAGGTGTCTTCTCTTGTGATTGCAGATTATAATATCCATTTTTATATCTATATTCGTGATACATTTGTTTTAGAATAAATTTTTTGGTATATAAATATTTTAATTAAAATAAGACCACATATATTTCTACCATTGGAGAGTTACTTAAACATCTATGGACGGAGAAAATATTTTCTATCATGAAGAGTAGTATGTTGATATAGGAAATGCGTGAAAAAATCTTCAAAAACTAGGGGAACATATCACCTAGGATGCAAAGTTTATTCTATAGGATATGGGAGAGAATTAAGACCTTTTTTTCCTTTTAATGTATTAGTTTTAGGTCGCGTTTTTTGAGTAGTAATCATATATAACACTTTAGTGTGATGTGAATTTACAATTCCTTAAATTTTGGAGTATGAGATTTTTTTAGTACAACATTTAAAATGAAACCAATATAACATAATGAGACAAATATATATCTAGAAGAGTTTATGGAAGATTTATTTATCAATCCAAATATGTATCATCATGGTTCATGTGTTTTGTTTTGTAAGAAGGATGATGTTAATTTATGATATTGTTTCGATTAACTGATGTTGAACTATATGTCAATGAATAAAAAATATCCTCTTGTATTTATTGAAGATATCTTTGACTATTTTGTAAGAGATTATTTCTAATCAAAAAATGACTTTAGATCATGGAATCATTAATTGAGAGTGCAACCTTATGATATAAAAAGGAATTATTTTAAAATAAGATACATCCTTTATGTGTTCATCAATATTCTATTAAGGTCTATGAACACATCAAATATTTTTATGTCCTTTGTGAATGGAATATTAAATTATTTTTTGGATCTTTTTATAGAATTGTATTTGGAGGAAATCTTGGTGTACTATAAGTTTCGTTAAAATCATTCCCAACTTCATAGCATCATCCTAAGTACACTGAGTTGGAAGCATGTATATAATAAAAAAATATAACTATAATTTCAGGATATATTAGCTAAATTTTGTGGGCCACATAATCATGGATAAAGATTTGTTACGGGACGCATAAAATTTATAGATACTGGTTTACAAGGAGAATCCCAAAATGGATTTTTATATTTATAGGTTTCCATAATTGGAGGGTTGGTACCAATTTTTAATCAGTGATGATTCCCTCTTGTTTCCACCAATATTAGGTATTTTCCAATAAATATGAAAATATAAATTCAATGTGTAATGTATAAAACCATACTAGTATCTTATGATGTGTTTGAATTCTTCTCTGATCTGGATATGACCAGAGCCACATGACAATTTTATAATCATTTGTGATTATTATTCAATATGTATCGAAATATTTTTGATGGATGGTGATAGTTTTTATTGAATGGGACATGTATGTTTCGTCGCCATGAACTAAATTACCCTACACGTAACCATTAGTATGATTCAGTTTTTTATTCAATGATGTTTTGGAGGTATTATCAGTTAGATGAAAATTTTAATGTCTATAGTAATCACAATATCACAAATTTTATCTTTCTTCCAAATTATTTTAATCCACCACTGTTAATATTGGGAGAGTATATATAATAATGTGATTTATAGAAAAAATACACACCCCTAAATGGAACCATTGATCCTTACAATTTTTTATGGAATACTAATACCTAGAACGTTCATGGGTCTAATTCTTAATAAATGATGATGACATGATGACATATATTCATGTTGTGGTTCATAAGGGAAAGGATTATATGAAAATTATATAATTTTTAGTGGTTTCCACCCATTTTATCTGGATTAGAGACATGTCGTATTAGGATCCATAGTGTTAAACAATGAAGGAAATCCTTCTAGTTGGGGAGTCACCTTACTATTGGCCCATAGATATGGATGAGATAATATTTATCAGGAATCGAGATATGATTCCAATGTGTATACGAGAGGATCTGATGTGTCAGTTTCATGTATCGAAGTGGGTGGTGCATATGGTTTTGACCAAAATTAAAGCTTCCATATATCGTCAATATTGATGTTCAATATGAAAAAGAAGATAACAAGGTTTGAAAAACATTGAAACACCTATCAATATTTAAATTCTAATCATATAAAAACTGGTTGTTTACAACAATTTGGTCCCATTAAAAATGAAAATGTGATGATGTAACATGGATTTGTGTTTGGTCTCCAAAGGATTCCTCATAATAATAATTCTCTCTGGGTATTAGTAGATTGTATGATAAAATTAGTTGAATTTTTTTTCTATGTGAGATATTATCGAAAGACCATCGTGGAGACTTCAACATTAACAAGATAGTACATATAAACTAGGTGCCACATAGTATTGTTTCATACCATGATTCATGGTTGAATTTTCACTCTTAATAGGTAATAAAGAAGGAACTTCTTATATAGGTTTTCTTTATTTCAGATTTCCACTCATAATTTTATGGGATTTATAAAAATACTAAACATGTGATTGAGAATATTCTGCATGAATTTTTCATAGACATCTATGGGTCATGGGATACACACATAGATATAATTGTGTTCTCTTCTTAAAATATTATTCCTGAGACTATTTTGATAAGGACATAAGATGTACATTATGGTAGGCTATGTATATCACCTCTATGATAGATAAAGGTATGTGAGTAATTAATGATGGAACAAAGGACTATCCATGAGGCATAAATGTAGGTTTAGTTGATTCTAACATGAATGGAAATAGGATAGATTAGCAGAAATCATTTGATAATTGAAATAGATGATCTCTTGAGTTTACTATGGGGATCATATTTTCTATTCTGTGTCTCATTGATTGGGTCACCAATTGATTAATATATAGAGAAAATTTTATCCTTGGTTCATTAAACCATTTGATTTTTTTGAGTTGTGGGATTGTGTTTTACTAATTGGATTCATAACAAAGGTACAGTTCTGTGAAATATTTATTCCATTTGTTAAAATGATGACTGTATCACCCAAACACTAATCATGTGATTTATTTGGATGATGTTGAGCTATTTGACAATTCATAATTTAAGTAGAATCTAAAACATGTGTGGGATCATAGTGAAAATGTGTTTTAGGAAAAGGCCTCACATATTGTTCATTTATTATGGAAATGGGAATGATCAGTATTAAAAATGGTTTATATTAATAAATATGCGGGGTTAATGGCCCGATCATTTTATGAGAAAATATATAGATTCGTAGTAGTATATCATAAGGATGAGATGTTATTGGCTGGGGAGATTATAAGAACCTATTCTTCTTTAGAGATTTCTCGAGCTCATTTTTGGGTACTATTTCATACTATTAGTGGAATGTATTTTTGGGGATAACATGGGGGATATTTCTGATGAATTTGAAGATTATTGTATGGGTTTGGGTAGTGGATGGATGGTTCACTACTATCCCAAACTATGAAACCTACCCCAAAAAACCATAAATTACCAGACATAGGCGGTTTCATGGTTGGAACATGGTTTGGAAAACAGAGCAACATCTTTTGACTAACCATGAATACCCATAAGATAGTCATATGGATGGGGATAATGATTTGTAAAACCATTCACCCTTCACCAAAAAAGGTGTATGTGGGTTTAAATTCTTCGAAAAATCATTAGAAATTTCTTCAACACGTCTTATATATATCTATACACTCAGTAGGGCCCTAACTAATTTTCCATCAAATATGGAGTCTCTCTGGTGGATTGAAATGAATTATATAAACTATTCATATAATATCAAAAATATTATTAATAGAAATACACATATTCTAATAGGTAATCTATTCCTTGATATATTTTTCTCTCCCTCCCCTGTTTGTATTTCCCATTTAATAGGGGATAATATTCTTTCATTGACTATGGATTAGATCTAGGAATTTTTATATAAATCAATTGGATCATTTTTCATGGATTTCATTATAAATGTCATAAATTATTGTTAAATCGATATTTCGACTTTAATATATAATAACTCAATTGGGATAATTCTCACCCATGATCGAGAGTTAGGTGTTCTTTAATGAATATATGATAAAAATGATTATAAATATATATATATGTAATGTTGAATTTTAATTTTGACCCATGGAAATTAAATTTTTAGATGGATTAATTAATGGAACCGATAATATTATTAATTTATTTCTCATATGATAAGTAAATGGGTGGTATATGGACTATTTAATTTTCATAATTGATTGATTTTTAGAATTGGTTGAATAATGGAATTCCAAAATGAAATAATTATGGGAATTATGGGATTATTGGATTTAATATAAAACATTTATTATTAATATGATTATGTATTATTAAATTGATTAATGGTGAATTGTTATATTATTCTATGTGATTAATGTGTTTTATCGTGTTAAAAGTGGTAAATTAAATTATGTACAATTGTTTGAAATGTTGATAAGATGATTTCTGATGATTACAATTGATAAATGTGATATAAATAAATTATATGGTTGACTGATAAAGGACTTGTGATACACCTTTTGAGACATCAAATACACAAGGGGTTCTAGAAATTGCATTATTGCACCAAATATAATCATGTTATAATGAGTCTGTGGAACCATACTATATTTTCGAAATATATCCTTCTATTGAATGAAAAATTGGTTTTGGGACATAAGCAGATGCATCAAATACATATGGGGTCCTATCCATAGAGTCCTAGGTCCAACATGTGTGCATTGGAATATGGTTCCATTTAGTCATGTTTTGAATTATATTTAAAATATTGATAAATAAAACCCATTTAAATTGAAGAATTGTGATTCACCATTAGATATCACATGTGGGTAGTTCAGATTCTCAAAAGAGTTGAAGCATGTATTTATTATTTGGGTTTTCTTGAGAACCAGATGATATTTTTCATAAAATATTAAATAATTGAATATGTAGTCATATTATTTTATTATTTATACAATATTATACACTATTATTTGAAAATAAAATTTTATATGTTGATATTGGTGGTATAATGCGATGAACTCAAAACCAACTATGGATGATTAGTTAGAACCAAAACTGTCCTTGTATTGTTAAAGAATGATCAGGCTAAGATACATATGATAGATGGTAGTTTCGGGATGTAGAATTAATGAGGTATCAACATATGGTATTTGTAACATCATGGGGATTTTTTAGTGAATTTATTTTTCATTATCAATTTTACCCATAACACATATTTGTCCTGAAATATCTAATATGATAGTTTTGGATATTATTTTCATAACAACCTATCATAATCCTGGGATCTAGCTGCAATTAAACCATTCCCTCCTCAAAACATTAGGGGTTAGTGACAAGATTCTATGGAATAACTATAATTGGGATTTCATTGCTTAAATACCTATATTCCCACACATAGGCAGCTCAATGTAAAAGTGTTTTGGAATGAGTAAAAGCTGAAACATAACTACAATGTAAGCAATTCATGGATAACCAATAGAAAATATGTTAGAATGGTACCTTAAAAAAGAGTTAATATACACTCTGGACTATAATATGATCAAAATAGAAAACCTATAAATTTAATCTATTGATAGAGACATGCTATTTAATTTGAATATATTACCAATATAGATGGTCCAAGGAACCTAGTGTCCATAAAATCCACATAATTAACTACCATCTTGTATTTAGTTTGAATAAAACATGAATCGTGTGAGAAAATCCTATGAATGGGTGATGATTAAAATACCCAATAGGATTTCCATGGTTCTAAAGGTGTAGAATTAACTGAAACAAAAGGACTAGAAATACAAAATGTACAAGATATATATAAAGATAAATTCTCAACCCATAAATAGAGTGAATGTATGCTTGTCTAGACACAAAAGGATAAACAGAGTGGGTAGATGAAATACTAATAATTTATTAACTACATATATCGTTTGATTTCACTTTTCAAACCATGAAAATCCAGACAATGAAATAATATGAAACAACATGCACATATTCTCCTTTCTTGTAAGAATATCATTCATATCCAGTATGTGAATATAGAAGTATATATAATCATAGAAAAATTTAATTAGTAAAAATTATCCCAATCAAGAGGGTAAGGGTATTTACATATCGGAACTCAACCCATGAAAAAGATTAGCCAGCCATTCCAAAAGACCATAAAAAATTCCCAACATCCCAATTGTCATCCTAGTAGTATTTCTCAAATCCAATCCATGCCTCATCACTATGCTACAAAGTCGAGGATCCACAAAATCAATGTAGATGACCCACTTCTTATTTTGTTAGGGAGTGTAATATTATTAAACAATCCGTATAGGAATCATTCCCATGAAAATGGTGGGGGGTCCTCCCTTGGGTCATGAGGACATGAACTCTTATCTGATCAGGTGTTCCAATTAATAAGGTAAAGAAACCACACCCATGGTTATGTGGGGGAGTTCAACTCTATATTTCAATGACCCACCCCTAGTGTGACAGGTGTTTCGTGTATAGTCATTATGGACCATCAAACTTATATGATAGGGGGTTTCAACTCATTACGCAGTTGTAGATAACCCATAAAAATTCTGATGGTGGGTTACACTCTAGTCTTCGAGGACCCTCAGCTTTTCTGATAGGGTGTTCAACTCTAAAGGAGCATCGAGTGAACATTTTTTATCACAATCATTATCTTGAAATTCTTAAATAGGAACCCTTATAAGAACATTTCATATTATATCATGGAATCCATAACCAACGGTACCATCTTGTAATATGTGGAAAACACTCAGGAAATGCGACTTGCATTCCACCATTCATGTTGAATCAAAAGAGATATGGAACCATGAAGTAATCTCATAATATAAAAGGGGTAAATTCCATGTGAGGGGATCCAAATTGAGTCTATTACTTCACCACTTCTTGGTCATGACCCTGTCTACTACAAGAATTCTATCCAATTAAGAATCACATGGCTTATTGGTGGTGAACATGACGTGTCCTAAATAATCAGGACTAGGCTACATACTTTTGGAAATTTATATATACTGAACCTTGGGTCATTGTACAAGACCACATATATTTGTATTCTGGTACACTATGGTGTATGTATCCATATACAACCTCATATGTTATCCATCACACATGTTCTAATCTAGGGATGTGATACACGATGTGATGGGAGGGAATTGGGGAGTTTATTTGGAGAGGTTGTGGATGACCAAATGTGGATTGATATGTGTTGGTAACTGAGTGTATTGAGTGCTATTTTATTATGGGTGAGAATTGTAATTTTTTTAAATAGAAAAAGTTATTAACTATTGAGATTTCTCCATTTTATCATGTAAAAAATCATATTTCTCTCGGCCATACTTTTTAAAAATTCATGTTTTGTTGTGTACATGTTGTAAACAATTGCTTATTCTGAGAGTTTTCCAAAATCCAACTTTGAATCGATGGTGTTGGTATGTCGGTGAGTTAGCATATCAGTGCGTCAACATGTTAGTGAATCAATAGGTCAGTGCATCAGTATGTCTATGTTGTTGGTATCTGTGAGTCATGGGAAGCGACATCAATGAGTCAATCAAGTCGACGTCAGTGATTCATGGATGTCGGTGTGTAGTTACATTGGTATCTCTACATCGGTATCTCAGCAGCAGTTTGTCTCATCGGTAGCTCAATCATTGGTGGCATAGAATCAGTATGCCACGTCACTATCTCACCCTTTGGTGGCTCAACATTGGTGACTCACCCATCGGTAACTCATTTCAAGATTTTCCTGTTTTCCCTATTTTTTAGTTTTGTCCCATTTATATTTTATATTACATAAACTGAGATTAATGAGTTGTTTGGATATATATAAGGGGTTTTCAATGGATATTAAGTATATTCTTAATATCCTAACATTCTATGGAATTTGAGATCCTCAAAATTCGTGATCTTGAACACGATCTCTTGATAGTGGTTTTTGAAACTATTCTTCCTTTAATATATGATCTGGCTCTTTAAAAGACATGATATTTTCATTTTGATTTTTTTCACCAATCCATCTTGGTGCGCCATAAATTTTCTTCTCTATACGAGTCAAACACATGTTCTTGAGCCCCCCATGATTATTTTTCATTTTTTTTCCTACTAATTGTGCAATCCTTTATTCTTAACCCAAAAAGGAGATTTGGTCTCTTGTTGTTTTAGGTAGGTATTTCATCTACCTATCTTCAATTGAGAATCCTGTGGGATGGGTGTAACAATGATTCCATAATATTAATAGGTGAATAATTAGTTAAAAATTACTAATAAATAATAAGGGTATATGATCAAAAGAATACATAGTCAGCAATATAATGGGTTGGGAGTGGATTGAAGTCATGTCACCTATTTTATATTTCTTATCCTTCATCCTCTGTTGATTTTGTAGGATTTATTTCTTCTTAAAATCATGTTCATTGGTGGTATTTGCTTGTGAACTATGTGCATTATAATTGTTTTTATAATGTTTTATATCTGTCTATAACATGAAATCTAGTTAATCACATATATTTTGTTAATTAAATGGATATTCCATGATAAAACCTCTTATGTGCTCACCCGAGTAAATTAATGTTGAATTAAAGAACCCATGATGGATAAATCTGAATACTATTTTCATTGAGGATGTTCTGGTGCCATGTGTTTTTGGGTGGTTCTATCCTAGTGTAGGTTTTTGGTACATGGGTTGAAGGGGGAGTTTGTTCTATAAGAATGGTGTGGTATGTGTTTGGAGAAAGGAATTGGTTTAATTGTTGTTTTTTGGCTTTGTGTGTGGTGTGGTAAATGGTTTTGTGATTTTATTCCAGTTTCAGAGATTGATTAAATGATAAAAGCTTGTAATTGTAGGTAGTTAGATTGAAATTATTTGTGTTGTGGTCATCAAGAAATGTTTGGGAGTGGGAATAAATTATGGTTGTGAACTAGTTATACAGAGGGAATATATTATAGAATTTTATGGGAAATGAGGCTACATGTTTTGGTTGTAAGGGGAGGATTTTATGGTATAACATTGAAGAATGACAGTTGGCAGTGGTTGAATGGGTGTCTAGGAAAAAATTTATTTTGCAGTGTAACTACATGTGGTTTGTCCGTTGTTGTATTCATAAATTAGAGTTAAAATGGAATTGATTGTTATTGTTATTTTCCCCAGGTTGTTCCAGAATAATATTAAAGTGATCCCTTAATATGTAAATTTAAAATGGTTGAATGAAAATGGTTTTGGGTGTATGCTTTGGAAGTGGTTGTTTCTGTTGTTGTGCATATTGGTGTATCAGAAAATGGAATTCCCTAATATATGAATGTTTTTTGTACCTACAGACTGGGTTGAGTTTCTCCTTACCTATACATATACATTGTAGATCATTGTGAATTATATATACATGGAAACATTATGGATAAACATGTTCTAAACACCCCCATTTTATGGGGCAGGGTGTCTTTAAAAATATCTTGGGGGGTGGATGGCTGGTAACTGACTTTCATCTTTGCACCCTCTTCCAGTTTTATACCACTTGAGTATATTTGAGCAGGATGAAATGGATTGGGGCTTAACATGTTCCAATATCATTTGGGATGGTTTTTTTGTACAATATTCCTAGGTGTTTCTTGTTAAGGATTGTTTTCCCAAGTGAATTCGGGATGAGGCCCATATATCTTCAAGAGAGAGGGGCGGTTGATGTGGCTCATGTGTTTTCATGTGAAATGTGTGGTGTGGTTGAGGCCGATGTGTGTACAGGTGGTTTGTTATAGTGGTAAATTGATTTAGAATAGTGGTAGAATCAATATATTTTCTATTTGGATTGTGTAGTTAACTAGTGGGAAATTGTTGCGAGCTACCCAAGTGTTGATGATCTTATACTACTACTTTACATGACATGTGTTATTTGGTATGTGTTCCTTTGTGAGGCTTGGCTGGTTAGTACTCCTTGGTTGGTGCATTGAGGTACTACTCTATTCTCATAGGGGAATTATTATGTTCTCCCACTTATTCACAAGTGTCATTAATTTTCATAGTGGGTTTACTTGAATACTCACCCTATGTCTATAAAACTGATTTCATGTTTTTTGGAGGACATTGAGAACCGTATAAGGATTTACTAGCTATGGTGTCAGAAATGTTGTTGCTCAGATAAATAGTTTCTTCTCTTTTCTACTTCATTTACTACTTTTGTTGTACTATTGACGGTGTTGACATTAAAATCATATATGGGATGGATTTTTTATTCCATTATATAAATGTTTCGAGATTATTGGGATTTTATCTTCTTTTCTCCGTATACTATTTTAATTAAAAAAATGAAATTCCTTCCATTTTTGAGTGACAATCCATACCCTTGGTTCTAGTTTCCACTAAGGGGGAAATTGTAGGTGGGACTCAGGGGGGTCATTATCACCACATCATATTGTATAAGGAAGTGCATGTGACTTCTCTCCCCTTTCCCTTATCTTGTGGATGGAGGGTCATGATAGAATGGAATCAAAGTCAGGGTTGAGGGTTTGGATAGATTACAGAGTTAGAAACATTGAGGGTTTCATGGGATGTTAGGAAAATGGTGTTAGGAAATCATGGTGCATCAAATAGGCCAAGAAATAACAAATATGACCTGAGATTTTAGGGGCCCTCATTATCTGATGCATGGACTATAGACCAATTGAAAAACCAAGTGATGATATGCTAATTTTATTGTATAGACCCTAGGAAATGTACGTTCATAATAATGACTTTTTTTATTTTGTGAATAGTTATTTTTTCAAATTAAATTCAAAAAAAGAGTTGAAATATTTTTCAAAAAATAACATCCATAATACCAAGGATTATGAGATCCATGTCTACCCTTTTTCGGCTATCATAATTCAACATCATCCACATGTAGTACAAGTAGTTGAGGCTGATAAGGATTACCATGTTAATCAGTGGAGGGATGATTGAGATTATAAAGATTGCATGTGGTAGAATAGCTGTCAAGCATTCCAGTGTTAGACAGTGGGAATGTATCAGGAGAGCCTCTCGGACAAGGTGGTGATGATTTGGATCGAGGAGATGTAGATCAAATTCAACATGATCTAACCTATGGCAGAGCATTAGGTTCTTCTAAATGAGTGATTGATATGGGTAGTTTCATGTCAGTGGTTGAATCATTACCTTGGGAAGATGAATGAGATCGACGTCTCATCGGATGACTTTGAGAAAGAGTTTCGTGTAGAGTTCATTTCCTCAACAATGAATTCAGAGAAGAGACATGAGTTTTTCTCCCACCAATAGGTGAATATTTCAGTGAAGGAAATGTGGATCATGTTCAAGGTCCTCATATACTTCACACTTGATCTTTTTTCGAATGAGGATTCATAATTATGTTTTTGAAGGAGGCACTCCGACCATATCGTTAGTATTTTGTCACTGCCCTTTCCATACCAATGTACATAAAAGAACAAATGTAAGTAGAAGTAATTTAGAGGATGAAATCCCAGTGAAGTTTAATGTGAGAGGGGGGCCAACCGAGTTTATCGAAGGGGAAGGCTATGGGATTATGGTATCTTGAATTAGGGACTTCTAGTTTTTGACTAGCGGGATGTAGCCGTCGGCAGTTCCAGTTCTGAACTCATAGTGCCTTCCGATTCCCCACAGTGCCATGACATAGGTACATAATCTTTGGAGCCTATGGGAATCTTTGGAACTAGTGACTTGTTAGAGAGAAGTACTGTAGGGGTTGGTTTTTCAATGCCCACTACAATAGTAGTAGTTTCTGTTCAGTCCCTTCCAATAGTAGAAGAATCTCGCTCTTACTCCACTAAGAGGAGACAGTGGTGGGGGAGGCCGACCATAGGGTGATTATTAGGGACCATGAACTAGGTGTGGTTGGGTAGGCGGTCGATATGAGAGGTATAGATGTGATAGTTGTGGGCTGTTTCAATTTTTTGAGGTTGTAATTCGAGTAACTTTGGAGGTTGTTGGAGGTATGATATGTATTTTTTTAAGCTTGTTTTGTCACACATGGACATCGATTTGAGGTATGTTTTTAATTTTCATTTTTCTCTCATAAGTCTAATTTTGTTTTTATAATTGTTTCTTTGAAATATGGTCCATGTAGATATTAGTTCTTTGATACTGTGCTGATAAATAAGCATCATCTTTACATCGCCCAACATGAAGGTGGGGCATGGGTGAAGCATTGTGGCTTCACCGGTTTAATGTGCAGCTGACCTAGTGAATGAATGGTTAAATAACCGAATACGAATAATTTTTTTAATAATTAAAACTATTTTTTTCATTATTATTATTATTATAACATATAATTTCTTTTGGTTTAATTTTTTTTTCATTCTCTCTACTTTATTTTATTTTATTCCACCTTTTCATTTATTCTTATTTTTTCCTACATCCCACTTTCTTTATATTCTTCTGCTTCCATTTTTCCAATTCATCTAACCTCTCGCTCTCTCCCCATGTCTCATTGTTCACTCAATCCCCATCCCATCTTATTGTGTTCTTGTTCCTCCTCAAACCCTACCGCGCCACCTCCTGCTTCACCCTTTTCATGGTGGTTTATATCATCTCCTAGTCACCCTTTCTGTATCCCGTTCAGCAAGTCCATTTTTCTAAGTCGAATCCACCCTCCTCCTTCCTCTGAGTCCGCCCCCGCTACCACCCTATGCTACATCCCGTTTAGCTGCAACCCACTCTACTTCTACTCTACCACCCTGTGAACCCCACCTCACACCCAACCACACCTGATCACACCCAACCGGACTGACACCACCTCACTCATTCGTACACCCTTCTAAACGTGAACCCTTTCTTTCCACATATCCTTTCGGCATGGCTCCGACTGGCGCAACCTCTTCTAGAACCCCCAATTTCATCCGTACAGCCATTCAAACCCCTTGTCATAGGTGTGGAGCACATCATTTTTTTCTTCTATATTATTGATGTTGTGAATAGGTTTTGTTTTTTGATTGTTTTAATGGTAATGAATTTGTGTTGTGCTTTGTTTTTATGGTGTATTTGAGGTTTTATGAGTTGTGTTGGTGTGCATTGGTCCTTGCTCGCCAATTTTGCGAATCATACGACAAACTATTAGGTGATTCGGAACACAATTATTATATGATGATCATTTTCATGTTTGTTTAATTTATTAAGCACATTTTCAATTAGTTTTCATGTTACAAAAATTATTTTTGATTACGTTTTATTTCTGCATTTACATTTTTGGAAGTTTTTCTATGTAATTTAGTCTATTTATTTTTTAAAAACCCACATTTACATATTTATCATTGTTTTGTAAACTATGTGGTGTCTATGTTTGGAAGTGCAGATGATGCGGTTTATGTTATTCCTTGGTGATAGAATATGTTTTATTTTGGAAAGGGAATTGAGTGAGTTTTTTCCCTTTAAAAATATTGCAACATATTTGGAAATTCTATAATAATTATTATAAGTGGTTTTAGAAATTATAAAAAGTGTATTGGTAATACTATACAGGTGGTTTAATTAAATGTGAAAGTATAGTAGGTTATGTTCTAAGATGTTTTTTGTGTGTGTATGGTTTTAAAAGAGGGTGTCGTTGTGCGAATGAAATATTTTTTTGTGAAATCACCTTGTTTTTCACATAAGTTTTAATCTGACATGTGATGTGAGAAAACATTTTAGATGAGCACAAAGACGAAAACATGGGGTATTAGGTTGGGGGGCTAGGACTTGTGATCTTTTGTTCTAGAGATATCTTGGCCTAGTTTCCCTAAAATGATTGACGATTGCAATACTAACTAAACATATGATGACTGAGTTTCATGGTTTCTAAACCACCTTTTCTGGGGGTCGTAGTTTCTATGTTATGTTTTCTAGGGTTCATGGTTTCTATGAAATGTTTCACCGAGACACGATATTCTTGAGTCCAACTCTTTACTAATATCCATAGGGTCTTTCCCTTCTTTTAGTTCCCAATGTTACCTTGTGCACACAAGTGATACAAGATATGTCACATGAGTTACTACAAAAACTCGTGTTTGCTTTAAACTATTTTTTCCTAGGTTGTTTCTTGGAAACTATTTTCATTAACATTGTTAAAAATATCTTACATTCATTTATTTATCATTACAAATGAAATTGTCTATTAAGTTTTGTGTGTGGAATCTATTATTGGAGGCCTCCTGCTGGATGATTTCTCACACCGTACATACACCTTTGGGAGTTAGTATATTGGTTTATGTTTGATACAGGTAAGGGTCCAGCATTTGGTAGTGGTGGTTCAGGTTGTTAGATGAACATTTTATGTGTCATTATGGTGATGGCTTGAGGGTGGTGACCTCCCACTAGGCGGTAGTTTTTGGGTTGGTTTTTGGTCATCATAATTTTCATTGTTGTTGGGGTTTTGGTTTTACTTGTGCATCAAAATCTAGTTTTGACAAAAGGCTTGTTTTCCTGTGACTTTTAATCTTGGTTTGGTTTATTTTATTCGTTTCGTTATATTTTTTTTATTCGGATATATCGTCCCTAATGGTTATTTTGTTAGTCAGGAACTTTTTCAAATCTATGTTGATCGGGAACTCCATTCAGGCCTTATTGTGGACTAGGTCAGGCATCGGTTTGGATGGAGACCCGACATGGTTCTTGACAAAATTGTATCAGAAGACAATTTTGTTATATGTGTAATTTTAGTTCGGATGTGTCTGGTAAGACTGGATCTTAGATTATCGGGGCACAGAATTCTGGTTGTGAGTAGGGTGATAGGATAGCACACCACTTGACAGACCCTGAGTCTCCATGGGGTGTTGGGACACATGTTTGATATCTCATCCAGGTGGGATGTGCAGGCTGGAGAATATGCATGGACATTTGGCGGGGAAGAAGTGGTTCAGACTGAATTTTACTTTTTCATGTTTGGTTTACTGATGATTACATATCTTTAAGAATATATAATTTTTCTTTATATATGATATATTGATGATGTTCTTTTATGACTGTTGATATTTTCAAAAAGTTTCCTCCCTAGAGAGCTTACCCTCTCCAACGGGAGGAAGCCAAACTATGTTCTCTCTCGCCACATGATCAGAGATTGGTAGAGGATGTGGTTTGAGCTATTCAGGATTTAGGACATGGGGCGACTCCTTTCCTAGCCCCTATTATAGTTCTAGGAGATGAGTTTGGGTCCATGAAGTATAAATCTTAAAAATTCTTGAAGAATAAACCTCCTTTATTCTGAGGTAGTTCAGAACCACAAGAGGCAGTGGCATGGCTTCAAATGATATCTCATATGTTCAAATTCTAAGAAAATATTGAGGAGTTCAGGGTAATGTTTGATTCATTCCATCTAGAGGGATCGAGTCATAATAGGTGGGATTTGGTGATAAAGGATGGGAAGAATGAGCAAATGAGTTGGAAGGATTGCGATGCTATCTTTAACGAGCAGTACAGTCCCGAGTTCTTGTCCTAAAACAGATCACAGGAGTTCATGGATCATTCACAAGGGGATCTGATAGTGATGGAGTATTCAGAAATTTTTATTAGCTAGTGTGGTACGTGCATGATATTGTTTCAAATGAGTATTTGAATGCATGGATGTTCGAGAAGGGCATTCAACCATAAAATTACTCTCGGTTTTACTTGATCAATTTGGGAACTTATGCCGAGTTGGTCGATCATGCTTGTATGGTCAAGATTGACTAGAGAGGAAAGTCATGGTTTTCTAGATCTGTGTCTGGGTTTGGTTGTGGAAATTTATATAAGATGAAGTGGAAGTGTGATGCACATGGGAAGAAGGCCGGTGTCAACTCAGGACATCCTTTTAGGTAGACCTCCTCTATTTCTTATGATATGAGGTCTATTCTGTTCCATTAGTGTAGAAGGGAAGGGAACATTCGACCTTAATTTCCATACCCTCCCTAACAATGCCATTGGTGTGGAGTTGCGAGACATATATAGTTCTTCTGCTAGACTGTACGCTCGTATTAGAGTGGGAGTGGATCTGTGGCCTCCAAAGTGGTGTTAGTTCAGTCAGAGCATACTAGGATGACGAGATCTTTGTTCAGTGGCCATGGTGGTAGGATCGGGACATCTTTGGGATAGAGGTAGATGAGGGAAAAGACTCAGGTGAACGGTAGTTCCTAGTAATGGACAATACATCTTCATGCTCTGGATCAGCCACCAGTGGGATCTGATGCAGGACATTCAACTGTTCGAGGTACTATTCTGATTGCATCTTCTATAGCTTATGATTTGTTTGATACTAGTACTTCAGTTTCCATTATGTCTACACATCTTAGGAATCTACCGAACCAACGAACCTAAATGTTATCTCTTTCCATGGAGTTAGTAACACCATTGGGGAAAAAGAGGGAGCAAGTCCATAGGTGTCCATCATGCATTCTGTCCATTTTTGGAGTTGAGATTGAGTGGGATTTATTGTTCATTGATATGGACATGTTTGATGTGGTCCTTATCATGGACTCCCTGGTGTTCTTTTAAATGAATATTGATAGCTATCGGTTATGGGTTAGCAATAGAGAACCTGATGGGAGACCCCGTGAATTATTTTGTGAATGGGATCCTCAGTGAGGATGTGTAGGACCTCCACATCCTGAGTCTGGGAATCATTCTTAAATGTTACCATCACTCACACTGGACGATTATAGTCATGCTTCTCAGAATGGGTTACCTCGTGTAGTGTATGAGTTTCAAGAGGTATTATTAGATTATTTTTTAGGCTTACGCCTAGAGCGGGACGTTGATTTCTCGATTGAGTTGGCACTGGGAACACATCCTATAACTCAACCCTCATATCACATGGGCCCCACTGAATCAAAAGAATTAAAAATATAGCTGGATGATTTTGGATCCAAAGGATTCATTCACCCAAGAGGTCTCTCCTTGGGCATCCCCAGTTTTATTCACAAAGAAGGTTGAAGGAACCCTACGGTTGAGCAATGATTACCCCGAATTGAATAAGGTAACCATAAAAAATAAATACCATTTTCCCCATATTGATGACATATTGTACAAACTATAGAGGGGAAAAGTGGTTCCACTAAATTCACATTCGCTCATAATACAACCAACTCAGGGTGAGAGAAGAATACTTTCTTTATACTATTGTCCGAAGTAGTTATGGTCACTTTGAGTACATGGTCATCCCCTTTATATTGACGAATGTCCTTACAATAATCATGGAACTCATGAATAGGGTGTTCCGGAAATATATCGACTCATTTTTCAGGGAATTTGTTGTTGACATCATAGTTTATTCTATATCATAGGAGGAGCATGAGTATCACCTACGGATCATTTTGGGCACTTTTCGTGATTTTCGCTTTTATGCCAAACATTCGAAGTGCACATTCTGGATCAGAGAAGGTTTGTTTATAGGGCATGTCATCTTAGAACATGGGGTTTTATTGGATCATATGATGATCAATGCATTTAAGTCAAGGGAACATCCATGGATTGTGTTTGAGTTTCGGATATTTCTTGGCCTAGAAACTTATTAATAGTGTATCTTTCAACATTTTTCATGGAATACCTCCTCCATGATTGCAGTCACCCGGAAAAAGGTGAAGTTTGGATGGATCCTGCAGTGATAGGAATACTTTCATGATTTGTATCAGTGGTTGACCACTACACCTATGTTGATCTTACCAAAGTCTATAAAGGTCCATGTGGTTTATTATGATTCTTCATGTATGAGCCTTGGGTGTGTACTCATGAAGTATAATCATTTGGTGGGTTATAGTTCCAGGAAGATCCGGCCACATGATAGAGATCTACATGACTCACGACATGGGGTTGGCAGAAGTGATGCACACCCTATTGTCTTAGAGTAACTACCTGTTTGGGGAAAATTTTGTGGTTTATTAGAACTATAAGATCCTTTCCAAAAAAATTTCAAAAGCATCTCATTCTAAGACAACACGGCTAGATCAAGTATCAACAGAGATTTCACATTGACATTGTGTCTACCATTGGAAATAGTATTTTGGTGGGTGATGCTTTGAGGGGGAAGTTACCAGTGTAGGATTTGGGGAAGTCCAATGATGAGTGGACACTGAAGGGGCTCTTTTCCTAGATGCACATGGATAACAGGTATCACAACGGAGGTACTTACTTAGAAAGCATTCAGTTGAATCCTTCTCTTATGGAGTTGATTCAGGGGGAGAAGGACGATGATGTATTTTTTCATCGATATATGTTGTTTCATTATGGTGGGGAGACTTTTTTGTTGATTGGTCCTTGTCTCCTGAAGGGATCTTCTGCTTCAAGGGTCATGCAGTGGTGTAATTGTCTCTACAGAAGGTGTTGATGCATGATAGCCACCGGTCATAGTGGCCCATCCATGCTGGTACTACATTGATTAATTATGATGATCACAACACTTCTAGTTGCAAGGTATGTGATGGTACATAGCCTAAATTTTTTTGAGATTGTACACTTGTCAACGTGTGAAAGCAAAGCATCCGAGACCACCTGGAATGCTTCAAACATTACCCATTATTACCTGGAAGTACGACGAGGTCACCATGGAATTAATTTTTGGATTTCCTCATACACCATAGGGAAGGAACTCTATTTAGTTAGATATTTATCATTTGAACAAATTGTCTCAATTTATCCCGATCCTAGATACAACTTTTGTGGATGAGATGGGTAATTTGTATGTTCAGAAGGTTGTCAGATATCATGGTGTGCTGCAATCGATTATTTCTGACAGGGACCCCCCTTCACCTATCATTTTTGCGAAGGCCTCCCAATAGCTTTGGGGTCATATATTAAGATGATAACGACATACCATCTCAAACGGATGGACATACAGAGAGGGAAAATCAGATTCTTGAGGGCATGATTCATGCATGTGGGATGGATTTCAGAAAATCATGGGACAACCATTAGAGGTTGGTTGAGTTTACTTATAATAATAGTTATCAATCATCTATTAGAATAGAACCCTTTTAGGTTCTCTAAGATTATCCATGTTTGTATCCTTTGTGATGGGTTTAGTTAGGCGAGACCTCACTTTTGGGACCAAGCCTTGTTCGGGAGACGTCTGAGAAGTTCAAGTTGATAAGACATCGGTTTTTGAAAGATCAGAGTCTCCACATATATTATTCAGATTAGAGGTGTCAGGATCCTATGTTTGCAGTCAGGGAATGAGTTTTCTTGACGGTGGCCCCTCTCTTGTGTCACTAACTCTATGGAAAGAATGGTAAGATGAAACTGAGGTATGTTATGCCTTTCAATATTACTTAGTGGATTGGAATGGTGGCATACATGTTATATTTTATAAGTTAGTTGATATCAATTCATGATGTATTCATGTCACCCAACCGAAAATGTATAATCTTGATCTGTTACATGTGTTGAATTGAGATGAGTTGGATATTGAGCCCAACATATTAGTACTTGAGCGGCCAGTAGAGATTGTGGATTCTCAGAAAAATTTCCATTGTGTAATTTACATTCATTTTGCTTGTATTCTTTAGAATCATGGGAATGAAGAGCATGAGACATGGGTGTGGATGCCTTGTGTAGAGAAAGAGTATCCATTTATATTCTCTAATCAGGCATCAAATTGACTTTCTGAGGGAAGAAAGCTTCCATGCTGGGGAGAAATTTCACAACCAGACATTTATTGGAGGTATGTTTTTAATTTTAATTTTTATCTCATAAGTTTAATTGCCTTTTTAAAATTGTTTGTTTGAAATATGGGCCATGCTGATATGTGTTCTGTGATTTTGCGCTGAAAAATGAGAACCACCATGACATCACCTGAGACACAGGCACAACACGAGAGAAGTCGTGGGGCTTTTCCACTTCAATGTGTAGTCAGACCAGTGCTTGAATGTTTAAATAAATGAATAAGAATAAAATTAATTACAGTTATAATTATTTTTTTCTTTATTATTATTATTATTTTAGGTTAGAATTTATTTTGAGGTTTTTTATTATTTTTATTACCCTTATATTTATTTTATTTTATTTTATCCACATTTTATTTTCTTGTAATTTTTCCATTATTCCCTCTTTCATTATTTTCTTTCCCTTTATTTTTATACATTTATACACTCCTCTGCCTCTCCCCAAGAAACACACTATTCAATCTATCCCCCCTCATGTTGCATGTAGGGTCCTCCTCAAACCCTACAATGCTGCCTCCTTCTTCACCCTTGTTGTAGATCATTACTTCTCCTCTCGATAAACCTTGCTACATTTTGCTCAGCCCTTATGTTTTGCCCAGCCAAATCCACCATCCTCTTTCTTTAGCCACCAACCCCGCTACCACAACCTTTTACCTCATGTTAGGATGGCAACAACCACTACTTATGCTTTGCCTTCTAGAAACCCTAACCTCACACCCAACCACGCTCGATCACACCCAGTCAGACTAAAAAAACCTCCCTCCTTCGGAAATCCATCTGACCGCGAACCCTTTTTTTCTGCATCTATATCTAGTGAGGATCCAATCGACACAACCTCTTCTACCCCCCACAATTTCATCCGGCCATCCTTTTGAACCCCTTTTCATTATTTCGGAACACTTCAGTTGAATGTTTATCCATATTTGAGATGTTGAAAATATTTTTTCATTATCAATTCGTTTAATTTTAATGTGCTGGTGTTGTGAATTGTTTTTAGGGTCTAATTGAGGTTGTCTGTTCTTTATTGGAGTGTGTTTGTCCTTGTGCACCAATTTTCTGAAACATACGACACACCAGGATGTGATTCCGTACACAATTATTATATGATTATCATTTTCATGTTTGTTTAATTAATTTAAAACCGTTTCAATTAGTTTTTAGGTGTCACAATTATTTTTGATTACTTATTAATTGAGAATTTAATTTTTCGGAAGTGATTGTATGTGATTTAGTCCTTTTTTTGTAATGCCAAATTGAGATGTTTAAAATTTTTCTATAAACTATGTAGTGTCTTTGTTAAGAAGTGCAGATGATGCGGTTTATATTTTTTCCTGGGGTCATAATATATTTTATTTGGGAAATTATTTTGAGAGACCTTTTTCCCTTAAATTTTTTTTCGACATATATGGAAATTGTTTACTATTTTTTAGTGGTATTCTTAATTTAAAAAAATTCGGATAAACTTATATTGGTAGTTTAATTTAATGTTCAAGAAGTACATTTTATGTTCTAAATTTTTGTGGTTGTTCATATGGTTTTAAAAGAGGATGTTGGTGTGAAAATGACATGTTTTTGTGTGAAAGGACCTTTTTTGGATCTTAAGTGTTATTTTGAAATTTGGTGTGAACTTAAATTTTAGATGAGCACAAAGTGGGAATCCTAGGGTATTAGTTGGGGGGACTAGGACTTGTGAGCTAGTGTTTCAGAGATATATTGGCAAGGTTTCATTTTCAGGATTGACGATTGCAACACTAACTAAACATATGATGGCTGATGGTCATGGTTTCAACGTAATGATTTCAGAGGGTCGTTGTTTCTATGCCATGTTTTCTAAGGGTCTATGTTTCTATGCCACATTTCACCAAGACACATCGTTCTATGCCATGTTTTCAGAGGGTCGTTGTTTCTTGTGCATGTAATCATTTCTTGGTGGCCTCCTACTGGGAGATTTCACACACCCTACATACACCTTTTCATGTAAGAAGATTTATTTATGTCTAATACAGGGAAGGGACTAGTGTTTGGGAGTGATAGTTCAGGTTGATAGAATTCCTCTTGATGTGGAATTATAGTGATTACTTAAGGGTGGTTTCCTATTATCGTGCAGTAGATTTTGGGTTGGTTTTTGGTCACCATACTTTTTTGTATTTTTTTTTTGGTTTTACATGTCAATCAAAATATCATTTTCGATAAATGCATGTTTTTCTGAAACTTTTACTCTTGTCATTGTTTATTTTGATGGATTCTTAATATTTTTTTTATCCAGGTAAATCATTACCATAGTTTATATTGATAACCTATAACTTGTGCCAACCAATGGGGATCAGGAACCCCCTTCAGGCCTTACTGTGTACTGGGTCAGGCATCAGTTCGGATGGTAACCTGACTTGGTTTGAGACATCTCTGATAATTTTTTGATTCGTGATCCCATCACTCCTTTTATTTAACTAGTCTAACTAGTGATATGGGAGTAGATGTCGATATGTTGTGACAACCCAAAGTTTTTTTAATAGAAATCCCTCAAGATCTAATTAAATGTCTATTTATGTTTATATAAAATTTCAACTTCATTGGTTTTATGTTAAGAGTTTTGAACGTTGCTAATATAGCCGTTGAACAGTGATCACATGATTAGTATAAATATAGGGCCTTAACAAATCCAATTTACTAAGACAAAGGAAGTGATGGCCTCATCCAGTAGAATTTCCCCATACGAAGCCCATGTGTCGGAGCTCGGAAAAGAGGTGGCATCTTTGGGCCTCGACCTTGACCAAGCCCAAGCTGAGCTTCATCATATCACGCTCGAACATGACAGTCTACGGGAAAAGTGGAAGTTGATTGAAATTACCACTCGAGCGATGTTATCCGAGCCACCCCAAGAGTCTGTCACCATCACCCACCATACCCTTAGGTCTTATGTGGCTGTTTTAAGGGGTTATGTAACAAATAAGGGGTACTATGTTCATGTACATAATTTTTTAATATAATATTGAATATAATGTCTAGTCATTTTTTATACATCGTAAATAGTTTTTAAAGTACAAATGGTTTATTTAGTTATTATTTAATTAGGAAATATATATTATTAAATTAAGTGATTTTTGAATTAAATAATATTTTAATAAAATAATATTATTATTGTTAAATTATTTTTTAAATATAAATTATCTTATAATTTTATGAATGCAATTAAATTTTTTATTCAGGTTTGAAAGCCATTTCTGTCAAAACCCATGAATTTTCGATAAATGACGGTTTTTATTTTAAAAGTGAAAATTAACATATTTGGAAAATTATTTAGATAAAAAAATGTTATTTATGGAATCAGGACATCGAAATTAACCAACGGTGAATTTTTCATAATTTTCGGAGACAATCAATTTTTTTGGTAAAAATTAAATACCATTTAAATATATAATGTGTTTTATGACATCATAATGACCCAATAGTGATGTAATAAAATACAATAATCTTTATGTTCGGCCAATATATGTATTACCATTAAAATAATGTGATTTTGGGTTAGTTTGACTTACTTTTCAAAGCTTTAATGGACCCCTCAAGACATATTCAACACTATGCCTTTTTAAATTAAATTCCATGGGAGTGTGACTCACCTCCACATAAGAAACCTTATTATATTAAGAATTTCGGACTTCGGCATTATAAAATATTTTTTTCCTCTTCCCTTTTCCAAAAAACATGGACAAAAACCATTGGATGGTTTGTGGTTTGGATTAATTTAATATAAAGGGTCCCAAACCTAAATAATAAAGAATTCCCTCAACTTTCCTATATACAACAACACAATCCCTCACATACTCCTCACTCAATGCCCTTGGAGTTCGTCCAAACTCTGCCCAACTCTCTCTAGAATCTTCCCACGGTGCCCCAAGCTCCCAATAAGCCTCTCACAAGCCTCTCTCTAACCTTTGAAAGCACACTTCCAAGTAAGGGTTTTTTCTTCCATTCTCATTTTGTCCAATTTTCTTTAAGTTGTTTTGCCCTTTTAATTTCAATTATAAATGTTGGGGTATGGTATCTAACCTCACTCATACTTCCCTATTTATGTTTGAATGATGGGAGGCCCATTCTCTATCATTAAATGCCTCCCATGTACACCCGTTACTATGCCAAAATTCCGAATGGAACTTCTCCCTCCTCTTTTACACTCAAGCAATGCTTTTGTTTCATGAATCTAAATTAGATTACAATTATTGGGACATGTATATATATGACCTCCTTATTGTGAAGTACATGTAAATAAGATGAGTAACCCCTTTCTCTCTCGTAAACCATTTTTATGAATTCTTATGTCACGCTGTTACGCTCCCAAAATTGCACAGATTTTCTAAGACAATGTCATTGTGTAGTGAATACCATGCCCATTTCTCCATCAAGGGTATTCAACTTCATGAAAAATTTCTTAATGATTTTAAAGTTTAATATATGAATTCCACATTCCTTTATCTAGGAATAAATTATTATGTTTTATGAATCCATGTTTTGAGATCCATGTTGCACACTTATGCATGAAATGAAATGTTTAAGAAGGGTGCGCCCTTATAGCACTCCAATGCATTGGGTAAATTATAGCATCATGATACGTCGTGTGCAATGAGTGTTGAATCATGATAATTCATGCGCAATGAGAGTTTACATGTGCTTTATGTGCAATGATGATTTACTCATGCTCTATGTGCAATAAACCTTGACTCATGCTAATTCCATGTTAAGTGTTGTTGCCACATTTCCATGTTATGATTATCATTATTAATCATGCCTTTATGTTCATGTTTCTCTTGTGATCTATTTATATGCGTAATCTCTAACATGTATTTTACTCCTCAAGTTATTCCATGTGTATTCCCTTACTGGACTTTATAGCTCACCCTTTTCTTATGCATCTCCTCAGCTTATCCCATGAAATGCTAAGTATGAGGGAATTTAGTGGTCATGTAAAGGATGTTTTCAATAAGGATATTCTATTTCATGTTTTAAGTTTTTATGTAATGATCCTAATCCCCAAAGACACTAAACCTCTCAATCTTCATGTTGTATCAAGTGATGTTTTATGTAATAAATCGTGTTTAAGTTTGTAATAAAAGCAGGGTTGTCATAGTTGGTATCAGAGGATAGGTTTAGTGATTTTTGGGATTAGGAAACCCTGGTAAATCCTTAGATACAAGACTAAGTATAATAAAAACATCCCTATGTTTTTGTAAGTACTGAGTAAGTGGTTTATCAAAAAAATACATCCCTGTCTTGATACGATCAGGTAGAGGCGGTTCTGGGACAAATGTATCCTAGGGGTTAAACCCGAAAACACCGCTTTGTGCTAGACATGAACAAGAACTGGTGAACGACAATGGGCATTGCTTCACTCTTGGTTACGACACTCCCGGGGGATATGTTTTGATAAATTCAAAATCTTATTATGAATCATTATTAAGTGAATTAAAAAAATGCCACTAAGAATATATGTTAGAAAGTAGATCATGAAAAGCCTAGATTAAAGCTTATAGACTCTTGAATAAGGAAATAAAATTTTATTTATAAGTCATCAACTTTTTTCTTTTGTATTAGCCTTTATGTGTTACCCCTAACATTCATTTTATTCCAGCCAATGGCCTCTAATAGGAGGACTCGGGCTAACAACCGTTGTGAAGATCAGTGTGATGACTGTACTAATGAGATGCACAATCCAATGGGAGCGGGAATAGTGAACTTTGTCGTGCTTCTCTCTCAGTTAACTCAAGTTTTGAATAGAAAAATGGGTCAAGAGGAACGTTCAACCCCCCCCCCCCCCCCATGAAATAAAAAGTTGTTATCGAGATCTTCATGAGAGAAATTCCTCTTACTTTTAGTGGATCATCTTATGCCCCGATCACTGAATAATGGATCGACTCCATTGAAATGATATTCTCCATTCTCCAATGTTCTAAACAAGAGAAGGTTCTCCTGGAGGCTTATCGTATGGAGGGTGAAGCATATCAATGGTGGACGTTGATAAAAAATACGAAGCCTGATGAGGAGATCGAGGCGTTGGAATGGATGGATTTATGGAAGATGTTTTTCGATAAATATTATATGTGCACCCTCCAGCTAAAGATGGAAAGGGACTTCCTTTCCCTCAAGCAAAAAGATGAAGATTCTGTTGGAGCGTAGGAGGCAAACATCACAAGGATTGCACGATACGCTTTCGGATTTGTCGTTACCCCCTAATGAAAGGTTGACCGCTACTTTGGTGGGCTGAAGCCTAGCTTTCGGAAAGCATTAGCGATCCGTGACTTCGACAGCAATGAGGAAATTGTCTGATGCGCCCTCAAGGTCGAAATGGAGATCGGGGAATCACAAGGGTATCATGGGGACAAGAAGTGTAAGTTGGAATTCAATGCTGGTGGTCTGATGGATAAATCCAATGGTGCTAAGATGATCTAGCACCCCACTTTCCAAATGTGCGGAAAGAAGCACCCTGGAAATTTCCTTAAGGGGATGAGAAAATGCTTCAGGTGTGGAAGAGAAAGGCACCTAGCTGTTAACTGTCGGCAAGAAAGACATACCACACTGACAGAGGAGAGGAACGCTCCATTCGAACCTCAATGCGTTGTTCAATGATATAAATGCAAAGACCCAGGTCATTTTTCAAGTTAGTGTCCTAATCCATGGGTTTTCGGAGACAACCAACAACCTCCAAGGCAGAAAGGAAGAGCATTTTCCGTCACTTCTACCGAAGTGAACCCCGACAACGAAGTGGTGATAGGTACGCTAGTTATTCATTCATGAATAGAAAATGTAATTTTTGATTCAAGTTAAATGCAATCTTTTATATCTCGAATGTTTTGTAGAACAATTCCAGCACCACCACAAATCAAGGAAGTAAAGATGTCGGTGAGTACGGAAAATGGGGAAATCATTGCATCCCATGAATATAATTCCTCCCCGGTTATAGTCTGTGGATTGAATTTCCCGGAAAACCTCGTCATACTCCCTTTGGGGTAATTTGATGCAATTGTTGGCATGTATTAGCTTTCCTTATATAGAGCCAACATAAATTGTTGGGAGAGGGAAGTTACACTCCGTGTGGAGAATCGACCCTCGATTCATTACAAGTGTCTGAAGTAAGATGAATATCCTTTAGCCCCCATTATCTCAAGCATGGATATTACTGCCCTATGAGCATGTGTATCAATCTCATATGATTGAGTCCAAAGAAGAAACCATCCTTGAAGAAACGCCTATTGTGAGGGAATTCGTGGAAGTGTTTTCTAAGGAACTGCCTGGTGTCCCTCCAAGAAGAGTTTTTGAGTTCTCAATTGAACTTATACATGGGGCCCTACTAATATCCATGACTCCATATAGAATGGCTATTGTAGAGCTTGAAGAGCTCAAGAAACAACTATAGGAGAATCTGGATAAAGGGTTTTTACGCCCAAGTGCTTCACCATGGGGTGCACTAGTCCGCTTCATCAAGAAGAAGGATGGGTCAATGTGGCTTTGCATCGATTATCGTGAACTTAACAAAATCACGATAAAGAATAAGTATCCTATCCCAAGAATCGATGACATGTTTGATCAACTGCGTGGAGAGAAATACTTCTCCGAGGTGGATTTTCGGTTCGGATATTATCAAGTAAGGGTGAAGAAGATGTCCCCAAGACTGCTTTTTGTACAAGGTACGGGCGCTATGAATTCATAGTAATGCCTTTCAGACTCACCAATGCTCCAGCAATATTCATGTACTTGATGAATAGAGTTTTTAGATATTACCTTGACAAATTTGTGGTAGTCTTTATAGATGATATTTTAATATACTAAAAAACCAAGGAGGATCATGAGGAGAATTTAAAAACTGTACTAGAGATTTTATGCAAGGAGAAGCTCTATGCAAAGTACAAAAAGTGTGAGTTATGGTTGAAGGAGGTATCATTATTGGGCCATACCATCATAAGAAATGGGATATCTATAGACCCTTCCTAAACTGATGCGATTGAGGGATGGCTGAGGCCAACATCGGTAACAGATATCCGTAGCTTCTTGTGGTTAGCTGGATATTATCGACAATTTGTGAGAAATTTCACACGATTGTCCAACCCTCTTACCAAGCTAACTCGAAAGGGAGTAAAGTTTTCTTGGAGTGATGAATGCGAAGAAGGCATCAAGGAGTTGAAAAGGAGGCTTATCACTACGCCTGTGCTCACTTTAACCACAAGTGGGGAACTTTTTGTGGTTTTCAGTGATGCTTCAAAGAAGGGATTAGGTTGTGTGATGATGCAGAATGATAAAGTTATATCCTATGCCTCATGGTAGTTGAAAATCCATGAGCAAAACTATCCAACGCATGATCTGGATTTAGAGGTGGTGATATTTTCCTTGAAAATCTGGCTGCATTATCTCTATGGAGAGAAATGTGATATATATACTGACCACAAGAGTATTAAATATATATTCACATAGAAAGAGCTTAATATGCGCCAGAGAATATGGATAGATCTCACCATGGATTATGACTGTTCAATCCATTACCACCCTAGGAATGCGAATAAGGTGGCAGATTCCCTAAGAAGAAAGGACCCAACAATTCTATCAATGATTAGAATTGAGAAGGATCCAATCTTCTTAGACTTGATGAAGATGGAAATGGGAATCATAAAGAAGGGAACATCATCAATCCATTCACAAATGATTACTCAACCATATCATTTGGAAAGGTTAATGGATGCTCAAAAGGATGATGTAGGAATTCAAGAAAAAGTGGAAGCTATCAAAAAAGGGAAATCCACAGAGTTTAATGTTAATGAAGAAGGAATTGTGCGGTTTGGGAAAAGAATATGTGTTCCATCAAGTCCGGATCTGAAGAAGGAAATTTTGGATGATGCACATAGTTTAAATTTATCTATACACCCCGGGAGCACAAATATGTATCGAGATCTCAGAGAATATTTTGGTGGGATAATATGAAGAAGGAGATCGCTAAATATACATCAATGTGACTGGTGTGTCAGCAAGTGAAGGCAGAGGCAGAAGTCTAAGGGATGATGCAACCATTTCCCAGACTAGAATAGAAATGGGAAAACATCACCATGGACTTTGTCACCAGACTTCCGAGGACATCCTAAGGCAACAATGCAATCTAGGTTGTTGTGGATCATCTTACAAAGACTACACACTTCATTTTTATTCGGGATGATTTCTCAGTGGATCAACTGGCACAGATATATATCAGGTAAGTGGAATGGTATCCTCGAGTACCACTATCTATTGTGTCTGACCGAGATCCAAGAATAATCTCTATGTTTTGGAAGAGTATTCAACATGCTCTGAATACTAAACTGAACATCAGTACGGACTATCATCCTCAAACTGATGGCCAATCTCGGTGATTTATCCAAACACTTGAGGATATGTTGAGAGAATTCTCAATGAACATTAAGGGAGGATGTGATCAACATCTTCCTCTGGTTGACTTCTCTTATAAAAACAGTTTCCACTTGATCATCCAAATGGCACCATATGAAGTCTTGTGTGGGAAAAATTGCAGAACACCGGCATGTTGGGATGAGGTCGGTGAACGTAAGCTGCTTGGACGTGAAATGGTCAAAGAAATGGTGGAGAAGGTGAAAACCATTCAGTAGCATATCAAGGCAGCCCAGAGTCGACAGAAGAGTTATGCAGATAATCATTGACGAGAACTTGAGTTTAATGTTGGTGTCATAGTGTTTCTACACATATCTCCATGGAATAAGGTCATGAGGTTTGGATGGTAAGTGAAGTTAAGTCCAAGGTACATTGTCCCCTTCGAGATTCTTGATCGTGTCGGGGCTGTGGCCTATCAAATAGCACTTCCACCTGCCATGGCCAATGTACATGATGTCTTTAATGTATCTCTCTTAAGGAAGTACATACCGGACCCTTCACATGTACTCTCTTCTGAGGTGGTACAATTAGAAGATGATATTTCTTATGAGGAGCAACCAGTGAAGATCTTAGATCATAGAGATAAAGTTCTACGAAATAATACAATGCCCCTCTTCAAGGATTTGTAGAGAAACCACATGTTTGAAGAAGCGACTTGGGAATTGGAGGATATGATGAAGCTGAGTTACCCACATTTGTTTTAGTGTGGGAAAAGGAAAATTTCGAGGGTGAAATTTCTTAAGGGGGGAATATTTTAACGACCCAAAGTTTTATTAATGGAAATCCCTCTTGATATAATTAAATGTTTCTTTAGGATTATATAAAATTTCATCTTAATTGGTTTTATGATAAGAATTTTGATCGGTGCTAATATAGTCATTGAACAGTGATCACATGATTAGTATAAATATAGGGCCTTAACAAAACCAATTTACTCAGACAAAGGAAGAAATGGCCTCATCCAGTAGAATTGCACCATACAGAGCCCATTTGTCAGAGCTCGGAAAAGAGATGGCATCTTTGGGCTTCACCCTTGACCAAGCCCAAGACGAGCTTTATCATGTCAAGGTCGAACGTGACCATCTACGGGAAAAGTGGAAGTTGATTGAAATTACCACTCGATCGATGTTATCCGAGCCACCCCAAGAGTCTGTCACCATCGCACACCTTAACCTTAGGTCTTATGCGGCTGTTTTAAGGGGTTATGTAACAAATATGTAGTACTATTTTCATCTACATTATTTTTTTATATAATAATGAATATAATTTCTAGTCATTTTTGATACATTGTAAATAGTTTTAAAAGTACAAATGGTATATTAGTTATTATTTTATTAAGAAATCTATTTTATTAAATTAATGTATTTTTGAATTTAATAATATTTTAATAAAATAATAAAATTATTATAAAATTATTTTTTAAATAAAAATGATCTTATAATTTTATGAATGCAATTAAAATTGTTATTAAGGTTTGAAAGCCAATTCTGTCAAAACACGTGAATTTTCGATAAATATTAGTTTTTATTTTAAAAGTGAAAATTAACATATTTATAAAATTATTTAGATAAAATAAATTTTATTTCTGGAATCAGGACGTTGAAATTATCCAACGGTGAATTTTTCATAATATTCTGAGACAATCAAATTTTTTGGTAAAAAATAAATACCGTTTAATTATATAATGTGTTTTATGACATCATAATGACCCAATAGTGATTTAATAAAATACTATAATCTTTATGTTCGTCCAATATAAGTTTTACCATTAAAATAATGTGATTTTGGGTTTTTTAGTTACTTCTCAAAGCATTAATGGACCCCTCAAGACATATTCAACACATTGCCTTTTTAAATTAATTTCCATGGGAGTGTGGCTCACCTCCACATAATAAACCTTATTATATTAAGAAGTTAGGACTTTGGCCTTATAAAATATTGTTTTCCTCTTCCCTTTTTCAAAAACCATAGGCAAAAACCATGGTATGGTTTGTGGTTTGGATTAATTTAATATAAGGGGTCCCAAACCTAAATAATAATGAATTCCCTCACCATTCCAATATAATCCCACCAAATCTCCCACTTCCTCCTCACTCAAAGCCCTTGTAGTTCGTCAAACCTCTGCCCTACTTTCTCTAGAATCCTCCCAAGGTGCCGCATGCTCCCAATAAGCCTCTCATAAGCCTCTCTCTAGCCATTGGAAGCACACATCCAAGTAAGGGTTTTTTCTTCCTTTCTATTTTTTATCCAATTTTATTTAAGTTGTTTTGCCCTTTTAATTTCAATTATAAATGTTGGTGTATGTTTTTTAACCTCCCTAATACTTCCCTCTTTATGTTTGAATGATGTTAGACCCTTTCTCTCTCATTAAATTTTTCCCTTGTACCACCTGTTACAATGCCGAAATTTCGAAAAGAACTTCTCCCTCCATTTTTACATTCAAGAAATGATTTTGATTCATGAATCTAAATTCCATTACAATTGATGTTACATGTATCTATACGACCTCCTTACTATCCATTACATGTAAATAGGATGGGGAACCCGTTTCTCTCTCATCAAACATTTTTATGAATTCTTATGTCATGCCGTTACGCTGCGGAAATTGCACCGATTTTCTAAGCCAATGTCGTTGTGTAGTGAATACCATGCCCATTTCTCCATCAAGGGTATTCACCTTTTTGCACATTTACTTATTTATTGTAATGTTTCATGTATGAGTTCCACATTCCTTTATCGTGGAATAAATTATTATGTTTTATGACTCCATTTTTTAAGATCCATGTGGCACACTTATGCATGAAATGAAATGTTTAAGAAGGGTGCTCCCTTATAGCACTCCAATGCATTGGGTAAAGTATTGTATCATGATACGTCATGTACAATGAGTGTTGAATCATGCTAATTCAAGTGAAACGAGGGTTTACTGGTGCTTTATGTGCAATGAGGATTTACTCATGCTCTTTGTGCAATGATCCTTGGCTCATGCTAATTCCATGTTAAGTGTTGTTGCCACATTTCCATGTTATGATTATCATTATTTATCATGCCTTTATGTTCATGGTTCTCCTGTTCTCTATTGATATGCCTGATGTATAACATGTATTGTACTCCTCATGTTATTCCATGGGTATTCCCTTACTGCGCTTTATAGATCACCCTTTTCTTATGCATGTCCTCAGGTTATCCCATGCAATGCTAAGTACGAGGGACTGTAGTGGTCATGTAATAGAAGTTTTCAATAATGATGTTGAATTTCATGTTTTAAGTTTTATGTAATGATCCTAAGCACCAATGAAACTAAACCTATGGATCTTCTTGTTGTATCATGTGATGTTTTATGTAATAAATCATGTTTAAATTTGTAATAAAATCAGGGTTGTCATATAGGCTTCCCGTTCCCTGGGAGTTGAGTATAAAATTTGGAGTTCAGAATTGTTTTCTTGATGTTTCGATTTAATGTGGACTTATTTTGGGGCCACATCAGTCTAGTGGTGATCTTCTTCTATTACAGATGTAGTCGTAAAATTTAATCACAGGCATCTACTGGTTGTTTTTTGGTTATGATTTTATCTACCTATTGCAAAAATGAGTAGTTTTTTCATGTATCGATGACCAACATATTGATTTATTTGATGAGACAAACTCTATGGTTGGAAGTATTTTTGTCAATCCTCTTATATCCTTATCGGTGTAGATATTATTTTGATCAGTAGACACGTAGATGGTGTAGGTTCTGTAGGATGTCAGAGAGTTCATGTATGTCATCCTAGAGGAGGTTGTGACCCTACCCCCTTGACGTGATGTTGTGTCCAAAATATTCCTTCTACCCGGTGCTCATCCTATTAAGATGGATCCCAATCATATTTCACTGTATTTGTTGTGGGAGTTTTGAATTCAGGTTGACGGGTTCATGAATAATGGTTTTATCTAGAAAATCATATCACTATGGGGTGCTATAGTCATTTTCAAAAAGAATGAAGATGGTTGTCTATTTTTTTGTATAGACTACTAGAGACTGAAGCAGGTAACATTAAAAAAATGTTACCCACCTCTAAGTATATATTATCTTTTCCACTATTTAAATGGAGAAGGCATGTTCTCTAAGATTGATATGTGGTCTTGATATGACCTGTTTTGGATGAAGGAAGGTGATATATCAAAGACCGCTTTTAGTGGAAGGAATGTGCAATTCAATTTCAAGGTTATGCCTTTCTGTGTTATGAATGCACCAGCCATGTTCAAGGGGCTCATAAACTCTATCTTCACCATGTTGTGGACAATTTCCTCCTCATATTCATCAATGAAATCATGATCAACCCATCTTCATAGGAGTATCACACTGAGCATATGAGGACTATAATGGATGTTCTCTGAAACCACAAACTCTATATGAAAATGTCTAATTGCATGTTCTGGATGAGAGAGGTGAACATACATGGACACATGGTGTCTCATAAAGTGATAGAATTATAACCATCAATATTTGAGGTTGTTGTTTCTGGGAAAACATAGATGAATTTGGTAGAGTTTCAAAAATTCCTCAGTCTTGTAGAAATTACCATAGATTTGTTGCTAAATTATCTCAGGTTACATCTCTATAAATAGTTATTACATGATTAGAAGAGCCCTTCATGTAGAGTGAGTAGTGCTAGGTAGATTTCATCTATTTTAAGGGGAACTGGTTAGTACACTAGTGAATTGGTTTCCAATGTAATGTATGATGTTCAATGTGTTCTATGATACTTCTAGGATAGGATTTGGATGAGTTTTCATGCAACAGTGGGGAGTGATATATTATTTTTCAATGCAGCTATGTTTACATGAATGTAATTATTCTATGATGATCTAGAGCTTGCAGGGGTTGTGTTTGCACTGATGTTGTGGAAACATTGCCTCATTGGGAATCACTTTGTGGTCTTCATAGATCATAATATCTTTAGTTATATCTTCTACGATCTAAAACATTACTTGTGGCAGTAAATGTGGATGGTGTTTCTCCAGGACAATGAATTTGAGATCTCTTACAGCTCATGAAAGGGAAATGTGGTGGCCAATTATTTATGATGAATGTTGAAGAATGTGGTATTTCAAGAATCCACCTATTATTCGAAGGAAATGGAGGAGTTTTCCACATTACACCTAGATGCGAGAGATTGTGGTGGCAGAGGCTATCTGTTTTTGATGAAAGTATAGTTTTCATTAGTCTAGAACGTGGAGGATTATCAATGGGAAAACTCGAAGATTGAAGTGATGGGTGATCACACTGTCCAGGTTGATTCTATGGAGGGATAGTTGGAGGATAGTTAGAATCAGATGCTATTTCGTGGGAAGCTATTTTTACCAGTAGAAATTATCGAGGGATATTTCCATGAGTTCTATAGATCACCACAAGTGGTTCATCCAAGAGACACTTAAATATACATATTCTTGAGTGAACATTTTTGATTGTATTGGTTGAAGCAGGAAGTGGCTGAATTTGTGGCATGGTTCTTAGTGTGTCAATAGGTGAAGGATGTGAATCATGTTATTGATAGTCTATTGCACCCCTTAGACATTCTCAAGTGTTAGTGGGATATAATATCATTGAATTTCATCATACTATTACCCAGGTCATAGGGAGGATGTGATTCTCATGGGGTATTAGCGGACTAGTTGTTAAAGTGAACTCACTTCTTAGGAATCAAAGAGTTGAGCACAATGGTTGAATTAGTAGAGAAGTATGTAGATGAGGTGGTGTAAAAACATGGGGAACTACATCCATTGATTTGGGATTGGGATACACAATTTATGACATTATTCTTAAGGGGATTAAAGAATTCCTATGAATCCCAATTATGCCTCATCATTTCATTCCACCCTAAGACAGATGGGATGATAGAGGGAACCATCCAGACATTGAAGGAAATGTTACTATCATGTGTTCTAGACTTTACTGGGTCTTTGGAGTGTCTTTTGACCATGGTAGAGATTTATTACAACAATATCCATCAATCGTCCATTATAATAGATCAATTCAAATAATTATATGGGAGTATGGGTCATTCACCATTGTGTAAGACCACAGTTGGATAATCAACTATTCTGGGTACATACGTGGTGCAAACTACAACATTGAAGGTGTATCTTTTCAGTTAGATGATGATGGAATCACATGGATGATTGAAGTAATATTTTGATCATAGGATGAGTCATTTGGAGTATGATGTTGGGGACCACCTCTTTTGATGGTTTCCCCTCAATGTGGGTAGTGGAGGTTTGGAAGAGGAAACAAACATTATCCCTGGTTTATTGGACCTTTCTATGAGTTGGGAATGGTGGGTGTTGGAGAATATCAACTGGCATTTCCACTGCAGATAGAGAGGATTCATGACTCCTTCCATGTATCTCAGCTTTTTTGATATCTACATATATAATCCCATGTCATTTATCGGGGAGAGTTAGACCTTGAAGATGACGTGATGTTCATGGATCAATGATTAATTATTTTGGATAATGAAGGGAATGTGCTTTTAGGAAGGGCCATTCCATTGGTTTGTGTGCTATGGATCCATGGAAGCCTCAAGGAGTACACTTTAGAGTGAGAGGAAAATATGCATTCCCATGACACAGAGACGTTCTATGTTTTAATTATTTGTTTTACTTTTTTTCTTCATTTAATGATGAAATGAATGACCCTATACATTATCATATCAGTTTTTTCCATGTTATATGAATGTCTTTGTAATAGTTGTGACTATGGGGAGGGGATTACCTGATCCCTAATAATGATGAATTAATTGGTATTTGATTAAACCCATGTGGGGGAATCAGTGATTCCCCAATTGGAAAGTATCTTGACATGGTGGAATGAGAACCCTAATTTATGTGTCTTGATAGTGTGACCTTTAGGGTTCATGTTCTATTTTTGGAAAATGGGGGAGTTAGTGATTTTAAACTTTTCCATTATATGTATTTCAAGTAGGAGTTCTCTTATGTTAGGTTTTTCACTACTATTTTAAACAGTGATGGGTGATTTTCTCCGGAGAAGTTTCTGAATGGGTTGTTATTCAAACCTCTCCTTTCCTGGAATTGGTTTTAAAATATCAGAGGATGGAATGGTATGATAGATATATGATGAAATATTATATATTTCCTTGTTCCTTTCCTTTGTCAAAATCAAATTTTTATAGTGATGTAGGAGGAATCAATTTCTTATTTCGGGAGTCTTCCAAAATCAAACATCGAACCATCTGTGTAAACATGTTAGTATGTAAGAATTTAAGTGCATCTGAATGTCAATGTATTTTAATGTATGTATATCAGTGATTCGTGGGCATTTGTATCAATGATCCAATGGTGTTGAAATTAGTGAGTCAAGGGGGTCAGCATCAGTGAATCAGGGGTATCAGTGATTTGTTCCGTCACTAGTTTACTCTATGTGGAAAATATCACTATATCACCCATATGGGGGTCAACTTTGGTGGATCAGAGTTAGTAGGATAGGTCGGTAGATCACCCATCGGTGGATCAATGTCTTTAACTCACCCATTGGTTACTCATTTCCATATTTTCTTGTCTTTCCCAGTTTTTCCAGTTTCATCCCTCTTTTTTTTGACACAAAAAGTGATTAATTACTTATTTGCGAATTTATATAGGAATTTCAATGGATATCGTGTATATTTTTAATGTCATAACATTATATTGTATATGATATTATAACACCATGATATCATTACCGCGATTCCATGATAATGAATTTTCAAATAGTTATACCTTTAATATACGATATGGAAATTCAATGCCAAGATCTTCCCATCCCAATGTGTTTTACATTCCCCATCAGTGCACTTAAAGTGTTCTTATATTTACAAGATGTTATCCTATGATAGAGCCGCACCTTTTATGTTTCCAGTGTGTGACCTACTGCTCAATTGATTATCTGGTATTGGCATAAGGAGGATCATTGGTAACCTTTTGTTTTAGGTAGGGATTTATTCATCCTCTGATAAATTATACATCATCTAGGGTGGTTGAAACAATGATCCATTGATAAGAACATGTGAATAATTATTTTAAAAATATTTTTAAATACGAATGGAATATGATAAAAATATAATGGGTTCAAGAAAATAATGGGTGTAGAGTTGATTGATGTATGGTCACCTCTATTTTTTATCCTTGTTCATTTATGGATTATTGTGGTTTTATGCCTTCTGAAAATCATGGTTGTTGGTGGTATTTTCTTTCACACTAGTGGTGTTCTGGTTGTTCTATTATAATGATTGATATTTTACGTCAAATGATATCTGGTAACTCATTTAAAGTTTTATAATTAAAAGGATTACCAAGGATCAAACCTATTCTGTGATCACCCAAGTTAATTAATTTATAATTAAAGAACCCATGTTGGCTAAATATGAATACCCTTTTCATGATGACACGACCTTGATATATGTGTTTTTATGGGGTTATATCCTTGAGTAGGTTGTGGGTATAAGGGTTGACATAGGAGTTTCTTCTTTGAGAAAGGTGTGGTATGTGTGTTGAGTCAGGATTAGGTTTAATGGTATTATTATAGGGTAGGTATGTGGGGTTGTACATGTGTGTGTGTGTTTGTATACCATTATGAGAAATTGATTGATTTTGGAAGGAATGGACATATAGGTAGATGGAATCCCATTGTTTGTGTTGTAGTCGTCATGTGACATTGGTGTAGTGGAGCTGCAGTGTGGTTGTCAACTTGTTATGTAATTGGACAGAATCTACGAATTTTCTTGGTCGTGGGTATACAGTTTTGGGTTTTAAGAGGAGGATAATGTAATAGCCCAAGATTTTATAAAAAAATATTCTTTTAATTTTATTAATGTCTTGTGTTGTACGCTACACCAAAAGGAGCTTGCACAACACACATCCTTGACTTGACTTGCATTACACGTAATCGCGACCTTCCTCGATAGCGTGTGTAATACGCAATACCGAGTTTCACTAAACAACGATATGCTATAAAAATATTATTAAAACTAGCCGTTATGAATAGTAATAACCACTTTTTGAAATCCAGTAAATCTTATTTTTCAAAATGAACTTTATTTTTGGATTCGGAGTATCGAATTTAGCCTAAGGTGAAATTTTGGTACTTTTCGGATAACTTTCATATTCTGATGAATAGTGAAAATTACTAAATTATAATTAAAAAACAACTTTTTTAATCGAAATAATTAATAGTGATAAATCATTAATTTGAGTGGTTTTAAAGTATATTTAGAATATATTTTTACAATTTAATACAATGTTGGTCATTGGATGTAATTTCACATTTAAACTAGAAAAAAACAAGTATCAATCTTTTGATAGATATTGTTTCTTAAAAACACGCTATTTGTTTTAACAGCGGGATTTAATTATAAAATTAATTAATTCAACTTTTATGTTATGAATTTGGTAAAATAGACTTCATTTTTGAATTCGGAATATGAAATATAGCTTGGGATGAAATTTTGGCATTGTTCTGAAAAACATCAATTTTTGATGAATAGTGAAACTACTAAGTGGTAGGTTAAAAACTGAATTTTGCATAAAACATAATTTTACCGCTTCTGTGAATGGAATTTCGAAAATCCGAGAGACACGGTTAATATCAAGGACTAAAATGTGGTTCAATGAGATGAAAATAATTTTTTGGTGAATAGTAACTTTTTACCTTTTTTACCACAGTTAATAGTAAATAGGGTAACTAAGGGTAAATATGATATTAATATTACCCTAACACATGTCCTAATTCTATTGGACAAGTGTAATTCGACCAAAAACAAACTTAGGAATAAAATATGACCATTTAAGCCCACTTGGATTAGATTAGGACATTTATTATTAATTTATTTAAAGAAGGGTTAAAATAGTTAAAATCAAAGTTTAATAAGTAAATCATTTTTAATATGGGGTTATACATAAGATAAATTCGATTGTAAATATTCATTAGAAAGCTAAAAAGATTTCCTACATGATGGTATTTTATTTGTAATTTTTAGACATCAAATAATTTAATTTATTTATGACACAACGATTATGCAGTAATTATCTTTTTAATGAAATATTGACATAATTGATGTTATAAGCACCAAAATAAATGTAATTTGAGATTTTTTATGAATTCCACTAATTTTCTAGGTTACTATGATATATTAATGTTGATTTACTCAACTTGGTTCGAACATTTAATTCTGTTATGACTTTCACAAAAATCATATATCAAATAGTGTCAAAATTGACACAAAATAGTATTTAAATCAAATATTATATTACTAATTGTTATTTTATTCCTAAAAATCTAAGGTTCGGCCAAATGACTTAGATAAGGATATATATATTAATAATAAACAATTTGGGGTTCGTTTGGCATGTTATAGTAAGTGTATTAACCATATAGTGAAAGAAAACAAAAAGACACGGTAAAAGTTAAATTATTTAACTTAGAGTTAAATCTAATTGATAAGGTTTAAAATAATATCCAAACATGTCTAAATTTGATTGGTTGATGAGATTACAACCCTATCTCATCTAATCTTCGAATATGAGTCATTTTTGGAGGTTTTTAAGTGGGGTTAGATTTATTATAAATTAATATTTTTAAGAATTCCTAAGGTGCCCCTCTCCTCCCCTATAAAAGGACACCTCCTCCCCTTCCTCCTCACACCAATTTGAGCACTCAAGCTCGGCCAACCCCTGCCAAAATCTCTTCTCCACTTCCCTATCAACATCTTAGAGGTTCTGGTCTTCCTCAAAGACCAATTCAAGTGCCCTAAGAGGAGGTCTCAAAGAGGCACTTCAAAGAAGAGGTAATTACCGTTACCAATTCTTTCATCTTTATTTCTTCTTCCACTTATTCTTCTTAGGTTGTTTCATTATGAAGTAATAACATCAGTATCACTCATATACTGATATGTTATTATAAGTATGAAACAACCCTATTTCACCATCTATCCATCCTACGGAAAAAGAAATCACCGCGCGTGCGTACGTACGGAATACCGTCTCCACGCCGTGGTGTAATCTATTTTCCACCACCACCTTACATGGATGGGTATAATGGTGTAAATAATAACTATACATAGTTATTAAAACGTCATATTGATTCTGATATATTGTATAATCCACTTCAACTCAGTTCAATATTTATGGAAATGATATCATCGCTCGTGCGTACGTACGGACTACCGTCTCCACGACGCGATGAGATTCATTCTCCATGTTAACCATTTAAGAATGATTATAATGTATATATAAGAAATAATAATGAAATATATGACATTATAAAGCTACTGGATTTATGTATATATACATATGTATGCCATCTACTTACTTCCATTTCAAGACAATAAGGAAAGTAAAACTGCGTTCATGCGTACGTACGGACTACCGTCTCCATGAACGGTGTTTTTCATTTTACTTATCTATCTATTATATATATATATATATACTGAATATATATGATATATAAATCATATTTTATATTCTGGAAGTAAGTAAATCATGATATAAGTAATAATGATGTCAAGAACAACAATTCAAAACACCTAAGATAAATGAAACGATTTTACCCAAAACGCTTCTTTAACATGGAATTTACAAAAGAAAGGGTAATATAATGTTATAAGTGAACCATATATGATATCATAACAATGAATATGATTCTGGAATAAGTCAATAACATGATTTAAATCATTATACAGGAGGTTCGGACACTTACAAAGCAAGTCGGACCTAAGGTAAGGGAAATATCACAATCTCATTTGTTTTTTTTTATCCGAGATTGTTTATTCGTAAGTATTTACTGGGGTGTATTTTATCATCCACATCCATGTTTACTCAATATGTAATATTATTTCCATACACCTAAAATTGTTTAAATCCATTTTTACCCTTCGGTGAGTTTTTAGTAATACGTATTAAAGGAATCTTTTGTCATTTTTCGTACGAGGTACTTTTTGACTTTTCCGACAAAAGTACGAAGAATGTTTTTTTTAACTTATACGGCACGAACGGATTTCTACTGTTTTATAAAGCCTTATTTTCATGAAGCTTCCTCTAAAAGATTTCATGACTATTTTCAATAAAATCTCTTTCTTTTAAAATTGCATGATGTTTTGTGAAAAGAAATTGATTTTGAAGAAGAAAGGATATTTTCCTCAAGAATTCAATTCAAGTGTTTTATCAAAATTATTTTCCATCTAAGATAATAAAGGGTTCTGTTTCTATCCATATTTTTACATTGATTTGACTATGTTGTGATGGAATTATGTTTACGAATTCCTTTTTCTTATATGAATTGATTTATGATGTCATGATGTTTCAAGAATCCCATTTTTGTTACATGTATTATGCGATGATGTATGTTTTATGATTATGTGGCACACATAAGAAAGGATTCATTATAAGATGGGTGGGACCTATATCTCCCTCCAATGCATTGGGTAAAGATTTTATATCTCATGAGATAGACATGGCTGGAATGGTAGGTTATACCGGTTCAGTGAAACAGGACTGAAACGAGGATTACTCGATTCAGAAAGGGACTTTGTCCACTAAGATAGTCTTGGCAATGAGTCTTGACTAACAAGAAATGATTCTCTATGATTATGTGTGTATGCCACAATGAGTAATGTTTTAAGTTATGATTTCATTTTCACTTCTATGATTTATCCCATGTTATGATATTATGAGCTCTTTTGCAGGTTATGATTTCCAAAAGCTATGTTCTTATGTATATGATGTGATTGATATTTCTTTTGTTTACCCTTACTGAGCATTTGAGATCACCCTTTTATGTTTTCTTTTCCCCAGGATATAAAGAAAGGTTTTTAGGTAAAAAAAAAGGAAGATCTTTATGGGAGATATTGAAGATCTTTCACCACGATTAGAAGAATACGTTCCGAGTTTCCAAAGACACTAAACTATTACGATCCTTGTGTGTGTGTTTTTGTTATGTACTATGTATTCCGCAAATGTAATGTAATGTCCATGTACGTCAGGCTTCGGGTCTCTACAGTTGGTATCAGAGGAAAGGTTTAGTCAACCTTTGGAAACTAGGACGCGAAAACGTTAGTAAGATCCCTAGAGATATTTCTAAGGTATGTCTAGGGATTCCCCTAAGGATAAGTATACGTATAGGATATAGTTCTAGAACTATGGTAACGATATTAGATTAAACCAAAGATGATAGATATTTAAGTTACTCCCCCTTTATTACGATTTTTGCATCTAACACTATTCTGTTTGGGTTTTAGAAAATGGCTGGAAACAAGATGATTCACAATAATGGAGGATATGACGGACAATGGAATGATATTCTTCATGAGCAACCAAATGAAATGGGATTTGGATGTCCAAACATCATTATTTTTCCAAATCAGCAATCTCACAATATGATCAATAAAGTAAAATTTGGTAAGTTTCCTGACTCGACTAATAAGAGAAAGTTGGAGTTCCATGATGATCATAGAGGAAAGAAAGTTCAATTTCCCCTATGTAAATCATGTGGGAAGAGGAATCAAGGAGAATGTTTCAAGGGAACTGGAAGATGCTTTGGGTGTGGAAAAGAAGAACACAAAGCAAGTAAGTGCAAAGGAAAAGGGTCGGTTAACACCATGGATGAGGATAATGGTATTGCTACGACATCAAAAATGGTTAAGTGTTTTAAATGTGGAATGTATGGACATTATGCAAACAAATGACCTAAGGGAAAGACTCATGAAGAGAATCAGTATGGTCATATGGGTAGTATTTATGTGGATGATGATGAAGAGACTACAAATGATATGTGAGATGAAAGAATTTTTGAAGCTCGATCAATGGTTTGAGAATGTAGTGGAATGATTACATGTTTATCATGTGTAATTTTGGAATAAAGAGACATCTATGGATTGTTACACTATTGTCTTTCCTTGTGTTTTGAAAGTGTATGATTAATGTTACTAGTATCCATGAAAGGTTATTCAGATATTTTTGGAATTTAGATGATATGCGCATAATAAAGGGATAAGGAGAAAATTAAATGTTTGATAGTATTCATGAGCTCATGATTGATATAAGGACTAAGTGATATCATGGTTTGAGTATAAATAATTTTGAGGATTTTGGTATGTGGAAAGTGTTAACTTTTAACTGCACTCATGTTTTCACTAAGGTATTCAAGAGAATACACGATTAAGGACTTTGAATGTTTGGAATGTGACCAACAAGACATATCTTATGATATGTGGGGATCAACGACAGTATTAAATCTCTGGTAATCGATGTCACTATATTATGAGAGTGGACTGCAGTATTATGTATAAGCCTAAAGATTAGACTGGATTATGTTGGACATAAGTTAGTATTGTTTAAGGATATAAGATTTTCGATATTATTGATGGGATGTTATAGTAACGTAGTTTTAGAAAAAGGGACAACCTGCAGGACGGGCGACAGCCCATCGCTTCGGACAAGGCTGTAGGAATCGAACCCACAACCGAAGTGCGACTGGCCTTTATCGCCTACCACTGACCTACAGGAAGTCCCTATTTAGTAGAAACTAGTTTTATTATATTAAGCAGTATGATATATGAAGTATAAGTCCATTTTAGGAACTATATATGATTAATCTCACTATATAATGACTTATGTATATTTAATAACCTTTTGTTTGAGACAGATGGAATGACCCGTCATTCTATCACATGATCTGCTAACACTTCACGAATAACAAATTCAACTTCATTTATTTAAGAGATGAAGTGGAAATTGTTCAAGGCACGAACAACAGTGATATTGTATCAAAATAAAGTAAGTATTTATTCTAATTCAAATTTTCAACTTTAGGGAAATGATCATGGAAACACAAAATGTTGTCCTAGTGATCTTATACCTGATGAATCAGATGGTACCTTAGATCGTCACAAATTTATGGATTTGTGATTACTGGATTTTCCATAGCCATGTTCTCTACCACTCTCCATCAGAACATGATGGTTAGATTTCTCTTCCATATCCATATTTTCACCTATGTGGAAACCCAGTGATTAGTTTATTTGGGTAATCGTTACATTTCATACTTTAGTTTTTAAAGCCAAGTTTTGGTATTCCCTTTTACGATGTGGGTTTCTATTAAAGAAACTTTCAAATAGTAAACCATTTATAACTCTGACGAATTTCGAGGGCGAAATTCATTTTAAGGGGGGTAGAATGTAACAGCCCAAGATTTTATAAAAAAATATTCTTTTAATTTTATTAATGTCTTGTGTTGTACGCTACACCAAAAGGAGCTTGCACAACACACATCCTTGACTTGACTTGCATTACACGCAATCGCGACCTTCCTCGATAGCGTGTGTAATACGCAATACCGAGTTTCACTAAACAACGATATGCTATAAAAATATTATTAAAACTAGCCGTTATGAATAGTAATAACCACTTTTTGAAATCCAGTAAATCTTATTTTTCAAAATGAACTTTATTTTTGGATTCGGAGTATCGAATTTAGCCTAAGGTGAAATTTTGGTACTTTTCGGATAACTTTCATATTCTGATGAATAGTGAAAATTACTAAATTATAATTAAAAAACAACTTTTTTAATCGAAATAATTAATAGTGATAAATCATTAATTTGAGTGGTTTTAAAGTATATTTAGAATATATTTTTACAATTTAATACAATGTTGGTCATTGGATGTAATTTCACATTTAAACTAGAAAAAAACAAGTATCAATCTTTTGATAGATATTGTTTCTTAAAAACACACTATTTGTTTTAACAGCGGGATTTAATTATAAAATTAATTAATTCAACTTTTATGTTATGAATTTGGTAAAATAGACTTCATTTTTGAATTCGGAATATGAAATATAGCTTGGGATGAAATTTTGGCATTGTTCTGAAAAACATCAATTTTTGATGAATAGTGAAACTACTAAGTGGTAGGTTAAAAACTGAATTTTGCATAAAACTTAATTTTACCGCTTCTGTGAATGGAATTTCGAAAATCCGAGAGACACGGTTAATATCAAGGACTAAAATGTGGTTCAATGAGATGAAAATAATTTTTTGGTGAATAGTAACTTTTTACCTTTTTTACCACGGTTAATAGTAAATAGGGTAACTAAGGGTAAATATGATATTAATATTACCCTAACACATGTCCTAATTCTATTGGACAAGTGTAATGCGACCAAAAACAAACTTAGGAATAAAATATGACCATTTAGGCCCACTTGGATTAGATTAGGACATTTATTATTAATTTATTTAAAGAAGGGTTAAAATAGTTAAAATCAAAGTTTAATAAGTAAATCATTTTTAATATGGGGTTATACATAAGATAAATTCGATTGTAAATATTCATTAGAAAGCTAAAAAGATTTCCTACATGATGGTATTTTATTTGTAATTTTTAGACATCAAATAATTTAATTTATTTATGACACAACGATGATGCAGTAATTATCTTTTTAATGAAATATTGACATAATTGATGTTATAAGCACCAAAATAAATGTAATATGAGATTTTTTATGAATTCCACTAATTTTCTAGGTTACTATGATATATTAATGTTGATTTAATCAACTTGGTTCGAACATTTAATTCTGTTATGACTTTCACAAAAATCATATATCAAATAGTGTCAAAATTGACACAAAATAGTATTTAAATCAAATATTATATTACTAATTGTTATTTTATTCCTAAAAATCTAAGGTTCGGCCAAATGACTTAGATAAGGATATATATATTAATAATAAACAATTTGGGGTTCGTTTGGCATGTTATAGTAAGTGTATTAACCATATAGTGAAAGAAAACAAAAAGACACGGTAAAAGTTAAATTATTTAACTTAGAGTTAAATCTAATTGATAAGGTTTAAAATAATATCCAAACATGTCTAAATTTGATTGGTTGATGAGATTACAACCCTATCTCATCTAATCTTCGAATATGAGTCATTTTTGGAGGTTTTTAAGTGGGGTTAGATTTATTATAAATTAATATTTTTAAGAATTCCTAAGGTGCCCCTCTCCTCCCCTATAAAAGGACACCTCCTCCCCTTCCTCCTCACACCAATTTGAGCACTCAAGCTCGGTCAACCCCTGCCAAAATCTCTTCTCCACTTCCCTATCAACATCCTAGAGGTTCTGGTCTTCCTCAAAGACCAATTCAAGTGCCCTAAGAGGAGGTCTCAAAGAGGCACTTCAAAGAAGAGGTAATTACCGTTACCAATTCTTTCATCTTTATTTCTTCTTCCACTTATTCTTCTTAGGTTGTTTCATTATGAAGTAATAACATCAGTATCACTCATATACTGATATGTTATTATAAGTATGAAACAACCCTATTTCACCATCTATCCATCCTACGGAAAAAGAAATCACCGCGCGTGCGTACGTACGGAATACCGTCTCCACGCCGTGGTGTAATCTATTTTCCACCACCACCTTACATGGATGGGTATAATGGTGTAAATAATAACTATACATAGTTATTAAAACGTCATATTGATTCTGATATATTGTATAATCCACTTCAACTCAGTTCAATATTTATGGAAATGATATCATCGCTCGTGCGTACGTACGGACTACCGTCTCCACGACGCGATGAGATTCATTCTCCATGTTAACCATTTAAGAATGATTATAATGTATATATAAGAAATAATAATGAAATATATGACATTATAAAGCTACTGGATTTATGTATATATACATATGTATGTCATCTACTTACTTCCATTTCAAGACAATAAGGAAAGTAAAACTGCGTTCATGCGTACGTACGGACTACCGTCTCCATGAACGGTGTTTTTCATTTTACTTATCTATCTATTATATATATATATATATACTGAATATATATGATATATAAATCATATTTTATATTCTGGAAGTAAGTAAATCATGATATAAGTAATAATGATGTCAAGAACAACAAGTAAAAACACCTAAGATAAATGAAACGATTTTACCCAAAACGCTTCTTTAACATGGAATTTACAAAAGAACGGGTAATATAATGTTATAAGTGAACCATATATGATATCATAACAATGAATATGATTCTGGAATAAGTCAATAACATGATTTAAATCATTATACAGGAGGTTCGGACACTTACAAAGCAAGTCGGACCTAAGGTAAGGGATATATCACAATCTCATTTGTTTTTTTTTATCCGAGATTGTTTATTCGTAAGTATTTACTGGGGTGTATTTTATCATCCACATCCATGTTTACTCAATATGTAATATTATTTCCATACACCTAAAATTGTTTAAATCCATTTTTACCCTTCGGTGAGTTTTTAGTAATACGTATTAAAGGAATCTTTTGTCGTTTTTCGTACGAGGTACTTTTTGACTTTTCCGACAAAAGTACGAAGAATGATTTTTTTAACGTATACGGCACGAACGGATTTCTACTGTTTTATAAAGCCTTATTTTCATGAAGCTTCCTCTAAAAGATTTCATGACTATTTTCAATAAAATCTCTTTCTTTTAAAATTGCATGATGTTTTGTGAAAAGAAATTGATTTTGAAGAAGAAAGGATATTTTCCTCAAGAATTCAATTCAAGTGTTTTATCAAAATTATTTTCCATCTAAGATAATAAAGGGTTCTGTTTCTATCCATATTTTTACATTGATTTGACTATGTTGTGATGGAATTATGTTTACGAATTCCTTTATCTTATATGAATTGATTTATGATGTCATGATGTTTCAAGAATCCCATTTTTGTTACATGTATTATGCGATGATGTATGTTTTATGATTATGTGGCACACATAAGAAAGGATTCATTATAAGATGGGTGGGACCTATATCTCCCTCCAATGCATTGGGTAAAGATTTTATATCTCATGAGATAGACATGGCTGGAATGGTAGGTTATACCGGTTCAGTGAAACAGGACTGAAACGAGGATTACTCGATTCAGAAAGGGACTTTGTCCACTAAGATAGTCTTGGCAATGAGTCTTGACTAACAAGAAATGATTCTCTATGATTATGTGTGTATTCCACAATGAGTAATGTTTTATGTTATGATTTCATTTTCACTTCTATGATTTATCCCATGTTATGATATTATGAGCTCTTTTGCAGGTTATGATTTCCAAAAGCTATGTTCTTATGTATATGATGTGATTGATATTTCTTTTGTTTACCCTTACTGAGCATTTGAGCTCACCCTTTTATGTTTTCTTTTCCCCAGGATATAAAGAAAGGTTTTTAGGTAAAAAAAAAGGAAGATCTTTATGGGAGATATTGAAGATCTTTCACCACGATTAGAAGAATACGTTCCGAGTTTCCAAAGACACTAAACTATTACGATCCTTGTGTGTGTGTTTTTGTTATGTACTAAGTATTCCGCAAATGTAATGTAATGTCCATGTACGTCAGGCTTCGGGTCTCTATAGATAATGTGGTATAAATTTGAAAAATAGAAGTTAGTGGTAGTTGAATGTGTATTTGGGGAAAAATTTGGTGGGCAGTGGAACTCCATGTTGTTTGTTCGCTGTTGTTTTATGAATTGGTGTTAAAATGGATTTTATTTCTTTGTAGAATCTCTAGGTATTGTTAGAATAAATATTATTTGAACCTTTATGATGAAAATAGAAAATGTTTTTAATGAAAAAGGGTTGGTGTATCCTTATCCAGTGGGTAATTGTGTGACCCTGCATATTGGGGTAGCAATAAATGTGTTTTTTTATTGGATGGTTGTTTTGTGGGACTCATATATTGGGCTGAGTGATTTTATACATGTAAATAAAAAATATAGATATTTTTATTTTTATATGCACCCCACCCTTATTGAGAACCATGTGTATAACTCCCCCATTTCATGGGGGTATGACTTTCCCAAAATCACTCTTGGAGGATGCATGGATGGTTACTCACATACTTCCATGGACCCACATTTTGTTCCTTACCACATGAGCATATCTAGGAAACCTGTAATGGGATGAGGATTTCCACAGTCCAAGGTCCTTCAGGCATTTTTATAGTGGACAAGAGGCATAGGTGTTTGTGGTCTAGGGTTGTTTTCCCTTGTGTATTTGGGATGGGGCCAAGGTGTCTTTGGGTGATAGGGGACTTTGTTGGGGCCCCGGTGCATTATGAAGAGATATCTAGTGTGGTTGAGCCCTAGGTGTGTGTGGTCAGGTTGTGGTAGAGGGGAGACATTGAGAACGGGTGGTAGTGTTATTCCGTTATCCATTATGAATGACCAGTTATCCAGTGGGAAAGTGGTCAGGGTACCCAAATATTGATGTTCTTATACTACTACATGAATTGACAAAAATTATTAGGAGATGTGCCTTGGTGAGGCAGTGCTGGTTAGTAATCCAAGGTAGGTGCATTGAGGTTATAATTTTTTTTCTCATAGGGTAATTTGTATGTCCCCCCACATTGGCATAGGTGAATTTATTTTTCCTATTAGGTATACTTGATTACAAACACTATTTCTATTAAACTGTTTTCATGATTCCATGTGGACATTGAAGACTATGTTGGTTTTTGCTAGATTGGGTGATGACATAGTTATTTTTGGTCTTATTTTTTTCTTCTTTTGGTAATTTATTTAGTACTTTGGTAGTATCTCTATTACAGTTTACATTTAAATCATGCATGATATGGATTTTTCATGATTTTATTTAAATTTTTTTTTTGTCATTTTATTGTCATGTCTCCAGGTCCTATTTTTTAAAAAAAGAGTAATTCAATAATTTTTTGGTAAAATTCTATACCCTTGGTGATATTCTCCATTCTAGGCCTTATTGATGGTTGGACTCAGTGGTAATTATCTCCCCTTAGTCTTGAAGAAGGAAGGGTGAGGCACTTTGTTTCCTGTTCCCTCATCTTGAGGATGGTGGGTCATGACATATCATGTGCCACCAATAATCATACAATTGTGATAAAGGGGATATAATATTGAAATATGGCCTCCCATTGGATTTTGGACTTGTTCCTATGGTATTTGGAACCTTAATATTTTGTTTTACAACAATGTAAATTCATTTTTTACCTTAAACACTCTACATATTGCTTATTTCATTTACTAATATATTTTATTCAAAATGAAAATTTACCTTATTATATATTATTTTATATCATAATTCAAAATATGGAATCCATTTTCCAAAATTATAATCCCCTAAGAAGGAGAAATTAATTTAAAATTATTCCCAATGACGAGAGGAAACAATTGATTTTTTGTAGTGAAAATGAATAAAAGGTGGAATTATATTTTTATCCAATTTAAATGTGATATTGATTCTAGTGAAACATATGGGATTAATTTATTTAAAATTTATCTAAATTATGTTTTAGACCAATTCTAATAAAATTTAATGAAAATAATAAATTAGATGAAACTACGATTTCAATAAAAATTAATTATATTTAACTATTTATCAAAAAAATGTATCATTTGAGAAAACTACCAAGACTTATACCAATTTAAATGCTCATATTCATGTTTAAAAGATGAATTTTATAAAAAAAAATATTATATATTCAAAAAATATATTTAAAATGGTTTCTCCATTAACTGGTGGTAAAATTTCTTTCATAAAAACTACTTATTTTTATACCTGAAATTTGATTTCTTCTAATCTTACTACAATTAAATAAAATGGATAAGTGTAAAAAAAATAAATTTATTATTTTATATATATATTCATTTTATAAAATTCATAATAATGATATTTTTTAATTAATTTAATTAAAATGATTTTTTTACACAAAAATTAGTTTTTTTATAAAATGATTTTCTCTATTATGAATTATTTTTTACATTCATTTCGAACTATTTGATAAAGTAGGTATTGATTTTATATAAATATATAAATTAAATTTCACCAATTTTTAAATCATTATGATATCTTCCATTCCAATTGATATGGAAACTATAATATAATATAATTAATAATAGTATATATTAGGCTCAAATAACTTTTCCTTGTTTCTAACACATACTATTGAAGTAACTCAAAATTATGTCTAACATAAACCAAAAAATAATTCCATGTACCTAAATATAATTGAAGTGTTTCATGTAGTAAATCCTTAAAATAGTGTTGCATACAAGGGATGGATAACTTAGTTATTTAACATAACACAAGCTATATTCAGTGTTGTATGAAATGAAAAATAGCACCAATATTAAATTAATTGTAAAAAAATAAAACAATTCTAGGTTCTAACATTATAATTTAGTATTTTATATTTTAAATTATATTTATTTATTAGTTTACAATGTGATTTCATAAAAATAATTTATTTGAAATTTGATTATGATTTTTTTTATATAAGGTAGAAATTATCAATATTAAATAAATATATATATATATATATATATTCTATTTTGAGAGATTAACTCTCTAAACAATATTATGTGAAACATTAAAATGGTATAATCTATTTTATTTTTGAGGAATATCTTCAATGAAAACATTTATTTTGAGGATTCATATTATTATTGAGTACTCATCAAACAATTAATTATTTTCAGTAATAATACAATATCCAATGTTTGATATACTAAATCAATGATCAGGAAACTTTTAGCAATATATGTGGATCCAATTAATTAAAATAAAAATAATAATTTTTTATTTCATTAATAAATAATAAATTTACAAATCCAATGTTGATTCTTGTTCTAATTAATTACCATAGTCATTATTGATGTTGTGATTAATAAATAATAATCCCTTTAAAAATAGATTAAATAATCTTATATGGATTAAAAATAAATCATAAAATGTTATGTGCTACTAAAACATCATTTATATTTAGGTTACCTTCAGTTAAAGCTATGTTAGTTTAATTTTTCTCCATTATTCACCATAAACTATTCCTATAAATTAACTCAATCCCATTCAGATACAAACTGAGACAAACAAATCATAACATGTATAAATATTGTATTATTACATATCATTATTAAATAAAACAAAAAACAAAAATCTATATTAAAACAAAATGTTTTAATATCTATATAAATGTTCTAAATACCAATATAATTTAACTATAAATCATGTAATCTATTAAACAATAAAATATAATTTTTAATTATTTTTTATTATTTTCTTATACCCTATAGAAATAATAAATAATAAATTCTGCACAAGAAAACTAATAGAGTAGAATATTATTTGGTGACATGTATAATCAAAATTTTTCATAAACAATTTAAAACTAATGGAGATTTATATGATTAATTTGGTTATGGATGATAAATATAGTATAGATATTATGTTAAATATTAATAACAAGATTAAATTTTTTGAAAAATGGATTTGATTTTGGAAGTAGATTGTAATAAAGATAATATAAAATAATTATAGAAAACATATACACTATAAGAAATAGTTTAATAGATTTTTATATTAATTCTTGAAGAATATTTTCTAGTATGTTTTTTTATAACCTAATGAAATAATAATTAAGCTAACCAAATACATTCATAGAATATAATGAATGATATAAAATAAAATGAATAGCTATCCTGAAATTTATTTCTATGTAATATAAATATAAATTTATTTATTATAAAATATTCAAATTTTATGGTAATAAAAAGATGATAAAGAATAATTGTTTAATAATTTGTATTAGATCCCATAGAATTTAAATTTAGACTAATAACCCATAAAATGTCAAAATTTATAATGTTATAATCAACCAAAAGGATGTTATGAGAATGAAATATAAACAAATATAAAATAAATATGAGAAAAAATAGAATAACACAATAGAATAAAATAAAATAATAATAGATTTACATAATTAATGGGGATGGTGAAGTATTTTTGAAAAGATGATTGATTTAGCAATAACCCTTAACATAGATTCTCACTTGGTCAGATATTCTCTAACACATTATATAACCAAAATAATTTAATAATTTATCTATATAAGTACCATATCTATATTAAATTTACATAATATAATTAATTTATTATATCTTTTTACCTATTAAGAAATCATTCTTTATTATTATTATTATTTTATTTTATATTGTTATATTTATTCCACTCATGTTTAGGTTTGGAGGATTCATTAATAGCTATTTTTCCATGTGCTCATCACATAAATATTGAACATGAATATTTATTATATTATTTTAATTTATTATTTTGACAGAATTGCGTATTTCAATTTATGTACATTTACTGTTAATTATGAATTGTTTGAAATTCCATTTTTTGGGTAATTAATATATAATTATTATTTATATTATTAATGAAAAAATTTACAAATAATATTTTTCATAATCATAAAATATAACATAATTTCATAATTTTATCAATATATTAATACCGTATTGGATTCCTCAATTAATGTTGATGGATTTTTTGTTTCATCATTCATAAATATGGTAACATTGATTAAATAAGAATTTTATATAATGAATGACTGAGTAATAGAATGAATTTTAATTGTTTAGATATGATATATATATAATCAAATTTATTATAATAATATATATTTATTATGTTGGATAATATATTTTAAGCATATATAAGTCATGGAAAATGAAAAAAATATAAGAATATTCTAGTTAAGTTGATGTAGTCACTTTTAATAACATCTTCGAAACATAGTATTGGAAATATCCCTCTTTCATTTAACCAATGTATACAAAACAAGTACATGTAATATTTGGTATAAAATATGTATATGGATTCAATATATAAATAAAAAATATTCATGTTTTAAGGGGTGGATAAGAACATCAATTATTATTGAAAATTAGGGACATTACCTAATAAACATGAGTTACATAATGGGTATCAAGGATATATCATGGGTGTTATTTGAGGAATTATTGGTGATTATTTTTGATTACCATATAATTATAAAAAAGGACTTCAGTTTGTATTTTTTTATTTAATAATTAAAAATATGATCTATTTCATTTCAACACTTTAGATCTTTTTAATCAATATAACATATAAACATAGTAACAATTCTTTGATAAAAATTACATTATGAAACATATTAAATAATTTTAATTTAGTGATTAAAAATTTGAACTCTCTAATAAAATTAATTTTATTAAAAAAAATTTAAAAAAATAAATGAAGATAAAATATATAATGTGAGAATGATTTTTATATAAATTTAACATTTCAAATGTTTAATTTTCCAATTCTTATTTTATATCAATTACAAATCATTCCAAGATTTTTAATCCCAGTATTTCAACATATTATTAATATATTATAGTAAATATATTACTTAAATGTAATTAATTAAATATATTAATAATATATTAATGCTAATTTTTTAGATAAATTATTACTTTAAATATAAAATATGTTTATAATATTATAATACAATTGATAATATACATATTAAGAAACGAAATTATTAAATAATTGGTATTAATATTTTTCATTATATTCTATAAAATTATTATATATTTTAAATTAAAAATTTATATCATCCCAAAAATACATATATCACAAAAATATAATTTATTATATTTTTAAATACATACTGATAAAACCATAACTTATAAAAAAATATTTCTTATTTACCCTTCATATGATATATGGGTTATATAATAATTTGTTGAAATTTTATTTGTTTCATAAGCTTGTATGGATCACTTATAATTTCTATGATATTAGATTTTTGTCACATATGGTTTTCAACAAGGTGTACTTTTTTGTTGTATGAGCTCTATGTATCAACAAAAAAATCATGATGCAACCAAATTTACAAGATTGAAAAAATATGTCTATAAAGGAATGAATCAATTTTTAGAATTCATTTCTACATGTTTTCATGATAAATTCCATATTGTGATTAATTCTATATATACATTCAAATTCAACAACTATGTCATAATAGTAACATTTTTATTATTTGAACTACCATTATTAGTAAATATATTATTCAATGGTGATATATATACAATGGAAATATTATCCAAATGAGAATATATTTTTAATGGTTATAAATATACAATTAAAATATAAACAATTACCATATTAAATTCAGTTCTTTATCCAAGCATACATCATCAAAAATATTAACCTCATTATCTCATTATTTTTTTAAATATTATTATATTATTAATAAAAAAAATTATTTTTATAGATATCATATGCTATATGATCAACAATATATATTGGGATCAAGAGTTATTCAGTCTTATCATATATTTATTAAAAAATAATATTCCTTTGGAAATTATAATAAATAAATTTTCATTTTTATATAATTTTAATTTATTCTATTAACAATTTTAATACTCAACAATAATGAAAAATTCAATTTTTCACATTTTATCACTATTCGTTAATGAAAAATATAAATAAAAGTTAAGGATTATTCAATGAAAATATTATACAAATATTTTATATTGTAAAATGTTATGATTCTATATTCTTTTGTAATGGTGTCTATTATATTTTATTGATCAATCATTTTTATGATCAATTATAAAATATATTATTCTTTTATTATTCCTTATGATTAATACATGTGGTTCTATAATCATATTCAATTACTCATTGTATTTTCACGATGATAATGTTTATATCATGATATTAAATGATTAAAACATACTCCCTCGTACTGGGAATCTGTCCCAAAAAAATTCATATTCTTCTTATTTACTAGTAAATGAATAATTTTATTATAAATGATATTTGTATATAGTAATCACGTGAATGGAAATTATTTAAAACAAATATATTTTATATTAAATAGTAAAATGAATATTTAGATATTATCAAAGGACTTAAACCCTAATGTTTTAAGAATTTGATTTAAAAATAAAATGTGATGTTTATTTAGATAATTTGATGTAAAATATATAATATTTTCATTAGGGTGGTGAAATAACATAAATGATTATATGATAATGAAAACTGTTAAATTTTATCTTATAAAAATGAATCACCTTATAAAATTGTCATCACATCTTCTAGTGGGAAGAGTTTAATATTTCATTCAAGATTTTAGTATGAAATGAAATTCCCTTTAATAAATAGTTCTTTGTATATGCAATCCTACAAATCATATAATATGTGTGTTTTGGTAATTTTGAAGAATAGTTTTTTTAGAAAATATATCATATGGATTATCAAAATTGTATCTCTATTAAACAAATATTACGTGTTTTTATCATATTATAGAACAATTGTTTTTCTTCATTTTTTATTATTTTTTCTAATCCACCGTTCATGGGGTGAGGTGGAACCCTTACAAGGGTTGAAGGATTTGAAAAAATTACATGCCCCATTGGAATTAGAGGGAATCACAAAGACAACACAAATTTGAACTAATCCTCCTTAGAATATGTCCAGATATCTGCACTCCTCCTTCATAGAGATCTTCTGCTAGTTATCATACATAATGCTACAGAGGCACGGTACTGATCGAATTTCTATAGCCATTCATTCTTCAAATATTGGTTAGCTCTGCTCAAGTGAATGTACCTACCATGAATCCTCATCTAAAGTCTTGTATCATGTAGTCTAATGGGTATATCCACATATTCCTTTTCCCAGAAAGCCTTGGGGTTTCCCTAAGGCCATAAGGGGGGTTGATGGCCATGATAGACTACTAGAATTAAATCCTACGGTGGCCCCAACGCCTTATTGGACCCGATGACCAAACTGGTGGCCCAAAAGGCATAAGTTATTGATCAGATTTTTTAATGATTTTGGAATATAATCTTATTAATGATTACTATTTAAAATTTCCCACACATATGTTATTCTAAGGTATGAAATTTTGTAATAAACTTGTCATTTTTATAATCGATGTCAAGAAATGTGTTAAATTAATTTTTGATTGAACATATGTGTTTTAATGGGTTTATATAATATAATAATTATATCAAATATATTATAATGGTGTATTTATTATTGTTATGATTTAATTTTTTTATCGTATACCACTAAACTATTAATACAAAAAAAACATGTTAACATATTATATTTATATAATTCATGATTATTATTATTTAGACTGAGGTAAAATCCAATTATATTCACAAATAAACCAAAACATATAATGTTTAAAATACTCAAAACCCCTGTAAATATAATGAATTAAATTATCCCAACATATTCATAATATAATATATGTTGAAACATTTATCCAACCCTAAAATTTTATGATATAACATTAAAACTTCTTGAATGGGATAATTCAAAAAGAAATTCCAATATTAAATATATCAATAGTCATAGGAGACCACATTTTCAACACAATCCTGACACCTAACATGTATATATATATATATCATAATATTCCTTCCCATATAAACTCATTACGAAAAAATAATTATCATTATTAAATATATCTAAATATTTTTATTTACATAATATATAACTTTTGGAATAATGTTATTCCATTTAATGGATGTATATTAACAGTTTTAAAAATACCCTTCATGTATTAAAAAATATAAATTGGATTCGATTTCTTAAATATGTAAATAATATACAATATAAATAAATATTTCATTATAAAAAATTGATGATAATAATATATTATAATTTCATAAGAAAGAATTTATTAATATTTTATAAATTTGTTATTCATTATGGATTGTTCATAATATGAAGAAAAAATAACATTTAATATTTATTATAATTACATATATTTATAATGATCAATTTTCATGGATTATAATATTAACTAATCTTGACATTAAATATAAGAAAATATTTTGCATAAATAAATATATTTTAACTTATTTTATAAAATTCATTATCAAATGTACCAATATAGATTTCTAGTTTGTCATATAAATTACAAAACTAGGGCTTTAAATTTGACCATTGCATAAACAAACATAGAAAATTTCATATACTGACTTTTATATATTAATTATTATTATTTATAAGTAAATTTATCAGTGATGTGTAATTTAATACTTGATCTATCATTTTAAATTTCTTTAAGGATACACATCTGCACATCCTGTTTGTTGTGGACCCAAATGTCATATTCCAATAATAGTTTTTGGGAAATTAAATATAAAAAATTTCTAGAAAATATATTAAATGAATTACCATTTCATTGAAAATTCATTATTCGATATATCATACTTTATAAAAAGATCCAAGGTAACTTCTTCAATTTTTATATTTTCATGTTAATTTTCATTGAAAATTTAACTTTTATCATTTCTTAAAACATTAAATATTTTCCCGCACCTACGTATTGATTTTCTAATGGAAATATTATTATTATTCTAACTACAAGTGTTTATAACAAAACAAATTCGTATAATAACGTATTACATTTCACAATTTTTGAAAAACAATATCATGAGAAATTAATATAACATATTTTATGGATATATAAATTTTATAAAACCAGTTTATTTTTTATAAATATTATTTTTTATATAAACATAACTAAAAAAATTTCATTCAATAATAAAATCCTTGGTTCGTAAACTATAAATTTCCCATTATATTCACCTATTGTAAATTCCCATAATAATTATAAAGAAGTTCATCATTAAAAATAAATGTATTTAATGGTGATAAAACTCTTCCAAATGATGAAAACAAATCACTAAAACCAATTTTCATTAAGATTTAACTGTATATTTAAATAAAATAAACATAAATAATGAACATATCCGAACATTTATAAATTTTTTTTCATATTCTTTTTCATTATGCATACTGATGATTAGGAAAAAATACACTAATGAAAATAATATTCATATAGTAGCCATAAAATTTAATTAGTATCAATATACATGGGAATGAATTACTTGATGTGAAGATCTCTTAGAACATTTTTTAATGGAATCTTGAAAAATATATCTAAATTTAAATATATTCATTGTGATCAGAAAAATAATAAATTTCTACAATCACTTATTATATATTTTATATTTTATATATATCATTAATATATATTCCATAAAAATAATAAATTATTATATTCTTCTCTTATAAAAAGAAATGTATAAATATTTTTATAATTTTTTAAATGTTAACATTATTCTCTACACCCATTAAACAATCAGTTTTTAATTTTTTTTAATATAAAAAAAATAATACATAATAATGAAGATCTTAATTATTTAATCTTCTATTAAAAAATATATAATCATGAACAATCAAATAAGTCATATGATGCAATTCATTATACAACAGATTTGTTCCCTTTACTAAGAAATGGTTTAATCTATTTAAAAACATAACACAATTTTCTAATAAATGTTTAATACCATTATTTTGTGTTTTATTTTTATTTCATAAACTTATCCAAACCGAAAAGGTGTTATTTATATTTAACCGTTCATTTATATATAATTTCTAATAATTTCAATAATATATTGGATGTGGTGTTATGGCTTAAATTTTTTAATATATAGTCGACATATTGGTTAAATGAGAACACATTTCTATTTGGTTTTTATATTGGATTTATAGAGTATTTTTTAATTATTTATATGTATTACCATTTTAATATATTTTAATATTATTTTTTACCTATCATAGTCATAAACAATTAGTAATACTCACCTATGAAGTATTCATGATTTTTTTGGGGATTCTATTTTATTCTTGTGTATTTATTTTTACATTAGTCTGAATGGTATGGAGGACATATTTATTATTTTATTTGTGACAATCCCCTATTTAGGGGTTGAAGGGGATCCCTTACATGACCCATAGGACGAAGGCACATTGTCTGACCAAACCCGAAGGTCAATACAAGTCTTGAAAACCTATATGTATACTATGCCAATAACATGACCCATAGGCCCAACCAACTAGGATTTCCCCTCCCATGCTTATGCATCCTTGATCGCCTATCTACCCAAACTTGAATTGGTCATCAGCTAGCATTTCCCTATACAAATGTTTTTACTTATGAATTATTTTTTGGGTTTTTTTATCATATAATAGTATAAGATAAATGTTTACGATGGACATTGGAATAAACACAAGTGAGTGTTGTATTTTTTTTGAAACTAATTATATCTATTTGAACAATGTGGATAAATTATTCCTATAAACACATTTAGGATACATAGAGACCATGCGAATCCTACCAGAAACCCTAATAACATAAATATTATTATGAGATAATGTTATATTTTCTACATGGTATTATTATATGTATGGGAATCATTCATCATGTAATACTATGATTTTATGATTTTTCATGTTTATGATAAATATATTATAGTACATGGTGAAATTTATGGTATATTTAATAAGTTCCCATATAGTATTTCTTCATATTTATTCTACATAACATTATAAGTACAATTTTTTTGATTTCAGTAAATGGGTTATTAATATAATTATATATGTATCATAGTGAAGCTAATTTGAGTATTTATCCAAGGGAAAATGGTATTTAAAGATTCACATTAAAATACTTATTATTTGGTAATATTAAAAATTCAAATTTATTTTTCATAATTTGGAAATATTTATTTTGCTGAGGATGTAGAAATAATATTTTTCATGGATCCGGGTAGAAGATGAACATTTCATTCTCTTTATTGTTCAATTTATGATGGGAGAATCATTGTGTGGTGGATCCCATACATTATTCATTGGGCTATTTTTTCAGTTCTATGAATTGTTTTTGTGGCTAATTAAACACAACATGTTATCATTATATTTCACAAATGAATGAAATAAATTTTTACTTATTATTATGAATTTATGATAATGTGGTTAGAAAACTGTGGATTTGATTATTATTTTACTATTATACGCAAAATATAGTAATATAATAATATACTTGAGATGGATCTCAACCCGAATCTTGTTTCTATCTCTTTTCGTGATCATGTTTTGGCTATTGATGGTTTGGTTGACTGGTCTCCTCATCCATAGGTGGGAGTTTCTCGGGCGGGGGGATTCACAGGACCCTCCATTAATGAGGTCCCTTTGGGTGATCTGACTTCTACTTGTTGGTAAACACAGGAAAGCGATGAACACCCAAATAATATTAAAAGAAAATTCATAGAAGTAATTGAATCTTTCCCCCCAAATAGAAGTGGATGCCCAACGACAAAATTAAATGTGCAGAAAATAAAGTTGTCACAAGAAATTTTTACATGGAAAACCTGAAAGGGAAAAACTACGGGACATGGTCCTGAAAGAGGGATCCACTAAAATAAAGATGTGCATAGTAGAGACTCCCCAATATAGAAGTGATCTCAAAAGAAAAACTCAAGAATAAATGTGAGGATGAAAAGATGGAGAGCAGTAAAGATGATCGTTGAAGAAAGGCGATCACTAAATTGGATTTTCTCTCATTCGCGATGATGTCGTTGATGTTGAAATGCCTTTCTCTACTTCCTTATCTAAGAAAAAGAATCAGTGTCAAATAATGTTTCCGCATCAAAAGAGTGTCACCATGTGAATTAATTCAGGTGTTCTTGGACCGCATTAAAAACACCACATTAAATGAAGAAACCACATGTGTAACATTTGAGGAAGCATTACGCGGTGCGCCAACTAGGAACACGCCCTACAAATTCCCCATCCGACAAAAGTGGGGATCACCGCCAACCCTACAATCTATTGGAATGTCTAAAATTTTCTTATGGTTAAACACTTCGTCAACATGTCTGACCCATTTTCACCAGTGTGGATCTTCTGAAGTTCTAACTGTCTTGAATAAAGGACATTGCAGATCTAATTATAACGAACATCGATATGTTTCTACCTTCCATGAAAAGTGGAATTACTTCCCAAACAAATTGCACATTGACTATCAAAAAATAAAACATACATGTCTTGATTTAAACTAAGCTCTTGAATAATAGTTTTCATCCACAAAAATTCTTTGCATGCCTCAGTAGATGCAATAAAATCTGACTCTGTGGCAGATAAAGAAACACAACTATGCAATCTAGACTGCCAAGATATAGCTCCCCCTGCAAATGTGATCAAATAGCCTAAAGTATACATCCACTAATCAATAACCCCTTCCATCTATGATTCTATAAAGCCACAAAGCATAGGTTCCCGTTTTCCAAAACACAATCTCAGATCATAATTACCACGAAGATAACAAAAAATGCACTTCACTGCTCTCCAATGCTCTCTACTAAGATTTTATAGAAAAACGACTGACCACACCAACTGCATGAGCTATATCAGGTCTAGTAAATACTATTGCAAACATCAAATAGCCAATGGCAGATGAATAAGGTATATGTTGCAACTCCTCTCTCTCTTCATCAGTAGAAGGTGGCTGACTGGTGTTGAGTTTAAAATGTAAAGAAACATGAGTACTAACCAATTTCACTCTATCCATTGAAAATCTCTGAAAATCCTTATCAATGTATCTCTCCTAAGATAACCAAAATTTCATGGCCTTCCTGTCATAGGAGATCGTAATGCCTAGAATATGTCGTGCCAACCCCAAGTCTTTCATCGCAAAATACTGACAAATATTCTTTTTCAATCTGTAAATTCTAGAAGTATCATGGCCCACAATGAGCATATCATCAATAAAAAGAAACAGTATAATAAAATCACAATCAGTAAATATCTTAGAGAAAACACAATGATCCAAAATATGTCTTCCTGATACCCTGATGTGAAATGACAGATTCAAACTTCTTATACCACTGCCTCAGAGCTTGCTTCAAACCGTAAAAACTCTTCTTCAAACTGCAGATGTGATTTTCATTACCTGCTTCAACAAAACCATCTAGCTAGTCCATATAAATCATCTCCACAAAATCTCCATACTGTAAATTTTTCTTGATATCTATCTTTTCAATCTGTAGATCTAAACTAGTAGACAAACCAAGAACAACCCGAATGGAAGGCATTTTGACAACAATTTAGAAAATATCATCTAAATCAATACCTTTCCTCTGACAGAATCCTTTGACAACTAATCTTGAATTGTATCATGGAAGGGAACTGGTTTCTTCATTTTTAATCTGATAAATCCACCGATTTTTCAATGGTCTCTTCCCAATTGGTAATTTCACCAGCTAAAATGTGTAGTTATCATGGAATGATGTCATGTCATCATCCATTTCCGCAACACATCTATCCTTATGTTCACTCTCCATTTCCTCATCAAACGTGTATCGCACTGACCCCAGTTATCCAGAGTCGGTGAATTATTTTAATACATTGGAATGATTACAAGGAATCAAGTCCCAAAGGACCGATTATTTTAACAATCTTGGAAAATAGATTACATACATGAATGTTACATTACACTTCAGAACATACAAAACAACATAAATAATCCTTTATGAATTCCATTATTCCCTTGTCTTAACCCTTCTTATCAATCACAATATACTTCTTGGAATCCTGGAAAAAATAAAACATTGAAAGGGGTGAGCTCAGATGATCAGTAAGGATAACATTATAGCAGAAACTTTCATAGATAAGCATAAACACTTAAGGAAATTTATACCTAAAACAAAAGCCTTTTAAACTTGAACATCAACATAGTATGGAAAAAATAAAATGAAATAATTCCATTTACTTAATCACATGGATATTCTACTAATTCAATAATCACATGAAATATCAATAAACACTTTCATAATGATGGAACGCATAATTCCAGAATATCATAACCACATAGCCAAGGCCTCGTGCCAAGACTACAAATAAGATTTTGCCAAGGCCTTGTGCCAAGACACTAGTTTGTCTCATGAGACCTACCGATGCATCAAGGAGCTATAGCGGGCTCCACCGATCAATTACTATGTCCAATTCATTCCTTATATGAAAAATTTTAAACATAACATAAACATTTGTATTAAAACTAGCATACGAAATGTTAATACTTTAACCACAAACCATGAATGGTATAAAAATAGCACATCCATAGTCAAACATAACTTATTCAATACAATATGGATGATTGTATTGTACCTCAATCTATAATAATGAATAATATTGACATAGATGAAAATAACCATCAAAACTATTTGAGAGAAATATCCCCCTTTTCTTGAAGGCATTTAAAAGTCACACTATTTGTCAAGAAGTCGTTTAAAAAAGATTTTTGAATCAAAGTGTCCAATACAACTTTGAAACTTTTAAAAGGAGTTTTAATTTTACAACATTAATGTCCATATAAATAAATCCTTAAACCCATTTTTTAAAACATGGACATTAATGAGAAATATTTAGAATAATAAGTCTTCAAATAATTAAAAATGGTATTTTAGTTAGAGTTTATATCCAAAAGAGAGACACTTGAATACAAAAAATTGAGGTAATCAAAAAATTTAAATATCATGAGAATAATGGAATTCATGATATACAATTTTAAAGTACATTATATACACCATATAAAATTGATTTGGTGTATAAAAACAAATAAGTCTCAATGGAATGTAAATTGAGATGAAATCTCTCATAAAGGTCGTATCCTTAGGTTAAGGATAAATCAACAACATAGTTATGTTTGAAAAATATAAATACACTAAATATGATTGGATATTTAGTGTAAAAAAATAAAAGTACATACACACATAATCTTGTAAAAACAACACCAATGAATTGGATGTTTGACTCAATAAATGGAGAATGAGTTAAAATTACTCTTATCAAATTCATATCGAAGACTTGAGAAATTATCAATGGAGTGATTATGCATATAAAAAGTATATCAATAGGAAGGGGAGTGAAAATTATGATATAATAAAATGAATAGTGATTAGACACGTAATCTTGGAGTAAAATAATCAATAATGTTTGTGTAAAGCCGAATAAATAGAAATTGAAATTCCAAATTCCCATATCGATTAGGTAACATATGAAACATACACCCATGATAGAAGGATCATAAAATGATGATGTATATACCCATAAATTAAAGTATATTACACAATTAATACAATCATGGGAAGTACACATACACCACATGCAATAAATAAGTGGTGAACAATGGAATTCTCACGAAATTAAGAGTGAGAAACGAAACCCCTTACCACGTTGTAATCAACTCAGTCATATGGACAAAAGTTATTAACCACCAAATGATTTACAGAATAACATGAATATAAATATAATCATGATAATATATATCAAATGGCAGTACACAATACACCACTTTCAATAATTTAGTGGCGAACAATGGAAATCTCACGGAATTGAAAGTGAGATAACAAAATCCATTACTTTGTACTTTTTCCATGGTCGATAGTAGGTTAACCTCTTTTATAATGGTGAAATAATTGTTATTTAATTATACAAGAAAAATATTCATTAATATGATATCATATATGATCTTTTAACATTGATTTGTTAATAATATATTAGAATTATCATCGTTTTGGGTGTTAACCTACTCATTTTCTTTTATATGTTTTGTTACGTAAGCCATGGTTTTCATGGATAAGTTGTATATTATTCATATCCATAATGATATCAAGTCATTAAACATTATTATTAATCATTAAAAGAGAATTATACTTGAATGGATACGATGGATAATGAATCACATCGCGTTCGTGGAGATGGTAGTCCGTACGTACGCACGAGCGACAATATCATTCTTTTGAAATTAAAATAATATATAATTGGGCGGTATATAATATATAAAGAATAATTATAATGTTATATTTATTATTTACATGAGTTAGACATCATTATTTTACCCACCCAAATAATAATTTATTGAATAACAATTACACCACGACGTGGAGACGGTAAACCGTACATACGCACGTATGGTGAAATGTTATTCAAAGGATGGATATAATAGTGAGTAAGGCTGTACCATATTTATAATAACATTAAAGTATATATATGATAATGTAATTATTATTTTATAATGGTAACAACAAAGGAAGAAGAAGTGGAAGAAGAACGGAACTTGAAAAATGGTGGTGAAATCATTACCTATTCTTTGGGTTCTACCTTTTGATTTGATCAAAAGGGCTCCTTAGGTTGGATTTTTGATCAAACTAATGCCTATAGGTTGTAATGTGGGACGTTGAGAGAGTATTTGGGAAGAGTTTTTCCTAACCAAAAGGCTTTGAATGTGTGATTTAATTAGAAGGGGGAGTGCCCATTTATAAGAGGGGTGAGGGGCACCTTTGGAAAAGCTAGAAATATTATTTTATAATAAATTCATATTTTGTTTATAATGGAACAAAAGTAGATTATTTAAATTTTAAGGTTAAGATAGGTCTAAAACCACTCATCCAGTAGAATTTAGACGGGTTTGGGTCATTATACTAACCTTATCATTAAGTATTAACTCTTAGTTAATTAGTTTCACTTTTACAATGTCTCTTTATATTTTTATATTATATGGTTAATAAACTAACTATATACATCCAAGAGACCCCCCAAGTGGTCCATTAACGATACACCTATCATGATATAAGTCTATTGGCCGAACCATAGATTTTTAGGAATTTAATATCAATTAATAGTATAATATTTGTTCTAAAAACTCTTTTATGTCAATTTTGACACTATTAAATAATTGATTTTTCTAAAAATCATAACAGAATGATAACTTCGAAAAAAGTTAAATAAATAATTCCTAACATGTCATATTAAACTAAAAAATTAGTTTAATTCATTAAAAGTCTCAAATTATATTTATTTGGGTATCTAAAATATCAATCATTTTAATTGTTCACTATTATGGTAATTACTGCATCACCATTATATCATATGTAAATTAAATAATTTAATGCCTAAAAATTATAAATAAAATATAATTATATAATAAATCATTATAGATTTCTAAATAATATTTATAGTCGAAAATCCAACATATATAACCATATGTAGAAATTGTTTTTCTAAAAGATATATGCCTGTGTCATTTTTGTACTTATTTTAACTTAATTAAAATAATGTGTCCCTATCACCTAAAAGTTGCTCCATGGGGTCCCAAAATAGACCCAACGATACCCATGGTCGGACATGTATCCACCAATAAAGTTAGGACACGTTTTAGGGTAATTTAGTATTATTATAATATTATTTTTAACCCTTATTTACCAGATTTACCCTTAACCATGGTAAATAAAATATTTACCGCAGTAATTATTCAAAATGTCTAAAATTAAAAGTTACCTATTCACACAATATGGAAATACTGATTCCAAATATGGAATCCATTTTTCCAAATTCAAGACACAGAAGTGGTAGAAATTAATTTAAAATTAATTCCCGCTGTTAAAACAAAATGCGTGTTTTTAAGATATAATAACTATCAAATGATTGATACTTGTTTATTTCGGTTTAATTGAGAAATTATGTCCAATGACCAAAATTGTATTAAATGGTAAAAATATATATCCAAATATACTTTAAAACCTCTAAAATTCATAATTTATCACTATTAATTATTTTGATTTAAAAATTTGTTTTTAATTAAAATTTAGTAATTTTCACTATTCATCAAAATATTAAAGTTATCTGAAAAGTACCATAATTTCACCTTAGGCTAAATTCGATACTCCGAATCCAAAAATGAAGTCTATTTTCAGAGATAAATTTTATAAAATTTCAAAAAGTAGGTATTACTATTAATAACGTCTAGTTTGATCGGTTGTGGTGTGTGTTAGAACTCTATGTTGCCTACAACACACGCTATTGCATTATTCAAAGGAAAGCATACCGTGGAAGCATGGGATGTTTCATTGTAAATTTTTGATGACCCCATTTATTCAAAAAGTTTAAAATGTTGGATTTAAAAAAAGGATCACTATTAAAATTTGTTAAAAGTGCACTACTGAAAATGAATTTTTTCTTACATTATGTCTAAGAATCTCATAATATGGATTCTAAAATTATAAAGATTATATAATGTTAAAAATTTAGTTAATACTATTAATAACCACTTTTGAACTTGTTTGGTAAGTCACTCTGTGTTACGTGTAGTGCGTGTTATTGAATTATTTTGAAAAAATAACACAATATGAAATCTTGGGGTGTTATATTCTCCCCTCCTTCAATAAATTGCATCCTCATAATTCGAAATTGTTCTTCAAAAATAAAAGGTTGAATATTGAAAATATCTTTGTGGGAAGACCCAAATCAACAATTGGGTTAATAAAATTTAGTCTTAATAAGAGGAAAAAAGAAATGAAAGGGTCACCACCAAATTATGATCTCTATTCATAGAACATTGGTGGAAATTAGAGACTTATAATTGGAGGAAAAACGTAAATATTTATAGGTAGTGATTGAGGTCATAAATCACAAACAAGTGTAAAATTGTGGTCCTTAAATTCATCAATATATGATGATTTAAAATACCATTGGTTCAGCAAAACATATGATATTAGGATTACACATTTTTTTGTTTTTAGATCCCTTCATTAAAGTATAAGAATTAATTTCTTCATTGAATAAGAGAAGAAGAAAAATATATACTTGACAAGTAGAGTCTCATCATTTAACTATGTTCTACCAAAAACTCATCTTTCACTCTAAGAGATAATAGAACATAAAAATAATATTCTATTTATACTATTCAAATAGGGTTAAAAAATGAATTTATAATTCATCTAGAAGAACCATTAAAAAATGACATTATTCAATCTAGGACATCAAATGGGTCAGTGGTAGGTGATACACCCTTGTCGCCCTTCGATTGTGGGTTAAAGTCTCACGGACTTGCCGGACGCGACGGGTTGCCGCCCGACCTCCGGGTTGTCCTTTTATGGCAATCAAAAATAATCCAAACTAGAACAATCCAAAATACTTCAGTCCAAAATTTATAAGGAAGGTAAACACAATGAAGATCCTTTTTTCTGCTTAATAACATGTGAACACCTTCATCATGTATTCTTTTAAAACACTGCAACATCCTAAATTACCATAAAACATTATTGATTTCGTTCATGATCCCTTATTCCTTAAAGAATAATAGATAAACTCCTTCAATCCAAAAATGTTTTAAACCCCAACAATGATGGAATATAAAAATCATTAATCAGTTTCAAGGTAGTCAAGAATATCCAATATAATTTATCCAAATCAATCATGTATTATTGTAAAATCACTACCTCGGTATCAGAACCATATTATGGTTTATCATTCTTTCAACCATATATTTTCCAAAAATTTATCCTGCTAATGAGTCACTTTTCATTGTTCCACACAATCTCAAGTCCGTAATGAAATAGTACTGCAATTAAATCCCTACATACTCCATAATTATTATAAGAAGTACATTGTTGATACAACACTTAAATTCCATAATCAACATTAGTACTCTAATCATTCCTCTTCATCTATGGTAGTATCATATCTTTATTATTATCCAATATCACCATTTACGGCATAGTGTGACGACTGGGACATAGGTTCACGTAGTGTCCAAACTCCTTGAAAATAAAGCATTGTACATTTGAAACAATTTTCTTACCCTTGTAGTCACGTACTTTGTGCCCTTTTCCTCCACACTTATAACAAACTCCCATCCCTTTCAGGCAAGTTCCAGTGTGTTTTTTCCCATAGTTATCACATATGGGAAAATTCTTCTTTTCCCTCTTCCCTTTATCAATCTTTCTCTCTTCCATCCTTTTCTTCTCTTTCTTCCCTTCAAAGCCATATGACTCAGTAAAATCTTTTCCTATCTTATAAAAACATGATATTATTTCTTCATATGATGATAATACATGGGAGACTATTTCTCTTATAAATTATGGCTTAAGACCATGAAAGATATGATACTTATTTCTCTTTGGATCATGTGCATTGAGGGAGTTATCATTCCTTCTAATGGGCGCCATTTCTAAACAATATCATACACTATATTAGTTTATGAATAACAATTCATAATCCCAAACTTGTAAAACACATAACATAAATTAAATAGTTTATGGATATAATCCATAATCATAAAAATGTCTCCTTTGAGGAAGTATATACTCAGAAACCCTTCATAATGGTTTGTAAAGAAAATGAGAATTATACTAAGCATATCCCTCGGGAGTTTCGTAACCAAGAGTTCACCAAGGCCCGTTGTCGTGCACCAGTTCCCATTCAAGTCTAGCTCAAAGTGGTGTTTTCAGGTTTTACCCCTAGGTACATCTGTGCTAGAGCCTCCTCTACGTGCTCATATCCAAACATGGATGTATTGCTCAGAAAAATGAAAAAATATCTACAATACCAAAAATCTTGGAATTTATTCTATACTAATCCTAAAATTCCATCTTAAATATATGTGATCTAATAAGAGTTTATCTAAATATAGCTTCCAAGGTTTGTACTAAACTTCATCTGATTCCAACTGTAACGCCCCGACGCCAGTTACCCAGAGTCGGTGCATTATTTTAATAAATTGGCCTGATTACAAGGAATAATGTCCCAAAGAACCGATTAGTTTAGCAGTCTTGGAAAATAGATTACATTAATGAATTTTACATTACACTTCATAACATACAAAACAGCATAAATAATCCTTTATGAATTCCATCATTCCCTTGTTTTAACCCTTCTTATCAATCACAATATACTTCTTGGAATCCTGTGAAAAATAAGATATTGAACGGGGTGAGCTCAGATGCTCAGTAAGTATAACATTATAGCAGAAACCTTCATAGATAATCATAAACACTTAAGGCAATTTATAACTAAAACAAAAGCCTTTTAAACTTGAACTTCAATATAGTATGGAAAAAATAAAATGAAATAATTCCATTTACTTAATCACATGGATATTCTACTAATCGAATAATCACATGCAATATCAATAACCACTTTCATAATGATGCAATGCATAATGCCAGACTATCATAACCACATAGCCAAGGCCTCGTGCCAAGACTAGAAATAAGATTTTGCCAAGGCCTTTTTCCAAGACACTAGTTTGTCTCATTAGCCCTACCGATTCATCGAAGAGCTATAGCACGCTCCACCCGTCACTTACAATGTCCAATGCATTCCTCATATGAATACTTTGAAACATAACATAAACATTCGTATTAAAACCTTTCTACGAAATGTCAATACTTTAACCTCAAACCATGAATGGTATAAAAATAGCACATCTGAATTCAAACATAACTCATTCAATACAATATGGAAGATTTTTTTGTACCTCAATCGATAATAATGAATGATATTGACATAGATGAAAATAACCATAAAATTTATTTGAGAGAAATATCCCGCTTTTCTTGAAAACATTTAAAAGTCACACTATTTGTCAAGAAGCCGTTTAAAAATAGATTTTTGAATCAATGTGTCCCATAACACTTTGAAACTTTTAAATGGAGTTTTAATTTTAAAAATTTAATGTCCATATAAATAAATCCTTAAAACCATTTTTTAATACATGGACATTAATGAGAAAGATTTAGAAGAATAATTCTTTAAAACATTTAACAATGGTATTTTAGTTAGAGTTTCAAACCAAAAGAGAGACACTTGAATACAAATAATTGAGTTTATCAAAACATTTTAATATCATGATAATAAAGGAATTCATGATATACTATGTCAAAGTACATTATATACACCACATAAAAGTGATTTGGTGTATAACAACAAAGAAGTCTCAATGGAATGTAAATTGAGATGAAATCTCTCATTAAGGCCGTATCCTCAGGGTAAGGATAAATCAACGTCATAGTTATGTGTGAAAAATATAATTAAACTAAATATTATTGGATATTTAGTGTAAAAAAATTAAAGGATATACACATATAATCTTGTAAAAACAACACCAATGCATTTGATGTTTAACTCAATAAATGGAGAATGAGTTAAAATTACACTTATAAAATTCAAATTGATGACATGAGAAATTATCAATGGAGTGATTATGTATATCAAAAGTATATCCACAGGGAGGAGAGTGGAAATTATGACGTAATCAAATGAATAGTGATTCCACACATAATCTTGGAGTAAAATAATCAATAAAGTTTGCGTAAATCCAAATAAATGGAAATTGAAATTTCAAATTCCCTTATCGATTAGGTAACATATGAAACATACACCCATGAAAGAAGGATCATAAAATGATGATGTATATACCCATAAATTGAAGTATATTACACAATGAATACAATCATGGGGAGTACACATACACGACATGCAATAAATAAGTGGTGAACAATGGAATTCTCATGAAATTAAGAGTGAGATAAGAAACCCCTTACCATGCTGTAATCAACTGAGTCGTATTGCCAAAAGTTAATAACCACCAAATTATTTACAAAATAACATGAATATAAAGAGAATCATGATAATATGTATCAAATTGTAGTACACAATACACCACTTTCAATAATTTAGTGGCGAACAATGGAAATCTCACGGAATTGAAAGTGAGATAAGAAAATCCCTTAATTTGTACTTTTTTCTTTGTCGACGGTAGGTTAACCTCCTATATAATTGTGAAATAATTGTTATTTAATTATACAAGAATCATATTCATTAATATGATATCATATTTGTTCTTTTAACATTGATTTGTTAATAATATCTTAGAATTATCATCGTTTCGGGTGTTAACTTACTCATTTTCTTTTATATGTTTTGTTATGTAAGTCGTGGTTGTCATGGATAGGTTTTATCTTATTCATATACAGAGTTATATCAAGTCCATAAAAATTATTATTAATCATCAAATGTTAATTATACTTGAATGGATACGATGGAGAATAAATCTCATCGCGTTCGTGGAGACGGTAGTCCTTACGTACGCACGAGAGACAATATTATTCTTTTGATATTAAAATAATATATAATTGGATGGTATATCAGATATAAAGAATCATTATAATGTTATATTTATTATTTACATGAGTTACACATCATTATTATACCCATCTAAATAATAATTTATTAAATAACACTTACACCACGACGTGGAAACGGTAAGCCGTACGTACGCACGTATGGTGACATGTTATTCAAAGGATGGATAGAATAGTGAATAAGGTTGTACCATATTTATAATAACATCACACTATATATATGATACTATAGTTATTATTTTAGAATGGCAACAACAAAGGATGAAGAAGTGGAAGAAGAAAGGAACTTGAAAAAGGGTGGTGAAATCATTACCTCTTATTCGGATTCTTCCTTTTGATTTGATCAAAATGGCTCTATTGGTTGGCTTTCTGATAAAACTAAGGCCTCTAGGTTGTATTGAGGGAATATGAGAGCGTATTTGGGCAGATTTTGGCCGAACCAAAAGGCTTTTATGGTGTGAGTTATTGAGTAAGGGGAGGCCCTTTTATAAGAGGGGTGAGGGGCACCTTTAGAAAAGCTAGAAATATTATTTTATAATAAATACATATTCGGATTCTAATAGCTCAAAAGTGGATTATTTAACTTTTAAGGTTTGGGTAGGTCTAAAACCACTCAACCAATAGAATTTAGACAGGTTTGGGTCATTATACTAACCTTATCTTTAACTATTAACTCTTAGTTAATTAGTTTCACTTTTACAATGTCTCATTGTATTTTTAAATTATATGGTTAATAAATTTACTATATAAATCAAGAGACCCCCAAGTGGTCCATTAATGATACACCTATCATGATCTAAGTCTCTGGGCCGAACCTTAGATCATTATGAATTTAATATCTATTAATAATAAAATATTTGTTTTAAAAACTCTTTTATGTCAATTTTGACACTATTCAATAATTTATTTTTGTAAAAATCATAACAGAATTATTACTTCGAAAAAAGTTAATTAAATAATTACTAACATGTCATATTAACCTATAAAATCAGTTTAATTCATAAAAAGTCTCAAATTATATTTATTTGGGTATCTACAATATCAATCATCTTAATTGTTCACTATTATGGTAATTACTGCATCACCATTATGTCATATATAAATTAAATTATATAATCTCTAAAAATTACAAATAAAATACCATTATGTAGTAAATCTATTTAGAGTTCTAATTAATATTTATAGTCGAAAATCCAACATATATAACCCTATTTAAAAATTATTTTTCTAAAGGATATATGCTTGTGTCAATTTTGTACTTATTTTAACTTAATTAAAATAAAGTGTCCCTATCACCTACAAGTGGCTCCATGGGGTCCCAAAATCGACCCAAAGATTCCCATGGTTGGACATGTATCCACCAATAAGGTTAAGACATATTTTAGGGTAATTTAGTTTTATTAAAATATTATTCTTGTAACCCTCATTTACAGGATTTACCCTTAACCATGGTAAATAAAATATTTACCGCAGTAATTATTCAAAATGTCTAAAAATAAAAGTTACCTATTCAAACAATATGAATATTCTGATTCCAAATATGGAATCCATTTTTCCAAATTCAAAACACAGAAGTGTTAGAAATTAATTTAAAATTAATTCCCGCTATTAAAACAACAACCGTGTTAATAAAATATAATAACTATCAAAAGATTGATACTTGTTTATGTTCGGTTTAATATTTAAATTATGACCAATGACCAAAATTGTATTAAATGGTAAAAATATATTACAAATATACTTTAAAACCACACAAATTCATAATTTATCACTATTAATTATTTTGATTAAAAAAATTGTTTTCAATTAAAATTTAGTAATTTTCAATGTTCATCAGAATATTAAAGTTATCCGAAAAGTACAAAAAATTCACCTTAGGCTAAATTCGATACTCAGAATCCAAAAATGAAGTCCATTTTGAGAGATAAAATTTATAAAATTTCAAAAAGTAGGTATTACTATTAATAACTGCTGGTTTGATCGGTCGTGGTGTGTGTTAGAACTCGATGTTGCGTACAACACACGCTATTGATTTATTCAAAGGAAAGCATACCATGGAATCTTGGGTTGTTTCATTGTAAATTTTTGATGTCCATATTTAGTCAAAAAGTTTAAAATGTTGGATTTAAAAAATGGTTCACTATTAAAAGTTGGTAAATGTGCAATACTGAAAATGAATTTGGTCTTACATTATGTCTAAGAATCTCATAATATGGATTCTGAAATTATAATAATTATATAAAGTTTATAATTTAGTTAATACTATTCATAACCTCTTTTTAACTTGTTTGGTAAGTCACTCGGTGTTGCGTGTAGTGTAAGTTATTGAATTATTTTGAAGAAATAACACACTATGAAATCTTGGGGTGTTACATTCTCCCCTCTAATAAATTGTGTCCTCGCAATTAGAAATTGTTCTTTGAAAATAAAAGGTTGAGTATAGAAAATATATTCGTGGGAAGACCAACATCGGAAATTGGGTTAATAAAATTTAGTCTTAATAAGAGGAAAAGTGGAATGAAAGGGTCACCACCAAATTATGATCTCTATTCAGAGAACATTGGTGGCAATTAGAGACATTTAATTGGAGGAAAAACATAAATATTTTTAGGTAGTGATTGGGGTCATCTATCACAAACACATATAAAATTGAGGGCCTTAAATTCATCAATCTATGATGATTTAAAATACCATCGGTTCAGTAAAACATATGGCATTAGTATTACACATTTTTTTTGTTTTAAAATCTCTTCACTAAAGTATAAGAATTAATTTCTTCATTGAATAAGATAAGAAGAAAAATATATACTTGAAAATTAGAGTCTCATCCTTTAACTATGTTATACCACAAACTCATCTTTCTCTCTAAGAGATAATAGAACATAAAAATAATATTCTATTTATCCCATTCGTATAGGGTTATAAAATGAATTTATAATTCAACTAGTAGAACCATTAATAAAACGACATTATTCAATCCAGGACATCACGTGGGTCAGTGGTAGGTGATACACCCCTGTCGCCCTTCAGTTGTGGGTTCAAGTCTAGCGGCCTTTCCGGACGCGACGGGTTGCCGCCCGACCTCTGGGTTGTCCTTTTATGGCAATCCAAAATAATCCAAACTAGAACTATCCAAAATAACTCAGTCCAAAATTTATAAAGAATGTAAACACAATGAAGATCCTTTTTTCCTCATAATAACATGTGAACACATTCATCATGTATTCTTTTAAAACACTGTGACATCCTGAATTACCATAAAATATTATAGGATTCATTCATGATCTCTAATTCCTTAAAGAATAATAGATACACTCCTTTAATCCAAAAATGTTTTAAAACCCAAAAATGATGGAATACACAAATCATTAATCAGTTTCAAGTTAGTCAAGAATATCCAATATAATTTATCCAAATCAATCATGTATTAATCTAAAATCACTACCTCGGTATCAGAACCATATTATGGTTTATCTTTCTCTCAACCATATATTTTCAAAATTTTAACCTGCTAATGAGTCACTTTTCATTGTTCCACACAATCTCAAGTCAATAATAAAACAGTACTGCAGTACAATCCCTATATACTCCATAATTATTATAAAATGTATATTATTGATACAACACTAAAATGACATAATAAACATAGGTACTCTAATCATTCCTATTCATCTGTGGTATTATCATAACTCGATTATTATCCAATAGCATCAGTTGCGGCATAGTCTGACGACTAGGACATAGGATCACGTAGTGTCCAAACTCCTTGTAAATGAAGCATTGTACATTTGAAACCATTTTCTTACCCTTGTAGTCACGTAATTTGTGCCCTTTTCCTCCACACTTATAACAAACTCCCATCCCTTTCAGGAAAGTTCCAGGGTGTTTCTTCCCACAATTATCACATATGGAAAAATTCTTCTTTTCCCCCTTCCCATTATCCATCTTTCTCCCTTCCATCCTTTTCTTCTCTTGCTTCCCTTCAAAGCTATAGGACTCCGTAAACTCTTTTCATATCTTATAAACACATGATATTATTTCATCATATGATGATAATATATGGGAGACTATTTCTATTATAAATTCTGGAATAATACCATGAATGATATAATCCTTCTTTCTCTTTCAATCATGTGCATTGATGGAGTGCTCATTCCTTCAACTGGGTTCCATTTCTAAACAATGGCATGCAATAGATTAGTTTATAAATAACAATACCTAATCCCAAACTTGTAAAACACATAACATAAATTGAATAGTTTATGGATATAATCCATAATAATAAAAATGTCTCATTTGAGGAAGTATATACTCATAAACCCTTCATAATGGTTTGTAAAGAAAATGAGAATTATCCTAAGCATATCCCCCGGGAGTGTCATAACCAAGAGTGCATCAAGGCCCGTTGTCGTGCACCAGTTCCCGTTCGATTCTAGCTTAAAGTGGTGTTTTTGGGTTTTACCTCTAGGTACATCTGTGCTAGAGCCGCCACTACCTGCTCATATCCAGACAGGAATATATTGCTCGGAAAACTCACAAAATCTCTACAATACCAAAATTCTAGGAAGTTATTATATACTAATCCTCAATGTCCATCTTAAATCTATGTGCTCTAATCAGAGTTTATCTAAATCTAGCTTCCAAGAATTGTACTAAACTTTCTCTGATACCAACTATAACGCCCTGACCCCTGTTACCCAGAGTCGGTGCATTATTTTAGTACATTGGCATGATTACAATGAATCATGTCCCAAAAAACTGATTAGTTTAGCAGTCTTGGAAAATATATTACATACATGAATGTTACATTACACATCATAACATACAAAACAACATAAATAATACTTTATGAATGCCATTATTCCCTTGTCTTAACCCTTCTTATCAATCACAATATACTTCTTGGAATCCTGGGAAAAATAAAACATTGAAAGGGGTGAGCTCAGATGCCCAGTAAGGATAACATTATAGCAGAAACTTTCTTAGATAAGCATAAACACTTAAGGAAATTTATAACTAAAGCAAAAGCCTTTTAAACTTGAACTTCAACATAGTATGGAAAAAATAAAATGAAATAATGCCATTTACTTAATCACATGGATATTATACTAATCGAATAATCACATGCAATATCAATAACCACTTCCATAATGATGGAATGCATAATTCCAGACAATCATAACCACATAGCCAAGGCCTTGTGCCAAGACTACAAATAATATGTTTCCAAGGCCTTGTTCCAAGACACTAGTTTGTCTAATGAGACCTACCGATGCATCGAGGATCTATAGCCTACTCCACCCATCACATACTAAGTCCAATTCATTCCTCATATGAAAATTTTGAAACATAAACTAAAAATTCGTATTAAAACTAGCGTACGAAATGTCAATACTTTAACCACAAACCATGAATGGTATAAAAATAGCACATCCACAGTCAAAAATAACTCATCCAATACAATATGGAAGATTGTATTGTACCTCAATCGATAATAATGAATGATATTAACATATATGAAAATAACCATCAAAACTATTTGAGAGAAATACCCCCCTTTTCTTTAAAACATTTAAAAGTCACGCTATTTGTCAAGAAGCCGTTTAAAAATAGATTTTTGAATCAAAGTGTCCCATACCACTTTGAAACTTTTAAAAGGAGTTTTAATTTTAAAACTTTAATGTCCATATAAATAAATCCTTAAAACCATTTTTTAAAACATGGACATTAATGATACATATTTAGAAGAATACGTCTTTAAAACATTCAAAAATGCTATTTTAGTTAGAGTTTCTAACAAAAAGATAGACACTTGAATAAAAATAATTGATGTAATCAAAACATTTTAATATCATGAGAATAAAGGAATTCATGATATACTATTTCAAAGTACATTATATACACCACATAAAAGTTATTTGGTGTATAACAACAAAGACGTCTCAATGGAATGTAAATTGAGATGAAATATCTCATAAAGGCCGTATCCTTAGGTTAAGGATAAATCAATGACATAGTTATGTGTGAAAAATATAAATACACTAAATATGATTGGATATTTAGTGTAAAAAAGTCAAAGTACATACACACATAATCTTGTAAAAACAACACCAATGAATTGGATGTTTAAATCAACAAATGGAGAATGAGTTAAAATTACTCTTATCAAATTCATATCGATGAATTGAGAAATTATCAATGGAGTGATTATGTGTATCAAAAGTATATCCCCAGGAAGGGGAGTGGAAATTATGACATAATCAAATGAATAGTGATTCCACACATAATCGTGGAGTAAAATAATCAATAAAGTTTGCGTAAAGCCGAATAAATGGAAATTGAAATTTCAAATTCGCTTATCGATTAGGTAACTTATGAAACATAAACCCATGAACGGACCATAAAATGATGATTTATATACACATAAATTAAATTATAATACACAATGAATACAATCATGGGCAGTACACATACACCACATGCAATAAATAAGTGGTGAACAATGAATTCTCACGAAATTAAGAGTGAGATAAGAAAACCCTTACCACATTGTAATCAACTGAGTCGTATGGCAAAAATTTAATAAACACCAAATTATTTACAGAATAACATGAATATAAAGTGAATCATGATAATATATATCAAATGGAAGTACACAATACACCACTTTCAATAATTTAGTGGTGAACAATGGAAATATCACGGAATTGAAAGTGAGATAAGAAAACCCCTTACTTTGTACATTTTCCTTGTTCGACGGTAGGTTAACCTCCTGTATAATGGTGAAATAATTGTTATTTAAATATAAAAGAATCATATGCATTAATATGATATCTTATATGATCTTTTAACATTGATTTGTTAATAATATCTTAGAATTATCGTCGTTTCAGGTGTTTACTTACTCATTTTCTTTTATATGTTTTGTTACGTAAGTCGTGGTTGTGATGGATAGGTTGTATCTTATTCATATCAAAAATTATATCAAGTCCTTAAAAATTATTATTAATCATAAAGTTAGAATTAATCTTGAATGGATACGATGGAGAATAAATGTCAATGCGTTCGTTGAGACAGTAGTCCGTATGTACGCACGAGAGACAATATCATTCTTTTGATATTAAAATAATATATAATTGGATGGTATATCATATATACAGAATCATTATCATGTTATATTTATTATTTACATGAGTTACACATCATTATTATACCCATCCAAATAATAATTTATTGAATAACAATTACACCACGACGTGGAGACGGTAAGCCGTACGTACGCATGTATGGTGACATGTTATTCAAAGGATGGATAGAATAGTGAATAAGGTTGTACCATATTTATAATAACATCACAGTATATATATGATACTGGAGTTATTATTTTATAATGTTAACAACAAAGGAAGAAGAAGTGGAAGAAGAAAGGAACTTCGAAAAGGGTGGTGAAATCATTACCTCTTCTTCGGGTTCTTCCTTTTGATTTGATCAAAAGGGATCCTTAGGTTGACTTTATGATCAAAATAAGGCCTCTAGGATGTATTGAGGGAAGTTGAGAGAGTATTTGGGCAGAGTTTGTCCGAACCAAAAGGCTTTGAAGGTGTGAGTTAATGAGAAGGGGGAGTGGCCTTTTATAAGAGAGGTGAGGGGAACCTTTGAAAAAGCTAGAAATATTATTTTCTAATAAATTCATATTCGGTTTCAAATGGCTCCAAAGTGTATTATTTAAATGTTGAGGTGGGTATAGGTCTAAAACCACTCAACCAATATAATTTAGACTGGTTTGGGTCATTATACTAACCTTATCATTAAGTATTAACTCTTAGTTAATTAGTTTCACTTTTACAGTGTCTCTTTGTATTTTATTATTATATGGTTAATAAACATACTATATACACCCAAGAGACCCCCCAAGTGGTAAATTAACAATACATATATCATGATATAGGTCTCTTGGCTGAACCTTAGATTTTTAGGAATTTAATATCAATTAATAATATAATACTTGTTTTAAATACACTTTTATGTCAATTTTGACACTATTCAATAATTGATTTTTGTAAACATCATAACAGAATGATTACTTCAAAAAAAAGTTAATTAAATAATTTATAACATGTCATATTAACCTATAAAATTAGTTTAATTCATAAAAAGTCTAAAATTATATTTATTTGTGTATCTACAATATCAATCATTTTAATTTTTCACTATTATGGTAATTACTACATCATCATTATGTCATATATAAATTAAATTAAATAATTTCTAAAAATTATAAATAAAATACCATTATGTCGGAAATCGTTATATATCTCTAAAGAATATTTATTGTCGAAAATCCAACATATATAACCTTATGTAAAAATTGTTTTTCTTAAAAGATATATGCTTGTGTCATTTTTGTACTTATTTTAACTTAAATAAAATAAAGTGTTCCTATAACCTACAAGTGGCTCCATGGGGTTCCAAAATAGACCCAAAGATGCCCATGGTCGGACGTGTATCCACCAATAATGTTATGACACGTTTTTGGGTAATTTATGATTATTATAATATTTTTTTTAACCCTTATTTACCGGATTTACCCTTAACCATGGTAAATAAAATATTTACCGCAGTAATTATTCAAAATGTCTAAAAATAAAAGTTACCTATTCACACAATATGAACATACTGATTACAAATATGGAATCCATTTTTTGAAATTCAACACACTGAAGTGGCAGAAATTAATTTAAAAATAATTCCCGCTGTTAAAACAAAACGCGTGTTTTTAAGATATAATAACTATCCAAAGATTGATACTTGTTCATGTTCGGTTTAATTGTGAAATTATGTACAATGACCAAAATTGTATTAAATGGTAAAAATATATTCCAAATATAATTTAAAAGCACTCAAATTAATAATTTATCACTATTAATTATTTTGATTAAAAAAGTTTTTTTTAATTAAAATTTATTAATTTTCACTATTCATCAAAATATTGAAGTTATCCGAAAAGTACCAAAATTTCTCCTTAGGATAAATTCGATACTCCAAATCCAAAAATTATTCCATTTTGAGAGATAAAATTTATAAAATTTCAAAAAGTAGGAATTATTATTCATAACGGCTGGTTTGATCGGTTGTGGTGTGTGTTACAACTCAATGTTGCGTACAACACACGCTATTGTATTATTCAAAGGAAAGAGTACCATGGAATCTTGGGATGTTTCATTGTAAATTTTTGATTTCCCCATTTAGTCAAAAAGTTTAAAATGTTGGATTTAAAAAAAGGTTCACTATTAAAAGTTGGAAAAAGTGCAATACTGAAAATGAATTTGTTCTTACATTATGTCTAATAATATCATAATATGGATTCCAAAATTATAAGGATTATATAAATTTTAAAAATTAGTTAATACTATTGATAACCTCTTTTTAACATGTTTGGTAAGTCACTCAGTGTTGTGTGTAGTGCAAGTTATTGAATTATTTTTAAGAAATAACACACTATAAAATCTTGGGGTGTTACAAAACGATTTGGGTTCTCTCCCATCACTGAGGAGAACGCACTCATCTGGTGAATATCGAGTAGAAGCGGTGCGATGCCGAAATAACCTCTAGAGTAGAACTGAGGTTTAATTAATTACACCCACAGCTAGATCTTAAAAAAAAGGTGCATCAAAAACATCAACTCCAACCTGTTCTCCTTGATAATCATTTTGTACATCAACATGATCACCAAAATCAACAATTTGAGGTAAATGTGATTCATAATCTGGATCAAGACTGACAAAACCATTAGAAGTTGGAGAAACATCTTTTTCTCCCTTATCAATGTCTGCAATAGTCTGATCCTCCTTAAACACATCATCGTAGCTTATGAAAAGTTTCTTCAAAACAAGGTCATAAAACATGTACCCAAACACATCATGTCCATATAATATAAAAATACACTGGCATGTCTTACCATCCATCTTGGATCTCTCATCTCTATGCACATGAACAAAATCCTTGAAACCAATAACACAGAAGTGATCATACCTGATCTCTTGAATATACCAAAACATGCCTGGAGTTTCTCTCTGCAACGGAACAATAGGTGAAAAATTGATAATATATGCAGTAGTATGTAAAGCCTCACACAAAAAATGTCCAGAAAACTTTGCTTCTGAAACCAAACAATGAACTCTTTCCATAAAAGTCATGTTTATCCTCTCAGCTACACCATTTAGCTGAGTTGCCATGGGCGGTGTCTTATGATTCCAAATACCTTCCTTCCTGAAAAAATGATAAAAAAGAACACAATACTCTCCTTCATTGTTTGTGCAAATACATTTCAATTTATTGCATGATTCCCTCTTAGCAGAAACATGAAATTTCATAAAAACACTGAGTACCTGACTCTTGGATTTCAAAACATAAACCCATATCTTTTTTGATATGTCATAAATAAATGTAACAAAATAAAAACCACCTCTAATGTTTATAGTTTTCATAGAACCACAAATGTTATAATGTACCAATTCAAGTACATGTGTCTTCCTGTGTGGAGGATGATAGTTGAAACTCACTCTGCTCTATTTTCCTACCATGCAATCATCGCCTGTGTCCAATTTGACACTCATCAAATCTCGAAGAAGATTTTTCTTGGCCAAACAACCAAGACCATTCTCACTGATGTGATTGAGCCTCTTATGACAAAATAAAAGGGACTTTGGAAATATTATATTGGAAATCACCAAAATTACTGATAAATCCTTCATCTTAACGAACGCTGGTTGAAATGATATTCAAGAGAACCTTGGGTGCATGTCGAACATTCTTCAATTTCAGATTACTTCATGCACTGGTCTTTATACCAACAGTCCTGATGCCTAAAATGTTATCATGACCATCATTTACCATCTTCAAAATCCAAAAATTAACTTGGCTATAAATTTAAATAACTCCTTTTTTGATGTCACGTGAAAATAGGAAACACTGTCAATAACCACACATGAATAATCAGAAGCAATCTTAATGGAATCATAAATAATAAAAAGATCACCCCCTATAGCAGTGGGGACATGATCATCTCCATCGCCATTTTTCTTTGGTAGATTTTCCTTAAATATGCTCTCTCTTTTCAGCTGATAACAAAACATCTTTATATACCCCTTCATAGCACAATGATGACATTCAAAATCTCTCTACTTCGGTATGGATTTCCTTCTGCCTCTTTTTTTACCTCGACTGCTCTGCCCTCGGTCCTGGCATCTCCCCCTGTTCTCTGAGAGTAAAATCTCTGATGAAGATTTCTCCTGAGTGCGTCTCCTAAACTCTTCATTTAAAATAGCATACATGAAAAAACTAAATGTCACAACACCATTAGGAGCTGAACCGATTAGAGTAACATGTAAATTCTCCAATGAATCGAGTAAAGTGTTGAGCATCAAAAGAGTTGAAACCTTATCTTCAAAATTGGTACCCATGCCAGAAAACGGATCAAAACGTCCTTGATATCTACTTAAATAATCAAAAATAGATGTACCTTATGAATACCACATGTTCATCATTTTATTATGAAGAAACAATTTTTTGTTTCCCTTCTTGGAAGCGTAGGTCGTCTCAAGCATCTCCCACAATGTTCAGGCATGAGAGATGTTTCAAATGTGGTTCATCATGTTGTATTAGGTCCATTGGAAAATGAAGCCACATACTATATCATTCTCGAACACCCATTCATCGACTGACTTCCTCTTCGGCTTCTGGGTACTAAACCCTGGAAGATGCATTCTCTTTACAAAACGCAAATCCTTCATTTTAAGTCACCACATATGGTTGTTGGTACCATTCAGAAATATCATCTGAATGTAATTAGACTCCATAATAAATATGAAAAAAAGAACCAAACCTATGATACCAGATTTTTGCAAAGATGGGAAAGCGACAAAAGTGCAAACAATATTAAAATCGAACGTGCAGAAGAAATTGTATCTTTTCCCCAAAATAGAATCGGATGCGCAACGACAAAAATAAATTTGCAGAAAATAAAGATGACACTAGAAATTCTAACATGGAAAACCTAAAATGGAAAAACCATGGGGCCTGGTCTAGAAAGTGGGATCCACTAAAATCAAGAGGTTCATGGTAGTGACTCTCCAAGATGATAAGGATCCCAAAAGTAATACTCAAGAATAAAAGTGTGGATCAAAATATGGAGAGCTGAAAAGATGATCATCAAAGAAAGGCGATCCCAAAATGGGCTTTTCCTTCATTGTTGTTTCCACCTGTGATGTTAAAATGACATTTCTCTTCCTCCTTATATAAGAAAAAGAATTAGCGTCAAATAATTTTGTCATTGCAAAAGAGTGTCATCGCGTGAATTAATTCACGTGGTCTTGTCCCACATTAAAAACACCATATTAAAAGAAGAAACTGTGTGGGAACCATTTGAGGAGGAGTTACGTGGTGCGCCGACCAGGAATGAGCCCAAAACATCTATCTCTACCTAGTGTAAGGTGCCTTTGGGTGTGTTATCATCCAACCTATCATGGTACAACGGATGGCTTCAGGTAGCATCAATGGTCTTCTTATGGAAGACTTAATGGAGGAGGAGCTCTTGGGTGTAGACTCCTATCAAGATCTCTATCTTGTTTTACAAATCGGATATAACAAACCACTGATGGACTTGATTTAGGATTATGTTGATTCGTGGGATCTTCAGCTTCTAATTATGATTTCTGAACTCTCAAGAGTGGCCTTCTATATCCATTGTTCAACTAGAGATATATTTGTGTTGTCCTTGTCTAGGGCGGAAAAATGGTGTGGCTCATGTTGGTTTTCCCCATCACAATAGTTGTGGGACTATCATTATGGAATGGTGTCTTCATCGCCATTTGTCTGGTTGTGTCTTCCAGGCCTCCCTCTTCCAATTAAAACATCTAAATCCTCAAATATTTTGGTGATTATTTTGGATCATTTCATTGTTTGGATGAAATCACATCTTCTCTCCTTTGCACAACGTTCCCTCATATTTGGGAGGAGATGGAACAGATGGCAATGTTTCCCCCCCGAGAGCTGGTCCACACCAGGAACAACTTATAATGGCAGCCAATGATAATTTTCAAATCAACTCTGATATTATGCGTGGTGTGCATGCATCTAGGTCATTATGCAAATTTCTTCATGAAGAGATAGTCAGCACTGGTGCCTTCAGAATTGGGATACGAGGGTGATCAATTGTCCTCTTCTCTTGATTTGAATGAACTATAAGAATGGGAGGTTTTTTTATGTGAATTTTCATTTCAAATTCTCGAGCCTCTTGGGAGTGCAGCATCAATAGGCGGAGGGTCTTGTAAAAGGATTTCGACATTGGGGATTTCTAGCATGTAATACTGGGAGGTTCATGGTGGGATTCTCTAGCCACGACGGCATATAAGAAGGGTAATTTTACTTTTTTCCATGTTTTTTTCAGTTTCAAATTCAAATAATGTGCCCCATGGGAATGAATTTCCATTAGATAGATGGAATGGTTTGGAGATATTGGCACAGAACTCTGACAATTTTTTCTGACCTGATATCGTTGTCCCCTACTCCCTCCAAGACCCCTCGTGCCTTCTACTAGGATACCTATTACAAGCAAGCCAGTTACCATCCAAGGAGAAATATTGATATATTCACCTTTTTCTCTTCCATCACCGGCAAGAGTGTCATGTCTGGGTCTAGCGTATGTTTAAATTTCTTCACTACTGTCTCCGATGTTTCTACATAATTCCCCTCATTTCTAACAGGGGTCGGTAACCCATGGGGTGGCATGTATGTCTTTGTTTACTGAGGGAATGTTAAAGGAAGTGGGATCTCAGAGTGTTTCTTCTTAGTGGGCATTCATGGTCTCCATGCTTTATGGGGATGCAGAGCCATGCATTGATGGTTCCCCTTTATCAGTGTAACACCCCGACATTTTATGAAAAATATTCTTTTTAATTTCATTAATGTATTGTGTTGTACGCTACCCCAAAAGGAGCTTTCACAACACTCAAACCTGACTTGTCTTGCATTACAGGCAATCACGGCCTTCCTCGATAGCTTTCATCGTACGCAATACCGAGTTTCACTAAACAACGATATGCTATTAAACTATATTTAAAACTAGCCGTTATGAATAGTAAAAACCACTTTTTGAAATTTTATAATTTTTTTTTCAAAATGGACTTCATTTTTTAATTCGGAATATCGAAATAATCCTAGGGCGAAATTTTGGTATTTTTCTGAAAACATTCAATTTTTGATGAATAGTGAAAACACTGGGTTACTATTTAAAAACCGACTTTTTATTTAAATAATTATTTATTTTGATTAAATTTATTTTAGGTCAAAATTGATACATATTACGTATATAAGTTCAATGCAATTCATTGGAGTCATTTTATAATAAATTTAGATATATAAAAATTTTATTTAATTTTTCACCGTCTTTTACCCACCTCCTAGGGGAAATAGCAAATTTACATAAAACATAATCGTACCGCTTCTTTTAGTGGAATTTAAAAAATCCGAGAGACACAGTTGATGTCAGTAAGTAAAATGTTGTTCAATGAGATGAAAATAATTTTTGGTGAATATAAACTTTTATTTTTTTTACCACGGTTAAAAGTAAATAGGGTAATTAAGGGTAAAAATGATATTATTATTACCCTAAAACATGTCCTAATTCTATTGTATAAGTTTAATTAGACCAAAAACAACCTTATTAATAATATATGACCATTTAGGCCCACTTGAATCAGAATAGGACATTTATTATTAATTTATCTAAAGAAGGGATAAAATAGTTAAAATCAATGTTTAATAAGAAAATAATTTTTAATATAAGGTTATACATAAGATAAATTAAACTATAAATATTCATTAGAATTATAAAAAGCTTTCCAACATAATGGTATTTTATTTGTAATTTTTAGACATTAAATAATTTAATTTATTTATGACACAAAGATGATGTAGTAATTATCTTATTAATGAAATATTGACATAATTGATGTTATAAATACCCAAATAAATGTAATTTGAGACTTTTTAGGAATTAAACTAATTTTCTAGGTTAATATGACATGTTAGGATTGATATAATTAACTTTTTGAGAACTAATAATTCTTTTATGATTTTCACAAAAATAAATTACAAAATAGTGTCAAAATTGACATAAAATAGTTTTTAAAACAAATATTATATTATTAATTGTTAATTTTTTCCTAAAAATCTAAGGATCGGACAAGATACTTATATAATGATAGGTGTATCATTAATGTACCACTTTGGGGTCTCTTGGATGTATATGGTAAGTTTATTAAGTATATAATATAAAAATACAATGTGACATGGTAAATGTCAATCTAATTAACTAAGAGTTAAAACTAAATGATAATGGTAATATAATGCTCTAAACTTGTCTAAATTCCATTTGATGATAGTATTTCTACCCATACATACCTTAGCTTCAAAATATATCAATTTGGAGCTATTTAAAACCGAATTCGTCTTTATAATAAAATAATGTTTTTAGTTTTTCCAAAGGAGCCCCTCTCCTCCCTTATAAAAGGGCACCTACTCCCTCTCTTCCTCACACCACTTTGAGCCTTCAATCTCGGCCAAACCTTGGAAAATTCTCTTATACACTTCCCTAGAAAAATCTTAGAGGTTCTGGTCTTCTTCAAAGACCAATTTTAGTGCCCTAAAAGGAGATCTCAAAGAGGCGCTTCAAAGAAGAGGTAATGTTCGTTACTGATTCTTTCAACATTATTTCTTCATCTACTTATTATTAGGTTTTTTCATTATAAAGTAATAACATAAGTATCAATAATATACTTATATGTTATTATAAGTATGAAACATCCCTATTTCACCGTCTATCCATCCTACGGATAATGAAATCACCGCGCGTGCGTACGTATGGAATACCGTCTCCACGCCGTGGTGTAATCTATTTTCCACCACCACCTTACTTGGATGGGTATGATGGTGTACATAATAAATATATATGATTATTGTAAATTTATATTGATTCTAAAATATTATACATACATTCCAATACAATTCCATGATCATGAGAATGATATCATCGCTCGTGCGTACGTACGAACTACCGTCTCCACGACGAGATGAGATCCACTGTCCACGTTTACCATTCATGAATGATTATAAAGTTTATATAATAAGTAATCATTGAATATATGACATAATAATGAAACTGGATTTATGTGTATATATATGTATGTCATCTAGTTAATTCCATTCAACTCAATAAGGAAACAAAAACAACGTTCATGCATACGTACGACCTACCATATCCATGAACGTTGTATTTCATTACATTTACTAATCTATTATATATATGTATATTCTAAATATATATTATATATAAATCATGTTTTATATTCTGGAATTATATAATCATGATCTATGTAATCATATGAATAATTACATGTCTGATCACGGACGACAAATGAAACGATTTTACCCAAAACGCTATTTAACATAGAATTTACAAAAGAACGGGTAAAATAAAGTCATAAGTGAACCATATATGATATCATAACAATGAGTATGATTATGGAATACGTCAATGACATTATTTAAATCATTATACAGGAGTTTCGGTCACTTATGAAGAAAATCGGATCTAAGGTAAGGGAAAATATCACAATCTCATTTTTATCTGAGATTGTTTATACTTTGGTATTTACTAGGGTGTATTTTATAATCCACATCCATTTTTCATCAATATGTAATATTATTTCCATCCACCTACAATTTTTTAAATCCTATTTTACCCTTCGGTGAGTTTTTAGTAAAATATATGAAAGGAATCTTTTGACATTTTTCGTATGAGGTACTTTTTTTTACTATTCCAACAAAAGTACGAGAAGAATGTTTATTTTAACTTATACGGCATGAATGGATTTTTAAAAAATTATTTCCAAGAAGCTTCCTTTACATTTTTTCAAGTATATTTTTAATCAACTTCTTTTAGTTTTGAATTTTATTACATGTTAAGAAAGGAAAAGTTTTTTTGAAGTAGAAATGATATTTTCCTGAAGAATGGAGTTCAAGTGTTTTATCAAAATTATTTTCCATCTAAGATAATAAAGGGTTCTATTTATATCCCTATTATTAAATTGGTTTGATTATTTTGTTATGGAATTATTTTGATGAATTATTTTATCTTATATGAATTGTTTTATGATGTCACGATGTTTAAGAATCCCATTTTTATTACATGGGTTATGCAATGTTGTATGATGTTTGATTTTGTGGCACACATAAGAATGGTATAATTATGAGATGGGTGGGACCTATATCTCCCTCCAATGCATTGGGTAAAGATTTTATATCTCATTAGATAGACATGGCTGGAACGGCAGGTTAAACTGGTTTAGTGAAACAGGACTGAAACGAGGAGTGAACTCAGTTCAAAAATGGACATTGTCCACTAAGATAGTCTTGGAAATGAGTCTTGACTAATAAGATATGATCTTATATGATTGTGTGTGTATTACACAAAGTTTCATGTTTTATATTATGATTATTGGGATTACATTTCACTACTATGATTTATCCCATGTTATGATATTATGATCTCTTTTGCAGGTTAAGATTTCAAAAATGATATGTTCTTATGAATATGATGTGATTGATATTTCTTTTGTTTACCCTTACTGAGCATTTGAGATCAAACTTTTATGTTTTCTTTTCCCCAGGATATAAAGTAAGGTTTTAGGTAAAAAAAAGATGATCTTTATGGGAGATGTTGAAGATCTTTCACCACGATTAGAAGATTATATTCCGAGTTTCCAAAGACACTAAACTATTACGGTCCTTGTTTGTGTGTTTTTGTTATGTAATAAGTATTCCACAAAATTAAGGTAATGTCCATGTACGTTAATCTTCGGGCCTCTACAGTTGGTATCAGAGGAAAGGTTTAGTCAACCTTTGGAAACTAGGATGCGATAACTTTAGTGAGATCCCTTGAGATATTTCTAAGGTATGTCTAGGGATGTCCCTAATGATAAATATAAGTATAGGATATAGTCCTAGAACTACCGTAACGATATTATAATTTAACCTAATATGTTACATATTGAGGGTACTCCCCCTTTTCTATATTTTTCCCCTAGCGTGAATTTTTCCTCTCACACTATTCTTTTTGGGTTTTAAACGATGGCTAGAACCCGAATGAACCGTGTTGATCAATGTAATGGACAATGCAATGATTGTCCTCCTAAACAAACAAATGTTATGGGAGATGGAGTGAAAAATATTTTTTCTATACTTACACAATCTATGAATCATTCTGGACTTCCAAATGAGTAGAGAAGGGAACAATATTCTATTGAGACCTTCATTAGGAAACGTCCACCTTCTTTCAGTGGGTCTTCTGATCCAATTGTTGCTGAACAATGGATCATTACCACTGAAAAGATATTTTCAGTTATTCAATGTTATGAACATGATAAAGTCATCTTAGCAGTATATCATTTGGAAGGTGAAGCTGATCAATGGTGGAATCTTATAAAGAATACGAGGCCAAGAGATGAAATTGAGTCCATGGAATGGGACAAGTTCAAGAACTTATTTTTCAATAAGCACTTCCCTCTTATTCTTCGAACAAAGATGGAGAAGGAGTTTCTTGAACTAAAGCAAAAGGATGATGAATCTGTTGGTATATACAAAGAGAATTTTACAAGGCATGCAAGGTATGCTTCTGGATTTATCATCCAACCTGAATGTAAAGTTGATCGATTATTCAGTGGATTAAAACCAAATCTTCAAAGGGCATTAGCTATAAGAGACTTCAGTAGCTATGAATAAATTGTGCGTTGTGCTATAATGGTAGAAATGGAATTTAGTGTTACTTATCCATCTCATAGTTTTGACAAGAAATGAAAGACAGAGTTCAAGTAGAAATCTCAGAATAACGGTGAAAAGAAGATGAATGTTTCCTTATGCTCAAAGTGTGGAAAGAAGCATGGTGGAGATTGTCTTATAGGGACTAGAAAATGTTTTATGTGTGGAAAAGAAGGTCATCAAGCAGCTGAGTGTCGAAGTAATGGAAAAAGTGTTTCTAATGATGTGAATAAAGAAAAGACTATAGAGAATGCACCACCAACACTTCAATGCTTCAAGTGCAAGGAAATGGGGCATTATGCTAATAAATGCCCTAATCCAAGGGTTAGTGATGATTGACATGAGCAACCACTTAAGGAAAAGGACAAAGGGAAGTCACATGCCATCACTATTGGCGATGTTGAATATGACAACGATGTGGTGGAATGATTAAGTGTTTATGTAATGGGATTCCAAAATAATGTTGTATATAGTATCGTGGAATATTGGAATATTTATGTATTGGTCTATTGTGGTTTTCAATGGTACCGGTAACCATGGAATGTGATTGAGATATTTTTGGTAAGCAGATGATATGCGCATAATGAAAGGATAAGAAGATAATGAGATGTTTGATTGTATTCATGAGCTCATGATTGATATAAGGACTAAGTGATATCATGGTTTGAGTGTATAGAATTTTGAGGATTTTGGTATGTGGAAAGAGTTAACTTTTAACAGCATTCATATTTTCAATAAGGTTCAATGGGTATTCATTCTTCAAGAGAATACATGATTAAGGTATTCACATGTTTATGGGGGATAAATGATGGCATTCACGTGATCATTTTCTTTATACTATGATCTTGGACCAATGTATTTTAGATAAGCCTAAAAATTGGAATGGATTATGTTGGACATAAGTTAGTATTGTTTAAGGATAAAACTTTTTCGATATTATTGATGAGATGTTATAGTAATATAGCTTTAGAAAAAAGACAACCTGCAGGACGGGCGACAGCCCATCGCGTCAGACAAGGCTGTGGGAATCGAACCCACAACCGAAGTACGACTGGCCTTTATTGCCTACCACTGGCCTACAGGAAGTCCATGTTTAGTAGAAACTAGTTTTATTATATTAAGCAGTATGATATATGAAGTATTAGTCCATTTTAGGAACCATATATGATTAATCTCATTATATATGGTCTTATATATTTTTTGATAACTTTTCTAACATTTTGTTTGAGACAGATGGAATGACCCCTCATTCTATCACATGATCTGCTAACACATCACGAATGACAAATTCAACTTAATTTCTTTAAGAGATGAAGTGGAATTTGTCCAATGAACAACTAACAGTGAGACTATACCAAAATCATGAATGTATTTATTCTAATTCCAATTTCATCAACTTTAGGGAAATGATCTTGAAAAACAAAAATGTTATCCTAGTGCTCTTATATCTGATGAATTAGATTCTACCGTAGATCGTCACAAATTAATGGCTTTGTGATTGCTGGATTTTCCATAGCCATGTTCTCTACCACTCTCCATCAGAACATGATGGATAAATTTCTCTTCTATATCTATATTTTCACCTATGTGGAAACCCAGTGATTAGTTTATTTGGGTAACCATTACGTTTCAGACTTTTGTTTTTAACAATTGGGTTTGGTATTCTTTTTTACGATGTGGGTTTCTATTAAATAAGCTTTCGAGTAGTAAACCATTTATAACCCAAACGAATTTCGAGGGAGAAATTCCTTTTAAGGGGGGTAGAATGTAACACCCCGAGCTTTTATGAAAAATATTCTTTTTAATTTCATTAATGTATTGTGTTGTACATTACCCCAAAAGGAGAATTCACAACACACAAACCTGACTTGGCTTTCATTACACCCAATCACGGCCTTCCTCGATATCTTGTGTCGTACGCAATACCGAGTTTCACTAACAACGATATGCTATTAAACTATTTTCAAAACTAGCCATTATGAATAGTAATAACCACTTTTTGAAATTTTATAAATGTTATTTTTCAAAATGGACTTCATTTTTGGATTAGGAATACCAAAATTAGCCTTGGGTGAAATTTTGGTATTTTTATGAAAACTATCAATTTTTGATGAATAGTGAAAACACTAGGTTACTATTTAAAAACAGACTTTTTATTTAAATAATTATTTATTTTAATTAATTTTATTTTACGTCAAAATTGATACATAATACGTATATATGTTCAATGCAATTAATTGGAGTCATTTTATAATAATTTTAGATATATAAAAATTTATTTAATTTTTCACCGTCTTTTACCCACCTCGTAGGAGAATTTGAAAATTTACATAAAACTTAATTTTACCGCTTCTGTGAGTGGAATTTCAAAAATATGAGAGACAAGGTTGATGTCTGTAAGAAAAATGTGGTTCAATGAGATGAAAATAATTTTTGGTGAATAGTACCTTTTTACTTTTTTTACCACGATTAAATGTAAATAGGGTAATTAAGGGAAAAAATGATATTATTATTACCCTAACACATGTCCTAATTCTATTGGATAAGTGTAATTAGACAAAAAACAACCTTAGGAATAAAATATGACCATTTAGGCCCACTTGGATAATATTTGGATATTTATTTTTAATTTATTTAAAGAAGGGTTAAAATAGTTAAAATCAAAGATTAATAAGTACATAATTTTTTATATAGGGTTATATATTAGATAAATTAGACTATAAATATTCCTTAGAAGTATAAAAATATTTACTACATAATTTTATTTTAATTGTAATTTTTAGACATTAAATAATTTATTTTTTTTATGACACATAGATGATGCATTAATTATCTTATTAATGAAATATTGACATAATTGATGTTATAAATATCCAAATAAATGTAATTTGAGACTTTTAATGAATTAAAATAATTTAATAGGATAATATGACATGTTATGATTGATTTAATTAACTTTTTTAGATCTAATCAATCTGTTATGATTTTCAAAAAAATCAATTACAAAATAGTGTCAAAATTGACATAAAATAGTTTTTAAAACCAATATTATATTATTAATTGTTATTTTATTCTTAAAAATCTATGTTTCGGAAAAGATACTTATATCATGATGGGTGTATCATTAATGGACCACTTGGTGGTCTCTTGGATGTATATGGTAAGTTTATTAACTATATAATATAAAAATACAAAGTGACTTGGTAAATGTCAATATAATTAACTAATAGTTAAAACTAAAAGATAAGGTTAATATAATGACCTAAACTTGTCTAAATTCTACTATATGAGGTTATTTAGACCCATCCCCACATTATATTTGAAATATATCAATTTGGAGCTATTTAAAACCGAATATGGCTTTATACTAAAATAATATTTTTAGTTTTTCCAAAGAAGCCCCTCTCCTCCCTTATAAAAGGGCACATCATCCCTCTCTTCCTCTCACCACATTGAGCCTTCATGCTCGGTCAAACCCTGCCATATTCTCTTCTCCACTTCCCTAGAAACATCCTAGAGGTTTTGGTTTTCTTCAAAGACCAATTTTAGTGCCCTAAAAGGAGATCTCAAAGAGCCGCTTCAAAAAAGAGGTAATGTCCGTTACCGATTCTTTCAACTTTATTTCTTCTTCTTCATATTCTTCTTAGGTTGTTTCATTATGAATTAATAACATCAGTATCACTCGTATATGGATATGTTATTATATGTATGAAACATCCCTATTTCACCATCTATCCATCCTACGGAAAACAAAATCACTGCGCGTGTGTACGTATGGAATATCGTCTCCACGCCGTGGTGTAATCTATTTTCCACCAACATCTTACATGGATGGGTATGATGGTGTACATAATAACTATAAATGGTTATTGTAATGTGATATTGATTCTGAAATAGTATACATACACTCCAATACAATTACACTATCATGAGAAGGATATCATTGCTCGTGCATACGTAAGGACTACCGTCTCCACAACGCGATGAGATTCATTCTCCACATTAACCATTCATGAATGATTATAAATTATATATAATAAGTAATAATGAAATATATGACATAATAATGATACTTAATTTATGTGTATATATATGTATGTCATCTACTTAATTCCATTCAACTCAATAAGGAAACGAAAACAGCATTCATGCGTACGTACGGCCTACCTTCTCCATGAACGGTGTATTTCTTTCCATTTACTGATCTATTATATATATCTATATTCTGAACATATATTATATATAAATCATGTTTTATATTCTGTAATTATGTAATCATGGTCTATGTAATCATATGAATAATTACAAGTCAAAACACAGACGACAAATGAAACGATTTTACCCAAAACGCTCTTTAACATGGAATTTACAAAAGAACGGGTAAAATAATGTCATAAGTGAACCATATATGATATCATAGCAATGAGTATGATTCTGGAATAAGTCAAGGTCATTATTTAAATCATTATATAGGAGGTTCGAACACTTATGAAGAAAATAGGATCTAAGGTAAGGGAAAATATCACAATCTCATTTGTATCCGAGATTGTTTATACTTTGGTATTTACTGGGGTGTATTTTATCATCCACATCCATGTGTACTAAATATGTAATATTATTTCCATCCACCTAAAATTTTTTAAATCCCATTTTACCCTTCGGTGAGTTTTTAGTAAAAGACATGAAAGGAATCTTTTGTCATTTTTCGTACGAGGTACTTTTTTTGACTTATTCGACAAAAGTATGAGAAGAATGTTTTTTTAACTTTTACGGAATGAATGGATTTTTAAAACATTTTTTCAAAGAAGATTCCTTTACAGGTTTTCAATTTTATTTTTAATCAACTTCTTTTAGTTTATAATTTTATGACATGTTAAGAGAGGAAATGTTGTTTTGAAGTAGAAAGGATATTTTCCTCAAGAATGGAGTTGAAGTGTTTTACCAAAATTATTTTCCAAATAAGACAATAAAGGCTTCTATTTCTATCACTTTTATTAAATTTATTTTATTATTTTGTTATGGAATTATTTTTATGAATTCCTTATCTTATATGAATTGTTTTATGATGTCACGATGTTTTAGATTACCGTTTTTATTACATGGGTTATGCAATGATGTATGATTTTTGATTTTGTGGAACACATAATAATGTTATCATTATGAGATGGGTGGGACCTATATCTCCCTCCAATGCATTGGGTAAAGATTTTATATCTCATGAGACAGACATGGCTGGAACGTCAGGTTAAACCGGTTCAATGAAACAGGACTGAAACGAGAAGTGAACTCGGTTCAGAAATGGACATTGTCCACTATGATAGTCTTGGAAATGAGTCTTGAATAATAAGAAATGATTCTCTATGATTATGGGTGTATGACACAATGATTCATGTTTTATGTTATGATTATTGGGATTACATTTCACTTATATGATTTATCCAATGTTATGATATTATGATCTATTTTTCAGGTTATGATTTCCAAAATGTTATGTTCTTATGAATATGATGTGATTGATATTTATTTTTTTTACCCTTACTAAGAATTTGAGCTCACCCTTTTTTGTTTTCTATTCCCTAGGATATAGAGAAAGGTTTTAGGTAAAAAAAGAAGATCTTTATGGGAGATGTTTAATATCTTTCACCATGATTAGAAGATTATATTCCGAGTTTCCAAAGACACTAAACTATTACAGTCCTTGTGTGTGTGTTTTTGTTATGTACTAAGTATTCCGCAAAATTAATGTACTATCCATGTACGTTATGCTTTGGGACTCTACAATCGGTGCAGTTGTCGCTTCTCAAAGACGATGAGGGTCCCTTCACGAAGAAGATTCTCCTACCAAAGAGGAGTGATATGCGAGAAGGTGTTTCAGTCCCAGTCATATGGTCTAAGGTAAAGGAGGATGGTGCTCGAACCTTGTTCTCCTACCCCTGTGCCTCCATTTTTAATAATAGAAAATACAAGGTAAAATGTTGTCTCTGATAATAAGGAATGTGAGAGGGATGGGGGTGACAAAAAATGTTCTCTTCTTTATGTGGAATCCAAGAAGTCGCATGCCTAAATTGTGATTATTCTCAAACCGAAAAAGACACAACAAACTCCCTTGTTTGTTGAGAACATGGTTTCCAATTGAATGTGCATGGGTTCCCAGTTAAATCCAATGTTTGGATTTGTTGGAAGAAGACTCTTATGGTGGAGGTGATCAGCTTATAATCCCAGTGTATCAACAAAAAAATGTAATGTTTAAAAGTTGTAGTGTTTTGGTCATTCATTTATGTTAGAAGTATGGTACGTGTGAGAATTGAGCTCTGAAGCTTTCTTTATACATTTCAGCATGGATCCCTGAATCGTTTCATGGGGGAGATTTCAATATCATCAGCGATCTGTCTAAGAAGAAGGGCAGCTCATCCATATCTATTGGTAGGATTTTGGACATTAGGGACTTCACTTCCTCAATAGATCTCTATGATATGGGGTTCTAGGGGAGTCATATTACAGAGTGAAAAAATTGGAGGCGTACTAGTCTCATTTAGAGTAGGTTTTATAGGTGCGTTGTCAACCTAACAGACCTTGATTCATTTTATCTTTCATCAATTACTCATCTTTAAAATTCACTCCCTAACAATTCTCCCTTTCTAGTGGATCTTCATGCACTCAAGATGCAAAAGGGGGGCCAAGCCTTTATTTACTCTATCTGCTGGCACCAGGTGCATGATTTCTTACCAATGGTGAAAATCTCATGGGAGGGAATAGGGGATTGTTTTCCCTGGAATAGATTTTCCAACCACCTCAAACGTCTTAGAAAGGACACTCTGACTTGGTCGGTTTACAGAAGAAATGATTGCACGAGGACAGAATCAATCCCAATGGACATTTATAGGGTGTAGTAGAAAATTATGTTGGATTAGAATGAAGATAATTTTACTTATCATTGTGATAAATATGTCTTAATGATAGAGAAACTAATTGAGATTGAGTGGGATCTAAGGAAGTGATCTCGCGTTACATGGAATATGGAGGGTGACCGCCACAATGACTTTTTTCACACTTTACTCAAGGATAAAGGAACTCTAAAGATCAACATTAATATGGATAACTATGACTATACCTAGGATTTTGATGTCGCATGACGTATGGCATATGTGAACTTTGAAGGACTGATGGCCGAAGTTGCCCTTGCAGATAGTGTGATTTATGATGGTAGTGAAGAAACTGACTCCTTTTTGGAGAGCATTCCAATGTTGGGGGAATCTGAGAATGATCTATTGATGACAATTACAAAGGAGGAAGAGATTAATTAGACAGTGATTGAAATGAAAAGGGATAGTGGTTGTGGCCCAAATAGATTTCTAGAAGGCTTTTATGTGAATGCATGGGACATTATTGGTCATAAGGTGGTCAAAGATGTCAATTATTTTTTCCAAAAGGGAGCTTTCGTCCAGGGTGTTAGTACTTGAAGGGTCTTGATCATTCCAAATACCAAATATCATGAAAAAATTGTTCAATTAATATCCATATACTTGCGTAATGTGTCTTACAAGATCTCGATGAGTCTCATTGCGAGGAGAATTGGTGGATTGATTCTGAATGTGGTCTCCAATGAATAGAATGAGTTTATTAAGGGTTGAAGCATCCAAGGAGTGGTAGGAATAACTAGTGATATGGTTAGAGATATTAATCACTGCAAAGATAGATCCAATTTTATTTAGTAGGATGATATGGATAAGGAACATGACAAGATGGAATGGTATTTTCTTCTTAGGGTGATGCGCTAGTTTATTTTTAGGGAATGGTCTTGTGACCTCTCTTTTTTGTGATTCTATTCTCATTAGCTATATATCTCACTTAGAGGGATGTGATTTGTCTTCTTCATGACTATTTGTGGTGTGAGTTAGAGTGAACCCTTTTCACTTAGTCTCTTTATATTTGTGAAGGACACTATTTTTAGAAACCTTCAGAGAAGACTGGCAGATGGATGTTTGAGGGAGTATGTTGGGAAGAAGGGAAAGGATGTCATCTCTAATCTTTTATATGCAGATGATGTGATAGTCATCACTAATGGTACTCGATGTTCACTTCATGGTCTCAAGGAGGTCATATTCTTATTATGGAAGGGCTAGAGGAGAGATTATCAATCCAGTTAACAGTAAAGTTTATATATCCATCATGTGTGCAGCCCAGAGATGTAGGGCCATCCAACCCATTTTGGACTGTCAATAGATTATCTTTCTTATAATTTATCTCAGGGTTACATTATCATTTGGTTGGATAAAGAAGAAATTAATTTATGGAGATATTTATCGGATACTGGAAGGATTTACAATTGGAATAGAAGAATTCTATCTTTTGGTGGGAGGGTAACACTGATCAACAACGTTCTCTCTTCCATACCTATGCATATATTTTCTATTATCTAGCCTCCCGAGGGAATAATATTGAAGATGGAAAATATCCTTATGGACTTATTATTGGATGCATATAAGTCGGGTCAATGTCATTGGTCCTCTTGGGTCTAGATGGACAAAACAATCGAGGATGGGGGAGTGACACTACATAATAGCACTACTACAATACAGGTCATGTAGACACGTTTAGTCTGGGATATTGTTGCTGGGAATTCTCTAAGTTTTACATTATTCAAGGAACGATATGGGGATTATTATCTGAATTCTATTGTGTTCAGGGCACGTCCCTCAAGACTAGGACTGTTCATGGTTGGGTTACATGAGGAACGTGGTGGCTCTGGTTTGTGGATCATTGGTAGAGGGGATGTTGGATTTTGGAAATTTAAATGGGTGGGGGAACAATTGTTTTCCTGGTTGTCAAAACATAGATGTCACCATTAAGGAAACCTGCGGGCACCCAATGTTCATCAGGTTGGTTCTGATCCAGAAATAGGGATGGTTTTTGATAATATATTCTTGAATTAAGAAGAGGATAGATGCTTCTTCATTGGATCAGGATGAGGTAGGTTCTACATTTGGTGTTATAGGGAGTGGAAGAATGCAATGAATATTCATGGTTATGGGTTGGAGAAAACCTGGTGGTAGGTAATTCCAACAAAAATGTGTTTTCTGCTCTATCATGACAAAAATATAGCTCTACCTATAGATGAGAACATTAATGTAGGGCAATCCTTTAGGAATCCTTTTGCTTTGGTTATATGTAATCGATAAGGGAATCGTCGAATCAGCTATTTTTTATCTTGAATAGATGGAGGCTAACTGGATCAATTTAACTCCTATAGTTTTCTTCAACAATGAGAATTTTTCATTTTAGGATCCTTTTCCCCTTGGATTCATGGCATGACAAGAAGAGACTCAAATTTCCAGGTTTGAACATCTATACATGCTTCCACTTTTTGGGTTATTTGCGAGGCTTGAAACAATGAACTCCTAGGATCCCAGAGCTTGAACTCCTTGATTTAGATGATAGTGAGGTCATTTTTCTATGAGATGGTCTCATTTTTGATGATTTATCAACACTCACCCTTGGTGTGAAATTTTTTGGTATGGTCCCACGCTACTAGCTATTTTGAGGGGTGGTGGGTCACATGGAATCATTCTCCCAGTGGGCTCAATCTAAACATGGATGGCTCTTGTATGTATAGAAATATGAGAGGTGGTGGGGTTTTATGAGACTCTGGTAGATTTGTGAACCTGGACTTGAGTGATTAATGTGGTATTGGTAATTTCATGTGGGTAGAGGCTTGGGCCCTCCTTAATGGTATCCCAGTTTACAGGAGTCAAAGCATTCATGTGTCCTAATCTGAGTCAGACTCAGATGTTTTGGTTTAATTTTTTCAGGGATGGTCGGAAAAAATGAATGAAGATGGATTATATCCTCAGTAGATGTCCTTTAGAGTCCAACCAAGGGTAGATCATTAACCATAAATAGAGGGAAGGATATTTTTTGGTTTATACACTCTCAAAGATTGGTAGTTCCAAAGACGAGATCGTTATTTATGAAATCATGGGCACCCTTCTGGTAAATGGTATGTCATTTGTGATTAGGGATGCCTTAGGGTTACGCCATTATTGACCTCTTTGACATTTGAGAATTTATTTTTTTTTCTTCCGCCAATTTATCCATTTATATAAAAATAAATTTTCGGTAACAACGTTGTACCTAACCAACCTGAAATACCCTCTCAATTGGTGCATAATCCAATTCTCCACTAACCCAAAGAGAGTTTCAGATCACCATGTTCCATCATGAAGCACATGGGAATTTAAAAATAACTATTGGGAATGATTTTATAACAGAAATATATATAATAATTGATTATGGTGAGTTATAAATTCATATATATAAACTAAATCACACCTATACAATTAAAAAGAGACTATATGAAAAGTGAAAGTGAAAAAAACTACAAAAACAAACCTCCAAGTGGTCCCCAACCAACGACAACGACCAATGACTCCCTAACATTGTCTGGAAAACATGAACCCACAAAGAAATATGAGATCACACACAACTACTATAAGATAATAATTGGATGAAAATAGTTAGTGGTACAAGCGTAGTGTGATCTAAAGGGGATTCTAGGATTCCACCCAATATTCAATATAGTTACTTCATAATCTCATTAAAAATGATAAAAATGAGTAATAATAAGAGTATATGGACATTATAAAAAATACATTTTTAAGAATTTTAAAAATCATTTAAAAACTATACTTGTAAAACATTCCATTTCACAATTTAATAAAAATTCATTTTTTGAGAAACGACAGGAAAATGATTTCACATGATAATGTATGATATTAATAAAATTATTAGAATATTATCATGATATTGAAATATTAAAAATATTAAATTCTATAGAGTAATGGTAAATAATTACAAAAAATGAATCCAAGAAGGAAACATTAGTTTGAAATAGTCATAATGAACAATGTCATGTATCAGGAATCAAATATATAGATTTCTTGGGAACAACTATGTATGATATTGAGTCTTCCATAGAAAATATAATAAAATTGTTTCATGGCTAATGTCCATTCTTATTTTAAGTCTCACAGGTCTCAATAAAACTAGTTCCACACACACCCTCAATCTTGGGCACATAGCCACAACATTAAGCCTTCAAATAATATATGTGTCCATTATATGGTTGTGAGTCCACTTATGAAGCATAAAATTGGGATAACCCATAAAACTATCTAGGTTCTGATGAATAGTAAAAATACGTATTGAGATAAACATGTTACGAGGATTACACGTGGATCCTTTTCAACAACATCTCAGTGTCAAAATATAACTATCTCAATGTAAATAATATATTTATGAACCCCCACAATAATGGAATCTATTATAATAAAAAAAATATCTACATAGGGATTATAATATTGGATAATTTTCTAAATCTTATAACTAGGCCATCAAGATTCACTAATTTCAATACAATTCCTTTTATAGAATAAATAATTTAAAAGACTAATAATATTCACTTCCTTTCACAATTCAAAATAAAAAAACAAATGGGCCTTTAAAGAATCATTTATTTTATAGAAATCATAAAAATATTAAAGAATAATTATAATTTTAAAAGGATTGACTATATTTTTAAAATTTCTTTCGCAATGTATTTCAATGTAAATAAATAATTTACTTCATATAACACTTAAACACCTATTTGAAAAAAAAATCAAATTTCATTCAATGAGGGTTCATTTTCATTTAAAATATTTAATCATTTAAGAATATATAGAAAATTTCAAATACTTTAATTCATTTAAATAAAATCAAATATGATCATTTAAGTAATGAAAAAATTGGCGAAAGCACTCAATTTCAATCGAACATTGTTCAAAATATATTTAATATTAAATCTAAATAAATGAGGAATTCGTTATTTCAACGAATAACAAATACATTAAATTCATAGAATTATAATTAATTCAATTTTTAATTCATGAAGCATAGTGTCAATGAAAATTTTATAAATAATTAAATGAAAAATTTTGAATGAATATTTTAAAAAAAAAATATAATGTGTATCTATGAATTATTTAGAACCAATGAATATGAAAAATGAAAAATATGAGTACAAAAACTAACTTATAGTTTAAGGAATTCATTGCAATGATTCAAATATGTGTAGCCACTGATGGAGATCATTGGATCTATGAAGATAGATCTCTATTGAATTGAGATGATATCCTAGATCTAAAATTTCAAATAAATAAACCATGATAAGATAAAATAAATGACATCATAACCATTAAGAAGAAGTAATGAAGAAGATAATATGGATCCAAATTAAAAATATAAGACTCACTAATAAATAATATTTTTTCTTAAATTGTGATTTGGTCTACTAATAGATGTAGTTTGGGGTTCTAAAATATCTTTATAGGGATCCAAAATGAAAATTATTTGATTTAATATTGAGTGGGTAGAGTTTAGGATTAACTAGGTTGTTTTAGGAATTCAATTAATATTTTTATATCATTAATTACTCTTTGATCAATATTTTTGAATGGGATGCACATTTTGTAATAACCAAACACAAATAGCGAAACATGTTTCACATGATGTTTAAACCAAGTGAAAACCATTTGATATAAATTAAATAGGTTTCATTTTTTTTAAATCTATAAATGATCCAGATACAATGAATCCCAGTTTGAAAACTTTTTTTATCCACATGCAAACATTATGATGACTATGCCAAAACCATGTGAAAACCATGAAATTCAATTGAATTCTTCAAAAAAGTTCCCGTAAAATATATATAACAAGCCACAATGAGATCGATTTATTAGGAACACAAATAATTGATTTAAAGAAGATAAAAACAAGTAATGGTATGTTACAAACTCCCCACAATTTGACCATTTTTACCATAAATATTCTAATTAGAATGATAGGACACAATGAAAAAATAAAAAACTTATTCATTTATCTTTTTTGGTGTATAATCCATGGTCTACATGTTAGACTCACCCAAATGGTGAGAATACACACATCAACAATATAAAAAAAGTAGGATCATCACACATATGAAAACTATAGAATAACCACATAATTAGAAAATCTCTCCCCATTGTTTAATTATAATCCAAAATGGTGTAATAAAAGCGATGAATGTCCCATAGAACAAAAGAATATTCTTATACAACTCAATAAGGATAAATATATATTATCATTCATCTATGGTATTGGTAAATAACTAGTAAGGATTTATTCCTATGTTATTTACTTAGTTGTGACATTGGGTTCACAAAATCGATCATCATATCTCAATTAGCTCACAAAAAAACTCCATCATAACCAGGTGTATAATAACCCATCCATAATATACATAGAAATTACATTAAATTTTTAGGGTACATAGAACCTTAAAAATATATATATTAAATGAAAATATTAGTCTATGGAAATTGGAAACATTTAAACATAAACAAAAGTACATTAGTGATCTATGTTATCTCTAAATAAGTTGTTTAGGACTTGAACCCTTCATAGACACATCATTATTAATACATATATTCATAACTGGGCTATGGAAAAATAAAATGGGGTGAGATTATACGCTCAATACAAAATAATAATGGATCCATTTATATATAAACATGAGAACATGTGTATGATAATGTGATAATAACATTAGTAGATTATATCCTACATAAAAAATATCAAAAAATGAATAATGGAATCAAACATGGTAGTTCATAAGACATGAATAAAAGGGAATTAACAAACAGAATCCAATAATTTACATAATTTTAATAATACATAGAATTGTGTCTTAAATAGACATGTGAAATCATTCCCTATAAGTAATGTCTGATTGATATTACATATATTGTTATTTAATGGGAACCACACTTAATCATGTGGACACACCAACATCCATAGTCACAATCCTTTGATTTTAAGGGATCAATATTGCCCATATTACAATAGTATATTGGTTTTCCACATATTCAAATATCACGGTCACAACACCTACTCAGTAGGACACACATCCAACCCCCGTTGTGTTAATTTCCTGGAAAGGGATTCGGTTTCCCCATATTAAAATAGTGGGGTACTCTCTTAAAAATGATTCAAATCCTTATATAATGAGATGTAAATCACTACATAATTAATTCTATGGATATTTCAGTCCAACCCATCTTATAGTAACATCATTTATACTTGTCCCACAGGATAATAATACATTACTTATGTCTTAACCAACAAAAAGATATGGGTTCTATAAAACTTAAATCATTACCCAAGAAATGATATGGGTTTCATTAACCTTTAATCACACCAAAATATATAGAAAAATATAGTTTTAATAATCATTTAATAAAAAAATATCCCATTAAAATAAGTGGGTTTGAAAACAGTATACTCATGGAAGAGAAAGGGGTGTCATTAGAATCATTCCATCAAAACGAGAAAATTCAAAAATAATATTTGTGGTTCCTTTTTGTATTTTTATATAAAGGAATGAGTTACATAATTTTATGTCACCATATATGAAAAATAACAAGGAGATATATTTTGAAAACATTTCTTGAGGAAAATATCAATTCTTTTTCAAGAATACTTTTTAAAAAATAAAACAATTAGAAACCCATTTTCATTGAAAATTCATTGAAAACAATGAATAAATTATTGAATTGATTTCCAAATCCATTACATTTAAAACAAATAAATGAATCAAAAAAAATATTTTCATACATTTTTTCTTGTATAATTTTAAAATATTCATGATAATATTTTTAAATCAATTTATTTGAAATAATGAAATTGTGAAATCATTTTGAAAATCATTTTCCTTGAAAACATGTAAAAGTTGATTTATATCATTTGGAAAACAATTTCATTAAAAATAAATTGAAAAACAATAAATAATTCATGATAAATTTTTATAACATTTTTTTGAATATATATTTAATATTTATGGATTATAGAGAAAATTATTTTTAGAAATCAAGGTTTTGACAGAACACGTATTTCCATCCAAAAGGGGAAATTAAATCAGATATTCGTTAAACAAATCCTAATTATATTGACTAAAAAAGAGTGGAAAAGATTACAAATACATTTTTACAACATGAATATATTATTTTTAAGAAAATTAATGTTAGTTATTGAGTGATGAATTATATTATTTCTTCACTGGATAAATACTCATAAACTGTCTTGATGAACAATATGATTGTTGAAATAAATTGTTAGCAATATGGTAACATTGAATCATAATAAAATTGAAATAATAAAATTACATGAATCATAGAATATCATTATATTAAGGATATTCATGATATATCATTTCAAATGTAGTATGTATATAGAAATATATTGATACATAACACAGAATGTTTATCAAAGAAGAAAAATTGATAGAGAAAACTACATTAAAAATATGGTATCATTTTGAACATAAATCACTATAAAAATGTACTTATATTATATATTTATATATAAATCAATTTTGGAATATTTATCATATAATAAATACATGGTTATTATATACACCACATAATCTAAAATAGTTTTGAACGTGGAATGTATCTCACAATTATAAAAATTAGATGAAATTTTCTCACCACTTGTCAAGACTCTCTTCATACACATAAGAACCTACATTATAATAAATATATTATTATTATAATTAATTTAAAGAACTATATTATTATGTATTATTCAATATATGGTTTTATTATGAATTAATATTATCTACTTCTTAAAAATCCAATGTTAAGGTTAGGCTTTATATAATATTCAAATTATTATTCACATGGGTGAAAATTTATTAGAGTATTGTTCATTATACATAAATTAGGATATAAGGAAATGTAAAATATGAAATAAATATCATTTATCATCATTATAATTTTATTATACATTTTTATACAATATAGATTAATGAAACTGACTGCATCATTTATGGATATGGTATGTTGTAGGAATTCATGAATGAAGATTATATACTATTGATGTATTGAAAAAAATTATGTAAATGACATATATGTAAATGTATATATGTTTATAACAAAATTAAATTATTTCTATTATTCCATATATATCATTTAGGCTCACTAATCATATCTCTATACATTCCATGTAGTGTGTGAATGAATCACTTAACATTGAGTGTGCGGTGGTCCATACATCCTCAAATGAAATTACAGTATTTAGACAAGATACAAATAAAAACGCTATTTTATAAATAAAAAATAAAAAATAAAAAATATTAAGGATGTTATAAATATGATATATAAAATTTATAAATAGTTTTTCCATCATAATGTCCACCATGGTAGGTGGTAAAGGAAAAATGAGCAGTCATCATTTAGTGAGGCATTAGATTCCCATACATGTTAATAGTAAGTTTGTTAGCCATTAGATGTTTTGTGTGTATGTGTAGGTATATATGATATCCTTAAAAAATATTATATTAATTTAAATGGTTTCATTATAAAATCATGGAAATAGAAGATTTTAGGGAGCATAGAATGGAAATAAATTAAAGGATCTCAGGGGATGTTACTGCATATAAATTAGTTAAATATTTTTCTTTTACAGTAAATGGATTCCATTGAATGATTTATGAGAAGAGGGATGATTCAACGAATAAGGGATGGTTTCTGGGAAGTATATAGGGACCTGGGTGAAAACAATATGGTTTGAGATGTTTGAAGAACATTGATTTTTGTTTTCCTTTTATAGGGAATGGAAAAGACACATATGAAAAAAATTAAAACAGGTTAGGTGAACTCATTTTTTTTGCCTAAATATGTTATAAGACAAAATAACTCAATAATGTAGGGTTAATGACCTCATTATGGTCATAAAATTTAATTTTTAAGTGGTTATGTCATTTGGACTCTTTTTATTGTTTATTCCCATATTATTCTAAATTTTACCTTAGTAAATGTAATTAATATTAAATACATTAACTAATAATTTTTGAAAAATACTATGATATGATTAACATATAGTGGAAAATATTAAGATTCCAAATATGTAATATATTTTTAAAATTTCAATCTAATATTTTTAAAAAATTAATTTAAATTTAATCCTTATAATGGGGAGAAACTACATGTTTTTATGTATAAATATCAATAAAACTTATTATTTTATAGTCAATCTCACTGTGAAATCTATTCTAATGAGATTAATAATATTAAATGAAAAAAATTGATCTAAATAATCCTTGAACCCAAATTAATATGTTCATTATCATTATAAAGAAATTACATAAAAAATTGGTTTTGTCTAATGTTCATCATTTTTTAGCTACTCTAATAAATGAAACACTATAGAAAAATACCTAAAATTTACCTAAACTATTATTTATGTTACAAATTCATAGATGATGGTTATTTTGAAATATATACATTAAAAACGTTCAAAAAATGGACTTAACATTTTATATCTATTAAAATGATGTAAAAATTCATCAATAAGAAATATTTTATAATATAATTATAATTTGGTTTGTTTTTATCATAATCCCATCGGATCTTTTGGAAGTGTATAATTCCCAATTTCATGGAGGAATGTATTCGATTATATTTTTGTTAAAATATCATTATTTTTGATATTTATATGTTCAATGGGTAATAATGCAATCTTGGGGGTGTTTTTGTGGGATCAGTACATAGAAGAAAAGGGAATCAGGCCATTATATCCATGTTGGATGGTTTGTGAGTGGTTAGTGAGAACTATTTTAGGGGAGATCCAATAAATCTTGTTTGAGGTAGTGGTATTACATATGGTTGGTTTTTATTTAGTATAACCTTGATTCCCTCCATATGTAATAGCGTGACTCAACTCCACTTGGACTGAGGAAGGTTCACGGTTTCTAAAACCAAGCGACCAAACCGTGCACCCATTTATAAGTCATAATTTTCAGTTTACCAATCAGGTTTTTCGTTTCACACCTAACTTGTAATCCCATTCTTCTCATCCATCCTTTTATATGAGAAAAATCTCTCAATATCTACCAATTATTGATCTATATCATATCAATCCTATTTAGAGCTATATCTGTTCTGGATTGATGCTCTATATATGTGTAATCTTCCAATTCTTCGCTTGTCATAATTAAGGTTGTACCATTGGTGATATTATTCAGAATCTATATAACACAACTCATTTGATGGAATATAGGATTATTTATTAAGATTCGAATGATTCTACAACTTTAACAACTTTTATGAGTAAATTTTCTAATGGATTTGAAGTAGGTCATCTACGTGTTATATCTCATAGTTTCATTGTAAATTTGGGAATGTTTGGTTTTTCTTGGTTCTATAGTGTGGTTTCCTTATCAAAAATGTTATGCATTAATAAAAATTTGTGTATAAATGAATAATAGAAACCTTCATAGTCTCTATAGGATGTATCATGGATTATTTGACTATATTTTGGTCCTCCCATGAGGTTCCTTGATACTACAATGTTTAGAAATATGTTAAGAAAGTCCATGGTATTTGATTGATAATGTTGATCCAATGATGATTATGTTTATTTTTTTAATTGAAATGTGAATGGAATATTCATATTCTGTATATATTTATTATGTTCTTAAGGGGTAGCTAGGAATGAAATTAAAATGAGTTAACTGGGTTAATTAAGATCATGGAATCTGGAAAATTAATTATTATAGAAATAAATAAGAGTGTTAATGAGTATATTTTAGTGAATATGTTTAATTTTTATTTGTATATTAGTTTGAATTTTTAAATATAATTTCATAAGGTTATGGATAATTATATGAAATGGGTTAAACAATGTAATTTATGAATATTCATAATGATATAGGAATGGGAATGAAAAATTAGATAGATTGGTTTTGTATCGTAAATAGAAAAGGTGATATTTCTTAAAAAAATATATTTATTTCCCTTGTCTACTATTATATATTTTTATTTTTATATGTATAGGTTGTTTTTGGTTGAGATATGGGTTGTGTGTGGTGAATGGATGAATAATTGGGTTCAAAAGGATTGTTTCTGTGGGATAACGGACTAAGGCTCCCCCAATGGGTTGAGTTCAACTGATTCACTAAGTATGCCAACAATCCACTGGTTATAGAAGGGTATGATTAAAAATTCTCCAAATAGTTTCATTCCACCTAGAATAAGGCTTGGAGATGAGTACATCATGATTTTTTGATTTATTACCACTAATGATATAGGGAAATTAATTATTTTATTATATAGAGTGATAAATTCCATTAACCTTTTAGTGATGAATGTAAATTCATATCCCATGGATTATCTTTTTATGACGAACTAATTAATAATGAAGGTTCACATAGTGTATTTGACATTATGGGTTTTAATTGCAACGTAGTTTTTGTTTACTGGTTTCCATAATACTATACTTTATTTAAATGTAAATTATTTAATATTTTCCCAGAATAGCTTCTTATATTATACATTTTTTAGACACCACTGGTTGTTTCTAATTAATTTTTACTCAGACCCTTTAGGGGATGTTGTTCGACACACTCGTAAATTTCATATAGGTATGTTAGGAAAAAGGAAAGGCCATTTTTCATTGGATTTGAGTCATGGATAAGAGTTTCGTAGATGAAGTTGCATAATTTGAGTTAGGACCATATTAGGGATACCACTATTTTAATTTATATTTGGTTTTTTTCACTTCCACTATAGCATGATTTGACATGTTTGCTACTGGTTGGAGTTTGTATCCATTTTAAGATATGGTTTTTTATACAATCCCATTATTCATTCGATGTTGTTTATGGTATTATACTTATTTCATGTGTTTTCTTACTATTGTAAATTGGATATGATATCCCAACATGAATTGTAGTCCCTCAATTCTAGTCAATAACCACTGCAATATGGGAGTGGAATGTGAGGTTATGTGGAGACCCGAATCAGGGTGCTGGTTTAGTGGTTCCCGGGATGGGGATTTGATAATATGAATATAAAAAATCATGGAATGAATATATAATATACTTCACTATATTATCAATCAATAATTTCAATTAATTAACTTTACTAGGGTAAAATAGCTTTGTGGGTATAATAAAACATTCATTTTTTATTAAATCAGTTTTCATTTTTTATTTCAAATTAATTTGTGACCAATGAATTCATTTTATATTTGTGTCTGACATATATATGGATTAGATATTCATTCCTTTTAATAAATACTAATTTATTGAATAGTTTATATTAAGGAAAATTTTAATAATATAACATTATTAGGTAAAAATTGGTCTTAAATGCTACATAATCCATCATGGAAGGTCATTGTTTCATGTAGTACATGATTATTTTTTTTCCTTCTATGCAACCCATGCCTAAAAAAGTTATTTAAAAAAACTCTTTTTAGTGTTTTTTGAAATTAAAAATATAAAAAGGATTAAATTAATTTGAATAAAATTTACAAAATCATTGGGTGTTACATTCTACACATGTAATATTAATTTCTCCCTTGATATTTTTCTACGTTACTAAAGGATTAATACATGACGGTTTCATTCATCGAAACCCAAATCAAATAAATTAATACTAAAAAATCATGTAAAAATTAAAGTTTGGAACCATAATAGTTAAGAAATTTTACCTAACAATAAGTTTATGTATTGGATAACATTTGTGGAAAATGAAAACATGTATATGGATGAGAAAACATAATATTTTGTTTTAATGGAGATTGATTGCGAACATTGAACATTATATGCGAGTGATCACAAAACCCTAAATAAAAAATGATCAGAGGGACCATATGATTCATAATAATTAAAGGTACTAATAAATATATTTCAATATCCTTAACCAATATTTGAGGATATGATTTACAATCTATGAATATAAGGAAATATACATACTATATTTCATTCATTTTCAAATGTACAAAAAAACCAGTTGGCTTTTCTTTTTCAAAAAACACTTAATCGTACTCTATGGAATATAGGTGAAATTTTCAATCATGGAGTGAAAAAAATTATCAAATCCATGCTAATCTATACAATTATCATTTTTTACCATTAACACAATGTTTTTATAACATGTTATCAAATATAATTATATACTCATTGGTGGGATAATACATTATTCATACAAACATAACATTATTTTTTACATAAAATTTCCATAAATGTATAACTTTATAACCCTTCTCAAATATAAAAATCAATAACATTACAAATAATGTCATGAAATTTTTCAAAGAACACCTACAATTGAAACACCATATATTAAAATGTTAATATTGTTTATCACATCTTTAACATGGATAAGCACATTTTATAATCCTTTGAACCATGTTAATAACAAAATTTAATAAAACCTATTTTTAAAACCATAAAGACAAGTTATTTTGATTATTACGGTATACATTATTTAAATCCATGACGTTGTAAACATCTTCATGGATGACATATATATCTTTTTCAACAAATAAATCTTCAGATAGAGGTTATGCAATGTTATAAGTATTATTATATCAAAACCAATCATCTCTTTATCCATGATAAAAAATTTATCAGTATCATGATCACATTATGGGATCCAATCCCTAAACCAAAATATAACATTTAAATGAAATCACCTTTCTATGTCATTATATGAATTGAATTTTTTCTCATTCCATAATTATAAAATATTCAAAAAAGGTGTATATATTCCACTATTTCTATAACATAATCATTTAATTCCAAAACATCAATAAATTATTCATAAAACAATTTCTTAATATATTTCTCTTGCATCATCAAATTATTCATTAACAAGAATTTTGTATAATATGAAATTTAATTCATTTATTAAGGTTCCCCAACCAAAATACAGTCTTACCACTTATGTTTTATATAGAAAATACAAGAATAACAACACATGACATTCACATTTTATTTGTGGTCTCAATAGATTTATATCTATAATAAATAACCATTCCACATTCTTGATTATATATTTTAGATTTCCACATTGGAAAAATATTTGAATAATGTGTATACATTATGCATATAAAACATTAAATGTTAACCATGTTTCTTTTACTTCTCTCCTCTGACTAAATCTACAATGAAATGGGCGAGAAACACATATCACATAAGAAACCCAATTAATAATGAAAAATTAATTATGTGATTAAAAATTCGTGACACCAAACATCTAATTGAAGGTCCCTGATATTAATTATAGTTTATTCTTAAAAACATATATTTACATCTATAATGATTTTTTGGGAAAACTTCATGAATTGGAAAAACATGTCCCCCAGGGGTGTCAAACTAGGTGGGAAGAAAGAGTCATTTTCATGTACAATGTTATGTTGAGTCAATCTTGACACACATTATTGGAGTTGTTACTTCCTAGTACAACTGTTCAAGATCCACATCCAATTTTAGTATATAAAATGAATTGATTTGTTTGAATCCACAAAATCTAGCCATTACAATTATTCCAATACACTTTATTACACATTTCTTTATCTGTAGTATTATACATACACATGTTTTTTAGTGTTCTCATACTGTTTTTATCAAACAAGATTCAAAGGTATAACTAATAACTATCTCTAATACAGTCTATAACAACCCTATATTAACATAAAAAATAATTGCATTATGTTTGAAAAATACATAAAATATTAAATATAAATATTACAAAATGCCATTTTATTGTAGTTCCATTGGAAACAAAAACACTAGTACAAAATAGAGAAGCATTATGTCCAACTAGCTTCATAATTACTAGAACCATTCATAGAAATATCATAAATAATTCATATCTTCATAACTTGAGGAAGGAAACATAAAAATGGGTGATCTCAGATTCTCATTAATGGTAGAAAATGGAGATATGAATGAAAATACCAAAGCACATGGGTATGATAATGTGATCGTAACATTATAAGATTATACCATGAATATCAGAGATCACAAACGTTGATAATGGAAAAATAATAATTCTATTTCATAAGACCCAGATCTTATATAAATAAATTACATAATATATGACTGTATAGAATTAGAATCATACAAGGAGTTTTGTAAGATATAGACTTATTATATGTGTCCCTATATGTTAATAATCACTGCTATAACATATCATAGAACTACTTTGGAATAACACCTATTAGGTGGCACACACCACCTACCCTAGTCGCATACCTTTATTTATAAGGGATTAGGTTTCCCAATATTCACATAGTGGATCAGGTTTTCCTATATTCCAGCAATATGGTGACTATACCTACTGGGCAGGACACACTAGAACCCCCCATCGCAAGACATTCCTTGAAAGAGATTAGGTTTCCGTATCTTTCCATAATGGATCCAGACTATTGACTTGATTGAAAAAATTATATAATGAGATATAAATATTTCTCCAATTCATTAGATATAGATATAATTCCCAAAAATCTCATAATAAAATCATTAATTCATGTTACAAAAGATAATAAAACCTATATGATATTATGTCCCATAAAAGAGATGGGTTTTATAAATATCAAAAAAAGACCCATGAAATAAAATAGGTATCATTAACATCAAATCATATCATAAACTATGGAATAATTAAATGTCTGAAAATAATTTCATCAATGTTTATCTTGTGAAATCAATTATGTTTCAAAATAATATAACCAGTGAAAGGAAAATGGATGTCATAAGAATCATTCCATCAAAACAGAAATCATTCAAGAAATAAAATTAATGGAACCTTTGTATCATTTACTAGATGGACATGAGTAACATTAATATATTTCAACATTTATTTTAAATTACTTGAAAATATATTATGAAATCATTTCCTAAGGAAAATATCATTTCCCTTATGAAAATTATTTTAAATACCTAAAACCTTTACAAAACCATTTTCATAGAAAATTCATTTAAAAGATAAAAGGAATGATTGAAAACATTATGAATAATTTTACCCTTGATGGATAATAGAATATTCATGATAATAAATTGAAAATATATTCCTTAAGAACATATAAAATAAAAATGATAAAATTTTGAGACCAATTTAAAAAAAATCTTTAGAACATTATGAAAATCAATTTCCTTTTAAACATGTAAAATATGTATAAAACATTTAAAAATAATGTCATTTAATCTAAATTAAAAAATAATTATTTATTTTAAAAAAATTATTTTAATTTGAAATTCATTGAAAATATGTGAGGAATATAAGAAAACATCTTTAGATATCATGATGTTGATAAAACATCAATTTTGGACCGAATGGAGAAATAAAGTATTATATTTATTAAAAAAAATTAATTATCATAAGTACTGAATAGTGGTAAATGGTACCAATAATTGTATATAAAATTAATATATATAGTTTATTAAAATTTATTTGTTTTATAGAGGGATGGATCATAATATTTCATCATTGGATGAACAATCAAAAACAATATCCTTATATGATGAGATTGTAGAAATAACATGCTACAAAAATTGTGGAATTAAATAATCTTAAAAAATAAACAATAAAATAAAATAAAGCATAAATAATTATATATTAATTTCAATATAGATATAAATTTTCAAATGTCATAATTATATGGAATAATATTGTTGTATAACATGAAATATGTCTCAAATAATGAATATTTAGACAAACCTACTTTACCAATTTGTAACATTTGATCCATAACTCGTTATACAAATTACATAAAATAGATATGTAGATGTCCATAAAAAATTATATGTATCAATTATTTCATCCATTGGTAGTATATACACCAAAAATAGTAATAGAGTGGTGACCATGGCTTGTATCTCTCATAAATAAAAAGTGACATAAAATTTGCTTACCTTGAGAATTGAATCTCTTTATACTTGTAAGAAAAAAATGTATATAAAATATAAGATTATGATAAATTTTTTAAAGAAATATATTATGATATATAATTCAATTTATTTTTTAATTATGACTTTATATTACCATACTCTTAACAATTCTCTCTAAAGGTCACATTTCTGGTAGTATTCGCTTCATTTCGTAGGTGCCTTATTTTTTTATCATTTCTCATTACTCAAATATCAAAATTTAAATAGTATAAAACATGATACAAATATCATTATAATAAATTATATGTCTATTATAATAATCTAAATAATATATATGAATTAAATGAAATAAAACATTCTAGAAGATGATTGTTCTCACATAGACATTAATGATGATTCAATTATATTGATGAATAGAATATAAGTAAGTAAATTTAATATATGTATATTTATATATGTTTATTATTTAATTAATGTAGATTGATAATTTCATAAATAATATATATTTCTAGTAAACATATTTTTAATACAATCTATGTAGTGATTGAACGTATCCCATTTCATTAAGGGGGAAGTTGTCCACATTTCCTCAAACAAAATTCTTGTATTTACACAAGATGGAAAGAATAAGGGTATGTTATAAATAATAATTATGTAATAGTAAATAAATTATAAATATCATATATATCATATATAAATATACTTTCAATCAAAGTGTACACAATTAGAATTGGTAAAGAAAAAATGAATAGTTATCATTTTGTGAGACGGTAGTTCATTATACATGTAAACATTATAATCCATAAAATTTATATAGAATGGTGAATCTTTTTAAGTTGAAAATAAAAAATAATAACTTCCTATTATATTTTTATACATTATTTATAAAACAATTTAAAAATTAGATTTTAGGTAGAGGATAATAAAAATAATATAAGGGAGGATAAGGGATGGTGTTAACTCTTCATTGAGATACTCATTTTGGTTTGCGCAAATGGGATACTTGGAAGTATTTATGTTCAAAGGGAAGAATAAATGTGGAATTGAGGTTTTTTGGGATGTTTATTTAGAAAATATTGATAGATCATATGTTTTTTCAAAGGTGTGGAGAAGAGAGAGAGGTGGTGACCTTTTATGCAGATGATAGAGGATAGACTAGGAAATTTTGAAAACAAGTCTGTTGTACCCACATTTTGACAAAAATATATTTATAATAAACCAATAAAACTCAATAATGGATGTTCTATGTGCCTAATTTGGATGACTAGTGGCCTTTGGAAAACATTCTAGGTCAACTGGGACCTTATGATTAAAGATCATTCAATTATTATGCTTAATTTTACCTTAATTGCACTAAATATCTTATTTTATTGGATAATATTTTTGGTAAAAAATTATTTTTCAGTCATTAGAAATTATAAATTATAATTTTAAAATTTTTTAATCCATTATTCCTAATTCTAATCAGATAATCATATGAAAAAAATTAAATATAATCCCACTGAGGAATGATAATATTAGTTTAGAATGTAAAAACATCCAAAAGATTATGATTTTTTTATAGTAAATCACAATGTGATATTGATCCCAATGAAATAAATTGTATTTATTGAATAAAATTTATGTTAATAATATTTAGAACCAATTTAGAAATAAATGTACCCATATAAATATATTTTATGAAAATGTATTTTTAAACTAATGTGTAAAGACCCAGAAATTTCAAGGAAAATTTTTCTTAATTTTCTTTGGAATTTTACAAGAATGCAGTTTCTGACGGTGCCTGATTCCGAGGCCCGGTGTGCCCGGAATTAATTTCAGAAGTTTGGCTCGGGTACGTTCACTGAACGAGCGAGCGGGAATTTCTATCTTTTGAACCAGTGCTTGGAATTGAAATCTGTTTGCACCGATGAACTCGCAATGCCGGTAATCGCTTAAGAGAACCTTTACCGTAGTTGCGTTTGTGCGGGAGAAGAAGTTAATTTTTGGGGTTTAATTAAAAAAGTGAATAAAATTGTTAAATAAAGTTTATTTCATGTTATGTTGTTAAATTATACCATGGGAAGTTGGTAGTGGGCCCACATCCATCCAACTTCCCATGTGAGGATATTTGAAAGGGTGGGGCCCAAACGAACCCCTCCCCACCTCTTCAAATTCCTTAACTTTCCTAACCCCTCTAAACCCCCCATTTAAGTTTTGATAACTTATCACCTCCTTAATTTTATAACATCGTATGTTAATAACTTAAGTGAGTTAAATGTGGGTTTTGAATTTTCAAACTCTTGAAATTCAAAACCTATATTGGGTTAATAAAATAAGTGGGAGGATTATTTTATTTTGGGGTTATTTGTTCTTGTAATGGAGACTTGGGAGAGAAAAGGCAAAGTTTGAAGTCTTCTTCTTCTTCAACATCGACGAAGAACGCGAAGAACACCTTCGACGTAGAATGCGAAGAACACCTCCAACGAAGAACATCTCCGATGAAGAACGCGATGTCTTCTTACAATGACGTTTTCCCTTCGAACGCACCTCGACGACAACGGAATCGACGTTCGCTTTCCACGATGCCCCGCTTCCCTGACGCTCGTCATCCGCAATTTGATTGACGTGCACCATTTCTAAATTGAGGTAGGGGAATTTGTTTTTTTGGTGTTCTCTTATCTATTGAGAAAAGAACGACGAGCGCAGACCAACCAATTCCAGGTTGATCCGCGGATCGTTCGATCATGCGGAATGATGTTGAAGTTTATTATTTAATTATTTTGTTCATGAATTCTATCTTGTCATCCTTCGTGATTTTACAACCAGTTATTATCGATTAACGAGAGGGGGCCGGACCACAAAAAGACGGACGAACCTCCTCCATTATTGATATTGTTTCTAATATGGATGGAACGGGATGGCCTGGGGCCGTCGCACCACGCGAGAATCGCTCGGTAGTTTTACGCGACGTCGTCGCGCCGCGTCGAAGGAAGTCAAAGGCGCCGCGGCCGGAGCGGAGCCGCGACGAAGGGGCGCGACGCCAGAACGCCGCGCCTGAGAACCACGAAGACGGCACATTTCGTTTTGACATGCGGATTGACGGGCGACGACGAAGCAGGTCGTTTGGGCGTTTCAATCACTTCGCAGTGAAGATGGCGTCCCGGAGGGACCATAGGCGAAGACGACAGGAAGAACGAACCACCGGAGCGCGTCCGGTGGTCCGCGGAAGGCGGTGGCGGCGTGCCACACAGGCGCGGCGGCGCCGGCGACCGATGGCGGCTGCGCGCTGCCAGAAAAAGGTGCGGCCGGCGAACCGCCGGCCTGAATCAGCGACGAAGGGCGGGGGATCCACGCGCCCCGCCCGCGTGTCTGCCCGGCCGCGCTTGCTGAGCCGCAGCCGGCCGGTCGGGCCGGACCGAACCGATCTGCGCCAGACCGGATCGGGCCGGGCCGAGCATAGCCGGGCGGGTCGACCAGGTTCGGGTCGACCCGGTTCGGCCGACCCAGGGGGGGTCGGGCCGGGTCGCCCCGGGCCCAGACCCCCCGTTTTCGGACCACTTTCGGTCAAATGCCTGTAACATGGTATACGGGCCTCCAAACGACTCGACGTCAGTGGAAACACGATCCTTGGAATGAGACGGTCGTTTCGGTATATCACACTCAAGGTTTCGGAGAACTTTGGGTTTGGCCAGGTTGGTTCGTACACGAAACCAACCGGGCCCTCGGAGCGGAAACACTCGTAACTTGAGCTCCGGACGTCCGAATGAAGTGCCATCGACTTTGTTGGGTTCCTCTTAGTGAGACGGATCTTTTGGCTTACTCCGCTCGAGGTTTGGATACCGTCGGAGTGTGGTCGGGTTGGTTTTAACTTAAAAACCAACCGGGCCCTCGGAACGAGAAAACCAATAACTTCCAGACCAGGCATCCAATTGATGCGCCGTCTATTGCGTTGCGTTCCTGTTGACGATACAGAACATTTGGCATCCTTCGCCCGCGATTTGGATGCAATTGGATAGTGGCCGGGTTGGATTGCACCAAAAATCCAACCGGGCCCCTGGAACGGTAAAGCTGATATCTTTCTGACCGGACGTCCGTTTGACGAATCGCCAGCGGCGTTGTTGATCACGATGAGAAACGGTCCCTATGAGTATACCCTATGAGAGTTCGGGGTACAGTTGAGATACGGCCGGGTTGGTTCTCTCACGAAAGCAACTGGGCCCCTGAGACGAAAGGGCTAGTAACTCACAGATCAGGCGTCTGATTGACGCACCGTCTGTTGCGTTGAGACCCCTATGATGAGGCGGTTCTTTCAGATACTTCTTCGTGGGACTTTGAGATACTTGGAGTATCGACCTGTAGCTCGTGGAGCGGACCCTCCTAGTGACGATCGTGCAGAGTACGAAGACCGTGTAGCAGGCTGAGACCTGACGACTGCTTGACCGACTCGACATGGAGTGAGTCGACTAGCTCAGTGGACGGAGCACTACTTTCAGAGGTGCAGACCCATGGAGGACGGAGCACTACCTGTGTGACACTCCAGACCTGCGGTACTCTTCCGGAGAGTACCTCAGCAGGCTACTAGGGGGTGTGCACTACTGTGTTAGGGTGACATACCTCGGCGGGAAGCACTACTGTGTCTGGGTGGCTGACCCGCGGTACTCGACACGATGAGTATTTTAGCAGTCTTAGGTTAGTGAGCAGTACCTCAGAGTCGTGACAGGACCACTGTACGCTCCAGAGACGGAGCTCTTCAGTAGTTACGGTTTCGATAATGAAAATCCTGGTTTGAGCTGAGACATTTGACCTTGTGTTTACCTCATGATTGAGATGGGTCACTTCCTAAAATAGGTATATGTACGGGCATATACCTGGGAGTGGTTATCCGTTGATTTCACAATCCTTGTGTTTCCTCATGATTGAGATGGGTTACTTGATAACCTAGTTATATGTATGGGAATATACTTAATTAGAGGTTATCTGTTGAGATCTTCTTTGTGGTTATCCTTGTTGGTTTAGTGAGACCTTGAGGGTCTCGGGGTCCCTACTGACTATCGTTATACTCACCCCTGCACGGGCTATGCCCGCACCTCATTGTGTTGGTTTCAGATGACGGGAAGTGCTGACGGAGGCCGAGTGTTCAAGGAATGGTCGGTACACGGAGGTAGAATACACGACGAGTCAGTACCTGTAGGTGGACTACACGACGTGACGACTCACAGAGGAGGTTGACAGATGAGAGCGTAGAGGAAGCTATCTGTACCAACCCTCAGGTAGGATCCGTGGTGGACGACTAGGAGCTACGCTATCTGTACCTACCCTTCAGGTAGGATCCGAGGAGGACGACCCAGGAGCTGCTTCCTTCTTCCAGCTGTTTGTCTTTTTGTAGTTGTACTTTCTTTTGGGTTTGTATTCTGGCCAATTTACTTTTCAGCTTTTCTTTTGTACTTAGTGTTTTTCTTCCTCTTGTACTCTATGGTGCTTGTTTTCTTTTATAAGGCAATGCCTTCCCAGTTATCGGGATTTTACGCCTTTGGTGCTAGTCGCCTGCCCCTGGCCTATGGAAGGCGGGCTTGGGGTAGTCACGGCATGGGCCCCGAGGATGGGTCGTGAAAAATTGGTATCAGAGGAGTCGGTTCTACCGCAGAACTTATAACTCTGATATTTTCTTTATGTGAAGCAATAGTGTTAAGAGTATCGAGTGTGTTTTTCAGTTCAGGGAGTCTAGTGTTGGTGCGGGCGGCTGACGTATCCATAAACCAGGACCCTGACAACTGATTTCCGACATTGTGCACGAAAACACTGATTGCGTGTGTGTTTTCAAAGGTTTCCCCTTAAAACAGCTCAAACCAGGTCAGCTCACCAGGTATAATCGTTTGACCGTGTTATGTTGTTTCTTTCAGGATGCCTTTTCTCGGACGACCAACTAGAGCCTAGAGGGATGTGTGTGCTGACAACCTGTCGAGCGATGAGGCTTCGGTATAGGGCCCTCTTGCAGTTGAGGCACCATCGGAGGCACCAGTGGGACTACTACCTGTTGGGCCACCGATGCCAGTAGCCCCAGCAGTAGGCGATACATGACGCTTGAGCATGCTGCACGAGTTCCAACGCCAGAGGCCACCCAGGTTCCGGGGAGAGACGGACCCGCAGGCGGCTGGGGTTTGGCTAGAGGCTATGGTGAGAGTTTTCAGGCAAGTGGGGACGCCGGCAGACTTCATGGTGATCTTTTCTACCAGCCTCCTTCTGGAAGCAGCAGGCAGGTGGTGGAGCCACTTGTTCTAGTTTTGCGACAGGATGACCTTCGCATGGGAAGACTTCGAGACCTTCTTCAGTGTGGAGTTTGTGCCAGTAGCTCTACACCCCGAGCGTGTACATGAGCTTCTGCCTTTTCCGCGTGTTTTTCGATTAGCAGCCGAGTCATCTGTGGGCAGTAGACAGATGATGCAGAGGCCCAGGATGGCCAGACTAGCAGTTGGACGATCTCGGGTTTTAGGACCAGTGGTGCGGGGCACCCGTGGTGGGGAACAGAGCTAGGCATGCCAGAAGAAGGTTGTGTTACTCATGCGGCGGAAAGGATCACCTGGAACGTGACTGTCCGACTCCTCATACGGTTGATCAGCGAGTGTTGGAGGAGCCACTGAGGCAGAGGCAGCGACGAGTGCTTGAGCAACAGCCGAGCAGTGGACAAGGCAGTAGAGCTCTAAGAGCAGGTGGGAAGGAGAGGAACTAGTGGATACGTACATTGTACTTCTAGTTCCATGTTGATTTTGTATTCGTTTCATTGTACTTTGAGCTATGAGCTGCAATAATAAAAAGACACTTATCTTTGAGATGTTTTCTTTCATGTCCTTTTTTTGGGTTGATACTGAGTGGTCCCGGTTAAACTGTTGACTTGACCCTCACTTTCGTGATTTATACTGGAGGGGACCCAGTGACCTCACACTGACGCCGGCAGTGTGACTCGACCCTTGGAGGCGAGAGTGACAGTTGGATCTCTTAGTAGTTACGTCGAGGTCTTACGACGTCATCCATGGAATGAAGGCGTCATTCATGTCAGTATTGACTGTATTAGGCAAAGAATGTGGTTCATCAAGGGGATGAGACCGGGTTTCTCTTTTCGGAAAAGATGAAATCCTAGAATCTCCTGTGAGACTAAAGGAGGTCCAGGTCATCCAAAAGAGGATGAAGACTGAACAGTGCAGTAAGAAACAGGAAACTGGTGCCAGTCTCAGAGACTCGGGCGTGTTAAATGTTAAAGAAGAGGAATATTAAAGGAAAGATGAGTCTATGAAGCAGTAGATGTGGAGGCAGAGCTAGGAGAGCAGCATGAGGTGGTGTACATACTAACATGGTACAATCACCCACCTTAGTTATTCCTTCCAGGCTCAGGGAGCTGGAGGGCGGAGGAAGAGTGCGGCTGCCTGTGGTCAAGGAGTGTGACCCAATGGATCTAGAAATGATTCAAGGGGCAGTCTGTGTCCACAAATAGCTGCTGTAGTATCAGACGTCGATATGAATCATTCCTTGCTTTCGCAAATCTTGTTCCAAACCTAGAGTTTCTGGTAAGCTGTGGACTTGACACTCACGTCTGGAGATACCTTGGGAAGAGACTAGATAATCACACTTACACCGATGGTGTGGTCAGACCCTCGAGGTGAGAGTTCCGGTTGGAATCTCTTGGTGGCAGCGTCGAGGCCTTACGAAGTTAGTTTGAGTATGGAATGGGCAATAACTGTTCATACTCAAATTGACGGTTTTAGGAAAACGTCGGGATGGGTTTTCCTTGGTCGGAGAAAAGGAAACCCTAGGCAGCACAGGATAAACTCTTTCACAGGAGGGTGCGACCGATCACTCTTGAGTCAGTTAACCATACCCTCGTGGTAGCAGCCTTTTTACTTTCAGTTCTAACATAAAATGAAGACCTCTGGAGTTCGAGGATGAAGATCATGTCCTTATACGAGTCTCACCTCGACGGGGTTTACGGAGAAGTGGCCAAGGCGGAAAGTAATCTCCGAGGTTCGACGGACCTTCTTAGGTCCTCAACTGGGTATGCTGGGTGGTTTACTGCTTGACCCATTCACTGCAGTTGCACCATGTGCATGAAGACTTCCACGTATCTCAACTGAGGAGATACGTGCTCGACCCTTCGCATATCATCGACCATGAGGAGATGGACGATGGCAATGAGGTTTTCTCCACGTAGGTTCTAGAGGGGACCAAGGATCAACAAGAGAAGATCCTACGCGGACGATCGATTCCTCGGGTGCACTTTCTTTGGCAGTACGGAACCTCCAGGTAAGAACATGGGAGCGGAAGGCTCAGATGCGTGCTCTGTACCGCTTTTGTGACTCTAGTTTTTGTTGAAGCTTTACGAGGATGTAAACCCCTGAGGGGGGGGGGGGGGTAATGTAAAGACCCGGAAATTTCAAGGAAATTTTTTCTTAATTTTCATTGGAATTTTACAAGAACGCAGTTTCTCACGGAGCCTGATTCCGAGGCCCGGTGTTCCCGGAATTAATTTCCGAAGTTTGGCTCGGGTACGTTCAGTGAACGAGCGAGTGGAAATTTCTATCTTTTGAACCGGTGCTCGGAATTGAAATCTGATTGCAGCGATGAACTCGCAACACTGGTAATCACTTAAGGGAACCTTTACCGTAGTTTCATTTGTGCAGGAGAAGAAGTTAATTATTGGGGTTTAATTAAAAAAGTGAATAAAATTGTTAAATAAATTTTATTTCATGTTAAGTTGTTAACTTCTCCCATGGGATGTTGGTAGTGGTCCCACATCCATCTAACTTCCCATGTGTGGATATTTGAAAGGGTGGGGCCCACACGAACCCCTCCCCACCTCTTCAAATTCCTTAACATTCCTAACCCCTCTAAACCCCCCATTTATGTTTTGATAACTTATCACCTCCTAAATTTTTTAATATCTTATGTTAACAACTTAAGTGAGTTAAATGTGGGTTTTGAATTTTAAAACTCTTGAAATTCAAAACCTATATTGGGATAATAAAATAAGTGGGAGGATTATTTTATTTTGGGTTTATTTTTTCTTGTGATGGAGACTTGGGAGAGAAAAGGCTATGTTTGAAGTCTTCTTCTTCTTCAACATCGACGAAGAATGCGAAGAACACCTTCGACGAAGAACGCGAAGAACACCTCCAACGAAGAACATCTCCGCCGAAGAACGTGACGTCTTCTTCCAATGATATTTTCCCTTTGAACGCACCTCGACGACAACAGAATCGACATTCGTTTTCCATGACGCCCAGCTTTCGCGATGCTCGTCATCCACAATTCGATTGACGTGCACCGTTTTTGAATCGAGGTAGGGGAATTTATTTTTTTGGTGTTCTCTTATCTTCTGAGAAAAGAACGTCGAGCGCGGACCAACCAATTCCAGGTTGATCCGCAGATCATTCATTCATGCGGAATGATGTTGAAGTTTATTATTTGATTATTTTGTTCGTGAATTATATCTTGTCATCCTTCGTGATTTTACAACCAGTTGTTATCGAATAACGGGAGGGGGTCGGACCGCACAAACACGACCGACCCTCCTTCATTATTGATATTGTTTCTAATATGGATGGAACAGAATGGCGTGGTGTCGTCACACCACATGAGAATATCTTGGTAGTATTACGCGACGCCGTCGTGCCGTGTCGAAGGAAGTCAAAGGCGCCGCGGCCGGAGCGGAGCCGCTGCGAAGGGGCGCTGCGCCAGCACGCCGCGCCGGAGAACCAAGAAGACGGCGCATGTCGTTTTGACATGCGGATTGACGGGCGACGATGAAGCAGACCGTTTGGGAATTTGAATCCATTCACAGTAAAGATGGGGTCCAAGGAGGACCATAGGTGAAGACGGCAGGAAGAACAGACCACCGGAGCGTGTCCGGTGGTCCACGGAAGGTGGCGGCGGCGCGCCACACCGGCGCGGCGGCGCCGGTGACCGACGACGGCGGCGTGCCACCAGAAAAAGGGGCGGCCGATGAACCGCCAGCCTCAATCAGTGGAGAAGGGCATGGGATCTGCGCGACCCGCCCACGTGTCCGCTCAGCCGTGCCGGCCGAGCCGCGGCCGGCCGGTCGGGCCGGACGGGGCCGGGCCGGGCCTAGCCGGGTCGGGTCGACCCGGGCCCAGACCCCCCGTTTTTCGGACCACTTTCGGTCAAATGCCTGTAACATGTTCTACGGGCCTCCAAACAACTCGTCGTCAGCAGAAACACGATCCTTGGATCGATACGATCGTTTCGGTATATCGCACTCAAGGTTTTGGAGAACATTGGATTCGTCCGGGTTGGTTCGTACACGAAACCAACCGGGCCCTCGGAGCGGAAACGCTCATAACTGGAGTTCCGGATGTCCGAATGATGTGTTGTCGACTTTGTTGGGTTCCTCTTAGGGAGACGGATATTTTGGCTTACTCCTCTTGAGGTTTGGATACCGTCGAAGTGTGTTCGGTTGGTTTTAACTTAAAAACCAACCGGGCCCCCGGAACAAGAAAGCCAATAACTTCCAGAATGAGCATCTGATTGATGCGCCGTCTGTTGTGTTGCGTTCCTGTTGAAGATATGCAACTTTTGGCATCCTTCGCCCAAGATTTGGATGCAGTTGGATAGTGGCCGGGTTGGATTGCACCCGAAATCCAACCGGGCCCCTAGAACGGAAAAGATGATATCTTTCTGACCGGACGTCCGTTTGACGAACCGTCAGCGGCGTTGTTGATCACGATGAGAAACTATCCCTATGAGTATACCCTATGAGAGTTCGGGGTACAGTTGATATACGGTCGGGTTGATCCGCTCATGAAACCAACCGGGCCCATAAGACGAAAGGGCTAGTAACTCACAGACCGGGCGTCCGATTGACGAGTCATCTGTTGCGTTGAGACCCCTATGATGAGGCGGTTCTTTGAGAAACTTCTTCGTGGGACATTGAGATACATGGAGTATCGACATGTAGCTCGTGGAGCGGACCCTACCTGTGACGAGCGTGCAGAGTACGGAGACCGTGTAGCTAGCTGAGACTTGACAACTGGTTGACCGAATCGACTTGGAGTGAGTCGACTAGCCCTGTGGACGGAGCAATACATTCTGAGGTGCAGACCCACGGCGGATGGAGCACTACCTGTGTGACAGTGCAGACCCGTGGTACTCGTCCGGAGAGTACCTTAGCAGGCTACTAGGGGGTGCGCACTACTATGTTTGGGTGACATACCTCGGCGGGAAGCACTACTGTGTCTGGGTGGCTGACCCGTGGTACTCGACAAGAGGAGTACTTCAGTAGTCTTAGGTTAGTGAGCAGTACCTCAGAGTCGTGACAGGACCACTGTACACTCTAGAGACGGAGCTCTTCAGCAGTTACGGTTTCGATAATGAAAACCCTGTTTTGAGCTGAGACTTTTGACCTTGTGTTTACCTCATGATTGAGATGGGTCACTTCCTAACTTAGGTATATGTACGGGAATATACCTGGGTAGTGGTAATCCGTTGATTTCACAATCCTTGTGTTTCCTCATGATTGATATGGGTTACTTGATAACATAGGTATCTGTATGGGCATATACTTAAGTAGAGGTTTGCTGTTGAGATCTTCATTGTGGTTATCCTTGTTGGTTTAGTGAGACCTTGAGGGTCTCGGGGTCCCTACTGAGTATCGTTATACTCACCCTTGCACGGGCTATGCCCGCACCTCGTTGTGTTGGTTGCAGACGACGGGCAGTGCTGACGGAGGCCGAGTGTTCGAGGACTGGATGGTACCCGGAGGTAGACTACACGACGAGTCAGTACCTGTAGGTGGACTACACGACGTGAAGACTCACAGAGGAGGTTGACAGATGAGAGCGTGGAGGAAGCTATCTGTACCTACCCTTCAGGTAGTATCCGTGGTGGATGACCAGGAGCTGCGCTATCTATAGCTACCCTTCAGGTAGGATCTGAGGAGGACGACCCAGGAGCTGCTTCCTTCTTCCAGCTGTTTGTCTTTTTGTAGTTGTACTTCCTTTTGGGTTTGTATTCTGGCCCATTTACTTTGCATCTTTTCTTTTGTACTTAGTGTTTTGCTTCCGCTTGTACTCTGTGGTGCTTGTTTTCTTTTATAAAGGCAATGCCTTCCCAGTTATCTGGATTTTACACCTTTGGGGTTAGTTGCCAGACCCTGGCCTATGGATGGCGGGCTTGGGGTAGTCACGGCACGGGCCCCGAGGACGAGTCGTGACATAATGTTTATAATTATTTAACTACTCATTAAAAAAGAATCCTTACAGTGAAACACCATAAATCTACCCTAACAAAAATTTAGTATTATCATTCAATTTTGAAGTATATTTAGAAAAATATATTCCATAAAAGTTCCCAAAATTTTATTCAAAATTGGTTCTTTATTAATAAGATGTAAAATGAATTAATTAGTAGTACACATTGTTATGGGAGATCATTCAACATATCAATATTATTCCCCAACCATTATTTGGAAACAAGAAAATAATGAAGGAAAAACAATCAATATCCTATGAAAACAAACACATTATTAAATATGAAATCCACAAATGACCTAAAGCATGTTCCAGAATATATCATTAAAAATAAAAAAAAAGGTTTCGAAAATAGATAATTCATAAAAAGAATATACTCAAATCGTTTCCACTTACACTTTATAAAAAAAACACATCATCATTAAACATTTACTATTGGATGGTTCACTACAGCTTGAAAATGTTCTCTCTATGGACATTAGTTGTATTCCCATTATCCTGGAGCATCTTCTACCGCATTTGAAAGAGAAAATATTCTTGAAATAAACATCCCTTTCCAGTATCCAAACATACATAACATCATAATGTGACATGTGTTTCCTCACTACATACCAACACTCGTAGATTTTTCTCACAACAGTGTAGAATGAAATGTTTATCCACATTTGAATCACACTGTAGTCCCCTTCAGTTTAAAAGTAAAATTATATTCTGCAATTTTCAATGTGGAGTTTCCACATTTCTAATTTTATTCTAGCTCCACATCAGCCAAAAAGTATTATTCAAGAATGTTTGAATAAGAAATTATCCATTAAATAGGGAAATGAGTTATGAGGTATGGGTGAATACCTAATAGAAAAGTGAAATACATTCTAAATTCATTACCCATACAACCTGGTATGGCACATAACAAATGTGATATATTCATTTCATACTTCGAAACATATAGATAATCACGAATGAATCTAAATAACTTAGAAACCATTTGCTTCTTCATTTCCTCTGCATTACAACCATTAAATGAATACAAATATCAGGAATTAACAAGAAATTAATTCATACATAAAATATGGAATCACAACTTCGCACACAACTAGTAATGATCCCTCAAATAAGTAGTATATATGCTTTGCCATCAGATATTCAAGAGTCTTTATATTATCAAATATCTCATCAACATCTCCATTTCACTGAAATTATTAAAGTGAACATCATTCACCTTTATCATAATGAGAAATAAAATTCAAAAATTAAAGGATGATGTTTATATTCAGAAAGGTAACTGGATCCACCACCAAATATGGATCCAGGTTGAGTTCTTGACAGTGGATTCATCTTCTACAAAACATGTTGAAATACCCTGAGGAATAAACTGTTGGACTGAAATTCTATAATTCTATATGTAAATTCTAGTATACATTTCCAAACATCACCAAAATTATTCATACCAACTCAAGTGTCAAATAACATTCAAAAGAATCATACATTTTTTAAAACAATGTAACAACCCACATTATTAAAAAAATTGATTTAAAAACCCAAAAAACATCCCAATTTATTAAAATATTACTCTTTCATTTTGATATGATAAATATCTGTATAAATAAATAAATATTTCAAAGAGACTTTCCAGAATATATAAATTATTTCAGTATTTCAATAGAATTAATAAAATTTTACAATTTTCAAAACAATTATTATTTTATATCAATTATAATCCAAAATTTCATTGTAGAACCTTGTTTAATCACATCCCATAATAGAAATTGATTATTAGTTCTCTAATACAAACATTTTATAACATTATATTTTCTTGAACATTTTAATCATTTTTCAAAGATATGATCAAAAAATTATTTAGGAAAAAATATATTTTTCATAAGGGATTTGAAATTATTAAAATGTGATTATATTTGAATCAATAGAACTAGATAAGGTGACAACCCGTATTTATAATGCCAAAAACCAACCTCACATAACTGAATACAGTTATATGAAGACGGAAAATGTTTCATGTTTTTAAATTTGTTACAATATAAAAGGGTTGGCCATATGGCTTGGTAAACCACACACCAACAATAGAATTATTCATTGGTATATATTTCCATGTAATTGAAATGATTCCTCATTATTTATAAGACCATGAAATAATTGTTCTATTGTTTTCATCCTTCGATTTTTGTTCATAAGAGAATGTATATTTCCTAAATCAAAGATAGTATGATTTGTAATATAAATATAATTTATCATCAAAATAGTAGTTGCTGAAAAGGACTGAAGTCCCAATATCCGTGGTTACTAATGTCTACCCATGAAGGGGTTATGATCATGATCATGCTCACAGACGAACTCTTGAGTCCCAATATATTCATAATCCCATTTCTTCCATTAATAACCCAAAATAACAAAAGGATATAAAATTCTTGTAATTCCATTTAAATAAATACCTCCTTTGATGTAATCGGTAATTTTCTTTTTTTGGAATACCATATAATGAAATACTCAGACTGATTCACCACTAACCCAAAGAGCATTTATGATCTCTATAGGCAATAGAAAATCACATAGGCATCAAAAAATAATTAATGGGAAAGAATTTCCCTATAAAATATATAAAATAACAATGTGAAATGTGGAAACATCATCAGATATATAAATCAATAGATAAAGATCAAATATAAATTGACATTATAAAAAATAAATATGGAATATAAAAACTAAAACATGCCTCCCCATGGTTGATGAATACCCACCATGTCCCAAGTGACAACCATGTTCCACCAAACCATGAAGACACAATAGAATTCAAGAGCACAAACAACTCCTAGAAAGTAATAAAGGGCTGGCAACACCAAAAGGCAAAATAATGGAGTGAGAGATAGAGTTCAATAGGTTTATTAAAAATATTAAATATAGTTTCATCACAAGATATTGAAATATGATAAAATAAAATTATAATAAAGAGTATGAGGAATATTTTATAGATAGTGGTTTTAAAAAAAGTTAAACAATTATCACACTATCCAAATAAATAATGGAATTTCACCATTTAAAAACATAAAATTTTATTTAAGTAATTTTAATAATGATTCATAAGATAATTTTAGATAATCAATAAGGATGATAATACGGATTCGATAGGAAATGATAGACAATAGTGAATACAATAGATTAAAAATTCATAATAAAATTTAATTATGTCAGAAAGGCTACTCTAATGAAATATATTAACAAAAAATGTATTCATGCTTAAAGTATTGTGTATAAGGAATTAATTGGAACATCCTATGTTTGAGAAGGATTCCACCTCAAAATATCTAATCAAATTAGTTCACGAAAAATTTGTGGGCTTATATATTGTCTCATGGGACTGAAGTAAACTAGTTCCATGCACACCGAATTTTATTGATGCTTGTCCATAATAAGAACCATTCAAATTATCTATGGATTCATTGTTAGGGTGTGAGTCCAATAGGGATGAATATATCTAGTTCATTTAATCTATCAGTCCAGGTTCCCATGATGAGTCTAAATAAGTGGTCAAATAAAGACGTCATAAGGATCATAAGTGGATCCTTATCAAAAATATCTCACTATCACCCCCAAAACTCCCTCACCATTAATAATAAAATTTTCAACACCAAAAACATTAGGATGTATAAGAATATAAAGAGATAAAATTAAGGTATTATCACACTACATAATTATCATTAAGTGCTAATCGGGACTTCAATCATCATAAATGACAATAAAAAACATTTTATACAATTTAATATTCAAAAGTTAGTAATACCTGCTTTATTTTATAATTCATCATCAAAATTCTAAATAGTACTTTAAATAAATCATTTATTTAAATGAACCATAAATCATTCAATGAGAGTACTATAATTATAAATGGAATGAGTACATTTATAAACATGGGTCGAAACCCAAGTTCCATATAAAGAAGTCATTTATATCAAATATACTTATAAAAACCATTTCAACACAATATCTAAATCATTCAAATTTTGTTAATCATCATTTAGAAAATTCATGATATTAATACTATTTTATAAATGAATAATAGTTCAAATAGGTAATTTCATTTAATCAATAAATGTATAGACCCACAATTGACATACAAGGACATTACATTACTTTTGTGGAATACTAAATACATAACCAAAACGAACACACAAGGGCCGTAATAGTTTATTGTCTTTAGAAACTCATATCATAATCTTCTAATCATAGTGAAATATTTTCAACATATCCCATAAATATCTTCTCATTTTGGTTTCTTAGCTTAAACCGTTCTTTATATCCTGGGGAAATGAAAATATATGAAGGGTGAGCTTAAATTCTCAGTAAAGGTAACCATGGATAAAATAAAACATACCATATACATTTGAACTTCAGAACATGAACATAAATTTTAAACATAAAAATCATGAGTTGTGAAATAAGTCATGGATGTGCGTAAGGAATAGATCATAAAGGAACGTCAATCATGATAAAATAGCATGGTAATAAAACATTTAATTGTGGAAAACCATTAACAACATGATATTATTTCCATAGTAACCAAGGAATTTCTTCCAATACCATCTATGTGGAAAATGTCCCTTTCTAAATTGAGTTCACTCCTCATTCCAGTCCTGTAACACTGAACTGGATTAACATACCATTCCAGCCATGTCTATCTCAAGAGATATAAATCATTACCCAATTCATTTGAGGGAGATATAGGTCCCACCCATCTCATAATGAAATCCTTCTTACATGTGCCACAATATAAACATAAATCATTCATCATAAGCCAAAGAATAAAATGGGTTTCATAAACATCATCCCATCATAACATAATCCATATAAAAAAATGGATATCATATCATCATAAGAAAATTGAATCCATTTAAATCATAGAGACATTATACTTGAAACATACACATATAAAATAATGTCATCTTATATGGAAAATGGTTTTGATAAAACACTTGAAATGAATTTTTGAGGAAATTATCCTTTCTTCTTTAAAATCCTTTTCATTTCATAAAATGCCCCATAATTTTAAAAGATAATAATTTTATTGAAAATAACCATGAAAACCGGTATAGTAAGCTTCATGTAAATAAGGCGTTATAAAACCATAAAAATCTATTCATGCCATATAATTTAAAAAAACATTCTCCTTGCACTTTTGCCAAAAAAGTCAAAACGTTCCTTGTATGGTATACAAAAGAAAGATTCTTTCCATGACATAATGTAATAGTAAAAGAGGGGTACACATGACTTTAAAATTACATTGAATAATATTAAAAAATTTATGAAAAACATTTTTATGGATATGGATAAAAAATATAACCCCAGTAAATATTTACGTATAAGAAATCTCGAATAAAAAATTAGATTTGCAAAATTATCCCTTACCTTATGTATGATATGCTTCATATGTATCCAAGACTATTGTATAATAATTTAAATAATGTCATTGAATTATTAAAGAATCATATTCATTCTTATGATATCATATGTGGTTCACTTATGACTTTATATTACATGTTATTTTGTAAATTCATGTTAAAGTAACATTTTGGGTAAAATTATCTCATTTAACATCCGTTTTATCACTTATAATTATTCATATGATTACTTAGATCATGATAACTTACTTCTAGAATTAAAAACATGATTTATACATAATATATATTCATAATATACATATTGATAATAGATCGATAAATGGAATGATATAAACCATTCATAGTGACGGGAGGTCATACGTACGCATGAACGTTGATTTCGTTTCCTTATTAAAATGAATGGTAGTAAGTATAGAACATATAAATATGTATAGTATCAGTAATATGTCATATATTTCATGATTATTTAATATACATATACATTATAATCATTCATGAATGGTTAAATGGGAGAATTAATCTCTTCGAGTCGTGGAGACGGTAATCCGTACATATGCACGAACGATGATATTGTTCCCATAAGTATTGAATGGAATTAGATTGGATGATATAATATCTCAGAATTAGTATAATGTTATAATAACCATATATATAGTTATTCTTTACACCATTATACCCATCCTTGTATGTTGGTGGTGGAAAAACAGATTACATCACGACTTGGAGACGATATTCCGTACATACGCACGTGCGGTGATTTCATTTTCCGTAGGATGGATAGAAGGTGAAATGGGTTTGTATCATATTTATAACAACATATCAGTTTATCATTGATACAGATTTCATTACTTTATAACGAAACAACTAAATAAGAAGATGTTGAAGAAGAAATAAACTTGAAAGAATCGCTGGAAGAGATTACCTCTTCTTTGATGCACCTCTTTTAAGCTTCCTCTTAAGGGACTAAAGATGGTCTTTTGAGAAGAATAGAAACTCCATAATGATTCTATGGAAGTTGATAAGAGAAATGGGTAGGGGTTGGCCGAGCTTGAAGGCTCAAAGTGTTGTGAATAGGAGATGGAGGAGGTGCCCTTTTATAAAGGATGAGAGGGGCACCTTTGGAAACATTTGAAATATTAATTTATAATAAATTCAAACCCCACATAAAAACCACCAAAAATACCTTAAATCCAATGATGAGATGATATAGGGTTTTAAAATCATCTGGAAATAAAATTTAGACACGTTTGGTATTTAGTTTATACTTTATTAATTTGATTTATCCTTATTTAATTTATCTAATCTTATTTGTGGTAATAATATTATAAATTTTACATTGTTATAAATTATTACTTATGTGTTGTGAATGATCCATAACTGGGTAAAATATTACATTTTAAACCATATGAATTTCAATTTATAATTTATAAATATTTATGTGATTTTTAAACAATTTAATAATTTGTTGTTTTTATAAAATTAATATAGTGTTAATTTTTACACTATTCATTTATTTTAATTTAAATAAAATCCTCACAGAAGATATATTTGAAAAAAAAAATTTGATTCCTAAAATATCATAAGAATATATAAAATTTTTGGAGAACATTAATTAGTTCATATAATGTTTATTTTAAAATTTATAAAACCATTTATTTGATATTTCTCTTAATAAAACAATTACTACTTCATTTTTGTATAATCATTTAATATATTTCTTATTTTTATAAAAATTGAAAATAAAATCCTATAATTAAGTTAAATATAATATATTTCATAATAATATTTTTACTCTAATTTATCTTCTTAAAATCACAACATTTAAATTGATATATTTATTAAATTATGAAGGTGAAATCTTTGACATCATTTAAAATAAAATAATATAAATGTCCCAATCGGTTTTATAAGGCTACAAATGATGCAAAAATCTACAATTGGATGATTATGGCATAGATATACTCGACCAATAATGTTTGGTCAAGTTTCTGGTCATTTTGATAGGTATTATTAATTTAATAAAAACTTTGTTATTGAATTTTTACTAAATAAATAATTTCTACATTATTTCTGTATAAGATTTTAAGTTAATAAAATATTTTTTAAAAATGAAAAATAAATTACCATGATAAAGAAAAACATTTTAGCTTTATAATGAGTATTTATAATCTAATTTATATTTTTTACAAACTTAAATATGAAAATAATCTAATTATTAATGATCCAGTGAGACATTTCACTTTCCTTTAAGTAAAATAAATAAAAGGTCCTAATCAAATACAAGTGGGTTTCATTAGATTCAATTTCTACCCAAGTATAATTTAAGGTAATATATAATCATCCAATTATATGAGGAAAATTGTTACGGTAATTTAATAATATTTTATTTACCCTTAATTACATGATTTACCTTTAACTATTGTAAATAAAATTTACCGTATTTACTATTCATTATGACTAATGATAAAAAGTAGCTTCTTAACATACTTTGGACCTACTGATTCCAAATATTGAATCCATTTTTCAAAATTAAAATCAAAGAAGTTTCAGAAATTAATTTAAATTTAATACCGTTGTTAAGAAAACTAGTTTTAAAAGCTGAAAATTTATAAAAGATTGAAATTTTTTTACCTATGAATTGAATGTAAAATAAATTCTAATGGAATAAATTATATTAAATGGTAAAAATATATTATATTTATACTCTAAAACCATTCAATTTTATAATTTAACCATATAAATTATTAGGATGAAAAAATGTTGTTTTTAATTAAAATATATCGAGTTTTTACTATTAATTAAAATATGAAAGTAATCAGAATAATTGAAAGTTTTATCCAAAGAAAATTTTATATATCCTTATTCAAAATAAGGATTTTATTTTGTCGTATTTTACTTATAAAATTTTCAAAAACTAGATTTAATGTCGGTGTTCCATCAAAAGGCGGCAAAACTTCATTTCCTGAAAAATACTTAATTTACTGGAAAAATTTGTTATGTTCTCTCCTGATATTCTAGAAAATGTTTAAGATGAATAATAATGTTATAACATTAAAAATGTATTTAATACTATTGATAAAGTCTAGTTCATAATAATATAATAACAACATATCGTTGTTTAGTTAAACCAGGTATTGCATACTACACACGCTATCGAGGAAGGTTGTGATTGCGTGTAATGAAAGAAAAGTCAAGGTTGCGTGTAGTGAAAGCTCACTTTGTTGTTCTGTATAACATAATCAAAACATATTTCATTTATACATTAAAAAAAATCAATACTTAATGTTGCGTAGAAAAATTCCTACAAAACGAACGTGAAATTGTGTGTAACACGAGCCATGAATAGTTTTGTGTACACTGCAAGCTAATACAGTGTTGCGTATAGAAAAAGATAATTTTGGTGTAGCGTACAACACAAGACATCAATGAATGAAAAAAGGAATAATTTCCATAAAATCTTATATTATTACACTCTACCCCCCTTAAAATGAATTTCGCCCTCGAAATTCATTGCAGTTATAAATGCTTTAATACTTGAACATTTTTTTCATAGAAACCCACTTAATTTTAAAAAGTAAAGTATGAAACATAATGGTTACCCAAATTAACTCATCACTGGAATTTTCACATAGGAGAAGATATGTGAAAATATGGACATGTAAGAGAAATCATACAATCAGGTACTGATGGAGAGTGGTAGAGAACATGGCTATGAAAAAACCAACAATCAAAAAGCCATAAATTTGTGATGATCTGAGGTACCATCAGATTCATATGATATAAGAGAACTAGGACAACATTTTTGGTTTTCAATATCATTTCCCTAAAGTTGAAATTTTTTAATTAGATGAAATAATTACTTGATTTCAGTGTAATATCATTGTTGGTCATCCTTTGAACAATTGCCACTTCATCTCTTATTTAAATAAATAAAGTTTAATTTTTCATTCTCAAAGTGTTGGTAGGTCATATGATAAAAACATAGGTCATTCCATATTCCTATATCACAAGTTATTAAATATATATAAGTCCAGGTATGCTGAGATAAATCATATATGGTTCCTAAAATGGATTTACACTTCATTTATCACACCTCATAATAAAAAAAACTAGTTTCTACTAATCAGGGTCTTTCTATAGGCCCGTTCTGCAGGTTGCCCGTTTTCTTAAACTACATTATTAATACATTATAGAAAGAACATCAAAAAAATTTCAAGACTTAAACAATAATATCAGATTTAATACATAATCCATTCTATTCTTTAGACTTATCCAAAATACATCTGTATAATCTCGAAGTATAAAGAAAACAATTACTAGATTTTTCATTAAACAAGCATGTGAATGTCGTAATTTATCCCCCATATATCATAATATATATATTGTTGATCACATTCCAAACATGTGAATACCTTAATCATGTATTCTCTTGAAACAAAAATTATCAATGAACCATAGTAAAAACATGAATGCTGTCAAAAGACAACTCTTTCCACAAACCAAAATCCCAAAAATTCTATATACTCAAACCATGATATCACTTTTTCCTTATAGCAGTCATGATATCCTTAATACTATCAAGCATTTCATTATCTTCTTATCCCTTCTTTGTGCGCATATTAGGTGCTTTCCAATAATATCTGAATAACCTTTCAAGGTTACTGGTAGCATTCAACATATAGTTTCAAAAACATAAGGAAAAACAATAGTGTAACAATCCATAGATTTTTCATTATTCCATGGTACCCTGAGATTACATATACAACATTACTCTTGATAAAAATGAAATCATTCCACAACATTCTTAAAACATTGACCGATCTTGAACAATATTTTCATCTTACATATCATTTGTAGTCTCTTCATCATCATCAATATAAATACTACCCATATGACCATGTTGATTCTCTTCATGAGATTTTCCCTTAGGGAATTACTTTTCATAATTCCCGTACATTCCACATTTAAAACATTTAACCATTTTTGATGTCTTAGAAATACTATTATTTTTGTCCATGGTGTTAACTTAACATTTTCCTTTACAATTAATGGATTTGTGTCCTTCTTTTCCCCACACAAAGCATCTTCCAGTTCCTTTGAATCATTCTCTCTGATGCCTCTTCCCACATTATTTACATGACGAAAATTGGACTTTCTGTCCTCTATGATCATCATGAAACTCCATATTTCTATTATTAGTTGAGTTGGTAAACATACCGAAGTTAATATTATTGATCATATTATGATATTGCTGATTTGGCATAATGACGATATGTGGGACTCCAGATCAAATTTCATTTTCTTTCTCATGAAAAATATCATTTCATTGTCCATAATATCATCCATTATTGTGAATCATCCTGTTTCCAACCATTTTCTAAAACCCAAAAAGAGTAGTCTGAGAGGAAAAAATCATGCTAGAAAAATAACATAATAAAGGGGGGAACCATCAATATCTAACATCTTAGGTTTAATTCCATGACCGTTATCGTAATTCTATGACTATAACCAACTATTATACCTAACCTTATGGACATCCCTAGACATACCATAGAAATATATCTAGGGATCTCACTAATGTTTTTGAATCCTAGTTTCCAAAGGTTGACTAGACCTTACCTCTGATACAAACTGTAGAGACCCACACTTGACATACAAGGAAATTACATTGATTTTATGGAATACTTAATATTTAACAAAAGCCAACACACAAGGACTGTAATAGTTTTGTGTTTTTGGAAACTTGGAACATAATCTTTTAATCATGGTGAAATATTTTCAACATCTCACATAAATATCTTATGCTTTTGTTTTCTTACCTAAAACCATTCATTATATCATAGGAAAAATAAAACATATAAAGGGTGAGCTCGAACACTCATTAAGGGAAAGAATAGAGAAAATAAAACAAACTATATTCACTTTAACTTCAAAACATGAACATAAAGTTTAATCATCAAAATCTTGTGTTGTGAAATAAATCTTGGCAGTACGTAAGGCATAGATCATAAAGGAACATAAATCATGATGAAATAGAAGGGGAATAAAACATTTAATTGTGGAAAACTGTTAAGAACATGATATGATTTCCATATTAGCCATGAAATTTATGCCAAGACCATCTTAGTGGACAAATTCCCATTCTGAATCGAGCTCACACCTCGTTCCAGTCCTGTAACACTGAACCAAATTATCTTACCATTCCAGCCATGTCTATTTCATGATATATAAATCTATACACAATTTATTGGAGGGAGATATAGGTCCCACCTATATCATAATTAAATCATTCTTACGTGTTCCACAACATAAATAGAAATCATTCATCATAACCCAAAGAATAAAATGGGTTTCATAAAGATCATCCCATCATAACATAATCCATATAAAACAAATGGATATTATTTAATCATAAGAAAATTGAAACAATGTAAGTCATAGAGACATTATACTTGAAACATAAACATATTAAATAATGTCATATTAGATGGAAAATGGTTTTGATAAAACACTTGAAATGAATTCTTGAGGAAAATATCCTTTCTTCTTTAAAATAATTTTATTTTCACAAAATGAAACATAAATTTACAAGAAAATAATTTTATTGAAAATAACCATGAAAACTTGTAGAGTAAGCTTTGTGAAAATAAGGCATTATACAATAGTAAAAATCTGTTCATGCTGTATAAGTTTAAAAAACATTCTCCTCGCCCTTTTGCTGAAAAAGTCAAAAAGAGCCGTGTATGGTAAACAAAAGAAATATTCTAACCATAACATAATGTTAATGTCAAAGAGGGTTAAAAATGCCTTCAAAAATACACTGGAGAATAATAAATACTTTATGAAAAACATTTTTATGGATATGGATGAAATATATAACCCCCGTAAATACTTACGTATAAGCAATCTCAGATAAAAAATGAGATTTGAAAATTTATCCATTACCTTATGTCTGATATGCTTCGAATATATCCAATAATTCTGTATAATGATTATAATGATGTCAATGAATTATTATTGAATCATATTCATTTTTATGATTTCATATATGGTCCACTTATGACTTTATATTTCCTGTTCTTTTGTAAATTCAAGTTAAAGTAGCATTTTGGGTATAATCGTTTCATTTATCATCTGTTTTTTGACTTATAATTATTCATATGATTAGAAAGATCATGATTACTTACTTCAAAAATGTAAAACATGATATATATATATATAATATATATATTCAGAATATACATTTATAATATATTGATAAATGGAATGAAATACATCGTTCAAGGAGTTGGTAGGTCATACCTACGCATTAACGTTGTTTTCGTTTCCTTATTAAATTGAATGAAAGTAAGTAAATAATATATACATAAGTACAGTATCATTAATATGTCATATATTTCATGATTATTTAATATATATTTACATTATAATCATTAATAAATGGTTAACTTGGAGAATGAATATCTATGCGTCGTGGAGACGGTAATCCGTATGTACGCACGAGCGATGATATTGTTTCCATAATTATTGAATGGAATTAGAGTGGATGATATAATATCTCAGAATTAGTATAATGTCATAATTACCATATATATAGTCATTATATACCCAATTATACACATCAATGTAAGGTGGTGGTGGAAAAATAGATTACACCACAGCGTGGAAATGATATTTCATACGTATGCACGTGCGGTGATTTTGTTTTCTGTAGGATGTATATAAGGTGAAATGGGTTTGTTTCATATTTATAATAACAACAAATATATCATTTATACTGATGTTATTACTTTATAATGAAACAAATAAAGAAGAAGAAGTTGAAGAAGAAAGGAAATTGAATGAATCGGTGGAAAAGATTACCTTTTCTTCGATGTACCTCTTTTAAGCTTCCTCTTAAGGGACTAGAGATGATCTTTTGAGAAGAACATAACCTCCAGAATGTTTCTCTAGAAGTGTAGAAGTGAAATGTGTAGTTTTTGTCCTAGTTTGAATGCTCAATGTGTTGTGTAGAGGAGAGGGAGGAGGTTCTCTATTATAAGGGAGGAGAGGGGCACCTTTGGAAACATAATAAATATTGATTTATAATAAATTAAAACCCCACATAAAAACATCCAAAAATATCTTAAATCCAAAGATGATATGAGATAAGGTTTTAATCGCATCTGACAATAAATTTTATTCATGTTGGGAAATTATTTTAAACCATATTAATTTGAATTATCCTTATTTAATTTATTTAATCATATTTGTGGTAATAATATTCTAAATTTTAAATTGATATAAATAATTACTTATGTGTTGTGAATTATCTATAATTGGGTAATATATGACATTTTAGACCATATAATATTCAATTTTAAAATTTTAAATATTTATCTAATTTTTAAACAATTTAATAATATGTTATTTGTATAAAATAACTATAGTGTTAATTTTGACACAATTCATTTATTTTAATTTAAATAAAATCCAAACAGAGGATAAATTCGAACCAAAATGTTTAATAGATTCCTAAAATGTAATATGAATTTATAAAAGTTTTTGAGAACATTAATTAGTTCTTATAATGTCTATTTTAATATTTATAAAACCATTTATATGATATTTCTCTTAATAAAACAAATACTACATCATGTTTTTATAATATTTTAATATACATATTAGTTGCATAAAAATTAAAAATAAAATCCTATGATGAAGATAAATAGAATACCTTTCATAATAATATTTTTACTCGAATTTATCATCTTAAAATCACAACATTTAAATTGATATATTTATTAAATTATGAAGGTGACATCTTTTACTTCATTTAAAATAAAATAATATAAATGTCCTAATCGGTTTTATAAGGCTCCAAATGGTCCACAAATCGACCCTAATATGATTAGGGTAATGATATACTGTACAACGAATGTTTGTTCAAGTTTCTAGTCGTTTTTATAGGTATTATTATTTTAATAAAAACAATATTATTGATTTTTCACTAAATAAATAATTTCTACATCATTAATGTATAAGATTTTAAGGTAATAAACTGTTTATTAAAAATTAAAAATTCATTACCGTGATAAAGAAATCATTTTATCATCCAAATTAGTATTTATAATCTAATTTATATTATGTATGACCTTATATTAAATATAATCTAATTATTAAAGTTTGAGTGAGACATTTCACTTTCCTTTAAATAAAATAAATAAAATGTATTAATCAAATACTAGTGGGTTCCATTAAGTTCCATTTAGTCCCAATAATAATTTAGGGTAAAATATAATAATTCAAAAATATCAGTACAAGTGTTAGGCTAATTTTATCATATTATATTTACCCTTAATTACACGATTTACCTTTAACAATGGTAAATAAAATTTATCGTAGTTACTAATTATAATGACTAAAAATAAAAAGTAGCTTATTAACATAATTTGGATAAAATTATTCCAAATATGGAATTCATTTTTAAAAATTTAAGTCACATATGTTGCATAAATTAGTTTAAAATTAATCTTGTTATTATGAAAACAAGTTTTATAAGTTAAAACATTGCAAAAGATTGAAATGATTTTACCTGTGAATTTAATGTAAAATAAATTCTAATGAAATTATATTAAATGGTAAAAATATATTCTCTGTATACATTAAAACCATTCAATATTATAATTTTACCATATAAATTATTATGATGAAATTTTTTTTTATTAAAATATATCGCGTTTTTACTATTCATTAAAATATTAAAGTTATCAGAATAATATGAAAATTTTATACAAAGTAAATTTTTATAACCTGATTCCAATGAAAAATTTAATTCTATCAAATTGAACTTATAAACTTGTCAAATACTATATTTAATGTGAATGCGTCATCGAAAGTCGGCAAAACTGCATTTTTTGAAAAATATTTATTTTACATGAAAAAATTATTTTGTTCTGACACGATGTTCTAGAAAATGTGTAAGATAAATAATATTGTTATAAAATAAAAAATTTAATTAATACTATTTATAAGTCTAGTTCATAATAATATAATAAAAATATATCGTTGTTTAGTGAAACCTGGTACTGCGTACTACACACGATATCGAGGAAGGTCGCAAATGCGTGTAATGCAAGCCAAGTCAATGATGCATGTTGTTAAAGCTCGTTTTTTGTTGTGAATAACAAAATAAAAAACTATTTCATTTATAGATTTATAATAATCAATACTTAATTTTTCGTAGAATAATTTCTACATAACGAACTTCAAATTGTGTGTAACACGAGCCAAGAATAGTGTTGCGTATTCTGCAAGCTAATACAGTGCTGCATATAGAACAATATAATTTTGGTGTAGCGTACGACACAAGACATCAATGAAATTAAAAACAATAATTCTCAAAAAATCTTGCGTTGTTACAATAATAAGCCATGCTAATTCCCCAATTACACAAAAACATCCTTTATAAAATCTTAAAAAAATTGAATCAAATAACAAACAATTTTTTTTACAATATGGTTAAAAAATACATTTCTTATCCATTCAATTAATTCAATATTAAATTCAAATTTAATAGGGTTAAAGAATATTTTATATGAAATAAATGGAATCTTTTCAGGAAAAATGTGTTAGAAATATTGAAACTTTTATAAAAGAATTATCAAGGAAAAAATGAATCATGTAATTAAGATAAATCATATAAACACTTATATTGAATATTATGAACCCTACTAAAATTAATTTGAGATGTCTAATATCCAATGGAGATAGCCAGATCTAGGAAGAGAAGTCTCTAAAGAAGACAAAAGTGATCCTAGAACCACAATTCTAAATAAATCAACCAAGATCCATGAAAATGCATGTCCATCATAAAATTTATAAAGATGGAAATAATATTTCAATATAAATACAAAATTAAAATGAATAGAATACACTGAATTAGGATATCTCTACATTTAATGGTGCTTCGATCTTCCAATAGATGTGGTTTTAAGAGAAAAAATGCCACCAAGGGGCTCCCAAAATAAAAATAATTAATTTAGGTTTATGTGGGTGCAGTTTATTGTTATATAAATGGGTTTTCAGAGTTCAATGTAAATATTTGTATCATTAACAACCAATCACACATTTTCCTAGGCCAACTTATATCGTTTGTACTAACCATGCAGAAACCGTGAAACATGCTGCACAATTTTTTTAAACCATTTATAAGCCATATGAAATCAAATAAATATACTCCAAACTATGTCAAACCATGTGAAACAAATATGCAAAAACATTAACCCTATGTTTCACATTTTTTTCAACCAATAGAAATTTTCGGTCAACAATTAAAAGGCCTAACAAACCTAAAAATGTTCTAGTAAAATACTGAAAACTATCTGAAATGAGATGAAATAATTGTGTGAAAAAATATATGGGTGAAAAAAATACAACAATTAAGGAGTTATTATATATGGATTATGAATGTATCATTTCATGAGAGCCTATAACTCATAAAATGGATTCATTTCAACCCATTTACTCAAAAATCCTACAGAGGTTGTAAGGAAGTTTCATGATTTCAATAAACACCCAACATAGAAATATTAAATTTAGTAAAGAACTCTACTTTTATAAAAAAACCCATGAATATTTTTTTAGTAATTATTTTCTTAAAGGAATAGGAATTTGTATGGGATCATATTTATATATATAACCACTATAGAAGAGTTTTTAAAAATTATACAATCATCATTATTTTGGTAGATGGGCATTGAAAATATCCTGGTGAATTATCATTTCCGATTATGTTCTAGAGTGTATTAAATGCTAATAAAATGTAGAATATAAAAAAATTATGAATCACTAAAAATAATGAAATAGTTATTTTACAAATGAAATATTGATAAATAAGTTTTTCATCTTTTTTTATTATGAAACCCACATGACATAACACTATTTATTTGGAAATCATACTTTTAGAATATACATGAAAACAAATATTGTGTCCCTACTTGCTAATATGATATGTGAAATACAATATTATCAAATTTTTGTTAACAGATGAAAAAATCAATGAAAAATATTGATTAATCATGAAAAATTAATTTATCATTTATTGAGAAGAATAAGATGATGTGTTTTTATAGATAAATTTGATTAATAAAACCCGATTTTAAGAATATTTTTTAACTTAAGACTATCACACCAAAATTAATATCCAGACATAATTTTATTTATAATATGTAAAATAATTGCATATATTTATAAAAACATTATTTATAATTCCTCATATAATTTGAATAGAAATTTCATAACTTTAAGTAATCAATTTGATTACACATTAATGTGTATGAGAAAATATTTGATATTAGAAAATCCAATTGATATAAATAGATTTTAATTATTTATAATATATCATGATACATGAATAAAATAAATAAATGTTTTTTAAGAAAAGAATTACTCAATATGAATAAAAAATATATTTAATGTATACGTAATATAATAGAAGAAAAGTTTAATCATCTAAGAGAATTTTATAATTATAATTAATAAGATGAATAAAAATGATATATCTAAATAAATTTCGTATTTTGTCATTGTTTTGTTATTATGTTTTTGTAGATCAATTTTTTTTAATTAATATAGAATCTTTTTTTTGAGCTTCTTTTATTTAATTTTTATGGAGTTTTAAAATAAGGGAGATAACGAATCCAAAAATAATTTTAATATAATATCCTCATAAAATTGGTACAAATGAACATAGGCAGAGTATAATACCTGATGAATATCCATATATAAAAAATATAAAAAATATCAAATCACCTTCTCAATTTTATTAATAATATGATAGGGTAATAATTATATTTTAAAAAATATTGTCCAAAAGATTATTTGATTGAAAAATTACCATATTCGTATTTCCCAAAAGATATATTCCAATTTATTATAATATAATTCCTATAGAGTTTTTTTGAGTATATTAGATATCATATGGCCTAGTAGAATTATCAAATTTAATATATTCAATATAAATTGATAGAGTTTTTGAATTCAAAAATTGACTTAATAACAAGTCATTATTGTAAATAAAAAATAGTTTAGATATGATTATATTCTATTAATAAATAAGATACTATGTAGAGAAAGAACATATAGAGATAAAAGTTATTGAAAAATGACACAATTATTTTGAAAGATTAATATTAAAAAAATATTTAGTATTTTTTTGATGATTAATTCTTAAAAAAATAAGGAGAAATTATTAAACCAAACTGATTGTGATAAAAAATTCATGGAATAAGTTACTAATATTTTTGAGGAAAAATATGAATAATTTTACATGACTCTAATAGAAATATTAAACAAAATTGATCACAGTAATTTTTCAGTATAATATATTTATAATCATCCATATGATTTCTAATTTGATGCCTTAGAAATTTCAAATTATGAATGATGTGTGAACATTTTATTATGGACATCATGAGGATTATGTAATATCATCTTAATTATTTATCATTTTATGAAAATAGAATAATTCTTTATAAATATGAGATAGGGGAAAAATTATATTCTAATGATGAATGATATTTTTAATGAATTATGATTTAAGGATTTGTAATATATCACCATATATGTTGGTTTAAAAGGAAATGTCGTTAATGAGTTTATGTAAGACCTCTCTTAAAAAATATGACAATGAAAATTAATGTGGAAGAATCTACTATACATTTTGATGTGTAATGGTTGGGAAAATAACATTTAAAACCAACTTTCTATATGTTTTGGAAAATACAGATATGGATGAATATGGGATTTTTAAATAAAATCATTAAATTAATTTTAAATAAAGAACCTTTCCATGATTCCTATTCATCATGTACAATATTTAACATCTAAAATATTAAACATATTTTTATTATTTTATTTGTTATGAAAACTTTTCAAGATTATTGTTTCTTTTATATCCATTGTCATAGTTTCATAAAAATTATTTATTTATTTAAGGTCATATATAATTTTTTGGTGATATTTTAAACATATGTTTCAAAACCCTTCATTACATTAAATATGGTATAATATGATATTATTATTGATATATCCAAATTAATAATCATGTAATATTTATCCATTTTATACATAAACTATACTCTTAAATCCACACATTAATTATGGTTATTAAAAATGATCTACTTAAAAATGATGGATAGTGTAGGCCACATAGACGCTTTGGTAACATATCCAATAGTAAAAAATCATTATGTAATGAAGGTAAATATTATAAAATATTTTTATAATGTTAAAAATACAATGAATAAATAAATATTATATTATATAATTATATATTCAAATATATATATCTTACATATTAATTTATGTTGGATAATTTATTGCATCACATAGAGAATGTCTTAGTAAGAAAATAAACATTAACAACTTAAAAACATTTAGGGAATGAAAATATAAGAATATAAAATATATTTCACATTTATATAGTTATAAATATGTCATGAATACCACATATAAAATTTATTTCCATAAATATAATATATCAATGACATATTTTGATGAAAAATGAATTACATCTATTTGTGAGGGGGTAGTTTGTAGTATGAACAAAATATGGTTTTGTTTCCATTTTGAATGAATGGGAGATGGATTTAGGTAGTTAAATTAACTTAAAAACATATAAAAATATGTAATATTCAATTCTATAGTATATTAAGTGTTGGAAAATATTTTAAACGGGTATTAGAAGACACAAAACTATAACAAGTGGACAAAAACTATAAATCTTTTTTTGGAAAAACTCATTTGATTAAAAACTAAATCCTTTTATGATCATTTATATATATAAAATAATACCTATATAATAATTTGTGTGACTCTAGGAAGGTATTTGAACTATTATGGGATGAAAATAACTCTTTCAAATGTAAATTAATGATAATAATGGGTTTCTGTTAATGAAAGTGTGATTGAGACTCTTCAAATTTAACAGAATATTAAATTAATGTAAACTACTTTAAAATTATAAATGGATAAAAAAATTAAAATATAACAATAGAATTTGTATAAATATGATAATTAAACAATTTATGTTAATGAATACTTTCCATTTTGTCCCTTATCATTTAGTTTTTAACAACATGTAAACACATTAAAATTGAATGTGATAATAATGATTGTTACTCATTAGGGGTCAATTTAGGTTAATATAAAATGATATAAGGCCGATAAATGGAACTTCAATGATATTATTAAAAAAATATCCTAGTCATGTGGGAGAAAATAATATTTTTACCAATTTTATATAATTTAATATAATATTCATTATTTTCAATTTCAATATTGTTTGTTTTTTGAACAATCCATTAAATTGACATAAATAATTTTAGGAGAACACTTGAAATTAAAATATTAATAATATTCGAAAAAAATAACAGTAATTTATAAAATTATTGTATAAAATTATTTCTCGAAAATTATTTTCTATTTTACATTTCTAATATTATTCATTTATTATTTGTATTATTAGAACATCTACTATGTTAGAATTGTGTAATAATTTATTAAAATTATTTACTCATTAAATTTTGAAAATAAATTTCCATGACATAGATAATAATTTAATATTTAAAGATAATAATAAAAGTAAAACATATCAAATTCCTAAAATAACATAAAAAATATTATGAATATTTAAAATATTGTTGTAATATGTTTCACTTTTCATGACATAAAATACAATAATGGTAATAATCTCAGCCAAATGGACATAAATCTTTATACAACTAAATGATTTGAGAATGTGGAGGAAATTTTATCCTAATATTCAATTAAAAAAAGACACACATTCATTTTATTTTCTTTATAATTTTATATTTGAATTAAGTTGCATAATTTTCCATTTTATGTTGTAACAAAAATTAATAAATAAAATATTCATATTTACTAAAAAAATTAAAATCTTACTAAATTGGAATCCAATTATTATATATAAATAAAAATAAATTTTCAAAATTAATAACACAATTCTATTATAATTTAATATAAAAATAATTTGAAAAAAATGAAAAATCATTTCCCTAAAAATACATTTCTAATCTTAATTATGTACTTCATTCAAAACAAGGTATAATGATGATAAAAATGTAATTAATAATATTAAATATGAATCTATATTATTTAATTTTATTTTATTTAAAATTAAAAAAAACATATTTGTTAATATATAGAAAATCAAATTTTTTAAACAATTATATTTTCACTATTTAATAAAATTATTTATTTCCTGAAAATTCACGAAATATCACACTAAATTAATTTATTTATAAATAATTTAAAAATTAGTTTCATTTTTTCAATTTTTGTTTCTAAATTCACTATTAATGTATTATTATATTTAATAAAAATAGAAAAAAATCATTTTTAAGAAGAAATTTTTATTAAGAGTAAAATTAAATTAATGAAAATATACCACATATTTGAAAAGCATTAAATAAATAAATAAATTGTAGGAACATTATGTATTTTCTTATAATTATAATATTATAAACTTCAACAAATTTAAATAATATTTTATAATGGTAAAATTTGAATAATAATATTTGTTGTATGTTTAAGCATAATATCACATATCTTATACACTATCAATTATACTCTTTAAATTTTAATTCATTGGACAGAAAATTATCCCCACTTCCATTAAGAAATTAAATCCATAATATTTGAAGTTAAAATCCATAACTTCTATTTGAATTTTCAAGATGAATTTTTTGAAATTCAATATTCTAGATTAGTAAAATTAAACATTCAGTTAATAATGTAGAAATGGAAGTTCATAAGTCATATGGACTATCAAATACTTGGTATAAATGTAGGATAACAGAACTGGAAAGTTAAATCATGGATATGGAAAAGATAAAAATCATCCAGGAATGATATATAGTAATAGGGAACTCTTTCATGATAAATATAATCATTAAAGAACATTAAAATCATGTTTGAGTAAAGGGAATTTTATTTTTTAGTATGACATGTCGAAGAATAACATATTTTTAGAATAATATTTCTAAAATACATTAATTATTATAATATATAGGCTATGATAAATGTAAATACACTTAAACAGTATGTATAAATTCATTTAGTAATCAATTCCCACAACAAAAGCATATTTTTTTGAAATAAATATAATTCAAGGAAATTTTTTCCATATATGAATCACTAGAATGAACTTGATTGATATAACATAATGAATAAAAATATAATCTTTCCATATTAATTAAATAAAAAATATTTAAAATTAATCCCATGGTAAAATAATTCCACAAAATATTAATATTTTGTCCTAAGAAGAAATTCACCAGTTTCTAATATTCGATTATCGTAACCAAAGTTCAAAATATATTATTCAAAAATTAAATATCCTTAATATAAATAAAAAATATTCCAAACTATTGTGTTAACACATATAATAGAAGTATTTTATAACATATAATTCCAAAATTAAATTTTCTATTTCCTCTAAATAAATTCAATTACTCATGAATTTTAATGGACATGTTTTCACACCCAAAACAAATAATCACAAATATTAGTTAACAATTAACAAGAAAATATGTATCACTATTATTCCCAAAAAAATCATATATTCTTCAAAAATATAATTCAATCTAAATTTGATAAATTATATAATCTAAGGTTCCTAGAATAACAATCCTCTTCTGAAATAACAAGCATAGAAATTTCTAAACTCGTTCATATTTTATAATAAATAATATATTCCTTCACATGAACATAAACACTATCTATGAGATAGTTTAAATATAGAAAAACAACATCATATTATTTAGGCCATCTAATGTTATTGTGGTAGTAAATACTCCATTATCACATATTGGTTTTTTATTTGAGATTCACGGACATTCTAGATGGGTCAGAATATCACTAAACCTAAAATTATTCTTTTTTTAAAAAATCCAATATTAATAAAATCCATATAATATTTCAAGAATTGTGAATCCTCCAAAAAAACCTAAATACCTTAAAATTTACAAAAAAAATTTTCAAATTAATCATTGAATAATTACATTCATTTTTCATCCACACAATATAAAGACCAATAATTATCTCACAACCCCATGGTCATATAATGCATAAATATTATCCATACCATTACAATTATTTCCATAAAATGTAATGGTATTATTCATCATTTAATAATTAACATATATCTTAATGATTATATAATCCAACAATAAATACATGTCTCCCAAATTTCATTAATATCATAAAAATTTGGTAACATAATTCCTAAAAATTGTTTTCTGTTATATTGACCATTTATTAATACATAAACATACAAAAAAATGTTGTTATACAAAAATGATAAATTAAAATAGCATGAAAAAATCTTAATCACCAAATTACTATAAACATAGATATGATATAAATTGTTAGTAATAGTTGGTAAACATCACAAATTCTAGTTTATATTAAATATCACCAATATTATTTAGTTCCCATGAATAATTTATGTTTAGAGTTTTATATTGTTAGGTCATAAATCCCGCATAACATACCCACGCATACAAAAATTGCAGAATTCTATTTTTTCTTTATAAAATAATATAAACATTTTAAAACATACTATGATTTCCTTTAATTTAAAATATACTCATATTGGTACTTGAATCATTATATTATATTTCAAATCCTTAATCCTGAAGAAAAAAATTAAAAGTTTGAGCGAGCACTAAAATTAAAGTATGTGATATAAAAAATTAAACCAATTTTCCTATTGAGAGCCATGAAAATCAATGAAATTTTTAACTTTATCACAATATCCTTTCATATAATAAATATATCATTTCCAAATGAAATTCATATACACTATTTTTTAGCAAAATAAAATTACAACTTCAATATATTAAAAGAAAACACATTTTGGTAACTTACTGAAACACATTGAAAACCCATTTTAAACCTATGTCAAATATAAATGGATCCCATTGACATCAAATGGTGGTACCCTTTAAAAACTCCCCCATTCATTCCATAATAATAAATATATAGATTAAATTTTACATTTGGGAGCCATCTATGATAACACAATTCTAGAACAGGCACACCTGCAATTATCATGGTGCTCCAAAACTATACGATTTATCGATCTCTCCCTTGATATATAATTGGAATAAAACCTTCATATAAGTTATATAAGGCTAAAATATTTAAAATATAATTAAAAATTACCATTTTATGAATGAAATATTTTATAATTTCCAATTTTTATTAATAACGATTTAAAAAGAACTCAAAATCATATAGAAATCTGATTTGAATCTCAAAATACAAATTTATTTTAATAATAACATTTTGAATGAAAATGAACATATAAAAAAAATTATTTTCATACAATATATCAATAAAATATAATATATAAATAATAATTTTATGGAGTTATCATGGATAAATAATATCCTCATGTCATAAATAATGTTTAAAAACATTTCTTCTATATTTTTGTTGGACAAATCACTGTATACCTCATTTTGAAATTGTCATGAATAATTTGTCCAACCTTTTTGAATAAATTCATAATTTTGTAAATTTAAATATAATAATGAATAAGGTATTATTATATTAATATTTAAATATTATTAAAAAATATCAATATAGGGGAAAATTATGGTTTAAGGGAATCTTTAAAATATAATTTTCAAAATTATATACCTTATATTGTGTCTGGATAATCATGTATATTATTTATCTTCCTGAATAACATAACTATTTTAGTTATTTATTTTCATTGTAATTTTTAATTTTTATTAGTCCATTCATCTAAATTATCACAGTTTTATAACAATTATGTAATTATTTATGTTCACATCGGACGTTTTGGCTACATTTGGTACCAAAGTCCATCATGACTTCTATAGGTTGACTATGGTGAAAGTGTCAATTATTCCCTCATTCCCAGAAAAATAATAATTAAATAACTATAATCTATGAACGTTAATTATAATATTGAATCTAATTTTTAAATATAGTTTTGAAAATTGAAATATATTAAAATCATGGAGATGGTCATTTGAATGTACTTAAGAGTAACATTTTCCATTGATAATGCTCATTATGGACACATGGTGAATATTATTTTATCTATCCACAATGATCTTAATATATATGTATATATATTATATCTTCAAATATTCTAATATATATCATACATATTATATGGTGATGAAAAACAAATCACATCACTTCGTGGAGGTGGTTGTCTGCACGTATGAATGGACGGTGTTATCATTTACAAATTCATGGAATTTTATTAATGTAAATTATATGTTATATTTTAATAATGATTATAATTTAATTAATATTATATACAATTATTAAGTACGACACTATAATCCATCCATGGGATATGGGTTTGGAAGACGAATTATATCATTTATAGAGGCAGTAGTCTATTCTACATTGGAGTGATGCGTTTTTCCCATTTTATCGAATATGAAATGTATATAGGTGGTGAAATTAACATTAAAAACACCTATATATATATATATTACTAGTGTTATAATATAGCCATAGTTTAATAATCTGGAATTTAGGTGGAATAAGAAACATAACTAAAATATGGTAAATAGTATACCTCTTATTTAGAAAACCAACATTGATTATCACCTTACTACATTAATTTTTGGTGTTATGAATAAAATAATTCAATTAGAATGAGTTAATTAATTGAAGTATGTTATTTGTAATTTATTGGCAAAAAATTGGGTTTTTAGTGTAATGTATTGAAAATAATAGGATCTCTTTTCTATGAGTGGGGAGCGGAATCCTTGGAAAATATCTATATATTAAATTAATGTAAATTAAATGGTAATTATAGAATACTCAAGACACATTTTTTGGAAATGTAATATGATTACATGTAGAATACCCCTAATAAATTATTTTTTTCAGGTTTACGTCACATTTTTAACAATATTATTGTTTAACCCCTCATTAACCATTTAAAAACAATTGAGGACAAAATGTATGCTTAGTCATTGAGGGTAATTTATATATATAATAAATGTAACAAATGATACATAAAGGAACTTTTCTGATATTTCAAATCATATCATAATAACAATGAAAAATATTATATTTTTTTCTATCTTATATATTCGAATAAAATATTTTTAAGTTCAAAATAATTATCATGAAATTTTTTTGATCTAATCATGACATTGTATTAAATATATCAATATAACACAATGAATTTGGAAAAAATATATATTAGAATATATATTATGTAATTTCATGAGTTTTGAACTAGATGAAAAATAAAAGAATTATATAAATTTTATATTAGCATGACATGGGGGTTTTAAAAAAGAATATCAAAAACGTCTTCTATATGATAGTTATCATTTTGTCATGTATATTAAATAATTTAATTCTATTAGTATGATTTAAATTAAAATGAAAATATATTAAATTAAGTGCAGAAAGCTTTTTTATCTCACATGAATATTTTATGATATATTTTCAATGATAGACACTGAGTCAGCACAGGATTCCAAGACAAATATATCATCGATGTTGATAGAATATAAATATTATATTTATTTATTTATACAAGTGTGAGTTATTAAAAAAATTGAAATTACACTCAAACCGTTTGTCATATGAGAAATCTATGACAATAATTATATCTTGAATGTCAAATTTACCATAGGAAGTGCATAACGTTGATGCACATTGGGTGTTTTAAAACCTCACAAGTGATAATACAATATTAATTTTTGATTTATTTATTATTATTATTTATTTAATAAATAATAATTTTCTCACAATCAAGGATTTTTATGATAAATATGATATCATCGTTCTTCCAGAACTCTAGGTCTACCCTAACATGTGTATAAATTCTACGAGTATTGAACGTTTCTTCAAATATCACCCAAGGACAATTTTATTGGTTTGTAAATAATTTAATGACCATTAGAAATGATATTAAAAATATTATTATTAATATTATTGTTTGTGTTATAGAAAAAAAATGAAAATACACTTCCACAATTATTATATTTTTTAGAGTGTAAATAATAAGTGGAAAATATAACAATTTTAATATTTTTAATTGTGAAAATTAAATGAAATGTGATATCAATATTAATTTATTAAGCTTTATCTGTTTTTAATGGTTATTTTCATCTGATTACGAATGGTGTCACTGATTTGTTATATTTAATAATAGTTATTTTAATTATTGTAAATATTTTTATATTGGGTAAAAACATTGGTATATATATTTATATAATGCCTATGTGTGTGTGTGTTGATTCAATATATATCAACAAAAATATATATGGGTGTATAAATATATACATTTATGTATATATATATATGTGTTTGGATAATTATATTTGGGTTAGATAAAAAATTATTATTTTCCCACAAAAATGCATGTAAAGTCTTAGATTAATCAAAGATATGGACGATTTTTTAATAATATACAAATTAACAAAGAGACCTAGTGTGCGTGCCTGCACACCTTGTTGTGGGTCCGAATAAGATATTAAAATTGATTAAATAACATCTCGATCATTATGTATAATTTTTATGTCACTCCCTATCACAAAATATGGGTTACAAATAATTAAAATGGGTTAAAAAATAAATAAAGGTATTTTTATCAAAATTAAAAGAATTTAAGAGGGATAAGAATAAATAATAAAATAGAAAAAGTTGGAGAATAAAATTCAAAAAAATTAGAATGGGGTAAACATATATTTATTAATTATTTTCTATTCTTCCTCCATTTTTTTAATTATTTAACATCATTTTATTTTTTCTATTTCTTGTTTTTCATTTTTTATCATTCTTTTTTCATTACTCACACTCTTCTCCCCTCTTGTTGTTTCACCCAATGTAGCTCCCCACCATTGTGGTGCACATCCTAATTTCCTCTTGTCCATTGAAAGGCCACTAAAATTCTATATCTCATCTATATTCTTCTCAGTCAGTTGATCAATAAATCACTTGGTATGGGTAACCACAATGAATAATAATGGTACAATATTGTTTTATATATGTGGCACATTTTTCATGATGTTTTCCCCTAAAAATAGGGCGTTTCTAAAATTTTCTGATTTATTAAATATTTGTTCAAATAAAATATCACAAAAGAGAGTAAGAAACCCTATGAGTTTGAGGTAGGGTGTCAAATATTTTTCCACTTGTTTCACTGTGTCTTTTAGATATCATGTCATTCCACTCATCTATTCCTATATGTGATGCTTAATTTTACCTTTTCCAAATTAATTAAACATATTTTATTAACTATTTCATGTTTTTATATGATAATCATGCTAGTCTAAAATTTTGAAAGATCAATGGATATCTTATTGGGTGTGCTAATGTTCTTGGTATCATTTTCCATTAGAGATAAATAATTAAATTATTTACTTTCTTTTGTTAAATGACACCATTTAGGTTGAGTTTTAAATTAAATAAAATATTTTCTATTATTTTAAAACATAAACCATGAGATTTATTTGATATATATGACTAATTATTTTTTCCTTGTCAAATTAGTATCATGTCAGACAATTATATTGTGATATGTTTGTATTTTCTTATTTCTCTGATAATTTTCTTTCTCTATAAATTTTTTATTAGAATAATCATTAGTATGTGTCTTGATATTCTTATATTATTTTTTTCACACAATAAATTCATACCATGTGATATATTCTTCAAAGAAATTTAATTAAATTAAGTGCATAGAGGCAATACAGGTTCCATTTTAAGGAATTCACAAGGAATCTACATTCCTAAATGGTTACACATTATGCGAGGGAGGAGATGTATTTGGAATTTACAGACAAGGGATTTCATAGGATTCTAAATACTCATGAGTTAAACTGGTACCCAGAGGGACATTCTAGGAAGGACCTATTAGAAAATTAGCTACTCTGCATCTCTAGTGATACCTGACCTCTTATGTATGACACTATGATAGACACATGATAATCCCTTACCTCAAGCACTGCATGGTCTTTTGGAATATTTCACTGGACGAGATCAGTGGAATTAGAGAATGTCAACGATATACAGTAGCAATACCTTTGGGACATGCTCAGACTCTAACTTTAAACATGAACATAAAAATAATGATAATTCATGGATGGTTATTATGTATACTACATGAGTTCCATGTGAGTTATGATATCTTATGTTACATTGAAACACGCATTGTTAACAGATTGATTATATCCTAGCTAAAAACATGTTTTGGGTATGTTCCTTTTGACTAAATTGTGTTTTTATAACTTATATATATATACATCCTAATTTTGACAGGTACCGTATTCAGATTCATTGGTTAGGTCAAAGTAGGTTATATGGGATGTGTGTAGTTGACAAGCTAGACCATGTAATATTTACTTTTTTTGGTTATTTAATTTTTTTAATTTATCATATACAGTCTCACTACTTTTGATTACATCACAAAATTTAATGTTTGAGAAAATTTGTGTGTCTACCTGCTAGGATTTTATCTCATTCCTCGCTCAAGTGTCGTTTGGTACCCCAATAGACTTTATACTCGCAAGTATGGATAGTGGGAAGCAAACTTCTTCCAGAGATTGAGTGTTTTTTGCATATTAGTATGATGATTGAGCGAAAAGGTGTGATTATATGGTTGAGATACAGTTTTTTCATTGTGTCATTTTAATTATATCTTTTACTGCATGCTTGTATTCCAACATTATGAACCTTTTAGTGCATATATCATAGCATGAATTTTTTTTAACTTATTTTATTTATCATATTCTATGCTTATTAATTATTTAGTTGGTAATAATTATTTTCTTCTGTTGTAGTTTTCTTATTTATTTTCTTCTGTGATTTGATATAGATTATTGTTTATTCTTCTATATAATTATTACAATAAATTAAGGAATAGTATCCTCCACATACATGTTAAAAGGACCTCACTTCAAGTTATCACCCTCTGGCATTCCTGGAGATACATTTGAGGTATTATAACCCACCAGTCTGACCATTTTCTTAGAGGAGACTAATATTGGGACATTACAATGTGGTATCAGATGTGATTATTTTCTATTTTCTTAGTATTTTTGGTTGGTAGACATGAGACTATGAATGTGTCGGTTCATGGTTAATATTTATTTCTGGGACTGATCACCCCATGTACGAGATACAACCATGTGGCCTGCTCTAGGAATTGATGTTGATGCTTTTCAATATTATAGAAGATATAATTTCACCATGAGTGATTGGTGTGATTTCTACTGCAATAAATTTATAGGTATTGTGGCATTTTACCCTTGGCCTATTAAGGAAAAGATGAAGAATTACATACATCATAATAGGCACAGAAAACTTAAAATGTAATTCATATTTCACTACATGTAGCTATATTAATAGGATATCTACTTATATAATTGAGTGCATTGACTTCTAGTTTATGCTTTTAATTTATTTATCATACGTTTTTAGATACCATGATTTCGGGATATTTTTAGCATGCAAGAAATTTTCTATGATGCATGTTTACTAGAATATTTCTCTTATATGATGATTTTGTGTTTATTAGAATGAATTTTTTATTATAATGTAATTATTCAATGATTTTATCATGTTTAACTATGTTAGATACTTGTACTGACACGCTAGATTGTTCAATATGTAATTGGTTTCTTGGGAAACAATTTATTTTTTGTAATTTAATGGAATTCAAATTTCTCCATTAATGTGTATGGATGTTTTATGTTTTTTTATATGGATTCCCATACGACTGGATTGTTGAACATATACATTTTGTATTAGGAAATTAGATTAATTGTAAGGGGCTTGGAAATGAAACATCCAATGATGTCCTCTATTTAAGACCCATGTGTTAGGGTGGATAAAGCTTCCTTGAAATTTTTCAGAACAAATGAATGTGAATTTTCCATAGGTTCTCATACTTTTAACAATTCCTTTAATTGTCATATTTTTATCATTTTTACATTTTATAGCACAAACTAGTGTTATGGTCAATGCTAGTTCTTTGTTAGGGGCTAGAGCATGGTAGGTAGACTCATAAGAAATAAAATCCTTGAAAATGTCATGGTATTTTTACTTTTTTTATTTCATATGTTTTTGTCTTTAGTCAGACCCTCATTCATAAAATGACTCCATTGATCAGATGGATGCTCATGTTTTCTTTTAATTTTGTTTTCGATTTTAGTATTATGTCATGATAATTTTCACCAGGTTGGGAATGCCTTAGACATGGTCATCCGTTTCATAGATTTTTCGAAAGTCTCTTCTACTTAGTGATGGATGAATCAATATATTTTCATCTGATTTAAAATTAATCATGATTCTATATCACTTTGAGTTAGTATGATCTAATGTCTGTAGTGACTGTCGAGTGCTTAACGTTGATACAAACTAAACTAGATCGGTGTAATCGTCAATAAATGCATGGTTAAATATGTTTTTGGTAATCTCTATAGTAGAGTGACTTATGTATTAAAGAAATCATGTTCATACCAATGCACATGATGACTTTAATATACTCTGAGGATTTGACATTCCAGTAAGTTTGGTTAGGTTTTCATGCGATTTTTTAACTTTTTCCCTTATAAAAGTACTAAAATAGTGTTATTTTCAGTGACTAGTATATCTCTTGTTTTTTAATATTAGAACACTCCAAATTTTGGGTATGTCATTTCTATTCTATTAAATAGATTTTCTTCCTTGTAGAAGGGATACAAAAAAAAGAACAATTAGATAATTGTCAAACATGCTAAAATGGCGGGTGGCTTGGGAACATTAAATCATGTCAATTCTTTATCAGAAAAAATGATGTTGGTGTGTTTTTATATTTACAAGAACTTAGATAAATGTTGTCGGTGGACTTCTATGGTTAAGTGTGAATGGTCACAGAATGCCTTGGGTGGTAAAGGGTTAATGATCATTTAAGGAAAGTTCATCGGTAGGTGAGGTCGGGTGTCTTCTATGATTTAGAGAAGCAATGTTTTAAAATATTTAATTCTTGAAATCTTCTAATCCTATTAGTTTACTATTCCTTAATCGATGAGCATGTCATGTATCTTACCTCTTTCTTAGCTGCACAAACAGTGGATCTGTATAATTCCAAACTAATTAATGAATATTTTTTGAGTATATTTAGTGTTATTTTAGTGATTCACACTAAATGTGTGGTTCTTATCATTTCTTGTAATTTTTTGAGTGAGCCTTATATTACATTGTAGTAATTCCATGAACAAAATCATGAACACCATCCATTTCCTGTAACATGAACACTAGGTCAATGCTGCTTTGGGATCAGTCAATGTTATGAATTTGGAAAATTTTCCTTGTAACAACTTCTCACTCATAAACATGTTGTATGGACTACCTAGTGTTAGTTCCTTTCAATCATTCTATTCCAAACCCTGGTAACCCCTGACTTGTTATCGGCCCAAATAATGCCTAAATCAGGGAATGCCACTAGAAATCAGGTATCAACAACCGTGGACATGGATATGGTAAATGATAGATACATTTTAGGAAAACATCGAAATTATGTTTGAAAAATGTTAACCATCTATGTCGGGCTTCATCTAAAATGGTCTCTTAGAGTCCATCGACATGTTCTCTCTCTTATTCAATGAAGAAGTTAGTGAGGGGCCTATTTTTTAAACATAATTAGGATGAAGGAGTGAGGTTTAGGATGGTCATGGATTTTCATGAAAATTAGGCTTAACATAGGCTTTTAGTTAAATGGGAATCAACAATTTTATCTGTTTCAGAAATCCTGTGTAAAGAATCCCTTGAATGATTAAGGTCATGTCTTTTAGGATATTATGATGGTGGAAGGTTTCAGGGATTATAATATCTCCATTCAAATGATAAATACTATGTATGGAAGTAACATCTACATGATGTTTAATGAGATGATGACACGGTATTTTCCCAATCTAAATGGGTTTTTATATGTGTAATCATTGTGTTTTAGATGGAAAATTTCTGTTGGGTCACATGTTAGTGGCTTAGGTTCAGCTTTCCTAACCAATTTATTAATGTGTGTTGGGCATTTGGGGACACAACGCAACCATTTTTACAGAACCTCATGACCATATAGATTAGGATAGAGTTATGTTGTTCCCAAAGGCTTCTTGGGGATGGGACATTATATGTTGTGATGGTTTTAACATATAATGTTTTAAAATGGTCGAAAAACCAAAGTACATTACAAAAATTGTTAACAGGTTTGGCCATTTTTCAAACCGAACATCCAAACAGTCTTCTATATAACTTTTAACACAACGATGTTTCTTTTATAGAATTTAATTAACTTATTTAGATTAAAATTTAAATGGATATAAATTAAATGAATAGTACATAGCGTCTTTAACACTTGAAATTATATTATAGAATATTTTCAAATTTATTTTCTCATTCATCCAGGGATTCCTAGGAAAATATACTCTCTAATTTTATTGAATAAAAATATTAAATATATTTATTCATACGTGTGGGTATTTTTTTCAAAATTAAAAAAATAAAAAACTGTCAAATGGTTCATCGAATGATACCTCTTAGATGAACATTAGGGCTAGAGTGTTGGGTGTTTGGAAACCTCACACATGAATATACACTCTCTATTTTTAATTAATTCATTATTCTATTTTTTATAATAAAAATTTATTTCTTCTCAAATAGTTAATTTTACGAGGAATCAGATTTCATCATTAGGTCAAGAATGATGTGTTTACCCTAGGTGGGGTATAACCTTTGAGACCATCAGAAATTTGGTCAAATAATACCCGATGATAATTTAATTTGTTTTTGAAACAATTATTGTCTATTTTAAATAATAATATTTATAATTTTGTTCTTAATATTATTATTTCTGTTGAAGAAAAAAAATGAAAATTTACATCCATAATTATTAAGTTTTGTCGTGGTGTAACTAATATGTAGACAATTTAATAATTATGGTATTATTAACGGTGAAAATTCAATGAAAATATGAAATAAATTATAATTAAATATGTGTTATCTATTTTCAATGGTTGATATCGTGAAAAAAATAATGATGTCATTATGGGGTTGTATTAAATAAAAATTATGTTATTTATTTATATTATTATTTTATTGGGAACAAACATTTGTGTATATGTATATAATTAATATACTTATATATATATATATGTTTGTGTCTATGTGTTGATTAAATATATATGTATATAATATTAATAAGTGTGGGTATATAAATATATCTGTGTGTGTGTGTGTATATATATCATGTATATATATATATGGGTGAATATTTATTTTGGGTTCGATAAAACATTATTATTTTCCCACATAAATTCTTGAAAAGTCTTAGATTAATCTAAGATACATAAAATTTAATTTTTTTTATAAAAATTCTTAATGTGACCCAGGGAGTGTGCCTGCACACCCCATTACAGGTCTTGGGAAGCTATTAAAATTAATTAAAGGGGATAAAAATATATAATAAAATAAAAGTTGTTTGAGAAAAAATTAAGAATAATTAAAATAGGGTAAACCAATTTATATAAATTATTTTCCATTCTCCCTCCATTTTTTATTGTTTTGTTTTACTTTATTTTTCTATTTTCTTATTTTTATTATATTTTCCTCATTTTTTATTATCTTCCACTATAAAATCTTCTTAGTGAATTTCACTATGTAGTACCCCACCATTGTGGTGCACCTCCTCCTCTCCTCTCCTTCATTAGAAGCACACTGCGACTCAGTCTCTCATAAGTTTTCTTCACTGTTAGTAGCATAGTAAACTTCTCGATAAGGCATACCTCACACACTGAGAATCCTATGATATCTTTCTCTATCCATTTTGAGATCTATCAAAGAAGTTTGTTACCTAAAATTGGGGTGTTTCTAAAATCATCTAATTTCATGTGATTTAGGTCATGTCAATGATTGCAGTAGAGAATAGGATCCTTTATGAGTAGGTGGTATGGATTCTAATGTCTTTCAATTTTTTCATTGTGTCATTTATATCTATTGTTTTTCCACACATTAGTGCATACTGTTAATGCTTAAATTTACATTTTCTAGATTTATTAAATCATGTTGATTAACCATTGCACCTAGGTCTGAGATAATATAACATGTTTGAATTATAGTAGTATCATTGGATACCCCTTGGCGTGTGCCGATGTTCTTGGTGTCATTTTCTATTAGCCTCAAAATAATAAATTATTTAATTTTACATGTTGTGTGACCACCTTTAGGTTGAAATTTAAATTAAATAATGTATTTAAATTTATTATTATCAATGAAACATGAGTATTTTTGGTTATCTATGCCTAATTAATTTATTATATATGAAATTATTATCTTGTCATTCTATTATAATGTAATATGTTCAATTGTTTTCATTTCCCTGATAAATTGCTTTGGCTGTAACTGTCTGACAATAATGATCATCAGTATGTGTCATGAGTTGGTTATTTTATTTTTTTGCTATTATAAATGCATACCCTTTGTTATATTATTCCTTGAAATTTAATTAGATTCATGGCGGTGACACAACATGCATTCCATATTTATTACTACACAAGGACTCTCTGTGACTGAACGGTTACACATTACAGTAAATAGGAGATCTATTATGATTTTCCAAACAATGCCTTCTCTGGGTTTCAAAATATTCATTTATGATATTGGTTCTCAAAGGGACATTAGAGGATGCACCTGTTTTTAATGTGTTTATTCCATGCCTCGAGGGATATTTTACCTCTTATGTGAGATACCAGGATGGATAGTTGATAAATCATTGCCTCGAGTGATACTTGGTATTTAAGATGATTTCCTTGGATAAGCTCAGTGGTATCAGATAAATTGAAAGATGTATTGTAGAGGTGCCTTTGGGATGGTATCATTATCTAAGAGAGGAAACGATTACCCATTTGTGTTGTCTATTAATTCAAGTTAATCATTTTCTCTCTTGAAATTAAAAATAAATTATCATGATAAAGATCAATCAAATAAATTTAAAAATTCAATTTATAATAAAACATATCACAAATTTTCATGTTCATTACTAATAAATTATATTGAAATTTATTCAATGGTTTACTTATATCACATTGAATATAATTTTGGGTTTAGTGCTATATTGAAGTTCATCATATATCATAAAGTTGAGAACTATACAATACAATGTGTATACATACATACAATATCCATTTTTCATCCATAAAAACATTTTTTATAATATAATAAATCTTTTCAAGAAATGTAACGACCCAAGAAACTGTGTTTTGAGTAATGAGAAGTTTATTTTACAATGTCACCCATTAATTGAACAAACAATCATCTTATAAAAAAATAATAATAAAAGTGAAAATGAATTAGAGAAAACGAATCAAAATGAATGAAAGGACCTTTTATTCAAGTGAGGAACATCCTGGTGACTACAAATCTCAGCGATCGAACAAGAAGTTTAGCTAACCAAAAATGCCAATTAAAAACACGATTACAATTATAGAAAGACCGCTTAAACCCACAAGGACCCCAAGAAGGCGGTAAGGGTCTTTTGAATCCATCAGAATAAACATAATGATGGCCGAAGCCACACCGGCCGTACTAAGAACCAAAGGAATCATACGAACCATTTCCTATTTTTCTCCTTCAGTCGCCTTGAGCGAGGGATACCCCAAGACCACACTTTTTATAAGAACACTTATTCGATCGTTGGACCCTGATGGCTATAAATATAACCGTTGGATCCCCCATGACTCCCTTATCCACTATTGTTTTATTTTGGATCGTTGAAGATAAGAGTTGATCACCCCCGAATGGTTCGAAAAGTTAATTATGTAATTTTCCTTAATATTTAAAGAATGACATCAATAATAATTTAATTAATTTAATGATTGTTTTCCCAAAATGTGAATTATATTTTATATTGAAAACCAATGTGAATTAATATTATTATTTTTCCACTATTTATAATACACGTTTTGACAAGAGCAAGTAAGTATTTATTTCATGAATGAATATATTGAACCTGATGGGTTTTTACATTGCCTAAGAAAATATGTACTGAAACTCTTGAGATATATATATATATATGTTGTGTCAAAATTTAAATTAAATGTATTATATTTATCTCTAAATTAAATTTATGTAATAATAATAATGAATGTATTTACAATTTGACATTTTTTTAATTAACCATTTTGAGATGATGTCAAATTTTGATTTCATTTACTTATGTATTTCATAATGTTAAACGCACTCTTATTTGTGAATTTGAAAATAATTATTGATGTTATTATGGTAAATGTTTATTTTTATTAATAAAAATAACATCAATATTCAACTATGGAAAAATTAAGATAATTAATATGTAATTCAATAAAAGAAAATAAAATAAAAAAATTATGTTTTGATAAGGATGAATTAATTAATATACTTATGTATTAAATGAACCATTGAAATTGCTTAATATAATAAAAGTAAGTAATAATTGAAGGTTAATAATAATAGAGATAATATAATAAGGATAATAAAAAAAGAAAAATTATTGATGTTTTTTAAACAAATATATATATATGAAACCTCGGGAGACCCACCTCTCTTTTAAAACACCGCATCAAGCTGGACCGCCCGATCCAGCACCTCTCCATCGCGCCATCCATTTTTAAGGCGCATTTCTTAGGAGCCTCCCGATCATCTCCTGTTTAAATCCTGGTCATTTCTTCTTTTTCTAGTTTTCTTCATCCCCATGTCTCTTTCTTCTTTCTTGCGCCGCTGTACCAGTAGGGTGTAGGCAGCTTCGTTTCTTCTCTTAAGCCGATGAAAGACCCACTTTGCACCCTCCTTTCTGTAGATTCGGCACCGACTCCACCTCAGATACCCACTCCATTGATGTTGAGTTCTCTATTATTCTTTTCTAGACCTCGGTTCTCACCGAAACAAGGAGTTTCTACTTCGTGAGTCTTTGATCTTTCCGACTACTGGTCCGGCGTCGCCTGCTTCTTCCTTCTCCTCCTCTCCGAACAGGTAAGGGAAATATTTTTATTTGTTTTGTTTTCTCAAGTTATGATGAACCGTTTTTTTACACTCTACGTATATATGTGTATATATATATCTATATATATATAAGGCTAACAGAATTGTATTTCACCTGTTTCACCCTTCCGGTTTTGTGAGTCGAACGAAGGTAAGGGTTCCTGTCTTGTTTGATTTCTGTTTTGGTGAACCTACATGTTTATATACACTTTACATATATATATACATACCCATATATATAAAAGGCCATAAGAGTTTTTCTACCCATGTCATTCCCTTCCTACGTGGAGAATCGAACAGGAGTAAACGGAAGCCCTTGGGTATCATTTTCTTCGGTTTCACACTCTTCTATACCCTTATTTTATATGTCTATATGTATATAAATATAGATATATGTATATATATTTATAAGAAAACACATGCGGGTATTTACCATCTTGTATATATGTAAATGACCCTTGTTTTATGTTTCCCTTTGGAAAATGGATATTTGGGGTAATTGTATGATCATGTAAAATCATGCAAGTATATTGAGCATATAGATGAATATGTACATGTGATGTGCATAAGGGATGAGCTGGATTATTTTGTTTTGAAATTTATCACAATATAACATGATGATTAATATTTTATTTACCAAAAAAGATTATTATTTCAAGAATTGTACCAAAACTCTTTATGTACATTTTTATATGTATGATGAAGTTTAAGGATTAGTTTGATGTCAAAATAATTCCGTCGAATTTTCGATTATCAGCATTCTTGACAATTCATGATTTTGTTTTGTTGATATGGGTAGTGTGAATTCCTTCAACATTTACAAGTGTATATATGTATTCATATATATGTACTCATATTTAAGGGTCGACCATGTTGTATGCCAGAATGATTTTATGCCAATAAGGGTTTTATAAAAATTATGTTCACATTCTTTTTTATGTAAAAGAACTCCATTCGGTTTTTCCAAACATTAATTTTGTTTAATGTATAACATGAAAAATAATATTATGTATGGTTTAATTTTGAAAACCCATGCACATGTGTATACGCACCTTAATTTATACATATATAGGTATATATAACCTTGTATCAATGTGTTGTCTTCAAATACATGTTCTTCTTATGATTTTTGAAAACTTTTCAAAGGAAAGGTTATGTTATTTAAAGTGCAAATGAGTTTTTTACACAACTATATATATGTTCATGTAGTTGGCATACATATATACATGACTTCCAAGATGGACCTAATTGCACACTTTGTATCCCTAATTGAATGTATATCCACACAGTTTTAAATAAACACCCACAATACCCATTTATCAGCATGTGTATTAGTTATGAACAACCTTGTTTTTAACTTGGTATTATGATGCTTTGTAATGTTAAGTGTTTATGTTCATTTCATTAAAACCCGTGTTTTCAATTGTTAAGTTAATTTCTCATGAGTATGGGTTTTTAGCATGTACGTCTTAGTTTTATTAATGATTGAATTGTCTTCCTGACTATGAAAATGTATGTAAAAAGGGGGTTTGATTAAGAATGTATGAATGAAACCCTATGAATGAAATACCTTTTACAAATATGTGAGGGATGTATTGGACTTAAATGTTAATGGACGAGTGCGCCCGAAATTATATAGCGCTCCAATGCGTTGGGTAATGTAAGAGTCTCATGAGACGTTATGTGCGACGGTCTTGGTAGTTATCCTTGGCTTGTGCTACCATGGGAAACAGGATTGGCGGTTAGCCATGACCCGTATTATGTATGTTTTACGGTCTTGATGCATGGTCTTGACAAAGTCTAGCCTTATACATTCCCTCTGCATGTGATGATAAATGGTCAACCATGGGTTAGTCCAAAAAACAAGAAATCCCGTAGTTGAAAATTCCCTTGATTATGAGAATGAATTTTTGAAATAAGAACTTAACACATATGGTATGCTATTATAAGAACCTTATGTTCCAATGTATCATGGTATGAATGTTTTCCCTTCTTACACTCAATTATTTTAGAACTAAATTAATATTGGTGGAATATTATGCATCATCTAATCTTCATGTGTTGTGCTCTCTGATTATGTTTACTTAGATGCTTATTTTAAGTGTGTAGTTCTTCTTTGTGCAAGTGGTTTTCAAAAATTTAGTATTTTCATGTTTAAAGAAAAGATAATGCTTTGTTTTTTTAGTGAAGTGTTTTAAAAGAGATTCTTTGAGACAGTGTTTTCTTAAATGTTTTTAAAAACCCTTACTGGGCATATTTGCTGACCCTACGTTTTTGTTTTAAAATTTTCAGGCATGGTTTTTACTAATGATGTTTATCATAAGTAGCTGGTATCCCAGAACCATGAGCCTCGCGATCTTCTGTAGTATTGGGACATGATATATTATTTGTAAATGTTGTAATGAAATGTTAGTATATCATGTCTCATAAGGCACCTGGGGATCAAGGTCGCTACAGTTGGTATCAGAGGATGGGTTCAAGCAACTCTGGAAAACCAGGTGGTATGAATGTATTACTATTATTGACAATGTAAAAATGTTATAAGCTTCAGATAGATCATGAAAATGTACCTACAAACCTACAGTAACTTCCCACAGAGACTCTAGGTAACATTGAATCTCTAGCTAGTCGTGAGAACTTTCTAAATTACGCCCGAATTCGCACGACATGTAAGCACCTGTATGACGTTTCAAATTTTCCTAGGGTGCTTAGTCTTCACCAGGGGTTGGGAATGGATTATCTCCTAATGATGAAAACCCAATTCCCCTATTATGCACGTCGGGGAAAGTATAACGAGGGACTCTTCCGAATGTTCACGACTAGCAAAGAATTCGGCACGATGCTTGATAACCCCTTTCAAGAAGCTGCTGCTACCGGAGACCTCCGAGAGGCTTACCTATGTCATATTTTACACTACGGATTCTGGGACCAGTTGATGGACTTTGGGGTGTTGGAAGATGAGTCCACCCGATTTTATCTTAGGCAAGAGTTGTATACTGATGTTTCCCAACTCCACACCCATCATGCTAAAATCAGGAGGCGCCATAGATGTTCCCATGAGTTTAACCCCGTTTGTTCGGCCTGTGTGTGGTTTGAGGAGTTAGGGAGTTTTTCCTCCCTTTGTGGTGTACGTTTAGTAAAAACATGCATTTCTATGTAAACTTTTGCATAAATTAATGTCTCATGTTTCCTTTGTTGCCGCTACCTTATCGGTGTTGTTAAGATATTTCTTTCGAATGTTTTTTTTTCAGATGGCTGGTCAAACGAACATCTCATCACTACCCGATAAGTTAGTAGTGGTTATTATGATCAGGACATGCATGGTGGATTATCCATCCTTTCTCCACCTGCGAGGGTCTTGCCAACGTCTACTCGATTTAGCGAATAGTCATGAGATTCTTCGTTCGTGTCAGGAGGATGATCTTGTTTTTCATCTCATTGCCACTGCTCAACTTCCCTACTATAGGCGAAGGGGAAGATACTATGAGGGTCTCTTCTAGTGTTTTTACTCTGGTGCAAAACATTTCTGTGAGAGCTTGCTTCCTCGTAGCAGCCCAGGATGGCCACCTTAGTGAAGCCTATATGTTCCAGGTCTTAAATTTCAGTCTACTCAATCGCATCATTTCCCTCGATTACCTCAAGCGCGATGTAGCTCAGAGAGTTATCCGGGAATTTATCTACTCGGACGTTTCCGAGCATTCCTCCTCACGAGCCTCCTTTTGGAAGCCTGTGTGTAGTATGCATGAGCACGAGTTCAAGACATAATGCTCCAATTGAATCTGTGCTAGGGAAATGGAATAACTATGTGGAAACTTTGGTATTCCATTAACCGAGCCAGATCCCCTATTTCGGGAATGTTGTACTTCTGAGATTTCTATTTTTTTTCTTTTTATAAATAAAATTGTGAGGATGTAATTCATTGAAGGGGTAAATAATGTAACAACCCAAGAAACTGTGTTTTGAGTAATGTCAAGATTATTTTACAATGTCACCAATTAATTGAAGAAAAAATCATCTTATAATGAAATAATCATAAAAGTAAAATTGAATTAGAGAAAACACATTAAAATGAATGACAGTCCCTTTTATTCAAGTGGGGAACATCTTGGTGAATACAACTCTCAGCGATCGAACAAGAAGTTTAGCTAACCAAAAATCCCAATTAACAACCTGATTACAATTATAGGGAGACCTCTTAAAACAACAAGGACCCCAAGATGGCGGTAAGGGTTTTTGGCATCCATCAAAAAAAACATAAGGATGGAAGAAGCCACCGCGACCATACTAAGCACCAAAGGAATCACACGAACCATCTCCTCTTTTCTCCATCAGTCACCTTGAGTGAGGGATAACACGAGACCAAACTTTTTATAAGAACACTTATTCGACCATTGAACCCTAACGGCTATAAATATAACAGTTGGCTCCCCCATGATTCTCTTATCCACTAATGTTTTATTTTAGACCGTTGAAGATAAGAGTTGAAAACCCCTGAGAGGTTCGAAAAGTTAATTATGTAATTTTCCTTAATATTTAAAGAATGACATCAATAATAATATAATTAATTTAATTCTTGTTTTCCAAAAATGTGAATTATATTTTATATTGCAAACCAGTGTAAATTAATATTATTATTTTTCCACTATTTATAATACACATTATGACATGAGCAAGTAATTCTTTATTTCTCGAATGAATATATTGAACCTGATGGGTTTTTACATTGGCTTAGAAAATATGTAATCAAACTCATGAGTATATATATATATATGTTGCATCAAAATTAAAATTAAATGTATTATATTTATCTGTAAATTATATTTAAGTAATACTAACAATGTATGTATTTACAATTTGACCTTTTTCTTAATTAACCATTTTGAGACTATGTCAAATTGTGATTTCATTTACTTATGTGTCTCATAATGTTAAACACACTATTATTTGTGAAAATGAAAATAATTAGTGATGATGTCATGCTAAATGATTAATTGTATTAATAACAATAACATAAATCTTCAACTATGGAAAAATTAATATAATTATTATGTAATTCAATAAAAGAAAATAAATAAAAAAAATATGTTTTAATAAGGATGAATTAATTAATATACTTATGTATTATATGAACCATTGACCTTGCTTAATATAATAAAAGAAAATAATAATTGAAGGTTAATTATAATAGTGATCATATAACAAGGATAATAAAAAAACATAAAATTATTGTTGTTTTAAAATATATATATATATATATATATATATATATATATATATGAAACTGCAGGAGACCCGCGTCTCTTTTAAAACAACACATCAAGCTGGACCGCCCGATCCAACACCACTCCATTGCGTCGTCAATTTTTTTAAGCCGCATCGCATAGGAGCCACCCGATCATCTCCCGTTTAAATCATGACCATTCCATCTTTTTCTGGTTTTCTTCATCCCCCGCTTCTCATTCTTCTTCCTCCCACCACTGTACCAGTATGGTGTAGGCAGCTTTGTTTCTTCTCTTAGGCCGGCGGAGGACCCACATTCCTCCCTCCTTTAAACAGAGTCGGCACCGACTCCACCTCGGATACCCTCTCCACAGAAGATGATTTCTATGTTCTTCTTTGTGAACTTCAGTTCGCATAGAAACAAGGAGTTTCTACTTCGTGAGTCTTTGATCATTCCGACCATCGGTCCGGCGTCGCCTTCATCTTCCTTCTCCTCCTCTTCGAACATGTAAGCGAAATATTTTAATTTATTTTGTTTTCTCCTGTTCTGATGCACTGTTTTTTTATGCTCTATGTATATACGTGTATATATATATCTATATATATATATAAGGCCAGAAGAATTGTATTTCACCTATTTCACCCATCTGGTTTTGTGGGTCGAACGTTGGTAAGGGTTCATGTCTTGTCTGATTTCAGTTTTGGTGAACCTACATGCTTATATACACTTTACATATATATATTCCCATATATATATACAAGGACGTAAGAGTTGTTCTACCCCGGTCTTTCCCTTCCTATGTTGAGAATCGAACCGAAGAAAATGGAAGCCCTTGGGTCTCATTTTCGTCAGTTTCACACACTTATATACCCTTGTTTTATATGTATATATGTATATAAATATAGATATATGTATATATATATATATAAGACAACACATGCGGGTATTTACCTTCTATTATATATGTAAATGAGCCTTTTTTTATTTTTCCCTTTGGAAAATGGAGATTTCGGGTAATTTTATGAACATGTAAAATCATGAAAGTATATGGAGCATATAGATGAATATGTACATGTGATTATTTAGATGTAAATGTACATCAATGTGTATAAGGGATGAGCTGGATTATATTGTTTTGGAATTTATCAAAATATAACATGGTGATTAAAATTTTATTTACCCAAAAAGATTATTATTTCAAGAATAGTACCAAAACTATTTATATACATGTTTATATGTATGATTAAGTTTAAGTACTAGTTTGATGTCAAAATAATTCCTTCGAATTTTCATTTATCAGCATTCTTGACAATTCAAGATTTTTTTGTGGAGATGGGTAGTGTGAATTCCTTCAACGTTTACAAGTGTATATATGTATTCATATATATGTACTTATATTTAAGGATAGATGATATTTTATGAAAGAATGATTTTATACCAATTATAGTTTTATGAAAATTATGTTCACATTCTTTATTTTATATAAAAGAACTCCATTCGGTTTTTCCTAACATTAATTTTGTTTAATGTATAACATGATAAATGTTATTAAGTATGGTTTAATTTGTTAAACCCATGCACATGTGTATACAAACCTAAATTTATACATATATAGGTATATATAACCTTGTATCAATGTGTTGTCTTCAAATACAAGTTCTTCTTATGATGTTTTCAAACTTTTCAAAGGAAAGGTTATGTTATTTAAAGTGAAAATGAGTTTTTTACACAACTATATATATGTTCATTTAGTTTTTATACATATATACAATACTTCCCAAGATGGACCTAATTTCACACTTTGTATCCCTAATTGCATGTATATCCACACAATTTTAAATAAACACCCACAATACCCATTTACCAGCATGTGTATTATTTATGAACAACCATGTTTTTAACTTGGTATTATGAAGCTGTGGAATGTAAATTGTTTATGTTCATTTTCTTAAAACCCGTGTTTTCAATTGTTAGGTTAATTTCTTATGAGTACGGATTTTTAGCACCTATATCATAGTTTTATTAATGATTGAACTGACTTCCTGACTATGAAAATGTATGTAAAAAGGGGGTTTGATTAAGAATGTCTGAATGAAACCCTAGGAATGAAAGTCCATGTCAAGATATGTGAGGGATGTATTGGACTTAAATGTTTATACATGGGTGCATCCAAAATTATATAGCTCTCCAATGCATTGGGTAAAGTAGGAGTCTCATGAGATGTTATGTGCGATGGTCTTGGAAGTTAGCCTTGGTTTGTGCTACCATGTGAAACGGGATTGGCAGTTAGCCTTAACCCGTATTAAGTATGTTTTATGGTCTTCACGCAAGGTCTTGACAAAGTCCGACAGTATACATTCCCTTTTCATGTGATGATAAATGGTCAACCAGGGGTTAGTCCAACTAACAAGACATCCCCTAGTTGAAAATTCCCTTGACTATGAGAATGAATTTATGAACTAAGAACATAACACATGTGGTATGCTATTATAAGAACCTTATGTGCCAATGTATCACAGTATGAATGTTTTCCCTACTTACACTCAATTCTTTTAGAACTAATGTAATCTTGGTGGAATATTATGCATCATATATTCTTCATGTGTTGCACTCTTGGTTATGTTTACTTCAAAGTTTGATTTAAATGAGTACTTCTTCTTTGTGAAAGTGGTTTTCAAAAATGTAGGATTTTCATGTTTAAAGAAAATATAATTCTTTGTTTTTTTAGTGAAGTGTTTTAAAAGGGATGATATGAGAAAGAGTTTTCTTAAAACGTTTTTAAAACCCCTTACTGGGCATATTTGCTCACCCTACATTTTTTTTTAAATTTTTCCGGCATATTTTATACTAATGAATTTTATTAGAAGCAGCTGGTTTTCCCAAAACCCTAAGCCTCGCGATCTTCTATAGTATTGGAACATGATATATTATTTGTAAATGTTGTTATGAAATATTAGTATATCATGTCTCATAAGGAACCTGGGGATCGGGGTCGCTACAGGAAATCACTTCATGATTTTAATCATGGATTCTTAAATTACCATTTACTTCATATTAAAAAAATTAAATATCATTCTTGAATTCATAAGATCATCAGGGTATTTAAAAAGATGGGTAATATTTAGTCCCTTAAAACCCGAAAACTAAAATATCTTTTACCATTATATTCATTATAATTCAAGAATATGAAATAAAAAATTTCCACTACTCATACATTTTTCTCAAATAAAATCATTTAAATCCATAGATATAATTTAAAACCACTTTTGGTGATATATAACATCATATTAAAAACCCATTAAATCACATTTCTATGAAATAATCATATAGATGACATCCATTATAATATTTACCCCAATAATTTTAGAGAAATGATGGATCTCCAATCATTTATTCTATAACAGGCTCACCCGGACCAATCTAGGCCAACTAATCATATAATTTGTATGGGCCTCACAAGGTGCTATATTGGCTTCCCAATTTTATAAACTATTTTGGGAACAACCGATGCTATAGAGGATCCACATTTATATTAGTTGCATTGATCTCACCAATTAATAAATGGTCACACCAATTTATCATCAATAATTATCATATATAATACCATTAATAAAACCTTTTTATAATTTTACATTTGAAAATACATTTCAAACTCGTAAACAAATCACTCTTGGATATAAAATAGTTCTTTACTTTTAGATAACATTTTCTCGACACAAAATATGCCCTTATTTTGAAAAAACCAATTTCAATACCAATATCTTAAAAAAGAAAATGGTTTTCATTGAACAAAACATTTAGATTTCAAATTTATCTTTAAAATTAATAACATTTCTATCATTGGAAAATTCATTTTTTCCATGTATGTTATGATTAAACATTCCTTTTTTATTTCTCAAAAAATCATATTGATCATATGAAAAGATTATATTTTAAAAATCATTAATATATGGAACAATTTAAATTAAATGTACATTATAATTCACAACATTCCATAAAAAATAGTCAAATAACAATTATAATTACATGGATGTGGAAAATGAAGAGTTGATGGAATATATTAATGGATATCATTATCCAAAGAAACATCCCTTCTCACTTGGAAAACACACGGATTGTAAACTCATTTAGCGAATAAAATTAAATAAAATTAAATAACATGAAAATTGATAAATTTATAATATTGAATGTGAAGGGTATGTATATAAACATTATAAAATAATATAGGATAATAACATTCTAAAATACCTCAATGAATGGAAATAGAAATGAAGTCCCTACCTTAAGTATAACTTGCAACAAGTATCATTTTATTTTATAATATTAAATGTATATAAATTATTTTAATTCATGATAATCATTTACAATGCTAATAGTACCTCAAATTCAATTATTATCATGTAATATACAATTAATTAAACAATTATGTGTTTCTTAGATAAGTTGGTCATATTCAGGTTATGTATCAAAAAGGACATTGGTAGGTCATATATGGTCAAATGAGTATTTTTTAAACATATATAAAATAATAATCATATAATAGTTGTCATATTTATAAATAATATTTAGTTTTATAACCAATCATGAAATATGGTTATGAAAAGTGAACTAACGTTATGACCATTGTGCTGATAGGCCACAAGTATGCATAGGTAATTTTTCTATTATTTAATGATAATTATGAACAAAATGTAATTAACATATTTCATTACATAATTATCATAATAAGATAAATACCATATTATTTTATTATATATTTATATATATCAATTTATTAATGGGTGATGGATAAAGGAATCCCAACTCTTTAAGGTGGAGGTTGTCCACAATCGACGAATGATGTTATGAAATTTTTTATTGATTAAAAAGGGAAAAATAATATAATATAATTTATTTCCATATTGATTAATATTTCATTTTTTTCACATAAATTCATTATATCTAACCTTATAACATTATACATAACACATTAATGACAAATAAATAACATCCATTCATGGGATGGAAGACCGCAGTCCACATGAGAAACATTATCATACCCCTTATGTATTATAACATAATAATGGTATACTTGATATAATTATTCCAAATTTATAATTATGTTAAAAATTTATTATATAAATTTATATACATTATGATACCAAACCGTGAAATGATGTAATCAAAAAAATAAATGAAATCGTACAGTGAGGTGGTAGTCTACCATACACATGAATGAGGATTTTGTAACTCATTTTATGGATGCTTTTGTGGTATTAGGTTAAAAAAGTAACATAATAACATATAAATTTATTTGATATATTTATTTTTTATGTAATTATGGTTCATGAAAAATTTAATTGGCTTATCCATGAAATTATATAAAAATGATCATTGATAAAGACTACATGTTATTTTGGTATCTCCTTTTTTATTGTACCCATGTACTTTTTTAGTTATATTAATGCCAAAAGAAAGGGTTATTTATAGAGAATAGGTTATTGGAGAGGTTATTTTTTGTCGGATTGGCCTAATTTTTTTAATGTGATAAATATAACGCCATGGATTCGGGTGCCAACCAAAGGTTTTCCATACGTTGTTGGTCACATGGACTCAATCCCATTTTCCGGATTTCTACATGTTTCCGACTAAAAAAATGGGACATTGGTGTCATATTGGGAAACCTATTACATAATTGTATGATCAACATGGTGGAATAACAATAATAAATAATAACTGAAGTAGTAATTCCATATAATAGAAGTAAGCAGCGGAAGACTGATTATAAACAAAAAACTCGACCACACATAAAAAATATGCAAGACACATTTGTCATGAAATGTTGAAAAAAAAGTCACAAAGATATAAATACAACACTTAAAACCATGGTAATAATAACATTAAATAACTCCATCAACATCGCAATCCCTAGTATTGTCTCATGCTCTCCAACCCCAACAACAATGATGTACCTGATGTAGAACAATAGTTTCCTTTTTCTATACCTACAATTATATAATCTATTTGGGTTTAAAAACACGACCCAAGAATGGTGTGAGACTAATCCAAGTAGGCAACCAACAAAATATATGTGCATAATTTCCAATGAATATTTATAGTTGGAAATATGAAAAACAAGGAAATGAATAAGGAAGTACTCAAAAATATTCAATCATATAGTTTAAAATTACATCCATTAAAATTTATGAACTTTCCAAAATGTTGAATAAGGAAATTTTTGAATCTAGGATATGATTTTTATCCCAAATTTAAAATATATACAAATTTATGATAAGACCATCAGATAATCAAATAAGACTGAGTCTAAGCATGCTTTTTGGCTTTGTGGGCTCAACACAATCAATCATTCATTCCCAAGAAACCCTCTAAAAATGTTCTCATAGTATAACCCATATTTTTAAACATATCATCAATTCAATAATGATATAATGACCCTATGTGAAATATCACCCAATCTAACCCCTTTGGTCTCACAAAAAAATGACTCTCTAAGGAAGCACTCGCCTTTAGTTCCCCATGTGGTCTATTAATGATAAAATACAGAATCCATGAGGAAGAACTCAACAATAATTCCCCATTTGGTCTAGTATAGGTATACTATACACACATTTACGGAGCACTCAACATGAATCCCCTCTTTCATCTTGCAATATAAATATAATAGACACTCTAGGTAAGCCCTCATCGTCAATTCCCTCTATGGTCTAACTAAACCCATTTCTCACATCCCTGTGTTATACAATCGTAAAAAAATTATATCCATCAGCATAAAGAAATATCAAATACAACAAGGATAATCATATATAATTCTAAACACATGCATTTAACAAGAAGTAACAAGAAAAAAATTCCATCATAATAAGCAGGAAAAGGTAAGAAGGTATACTTAATCAGCAACATTGGCCAAAATACCATAATCATTCAAAAAATGTAACACACCCACAATGTGTACCCTAAACATGAAATTTAGCATAAAAAATTCAACAAAAACCTGTAATCTAACAACCAGTCTAATGTAGATGATAATAGGGTTCAATTACATAACATAATATACCTAATTCATGGGTAATCAAAACATAGTAATATTTCACTCAAATACAAACAGTAAAAGAAAACAAACCACCTACCCCAATGCTTTATGATGAACACTCTTGAATGTTGGGCCATGTACTAACCTATAATGTCATAGATCTATAAAAAGGTCCAAAATGTTTAACAAAGGGAAACAAAAGATGGAGGATAAATTGAGAAGGGAGACTCAATGGAATGAGATAACATGCTAGTGGGAGTCCAACAGACCCGAAAACATCTAAATAAGAGATAATATGGAAGAATGGGTGGCGCTCAAAGATAATTGTTCATTAATAGATCTCTTATCTGAGCCATGGGAAGAAGAAATGAGTTCTGAAGATGAGATGTGACCCATGTCCTATTAATCAATGAAAAAGAAAAGTACAAGACTTATTAATTTAATGTACATTCCATTTATTCACCTCAACCGACCCTTTCTCTAGGCGTTCCACACGACTATGTACTCGGCCAGTACACAACTACCCACAACAACTGGGTAGAATGGAATGTACTCAGGAGTACATGGCATGTGCTCAAGAGGACAATGTGTGTACTTAAGAAATTTTCAAAATTTTCCTTTTTCCAAAAAAAACATCTCAATAGAAGATCCATACCTAATATGAATATCAGTGTACTTAAAATACATCCCCCCTTAAAAGAAATTAATCCCCATGTTTCCCTTACAAGGTATGTGATTATGAAACATCAATAACTCTAGCCACATTCATCGAAAATTGGTCTCCCTCTCCCATGTATCATCTTGTACTCGCATGTGCTGCCATAGAACCCATACTAGTAGAACAGACATGCCATAGTGAACCTTCGTACTATGATCCACAATCCATATAGGGTCCCCCTAAAAGGATTCATGTACCTCCAAATCAACCTCCTTAGATTAAAAAATTCAAGATGGATCTGAACAGAAAATCCGTAGATACGAAATGTGGAATACATCTTTCAATGTCGGATACCTCTGAGGTAACAAATAATTATAGGAAACCAACTCGACTCTCTACAAATACACAAATGGATCGACATACCATAATGAAATCTTTCCCAGTCTCCAAATCTTTCTATGTCCCGACCTCGAAGTGACATTCAAGGAAACCTGATCTCTGACCTTGAACTCTAAATGTCATCTTCATCAATCAACATAAGATTTCTGAAGATACTGTGCAGTATCCATTCTCTTCTGAATCAATTCCACCTACTCAGTGGTTTCCTAGACAATACAGGGTCCCAACATAGCTCTTTTATTTACCTCCATCCATAATATGGGTGATCTCCATTGCCTATGGTACAAAGCCTCATTGGGTTCCATCTGAATAGTCTTCTAAAACTGTTATTGTAGGAAAACTCCACTAGGGGTATGTGTCTCTCCTAAGAACACCTAAAATCAATGTCTCCTCCTCGAAGCATATCCTCCTATACCTGAATATTGTTCTTCGAATTTTCAATTGTCTTGGGATGGAATGTAATACTCATAAGTACCCATGAAACAAAATACTTCTCTAGTCCCTCCAATACACGAGATGTAAAATGAGTGTCCCTGTCTGAAATGATAGAGTGTGGAACCCCATGAAACCATAAAATTTCTTAGATGTACAACCTTCCAAAATCATCAACAGAGAATGTTTCCTTAATGGGAATGAAATTTTCATCATTTTTTAGTCTTTGAAAAACAATGCATAATGTATCATTCCCTTGAGGCATCCTTGATAAACATGTTACAAAATACATAGCATCACCATACCACTTCCACTCGAGAATGGGTAACTATTTTATACACCCTTAATGGTCATTGATGCTCCACCTTAACCTACTTATAGGTGAAAAATCTAATTAAAAACCAGCAACATCCCTCATTATAATAGGACACCAGTATTGACTGTGTAAATATCTATACATCGTGGTGACACCAGGATGGACTGTCTATGCTGAGGATAGAAAATATCACAACTACTCCTCATGTATGTCTGCTATCCCCCATACACACCCATGAAAATGCAACATCTCATCCTTTTCTATGGTTAATACATGATTAGGTTCCTCTACTGACACACACTCTAGTAGGATCATGCCTTCAGAATATTAAAGATGCCTCCTTCTCACTTTTCCTAGAATAGTATATGTAATAGCTACAGTTTGAATAAATGTATTCCCCTTTATATCTTGAACCTCCATATGCATCTACATGAATAGAGACATAAGATTCTACTCACTACTAGCCTCTTGAAATGCATGTATTTGAGTCCTCTTACTCATCACATCAGCCACCACACTGTATTTCCCATGTGTATAGGCAAACTGAATTTCAAAAGATTAAAGGAACTCAACCCACCTTCGCTGACTCAAATTTAGGTAACACTTTGTAATGATATACTTGAGATATTTTTCATTAGTTAACACAACAAAATTATCTCCAAAAAAATAACATATCCAACATAACAAATCAAACACAACTATATCCAACTCTATATCATGTCTTTTGTAATTCTTCTCATGTGGCCTAAACTTCCAGGACATGTACACAACATCTCCTTCCCCTTGTATAAGAACTACTCCTAGCTCGATAACTAATACATTCTAGTAAACTGTGTAACTCTTTTCCAACTCTAAAAAACTAGCATTGATTATGAAGCCAACCTACCTTTTACATCTTGATAAGTGAACTCACAAGAATATTCCCACAATTAATTTGCAATATTTGATGTCAGGACTGTCAGTGACTCTTCCATGTAAGAAATTTCATGTTTAAAGATTCTATAGTAACCAGCCAGTACCAGCAAACTACTTTCATCAAAGAGGTTTTTTTTAATGCTCTCGGGAAAATATTTCTCTCACTCTAAATTTGTATTCTGATACTCCAGAATTTGAGATGACATGACAAATGGTTTGAATCTGGTCCATCCAAAAGCATCATTGTGAGAGATTATCATATAACAAATTATCAATATGTGTACTCAAAATGATATCAATTTGTGTCGCATGGTCATGTAGATTTTGATAGTACATTAATATATCATCCATTAAAAAAACAACACAGTTTTCATTATGAAGTTTTAACACTCGATAAATCTGTTCCAAGAAAACTAATGGTGTGTTCATGAGACCGAATGACATAACCATATAGTCGTAGAGATCATACATGTTCCAAATGGTTTTATAATGTATATCTGATGGTTTATCATTCCAATGATGATAACCATATATCAATTCATTCTTCTAGAACTGTCGGGATCCCAGAAGCTGATCAAAGGGATCATCAATCCATGGAAAGGGATATCTGTTATTGACTGTCAACTGGTTCAGTTTTAGTTAATCCATGAAATGTATGATGGTATAATCTGCCTTCTTCACAAAAATAATTGGTGAACCCTAAGGATAGGTACTGGGTCAGATGACACCCTTTCTCTGAAACTCATCTAAGTACTTTTTCAGATCTTGTAATTCTTGTGTAGCCATCCTTTAGGGATGATTAGACACTGGTGCTGCTCTTGGAACAATATCAATAGAGAAATTTTCATCTTGCTCTAGAGGAGATCTGAAAAATTCATCTAGAAAGACATTTATAAAATGATCCACCAGAAGAGGAAAGTCCATATGTCAAGTCCCCAAGTCATCCATATATCTACATGAAATTTGGATTTTAAATACTCCCATCCCATGATTCTTAGGCCCCACTCTGTATGTTGGGACATTCTATTCACCATAGTGTAGACAAGACCCACCCTCTAGAAATGTGAAATATAACCTACGACAATAGTAGGCTAAAAAGGAATGGAAGGAGACCAACAAGTTAATTTCCAGAATGAAATCTAAGCCTTTTAAATCTAAGGCACAATGGTCTTATAAGAACTAACACCCACCAAACTCAAGAGGGCACTCCTTGCACTAACGTACACTAGATGTCCTATTTTCAAATAGAGTGTCTAGAATCATAACATCACTAGATATAAAAAAACTGAGCCCAAGGCACTCCACAGAGGCAATAGAAATGAAACTATGGGAATCCCTTGTATCAAAAAGGCGAGAAGCTAAAACTGAAGAAACTAGAATTATACCTCAAACTGTTGATGATCTGAGATCCTACACCTACTAGGTCTTGGTCTACTCCACTACAAAGGAATGACATATTCCATAGCCTTGTGACCCTACCTGACTACCCGATGCTGATCCACCCTACTATCACTAAAATCCTACCAACTGGATACCATAACCACAACCTCCACCTCGGCATGAATGGCCAGATAAACTCCAGTTCCAAGACATATTAGATTTTTTTTTCCTACTCCTAAATGTGGGGTCATAACAGATCTACTATACATACCTTCTAGGGATAAAAGACTAGCAAAAAACAATGAAGGTGGCCCATATTGATGCATGATCAGCACTCAAATGGGTATCTCGGGAACTAAGGTCACTTTGGAACACTCTTATAACACTAGTATCATACCACCTGGCTACATGTTTGAATATCCAATCTACTCGAATCTCCACAGGTAGACTCCCAGTGGTGCTTCCTACTATCTGTCAGAGAAGTACCATCTTTGGATGCCAAACCACCCTTGCTCAAAGCTCCAGACTCCATCAGATTACACTCAGTTATCAAAACCTAGATGACTATAAAAGATATGTAAGTCATCATTAATATGTTCACCTTGGATCATATTTCATGTTGGAGACCATCCTCAAACATTCTGGCCACAAATAAATCATCATCCTCCAGAATGTGTGTGAAGCGCTGCAGCACTATGAAGCGAGATGAATATTCTTTGTCTAAAAGAGTACCCTATTCCAGAACATTTTATTCAAAAGATTAGTTTTCCCTCAAGGTATCGGTGTATAAATAGTCATATATGGTCCACAAGAACTCATCCCAAGACCTATTCCATTGGTTTCCCACCTATGATATCACATCCCACAATATCTTGGAGGAATCTCGAAGCCTGTATGTAGTGAGCTTCACCCTCCTATCAAGATGTGGTTAGAGATGCTCAATGATAGACATCATGGATTGTATCCATGAATTTGTAGCCTAAGGTCCTCCATCCCCTATGAATGTGGTGGGATGATACTTCTTATAAATACTTTGTCAACTCTACCATGAACGGGGAAGGATGTTGTGCTCCATAGTAGGTCTGCCTTATCCTTAGGAAGCCTTCTTGAAACTATGCAGAATCACATGTGTCTAGTATAATATCTAGTTCCAAGATAGGCAGGATTGGTGGATCTACTAGTAGTACCCAATCTACCATTTCTAGTGTCTTAAAGTAACACCATATATGGGGTACAACCAAAGTACATCTTGGTGGCATCACTCTGCCAAGTCAAGTATACACCTCAGTTCTATAATATCAAGGACTGAAAAGTATAATTTCAAGAAGGTAAAAAGATAATAGACCATTAATGTTTATCAAAATTAGGATAAAATGTATGTATATCCTCCACAGGGTGTGTTCCCTCGGGTTTCAACATATGCATATATCTCATATCAACCTTGTCATGTAACACCCATACAAACGTCTTGTACATTCTATGACATTGTATGTACTCGATTTTTCCATCCTCCATGAGTTCTTCTACAAGGAAAACACAGATGACTTCTCCAGGGTAACACTACATGGCGTGTTAATAGTAAGCACAATGTGTACAACTTATTACTTAACAACCAATTTCATTAATTACATGGTAAGAGATATGGTTGACATCCACACAGCATGTTCAAGCTGGACATGGTATGTACTACCCGAAATTAACCCACCTAGGTTTTTAGTCACAACATTAGATACAAGGATTCTACAGAATGATGTGTATTCACAGCACAAGTCAAGTTCTATCAAATAGTTAGCATCTCTTGTCTCTAATCACATAGTTAGTCACACGGTTAATGACTATATGGCATATACATAAAGTACACAACGTGTACTTAAGAAAAAAAATTTCTCCCAGAACATAAGAACATGATACACCAAATTCAGATTTACAAGCGCCCATAACACCTTAGGAACCAATGTTTTGGAACCCATCCCAATGTATTAGTACATATTACTAATACAATATCAAATAATATGTATTATATTAAAGAAACTATCACAACATCATGCCAATCTATAACAACATCTGTCATAACAACATGAAATCATTAATTCACCCTAAATGGAATGACAAGAATACCAGACAAGTGGTCTCTAAGAAGTGAATATATGATTCATGAAATGTAATACCTTCATCTAATTGGTCTACATCTGAAATACAAACACAATGTTATAAATCATAGTAGCACAAAACATGTGCATCACCCAATGATGAAATCAAATCAACTGTAACAATTTAAAAAGATGAAAAATTACAACATATGATATAAATTTACTTTTCCCTATACATGGGTTTTCTACACTTATTAATTACTTATTACAAACTACCAATTTATATCCCTGAATATAGGCACAAAATTTTATGAAAAAGTATAAATAAACCTTTTTTGATACCACTTTATAATGTCTCAGATCTGGGTGTATCCGGACAGTGCCCCGTACCTAGTTGGTCACATGGAAACCAAAACATTTGCACGAACTCTAGAGGCTTCCCACTAATGGCGACGACCTTGGGTGTGATAATGGGGAAACCATGTCATCATTAGAAGAGCAACACAATAGAATAATATTAATAATCAACAATAGAAGTAGAAATACCATACAAAAATATTTAACTGTGGAAGACTGATTGTAAATAAACAACTGGAGCACATATATAAATGATGCATGTAACATATATCTAGTATATAATCCAAACAATTCATTATTCTATAACACTACACTTAAGACCAATGTACTGAAAATTGTAAATAACTACAACAGCATCACAAGCCTCGTCTTGGTCCCATGATTTACCGCTCCAACAATAATCAAGTACATGTTGAAGAATGGATATTTCCATTATTTATAACTACAAACATATAATCTATTTGGGTTGATAAACATGACTAAAACATGGTTGAGACGAATCCTAGTAGGTATCCCAAAAAAGATATGTTCCTAACTGTTAGTTAATATATATATTGCTGACAATATGCACAGTGAAGCAACAAACAAAGAAGTACTCAATATTAAACAACCCTATAGTTTCCAATTAAATTAATTTACATTTATTAATTACCAAAAATGATGAATAATAAAATCTAGAGATCTATCCTAAGCTCAGTATCCCATGTGTAAAATGAAAGCAGATGTCTCAGAAGACCATCTAAAGACCATGTAAGACCGAGTCCAAACTTGTGCATTGGCTTGGTAGGATCGTCAAAATCAATCAAACATTCCCATGAATCCCTTTGGTAATGTTCTGATAGTATACCCCCTATGGTTAAAAATATCATCAATTCAATAATGTTATAAAAAAATCGCTAGAATAGATCACACATTCTAACCCCTTTGGTCTCACAAAAACAATGACTCTCTATGGAAGCACTCACCATCAATTCCCTCTTGTGGTATTTTAATGATCATTTAAAGACTCTATGAGGAATAAATCTATGTAAATTCCTAATTTTTTCCCATAATGGTATAATATATGAACTCTGGGGTAGCAATCACCATCAATCCCCACTTTGGTCTCGCAATGTAAATATAAGACACTCTGGGGAATCTCTCAACATCAATTCCCATTATTGTCTAACTAAACAAGGTTCTCACAGCCCCGTACAAAACAATTGTACACAAACAATATCCTACAGGCCAAATTAATCTAAACTACTACATGGATAAGAAGATATAATTCATAACAAATTCCTTTTACATTTATCAACACGTAATCAATTCCATCCTATTAATCAAGGTAAGGAAACAAGGTCTGCCTCATAGGAAACCTATAACAAACCTGCTCTTTATTTCACACATTATCTTAATTTATTACATAGAACCTTCACCTGATATAATAAAGAAGAAATATGGGTATTGTTTAATTTGGAATTGGTAACATTACATAACATACTAATACATAAAACTCAACATCTTACTGAAAACATTTTTTTCATGACCACATCAATCCTTCATACTAAGCATTAAATGGGATAACCCAAGGAAATTCATAATAAAAGAGTGAGATATACAATCTAGTATGAGATTAAAAATGTATAACATTAATAATAAAATACATTTAATATAATAGTAATAGAAATAGATCATATGAGAAACATGAACATAAATAAATGATATATCATGATTAGTATAACGTAGAAATGTGGCAACAACACTTAACATGATATTAGCATGATCCAAGGATCATTGCACAAGGATCATGAGTAAACAATAATTGAACTATAATTAGAATGAGTAAACTCTCATTAAACATGACAAATCATGATACAAATCTTAACCCAATGCATAGGTGCTCACTCAGGGCACACCCATCTTAGACATTTCATTTCTTTCATAAGTGTGCCACATGGATCTCACATCCTGGATTTAGTAATGATGATAATTTATTCCAAGATAATAGAATTAATAATTCATACATGAAACACTATATTAAATAAGTAAATTTTCATAAATATTAATACCCTTGATATATACATGAGCAAGTTATTCACTACACAATGACATTGGAATGGAAAATCGCGAAGCAATTTCGACAGCATAACATCGTGACATAACAATCCATAAAAATGGATAATTAGGCAGAAAGAGTTGTATAATCATATGTACATGACATGGACAATAATGGTTTCATATATATACATGTACCAACATATTAAATGTAATTTTGAATTCATAAAAAAAAATAATTTCTAGAATGTAAATGAGGAGAGAAAATCTATTATGGAATTTTGACATGGTAACAGGTGTACATGGGATGCCTTAATGAATGATAAAAGGATATATCATAAATAATAAATAAGGAGGTATGTATTGGGGTGGTGAAAAATAATACCTGAACATTTTTAATTTAAATCAATAGTGTATAACAACATAATGAAATTCTGACAAAAATGAGAATGGATGAAATCCCTTACCTAGAAGTGTGATACCAAAGTATAGTGAGGGGCTTTAAAGAGGCTAAATGGGAGATTGGGAGGCCTTGAGTGGATATTAGATAGAGTAGGGGATAGTTTGGTAATGTAATAAAGACTTTTAGTGAAGAGTAAGTGGGATCATGGCTTAGTGTATATAGGAAAAGAGAGGGAAAAATTTATTATTTAGGTTTTGGACACCACACATTAAAGTAATCAAAACCACAAAACCTCCAATGGTTTTTCCCATTATTTTTTCCAACGTTTAGAGGAAAAAATTATTTTATAATTCCAATGGCATAAAATAATATAATAGTATTATTTTTTATGTGAAGGTGAGTCATACTCTCAATAAAATCTATTAAAAAGATTAAATGTATTACAAGTCTTGGAGGGTCCCCTAAAGCTTTGTAAAATACATAAAAAAAACATAAAAACATTATTTTAATGTTAAAACATATATTTTCATTAAATTTCACTTATATTATTATATTAAATTACTATTGAGACATTATGACTTCACAAAACACATTATATAATTAAAGGTATTTAACTTTTACACAAAAATCCGATTGTATTATAAAATTTTGAAAAAATCATAGATAGATATGATCAAAATTATGATTCCAAAAATAATATTTATTTTATCTAAATAATTTTATTAATATGTTTTTTTTAGTTTTAAAATAAATACCAAAATTTATTGAAAATTAATGGGTTTTGATAAAAATGTATTTCAAACTGCAATAAAAATCACAATTGTATTCATAGAAATTATACGATAATTTTTATTTCATAAAAAGTACTTTAGTTATAATATTTTACTATAATATTATTTAATTCAATAATCCATTAATTCATTAAATTATATTTTTATTGAATATTAACTAAATTTAATATTTGTTCTTTAAAAACTATTTACAACGTAACAATAATAAAATAAATTTATATTTTTTATTCAATAACAAATAATGCACATAATCATAGTGCTATATTCATGTTACATAATTCTTTATAACAACCTCTAATGACCAAAGGGTAATCTATGAGATGGTGATAGACTCATGGGGTGTCTTAGATAACATCGCTCAGGTGGTAATCTATATCAACTTACACTTCTCTTGTATCTGATTCCATTCGATCTTAAAGTGTGGAAGCTAATCGTGGTATTGGTCAAGAGAAAATCCCAATTATTCCACCTCCTTTCCAAGCTCTGACAAGTGGGATTTGTACAGATAAATTTTACTAGATGAGGGAATCACTTCCTTTTCTTGAGTATATTGGATTTTTCAAAGCCAAATATTTATACTAATAAATTGATCACTGTTTAACAACTATATTAGAAATGTTAACAATTCTAAATGGTATTTTTATATCCAAAAACATAAAACAAAGGTAGTTCATATGTTACTTAACAATAATAAATAATAATACATTTAATTAGATCAAGAATAATTTTCATTAATAATAGTTTGGTTCATTAAAATATTCCCCCCTAATGAAATTTCTCCCTTGAAATTTATTTTTCCCACACAAAAATAGATGAGGGCGGCTCTACTTCATCACTTACATCAATTCCTACATTTCATCTTAAAACACGTCCTTTATCCACGACACCTTGATAGTGGAAATAGTCTTATTTTGTAGAATATTTTCTCTATGATTTAAGATCTTTAATGGATTCTCATCATTGGACATGTCATTCTCTAATGGTAAGAACTATGGATTGAGTACATGCGATGGGTCAGATATGTACTTCCTCATGATGAATGCATAGAGTACATCATGAACTTGAGATATCTTCAGTTGGAGTGATATCAATAGGCCATGGCTACAATGCAATCAAGAATCTCAAAAGGGACAATGTACCTCAGTCTAAGATTTCCCATTCTCCATTCTCTCATAACACCATTCCATGGTGATATGTTGAGAAGTACCATGTTTCCAACATCAAACTCTATATCTCATAGACGATTATAATTATAGATCTTTTATTGATTCGGAGAAGCTTTAATATGTTGCTAGATGGTTTTAACCTTCCCCACCATTTGATAAACCATTTCCAGACCATGTACTTTTCTCTCCCAAGCATCATCCTAACATTTCAGTGTTCTCCACCTCTTCCAATAAATGGCTTCATAAGGATCCATTTGGATGATTGAGTAGAACCAGTTATTGTAAGATAATACAAATAGAGGAAGATGTTTTTCTCATACCATTTCTAAGTCTATTGAGAATTCTCTCAACATGTCCTCAAGTGTTTGGGTAATCCTATCATATTGGCTATCAGTTTATGTATGATAATCTATACTAATGTTAAGATCAGTATCAAGGTCATGTTGAAGACTATTTCAAAACATAGAAGTGAATCTTGGATCTCGGCCAAATAAAATAGATAGTGGTAGTCCATGCAGCCTTAACGATTCTGTGATGTATATCTGTGCTAGATGATCTAGGGGGAAATCCTCGTGAATTTCCATGATGTGTGTAGTCTTCATAATATTATCCTAAAAACCTATATATAATTGTTTCCATGAAATTTCTTCATAATTCTGGTGACAATGTCCATGGTGATGTTCTCCCATTTTCATGCTGGCATGCATAATGGTTGCATCTTCTCATTAGACTTCATCCCATCATCCTTCACTAGAAGATATATTAGAAACATTGATGTATACTCAGTTATAACCTTCTTCATGTTATCTCACCAATAGTTCTCTAAGATATCTCGATTCATCATTGTGTATCCACGGTTAATAGAAATATTTGAAATATGGGCATCATCCAAAAGTTCATTCATTATCTTCCTATCTGATGAAACATGGAGTCTTTCCCAAATCACACAATTCCTTCTTCATTAATATTGATCTCTGAGGATTTCCCTTTTCTGATTGTTTCAACATTCTTTTGAATTCCCACATCATCCTTTTGAGAATCCTTTTTCCTTTTTAAAAGAGATAGTTGAGCAATCATCTGTGAAAGTATTGATGAAATTCCCTTATTAATGATTTTTTTGTCCATATTCATCAAATATAAAAAGATTTTATCATTTTAATTTCTCAACAATGATATATTTTATGGGTCCTTTCTACTTATAGAATCTTCTACATTTTTCTCTTTCCTAGGGTGGTAATGGATTGAGTAGGCATAGTCTTTGATTATCTCTAACCATCTCCGTTGTCATGTCTTCAACATTTTCTGTGTGAATATATAATTGAGTCATTTGTGGTCTATATATATCTCACACATATCTCTACGGAGGTTATGTCACCAAATTTTTAAATGTGAAGATTACTACATCCTGGTGCATATCATTTGTTGGATAGTGTTTCACATGAACATTAAATTCCCTTGTAGCATGGTTAATGTCATTGTCAATTTGGATCAACACATAACCCACACCCTTCATCCAAGAATCCCTAAATACCACATATGTTCTCCAATTCTAGTTAATGTGATCATGAGTAAATTGATAAGCCTCCCTTTCAACTCCATGAAAATCACATTCCATTTATCACACCATGAAAACTTGACTCTCTTATGAGTTATATTGCTAAGAGAGTTGGACAATTGTTAGAAATTTATCACTAATCCGTGATAATATCTAGTTAATCTCATGAAGCTTCAAATATATGTTACCAATACTGGCCTTATCCATCCCTCAATTGCATATTTCTTGGTGGGAACCATAGATATCCCACTTCTTGTGGTGATATGCCCCTGAATGAGACCACATTCAACTAAAACTCAAACTTGTTGTGCATTTCATAGATCTTCTTCTTTCACATGTTCTCTAGTACAGTACGTAGATACTCCACATGCTACCCCATAGTTTTGAATTATATTATAATATAATCTATAAATTAATCCACAAATTTGTAGATGTAATATCTAAAGACTCTTTTCATCATGTGCACTAGGATTTCAAGAGAATTTGAGAGTTTGGATATCATTAATATGAATTCAAAGTGCCCATATCTCGTATGAAATGTAGTCTCTGGGATATCCTCCTTCATCACCCTTACAAGGTAATATCCCGATCACAAATCCACATTGGAGATGTATTTTCCTCCACATAGTTTATCAAACAAGTCATCAATTCATGGAATTGTAATTTTTTTATCCTGATTTGGTTGAGCTCATGATAATCAATGTCAAGCTGCACTAACCCATCCTTCTTCTTAATGAAGAAGACTATTTCTTCCCATGGTGATGCATTTGGGCATAGAAACCCTTTATTCATATTCTCATGCAGATTTATCATCTTTTCCTCAAGCACCACAATAGTCAATATATAATGAGTCATGGATTTTTGAAACATCATATGTATATAATCGACTAAGAATTAAACATCTCATTTAAGATGAATATGAGGAAATTCCTCGAGAAACACTTCAGCAAATTCCCTCATAATAGACATGTCATCAAGGATAGTTCCCTCCTTATACTAAATAATATGATAAAGATAAGCTTGATCATAGGGAAATAATCTTCATGCTTGAGAAGAAGTAGCTAAAGAAGATTCATCATCAACCTTGCACTTGTACAGAATCTGTGGTCGATTCCCCGTATAGAGAGTTATTTCTCACTCATGGAAGTTTTTGTTTGCTCTAAATAGAGAAATAAAATCCATTCTATGAATTATATCATATTATCCCATTGGGAGTATGAATAGGTTTTAAGAAAAGTTCAATACCCACATTATTACATGGGGAGTTATATTCATTGGATGGAATGATTTTCCCATTTTGTGTACTCACCGACATCATTACATCCATGATTTTTGGGGGTATTGATATTGTATACTAAACATTCGATATATAAAAGAATTTCTAGAACTAGAATAAAAAATCAAGTTGATCATTCTTGAGTAAATAACTATCATACCTGTCACCACATCAAAGTCGGGGTTCACTTAAGTGGTAGTGGTGGTAAAATCTCATTCTTGTTTCCTTAGAGGCTATTGGTTGGCTACCAAAACCCTTGGCATAGGGAACTGGTTTGCAATGTTCTCTAGTTATTTTTATTTGATGCAATTAACAATCCATTGAGGTTCGAATAGAGTATTTATATCCTTTTTCACAGTAGTGGGTTTATCATGTCAGTCATTAATAGTTCGGTGCACTTCTCTTCCACACCTAAATCATTTTCTCATCCCCTTCAAGCAATTTTTAGGTTGTTCTTTAAGCACATTTGGCATGTGGAGTGATGGATTTTTCTAGAACCGTTGGATTTATCCATTGGACCTCTAGAATTGAATTCTACCTTATTCATTTTATCCCCATGAAACCCCAATGATTAATTGATCTATATTTTGACGTTGAGGGCACATTGGAAAAATTATTCAATGATCTCAATGTCACGGATCGCTTGGTATTTGTGTAGGCTTGGTTTTAACCCCCCCCCCCCCAAATAAGTGGTCAACCATACAATCTAGGATTACGACAAAGCCTGAGGTGTATTGTGAAAGCCATTTCATTTTTTCCATATACACTCTAATGGATTCGTTATATTTTTTGATTTAGGGAAAGGAATTATATTTCCATATTAACTCGGAGGGTGTGAATATGATATTTATAGAAAAAAAAATCAGAAATCTTTCAATTCCAATTCCTTGATCTCATCCTTATGATTCATAATTTTGACCCATGTACAAAAATTATTAGCTTCACCCCCTATAGGATAATCGTATAGAAATACCATCTCTTGTTCAGAACATTGAAGGATTGATAAGATCATCTCAATAGAGTTGATCCATTTTTCGTTGATTGATGGTTCAAATGATCCATTATTATTATGTGGACTTTGTCTAATGGCGCACTTTCTAATGACTTGTTATTTATCAGGGGGTGTTGAATGATCTTCTTGAAAAATGTTTCTATTCAAATCATGAGTTATCTAAGATAGTATTATGACAATGTTTTTTATTCCCGCTCCCATAGGATTGGAAATCTCATTAAAATAGTCATCAAATCAATCTTCACATAATTTTTTTACATGAGTCGTCATATTACTGGCCATTTTCATGAATAAAAAAATATAGGGGTGACACATAATGGGTAACACTAAGACAAAAAATGGATGAAAAATAAATTACATTGATTTCATTATATTTTCAATTTATAGGCTTCAATATATGTTATCCATGACCTACATCCCAACATATATTATTAGGGGAATTTTATTTGTTATCATATTTATGTTTAGTACTAATATTATGAATTTACCAAATAATATCCCCGTGAGTCTCATATCCAAAATTTCATCACTGCATGTTGTCATGCACCTATTACCGTTCGAGTCTATCTCAAAGTGGTTTTTTCAGATTTTACCCCTGGACACACACGTGCCAAAGCTGCCTCTACCTGCTTGTATATATAAATTGATTTATTTTATTGATAAACCAGTAACATAATACTCACCAAAATTTAGTGTTGTTTTAATCATTCATAGTCTTATCCCTAAGGATTTCACTTGGGATTTTTAATTTTGATCCAAAAAATAACTAAACCTATCCTCTAATAAAAACTATAATAACTCGGTTATTTACATCACAGATATACATAATTTACAACATAAAACATTCATTTTATAAAAAGAAATTATAGAGGTCTAGTGAATTTTGTTCATAGCAACATTACATAACATCTTTAATCACAAAACACAACATCATATTGAAAACAACTTTTACATGACAACTTCATTCATTCATACTTCGCATTGCAAGGGATACAATATGTACATGCATAATAAAAGTGTGAGATATGAAGGCTAATAAGGGAGTAAAAATTAATAAAATGATGAATACTATACTTTTTAGTCAATAGTCATGGCAATGTTTCATAAGAGAAACAATATCATTAAAGCATTATATAGCACGATTATCATAACCTGGAAATGTGCCAACAACACTTAACATGATATTAGCATGAGCAAAGGATCATGGAACATGGATCATAAGTAAAACGTCATTTCACTTTAATTATCATGAGTAAACACTAATTTAACTTGATATATCTTGATAATATCTTTAACCAATTCAGTGGAGAACTATCAGAGTGCACCAATATAAAAAAATTCATTTCATTCATAAGTGTCCCATATATATCATAAAACATAGACTCATTATATATAAACATTTATTCCGTGATAATGGAATTTTGAATTAATACATGAAACCTTATAAACAATATGTAAATATTATTAAAGGTGAATACCGTTGATAGAGTAATGGGCATGGTATTTACTATAAAATGACAATGTCTTGGACAAACTTGGTGCAATTTTGGTAGCATAACTGTGTGACATAAGAATTCATTAATATGGTTTATGAGAGATAATGTGGCTTATCATCATATGTACGAAAACATTAAAGTATTTGGGTCATATATATACATTTCGTATCATATTTAATAGAATTTTGGATTCAAAAAAAATTTCTTGAATGTAGAAGATGGGAGAGAAATCTCTCATGGAATTTCGACATGGTAACGTGTGTACATGGGAGGAATTAATGAGAGACAAAGGGGTATCTAATCATTAAAATCTGAGGATGGGTGTATAAGGGAAGTGTATGATCATACCCCAACATTTTTAAATAATTTTTTTTTTTATAACAACAATAATAAAGTCAGACAAAATTGAGAAAGGAATAAATCCCTTTCTTGGAAGTGTGATCAATATAGCTTTGGAGTGGCTTGATAAAGGCTTAATAGAAGAGTGGGGAGCCTTGGAAGGATTATATAGATATTATAGAATATTTTAGTTTGAGCACTTAATTCTTTTAGTATTGAAGATGTGTGAGAATGTGTGGGTTTTTATATGAAAAGAGAGAGAATAATTTATTATTTAGGTTTTGGACACCACACATTAAAGTAATAAAAACCAACTCATTGTTTTTTCCCATTGTTTTTTCCAAAGTGGAGTGTAATATATTACTTTATAATTCCAATGCTATAAATTCCTAATATATTAGGATTTTATAGGTAGAGGTATGTCACACTCTCAACGAAAATCAATATAAAAATACAAAATGTTTTATAAGTCATAGAGGGTCCACTAATGCTCTGTTAAATAATTAAATCAAACATAAAATCACATTTTTTAATTGTAAAATATATATTGGTAGATAATATCTTTATAGTATATTATTACATCACTATTGGGTCATTATGATGTTATAAAATTATTATATAATTAAACGGTATTTAATTTTTACAAAAAAAATGACTCTCTCAAAAAAATTTGAAAAAATAATCTTTTAATAATTTTTACATGCTTATTACAAAAAATAATATTCATTTTATCTATATAATATTATAAATTTATTAATTTATTACTTGTAATATAAAAAAACATTTTTTTGAAAATTCATGGGTTTTGATAACAATAGATTTCAAAAAAAAATAAAAAACATAATTGTATTCATAAAAATTATATGATAATTTATATTTAATAAAATGTAATCTTATAATAATATTTTAATAAAATATTTTTTAATAAAAAAATATATTAATTCATCAAAATAGATTTTATAATTGAATACTAACTAAATATATTATTTTTTCATTAAAAACTATTTACAATGTAACAATAATAGAATGAATGTATATTATTTATTATATTCAAAAAAAATACACATAATCACAGTGCTATAGTATAGTTAAATAAACTATTATAACAAATGCATAAGACCTAAGGGTATGATGTGCGATGATGACATACTCTTTGGGTGGCTCAGATGACATCTCTCAGGTGGTATTCTCTATCAACTACCACATCTCCCCTAGGTGGTTGCGTTCGAGCTTAACGTGTTAAATATTCGATTTGGATTGGTCATGAGTGAATCCCAATGAAACCAAGTATATTCTAAGATCTGAAAAATTGGATTTGTATGGAGAAATTATACTAGGTGAGGCCATCAATTCATTTGTCTTAGTAAATTATATTTGTTAAAGTGCTATATTTATAAAAATCAATTGATCACTATTCAACGGCTGTATTTTCCAAAGTTACAATTCGTAACGGTATTTTGAAATCAAAAAACCTAAAACCAAATAAGTGCATATGTTATAGAACCATAATACATAATGTGACCTTGAATTAGATAAAAGGGAAATTTCATTAATAAAATATTGGGACATTTCACAACCTCGACCAAATAGCCATAAACAATCAAACAAGAAAACTCATCCCCAGTGTTTCCCCAAAACATGATGTTTACCATAAATCAACAATGAAAACCCTTAATCTAACAATAAATCTAGATCAGATGATAATCAGGTTTAATTACTTAACATAAAATATTTTATTCATGTGTAATCAACAATTAGGCATAAATACTCATTGACAAACACCAAAGGGAAACAAACCCACTATCTTATCATTAAATGATGAACACTCTTCAACCTCAACCATTCAATCGGCCCAAAAAGTCATAACTCTACAAAATGGTAAAAATAATTAACCATTGGATATATCATCAAAGAGTAGAAATCAATAAGAAAGACTCCAATGATAGAGGGAACTCACTGCTGGGAATCCAACACACTAGACGAAATATCAATCAGAGCATTGGCGGAGGAACAAGAGGTGATTGAAGATAATATTTCATTCATTTCTCTCCTATATGAGACACAAGAAGAAGAAATGTTTTCTAGATATGAGACACGACCCTAGTTTGATTAATCAAATAAAAAAATTTACTATATGATCATTTAAAGTACATTCCTTGTAGTATCCTCAATCACCCACTTTTTAGGTGGTCCACAAACAATTTACTCTGCTATTACACAGCTAGTACATGGCTACCCACGATAACTAGGTACATGGCATGCACTCAAGAGTACACAACATGTAATTAGAAAATTTCAACACTCACCTATTTTCCTCCAAAATAACCCGAAACAGTATCCATATTTGAAATGAATTTCAAGGTTCATACAATAAGAGGAGATGAGAGGGGGTAGCCACTTTATGTGTTATGAGTGGCAGACATAAAATATTTTGAAAAAGTGAAATCCTCCCACATTTTTATTATTAGAAAAATAAAATAATTATACATTCATAACAATATAATTTATTAGATATAAATATGACAACAAAATTGGTTTTTTAAAATTTTGAATGTTATTTATCCCAATATGATTAATCTTCTACCACAAAGAAAAAAATATTTTTATCAAAATTATTGTTATCAATTTATTTATTTTACATAGTCACATTTGTTTAAATTAATTTCACCTCTTTAGAAATTACAAATTATAATGATTCCAAATATGGTATCAATTTTCTTAATTATATTAAAATAAATCTCAAAATTTAATTTAATTTTAATCTCAGATACCCATTGAGATGATCTATCATTATGAATATTTTATTTGAAATTGATGATTCTATATTAATTATATAATTAATAATAATCATGTTATTAAAATTAATTAATATTCTATTATATAAATTAAAATATTTTAATGTATAAAAATCACACTTATATTATATTTTAATTTATTAATAAAAATAATAATTATTAAATAATTTTTTTAAAACCATTTTTAATCCAAAAAACACAGTTATACTAAATAATAATATCATTTTTTTAAAATAAATGAAGTTTACTATATATAAATAAACAACATTTTGTTCAATTGAATACACATTCAAAAAAATTATTCATTTAATTAACATAATTTTTTAAAATTAAATGACTTCTTAAAAAACTATATATTTTTTACTATTCATTAAATATTTAACATTTTTGTTGAAAATCCAATCATATCCCTAAAAGTAGAATTTTTTATACTGATTTCAAAAACAATATTTAATTTATCAAATTAAAATTTTCATATTTATTATTTAAGAATTAAATAAAATAAATGAATAGTAAATAATTAAAATATTTTTTATTTTTATTAAAATTTACCTAATATTCATAAATCTAAAATTACTACATAATTAATATTAATAAAAATGTAAAATAATTTTTTATATCATTTAATGGCACTATATAATATTTTATCATTTTATAATTTACATTATTGCAATTGTATTAAGTTATCAAAAAATTGGTGATATCATTCAATCATAGAATTTTCATATTCACATGTTGCATCATGGACCATATGAAATTTCCATATTATGTTTACACAATGAATCTCATAATCTATAAACAATTTCCGTCTGTGGTAATGAATATAAAAATGTTTTACTCTAGAATAATATTTCTCTTACAACCAAACTACTTCAAGCCTAAAAACATGACATATATTGCGAAGAAATTTCTTTAACATTCAAACATAAAATACATTATGTACTAGAGATAAAATTTTGCGTAAATACTCTTTATATTAAATAGATCCTATAATATATTCAATTTCATATGGTTCAATGAATCAGGGATTCAACTCCTTATTCATAAAAACCGAATATTACTTTTTCATAGATAAATGTTTAGAATTACATGATCACACTCCAAAAAATAAATATATTTCTTCAATTTAAGTTAAAAATATTTCGTTTATATATATAATATCCTAATATGTCAGAAAATCGACTACATAATATCATTTATTCCCCCAACCTACTATAGTCCTATCTACATCCTTTATCCTGAACCATTCCGAAAAGTTTGTGTCCAACACTACATTGCCTAAAATAACTCATATGGTGTCATTTTTATAATGGAATGAAAACTATTTTTATATGAAAAGTCAACCAAAGAATTATAATGAGCCCAACATCACTTGAAATACATTTAATAATAAAAAATAAAATCTTCCACTTTATAATATTTCAATCAAACTATATTTAATATTGAGGTTTAAAATGTTTTATTAATATATATTTTAGTACCCAAATATATTTGATGTCATTTCCTTAGATAATAAGTGAACCTAGGATCACAATCTAACAAAATGGAGGGATTCAATCAATATAACTTTAAAATCACCTTTATATATAGTCAATAATTCTACTCTAGACATTTTATCTAAAATATGAATTGAATGTTTATATTTTGTTAATCGAAAAAAAATAACCACAGTTAAATATTTACCAAATAATTTACATGAAATACCAAAACCAAATCCATTGATAATTTTTTCCATTTCCACTCAAAAATTGGAAAAGGGTGATCCATTATCATCAGTACTTATCTTTATACATTAACCTACTACAAATTCAAAAACATCCCAGTAAATTAAAAAATGTCACTTTTCATTCCATCCAATTGTAATACACCTGAGAGACTCTATTGATATTAGTGCGGACTAGTTTAATTGAAGAAAATAAACTATATTCTTCAATCAACAACTCTTTCATCAACAAGGAATGACAGGGAACCAAACATTATTATCCTAAAACCTATCCTAGAATGTTTAACTAAATGTAATGTAGTACCATGAATGAATCAAACTATAATATTTCTAGTTCAATATTATCTGTAGGATATACCGTCCCACTGGTTATAATAGAAACAATCCTATACATCATTGTGGAATCAAAACATCCACTTAATGTTATCACCAATATTTATATCATAATTTTACGAAAATAAATTCGCAATATACAAGAATTTTTTTCAGAAACTAATGAACATGAATCTCCAATTTAAAACATGGTACTGTAATAATTGTAATACATATGAAACATACAAACCACTACTTCATATAATAGACCATCCTCATCTGTTTTGGTAAAAAATTAAATCATTGCACATTTATGTTATTGACCATAATGATTTCCATATTGTACAAAAATATTTTTATAAGATTTAGTCTAATGAAAAAGATAAAATAAAATATTAAACCTCACTAATGGATAGATATCATTGTGAAAATTATTTTCCTGTGCATAAAAATTTATTTATAGTCATTGGCCCTATAACCAATTCGATCACACCATAAATTATATCATGATCTACCCTTACATTCATTAGAAATTAATTTTCCACACTTATAATATTTATTAGAATAATAAAATAAATATAAAATTGTTATTTCTATTCCTTACACATTAATATTTTAATGTTTTTCTCCTCTATAAGAACATACATGTCAAAAAACACCATCATAACTTTTTCCTCACAATAATTCAATTTCTCATAACATTGAAATTTCAATGAATCTGATGCTCAAAATTTACGTTCTTTAACCATATGTAAAATTATATTAGTATAAAATATGTTTCCTCAACAAAATACTAAACAGACATGACTAATAATTATTATTTTTATCTATATTTATCTTTAAATATTAATATTTAATCATTAGTTTCATGAATTTTTATCTATATGCATATTAACAACCATAGGAAAATATTTCTCATCGAATATATCATTATATATTTTCCTTTCCAATCTATAATGACCATATTTCTATTTATTAATGTTAACTAAAGACCATGATCATCTAGCTTCACCATAAAATTTATAAATATATATAGTCATATGTTCACAATATAAATATCCATTCAAAATAAAAATATTCTCTATGACATTAATTAATACATAGACTATCATAGGGTTAGTTGATGTAATGAAAAATGGAAATGTTTCCTCCTTATGTAATCCAAAATATACATTTACCATCAATGTATATTGGTTTCCACTCAATAATGGATATAATAATAATTCATATCTGGTTAAAACAAATCCATCAATGAAATAAATTGTTCTGTTCCAATTAAAACAATCCTTGGATGTTGATTTGGAAAGATATTTTCCTCTTGGTTCATTCCGCCTAATAAATTTATGTTTCTTCTATGGGAACCCATTTTTAAAAAGAAATTATTTATATGAGGGAAAATGGTAATATTAAAATTCAATTTCATTTTATCATAAACATAATGTATAATACTTCAAAATATAGTTTTAATCATTAAACTAAACCATTTTTTTATCAAAATCATAAATTGATACCAACTATTAGGACCCCACCTAAATATTTACATAATCTTGAGTTTTAGAATATTGTTTAATTTATTTCACATTGGGAATGTTTTTAGGGTAAGAGTATAAGAGAAATTGGTCATAAAACATAAAATAAAAAATCATTTAAAAATTTAGGAACATCTATATAGTTTCCATTCTTCCAACAATATAATAATTTTATGAAAAAAGTGATTTATTTTTATAAAAACTATTCCCAATTTTCATTTTTACATATTTCATTACCTCACCTGTAAGATACCAACTAAATGAAGAATATGATATTTTTTTAATTATTAATATTTTTTAATTAAATATTAATTTTATTTTAAAATGGTTTCTATGTTCGATAGCGTACCTGATTCGCAACAACGGGTTTCTTTGAAATCTTATGTTACACACTAATAATATAATATTATTTTTTTAAATGGTATTTAACTCTTAGCCATTTTATTTTCAGGAATGAACAAAACTAACTACAATATTATTATGCATGTATTTACATTTATACAATATATGTTAGAGGCTTAAAATGTAAACGAATCTAATTTTAAGCATAATTTACATTAAAAGCCTGATTTATCGACTTTTATTGGATAAACCTCTTTAAATATTTTTTTGGTCACTTTAATACATCATATATCACCAAATAATGTCGTTTTTTATAATGGGGACATCAAAATTTACTTTGTGTAAATATTATGAATTTTTCCGATAAAGTTCATTTGTTAATGAATAGTTAAACTATTGTATTTTAATTCAAAACTATGATTTAATATAAATAATTAATATGGATAGATTATATTTTTAATTGGTTTTAAAGTTTTATTATAATATTTTCTTACCATTTAATCCTATTTTGGTCATTAAAATTAATTTCACTTTGAAATTGGACATAAACCAGTATCAATCATTTGATAGTTATTGTTTCTTAAAAACACGAAATTTGTTTTAACAACAGGAATTTATTTTAAAATTAATTAATGCCACTTATATGTTTAGAATTGTGAAAAATAGACATAATTTTTGAATTTGGAATGGACAATATAGAATAGGCTGAATTTATGTTATTTTTCTGAAAAACATCAATTGTTTATGAATAGTAACACAACTTAATAGCAGTTAAAATACTGTCTTTTTCATTTAAATAAAATTTTACCTCTTTGGTGAATTGAATTTCGAAAATCTGACATGCATGGTTGTTATCAAGAAGTATAATGTGTTTCATTTAGATGAAAATAATTTTTGGTGAATAGTAATTTTTGACTTTTATTTACCATGGTTAAAGATAAATAAGGTAAATCAATTTAAAAAGAATGTTATAATAATTAAAAATTACCTTAAAACTTGGTCAAACCTTATTGGGTCAATAACTTATGACCATGTAAATCTTTGGGTCGATTTTGGGACCCCATTGAGCCACATGGGAGTGATAATGACAAATTAGATTAATTAATTAAATGTGGAGATAAAATTGACATTAACAAAAATCTTTTTGTAATTAATTTTTATATGGTGTTATATAAGTCCTATATTCGACTATAAATGTTCATTGGAAACAAAAAATATTTCCTACATGATATTATTTCATTTTTATTATTTTTAGACCTCAAATAAATTAAATTATTTAAGACACAATAATGATGTAATATTTACCTCATTAATTAATGATTTAAAAAAACAAGATTATAATTATTAAAATATTATCCAAAACATGTCCAATTGTGATTGGATTATTTTATTTCGAGCATGAATAATCTTATCTTTGACTATAATTATTTTTGGATGATTAGAAACCGAATATCATTATATTATAAAATAACATTTTCACCGTTTCCTAAAGAGCCCCTCCTCCCCCTTATAAAACGAGACCACTAATAACCAATTCATCACACATCTCAGGCCATTTTTCTTGTCCAAACTCTTCCCAATTAAGCTCCATACAACCCTCTACTCCCCCTGGAAGCCTAACCTTAGTCAAAATGCACTTCAAGAAGTCCTTTTGGTTCAAACTAAAGGAAGTTACCCAAATTAAAGGTAATTATTTCTCTTAAATTGTTTTCATTTATTTTACTTCTCCAACCCCTAAACTCTTTTTATTTATTTATTTTGTAACAACACCAGTATCCTAAATATACTAGTATGTTGTTATAATATGGATTCCAACTACATTTACACACACATCCATCTAATGGATGAGGAACATAATGTTTCTGTGGATGGAAAACTAACGCCTCACGAAACGATGGTTGTTCAAATCTATCCAACTGACTATCATGTTGGCCATTATGATGGAACTGTATTTATATATGATATATATATCATTTATGATTTTATAATTATTATTCACTTCCCAATTATATCACACCATTATGGTTTCCATAGTGGGAAAATACGATAATCTCATTTGAGAAAGTGCGGACTACCGCCCCCTCAAAGTGATGTGATTCGTTATTGTCTTAAGAGATATGTATAAAGGATGGAGTTAATTATATTATATATGATATTATGCTGAAATTTTAAAATACCTATGTATCATTATGTTTTAATTATATTAAAATAATAAATATAAATGAAAGTTGTGTTCATGCGTACGTACGGCATACCATCTCCATGAACGGTGCATTTCATTTCATAACTACAAATGTATTGTAATATAATAAATTAATGTATATAATTGGTATATATGATATATATGAAATTTTAATCATGAATATCATTCTGGATATGATGGACTATTAACCACGTGGACAACTTTTAAATATAAGGTGTTCATTTTTGACTCAAGTACCAAATATTGAAAAAACGAACATTATTAAATTTAATTCTTAAATACTATTTATAAATGTTAATAAGTGATAAAAAAAGAATAATAGACTTGAAAATTGTTCTTAAGCAATTATAAATTAACTTTAGTTTATTATTCAGGATATTAAATAATGAACGGGTCATGTCAGACACGAGGTAAGGAATTTCATCTCAATCGCCTTTCATTGAGGCATATTTTGTTCTAATAGAAGTCTTTCTTTTATACATTGTATATACACCTTTTAATTTTACTTTCAATCAATGGGAATGTTTTTCTACTAAGTTTTTTACTAAACAACAAAAATAAATGTTTCTTCTTACGTACGCGGTGACAACGACCTTTTCCGTTGCCGCGAGTATTATTTGATCTATGGAATCCTTAACAAGATATAATGTTTTTAAAATAAAATAAATTCCTTATACTCTATTACTTATTTTTTGGTATTGAAAATGGTTTTTGAAAATTTATTTGTTATGTCAATATTTTTAAGTGATATATTGTGATTGAAATGTGGAAGTGTTTCCTTTCCATTATATTTGTTGTATGTGATATGATTTTATAATGGTGTATGGACATTTTACAGGTGGTTACGTGATAAAACAAATGACTGGTGGTTCCGTAAATACCAAGATGGGTGGTTACATTATAACCTCCAATTCATTGGGTATGGAAGACAGATGTATGATTATTCCATTTAGTGATACGTGTGGAAGTCGACTATATGCTTATTCTGTTTATGTATTGTTATATCCCAAGTTACCTTAATATGTTATGTGTTCTTTATATGGGTTTAATGGTAATATTTTGGTTAAAAAAGGGTAAGAAATGATATTTTATTCAGTGAAGAGTATTTACTACTTTATAAAGGTGAAAATTATTACTTGTGTTAAAGTATTCATGGTTTACTTGTTGATTTAAAATACTAACAGTTTTCCTTCTTTGGGTATCCCGTGCTATGATTTTTTTTCTCATCCCATGTTTTTGAAATGATTTTCACAGGACATAATGTGGGATAGGGTCATAGATGGGATCAAGTAAAATTCATGTTTTCGTAAACATGGAAATAGGCATGACTCTTTTTTTGAAGAGTTCATGTTTTTTAAATAAATAGAAACTATATAGATGTGCCTACCTTGTAAATCTTTTGAGATGTAATAGTTATGGCCTAACTCACTAAAACTCTAAACCTAAATATTTCCTCAATGTGAATTATTCATTTAATTCAATATTAATTTTGTTTTATGGTTCGGTCCTTATATCACCCATTCTATTATAAACATTTAAAAACTATGGATGAACACAAAAGATTATTAATGGGTATAAAAATAATAAAATGTGTTAGTCTAGTGGAAACATGAAATATAATTTAATTTTTAACATTATCATTATTTTCCATTGAGAATAATAAATTAAATTTTTTTGAATAAACACACATTTTTCATACTGAAAATAATTAAAACCCATATAGAGTAATTAAACCCCCTTTTGGTGATATAGATCATAATACTAATTATGCCCAATAGAAACAATTTTTTTGGAATAACCATATAAATTAACTAAAATATAACCATCATCCATTGTATTGGAGTTATATCTTGGAAGACCCATAAATTTATCATTATTTGTCTCACCCAATAGAATATAAGACACCACATAATATAACATATGACAAGATGAACTATATATATCTAGTTCAACACAATCATATAATCTATAATATACTCACTCGGTGTTATCCAGGATTCCCCATCATGTTAGTTGAAATATGTTCACCAATCGTTCTTTGGGCACAACCATTTGTCATTTATAGTGGTCGTGTATGCAACATGAAAAAGGAATGTTTATGGTTTTAATTTTTTAAATATTTTTTAAATTTTTGAAAATCACTTTTGGATATAAAAATAATTTTTTAAACTTATTATTAATACCAAAATACCATTTTTTTTGAATAACTATTACCAAAATATAAATAATTAAAAATGAGGGAATGGGTATTCTTTGAATTAATCATCAATGATTTCAAGGGAAATATGAAATCATAAAACGATAATGGTTGGGAAAATTTCATTATCATTGTGTATGATATGAATATAATATTCATTATTTAATTTATCAAAATGATTTTCATAAAATATGTAATATGATTTCATTTTTAAAATAATTAAATTATGTAAAAGGGACATTAATTATACGTTATCAACAATAATTTTACATTTAAAAATTTTCATTAATTTTGTTTACTGATATAGGAATAAAAATGTAAGAGTCATTCAAAAATCATTAAAAGATTATTTTTTGAAAATAATACTCCCTTATAAAAATGGAAATAGTTGAATCCTAAACCCCATTAAATTGTAAAGTTAAAAAACAAGAAATATAATTATAAAAGATAAGTTTATTTTGTATATTTTAAACATAGTTGTATAAAACCATTTTAAATAATATAGGTGAATAAAATCAATAAATTCCTCAATGAAAGTAAATTGAGACAATGTCCCTTACCAACATTTCGATTTTTCACATGTGTCTTCATCAAATATAATAATAAACAAGTTTTAAATATTTATTTTCATTAAAAAATTTATGTTATTAATTAATTTATTTCAATTATTAACATATTACATAAAATTAATTAACATATTAATTTTATGTCATATGTTTTGAACATATTCATATTTTATATTAAAAATGACATTGGTGGGTTGACTGTGGAAAAAAAGAGAAATATATAGAAACCAGTCAAACCGTTATATTTGAAAATTTATTATATTTATACATATATTAGACTTTTAAAAAAATCATTATTAATGGTTATGACAAATAAACTAATTTTATGATCATATTTATGGTAGGCCATATGTACACCTGAGTATTGTCTCCTTTTCTCGCTGATAAATATGAAAATAAGGTACGTAACATTTACATTCTAACAATGATATTTATATCATAAATATATCGTAAATATCACATATTATGATGACCCAGAATTTCTATACATAGATATTATAACTTTTATATCAATATTTATTTCATTATTCAAATACACACTAAAGGATCATATTGGAATAATTCCTATGTAAACTCAAAAACATAAATAAATTGTTTATAAAATATCTAAATCATTTCCAAAATATTTAATTACAATTATATCCCTTTGAAAATATCATAAATAACATCTTTCTTCATATCCTATGGAATGAAAAAATAAAAAAAGGGTGAGCTCAGATGCTTGGTAGGGGTAATCATAAAAGACATTAATTTATTATCTTATGACAACATAAGATAAGAAACGTTATTATGTCATAATGAAAATAACATACATATTTCATACCCACCTAATGACTCCTTAATCCCAGAAGATTGGAGTCAGTTGATTATTTTATCACATTTTCATTATTACAAGAAATCATATCATGAATTACAAGGTAGTTTAGTTATTTTTATGAATTTAGTCACATCTATGGAACCCATTTTATCATGGGAGAAAAAAAATACACATAACATATGATAAGAGTGTTCTTCCTTGAAATCTCATTAAAAGTTATCATCTTCATTTTCCGAGGAAGGAAATAAAATTAAATTGATACACTCAAATTCCCAACGAGGGTTACATATTGAAGAAACATGAAAAAATAATAATTGTATTGTAATAAATTATACATATTAAATATTTCATGGTTAATATAGGGAATACACACCATCAATAAAATGATAATGAAAAATACATCCATGGATTTTGTTATTCAGAACCTCAATGAACGTATTAACTAAATAATGAAAAATGAGAAGTCTTATTGTTGGATTTCGTGCATTGATCACATGATCCATCATACGATTGAGACGGTTTATGTCTATTGGTAGAATCTCCTATAATTGTGTTTTATAAACTCCCTCAAGGGGTTTTCCTCCATCTATTTTGTCTCAAGAGACCTATAGATTCATAGAGGTTCTATACCATGCCCCACAAATCACATAAAGTCCCAATGATTCTTATAAAAATATTTCATTCTATAAAAATATTCCTTATCAATTTCTATATTGAGTATATGATACAAATTAATCATTATTTCAATAGATAAAACAACATTCAAAATAAACAGCATAGGTAAAATGATATATTAATAAGACAATAGTAATATCAATTATACAAGAATAAAATTATTCAATAGGGATGTAATTTAAAATTAAAAATAATATCAATGTGGTAGTAGGTACAACACATAAAAAGTATTAGGTGCAACATACTATGTATGTATCGATGAAATGGAAATTGATATAAAGTCTCTTACCACATTATATTCAATATAATCACATGAATAAAAATTAATAATCATCAAATGAATTATTTATTACCATTAATATAAATATAATTATTATATTATATGTCAAACAGAAGCATAAATACACCACATAATGAAAATTAGTGGTGAACAATGTAAATCTCATGGAAAGAAATGTGAGATGAGAAACCCCTTACCTTATAAATGAATACGTTATTCACTAGATATAAATACCCATAATAATTAAATTAAATCGATTTATTAATTTATAACAATCATTATCCACGTGTATTATATTTATTATAATTTTATTATGTTTATTTATGTCCTTTTGAAAATGGTATGTGAACAAGTTTATCTCTCGATAGCATCTGTTTCCTTGGTTTTCATGATCGACATACTTGTCTATGTGTAGGGAATTTAGTGTGGAGTGGATATAATAATAAAGAATTTAATTTATAAATTATTAATTAACATACAAAATTTTAAATGGTTATTTATATCATTTGGTAACATGGTATGAGGATGAATCATTAGATAATTAATTCAGTTATAGTTATTTAGATTGTTACAGTGGTTATAGGTCATAACAAACTAATTTTGATTATCATTTAGTATTATTAAAATATTTTAAATAAAAAAATGCTTACATTATTAATTTTATTTTCATTATAAACCATTCCAATGGTTTCATTAAAATCATTGAAAGTTAATTTTAATAATGAATCATCTTTGTCCACAAATATTGTAAATTGGCACCTCCTAGATGATGCTTTCGTTTATAAAATACAAGAGGGAGAGTAATGAGTTTGGTAATTATAACTACATTAACATTATCAAATTATGGTATATATATAAAACATAATATATAATTATAAATTAGAATTAAGAGGTCAATAGATAATAAAAAAGATGATTTTTTGAAATATATTAAAACGAAAATAGTAGAGGATTTACCTCTTGAAATAACATCATTGAGAACCTTATAAAGGGAAAGGGTTTTGGTATTATTGAAATACCATGAGCTCATGGACATGTGTAGGATTTAGGGAATAGTTTTTGGGGTGAAAATTGTGATGCGTCAAGGCTTAGAGGAGGGAGGAGAAGTGGAGGGTGAGGGTGGGTTAGAGAGTTGATGAGATGAGTGATATCTATATTTTTTATCATTATTTTATTATTATTCTCAAGATAAAAAATATTTTATATTCTTGTGGAAATAATAGTAAAAGTTTCTTGTTTTTTATATGTAATGGTTTCTTAAATCATCCATGATGCAAGGAATTGGGTATTTATTTTATAATGTATTATAATGTAAATAATCTTATTTTACTATTCACAAAAAAATATAGTATTCCATAAAAATAAGAAAAATATCCATAACCAATTTTCAATGTTTATAATCAAAATATGAACTGCATTTGATGAAAATAATTTTTTAATTACGTGAAATTTAAATTTGAATTTAAATTATTATTTACAACAAAATTTACATTTTATAATTATAAATGAATTTATAATAATCTACATGATGATATAAGGTATCATTATATTATCATAAAATCATAGTACATAAATATATTTATATGGGAATACATTTGGTACAAATTGATTTTATTTAAAATAAATTTAATAATTATAAAATTGTAATGATTTATATATTTCCCACAATAATACAATCTCACAATTGTTTTGTTTTTATGAAATCACTTACATTTATATGTGGAGAACATTTTATTTATTTATTAATGTGTGAGGTTACTATTCATAAGGGTAGTATTACTTTTCATAATGGTAAAATTACTATTCATAATGGTTTGATACTATTCACAAAAAATTAAGTTAATCCAATCTGACTCTAAATATTTTACTTCATGCCACTGTGTAAGCCAGTTGTCAAAATTAAAACAATAGAAGTAGAAAATATTTGTTTAACATCTAGTTTATAAATATCTCCGACAAAAATGTTTTTTTGAAGAGAATTAGTGTTGAATGAATAATAATATATAAATATAAATTATTTAAATATAAACATGCTATTAAATCATAAAGTGTTATATTCATCCCTCATTATAAAATTTCATCCATTAATTTTTTCATGCATATATCCCTCTAAAAAGATTTGATTGGTTCCACTTCATAACATCCTAATGTTACCAAATTTCTACCTCCATTTTGTGGCTTTCACAATGAACTTCTACTGGCCATGTTAGCAATTTTTTTAATACACACTCTCTTTTATTGATATTCTTGATAGGCTCATCACAGTAGGAAAAATCACGTTCATGTTATTTTTAATCATAGGTGAGTAAATACAATGTTTCTAGAATTTATTCATTCACAATGACACATGGAACACATCATAAAATTATATAGACATGGGAAAATCACATTAATGTTATGAAATTTCTTCTTTTCATTCCAAAATTTAAAATACTCTAATGTACTAGGGGATCAAATTCTCTTTATTATTGATATTTAAGATACCCATCCATGGTGACACTTTTAGAAAGACATTATCTCCCACACAAAAGTAGATATTCTTTTTATAGTTTTTTATATAACACATATTTTTACATTGGGATGATTTTATATGGGCCTAAATCATCTTATCCATTTTTGTCGAATCATTAATATGTTCGGGGCCTTAAAATATCTTCTCACAAACATCATTCCAACAACATCAATTTTTACATCTCTTTCCATATTTTATACTGTTTGGTACCATTGGAATACTATAACGGAGAAAATTATTGCAGGAAAATTTTAAAAAATATATTTACAAATGCAAAAAATATTGAATGTCGAATGAGCATGATCTAAACATTTCTTATATCGTTTAAATAGTCATTTCAGAATATTCATTAGTTTGTGGTGACAATCAGTACTCAAGTGAATCTCGGTATCCAAATAATTTTGATTACATTTTTTGAATGTTGATGTAAATTCAGAATTTTGATGGGAAAAATCCATATAAGTTCACCAGTATGTCTTACAACGTCCATTATATAGATTATGAATTGCTACTTGTGTGAAAAATTATATCACATCGCATGGAAATGTGCCTATTTTGTAAGGTGATCAAAAATTACACATATTGCATAATTCCATCTCAGGGTCCTTTGTATTCCAATGGAAAATTCTACTATAATTTCCTCCCACATCTAGGTAAGAAATAGGTAGAGGTTTCATGACTCTTCTAGGATGTTTCCTCTCACCCTTCACTTGTTGGAAAACTAGACACCTTTACACGTAGTCATCAATTTCATTATTCATGTTATCCCAAAAAAATGTTCCTTTTGATACCAGCACATCTTAGTGCTACCAGGGTTTATAGAGAAATTCGAGCTATTTGTGTCATCTAATAGTTTATTTTTTAGCTTATGTACTATTTAAGCTCATAACATCCTCCCAGATTTTAGAAATCCATCGTCAAACACAATGTCTTTTAATCATCCAACTTTAAAAGAATTAATTTTGTTTTATAAATTCTCATCCTCAAATTGAGATATTTTTATCTTCTACAGTAATGATTGTATAGGAGTAATTTAAAAAAAATTATTTTTTTTCTTCCTTAACAATTTTGATATTCATTATTTGTAGATAATTTAATATATGATATCTCTTGATCATATTTTGGGTCAGAAGTCTATTATATTTCTTGATTTATGCATATTCCACTGTATTTTCCTTTCCTGGGTTGTAGTGTATTGAACAATCATAATCATTGAGTGAAACGTGAAATATACTTTGTCTCGTGTAGATTAAATTCTATGAAAAAAAGGATATATTACTTTTATGATACATATATATCCCATATCATTGAAAACAATATATAATCTTATCATATTTTTGGAACAAATATTACTTGTGCTAATTCAATATCATATGACGAATAATTTATCTCATGATTCTTCTATTGTCTTGATGTATATGAAATACATTTATCATTAACCATAAAGACACAATCTAGTCTACCCTATAATTTATAATTGTATATCACAAACCCATCATTTTTTGGTGGAAGGGTAAAAAATTGGGGTATTAAACAATCTTCTATTCAACTTTTCCAATCATTATTTTCATTCTTTTTTCCATATGAACCGAAACACGTTACATGTGATCTTGGATACCAGGTAATCCAATTGGGGATAATTCTCTTTGAAACACTGATTGTAACATGTTAAACTAATGAAACTATGTACCTTGGTTTTGTTCATTGGAATATTCCATTTCTGTATTTCTTTTTTCTTCATAGGATTGAATAAGATTCCATGCATATAGAAAATATATACATGTTAATAGACTTATTGATTCCTATATTTAAATTTACTAAACCTCCCATATAACTATTTTCTTCATATAGTATACAGAATGATGGAAAGTAGTTCTCATATTCCTCATATCTTTTGTAAAATATCACATTCTCATTAATAAATACAATAAAAAAAATTTAAGGTATTACATGAAAAATATTTTCATTGGGTCCAAGAAAACAGAGGGTGTTTTAGTAAGTCCAAAGGAAATTACTGTAACATCTTTTGGCCTATAACAAGCTAAAATTTGTGTCATTAGAATATCATATATTATCACATGGACCTTTTGATATCTAGTCCAAAAGTCAATCCTCAAAAAATAATGAGATCCGTGAATTTGATCGAATAGATCATCAATTCAAGGTAGATTCTAATTTTTATTTATTTTAATAGAATTGATATCTCTATAATCAACACATAGCCTCATGTATCCAACTTTATTCTTGGCAAAAAGGTCAATAGATCCACATAGAGAAACACTAAAAAAAATCTTTTTCAATCAATTCCTCTAGTCGATTATTTTTCTCTACTAATTCAAATGTATCCCTTAAATAAGGATTCATTTATATTTTTCTTGTATTGAAAAATATATCAACACAAAATTCAAATACTTGATGTGGAGGATCTCCACGTAAATCCTCCTTAAACACATCAATATATTCTTTCACATCCGGTACATCCTCAATTTGAATATCTATAGATTATGTTTTATCTTCCACCCCAAAAATTTCATATAGAAGATATAATATAGGTAGATCCTGATAAGATCACGATTGTGTTGATTCTATTCTAATGTTAAGGGATTATACATCATTCTCAAATATTGAAACTTCTTTATTCTAGAATTTTATTTTCAAAACATAATTTGATATAAAATTCATTAAGAGAATTATACCAAATTAAATCATTGGTATGATGATATGTTCAGTGACTAAATTACCATTGTGTTTAAAAAAGGGGATTGTGTGGCACATATTTTATTCCAAGAAACAACCCTTAATACTTTTTACTAACAAATCAATTAATTAAAAAAAATGTAATTTCTAATTTTATTAGAAAACTAAGAAGATATATAAGAATGTGATGATATATAGAAAAATAAATAAGTTTCAAAAGTTTAGGATATGATTAATGTACGCACCACCACATCAATTAGTAATGTCAACCTACAGAGTTCTGATTGAATATGACATCTATAAATCCCCTATCATTTTCTGATTCATATTTCTGTGATGTTTTGGAATTTCATTTTCCTAGAGTCCCATATCTCTACAATTATAATAGTAAAAATCATTTATTTTTCTCTTCCCACTGCATTCATTAGATTGGTAACACATTTTACCACACATACTACTAAATCACATTATATTTAAGGAATTACAAGATGGTTATTTCCATTACTCACACATAATAATAATTTATGTGTTCCCATATTCTTATTTATAGATTCACCTTTTCAATGATTATTATAATACATCATCTTCTCTTGATTTCCCCTGTAAAAATTCAATATTAATAATTCAATATCTAGTTTTATGGAATTTAATAATATTTTATCGTATGATGAAAATGAATGAGAAGACAGTTCCCATCAGTTAAATTTATTAATAAAATTAATGAAAAGATCATTCTTGTCCTCTGAATCACAAATGTAATCTATAGCATACCATGGTTGTCTTATGATAGTAGCCATGTATTATGAACCACTATATTCATCCCATTATATCAAGAAAAGAAAACGTATAATTCATTTCATCCCATTTCTAACAAGGGAAAAATTATTTAAAGATTACCGCTTTAAAGATATTTATTCTATGTCTTATATTTCGTCAATTATTATGCTATTCTGGATCAAGGACCACCATTTACCATCAATACTAATGACACAATATACTTCCAGTATTACCATATCATTTTCACTGAATCTTAAAGACATAAATATCTTTTCATGGGACCATATCTACTTCTCACCATCTAATGTATTAGTTGTTCTGCTACAATATGGGCACTTCTGTTACATAAAATGACCCAACACAGCTTTATAATGGTTTTTCATCATAGACTGTGTACGTTTTCCAAATATGATTAAGATATTCCCATCTCCAACACTAACAATGTTTACTTTTTCACGATGTAAATCCATAATTTTTTATATGTATTGATTCCCTTTACTCTATTATGTACCGTCACTAAATAATGACATACACTAAATTAGTTTATATAACACAATTCATAATTTCTAACTAAAAAACGATTAGCATAATCTAAAAATTTATGCATTTCTAATATCATAATCATAAACATGATTTCTATTTACATTTAAATACTTAAAAAAGGATGTAAAAAATTTGAGTTAACCTATGAAAATCCCATGGGAGTGTCAATCATGGTGCATTCTAAGGCCCAATTTCTTATTACTAGTTACCCCATGTCTGGCCCAAAAGACCTTATCACAGTTGTTACTCCTATGTACATTTGTACTAGAACCATGTTCACTTATATAATCTAGATAAGGGTATATTTTCAGAAATACCCATATAATATCTACCTTAAAAAATTCTAGGATATCCATATATACATATCCTTAATGACTATATCATGGTTGTGCTACCTATTATATTCTTTCAAAATCATGTTCCCATGGTTACTATTAATCTTTATCTGATACCCTGTGTAACACCACAGCTGTAGAAGATTGGAGACACCACATTATATTAGTAAAATGGCATGATTAAAATGAATCATATCCCAATGGACTGATCAATTTAGTAGTCTCAAATAAACTACATACACACATGAAACAAATTTTACATGGAAAAAGGAAAAAAACAAAATACATAATAGATTATAACAAACTACATCCTAGATAATTCAATTAATGATCACTCATTCATAAACATGGGAAGGGGAAAATAAAAGGTGTGGAATTAAATGAAAAATAAGTGTTACATAAAGTGTCATTATGAAACTATTATAATTGATTCAGAATTAGTTAGTCATAATTCATATGGAATGGTGAATAAATGAAAAACACATGTCATAAATAAGCTGATAATTTAAAATGCATCCACTAATATTGTCATAGAGAAAACCTTGTGAAAAGTAATAACTGGATAATGAATAAATTGAATTCTTTTTATTTGCCATAATTTATTTAGTACAATAACCATCATACCATATATAAATATTATGTTTGTGGGTAGAAACCTATCATTTTATGTTTTGGAAGAAAACATGAAGAGTTAGTCTCTAACATGAAGGGTAGAAACCTATCATTTTAATGCATTGAGAGGATATATAAGGCCCCTCCATTCAATTAAAGAACAATAAAATATTATATTAAGATTTTATTCAAGAAAAATACGACTTAATAATTTTTGTATTGAGTAGAGGATACAAATTCATCCATGTCTCTACAGTTAAAACGACATAAAAAATAATCATTGTATGTAAAATGGTACACATCTTAGACAATAGTCATATCCATTATAGATGAATATGGATAATTAATAAGAATTAAATTTAAAATGAAAAATAAAATGAATGGAGTAATAGATAAAATGCATATTAATTATTTGGTGCACAATACCATGTATGTCTCAGAGAAATTGAAATTGAGATGAATTCCCATACCTCATTGTAATCAATCGAATCACATAATAAAATAATAAGAATAATAAATTGAATTATTAAATATCATGAATTTAAATATAATAATTTCCTTGTATATCAAGTTGAAGCATTCATACACCACTTACATGAATATGTGGTAAACAATGAAAATCACATGGATATAAAAGTGAGTTGAGAAACCCCTTAACATGTGCTCGAATATGGTCTCTGTATGATCATAATGCCCTGAGGAATAATATTTGATCCATTAATTAATTATTTAAGAACCTTCAAGAAGTTTATTTAATTGAATATAATATTATTATTTTAATTTATGACTTTTTTATTTACAAGATATAAATATAGTACTCGAGAGTACCTGCTTCCATGGTTTTCATGATCGGCATACTTAGAAGTGAGTATAAAAGTTCACATGAAATTTATATAATTGTACATAATTGAAAATATAAAATATTAATGAACATATATATGTTTATATGGTTATGTATATAATTTTTTTCATTTTATGGGGATAAATCACTTGATAACCCTTTTATTGATAATCATTCAAATTATCACAGCTGATATTGATCATAACAAACTCAATTTGTTTTATTGTTTAAAATTATATAAATATGTAAATTATATAACATAAAAAGGGTTATATTATTAATTTTAATATATATACAGTCCATTAAAATGGTTTTATGAAATTAGTTCATGAATATTTTGATGAATGAATAAAATTCGTCTACAAAGGTTGTAAATAGGCAGCTCCTGGATGATTATTTCATTTGTAAAATAAAATAGGTTGAGTAAGGAGATATATAATGGTTGTTGAATTATCAGGATATAATTCATATATAATGTAGAAAATATAGTTATTACGATCAATTTGACATATGATTTAAGGATATAATAAGAAAAGAAGATAAATTGAAGTGAAATTATATGAAAAAGAACGTGGATTTTCCTCTTTAAATAACTTCATTGAGAACCTCATAATGAGATAAGATTTTGTTATTTTTTCAGGAAAAAGATATCCAATAAATAGAGAAGGACTAGGGTAGATTAGTTTTTGAGAATATTAGATGTATTCTATACATAGTGGTGTGAGGAAAATATGGGCTGTGGGGTGGCTTTTATGGTGGAGGAGAGGCGTGATTTTTGAATATTTTGTTCATTATTATATTTTTATCTCAAGAAAAGCATCATTATTGATTCTTATGACCAAGAATATAAATTAGTACAGGTATATAAAAATAATTTATTCTTACACAGTCCATAATTTACGAAATAGTATATTTATCTTATAATATATTATATCGTAAATTACTTTGTTTTACTACTCACCAACAACTATTGCATTACATTAAAATATCTAAATTTCACCATAACTAAATTTTCACATGTATAATTTAATAATGATCTCCATTTTATGATTTCTTTTTATAAATTTGAGAAAATTTATTTAAAATTAGTGTAATTATTTACTCAAAGAATAATGATTTAGAAATTACAACTGATTATAGTGCAAGAAGAATTTTTTTATGGTTTCATTAGATTATCCTATTATCATAAGACTAAAAATACTGAATTTAGAATAAATGTAAAAAAATCAATCTACTTTAAAATAAATTTATTCACTATAAAATTTTATCTAAATTTATATTGCTCACAAAAATACCATCACTTAATTTTTACCATTTAAAATTTTCACTTTCATTTATAATGTGCCTAAATTTTATTTTAACATTCATGGTTGGGGATATAACTAATAATGTTCATATTATTATTCATAAGGGTAAATTAATATTCACTAAAAAATATGTTCATCTAATCAAACTCTAAATATCTTATTGGATGAAACATTATAGGCTTGTTTTTCAAAATCCAAATGACAGATCTGGAAAAAAATATTTTAACAGCTTGGTTGTAATTATCTAATATAACAATGTTTTGTTTTACAAAGACTTAGTGTTGGAATCATAAAAATATATAAATTTAAATTATTTAAGAAGAAGCATAACTGAAAATCTTGGTGTGTTATACAATCTTTCTTGGATCAGAAACCCATGTCATGGAATACAACAATAACATTGAACTTAAAAATAAATCATTATCATAAATAAATCTTGAACAATATGTTATAGAGCTCATTTTTTTGGAATAATCATAAGTATAAAAATCAATTTCATATAACATATTTAACTACCAAGACAGTGAGATATAGCCTTATCACCAGTTTCCCATAAGAGATCAAACACATTGACTTGTTTGACATCATAGATAATGCACATCGACATGTTTCCCTTAACTGTCTCATGAGATATAACTAAGTAACCACTATATTATATGGATATATATGTCCCTCAATTAAATAAATTAATATTATCTATATTTGTTTCACAAGGCCATAAATTAATCACCACATCAGAACCCATAGAAGGAAATGAGTTTTATAAACACATCCCTGTAACATAACTCATGGATAAAAATAAGTTTCATAAATATCAATCCATCATAAAATTACACAATAATTAGAATGAAAAATAATGTAATCCTTTTAAAATATCCCCATTATATAATCAGTAACATAATATAATATATTCTGTGATGGAAAATTATATTTGAGAGATTACATGACATAATTCTCAGGGGATACATCCTTTATTTTTGAAATCAATTTTTTAATGAACCTCACAATTTTAATGGATAAAATATTCATTGAATATGAATTTATAATATTTTAAGGTGTGATTAAAATCCTTAAGCAAACATGATGGTTTTGATATAAAATCATGTTTTTTAATTTTAAAAAAATTCTTCTCATGCTTTTTATAAAACATTCACAAAGTACTTCATCTAAGAAACAACTTAAAAGATTCCATTTAAAAAAATTTATAATTATTAAAAAATGGGAAAAAATAAAATTAAATATTCATATGATAATAATAATTAATATTTTGAATTTTTTTTTAGAATAAATAGATGTGAAAGATAAGTATTTCCAAATGGAGATTTTCAATGAAATAATGACGGATGTTGATGAAATGATATAACAATCTATTACAACATTAATATTAGTAGAACAATATGCTCCATGAAAGAAATAAAATTATATGGATTTAAAAATACTATTATATTTAGAAAACTTCACATATATTTCTTTGATGGGATGTATATAAACAATGATTATGAAATATGTAGTGTTTATGTTTCGTGTCCCAAAGAATAAAAGAGGGACATAATACTGTCACCATGAGACTCACATTTCATTGTAAGTGTAAAAACATACTGTAATATAAATGATGATTTATTATATATTAAGTATCAAACCATATATATATATAATAAAAATTATTTTTTTATAACATATAATGATCCATTTATAAATAATTAAAATCATTGTGTTGGGTGATATCTACTTCATTTTACATACATGTTTCAGTTCGACTGTCCGAATTGTTATATTCAGATCACAATACAATAATTTTTAAAATTATTATTAAATATAACATATGTATATAATATTCATTATTATCACCACCCATGTAAAAGATATATGAAAAAAGAATCATGTCTCATCCTATAGATGGTACTCCATACATTTAAACGAGCGACGTTATCGTTTTCCAAAATAACAAGATGATGAAAAGATAGATTTAATATTATCATTATATAAGTTTAATTATGTAAAAAATATTATGTATATGCACCAAACCATCATATTTTCCAATTATTTAATATTTTGATGAAAAACAAATTTTATAGCATTGTGGAGACGATAAGTCATATGTACTCATATGTTATGAATTCAATTATTGTTTGATGAGATATGGGGTGTATAATTAACAATCCTTAATAATAATAAAATAATTAATAATTTAGTTTTCTAAAATTATTATTATTTTTATTTACATCATACATTTAGATGATTCATAAAATAAAATAAAAAGATATTAATTAATAAGATTGATTTCTACTTTTTGAATGCTAATCCATTTTTCCTATTATAACAGACTATAGAGTTAAAAATGTTTGAATACCATAACATATATAATGTGACTATGGATGTAAAGAAGATAATTCATTATATTGTGGTTGATCTAGAAGGGTCAATGTTGTGAAAGGATAATATAGAATAGATTTCCTTATATAATGAGGATGAGGGGTGCTTTTGGAATTTCTAAGACCATTACATTTTAATTATTTAAAAAGGATTCCAAATACAAAAAATAGATTATTATTCAATGAAAATTTTAGTCAAAGTTTTAATCCCTATAAACAGTATATGTTTGGTTAGTTTTGGTTGTATTTTGAACCTTATAATTTTTATTAACCCTTAGTTAACATTTTTTAATGTTAAATATGTTAAAAACATTTTCAAATATTAAAATGTGGATTTTTATATGTATAGAGTAGATTTAATCATAAAGGGTCAATTTATGAAATTTTATAACATAGTTTTTCTCTTTATTTTTTATTTTTAATTTTATTATATTTTAATATTTTAAAAATATATTATTTTTAGAAAATATAAATAATATCAATTTTGATTCTATTCAAAACATTGACATCTAGAATTTCAATAAAAAAAATACCTTTTAAAAAATCATTTATTACACCCCTAATATGTGATATTCACCAAGAATATTGTTATAGAATCATAATTGAGTCAATTGTGTATCTTTTAATTTTTATAATGTCATTTAATTATTGTTTTATAAAAATACTAATTACTCCATCATCATTTTATAGTTATTTTTGAAAAACATTTGTCCACAAAAAATATAAAAATAAATTAACTTTACATTTATAAATATATTAAATTACATTAGAATATATAAATTCATGTATATCTTCTATTTATCGCCATTATAAAAATATTATACATATATGATTTAAGAGTGTGACATTTTGTCAGTCTCATTGATTTTAATAATCTCCAATTTATTTACGTGGACACAAGGCCATTAAATAATTAAATCGAAAACCATGAGTGATAAGGGTTAAATTGAAATCATACAATAACATTTTGGGAAGTGTCAAAATAGCTTCCAAGTAATTATAACATTATGTTTACTTCAAATTACATACTTTTTCATTAACTCACATAATAAATATTACTAAATTTACTATTTATATTATTTAGTCATTAAATGGGAAATTTTACAAAACAAATAAATTTTGATTCAAAATACGAAATATATTTTTTCCAAATTAAAAATTCATAATTGGATAAAATGAATTTAAAATTTGTCTCCTTGACATAATGAGAGAATGATATTTTAATGTGAAAAAGTCAAAAATATTGAAATGTTTTTAAATTCAATTTTAATGTTAAATTCTTTCAAATTTTATATATTATATGAAATTATTTAATTTTTTTTAATTCTTCTTCAAAACCAATTAAAATATTTATTTAATTATATAAATATGTTATCCGAAAATGTTGTGTTCAATTAAAACTCAGTAATTATTACTATTCATAAAAACATGAAAAATCTTACAATAATACCAAATGATGAACAAAATTACAATTTTGATATCATGACATCAATTAAGAAGATTAATTTTTAAAAAATATTTTTTTTAAATATGATAAATTCTAGATTTGAAATAATTATTAAATCAAAATGTTGAAAAAAATTGAATTTATAAAATACAGTTTTAATACATAAAACATTATATGGTTTTATATCATATCTATCAAACACATTATATATATTATACATTATATTAAATATTTTATATGTTTATTTCATTAATTTAATATAGTAATATTTATTTATTTATTTATTTATATAAAACAAACATGTGAGAATTAAAAATATAACATTTTAATTAAAAAAATGTATTTACATATTTAAACCCTAAATTCAATATTTAGTTTACTCTACTCATACCCACCATTTAATGACTATATTATAATTGTATTTATTAAATAAATACAATAATAAAAATATGTTTCAATGAAACATGTTTTTGGGTGTAACACAAACTGCATCGGTGTTGTATGTAGCATAATATTATCTTACTATAATTAGTAACAAAACACATCAAATAAATTAACGTTAATATAAAAATTCATAAACACTCCGCGTGTAAGATTTTACATCCTTTAAAATGAATTTTTTGATCGTAATCAGTCACTTAGATACAAACTTATGATGATACCATTTCCTCATCACATACTTAGGTTCCCATGTAACTTCCGAGAATTTGTTGTTATTAGAAAAATCTATTAAGTGACAGGTGGTCATATTTCATAGAACATTATATATACTATGCAAAATCACCATCGATTGTTCATAATATTAATGATCCAATTCCATAGGTATTATCTATAAGATTAATACATGTGAAGGATAATGTATATAAATCCATAAGAGAGATACATAGAACATATCTGGAACATTAGATAGATTTGGTGGATGAAAAAATTGATATGGTACTAACCTGGTATGATTTATAATTTCAAAATAATAAATATACCCACATGTTCACCTTCACATCATTCGAAATTTTATTACTCTATTTTAGGGATATATTTATAGACAAACCTTGTCACCCTCTTCAAACTCTATATCATTATAATGAATGCCATCCTAAATTTTTTGTCGACTCTGAGTCACTCATATGAGTTTTTAAAAGGATCTAATATTTTGATACATTTCATCAAATAGATAGAGACAAAATATCTTTCTCTCCCCCAAAACATTCTAGTATAATGGATTTCTACATATATTCCCGTATAGGGATTTATAAGGATTCATTATAATGTTTTAGTGAAAATTATTGTTATCTAAAAATTTTCAAAATAAAGGTGTTTATCCCAACCACCATTGAATTACATAGGTACTTTTCACAAAATATCATATATTTTGAGAAGTTTCCTTTCAGATTGACCATCTGTCTCAAGATTGTAAGCATAGATAAAACATAACTCTCCATCCATATCATACTGGATACTTCACCAAAAAAAATTAATTTAAATAATAGATCCTAATCAAATAAAATGTGAATTTTTAATTTTACCACCATCAAAATATATATTCTGAAAATAATATTATGAAATATTCCATATCCAATATAAATGATCATTTTGTCCTTTGTATGGTGATTGACTATAAGACATATAGAATTATCAAATTTAGGTGTTTTGAAAAGTGTAATAACAACATCCTTTATTATTTTTTCTTCTTTCCAATCATGCATGGTTAATGGACGTAGAATCATTTTATACATCTATCTCTTAGATTTAAAATTATGACAAAACGAGAACCAAAAATCATATTCTTCAATATCTCAATTCTTCCAATCCTTCCAAAAATTTTCTATTGGGTCTTTATACATCTATGTTCTTCCAGGTTGAATAGAGAATAATGAAATATAATCCTAATAGAATAATTACTTCTTCAAATCTTGTATAGTAAGAATAAATACATTGTTTTTGATCCTTATTATTCCATCCCCATCATGGTGTAACATATTATAGTTTTCACTTTCTATAAATCTCTAATCTTTTTTCTATTCATCATAAATATTTTGTAGAATATATAGTTGAACATTATGTTTGTCTGTTTAATAATTCTCCCTTCTATAATGATTTACAAATATGTCCATTGATGATCAATAAATATTGAATTCTTTTGATACTCATAATAGATAATCTACAGTTTTCTTGTTAACTCAAATAATGTGGCCCATTAATCAATTTCGTAGGGTGGTAATGTATTGAGAATTAAAAATATTTATTCAGTTACCACCATCTTCTTTGGATTGTATTAAACGCCTTATATTTGAATATATTATTTATAATTTTATGATAAGTATAAATATCACACAATTCTATGAATAGATAATGCCTTCATATCATTATATAAATGATTAATGTAGCAAACTATAAATCATGAGCAGGGTAATATCTCTCATCAACCATCAGTTTTCCTGACGTACTATCTATAACCATGTCATTATTCTAATTAATGCATTCTATCCATTCTTGGATAAGTCAATATAAATTTCATATGCTTGTTCAGAACATAGTAATGTTAGAATATGGGAACTTGTTAAAAAAATTTTTTAATTCATTAAAAAAATTCACCTTCATTCAACTAGGTGTAGATAGAACCCTTTAGAGTAAACAAGATTACTAGATTGGATGGTGGGAATAAATTATCCCCATTGTGCTAATAATATATATCCAAACCAATAATACTATGGATTTCAGTTAAAATTGTTGGCAGATTCAATTTCTTAATAACATATATCATTGAACAATATACTAACATACCCCCACATGAGACAATATATCCTAAAAATGAATAATTTTGATGAAAAAATTCACACATTGTAATTGTTTCAATAAAAATATTCTTTTTTGGGGAATTTTGTATAATCCTAGATATATCATCCTGATATTCTATTCTTTTTTAATATACAGTAAATAAACTATAATTATTTCCTTAAATTGATAAATATTGTCTCTACTGACTATATACCTAAGGACTATAACAATATATTTGGATTTAGTAAAAGAAAAATGCATCACTATAAATTCATAGTGTGCATTCCATGTCTATAATGTCATCTTGGATGTATCCTACTTATTGAACCTCAATTAATAATTACCTAAATGAAAGATAATTTTAGAAATGTATTTATATTAGTGTATTAGATTGAAAAAATAATTAATACTTGGAAGATTATACATGTTAATGATTAAAAATTTATTTTTCTTCCAATAAGAAGTGAAATTATATATCGATAAATATTTCCAATTAATAAATAGAATAAGTTCATCCCAAGGTGAATCACAGGGTAATGTGAATACTTTATAAATATTCCATCAGAGTTTATTATTTAATTCCAATAAAACAATAATGTCCATAATATATGTACTTTTTTAAAAAGGTATATACCAAGGTATATGTTTTATCAAGAACTAAACATTATGATTTTGTGAAAACCATTGAATCTATCTTAGAAAAACATAAAAAATCTCTCATAAATTAGGTGTATAAATCGTTACAATCTTTTATCCAGCCAAATGATATATATAACATTCATTTATAGAAATTAAGACCCACAAGATGGATGTAATTTTAATGAATGTTCATATTCGTCCATGGATTCAAAAGAAATTATAGGTTCCACCAGAATATTGAACGGGGATTCTCTTTCATTAATTATAATATTTTATACTTATAATGTAATCCAATCGATACCAATAATTACATCTTGAAAAACTATAGCGAGAACCATGAGATTCAGATGAAGTACTTTATTATAAACATCAATTGGATTATAACTATTACCAATGGATATAACTATTGTGCCATTAGGATTCATCAAAGAAAACATGAAATCTAATTGTTAAAGTTTTACTATGTTTCTATTTGAAATTTATTTATATATAAAAGAGTGTGTCGACCCAGAATAATATAAGACATTATCTATTTTAGATTGGATGATAAGTATACCATCACCATGTCATTATCATAACCCAGTTTTGGAGTAATGATCATGAGAGATTTTCCTTTGTTTTTGGGTTTTGAATGATTTTATCTATAATCATAAAAACCATTTGAATTCATGAACTAATTTGTATATTATCCACACTCAATGATGTTATATCATTGTGGTGTGGGAGGGGCATTATTTGATGTATTTTTTTCCACCCTTTCATTTACTAGACTTTTCATTAACTATCAAAATTTAATGAATTTATGAACATTATTTTAACATTAAATGTTCCTCCCTATTTCATTTTAAATCTCAAATTGATGTTTCTTCATTATTCTATGTCGGGTATATGGATGGGATTCCATTCCACCATGTGATTTATTCAATTTTTTATAAGCCTAACTCTTTCGTTTATTGTCAAATCTATGGGAATTGGTGGTGTCTCTAATTTTCATTTCCACCATTAGTTAACATAGAAATATTTCATCACATTTACTAAAGAATCATATGGATAACACCATTTCAATACTTCGTTTTAAGGAAATAAATAATTGATCAATCTGTCCTTTAGGCTTGATAATAATACCATAAGTGTACCTTGCAAATCATGTCAAATTTTCTTAATATGTACGAATGGATTCTTCATCCAATTTCTTTAGGACAAAAAACCTTTTTATATTCATATGAAGAATATTAGGAATGATATTATTGAAAAATAATTTCATAAAATCATCTCATTCAATGGTATTAAACTCTTCCTCTTACCTCATATTCTTTACAATTTTACACCTTTGCTGTAATTCAGACATTCTTTTACAACAACAAAAACATATTCATGTCCCATGCCTTGAAGAATAGAATATTTTTACTAAATGGTGTTTATATATCTCTCAAGCACTAGTTTTTCAATATATCCACTAAAATATTATTGGTGTTTCAAAATTAATGATTCAATAGAATGTCTTTACCTTAATTAATCATTTGAAAAATTGTTATGATTCATATCCTTACAAAATTATGATATCATAGAAGAAAGGTTTTTTCATTACAAATCCCATAATATTTGGTTTCTTAGGTTGAAAATTATTACATTTCTCATAAAATTATGCATTACAATGATTCCTTTGGGTTTCATCCATTATCCTAAACAAAATAAAATATTTCCAGAAATTACAACCATGGTGAGAAATACTGGAACATAATTAATAAAATGTCTTAAATCATGAAACTATATTTTAAAAATAATTATTCATTCTTGTTAATTCATAATCCATTCCAAAACAATAGTATTTTATCCTCTATGTTGACTTGCACTAAGGATTCATACAATGGAAATATCATCCTAGTTTCCAAAGGATAACAATCCCTTCCACTAATACGATCTATAGTTACCTATATTTTTTAAAATAATATATCATTTAGACGAATATTCATTTCATTAAAGAAATAAAACCTTGAGAATCATAGTTATCTAGTTCCTTTTTAAACTTATTAACATAAATGAATGGTTCATAAAAAATCTAAATTGTCTCAATTTTTTCCCAAATTTAGATCACTTTTATCATATCATACATACATAATTTATTAATATCACATGTCATGTAGACCTAAAGAAAGGGATCTCTCAGATTATCAGTAAGAGAAATCAAACATGATATCAATTTCATTATCTTATCAATAGTTGTGTTATAAATATGGGTATGTGATATTAATCATAAAATATAATTTTCAAACCCATCCTTTCACGGAACATAAACACAAGTTATTCCATACAACATTATCATAAACCATAAAAACAAAACATAATCCTAACACATTCTTGAACCATATATTAAAGTCCAAAATTTGTGTGGAATCATAATAAGTATATACAAAATTATTATTTCAATGATAACTTCCACAACCCATATCAAGTCTTATCATTGGTTTCCCTTAACGAATGAAGCACATTATCTAGAGTCTTGTTAGATATCAAGAACATAATCATATTTCCCTTCACTATCTCAAGAGATAAAATTCCAAACAAAATTAATTAAAATGAGATACGGGTCCCACATTTGAAATATTTAATGATATACATTTTTTGTTCCAATGGACCGTAAAACATTCATAACATTAAGAACCATTTAAATAAAAGAGTTTCTAATCAATTCATCATTAAAAAACTCATTGAAATTTAATGGTTATCATAAATATCAAGAAATCATTAAAAAATCCATAGAAAGAATAATTATTCAATCATTGTTTTATATCATTGTTAAAGAATAACTCTCATCTTATAATGTTAAATTGTAATAAAAACAAATTAAAAAAGAATAAATGAAATAAATCTTTACAAAAATATCATTTCTGTTATGAAATAATTATTTTAAAAGAGCCAGAGAACTTTAAATGAAATAATTTTCCTTGAATATGACCTTATTAATTTTCAAGGGAATCTTTAATGGATTAAATAATAACAATGGTAGTGAAATGCATCCATTCTATATAAGTTAAAAATGTTATTTTCTTACTTTTTCCATAATTGTCCCAAAGTACCTCTTTTGAAGTAAATAAATATTACATTCAAAAAATACATTAGTCCATAAAACATGAGTATAAATTACAATAAATATTAATAGGATAATATTAAATATATTTTTGAAATTTATTTTATAATACTTGGTTATTGAATGAAAATATTCCCTCAAAAATATATAAATTGAATCAATCCTAAATATTGATGAGACTGTGAAATAAACTCTTAAGAAATTATAATTTTTAGACTATTATTCCCCATAAAAGAGAAGAAAATATATTCATATAAAAATATTATAAACATCATCATTAGTTACAAATATAATATTACTAGTAATTATATACACCAAATAGAAGAAATAAATAGTGTATAAGGTATGTGACCCACATAAATTAATGTAAAAAATTTCCATTATGACAAGTACTTATATTCCTTCATCCTATTATAAAATCCTGTATAATAATTATTGATTTATTATAAATTTATCCCATAAAAATATATCAATAATACTATTTATTTTTTTAACTTTTCTTATCACCAATTTATTGATGATAAGATTTCAATATTTTCGGTGATATATAAATAGTTTTGCAAGCATGTTTCAGTTCGGTATTCATGACCCTGTTACATTGATTAGGGTGAAATCATTTAAAAATAATTATTATGTTATATATATTAAATATTTTCCAAAAATTCATATTTATTACTACCCATGTGATATATATAAGAAAAATGAAACGCCTCCCATTGTTGAGATGGTGATCCATGCATCAACGTGAGTGACATTATTGTCATCCAAAGAAATCAAAGTAACAATGGTAAAATTTATATTATCATTCCATAAGTATAATAACATAAAAAATATCATTTATTATTCTAAAACCCATCATAAATCAGATTATTAATTGATGTTTAGAAAAAACTAAATCTATCATTGTGTTAAGATGGTAAGCCGTACACACACATGAGTGATACATTCCATTCTTGGTCAATGGGAAAGGTGATGAAAACCAATTTTTTATTTTGAAATATTTTGGTTCTTGTTATTTTTATATTATTATATATATCATATATTTTAAAAAGGTATTTAATCGTAGATAATTGGAGAGTTTATTTTGAGCTATGTCCACTAATTTTTAAAAAAACATTTTTAGATCTTCACTAAATGAATATAGACTTTTTCTTTTTGGAATAATAGAACCTCTAAAATGTTAATATAGAAGAAGAGAATAAAATTTGTAAAATTTTAATAATTATAAAATCTTTAATGATGTGTAATTTCATGAGTGATTAGGTGAAAATTTATAACTAATTTGAGCGGAAATTTTGGTATTTTTTAAAAAATAAAATTATTGTATTTTAAATCATGATCCAAATACAACCAAATTGATAGGTATTTGATTGTAATTGTCGGTATTGGGGTAATACCATCATCAATATATTTTTTTAATTTTCTTGTTTAATTTCAGACATTATAATTTTAATTAACCCATCATTAAACTATTTTTATTTTAAATATGGTAACAACATTTTAAATATTGAAATGTAGTTAATTTTATATATGAGGTGTAAATTGAACCATAAACTATAAATTAATGATATTTTAGATCATAATTTACCCAATTTTTCATATTTATGATTTTTATTTTTATTAAAAAATTTAATAAAATATCATATTCATAAAATATCATTAATGTTAACTTCAATACGATTCATTACGTTGACTATAACCAATTAAATTCACCAAACAATCCTTGATGAATTCATTTAATGCACCCATATCATTTCAAATACAGCTAAAAATTACTTGGTGAGTCCCAATTACATCAAAATATATTTATTTTAATATTTATAATATAATAAAATTCATTGTTTCATTAAATGAACAATTATTTCATCGCCATTGTGTAATTATTTATGCCATTTATTTTATAACCCAAAATACAAAAATAAAATAAAATACCATTATAGATTAAGTTTTTTCATTAACAATAATACATATAGTTGATAATATATTCTATTATACTCTATATTATGAATATTGTGCTTATTAAAAGTATGGTTGTGACAATTTTTCACTATCTTCGATTTTAATAATATTTTAGTCATTTATGTGGAAGAGTGTGCATTAAATTATTAACTTTTAAGACTACTTTGATAAATGTCCAATTAACTTAATCCGTTATCATTTAATAATGTGTATGGGTTCTTTTATAATATTTATAACATTATTTTTATTGTTAACTCCACTATTGACCTTAAACCATTTTAAAAAAATTACAATAGTTACAATTTATATTGTCCTAATAATAAGGTAAATATTTATTAAGTTTAGAATTTTTTCTACAAATATGCACTCTATTTTCAATCAATTCAAAATACAGATTTTGATAAAATTAATTTAATAATAATCTCATTGATCAAATGGGAACTTATTGTTATAATGTGATGAAGTACAAATGTTTGAAATGTATTTTTATCCAACATCAATGTGAAAATTAGTTCTGATGACCATAATAGGATTAAGTTCTGTAAAACTGTACTAATTAACCTCTGAAAAAAATTCAAAACATAATTATAACTATATAAATATATTATATGAAAAAGGGTTAAATTATAATTTAAAATATTTTACTATTAATCAAAATATGAAACTTTTCAAAAATTACCAAAAGATAATCCAACGTATACTTTGATTTCCCTTTTTACAAATAAATAAATTCATTTTTCAAATAGAATTTATAAACGTATATATAATAAGGACTAAAACAAGTATTCCATAAAACGGTAGAAAAATATTATTTTTAGAAAAATATGATTTTAAAAAATAGAAATGGATTTGTTTTTATATCAAATATATAATAAATAGAGAATAAATTTTAATTATAATATATAAGATTATAAATTAATATATCATTAATAAAATACCAAAAACATAATTTTTATTTTATATGTTCATAACACAATAGAGCACAATAATAAATTAAATTTTAATTTCAATAGCAGTTTCCATGTTTAAAAATTAATTTCATTATAAAATGAAACACAATAACTTATATTTTTTGGATATTTTATCATTTTATTATATATAAGAATTACAATAATAAAAATATGTCTTTTGGAAACTATAAGTTCAGTGTAAAATAATCTCGTCCATCATTCCATTTATACAAACTCAACATTGTGTAATGTATAATAGAAGGCATGAATGAAATTTAATTTATTAGAATTTTTTTAATAAAAACACAGTTTCTTACCAATATACTAATTATTATTTCCCTTATTATCTTCTACATAATTCATCAGTGAATACTGAATCACATCGCTCTGTGTGGTAGTTTTCCTCCATACACACGAGTGACATTATTATATACCTTATGTATGTGAGAATAAATATGGTATATATCATATAATGACTCCATAGGTATGAATATATTATAAATATCCAGAGTATTGTTTATAAACATCATCAAACCCATCCATGAGAGGATACACATAAAAAATGAGTGAAATTATTTCACCAGGTGGTACTATATTGTACACACAAATTAAGTACTATTAAAATAGTTTATGGATGGGTGTATGGTTGTAGTTTTAAGAAATAACATTAACATACATCAATATATTTATCTTAACATAGAAATTATTTTATAATGGCATAAGAATAAATTATGTGGTGGATGAGAATTAAATCCAAAACACTCATTGATAAATGCTACCACTTATTCAAGTATCTCATTTTGGGTTGCTTCAATGTAATTTCATAGTATGATTCCATCCAATTTTAAGGATTATATAATTATATAGGGTTATATTTCAGAATTAATATGGTCATTCAATAGCCAAAATAATCAATTTGTTGATAAAAGAGAATATTGGGTAGTGTTTTATAAGTGGGGTTAGTTGGTCACATTAATTTTTCTGAAATAGTGAATTACAACCATGTTTTTTTAGGTAACAATGTTATAATAATGATAAATTGTCAATAATAAAATGTATAAGGTATAAATATGTCCATATAATTCATTTATAAATATTTTCTATGTCACATTTCTATTTATGATTAATTTTTAACCTCTATGTAAACTCATTTTTAAATTAATCACTATTATAAATTTTAAAGTTTTCATTAATAATTACTAAAAATTATAAATTATGATGATTATGAATATGGAATCCATTTTATAAAAATAAATTTCACATAAGGATAATGATTTAATTTATTATCGATCAATCAGGCTCAACAAGACAATGGGTTTTAACGAATAATTGTTTTTGAAACATATATGTCTATATTAAATCTATGAATAAAATAATCATATTTAGAATATCAAATAATATTTATTAATATATTATATATAAATTAAATTCAAATCATTATTAATTAGTTTTTATATTTATTGATAAAAAATTAGAGAAATTATGCACTTTATAAAATTTTTTAAAACAAATAATTAATAGAAAAACACATATTAAAAACAAATATAATGCCAACAAAAAATTAATTGTGTACAGTAATTATATATAACTAATAAATTATCTTCTTGAAGACATATTAGAAACATATTAATACTTTTACATTAAATAATTGATTACAAAAAAATTATTATTTTTTTAAATTTGTATTTTTCACTATTCAGTGAAAAATCTGCAATTTCCAAAAAAAACCCAAAATTTCACCATAAGATAATTATGAAATTTTAATTCAAAAAAATTTATAAATTATAATTATTAATTATTCAATAAATTTGAAATTAATCTTGAAAATAATGTATTATAAAAATGATTAATTAAAATAATTAATTTCTTGATTAAAAATTAATTAATATTTTAATAACTAATATATATATATATAATTCAAATTATAAAATTTCGAAAATTATTTTCTCTATAATTACCTAGTATGTTACATATCATCTTATTAAAATTATATTAAAAATAAACACATATTAAAAATAGGGGTTTGATATGTCTGACTATTAGTGAAATAAAATACTAAAATAGTCATTATCTCATACAAATGAACATAAAATGTCACATAACCAAATCATAAATTATTAGATATGAAAAAAAATAGAATTATTTACAATTATTTTGTCATATTTTAGTCTTTATATTTTTTGTTTTGAATTCAATTACATGGTTTACCATATTTCAATGGCTGCAAAAACTTATGAGGTAATTATTCATATGAACAAAAAATGACCAATTTGAAGAATTTTGACATTTTATTCCAAATATAGAATAATTTTTTAAAATTTAAAATTCTGATGTGATATAATATATTTTACAATTAAACAAGATAAATTCAATGAAAAACAATTTTCTTGAAAAATCAGTTTTTTAAGACCAAAAGTGTACTTATACCAATATAAGGGGTAAGGATTTTTTAGATATATTTAAATAAAACATATTTAAATAATTCATACTTAAATTAATTACCAAAACCATTCAAAGCATAATAGTTATTTATATATAAAGAAAATTATTGATTTTAAAAATTCATTATATTCAATATTTACTTAAATGTCAATATTTTATAAAAAATCCTCAATTTTAACACCTTAATAAATTTTTAATACTATTTTTAAAATTGAGTTCATTTTGTAAAATCCAATTTATGATATATATATATATATAAGTATTATAATATGATTTCTAAAAAATTATTTAGATTCTTATATGAGGATATCATATTTTTCAAAAATAATATCACTTTACTAGACACCATGTGCTGATTTAAATAGTCTTAATTAATACTATGAAAATGTGTTGGAAAATAATATATTTAATAATTTGATTAATATTATTCCTCCAACTGAATTTAATATTTTATTATAATGGTCACAATTAAATAATAATATTTCTTCATTATTTTTTCCACAATGTTTTTTATCTTCTATTTAATCAGTCACGTACATCCTTTTAAAATATATGGATATCAAATTAATAAAAAGATATATACCTTGAAATTTAAAATTTATCCCATCTTAAATATAATAATATTTTGAAGAATCCTATAAAAAATATAATATACCAACTCTAAGAAAAAATTTAAAATCAAATTACTATTTTTAACAATAAATAAAATAGACCTACATATTATTTAAATTTTAACCATTCATAAAAAAGTCTTTTTATCTAATCATAAAATATGGATAATTTATCATTGGGTTACTAATTGAAATCAGGGAAAATATATAATATTAATTTATTTTATAATATTTCAAAAATAATATTCTTATAAAAAAAATAATTATACATTGACATAATAACAAAACAAACTAAATTCAAATTAATTTAAATTAAAACAAGAAGTTTGATGTGATATGTAAACATAATGGAATGTGATATATTAAATAATTAAAAATATCCCAACATTAAATATATTTTTTAATGTGGTTTAGTGATTCATAAATTATGTTCTTTCTAATCATGGTTTTGTGGATATGAAATATTTTCCAATGGTTTGAAGGGGCTATCTAGTTATCATTGAAGAATTACTCAGGTAACATTTTGTTTATATATCTCTATTAGAAATAGTTTTGGGGGTCTCAAATCATCATGTAAATTTCCATGATTCACCTAAAACAATAAATCCAATTTTAAACAAAAAGTAATGAAAAAAATATGAAATTTGTGTATGAAATATTAATGTATAGAAGAATAACCATTGTGATAATTTTTTAACAATGATTTTCCTATTTTTTTTCAACTACACATTTTATTTATGAAAGATTTTGTTATTAAGAAATTTTATACAGTCGATTGTAATGATGAAACATAAATCTAAATGAGTTTCAAAGGAAACATAATCCAAATCTGATGAGAATGAAATAGAAATTGCAATGATCTATGAAAAAATACAATTAACAATAATCTGTTTATAATGAATACTCAAAAATAATATACTAAAAGAGTTTTAGAGATCATCCATGAAATTCTTTTTTTTATAAATCTCGTAGAAATATAAGGAGGATAAAAGAAGTCATTGTTTATGTTCAAATGTGACTTTTCTTACTATTTTCTAAATATGATGAAGTAGATAATTTTTTAATGTTTTCCACTACTTCTTCTCTAATTCACATGTAATAAATTCTCAGATCATTAGTTTGTTATGAGTTTTCATGCAAGCAGAACTGGTGGAGAGATGAAGGAAACCAAGTGATTGTTATTTTTGGATAGATATTTTGGTAGTTAGATAAGATATATAAATGTATGTTTACCATATTAAGAATAATTTTATTGAGTGTATTGGATTAATTTTATCATACTATAAATGATAATATTGATCATTTGATCATAGTATTAGTATTTATTGATTCCATCATAATGAGTTTTGTGGAGAGTTTTAGAAGTGAAGATTGAGTGATGGAGAATCATATTGACTTAATCAGATTGTGAAAATCTGATCCTTCCACATCGAACTGGGAAATTTTGGGGTAGTTTCAAAAATACATTTATTATTTTATTTGGATCATTTTTTATAATAAAACAATTCAAATTTATGATCACGAGTATAATATTTCCTATAAGAAGGTAAATTTCATCCAAATAGTGTTATGACATGTTTTATAATCTTTTTTAAAATAATGGATTTCTATAGAACTACATCTGTGGATATGGAATATGTGTAGGATCACATATTGAGGAAGAATAATGAAAATATTATGTTCTTTTCTTTTTCCCTATTTTTTAGGGAAAATTATTTACTAACAGTTTATAATGAAATAAATCATTACATGTTTCAAGGGTTACATTTTAAATTCTATTGAATCATATAAAATAAAACAACTTATTCACACAATTCCCCTTATCAATTGTTATCTGTTACTTTTGATCAGCAATTGTTATTAAAGAGAGGTTCAAATATTATGTCATTAACATGGATAATATTTTTTTCATTATTTGAGGAATTTATATATTTGGTTGAAATTTTTTTTATGTTTGGAAAAAAGGATGATTCATTATCTCCTATCACACGAACTGGATGTTTTTGGTCCTACAACTATTGGTTTTCCGCCAATTTAGAATGATAATATGATGACATTTTCTAATAATATTTTCCTAGATGTTGATGGAAATGGTAGAAATACAATCCTTGTGACCTTGTTATAGATTTTTTTTCAAAAGGTGATGAGTCTTAGAACATAAAAATGTATGCGGCACATTATAGAATGTGTTTTTAGAGGTTATACTAATGTTAATGATGAAAATATACAAATATCACATAGTAAATATATATAAATCAGACTTATAAATGATCAAACAATTGATGAATACATAAAAATGGAAAATGAAATTGTTTTCAATAATATAGACATAATTAATTCTTGGAAGATTGCACAATTCTAACGAAACTGCTGAGAATCTTTTCAGGCATGTTTGATTCTAAATATTATTCTTTATAACATAATATGATTTATTGTTTATGGAAATTTTTAAATACTTAATTTATTATGAATTGATGAAACCATTAATTATTTAAAAAATATGAATGATGAAATAGATTTTAAATATATGAGAATGATGAAAATCCATGATGTCGAAGAACCTAATCATTGGGAGTCTAAATATAAAGAGATTTATGAGTTGAATGCAAAATCTTGTCTCTGATATCCAAAAACCATCAAATATAAATAGGAAATATAGAGGTTAAATTCCTCTCAAATGTTTTTATTATGGTGGAATTGGAAACATTGATATGAAAATCCCCAAGAATAAGGATAGAGAATATCACGATAAATCTGATAAAAACCAATGATTGAAGAATTGGAACAAAAATGAAAAAGAATAAAATTATTCCACCAAATAGAAGATGATGTTTCTAGAATTAGAGTAAGTACATTGAGTAAGAATGTTAAATTCGACTCATATGATAACAATTTTTATAAATAATAATATTTTAAAAAATTTAGATCCTTCACTACAAAACATGATATAACAAAATAATCCTCATATAGTGAAGAAGGTGGAGAAGAAATTTATAGAGAGTATCATCTAAATGAAGAACATGTAGCATGTCTTCTAAAAAAAATCAAGACAGAAAACGGATTTAAGATGAATGATTAAGAAAAAGATGCAGATAAAAGAAAATATTTCATCAAGCATGCAGAAGAATACATATTATAGTTCTTAAGATAAAAACAAATAATTTCAAAAGGGGGAAAGATTATTTAAAGTAAAATTATGAATCTAGAAGCGACAAAAGAAGTTGGCATGTTTCAATCAAAACATATTGATCCCAAAGGTAACATGAGGATAATGAATGAAAAATTTGATAAATAATCAAAAGTAAAATCATAGATATCTAATGTTGTTTATAATTCTAAATACATGAATCAAGTGATATCGTCTCATAATAAAAACAATGTTTCGTCAAATTTTTTTATCATTTCATATTCTGTAAAAACTATTAAGAAATCCTATGAGGATAAATGGTGTGAGAAACCCATCAAATAATCAATTGTAGAAAACTGATTTTAACAAATAGGTGTTCTGCATCCTAAGTATTTTATATTAGAAATATGATTCCAACCTCAACATGGTTTATATAATGAAATATTTTTATAAAATATATAATGAAAATTTTATTTCAACATTTGGTGTTATATAATCTAGGGGAATAAAGAATATAATTTTTGGCACAACTTATCACCACATAAAAGATATTTTTGAAGAATTGGAATATATTTTTGAAGTATTATTATTAACATTACAAACTTTCAAAAATATGAAAAGGTCAAATATAAAGATGTTAAAAAAAAATTGAAAATAATAAATTTCAATATTTGGATGATGTTTGTGGATGATATGATCAGGTTGGTCATCGTTAAAAAATATGAATGAAAATCATTTTTAAAAATTCTTTTATAACTGAAATGAAAAGGAAGGTTAAAATAATAATGTAGAGGAAATTGATTTATTATTGAGATAGATTTGAATGAATTTAAATAAAACAGATCGAGGATAAATGAGAGTATATTTTCATCACATAAAAAAAGAGATTTAAAAATTATCAAGATGTTGAATGCCTTGATGGGGGAGGTGTTTGAATTTTTAGTGATTGATCCATAAAAATTTGAGGAAACTGAATGGAAAATATTGTATCCAAAAAGTTGAAATCTATGGATGTTTAATTTTTAATGGGGTATAACATAACTAGCATAGTGTAAGTCAAAATTGTGATACTGGAAAAGAAGTTGTTTAGAAATGATGTTTTTATCATCAACAATGTGAATGATTGAAAAGTTATTATGATAATAGGATGAATTAGTGGGAATATATTTCAAATATGATAATTCAACCACTCATGTTACATGAGTGTGGAATATGGATGAAAATTGTTCCACCGATGAGTTGGCTACCCTATGAATAAACAAGTGAATATATATTCTTAGGTTGATGCTGTTCAGAATATCTAATAATTAAAATGATGAGATAATGTTTTTTGAATTATATTCGAGAATGGAATGATGACTAATAGAAGTTGTAAAAAAAAATATTTAATCTTCCAGACCTCGTGATCATGTTCATTCGGGTTAATGTGTCCCAAAGAGACATAAATCAACAAAATTATATTTTTATACTTTATCACTCTTATTAGTTATTCTTCTCATATGGAAAACAACATGTTCATGAATCATATGTAAAAGGTTTTGTAAACATTTATGTTCTTCATAAAAGAAGTTGACAATGAAATGTCGGTTATATATAGAAGTTGATAACATACAATGGTACAAAATTCAGATGAAAGTATTATAAAACATATATGAGGAATCAGGGTTTCATATATTTATATTGTTCTCCCTATACCACACATAATATAGAGTACTACAATGAAAGAACATTTTTTTGAAAAGTGGATGATGTATTGTAGAAGAATAAAAATATTGAAAATTATATTAGAGATAAGATGTCAGTATAGTTTTACTAGTTTTAAATAATGTTTTGTTGATAATAGACACCAACATGGCTCATTCTAAAATTTTGTAGAAAAAATCATCGAAATACTTCACTGTTTAAGGATGTCTATATGAAATTAAACTAAAAAAACCAGATCTATGAATTTTTTATAATAATGATGAGGAATGAACATTTTGGTACTATTCACATATTGTAATAAGGTAAAATTGATTTAACAAAAAATAAATAATTGTGGTGGACTCATATTATCTAAATGTTATTTAATAAAAAATTACGAAACAAAGGATTTTGTGATTACTGAGGAGGATAAACTAGAGATTTACAACAATATTGAATGTCAATCAAAACATATATATCAAGATTCAAAAAATTCATGGGACGTAGAATGTTTAGTTTTGAATGAAACATTAAAAATTTATAGGATACAATTTAATACGTTAGAATAGAATATCAAAGTCCAATTATCTGAAATGGTGAACTAGAATGTGATTTATAATCTATTCAACACAAATAATGGGTGGATTTTATTAATTACATGTTGGGTAAAATAGAGAATAATGGATCATGGTAAATTGTTTCACAGAATGTTTAAAAATGCTATTAGTAAAAACTGGGTTTACATAAACAATTTAAATAAGCATGGACAAGATTCAAGAAAAATTGGAAGACATGGTTTTAAAGCTTATCCACTAGTGTAAGGTATTAATATTCATAAAAATATTTTCTGAGATGCAAGATTATGTTTTATAAAAAAATGTTTCTATTAGTGGTAGCGCATCCGAATTGCATAGTTGTCCTCCACTAAATCACTTTTTTTTCATTTTCGGAATAAACCACTTTTTGGAAAAGTGGGAACCTCACAATCAAATTCAGACATACGAAAACCAATGCAAAGGCAGATTAAAGTTAACCGCAGATTACAAAGTATCAGAATTGACAATAAATGGAAATAGGCACCGTGTAGTCACCTTGAGGCCACCATAAAAGTGAAAATCATCAATCCTCGAACCAACGTTCAAGATTAAAAATTCAAAATGAAACATCAATCAAATTTCAAACATGCCACTATCGCACCACCTCGGTAACAAAAAAACTCGAACCACACGAGTAGCAGGAACCTCGAGCCACGAACTAGAATGTCCCTCTCATCACTGCCTCCACACAGTTATCAGATGAATATAAATTCCTCTTTCATAAATTGTGAGATTGAAAAATACATTTACATTGAAGAAAATTTTGAATTTTATCTTGATCTAAATGGAAGAAATTTTTTAAATTTAGAACTCTTTGTATGGGATGAAACAAACTCCACATTCATGGTATCCATTTCAAGATAACTATTTATGAATTTTAAAGATTTCAAAAGTAAAAATTCACACAAACTATTTTGTGAAAATGGTCAACTCTAAAACTCTAGTATTTATTTTTTATGTGGGTGATATAAATTTTTATGGGGATATAGAATGTTTTTCGAAAAATTTCTGATGAATTATAAAATAAATTTGAAATGTAAATATTGATCGAATTTAAATTGTTTACTATGTTATAATGTCATCAAAAAAATAAATTTTATTATCTAATGAAATTAATGTATGGGAATTGTTATGTTTTTTGTAATTGTAGTATACCAATATATTACTACACATATATTTTTGATCACAATGATGGGTTCTAATGAATCTGAAAATATTGCTAATCATAAATATTTTCTGAAATATATTGGAACCCAACATTACCACATATCATCAAGATGTGGTATTATTTATGTTGTGACTTTTTCTACTACATTTAAATGTATTACAAAATAATAAAATATTTAAGAAGAAAAAAAATTAGTTTTTGGATATGTCGAAGGAAAAATAATCACATGGGTTGTTATATAAATGAAATAGTGAGATGATGTTTCATGGTTATACTGATTCCAAAAGAGGTAGATATTATAATGGTATAAAACCAACATCAGGAGGAGCATTTTTCTTGAGTGAATATTTTGTGATTTGTAATATTGGGAAACTATGTTCAATTAAATTAATCATTGTTGAATCAAAATATGTTGTAGATACATAAGGTTTTACTCTAATGTTGTAGATTAAGGTTCAAAAGGAATATTTTAAAATATAATATTATAAACTATTGATGATAATTTTTTAAAATTATTTTTTAATTCATCTCTCTAAAAATCATGCCCACTATTCAATATCAATATTTATTGATATAAAGATTCAATATAAAAAAGTATAATGTTTATAATATAGTTGTTTTACAAGAAGAAATTTCTAAAATTAGCATACTATTGATATCATTAGCAATGAAATGATGAGATTCGGGCTTGTATAATATTTTCAACAACATTATGTTCAACCTACTCCCCTGGCTATATAATCCTTATAAAGAGTAACCCCCATAATTCTTTATATTAGGTTGATAAAGTGGGAGAAAAATTAACAACATTATACATTGTAATATGTTTTTATGTGTCTTTATTTTATATATATGAAGGAGTGGTTATAATATAATTAGGGATAGAAAAGATAAATGATTTAGTAATGATTAATTGTAAGGGGATATAACCATTACATGGGAAAAAATCATTTCAATGAGGGATGTAATTCCTTCAAAAAAATTAGATTATCTAGTAGTGTGGTGTCTAGATACACTCTTTTGTGAATGTATATGGTTTATTAAAAGTCAAAAAAATTGTTTATAACCATTGAGTTATAAAATTTATGATAGTATTAAAAGTTGGTATCAAGGGTTTACAACAAATCCATAGGGAGATAATGCCTAGCCTTTTTGATAACCTATTTTAACATTTTTTGTACTTTTTTACAACTAACAATCTAGTTTATTTTTTTTTGTTATTTATGATTCATAACCAGACCATCATAATAGGGATTTTCTTGAACACATAATTTGTTGAAATATGATGTTTTTTAGAAGAAATTTTTTTTTATTTAGGTCCATCAAGAAAACATTGAAGATCATCTGATCCAAAATAATGAAAGGAATAATTTTTTTAGAATATTTAATATATCATAATCTAAAAAATATTGAAGTTTACGAGTTATGAATTTTTAATAATGTTGAAGAAGTTTACTGAATAATTATATGTAAGTAGTTATAATTATTCAATAAATTAAAATTTTAATTTGAAAGATCTTTTATGATAAATAATTTATATAAAATAATGGAAAAATTCATAATAAAATAATTTCAATAAATTTTGGATAGGTTTGAAGAATTAAAAACATTCAATATAAAGATTTCATTATAATGATATGAGAATTAAGAATAAATTGTAATGAATATATAATGAACCAAAAATATTGATAAGATGTGTAGGAAATATAATTCCCAATGAGCTATGAAAGAAACCATTAAACATAATGAGTTAAGAAAAAACAGAAATCATAACGATATTGTAAGTAAATCGATTCGTAATGAGGAAATTAGTTAATAGAAATTATAAATAGTAGAGAAGGAAAAATATTCATAATTAGAATATTATGAGTAAGAATTAAAAATAATATTACATAATTGTTGGAGTGGTCAAAAATGAAATTCAATTATTCATAAATCATGGAGAAATTTGATGAAGTACTATATAGGAAATAATAATGTAAAAATGTGAAGGTTTTTCATAATTTTTAATGATTGTGGAAGCATGGATAATTTATGATGTTTCCCACTCCTAATTTTTTGATTCGCCTTCAAATGATTTTATTATTCATTCATTGTGACTTTTCATTCAATATGAATATGCAATGTTCAAAAAAACTGAATGTTATTTCCCAAGAGAGGTCTCATGAGTAGGATGAGACAACTGAATGTTGGTTAACTTGGGAGAGTAAGAACACATTGAGAAGATTGTACTGAGTATATTAGATTTAGAGATATAATAATGATAATTGGTTCAGAGTATCATATTTATAGATTGAGAATTTCTTCGTCATATTGATTCTATCATATTAATTTTTCAAGTTGAGTATGAGATTTTTAGATTGGGTTAGAAGGATCATATTGACTTTATCAGATTGTGAAAAAATTGATCTATTAAAATCTAACTTGAAAATTTTGGGAATGTGTATAATCTTTTTAATTTAATGATAGAATTTGTAAAATGGTAGTTGTCTCAAGCTGTGTTAACAATTTATAATAGTATATTTACATAGGCCCACATTAGTGGATATGGAAAGAACGTAGTTTCTCACAATTAGGTCAGTCTTTGTAAATATTTTTTTCTTTACTTTTGGTTCTTTTTCCCTGTATGAGTAATTAGTAAAAGATGATAAAGAAATAAATCATAGCATGATGTAGTGGTTAAGTTTCAAAATTATTTGAAAATTATTATAGAAATCAAATGATTCAAACCCACACCTTCTGATTTTTTATTTGATCCTATGGAATATAAATGTGTTTTAAATATATTTTTATATATATATAAAACTAATATTTGAAGAGTTTTTTTTCAAATGTATGTTTTAGATTTATTCCATACATCAAAATTATATATATAATTAATTTTTTAATATTCACATTATGAAAATCATTTCAATTCAAATTGTTAATTTTTACGAAGTAACAGATGATTTACATGCTTTAGAGTTTTTTTTATATAGATATATTTAATCATAAATATATTTTTATCATTTAATTTATGGATCATATTGATTTATTTGTTTTAGATTAATTATTATATGATGAATTTTATATGTACATTTTTCTATAATGATATATACATAGGATAGATAGATTTGTTTCTAGAATAACATGACAAAAAGGACATTCTTGTCTCATTAATCATTCATTTTTTTTCTCAATAATATAATTATATTCCTTGGATACTCATATCTGTTGGTATTCATGATATATCATTAAAAAATAAAGGATTTTGTAGTGTGTTGAATGTTTTCTAACACTGTATTAATTTATACAATAAATTAAAACCATATAAAAATAAATAATATATATGATCAAATTCCATAGAATGATTATATGAATACTCATTTATTATAATTAATTAAATAGGACATACATGATAATTTAAATCACAAACATACATGAAAATTATATCCCATGATAAATATGATTATAAGTATGTTTTTAATTCATATAATACTAGAGATCATTGAGAATATACAATAATAATAAATATTAATTTTTTAAAAAAATTATATATTTTGATAAAAAATATTTAATATAACTAACATTATAAAAAACCCCAATATTGTCTTTTATGAAATATATTTACTATAACATCATTTTTTGAATTGTATTTTATTATTTTATCATCAACGTATCATTGTTAAATATCTTACATGAACTAGATTTTAAAATATATCAACAAAAAAAGTATTTATTATCAATGTGAATTAATGTTAAAGGACTTATATAAAATCCTAAAACATTTTTGTCAGAGAAGATTATAAATGTTTTAGGAACACCACTTCATAAATAAGAACACCAATAGAATGTGAATTCATTTTGGAAAAATAATCCTAACATCCAAGGACCTCTATAGTATGAAAATTTAATAATAGATGATAATAAAATTAAGATGCATTCATAAATATTTTCTTTCATGTGTATCATGTAAAGAAAAAAAACTAGCATGAAATCTTTGTATTTGAAAATATGTAACATATATATGTATCTATGTTATACATTTTCATATATTTCATTACTGTTTAAATACTTAATTGATCTATATGACCATAAAAACTAGTATTGCCTTTTTGAAAAATATTTTCTATATATACCTAATTATATATGTAATATAATGATTCAGTTAAATTTATTATTGTTTACTAAAAGAAAAATAAAAATACATATTTTTATTAATGGAAAATAACCAAAATATAGGCATTTTGACCTCATTAAAAAATTATTTGATCCATGATATTGTTTTCAAATATGATAAATGGGAAGTCTCAACCCTATATTTTATACATCATATGAAATTCATTAATATTCACCATTAAAGAAGAAATCTATGATGATATTTCAATCCCTCCAAAAATATCATATATATATATATAAATTTTTCATTTCCCAAGAGTTTTTTTATTTTATACCAGATCAATGGATTTTATATACACATAGATAAATTAAATTTCAAAAAATTATTATTAACTTTAAATAAAATGTAAATTATATTTTAAAAAACTCTTCATAACTAGAATGTCAGATAAAAAATGTCGATATGACAAAATTAAAAAATTACCCACACAACTTCAAACCCATATATCCTTCCCAATAAGAAATTGACATCGACCAATTGGGATAATAATATCATGTTCAAATAATTTATCCTAAGCAACCACATAGGTTGGTTATGAACATAATACACAAAAAAATATATGAATCTATTTTGTAAAAGTGAAAGGAGACCTCTTCCCTTTATTTTCAACAATGCTTGGACTACTCTCCCAGAATGTTCCACACTAGTCAATGATATATGGAATATTGGTCACAACAATCATTGTTTTTATTATGTTTTCAGACTACGAACACTCAAAATAAGGATGATGAATTGGAGAAATAATATATTCAGACTCCTTGACTATGAAATTGACTCCCTTGAGAACAATTTACATGGAATACAATAATTAATGACCAATTCAATTTTTTTTGGAATGGATGAGTACGAGGATAAAGTCTCCTATAAGTTGAAAAGTCTTTTCACTCTCAGAGACAAAATTGAAAAGAAGATGTATAATTTCAAATGGCTTAAATAGGGTGACAGAGATACTAAGTTATTTAATGCCTTTCAAAGGAGAAAAAAAGTCTAGTATACCACTTTATCATCTCAAATATGGTGAAACTATTCTTAACGATCTTCAAATCCTCTCAAAACACATTGTATCTTTTTTAGAGACCTTATCAATGGTACTAAATGGAATGAAGATTTTTCTAGATGACATCATTCATGTCCTTAATACTGAGGATGAAAACTCAATGCTGATCAAAGTCCCCTCTAATACTGAAATTAGGAATTTTTTCCTTGGACTCAAAAAAGACAACCCCCATGGGTCTGAGGGATTTACCAATCATTTCTTTCAATTCTACAGGGACATTATCCAGGAATAGGTTTGCAGGTTGGTTAAAAATTTCTTTATCACAAGATAAAAAATTCATTGTATTAATGAAAAATTTATTTCCTTGATTCTTAAGGTGGAAAATGAAAGTGATATCAGTAAATTCAGACCTAATTATTTGATCAACACTATACATAAAATCCCCACAATAATCTTGGCTAACATGATTGCCAGCATTTCTGATAGAATTATTTCCTCGAATTAGTATTGGTATGTCAAGGGAAAGAAAATTCAGAACAATCTCTTCAATGCTTCTGAACGTGTGAACCTTCTCCAAAAGCCTACACGAGGAGGAATTATTGCTCATAAGCTGGACAAAAAAAATATTTTGACACCATTGATTGGGAAATCATTGGTAATACAATGTATAAGTTTGTGTCTCATCCGACGATCATAAAATGGTCTTACAATTTGATTATTTGAGCTTATATTTCTATCATAATCAATAGATTACATGAAATATATTTTATGTGATCTCGAGCTGTTAGACAGGGTGATCCTTTTTCTACCATTATCTTTACCATTACTGAAGATTATCTCAGTCACCTGATTACTACTAATGTTGTTAATGTAAATCTTAAAGTTCTATATGCAAATAGAGGTACCCATGCCCCCTCCCATATTCTCTATACTGATGAAATTATCATTTTTATTTAGGGAGACAAAAAAAATATCCAGAACCTTAAATCCATCCTCCACCACTATGAGAATGTCTTTGGACTAGAGATAAGCTGGAAGAAATCCATTATCTTCTTTGGGAATAATATTTCAGATTCCAAGAAGAATTATATGATTCAAAACCTGGGCATCAGGGATGGCTCTATTCCATTTACATATCTTGAAGTCCCATTGTTATTTGGGTGAAATCATTCCATCTATTTCACTAAGGTGATCAGTCATGTTAGTAAAACTCCTTCCAATTGGAAAGGTAAAGCTCTCTCTATGGAACGAAGTATTTGTTTAGTCAAACATGTGATTACTTAGAAACTTGTCTACACTTTCATGGTGTATATTAGGCCTTCCTCTTCTATCATGAAAATCAACTCCCTTATGAAAAACATTGTTTAGAGTGGAAGTATACTTGAAAAGAAAATTATCACTGCACCTTGGACTAAATGTTGTTCACCTCTCACAATATGGGGTCATTGAATTAAAAATATTGAGATCTTAAAAAAAATCCATTCAATATCACTTAATTTATAGGTTCATAAATGGAAACTCAATATCTCTTGAATTTATTAGAGATAAAATCCTTTCTAGACTGATTTCTGGAAAGTTATGTTACATACAATCCTTTCTGTGGACTAGTCTGAAGAAAATATTTCAAATATTCATTTTTCACTTTCGATAGTCGTTGAATGCCTCCTCTACTTTGAAATTCTAAAAGTATAATTGGACGTGGATTCAATTATTTGAGATCATTAATGTATACCCAATTGAAGCTGATTTGGATTCCTATATATGTGAATATCTTTAGAAGATCAACAATCAGCCTCCTCACATTGCTCAGATTTTCAACTCATATGGCTTTCTCTGTACAAAAAATATAATGGTTTTGGAACCATGTGTGAATAGAAAGCATGATTCTAAATCCTTTTATAACTATTATGTACATAGAAATTCTCCAAATACTATTCATCATTTTAGAAGATGGATACAACCCTCTCGATTCACTCTTCTTTGGTGTCTTCACCATTAAAAACTACCAGTTAACAGCAACTTGAAAATAATTGGAAAATCTCTTTACTCCTAATGTGATTTATGTCATCAGCATAAGAATGAGCTTGATCATATCTTCCTATCATGTTAAACTGCTGATGGCCTCTTGATTTTTGTCTTTGATATTTTTGGAATCATCTTCCAACATGTCAACGACATTTCAGATTTTCTGTATTTAATTTTAGTAAGAAAGTTATCCAAACAAGTTCATATTCTGTTTTTGGTTGCTTGTGTTGAATCCTTTCAACATTATGGGGGAGTAAAAATAAAAGTAAGAATTAAAATGTCAACTTCAATCACAATGTATCAATCTCTTATATGCTCTCAATGACATGAAATGCAAATCAGTTTCCCAAGGAAAAATGTCACAACACCATGACTGACTTTGAAGTCTTAAAAAGGCTTCACCTATTAGGAAATTTTCCCACTCGCATGGATACTCTGAAAATTTTCTAGACTCCCCCCCCCATTGTAGGTTAGATTAAATTCAATCTTGATGGTTCCGTAATGGAAGTCTTGGACCCGCTAGCTATGGTTTTCTCTTTCGTGATAACAATAGTGACCTGATTGAAGGATTTTATGGATCATGTGGTCATGCTACTGCTCTGGAAGTAGAGATGATGGAATTAATTAAAGAGTTATAGTATGTTCATCAATGAATCTAGAATGATATATAGGTTGAATGTAATTCCTCCACCATTGTACATGCTGTGAGAAAAAATCAGAGTCATCTTGCCTTAAAGCTTACCTTGAAGTGGATCAAATTTCTTGATTTTCTTGCCTCAATGAATTTCATTATCAAACATTTCCACCAATAAGGAAACTATATTTTGGATATGCTTACTAATAATGGTATTCCTGAAACCTCTAGTGTTCATTTAACCACTATCCTTGAGGACATTCTCGGTATTCTCAATAAAGAGAAATGTAAAATTCCCTCCTTCAGACTCTTGTAATTTTTTTTGTTATTTGAAGCATTATGCTTCTTTTATAAAAATTGTATGACTCTATACATGATAATTGTTATATACTTATCTCTAGAATATAACACACAATATATGCTCTGGTCCAAAAGAGGATGTATAGGACCTATGTATGTTGGATGGGATATCTATTCAGGTAGCCCCAGCTTTACTGGGTAGGATGGTCACATCAAAAATTCAAAAATTTCTATATATAAAATTGAATACTATCCCCCTTTAAAAATTTTCAAGTCTTTCTACCATGTTCTTATGGAATCCATTTCTAGGTCCCTTTATTAATTATTTTTCTGACTATAATCAAAGAAAATACTAGAACCTGCCTCAGGACAAATTACTTGGTTAGGGTGTTTTGTTATTCCTAAATAATCTAGAATGTTCATCCAACCCTCAAGGATAAAACTCAAATAAGTCAGTTGAATATAATTTTCAATCTTGAAATAAATAATAAAACTATTATATTAGTGTTATTAGTTCAAAAATAATAATTAAGGACAAAAATAATTATTTTCAATTTTTCCTTTTACATTCTAATATTTCTTTATAATATTATTTTCAATCGTTCATGATGTCTCATTTCAATATTTCAGGGTGAGTGGGGAGAGATGGATGATCGAACTATATCTTTAATAAACCACTACTAGTTTAACCTCTTAATGAAACAAAAATTTTGTAATTATTTATCTATAATAATAAATAATACCTTCTACATCAATGTAGTTTTTAAATGAAAAATATATATTTAATTTCTAAAAAAACTTATAATATATTAAAGTATATAATGAAAAACATATCAATAATCCCAACAATAACAGAAATTTATTGAACATAGGGATATATCTACGTAAATGACAAGATATTACAGAAAAGGTAATGTATAGAAAATAAATATCTAAAACTTATAGCTATGGATTAAAATCATTAGAATTATGGTTTATTTGAATTATATAATTCGTAGAATCCTTAAAAATGGTGAACTATAGAGAATAGACATTAAATAATATTAAAAACATTATAATAATTGAATGAAACAGAATTTCTTATCAACATTGAGGGTTTTTCGTTTCAATTGTGACATAAAGGTTAATAGAGGATGAAGTTAGATGGAAAATAAAATGAGGGTTTTTACATTCTTGTATTTTTTTAGACATCGAAAAGTATTCTTTATTGAATCAAAATTTAATTTTTTTTTTACTTTTTACAGTTTTTATTAAAAATTTATGTGATTTTTTTAATTTCATATGTGCATAAAATTTACCATAAGGTTACACAACCATCATTTTAACATTATTTTATCGGAAACCATTGCAAAATCATCACCATTGATTCAAATATTTCAAACAGTGTATAAGTTAATCTCTTTATAATGCAAACTTATAAGGGTTGTGAACCATAATCCAATGGCTGATGACACTTTATTGATTCAACTGTGTATATACAATGGTAAATCATATAAGAATGAATGAATACAAAGGGAAAAATAAATGGAACTAAATGAAAACTAGATCCATGTAAATAATTCAAGGAGTCCATATTGAGAATATATGAGGGTCAGCATTGACATACTATGAACCCGTACATCTAACTGATATTTTGTTTTCCAATACTGGATAAATAATACCAGGGGTCATGGGGTAACATTAGTGTTTATAAACATAATAAATTCAATCAATAACATAAATTTACATAAATCATCTCACATACATGTGGAATAATGGGTTTCATGTTTATATATATGAAAAAATATAATCCATCTACAAAAATTTCGATAATCCAAGATGTAACACCCCGACCCCAGTTACCTAGAGTCGGTTCATTATTATGTATCATTGGTGTGATCACAGAAGATCAAGTCTCGAAAGATGGATTAGTATAGTAGCCTTGGTATCACTAGATAAATTAATAATGTTCACATTACATTATAAAATGAAATACTACAACAGCAGAGTCTCCATAGTCAACACTCATATCCCCTCAAACTATCCCTACAGTTCAGTCATAAAATACGTCTTTACATCATAGGAAAAATAAAACATTGAAAGGGGTTAGCTCAGATGATTAGTATGGATAATAATATAGCAGAAACTTTCATAAATAAACATAAACATTTAAGGAAATTTATTACTAAAACAAAATCCTTTTAAACTTGAACATCAATATAATATGGTAGAAATAAAATTAAATAATTCCATTTACTTATTCACATGGATATTATACTAGTCGAATAATCACATTCAATATTAATAACCTCTTTCATAATGATGTAATGCATAATGTCAAACTATCATAACCACGTCACCAAGGCCTCGTGCAAAAAATACAAATGAGATTTTGTCAAGGCCTCGTGCCAATATACAAGTTTGTCCCATGAGACCTACCAATGCATCAAGGAGCTATATCGGGCTCCACACATTACTTACTAAGTTCAATGCATTCCAATATGAAAATGTATAAATATAACATAAACATTTGTATTAAAACAATCATATGAAATGTCAATAATTTCTCCATAAACCATGAATGGTATAAAAATAAGACATCAACAACCCAACATATCACAAAACCTTCAATACAATACATAAGTTTTGTATCATAATAAATCAGCTTCAAGTAATCTTAAAAACTATCAAAGGATGTTGACATAGATGAAATCAAAAATGTTTGAGAGAAATATATCTTTTTTGAAATCCTTTAAAAGTCACATAATTATAAAATAAAACAATTACATTGAAAATATTATTGTAAGATTGTAAGGGAAGCTTGAATGATTTTAAAACGGCATAAAATATCCATACACACAGTACAAGTTAAAAAGACATTCATTCCATAATTATGTCGAAAAGACTAAAAATAACCTTGTTTGGAAAACGATGGAAAGATTCCATTATAAATATCTTATAATAAGTCAAACAAGGGTATAAATAACTTTAACCAATAGTCTGTAAAATAGTAATAATTATTTGAAATAAATTTTTATGAAACATGGATTTGGATGATAAATAGTTCTCATTAGATAATTACGTATAATCAACTTTGGATAATGAAGAGATTGTGAAATAAACACTTACATTGTACTTTTCCTTGGTCAAGGGTAGGTTAACCTATTGTATATTAGTTAAATCATTGTTATTAAGTTATACAAGTATCATATATATAAATATGGTATCATATATGATATTTTAATATTTCTTTGTTAATAATATTATAGTATTATAGTCATTTCGGTTGTTAACTGATTCATTTTCTGTTATATGAATTGTTACTTAAGTTGTGTTTGTTATGGATAGGTTGTATGTTATTCATATCCATAATGACATAAAGTCAGTAAACATTATTTTTAATCATCAAATGAAATTATTCTAGAAAGGATACGATGGGGAATGAATCTCATCGCATTCGTGGAGACAGTAATCCGTACGTACCCACGAACACTACTTCCATTACATTTTTCATTATAAAAGGAATCCAAACAAAATGATACATAGGTATATTATTATTCCAGTATAATATAATTTCTTATATATATTACTTATTTTTATAAAAACAATCCTTTATACATTCCATGTATTTTATAAACGGGTCATATCACATTGAGGGGGCGGTAGTCCGCACTTCCTAAACTGAAATGATCGTGTATATATATACATCATGAAATGATTAATGGTATGATAAAAAAGGGAATTAAATAATCTTATATATAAAATAATTATCATTAATATAATATTTAATTATAGTTCCATCATAATGGCCACCATGAGAGGCAGTATGAGATAATTTGAACAATCATCATTTCGTGAGGCGTTTGGTTGCCATCCACAAAAATATTATGTTTTTCACCCATTAGATGGAGGTGTGTGTAAGTGTAGTTCTAATACTTCTCATAACAACATGCTAGTATATTTATTATAATAGTGTTTCCCAAAATAAAATAGTAAAAATAATATAGGGGTTGGGGAAGTAAAATTAAAAAAAAAGCTATGATAAAGCGTCACCTTTAATTTTGGTAACTCTCTCTGGATTGAACCAAAAGGACTGTAGAAGTGCCTTATGTTTAATGTAATTCTTCTAGGAGGAGGAGAGGGATATAGTGAGATTAATTGGGTAGTGTTTGGATGAGCCAAAAGGATTAAGAGGTGTGAGGAATTGGTTAGAAGTGGTGTCCTTTTATAAGGCGGAGGAGGGGATCTTTAGAAAAAACATAAGGTATTAATTTATAATAAATTAATATTCCGTTTATAATGGCTCAAAAGTTTATTATTCAAAGTATAAGGTGATTATTGGTCCAAAAACACTCATCCAATAGATTTTAGGTAGGTTTGGGTCACTATAGTAACCTTATCGTTTAGATTTAACTCTTAGTCAAATAGTTTGACATTTACCATGTCTCTTTGTATTTTTATATTATATAGTTAATAAAAAAAATATATAATTTCAAGAGACCCCCAAGTGGTCCATTAATGATACATATATCATTATATATGTCCTTTGGCCGAACCTTATATTTTTATGAATAGAATATCAATTAATAATATAATATTTGTTTTTAAAACTCATTTATGTCAATTTTGACATTATTTAATAATTGATTTTTTAAAGTCATAACATCTTTATTTAATAGAAAAATTTTAATTTAAGAAATCTTAAAATGTCATATTAACCAAAAAAATTCGTTTATGTCATCAAAAATTTCAAATTATATTTATTTTAACATTTATAATACCAATTATTGGATTATTTCATTAATAAGGAAAACACTGCATCATTATTGTGTCCTAAATGTATTTAATTATAAAATGTCTAAGAATTATAAATAAAATACCATTATTTATGAAATATTTTTATCATTATAATTAATATTTATAGTCGAAAATATAATATATATTACCCTATTTAAAAATTGTTTTGTTAAAAAATATATGCTTATGTAATTTTTGTATTTACTTTAACTTAATTAATATAAAGTCTCATTATCACTTACAAGTGGATCCATGGGGTCCCAAAATCTACCCAAAGATACCCATGGTCAGACATGTATAAACAAAAAGGGTTTGGATACGTTTTAGGGTAATTTATTATTATTATAATATTCTTTGTTACCCTTATTTACTGAATTTATCCTTTAACCATGGAAAATAAAATATTTACCGAAGTAATTATTCAAAATGATTAAAAATAAAAGTTACCTATATACACATTTTGTACCTCGTGATTCTCAATATTTAATCCATTTTTCTAAATTCAAAACATAGAAATGGGAAGAATTAATTTAAAATTAATTCCCATTGTCGAAACAAAAAGTGTGTTTTTAACAAATAATAACTATCACAAGATTGACATTTTCTTATGTTCAGTTTAAATATGAAATTATGTCCAATGACTATCATTGTATTAAATGGTAAAATTATAATCTAATTATACTTTAAAATCACTCCAATTCATTTCTTATCACTATTAATTATTTCGATTAAAAAAGTTGTTTTTAATTAAAATTTAGTAATTATCACTATTCATCAAAATATGTAAGTTATCTGAAATGTACCAAAATTCCACCCTAAGCTAATTTTTATATTAATAATTCAAAAATTATGTCTATTTTACAAAATTAAAAACATAAATGTTTCATTTATTAATTTAAAATTAATTTCTGTTGTCAAAAGCAAAAGGCGTATTTTTATGAAATAATAACTATCAAAAGTTTGAGACTTGTTTATATCCATTTTCAAAGTGAAATTACATAAAATGAACATAATTGGATTAAATTGTATAAATATAATTATTTATACATCCAAAACTTTAAGATTTATAATTTAACAATAAAAATTATTTTCATTAAAAAAGTTGTCTTCAGTTAAAATATTGTATTTTTCACTATCCACCCATAATAAAAGTTATCAGAAAAACACAAAAACATTATTGAAACTAAATTCTTATGTCCCGATTCTAAATAATAAGTTTATTTTGTTATTTATAATATATAAAAGTTTAAAATATTTCATTTTAAAAGGCTTCGCCTTTAAAAGGCGATAAAATTGCCATTTTTTTTAAAATACTTCTTTTATCTGAATAAAATGTATTTGTTCTTACAATATATCTAAGATACTCATAATATGGATTTTTAAATTATAAGGATTATATAAAGTTCAAAATTCAGTTAATACTATTCGTAACCGCTTTTGAACGACTAGTTTGGTAAGTCGTGGTGCGCTTGAACTTAGTTTTGTGTGTAGAAAAAGTTTTTGAATTACATTGAAGAAATAATGTACTATGAAATCGTGGGGTGTTAAATTCTTCCCTCCTCTAATAAATTGCATCCTCACAATTTGAAATTATTTTTCGAAAATAAAAGGTCAAAAATAAAAAATACTTTTGTAGGAAAACCCACATCCGAAATTAGGTTTATAAATTTTAGTCTTAATAAGAGAAAAAAAGGAATGTAAAACTCACCACCAAATTATGAGCTCGATTAAGAGAGAATTGGTTGAAATTAGAGACACATAATTTGTGGAAAAACTTAAATATTTATAGGGAGTGATTGAGGTCATCAATAACAAACAATTGTAGAATTAAGGGCCTCAAAGCCATCAAGCTATGATGATTTAAAATATCATCGGTTCAACAAAACATAAGGTATTAGGATAACACATTTTTAGTTTTATGATCCCTTAACTAATGTTTAAGAATTAAATTTTTCATATAATAAGAGAAATATATATATATATATATATATATATATACTATTCATGTAGTGTTCCATCCTTTAACTAATTTCTTCCACAAAATCATATTTCACTATAAAAGATAATAATAAAATTATTATACTTATCCTATTTGTATAGGGTTCCAAAAAAATGAATTTATAATTCATCTACCAAACCCTTTAAAAATTACTACATTATTCAATCCAGGACATCACGTGGGTCGGTGGTAGGTGATACACCTTTTTCACCCTTCAGTTCTGGGTTCAAGTCCCGCGGCCTTACCGGACGCGACGTGTTGCTACACGACCTCCGGTTTGTCCTTTTATAGAAATCCAAAAATATTCTCAAAGTAGAATTATCCAAAATACTTCTGTCCTAACTCATAGTCCAAAATTTATAAGGAAGGTAAAAACAATGAATATCTTTTTTTCTGCGTAATAACATGTGAACACCTTCATCGTGTCTTATTTTAAAACACTGCAACATTCTGAATTACCATAAAAACGTATTGATTAAATTCATGATCCCTTATTATGTATAGAATACTAGATATACTCCTTCTATCAATAAATGATGTAAACTCCAACAATGATGGAATATACAAATCATTAACCAGCTTCAAGGTAGTCTAGAATATCCAATATAATTTATCCAAATCAATCATTTATTATTCCAAAAGCACTTCCTCGGTATCAGAACCATATTATGGTTTATCTTTATCTCAAACATATACATTCAAAAATTTAACCTACTATTTAGTAACTTTTCATGGTTCCACACAATCTCAATTCCTTAATGAAATACTACTGCAGTACAGTCCTTATATACTCTATAATTATTATCACCAGTACATTGATGATACAACTCTCAAATGAAATAATTCTCTAATAACATCATAAGAACTCTAATCATTCCTCCTCTTCTGTGGTAGTTTCATAACTTGATTATTATCCAATATCATCATTTGGGGCATACTCTGGTCATTTGGACATTGGTTAATGTAGTGTCCCAAATACTTGAATATGAAGCATTGTACATTTTAAAACATTTCCTTACCCTTGCAGTCACGTACATGGTGTGCTCTTTCAATACACTTATAACAAACTCCCATTCCCTTCAGGTGCATTCCAGGGTGTTTCTTCCCATAGTTATCACATATGGTAAAGTTCTTCTTTTACCTATTCCCTTTATCCACCTTTCTCTTTTCCATCATTTTCTTCTCTTACTTCCCCTAAAATCCATAGGACTCAATGAATTCTTTACATATCATTTTAACACCTGATACTGTTTCACCATATGTTGAGAATACAAGGGACCCAATTTTCCTCCTAAATGTTGTCTTAATAACATGAAAGATACGATACTTCTTACTCTTTGGATCATACGTATTTCTAGTGTTCACATTCCTTCTACTGGGCGCCATTTCTATTCAATGGCATACACTAGGCCAGCTTCTGAATTGAAATTAATAATTCAAAACATGTAAAATATCTAAAGTAAATTGAATATTATATGGATATAATCCATAATCACAAAAATGTTTTCTTTGAGGAGGTATATACTCATAAACAATTCATAGTGGTTTTTAGAGAAAACTAGAATTATCCAAAGCATATCCCCCCAGGAGTGTCGTAACAAAGTGTGCAGCAAGACCCATTATCGTGCACCAGTTCCCATTTGAGTCTAGCTCAAAGTGGTGTTTTCATGTTTTACCCCTAGGTACATCTATGCCAAAGTTTCCTCTACCTGCTCATATCTAGACAGGGATGAATTTCTCGGAAAACTCACAAAATCATTACAATAACAAAATTATAGGAATTTCTTCTATACTAATCCTGAAAGTACATCTTATGTCTATGTTTTCTAATCAGAGTTTATCAAAATCTAGCTTCCATGGTTTGTACTAAAATTTCACTTATACTAACTATAACACCTCGACCCCATTTACCCAGAGTCAGTGCATTATTATGCATCATTGGCATGATCACAAAAGGTAAAGTATCCAAATACCAATTAGTTTTGTAGTCTTTGAAGCACTAGATACATTCATAAAGAATACATTACATTATAAAATGAAAAACTACAACAATATAGTCACCATAGTCCACAATCATATCCCCTTATACTATCCCTGCAGGTCTGTCCTAAAATACTTCTTCACATCCTGATAAAATTAAAACATAGAAAGGGGTGAGCATAGATTCTTAGTAAGGATAACAATACAGTGGAAGCTTTCATAAATAAACATAAACATTTAAGGTAATGTCTAAGTAAAACTAAAGCCTTTTAAACTTGAACTTCAGAATAACATGATAGAAATAAAATAAAATAATGCAATTTACATATTCACATGGATATTCTACTAGTCGAATAATCACATGAAATATCAATAACCACTTTCATTATGATAGAATACATAATTCCAGACTATCATAACCACGTCAGCAAGGCCTCGTGCCAAGACTACAAATTATATTTTGTCAAGGCCCCATTCCAAGACACAAGTTTGTCTCATGAGACCTACTGAGGCATCGACGAGCTATAGCAGGGTCCACCCACCACTTACTAAGTCCAATGCTTTCCCATTTGAAAAGGATTAAACATAACATAAACATCCATATGAAAATTAACATACGAAATGTCTATACATTCTCCATAAACCATGAATGGTGTAAAAATAACACATCCACAGTCAAACATATCACAAAACCTTCAATACAATACAGATGTTTTGCATCATAATAAATCTACTTCAAATAAGCATAAAATCCATCAAAGGATGTTTACATAGATGAAATCAAAACTGTTTGAGTGAAATATCTCTTCTTTGAAATATATTAAAACTCACATAATTATAAAATAAAACATTTATTTGAAAATATAATTGTAAGCTTGTAAGGGATGCTTCAATGATTTTATAACGGCGTAAATTAGCCACACACACCGTATAAGTTAAAAAGACATTGTTACCTTAATTTTGTCAAAAAGGTTAAAAAGAACCTTGTTGGGAAAATGACAGAAAAATTCCTTTATAAACAACATATAAAAATTCATACAAGGGTATAAATGACTTTAACCCATATCCTGTAAAATAGTAATAATGATTTGAAATACATTTTTAAGAAACATGGATGTGGATAATAAATAGATCCCAGTAGATATTTACATATAAACAATCTCAGATAATGAAGAGATTGTGAAATAAATCCTTACTATAAATAGTTGGAAAATTCAAGGAATTTTTTTCATAATTTCATTGAATGTTTACAAATTCTGTGGCTTCTGACGATGCTTGATTACGAGGACCGGTGTGCCTAGATTCAATTTATGAAGTTTATATCGGGTACGTTCAGTGAACGAACGAGTGGGTTTTTCTATCTTTTGAACTGCTGCTCGGAATTTAAATATGAGGGCACCATTGAACTCACTGCGTAGGTTTTCACTTAAATATACTTTCACCTTGATGGAAGATGATTAGGTATGAAATTTAGTTTTTGGGGTTTTATATGGGTTAAAAAAATAAAATATGTGAAAAATTTATTTTGTTTTGTTCAAAAAGTGTCGTGTGGATAAAGTGGTTAGAAGGTCCACTTGGGAGTTAGTGGTGGGACCACCACACCCTAACCACCCCTTGATGGGTTATGGTTGTCGGGCCCACCGAGATCCAACCTCTAATGTTAGGTTTATTGTGGTGGAAACCACACAAGACCTCCCATTAAAAAGAGGGGGTTCATAAATCCTTGACTCCCTCTCATTTAGGAGGGAGAGCCTCTATGTTTAAATCCCCCTCTTAATTAAGGAGGTTTAAAGCTATATTTTTAATGAGTGAACCACCCATGCATTAACCACACCCCCTTCCTTTTTTTGTTTAATTAATGGTGGTGCCCACCAGGAAATATCCTAACTTTTCAGGATATTCTTCTGTGGGGACCACCCGGGCCAATAACCCCCTTTTTGACTTCCTCCCTATTTTAATGCACCACCATAGAAGATTAATTGGTTGAATCCCTCTGTCATTAATCCATCTTTTATGACTTTTGATCCAATGATGAACCCACCCACCCCTATATAAAGGTGGCTAGGGGAATGAGTTCTGGATGACTTCTTCATGCGGTGGAATGCTAGCAGCGAAACACGGCGCCCAACACTTGGATAGTTTTCCTCTTCCTCCAATGAAGAACGAAGAATGAAGAATGTCGACGCCAACGTCATCTCCTTTCATCCCGATATTGTCGAAACAATGCATGTCTTCTATGATTCCCGTCTTCCGTGACTCTCCATTGTTTAAAATCGTTTTACAAGGTAGGGGTTGTAATGTTAAAGTTTTAATATCATTCATCATCGTTCTTCAATTCTTATGTTTCGTTTGGCTGCATGATACCACATTGACGTTGAAGGGCTCAGACCGCACAAACAGGGTCCGACCCATCCCATATAATTTGTTGTTTGTGGACAATGGAGTTAGACATTGAAGAACCATCCAGTGACGGGATGACCACAATCGGATCGTCAGTGTATGATTGTCGGGTCACTGCAAAGGCATGACACCGTCATGCCGTGCAGAGAAGAGCCGTACCATGGCCAGGACGGGTCATGGCGGAGGGGCACAGTGCCATCGCGCCTCATCGGAGTGACAGGAGCTGTGGCCGGGGCGGGCCGCTGCGGCGGGACACAACATCGTCATGCCGCACTGGTTGAACAAAACCACTCCCAAAGTCCACGACAGATCTGGATGGGAGGTCCGCTGTGCCGGTCGCAGGAGCCATCAAAAGGCGGGACCCAAGGGGTCCCGTGGTTACCCATGGGTCGGCCAACACAGCCGGCCATTTCGATGAACCGAGGGGGGGGGGGGTTTAACACCCCCCCCCCCAAATCAGTGGCTAGGGCTGGCACCATTGGGAGCCACCAACCTGCCTGGTCGGCCATCCCCCTGGCTAACCGCGTGGGCCATGCGGGCCAGACCACGCCGACCAGGCCGGACCGTGCCAGCCGGTCTGGGCCACCAGCGCTGGGTTGGGCCCTACTAGGCCAACCCTTGGGATGTCAAGGCATGCCAAACAGGGCCCAGACCCCCTATTTTCAATCTCTTTTCAGTTAAACAAACAAATATTGAGCTACGGACCTCCGATATATGCACTGTCAGCTGTATTGGAATCCCTGGATCGAGAAAGTAGTCTTGATATATTACACCCAAGATTTGGGCTATGTTTGGGTATGGTCGAGTTGTTTTAAACTCGAAAGCAACTTGGCCCTCGAAGCGGAACCGCTTATTACCTGAGCTCTGAACGTCCGATTGACGTGTCATTGACTTTATTGGATTCTTCATGATGATACAGTTTTTTTGGCATAATTCACCTGAGGTTTGGACGTAGTTAGAGTATGTCCGGTTTGGATTGTAACCGAAATCCAACCGGGCCCCTGGAACGAAAATGCTAATAACTCACAGACCGGGTGTCTGATTGATGCATCATCTGTTGAGTTGAGAACCCTATGACGAGGAGGTCCTTTGTGATACTTCGTGACACTTGGATGTAATGATCATTATCTCATGGTGCAGACCCTCATAGAGACAAGAGTACATAGTGAGGACACCAAGTAGCTGTAGACTAGACAACTACTTGACCAATTCGACCCGTAGTGATTCGGTTAGCCCAGTGGACGGAGTGCCTGATATTTGGAGGCAGATCCACGGAGAATGGAGTTCCTGTTAGTTGGCATCAGACCTCTAGTACTCGATCGGAGGAGTACCTCTGCAGGCTATTAGGGAGAGCCCCTGGTATTTGGCGGCAGACCCTCAGCGGACGGAGCGCCCAGTATTTGGCAGCATACCCGCGGTACTCGACAGGAGGAGTACCTCAACAGTATAAGATTAGTGAGTAGCTATAAGGACCCGCACTTATTTCATACATAATCTTGAATTTATTTAAGAAAACACGCCATTATACATTGAGGATCTTTTCAAGTTTAGAGCTTTAGAGAATTAAGACAAAACATTCGTAACATTACACATTGTTACATAGTGGATACCATAAAATCAGTTTCCATTATCCTCGGAATATAAACATTAAATCACAAAACAAGACTCCTTGACAATTCTTCAACATTTAACATGTCTTCCTTCCTTTTATTACTCATCATTAACCTTTGAAAAATCATTTAAAAACTTGGGATGAGCACAAAAGCTCAGTAAGGTATGAAAAAGAGGGAAAAATCACATTAGTCCATGAATACGCATGACGTATGAAAACATTTTCAAAAGACATGCTTTCCACCGATAAAATCTTACTTAGCATAACATGATATTTACACAAGATCCACACAAACATAATTATAATCATATAGGTATACTGGGGCATTACTTACATAATCTTGTAACCATCTTGGCTACCTTAAAATTTTTAACCCTCACGGCTACCTTACTTTGTGTAACCATCACAGTTACACTTGGAGTAACCATACGGCCGACCTCCAACTTACTCATACCCAATGAATTGGAGGGAAATATAGGTCCCACCCTTCATCATAAACAATTCCCAATAACCAAAACATAATCATACAACATAAACAATAGCATAAAAACATTTCCTTTGAATCTTATAAAACAGAATTTTAAAAGATGATTTTAGAAGAAAAGTCCCTTATAAACATCATATACTTTAAGTGAGGCTTAATAGAGTGGATGGAATATGTATATACTCTGTAAATACACATAATGAAACATAATATAAATAGAACCCATCACACAAACAATTTAAATAGCACATAAATTAAAAAAGTAGAAGGTTAACCCAAAGAATGGAAATCGGGTTAAGAATTCCCTTACCTTGGGATTGTATTACTTCAAAATTGTTTAAACCTCCTGTATAATGGTTAAAAGAGTGTTATTAGAACTTTACAAAAACATTTTCATGTTTATAACATCTTATATGGTCATTTCATAACCTCATTTCACCCCTTAATTGTTAGGATTTTGATCCTTGCATTATTTTGGGTGAGTTCTTTTGTGATTTTCACAATCGGATCATGATGAATCTTTCTTGTTGATTGGAAGTGAAACTCCAGAATTGGAATGGAGTAGTATTTACATAATTAAAGTACCATAAATTATACCATTTATCACTTTGGTGCTTTATATGATGATGATTTATAAGTTAAACATTAATTATGTTCGTTTAGATAATTTATGTGGTTCTTTGATAATTACAACTTCATTTAGACTTGTAAATTTGAATCACGAGTAAAAAAGAATTCCATAACCTTATATGATTCATAAAACATATATTATAACCTGGTTCAACCATATAAATGGTTTCATGACCATACTTGAAAGAATTAATGGAGATTGAAAATACATCGTCCACGATATCGGTAATTCGACACAAATGGACAATGATTTTTGATTCTTTAAATAAGTGAGAGAGGAGAGGAATAATGATTTGTAATTTTCCATAAACATTAAAACATCCAGAATCTATATGATTATGGAGATTTCATCCCTCTTGGATAAGAGTGGGTGAAGAACTAAGAGAAGGGAATCTTGAAATGGGGAAAACATGATTAATTTCTTACAAAAATTCGGCAGCCTAACGGCGTCTCTTAAAATTTCATAAAAATAAGATTGATGAGAGGAATGGAATATCTCATCATTCATACAAAATTTGTACAGTAAGGGGAAGTATTAAATGAAATATCCCAACAAAATACAAAGTGAAAGGAAGAGAATAACATAAAATGGAAGGAAAGAATGGAAATGAAAGAGGATGTTTACCTCTTGATCTCTTCTCCTTGAGATCCTTCTTAAGGGCTTTGATTTTGGTCTTTTTGCGAGACTAGAAGCTCTAGGACGTGGAGAAGAAGATTGGGGAGTGAATTTGGCAGAAATTAGACAATTCTCAAGGCTTGAGAGGTGTGAGAGGAAGAGGGGAGTGACGGTGGTATTTATAGTGGAGGAGAGGAGGTATTTTAGATTATTTTAATTATTATTATAATATTTTTATCAAGACTATGAATAATCTCAAATCAAGTGGCCCTAAATAGTGATAATATCATGTGATTTCGAAGAAAGTTGCCTTGCATCACTTATGATGTCACAAATAGTGCATTTTTACTGATAAATTGATTATACGGTATTTTACTGTATTTCACTATTCACCGAAAATTCAAGAGTTTCAGAAAAATACCAAAAATTTACCCCAACAATTTTTCGATGTGAAGAATTCAAAAATGAACTCCATTTTTCAAAAATAATTTTCTAAATATTATTAATTTAATTTTTATATAAGTTCACAGTTAATTCGAAAAATAACAAAATTGAAGTGCAATTAGTTTTATGTGACATTGGAAAATTAATTAAGATCCCATTATCCTATTTCCATGGGAAAATAAAATAATAATATTATTTACTATTCATGAGGTCATATTACTATTCATATTAATATTCATATTACTATTCATAAGGGAATGTTACTATTCACCAAAAAAACAAGTTTGTTCCATCAGACTCTAAATAACATACTGAACACAATTGTAGATGACAGTTTCTTGAAATTCAAAACATAGAAGAAATAAAATTATGTTTAAAGGATACTTATAAATATATACCTTAAACAAAATTTCAAGCATTTTCAATTTATTTTTATAAAACCTTGGGATGTTACATTATCCCCACCTTCTTGAAATTGTGTCCTCGCAATTTTATTTACTTGTTAAACAACTGAGGGTATTTTTCCCTCATAGAATTTTCAGACTCCCATGTTGCTTCTTCAACCATGTGGTTTCTCCACAATACCTTTACCTGGTGGATTACCTTATTCCGCAATACCTGTTCTCTTCGATCAAGAATCTGAACCGGTTTTTCTTCATATGAAAGGTTCTCTGCTAGCTGAACTTCTTCCGGCCTCAAGACATGTGATGAATCTGGAACATACTTTCTCAACATCGAAACATGAAAAACATTGTGTACCTGAAACAAGCTCAGAGGCAAAGCTACGCGGTACGCAACTGTTCCAACTTTATCCAATATTTCAAAAGGACCGATGACCCGTGGGCTTAGTTTCCCTTTCTTACTGAAACGCATCACACTTTTCCAAGGAGAAATTTTAAGGAAAACATGGTCACCTACCTTGAAAGAGAAGTCTTTCCTTCTGTTATCTGCATAACTTTTCTGCCTGCTCTGAGCTGTCCTCATGTGTTGCTGGATCATCCTCACTTTCTCAGCCACTTCTTCTTCTAATTATGGCCCCATCAACTTTCTTTCACCGACTTCATCCCAAAACATAGGAGTCCGACACCGCTTTCCATACAAGGCCTCAAAAGGTGCCATCTGAAAACTGGAATGGAAACTGTTATTATAAGAAAACTCAACTAGTGAAAGATGCTGATCCCAACTTCCCTGATAGTCCATTGAACAAGCTCGAAGCATATCCTCCAAAGTTTGAATCGTTCGTTCTGACTGCCCATCTGATTGAAGATGAAAAGCTGTACTGAAATTCAACTCTGTGCCCAAATACTTCTGAAGTCCCTTCCAAAATTTAGAAGTGAACCTGGGATCTCGGTCAGACACAATGGAAAGTGGAACTCCATGTAACCTGACAATCTCTTTGAGGTACAATCGAGAAAGCTAATCAAATGTCATTGTATCTCGAATAGAAAGAAAATGAGCAGACTTTGTTAGCCGATCAACAATAACCCATATCACATTGTTACCTCGAGAAGTCTTTGGTAGTCCCACCACAAAATCCATGGATATATTCTCCCATTTCCATTCTGGCACTGGCAAAGGCTGAAGCATCCCCTTCGGTAACTGTCGCTCTGCTTTAACCTGCTGACATGTCAAACATTTCATTGTAAAATCAGAAATATCTCTTTTCATCCCATTCCACCAGTAATACTCCTGAAGGTCTCTGTACATCTTAGTACTTCCAGGATGAACAGAAAATAGAGAACTATGAGATTCACACAATAATTCTTTCTTCAGCAGGGAATCACAAGTCACACACAACCTTTTTCCAAGACTTAAAACACAATCTTTATCAAGATTAAATTCTGGAAACTTGCCCATTTTAACCAATTCTACCTTTTTCTGTAGCTCACGGTCTTCCCTCTGCGCTTTCATAATTCTGTCTGACAACGAAGACTGCACTGAAACCTGAAACAAAACAGATATATTCCCTGCACCAACAACTTCTAAGCCAAAATTTATCAAATCATTAATCAAGGTATCACGTTCCAAACGTAGCATGGTTAATGATGCATGATTTTTCCGACTTAAGGCATCCGCTACTTTGTTTTCTTTTCCAGGATGGTAATTAATAGTGCAGTCATAATCCATTATCAGTTCTATCCATCTTCTCTGCCTCATGTTTAATTCCTTCTGAGTGAATATATACTTAAGACTTTTATGGTCAGTATATATTTGGCATTTGGTTCCGTATAGATGATGCCTCCATATTTTCAAAGCAAAAACCATAGCTTCCAATTCCAAATCATGTGTGGGATAATTCAGCTCATGAGTTTTATGTTGTCTCGAAGCATAGGAAATTACCTGATCATTCTGCATCAAAACACAACCAAGTCCCTTCAACGAAGCATCACTGTAGATGACAAACTCACCATTCCGGGAAGGTAAGGCCAAAACTGGAGCATTCACTAATCTCTTCTTTAGTTCATGAAAACAAACATCACATTCCTCTATCCAAACAAATTTTACCCCTTTCCGTGTTAACTTAGTTATTGGGAGAGATAACCGTGAAAAGTTCTTAACAAAGCGTCAGTAATAACTTGCTAAGCCAAGAAAACTACGAATCTCTGTAACATTTGTGGGTCTTGGCCACTCATCAACTACTTTTGTTTTGGTAGGATCAACTGTTATTCCATCCTTATTTACAATGTGCCCAAGAAAAGAAATCTATTGCAACCAAAAATCACACTTTCTGAATTTTCCATATAGTTTCTTTTCTTTTAAAGTTTGTAAAACAACCATTAGATGTTTTTCATGATCCTCTTTATTTTTAGAAAAAACCAGAATGTCATCAATAAATACAACCACAAACTTATCCAAGAACTCATGAAATACTCTATTCATAAGATTCATGAATACAGCAGGTGCATTAGTTAACCCAAATGGAATAACAACAAATTCATAATGCCCATATCTAGTACGAAAGGCTGTTTTTGGGATGTCATCCTCCTTCACCTTTAGCTGATGGGATCCGGATCTCAAGTCAATCTTGGAAAAGTACTGAGCTCCCTGGAGCTGATCAAACAAGTCATCAATATGAGGCAAAGGATACTTGTTTTTAACAGTGATGTTATTCAAAGCTCTATAATCAATACAAAGTCTCATAGAACCATCTTTCTTTTTAACAAACAAAACAGGGGCTCCCCATGGTGAAGTACTAGGACGAATGAAGCCTTTGACAAGAAAATCCTGTAACTGATTTTTCAAATCAAGAAGTTCTATTGGATCCATACGATATGGGGGTTTTGAAATTGGCTTAGCATCAGGAACTATGTCAATTGTGAATTCGACTTCTCGTTTAGGTATGACACTGGGTAAATCCTCAGAAAAAACATCAAGGTATTCATTTACCACTGGCACATCATTGATTTGAATAGTTCCCTTGTTTTCAACAATATGAGCCAGAAAACATTCATTTATATCTTTTAGTAGTTTCTCAGCTTCTTGATATGTTATCAATTGTATGGGTTAATTCTTGTATAAAAACTGAAACTCTTTCTGAAAAACAACTTCTTTAGCTCTACAGTCAATCTTAGCATGATAATCAGAAAGCCAGTCCATCCCCAGAATAACTTCAAACTCGACTAAGGGTAAAACAACAAGGTTTGCAGGTAAAGTCTTTCCACATACCACAATATAAATATTCTTATAATTCCTCTTTGCTATAACATTTCCCTCTGGTGTTTTAACAACAAGTTCAGGTATCATTTGTTGAGGTGATTTTTCCAAGTAACTAGAAAATTTCTCAGAGATGAAGGAATGTGTAGACCCCGTATCAAACAAAACTTTAGCAAAATCTGAGTGAACAAACAAAGTACCTGATACAACTTCATTGGATGGCCCAACATCTGCTGACGTAGTCGCAAAGGATCTCACTACACCTTTCTGCTTGTAGTCTTGCTTCTTTGCATCATTTGGATCCCTCTTTGGACATGCATCTGCATAGTGACCCATCTCACCACATTTAAAACACTTTACAGTTTGCTTATCAGGATTAGTCTTTGGATCATTTTCATTGCAATCTCGGGACATATGTCCAAACTTACCACATTTAAAACACTTCCCAGTTTTGATAAGACATTCCCCAGGGTGCTTCTTGCCACACTTTTCACAAACTAGAAACTTTATTTTCTTACCATCAGATTTCATTGGTTGATTCTTACCCATTGCTTTCCAATTTGTCCTCTTCTTATCTTTGTTTCCAAATTGTATGTGATCGTCAGCAAACTCCATCTCTACCCTCTCAGCACATCGGACAAGTTTCTCGTAACTTTTGAATTCACGGGAGGCCAACGCCCTTCAATACCTTGGCTTCAATCCTGAGTAAAAGCGTTTGATTTTGCAATCGAGATCTAGAATAAGATTTGGAGCATACCTCGCCAGTCGGGTGAAGTTCGCCTCATACATAGCCACTGAATCTTCCTCCTTTTGTTTCAGTTCAAGGAATTGTTTCTCCATTCTAAGTCGCACCACCTTTGGAAAATATTTTTCAAGGAAAAGAATTTTAAATTCATCCCATACTAAGGTATCAAAATCCTCTCTACCCCTGATATTCCTTACCATTGACAACCACTGATCAGATTCCCCTTCAAAACGATAAATGGCAAGACTTACCTTTTGATTTTCTGAACATCCCATAATATCGAATATCTTTTCAAGGGCTTTAATCCATCCTTCTGCTTCCACTGGGTCAGAAGATCCATTGAATGCAGGAGGATGTTGTCTCATAAAATGTTCCACCACTGTCATGTTCCGTTGGGGTACTTCTATTTGTCCTCTTGCATGGATGCCACCACCATTTATTTCCTATGTTAGGTGAGCCATTACTATCACAAACTGCTCGGTTCCAATCCCTACCATTCCGGGCTGTTGATCAGGAAGGATGTCATTTTGTCGGTGCCTATCCTCTTCAGCATCCATGTTCCTTCTGCGGACAACCATTCTAAACAAACACTTCATAGAGGAAGCAACATGGTAATCTTTAAATGCTATAACAAATTAAACATAGGGTGAGAATTATTTATGGTATTCTATTAGAATCACCTTAACCCCTAAAGTTATCTAAACCATCCTTTGATACCAACTATAAGGACCTGCACTTATTTCATACATAATCTTGAATTTATTTAAGAAAACACGTCATTATACATTGAGGATCTTTTCAAGTTTAGAGCTTTAGAGAATTAAGACAAAACATTCGTAACATTACACATTGTTACATAGTGGATACCATAAAATCAGTTTCCATTATCCTCAGAATATAAACATTAAATCACAAAACAAGACTCCTTGACAATTCTTCAACATTTAACATGTCTTCCATCCTTGTATTACTCATCATTAACCTGTGAAAAATCATTTAAAAACTTGGGATGAGCACAAAAGCTCAGTAAGATATGAAAAAGAGGGAAAAATCACATTAGTCCATGAATACGCATGACGTATGAAAACATTTTCAAAAGACATGCTTTCCACCCATAAAATCTTACTTAGCGTAACATGAGAATTACACAAGATCCACACAAACATAATTATAATCATAGAGGTATACTGGGGCATTACTTACATAATCTTGTAACCATCTTGGCTACCTTAAAATTTGTAACCCTCACGACTACCGTACTTTGTGTAACCATCACAGTTACACTTGGAGTAACCATACGGCCGACCTCCAACTTACTCATACCCAATGCATTGGAGGGAAATATAGGCCCAACCCTTCATCATAAACAATGCCCAATAACCAAAACATAATCATACAACATTAACAATAGCATAAAACCATTGCCTTTGAATCTTATAAAACAGAATTTTAAAAGAGGATTTTAGAAGAAAAGTCCCTTATAAACATCATATACTTGAAGTGAGGCTTAATAGAGTGGATGGAATATGTATATACTCTGTAAATACACATAATGAAACATAATATAAACATAACCCATCACACAAACAATTTAAATAGCACATAAATTAAAAAAGTAGAAGGTTAACCCAAAGAATGGAAATCGGGTTAAGAATTCCCTTTCCTTGGGCTTGTATTACTTAAAAATTGTTTAAACCTCCTGTATAATGGTTAAAAGAGTGTTATTAGTACTTTAAAGAAACATTTTCATGTTTATAACATCTTATATGGTCATTTCATAACCTCATTTCACCCCTTAATTGTTAGGATTTTGTTCCTTGCATTATTTTGGGTGAGTTCTTCTGTGATTTTCACAATCGGTTCATGATGAATCTTTCTTTTTGATTGGAAGTGAAACTCCAGAATTGGAATGGAGTAGTATTTACATAATTCCATTACCATAAATTATACCATTTATCACTTTGGTGCTTTATATGATGATGATTTATAAGTTAAACATTAATTATGTTCGTTTAGATAATTTATGTGGTTCTTTGATAATTACAACTTCATTTAGTCTTGTAATTTTGAATCATGAGTACAAAAGAATTACAGAACCTTATATGATTCATAAAACATATATTATAACCTGGTTCAACCATATAAATGGTTTCATGACCAGACTTGAAATAATTAATGGATATTGAAAATACATCGTCCACGATATCGGTAATTCGACACAAATGGACAATGTTTTTTGATTCTTTAAATAAGTGAGAGAGGAGAGGAATAATGATTTATAATTTTCCATAAACATGACAACATCCAGAATATACATGATTCTGGAGATTTCATGCCTCTTGGATAAGAGTGGGTGAAGAACGAAGAGAAGGGAATCTTGAAATGAAGAAAACATGAGAAATTTCTTACAAAAATTCGGCAGCCTAACGGCGTCTCATAAAATTTCATAAAAATAAGATTGATGAGAGGAATGTAATATCTCATCATTAATACAAAATTTGGACATTAAGGGGAAATATTAAATGAAATATCCCAACAAAAGACAAAGGTAAAGGAAGAGAATAACATAAAATGGAAGGAAAGAATGGAAATGAAAGAGGATGTTTACCTCTTGATCTCTTCTCCTTGAGATCCTTCTTAAGGGCTTTGATTTTGGTCTTTTGGTGAGACCAGCAGCTCTAGGACGTGGAGAATAAGATTGGGGAGGGAACTTGGCAGAAATTAGACAATGATCAAGGCTTTAGAGGTGTGAGAGGAAGAGGGGAGTGAGGGTGGTATTTATAGTGGAGGAGGGGAGGTATTTTAGATTATTTTAATTATTATTATAATATTTTTATCAAGACTATGAATAATCTCAAATAAAGTGGACCTAAATAGTGATAATATCATGTTATTTCGAAGCAAGTGGCCTTGCATCACTTATGATGTCATAAATAGTGCATTTTTACTGATAAATTGATTATACGGTATTTTACCGTATTTCACTATTCACCGAAAATTCAAGAGTTTCAGAAAAATACCAAAAATTTACCCCAACCATTTTTCGATGTGAATAATTCAAAAATGAACTCCATTTTTCAAAAATCATTTTCTAAATATTATTAAATTAATTTTTTAATAAGGTCACAGTTAATTCGAAAAATAACAAAATTGAAGTGCAATTAGTTTTATGTGACATTGGAAAATTAATTAAGATCCCATTATCCTATTGCCATGGGAAAATAAAATAATAATATTATTTACTATTCATGAGGTCATTTTACTATTCATATTACTATTCATAAGGGCATGTTACTATTCACCAAAAAAACAAGTTTGTTCCATCAGACTCTAAATAACATACTGAACACAATTGTAGATGACAATTTCTTGATATTCAAAACATAGAAGAAATAAAATTATGTTTAAAGGATACTTATAAATATATACCTTAAACAAAATTTCAAGCATTTTCAATTTATTTTTAGAAAACCTTGGGATGTTACAGTAGCACCTCAGAGTCATGACATGGCCACAGTACTCGACAAAGGAGGAGTTTCTCCAGCAATTGTGTTTTCGATAATGAATGTCCGGGTATGAGCTAAGTCAATGACCTTTGTGTTTTCCTCGTGATTGAGATGGGTTACTTGATAACTTAGGTATATGTATGGGAATATACCTAATTAATGGTTATCTATTAAAATATTTCTTGCGGTTTATACTTGTTGGTTTTAGTGAGACCTTGAGGGTCTCAGGGTCCCTACTAAGTATTGTTATACTCACCCCTGCACGGGTTATGCCTGCACCTAGTTGTGTTTGATGCAGACGACGAACAACAGTGATCATGGTTGAGGCTTGTAGATATGGACGGTACCCGGAGGTGGACATTACGAAAAGACGGTATGCAGAGGTAGAATTCAAGACAAGAAGGTAACCAGAGGTGGACTTTACGATGAGACGAAAACCAGAGGTGACAGGTGGACGTGGAGAGTTGAGGTGGCCATCTGTACCTACCATTTAAGCAGGAAATCTGGAGGACGATCCGGGAGAAACTTGGCACGATCATGAAATTTTGTATGTACCTTGTACTTTACTGTTGGGCTTGAATATCTGGCCCCTTTTGTAACGACCCAAAGTTTCATTAATGGAAATCCCTCTTGATATAATTAAATATCTCTTTATGATAATATAAAATTTCAACTTCATTGGTTTTATGTTAAGAATTTTGACCATTTCTCATATAGTTGTTGAATTGTGATCACATGATTAGTATAAATATAGGGCCTTAACAAATCCAAATTTACTCAGACAGAAGAAGCAATGGCCTCATCCAGTAGAATTGCTCCGTATGAATCCCATTTGTCGTAGCTCGGAAAAGAGGTGGCATCCTTGGGCTTCACTCTTGACCAAGCCCAAGCTGACATCATCATGTCATGCTCGAACGGGACCGTCTACAGGAAAAGTGGATGTTGATAGACATTACCACTCAAGCGATGTTATCTGAGCCACCCCAAGAGTATGTCACCATCGCACACCTTACCCTTAGGTCTTATGCGGATGTTTTAAGGGGTTATGTAACTAATCGATAGTACTATGTTCATGTACGTTATTTTTTTTATAATAATGATTATAATTTCTTGTCATTAATGATAGCTTGTAAATAGTTTTTAAAGTAAAAAATGGTGTTTTTAGTTTTTATTTAATTAAGAAAATTATTTTATTAAATTAAGGGATTTTTGAATTAAATAATATTTCAATAAAATATTATTATTATTATTAGATTAATTTTATTATATATAAATGATCATATAATTATATGAATGTATTTATAATTTTTATTATGTTTTGAAACCCATTTTTTTGTAAAAACCCGTGAATTTTTTATAAATGTCAGTTTTTATTTTAAAAGTGAAAATTAACCTATTTAGAAAATTATTTAGATAAAATAAATCTTATTTTCGGAAACAGGAAGTCGAAATTATCAAATGGTGAATTTTTCAAAATTTTCCAAGACAGTCAAATTTTTGAGTAAAAATTAAATACTGTTTAAATATATAATGTGTTTTATGCCATAATAATGAACCAATAGTGATATACTAAAATACTATAATCTTTATGTTCAGACAATATATGTTTTACCATAAAAATGTCTTTTTTGGTTTTTTTTATTACTTTTCAATGCATTAATGGACCCCTCAAGACTAATTAAACACCATGCCTTTTAAAATTAATTTCCATGGGAGTGTGACTCACCTCCACATAAGCAACTCTACGATTCTAAGAAGTTCAGACTTTAGCCTTATAACATAATTTCTTCCTCTTCTGTTTTCCAAAAACCATGGGCAAAAACCATGGGATGGTTTGTGCTCTAGATTAATTTAATATAAGGGGTCCCAAACCTAAATAATAAACAATTCCCTCACCTTTCCTATATAAACCCACTCAAGCTCCCACTTCCTCCTCACTCGAAGCCTTTTGAGTTAGTCCAAACTCTGCCCTAATCTCTCTATAATCCTCCCAAGGTTCCCCAAGCCCCCAAGAAGCCTCTCACAAGCCTCTCTTAAGACTTTGGAAGCACACTTCCAAGTAAGGGTTTTTCTTCCTTTCTCATTTTTTTCCAATTTTCTTTAACTTCTTTTTCCCTTTTAATTTCAATTATGAGTATTGGGGTAAGATTTTGCACATATCTCATACTTCCCTCCTTATGTTTGAATGATGGGAGACCCTTTCTCTCTCATTAAATGCCTCCCATGTACACCCGTTACTACGCCGAAATTCCGAAAGGAACTTCTCTCTCCTCTTTTACATTCAAGCAATAATTTTGTATCATGAATCTAAATTCCATTAAAATTGTTGGGACATGTATCTATATGACCTACTTACTTTACATTACATGTAAATATTATGAGGAACCCCTTTCTCTCTCATCAGTAATTTTTATGAATTCTTACCTCACGCCGTTAAGCTGCCGAAATCGCACCGATTTTCTAAGCCAATGTCATTGTGTAGTAAATACCATGCCCACTTCTCCATCAAGGGTATTCACCTTTATGCACATTTACTTGTTGATTAAAAAGTTCCATGTATGAATTCCACAATTCTTTATCATGGAATAAATGATTTTGTTTTATGAATCAATGTTTTATGATCCATGTGGCACACTTATGCATGAAATTAAATGTTTAAGAAAGGCGCGCCCTTATAGCGCTACAATTCATTGGGTAAAGTATAGTATCATGATGTGTCATGTGCAATGAGTGATGACTCATGCTAATTCAAGTGAAACGACGGTTTACTCATGATTTATGTGAAATGAGTATTTACTCATGCTCCATTTGCAATGAGCCTTGGATCATGGTAATTCCATGTTAAATGTTATTGCCACATTTCCATGTTATGATTATCATGCATTATACTGTCTTTATGTTCATGTTATTCTTATGCTCTATTGATATTCCTATTTTCTTACATGTATTGTACTCCTCATGTTATTCCATGTGTACTCCCTTACTGGGCGTTATAGCTCACCCTTTTCTTATGCATGTCCAATGCTAAGTACGAAGGAATGTAGTGGTCATGTAAAGGAAGTTTTCAATAAAGATGTTGTATATCATGTTTTATGTTTTTATGTAATGATCCTAAGCCTCAAATACCTTAAACCTCTCAATACTCTTTGTTGTATGAATTGATGTTTTATGTAAAAAATCATGTTTAAGATGTAATAAAAATTAGGTTTATCATAGTTGGCATCAAATGATAGGTTTGGTTATTTTTGGGATTATGATTAGAAAACCCTAGTAAAGACTTAGATACAAGACTAAGTACAATAAAAACGTCCCTATTTTTTGGTGAGTATTGAGTAAGTGGGTTATCAAGAAAATATATCCCTATCTGGATACGAGCAGGTAGAGGCAGCTCTGGCACATATGTATCCTAGGGGTAAAACCCGAAAACACCGTTTTGAGATAGACTTGAATGAGAACTGGTGCACAAAAATGGGTATTACTGTACTCTTGATTACAACACTCCTAGGGGATATTCTTTGGTAAATTCACAAGATTAGTATGAACCATTATTAAGGGAATTAAAAAATTACCCTAAGAATATATGTTAGAAAGTATATCATGAAAATCATAGATTGAAGCCTACAGACTCATGAGTTAAAGAAATGAATGTTTATTTATAAGTCATCAAATTTTGTCTTTGGATTACCCTTTTGGTGTTACCCTTAACATTCCTTTTATTCCATCTAATGGCCGGTAATATGAGGAATTAGGCTAACAACCGATTTGAAGATCGGTGTGATGACTGTACTAATGAGATTCCCAATCCAATGGGAGTGGGAATCGCTAACTTTTTCATGCTTCTCTCTCAGCTAACTCAAGGATTGAATAGAAAAACGGGTCAAGAGGAACGTCCAAACCCCACTAAGATTGAACACGTCACTATCGATAGATTCATGAGACAATGACCTCCTACTTTTAGTGGATCATCCAATCCCACGATCACTGAACAATGGATCAACTCCATTGAAAAGATCTTATCCATCCTCCAATGTTCTGAACAAGAGAAGTTTATCCTGGCAGCTTATTATATAGAGGGTAAAGCTGATCAATGGTGGACTTTGATCAAAAATACAATTCCTGAGGAGGAGATCGAGGTGTTGGAATGGAAGGATTTCCAGAAGATGTTTTTTGATAAATATTTTCCGCGCACCCTCCAGCTTAAGATGGAAGGGGACTTCAATTAACTCAATAAAAAAGATGATGAATCTATTAGGGCATATGAGGAAAACATCACAAGGCTTGCACGATACACATTCGTCTTTGTCGTTACCCCCGAATGCATGGTTGACCACTTCTTTGGTGGGCTCAAGCCTAGCCTGGGGAAAGCATCAGAGATCCGTGACTTCGACAGCTATGAGGAAATTCTCCGATATGCCCTCAAGGTTGAAATGGAGATCAGAGAATCATAGGGGTATCATGGGGATAAGAAGCATAAGGTGGAATTCAATGTTGGTGGGCCGATGGATAAATCCAATGGTGCTAAGAAGATCCAGTACCCAACTTGCCAAAAGTGAAGAAATAAGAACCCTGGAAATTGTATTAAGGGGATGAGGAAATGCTTCAAGTGTGGAATAGAAGGGCACCTAGCTGTTAACTGTCGACAAGAAAGACCAGTGGCTGCGACAGAGGAGAGGAATGCTCCGTTCGAACCTCAACGCATTTTTCAATGCTACAAATGCAAAGAAACGGGTCATTTTGAAAATTAGTGCCCAAATCCAAGGGTTTTAGGAGACAACCAACAACCTCCAATGCAGCATTGAAGAGCTTTTTCCATCACTTCTGCCGAAGTGAACCTTGACAACGAAGGGGTGACATGTATGCTAGTTATTCATTCAAGAATAGAGAACGTACTTTTTGATTCAGGTTCTACGCATTCTTTTATATCTCGAAAGTTTAGTAGAACAATCCCATCACCACCACAAATTATGGAATTTAAGATGTCGATGATTACGGGAAATGGGGCAATCATTGCATCCCATGAATATAAGTCCTCCCCTGTTATAATATGTGGATTGAATTTCTTGGTGAACCTCATCATACTCCCTCTAGTGGAATTTTATGAAATTCTTGGCATGTATTGGCTTTCCTTATATAGATCCAACATAAATTGTCAGGAGAGGGAAATCACACTTCATATGGAGAATCGACCCCCGATTCATTACAAGTGTAAGGAGGAAGATGAATCTTCATTAGCTCTATTATCTCAAGCATTGATATTACTGCCTTATGAGCATGCATATCTGGCTTAGATGATTGATTCCAAGGAAGAAACCATCCTTGAGAAATGCCTCTTGTGAGGTAATTCGCTGAAGTGTTTCCCGAGGAACCGAATGGTCTTCATCCAAGAAGGGATGTTGAATTCTCAATTGAACATATACCTGGGGATTTACCAATATCAAAGACTACATATAGAATGGCTATTGTAGATCTTAAAGAGCTGAAGAAACAGCTACAGGTGAATCTGGATAAAGGGTTTATATGCCCAAGTGCTTCACCATGGGGTGCACCAGTCCTCTTCGTCATGAAGAAGGATGGGCCAATGCAGCTTTGAATCGACTATTGTGAACTTAACAAAACCACAAAAAAGCACAAGTATCCTATCCCAAGAATTGATGACTTGTTCGATAACCTACATAGAGCACAATACTTCTCCAATGTGGACTTGCGGTCGGGATATTATCAAGTAAGGGTGAAGAACGAAGATATACCCAAGACTTCTTTTCGCACAAGATACGGGCAATATGAATTCATAGCAATTCCTTTCGGACTCACTAATGCTCCAGAAATCTTCATGGACATAATGAATAGAGTCTTTAGAGAATACCTAGATAAATTTTTGGTAGTATTTATAGATGATATTATAATATTCTCCAAAACCAAGGAGGATCATGAGAGGCATTTAAGAACTGTACTGGAGACTTTGCGCAAGGATAAGCTCTTTGAAAAGTACAACAAGTGTGAGTTCTGGTTGAAGGAGGTCTCATTATTAGGCCATATCATCACAAGCAATGGGATATCTGTGGATCCCTCTAAAACAGATGCAATTGAGGGATATCTGAGGCCAACATCGGTAACGTATATTCGTAGCTTCTTGGGCTTAGCTGGATATTATCGAAAATTTGTGGGAAATTTCTCATGGTTTTCCAACACTCTTACCAAGATAACTCGTAAGGGATTAAAGTTTTCTTGGAGTGATGAATGTGAAAAAAGCTTCAAGGAGTTGAAAAGGAGGCTTATCACTACGCCCCCACTCACTTTACCCATAAGTGGGGAAATTTTTGTGGTATTCAGTGATGCTTCAAAGAAGGGCTTAGGATGTGTGTTGATGCAGAATGATAAAGTCACATCATATGCCTCAAGGCAGTTGAAAATCAATGAGCGAAACAATCCAACGCATGATCTGGAGTTGGGGGCGGTGATCATTGCCTTGAAAATCTGGCGTCATTATCTCTATTGGGAGACATGTGAGATATATACAGACCAAAAGAGTCTTAAATATATATTCACACAAAAAGAGCATAATATGCACCAGAGAAGATGGATATAGCTCATCAAGGATTATGACTGATCAATCCATTACCACCCTGGGAAAGTGAACAAGGTGGCGGATGCCCCAAGTAGAAATGATCCATCTATTCTATCAATGATGAGATTTGAGAAGGATCCAATATTCTTAGACTTGATGACGATGGACATGGGAATCATAGAGAAGGGAACATAATCAATAATTTCACAAATGATTGATCAACTATCTCTTTTGGAAAGGTTAACGGACGATCAAAAGGATGATGTGGGAATTCATCAAAAAGTGGAAGCTATTGAAAATGGGAAATCCTCGGAGATTAATGTTAATGAAGAAGGAATTGTGCGGTTTGGGAAAATACTATGTGTTCTATCAAGTCCGGATCTGAAGAAGGAACTTTTGGATGATGCACATAGTTCAAATTTCCCTATTCACCCAGGGAGAACAAAGACGTATCGAGATCTCTAAGGAAACTTTTGGTGGGATAATATGAAGAAAGAGATTGCTGAATATACATCAATGTGTCTGGTGTGTCATCATGTGAAGGCAGAGAGGCATAAGTCTAAGAGGATGATGCAACCATTTCCCATACCAGAATGGAAATGGGAAAACATCACCATGGTGACCCAAGCTCCCACTTCCTCCTCACTCAAATCCTTTGGAGTTCATCCAGCCTCTTCCATACTCTCTCAAGAATCCCCCCACGGTTCCCCAAGCTCCCAATAAGCCTCTCACAAGACTCTCTCTAGCCTTTGTAAGAACACTTCCAAGTAAGGTTTTTTCTTCCTTTCTCATTTTTGTCCAATTTTCTTTAAGTTTTTTTGCCCTTTTAATTTAAATTATGAGTATTGGGGTATGTTTTCTCACATCCCTCATACTGACCTCTTTATGTTTTAATGATGGGATACCCTTTATCTCTCATTAAATGCCTCCCATGTACACCCATTACTATGCCGAAATTCTGAAATGAACTTCTCTCTCCTCTTTTACATTCAAGCAATAATTTTTATCATGAATATAAATTCCATTAAAATTGTTGGGACATGTATCTATATGACCTCCTTAATGTTCATTACATGTAAATATGATGAGGAACCCCTTTCTATCTCGTCAACAGTTTTTATGAATTCTTATGTCACGTCGTTATGCTACCGAAATGGAATCAATTTTCTAATTCAATGCCATTGTGTAGTGAATACCATGCCCATTTCTTCATCAAGGGTATTCACCTTTATGCACATTTACATATTGATTATAAAGTTTCATGTATGAATTCCACATTCCTTTATCGTGGAATAAATGATTATGTTTTATGAATCAATGTTTTATGGTCCATGTGGCACACTTATGCATGAAATGAAATGTTTAAGAATGGTGCGCCCTTACAGTGCTCCAATGCATTGGGTAAATTATAGTATCATTATTGTTCATGTGCAATGAGTTTTGAATCATTCTAATTTAAGTGCAATGATGGTTTACTCATGATTTATGCGCAATGATGATTTACTCATGTATTATACCACTCATGTTATTCCATGTGTACTCCCTTACTGGGCTTTATAGCTCACCCTTTTCTTATGCATGTCCTTAGGTTATCCCATGCAATTCTACATACGATGGAATGTAGTGGTCATGTAAAGGAAGTTTTCAATAAAGATGTTTTATTTCATGTTTTATGATTCAATGTAATGATCCTAAGACCCAAAGAGACTAAACCTCTCGATCTCCTTTGTCGTATCAAGTGATGTTTTATGTAATAAATCTTGTTTAGGTTTGTAATAAAAGCAAGGTTGTCATACCTTTACTTTCCAGCACAACTTTTGTTATATAGTGTTTACTTAGTGTTTGTTGCCGCTTATATTCTGGTTGTGTGTGTTTACATTTCATAAATGCAATTCCATCCGTTATTATCATGATTTATGCCTTTGCGGTTAGTCGCCATCCCCTGCCCTATGGAAGGAGGGATTGGGGTAGTCATGGCACGACCCCCGAGGGCGGGTCATGAAAAATTTGTATCATTGGAGTCGGTTATACCGCCAATCATAGAACTCTGATATTTTCTTTATGTGAAGCAATAGTAATAAGGGTACGAAGTGTGGTTTTCTGTTCAGGGAGTCCAGTGTTGGTGTGGGCAGCCGATGTATCCGTACACCAGGACCCTGATATTAATTTCCGACTTAGTTCATGAAAACAATGTTTCTGTGTGTGTTTTCAAAAGATTCTTTTAGGTCATATCAAACTAGGTCAGCTCACAAGGTATAGTCTTTGGACCATGTCACATCTATTCTTTCAAGATGCCTCCCTGCGGATGATCATATAGAGCCCCGATAGTTGTACGTATTGATAGGTCGTTGAGCGACGAGGCCTCAGTACAAGGCCCTCTTTTAGATCATACACTAGTATAGAGTTAATGCCACTTGAGTGTGTGGCACGGGTTCCAGTGACAGAGGCCTTCGACGTTTCGAGGCTATTCGGATTTTCATATAGCTGGGCACTCACTGGAGTTTATAGCATGAGCTTTCCATAATTCTGGGACACCCGCTGACTTGATGGTGTATCTAGCTGTTAGCCTCATTCAGGGAGCATCTGAGAGGTGGTGGAGTCATATGCTCCGGTTTTGTGATGAGATAACTTTCACCTGAGGAGATTTTGATACTTTCTTTAGGGTGGACTTTATACCAGCGACTCTACACTCTGAATGTGCTCAGGAGATTCTACCTTTTTCATTGGGTTTTCCGTCAGTAGCTGAGTCATATGTAGTTTGGAGATGAATGATGAAGAGGTCCGAGAGGACCAGGACAACAGGTGGGAGACCTTGGGAAATAGGTTCGGTTGTGAGGGCCAAACGAAACAGAGCCAGCCATACGAGGATCATGAAGTGCTATCCATGCAGAAAGTGGGGTCACTTGGCTCGAGACTACCCAACCTATCCAGTAGATGAGCAACAGGTAGTGGAGTAACATACTAGTCTAGGGCAGAGGAGCAGGTTGTACAGCTGGTGGTGTATGACGCTTCGAGGGGTTTCTACCACTACCACCAGGAGGTCCACCCCAACCGCAGAGAACTGGTGGATATGGGAGAGCACTGTTTCAGGAAGCTGAAACAAACAACTATGGAACTCCGGAAGTAGGTGGACAGGAGAGAAACTAGTTCCAAGCATGGAGGCCTATGTTTCTAGTTCTTCAATTTTCCTTTCTGTTATTGTTTGTTGTTGTTATGTGTCATTGTACTTTGAGCTACAGTAATAAAAGACACTTTTCCTTGTGACGTTTTCTTTCTTGGATATTTTTATGGATGATAGTTAGCGGTTCTGGTTAAAACTGTTGACTTGACCCTCACTTGTGAGATTCCTACTGAGGGAGACCCAGTAACCACGCACTAATGCTGACAGTGTGACTCAACCCTTGGAGGCGAGAGTAACAGTTGGATCTCTTTGTAGTAGCGTCGAGGCCATACTACGTCGTCTATGGAATGAAATGGTACCTTTAATGTCAGGAATGACTATATTAAGTGAACAATGTTGTTCATCTAGTGGATGAGACAAGACTTATCTTTTCGGTGGCAGAGAAATCTCAGCAACTCTTTGGTAGAATGTAGAGGAAGAAGGGTGGAGTTGAGTTCTTACAATTGGCTAGTCTCACCCATTGTTTGTTGTGATAACGGTTTACGGTTCTATCCAACTCAATAGACTCAGGTGTATCTTCTCTCAGAAGGACATGAACCTGAGACAGCGATGATGGCTTAATTCCTCCAGGACTAAGACATCAAGTCTGCTTATACACATGGGGATGGAAACGTTGTAGTAGATGCTCTTAGTATGAGATCGGGATTTCTGCTGTTATGAGTGGCAAGAGAGACGCTGGCCGCGTTTCAGAAATCCTTTGTGGATAGTGATGGAGTCAACACGTGTAGAACCAGAGATGGTTCAGGTTATGACGGAGAATGTGCAGTCCATCTAGGAGCGGATGAAGTCTTCATTGAGCAGATAGAAGTCTTATGTGGATAGGAGATGAGAGCACTGGAGTTCGAGGGTGACGACCACGTCTTCTTACGGGTCTCACCTCAACAAGATCTATAGAGATTTGGCCGGGGTGGAAAGTTATCTCTGCGTTTCATCTGGCCTTCCCACCTCATATGCATCGGGTGCATGATATCATCCACATATCTTAGTTGAGGAGATGTGTGCACGACCTATTGGTCATCATCGACCACGAGGAGATGGACATCGATGATGGGGTGACCATCATGGGGTTCTAGTAGAGGTTGAGGATCGACAGGAGTGGGTCCTAAGAGGATGATCAATTCCTCTTGTGTGCTTTCGTTGGCAGTAAGGGAACTTACAGGAGAGAACATGGGAGCGGGAGGCTCAGATTCATGCTAGGTATCTCCTTTAGTTTCCCTAGTTTGTGTTAAATCTTTATGGGGATGTAAAGCCCTGAGGTGGGAGTAATGTAAATACCCAAAAATTTCAAGGAAATTTTTTTATTAATTTATATGGAAGTTTAAGATTCTGTTGCTTCTGAAGGAACATGACTCTGAGGCCTAGTGTGCCCAGAATCAATTTTCTAAGTTTATCTCGAGTACGTTCAGGGAACGTACGTGTGGTTTTTTCTATCCTTTGAACTGGTGCTTGGAATTGAAATATGAGAGCACCGTTGAACTCGCAACATGGGTTTTTGCCTAAGAAAACTTTCACCTCGAAGGCAAAGGAACAGGTATAAAAGATATTTTTTGGGGTCTTACGTGGGTTAATAAAATAAAATAAGTGAACAATTTATTTTATTTTCTTAAATATGTGTCGTGCAGATAAAGTGGTTCAAAGCTCCACTTGGGAGTTGGTAGTGGGACCGTCGTACCCTAACCCCCTTGAGAGGTTATGGTGGTGGGGCCCACGGTGATCCAACCTCCCATGTGAGGTTGATTGTGGTGGAAACTACATGAGGCCTCCCCTTAATAAGAGGGGAATCATAACTCCTTGACTCCCTCTCATTTATGAGGGAGAGCCTCTAGGTTTAAATCCACCTCTTAATTGAAGAGGATGAAACCTCCCTTTTTAATAAGGGAACAACCCAAGCATTAACCCCCCCCCCCTTTTTCATTTTTGTGATTTATTAATGGTGGGCCCACTAGGAAATATCCTCACTTTGGAGGATATTCTTCTGTGGGGACAACCCAGGCCAATAACCCCCTTTTTTACTCCCTCCCCATTTTAATGCGCCACCGTAGAAGATGAATTGGGTGGATCCCTCTGTCATAAATCCTCCATTTATGACTTGCGTGCCAACGACGAACCCATCCACCCCTATATAATGGAAGCTAGGGGAAATATTTTTAGACATATTCTTCAAGCGGTGGAACGTTAGTTGCGAAGCATAGCGCCCAGCATGTGGAGAGTTTTCCTCTTCCCCCAATGAAGAATGAAGAAAGATGAATGCTAACGCCACCCTCGACTCCTTTATTCCCGACATTGATGGAATGGCGCATGTCTTCCGTGACGCCCGTCATTCGCGACTCTCCATCGGTTAACTCTGTTTATCGAGTTTGGGGTTGTTATGTTCATGTTTTAATACCATTCATCATCATTCTTCAATTCTTGAGTTTTCTTTGTCCTCATGATACCATCTTGGAGTGGAAGAGCTCATACCGCACAAACACGGTCCGACCCTTCCCCTCTAATTTGTTGTTTGTGTACAATGGAGTCGGACTACGAAGAACTGGCCATTGACTGGCTGACCACGAGCGGATCATCAGTGCAGATTTTTGGGTCGCCGCAATGGCATGGCACCATTTTTCCACATGGAGTAGATTTGGACACCGGCCGGGACCGAGCACGGTGGAGGGGCGCGGCGTCGTCGCGCCACACCGAACTTAAATGAGTCGTGGCCGGGGCGAGCCGCGATGGCGGGGCGCGGTGCCGCGCTACCGCACCGGCGCTTCAGGGGCTGCGGCCGGGGTGCAGTGTGGTGCCGTCGTGCCACGGCGGATACGAAAGGGCAAGCGGTTGTGCAGGCCACCGGAGCCATCAAATGGGTTGGACCCGGGGGATCCCGCGGTTACCCAAGGGCCAACCAACACGGCTGGACGTTTTGAAGAACTAGGGGTGTAACCCCCCCAATCACTAGCATGGGCGGGCTCCACTAGGCACCACCTCCCCGCCGGGTCGGCCAGCCGCATGGGCAGGGCTGCACCGGCCGGGCCGGACCACGCCGACTGGGCGGGACCGCACCAGCCGGGCCGGATCGTGATGGCCGACTCAAGTCGCTAGCGCTGGTCTGGGCCGTGCCAACAAGGACGGGTCGGGCCATACCGTCCCGGACCCATACTTGGGTCGGGTCGCCCGGTTCGGGCAGACCCTGGGGGTGTTGGACCGGGTTGGACCAGGCCCAAACCCCCTATTTTCGGATCGTTTTCGGTAAAACGGACATATCTGGAGATACAGACCTCCGATTGATGCACCGTCATTGCGTAGGATTCCTTTGATCGAGATGGTGTTTTCGCTTTATTACCACCATGGTTTCTGCTAAGGTTTTGTATGGCCAGGTTGGTTCGAATTCAAAATCAACTCAACCCTCAGAGTGAAAACATTTATAACATGAGCTCCGGACATCCAATTGACGTGTCGTCGACTTTATTGGATTATTCTTGATGATACGAGTATTTTGGAATACTTCACATGAGGTTTGGACATAGTTGGAGTATGGTTGGGTTGGAGTGTACCCAAAATCCAACCAGGCCCCTGGAACAGAAATGCTAATAACTCACAGACCCGACATCCGATTGACGCGCCGCCTACTGAGTTGAGACCCATATGACGAGGCGGTATTTGTGATACTTATACAAGCATCTTCGTGACACTTGGAAGTAATGACCGGTAGCTCGTGGAGTATAACCTCCCGGAGACAAGTTTACTGAGTGCGGAGACCATGTAGTTGTAGACCTGACGACTGATTGACCAAGTCGACTCATAGTGATTCGGTTAGCCCTATGGATAGAGCGCCCGGTATTTGGAGGAAGACCCATGGCATACGGAGCGCTTGGTATTTGGCAGCAGTCTCGCAGTACTCAACAGGATTAGTACCTCTGTAAAATATTAGGGAGGGCGCCTTGTATTTGGCATCAGACCCTCAACGGACGGAGCGCCCCGTATTTTGAAGTAGACCTGCGGTACTCGACAGGAGAAGTAACTCAGCAGTCTAAGGTTAGTGAGTATCACCTCAGAGTCGTGACAGGGCTACTGTACTCGCTAGAGGAGGAGTTTCTCCCGCAGTTGTGGTTACGATAATGAAAATCCTGGTTTGAGATGAGTCAATGACCTTTGTGTCTACCTCATGATTGATATGGGTTACTTGATAACTTAGGTATATGTATGGGAATATACCTAAGTAATAGATTTACGTTAAGATATTTCTTTGTGGTTTATCTTTTTTGGTTTTAGTGAGACCTTGAGGGTCTCAGGGTCCCTACTGAGTATCATTATACTCACCCCTGCATGGGCTATGTCCGCACCTCATTGTGTTGGATGCAGACGATGGACATCCCTGATCATTGTTGAGTCTTGTAGAGATGGACGGTACCAAGATGTGGAGTTTACGACGAGACAGTACCCAGAGGTGGACATTACAACGAGACGGTACCTGGAGGTGGACATCATGACGAGATAGAACCCAGAGGTGACAGACGGATGTGGAGAGCTGAGGTGGCGATCAATACCTACCCTTCAGGTAGGAACTCTGAAGGACGATCCAGGAGCTTCTTGGCACCATCTTGTTGTTTTTTCTATACCTTTTACTTTCATGTTGGACTTGTATTTTTTCCCCTTTACTTTCCAGAATATCTTTTGTTATATAGTGTTTACTTAGTGTTTTCTTCTTCTTTACTCTGGTTGTGTGTGTTCACATTTCATAAAGGCTATTCCTTCCTTTATTATCGGGATTTACGCCTTTGGTGCTAGTCACCAACCACTGGCCTATGGAAGGCAGGCTTGGTGTAGTCGTGGTACGGGCCTCGAGGATGGGTTGTGACACTTACCTTGTACTTTTCCTTGGTAAAGGGTAGGTTAACCTCCTTTATAGTAGTTAAATAATTTTTATTAGATTATACAAGAATAATATACATAAATATGATATCATATATGATCTTTTAATATTTCTTTGTTAATAATATTTTAGTATTATCGTCGTTTCCGGTGTTAACTGATTCATTTTCCTTTATATACTTTGTTACATAAGATGCATTTGTTTTGGATATGTTGTATCTTATTCATGTACAGAATGATATCAAGTCCTTAAACATTATTTTAAATCATAAAACAAAATTATTCTTTAATGGATACGATGGGGAATTAATCGCATCACATTTGTGGAGACGGTAATCCTTACGTACCCACGAACACTACTTCCATTTCATTTTTCATTCTAAAAGGAATAAAATCAAAATGATACATAGGTATATTATTATTCTAGTGTAATATAATATCTTATATATGTTACTTATGTTTATTAACAAAATCCATTATACGTTCCATGTATGGTATGAACGAGTCATATCACTTTGAGGGGGTAGTAGTCCGCACTTCCTCAAATAAAATTATCATATATATATACAACATGAAAACAATAATGGTATGGTATAAAATGGAATTACATAATATTATTTATAAAATAAATATCATAAATATCATATTTAATTATAGTTCCATCATGATGGACCCCATTAGAGGTGGTAGGAGATAATTTGAACAATCACCATTTCGTGAGACGTTTGGTTTCCATCCACCGAAACCTTATGTTTTCACCCATTAGAAGGAGGTGTGTGTATGTGTAGTTTAAATCCCTCTCATAAAAACATCCTAGTATATTGAGGATACTGGTGTCATTATAAAGGATAATAATAAAAAGAGTTTATGGGTCGGAGAATTAAAAGAAAAGAAAAGAAGCTAAGTGAAAATGTTACATTTAATTTGGATAATTTTTTTTGGTTTGAACCAAATGGACTCTTGAAGTGACTTCTGCCTAAGCTAAGGATCTTAGGATGAGGATAGGGATGTAGGGAAATTAATTGGGCAATTTTTGGAAGAGCCAAAAGGCTTGAGAGGTGTGAGTAATTAATTAGAAATAGTGTCCTTTTATAAGGCGGAGGAGGGGCTCTTTAAGAAAAACATAATGTAATAATTTATAATAAATTCATATTAGGTTTCTAATGGCTCCAAAGTGGATTATTCAAACTATAAAGCATGGATGGGTCAAAAACCACTCAATCAATAGACTTTATATAGGTATGGGTCACTATAGTAACCTTATCTTTTAGATGTAACTCTTAGATTAATAGTTTGACATTTACCATGTCTCTCTGTATTTTCATATTATATAGTTAATAAACATACTATATACTTACAAGAGACCCCCAATTGTTCCATTAATAATACAACTATAATTATATAAGTATTTTGGAGGATCCTTATATTTTTAGGAATAGAATATCAATTAATAATATAATATTTTTTTAAAAACTCATTTATGTTATTTTTGACACTATTTAATAATTGATTTTTGTTAAATTATTAACATCTTTATTAATTCGAAGAAAATTTATTTAAGTAATCATAATATATCATATTAACCAATAAAATTCTTTTATTTAATCAAAACTATCAGATTATATTTTTTTTAACATTTATAATACCAATTATTTGATTATTACATTAATATGGAAAATATTGTATCATTATTGTGTCATAAAAATATTTAACAATTAAATTTATAAAAATTATATATTAAAAAACATTATGTATTAAATCTATTTATATTTATAATGAATATTTTTAGACTAATATATAACATATATAACCCTATGTAAAAATAGTTTTTCTAAAATATATATGCTTTTGTCATTTTTTATTTACTTTAACATAATTTATATAAAGTGTCATTATCACTTACAAGTGGAACCATGGGGTCCCAAAATCGACCCAAAGATGCCCATGGTCGGAAATTATAAACCAATAGGGTTAGGACATGTTTTCGGGGTAATTTAGTATTATTATAATGTTATGTTTTACCCTTCTTTACCGGATTCACCTTTTAACAATGTAAAATAAAATAATTACCGAAGTAATTATTCAAAATGTCCAAAAATAAAAGTTACATATTTACAAACTTTTGACTTCCTGATTATAAATATGGAATCCATTTTTCTAAATTCAAAACACAAAAGTGGAAGAATTTAATTTAAAATTAATTCCCATTGTCGAAACAAAAAGCGTCTTTTTATCAAATAATAACTATCAAAAGATTGACACTTTCTTATGTCCAGTATAAATATGAAATTATGTCCAATGACTAAAATTTTATTAAATGGTAAAATTATAATCTATTTATACTTTAAAATCACTCAAATGAATTTTTTATCACTATTAATTATTTCGATTAATAATGTAATTTTTAATTAAAATTTAGTAATTTTCACTATTCATCAAAGTATGAAAGTTATCAGAAAAGTACCAGAATTCAACCCTATTCTAGTTTCGATCTTCTGAATCCAAAACTGAAGTCAATATTACCAAATTGAAAACATAAATGTTTCATTTTTTATTTTAAAATTAATTTCCGCTGTCAAAACCACAAGACATATTTTTAAGAAATAATAACTATCAAAAGTTTGACACTTGTTTATGTCCAATTTCAAATTGAAATTACTTAAAATGAGAATAATTGGATAAAATAATAAAAATATAATCTATTTATACACCAAAACCATTAAAATTTATAATTTAACAATATTAATTATTTTAATTAAAAAAATTGTTTTCAGTTAAAATATAGTATTTTTTTCTATTCACCCAAATATGAAAGTTAACAGAAAAACACCAGAACTTAATTGAAACTAAATTCTTATGTCCCAATTCTAAGTAAGAAGTATATTTTGTCAAATTGAAAATATAAAAGTTTTAAATATTGTATTTAAAAAGGCATCACCATTAAACCGATGTAAAATTTCTTTTTTTAAAAATACTTCTTTTATCTAAAAAAATGAATTTGTTCTTAAATTATGTATAAGAAACTCCTAATATGGATTATAAAATTACAAGGATTATATGAAGTTCAAAATTCAGTTAATAATATTCATAACTGCTTTTGAACGGCTTGTTTGGTAAGTCGTGGTGCGATTGAACACAATATTGTGTGTAGTGAAAGTTTTTTAATTAGTTTGATTAAAAAATTTACTATGAAATCTTGGGGTGTTACAGAAGAGATCATAAGAGTCACTCATAATTCAAATTTCCCCCAACCATTTTCCTTTTAATTTGTCACGACCAGTCCTCGAGGCCCGTGTTGTGACTACCCCATGCCTGCCTTCCATAGGCCAGGGGCTGGCGACTAGCACCAAGGCGTAAATCCTCGTAAAAAGGGAAGGCATTGCCTTTGTAAAGTAAACAAGAACCACAGAGTAAGCAAGCAGAAAAAGTAAACACTATGTAAAAAATGGTACAACAGTAAGTGCGGAAAAGTAAGTGGGCCAGTATACAAACCCAAACAGATAGTAAAGTACAACTCGAAAGGGAAAACAACAACTAAAAAAGAAAAAGCCGCTACGCCGAGCTATCCACTAGAAATCCCACCTTAAGGGAGGGTACAGATAGCTCCACTGCTCCTCGGTTCCCGTCGTCCGCTCCGAGTACGCCCCGCCCAGTGGTCCAGCTCCAGGTACCGTCCTGCTCTCCAAGCCTCAACCACGATCAACGTTGTCCGTCGTCTGCATCCAACACAACGTAGTGCGGGCATAGCCCGTGCAGGGGTGAGTATAAGCTACTCAGTAGGGACCCCGAGACCCCCGAAGGTCTCCCAAAATCCACAAAGGATAAACCAAAAAGGAAAGATACAATCACGAAGTAACAACCGACACTGCTTAGGTATATGCCCATACATATATCTAAGTCCTCAATTCCAAAACACTCCACCCTCCGAGCCCAAGTACAACCCAGTCCACAGAGGAAAGTATACGTTTTCCACACAGGAAAGCAAAACGTAATCCACACAGGATAGCACAACACAATCCACATAAGAAAGAAACCAGGTTTCAGCTCACATAGGTATACTTCTTCAAAAGAAAACAGAGATGATCACTGATCCATCTAAGTCGTCGGACCCACAAAGGATCAATAGGTACTAACCCCGGAAATGACCCACACAGGATCGGTAGGAAACTAACTCCCGCAAAGACCCACACAGGATCTGTAGGCACTGGCTCACACAGAACCGCTGAGCACTGACCCACACAGGATCAGACCCACACAGGATCGGTAGCACTGATCCACATAGGATCACTGAGTGATGTACTCGTCTCCGTCGAATCCACTGAGGATCTTGGTACAGTCGTCGTCGTAGTCACAGAAGCAGTCGCAGCTAGCTCTAGGGTTCCCTCTCACAAAAAGCTCATTCGGGAGGGTCCGCTCCACGAGCCGAGAGGCTGATTCATCAATTGACACATAAACCAGAGTTGATGTATCCAAAAGTTCTATATCGTCATCAGGAACTCAACGTCGTAGACGGCACGTCAATCGAACGCCCGGTCTGAGATTTATTGGCTTTTTTGTCCTAGGGGCCCTATTGGTTTTTAAGGCAAAACCAACCTGAACGTACTCCACCTGCATCCAAACCTCGGGCGATGTATGCCAAAAGATCTGTCTCACTAAGAGAAAACCAAAAATGTCGACGGCACGTCAATCGGACGTTCGTAGCTCAAGATATGAGTGTTTCTGCTCCGAGGGCCCGGTTGGTTTCGTGTACGAACCAACCCGGACGAATTGAAAGTATTCTGAAACCTTTAGTGAGATATACTGAAACGACCGTCTCGTTCCAAGGATCGTGTCACCGCTGACGGTGCGTCGATCTGAGGTCCGTAGCCCGAGTTATGGGCAATTGAACCCAAACGGTCCGAAAACAGGGGTTTCGGGCCCGAGACCGACCCGGCCCGAGACCCCCCGATCGCCCCGGACTGGGTCGACCCGCCTCGGGTCTGGGGCAGCTCAGACTGCCCTGGCTGACCGGCCAGGCAACGGTCCGGCTGGGCACAGCGCGTCCAGCGCGCTGTCTGGCTCGGCATTTGGCTGAGCCGTTTCGCCAAGGGGGGGGGGGGGGCGCCTGCCCCCTGTGTAACCACGCCCCCCCCCCCTCAATTAAAGGGACCGTTTGAAGCCGGACGAGGGAATTTATTTCTCCCATATCCTCCCTGTCCGGCCGGCCCGACCTAGCCGGCCGGTTCCTGCTCAACGGGACCAGCGGTGGCCGGTCACCTTCCAGCTCCGACACTGACGGCCCGGTACGGCCGCCGGTCACCTTGCTCCGCCGCGGCCCGGAACCGGCCGCGACCCTTGTCGTCTGGCACGGTGCGACGGCACCACGCCCCTCTGCCACAGCCCCGCTTCGGCCTCGGCGTCTTCGGTTTTCTTCGACGCGGCGCGACAGCATCGCGTCCTTGAATTTCTTTCCACGGCACGACGCGACGGCGCTGCGCATTTCCTTTCTCATGAATCTCTTTGGTGCGACGTCACCACGCTTTCCCGTACCAACCACAAAGAAAACAACACGAAAATAAGGAGGAGGGTTGGCCGTGTTTGTGTGGTCCGACCCCCCACGTGTTATTCGATAACAATTGGTTTTAATCCACAAAGATCATCAAGTTTCTATTCACGAACAATTAAATAAATAAAACCCCTACCTCGGTTCCGGAACGCTGCATGACAATCGAGACGTGGAAGACGAGCATCGCGGAGGTCGGGAGTCACAGAAAATGAACGTCGATTTCGTTGTCGTCGAGGTGCGTTCGAAGAGGAAACGTCGTTGGAAAACGACATCACATTCTTCGGTGGAGATGTTCCTCGTTGATGAACGATGTTCTTTGTCGGAGTCTAAGGTGTTCTTCACGTTCATTGTCTATCTTGAAGAAGAAGAAGACATCACGCTTCCCAATCCTCTCAAGGTGGAAAATACTCTAACAATAATAAAATAAGACCAAGTCTTAATTTATTAACACAACCTAACCATTTGAATTTCATGAGTTTGAAATTAAGTAACTCATTTTATTTATTATAACAAGTTGTCAAAAATTAATGAAAGTGAGTTAATGGGGAGTTAGGAAAGTGAAGGGTTAAGAGGAGTTAGGGAGTTAAGGAATTTGAAAAGGTCAGGGGGGGGGGCTCGTGTGGGCCCCACTCTTTCAATTATCCACACATGGGAAGTTGGGTGGATGTGGGCCCCACCACCAACTTCCCATGGGAGAAAAAAACACCTTGTTATGAAATAAAATTGATTCAACAATTTTATTTACTTTTTAATTAAACCTCATTAATTAACTTCTTCACCCGCACAAAAGCAACTATGGTAAATTTATCCTTAAGCGATTACCAGTGTTGTGAGTTCATCGGTGCCCTCAAAATTTGATTCCGAGCACCGGTTCAACAGTTAGAAATTCCCGCTCGTTCGTTCACTGAACGTACCCGAGCCAAACTTCGGAAAATTGATTCCGGGCACACCGGGCCTCGGAATCAGGTGTCGTCAGAAACCGCGTTCTTGTAAAATTCCAAAGAAAATTAAGAAAAAAAAATCCCTTGAATTTTACGGGTCTTTACATTACTCCCACCTCGGGGCTTTACATCCCCGTAAAGATACATCATAACTATGGAAACAAATGTGGGTACTGACCACGCATCTGAGCCTCCCTCTCCCAAGTGTTCTCCTGGAGGTTCCCGTGCTGCCATCTGATGTGCATCAGAGGAATCGACTGTCCACGTAGGACCCGCTCCTGTCAATACTCAATCTCCACTGAGACCTCCGAAAAAGTCGCCCCATCGTCAACGTCAAGCTCTCCATGGTCAATGATATGCGTCGGGTCATGCATGTATCTCCTCAGCTGAGACATGTGGAAGACGTCGTGCACCCAGTGCAACTGAGGTGGTAGATCCAAGTGATAAGCCACCTCTCCAATCCTGCTGAGGACCTGGAAGGGTCTGATGAAGCGCATAGATAACTTCCCGCCTCGGCCAAATCTCCGTAAAACACGTCGAGGTGAGACACGCAAGAAGACGTGGTCGCTATCCTCGAACTCTAGTGGCCTCCGCCTCCTGTCAGCGTATGACTTCTGCCAGCTCTGAGCTGTCCTCATCCGCTCCTATATGACCTGGACCTTCTCTGTCGTGGCCTGGACCATCTTCGATCCCACAAGTGCTGACTCCCCAGGGTTTGTCCAGCACAAAGGAGATCTACAAGGTCGGTCGTACAACGCCTCATACGGTGCCATCCTGATGGTGGAGTGGTAGCTGTTGTTGTACGCAAACTCCACCATGGGTCGGTGGTCCTCCCAGCTACGACCAATGTCGAGGACACATGCGCGGAGCATGTCCTCGAGAGTCTGAATGGTCCTCTCTGTCTGACCATTCGTCTGAGGGTGAAAGGTTGTGCTCAGACGTAGCTGCATCCCGAACGCCTCCTGCAATCCCTTCCATAGCTTGGATGTAAAACGAGAATCTCGATCGGAGATGATATATGATGGCACACCGTGAAGCCGAACAATCTCATGAACATAAAGACGTCCCAAGCTCTCCACTAAGCCCTGCTCCCTGATGGGTAGAAAGTGCTCCGACTTGGTGAGTCGGTCGACAATCACCCAAATGGAGTCATGACCTCTGGAAGTGTGTGGAAGTCTAGTCACAATGTCCATAGATATGTCATCCCACTTCCACTCCAGAACCTCCAAGGGATGTACCATTCCTACTGGTACCAGGTGCTCCGCCTTCACCTACTGGCAGGTGAGGCATCGAGAAACGAACTCTGCCATAGCCTTCTTCATGCCCGGTCACCAGTGCTGTCGTCTGAGATCCTGGTACATCTTTGCCACTCCGGGATGTACCGCCAAAGGAGAAGTGTGAAACTCTCTCAGCACCTCCTCCCGTAAAGCGACTGGTACCATGGTACGTCCTCTGAAAAGAATGTCGTGCTATGCTCCAAAGGAGAAACCATCAGGTGCCTGTCCTGAGGATATCTGTGCATGCCGCATATCACAGTCAGCATCCCCACGCTGTGCCTCCTTGACCTACTGTAGTAGTGGAGGAGTGATTGTGAGAGACTGAAGGAAGGATGCTCCATCTCTATCCACGAAAGATATATTTAAAGAGGATAGCTACTCTGTCACCTCCTCGTGTAGCTGAATGCCCGTCCTCCTACTGAGAGCATCGGCTAGCATGTTCCCCTTCCAAAGAGTATAGACTATCTCAAAGTCATAGTCCTGGAGGAACTCGAGCCATCGCCACTATCTCAGAATTAGATCCATCTGAGAGAAGATGTATCTGAGACTCTGATGGTCAGAAAAGACTGTAAAGCGCTCGCCCATTAGATACTGTCGCCACGTCTTCAGGGCGAAGACCACTGCTGCTAACTCCAGGTCATGGGTAGCGTAGTTCTGCTCATGCGGCCTCAACTGACACGATCCATAGGCGATCACTACCCGCTCCTGCATCAGGAAACATCCGATTCCGGTCCCTGATGCATCGCAGTAGACTACATACCCTAATCCCTCCTCAGGAAACCTCAAGATAGGTGCGCTGGTCAATCTCTGTCTCAAATCCTGGAAGCTCTGATGACATCTGTCTGACCACACGAAGGGTTTCCCCTTCTTTGTCAAAGCTGAGAGTGGTGCCGCAACTCTGGGGATGTCTGGCACAAATCTCCGGTAGTATCCAGCTAGTCCCAAGAAACTCCACACCTTCGTCACGCTCTTAGGTGGCTCCCAAGCTAACACTGCATCGATCTTCAATGATCCACTGCAACTCCCGCCTCAGAGATGACGTGCCCCAAGAAGTAGACCTCACGTATCTAGAACTGAAACTTCGAGAGCTTTCCATAAATCTGGTGCTCTCGGAGTGTCTCTAGTACAACCCGTATGTGGTAGGCGTGCTCCTCCTCAGTCGTCGAGGAAATCAAAATTTTGTCAATGAAGACCACAACAAATCGATCGAGGTATGGCTGAAAGATCCTGTTCATGAGGGCCATGAACACTACTGGAGTATTGGTTACACCGAAGGGAATAACCAAGAACTCATTGTGGCCATACAGACACCTGAAGTTCGTCTTCTGCATGTCCTCATCTCGAACTCTGAGCTGGTGATAGCCTGACCTGAGGTCTGTCTTTGAGAACCACAGTGCTCTCTTGAGCTGATCGAAGAGGTCATCAATCCTCGGTAGTGGATACTTGTTCCTCACTTTCACCTGGTTCAGGTGACGATAGTCAACACAAAGTCGCAAGCTCTCGTCCGCCTTCTTGGCGAACAATATCGGGGAAGACCAGGGTGAAACACTGGGTCAGATGAACCCCTTTCCCTACAAGTCCTCCAACTGTACCCATAGCTATCGAAGCTCAGTGGGGGCCATCCGATATGGTGGAGTTGATATCGGGGATGTCCCGAGGTACAGGTCAATATAAAAGTCTACCTCTCTACGAGGAGGTATCCCTAGAACGTCGTCGGGGAAGACTTCCGAAAACTGATCCACCACTGTAGGAAAACCAGGACTTTGCACGTCAACTTCTCCAAGGAGGAGGCTAGACAATTGATGAGTGATGGGTTGTACTCTCCTCCGCAGAAGTCCATCCTATGCTGCAAAGGATCCCTTCTCGCCGGTGAAGGTGAACCTGCTCCCGTCGGTGCGTACACATCACACCTTGCGCCTAAAACACTCAATCTGTGCATGGACCATAAATAACCAATCCATGCCCAAGATGACGTTGTAAGGCCTCGACGCTGCTACAAGAAGATCCCAGCTGAAGCTCTCGCCTCCTAGAGTAAGATAACACTGCCGGCACCAGTGCATAATCACCGAGTCTGCTCCCGTAGGAGTCTCTAGCCGTAAGGATCGAGCCAACGGCTCTGTCAGAATCTTCGAGCTCCGATCAAGGGCAGTGGCTATGAAAGAGTGACTCGCTCCTATGTCTATAAGTACTACAGCAAGGGTGTAATAGACACAGATAGTACCTCAAATCATCTCGGTAGGGCCTTGGTCGTAGGCCTCTACTGCCTGGAGTTGTGCATGTCGCTGCCTGCCAGCTCCCTTTTTCTGATATGGTATTCAATAAATAAATTTTTAATAGTCAACCCTTAGTTATGATATGAGAATTTAAAAATTTCAAGAGTAAAATTTTCAGTGGTGGGATAATATAAGACCCAAACAATTCATCTCAAATTTCACTCTAAATAAAATCAATATATTAGGATGCACAAAACATCAATTTTGAATGCACAATGATCTATCAAAATAGTGGTTCCAAAGGAGGTTCCAAATACAATTAAAAAAATTATAAAATAAATAATATTCAACATTAAAAATAGGCTTTAGTATTGAATTTTTAATATCATAATTTTCCTGTATTGAATTTATCTATATATTTTCATCAAAATAGTCTATTATTGAATGATAGTGAAAATACTGCATTATTGTTAAAAATTAACATTTACCTTCAAATAAATATTATATTATAATTGATCTTAACAAAAAAATCGATAAATAATAAATATAGTAATCTAATTTAGTTCATTGGAAACATTTTTATAATAAAATTAGTTATAAAAATGTATTGAAAATTTGAACATATTTATTACGCACCTTCTAAACACATTTGTGAAATTATCATTAAACACAATTTTACCATTTTTTTAATATAATTTCATGAAAATGTCATATATGGTTATAATTAATATGATATTTGGGATCTAATTGGAATTAATTTTTTTCATGGTTAATATAACCATTAGTAAATTATTATTCATCTACTAAGGTGAAATGGATATCAAGTCATTTAAGAAAAAATTTATGTTATAATATTTGATAGTTATCCGAACACTTATCTTAATTTCATTGGATAAGGGGGTTTCAACACAGATCAACCTTATGCCAAAATAAGGGTGTTTTTACCCAACCTGATTAAGAATAAAACAGTAATTATATGTTATATAAAGATAAGTTAAAAATGTCATACTCATAATTATATTAAATAAATAATTTTTAAAATATGGTTGTACATCAGATAAATTAGACTATAAATATAAAATTTAAAGATAATTAATTAATGTTTGTATTGATATTCTATTTTTAGTTTTTAGGAATTATTATATAATAAATAGATTTCTAATATTGATGCATTAATAAATTTATTAATGTAAAAATCAATTAAATTATATTTATAGTGGGAAATTTAAGAGAATTTGAAATATTATATGTCCTTAATGAATATATTTGGATGTATATTACATGTTAGGGTAGAGTTGATTATTTTTTTCTATATTATAAAGTATTTTTGATTTTATAAAATTGAAATTAATAAATACTGTCAATATTGACAAAAATGATCTTATAAAAGAAATAACATTTTATTAAATGATATAATATCCATAAATATATATATTATTCCCAAATAACTAGAATTAGGTTAAATATTTCATAAATGATCTAATATGGTTTATCATTGTATTTAATAGTAAATATATGAACCATATTGTGTAAAAAGATATGTTTTCATGGTAATAGTTAAATATTTTTAACTCCGGGTTAATGTCAAAAGATAAGGATAAATTTTTGACATAAACATGTCTAAAATTCCCTTGATTAGAATATTTAAACCCATCCTTGTTTTATATTATAAATAAATCACATTGGAGAATTCAAAATTCAAATTTTTATTTATATTATATAAATAGTTTTTGGAGGTTCCAAAACTTCCAATCCCATCTCTTATAATATTAAACATCACCTTCCCTTTTATTCACACTTTTATAACTTTTTTTCCCAGACACAACCTACCCATATATCTTAAAAAATTTCTCACTACCCACTATAATCAACATGTTTTGATTAAATCCTACATATAACGAACTTTTATTGAAATCAAAAGGAAATACTACAAGAATATGTTACTATCGTATTAATTCAATTTAATTTATATTCTTCTTCTACATATTCTTCCTATATTGAATATATTTTAAAGTAAAAAATACACTCTCATATATATACTAAGTATTTATTAATAGTATGGGAAAATGATATTCATCTTTTAATCCATAATATGAAAACAATATCACCATGTGTGTGTACGTATGACTTACCACCTCCAGGTTGTAGTGAATTTATTTTCATTAGAACAATTTTTTACCAGTGTAATGGTGAATATAATGGATATGAATAATGGATATTAATTGGTAATGATTATATATAATTAATATACCATCCAATTACACATCATTTGACCATTGAGCGAATGAGGTCGTTTTAGGTGTGTATATATGGTATGTCATCACGAAGACGCTATGAGAGTTATTCTCCACATGAACTATTCCTGAATTGTTAAAAATATATACATAATGAATAAGTAATAAATATATGACATAATAATGTTACTAGAAATATATATATATATATATATATATAATTTTAATGATTTCATTTAATACAATAATAAAATGAAAACAACCCTCAAGTGTACGTATGACCTACCATCTCAGTGAACTGTGTATCCATTCCACGTATTTATGAATTTTATAAATTTATATTAAGATTATATATGATATATAAATCAATTTTTACATTTAATAAATATTTAAATTATGATTTATGTATAAATATCAATAATAAAAATCCAAAACAGATACTATAACCAAAGAAATTATAACTCGAATCGTTTATTTAATGTGTAATTATTAAATTAATTGGTAATATAAATTAATAAATGAAATGTATATGATATCATGAGTATTATTATAATTTTTTACATGTTAATAATATGTTTAAAACTATAATAAAAAATTTTAAAAAATGTATAGAGATTATCAGACCAAATGTAAGGGAATTCATTCTCACTTCTAATTTTGCTGGGATATAATACATGATCACCACCTATTTATTGTTTGTGGTGTATATAATTACCATATTATATTTAATATCATGAATGAAATAGTATTCATAGTATTTAATTATTCATTTGATGATATTAGTCTTATGATATAAATGTTCAATGTTGTATGGGATGTTTTGAATGTTTGAAGAAATAATCCATCCTCCATTTAAATATACATGATATTTTTTTACAGAACTATTTTTATAGATATAAAATAATTATTATGAAATTTTAAGTATATTTTTTAGATAATCCAAATGTTTTAAAAATTACTCTTTCATCATTTTTTAAGGGTTTATATCACAATATCATTATTATCTGAGATTGTTTACACGTATGTATTTTGTAGGATATTTTTATCATCAATGTCCATGATTATTAAAAATATTTAAAAAATTAAATTTTTTATGATTTTATGTAAGATAATATTTAACTATAATATCATCTTACATTTTTTTAATATTTGTTCTTATAAATTAATATCCTGAATTTCCTTGTTTTCAAAATTATTTTAAGGATTTCATTATATAAACATGAATTTTTATATTGTTATTTCGTTTCAAAAGATTCAATGTGGAATGGGAAACATTGATTCCAGAAAATATAACTTTAAATGTATTCATTCATATGTGAGGGATTTTGAATGAATTATATAAAAGAATATGGGGTATTTTTCTCAAGAAATTTTTTGTTATTTTTCAATTTTTTTCATCTGTGTCAATATACATTGTTGGATTTTATTCTTAATTGAGGTTATTATCTTATGTTATTATTTATCATTTATATCGAATGTTTTATGGTCAGTTTGATTGTGGATGTGGTATTTAGATACCATTAATGGTTTGTGGTTCAAATATTCATATTTCATATACAACATTTAATACTAATGATTATGTTGTTTATATTTCACCATTTTCATATAAATAATGTTTTGGAACTTATGAGTGAGAGGTGGGGCCCTCTATTTCACATCAATTCATCAGTAGGCCACATGAGAAAAATCAGATATGGAATTGGATGAGTTCTTTCCCATTTATTTAGACAAGGATTTGGACAATACCTTAACAATTTATTTTCATATTTCGTGGCTTAGTCCTCAATGTTATATTTTAGATTTCATACATAATGCATTGCTTCATTTTGAGAATAATTATTAAAATTTTAGGTCATTATTTGACTAATATAATATCCTTGTGACTGTTTAAACAAAAATATTTTTATATTCACTCAATATTATTCCAAATATAATGTTTTAAATGTTGTGTTATTTTTAAACATTCCCTTGAATGATGATTATTATTTATTTTAGATTCTACTATATTTTTTTCCCTTCCTGAGCATCTATGATCACCCCTTTAATAAGTTTTATTTTTCTATGATTCCATAATGCATGTTATGATTGGTATGTTGGTTAGGCATGGAATATAATGACTTTTTCTAGGGATTATCTTTGTTTTAAATTCTATTTTGAATTGTAATGTAAAGATCATGTATATAATAAATTTTCCAAGATTTCTAAACTAATTGGTCATTTATGATTTGATTAATTGTAATCATGATCGGGTATTAAAATAATGCATTGGATCCAGGATACAGTGGGCGAGTAATTATAGTGTAGGTAGAGCTAAGAGATAAACAACCTCACAAACACTACACAACATTGGAAAAGGGATAATGATCTTCGTAGATAGATTTATGCCCCAATAAAATCTTCATAACCCATATAGTGATGAAATCGGTTGGAATAAATGTTCTCCTTCCATAAACTAAAATAACCCTCATCACATGTCAGAATAATACATTTTACTATTCGGTGAATTCTATATCCTCTTTAGGATGATTTTGACCTTCTTAGTTATATATTTCACTAAAAAAGTGCCCATCACTTCTAACTCTCCTTGGACATGCTATATAATTAGTGTTCTATAATGTCACCCATAAAAATCAATAAATGGTGATATGAAAATGATGAAATTGAATATTTTATTACTGAAAATCGTTAATTGTTATTGAATATCCTCATAACTACTAACAATGTCAAATATAAAATCTTGTAGAATTTCATCTAAATACTGAATGGTCTAATATTTTTGGAAGTTAGTTAGGGGGATGAAACAATGTGCTAATGCAAAACGGAGTCTAAAAAACCTCATGTAATCCCCTTCCATAAAAAAGATTTAAGGGGATCATCATGATCAGAAAAAAAAATTATCTAAAGAAAACAATGAAATATAATTATCTCCTACACATAGATGTGTACCAAGATCACTACTGAACTCTTCTCTTGAATTTCTAAGAAGTTTTCCAACATGATGTGTCAGACTACGATTACCAACATGAAAATTTTTCCTCTCGATTTATGTGGTATGACCATCATGAAGTTATGGAAATCACATCTCACTTCCATTCTAACACTTCAATGGGTTGAGTTAAACTGGCTCGAAAATTGTTCTCATAATGAACTTTTCAACAAGTAAGGGATGAGGAGAAATTTTTTAATTATCCCATATTTAACCCAAGGAGACATACCTAACATCACATGTAATGGTAAATCTTATACTAAATTTGAAAAACCTAAAAATAATACTTCCAAAACACTATTAGAAAATCTTCTCGCTATGTCACTAGTACCAGCATTCATCCTTTAAAAAATAATGATGTGCACTCCACCTCCAGAATATCCATTATAAAAATTCATGATTGATATATGATCACAAAGTGTCTCGTTGTTGGTAACCCAATTTTGTCACCATGAATCACTATATGAGTACAGGGTTAGCAACTATATAATGAAGGTATACTGGTCAATATCAATCTACAATGGATGACTAAAATGAGGCCAATTTTTCAGATGCATCATTCAATAACTGAGAATAAGATATACTATTGAGAGAATTTAATACCACATTACCCTTCCTAGTAGTATAAAAATTTGAAAATAACGATCCTAGCGGAATATTAGGTATCAACTCTATCATATGGTTATTTCCGTAAAAGATAAGATATAATTGATACTCTTGTGATATAAATATGCGATACAATTCTATCACATTAGTTTGTGCCACCATATATTTAAATTGAAGGCCACCACACCTAACTCAAAATAATGGGCCGTAGACATCATCTCATCTGGTCCCTACTGGTGTAAACTATAGGAAATCAATATGTTTTTATTCATTTCAACAAAACGAAGCCAATTTCATTCGGTATCGTGGAATACAATGTACTCAACCCCAAACATTAGAAATATCAAGATGTGAGTGCTTATAAAATGTTGCCCCAAATACAGAAAATCCATCATTAACATATCCACCCACAGGAAAAGTTACCCCTTTAAGGTCAAATATATAATAAGTGTTGATATACTTGAAAAATTATGTATGAATCTATGTTAATTGACTTTTAACCCAAGGAAACATCACACAAAAATCACACTCTAATTTGGATCCAATGATAATAATGGATTTACCATGGTTAGGTCCACTACCACTCCATCCGCTTTAAGAAAGATGCCCGAGAAATTGGAGCACTTATATACAAAAAAGAAACTTCGAGAGAATCTCAAAAAGTTAGTGACCTCCAAGTAAATCTATAACTACCGTTAATTATCTCACATTCTCATCATTGGATGATGATTAAAGAAGGATATCATCTATGAAGATTACCCTGAATCAATCAGAGTAATGCTAAAAGATCTGGTTCATGAGTCACATGAACACTGGTGGGGTGTTCCACACACCAAATAGAATCATCATGAACTCATAGTGACCATAGATACTCTAGACTGTTTCTTTCGTTATATCCTTGCCCCGTACTCATAGATGGTGATAGCATAAAATAAGGTAATCCTTCAAGAGCCATCACGACCATATCAACTGATCAAAAAGGTCATAAATCCAACATAGTTGATAATTGTTCTCCACATTCAACTGATTCAACTATCATAAGTCCATAGAAAACCTCAAGCTCACATCTGTATTTATAGAAAACAAAATTGGGGACAACATGGGTGAAACTATTGGTCTAATAAATACCTCCATCTGTAACTCCACCAAAAACAGACTCAACTTGTAAAACACTATATGATCCATCCTATTTGATTATATAGACATTGGTTTCATGGTAGGGTGTAAATCAATGCAAAAGTATATCTATCGATGGGGGGATAAACCTTGAACATCATTATGGGGGACTTCCTTTTACTCATTCAACACTACTGGAAACTAGAAACTCATAACATCCATGTCACCAATGGTTTGGAAATAAAACTAATTAGTAATTTGATGTAACCTCCTATAAATATTTCCTACATGTGCTACATGCCATTCTATTTCACTGACAAATCAAAACCTGGTTCCATCACTTTTCACACAGAACACCATTCACCTAAAATAATTGATATGGTTAAGAAAAATATACAAAAATTCTATACCATGAATGACATCGTAATTCCATGATTCTTCTACCAAGGTATCCAAATCATAACTATCACATGTAAGAGTCAGGTAAAACTATCAAAAAAACACAGTGATCGCTTAATTATCTTCAATATGAGTCTCCGAGTGAAAGTGTAGTGACAATGTTCAACATGAAACTTTATGTACTGGAAAAAATATGTGGAGAGAAAAGAAGACCATGTATATGTTTTCACTAGTACTAAATATATGGTAAATAGAAGCAGATCATACCTCGAGTCATTCCTAGAGCCTTTGGGTCATATGATTCATCTACATGAAACTGTCCCTGCCCTTGTAATCCATCTCCCTAAGACAAGTGTTGAACATAAGGTGGTGGTGGTGGTAACATGTCCAAATTTCTACCACCTCATGCTTCTCTCCTAGTTCATATTCCATGTTACATTCCCTGCAAACCTTCCTTGTGACAACTGGGTCCCGGTGACAACACAACTACCCCGCCTTAAAATGGTCGTCAGGTCCTGGCCCACCAGGTACCACCAGTTGCCCCGCAGACACATGGGGCCTACTCCAAGGTCCACCCACATGCCTGAATAGGTCATCTGACTAATGATAGTCCCCACAGGCCAAAACATTTCCTTTCCAGTGTGTTTTTCCCTCACTCACACACACCCTATGAAACTCCCAAGAAGGACACCCATCCTGATCACTACTCCAGGCCAAGCATACTTAACTGTGGAGTTCTAATCAGGAATGCTCCCGAAAAGGATGGTGTACCTTATTGACATGAGTCATATCATTTAGTCATTTAACCCTTTATCATTTGGGGATGTTACAATCACCCTCCCCCTTAGAGCACAACGCCCTCGATGTGGGCCCTACATCTCAACACAGGTAGTGCACCACACTCAAGTCTGGGGTTTTCCCTCTGAAACCAAATGTGACAACTGTTTTCCAGTGACAGCATAGCCACCCCAGGTCTTGGCCCACCAGGTACCACCAGTTGCCCCGCAGACACGTGGGGCCTACCCCAAGGTCCACCCACGTGCCTGAACGGGTCATCTGAATAATGATAGTCCCCACAGGCCAATACATGACCTTTCCAGTGTTCTTTTTCCTCACTCACACACACCCTAGGAAACTTCCCAGAAGGATACCCATCCTGATCACTACTCCATTCCATGAAAGCTTAACTGTGGAGTTCTCATCAGGGAGGCTCCCGAAAAGGAAGGTGCACCTTATTGACATGAGTCATACAATTTAGTCATTTAAGACTTTATCATTTGGGGATATTACATTCCTTTTCATTACACTTGATATTCATCTGCGACCCATCTATAGTTTCTTCATCAGCTATACAGTGGCCCAAACAGTCATGGGTGAGATGTCCCCTTTCATCACAAGAGTAGAAACAACTCCCTCGTGGATTATTGGACCCACCCTATGAGGCCTAAACTACAAATCCTATATCATTTGACACCCTCTTGAAATGTCTCCAACATCCCATTACATTATAATAACATTGGATCCCTGTTACTAAAGTCTCCACCCCTAGTTTCCCAATAATGCCAACTACTCTCTATAAGTTCTCATTAAAGAAACACTCAACCAAAAAAGAATAATCTAGAAACCCATCATATGTTGGCATGTACAGTGGTATAAAATTATCTAAGATGTCCCTTTGGATACCTTGGTAGATGGTCCAAGCCTAGATGAAATAATATCGAACCATATCCATTGATTAATTAAAGATGTCGTCAAAGCTCAATGAATACTAATCCACAATCATTTTTTCCAATAATTGATGGAGAAGCTCTTGGATATATACATCCATTAGCGTATCTAGTGAAAACACCTATATGAAATTCTTCTCTAAAAATTTCTACCAAAGAGTCTCCTTATCATGTGTTTGGGAAACTAAATCCCACAATCTCAATGTTTATCCATGAAGAAAGATCACTAGTAGGACCACCATATGATCTTCTAGTATCCTAACTAACCAGATGGATATCGTTGTCACCACATAGTTCTAGACTGTAGGAGCCTATGAGATGGGCCCACCTGAGAGCATTAGGGATCATTGAATCTGAAACTAGAGAATCATGAACAGATTGTGCACCTGACCCACTAGAAATGTGGGTACCTCATTATAATATATAGGTGGTATAGATGTTTTACCACAAAGAGGTAACATATCAAGAACTGATCGCTAAATCGACAACTCATTACTGAGGGGATCAACCTCATGATCATCATGAAAAATCCTAGGTAGTATATGTCATAGAGACTTCTTGAATTTAAACAATATATACCATGATCAATGAGTATATGTGGAGAAATAACCGAAGAAGGAAATGGAATTGTAAACCATTCATATATAAAGCATGTCCATGGGTTTCCCTATAATTGTTGTTCTCATGTAACTAGTAGGAGAGTATGTTATAAAAGACATTGTGTATGGATACATCTATCAACAAACAAACACTAGAGTTCCAGGCCTGAAATATGAACAAAAAATTATTATCATTGTTTCCCCAAACCAATGTCATAGACTCCCAGTCAAAAAGTATAACCAACAACACTTTGATACTACTCTATCACAACCGGTCGTAGTGGGTCCCATGTCAAAGATTCCCATGTCTCCCTCTAATAGGGTAGAGGAATTTGACAATAATTGATAAATATATCACTTAAATTGGATTCATTATTTATGTATATGTACATACACACATATCCAAGCCATTATTATGTTAAAATTATATAATAATTGAACAACTAATGAATGAATATATATATATATATATCCCACAACCAGAGTATGGAATGATGTAATTGAATGTGATTATGTCAAAATAAATTTCCACTATATATATTATGTAACAAAAGTATGACCTTAAAGTAATTTTACTGGGGATACTTTTTGAAAGCCACTAGAACACACCTCGGTCTGCCTAGTCTCACTATAAAATGACTAGATCTGGTTTTCCTAGGACACTTTCACGATGTCAAATGTCTTCATAAGACACAACACATGGGAGGAAACCTTATATAGGGGTGATTATTACAACACTCAGTAGGTCAACAAAAAACCATAAATCATAAAATAATTTTGGACCATTATCTCTGCATAGGTATATTTCTATAATAAATATAAAAAAAATATCCAAATATACACAACACGGAAAAAAAGTATATAGGACTATCACAATGGTATAATCTTATACATAAGGTTACAGCTGAGAATTTCAATAAAGCACCCATCTGGAGGAACACACTCCTATTTCTGACAAAACTGATGACATCCATCTACGATTTACTACACATCAGTACTCTTCATGTAAAAGATGCATGGAGATAGTCCAATGGGAATAAGAAACATAGATGATGAACCCTTACAGGGACATGGGGTGATACCAACAACTCAATTTATTCTAACCCTTTATGTATATGATCAATACCCATATATTTATATCCATTAATGTACCATGAACTCTACCCAAGGAATAAAGATGAATAGTGGGTCTCACTTTGAGCCTCGTAGAGGGATTCCATCAGCCCTATCCAGGTATTCTTATTTAATGGATCATATTACACGATGTAAGAAGTGATTTCATAATAATAATTTGGGAATGTACAACTGGAAAGGTTCCTAATGAACATATTCTATGTTACATAGAATAAGAGATCTAATCCATGTAAAAAATAGTAGAGGATGTGTAGTAGGGAAAACATGTCGTGTCCCTTGACTCCATTTCCTGTCACATGTAAACAGCATGGTCCATCATCATGTATGTTTGAAGTAGTAAACTCTGTGTATGAATCCATGTTATTGTACATGGATCAACTTGTATACGTGGTCCAACCATTGTACATGTGGGAATAAAATCTGTGTAATAAACTCATGCACTCTACCCTTTGTTCATTTATTTTTTGATGAACAAAAAGAGTCTTTAATGATGCAAACCATTCATTGTTATAAGGGTCTCACACAGTGCAATATATAAATATCTCATGAATATCTAGCAACCACTTAGGGGGGCCACACAATGTGTAATTCATGATTACACATTGTGAGGATCATGATTTTACCAAATCCTAGTTCTGATATCGGTTCATCCTATTGACCATGATATCTTATGAGACGATTATTTCATAGAAATACAGTTTATCCCAACTCATCTAAGAAATTTTCACATCTAACAACATGTTCTATCATCATATCTTTTTGGAAAATGGATCAACTCATCATTCATCATTGTGGTCCAAAGAATGGTTTAGAACATGAAATGGGGTATCCTCAATTATTTGAATCACCCTCTCTATATCATCACACTTGAATTATGTTGTTTCGATCATAGATATAAGATAACCGATCATTGTGTCAACAAAGAGGGATGAAACAACTATTTTAATGGGATTAGTCATGCTATGGTCCAAATGAAGATCACCCATGATGAACGATGAACCAGGGGAGGGTTATGAAAAAGAACATAATGGTGGAATAAACATCAGTAAATGATCTTGTCTATCTCGATCATTCACTGTTATAAAAATAATCAAAAAATCAAATCTTAATGAAATTCCACTTTGAATACAAAAAAAATTATTCAATTCCACAATACAATTGAGCCACAAATTAATATGTTCGTTGATCGATCCGCATTCATCATATATTAGTCCAATTTAATTCATTTATGTCATTTTATAATAAGATTACATATATATTATTTTATTGAAGTTTTTACAGTCTTTTACTGAGTTTCATGGAACATTGGAAAATTTTCATATAACAAAATATTACTACTTCTGTTAATTAAATTTCAATAATTTTAGAAACACGTTTGAAATCAATTTCTAAAATTTTGTCCTATATGATTATTTTTTTTTCAAAATTAACTTATGAATTTCATTGACCACGGTTAAAATTAAATAGGATAATTAAATGTAAAAATGATGTTATGATTACCAAAAGACATTTCCAAATTATATTGGATATGTGTATTTATACCAAAAGTAATTTTATGAATAAAATATAATCCTTTTGATTTACATGGATTTGGTTAGGACATTTTTTATTTTTTAATTTAAAGAAGAGTTAAAAGTTTAAAATATATAGTTTAATAAATCAATTTTTAATATAGGGTTATACACATTATAAATTCGAATATAAATATTCATTAATATGTTAAAATTATTTCATACATCATGGTATTATATTAATATCATTTAGATGTTAAATAATAAAATTTATTTATGAAACGATGGTGATCTATTAATTACTTTATTAGTGGATGATTAAAATAATTTATATTATAAATGAAAAATAAATGTAAATTGTGATTTTTGACACATTATAATAATTTTATAGGTTAATATGACATTTTAAGGTTGATTGGATTTTTTTTATTTAATCATGTTTTTTTGTGGTTCACAAAAACCAAATACAAAATAGTGTCAAAACTGATATAAATGAGTATTTAAAAAAATTCTTTATTACAAAGTTGTATAATATTTAAAAAAAATATATGGTTAACTCAAAGGGAATATATATTTATATTTATATATATCATTAATGAACCACTTGAGGATACTTTGTCATTTTTTTTATTTTTATTAACCGTGAAATATAAAAATACATGAAGACATAGTAAAAGATAAACTATTTTACTAATAATTAAATCTAAAAGATAAGGTTAATATGGTGAGATAAACATGAATAAAACATATTTGATGAAAGGATTTATACCCATCCCCACCATAGAATCAAAATAATACAATTTTTATCCATTACAAACCGAATATTATTTTATAAGAAAATAATATTTCATGTTTTTTCCTAAAGTGATCGTTACCTCTCTTATAAGAGGGTACTTCCCCTTCTCTCAAAATAACACATCCAAACCCATTAGGCTCATCCAAACCCTTCCCAAATAACCTCTCAACAACCATAAAATGATCCTATAGGACATTACATTGATATGAACGAACACCTAGGAGCCCTTTTGATCAAATCAAAAAGATGCACCTGGAGAAGAGGTAATAATTTAATCACCTCTTTCAGAGTTCATTTATTCTTCAACTTCCTCTTTAATTTTTGATTCCATAACAAAATAATAACTCATATAACATCTACATAATGATTTTTTATTATAAATATGGTAAAAACATTTATTGTTTTATCAATCCAATTATTGACAAAGTCACCATACGTGCGTACGTACTGCTTACCATCTTTATGTCGTGGTGTTGTTTGTTATTCAACACTTCATTATTAGTATGAGTGTAATAATGATTACAAATTATTTAAATAAAAAATATAGCGTGTTAATTATTTTTTATATACAATATACCATCCAATTACTTACTATTTCACTACTAATAGAATTATATTGTCACTCGTGCGTATGTACGACTTACCGTCTCCACAATGCAATGAGATTTTGGTCCCCATCGTAACCATTCAAAAATAAATTTCTTTTTATGATTAAAAATAATGTGTAAGAACACAATATAACTATGGATATTAATGGAATACATCCTATCCATAACAAACATGACTTATGCAACAAAACATATAATAGAAAATGAACCAGTTAACACAAAAATTGATACTACTGAAATATCGTTAACGAAGCAATGTTCGAAGATAATATATGATTTCATATTTATGTATGTGGTTATTTTACAACTTTGTAACAATGATTTCTCCAATATATAAGAGTTTAACAAACCTTATACAATGGAAACTTACAAGGTAAGGGGTTCTCATCCCAGTTTTTATTCCCATGAGATTCATGATATATTTTCCACTATTTAATTTTGTGTGGTGTATGTACTACCCATGATTGTATTATTTGTGTAATATACATTAATTTATGGTTATATAAAAATTTATTATATGATTCTTATTTCATGGTGTGTTTAATTCGAATGTTTCCAAATCATTAAGGAATTTTCTAATTTCAATATCTTCTAACTGTGTTTAATGAAAGCATCTTTGATTATTTTACTGAATCATTATGTGTGAAATAAAAATTTATTTATTTATGTTGTAATTTCCACTCCCCTTTCTGTGGATATATATTTAATACACATATTCACTCCATTTATAAATTCTCATGTTATCTATACGAACATGATAAGAGTAATCTTACCTCAATTTCCATTTATTGAGTTAAAATCCATGTCATTGGTGTTTTTTTTACAAGAATATGTGTGATTGTTCTCTGATTGATTTACACCAAATATCCAATCATATTGAGTGTATTTATATTTATCACACATAATTATATCATTGATTTTTCCATATCCTAAGGTTAGAGTTTTATAATTTATTTCATCTCAATGTACATTCCATTGAGTCTTATTTGTTGTTTTGTGCCAATTAAATTTTTTATGGTGTATATAATGTACATTTACATCGTACATAATGAATCCCTATATTATCATTGTATTTTAAAGTTTTTATTAACTTAGTTATTTGTATTCAAGCATCTCTCATTTGATTAAAAACTCTTTCTGAAATATAATTCGAAACATTTTATGAATTTATACTTCAAAATATTTTTCATTATTGTTGTTGAGTCAATAAGGTTTTCCTTATGACTTTTCCATTCCTTTAATCAAGGGTGATATTGTTAAGTCATTATGTCTTTCCTTATAACTTTACCATTACTCTTTTTTTTTGAAAATAACAAACACCTTATATTAAGGTAAAACTCATTTTACCCCTACTTTACATCCATAAGGAAAATTTCATTCCCAAAAGAAATTTACCTCTACCTTGTTATTCGTTGTTCATATCAATATTTTTATTAAGTATAAAAATCGGATTCATATCTAAAACCACATAATCATATAATACATAGATATGAATAATTTTGTTTTAGGATCTTAATTATTGTTACAATATTTTATGATGTTCTACTCTGAATTCCATAATACGAACTTTTTTGAAGTTCAACTCTGAATTCTTATTTAGAACTTATATATAGCTCTAGCTATGTATTCCGATGAAAAATTATAATTACGGTTTTTTTTAACGAATTCTGAGGATGAATTCTGATTATGAATTCTCATTATGAATTCTAATGACGAATTCTGATTACGAATTCTCATTGTCAATTCTGATAACGAATTCTCATTATGAATTATGATGATGAATTCTTGTTACGAATTATCATTAAGAATTCTAATGATGATTTCTGATTATGAATTCTCATTACAAACTCTGATGATGAATTCTTATTATGAATTCTTATTATGAATTCCTAAAAAACAAAATCTGAATATCATAGTACTAGAGTCTCTGAATTCATTTATTCCTCAACTCTGAACTTTCATTTTCTCCATTCTAAATATCAGTTTTTCAGTTATGCTCACACTTGTTCTATTACAAAACAATGACTTTCTTTTAGTTATCAATTAACCTTTGTTTGAGTGACACGTGTACAGATCTCACTGAAATTCAAGGAAGAATATGACCATTAGAGGAGGGAGCAGACCGTTAGAGATTTTCCTATAAATAAGAGCTCATTCGAAAAGAACACTTGATAACATGAAAACTGATCTTTGAACTTTGTGATTACATGTTGTAAAAGTGATTTCATGAGAGATAGAGACTCTTATCAACTCTCAAAATGCCTACAGAAAGTTTGAACAGCTTGTTCAAACTTTGTCTTGTGCAGATTTTCTTCGTGCGATTCTGATTGTTGCTATGTACAATCGAGGGATTTCGGGGATAATAAGATAAAGGTTCCAACACCATGAAGTTGAGGGATTCCACACTGAGGAAGAAAGAGATTCTGATTAATTAATAGTTGAGGTCTTGTGGGTATGAAAAGATAGACTCTGATCTTCATATCGGGGGCTTACCCTGGTGTGGGTAAAACAGACTTTCTTGATGGTATAAATCAAGGGACCTTTATCCCAAGGTTGTTGGATACCCTCCACTTTGGGATAAAAGAGATTATATTTGGTTCCAGTAGTATTACTACTCTGTTTTTATACTATATATGTATTGTTATGGAATGTATAAATATCTTGTACTTCTTTACTCTTGTATTCTGATTTAGTTAGATTCTATACGCATTAAGGTAGAATATTCATCTTTGTAATCTTTATTTAAGTTTCAACTTCAGAATCACTTTTCTAGAATTTAGCAAGTGATTAGAACTTATAAAGGTCATGTGAATTATCTTGTTTAACCTTGTTAAAAATAACCATCATTAAAAGTTCCAAAATAGTTTTAAAAAGGTACAATTCACCCCCTCTTTTATATGAGAATATCATTCTTATTTCAATCTTACGTTTGGTATTATAGAATATATTATACTCATACATACCATTCTAACAATTTGTATCAGATCATTTTGTTCAATCTGAATTAATCTCACGATTTGATTCAGAAGATAATTCTCGGAATTTAATCTTTAGATTCACACTTACGGATTCATATTTTTTCAAAATCTATTTCTCGGACACATATATTTCAGATTAACTCTTTTTCATAGAGATATTTTTACTCTATATTATCTTTCATAGAATATTTTCATTGTTTACAATCATTTCCAACTAAAAAGTTCTTATGGAAAGACATTTTTCAATGAATGGTTGGAATCAATGTTGGTTCCATAGACAATCTCAATCCAACCAAACCACCTATTCTGATGGTAATGATTAAGAATATTGAAGAGATCGCATGAAGACTTTCATTATAAACATTGGGGTTAAAAAATTTGTTATTTTTACCGGTGGATATAAAATTCTTGATAAAGAAGTAAGTGCATTTACAAATCAAGAAAATCATGAATATCAACTTAATTATAAGGTACGTAATACTTTACTTTGTTAAATGACTAGAAATATATATAGCCAAATTTCATCTTCTAACGAAAAAAATTATATATGGAACAAACTATCAGTAACTCACTTTGAAACATCAAATGTAATTGAGATCAGAAGTTCCACGCTTAGAGCTGAATATCAAGGTTTTAATTTTCCTTATGGTGAACCCATTGCAAAGTGCAACAGGGATTCATGACTATTGTGAATAGTTTACAATAAATGGTTCAAAAGGATTGGATGATGAGGTCCTTGTTGACAAAATCATCAAAATTATGCCAAATGAGTGGGAATATAAAAGAAAAAAATCAATTAAAATAGAAGGGTTACTCAGATTACCCCTGCTGAGTTGTTTGGAACTCTTCTTCAGCATGAGACTAGAATGAAGAGAGATGCTGATATTGTGAAGAACAAGATTACAAATGGCAGTGTAGATTTTACTACTACATCCAATCATTTTAAATCCAAGAATCTTAAGAGAATTACTAGATCTAGATCCAAGAATGTTGTTATTTATTCTGAATCTAGTGGAACTGAATCCTTAGAAAATGAATTATCAAATCATTCTCATAGGATGAACAAGAAAGTTGGACAGAGGAACTTTCAATCCAAATACATGAAGAAGGAAAGGAAAGACAAGAAAGATTCTAAAGTTACATGCAATGAATTCAAGAGATCTGGACACATAAGACCTAACCGCCCTCTGTTCTATAGAAAAGAATGAATGGAAAGGCATTCTGAGAAAAACAGAAAGAAGAATTACAAGTCCAAAACTAATAAAGTGTTGAAATCTAATGACAGATGGAGTGCCAGTGGTGGAGATTCTTCAGATGATTCTTCAGATTATGAATCTTCTGGATAGAAGAATCTTGGTCTTTTAGCTAGGCTGCCTATTTATTACCATTCCTTGATGGATAAGGTACACAATGTTGAATCAATGACCAATATTTCATTAAATACTAATAATAGTAAATTTGATAACTCTTTGGATGAATAATCTTCTTCTGATGAAGATAATACTTTACCCACCTATGAGGAAGATTCTATGTTTTCCAAACACCATTAGAAAGAGAATTAAAAACTAATGAAAAAACTTGATAAGGAAAATTCTTGGAATACTATTCATACTAAGTAAATATCATATCTTTCTAATGATCTTGATATACAAAATTCTGATTTTGAAAGTATTTCAAAAAATCATGAGGAAGTAAGTTCTGAGAAGAATAATCTTTCTAATGATCTAGAAAACGTAATTTCTAGGAAATTGTTTTTCAATACTAGCTCTAGTTCAAATATTTTTGAAGACAATAACATAGTTATAAAACTAAAATCTGAAATATTTTCCATGAGTAAGTGTCTGTCAAACATTACCCTAGTTATGGAAAATTTTGATAAAATGTATTCACAAATCCGATCTCGAAGGAATACTTCTTGTTTTGGTAGCACAAGTTCTAAAACAATTTTTAGAAACAATTACATTGTTCTTAAAAGTGCCCCATTCTACAGTAAGTTTCACTGTAGTAGTCCATGGGAAAATAATTGTTCTCTGAACAAAACCTAATCTTTCGGATTTCATAAAGCTTATTTTTCTAATAAGATATGGGTTCCCAAAATATTACATTCTGAGACTTCTGGATCCAGGCAAGTATGGATTCCAAAAACCTAATCTTTTTCATATTTTCTAGAAAATATGGAAAGTACCAATAGAAATATATGGTACATGGATAGTGGATGATCCTAGTATATGACTGGTAACTAAAACTATTTTGAAATGATTTTCAAGACAAAATGAGGAAAAGTATCTTTTAGAGATAATGCTTAGGGAGAAATTATTTGTATAGGTAACATCATTGTTCTTGGAAAAACATTGACTTAAAATGTTTTATTTGTTAAATGTCTTAACCACAACTTCATCGGTAGAAGCCAATTATTTGATGAAGGTTACCATGTGAATTTTAGGAATGATAAGTTCTAATTACACAATTCCAAGGAAGAGATTATTCATTCTACCCATAGGCAAGAAATGTTTTACACACTAAACATAGAAGACCATAGGATCCAAGACTTACCTTGTCTTATTGAAATGGAAGATCATTCTTGGTTATGGAATAGAAGTCTAGGACACTGTAATCTTAAGAACTTATGTAAAATTTCTAAGAAGAGACTAGTTAAGGATCTACCAGAGCTTATATTCGATTCATCAAAAGTTTGTGACCCTTGTAAATATGGGAAGAAAAAAAATCATGTTTTATATCAGCTGGGGAAGTCTCAAATACTAATGCATTACATCTAATTCATAGGGAACTTTTTGGTCCTACAAAAACTGGATGCATTGCGGGAAAATATTATGTAGTTGTATTGGTTGTTGATTATAGTAGATTTACGTGGGTCTATTTTCTATCGAATAAGTCTGAAGATTTTCCTTATTTCAAAGATTTTAGAGCCCAGGTTAAAAATGAGAGAAATCATCAATTTAAAACTATTAATGGTGATCATGGAGGAGAATTTAATAATTCTGATTTTGAAACTTTTTGTAGTAGAAAATGCATTACTCCTAACTTTTCATCACCCAGAACACCTCAACAAAATGGTGTTGTTGAAAGAAGAAATATAATTCTTCAATAGATAACTAGAACCATGTTGACTGAGTATTTTGTTGCCAAAAATTTTTTGGTTGAAGATATACGTACTTCTTTTTATAATAGAAATCGTGTTTTTAGTAGGAATTTTCTTAATAAAACTCTTTATAAGTTATGGAATGGTAGAAAACCAAGAAATTTTTACATTAAGGTTTTTGGTTGCAAGGTATTCATTCTGAATACTAAAGATAATCTTCATAAATTAGCACAAAAATCTGATGAAAGAATTTTCATAGGCTACTCCACAACTTCTAAGGCCTATAGAGTTTTCAATAAAAATACTTGTACTGTAGAAGAGACAGTGAATGTGAAATTTGATGAAACTGATCCTTTTGTTTTTAAAAAAAACCTTACCTACATCATCAGATGTGTTTTAAAAACTGATTATCAACCTATGATAGAAGATCCTTCTGATAAGGAAAATGTACAAGAAGATACTCCCGAAACATTTAACCCAGAATATTTCTTACCCAATGTTGATGAAGAGGTTTTGCAAAACCCAAATCTGTCGTTTCTGAAGAATCAACCCAGTGATAGTATCATTGGTGATGTTAATCAACGTGTAAGGACTTGAAGTTAATTAAGAAATGAAGTATAGTATGTATCATTACTTTCTCAATTAGAACCAAAACGCATTGAAGAAGCATTAGGTGATGATGATTGCATTAAATCCATCCAAGATGGACTAAATCAATTCGAAAGGAATAATGTCTAGACCTTGGTTGAATGTCCTAAGGAATCTTCTGTAATTGGAGTAAAATGGGACTTCATAAATAAGTGTGATGAAAATAGAATAATAGTAAGAAATAAAACTAGATTAGATGTTAAAGGGTATAAAAAACAAGAAGGAATAGAAAATGAAGAAACCTATTCTCCAGTAGCTAGACTTGAATCTATTCGTATATTACATTCCTTAGAAGCATTCTTCAATTTCAAACATTTTCAAATGGATTTGAAATGTGCTTTCCTTCATGGTTATGTTCAAGAAGAAGTTTTTGTTGAACAACCTCCTTTATTTGATGATACAAAACATCCTTATCATGTTTTTAGTCATACCAATGCTTTATATGGCCCTAAACAAGCACCTAGATCTTGGTATGATAGACTTACATGATTTTTTCTTCAAAATAACTATTTTAATGGAAATTTAGATCCAACTATTTTTATAATGAATGATAAGAAAAATGTTTTTATTGGTCAAATATATGTTGATTACAATATATTTGGTTAAAATTACCAATCTATAATGATTCCTTTGAAAATTTAATGAAATCTGAGTTTCATAAGAGTATGATGGGTGAGTTACATTTTTCCTTGGTTTTAAAATTTCTAAAAATCTAGAAAGAATCTACATATCCCAACATAATCATATAAAATTTCTTCTTAAAAAGTATGGATATGACAATAATAAATGTATATGTACTCCCATTTATACCTCAAACACACTTGATCTTGATGAAGCTGGGAAACCAGTAGATCAAACATCTTCTAGAGGTATGATAGGAATTCTACTTTACTTGACAGCTAGTCATCCAGACATAATGTTTTCAGTATGCTTATTTGCAAGATATCAATCCAATCCTAAGGAATCTCATTTAAAGGCTGTGAAAATTATTTTTCGCTACTTAAAGTGAACCATGGATTTGGGACTATTTTACACTAATGGAAATGATTTTGGTTTAAAGTGTTTTTTGGATGCTGACTTTGGTGGATGTAGAATGGAAAGATTGATTACATCCAGAACATTTCATTTCTTAGAATATTCATTAGTTTCTTGGTCCTATAAGAGGTAACACATAGTAGCACTTTCGACTGCTGAAGCTGAATATGTATTAGCAGGAAGCTGTTGTGCTCAAGTGTTGTGGATACAACAAACACTAACAGACTATGGCATGACATTTACTAAGGCTCAAATTTTTTATGATAACAGAAGTGCAATTTCCCTTAGTAAAAACCATGCACATAACTCTCATTCAAAACACATATACATTAGGCATCACATTCTTAGGGATCACACACAAAAAAGGAGATATCGTTCATCAATTTATTGGAACACAAGATCAACTTGGTGATATTTTCACAAAATCATTACCTACCGATAGATTGGAATACATTAAAAAAAAGTTAGGAATGATAATAGTGAGGTAATCTTCTTTCATTAACTTCCTGTTGAAACAATCTCCTTACAGTAATAAACTCTTTTTCAAAGGGGGGTACATCTGTTGTTGAAGTTTTTCAAAATTTTCATAATAAAATTTTCATAGTTATATTCTCAAATTTTAAATAATAAATTTTTTCTTAGTTGTTTTGTGAAATTTTCATAATGGAAAAAATCGTAAAAGAAATTTTTGTACTGGAAATTCTCATAATGAAAAATTTTGTAGTGAAAATTTTCATAATAAAAAATGTTTGAAATGGAATTTTCATATTCATAAGTTTTCGTAATCAAGTTTTGTGCTCAAACATTTTTCAATAAAATTTTAGATCCCAGGCATTTCGTAGTATGTTTTCCTTAGTAAGCTTTTCGTAATAAGTTTTTCGTAGTATGTCTTTCGTAGTAAGTTTTTCGTAGTATGTTTTTCGTAGTATGTTTTTCGTTGTGAGTTTTTCATAGTGAGTTTTTCATAGTCAAATTTTATTTAAGAAAAATAAAAACTATTACGAATAATCATCCTAGCCAATTTCAAAAGGTATGACTTCCTTACTAATGTTTTTGTAGTAACTTTTAGCTGATGGTAGTTTCTATTAAAATTTATCGATTCAAGTTTTCTTAAATCCAAATTTTTTTTTAAAAAAACACCAAAAGATCAGATAAAAGATTTTCGTGCGAGCATGTTTTCAATGATCAGATCAGATCCGAGAGTTTCCCAACCGTTAGATTGGTTTTGGAAGTTGAAAGTTCACCTCCATCGCCTATATAAAGGGACCCCCGATGTTTTTCCCACATCAGTTTTCTTGCTCTCACGTCTAAAAGCTTTGCCTTAGTTCTTAATCTCATTTTGAATCTATCAAAGTTCCTCCGTATGAATGTCTGTAGAAGCCCCTTCTCAAGATATGTCTTTAGTCATGCAGATCTCGGAGTGGCAGATATATAGGGAGAGGTTGGTGCACCCAAACATCTTCAATAAGAATGATTCTATATTATCCAAGAACATCTAGCTCAATGGATGATAAGATGTATCTATTTATAAATCTTGAGATCAAGATGTGGATTATCCTAACTTGCTCATAGAGTTTTATGAATTAGCCAGTTTTTCAAGGAAGATGGAAGGGAGAAATTCTCCTTCAAAACCTATGGGAAAATGTATTCTTTATCTTATTCCAAGGCTGCTAGCCTAGATGGAATACCCTATAAAGGAGAGGCTGGTTCAATGTTGTTTTGTTAAGGAAAAGGTTATGGAGTTCCTTGGTCTTTCTCATATCAACACTGCAAAGAAGATCTCCCATCATTCAACTAATAATCGGAATCTAAAGCTTTGGGTACAAGGGTTTATCGTACCGAGGAAGGGTGATAAGGATACCTTTAAGAAGAGCGACATGTATATTATAGATTTTTTGATAAATATAAGAAAGATGAATATTATGAGACATATTCACATTATGATTTAGAACATCATGATTTGAAATCTTAGAGCTCAGATCATCATGTATCCATAATTTCATTCTATGTTGATTGTTCAGTGGCTAGAATCTTTCAAGATCCCATGTAGCTCCAAGATGAGAAATTGCAAGGTGATGGTGATTAGTGATGACGCCATAAAGATAATGAAAGTTGGTTTCTCAACATAGTTAGGTGAGTTTTATGATTTGGTAGAGGAGGAGGCAGAAGACAATCTAGAAAATGTGGAGAAGGTTGAACCCTCAAAGAAGGCCGGAAAGAAAAGGTTGTTGATGGAATGGAAAACTGAAGATAAAATCCCAAAATCGAAGGAAAACCAATCCGCACCTCCTAAACCAACAAAGAAAAAATCCTACCCTGATGAAGTAGTTACAATGTGCAGGGAGGATAAAAATATTAGAAAAGAAGGGGAGCCACAATTTGTTTTGGATCCTCCTGAGGGTAAGGGCTTAAAAGAAACAGTAGATGAAGAGCATGAGAGGCAAGCAAAGGAGAAAAAGTAGAAAAAGATGATGAAAGATGACAAGATTTTCCAATCCCTTCTTAGATATGCTGAAATTACATTTGAGAACATCCCAGTACCGAAATATTTCGTTTTGGAATAATTTCCCGAGACTCAATGTGTGAAGAATCTGGAAAATTACAAAGAGAAGGAAGTTGAGAAAGAAGTGATGGATGTTGATCAACAAGACGTGGAGAAAGTTCAGAAAGCTGAGATTAGTGGTAACCCCGATGATGTAATTAGGCAACATGATGAATATTAACATAAGGAAACCCTATCTGAAAAGTTTTCAATTCGGACTTCTCAAACTAGATCCTCAAAAATTGCTACTTCGGGAGTTAATGAGAAAAGAGTAGAAGAAGAGGTAAACAAGCTATCTAAAGAAGAAAGTCATAATCATGATTTTATCCAACCTGAGGATGTTGAGGCTGGAGTAGGAAAAAAGAATTTGGATGAAGATAAGATTGTTCAACTTTCAGGTATTGAGCATGTATCACGAAATGAAGAGCCTAATCCAAAAATAAGGAAGGGTAAGCAAGTGGTTGTTGTCACCCTGACAAAATATATTATTAGAAGGAAAGAATCTAGAGGAACTTCTAAGAGGATGTATGTAGAGATAGAAGAAGAACCATCTCAAAGAAGAATGCATGATTTAGAGTCATCTGCCTTAGGGCATGATTTTGTTGTTCAATATCTGGAGAAGCTGGTGGATACCATTCAAATCTTTTTAGAAATTGAGTCCAGATTCCAGAAGCTTCAAAATAATATGAAACAGAAGTCATAATCTATATCTATGGTAATGGAATGATGTATAAAGAGTGAGGCAGATTTCAAAAATTTCATGATCAATTATGAATCTCACGGAAGTTCATGCAAGAAAATGATCAAATGGTCGAAGAAGATTGTTGAAGATATGGAAGAGATTGATGAGTTTCAGGAAGATGTCAATGAGGCTTTTCATACAGAAGATTCCAAAATGAAAAATCCTTCAAAAAGTTTTTTTTTTTAAAAGATAACCCGGTATCAAAATACTCGGACTCAACAGTTGAGAGATCTGAATGGGAATCTTAACACTGTTTCTCAAAGCTGGATGGGGGAAAGAGATCTCCAGATTGAGATCGAAGAGAAGCTTGTAAAGCAGGATGAATTACTAAAGGTTCAAGAAGTGGCCTTGAAATCTCAGGTAGAGGTCCTAAAGTTTTAGGAAGACAGGATCAAATAATTAGAAAAGCAAGGTGAGAAAGATCATAAATAGTTGATGAAGTTGAAGACCATTATCAAGATGATAATTCCCAAGGAAAAAGATTAAAAATAAACCACTTCGATCTTTTTTTGAATTTTTCACCTGTACTAATTCATTCAATCGTAATGGATTTTTGGTTGTGTGTTTGGTTTTGTATAATAATATTTCTGGTACTTTATTATTTTCCATTCCCACAAACTCTTTTTAAAAATCACAAAGGGGGAGAAGGAAAAATGAATTATAAAAGGGAGAAGAAAAAATGTCTACTTAAAGAAGAACAAACCCTAAGTAAGGAAGTGTTTATCTAAGGGAGAGATCTTATTACAATGATTTCCACATTCAAATATAAATTCTCATTCTGGAAATCTTTAATATGATCCTTAGTGTTTCATAGACAATGGTGGAGTTAGTCATATTCACCATTTTCCATGAACAAAGAGAGGGAAGCATTAATTTTAATGTCTATAAATTTATTCTAAGTTCCTACTTTCTTTTTCATATAAATGTTTCTACCTTCCAAAAAGGGGGATATTTTTGAGTCAATAAGGTTTAACTTATTACTTTTCCATTCCTTCAATCAAGGGGGAGATTGTTAAGTCACTAAGGCATTCATTATGACTTTACCATTCCTATTGATTTGAAAATCTCAAACACATTATCTTAAGGAAAAACTCATTTTACCCCTGTTTTACTTCCATAAGGAAAATTTCCTTCCCAATGTAAATTTAACTCTACCTAGATTTTCGTTGTTGATATCAGTATTTTTCTCACGTATAAAAATTGGAATCATATCTAAAACCTTGGAATCATATAATACTTAGATATGAAACATTCTGTTTTTCGATCCAAATTATTGTTACGAACTTTTATGAATTTATACTTCGAATTCCCTGTTACGAAATTTTATGAAGTTCAACTCTGAATTCTGATTACGAACTTATATAAACTTATAACTACAAATTCTAATGACTAATTTTGATTACGAATTCTCATTAAAAATTCTTATGACAAATTCTGACTACGAATTCTCATTACAAATTCTGATGATGAATCCTGATTAAGAATTCTCATTAAGAATTCTAATGACGAATTCAGATTACAGATTGTTATTACTAATTCTGATGATGAATTCTGATTATGAATTCTCATTACGAATTATAATGATGAATTATTATTATGAATTCTCATTTATCAACTATGATGATGAATTATGAATATGAATTCTTATTATGAATTCATACAAAACAGAATCCGAATATCTTAGAATTACTGGCTCCGAATTTATTTCATCCTCCACTCTATACTTTCATTTTAACCATTCTGAATACCAGTTTTCTTTTATGCTCACACATGTTCTATTACAAAATGATTTAGTGCTTTTAGTTATCAATTAACCGTTATTTTAGTGACACGTGTATAGGTCCATAAGAAATTCAAGGAATAATATGACCTTTGGAGGAGGGATCCGACTGCTGGAGAATTGCCTATAAATAGGTGATCATTTGAAAAGAACACATGACAACATGAACATTGATCTTTGACATCTGGGCTTACATACTGTGAAAGTGATTTCTATAGGGAGAGGCTCTTATCAACTCTCAAGCTTCGTGAAGAATGTTTGAATAGCTTGTTTAATCTTTTCCTTATGCAGATTTGCTTCATGCGATTCCAATTTTTGATGTGTACAATAGAAGGCTTCTGGGGATTGGAAGATAGAGGTCCCAACACCTAGAAGTTGAGGTCTTCCTTGCTGAGGAAGACAGAGGTTCCAACAACCTTATAGTTGAGGGCTTGTGGGGATAGGAAAATAGACTCTGATATTTGTATCGAGGGCATACCCTGGTGTGGGAAAGATAGAATTTCTTGAAATTATATATCAATGGATCTTAATTGAAGGTTGTTAGATACCCTCCTTTTTGGGATTAAAGAGTTTATACTTGTAACTAGTAGTATTACTACACTGTTTTTCCATTGCATTTATATTATTAAGGAAAGTATAACTATCTTGTACTTCTTTACTCTTGTACTCTGATTTAGTTGGATTCTATACGCTTTAAGGTATAATCATCATCTTTGTAAACTTTAGTTAAGTTCCATTTTTAGAATCACTTTTCTGGAATTTAGCAAGTGAGTATAACTTATAGAGGTCTTGTAAATAATCTTTTTTAACCTAGTAAAACATAACCATCTTTAAAAGTTCCAAATAAATTTTTAAAAGTTACAATTCACCCCACCACTTGTATCTGAGAATCTCAATCTTATTTCGATCATATGTTTGGTATTTTAGAGTATATTATACTCATACATACCATCCTAGCATATGTATGTGTTTTAAAAATGGTTTAAAAGATTTATTTAAATGTACATGAATATTTTAAAATTGAAATACATTTTAAGTGTTTCTATGAGGTATGGGACACATTGATTAAAATATCTATTTTAAAAAACTTCCTGAAAAATACTGAGACGTTAAAATATTTTCATGAAAAAAGGATATTTATCTCAAATAGTTTTACTAATTATTTTCATCTATGTCAATATCATTCCTCATTATTGATTGTGGTTTATTTATTATAATACTATATTCTATATTGTACTGAAAGATATATGTTTAACTATGGATGATCTATTTTTATACCATTCTTGGTTTGTGGTTAAAATATTAACATTTCATATGCTAGTTTTAATACGAATGTTTAGATTATGTTCCAACCATTTCATATGAGAAAATCATTGGACTTAGCATGTGACAGGTGGAGACTGCTATAGCTCCTCGATGCATCAGTAGGTCTAATGAGACAAACTAGTGTCTTCGCACAAGGCCTTGACAAAAACTTATTTCTATTCTTAGCACAAGGCCTTGAATATGTTGTTATGATGTCCGACATTATGCATTTCATCATTATGAAATTATCTATTGATATTAAAATTGATTATTAGACTAGTAGAATATCCTTCTGAATAAGTAAATGAAATCATTTTATTGATATTAAAAATTTTTATTCTAAATTTTATGTTTCAATGGATTGTGTTTTTCGCTTATACCTTAAATTCAATATATATGCGTATTTATGATAGTTACCTATATATTATTATCCATACTAAGCATCTAAGATCACCCCCATCTTATTTATTTTTTCCACCAGATTTGAAGAAGTATATTATGATTAACCTGAAAGGATAGTATAGTGGATATGAGTGTGTTCAAATGGGGAACAATAGTTTTTTTATTTCCTGATTTAATGTAAAAAATATGTTTGTTTCTAGTACATCCAATCTGACTAAACAAATATGTTTTTCCAAACATGATCACTTGTGATCATGCCAATGTCATGTAATAATGAACTGACTCTGGACCAATATCGTCAGGCCATTATTGTTGATATCAAAATAAGTCTAGTAAAAACCTTAGAATCTAGATTAAAAAAACTATATTTATAAAACACTACCCTAAGATAGTCATTGAGGATTTTTATAGAATAAAATCCAAATTTTTTTTAATGAAAATATTATGTGGTTTTTCTATGAAATAAATTCCATTCTGGATATAAGTAGGTATAGGCATCTCCAGTCCAAATGTACATAGGTGTAAAACCAAAAAACTCTGCTTTGAGCTAAACTCGAACAAGAGCTGGTGCACGAAAAAAGGCCTTGAAACACTATTGGTTAAGACACTCCTTGGGGAAATGTTCAGGATAAATCGCATTTTCATTAAAAAATTATGTGAATATTTTAACGTAATATGAGAATAAATAACATTACTTTATTATAGGGTGTTTTATATTGAATATAAGGTGTTATAATATTCTTGAAATGATTTTATGACTATTGGTAATTAAACTTTGCTTTTACGTTTTAGTCAATGGATGGATTCCAAGGAATTCATAGTAACATTGAACATGATGTATAATGAGGGAACAATGGTGTAAATGAGATACTAAATGAAATATTGATTGGCATAAAAGTCATCATGATAATGCTGGAGCAGGTTTGCAAAAATATGATAAACAATATTTACATTATTAAACTCCCAAACTCAATTAATAAGAGAGAGGTGAAGAATAGTAAGATCTTCAACAGTGGAGACCATGGAGAAAATAAACCTCAATTTCCATCATGCATAAAATGAGGAAGAATACACCTAAGAATGTGTCTCAATGGAGAAAATAAATTCATTAGTAGTGGGAAAGAAGGATATAAAGTAAATAATTGTTGGCGAAAAATGATGTGTACTATGGAAGAAAAAAAAAATGAGCCTAAGAATCAATTTATAGTAATTTTTCTCTAATGTAGGGGACTTGGGAATTACTTGAGTTCATGTCCTATTATATAGGATAACCACTAGTTAATGGAATAACCTTTGAGGAAATAAATGGATGGAGAAATGTTTAAAGGTATAATGGTCTTTGTTAATGGGATTACATTGGATGAATTTTCTCTTGTATGTGTAACCTAGATGTTTTTATGGGAAAATTATATTTGAGGAAGAATTATCTTTTCTTTTGTGGATATAGTTATAAAGAACCATTTGGGATTATAAAATCCTTGAATTTGAGGCAATTATTGGTTTTTAATTTTTGGAATGAATATGAGAGGTATGAGATAAATTTTCTTGCTAAATTATTGTATGGTTGTTTTGAAGAATTTATCTCATTTTAGGAATGTTATAAAATAATGGTTTTTAAAATGGACAACATAGAGACCGTGCAACAACCCTTTGCATCAAGAAATGCTATGGGAATAGATCCCACAGCCAAAATACGACAATAATTTATTGTCTACCAATGGACTACGTGAAGTCCATTGTTACAATGACTAATTATTTTTAATTAAATGTTTTTATTGATCAATAATAATTGGATTTATGATGTAATGTTTTATCAAATGTATAACCTTATTATAGGGAAATTATTCGGTGATAATGTGATAAATGTTATTTTTGAAGATGTTCTCTATGTTAGGAACACTATATGCCTAAGGAATATATAATACTATGGGTTTTAATTTGTGGAATAATGGTGGAATTTTTTATATTGGAGGAATCTATGTTTTTTTTAGAGATTCTTGTTATTAATGGAAATGATTAACTTATCACAAAGAATATGTGATTTGGTTAATTACACACCAATATGAGACATTAAGAGTTATTGATGTTATTTGGAGATAAATTTTATGATTTACTATGAGTAACTATGTTATTAAATTATTCTATATATTGGGATTCAATCTTAATTGGGATTATACTAAATGATTTTAAGGAAAATTGTTTATTGAATGCTCTTTATTTAACTTTGTGTATTGTTTGTTTAATTTTGGAAAGTAAGATTAGTATTTTTTTCTATAAAGGATTATCCATTTTTGGGATCATCTGATATTGTACTAACCTTATAGATTTTGTTAATCCCAAAAGACATGAGAAATATATAGTTTATCATTTGTGTATTATGTGATTCTCAAGAAGCTCATTCTAGTGCTTCAGGTGTGACCAAGTCATCATGAATAATCATCGTTAGGAGAAAAGATGATTTATTGGTATATATGTACTAATGGATAAAACTCTACATAGAAATTAAGTATATATCTTTATTTTCATATCTAATCACATAAATAAAATCCTCAACCTTATAAAGTGAATCATAAATAAATGTTTTCCATTTATTTTTCTTACTATTTACCTAATGAAAATTTAACCCATAAATATTTTGTGGTTTTTTTATTTTTATCTTTCTCTAAATCATCTTTTGTGTCACTCTACATGTTAACATGACACTTAGTTTATCTACCACATCCATGGTTTTCTACATGGAATCCGTTAATGGGTTTTCTCAGGTGACCTTTTTACTTCTTTTTATTTCTTTTAATGTGATAGTTTTATTGACTTTTTTTTCAATCTGATAATTTAAATGATATTCTGAAAAACCAATTTTAAAATTTTTAGGATTTAATTTAAAAAATGGTGGAATAATAAAACAATCCAATATTTTATAGTACATTATTTTCATTAAATTAATTCAATAGCTTGTGCTACATACAGCACGGAGTTCGAGTGCACCACGACTTACCAAACTATCCTATCAAAAAATGGTTATGAATATTATTTTATGGATATTGAATCTTATCTAATCCATATAGTTATAGCATTCATATAATTTGGTTCTTAGACATAATATAATTACAAATAAAAAATTTACAGATAAAATAAGTATTTATTTAAAAATGCAATTCTACTGTCATATATTGGGTATCACTTTTTAAATACAACATTTGACACTTTTATAATCAATTTAACATAATAAACTACTTATTAAAAATTGGGACATAAAATTTTAGTTGGGATTAGTTTTCGGTTCATTTCAACGAACTTTCATATTTTGATGAATAATGAAAAATACTGAATTTTAATGGAAAAAAACTTCTTTAATCAACATAATTAATAGTGTGAAATTATAAAATTTATTGGTTTTCGTGTATAATTAGATTATATTTTTATCATTTAATACAATATTGGTCATTAAAAGTAATTTTCCATTTAAAATGGTCATAAACACATATCAATATTTTGATAGTTTTTACTTCTGCAAAACCCGCTTACTGGGCTTGAAAACAAAATATTTTTTTGAATTAATTAATTAAACTTCTATTTTTTTAATTTTTTAATATTGAAATCATTTTTTAATTTGGAATATCAAAATTAACTTTGGGTTAATTTTTGGTATTTTTTTAAAAACATTCAATTTTTGATGAATAGTGAAAAACAATGTGTTATTGTTTAAAACCAACTTTTTATTTAATTAATTATATTCAATTTAAATTTATTTTAATGCCAAAATAGATACATAATACCAATATTATCAAATTTAATTCATTGAAATCATTTTATTATAAGAATATATATATAACTTTATTGAACTTTTTATCGTCTTTTACTCACTTTCTAGGCACATATGAAAATTTGAGTAAAACATAATTTTACCGCTTTATGTGAATTAAAAATAAAAAATACAAGAAAAAAAGTTGACATTAGTAAATAAAATGTGGTTAAATATGATGAAAATATTTTTTGTTAAATAGTAACTTTTGAATTTTATTACCACAGTGAAAAATATATAGTATAATTAATGGTAAATATGATTTTATAAATACCCTAAAACATGTCATAATTCTATCGGATAAGTTTATTTCAACCTAAATCAACCTTTTTAGTAAAATATGATCATTTTGATCCACTTGTAGTATATTAGGACATTAATCTTTTATTTAAGAAATGTTTATGTTGTTAAATTCAAAGGTTAATAACTAAACCATTTTTAATATAGGGTTATACATAAAATAAATTCGATTATAAATATTAATTATAAATTTAAAAATATTTCCGACATCATGGTATTTTATTTATAAATTTTAGACGTTTAATAGTTAAAATTATTTATGACATAATGATGATGCAGTAATTACCTTATAAATGAAGGATTAAAATAAATGATATTATAAATATCCAAATAAATTGAAACTAAATATTATTATGAATTACACAAATTTTATAGGGTAATATGACTTGTTAGGCTTGACTTGAAGTATATTTTTCTATGTTATCATGTCTTCGTGACTTATACAAAAACCTAATACTAAATTGGGTCAAAATTAACAAAAATTAGTATTTAAAAATAATATATTATTAAATAATAATATATTCTTAATAACACAATAATAGTAAAAAGGTAATATATAATAATATATATGTCATTAATGGACCTCTTTTGGTTCAATTCATATTTTATAGTAAGTTTATCAACCATGAAATATAAAAATACAAGATGTCATGGTAAAGGTTAAACTATTTAACTAAGAATAAAATATTAATGATAATATTAATTTGGTAACCAAAACATTTATGAAACCAATTTTTTTATGGGATTTAAACCCATCCACACAATGGAATCTAAATAAATCTATTTTGAGAAATTACAAAAGGAAACTGATTTTATAATAAATAATAATTCAATCATTTCCTAAAGTGACCCTGACCTCTCTTATAAAAGGATACATACCCTTCACTCAAAATCAAATCCCCAAAGTCATTTGGGTTGAAAAACCCCCACTCAAATATCCTCCGAAATACCATCAATAAATCCTAGAGGCCATACATTCATCATAAATCCATCCTATGGATCCCTTTTGGTCAAATCCAAAGGATGCACCCGGAGAGGAGGTAATAATTTCATCATCTCTTTAAAAGTTTTTTTCATCTTCCACTTCCTCTTTCATTGTTTTTTTCATATCAAAATAATATACCTAGTAAATTTTTAATAATGTAATGTTATTATAATTATGGTGCACCCATAGTCATTATTCTATCCATCCATTGAATGACAAAGTAACCATACGTGCATACGTACTGCTTACCATCTCCATGTTGTGGTGTTCTTTTTAATTCAACACTTCATTATTTGGATGAGTAAAATAATTAGTATAACACATGTAAATAATAAATATAAAATTTTAATGATCTGTATATATAATATACCATCCAATTACATACCATTTAAGCACTAAATGAATGATATTGTCGCTCGTGCGTACGTACGACTTACCATCACCAAGACGCGGTGAGATTTTGTCACAATCATATCCATTAATGAATAATTTTTATTTTATGAATAAAAATATTTTTCATAACTAAATATCATTCTGTATATGATTAAAATACATTCAATCTTTAAAACAAATGACTTATGTTACAAATTATATAAAGGAAAATAGATCAGTTATCACCCAAAACAATGATACTACAAAAATATCATAAACAAAGAAATATTATAAGATCATATATGATAACATATTTATGTATTTGGTTAGTTAATAATTTAATAAAAATTATCTCAACATTATATATGATGTTAACCTACACATTACTAATAAAAAATACAAGGTAAAGGCTTTTCACCTCACTTTTTATGCGTGTGAAATTCATGTTATATTTTCTGCTATGTCCTTTTGTGTGGTGTGTGTACTACCCATGATTATATTTTTTGTTCAATATACATAAATTTACAGGTATTTACTACTTTATTTTATGATCCTTTTTAATGGTATGTCTATTTCATATGCTACCAAAGCGGTAAGGGAATTTCTAATTTCAATTTCAACTCATTAGATTTTATGAAAACAACAGTTATTATTTTACTCAAGAATTATGCATGAAATCCCAATTTATTAATTTATATAGTAATTTACACTCCCCTTTTAACACCCCAATAATCCACAGTACATTTCCCTTCAAATAATTCAATAGCTTGAGTTGTACGCAACTTCGAAATTCAAACACATCGCGACAATTCAAACTAGCCATTATGAATAGTAATTCAAACTTATTGACATTTTATAAATTTTATAATTCAAAAGGGACTTTATTTTAGGATTCAGAGTATAGAAATAATCTTAGGGTGACTATTTGTATTTTTTAAAAAAAACTTTCATGTTTTGATGAATACTTGAAAAAATTTAGTTTTAATTTAAAACCGAATTTTTATTAAAAAATTATGTAAATTTATTTTACGTATAAATAGATATATTATACATATATAAGTTCAATGAAATTAATTGGATTTAGTTTATAATAATTTTATATATATAATAATTTTATTGAATATTTTACCGTCTTTTACCCACCTCCTAGGAGCATTTTCAAATTTAAATATAACATAATTTTTCTATTTCTGTGGGTTGAATTTTGAAAATCCCAGAGACCCTGTTGATATTAGTATGTAAAATGTGGTTCAATGAGATTAAAATAATTTTTGGTGAAAATTAGATTTTGACTTTTATTTACCACGGTTAAAAGTAAATAGGGTAATTAAAGGTAAAAATGATATTATTATTACCTTAACACATGTACTAATTATATTTTGTATGTTTAATTCAACCAAAACCACCTTAGATATAAAATATGATCATTTATGTCCACTTGGATTAGATTAGGACATTTATTATTATTTAAATACAAAGAATAGTTAGAAAGTGTTAGATTCAATGTTTAAAAACTAAAACATTTTTAATATAGAATTATACAAAACAAAAAATTGACTATAATTATTAATTATAAAGATAAAATAATTTCCCACCTAATAAGTTTTTATTTATATTTTTTAGAAATTAAATAAATTTATTTATTTATGACACAATGATGATGCAATAATTATGGTATTAGTGAAAGATAAAAATAATTGATATTATAAATATCCAAATAAATGTTTCTTGAGTCTTTTTATGAATTCCACTGATTTTATAGGTTAAGATGACATGTTAGGGTTGGTTATATGTATTTTTTTCAAATAATAATGTTGTTATGAATTTAGAAAAAAAAATACCAAATAGTGTCAAATTGGCATAAAAGAGTTTTTAAAACTAATATTATAATATTAATTGAAATTATATTCCTAAAAAACAACGGTTCAACCAATGGTGTTAAATAATATTATATATTTCAAATTAACCACTTGAGGTTCTCTTGGATGTTTATAGAATGTTTATTAACCATATAATAAAAAAACAAAGAGACATGGTAAATGTGAATCTATTAAACTAAGAGTAAAATCTAAAAGATAAGGTTAATATATTGATCAAAACCTCTCTAAATCTTATTGGTTGAGTGGTTTTCAACCCATACCCACCTTTGGCTTTAAATAATTCAGTTTGGAGCCAATATAATCCGAAAATTATTTTATTATAAAATAATATTTATTGCTTTTCTTAAGGTTCCCCTGACCCCTCTTATAAAAGGGAACACCCATTCTCATTAATTAACACCTTCAAAGACATTTGGATTGGAAAAAACCTAACTAAATACCCTCTAAAATGTCCTACCTTCATCCTAGATGCCATTATTTAGTTTGAAATCCAACCTATAGATCCTGTTTGATCAAATCAAAAGGAAGAACCTAAAGAATAGGTAAATATTTCATCACAACTTTCATGATCTTTTCTTCTTACACTTCCTCTTTATTTGTTGTTTATATTATTAAAGAATAACTCTAAAATCTATTATATAATATGTTGTTATTATAATTATGGTAAAACCATATTCATTTGTCTATCCATCCTTTGAATGACATGTCACCATATGTGTGTACGTACGACTTACCGTCTGCACGTCGTAGTGTAATTGTTAATAAATATATTATTATTTGGATGGGTATAATAATGATGTGTAATTTATGTAAATAATAAACATAACATGATAATTATTTATTATATATGATATACAATCAAATTATATATTATTTTAATAACAAAATAATTATGTTGTCCCTCATGCGTACATACGGATTATCGTCTCTACGAACGCGAAAAGATTAATTCCCCATCGTATCCATTCAAGAATAATTTTCAAAATATGATTAAAAATAATTGTTAAAGACTTAATATAATTCTAAATATGAATAAGATACATCCTATAACAAACATTACCAACGTATCAAATCATATAAAGGAAAACAAATCAGTTAGCACCCGAATGGACGATAATACTAAAATATTATTAACAGAGCACTATTAAAAGATCATATATGATATCATATTAATGTATATTATAATTTTATAATTTAATAACAATTATTTCACCATTATACAGGAGGTTAACATACCCTCAACCAAGTAAAAGTACAAGGTAAGGGTTAATTTCACAATCTCCTTATTATCCGAGGTTTTTTTTACGTATGTATCTTCTGGGACCTCTTTATAATCCACATCCATGTTTCTTAAAAATTTATTTCAAAACATTTTTACTATTAACTAGACTACGGGTTATAGTCATTTATAAATTTTTTGACTTTTTATAAAATGGTTTGAAAGGAATCCTTCTGTCGTTTTTCTGAAGAGGTACTTTGTGACCTTTTTTTCAAAATTATGGAAAGAATGTTTTTTTAACTTATACAGTAGGTGTGGCTATTTTCCCCCATTATAAAAACATAGAAGCTTCCCTTACAAGCTAATAAGAATATTTTCAATATAAATTCTTTTTTAAATTATATTACTTTTAAATAATTTCAAAATAGTAAGAGATATATCTCTAAAAAAATGTCATGATTTCATCTATGTCAACATCAATTGATAGATTTCAACCTCATTTGAAGTTTATTTATTATGATAAAAAATTTCCATATTGTATTGAAGGTTTTGTGATATGTTTTACTATGGATATTTTATTTTTAAATTGTTCATTGTTTATGGATAATGTATTGAAATTCTGTATTCTAGTTTTAATACGAAGGTTTATGATATGTTAAAAGATTTTCATATGAGGAATGCATTGGACTTATTATGTGACGGGTGGAGCCTGATATAGCTCTTCGATGCATCAGTAGGTCTCATGAGACAAACTAGTATATTTAAATAAGGCTTTGATGAAATATTATTTGTATTCTTGTCACAATTCCTTAACTATGTGGTTATGAAGTCTGGCATTATGCATTCCATCATTATGAATGTGGCTATTGATATTTCATGTGATTAGTCGACTAGTAGAATATCCATGTGAATTGGTAAATGGTATTATTTGATTTTATATTTTCCATATTATGATGAATTTCATGTTTAAAAGTCGTGTGTTTTAGTCTAATTCATTGCCTTAATGGTTTATGCTAATTTATGAACATTTCCTCTATATTGTTATCCTTATTGAGAATCTAAGCTCACCCCTTTATATGTTTTTATCTCAGGATGTGAAGAAGTATGTTATGAATAACCTACAGGGATAGTCTATTGGATCTCAGTGTTGTCTATGGAAACAATGTTGTCGTAGTTTTCCATTTTATGATGTAAAGTAAACCGTATGAACGCATATAGTACTACCAAGGCTACTAAACTAATCGGTCTTTCAAGACACGATCTTTTGTAATCATGCCAATGATACGTAATAAGGTACTGACTCTGGGCTTGTAGGGTCAAGGCATTATAGTTGGTATCTGAGGGTGTTTAGTAAAATCCTTGGAAACTAGATTTTGATAAACTCTGATTTGAGCACATATCCCTAAGATAGACATTGAGGATTAGTAGACAAGAACTTCCTAGAAAGTTTGTTTTGTAGATATGTTGTAAGTTTTCAAAGAAACACATCCCTGTCTTGATACGAAATGGTAGAGGTGGCTCTAGAATAGATGTTTTGGGGGTATAACCTGAAAACATCGCTTTGAGCTAGACTCGAATGAGAACTGGTGCACGACAACGGACCTTGATGCACTCTTGGTTATGAAACTCTTGGGGTATATTCATAGGATAATTCTAATTTTCTTTAAAAACCATAATGAAGGGTTTATGAGTATATAATTCCTCAATAGGAACATTTTTTTGATTATGGATTATATCCATAAACTGTTCAATGTATGATAAGTATTTTACAAGTTTGGAATTATGTATTTAGATTTGAATCTAATCCAATTTATTCCCTTGTTTAGAAATGGCACCTAGTAAAAGGAATGGAAACCGTATCAATGCAAACACTCCATGTATGGATTTCCCTCCTGATCAAGAAAAATATAGTGGAGTTCGTGATACAACTAGTGTTGATTAGAATATCAACATACTAGGAAAACTCACTCAGATTATGAATAACAACCATACCCATATAGAGCACCCTGATCCATAGTGTGAAGGATCAATGTCAGATCACTTCATAAGGAAACAACAACCAAAATTAAATGGGATTACAAATCCATTTGTAGCTCAGAAATGGATAAATTCATTAGAGAAAATATTCCATGCCTTATGGAGTAGTGAAAGGGAAAATGATTTCATGACAATTTACTGCCTCACTGGAGATGATAATTAATGGTGGTTATTTATTCAAATCACAAAGGAATATTATGAAGTATAAAATATGGAATTGGGGATGTTTAAAAACAATTTCATGAAAAATACATTCATCATGACCATCCTAGGGATATGGAAAGGCTATTTCTGAATCTGAGGAAAACGGAGTATGTGAATGTCGTAAAGTATGAGGATAACATTACAGGGTTAGTGAGGAATGTTGTAGATTGTATACATAAACCATGATGTAATAATGATCGTTTATTTGATAGGTTAAAACTATTTATTTATCTATCATTAGTCTCACAATACTTCTCATCATATTAAGATATTGTCTCATGTGCTATCAAGAAAGAAAAGGAATTATCTATGTCTTACGACTTTAGAGAAAATCAAGAGAAGAATAGATATGTTGAATACTTTGGATATGGAAATAATGGGAAGAAGGGAAAAGTTGAATATTCATCCTACAGTAAATGTGGGATGAAACACACTGGTACTTGCCTGAAGTGAATGGGAGTCTATTACATGTGTGGTGAAAAAGGCCACCAAGCTCATGATTGCAAGGGGAAGAAAGAGCTTGTTGATATTGAATGCTACAACTGTAGAGAATATGGGGAATTATGCGAATGAATTTCCTATTTTTCAGGAGAACATACCTTAGAAAAAGAAAAAGGAATCAAGAACAACCATATTCTATCTCTACTGCTGAGGTTGAAGCTCAAAAGATGTGGTGGCATGTAATTTAATGGTTTTATCAAGTTTATCAAATGATTTATTTGATTTTGGATCATTGCATTGTTTCATATCTTCCCAATTTTCTAGGAAAATTACATATTTCTAATTTGATTTAACAAGGGAGTTGTCATTCAAAACTCTTAAGGGAAGTATCATTGCAACAATGTTTTGTGAATCAGTCCCCATTAGGGCATATAAATGATCATTATCTGTGGTTCTCGTCATCATACCCATAATTTAATTTGATATAATTATTGGTATGGATTTCTATTCAAACCATGAAGAAAAAAATTATTATAAAAATAAGGAGGTTATAATTTTTGATGACGATGATAAAGAACTCCTTATCTTTTGAGAAGAATCATCACAACCTAATTTGTATCGAGATCCACCCCCAACAGATCAACTAAATTCAATTATTGGGGAGGAAGAGAAAGAAATAATTGTGGGTGAGGAAAAGAATGTTCAATTAGAAGATGTAACAATTGTGTATGAATATGTTTATGTGTTTCCAGAATATTTACATGGACATCCTCTAGAATGAGAAATTGACTTTTCCATTGATTTAATTCATAGTTTAAGGCCCATATTAAAGACCACTTATAGAATGGCCACTGTGGAATTAGTGGAACTAAATAAAAAACTAGATTAATTGAGTAACAAGGGATATATTCTCCCTAGTGTTTCTCTATGTGTTTCCCCTAACCTTTTTGTTAATAAGAAAGATGGATCTATGAGGTTGTGAATTGACAACAGGGATATCAATGCTATAAAAATAAAGAAAAGTAACACTGAACTCACATTGATGATTTATTCGACCAACTTCATGGAGATCAATAATTTCCAAATATTAACCTTAGATATGTATGTCATCAGTTATGTGTGAAGATGGAATACATTCTGAAAACAACATTTTGAACCAGGTATGGGCATTATGAGTTTATAGTAATGCATTTTGGATTGACTAATGCACCCTCTGTCTACGTGGATCTAATGAATAGTGTTTTCAAGGAATATCTTGGTGAATTTCTACTGGTATTTATTAATGATATCTTGGTATACTCTAAAAGCTATGAAGATCATAAAAATCACTTGCGCATTATCATAAAGACTCTTAGAATAAATGAATTATATGGGAATTTTAGCAGATGTGAATTCTTGATGCAAGTGATTTATTTTCTTAGCCATATCTTCTCTATGGTTGAAGTCATTGATTATCCTTATAAGACAATAGCAATCAAGGAAAGTCCATCACCAACGAGTATAACTGAGGCATGCAGTTTTATTGGTTTAACAGGTTATTATCGGCATTTCATCCAGAATATTTCCCGATCGGCTAACCCATTAATATAGGTGACATGAAACGGAGTTAAATTTGTTTGGAAAAAAGAGTGTGAATAATGTTTTGAATAATTTAACAGATGAGTAGTCATTGCTCTAATATTGAATATACCATCAAGGAATGATGTGATTGTAATTTATAGTCATGCTTTAATAAAAGGTCTTGGTTGTGTCCTTCTGTTGAATGGTAGGGTTATTGCCTATGCATCACGATAGCTAAAAATTGATGAAACAAACTATATCACTCATGATCTTGAGTTAGAAGCTGTAATCGTTTCTTTGAAGATATAGATACATTATCTCTATGGTGAAAAATGTGAGATATATACTAATCAAAATAGTTTGATGTATATTTTCACACAGAAATAACTCAACATGAGGCAAAGTCGATGGCTTGAACTACCCAAGGATTATGATTTTAGTATAAACTACAACCATGGGAAGGTCAATAAGTTCATAGATGTTTCGTGTAGAAACGATCATGGAGTTTTGAACAAGATGAGAGTTGAAAAGGATCCTATATACATGGATATATTAAATTTGGATATGGGAATAAAATTGAAGGTGAAACATCATTACATTTTCAAATTGTTTCCAAATCATCTTTACATGAAAGTATAATGTGTTCTCAAACTGATGATGATGATTTTGAAATGTTGATTAAAGATGTGAATGATGGGAGATTAAGTGAATTTTTGTATAAAGATGGAATTTTTAAATTTTGGAAGAGTCTTTGTGTTCCCGATATAACTGATATAAAAATGGGAATTTTGGATGATGATCATAGTTCCAATTTCTCTATACACCATGGTACCACTAAGATGTATAGATATTTGAAGGAACATTTTTGGTGGCTCAACATGAAGAGGGAGATTGATGATTTTGGTCAAGATGTATGGTTATTCAACAAGTGAAAGATGGAAGACAACAGCTTGGAGAAGTCATGATACCTCTTCCCGTACCTGAGTGGAAATGGGATGATATCAAGATGGACTTTGACATGGGGATACCAAAGACTCCTATAAGGAACGATGATATAATGGTCATTATTGATCATCTTACCAAGTCAGCACATTTTCTAACTATAATAGAAGATTAAACACTTAAAAGTTTGGAAAGACTATACATTAATGAAGTTGTAAGACTTTATGTAGTACCACTATCGATTATTTCTTATCGTGATCCCCATTTTACATCAAGATTCTAGAAAAGTCATCAGAAATCCCTGGATACTTAACTTCATTTTAGCACTTCCTACCACCCTCAAATTGATAGACAATTAGAACAGACTATTCAACCCTTAGAAGGCATGTTGATATCATTCTCACATGACTTTCAATGTATGTGAGATCAATATTTACCTCTGGTAGAATTTTCCAATAACAATAGCTTCCATTCAAGTATTCATATGGGGCCATATGAAGCGTTATACATAAAGAGATTTCGCACACCAACCTACTGGGATAATGTTGGTGAAAGAAAAGTCGTAGGCCCAGAAATGGTGGAGAAACGATGGAAAAGGTGAAGGTAATCCAGAACCACATCAAGGCATCTCAAAGTAGGTAGACGAGATATGCCGATAATTGAAAGAAGAATTTGGAATTTCTGGTAGGAGATCATTTTTCTTAAAGGTATCTCCATGGAAGGCTATTATACATTTCGGTAAACAGGGAAAATTAAGTCCCAGGAACATTTGACCTTTCAAAATTCCTGAACGAATTGGGGTTGTAGCTTACCATTTGGCAATACTTACAAGTCTCTCTAAAGTTCACGATGTATTCCAGGTATCAGTGTTGAGAAAATATATGTATAACCCAACACATTTGGGGATCATATTCTCTTGTTCTCCTTTCCATATTATAGCATGTAATCTCCATGCTTCTAAAGGGTTATTTCATGGGGTTTGGTTACTGCCGTCGTATCGTGGCATCCTCAGCTGGATGCAGTTGTCATGAGAGGAGGTTTGTGACCTGTTGTGTGGATAAAGAAGGTCATGAAATCTTCAAGGTAGCGGATTTGTGTCTTCTCTAATTGTTTATGTGCAATCGTAGAGTTAGCATGATTTATCCCTTTAGATCACAATGAAATTGACCTAATTAAATATTTTATCCAGAAAAGAAATTGTTATTGCATATATGTTACTTCATCATGTTTTTCTAGATAGTGTGATATGTATGCTTGCTTTGATTAGTTGTTCGTTCTGGATGGAAATTGATAAAGAAGATAAAGCCAGAATTAATTGATAATTTATTGTCTAAAGATAAAGAGGCATGTAAATGAATCTCGTTCTTATTGTAATTTGATGTTAATCAAATTAGTGCAGTAAGAATGTTTATTTAATTGTGATAGATTACTGATTAGGTTTCCCAAATTATGAACCTACGTTTAAAGAAAGATGGATTAAAGAACTGGTTGGTTGATAAAATATAACACCTGATAGGGTTCTGAGTTACCCTCTTTCTTGTAAAGTCGAATTCCTTATGGTATGGAGCCACGAGTGCTCATTTTGTATGAAGGCTAGATGCCTTATTAAAGGTACAAGATCCCATTTGATGTGAATTTTTGTTTCCCTGCTGCTTGTGTTGTGATGTGAGCCTGGATGGCTATTGTGATATGTGATGGCATGGAGGCCTTGTGGTTGTGGCAGCAGATGGTGACTAGAGTGGCGAGAAGCAATGGATTATGCATGTGGGTGTCGCGGAGGACACCAAGGATGATGTTATGGGATGGATGTGATGGCTGGATGTTGGTGGTTTTGTTTGGTTGTTTATCTGCTTTACTTTTCCCCACTTCTCAAGGAAGCTGGTCTTTCTCACCATTCTTTCGAAAGAGGCGAAGACACGCGGGGTATGCCCCGTGCTTTCTGTGTTTAGCCTCTTGAGGGAGAATGGGTATATGCTCTTTCTATGGGTGGAAAAGACTCTATGGGTAGTATTTCTACTAACCATGTTGAACCCCCTTTATGTTTAGTAGCATATGATCCTTTTCTAGAATGCTTGGGAATATGGGAAAGTTATTCTATAATGAAAGGTTGATTAAATGGTGATAATCCATGGGGTTGGAGATACTAGAATTTAAAGGTGATGTTGAATCATAAAAAAGAGCATTTGATTTTGAATGTGATTCCAATTTAGTTTAATGTGGAATTGTTCATGGTTAATTAATGTGTACATATTTAATTAACATACCATGGAACTGATAAAAATATAATGAAGTAATATAATAAATCTCTTCAAATGGTTGTATGTTTATAGGATTACTAGTCTTAGAAGTAGTAGCCCGGAGTCTGAGAAATGTTAGCTGCAGTTGTGTCTAAGACTAGGTTATTCCCATAGTGTGGTAGAGAGTTATATATATTCTATACTTTTTGTGTTTCTATACGCTACTCTACCCTGTCGGTAAGGGAAACTGACACCCTGAGGATTCTGAGCCCTGAGGGGGTGTTTTCCCCAACATTCCGATGGGAGGTTGAATTGCTGACTACCCCATTTGACCCCACTCTCTTCTCTTGGTAGATCTTTGTGATGGTAGGCACAGTGTTTAGTTTTCCCCATATATGTGTGTAGAGAGATGTAATGGCTTGTGGTTATTTCACACACACATATTCTGGATATAGTATCCTATGGACTACTATAGGTGTATCATGTATAGGCTGTGATGGCTTGAGGATCCTTACTCGGCGAATGGGCTGCGATGGATTGACGTATAATACCCGACATATGATACACGTTATTCAAGCTGTGGTGGCTCCCGGAAACTACCTATTTACTTATGGTTGCGAGGATAGTGTGGAGCTTAGCCCAGGTGTCTGTGGGAAAGCTTTTGTGGTGCACGTAGTGCAGATTGTAGAGCTTAGCCCATATTTATACGGGCAAGCCTTTTGAGAGAGATGCACAGGACATATGTCATTGGGGAAAAGCGGCAAACCAGTGGGGAAGTAGTAGCAGGGTACCCTTGATATTCATTACTATATGTTATATTCTTGTATGTGTTACGTGGTGAGAGTATTCATGGTGAGGTTGGGAATTTAGTATATCTGTTTAGGTGATGAGTTTGTTTCACTTGTTGTTCACTGTGCTTTAACATGCTTTCTATAAATTTACACGAGAGGCTTCGGGGAGGATCCTACTGAGTATACTGTTATACTCACCCTATGTAAATATAAACTGTTTTTCAGGTCACTTTGAGCAGGTTGGCGATCAGGCTGGTTACTACTAGCACGTGGTTGCTGGAGCTGTTCGGGCTTGTGGTTGCTACTGTCTGTTCCTTTTCTTTTGGGTACTTGTAGTTTCCCCTTTCTGTTGAAGTACTTTTTCATGACATTACATATGTGCACTTGGGTTTTCTTTTATATTTTAGTTTTGAGTTGGAGTTGGTTGTTGTATATTCTATCTCTCTCTTCTACATGTCTTCTCTTAGAGGGTAATGCCTCCCTTTGGTGTGTTACAATACTGTCGGTGCTAGTCGCCAACCTGGGGCATATTGAGGCAGGGCTCGAGGGTCATTATCTCCCTTCTCACATTGCCAGCCCAGGAGGGGTACACTTTGTGGGGAGGGGGTCGTGATAGAGTTGTATCAGAGCTCTGGTTGAGGTATTGGATGGAGTTTGGAGTTAGGGACATGGGAGGTTGCATGGGATGGTAAGGAAATAGTGCCATTCATATTTAGAAAGTTGGGTATACACTAGAGACCAGCAGAGACATAGGCGTTTAGGGACCCCTATGATCTGTTTCACGGACCTTTAAGTTTACAATGGTTACAAAACAAGGTGATACTGGTTGCAGGGTAGAGACCTAGGAAAGGATCATTCATTATTCTTCTTTGTGCCTGTGTTCGAATGGGTATACCTTGGGATAGGATAACCTAAAATGAATAAAAGAAAACAGTTAATTAATTAAGGTTGAGTCTTCCATATTTCAGTTTTAGGAGCACTAATAGTTTGTTATTTTCCAGGTATGGCTCCAGGTCGACGTCCTCGTCAGGTTTACACAGAAAATGTCCAGCATGGCCGTTCCAGCATATCGCTGTAGGGTAGAGGTTGACGACGAAGACACTTGGAGGAAAACACTCTGAGAGTTTCAGTGCCAGATTCTACAGAAGTCAGAGGGCTCTATTTCAGATGCAGTCACAGAAGACTGGTTAGAGGAGGTTGAGATCGGATTTAGTTTGATTCGTTCTCGGAAGGAGCACTAGGTGTCCTTGGTTGTGACGATGTTGTGTGGAGCAGCGAGGCAGTGGTGGATCTTGTTCCTCGGGGATTGTGAGGAGTCAGCGATCTCATGGGAGGAGTTTCGAGACATGTTCATAGTTGAGTTCCTTTCTTCGACCATGAAGGCGTCTAGTCATCAGGAGCTTCTTACCCTTCGACAGGGGAGCTCCAGTTTTCGAGAGTTTCGAATCCATTTCAGGAACCTTCTACGATATTCTTCAGACCTGATACCCGATGATGAGCCCAGGGAGAGGCATTTTGAGGAGGCTTTGCGTCCAGAGAAGCAGTGCCAGGTCGCCCATTTTATACTGAAGACATATCTTGAGGTGCTGGCAAGGGAAGAGGTTGTTGAGAGGACTTTGGCTAGGACCAGATCATCATAAGAATGGAATCGTCATGATTCCTCTCAAGGAAGAGCTATGGTCTGGGGTTCCCGGTTTTTAGGGAAAAAGTGTTTCCATTCACCTGGGGGTAGGTCCCAGCCCTTCCCATATCGTTTCTCTAGAGGGAACAACTCTCAGGCCTATGCCAAGGAATCATGCGCTTGTTTTTCTTGTGGTGGTCATTTTCATCATCAGCGGGAGTGCCTGACTTTTCAGAGCAGTCATCATGCACCGGGTGCTCCGCTCCAGGTTCCTCCGTTGAGGCAGTTCCAGCCAAGGCAGCAGCAGCAGGTTGCACCAGCTTTAGATCACCAAAGGATAGATGGGGCAGGCAGAGGACAACCCCATAACGCTCCCTATCCTCAGATATTAGAGTGCGGCCATGGTGGTGGGCGTCATTAGGATCAGAGAGGCTGTGGAGGAGGTCGTGGTCAGCTTCATGCTCGAGCATTGCCAGCCCCAGACGAGCTAGATGTCGTTCGAGGTACCCTTTTATTTTTTTCTACTTTTTGTATGCCGTGTTTGATTCAGGAGGGACACACTCCTTCATATCAACTACCCTTCTCCATGCTTTGGGACTTGTGGTAGAGAGGCTTCCAGTGCCCTTGGGGAGAGTACGCCAGTTGGAGGTCGAGCTAGTTTGTTTGAAGTATGTAGAGACTGTGAGCTAGTGTTGGGGAAACACCACTCTTTGGGAGATTTCCTATGTTTACAGATACAACCATATGATGACATCATGGGCATGGATTGGATGTATTCGGGGCAGGATATCATGGATTGCTTTAGGAAGAAGGTCATATTCTTCGGTGTGGATGGAGAGAAGGTGGTGTTAGTTGGTGAGTGAGATCCTCGGATAGGGTATAGGCATGTTCCATTATTATCATCCTTGATGGATGAGTTGATGTTGAGTTCATCAGAGGTTCAGCAGTTGGCATTTCATAGGGTCGTGGAGGATTACCCTGATGTCTTTCCAGAAGAGGTCGTAGCATTACCCCCTCGATGAGAGAATGAGTTTAGGCTCGAGCCAAAACCAGGAGCGTCTCCTATATCTATGTCTCCATATAGGATGGACCCTTATGAGTTGCGAGAGCTATGTATACAACTTGATGGTCTATTGCATTGCGGTTTTTTTCATCCATGTGTGTCACCATGGGGTGCACCAGTATTGTTCGTGAAGAAGGCTGACGACAGTTTGTGGTTGTGTGTTGACTATCGTCGCTTAAACAGAGTGACAATAAATAACCACTATCCTCTTCCACGGATTGATGATTTTTTCGATCAATTGAATGGTGCAAGTTGGTTCTCAACGATCTTGTTGCGGTAAGGATATCATCAAATGCGTGTCAAGGATGAGGATATCCCGAAGACTGCATTTTGTTGTCATCATGGGCATTATGAGTTTGTTGTAATGTCGTTCAGCATGACGAATGCTCTAGCTGTTTTTATCGGTTTGATGAATGCTGTGTTCCGTGAGTTCCTGGACAAGTATGTAGTGGTTTTCATCGACGACATCCTTGTATACTTGGCATCTGAAGAGGAGCATGCAGAGCATCTACGAGCCATCTTGGGAGTTCTTCACCAACAGTAGATGTTTGGAAAGTTGTCAAAGTGTGATTTTTGGGCTCGAGAAGTCCGTTTCTCGGGGCATGTTGTGTCCCAATAAGGAGTATCCATGGATCCATCAAAGATAGAAGAAGTTGTGTCTTGGGAAGCCCCCAAGATAGTGTCAGAGGTGCGAAGTTTCCTTGGTCTCACAGGCTACTACAGAAGGTTCGTAGCCAATTTCTCTCGAGTTGCAACTCCTCTGACAGATTTTACCTGGAAGGATCAAGGGTTCATATGGACTGACCAGTGTCAAACAACATTCGAGTATATAAAAGAGAAGTTGGTAAGTTCTCCAGTCCTTTTTCATTCAGCTGAGGGAGTCCAGTTTGATGTTATCTTTGATGCTTCACATTTGGGGTTAGGCTGTGTTCTCAGACAGCAGAGGTCAGTTGTTTCTAATGGGACTCGACAGTTGTGTCCCCATGAATTCAACTATGCCACCCATGATCTTGAGTTTCCATCCGTGGTGTTTTCTCTGAATTTATAGAGACATTACCTCATTGGTGAGCGCTTTGTGGTTTTCACTGATCTTAAGAGTTTGAGGTATGTTTTCTCTCAACATGACTTGAACCTACCATAGAGTCAATGGATGGAGTTCTTGCAGGAATACGAGTTTGAAATCTCATATACACCTGGAAAAGGGAATGTTGTAGCTGATGTGCTGAACCGAAAGTCACATAGTGATGTTGTGCATGAATCCGTCGATTCCTGGAGAGTAATGGAGGAACTTTCAGCTTTACATCTTGATGTGGAAGAGGTTGGAGTTAGAGGTTGTCTTATCCAGATGACGGTGCAGTCATCCCTGATGCAGAAGGTGAAAGAGTCATTGTTGGGTGATCCAAAGGTGGAAGTTTGGAGAGACATAGTTTTTTGTGGTGAGGCCACTGATGGTTGGTTAGAGGATGAAAAAAACCGAGTGTTGTATCACGACAGGATTTTTGTCCCATTGGTGTTGTGCGATAAGGTTCTCCTAGAGTTCCATAGTTCACCCTAAGCAGTACATCTTGGTGTGACAAAGATGTATTGATCTGTGAGGAGTCAATTTTGGTGGCCAGGGCTGAAGCGTGCGGTTGCAAAGTTTGTGACTCGATGTTTATTCTGTCAGAAGGTGAAGGTCGAACACCGTGTTCTGGGTGGTCTTCTCCAGCCATTAGAGATTCCTCAGTATAAGTGGGAGGAAATATCAGTGAAAATTGTTACTAGTTTACCTCGAGCTCTGGGAGGACATGATTCTATTTGGGTGGTAGTGGATCATTTGACAAAATCGGCCCACATTATAGCGATCAAGGAGTCGAGCTGAGTGGAAGTTTTGTCGAGGCAGTATCTAGAAAAGGTAGTGAGACTTTATGGAGTCCCTAGGATGATCATTTATGATTAAGATCCTTATTTTACCTCCAGGTTTTGGAGAGGTCACCAGCATGCTTTTGCTTCTTAGATATGACTTAGCATAACTTTTCGTCCACAAATGGATGGTCAGACATAGCGAACAAACCATAATCTTGAAGACATGTTTGGATCTTGTGTTCTTGACTTTGGAGGTTCATGGATGAGGCACTTATCCTTGGTGGAGTTCTCTTAAAATAATAGTTTTCACTCCACCATCGGTATGGCACCGTTTGAAGCCTCGTATGTCCGGCCTTGCCGTTCTCCGCTGTGTTGGACTGTGGTTGGAGAGTAAGCAATTCTCAGACCATAACTAGTACAAAATACAACAGAGATGGTACATGTGATTCTTGAGAGGATGAAGACAATAGAAGATTGTCAGAAATAATATGATGATCAAAGGAGGAGACCCTTGGTGTTTAATGTTGGTGATCATGTGTTTCTAAAGGTGACTCTCCGTCATGGGAAACAAAGGTTTGGTCGTGGAAGTAAGATTTCTCCCAGGGTTGTTGGGCCTTTCGAGGTGTTAGCTCGTGTTGGACCTGTGGCATATCAAGTAGCACATCCCCCATAGAAGAATCAGATACATAATTTTTTCTATGTATCACAGCTCCGTCGTTACCTTCATGATGACTCTCACATCATCGATTGGGGAGAGATTGATGTTGATGATGACTCCACTATTGAAAATATACCTATGGAGATCCAAGACCGCAAGGAGAAGGTGTTGTGTGGGAGTTCTATTCCCTTAGTTTGTGTCTTGTGGCGACATGGTGTCATGGAGGAGAGTGCTTGGGAACGTGAGTCACAGATGAGTGTTCAGTAACCAGAGCTGTTTTAAGTTGTTGTGCTGAGTTTTATTTGATCCATTCTTTTATGTACATTTGATGTGACTTTATTCTTTAATGGTATGGATATGGTTTGTTTGTTCCCTTGCTCTCAGATGTCATGGTTTTATCCCAGCTTTAGAACAAATCATGGTGGTTTTCCCTAGAGAGGTATCCTATATGGTGGTTGTTCGGACCCCTCTTTTCCTCAGGTTGGTTTTAAATTCCCGAGGACGAGATTGTTTTGAGAGGTATCTGATGTAATTTCCCAAACCTCTCTGGTCCATTACTTTGTGAAATATTGGTGTTGGAGGTGTTCTGGGAGGTCAAGGGTACTTATCCCCAACACATTGCCAATTTTCCAGTTCTATGAACAATGTTTCCAGTTTTATGAATAGTAACAGATCAGTCTCACAGATCGGTCTCACAGATCAGTCTCACAGATCGGTCTCACAGATCAGTCTCACAGATCGGTCTGACAGATCGGTCTCACAGATCAGTCTGAGAGATCGGTCTCACAGATCGGTCTGACAGATCGGTCTCACACATCGGTTTGACAGATCGGTCTCCCATATTGGTCTGACAAATCGGTCACACAGATCGGTCTCACAGATTGGTCTAACAGATCAGTGTAGAGACCTGAAGCTTAACGTAGATTGACATTACATTACTTTTGTGGAATACTTAGTACATAACAAAAACACACACACAAGGACCGTAATAGTTTAGTGTCTTTGGAAACTCGGGATATAATCTTCTAATCGTGGTGAAAGATCTTCATCATCTCCCATAAAGATCATCCTTTTTTTACCTAAAACCTTTCTTTATATCCTGCGGAAATGAAAACATAAAAGGGTGAACTCAAATGCTCAGTAAGGGTAAAAAAAGAAATTTCAATCACATCATATTCATAACAACATTACATTTTGGAAATCTTAACCTGTAAAAGAGATCATAATATCATAACATGGGATAAATCATAGTAGTGAAATGTAATCCCAATAATCATAACATTAAACATGAAACTTTGTGACATACACACATAATCATAGAGAATCATTTCTTATTAGTCAAGACTCATTTAAAAGACAATCTTAGTGGACAATGTCCATTTCTGAACCGTGTTCACTGCTCGTTTCAGTCCTATTTCACTGAACCGGTTGAACCTGCTGTTCCAGCCATGTCTATCTCATGAGATATATAATCTTTACCCAATGAATTGGATGAAGATATAGGTCCCACCCATATCATAATGATACCATTCTTATGTGTGCCACAAAATCATAAATCATACATCATTGCATAAACCATGTAATAAAAATGGGAATCTTAAACATCGTGAAATCATAAAACAATTCATATATGATAAATGAATTCATAAATATAATTCCATCACAACATAATCAAATAAATGTAATAATAGAGATAGAAATAGAACCCTTTATTATCTTAGATGGAAAATAATTTTGATAAAACAGTTGAACTCCATTCTTGAGGAAAATATCCTTTCTACTTCAAAAACACTTTTCCTTTCTTAACATGTCATAAAATTTTAAACTAAAAGAAGATGATTAAAAATAAACTTGAAAACTTTTAAAGGAATCTTCTTGGAAATATTTTTTTAAAAATCCATTCATGTCTTATATGTTAAAAAAACATTCTTCTCTTCCTTTTGTCGGATAAGTCAAAAAGTACCTCGTACGAAAAACGAAAAAAGATTCCTTTCATATATTTTACAAAAAACTCACCGAGGGGTAAAATTGGATTTAAAAAATTGTAGGTGGATGGAAATAATATTACATATTGAGGAAAAATGGATGTGGATGATAAAATACACCCGAGTAAATTTCAAAGTATAAAAAATCTTGGATAAAAATGAGATTGTGATATTTTCCTTACCTTAGGACCGATTTGATTCATAAGTGTTCGAACCATCTATATATTGATTTAAATAATCTCATTGACTTATTACATAATCATACTCATTTTTATGATATCATATATGGTTCACTTATGACTTTATATTACCCGTTCTTTTGTAAATTACATGTTAAAGAGCGTTTTGGGTAAAATTGTTTCATTTGTCGTCCGTGTTTTGACTTGTAATTTTTCATAAGATTACTTACATCATGATTACATAATTCCAGAATATAAATCATTATTTATATATAATATATATTCATAATATACATATATATAATAGATCATTAAATGGAAATAAATACATCGTTCATGGAGACGGTATGTCGTACGTACGCATGAACTCTGTTTTCGTTTCCTTATTGAGTTGAATGGAATTAAGTAGATGAAATACATATATATACACATAAATAAATTATCATTATTATGTCATATATTTCCTGATTACTTATTATATATACTTTATAATCATTCATGAATGGTTAACATGGAGAATGAATCTCATCGCGTCGTGGAGACGCTAGTTCGTACGTACGCACGAGCGATGATATCATTCTCATGATCGTGGAATTGTATTGGAGTGTATGTATACTATTTAAGAATCAATATCACTTTACAATAATCATATATAGTTATTATGTACACCATTATACCCATTCAAGTATGGTGGTGGTGGAAAATAGATTACACCACGGCGTGGAGACGGTATTCCGTATGTACGCACGCGCGATGATTTCGTTTTCCGTAGGTTGGATAGATGGTGAATTAGGGTTGTTTCATAATTATAATAACAAATAAGTATATGAGTGGTACTGATTTTATTACTTCATAATGAAACAACCTAACAAGAAGAAGTGGAAGAAGAAATAATGTTGAAAGAATCGGTAACGGACATTACCTCTTCTTTGAAGCGCCGATTTGAGATCTCTTTTTAGGGAACTAAAATTTGTCATTGAAGAAGACCATAACATCTAGGATATTTATAGGGAAGTGGAGAAGAGAATTTTTCAGGGGTTTGATGAGCTTGAAGGCTCATAGTGGTGTGAGGAAGAGAGGGAGGAGGTGCCCTTTTATAAGGGAGGAGAGGGGCTCCTTTGGAAAAAATAAAAATATTATTTTATTATAAATCCAAATTCGGATTTAAATATCTCCAAAATGATATATTTCGAAGATAAGGTGGGGATGGGTCGAAATAATTTCATCCAATTGAATTTAGGCAATTTTAGGTCATTATATTAACCTTATCTTTTAGTTTTAACTCTTAGTTAATTAGATAGACATTTACCAAGTCACATTGTATTTTTATATTATATAGTTAATAAACATACCATATACATCCAAGAGACCCCACAAGTGGTCCATTAATGATACACCTATCATTATATAAGTAGCTTGGCCGAACATTAGGTTTTTTAGAATAAAATGACAATTAATAATATAATATTTGTTTTAAAAACTATTTTATGTCAATTTTGACACTGTTTTGTAATTGATTTTTGTGAAAATCATAACAGAATGATTAGTTCGATATAAGTTAATTATATCAATATTAACATGTCATATTAACCTAAAAAATTAGTTTAATTAATAAAAAGTCTCAATTTTTATTTATTTGGGTATTTATAATATCAATTATTCTAAGTTTTCACTATTATGGTAATTACTGCATCATCATTATGTCATAAATAAATTAGAATATTTAATGTCTAAAAATTATAAATAAAATATCATTATGTAGGAACACTTATTATCTTTCTAATGAATATTTAAAATCTAATTTATCTTATGTATAACCCTATATTAAAAATGTTTTTGTAAATAAACATTGATTTTAACTATTTTAACCCTTCTTTAAATAAATTAATAATAAATGTCCTAATCTAATCCAAGTGGGCCTAAATGGTCATATTTTATTCTTAAGGTTATTTTTGGTATAATTACACGTATCCAATAGAATTAGGACATGTTTTAGAATAATAATAATACCATCTTTACCCTTAATTACCCTATTTACTTTTAACCATGGTAAAAAAAATAAAAAGTTACTATTCACCAAAAATTATTTTCATCTCATTGAACCAAATTTTACATACTAAAATCAACAGTGTCTCTTGGATTTTTGAAATTGCACTCACAGAAGAGGTAAAATAACGTTTTATGAAAAATAAATTTTTTAACTACCACTTAGTGGTTTCACTATTCATCAAAAAATGAAAGTTTCCAGAAAAATACCAAAAAATAGGCCTAAGCTATATTTGATATTATGAACTCGGAAATGATGTATATTTCACCAAATTCAAAACATATCAGTTGCATTACATAATTTGAAAATTAATTCCCGTCGTCAAAACAAATAGTGTGTTCTTAAGAGATAATAACTATTAAAAGATTTGACACTTGTTTATGTCTGGTTTAAATGTGTAATTACATCCAATGACCAAAATTTTATTAAATTGTAAAAATAAATTCTAAATATAATTTAAAACCACTCAAATTAATAATTTATGACTATTAATTATTTCGATTAAAAAGGTTGTTTTTAATTAAAATTTATTATTTTTCACTATTCATCAGAAAATGAAAGTTATCCGAAAAGTACCAAAATTTCACCGTAAGCTAATTTCGATATTCTGAATCCAAAAATGAAGTCCATTTTGAAAAATAAAAATTCAAAAATTTCAAAAAGTGGTTATTACTATTCATAACAGCTTGTTTTAATAATATTTAAATAGCATATCGTTGTTTAGTGAAACTCGGTATTGCGTACTACACACGCTATCGAGGAAGGTCGCGATTGCGTGTAATGCAAGGAATGTCAAGGATGTGTGTTGTGCAAGATCCTTTTGGTGTATCATACAACATAAGAAATTAATGAAATTAAAAAGAATATTTTTCATTAATTCTCGGGGTGTTACATTCTACCCCCCTTAAAATAAACTTCGCCCTCGAAATTCGTCAGGGTTATAAATGCTTTACTACTCGGAAGTTTATTTAAAAGAAACCCACATCGTAAAAAGTAATACCAAAACCAAACTTTAATAACAAAAGTATGAAACGTAATGGTTTCCCAAATAAACTAATCACTGGGTTTCCACACAGGTGAAAATATGGATATGGAAGAGAAATCTATCCATCATGTTCTGATGGAGAGTGGTAGAGAACATGGATATATAAAATCCCGCAATCACAAAGCCATAAATTTGAGACGATCTAAGGTACCATCTGATTCATCAGATATAAGAGCACTATGAAAACATTTTTGGTTTTCAAAATCATTCCCCTAAAGTTGATGAAATTGGAATTAGAATAAATACTTTTGTGATTTTGGTATAGTCTCACCATTAGTCATTATTTGGAAAATTTCCACTTCATCTCTTAAAGAAATTAAGTTGAATTTTTCATTTGTGATGTGTTAGCAGATCATGTGATAGAATGAGGGGTCATTCCATCTGTCTCAAACAAAAGGTTTGAAAAGTTATCATTAAATCTGTAAGTCCATCTATAATGAGATTAATCATATATGGTTCCTAAAATGGACTTATACTTCCTATATCATACTGGTTAATATAATGAAACTAGTTTCTACTAAATAGGGGCTTCTTGTAGGCTAGTGGTGGGCGATAAATGCCAGTCGCACTTTGGTTGTGGGTTCAATTCCTACAGCTTTGTCCGACGCGATGGGTTGTCGCCCGTCCTGCAGGTTGTCCTTTTTCTAAAACTACATTACTATAACATTCCATCAATAATATCGAAAAAAAATTCTATCCTAACTTATGTCCAACATAATCCATTCAAATCATTAGGCTTATCTAAAATACATCAGTCCAAGCTCATAGTATAATGAAAATGATTACTTGAAATGTCACATAACAATCACGTGAATTCCATCATTTATCACCCATATATCATAAGATATATCTTCTTGGTCAAATTACAAACATGTGAATACCTCAATCATGTATTCTCTTGAAGAATGAATACCCATTGAACCTTAGTGAAAACATGAATGCAGTTAAAAGTTAACACTTTCCCCAAACCAAAATCCTCAAAATTCTTTATACTCAAACCATGATATCACTTATTCCTTATATCAATCATGATCTCACTAGTACAATAAAACATCTCATTATCTTATTATCCATTCATTATGCGCATATCATCTAATTACCAAACATATCTCAATCACTTTCCATGGTTATCGGTACCGTAAAATTATTGAAAACCACAATAGACCAATACATAAATATTCCAATATTCCACGATACTATATACAACATTATTTTGGAATCCCATTACATAAACACTTAATCATTCCCCCACATCGTTGTCATATTCAACATCGCCAATAGTGATCGCATGTGACTTCCCTTTGTCCTTTTCCTTAAGTGGTTGCTCATGTCGATCATCATTAACCCTTGGATTAGAGAATTTATTAGAATAATGCCCCATTTCCTTGCACTTGAAGCATTGAAGTGTTGGTGGTGTGTTCTCTATAGTCTTTTCTTTATTCACATCATTAGAAACCCTTTTTCCATTACATCGACACTCAGCTACTCGATGACCTTTCTTTCCACAACTTAAAACATTTTCTAGTCCCTTTAAGACAATCTCCACCATGCTTTTTTCCACTCTTTGTGCATAAGGAAACATTCATCTTATTTTCACCATTATTCTGAGATTTCTCCTTGAACTCCATCTTTCGTTTCTTGTCAAAAATATGAGATGGATAAGTAACAAAAACTTCCATTTCTACCTTGATAGCACAACCCACAATTTATTTATAGCTACTGAAGTCTCTTATAGCGAATTCCCTTCGAAGATTTGGTTTTCAGCCACTGAAGAATCGATCAAAATTACTTTCAGGTTGGATGATAAATCCAGATGCATGCCTTGCAAGCCTTGTAAAATTCACATTGTATATACCAACAAATTCATCATCATTTTGCATTAGTTCATTAAACTCCTTCTCTATCATTGTTCGAATAATATGAGGGAAGTACTTATTGAAAAATATGTTCTTGAACTCGTCACAATACATGGACTCAATTTCATCTCTTGGCCTCATATTCTTGATAAGATTCCACCATTGATCAGCATCACCTTCCAAACGATACACTACTAAGATGACGTTATCATGTTCAGAACATTGAAGAACTGAAAATATCTTTTCAGTACTACTGATCCACTGTTCAGCAACAAGTGGATAAGTAGACCCACTGAAAGAAGGTGTACGTTGCCTCATGAAGGACTCAATAGAATATTGTTCCCTTCTCTGCTCATTTGGAAGTCCTGAATGATTCATATCTTGTGTAAGTATAGCAATAAGATTTTTCACTCCATCTCCCATAACATTTGTTTGTTCAGGACGATAATCATTGCATTGTCCATTACATTGATCAACACGGTTCCTTCGGGTTCCAGCCATCGTCTAAAACCCAAAAAGAATAGTGTGAGAGGAAAAAATCACTCTAGGGAAAACAACATAATAAAGGGGGAGTACCTTCAATATCTAACATCTTTGGTTACTGTAACTCTAGTACTATAACCTATACATATACTTAACCTTAGGGACATCCCTAGACATACCTTATAAATATATCTAGGGATCTCATTAAAGTTTTCACATCCTAGTTTCCAAAGGTTGACTAAACCTTTCCTCTGATACAAACTGTAGCGGTCTGGAATTACTTCTAATGGACTATAATTGACACCTATCAGGGCACTCCATGGGCGGATACACCCCCTGGGCGGGACACACCTCCATCCCCAGTGGCAGCCATTTCCTCATGAAGCCCTTGGGCGGAGAGCCATGCTTCGTCCAACGCTCACATGTGAGAGTTCCCAAGGATCAGATACATTTCTACCTCCTTTTCCACTGATACCAACTGTATAGACCCGAAGCTTAATGTACATGGACATTACATTACTTTTGCATAATACTTAGTACATAGCTAAAACACACACACAAGGACCGTAATAGTTTAGTGTATTTGGAAACTCAGAATATAATCTTCTAATCGTGGTGAAAGATTTTCAAAAACTCCCATAAAGATCTTACTTTTTTTACCTAAAACTGTTCTTTATATCATGGGGAAAATAAAACCTAAAAGGGTGAGCTCAAATGCTCAGTAAGTGTAAACAGAAGAAATTTCAATCACATCATATTCATAAAACATAACATTTTGGAAATCTTAACCTGCAAAAGAGATCATAATATCATAACATGGGATAAATCATAGTAGTGAAATGTAATCCCAATAATCATAACTTAAAACATGAAACTTTTTGGAATACACACATAATCATAGAGAATCATTTCTTATTAGCCAAGACTAATTTCCAAGACTGTCTTAGTGGACAAAGTCCATTTATGAACCGAGTTCACTCCTGGTTTCAGTCCTGTTTCACTAAACCGGTTTAACCTTCCGTTATAACCATGTTTATCTCATGAGATATAAAATCATTACCCAATGCATTGTAGGGAGATATAGGTCCCACCCATCTAATAATGATACCATTATTATGTGTGCCACAAAATCTTAAATCATACATCACTGCATAACCCATGTAATTTAAATGGGAAACTTAAACATCGTGACATCATAAAACAATTCATATAAGATAAAGGAATTCATAAATATAATTCCATCACAACATAATCAAATCAATGAAATAATAGGGATAGAAATTGAACCTTTTATTATCTTATATGGAAAATAATTTTTATAAAACACTTGAACTCCATTCTTGAGGAAAATATCCTTTCTACTTCAAAAAAACATTTCCTTTCTTAACATGTCATACAATTTTAAACTAAAAGAAGTTGATTAAAAATATAATTGATAACTTGTAAAATAAGGTTCTTGGAAATAATGTTTTAAAATTCCATTCATTCCATATAAGTTAAAAAAACATTCTTCTCATCCTTTTGTCGGATAAGTAAAAAAGTACAGCGTACGAAAAATAACAAAATATTCCTTTCATATCTTTTACTAAAAATTCACCGAAGGGTAAAATTGGATTTAAAAAATTTTAGGTGGTTGGAAATAATATTACATATTGAGGAAACGTGGATGTGGATGATAAAATACACCCCAGTAAATTTCAAAGTCTAAACAATCTCGGATAAAAATGAGATTGTGATATTTTCCTTACCATAGGTCCAATTTTCTTCATAAGTGTCCGAAACTCCTATATAATGATTTAAATAATTTCATTGACTTATTCCATAATCAAACTCATTGTGATTATATCATATATGGTTCACTTATGACATTATATTACCCGTTCTTTTGTAAATTCCTTGTTAAAGAGCGTTTTGGGTAAAATCGCTTCATTTGTCATCCGTGTTTTGACTTGCAATTATTCATAAGATTACTTAGATCATGATTACTTAATTCCAAAATATAAAACATGATTTATATATAATATATATTCAGAATATACATATATATAATAGATCAGTAAATGGAAAGAAATACACCATTCATGGAGACGGTAGGCCGTACGTACGCATGAACACTACTTTCGTTTTCTTATTGAGTTGAATGGAATTAAGTAGATGAAATACATATATATACACATAAATCCAGTATCATTATTATGTCATATATTTCCTGATTACTTATTATATATTCTTTATAATAATTCATGAATGGTTAACATGGAGAATGAATCTCATCGCGTCGTGGAGACGGTAGTCCGTACGTATGCACGACTGATGATATCATTCTCATGATCGTGGAATTGTATTGGAGTGTATGTATACTATTTCAGAATCAATATCATTTTACAATATTCATATATTATTATTATGTACACCATTATACCCACCCAAGTAAGGTGGTGGTGGAAAATAGATTACACCACGGCGTGGAGTCGGTATTCAGTACGTACGCACGTGCGGTGATTTCGTTTTCTGTAGGACGGATAAAGGGCGAAATAGGGTTGTTTTATAATTATAATAACATATCAGTATATTAGTGATACTGATGTTATTACTTCTTAATGAAACAACCTAAGGAGAAGAAGTGGAAGAAGAAATAAAGTTGAATGATTTGGTAACAAACATTACCTCTTCTTTGAAGCACCTCTTTGAAATCTCCTTTTAGGGCACTAAAATTAGTCTTTGAAGAAGACCAGAACCTCTAGGATGTTTCTAGGGAAGTGGAGAAGATAATTCGTAAGGGGTTTTCCGAGCTTGAAGGCTCAAAGTGGTGTGAGGAAGGGAGGGAAGAGGTTCCCTTTTATAAGGGAGGAGAGGGGCTCCTTTGGAAAAACTGAAAATATTATTTTATTATAAAGCCAAATTCTGTTTTAAATAGCTCCAAATTGATATATTTTTAAGCTAAGGTGGGGATGGGTCGATATCCTCTCATCCAATAGAATTTATACATGTTTAGGTCATTATAGAAACCTTATCTTTTAGTTTTAACACTAAGTTATTTAGATTGACATTTACCGCGTCACTTTGTATTTTTATATTGTATAGTTAATAAACATACCATATAAACCAAAGAGACCCCGAAGTGGTCCATTAATGATACAACTATCATGATATATGTATCTTGGCCGATCCGTAGATTTTTAGGAATAAAATAACAATTAATAATATAATATTTGTTTTAAAAACTATTTTATGTCAGTTTTGACACTATTTTGTAATTGATTTTTATGAAAATCATAACAGAATTATTAGTTCGAAATAAGATAATTAAATCAATCCTAACAAGTCATATTAACCTATAAAATTAGTTTAATTCATAAAAAGTCTCATATTAGATTTATTGGGGTATTTATAATATCAATTATTCTAATTTTTCACTATTATGGTAATTACTACATCATCATTGTATCACAAATAAATTAAATTATTTAATGTCTAAAAATTATAAATATAATATACTTATGTATTAAATCTTATTATATTTCTAATGAATATTTACAATATAATTTATCTTATGTATAACCCTATATTAAAAATGTTTTAGTAAATAAACATTGATTTTAACTATTTTAACCCTTCTTTAAATAAATTAATAATAAATGTCCTAATCTAATCCAAGTGGGTCTAAATGGTCATATTTTATTCCTAAGGTTGTTTTCGGTATAATTACACTTATCCAATATAATTAGGACATGTTTTAGGGTAATAATAATATCATTTTTACCCTTCATTACCCTATTTACTTTTAACCGTGGTAAAAAAAGTAAAAAGTTACTATTCACCAAAAATTATTTTCATCTCATTGAACCAGATTTTACTTACTGATATCAACCGTGTCTCTCGGAATTTTTAAATTCCACTCATAGAAGCGGTAAAATTATGTTTTATGAAAAATTCATTTTTTTAACTACCACTTAGTGGTTTCACTATTCATTAAAAAATGAAAGTTTCCAGAAAAATACCAAAAATTAGGCCTAACATAGATTTGATATTATGAACTCAAAAATGATTTCTATTTTACCAAATTCATAACATATCAGTTGCATTACATAATTTAAAAATTAATTCCCGTCGTCAAAACAAATAGCATGTTCTTAAGAGATAATAACTATCAAAAGATTGACACTTGTTTATGTCTGCTTTAAATGTGAAATTACATCCAATGACAAAAATTTTATTAAATTGTAAAAATAAATTCTAAATATAATTTAAAACCACTCAAATTAATAATTTATCGCTATTATTTATTTCAATTAAAAAGGTTGTTTTTAATTCAAATTTATTAATTTTCACTATTCATCAGAAAATGATAGTTATCCGAAAAGTACCAAAATTTCACCCTAAGCTAATTTCGATATTCCGAATCCAAAAATGATGTCTATTTTGATAATTATTATTTAAACAATTTAAAAAAGTGGTTATTACTATTCATAACGGCTAGTTTTAATAATATTTTAATAGCATATCGTTGTTTAGTGAAACTCGGTATTGCGTACTGCACATGCTATCGAGGAAGGTCATGATTGCTTGTAATGCAAGGAAAGTCAAGGATGCGTGTTGTGCAAGCTCCTTTTGGTGTAGCGTACAACACAAGACCTTAATGAAATTAAAAAAGAATATTTTTCATAAAATCTCGAGGTGTTACAATCTGTCTCACAGATCAGTCTAAAAGAGAGGTCGGACAGATCGGTCTGACAGAGCGGTCTGACAGATCGGTCTGAAAGATCGGTCTCACAGATCGGTCTCACAGATCGGTCTGAGAGAGCGATCTCACAGATCGGTCTGGTCTCACGGATCGTTCTTACAGATCAGTCTGACAGAGCGGTCTCACATAGCGGTCTGACAGATCAGTCTCACATATCGGTCTGACAGATCGGTTTCAGAGATCGGTCTGACAGATCGGTTTCACAGATTGGTCTGATAGATCAGTTTCATGTACAGTAATGGTGGGTGAACAGTGTTTCGAGATTCCTACAGGTTTTCCCCTTTTGACATTTCCTTTGATGTAAAATACGTTTAAATCCTTATTTTAAGGTCTCTTAAGGCCGTTTCAAAAGCCATAAATCTTATATTAATTATTCGCAAGTCTTGGAATGTTTTACATGGTCAAACCACGTGGGTTAATGCGATCCTCTTTTAATGGAGAATTAATCGCATCTTAAACTGTTTCCCCATTAAATCTTCAAATAGTACATGTTATCATTCTCCATTATTATTCTCCTTTGTTCATGGCTATGAGACGCTAGAACTATTCAATCCTTTCCATATGAGTTTCACAATCAAACCCTACTACTCTGATTGGTTTCGCTCTATTTTGGATGCAACCGAGCTGTGTCAGTGAATCTTCTATATAAGGTATGTATTATCGATTTTGCTTTGGGGATCATCTTCTCTTGTTCTCATTTCCATATTATAGCTTGTAATCTCCATTCTTCTAATGGGTTTTTCTTGGGGTATGGTTTGTGCTGTCATACCGTGGCATCCTCGAGTAGATGTAGTTGTCACGAGTGGAGGTTTGTGACCCGTTGTGTGGATAAAGAACGTCAATAACTCTTCAAGGTAGGGAATTTGTGGCTTCTCTAATTTTTTATGAGGAATCATAGAGTTAGAATGATTTACCCCTTTGGATCACAATGAAATTGACCTAATTAAATATTTAATCCGGATAAAGAAATTGTTATCTCTCGTATGCTACTACCTCATGTTTTCCTAGATAGTGTGATATCTATGCTTTCTTTGATTAGTTGTTCGTTCTAGATGGAAATTGATAATGAACCTGAAGCCATAATTAATTGATAATTTATTGGATAAAGATAAACAGGAATGTAAATAAAAATGGTTCTTGTTGTAAATTGATGTTAATCAAATTAGTGTATTAAGCACGTTTATTTAATTATTATAGCTTACTAATTAGGTGTCTTAAATTTCAAACCTACATTTAATTCAAGATGGATTAAAGAACTGGTTGGTTGATAAAAGATAACGCCTGATAGGTTTCTGAGTTACCCTCTTTCTTGTATGGTCGAATTCCTTGTGGTTTGGAGCCACGAGTGCTCATTTTGTATGAAGGATAAATTCCTTGTTAAAGGGCCAAGATCCCATTTGACGGGAATGTTTGTTTCCTTGCTGCTTGTGCTGTGATGTGAGCCTGGATGGCTATTGTGATATGTGAAGGCAGAATGGCCATGTGGTTGTGGCAGCGGATGGCACCTAGAGCGGTGAGATGCAATGGTTTATGCATGTGGGTGTCGTGGAGGACACCAAGGATGATGTTATGGGATGGATGTGATGGCTGGATGTTGGTTTTTTTGTTTGGTTGTTTATCTGCTTTACTTTTCCCCACTGCTCAAGGCAGCTAGTCTTACACACCCTTATTCTGAAAGAGGCGAAGACACGTGGTGTATGCAACATGCTTTCTATTTTTAGCCTCTCGAGTGAGAATGGGTATATGCTCTCCCTATAGGTGGAAAACACTCGATAGGTAGTATATCTACTCACCGTGTTGAGAGCCCTTTGTGTTTAGTTGCATAGTATGCTTTTCAAGAATGCCTGGGAATATGGGAAAGTAATTCCCTAATAAAAGGTTGATTAAATGGGGATAATCCACAATTATGGAGATACTGGAATTTTAAGGTGATGCTGAATCTTAAAAAGGAGCAGTTGATTTTGAATATGACGCCAATTTAGTTTAATGTGGAATTGTTTATGGTTAATTAATGTATACAGAATTAATTAACATACAGTGGAACTGATAAAAAGAGAATGAGGTAATATAATAAAGCTCTTAATATGGTTGTATGCTTATGGGATACCTAGTCTTAGAAGTATCAGCCCGTAGTCTGAGAAACGTTAGCTGCAGTTTTTTCTAAGACTAGGTTATGCACATAGTGTGGCTGTGAGTTATATATATTCTGTAATTTTTGTGTTTCTATACGCTACTCCACCCTGTCGGTAAGAGAAACTGACACCCGGAGGATTCTGAGCCCTGGGGTGGTGTTTTCCCTAACATTCTGATGGGAGGTTGAATTGCTTACTACCCCCTTTGACCCCGCTCTCTTCTCTTGATAGATCTTTGTGCTGGTAGGCATAGTGGTTAGTTTTCACCATATATGTTGGTAGAGGGATGTAATGGTTTGTGGTTATTTCACACACATATATTCTGGATATATTATCCAATGGACTACTATAGGTGTAACATGTATAGGTTTTTATGGCTTGAGGATCCTTACTCAGTGTATGGGCTGTGATGGAGTGAGGTATAATACCTGACATATGATACACGTTATGAAAGCTGTGGTGGCTCACGAAAACTACCTGATTACTTATGGTTGTGAGGATTGTGTTGTGCTTAGCTCAAGTGTCTGCAGGCAGGCCTTTGTGGTGCACGTGGTGCAGATTGTGGATTTTAGCCCAAGTTTATACGGGAAGCCTTTGGAGAGAGATGCATAGGATGTATGTCTTTGGGGAAAAGCGGAAAAGCAGTGGGGAAGTAGTAGTGGGGTACCCTTGATATTCTTTCCTATATGATATATTCTTGTATGCATTACATGGTGAGAGTATCCATGGTGAGGTTGGGAACTTAGTATACCTGTTTTGGTGATGAGTTAGTTTTACTTGTCTTTCACTGTGCTTTAGTATGCTTTATTTACTTTTTCACGAGAGGCTTCGGGGAGGATCATACTGAGTATACTGTTATACGCACCCTATGTATATATAAACTGTTTTTCAGGTCACTTCGAGAAGGTTGGAGATCTAGTTGGTTACTACTAGCTTGTGGTTATAGAAGCTGTTCAGGCTTGTGGTTGTTGCTGTCTTTTCCTTTTCTTTTGGGTACTTGTAATTTCCCCTTTCTGTTGAAGTACTTTTGCATGACATTACATATGTGAACTTGGGTTTTCTTTTATATTTCAGTTTTGAGTTGGATTCGGTTGGTATCTATTATATCTCTCTCATCTTGTGTTCTCTTAGAGGGTAATGCCTCCCTTTTGTGTGTTACTATACCCCCAGTGCTAGTCGCCAACCCGTGGCCTATTGGAGGTAGGACTCAGGGGTCATTATCTCCCTTCTCACATTGCCGGCCCATGAGGGGTACACTTTGTGGGGCGGGGGTCGTGATAGATAGTGTATGGGATCTTAGTGTTGTCTATCAAAAAAAATTTATTGTATTTTCCTATTTTATTATATAATGTAAAAATTATGAATTCATTAAGTACTTCCAAGGATACTAATCTAAATTGTCTTTCAAGATGCTATCATTTTGTGTTCGTGATATTGATATGTAATAATGCACCAACTCTGGGCTTCTGAGGTCAAGGAGTTACACAACATTGTATGAATAATATTTTTATACACATTATAAATATATTTATAAATACTCATCTAATAAATATAAACTTGACAAGGGTAATCACAACTCAATTTATATTCATTGATTTAAACATCCAAGTCATTGTGGTTATTTTTACATGAATATGTGTGAATTTACACTGATTGATTTACACTGAATATCAAATAATATTGTGTGTATTTATATATTTCACACATAAATATTTAATTGATTTATCTTTATCCTAGGGTTACAATATTTATAAGGTATTTCATCACAGTTTACATTCCACTATGAAGTCCATGTAGTTATGCACCAATTCACTTTTATATGGTTTATATACAGTACATTGACATAGTATATCATGAATCCCTTTATTATCATAACATTATATGGTTTTTATAACCTCAAATATTTATATTCAAGCATCCCTCATTTGTTTATAAACTCTAACTAAAATATCATTTCCAATGTTTTAATTATTTATTCCTCTAAATCATTCTCATTATTTTCCTTGTTTTAAAAATAGTTATATGGATTTATTTATATGTACATGATTGTTTTAAAATTAAAATTCTTTTTAGAAGTTTCAAAGTGTAATGGGACAATGTTATTTACAAATATAATTAGAATGACTGCTTGATTAATAGTGAGACATTTGTATGTTTTCAAGAAAAATGGGATATTTCTCTCAAATATTTTTACTAATTATTTTCATCTATGTCAAAATACCTAATTATTCTTGATTAAGGGTGATTAATTATAATAAAATATTCCATATTGTATTTAATGAGTTAATTTTTTCAGTGGATGTGCTATATTAATACAATTCATGGATTGTGGATAATTTATTGATATTTCATATGCTAGTTTTAATATAAATGTTTAGATTATGTTCCAACCTTTTCATATAAGGAATTAATTAGACATATTAAGTAACGGGTGGAGCCCACTATAGCTCCTCGATGCATCAGTAGGTCTCACGAGACAAGCTAGTGTATTGGAAAAAGGCATTGAAAAATTATTATTTGTAGTCTAGGAACAAGGCCTTGAATATGTAATTTTTATGTCTGTAATTATGCATGCGATCATTATAAAATTATCTATTTATATTACATGTGATTATTTGGCTAGTGGAATATCCAAGGGAATAAATATATAAAATTATTTGAATTATCATTTCCATATTAAGATTATGTTTATGTTTAAATGTATTTTGTTTTAGTCTTATAAGTTTCCATAAATGTTTATGATTATTTATAATAGTATCCACTATATTGATTTTTGTACTGATCACATGAGGTCACCCCTTTCTTCTTTTTTCATTTTATTAGGATGCGAAGAAGTATATTATGATTAAATTTTAGGGATTGGACAAAGAATATGAATGTGTTCAATAGAATCAAAATGTTGTTTTTCTTTATTTCATGATGTAATGTAAAACATATGTATGTATCTAGTACTTCCAAGGATACTAAACTAACCAATCTTATGAAACATGATATCTTGTGATAATGCCAATGTTATGTAATAATACACTGAATCTGGGTAAATAGGGACGGGGTGTTACAATGATGAATTACAATGTGTCATCATCGTTATTATAATGATCTGTCAAATATGATGTGTTTTCACTTTTGATCCATGATTCATCATTGTTATCCAATGGGAGGATCCTCATATCTCTCGGTAATAGATCTCTAGTATTTATCAGGTTATGTGTCTCACCTGGAAAATTCTCCATATAAATATATTTAAATATTGATATTTTTTCCACAATGAAAATGAAATAGAATAGTTTTATTAAATTATTTTATTAATTTCATCACCCAATAATTTTTTTTACAAAATAACTATGTCGATTAATGTTACATCATGTCTATCGTAAAGCACATTTTCTTACATCAATGGTACCTTCATATTTCTCATCAAGGAACCCATTTATATGTTATTCAACTTTTTTAGTAAAAAAATTTGTGCATTCTATTTAATATATTTTGTGTGTATAAAAGATTTATTGTAGGACCAACAGGTCTCAGAGTCGCATATCGTCGAAGAACCTGGTCGAGAAAATAGTCTATATAATATCAAAAAATATTGCACTGAAAATATTCTACATTACAATTGTTTTTAACCTCACTTTAATATTTTCCATTTTCATATCATCATTCAATAAATATAATTTTTATATTAAATGGGATGACTAAACACTTTCACGAATATAGGTTTTGTTGTTCATTGTATCATTGGCATCTATTTATATATGGTTGGATATCATGATTTTCTAATTTTCCTTCTATGAAATAATTTATTGAGTGGAGGGTTAATGTGGCCTTTCTAATCTCTTCTTTATATGAATGGTTTCATCATACTCAAATTGTTCTTCCAGAGTATGATATCTCATTAAAAAAAACTCTACATAGTTGGCAGGTATTAACATTTCCTTGAGATCTGTTCGTAATAATCCCACCTTTTTATAGCCTATATTGAGTAGATTTATTTCCATAATTAGAACAATAAAATCATAGAAACTATTTATTTTATATTATAGAGGATATGGTCTCGTTATTCTTTTTTTACATCCATGCACATCATCTTTCCAATAACTCATTTCCTTATCACAATATGACATGTTATGTCCCAGAACGCAAATGAATTGAAATTTATATAAGAACAAATGTCTTATCTCTTACATTTCCAAACATCTACACCTATTTTTTTAAAAAATGTTGACTAGATATCCTCTATGTATAGTTAAAGATAATTTTCTATTATCATTTCAATTTTATTTCAATATTTATATTTTAGGACATGAGTTTGTTTTTTATATGCCAACATTCAAAATCACATTATATTCTATCACCATGTTGGCATCAATTGATGTTTCGAATCCACTTCCAAATACACTTTCTCCCATGCATGATGATATCTGGTCATTTACGGCTATATATAATCATTTATAACCATTTTAACACTTTATAATAGCAATACATTGAAGAATCATCTAAATAATATGTTTTTCATTGATTCCTAGAATTATTTATTGGTTTCATGTTTCTTCCAAGGAGTAATGACATCATTTTCAGACTCTAAATTGTATTAGAATTCTAAAATAGTCTGCATGTATGGTCACTAATAAAATTTTAATACTCTACAATTTCAATAAGATATTCCAAAACATCATATGATATTTCAAGAGTTGTTTAATTGTATGCTACCCCTAAATCGATGCTATCAATTTATTCTTCACGAGAGTCAAAATACACTAAGGAGACCTCCAAAATGTCCCTAAGAATTTTTTTCCCTTCATTGAATGTCAATATTATCAAGATAATCATCAAGTATCACATTGAGATAAAAAACACAATTCAACTGAATAACATTATATTTTTAGGGGTTTACCATTTCAATATTAGATATCATGGATGATTAGGTTTTAATTTTATTGTATGGTTATTAATATACAAAAATAATATTTATCATTGTGTTCATATTTATATATAATCTCATTCTATATATTTTTTTGTGATTCAAATTCTCTATTTTTGTGAAAATGATTACAAGGATTCTACATACTTACTGAATTACTTTAATCATCATGGAACATCCATGGGCATAGAGAGGTAATGTTACCAAATATAGAAATTCAAAAAAACTAGATAAAACATTATTTTAAATCTCCCTTACGCACATTATTTTTTTTTTGAAAATGAGATATATGTTTTTCTACCTTATTTTATTAATCAGTACTATATATAAAGACCTGTTTTTTTCTATGTATTTCAATACCAATTCCTTATGTACATAAGTTGTTTCATCCTTTGTATCAAATATCATTTCAAAAGATACCAAACTACTTAGAGGATCATTAAGGGAATGTTTATAAAGACCCATATTCTCATGGGATACATATTTTTAATTCTAAAGTGGTGGAAGACTTCTACTAACTTTCTTAACAATGTCAATATGTTTAATTTTAAATCAATTTTCTAATTTTTCTAAAAAAATATAAAATTTGACTAATAGTGATATCTTCATTTTCATAATGATGAATTATGAGATGAATGAACCTATTGTCAAAATCATTACTTCTAACCTCTTTTACACTGTCATCACCTAAATATATATTTTTCTAATTTTCCCCACATATAATTAAAGGATATGTAGCTTTTCACATTAAAATATATTTGATTATATAGAAAAGATATAAGGTTATCTTGTCCTTTGGAATCTAAATCCATAATTTTCCTATCATTTTAAATAACAGTTAATAGATTCACATTAGTGTGTTGAATCCATTTAGTAGTGTAAAAAATAATGTTCATCCCAAGGGATCTCATGTGAGATCTCATCACATTATTCTGTATCTATAATTTTTTTCAATCAAATAAATGGAATCCCCAAATATTTGTTGAATTCTCCACAAAAAACTATGGTCAACTATTTAACTCTAAAAACACGTACACATAGATATGACTGGTAGTCCACCAGAACACAGTGAGGGGAGAGATGTAAATCATGGTTTCAATAGTTTCTTTTAAACATAATGAATTTTTTTCTCAATTTCAATAATATGTTAAACATTTATGATAGAATCATGTTAAAAAACATTTATATATAATTATACAACATAATATTTTTACACGTTTCACCCCCAATGGTTTGTGAAATAGCCATTTGAGGATAGTGTATTGGTTGTACCCAAAATTCATTATAATAAGGTATTTTTGGAATAAATAAATATATAAATAGTCACTCTATGATACGCACACATATATTATAAGATTTGGTGTTTATAAAACTGCCTCCATATGAGAAATTCACTTAAATACCACTAGTTTACTTCTTTAAGGGAGTTATAAATAAGTTTAATGAAATAATGGTTGCTTCAGTAGATTGAAATTTTAGTCTTTGTCCCTCACTATCCTGAGATTCTTCTTACACAGTAGTATTAAATAAATTTAGTAGAAAAAACTAATAAAATTAAAAAAAAAATCTAAAACCTTCTAGAGGGACATCTCAATCACTTTATCACTTCATTGATTGATATTTTAATATAATGTACCAATTTTTTTATTTATTATGTAATTCGAAATTAAATGTTATATGATTATTATCTCATAATTCATGATATAGTATGTTTAAATTTAAATTATTTCATCTTTGTGGATTTGAAATCAAAATTAATATTTTTTAAAAGAAATTATACAATATCTCATTCTTTTGTGTTTCTTAAATTTCTATTGAAATTCACACATTATATTGATAATTTTCCCATAGAATGTACATTTGATATAAATATCATAATTCATGTAGGATGTTCATGATTATTTCCTAAATAGTATACTTTTTCTTTCATATTGTGCATATGTTGAATTTTATTTGATAATAATAAAAGTATTGAGAAATCAATATCCACTACTCATTGTGTATATTTATATACAATTCATGTTGTTTTTCAATTAATTTTTTAATTTTCTATGTGAATAATGATTTGGTTTGCATATATTGGGGGGTTTTGATTATTGATATCCCCTCAATGAATCTATAGTTCTCCTGAATATAATCATTTATCCAAATTTGAAAGTGTTTAACCTAGTAGTTTTAAACTATCCTGATTAATGATCTTAATATTTAAAGTATCAAGATTCATATGAAAAATAAATCCAATTATTAATAATTATCATCATTTATAATTATTCTACTATTGTGATTCATGAGACTTTAACTATGATATAATCACGTGATGCATTTTTTTTATATTATTTAATAAATTAAGTTTGTGTTCGTTTATTTACAATACCATATTTATCATACCTTTTATATTCAAGTTACACATGTCATTTAAATGAAATCTATTGCCAATATTTTACCATTCCATATAGATCAATCATATTAATTCATGAAAGCTTATATTAATGAAATCCTTTACTGGATATTTGATCTCAGACTTATTTTCTTTACTTTTACCTTGATATGAAGAAGAAATCATTGAATGGGTTTTCAAGGATGCATTTTATTTAATTTTGTTATATATTATGTTTCACTTCATATTTGTAATATAAAATGGGTATCATATATGTAACTATTTATCCAAAAGTTTTATAATAATCATTCCTTTAGGATTTTACCATTTATATAAATGCCAATGTAATAAAGTAGTCATTGGACTCATAAACGTAATGCTCCCCTAAAAATGTTTTCTAGACCATTCTTTTACCTATATGGGTAGAATCATTATGACCCACAATTACTACTAATTATGCACTAACCATGAACCACATACTATTTCAGAAAAATCTAGAGCTCTTGGATAAGAACAAACATGGTATTCTCCAACAAAATTAAACATTTAGGAAATTTTATTAAATAAAACAATAGTTTAATATGCAATTTAATGTATCCTTACTTATTTGAAATTTCTGGACATTATAATTCAACAATTGATATTGATCTCAATATGATCAAAACATAATGAATGTACTTGTGATTTTTGATCAATAGATTTATATTTGGTGATTTATGTATCATTCAATCATATGGATAAATTGGAAAATCATAATTTTTATCATAACACACATATAAATATCATCAGTGATGAATGTTTTGTGGAATTTATACCTATAAAACATAAATAATAATATTATTATTAAATAATTTCATATATGGGAATAATAATATCATCAATTGAATAGTAAATCTAAAATACATAATCTATTTATATTTTTAATAGTATGGTGTTCAAGAGTTTTTTTTATTTGATTCATGTAAATTGCCTCATAATGTTAATAATTATTTTTTGTTAAACATGTTGTTCAACGATAAGTTGAGAAGAATTTTTATATAATTATTATATCTTTTTATGAGTTAAATTGATATTTATTGTATAGGTGTAAATTGAAAATTATTTGTTTTAATTATATTTAATTGATAATATATATTTTACATGAGTTCATCTCACATGTAATTTACCATTTATAATTATTATTATTTTATGTATTCTCTGAGTTTAAATATGGATATGTTTAAATTAAAAGAAAAATACCATCCAATAACACATGACTTTTTTACATGGTTCTTTTGGGATGAATGTAAATTTTGAAACATAATATAATATATTGAATAACCAATTTTTAATATAGGAAAAACCATTTGTAATATTACATTGGGAAATGTGAATGAAAAATTATTATTCCAAAAAATGTTTTCTCATATGATGAAAATTCTTGGTAACCTAATACCATGAAGGATAATTAGGGAACTTTCTACATTGTAATTGGTGATGTATCACATAACATGTATTGGTATAATTTTTGAACTGATAATTGATGTTTCATATTCCAAAAAAACCATTGTATCAAAGGATTAATTCATTAGAATGTCGAAACACATCGTGGGGGTTCCATAGTGGGAGTGGTACACGGCTTGATAAATCAATGACATAATAATCTACATGAAAAGTTTCACCCTATTATTTAGATCCACACTCTACACTATACATCATTTGGTGGAAATAATAACTAGGATTATCGATATGAATATTGGCATTGTAGTAGTCTAATATAGGAGTTCTTAGAATTATGATTCCATAAGAGTTTTACTTCATTATGTAAACATATTAAAGTCAATAATATTACTGATAATCAATATATTAAAATTTCAATTTTATGTAAATGTTTGTACTTAAATAATGTAATGTATTTAATCATGTAATTATTTATTATTTAAAAGAAAACAAGTGTTCAACTAAAATTGATTCTAATAATAGGAAAACAATTTCATCAAGGAAATTATGTTTGATTATCTAATGATTGTTAAACATTAGGGAAGAAAGAGTGGATTTTCATCATGACCCTTGGTGAGATTTTAATATATTTTAATGATGTACACTTATCATTCCAAAACACATTTACAAACATTATTGGGATATTTTTTGTAAATAATTAACTGTATTATATATCTTATATTTTTTAACATTTAAAAATATATTTTTATGATTTTTTTTCCACATAATATTATAAATTTGAGGAGATATTTAATATATATATAATATATAAATAAGTACAAATACCCATAGATATTTTTTAATATTTAACAGTAAATTGAGTAAATAAAATGTGGTCTTAGTTAGGAGAAAAAAGGAGGATATAAGTGGTATCAATTATATACATTTTAGACATTGTCTATGAGATTTTATAAGTTTTAAGATATTTTGTTGTCTTAGTTTTATTAAATTTATTTCATTCTTATCATGGATCATTCTATTAGTCCTTCTAATGCCATGATGGTTAAATTTTTTTTTCCAAATAATTTAGTAATGGGTTGTTGATATAGATATGTTATTTGTAGAAAATGGTAATTATTGAGGGTTTTAACTATTAATACATCTCCTATATATTTTTAAAATATTTCATTTATTACAAAATTGTTTTGATGGATGAATTACTTTTTAATGTGTTAACTAACTTATTTAATTACCATATTGATATTTATAGCATTGTGAAAATATATTTCAATATATTTTTGTCACATAACAATTAAATAAATCAACCTAGATTGTCATATGAAATGTATAGTTTATTATGTGGTAAGTGATATCAAAGACAGTGACTAAATTAGTTCAATTCACAAAAATAAAATTTATTATCATTCGTTCTTTTCACATCACAAATTTATAATCCCATATTTACTAAATATAATTCACCATCATCAATAAAATTTTATTTCAAACGTAGTTATTTATTTAAAAATATTAACCATTCTAAATTCTGTTAATATTATTCATAAAAACATTAAGTACGAGTAAAACCATGAAACATAAAATTAATTTTCTTTTTTAGTTACTAGGTTTATACATTAATTTAAAATAATAAACATGTTCTAAATATGAATAAATAATTTTCTTTTTTATTTATATTTGTATTGGTTTCTAGATAGAAAATATAAAATAATTTAATTCTATTTTAAATTTTCTAACCAAAAAAATCCCAAACTGTTGGGTTATGGGAAGTAAAATTTATTTTTTTCAAAAATGGAAAATAATTTTAATTTATTATTTATTAATATTGGTAGGGAAAATTAATATAACTAACAATAACATTTACCAAATGAGAATGAATAATTTTTTTGTTAATATGTCAAGAATTAACCACACACCCCACACATCTATAATGATATCAATCCTTACTAGTTTTAAATTCATCACATACTTGAGTGTTGTTATAATTTGGTGGGTCACTGAAAATATTAGGTACTATAGATTGTAACATGTTCATAGTTACCAATACAAATGTTATTTATAGTTCATTGTGGAAAGAATGATCACATAACTCTGTTAGATATTTTTATATCATATGTATTCATTTTAGTATAAATAAAATAAAATTATTTATTTCCCAATTAATTTAATTGTGATCAAGGGACATATAATAGGATTTTTTAATGGATAAAATTATATTAGTAGATACTATAATGAAACATATGTATATAAAGATAACCTCACTAGTTGAACTAAAAAGAATAAATAAAACTAAGGAATGATGATATGAGGGGATGTTATTGGATGGATTTTTCAATCCCGTGTGGTTATAATGTGAAAAAAAGAATATTGAATTTTTTATATAAAGGATTATATGTTTGAGGATAAGAAAATAGTTTTGTTCATATAATAGAGATATCTATCCTGTTGAGACCAATTTACATTCAAGGTATAATATTACATTATTCCGATATAGAATTTATATAGATATAAATATTTTCATCTAGTAGTTACATCACAACATAATTATTTGATAAATTCATAAAAATGTGAAAAGGATGTATAAGGAATTAATGTTATATACTCACGTTACATGTTTAAAAAATTTTAGAAATTAATAGTCCTCACTCATGAGTACACACGACATATTAAATTAATGGTGTTTATTTTAAAATATAATGGTATTTGTAGAAGGTTCTTAGTAATAGTAATGTTTATTATTTTGTAATAAAATATTATTGGTATATTAAAATGGAATAGAAGGAGGAAAATATTGGAAAAAAAATCTATATTTAAACATAGAATGAATATAGGAAAAGTAGTTTCTAATCTACAGAGGATATCTATAAATAATTTCAAAATGTATACAAGTACTGATATTATACCATTGTGGGAAGAGGATTAATTTGAGTAAAAAATGTCATAAACCAATATATAATTACTCAATTGTATATGAATTACATGTTTGTAAAAGTTTTTTAGGTAAGTTATTTTTGAGAATTTTTCCAAGAACAAAGGGACTTTGAAACATATCATTAGCTTCATTATCTTTAATATGAACTGTACAGAAGAAAATTTAGTAGTATATATTAATAAGAAGTAACAAATATTTAAATATGAAAATTCAATCTACAAGTTAAATAGAAAAATGTAGTAGTAATTGAACTGAATATTCTAGAAATGTATAGTATACTGTACAATAACATACACAAAAAAAATTAATCATTGTGTTGTAATAAATATTATTAATAGGGAGTTTTTCTACAGGTGTGTAATTCAGTAGAATATATCATTATAGCCTTGTAATCTTCACAAATGCTGACAGTCAGTAAGTCCATCATCATTATCAAAAACATGTGACAAATTTTTCTACATAGAAATTTTTGTTAGATGATTTGAAGCTAGAATTTGTAGTAATTGGAAGTAGTGAAACTCGAATCATAGATTTAACAGTTAAATAGTTTTTAACAGTATATAAGTCTTGATTGATAAAAAAGTTTTATAAAAAATATTTATATATATATATTATACATTAGTTTATAACAATTTTTGTTGTAATACTGGAAATAAAAATTAATATCGTAAAGAGAAGAGTTATATACCCTAGTTGAAGACATGATCGATGTTGACATGTGAAATACGGTGCTAATAACTAATGTCCCTGGAGACGAGCTGATAGTTTGATGGACCTATCATGATATGTTAAAATGAATTTTAGTAATGCAATATGATATTTTTAGAGAAAAAAATTTATAAAATTGAAACACATGATACCTAGATATTATCAACACCACAACATACTCTTGAACACCCAATGTTTTGATATTCAAGTATAGTAAAACACAAAACTATAATGTTCTATGATTTTTTGGGTTCAATGAAAATCAGTAATAAATAAAAATTTACCTGATTGTGTTATAATATTTTACAAATGATGTTGATGTAGTTTTCATTATCATTCATATAAACCACTTTGTTGCTATTATGTTCTAATGAATTATGGGGGTTCAAATGATTGAAATTTTTTATATCAATTGCTAACAGAACCATCGTTGACATTAAATAGTTTAACTCTTAAGGGAACCGTAAATTATCATCATCATCCTATTTTTAAAATGATACCAAATGTAAGTTTTAATATTGAAAATATATATATTGACATGATATATGAAGTTGTCGTTACTTGTATCAAATCAGCTCTCAATTCAATAGTAGTAATTTTTATATATTGCATGATTTATTTTTCAAACAAGACAACTAATAAAGAGTCTGTCTGGTCATTATCCATTAGTTAAAATCTAAATCTTTTGGAGTAAATATCATGATATGACTATTAGTTTCATTTAATATTTTTCATAAATGTTTATGAGGTATCAAAATTATAATAACAAATTAAAAATTAAACAGTTATATTATCACTTTGAATTGATTTTATTTTGAGAAAATTTGAAGGAGTGGCACAAAAATCATCCATTTAATAAATTCAGCGTCTTTATTCATGAGGTGTTTGAACAATTAAAATAATTTAAAATGTGTAGTGTTTAAAAAATTATAATAATCATACATGTCAATTCCATGCCTTGCACTAAATGGCATATAGGGAAGCGGGGAATTTTTTTTATATATGTAATAATTTGTCTCAGAACCTACAACCTGATTCTCTTTAATTTTTAAAGAATGAATGACTTGTAGGTATCATTTCAAGGCCTCTTTACTCAAAAAAACCAACAAGGTGTCCATCAAAGAAACCTGAAATGAATTATCATTCATTTTTGTAGTTCAATCTACGTTTCATTGTACACCACATCTACATAATCACTAATATAGTGACCATGTATAAACTTCTGATCAATGATCTATCAAGGAAAATGGGGAGGGACAATATTTCTTGGATTAAAGGTAGTATTTCCTATGTAAAAATATATCAGACTCTATCTTCAATGTTTGAATCAAAATAATATAAACCATTTTATTATATTTTAAATTTGAAAGTGAATAAATATGTATATACTCACTTCTTATACAAGATGATATTAAGGAATTTGAGGAAAAAATGAATTACATGACTTCTAACATCATCCGAAGATAACCCCCTTCCTTTCCAAACAGTAGTGAACCCAATAAAGGAGTTGTGAGTGATAAAATCAGTCCAATGATTTTCCTCTTAAAGACAATCATTTGGTAACAACTAATTTCAAAAAAAACTTGCCATTGAACCACATCAACCAAAAAATTCATACCATGATTAATGAATGAGAAAGGATGAAGTTTAAAGAAACATTTTTTGAATTACCAAATGATCAATACATTTTATTAGCATTATTTTTTCATTTGAATCTCATTTATTTATCGAGTTTCCATTATAATATAAACATATCATCTATTCCTTTGTTATTAATGTATTTTATGAAAGAAACTATTGTAGTTATTAGAATTATATACCATGTCCTGGTACCATCAAATTAATTTTTCATGGCCAAAGTCATGCATGTAAGTCACGAAATCATTTCACATAAGAAAAATTTTTCAATGAAAAAACATACATGACACCATTTGTTCTTAAAGAAACTAATAACTGAAAAATAGAATAAAATGATCAATGCTAAAAAAGAGGACATTGGTCCAATAAAATTTCAAAAATGGGGTAAAACCAACAATAATAAAGAATGAAAAACATTGAAATCAAAATATTATTAATGAAAAATAATCTGGATATTTATAAAATTACAAAGATAAGAAATTTTATTAAAAGGCTTCAAAACTGGAAAAAATATGCTTACCAAACATGTTCATCAAGTGAAATATAAGATAATATAAAGTGATCACCTTTCGAATCCTAAAAATTGTTAATGAAAACAACAAGTATTTTATAAATTTTCAAGGTTAATAACATTCCTTATAAGGAATGGAACATTAAATATTGGGCTTACCAAACCATTTTTCCAAGTTAAATATAACAATTATTAAAATTAACCCTATTAAATTTAAAAAATGATAAATTGAAATTACTAGGGTGTTTAAAAATTTACAATGATATGAAAAGGAATATATTATATATTTATCTTACAATGGAATAATGCTAACTACATATGAATAAAATGTTATTCCATTTCATGGTACAATAAATTTACTTCTTCATGACTGATGTCTTGAAATTAAGTCACTGATTCATGACACAAACTAAAATATGTGAGGAAAGAAATCATATGTGAGACCACTTATTCTAAATGAAACTAATAACTAAAAAATTTAATTAAATGATAACTACTAAAAAAGAACATTAAACCAATGAAATTTAAGAAATTTTGGAAAACAGACAATAATAAATAAAAACAACCTTTCAAATCTAAAAATGATAAATGAAAATAATCAGGATAGTTAGAAAATTACAATGATTAAACATTTTATTAAAATGCATCAAATCTGAAAAAAAAAATTGGGCTTACCAAACTAATTTTGAAAGTGCAATATATGCCAACATAAAATGATCACCTTTCTTTTCTAAAAAATTGTTAAATAAATTTATCATGATAGTATAAATTTTCATGGATAATAAATATCATAATTATTTTTAAATATTTAAAAAATAGGCTTAGAAAACCATATCTACATGTTCAATTTATTCCAGCCTAAAAATACCACCTTTAAAATCACAAAAATTATTAATGAAAATAACCTGAATATTTAGACATTTACAAAGATAATAAATTTCACTAAAATGAATAAAATTTAGAAAAATTGGGTTTACCAAACATTTACAACAAATTCTCTATAATTGTTTATTAAATGACCACCTATCAAATCTAGAAATAATTTAAAAATGACATGGAAAGTTAGAAATTTTATAAGATAAGTAAATTCAATGAATTGATTATAAATTGGGAAAATAGGTCTTGGAAAACAAGTTCCGCGAGTTCAATTTAATCACAAATAATATTACCAGCTCTCAAATCTAAAAAAAATAATTAATGAAAATAACTAGGACAATTATAAATTTTTAAAGATAAAAATGTTCATTAAATTCCATAAAAAATATAAAACTAGGCTAACAAAACATGTTTAGTGAGTTTTATTTAAGACAAAAAAAATAAAATAAAATATAAGGAAATATGAGCATGAAATTTTAAAAATAAAAAATCAGACCATTCATGCTAGAAAAATACAATATATAATGAACATTTATGAAAAGGAATAAAACAACAACAAAACTCATACATTCTCATATATGTCAAATTCAAGTACTGTATTGTTAAAATCAAGAAGCACATGACTATCGCTGAATCATTAAGTCCATGAGTTTATAACAATATAAAATTGGTCAGTCCATATCCATAAATCAAATCTATATGGAGAATGAGTTGCTAAAAACACCAGGATTAAACTTCATTGAGCCATAAGATATGCGTATATTTTCTTTGTCTTCCTCGATGCATGTAAATAAAACACAATAATTTCATAATCGAATGTAGATTCATCATGAATTTTTTTATTTTCTATGTCAGGATGAGAATAGTAGTCAGTAAAATTATAAGAAGTAAATAAAACTAACATTAATGTCACCTAAATTAGAATATAACATTAAAAAACACAGCCTCAACTAAAAATATTAATGATGAAAGCGAAAATTGTTTCGGGGACACATCTGAAAATATCTTTTTGGAAAGAAAAGGAACATAAATGTGCATAAAACTATTGAACGAGGATGAAACTATGTAATAAAAATGATAAATATGATGACACCCACCCAACCAAAATAATTAAATTATTGTTTTTTTGTATCAAAAAGTTTCAAAACATCATTCAAAATCACTCAAAATAAATAGTTTCAGTTTCTGAGCGAGCCTTTTAAGAGTTTACCAAATCTGTATAATACACTATTCAAAATGGTGTTTAAAAAATAAATCATAATCAAATAAATGTGTGACAAATTAAAATATGTAAAATTTTATATGATACTAATATATCCTTCATTTGTATTTACACTTCACATATTGTCATCACATTTCTTTTTAATGCTGCTCCCATAGAATTTCCTCTTTTGATGTGAACCCAATTCCTTAAATCAAAAGAGTCCACATATCAAAATCCTGAAAAATAAAACATGGAGAAAATTTTTGGGAAATGTAATGGTAATCAAACACATTTATAATTCTTTTATATGTATTCACATGTAATGGTAAAACAAATTGGAATGATATACCATATACCAGTATCCATGTAAGGACGATATTAACATCACTACACCTCATATTGAATTGTAGGTGAGAATAATACATTATTACATTATCATTCCCTAAAAAATTGATTTATATAATAATAAAAAATTAAACATTAAATTCATTCATATAGAAAATAAAAAATAAAATAAATTTAGAATAAAGAGAAGACAAATTGAATAAAACCAATAAAAGTTACCACATTAAATAAATACATAGAGATAATGAATAATAATTTACATAATAAAAATATACAATGATTAATAAATATATGATAACGTATTTTTTTGTTGTTTCCTTTGTAGTCTCCACATTTATTACTTTCAATTCATGGTAAAAATTACCACAATAATGTCTTATAAAATCATAATGATGTCGGTAATGATAATGTGTAATGTTATATTTAGAAAATAATGACAATTGCTTTGGGAATAACAGTATAATGAAATTTACATTTTATAGAGATGTAGTTAAATTTAGAGTGCATGTAGTATAATGGAATGTATGTTAAAAAGTTTCACAAATGATTCCCAATAGAATTCATAGAGTTTTAGTTCTTAAAAAAATTGGTTTAAGTGATTGTTTATAGAAATTTTTAGTTAATTAAAAATAATGGTTACATTTTCCACACCATCAAACTTATACATTAATGAAATGGGGAGAACATAATTTTTAGGGAATAGAAAATGAATAATAATTTTATAAACCCAAATCCCACTCAGTGAAGCTGAATTCGATGCATCAAATATAGAAATGTTCTATAGTTGCGTACATTATAGAAGATGCAGTGGGTTTAATAGGGTTCTAATGGAATGGGTCACTGGGTATCCTGAATATTGGAGGGAAATTTAACAAAAATATTTATTTTATTATATATATTGAAGAAATAATCACAGAGAAGAAATGATATTATTTTTAAATAGATCTTATGGAACAAAAATTATTCTAAGTAGTTAGTTGAAGCACAATGTTGAAATTGTTATGCAGGAACCATATAATGATATGAGAGGATTGGAGGGGATTAACCGCTATATAATAAGGGAAAAATTTGTACAGGATGTTGGTGGTGGTTTTCTAGAAGAGATGAATGTGGGTAGGCGATGCAATAGTTGAATCCCTTGGTGAACATATGTAATAACACGAGGTGGTTTGCGTTTAGAAGGAGGATGCAGATGTGGATGTACGGAATCTGATGCAAGTGGGTACAGTTTGATGAAGTGGAGGTGAAAAAAATGTATTCGGAGCATGTGGAGGCGGAGCACAAGGAGATAGTGGTGCCTGTTGGTGGAGGCGTAACCGGAGCAGAGATTTGGGAATTAAAGTGGGAGAGGGGAGTCTAGTAGGGCATTGTGTACAAAGCGGAGGTAATTCTTGATCTTGGATGAAAAGAAAGAGTTGAAATGGTCGAGGTATTTTGGTAGTGTGATTAGAAAGTGGAGGGTTCAATGGTAATTAGATATGTGAAAATGGAGATGTAGTGCATTTTGGAGTTGACACATTAGTAGGGAAACACCCAGGATTTGTATATATAAAATATTTCATGAGTATGAATATGTGATCATGAAATATTGTTCAACATGTTACATGATATTAATATTTATAAAAATCTTGGATTATATTATCAATATAATTTATTCATATTCTCTGTGAGAGAATATTTATTTTTATTAACATTAGATCATTTTAACTAATATGGAATTTAAATTTGTGATTTTCATTTTTGATTTTGATTTTAAGATGGATCATAAAATTATATATTTTAAATTATATCATAGATGGATAGTAAGATTATTTTTATAGAGGAGTAATAAATATGAGTATCCAATACTTGTGGAAGAATTATATTTTTATTTTAGTATTCAAATTAAATTAACAAAACAATGTCATTATGTCAAATGTGTAATGATAAAAGATTTTTAAAATAATTTTATTAACTGAATTTTTTTATATATTATACAATAATAAAAAAAATATAGAGAAAATAACAAAACATATCTCAATAATAATTATCATTACATTAGTCATCTATGTAGCTAATTAAAGTATCAAAACATTAACACTGGAAAAAATAAAAAATAGAAGAGATAAAATGGGAAAATAAGAATTTCCAAAGTCATCATGAATGGTCAACCCCACTTAAAATGAAATAATAATGAATAAAACATTATTTGACACAAAAAATATTGTTAAATGATAATATAATCCTAAGGAGAAATTGTATGGAATTTTTATGAAAGATTGAAGTCGTATTAATATGGTATACAAGGAAATGCGAGTGTTGGGATTCAATTGTTGAATAAATATTGGTCAAATATGACTATTGTTCATTATGAACATTGTTGAATATAACTATGGGAATATTTTTTTTGGTAATTTTACTACTATATTTGGAGTTTTTAAGTATTAATTAAATAGCATAATTGATACAGAAAGGAGAACTGATTTCCTCTAACAACATAGTCATTCCATTAAAAGCCCATTTATATGAACATGGGAGGGATGTAGCTTCTCTCGGGTTCTCCCTTGAAAAATACAATTCTAATATTTAACATGTGAATGGAGAACAAAATCTATGATGAGAGATGTTAATGAGATTGGAAATTAGCAATTTTTAAATATTAGATGTGTTGCCCTATGAATCTACCACCACTGCTCACCATACCCTTAGGGATTATTATGTTGTTATAATGGGTTATGTGTCTATGACATAGTTATTTAAATGTCTACTATCCTTTGAATGAATAAAAATCTAATTCCATCAAATCCTTTTTCGAATATTTTAAATTAATGATTTTTCTAATTGATCTTAATATGATAAATTGATTTCTGGATAATGATGAATCATAATTATTAATTTTTAGACGATATAACCATTTCTAAAATAATAATTGGGAATTTTTATTATTATTATTTTTTCATTATGTATTATAATAAAACAATTTTATGTAATTTTATATGAAAAAATGACTTAATAATGTCCTATGAGAATCTCATTTGTATAAAACTATTGACTGTGGATTTGAAATTCATATATTTAAATAAATCAGTATATATTAATTTTATTGGTAAAATGAACATATTTATATATTTACTAAAATAAAACACAAAATTGTATTTTATGTCAACATGCCAAAATTAGGTTATGGATAATTTATGATAATTTACTAAAATACATTATATTTCCTTGAATAGTAATAAAATATTATGGGATTTTAGTTATGTTTTACGACAATATAATTATTTCACAATGATATAAAAATTAATTAAATCTTATGAAAAACCTGACATATTTCATGTTATTAAATCTTATTATATTTAATTATTTTAATCAATTTACAATCCTATAAAAAATATCAAAGTTAGTAATAGAAATGATGATTTTAAACTAATTATTTTGTGCGAAATATTTAGTTCCAACCTAAGAGAATCATTATAATGGTATTTAGCTCTAATGAATAATAATATCATTAATATTTACTCATATTTCCAAAACCATGAGCAACATCCATGGGTATGCCAATATGTTTTCATCTTTTCTCAAAAATTATGTCTGAAACCTATATTTTGAAAATATTAAACCTATCAACAATATTTTCTTTAAAATACCACCCACTTCACCATTTTCATTCACTCTAAATCCATCCTATATGATGGACTTGTTATGTTTCCATGAAATGAGTCCACCCATGTTGTCTTCAAGTCCTCAAGGATACATTATCATGGTTTAGTAACAACTATTAGTGAGAAAGGATATATTAATTCAATATTAAATTCAAGTTCAATTTTTTTACGTGGTATGTATAATAATTTAAAAAATATGTTATTTTGTATACATTATATTACCCCATTACTATAATAATAATCTTTTATTAACCATTTACCTTTTCCCCTCAATTTCCTTTTAAATAATGTATTAAATATATCATTATACCGAAATTACTTCAATAATTTCTCTGTTTTACAGGAGTATTTAAATTTTCCTTTTTATATCAATACAAAAAAGTCAATAATTTTTAAATGGTATTAAAATATATTTTAGAAATTAATTACTAGTGTGGAGATTTAAATATATGAAACCAGTATTTCCATTCATGGGTGAAAAATAACATAATGTCCATTTATTGATGCTTTTTTTAATGCAATGATTGTTATACAAAACAGGTAGTTTATTCTCCATAGGTTATTAATTAATGGATTTATTCTGATTCATGTGGATAACATTAATTAACAAATATAAAGGTTGTTCCAATATTTTTCTCTACTGCATTGCGAATGGAATTTCATCTCTAATGATGACATATTTTATAAGGCCTTGCTGTGTAACCTTGGTAATTTTCATTTATGACAACTTGGTGATAAACCATTGTGATATTCTCATGAATATCACATTTAAATGTTTTATCCTCTCATCCATGTAATGAATTATGTAAATATAATTCTGACATTCTTCTTATTAATTAGTTATTTTTATTCTTCATGTTCTTATTAATATGTCTCACCATCTAATGATTTTCCCCCTTATTTATTCCCTTTCTGGGCTTCATGCTCACCCCTTTCAATGAAAGTATATCCCATGAATTTTAGATATAGTAAGAGTAACCTAGATTTAATCCACGAATATGTGTCTCATGTCTATTATAATAATTACGTATGTTTTCATGTATTATATAAATTTTTTTAAGAAATAATAAATTAAAGGATCATCAATATTCTCCAATGTAATGAAAAATTATTAAATATAAATGTAGGATACAGTATTTGTTATCAAATGATGGTTTAGTTATATTTGTAATTTATGACATGAAGGCATTAAGAATAACCTAAGGAAAAAATGTTAAATATAAGAAACCATCCTTCTTTTATGGTATGTATTTAATGGGGTTTCAAAAAAAATACTTCCATTTGTAGATAATTTAGGTGGATCTAGCTCTAACACATATGTACATAGGTGGAACAATCGAAAAAAACACATAGAACTACACTCAATATTGAACTAATGCCTGACAATGGGCCTTGTTTCACACCTAGTTTGACATTCATAGGGGATATGTTTGTTTAATCATAATCATTTTTTGAGACAACATGTATGATATATAACTAATATAATTAGAAGATATGAATAACATATTTGAGAAATTTCTCCTAAGAGACAATTATTATTATGAATTACTATATTTAAAAAATTAATATTTTTATCATGAATGTTTTGTTAATTTATAAAAATTTAGGGATATCTAATAAACCATGAAAACATTGAGTGAAATGGCCTATGCACTAATCATAATTCTAATGGAATATGGAATGGAAAACATAATGAAGATTATGAATAAACAAGCATTAGCGAGTAAAATTAAAATGAATCATTTTGAAGGAATTGATTCCCCTTAATGGAAATGACCATATATTTATTCCATTATGTGTCATAAATAACATAATTTACAGTGGGTCCACAGGAGCATTGATTGATGAATAATGGGAAAGATCTATAGAAAATATTTTTTCTCCGCTGCATTTTTTAGTGAAAAATGAAATTACCTTACGAGTATACACAATTAATTTACATGATTAGTAGTGGTAGAAAACAATGAAAATATGAATCTATGATAATATATTAGTACAATGGTGTGGTAGTGTTCAGTTTATTAATTTTCAATAAAAATTTTCCCCATTTAATGTGAATATTTGGTTGAGGAATTCCAACGATGTTGTAGGAGGAAAATGAATCGGTGAGAATCTATATATAAGCATTGAAATACAATATTAATACACCCCTAGATTATTGATGTATCCTATGACAATTGTTTCTATATTATTTAGTGTATTTAGAACCCGTATGTTGAAATATTATGGAGTTCCATGATGGATGAATGTGAGTTTGGAGAGACGTGGTGGTAACGTAGGACGGATGAAAAGAAGATATCAATAGAGAAAATATTTGAGAGAAACATTGATCATGTTTTAGGAGGAGAGAATGTGAAACATCCCTTGTCCAAAAAATTAGGTATGTATCATATCATAAAATAATTTATATCGAGAAAAAATTGTTACAAGTGTAGAATTGATGTCCATAGAGAACGAAACCATCGTGGTGAGGTGAAGCTTCGTCATATCTATATTAAAGGCAAACACAACATGGTGAATTTTTTTCTCGGAGATCAATGAATAATGATTGTGTTTCATTGGAAAATTTACAATCAATTTCCTACCAAGTAGATTATATATGGGTTCTGCCATCAAAATTAGCATAGGTCAAGGGAGAATGGTTTGTCATTTTCTATCCTGATAGATGATGTTGAGGTTCCAAACAATGTGGTGGATGGTACAATTGTTGTCCTCTCAATGATAACATGTTTTATACTTTATAATTTTTCTCATTATATTGTATGAAACTATAATAGGGATGGATTGGGTCTCAATTTATGATTCTATGATCAATTAAAAACTCTAGGATATTTTACTTTTTTTTAATGTAAAACCAACAATTATGTTCAAAATAGAGATATGATGTCAAGATAATATTATTGAGTCATGTAACATAGACTTTATTGTATATATTATTTGAAACTGTGTAGAAGTAAATGATATAATAAATATACATAATGAACCCATCATTCAATAATATATATAATTATTTACTAAAGAGTTACCTATCCCTCCCCTATAAACATAGGTAGAGTTATCCATTTTTCTCACACCTATATAAAACATGATGTTATGGAACCCATGAAGATTGTAAAATATGGAGTTATATTAATTAAATAAGAATCATTAAGATCATATACATAAGGGAGTCATTAAACCATGTGTGTACCCTTGGGGATCATCGAGTCTCATGGAAATGAAAAATGTTAGACCACAATAGATATTCATCGGTTATAATGAACATAATGGGTACATTGTAAATAAAAGTACCCTCTTGCAATGAATGGGGATTTATTTGGCCTGCATTGTGGGGATAAATTCTTCTCTAATATTGACCTCCATTATCAGTATCATTAATTGTGGGTAACAATTAGTGTTGGAATGATATAATTTTGATCTATATATGAGCATTAGGAATTTTTTGATACTCCTTTATGTGTTACAAATAATTAAACTATATTTATGGGTCTGAAAATTTCAATATTTTGAGGACTACCTTAATAAATTCATGGTATCTTTTATTGATGATATTATGATATTCAAAATAATTTTTGATGAGTATTATGATCATCAAATGGTTATATTGAAAATAATGAGGAATAATATTCTATTTGGAAAATTCAATAGATATTAAATATAGTTAGAAAATTTGAATTTATGGGGAATACTTTCACCAAATATGGAATCATTGATGATTTATCTAAGATGAATGGTGTATAGTAGTGGCCTCATCCTATAATAGTAATTGAGATTCCTAGTTTCCTTATATTATGAGTATATTAGAATGGTTATATGAAATTGTTTTCATGATATTATATTCCAATATAAATGATACCATGAAATGTATATAATTTCAAATTCACCATTGATTTTGAAAAATATTTCCAAAAAATAATAAAAATATCAATAATTGGTCCTTTTAAAACTCTGCCCTCAATTAGACAATGGTTTTTTATTTATAGTGATGCACCTTTAAAATGGATTGGATACTTCCTCGTAAAAATGACACGGTGACTACTTGTGAATGATGAAGAGTTTATTGTATTTATTTTTTCTTTAATGATATTGAAGAACTAAATTTCTGTTTATAAATGTGATATATAAAAAGACAACCAAAAATTTTATCTTATATTCCTGAAAAAGGAATTGAACATGAAACAAAGGGGATTATAGGATCTTATAAAATACTATGATTGTCCAATTCATTATATCCAAAGGTATATGAAACAATGTTTCTAATTAATTAAGTATGAATTACCATGTTGTTCTAGAAATGAATAGGATTTCAAATGATATATTGTTCATATCCTAATAAAATTGGAAATTATAAATATAAAGGAAGAGGCATCATCAAACCTATCCCAAATAGTATCTCAACTTTAATTACATGATAAGATCAAGAGATCTCAAGTAGAATATCAATTTTTCAAAAAAAATATTATAGGATGTGATGAATGAATGGTTCAAATGCACAATAATGATCAATAAGGGGAACCATAATATCATTAAAGTCAATGCATCCCATTTATCCTAGAGATATTAAATTGAAGTATGGATTATGATCATATATCAAAATTATTTTTCAATCCTTGAACATCTAAAACATATATAAACATTCTCTATCATTTTTGGTGGGATAATATAAAAATTGGGATTTTTTACTACCCAAAAAGGTTCATCGGGTATCGACAAGTGAAGATGAAGTGAAAAAATTATAATATTGAATTATAGATACATACAATAAGAACACGTCTAGGGGAAAATATCACCATGGAAATCATCTCTAGTATCCCATTAAAATCTAAATGAAACAATGTGATATGGGTTATAGTGCATTTCATAACCATAAATTCCCTTATCATTTATATCTCGGATTATTTCACTCTTGAAAAGATGGAAATATATATGTAATGAATTTTTTGAGTTTTATTCGGGTTCCAGTTTCTATGATTTCTTATAAGGATCAATGGTTCAAATATATATTTTGGAGAAGTAATTAAAATTATCTGAATACTGAATTAAATTTTTTTGCATCCATTCATACCCATGTTGATTTAGAATTATAATGGACTATTAAAACGCTTAAGGTAATTCTGAAAACATTTTAAATGAAATATAAATTTTTATTATATCAACACCTTCCAATAGATGAATTATGAAAACATCAACTTCCACTGGAGTATCCAAATGGAACTATATGATGCTCTATATAGGATGTGATGAATAACACCTACATGTTGAGCTGATATTGGTCAAATAATGATACATGAGCCTGATCATGTTAAAGAGATGATAGAAAATGATAATGTTATCAAACAACATGTAAAATATGCATAGTGTTAGTTAAAGAGTTATATTGATAACTATCTACATGAAATTTAATTTGATTTTGGAGATAATGTATTCCTTCGTATATAACCGTAAAAGAGAGTCATGTTGTTTTGAAGAAAAAAAAATATCATACCAATTGGTACTTTTATCCTATAGAAATCTATGATCTCATTTGAGTTGTGTAGTATTTGATACCACATCCATAAAAAAGTTTCTGTTCATGATATATTCAATGTATCTATCTGAATAACATACATTTTTCATCCCGTAATAGTATTGATTCTGGAGGTGGCACAACTAGAACATGACCTCTCTTATGAGGAGAAGAAAATAAATATGTTGGATTATAGAGATAACATTATACACAAAATGAATACCAAACTTGTCAAAGTATTGTTGTAGAACCATATATATGAGTATGTGACCCTTCAACCAATCATTTTAATTATACATAAGTACCCTATATTTTTTCAACCAAAAATATGATTTTTAATATTTGGGACTATGTTTCCTAATGCACAAATAATTTAATGACTCACTTTTATTAAAAGAATATATGTTTCCTGAATAACTATTTTGTTACATATTAAATACTACTATGGATACAAAAGGTATATAAACAAAACAAATCCTCATCTCATTAAAAAAAATTACATTTTTCAAGTATGAAAATAATTAAAAATAGAATCCTTATAATTGGACAAATTTATAATATTGAAAAGAAAAAATGAAAAAATTTAAATCACCCCAATATGTTTGAATCATTACACAACATAGAATTCCATAGAAATTATATAGAATTTTTGTAAACCAAAAATCGTCTTTGTAAATTAAAACATATCCTTAGTGAAGAATTGTAGTGAATTTTCATTAATGAATGGATTTGTATTTATATGGTAGAAAGGGAAATTTGATTATTGGTATTCAACTATTATATGCATTTTGGTCAAATAATATCATTGGTCATTATTACTTTTGGTCATTATAGCAACTTGAAATTATACCAATAGTTGAAAATTTTACCATTATAATCTTTGTTCATAAGAAGTAAAAGAAAAGGATAATTAACATAGGAAGGATAATCGAGGGCATAAATTAGTAGATTTGTACCATATAAAGCACATTTTTTAGAACATTTGAGGGAGGTAGGGTCACTAGGGATCTACCTTTTCCAAGGGCATGATTATAATATGCATGTGAAGCATGAATTAAATCACCTATGTGATAATTTCATGTCATTATAGATTACAACTCATTAGATGTTTTCTAAGCCTCCCAATTCAATTACAACCATAAAAAACAGGCCCAAAGGTTGTATAAGGGTGTAATAAGGGGTTATATGTCCAATACGCACTTATAGAAAACTTTATTTTCTATTTCATAAATAAAATAGTAATTTCAAAAATAATATTTTATAATATTTTTTTTTCATAATATAGGATATTTTTTATTGATATGATTTTGATATGTTTTTTGGGCACCAATACAGAAATCGTATTTTTAGGAATAATCTATTTTTTAAAATAATCTAATTTTTTCTAAATACTATTTTTAGTGTTTTTTTCTAAAATTACATTTATTAATTATAAATGATAAAATAATTCATTAATGTCATTGTAAATTTTTATTAGTGTCAAAAATTTATTAAGTTTTAAAAGGTTGTATTTTTTTAAAAAATAATTTATTTTTATATTTAAAAGATAAAATTATCATATTTAGAAAATCTTCCACAGAAGTAAAAATTATTTTTTAAATCATCACATCTAAATTGTATTAGGGTGATTTTTTATGAATTTTATATAATATATTATTCTTCTGATCATAATAAAATTAGTGTTTTTAGTTATTATTATGTTTTATGGGTTCATACTTATTTTATAGTGTTGTAATAAATTAAAAAATAGTCCATGAAAAAAAGTATATTTTAATTTAGGGATATTAATTATTTTATTAGCGTTTAATAAATTTACAAACCAATAATGGACTTTCAAAAGTTTAATATTGATATTCTTATTTTAAATACAATATTTTGTGGAAGATATACATTTCCATTAAAAAGAATGTAATAAACAAAATTAGGTTCATGTTGACAAAAAAAGTAATTATTATTATAATATACAAAACCATGGTTGAAAACATCGGCATATATTGATGTTTTAATTTTTCCACAATATAAATTTACAAGATATATATTTATAAATTATTAATCAAATACCCCACTTTTGATAGAAATAACCACCCATTTTATCATTTCCCTTCACATACAATACATCCTGTATTAATTATATTTATTTCTACTCCCATTGAGTCACATAATGGGTACTCAAGTACCCAATGTTGAATCCTTAGGTTTTAGGAACAACTCATCAATGTACGAAAAATATTCACTTATATTTTCCAATCGAGTTACATTTTTATGTGTTATGTATAAAAATTTATACAATAATTTCAAGTTTCAACTTAATATTATCCCATTATTGTGATATAAGTATTTAATTTATGGGGTAATTTCATATTACCCCAATTTACACCTTTCTAAAAACATTTTTCATATCAAACATGCTTTCGAATTTATATATAAAATTTCTATATATTAATCGAGAAATTTTTTTTTTACTTTTAATTTTAATACCCAAACATCATTAATTTTTAATGTATATTCAAATATATGTAAGACTACTTTTTCAATTAAATAATTACATATATTAATCAAACATTTTCATTTTCTGGATAAAAAATATCCTAATAATCCTATATTTAAGTACTTTCGTATGAAATTGTTTCTAAAAGAAATCTTTAATTTTTTCTCCATAGGTTTTTGATAAAATGATTTTATAAGATCTATGTGGTAGAAATTAATTGATACATTTAAAGTGTGCACTCTTATTTTTCTCTAATGAATTGGGTAAGGATTTTAATTTATGTAGATGATATTTATTTATATATTAGTGAATAACCTTAGTCAAATTCATTTATTTAACGTTAGTGATATACCTAATAATTTATCATTTATATTTTGTAGTTATATCTATATGTAATGAATTATGATATTTTTATTATGAAACCAACTCATTTTCATTTGTTTGTTGATTCCAAATGTTCTAATTGATAATTCTCACGACATTATGATTTGTTTCCCCATTTTTAATTTCCTTAACGGGCTTTATGCTCACCCTTTTCCTATGATGTATATCCCCAGGAATTTTATTGAAGTAAAAGTTACATAGAATTATATGAATATGGTTTATTTCATGTGTATCAGTAGAATATTTTATCTTTTCACATATTATATACATTATTTATAGGAAACTATACTTCAAAAGGTACACTTTTTTCCCTATATAATTAAATGATAAATAATAAAATAATAGGATATAATAAAATAAGTAATTTAATTACATTTAATTTTATCTACTATCGATATTTCATCTTATCTTGTGATTAACATCATGATTTTTTAGTTTTTAGGTTATGTGTGTCACCTTAGAATGTTTTAGTAATATTTATAAAGTTGTATAATAATGATATGAGGATGTGTCTTAATTGTTGATGTTAAAACTATGTGATGTTGAACTAATGATGTAACGCCCTGAACCCAGTTACCTAGAGTCGGTGCATCATTTTAATACATTGTAATGGTTACATGGAATCACATCTGGAAGGACTGATCATTTTGGCAGTCTTGAGAAATATATTACATACATGAACATTACATTACAAATTAGAAAATAAAACACAACATAAATGAACTTTTAAGAACTCCATTAATCCACATGCTTAACCCTACTTATCAATTATAATACACTTCTTCAAATCCTTAGAAAATAAAACATAAAAAATGGGTGATCTCAGATACTCAGTAAGTGTAAATAATTTATTGGAAGCTTTAAACTTTTAAGCCAAGATTTTTAATAAAAACAACAACCTTTTTAAACATAAACATGTACATAATATGGAAAAAATAAATCAAACATTACCATATAAACATGCACATGGATATTCTACTAGTTAAATAATCAAATGTAAAAACAAATTTCATTATGAGGGAATGCCTTACGCCGAACAACATTACCACATAGTTAAGGCCTCATGCCAAGACCACAGATAAATTTTTGGTCAAGGCCTTTTTCCAAGACACTAGTTTGTCTCATTAGACCTATCAATTCATCTAGAAGCTATAGCAGGATCCACCCATCACTTACTAAGTCCACTACATTCCTCATATGAAAAAGTTGAAACATAACATAAATATTCATATTAAAACTAGCATACGAAATTTCAATACATTAACAATAAACTATGAATGGTATAAAAATAAAACATACACAATATAACATATCATAACTCATTAAATATAACATGGAATATTGTATTATAATAAATCAACCTCAATCAAAAATAATATCCAGTAAAGGATGCTGCCATAGTTGAAAATGATGAGTAAAACTTTTTGAGAGAAATATCCTTTTTTGTAAAATCTTTTAAAAGTCACACATTTATAAAGGAAGTAATTTAAACGATATTTTTGAATCAAAGTGTCCCATACAACTTTGAAACTTTTCTAAATAATTATCATTTCCAAACATTCGTGTCCATATAAATAAGTCCTTAAAATCATTTTTAAAACATGGACATTAATTATAAAGGTTAGAAAGATAAATATTTAAAATATTTAAAATTATGATCTAGATAAAGAGTACTTTTGAAAACTTCTTAAAATTTTCATTATGAAATCATTTTTATGAAAATGGAAATGTATGATTAAAATTTCTCTGTAAATACTTACACATACACAATCTCGGAAAATAATGAGATTGATGAATTAACCCTCACCTTGAATATTCCTTTAGTTGAGGGTACGCTAAAACATCTATATGAAGATCATAGTGTGTTATTAAATTATACCAGATACATATTAAGATTTATGATATCATACATGATTCATTTGTGACTTTATACTACCCATTTAATAAAAATTTCCATATTAAATTAACATTTCGTGTAATAATAACTTTCTTTATCGTACGTGTTTTAACTTGTAACTCTTTATTATATCACATAATTCATGATTTAAATACTTCCAGAATATAAAACATGATTTATATATCATATATATATTTAGAATATATATATATATAATAGAGATATATATGAAATGAAAAACACCATTTATGAAGATGGTAGTATGTACGTACGCATAAACGTTATTTCCGTTTTCATATCGTATTGAATGAAACTAAGTGAATAAGACATATGAATGTACACACACACACACACACACATATATATATATATATATCCAATAGAAATTTTATGTCATATATTACATAATTATTAGTAATATATATTTTTATAATCGTCGATGAATGGTGACTGTGGAAATGAATCTCATCGCGTCTGGAGACGGTAATCTGTACGTACACACGAGCGAAAATATCATTTCCTTAATGGTATGGAATTGGATGGTATATTAATTTTACAGAGACATTAGCTTGTTAGTTTAATTATTTATATACATTTTACTATCATTATATCCATCCAAATAACATAGTGTTGAATAACCAATTACACCACGGCATGGAGACGGTAAGCCGTACGTCCGCACGCATGGTGAAATTATCATTCATAATTGTAACATCCCAGGTAAATAAAGAATAAATAATTTTCATATTTATTAATATTTAAGAATTAAATATTAATTTTAATTAAAAGGGGTTTCTACGTTCGATAGCGTACTCGGTACGCAACGATGAGTTTCTTTGAAAACTTACGTTGCACACAAGTAATAAAATAATATTATTTTAAATGTTAGTTAACGAGTAGCCATTGTACTGGAGGGAATGCATATAAATAACTAAAATATGATTGTATATGTTTTTAAATGTTTTTACATTTGCCCAATAAAAGATAAAGGCTTAAAATACGGAAAGAGTTCAATTTTAGGCATTTATACCCTAATTTTCACAAAAGGTCCACTTATCACCTTTTGATGGAGAACCGTCATTAAATATAGTTTTGATCGATCTTATAAATTCTATTGGACCAAATATAACTCTTCTTTAGAATCGGGACATCAAAATTTACTTTGTGTAAATTTTTGGTACCTTTCTGATAAAGTTCATTTTTTTAATGAATAGTGTAAAATGTTGTATTTTAATTCAAAACCTATTTTTAATCTAATTTATTTATATGATTAGATTATATTTTTAATTGGTTTTAAAGTGAAATTAGAAAATATTTTTACCATTAAATCCAATAGTGGTCGTTGGAATTAATTTCACTTTGAAATCGGACTTAAACTAGTGTCAATCTTTTGATACTTATTATTTCATAAAAACACGCTATTTTCTCTGACAGCGGGAATTAATTATTAAATTAATTAATGTGACTTATATGTTTTGAATTTTGTAAAATAGACTTCATTTTTTAATTCGTAATATCAAATATAGCTTTGGGTGAATTTTTGGTAATTTTCTGAACAACTTCAATTTTTGATGAATAGTGAAACCACTAAGTGGTACTTATAAAGACTGATTTTCCGTTTAAATGAAATTTTTCCATCATTGTGTTTTGAATTTAAAAAATCCGACATACATGATTGTCATTAAGAAGTAAAATGTGGTTCAATGAGATTATAATAATTTTTTGGTGAATAGTAACTTATTTAGTTCTTAATCGCGATTAGTGGTAATTAGTGTAGTTTAAGGTTAAAATAATGCTTTAAGAAAATAAGATGAGCATGAAACATGTCCTACCCTCATTGGTTGTGTCATGGCCGACCAAGACAAGCCATGGGTCAACTTGGGGACCCCATGGAGACACTTTGGTTGGGAAATGACATAAATAACTTTTTATTTAATGTAAAAGTAAAAATGACACAAACATGATATGTTTTACTAAAAGATTTATTAAATGGGGTTATACAAGTCAGATTTTTTATTTTAAATATTAATTGGAAATATAAAAAGATTTACTACATCATAGTAATTTTTTTATAATTTTTAGACTTTAAATTAATTAATTTATTAATGACATCATGATGATGCAGTGATGACCTCATTATTTAACGATTTAAATAAAATAGAAATATAATGTAAAATCTATAAACTAAACATGTCCAAAACTTATTGGATGGGTGGATTTGGAACCCGTATCACCTCATCCACGAATTATACCAATGCGGGACCTTTTAAAACAGAAACAAATTTTAAAATAAAGTAATATTTCTTTAATTTCCAAAAGTGCCCCTCCTCTCCTCTTATAAAAGGCCCCCAACTCTACCTCATTTCACACACTCCTCAAACCTTTGGCTCGGCCAACCCCTACCCATTTACTCTCTCCACATCCCTCTCCTCGTCCTAGAGGATTCCCCTTGGGCATAATCCTTTCAAAGGAAGCCTTTAGGCTCAAATAAAAAGGAGTTACACTTTTAAAGGTAATTCATTCTCTCTTGTTCATTTGTTTTATTTTGCTTCTCCAACCCTCTAAACTCTTTTTATTTACTTATTTTGTAACAAAACCAGTATCTTAAATATACTAGTATGTTGTTATAAGATTTATTCAAGCTTCAATCTCACACAACTACATCAAATGGTTAAAGAACATACGGTTTTCGTGGATCGCAAAATTCTGCCTCCCGAAACGATGATTGTTCAATACTCATTTAACACCTTAAAAGGTGGCCATTATGATGTCACTATTTTTATATATGATATATAATATGTTTATTTTTTTTATGCTTATGTATTTTTCATTTTGGGCATACCTTTATGGTTTCCATTATGGGTAAACACTATATCTTCATTTAAGGAAGTGTGGACTACCGCCCCCTCAAAGTGATGTGATTCGTTAATGCCATATGTGGGACGTGTAAAGGATGGATTTAAAGTTATTATATATGATGTTATACTAGAATTATAATATACCTCTATATCATTATTATTTATTTCCATTAAAGTATGAGATAGAAATGAAAGTAGCGTTCATGCGTACGTACGGCTTACCGTCTCCATGAACGGTGCATTTCATTTCTAATCCCCAAATGTAATGTACTATTAAAAGTACATGTATATAATGGATATATATAATTAATGATATATCTAAATTATGAATATAATTCTGGAATTAAAATATTCATACCTATCATTTAGTTTTAATTCCATTAATATGACAACGAAATGAAAGTAGCGTTCATGCGTACGTACGGATTACCATCTCCATGAACGGTGCATTTCATTTCTTACCTCTAAATGATTATGAAATATTATAAATACATGTATATGCTGGATATATATGATATATATGATATCCAAATCATTAATGTCATTCTGGATATAAAGAACTTTTGACCACACGAACAACATGTAATTGTAAGAAGTCCACTTTCGACTTAAGAACCAAATATTGAGAAAACAAACATTATTAACATAAATGGTTACATAATGTTTATAACATGGCAATAAGTTATATAAAAAGAATAATGAACTTTAAAAAGGTTCGTAATCAAGTATAAATTAACTCAAGTTTATTATTCAGGACGTTAAAGAATGATCGAGCCAAGTCGGACCCGAGGTAAGGGACATCGTCTCAATCTTCATTCATTGAGGAATATTTTGTTTTATACACAACTTTCTTTTATACAGTGTATAAACCCCTTTGACTATTACTTTTATACAAAAGGAATCTTTTTCTACGAAGCATTTTACAAAACGACAAAAAGGAGTGTTTCTTTTAATATACGCGGTGACAACGACCTTTTCAGCCGCCGCGAGTATTATTTGGTCTTTGGATTTCTCAACAAGCTGTTTTTTTAGAATAAAATAAATACCATATACACTTTTATGTATTTTGGTATTGAAAATGGTTTTGAAAAAGGATTCTATTATGTCAATATATTTATGATATATTGTGATTGAAATGTGGAAATGTTATCATTCCTTTATATTGGTTTTATGTTTTATGATTTTATATTGGTACTTGGACATTTTAACAGGTGGTTACGTTATAAACCATATGACGGGTGGTTCCGTGAATACCAGGACGGGTGGTTACGTTATAACCTCCAATGCATTGGGTATGGAAGTCAGCCGTATGGATATTCCATTAAGTATGTATGGAAATTGCCAGTATGGCTATTCCATTAAGTGATATGTGTGGAAGTCGACCATATGGTTATTCCAATTAAGTATGTTTATGTCCCAAGTTACCTTTATATATGTTATGTGTTATTTTTATGGATTTTATGGTAATCCTTTGGTTAAAAAAAGGTAAGTAATGATACTTTATTCAGTGAAGAGTTTTTACTACTTCATGAAGGTGAAGGTATTACTTTGATAGAGTATATATGGTTTATTTGATGTTTGAAAAACTAACAGTTTTCATCTTTCTGTATCCCTTACTGAGATTTTTATGCTCACCCCATGTTTTTTTTGAAATGTTTTCAGAGGACTTAATGTGGAATAAGTTCAAGGATGGGATCAATGGAATGTCATCCTATATAAAACATGGAACTAGACATGTTTCTTTTTAAGATTTTTTTTATTATGGAAACATAGTAGAAGTGACTACTTTTTAATCTTTTGAGATGTAATAGTTATGTTCTAATTCTCTAAAACTCTAAACCTAAAAATATCCTCGACGAGAATTATTCAATTAATTCGATATTAAGTAAGGTTTAAAGCTGGGGCCTTATAGTTCGTATCAATGGTCAGTTTAGACAACTTTAGGAGTTAGAAAAGTGTTAAATTATAATATGATTGAAATGATGTAGCATTTACGGATTACCATGTTGCTTTGCCTAAGATATTTCTGTGTTCAGAATGGTTTTCCGCATAGGAAACAAAGCAGCTATGTTGGGACGACATCAGGAAGAAGATAACCTTCCAAATCAGCAACCTGAGATGGTCAGAATCAGAACTGAACAGTTTGTTGCAGTGATGGCACAGTTGACTCAGGCTATAAATGGTGGTGGTATCCATGCACGAGATCAGCCAGATCAACCGCAGAGGAACATGTCAGTGGTGGAACATTTCATGAGGCAACATCCCCCATCATTCAGAGGATCATCTGACCCTGTGCAAGCTGAAGGGTGGATTAAATCACTGGAGAAGAGTTTTGATGTCATGGGGTGTTCATAACATCAAAAGGTTAGTCTTGTTGTTTACCATTTTGAAGGTGAAGCTGATCAGTGGTGGTCGATGGTGGAAAAATATAAGGGATAGTGATGAGATTGAGGATCTTCACTGGGAAGAATTCAAAGGAATGTTTCTTGAGAAATATTTTCCTAAGGTGGTTCGTCTTAGGATGGAAAAACAGTTCCTAGAATTGAGGCAGGAGGATGATTTAGTGGCAACTTATGAAGAAAAGTTCACTCGATTGGCAAGGTATGCTCCAAACTTCATACGAGATCTTGATAGTAAAATAAACCGTTTTTACTCAGGGTTAAAGCCAAAGTATAGAAGGGATTTAGCTTCTCGTGAGTTAAAAAGTTTTGAAAAACATGTTCGATGTGCGGAGAAGGTGGAAATGGAGTTTCCCGATGATCAGGTGTTCTAATACAAACAACAGAATAAGAGATCTAGTTGGTAGGAAAAGGGTAAGAATTCATCAAAGAAGCAAGGAGGTAAGAAAACCAAATATCCATCCTGTGATAAGTGTGGTAAAATGCATCCTGGAGAATGTTTATCCAAGTCTGGTAAGTGATTTTGGTGTGGTAAGTCTGGTCATATTGCTTGTAACTGTAAGGAAGATGATCAAGAAGGAAATGAAAAGACAACTGTAAGATGTTTTAAGTGTAATGAAATGGGTCATTATGCAAACGAGTGTCCAACGAAGAACTCAACTGGGGGAATGCAGCTAGACTACAAGCAGAAAGGGGTGGTGAAATCCTTTGCAACAACATCAGCAGATGTTGGGCCATCAAATGAAGTGGTATCAACTCCAGTGAGCTCAGTATTTTTCGAAGATTGACTTGAGGTCGGGGTACCATCAGTTGAATGTAAAATAAGAAGACGTTCTGAAGACTGTGTTCTGTACTAGATATGGTTATTATGAATTTGTAGTTATTCCTTTTGGGTTAACCAATGCACCTGCTGTATTCAAGGACCTTATGAATAAAATTGTTCATGAGTTCTTGGATATGTTTGTGTTTTTGTTTTGAGGTTTGGGAAGAGGTTATGTGTGCCTTGTGATTCACAGTTGAAAAATGAGTTGTTATGTGAGGCTCATAGTTCCCCGTTTTCAGTTCATCCTGGCAGTACTAAGATGTACAGAGATCTGCGGGAGTATTACTGGTAGGATGGAATGAAAAGAGACAATGCTGATTTTACTGTGAGGTGTTTGACATGTCAACAGGTTAAAGAAGAGCGGAAGTTACCGAAAGGGATGCTTCAACCATTACCAGTGCCAGAGTGGAAATGGGAAAGCATATCCATGGACTTTGTTGTGGGATTACAGAGGAAATCTCGAGGTAATAATGAAATCTAGGTTATTTTTGATCGCTTGACCAAATCTGCTCATTTCCTTTCTATACGAGATACTTTCTCTCTAGATCAAATTTCCCGTTTGTATCTTAAAGAGATAGTCAGGTTACATGGTGTTCCTCTCTCCATTGTATCTGATCGTGATCCCAGGTTCACATCTATCTTTTGGAAAGGCCATCAGAAGTAGTTGGGTACAGAATTAAATTTTAGTACAGCTTTTCATCCCCAATCAGATGGGTAGTCAGAACGAACAATTCAGACCTTGGAGGATATGCTACGAGCTTGTTCGATGTATTATCAGGGAATTTGGGACCGACATCTTTCTTTGGTTGAGTTTCTTATAATAACAATTTTCATTCCAGTATACAGATGGCACCATTTGAGGCATTATATGGGAAGCGGTGTCGAACTCCACCATTTTGGGATGATGTGGGTGAAAGGAAGCTGACGGGACCAGAATTGGTAGAAGAGATGGCAGAAAAAGTTCAGTTGATTCAGAAGCACATGAGAACAGCTTAGAGCATGCAGAAGAGTTAGGCGGATATCCGGAGTAAGGATCTATCTTTCGAGGTAGGTGATCATGTTTTTATCAAGGTTTCTCCTTGGAAAAGTGGGATGAGATTTGGTAAGAAAGGAAAGCTGAGTCCAAGGTTTATTGGACCATATAAAATTTTGGAGAAAGTTGGATCAGTTCCTTACCGAGTGGATTTATCTCTAGGTTTATCTTAGTTACACAATGTTTTCATGTTTCAATGTTGAGAAAGTATATGCCAGATCCATATCATGTTTTGAGTCCAGAGGTAGTTCTGCTGGAAGAGAACCTATCTTATGAGGAACAACCAGTCCAGATTCTTGACCACAGGGAGCAGGTGTTACGGAATAAGGTGATTCATCAGGTAAAGGTTTTGTGAAAAAACCATGTGATTGAAGAGGCAACGTGGGAATCTGAAAATGCTATGAGGGATAAATACCCCCACTTATTTTGATAATTTAATAAAATTGCGAGGACGCAATTCCCAAAAGGGGGGAAGGATGTAACATCCCAGGTAAATAAATAATAAGTAATTTTCATATTTATTAATATTTACTAATTAAATATTAATTTTAATTAAAAGGGGTTTCTACGTTCGATAGCGTACTCGGTACGCAACGATGAGTTTCTTTGAAAACTTACGTTGCACACAAGTAATAAAATAATATTATTTTAAATGTTAGTTAACGAGTAGCTGTTGTACTGGAGGGAATGGATAGAAATAACTAAAATATGATTATATATGTTTTTAAATGTGTTTACATTTACCCAATAAAAGATAAAGGCTTAAAATACAGAAAGAGTTCAATTTTAGGCATTTATACCCTAATTTTCACGAAAGGTCCACTTATCACCTTTTGATGGAGAACCATCATTAAATATAGTTTTGATCGATCTTATAAATTCTATTGGACCAAATATAACTTTTCTTTAGAATCGGGACATCAAAATTTACTTTGTGTAAATGTTTGGTACCTTTCTGATAAAGTTCATTTTTAATGAATAGTATATAATGTTGTATTTTAATTCAAAACCTCTTTTTAATATAATTTATTTATATGATTAGATTATCTTTTGAATTGGTTTTAAAGTGAAATTAGAAAATATTTTTACCATTAAATCCAATAGTGGTCGTTGGAATTAATTTAACTTTGAAATCGGACTTAAACTAGTGTCAATCTTTTGATACATATTGTTTCATAAAAACACGCTATTTTCTCTGACAGCGGGAATTAATTATTAAATTAATTAATGTGACATATATGTTTTTAATTTTTTAAAATAGACTTCATTTTTGAATTCGTAATATCAAATATATCTTAGGGTGAATTTTTGGTAATTTTCTGAACAACTTCAATTTTTGATGAATAGTGAAACCACTAAGTGGTACTTATAAAGACTGATTTTCCGTTTAAATGAAATTTTGCCATCATTGTGTTTTGAATTTCAAAAATCCGACATACATGATTGTCATTAAGAAGTAAAATTTGGTTCAATGAGAATATAATAATTTTTTGGTGAATAGTAACTTATTAAGTTCTTAATCGCGATTAGTGGTAATTAGTGAAGTTTAAGGTAAAAATAATGCTTTAATAAAATAAGATGAGCTTTACACATGTCCTACCCTCATTGGTTGTGTCATGGCCGACCAAGACAAGCCATGGGTCATCTTGGGGACCCCATGGAGACACTTTGGTTGGGAAATGACATAAATAACGTTTTATTTAATGTAAAAGTAAAAATGACACAAACATGATTTGTTTTACTAAAACAATTATTAAATCGGGTTATACAAGTCAGATTTTTTATTATAAATAGTAATTGGAAAGATAAAAAGATTTACTACATCATAGTAATTTTTTTATAATTTTTAGACTTTAAATTAATTAATTTATTAATGACATCATGATGATGCAGCGATGACCTCAGTATTTAACGATTTAAATAAAATGGAAAGATAATGTAAAATCTATAAACTACACATGTCCAAAACCTATTGTATGGGTGGATTTCGAACCCTTATCACCTTATCCACGAATTATATCAATGTGGGACCTTTTAAAATAGAAACACATTTTAAAATAAAGTAATATTTCTTTAATTTCCAAAAGTGCCCCTCCTCTCCTCTTATAAAAGGCCCCCAACTGTACCTCATTTCACACACTCCTCAAACCTTTGGCTCGGCCAAACCCTGCCCATTTACTCTCTCCACATCCCTCTCCTCATCCTAGAGGATTCCCCTTGGGCATAAGGCTTTCAAAGGAAGCCTTTAGGCTCAAATAAAAAGGAGTTACACTTTTAAAGGTAATTCATTCTCTCTTGTTCATTTGTTTTATTTTGCTTCTCCAACCCTCTAAACTCTTTTTATTTAATTATTTTGTAACAAAACAAGTATCTTCAATATACTAGTATGTCGTTATAAGATTTATTCGAGCTTCAAACTCACACAACTACATCAAATGGTTAATGAACATACGGTTTCCGTGGATGGCAAAATTCTGCCTCCCGAAACGATGATTGTTCAATACTCATTTAACACCTTAAAAGGTGGCCATTATGATGTCACTATTTTTATATATGATATATAATATGTTTAGTTTTTTTAAGCTTCTGTATTTTTCATTTTGGTCATACCTTTATGGTTTCCATTATGGGTAAACACGATATCTTCATTTAAGGAAGTGCGGACTACCGCCCCCTCAAAGTGATGTGATTCGTTAATGCCATATGTGGGACGTGTAAAGGATGGATTTAAAGTTATTATATATGATGTTATACTGGAATTATAATATACCTCTATATCATTATTATTTCTTTCCATTAAAGTATAAGATAGAAATGAAAGTAGCGTTCATGCGTACATACGGCTTACCGTCTCCATGAACGGTGCATTTCATTTCTTATCCACAAATGTAATGTACTATTAAAAGTACATGTATATAATGGATATGTATAATTAATGATATATCTAAATGATGAATATAATTCTGGAATTAAAATATACATACCTATCATTTAGTTTTAATTCCATTAATATGACATAGAAATGAAAGTAGCGTTCATGCGTACGTACGGCTTACCGTCTCCATGAACGGTGCATTTCATTTCTTACCTCTAAATGATTATGTAATATTATAAATACATGTATATTCTGTATATATATGATATATATGATATCCAAATCAGGAATGTCATTCTGGATATAAAGAACTTTTGACCACACGAACATCATGTAATTGTAAGAAGTCCACTTTCGACTTAAGAACCAAATATTGAGAAAACAAACATTATTAACTTAAATGGTTACATAATGTTTATAACATGGCAATAAGTTATATAATAGGAATAATGAACTTCAAAAAGGTTCTTAATCAAGTATAAATTAACTCAAGTTTATTATTCAGGACGATAAAGAATGATCGAGTCAAGTCAGACCCGAGGTAAGGGACTTCGTCTCAATCTCCTTTCATTGAGGAATATTTTTTTTATACACAACTTTCTTTCATACAGTGTATAAACCCCTTTGAATTTTACTTTTATACAAAAGGAATCTTTTTCTAAGAAGCGTTTTACAAAACGACAAAAAGGAATGTTTCTTTTAACGTACGCGGCGACAACGACCTTTTCCGCCGCCGCGAGTATTATTTGGTCTTTGGCTTTCTCAACAAGACATTTTTTTAGAATAAAATAAATACCATATACACTTTTATGTATTTTGGTATTGAAAATGGTTTTGAAAAAGGATTCTATTATGTCAATATATTTATGATATAATGTGATTGAAATGTGGAAATGTTATCATTCCTTTATATTGGTTTTATGTTTTATGATTTTATATTGGTACTTGGACATTTTAACGGGTGGTTACGTTATAAACCATATGATGGGTGGTGCCGTGAATACCAGGACGGGTGGTTACGTTATAACCTCCAATGCATTGGGTATGGAAGTTGGCCGTATGGCTATTCCATTAAGTATGTATGGAAATTGGCCGTATGGATATTCCATTAAGTGATATGTGTGGAAGTCGACCATATGGTTATTCCACGTAAGTATGTTTATGTCCCAAGTTACCTTTATATATGTTATGTGTTATTTTTATGGATTTTATGGTAATCCTTTGGTTACAAAAAGGTATGTAATGATACTTTATTCAGTGAAGAGTTTTTACTACTTCATGAAGGTGAAGGTATTACTTTGATAGAGTATATATGGTTTATTTGATGTTTGAAAAACTAACGGTTTTCATTCTTTCTATATCCCTTACTGAGCTTTTTATGCTCACCCCAAGTTTTTTTTGAAATGTTTTCACAGGACTTAATGTGGAATAAGTTCAATGATGGGATCAATAGAATGTCATCCTATATAAAACATGGAACTAGACACGTTTCTTTTTAAGAGTTTTTTTATTATGGAAACTAAGTAGAAGTGACTACTTTGTAATCTTTTGAGATGTAATAGTTATCTTCTAATTGTCTAAAACTCTAAACCTGAAATGATCCTCGACGTGAATTATTCATTTAATTCGATATTAAGTAAGGTTTAAGGCTAGGGCTTATGGTTGGTATCAATGGTCGGTTTAGACAACTTTAGGAGTTAGAAAAGTGTTAAATTATAATATGATTGAAATGATGTAGCATTTACGGATTACCATGTTGCTTTGCCTAAGATATTTCTGTGTTCAGAATGGTTTTCCGCAGAGGAAACAAAGCAGCTATGTTGGGACGACATCAGGAGGAAGATAACCTTCCAAATCAGCAACCTGAGATGGTCGGAATCAGAACTGAATAGTTTGTTGTAGTGATGGAACTGTTGATTCAGGCTATAAATTGTGGTGGTATCCATGCACGAGATCAGCCAGATCAACCGCATAGGAACATGTCAGTGGTGGAACATTTCATGAGGCAACATCCCCCATCATTCTGAGGATCATCTGACCTTGTGCAAGCTGAAGGTTGGATTAAAGCACTGGAGAAGATTTTTGATGTCATGGGGTGTTCAGAACATCAAAAGGTTAGTCTTGCTGTTTACCATTTTGAAGGTGAAGCTGATCAGTGGTGGTCGATGGTGGAAAAATATAAGGTATAGTGATGAGATTGAGGATCTTCACTGGGACGAATTCAAAGGAATGTTTCTTGAGAAAGATTTTCCTAAGGTGGTTCGTCTTAGGATGGAAAAACAGTTCCTAGAATTGAGGCAGGAGGATGATTCAGTGGCTGTTTATGAAGAAAAGTTCACTCGATTGGCAAGGTATTCTCCAAACATCATACGAGAACTTGATAGTAAAATAAACCGTTTTTACTCAGGGTTAAAGCCAAATTATCGAAGGGCTTTAGCTTCTCGTGAGTTAAAAAGTTATGAAAAACTTGTTCGATGTGTGGAGAAGGTGGAAATGGAGTTTCTCGATGATCAGTTGTTCTAATACAACCAACAGAATAGGAGGTCTAGTTGGCAGGAAAAGGGGAAGAATTCATCAAAGAAACAAGGAGGTAAGAAAACCAAATATCCATCCTGTGATAAGTGTGGTAAAATGCATCCTGGAGAATTTTTATCCAATTCTGGTAAGTGCTTTCGGTGTGGTAAGTCTGGTCATATTTCTTGTAACTGTAAGGAAGATGATCAAGAAGGAAATGAAAAGCCAACTGTAAGATGTTTTAAGTGCAATGAAATGGGTCATTATGCAAACGAGTGTCCAACGAAGAACTCAACTGGGGGAATGCAGCTAGACTACAAGCAGAAAGGGGTGGTTAAATCCTTTGCAACAACTTCAGCAGATGTTGGGCCATCAAATGAAGTGGTATCAACTCCAGTGAGCTCTGTATTTTTCGAAGATTGACTTGAGGTCGGGGTACCATCAGTTGAAAGTAAAAGAAGAAGACGTTCTGAAGACTGTGTTCCGTACTAGATATGGCCATTATGAATTTGTTGTTATGACTTTTGGGTTAACCAATGCACCTGCTGTATTCAAGGACCTTATGAATAAAATTTTCCATGAGTTCTTGGATATGTTTGTGTTTGTGTTTTGAGGTTTGGGAAGAGGTTATGTGTGCCTTGTGATTCATAGTTGAAGAATGAGTTGTTATGTGAGGCTCATAGTTCCCCGTTTTCAGTTCATCCTGGCAGTACTAAGATGTACAGAGATCTGCGGGAGTATTACTGGTAGGATGGAATGAAAAGAGACAATGCTGATTTTACTGTGAGGTGTTTGACATGTCAACAGGTTAAAGCAGAGCAGAAGTTACCGAAAGGGATGCTTCAACCATTACCAGTGCCAGAGTGGAAATGGGAAAACATATCCATGGACTTTGTTGTGGGATTACCGAGGACATCTCGAGGTAATAATGAAATCTAGGTTATTGTTCATCTCTTGACCAAATCTGCTCATTTCCTTTCTATACGAGATACTTTCTCTCTAGATCAACTTTCCCGTTTGTATCTTAAAGAGATAGTCAGGTTACATGGAGTTCCTCTCTCCATTGTATCTGATCGTGATCCCAGGTTCACATCTAACTTTTGGAAAGGCCATCAGAAGTCGTTGGGTACAGAATTAAATTTTAGTACAACTTTTCATCCTCAATCAGATAGGCAGTCAGAACGAAAAATTCAGACCTTGGAGGATATACTATGAGCTTGTTCGATGGATTATCAGGGAAGTTGGGACCAACATCTTTCTTTGGTTGAGTTTCTTATAATAACAGTTTTCATTCCAGTATACAGATGGCACCATTTGAGGCATTATATGGGAAGCGGTGTCGAACTCCACCATTTTGGGATGAAGTGGGTGAAAGGAAGCTGATGGGAACAGAATTGGTAGAAGAGATGGCAGAAAAAGTTCAGTTTATTCAGAAGCACATGAGAACAGCTTAGAGCATGCCGAAGAGTTATGCGGATATCCGGAGTAAGGATCTATCTTTCGAGGTAGGTGGTCATGTTTTTATCAAGGTTTCTCCTTGGAAAAGTGTGATGAGATTTGGTAAGAAATGAAAGCTGAGTCCAAGGTTTATTGGACCATATGAAATTCTGGAGAATTTTGGATCAGTTGCTTACTGAGTGGATTTATCTCCGTGTTTATCTCAGTTACACAATGTTTTTCATGTTTCAATGTTGAGAAAGTATATGCCAGATCCATCTCATGTTTTGAGTCCAGAGGTAGTTCAGCTGGAAGAGAACCTATCTTATGAGGAACTACTGGTCTAGATTCTTGACCACAGGGAGTAGGTGTTACGGAATAAGGTGATTCATCAGGTAAAGGTTTTGTGGAAAAACCATGTGATTGAAGAGGCAACGTGGGAATCTGAAAATGCTATGATGGATAAATACCCCCACTTATTTTGATAAGTGAATAAAATTGCGAGGACGCAATTCCCAAAAGGGGGGAAGGATGTAACAACCCAGGTAAATAAAGAATAAATAATTTTCATATTTATTAATATTTACGAAATAAATATTAATTTTAATTAAAACGGGTTTCTACGTTCGATAGCGTACTCGGTACGCAACGATGAGTTTCTTTGAAAACTTACGTTGCACACAAGTAATAAAATAATATTATTTTAAATGTTAGTTAACGAGTAGCTGTTGTAGTGGCGGGAATGGATAGAAATAACTAAAATATGATTATGTATGTTTTTAAATGTTTTTACATTTACCCAATAAAATATAAAGGCTTAAAATACGGAAAGAGTTCAATTTTAGGCATTTATACCCTAATTTTCACGAAAGGTCCACTTATCAACTTTTGACAGAGATCCATCATTAAATATAGTTTTGATCGATCTTATAAATTGTATTGGACCAAATATAACTCTTCTTTAGAATCGGGACATCAAAATTTACTTTGTGTAAATTTTTGGTACCTTTTTGATAAAGTTCATTTTTTTAATGAATAGTGTAAAATGTTGTTTTTTAATTAAAAACCTATTTTTAATCTAATTTATTTATATGATCAGATTATCTTTTGAATTGGTTTTAAAGTGAAATTATAAAATATTTTTACCATTAAATCAAATAGTGGTCGTTGGAATTAATTTCACTTTGAAATCGGACTTAAACTAGTGTCAATCTTTTGATACTTATTGTTTCAAAAAAACACGCTATTTTCTCTGACAGCGGGAATTAATTATTATATTAATTAATGTGACTTATATGTTTTTAATTTTGTAAAATAGACTTCATTTTTGAATTCGTAATATCAAATATAGCTTAGGGTGAATTTTTGGTAATTTTCTGAAAAATTTCAATTTTTGATGAATAGTGAAACCACTAAGTGGTACTTATAAAGACTGATTTTCCGTTTAAATGAAATTTTTCCATCATTGTGTTTTGAATTTCAAAAATCCGACATACATGGTTGTCATTAAGAAGTAAAATGTGGTTCAATGAGATTATAATAATATTTTGGTGAATAGTAACTTATTAAGTTCTTACTCACGATTAGTGGTAATTAGTGTAGTTTAAGGTAAAAATAATGCTTTAATAAAATAATATTAGCTTGAAACATGTCCTACCCTCATTGGTTGTGTCATGTACGACAAATAAAAACCATGGGTCAACTTGGAGACCCCATGGAGACACTTTTTTTGGGAAATGACATAAATAACTTTTTATTTAATGTAAAAGTAAAAATGACACAAACATGATATGTTTTACTACAACAATTTTTAAATGGGGTTATACAAGTCAGCGTTTTGATTATAAATAGTCATTGGAAAGATAAAACGATTTCCTACATCATAGAATTTTTTTTATAATTTTTAGACTTTAAATAAATTAATTTATTTATGACATCAGGATGATGCAGCGATGAACTCATTATTTAACGATTTAAATAAAATGGAAAGATAATGTAAAATCTATAAACTACACATGTCAAAAACTTATTGGATGGGTGGATTTCGAACCCTTATCACCTTATCCACGAATTATATCAATTTGGGACCTTTTAAAACCGAAACACATTTTCAAATAAAGTAATATTTATTTAATTTCCAAAAGCGCCCCTCCTCTCCTCTTATAAAAGGCCCCCACCTCTACCTCATTTCACACACTCCTAAAACCTTTGGCTCGGCCAACCCCTGCCGATTTACTCTCTCCACATCCCTCTCCTCATCCTAGAGGATTCCCTTTGGGAAGAATCCTTTCAAAGGAATCCTTTAGGCTCAAATCTAAAAGAGTTACACTTTTAAAGGTAATTCATTCTCTCTTGTTCATTTGTTTTATTTTTATTCTACAACCCTCTAAACTCTTTTTATTTACTTCTTTTCTAACAAAACCAGTATCTTCAATGTACTAGGATGTTGTTATAAGATTTATTCGAGCTTCACTCTCACACAACTACATCAAATGGTTAAAGAACATACGGTTTCCGTGGATGGCGAAATTCTGCCTCCCGGAACGATGACTGTTCAATACTCATTTAACACCTTCAAAGGTGGCCATTATGATGTCACTATTTTTATATATGATGTATAATATGTTAATTTTTTTATTTAAGCTTCTGTATTTTTCATTTTGGGCATACCTTTATGGTTTCCATTATGGGTAAACACTATATCTTCATTTAAGGAAGTGCGGACTACCACCCCCTCAAAGTGATGTGATTCGTTAATGCCATATGTGGGACATGTAAAGGATGGATTTAAAGTTATTATATATGATGTTATAATGGAATTATAATATACCTCTATATCATTATTATTTCCTTCCATTAAAGTATGAGATAGAAATGAAAGTAGCGTTCATGCGTACGTACGGCTTACCGCCTCCATGAACGGTGCATTTCATTTCTTATCCCCAAATGTAATATACTATTAAAAGTACATGTATATAATTGATATATATAATTAATTATATATCTAAATGATGAATATAATTCGGGAATTAAAATATACATACCTCTCATTTAGTTTTAATTCCATTAATATGACATAGAAATGAAAGTAGCGTTCATGCGTACGTACGGCTTACCGTCTCCATGAACGGTGCATTTCATTTCTTACCTCTAAATTATTATGTAATATTATAAATACATTTATATGCTGGATATATATGATATATATGATATCCAAATCAGGAATTTCATTCTGGATATAAAGAACTTTTGACCACACAAACAACATGTAATTGTAGGAAGTCCACTTTCGACTTAAGAACCAAATATTGAGAAAACAAACATTATTAACTTAAATGGTTACATAATGTTTATAACATGCCAATAAGTGATATAAAAGGAATAATGAACTTTAAAAATGTTCTTAATCATGTATAAATTAACTCAAGTTTATTATTCAGGATGTTAAAGAACGATCGAGTCAAGTCGGACCCGAGGTAAGAGACTTCGTCTCAATCTCCTTTCATTGAGGCATATTTTGTTTTATACACAACTTTCTTTTATACGGTGTATAAACCCCTTTTAATTTTACTTTTATACAAAAGTAAGCTTTTTCTACGAAGGATTTTACAAAACGACAAAAAGGAATGTTTCTTTTAAGGTACGCGGCGACAACGACCTTTTCCGCCGCCGCGAGTATTATTTGGTCTTTGGCTTTCTCAACAAGCTGTTTTTTTAGAATAAAATAAATACCATATACTCTTTTATGTATTTTGTTATTGAAAATGGTTTTGAAAAAGGATTCTATTATGTCAATATATTTATGATATATTGTGATTGAAATGTGGAAATTTTATCATTCCTTTATATTGGTTTTATGTTTTATGATTTTATATTGGTACTTGGACATTTTAACGGGTGGTTACGTTATAAACCATATGACAGGTGGTGCTGTGAATACCAGGACGGGTGGTTACATTATAACCTCTAATCCATTGGGTATGGAAGTCGGCCGTATGGCTATTCCATTATGTATATATGGAAATTGGCCGTATGGCTATTCCATTAAGTGATATGTGTGGAAGTCGACCGTATGGTTATTCCACTTAAGTATGTTTATGTCCCAAGTTACCTTTATATATGTTATGTGTTATTTTTATGGATTTTATGGTAATCATTTGGTTACAAAAAGGTATGTAATGATACATTATTCAGTGAAGATTTTTTACTACTTCATGAAGGTGAAGGTATTACTTTGATAGAGTATATATGGTTTATTTGATGTTTGAAAAACTAACAGTTTTCATTCTTTCTTTATCCCTTACTGAGCTTTTTATGCTCACCCCAAGTTTTTTTTTGAAATGTTTTCACAGGACATAATGTGGAATAAGGTCAAGGATGGGATCAAGGGAATGTCATCCTATACAAAACCTGAAACTAGACACGTTTCTTTTTAAGAGTTTTTTTATTATAAAAACTTAGTAGAAGTGACTACTTTGTAATCTTTTGAGATGTAATAGTTATGTTCTAATTATCTAAAACTCTAAACCTGAAAAGATCCTCGAAGTGAATTATTCATTTAATTCAATATTAAGTAAGGATTAAGGCTGGGTTCTTATAATAATATTGATAAAATAATGAATATAGTTGTTATATATTGATAATAACATCACAATATATATAATATACTGGATTTATTATTTTAGAATGGAAACAACAACGAAAGTGTACGTGTAAGAATAATAGAACTTGAAAGAGGGTGGTGAAATCATTACCTCTTCTTCGGGTTCTTCCTTTTGATTTGATCAAAAGGGCTCCTTAGGTTGGATTTATGACCAACTTAAGGCCTCTAGGATGAAATTATTAGAGTTTGGAGAATATTTGTGAAGGGGTTGGCCGAGTCAAATGGCTTTGGTGGTGTGAATTTGAGAGAAGGTGATGTTCCCTTTCATAAGAGGGGTGAGGGGCACCTTTGAAAAAACATAAAATATTACTTTATAATAAATCCGTCTTGATTTTATAATGGCTCTAATGTGACTTATTTAGAGGCTAGAGTGGGGATGGGTCTAAAATCTCTAAAACATTAGGTTTTAGATAGTTTTAGTTTATCATTTTTACCTTATCAATTAGATTTAACTCCAAGTCAAATAATTTATCTTTTACAGTGCCTTCATTTATTTTTACCCTATATGGTTAATAAACATAATATATACTTCCAATAAAACCCCAATTGGTTTTTTAATTTCATATATATTATTATCTAATCCTTTTGGCTGAACCATATATTTTTAAGACCATTATATCAATTAATAATATAAGATTTGTTTTAAAAACTATTTTATTTCAATAATAACTGCATGATTACTGAAAAAAAACATTGAATCAATCCTAACATGTAATATTCACCTAGAAAATTTGTGGATGTCATAAAAACATTTATATTATATTTATTTTAATATTTATAATACCATTTATTTGATTCATTCAAAAATTAGATAATTATTGCATCATCATTGTGCCATTAATAAATTTAATTATTTAAAATCTAAAAATTATAAATTAAATACCATTATGTAGGAAATATTTTTAGCTTTCTAATTAATATTTATAGTCTAATTCATCTTGTGTATAACCCTATATTAAAAATAGTTTAGTTATTAAACCACGATTTTAACTCTTTTAACTCTTCTTTAAAAATAATAGTAATAAATGTATTAATCTAATCCAAGTGGGTCTAAAGGGTCATATTTTATTACTAAAGTTATTTTTTGTCGAAATACACTTAACTAATAGAATCAATACATGTGTTAGGGTAATAATAATATCATATTTACCCATTATTAACCTATTTAATTTTAACCGTGGTAAATAAAAGTAAAAAGTTACTATTCACCAAAAATTATTTTTATCTTATTGAACCACATTTTACTTACTGATATAAACCATGTCTCTTGGATTTTTGAAATTCCAGTCACAGAAGTGGTAAAATTATGTTTTATTTTAATTCACAAATTCTCCCAAGTGGTGGGTAAAAGACGATGAAAAGTTCTATAATTTTTTTTATATATCTAAAATTATTTTAAATTGAATCTAATGAATTACATTGAACATATATAGGTATTATATATCTATTTTTACCAAAAATAAATTTAAATAAAATATAAAATTATTGAAATAAAAATTCAGTATTAAACGACAACTTAGTGTTTTTTCACTATTCATAAAAAATTTAACGTTTTCAAAAATATACCAAAAAATCACCCTAGGATAATTTTGATATTATGGATCTAAAAATGATTTCTATTTTACCAAATTCAAAACATAGTAGTTTCATTTATTAATTTAAAATTAATTCTCATTGTCAAAACAAATATCGTGTTTTTAAGAAATAATAACTATCAAACGATTGACACTTGTTTATGTATAATTTCAATTAGAAATTAATTATAATGACCAAAAGTGGATTAATGGTTAAAAATATAATATAATTATACTTCCAAAAAATTAAAATGTACAATTAAAAACTATAAATTATTTTTATTAGAAAAGTTGTTTTCAATTATAATATAGTATTTTTCACTACTAACACAAATATGAATGTTATCATAAAAACACCAAAAATTTATTGAAACTAAATTATTATGTCCCAATTCTAATTAAGAATTTTATTTTGTCAAACTGAAAATATAAAAGCTTCAAATATTCCATTTAAATAGGGTTCCCCATTTAAAGGTGGTGAAATTGGATTTTTTAAAAATAATTATTTTAACTGAAAAAAATGAATTTGTTCTTACATTATGACTAAGAAACTCATAATATGGATTATAAAATTATATGGATTATATAATGTTAAAAATTTAGTTAATATTATTCATAACCGCTTTTGAACAGCTAGTTTCGTATGTTGTGATGCACTTGAACTCAGTGTTCCGCGTAGTGCAAGTTATTGCATTACATTGAAGAAATAATGTATTATGAAATATTGGGGTGTTACATTATTTCTCCCCTCAATAAATTGCGTCCTCAAAATTTTAAATTTTTCTTCGAAAAGAAAAGGTTGAAAATTGAAAATACCTTTGTGGGAAAACCCACATCGCAAATTGTATTAATTATATTAATTTTAATTTTAGGAAAAGGGGAATGAAAAAATTACCACCATATTATGATCTTTATTAGGAGAACATTGGTGGAAATTGGAGACACATAATTGGAGGAAACACGTAAATATTTATAGGGGGGATTGAGGTCATCAATCACAAACAATTATATAATTATGGGCCTCAAATTTACCAATTTATGATGATTTAAAATACCTTCGATTCAACAAAATGTAATGTTTTAGGATAACACATTTTTGGTTTTAAGATCCCTTCCCAAATGTTTAATAATTAATTTATCCATAAAATAAGAGAGATAATGTATATATATATGTTTAAGTAGAGTTTTATCCTTCAACTAATTCCTACCCCAAACTCATATTTCACTCTAAAAGATTTAATATATATATATATATATATCCTACTTATCACAATCATATATGGTTACAAAAATAATGTATTTATAATTCAAATATCAGACCCTTTAAAAAAACTACATTATTCAATCAAGGACATCACGTGGGTCAGTGAGAGGTGATACACCCTTGCCTCCCTTCAGTTTCATGTTCATGTCTTGTGGCCTTGCTGGACGTGACGGGTTGCCGTCTGACCACTAGGTTGTACTTTTTTAGGAAATCCAAAAATAATCTTAACATTAGTCTCCAATTTCAATCTTAATCCATTCCATCATTTATAATTATCCAAAATACATATATCCAAACTCTCAGTCCAATGTTTATAAAGAAGTTAAACATAATGAGGATCCTTTTTTCTAGGTAATAACATGTGGACACCTTCATCGTGTATTCTTTTACAACACCACAACATTCTGAATTACCAAAACCAACCATCTCTTATTCCAAAATCACTACCTCATTATCAGGACCATATTAAGGATTACCTTTCCTTGAACCATTTATTTTCCAAAAATTGTATCGTACTATTAAATCAAATTTCTTAGAACCATATAATCTCAAACCTAAATAAAATAGTAATGCGGTACAATCGTTATTTATCTCTGTAATTCTTGTAACCAGTATATTGTTGATACAAATATCAAATAAAAACATAAGAACACTAATATTTTTTCTTCATCCGAGGTAGTATCATAACTTGATTATTATCCAATAACATCATTTGTTCTATACACTTATGAATGGGACATTGATTCATGTAGTGTCTCAACGCCTTGCAGATGAATCATTTTACATTTGAAAACTTTTTCTTACCTTTACAATCACGTATATGGTATCCTTTTTCTCCACAATTGTAACAAAATACAATTACCTTAAAGCATTTACCTTGGTGATTCATTGAAAATTTATCACATATTGAAAAATCATTCTTGCCTTTATTTCATTTATCTTTCTTTCTTTCTACCATCCTTTTCTTCTCTGGCTTCCCTTCAAAGCCATAGGATTCAAATAATTCTTTTCAAATCTTATTAACAGAAGATAATATTTATTAATACGATGATAATACGTGGGAGACTATTTCCTTTCTAAATTTTGGATTAATACCATGAATTATATGACCCCTCTTACTCTCTGGATCATACGTATTGTTGGATTTCTCATTCCTTCTACTAGGTGCCATTTCTAAACAATGGCATACAGTAGGTTGGTTTATGAATCACAATTCATAATTAAAAACATGTAAAATACCTAAAATATATTGAACTATTTTTGGATATAATCCATAATCACCTAAATGTTTTCTTTGAGGAGGTATATACTCATAACCCCTTCATAGTGGTTTGTAATGAAAATGAGAATTATCCAACGCTTATCCCCTATGAGTGTCGTAACAAAGAGTGCAGTAAGGCCCGATGTCTTGTACCAGTTCCCAATCGAGTCCAGCTCAAAGCGGTGTTTTCTAGTTTTACCCCTAGGTACATATGTGCCAGATCTTCCTCTACATTCTTGAATCCAGACATGGATGTATTTTCGTGGAAAACTCACAAAATCGCTACATTAACAAAATTCTAGGAAGATGAACGTTACATTACAAATTAGAAAATAAAAAAAAATCATCCTTTTTGAATGCCATTAATCCACATTCTTATCCCTGGTTATCAATTATAATACACTTCTTGGAATCTTGGGAAAATAAAACAAAAGAAAGTGGTGAAATCAGATGCTTAGTAATGGTAAATATTTTTGCGGAAGCTATAAACTATTATGTAATGATTTTTAATAAAAACAAAAGCCTTTTTAAACATAGACTTGAACAAAATATGGAAAAAATAAATCAAAAATTACCATATAAACATGAACATGGATATTGTACTAGTTGAATAATCAGATGTAATAACTAATTTCATAATGAAGGAATGCCTAACTCCAGACATCATTACCATATAGTGAAGGCCTCATGCCAAGACTAGAAATATTTTTTTTGAAGGCCTTGTTCCAAGTCATTTGTTTGTCTCTCGAGACCTACTGATGCATCGAAAATCTATAGCGGGCTCCACCCGTCAAATACTAAGTCCACTCCATTCTTTATATGAAAATGTAGAAACATAACATTAACATTCGTATTAAAACTATTATATGAAATTTCAATATATTAACCATAAACCATGAATGGTATAAAAATAGAACATCCACAGTCAAACATATCATAAATCATTCAATACAACATGGGAGTTTGTATTATAATAAATCAACATCAATCAAAAATAATATCCAATAAAGGATTCTTCCATAGTTGAAAATTATGAGTAAAACTTTTTGAGAGAAATATCATTTTTGTAAATTCATTTAAAAGTCACACATTTATAAAGTAAGTAATTTAAAATTGATTTTTGAATCAAAGTGTCCCATACCACTTTGAAACTTTTGAAAAGAATTTTCATTTCAAAACATTCATGTCCATATAAATAAATCCTTAAAATCATTTTGAAAACATGGACATTAATTAAAAGGACTAGAGAGATAAATCATTAAAACATTTAAAATTAAGATATTGATAAACAGTACTATTAACAACTCCTTAAAATAGTCAATTTGAAATCATTTTTATGAAAATGGACATGTATGATAAAAATTTCCTAGTAAATACTTAAACATACACAATCAAGGATAATAATGAGATTGAGTAATTAACTCTTACCTTGAACATTCCTTCACACGAGGGTACGCTTAACCTTCTGTATGAAGATAGTAGTATGTTATTAAATATACCATAACCATATCAATATTTATTATATCATACATGATTCATTTATGACTTTATAATACCCATTTAATAATAATTTCCATGGTAAATTAACATTTCAGGTAATAATCGCTTTCTGTATTGTACTTGTTTTAACATGCAACTCTTGATTGTATCACATAGATCAAGATTTAAATACATCCACAATATAAATCATGATTTATATATCATATATGTTTATAATATAAATATATATAATAAACATATATACGGAATGAAAACCACTGTTTATGGAGACGGTAGTCCGTACATATGCATAAACATTGTTTTTTGTTTTCATATCGTATTGAACGAAACTAAGTGAATAAGATATATGTAAGTACATATACATACATATATATATATATATCCAGTATCATTATTATTTAATATATTACATACTTATTAGTAATATATATTTTTATAATCATCGATGAATGGTGAACATGGAAATCATTCACATTGGGTCGTGGAGACGGTAATCCGTACGTACGCACGAGAAACAATGTCATTTCATTAATGTTGTGGAATTTGATGATATATTAATTTTACAGAGACATTAGCATGTTATTTACATTATTTATATACATATTACTCCTCATTATATCCATCCAAATAACATAGTGTTGAATAACAAACTACACCACTGAGTGGAGACGGTAAGTCGAACGTACGCACGCATGGTGACATTATCATTCATAAGATGGATAGAATAATGAATATAGTTGTTCTATATTTATAAGAACATCACAGTATATATAAGATACTGGATTTATTATATTATAATGATAACAACAAAGAACGAGTAAGTGGAAGAATAAGAGAACTAGAAAGAGGGAGGTGAAATCATTACCTCTTCTTCGGGTTCTTATTTTTGATATGATCAAAAGGGATCCTTAGTATGTATTTATCACAAAAGGAAGTCCTCTAGGATGAATATGGGATAGTTTGGAGGATATTTTGGTATGTTTTGGCCAATCCAAATGTCTTTGGAGGTGTGAATTTGTGAGAAGTGGAAGTTCCATTTTGTAAGAGGGGTGAGGGAAACCTTTTGAAAAACATAAAAGATTATTTTATAATAAATTCATATTCAGTTTATAATTTCTAAAAAGTGACTTATTTCAAGGCTAGTTTGGGGATGGGTCGAAATCCTATCAACCAATTGGTTTTAGGCAAGTTTAGGTTACCATTTTTACGTTATCATTTATATTTAACTCTATGTTAAATAATTTAACAATTACCGTGTCTTCTTTTATTCTTATCCTATATGGTTAATAAACTTACTATATATTACCAATTGAACCCCAATTGGTTCATTAATGTCATTTATATTGTTATATAAGTCTTTTGGTCGATCCTTAGATTTTCAGGACCATTATATCAATAAATAATATAATATTTTTTTTAAAAACTATTTTATGTCAATAATAAAAGCATGATTACATAAAAAAAATATTGAATAAATCCTAACATGTAACATTCACCTAGAAAATTAGAGGATGTCATAAAAACATTGAAATTATATTTATTTTAATATTTATAATACCATTTATTAGATTCTTTCAAAAATAAGGTAACTACTGCATCATCATTGTGTCATTAATAAATTTAATTTTTTATTTTCAAAAAATTATAAATAAAATACTATTATGTAGGAAATATTATTAGATTTTCTATGAATATATATATAGTCGAATTTATCATGTGTATAACCCTATATTAAAAATGGTTTAGTTATTAAACATTGATTATAACTCTTTTAACTCTTCTTTAAATAAAAATAAATAAATGCCTTAATCTAATCCAAGTTAATATAAAGGGTCGTATTTTATTCCCAAGGTTGTTCTCAGTTGAATAACACTTATCCAATAGAATTAGTACATGTGTTAGGGTAACAATAATATCATTTTTACCCTTAATTACTATATTTAATTTTAAACGTGTTAAATAAAAGTAAATGGTTATTGTTCACCAAAAATTAATTTTATCTTATTTAACAACATTTTACATACTAATATCAATCATATCTCTTGTATTTTTGAAATTCCACTCACAGAAGCTATAAAATTACGTTTTATGTGAATTCGAAAATTCTCCTAGGAGGTAGGTAAAAGACGGTGAAAAGTTTTATAATTTTTTTTATATATCTAAAATTATTATAAATTGACCCCAATTCATTAAATTGATATTATATAGGAATTATGTATCAATTTTTATCTAAAATAAATGTAAATAAAATAAATAAATATTTAAAAAATCAGTTTTAAACTATAACTCAATGTTCTATCACTATTCATCAAAAATTGAACATTTTCAGAAAAATACCAAAAACTCACCCTAGGATAATTTCGATATTCCAAATCCAAAAATGAAGTCTATTTTACCAAATTAAAAACATAGATGTTTAATTTATTAATTTAAAATTAATTATCGTTGTCAAAACAAATAGCATGTTTTAAAGAAATAATAACTATCAAAAGATTAACACTTGTTTATGTATAATTTTAATGTGAAATTAATTCCAGTGACCAAAATTGGATTTAAGAGTAAAAATATAATTTATTTATACTTACAGAACATTAAAATTCGTAATTCAACACTTTAAATTATTATTAATAAAAAAATTATTTTTATTTAAAATATAGTATTTTTCACTATTCACTCAAATATGAAAGTTATCAGAAAAACACCATAAATTTATAGAAACTAAATAATTATGTCCTGATTATAAATATGATTTTTATTTTGTCAAGTTGAATATATAATAGCTTCAAATAATAGATTTAAAAAGGGTTTTCCATTAAAATGCTGTAAAATTTCATTTTTTAAAAATAATTATTTTATCTGAAAAAATTGAATTTGTTCTTACATTATTTCTAAGAGAATATTAATATGTATTATAAAGTTATAATGATTATATAATGTTCAAAATTCAGGTAATATTATTCATAACCGCATTTGAACTACTAGTCTGGTAAGTCGTGATGCACTTGGACTCAATGTTGCGTGTAGCACAAGTTATTACATTACCTTGAAGAAATAACATACTATGTAATCCTGGGGTGTCAAAAATGATATCCTTGACTGATGATTTATGTCCTTTTGAATCACTTAAATGAATCTAAATGGTTTTTAAAGATATATGTTTGTTAAATATTTCATCCCAATAGAGTAAAAGAGTATAATATTCCAAATATTCAATTTTGATATTTATATGGGAAAATAAACATTGTAGTAATATAATTAGGTATTAAAAAATAATAATGAGTTGTGGCTATGGGGTTGATACACTACCATGAACCTCATTAACTAAAAAAATTGATTTGAAATATAACTGTTATGTACTTGATTCATCAATTTTTGTTCAAATAATTAATAGTTTCATAGGATATTTTCTAAAATTATTCACCAGTAATATTTGTGTCTTTTCATTTAATATTAAATGTTTTCTATGTTGGAGATTAATTTTATAGGAACAATATCTATCCTAAAATTATATATGTTGATTTATTTAGGATTGTGTATCTTTTTCATTGTAAGTAGCAAATAATATGTAATAGTGGTTTATTGTACATAGTTTAGAAGTTATATATTTATATATATTTTTTCAATTTTCATTAGAGTATTTCCAATTAATATATTTAGTAATTATAATCCTCAGTTAGTTTGGATAATTACGAGTTTGGACATTTTTTTCGAATAACATGATAATTTAATTAATTCTTCAATTAATAATTTCTCTACTAATTACTTATGATTTATAATTTATAATGATACCTCTCAAAATTTCATAGGTAATACGTTATTTCAAGACACCTTTTTCCCACACTATATCTCTATGATATAATATCCTCATGAATTGAACAACCAAACCAATGGAATGAATCTATTTTATATAGTTTATAATATGAATTTTTCTTCATTTTCTCATTATATAATCCAATGTAATCAACACATAGAGTAAATATTTTCCCCATATATTATTAGAATGAAATTTGGACCCTTATATATGGTGATGGGTGTTATTATTCAAGGATTATTTTTACATGAATATTTAAACAACTAAAAAAGTAATATGGTGATAATTAAATTGATCAATATGTACTATATTCGCGATTCCATAAATGAATTTAATAAAAATGAGATTACATAGAATATTATCCTACTTTGGAAAACATTTTTAGGGGTGTAACCTAGAATCATAAATATTTATGATTTGTTGATTTGTTACTCTTTTCCACTGAAGAATAAATAAATTGTTATTTTTGTATCATGGTTCTATATTATCAATAATTGAACAATCAACATATGGTTCTATAAAGCTCTTAAAGGCCTTATGTGTGCCACAATAACGATGTGAATAAATATATATATATATATATATAACAAGATGGAATTTCACTAATTATTTAGATGGAATAATTTTAACTATAACATAATCAAAAAAACAGAAATAACAACTAACATCTTTATAAGTAAGAAATTAATGTCTATTGATCATTCAGAACAAATTTCAGAAGAATATATGGTAAATAATTAAAAATTACCCATATTGAAATTGAAATTGAAAAAAAATTATACTCATTTAACATTAAAAATATATGTGTTGTTCATCTCAACAGTCCCACATTATAACCACTTTTGGTATAGTGCTGAGTTTGAGTACGATCCCTAAATCCATCCACCAATAGACCATGGACTGGATGTTTGATGTTTTAACAAATGAATATACATGTTATACATATACACATTCATATATATCATGAGATATTAATATAAATAATATTTAATATTATATACATAGTATACAAGTAATATATACATTTGGTGATTTTCATATTCATGCATGAGATGCATAAATATAATATATATATACATATATATAAAAACTATATTTTCTCCCGAATTGGTTCATTTGTGAAAATATATTTATGAACAGATTAAAGGAATTTAAATAATAATTTTAACAATTAAATAAAATATAACCAATTTATATGTAATTCATATGATGCATTGTGGTAAGATATTAAATTTGATATTAAAGCTAATGAGATCCTCTCAGTTTGTGTATAGTACGAGATTATATCAATCCTTGACTAAATCATTCCCTCTCAAAACAATATATATATAATTCTTGATTATCCTATAACTCAACTGGATAACAGTCATCATATAAATAATATCGCCGACAGATTGACTAGTGTGATCCCCTAGAGGTAGAATTATTATGTTCATTACCATTCATGATTTTCCTTTAACACATTCTACGATTGGAAGATGCAAGATACAATTTTTCTTGAATTCGCAGTAATATGCATTTAAATATATTTAAACATTGAATCCATAATGATTTTTATTATTATGTTTTGGTATGTCTTATGATGAAATCAATCATAATTATTATCCTATAAAACAAATCATTTATTTTAGATAGGTTCTTTATTATTTAAATTTTATTTTATTACTTGTTTTTTAATAAAACCAAACGAAAACATTTCCATATAGTACATAATGGATAAAACAATTTCTTGAGTAGAATTTTGGTAGTTATGATTCACCCTTTTACATTTTGTTTACATAATGATCCTAACATTACACAAAAGGTCAATTATTTGGTGCCCTCATTATTACCATTATACAAATAGGCAATGCAAATGTCGTACCCTTTTAAGGTAATGAATATAAAATATATATATTATTTAACCATATGTGATAAACAAATGAAAAAGTTCAATATACTTTTTTTAACAATATTTACATTAAAATTGAGTTCTCTAATTTTAAAGCAATTATGAATGGGTTTTACAAAAGTGTCATTGTCAATTAACATAATGTGTAATGGAAGCAACTATATGAAATTCCATGATGCTTACGGTAAAACATATATGAATCACAAAGTTTAACCTTATGTAAATGATTTATGTAATGGAAATAATGTTACACAAGATATTATATTAAATGTAATTTTAATATTATTTAGCTTCCTAAATACATTTCACTTATAATTGAAGGCAAAAATAATGAAATATAGCCTCAAGAGTGCCTCGCTATTTTCTAGAGCCTGTCGACTAACATTATGGGTCTATTTTGTTATAATGGGGAGAATGTATCCCAATTACCAAAGTAGTGTAGAGGAATTAAATAATATTAAAATGTTCAAAAAATATAACAATTTAATTGTAGGGTTATAATTCATCTATATATAATAAATATGTAAAAAGAGAAAAAATCCCATATATTAAATGATGAAACATTTGTGTGACATATATGAAAGAAATACATAGTATTACAATGGATGGTATATAGAAAATCATATACAAAATAAAAAATGACCAAAACATATTACCACTGGAATTATAATCATATGTTTGAACCTATTCCCCCATAATTAATCCTGTTATAGTTGTTCTTGTATTCAATGATGGATGCACCCCTATTCCCAATCCTTCATCCAAAATGTATATTCAACTTGCAATTAGTGACTGAAATAGTTTTTGAAATATAATCAGTAGGACAAAAAATGCTTTCAGTAACTATCTATCCAGTGATTAAATAATCAGAAATCTATATCTCTAACAATTTAATGCCAATATAAACACTATATTATTTGGCATTGCATTCAAATGATAAATGAATTACAGCACTTGCTTTGGCCTCACATGTGATATATATACACATGTTTCACTGTTTTTATATATATACCTAGAATAAATAAAAAGATATATATATATAAGCATATATATATATATAGTGATATCCTATACATGGGGCATAACTCAGGTATCCACGAATAGTCATTTGTGTCTTGTATAGTAGTATAGGATGCCACACCTGAGTGTCGCATGAATATAGGTCACCGTTCCTTGGAATAATGAATAATAATTGGTCAATTCCTAATATATCAACCCAAAAATATCATATATAGATATTTTATATTAATATATGAATATTCATAGCATAAGATTTTGATCCCCATAGGAATTGTTTATTATAGTATCTTTCAAAACAGGGATACATATACAAATGTGTCAAAAATATCTCCATAATCTACAATATATTTCTCCATAAATATCAACCAACATTTTTTTATCTTACTCAATACCTTTCCTTATATATTGGGGAAAAGAAACATAACAAAACAGGTATTATTATATGCTCTCTAATTGTAATAAATGGAGATATCAATGAACTTGTTAACAGTACATGAGAATAAGGGTATATCTACATGATATTAACATTTGAAAACCTTAGTCAGAATATAAAATATCATAATATTATGTAATGGAATATATATTGGTAATTCATAATAGATGATTCATATATTTTTAAATGCACTGTAACCATGATATCCTAATATATTTTTAAGAAATAAAATCATTTAAAACTGATTAGCATATAAAATCATTTCCTTCATAGTCAAGGATCATTGAGAAGGATATCACAGTTAAATGGATTTACTCCCAATATTTTTCAAATTAGATGAGGTTCACTCCCATGATAATCACTATTAACAAATTTCATTGATTAAATTGGTCAATTTCCCATTAGAATCTTTTTTATCTCATGACATATGAATCTATACCCAATACAATCAAAGAAGATATAGTTCTCACCCAAAAAAAATGAAATCCACACATTTGTTTTCCATGATCTAATAACTCAATTATTATATTATAACACATGAAAAAATATCATTCATAAAAATATTATTATAACATTAACCATGTAAAAGATTTAGGTTTAACAAAAATTTCATCATAACATTACCCATAGAAAATAAATGTGTTTCATGAACATTTCATATTTTCATCATATACAGAAACCAAAAATAGAATTAATTAGATTGTTTTATTGTTTAATATCCCTATTAAATAAAAATTAACATCAAATATAATCAATTTATATTGAAAATTATATTGAATGATCACTTGGAATAATTCATGAGAAAAATAAATTCTCCATTTCAAAATAATTTCATTTAAAAAAACCCCATACAAATCTGAACAAATAAATTATTGAAATAAAAGCTTATTCTTATAATGGTATATAAAAAGATAATTTTAGTCAGTATTTCAAAAAAATACATTCATTCTGTATAAAAAACAATCCTTCATTATTTTGTTACAAATATTCATAGCATACCTCATTTTGAAAACATAAGAAATAGTCATTTTAATAAAATAATGAAAGGACAAAATAATGGGTAAAAATTAAATTATACAAGCATAGATTAATATTAAAAAAATATTAATTTTTTAATAGATTATTTTTATAGAATAAATATATTCTCCAATAGAGATTAAAAATAATGAATATTGTTGCGATAGTGAAGTAAAAAAATTACTTTGTGTTAAATTTATATTAAAAGAACAAAAAAATACATTATTATAAAATTAAATATATTATATGTCAATAATAAATTGATTTTCATTCATATATTACCATATATAATCACTATATAGTAATATAACACCCATTTTAATCAATAATTATTCTAATCATTATTATATCTGGTTGTGAACTAGTTCATTTGTCATTCGTATATCGGTTCAATGATACATTAAACTAAGTTTTACTTTCCTTTCATAAAAAATATAATATTTAACAAGATATACATATAATATAAATTATTTATATAAATATTTTTAGACCTTAATTAAAATTGGAGAGTTAAAAAATAATTACACCAATTAGGGATATGGTGGGTCATACATACACATGAATGTTGTTTTCATTTAACTATGGATGGAGATAAAGAGTGTTAACAAAATTATTAACACATAAAAATTAATATTTATATCATAATAATCATCTGTATTCATCATATTTATACACATTAATATTCAATTAATATATGAATTATAAATGAATCACATCAATTCATGGAGGTGGAAGTCCACACATATGCAGGAACGATATTATCGTTTTCTAAATGATTTGATCTTACAGATGTAGAAAAGATATTTTTATTGTCATAAAGTATAATTGGGTCATTATTATCATATATTATCATTAAAACCTTCTGAATACAGATCAATAAAATATAGGGATGATAAATTAATTTAAGCACTTAGTGGTGACCATTGGCCATATGTGTGTAGAAACGTTACTTTCACTAGCTATTTTATGGGAAAGACTGTGAATAATGATGTCTTAATAATCAAAACAAAATTTTGGAAAATTTTTAATTCATAATTTAATATTTTATAATATAGATGATAGATTTATATAAGATAAGTAAGATTATAAAATAAATTGATAGGTTATAGTGTTTTAAAATATTAGAAACAACTTCTTTATATATCTTATACGGGCTCCAAGATTCTGCTTTTGGGAAGACCAGAATCTCTAAAAATCATATGGATGTGAATAATGTAAATTTATATATTTTGGATGATATATAAGGATCACATTTTTGTTAATAATTTAGGGAAAATAATCCCATTATAATTGAAGTTGGGATAGTTTTGTAGTTTCAAAAAATAATAAATTATGATAAAATTATTCTCAAAAAAAATTTCTCCAAATAGACAAGGAATAAATGGAAATCTATCATAGGGTTGTTATCTCTCCAAATAATGGATTTTAGACATGAATTTGTGTTATTTTAAACCATGTCATTTTTATTATCACTTTGATAAAAAAAACTATTTTAATTATGACTATATATTTTTGAATATTAGAGGGGCGCAATTAATACTATTAATGTGAAAATTATCCCTTAAAAATAAAATTTATTTCATTTTAAACCGTATCATTTTAAACATATATTATTTGATTATTTTAATTATTTTCCTTAAAAATGAATAGAATATGATTATAATAATATATCCAAGTTTTCAATTATAAAACTACTCTATTAATATAACATCAATCACATCCAGAAAAGGGTAATTCAAATCTAATTATTTCAATCCTCCTTACTATTTCTTATATATCAAATACATTATTTTGTCACATTAAGTCATTTAAAATAAGAAAATTGTTAATATTAAAAATGATGAATTTTGGGAATGATAGAGTTTATTACATACAATCTTATCATATAAAAAATGAAACACCATGAGATGTTATGATATATATTTGTTAATAAATTTGAACTATTTTTATCTTTTGGTAAATGGAACCATGAGTCTAAATGTAACATAAAATTCTCTACCATAATATAATAAATTTTTTATCGATGAGTATGAATTGTATTAACTAATAATTTAATTCTATAAGTTTTATACATGTAAAATAATTAAATTCTAATATATTGATTAGATGTAAAATAATAAACATTAGAGAAAAAATGAATTTTTTTTTAATATATGTTTTTTTCTAATGGTTTTTTTAGTATCACATTGAACAAACAATTTAAAATTAATTTCTACCACATATAGAAAGTTTATTTGATACAATTCACTTATTTTTTGAAATCATTTTATCAAAATTATAATATAGTGAATTTTTGTGATTTATCTAAATTGTTTAATTTTTTTTATTAATTTTTAAAATTAATTATTACTAAAGAAAAATAAATATTTATTCAATATATTTATGAAGTTTAATTATTTTTTATTTCATAAAAATACATCATATAATTAATATATAAGAATAAATTTGTTTTTGTTTAGCGAAATAAATTTTATAATGAATTTTTAATTTAAATACTTCTTTATTTATGAAAACTTTTTCTGTGTAAAACCACCTTTCATCAAATCCCATACTATAATTTTGAATATTATTCATCCAAATAAATAAAATTAATAATTAAAAATTTTTTTCAAAATTTTGAATATTGAAAATTTGTATTATTTAATAAGTTCAACATAATTTTTAAAAATAATGAATAATAAACATAGTAAAAAATAATTATCACGGATAAGTTTTAAATTCATTTACCATTGGATAAAACAAAATTTTAAGCGTTAAAATTTCATAAAAATTACAAAAAAATCAGTTTTATTTTCAATGTTTGACCTTATACTATATTATTTTCATTAATGTCCCATTTTTAATACTTTTTCATGAAAAAAAAAATATGATTATCAGTTTATATTATCAATAATTCTATATTTTCCCTATCATTACTTCTAAAATCCATCGACTATACACACTATTCGAACAAAAAATCCAGTTTTAATTCATTAATATAACATATTATTTCCCCAATTCCCTCCCCAAATAAAATTAAACTTGGTTATAATATAAATCCTTTCAATAAATTCTACCAGAATTAACCCAAAGAATCTGTCCAAAGAGGAGCTGAATTTCTTATGCATTAATATTTGATTTATTTATTCTTCCACCTCCTTAATGAATTATTATTAAATGATTAAATAATAACAAAATTATATATTTTATATTTAAATGTTACTCTATTACAGTAATAAATCAAATCCATCTACACATATATCAAATGGGAAACAAAACTGTCAGACTTGTGTATGATCAACAATTGCCTCACGAACCGAGGTATTTAATTTTCCATCAATCCCATTGATGGAATATATAATGGTGGAATGGAAATATTAATATAATATTTAAAAAATTATTATAATTACTATTGTTTTGTATCTTTTATACCTTCTTACTTTTTTTCCTTTGGGATAAGCTGATATCGCTCGTATGTACAGTGGACTACCTCCTCATGAACCAATGTAATTTTTGTCTCTAAAACATGAATGAAATGTGTTAACATTATGTTTAATGAGTATATGTGATATTTATGATATTATAATACTATTTTAATATCATATTACATATAACTTATTAGCTTTTAATGCTTTGGAAAATAAAAAACACCACTTATATGTATGAGTGGACAATAATATTTACATTCAGAATTAAAATTAATTATATTTTATTTTAAATAAATGGAGATAAAATAAGTTATTTTAATATAAATGATATATATATATAATGAATTATTAATTGATTATTAATATTCATTTTATTTTTGGTTCTATCCATCGAGAAAAATAGAATTAGTGTTCATGTGTACATGCGATCAAACATATATATTAACGGTGTAACACATTTATAATATATAACTATTAAATATTTATATAATAACATATATAATGAAAATATATGATATTAATATCATTTGTAACATTATTTTTCTTATTTAACAATGATTAATTTTAATGGAAAAAATATCAAACGAAACATAGAAAAAATGAAGCAATTGTCACAGGAAATAACTATTTTAACAGAGGTGTTAATAAAAAATTAGTGATAAAATTCATGTATATCATTAATGGAATAAATTATATTTTAATAGTTCTCTCATATATTTATTATAAACTACTATTTATTATATTTGTGGTTCGAACACATATGAATGATGTCGAATCTGAGGTAAGTGTTTATTATCTCACTTTTACTTCTATGGGACAAAAACCATATTCACCACAAATTTAGTTATTTGTATAAAAATTTACCATTAATATGTTATATTATTATAATTATTATATTCAAGGTAGTTACGTATTCAGTTGGTGACTATCTATTTTATGTGGCTTATGGTTTAGAAGTTACCATAGTGGTAATGGCTTATTTAACAATCTCATCATTATTCAGTAATGTTTTTATGTAACCATTCATGAAATAAGTAGATATATAGACCATTAGAGCAATTAATTTAATTATACAACTTTTATTCATGTACTTTTAAAATTAATACAATGATATTTTAACTCGTTGGTACTAAAATGTACAGGTAAAATGAATTTAAAATAATTTAACTTTATTTTTATCTTCATTTTAAAATCATATTTTTTTTATAAAAATTTTTAATAATTAATTTATATATTTTAAAAGTTATATATCAATGAAAATTTTCAGCCTTTCATAAATTTATCCATTTTTTAATGTAATCTTTATGTCATTTTCAAAACAATTCCCCTTTTGCATTGACCAAAAACGTGAAAATAATCAGTGTTTTATAATTTATATAATAAACTTAATTTTATTTTTTCTAGGGAAATCATTTTAATTCATACTATTTATAAATATTTAAGTTCTTATATTCCAATATATTTTATTTTTAATAATTTTGATATTAATTATTTATAAAAATTAACAAATTGAAAATGTTATTTGCCTGAAAAAATATTTTTAATGATTATTTTATTGTTTTCAATTCATCCACTATATAAAACCTTTATTTTATTAATCATCTACTATGGTTAGGTTTTATTAATATTAAATTTATTATTTATTTGGATTTTTAATGATATGTTGGACTAGGGTTTTCTAGTTTTATTTCCACCAACCGTATTATTTTGGATAGTTAATTATAATGTTTATTTGATTGGGGTAAATAATACAATTTTTAATTTTATAATTTCAATGAAAAAGTTTATTTGGATTATGTTTCAAATATTTTATATGATGAAATAATTAAAATTATTAATTACTTGTGGGGGGCTAGTTGAAAATCTCCTCTCGATGCATCAGTGGGTCAAGTACACAAATCTATCAGCTAAATTACATAGGTTTCTACACATAGACTTAAACTGCTATGTGAAAGGTATTAATAGTATATGATTTCTAATTTTATTATTTACCTCATTATAAGGTCCCTTACCAATTTCCATGTGATTATTAAATTATTTATAGTATTCATGTAAATGTTTTTAGTTCATGTAATTATTTATTTGTATTTAATTGATCATCATTTATTTCTGCCACATTACGCTATGTTTTTTACTAAATGTAATGCCATTCATTTATTTACCATGTTAAATTTATTTGTATTATTTATTCATGAAATATATTGTTTTATTGTCACTCTTAAATATAAACTAATTTGACACTTTTCTTATGTTTGATTTTCCCCAAGATACCATTATGTTTATTGTTATTGATATATCAGGATTCTCTAAAATCAATTATGGAGAAATTATGTAAAGTAGTTGTGGTATCTTATGTTATCAAAGTTCATTTTAATTTTATATATTTATCATGTTCACCAATACTACTTAATCTTTTTTCATTTGGAATATTATTATTTGTAACTTATTTATATTTAATAAAGTTGACATTAGACCTAGGTTACTAGAGTTGGGGTTATTAGAGTTGCAATAAAGGGAATATGGGTAGAAACTTTGAAAAATGGTTTTTGGAAAAAGTATATTATTTAATGTATCCCAACGATAAAAAATGAGAGAAAATATAGGCAAAATACTATATTTTTGGTAAGATAAAAAATTATGTGGGTTTTCCTAGAATAACATACCAGTCTGGATACTACAAGTGAACAATGTTCTTGAACTGATGTTCTGAGCGGTAATAACTCCAAAAAAATCATGTCAAACATATCTTATACATTACCCAGTGTTCTAAATTAGGACTTAAAATGAACTAGGTATGAATATCATGGGCTATATTCATTAGATAAATATCCTCTTCTATAGAAAACATTATGCATGATTAGAAAATGTTATTATGATTTTAAATCATTCCCAAACAAACCATTCTTAGGATTTAGTGATTAAACATGAATAAATTAGTCAATATTTGATATTATTTTCACTATTTTTGGGATTATACGTTATGTGTGATAATTTAATGAATTAATCTAGTGTTTTAATTTTAATAGTCAGACCTAGTGGACAGAAAGTGAAAAATATTAATGTTCATAATCCAATGAGTCAAAATATATCTTTCTTTTATATACACAAACCAGTATTATAAAGGGATATATTATACCAAGAATTTTTATATTATAGGGTCCTTTTATATTAATATATACAAATAGTTATGTAATTCCTTATTGATAATGGCTTTAAAGGGAAGCATGCAATAAAGTGGACAATAGAGTAAAAATTCGATATTTGGTGGAATGAAATGAAATATTCTCCCTAGTTGATAATTAAAGAAAAAAAAACCCTAGTACATGGTTTAATGGAATTATAGTCATTAAAACGTGTGTCGAAATATTAAAAAATTTCTAATATTTAAAGGAAAAAATGATATTTTAATTGTTTTGAAATTCAAATTTTAGGATATGTGGAACTATGAAAATTAGCTCTCTATCTGTCAAATAATTTATATAAAAAATATAGGGTATCATTTTAAATATTTTAATATTACCGCATATGAATTGAAATGATTAATTTTCTTTTATATAGATTTATAATTATGTTATATGAATATTTATTCAATGGTACTATAGTTATAAAGAACATTGAATATGTATGAATTGAAATGTAGTACAATTTCTTAAATTATTTGAGAGAATAGGTGGAATTGTTCTAAGGACCAGTAAAAAAGATTTTAGGAAGACATAAACCTATTAAAAATCTCATTATTATGGGAATAGAACGCATAAAATGTTCATGATATTGATACAAAAATGAGATATTATTAAATACCATGAAATTAGTAATTTTTTTTGTTTATATATATATATTTTTGAGTTTATTACTTGTATTTATTTATGAAAGATATTTGAAAACATGTTTATTTATTTTTGGAAGAATATACTTTAATAATATGGTTTTATTGTGACCATGGTATTCAGATAATTGTAAGGTGACATTAAAATTATCTTTATATTTTATGTGGAATGAAATGATAATGCAGTGACCTTCCATAGAAAATATGGTCATTGAATTTGGATAGAAATATTTTGGATGACTTTTATGGTTTAATATATATGTAATGTATTATTATCAATATTCTGGGTTACTAGATAACATGTGATAAATGTTTTTTAATTTTGTAAATATATAGATATAGGATGAATGAATTATCATTTTATTGATTGGTATATGTGATTTGGGAATAAAAATTCATTCTGAAAATTCATATCAGGAAGTCCTCATTTATCAAAATGGATCCAAATGATGAAAATTTTCTGTTCAAACAGAAATATATGAATTCATTATATTTTAAATTTTCCATAGTACATATGGAAAAGTATTTCCTCAAATACAATATGATCATCATCAAGTAGAAAATTTATCTTATTTAGTTTATTTCTAATGAATTAAATTTTCCTTTAAAACATCATTGATTTATGTTTTTTTAGATATTTCCATTATTTTTATATTTTATATTATTCTTAACAATGACCACTATTACACACTTCATTTATTTTTGAATTATGATTTTATTCCCCAGCCATATTGTAACATCACATTATGTTCCCCTATATAGAAACCTAGTCACAGGATTATTCTTTATGACCATATTACTGTCATGACATATCCCCCAAGGCCTATTCTATGACTACCCCAAGCCCGCCTTCTATATGCCACAGGCTGGAAACTAGCAAAAAAGATGCAATTCCCTAAAACTGGGAAGGCATTGACTTTATAACCTATAAAAACACACACATGCAAGCACAAAACTGGATGGAACGCCAAATAAACTGTATAAAAAAATAGTGTTGAAAGTAAAATTAGCTAGAATACAATCCCAAATAGAATGTACAATTACAAAAGTGATACAATTGAATTGAAAGTTATGGGAAGACGACTACTTGAACGTCCTTCGGGGTTCTACCTGAAGGGTAGGTACAAATCTCTTCCTCATCACTCCACATTTGATTGTCTTCTCCATGTACTGACTCGCCGTATGGTCCACCTATATGTACTATACAATCCTGGTACACTCCGCCTCAGTCAGTGATGTCTTTCATCTACATCCAACCCAATAACGTGCGGGCTTAGCCCGTGTAAGGGTGAGTATAACAATACTCAGTAGGGACCATGAGACCCTCAATGTCTCACAAAATCCATCTTGGATAAACCATAAAGAATGAAATCAAAATATAACCCTAAATAGGTATACTTCCATACATTTACCTAAGTTATCATGTGATCCAACTCAATCATGAGGGAAAAACAGAAAAACCGGCTTAGCTTAAACAAGGAATTTATTCTAGGGGCAGTATCAAATAACATCCCCAGTCAAATTGTCGAAACCCCAACTATTGGAAAACACCTCCTATATCATGTATTGTGGGCCATCCGTGACACCAACCATGCTTCCCACTAACCTTGGACAATTGAGGTACTCCTCCTATCGAGCACCATGGATCTTTCGCATCACCAAGCGCGCTCCCCACCGTGGGTCTGCCACGTCACCAAGCATGCTCCCCCTCATAGCCTGCTGAGGTACTCCACCACTTGAGTTCTGTGGGTCTTCCGTGACATCAAGGCACTCCCAACTATGGGACTTCCGCGACCCCAAGGTGATCCCCACTAGACTTGTCGAGTCACTTTATGTCAAAATGTTCATGAGTCATTAGGTCTCAGCTAGCTACTAGGTCTCCACACTACACTCGCTTGTCTCCGGTTGGATCCAATCCATGAGCTCTTGTTTGATACTCCAATAGTCCTGATGTCCCACAAAGAAGTATCTCAATGGTCCACCACGTCATTGGGGTCTCAATGCAATAGATGGAGGGTCAATGGGATGACCGATATGTGAGTTGTTAGCCTTTTAGTTCCGGGGTCATGGTAGGATTTGTGCTCGATCCAACCTAATCGTTTCTCATCTCAATCCAAAACTCTAATAGAGTACACATGAAGTTACTATCTCGCTCAACGATTTCTAGTGTCGTTGAAGGTTTTTAAAAGGGACGTCCTGTGGAAAAGTTGTCGCCCAAAGATCCTAAATGTTCGTAGCGGGCCCGAGTCCGGTCCGACCCAGTCAGAGTGACCTGGTTCGGCCCACTGGGTTTGGCCCATCAGGACGAGAGGGGCAGTGGAGAGCCATGAGGGAGGCTCTGGGGGCCATGACCAGAATAACCGGCAGTTGCGTGGATGGCAGGAGGCCCGGCCGGAGAGGGCGTTGTGGCTGGTGGGTAGCGCGGTCAGCGGGCGACGCCGCCGGTTGCGGCGCGGCCTCGGTGTTCGGTTCGACCAATGGGGGGTGTGGCCGGTGGGTGGTGTGGTCTGGGGGGCCCGAACAGCGGGTAGCCCGAGCTAGGGTGTGGGGTCGGTGTGGCCTTGTGTGGTGTGACACTGTGAGGGGGCGTAACCGGTTTGGCCGGGAGGCCAGAGCATCGTGGGGGCAGCGCGGGTCGTGGTTACCGTGGGTGGAGGCGACGTTGCCTTCGTCGCCTTCATTGTCTTCATCGCCTTCTTTCATTTCTATGAGTACACCAAAGAAGAATGGTGCAGGGGTCGGACCATGTTGGTTTGGACCGTACCCTATGCGTTTAGGGTGGTAGCATTTGGATCAACAAGAAATAAGAACGATGAACATCAAATTTTACAACCACCTCAACAATTATTTCCCAAACCACAAAAAAAAAATCAACGAATGTATTATCAGGCAAATGAACACCCTACCTCAGGTTGATAGGTCGATGGAGTCGCGGGTAAGAAGAGGAATTGTTGGGAAAACATGGACATCGGTTCGTCGTAGTCGAAGATGTCCTACGTCAAAGGATGTCTCTAGGAAGAAGGTTGAATATGGGGTTGGCCTTCTTTGTAGGTGTTCTTCATTGGAAGAACGCGTTCTTCTTTCAGGGAAGTAGTTCTTAGTTGTAGATATTTTCTCCCATGGCACCACCAAAATGAAAAGTGTCCCAAAATAATAGATTATGCAATCTGTTGGAGCCTCCATAAAATTCTCCCCATCATTGACATCCAGCTCGCCATGGTCGATGATGTAAGAAGGGTCAAGCACGTATCTCCTCATTTGGGATACGTGGAAGACGTCGTGCACCCGGTGCAACTGAGGTTGAAGAGATAAGTGGTATTACAACTTTTCAACTCTAATGAGGACCTGAAAAGGTTTGATGAACCTTGGAGATAACATGCCCCCTCAGCCAAATCTCTGAAAACCTCGTCGAGGTAAGACCCATAGAAAGACATGTTTTCCGACCTATTGCTCTAGATGTCTCAAAATGTTGTCGTTATACGACTTATGCCTACTTTGTGTAGTCTTCATCTGCTCATCACCTATACCTTATCTGTGGTATCTTGTACCATCTCTCATCCCACTAGTGCTGACTCCCCTGGGTCAGTCCAGCCCAAAGCTGATATGCATGGTATCCCATACAATGCCTCAAAATTTTCCATCCCAATGGTGGAGTGATAGTTGTTGTTGAATGAAAACTCCACCAAAGGTAATTGTTCCTCCCAACTGCGACTGAAGTCGAGGAAACACGTGTGGAGCATATCTTCGATGGTCTAAATGGTCCATTTTGTCTGGCCATCTATCTGAGCGTGGAAGGTAGTGCTAAAATGATGTTAAGTCTTGAAATCCTCCTGAAACCCCTTCCATAGTCTGGACATAAATTGTGTGTCATGATCGGAGAAAATCATTGAAGGTACTCCATGTAGCCGCACAATCTCCTTCCAATAGAGGCGTCCCATGTTCTCTACTGAACCCTACTCTCTGATCAGTAGGAAGTGGGACGACTTGGTGAGTCACTCGATGATAACCCAAATCGATTCATGTCCCCTAGATGTACAATGATGTCCTATCACGAAGTCCATGTATATCCCATCCCACTTACACTCTAGGACCTCTAAAGGATAATCCAGGGTTTTTGGTACCTAATGCTCTACCTTCACTTACTGACAAGTGACGGACCAAGAGACAAACTCTACTACTGCTTTCATTATTCCTAGCTATCAGTGTTGTCATCTGAGATCTTGGAACATCTTCTTCACTCCTGGATGTACCACTAAAGGGGATATGTGGAACTCCCTCAACACTTCCTTTTTATGTGATGTTGGTACTATGGTATATCACCTTAAGAGGATGATGTGCTTTCCATGTTTATAAAATATACCAGGTGCATGTCCTCTGGATATCTGAGCACGTCGTGCCTCGTATTCAGCGTATCCATGTTGCACCTCCCTAAATCACTGAATATGTGCGGGAGTGAATGTAAGAGACGGAAAAAAGATGCTCCATATCTATCCAATAAGGATATCTACATAGCGGCCAGCTGCTCTGTCACCTCACCGAGCAGCTGTATTCCAGATCTCTTACTGAGTGAATATGCAACATCATTCCTCTTCCCAAGAGTATAGGCTATCTTGATGTTATAGTCTGAGAGATACTCAAGCCAATATTATTGTATCAGTTTTAGGTCCTTATGAGAGAATATATTCCGGAGATTCTTGTGATCGGGATACATTGTATAATGTTTGCCCATCAGATAGTTCTGCCACATCTTCAAGGTGAATACCACTTCTGATAACTCCATTTCATGGGTAGTTTAGTTCTGCTCGTGTTATCTCATCTGTCGAGAACGATATGCGATTACTACTTGCTACTGTATTTGGACACATCTGAGTCTGGTCCCTGATGTGTTGCAGTAGACTGTGTACCCTACGCCCTCCTCTGGAAGCCTCAAGATGGGGGTACTATTCAGTCTTTGCCTCGGCTTTTTAATACTCTGCTTGCAGCTCTCTGACCACATGAAGGGTTTCCCCTTCTTCGTTAAGGATGATAGTGGTGCTGAAACTCTGGATAATTCTGGCATAAACCTCTGTTAATAACCAGCCAAGCCCAGGAAGCTTTGTACCTCCGTAACACACCTGGGTGGCTCCCAAGAATGTACCGCCTCAATCTTTGCTGGATCCACTCAACTCCATCCTTCGATATGACATGTCCATGAAAGTGAACCTCTCGGATCCAAAACATGAACTTCGAGAGTATACCATAAATCTGGTGCTCTAGGAGTGTGTCCAGTACTACCTGAAAATGATAGGCATGCTACTCCTCAGTACCTGAGTAGATTAGAATGTCGTCGATGAATACCAATACAAATAGATCACGTTATGGATTAAAGATCATGCTCATGAATCAATGAACACTTATAGATCATTGGTAATGTTGAATGGCATAACCAAGAACTTGTAGTGGACATATAGACATCTAAAAGCCATATTCTACGCATCCTTATCTGGTACACTGTTCTCGTAATAGCCTGATCATAGGTCTATCTTTGAGATCCACCATTCTCCCTTATGCGGATCAAAAGAGGTCTTCTATCCTCATGAGTGGGTAATTGTTCTTCACGTTCACCTAGTTCAGGTTTCGATAGTCAACACAAAGCCTAAAAATACCATCTTCTTTCTTCGCGAACAGAATCGAGGCTGCCCAGGGAGAAACACTCGGCCGAATGAATCACTTCTCATATAAGTAATCCAAATGTATCGGCCCCTAACGAAGCTACATGAGAGCCATCTGATATTCTGGTGTAGATATCAGTGTCGTCTTGGGGGTACATGTCTATGTAAAAGTCCACCTATCTATGAGGAGGTAAAACTAGGACATAATTAAGAAAAACATCCGTGTATTGGTTCACCACTACAGGATATCTCAGACTCTCCACATCAATAGCTCTGAGGTTAAGGCTAGCCAACTGACGATTGATCAGTTTCACTCTCCTCCATGAAAGTCCATCCTGTGCTGCAAAGTGTCACTTCTCATTGCTGAAGGTAAAACATGTCACATATGTGCGTATACACCGCAATTTGCGCCTAATACAATCAATCTTGAGTATGGACTTGAGATAACTAGTCCATAACAAAGATGATGTCCTAAGGTCATGGCGCCACTAATATGAGATTGTAGCTAAAGATCTCACCTCCTAGAGTATTCTCACACTGCCGGCACCGGTGCGTTATCATCGCATATTTTCTAATAGGAGTATCTAGCCATAAGGATCGAGCCAATGGATCCATCAGAATCTATAAGCTCCAAACAAGGGCAGTGGTAATATGAGAATGATTGGCACTTGTGTCTATAAGTACGGTAAAAAAGGTGATGTAGACATAGATCGTACCATGTATCACCTCTAGAGTGTAGTGGTCGTAGGCCTCATCTGCCTAGAGCTGATCTCTCCCCTGTCCACTTGCTCCCTACAGTCGGGGTGGACCTCATGGTGGTGGTGGAAATAATATCTCTAATCATCTCCCACTGCCAGCTGCACGAACAACACATATGCCATGTCTGTCTGCTCAATGTGGACCATCACGATCAAATCATTGTCTCTACCTGGGCGGTCCATTGACCGAATACTGATTATCCAAATGGTGGGTTGGACAGTCACGATCCATGTGACCCTATCTTCCACATGTCAAACACAGCCCGCTCTTGTCATGCCTATCTCCGCTTCAGGTACCCCGCACAACTGACATTGAATAATGCAGTTTTCCACCTGTAGTTCTGTTATCTTAGACCTCTGGTACATCTTTCTACTGCAAGCTGCAGATAAATCCACTACGAGTCGACTAGTGGTGGATCTCAATGCTGGAGACTGCTCAGCAAAGAAACTCTCCACTATGAGGGCTCACTCTAACACCCACGCCTACATGGGGATGCTGAGTGAGATCATCAATGTCTTGATCTTCCGCCCGAGTCCCTTCTTGATAGTCTGATCCTTGAATAATGGGTCCCTCCCCATAACATTTGAGTATCGTGAGAGGTCCGTGAACCTCGCTAAATACTGAGCTATAATCATGTCGCCCTACTGCAAATGAAGTAGCTCTTGAATGTGCATTGCACGAAGAGTCGCTCGAAAAAACTCTGACTGAAACAGGCTCTCAATGTCTACCCAGAGAATAGTCATCTATTCCTGAACATGAAAAAAAAAGCTCAACTATCTTCATTATATTACTTGTAGAAGGATAGTATCATGAATCATCATGAGATCGGCTGGTATCCCAACCAGTCGGAAAACCCTCACCACAGCCTCCAGGCAATCCTTAGCTGCCTGTGTGACCTTCTCTCACCTAAACCTAGGTGGCCATTGGCAATAAAACTTGTGAAACATTCCCAAGAAGTGTGCACCATATTTAGTTGGAGATTGTGGAATAGGTGACACAATGGGGAGTGGTACTGCTACTACCTCTGTTGGAAAAGGGCCCTGCACCGAGGCATTGTCGCTTAGTGGGATATCAGTGCATACAACTCTTAGAACTATAGTCGGCTCTCTGTGTGGAGGCATACTGAATTGAAATAGGTGTTCTGTGGTTATATTTCATACCTGGTGAGATGACCTGGTGAGCTGAATTGATGAAATTTTTTTAAAAAAACATGCAATCAATGTTTTTATGCACTAAGTCAGAAATCAGTAGTCAGGGTATAGGTGTATGGATACGTCGGAAATCACACCAACAATGGACTCACTAAACTGAAAACCACACCCAATACACATAACACTATTGATTTATAGAAAAGATCAAAGTAAAAAAGTTCCATGGTAGAACTTTCTCCTTTGATACCAATTTTTCATGAGCCATCCCCTAGGGCATGTGTCGTGACATCCCAAAGCATGATTTCCATACAACAGGGGTTGGAGACTAGCACCAAATGTGAAATTCCCTAAAATAGGGAAGTCATTGCCTTAATAACCTATAGAAACACACACAAGAAATCACACAACTGGACAAAAAACCAAGTAAACTGTATAACGAAAGAGTTCTGAATGTAAAAGGGGCCAGAATACAAGCCCAACTGGAATGTACAAGTAAAAATGTGATACAATAAAACTGAATGATAAGGGAAGACATCTATTGGATCATCATCTGGGGTTATTACCTGAAGGGTAGGTATAGATCACCTCCTCAACACTCCATGTCTGACCGTCTCCCCCATTTATCGACTCGCCGTATGGTCCACCTCCAAGTACAGTCTAGTCCTGGTACACATAACCTCTATCAGCACTATATATTGTCTGCATCCAACACAACAAGGTGTGGGCATAGTCCGTTCAGGGGGGAGTATAACGATAATTAGTCGGGTCCTCGAAACCCTCAAGGTCTCCAAAAATCTACCAAGGATAATCCAAAAATAAGGAAATCAATAGATAACCCTACATAAGTACATGCCCATACATATATCTAAGTTATCAAGTGATCCATCTCAATCGTGAGGGAAACATAGAAAAATGGACATGGACTAAACCATGCATTTATTCTAGTGGGTAGTATCAAGTAACATCCCCAGTCACATTGACGAAACCTTGGCTGCTGGAGAAATCCTCCTCTATCGAGTACACTGGTCCTACTGCGACACCAAGCTCGCTTCCCACTAACCATGGACTGCTGAGGAACTCCTCCTGTCAAGTATTGTGGATCTGCCATGTCACCAACAGCGCTTCCCACCATGGGTCTTCCGCATCACCCAGCGCGTTTCCCCTCATAACCTACTGTGGTACCTCTCCCGTCGAGTACCGTGGGTCCACCACGATACCAAAGTTCACCTCAATGTGGGTCTACTGCCACACCAAGGATCTCCCCTCTAGAATGGTCGAGTCACACTGAGTCGAAATGGTTAGTAGTCTCCAAGTCTCGCACATCTAGTTGGTCTTCGCACTATCATCACTCGTGTCAAAGAGGATCCGCTCTACAATCTACTGGTCGATACAACAACTATCATGAAGTCCCATGAAGATGTATTTCAATGGTCTTCCACATCATAGGCGTCTCAACGCAACTGACGGTGTGTCAAACGGACGCCCGATCTGTGAGTAATTAGCCTTTTAGTTCAAGGGGCCCAGTTGAATTCATGCTCAATTCAACATAACTGTTTCCAATTTAAATCCTAAACTCTAGTGGAGTCTACTCAAAGGGACCATCTCACTCCTAGATTACCAAAACCACTGACGGTTTGTCAAACGGACGTTCGGTGCTAATGTTATGGCCAAATGAGCCTAAAGGGTCGTTGCGGGCTCAGGTCCGGTCTGAACCAGTGTGACCGGCCTGGGCCGACCTAGCATGGGTCAACCCAATTCAGGTCGGCCCAGCCCGACCTACTGGGTTGGGCCTAACCCGTGATATCACGAGACCCTTTGGGTTTGGGCCGGCCCACTGGGTCCGGCCCAGCAGGCAGCGAGGGGCCGCGGAGAGCCGCAAGTGGCCGCGGAGAGCTGTGAGGGCGGCTCGGAGGGTTGTGGCCGATGCGGGAGGTGGGCAGCGCGGCCGGCAAGCAACGTGGCCTGGGTGGCTCGGCCGGCAAGTGGCCCATCAAGGTTGTCCCGGTCCAGGGCATGAGGCATGTTCATCCCGGGGCGGCGTGGCGCGACGGGCATGAATGGTTGGTTCGGCCAGGAGGCCTAAGTGCCACAGGGGAAGCGCGGGTCATGGTGGCCAAGGGTGGTGACACCGTTGCCTTTGTCATCTTCATTTCCTTTGTATCCATCCTCCATTTTGAGGAGTACACCAAATAATAATTGATAAGGGGTCAGACAATGTTGGTTTGGACTTGACCCTCCGTGTTTAGGGTGGTTTTATTTAGCTCAACAAGAAAGAAGAAGGATGAACTTAAAATTTTACAACCTCTACATCATTTCATTCCGAAACCTAAAAAATAAATCCAGGAAACTACTATGACGCAAATAAAACCCCTACCTCAAGATGATATGTTGATGTAGTCGCGTGGAAGAAGAATAATTGTTGGGAAAAGACGGAAGTCGGTTTGTCGTAGTCGAAGAAATCCTACGTCGGAGTAAGTCTCAAAGAAGAAGGTCGAAGACGGGGTCGATGTTCTTCGTTGGCGTTAGTCATTGTAAGAACGTGTTCTTCATTCGTAGAAGTACTTCTTCATTGGAGATATTTTCTCCCAAAGCTCCACCAAAATTAAAAGTGTTCCAAAATGATAGATTATGCAATCTATTATTTTGTTGTCAGAATTAAAAATGTTCCAAATATTATGGTATGTGGAAAAATTAAAGCATGATGGTTGGCACAATAAAAGGAATGTGCATTGTCAAAATTCATGTGGAGGATGTCAAGAGGATCCTACACATTAATGAGGGGTTGGGGTGTTAGTGTTTCTCTCAATTAAATCTGGGTTTACTCCCGAGTAGTCCCCACCTCCATAATTTCTCATTAGAGGTTATGGTTCCGGTGGTCCACACCACCATAACCACTCCTGATAGTTTATGGTCTGCAGGTCATCATTCCTCAACATCCACATGAAGGTTTAGTTCTAGGGGACCCCACCTCTCAACAAACACATGAGTGTTGAAAATAAAAATAAAAATGTCATACACTTATATTTTTATTTTATTCATACATGAAAAACACAAAAACTAACTATCACCCTCGACCGCTCTACGGCCAAGGTGAAAGTATCCTCAGGTGAATATCGGTGTTGTGAGTTCAATGGTGCCCTCATATTTCAATTCTCAGCACCAGTTCAATAGTTAGAAAAACCTGCTTGTACGTTTACTGAATATACGCGAACTTGATTCCAGGCACACCGGGCCTTGGAATCTCACTCCGTCAGTTTTCACGGACTCGAAAAATTCCAATTTAATTAAAAAAAATTACATGAAAATTGTTGGTCTTTACATGTACATAAAATTTCATCATGTTAGGAAGATATTTTATTATTCTTCATTACATTATAGGTATTTCGATAATGGTATTTTGAATATTTATCCCCTTAATTAATTATATTAAGATTAAATTTTGAGGAAATAATTTATTGAAGGTGGTGGAAATGTAACACTCATATATATTTGAAGAAGAAATTATAGTATTATAGAATGTATGACTTGAAAAATTATATTTATAAGGTAATATAACACACCAAGAATTTAATAGATATATATTTTTAAATGAATTTGATTTATCTGATAGCCTATGGACCATGAAACCCTGTGTATAAAATAATTGAAATATATTATACAATTATAAACAAGATGTTAAATTGGTGGATATGAATAGTGCTAAATAAAATAAGAATATTAAATTGTTTATAAATCTATAATAAATTTTTTATCTATTTATTAGAAATAAAATAAGATTCACTTCAATGTAAAAGATGTGTTTTCTGAAGAATTGTATATTCTAAAGGCTGGTTAAGTCATTCATTTAAAACATAATATTATATTAATTTTTTTATAATTTTATAAAATTTATTTGAAAAAATTAACATGAATTTTTAAATACTAACATCAATATTATCTAAGGGTAATATTTTGGATTTTTTTTGAAATTTTTTATTTCCCGATGAATAGTGTGAATACAAAAAAAATTTAGAACATTCTATAGGTAAAATTATTGACAAAATTATATAATATTTTACATTCTTAGTGATGTAAAATTAGTATTATTATTTATTAATAAATATAATATTGGTCATTTCAATCAATTTCATATTAAATTTTTATAATAAAACCTTCTAGACATATAAAAATTTTCTCTTGGGAAACAAAATTTTTAATCGTGAATATGTGTATACTTTTAAATTGGGTTCTTCGAACATAATGAATTGAATTTTGAAAATTTTTGATCCATATTTGGAATCAAAATAATTTATATTATCTACTATGATATACATTTTTTTATGATTTTTAATAGAAAAAGATTTCCAAAATAAATTCCAAGGTAAAGGTAAAAATGATTAACATTGGGTTAAACTAAGAATATTAAAGTTAATGTCAAATGAAAATTTATGTAAACCTCATTTTCTATCCATTCTTGAATTTTTTGTATTTATAATATTTTGGGTATCATTTTATCTTTTCAAAACATGCATGTATTTCCTCTCCCCCATTTATAAATGGTCATTCCGTCTCATCTCATATTGGAACAGTTGAAGACACTTTTTTTAGTTTATCACATCCCAAATATATTACATTATTCCCTTCATTAATTCTATAAGAAATTATTATATCATAAATAGAATATATAAAATATTTTGGTATAAACCTAAAGATGCTCTTTCAAAAGTGGTAAGATTATAAAACATGTGTATTTGTAGAATTTCTTATTTTACCTCTATTAAACCATGTTATACTATGTGATAATAAGAAAATGATTAAATAAAATACAATAATATTATATTATATTAAAGGAATAATATTATTCTATCTCAACTTTCATAAAATGAAAAAAAAACTAATCGATCGTGTATACTTTGGACAACGACCATGAGGACGACGTAATTTGTATTATAGTGTATCCTTTCAAGACTATATATAATTATGGATTTATCATATTAATATTATTTTATGAAATCTATCATACTTATGTGTAGGATCAAAATAATGATGTAGAAACTCAATTTACAAGAGGAGGGGGGGTGAATTGTAAACTTTAAAAATTCCTTTGGAACCTTTAATGTTAGTTACGAATAACTATGTATTCCTTAAGTAAAGGAAAGGGCTAAGTTTAACAAAGTTAAACTTAAGAAAATTCACAACACCTCTAATTCCAAATGAAAACTTTGAAAGAGATTCCGAAAGTAGGTTCCGGAAATATGGTTCCAGAAATTGAAACATAACAAAAGATTACAATATGATATTCTACCTAAAAGCGTATAAAATTTAAATGAAATAGAGTACAAGTAACGAAGTATAAAAAAGTTATAATTTCCTTATAATACAAAATGAATCAGAAATAAACAAGTAGTAATACTACAAGTAACAAGATATAAGTCTTTTATCCCAAAGAGAAGGGTATCCAATAACCTTGGATAAAGGTCCCTTGATTTATACTTTCAAGAAAGTCTATCTTACCCACACCAGGGTAAACCCTCGACACAATGATCGGAGTCTCTATCTTGCTATCCCCACAAGCCCTCATCTTCAAGGTAGTTGGCAACCTCTGTCTTCCTCAGCAAGGAAGCCCTCAACTTCAATGTGTTGGAAACCTCTGTCTTCCTATCCCCGGAAGTCCTCAACTTCAAGGTGTTGGAAACCTCTGTCATCCTATCCCTGGAAGTCCTCGAATGTAATCACCAAAATTTGGAGTCGCACAAAGCATTGAGAGTTAATAAGAGCCTCTCTCTCTAGAAATCACTTCAACAGTATGTATGCACACAAAAAACAAGTTGTTGTTCATCAGTTGTGAGCTCTTTCAAATGAGCTACTATTTTTATGTAAGGTTGGCCTCCTTCCCAATGGTCATATTTTCCTTAAAAATCGGAGGGACCTGTACATGTGTCACTTAGTCAACGGTTAGTTTATAACAAAATAGACGACGTCGTTTTATAACAAAACAAGTGTAACAGAATGTACGACACCGTTTAAAATCTAACTCAAAATATTCAGAGTGAAGGTTCAGAGTGAAAGTTCAGAGTGTAAGGAAGATAATAAAGAGTAGTTAAAATATAAAGGCATAAGCAAAATGAATGTTCGAAGTGAATTATTCAGAGTCTGAATAAATTAATAGTGTACAAAACAGAGATGATCAGATTCTGTTTAATAGATGAATTCAGAATGAGAATTTGTCATCAGAATTCATAATGAGAATTCGTCATCAGAATTCATAATGAGAATTCGTCATCAGAATTCGTAATGAGAATTCGTTGTCGAACTTCATAAGGATTCACATCCTGAATCTGATGTAGAACTTAATTAGAGTTCGTATCCGGAGTTCGGAATGAAACTTTATTACAGTTCTCATATGGATTTCGGAGTGAAACTTTATTACAGTTCTTGTCCAGAATTTGGATCCTAAAACAGAATAATTCATATCAAAGTTTAAAACAATTCCAAGAAAATAGAAATGAATATGAATCTCATACTTTAAGAAAAATATGGATGAAAATATGATAAGGATAATTTTTGTTTCAAAAGCGATTATCCTTATAAAAAAAATTTTCCTTATAAAAGTGATTTTTTATATAAAAGCAATTTTTCTTATAAAATCAATTTTTCTTAAAGATAAGGTGTTTGTGATTTTCAAAACAAGAAAGAATGGAAAAGTCATAAGGAAAACCTTTTTGACTCAACATTATGGAATTTATATATAACATATACCATCTGAAAGTTTAATCTATCGGTGGTATGATAATGTCATTCATATATATAAATAACTTTCACCTCATAATGAGACATGATTAAATTATCACTTAAACATAAAGTGAAGGTGAGAAATAAAAAATTTATTTAATTTATGATTTATTTTGAATATAAAAAACCTCATGAAACATAATTTCACATCTAAATTATTACCTTTCATTCCTTTTTAATTCTATAATGTTGTTTCTTTGTATCTGTAGACTATCACTTCCAAAATAAGATGTTAAATGTTTTTCATTTTGTTGTTACAATAATGGTTATATTATTTTATTTTATTAATATAAATATTACAAATAAAATTACTATTATATTGTAGAATTTAATTAATATATATTAACCATCTATCACAATTTTAAAAAAAATGAACTGAGCATTAATGTGCACATATGGATTACAATCCTTATAAATGTTTAATCAATTTTTGTCTTCTATGTATTACTAGTTGATTTAAATGGATACATAATGAAAATGTATAATATTTATGTCGTTGTTTAAATTTTTTATAAAATGTAATAATGATCAATTTAAATGAAAATAACTACCTAACTAAAATAAAAAAGAAAACCCAAAGATATTATGATCCGAAATATTGATTTTAGGATAGTGTTTTTAATAAATGAGTGATTAAAGAGTAAAATTAAATTATATATGGAATGATATTTATGAGTATTCTCATTAATTTGTTTTTCATAAAATTGGTATTTTTTATTCATGAGTAACAGATACACATAATGAAATTAAAAAATGGGCAGAAGTTTTCTCTTTTAACTTTTAATTATGCAGTACATGTTTCATATTCACCACTTATTCCATTGCATGGTGTATAAAATACCTAACTGATTTATCATATTTTGAATCTATTTATAATCAAATTATTTTATATTAGATTATTATTTGTTTTAGGTGTCCAATTATATATATGTTCCCACAATTTTAATTGTTTATTTCACAATCCTATCGTTCTTTGGATTTTTCCATTATGTCACCGTTTTGGAGGAGGGGATTATTTGATATTTAAAACATTAAATAAACATATCTTATTAAATTATATATTTATTCATGACAAATTTTATGTAATATTACAATTTATCGAATATTTTTCTACTAAAAAATAGTGATAAATCATTTTTTCAATAATCCAAAATTATTTCATTCTTCGTTTGAAAATATATTTTCTCCCGAATCAAAATTTTATAATAATGATTTACCAATGTTTTATTTTTCATTTTCCAAATTATTATTATAAGAAAATATCTCTAATTATTAATTTATTTTAAATAGAGAAATTTTTATGAATTTTTTAAAACAATTCCAGTTCTTTTTTTGTTGAAAATGTGAAATAAATAATTTTTTAACTTGTATTGAATGGACAGTATTTTCTGTTATCATGAACACATTTTATTATGAATACTATGCTATAAATTATTGATGATTATTTTCAAAAAAAATTCTTCATAATATATTTTTTTATCTTTTCGGTTTAAAATTATTCAATGATAATTGGTTATTTTCATTAAAAATATATTTAATGGAATTCTATAAAATTTATATTCATAAACAACATCCACCATTTATTGTATTTATGATCCAATGGGTGTATTAATTATTAATATCAAACTTATTATTTCTTCAGTTGATTTATGGTAATATTATACAAGGACATAAAATTATCTCCACATTCACCACATTACTCCATATGGTTTATCATTATGTTTATTCAATTGTTGTTTGAAGAATAATTTCATATGATAGGTTCACAATATAATTCTTTATAATGATTGTGGTTCACACCATTCATAAGAGGAATTAATTATGGGTATAATTTTATGGGAGGGGATGGCTTATTGATATCCCCTATATACCATGATAGGTCTCATGAGACAAGTAAGTTGGACAAATAAGATAGGGTTCTACATGAATATTTACAATGTCTTATGAAATTATTTGATAGTTTTTGATGTCCAATATTTTAAATTACCTCATTATGAGATCTTAAATTGATACCCATGTGATTCTGAAAAATTTTACAATACCCATGTAATTTTTTTTAGCCAATGTGATTATCTATATTGCTTTATTTATTTATAGTTTATTTATATTTTATTAAGATAACATTATTTATTAAATTTCATATGTTTTAGTTATTTACCATTATATATTTATATTTATTATTAATTAATTATTTTTATTCTTTGTTTACCCATATTATGAATCTGAGATCACCCATTTCATATTTTTTTCACTTGTATACCAGTAAGTGTTTATTAATTGATATGAATAGATATAATATGATGAGTATTTTCATTCATAAATAAAATACATATTGTATTTCATATTTGAATTTTTAATTTTAATTTTAAGTGTGTATTTAGTATATAATGAATCATAAATTATTCAGTCCATCTGGATGTATTTCATTTTATCCTATATCAATGTAATAATGTGGAAACTGACATCGGGTTGTTGGGGTTAATGTTGTCACATGTTATATAAATTATTATATTTTATAAAATCATTTAATATACTATTAAATAAATAGAGACATAATACATTAATATTTTAGAAGGAAATAAGATCATTATTCCATTACTCGAAATAATATTTTAAATTATATCATTAAAATAATTTTATTAAGATTGAAATATAAAGTTAGATTAATATATAACATACTTTATTACATATTTTAGGACACAAATGATATTTAAAAATAATTTGTGGAATTTTGTAAATTTATCAAATTTAAATAATATATAAATCATTTTCCTGGAAATTATTCTATTAAATGACAAAATATATAGACAATGTTTATTTGTGTATAATTGTATTCTTAAAATAAGCATTTTCATGATAAATATTGTACATATCACAGATTTTTAATCTACATTGCCCAAATTTATCATTTCTTGATGAGATAAATTTTACCATGTTTATTTTTAATGTAAAACTAAAATAAATGGAGAGAATTTGCCAAATCAAGACCTCCAATTTCTAAATATTTTATTTATTTTATATAATTGTATACAAATAATGTTTAGAATTATATTTAACAAAAGTTCACAAAATTTGATATAAAAATTTCAGAACAATCATTTTTAATAAACAAAATACATTTATTATTATCATATGCCTAAAAAGATATTTGATAATTATTTAAGAATATTGATGAATTAGGTATTTTATAACATTTATAAGTAACATTAACCAATATAGATTCATTTATATTATTATAATATAAACACATTAAATGAATTAAAATAGTATTTCCTAAAAATATTCATTATTCTCATAAATTTTATTTAAATAAATTTATAATAATTAGACAAAAGAATTTATTTTATACATATATAAACATTAATTTAAATATTATATTTATACTATTTATATCATCCAATCCCTTGGAGAGGTGATAACTACCATTTTAAAAAATAATATTTTAATAAGATTTTTGTTCTTTTAAACAAAAAGTTATTTGTAACACATGCTACTGGATAAATAAAACAATTTTAAGGGAAATATTTACCAAAAATATATAGTTTTAACATTATACACCCATAAAATTAATTTTGACCCCCAAATTCTACTCTCTTATAAAAACCTAGTAGGATACCATTTCCCTATCACATAATAATTTACCCACATAGATTCCTAAAATGGGGGGTTTCCACCCCAAAACATTTACATATGAATTTGATTTATTTTAATGATCCTTTTCTATAAGATAAATATTATATTATTATTAATTTATAATAAAAATATTTCCTTAATGGTATCACCATTGTGTTAAGTAAAAGTGAAATATTAGTTATGTACTTATTCGGGATTGATACATGGAACACATGATGAACATTTGTATAAAATTTTGCATTTTTTTCACACTTAGTTATTCCTATCTTATGTTGAATAACTCCAACCATCTCTAAGATTTCTCCATCTTGATTAAATCCAAATATATTTCTCTTTCCAAATTCATTAAACCATGCCCAGTTTTCTCACTTATAACCATAGAGGGAACCTTAATGATGTATCTAAATTATAGAGTAAAATTCTTTTTTGTAAAAAAAAATAAATATAATAATGCTGTTGATCTCAGAAACCATTGAAATCAATATATAAAGCCTCAATAGCCTACTAGTGTTTAAATGGACCTATAAAATAGAGAATCTCTATAAGGATGGTAAATTATTTGATATATAACTCCATTTCCAGATCCAAAATAAGACACCTCCAAAATATTGATGTATGCCTTTAATCCCAATCAGATAGAATCTATTGTAGTAAACCATGCAACCATACAACTTATTTATTGTATTACCATGAATCTTGACCATGATTGTAATATTTTTATACATTAATGATCCATTTTAAAATGGTATGGTGATCAATTACACCCGATATATCATTATTCCCTTATTATGTATTGTATATTACAATAGAAATTTCCAAGGCTATGTTTTCATGATCTGTATTTCATTATGGTTAATGTTTGTATCTTCAAATTATACATCTGTCTCTCAAAAACAATCTATCAAAATACAAATCATTGAGAAACAAACACTAAAATATTTCCCCTTATTCTAAATAATAAAAATTCTCTTTAAATTCATTATATTCATATGTACTTCATGGATGAATACATAATGAAGAACAATAAGATTAATTAATCATATTCTTCATCAAATTTTGAAATTAATGAACAAATACATGGATCATGATCCTTTTTATTAAATAATATACATGTTTGATCTCACAATCATTTATCTGCTTCATTCTATGCTTAATGTATTCCTTCAATGATTCCTTAAACGTCACATGGATATATATTCACACCCTAATTTGTGAACATATATGATTTTCCCCCATCATTTATTATTACAAGATCCATTGTTTTCATTTTCATTAATATTGGATCATTTTCAAATATTAATATTGATGTGAATCCTTGATCTTTTCAACTTAAAGAATATGCCACAATGTTACTTCTCCCCTAGTGGTATTGTGCTTGGTGGTCATGTGATTTAATAATATAAACCCATCTTATCAGTTGTATGATCATCTCTTTTTATGTGAAAATATTATGTAAATTTTTTTGATCAATATATATATCACATTTTTCTCAATATAGATAATGAAAACCTTTTTTTAATCCAAAAATTACCAAAAGTAAATATAAATAAAGAGTTTAGTATTTTGATCGTAATCCATTAATTTTCTAGTGGAATATGTTGTTACCATATTGTTCTCTATAAGGATGCATCCAAGTCTAATCATTGATGCATCCATATAAACTAGTAATCAATCCCTAATATATGATACATTAATTATACTTGTGCTAAAAATTGTTCTCATATTTTATTTAATGAATTTCTCATATTCATTCATCAAAAGGAAATGCTTCTATTTTTTGTTGAATTGGTTGGTAGATTAGATATCCATGTGTCATTATTCATAAATGTATGATAATATACATAAAAATAATTAATAATATGAATCTCAATCATTTTGGTTGATCTGGGATAATGTTTAATGAATTCTATTATCGATGTGTATTTAAAAATTCCATCATTTGATATTATATGACCCATAAATGATACATTCTAAAAAAAAATTTAAAAATGTTATTCTTTTTACAATGTTATTCCTTTAACATGGTCTTCCTAATACTTTTCAAATCATTTATATATTTTAACTCACTATATATATATGATTACAAAAATTATATATTGAATCATACCAATAAGGGTTATCACTTCAGACTCTATTAATTAAATCCATGAAATTTGTGGGGCTTATTAGACAGAACTAATGTCACCACTAAAAATTCTTGATGTCCATACCATTTACATAACATTTCCTTGGGTATAACATACTTTTGTAAAATAAATTGATGATTTACCTAATGAAAAAATTGTGGAGATGTATTTTGATCTGTATAGTTGAGAAAAAAGGCATCCATATAGGGTATATGATACTTTTTCATGATGCCTAATATGTTATTAACTTAATAACCAATAAAAAGTCACATTGTTCAATAATTATTCATATTAAATATAAAACATTCACCAAAATGTCATACACGTGGCTAAATTATTCTCTTTTTAAAATTATACCAGTTTTCTTCATTCTTTCATTCAACTCAATTTCGGTTATAATATATATATTTATAGAAATAGTTCTAGAAAAATTTAATAGTTCAATAAAAAATTGAACATCACATTTCGATGAAAAATAGTGAAACACTTCTATAAAAAAATAAACTCCCACATAATATTATTATTAATGATGTCGAGTTTCTCCATTATTATCATTATTAAATCCATCTTTTATATTAGAATATTGATCCAATTAATGGAATAAATTTTCAATGGATAGACATTTTTCACATTAATATGATGTCACAGTTTTTATTGGAATATATGTAATAATATATTAATAGATTATTTATGTAAATAATTCCATTCTATTCAAAAATAAAAAAATAGACTTGGATAATAATATAAATACTTCTAAGAAACACATTCCCACAAACATAATCTTGATGGTAATCACAGTCTTGGGATTCAAATATCACACAATTATAGTTTTTCACAGTCTAGAGAACATATAATTTTTTATATGGTATTTTTATACACATTAGGAAGCCTTATGATATAAAAGGGATAGTAGATATAGAATCAAATAAAATAATATCATTTTTAGAGTGGATGTTAAATGAAATATTCTCAATAACATTATTTTAACTGTCATCTAAAATAGTGATTGCGTGAGATTTATAATTACCAATATTCTTAAGTGATTATTGACTTTTATTAACATAATTCACCTAATAATTTGGTAATTTCCTAACATAATTCTAATTCAAATTGAATTTCAAAAACTAAAATATAGGAGTTTCTTTATGTTGAATTCTCTATCTATTGGAATAATCAGTTATCTTCTTTACATCACTCCAATATCTGATTTCCTAATGACCTTTGAATCTACATATTAAATATTTACTATCTCCATTTATAAAATTTACACATGATTCCTCCCACATTGTTTGCATAATGTAGTGCTCATGTTCATATCTCATATTTTTTCATAATTTCTGTAGAATTCCTTTTATCATTTCATTTCATGACCATGATATTTATTGGTAAAACAACAGATTGTCCCCAAAATGATTAAAAATAAAAATATTTAATCATATATACCTGATTACATTGTTGTTACAATGTATTAGGGATGATTTATTAAGAGAGTTAATAATCATTCAATCCTACATTTAGGTTGAATGATAATTCAAAATGACTACAACACAAGTCATTTCAAATTTTCTACATAAGTACTACAAAATTCACTATCCTGCTACTTTAACTCAATCAATTCATTATTTATGTTCGTTCAAATAATACTGGTAATTTACTTTTTGAATAATAATTTTTTCAATAATATCATCTTTTTAGATTATATATTGACTTATTGTTTTGTGACCTAGATATGATTCAACAGATTTTTTGTTTCTCCGTATAAATGATAAACACCCAAAATAAATTATTCATATTAGAAACACTAAATAATATAATTTTTTCATTTGTACATATTCATTTTATAATGAATAGAATATTAAAAGATATGCTAATAGAATATTATTTTTTCGTCATGAATGACTTAACAAAATGATGTTACCTATATTTATCATATGGATTCCTTTTTTGAATCATATATTAAGAAATCATTCTAACTATATAAAATATATTTTGCTTTGTATCTTCCATAAAATTATTCTTCTAAGTCATAAATTAATTAAAATTTACATCTTATTTATCATTAAAATGATTACATTAGGTTCCAACCACTGAGCAAATCAAAACATCATAGAGTGAAAAATAATAATCATAGTGAAAACCCATATAATCATGATTAATAATTTATTGGATTATTAAATTTTTAAAAATTATTCTATGAAACCTTAATTTTAAACTACAACGTTCAGGACTATTACCTACACGTGTTTATTTGATCCTACACCTAAACATATCTCTAATGATCTTACTAAACACATGTCATCATTGATTTTAAAGTTAAACTAAACCATACACTTATACCAACTATTGAGACACATAATTTTGAATCATGGGAAGTGGATAATAATATTTTAATATTAATTTCATGTCATTTTGATCAATTAAAAATCAATTATGTATAGTATAATTTCAATCGTAGAATCATAAACAAGAGGTCGATAAAAAATACAATTCATCTTGCACTTATAACTTCAAAACTAGTTACCTTCTTAGAAATATCATACATGTTGCATTTAATTATAACCATGGGAATGGAAATATTAAAAGGGAATACTAATATATTAATTAATGGTATAAAATGTATATATAATTTATAAAATACATATAAAATTAGGATATGTGAATAAAAATTCATAATATAATTTTGAAAAAAATACCATGGATACCAAGGATCATAATCATAATGCATGACCCAAATTAAAAAATATCATAATACATGAATTATAGTGGAATCAAATAAAATGAACCATGAAATGATAAAATATGAACATGACAAGTATTTTTACATAAAAATAATAATATATAATCATTTTCATATTATTTAGGGACCATTTTCAAGGCCCCCGAAGTGTAATGGGTTTCCTAACAAAACAATCATAGCAGATAATGTGCAATACCCTAACTATGATAGGGGATATAGTCTCATATTGAGATAGCTACACTCCCCTTACCATCCCATTTCTATCATGAGATGTCAATATTTTCCCAATTCATTGGGGTGAGGTCTTGGTCTCACACCTCACATAAATAAAATCATATAAATATTTGTGAAACAAAATCTGAAATCATTCATAATATCAATCCCCAAGAAAAATAATGTGTTCCATTAATATTTCATGATTTCATCATAATCATAAAACACCTAAAAATGAATAAGGATGTTATTTTGAACACCCATATTATTTATATTATATTTATTTTACAGTAAATTTAATTTCAATGATAGCATTTGGTGCACGCAATAACATGTTTAAATACAACTCTATACTATATTAAAATTTTATTCAGACATTCCCATTATAACCTACAAATTAAATTGGGGGGGGGGGGTGAATGAAACAAAATAAATTATGATAAATTTATATTTTACACACATTTCATTGTTTTCTAATTAGTATATAGAAAAATACGGAACATTGAAAATACCAATAAATGTTTTTTTGAAAAAAATTATTTTTTATAAATGGATGTCTATTTATGATTTGTGAAAATAATTTAAAATTAAATTTTACAACTTTTTAAAAAATAATTTTATAAAATGAAATTAGTTTTTAAAGAACCATCATATGAAAATTTTGTTAGGGTAAATATTCTGGAATTTTTATAAATTGTTCCTTTTATTGATGTGTAGAGTAAAATACTGAATTTAAATAGACAACGGGTTAGGATATAAAATATTCATATAGTTGAATTTTAATATAAATTGGTTCTAATGTAAATTATGTTCAATTAAAAATTCATTAATATAATTTAGGTCATTGTAATCATTTTCATATTAACGTTGACATAAAGACATTCTAGTCATTTATAAACATTCTCTTTGAAAACACACTTTTCATCACTTCTAAAGTTTTATATTTAAATTAAAATCTTCCAATTATATGAATATAATTTTCACAAATTGAAAACATATTTTCAAAAAATAATAAATTTTAGTACCTTATTATTTCATTGTATTTTTTGACAAAAACAGAAAGTGAAAATATTAAAATTTATTTTTTGTGGTTAGGGTAAGAATAGGTTTATATGGGGTTTTTTTTAAAATATAAATATTAATATGACATTAAATTATGTATTTATTATAGTTTTTGGGTTATACATTATAATATAATTTTTATGAATCGTGAAAACACAATTTTTGATAATTGTTTCATTTTAAAACTACTGCAAATGTTTTCCTTTCCATAAATTAAAAGTGTTCTGCTAACCTCACATATAAAATGTCACCTAATATCCTATATTATTCAAACATTAAAACCATTATGGACCATACTATACCTAATAATATCACTTAAATGTCCCATACTCCAATTTTAAATCCATTAGTTTGAGATGAAATCCATATCATGATGGATTTTGGTGAAAACCTATAGAGATTACCTGATGAAGAGGCAATATTCCTCTACGGTCATTATTATTTCATTGTACCACCAATATCCATACCTTTTTATTAAATAATTTTAGTCTAATTAAATCAATATATTCTATTTAATATTATTTTTTAATGATAAGATAATGATATATAACAACCACACTTTTGTCAAATGTGTTATGAAAATAATCGTTACAAAATAGAGATGACTACCACCTTGCTAATCGATGTCATTCATTTTTTTAATAATAACTCTCACAGTTGGAAATGATGATTTATATAAATTATATTATGTTTTATATAACATAATTATACATATGGGAACATTATATCATGTATAATTATATAGATTCTACTTCATAGGTGATATGATTATGTCGCTCGCCTGTACGTTATTCTCCCACCTCATGAAGTGATGTGAATCATATTTCAATAAATCATTAAATGAAAGATGGAAAAAAAATTAATGAATATATATTATATTCATGAAATAATTATGATATTTCTAACATATTAATCTTTAAGGCCCCAGACTTAAACCTTACTTAATCTTTAGTTATTACAAGATTACACATTGAGGATCTTTTCGTGTTTAGAGTTTTAGAGAATTAGATCATAAAACTTGCATTACATTCCACATATAAACAAAGTGGTTACATAAAGATAGAATTATTCATTCCCATCAATGGAAACATATTTAAAATAAAACATGGATTCATTCTTAACACTTCCTTGACACTATCATCATATCATTTACCTTTCCCTTGACCTGTGAAAACATTTCAAAAAAACTTCGGATGAGCATAAAAAAGCTCAGTATGGGTTATAAAAACATGGAAAGGAAACATGGGTACATATATACATAAGTGTGAAATCATACATTACCCATAAAACATAATCACATTAACATACCTCATCAAATAATTAGTAAATCATTGAAATCATAAGACATAAAGGTAACTTGAGGCATTCATAACATTCTTACGTAGGGAGTAACCCTCTTGGTTACGTTTGGAATACCCATCACAGTATATTCCCTAAAATCTCTTCAGAGAAACCTTAACGTTTCACTCCTTCGCATTACCCAATGCATTGGAGAGCTATATCGGGCTCACCCGCCATTAGTTTATCACGGAACCACCCATTTTCATAATAATGCCCAAGAACCTCAACATAATCATACAAAAAAAAATGCATAAAGGAAACATACCATTTCCACCATTAAATCACAAGATATCAATACAACACATTGATATAAAAACATTATGAAAACCATTTTCAATACCAAAATAAATGAAAAGTTAAACATGGTATTTATTTTTATTTTAAAAAGAATGTATGGCTTATAGAGGAAGCCGAAACTCAAATAACGGTCATGACAACAGAGAAGTCGTTGTCGCCGCATATGTACGACAAAAACATTCCATTTTGTCGTTTAGAAAACGCTTCGTATAAAAATATTCATTTTGTATAAATTTTAAAGTCAAAGTGGTTTATACATCGTATAAAAGAAGGTTGTGTATAAAATAAAATATGCCTCAATGAAAGGAGATGGAGACGAAGTCCCATACCTCGTATCTGACTTGACCCGACCGTTCTTTAATCTCCTGAATAATAAACTTGAGTTAATCTCTAATTTATTATGAAACTTTTTCAAGTTCATTATTCCTTTTATACCATGTTATGAACATCATGTAATCATTTAAGTTAATAATGTTCATTTTGTCGGTATTTGGTTCTTAAGTCAAAAATAGACTTCTTACACTTACATGTTGTTAATTGGGTCAACGGTTCGTTATATCCAGAATGATATTAATGATTTGGATAAAATATATATCATATATATTCATCATATACATGTATTTATAATATTACATCACATTTAGAGGTAAGAAATGAAATGCACCGTTCATGGAGACGGTAAGCCGTACGTACGCATGAACGCTACTTCCATTTCTATTTAGTATTTTCTGGAATGGAATCATAATGATATAAGAGTATATTATAATTCCAGTATAATAACATATATAATATCATTAACTTTATCCTTTACACATCCCACATATGGTATTAACGAATCAAATCACTTTCAGGGGGCGGTAGTCTGCACTTCATAAAATGAAGATATCGTGTTTACCCATAATGGAAACCATAAAGGTATGACCAAATGAAAAATAACAGAAGCTTAAGGAAAACATAAACATATTATATATCATATATAAAAATAGTGACATCATAATGGCCACCTTTGAAGGTTTAAATGATTATTGAACTATCATCGTTTCGGGAGGCCGAATTTCGCCATCCACGGAATCCGTATGTTCTTTAACCATTTGATGTAGTTGTGTGAGAGTGTAGCTCAAATTAATCTTATAACAGCATCCTAGTATATTTAAGATACTGTTGTTGTTACAAAAGAAGTAAATAAAAAGAGTTTAGGGGGTTGGAGAAGCAAAATAAAACAAATGAACATGAGAGAATGAATTACCTTTAAAAGTGTAACTCCTTTTGATTTGAGCCTAAAGGCTTCCTTTGAAAGGATTATTCCCAAAGGGAATCCTCTAGGATGAGGAGAGTGATGTGGAGTGAGTAAATGGGCAGGGGATGGCCGAGCCAAAGGCTTGAGGAGTGTGTGAAATGAGGTAGAGGTGGGGACCTTTTATAAGAGGAGAGGAGGGGCACTTTTGGAAAGTAAAGGTAAGTTACTTTATTTTAAATGGAGTTTCGGATTCAAAAGGTCCCACATTGCTATAATTAAAGGATAAGCTGATAAGGCTTCGAAATCCACTCATCAAATTGGTTTTCTCCATGTTTAGGTTTTAGATTTTTCATTATCATTCCATTTTATTTAAATCGTTAAATAATGAGGTCATCGCTGCATCATCATAATGTCATAAATAATTTAATTTATATAAAGTATAAAAATTATAAAAAAATACTATGATGTAGGAAATCGTTTTAGCTTTCAAATTCCTATTTATAATCAAAAATATGATCTTTATAACCCCATGTAAAAATTGTTTTCGTAAAACATCTCTTGTTTGTGTCATTTTTACGTTAACATTTAATAAAAAGTTATTTATGTCATTTCCCAACCAAAGTGTCTCCATGGGGTCCCCAAGTTGACTCATGGCTTGTCTTGGTCGGCCATGACACAACCAATAAGGTTGGGACATGTTTCTAGGTCATTTCATATTATTAAAGCATTATTTATACATTAAACTACCCTAATTACCACTAATCGCGATTAAAAACTTAATAATTTACTATTCACCAAAAAATTATTTTAATCCCATTGAACCAAATTTTACTTCTTAATGAAAACCATGTGTGTCGGATTTTTGAAATTCAAAACACAATGATGGCAAAATTTCATTTAAACGGAAAATCAGTTTTTATAAGTACCACTTAGTGGTTTCACTATTCATCAAAAATTGAAGTTTTTCAGAAAATTACCAAAAATTCATCCTAAGATATATTTGATATTCCGAATTAAAAAATGAAGCCTATTTTACAAAATTCAAAACATATAAGTCACATTAATTAATTTAATAATTAATTCCCGCAGTCAGAGCAAATAGCGTGTTTTTATGAAACAATAAGTATCAAAATATTGACACCAGTTTAACTCTAATTTCAAAGTGAAATTGATTCCAATGACCACCATTGGATTAAATGGTAAAAATATATTCTAATTTCACTTCAAAACCAATTCAAAAGATAATATAATAATATAAATAAATTAGATTAAAAAGCAGTTTTGATGTAAAATGTAGTATTTTTCACTATTCATTAAAAAATGAACATCGTCAGAAAAATACCAAAAATTAACACATAGTAAATTTTGATGTCCCAGTCATAAAGAATAAGTTTATTTTGACAAACATAGTTTATAAAATTTTCAAAAGATAGATTCAAAAATGGTTTTCCATCAAAAGGCAATAAAACAATCGTTTAAGAATATTAGTGTATTCCATGCATAAGATTGTATTTATTTTTATTTTAAGCCCCTAAAACACTATCTTAATCATTAATATCCATAGATAAAAATATATATTATTCATTACTTACTTGGGATGTTATATCCTTCCCCCCTTTAGAAAATCGCGTCCCCGCAATTTATTTACTTATCAAATAAATGGGGGTACTTATCCCTCATTGCATTTTCAGATTCCCATGTTGCCTCTTAAATCATGTGGTTTTTCCACAAAACCTTTACCTGATTAATCACCTTATTCCGTAACACTTTCTCCCTGTGGTCAAGAATCTGGACTGGTTTTTCCTCATAAGATAGGTTCTCTTCCAGCTGAACTACCTCTAGACTCAAAACATTAGATGGATCTGGCATATACTTTCTCAACATCGAAACATGAAAAACATTGTGTACCTGAGATAAACTCGGAGGTAAAGCCACTCGGTATGCAACTGATCCAACTCTCTCCATAATTTCGTATGGTCCAATGAACCTTGGACTCAACTTTCCTTTCTTACCAAATCTCATCACACTTTTGCAGGGAGAAACCTTGAGAAAAACATGATCACCTACCTCGAAAGATAGATCCTTCCTCCAGTTATCCGCATAACTCTTCTACCTGCTCTGAGCTGTTCTCATGTGTTTCAGAATCAGCTGAACTTTTTCTGCCATCTCTTCTACCAATTCTGGTCCCATCAACTTCCTTTCACCCACTTCATCCCAGAAAGCCTGAGTTCGACACCACTTCCCATATAATGCCACAAATGGTTCCATCTGTCTACTGGAATGAAAATAGTTATTATATGAAAATTAAACCAAAGAAAGATGTTGGTCCCAACTTCCCTGATAATCCATAGAACAAGCTCGTAGCATATCCTCCAATATCTGAATTGTTCGTTCTGACTGCCCATCTGATTGAGGATGAAAAGCTGTACTAAAATTTAATTCAGTACCCAACGACTTCTAAAGGCCTTTCCAAAAGTTAGAAGTAAACCTGGGATCACGATCCGATACAATGGAGAGAGAAACTCCATGTAACCTGACTATCTCTTTATGATACAAATGGGAAAGTTGATCAAGAGAGAAATTATCTCGTATAGCAAGGAAATGAGCAGATTTGGTCATGCGATCAATAATAACCCAGATTGCATTATTACCTCGAGATGTCTTCGGTAATCCAACAAAAAAGTCCATAGATATATTCTCCCATTTCCACTCTGGCACTGGTAAAGGCTGATGCATCCCTTTCGGTAACTGCCGCTCTGCTTTAACCTATTGACAAGTCAAACACTTCACAGTAAAATCAGTAATATCTCTTTTCATTCCATCCCACCAGTAATACTCCCGCAGATCTCTATACATCTTAGTACTGCCCGGATGAACTGAAAACGAAGAACTATGAGCTTCACATAACAACTCTCTCTTCAACTGTGAATCACAAGGCACACACAATCTCTTCCCAGATCTCAAAACACAATCATTATCAATGTTGAATTCAGGAAACTTACCTTTCTGAACCAGCTCTACCTTTTTCTGCAACTCACAGTCTTGCTTCTGTGCTTGCTTGATTCTATCTAATAGAGATGATCTCACTGATACCTGAAACAAAACAGAAGGACATCCTGCACCAACAACTTCTATGCCAAAGTTCATCAAATCCTTAACCAAAGGATCACGTTCCAAATGCAACATTGTTAATGAAGCATTACTTTTTTGACTCAAAGCATCAGCCACTTTATTTGCTTTTCCCGGATGGTAATGAATTGTACAATCATAATCCTTGATTAATTCTAGCCATCTCCTTTGTCTCATGTTTAAATATTTTTGAGTGAATATATACTTTAAACTTTTGTGATCGGTATATATTTCACACTTTACTCCATATAAATGATTCCTCCAAATTTTTAAAGCAAAAACAACAGAAGCTAATTCCAAATCATGTGTAAGGTAATTTACCTCATGAGTTTTCAACTGTCGTGAAGCATAAGCAATTACATGATCATTCTGCATTAGGACGCAACCAAGTCCTTTCAATGAAGCATCACTGTATATAACAAACTCACCATTCCTGGAAGGTAGTGCCAATACTGAAGCATTCACCAATCTTCTTTTCAATTCCTGAAAACAATCATCACATTCTATTGTCCAGATAAACTTAAAACCCTTCCGAGTTAGCTTAGTCATTGGACTAGATAACCGTGAAAAATTTCTAACAAACCTTCGGTAATATCCCGCCAAACCAAGGAAGCTACGAATCTCGGTTACATTTGTGGGTCTTGGCCATTCTTCCACAACTTTTGTTTTTGCAGGATCAACAGTTATTCCATATTTAGAAACAATGTGACCAAGGAAAGAAATTTGTTGCAACCAAAACTCACACTTGCTGAATTTCCCATACAATTTCTTTTCTTTTAAAGTTTGAATGATAACCCTTAAATGTCTTTCATGCTCCTCTTTACTTTTAGAAAACACAAAAATATCATCAATGAAAACCACCACAAACTTATCCAAGAACACATGGAAAATTCTATTCATTAAGTCCATGAATACAGCAGGTGCATTGTTAGCCCAAAAGGAATTACTACAAATTCATAATGGCCATATCTCATACGGAACACGGTCTTCGGAATATCTGCCTCCTTTACCTTCATCTGATGGTACCCCGATCTCAAGTCAATCTTTGAAAAAAATTGAGCTCCCTAGAGCTGATCAAACAAATCATCGATATGAGGCAAAGGATATTTGTTCTTAATAGTGATATTATTCAAGGCACTATAATCAATGCCAAGTCCCATAGAACCATCTTTCTTTTTAACAAATAAAACAGGATCACCCTATGGTGATGTGCTAGGTCTAATGAAACCTTTCTCTAATAAATCTTGCAGTTGCTCCTTCAACTCTAAAAGTTCAATTTGTTCCATTCGATAAGGTGGTTTTGAAATTGGCTTAGCATCAGGAACTAAGTCAACAGTAAACTCAACTTCTCGATCTGGAATTATTCCAGGCAACTCATCAGGAAAAACATCAGGATACTCATTTACCACTGGCACATAATTAATCTGAACAGTTCCTTTATTTTCAATGACGTGTGCAAGGTAACATTCATTTCCATCTTTTACAAGTTTCTCGGCCTCTTGATATGTTATCAAAACTAAGGGTTCATTCTTGTAAACAAACTGAAAGTCTTTCTGAAAAGAAACTTCTTTAGCTCTACAATGAATCTTAGCATGCTAAATAGAGAGCCAATCCATACCGAGGATAACATCAAACACTAATAGAGGTAGAACAATAAGGTTTGCAAGTAGGTTCTTTCCACAGATAAGGATAGGAAGATTCTTATAAATTCTTTTTGCCTCAACATTCCCCCCAGGTGTTTTTACCAAAAGTTCAGGAGTCATTTCTTGAGATGGTATTCCCATTTTACTAGAAAAGGTTTCAGAGATGAATGAATGTGTAGACCCCGAATCAAACAATACACTGGAATAATCTGAAAAAACAAAGTATCAGATACAACTTCATGTGATGGAACGACATCTGCTGAAGTAGTTGCAAAGTATTTCACCACCTCTTTCTGCTTGAAGTCTAACTACTTCCCATCACTCAAGCTCTTTTTCGGACACTCTTTTTCATAGTGACCCATCTTATTGCACTTATAACATTTCACTAACCGTAAATCAAATTTTTTCTTACCTTCACCTTGATCCTTTTCAGTGCAATCACGAACCTTATGTCCCATTTTACCACATCGGTAGCACTTTCCAGAATTCATAAGACATTCCCCGTCATGCCTTTTTCCACATTTATCACAAACTGGAAACTTAGTTTTCTTACCATCAGACATTTTTGAAGAATTCTTACCTTTCTCCTGCCACCTCGGTCTCTTCTTCTGTTGGTTGTTATAGAACACTAGATCATCGCCAAACTCCATTTCCACCTTCTTAGCACATCGAACAAGATTTTCATAATTTTTAAACTCACGAGAAGCTAATGCCATTCGATATTTTGGCTTTAATCCTGAGTAAAATCAATTGATTTTACTATCAAGGTCTCAGATAAAATTTGGAGCATACCTTGCCAATCGAGTGAACCTTTCTTCATAGGTAGCCACTGAGCCTTCCTATTGCCTCAATTCCAAGAATTGTTTTTCCATACTAAGTCGAACAAACTTAGGAAAATACTTCTCAATAAACATACCTTTGAATTCATCCCAGTCAAGAGCATCAATCTCATCAGCATCCCTGATATTTTTAACCATAGACCACCACTGATCTGCTTCACCCTCCAAACGGTAAATAGAAAGACTAACCTTTTGATTGTCTGAACACCCCATGACATCAAAAATCTTCATCAGTGCTTTAATCCACCCTTCAGCTAGAACAGGGTCAGATGATCCTCTGAATGATGGTGGATGTTGCCTCATGAAATGTTCCACCACTGACATGTTCCTCTGCGGTTGATCTGGCTGATCTCATGCATGGATACCACCACCATTTATCACTTGAGTCAACTGCTCCATTACTACAACAAACTGTTCAGTTCCAATTCCAACCATCTCAGGATGATGATTCAGAAGGTTATTTCCTTCTGTATGCCTTCCTAGCACTGCTTCCCTGTTTCCTCTGCGGAAAACCATTATGAACAAACATGTCTTAGATGAAGAAACATGGTAATCTTCAAATTCTATATGATTTCAAAAAATAATATTTTTGGATAATCATCTATTAAAATTCTAACTCCTAAAGTTATCTAAACCGACCTCTGATACCAACTATAAGGCCCCAGCCTTAAACCTTACTTAATCTTGAGTTATTACAAGATTACACATTGGGGATCTTTTCGGGTTTAGAGTTTTAGAGAATTAGATCATAAAACTTGCATTACATTACACATATAAACAAAGTGGTTACATAAAGATAGTATTCTTCATTCCCATCAATGGAAACATATTTAAAATAAAACATGGATTAATTCATGACTCTTCCTTGACACTATCATAATATCATGTACCTTTCCCTTGACCTGTGAAAACATTTCAAAAAAAAAATTGGGATGAGCATAAAAAGCTCAGTATGGGTTATAAAAACATGGAAAGGAAACATGGGTACATATATACATAAGAGTGAAATCATACATTACCCATAAAACATAAGCACATTAACATACCTCATCAAATCATTAGTAAATAATTGAAATCATAAGACATAAAGGTAACTTGAGGCATTCATAACATTCTTACGTAGGGAGTAACCCTCTTGGTTACTTTTGGAATACCCATCACAGTATATTCCCTAAAATCTCTTCGGAGAAACCTTAACATTTCACTCCTTCGCGTTACCCAATGCATTGGAGAGCTATATCGGGCTCACCCGCCCTTAGTTTATCACGAAACCACCCGTTTTGATAATAATTCCCAAGAACCTCAACATAATCATATCACAAAAAAACATGCATAAAGCAAACATAACATTTCCACCTTTCAATCACAAGATATCAATACAACACATTGATATAAAAACATTATTAAAACCATTTTCAATACCAAAATAAAAGAAAAGTAAAACATGGTATTTATTTTTCTTTTAAAAAGAATGTATGGCTTGTAGAGGAAGCCGAAACTCAAATAACGGTCACGACGGCGGAAAAGTCGTTGTCGCCGCATACGTAGGACAAAAACATTCCATTTTGTCGTTTAGTAAATGCTTCGTATAAAAAGATTCCTTCTGTATAAACGTAAAAGTCAAAGGGGTTTATACACCGTATAAAAGAAGGTTGTGTATAAAATAAAATATGCCTCAATGAAAGGAGATTGAGACGAAGTCCCATACCTCGTATCCGACTTGACCCGACCGTTCTTTAATCTCCTGAATAATAAACTTGAGTTAATCTCTAATTTCTTATGAACCTTTTTCAAGTTCATTATTCCTTTTATACCATGTTATTAACATCATGTAATCATTTAAGTTAATAATGGTCATTTTGTCGGTATTTGGTTCTTAAGTCAAAAATAGACTTCTTACACTTACATGTTGTAAATTTGGTCAATGGTTCATTATATCCAGAATGATATTAATGATTTGGATAACATATATATCATATATATTCATCATATACATGTATTTATAATATTACATCACATTTAGAGGTAAGAAATGAAATGCACCGTTCATGGAGACGGTAAGCCGTACGTACGCATGAACGCTACTTCCATTTCTATTTCGTATTTTCTGGAATGGAATCATAATTATATAAGATTATATTATAATTACAGTATAATAACATATATAATATCATTAACTTTATCCTTTACACATCCCAAATATGGCATTAACGAATCAAATCACTTTTAGGGGGCGGTTGTCCGCACTTCCTAAAATGAAGATATCGTGTTTACCCATAATGGAAACCATAAAGGTATGCCCAAAATGAAAAAAACAGAAGAATAAGGAAAACATAAACATATTATATATCATATATAAAAATAGTGACATCATAATGGCCACCTTTGAAGGTGTTAAATGAGTATTGAACAATCATCATTTCGGGAGGCGGAATTTCGCCATCCACGGAAACCATATGTTCTTTAACCATTTGATGTAGTTGTGTGAGAGTGTAGCTCAAATAAATCTTATAACAGTATCCTAGCATATTTAAGATACTGGTGTTGTTACAAAATAAGTAAATAAAAAGAGTTTAGGGGGTTGGAGAAGCAAAATAAAACAAATGAACATGAGAGAATGAATTACCTTTAAAAGTGTAACTCCTTTTGATTTGAGCCTAAAAGCTTCCTTTGAAATGATTCTACCCAAAGGGAATCCTCTAGGATAAGGATAGGGATGTGGAGAGAGTATATGGGCAGGGTTTGGCCGAGCCAAAGGCTTGAGTAGTGTGTGAAATGAGGTAGAGGTGGGAGCCTTTTATAAGAGGAGAGGAGGGGCACTTTTGGAAAGTAAAGATAAGTTACTTTATTTTAAAAAGAGATTCGGATTAAAAAGGTCCCACATTGCTATAATTAGAGGATAAGGTGATAAGGCTTCGAAATACACTCATCCAATTGGTTTTGGCCATGTTTAGGTTTTAGATTTTTCATTATCTTTCCATTTTATTTAAATCGTTAAATAATGAGGTCATCACTGCATCATCATGATGTCATAAATAATTTAATTTATATAAAGTCTAAAAATTATAAAAAAAATATTATGATGTATCAAATATTGTTATCTTTCCAATGACTATTTATAATCAAAAATATGATCTTTATAACCCCATGTAAAAATTGTTTTCGGAAAACATCTCTTGTTTGTGTCATTTTTACTTTAACATTTAATAAAAAGTTATTTATGTCATTTCCCAACCAAAGTGTCTCCATGGGGTCCCCAAGTTGACCCATGGCTTTTCTTGGTCGGCCATGAGACAAACAATAAGGTTGTGACATGTGTCTAGGTCATTTCATATTATTAATGCACTATTTATACCTTAAACTACCCTAATTACCATTAATCGCGATTGAAAACTTCATAAGTTACTATTCACCAAAAAAATATTTTAATCCCATTGAACCACATTTTACTTCTTAATGACAACCATGTATGTCGGATTTTTGAAATTCAAAACACAATGATGGCAAAATTTCATTTAAACGGAAAATCAGTTTTTATAAGTACCACTTAGTGATTTCACTATTCATCAAAAATTAATGTTTTTCAGAAAATTACCAAAAATTCACCCTAAGCTATATTTGATATTCCGAATTCAAAAATGAAGTCTATTTTAAAAAATTCAAAACATATAAGTCACATTTCTTAATTTAATAATTAATTCCCGCTGTCAGAGCAAATAGCGTGTTTTTATGAAACAATAATTATCAAAAGATTGACACCAGTTTAAATCTAATTTCAAAGTGAAACTGATTACAATGACCACCATTGGATTAAATGGTAAAAATATATTCTATTATCACTTAAAAAACAATTCAAAAGATAATATAATCATATAAATAAATTATATTAAAAAGCAGTTTTGATGTAAAATGCAGTATTTTTCACTATTCATTAAAAAATGAACATTGTCAGAAAAATACCAAAAATTCACACAAAGTAAATTTTGATGTCCCAATCATAAAGAATAAGTTTATTTTCACAAAAATAGTTTATAAAATTGTCAAAAGATAGATTAAAAAATGGTTTTCCATCAAAAGGCACTAAAACAATATTTTAAGAATATTAGTGTATTCTATGCATAAGATTGTATTTATTTTCATTTTAAGCCTCTAAAACACTATCTTAATCATTAATAGACATAGATAAAAATATCTATTATTCATTACATACATGGGATGTTACATTATCATTCTAAATCGATTATACATTTTTCTTTAATTTTTTAGTTTTTGAACCACACTATCCCAAACAATCCTCTAATAGGCATCGGGGTGGCCTCCAATACCATGTATTCCTATCAAACATATGAGAGTAATTAATCTAATGTAATTATACACACACACACACACTTATCTATGCCTATAAAATATTTAGATATTAACCATGTGAAAACAATGCATGCCTAAATCTATAATTACATAATTAAATCATGCAATAAACAAATATAAAGAATAAAAATGGGTAATATACAAGAATACGCTAAACTGGAAAATAATGTTTGACTTGTTTAAATGAGGGAAATATTATCCAATTCGACACTATTACAATCCTCTTTCTATCTATACCATTTTCGATTAACATACTCTTCTACCTCCATGGGATCCATAATAAGATCTTCCATACACGTAAGACAATACATGTGTCATAAGAGACTATGTAGGGTTGAGTATAATGATACCTTATAAGGACAACATAGAATCACCAAGAATAATTCATCCAAGGTATTTATTTATTAAAATAAATTTTTGTTTCTAATATATCAAAAATAAAAATAACCAATAGGATCTTATATATACTCCAAAATGACATTAATTCAAAAAAAATTCAAAAACAACTTACTATAGACCTGATGTGTGGTTTCAAAGTAACAGTCATCTAAGAGATCTAACCCCATAAGCCCTGTCATCCCCAAATGCTCTAGAATGAGAGATATAACTTAGAAGGCGCTGATATACTGGTGACACATCCTCCCCATCATATATTTATTTATCATCGTGAAAAAAACCTCTACCTAATACATACCACCACTAATGAAAATCTTTGTTGAGGTGATGCTCCTCATGGAGAACCTAGTTCCCGAGCAATACTTCCAATAAGAAAAATATTCTCAAAGGTCAGTCACATTAGTTCTATCGAGGAGTAGGAATATCAAAAACTAGGGGTGTTAATCATATATACACACTCCAACATATAAATATAGATCAAAATGATCAGATCTTGATTCAAATCTAGGGGTCAATTCTTAGGGCCAATCGGTTAGGGGACACTAAACACTATTGGAATCTCCCAACAAGATTGGTTATTTATTACCATATATGTATAGTTAAGACCAATTCCATAAACCCTTTATAGGGAATCATGATGTAATTGAAGTTTGATCGAGAACTGGTAATGAAATACAATCCATAATCCATATAGGTATTATCAATGCAGACTAGGATGAGCCAATCAATGATATTGGAAAACACCAACACAACATTGATCATTAATAAGATACATAGGGATCAACCTATATGAATATAATGTGATTTTGTTGAAAATCCTCATTCGAATGAACTACAAGAAAAAACTCAATAGATACTTGTCCACAGATGCTCATAATGGATCCCAAAAAATCGAATATGAGATTAAAGGGGATTCTAACTATTCATAAATGGAGTATATGATGTGCCCAAAGATGTACACGATATGTCTCAAAAATATAATGATTTTATTTTTCTTAAACTCACATGTAATGAACTTATTAAGAATATATTGTGTATCACATGAGGTTGATGACATTTAGATTTCACCATTGACATGGTGGGCCTCTCATAAAATTACCATGTACAATGAGTTGTGCCAATGTAGATGGCCATGTCTGTGTACACGACTATTCCTTTGTACCCCACCCTTCATGTTTACACACCTTTTATATGCAATGTGGGGCCACATCGACAACTGGGTGTGTAATCCATAAACACACTGATCTACCACCAACATGTTACAAATCAAGTAACTACATACATGAAATATAAAACAAAATGGATTCCATGTACAGTGCACAATTTACACAATGATTCAGTCAGCTATGAGTTACACATAATATGACATGTGTCACATGGAATGTGATAATATTATATTTTATAATTCCTTACATCACATATATGGGAATAAATTGAGTGTCTTATTCTAGAAAACACATCATATAGTTGGGTTTAATACCTAACCAATGGGGTTTTCTAATACACTATCCTAAACCTCATAATTCTATCTTATATGTCGCTAAACTCACCAAAACACTCATATCTCAATCCAAGCAAGACCACACGTCACTATCAGAATAATGATGAACATTTTCAGCACTCAAGAATTGTAAATCATCACTCCTCAAAAACTACTACATGGAAAAACCAATCTGGGTTATCTATTCCATCTTTAATCTCGTGTTTTCATCACTCATAATCAACCCATCACCAATCCAAAATCTAGATTCATGAAAATGATATATCGTGAAAATGATTGAATTTGTAAGGATGTATTTCATATTATTAATATAAATAGTTTCCAACAGTAGTGCTTATGATGACAACACATAACACAAAATATGAAAATCACAAAACACAATATGTGGAGTGATCCTATGCAATTTATCATAACTTCTACTATCAATTTCAACTAAAATGAGGAATGAATATTTAAATATAAACGACAAAATAATTATCCAAAAATCTCATATAAATAACCCATACCCTCAAAAATGAATGCTATGAGATTATATTTTTTACTCTACTGAGTTTCATCCAGTTTCTGAAAATAAAACACATTTAGGTCATTAAACAATCAAATCTCAATTTTGATTAATCACTAGTAAATAAATTATCTACTTTTTCTCATTCTAAATATCCCTAATTATTTTGGCACACACATTTCCAATAACCAATCAGTCAATGTTCGTCCTTAAAATCTAATTCACTATATCCCACCTCTAACTATATTCTAATGATAAAATCTCTAATATTTTGTCATAAATTAGTTTATATAGGATTTTGTTATGTAAATTTTTCATAAAATAATATTAGAATAATATTTTGATGCACATGATGAATTCTAACAAAAAGAACAATTCCAAAAATTATTCAGGAACTCCAAGGGTAAAAAAATTAGTATGGTCATTTGTAGTGTCAGATATCTAATTCAAGATGCTATTTTTGGACATACTACCCTTTTCCATATAACATTTCACACATGATATTAATATATTTAATATCATTAATATATCAATTCTGGAATCAACAAGCCTCTAAATCTCACTATTTTATAATAAATTGATCATGAATTATTTATAGAAATATTCTATGATAATAAATGAAGAGTTCTAAAAATTATAGTATTCTCATATTTATGTATTTTAATCCTTGAAATGCACAAAAATAATCAAAAGGTGGGGATACAAATCTCTAAACTATATTTGAATCTCCCCTGATCTACCCCAGTAGTTTCTTTTTCTATAGAAGAAAACTCAACCAAGTAACACATTTTATCATGACAACAATTTCATCAAATAGTCCTCAATTCCACTAATTTCATTATAATGGAAGCTATTCCCTCTTGGACAATCATAAAATGGAACATATCGAGAAAAAATGATAAACATACAAAAAATAACAATATTATTGTGGTTGATAGGTTAACAAGTACACCACCTCAGGAACCCAATATAAATGAAGATAATGATAAAGGGTTTAATAACCCCAAAAATAGAAAAACTTCATTGCTAAAAAATTTCATCAGCTGATCTCTAATTCCTTCATTATTTATTTGTAAATAAATCCTAACATTTCTAGGATGTCTTTATAGGTCGTTGGATGAACTATACTATAAAGCCAATTTATGAACCAAAAATAGTCCAAAGTGATGTATCTCAGTAGCTCTAATAGGTATAAAAATTACCAACAACATTATTCATAAGTTGCCTCAAAATGGTGGTACATCCATGGTGGAGTGGTAATCACTATGATACACATATATAACCAATGGTTCATGATACACTTAGATATGTCCCAATGGTGACATGAAAACCGAATAAATGATGACATGAACCTGAATGATAAACATATCATGGATCAATGACATAGGGTTGAACACTATTCTCTACATTAATCGAGTACCAAATGACATCATGCATAATCACTCATACCATTACATGAATTAATAATCAATGTATTCGATGGTCTTCATATGAATTCAATATTTTTGGACATCCTCCAACATTCACATGTTTCAAAAACTATCTACAAATAGTTATTGGTCATCACCCACATAAAAGAATGATAAGAGGATTTAATCATGAAATTATTCGTCAATTACCATAGATACTAAACAAAAGAAAATATAGCATAAAATATCCTTACAATCATCTACTGTTTTTTTTTGCAAACAAACACCTCAGCAAATACTCTCATAGAGTAACTAGTGTGACCATATATCCTCATAAAAGAATAATGAGATTCCAATCATTGGAAATTCAATCATAAAATATCACGAGGACTTTTGGTCATAAAATATATTACATTTTATATCCAGGATTTCCCTATCCCTTTGATCTCAAATGAAGGAAAGCATTAAAAACATTCAACTAGAGGTAAACAACCCCATCCTTAGGTTTCTCACGTGCTCAGACTCATAAACTGATAACAGTTGGATGTAATTAAATAAAAAAACCATGGAATAAATCATAATTCATTGAGGATCCAATAAAAATATCTTAAATCTCATAAATATAATATTATACATCATTGAGTATCACCACAATAATGAAAATACGTAATAGATTTGGAAGACCACATGTAGTATATACAAATAAAAACTACAGTTGGTTGTAACCAATTGAAAATAGATCATTATACTCCACCACCAACACATTAAAATAAACTAATAGAATTAACATCCCTAGATGTATCATTAACCAATTGATATAATGTTACTTGTAACCTAATACACATGATCTCATCTTGAACCTCCCATAATCACACATTATCTCAAGAAAAAAATAATCCTAGTTATTCTAAATATCTACCTAACACACTTGGGTAAAAAAAATATCTAATGGATTATAGGAAACTAATCCATTATATTTATAACATATTAGGATGCTACTACCACTATTTAAGATATTGAATGTGAGTCTCCCTCACTCTATATCTCCCAGAGTCCAATCACACTATCAATATAGGTGTGTAATAAATAGTCCTCTATGAAGAATCCTATAACACATTGGTCACGAAAAATTATCCAACAATAAAAGTAATTCTTAGAAAAATTATATTCATTTGGGAAATTGGATTAGGAAAATCATTGATAATTGAATATATCATTGTGAACAACCACACCATACCTCGAAACACAATAATTTCCTTTGCGAGATCCAATATCTTGGAACTCGCTCCTTCCCATTACAACCAACATAATGAAACAATGGATTTATCGAAAACAATATCAATTTTAAAAGAAATTAAACACATGATTTAAAAGAACAATTTCACATGACAAGGAAAATATCTAATTTTTATGGAATTTCCTTTCCTTCATAGTTTTTTATAACTTCATATGAAAATGAAGTGGTGGGTGAATTATACCTCCCCTTTTCATGTCCATGATAAAATAAAATATCTCTACCACAATGCTCTTCTAATTCCCTTAATATCCTCAAAATGGTTCCTAAAAATGATGAAAATAGTCTCTTATACCCATGTTTAACCATACTATAAAAATATTATAAGGAACATATATCCTACCATGAAAAAATCCAGGATCCTCCGATTAAAGAACCTCATGTTCTTGAAGCTATCGAAAACTCTGAAATCTATATTACAAAGAATGGAGTGGTCCATTTATGGTTGGTTATGGAAGAATCAAATTGATTCACCCACAACTTTCTTCTTCACCCCAAACTCCTCCATCACATCTACCACCCTTTTGACATCCATTCTCTCCTAGCTACATCTCCCATAGAGGTTCTTCAACTATCTATCATACTATAAAACAATCAATAGTAAAACACTAATGATATTTACTTTTACAAAACATGAATAAAAACATACAACCCTTGGGGAACTAATATACCCCCTTGATCATTGTTGAAAAATACAATATTGGGGCTCATGTCACAAACAATATATAACGAGACCCTCCTAACAATGACAATAATGTGATTCCCTCCCCCAAAAAATATGCTACATTCCAAAACTATATGCATAATTAAATAATACCAATAGAGTAATATGATACTTAATGTGGCATTTTATTTCAACATGAATAAATGTAGGTGAATCTATGAAAAATTAATAGATGAAAGAACCAACATTTTAGAATCTTGAAGAATGGCCTCCTCCTAATTGACCATCTACGCCGTGGTTACATACCGCATCAATTTAAACTCTCATCCATTCTTCGAAAACCTTGTGAGTTATGGTAATGAAGACATATTTGAGGAAGTAAAGACATATCATGGTCAATAAGGACGTCTAGAGAGATAGACAGAAATGTACACAAAAGGTAGAACTCATTCTTATTTGAATCATGAAGAAATGTTTCCCTATGAACAATGCCTAAATATAATGTGTCAGCATGCTGGTCATCATAGAAACAGTAAATGGAAACATCATCTGATTAACCATAACATGAGTCTCTATCTTGAAAATGATATAGAACCATTTAAAAATATTTTAATAAACCCAACCCAATATCACATACTCCTATCATTGTATGGAAGTAATTAAAGACACTCTATCTGAACCTAGGATGTTTAAAATACTTATGACTAGGTATCCTTCTAGTACATAACTATCATGGCCTGACCCGATGGGGATTGGTCCATCACTAGACTTGGATCACCACTAATATGTCAGTGGAAAAAAACTAGTGATGAATATGAATATCACCAACAAGAGACACATTATCCAAATTTACTAGTGCATGATACCATTTCATCAATCCCATAAAATATTGAAATTTAAAACAAATAATAACATTTAATGAATATATATATAATACCACAATCATAGTATGATATAATATACCGGGATGCATAAAAATTGTCCAAATACAAGCCAACCCAAAACTAGAAAATAATGGAAGACATTCATTGAATATGTGGACTATTATAAAATGCCACTTCAATATAAAACTCTTTGTTTTAATCCCCTCCAATATATACCTTCTCAAAGTCCTCAGAGAAATCCAAAAAAGGTATTTCATTTTCATAATACAAGACATGTTTATGAGGAACCAATACAAAAGTGAGTATTATAATACCCAGTAGGACCCCCTAAAATCACCATTTCTAAAGCATCATGAGTAGACATATAATAGTCAATTGGTAGGAAAAAAATACCTGAGATATAATGATAACAGATGATATCTCATATATAATCATAACTGACTGAAGGTTGCAAAATGCCTCAACAAGTCTTAGTCATAGATATACGATGAAGTTTCAAGGTAACGCACTTCCGGTATATTACACTACAAATGCCCTAAATTCCATGATGGCCCATAACCTTGAGATAAAACTTTTCATATATTAATTAACCAATGGAAAATCCTCACAATCCTAGAGGTCATGCTCATCAGTCCTAGCTAATAACAGGAGCAGAGGAAAATGAGAGTGTTAATCCAGGATACACACTCCATTATATTAATAACCAATGTGAGATCTGATCATGATACATAGCAGGGGGTAAATTATCTAAGATCACCAGAGATACTAAACACTATTATAATTACCCTCTCATATAGGGGATTGATTCCCTTATTTGTGATGGTCACAAAACTTCTAAAAACCCTACTTAAGGAATCAAAATTTAAATGCATATATCTTTAGGACTCTTGGAGTGATACATGATCCAAGTCGTTGAGGGTCAATTGAGGAGGACTGAGATGACACACTCCAAGATAAAAAAACCGTCCCTCACTGCAATGATCATTATGATTCTATAAAATGATTCCCATTATGATTATAATGAGATACTATATTTAACCCTCATATGTAGAGACTGAGGGAGCACACTCAAAGGATATTGGTATATAAAAGTAGATACAAGATCAGAACATAGTTGAACAAATTAAAATAAGGACATTAGAATATTCTCATATGAGTATGTGGAGAGTACTAGGGGTACATGATGTGTCTCACAAAGCCTAGAAAAACATTTTTTGTGCTTACATGGTATTCACATTACCAAAATACATGGACATTCCCTTTAGTTACATGATGTATAGATTTTTCCATAGAAATAAGTGTATCATTATACATGTGCCCATGTACACCTATTTGTGAATGTGTAAATTAGTGTGTTATAGTACCCAAATCTACCCTTGTAACCTGAACTACCATTGTAATTCCCATGTATGCATGCATAGGGCCATATGGACCCTCGGACATGTAATCCATGTACATGATATTGTCCATTTGTAAAACGACATGTTACTTCTCAAACATGGTGTGTAACACTACTTTGAATGATTAGCATTCACAGAATATACACGAGAATATGTCCAATTAAGGGTCACATAGTGAATAATACATGTTACATAGTGTGTGATACATATTCCTATATGGAATCTTGAGTGCTTTACAGATGGGAATTCATGTTTTATGTTCTGCTGGACTGCCCATATGTATAGTCATTGTTTACATAAAACCAATAGGATTTGAAATTTTTTTTTAAATGAACATATTTAATACCTCAGATCAATTGAAAATATCATGAAAAACCATGAACATGAATAGTTTTTGATCCATTTTTACCGAAGACACTATATTTTTTCCATTCCTCCCCCATTAACCATCCATTGTGTAGACTTTTATAGGTCTCATAACCAAACAAAACTGGGGGGTCTTTAATCCAAATATAATCTCTATTTCTCATAATTAGTCATGACCACATCACCGATACCAAAAAAATCTATGGATATGATCTGTTTCACTATTGATCAAAAATAGAATCATCTCGTTTTAGTAATTTTTCTAAGTATCTATAAAAACAAATGTTGATGATGATCATGCGTAAAATTGGCGATGAAACCCACAACTCACAATATTTGGAATGAGACTGAGACATTGTTCATATTTTTCTTAATCCATTACTATTATAATGATGAATGATTATCCAAAAAATTAATAATAAACTACATATCCATAGAATCACACATAATAATATACATACCTCGTAAAATCACTTATCCATGAATGAATTCCTTAGTTGAATTATATGGGTTCATCGCAGGGAAATGGAACTGATGATATTCTCAGGAACCAAAAAATATACATTGAATTGGATCAATAACTAGAAAATAAACAATCTTCATCATTTTCATTGGTGATAACCTTATATTATGATGTAACATTTATTTTTAATGTGTGATCTATTGATGTTCTCTCAATGATTCTCCTACACCGTATTGTCTCATAAACTCAATATTATGATACCAATCTAAACATTTGGTGGAACTTGAGTTTATATATGATTTTATTGGTTCATTGTTTGATCAAATCAAAATAAATTGTTTTTTTATATAATATATTAGGCTTGTTCAAAATTACTATTAACCAAATTCTCAATGCCAGCAATAATTATATTTTTGGAGAGGGTAAACCCAACATTCAAAAATCAATATTGTTATCAAATTATACATTAGAGACATTATTAGGTGGTAAAATCACTATTTGAGGTGAAATATATATGTGGGATTGTGATTTTATAAATAATATTAGTATGTCAATTATGATCTCAACGTGCCACAAAAACTCATGACATCTTAGCACCTAGATTTTGAATTAATATTAGAAATATTATGTAGGCCTAAATGGAAAAAATAGTATAATACCTAGAAGAGGTATAAATGTAAATTTAAGGAATTAATATTTTATTTAAAATATTATGATCATTATATATTGATTAGATATTATTTACCAACTTTCCATAATGATCGTTTGAGAATTGGGATGTTACACAAGTGTACATGTGGCCGATCTTCCTCACGACTGTAACATTATTAATCATAAACAAATATTAGTAATTATTGTATTTATTGGTATAATTGATCTATAAATATTATAATTATGTCATGATTACTATTTTTTATATGCTTATATTATAATCTCTTTAAACATATACTTCCAGCATATGTAATTTTTTACACAAAATCTATATATCATCAAATATATATTTTAAATTTTACTTATTAAGTAATCATATATATTTTTTTATATAGTGAAATAAATTAAATAATGATCATGGAAATTTATCTTGATAATGTATAAAATCAACATATGTTTATTATTTATGATGATAAATAATGTTTATGAGATGTTAGACTCAAGGTAATGGATTTTTTCTCATTTTCCCTTGATTAATAATTATTGTAACGGAATAAACCAAATTCCTTTTATAGAGTCTATATACAGATCATTCATAATGCAATGTCATTATTACATAAAAATTCATTTTATTTTATGTTTTATTTTGATATATTCTATCAAAACGTGTATGCCATGAAAGATAACTAGTGGTAAATATTATTTCACAATCTCATTTTCTATTGTTAACTTACTTTTTAGAAAACATTTATTGTAATTTTTTTCACAACAAATAATATTTCTATTAACTATAAATATTCATATATAATGTATATAATTATTCCTTAATCTAGTTACCAATTTAATAAATGGTTTTTAATTTTTCTATAATTATATAAAATAGGTAAATATTTAAAAATATGTATCTTATACTCAATGTGGATATATAAAGATGAGTAAAATTTTCCTTGAGTTAAATTGAAACATAAATATATAAGGAATGGCTTGGAAATATAGAAATGGTTGGGTCCTGATTATAGATATCCCATTTTTGCATTGATGTGTCTCAAACGACAAACCAATTTTCTGAATAAAGTGGGTTTCTACTTAATACTTATAACTATATTGTGGAAATATATTTACTAATGTGTATCAAGATGCATGAGATTATGGAATCCCACAATTAATCATTCACCTCATTTCGATTATAGTTATTATTATTATGCATGATATTTTTTCAATGATATCATCCCTATATGTATTTATGATTCATTTATTGCTTAAATTGAATGTGTCTTAGTTAATTTAACATTTGATAATGAATTTGAATTATCTTATCAATATGGTCATGTTTTTTAATGGAATTATTGCTTTTTATTTAGCTTACCATATTAATTATACATATCAATCCATGATATCTTTAGTTTAGTTAATATTTAATGAGAATAAGTTAACAAAATTGTTTTTTCATTTTTATGGGATATGATGAAGAATTCATGTAATGATTTCTTATGGTTTATGTATATTATATTTATTTATATATTATACTATATTTATATTTCACAATGAAAATCATCTATTATGTATTTTTCTGATTCTCCAAAATTACTAAATTTATCAGTCCTTCATAATTTATCCCTTTTTTTATATGCCAATTTAATAAAGTGGAAATTTGGAATGGACTACTATAGTTAGAGTCTCAATAGTTGGTATAAATGGATAATTAATATTACAAATGGTACCAGATTAATAAAAATATATATTAGAGAACATACACCTTTATTATAATTTTGGTATTAGACTAAAAAACAATAAATTTTGTTAAGAAATATATTATGTGGTTTCTTCTAGAAATATATTCATTTTAAAATATTATATTTTTTCAATTTCCTAGAATGGATGTACAAAGAGGTTATAAATCTAAAAATGGAATATTGGGTTGGACCAAATCAACACAGGGTGCATAAATATGGGCCCTATATAACACCTTATATGAAAATATAATGACCCATAAATTCTATATAATTTTTTAATATTATTTGGGATTATTAAAAGTCTAAGAAAATTGACGGTGCTTGATTCCGAGGACCAGTGTGCCCAAAATAGATTTTTGAAAATTTCACGGTATGCTTAGTAAACGCACGAGCAGTATTTTCTACCTATTGAACCGATGATCAAATTAAAAAATATGAGGGCACCGTTGAATCTTAATTTCCAGGATTCATATAAAGGATTCTTAACTTTGACTGTAATAGGTCTGGTGAAAAAGATAGTTTTTAAACATTTATGGAAATAATCAAATAACATAAAAAAATTTAGTTTATTCTTCCTTACACCTGATGGGAGGAGATGGTGGAACTGATGGTTTGTCAAAACAGTTAATGGATTGACTCTTTAGTTTTCTGACCACACCATTGGTAATTAAAAGGTTCATTAATTAATGAACCTCATAAATTCAATCGATGTGTTACTCACTGTTTCCCATATATTTAAATGAAGGTCAGACACAAGTTTTTTACATGGCATCATCCAGTGAGGATGCTCAAGAAAGGTACTATGGAAAATTCCAAAAACAAAGAATTGTTACCTGGGCAGAAACATTCATGGATCGACGAATGCTGGAAACATCATCCAATGAGGACTCTCCTCTTGACACAATAATGACACATAAAATGATTCTTTAGGTATGGGGTTTTGTATTTTTTAATTATATTGGTTTTATCTTGATTAGTTATGTATTTTAAGTTGAATTAATATCACCCATGTTAAGATGCTAACATGGAGGGCGCATGCCAAACGAACAAAGTCTAAACCCTATGTTGCTTGCTTTATCATTGCGTTCTTTAGGGGTGGTTTTCTCAACATGACAGAATCATAAACCAGGAGGCACATAGTGAAAGAGGCATCCCGAGAGGACCATTGGCATAGACATGAGTGAAAACAGTGCACCAGAGCATCACCAGAGCTCTAAAGAAGAAGTCCCACTACGGAACCAGTGTGGTGAGGACAGAAAATGAGGGCGACCAGCATCGGCAAGCAAGGGTGATCGACGCTAGAAGACAAGTGTGGCGGCCGACAACCATGGGTAGTGGTGGAAGAGTGTCACCCATAGGTTCCATGATGGGGAATAGTGAGGCTAGCATTGGCGGACCACTTTAGATGAGGGGGTGGTGTGTCGTCATGTGCCGCAGAAAGGGGGCCACAACATCACGCGATGGTGGAGGAGGGGGCATGTACCTGTGGGTGCCACTGGCAATGGAAGCTCCACGTGGTGCCACCATTTCGATAACATGAACATCTTATGCCATTCAAAAGGGAGACCGACCCCACGACACCCTGGCTGGTCGAGCCAGTTCTGTGGCATGCTAGGCCACGCCCCGAACAGGAAGGACGGGGAGTTTTCGCATCCCAGTGGGCTGAGCCCGCCCCGTCCAAATAGGTTTGGGTTGGGCCAAGTCAAACCCGAGTCATTTCGTCTTATGTCGGGTTGGTTCAGTCTAACTAGGTCTGTCCGGACCCATACCCCCTTTGACACTATTTCTCAAAAAGTGTTGTAACTTACCATCCAGATGTGTGTTGATGAACCATCTACGACGTTGAAATCCTTGTAATGAGAAGGTACTTATTTGATACTCTACCTGATTTTTAAGTAGGTTGTAGTACGGCCTGGTTGGATCATAATTGAATCCAACTAGGACCTCAGCATTAAAATAACTATAACTCTCAGACTGAGCGTTCGGTTGACATGCCATCTGTTTCATTGGAAACTCTTTGACATGACATGTCATGGGATTACTGCTCCAGGAGAATTAATTCCGGTTGATGTGAAAACAATGGGTTGAGGATCAGATCATCCCAAAATCAAGCATACTATTTATGAGAATCTTGTGGGTGGATGAGACATGAATAATGAATAGTGATCCTATGTGGATCAATACCTAGCGATCATGTGTGGATCACCACCTAGTGATCCTATGTGAATTAGCAACTAGTGATTTTATGTGAATCACCGCCGAGTGATCATGTGTTGATCATCAGGATAACCCTATAACAAATAAGATGATATTTCTTTACGACTAATCATCTCACTTTTATACTTATGTAATACCTACATTGAGATTACTCTTTTTTTCATTCTTTGTGGTTTTCCATTTTAGAATTCTAAGAGACCTTTGGTGATCTCGGTGTCCCTACTGGGTATTTTTATACTCACACATGCATGGGTTTCTCCCATACCATGTTGTGTCTTGTGCAAATGATGAGAAGCTCGACTGATTATATAAGGGCCATAACCAGGTGGATCATGGAGGTGATTGGCTGACGTGGAGAGCTATAAAGGTGAGTTGTAATTACCATTCATGTAGGATCCATGGTCGAAGATCCCAAAAGCAGTTTACTATTTTGTGTTTTATTGTATCTTTTAGTTGGTCATGCACACCATCCCAATACTTTCAATACACACTTTTACTATTTCATTTAAACTACATAGATTTAATCTTTTCTTGTTCTTCGTATGTGTGTTTTCATGTTAAAATACAATGCCTTCCTCTTTTAGGGAGGAACCTTTCAAGTGCGAGTCTCCAACCCCTAGCCTATGGATGGTGGGTATGGGGTAATCACGATAGGGGACCCAGGGGACGAGTCATTACAAAGTGGTATCAAAGGAGTCGGTTCAACTTAAGAACATGGAATCTAATCTTTCCAATAGGGAAATAGTGTTATGTTTTTTGATTTTGGTTTTATGTTTGGGAAGTCCAGTGTTAGTGTGGCGGTTGACGTATCCATACACAGGACTCTGAATTCTAATTTTTGACTCTGTGCATGAAAACATTGATTGTGTGTGTTTTGGAAATGTTTTTATTTTGATCCATTTTGAGTAAACTCACCATGAAAATTTTCTTAATAATGGCGCAACTATTTCTTTTTGGGATATCACTGCGTAGGAAGCCAGCCCGGATTACAGATAGGGTACCTGGGGATGGCCCACTGAGTGATTAGGTTTTGGGGTAGGGCCCTATTAATGTGTTAGTACCTTCGGGTGGTGTACCTGCATCACTACCACTCGGAGGGTAGTAGATTCCACCATCCCCACTAGATGACTGATCACGCTTACTGAGCACATTTCATGAGTTTTATAGATAGAGGCCTACATGTTTTCAAGGCATGAGATATCCCTAGGAAAATGGGGACTAGTTGGACGATGTGGCATGTGCTTTTCTCTTAGTTGTGATGCCAGCAGATCAGATGGTGATCCAAGATGCTAGCCTATTCTAGGGAGCATCAGGGAGATGGTGGAGTCTAACGCTCCAGACGCAAAAGGAGGAAACACTCTCTTAGTTGGACTTTGAGACCATCATCAGGGCATAGTTCATACTAGTGACATTACACTCAGTGTGTATCCAAGAGATGCTACACTTACAGTAGGACTATCATTCAGTGGCCTAGTACTCAGAAAGATTCACTAACCTCTCACACTACTCCACCGACATGGTACAAGACACTTTGTTCAGGGCATTGACCAATGAGTAGGGTCTCTGGTGGGTGATCATAGTGTTGATGATATTACATAACACCCTAAAGTAGGCTAGATTGATTGAGAGGGCATTATTGGTTGAGGGATTATTAGCTAGGAAGGAACCGACAGTGAGAGACACCATCATATGATATATAGTTAAGTCATCTTTAGCGGGTAGTAGGTTGAGGACGTAGAGGTCTGAGTGGGTCAAACCTTCACATGGATGACCCTTGGATGCAAGTTCAGGAGTGCAAAGCTCATGTGTCATAGGAGGTCTTTTGATAACTAAATCATGTTACTCTTTCGGGGATAGAGACACATGGCTCGTGACCTTTCGACTCCCCGCATAGACGATTAGTAGATGACCAATTGACCACTGAGGCAGAAATCAAGGCCTATTGATGGGGTCTGCAGGTCAGAAAATGTGGTAGTGGGGTAGATTGTGTATTAGGTGGTAAACGAAGGATTGAGGTTCTACCACCACCACCCCCAGGTGGTCCACCCCAACCATAGAGAGTAGCTATAAAAGGGAAATATTAGCTTCAAGCGGTAGATGCCTATGACCACGGCGCCCGAGATATGATTAAATGTATCATCTGCCTCTATTCCACCCTAGATTTAGTTCTTATAATCATAGGTTCCAGTCACTATTTTATTGCCACATCACTTGTTCAAATTGAGAAGATTCATATAGAGTTTTGGGTCGATCCATATGATTATATACTCCTACATGAGAATATTTTATAATTTCACACTTGTGTAGATAATGTCAGATCACATTAAGAGGTGATAGATTTTTCTGGGATCTCCTAGTAGCAGCGTCAAGGCCTTATGACGTCATCTTGGGTATGAACTGGCTATCTGCAGTCCATGCTCAGATTGAATGTTTTACACGCATTTTACGGTGTGTCCATGAGGTTGAGATCGGGTTTTACTTTACCAGTGATAAGGGAACCTTTGGAGCACAAAATGGAGTTACTCAGAGGAGGGTGAAAACGATCCCTCATCATTTAGATAGCCTTGCCCTCAGAGTAGTTGATGTGAGGAGTCTAAGTTATCCTAGAGTGGTGGACCAGTATGATGATACCTTTCCTAATGATGATTTGAGACTACCTCCTTATAGAGCGGTAGATTTCTACATGGACCTGTACCTTGATATGACACAGATATCTATGACATCATATCAGATGGCCCCTATGGAGCTTCGTGAGTTTTTGGTATGGTTGGATGACTTGTAGAATAAGGGGTTCATATGTCCCAGTGTTCTTGCATAGGCATCCCTGATTTGGATCTCCAAGAAGGCAGATGGTAGTATGAGGAGTTCTGTGGATTATCGGCGACATAACTAGGTGACTATGAAGAACATGCATCCACATCTGATGATTTATGATCTCTTCGACCAGCTAAAGGGAGCTCGATGTCTTTTGATGGTAGACCTCAGATGAGGTTAACACCAGCTCGGGGTATGGGATGATGATGTACCAAAGATAGCCTTCCGATGTATGTATTTCAATTTACAGTTTTTGGTGATACTCTTCATTATGTCCCACACTATGGTAGTGTTTATGGGGATAATGAAATGTATATTCCATCATTACCTCGATTGCTTAATTGTATTATTAATTGATGACATCTTGTTATACTCGGCATCTGAGGAGGAGCACTCCACACACCTACATATTGTTCAAGATAGTTTCTGATAAAACCATCTTTATGGAGATCTCTCGAAGTTCTAGTTCTGGATTCGGGAAGTCCACTTCCTAGGGAAAATTATCTCAGAGGATGGAGTTGTATTTGATTAGGTGAAGAAAGAGGCATTTCTTGCTTGGGAGCCCCCCAAGAGTATGACCTATGTGAAGAGATTCATGGGATTGGATGTACTACCATATATTCATACATATCATTTCCTGAGTTTTGGAACACTTGTTATCTTTGAAAAAAGAAGGGAAAACCCTTCGTGAGGATGGAGAGATGCTAGAAGAGTTTTCATTAGATGAGGCAGAGACTAACAAGTTCCCCAGCTTGAGGCCGCCCAAAGAGGGTGTTGGGTATGTAGCCTTATGTGATTCATTAGAGACAAGAATATGTTGTTTCCTAATGTAGGAGAGTGTGGTTATCACCTATGGCTCACAGAAATTGACTTAGCATGTGAAAAACTGTAACACCCGGACCCCAGTTACCCATAGTTGGTGCATTATTACATAGCATTGGCGTGATCCCAAAAGATCAAGTCTCGAATGACCAATTAGTATAGTAGCCTTGGAAATAGTAGATATATTCATAAGTTGTACATTACATCATAAAATAAAAACTACAACAACATCTATTCTCCACACTCATATCCCCTTATACTATCTCAGTGGGTCATTCATAAAATACATCTTCACATCTTGGGAAAATAAAACATAGAAAGGGGTGAGCTCAAATCCCCATTTAGGATAACAATATAGCAGAAACAATCATAAATAAATATAAACTTTTAAGGCAATGTATAACTAAAACAAAATCCTTTTATACATAAACTTAAGCATAATATGGAAAAGATAATATAAAATAATTCTATTTACTTATTCGCATGGATATTATACTATTCGAATAATCATATGAAATATCGATAACCACTTGAATAATGTTGGAATGCATAATTCCAGACTATCAGAACCACATAGACAAGGCCTCATGCCAAGATTACAAATAATATTTTGTCAAGGACTAGTGAAAAGTCACTAGTTTGTATCATGAGACCTACCGATGCATCGAGGACCTACTGCGGTCTCAACCGGTTACATACTAAGTCGAATGAATTCCTCATATGAAATGTTTGAAACATAACATAAACATTTGTATTAAAACTAGCATACGAAATGTCAATACTCTATCCGTAATCCATGAATGGTATAAAAATAAAACATCCACAATCAAACATATCACAAAACATTCAATATTATATAGATGATTTCTATAATAATAAATTATCTTCAATGAAGCTAAAAATACATCAAAAGATGTTGACATAGATGAAATCAAAACTGTTTGAGAGAAATATATCTTTTATTCAAATCATTTAAAATTCACATAATTATAAAATAAAACTTTTACTTTGAAAATATTCTTATAAGCATGTAAGGAAAGATTCAAATATTTTATAATGTCTGAAAATATCCGCACCCACCATATAATTTAAAAAATACATTCTTTCTTTAATTCTGTATAAAAGGTTAAAAATTACCTTGTTTGGAAAACGAAGGACAAATTCCATTATAAACATCTTATAAAAAGTCAACAAGGGTATAAATGACTTTAAAAAATTGTAAGAATTATATGAAATACATTTATATATTTATGTGGATGATAAAGAAGTCTCAGTAGATAGTTACGTATAAACAACCTCGGATAATGAAGAGATTGTGAAATAAACCCTTTCCTTGTACTTTTACTTGGTTGAGGGTAGGTTAACCTAATATATAATGGTTAAATAATTGTTATTAAATTATACAAGAATAATATACATTAATATGATATCATATATGATATTTTAACATTTATTTGTTAATAATATCATAGTATTATTGTCGTTTCGGGTGTTAACGTACTCTTTTTCTTTTATATGTTTTGTTAAATAAGATGAGTTTTTTTTGGTTAGGGTGTATATTATTTATATACAGAATGATATCAAATCCTTAAACATTATTTATATTCCTCAAATGAAAATTATTCTTGAATGGATACGATGGGGAATGAATCTCATAACGTTCGTGGAGACGGTAGTCCGTACGTACGCTGGAGGGACAATATCATTAATTTTATATTAAAATAGTATATAATTGGATGGTATAACATATATAAATAATAATTATCATGTTTTATTTATTATTTACATGAATTAAACATAATTATTGTACCCATCCAAATAATAATATGCTGAATAACAATTACACCATGACTTGAAGACGGCAAGCCTTACGTACGCACGTATGGTGACATATCAATCAATGGATGGATAGAATATTGAATTTGGTTGTTACATATTTATAATAACATCATAGTATATATATAATAGTGAAGTTATTATTTTATAATGGAAATAAAAAATAAAGAAGAAGTGGAAGAAGAAAGGAACTTGAAAGAGGGTGGTGAATACATTACATCTTCCTCGAGTTCTTCCATTTGATTTGATCAAAAGTGCACCATAGGATGGCTTTCTGACTAATGTAAGGCCTATAGTATTAAGGGAGGATAGTTTAGAGGGTATTTTGAAAGAGGTTGGCTGAACTAAAAGGCTATGATGGTATGAATAATTGCTTAGAAGTGGTGTCCTTTTATAAGGGGGGAGGGTCTCTTTTGAAAAAACTTAAAGAATTATTTTATAATAAATTCATATTCGGTTTCTAATGGCTTCAATGTTTATTATTTAAAGTTTTAGGTTGGGATAGGTATAAAAACACTCAACCAATAGGTTTTAGATAGTTTTAGGTCACTATATTAACATTATCATTTTTAATTAACTCTTAGTTAAATAGTTTGACATATACCATGTCTCATTGTATTTTTATATTATATAGTTAATAAAATTACTATATACTTGTAAGGGACCCCAATGTAGTTAATTAATGATACAACGAACATTATATAAGTCTTTTGTCCGAAAATTATATTTTAGGGATAGAATATCAATTAATAATATAATATTTGTTTTTAAAAACTCATTTATGTCAATTTTGACAATATTTAATAATTAATTTTTGTTAAAGTCTTAACAACTTCATTAATTCGAACCAAATTAATTTCATAAATAAAAACATGTCATATTAATCAATAAAATTATTTTATGGTATAAAAACTTTCAAATTATATTTATTATAATATTTATAATACAAATTATTTGATTCTTTCATTAATAAGGAAAATACTGCATCATTATTTTGTCATCAATAAATTTAATTATTCAAAGTCATAAAATTATAAATAAAATACCCTTATGTAGGAAATATTTTTAGATATCTAAGAATATTTATAGTACAAAATATAACATATATAACCCTATGTAAAAATTGTTTTTATAAAAGATATATGCTTATGTCATTTTTTATTTACTTTAACTTAATAAATATAAAGTGTCATTATAACATACAAGTGGATCCATGGGGTCCCAAAATTGACCCAAAGATTATCATAGTCGTGAATGTATCAAAAAATTGGGTTAAGAAACGTTTTAGGATAATTTATTTTTATTATAATATTATTTTTTACCCTTCTTTACCAAATTTTACCCTTTAACAATGGTAAATAAGATATTTACCGAAGTAATTAATAAAAATGTCTAAAAATAAAAGTTATATATTTACAAAATTGGGAACTCATGATTATAAATAAGGAATCCATTTTTCTTAATTCAAAACATAGAAGTGGCAGAAAATAATTTAAAATTAATTCCTGTTGTTAAAACAAAAATTGTGTTTTTAAGAGATAATAACTATCAAAAGATTGACACTTGTTTATGTCTGGTTTAAATGTGAAATTATGTCCAATGAATTTTTTATTATTAAATTTTAAAAATATATTAAAAATATAATTTAAAACCACTCAAATTAACAATTTATCACTTTTAATTATTTCGATTAAAAAAGTTGTTTTTAATTAAAATTTAGTAATTTTCACTATTCATCAAAATATGAATGTTTTCAGAAAAATACCAAAATTTCACCCTAGGATAATTTTGATTTTAATAATTGAAATATGGAGTCCATTTTGAATTATATGACTTATAAAATTTCCAAAATTGGTTATTACTATACATAACGGCTAGTTTGATTTGTTGTGGTGTGTTAGAACTCGAAGTTGCATAAAACACACACTACTGTATTATTCAAAAAGAAGAATATTGTGGAATATTGGGGTGTTTAATTCTCCACACATTCAAATAACTTCATCCTCATAATTTCTAGAAAACTACCGCATGAAAATACTCTGGTGGTTCTTCATTAGAAGTTCCTCGGTGTCCCATGTTGTCTCTTCCATCTTATGTTTTCACCATAAAACGTTTACCAGATGAGTTGTCCGGTTTCTCAATACATGTTATCTCATATCAAGAATCCAAATGGGCTCATTTCAATAAGACATATCGGGTTCCAAATCTAATTCCTCATAGGTGAGTACATGCGTTGGGTCATGTATGTATTTCCTCAACAGTAATACATGGAAGACATCGTGAACAGTGGAGTGACATGGAGACCTTGACAAATGGTAAGATACAACATCAATTTGTTCTATAATTTCAAATGGTTCGATGTACCTGGGACTCAATTTACCTTTCTTTCTGAAACGTATAATTCCCTTCCATGGTTATACCTTCTTGATAACATGATCTTTTACCAGAAATTCCAAATCATTCCATCGGTTATCGGCAAAGATCTTTTGCCTACTTTGAGATGCTTTGATGTGGTTTTGGATTACCTTCACCTTTTTTATCATTTCCTCCACCAGTTCTGGGTCTACAAGTTTTCTTTCACTAATGTCATCCCAACAGGTTGGTGTGAAAAATCTCTTTCCGTATACTGCTTCATATGGTGCCATTTGAATACTTGAATGGAATATATTGTAATAGGAAAATTCCACCAGAGGTAAATATTGATCCCACATACCATGAAAGTCAAGTGAGTATGATCTCAACATTTCTTCTAAGGTTTGAATAGTTCGTTCTGATTGTACATCTGTTTGAGGGTGGTAGGCAGTGCTCAAACGATGTTCAATATCCAATGCCATCTGAAGACTCTTCAATAATCATGAAGTAAAACGATGATCATGATCAGAAACAATCAATAAGGGTACTTCATGAAGTCTCACAACTTCATAAATATATATTCTTTCTAGACATTTAAGTGGTAGATCTTCTATTATAGCAAGAAAAAGTGTTGACTTGGTACGACGATCAACAATAACACATATCACATCGTTCTTTCTTGGAGTCTTTGGTAGTCCCATGATAAAGTCCATCGTAATATTAACACATTTCCACTCAGGTATGCGAAGAGGTTTTAATATTCCACCAGGCTGTTGCCTTCAAACTTTCACTTGTTGACAAACCATACATCATGACACATAATCTACAATCTCCCTCTTCATGTTGTCCCCCCAAAAATGTTCCATAAAATCACTTCACATTTTGGTGCTCCCAGGGTGTATAGAGAAATTTGAACTATGAGAATCGTCCAACAATTTACTTTTTAGATAATGTATATCGGGAACACAAAGTCTTTTTCCAAATTTCAAAATTCCATCTTCATACACAAAGTCTGTCAATCTTTCATCATCCACTGCTTTAATCATCTTTTGAAACTCTTCATCACCAGTCTATAAACTCTTTATTCTTTCAGGTAATGATGGTTTGGCAACCATTTGAGAATGTTTCGATGTTTCACCTTCCATGGTAATTCCCATATCCATCTTCACAAGATCCATGAAAATATGATCCATTTCAGTTCTCATCATGTTCAAAAGTCCGTGATCTTTTCTACTCAAAACATCTGCCACATTATTTTCCTTCACCGCGTGTTAGTGTATTGTGCAATCATAATCCTTGAGCAGTTCAAGCCATCGCCTTTTCTTCATGTTGAGTTCTTTCTGTGAGAAAATGTACTTCAATCTCTTATAATCAGTATAAATATCACATTTTTCTCTATAGAAATAATGTCTACATAACTTAAAAGAAAAAATTATAGCAGCTAACTCATGTTCATGAGCAGGATAGTTTGTGCTCAGTAATTTTCAGTTGTCGTGATGCATATGCAATAACCCTATTATTCTGCATAAGGACACCACCAAGTCCATTCATTGATGCATCACTATAAATAAAGAACCCATCATTCCATGATGGTAGAGTCAAAATAGAAGCATTGACTAATCTTATCTTTAGTTCTTCAAAACATTGTTCACACACATTTGTCCAAATAAATTAAACCCCATTACGTGTGAGCTTCATTAATGGGTTAGCCAATCGGGCAATGTTCTAGACAAAACGACATTTTTTTTAAAAATGTTGGGGCCAAAGCCTCATTTTATTGTTAAAGTAAAGAAAAGACATTTTTAGCTAGGTAGAGGGAGACCCATTACATAGCCTGATGGCCCAGTGCGCATTTATCACATTACATGACCCGTAGGCCCATTTTTATGCCCAAAGTCCATTTAGTGAATAGTTATGCTACAGTACCCAAGTAGCTATAGTGCTCTGCCGCCGCTACAGTGACCTACCGCCGCTATAGTGATCGTCGTTGCTGCAGTGTCTCCACTACTACATTACACTACAGTACTGCTATAGTACCTGCACCCAATGGGTTTTGAACCCCCAATTTTTATGTAGATTTAAGGGGTGCTTACAACTAAGCCAAACCCCAACTACATGTACAAAATGAACATAATAACCTGCTAATCCAATAAAACTGCCTGCCTCCGGTATACTCGTCGGGGATGTCCAATCATGGATTTCCTTGGTCTTAGAAGGATCAAATAATATTCTATCCTTAGAGACAATATGGCCAAGAAAAGAAATCTCTTGAATCCAGAATTCACACATGCAAAATTTCCCATATAATTCATGTCATATAAGAGTCTTCAATATAATGCGCAACTGATTTTCAGGATCTTCATATATTTTTTAATATACCAAGATATCATCAATAAAAACTAGCATAAAATCATCGATATATTCCTTGAAAACTCTATTCATTATATCCATGAATAAAGAGGGTTCCTTAGTCAATCTGAAAGGCATTATTGTAAACTCGTAATGCCCATGACTGCTTCTAAATGTTGTATTAGAAATGTCTTCCTTTCTCACACACAACTGATGGTATCCAAATCAAAGGTCAATCATTGAAAAGTATTGAGGTCCATTCAATTGGTCAAATCAATGCGAGGTAGGGGATACTTGTTCTTTATTATTATAGCATTGATTTCCCTCTAGTCGATACATAACATCATAGACCCATCTTTCTTTTTAACAAAAAGGGAAGGGCCTCCTCATGGATAAACACTAAGGCGAATAAATCCATTATTACTCAATTCTTAGTGTTTTTTCTTTAGTTCAACTAATTCCATAGGGGCCATTCTATAAGGGTTCTTCGATATGGGCCATGAACCAAGAATTAAATCAATGGAAGACTAAATTTCTCATTCTAGAGGACGTCCTGGTAAATCTTTCGGAAATACATCTACATATTCTTTCACAATAGCTAAACCCTCTATTTGAACATTCCTTTCCTCACCACAATCATTTCTTTCTCCCCCCCCCCATAATTTAATTTAGTTGAGCTACTAGGGGTGGATCTGGATATGAATTTGGTGGTGATGATTCTGCTCTAAAGATAAGGTGTTCCTCATCATTTTCATCAAAAATCGTAACCTCCTTATTCTTACAATAAATATTCTTATCATGGTCTCAAATCCAATCCATAATGTGGATTATATCGAATTAAATCATTCATATGACGATGATATCTGCAGATAATAAACATTTATGTGCTCTAATGGGAACTAATTCACAAAACATTTTAGCAAAGATACTTCCCTTAGGAGTTTTGACTGAAAACTCCCTTGTTAAATCAAATTAAAAATATCTAATTTTCTTAGAAAACTGGGAAGATATGAATCAATGTGATGATCTAGAATCATATAAAGCATTGACTAAACTTGGGGAAACCATTAAATTACCTACCAACACATGTCTTAGAGCTTCTACCTTAGCAGTAGTTATAGAATAATCATGGCCAAGATCCCTTGACCATTTATGAGGTATGTTCCCCTGATGGTTAGGAAATTCATTTGAAAAATTTCCCATCTCCCTGCAGTTCTAGCATTGAACATCTGTAGATTCTTTCTTCCACATACAATCACGAGCATGGGGGCCTTTTTCAACACACTTATAATAGACTCCCATTCCTTTCAAGCAAGTACCCAGGTGTTTCTTCCAACATTTACTGCAGGATAGATATTTAAAATTTCCCTTCTTCCCATTATTTCCATTTCTAGAGTGATCAACATATCTAATATTCTCTTGCTTTTCATTAAAGTCACATGACTTAGAGAATTATTTTTATGTCTTCATAGTGCATGAGACAATATCTTCGTACAACAAGAAGGGTTGTGAGACTAATGATCGACAAAGAAATGATTTTAACCCATCAAAGAAATGATCTATCATACTTCTTGGATTACGTATATAATATGAAGCATACCTCGCTAACCTTGTGAAGTTATCCTCATACATTGTGACATTCTCATCCTCATTGTGTCTCATACTCAGAAATCATCTTTCCATATATGCTCGATGGTCACGAGGAAAGTATTTTTATAAGAAAATCTCTTTGTACTCCCACCATTCAATATTTTATACTTCATCACTTTCCTTCGTTTTTTGAATCAATGAACACCATTGATCAACATCTCTAGTGAGGCAGTAAACTTCCATGATAACTTTTTCCATTTCACGACTCCCCAAGGCATGGAATATCTTCTCAAAGGAATTTATCCATTGCTCAGCAACTAAGGGATTTTTACTCCCATTGAATGTCGATGGTTGTTGCCTCATGAAGTGATCTGACACTGATCCTCCATGCTGTGGATCTGGGTGATCCATATGGGTAAGGTTATTATTCATTACCTGAGTGAGTTGTCCGAGTATGGTGATTACCTGATCAGCACCAGCTGCATCACCAGCTCCACTATAATTATCTTGAGTAGGAGGGAAATCTCTACATGGATTTCTTCCATTGATACGATTTCCATTCCTTCCACTAGGCACAATCTCTAAACAATGGCATACACTATATTAGTTTACGAATTGCAAAACTTAAATCCAAACTTGTAAATAAACTTAACATGAATTGAACAATTTATGGATATAATCCCTAATCATAAAAAAGTTTACTTTGAGGATGTATATACTCATAAACCCTTCCTAATGGTTTTTAAAGAAAATATGAATTATCCTAAGCATATCCACATGGAGTGTCATAACCAAGAGTGCAACAAGGCCCATAGTCGTGCACCAGTTCCCATTCGAGTCTAGCTCAATGCGGTGTTTTCGGGTGTTACCCCTAGGTACATCTGTGCCAGAGCCGCCTCTACCTGATCGTATCCATATAGAGATGGATTTTTTGGAAAACTTAAAAAATCTCTACAATACCAAAATTCTAATAAGTTATTCTATAATACTCCTCAAAGTAAATATTAGCTCTATGGTCTTTAATCAGAGTTTATATAAATATATATCCCAAGGTTTGTACTAAACATTCTCTGATACCAACTATAATGCCCCGACCCAAGTTACCCAGAGTCTGTTCCTTATTACATAACATTGGAATGATCATAAAAGATAAAGTATCGAATGACCGATTAGGTTAGTTGCCTTTAAAAAACTAGATATATTCATAAGTCGTACATTACATAAGAAATTGAAATCTACAAAAACATCTTGTCTCCGCACTAATATCCCCTTTACTATCCCTACAGTCCATTCATAAAATACTCTTTCACATCCTGGAAAAAATAAAACATAGAAAGGGGTGAGCTCAAATGCTCGGTAAGAATTACAATATAGTGGAAACTTTCATAAATAATTATAAACATTTAAGGCAATGTATAACTAAAACAAAAGACTTTTAAACATAAACTCCAGCATAATATGTAAAAAATAAAATGATATAATTCCATTTACTTCTTCACATGGATATTCTACTAGTCGAATAATCACATGTAGTATCAATAACATCTTTCATAATGATGGAATGCATAATGCCAGACTATCATAACCATGTTTTCTAGGCCTTGTGCCAAGACTACAAATAAGAATTTGTGAAAGCCTTTTTCAAAGACACTAGTTTGTCTCATGAGACCTACCGATGCATCGAGGAGCTATAGCGGGCTCCACTCGTCACTTACTAAGTCCAATGCATTCCTCATATGAAAAGTTTTAAACATAACATAAACATTCGTATTAAAACTAGCATACAAAATGTCAATACATTATCTATAAACCATGAATGGTATAAAAAAACACATCCATAGTCAAAAATATCACAAAACATTCAATATTATACGGAAGTTTTGTATCAAAATAAAGCAACTTCAAATAAGCTTAAAATCCATCAAAGGATGTTGACATAGATGAAATCCAAATTATTTGAGAGAAATATCTCTTTTTTTGAAATCATTAAAAACTCACATAATAATAAAATAAAAAATTTACATTGAAAATATTCCTATAATCTTATAAGGGAAGACTCAATGACTTTATAACGGTGGAAAATAGCCGCAACCACCTTATAAGTAAAAAAAGACATTCTTACCTTAATTCCATCGAAAAGGATAAAAAGGACCTTGTTTGGAAAATGGCGGAATGATTCCTTTATAAACATCTTATAAAAATTCAACAAGGGTATAAATTACATTAAACTATAGTAATAATTATTTGAAATATATTTTTTGGAAACATTTATGTGGATGATAAAGAAGTCCCAGTAGATAATTATGTATAAACAACCTCGTATAATGAAGAAATTTTGAAATAATCTCATTCCTTGTACATTTACTTGGATGAGGGTAGGTTAACCTCCTGTATAATGGTGAAATAATTTTTATTAAATTATATTGGAATCATATAAATTAATATGATATCATATATGATCTTTTAACAATGCTTTGTTAATAATATCTTAGTATTATCGTCGTTTCGGGTTTCAACTTACTCATTTTATTTTATATGTATTGTTACATAAGACATGTTTGTTATGGATAGGTTGTATTGAATTCATATATAGAATGATATCAAATCCTTAAAAATTATTTTTAAACATCAAATGAAAATTAGTCTTGAATGGATACGATGGGGAATAAATCTCGTCGTGTTCGTGGAGACGGTAGTCCGTACGTACGTACGTATGGTGACATTTTATTCAAGGGAAGGATAGAATAATGAATTTGGTTTTTTAATATTTATAATAAAATCTCAGTATATATAAGATATTGATTTTATTATTTTAGAATGTAAATAAAAAATAAATAAGAGGTGTATGCAGAAAGGAACGTGAAAGAGGGTGGTGAAAACATTACCTCTTCCTCGGGTTCTTCCTTTTGATTTGATCAAAAGGGCTCAATAGGATGGCTTTATGCCTAAAGTAAGGACTGTAGAATTAAGGGAGGATAGTATAGAGGGTATTTGGATAGATTTTGTCCGAACAAATAGGCTTTGAAGGTATGATTAATTCGTTATAAGTGGTGTCCTTTTATAAGGGGAGGAGAGGCTCTTTTGGAAAAACATAAAGTATTATTTTATTATAAATTCATATTTGGTGTTTGATGGCTCCAATGTTGGTTATTTAAAGGTTAAGGTGGGTCTAGGTGGAAAACCACTCATCCAATAGGTTTTATACAGGTTTGGGTCACTATATTACCTTTATCTGTTTTTATTTAACACATAGTTAAATAGTTTGACATTTCTGATGTCTCTTTTTATTTTTATATTATATAGTTAATAAACACACTATATACTTACAAGAGACCCCCCAAGTGGTTCATTAATGATTCACATATCATTATTTATGTCCTTTGGCCGAGCCTTAGATTTTCAGGAATAGAATATCAATTAATAATATAATATTTGTTTTAAAAACTCATTTATTTCATTCTTGAAAATATTTAATAATTGATTTTTGTCAAAGTCATTAAACTTTATTAATTATAAAAAATTCATTTAAGTGATAATCACATGTCATATTAATCAATAAATTTATTTTATGGCATCAAAACTTTCAAATTATGTTTTTTTAGTATTTATATAACCAATTATTTGATTCATTCATTAAAAAGGAAAATACCACTTCATTATTGTGTCATAAATATTCTTAATTATTCAATGTATAAAATTTATAAATAAAATACCATTATGTAGGAAATATATTTATCTTTATAATTAATATTTATAGTAGAAAATATAAAATATATTACCCTATGTGATTTTTTTTTCAAAAAGATTGATGCGTATTTCATTTTTGTATTTACTTTAACTTAATTAATATAATGTGTCATTATCATTTTAAAGTGGATCCGTGGGGTCCCAAAATCAACCCAAAGAAGCCCTAGGTCGGACATGTGTCAACCAATTGGGTTCGGACACGTTTTAGGTTAAATTATTATTACTAAAATATTATTTTTTACCCTTATTTACCGGATTTACCCTTTAACCATGTTAAATAAAATATTTACCGAAGTAATTATTCAAAATGTCTAAAAATAAAAGTTACCGATTTACAGAATTTATAACTCATAATTATAAATATGGAATACATTTTTATAAATTCAAAACACATAAGTGGCAGAAATTAATTTAAAATTAATTGATGTTGTTAAAACAAAAAGCGTGTTTTTAGTAGATAATAACTATCAAAAGATTGACACTTTTTTATGTCCTGTTTAAATTTGAAATTATTTCCAATGACCAAAATTTTTTTAAATGGTAAAAATACATTCTAAATATACATTTAAACCACTCAAATTCACAATTTATCACTATTAATTATTTTGATTAAAAAATTTGTTTTTTATTAAAATTTATTAATTTTCAGTATTCATCAAAATTTGAATGTTTTCATAAAAATACCAAAATTTTACCCCATTCTAATTTTGATATTCCGAATCCAAATATGAAGTCCATTTTGAAGGATAAAATTTATAAAATTTCAAAAAGATGTTATTACTATTCATAATGGCTAGTTTGATTGGTTGTGGTGTGTTAGAAACTCCAGGTTGCGTACTACACACGCTACTGTATTATTCAAAGAGAAGTGTACCGTTGAAGCATGGGGTGTTACATAAGATGCATTATGTGCCTAATGTTTTTCATGTGTCACAAATATGGAGGAACGTGCATGATCCATATCAAATTATCGACTCGGGTGAGATGGACATTGGTGATGTGTTGACATTTGCAGAGTTACCAATGGAGATAGATGATCGACATGAACATATACATCATGGGTGGTCGATTCCTCTACTGTGAGTTCTTTGGTAGCACCCGATCCTCTAGGAGATCACATGGGAGTAGGAGGCATAAACACATGCACAGTTCCCCCATACGTTCCCCTAGTTTTGTTGTAGCTTTTGAGAACGAAAATATATAATGTGGAAACAATGTAATGACCCAGAATTTAGATATAATTTTATTAAATATTATTTGGGATTATTAAAAGTCTATGAAAATTGACGGCACTTTATTCTAATCCCAGTGTTCTCAAAATTGAATTTTTATCATTTTTATGGTATGTTGAGTAAACACGCTAGTGGATTTTTCAATATTTTGAAATTATGTTTACATATAAATAATGAAGGAACTGTTGAATATGCAATGTTGAGATTCTATTAAGGGAATCTTAACATTGAACATTGTAGGATGGGTGAAAATGTTAGTCTTTGTGTCTTTTAAAGAAATAAAAAACTAAAATAAAAATTGTCATTTTATTTTTCCTACCACTTGTAGAGTGGCGGTTGTGGGAGTGATGTGTTTTCAAGCCATATAATGGATTGAATCTTCAGTAGCATAACTACACCATTGGTAATTAAGAGATTCATTAATTAATGAACCTCATTAATTCATTTCATGTGTTTCTCACACTTACCCCTTTATTTAATTGAATCTCACGTATGGGTTTTTGACGCGGCTTCAATAAGGTATGAACCTTTGGAAACATACTGCGACATCTTCCAATGATGAAGAACAGAATCATGGGCGGAAACATTCTGGGATCGCTGCATGCTGATAAAATCATCCAACAAAGACACTTCTCCCACCATAACCCTGACACCACCAATAATTATAGGCGTAGCGGGTTCTGTCTTGATCAATTCTATGGATTTTGTCTCTATTAATTATAAGTGTTTGAAGGCTAATTAATCAAACACATGTTATGATGCTAACGAAGAGGGATCAGAAAAAAAGTCTGGGTCACTCCACCACTTGTTTTATCATTAAGTTCTTTAGGGGTGGGTTTCTCAACATGAATGAACCTTGAATCATGGAATCAAGAACCGATGGTGGAATATTGGGAGGCCCTGAGGCCTAGACGAGAGTGAAAATGGAGTATCAGATCATCGCTGGAGCCATGTGGAAGAAGAGGCGAAGCCAGTGACAAGTTTTGATAGATGTGGGAGGTAGCTGGAAACTGCTGGACGCAGTGAAAGAGTGTCACCTACAGGTGGTACAACAGAGAATGGGGAAGCCTTCATCGGCCGATCACATTCGTAGTGAAGGCGGCGCACCATCGTGTGCTGCTAAAGGTGGGCCACGACATCGGGCCATGATAGATGAGGGGGACCCACACCCAAGTGTTTGACTGGTAGTGAGAGGCACCACATGGGGACCCTGTTTCACTACACCGAACATCTTGAGCCATTTGGGAGGGGGAACAACATAGACCCACCAAGGCAGGCTACCCGGTTGGCGGGCAAGGCAGGTTTCTTGGCCATGCGGGCCCTGTCTGCTAGGGCCTAGCCTACTCGGGCCAGCCCAGTAGGTTCATGCCAAGATGGGTCAAAACTAGGTCATATGTGGACCAGGTTAGGTCAGGTCAGTCAAATCAGGTGGGTCCCGAACCCAAACCCACTTCGACACCGTTTCACAAAAACGGTCCTAACTAACAATCTAGACGAATGGATGATGAACCGTTTGTGGAGATGGAATCCATGTAATGAGAAAATCATTTTTAAATACTCCAATTTTTTTTTAGAGAATGTTTTAGTATGTCCGAGTTGGATCATACCTGAATCCAACTGATCCCTCAGCTATTAAATTCTTGTAACTCTTATATCGGGCATCTGAATGATGCACTGTCTGTTGCGTTGGAACCCTTATGACATATAGATTATTTTTTACATATTAATGGGACATAGTTCCTGTTGATGTGTGATTTATGGCATGAGAAATGATCCTCCTAAAATCAAGCATACTATGTATAATAATCCAGTGGTTCGCTGAGACATGAAGAATTAATATTGATCTTGTGTGGATCAACACTTGATGATCATGTGTGGATCACCTCCTAGAGATCCTATGCGGATCAACACATAGAGATCAAGTGTGGATCAATACATAGAGATCCTCTGAGGATCAGTATCATGTGATCCTATGTGGATCAGTATCTAGTGATCCAATATCAATTTGAACCAAGAGATCCTATGTAGATCAACATCAAAACAATTTGTAGAATAAGAATATCTTTTTTTTATGAAAAATCATATGTACTTTTGTACATAAGATTTACCTGTTTCGAGCTGAGCCTTTTTTTTCATTTATTTTTATTGAGATTAATCATATTGGTATTTCTTTGGGTATTTCTGAGAGACCTACAGGGGTATTGAGGTCCCTACATGGTATAGTTATACTCACCCCTACACGGGCTTCACCTGTACCTTGTTGTATCTTGTGTAGATGTAGAGTAGATCGATTGAGACTATAAGATCTAGAAGAAGGAAGTACACAAAGGTGACTGACTGACCTTGTGAGCTATTGAGGTGAGTTGTTCCTATTCTGGCCCTTTACATTTAGTACACACTTTTACTATTACAGTTTTACTAGCTAGATATTATCTTCTCATATTCTTTTTTTTTTGTAGGATCAATGGAAATGCCTTCCCATTTTAGGAATACACATTTATGATTCATGTCACCAACCCTTGGCCTATAGAAAGAGGGCATTGGGTAGTCCCGGGATTGGCACCATGGGATGGGTCATGACCGAAAATACCATGACATATTCTTAATATTATTCATATTTTTATTTAAAAATAGTATTAAGTGTTTGAAAATAAATATACCATAAAATATACAAAATATATATATCTAAAGTAATAATGAATATATTTTAATTTAGTCTATTTTTTACAACAAATTTAGATTTATACATTTTGATTTAAAATTAGTAATTTATTGAGATAATCTAGTATATGAAAATTTTCATAAATGCCTCTTGGAAAGAAGAAATGTGTCAATAATCCTAGAAAATTTAAATATATTATGTCTGAGAATCCATTAATGATAGTATTGGAACATTGAAATATCTGGATATATTAGTGAAACATAATTATGTTATGAAATATAACCTTACATTGATAAAGATAACAATTCCACAATAATGATATCCTCTATTGGATAACATTATACAGTAAAATTCCCTATTATTTAGATCTAATAACAATCAAATTGTTTTTGGGTAGTGGATTAAGTCTCTAGAAAAATAAATTTATTGAATTATGATTTAGTGAAGAGTAAAAGTTTTCAATTGAAATGTATTTTATCAAAAAATATGATAATTAATAGTGTTCATTGACAATAAATACTAAAGGAGAAGGTTGAATTAAAATAATAGTTTGGAAATATTTTAAGGAAATATTATTCTGAAAATATTTCCCTCAGGAGAGAAATATAAATGAATAAATTTTTTTGTAATATAATGAAAAAGTTAAAAGAAATATTCAATATGTATTAAAAAACCTTTATATGTTAAGATAAGTATATTATGGATTATATACGCAACCCAAAGTGCATGATTAACTATTATGTGAATGTAATAATCTGATACATTGATGGTAACTGGTCTCATAGGATCTATTATCATTTGATGAAATGGTTTAATGTTCCATAAAAACAATGATGTAATTTTCAAGATCTCTTATATTCAGGGAAAATTGTGGAATATGACTTTTGAAGATAATTAAAAATGTCATGTGTTAATGCTGAAGAGTAAAACACCTTGATTTCCATCATGTGAAATGTGCAGACTGAATCATAATGGAATATTATTGAAGGGGTTGGGAGTATATTATATGTTTGGATATACAGGTCACCATGAACAATAATGATATGTAAGACACAAAACTTTTGTTTTTTTGTTTCAAATACAAAGATATTGGTTAGTATGCCAAAAATTCACCAAACGACAAGTGTGGTCTTGAAGACAGTGATGGATTTGTGGATTTATATTGCGACAGTTCCTTTCTCCTCTCATGGTCTGGAATTCAGGTGGCTTCAATTTCGGTGATTTATTTCACTCCATAGTTTTTGAATCGCTTTCTCATTTTGCATGATCTGCTGTGCCTGATTTGTGCTCACTTGGTGAAGTCGTTCTGTTTCGATTTTTTATGTTTTTGTTATGGTATTGGAGTCGAAATTGATGGTGCTGACGATGATGAAGTTGTCAAAATTTCTTTCATCTGGTTTGTGCTGGTTGATGCTATTTTTGGTGTCTATGAAGATTGTGTTTTTGTGGGCTTGATGAAGTGGTTCCGGGGATGAGGAGGACTGTCTTCGATGAGCATTTCTCGTCAAGTCGGTGATGATGGGATTGGGTTTGTAGGTGTTCCATGGTCTGCCTCATGGACAGCTCATGGTTGGCATCCTATTTGAATATGGATTTTACCGACAAGCATATGACTTTGTTGAAAGCTTTTGTGTCTTTTGAGGTGTTTTTGTATCTGTTATCGGGAATTGTGTGGTTCCTGATCACCCAGAAAGTGGATTTGGAAAATCAAATAAAAATGAAATTTTCAGTCAGTTAGTTGTTATTTAAAACTCATAGGAAAATTTTACGAAAAACTTAGGCTTTGGTAGTTCTCATTATGGCATGTAATCATGTCCTATTTTATGACCTTATAACCATACATATTTTTGGCATTTATTTTGTCAGTCATTAGACATGAATTATAAATTTTATGAATAAAATTATTGGAATAATAAAAAATGTATGATTTTTGATGAATATATTGAATTCAGTGTCATAAGAGTAGAAACATCAACATTTGATTCATATCTGGATGAAACCCCCAAAATCTCTATTAAATGGAGCTCTGTGAGAAGAAGGGAAGAAACAATATTGGGATAGAGAAAATAATTTTAAAATGCAGGATGTCCTATTGTATAACAATAATTTAATTTATTTACCACGTAATTAGCTCAACATACCATAGATATTGAATATGAGTTTTCCATTTATTCAACCCTTGAAACCAGAAAAAAACTATGACTTCATATTTAATTGAAACAATAGAAGTAATATAGCTGAAAAAATGTAGAGTATTTTGGTGAAAAGTTATTTATAAGGATTATTATTTTACAATGGTGAACCCATGTTTACTAATTTAATAATAATTATAGATCCATAAGACATTGAATTTATAATAGTAAAATTAATGATATTACAATGATGAAAATAATCATAAGCCTTTTTTTATGACTTATTCAATCATGTTTAAAGACCCCTATATTTTTCAATGATATACCTTCATTTAGTGTATCATTAATTTCTTTTAAATAAGGAATACATTCAAAAGTTATATTTATGAATTTGTTATGGATAGTAAGATTTCATAGTAATTCCATTTGGATTAACTAATTAACCTTCTAGTTTTAAATGCATAGTGAAAAAATTATAAAAGTAATATATTAATGATAATTTTGTGGTATTCATTGATGATATTTTGGTTTATTCTATAATCGTTGAGAAATAATTGAAATAGAATGCAGTCATTCATAATACTCTTAGAAGGATAGGAATTCATGGGGAAATAAGTAAATTTAATTTCTAACATAATTACATACCTTTTATTTGAAATATTATCTCTATGTACAGATTCATACTTTAACATAGAAAAAAATAGTTTCCATAGAATTTGTTTTACCAACCTATATAACTATGGAATGTAGGTTTATTAGTATTATGAGATCGTATCGGTTGGTCATTCCAAATTTTAACCCATTGGCTAAACAAGTATTCAGGAATACATGAAAATGGATTATTTTTTTATAAAATGTAATGAGAACAATATTTTTATTAAGTAAATAAGTGATTGTTCAGTGGTGAATTTTTTTAATCTACCATATGAAAATGATGTATTTTTTTGATATATAGTGATGCATCAATGAAGGAGTTCTATTATCCCCTAATAAGAGATAACAATGTTATTTTATATCCATCACGGTAATTAATGAATCAGAAATAAAATGATGTAACCCATGATCATGAGTTGGACTTTGTAGTCCTTACATCAATGATTCAACGATATTGTATATTTGTTATAGGATATGAGACATACATGGATTAGAAATATATAAAAAACATTTTCTAGGGAAATTATTAAATATGATACATAGATAAATGATTAAGCTACTTAAGAATTATGATTTATAAATACCCTACCCCCAGAGAAAAATAATAATGAATAAGATCATTTGAATTTGAATGATCACATATTTGTTACCTAAATGTGGATTTATGGAGTTCATGTTATTCTAGATCAGGTAAATAAATAAATGGTAATGATTATGGATGGTGTGAAGTGAACCATTTTCTAAATAGTACTAAATACATATTAATTAGAAAATATAAAAAATTATCCACCTAAAATTTATAAATTTTAGATGATAATTAATATTGTGAATGATGGAAATGGGGAGACATCATTGGATAATAAGGATTAATGAATTTTAAAATGATATTATGTGTTTTGTCAATAGTTTTTCTAAAAAGGGAATGGATTGATGATTTTCATATCCCAAATGTTTTATAGACCTTGTTAGAATAATGATGTATATAGACATAAGGGATCATTTATTTGGGATAATATGAATTTGGAAATTTTGGAATAGTTTTAAAACATCATCAAGCACCTCATTTAATTTATTCTGATTATGATCCCCATTATACATCAAAATTCACGATGTTTCATCAAAAGGTACTTGATACTACATTTCATTTAGCTCCTCATACCATCCTAAAACTAATGAAATTTTGGAAAGGAATATTTTAAAATGGAAAAAGTATTGTGTTCCTTACCACATGATGTTCAATGTGTGTAGGGTTAGTATTCACTTATTTCAGAGTATTCCTATAAAAATATTCTCCATCAAGGTATTAAAATGTCAACATATGAAGCATTACGTTAAAATAAATTTAATTCCTTATCTTTTTGGGATGAAGTTAATGAAATGGAATTTTTGGGACAAAACATTTGAATATATAACAACATAGGTCAATTCTATTCATCCAATCATTCACGAATATTAGAGTTGGAAAAAGTTATTTGGTGATATCAGAGGATGGGTTTCGAATTCCATTTTGGAAATAATGTTTATGTTAAATTAACAACATTTGATGGCGTCATAATGATTATTAGCTATGGGATACTAACCTCAGTTACATTGAAAACATTTTAATTCATGAAATAATTAGTGTTGCTTCTAATAAGTTGGAATTTCCATAGAACCTCTCAAAGTTATAATCTGTGTTCCATATAACATTATTAAGGATGTGCATTCTAGTCACAATGTATGTGAACATCTATAATGAAATCGAATAGGATCATGATGTGTATAATTATTGGGAACCCATCCAATATCATGTAACTATAGGGATTGTTTTTATTGTTTGTATGACTCTTCTCGTAAAGGAACATTGGAGAAATCAAAAAATGGAAGATGTAATGTTGAAAACATATGTTGCTGTAAAGAAGAACTAGACCCATATGTTTGGAAAGTAATATGAATTGATTTTAGAGGACATATTTTTTATTGAATAATATAACACTCTATGAAACAACAATATTTTTCATTCAAATTAAATTTAATCTATTAAATAGTTTGTGATGCATGCCACATTAGGATTAAAAAAAATGTGGCACCGTATTAAAATTTAATTTGAACTTTCCCATTATAAACAATCCATTAAATTAGTTCTTATGCATAAAACTAAATAATTTATGAAAATTTTATATTTTATACATGCTCATTTGTTCTATATTGAATAAAAAATATGAATCATTTAAAAATAAAATATGTATTTAGTAATTAAACTATATTAAATCTAAATGATTGTTTATTTACATATAAAACAAGAAATTTAAAATTAATTTTGATTATATTTATAATTTTATTTTTATTAAATTAAATAATTATCTCAAATTTTTATATTATAATTATAATAGGGTGTTTATTTATTCATCAGAAATATTTCATTTTTTTGAATAATTAAAATTAATGAAATTTAATTGATATGTTCTAATTAATTTAAATAATTTAAAAAAGATAAATTAAAATTATAATTGGTTTAAAAGTAAAAATATTAATATAATATATATTTATATATATTGATAAAATTTAGGTCATTGGATTAATTTTTATATTGAATTTTGTTATAAAAATGATATAATCTTATGAACATTTTATTTTTGAAACGTAGATATACAAACTAAAATGACAAAAAACATGTTGAAAATATATTTTACTAAAAGTTTCTCATGAAAAGTTATATACCTATAGAATGGAACATTTTTTACTCTTTTCAAATATGTGAAATGTGGAAATAAAATTTTCATTTTAGAACATAATCATCTTCTACTATCCTCACATATAAAATCCCACTCCTTCTATAATATTTGTCACACCATCAAACCGTTATGGTTCAGTAAATATATAATGAATAAAATTCCCAAAATTCATTCATTTTTTTCTAGAATACTTAATATTGTGTCAAATCAATCCATGAAATTATTTTGGTACTTTCCAATAAAATTTTATCAAATAACTGTTTAACATTATTTAAGGAGTGTTTTCTTGTATCTCATACCAAAAACCCCTTAAATTCATATTAAACAATGATGATTCATTAATATCAGTATATTAAGTATAGATAAATGTGTTAAGGTTAATATAATTACATATAACCACCCCCACCTCCATCAAATGGGTTATTAATCATCTTCTGTGTGTATGGAAGACTACCACACTATGAACAGATGTCTTGAATTATCCCATTGCCACTACTCATGGTTGGGTATAATGACAGATATAAATTATATATATATATCATTATAACACCTATTTAGTCATTATACAATATAAATAATTTAAATTTCCTTTCTGTAGGGCATACAAAAATGTTTTTCATGTGTATGGAAGACTAATGCCTCGTGAAGTGATGTGATTTTCCCTTCACTAACGCTTTACAAGGATGATGATCAGAATATAGTTATTGAATATATGGGAAATAAATTATTTAATTATGATTTCAAAAACATTTTTTCATTATGAAGTGATAATACATCATTTTATTTTTCACCTTTTTAATCACAAGAGGATAAAAATGCCATTCCTATTTCATTGGACAACCACAATCATAAAGTGATTTGAATATATTTTCATCATAAAACCATACTTATTGAAAAAATATATAATTATATTTAATTAATTAATATTTTAATTATTTTATTATTATAATTTATTAATGAAATAATATTACTTACCAATTTTCCATAAGGAATGTTGAAAAATAGAAACGTTGCTCATGCATAAATTTCGCATACCACCTCCATGATCAAAACATACATAACTTTTTAGAGCCATATGTCATTATTGGGTATAATATTATACTTTAACTATATATATGATATGTATTCCTAGTATATTATTCAAGATATGTTTATATAATGACATCATTATACATATTCAACTTACCAATGTCATTTTTGACACATATGAAAAATATTATCGAAATAGATGATGCAAATATAATTGTTAAATGAATAATATATAAATTTAGAATAAATTAAATTAATTTAATATTAAAATTTACTTTTTTATCAATAAATTTTGTAGTTAACAAAAATATATTATTCATGCAGATAAATAATGTTTGTGACGAGTCAGAATCAATATAAGGGACTTCATCTCCATTTCCCATTATTAAGGAATTTTGTAATGTTATGCACCATATTTATTTTATATAGGGTATATAATACCAAATTGGAATTAAATATCATTATTAAATTATATTTTTTTATTTTAAATATCAATTAAAATTATTTCATTCTAGGGGATTTTAAATCAAAATTACCAAGTTGTAAAAGTTATTCTAAAATGTCAATTTATTTTTTAATTTTTATCATTCTTTAGAAACATTCAATTTATTGGGATAAAATTTAATTTTAAATTAAATTTATCATAAATATCAATATTATTGTATAATTTAAAATATTATTTCTTAAACCACATTCCTTTTTGATATATGGTGTTTACTTTAAATGTAGTTTTACACACTGTGGAAACATTACTAAATATATATCCATCGATGAATATTTATATTTGTTGATTAGTTATACTATTCATCTATTAAATTTATTATTCAATATATGTGAAATTCTTTTGAAATTTATTCATAAGTGGTTCATAGATATATTTCACATGTGGATGCATCATCCGGTCCCATGGGACAAACCTGTTGGCCAAATCAAATGGGTTATAACTAATATTATAAAAAAACCATAAGGAATGATATTGATTGATGTGTAATTATTATTTCATAGATCATCAAGTATAATAGTTAATAAAATTATTCCTTATGATTATAATTTTTATTATATTCTTTGATATTTTCACTATGATATTGCATCTTGATAAATTTCATTCTTTATTGTGGACTAAATGTATTTTTTCAATTATTTAGCATTATACATTGATTGTTCAATAACATATCATGAAAATAAATTTATTTAAATGGAGTTGGTTTCAATTATTTTCAATTCCATATTGAGTATGGTAATTTATGTATGATTAGAAAACATTTTACAAAGAACTTAATAAGCATTTTAGATCACCCTTTTTTGTTTCTTGTCACTATGATATGAAGACTAAATCATTGAATTATTTTTAAATAATTTAGTTTATTTGATATTTTATTTATTTATTTCTATTTTCTATTAGAAATGTAGAATTGGTATCACTAATATATTAGGTTCTCTAAAAAATTATAAATTTGTTAATCTTTCGAATTTTCACCTTATGTACCTATGTAAATGAAACAAAGAAGACATTGCCTCCAGGATACTATGATGAGGACTCTATTGTATCCTTGTAAATAATATGTAATATAAAATATTTTCATATTATAAGAAAAATTATTTTCAATGATCTCTTGAAATAATTGTTACAGAAAATAGTTGATCTATTTTGAAAACATTACTTTTTTAGAAATATCTCTAATTACAAAGTAAAAAAATTTCATTTTAAATATAATTGAAATATTTTACTATAGTTTTTAGGTAAAAATTTAGTCACAATCTGTGAAAAAAAATTCATCATTTTTAAATTACAAAAAATAGTCTTCAACGTCTAATTGAAAAAGTCTCAAAGTACATCATTTGAAAAATGACAATATTATTAATTTCAACCCATTTTGAAAAATGTTAATCATGGATTAAAATGTATTTTATTATTAATTGAATATTGGAAGGAATATTTTGAGTAATTTTTTTAAAAAATTATATCCAAGAAAAAAGTAAAACATTTGCGACATTAAAACAAACAATCTCAAATATTGAAGTCATTTTCAAATATAACCATTCCCCGAGTTTTACATAATTCGAAAGCAAAATAAATTTATGTATTAAATATTTTTGTTAAAAACTATTATAGATTTATTATCATACAATAAATATGTCATGAAATATATTTATAATATTTCAACACCCCCTTTTTTCAATAATTCTTTATTATAATTGCTATTTTGGGTGTTAATTGTTTCGTTCATCAAGAGTATTTCAGTTAGATAGTTCTAGTACATATACATTTAACCTCGTTAAATTATCTATATAATATTAATCATAATATAAATATCATATAAACTCCTTATATATATATATTCATCCAAGAAAAATAGTTATAGAAAAATGAATTACACCTTTCACAGAGACAATATGTTTTATGTACACATGAATGTTGTTTTCATTTTTTAATGGATGATACAAATGAAATGTAAATATTAGATAACATATGAAAGATCATTTCTATATTTTATAAAATATTTATGTTTAAAATTTTTTTCATCATTTTCATCTTATTAAAATATATATATAAAAAATAATCACATCTCATAGTTGAGGTGGTAGTACACACTTATATATTTGTGACATTATTGTTTCATAATGAATCTAAAGTAAAAAATAAGATATTTTACTATCATTAAATATGTATAATGGTGTAATTTATATAAAATATAATTAATAAAAAAATCATAATTACCATCCACAAATGATGGTGATGAGAAATAAATTGTATCACTATGTGGAGATGGTAGGTGGTATATACACACTATCCATTTTTTCACTACTCATTTGATGGATATTATGCAACATAATGGGGTCTTAATTTTTAATAAAACCATATAATAATTTTATTATAAGTTATTTATTATTTTATTATACATAATAATGATTTAGATTAAAAAATTAATAGTGAAAAATAATGATATTGGTAAATTTGATTAACAATCCTTTGAAGAAATCCCTATATAAATCCCTTAAAGGAATCTAGGGTCATCATTTTTGAAAACCACAACATCTATAATGTTTATAAATATGTTTATCAGATATATTGGAATATTTTTTTGTGATATATGGCTAAATTTTGTTTGAATAATTCAATGAGGAGTTATAGTTCTCTAATTTATATGTGGGTTACTTTTGGAATATCTGAAAATATTAAACTGTAATAAATTCTTTCACATGAAAAATTCCCATAAATTAAATTGATAAAAACAATAGCCTTAATAGCTTAATAATCCCATAATCCAATAGAATTTACATCTATGTTTTCAAATTAAATCTTATGAGTTTGATTAGCTCATAGATAATAAATATTAATTTTAACAATGATAAAATTGTTTTCAATAATAGATGGGTTAAATTATTAATTTTACGGAAACATTTATACCATTAAGGAACAATTTCTAGCATTATAGACCATATCAAATTCATTTTGTATCATATGACATTTTATGTGATTTTTAAATAATACAATAAGATAGTATATTGTTAAAATATAATTATTTTCAATTGTAATACTATTCATCTTATCTAATATAAAACACATAATAATAATGAAATATATTTACAGTAATGATTGAAACCCCCAATATGTCTTATATGTCTATAATACTCTTTTATCACATCAACAAAATCTGTATGAATTAATTTTAATATAAAAAAATAATTTGTTAATTTTTTACTAAATGGACATATATATCATTAATGTTATGTAAGAAATTAAGGTAATTATATAATTTCGAAAAATTTAGTTTTCGTAAAAATGAACAAAATTTTATTGATAATAAAAGAAACATTATTATTCATTAATGAGTAAATTTTACCCGATGTGGAATCATAAAAGATATTAAAAACAAAAAGAGTGAAATCAGTAACATTCATGGAATTAAATAATATATTAGTTATTTTTAAGTAATAATGCTGATTTAGAGGGAGAAATTATATCCTATGGTGTATGGGGTCCAATTTATTTCTTATAATATGAATTATGATGATTAATTATAGACTAATAATTTATTATTATTATATATTAACTCGAATCACCATTTACCGAGGTGATAAATTTTTCCATGGTTACAATTCATAATAACCAAAAATACAAGTGGTAAATTTACCAAAATATTATCCCATACATTTTATATATGTAGTTAATTTTCTCTAACATTACACTATTAAATGGAATAAAATAATTTAAATTTATTTTTAAGAAAATGCTACAAAAAAGTAAATTAAAAAAATAGAATTTTTTCATAAAAATTGTTTACTTTTCTTATTTTGGTAATAATATTTTCTCATTTTATAAAAAATATGATCATTTAAATTGAATATAAATAAAATTAATATCATTCAAAATTTGAAGCTAATTTTATTTCATAAGATAAATATACATTATTCACATGAATGATGTTTTCCAGAAAATAATTCCTTTTCATTAAAAGGAATTTTATTTTCATTTATCTTCAATTGATATCTAATGAATTTATTTAATATATATAATCAGTAATTTTTAATAACATAGTCATCCATATTCATAAAATCCTATACAATTACTTGGTAATGAATATCATTTTAAATAACAATATTTTTATATTACATTACGGTTCGTTTAAACATAGTGTTATATATACTACCATAATTCCAGATAAAAATTCTATAGAGAGAAATATTTCCAAAAAATATGAAGTGTTACCCTTGTTTATAATATTTATATATGATTATATTACTATGAGTCATGAAACTTAAGGTTCTATATGATAAAATATCACAAATATATGGGACACTATGATGGAGTACCAAGATTCATAAGGGTCTTTATGAGTGAGTATCAAGAGTATATAGGATCCATGCTCATGTATCATAAAAAATGAGATTCTATGTCATAGTATGAACAAGAATGTATATTGTTTTAAAATATTTATTATAATCTAATAAATGGTTTTATATAATTAACATCCTTTTTAATAATTGGAATATAAATTGTTCATATTTATGTCACATGATGTAGTCAAACCGGTAATTTAACATTTAAATGAAATACACAACATAAAAGGTTATTTTTCCACAATAACATTTATTGAGTCCAGGGAATTTAATAGATACACCCATATGTTTGGTAGTTGTAAAGGTAAGAGAACTATTACTATATTTAAATGCGTATGAGACTTCCTCTAACACTATTAACAATATAAATAAGTAAAATAATATTTTAAAGCTGGTTATATTAAATAATAGTCTCTCACCTAATGTGACATGATATTAAAAACATTTATTTATGGATAAATACTACACCACTTACCAAATATGGTTTGTAATATTTTCATCTATTTTCATCCTCAAAATTGCTCTAAAATGGGACACATAAAATAACGTGATAAAAAAGTGAAAATATGTAATTTTATCTGAAACATATTTATCATTCCATATTTAAATGGAAATTATAGAAAGAAGGATGATTAATGAAGACTATATAGATTGGTATCCAATGCCAAAACTGGTGAGCAAATTCAAGTTGAATATAAGGTGGATGCTCAAATACTTGGATACGTAAAAATGGTGCACCCAAGCATGAATTTTTCAATGAAAAAGTGAAAATGGGGGTTTTATTTTAGGAGTATGAAGTTAAAGAATTACATTTGAAACATCATTTAATGGTTAAAAAGGTTTTACACAATATTTGGCATGTAGTTCAGCATCATCGTGGGGTTACAACCTAGGTGGATGTAATTTTCATGTTATGAAAAAAATTCAATATAATGTACGAATATTGTAGATATCCACTCTATTAGATTACATGGAAAGGAATCAAACATTATATGGTTAATCAAAGAGTTCACATATAAATTACAGAACATATGGTTGATCTATATAGTTAATTTTAATTATTTGAAAACCATGAACCTTATGTTGTGTCTACAAAAACTTGTGGTATATTCCCCAATGAATCTATGGATTATCTCAAAAGCTCTGTTCATATCTTAATAAGATACACATGTATCAAAATTGTTTTAACTAAAACCTAAATTATCTAAACATTATAATAAAAGATAAGATATTTCCACCTCTTCTCCGTAAAAATACTTTTCTCTGAGTTCCGCTTCTAATTATAGTAAATCATCATCTAGAAAAAGTTCATATCATTGGGAATGTAATTCGACATAGGTATTATAATTTACATGATTCTTATTCCATAGCACCCGAATAAAAGGAACCTACCATCTTTAAAAAGACATCATGATATGATAGAAGATAAAAATAATATTCTTCTAAAAAGATGAATCTTCCTCCAACTCATTTTTTTGAATGTCAAAAGAATGATATGGGATGAAATTATAATATATAGAATAAGATATATGGATTATTTCATTCATGGACCAACAACTATGAGTTATTGCCAATAAATATGTTAACTTCTTGACTATTTCATAGATCATGAAATGAACACCATAACAAATAAATGTCTTGTCCTGACACTAAATACATATTTCATCAAACCTATTTAAAACAAATAAAATGATATTATGTCCCAAATCAATCTATAGATCCTTATATTGTTGATAAACATAAGACATCAAACTAGAAGAAGCTATTAGTATATGCTTCTAGATAACTTGTACCATATCCAGTGTCTCTATAGTAGGATGAGATCCCATAAACACTATCACACCGACCAAAAAAAACTATAGTGGTGAACAGTATGACCTACCATATAGGTCCTCATATGGATCCATTATCACAGTTTATGGAAATCGTTTATTTTAATCAAATTCGTTGAGTGATTGGTGTTTCATCCCAAATCCTTGAAAATCAATTATTAATAATCATATAATTCCACGTCACACCGATATTGTATTAATGGATTGAAAATAGTCCTGAGGGGGATTGGATTTACATAATATTACCTTATACCCCATTTCAATCAGAAACACCATCATGAACATTTTCAAAAAATAATCATCTTTACATGATATAGATGAATGTGGAAAACATGTTTATTTATAGTTCCTTAAATATAAGTCCTCACAATATTCTATACAGATAATGTTAATTTGAAAGCTAGAATGTGATAATCTATGGAAAACCTAGCGAGAATCAAACATACTACATATCATCCTCAATAATATCTTTGAAAATTCATCAAAACAACCATTGTGAAATCATCAAATTTCCATTCCATAGTAGGTAAAGGGTTTAAATTTCAATAAGGATAGTAGTTTTCATTACCTATCCCATTGGGGCCTATGTCATGACTCCCTAAGACCGCCTACAATATGAAAAGAGAGAGTGACTAGCAGTAATCAGGCATATCCTTAACATGGGATGTGTTTTCAATAAACCTATACATACATACACATCTCCATGATGACAAATACTGAGTTGTAAAAACCACTAAGGATGAAATTTCATTCGAATAACTAATCCCAACCAACATAGTACAAGGAATGTAAATGTGCAGAATGTAAACTATGCCAGAAAACAATCCCATCAAAATAATGTGTATGCATCCCACAATGTTCAGACTGTAAGAAAGAAATAGGTACTGGGACTGTTGCTTGTAGTCATAGGATCAAATCGAACTATAAATAATCTCACAATACACGACTCAGTCTGGTCCACCCTTGACTCCATCAAAACGTTGATCATCAAGATAAGACATGACTAGTTCAGGAATACCTCTTACAGGGGTGATTATAACAGTTCTTTGTATAAGAAATTGAAAACTACAAAAAAATACAGAAAGTAAAGGTATAATAATCTCTACCCAATATATGTATACAAGCATATAAAAAGATAAATATTTTTATATACTTTAAACCCTAAACCTTAATCTATTGATAAGTCACAACGATTGCATACACATACTACAGATTCATTTAAATGATTCCACAAGGAAATAATATTTAAAAACACGCTCCACAATACTAATATCTTTGATGAATTCAGTATGAGAAGTACATTTTTCATGAATTTCCATAAGAGGGGTAGATTACCTGATATATTTGAAGAGAAAATAGATACACTCAATTTGGAGAACTTTTTCTAGTGTGGGTAAATATCATGATACACAAATGAGGATCACTATCATGCACATGGTGTATACAACAACTCATTAGGATTCACCTCGTATGTAGCGTATCAATGTCTTACATGATTGGTCAGGTCAATAACTGACTCTACCTATGGCCATGAATGGGTGGAGGATCTTACTATAGACCATTCATAGGGACTACGACTCAATCATGAATGTCCACTTGAAGGGATCATACTTTTGTGAATCGAAACGATACCTGAACATTAGGGGAATGTGAAATGGAGCACTAATCAAAATTGTACATGTCCAAGATATGGTGGAAACATAGATCAAGCCATGTTCAAAAATGTAAACAACATGTAATAGAGTAACACGCCATATATCTTGACCTTGGGTACAACCGATGTATAATGTTCCAAATCAGAAGAACATTACATGTAGAAAGAGGAGTACAATTAGTGTAAAAGAACATACACATTATGCTCCTTCATCTAGGGTCCACCTGGGTACCCAGGTAGTGTGCATGTACACGGTGTCAACCTGTGTCTACCATCCTTTTTACTAGTACATTAGGTAAGCCACATATCCAGCCTAGTTTGGCAGTGTGGTGTAGTACCTGTCAAATACTCCACCCTATGTTTTTATATCTCTTGATATAAATGTCGAGTCTTGCATAACGTCCTACATGAAATGTTACTACTATCACATGTTGTTTCATTACTTCATGTCACTGAAAACCCAAACCATTGTTCAACAATGCCCACACACTCTGTCCAATGGGAAACACCCCAATTTATTTGAATTCCACAACACAAAAACCCTTGAAACAATTGATCTTGTCCCACAAACCATGTTATTTAGAGACCACACCATGTTCTGTGCAATTTTACAGAATCACAGGTTTGTCAACCGATACATCGATTGATCCTCTAATTCTTGATCCAATCATTTTTATTCCTCCAAACATTATATCTAAGGTCGTTTCATCACATCAAATCTGATTCTGCTTGTTTTGGACCTATGATCAGGCACAAAAATATTTTCTGTTCTAGTCGCATGAGGAACTATTGAAGAAAAACTTCACCTGAACCAAGTTGATTAGTTTACCACCATCATTCACGCACATCCAACAGGTTTCCAAAATTCATGATCTACCATTTGGGATCATTACGTAGAGAAAATGATGTGCAATGATCTCTTTTATGTAATCCAACAATGAAAAGAAATAATGCGCTTGTCAAAAGCGTTAATAAATCCAAATTGAAAATCAAGGAATGTACCTCCTCCATTGGTGGTTACGGCATTGATCTTATCCTATTATAAGGAACAAAAAAATTAATCAAATTAAACATGGATCAAATCCCCAAAATAAACCTGATTAAAGGTCCCTCTGGTATGAATGAATGATCTGCGGGTTAACTTGTTCAAGTGATGATCTGTGTTCCTCCTATGAATCCATGATTGGTGAAGGAGGAATAAAAATTATAACCCCTAAATCAATTTTTTATGAATAATTAATAGATATTCATTTACGTTTGAGCTCCAATATCATTGAACAATGATCCATGGGTCTTTATTCATCGTTGTTCTTCATCATTCGCCGGGAATTCTCCAGTGTGGCTCCTATCTAATGTCCCAGAGGATTCTGGGGATTTTCCATTTTTATGAGACAAACTATGGCCTCCTGGTTATTAAAAACCAAATAATAGATCAAATCACCATGTAAATGTTAAAAGAAAGTAAATTATTAAATTATTTTATTTATTTTATATTTTTCCAAAAAATAAATTTTCAGGCAATCCTACACCAACTGATGTTTAGATTTGCCTAAGATAATGTCCCTATAATAAATGGAATGATGCTCTCATTTTTTCTAATTTGGGAACCAATTTAAAAGTTTTTCCACCTTTTAAGAAGAAATATCATGAATTTCATTTGAATTTTTAATTTATTTTAAACATATATTCAAGGAACTCACGGCCTCATAATCGCATGTCATCAGAAAGCCTGACCTCGATATAATTTCATATATTATTTAAAAAACATTAACAAAAAAATGAGACATTAAACTCTCACCAACATTTTATTTATGTCAATGAAAATCCATATTAAAAGGATATTCAAACAAATGTTGGTAATACACATTAAATTGTTCCTCATTCTCCTACATAATCTTTTGAAGATTCGAGTGATACCACCAAATGCACACCAAGGGAATATCTACCCCATTATGGATCTTATAATATTGATCCCCCATCTCCCTGGATACTTTGATAAGGTCACTCCATCATTGATTTACATATCTCCCCACTTGATGATGTGTGACTGATCATGTATGTATCTCCCCAGCAGAGACATATGAAATACATCATATACCCGAAAAAATAGTTATGGTAGAGTTCGGCAGTACACCACCTTAATAATTTTTCATTGTCTCTGAAAATGGTAGATGAAACTAGGAGATAGACTTCTTCCATGACCCGATTTGTCCCACCCATAGTGATTTGGGACCCAAAGGAAGACATTGTAACCCTCAGCAATGCTATAGATCATTTTCGTCCATCAGCATAAGAATTAGGCTTAATCTTGTGTAGTCTTCATCATTTTCTGGATAATCTACACCTTCTCTATGGTAGCTCACAACAACTCTATACCCATTGTTTCCATCTCTCTTAGGTTGGTCTATCCAAGCAGTGACCGGAATGGTATACTATGTAAGCCTCAAATGATTCCATACTGATGATGGTGTGGTAGCAGTAGTTGTACACAAACTCCCCCTATGGTTGGTGGTTCTCCCAACTATGACAAAAATCCATGATATAGGGCCACATCATATCCTTTATATCCTGAATGGTTCCCTCTATATGACCATATATATGTGGATGTAATGTTGTGTGCAGTCCTAGTAGTGTTTTTAAAGCCTCCTACAATCCCTTCCAAGACCAGGATGTTTATCAAACATCATTCTATGTGACTATCGTCGAATAAAATCCATGAAGCTCAACTATATCTTCCATCTAGAGGCTTCCCATTCTCTTTACGTAACTCTGATCATTAATATTTATTATGTGGTCTGACATGGTGATTAAGTCAATGATCACTCATTTGTAATTATGTCATATGGATGTTCATGGTATGATTTTCATGACGTCCATCAATATTCCATCCCACATCCACTCTGGCACATGCAAGGGATGATTTAACCCCAATGGAACAAGGTGATCAGCCATCACCTAAAGGAACATAAGTCATTAAGAAATGAAATCTGCAACTTCTTTCCTCATCACTGTCCACCAGATCTGATGTCAGAGGTCCTCTTATATTTTAGCCACTATCAGATGTACCGCCCCTGGAAAAAATGAAACTCTCTTAGAACCTCCTCCCACAACACCTTCGTTATATCTGTAGAACCTCTAAAAAGAACATTATTCACCCCACCATGTAGATATCCATCATAAGAATCTCACATAGTCAACTGAGAACATAAAGTATCACATTCAATATCCCCTAGTTGTTCCTACAAAACATGATGTTTGAGTTGAGTGGTGAAAACCATCGACTACAGATAATCTACATCATCTCCATCAATAAATGATATCTATATCCTGAAAAGCTGCTCTAATTCCTCATTTAGTATATGTGAAATCAATCTCATACTAAAGGAATATTCCACAATGGTAACCCTTCCCATGATTATAGATGACCTAGAAGTCATAATCCTTGAGGTACGCTAGCCATCCCTTATACCTCGTATTGAGATCCTTTCGGGAGAAGTTGATCTTGAGGCTTTTGTTATTAGAGTAGAAGATAACCACAAACCTATAAAGTAGTGTCTCCATATCATCAACTCAAAGTCTACCGATTCCAACACAAGATCATGGGTCATTTAGTTCTACTCATGTGGCTATAGCTGGCGTGAACCATTGGAATTCACTGCATGTCTTTGCATCAGAACATAGCCATGCTCAGTCCATGATGTGTCACAAAAAACTACGTACTCGACACCTGCCTTTTGTAACACCAAGAATGTGGTGTTGATCAATCTCTATATCAACTACAGAAAATTTGTTGGAGCTTCAATGTTTACACGAAATTCTATCACTTTCGGGTGCATTATTTCATAGATGCTAATATTTAAGAGAAATTAGTGATGCATCTCTGGTAATATCCATCTAGACCAAGGAAGCTCTACACCTCTGTCACAGTCTGAGGTGGGGCCCATGATAACACTACCTCAACCATGGCTATATCCACTACTAACCAATCTACTGACATAAAATGTCCTGGAAATTTATCATCATATACCATGAACTAGAACATAGAGATCTTTCCATGTAACTAGTTCTCTCGGATTACGTCTAAAACCATCCACATGTGTCTCGAGTGATCATCATGTGATGCCGAGTACACAAGGATGTCATCAATGATGATTATTAAGAACCATTATATGTACGGATAGATAATATGGTTTATGAGTCCCATGAACATTGTAGGAGTATTCTCCACATCTAAAGGCATCACTAAGTACTCAATGAGAATGTATCATCATCCTAAAACTGTCTTCGGTACATACTCTTCTCATACTCATTACTGATGATAATACAATCAATGGTCATGTTTCCAGAACCACAGTACCCCTCTCATTTGATTGAAGAAATCACCAATCCTCGGTAGTGGATATTTTTTCTTCACTATTATATGTTCCAAGAACCAATAATCCACACACAACCTCAAACTCATGTATGCCATCCTTAAAAAAAACTAGTGTCTCCCATGGTGAAACACTAGGTCTGACGAAACCCTACCTCTACAAATCCTATAACTACTCCCTTAGCATATGAAGATCTATAAGAGACATCTGATACGCCGATCAAGATATCAATGACATCCCATGTGGTTTGTCGATACATAAGTAGATATCCCAATAGGGTGGTAGTCATGAAACTACTTCTCTGATGACATCCTTGAACTTGGCCACTACTATTGGTAACTAAAAACTCACAATATTTTTTTTCTAATAGGGTAATTCTAGCCAACTCATGAGTAATCCTCTACACCCTCTTATGCAGGAGTCCATTCTATGATGCTAGGTATTCCTTCTAAAAAATAACATAAAACATCATTCCCTCACAACATACACACCATTCAATTATCTTAATGTATTCAATATATGAATGGACCAATGATAATCCGTCCATAAAAAGAATGATTTCTTATAGCCTTGACACATCCACCAAAAGTATCAAACCGAAACACCCACATATATGGGTAACATTACAGTCTCGGAATAGATTTGTGATCATCGAGTCTCCTCTTGTAGGTTTCTACATGCATTAGGGTGAAGTCAATGACTCTTATATAATCTCATTGTTTTACACAAGAAATGTGGGTACAAAATAATGACTGGAACCTTTGTTTATAATTATGGATGATATGGTCAAAAAGACATAGATCATACCTCAGATAAAACCTAGAGTTACTAGGTCATATTCCTGGAGGGCATATAGCTATCCCCACCACTGTCCTTCAGCTCTCTGAGTCTTGTGTGGAACAACAAAGGGTGTTAGTGAAAATATGTCAAAACATCTTCCACCTAATGTAGCTATCTGTATTACTATTCCACATCTGCCACTAGGTGGGTCTGCCTTATCCATTATATGAATGAGCCTTAGTAGTCTATCCACTGCATCCCTATCAATAGATCGAGGTGTTGACCTGTCTCTAGGGATATATCCTATGCCATCTTATATGTGGCATCACTACTCCATAAGCTGATTGGGTCCAGTCTAAGAGGCCCTAGAATATAAATCAATAGTCTTAGATCTTCCTATAATGTCTCCCATATTTCAATCACTATACCTGACTTCGTCACCATACTATAGAGGTTTATGAACCTATATACCTACTCTTAAGAGCCACTGGTTGTCTCTACTCATCCAAGAAGATATCAACCACCAATGTTCACTCGAGAACTCTTGAATATGTCAAAATTCATATAGACATGACAATAGATTGGATATCTAGTTGTAGACCTCGCTCAAAAGTATGAGCATTAATGAAGTCATCCTTGACTATATAAGTCGTGTACCTGGTGAGATTATTGAACGTTATTGAATGTTTAACCACCATAATTCATTTATTATTGAGATGAATAATATACTGGATACATACATCCTTGAACATAACTATAGTGGGCTCCTCCACAAAGAGACTCTCAAATTCCGTTCATGAAATAGTATCCTCTTCGTAAGACTGCATGGTCAAACTCCACCACAGCCCAAACAAATCCTAAAGAAGTCTCTATCCTAAGATCACAATATGGTTGATCTGTGTCTTCATATGATGGAAATCTATGGTCACCCCTGAAGCCTTTACATAGCCACCTGAGGGTCGGGCTCTCCTTAGAACCTGAGGGGTCCCTGTCTCGAAAACTCATGGTGTGTGTTTATACTACGCTCTATATCGCATGGTGCTACATGTACCATGTTCTTCTCCACTGATGGTGGTGTATATGGTGCACCACCAAGTGGTAACGCCTGGAGGACTGTTCACTAAATCAAAGCCTCATCATAGAGTGGAACAAACTCATGATCGAGATGCTGAATCCTAGAAGGTACGCATCATAGAGGCATCTAGTAAAGAAACATGATATACAATGGTAATAGATTATAAATGGATATCTAACACTAATGGGTAGAGAAAACATAAACCATTTCTATATGATGTATATTCCATTATAATGTTTCATTTCAACTAGATTTATCTTATACCTAATTGAAAATAAGGTTATCAGAGTCCTGGTGTATGGATATATCTACATCCCACACTAACACTATAATTATAGGCAAAAACTGAACTTGAAACACTTAACACTATTGTCTCAAAAACAATATCAAAGACTCTCAGTCCTAATTTATACCCGACCACCTTTGATTCCACTCTATCACGACCTGTCCCTGGTGGGCCCAAACTATTACTCATCAAATCCATCTCTAATAGGAATAGGGTAGGTGAATAAAACTGAGTAAGAATATCATAAACATGGGAGGAATTTCCTATTTTGATGCACACACGAACACATATCCAACACCACAAATTCTAAAATGTAAATACCACTACGAAAAAAATTCATGGATACAACTAAACACAACCAATAGAGTACAATATAATGTATTCTGGGTAAAGTAAATTGGTCTATAATATAAGACTGCCAAAATAACATGTTTTAAAACTATAATGTCCAGCATATAAGAAAGAAATAGGTATGGGGGATGTTTCTCATATCCATAGGAACAATATGTCGTATAAGGAAGCTCACAAAGTCGTATTTGGTCCATGGACCCTATAAACTCTACCAAAAATTCACTCATATTTAACAATCATGAAACATGTGGGAAAATCCCAAGTAGGTTTGAGTATAGAAATAATAATAATTTGAGAACCCCAAAATCCACAATGAAACACCTAATGTAAACGTATAATCAGCTCTACATAGTTTGTCTCTATAGTACAAATAATAATAGAAACTTCCAGATATAATCGAATCCCATACCCATAGTTTAAAGACATGACACAACAACTACATACCAAAAATAGGGATTCATTTTAATTATTCAATGATGCAATCGTCTGGGGGAACAGACTACATGAGTATGCTAGATTTGATAACTTATATCTGAGAAGTACATTATTTGAGGAGTGTAATAAGAGGGATTGATGAACTGATAGATCTGAAGAGAGAACTAATACACTCATTTTCATTGAACATACTCTTATTCGGGGAAATATCATGATTCACTAATGAGGATCACTTCATGGGCATTGAATTATACCATCACTCATCTAGATTCACCTACTATGAAGTGGATTTGCGTCCTGTTGAATTGGTCATGTTGATACAAAACTGTACCTAGGGAAATGAATTGGTAGTGGATCTCTATAAGGTCATCTCAGAAGGACCATGACTCTATCTAGAATTTCTTATTGAAGGGATCATAATCTTGTATATGGAAATGATTCTGGACACTCGGGGGAACATAATATGGGGAACTAACCCAAACCAAACATGTCCCAGAAACTGTTGACAATGAGATCAATCCATGAACAAGAATGTACATGGCATGTAGAAGAGTCACACATAATGAAGCATGACATCATGTACTACATGTGTACAAAAAACTGAGTCAAAATACCATTTCATGTATAAATATGAGTATAGATCATGTATAATGACTTACACATCGTTCTACTTGAATCTGGGTCCACATGTGTACCATGGCCACGTGCTAGTACACGGTGACAACCCATTTCTACCAACTCATGTACCGGTACTGGGGGTAAACCATGTATGTGGCCTGGTCATTCCATGTTGTGTAGTACATTGCATGCACTCCACCCCATGTTTGTTTAAATCCCGAGATACATTCTGAGTCCTGCAAAAGGACCTGTATTTCGTGTGACAACTATTGCACACCAATTCATCACCTCCTATGACCCAAAACCCTTTCCTATGATAAATGGTACCACCACACCATGTCCTTTGGGAAGCATGTCATGTTCATAGCCTTCTAAAATTCGGATACAGTAGCAACAATAGAGCTGGTGCCACACCTCATGTTCGTTGGAGAACACATTGTGTTATGCATTATTTTTTATAATCACAGGCTCTCCATCTGATGCTTCACGTTATCCTATTATCCTATATAAAGGCATTTTTTCCCACTAAACCGATTATCTATAGTCATTTCATCACTGTAATTCCAATATTTTGGGGTACTTGCCTCTGATCGGCCCCAAAAATATGTTTTGATCCATTCACACGAAGAAATTTTCTAGAATGATATCTTACCAACTAGGTCCATTCCCATGCATCCATCATCGTCACAATGTCGATAGGTCTTCATGATGCATGATCTATGATTTGGGATCATTTATTTATGAAATGGTTGAGCAATTATATTTTTTTTGTAACCACTCAAAGAACATTAAGAACATTCAGGTCAAAATAGTGAAGAAATCCAAATAAAAAATCATTGATAAAACCTCCTTCGTCATTCAACATGAAATTCATCCACTCATGTCAGAATGATCAAATGGATAAAATCAAAATGTTCAAAAAAACATGTAATAATTCCCCAAAATAATCCTCAAGAAAAATCCTCATAAAATATTGAACTATTTTTTGGTCATCATATTCATGGGATGATCTAAATCTGTAATTTTAATCAATGAATGGAAAAAGATGAATTGAAATAAAAAAACCTACATCGATCTTTGACTATAAATGAAAAAAATGTCATCACAAATTTTTGTCCAATCTCACTGAACAATGATCTACATGTCATCATTCAACTTCATTCATTGACAATTATCTTGGGTGAATCCTCTCCAAATTCCTCTCAAATTACAAATATTTTTTAGGTTTCTATGCCTATCTAGGGGATCTTGTTTATTTAAAACCAAAAAACACCACATTGTGTCATGGAAAATTTTTAATAAAATAAATTTATATATTTTTTATTTCCTTTAAATTGTCCATAAATTAAAATTTACACCTAACACATGCCAACTAATTTTTGGCATCGCATAAGGTAACGTTTCCACACTAAACATAATGGTTCCATCAAGATTTCAGATCATGGAACCCATTAAAATGTTATTCCACTTTTTCAGAATTATTTTCATGTGCTATTTAATTGATAAATTTATTTGAAACATTTATTATGGGCACTCCATGCCTCAATATCCTACATCATTTCAAAGCATGATCTCAAATTAATTTCATATAATATTTAATAATATTACACGTAAAATTCAAGACATTACACTAGTTATCTTCCTTAACCACCTAAAATATGGAATATCCTATCATAAAACTTAAAATATTCTACTTTATACCCTCCCACCAATACATGTGGAATATACCCTGGTACATCATATTGATTATTGGGTAACATCCCAAACTGAGGTAGGATACTACAATATCAATGATTCTTATATGTAAGTAAGACCAAAAAATTCCCATTGATGTTAATGATCCTATCCATATCAATCAATGTATAGGAAGTGGTTTCTCAACATAAATGCTCCCTAGTAAGACCATGCCCTTGAGATCATAATTTCATCACCACATTACTAGCTCAAAAGGATATGATTTAACTGATAATTCTCTTAAAATATTTAAATCATTTTAATACTAAAGCTACCAATTTTTATAACAAATAGGGTAATCAAATTCTACTCACTATCATCCTCATGAACATCCTATTTCTGAAATCGTATTCTTAGGAAATCAGTAATATACTATCACATACAAGGCATATAATCATGATCGACATTAGTGAACTTTATGTATTCAATCCATATTTAGAGGATGAGATTGGATTATAACTGTATAAATCTATACCTAATTTTTTCCTCCTTTTACACTATAAAATTATCCCCAACTAATTATTCATTCAAAAACTCAAGGAGTTAACAATATAATCTAAATTGTTATATTTTTATTCTTAATTATGATCATGGGGACTCAATAATTGAATCTCGTGCACTACAAACTGATATCCCTTCATAAGAACATTTCCTATCCCAATTCTCAAACCATACCAAAAAAGTTAATAAAATTTACTCAACAATAGTGGAATTAGGATCAGTTTTGAATTTAATGTTTTTGAACTACATAATGGTTGTTTTTATTTCATTATTCCATTTAATCATAGATACATTTTTAGATAAATTCATATGTGGACCATCATGGAAATAGACTTCATATATAAAATTTTAATAATATACTAACAACACCAATAATATTTGTGTTTTGAATATATTATTGTAATTCCCCCATGTTACTCATTTTCCCACAATCCATGTGTCATTAGATACTCATTACATAGTTATGATGGGACACAAGAAGTTACCTAATTGATATAAATATTTCTTTTTGTAATCATGGAATAAAACATTTCCTCTTTATATGTATTTAGTTAGATCTCAGTATTTTTTCCTTGGTCATTTTAATAGTGATAATAGAACAAGATATCAACCATGAAGAGAAAAAATTATTCTTCCAAATATGTGTTGAAACCCTGATTCTTCAAGGCCATGAAAAATAATGGAACATTTATTAGACCGACCATCTTGACAAAATAGATGAATGAGAAATATCTACTATGAAATATTTTTATGTGGAAAGTCTAATGGTATCACATGAACATGGTGATATCGCAACATGAATAAATATTTTGAAAACCAGATATCAAGGGATATAATTAATAAGTATGTCTATACGAGGTAAATGCTACTAGATATTCCCATTTCACTAAGTAAAACATCATTAATAAAAACAATGTTGGAGGTTTCATTAATTATTCATAGGGAAAAGCAATGTTGAACCCTATTATGAATTAAATTTTTTTTGTGTGAACCCCTTATATCCCAAATCCTATAATACCATCTTGAGTTCATACATCATAGTATGTTTCATCCTGAGAGATGGAATGGATAGTAGTACTGGTCTTACTACTAGCTCAATTTAAATCTTCTCCTCTCAAACTTATGGTAACCATTAAATGTCATTAAGGGAGGAATTCATAAAATGATTCATTATTGGAGTGAAATGTATAAGTCATGTTCCTTGATGAGTCAAAAAATATACCCGAATTCGTGGATATCAATCTACCCTTTTGATGGTTTTTAGTTTTATCTCGACTCCCCATGACATCACATTTTCCATTGATAATATAATTACCACCTTCAGGGGATGGTAAATACACCCTATAATTATAAAAATAAATATGTACATGAAAATAGAATAGCCAAACCATCCCACGTTTGATTTTTAAACACATAATATCATGGAAAAAATGGCTCCTTAATAAAATATTTCCACATATATCACGAAGGAATCACATACATTGGCATATGATATTGTATTAGATACACCATAGTGTCTAAAAAATAATTACCCCACAAACGTACTCTATCTATATGACATGAAATTCAGTAATTTCAATTGTTATTAAATAATGTAATTTTTTTCAATGAAGGACGACACTACATTAGAGGCCACCATAATTGTACCACTACCTATAGCCATCCTAAAAATTTTATCCTAATGAGTAGATGAGACTCATATATATGGACATATAAAGATCTTTTAGATACATATTTAATACACAATAATATTCCACTCTACTGGTGAAATAATTATGAATCCTCGTTACCATGGCCATGACCACCTCCTTCACAAAACTGGATGAGATCATTTGTTAAACATACCTATAATGGTGATACCGATCCATATCTTGTTGTCGAAACTAATATGGATCCTCCGACGCTATTAATAGATATAAAATCATATAAATATGTTTATGATTATCCAAACTACCACAACCATGATACTAAACATTGTCTTTTGGACATTGGTCCTTCCTAATCCCAAGATTCTCTCACATGTAACACTCCACGTAACAATCAATATATGTCATATGATAGTTTTAACCCTAGGTACATACTAAAATAGACATTTACTTCCCATAGTTGATGAGCATACCCATTTCAATGCAGACCCACCATTTACCACACAATTGGATTCCATTATGTTTCTCTTTAAATTTACAAGTTGGTACACATTGTTAAAAATATTGGGCATCTGTAATATATTCAACTATGGTATGATGGTTTACACAAGGACATCATAAAAATTACTCACTGTCAAAAAAATAACCATCTTGTATCATTGAGAATCCATGATCTTGAATGAATGTGTTAAATACCCCATTGTGTACATATAAAACTGTCGTATGTGCATCAACAACCCTGTGTAATCTTCTCTCACTACATATGGATAGAAGTAATCATAAATGGATTTCTATATTTCCTCATAGACCATAATCTGATGATGATCATACTAGGTAATAACATCCAATCATCACTCCGAAGAATCATTAAACATATAGAATGTTATCATGACCCTCCACCCTAAAGGTTTATTAAGATTCCCAAATATAAATATCATGGAATCTATCCATGACTCAGAATCATGGGATTCACCATCCCATGAGAGAGTAGTATGAGGGTACTGCTGGTACACTGAAATAAAAAATAATCTATTATCATATTAAAGAGTGAATTTATATTAAATTTATTCTAAAAATATGAGAATCATATCCCTAATTATGATTAACAAGTCTTCCATAGGGGGAAATACTTGACATAATGATTGTGGATTGTGGCTCACCACCTCTTGATAATGGTCCTCTCCACCCTCCTATTACACAACACAAGTAAATTATGAGGGTATATATCTACAATTTCTATGAACACAATTTATATTATGATCAACAACAAATATGGTCATAGAAAAAGGAATTTTTATTTTATATTCCTTCATATATAAGTTTTGTGCCCCTATTTGGGCTCTAATGTCCAGTTATATGTGACATATAAGTATATAATGAATCTAATGAGGCATTACCTACTACACACTACTTAGGTCAATACATGATCAGGTAATCAATTTTTTAACATAGGATATATTATATTGAGTTTGAAATGAAAGCAATAGAGGAAAATACTATTTAAAAAACATCTTTCACTCCCACATATTGGATACCATTATGTTTAATAATTTAAATTCATTCAATTTCATAATCCTTAATATGGATATATATATATATATAATGGTCAAATATGATATGTCACAATTCCAATATTATAATATCATATGATTTAAATGCTTCAATTGTAATGTCTTGTAGGTTTGACCTAACACATACATCCATTATACGAATCAAACCAAACATAAAAAAAATTATTTGATTTTATTAATTTAAATTCAAAATTTATATAAATTTTTTTTCCATAAATTGAAATCAGAATTAATTTATCAGAATAAACTACTATTTTTGTCAACATGACTATGTTTCCATTTCTCAAATGCTGAATAATTTGTTATTTAATGTTCCACCACCAATCTATATTGTAAAATACTATTTCTGTTAATGAAAATACATTATTTAATCCAATTAATATATTCATTCATGAATCATTGACACATTTCATAATATATCAATTCATGAACTATTATTATGTAGTAGTGAATTTACATTGTAATATAAGTTTTGTATTTATTTTAAATTATTTATTAATCCCCAAGATCCTATTATGATGCATGAGATGTTATCCCCTTACCATAAAAATACATGTGAAAATAATCCCATTAGAATAATAACATTAACAATGTCATATGTAGTGTGCATCACCAAATGTGGAAATTAATTAATCTATAATAGAAAAGAATATAATATCAATTTCTAATCCTAGTATGTTTAGTGTTTAACTATGCCTATGTTTTCTATACCAATTCATGGGACCATTTCTATCTTCCTATATATTATTTTCCCCTCATCTAAAACCCCCAAAAGGGAAAAATTTAAAAATGTTTTAATATAACATTATAAAGGAAAGGGTATAGTCCACTCATATATCTCCAAACATGATTTTCAACATGCCCTCCAAAGAACCTCGCCATATTCTATAAGAATCCATATAGAATAAAGGGTATATACCAGAAATATGGGTACAATATACCATCATAATAAAAGTAGTGCAATGTAATAGAATAATAGTAACCAATAAATGTATAATAATATAATTATAGGATCATAATTCATCACAATTAAATGAACATGAATAATGAGGGTCAATATAATAGAAAAACGGATTTAAATCAGTAGACTCTAATGAATGGGAATTCATGTAGTTAGAGCATCATTCTTATAAAACATGATATTGAAAAATAAGAAAAGGCCAAAAGATATCACCGCTGGAATAATGAGGTTACGTTATGTCCCCTTCCACCATGGTCTGTCATATTACATTTGATTATGTATCAACACAATTATGCGTCTCTTTGTCTATTCATATATCCATAATGTATGTATGAGTGATAATATGGGCCCCAAATATGGTTTTAGGTATCCTATATAGGTCTCCAAAAATGTTTTCTTCATATATTCATCTTATAAAAATTAAATTTGTAGAGTGCATCAATATCCATGTAATAATAGTATAAACATTAACGTAGTCGGCTCTAGTTTCTGATGAACACTAAGATCACACCTCATTCTTCATCTAATTCAAATATATTTCCGAAAATGGGTAACATTATATATTTATATGTGTATATATCAATATTCACAATATATTTAGTAATACATAAATCCATGTTTGTAAATATATAGTTTTTTCATTAACATGAGTTGTAACTTAAATATCAATGAAAAGTCATGTGAGCCTCAAATGGAGGAAAGGGATATCATTCTGATGTGTCACACATATATTGAAAGTGATGAATGATTATAATCAATCATATGTGTCTCCATGCCCAGGTATCAATTTTATTTGGGATTTCATTCCAATGTATTATCAGGATTATGGTATCTATGCCTTTGTAACTCATTTATGTTGGATTTGAGGCCAATATATAAATAATTATAATGGTTGATGTGCCTGATGTTCTCAATTATATGGGACAACATTCTCTTGAAACATAATCAATATAAAACTGTGTTCCAAAATATTATAAAAAATTGATACTCTAGTAAAGCATAAATATAAGAGAATATATGGTTTAAAATCATTAACATCCTATTTAATCATAAGAATCACCATTTATAATATAGATTTCTTTTAAAAGGGTCTTACCACATGATTTAAATAAAATTTTAATAATAAATTACATCTCGTTGCCTCTAATTACACATAGTAAATGGTTTTTCAACATTAACATTTCTCGGAGTCAAGGGCCTTTAATGAGCACCCCATAGGGGTGGCACTAGTATATGTGGGAGACCTATGAACATGAATAAGTGTATAAATAAGTTCCTATAATAAGGAAAACAATTGAATTATGGAAAACAAAAAATTTTATGTTGTTATCATAATTAGAAGCATGTGGAATTATGAGTCATGCTTTAAAATAAGTCATTTTAACGAAAAATTACGGGTCCACCCACCTTCGACCAGTAGTACACACTTTATCAATTTTCATCCAATAATATGATATATAATTTTTTAAATCACAGAAATAGACCAATAAAATTAAAATATAGAATATTATATTACATTTATTTATCATTCAATATGTTGGGGAAAAGTAAAAAATATGGACATGGATTGACGATCCAAAAAATTGATATCCAATACTATAGAAGGTGAGGGAATATGAGTTTGAACATTTTTTGAGGCTCATCCCCAAGGTGGAGCATAAATGGATGTCTTTAAGAACATATTCTAATATGTAAAATATTAAAATATAGGGTGTATTTTTTAGATGATGTTAAAATGAAATTCCACCCTTCATTTAAACGGGATCATTGTTTGGCATCCGGGTTTGCGAAAATAGCTTGTTATCCCTGTGGGGTTGCTTTCTAGGTGACACTACGTTTGTGGGATTGACACACTATATCGAAAAACATGTTCATTCATTGTAGATTACCTATATATCATTTCTATAGATTCTCCCATGGACACATTTCCTCTAGATAATAGATAATCCAAATGAGAACCTTCTATTACTGGGATTCATAGTTGTTACCTTCAATTAATTCTATACATGATAAAACCATGTTCCTTAGGATGTCTCTCCAATCAATAGAGATCCAGCCAAAAATCATTTCTCGTACACTATTGAAAACTCATTTTATCTCTTTGAAACATCCAAACATATATATAAAAGATTTGAACCAATATTTCAAAGATCAGTACATTATAATAATTTTAGTGATGTTATATTATACCATTATTCATTTTTTAAAGACATATGTAACCTTATACATAGTGTCTTGGTAATGATAAAGGTTGGGTACCCACAAACAGAATTTGGATTCTACATAAGGGTATGAATAAAAATGTTATGAAATTTTTTTCAACATAAATATTGTTTCAAATATTTTATAAACTAGTTATATATCATATTAAATAGGTTTTCGATATATTTAATTTTTAGTGATGTTATAAATAAAATAAATAAATTTAAATAATTTATAAATAATAATTTAAATATTTACGAATAATTAATAACTAATATAAATGATTTATATTTTAAAATATATATTGAACATATAATGAAATGAATTTTTATATTTTAAAAAATTCATTATAATTAAATCATTAGGGTTGATTTATAATGAGTTTATAAATGAAAATATTTTATTTATTTATTTTACAAAGTGATTATAATATAAAGATTTAATAATTCATGAAATATCATAAAAAAATTGATATAAAATAAAAAAAATTAAATATTTAAATGAAAATAAATTTTATTATATTGTTTTTTAATTATAATATTTTATAGTTTTCATATATTTAATAATAGTTTATAAATATCTCATGTTTTGAAAATAAATGACCTGTTTATTTATTTTCCAAATTTCTTATGATATCATATTTAGTAAAATATTATAACATATGAATATTTAGTATTAGGATTTATATGAGAAATAACTTCTAGGATAGGGCTCTTCAAATCAATTAAGGTCTAATATAATAAAATTTAATTTATATTTACATTAACATCATTTTCAAATTTTTGTTATGAGAATAATGAAATGTAATGGGAATAGGTTATAAATATTCATTTTCATATTTTCATGAATTCAATATAGTCTTGATTAATTCCTACCCTGTTAAATGGAATTGTGTTTCTGCCACCTAAATTCATATGGCCTTTTCTAGGCTATGAATGTGAATGGGGTTTTATATCTATTACTCTAGGATTACTCATGTTGATTTATTCAATCCCACATTACTCTATAATTATACATTCAACATACATGTAACTTTTTCAAATAATTAATTTGTTTATTTATGAATATATGTAACATCTCTTATTTGGGTAATTAACATTGACAGGTTGGTTCTATAAAGAGTACCACAAAAATTTGGTGTGAACATAATAATTTGGTAGTTTGATTATGGATTCCTCAAATAAATCATTAAATTTATGAATACATGAATGGAAATTAATCATGAAATATAGTTCTTACATAATAAGTAATGGAAATGAATTTAATATGAATATGATAGATATTGAACTTATGATACTAAAACTCAACCAATGCTAAGTGTTGGAATACTTCAACAGATATACTATTCACAATCTTAGTCATTCAACCGAGTAGCTCATTTCAATGACAAGTTCCAGTGTATTATAATGTTTAAAAAATGAAAATAATAATTGTTTTCAATATAATGTAGGGAGGTCTAATACTTATTACATGTATTCATCATTTTTATATGGTGATCATTTATTAGAGTCTTCTATCAGTTACACAATATATGTTTCCCTAATGGTTAGGATGATAGGGAAATAATGTTGAATGAACCCATATTATTGATTCAGATATGTTTTTATCGACTCAACTATCCAAAAGTTACAAGAATTTCATTTCTGTGGATTCCCTTCTTAAATAAATATGTAGTAATATGAATTCTAAAAATGATCCATTTCATAGTGAAATATGAATATTGGATCCATAAATGGATATAATAAACATGGTGTACATTTTTAATCAGAGAAAATTCATTTAAATACCATAATGATAATTTATTTTACACAATAATCACCTACTAATATGTCATTATTGTTCATTATGAAACAATTCACACTATAATTAAATTTTTATAACCTTAGTAGGTATTAACAATAAAATAGATTCCAAAAATTTTTATAAGATTGTGAATTATTATCATGGAGGAAAATTCATAGTATCTCATATTAAATGTTATATAAATCGATTTATATAACTCTAAATCAACTGTATTAGATATGAGGTGGGCCATAGAATTTTTTTTGACAAACATGGACATGGAGAAATTTGGATTTTATTGATTCTGATGTAGATATTCACATCAATAATGGATTGATTATTATTTCATTAGAGGTTATATCTTATGTTTTTACATTACCAAGTTAATTGATCTGTAATGACCCGGAAATTTCAAGGAAAATGTTTTTCATAATATTCTTTGGGATTTTACAAGAACGCAATTTATGACGGCACCTGATTCTGAGGCCTGTTGTTCCCGGAATCAATTTATGAAGTTTAGCTTGGGTACGTTAAGTGAACGAACGAGCGGGAATTTCTAACTTTGAAACTGGTGCTCGGAATCAAATTCTGAGGGCACCGATGGAACTACAGCGCATGTATTTTCTTAGGAATGCTTATTCTGGAGTTGCGTTTTAACGGGAGGATTTGTTAAAATTTGTGGCTTAATTGAGGAATGAATAAAATTGAGAGACAATTTTATTTCTTATGTCTAAGGTAGTTTTATCCTACATTGAGAAGTTGGGGTGGCACCTAACTACCCATGTGAGGATTAATGAGAGGATAATGTGTGGTGGGGCCCCGTGAGCCCCTACCTTTTCAAATTCCCCATAACTTCCTAACTCCTCTAAACCCCCACTTAAGTTGTCTAACTCTTCCTCTCCCATATCTCCCTCTTAAATTCTTGTCGACCTATCACTTAATTAATTAGACAACTCATTGTTTAATAGACTAAGTGAATTAGGTTTTGAATTTTTGTATGTTTGAATTCATGGAAAAATAATAAAATAAGGAGAGGGCTTATTTTATTTTGGGAGTTTTGTTGTGTGAGAGAATTTGAAGGAGAGCTCTTCCCTCTTTTGAAGAACTTCATCTTCAACGAAGAACGACGCCTCTTCAACGAAGGAAGACGACGCACCCATTATCCTTTTCTTCATTCGAAAAGAGAGGAGGCGTCGATTCTTCTTTGGGTGAATTTCTACAACTACGGAAGCAACGAACGTCAACAACCATATTCGACTTCCTCCGTCGGATCCTACCGACGTGTAGTGTCTTCCACAGCCGACGTATCTCGGGATTGGAAGTGTGTGACAGACGCGGTGAAAGACGAACTTCTTCTTCTTCTTTCCGCAACACCGTCAACGAACGACGAACTTCAATCGACGAATCAAATATAGGGGTTCGTTTCATTTTGTTCTTGATTCTATCTTTGATGTTCTACGAGTAATGAGAACCCCTTGTTATCGTTTAACAAGAGGAGGCCAGAACGCATGAACACAGCCGATCCTCCGCCCTTTTTATTCTTTATTGTCATTGCGGTTCGAAGGAATGTGACGTGGTGCCATCGCACCATGTGGGAAAGAACTGTAAGGATGTGTGACATCGTCACACCGCGCGGGATCGAGCGGCAAGAATGTGCGACGTCGTCACGCCGCGCATTCAAAAATTTTAAACCCTCGTGCGTGGGTATTTTGATTGAAAGGTGTTCGTATAATTTATTTTGGATAAATTATACCCTCGTCAATGATTAAAATCATGTGTTATTGTTTACCAATTGTTAACACCTAACACGGACGGTGCGGGCCGAACAAACACGGCCCGACAACCCTCCGCAGCTTGTTTATCAATGTGCGGATAGACGGACGATGACAAAGAAGGCCGCTATGGCGTTTGAATCCCTTCGCAGTGAAGGTCGGGTCCCGGGAGGACCATTTGTGTAGACGACAGGAGAATCAGACCACCGGATGGAAGGCGGGGACGGCGCGCCGCCGGAAGGTCGGCGGCGGCGGTGCGCCGCCGGCATCAATTAGCGGTGAGGGCGGGCCGCACACACCCCCGGCTGCGGCCGGCCGGGCCGGGCCGGGCCCGGCCGGGTCAGACCCGGGCTGGGACGGGTTGACCTGGTTCGGGCCGACCCAGGGGGGGTCGGGCCGGGTCAGTCCGGGCCCAGACCCCCCGTTTCGGACCCTCTTTGGTCTTTTGCCCATTTCATGGGCTGTAGACCTCCGATCGACGCATCATCAGCGGGGATGTGATCCTTGGATCGAGGCGGTCATTTCGGTATATCGCACTCAAGGTTTCAGAATACTTTGGGTTCGGCCGGGATGGTTCGGATATGAAACCAACTGGGCCCTCGGAGCAGAAATGCTCGTAACTTGAGCTTCAGACGTCCAATTGACTTGCTGTCGACTTTGTTGGATTTCTATTAGTGAGAAGGATCTTTTGGCTTACTCCGCTTGAGGTTTGGATTTCGTCGGAGTGCGGTCGGGTTGGATCGCTCACGAAACCAACCGGGCCCCCGGAACGAAAAAGCCAATAACTCACAGAATGGGCATCCGATTGACGCGCCATCTATTTCTTTGTTTTCCTATTAATGAGATGTAACTTTTGGAATACTTCACCCAATTTTTTGTTTTTGTTGGATAGTTTCCGGGTTGGATTGTACCCGAAATCCAACCGGGCCCTTGGAACAGAAAAGCTGATATCTTTCAGACCAGACGGCCGTTTGACGAACCGTCAGTGGCGTTAGTGATCACGTTGAGAAACGGTCCCTATGAGTATACCCTATGTGTGTTCTGGGTATAGTTGAGATACAGACGGATTGGTTCGCACACGAAACCAACTGGGCCCTGGGGACTAAAAGGATACTAACTCACAGACCGGGCGTCCGATTGATGCGCCGACTATTGCATTGATACCCCTATGATGAGGCGGTCCTTTGAGATACTTCTTCGTGGGACTTTGTGATACTTGGAGTATCGACCTGTAGCTCGTGAAGTGGACCCTCCCAGAGACGAGCATACGGAGTACGAAGACCGTGTAGCCAACTGAAACTTGACGACTGCTTGACCGACTCGACTTGGAGTGAGTCGACTAGCCCAGTGGACGGAGCACCCGGTATTTGGCGACAGACCCACGGCAGACGGAGCGCCCGGAAGTTGGCCGTAGACCCGCGGTACTCGACAAAAGGAGTACCTCTTTAGGCTATTAGGGGGAGCGCCCGGTATTTGGCGACAGACCCACATCGGACGGAGCGCCCAGTAGTAGGCCGCTGACCCGCGGTACTCGACAGGAGGAGTACCTTAGCAGTCTTAGGCTAGTGAGCAATACCTCGGAGTCGTGACAAGACCACTGTACACTTCAGAGACGGAGATCTTCAGCATTTATGTTTTCGTTAATAAAAATCATGGTTTGAGCTGAGACTTTTCACCTTTGTGTTTACCTCTTGATTGAGATGGGTCACTTGATAACTTTGGTATATGTATGGGCATATACCTGGGTAGTGGTTATCCGTTGATTTAATGATCTTTGTGTTTCTTTAATGATTGAGATGGGTTACTTGATAACTTAGATATATGTATGGGCATATACCTATGTAGAGGTTATCTATTGAGATCTTCTTTGTGGATAACCATTATGGTTTTAGTGAGACCTTGTGGGTCTCGGGGTCCCTTCTGAGTATCATTATACGCACCCCTGCACGGGCTATGCCCGCACCTCATTGTGTTGGTTGCAGACGATGTGCAGTGCTGACGGAGGCCGAGTGTTCGAGGAATGGACGGTACCCGGAGGTGGACTACACGACGAGTCAGTATTTGGAAGTGAACTTCACGGTGAGACGACACACGAAGGAGGTTGACGGGTGAGAGCATTGTGGAGGCTATCTGTACCTACCCTTTAGGAAGGATTCAAGGAGGACAACCCAGGAGCTACATCCATTCTTCCAGCTATTGTCTTTTCCTATTGTACTTTGTTCAGTTGTAGTTGTTCTTTTATGTGGGATTGTATTCTGGCCCATTTACCTTTCAACACATTCCTTTGTACTTAGTGTTTTTCTTCCGCTTGTACTCTGTGGTGTTTTGATTACTTTTATAAAGGCAATGCCTTCCCAGTTATTGGGATTTGCGCCTTTGGTGGTAGTCTCCAGCCCTTGGCCTATGGAAGGTGGGCATGGGGTAGTCACGACACGGGCCCCGAGGATGGGTCGTGATAAATTGGTATCAAAGGAGTCAGTTCTACCAAAAAACTTATAAATTTGATATTTTCTTTCTGTGAAGCAATATTGTTAAGAGTACCGCATCTGGTTTTCAGTTCAGGGAGTCCATTGTTGGTAAGGGCGGTCGGCGTATCCATACACCAGGACCCTGATAACTGATTTCTGACTTTGTGCATGAAAACACTGATTGCGTGTGTGTTTCCAGAAGTTTTTAAATGTCAGCTCAAACCAGGTTAGCACACCAGGTATTAGTGTTTTGATCGTGTCATGTTTGTTTCTTTCATGATGCCTCCCCGCGGATGACCAGCTAGAGCCCCAAGAGTTGTTCGTACTAACATCCCACTGAGCGACATGGCCTCAGTACAGGGATCTATTCCAGTTGAGGCACCAGCGGAGGCACCAGCGGTACTACTAACCATTAGGCCACCGATGCCACCAGCCCCAAAAGCAGAGGGTGCACGTCCCTTGAGCGCACTGCACGAGTTCCAGCGCCAGAGGCCACCCAGGTTCCGGGGAGAGACGGACCCGCAGGCGGCTAAGGAATGGCTGGAGGCTGTGGTGAGAGTCTTCAGGATATTTGGGACCCCGTCAGACTTCATGGTGATCCTTGCTGCCAGCCTTATTCAGGCAGCAACAGGCAGATGGTGGAGCCTGATGCTCCATATGCATGACGAGGTGACACTTCTTTGGGCATTCTTCGAGAGCCTGTTCCGGACAGAGTTTGTACCATCCACCCTTCGAGCGGTGCATATACAAGATATACTTCAACTACGGTAGGGCAGCATGACAGTGTCATAGTATTCAGCGAGGTTCACATACCTCTTGCGCTACTCCACAAATATGGTACAGGACCCATTCTTCAGGGCCCGAACCTTCTAGCAGGGGCTCAGGCGAGAGATTAGAGCTTATGTTGTTTCTCACAGCATTCCGACATACACATGGGTGTTAGAGAGATCCCTCTTAGTGGAGAGTTTCCTTGCAGAGTAGTCTCCAGCTGTAGGACCCACCACTAGCCTGCTTTCGGCAGTGTCTTCTGCAGCAGGCAGTAGATAGATGACACTGAGGTCCATGAGGACCATACCTACCGGTGACCGACTGCACGACTCAGGTTCAGTTATGCTGGGAAACCGGGCTGGAGTTAGAGCCAGACGTGCCGAGAGTGGACAGTGTTACTCCTGCGGCGGAATTGGTCACATGGAACATGACTGTCCAACCCGCCATGTAAATGACCAGCAGTTAAACGAAGAACCTCCCAGCCAGAGGCAGAGGTTCGATCAGGGCAGACTGCAAGGAGCATGAATCCATGGAAGAGGAGCTGGTCATGCAGCTGGAGGAAGACGACGCTTCGGGGTGTTGCCACACCCACCACCAGGAGGCCCACCCCGACCGCAGGTGACAGGAGGACATGGGAGAGCTCAGCTTCAGGTAGCTGAGTTCTATGGTCATGGAGCTCCGGAAGTAGATGGACAAGAGCAGGACTAGCTCCAGACATGGAGACTATTGATCTTGTTACTTCTAGTTTTGTTGATGTTTGTCTCTAGTTTCTTTTTGTCTTTGTACTATGAGATGAAATAATAAAAAGACACTTATCTTTGTGATGTTTTCTTTCCTGTCCTTTTGTTTGGTTGATACTGAGTGGTCCCGGTTAAAACTGTTGACTTGACCCTCACTTTCGAGATTTCTACTCGGGGAGACCTAGTGACCTCACACTGATGCCGACAGTGTGACTCGACCCTTAGAGGCGAGAGTGACAGTTGGATCTCTTGGTAGTTATGTCGAGGCCTTACGACGTCATCCATGGCATGAATGCATCATTCATGTCAGGATTGACTGTATTAGGAAATAAATGTGGTTCATCCAGGGGATGAGACCGGATTTTTCTTATCGGCAAAGAAGAAATCATAGCAGCACTTGTGAGACTATAGAAGGTCCAGGCCATCTAAGAACGGATGAGGACATCACATGGCCGACAGAAGCTTTATCCTGACAGTACTTGGAGGCCTCTAGAGTTCGAGAATGTCGATCACGTTCTTATACGGGTCTCACCTCGACGAGGTTTACGAAGATGTAGCCGAGGTGGCGAGATATCTCCAAAGGATCAATGGACCTTTCTAGGTCCCCAGTAGGGTAGGAGAGGTGGTTTACTGCTTCACCCATCCACCTCATTTGCACTGGGTGCACGACGTCTTCCACGTATCTCACCTGAGGAGATACGTGCTCGACCCTTCACATATCATCGACCATGAGAAGCTGGACGATGGAAATGGAGTGTCCTTCACGGAGGTTCTAGTGGGGATCAAGGATCGAGATGAGCAGATCCAATGAGGATGATCGATTCTTTGGGTGCACTTTCTCTGGCAGTACGAGAACCTCCAGGTGACCACATGGGAGCAGAAGGCTCAGGTGCGTGCTCAATACCGCTTTTGTAACCCTAGTTTGTGTTGAAGCTTTACGGGGATGTAAAGCCCTGAGGTGGGAGTAATGTAAAGACCTGGAAATTTCAAGGGAATTTTTTTCTTAATTTTATTTGGGATTTTACAAGAACGCAGTTTCTGACGAAACTTGATTCCGAGGCCCGTTGTGACCGGAATCAATTTCCGAAGTTTAGCTCGGGTACGTTCAGTGAACGAAAGAGCAGGAGTTTCTAACTTTGAAACCGTTTCTCGGAATCAAATTCTGAGGGCACCGATGGAACCGCAGCACCAATATTTTCTTAGGAATGCCTATTCCAGAGTTGCGTTTTCATGGGGGGAGTTGTTAAAATTTGTGGCTTAATTGAGGAATGAATAAAATTGTGAGACAATTTTATTTCTTAAGTCTGAGGTAGTTTTATCCTACATGGGGAAGTTGTGGTGGCACCTAACTACCCATGTGAGGATAAATGAGAGGATAAATTAGAGGATAATGTGTGGTGGGGACCACATGAGCCCCCAACTTTTCAAATTCCCCATAACTCCCTAACTCCTCTAAACCCCCCACTTAAGTTCTGTAACTCTTCCTCTCCCCTATCTCCCTCTTAAATTCTTGCCAACCTATCACATAATTAATTAGACAACTCATTGTTTAATTGATTAAGTGAATTAGGTTTTGAATATTTGTAAGTTTGAATACGTGGCAAAATAATAAAATAAGGAGAGGGCTTATTTTATTTTGAGAGTTTGGTTGTGTGAGAGATTTTGGAAGAGAGCTCTTCCCTCTTTTGAAGAACTTCATCTTCAACGAAGAACGACGCCTCTTCAACGAAGGATGATGATGCACCCATTATCCTTTTCTTCATGCGACAAGAGAGGAGACGTCAATTCTTCTTTGGATGCACTTCTAAAACTACGGATGCGACGAACGTCAACAACCTTCTTTGACTTCCTCCCTCGGATCCTACCGACGTGTGGTGTCTTCCACAGCCGACGTAACTCGGGATTGGGAGTGTGTGACGGACGCGGTGAAAGACGAACTTCATAGTCTTCTTTCCGCAACACTATCAATGAACGATGAACGTCAATCGATGAATCAAATTTAGGGGTTCGTTTCATTTCGTTCTTGATTCTATCTTTGACGTTCTACGAGTAATGAGAACCCCTTGTTATCGTGTAACGGGAGGAGGCCGGTGCGCACGAACACGGCCGATACTCCTCCCTTTTTATTCATTCTTGTCATTACGGTTTGAAAGAAAGTGACACGGTGCCGTCGCACCACCTGGGAATGAACGACAAGGATGTGAAACATTGTCACACCGTGCGGGATCGAGCGGCAAGAATTCACGACGTCGTCACGCCGTGCATTCAAAAATTTTAAACCCTCGTGCATGGGTATTTTGATTGCAAGGTGTTTGTATAGTATATTTTTGATAAATTATACCCTATTCAATGATTAAAATCATGTGTTATTGTTTTCCAATTGTTAACACCTAACGCGGAGGGCGCAGGCCGAACAAACATGGCCTGACAACCCTCCGCAGCTTGTTTATCAATGTGCGGATCGACAGACGACGACAAAGCAGGCGGCTACGACGTTTGAATCCCTTCGCAGTGAAGGTCGGGTCCTGGGAGGACCATTGGTGAAGACGGTAGGAGAAATGGACCACCAGACGGAAGGAGGGGGTAGCGCGCCACGCCGGCGACCGGCGGCGGCGGTGCGCCGCTGGCCTCAATTAGCGGCGAGGGCAAGCCGCGCACACCCCCGGCCGCGGCTTCCGCTCGGCCGCACTGGCCGAGCCGCAGCTGGCCGGTCGAGCCGGACCGAGCCGGCCGGGCCGGGCCGGGCCCAGCCAGGTCGGACCCGGGCTGGGACGGGTCGACCCGGTTCAGGCCGACCCAGGGGGGGTCAGGCCGGGTCAGTCCGTGCCCAGACCCCCCGTTTCGGACCCTCTTTGGCCTTTTGCCCATATCATGATCTGTAGACCTCCGATCGACGCACCGTCAGAGGGGATGCGATCCTTGGATCGATACAGTCGTTTCGGTATATCGCAATCAAGGTTTTAGAATACATTGGGTTTGGCCGGGTTGGTTCAGATACGAAACCAACCGGGCCCTCGGAGCGGAAACGCTCGTAACATGAGCTCTGGACATCTGATTGATGTGCCGTCGACTTTTTTGGATTCCTATTAGTGAGACGGATCTTTTGGTTTACTCCTCTCAAGGTTTTGATGTCTTCGGAGTTCAGTCAGGTTGGTTTTCTCACAAAACCAACCGGGCCCCTGGAATGAAAAAGCCAATACCTCACAGAACGGGCATCTGATTGACGCGCTGTCCACCTCGTTGTTTTCCTCTTGATGAGATAGAACTTTTGGCATATTTGGCTCGAGTTTTGGTTGTTGTTGGATAGTGGCCGGGTTGGATTGTACCTGAAATCCAATCTGGCCCTTGGAACGGAATAGCTGATATCTTTCAGACCAGACGTCCGATTGACGAACCGTCAGTGGCGTTGGTGATCACGTTGAGAAACCGTCTCTATGAGTATAACCTATGAGTGTTCTGGGTATTGTTGAGTTATGGACGGATTGGTTCGCACACGAAACCAACCGGGCCCTGGGGACGAAAAACTAGTAAATCACAGACCGGGCGTCTGATTGACGCGTCGACTGTTGCGTTGAGACCCATATGATGATGCGGTCTTTTGAGATACTTCTTCATGGGACATTGTGATAATTGGAGTATCGACCTATAGCTCGTGGAGCGGACCCTCCCGGAGATGAGCGTACGGAGTACGGAGACCGTGTAGCCGGTTGAAACCTGACGACTGCTTGACCGACTTGAGTTGGAGTGAGTCGACTAGCCCAGTGGACGGAGCGTCCGGTATTTGTTGACAGACCCATGGCGGACAGAGCGCTCGGTAGTTCTCCGCAGACCCGCGGTACTCGACAGGAGGAGTACCTCTGTAGGCTATTAGGGGGAGCGCCCGGTATTTGGTGATAGACCCACAGTGGACGTAGTGCCCGATAGTACGCCGCAGACCCGCGGTACTCGACAGGAGGAGTACCTCTACAGTCTTAGGTTAGTGAGTAGTACCTCGGAGTCGTGAAAAGACCACTGTACACTTCATAGAAGGAGCTCTTCAGCAGTTATGTTTTCGTTAATGAAAATCCTGGTTTGAGCTGAGAATTTTGACCTTTGTGTTTACCTCTTGATTGAGATGGGTCACTTGATAACTTATGTATATATATGGGCATATACCTGGGTAGTGGTTATCTGTTGATTTAATGATCTTTGTGTTTACCTCATGATTGAGATGGGTTACTTGATAACTTAGATATATGTATGGGCATATACCTATGTAGAGGTTATCTGTTGAGATCTTTTTTTGTGGATAACCATGATGGTTTTAGTGAGACCTTGAGGGTCTCAGGGTCCCTACTGAGTATCGTTATACTCACCCCTGCACGGGCTATGCCCGCACCTCGTTGTGTTCGTTATAGATATCGGGCAGTGCTGACAGAGGCCGAGTGTTCAAAGACTGGACGGTACCCAGAGGTGGACTACACGACGAGTCAGTATCTGGAGGTGGAATTCAGGGAGAGATGTCACACGAAGGAGGTTGACGGGAGAGAGTGTTGTGGAGGCTATCTATACCTACCCTTCAGGTAGGATCTAAGGGGGACGACCCAGGAGCTACTTCCTTTCTTCCAGCTGTTGTCTTTTCCTGTTGTACTCTGTTCAGTTGTAGTTGTACTTTCATTTTGGTTTGTATTCTGGCCCATTTACCTTTCAACACTTTACTTTGTACTTAGTGTTTTGCTTCCACTTGTACTCTGTGGTGTTTTTTTACTTTTATAAAGGCAATGCCTTCCCAGTTATCGGAATTTACGCATTTGGTGCTAGTCGCCAGCCTCTGGCCTATGGAAGGCGGGCTTGGGGTAGTCACGGAACGGGCCTCGAGGAAGGGTCGTGACATGATCCTAGAATCAATAATCATTTATTATGTTCCAAACATACTATGGATTTTATATATATGTTTCATGTATGTTAAATGTTCGTTTTCATGAATTTTTATGAAAAATATCACTGTTATATATATAAATGAAATTTTTTATGGAATTTAGAATAAAATTAATGTATTATATATTTATGATATGTATAAAGCTGTTTAAGAAAATCATAATACTATAATACAGATTCATTCTAATCCAACCAACTATTTAGGTTTTTTATTTTGGCATATAATCATGAACTTTTTATAAAGAAATATTTCAGAAATATTTCTGGACTCATTTGGTTACTCATAATTCTATATAATCAAATCATGTTTATTGTGAAAAATGAAGACCCAAACTTTTGGGAAAAACTACGACAAGGATAGTGGAATATTTAATCATGTATTTATTTATGAATGTAGATTAATAAGTTCTCAAGAAATTTTTTGTTTTAGGAAGTTTGTTACATTTTTAGATAAATTCTATCATTACAGGTATGCATTTCTTACAAAACATGAAAATAAATATTTTTAAAAGTTTAATTCATTTGACAAAATTATATTGAAAAAATTGTGTAACATAAATAGTTTTCTCTAATCGAGTTGGGGTGGTGAATACATGATCCAGGATTTCATAGCAGGTATGAGAGTTTTGTAATTATTTTGTAACTTAGTCCCCAAAAACAATAAATATTAATTCATTTTATAAATGTAGTAATAACACCTTATAAGACATGGTTCGATTGATGATGAATTTATGTTACCTTTTAATCCCATTGTAGTGTTATGATATACAAATTCTATTATATATACTTAATCATTATCCAAAATATGTAGTTAAAAATTAAAAATATGATATATGGACTCTGGAATTCAATATTTTGTAATTATCATGATTTTGGACTGTGGATAATTCGTATGATTTTATCTTTAAAAAAACATGATAATAAGTCTAATAAATGCAAAATTGTATATTATACCATGGAAGATAGGGTATATTATTTCAACCAACTAACAAATCAAAAAATATTTGTGCCATGAAATTTTACATTACATGAGGAAAAATAAAACAACTGAGGTATCAATGAGAGTACATTTAAATATGGTTAATTTCAATAAAAATAAAATCAATTTTTGTCTTATTATAGAAGCTGATCTAGTTCCACAATGAGATATGGATGAGGAACTAAATCATATTTCAAAAGATCCTTGTAGTCCTGGTATGATTTGAATGGTCAATGATATATGTACATATCTAATGGATACTAATGAGGATTTAACACTCATAATGGAAAAACCTATATCTAGACAAGTGGTTATTTGGTGTTTTGATTAAAAAACAGTTAAAATACATTATATATGAGATGGAATACATGTATACAACTCATGTTTGGATCATGGAAGAGGAAATTGAATGGGTGATATCTATAGTATCACAGTGGGGTTTTTAATAATAAAATACATATATATGATTGTGTATCTACTTAGAATTCATATATATTTGTAAATTGAAAAATAAAAATTACATTTTATTATCTCAGATAAATCCATTTCACCTTTTGTGATGATAATTTCCATTCCTGTTTTTATGGACAATGATTCACATTATGATTAATACATATATAAAATTTATATCAAAACATCATTAAATATGAATATTTTTTAAAATAATTTTATATGATATATCCCATGTATTTTGAAATAAAAAAAATGAGTATACAAAAGTTTAAAAGATGCATTGTTTTGTTGATTTACTAATGAAATATTATCTGATTTGGAAAATTTATTTTCATGATGCAATTAATCATTTTGGATTCATCATGAATGTTGATTTTAGCTATATATAAATGTGAATTTTGGGAGTGTTGTACAATATCTAGTACTGTATATAAATGTAAAAATTCTTATTAGAAACTAATTCCTTGAACGTCAATCTTTGAGTATGTGAATGGTTAAATGTTCTTCATTGAAATATATGGTTGAAGTTATAATCATGCACAATAAGATCATCTTTTGAGATGGATCTGTTATGTTTTCTAATCATAGTTTGAACAAGTATTTTGCAGATGTTGTAAATCAATTTATCTTAGAGAACTCAAATAATGGTTCATTAGAAGTTTTTTATGAATTATTTTCGAATATTCATGTTCCAAATAAAGTGTTAGATAGGATTGATAAGATTATATATGTATCATATATAATATCAATTAAATTTTACATTTAATTTACTTGACCAACCATCTCATATTCATTTTTTATAATAAGTTGGTACCTATATAATTAGTGTGACTGTTCGTGGATTATTGAAAAATACGTACTTATGCACATCAAAATGATTAAGTATGTGTTCACAGTCTTTGGAGGAGTGGATGAGTGTAATATTAAGTGTTGCATAGGTACTAGCTTCCAATATCCTTATGATTATGAGAACAGTGAATATGGATTCAGGTTTTGACTAATTACCGAAGAAATTAGTTGGAAAGGTTCTAAATTATCTTGAATAGGATAATTTTTAATAGAGGAATAATACATTGTTGCATAAGATACAATGAAAGATTCCACTAGGAAAAGGAATATAATTTATAAACAGGGAATTGTACCTAATATTAGTGGATTAATTGAGCTATATTGTGAAAAAATAGTGTAGTTTCCCATTATAATGACATTCAGTCTCATCAGTGGTTTTTACTAATCATACGCATATACCATATTTTATGGGAGATCAATTTGAGGTGAAATGTAATGATTTTTTCTATTCTTATATGGTAGAATGTATGGAAATTTTCAAGGAATTACTACCACACAAAAAACCTGAGCATCATGTAGAACATTTTTTATCTTATAAATGAGGAACTGGTTGTAATTTTTGTAAATGTATCACATTTAAAAAAAAATAATCAATGTTAATTATTTTTCAATGTGAGATAAAATATTATTTTACATGAATAATTAATTGAAAATATCTGTAGGAAGTTTAACATTGATTTATCCCAAACAAATGATCATTATTGAGTAGTATAGGAGGTAATAATATGACAAGGTTCCAATGAATAAAATAATGTTCTCATTGAAATGAGTTTTGTATGGGATACGAGTAATACTTTAATTAGGTAATAAGTAGTGAATAATACGTGGGTAGATCATACAAATAATATATCAAGTTATTTTATATTGTCATTGGAATACTTTTGGGTGTGTGATTATTATTGATCATCATTATGATAGTTTTGTGATAAAACATACATGGAAAAAACAAATGATTTGTTAAGATATGTAGATTAAATACATATGATGTCTTCATCCACATGGTCAGTCTAATTTAAAGAATAAAAAATTTATAATAGGATGATTCTATATTTAGATTTTTTTTCCCATTAGTCAATATATATCATGGAAAATGGTATTATATTGGTATTGATGTGATTCCTGTGAAACATAATATGGTTGATATATTTTTATATAGATATTAGTTTATATGATGGGGATCATACTAAGAACTGTAGTATCATAATAAGAATTGTCACATTTCTGGAGGCCACTCTTTGCAGTGTTCTATGAAAATATTTTTTCATTGTTTATTTCAATAAAGATAATTCAAACAAGGGGTTATATAATTTCCCTTGGATATGTGTAAAATTATGGAAAATGGTATCCTTGAAAATGAATAGTGTTTGATAAAAACCTATATCTACAAGAGATTACATGGATTCAGAAAGAGTTTTGAGGTTTTTTAAAAATTCTTTATGTGATTTTTGGGAATGTGGTTTATTTTTATATGTGCACAATATACGTACATTCATTATATGAATTTACACATTCAGATGTGTCCTAATATATATATATATGTGTGTGTGTGTAATATTATATTTTATATGTATTTTACATTTTACATATTGATTTCATGCATGTATTCTTCATGCATATGATGCTTGAATATAATATAAATGACTATTTGATATATATGTTTTATTATTCCTATTCAAAATGGTTTCAATGATTAAAATCCAATGATAATTAGATAAAAATCATTAGTTTGATTTACTAAATCAATTTAAGGAATAAAATTTTATGTATAAAAAATTCATAAAATACATTGATGGAGCCTTAGGCATCGTCAATATGAGAGGATGAAATTATCCTATTAAATGTTTTCTATGTGATTCATGTCAACCTCAGCAAACTCTTTTCTTCCTGTAAATAATTTTCCCTAATTTTAAGGACTTATCACTTGGTAGGATTTCATGTTTCCTTAGGATATTGACATGGATTACTCAATCAGTGTACTCAATTGGATGTAGCTAGATTGCATTCACTTTTTCTCATAGCCTTCCGTAAATACTCTCCACATAAAAAATATATAATTTTATGTTGTTCATTAATTCCATATAAATATTGTTTCATTTTATTTAAAAATGTATTTCTTCAATATAGATCTACCAATTTTTTGGATACAATTCAGCATGAATCGTCTTAATATGATCATATATAACTCATAATTTGTGACTACCACTAAGGGTTTATAATCACAAAAATATGAAGAATTTCCTTCTCAAATTATATAAATGAGGGAAAGAACACCAAGAAACATCTCATAATAATATATAACCCAATACCATAATGCATTAATAATCATAAATAAAACATTTTCTCTAATGAATTCCAAAATTGAACCTATATACTAATGAAACCACGAACAATTACTATGTCCAACAACCACTATTAGTCATTAATGTCTTCAATGATCTCCAACATTTCTCTAAGGACTAAAAATATATATATCTCTGGGTCTATGTCAGTAAATGTGTTTATGTGTGTCATTATTTATGTTTCTATTTGTTTTTATATGGTTGGTCAAATATATATAATAAATAGAATTATCCCGAATATTAATGCTCAATATATGGGATAACTGTAATATATATTCAATGAAAAATCAATGAACCCGACTAATTTCTTACACCATGTCATCTAGATCCCTCTTTTTACCTTTTCTAACTCACCATTATTTGTGTATAATTAAAAAAATTGATAAATAATGATAAAACATATAATTTAATACCTTCTATTCACATTATAAATTAACTAGTTTAACTCAATCTCAATTAGATTCAATCACACTGCTCCCATCACATCCAAATATCAACATAACCACATATTGATATTAAAAATTTATCATTATAACCACATATATACACCAAATAACCATATATCAATATCTATGACATATAAATATTTCACATTTAGTGTGGTATATAATCTTGATGAAAATCAATCTGTTTCCCTCCTTATTCTTTTAACTCCCTAACCTAGTACCCACATCCCAACTATATATTCTTATGAAATGACAACACATGGAATGTCTAGTTGAAATGAATGGGAATGATAGTATTAAAACAAAAATATCCTAAGTATCCATGATGTTGGGTAGAACACACCTAACATAAAATAATGTATGGGTTTTTAATATTTATATACTCATGTGGGTTCGATATGAAATAACATAAACATCATTAGATATACACTAACGCACAAACTCAACCTACAGTAATCAACAATATACATTGATATAACTATATTATCTTCACATAAGCATAATTACCACCTCTATCAAAAACATTGTCTTGCCCTAGGACTATACAACTTAATTAATAACTTAGAAAGAGAAAATTCATTCAATTTTAAATATCATATTAAAAAAACGTTTTCAATTACCAAGAACATTATTTATCAACATGTATTTACTTCTAAATTTATTCAACAACCACATTATTGGTTAATATAACTAAATTTACATTATATAGTAAACTCGATATTCCATACTTCCACGATTTTTTTATACTCATATCCAATTTAATATTTACAATTCAATAGAATGATTTTATCAACCAAATAAATTATTTTTAGTTCTAAATATTGATATTTTTATAAACCCCATAATGATAACATAACAATTATATTAATTTATTGATCATTTAAAATTACTAAATCCCATTTATATTAAATATTTAAATAATATTGGAAACATTACATAACTCTAGTTATCTAACGCACAATTCCATCAACTATAAAAAATATAATCAACTAGAAAAACAGCCACTGAAATATGATCATTTACATCACCACAATGGTTCCATGTCTCCCTAATTACCTAATTATTTATTCCATATTTAATACATAATATAGAACAACCAAAATATAAATCCAATGAAAAAAATAAACAAAACATTAACCCTTCAATAATGTAGTAAACAACCTTTTACATAACTACTCTAACAATATCAAGAGATATCAAAAATGATTTCATTTAATAATGTTCCATATTCAATAGAATGACATATTTCCTAAGATCACATCATGGTCTACCCAATGGTATATTTTCATGCCGTGTGTTTGACCATATTAAGTGAATACCATGATAGATTATTTGATATGTATTACCAAATAACCCTTCCATAGTCTCTAACAACATGCACTCTATCTGAATTGGATTGTAATATAATGTTGATTACAATAGTAAAAATTCCACCATAATAAGTTAAATTTTATGTGATTTTTTCCAATGGAATTACAAGAGATACATTTTTCAAAATTCATATCATGTAAATGATATATTTCATTTATTATATACATGATGTTTGAAATCATTGGGTATCCATGGATGACAATAGTAATACACATATATTTTTTATGTGGTTTTACTGGTAAGAACTCATCAAGGTTGAATGTTCCCCATTATTGTATTTTATATTTGAGAAATGTTCTTGAAAAAATTTGTTAAAAGGTGGAGGTTCTTACATTGTTTAAAGATAATCCATGAATCCATGAGTATTATAACGCCCCGACCCCAGTTACCTAGAGTCGGTGAATTATTACACGACATTTTCAGGATCACAAAAGATCATGTCTCAAAAGACTGATTAGTTTAGCAGCCTTGGAATAACTAGATACATTCATAAAGTTTACATTACATAATAAAGTGAAAAATAATAAAACAAAATCTTGTCATCATATCCCCTCATGCTATCCCTATAGGACATTCATAAATTACTTCTTCACATCCTGGGAAAAAATAAAACATTGAAAGGGGTTAGCTCTGATACTCAGTAAGGATAACAATATATCAGAAAAATTCATAAACAAGCATAAACATTTTAGGAAATGTATAATTAAAACAAAAGCCTTTTAAACATGAACATCATCATAATGTGGCATAGATAAAATGAAAAAATGCGATTTTATTATTCACATGGATATTCTAGTAGTCCAATAATCACATGAAATATAAATAACCACTTTCATAATGATGGAATGCATAATGCCAGACTATCATAACCACATATCCAATGCCACGTTCCAAGACTACAAATAAGATTTTGTCAAGGCCTTGTTCCAAGACACTAGTTTGTCTCATGAGACCTACAGATGCATTTAAGAGCTATAGCAGGCTCCACCCGTCACTTATTAAGCCCAATGCATTCCTCATATGAACCGGTTTAATCATAACATATCATTCGTATTAAAAATAGCATACAAAATGTCAATACTTTCTCAATAAACCATGAATGGTATAAAAATAAAACATTTACATTAAAACATATCACAAAACCTTCAATACAATATGAATGTTTTGTATCATAATAAATCAACTTCAAATAAGCATAAAATACATCAAAGGATGTTAACATAGATGATATCAAAACTATTTGAGAGAAATCTCCCTTTTTTTAAATCATTTAAAAGTCACATAATTATAAAATAAAACTTTTACTTTGAAAATATTCTTATAATCTTGTAAGGGAAGCTTCGGTGATTTTACAGTGGTGGAAAAAAGCCACACCCACCTTATAAGTTAAAAAAAATACATTCTTACCTTAATTTTGTCGAAAATATTAAAAAGGACTTTGTTTGAAAAACGATGGAAAGATTCCTTTAAAACCATTTTATAAAAGTAAAACATGGGTATAAATGAATTTAAAACATTTTTTGTAAATAGTAAAAATATTTTGGAATACATTTTTAAGAAACATAGATGTGAATGATAAATAGGTCCCAATAGATAATCACGTATAAACAACCTCAGATAATGAAGAGAATGTGAAATAAACCCATACCATATAATTTTCCTTGGACAAGGGTAGGATAAAATCCTGTATAATGCTGAAATAATTTTTATTAAATTATACAAGAATCCTTTAAATTAATATGATATCATATATGATCTCTTAACATTTCTTTGTTAATAATATCTTAGTATTATCGTTGTTGCGGGTGTTAACTAACTCGTTTTCTTTTATATGTTTTTTTATATAAGTCATGTTGGTTATGGATAGGTTGTATATTATTCATATCCATAATGATATCAAGTCCATAAACATTATTTGTAATCCTTAAATGAGAATTATTCTTAAATGGATACGATGGGGAATTAATCTCATCACGTTCATGGAGATAGTAGTCCGTACGTACGCACGAGCGACAATATCATTCCTTCGAAATTAAAATAATATATAATTGGATGTTATATCATATATAAATAATCATTATCATGTTATATTTATTATTTACATGAATTACATATCATTATTATACCCTTACAAATAATAATTTATTGAATAACAATTACACCACGACATGGAGACGGTAAGTCGTACATACGCACGTATGGTGACATTTCATTCAAAGTATGGATAGAATACTGAATATGGTTGTACCATATTTATAATAAAATCATAGTATATAGAAGATATTGGATTCATTATTTTAGAAGGGAAATAACAATGAAAGAATAAGTTGAAGAAGAAAGGAACTTGAAAGAGGGTGGTGAAAACATTACCTCTTCTTCAGACTCTTCCTTTTGATTTGGAAAAAAGAGATAATTAAGATGGATTTCTGACCAAAATAAGGCCTCTAGGATGAAGTTAAGGGAGTTGAGAGAGCATTTGAGCATGGTTTGGCCATGCCAAAAGGCTTTGAATAAGTGAATTAGTGAGACGGGTGAGTGCCCTTTTGTAAGAGGGGTGAAGGGAACCTTTGGAAAAGCTAGAAATATTATTTTATAATAAATTCATATTCGGTTTATAATGGATCCAAAGTGTATTATTTAAAGTTTAAGGTGGTGATAGGTCTCAAAACACCCAACCAGTAGTTTTTAGATAGGTTTGGGTCATTTTATCAACCTTATCTTATAGTTTTAACTCTTTGTTAATTAGTTTGACACTTACAATGTCTCTTTGTATTTTTATATTATATAGTCAATAAACATACAATAAACTTATAACGACTCCCATGTGTCCCATTACTGATTCAACTATCATTATTTTTTTCTCTTGGCCGAAAATTAGATTTTTAGGAATAGAATATAAATTTATAATATAATATTGGTTTTAAGAACTCTTTTATGTCAATTTTGACACTGTTTGTATTTGATTTTTATGAAAATCATAACTACCTGATTAATTCTAAAAAACATAAAAAAATAAATAATAATATGTCATATTAACCTATAAAATTATTTTAATTCATAAAAAGTCTCAAAATACATTTATTTTGATATTTATAATATTAATTATTTTACTATTTAATTAATTAGGTAATTATTGCATCATCATTATGTCATAAATAAATTAAATTATATATTATCTAAAAATTATAAATAAAATAAACTTATGTAGGAAATATTTTAGATTTCTAATGAATATTTATAATTGAATTTATCTTATGTATAACCCAATATTAAAAAAATTAGTTATTAAACATTTATTTTAACTCTTTTAACACTTCTTTGAATTAAATAATAATAAATGTCCTAATCTAATACAAGTGGACCAAAATGATAATATTTTATTCCTAAGGTTGTTTTTGGTCGAGATAAAGTTTTCCAATAGAATTAAGACATGTGTTAGTTTTATATTAATATCAGTTTTACAAATAATTACACTATTTAATTTTAACTGTGGTAAATAAAAGTTAAAAGTTACTGTTCAGAAAAAATTATTTCTATCTTATCGAACCACATTTTACTCATTGATATTAATGGTGTCTCTTGGATTTTCTAATTTCCACTCACAGAAGTGGTAAAATTATATTTTATGTGATTTTCCAAATTCTCCTAGGAGGTGGGTAAAAGATGGTGAAAAGGTCCATAAAATTTTTATATATCTAAAATTATTCTAAACTAACTCCAATTAATTAAATTGAACATATATAGTTATTATGTATATATTTTGACCTTAATTTAATTTAAATAAAATAAATTATAATTTAAAAAAATTTGGTTTTAAACTATAACTCAGTGTTTCTTCACTATTTGTCAAAAATTGAATGTTTTCAGAAAAATACACAAAATTCACCCTAAGATAGTTTCGATATTCTGAATCCAAAAATGAACTCCATTTTGAAAGATGAAATTTATAAAAGTTTAAAAAGTGGGTATTACTATTCATAACGGCATGTTTGATTGGTTGTGGTGTGTCTTAGAACTCAATGTTGCGTACAACAGATGCTACTGTATTATTCAAATAAAAGAGTACCGTGGAAGCTTGGGGTGTTACATTCTCCCGTCCTTGAAATAATTTTGTCCTTGAAATTTCTAGAATACTACCTCATTAAAAGACTCGGGTGTTTTTCATCGTAATTTCCTCAGGTTCCCACGTTGCCTCTTCCATCTTATGGTTTCTCTATAGAACTTTTACCAGATGAGTTGTCCGTTTTCTCAAAACTTGTTCTCTAGTATCAAGACTCCTGATGGGATCTTCTTAATAAGACAGATCAGGTTCCTGTTCTGATTCCTCATATGTGAGTACATGTGTTGGGTTAGGCATATATTTTCTCAACAGTGATATGCGGAACACATCGTGAACTTTGGAAAGATTTGGTGGCATTTCGAAACGGTAATCTAAATCACCAATTCGTTCTAGAATTTCAAAAGTTCTGATGTACCTGGGCCTCAATTTACACTTCTTTACCGAAACATATAACTCCCATCCATGGAGATACATTCAAGAAAACATGATCTCCTACATGAAATTCCAAATCCTTCCATCAGTTATGGGCATAGCTCTTCTGCCTACTTTGAGCTGCTTTGATTTGGTTTTGGATTACCTTCACCTTTTCCATATCTTCCTCCACCAGTTCTGGGCGTACGAGTTTTCTTTCACTAATGTCATCCCAACAGGTTGGTGTGCGACATCTCTTTCTATAAAAGGCTTCATATGGTGCAATATGAATAATTTAATGGAAGCTATTGTTATAAAAAAATTCCACCAGAGGTAAATATTGATCCCACATACTCTGAAATTCATGTTAGCATGATCGCAACATGTCTTCTAAGGTTTGAATAGTCAGTTCTGATTGTCCATCTGTTTGAGGGTGGTAGGTAGGGCTCAAACGAAGTTCCTTATCCAATGCCTTCTGAAGACTCTTCTAGAATCTCGATGTAAAATGGGGATCACGATCAGAAACAATCTATATGGGTACTCCATGACGTCTCACAACTTCATTAATATTTAGTCTTGCTAGCCGTTCAAGTGGTAAATCTTCCCTTATAGCAAGAAAATGTGATGACTTGGTAAGACGATCAATAATGACCCATATAGCATCATTACTTCTAAGAGGCTTTAGTAGTCCAATGACAAAGTCCATCATGATATTATCCCATTTCCACTCCAGTATGGGAAGAGGATGCATGACTCTTCTAAGATGTTGCCTTCCAGAATTCACTTGTTGAAAACAATACATCTTGAAACAAAATCAGCAATCTCCCTATACATGTTGTACCACCAAAAATGTTCCTTCAAATCCCTTTACCTTTTGGTTCTACCATGTTCTATAGAGAAATTGGAGCTATGAGCATCATCTAACAATTCTCTTTTTAGATCAAGAATATCGGGAACACAAAGTCACTTCCCAAATTTTAAAATTCCTTCTTCATTAAAAAAGTCTCTCAATCTCCCATCATTCACAACTTTAATCTTATTTTGAAACTCATCATCACTAGTCTGATAACTCATTATATTTTCTACTAAATGTAGTTTGGAAACCATTTGAAAAAGTATTGATGTTTCACCTTCCATGTAATTCCCATATCTATCTTCACTATATCCATGAAAATATGATCCCTTTCAATTCTCATCATGTTCAAAGCTCCATGATCTTTTCTACTCAAATAATCTGCCATCTTATTTGCTTTCCCCGGGTGGTAGTCTTTTGTGCAATCATAATCCTTGAGTAATTCAAGCCATCTTTTTTCCTCATGTTGAGTAATTTTTGTGAGACAATATACTTCATACTCTTGTGATCAGTATAAATCTCACATTTTTCACTATAGAGGTAGTGTCTCCATATTCAAAGGTAGCCTCGACATCAAAAAAATACAGTTTTTCCATACATGGCGAGAAGGTAACAAAGTAGCAGACTACGTAGCTACTTTGACGGTGGCAGATCAAGGTACGGATATTCATTGTTTTGTCTTGTTCTCTTCAAATGGAACCGAAAGGGATGGACTTAATTAGGGGAGACCAAATGGGACTTCACTATTTTAGACCGCCTTAAGTTGTTTGTGTTTTGGCCATGGCCTGTTTGCTGTGGGTTTTATTCTTTTTAATAAAAATGAAATGTTGATGACGTAGTGTATCCATATCTTCAAAGCAAGGATCACAGCTGAAAACTCAATATCACGAGTAGGATAGTTTTTCTCATTAATTTTCAACTATCGTGATGAATAGGAAATAACCCTATCTTTCTGCATAAGGACACAACCAAGTCCTTTCTTCGATGCATCACTATAAATAATGAACCAATCATTCCCCAATGGTAGAGTCAATATAGAAGAATTGTCAAATCTTCTCTTCAGTTCTTCAATAAAAATTTGACACTCCTTTTTTTAAACAAATTTAACCCCTTTACGTGTGATCTTTGTTAATGGGTTAGCCAAAAAGGAAAAATTATAGACGAAATGTCAATAATAACCTACTAAACCAATAAAACTCTGTACCTCAGTTATACTCGTCAGTGCATGCCACTATTGGATTGCCTTCTTCTTAGAAGGATCAACAATGATTCCATCTTTAGAGACAATATGGACAAGAAAAATAATCTCCTGAAGCCAAAATTCACCCATTCTAAACTTCCCATATAATTCATGTATACTTAGAGTCTTTAGGATAAGGCGCAATTGATTTTCATGATCTTATTAGCTTTTGGAGTATACCATGATATCATCAATAAATAACACCACATATTCATCGAGATATTCATTGAAATATCTATTAATTAGATCAATGAATACAGAGGTTGAACTAGTCAATCGAAAAGGAATTACTGTAAACTCGTAATGCTCATACCTGGTTCGAAATACTGTCTTCGGAATGTCTTCCTTCTTCACACACAACTGATGATGTGTAGATCGAAGGTCAATCTTTGAAAAGTATTGAGCTCCATGCAGTTGTTCAAATAAATCATCAATGCGAGGTAGGGGATAAATTTTCTTTATTCTTATAGCATTGATCTCCCTTTAGTCAATACATAACATAATAGATCCGTCATTCTTACTGACAAAATGAACTAGGGCTGCCCATGGATAAATAATAGGGAAAATAAATCCCTTATTACTCAATTTTTCTAGTTGTTTCATTATTTCAGCTAATTCCATAGCGTCCATTCTATAATGGGTCTTCGATATAGGCCTTGATCCATGAATTAAATCTATGGAAAACTCAACACCTTGTTCTGGAGGATTCCCAGGTAAATCTTCCAGAAACACATCTACATATTCTTTCACAATAGGTACATACTCTATTTGAAAATTAATTTCCTCACCCATAGTCATTTATTTCTCTTCCTCTCAAATAATTGAATTTAGTTGAGCTACTGGGGGTGGAGGTAGGTATGAATTAGGTGGTGATGATTCTGCTCTAATGAAAAGGTGTTCCTTATCATCATCATCTAAAATAGTAACCTAATTATTCTTAAAAGAAATTTTTTCTACATGGTCCGAAAGACAATCTATACAGAGGAATATATCAAATTAAATCATAAGTATAATGATGATATCCATAGATAATGAACATTTATGTTCTCTAATGGGGACTGATTCACAAAACATTATTGCAATGATACTTCCCTTAGGTGTTTTAACTGACAAATCCCTTGTTAAATCAAATTGGAAATATCTAATTTTTTAGAAAACTGGGAAGATATGAAGCAATCCAATGATCCAGAATCAAATAATGGATTTTCTAAAATTGAGTAAACTATTAAATTACCTGCCACCATGTCTTTCAGATCTTCTACCATAGTAGTAGTGATATCATAAGCTTTTCCTTGATCCCTTGGCCTTTTATGAGGTATGTTCCCCGGAAGATTAGGACATTCATTTTCACAATGTCCCGTCTACCTACAATTGTTTCTTTGGACATCATTAGCTTCCTTCTTCCCCATGCAATCACGAGCTTGGTGGCCTTTTTGACCACACTTGTAACAGACTCTCATTCCTTTTAAGCAAGTACCGAGGTGTTTCTTCCCACATTTTCTATAGGATAAATTTTAAACTTTTCCCTTATTCCCCTTATATCCATTCCCGGAGTGATCAACGGATCTCTCCATCTCCTTCTTTTCGTTAATGTCATAAGGCTTAGATAATTCATTTCTGTCTTGATAGCACATGAGACAATGTCTTCGTAGAACGAGAATGTTTGTGACACTAATTCCCGATGGAGAAACGGTTTTAACCCATTAAAGAAACGATCAATATTACTTCTTGGGTTACATATATAATCTGCAGTATACCTCACTAACCTTGTAATGTTAGCCTCATACTTTGTGACTGTCTCATCCTCCTTTTACCTCAGACTAAGAAATTGTCGATCCATATCTGCTCGATGGTCATATGGAATGTATTTTTCTATGAAAATCTCTTTGGAATCCCTCTATTCTAGATTTGATACTTCATCATCTTCCATTTTGTTTTGTATCAATGACCATTGTTGATCAGCATCTCTAGTGAGGTGATAAACTGCCATGATAAATTTTTCCCTTTCACTACTCCTCAAAGCCTGAAATATTTTCTCTCGAGAATTTATCCATTGCTCGGCTACTAATGAATTTTTAATCCCATTTAATGTTGGTGGTTTGTCCCTCATGATGTGTTCTAACATTGATACTCCACGTTGCGGATTAGTGTGCTCCATACGGGTAAGGTTATTATTCATAACCTGAGTGAGTTGTCCCAGTATGGTGATTAGATGATCAGCACCAATTTCATCACCACCTCCACTATAATTATCTTGAGTAAGAGGGAAATCCATACTTGGAGTGCATTCATTGATATAATTTACATTTCTTCCACTAGGCGCTATTTCTAAACAATGGAATAAACTAGATCAGTTTATGAATCAAAATACATAATTCCATACTTGTAAAATACATAACATAAATTGAACTATTTATGGATATAATCCATATTCATAAAAATGTTTTATTTGAAGATGTATATACTCACAAACCCTTCATAATGGTTTGTAATGAAAAAGAGAATTATCCTAAGCATATCCCCCGGGAGTGTTGTAACCAAGAGTGCAACAATCACCGTTGTCGTGCACCAGTTCGCGTTCAAGTCTAGCTCAATGTGGTGTTTTTGGGATTTACCCCTAGGTACATCTGTGCCAGAGCTGCCTCTACATGCTTGTATCCAGAGAGGGATGTATTTCTCGTGAAACCCACAAAAGCTCTACAATACTAAAATTCTAGGAAGTTCTTCTCTACTAATCCTCAAAGTACATCTTAGGTCTATGTGGTCAAATCAGAGTTTATCTAAATCTAGCACTAATGGTTTTTACTAAACTTCCTCTGATACCAACTGTAATGTCCTGACCCCTATTACCCAGAGTCATTGCATTATTAAATAGAATTGGCGTGATCACAAAATATCATTTCATGAATGACTGATTGGTTTAGTAGCCTAGGAATAACTAGATACATTCATTAAGTTTACATTACATCATAAAGTGAAAAATACTACTACAACATCTTGTCTTCATATCCCCTCATACTATCCCAGAAGGTCATTCAAAAATTACTTCTTCACATCTAGGGAAAAAATAAAGCATTGAATGTGGTGAGTTGAAATGCTATGTAAGGATAACAATATAGCAGAAACTGTCATAAATAAGCATAAACATTTAAGGAAATGTATAACTAAAACAAAAGCTATTTAAACATTAAATTCAGCATAATATGGAAAAGATAAAATGAAATAATTTCATTTACATATTCACATGGATATTCTACTAGTCAAATAATCACATGCAAAACCAATAACCACTTTCATATTGATGGAATGCATAATTCCAGACTATCATAACCACATAGTCAATGCCTTGTGACAATACTACAAATAAAATTTTTCCAAGGCCTTGTGCCATGACAAAATTTTGTCTCATGAGACCTACTGATGCATCGAGGATCTATAGCAGGCTCCACCCGTCACTTATTAGGTCCAATGCATACTTCATATGAACAGGTTTATACAAAACATAAACATTCATATTAAAACTAGAATACGAAATGTCATTACATTCTCCATAAACAATGAATGGTATAAAAATAACACATCCACATTAAAAAAATATAACAAAACCTTCAATACAATATGGTTGTTTTGTATCATAATAAATCAACATTAAATAATCTTTAAATCCATCAAAGGATGTTGACATAGTTGAAATCAAAACTATTTGAGAGAAATATCTCTTCTTTTTAAATAATTTAAATGTCACATAATTATAAAATAAAACATTTACATTTAAAATATTATTTATAAGCTTGTAAGGTAAGATTTGAAAATTTTACAACAGTGGAAAATATCCGCACCCACTGTATAAGTTATAAAAAATACATTCTTACATTAATTTTGTCAAAAAGTTTAAAAAGGACTTTGTTTGTAAAACTACAGAGAGATTTCTTTCAAACCATTTTATAAAAGTCAAAAAAGGGTATAAATGTCTTCAACCCATTTTATAGTAAATATTAAAAATGTTTTGGAATACATTTTTAAAAAACATGGATGTGTATGATAAAGAGGTCCCAATAGATAATCACATATAAAAAATCTCAGACAATGAAGAGATTGTGAAATAAACCCTTAACCTATACTTTTCCTTGGTTGAGGGTAGGTTAAACTCCTGTATAATGGTGAAATAATATTTATTAAATTATACAAGAATCATTCAAATTAATATGATTTCATATCTAATCTTTTAACATGGCTTTGTTAATATTATCTTAGTATTATCGTTGTTTCTGGTGTTAACATACTCGTTTTCTTTTAGATGTTTCTGTTACATAAGACGTGATTATTTATGGATAGGTTGTATCTTATTCATAAACAGAATGATATAAAGTCTTTAAAAATTATTTTTATTCATTAAATGAGAATTAGTCTTGAATGGATACGATGGGGAATGAATCTCATCATGTTCGTGGAGACGGTAGTCCGTACGTACGAACGAGCGACAACATAATTCTTTTGATATTAAACTAATATATAATTGGATGAAATATTCTATATACAGAATCATTATCATGTTATATTTATTATTTACATTAATTACACATTATTATTATACCCATCCAAATAATAATTTATAGAATAACAATTACACCACGACGTGGAGATGGTAAGCCGTACGTACGCACGTATGGTGACATGTCATTCAAATGATGGCTAGAATACTGAATATGGTTTTAAAATATTTTTAATAACATCATTGTATATATAAGATACTGGATTTAGTATTTTAGAATTGAAATTAGAAATAAAGAAGAAGTTGAAGAAGAAAGGAACATGAAAGAGGGTGGTGAAAATATTACCTCTTCTTCGAGTTCTTCCTTTTGATTTTGTGAAAAGGGCTCCATAATTTGGCTTTTTGATCAATATTCTGCCTCTATGTTGAAGTGAGGGATGTTGAGAGAGTATTTGGCCGGTTTTGGCAGAGCCAAAAGGCTTTCAATGTGTGAATTAGTTATAAGGTCGAGTTCCCATTTATAAGAGGGGTGAGGGGTACCTTTGGAAAAGATAGAAATATTATTTTATAATAAATTAATATTCAGATTAAAATGGATTGAAAGAGTATTATTTAAAGGTTAAGCTGGGGATAGGTCTAAAACCACTCAACCAATAGTTTTTAGAGAGGTTTGGGTCACTTTATTAACCTCATCTTTTAGTTTTAACTCTTAGTTAGTTAGTTTGACACTTACCATGTCTCTTTGTATTTTTTATATTATATAGTCAATAAACAGACTATAAACTTCTAAACGACCCCCATGTGGTCCATTAATGATACAAGTATCACTATATAAGTATCTTGGTCAATCCTTAGATTTTTAGGAATAGAATATAAATTAATAATATAATATTTGTTTTAAAAATACTTTTATGTCAAATTTTGACAATATTTGGTATTTGATTTTTGTGAAAATCATAACAGCATGATTACTTCTAAAAAACATAATTAAATCAATTCTAAAATTTCATATTAATCAATAAAATTATTTTAATTCATAAAAAGTCTCAAATTACATTCATCTGGATATTTATAATATCAATTATTTTATTATTTCATTAATTAGGTAATTACTAAATCACCATTGTGTCATAAATAACATACATTATTTATTGTCTTAAAATTATAAATAAAATACCATTATGTAGAAAATATTATAATATTTCTAATTAATATTTATAATAGAATTTATCTTATTTATAACCCTATATTAAAAATGTTTTAGTTATTAAACTTTGATTATAACTTTTTTAACCCTTCTTTGAATTAAATAATAATAAATGTCATAATATAATCGAAGGGGATATAAATGATAATATTTTATTCCTAAGGATGTTTTTGGTCGAGGTACACTTGTCCAATAGAATTAGGACATGTGTTCGGGTAATATTAATATCATTTTTACCCTTAATGACCCTATTTACTATTAACTGTGGTAAATAAAAGTAAAAAGATACTATTCACCAAAAAAAATTATCTTATTGAACCACATTTTACTCCTTGATATTAATTGTGTCTCTCAGATTTTCGAAATTCCACTCAAAAAAGCTGTAAAGTTATGTTTTATGTGAATTTCCATATTCTCCTAGGAGTTGGGTAAAAGACGGTGGAATGTTCGATAAAATTTTTATATATCTAAAATTATACTAAACTAACTCTAAAGAAATACATTTAAAGTATATAAGTATTATGTATTTATTTTTACCTCAATTAAATTTATATAAAATAAATAATTTCTAAATAAATATTCTGTTTTAAATTAAAACTCAGTGTTTTTTCACTATTCATAAAAAATTTAATGTTTTCAGAAAAATACAAAAAATTCACCCTAAGCTAATTTCAATATTCCAAATCCAAAAATGCAGTCCATTTCGAATGAAAAAATTTATAGAAGTTCAAAACATGGGTATTACTATTCATCACGGTTAGTTTGATTGGTTGTGGTGTGTGTTATAACTCTAAGTTGGGTACAAGACACACTACTATATTATTCAAAGAGAAGCGTACCATGGAAGATTGGGGGTGTTATAAGTACCCTATGTGGTACGATTCCATTACAATCTTATTTTTGCTCTCAATATTTTCCATGTGATAGGCTTTTATCAGCCTTATGTACTGGGGGGAGTATTTCATTATTTTTATTCATATTTATATTCATTGTTAAAAAAATTTATAGTCCAATGCATTATTAGTTTTTGATTTTATTATTAATATTTTTTTATATAAAATATGAATATAACACTTTAATGGTACGAGAAAATATTCTATATAATTTTAATTTTAATTTTAATTACATGGTGAAAAAATCAAAAAATTTATTCCTCAATTCAACGATATGGATGATTCCAAAATGATAATGGTGGTTCGTATTATAAAAGAATATAATACAGACATTCTCAAAAAAAAATAGTATCTTTTGTTCTTCAAATTAAGAGACCAGAGAATAGATAGTGAAAATGTTAAATTTAAATTTTTTACAAATCAATTATGGAAAAATATAATCGTATGACAATGATCTTATGTATTTTCATTTATGCACTATGTAATGTTGTCATGTAATACAAATACCACCAAAATGTAATTTATGTATCTAATAAATGTTTTTATAAAAAATTAATTACTTACATTGAATGTCTAATATGATACAACATTATAAAATTTTATTCTCCAAACACCGTATGTGGGAAAAAATAAAAAGGAAAAAATTGATACAACTCAGAAATCAAAAATCCAAAAAAATATTCACGTTTAAGAAATACCCAAAATCTTTATGGAATACCCTAAAAAAATTATTCACCTTGTAGTATACAACTCTAGGACCATACCTAATCCAATGATGGCTTTAAACCATACTAATTATTTTTTTTAAAATTTAATCATGATATATGGTTCACTAACATAGTTAAATTATGGTGGGAAATAAAAATGGTTAAATTTATTAATAATTACACTATAATTGTCAACCTAAATTTTTTATTTCAACATCATTATTAGGAAACATTTTTTCTTTATTTTAAATTTTACATTATTATCCAGTGTTTATTGTGTGATAACATGTGACTCGTTTAAGAAATATTCAGTATTACGTATTAAAAAATAAAAAATGATATAAGTAAACTTATTTATTTAATAACATAAAATATTTCATATTTATCCATGACTAATTTATAATAAATATAGTATATTTTTGGGTATTTCATTCATATTTTTTTATATCTTAGTTTTAATTTATTTACTTTGTCCCCTAATTTATTATTCCAATATATAAATGATATATAACAAATTTTTATTTTGTATTTTTTATATGGAGATAATCAAATTCTTTTTTATCATGAATTTTTTAAGGACGCACATTAAAGGTATGATAATTGATGTTGTTTTTATTATAAAGATGTTTTATTTTATTCATAATTCATTCCAAGATGTACAAGTTAATATGGTAAGTAAGAAATGATTAGGAAATAAGAAAATTTATTATAAAAAATCTTCAGAATCATTTATTCATTTAAATGGAATACATATGATAATCAGGTAAGAATTAATACATTCCAAATAAATAATTTTTAGATTCCTTTTAAATAAAACTATTTTTTCGAACACAATCAGGAAAAAGGTACCTTGATTCCCTTGGATAATCTTGTGGTATTAAATAAAAAATTTGATGATCATAATATTTTTATCACATGATTTTGGAAATTTAGATTTTGTTAATCATAGATGAATAAACAATAGTAAGGATACAATATTTTTTTTTACTCATTTGAAATATTGGATAATGATTGGACCACTATACCATAAAATTGAACTATATAATTAGATTAACATGGTGGCATTCTGAAATTTATATATAGTAAGAGGTATTCCAAATAATACTAATTATATAGTGAAATTAGTATATTGGATATCTTATAGTGATTAAGTAGTCAATAATCGTAATTGTTTTAGTTGTAGAATGTAAGAAACCAATATTAAATCAGCATAAAACATGATATTCATCAAATAAAATAATTTTGTCACAATGAACATGTTATATGTTTGATTTATTGAGATTTATTAATTTTTTTGGTTTAAGATGGTAATCACTAGTGGAATGTTATGGTGTATGTTTTATGAATTATAAATTCATTCTATAAGTTTTATAGTTTGGTTTAGGCACTCCAGTAGTTTACTCTAGTAGTTATGTGTAAATGTCACAAAAATTAAATTATTCAAGAAGTGGATATAATGTTGTGTTCTCAATGAGTAGTTTTTGATGTGGATGATAGTATGTTATTTTCTTATATATTAAATGTTGTAATATATTATTTATAATGTATTTATATTTTTGAATCTTTAAATATCTTGATATTATAGTTATTAAGGTTAATGATATTATGATAGAACTAAATATTCGCTAAAAGGTTTTGATTAATCATTTCAGAAAATTGTTCAAATGGTGAGTTGATATGACAAAATGTAAAATTATTTTTCCTATAAGATAGAGATTCGATAGTAACTGGAAAATTATAATGTACTATAGGTATTGTGGGATGTTTTATATTGATCAGTATATATATATGATAGTTTTGATGATATTTTTGTTCTATAAATTAAGGTTATTTTTTCATTCTATATATATATATGTCTGTTATTCTGGGATGATGAATAAAAAATAGCTATATAAAACTCCATCATATTATGTTTATGATAATTTTTAGTGGTTGAATATAGTTCGTATTTAATATGTAATATATATAGTCCTACTAGAACTGTGAATAGTAATTTAGCTTATAAATATTCATAATATATTTTAGGTAAACCCAAAATTGAACAATATTTGAGAATATGAATGGATTTTCAGAGGATACATGGTATCCTTTAGTTTACCAAAATTATTTAAATGAATTGTAATAATGTATTGTAATTTTTTTATTATTACTATATGAATAAAAATAATAATCTCATGGTGATTCCAAAACCTCAATAAATAAATGATCTTAGAAAATATATAGTTGATGAAATGAAATTCATTTCACTTTTGAGGTAATATTAATAATTGGGTTTTCTATAATATGAATTTTCAATTCACGTCACACCAATAATGATATTTATTTTTTTATTAGAAGGATCCCTATGAATAATGGGGAAGCCCGTTACGGGTGTTATGGATACTATATCGAGATTACAAATATCATTTTTAAGAAGAATATGCGGAATATCAACATCACGGATAACATAAATTTGGATTTTATGTTTCATGAAGTTGAATCAAAATAGGTCAAAAATGAAATTTGAAACCTATTTCAGAGATCATGTCCTTCATATATTCACAATGACATCATATTTTTTATACAAAATACATTGGGAATGGAGTTGTATAAATCAATTATAGAATTTATAGAATTGTAAATTCCATGATGTTTTCAAATATAGATGTTATGAATAGTGATAATTGTTTTTCATTAAATTAAATATTATGAAATAATATATCAAAGATCAATATAATTTATAGTTTTTTAATATATTTATTCGATTGATTATGGTCCAAGAGATATCATTGAAATGGTGGAAGTTCAAGAAGGTCCAATTTTTTGAAATTGGTATTAATATTAAAATATATTAACACAAAATAGAATAATATTTCTCTGATATTCAAAATAATATGGTTGTTATGTAGTATAGTGGGAATGGAAGACATAATAAATTAATATACATACGATGAACTGTGTTTTCCTGCAGAGGATAAGAAAGAAATATATACCACGTGATTTGATGAAGATCAGAATAAAAGTGTCCATGAATTGTAATATTTTAGATATATTGATTATTTAAAATATGTTATATCAGGATACATCTGAATTGATAGAAAAATTACTAAAGATATTATTAATGATAGTTAATTTAATGATACTACAAGTCACTAAGAATAATATTTCAAGATTTTTGAATATTGGATAAAGATCAACAGAATGATACTTCCAACACAAAGATGACTACATAAGGTACTGGATATATTATAATCACACTTTGAAATCATTGTTGCATTAATTTCAAGAAATATGATATATTATAAACAATATAAACATTGAATGACCATAATTTCACAATTATAAGATACTATAAATTGTATAAATGGATATATTCAATAGTAGTTTACAGTGAGATAAAATCGATAAACTCTTTGTTGACCATATGTTATTCCCTAAACCATTAAATAAGAAGTGTTCTGCATATAATAATGAATTCACCAAAACATAGAAATTCGTTGAATCTTCTCTATAAGTGCCTAAACCATACATTTTTGTCAAATAAAATAGCATGCTATATTGGATTTCAGAAATATAACACATTAGAAAGCTAACATTTTGGTAATTGTGTTCTGTTTATATTTATCTGTTGTAGTTAAAACAAATCTATTGTTATTTATCAATATGATTTACATTGTCTAAAAATTCATGACATCTAATGTTGTTTAATATTATAAATATAAGAGTAATTAATAGTTTATTAGGGTTTTTTTGTTATCAGAGAATTTGTATCAAAATGATAAAAGAGGATAAAATTTGGCATCAATTATCACACATCGTCATTCCCCCCCCCCCAACTTCATGGATACATGGATTAAAATTATACTTATTAAATCAAATGATATCCAGAATGAATTTGAAATACCATTTTTTGATGATTTTATTATTATGAAAAAAATAAATTTAACAGTATATTATCATTTATTTTATCGAACTAGTATTTATAATTAAAAGTATATCATAAAATATTTATAATTGTATATTATATTAGGTCATTAAATCATAATTGTAATGACCTTCCAATTATCATTAGATTGAGAGTACCACGAGTCATTATTAGGCCTTTAGCGACATCTCCAAGGTGCCAAAGGCTGGCAATAAATGCCCAAGGGTTTCAAGTACAAGTTAGGGGACGATTTACCCTTTAAGAAATAACCCATAAACCAACCAATCATAACCAAACATTCACTATATGATGCATGAAAAAAATAAATACCATGAAACAACTTCATTATGTCAAACCACATCATGTACACAACTGCGGAATACCAAACTAAGCATCAAGGTACATAGAAGATGACCAACTCAAGACACTCAAAAGTCACCATGACTTTGTGATCCACAATCTCTAAGCTTCATTCAAAACTCCCAAGAATCACCACAAGACACTATTAATATGATGATTTACCTTTACCTATGTCCCAGAAAACTACATCTACAAAAGCACATTAGTGCCAATGTATGGGTGAATATAAAACTCAGTAGTTTTCCCCAAAGTCTTCCCTAATCGCGCCATTATGATAGAAGAGTTAGCCATATTTATATAAAAACATATTATATAAAACATTTTCTCAAAAGTAGTTTATAATTTCATATAAACAAGTTTCCAAAACCATTCATAACCAAAGGCATTCCAAGAGCAATTGAAACAAATTTTCCAGCATGTTATTTTTGCAAAAAAAATAACCAAACAAGCTTAAGAACCATTTCAAAAACATTTCTTTTTGGAAAACCCAACCCTTGCACAAACCCATGCAACCAACCATGCATGATACCTGGAAGAAGGGGAAATACATAACACTTATCCTTCCCAAAAATGTAGGTGGATACTTCCTAACCTTATCCACCCCAAATTAACATGAATGTTTGGTGGGGGAGATACCTAACACTTATCCATACCAACAGTGATGGGGGAGACTCATATCCCTTGTCTGTCCCAAATGCAATATCAACACACACCACATCTTCCCTAAAATCCTGCCAAAACACCCTTTCAATACAAACAACTTCTTATTGAAAACAGTTTCCATCAAAACCATTTCAATGCCAAACCATTTCAACTTCAAACCATTTAAATAAAAATACATATTTATTGAAAACCAATTCTATCAAAGACATTTCAATCTCAAACCATTTAAAAAATACAAAATTTTTATTGAAAACCCATTTTTCATTAAACCTTTTACAATTTCATCAAATCCATAATTTAAAATCAACATTTTGAATTCAAGAATCCAAATCACAATGAACAAAAATTTACAATGATTTCATAATTTCACTAAAACCATAAATCATCACTAAATACGATTAATTATATGCTTTTCAAAATCAATTACACACTACACACTCTATTTGAATGCATTCAAATCAGTTCTACTAATTGTAGTCGAGAAAGAAACCCCCTACCTTTATGGATTTTACAGAAACCACAAAGAACGAAGAAAGCTCAAGAAAACTGGGTTGCTTCTTCAAGAACCCACCTTAGATCTCTTCTCCTAGAAAGATCAAGACCAAATATCGTCATATTTTCATCCACACATTTACATCTACCCATAATAGGCATAGATCTATGAAACCAAGAAATGAGGAGATGTATATCTAAGTAGATCTAATAAACCGATCATGAACAAAGAAGAACAATCACATACCTCAATAATACGGCTTCGATTATCCAAGAGAAGCATTAAAATTTCCACTATAATGATGGGAGAAGCTTATGTGGCCTTGGTAAAAGAAAAATCCCATGTTAGGACTACATAAGAGGAAAAAAAGCCACACAGTAGCAAAAATGTGAGAGATCCACCTTTATAGGATCTCCATTAAGTGGCTGCACGGTTTGCTCGCACGGTTAGACAATCCGTGCACTAACCATGCATTAGCCATTTCCTCGGCATTCACTCGATGAATGGTTTGGCCGCACGGTAAGAAAAACCATGTGCCGCCCAATCATAAGCTACTTACTCAAGGGACAACTTCGAATGGTTTGGCCGCATGGTTTGGACAACCAGTGCGCTCCCGTGCGACTTCACATTTGGCTCAAAAACATAATTTAATATTTTTCCAACTCTCCCATTCATAACCCTTAACATAAAAACTATGAAAATAATAAAAAATGGGCTACCTACCAGAAACCGGGGTTATTACATTCTCCCCACCATTGGTCTTTCCATCTTCGAAAAGTATAAAACCTTCACCCAACTGAAACAGTTCCTGACACTGCTCTTTAATTTCCTTCTCACATTCCCAAGTCTCTTTTCTTGAAACTAACCATTCTTCCATAAAACCCACACAAGACCAATTATTTTTCCATGCAAGACATTCTCTTGACGATCCACAATCAGTAACGGGATATTTATCAATTAAGCATCCAGCTCTAGTTCAACGTGATCCCATCTTATCACATGGTCAGGATCAGGCTGATACATTTTCAACTAAGATACATGGAATATGTTATGAAACAAACTAAACCATAGAGAAAATTCCAACTTAATTCCACCTCTCCAACTTGTTCTAGTATCTCAAAAGGAAAAATTTATCTAGGAGACAACTTTCCCTACTTCCTGAAATGATGATGTACAAGCTTGGTAGAGATCCTCAAGAAGACATGATCACCCACAACGAACGACAACGGTCATCGATGGTGATCTGCATAAGATTTCTGAAATCTATGAGCAGTCTCCATCCTCTTTCTATAAAACATGATCTTCTATGTTGTTTCTTGGAAAAATATTGGTCCGACTAGTAATGTTTCATCAGTTTCCACCCGGCATATTAGAGAGGGACAAGGACTCCAATACAATGCATCAAACAGAGCCATGAATTTCAAGGCATGATAGTTGTTATTGTATGAGAACTCCATGAAGGGTATATTATCCTCCCAAGAGCCACCAAAATCCATTACACAAGCCCATAACATGTCTTCCCACATTTGTATCATCCGCTCGGATTTCCCATCCATCTGGGGATGATACGCCGTGCTCATAGTCAATTGAGTTCCAAGGCCTTGATGTAATGATTTCCAGAAACAAGACGTGATACTCAGATCTCTATCTGAGTCAACAGAGACTGGTACACCATGCTTCTTTACCACTTCTCAGATATAGATTCTTGAAATATTTTCCGCCATATGTGTTTCACAAATAAGGATGAAATTGGTCAACTTGGATAGATGATCAACTATCAACCAAATGGAATCGTGTTTCCAAACAGTTCATGGAAGACCTATAACAAAATCTATTTCTATTTGATCCCATTTCCACACTGGGATAGGTAATTATTGTAACATACTAGCTGGTCTCTGATGCTCTACATTAATTGGCTGACAAGTTTAGCACCGTGAGATGAACTCATCCACCTATTTTTTTCATGCTTCTCCACCAAAACTGTGCCTTCAACGCCTTATACAATTTCTGGGTACCTAGGTGTACTGCCCATCTTGAATGGTGGTAAGCAAGAAGGAGTTATTCATGACTAACCATAGGTAAACCATCCGATCTATGAAACACAAAACTGAGAACCCATCAACTTTCCCTCCATCAATGGTCTCCCCACCATTGAGTTTTGAACATTCAACAAGAAATTCTACATCAGATGTTTGTTTTTCTTTGATCATTTTTCTAAATCAGGAACAAGTGTAGCTAAAAAAACAACATCACCGCGGTCTTCACAATACACATGCATGTCAGCTAAGACCGACTTCAACTGCCATTCATCTGAAGCTTGTTTCACCAACTGAGCATATGAATTTATACTCAATGCATTCACCACCGAATTCCCTTTTCCTGGTTTGTACATCAAGTCAAAGTCAAACATCGAGAGATACTCCATTCATTCCTTTGCCTTAGAATCAAATCTCATTTTGGGAAAATGTGTTTCAGGCGTTTCTGATCCGTAAACACAGTAATGTTTTCACCAAGGAGATGATGTATCCATGTTTTCAAAGAAGGGATGACTGCATCCAACTCCAAATCATGTGTTGGGTAATTTTTCCCATTAACTATCATCTTCCTTGAACCATAAGAAACCACATGATTTCTTAGAATTAGCACGCATACAAACCCTAATCCTGACGCATCAAAATACACCACATACCCCTATCCTAATTCTGGAAAGATCAAGATAGGTTTCGATGTAAGCCAAGCATTCAGTTCCTGAAAGGATTTATGACATTCTTCCCTCTATTGGAAGAGGGAATTCATCTTTGACAGAGCTGTCATTGGTGAATCTAGCCGTGAGAAATCATGCACAAAGAATTTGTAGTAACCGGCTAGACAAAGAAAAATGTGTATCTTGAACACATTCTACAGTGGTTTCCAAGAGATAACAACTTCTACCTTTTTGGGATCAACAAAAACACCTTTCTCACAAATGACATGGCCACAGAAACATACTTCTTGTATCCAAAAAGTACACTTTTTATAATTATTCATACAAATTATGATCTCTCATGATTTGTAACACTGTTTCTAGGTGCAGCTCACGATCATCCCTCTTCATTGAATAGACCAAAATATCATCCACAAACACCAAAACAAAATAATCCGGAAATCAATCAAATATTTGATTCATCAAATCCATGAAGACCTTTGGTCTATTTGTTAGACCAAAAGGCATGGCTACATATTCATTGTGGCCATATCTGATTCTAACATATGTCATTTAAATATCCTCCTTCTGAACTCGCAAATGGTGATATTCTAATCACAATTCAAACTTGTAGAACCACTAATATACCGTTAATTGATTGAATAGATCATCAATGCGTGGAAGTGGATATATTTTATTTATCGTAACTTGGTTAAGATTATGTTAATCAATACACATCCTAAGCATTCCATATTCCTTCTCCACAAACAACATCAGTGCTGCCCATAGATAAGTACATGGTCAAATGAAACCCTTTCTTTCCAGATCATCTAACTACACTTTCAATACCCTTAAATATGTTGGTTCCATCATATAAGATGGAATGGAAATAAGACTATCCCCCGGAAGGAGATCAATCATAAACTCCACTACCCTTAGAGGTGGTAACCATGAGAAGTTCTTTGGAAAGACATATCAGAATTTATCCACAACAGATAGAAAACTATTTTCCTCAATCTCTTCCATTGATGCCAAATTCAATTCTTCTAGTTGCTAAGAGATCATTCCCACCATTGGTGCCAACATGCTCTTTTCACCTTTCATTACTATCCTCTCTCCTCTGAAGAGATGGTTGATGTCTTCCTCTGTCATGAAACTAATTGTTCTCCTATAACAGTTGATGTGAGCCTTAAACATTGTCAACCATTTCATATCCAGGATTACATCATAGACATCCATGTCCATCATCGAGAAGTCCCATTTTAACTCATATTCATCAAAAGTTACAGAACATGTTCAACACACAAAGGTTTGACGTTCCATTTCACCAAGATGTGTTTTCAGTTTCAAAAAAGGAATAATTTCTAGTTTTAAACATAGCAAGTCAACAACATGAGAAGAAATGAAGGAATGTTATGCTCCAGTAACAAACAACACTTGCACAAGGGTAAAATTAAAAAGAATCGTACCTCGCACTATAGATGGTCCAACCTAATCATTGACAATCATCTTCTCAACTCTATAAAATTTCACTGTTGTTGCACTATTCTCCTTGTTGCATTGTTGAGATTTCCCTAGTTGGGGATTCTTGGTATTTCGAGAATCACCATGGCTAGCTTTCTTATGCTAACAAAACTGAATTGGCTATCCACGTCATATCGAATCATATGATGCTTACGACACCTGAGGTGGGTCACGCGCACCCGACCTTGGTGCATTCCTATAATAGCGCTGTAGATTCCCCATCTTCTTTCCATTGTGACATGCTCTAGGTTGCGCCGTAAAATCTCACATTTTGTGGTCTAGCGAAGCAAATTGAAAATAACCTTATTTGTTATGGGGTCGTCTAGGATGGTTCACTGATCCCTCCATCTGGTTCTGTTTTTCACTCGCACCATGGAAATATGAATCCATTTTCCTCTTGTTCATAGCAGTTGAGTTGCCAACGTTTCCTATAGGTATCATAATTCCACCTCTTATATATCCGGAGATATCTCATTCCGAAACATTGACTCTATTCACCATCTCTTTATAATATGAAATACAGAGCACTGAAATCAATGATTGAATCTCTTTCCTTACCCCAATTGAAAGATGGGTTCCTCCAAAGATGCACTTTCTGCAACCTCTGGTGGGAAACGAACTATGTTCATGAACGTAGCCACATACTCTATGACAGAGAGGCTTTACTGCTTCATGATAAATAAGTCTATTGTTTTCTGGATCTTGAACATGTGAGGTTGAATTTTTTGTTGAACAATTCGTTAAAATCCTCCCATGTAAGGCCTTCATCCAATTTAGCGTACACTACTAAATCCCACCATTGATGTGCATGATCCTCAATAACATATGTTGCCAACTTGACATTTAGATATGATGGTGTGCTAATGAAATTTAAGATATGATTCATCCTACATAGCCTCACCTCCAGCTTTTCGGGTTCAACTTCACCCCGATATTTTGGTGGATTTTGCATCTTGAACTGAATGGTACAATCCACATGCTTTGGTTCATTCCTCTGGTTCCACATATCCACATCATGAAAATCTTGGATGATACTCTAAATCAGATCTTGGTTCACACATGGTTTAGGTGCAACCACATTCTCTATAGCTTCTTCAAGTTGGTTATGACGACGCCAACCAGGTGCCATTTTCTAAACCAACAAAAAACTTCATCAATATCACACTTTAGAAACTTATGTATTAGCATTTAAAATTCTATCACATTATCTATCACAATTTTTTTTTTAAAAATACATGTTTCCCATGTTCGAACATTTTTTAAAACAATCCTCATACCTTTTTATAATCAACCCATTTTCAAAATACACCAAATACGCTGTTTTTGAAAATATTTTACAGGAAAATAATTTCTTTATGTTTGAAAAAATTTCACCTTGCACAAAATCACAAATCAGTCCTTACAATGAGTTATGAAATACTAGTGGGAAGTAATTCCTCTACAATGCATGTCATGCTCATCTCATTAGCTAAACCCATGACAATGATATCTCCCAACATTCTAGAAGTGTATCCAAAACAATTAGGTACCCAACACCTAGATAACATGAAGTTCATCATAAATGGGTTAGCTACGTCGTTTTATGCTATACATGTTATGATCTGACAATAAAACTCCTCTATATGATTTTGACCCAAGGAATAGACAAGAATTATTTTCATCTCCAAGACCACGAATATTGATGACTACTTGTTAGGCAAGGACCGAACAAGCTGATACTATTTGTAATGACCCACCAATTGTCATTGGATTGAGAATACCACAAAGTCGTTACTAGGACTTAATCGACATCCCCAAGGCTCCAAAGGCAAGCAATAAATGCCAAAGGGTTTCAAGTATATGTTGGGTTACAATTTACCCTTTATGAAATAACCTATACACCAACCAAGAAAAACCAAACATTCACTATATGATGCATGAACAAAATAATGACCACTATACAGCTTCATTATGTCAAACCACATCATGTTCACAACAGAGGAAGACCAAACTATGCATCAAGTTACATAGAAAATGAAAAAATCAAGACTCTCAAAAGACACCACGACTCCATGCTCCACAAGATCCAAGCTCCACAACATCTCCCAAGCATCACCATGAGCCTCTAGCAATAATATGCTTTACATTTACCTTTGTCGCGAAATACAAAATCTGAAAAATCCCCAAAGTTCCAATGCAGGAGTGAGTATAAAACTTAGTCGGATTCCCCAATGACTTCACTACTCACGCCACTAGGATAGAAGAGTTAGCACCATTTATATGAAAATTGATTTTATAATTTTTTTTTCTCAAAACCTGTTTATAACTAAATATAAACAGGTTTCCAAAACCATTAATAACTAAAGGCATTACACAAGAGATTTAAACCAATTTTTTAGCAAGTTATTTTTCAAGAAAAAAACCCATCAATATTAAGATCCATTTCACAAACATTTATTTTTTGCATACCCAACCATTCCAAAAACACATGCAACCAACCATTCGTGCTACCAGAATGAATGGGAAATCCCTAACCCTTATCCATCCCAACAATGATGGGGGAGACTTATTACCCTTATCCAACAAAAATGCACATGAATGTTTGACGAAGGAGAGCCCTAACCATTATCCATCCCAACAATTATGGGGGAAACCCCAAATCCTCATCTATCTCGAATGAAATATGAATGTTTGATGGGGGAGAGCCCAAAAACATATCCACTCCAACACTGATGGGGGATACCCCTAACCATTATCTGTCCCGAATGAAAAATGACTGTTTGACGGGGGAGATCCATAACCCTTATCCATCCCAACACTAATGGGAGATACTCCTAGCCATTGTCCATCCTGAATGAAATATTAACACACACAACATCTTCCCCAAAATCATGCCAGAACATCCTTTCAATACTAACACCTTTTTATTGAAAAACATTTCCATCAAAACCATTTCAATTCCATACCATTTCAATTCCAAACCATTTCAATAAAACTCCATTTTTATTGAAAACAAATTCCATTAAAGTCATTTCAATCTCAAACACTTTCAATAAAACCCCCTTTTTATTGAAATCCCATTTTTCATAAAAAGAATTACAATTTAAGAAAATCCATAACTTAAAATTATCAATTTTAATTTATGAAACCAAATCACATTGCATAACAATTCACCAAGATTTCACAATTTCACTAAAACCATAAATCATACCTAAATAAGACTAATTCTAGGATTATCACAATAAATTCTACACCAAACACTAAATTGGAAAGCATGACAATCAGTTCTACTTAGTTGAGTCGAGAAAGAATCCCCCTACCTTTATGGTTTTTACGGAAACCACCACAAATGATGAATGATCATTAAAATCGGGTTTCTTCCTTAAGAACCCGCCTTAGATCTAATCTCCTTGAAATTTAATGACCAAATCTCATCATATTTGGCATCCACACACTTAGATCAACCCATTAAAGTTGTAGATCTATGAAACTGAAAAAATATGAGAAGTAGATCTTAGTAAATCTAAGAAACCATTCATGAATGAAGAAGAACGATAACATACATTAAGAATCCTTCTTTGATTCTCCAAGAGAATCCATCGTATCACCTCCGGAATGATGGGATAAACTTCTCTAGCCTTAGGGACCTCTTAGGAGGAAAAAAATCCACTCAGAGGAAACAACGTGTGAGATACACCTTAATAGGATCTCGTTTAATTCACCGCATGGTTTTCTCGCATAGTTTGACAAACCATGCACTAACCATGCGTTATCCTCTGCCTAGACAGACACTCTACGCAAGGTTTTGCTACATGGTTAGACAAACTATGCACTACCCGTGCAAAAGCTACTGCCTCAAGGGCCAACTATGCACATTTTGGCCGTATGGTTTAGACAACCTCTGTGCCACCTGTGTGACTTCCCATTTGCCCCAAAACATCATTTATAGTTTCCAGACTCTCCCATTAATCACCCAAAACATTTAAACTATAAAAAGCATCAAGAAAGGGTTATATACAAGAAATATGGGTTACTACATTAATAATTGTATTTATTCTGAAAATTTGATGGATAATTCTCTTTGAGTTCAATAATATAAAATTTAATATTAATGAATGTCCCTGAATTCATATAAATATATTGTTGATATAAAGGTAAAATTAAATATTTCACACTATAAGGAATTAAAAGATAAATATATGAATTAGGAAGAGATGTATAGTCAAGAAACAATATTAAAAGTAGAAAATATGGTTTCATCAAAATGTATAGAGTATGAAACTATAAAAATTATGGGTATGATTTTTTTCAATGATTATTGTCATATATCGTAGAATAATAATATGAATATATATAAATAGGATATGAAAAAATTGAGTGTTCCCATATGAGATTAATAATAGATTACTTTTTTATATTTAAATCAGATCCTATGGTTGATAATTACTTTAAATTTGAAGATACAGTTTATAAATCTGTTGTATTTATTGAGGATGATATAGTAAAAGATCGAACCACATCATGAAGTAAATATGAATATTTTATTTGAAATAAAAAACACAATTTTCACCCAATGAGAATCATGTATTGAAACTTGTATGTTAAAAAAGTTATGCATATAAATAAATTGTGGAAAATTCAACCACGATGTTTATATGGGAAGTAATGTCTTCACGTGATTCCATTGAAAGAATGAATATGAAAATAATGAGTAATGTGATATACTTGAATAACATGATCATATGTTGAATTTATATATATAATTAATAAATAGCACCATAATCATCGATGGATTCATTTAGGGACAAGTAAAATGAGAATATGATATTTTTAATAATGAAAATTATTATCAGTTGTTAAATTAATGGACGATAATTAATGGTGTAGTATTCTATTATAAAAAGCAAGATTTTTGTAAACAATTGTACTTTAATAAATATAGTGTCTAATATATTATATCAATATATAATGAACTAAATTTAACATTGATACATTTTAAAATAAAATTAATACAAAAATATAACCCATAATTGAAAGAAATATTGATCAATAAAAAATCAATAAAAATAGGATTATGATAAAATAATTTTCAAATGGTTTTTTTATAATAAAATTTAATTTTGTAATATATTTTATATTCATTTAATTTTTTTATTTAATTTATTTTTTTTTAGAAAAATAATTTTTTTGTTTATAATTTAAATATTGTCTTAATTTCATATTTCATAATTGTTTTGACAAAATTTATTTTTAGTGATTATTGAAAAATATTATTTTACTAAAAAATATAGTTTATGTAACAAATCAAGATTCCACGTTATTCTTCTCTTTGAATAATACAGTAGAGTGTGTTGTACGTCACTTCGAGTTCTAACACACACCACAACCAATCAAACTAGCCGTTATGAATAGTAATGACCAATTTTTTAAATTATATATATTTTATCTTTCAAAATGGACTTCATTTTTGGATTTAAAATATCGAAATTAGCTTAGGGTGAGTTTTTGGTAGTTTTATGAAAACTTTCATATTTTGATAAATAGTAATAATTACTAAATTTTAATTAAAAACAAATTTTTTTATCGAAATAATTAATAGTGATAAATTATGAATTTGAGTTGTTTTAAATTATATTTAGAATATATTTTTACAATTTAATCCAATGTTGTTCATTGGACATAATTTCAAATTTAAACCGGACATAAACAAGTGTCAATCTTTTGATAGTTATTATTTCTTAAAAACACACTTTTTTGTTTCGACAGTGGGAATTAATTTTAAATTAATAAATGAAACTTCAATGTTCGGAATTTTGAAAAATAAACTTTATTATTGAATTCAGAATATCAAAATTAGGTTAGTGTAAATTTTTTGTATTTTTTTGATAATTTTAATTTTTGATTAATAGTGAAAAACACCCAGTTATAGTTTAAACCCGAATTTTGATTTAAATAATTATTTATTTTATTTAAATTATTTAATGTCAAATTAGATACATAATACCTATATAAGTTCAATGAAATTCATTGGAGTCAGTTTATAATCATTTTACATATATAAAAAGTTTATTGAACTTTTCACCGTTTTTTACCCACCTCCTTGGAGCTTTTGTAAATTCACATAAAACACAATTTTACCACTTTTGTGAGCTGAAATTAGAAAATCTAAGAGACACGGTTAATATCATGCCGTAAAATGTGGTTCAATGAGATGAAAATAATTTTTGGTGAATAGTAACTTTTTTTCTTTTATTTACCATGGTTAAAAGTAAATAGGGTAATTAAAGGTAAAAATCATATTAATATTACCCTCATATTTGTCCTAATTATATTGGACAAGTTTATCTCGACCAAAAACAACCTTAGGAAGAAAATATTATCATTTAGTTCCACTTGGATTAGATTAGGAAATTTATTATTATTTAATTCGATGAAGAGTTAAAAGAGTTAAAATAGAATTTTAATAACTAAAACAATTTTAATATAAGAATTTACATAAGATAAATTTGATTATAAATATTCATTGAAAATATAAAAATATTTCCTATATCATGTTATTTTATTTATAATTTTTATAAATTAAATAAATAAATTTATTTCTGACACAATGATGATGCAATAATTACATTATTCAAGAAAGAATCAAATAAATGGTATTATAAATATAATCATATAGATAATTTTAATGTTTTTATGACATACACGAATGTTATATGTGCATATAAAATGTTTGGATAGATTCAAGGTATTTTTTTTAATTAATAATGTTTTTATTATTTTATAAAAAAAATAAATACCAAATAGTGTCAAAATTGACATAAAATAGTTTTTAAAACAAATATTATATTATTAATTGAAATAATAATCCTAAAAATCTATGGTTCGGAGAAAAGACTTATATAATAATATATATGACATTAATAAACCAATTGGGGTTCTATTGGATGTATATAGTATGTTTATTAACAATATATTGTAAAAATACAAGAAGACACGGTAAAAGTTAAATTATTTAACTTAGAGTTAAATCTAAATGATACGGTTAAAATGGTAGCCTAAACATTTAGAAAACCTATTGGTTGAGTTTTTTTCGACCTATACACACCTTATACTTTAAATAATTATCTTTGGAGCCATTAGAAACTGAATATAAATTTATTATAAAATAATATTTTAACCTTTTCCTAAGGTTCCCCTCACCCCTCTTATAAAAGGGTACTCCCCCTCTTCTCCAATTCACACCTTATAATCCATTTGGATCGGCCAAAACCTTCCCCAATACTCTCTTAACTATCCTCCCTTAAACCTAGAGGCCTTAGTTTGATCAATAAGCCAACCTATTGAGCGATTTTGATCAAATCAAAAGGGAAATCCCGAAGAAGAGGTAATGAAATCACCACCCTCTTTCAAGTTCCTTTCTTCTTCCACTTCTTTTTTCCTTATTTTTTACATTAAAAATATTAAATCCAGTATATAATATATACTATAATGTTATTATAATTATTTTACAACCAAATTCCATATTCTATTCACCCTTTGAATGACATGTCACCGTACATGCGTACGTACAACTTACCGTCTCCACGGCGTGGTGTAATTGTTATTCAATACATTATTATTTGGATGAGTATAAAAAAGATGTGTATTAGATGTAAATAATAAATATAAAATGATAATTATTCTTTATAAATTATATACCATTCAATTATATATTATATTAATATCAAAATAATGATATTTTTTCTTCTGCGTACGTACGGATTACCGTCTCCACGACACGATAAGATTAATTTCCAAGTTCACCATTCATCGGAGATTATAGAAATATATATTACTAATAAGCATGTAATATATGACCTAATAATTCTACTTGACATATATATATATATATATATTTATATATATAAGTATTTATGTACTTACATATATCTTATTCACTAACTTTCGTTCAATACTATATGAAAACGAAAACAACATTTATGCGTACGTACAGACTACCATCTCCATAAATAGTGTTTTTCATTTCATATATATGTCTATTATAAATTTTAATATTCTAAATATATATGATAAATAAATCATGTTTTATATTCTAGGATTATTTAAATCATGATCAAAGTGATACAATCAAGAGTAACAAGTTAAAACATGTACGATAAAGAAAGCAATTATTACCCAAAATATTAATATAACATGGAAATTATTATTAAAAGGTTAGTATAAAGTCATAAATGAATAATTTAGGATATCAGAAATATTAATATGGTTTCTGTATAATTTAATAACATACTATAAGTCTTTATACAGGAGGCTAAACGTACCCTCGACTAATGGAAAGTGCAATGTAAGGGGTTTTCATCTCACTATTTATTCCCGTGAGATTCATGCCATATTTCCACTATTACCTTTTGTGACATGTATGTACTTCCCATAATTGTATTATTTGTGTAATACACTTTAATTTATGTGTATTTACATATTCATTGTATTATACTTCTTTCATTGGGTGAATGTTTTGTAAGTCACCAAATTGGTAAGGATTTATTTCACAATCTCTTCATTATCCGAGGATGTTTATAAATAATTATCTACTAGGACGTATTTATCATCCACATCCATGTTTCGTAAAAATGTATTTTAAAAATTCAATCTATTTTACAGAATAAGGGTTAATGTCATATATACCCCTGTTTGACTTTTTTGAAGATGTTTATAAAGGAATCTTTACGTCATTTTCCAAACAAGGTCCTTTTTAACCTTTTCGTCAAAATTTTGGTAAGAATGTTTTTTTAAATCATATGGCAGGTGCGGTTATTATCCACTGTTATTACACCTTTTATGCTTCCCTTACAAGATTATAAAAATATTTTTAATGTAAATTTTTTCTTTTACAATTATGAAACTTTTAAATGATTTCCAAAAAAGAGATATTTCTCTCAAATAGTTTTGATTTCATCTATGTCAATATCCTTTGATGGATTTTTAGCTTATTTTAGGTTGATTTATTATGATACAAATCATCCATATTGTATTTATGGTTTTGTGATATGTTTGACTATGGATGAGTTACCTTTATACCATTAATGGTTTATAATTAATGTTTTGGAATTCCGTATGGTTGTTTTAATATGAATCATTATGTTATATTTCATTATCTTCTTAAGATGAATGTGTTGGACTAGTATGTTCTAGGTTGGGGACTAGTAAAGTAAGCCCTCTAGGTTGGGGTCCGGTTACAGTAGACCCTCCAGTTTGGTGTCCGGTTATTAGAGACATTCAGGGTTGGTGTCTGGTTATTAGAGTCACTCTGGGTTGGTGTCTAGTTTTTAGAGGCACTCCAGGTTCGTGTATGGTTATTAGAGGCACTCTGGGTTGGATTTTGGTTACAGAGGCTCTCTGGGTTGGGTTCTAGTTACAGTTATCCCTAAGGTCTTGGCATGAGTCCTTAGCACATAAATTAAAGTTCGGCATTATGCATTCCCTTGTTATGAAAGTTGTTATTGATATTGTATGTGATTATACGATTAGTAGAATATCCATGTGAATATGTAAATGGAATTATTTCATTTTTTTCCATATTATGCTAGAGTTAATGTTTAAAAGTTTTTTGTTTAAGTTATACATTGCCTTATAAGTTTATGTTTTAATGCAAGTTTTTTCTATATTGTTGTCCTTACTGAGCATCTGAGCTCACCCCTTTATGTGTTTTATTTTTCCCAGGATTAAAATAAGTGTATTGTGATTGATATGAAGGGTTAAGCCATAGGAATAATGGTGTTCGTAAAGGATTATTTATCTTGTTTTGTTATAATGTGTAATGTAACATTCATGTATGTAATCTATTTTCCAAGACTGCTAAACTGATCGGTCCTTTGGGACATGATTCCGTGTAATCATGCCAATGTATTAAAATAATGCACTGAATCTGGGTAACTAGGGTCAGGGTGTTAAAGTTGGTATCCGAGGAAGTTTAGTAATAACCTTGGAATCTAGATTTAGATATAATTTGATTAGAGCACATCACACTAAGATAAACTTTGAGGATTGGTATAAAAGAACTTTCTAGAATTTTGGTATTGTAGAGATTTTCTGATTTTTCCATGAAATACATCCCTGTATGGATACGAGCAGGTAGAGGTGTCTCTGGCACAGATGTACCTAGGGGTAAAACCCGAAAACACTGCTTTGAGATAGACTCGAACGAGAACTGGTGCACCACAAAGAGCCTTGCTGCACTCTTGGTTACAACACTCCCGGGCGATATGCTTAGGATAATTCTCATTTTCTTTACAAACCATTATGAAGGGCTTATGAGTATACACATACCCAAAGAAAACATTTTTATAATTATGGATTATATCCATAAATTATTTAATTAATGTTAAGTGTTTTACAAGTTCGAAATTAGGTATTGTTATTCATAAACTAATCTACTGTATGCCATTGTTTAGAAATGGCGCCCAGTAAAAGGAATGAAAACTCCACTAGTACACATGATCCAAAGAGTAAGAAGGATCATATCATTCATGGTCCTAAGCCAGAATTTATAAGGGAATTAATCTCCCATGTATTATCATCATATGAAGAAAAAGTATCTTGTGATGATAAGATATGTAAAGAATTCTCGGAGTCCTATGGCATTGAAGGGAAGCCAGAGAAGAAGATGATGGTAGAAAGAAAGAATGATAAAAGGAAGAACGTAAAGAAGGATTTTCCAATATGTTATAACTATAGAATGTATCACCTTGGAAAATTCTTGAAGGAAATGAGAGTATGTTATAATTTTGCAGAAAAGGACACTAAGTATGTGACTGAAAGTGTATGAAAAAGGTTTCAAATGTACAATGCCTCAATTGCAAGGAGTTTGGACACTATGCGAACCAATGTCCCAGTCATCAGACTATGCCGCAAATGATGTTATTGGATAACAATCAAGTTATGATACTACCACCAATGAAGAGGAATGACTGGTTTTTTAATGTTGTTATTTTGTAATTATTTCATTTAAGTGTTTTATCAATGATGTTCTAGAAATAAATAAGGATTGTACTGTAGTACAATTTCATTGAGGATTTGAGAATTTATGGTACTATGAAAAAGTGATCTACAACAAGTTAAAAATTTCAGAAATTACATGGATGAAGGAAAGATAAACCTTGAAATGCTCCTAATACCGAGGTACTGATTTTGGAATAAGATATGGTTGATTTGGGTAAATTATAATGGATATTCTTAAATACCTTGAAATTGATTAATTATTTTTCATCGTTGGAGTTTACAACATTTTTTTATAGGATTATATCATGTATTATATAAATAATAAGGGAGCATGAATGTAATCAATAAGGTTTTATGGTAATTCACGATGTTACCATGTTTTAGAATAATATATGGTGAAGGTGTTCACATGTTATTACATGGAAAAAGGATCTTCATTGTGTTTAAAATCCTAATAAATTTAGGACTGTGTGTTTGGATTGTAGTATTTTGTATAAGTCTAATGGTTGAATGGATTAAGTTTGAAAGGTAATTTTTGGATTTTTATAAATGGACAACACGCATACCGTGTGACAACCCGTCACGTTAGACAAAGCTGCGGGAATCGAACCCACAACCATAGTGCGATTTGGATTTATCACCTACCAGTGGAATACATGAAGTCACTTGATTGTATAATGTATATTCTTTTTTTAAAGGGTATGATATGTTAATTATACATTCATTATATTTGGAACTTTATACAATTAGGATAAATAGAGTATTTTTGAGTTGTATTATGTTTTGTAGTGAAAGATGAGTTTGTGGTAGAAATTTATTAATGGATAAAAATATAATTATAAAGTAAGTATATATCCATATGATTTTATCCAATCTCATAAATAAATACCTCAACATTAAGAAAAGGAACATAGAACAATAATGTTGTCCTAGATGGCACCTTAGATCATTAAAAATTCATGGCTTTGGGATTATTGGCCTTTTTATAACCATGTTCTCTACCACACTCCATCAGATATTGATTATTAGATTTCTCTTCCATATCCATATTTTCGTACATGGAACCGTATTATTTGTTATTTTCGGTAACCTTCATACTTACCACTCTTTATTTTAAATAGAGGCCTCATTAATCCATTTTTCGATGTGGGATTTAATCTAAGATATTTTGAAATGTCAACCCCAAAATTCAAATACCGAGCATAAATTGCGAGGACAAAATTTATTGAAGGAGGGGAGAATGTAACACCCAATTATTCCACGGTGCGCTTCTCTTTGAATAATACAATAGCCTGTGTTGTACGCAACTTCGAGTTTTGACACACACCACAACCAATCAAACTAACTGTTATGAATAGTAATGCCAACTTTTTGAAATTTCATACATTTTATAATTCAAAATGGACTTCATTTTTGGATTCGGAATATCGAAATAAGCTTAGGATGAATTTTTTGTATTTTTCATAAAACATTCATATTTTGATGATTATTGAAAATTACAAAATTTTAATTAAAATCAATATTTTTTTTAGAAATAAATAATAGTTATAATTTATGAATTTGAGTGGTTTTAAATTATATTTATAATAAATTTTTACACATTAATACAATGTTTTTCATTTGACATAATTTTTAATTTAAACCAGACATAAACAAGTGTCAATCTTTTGATAGTTATTGTTTCTTAAAAACAAGCTTTTTGTTTTGAAAATGGGAATTAATTTTAAATTAATAAATGTAACTTCTATGAGATGAATTTGGTAAAATATACTTCAATATTGAATTCGGAATATAAAAATTATCTTAGGGTAAATTTTTGGCATTTTTCTGAAAACTTTTAATTTATGATAAATATTGAAAAACAATGAGTTATAGTTTAAAACTGAATTTCTTTCAAATAATTAATTATTTTATTTCAATTATTTAATGTAAAAATAAATAAATAATACCTATATAAGTTCAATGTAATTCATTGGTGTCAGTTTATAATAATTATATATATATATATATAATTTATTGAATTTTTCACTCTCTTTTACCCACCTCCTAGGAGCTTTTGCAAATTCACATAAAAATTAATTTTATCGATTTTATAGGATGAATTTCGAAAATCCAATAGAAACGGTTAATATCAAGGAGTAAAATGTTGTTCAATGAGATGAAAATATTTTTTGGTAAATAGTAACTTTTTACTTTTATTTACCACTGTTAAAAGTAAATAGGGTAATGAATGGTAAAAATGATATTAATATTACCCTCACACATCTTCTAATTCTATTGGACAAGTTTATCTCGACCAAAAACAACCTTAGAAATAAAATATTTTCATTTAGGTACACTTGGATTAGATTAGGACACTTATTATTATTTAATTCAAAGAAGAGTTAAAAGAGTTAAAATCTAATTTTAATAACTAACACAATTTTAATATAGGGTTACACATAAGATAAATTCGGTTATAAATATTAATTGAAAATCTAAAAATATTTCCTACATCATGATATTTTATTTATTATTTTTAGACATTAAATAAATGAATTTGTTTATGACACAATGATGATGCAATAATTACCTTATTCATGAAAGAATCAAATAAATGGTATTATAAATTTTAAAATAAAAAAAATTTAAATGTTTCTATAACATAAAAGAATTTTATAGGTGAATATGAAATGATAGAATAGATTTATTGTAATTTTTTGGAGTAATATTGTTGTTATTATTTTAACAAAAAACAAATACCAAATAGTGTCAAAATTGACATAATATAGTTTTAAAAAAAAATATTATATTATTAACTAATATAATGATACTAAAAATCTAAGGTTTGGCCAAAAAAAGTATATAATAATATATATGAAATTAGTGAACCAATTGGGGTTTGATTGGCAGTATATAGTATGTTTATAATCCATATAGTGTAAGAATACAAGAAGACACAGTAAAAGTTAAATTATTTAACTTAGAGTTAAATCAAAATGATAAGGTTAAAATGTTAACCTAAACTTGTCTAAAACGTATTGGTTGAGCTTTTTTTCGACCAACCCCCACCTTATAATTTAAATACTCAACTTTGGAGCCATTACAAACCGAATATAAATTTATTATAAAATAATATTTTCAGCTTTTTCTAAGGTGCTTCTAACCTTTCTTATAAAAGGTCACTCCCCCTTATCTCTAATTAAAACCTTATAAGCCATTCGGCTCAGCCAAACCCTACCCAAATATCCTATCAACTATCCTCCCATCAACCTAGAGGTCTTATTTTGATCATAAATCCAACCTAGGGTTCCCTTTTGATCAAATGAAAAGGAAGAACCCGAAGAAGAGGTAATGATTTCACCACCCTATTTCATGTTCCTTTTTTCTTCCACTTACTTTTTCTTTATTGTTTCCATTATAAAATAAATACTCCAGTATATTATATATACTGTGATGTTATTATAATTATGGTACAACCAAATTCATTATTATATCCACCCTTTGAATGACATGTCACCATACGTGCGTACGTACGGATAACCATCTCCACGTCGTGGTGTAATTGTTATTCCATACATTTTTATTTGGATGGGTATAACAATGATGTGTATTATATGTAAATAATAAATATAAGATGATAAGGATTCTGTATATATTATATACCATCAAATTATATATTATATTAATATCAAAAGAATGATATTTTCGCTCGTGCGTACGTACGGATTACTGTCTCCATGATGCGATGAGATTCATTTCCAAGTTCACCATTCATTGATGATTATAAAAATATATATTACTAATAAGTATGTAATATATGACATAATAATTCTACTAGATATATATATATATATATATAAGTATTTATGTACTTACATATATCTTATTCACTTACTTCCGTTCAATACTATATGAAAACAGAAACAATGTTTATGCGTACGTACGGACTACCATCTCCATAGAAGGTGTTTTCCATTTAATATATACGTCTATTATAAATTTTTATATTATAAATATATATGATAAATAAATCATGTTTTATATTCTGGATGTATTTAAATCATGACTTATGTGATACAATCAAAAGTAACACGTTAAAACACGTACAATAAAGAAAGCAATTATTACCTGAAATATTAATATAACATGGAAATTATAATTAAATGGTTAGTATAATGTAATAAATGAATAATTTATGATATCATATATATTAATATGGTTCTGGTTTAATTTAATAACATAAAATAGTCTTCATAGAGGAGGCTAAACATACCCTCTACTAATGGAAAGTGCAAGGTATGGAGTTTTCATCTCACACCTTATTCCCGTGAGATTCATGCCATATTGCCACTATTACCTTTTGTATGGTGTATGTACTGCCCATAATAATATTCTTTGTATAATAAACTATAATTTATGTGTATTTACATATTCATGGTATGATACCACTTTAATGGGGTGTATGTTTCGTAAGTTATCAAATTGGTAAGGGTTTATTTCACAATCTATTCATTATCCGAGGATGTTTATACATAATTATTTACTGGGACCTCTTTATCATCCACATCCATGTTTCATAAAAATGTATTAAAAATAAATTCATAATATTTTACAGAATATGGGTTAATGTAATTTATACCCTTGTTTGACTTTTTATAATACGTTTATAAAGGAATCTTTACATCATTTTCCAAACAAGGTCATTTTTAACCTTTTCAACAAAATTACAGTAAGAATGTTTTTAATTTATACGATAGGTGCGGTTATTTTCCACAGTTATTACACCTTTGAAGCTTCCCTTACAAGCTTATAAGAATATTTTTAAAGTAAATTTTTTTCTTTTATAATTATGTGACTTTTAAATGATTTCAAAAAAATAGATATTTCTCTCAAATAGTTTTGATTTCATCTATGTCAACATACTTTGATAGATTTTAATCTTGTTTGAGGTTGAGTTATTATGATACAAATCATCCATATTGTATTTAAGGTTTTATAATATGATTGACTATGTATGAGTTATCATTATTACATTAATGGTATATGATTTATGTTTTGGAATTCGGTATGCTAGTTTTAAGATGAATGTTTATGTTATATTTCATCCTCTTCTTAAGATGAATGTGTTAGACTAGTAGGTTCCGGGTTGGGGACCGGTAAAAGTAAGTCCTCCAGGTTGGGGTCCAGTTATAGTAGACCCTCTGGGTTGGTGTCCGGTTATTAGAGGCACTCCGGGTGGGTGTCTGGTTATTACAGGCCCTCCGTGTCTCTGTCCGGTTATTTGAGGCACTTCGGGTTGGTGTCCGGTTATTAGAGGCACTCAGGGTTGGAGTCCGGTTACACAGGCTCTCCGAGTGGGGTTCCAGTTACAGTTATCCCTTAGGTCTTGGAATGAGGCCTTTACACCGAAATTAATTTTCGGCATTATGCATTCCCTTATTATGAAAGTGGTTGTTGATATTTCATGTGATTATTCGATTAGTAGAATATCCATGTGAATAAGTAAATGACACTATTTCATTTTATTTTTTCTATATTATGCTGAAGTTCAAGTTTAAAAGGCTTTTGTTTTAGTTATACATTTCCTTAAATGTTTATGTTTATTTATGAAAGATTCTGCTATATTGTTATCCTTACTGAGCATCTGAGATCACCGCTTTCTATGTTTTATTTTTATTAGGATTCCAAGAAGTGTATTGTGATTGATATGCAAGGTTAAGCCAAGGGAATAAAGTAGTTTTTAAAGGATTATTTATATTGTTTTGTAATAATTTATAGTGTAACATTCATGTATGTAATCTATTTTCCAAGACTGCAAAACAGATCGGTCTTCGGGACATGATTCCTTGTAATCATGCCAATGTATTAAAATAATGCACCGACTCTAGGTAACTGGGGTCGGTGTGTTAAAATATATAACTATTTCAAAGCGTTTGTATTAATAAAGAACATATAAATTTATTTATTTTTCCAAGTAATATATAATGAGTGAAAATATACCTTTCAAAATACTATTATATATTTTTAAAATCTTATTTTACTATTTTATGAACGCGAGTAATATTTTTCTACAATAGAAACTCTATTAATTATTTTTTAATTTAAAGAAATATAATTTTTCACAAATTATGTTTTATATTTCATTAAATGAATCATAATTTTTTAGTAAACTATTTTATATCATGAATGTTATATAAAATAAAAAATTAGGCATACCAATAATTTATATCCATTAAAATGAACTTTTTCTTAAAATATTCTCTTACGTGTAACATATAATTATGTATTAATTGATTTTCTCAAAAAAAAATTCCTGATAATGTTGATATCATATTTCAAGATAGTATGTTAAACTTTTTTTATAAGAACATTTTTTCTATTTTGAAGTTAATTAGATAAGTGAAATGTTATTAACACATTAAAAACAAAAATGGTAAATGTAAAAATTACAAGAGTTAATGAAAATAAAAAATTCTAAAAGGCATGAAAATTCTTTTTTGAGGAATTTATGACTTATATAATCCTCCAATATATTATCTTGCACATTATAGATTTATTTACATAAAATAATTTCTATATATATATATATTAAATTGAAATTTTTACAGAAAGTATATTATCACCATATAAAAAAAATCCTCTCACCACCCCATCAAGATACCCCCAATTGAATTTTTTCCCACATTTAACAATTCATATTTACTTCCATGTGTATCATATTCCTTTTATCTGATCATATTTCTAAATGATTCTTTTATAATATATCTATTTTATTTATATCTTCAAATTAAATCCCATGTCCTTAGTATTTTATAACTTCTTCACAACATATTTACCATTCATTCCAAAATTAAAAAAAAATATTTTTAAAATTACAATATAATTTCCTATATTTTTCATTACATTTATTTTTTAATCAACGGTAATAATTAATTTTTTTCTTTCAAATTTTCAATTTTGAAAAATGAAATTGATATTTTTGCGTATGTGGAATACCATCTCTCTATGTAACGAAACTCAATATATATATATATGCTTATAATAAATAATAATTTCATAAAACATCATTAAATCCCATATTATTATTATTATATCATTATGATTTTTTAATAATGATATTATTTAAAAATACACAACCTTAAAAAGATTAATTTATCATTAATTATAGTTTTTCATGTTTTTTATTTAAAAACCTGATTGAGAAATTCTATAAAATAATATATTGGAGTACCATTAAAAAATAATAAACAATATGATATAGTATAAATATTTAAATAAAATGTTGACATTTTTTTTCTAATGGTAACATAAATATTATTCCTATTGATATATATACATTTGTTTTTTCATTAAAAATAATCAAGACATTCTTTTTACTAGTTTCATATCTGTGAAATTTAACTAAAAATATCATACAATGAAAATATCAAATTTTAAAAAAATCATAAAATGTATAATCTAGTACCATGTATTTTTTTGGGAATTATTTACATTAGGAGAAGTATGAATATGAATACAACTATTTATAATATTGTTTAATATGATCAAGATTACTCACAAAAGATACTTAAAACACACAATAGCTTACTATATTAAATATATTGATAAATTATAAATTAATACTATAGAATATTTTTAATATTAATAACCTTATGAATATGTGATTAATCAGTTTATATTTTTTTATATGATTATTTACTTTGATCAAAAATTATTTAAATTAAATTAAGGGTTTTATTGAGATAATTACCTATTTATTGGGTTGTTTCCTTTTATTTAATTAATATTAATTTCACAAATTTTTCATTATTACAGAAAAATGTAGATTTTTGTACATTTATAATTAATGTTAATTACATATTGTCATCAAAAACCATTTATTTGTAACAATTTTTGTGAAAATAATGTATAAAATTTGTAGGAATAAGCCCATAGTAAGAAAATGATTCTTTCTTACATGTCAAAGTTTTTCATATTATATATTTTTTATTGATATAAAAATAGTTTTTCTTATATATTTTGTATATTATTATTTAATTTTTTTTATAAAATTAATTTCTTTCAATGCCTCTTTGATGATGATTTCATTAAAACTGACTAATCAACAAAATAACATAATTTTTCATTATTTACTAGTTAAGATTTATTATCATTATTATTTTGTTCTTTTTAAGGATATGAAATTTGAAACTATTTATAATTATTTATTTATATAATTACTAATCCATTTTTTATAGGTTTTTGAAATAAATACACACTCATATTTTGTAACGATTTTTAAAATGTTTTTGAAAATAAATTCACATATATTTTTATCCAAATATATATATCTCATGATGTAATTTTTATGTATAATATATAAGTTATTATGATATTATTGGATTTGAAAAATAATATTATTGAAAATTTATAATTCTTACATTCATAATTTGTGATGTTTGGTTAGTTTTTATGAAAGATATACCTTTTCGGTTGGTTCATGATGATATATTGATGACCTATTTTAAGTAGAAAAACATATTAATGGTGATTAGGGTGGGTTATTATATCAGATTATTGTTATTATTTTTATATGTATATCACATGAGAAATTCACACAGTAGCATAATTTTGTTTTTCCAATTGGCATGTAAAAAATGGATTTTCCCACATTTTCTATTATGTACATAATGAGTTTGTTTATAAATTAAGGGGAATAATGACTTTTCTCAAAAAGGATTTCATATGAATATGGTTTTCCCGCATTTGCATTAATTTATCAAGTTATACAAAATTTCCACATTTTTTATCTTGTTATGTAATAATTCTAAGATTGTGTTCATTCTTCTTGATATACTATGTTTTCATATTATGACTTATTATTTAACTATTTCATATTTTAATGTCAGAATATAGTGTTTTAAGATTATTTACATGTATTTTGATCTATAAAATTGATTTTTTTCTTCCATAATGATATTTATATAATATAATATTTAAAATCTATTTTCAATCAATAAAATTTTGGGATTCTATTTATTTTAATAAGATTTGTATCATCTCCTAATGTTCTGCATCAATATTACAATCTAATACATTATAAATTTTTTTCACTTACTGAGTGAATGATCTCACACATTTCTTATGTTTACATTCATATTTTATGAAATCAGTTATCTCATTTTATGTGTTGATAAAGAGTTTATATATGTTCAGAAAAATATTGAAATAATATTTTATGATGTAAAATAATATGTTTAAGAATTTAATCTCCATTTCACAAAATTTTTGGTTCCATTATCCACCAAACTATATTTCAGATATATTCTTATAGTCTTGGAAAAAATCTACTATTTAATTTTTGATTATCATGGGAATATTTTGTTTTTATTTTTTATGCCTCATTTAATTTGGAAATTTGTTTATTTACATTGATAAAATTTGAATTTGTAAATTTTGTTTGAATCCAAGATATATGGAACATACTGATATTATAATAAATGAAAAATGATAAATTAATAAATATATTTTATGAAATAATTTACATGATTTAGAAATTCTAGAAACCCCACAAAAATCAGAATAAATCTATTATTAAATATAAAAAAAGATTAAAATTGTAAAACAATAAAATTTATTACTTTTTTAAGGTAAATAATAAAGATTAGTTAATATTGAAAACATTTATATTTAATAAAATATGATTTCATTATTATATGAATTTAAATTTTTATAAAAAATTTAAATTTCATTAAGAAATTTAATTCTACAAATCAATATATTATTCCTATGAATTTTATTATCTTTTCAGAAAATGATTATTTTAAAATAAAAAATATAGTTTCTAAAAATTTTTTTATTGAAATTTATTAAGGAAAATGAATATCCAATAGGTGAAAAAAAACATTTCAGTGATAGCATATTTATTTAATGAAAATAATTATTCATTTTTATATATTTATTCTGATTATAAATCCAATGTGAATCACTTATTACACAATGTTTAAATGTCTGTTAAATTGTATTTTTGAGAATTTTAATTGAATCTAGTAAATTTAATATCAAATTTTATTATGGATTTTAATAAAATAATAATTTATTTTATTTTTATTTAAAATGATAAAATTCATATCATAGACATTGATTACATAAATTACTCTATCTTTAACATAAATTTGTTTACATTAAACATTATCTTTTCTAAAAAACAAATTATTTCGTGTTTTGTTTTCTAATTGTTTGTATAAATTTTTAAAAGTGTATACATATTAAATAATAAAATAATACTAAAATTCCAAATTAAAATGATCTATAAAATTAGTAACAATTTTTTTTCATAAAATTTATTTACAATGGTTAGATATTAATTTGAATGGTTGAAATAAATTTTTATAAATTTTTATAACCTAATCCCAACATCATAAAGACACTATATGTTATCTAAAAATTGATTGGATGAAAGTAATAAGTACCAAAAATCACTTCTGCACAAATATAGACTGTATTCAATAAATTTAAAATTGAATCGTATATTTATATTACTATAAATGTAATGGTTACATAAAAAACTCCCCATCTCTTCACTTTTAAAAAGTCAAAGATTCTATCACTACATGAATCTCCCATACATAAAAATTAACTATTAAGATATAATCACTCTTCTATTCTTATCAACCCATCACACTTCAATAGTTTTTTTAAATTCATTAGTTTTCTGAAGGATTTCATTTTATAAGAATTTTTCCTATGAAAACAAATACTTCCACTATGAGTATTAGTTTATCTTAAAATTTTATTTTACTTTAATACATAAAAACCATAGAATCATTTTTATAAAATAAAATATTAAACATTAGTATAATAAAATATCACAAATTAAATGGTAAGGTAATTATTCATCATTTTTCTCCAAAAATAATACAATATTTTGTTGATTTTACATGCTTGTATAAAAAGCACCTATATGAAGAGATTTTATTAATTTATCGTCATATTATGGAATGTATTTTAATAAGAATTTATTTTCTGAATAATATTATTTTATAAACAAAACTTAACACTCTAAAATGATAATTCTTTTTATAACACATTTCCATCAATTAAATAAGGAATATGATCCTTAATTGTGAATATTAGCATACTACCACCTCCATGATTTTTTTAACACTTCCCATAGTTTATAGTAATATAAATATAATATATATATATGATAATAATGAAAATTTTATTCTTTTTAATATTTCATTTCGTCATTATCTAAATACATTACTGTACTCCAGAAAACATTACGTTATGTTAAATTTTACATCATTTTTACCACTATTATAAACTATTTTATAACAATTATTTCAAAAATGATTTTAGGAATTCATTAAATAATAATAAAATAAAGTTATTATATATTATATCATTTATTAATTACTTATTATTGGTTTATACTGTATTAAAATATTTATAATATCAAACATTTCCACCAATAAATTTATCGAAAACTAGTTCACCATGATTTCAATTTTCGGAAATCATATTCGTATCATTTACATAATATATATTATATTAAAATAATCTAAAACTAATTATTATATAATGAATGTTCTTATAAAATAATTAGAAATTAATTAAAATATTATAATTTTTAAAAAAATTATGATAAATAAAGATAGAAAGTTTCAGTAAAATTGAATTTATAGCAACATCAGGTAACAATAAATATTATGTAAATTCCATCATCCTAAATTTTTCTCTTAGAAAACAATTTTATATTATGTACCTAATAACATTAATGTGTTATATATACTAACAATTTTTTATATTATATCCAAAATTTAATTTTACACATTTTAATTTAAGTCCAATTTTAATATATTGATTTCATAAGGATATGATATAAATTATCCTGTAATTTTCAGGGATTTTTCCTAAAATTAGATTACATTGAGGAATGTTTATCACACACATAACGTTTTTTTAAATATTGTAATTACATCCCCATTTATAATTTTTTATCCTGATTTTATTATTTTTCATGATATTTAATGTCATAAACTATTTTTTACCACTCATGGGGTTCCTATTTTCAATGTGTCCATGTATATAAGGGGTTTTCTTAACTCAAATATTTTTCAAAGGTTATAATGACTCTTCTATGATTGTTATATTATATTATTGGTCAATTATAAACTATAAATATGTTATATTATATTTCAAACATATTTTATTGTTACTTAATGAATCATACAAATGACTTTATCCTTAATGAATCTAATGTTGTGTAAAAATTTAATTTTATTATTAATAATTCCAATATTTTATAATTTATTACCCATCCATACACACTTTTTAATTACAAAAAATATTATGCTTTATATATAATATACACTATTTATTTTTAATTTCAATAATAATATTATTCTTTTTTAATCATTTTAAAAAAATATTTATCATTATTATGATTTTTATATCAATGAATTGGATTTGATAAATTTAAATGGATGTATTTACATAATTTTTTTACAAATTGATTAATTCTCAAATAAATATTTAATAATCCTAATTTCATTATATGGAATTTTTTTGAAAATTATATTATAATGACTTATATATTTCTTTATTTCCCATCATAAAATATTTTTGATGTTAAATTAAACATTATACTTTATTAAAATATCTAAAAGAATTTGGAAACTTTTTTAATTAATTTTAAATTTTATATCAATGTTTATCTCTCATAGAGTTATTTTTTTATCATTCTCTATTTTTTAATATAATTTTATTCTTTTTAAAAAATCTGATTTTTGATATCTTGTGTTATTTTATGTTACTTTTATGTGAATCTTTTTAATTTTTTAGAGGAACATATTTTTCCATAGGATCATTAAGTTATATTTATAGTTTATTTTATGTGGGAAAAAAATTAATATATTCTTTTGTGTATATTACTATATAATATTCTATTAAATTGGTAGATATATAAATATGTCACATAAACTCAAAAGAGGAAACATAAGGATTTAACCTATGTCAAATAGTACATATGTTGATTTATCTCATGTGAAAGGGTATGTGGGGGGATTTTTAGAAAGAAAAAGGGTATATTAGTGGATTTATATCAATCCATATGTGAACATGGATGGACCTACCCCATGAAAAATGGTACACATAAATATTTATCTAATGATAAAGGGTATGTTTCAGGATTAATCTGATACTAATGGGGTACAGGACTAGATTTCTACCAATACCAATTGTATTATGGAGGATTATCCCACCCCAATGATGGAACACATGATATAATCCCATGCGAACTATTTCATGAATTTATAGATGGGTGGTATTAAAATTTTATTTCTATAATTTTCTTTCCACAATATTTTTTAATTTCCATATATAATTAATTATCCCAATTTTACTATGATTGATAAATTAATATTCCACACCTGTGTTATTTTTTATATGTTAGTTCATGTGAGATTTGATTTTTTATATTGTATCTTATGGAAAACAATTATTGTTCCATTTCCTCTTTAAAAATTAATGTCTCAATATCACATGTTTCTCATAATCATATGATGTAAAACTATACAGAAGATTAATAATTAGTCCCTTAATAAAAAATCCAGATCACCAAATTGTTATTATTTCCTCACATGGGTTATTATGATTTTTTATATCATATTATATTTATAGATGTTACTTTAGTGGGGTTTGAATGATGAGAAATTCTTACCAGTCTTGTAAATTAATTTTGGTTATGTAGCTGATCTTATTAGAAACTGAACCTTTTAGAATTTAAATAGTTATATGTTTATATGGTTTAATTCTTATACTACATTAATGTTGAAAAATAAAACATTTTATAGTCAAATTTTATCATTAATAGTGTTTTAATCAAGAATTTTTACTAACAAATCATAGTGTGCAGTTTTGTGTATTTTGAGGAGAACTCTATTGGATAGGTGTAAATATATAAAAACTATTTTTTAATCCATAGTTTTTCATGTTATCTAATAAATTATATCCATTTAAATATACTAAAATGTTGATGTGAGTTTTCACAATTTAATATAAAGGTAATCTCTCTAAAAAGGATGGTTGAGAGTTCACTGATTCTTAACAATAATATAAGATAATGGCTACACTGATTATAAAATATCAAGAAAACCTTAATTTATATTTTGTGGTAAATTATATATCACTTTTGAAAAATTATAAAGGATTTAAATGTATAACATGTTCACATTGAAAATTATCCATTGTTATCATATATTTGAACCAAGATACAAATATGTTCTTCTGTGAATGATATTTATGAAATCCTAATTCCTTTCTTATAATTTCTTAATATTAATATTTATTAATATATATAAAAATTTAATATATTCTCTTAGTACATGTGAGAGAGGGAAAACACTATTAATTATTTTTTAATTTAATGAAATATAATTTTTCACAAATTATGTTTTATATTTCATTAAATGAATCATAATTTTTTAGTAAACTATTTTATATCGTGAATGTTAAATACAATAAAAAATTAGGCATACCAATAATTTTTATACAAAAAAATGAACTTTTTATTAAAATATTCTCTTACGTGTAACATATAATTATGTATTAATTGATTTTCTCAAACAAATTTTTTTTCTGTTAATGTTGATATCATATTTCAAGATAGTATGTTAAAATTTCTTAATAAGAACATTTTTTCTATTTTGAAGTTAATTACATATGTGAAATTTTATTAACACATTAAAAAAAATGGTAAATATAAAAATTACAAGAGTTAATGAAAATAAAAAAGTCTAAAAGGCATGAAAATTATTTTTTGAGGAATTTATGCCTTATATAATCCTCCAATATATTATCTTGCACATTATAGATTCATTTACATAAAATAATTTCTATATATATATATATATTAAATTGAAATTTTTACAGAATGTTTATTATCACCATATAAAAAAAAATTCCTCTCACCACCCCATCAAGATACCCCCAATTGAATTTTTTCCCACATTTAACAATTCATATTTACTTCCATGTGTATCATATTCCTTTTATCTGATCATATTTCCATATGATTCTTTCATAATATATCTATTTTCATTATGTCTTCAAATTAAATCCCATGTCCTTATTATTTTATAACTTCTTCCCAACATATTTACCATTCATTCCTAAATTAAAAAAAATATTTTTAAAATTACAATATAATTTCCTATATTTTTCATTACATTTATTTTTTAATAAACAGTAATAATTAATAAATTGTTTTCAAATTTTCAATTTTGAAAATTGAAAATAACATTTCTGCGTATGTGGAATACCATCTCTATATGTAACCAAACTCAATATATATATATATGTTTATAATAAATAATAATTTCATAAAACATCATTAAATCCCATATTATTGTTATTATAAAATCATTATGATTTTTTAATAATGATATTATTTAAAAATACGCAACCCTAAAAATATTAATTTATCATTAATTATAGTTTTTCATGTTTTTTATTTAAAAACCTGATTGAGCAGTTCTATAAAATAATATATTGAATTACCATGAAAAAATAATAAACAATATGATATAATATAAATATTTAAATAAAATTTTGACATTTTCTCCTTAATGGTAACATAAATATTATTCTTATTGATATATATACATTTTTTTTTTCATTAAAAATAATCAAGACATTCTTTTTACTAGTTTCATATATGTGAAATGAAACAAAAAATATCATACAATGAAAATATCAATTTTTAAAAAAATCATAAAATGGATAATCTAGTACCATGTATTTTTTTGAGAATGATTTACTTTAGGAGAATTATGAATATGAACAAAACTATTAATAAACTTGTTTAATATGATCAAGATTACTCACAAAAGATACTTAAAACACACAATAGCTTACTATATTCAATATAGTGATAAATTATAAATTAATAATATAGAATATTTTATATATTAATAACCTTATTAAATATGTGATTAATATGTTTATCTTTTGTTATATGATGATTTACTTTGATCCACATTTATTTAAATCAAATTAAGGGTTTCATCGAGATAATTACCTATTTATTGGGTTGTTTTCTTTTATTTAATTAATATTATTTTCACAAATTTTTTCATTATTACAGAAAAATTTATATTTTTGTACAGTTATCATTAATGTTAATTAAATCTTGTCATCAAAAACCATTTATTTGTAACATGTGTTGTGAAAATAATGTATAACATTTGTAGGAATAAGCCCCTAGTAAGAAAATGATTCTTTCTTACATGTAAATGTTTTTCATATTATATATTTTTTATTGATATAAAAATAGTTTTTATTATATATTTTGTATATTATTATTTACTTTTTTTATAAAATTAATTTCTTTCAACGCCTCATTGATGATGATTTCTTTAAAACTGCCTAAACAACTTAATAACATAATTTTTCATTATTTACTAGTTAAGATTCATTATCATTATTATTTTCTTCTATGTAAGGATATGAAATTTGAAACTATTTATAATTATTTATTTATATAATTACTAATCCATTTTTTACATGTTTTTGAAATAAATACACACTCATATTTTTTAACGATGTTTAAAATGCTTTTGAAAAAAAATTCACATCTATTTTTATCCAAATATATATATATCATGATGTAATTTTTATGTATAATATATAAGTTATTATGATATTATTTGATTTGAAAAATCATTTTATTGAAAATTTATTAATTCTTACATTCATAATTTGTGATGTTTGGTTAGTTTTTATGAAAGATACACCTTTTCGGTTGGTTCATGATGATATATTGATGACCTATTTTAAGTGGAAAAACATATTAATGGTGATGAGGGTGGGGTATTATATCAAAATATAGATATTATTTTTATATGTATATCACATGAGAAATTCACACAGTAGAATAATTTTGTTTTTCCAATTAGCATGGAAAAAATGGATTTTACCACATTTTATATTATGTACATAATGAGTTTGTTTATAAATTAATGGGAATAATGACTTTTCTGAAAAAGGATTTCATATGAATATGGTTTTCCTATATTTGCATTAATTTATCAAGTTATTCAAAATTTCCATGTTTTTTATCTTGTTATGTAATAATTCTAAGATTGTATTCATTCTTCTTGATATACTATGTTTTCATATTATGACTTATTATTTAACTATTGCATATTTTAATGTTAGAATATAGTGTTTTAAGATTATTCACATGTATTTTGATCTATAAAATTGATTTTTTTCTTCCATAATGATATTTATATAATATAATATTTAAAAACTATTTTCAATCAATAAAACATTGGGATTCTATTTATTTTAATAAGATTTGTATCATCTCCAAATGTTCTGTAGCAAGATTACAATCTAATACATTATGAATTTTTTTCACATATTGAGTGAATGATCTCACACATTTCTTATGTTTACATTCATATTTTATGAAAACAATTATCTCATTTAATGTGTCTATAAAGAGTTTATATATGTTCAGAAAAATATTGAAATAGTATTTTATGACGTAAAATAATATGTTTAAGAATTTAATCTCAATTTCACAAAATTTTTGGGTCCATTATCCACCAAACTATTTTTTAGATATATTCTTATAGTCTTGGAAAAAAATATACTATTTAATTTTTGATTATCATGGGAATATTTAGTTTTTATTTTTTATGCTTCATTTAATTTGGAAATTGGTTTATTTACATTGATAAAATTTGAATTAGAAAATTTTGTTGGAATCCAAGATATATGGAACGTGCTGATATTATAATAAATGAAAAATGATAAATAAATAAATATATTTTATGAAACAATTTACATGATTTAAAAATTCTAGAAACCCCACAAAAATTAGAATAAATCTATTATTAAATATGAAAAAAGAATAAAATTATAAAACAATAAAATTTATTACTTTTATAAGGTAAATAATTGAGATTAATTAATATTGAAAACATTTATTTTTAATAAAATATGATATCATTATTATATGAATTTAAATTTTTAGAAAAAATTATAAAAATTTAAAAATTTAAATTTCATTAAGAAATTTAATTCTACAATTCAATATATTATTACTATGAATTTTATTATCTTATCAGAAAATGATTATTTTGAAATAAAAAATATAATTTCTCACAATTTTTTTATTGAAATTTATTAAGGAAAAAGAATATCCAATAGGTGAAAAAAACAATTCAGTGATAGAATATTTATTTAATGAAAATAATTATTCATTTTTATATATTTATTTTTATTATAAATCCAATGTGAATCACTTATTAACCAAAGTTTAAATGTCTGTTAAATTGTATTTTTGAGAATTTTAATTGAATCTAGTAAATTTAATATCAAATTCTATTATGTATTTTAATAAAATAATAATTTATTTTATTTTTATTTATAATTATATAATTCATATCATGGACATTGATTACATAAATTACTGTGTCTTTGACATAAAGTTTTTTACATTAAACATTAACTTTTCTAAAAAACAAATTTTTTCGTGTTTTGTTTTCTAATTCTTTATATAAATTTTTAAATGTGTATAAATATTAAATAATAAAATAATACTAAAATACCAAATTAAAATGATCTATAAAAGTAATAACAATTTTTTTTATTTTTCATTAAATTTATTTACAATGGTTAGATATTAATTAGAATGGTTGAAATAAATTTTTATAAATATTTATAACCTAATCCCAACATCATAAAGACACTATATGTTATCTAAAAATTGATTGGATGAAAGTAATAAGTACCAAAAATCACTTATGCAAAAATATAGACTATTTTCAACAAATTTAAAATTGAATTGTATATTTATATTACTATAAATGTAATTGTTATATAAAAACTCCCCATCTCTTCACTTTTAAGAAGTCAAAGCTTCTATCACTACATGAATCTCCCATGCATAAAAATTAACTATTAAGATATAATCACTCTTCTATTCTTATCAACCCATCACACATCAATAGTTTTTTTAAATTCATTAGTTTTCTGAAGGCTTTCATTTTATAAGAATTTTTCCTGGGAAACTCATACTTCCACTATGAGTATTAGTTTATCTAAAAATTTTATTTTACTTTAAAACATAAAAACCATAGAAACTTTTTTATAAAATAAAATATTAAACATTAGTATAATCAAATATCATAAATTAAATGGTAAGGTAATTATTCAATATTTTTGTCCAAAAACAATACAATATTTTGTTGATTTTACATGCTTGTATAAAAAGCACCTATATGAAGAGATTTTATTAATTTATCGTCATATAATAGCATGTATTTTAATAAGAATTTATTTTCTGAATAATATTATTTTATAAACAAAACATAATACTCTAAAATGATAATTCTTCTTATCACACATTTCTATCAATTAAATAAGGAATATGATCCTTAATTGTGAATATTATCATACCACCACCTCCATGATTTTATTTAACACTTCCATAGTTTATAGTAATATAAATATAATATAAATATATATATGATAATAATGAAAGTTTTATTCTTTTTAATATTTCATTTCGTCATTATCTAAATATATTCCCGTACTCCAGAAAACATTATGTTGTGTTAAATTTTACATCATTTTTACCACTATTATAAACTATTTTATAACAATTATTTCATAAATGCTTTTAGGAGTTCATTCAATAATAATAAAATAAAGTAATTATATATTATATCATTAATTAATTAATTATTATTGGTTTATACTATATTTAAAATATTTTTAATATCAAACATTTCCACCATTAAATGTATCGAAAACTAGTTCACCATGATTTCAATTTTCGGAAATCATATTCGTATCATTTACATAATATATATTATATTAAAATAATCTAAAAATAATTATTATATAATGAATGTTCTTGTAAAATAATCAGAAACTAATTAAAATATAATAATTTTAAAGAAATTTATGATAAATAAAGATATAAATTTTCAGTAAAATTGAATTTGGAGCAAAATCAGGTAACAATAAATATTATTTAAATTCCATCATCCTAAATTTTTCTCGTAGAAAACGATTTTATATTAGGTACCTAATAACATTAATGTGTTATATATACTGGCAATTTTTTATATTATATCCAAAATTTAATTTTAAACATTTTAATTTAAGTCCAATTTTAATATATTGATTTCATGAGGACATGATATAAGTTATCCTGTAATTTTTCAAGGGTTTTTCCTAAAATTAGATTACATTGAGACATGTTTATCACACACATAAAGTTTTTTTTTTCAATATTGTAATTACATCCCCGTTTACAATTTTTTATCCTGATTTTATTATTTTTCATTATATTTAATGTTATAAACTATTTTTTACCACTCATGGGGTTCTTATTTTCAATGTGTCCATGTATATAAGGGGTTTTCTTAACTAAAATATTTTTCAATGGTTATAATAACTCCTATATGATTGTTATATTTAATTATTGGTCAATTATAAACTATAAATATGTTATATTATATTTCAAACATATTTTATTATTACTTAATGCTTCATACAAATGACCTTATCCTTAATGAATCTAATGTTGTGTAAAAATTTAATTTTATTATTAATAATTCCAATATTTTATTATTTATTAACCATCCATATACACTTTTTAATTACAAAAAATATTATGCTTATATACAATATACACTATTTATTTATAATTTCAATAATAATATTATTCTTTTTTAATCATTTTAAAAAAATCTTTATCATTAGTATGATTTTTTATTTAAATTAATTAGATTTGATAAATTTAAATGGATGTATTTCCATAATTTTTTTATAAATTTTTTAATTCTCAAATAAATATTTAATAATCATAATTTCATTAAATGGATTTTTTTTGAATATTATATTATAATGACTTATATATTTATTTATTTCCCATCATAAAATATTTTTGGTGTTAAATTGAACATTATATTTTATTAAAATATCTAAAATAATTTGGAAAATATTTTTTATTTCATTTTAATTTTTATATCAATGTTTATCTCTCATATTGTTATTTTTTTAATCATTCTCCATTATTTAGTATAATTTTATTCTTTTTAAAAAATCTGATTTTTGATATCTTGTGTTATTTTATGTTACTTATGTGAAGCTTTTTAATGATTTGGAGGAACATATTTTTCCATAGGTTCTTTAAGTTATATTTATAGTTTATTTTATGTGGGAAAAAAATTAATATATTCTTTTGTGTATATTACTATATAATATTGTATTAAATTGGTATATATATAAATATGTCACATAAACTCAAAAGAGTAAACTTAAGGATTTAACCTATGTCAAATAGTACATATGTGGATTTATCTCATGTGAAAGGGTATGTGGTAGGATTTTTAGAAATAAAATGGGTATATTAGTGGATTTATATCAATCCATATGTGCACATGGATGGACTTATCCCATGAAAAATGGTACACATAAATATTTATCTAATGATAAAGGGTATGTTTTAAGATTAATCTGATACTAATGGGTTACACGACTAGATTTCTACCAATACCAATTGTATTATGGAGGATTATCCCACCCCAATGATGGAAAACATGATATCATCCCATGCCAACTATTTCAGGAATTTATGGATGGGTGGTATTAACATTTTATTTCTATAATTTTCTTTCCACAATATTTTGTAATTTCATTATATAATTAATTATCCCAATTTTACTATGATTGATAAATTAATATTCCACACATGTGTTCATTTTTATATGTCAGTTCATGTGAGATTTGAATTTTTATATTGTATCTTATGGAAAACAATTATTGTTCCATTTCCTCGTTAAAAATTAATTTCTCAATATCGAATGTTTTTCATAATCATATGATGTAAAACTTGATAAAAGATTAATAATTAGTCCCTTAATAAAAAATCCAGATCACCAATTTGTTATTATTTCGTAACATGGGTTATTATGATTTTTTATATCATATTATATTTATAGATGTTACTTTAGTGGGGTTTGAATGATGATAAATTATTACCAGTATTGTAAATTAATTTTGATTATGTAGCTGATCTTATTAGAAACTGAACCATTTAGAATTTAAATTGTTATATGTTTATATGTTATAATTCTTATACTACATTAATGTTGTAAAATAAAACATTTTATAGTCAAATTTTATCATTAATAGTGTTTTAATCATGAATTTTTACTAACAAATCATAGTGTGCAGTTTTGTGTATTTTGAGGAGAACTCTATTGGATAGGTGTAAATATATAAAAACTATTTTTTTAATCCATAGTTTATCATGTTATCTAATAAATTATAACCATTTAAGAATACTAAAATGTTGATGAGAGTTGTCACAATTTAATATAAAGGTAATCTCCCTAAAAAGGATGGTTGAGAGTTCACCGAGTCTTAACAATTAAATAAGATAATGGCTACACAGATTATAAAATATCAAGAAAACCTTAATTTATATTTTGTGGTAAATTATATATCACTGTTGAACTATTATAAAGGATTTCAATGTATACCATGTTCACATTGAAAATTAACCATTGTTATCTTATATTTGAACCAAGATACAAATATGTTCTCGTGTGAATGAAATTTATGAAATCCTAATTCATTTCTTATAGTTTCTTAATAATAATATTTATTATTATATATAAAAATTTAATATATTCCCTTAGTACATGTGATAGAGGGGAAAAGTGACTATTTAGAAATGGGTGTAATGGAAAATGTTGAGATTATCCCAATTGAAAACAAAATCAAGATGTGGATTGGATGTAAAACCCAGTGAAAATTCCTACCCAAAAATAACAAGTTTTGAGTAAGAATACAAACTCATGTTGAGATTACGAATTCAACAATAATAGAATTTACCGATGCCATGTCACTCATGAGACTATATCTGTTCTATTTTCACATATTATTTAACTCCCTCTGTGTTTTAAAATGATTTAATTCAATTCAAAAAAAATAAATTATAAAATTCTTTGAAAATTATAATTTTTATCTCCATTACTATTTAGAAACTAAGGTCGAAAAGTGGTGGGATCTAATTATGAATTTATTTGATAAAAATATTGTATACTCAATAGGAATAAAAAATAAATAAAATATATCTATTGATATTTATCTTCCTTTAACTAATCAAAAGAAATTAACGAACAAATTCATTGAATTGTATAAAAAATGGTTGAATCAATTGGATATTATTATTGAAATTTTAAATTACTCGTAGGGTAATATTTTAGATTCATCTTATCGAATAAGATTAAAATTAATTACTTATTTACCTCCTTAATGGAATGTCTTTGATTGGTGTTTACTATTAAAAACATTGTTACATAAAATGATATTATTTTATGTTCTCTTAATTTAAAAAGAGAAATAAGAAACATTCATTATTTTTTGGGAAAAATGAAAATGTTGTATCATGAATGATTTTATGCGACGAAACTATTTGGGGAGAAATTAATTTTCGATATATGTAAAAATTTATAGGTAAGAACAAGGGTTATTGTATCAGGTTATTAGAGATGTATTTTATAAATTTTAAGGAGGGGAAGAAATAACATAACAACCAAGGTGGTGATAATAATATAATTAATACAACGTGGGGGAATAAAACCCCCAAAAATATTTTTCTTATAAAAAAATGAATTGAATCACAAAAGGAAAGGAATTATGTCAACCAATTCCACTATCCATCTTAAATTAAAAATAATATAACCTAGACACTATCTCAAAAAAGGGAACTATTGTCAGAATATTCAATCACCACTACATATGTGGATCTTGGTAATATAGTATTGAAATGTACACTTATCCTTATAATCAAATTTTTTAAATAAATTACTTGATTCATGTTCATTGAATTGTGTTATTTCATATTATATTGATATGAATGGTGATAAATCCCCTCAAAAACATGATATTAGATTATATATGAAAAATATTGGTGTCATAATGATTATATAAATTATATATAACCATTATCTGATCAATAGTTATGGGAAGGTACTCCCTCTGAATCAGGATATTAAACCTATGATATATTTTTATGTAATACTATTCCTGGATTCCATCACTATATATACTGAAAATATCAAAATTCATTGTATTAAAATATAATTTTGGTTCCCAAAGAATATTTTTATTAGGTATAAATGAAAGGATTAATAATAAATAATAGTGAAAAATAATTATATAATATGGTTTTGGATTCCCCACAATGAGGGACTCTTGAATAAAATGATTTTGGATAAATGACACCATATATATGATTCCTATTATATTTCAATATAAAAATATATTTTTTGATGAAATATGCTGGTTTTACTTATATAATGATGTTGAATCTTCAATCAGACACATACCTAGATCCATGCATATCTGAGTAATTCTATATAGAATCAAACCCATTGAATTAGAAGAATTAGTGACGCAAAAAAAATATAATCTGTAAATTTTTTGATATTCTCTACTACTTCACTAACATTTGAAATAGTCCTATTTCTAAAAAATTTGGATGGACTGATATTTCATGGAAATAATTATAATTACCATTATAAAAAAATTAACATCTATTATGTATTGATGATCTCATTGATCAACTATTAAAATAACAATACATCTTATTGATTATTATTTTACATGTATACAATCAATTATGGGGCATATTGAGGTTATTTCCAATACATTTTTCATAAATGGATTGGACACAACAGAGTTATATTATATCAATTTTGACATCAGAATTCTCCCATTGGCTTTATATAATTAACTAATAGAGTCTCTAAAACCACATTGATCATTTTGTGGTTATCTTTATAAATGATATACTTATATATTCAACGAATGTGGAATAGAGTGAAGATTATTTTTTATTGGTGTTTAAGTCATTTTGAATGTAGAAACAGTTTTCGTATGTTATAAAGTAAAAATTATGGCTATATAAATAATAACTCATGGGTTATATAATTAAAATTACATGAATATCGTTATATCCATAAAATAGTAAATTTATTGATAAATGGCCAATTTTGAAATTTATAGAAAATATAAGTATTTCTATTTGGATAAAAATATATTAATATTGTATCATAAAACTTTTATTAGGACTATCAAATCCATTTACCAAGATAACAGGAAAATTATTTAGATTATATTAGATATATAATTGTAATGAATGATTAAAGTAAAAAAAATTATTTCCCCTAATCATATACTTATATTAACCAATAACATAGTACTATTTGATATATACTGTGAATCATTAAAATGGCGTTTTCACAGATCCTCTTGCATAATGAAAATATATTTGTTTTTTACGCACACTAATTAAATAATCATGATAACAATCACTTAACTTGTGATTTAGAGATTATTGTAAATATAATTTTAATAAATATTTGTTGACATTATCTATTTATATAAATGGGATATATACATATATAAATGTATTTCAATAGTTTTAAATGTATATTCACAAATAATTAATTGAAAAATCATTAAATGATATGGTAGGAATTCAAATGTAATTATGATTAATTAATACACTATTTATGGAAAATAATGTGCCCCATGCCCTATGCCAGATATACTATGATATTCTACCCTTAATAATGATTGAAAAATAACGAATACTCAAAAAAATTTATAGGAAACAACATTATGTCTAAATGGTATGTGAATAATCAAATCATTCAAACCGAAATCCCGAACACTCAATCTCATTAGTATAAATAACTCTGAAATATAATTTTCATGGGTAATTAAAATTGAAGGGAGCCTTCTAGGGATGATCATTTATATTAATGGAGTCACATGGTTTGAAAATGGATATATTTTACATTTAAATCAAAATAAAATAAACATATTTTTATGATTGTGAGACTCGTACTTTTTTATTCATGAAGGACGTACGATGTTGAGTGTAGATATAAATAAATAAAAGTTGAATATAATGATGATTGCAAATTAGGAAACCATATAACTATGTGGGGAATTTATTATAATTAATAATTAATTACGAATATCAATTACTTAGTTACAACAATTACACATACTTGTATCTAAATAGAAAAAATTACATTATAATTCACCATAGGAGTCCAAAATATGATTTTTACCGTTGAATAATTATTATTTATAGAATGGATGTGGTTAGGATCTATGAGTACCATTGTCTATTGTATCTTTATTGGATTGGAGGATTACATCAATATTTGTTTTGTAATAAATCATAATTTATTATAGACATAGTAGAGATTTAAATAATGATTATATTCCTTAGATTTTAAAATTTTTATAACTATTATAATATAGAAGTATTTACTACTATCATATTTCATGGGTTCATATTTATGTTGATATTAACTTATTCCCCATAAATAGTTAAAATATAACAATATATTCCATAATATATTTTTTATGTAACTATATGATGATATTTATGTGATGAGATGTTGGACACCAATATGATGTGTTGAATTTAGAGAGAGGAAGATGATATATCATAAACATATTCAAGAAATAATATCGAATTTCAAACCATTGAGTGTCATATGAATGTGGGGAAATTTCAATATATTACTTATGATGATAATAATATATGACATATAAATTTATTATATAGTGAAAAAAAATTTCCTTTATATAGATATTTCGAATATTGATATGATATTTTAAGATAAATAGATGATGAACCCAATACTCATTGATACATTGAGTTCATTGAATGTATCTTGGTCTTAGACTATAACTCAACACTCCAACGACAACCCTCCCTAGTCAAAAATGTTTTCCGTGTATCCATTTTTATGATGTACAGACATAATCCATCACATTTAACCATGAAGGATCGGTTTGAGGATGAACTCTATCCATTAATTAGAATAAATGAAATGTATATAAGTCAAGGAAATAGTGTAAAGACATATTTCTCATCCACATCCAAACATCATCTTCAACCAGAAAATAGTAACTACATTTCATAGTAATCATAATACTCACCACATCTATAATACAGTGCATCTTCCATAGTAGTTGATTCCAACTATGAGTTCATATCATATGGCTTCAAAACCTTGGCATACTTACTTATGAGCTCATACTTCTCAATAAAGAGTTTCTCCATACATGATTTTTAACTCACGTGGATTTTTTAGATTCAGAGCCAACCCCCTTTTTCTTATTTGGTGAGGACCTGATGGTTACCAGCATTAGAAATTAAGAATATTTTTTTTGTGGCCTCTTCTTGGGTGGATGATTCAAAGATACTTCACTGTCAGACTTCTTAGTCTGACCATCTTGAACAATATATCTATAATAAGGACTTACAACAGTTCTATCGTTCACTTAATACTATCAAAGACATTCTCCTTTTTACCAATGAGATTCACAGGGATAATGCGAACACAACCAACATCATTCATCACCAAGATGACATAAGAGTTTTTCAGAGACTATCCTACAATAATATGAGAGATCCTATTATAATCAATTTATGAAATCAATTGAAGGATCACAATTACAAGTCATTAAGAGTCAACATCCTCAAGATATTTTCTGCAGCATTTTCTAGATTACTAGAACCATTTTTTTGGATCAAGACTGAATGCACATTCAGATCAACCATCATAGTGAGTGGATCCTACTCCTCCTATCCCATGAACTTATTTCCATAAAAGTCTATTCCCCCTGGGGAAATTCCCTCGGCCAGTCCTCATTCCACATAGTTTAGACTACCATAATCTGGTTTCACTTGACCAGCAGTACCCTCTTGCAAGAGAAGGTCATCAACATAAATATCACATTTCATCCATTCAAATACTTGGTTAACTATTGGATTAAGTGATTCCCAAGCCTCCTTCAATGCAGAATCCTACATTCTCACTGTTGTTTAATCAGGTTGTTGAACCTCCAACTCCACGCATCTTCCCAGCATTGCCACACTGATGCAGGGAATCCCTACATGCTCACCCCTCTCAATAAATACACTAGGGAAAATTTACTCCCCAAGACCATCCCTACCTCCATTCACACTCCCTCTGACTACCACATTTTCATTAATATTGTTCATGTCTAGAAGTGGAGCCGATCAAAAGGCATAATGACCTTCCGAGTTTTTCCTTTCTACCACCTGTGAATTGCCACAAAACCTCCCACTATGACAAACAATAACTAAATGGCTAAATCTACAGCATTCTACAAAATATTGTATTTATAACTCAAAGAGGATACAATTTCTAAAATGGAAGTCCTTGAGAACTGTGATCCAGATACAATCCACCGGGGGTCATGGGTCATCTATTATTGCAGGATCTCATCACATGTGAAAATCAAAACTCCAACGAAACCCGAAGAATATATAACAATTGCATCTTCACGGATCAAGATACCAAGACACAATCTAGTCATACTCTAACCCAAATAGGTTCATCATATTCCTTTAATAATGTAAACCAACAAAATTTCAAGTCTATAGCTCCCAATATTCAGGGACATTTCGCTCGAACTCATCTACCAATGGGAGTTTAGGATGAAACTGTGAAACCCGGTTAGGTTGCATAAATCTTAGGAGTTATTGATTTCAGCTGGGAGAATGGGAAGATGTGGTTCCTCCTAGAATAGATATGGATCCTTTAGGGAGATATGAATCCCTGTGAATGGAAAAATAGAGATAGGATGTGAGTGTGGCGAGAGGGGCCTACCCTTCTTAGGCAGTCATGAAACTCCCCCTCTGATTGGGATGGGTGAGCGGACTTTTCTGCCTCAGATCTTGGGCACCATAGTGGGTGGTGACGAAGTAGTCATAATCACCTCCTGGTTCTACCCATCAATTTTACTATGATTATAATTTATATAATTAGAATATGTACATTCATATCGGTATCATAATTTTAAAATATTGTGTCAAAGAGAAGTGAACCTGAGGGAAAACAACACCTAGATAGTTAATGATATATTGAATAATTATATGTTTCAAGAGTATACATGGGAAGTCGTACATACGATAATATAAACAAACCCAAATTTTTCCACCATATAACAATATTTGAGGACTATGTTATCTTATGAGGGTAGAGTCTAATGACCCGTATTTTTAGTAAACATTTATCTGTAATTTATTATAATTTATTGATTATTTTTTCACACACAATAAGAAAATAATAAAATCTAGGAATGATTATAAATGAAATTATAATTAAAAAACCAATAGTATGTAAAATTTTTCTAATAAATGAAAATTTCATAATGATTACAATTAAGAACACATAAATATTAATCATCTATCTTTTCAATAAAATAATTTTTTTTATAAATTTTATTTTAATTTGAAAATTGAATTTATACATTCTTGAATAAAAATTTAATAAAAAATTTTAATATTCCATCAAATAATGTAATTAAATTCTATTTTTTTTGTTTTTAATTTAATAATTTTTTTAGTGAGAAGATAATCATTATATTTCTACTAAAACCATTGAATTTATCAATACATCAAAAAGATGGTAAATGTTAAAAAAATATAAAAAACATCTCATGAGCCACACACACACACATATATATATATATAGTATAAATACAAAATTTGGAATTCTATTTATAATTTATAAAACCAATTTTTAACATTTCTATAAAAATCGCATATTTTATAATAAAAGAAACATATTATTGGTATTTTCATTTTAATGGTATATTAGTTCTATAAAATTAATAATTTGATTTATTTGATAGAAAAATATAATTTATTTGTTATGATAATTTAATCTATAACATTAAATTAAAATTTTCCGATAATATTATTCTATACACTTATTTTATACATAAGAATATTTCTTTTAATGAATTATTAGGCTTACAAGGGGAACTTTTAATATATTTATTCATACATTGTATAATATCATATAAGTAAATATATTTTATATTATATATTTTTTCTATTAAATTATAACAAAATAATTTTTATTTTAACTCATAAGAGAAAATTACTAATGTAAAAATTAGTTAGCATGAAAAAAATAAGGAAATGATTAATGTGAAACTTTTAAGAGTAATGGATGTAAAAAATTACATAAAAATTAATGGATGAAGTATTATCAACATCATCATATCCCAAATTAATTATTTTACATTTATGTTTCTTCTAGTCATGTGGAAAATTTACCTCCTAAAATTAAGACACAATATTTAACATTATTCAATATGCATCAATTATAACATTATCATTTAAACATACATTCATGAAAATTAATAAAACTAAAGAAAACTACTCTTTTTCTCAATATATAATCATATTCCTTTTTAATTTTTCCTGTATTCATTACAAATATTCCAAAATGATACATTTGGAATGATTTTTCATAGAAAATCTAGTATCCTCAATTTGAGATAAATTTTCTTCAGTTATTATCTATTAATTCTTAATTTCTCAAATATAATTTCCCTATAATTATATACTCACATATCTATTATTTTATAACAGAACATTATTATTCATGTGTAATAAATATTGACCACCATTCCTATTTCCCATTAATTCAAATGGAATTTCTATTCTTACTTTTGAAAACTACCACCTCGATTAAGTAACATGTAATATTTTGCATCAATATTCATTATCACTTACTAAATAATATTAAAATTTTATTAAAATAAAAATATAATCTAAAAATATATTTATTATAATTTAATAATAATTTAATTCCAACTAAAAAACATTGGTAATCAAAATATTCTATTAATTATGGTATACACATGATTCAGTCGGTCTCACCATATACATGAAGATTGATAAAATATAATATTATTGATGGAAAAGAGATTATAATTAATTATAATATTTCAGTAAAATAATAAAATAAATATTTTATTTTGGTATTTTAATGGAATCATTAATGTTTAAATCATTAATTTAGATACAAATGTTTATTCTCTAAAATAACCCAATCATTTTTACACCAGTTTAATCTATAATAATTTATATATAACTCCCATTGAATGAAATTAGGATATTATAAAATATTTTAAACATCAAATATAATACCTTATATGATATATTAGTGATTAAATCTATAACAATTAAAATATAACAGCAACCATATTATGAAACTACATTAAAACATTCAATATTACTAACACAAGATATTAAAAATAAATCATAACTGACTAATATTAATATAAATAATAATTATAAATAGTTTTTTAAAAATATTATATATATGAATAATGTTATATAATATTTTATATAGATATTTATTTTCTTATATACGAGGTTACATCATCAAAAACTACAGAATAATTCAATGTGTGGGATTAGCTGACTCAATTTCCCAATCCAAGGGTCATAGTGTTTCTTACACGAACATAAATTTTTGGCACTATTTGATCAGGTTGTAACTCTAATTTATTTATTATTTTTATTGGATTTGAATTTAAATTACATACCATTATATGTATTTATTTAATTGGAAAAATATTCTATATAAAACAATATTTTTTGATATAATTACATATATTATTTCTTATGAACACTTTTATTCAAATAAATTTTTTTTATGTTGAAAATTTTCTATTGATAAATATAATATTTTTCTATTTTGAATAATTTATATTATCCATTTCATATTATTGGAAATGAAATCAATTTTAACTATTATTTGATGATGGATTTTTGTTATAACTCCATAAAAATCATAATAATGTCCTTTATTTTTATTATTAACTTCATAAAATTAATGATCTTGATTTTTTTATTAATTACTAGGATCAATTTATTGAACTATTTATAATAAATCATTAAATATTATACCCATTCCGATATAAAATATATTTAAAAAATAATTTTTAGAAATTGTTTTTAACAATTATTGAATGGTTTTGTGAAAAAAAATTATTTTCATTTTTATTTATTCAGAAATTATTTTCTCACATAATGGCATTCGTTCACTATTTAAATTTTATTATTCTATGATTCATTTTTAAAAATAATAATTATAAATTACTATTTTTATTCATATCATTATTTCTGATTTCTTCAATAAAATTATGAAATCCAATACTATTACATGGGTTCTTTAACATATTATGATGATGTATTGTATGTGGCTCGCATACATAATGATGATGATGGATGGGTTCATAAATCATAGACTGAATTATTATTTTATATTGATTTATCATGAGATATATGGGTATGGACATAAACTTTTTTTTCACATAGGCATCGGTATAATGTTTTTTCTCACATTTTCTTGTATGTACATAATGATTTAATTCCCAAATATGTAGGAATAATGAGTTTTCTGGTAATGGTTTTCCTATACATATAGTTATTCCACATTTCTATTTTGGCTATAAAGTTATTCCAAATTTACTTCTTTTTTATCATTTTATATAACCTTACTGATGTAACAAATATTTATTCTAAATGATTAACATTATATTGAATACTGTATATGAAATGAAACATTGAGTTTAAACAACCCACAAAATATATTCTTTTAAATTTAATATTTTTTCATTCATTTAGAACTCAAAACCCCAACACTAAATTATCCATACTTTACTATATCAATATATCCTATCCATTAAATTAGAATGTTTGAATAATGAAAAATACATTAGAAAAATTGCGCTTATCAATTTTTTAGAAAGAAAATAAAAATAATTTAAAAGAAATAAAATTGAAAATATGTGCTTTTTCTAGAAAATAGTTTATCCATGATTTTTAAAAATAATTAAATTTATATTTTAGAAATTTTGTAAAATTTATTTGATAAAAGGACATCAATTTTTCAAATCAGAATACTAAAATAATATGAGGGTATATTTTTTCTATTTTCCTAAAATATCCATTTTTAAAATAATAGTTGAAAATACGTTTTTTATTGTGAACTAGTTTTTATTTTAAAAATTAACGATGATAAATTACATTATAAATTTGTTTTAATGGAAAATAATTTTAGAATTAAAAAAATTTATTCATTTTAAGCTATTTTAATAAATTTCATATTTAATTTTGAATATATAACCTTATTTACTTGTAGTAATTTTCTCATTGAAAGAACACATTTTAATCACATATACATGTATAATTTTTAATATAAATCTTCCACATCAATGAATGTAGATTATAAAAATGTATTCCATATTTGGAATAAAAATAATTTACATTTTATAATAAATTCATATAACTTTTTTTAGCAGTATTAATATTAGGAGATGTAAAACTTAATTAAATCATATAAGGTAAAAATTTATTTACTTCAGGTGAAAAATATAATATAATGCTCAAACAAATCAAAATGTTAAATACTAATTAAATATACTTATTTTGAAATTTTCATAAAAAAATATCCAACATAACCAATTATAGAGACGGGGGGAATAATAAAAAGTTAATGACCCACACCAAAGTAGCCAAGAGCCAATATCTACATTGTTATATTGTCTTCAGGTACAATGAATCACATCACGAACTAACAATTACTTTACTAATATTTTTAAACAAGATAAATATTTAAAATCCATAGTACATTTTAAAACATAATATAAAAATGCCTTTTCATTGATAATTACTGCATTCCTCTTTCAGTTTCACTGTATATCATTCAAAAAACACTTTCAATCATCATAGGGATAATAGAACATGATAATGTGGTAAAATAATATTCTCATTAAAGGTATGAATACATTGGAATATATGAATAAAAAAAGAAAGAATAAATATGAAAAAAAATTATTGAAACACATTCTATTTAATTAATAAGATGATAAAATTGAGGATGGAATAAAAGAATATCAATTTATTACCTATAATTATTCACTTGATCTAGATAATATATCCCAGAATATTCAAAATAATAAAATAGTAATATGGTATATTAGTTTCTAATTATATAATGATGAAACTCATAATGTCATTTATCTAAAAAATATCATTGATATCTTATTTTGAGAAATCTAATATTATTGAGACATTATTCCTAGACATCTACATAAATGGATAAGGCGTTACATTAAACCCAATCTCGTTTGTCACATGAGAACTAATGATGAATCAAGGGCTATAAAATTTGATTTCCACCACTTACAAAGGTTGGTTCTATCGTTATTTGAAAAGGGTTAATGATAATTCCAATAAACATTCATATATATATACATGCTTATGAAATTTAAATACTATACCGACTCAATAAAAATAATAATCAACCATCCAAAGTAATTTTAATAGAATCAGCATAGTATATCCCGGGTCATAATAATAATAATCTATTTGGTGAAATAATATGGATAGTATCCACATATTATATCCCTACAATACATAAGTATCATAAAATTTTCTCTTCTAAGATGGAAAACTATTTTGAAATATCAATTTCCACATTCCCTAAGGAAAATAAAACTTCCTTTATAATCACTTTTTAAACCCACAGGTTTCATAAAATATTTTGGAAATACATTTCATCAACAATAAAATTTAATAATTAAAAATGAAGACATATATAAAATTTAAAACATTTCATTTGGAAAAAATACATTGTATAATGAAAATATTTTTTAAAAACATAAAATATTTAAATATATTTTTCTTTAAAATTATCATATCCAACATATAATTTATGATTTAAAAAATTATTTTTTCATTAATTCTCAAAATAATATTCATGTTTTATTATTGAAAATAAATATTTCCTTAATTTTTTTGGTAAAATAAAATGTGAATTGTTTTTCAAAACATAATGAATATTATTTTATATAACTTAATTATAAATAGTTATAGATAAAATTTTCTTTTAAAAACATATTGGAATATAAAAAACATTTTAAATTATTTTTTAATGACATTTATTTGGAAGAAAAAATATTTTTGATCGAAGATTGATATAAATAAAATTCATATTAAAAAAATTACCTTCAACCGTTGAATAAATAAAAAATGGAAAATGAGGGTATACATTTATTGTATTGAAAAATATATGTGATAATAAAATACATTAGTAGCATTAGATATAATTCACATGTTTTCATCATTGGAACTATAATCATGATAAATCCTTATAAATAATGAGATTGTATCGAAAAACCATTAAGAATTATGTATATTTTAATCATAATCATCATGAAATAATATTTTTAAAAGAAATATATAGTTTCATAAAAATAAGTAGATTCATTATATAACCAATATAAGGGGTATTATATTCTCCCCACAAAGACAAGTTATAAATTTACATATGTATTCATGAAATAAATGAGAGAATATAAATCTCATTTCTATAGTCTCACTTGTAACACACATTATTTATATTCCCAAATAATAAAAATGTGTTAATTATTCAGAGACCTTATAAAAATTAAAAATTTATATTTCCTTTTCTTTACATTACAACTATGTTAAATAGGTGTTCATAGTGGCATAATTGAATTTTTTGAAAGGAAAACATTGTATCCTTTTTTACACATTTTATAGGGTCCATAATAAATTATTATATAGAATTATAAAATATCTTATATAAATATATTAATATAATAGATTTTAGATAAGTATTTAGTTCATTTTTTCAGTAAACATTTTAATATTACCCTATGCTATATATATTTTCACCCTAACCAAATTAGAAGAAATTATTGTTTTTACTAATCATTTAGGTCAAATATTAATTTTACATTATTTTATAAAATAAATTATTATAAGACCGAATATACATTCAATTTTTAAAAATTCAATTCACATAGGTGTAAATAATTAATTTATGATTAATACCCCATATGTGATGAGAAAATTGGTTTTTAACGGACACACCGATCAACATATTAAAATGTTTCATATCAATGATCAATATAAAATGATTACAAGTACCTAAATTAGATTAAAATATAAACAATCATTTTAGTTTTAAATTGAATCCAATTTAATTTCTATATTATGTTTTTAAATTTTTAAATAGATATTAATTTTTCAATTAAAATTTAGTATTTTCACTAATTCAAAAAATGAATCATTTTAAAATTCTTATCAAATTCATCATAATAAATTTTTGATATGATTATTTCAAAAATAATGATATTTTTTCTCATGAATTATATATATGTGTCTAATATATTTAAATTATGTTCCCAAAGCCAAACCAAATAGACATTTAAATTTTTTTAATAAAATATTTTAATTTTATTGAATTCTATATTTTATTTAATCCAGTCAAAATATAACTAATTAAAATTTTAACATGTGTTGAACTTATACTATTAATAACTTAAATATTAATCTTCATTCCTAATGATTTAATGGAAAGAAATAATGATAATGTTTGAATAATAATATTTGTATAGAGTCTCATATTTTCTTTCGAACACTATGTTTTGTTCCTTGGAATCCATTGATGATATTTGATTTATTTGAACATAAATATATCATAAATCATATGGATGATATAATCCTTTATATTTTTTTATGTTTCACACGTGATGGCGAATAAGATAATAATGTTTTAAAATATCACTATGTAACATTTTACAATACATAAATAAAATAATTTAACAAAAATATAATCATGATATTGTTATTAAGAGTTTTTCATTTTAAAATACCTTTTTTTTAAAAAAAAATTAAAAAATGTTTAAATTAAACCACCTATTTATAATAGAGAAATGTATGTGTGAATGTCCTCTGATCTAACACAGACTATGTTTCTAAATATATTATCTTTTTTGGGAAATGAATACTTAGAAATGAAAGGCATGAATAATGTTCAAATAATTATGTAGAGCGAAAAAATCATTTACTACATGAATTTGAATTATAAATAAAAAATATACAACCATGAAAGCATAAATAAAAAAGGTGTGAAAAAATTCATTGAAATCATCTAATATGATGGTAATAAAATTACATTTTATGTCAAGATCATTTCATAATGTGGATAAATTTTTATGATAAGAATTACTCACATGATTTCTCTCCAATTTTTAAGAACAATATCTTCCTTTAGAAATTTCTTTATCAAATTCCACTTATATCATCGTAAAATTTATTATGATGTTTTTTTAATACCTAAATAACTAAAATAATATTATAATGTGTCGTAAAATCCATGTAATGTTGATATGTAATTTTTATTACCTATAGATTCATTTATTTCACACTTTAATTACATATTTTATGTATAAAAAGTGTTTGGATAATTTTTTATAGTTTATTAGACTTTTGAAACGATTTTTTTTTCTTTTGTAGAGGTTCAATGTTTGATCATGTATAGTAGAAAACATAAAACACCAACAAAAAATAGTGAAAGGTATAACAGAAGCTATGTGGTAAAAAAATGATTAACTACATAGTTGGTCCAAACCATGTGGCCACCTAGGAGAAAGAATACTTCATATAATAGGGGATATAAATGGATGGCACATAGATTTTCAATCAATGTGAGGCAGCTGTGCGAAGGGTGTTGGGAGGTAGTGGTTGGTGGATCGTTGGAGCATGCGTTGACAAACCATTGGACCCAACCATACGAGGATAGTTTTTAGACCCTAAGAACGTGGATATCACTTAGTATTACTCATATATTGATATTTTTCAGTTAATTTGATAGTAACTTTGTTTTTTCCTCTCTTAAATTCATTTAATTCTCTCCCCTTCAACCTGGGGGCAATCCATTAAAAATCGTAGTTCGTTGGAGGATGGATTTTGACTAGGTATCTGTTCATGGTGGTTTTTTCCTTAGATATATCATTGATAACTCTATTTTATATGTATATATCTAATCCCACAGGGATCTATCATTTATATTTTATATAAATTATGATGAAATTTTGTTTTGGTTATGTTAATGAAAATTTTATACATTTTTTTTGAGATTCGAACCAGATTTGTTGATGAATTTTATCTATTCCTTATTTCCTCCATATTATATGATGTAACTAGATTCACTCTCTACATCATTTAATATATCATGAAGAATTTGATTCAAATTATATTACATACATGAAATTTATTGGGAAATTGTTGTACATGTCGTGGTAGAAACCATCTATAGTGATGGTTTAGGAATTGTGGTATTTTTGTATTGTGATGTTTTATAAATTATTTAAAAATGATCATGGATAAAATCGTTTTTGTTTTTATTCCTAGAAAAAGGGTTTTTAGAATGTTTTCCAATATAAGTAATGTATTATTTAAATTGGTTTGATGAATTTTAATCAAATATTTACATATAAAGGTTTTGGATGTGTTTATTTTCATTGATGTGACCCTATGGACGATGTGTGTGTCATTGGGAAACTACTATATGGTTATATTGGAATGACATGTTAGATAGATGAAAAAAAAATCACGAGTATAGAACTATATCTTATGTATCACCCACGGTTTGAAATATATAGTATTTCCTTAAGCCTTTTTATGTGTATAATGTGCTTGAGATGAGATTTGATGAGTTTGGGGGAGTTTGGAATGGGATTAGAAATCATTTAAGGCATTTCTAAAGCCACACAGTCTGAGCACGGTAAAGAGAAATCAGGGTAGAGGAACCATGTGATTAGAGGGGTACACACGGTTTAAGCATTGTATGCTTAACCGTGGAGTGTGGGCCAAGCGAGGTGCCCCTTCAAGGCAGCATCAGATGCAAAGTTGGAGAAAAGATTGTTAAACCATGTGAGATAATCGTGCATCCCCTAAAAATGCGTATTTTTAAAATCTATAATTATTTAGGATTTCCCTAAGATACCCAAAAATTATCTAATTCTATATTTACACGTTATTTCCTCTTCTCAATGGTTAAGGGTCCTCTCCTACTAGTTTTAGAAGTAAAGAAATGTGTTTTCATAGTGTGGTCGAGTCGATTCATCTCCAGTATGTCTATTTGCATAGTTTTTTATGGTTTTCTCAAGATCTACCCTTCCCTCTCTCATGGTTTTATAGATCTACACCCTTTGTGTGTTGATTGAGGTTTTTTTCCTTGGGTGTCGATTTTAAGTCTTATTGATGATATGAATGGAGATAAAAAGTGTTTTTTGTGGATCATTTTCTTGGATTGGTGTGTGATTACATGTGGGTTAAATTCATCAGAACCCTAAAGGTAGGTGGCTTCTCTCTCAACTCCACATGATTAGAACTTATTATTTTAGTTACATTTATTTTTTTACTCAAAATTAATTGTGATAATGCTGTGAGAATCTTTTTAAAAATTTATTTGGTGACGTTTTGTGAGATTTTTTAGAAAATGTGTTATTATTGCTAAACATGGCTTGTTGTTGGATTTTAAAATGTTCATTATAAAATTATTAGTAGATTATTATGAAAAATGTTTTGTGAAAGTTTTATTTCAATAAGGTTTTTATTGTTGAAATGTTTTTGGGAATGGAATGATGAAAAATGGGTACTTCCAATAAATGTGTGATTTCTTAATGGAATTAGCATGTGATGGGTCTGATGGTGTGATCGGTGCAGCCTTGGTGATTTGTTCTTATTGGTTGATTAATTGTTATGTCTTATGTTGATTTTTTGGTGGTGGGTTGGAAGGCTCGCTATAATAGGTGATGGATGTTGGACGTAATATATTTTATTAGTGATAGTGTTTGGGAAGAAGCACTAGTTTGAAGTTAAGGGGACGTGTTAGATGGTAGCTCCACCATTTAGGCATTTTTGTTGTGTGTTTCTTTGAATGATGGAATTTTTGTGCTAATTTGTAATAGTGAAATTGTTTGTGGCATGGTTTATTGGATTTTTCTTAGCTTACATGGTTTGGGTAATGGTTTCTTTGTAATGGTGTGTTTGTCTTATTGGAGATTGTTGAACTATTAAATGATTATATAAATTGCTTTATATAAATGTTCTAATAGTTTAATCATACTGGTGTGTGTAGAGATGTAATTTTGGGAAACCCTAATGAGTATTTTTTCTCACCCCATGTTTGGTAATTGGGTTCTTTTCCAGATATTGTATTCTGGGACACATTTAAGTGTAAAGGAACTCATTTTTCTAGCAGTTCAGAATGCTTCTTTGGTTATGTTTTGGTACATGGAGTGTGGATCTTGGTTTGAAGATATGGATGAGTTCCTAGTGCTTTAGGGTATTTTTTTAGTCTTCTTCTTGGTACTCTGATTTTAGATTAGTTGTATTGGAATGTGAAATTTTTTTTTGAATAAATTTATTGTATTTTGGAAATATATGGTCTGTGTTTCTATGTAAACGTGAATCATGTAGTTATATTATTAATGGTATATTGGGTTGGATGATTTTATCTCAAGTCCAAATCATTCCCAAATTTATTCTCGAAGTCCAAAAAATTTATTTTCAACCTTTGTTGCCTTGGGAACATTTCTTAAGTTCATGTATCATTCCTCTACATTCTCAAGACAATTGGATTGTCCAGGATGTTACAAGTGTATTAGTTTTTTCTTTCTTTGGCTATCAAGTGAGAACCATTTTTTAGTCCTTTGGAATTGATTTTGATTTGGTGTTAACATTAATTCTTTTTTTATTCCTTGAGTTGGGATAGTAGTAAGCCATTAGACAATCATAAAATATAATGTGAATCATAAAAGGATGTAGATAACCTTTTATACTAAAATTCATGTTACTAGGTATTTGGGTATATAAGTGTTTTGGAGACTCTTATAGGAAATGGAAATCACATTATCCTGGGGTTTTCCAATGTGATGATAATGGAATTAACTATAGAAATTAATTCCAAATAAAATTCATATTTCAATGAGGTATAAAGATTTATGGTGTTATATGAATGTGTGGATTTTGAAAAATCTGATTTGTGTTTCAATACATAACGATTTGAAACATTGAAATTTTTTTGAATTTTGAAAATGGGTTAATTTTAAAAACATGGTGGATTTAATATAATAATAAAACATAGAAGATTTAAACTTGAGTAAAGAAATGTTGTGATATGTGTTATGTAATTGAATTTTAAAAATTGTATACCCTTTCTGGTTAAGGGAGTGGAAATTAGGATTATTTTTTTATTGATAGAAATGTAATAGAGTAGGCATTATAGAGGATAATTAGAGGAAGCTACAGAAAATATTTTTTCACCTGAGCCTTAGGTAAACCAGAATCTATTCCAGAGTATAGTGAATGCATTATAAGCTATGGAATGCTAGAATAAAGAGGATAAAACAAATCATGTTGATCCTATAATTTAGTTTCAAAGGAAGTATCAACCCTTGTTTAGGGGTGATTTGGAGACAGAAAGGGAGGATGTGTGGCAAAACATAATGAATAGGATATTTGAATTCATGGGAACAACAAATGATCTAAATTTGATGTCAGCCACAACATGTAGTGTGATCATTCCCTTCAGTAGTGGGAGATGGCGGTCCAAGCATGGATGGATGATGGAGTGACATATGAGTTGTTTGAGGAATTGTTTTATGAACAATTCTACACTCATATGTTCAGAATTCCGAATAAAATGGATTTCTATAGTTTGAAGATAGGTAACGTGGTAGTAACGACATATGCAGCTATTTTTATGAATGTAGTGTGGTTCTCACTTGTGTTGGTGGGTAGTACATCCTTAAAGGCATGAAATTGTGATGTTAGGTTGAGGAAGAAAATTTGGTCCAAGATAGATGTGTTGTGTATAAATGAATACCCTGAAATTGTAAAAAATTCTACAGTTGCTGAGTGGGATATTATGGGGGACACATTAAAAATATTTTTGTTGGAACCCATGGAAAATAGTGGGAACTCAAATTATTGGTTTAAGTGGAAGAGGGAATCTTATTTCTAGGTGGGAATACGTCTCATAATCTGAAATAAGGATCGGTGAATCATCCTCTAAATCCTTAGAGTAATCCAGGATGTCGTCATTGTGGTTCTATAAGCCACACCCTATGGGTTTGTACCACACAACCCCATGCATTTCATAATTGTATGCATATGGGGCATCTATAGTATTATTGTCATAATTATCTGAGGTTGGGTTTTTGTGGCACTCCATAGTGGTCACAGAGGTTTAATGCCTCGATAAGACAGAGCCAGCAACATACCCCTCGAAAACAGAGATCTGTTAGTCATGTTTATTCTAGAAACACCACAACTCATATTGTAGGATACTAGAGTTTAGATTGCAATAAGAAGGATTGTGATTGGGTCTGAATAATCTATGAGGGACGATCAGTTGAGACCTTCTAAGGAGTGAGGAACGGTTCTTTTAAATTCAATATTAATTCATGATTTGTTTGATACATATGATTTATATTCTTTTATAGAATCATGTAGTGTTTGTTTTTTTGGGTTTACATATGTAATTGAACCCGTCAATTTTAAAACTACCAAATCCTTTGGGTCAATGAGAGTGTCAAGCCTTCATATGTCCAGTGTGTTGTTAAGTTTTTGATGACATTGAATTGATGTGGGAATTGTCATTTTTTGAGATGAATGCTTGTCATATAATCATGGGCATGGATTGGTTGGATAATTTTTAGGACCACATCAATTTCAATGTGAGAATGGTTATTTTTGTGATTGAGGATGGCATTAGAAATGTATTTTGAAAGGAGAAGAATGAAAATCATTGAGAAACCGATTTTTTTCACCAGATGTTAGCATGATCTTGTTTCAGTTATCATATTGGTTATTGGAATTAGTGGATAGTGTTGATCGGAGTGTTCATAGAGATGATATAGATTAGTTTATAGATTTCGTTCCCAAATATTTCCCAGGTTCACCACTTTAGAGAGAAGTTCAGTTCACAATTGATATCCTTTCGGGGACTAGTTCTATTACAATTCCTTGTAATTGTACAACAACTGTAAATTTTCAGGAACTAAATGTACAGTTGTAAGAGTAAGAAAACAAAGGTTTTATCAGGCCTAGAATGTCACTGAGGGTACTGCATATTTTGATTGTTAATAATGTGGGTGGAACTCTGCTGATTTTTTTTTATTATCATTGTCTTAATCAGGTTATAATAATGAATTGATATCCAATTCATTGAATTGATTATTTTTTTTGAACAGCTGAGGGGAGAATGGTGGTTCTCTACAATTGACTTGAGGTCAGGGTATAATCACATGAATGTGATGAATGAGAATATACAAAATATAGCATTCAGAAGTAGATATGTATATTATGAGTATGTGGTTATGACCTTTGGTCCACTGAATAACCTATCAATGTTTATGGAATTGATTAATATGATATATCAGAGATATATGGATACTTTTATGGTTCTATTTGTGTATTATATACTAATGTAATCAATGAAATGGGTATTGCATGTGCATCAAAAGGAAATACTGTTGCAAGGCTTTGGGGAACATCATTTGTATGCCAAATTATCAAATTGTGGCTTTTATATATAGGAGGTTCATTTCATGGCCATTTTAATTCTGAGAAGGGTGTTTGAGTTCATTTCAAAAAGGTATAGGTTATTATCTCAAGGAAACCACCATAGAAGGTTTTCGAGGTACCCAACTTCCTTGGTCTAGCTAGGTATTATCGACATTTTTTCTCCAGATTTATCACTATTGGATTCACTGATGATAGCTTTGAAAAATGAAGAATATCCCATTTCAAGGGGATTGGCAGTGTAAAAAATCTTTGAAGAGCAAAATGGTAACCTTACATCTGCGCCAGTCATGGTTTTCTCTAAAAAAGGGAAAGGGTGTGTGGTGTATTATAATTCATCATGATCATAAATGTGATGTTTTCCCATGCAGTGCGATCATGTGGTTGAATATAGCGCACGACTATTGAATTTTCATGATATGAACTTCCCAACACATGATTCAGAGTTCTAAGTAGTGGTTCATGCTTTAAAAATGTGGCATCATTATATATTTAGTTGTAAATTTGTTGAGTGAATTTATCACAAGATCATAATACATATTTTTTAATGTATAGATTTGAATTTTAGGTAAAGGAGATTGATAAAATATTCTAATATGTTTGATTTCGACATAATGTACACACCTAGTAAGGGATATATGGTAGAGGATGCATTAAGTAGGAAATCATATATTCTTGTAGTGAAACAGGGAACAGATCAGTGATAGTTGATGTCGGCCATAACCTACGTGCCGTAGGAATGTTATTACTAGGGCGACATAGTGGTCATCATTCCATTTTCATTGGTTCCTGGCATGGCTGGTTTGGTTAAAGAGGCACAAACATCATATTTTGAGTGTTTGTTGATAGGTACAAACTCAATGGTGGGAGACTATAGAGGTCTGGGAACAAAATTTGAATTCAGACATTTGTTTTTTAAATCATATGGTGGTACTAGTGCCTTTCCAAGAGGAAATTCTTAGGGCTTATTAATATTTCATATGGGATATTCATACTAGAAATAAAAAATGTATAAGTTGTTGAATGTGCAATTTTTGAGGGTTGGTATGAAAAGGGATCTGGAAGAATTGGTTTTGATATGATTGACTAGTCAGCATATCATTGAATAGAATTAGTGGCCCAAAGGCATGTTTCAGTCTTCACCAATCCCAGTGTGAAAATGGGAGAAAATAGTTATGGATATTGTAATGGGTCTCCCATTATTGGTATGACAACATGATGTCGTATGGGTTATTTTGGTAGTCTCACAATGTCATCCCATTTAATCCCAATTTGTGAATCTCATATGGTGGAGGATCTGTCCAAAATCTATAACCCAGATGTCCTAAAGAGGCATGGTTTTACAGTATCAATTATATCAGATAGAGACACTTGGTTCATATCTAGTTTGTGTAAATCCTTGCAGTAATCTATTGGGACATAATTGATGAAGAAAACAACATATCATCCTCATATAGATTCCCAATCAGATAGGATGATACAAAATTTGGAGGAAATTTTTATGGTCTTTTGTTATGGATTTTGGTGGTTCCTAGGAGGATCACATACCATTGCTGGAGTTCTCCTATAATAACACTTATCAGGATTTAGTACACAAGGCTCTGTTTGAGGCATTGTATTGGTGTTTGTTTCATTCTCAATTATATTGGATTGAAAGTAGTGAGACATCAATGATTGGACCGAATCATGTCCACAAGACTATGAAGAAGATAAATCTAAACAGAAAATGGATTGAGATGGATCAAAATTGTCAGAAATATTATGTTAAAAATTGTAAATGATCATTATTATTCAAGGTGGGTGATCATGTGTTTCTGATAATCTTCCCTAGTTTGGGACATCATCTGTTTGGAAAGCAACGTATTTTATCTCTGAGGTACATTAGGCCATTTGAGATACATGAGTGGATTTTAGAGGTTTCTTATTTTTTGTATTTACCACCTCGGTTTAGTGTGGTTCGCAAGGCAATTCATGTGTCACAATTAAAAAATGATCATCCGGATCATGACAATGTGATTCGTTGGGATCATGTTGAGCTGGAACAGGTTGCTTCTTTGGGGTACATGCCAGCATGGATTGGGGTTAAGGAGAATAAATCCTTTTGTGGTAAAATAATGGGTTTAGTATGGATTTTTTGCCTACAAGGTCAGATTTAGGGGGAGGCTTAGTAGAAGATGAAAGTGATGGATGAGCAATTTCCCATGCACTATTGGAAATTTTATGGTTATCTACATTGTGGGGAGAGAATGTCCAATGGTGTGGATAATTTATCACTCCTTATTTGAGGTATGTATCCATTTTTAAGCATTTCTATGTGTAAAATTTGTATGGGATGAGTTTTCAAGGGTTTGGGAGAGACTAGAATGGTTTTTGAAAACATTGGAGTCCTTTCTAAGGCTGCATGATTTGAGCATAGTAAAGAGAAACCATGTGAGAGGAACTGTGCAGTAAGAGGGGTACACAAGGTTTGAAAACGGTTTTTATAACCGTGATAGGGTGGGCGATGTGAGGTTCCCCATCGAGGCAGCACCAGGTGCACAGTTAGTGCAGGGTTTGTCTAACCGTGTGTTCTAACCAGGAATTCCTTAAAAATGGGGTTTAAAAAAAATATTATATTAGTTTGTATTTCCATAAAGTCACCCAATAATTCTCCCACTCAATCCTCATTCGGGATTTCCTCTTATCAAGGGTTAGGGGTGATCTCCCACTAGTTTTTTATGAAAATAAAATAGATTTGTTGTTGTTGTTTGGCTGATTATTCTCCAGTAATTCTCCTCGCTTAGTTCATTGTGGATTTCTAATGATATACTCATCTGTTTCGTTCAGTTTTTTGGGTCGAAACCCATTGTTTGTAGATATAGTGTTGTTGATTTTATGTCTTGTTTATGATAGAAAAAGAGATCTAGAGTGGTTTCAGTAGATCTTTTCCTCGGATAAGGATGTGATTAATTGTGGGATGAACTTTCTAGACCTCTAAAGGAAGGTGGCATCACATTCGACTCCACATTGTTAGAACTATTGGTTTTTTTTTGTTTTTTTCGTAAAATTATTTGTGATAATGGCATTAAAATCTCGTTGGAAATATATTTGGTGATGACTTTGGGGATTTTGGGGAAAAGTTGTTATTGTAGCTGAAAGGGGCATGTTGTGGGATTTTAAATTGTTGATTTTAAAACTAATAGTGGTTGATTATAATTTTTGTTGTAAAAGATGGTTTTAAATAAATATACGGTATATTTAAATGTGGTTGGGGATGGAATGTTAGAAATTTTTCATTTTTAATAAATGGGTGATTTGTTGAACTCAACTCACTTGTGATGGGTCTAATGGAGTGATCATTATGACCATTTTTCCTCATTCTTTTTGGATCATTAAGTGTTATTTCATGTGGTTATTGTGTGGAAGTGGGCGGAATGTCTCACTATAAATTCTGATGTATAATGGATGGAAGATCCACTATTATGGATAGTGGTTGGGAAGCACAACTAGTTGGAAATGTAGGGAACATGTTGAACGGAAGTTCTACCGTTTAAGATACCTTGTTTTGTGTTGATTTGCAAGATGGAATTTTTTTTGTTAATGTGAAATAGTTAATCAAATCATGGAATGGTGGTTTGGATATCCCATGGGTTTCATGGTTTGGTAATGTGGGCCTTGTAAGCATGTGTTTGGTTTATTGGTGGTTATTTAACTATTAAATGTTTATATAAACCATTTTATATAAATGTGTTAATTGTTTCTTCCAAGATGTGTGTGTAGGGATGTCATCTGGAGAAAACATACTATGTATTTTTACTCACCCCTTGAATTGGAACAAGGTATATTTTATATATGTTGTATTTTAGGACACATGTATGAGTAAAGAATCTCATTTTGCTAGCGGTTCAACATAATTCGTTGGTGATGTTGTTGTACTTAGATTGTGGATATTGGTGTAGAGCTATGTTGGTTTTCCTATTTATTTGTTGTCTTATTGTGTAGTCTTCTACTTGGAACTCTAATTATTGTTTAGTTTTATTGGTATTTTGGATATATTATGGAACAAAATTTTTTTTGTTTTAAATTAAATGATTTGGTTTTCTTTGTTAACAAGTATCATGTAGGTTTTTTATTACTGGTTCATTGGGATGGTTGATTTTATATCCTAAGAAAATCATTCCCCAATTCATTTTTAAATCTCTTGGCATTTATTTCCTACCATTACTGCCATGGGAACTTCTCTTAATGCCAATAGCATTCCTCCGAACTCTCAATCCAATGTGATGGGGCAGGAGGTTACATCATGGATGTAGATGAGATGATATGTGGATATGTGGAATGGAATGGGTATGAAAAAATTCGATATTGATATATTTTTATTAAATATATATTTAGTTTCTTTCATTGGAAATGTATTTGGTTTGCGAAAAAAATATTTTATAGAAATGTTATTATATTAAATTATAAAATGTTTTATACTGATTTATATATAACATTTATATAAATTTAATAACATGTTCAATCCTAGTGGCATGAGTGAAGATTTAAATTGGGGAAAAAGTACTACATTTCATTACTGATACCCTATGTTAGGACATTGATTGATTAAAAAATATCAGTTTTTTAGACATCGGTAATGGTAATGTAGCACTATGTTTTGTGACGAATCATGATATTTTGGCATGGATTGTGCATTTTGAGTTTAGAGCATGTTTGGAGTTGTTTCATGATGTATTAATCGAGTTGGATCATTATGGTTCAATATTCTGCTTTGGTAATCTGATATTGGTTATTGTGTAGTTTGTTATTATTTTCTTTTTGTATTACATTTAGTTGTATTATGTTTTTAACATGCATAATATAGTTATTTTTTGGTTTTTATATACATGGTTGTGGTTTTTTAATTTTCAAAGGTAAAATCATCGACCAACTATATTAAATCCCTTGACATTTATTTCACGTCTATGGTGTCTCAGGGATGTCACCTTTGGAAAAGTAACAATTTTTTATAGACTCTTCCCAATGATGAGGGGAATGATGTAACAAATGGTATCATCTTTTTTGGACCATGACATGTGAATTGTATCAATTTTAATTAGTCCGTCATTCAAAATGGGAGAAATAGTATGGGTTTTTTCCATGGGATAGAAATCAATTTTGGTTCATTCTATGAGGTATGAGGGTAGAATTTCGTATGATTTTTGATACAGGATATTTTATAGAAAAAGAAGATGTAGCTATCCTATTTATGATGAACATCATTTTACCGAGGTTTTAAAGATTTAATTGTTTTTGAGACACTTATAAGAAATATTTTCTCATTTTCATGGGATTATCTAGTGAGAAGAGAATGACAACGAGTTGTAGAAATTTCTTCCCACTATGAGTGAATATTTCATTTTGAGTAATGATTTATCATTTGTTGGGAAAAAATATTATAAAAAAAATTTTCAGTTATTTTTAGATGTGTTATTTTATAACCACATGTTTTTTTATTTTGTAAATGGATTAATTTCTAATAGATTTTTGGAATTTTCATTAATGGCTTGAATAAAAAATATGTTTTATTTTTGTTAAGACATGTTGTTATACATGTGATACGGTATAATTAGAATAATTAAGACATATATTTCTAGAGAGTGTGACATAATGAATTTGTTTTATAGAAAATGGAACCTAGTTGTCATTTTATAAACCAACCAAGAAATGATTCTACGAATATTTTTTCACAAGGGATATAAGTAAACCAACATCAAGTTCAGAATATAATCCATGGCATTCAAGATGTGGATAATGGGAACTAAAGGGTTTCACCAAGTAATATGGATCATTCCAGAAAATTTAAGATGCAAAATCCACAAATCATTTGGTGTGATTCATACCAATGAATGATGATGTGTGGATGAATCAGATGATTAAAATCATATAATTACATGGATCACCGGTAGAGAAGAATTTCAGGTCCGTGAAATATATAATTCTATATCTATCTTACTAGTTGTAGGATTTTGATGTTCATCATAAATGAGACAGAGAATTTCATGAGAGGATTTTGAAAATTTATTCAATAGAAAATTTTAGCTTCATATGTTTTGGATTGGAAGAATGAGAGACTATTTCATAAAAAATTGGAAAATCTCTCAATAATTTATTATGAAGATAATTTAATGAATTTAGTAACCATTTCTCCTAAATTTTTAGTAAACGTGTCCTTCATGAAACAATTTTTTTAATCAATTATGAGGTAGGACATTCTCCCAATGATTTTCATGCTTTGTATAACAGGTTACACAAATACGGTAAATATAGTGTCAATGGAATAATGGGAAGTCTCAAGAACTACTTTAGGTGGAATTGTGTTGATACCTTTGGGAAATTGCAGAAAATGTAATTATAGGAATAAGAGTAATATGGAAACCTATTTATAAATCAGTTGGTTTAATCATAATCAGATAGTTTTTTTGTGAATATTTATCCAAAACCCATGTGTAAAGTTGCATGTTTGCATTGGGGATATTTTGATAACATAAAGTGAGATTTTTTATTAGCATGAAAATAATTCCATAAATGCAACATGGTGGTAAATCATCTATGCTATTGATGCAGGTCCCCATGTTCGATTGTTAACATCTCATTTATCACAGATGTTCTATGATTTGATGTGATGAGTGTATCAAAATAATTTTCATCATCCAAACAGAGCTATCCATAGCATTCTTGGAATACAAAAACTCATCAAAGATTTCAATGTCCATAGGGAAATAAATATCAAAGTGAATCATCAATAATTTTTATGTAGTTTAGTAGGGGATTGTGGATCATAAGTATGGGACATCAGTGGTGATAGGTACTGTTATTTTCATTTCTACCATTATATCATCATTTTTTGATATGGTTGGGTCTCATTCATCTATTTCATCAACTACTATATATTATTTGGGTTTCCATGTTAGGATCATTCCTTATCATTTAATCATCAAACTCTTCTTGTTCAAATAGAATGTTGACCTTTTTTAGAGAATTTTTTCCAATCATGGATGGATATGAGTTGATAAGGGATTTCAATGTTCTTATTTTTTACGACTATAAAATAATAATTTGTATGAATTGGTTGAAAATGTTCAGGCCTCCTAAATATTTTTACACGTGAACGGTTAGTTATATGACTGATGATGTTGTCCAGCTTCTCAATAGATGAGAAATGAATTTAAATGTACATATATTAGTATTTTTGGCACTAATATTCATAATGATATCATCCTTGTCAGAAGCATTGGAATTTCCATTGATATAAGATATTTGGGAAATTATTTTCCCATTGGTTGTTGATTAGTGATTATATATATTTTCTGGTATTTTATTTGTTCTTCCTTCAACAATTTTAGTTGGGTATATGTTTAATCTCATTACGAGGACCTGTAAACTTTCCCCTCTTCTATTCTAGATGGAACTAACATAGCTATAAAAATTGATTTTTTTGGAAGAGGTGAAAATAATGGGTTTATTCGTCCTAGAACATCTCATGGTGCAGTACCCATCTAGTTTGTCAAAATGTGGATTAAACTCTATGATTATGTGTGGATTATCATAAAAATTATCATGTTATAATTAAGAATCAGTATCCAATTCAACAAAATGCTAATATTTTTGTTCAGTTGTGCGAGATGAGTTTTTATCAAAATTAAACATTCAATTAGTATATATAAAATTATGGGATTAAAAATAAGATTTCCAAATACAACAATAAGAATCAGATATGGCCATTACTAGTATATAGTTATTTATTTCTATCATATGGATAATCCAACATTATTTATGGAGTTGATGAATATGATATTTAAATGTTATATGGATTATTTTATAGCGGTGTTCTTGAATGACATATTAGTGTATTTGGGGACAAGATATGAGCATGATTAACATCTGGGGATAGTGTTTGTAATTTTGTGGGATCATCATTTGTAAGACAAACATTCTATTTTAAAATTTTGAATACAATAAATATGGTTTCATGGTCATTTTATATCATAAATATGTGTTTTGTTGATATAGAATATATGATTTGTTGTCCATTTGAAACCAATAATGAAATTATTTGAAATACATATTTCTTTGGTCCTAGATGGTGATTATCGATGTTTTGTTCATGATGTTTCACAAATATATTCACCTATGACCAATTTGATAAGGAAAAATGGTCCAATCCTACAAAATTAGGAATACAAGAAGACTTTTCACGAGCATAATGTTCACATTACGGTATAACCAATCTTGTTATTGGTAGAATCAGGACAAGTATTCATGGTGTATTGTGATTCTTCCATATATGGGTTGTGATATTTTCTAAGGCTGGGAGATCATGTTACTGCATAAGGAACATGGATGTTATGGGTGGAAGATATGTACTACCCAAAAAATATTTGGAGTTAGCTATTTTAGTCTATTTTTGAAGAATTAGTTACATTATCAATTTGGTGATAAATTCGTAATATTTATGCAACAAACTATATGAAAAATAATTGTAACAAAACTATATCAATATGAGAAAAATCATATGGATGGAGTAACTCACAATGTTTGATGTTAACATAATGTACACAATGGGTAAATCTATTTAATGGTGGGTCCATTAAGAATAAATTTAGATTATTGGTTGGAAGAAGATGATTTAGATCAGTGGATGTCGATGTTAGTTATAGTTGATATTCAAATTGAATGAGAAGACTAAGGATATGTTACAATTTTCTTTATAGTATCATTTATTCGTAATTTTTTTATGATTATTAAATACATAAATTAATATAATTCATAATATTTGGTACTGAGTTAAAAATTTTAATAGTGAGGAAACCATTGAGTTATGAAAGATGGATGGGATATTAGTTTTATGGTTTAGATATCATATGGCCATGCATATTGTTATTTGTGAAGTAATTTCTCCTTTTTATAACAGTTTGATATGGGTTTTCCCCTAGGATTTGCTAAGATGTATAATAGTGGAATTCATAGTTTTGTTTTTTCAGCATGAAAAGGAACATGGATGAGTTTTTTTCATTATACCTCACTTATCAAAAGTTCCATAAAGAAAATTAGTGGTTGATGAGGATTTTTTTGTCATCACAAACTATTTTTATTTTGGAATAGATATCCAAGTATTTTTTAATATGTCTCAATGGAATAATTCAGAAACAATCATCCATGTGGTAGATATTGGATCGACCAAAAAATTAAGCAAATTTCATCATAATTAATGAATCTCATACGATCGAGGACTTTCCAAAAATAATAATCTATTAATTGTTAATGTGGAATGGCATAATAGTTTCAATATTAATTGACCAAAATATGTTGTTTATGTCTGATTTCATTAAATCCTTATAGAAAGACTTTAGAGGTCAATATACTATTAGTATGTCATAACATTATCTTATAGAGGGATAATGTGAATGGAATATACAAACTAATGAATTTATGTTGTGGGATTCTGTAATGGATTATGATTGCTCATGGGATGATCCTAGACAATCAGTGGAGTTCTCATTTAAAAATAGTTATTAGGCCTCCATATATATGGCACATTTTGACTAATTGTATGGTTGTCTGGGTTTTTATAGACTTTATTGGGTGGAATCAGGTGAGACTCATGCGATGGGATGTGTATGTCCTCTAAGACAACAATGAAGATTCAGTTTATTGTGAACACATTAGAGATGTATGAATGACATGATAAACAATATTCAGATCATCATTGATGACCAATGCAATTAAAGATTTGTGATCTGGTTTTCATGGGAATATTTCTGTGGTTTGGGATTCGTTGTATTGGGAACAAAAAAAATTATATCGTCTATACATATACCCCTTTTGGTTTTTGAACATGTTAGTAATGTGTAATATCAATTTCTTTTTCTAGCATGACCCCATGTTGTGCATAATATATTTCATCTATCTCAGTTCCAAAAGTATCATCTTAATGTTGACCATGGGATTCAATGTGATCTTGTTGACCTAAAATTGGGTGCTCTATTGGTTAATATCCTATTATTGAATGGGGATACAAAAGTTAATGTCTTGTGTGGGAAAATCATTAGTCTAGTGCGGGTTTGTTGAAAACATGGTTAGATCTAGGGATTAAACACGGGAATATGGGATAGTAATTATTAAACAATAGCCTAAACACTCTTTGGATAATGGCGGTTTTATTCTTCTAATGGATCGAAAGGCCACTTATTTTTAATTGTATCACCCTTGAATTCATTTTAGTAAACCATTATTTATGTATTATATTTTTTTAATGAGTTTTTTTGATTTATGGTATAGTTTATTGTACTTTTGAAATGTTTTTTGGATTTTATGAAGGTTTCATATTAGAGTATAATTAGTAGAAGCTGTAAAAATCCTACAAAAAACCAGGAAATGTAAAACAAGGATTATTCTGTGTGTTCTTTATTTGTCCAATCCATTTGGCCACCTAGGAGTAACCATGATTTTTGGAATAGATAAAAAACAATATTGTTGAATAGTTTTTCCAACTAGGTCGTCTAACTATGTGAATGGTATTAATATGAATTGGTTTGAACATGGATGAATTTTTTTCCAAACCATGTGAAAACCCAAGAAAAATTAATTTTTTGAACATAAAAATGGGGATATAACTTTATTTTACTATAAATCCTCTCTTTTTTCATTTATTTCTACCCTAATTCAATTTTAGAACCTTATAAATGAAGTGGGGACTCTCCCATTCAATATATCATTGATCCTTTGGAAAATCAAATTGCATTGAAGTATGTATTTAATTTTAAGTATATATTATGGGTGAGATTACATAGATATTTTATTAATCTCTTAGATTCGTAGATTCAGTCCATTAGGAATGGATCAATAATATTTGGTCCCAATAATGGTGTTATATGGTTTTTAATGTTAGGGAACATGATCTTAGGTGGGTTGTGGATATTCAATCTGGTTTTTTTGATGAATTTTTGTCGTTCCTCATTCCCACCATAGTTATTAGGGTAGGTGGTTCTACAATGAACTCATATTAATAGTACCTTATGGATTAGTGTCAATTTATAAGAATTATATGAAATAGAGATTGATTTTTTTTTTAAACATGGAATAAAACTTATTCAGTGATAGTTTTTGGAATCATGGAATTGTGGTAAAAATTGATCTATCAAATGATTATAATATGATGGTTTTAAAAATTTAATTTTGGTTTGATTGATGGAAAATTATTTTTGGAAGGTTTTCATAAAAAATGCAGTTTTTTATAAGTTTGGAATAATTGTTGTTGAAATGTTTTGTAAAACAATGTTTGTGTGTGTTGATTAAGTTTGATATTATCCTATAGAAGGGGCATGTTCCATTGAGGAACTGGTATATAGTCACCTTCAGTGTATATGGTAGATCATTAAGATCCTGACATATTCTGAATTCATATTAGGATTTTATTGAATAGAATTTTGAGGTTTTTATGTACCTATTCATTGTAGTTGTACCTTATCGAGTGTTTGGTGACTTTTTTAAGAAAAATTATTGGACATAAAGTTCTGTATAGTTTTTGCAGGGTTTAAAAAAATGTACACCCTTCCCAGGGTAACTGTGATAACCTAGACATAGAGGACTTCATGGTTGGTGTGTAGTTTCCCCTAACCGTGCACCCCTAGAAAGGAAAACATGAACAAATGTTTTTATTGTCTTAAATTTAGTTTTTATATCACCAAAACCACTAAAATCCATATATTTCAATCTAGGATCAGTCATGAAAAATTATAGGCTACTCCAGAGCCTTTAATAGGGATCCTAATATTATTTGAACACAGTTCATCCTAATCTAATTCTTGTATTAAAGATCTGCTATCTTCTGGGTAAGCGAATTTCATCTCTATGCTTCTTATGTTCATTCCACTATCATTCCATGATCTTTTACTAGAATATGTCAAAAGTTTATATGGATCTAAACCTACATGTTGAGATATTTATCTTCTATTTGGATCAAGATATAGATTTGAATTAATGTGATTCTTTTTATATTAATTTATGATTTTGGGATTTATATTTAGATCTTGATCGACGTCGTTGGGTCGCTCAGTTTTTTTGGGATTTTTTTAGAATATCATCCATCAACAAACATAGGTAAGTGTACTAAATCAAACTTCCATAGTCATATATTTGATATATTTTTATGTGATTATTGAATTTCCATCTTTCCCTAATAATTTTTCACTAAATTAGAATAATTATGAATATGGAAATGCATTTTTGATTGCCTTGATAATTAATTGACGATTTAATCCTATAACTAAGGGGATTCCATAATAGTTAATCGATATGCGGTATTTTTTATTGAATTGGTTGTGTTAAGAAAATAAAACGGGGGAAATTAATCATGATAAGATGGTTGGCTATGTAAGATAACAGATTGTTATTTAATTATATTTTATGATATTGATGAAAGATAATTAATTGTGAGAATTAATTATGATTGGTCAAGATATGAATTGCATTGTTAATTATGAATAATTAATTATGGAATATGAATTGGGTTGTTTGGATAAATAATTTATTAATTAGTTAATGGGTTATATGTTTTGTTAACTGCTAGGTTAATTAGCAGGCTTCATTATGTTAAAATAATTATCAAATTAGTAAGGGAATGATGTGGTTAATTCTTATGAATTAATTATTATTTTAATTTATTGAGAATATGGGTTGTAGACATTGAGTTATAGAATGATTTATTAGTTTGTACATGGATATGGTGTTCCTCCTCAAATGTAATCAAATCATGTGATGTGAGGGTATAGACATAGAAATCTCAAATGAATGGGATTTTGGGTTCTTGACAAGCTGTTCAACATTGAATGAGATTTGGGGTTCTTGATATGGTCTTCAACACCCTGTGAATGAAAATATTGAATTATGATTTAAATGGTATTCAAGTATTTATACCAGATTTAATGTGATGATTAATGAATAAAATACAAAGTCATAAGAATTTAATTATGAACTATATTTACTGAATCATTGAATTGAATACATTGTATCTTAACTGGGCTAGTTTTAGACATCATTGGTGGTGGCCGACTGAGTCATACTCACACCCTACTCACGTCACCTAATTTTCACCCAAGCAGACTTTGTTGTTGTTGGATAGGATAAGGGAAAGGCCATGAGATAAGTTTTTATTTGGGTATGAAGCCTGGCTGGGGGAACCATACTTGGTTAAAACCCCTCTTTGTATTTTTTTTTGTCTTTAATTTTAGTTTCATTATAGACACATAATACTTTCATTGTCATATCAGGTTTTTTTATGTTGAGCATTGTATCTCTTTCTCTAAAAATCATGTGATATGGTAGTTTTTTGGTTATTTATATGTTTTTCCCTCGTATATTTTTCATTTCTCTTGTTTGTGCCATAAGATAATAAAATAGAGTATATTATCCCCATGAATGACATACTAGAATATTGTTTCTAGTCGAAACCATATTGTATATGGGGAGGAATTCTTGAGGGAATGTGACCAACCAACTAAGAGCACCATTTAGTTACAGCTAGGTTGGGACGTTAAGAATTGTTATAAGAGGAGTTTTATTATCTATATGTTTTTTTATATTATAATTTTTAGAATGTATGAAATGAGACTATAATCATTTAGGGCATGGTAATGTGCTCGTTTATGGGAGTTTCAAACCCATGTACATGGGATTTCTAGGTACATAGGGTGGGATTATTGTGATTGATAGTTGTTATTACAGTTGAATATTATTTCACCTTTGGAGACTTTGTTGTGGTGTGATGTAATAATTTTTTTTGGAAACTGTTGAATATTGATTTCTGGCCTAAATAGGCATCATATTTGAGACTGGATGCATCATTCTAGGGACATTGTGTTGTTATGACATGCATCATTTTAGGTACTCACAATAAAATGGGCTAGGTGTATGGTGTGGACTAAGTACTATTTTTCCTTGTTGTGATATTGAAATAATGATGTAAAAATGAGAATAAATGGGTATCTAAAAGAAAACATGAATAATGAGATGGGTCTCATTAATTAATGGAAGAAATATTTAATTTGAAATGATATAATTAATTAATTGTGGAAATTAATTATTTAAAATTTGAGTACACTTTTAAACGAAGGCCTTGGTGTGGGATGGTTTAGGGTAGTAGGAGTGCCTCTATGTTGACTATGAGGGGATAAATAGGGAATGACATATAGAAATAATTTGTGTTTTTTTCTCTGTTATATAAATTTTATCAGGATTCTTTATGATCCCTAAGACGTGTGTTTGGATTTGTAGAGTTATGCATCCATGAATACTATTTAGAAGGGGACTAAGGGGTGTGTCACAGAATAAACATCCACATAGGAAACATGAGGCACTGTTAGAGAGATCTAAGGAGGAATGGGAGATGTTCCAAAAGAAAGTTTCTATTTTCATATAAACCATTGATAGAGGGCCAGGGTGAGTTCTAAAATGCATGTTTGTTAATATAACAGAGTTTCCACTACCGTACCGTATGAAAATCATGGGAGAGGGTCAACCTAAGGGAGATGAAATATTTATTGAATCCATAGAGATGATACATGACCATTTGGATACTCCTGCTAAGATGAGGGTCATTATGGATTCATATATTCTACAGGGGATAGAGAAGTAGTAGAGGTAAATTCAGCTATGATATGGATAAATAGATGCTATGTTATGGAAGGAAATTCTTAATAAGTTTATGGAAAAATAATATCCAGAGAAAATATGAAATGAGAGGGATTGAGAGTTTATGCATCTAACCTAAGTAATCATTTCCATAATAGATCATTATGAATGTTTCATATATTTACATCATTTTTCTCCATCATTGGCAGTATAAGATGCTTCTTCGCTGAAACAATTTCAGGACAAACTATTGTCTGAAATTATGTCCTAGGTGAATATATTTAGAATGAAGAAGTTCTCAAAAGTAGAGAATTATGATATCATTTTAGAGGGGATCTAGAGGGAGGCTACTAGTACTGGACAGTTATTTATCACTAGATGATCAGGGAGTGCGCTTTCCTAGAGGAAGAGGTGTGGTTACGGAAACCATAGTCTAGACAGCTGAATTCAAGTTGGTAATTCAATTATAATCGTTGCACATGATCTTACTCATGTGATTTCCCACTAATGTATCAGGTCGTTATAACACCCCGAGATTTTATGAAAAATATTCTTTTAATTTCATTAATGTATTTTGTTGTATGCTACACCAAGATTACCTTGAGCTATACGCAACACCGTATTAGCTTGCAGTATACGCAACACTATTCTTGGATCGTGTTACACACAATTTTGATAATAGTTATTCTACGCAACATTGAATATATATATATATATATATTCAATGTATAAATGAAATATGGTTGGATTCTGTTATATGAAACAACGAAGGATTCTTGCACAACATGCAACCCTGACTTGGCTTGCATTACACGCAATCACGACCTTCCTCGATAGCGTGTGTTGTATGCAATACCATGTTTTACTAAACAACGATATATTATTATAATATTATAATGAAATAGCCATTATGAATAGTATTAACTAAATTTTGAATTTTATAACATTATTATTCATCTTACACATTTTCTAAAACATGGTATAAGAACAGAATAAATTTTTTGGGAAAAATAAGTATTTTTCAAAAAATGCAGTTTTACCGCCTTTTGATGGCGCACCCACATGAAATCTAGTTTTTGACATGTTTATAAGTTCAAATTGGCAAAATAAAATTCTTCTTTGGAATAAAAAAAATTACTTTGGCTAAAATTTTCATATTATTCTGGTAACTTTCATATATTGATGAATAGTAAAAACACGCTATATTTTAATTAAAAACAACTTTTTTCATCGCAATAATTTATATGGTTAAATTATAATATTGAATTGTTTTAAAGTATAAATACAATACATTTTTACCATTTAATATAATGTATGTAATTAGCATTTATTTTACATTAAATTCGAAGGCTAAATCAATTCAATCTTTTGCAATGTTTTAAAGAAAAACCTGTTTTCTTTCGACAACAGGATTAATTTTAATTTAATTTCTGCAACCTTTGTATATTGAATTTGGAAAAATGGATTCCATATTTGGAATCAGTGGGTCCAAATTATGTTAATAAGCTACTTTTCATTTATGGGAATTATGAATAGTAACTACGGTAAATTTTATTTACCATAGTTAAAGGTAAATCGGGTAATTAAGAGTAAATATAATACGATAAAAATACCCTAACACATGCCAAAATACTATTGGATGGATAAAAGTAGACCCATATAACCTATGTGTCGGATTAGATTCATTTTATGGACTTTTGACAATGAAAATAATTTAATTATTATTAAAACCAAAGAATGTGACAACATGTCACTCTCTTAAATCTTATAAGTATAATAATTTTAATTTAGTGATAAACATCATCAAACTTATAACATGAATAGTATCTAGAAATCTAATAAAAGTATCTACATCGTGATAATTTATTTAGAATTTTTAGGGATTAAATAATTGTCATTAATGGTGATACATTAATGATACAGAAATTATTTATTAAGTTGAAAATAAGTAATATACTTTTTATTGAAATAATAATACCCATTAAACGGCCCGAAAACCAGAAAAAAACATATTGGTAGTGTATATCTACACCTTAATCATCCAAGGACCTAATATATAACCGTTTGGAGCCTTATAAAAGTGATTATGACACTAATAATATTTTATTTTTAATGATGCCAAAGTTGTCACCTTCATAATTTAATAAATATATAAATTTAAATATTGTGATTTTAAGATGATAAATTCGAGTAAAAGTATTATTGTGAAAGGTAATATATTTATCTTCATCATATGATTTTATGTTTAATTTTTATGCAACAAATCTGTATATTAAATAATTATACAATAATGTTGTAGTAATTATTTTAATAAGAGATAAACCAAATAAATGTTTTAAAAATAATAAAATAAATATTATATGAACTATTTAATGTGATACACTAATTTTATATATACATATGACCTTTTATGAATATATTAAAGCTTTTATTTCGAACATAAATTCTGTATATATTTTATTTAAATTCAAATAAATGAATAGTGTAAAAATTGACACTATTGTTATTTTATAAAAATTACATATTATAAAATAGTTTAAAAATCACAAATATATTTAAAAATAGTAAATTTAAATTTATAGGGTCTATAATCTTATAAAGTAAAAAATTATGGAAAATTCACAACAAATAAGTAATTATTTGTTATAATTTAGAATTTTATTACCACAAATAAACTTAAATTGATTAAATAAGGATAAATCAACATGATAAGTTTTAAAATAAGATCCAAACATGTCTAAATTTGATTTGTTGATGAGTGAAAAACCATATATCATCTAATATTTTAATATTAGTCGTTTTTGGAGGTTTTTAAGTGGGGTTATATTTATTATAAATTAATATTTTTAAGAATTCCAAAGGTGCATCTCTCCTCCCTTATAAAAGGGCACCTCCTCCCTCTCTTCCACACACCACTTTGAGCCTTCAAGATAGGCCAACCCCTGACCAATTCTCTTAAAAACTTCCATAGAAATATCCTAGATGTCTTGGTCTTCTTCAAAGACAAATTTTAGTGCCCTAATTGGATGTCTCAAAAAGGCTCTTCAAAGAAGAGGTAATGTCTGTTACCGATTCTTTCAACTTTATTTCTTCTTCCACTTATTTTTCCTAGGTTTTTTCATTATGAAGTAATAACATCAGTATCACTCATATAATGATATGTTATTATATGTATGAAACAACCCTATTTCACCATCTATCCATCCTATGGAAAAAGAAATCACCGCGCGTGCGTACGTACGAAATACCGTTTCCACGCCGTGGTATAATCTATTTTCCACCACCACCTTACTTGGATGGGTATAATGGTGTAAATAATAACTTTATATGATTATTATAAAGTGATATTGATTCTGTAATAGTATACATACACTCCAATAAAATTCCACGATCATGGGAACGATATCATCGCTCGTGCGTACGTACAGAATACCGTCTCTACGACGCGATGAGATTCATTCTCAATGATTAACCATTTATAAATGATTATAAAGTATATATAATAATTAATCATGAAATATATGACATAATAATACTGGATTTATGTATATATATTTATATGTATGTCATCCAATTAATTCCATTCAATTCAATGAGGAAACGAAAACAACGTTCATGCGTACGTACGACCTACCGTCTCCATGAACGGTGTATTTCATTCCATTTATCGATTTGTTATATATATGTATATTCTGAATATATATTATAAATAAATCATGTTTTACATTCTAGATGTAATTAATCATTATCTAAGTAATCATATGAATAAGTACAAGTCAAAACACGGACGACAAATGAAACGATTTTACCGAAAACGCTCTTTAACATGGAATTTATAAAAGATTGGGTAATATAAAGTCATAAGTGAACCATAAATGATATCATAACAATTAATATGATTATATAATAATTAAATAACATTATTTAAATCATTATACATGAGGTTTGGACACTTACGAAGAAAATCAGACCTAAGGTAAGGGATAATTTTGAAAATCTCATTTTTATCCGAGATTGCATATTCGTAAGTATTTACTGGGGTTATTTCTATCATCCATGTCCATGTTTTATAAAAGTGGTTTCATGTATTTTTAACGTTCTTTTTACCCATTTCTTACTTTTACTACATGGTATGTAAGGAATCTTTCTTTTGTTTACGTTACGAGGTACTTTTTGACTTTTCCGGCAAAAGTACGAAAAGAATGTTTTTTAACTTATATGGAACGAACAGATTTTTATGGTTTTATAAAGCCTTATTTTCATGAGGATTCCTCCAAAACATTTCATGAATATTTTCAACAAAATCACTTTTAAAATTTCATGACGTTTTGTGAAAATAAATTGATTTTGAAGAAGAAAGGATATTTTCCTCATAAATTAATTTCAAGTGTTTTATCAAAACCATTTTCCATCTAAGATGAAGTTATTTCATATGTGTATGTTTCCAGTGTAATGTCTCTATGATTTTCATGGTTTCACTTTTCTTATAATGAAATGATATCCATTTCTTTTATATGGATTATGTGATGATGGGATGATGTTTATGAAACCCATATTATTCGTTGGGTTATTATGAATGATGTATTTTTATTTTGTGGCACAAGTACGAATGATTTCATTATGAGATGGGTGGGACCTATATCTCTCTCCAATGCATTGGGTAAAGATTTATATCTCATGAGATAGACATGGCTGGAACGGCAGGTTAAACTGGTTCAGTAAAACGGGACATAAACGAGGAGAGAACTCGATTCAGAAAGGGACTTTGTCCACTAAGATGATCTTGGCAGCAATGTATTGGCTACTATGGAAATCATTACATGTGCTTAATGGATACCACAATTACTTGTTTTATTCCCATTCTATTTTATCATGATTTATGTTCCATTATGATCTATACCTTATGTACTTCCATGTTTTATGTTGTTGGTCAAGATTTTTAATGTTCATGTTTTTTTAAGATCAAATGTATATGGTATGTTTTATTTTATCCATTCTTACCGTTACTGAGCATTTGAGCACACCCTTTATATGTTTTCTTTCCCCAGGATATAAATAAATGTTTTAGGTAAGAAAAAAAGGGGGAAGATCCTTATGGGAGATGTTGAAGATCTTTCACCATGATTAGAGGGTTACGTTCCAAGTTTCCAAAGACACTAAACTATTACGGTCCTTATGTGTCTTTTTTTGTTATGTATGAAGTATTCTACAAAATTAATGTAATTTCCATGTACGTCAAGCTTCGGGCCACTACATTTGGTATCATAGGAAAGGTTTAGTCAACCTTTGGAAACTAGGATGTGAAAACGTTAGTGAGATCCCTAGAGATATTTCTAAGGTATGTCTAGGGATGTCCCTAAGGATAAGTATACGTATAGGATATAGTCCTAGAACTATGGTAAAGATAATATAATTTAACTGAAGATGTTAGATATTAGGTGTACTCCCCCTTTACTATGTTGTTTTCCCTAGCATGATTTTTTCCTCTCACACTATTCTTTTTGAGTTTTAGAAAATGGCTGGAAATAGGATGATTCACGATAATGGAGGATATGATAGACAATGGAATGATTTTCTTCATGAGAATCCAAATGAAACGAGATCTGGAAGTCCAAACCTCGTTATTATTCCTAATCAGCAATCTCATAATATGATCTATAATCTCAACTTTGGTAAGTTTCCCGACTCAGATAATAAGAGAAAATGGAGTTTCATGATGATCATAGAGGAAAAAAAGTTCAATTTCCCTCATGTAAATCATGTGGGAAGAGGCATCAGGGAGATTATTTCAAAGGAACTGGAAGATGCTTTAGGTGTGGAAAGGAAGGACACAAAGCCAGTAAATGCAAAGGAAAATGTTCAGTTTACAGCATGGACAAGGATAATGGTATTGCTACGACATCAACAATGATTAGATGTTTTAAATGTGGAAAGTACGGGCATTATGCAAACCAATGCCCTAATGGAAAATCTCATGAAGAGAATCAGCATGGTCATATGGGTAGTATTTATGTGGATGATGATGAGGAAACTACAAATGATATATGAGCGGAGAGAAGTGTTGAAGCCTAGTCGGTTGTTTTAGAAGGTAGTGGAATGATTGTATGTTTATCGAGATTTATGTTGTATAGTTAATGGTACTATGGAATAAATAATCATTTAAGGATTGTTACACTATTGTTTTTCCTAAAATTATTTGAAAGTTAATGTTGAATGGTACCAGTAACCATGGAAGTTTATTCAGATATTTTTTTAAAGTAGATGATATGCGCATAATGAAGGAATAAGAAGATAATGAGATATTTTATTGTATTCATGAGCTCATGATTGATATAAAGACTATGTGATATCATGGTTTGAGTATATAGAATTTTGAGGATTTTTGTATGTGGAATGTGTTAACTTCTAACTGCATTCATGTTTTCACTAAGGTTCAATGGATATTCATTTTTCAAGAGAATACATGATTAAGGCCTTAGAATGTTTGGAATGTGACCAACAAGACATATCTTATGATATATGGGGATCAACGATGGTACTAAATCTTTGGTAATCGTTTTCACTATAATATGACAGTAGACTACAGTATTATGGATAAGCCTAAAGATTGGAATGGATTATGTTGGACATAAGTTAGTATTGTTTAAGGACATAAGTTTTTTCGATATTATTGATGGGATGTTATAGTAATATAGTTTTAGAAAAAGGAAAACCTGCAGTATGGGAGACAGCCCATCGCGTCGGACAAGGTTGTGGGAATCGAACCCACAACTGTAGTGCAACTGGCCTTTATCGCCTACCACTGGCCTATAGGATGTCCCTGGTTAGTAGAAACTAGTTTTATTTTATTAAGAGGTATGATATATGAAGTATAAGATCATTTTTGGAACCATATACGATTAATCTAACCATAAGACGGACTTATAAGTTTTTCTAACCTATTGTTTGAAAGAGATGGAATGACCCATCATTCTATCACATGATCTGCTAACACATCACGAATAAAAATTCAACATCATTTCTTTAAGGGATGAAGTCGAAATTGTTCAATTCATGAACAATAGTGATATTGTACCAAAATCATGCAAGTATTTCTTTTAATTCATCAACTTTAGGGAAATTATCTTGAAAACCAAAAATGTTGTCCTAGTTTTCTTATATCCGATTAATCAGATTGTACCTTAGATCATCACAAATCTGTAGCATTGTGATTGTTGGCTTTTTCAAAGCCATGTTCTCTACCACTCTCCATCAGACCTTGATGGTTATATTTTTCTTCAATATCCATATTTTCACCTATGTTCTCCTACGTGGAAACCTCGTGATGAGTTAATTTGGGTAACCGTTACATTTCATACTTTAGTTTTTAAAATCCATGTTATGGTTTTCCTTTTAATGATGTGGGTTTCTATTAAACAAACTTTCGAGTAGAAAACCATTTATAACCCTGACGAATTTCGAGGGAGAAATTAATTTTCATGGGGGTAGAATTTAACACCCCGAGATTTTATGAAAAATATTCTTTTAATTTCATTAATGTCTTGTGTTGTATGCTACACCATGATTACCTTGTGTTATACGAACCACCGTATTAGCTTGCAGTATACGCAACACTATTCTTGGATCGTGTTACACACAATTTTGATAATAGGTATTCTACGCAACATTGAGTATATATATATATATATATATAATGTATAAATGAAATATGGTTGGATTCTTTTATACGAAACAACGAAGGATTCTTGCACAACACGCAACCCTGACTTTGCTTTCAATACACGCAATCACGACCTTCCTTGATAGCGTGTGTTGTACGCAATACCGAGTTTTACTAAACAATGATATATTATTATAATATTATTATGAACTAGAAGTTATGAATAGTATTAACTAAATGTTGAATTTTATAACATTATTATTCATCTTACACATTTTCTAGAACATGGTATAAGAACAAAATAAATTTTTCGGGTAAAATAAGTATTTTTAAAAAATGCAGTTTTGCCGCCTTTTGATGGCGCACCCACATTAAATCTAGATTTTGACATGTTTATGAGTTCAATTTGACAAAATAAATTTCTTCTTTGGAATCAAAAAAATAAAAATTTACTTTGAATAAAATTTTCATATTATTCTGGTAACTTTCATATTATGATGAATAGTAAAAACACGCTATATTTTAATTAAAAACAACTTTAATCATCGCAATAATTTATATGGTTAAATTATAATATTGAATGGTTTTAAAGTATAAATAGAATATATTTTTACCATTTAATATAATGTATGTCATTAGCATTAATTTTACATTAAATACGTAGGTTAAATCAATTCAATCTTTTGCAATGTTTTAAAAAAACCCCGTTTTCTTTCGACATCAGGATTAATTTTAATTTAATTTCTGCAACCTTTGTGTATTGAATTTGGAAAAATGGATTCCATATTTGGAATCAGTGGGTGAAAATTATGTTAATAAGCTACTTTTCATTTTTGGGAATTATGAATAGCAACTATGGTAAATTTTATTTACCATAGTTAAAGGTAGATCGGGTAATTAAGGGTAAATATAATACTATAAAATTACCCTAACACATGCCAAAATTCTATTGGATGGCTAAAAGTAGAACCATATAACCTAAGGGTCGGATTATATTCATTTTATGGACTTTTGACAATGAAAATAATATAATTATTATTAAAACCAAAGAAAGTGACAACATGTCACTCTCTTAAATCTTATAAGTATAATAATTTTAATTTAGTGATAAACATAAAAAAACATAAAACATGAATAGTTTCCAGAAAGATAATAAAATTATCTACATCATGATAATTTATTTAGAATTTTTAGGGATTAAATAATTGTCCTTAATGGTGATACATTTATGATACAAAAATTATTTATTAAGTGGAAAATAAGTAATATAGTTTTTATTGAAATAATAATACCCATTAAAAGACCCAAAAACCTGAACAAAACGTATTGGTAGTGTATATATACACCTTAGAAATCCAATTACCTAATATATAACAGTTTGGAGCCTTATAAAATTGATTATGACACTTATATTATTTTATTTTAAATGATGCCAAAGTTGTCACGTTCATAATTTAATAAATATAACAATTCATATATTGTGATTTTAAAATGATAAATTCTAGTAAAAGTATTATTGTGAAAGATAATAGATTTATCTTCATCATAGGATTTTATGTTTAATTTTTATTCTACAAATCAGTATATTAAATAATTATACAAAAATGTTGTAGTAATTTTTTTATTAAGAGATAATCCAAATAAATGGTTTAAAAAAAATAAAATATATATTATATGAACTATTTAATGTGATACACTAATTTTATAGATACATATGACCTTTTATGAATATATTAATGCATTCATTTCGAACATATCTTCTTTATATATTTTATTTAAATTCAAATAAATGAATAATGTCAAAATTGACACTATTGTTATTTTATAAAAATAACATATTATAAAATTGTTTAAAAATCACAAAAATATTTAAAAATTATAAATTTTAATTTATATGGTCTATAATATTATGAATTAAACAATTATGGAAAAGTCACAACAAATAAGTAATTTTTTTTTATAATTTAGAATTTTATTACCACAAATAAACTTAAATAGATTAAATAAGGATAAATCAAAATGATAAGGTTCAAAATAAGATCCAAACATGTCTAAATTTTATTGGTTGATGAGTGTAATACCCTATATCATCTACTATTCGAATATGATTCGTTTTTGGAGGTTTTTATGTGGGGTAATATTTATTATAAATTAATATTTTTAAGAATTCCAAAGGTGCCCCTCTCCTCCCTTATAAAAGGGCACCTCCTCCATCTCTTCCACACACCACTTTGAGCCTTCAAGCTCGGACAAAACCTGACCAATTATATTCTCCACTTCCCTAGAATCATCCTAGATGTCTTGGTATTCTTCAAAGGCCAATTTTAGTTCCCTAAGAGGAGATCTCAAAGAGGCGCTTCAAAGACGAGGTAATGTCCTTTAATGATTCTTTCAACTTTATTTCATCATCCACTTCTTCGTATTAGGTTGTTTCATTATGAAGTAATAAAATAAGTATAACACATATAATGATATGTTATTATTTGTATGAAACAACCATATTTCACCATCTATCCATCCTATGGAAAAAGAAATCACCGCGCGTGCGTACGTACGGAATACCGTCTCCACGCCGTGGTATAATCTATTTTCCACCACCACCTTAATTGGATGGGTATAATGGTGTAAATAATAACTATATATGATTATTATAAAGTGATATTGATTCTATAATAGTATACATACACTCCAATAAAATTCCACGATCATGGGAATGATATCATCGCTCGTGCGTACGTACGGAATACTGTCTCCACGACGCGATGAGATTCATTCTCAATGATTAACAATTCATGAATGATTATAAAGTATATATAATAAGTAATCATGAAATATATTACATAATAATAATGGATTTATGTATATATATATATATGTGTATGTCATCCAATTAATTCCATTTAATTCAATGAGGAAACGAAAACAAAGTTCATGTGTACGTACAGCCTACCGTCTCAATGAACGGTGTATTTCTTTCCATTTATCGATCTATTATATATATGTATATTCTGAATATATATTATATATAAATCATTTTTTACATTCTGGATGTAAGTAATCATGATCGTAGTAATCATATGAATAATAACAAGTCAAAACACGGATGACAAATGAAACCATTTTACCCAAAACACTCTTTAACATGGAATTTACAGAAGAACGGGTTATATAAAGTCATAATTGAACCATATATGATATCATAACAATTAATATGATTCTGTAATAATTAAATAACATCATTTAAATCATTATACAGGATGTTTAGACACTTACGAAGAAAATCGGACCTAAGGTAAGGGATAATTTTGAAAATCTCATTTTTTATCCGAGATTGCATATTTGTAAGTATTTACTGGGTTATTTCTATCATCCATGTCCATGTTTTATGAAAGTTTTTTTATGTATTTTTAAAGTCCTTTTTACCCATTTTTTACTTTTACGACATGGTATGTAAGGAATCTTTCTTTTGTTTACGTTACGAGGTACTTTTTGACTTTTCCGACAAATGTACGAAAAGAATGTTTTTTTAACTTATACGGCACGAAAGGATTTTTACGGTTTATAAAGCCTTATTTTCATGAAGCTTCCTCCAAAACATTTCATGACTATTTTCAACAAAATATCTTTCTTCTAAAATTTCATGACGTTTTGTGAAAAAAAATTGATTTTGAAGAAGAAAGGATATTTTCCTCAAGAATTAATTTCAAGTGTTTTATCTAATCCATTTTCCATCTAAGATGAAATTATTTCATATGTGTATGTTTCAAGTGTAATGTCTCTATTATTTACATGGTTTCACTTTTCTTATTATGAAATGATATCCATTTCTTTTATATGGATTATGTGATGATGGGATGATGTTTATGAAACCCATTTTATTCGTTGGGTTATTATGAATGATGTATTTTTATTTTTTGGAACATGTAAGAATGATTTCATTATGAGATGGGTGGGACCTATATCTCCCTCCAATTCATTGGGTAACGATTTATATCTCATGATATAGAAATGGCTGGAACGGCAGGTTAAACTGGTTCAGTAAAACAGGAATGAAATGAGGAGTGAATTCGATTCAGAAAGGGACTTTGTCCACTAAGATGGTCTTGACAGCATTGTCTTGGCTACTATGGAAATCATTACATGTTCTTAAAGGATTACACAATTACATGTTTTATTCCCATGATGTTTTATCATGATTTATGTTCCATTATGATCTATGCCTTATGTAATTCCATGTTTTCTGTCATTGCTCAAGATTTTTAATAGTCATATTTTTTTAAGTTCAAATGTATATGGTATGATTTATTTTATCCATGATTACCCTTACTGAGCATTTGAGCTCACCATTTTTATGTTTTCTTTTCACAGGATATAAAGAAATGTTTTAGGTAAGAAAAAAAAGGGGAAGATCTTTTTGGGATATGTTGAAGATCTTTCACCACGGTTAGAGGATTATATTCCATGTTTCCAAAGACACTAAACTATTACGGTCCTTGTGTGTCTGTTTTTGTCATGTATTAAGTATTCCGCAAAAGTAATGTAATGTCCATGTACATCAAGCTTCGGGCCGCTACATCGTTATAATATTTCACATTTTATCCCCAACCACAAGTGGATTGGATGATTTGTGGAAAGAGGGGGGCCCTTCAGAAGTTATGCAGGAGGCAACGACATGTAGGTACTGATGGAGTTGCTACTAAGAGTTAGGGTGTGGGAAGTGGGTATTATACACCATATAGGCATGGAGGATGGAGTTCAATTGAAAGAGGTGGTAGAGTTAGTATACATGGAGCATCAGCAAATGAGTGCATGTATCAGAAATGTTGTGATACATATTTGAGCCATACAATACCACATTGAAGAGGGTTGGCTTGTTTTATGCAGTGCAGCCAACACTTGTGGAGAGTGAGGCAGGTCCATCTAAAGTGAGAGGTACTGTTATAGTAGTATCTACATTATATTGTTCATTGTTCAATATTAGTTCCTCTCATTCTTTTATTTATGAAAATATTTTTAATGGTATGATCCCTGAGGTGGAGTCCATAAGAGGAGAGATGAATATTGATACCACATTTGGAACACGGTTTACGAATATCTGTTTATGCATTGGATTTTCACCGGGGATCCGAGATTTTTTTTTCATTTGGATATCTATTCCCTTGATATAATGGGATTCAACCTGATTATGGGTATGGATTGGCTAGTCTCATAACAAGCCCACAACGATTGTTACAACAAGAGTGTGACCTTTGTATCTCATAAGGGTTTCATGTATGTTTATCATGGAGAATGTGATATCTATGCATCCATAACAAGGCTTGATACTCAAAAAACAATTAGATCTCAAAGCCCATGTTTCTAGTCATTTGCTGGATGATGCGTGTTGTAGTCAAGACATCCTTCAACGACTTTTAGAAGAGTTCCATGATGTCTTCCCTGAAGACTTTTAAGGGTTTACACCTACGATTGGAATGGAATTCACAATTGAGATCATGTCATTGGCAAATACAGTGACTATTCCATCTTAAATAATGGCAGAAACTGTTCATTAAGAGCTCCAAATGTAGTTGGAGGAGTGTAAGGATAAATGGTTTATCCATCCAAGTATGTCCCCTAGGGGATTACCTTTCTTGTTTTCAAAGAATGATGCCTGGGAGTTATGCTTGTGTTTCATTTACAAAACGTGGAATAAAATTACCATGAAGAACCAATATCCTCTTACACATATCGAATATCTATTTGTACCACTAAAAGAGGGATTTTTGTTCTCAATTATAGACTGGACATTAGGGTATTATCTTGTGAGACTTCATAATTCTGATATGCCTTGAACTACATTCAGAATAAGGTATGAACATTATGAGTTTTTTGTAATTCTATTTACGTTGAAAAATGCTCCAATATTTTTTATGGCATTGAAAATCAATATATTTCATCATTACATAGATTGGATTATTGAGGTGTTTATGGAAGACATCCTGGTGTACTCTAAGACTCATGACCATCATTCCCAGCAACATGAAATCATTTTGAGTACCCTAAGAGAGAACCGATTATATGATAAGATGTGAATGTTTCTATTTTGAATTAACATGGTACATTATTTGGGGCGCATAATATTAGATAATGAAATGGTAGTAGACCCAGTGAATGTTTATGTAGTGGTTTCATGGGAGAATCCTAATTTTATGAGATATCCGATGATTTTTTGGATTGCGTGGATATTACAGGAGGTGCATCGATGAATTTTACCAGTTGGAATCACAAGTTTCATTGTTGAAAAATAATGGGATAAAATTTGAATATACAAAATTAGGCAAGAATTATTTATAGGAGTTGAATAAGGGCATTACATTGTCACCAATTTTGATCTTACACGAGTTAGGTGTTGAGTACACGATGTATTTTAATGCATCTATTATTAGACGTAGAAAATTGTTGATATAAGAGGATAGAGTCATTGAATATGGGTCTCTACAGTTGAGGAAACATCCACATAATTACCTCATCCATTAAATCACGTTTGAATTGGTGGTTTACACTCTAATGTGTTGGAAACTCTGTCTTTTGGGTAAAAATTTTATATTTTTTATTGATCATAGAATCATGAAATATATATTTTCGCTGTGTGACTTGTATCTAAAGAAAGGCAGATGGGTAGAATAGGTTGAGTCTATTGACATTGAACTATCATGTACATCTAGATAGGGGAATAGTGGGAATAGTTCCTTGAGTATGAAAACTCAAACTTAGTTGTAACATGAGTCTTGTGGAGAGCAGAGATAGTGACTTTGCTAGTTGAAATGCATGTAGTTGTTCAGGAGAGTATGAGGAGGATGAATCTAGTTTCATTAGTAGTGGATTAAATACTCTTGAGACATATAAGAGATTAGTAGTATAAGGATCTGTACAGTTTAGACTTATGGGAATTCCATAATTGTGGGGAGACACCATCAGATTGTTTGATTGATGAGGATATGGTCATCTATGTGAAAAATAGGGTGGTTGTGCATATGGGTATGTTAAAGGAATTCATGTAAGAATTTTATAACATAATGTGTGAGGTACATAATATGGTACCCAAAATGTACAGTGCCATACAAAGATTGTTTTTGGTGCCATGAATGAAAAAAGAGATAGAAGGGTTCATGACAAGATGCTCTACTTGTCAGCAGCTGAAGGCAGATCATCAATGACATGGAGGTCTATTGATGTCATTTAATTTTAGCAAATGGAAGTGGGATGAAAAAATAATGGATTTTGAGGTATGTTTTCCTAGTTAAATTCTAATGAATGATGTTATTTGGTTCATTGTGGATCGACTAAAGAAGGTATCAAATTTATTGTCTACTAGAGAATCATTCACAGTAGACCAGTTCAGAGAACCATATGTTCAAGTGATAACTTGTTTTTATTGGGTTTCATAGACTGTAGATTAATATAGAAATTCTCTCTTTACATTACTCTTTTGACATTGCATATTGAAATCACTTGGTACATAGGTTTTTTATGTATGGTTTTCCACCAATAGATAGATGGGTAGTCAGAGCGTACCATACATGGGTAAGAAGATATGTTTTTTGTATGTGTAATCGACATTGGTGGTTCTTAGGAGATGCACATTTTTTTAGTGGTGTTTGACTATAACAATAGTTATCATGAAACTATACAGGTGGAATAATATGAAGAAAATTATAGTAAACCTTGTGGATCACCACCGTGATGGATAGGGGAGAGTGATTCATCGCAGCTGGGAATTAGTCTCATGCAAGAGACATCAGAGCTGGTGCAATTGATTAGAAAATTTATGTATACAACATAGAGATGAAAAAAGTTATATTTTGATAGATGCGGATGACTCTTAGAGTTTATATAGGGTGATATTGTTTTCCATTAGGTTTATCTTATGTTATATCATGAAAGGATACAAAGGAAAATCCTCTTGGTAGCCAGGTATGTAGGACCACTTGGGTTAGAGGAGAGAATCAGGTCTGTGGTGTACCAATTGTACCTCTCATAGAAATTCAGTGATATGCATGATGTTTTCATGTCTCACAACTATGTCAGGATCACCAAAACCAATCTCATGTGATCTATGTGGATGAATTTTATCTCAAGAATGATTTTCACATTCTAAAGCATCCAATACATGTACTTAATCATAGTGAAAACATGTTGTGGGGAATGAATGTGCCGATGTTTCGTGTGTTATGCCAACATGGAAGTGTTCAAGAGGTAATGTGGGAATGATAAGTTGATATTCAGATTCAATGGCCTAATAATTGTTTTCTTGGAATCATAGTGATTTTAGGTAGTGAAGAACAAGGATGAACTTTTACATGGTATGGAGATTATAATATCTCAACCTTTTTAAGAGTCATATCAGTTACAATTTTCATGTACATTTGATGTTTTTATGTACCATTACATTGGAATTGTGTATTGGGGTGTGTTTGGGTGAGTTTTTATGAAAAATTAATGCAAAAGGGTTGTTCATAGTGTAACGCCCGAGACTTTTATGAGAAATATTTTGTTTTTATGTTATATAAATAATAAAATAAATCTTTAACAACACACAACACTATCTTGGCTTGCTTTACACACAACTGCGGCCTTCCTCGATAGCTTGCATCGTACGCAATACTGAGTTTCACTAAAAAATGATATGCTATTAAAATATTATTAAAACTAGCTGTTATGAATAGTAATAACCACTTTTTGAAATTTTATAAATATTATTTTTCAAAATGAACTACATTTTTGGATTCGGATTATCAAAATTAGCCTAGGGTAAAATTTTGGTATTTTTCTAAAAACTTTCAATTTTTGATGAATAGTTAAACTACTAAGTGGTAGTTAAAAAACTGAATTTTTCATAAAACATAATTTTACCGCTTCTATGAGTGGAATTTCGAAAATCCGAGAGACACGGTTGATGTCAGTAAGTAAAATGTGGTTCAATGAGATGAAAATAATTTTTTGTTGAATAGTAACTTTTTACTTTTTTTTAGCACGGTTAAAAGTAAATAGGGTAATTAAGGGTAAAAATGATATTATTATTACCCTAAAACATGTCCTAATTCTATTGTACATGTGTAATTCGAACAAAAACAACCTTAGGATTAAATATGACCATTTAGGCCCACTTGGATTAGATTGGGACATTTATTATTAATTTATTTAAAGAAGGGTTAAAATAGTTAAAATCAAAGTTTAATAAGTAAATAATTTTTTTATGGGGTTATGAATAAGATAAATTCTACTATAAATATTAATTAGATAGCTAAAACGATTTCCTACATAATGGTATTTTATTAGTAATTTTTAGACATTAAATAATTTAATTTATTTATGACACAATGATGATCCAGTAATTATCTAATTAATGAAATATTGACATAATTGATGTTATAAATACCTAAATAGATGTAATTTGAGACTTTTTATGAATTAAACTAATTTTATAGGTTAATATTAAATGGTATTATTGATTTAAGTAACATGGTTCGAACTAATCATTCTGTTATGATTTTCACAAAAATCAATTACTAAATAGTGTCAAAATTGACATAAAATAGTTTTTTAAAACAAATATTATATTATTAATTGTTATTTTATTCCTAAAAATCCAAGGTTCGGCCAAATGACTTAGATAAAGATTTATATTTTAATAATAAACAACTTGGGGTTATTTTGGCTTGATATAGTAATTTTATTAACCTTATAGTGTAAGAAAACAAGAAGACACGGTAAAAGTTAAATTATCTAACTTAAAGTTAAATCTAAATGATAAGGTTAATATTGATACCTAAACTTGTCTAAATTCTACTGGATGAGAGTATTTCGACCCCTACCCACCTTATCTTAAAAATATATCAATTTGGAGCTATTAAAAACCGAATTTGACTTTATAATAAAATAATATTTTTTGTTATTCCCAAGGTGCCCCTCTCCTCCCTTATGAAAGAACACCTCCTCCCCCTCTTTCTCACACTACTTTGAGCCTTAATGCTCGACCAACCCCTACACATATCTCCTCTCCACTTCCCTAGAAACATACTAGAGGTTATGGTCTTCTTCAAAGACCTATTTTAGTGCCCTAAAAGGAGGGGTCAGAGAAGCACTTCAAAGAAGAGGTAATGTCTGTTACCGATTCATTCATCTTTATTTCCTCTTCCACTTCTTATTCTTTAGTTGTTTCATTATTAAGTAATAACATCAGTATCACTCATATAATTATATGTTATTATAAGTATGAAACAACCCTATTTCACCATCTATCCATCCTACGGAAAAACAAATCACCGTGCGTGCGTACGTACGGAATACCATCTCCACGCCGTGGTGTAATCTATTTTCCACCCCCACCTTACTTGAATGGGTATAATGGTGTAAATAATGACTATATATGACTATTATAAAGTGATATTTATTCTGAAATAGTATACATACACTCCAATACAATTCCACGATCATAGGAATGATATAATAACTCGTGCGTACGTACGGAATACCGTCACCACGATGTGATGCGACTCGTTCTACATGATCTTCATTTCATAATGATTATATAAATGAATTGAATTAATGAATATGACATATATTACACTAATACCATTCTGTAAGTGAGGTTTCTATAACCTAAAGAGAATAATAAGAATTTATTCGACAAAACACGCATAAGAACAAAAAGTAATAAACACCCGAATAACAAGTAGTAATGAAATATTACTAATAAGAAGATAATAATATTACCATATATGATATAATAACAATATGTATGATTATGTAATATATCAATAACATTATTTAAATAATTATACAGGAGGTTCGGACACTTACGAAGCATATCGGACCTAGGGTAAGGGAAATATCACAATCTCATTTTTATACGACATTGTTTATACATTGGAATTTACTGGTGTGTATTTTATCGTCCACATCTATGTTTCCTAAAAATGTAATATTATTTCCATCCACATACAATTTTTTAAATCCTATTTTACCCTTCGGTGAGTTTTTAGTAAAAGATATGAAATAAATCTTTTTTCGTTTTTTTGTACGAGGTACTTTTTGACTTTTTCGACAAAAATACAAAGAAGAATGTTTTTTAACTTATACGGAATGAAAGGATTTTTAAAACATTATTTCCAAGAATCATCATTTAAAATTTTTCATGTTTATTTTTAATCAACTTCTTTTTGTTTATAATTGAATGACATGTTAAGAAAGGAAATGTGTTTTTGAAGTAGAAAGGATATTTTCCTCAAGAATGGAGTTCAAGTGTTTTATAAAACTTATTTTCCATCTAAGATAATACAGGGTTATGTTTATATCCCTATTATTACATTGATTTTATTATGTTGTGATGGAATTATTTTTATGAATTCCTTTATCTTATATGAATTGTTTTATGATGTCACGATGTTTAAGAATCCCATTTTTATTACATGGGTTATGCAATGATGTATGGTTTATGATTTTGTGGAACACATAAGAATGGTATCATTATGAGATGGGTGGGACCTATATCTCCCTCCAATGCATTAGGTAAAGATTTTATATCTCATGAGATAGACATTGCTGGAACGGTAGGTTATACCGGTTTAGTGAAACAGGACTGAAACGAGGAGTAAACTCGGTTCAGAAATGGACTTTGTCCACTAAGATAGTCTTGGAAATAAGTCTTGACTAATAAGAAATGATTCTATATGATTATGTGTGTATGCCACAAAGTTTCATGTTTTATGTTATGATTATTGGGATTCCATTTCACTACTATGATTTATCCCATGTTATGAAATTATTCTCTCGTTTGCAGGTTAAGATTTTCAAAAGTTATGTTCTTATGAATATGATGTGATTGATATTTCTTTTGTTTACCCTTACTGAGCATTTGAGCTCACCCTTTTGTATGTTTTCTTTCCCCAGGCCAGAAAGAAGGTTATTAAGTAAGATATGCCAAAAGGGACTATAGATATGATGAAATAAATGGGAGGCAATGTAGACGCTTTATGAACCAGTTTTTTATGTTTCCCTGTTTCTTAAGACACTATACCTATACGGTCCTTTCGTGGTTTTGTTATATGTTGTAATAAGTATGCTTTAATTTTGAAGTATTAACAATGTATCTAATGTATGGGTCATTATTGTTGGTATCAGAGGAAAGGTATAGTCAACCTTTTGAAACTAGGATTTGAAAGAATTAGTAAGAACCCTAAGGAAAAGTCTAAGCATAGATCACAATCTTAGTGTTTTAGAAATGGACATGAATAACCTAGGATAAGACCGTAAGTGTGAAATTTTATTCTTGATTATGTGGTTTTCCTATTATAATTAGTGTTTCTCACACTATTATTCTTGGTTTTAGTCAATGGCTGGAACCCGAAGGAACCATGTTAATGCGGAATGCGATGGGAAATGCAATGATTTTCCCCCTGAGAAACCAAACGTTATGGGAGCTGGAATGAAAAATATTGTAGCCATGCTCACACAAATTTCTCAAGCTATGAATCATGCAGGACTTCCAAACGAGCAAAGGAAGGAGCAACATTCTGTTGAATCCTTCATGAGACATCATCCACCTTCATTCAGCGGGTCTACTGATCCATTAGTTGCTGAATAATGGATTAGTACTACTGAAAAGATATTTTCAGTTCTTCAATGTTCCGAGCATTATAAATTCATCTTAGCAGTGTATCGTTTGGAAGGTGATGCTGATCAATGGTGGAATCTTATTAAGAATACGAGGTAAAGGGATGAAATTGAGTCCATGGAATGGGAGCAGTTCAAGAACTTATTTTTCAATAAGTACTTCCCTCATATTCTCCGAACAAAGATGGAGAAAGGGTTTCTTGAACTGAAGCAAAAGGATGATGAATCTGTTGGTACCTATGAATCAAATTTTACAAGACTTGCAAGGTACACTTCTGGTATTATTATCCAACCTAAGAGTAAGATCGATCGATTCAATAGTGGCTTAAAACCAATTCATCGAAGGGCGTTAGCCGTAAGGGACTTCAATAGCTATGAGGAAATCGCTCGATGTGCTCTCAAAGTCGAGATGGAGATTGGGGTAACCCATCAGTCATATGGGTTTGATAAGAAGGGGAAAATGGAATTCAAATGAAAATATAAAGAGCACACTGAAAAGAATATGAGCTTTCTCTTCTGCTCAATGTGTGGAAAGAAACATGGAGGGTGTTTTCTTAAAGGGGCAAGTAAATGTTTCAAATGTGGAAAAGAAAGTCATCGGGCATTTGAATGTCACGATGATGGGAAGAAGATGTCTAATGATGCAATCAAAGGAAGGTATACATAGAATGAACCTACTACACTTCAATGTTTCAAGTGCAAGGAGATGAGACATTATTCCAATAAAGGCCCTAATCCAAGGGTTGATGATGATGGTCGACGTCAGCAAACTATTAAGGCTAAAGACAAAAGAAAGTTACATGCAATTTCTATCAACGATGTGGAGTACGATAACGATGTGGTGAAAGGTACACATACCATCCACTATAATGTATAAAATGTTTTATTTGATTCTGGATCCACCCACACTTTTATTTCTGATGAATTTTCTAAGGGTATCACTGTATTACCTCAACAATTAGATGTTGAGTTAGCTGTGACAACACCTAATGGCACAACAGTCGCATCAAAAGTTTCTAATTCTTCTCCTATCAAAGTTTTTGGGAAAGTGCTTCCTGCAAATCTTGTGATCCTTCCTATAGTGAAATTTGATGTGATTCATGGCATGGATTGGATTGCTTTTTATGGATCTCATATCAATTTCCAATGAATGGAAGTCACATTTAATATTCTAGATCAATCTATGATCGTCTATCACTGCAAGGATGAACATAACCTTCCAGTGTAAATTCCTTATATATTATGGGTCTTGATTCCACTAAATGAATGTTATTTATCTCAAATGGTTGGTGAGAAACTCACGATTAAGAATATGCCCATTGTATGGGAGTTTGATGATGACTTTCCGGAGGAGTTACCAGGTCTTCCACCAAATCGTGAAGTTTAGTTTTCAATAGAAATCGTACCGGGTGCTTTGCCTATTTCAAAGACACCTTCTAGAATGGCCCCAATTGAGTTGTAGGAATTGATGAAGCTACTCCAAGATAATCTTGATAAGGGAGTCATACACCCTAGTGCATCACCTTGGGGATCACCTGTTCTATTTGTTAAGAAGAATGATGGATCAATGAGACTCTGCATTGATTATCGAGAACTTAACAAGATCACTATCAAGAAAAAATATCCTCTCCCGTGCATTGATGAATTATTTGACCAACTACACGGAGCTCAATACTTTTCCAAGATTGATCTTCGTTAAGGGTGTCATCAATTAAGGGTCAAAAGGGAGGATATACCAAAGACGGCTTTCCGTAAAAGGTATGGACACTGTGAATTTATAGTGATGCCATTTGGTCTTACTAATACCCCTGCTATCTTCATGGATCTGATGAATAGTGTCTTTAGAGACCATCTTGATAAATTTGTGGTAGTATTTATAGAAGATATTCTTGTCTATTCAAAGATCAAGGAAGAACATTATGGTTACTTGAGAATTATATTGAAGACCCTGAGAAAGGAGAATATTTATGCCAAATTTACCATGTGTGAATTTTGGCTTCAAAAAGATTCATTTTTGGGTCACATAATCTCAAAATAGGGGATATATATGGATCCAACAAAAACAGAGGTTATCGAAAGATGGTCGAGACCGACAACAGTAACTGAGATCCGAAGTTTTCTTGGTTTGGCTGGATATTATCGATGTTTTGTGAAAGATTTTTCATGATTATCTAATCCACTCACCAAGTTGACTCGGAAAGGATTTAAGTTTTTTTGGATGGAAGAAAGTGAAGAGAATTTCAAGGAGTTGAAAAGAAGGTTATCTAGTGCACCTGTTCTCACACTACCTTGTAGTGGAGAAAGGTTTGTGATCTATAGTGATGCATCCAAGAAGGGATTAGGGTGTGTACTTATTCAAAATGATATGGTGATAGCTTATGCCTCACGACAGTTGAAAATCCATGAGCAAAATTACCCAACACATGATTTGGAGTTAGCTGCGGTAATCTTTGCATTAAATATTTTGAGGCATTATCTTTATAGAGAAAGGTGTGACAGTTATACTGATCATAAAAGTTTAAAGTATATATTCACACAAAGGGAGATGAATATGCGTCAAAGAAGATGGTTGGAGCTGATTAAGGATTATAACTGCTCAATCCATTACCACCTTGGGAAAGCATACAAGGTGGCAAATGCATTAAGTCGACAAGACCATGCCAGTTTAACCATGATGAGGATCACAAAAGATCCAATATTTATGGATTTAAAAAGGATGGATCTTGGAATTATAATGGAAGGGGAAAAATCTTATCTTTCTCAAATTAATTTTCAACAATCTATACATGTGATGATTAAGGAGTCACAAAAAGAAGATGTCGAGTTACAAAAGAAGGTGAGAAATGTTCCTGAATTCAACCTTGATTGTGATGGGATATTAATGTTCAGGAATCGGGTTTGTGTTCCTCCCATCCCGGAATTAAAGAAGGAGCTGCTGGATGAGGCTCATAGTTCTTCATCTCCATTCATCCTGGAAGCACGAAGATGTATAGGGACCTGAAATTGTACATCTGGTGGGATGGCATGAAAAGAGATGTTACTGAATATGTCTCTCGATGCTTGGTTTGTCAGCAAGTTAAATCTGAGAGACAAAAGTCTAAGGGGATGTTACAACCATTACCCATACCCGAATGGAAATGGGAAAACATCACTATGGACTTTGTCACAGGACTTCCTAAAACATCCAAATGCAATAATTCTATCTGGGTCATAGTTTATCGTCTTACCATGTCTGCACACTTCATTGCTATTAGAGCAGATTTCACTCTGGATCAGCTTGCCAGGGTATATGTAAAGGAAGTGGTAAGATTTCATGGAGTCCCACTTTCTATTATATCAGATCGGGATATGAGATTTACCTCGAAGTTCTGGTGAAGTCTTCAGCATTCTCTGGATACAGAGTTGATTTTCAGCACTACTTATCATCGTTAGACGGACGGTCAGTCTGAGAGAACAATTCAAACCCTAGAAGATATGTTGAGAGCTTTCTCTGTGGATTTAAAAGGTGGTTGGGATCAACACCTACCTTTGGGGGAATTTTCTTATAATAATAGCTTTCACTCCAGTATTCAGATTGCTCCTTATGAAGCTCTCTATGGAAAGAAATGCAGGACTCCAACTTGTTGGGATGAAGTTGGGGAAAGAAAGCTATTAGGACCTGATCTCGTTGATGAAATGGCAGAAATGGTCAGATCTATTCAACAACACATAAGAGCATCTCAGAGTCGACAGAAAAGATATGCCTACAACCGAAGAAAAGACCTAGAGATTGAAGTGGGTGATAAAGTGTTCTTACGAATATCTCCCTGGAAGAGAGTAATGAGATTGGGAAAGAAGGGGAACTTGAGCCCTAGATATATCGGTCCTTTCGAAATACTGGATCGTGTCGGGAAGGTAGCTTACCGATTGGCGCTTCCACCGAATCTCTCTCAAGTACACGATGTGTTCCATGTATCTCTCCTCACAAAGTACATACCTAATCCTTCACATGTACTCAGCTCAGATGTTGTACCGCTGGAGAAAGATCATTCTTATGAAGAACAACCGATAGAGATTCTGGATCGTAGCGAAAAAGACCTATGAAACAAGACCACTCGCTTGGTGAAAGTTTTATGGAGGAACCACCAATTAGAAGAAGCTACATGGGAACTTGGGGATATGATGAGGGAGAGGTATCCTCATCTGTTTGTGAAAAAGTGACGAATTTCGAGGGCGAAATTCATTTTAAGGGGGGTAGAATGTAACGCCCGAGACTTTTATGAGAAATATTTTGTTTTTATGTTATATAAATCATCAAAGGAATCTTTCACTACACACAACACTAGCTTGGCTTTCTTTACATGCAACCGCGACCTTCCTCGATAGCTTGCGTCGCACGCAATACCGAGTTTCACTAAACAATGATATGCTATTAAAATATTATTAAAACTAGCCGTTATGAATAGTAATAACCACTTTTTGAAATTTTATTAATTTTATTTTTCAAATGGACTTCATTTCTGGATTTGGAATATCGAAATTAGGCTATGGTGAAATTTTGGTATTTTTCTAAAAACATTCAATTTTTGATGAATAGTGAAACCACTAAGTGGTAGTTAAAAAACTGAATTTTCCATAAAACATAATTTTACCACTTCTATGAGTGGAATTTCGAAAATCCGAGAGACACGGTTGATGTAAGTAAGTAAAATGTGGTTCAATGAGATGAAAATAATTTTTTGGTGAATAGTAACTTTTTACTTTTTTTAACACGGTTAAAAGTAAGTAGGGTAATTAAGGGTTACAATGGTATTATTATTACCCTAACACATGTCCTAATTCTATTGGACAAATTTAATTTGACCAAAAACAACCTTAGAAATAAAATATGACCATTTAGGCCCACTTGGATTAGATTAGGACATTTATTATTAATTTATTTAAATAAGGGTTAAAATAGTTAAAATCAATGTTTAATAAGTAAATAATTTTTAATATGGGGTTATACATGAGATAAATTCGACTATAAATATTAATTAGAAATATAAAAAGATTTCCTACATAATAGAATTTTATTGGTAAATTTAAGACATTAAATAATTTAATTTATTTATGACACAATGATGATGGTGTAATTATCTTTTTAATGAAATATTGACATAATTGGTGTTATAAATACCCAAATAAATGAAATTTGAGACTTTTTATGAATTAAACTAATTTTATAGGTTAATATAACATGTTAGTCTTTATTTAAGTAACTTGGTTCGAACTAATCTTTTTGTTATGATTTTCACAAAAATCAATTACTAAATAGTGTCAAAATTGACATAAAATAGTTTTTAAAACAAATATTATATTATTTATTGTTATTTTATTCCTAAAAATCTAAGGATCGCCCCAATGACTTATATAAGGTTATATATTTTAATAATAAACAACTTGTGGTTCTTTTGGCTGGATATAGTAAGTTTATTAACCTTATAGTGTAAGAAAACAAGAAGACACGGTAAAAGTTAAATTATCTAACTTATAGTTAAATCTAAATGATAAAGATAAAATTGATACCTAAACATGTCTAAATGCTATTGGATGAATGTATTTAGACCCCTACCCACCTTATATTCTAAATATATCAATTTCGAGCTAATAAAAATCGAATTTGACTTTATAATAAAATAATATTTTTAGTTATTCCAAAGGTGCCCCTCTCCTCCCTTATAAAAGGGAACCTCCTCCCCCTCTTTCTCACACCACTTTGAGACTTCAATCTCAGCCAACCCCTGACAATTTATCCTCTCCACTTCCCTATAAACATCCTAGTGGTTCTTGTTGTAACGACCCAATAATTTTGAGTAGTATATTAACTTATTCTTAATGATTTAATAAGATGTTAATGGTTAATGCAGAAAGAGGAGTTGATGGCTTCATCCAGTAGACTCGAACCTTATGAAGCCCAATTATCAGAGCTTGGGAAGGAGGTAGAATCTGTGGGCTTCGCTTTGGACCAAGCCCAAGCCGAACTCCAGCGTGTCAAGCTTGAACGGAAACACCTGCGGGAGAAGTTCAACTTAGTAGAGATTACTACTAGGGAAATGTTATCTGAGCCTCCCTCAGATTCTCTCACCATAGAACACCTTACACTTAGGTGATATGCCGGTGTTATAAGGGGTTATGTGATGAGACCCTTGCCTCTTTTTGTAATCCTTTGGGATGAATGAATTGAGAATTCTTCCTTTAGGGATGTTTGTGAAATTTCAAATGTCCGGATAATTTTACGATGTATTTTATTGATGAATTTTGAAAAAAGGATATTTTAAAATATTTATGTAATCCCTAAAAATTAATGATGTGTAATGATTTTCAAAAAATGGTCTTCTATAAAAGTGTTCAGTAAGGAATTTGGAGTCTAATAAGATCAACTTAATTTTTGATGAATAGTAAATTATGAATAGTGATTTTACTCTTAGGATTAGTAATGTGACCAAATAGTTTAGTAAATCCACTCAAAGATAGTTTTAATATAATTTAGACACCTAGATTAAGTAATGTGATACGATAAAATGGGTAATTAACAGTTTCATAAATTATTAGCCAAGTATTAGTTTTTTCGGATGAATAGTTTTTTTTATTAAAAATTTAATTAGAAATAATTAGAAAATTATTTTTATAAAAAGGACATTATTTTTGAACTCAGAGCATCGATATTATGTTATGGTAATTTTTGAGTATTTTTCTGGAAAAAATGAATTATCGATGAATAGGTTTTTTATTTAAAAATTAAATTAAAAATACTTAGAAAATTATTTTTATAAAATGGAATTCATAAATGTAATTAGAGCATTGATATTTGGTTAAAGTGAAATTTTGGAATTTTTCTGAGAAAGGTGGATTTTTCAGTGAATAGTAAAAATGCAGTTTTAGGGTTTCGGTATGTTTAATGACATCATAGCTGTGTCATGATGATGTAATGAGATATTTTATGGGTTGTCCGGCCAAGGGTGATGATTTATTGTTTTGGCGCCCCCATGTGGCCTAACTCCATGGTAAATTCCAAGGGAGAGCACATGGTTTTGAGAAAAGCACATGTGAGGTGTCCCTTGGCCATTAATACCTTGTCCCCTCACTTTCCCTATAAATACCCGCCCTTTCCTCCTTTAGTTTTCACTCCCAACTCTCCCCCAACTATGTTCTGGTCTCCTTACCTCCCAAGGAGTCCGCCCAAGGTGCCCCCAAGCTCTCAAGGTCCAAACCTTTGAGTTTTAAGAGTTACGTTTTAAGGTAAGGGATCCGACCTCTCTCTTTCTTTTCATGTAATCTATTTTATGTCATTCATTTTATGCTCCATGTTCTTATGTGAGAGGATGTTCTTTTGTATTCCTCTTACTGACCATTTAATGTTTATATGGTGAGATATCCCCTCTTACTCTCATCATTTCGTTTTATGAAAGTTTAAGTGATGTCGTTTGGCTGCCGAATTTTTAAGGGATTCTTTCAGCCTTCTCATTTTTCAAGTTCTATTTTCATGTCAAGTTTTTCAAGTTCCTTTTTATTATGTTGGGGTATGATCTCTATATCTATCATACTGATCTCTTATGATCATATGAGTAGGGACCCTATTTGATCTTGTCAAATCATTTTTTATTTATGTTTAAGTGACGCCGTTAGGCTGCCAAATTTTTATAAGAGAAATCTTATTTTTGTCTTACTTCCATGTTTTTCATTTCAAATGGTATGTCCTTAAAATTTCATTACCATGATTCATATCCCTTATATTCTGTTCCCCTAATATTTTATGGATCATTTATGAGTAAGTGACTTATGTTCACTCTCTTTTAAATGTCTTATAAAACCTTGTAACATAGCCGTTATGCTACAGAATTTTCGTCTCAAAATGCCTCTCTCTTATCTCAAAATTTTTTTCTGTTATAAAGTGAATACTCAAAGCTCTTAGTTATACAAGGGTATTCACATATATATATATCAAAATGTCCTATTTTAAATTATGGTATTTACATACATGAAACCCACTTCCCCTTTCCGTTGGATTAAAGTGACATAAATATCATGTCTTTAAAGCAGTTTTTAAAACGTTATGATTATGAAATGAAACCCATTTCTTTTATGCTATATGGGTTATTTATGAAATGATTGATGATGATATATATGGTTCGCATGATAATAAAGGCATATTTAAGGGTACGTCCTGATAGCGCTCCAATGCATTGGGTAAAGACTTAATCTCTAGAGATGACCATTTTAACGACGCCTTGGTGAATAACCTTGGTAATTTTTAACGACACCTTTGGGATGGACCTTGGTGAAACGAAACGATTGTCAATATTAAATGTTGTAGCCAAATATTCAAGTTATGAAAAAATGTTATTTTTATTATGATGTATCTCATGATTTCTTTCTCATGCCTTAATGTTCTTTCCATGTCCTTATTGAAGTATCTCAAGTTCACATGTAAAATGTTTTTCTTGTTTCCCTTACAGGGCCTTTTGCTCACCCTTTTTTTGATGTATGTACCCAGGTTATGAGATGCAGTAATGATCCTAGGATGAACTTAAGGAGAAGCCTTTCAAGTGTTTAAGAAGAATGTTTTATGTTGTTTTCATGTATTATATTCCTTGTTTCCATGACACTAAACCTTAAAGATCCTCAGTTCCGTGTAATGAAATGAAAGTTTATATTATAAAAAGACGGTATTCAATAGTTGGTATCAAAGGATGGTTTAGTTATTTGTGGAAATTAGGATATAAAAACATTAGGAAGAACCCTATAGAAACGTTTAAATATAGGAAAACTTCCTGGTATTTTGGTAAGTATTGAGTAAGTGGTTTATCGAACAAATACATCCCTGTCTGGATACGAGAAAATAAAGGCGGCTCTGGCACAGATGTACATAGGTGTAAAACCCGAAAACACCTCTTTGAGCTAGACTCGAACGTGAACTGGTGAACAATAACGGGCCTTGCTGCACTCTTGGTTATGACACTCCCGGGGGATATGTTTGGTTAATCACAAGCTTTTTATGAATCATTATGAAGGAATTATAGAGAAGTGTAATTGTCTAAGCATGAAGTCTTAGTTAAAAGATTCATAAATTAAATAAGTTTCTTACTAAGGATTTATTCTTTAAGAAAATGGCAGGAAATAGGAGGAACTGTGCCGATGGTGACTGCAATGCACCATGTGATGACGTCCCTCCGATGGAAGCACGAATGGAAACATTCATGCGAATGATGAACCAACTGACTCAAGTTATGAGTAATAACTTGAATCAAGCTGAGAGGCCAACCTCACCACAAAGGAAACAACACTCTGTGGAGTCTTTCAAGCATCAACGACCACCATCATTCAGTGGATCTACTGACCCTTTGGTTGCGGAACAATGGATAAGCTCCATTGAAAAGATCTTTTCTGTACTTCTTTGTTAGGAACAAGAAAAAGTCTCCCTTTCTGTTTATCGCCTAGAGGGAGAAGCTGACCAGTGGTGGTCACCGGTAAAAAACACGAAGCCTAGAGGAGAGATGGAAGTTATGGAGTGGGAAGAATATCGGGGAATATTCTTTAACATGTATTTCCCTCGTTCAATGAGAACGAGAATGGAGAAAGAGTTTCTCGAGCTGAAGCAGAAGGAGAACAAATCTGTCGGAATCTATGAGATGAACTTCACCCAACTTTCACGATATACCTCTTGCTTTGTCATGGATCCATGTGGGAAGGTTGATAGGTTTTTCGGTGGGCTAAGACCTCATCTACGGAATAATTTAGCCAACCGTGACTACAATAGCTATGAGGAGATCGTGCGGATTGCAATGAAAGTCGAGTTGGAGTTTGGTGAGACGAAGTGGTCTCACAAATCAAATGAAAATAAGAGATCATTGGAGCCCAGTTTATGGAAGAATTATGACTGGGGAAGAGGTGGGAAGAAAATGCAACTTATCACATGCAATAAATGTGGGATGAACCATCTGGGGAACTCCTTGAACGGATGTGGCAAGTTCTACACGTGTGGAAGAGGAGGCCATATTGCTCGGAATTGTCGTAGTGAGGAGAAGCCTCAACTCCCCAACGCTAACGACAGAGAAAAGATGGTTCTGGCCCTACCCGAAGTCACATGCTTCAAGTGTGGATAGCTTTGGCACTTTGCTAATCAATGTCCAAATCCAAGGGCAGTGGAGGGGAATCACCATCAACCTCAGCAGAGGCCAAGGGAGTAAGGTCGTGCTTTCGCTATCACAACAACTGAAGTTGAAGTTCCGAACGATGTGGTAGCAGGTACTCTTGTCATCCTCTCAAAACTATCAAGTACTTTATTTGATTCTGGTTCTACGCATTCCTTTATTTCCTCCATGTTTGCCAAGAATATATAATCATTCCAAGAATTGCTTGAGGTAGAGTTGTCAGTCAAGACTCCATGTGGGATTATCCATGCATCAACAGTGTTTAGAGACTCTTGTGTTTACTTTAGTGAGCACAATCTTATCGCAAATCTTGTAGTCATTCCCATGTTGGAATTCGACGTTATACTAGGGATGGACTGGCTCTCAATGAATAATGCTAGAATCAAATGCAGAAGTAAGGAAATCTCAGTAGTCTTGAATAAATAGCATACAGTTATCTTCCAAGGAGAGATATCCTGAACTGATCCCTATCTAGAAGCACCTCCTATAGCTTTCTTTATGGAGTTAATCGGTGATGATGAATAAGAAAAAGGGATCATACCAATAGAAGATGTTCCAATTGTTCAAGAATACATGGATGTATTTCCTGAGGAGTTACCTGGACCCCCCTAAAGAGAGGTAGAGTTCTCCATTAAACTCATACCTGGGTCTCAACCGATATCATAGACTCCGTATAGAATGGAAAATATGGAGCTAGAAGAGTTAAAGAAGCAACTCCAAGACTTGTTGGAGAAGGGGTTTATCTATCCGAGTGTATCTCCTTGGGGAGCACCAGTTCTGTTTTTGAAGAATAAGGATGGATAAATGTGGCTATGCATTGATTATAGAGAACCGAATGGGATCACAGTGAAGAACAAATACCCTCTTCCAAGAATTGATGATTTATTTGACCAACTTCATGGGGATCAATTATTCTCCATGATTGACCTTCGATCTCATTATCATCAACTGAGGGTGAAGAAGGAAGATATTCCAAAGAATGCCTTCCGATCAAGATATGGGAATTATGAGTTTACTGTTATGCCCTTCGGCTTGACTAATTCTCCTACTATTTTCATGAATTTGATGAATAGAGTCTTTAAGGACTAACTTGATAACTTTGTGGTAGTTTTTATTGATGATATTTTGATATATTAAAAATTTCGTGGGGAGCATGAAGATTATCTGAGGGTTATTTTGAAAACTCTACGGAAGGAGAGGCTTTTTGGAAAGTTCAGCAAGTGTGAGTTTTGGTTACAATAGGTGGCTTTCTTGGGGCACATCTTAACCAATGAAGGAATCTAGGTTGACCCTGCAAAGACAATGGTTGTGGAGGAGTGGCCTCAACCCACAACAGTGACTGATTCGTAGTTTTCTTGGTTTAGCGGGATATTATAGGAGGTCTGTGAAAAACTTTTCACGGCTTTCTAATCCACTAACCAAATTGACTCGAAAAGGGGTTAAGTTCATCTGGACAAAGGAATGCGAGGAATGTTTCCAAGAGCTCAAGAAGAGATTGGTTACGGCACCTGTGTTAACACTACCCTCTATCGAAGAAGGATTCATTATTTTTAGCGATGCATCTCTGAAAGGGATTGGGTGCGTCCTCATGAAAAATGACAAAGTAATTTCTTATGTATCTCGACAGTTGAAGATTAATGAGAAGAATTATCCTACGCATGATCTAGAGCTGGCGGTAGTTGTTTTGGCTCTAAAGATATGGAGGAACTATCTTTATGGGGAGAAATGTGATATATACACTGACCACCAAAGTCTAAAGTATATTTTGACACAGAAATAATTGAACATGAGACAAAGGAGATGGTTGGATCTTATTAAAGACTATGATTGTTCAATTCATTATCACCCCGAAAGAGCAAACAAAGTCGCAGATGCGTTACGCAGGCAAGATCCTATTGTTCTGGCAACAATGAGGATCCTAGGAGATCCCTTGATTAAAGATCTAGTAAAACAGGACATGGTAATTATAAGGAAAGGGACATCATCAACCCTATCCCAAATGATTTCTCAACCTTCATTACTATAGAAGATCAAGAAGGCTCAAAAAGAAGATCCTCTGCTGCAGGAGAAGTTGGAGGCTATAAAAGATGGGAAGTTCCCTGATTTCAATATTGATCAAGAAGGTGTATTGAAATTTCGTACAAGACTATGTGTTCTATCTATTCCGGAGATAAAGAAAGAATTTATGGATGAATCTCATAGCTCTACTTTCTCTATACATCCAGGAAGAACTAAGATGTATAGAGACCTTCGTGATCATTATTGGTGGGATAACATGAAGAGGGAGATTGCTGATTACACTCCAAGGTGCCTAGTGTGTCAGAAAGTAAAGGCAGAAAGACAAATTCCTAAGGGGGTATTACAACCGCTACCATACCAGTATGGAAGTGGGATAATATCACTATGGACTTTGTAACTTGTCTCCCAAAAACATCCAAAGGAAACAATGAGATATGGGTTATTGTGGACGGTCTCACCAAAATATCCCATTTTATATCTATTTGGGAAGATTTCTCTTTGGATCAGCTTGCCAAGATATACGTGAAGGAAGTGGTAAGGCTTCATGGGGTACCAATATCCATCGTGTCTGATCGTGACCCAAGATTCACATCAAAATTCTGGAGAAGTCGTCAATATGCTCTGAATACTGAATTGAATTTTAGTACGGCCTATCATCCTCAAACTGATGGCCAATCTGAAAGGACTATTCATACACTCGAAGACATGCAGTGATTATGCTCAATGGAATTTAAAGGTGGATGGGATCAAAACCTCCCATTAGTTGAGTTCTCCTATAACAACAGCTTCCATTCGAGTATTCTGATTGCCCCCTATAAAGCTCTGTATGGAAAGCGATTTAGAACTCCTACTTGTTGGGATGAAATTGGTGAGAGAATGCTTCTTAGGCCTGATCTTGTGCAAGAGATGACAGAACAGGTTCATGCCATCCAACAACACATAAAGGCTGCTCAGAGTCGGCAGAAGAGCTATGCTGAAAATCGTCAAAGGGACTTGGAGTTTGGTGTTGGTGATAATGTATTCCTTCGAATTTCTCCCTGGAAAAGAGTAGTGTGGTTTGGGAAGAAAGGGAATCTCAGCCCTAGTTACATTTCCCCCTATGAAATCCTTGATCGCATAGGAGTAGTAGCCTATCGTCTAGCACTTCCACCGAACCTAGCTCAATTTCATGATGTCTTCCATATATCTCTCTTGAGGAAGTACATACCCGACCCTTCGCATATACTAAACCCAGAGGTGGTACAACTGGAACATGACCTCTCTTATGAGGAGCAGCTAGTGGAGATCTTGGACTGTAGAGACAAGGTCCTACAAAACAATACTACCCACCTTGTGAAAGTGTTGTGGAGGAATCATAAATATGAAGAAGCGACTTGGGAGCCTGAGGAATCAATGAAGCAAAAGTACCCTCACCTTTTCGACTAGGCCTCAAGTATAAATTTCGGGGACGAAATTTCTTATGGTGGGAAGAATGTAACGACCCAATATTTTTGAGTAGTATATTAACTAACTCTTAATGACTTAATAAGATGTCAATGGTTAATGTAGAAAGAGGAGTCGATGGCTTCATCCAGTAGACTCGAACCTTATGAAACCCACTTATCAGATCTTGGGAAGGAGGTAGCATCTATGGGCTTCGCTTTGGACCAAGCCCAAGACGAACTCCGGCGTGTCAATCTTGAACGGAAAATCCTGCGGGAGAAGTTCAAGTTAGTAGAGATTACTACTAGGGCAATGTTATCTAATCCTCCCTCAGATTCTCTCACCCTAGCACACCTTACACTTAGGTGATATGCCGGTGTTATAAGGGTTTATGTGATGAGACCCAAGCCTCTTTGTGTAATCCTTTGGGATGAATGAATTGAGATTTCTTCCTTTAGTGATGTTTGTGAAATTTCAAATGTTCGGATAATTTTAGGATGTATTTTATTGATGAATTTTGGAAAAAGGATATTTTAAAATATTTATGTAAACCATAAATAATTATTAATGTGTAATGATTTTCAAAAAATGGTCTTCTACAAAAGTGTTCCGTAAGGAATTTGGAGTCTAATAAGATCAACTTAATTTTTTAAGAATAATAAATTATGAATAGTGATTTTACGCTTAGGATTAGTAATGAGACCAAATGGATTAGTAATTTCACTCAAAGAAAGTTTTAATATAATTTAGACACCTATATTAAGTAATGTGATACGATAAAATGGGAAAATAACGGTTTCATAAATTATTAGCCAAGTATTAGTTTTTCCGGATGAAGAGTGTTTTTTTAATTAAAATTAATTAGAAAATTATTTTTATAAAAAGGACATTATTTTTTAACACAGAGCATCGATATTAGGTTATGGTAATTTTTTAGGATTTTTCTAGAAAAAATGAATTATCGATGAATAGTGTTTTTATTTAAAAATTAAATTAAAAATACGTAGAAATTTTTATTCATATAATGGGATTCATAAATGTAATTAGAGGATCAACATTTGGTTAAGGTGAAATTTTGGGATTTTTTTGAGAAAGATGAATTTTTCAGTGAATAGTAAAAATGCAGTTTTAGGGTTTCGGTATGTTTAATGACATCATAGCTGTGTCATGATGATGTCATGAGATATTTTAAGGGTTGGCCGGCCAAGGGTGATGAATTATTGTTTTGGGGGCCCCATGTGGCCTAACTCCATGGTAAATGCCAAGGGAGAGCACATGGTTTTGAGAAAATCACTTGTGAGGTGTCCCTTGGCCATTAATGCCTTCTCCCCTCACTTTCCCTATAAATACCCACCCTTTCCTCCTTTATATTTCACTCCCAACTCTCCCCCAACGAATTTCTGGTCTCCTTACCTCCCAAGAAGTCCTCCCAAGTTTCCCCCAAGCTCTCAAGTTCCAAACCTTTGAGTTTTAAGAGTTACGTTTTAAGGTAACGGATCCGACCTCTCTCTTTCTTTTCATGTAATCTCTTTTATGTCATTCCTTTTATGATCCATGTTCTTATGTGATAGGATGTTCTTTTATCTTCCTCTTACTGCACATTTAATGTTTATATGGTGATATATTCCCTCTTACTCTCATCATTTCGTTTTATGAATGTTTAAGTGAAGCCGTTAGGCTGCCGAATTTTTAAGGGATTATTTCACCCTTCTCATTTTTCAAGTTCTATTTTCTTGTCAAGTCTTTCAAGATCCTTCTTATTATGTTGGGGTATGATATCTATATCTATGATACCGATCTCTTATGATCATATGAGGAGAGACCCTATTTGATCTTGTCAAATCATTTTCTATTGATGTTTAAGTGATGCCGTTAGGCTACCAAATTTTTATAAGAGAAATCTTATTTTTGTCTTACTTCCATGTTTTTCATATCAAATGATATGTCCTTAAAATTTCATTTCCATGATTCATATCCCTTATATTCTGTTCCCCTACTGTTTTATGGATCATTTATGAGTGAGTGACCCATGTTCCCTCTCTTTTAAATGTCTTCTAAAACCTTGTAACATAACTGTTATGATGCAGAATTTTCATCTCAAAATGCCTCTCTCTTTTCTCAAAATTTTTTTATGTTATAAAGTGAATAATCAAAGCTCGTATTTCTACAAGGATATTATCATATATATCGAAATGTACTATTTTAAATTCTGGGATTTACATACATGAAACCCACTTCCCCTTTCCGTGGGTTTAAAGTGACATAAAGATCATGTCTTTAAAGCAGTTTTTAAAACGTTATGATTATGAAATGAAACCCATTTATTTTATTCTATATGGGTTTTTTATGAAATTATTGATGATGATATATGTGTCTCACATGATAATAAAGGCATATTTAAGGGTGCACCCTGATAGAGCTCCAATGCATTGGGTAAAGACTTAATCTCTAGAGATGACCATTTTAACGACGCCTTGGTGAATAACCTTGGTAATTTTTAATGAAACCTTTGGGATGGACCTTGGGGAAAAGAAACAATTGTCAATATTAAATGTTTTAGCCATATCTTCATGTTATGAAAAAATGTTATTTTTATTATGATGTATCTCATGATTTCTTTCTCACGTCTTAAAGTTCTTTTCATGTCCTTATTGAAGTATCTCAAGTTCCCTTGTAAAATGTTTTTCTTGTTTCCCTTACTAGGCCTTCTTCTCACCCTTTCTTTTGATGTATGTCCCCAGGTTATGAGATGAAGAAATGAACCTAGGATGAACTCAATGAGAATCCTTTCAAGTGTTTAAGAATAATGTTTTATGTTGTTTTCATGTATTATGTTCCTTGTTTCCAAGAAACTAAACATTAATGATCCTCCGTTCCGTGTACTGAAATGAAAGTTTATGTTATAAAAAGACAGGATTCTATACATGTCTTCTTCAAAGACCTATTTTAGTGCCCTAAAAGGAGTTCTCAAAGAAGCACTTCAAAGAAGAGGTAATGTCTGTTACCGATTCTTTCATCTTAATTTCTTATTCCACTTCTTCTTCTTTAGTTGTTTCATTATGAAGTAATAACATCAGTATCACTCGTATACTGATATGTTATTATAAGTATGAAACAACCCTATTTCACCATCTATCCATCCTACGGAAAAAGAAATCACTGCGCGTGCGTACGTACAGAATACCGTCTCCACGCCGTGGTGTAATATATTTTCCACCACCACCTTACTTGAATGGACATAATGGTGTAAATAATGACTATATATGACTATTATAAAGTGATATTGATTCTGAAATAGTATACATACACTCCAATACAATTCCACGATAATAGGAATGATATCATCACTCGTGCATACGTACGGAATACCGTCTCCATGATGTGATGTGACTCGTTCTACAGGATCTTAATTTCATAATGATTATATAAATGAATTGAATGAATGAATATGATATATATTACTCTAATACCATTCTGGAAATGAGGTATCTATAACCTAAATTTAACAATAAGAATTTATTCGACAAAAAACGCATAAGAACAAAAAGCAATAAACACCCAAATAACAAGTAGTAATGAAATTTTACTAATAAGAAGCTATGAATATGACCATATATGATATCATAAAAATAAGTATGATTCTGGAATAAGTCAATAACATTATTTAAATCATTATACAGGAGGTTCAGACAGTTACGAAGCATATCAGACCTGAGGTAAGGGAAATATCACAATCTCATTTTTTATCCGAGATTGTTTATAATTTGGAATTTACTGGGGTGTATTTTATCATCCAAATCTATGTTTCCTAAATATTTAATATTATTTCCATCCACATACAATTTATAAATCCTATTTTACCCTTCGGTGAGTTTTTAGTAAAAGGTATGAAAGGAATCTTTTGTCGTTTTTTGTACGAGGTACTTTTTGACTTTTCCGACAAAAGTACGAAGAAGAATGTTTTTTAACTTATACGACATGAGTGGATTTTTAAAACATTATTTCCAAGAATCATCCTTTACAATTTTTCATGTTTATTTTTAATCTACTTCTTTTAGTTTATAATTGTATGACATGTTAAGAATGGAAAAGTGTTTTTGAAGTAGAAAGGATATTTTCCTCAAGAATGGAGTTCAATTGTTTTATAAAAATTATTTTCCATCTATGATAATATAGGGTTATGTTTATATCCTTATTATTACATTGATTTCATTATGTTGTGATGGAATTATTTTTATGAATTCCTTTATCTTATATGAATTGTTTTATGATGTGACGATGTTTAAGAATCCCATTTTTATTACATCGGTTATGCAATGATGTATAATTTATGATTTTGTGGAACACATAAGAATGGTATCATTATGAGATGGGTGGGACCTATATATCCCTCCAATGAATTTTCTATAGATTTTATATCTCATAAGATAGACATGGATGGAACGGTAGGTTATACCGGTTCAGTGAAATAGGACTGAAACGAGGAGTGAACTCAGTTCAGAAATGGATTTTTCCACTGAGACAGTCTTGGAAATATGTCTTGACTAATAAGAAAGGATTCTCTATGATTATGTGTGTATGACACAATGTTTTATGTTTTATGTTATGATTATTGGGATTCCATTTCACTACTATGATTTATCCCTTGTTATGAAATTATGCTCTCTTTTGCAGGTTAAGATTTTCAAAAGTTATGTTCTTATGAATATGATGTGATTGATATTTATTTTGTTTACCCTTACTGAGCATTTGAGCTCACCCTTTTGTATGTTTTCTTTCCCCAGGTTAGGAAGATGGTTATTAAGTAAGATATGCCAAAAGGGACTATAGATATGATGAAATAAATGGGAGATAATGTAGACGATTTATGAACTAGTTGTTTATGTTTCCCACTTTCTAAAGACAGTATACCTATACCATACTTTCATGGTTTTTTTATATTTTGTAATAAGTATGCTTCAATTTTGAAGTATTAAAAATATATGTAATGTATGGGCCGTTATTCATAGTTTGTGTAAGATTTGAAAAACTGTGCAATCCAGGACAGAGAGGTCTACACTATTGGTGCATGGTTTCCCCTAACTATGTTCTCGTGCCAATGAAACAGTGAAAATGGGTTTTAGTTATTGAAAATTCAGTTTTTAAATCTCCAAACCCCCATAACCACCACAATTTTAACCTAGGATAAGAATTGAAAAAATCTAGGTGATCGTAGAGCCTTCCGAAGGGATTCCAGTATGATTTGAACAACGTTCATTGAGATCTAAAGCATGAATTCAAGATCATATCTCTTCTCAGTAAGTGGGTTTCATACCATTACTTCTTATGATTATTCATCATAAATTTCTTGAATTTTTCATGAAATATCTCTAATATTTATTTGAATCTAATCCCATGGGTTAATATCTAGATCTAGGATTCTGGGTCGAGATCTAGATTTGCAAGATCCTAATTAATTTGATATTAATTTTAGGTTTATGGATTTAGATCTGAATCTTGATCGATGTCATTATCCCACTCATATTTTAAGGATTTCAATTGGGTTCACATTCATCAACAACCTAAGGTAGGTAGTCTAAATATTACTCATATAGTCATGGATTTGCTATTTGTTTGCGATATTATTGAATTGATTGTTTCACTTGATAATTTAAATAAAGTATTAGAGTAATTAAGAATATAGAATTTACTTGGGGATTTCCTTGATTATTAATTAATGATATAATCTTGGAAAAAAGGCTCTTCCCAAAAAAAGTTATTGACATTGGGAATTTGTTTATTATTTTGGATATTGTAACTAAGATATTGAATTTGTGGTGTTAATATAATTTATTGGGGAAAATTAATTATGGGATAATGGTTTTATTTGAAAGATAATTAGTGGTGAATTAATTTTGTTTCATGATGTAGATTAAATATAATTAAATGAGATTGTAAATTTTTACATGTTAATATTTTATTTTGATAATTAATTATGAATAATTAAATATAGAATAGTATTTGCATTGATTGTTAAATTAATTAATGGGTTTTGTGCATAGTTAATTGTTGGGTTGACTAATGGGATTTGGTATGTTTACCGAATCTTTGGATTAACATGGGATTGATGTGTTTATTTCTTATGAATTAATGAATGATTTAAATGATTGATAATGTAAGTTCTAGACATAATTTTCTTGAATGATTTGGGTATTGTGACATGGATAAAGTGTTCCTTTGAAATTGTTATCCAAGATTTTTAGGTGGGGTATTATACATTGTGATCTATACTGAATAAAATTTTGGGTTCATGACATGGAGTTCAACACCGAATGATATTTTCAGTTCCTAAAATGGATTTCAAATAAAATAAATGAAAATAATGAATTATTATTTATATGGTATATAATCATTGAATATTAGATTAATATGATTATTAAAGAATAAATGAAAGTGAGATAACTAAATAATTATTCAATATAAATATTTCTTAATGTAATTTCATACTCTTTCATTTGACATAACATGTTTTAGAAATCGTTGGTGGTGACCAATAGAGTTGTAATCAAACCCTAATCAGGATGCCTAATCAGCACCTTAGTAGACATTGTTGTTGTAGAACATGATACAGTCTATTCACTAGGACATGTTTCTATTTGATAATGGATCATAGATGAGAGAACAGTATATGGTTTGAAAACAATTTTAAATCATTATGTCTTTTATTTTAGATGCTTTGTAAAAACATGTAATTTAAATTATCAAATCATGTATTGCCTTTCAGATAACTGTTGTATTCCTTAGTTTGACTATCATGTGACATGGTATTGTTCTTTGAATTTATATGCTTCTGCAATTGTTTATTATTGTTTTTATTCATTTGGGTCTTATTATGATGAAATTGGGTATATTATTCCAATTAGTGACATACCATACACTCACTATTAGTATACACCCTTTAGCACATGGGTATGTGTGCCTTAGGGAATGTGACCAACCGGTTCGGTGCACTATTTAGTGCCACACGATTCGGGATGTTACATGATCAATGAGAAAATACTCATGAGTTTGGAATTGTCACCTGGGGGAGAATATGATGATAAATGGATATGTGTATTTGAATTGTTATGTGAAAATTGAAGTTGAGAAATTGTTTTAACGAGTTGTTTGTATTCTCTCTCATGAAAGAGATATGGTTTGGGAAAACTATTTTGATATGGAAATTGTTTTATATTATGATATAAAATAATTAAATTATCCTATGTAAATAGTTTTATATTAATATTCTAGCAATTTATATCTTATTGGAATTTGATGAGATTTAATTTTATCAAAACATACTATGTTTCATTATTCTCCCCATACAGTAGGACATTGATGGGTCAATATATATTGTTTATCAAAAAACATGTAAAGACACTATATCATGAATAATTAGTGGTGATTTTATGTACATGGTGATTAATTATGGAGTTGGACAATTGAGTTTTTTGGGACTATATGTGTTGGTATCATGTTCATAATTGAACTTTGTGGTTTAATGATTCACTTAGGTACTGCAATATTGGTCATGGTGTTGTTTTTATTGATTACTTTTGGTATTATTGTGAGTTGTATTACAATTTTTTCAAGAATAATATTTTTTATTTCATTATGGTATACATGGGTTTGGTTGTTTTATTTTAAAAAATTAAATTTTCCACCACTATATTGATTCCCTATTCATTTATCGATAGCCTATGGAATATTGGGTGTATTGCTTATGTCTAAGCATCAATTATTTCTCAAATCACTTCAATGTAGAGTGGTAGGATGCAATATTATTCCACATTTCATTATGAAAACAATTTTTTTTTGAAAAATGCATCCAATAAAAACAAAAGATCATAATAATAAATTCAATTATTATATAACAATAATTCTCAGCAGTAAATATGTCTATAAAATTTATACGAAGTCTTACTAAATCATTATTAAATTCTGAAAAAAATGATGACTGTATCCTAATAGAATATTTAAAACATTTTAATACATTGATCACTATATCACTATAATGAAAACATGCATTCTTCAAAATTTAATATCTCATAATGTTGGATATATTAAATAAATCAATCCCCTCAAAAATCAGCCAAAATATGGACATAATCCATCTAACCTCTATCCAATTTCATTGTCACCAACATTTTCCCTAAAAGAAACTCATTTTAGATATACATTGGAAACATATAAAGTGTTATCCTCCATCAATAATGTGTCTTTCAAGAGTGTTAACACATCATCAAATCAATTCTCTTCGACAATAGTAATATTTGATATATATTCTCAAATCCTAAATGAAATATTATTATAGTGAATTAATATATATATCATAATTATTAAAACAAGAATATTATTGATTTAAATACTACTATAACACAATAATTTTTTTCAAACACAAGAATATTAATCACTCATCATCATCTATAGTAATAATAGAATTTTTTCCATGATCCTGCTACTTATTTATTGGTATATTATCATGTTTTTTTGGGAAATTAGTTTCTTTAGTTCAACATAAATTTATAACGGATTTATTTCATATTTCTATGATCATAATTTCCCTTTAAATCATGATAAATGTGGAATTAAATCATTCAAATTATGAATACTACTTTTCATTTAATGAATATACTATAGTTTTTTCATTAGAAATGTGTCACATTTTCGAAAATCATTATTTACAGTCTTAAATTTATCATTCGTTTACTATATCATCCTATGATTATTTTTATTCCCATTAATGTAATAATAAATGAAAAATTATTTCATTATATTGATAAAACATGATATTATATTCGATTGTGATGATTTTTTAGGGCATGATAGTTTCCTTCGACTGATTTACATAATACCCCCAAATAAAATTTCAATTACTAATTTTGGGTTCAGTATGTTATCTAAAACATGTCAGGATGATCATCAATACATGTCTTAAAACATTGAAAAAATTTGGTTTTCCTTCTATCTTATACTCATGAACTATATTTCTATACTCACTCTTTTCTCATGGGGAAAATATTTTTCTATGATGATTACCTTAAAATACATCAATTCTATGTTATCTATTTAGTTTAATCCTTAGTTATTTGAATCAATTACAATAATCATATATATATTCCATGATATGATAAACTAACATAAATTTTATCCCTCATTCAATACTTCCCATAGTGAAAAACAACTACTATAAGTTTAATTTATATTTATCAAATAAAAATGGATTTTTTGAACCATTTAATGATGAAGGTTATGGATGAAAAAAGTGACCTAAAATTGATACACTACTATTGGATTAGTAGGATTCAATACATTTTGTATTTTATTACTCATTACATGATTCTAATTAACGAATATCGTATAAAATTGATTAGTTCCACATGAAAAACCTTCTCCAACTTAATTAATTTTTCTAATATAGAAAACTTATAATGAGTATGGAAATTCATATAGTTTCAATCAGTTATAATAGTCAACAATTATAAAAATAAAAAAAAGTTTATTAGATCACAAAAATATGAAATATTGTGTTTAATCTTAAACTAATCAAACCATTAACATAAATTGAAAAATCATGCATACCCTAACTCAAAATAGAAATCATGGTTAATTTGGAATATATATTTCTCCAAATCCATTAGAATGGTTTGTAGATGAATATTTTTTATCATAATCATATACTCTAGGTGTTTCAGACCAGGTGTGTCTTAAGGCCTACTGATGTGCACTAGGTGATGATCATATCAAGAATAATGTTCGATTTTTAAATTTATACCATAGATACATATGTGCTTGAACCACGTTGAATTGTTTTAGCCAGTCATAGAAATATTTTAATGAAAAATTTACATAATCTAAACATTATAAAATCATTTAGTTGTTCTTATATACATATCCTCAAATTATAATATATTTTTATGTCCCATAATCTATGTTTTCTAAAATCTTGTTCCCAAGTATTATATTTATCTTTCTTTAATACCAATTATAAAGACCAAAACCATGATATCCTAGAGTTAGTGTCTACTTTATTACATTGGAATAACATTAAATTAATCTTATACAAATAGAAAAAAATATTAGTTTTCATGGTAATAATAATATTTACCTAAAATTCCCATTACATTAAAAAATATATATTAAGTATTTTATTAGAGAATGATATTATTCCCCTTATTTGATTCGTGTATATCGATAGAAAACACTACATGGTATCTTAAGAAAAAAACATATGATTTGGTTGGTGCTACTTTCTTATTATTGGTAATAATATAGTTGAGTATATATATAAATAATGATTAATCGACATGGAAATGTAATGAACTAAAACAATTTTTATTAATATGAAAACATAAGCATTATATTGATGGGATAAATGATGATCAAATAGACCCATATAAATAATCACACAATCTTGAAAACATATCCACACATATTATAACCAATATTGTAATCACATGGGATAAAAATTACAGAATTCATAATGATGGGATAAATATTCCGGGGGAACTATATACAATTTTGATGAACTTATAGAAATTAATATAATATTGTCATGGACTTGGGCACAAAATTTTTTATAAATTGTTAATGCCTTATCAAATACCCAATCATGTATGTGTCATGCGATCTAATGATGTTTTGAGGGGTTATAATAGGTCATGCTTTTCACATACTAAACACAAGTTATTCTTAATTTTAAATTGTTTAATCATAAATCAAATAAAAATTCATATTTAAAATATCATACAACATCTAAATACATTCCCCATTTAATATAAATAAACATAAAATATCAATAGAAATGTTAATGGTAGCAAAATTGTATATACCCAGTCAAATTGATCACAAACCATCTCAAAAATAACAAGGATTATATTGCTAGAGTATATCCCCCATTAAAGCATAAGTAAAATAAAAATATGTTATATTATAATAAAATTAATATTGATAGGTCATTGTGAACCTTCCATTGGTATTATAACCATTCATTTAAAATCTCTTATTAAATATAAATGTTCATAAAATATTATGAAAATTATTCTCTTTTTAAATAATATTAACAACATATAAATGATGATGTAAAATCATTTAAAACATTTTTAGAGGAAATTATCAGTTCCAATTTCCAAATATTTTTAATAAACAAAAAAAATTTCATAATTTTCATTGAAAAATTTTTTTTACACAGAAAAGGTATTATTTATGTCATTTAGTGATCTGGGAGCCAGAAAATATCATTCATGTCGTACATGGTTAAAAAATTTTCGATTTACTATTTTCGTGAAATGAAAATGAATATTAAATAAAATAGATTATTATTTATCAAAAAAATCTACAATAGTATTACTATGGTGAAAAAATATTTTTAAAAAATATATGGTAAATATAAAACTTTTTAATATCATTTTACGAACACATAGTTTTAGATGAAGAAAATCAACAAAAGAAGTAAAAAAGTATTCATAAAAAAAACATTTTCAAATATTAAATGCATATATATAAAAAATGAAAGAAAATTATTCTTCACAATTAAATGAGAAATTGATATACTTGAGTTTCTTGATATATAGATTAAGATATTTATTAATTAGAAGCATAATCTTGAACAATCCTAACAAAAGAAGACATTGTAATATAAAAAATTATAAATATGGTAACATTGAATTTTAACCGCAAAAAATAATGTTAAATTAAACTAATAATATCATTTATGTATATACATTGATGATATAACAAATCATTTTTTAAGTATATTTACAATACAAAAAATAAATGGTAAATTTTTATATGTCTCCCAAAAATAAAAGAGAGAATAAAAACCCTTTCCATATATTCGAAACATGACATACATTATTTATCATCCTGAATAATAACTTTTATTAATTATTAAAATGATTAGGTTCCTTATTCAGTTTTATCATTACTTTTATTTCACTTATTACCATATTATATTTTCTTACATAATTAATCAATTTTACATTAGATGTTTTAATGATATTTTACTTCACTGTCAAATTTAGAATTAACAAAATGACAAAGTTAAATAGTTCATTATTTAAACATGTCAATAAAGAAAATCAATAAATAACTATAATATTTATATATAAATTATAGTTTTAAAACCAATCATTATATATGGTTATGAAAAATGAACTATATTACAATCATGGAGACAGAGGCCAGACCTACACAAGAGTAATGTTTCCATTTTTCAAATATCATTATATAATGATGTTATGTAATATTTTCTTATTCCTTAACAATAATAATATAAAATTTATACCATAATATTTATTTTAATTTGTTTATAATTATCATCCATGTGGTATGGTGATGAAATGAGATTCACAAGGCCTAGTGACGGTGATAGTCAACACATAACCAAATATCGTTTTAAATTTTCAATGTGAGAAAAAAATGATATATAATAATTTTATAGTTATAAATATATAAATAATTTTATAATAATTTCATTTATATTACATAAATTGATTTAAATATTCCATATTACCTTCCATATAAAAAATTATTGGAAAATGAATAATAATAATTTGGACGGTTGTAATCAATCGTACACATGATCAATGTCATAATTTTACCTAAAAAATGGAATGTTAAAATTTTATATATAATATAGTTACTATTGCAGTATAATTATTTTATAAATATTATATATATATATATATATATAATTTCGACCTGTCATTATACCCATCATTGTGATTTTGTAATGTAAAAATGAATGACATCGGTTCATGAGGCTATAGTCTCCCATGAACATGAATGATGATTTCGTAACCCATTGGATGGAATATGGGATTGTCGTAGGTTATAACATAAATAATATATATATATATATGTAATATATTTATTATATTATATAATCTTGGTTTATGAATAATTTAAGGATTTATTGGTAGAAATAAAATAAAAAACCCTTGTTGAATAATGTTACCCCTTCTTTGGGGAACCTCTCAAAGTATTCCCTAGAATCTTTCCTTTGTATTCATTCATCCCAAAATTATTCTATCTATGATACATTTTTCGGATTTTATAAATGGAATTAGTTTTTATTTTCCGAATCAAAAGTGTTTTAATATGTGAACATGATAGGATGTGTGGAGTGCTTTTATTTGTGTGGTGAGTGGCCCACATAAAAAAAAATAAACATGGGCACCCATATTAGTCACATTATAATGGTGTAGAAAATTAATTATTTCAAAAATTGAAATTAAATGTTTTAAATATACACATAAAATATTTTTTGTATATTTTTTCATTATATTATTAATAATGAATATTTAGTTCTACCCTAATAAAACCATTTTCCACTACATCATTGTAAATATTTTTTATTATTTTTACTATTCAATATAGAAAAAAATTAATTTTACAATTTAAATTATAAAAATTATAAATATTCCAATTATGGAACCCTTTTCATTCCAATTACATTATCCCAATTTAAGAAATTTAATTAAAATTTAATCCTATAGATACGATGAGAAATTAGGTTTGTGAAAAAACATCCAAATAGTTTACAAAATCAATATTTCAAAAATTAATATAAATATAATTTCTAAGAACTAAATTATATTATTATATACAATTTTACTAATTTCACATTAAGAATAATTGGTATTTATAAATCATTTAAAATAGAAATCAGTTTTCAAATAATATTAATTATTATCACTATTCATTAAAAATAAAATTTTTAAAAAATATCCAAAACAACTAGCTATAAGATAAATTTGAATTGATCATTTTAAAAATTGTTTTTATTTTACGAAATAATATTGCTTAAATTATTTAAAAATGAATTTATATTATATGTGAACGTCATTAACAAATGTTCTTTTAAAAAAAATACTATTTTAAAAAAATATCTCTTTTTATTTTAATTGAAATTATATTATTTTTAAAAAATTTGTTAACAATTAATTTTTTTACATGTCTAAAACATATAATGTTATTTATTGAATTATTATTATTAATAATCATCAATTTAATTTCTTAGATATAATGGAAATTTTTGAATAATAATATTTTAATAGAGTATCATGTGTTGTTCAATCTTGATGTTGTGTTAATTATATGCCATCAAAGAGATTTATTTTGTTTAAAAATTAAAATATAATATTGTATAAGAATGTCATATTCCTATATAATATTGGATATTCATGTCATTAATTATTTTTAATATTAATTTAATATTTTGACATCTCATACAGAGACAAAAAAATATTTGTGCAACTGATTCATTTTGAAAATTCTATATATGTCCTCTCCCCAACTTATAAATTAACAATCACTCTCCTACCATCTTCACAATTTAAAATATATAAAGCTCATAAAAATACATCCCTAATTTCATTCTTCAAACCCTCCATAAGTTATATAACCCTTTAATTTTTTCATAAATCCATCATAATATAGATTTTAGTGAAAACCAGTATTTGTTGCCTTAAGAAGTGTTGACATTCATAAAAGATTGCTATTATTTTGTTATTATTATACATCATTAGTATAGTATTAAACCATTATTATATAATATTTTCATAGTATTTTGTATACATTGATTCTTTTATGTTATGGTTACTAAATATGTCTATATCATCTTCCAGCAAATTGGAAATGAAACTATCGATCGATTGTATGGATGACTACAATGATGAAAAATAAAGTAGTTTTTTTAATCTCCATAATTAATGGTTGCATATAAATATGTATTTATCACATTTATATAATATTTAAGATATAATCATACTTCATTATTATTATATCAAACAAAATCTATCATGATCCAATAGGGGTCAACCCCGAACCAGTCACTCAGATTGGCCCACGATAGGGCCTCAGCGGAATTCTAGATCCTACTAGGATAAAAACTAGTTCTAGATAATCGATGGAGAATCCAAAGGAATGGTATCTCCCGATTAAAAAATATATAATAACAAAAAAATGATAAACCTAGTAAATAAATAATATATGAAAAATAAAAAATATTTATATAAAAAACATTTTAATAACAAAAAACCGAACAACAAAACCTTAATATAAACTGATTGCCACAACATCTCTATTTGACCATGATGGTCGTTCTCCAATTCCAAAAACAAATATAAAACATAATGAAAAAATCCATTCCAAAATACTATTATAAAATTTAAATAAATAATGTACTATATTCATTAGTATTAATACTATGTAGACATAACCGATTAGTCAATTACTATTGATTTAAATTGTAATAAATAAACATGAATTTTTTGGATTGAGATACCGTATAAAAAATTATTTTTTCACAATTTTACACTTTAAAACAATTGAATGTTTTTTTAACTCATTCCATTCAATTCCATATTCCTTTTTAAAAAATATAGAATATTATTTTCAATGAAAATGTTGGTGTTTCCATTTAATTTTTTTTAATGGACATGAAAAAGGATTTTCAAACATTTTTCATTTGTTCATTGAATACCAACTCATTAAACTAATCCAATGGAATACCACACAATAGATGATCCTAAATGTTCACAAAAAAAGTGTAATGAAAAAACAACATCCACAACTAACCATCTAAAAGTTCATCATAATAATCTAATGCAAATAACTATGTGCCAAAGGGCATGGGAGTACATATCAACTCAATGGAATAATCTAGAACATACATCCAACTGACTCATCTAGAATTTATTTCTCAAACATTAAAATATACTTGTCTAAATTCTCAGTCACATACATCCTGATCTGACCGAGGGGGACTATCCCAAAGTGTGGAAAAGTTAATGTTGTTGACCATTTTATAGAGAAAAACATAAGTTATTTCGTCAAATGTTCGCTAAAAATTACTAGTTATTCATAGTTCAAATTTAATGACTAAAATGTGGGTGATACAATACTTCCAAAAAAGAATCCACTCAAATTCATCGAAATCATAAAAAATAAAAACACACAAAAACTCACCACTGAGTCACCCCAATGGATATTCTCTATTCTTTTAATAATTTAATCAAAAGGGATTCTCTTAGCATGGACATCCCATAACATTAAACATGATTAAAGAAATAGAATTATAATAGGATTATATTATAGTAAAACTATTTAAAAATTTCTTGTAATGGTCCTCAAACACCCAAGGATAAATCACCAGCTTCTAAAATGAAACCAACATATATCCATCACACTACGAAACCATTTTAAATGATCCAAACACACACCACATTAAATTAATTATTCCATATGGTAATCAATCTATGAAATATAAACCATTGTTTTAGATTCCATATAGACATTTTAAAATCCAAAAATTTATTTGAATCCATGATCCATAAGTAAAATTAAAGTGGGAAATTTATCCAACACATGGTGTGCATAACCATCCATGTAAATTTGATATACTTAAAAAACAAGAAAAAATTCATTAATAAAAAAACCATTATTTTAAAAATAAAATATCAATAATTAATATCCATGCATTGGGAAAATTAAATATTAAATGTTTATTCAATTTAAATTAAATTTCTGATGGGAATCCAACCTCAAACTCATAGTTCTTCACGAACGCCCACAAAAAACAAAATCGCAAATCTATGAAGAAGAAAAACATCCAAGAGGAAGAAATACAACACAAAACCGTAATTTATACAAAGGGAATAATGAAAAATGTACACACATTTATTAGGGATAATATGTAAAGAAAAAAATTATGAATGACGAACTGGAAGAAGTGAGGAGGGAAATATATTTCTCATCTTTCCTATATACATTATGAAATCCCAATAGAATCACCATGTATGGATTTGGGGTGTGTGAGGAAGAGGGGAGGATAATATAATTGATATAAGAATTGAAATGGGGTGTAATATATTGATATTGGGTTAAATGCTATTGTTGGTAGAGGAGTAGGATCAATTTTTTAATTAATTGGGATCATTGTACATGTTCGCCGCACTATTTCAAAATCCATGGACACATTGTGATACCTCCACTAGTCACACGAGACACCCACATGGTTAGGTATAATGGTTAATCAAATCATCCAAAAAACATCCAATTCCATACATTTAAGTGTTTCATGAGTTCTAAACATAGGCTTCCATGGTAGATTAATTATGTTCCTTAACCATACAACCTGTGCATACATAGGTTGTGTGCTTTGGATAATTATGATGATAAATTGTAAAACCTTGAAAAATTCCCCTAACATCATCCTTATCACCCTAAAACACGTATAATTCAATTATATAAACAATCTAAGATGATTCCAAAAATCTATTTTACACTAGGGGTATCACAAAGACCCACCATGGGATGTTGTCCCCATACATTTAACACTATCCCAAAATATAACACATCCCACAAAAAAATCCAATACTCACCATTAAAACTGATGGAAAAAATACAATTAAAACTAAATGTAGAGAATAAAAACCAAGGTGTGGAAACACAAGAAATAATTAAACTTTTTGAACAATGAAATCCATAAGATCTACATTTTATTTATCAATGATTGATGTTAATAACCTCGCATAATCTAATTTTCTCAACAAGTGATCCCATGCATGTCAGATAGTTGTAACATATACTTGTACCTAAAAAATTAACATTCAAAACCAAATTCTCTAATAATGATAGTAAAATAAAAAACCATAAACCACACTACTATGTCGCATGAAAAAACTATTAGGTGTACTCCAAAATCCTGATGTCCATCCAAATGAAATATATCAATTCAATATAAATTCAAATGAACCCACATAGAGAAAAACTAGAACTAGAGACCAAACCATTTTTCTAACATGGGAGGCCAGAATGGACTCCACCCACTAAAATAATGTGAAACAACTAATATGGGAAACCTGACACAGACCAACCCAGGAAGTCACCCTATAACTAAACACCCACCATATGGGGTGCCATAATTAAATAAAATCCAAACCAAGCAGTAGACCAATACCTAAATCATTATATCAAAAATATGGATACATATCCAAATTACAACAAACCAAAACCAACTCGTAATGGATAACCACACAAGGAAAAACAATAAGAGATTTACATCAGAAAAATCATAACCCCGAGAATTTCATGACGATATAACATAAATGATTTTTCAACAAGCATAAATATATAACTTCAAATAAAATATAAAAAAATTAACATTTAAACTACATATACCACAATAGACGATATAATAACTATGTGATGGTCCCCACATGCATGGTGATACTTGACTGCAATATGATCTTCGCTCTGGGAGCTATGTTAGAGCCCTTTAGTCTTGAAGCAGATTTATCACTATAGTAATTAGATTATAATATCCAATTAAGACTCCTTCTTTTGGTGTCAAGATTTTCCACACAACATCATAACTATATCTAAAAGAACATGACATACCATGGGTCTCACATTTCTCTTACAATCCAGATCTAAAAAACAGAGAGTTACAACCACATCACCCACTTCACCCCAAAGATGATGTAGTAAAATCAAAAGGCACTACATAACAAAACTCCACACATGATGTAAATATTTAGAATTCTTAAAAGAAAAACATGATTCCATTAATACAGATTATCTTAGGAGTCTAACGATATCCGTATTTAGATTTTGATGAAAATATAACACCCAAATTTACCATTATAAAAAATTACAACAAAATATTCTTAACATACAATGATTGGTTAATAATATCCCAGAACACCACCCCAATCCTGCGAACTGGATGAGGTTTTTTTCATTGGTGTGGATCTGGATACTTTTCAAATTCTAGAAACACCATGATAGAATTGTTCTAGGTGACCTATACATATATTAGCATGAAAGGTATTTGGACACTCAAACACAATAGATTTATATGGGTTTTCTTTCTTCACTAATTTGACAACATCATTTTTCCATTTGAAAAAGATAACAAAAAAATGAGAAATATTAATTATACTACAAAAAAATATATTTTGGCATATTCCCGATCATATTATTTCAATTCCCTAAACCACGTATAGGGACAGAAGGATGATTGAACACCTCAATCATTGTAGATAACACATATTTAAAATGAATATCATACCTCACCAAATCTGAAAATGAGCAGAGACAAAACTATAATTCCTTTAACTATAGATCAAAACACTTGTCATTAGCATAAATTTGATCCATAAATGAATTATGAACAACCATCTCTATATAGTAAAGAACATGATCCAAAAATTGAAAAAATATCTCCAACATTGATACCTTACCTTTCCATATATAGCACATATTAATCCACATCCTCAACATCACTACCTTTAATAAATTTTATCTGATTAAAAAATCCTTTATGAACTCACTGATAATATATTCCCAAGGAAAGGTTTGAGATTAACTTCCATCACATCCAGTTTTGACCTTAATGAATGAAAATACTAAAAATATCATCTAGTTAGACATGAAACTAATGTAAACTGGTGGTTCTATTATTTTTCTATATATACTCTTCTACATTAGGAGGATCAACATGAATATTAATAACATGTGTTTTTATCTTCTGAAATTCATAAAGTAAGTCAATGGGTTTATTAACTAGGGTGTCCCTGGATGGAGAACCAATTATAGCTACCCGTTGACTATCCATGAAATCTTTGGTGCGGGTATACACTATAAACAAGGTAACCATTAACTCAATGAAATCCCATTCATAAGAAAACATTTCATACAGAAAACATTCAACCCATGTTTTCACATCCCAAATTAAATTCACGTATTAGTTTTCAAATATATTTTTCAAAATATCATTATCTACTAAATAAAAATGTATTTTCAATCTCTACACCTCAATTTATAATTTCATAAATAATAAAATAAATTATAAAACATATAAAATTTATCCCAATAAATCAATATTTTTCATCTCACTAAATCTCATTTCACATCGAATTATTTGATTTATAATATAGCCCGTCAAATTTTTCTTGTCGTATAACACTAGATTATAAATACAATTTTAAAATGAATCTGAGAATTAATTTTCTATCATCCATCAAACAAAACGTTACTAATTTAAATATATATTTTCAAAATTATCAAAAGAAGTGTTTTGATAAAACTCTAGAAATTTAATTATACAAAAAACAACTCTAAAGGTGAAAAAAATATATGAGTGAATTGGGCATATATATGTAAAACATATGCCAATCGCACCATCATCACATAGAATATTTTAGTCTAATTTTTCGTAATCCAGATGGATTTTTAGGACCTGAATTCTTCCTAACACCCTAATCCCAACTCCCTTTTTATATCCAAAATATCAGACCAACTACAATAAGAAATTAAATCAAACGTACCCTATGTTACCAGAGAATCCAAAGGTTTAGTATAGAACGTTTTGGAAAAACACCCACTCATAATTAATACATATGTCTTGAATATATTACTCCAAATATACTAAAATCCCAAATACAGAAAGGGAACTCAAAAATTGAGGGCCTATAAAGAACCAACTCTAATACCATTATGTTCTTAATCAACCTAGGTCAACTATGAACAAATCACATTAGCCAGACTGATGAGATTCTTGAGAGGAAATCTCATTCCTCTGCGGCTTGAACATGAATCTAGGAATCAGTAGAGAATCCAAGGGAAGATATTTTCCCCATTAATATAAATAAAAAAGTTGAAAAAAATATAGTATCCTAGAAAATTAATAAAATATACAAACTAAAATAAATTACACAAAAAACTAAAAATAAAAAAAATGAGGCAAATAAACACCAACTAAACCAGATGACGAAAATATATCTATATGAAATCGAGGGTCTCCCTCTAATACCAAAACCATCCATCACCCATGATGATCAAAACTATTCTGGATACCGCACTAAAATATAATAATAATAAATTACTGTAGGTAAGACTATTAAAATAATATAGGTGGGACCAAACATTCTATTCCAAAAACATTCCATTTATATAAAAATACATAAATTTCATGTTTTTAATAGATTATAAAAAGTAGGTTTTCACACAAATTTTATTTAAGAAAATGTTGTATATTATATATTTTTCATTCAGATCAATATTCTTTACCAAGTAATATACATTATCATTTTAATGTAGAGAGTTAGAATTTTAATTTAAATATAGGGGAAATGAATTGAATCTCACTTTCAAAACATTATTCCATGAACCATTTCTAACCAATTCATCAATATTAAAAAAATGGATAGTAAACTTTATAGAATTATAAATGATCACAAAACTAGTGAAATAGATAATAGATCACACAAATAACCAACCAACAATGCATCATAATCATCCACCATAGATAAAAAAGTGGTAATATACATTTGAATACCTTGGAGATTAGAGGAATAATCTAGAACAAAATTTAATCTGACTCATCCCGAAGTCATGCTTCCCCCGATGACATCAACTCACCCACATTATTGATCACACAATATTTGTTCTGATCGAGTGGCACTATGCCAATGCAGAGAATAGTAAATTTTATAAGTCACTAGAAAAAGCGAAATACATTTCATGTGTAGAAAATGTTCACTAAAAATATACTATGTATCATAGGTTCCGATTCCATAACCAATGTGGTGATGGGATAACAACTCCAAACAAGCATCCAATCACATGAATAAATATCATATATAAGCAACCCACAATACAAGTCACCCCTAGAGACACCCTAAGTAATAATATCATTACATATGACTATTTAATCATAAAATATTCTCTTAATGTGGATCTCCAATAATATTTTACATAACCCAAGAAATTAAATTATCCATGGAGAGATTTTAAGACCAAAAATTTCACATAATTGTCAAATGGAACATAAAGTACCGACAAAAAATTATCTATTTCCAAGAGGAACGAAATATATTCATTTCAAATTGTAATAAAATTTTTAAGGTGCCAAACACACACCACATTCAAATTTAAAATAATTTATTTATCCATTTGAGAAATTCAATAAAAAATTATAGATTACACAGATTCATTATAATGGTCAAATTGTAGTTTTTAGAATCATGATCCACATGAAATAGTTATCTATGAAATTAATTAAAAACATGGTGAACATATTGCACTAATATAATATTTTACATATCTAAAAATTTAATAAAAAGATGTTATTTCTCATTAAATAATTTCTTTAAGATCATATATAACAAATAAGTATTAATGGAAGGATAAAAAATTTATAAATAAATTGATTATTTATTTTAAAATACATGTGAAATGTGAAATATACATTAATCTCATACTGCTTCAATAAATCCTAATCACAATAACCTATAAAATGTTTAAAAAAATGAGACTATAAAATTGAAACTGTAACAAAAAACCCAAAATTTAAACCTAGTAAAACATGAACCCTAGACTCACAAGGACGAGGGGGGATAATAACACAACAGAATTGGATGAAGGAGGAAGAGGAATAAGTGAAGAGGAGAATACCTTAAATACGTTTCCCCATAAAATTATTAAATTACCTTATAATCAACATGGAAGGGGGTGGTAGTTTTGTGGAGGGGGGTACATAAAAGATCTTATAAACCTAATGGTGAAGGAATAATGTAATTTTTTTGATAAATCATGAAGAGGGAAGATGAGTAAAATTACACTTATAATGACATGGTAATTATTCATGGTTTGGCTAAATAGTTTCCCAAACCATGAGCCATCCATGAGACCTCTACTGGACACACTAGACATACTAATATTTATCTATCATGGATAAAAAACCATTCTCAAACTGGGAAATTCTTATTTTTTAGTTGTTTCACAATCAATACAAAAAATAAGCATAGTTAGTTTATCCATGATCCTTAACGATGCAACATGTGCACACATAGGCCAGACTGTTAAAATAAATCTGCACCATAACTGTGTGTCCTGGAAAAAGTCCCCCAACATCACCCCTCAACCCCCAAAAATCATATAACTCAAGGGGATAAACCATCAAACAAACATACCCTATAAAGACCTAACATAAGCTGTGTCACAAAATCCCCACCATGCCATGTTATCTCCTTAAATTTTACAATAACCATGAATTAGAACAAAAACCATCAAAAACATAAATAATGAAAATGGGAAACCAAGGTAAAAAACATAAACTAAACATTAAATAGAAAATAAAAAATAGTGTGTAAAAATTTCATACATTCCTCACAGTTTAAAATATTATAAAATCACATCGTGGTATGACAGACTACCCCCTCATGAAACCATGTGATTCATTTTTATCATAATATTTATATAGAAACTAATATGAGTACATATAATTAAAAAGTCATATATATATGATGTGATGTTTATGTTTAGATATTATTTCATCTCCAACTTCATTGTCCTTTCAATCGTTAATGGAATGATATTATTGCTTGTGTGTACGTACAACAAAATATCTCCATGAAGAAATGCATGCAATTATCTATGTATGACCTTAAATAATGATTTTAAAAATTAATATAATGAGAAAATTCTGAATTTATGACATTAATATAATTCAGTTGGTTATGGATAAATAACATATACCCAAGAAGTAGAACATTCAAGATAAATCAGTACTCATTATGAAATGTTATTTACATTAGAAAGAATTAAAATAATGAAATGTTATTATCAAATGGTTGGTAAATTGTTATATGAGGATCATATATGATATTAAAATCAGGATATTTTTCTTTTCTAAATTAATAACTTGATTAAAAACACTTATCATGAGGATAAATATTGTTTAATAAATAAAATTTTGCGGTATGGGGATTCTTGTGAATTTCCATTCGTTGAAAATTATTGTAATATTATACAACTAATTTCATTTTTATATTTTATACACTTCCCCATTTAGATATAATATAATTATTCCATAATAATTGATTTAATTATATGTCTCAATTAAAATTGTTTCTTCATAGAGGATTTGATTTGAAGATTACTAAGCTTTAATGAATTTTATAAGTCAATTTCATTTCATTATTTAATGTTACTTCATTGTAGTCTTTAATATTGTATTATTATGTGTGTAATAAATTTCTATTATATAAATTTTTTCAAATTTCATTATATGGATTTGTAGTTGATACAAAATATGTTGTTATTTATTATTCTCACATCAAGGTTTCAATCTCTAATATGTTTTATTTCAAAATAATATTTTAATCATCATTTTTTATACGTGAATCAGTAATTAAGTATATTATTTAAAAATTGGACAATATAAAAAATAAATTTTATTATTATATGGATATTAATTATTTCTTCAATTAATAGTACCATATTTATACTATTTGGTACATAAAATTATCCAGAAAATTATTTTAATAAAATATATCTGTATTTCTATCATTTGTTGAAATTCATTATTATCAAAATTCATGTTTTTGAATAACTTTTTCAATAACGTTTTTTATTGTTTTAAAAAAATATTAAAGTAATATTTACCCAGTTTTATACTATAAATATTTTTTGAATTTAATATTCAATTAAATTTTAAAAAAATCCTTATTAAAATTTTATCGAAAATGTAAAGAGTATTATTTAACATGTCCAATTTTTAACACTAACATGATCACTAAATGTTATATGTATTACATTAATAATTTAAAAATCTACTTTCAAATATAAATAATTTAAAAAAATTTATTTTTGAAAAAATAGTGTTACTAAGGAAGAAATTTTATTAATATCAAAAAATTTATAATATGATTATTTATTTCTACACATAAATGACCTTAACAATTTTTTAATTATAATCCACTTTGGATATGAGGTATTAATACCAACATCATTATTTCTCTAGATTCTTTATGATCAGTTTGACTGGGGAATTTGTTGACATTGTATTTCCTGATTAATTTATGTTATAATATACTTTCCCTTAAAATAGTATTTTCTTTTCACAATTGGACATTAAATTTACCCTACCTGTACGAATTCATTAAAACATATATATTGTTATTATATTAACCATATAACTTCTTAAAAATAGGGTTTTCATTGAATTTAATATGATTATCTTGGAATGTATTGATGAATCTAGATTCTTTACTCAATTTTGATATTTGATTAGAAGGCTTATTATTATTGAATTAAATATAATATTTGAAATATAATGAATTATTTGTATATATAGATATGGTATAATCCTTGTTTTAGATAACTATTTAATATAATGAAAGTCTCTTAAAATTTATCTGTTATGTAGACATAACTAAATGTGTTTTTGGTGTTGACATACTCATCTGTTTTAAAATATCCTTTAAAAGGTATTGGTAGTAGAGGAATCATGTTCCAAATATCAATACGCCTTATAATTACATATTTACAATATTAGTAATTAATTTATTATAATCCATATTATTTTTTTCATTGACATTATCTATTGATACATTTTATTCTCTAATTATTGATTAAATGGTAATTGTTTTATGTTATTTTCCTTTACATATTTTTTTACCTTATCTAGTTATCATAGTAATTTTATTGACTACATAACATTTCTATATAATTAATTACCTTTCTATATTTAATATTATGTCTGAATTATTTAAATGGTATGTTTTCATGTTATTTACATTTCCATGGTTATGCATACTTATTCATGATATTCAAAACCATAATGATAATTTGATATCACCCACATTTAATTTTTGTTCCCATGAATCCATAAATATTAACAGGATTTATATTCAAGGATATTATAGTGTCAACAGTTATATTCTAAATTTTTTATTTAGGTTATCAAATGTAATATAATGATCATATATGTATCTAGTTGTATAAGACTATTAAAGTATTTATTCATTTTAGATGTGATTTCTTGTATCTTTTGATAATGTAATAATGTGAATATGAACTCTAGTTACTATAGCCGAGGTCCTTACAATTGATATAGAATTAATTTAATAAAATCCATTGTAAATATATTTATGAAAACATTGATTAGGGGAAAACAATATAATAACAACTACTAATAAGTATAGAATAATTACTTGATGTTTTGATAATGTAGATATTATGTTTTTCACTAAAAAACTACCATGTTTGGATAAAAAAAATTTATTGGTTCTAGAAAACCTATACTAGGTGTAAAAAATCCAAACAAATATAAAATATTAGGTCTGACTATATCATTTCATAAAGCATTTTGTTTTCTATTATGTGTACCTAGTTTGAAAATCCTAGGGATATTCATTGATTAATTCACTATTTAATTCCCTACAATTATAAATAATTTTAATAGAAAATGATAATTAATGAACTAATTTAACCACATGTTTAATTATATTGATAATTTTTTATTGATTTATTCATATTTTAAAAGATTATATGGTTTTCCCACTATTAATATTATGGATCAAATAATTCATTTTCTTTTATTTATTAGATAGAAAAAAATGGATTTTGATAATATTGAACATTATAGAAAATTTCGGGACAATGAAAATCTAATTTATAATGATGACTAGAATAAAATACATCATGATTATATTTAAATAGTTATCACAATATCAGTTTAACAAAATATACATTATGTAACTCCTATAATAAAAATGGAAGAGAATGATGGAGTTCAATAATATCTCATGTGATGAATACCATATAGAAAAGAATGGTTGATTTATTTCATTTTAGAAATTTGGATTAAGACAGAAATGAATGTGTCTGAAAGGAATTAGAAAATTTTAATGTTTTATAGATAAGTACATACACAAATTAATTATGAAAGAAAAAATAATATAGGTTAAGGAATTTTGTTTCATAATAGGTATCCATATATAATTTGATATGATAAAGTTTAGAAATATAAGAGTTATATAATTAAATGAATACTTTTTAGTGATAAACCATATAATAGATAGTAACATGTGTTAAAAAAACTATTCATGTATTTTTGTATTAGGAAACAGGAAATAAATGGGAATACAAGTAAGAATTAATTCATATGTTGTTACTAATGAATACACCCAATTTAGAATAACATGTTTTCATTAAAATCATTAATTGGAATACACTCCATTATGTTATTATAAGAAAAAGATATTCAAGTAAAAATAAATTTATATTTTTTTACTAATGAATAATGTTATTAGAAATATTTAATATTTATATAATGATCCATTTAGTACTATATATCATTAGTCAAAATTTGGGAACATTTTACAATCTGTAACATCAAACAAGGTCATATATATTTATCTCCTATCAAAGAAAGATATGGGTTTATAATATAACAGTTGACTATGTGATGTCCCAAATTATATTTTACTGTTTATAATTAAATTATTTTACAAATAAATATTAATTAGTAACCAATTTTGTTACTATTGTTTCTAAGAATAATGTCTTGTAATTAGTATAGTGTGGTATCAATATTTGTTTTAGAGAATAGTTAGATATATAATGTTATATTTTTCACAGTTTTTGGATCTTATAATCCTTTACAATTGAATTTTAATTCATAAAAAATACAAATTTCATTTTGGATATTCATTTCACTGAGTAGTTGATTAATTTTAAAATTTTGAAATCATAATAGAAGGATGAATTGTTTCTTATCAAATTTAATGTAATAAGAATTTTTTTTTGAATCATGTAAAATATTAATATAAATTTATCTTTTAGGAAAAGTAACTTTAAAAAAACATTCTATTACCTTTATAATGTAATGGATAAAATGGTCTTTTAAAGCGTCATGAACATATGATTTTCAGATCCTAAACATTCCATTGATCATTCACTTTACCGTGATTCGATACTATGTCAATATCTAAAACAATTTATACATTTTTAAATTAAATATATTATTTTTTCACTCATGTTATCATAATTATATACCTTGTTATGAGTTATTCCATTTTAAAATTATAAATTTAAATTTTCAGATTAAGAGGATATTTAATTCAGCATTTTCACAATGTGGGGTTTTAAAAACTAAAATTTCTCATATCAAATACATGATTTCATAAAAGAATATAAAATTATTGGGTGGAAATTTATTTAAGTTGAGTATAATGAAACATCCTAATAAAATAAAATAAAATTTCATCTATTAGTGAATGAGAAATTTGAATCTAATGTTAAACAACCGCTAAATATATATTTCCTCAAATTTCATATCATTAGTAGCTTGCCAAATTGACAACCTTGAGTTTAAATGAACCTTATTATAGTACAATGTTATAATATATATGTTAAATTTGAGGGTATTAAAAGTAATATCTATAATTTTATAAATATTTACTCTATTTACTATAAATTAAATAAGAATCATTTAAATAAAAAATAATTGTTTTCAGGGAAACAACATTATTCTAATAGACAATTTAGTATCTTTCTCTCCAGATAATTATATTTTTTCCTAGAGTAATAATAAAATTTATTTTATTAAATGAAATAAAATTTTCAAATAATCATATAAAAATCATTTTAGGATAAATATTTAGTATTTTAATGGGATGTTTTATTTTATTGTTAAATAGTCAAAAACATTTATTTTTATTATAAAATATATTTTTCTAAAATAATTAACAAGGATAATTTACTTTATTTAAAGGTATTTATGTAAAAGAAGTTAAATTATATTAATTTTGAAATATTTTTCATCATTGGGATAAATTAAATATTGAATATTGATATTAAAACCATCTATAATTATACAAATTTTCACAATGAAATCTCATTTTCATATTAACTGTATGAATAATTATAAATTTAATTTCTCCAATAATTTCATTAAATTTGAAAAAATAGACTAATTTTTTAAATTTATAATAATTTATATTGTATAATATATGAAACACAAATTTTTTTACCGTTATGAATAATAAAAGAAATAACAATAATATCCATAGTTTAGAAAAAGGACTTATATATTAGATGGTCAAATAAGAGGGTAATGGCTAAAATGATCTGAAAACTATTTAAAGAACAAATTTAGAAAAATACTAAGACCTTGTAACATATATTGTTTAATAATATTCCATTTTATTATCAATTAGAATGATAATATCGTATTATTAATTTATTTATTTCAATTTTTCCATGTCTATCATCTCCCCTCTTATAAATGGACTCCCACTATCCTCTACCTTTCACACATCTAATGACATTTGATTGAATAATATTAGAAACAATACCTTCATTACTACACCACCAACATCGTAGATCCCTTTTCTTATTAAAAACACAACATTTTATGGATTGTGGTGAAAATATAAATAAATTTTCTGAAAAAAAATCTTGTTCTTAAATAATATATTTAATTTTATATCTACTTCCTCTAAATTAAATATTTAAAAAACATTAATATGTAAAAATTTTAATATTATAAATACAAACTTATTTTATTATGTAATTTTAAAGATCTGTATCGATTTCAACATCCATAAAATGAGAAACAAAACTGTTGATCATTTTTATGATGGTCTACCCCACCATGAACCAATGTAATTTTTTCCATCATTACCTTCCAAGGCTGGGTATAATGATTTATTTTACAAGATTATATAATTTTTATAATATTATACTTATGGAAATATAATGTCACATGTATCTTTTTATTAACCATTTTTAATAATATATGATAATGTAACTCATGTTTATGGTATACTACCACATCAGAAAGTGATGTGGTTCATTTTAGACATAAAATTACATGAAATTTAATTAGTAATTATGTAATGATTATATGAGATACATGTTAAATTTCATTTTTATGTAAGATTAATTTATCAGTTAATTTATTATAATCTCACTTGATAATGGAATGATGGTATTCCTCATCCATATGTAAGTCTTATCATCCCTAGGAAGTTATGCGATTCATTTTCTATATCCTTCAATTAAATGTGAGACTAAAAAATTATACAACGTGTTTATATGCTATATATTTATATAACATTAATATATATTTTTAAATGATTTATTTATTTTATAATATTATGAACTATAATAGTTATGGAATATTTTGAATTAGAAAACAAAGTAACTGACACCTGAAAAAATAAAAACAATGAAATATAATTTGAAAAGATGTGGTAAAATGTTATAGTATAAAATTTGATGATATTAAAAATCTGAAAATTGTTTGTTTAATCATTATTAACAATATTAAAATTATAATAGGTGACGATAAATCTTTTTCAGTTAAAAGGAAACATAAGGTAAGGAGTTTTGTCTCAATTTTATTTCATACATTATTTTTTAATATTTTGAACCTATGACATTTTATATTGTGTATATAATTCCAATTTATATGTAATATAATAATTCATCCATATATCATGGTATTTTAATATTCAACTATAATTATTTCATGTAATGGAATTTGACATAAAAATTATAATGACTTAAAGAATTACATAACTAAATTTCCGTTCATTTGGTTATATGACTTCAATTTTATCATTTAAATAATGAAATTTTGTTTTTTTATGGATTATGAATATGATATGTATTAGATATTCTTGTTTATTTTGGAATCACATTTTAAATAATAATCATTCATTTTTTAAATCCCAGTTCAACATTATGATCTTTATAACTATTTATTTTACAATATCATTTCAAATGGTAATGTTTACAACATAATTACGATTGAAGAAAATAATTTTACCATTTTCCATAAACCAATTTTATTTTATTCTATTTTGTTTATTTGTTATTTTTTTAATTAATAAATATGGTTTTTAAACTGTTCAGAACATATAATGGTGGATAAAAAAATAATTACAGTGTCAATATTTCCTTTTAAATATTAAAATATAATTACTTTTAAATGATGGTATTCTAAAAATTATTTCAAAAAAATTGATAACCATTTATAATGACATATTAAATATTTTTTATGTAATTTTTAATTTTTTATGAAAATAAATGAAACGAATTTTGTTGTCCTTTTCAAAATAACACCTTATTGTTTTCAAATGGAAATATGAATAGAATATTGGTCTTAGCCTATAAGTCATGCATATAATTTCACATTGTTATGACAAGTCAATGTTTAAAGAAATTTTTAATAAGTATCAAATGTTATTTTTACAATATGTGTTTCGAAAACATTGTGTGAGAATTTATTCTACAAAATTGAACACAAACAAGTTATTTCTTTAAATAATGTTAATAATAAATTTTTAATATATATTAATTTATCATCTATATCATCCAATTGTTTTTAATATTATCCATTGGGGGTATTTTATTTTATTCTATCATTTTTATTTCTTTGGATTTATTTCTATCTGTTTGACTATGAATATTTTTGACATTCTCTTTCTTGATTAATTTTCCATGTCATTAAAATTACCATTTAAATATTTATCTTCTTTTCATCATTAGAGAAAAAAATTAATTCTAATTGTCTATGTTTTTTTGTAATGTTATTTATTATTTCTTAAACATTATATAATTTTTATATAAGGAATTTTAATTTAAATTAGACTTGATTATCTTAGAAAAATACTCAAAAATACTTTTTCATTACTGCATATGGAAATTTGATGATAAGTCATATTTTTATTGAATTAAATATATTATTTGAAACATAGGAATTTTAATGGAAATTCATATATTTATGGGGCGTAATTATATATATCTCCCCCATGAATCAGTAGTTTCATTAGATGAATCAGTTTTCACATCATTATTAAATAGTTTTTTGTCTACCTACATATTAGATTAAAATTTTCTAGTGAATTGTCCTGATAATAGTGGAATCATGTGCCTAAAATAATGGCATCCAATAATTACAACATTCATTCATTACTAACTCATGTATTATTATCAATGATATTTTAACTATAATATAATCTATTGTTGTATTTCAATATTTTTTTGTTGATTAAATGAAATGTGTTTCCAATTATTTTCCATTTTATATTGATTATGCCTCATCCTCTTATGAAAATAATTTAATTAGATAAATGGTATTTTTATATATAAGGAAAATTAATGAATCACCCTTGATCATCATGAACCTAACCCGTACTGATAAAATGATATGACCCTTGTTTATTTACTTTCCCATGAATCTCGTACGTGTAATAAGAATGATATTAAAACATGTTATCTATTGAATAATTATATTCAAAAATAAATAAATATTTTATTTTTTTATTTCAACTGTAGTATGGGAATCATTTGGGTACCTTTTTTATAAAGACTACTAAAATATTCAGTGATTCAGGATGTTATTCCTTGTATCATATTAATATGTAATAATGTATGACATTGGTTCATGGACACTTGAATTGTTTCTATTATAGTTTGGAATGGAAAATTTTTAGTATCATCCTTGGGAATTGATTTTGGAAAATATAGTTTGGAAAAAATTACCTTATGATAGAAATTGAGAATTTTTTAATAAGAACATCCAAATATTTCAGTATGGTAAATAATTTATCAGTTCTCCAAGAAAAAAAACAATATAACTTATACAAATTTATTTGGTTCTAGATATTATGTACCTAGGGGTATTAATATAAAAATAAGGTGGAATTATCGACTCATGAATTTCTTAGTATCTGACAATGATACATACTATAAATCTTATTTTTCACTCATAGAGGAAATTATTCAGATAATCACCATTTTATTTACTAAACATTATAAATGATTTGAATATATGATGAAAATGAATGATCGAGGTCAACCTAAAGGTTTTATATTTTATAAAATTTTTGACATTATTTTGATATCCATTAAATTAAAATATCATTTTCCTAATGTGATTATTGTTTCTCACACTATCCTTTTTGATTCATTCAATGGTTTTTTCAAAATTAAATCATGTCAACATTGAACATGAATTAAAATGTGGTGTCTATGAGAAGATGATATCATATAAGAATTCCCTAAATCCTATAATAATGAAGATCTTAATAAGAAGATCTCAAATAAAAACCTAAATAATTCATCGATGTAATTTCATTTTGGTCAGAGGGATTGTTTCCATAACACCTCCAATAATCCAAATGTTGATGATCTGGAAATTGGCCAGTTTGTCGAGATAAAGAATAATTTTGCAGAGATGGTCAAATTGGATGTGAATTCTTCATTAAATTTTTTTGATCTTCCTCCTCTTAGAAGGATCATCCATATGGTGGAAATCATGTCTAAATTAACTTGTTGGGAGACATGTAATGGTTGAACTTGTGTAAGTACTTGATGATTTTGAGGGTCCTAGTTCAGAAATAGTTATGTATCAAAAAATTACATGACTTTACACATAATATTTCTCAATAATTTGTATTTGGATAGACAAAAATGTGATGGGATAAGGTTATTACAATATGGTCTTTCCTTAAAGGTATTATAATAGAAGGGATGAGAGGTTTTGGTCTCTATCCATGTGGCCTAATACCCAATTAATTGAGGAGTGGTTTTGAAATTTTGATCAAAAAACAATAAGAAACACACATGATGAAGTGTGGTTATGTATTTGTTAATAAAACTAGATCTACTGGAACTCAAAAATTATATGGGATATTACCTATGCAGTGGGGAATCTAAATTTTTTTTGATAGAGAGACTGATAGCCCATGTTTTGGGCACTATGTGAGAATTCATTTTTAATCTGACATGCCCAATACACTTGTGGATGATGTTGTGTTAACTAAAAATAATTAAAATATCAACCAATTTGTCCAATACGAATAGAAATAACTATTCGGTATGATTTTCTTATTTTTTGAAAATCTTTACTTGGAATGTAACAAAGAAAAACGGTGGTATTTCTTCTACATGAAGGGACATGATGACTCTAACTGTCGAGCGAGGAGGGGAATGAATAATATACAAATACATGACCTGAGCAGGGATATTGTTCTCCCTTCAAATGTTGATAAGATATGGGATCCCGAACTCTCATCTAATGATTTTTAGAATTATTTTGAGGATATGTATATCACACAATATTATAATATATTACATGGGGATGAATCTCATTGTCATTTGTGGGACACCCAAGAATCTTTAAAATTGATGAAGGATGTGTATATCAAACAGGCGGTTCATAACATACATGAGGGCGAATGTGATGGTCATTCCAGTGACACCTCTTCATATGATTATACCCATAATTTTTTATAGGATATACATGTTTCACATCCACTCAAGAAAATGTGTTGGTTTGGATGAATCCTAGTAGATGATGATCACTTGGGTTACAATCTAATACATTATACAAATAAATAATTTGATTGGAAAGACATAGTTAATGGTTATATGGATAATGGATTTGTACAGAATGATCTCATTCCTGTTGACATAACTATGGATACTACCTTCTATGATGAGTCACATATGGTACCTGATGTTGTTCCACTAATTGATACCTCTATCGACCTATTTTGTTTGTAAGAGAGCCCCATAGAACTAATGATGTCATTATTGGAGAAATCATCCCACAATGAACATCCAACCACATTCAACTAAAATATAATGACTATTATGAAGACCAATGTGTCTTCAAAGGGTAAATATTCTACCACTCCTTAAACATGTTAGCATAATAAAAATCAAATGGCCAATATTGATTTCAATGTAGCATGAATCTGGGGAAAGGTAGAAATTCCTAGGAATGTGACTTACTTAAGGAACGACTGTTTTTCTGGTGTCCTAGTAATTATCTCAAATTAGTACAAGAAAATTATTTTCAATAGTCCCTAGAGTAAAAAATATATTGGTTAAAGACACCTACAATAGAATCATTTGATCCTATAAAATATAAATATATGTTCTCCCCACTGAGTGGTAAATTCTCGGATGATGATGTTGAGGATCTTAAGCCCTTATGGAGGGTGGAATGGGAACTGTCAGGTAATATTGGATCTATATGATAAAGAGTTGGATGTTGACCTTGAAAATGGAAACAACAAACTAAAAGTAAAAATTTCTGGCCACGATAAAATGGAACAAAATGAAGGGCCAGTGAGTTGGGGTAGAGAACCCATGTAAAAAAGACATTTTATTGGAATTGTTAAGGTCTCAAAAACCCCATAATAGAATTATACCATATGTATTTAATTATGGAAAAAAATCTATGATCATTGAGATTTCTAACCCAAAAATTACTTTTGAATTTTGGAATCAATTTATGTGGTCATTAATGTGTTACAAATTTTTCTCCCATAACATTCATGATCGTTAAAAGGGTCATTTATGGATTCTTATACAAGAGAGTTATCAATTGGTCACATGTAACTAGGGAATTCCTAGCATCACTACTAATTGATGCATTAAAGGACACATGGGCCATGTCACATTATTTTATTCCTCAAAAACCTATATTAGTATAAGATTCATTTAGACCAAACTAGTGGAAATCCCTATAAAAGTAGTTGAAAAGTTGGTGGTCATGTGTGACATCAACATGACTCTGTCATCTGATGGATATACTAGGTCTAACTTTAATAGGATAACAAAAAATTATTTCTGACAATGTATTAATTAGTATAACCTAAATGAGGTTTCAATTTCTAGAATGGATTTAAAAGGAGAATGTTTACTAGGAATGGATGGAAAAAAAAGAACATGATAGATTTATAGTTCAAATTTTGGAAATAAAAATTAGTAGTGGACTATTAGGATACACAATCTCCAAGATCCACTCTTATAACAAGACTATTATGGTAGAACATCATACCATTTCAAGTTCATCCCTTTTTCCATATTGTTTTTATAATGGTTGGGTCGCCATACCTAGATACCAGGAAATTATCTTACGGGGAGATTATACCAATTAGAATCCCACCTAAATGGTCCATACTGAATCACAATCACACAATGATGATATTAAGGGATTAGAGTAAGAATGTATTTTCTATTATTCATATGTATATCCTTTATATTGAATAACACCTAAGACTCTCTAAAATAGGGTCCAAAATCATTAATCTTCTTCTACAGAAGAAATAAAATTTCATATGAAGCCTACAGATATCAAAGTAATAAATGAAATGTTAGAAATTTGTTATTTAATTGTGAAATGTTTAATGGTAGCTGACCTGAATTCAAAATTCATTCATTTAATTTGGAGGGAGTGAAGAAAATTTGTATAGAATCATGCTGTCAGGATAAACGGACAGCTGCAAACATCAAAAAATAATATTTCCAAGGTGGATGTAATCTATATCTGTTGGTTATATATAGATGATAGACTGAAACACAAAAAAATGATTCTCTACAATCACCATTGGATGGATGATAATCAAAATCAAGAAATAATTAGACCACTAAAAATGAATCAAATTGGGAAATATCATTTTTCCCATATCATTGAAAGTACTTCTAGACCAAATTGTTTTTACAAAAAATTATCTTTTATTTGGATATCCAATAGGGGGACTTTATTAATGATTTCATATACTTCTTTTCTTATGCCTTTCTACCTTATTGATTTAATTTAATTTTCATTAACATACATCCAAATAATTAAAATATAATTGATATCAAAGACTTCATAGTAGTAGATCTTGGTAATATAATTTATAAAATCATTAGAAAGGTTCTAATGTCAAAGATAGAATAGATTCTCAAGGATCATGTCACTATTAATAAATATGGGGTTTTTCACTACATAATCATTTAGAACATCCTTTTTACTACCTCAGATAGTGTTATAATATTGATAATAATGACAAAAGAGGGTGAATATTCCCTCCAGATTAATGTATCTATAGATTTTGGTACTATAAAATATAGATTCATACTTAAAAAATTAAATAGGTATGGTTTATCATGAATATTATGTATATTGATGAGATATGTTCTTTCATCCTCATGGTCATACATTCTCATAAATTGGACCACATGTGGATATTTCTAGTGTAGTAGGGGTGTAATATAGTGACCCATCTTGGGGATTCTGTTTTCAATTGTTGGGGAATATATGAGTAAGTGAATTGATATTATTTCTCAAGTAGGTATTTTTAAATAGATGAATGGGGTTAGGATATTTTTCCCCTCACAATTGCTTTACACAGATGAAATTCTCTTAAATGGTTAGGATTCAAAGCGAACAATCTCAAAAATTCATGATATTTTCATCATTATGAAGATGTTGTTGGACATTATATCATCTATGGTTTTTAATATATTGGTTTTTGTGAGATATCATATGTGGGAAAAAAAGATACATTGGAAATGAAACATGGAGTGAAATGGGGATCACTTCCAATCAACTACATGTGTGTATCTCTCTTCAAAGAAAGTTGAAGATACAGTTCCACAATGGAATTATAATAGGTATCATTAATTAACTATACAATTTGAAGGAAAATTCCATGTCCATGGTATGAATAGTTTATAATCTGATCTCAATAATCATGTCAAGGTTTGTGTATTATTTACCTCTATATAGGTGGCCTATTAGATGTTGAAATCATTTATAAATCATGATCAATAGTTTTATATGGACAAGAATTGTAAATGACAGGAAATTGATCACTAGTTCCCATAAAGATTTTATTAATCATGTTGATATAGGGGGATTTGAATAAAAGACCTAAAAATTTTCAATGACCGGCTCATTGTTAAGTTCACATAGAATATGCTCACAAAAAATGATTTTTTAAAAGTATTTTTTTATGTAGGTTCAATGATAAATTAATGGAGGTATTTCTACGCTATATTACATATTATGTCTATCCTTCAATAATGAACTCCTCCAAGGATATTTTTTAAAATTCCAAATGTCTTATGAGTAAGAACTCTATCCTCAACTACGTGGAGACATGTTTGTTTGATCATCCTCTGCAGATAATGTTGAGTGTAACCCTTTAGCATGGCAGATGATCATTTTTTTTTTCATATCATGTTCTCGAACACTAGAATTTCCCAATTCGGTTTGTAATGGAGGTCCAAAAAATTATCTTTATTGTTGTTGAAACCTTGGTGTAGAATCCTATTAATAATGGTCAATTCAACTCCAAGTATTTCTACAAGATAATGAATGGGTTCTTCAAAGGAATTCTACCATAGCTTTAACAATTTATGATCCAATCTATACAATCATCAATATTCATTTTCATATAAAATGTATAAAGAAATAAATCAACCTACCTATGATCAGATGAGCAATGATGGGTAGTACATCCCTTTATTATTCCATTTGGGTCTTTGAGAATGTGATGACACCCATCACATGTTTCTTTATAGCAGTTTTGTAATGCACATATGGAAACTTGTTGGGAAATGTTTTTCCTCAATATCCATTATGGGGGACCCTTGTAAGAACTTGTAGAGTTTATGAGTAGTGAGGGGTAGAGAAAAAAAGGAGTGTCACATGATTCTGGTAGCTGTACCTTTGATTATTGTTTCCATATGGACGGCCTGAAATGTAAATATTTTTTACAACAAAGAGTCATCCTCCCATTTTGTTGTCATACTGTTGTACATGGATGTTTACGATACCACCAAAAACTAGACAAGAGCAATACACAGTCATATGATAGACCTAAATTTTATCAAATGTAATGGATTTACAGGTAATCATAAACAACATATTCTCCTTAAAATTTTAATGTCGATTACCCACATTGGATTTTTGATCAAAGAGAATGTTGATAGTGCAGCCTCAGGGGAAAATGGTCCATCTGGATATGGAGGTATTTTTAGAACATATCACATCAATTTTAAAGGGTGTTTTCACAATTATATTGGGATTGTGACTGAATATGATGTTGAGATGTGGGAAATTATGTAACCCATTAAATATTATGTCCACCATAAGTGGAATTCCCTATCTATTGAATGAGACTATAAAAACACTCCCACATCCCTGAAGTCACGAAACATAGTATCACATTGATGCTCCAACCCTAGTGGATTGATTTTATGAACCTAGTTTCTCATCTCAACCATCTTATTACACTTGGGTATAGAGAATCTAACAAGGTGGGATATGTTTTTTCAACGTTTTCATTTCTCAAACTTATCATAATGTGGAAATTCATGGAATAAGATTATTTTACAACTTTATTGAATGAATCCGTATGTGAGGTGGTTCAACCCAGGGAGTGTAAACAATCTTGAACATCCTGATATTTTTTTCTTGTATAGTTATTTTATAAAAAATTAGTACTATTCTAGCATATATAAATGACCTTATGTTTCCATATAATTATTATAAATATTTTATTATAAATAAATATTAATAATACTTTATACCTAATGAAACTACTAAAATCTCTAAAGAGAAGGATGTTGTTCTCTAATAAAATATGTTATAATGACTGAAACGTAAGATGGATCAAATTCCTTCATTTTAGAAATTTATAATGAAACTCCCAATAATGTGTCTAAATGTTATTAAAAAAATATTTTATGGAAACAAGTGGATTTAATCAATGAAATTATAATAAAAATAGAATTGTATGAGGAAAGGAATTGAATTTCATCCCAATGATCCATTTATTACTTGTTTTCTTGAAAGCAGGTAATTTGGGCATTATATGACTCAATTACTTCTTTTAGAGGATAACTCTTATACTGTGGAAGAAAAAATATTGTAATTTAATGGTTGAATTATTTATATATCATTATTCATGAATTATTTGGAAGGATATTTTTTTAACATTTTTAGTTTATTTTTAATATTAATGATTCATATGTGTATTCTGTTATATTTTTCAATATAATATCTATTAATTAAATTAAGAATTATAAATACCATCATGGTTTTAGCAGTATGTGTTTATTCATATGTTTATAGTCATAATAATCACTTTTTAATAAGTGTGCGATTGGAATGTATGATGATTGAATTTATTTTTGGAAAACATTTATTGGAAGATAACTAGTTAGTTTAGTATATTATATTGTTATTTTAAGAAGAATTAGTATACATATTTTGGAAATATGAATATAGATATTGATAAACAATGTGGTTATTATTATCATTCATTATTTTAGTAAAAATGGGTTATCCAAATTTGGGAATGTTAAAGGAAATTTATTAATATATAATTATAAAAAGTAAAACATGTATGTTGTGAAAGAACCCATCGCATTCGACAATGTATCGGATCTAGGACCCATAAGATTTATAAAATAAGGTTTTATAAACTATAAGTGGCCTAAATTTTCCCAATTTAATATGTTTTTTTGGGTTAAATGATTTGATGAATAAATATTAATGATAAAAAAGTGGTGTTATAGTTTAGGTTTAGTGATTAATGTATTATATTGAATAACTTTTGATAATAATATTGGATTATGGAAAATAATCTGAGACCGAAGGATAAACTTGTCACTATGTTATATATAATAATTTTAATGTTTCTAGAATAAATAGTAATTGTTAGATACACATTTCGTGGTGTATGCAATGGATATGAAATTAATTGAAGCACAACTAATGGAAGGAATTGTGATTATGCAATGGAAATGTTTCACATTTGTGTATTCCATATGCAAATAGAAAATAAAATATTTTCACAACATTAAGAAAATGATACTAGAATAATAAAAATATAATTAATATCATATAGAATGAATCTAATATACTTTTAAATTATAATATTTTTGTGGTTTTGAGGTCCTTAATATTCAATTTACCATTCACATTCTTATCACCAGTCACCTAAATCTATCTCTATTGGTATTTATGATTTTTACATAGGTACTTATATTAAATTTCCACTAATATTATTATACATTAAATCCTAGTTATGTGATGTTACATATTACTTTTTCAATTCCTTTTTTTTATTATGTTTGTATTGTATTATCCCTTTTTACAATATGAGTTTGTAAAAATAAAATTTACAAATATCAGATTCCATATTTCAATGTTGAAGACCTTCTTGTGAAATAATAATAAATTTAATGTGGTTTTAATGTTACTCTTTAAAATTGTAAAATAATTAAATTTTAATTTATAGTATACGCACCAAGAAACACTAATATTAAACCACCCATTAAATATATTTCTATATATGTAATCTCATCGATAGCTTAGAGAACATGCAAAGATGAGTTTAAATGAACCATATTATCGTATTCATTTATAACTAATACACTAAATTATAGGGTATAAACACTACAAACTAAAATATCAATAATAATAATAAATTCCTTTGAAAAAAAATAATCATTTCTAAGAGAATGAAATTTAATCTAAAAGACATCATTTTTTCGAAAATACAATTTAATCATGCATTGCACAACCAATATAATAACAATTTTAGAATATTTTAAAATATATTTTTTAAAAAAATAAATTAATATTTTAACATATGATATATAAGAAATTATGGGGTTGATTTTTTTGATTTTCATAAAATATTTCATTTGTGGATGAATAGATAGAAATACTATTTAAAAAAATAAATTTTCTTTTAAATAATTCACTAGGATAAATGAAATTTTAAATTTATTTTAAGGTGAAGTAATTGTATTTATATTAAAATTTAACTACTATTTTCCATTGTAATCAATTTCATATTGAATTTTAATATTGAAACCATCTATAATAATGTAATGTTTTTCTATTAAAAAACACTTTTTCAATTGTTTCTACAGAAATAGTGTTTCTTTAGAGTCATAAATTAATATAAATTGATTTTATAAAACTAGATATCATATTTATATTCAAAAAAATTTATATTATCTATTATTTTAACTTTTATTTTGATATAATTATGAATAGAAAAATAGAAAAACCAATCAACATGGTTAAGATAGAAATTGATTTATCGAGTGTTAACAAATAATATAAGGGTAAAAATTGAACAAAAAATGTTAAAATCCCATGAGTTGTATATTTTTCACATTTATTATATATAAAAGTATGAAAGGAACAATTTTATTTCATTTTTTAGTTCAATAATTTGATTTTAATTTATTTTTTTCAATAATTCTATATGTGTCATGTCCCACACATATAAATGGCCACCCAATATCCTCTTTTTTTAATACATCCCAATCCATTGGATTTGGAGAATAACTGTCCATATAAATATTATAATAACATAAAAAATATTTTATATCCCTTGTTTTGATCATAAATCCATCTTATGAAGTCATGTGGTTCTATCCTAAAAAAGATCTACCAAGAATATGTATCATTCTTAAATGATTGTTTTTATTTTGTTTCATCCATCACCTTAATTAAATATAATTAAACCATGAATATATAATATAAAAAACATAATTAATATACTTAGATTTAATTATATTAAAATAATAACCAATATATATCCTCTTATATGAAATTGATAATGAAACTGTCAATCGTGTATACGGAAGACTACCACCTTGCGAACCGATGTATATTGTTTTCCAACACCACCATTAAATTGTGGATATAATAATTTATGTAAAACATTAATTTTATATTTTTTATATTATTATAATTATTTAGTAATACTATTATATAATCCTTTTTACAATCCATTCTGTTTAAAATATGATAACATCGATCCTCTGTACAATGGAAAATAACTTCGCAAAGCTATGTGATTAGCTTTCACTTACTATATACATGGAAAAAATAAGGATATAATTAATGAATATATGAGATATATATGATATTATACTGATTTGTTATGATTAATATAACAACCAATTAATCAAGCATTTACATGATTATGGAATTAGTTTTTTTCTCATGCATACATATGGCATACCATCTCCACGAAGTGATTTGATTCATTTTCCATGTCAGACCATCATGAATGATTCAAAATACTATATAATGAGTAAATATGATATTTATTACATTAATATTTACTAGATAAAATGTATAATATTTTTATACCTAAAAAATATAACATTAAGGACATTGATCAAATGATAAAACAAGGCAATATTCACTCGACACAATGTAAATAATAGAATATCATTACAAAAAGGGTGGTAAAATGTTAAAATATGATAATTTATCACATCATAAATTTGAATATTTTTTTAATGAACAATAAACATGATTTAAATTAATATCTTGGAGTGAAAAGAACAATCATCTAAAATTATGTGTGAATTAAGGGACTTCATCTCAATTTCCCGTCGTTGCGGAATATTGTAATTTTATGTAGAAAATTTTTATTACATGACGTATATAATACCCCTTTGACATTTAAAATCATTATTAATTAATAATTACTATTATTTCACATTTTTATTTTAATAATTAAATTTTCTTATATGGATTCTTCACAATCATTCATATTCTATAATTATATATCAATTCAATTTTTATAATCATATTTTTTATTTGAAAATGATTTATGTATATTTAAATATTATAAATATTATAGATTAACTTATTAATTCTCTATTATATGTTATCATAATTAGAATTATTCATTTCCAAAAATCATTTTAATTCGTATCATTTTCACACGAATTTCAATTTAAATTATTTATTTGATTTTTGGCTAATTAAATCCTTCCATTTTATTCTACTCTATTTTTAATGATATTTTCGAGAAATAGTAATATTTTACAATACATGTTACATAAAATTTTTTATAAACTAAATTAAAAAAAAAATCATAAATTCTACCATGAGTCAAATAGCACTTTTCATCAAAATCCATGATTTGTAAAATAGTTCTCAAAAATTATATTTCTAACAACCCATGTTATTAATGTGAAAAACTATGTTAAATATCATACATTATAAAACACATATATCATAAACTAAAAGGTTAATATTATTATTTAAATGATAACATATATAATTTCCTTTAGAATGGTGGGTATAAAAATTATTAACTGAATTATTAAAATAAGGGTTACACATATATATATAATTAATTAATTTTTGACTAATAAACTATAAGTTCATGTAAAATATTAAATTAATAGGAAATGTTTTCTAAAAAAAATGAAAACATGTCTATTTCAAAATGGAACATTTTTAGCTTTTTGAAGGAACAATTGTCATAAATGTAGTTTTTGAAAATTTTAGAAACTATATTTGATAAAATAAACCTCTTATGGGTAAGAAGAATATTAAAATTTAATTTGGTGGATTTTTATAGATATTAATTATAAGTTTCATTTTTAATTATTAATGAAAACATACTATATTTTAATATAAAATATCATTTTTATAAAAAAACATATAATGTTAAATTATTTTTTTGAATACATTATATGTTTAATTAGGTCAATATTTCATTTAATAAAATTTAGGTCATTAGGATCAATATTTAAAATATATTCCATATAAACACTTGGTGAACATTGGATGCTTTTTATATTAAAAACATGATTTCTCATTATATCTACATGATGCATTTTTATTACATTCAGATATATGTGTTTTATGATTTTTTTAAATAATGGAATCCATATGGAGATTCAGTATTTAAAAATATAATGAATATAAAACTTATATTTTACACCAATAATATTAGTTTCATTATTATTTTCTTCCACTTTTAATGGTAGATCGCGTAATTAATGGTAAAAATAATTTTATAAATATTAGAAAATTATAGTAAAAACTAAAAAAATTATATTATAATATTTTTTTTCATAAGCATTAATTTATCAATTATAGAACCATTTATGAATTTTATGAGAATATAAGTTTTATAATATTATATTTAATGGTAAGTAAACATTTTAAAACATTTTTTTAACAATAAATATTTTAAATATGGGGATTTTTATGTGATGTGTTATAATAAAAATTGTACTCTAAAAGATAAATTTGTTATCTACATCATGTGAATTTATTAATAATTTTTATGGACACAATAATTAATTTAAATGGTTTTAGAATGATGATGAAATTATGTTTCAATTAAAATATTCTTAAAATAAATGATATTAAAAATATTAAACGAAATATAATTTTATATAATTAATTTCAAATATAAATTTTATTGGTCACATTGACCTATCATTTATGATTTAAATGTGTTTTTAAATATTAACTTATTAAAATGAAAATTTTTAAAAATAAATGTAATTAAGAGTGTAAACATTGAAATTATTGATATTTTAAAACATATAACAATTTAGTAAATGATATAGAAATTAGAAAAAAATAAAATTAGGTATAATTATTGAGATATGTGTTAGAATTTCTTAAATTAGACATTTATTGGTTATTTTTAATTTTATTGTAATTATAGTATCAGTTAAATTTATAATTACATCAAATAAAAATGAGAATTAAAACCGTTAAACAACAATTAAAAACCATAATGATTAAAAAGGTCTCTAAAATATTATATTTTCATAGAAATAATTTTTTGATATTTAATATCATCTTATATTCTAATGTGTTGTGAAATAATGTATTTCCAAAAGAGATATATAGTTTTAATTAAATGTTTGTATTTTATTTTTTTCTGCACCGTTATAATATTTATCCACAATTATGAAATAATAAATCCAATATTTTAAATATATTAATTTGTTATTAAATTAAAATCACTACCAACACACATATCTACATCTTTCAAATGGGAAAACTATTTTCATTTGTCGGTGTGGAGAACTACCACATCGTGAACGGATATAACTTATTTCCATCTCTGTCTCCCAAGAGAAGATATAATGATGGAATTAAATTTTTTATATGATATCGAAGAAACATTTATCCTTTTTAAACACTAAAAAAACAATTAATTTTTAACCCTCCATACACAAAAAATGATATTGTTGTTTGTTCTTACATGTGAACTATCAACCCCCTGACATGATGTGATTAATTTTTCATTACCACAATAAATTGATGATATAAATATATATATTTATATATGGTTATTTAAATGCATAATATGATATTAATTATATTTTAATCATTTTGTAAATATAAAATAGTTTTTATCTTTTTTCCATACTGATAATTAAAGAATTGAAATGATACTCGTTCTTATGTACGACCTATAGTCACCATGATGAAATCATATCTCATTTATATAATATATTTAATAGATCAATTTAAATATATAAATGATATATCAATTTTTTATTATTTCCTTAATATTATTCTGTAGAATATAGATTTGTGACCATAATGAATTTTGACATCATAACAAGTTCATTTTTGAAAACAAATACAGAAAATCAAAATAACATTTAACCTGAACGTAAATAATTAAGAATATTACATAACATGATAATAAGTGATATAATAAAAACAATAGACTAAATAAAGGTTATAATATAAGAAAATTATTATTCCATATTTTTGTCTAGGAATATAATGATTTTACATGATGAGATGAAATCAAGGTAAGGTACTCTTTAAATAAAACATTTTATTCAATATTTGAAGGATTTTTCTAAAAAATATTTTTATTTCATGCCCTTGTTCTCAAAATGTTTTATATATATATATATATATATATGGAAATTTATGTTTTAAAATTATGATAATTTTTTTAATTAAAAAATTTCAATGCTGTATGAGTTAAATTGATTCAAAAATATATTCCTAAATCTATAAAATGATTTTTAAAAGGGGTTTATTTTTTCTAAAACATGAATAGTTTTCTTATGAGGGAAGAAGAAAATTTTTGGGTGAGAAGTTAAAAATAGAAATTTTCTATGTTTCATGATAAAAAAATGTTACATGTAAATTCAGCATGTTTTAACATAAAAAATCAAGGATGAGCAGTTCCATTATAAACTAAGGACATGTGGTTATTTTATATCCTATATTTCAATGGGTGCATAAGTAATCCATATAGATATTCCATTTGTAATAGTGAAATTTATATATGTTGAATGTTAGTTTATTACATTTTTGCATAATTGTTTCCCATCATATCTGCCAATCTATTTTAATAATGGTTATGAATATTCATGAAATTAATTTTATTTTTAAATGGTGATATAATATGATTTTTGAAATAATGATCCATTTTTGGAGGTAAAATGGTTCGTTTTATGTGAAATGTTTTATAGGGTTTCCTATAACTAATGGATTCCTTCCTTTTATGTCCCTTACTATGATTTTGTGCTCTTCCCATGATCAAAAATACTTTTTCATATTTATTGGATGATTTTGTGCATAGAGTATATCAATGGTAAATTTTGATGATATCTCAACATAATAAATCATGTTTTATTTTAACATTATTGTATTTCAAAAAAATATATAATGAGGATACATGTACACTTTTACTATATAGGTTTACAATGTAATAGTTTTTCCTAATTCCCTTAAAATATGGTCATAAAATATATTTGAAAAAAAAATGTGAAATCTATTTTTAAAATTAATATTATATGTAATATTTATGGTCAGATCCTTGTAATTGGATTTAGCGCAGGGTTTTTAAAACTTTTGAGAATATGATATTATCATAATATTTAGTGATATCCTAATGAGTTTTTAATTTTTATGTCGATAATATGTTTAATTACATTGAAATCCAATAATACCATTATGTTATGAAATATTAATATGAGTAGCAATTTTTTTGGAGAGATTTATTTTTATGGTATTTATGAGTTATTAATTTATGGGATTCAAAATTAAGTAATGAGATAAAAAATGAGGTTATATCTTGTTATGCTAATTGTTTAATTATTTATCATATTTAGAAAATGTTATAAGAGTAAAATAGTTTTATACAATGGTACACTTTCCTGATGGGTAACAACCACCACATCTGATAAGGCAATGGGTTTTACACCCAAACCCGAAGGCGAGATGAGTACATCACCTAGCACTAGCCTTCTTGAATACTATATCAGTATAAATTTCAATTTTTTTGTTAAATGAGCTTATGTATGATGAATAATTAGATTTTATGAATATATCTTTTATCAAATACATAACCATGGGGTTAGAAAATTATTTTTTGATTTTGTTATCAATTTTATTTCAAAAGGCATTCATTATTTTAGAAACCCAATAAGATCAAGATATGAATAATACTATTGGATTTTATTTACTATGAAAATGTTGAATTATATTTGGGAAGAATATATCATTAACTTGATGACTTATAGGGATTTTTGTTAGGTATAGAAATAATATGATCATCATGGAATATTATGGGATCAAATCCATCTGTTTTTTGTGCTTTAAAATCAATTAACATATTTTTGATGAATTCAAAGGATATTAAAATTTATATATTGAATTTTTGGTATTACTATAAAATATTGGAGACTGAAACTTTTTCTTCATCATACAATTGTTTAATATTTTTGGAGAATCAATTTATTATATTTTAACCATTTTTTTCTAATGATTCAAGAAAAGATAAATAAAAAAGATAATATTTTGTAGAATTTGTATTCTCTAGATGTTTATTGTTGTGCCTTAAGAATGCAAATTTGATAATAAATACTCATCATTTGGATAAATAAGGAGTTTGAGTTGGGAATTGATTAAAGGATGATATTATACTTGTTAAATTTGTATATTTTTTTCTACACTATGACTATAAAGTAAAATAATTCCTAAAATCAATGAATATAATCTTGGTACAAAAAAATTATATATTTAATATCCATACTGAGAAATCAATGAAATTTTTAACCAATAACATATTTATTGTTTTGAAATTTTTAACTTTCTCAGGAACATGTTCTTTATCCCTCTCTATTATAATGTGATATTTTTCTGTATTTTATTAATGTTTTCTTACATGGAACCCTATAATATGTTTTCTTAGTTTACAATCATACATCCCACTGTTTTTGTTAAAGTTGGTGTTTTTAATCCATTTTTTTTGATGTGGGATTTTAAAAAATCTATTTTGACATTTTTAAACTTAGTTATCATGTCACAAACCAAATATGGTTCCCACTAAAACCAGAACCAAACCCGGCCAGTGACAAGTCCTAAAGGGCGTTCCTGATCCCTATAGGCTGGCACAATTCCTTGGTATCATAAAATTTGAATTGGGACTGATTTACATGAGTTTAAAAACATAAAACAATAAAATAATCCAATAAAACGAATCTAGATTTTTCAATCCAAACAATCTTTTAAAAAAAATCAGAACTGAATTACATATTTTAAAACAACTCAGAAATACTATAAAAAAGGAACAAAACCAAATGAGAACAGCCCAAGAACCCTCATGGAATGGGGCACCACCCTCAAGCTATATCCAGAAGACTTCACCACCATATACCTGCTAGAAACCCGAACCCCTGAAACTTAAAAATTTCACCCAACCTCTAACAAAAAAAATAAAGTCTACTTACAACCAAAGGTGTATGTAAGTCATGAGACAATTCCTAGTAGTATACAACCATGAGGATATTCCATGAAATAAACATTCAAAGACGTAGAGCATGTAAGTTTTCAAAAACATGTAATTTCTAGTTACAAATTATAAAGGACAAAACATTAAAAAATTCATTTTTCAAGTGTGATAATTTAAAGAATAAACACTTTTAAAATAAATGCCAAGGATACTGAATTTTCCAGCCAAATATACCTTATGCCGATGGTATGTATAAATTATCTAATGAGCACAAGAAATAGGAAATAACCCATAGGCACTAGATCGTTGTGGGTCTCAGGTTCCTCATATCTGAGTAAGAATAACCATAAAAAATATTTGTTCTCATGCATGAGCCACTAGTAAGGAGCATAACAATAACCTAGTGGTCCCAAATCATCATCATCATAGTTTAGTTAGAGTTGTTAACATTAATCTTGCTATGTGAAACTGAGTTCAAACCCCATGGATTCACTAGCATACTAGTACACGTCAACCCACCTAGATACAAGGGTTTTCCTTTTGTGCTTAAACAAGTTTAAAAAGTCATGAAATATACTTCACACATGAAAATATCATTTCCATATCACACTTTCACCAAACAACCCACATGTATTCCACACAAGTCACAAAATTCCACTTTCCATTCAAATTGATTTTGTAATCTTACACACACCAAAATAGCCCAAATCACATTTCACATTTCATTAACACTTCAAAAAATCCATTCAATTTTTTAATAAAACCATTAAAATATATTAAACTCTCATAATATCCCACTCACTTGTTACATAATACACTTTTTACCTTCAAAATAATTTTATCAACAAACTTACACGAAACAACCCACAAACATGTTTTGCTCCAACATCACAATTTAAAAAAACAATTAATTAATTTACAAAACATTCTAAAAATGTTTGACATCTTAAAACATCACTTCACCTTTCAAAACCCCTTAATAGGTTAACACACAAACCAAACAGTACATATTAACCCTTTTCACACTTTATTTAACCAACTAAATCATTTACAATTTTAATAAAAATATCCCAAGTGGTGTAAATACGTCAAGCACACAAAACACATTTTAAAACCCCCATTTAAGACCAAAACCCATTACAATTCCTATCTAATACAGAATTGAAATACATAGAGGCATTTATAAAACCACTTTCATGTTTTATAAAATTACTTTGAATAACACTACAATAGATCAAAATGAAAACATGAATTTTCATAAAATTCTCTCAAGAAATATAACAACTTTTTACACATAAAACCTATTAAAAACACTTTTTAGGCACAAATGACAGTAATTCATTACCAAACTATAAGTTTATGGTGAAACAAGATTTAGTAAACCAATTCCATATGTTACAAAATACTCCCAAATAATACCCCATGAGTAACAAATGAAAACACCCAATTTCAAGTTAAAATGCTACTATAAAATTAAACACTTAACCAAAACAATCATAAATAGTTTTCCCACCACTCCCAACATATGAGGAATAAGAAAATTGATTATATACATTATTCTAACTCATTAATAATTTTTTACACATGGAACCACCTACCTTTTGAGTCAAAACCCTTGAATCTTGGTGTGAAACCTCAACTGCACCTCTGTCGCACCACAAGGAAGATAAATCTAGCCCTATACCTCAATATATAACCATAATTACCCGAAATCAAACCATAGGTTATAAACATAACTTATGTACATTTTATAACAGAATGAAAGAGGGAGGAAACTCTAATGAGAATGAATAAATTGAAGAGATAAACAATTACTCAAAACAATATTGAATAAAATGACCCAAAATGCACCAGTATCTGAATTTGAAAATATCTAACCATTCAAGGGAGGTTCTAACCATGAATAAGAGATCATGTAGGAACTGGAATGGGGGAAAAGGGTAAAAATAGGATCTATTAAAGGATGAATTTACCCATTCAAATCTGTGTGATTTGTGAAATATTGATATGTTTCGACAATTTCGTGATTCTATTGAGCTCCAATTTGTTTGAGAGAATGAAGAGCGCCTTAGGTATGTAGTCTCGGGTGGGAGTTGGAATCACTGGAAAAAAAAATGAGTTATTAAAGAATTAAAAATTATTTTTAATGCAGGAATGGGCATTCGGGCAGGCCCAATCCCTTAAATAAAAACTAAACACTACCATGATTATATATTTTTAAATGGTCCCAATTAATTTTTTTAGTTCTCATAGGTCCGGGGAGGAAAAGTAGGATATGGAATGGATGAAAAATATTGAAAAATAGAGGAGTTATGAATGATTAAAAATTTATTTTTAAATATTGAATTGGGCTCACGGTTTGGCTCAATTCATGAAAACTCTTCCATTCCTCCATAAAAGCTTGGGAAACCCCCAAAAAAATAATGAATGGAAATTAAATGAAATTTATCATTAAAATAAGACATGTATGTTACAATTATTCCCACAATAAAATATAATCATCCCCGGAAAGCTACAACATGTTCAGATACCAAAACCAAACCCAACCGATAAAGCAAGATGTACTTTATTGCTATGTTTCACCCCCAAGGGGAAAAAACCTCCAGTGATCAATTAATGAAGGATTGATCTCACAAACCAAACATAAAAAAAATTCATAAAATGATCAATCAAATTCATACGTTATCCCAAAACAAAAATCATCATACACTATCTGAACAAGACTCAAGCAATTCACCCAAACGAACAACAATTTCGAGCAAGGTTTCACTTATCATACTTTAACTAAACCATTGGGAACACCGAAATCCCAACATTTACTCAAGAAATATGTTGGTAGATAGCTTTTTCCCAAGGATAATATCTATTTATAAGCCAATATCATGGATAAATCTATGCTATTGGTACGGGGGAACAAAAATAGGCACCCCACCATAAGAGACAACCTATATTTTTCTGAGACAGAATCAGGACAATAAGAGTGGGAGGCTTGAATGGAATCCCTAATACAAAGGGTATAATTAACATAAATGTTTTAAAAGGAATGTTCATGAGAACCATTGTGGGTCTATCCAACATAATAACCATCTATCTTAACCAACCAACATGGGCTGACATAGAAAGACCCAAAAAAATTAACGATTTGGGAAGGGCGCAGGGTTAGTCCACACTATTTTTGAAACTGTGCACTAAATATGAAGATCATTCATTCTACATGGATTCCTAGCACACGACCACTACTAATAATACACAAACAATGTTCATAACCATAATGAAAATAGAGGTTTGAACTATTCCCTTATTTCATACTAAGGAAAGAACATTGCACAAGGGTTTAAACAACCCTAGGATTTTCCCTGACTATGAGCCATCTTCTCTATGAGACCTATGGCTGGAGCACAATGATCGAAGCATATTCACCCTCACAGTTAGGCATTGGAAACCCCATAAATGGGAATTCTTCCTTAGTAGAAAACAACCAATACACCACAATCCCCGATAAGATAGCCAAGACATAACACATTCCAAACTCACTTTACCCTAACCTGATATTTCACTAGAAGAAGTTCTTAGAAGATGCACAAACACCAAACGTTGTTTCATTAGGAGAAAAACAATAGAATTAATGAACACCTATAATCAACTTCCTCTAAAATGGAAGATTTTGACGTTTTTCCAAGGGATACATTCTCCCAACATAATAGAGACTCCCAGAGGATTTCACGAATTTCACCTTTACGGAAAATCAGGCACATGACATAACAAGGCATCACCGAAAAAGTCCATTGCGATTAATATAAACAATGCATGGAGGGGGAACTTATACAAAATCCCAAGACAACAAAAAATTCTAGAAAGTGGACAGAACATCCTCTCATGACCAGATTTCCCACACTTGTAGTTTAACGTGAACACCTTCTTTTAAGAGACTACGAATGGCCAAGATAACCTCTTAGACACCGTCCAGATACTCAACCATGTTAAGAACCCCAGACCACTTCCACCATTTGAAAATGAGGAAAAATAAGAAACTAAGGTCTCTTTCGAACATCCATGATTAGTCTCCCGCTATAGGAGGATACACCAAATCATGAAAGGAAAGGGTGCAGAATCAATCATAAAAGCTCAAGAAAAATATTCCTTATATTGATCAACTGGAGGGTATTCAAATTGGGAAAAAATCTGGGATACACTTCTGTTGAGAACTATCCCTTAATAGGGAGTAACTTATCCAACTTTTGAACCCAAGTACCCAACCAAGATGGCCTATTGGTCAAGATATACGGAAAACCAGATCCGAACACATTAAGGGAACAACCGTAATGGCATCCCAAAACATTTCTTAGAATAGACCACTTAACGACCCTTCATCATAGATTACCAATCAATCACAAACCCAAAACATAGTTCAAAGAGGAGGGGTTCTTGGACTCAAAACATCCCACAACATAAACATTTTCAAAAACACATAATAGACACCATCCCAAACTAGTCATCAAGACATCATGTTTTTCCTTCAAAATCAACTTTTTTTAAAATAACTGGTTCAGCAATTAGAGTATCCACCAATTGTACCCCATGGGCATCACACATGCATGTTTTTATTCCACACCGGGAACCCTCTTCATATCCATCCCAATACTCATATAGTAATACCATTAACCAACCACCGTCCCATATAACCCCATGCACGTGGTCCCTCACAAAAATACTAAAGGTTAATATAAAAACCCATTCAACTATTAATTACCTAAACAGTCAACCAACACATCAATTTTCTCAAAACCACCAACCAAGAGATCAAACCCAAATTTCCATATTAAAAAAAACATATCATAAAGGAAAAATCATTCCTATAAAAACTAACATTCATGTTATTTACATCAATTTCAAAACATCTCATACCATTAAAACACCTTTCGATAGTTTAGAAAACTCTATTGGAAACACTTTTTGAAAACCAACCTTGACATAGTTCATGATTTAAAAAAAGGTGAAAACACACCATTTTCCATCCCAATACAATTCTAAAAATTCAGTTCTCAATTTTCAAAAATCTAACAATTCCCCCTTTATTAGATAATTATTTTACAAAAGATATACCCTTCTTAAAATCACATCAGTTTAAAACCAAAGATCCAAGATTTCAAATTAAATAACATAAGATAATGCGAGAGAAAACTATTTATTGTGGGTGACTTGGACATATGTTTTGCAGCCATATTCCAATCTCATCACCCTCACATAGAGTTCTCTAGAGAAATATCTCTGGCTCTACATGACTTTCCATACCCTTCGAGATCACTGAGACCATTAATTCAAACCTCATTTCATTTCCACTAATCATCATCAAACCAAGAAAACCAAAGGAATTAGTAAAGTCTTGATTTCCCTTGGAGACTTGAATCCCTTCATGAGGTGTGGTGATCATCCACACTACTCCTAAATAGAATTCCGTGTCCCAAAAACCTAACCCATGACTATTCTTACTGTTCCCAAAATAATATTACCCAAAGAGAGCGATCCTTCTCTGATACCATTTTGTCACGAACCAAATCTGGTCGCCGCCAAAACTGACACCAAACAGTGCCCGTGAAAAGGACCGAAGGGCATTCCCAATCCACATGGGCTGGAAAAAGTTCCCAAGTATCAATAAATGATAGTTGGGAATAATTTAAACGAGTTATAAACTTAAAACAACAAAAGAATACAATAAAATGAATCTTGATTTTTCATTCAAAACAATCATTTCCAAAAAATCAGAACTGAATTACATATTTTAAAACAACTCAACAAGACAATAACAAAGGTATAAAACCAAAAGGGAATATCCCAAGAAACCTCATGGAAAGGGGAACCACCCTCAATCTATCTCCATAGGAATTCACCACCAAGTACCAGCTAGTAACCCAAACCACTATAACAAAAAAGTTGTACCCAACCTGCGACAAAAAAATAACCAAGTCTACTTACACCTAATAGTTTAAGTAGGGTGTTAGCCATTTCCCATTTGGATACCACCACTAAGAGATTCCATGGGATATACATCTAGTGATAAAAATCATCCAAGTTTTTAAAAACTGGTAATTTCTAGTTACAATTTCTATAGGATGCAACTTCAAAAAAATCAGTTTTCAAGTTTGATAATTTAAAAAATCAACACTTTTAAAATAAATGCCAAATCCACTAAATTTTCCAGCCATATATATCGCATGCCAACAATAATTATAAAGGATATTGTGAGTACAAGCCATATGAAATAACCCCTAGGCACTAGCTTGTTGTGGGTCCCTGGTACCTCGTATCTTGGTGAGAATAACCATCAAAAATATCCATTCACATGCACGAGACACTTATAGGAATATAACCATAACCTAGTGGTCCCCAAAAATCATCATCATAGTTTTTTAGTGTTTTTAACATCAATCTTTCTATGTTAAACTCAGTCCAAAGCCCACAGATTCACTAGCATACTAGTACACGTCCACCCACCTAGATACCTGGGTTTTTCCTTTGTGCTCAAACACGTTAAACAAGTCATGAACTATACTTTGGACCTAAAAATATAATTTCAATATCAAAAATTCACCATACTTCTCACATGTATACCACAAATGTCACAGAAATCCACCTTTCATTCAAATTGATTCTAAAATCCAACTCACACCAAAATAGCCCAAAACACTTTTCTCAGTTCTTTAACACTTCAAAAAATACATTAAACAATTTTATAAAACCATTCCAATATACTACAACTCTGATAATAGCCCACTCACGTGTTACAAAATACCCTTTTTACCTTCAAAATAATTTTATCATCAAACATACCTGAAACATCGCACAAACAAGTTTCAATCCAATATCACAATTTAATAAAACATTTCAGAAATTTACAAAACATTCTAAACATGAATGACATCTTAAAACATCACTTCAACTTTAAAAACCACTTAATATGATAACACACATACCAAACAGTACATATGAACCCTTTTCCCACTTTTTTTAACCAACTAAAACATTTAAAATTTTCAACAAAAGAACCCAAGTGGTGTAAATATGTATTCACACAAAACCCATTTCAAAAACCCCAATTAAGATAATAAACTAAAATATTTCCTATAAAAAACAGAATTTTAATCCGTAGATACATTTATAAAACCTTTTTCTAAGTTTTAAAAATTCGTCTTGAATAATACTACAAAAGATCCAAATGAAAACATGCATTTTCATAAAATTCTCTCAAGAAGTATAGCAATTTTTTACACATAAAACCTATTCAATAACCGTATATTTAGGCCCATATATCTATAATACATTACCAAACCATAATTTTCAGGACAAAAAATATTTATTAAACCATTTTTATATGTTATAAAATACACCCAAATAGTACCCCATGAGTAACACATGAAACCACCCAATTTCAAGTTAAAATGCAACTATAAAATTATTCACTTAACCAAATCAATCATAAATTGTTTTCTCACAACAAAAAACACATGAGGAATATTAAAAATGAGTAAATACAGCAAGATAACTCATCAATAGTTTTTTACACATGGAACCACCTACCTTTTGCTTCAAAACCCTTGAAATCATGGTGCGAAACCTGAACCTCACCTCTGTCGCACCACAAGGAAGATAAATATATCCCTAGACCACAATATTTAAATAAAAAGAAACCAAATGAAACCATATGTTCTATACCTAATTGAGGATCAAAGAAGGATTAGGATATCATGTAAGAACTGGAATGTGGGAAAAATCGAAAAAGAGAAGGAGTTATGAAAGGATCAATTTACCTCCTCAAATCTTGGAAATTTATGAAATATAGATAATATTTTACCAATTTCATGATTCTATTTAGCTCCAAATTAGGGGAGGAGAGAATGGGGGCGCCCCTGAGGTGTGTAGGCTCGGGTGGGAGTTGGAATCACAGAAAAAATATAAAAATAGAATGAGTTATTAAATAATTAAATATTATTTTTAATTCAGGAAATGGGATTTCGGCATTCCCAATCTGTTAATTAAAAACTAAACTCTACAATGATTATATATTTTTAAATGGTCTAAATTAATTCTTTTGTTCTCACATGTCAGGGGATAACAAGTAGAAATTTTAATGGATGAAAAATGTTGAAAAATGAATGACTTTTGAAGGAATCAAATTTTATTTTTAAATCTGGAATTGGGCTCACGGTTTGGCCCAATTAATGAAAACTCACCCATTCTGCCATAAAAGCTTGGGAAACCCCCAAAACAATGAATGCATTGAAATTAAATGAAATTTAACTTTAAAATAAGTCAATTAAGTGCCATATCGGGCATGATTTCAAATAACTATGAAGAAATTTTTTAATGGGGCATATTGTAACATCACGAGTTTTAAAAACAAGTCACTCTATTTGATAGTTTACATGATATATCACAGTGAGCGTAAAAAGACAACTGAAAAATATTGTTCAATAGATGAAATTGTGACCAAGTTGTTTGAATAAAGAGTGTTAATAAAATTAACTTAATTTTGAAAATAGATTGTACACACACATATATATATATATATAATTAATTATTTTGTGACCAATTAAATATAAATGAATTTGATACACTTTTTAAAATAAAAGGTCATTTTTTAAAAACATCATAAAGGAGATTAAGTGTGATTATAAGATAATTAAATCACTCTTGTTGGATTCCATTAATGATATATATATATAATATTCAACATAATTTCTAATATTAATCTTATGTATTTTCTAGTCATTAATAATGACCAAATATAATTTAATATATAATGAAGTATTTTAAAAAAATACTAGTTTTGCCTCTTTGTGATGAGGAACTTATTTGAAATCCAGTTTGGACACATTTATAAATATTATATGATAATACAATTTTCTCTTGTTAATTAATAATATAAAAATTTTCATGATTTAATTTTTTTAATTTTTAGATATGTTTCATGTTGTATTGAATACTAAAAAATATAGCATTTTAATTAAATAAATATTTTTTGACTAAATAAATTTTAGTGATAATTAAATTTTGTATTGGATTCAATATATAATAAGATAATTTTTTTATTTAATATAATTTATGATATTGGAATTAATTTCCAAATTAAATTGGATATAAAAACATTGTGAAATTTTAAACGTTTTTACTTCAAAACCCCATTTTCACATTCCTTTAACAGAATTAACAATTAATTAATTTATGAAATTCATGGGTTTTAAATTTTGAAACATGAATTCCATATATGTAATTATAAGTTTAATATATAATGAAATGGTCCCTTTTAAATTTTCGATAATATAAATACTTACTTTTTTTTACCACTGTTATGTATATATCAAGGAATTAATGTTAACTATATTATTATAAATATTATAAAATTTCCCAAATAATTGTTCTAATTATATGGGATGGTTATTTTTCATCCCTATGAATTAAATAATTGGATTTTAGGCCATTTAGATGTGAAAATATCATTTTTAATTTTCTTTTCAAATGAAAGTCAACTATGACATACTTTTCTTTTTAATAAGAGAAATATGTTTAATATGCGATTATATTAGTGATATGATATATTATAAAATTTTTAATTTTATTTATATAAACATTGTTATTTATGTATAAATTTTACTAAATAAATGATTACCATTTATGGTGACACAATGATAATGTAGTAATTTTTCAAATAATGGAAAAATCCGATAAATGATAATAAAAATATTAACATTAATATAATTTGAAATATTTAATGTCATAAAATTTTTTGGAAAACATTTACAAGTTAATATTGTTTTAAAATAGTTATTTATAATTTATTTTTCTATTATGATATATTTAAAAAGTCAAGTAATGAATATTTTAAAAATTGACTTTATCTATATTTTAAAATAAACATCATTTTATTAAGTGATAAAATGTCAATGAAAATATGTAATTCATAAAACGAATTATGATATGTAATAAATTATCACAAATGACTTATTTATTGGTATTTTTTTCATTTTATAGTATTTATATTAACCCTTAAAGTGTAAATTACATGATATGATATTATGAAAAAATGTAAAATAACGGTTAATACAAAAATATATGTTCTAAAAAATAATTGAATGAAGTCTTATATCATTAAATTAGTGGATTTATACCCACTATCATTCTATATTAAAACTGAATCAGTTGGATCCTTTTAGAATCGAGGAATAACTTATATTAATTAAATAATTTATCAAATTCCAAGAGTTACCCTTTCCTCCCCTATAAATGGGAGCCCATTATTCTCATTTCAATTGAACAAATAATATTTTTGGCCGATATATACTTAATTACCTTCTTATATTAACTTTTCACAATATATATCCCTTTTTGGAGGATTAAAACCATACTTAGAGATCATAAGGATCTAAACGAAAATGGATTAATAAATAAGAGGTTTCATATTTATTAGGAGTTTCTATTTTATTCCCACTTTTAAGTCAATAAATATTTTATAACCGTGATATAATAATAAATAATTTATCACCAATATATTTTTATGTTAATATATTAATAGTATCACATAAATCCATTTTAACTTCTAATAAATGATAAAATAAATATCATTCAAGTGTACGGTGAACTATCACCTCACAAACTGATATAATTCTATTTCTTTCACCATAATTGAAGAGTAGTTATAATGATAGAATTAAGGTATATATATATGATTTTAATAACATTGTTATTATTATTAAAATATAATATTTTATTTTTATTTTTTCCATTCCATATACAAAAAAAGATAATGTTGTTCATTTGTGTGTATGAACTATCACCTCCATAAAGTGATGAGATTCATTTTTGTATCACCAAATCACCTAGATGATATATATTTAAATAAGTGTATTTAAATAATTAATATGCTATTAATTATATTCATATAATTAGTGAAATATATAATAATACTTACCGTCTTTCAATAATGGTTATTGAATAATTTATTCATTATTCATGGGATATATGGCCTACTATCTCTAGGATGGTATTGTGTTTCATTTTCAAATCCATATTTAATGAATTTTTATAAATAATATATTTGATATAAAAAATCATTATTATTTATTAAATATTATTATGTAGATGATGACAACTTTTACATTTCACATCATACCATGTTTATTTTTGATTCAACTACCAAATATTGAAAAAAACTTCACATGATAATAAATTATTACACTATACTAATAAAATTAAAATAATTGATATAATTGTAATAATATAATTTAAATAGTTTATAGAGTGAGTAAATAGTTAATTAATTTTTAGTATTCTTATGTACAATGATTTTTCATGATGATTAAGAATCAAGGTAGGGGACTCCTTAACTAAAATATAATTTTTATTGTTTTTAATGTTTATTTTTAAAGATTATTCTATTTTGATTTTTCTTCATTAAATTTTTTTAATTAATGTATTTATATAGAAAATAATGTTTTAAAATAGTAATTTTCAGGTTTTATTCATATATTTCAATGTGGTATGAGACACATTGATTAAAAGATCTCTTTTAAAATGTTTACAATTTTTTTTTAAAAAATATATTGGAAACTTCGTTGACATGATATGTTTTCATATGACTTTAAATATAATTTTAAGTGGGAGATTTTGAATATATAAATATTTTATGTGTAATTATTATATAATGATACTTAGACATTTGATGGGTGGATGCGTGATTGTTCATAGATGGGTGGTTCTGTGATATACTAATGATGTGTTGTAAAAAATATAACCATGAATGAATTATTATGGAATAAGATCATATGGATATTCAATTTGTATGAATGACATGTATATAAGTTGGATGCATGGTATCTCATTTGATAATAATTATGACATAAATTACATATTTATATTTTATAATTATTCTTATGTGTTTTCTAGAAATTCAATTTATTTTCAAAAGGTGTGATAATGATATATTTTAAAAGATATTCCCATTTTTTGGGTAACATTGTATCTTTTTAAGGAATTTTTTTTGAGATTTCACTGTACAAACACGTTCTATTCTTTTAATAATATTACCAATATTTTTTCTCATCCGATGATTTAAAATATTTTCAATGGTTTTAGGGATGATTTGGTTCATATATGATATCATGGGAGAATTTTGGAGATATATCATTATAAGAATTCATGTTTTCTTTTAAATGCATGTGTTTTATGGAAAAAATGTATATGAAGATTATGTTTACAAATGGAGTGAATTGTTTTACTTTGAAAGCCTTTGTCGTAATTCTCTAAAAATATAAAACAAATATATATTTTAGAGACTAATTTAATTTATTATTTTAAAATATCAAAAGTATGTAACATTTAGGGATCAGTCTTTTCAATTATAAACATTTCAGAATGAACTATTTCCGAAAATATTACCCATTTATATTTTAAAAAATAATCGATGGAACCATAAAATCATTTTCAAAAGATTATAAGTTATGGTTTTATAGAAAATGTAAAAAAAATATTATTATTATTATGTGTATACAATTTCTATAATTTCCCACCATCTTGGACACCCAATGAGTTAAAGATTATATTTTTTTCAATGTTTTATTTAATATTTAAATATTAATATATCTTTCTGTGAATATTTTTTTTTGCAATAATATTTTTAACGAGTATGGATTTTTTCATTGAGAATATTTTTCATGACATTTATATTGTATATAAATTCATCAATGCCTTAAAACCACTATATTACATATGATTCTCTTTGGATATGATGTATTTATTCAATCATTATTATTTCTTTGGATGGTTTCTAATCATTTTGAATAGGGAATGTAATGAAATTCTCATTCATAATTAATTTTTGTAATCATGGATATTCTCTTAAAATATTCTGTTTGTTAAAAAAATTGGAAATTAAATTTCACATAAATATCTATATTATTTTTTATCATACATATTTATATTTCCTAAACATTATAACGTTAGTAAACATTGAGTTTATATTGAATTTTTCTTGAATATCAGGGGAAATGTTGATAAATCCTTATTCATTAATCAATATTTATATATGATGATAAGGAATATTATTTTGGAAATAAATTAATGTTTTTACATATGAGTAAATAACTGTACATGAAAATATTGGCGGGGATGAGTATAGATATTTCTTAAATAAATTGGTTGTCTGATGAGACAAATTAATTGACTAACCTTATTTAAATGGGATTTTTTGTGTACATATACCCATCAGTTTTAAACACTCATTTAAATGGACTTGAGAAATGGGGTATCATGTTAAGAGCTCATGATGAATAATAAATCATAATTTGATTCATTAATAGTCTAGTTATTATTATACATTATATTTTCTCAATGATATTATTCATAGATACATTTTATTATAATTTTATTTATTACAATGAATATTTTTTTAGGTTTTTTCATTACAATATTTATTAATACAAATAATGTTATGGTAGTCCATTTATTTATGAAATATAATGTTTTTTTAGATTTTCCTTAACATATTCATTATTCTATTGAAATTATATAAATTTTAATAGTCTTCAATCAGTTACCTCTCTATTATCATCTTTACAGATTAATCCCAGCATCTACTATAAATTTCCCTTAAAAAAAATTTTGGATCACCATTATATTTTTCCATTATAAAAAATCAATGAATTTTATGAAAAATGTTATGTATATATTTTCATAATGGATAAATGGTATTATCAAAAAAACTAAGCATTGGTATAATATTTTGAAATGGAATCGTGTATGTATATTATTTTAGAATGCTTTAAAACTACTCAATTTTTAAGGATGTTGTTATTTATATTATATTCCAATGTAATAAATTATCACACTAGTTCAAGGTTATTATAGTTAGGTTCACTAAAACCAAGATGGTTTTCATTTTCATGATATTCCATTTTTACATGTTATGCCCAATTATTAAAATACTAGCACTCATTTTCCCATTCTTTCATGTTTTTTCGTTATTGAGATGTATTTGGATCAAATGAATTATTCATATTCATCCTTAATGATATTTTTTTGTTATTATGTTTTAATAATTTGGTTTAAGATTATCGTTTATGGTCTTATAATCTTATAATAAGATATTAATTATCTTAAAATGTTCCCTTCCATGTTTAGGATTCAATATATTGACATATGTATATGTGTAACAACATTTTGGAGCTTAACCTATTAATATAAAATCATTCCATAGGTTTTTTTAATGATTATACGATGTGATACATCTAAAAAAGGGTATAGCTGAGTGAAAATATGGGGAAAATTTCAAATATTGTGCAATAATATGATTATATAGCTATTCTCAAAGACATTATTCATTTATTTTCATTTGTTAATTAATTAGTTTTTGCTTTTATTAGTATAAATCATTACAATAATTAATGAAATATGATATTTTCAAATAGTTTTAAAATATTTACTAATAATAATATTGAAGGAGAGATTATGTAACGACCCAGATCATCTAACCTATTATACTAATAAAAATATGACACTTTATGTTTCTCGTGGTAGTTGGGGGTGTTTTTATGTTTGTATGAGTCATTCAAAAGGTAACCCAATTAAAATTATTTCCTAATTTCTTGTTTTCTAATGGTATATCATTTTGAAGGAAGATTATTTGTGTGGTATCTCAATCTAGAAATAACTTATATTGGAGGAAGGTTTTTGGGGCAGTAGTTCTTTCTGGTGGTATCTTGTTCTGGAAGGAGCTAATTCCAGTTGTATATCATTCTTATGATTTCGTGTTGTGGTGGCATATCATTCTTATGGTATCTTTTTTTGGTGGTATCTCTTTCTAATTGTATCTCATTCTGGAGGTGACCCGTCTATTGGCGACTCGCTGGAGGTGACTTTTTGGAAGCTACTCATTTATGTGTAACTCACAAGTAGCGACTCATTTAGAAGTGAATCACAAGTAGCGAATCTATGTTGGTGACTCGCTGGTGGCGACTCAATTGGAAGTTACTGTTATAGTTATTTCTAATCCTGGTGGTGGTGGTGTCTCATTTCAAAAAATTTCCAAATTTCTAGAATTTTATATTTTATTAAGTGTTTTAATTTTTAGGTCTATTTTGATGAAAAATGAGTTTAAATCTATATTTAAGATATTTTTATTCCATTTTAATTTTATCAGTCATATTATTTATTTTCTAAATATTTGGAGGATTTTCGGTCATCAAAAAAAACAATTTGGTCAGATCTTACTTTATCATCAATTCAAACTGTATGAAACACTTGTGTCATAGATTATATATTTCAATAGCCGATATATCCATCCCTCAGTTATTTTAGTATGGATTTCCCTTGAGTCTATATATCCCCATGAACATCTTCATTGGAGTGTTTTCATAAAATTAATTCACGTTTACCTATATAGATTCCTACTATATGTGAACCTATTTTTCTATTACTACAAGGTTGTATCGATCATAATTATTCAATTTAAAATATATTTTGTCTCTATTATTTGAGTATCATGTTGAGTGGGAATATAATAATTCATCATTTTAGGGATTTTTTATTTTTTATTAGTATTTAAAATCCAAATTGATTAAAATCAATATAAAGGTGCTATGGAATGTGACGTATCATCCAGAAACTTCCACTTGATTTGATTTGTTATATTTTGATGTCAAAATTTTTTTGAGAAAAATATTCCTTTAAAAATTGTGTCTTTTTGCGTCCATACTTTTTCTTATGACGATGTGAACTATGGAATTCATGTTGTGTGTTTATTGACATCAATTATTACTAAATTGGTTAACCTCATACATTCTTTTAATAAAATGGATTTCCCAGGATCGTATGGATTTTTGATAACATCATCAAACAGTAATGTAAAACTTAAAAAGGGATTCCTTGATAAATCTATAAATATTTTCTGATTTGGTCTATTTTGTAAGGTGTTTGTTGTCATGGTTGTGGGTTGTGGGTTCGCTTTAGTGAAATGATAAATGTGATATAACTATATAGTGATTGTTGGTGGCAGTAGATGAGATGTTTTATGTAGTAGGGTTGAAAGGAAGGTATTTGTGATGATGATGTGTAGGGGCATAGGGTGAAAGGTTGAAAAAGTTATGGTTGTTGATTTTTTACTTTTATTTTACTTTTTAATATGTATTGTTCTGTGATAGTTTCATGGTTGGTTTGTATGTTGCAATGAATAATGATCATGAACATGAATTGTTATATGATAATGATTTTAAAAAACAAGTTTAATAGAATGGTATGGTAATGTAGAATCCTGAAAATGATTTAATATTAATTAAATATATAAAAAACTGTGGATTGAGTTTTTATTTTATGGTCGCATGAATCTAGAGGTGGTAGAAATGTGGGGATTCATGACTATATTGGTGTTATGTTTGTAAAAACATTGGATGGGATATGGGACCTTATGTATATATATAAATATTATACGTTCGTTTGATTTCTTTACGTACCGCACCCTTGTTAAGCACTATGAATCGACACAAATATAGTATTTAGGAGGGTGTGTTTCCCAATATCCTGGTGGTAGGACGGTTGGAATGCCACCCTCTATTACCTACTCCATCATCCAAGAAATTGTGGCACATGTTACTTTAGGTGAGTTTTGATATGGTGACTTGGGTGTCTTCGAGAAGAGATGTGGTGTGTGGTCTCAGGTTGCTTTAGTATGAGATGTGTTGTGTTATTCATGGTTTCTATGGGATTATATGGGATGTCTTGGCCCAAGATTGTGTTGATGGTATGTAGTGTGTTATAAAGTCCCAGGTTTGGCTGTGTGGGAAGTGTTGTTAGGTGTGGCCCAGGTATGTGTGGGTAGTATGAGATGTGATATATTCCAAATAGGTTACAGATCCAAGATCCAGTCTTTTATGATGTGATAGATACTATTTATTAGAAATGTTTTATGTGGTACCATATCACTGATGTTCATTATATTATATTACATTACATGGATGAGTTATTTTTTGAATGATTCTTGGCGAGTTTGGGGTTATGATTAGTCCAACTATTAGGTACTGTTAATTATATTGTATTCCTAAATGTGAATTCATATTCTCCTTCCACTTGTCCGTGAGAGATATTTATTTACAGAGAAAGTATACCTATATATTCATCAAACATATATAAAACTATTTTCAATATTAGAGGAGAAAATTTCATACCAAGTTAAACCTTACTCTATGTACCAATAGAGAGTTTTTGGTTTGTACTCTTGTTTTGTTTTGGGTTTTTACATTAGAGGATTTTATTTCTATGAGTTCATTTTAAACATTCATCGTGAGATGTTTTTTAGTTTTTGTATATATTTTTTGTGGAATTTATTATGTTTGATAGTTTCTATCTCTAAATCTTTTTATCTTATAATGGATAGTGGCTCTCATATATTGAAATTTGTACACCATTAGTGCTAGTATCCAAACAATGGCCTACTGGAGGTGGGAATCATGGGTCATTTTATCCCTTTATTCATATCCATCCATCGAGGTGTATCATTAGAAGGAAGTGGTCATGAAATGAATATTATTAGTGTTGTTAGTTATGAGATAGGATTTTTATTTTGTTTTTCACTATGAGTTTTATATGGGTTGGTATGCAAATATATTCCATTGATATTTGTGTGTGACTTATACTGGGGAGACTAGCTAGGACATTTGTTTCTAGGACCACATGATCTAATACACAGACTGTAAGATTATTTAATAACTAGGTGATATGAGGCTTTTTTCAAGGTATATACCTAGGATTGGTACATTCATAATGATGAGTTGTGTGATATTTTTTAATTTTTATATTTGGGAAAACATTAAAATTGATAAATTGAATTATGTGTATTCATGTTAGTTAAAATATTCCACAATAATAATCTATACTTAAAGGATTATGATATCATTTTTTTCTCATTCCTAAATGGATTATCATTGTATTATCTGTGTGCCTAAGGTAGTGGTTGATTAGTACTGTGACCCAGTTGATGGACATAAGGTTGATTTGGATGAGGACGATGATTAGTGACATACAATATTTCACTATTTTTAATTACAGGGTATCCGAATGATTAAGGAGATAATTTTCAATATGGATACATAGATTTCTCTATATGATGTAGAGATCACTTTATGTGTTATCTGTGCCATAACATAGTATAGGGTTCCTTTAGAGTTGACTCAAATTATATGTGTTTTCTATTATTGGTGGACATTATACCTTTCTGAGTAGTGTTGGGGAGACTGTTCAAGGGTCGACATACAGAATTAGTTTTAGGATGATTTCATCCTTTCAACCATAGAATATGAGAATATATATAGGATAATCCCCCTTTATCATAAGAGTATGCATGTGTGGGATATTTCAATTAATAAATGGACCCATTTCAATTCACCACAAATTATTTTCTCATATGAGGGGTCCCCAACAATGCATCTTAAGGAGGAACTCTATCATCCAATCTGGTATACAGTTACACCTCATACATGTACAAAGTAGGTGGATGATCATATTAAGGTACAGATTAAAGTTATAATTCACTCAAGAGGATATGTTTTTATGATAGTGGAACAAAAAATCTTCTATAAGGAGAATAGGTATCAGAGCCTAACCTCGGGTTATGATGTCATCGAGGTTTCGACATGCCATGAATTGACCTCATCAGCCTCCCTTTTATCCTTATGTTTTACATGCCTGTCTTTTGGGTTTGGGGAAGATATGTTTTTTTTGGGGTTCATGTACATCATAAAATTAGTTCCCAATGGCTTCTCGATCATAGTATGGTTGAGTCATACTGGTTCAGTGTCAGCCTTAATAGAATTTACTATTACAGTAGTTCCAACATCATGTGATACATGCTTATGATAACGTTTTTTCTTGAAGGAGAAGGTGGAGGATGACCTCATGATTTTCCTTGAGCTCTGGGACCTCAACCCGATCATGGTCATGTATGTGGTCGTGAACAAAGATGTTTCGAATCTTGGTGTGGTATATTTTATGTAGAGGAGGTAGCATTAGTAGATGGTATAAATATTGTTAGATTTATATTCTGTTTAACAAGTACGTTTTTTTTCTCTTTTTGATTCATGATCTTCATGCTCATTTTTTGAACCTTCTATATCCCATAAAATGGGACTAGAAGTATAGAGGATTCTCATACCCTACTGTTGAAAATGTTAGTCAGAGGCGAAAATAGTTTGTTTGATGTCTTCCTATGGTGTAGACTAATGATGGGGCCTCATCAATCCCATTAGTGATATCTTCTTGTTTCAAATGTAGTCATATGATTTCAACCATGGGATTTACAATTTGTATTTTTTGATTTTTTTATCATCTTTTCTAGAGAATAATATTTTTTTACTACGTGGATGGCCAATTCATGGATTTTATTTGTGAGAAGAGTTATCCTATGGACAATCAGAGTGGGGGGACCGTTATTTTAATTTTTCCTGATTTTTTTGGTGGAGGTAACAGACACTGTGATGGAATAGATTATTATGGTCATTGGGAACATTCTGGTCATTTTCCATGGGGATATTGTGACACTACCGCTAGAGATAACACACAGTTTGTGATGTATTTTTATCACATTGATTCTATAATTTTATGGATCCTTTTCCGATGTAACCCACTATGTTGTGGGAGTTGCATATTCAAATTGATGATATAATGCACAAAGGATTCATCCTTCTTAGTGTGTCACCATGGTTCACACTAATATTTTTCTCCAATAAGGTGTACTGTAGTATGAGGATATTCATAACTCCCAATGGTTGGATCATGCAATAATCAATAATCGTTTCCCACTTTCAACGATTGAAGAAATTTTCAACCACTAGATATGGAAGATTTGGTTTTATTATATTTAACTTCAATATTTGTATCAATTTTTATGTGTGAAGGATTGTGATATCATAATTAATGCCACCATATTCATATAAGGTAACTCTATGTTTTTATTCATTCCTTTTGGTGTTATAAATTTATTTTTCTTGTTTAGGGGGTTTATAAAGTCAGTTTTCCATGAGTTTCAAGACCAAGTTTTCATTGTATTCATATATGGCATACTAATCTACTCATGATCAAAGGAATATGATTTTGAACATCATAGAACTATTATGTATGTTCTTTTTTGTCACTGGACACAACTAAAAATTACTTATAACCAAAAAAAATATTGAAAGATAATTCACCTGTTAGAGAAAACTAGCATTTATAACAAATATTATGTTTTATTAGTATTAATTTTTAATAAAAACACATCTTTTTACAAATAAATATAGCTATTAATACTGATCATTCAATATAATCATATAATTTACCATTAGTTTAATCTATTTCTTTATCATACTAATACTATCATTTTTCAGTAACACAATAATATGTCATTAATAACTATCTTTACAAAAAATAATTTTCCATCAAAAATACTATTATAATAAATGATTCCATAACAAAATATCAAGATAAAAATATTATATATTAATATATAAATATATATTATTTTTATAATCAATGTAAATTTTTATTTTCATTTTTTTATTAAAAAAGTCTTATAATTTATTTTAAATTTCTATTTTCATTAAATTTTATTTTTTTATATATTTTTATATATTTATTATTTAGTTCTGTCAAAAATAGTAAATGTTTTTTATATTTTAAAATATTATTTATTTATTATACATTTATATGATTATTAGGAAAAATTATTAAAAATAAAACCTACTTGGTGATCCATCGACCAAACATCACAAGCCTCTTTGTCATCGATATCATCGATCTGTTTATCTATCCTCTTTATCACCACTAACCTCAATCTATCTCTACCTCCTCTACTTCATGATAATTCTACGTAGAATATCGCTACATCCACCATTCCTGAAATACAATTTTTTTATAGTTTAACATCTCAATTTTTTAAATATATTATAAACGTAGCCCCGGATTGAAGAGTGTAATGTAGTGGATTATCAGATGGTTCAAATAACCAACACATTAGATTGTTTTTATTGAAGGAAATTTTGTTTCTATTGGCTAGTAAACATATTTTTTTTATTGAATTTATGTGACATCCCTTCCACCATTTTCCATACCTCTCCATCTCGTACATATTGTAACATTAGTAGGATGATTGAAGGAATTGGATAACATGATGAGATTTCTTTCAGTTGGGTGGAGAATTATTCACATGAGGATAAAATTATTAAGTTAATATGACATTAATAGGGGAATAATTACTCTATTTTTTATTAAACTAAAAATGTGGTATAATAATTTTTTCAATGATTCTAAAACTAGCTTTAATGTATTTATTTTGACCAAAAATTCTTATCCACATATTGAAGACAAAAAATCTATTGGTTCCAAGTGAGGAATATGTAAATATAAATATATTCTGAGATTTTAATGTTATATTAATTTTAGAAATAGAATATTAAAAATTATATGACGAAATGAATATCATTTATATAAAGTGGTATTATATTATTTTATAAAAAAAGTAGTATTAGTTGGTTAAAAATGAAGTATTTGTCCCATAAATTATACATTATAACTTATAAACTGAAAAATATGTGTCTGTTTTCAAAATATGATATGTTGATTTTTTAATTATTTTAATTTTCCATTTTTTTCTATATAAATAAGCATGGTACACGTAATTTATTTAATTTTTTATCTTGTTTTATTGATTCCAAAAGTGAATCACAACTATGTTCTATTAGTGGAATTTTTTATTTCTTAATTCTAAATCATTGAAGGTAATTAAATGAAGAGAAATTATTACATATATTTTTAGAAGATTATAATTTTTGTGCAACGATGTAATTTCATTAAAATATTTAATGTTATGAATTACTATAGTTAGAGATATATCTCTCAAAAATTAGCTTATATAGTCGGGTTGTAAATGAAAACGAATGATCATTTATCTGAAATATCAATGCCCAATGAAGTAAATATATTATTTTTTCACAAATCCTTGAAATATATAGATTATTAAAGTGATTAAATTATAGTGTTACATCATGATAATCAAATGAAAAATTATTTTAGAAAAAATCATTAGATTGTGAAAAACAATTTAAGAAATTTGGAAAAAATAAACCCATTGTATTTTATTAACAAAATATAAATTATATCCCTGAAACATATTTTAAAAAAATATATTTGATCAAAATATTTATATTAGAATAGAATATAATGGGGGAGATATTATTTCATTACATTAAAGGTTTATGGATTTAATGATGTATTTTTAACATTTTCCATATGGGAGATTGATATGACCATGAGGTTGTATGCTATAATTTTCTAAAATCATTGTAGATTTATGGTAGAGGTTGGAATTTTTTTATTTATTAAAATGAATTTTTATGGTTTATTTGATGAGATAATGTTTTTTTTAATGTTTTGGATATGAAATTTTAAAATATAAATGTGTGTTCCAGAAGTTGTTGGTGAATTTTTTTCATTATGATATTTTGAATGTGGATGTGTGTATGGAATTCTATTTATATACAAATAATGTAAAAATTTATGTTGGTATATTAATTTCATATAAGAATTGAATGATTAATTAGAATTTCTGGAATGTCTAGAATATTTGGATTTGTATATTTCATAATGATGGAGTTTGAATATATTCAAGAAGAATAATTATTTTTAAAACTATTAGGCTTCCCTCTTATGAAAAACAATACATGTTCATCATTTATCTGAAAAAATATAAAATAATTCCATCTATATAAGTTTGATTCTATAATTTTATAATAATTTTAATGTCATAGATGTACACAAGTGAGTTTAATATAACACAGTGGATATATAATATGATTCAGATGATACATAACCTTTTAATACATTGATAATATAGAATTTTTTGGTAAGTTTGTTTTTTATTATTGGAATAGAAAATATATTTTAGATATTTAAATTTCCATCTAATAATTAATGAGTTATATTTTTGAATATTTTTGTAGTTTTATATCGATTTATAATATAATTTTCCAGACTATAAAATTAAAATATCACAATTTTCAATGAATTCATAATATATACTATGAATATATTAAATCCTTCAAAAACTATGTTTATGTATTTTTTTATAAAGGATTGGTAATATCATATAGTTTAAAATATGCTAAAAATGTTTCTCAGAAATAATTTTCTAATTGAGTGTATTCATATTAATAATAATATGAATAAATGACACATCATCATTTATTTTTATACACCATTAAAATATAATCTCTTATAACCTGGAGATAAATAAATTCCATGAAATCCATTTTAGTGGGAATGTTTTAATATCATGTTGAGTCTGAAAGGAGGAGTATATTTTCATCCATAAAATAGAAGATGAAATATTATATTAGTGGAGTCTCTATGAAATAGAGCGTATCCTGTAAGATATGTAATTGAAAAAACATACAGATTTAAAAAATCCTTATGTGAAATAAGAAATAATATAATAATCATACGATGGAGGATGAAATTAGTGATATTTTTATTCTAAGAGTTGAGTCTAAATAGGTATAAAATTATAAAAATTAATTAAATATATTTTTTTTATAAGCATAAACTACACCAAGGTAATTGGGTTAAATGTTGCGGTTGGAATGTTTCATAACCAAATATGGTTTTTTTGAGAAGTGATCACACCATAGAGTATGAAAATATGCATTTAAAAAAATATTTTACAATGTAATTACCCTTTCAATAATTATGGATCAAATTTCAATATAAAATATTGTGTTTAATGGTTGTTATAATTAAAAATGCTTGAGATATTATATTAATGTAGTGGAAGTTAATGGTAATTATTTTTTGGGATGTTAATATGAAAGTTGACTATTTGAACTATAAATGAGTGATGATGGATGGAATAAAAATTATATTCATATTATTTTCTAGGCATGAGAGAATTTATAAGTTAAAAATGAAGTAGTAAGTGGATTATAAATGTCTTACATGGGAGGATAATTAATTTAAAAAAAGGTTCTTCATTTTGAATTGAAATTAAGAATATTATTTTTCTCTAATTGCGTATATATTTATTTTTATATTTGTGGAATATTATGTATAAATCATGATTCATACAGTACAAAAAAATTATTTGTGGATAATTGTATTGTAGAAATTATTTAATATGGAGAATATTATTTATTATTGTTTGAATATTGTTTATTTATTAATATATCAACTCAAAATTATTTTCTTCTTAAAACGTTTAATTCATTAGATCCTAAAAATATAACATTTTTAAGTTGTTTTAACATTAATAAAAAGGAGTAAAATTTATTACTATTCAATTATAAAAGATGTATATATCTATAAACATAATCCACTCATGTAGTGTTAAAAGGAAGTGATGGGGGATAATCTTTGATGTATTTAAATATTCAGTTAAACTGTTAATATGAAATGAGACTATATTTAGAGTGAATTTACATAAATATTTGTAAGAAGTGATCCATGCTGAGAATTTACTAAAATTAATAATTTTATATATAAAACTAATTAGTTATAATATATATTTTTTATCACAACAACAATTAGTGTATACTTTATATATGTAAATAAATTTTGGAAAACCAAGTAAATTTTTCAACTAATACGACGATTTAAGTATAAAAAATATGCAAGATATCTGATATGGATTTTATATATAAAGATAAATTTAATTAATGGTTTAGTAGTGAAACATCTTCTAAAGAAATACTATCTAATGGAAAGAGGATCATGGAAAAATTTAATATCTATTGACCCTTAATCCCCCCCACATCCCCAGTCCCAATAAAATATCAAGGTGTTTTATGGATATTACACATATACTATAGAAATAATTTCATCATCCACAAAAAATATAATTTTTTGATAAAATTTTTGAATGAAAATAATAATTTAATAAAATATAATTGCTAATATACAATCATATTAAATTCCCAAAAGAATATAATAATTTCATTGAGTAAGACAAACCCATTCCTATGAATCCAAATGATAATATTTCATTACAAATGGATACCGACTATTATAATAAGAATATATAATTTAAAATAATAATTTTAAGGTACGAGATTAAAGATAACCAAAGTGGTTATAACCTCTTCTCATATATTTATTATGATTTCTTATGTTTATGAATCAGAGTGATCAGTGGTCTCATTTATAGAATTTTATAAATTTTTATTTCAAAATAAATATTTTAGTTGAAATTTTATGAAAATGATAATTGGTTTATTTATGGTTTACAATATTCTCTAAAATACCTACTAGTCCAAGTGGATACTATAGATGGGGGTGAATTGAGTTCCAATTAAAATATCTGTTAAAATTTTTTTTCTTAAAATCCCCCAATTTAAAAAAAAATTAAACTATAGTGAATCTATACAGATTGTAAAGGATCAATTAGTTCCTCAAAGATTGATTTGGTCTCATTTAACTTAATCTGATGATAAAATTATCTTTTGAAACTGAATTACTGATTGAAAATAAGTATAAACATTTTTTAATTTAACTATCAAAGTAGCTTTAAAATAGTTTTGTATTTCAAAGTAATAACATCGAAATAAATAAATTGTACACTTATAGACTTAAATTAAAATGCACAGCAGAATAAACCAAGAGGATCAGTCTCAAGCAGAGACTTAGTCCTCTCAACAATTTATATAAATTGATCTACACCCTGGATCGGGAATAACAATAGTGAATGATTGTCCAGGTCACATAGGGACCTCAACCACCTTTCTTTGTGGGAAAAGTAAAAAACATCACACATGTTGTTCATGTCTTACTCAACCTCTACCAATATGAACAGTGGGAAACAAATAGTTATGAAGTTTGAGTGAGGATTTAAGAATCCTCCAGTTTATCTTAGGAGACAGTGTGTGTGTAAAATAAACAGGGTACACACACTGCTCAAAATGTAAAGATAGAATCACTAAAGAAAGAATGTATCCGAGTTTAGAAAGCTCTAGTGATTGGTAGTGAAACTCTGGACTCATTGGATTTAGAATAGATGCTTCTGAGTACTTCTATTTTTTTTCTGTTAAAAATAGAGTATCGTGGTACAACTTGATGTCCTTAACAAGAAAGTGAGTTCTCTGATTTCCAGTGTTCTTCGTATGTTCTTCAGTAGTGTTGGATTGTGTGCATTAGAGTTTTATTTATATCTTACAAATTCCCCTTTTTCCACTTTGTCGTGTGTTATTCAGTCTCTCGTGTATATTCAAGGAATAATTCTATCTTTATGCCTTTTCACGCATCCATTGTTTTACTATAGTTCGATCATCCTTTTTAATATATAAGGTCTGGCAATGGGAATGATTACCGTTCCATAGGTACGAGGTACGGTCTCCCGACATGCCAATAACTAACATTAAATAACATTAATTGCATTAAAAACATCAATTATGACTGTTATAATTAAATATGAATTTATAGAAGTTCAAACTGTTTTCATGACTATCGGTGAGTCATGAGATCGGTGAGACATTTTGAATCTGCATCAGTTTCGGTTGCATTAGCATCGATGTCTCAACATCATCGGTGTCTTAGCATCGGTGTCATAGAATCAGTGTCTTAGCATCGGTATCATAGCATCAGTTTCTTAGCATCAGTATCTTAGCATCTGTATCCTAGCATCTATATCTTAGCATCAGTTTCTTGGCATCAGTTTCTTATCTTTGGTATCTTAGCATTAGTGTCTTAGTGTCGGTATCTTAGCATCGGTGTCTTAGCATCTGTATCTTAGCATCGGTAGCTCATTAGATCTTTTATAGTTATCTGTGTGACCGTTCATCATCGGTGAGACCATTCATCATCGCTGCGACCGTTCATCGTCGGTGACTCAGGAAAATGACTATCGGTGAGTCAAGACATGGAATTCGTACAAAGTGTCTATTCAATCCAGAATACTTCCCGGTAAACCATAACCATAAATTGATCATGGATAAACAAATGTAGATATGACTTAAACACATTTAGATCATGTTGATCAAAATACAAAAAGGAAATAAATAAAACTACCATTTGTTATTATTAAAATAACCATTCCACAGAGAGTTCAACAATCTCCCCCTTTTTGATAATCACAAATCAATGGCATAAATGAAGAGAGAATATAGTATTTCAATTATTATGATCCCCATATAAAAAATAATATATTCCAAAAGATAAAACATGGTTATAATAGCAATCAAAAAATATATATAACTGAGGGATTCTCCTCTTTCAACATTTCTCCACCTGTGTATACATGTATGTGATAAATAGCCAGCATGGGCCCGTATGGACATTCAGTTCACCCATCTAGATATATGATTCATCCAGATACATGATCTTCCTAAGTTCGCATATGAATGCATGATTCCTCTGTTTTCTCTTCGTGATTTCTCTCCCCCTTTGGGATTATCAAAAATAAGATATAAAGAAGATAAGCAAGAAGATTCTATACCAACAATGAGTACAAATATTACAGACAAGAGGTAATCGTTCATGAAAACAAACACCCTATCAAAAATTGATTGTAACAGCTATTTCTCGGGGTGCAAGGGAGATTTCCCATTAGAGGTAGGAGGAATTTAAGGTACATAATGTTGATGGGAAGAAAGTGGAACTGTACATATGGAAAAAGGAGGTAGGACAACCCGATCTGGGTGAACTATGGGTTCTAAGGTCACTTGCTGCGAAGAAGGTCATTCTAAAGGTTGTTGTTGAAAGACTGGTCTAATACTGTAAAGAGCTTGAGAAATAGATATCTGGCCGGGAGCAACATATGATGATTGAGAAGTCTCAGTTGTAGGAAAAACAATGGATTTTTCTTGCACATGAATGTAGGGTTTTAGCAAATTGATGAAGTCCTGAATGAATTCTCCACCGTACTTCATGGCTTTTTCAAAATCATCCTTATTTTGCATGATCTTTTCAATAGTGGGGGTAAAATATTTTAGTTACTGAACATGAGCTTTAAAAGCTTGAGTCACTGGAGGGAGTCTCAAGTTATCAGCCAGTACTTTAAAATAATGATTCAACCCATGCTTTGTGTAGATCTTAGAGAAATAATGATCTACTTTCCCCTTAATCTCCTTTTGATATTTTATAGAATAAACTGAATACAACTATAAAATTTTATGCCCATGATCAATATGATATTTCATTTTATTCAAATAATCTAAATCTAAAATCAGCCCAAGAGCTGCCAACTCTTATGTAACAAAATCTCTTAAGGTATCTAATTTAGGACCAGTGATCTTGGTCACCTTGGCATTTCCAGCCTGAGCAATAACCTGAGTAATCTCGAATTTTAACTTTCTCAAATATGCATTCTTCAAATGTTTGATCATATTTCGTAAAAATTCCATCATACCAGAGATGGATTTTCTGGACTCACCTGAAATAGAAACATGATTTATGCCTTACTCTATAAGAGTTTGATTCAAAGAGGTAATATGCATGTCAATCGATTCACTGTAATTGCACATGTGTGGTTTGATAAGGCTTCCCACTATTTGAGCCAAATCATTCATAGTAGCATCAGATAATGTCAATGGAGTAGGAGTAGGAATATGAGATAACTCACTTTTTACAGTCTCCCTAACAGCTTGAATGAATTCAACCATAAAATTATCAAAATATGACTGAGCAACAACCGGATCAGGTCTACCTTGAGATATTGAAGGATCAGATCTGACATCTGTTCTTTGCAAAAACTCGGTAACGAATTGAGCCTTAACAGAATCACTTATGCCTGAAAGATCCACTTCTACACCTTCTTCTTCCTCTAGGTAGTCTAATCCTAGAATAACAAGACCTGGATGCTCTTCGCATGCCACTTTGCATGAAGGGTATATAAGTTTCACAAACCGAGCTCATCCATAATTTTCATGAAGGACTTCACCATCCTCATCACTCTCCTACCATACTGTCCTCTTATCCATAGGGAGATTTTCTTTCTCAATAGGTTGTGGTTGAGAATCATCTTGGATCACGTTTTGACCTTCAATAGGTCGATCATTAGCATCATCATCATCAACATCATGACAATCACTTTCATTTTAACCACTACCACCATCACCATTATCATCACCCATAACACCATCATCACCTTCATCATCATCATCAGCATTAACTGATATCTTACTTGAACTGTCTGTACTTCCGAATTCATACTCCTCATAAGTTGATTCAGTAGTCTCCCCTTCTTCTTCATCATCTAAAAGCAATTCAATTTCTGGTAAATTGAGAGGAGGACTTGCTGAACCAAATTACATCCTTCTTCTCTATGGGATAACAGTATCAGGATCACTCATTTCATTAGGGGATGATTCAGCCTCTTCTTAAGCATTTATATTCTCATCAGCTTCTTCTTCTTCTTCTATTCCTTTTTTACTGGATTCACCTGTTTATTTAGGAACAACCACTTCCTCTTCTTCATCCGAATAGATCACTTCCTCACCAGGTTTTAAGCTAGGATCTCTTACTTCCCTTGGTATCCTGGGATGATCGATAGGATTGAAGGACTCATATAACTTTTCTTCATCAGCAACCCAAGATTTCTTCCATGGGTTCCAATTGATTTTTATTCATCACAAATACTTCTCTTGAAACAAATGATAACCGATGAGATGCACTTTTCTCCATCATCCACACAACCTAAGAACTTCAACATGGCAAAAATATGTTTATAATAAAGTAGAGTAGTAGCTTTATTTCAAGGTTTTATTATCTCAACAATATAATCTGAAAAATAACTACATAGATTGAACTTTTGACCATTCAAAAAAAAAATAGAAGAAAAAATTCTTGATACTTTACTCCAGCAAAATCAACATTTCTCAGACATACTTGATGTTGAATAAATTTGAACAGGATTCGGTTCTCACCATCCAACTCAGCAGTATTTATACTTCGCAATTCAGACTTCCCAGTCAAACACTCCAGGGCTAGGTCATAAGAAAAGTAATCAGTTGTGGGAGGAATATTACCAGAATAGACCTCGAATCTTCCATTTTGAGGTACTCTTAGACATACAGCCCATTGTTTTGATGAAAACGTAATCTTTTTAGCTTTTACTATAGAAGACAGTCTCACAGCCTCTACTCCGTCCAAATCTATATCCAGGTTCAAATAGAACTCGTGCACTAGCTTCGGGTAAAAGATTCTATAATTATTATAGAACCACTCCTTATAGCCTTGAGTTTCCAACACCTTTACGAGAACAAACATTCTAGATAAAACCCATTTCGAACAAATTTCATTTTTAGCTATAACATCTCTTTTTTCTAGCTCTGGGTTCACAGAGCTCTGCGTCGTACTGCACTACTCACCTCAAGAATGCTTGACAGGTGAAGTTCCTTCAGATTCCTTGCTCTGTCTCATTTACTTGGCCATTTTGAGGTTTTGAAATAATCGAGAGGCTTTGAAAGATTCAAAATGATCAGGTTACAGAGAAGGGAGGAGAGAGTTCGGTGGGAAATGGAAGGTCAACTGCCTTTAGAGAATGGAATTGCCACGTGTCATTATTTGTATCATTTAGGGTTGTAAATAATAAAATATTGATTATGTAAAACAACATCATTTTATACAAACAAAAGTAATTTTAAAAAATAGGACGACCCAATTGGTAGTACTAATCGACATGACAGATTGGTTTGATAGATCGGTTTGACAGATCAGTTTTACAGATTGGTTTGACAGAATGGTGTCACGGATCGGTTTGATTGAACGGTTTCACAGATCTATCATACCTAACTCTTGTTTAATCGAGTTTAAACTTTCAAAATTTAAGGGATTGGTGAAAATATCGGCTAATCGATGTTCAGTTCCTATAAACTCAAGAGTAATATCACCTTTTTGGTAGTGATCTCTCAAAAAGTGATTTCTGACATCAATGTGTTTGGTTCTAGAGTGAGACACAGGGTTATTTTAAATGTTACTTTCTCTAGTGTTGTCACAGTTAATTGAAATATTCTTAAATTCATATCAATAGTCCAAAAGAGTGTGTTTCATCCACATAATTTGTACACAACAACTACCAAAAGAAATGTTTTCTACCTCATTAGTTGATAATGAAACAGAGTTTTGCTTCTTATTACACCAAGATACTAAGTATTTTCCCAATAAATGACATGTTCTAGATGTTCTCTTCCTATCTAACTTGCAACCAGGAATGTCAGCATCTGAATAACTGATTAGCTCAAAAGATTGTCTTTTTGGATAAAGCAAGCCTAATTTTACAGTGTGTTTAAGATACTTAAAAATTCTTTTAACAACAAGTAAATGAGATTATTTTGGGGTTGCTTGAAATCTTGCACACATACACACACTAAAAATAATATCTGGTCGACTAGCAGTAAGGTAAAGTAAGATTCCAATCATACCTCTATAATTGGTTTGATCCACTGGTTTCCCAGTTTCATCTACATCCAATTTGCAGACTGTACTCATAGGATTATCACTTTCCTTAATACGATCCAAACCAAAAAGTTTTAGAATATTCGTTGTGTATTTAATTTGATTCAAAATAATACCATTTTCATTTCGGAAAACTCGAAATCCATGAGAATATTTAGGTTCTCCCATTAAACTCATTTAAAATTAATTTTGCATACTCTTTGAAAATTGAGTACATAAAGAAAGTTTAGAAGATCCAATAATAACATCATCAACATATATTTGAACTATTAAAACATCATTATAAATTACTTCAATAAAAAGAGTTGGATTAGTAATTCCTTTAGTAAAACTTTTTGAAATAAGAAAATTACTAAGTCTATCATACCAAGCTCTTGGAGCCTATTTTAAGCCATATAAAGCTTTAGAAAGTTTAAAAACATTATTTGGAAAACGAGGATTAAAAAATCCAGGTGGTAGTTCAATAAAAACATCTTCAACAATAAAACCATTTAGAAAAGAACTTTTGACATCCAGTTGATATAACATGATATTCAGATGAGAAACATTAGCAAGTAAGATATTAATAACTTCTAATCTGGCTACAGGTGAAAAGGTTTCCTCATAGTCTATAAATTCTTCTTGACTATATCCTTTAAAAAATATCCTAGATTTGTTTCTAACTATGTTTCTAGACTCATCAACTTTGTTTCTAAAAACCCATTTAGTGCCTATTGTAAAAGTGTCCATAGGTCCGTCAACTAATTCATAGAATTTGTTTCCTTCAAATCGATTTAACTCTTCTTGCATAGCCAATCCCCAAAATTCACCATTGATAGCATCATTCACATTTTTAGGTTTTAGAGATGAAATAAAGGCTTGTTGTTCAACTGAGTTTCTTAGAGAAGTTCTAGTTTTTGTCCCTCTATCAAGATTACCAACAACAGCATCCCAAGGTTATTCATTAGAATCCTTGTTGATATAGTAAAGGTAAGAAATGAAATTTTAGGTTCATCTATATGTTCGGTTTCAACAGAAGCAGATTTTGGAATATGTCCAGAACTAGGTGTTTTTATAATCGGTTCTTTAGATTTGTCATTAAGGTCCAGAACAAATAAATCTTCTTCAAGATTTTCAAGAGAGGTTTTAAGCTCATGTGGATCAGTTTCATCAAACTTGATGTGAACAGATTCTTCCACACATTTGGATCTCTTATTAAAAACTCTATAAGGTTTTCTAGTTAAAGAGTAACCAAGAAAGATTCCCTCATCACTTTTAGAAGAAAACTTGTCCAGATTATCATTTGTATTAAGAATAAAAACATTGCAGCCAAAGACTGTAAAGTAACTAACTTTAAGTTTTCTATTTTTCCACAACTCATATGGGGTCTTCTTGAGAACTTGTTTAATTAAGACTCTATTAATGATATAACAAGCTGTATTTGCAGCTTCATCCCCAAATTAAATAGGCATGTCATACTCATTAAGCATGGTTCTAACTATTTCTTGAATGGTTCTATTTCTTCTTTCTACTACAACATTTTACTGAGGTTTCCTAGGAGCAGAAAATTTGTGACTATAGCCATTGTGTGAGCAATAAAATTCAAACTCTTGATTTTCAAACTCATAGCCATGATCACTTCTTAGAGTTTTAATCCTAATTCTACTAAGGTTTTCTACAGATTTGGAATATTTAACAAAGTAAGAAAAAGCATCACTTTTGTGAGCTAAGAAGTACACCCAAGTATATCTAGAAAATTCATCTACTAGATCATAGACATAGTGCTCCCCAATTAAACAAGAAACTCGTGATGGTCCAAAAAAATCCATTAGAACAAACTCAAGAGATTGAGAAGTAGAAACTTCTTTCGTTGATTTAAAAGAAACCATATGTTGATTTCCCTTTTGACAGGGATTACGAAATTTTTCAATTAGGAATTTATGTTTTGGAAGGTCTCTATCCAAGTTCTTACTAGTTAGTTTTCTAATTGAATGGATGTTGCAGTATCCTAATCTTCTCTGCCAATTCGAAGACTCTTTATGAAAATAATTTAGGCAAGTAACATTTTTCATTGGTAAAGAATTTAAATCAACTACATAAGCGTTTTCATTTCATAAGGCAGAAAATATCAAAACATTTTTAGAATTAAAAACATTACAAAAATAATTTTCAAATTTGACATTAAAACCACAATCACACAATAGAGAAATACTTGAAAGATTATATTTTAGTCCATCAAAAAATAAAACTTTGTAAATTAAAACTGAATAAGTGTTACCAATTTGTCCTAGGTTGATGATTTTTACTTTATAATTATCACCAAAGGTGAAATGGCCTCCATAAATCTTGAAAAGGATTTTAATGCATTATTAATCTCTAGACATGTGTCTCAAACATCCACTGTCCAAGTACCATACCTTCTTGTGAGAACTCTTAAAACAGGTTTCCTAAAAAACATATTTAGTTGGAAAATGACTTTGGTACCCAGAACTTCTTGGGTCTACACAGGTTAGAAATCAAAGATTTTGGTACCCACATTTGTCTTATGGGACTCATATAATTTACAGAATCAAATGATTTTGAATGATAAAATTTATTTGATCTATAACTATGTGAATCACTAGTTGAATCATATGAATGACCAGAACTAGAACTACCAGTATTCTGTCCAGATTTAGGAATAAATCTATTCTTAATAAGCTATCACTATCCAGGTTTGAACCCTATTCCAGTAGTGTAATTAGGTGAAACATTCTTTACTTGAATTTGAGTTAGTATATCCTTTCCATTTGTAAGCTTCTCTATGTCATTTCTAAGTTGCTCATTTGAAATTGTTTGTAAAGTGTTCTCTTATAACAGTTGATCATTTTTCACTTTTTCAATAGTAAGTTAATTTTTAAAATAAGTAGCGAGAGCATGATGTTTTTTTAATGATTTGTATTTATCCTTAAGTTCATTGCATGTCTCTTCCAGCATATTAAAATATTCAAATAAATCCTTACTAGTCTTGTTTTTAGAATCAGAATTAAGTTCTGCATCATCTCCAGAATAATATGAATTTAAAACAAGAGTATCTAAAGATACCTCATATGTGTTGGTCATGAAACACATGTTGGAATGATTCTTCTCCGAATAAGACATTTCAGATTCACTTGTGCTATCATTAGATACACTCCAGGTCGCCTTCATATATTTCTTGTACTTACTGTCTTTGTAATCATATTTCTTCTTGAATTTTAACTTTGGGTAGTCTGATTTAATGTTTCCGTTTATTTTTCACTCGTAACAATCAACTTCATAACTTCTATCTGGCTTTTTTCCAATCCTTCATCCAATGTCCCGATTGTCATACTTTCCTTTGTAATTTTATTTTCTAAAAAATTTCATCTTCCTAAAAAATTTATTAAACCTTTTGGCTATCTGAGCCATTTCAGCATCACTATTAGAGTCTGAACTTTCACTTGTTGGACTGTCTGTTTGTATTTGAGCTTTTTCTTTTTCCTTGCTCTTTGAAGTAGTAGTCTTGAAAGCCACTGATTTCCTTTTTGGAATATCATCTTCATCCTTATTCACATTGAGTTCTTCCTCATACATCATTTGTTTTCCAATAAGTTCTTTGACAGGAAGAGCTCCAATGTCACATGATTCTCTGATTGAAACAGATGCCCCTCTCCATCGGTCTGGTAGACACATCAATATCCTCATTATTTGTTCCTTTGTTGGAATAGCTTTACCATGTGAATTCATTGTATTGAAAATCTCATTGAACCTAAGATACATATCAGAAATGGGTTCATCAATTTTATTTTTAAAATTATCATATTTAATAGTATAGGTATTCAATCACATTTCATTAACATTAGTTGTTCCATCATGATAAACGCCTAATGTATCCCAAATTTCAAATTAATTTTGGAAAGCAGATATTCTGTTAAATTCCTCATCTCATATAGCACAGTACATCGAATTCATAGCTTTAAAATTTTTATTGTAAGAAGTCTTTTTAAGTTAATCCCAGGTTGTTATTTTAGTTTCTAGAATTTTATATTGAGACACTATAGCAGTCCAAATATCAAAAACCATACTCTCTAGATATATTTTCATTTTATGTTTCCACTAAGCATATTTCATACCATTAATGAAGGGTTCCCTGTTAGTAGCAGCACCGTCTAGTCTATTACCCATACCTATATTTTAGGACATAAATTTAAAGAGATAAAATTTAGAACTACCATAAATTTAAGATCTTTAATGATGAAACTAAAATCACAGTTGAAAAATAGAGTATTTCAAAAATCCTTTAACAAAAACAACATCCTCTGATACCAAATGTTGGTTGGAGTGGATACTCAAGAGGGGGGTGAATTAAGTTACAATTAAAATTTCTATTAAAAATATTTCTCTTAAAATCCCCCAATTTAAATACAATGTTAAATTGTAGTGAATCTATACAGAGTGTAAAGGTTCAATCAGTTCCTCAAAGATTTATTAGGTCTCAGTTAACTTAATCTGAAGATTAAAATTAATGTTTGAAACTGAATTACTGATTTACAATAAGTATAAACACATGCTAATTTAACTATCAAAGTATCTTTAAAATAGTTTTGTATTTCAAAGTAATAGCACCAGAATAAAGATATAGTACACTTATAGACTTATATTAAAATTCATAGTAGAGTAAACCAAGTGGTTCACTCTCAAGATGAGACATAGTCCTCTCAACAATTTATAAAAATTGATCCACACCCTGGATCGAAGTTAACAATGGTGAATGACTTTCCAGGCCACACATGGACCTCTACCACTTTTTTTTGGGAAAAGAAAACAACAACACACAGGCTGTTCCAGTCTTACTCGACCTCTACCACAATCCACAGTGGGAAGCAAAGAGTTATGATGTATGAGTGAGGATTTAAGAATCCACCAGTTTATCTTTGGAGACAGTGTGTGTATAAAATAAACTGGGTACACACACTTATCAAAATGTAAAGATAAAATCACTAATGAAAGAAAATATTAGAGTTTAGAAAGCTCTAGTGATTGGTAGTACAGCTCTGGTCTCGTTGGATTTTGAAAAGATGCTTTTCAGTCCTTCTGTGGTTTTGCTGTTAAAAACAGAGTATCATGATATAGCTTGATGTCCTTCACAGGCAAGTGAGTTCTCTGATTTCCAGTGTTCTTCGTTTGTTCTTCAGTAGTTATGGATTGCGTGGATTCGATTTTTCTTTAGATCTTGAAAATTCCACTTTTTCAACACTGTCACGTGTTCTTCAGTCTCTCATGTATATTCAAGGAAGAATTATCTCTTTATGCCTTTTCACACATCCATGCATTTGCTGAAGCTCGATCTTCCTTTTTATTCCACGAGCTACGACAATGGGAATGATTACCTTTACAAAGGTATGAGGTACGGTCTCCTGACATGCCAACAACTAACATTAAATATCATTAATTTAATTAAAAACATCAATTATGACCATTAGAATTAAATAAAAATTTATAGAAGTTCAAAATATTTTCATGACTATCGGTGATTCATGAGATCGGTGAGACATTTTGAATCTACATCAGTTTAAGTTGCATCAGCATCGATGTCTCAACGTCATCATTGTCTTAGAATCAGTGTCTTAGCATCGGTGTCTTAGCATCGGTATCTTAGCATAGATGTCTTAGCATCATTATCATAGCATATGTATCTTAGCATCGGTATCTTAGCATCTGTGTCATAACATCTGTGTCTTATCATCGGTATATTAGCATCGGTGTTGTAGCATCAATATCATTGCCTCAGTGTCTTAGAATCAGTATATTAGCATCGATAGCTCGTTGGACGTTTGATAGTCATCGGTGTGACCATTCATCATCAGTGCGACCATTCATCGTCGGTGCGACCATTGATTGTCAGTGACTCAGGAAAATGACTATCGGTGAGTCAAGACCTGGAATTCTTAAAAAGTTTCTATTCAATCCAGAATACTTCCAGGTCAACCATAACCATATATTGATCATAGATAAACAATTGTAGATATGATTTAAACACATTTACAACAATCTGATCAAAAGACTAAAAGGAAATAAATAAAACTATGATTTTTTATTATTATTAAAATAACCATTCCACAGAGCGTTCAACAATACCTATGGAAAAATAAGTGTGAAACATTATGTCAAGGGTATGATGTTATGTTCACTATATAAAGGAATAAAAGATTAAAAAAAGGGAATAAGTTTTTTATTATACTATAAATATTATTTCTTAGGGGCCAACCTAGTTAAATGAATCATATATTTTATTTAATGAAGTTTTTATATTGTTTCTATATTACGTAAATTTCTAGGATTCAAGAAAGTGTTTTAAAAAATCATGGTAGAGTTCATGTCATTTTTTATTGATATGATAAATTTTCCTTGATTTTAATTTTTATATTATATAATGATCGCAAATTAAATAGTATATATGTATAGTGGACTTGAAATCAATGAATAAATTATTATAGTTAACTTTATTTTTCAAATGATGAAGTTATGGGTTTCAAAATATGGAAGTTGTATTCAAATGAATATTTAAAGATCAGTTTGATTTTCATAATATGATTCAATAAAAGTCTCATTTAATATTTAGGATAAGAGAAGATATATTCTAAAAAGTTGTAATAATATAATATGATACACATAAGTAATGATTGATCCAATTAAAAATCATACTACTAAAGAAGATAAGTTTATTGATGTGATAAAGTCAATAATATATTCTATTTAAAAACTATTCATTGATAATTGTTTGTTACTATTTAATGAGAGTGGTTATGTTTTGGACACTAAATTTGGTTTTTGATGTCATAAAATTCTGTCATGTAGTGACTAGAATTAAATGTGGAAATATGAATCATTTAAGAATATATAACATAAATTATTCCATAACTATATAAATCATGAAATTCTATAGTATCATATAAAAGTAATATTTTATTAGTTTGAATAATTATATCTACACAAGTAATGTATCCATTACACAATTGTCTTATTAAAGAATGAATTAGATAAAAAATATGGTGGTATTTATTCTTCATTAAAATAATAGTCCTATTTAAATTAACTAATAATTTATCAGGGTCTATGAATATCTGTCTCACATTAAATGAGATATATTACTCATACTGGTAATAGAGTTTGGTATTGAGAATGGTGATTCTCATTGTAATCGAGACCCGAAATAAAATAATTCAAATTATATATAGACGTTGGTGATAAATAAAATCATAGTAATTGTATATATGTGTTTTTAAGTAGTTAGATAGAAGATATAATGATCATCCAATGATTTGGTTAAGGTGTTATATAATGAGGAATTTATTATGAATGGAGAAGTCAATTTTTTTACTATTATTTTTCTCACTGTGAATTTCAGACTAAGAGACGATATACATATATGTTGAAGGATATTAACTATTAATGGGGTGATTACAGAAAAATGCTTCTGAAATTTTTAGTATAATTAATTTTAGAATATATGTGGGGAATGGTGTTTCAATTTGATGTGTTGGTTCAAAAAACCATCATGTCAAGTCAAGAAAAAAAATTGGAATTTAATGTTCAAATAATTTAGGCTAATTTTATGACTAAAATTATGGTAGGTATACATAAATTTGATGATATATTTTATATTATTTTTCAAATATTAATTAATGTGAATGTTAGATGAATTTAGGGGTAATCCTAGATATTTTATCATTATTAAAGAACTATCATTGAATATAAAAGGGAAGGAAGATGAAGGATCATCAAATAAAATGGTATGTAATTTTTCTGGAAAGAATGAGAGAATTAATGAATATATTTTATTATTTTATATCACCAGGACATTAATATTTTTCATCACATGGATTGAAGTGAAAATTTATATATACTGAACAATGTAATAACATTCATTGTAATTAATGACAATGATGGTTTTTATTGGAAGATTAGTGAGATTCCAGAGTGATTATAAGTATTGGGTTCTCTTTATTATGAGTATTTTATTCCTAGATATCCACTAATTCCATAAAAAACTGAAATTAAACAATTAGTTTTCTTAGTTATTTAGCTACATAGGAACATTATTCTTATATACACCATATATTATCCCTGTCTATAAGAATGATTTATTTATCCAATATTTGTATAATTTATCACATCTTTCTATGATAGAGAGATATGTGTTCCAATGAAATGGTGGAAAACATAAATTTTTAGGTCATACTATTAATTTAAACAACCCTAAATCCAAACATCCTTATGGTATTATCCTTGATTTTGACTCAAAATTATATTCGAAAAAAACACCACATATTAAAATCTACCAATTTGTACTTATTCAACTAATAATCTACCCCAACTGAATTAGGGACATTGATTGAAAATGAAATAAATTATTAAATAATATGATGGATTTTATTCTTAAATCGTTGGGAATGGGCATGGCTTTTCTGAATGGAGACATAGTTATTATGTAATGTAGATAATTTATTGAGAAATACCAATGATTTTGTTGAGGTCTATGTAAAATTTTACAATCCATTATAGTAGGATAGGGTAAATTTTATCAATAATAAGGTGATGTCAAGAAGATTCTCACATAACATGTGTTAAAACAAAACAACAACTATTAGAGAAATTAAAATGTATGTGAAGATAAATATCTATTTTTATTGAGCAATATCAATGATATTAATATAAAACTAAATTAACTCCTTGATTCATTTATTGATTGGGTAAACTATATAAATATGGATATGAATCCTAAAAGTAAAACCCTCAATATATAAAATTCTTTATAGAGTTTCAAAATTAAATTTCTAAAGAATTTAATTTGATGTCCTGATATCTTAAAGATAGAGATCTAAAGGGTATCACACTGGATATTACATGTAGAACTCTCTACTCATGATATATGAGTAGAAATGATGATGAATCCTCAGAAAATGAGAATATTTATGATCTTCCATTTAATGTAATATATTGAACTCACATTAAAGGGTCATCCCAAAGTAATGGATGTCAATTAAGTGATGTAAATAAAAAAATTATACGTATATAATATTCATTATGAATAAACATTTTGGCCAAATATTTCAATACCATGTGGTATATGACACATTTCTCACATATTAAAAACAAATAATTATTTATTTCACATAAACAATATATTATATTTAGAGAATATATATATATATTTTAAAAAAAATTGATAAATAATAAAATTGTAATTATGAACTATAGAAAAGTTCATATGATATAATTATTCTATATTTATCCCACCTATAACCAACATTTAAAGAAATCAATAAAAAAAATAAGTAATCTTAATTTACTACTCCATGTTTACTAGCCATGTCTCATAATTTAGCCAATAATAAGGCTCAATGCGATTTCATAATCAAACTATATTTATAAAAACATCCATTGTATCAATATTTTTTCTTTGAAATGTTTTCACCTTATTAATTGATAAAAATGAGAAATATCTCAAATTGGAATATAGTATGAACCATTTATATGATGGAAATCCATTCCAACAATGAATCTATTATAAGAATAAAACTAATTCCATGTTGAGTATATATACCATCATTTCATCTATAAACCCTAAAAGGAAAAAAATAATATAGAAAAAATATCCCATCATAGGAATAACATATACAAAATGTGAGAGTACAAAAATTTATTACATGTGAAATTCTACATTACATGACAATAGACACAAGATACATAATGGTAAGGGATCCAAAAATTATAATACTAATATAACTCCATATGAGCCTTACATCCTCCATCTCTTATTATAAGAATTATAGACCATCAAAAAATTTTAATTGATAAAAATCATTTTATTTTTCATATAATAGGAAAATGAAATTATTTATATGACCAATGAAATATAAAGGCTCTGAGGAATGATTGAGTAAGATACCACTTTTAATCAGAATATTACATTTTTTAATTGAAACCAATGTGTTTGTTTTTCTATGGTAAATAATTTTCAAGATATTAATATTATAATTACATTGGTATTTTACAAACCAAATATTGAAGATAAAAGACATATAAAATATAAAAAATATATTAACTAAGGTAATAAATGGATAACCAAGTTATTGAAGTCTAAGAAAACATACCAACAATGTAAAAATGTTAAAACAATCACAATGTTAATGTTCTAAATGGGGTGAATTTTTTTTAAAGGATGGGGTCGAAGCCTCATCTATTATTAAGGAAAAGCAAAGACCTATTTAACTGGGTAGAGGGAGACCCATTACCTAACCCAAAGGCCTAGTGTGATTTTTTTGATTACATGGCCCGTAGGCCCATTTTTTGGCCCAAATCCCACTTTCTGAATAGTACTGCTACAGTAACCATGCTGCTAATGTCCTATACAGTATTTGCCACTACTATAGTACTCTACCACCGCTATAGTGACCTACCGCCACTACAGTGCCTATCGTTGCTACAGTGCCGCCACTAATACAGTACGCTACATTACTGATACAGTACCTGCACCCATTGGGTTCTGAACCCCCATTTTTCATGTAGATTTGAGGGGTTCTTACCACTAAGGAAAACCCCAACTACAATGGTGTGATTATTAACAATATGAAATAAGTTTCTTGAACTCTCAAAAAAACAATGGTAGGCCAATGTGATCCTATAAAATAGTATTACTTGATCATTTTTACATCACGAGAAAAGACACCAATCCATATAATTAAAAATTCTACGGAATCACGTTTATGATAACCTATATACTAAATATCTACCATATTTTCATGAGAAAAAATTTTTCAAAGAAAATATGATGGTTTTATATGAAATACTGAATCTATACAAATCCCTTTTTAAATCCTTTTTGAAATTTTATTTTAAAATATTTCAAGAAATAGTTTTTTTAAATAATATTTCAAATAAACATATATTCCAAGACAAAAAGCAATTGAATTCATTATACTATCATTATATTACATCTATGAAAATTACACACATATATAAAACCGATAATAAATAAATTCATGTATTTAAAATAGATAAAATCTATATGATAAATAATGAACCAATATAATTCAATTAAAGATTTGGGATATGTAGAGGGACATACAATAGTTTGGGTGAAATGTACACTCCATCAAAAAATAACATTCAGAAGGTAGAATAGGGACCCTCAGTAACAGAAAAATCTAATCAATTCATGAAATCCAAATCCTATAAAAATTAATTCACACCACTATATATCATTTGGGATTGAGGGATGATAATGTAATATAAAAACATGATATTAGAGAGAAATATAAAATGTAAATGAAGATTCTAGATTGATTTACTGAATAAATCCTATTGAATTCACACCAAATATATGTGCATGGAAGGAAAGTATTGGGGTGATATTAATAGTTGAACACGGGGAGAATATTATAGAAAAGTGGGTAAAAAATCATTATGTGAGTACATGTAATATAAAAAATAGTAACTAAATATATTCCATACTGTATTCAAACTAATTAAAGATACCCTCTTAAATAAGTTTAGTCACATTCTTTCGGTATGTTACTGTATTATTTTGAAAACCATAATGTAACAATTGAAATTTTCTATATTTATTCCCCAACATTACTTTCACGATTTTGTGCATTGTTACTCCTATCCATGTACTAAATTTGTAAATACATTAATTTCCCCCTGAACACATGCTTTTACATTTTAACCAAAATAACCAAAACAAAAATTAATGGAATCGAATGTAATTAAAATAAAACATGTACATGTGACCCATCTTGTGTGAAAATTCTCTCAACCTTTATACTTTTATCACTAATGAATCATTATAACTCAATTTCAAAGAAATGGTGATCCTAATAATCCCACACCAATGTCTTACAATACCAAGTATAATCTTTCTATAATTCATGCCATCTTATTTTTCACACTATACTTATCAAAATTCTCTTCATTGCATTAATTTTATGGTTTGAGATTTGAATGTTTTTCACAATCGCCAATGTCTATGGATATATATATCCATAAACCTAATTTCAACAATGTGGGTTGGATCATCATGGTACACATTCACCTTGGAATTTCATATTGAAACATATATCAATAATATATGATATTTACATTCTAAATTTTATTCAACTCATTCAGATAGATTCCAAAATTAAAAAATGTCAAATATAACACATCACCAGCTTAACCTGTATTCACAAAGAAATGGTGTCCAAAATAACATGGTACATAAAAATACATGTCATAAAGTATAGGAAACTCTATTGTATGGATATGATGATCAACATTAGATTTTCTGTGGAACTATGCCGCATCCAATCTTTCCTAAATCAGCAGAACCATAACTATCATATCCTAAATTATACATGTTCCCAATAATGAATGATCTCCCAGAATTGATAAATATAAAGGGGGATAAAAATACATCATATTTGGACTCAAAATGATCTAAATTTATCTAGGAATATCATATATTAATTTATTGGAAAAGTGGGAATGGAAATTTTTTCTCATATGGTCCACTAATGTCAATGATTTAGGATAAAATAATATACTAAATAATATGTATAACAAACAGTATCTGTCCATCAGACCATGAATGATAAATCACACATAATATCAATAAGGAACTCCAAGACTATTTAGTACCCTTATAAAATATTTATGTGATGTTTTGTATTACTCAAAACTAACATTTACTTCAAATCATGAAGTTGATTATCATCATGAATGTATAAGAATTTTGGGACCTCCAAATTTTTTGACTCACTGTATTGAATTTAATTGGATGATAACCTTTTTTAATTAATTATCATCTCTATAAAATTATATCTACTTGGATAATGTGGAAATTTGACAGTTAAAACCATAGATTTCTCATGAAAAAAATGACGGATCATTTCAAACAAGGACATCCATATAGGAATTTCAATTCATATAGAAACGTGATAAGTCCTATGTGAATGACCTAGCTACATTAATAACCATCACTCAATACGTACTACCATAGAGCCAATGGTAATATAATGAAATTTAGAAAATTATGTGATTTAATTGTGAGGTTGAGACACGTCACATGATGTACCCAACCAATTTATCTTTCCAAAAAATTATATGCAGTATAGTAATTATTCATACAAATTTTCAATTTGGTCATCAAGAAAAGTGATGAAATGTACATGTGTAAAAAGATCCCATTTACCATCTTCTTCCATCTCTAGACGAATCTCAGTGAATAAAAACACAAGACCCCAAACAAACCTACTTTTATTCACAATATGAGGCAGTAATTTCCAAATAACAACATTTGCTACTATATATCACACTCATAGGGGGAATGTTATATAATTTTCAAATGTCTTAAGATACCCCATCATCCAAGTATATCAAGTATACATATATCATTTCATGAAGATATAAATTAGTCACTTTTTGATTGAATATACCATGGAAATTTCCATGAAGCGGTAGTGGAACCACATTTTTAGAGAATAAATCAGGACCGCCAATTCATTTTCATAATTAGGGGATAAATAATAATGGTGAGAAATCATTAGAAATATTTAGTCCATGACACGATCATAAAATATCAATACATACCGAAGAATCATGTCATAGGAATTAAAATATAGAAGTTTACACATACGATACTCTAGGAGGATCAAAACTGAAGCCAAAGTCATCATAAATTTTATACCCTCAATGGAATACTAATATTTCTCCATCCATTTGAACATCACACCCTTCTATGTTGGGCCTATTATTGGATATAATACCCATTATATGTATCGTATAATGCAGTGGTAATATCCCACTAGGCATAATAAACAATGGACCTGAAACACATTCTTATGTATCTCTTAAGATATCATAGAATGAATTGACCCTCATTAATTGTGATTCACAGATTAGATATTATATTTCTAATTAATTTTCTCTAATGGATATAAAAAATGTATTAAGAAAAGATTCACATATAAAAATTGTTATCTCAAGGTTCCATTAAAAATGTAAATATAAAATACAAGCTCCTCATTAATTTTATTTCAAACCACGGTATATTCAATTAATACTATGCTAGTGGAGTAGAGATAATCCAAAAAAATCATCTTCACCATGGATATAATGACTACATGGGAATTAATACTACTGAATGATGTAACCATTTAATCAAATTTACAACAAAATATTGAGATAAAAATGTTGGGAATTTCCATCTCTATCAACCACAACTAGTGGTACCTTGATGTAATGACAATCATTAAAAACCATTGGGATCCACTATGTTGATTAATAAAGTCATTGGTCAAAGGAAAAAATACTCATAAATGATTTTCTCCAAAATAATTCTCTAATGTAAATAGAAATAAAAAGACTTCTATATGAATAATTTATGATTGGAACTAGTGATGCATGGTATGGAACACTATAGTCGATGTATCCATTTCCCTCATTATCTTCTATTTATACCCTTAAGTATTAAAAATGAGTAGGGTCCATTTTTTTGATGGTCTGTATGTGGGTAACATGTTATAGAGTAGATCAATGGTAAACTATACATATCACATTGGACAAAACTTATAATTTCCATCTAGAAATTAATATATATATATATATATATATATATCTATCCACCTCTAACAGACGAAATTTTTCTTAACACCCCACTCAAATTCATTGAAGAACATACCAGATAACTAAAATTAATGAGATCATACCACAATAATATTAATTAAAACCATACATATCCCTAAATCCACTATTACTGAAATATTTGTGTGGCACTTATTGTAAATAGAAATAAATTATTTTAGGGGTCCCTTTCAATCTAAGAATTTTATGCTGACTAATTAATCCAGGACAAAACTAAGTCCAAATATATCCATTTCCATAACAAGGAAATCCCAAACAATAGAAATATCATTTGAGGTTGCATGGGACACATAGAAAAAATTACCCACTCCCTCTTCGTCTCCATTAAAGTAATGAAATAAATTATATATTTAATTCATACCCATAAAAAATCACAAAAATTTATTAAACACATTATAAATAATTTTTTTTGGATTCATCAATCTAAAAACAATCCAAATTAAAAAATAAATCAATAAATATTATACCTATTATATTCTATAGCCCATCATTTGACTCCTCAATCATATGATCTTCCACATTCAAGAATCCAAAAACATTCTATTTTTCTATTTTCGTGGAGGAAAGAGAGTACCCATACATATATAAACTAAATCCTATAGACATTAGAACCTCTTATATCACTTGACAACTATGAAATGACCGGATCCCATAGTAATTCCCTAGGGAGTATGCCAACAATATCATTAACGTTTTCCCATACATCACCATAAGTTTTTGTTCCTCAGAACCTCGAAGAATTAATAATATGAATTCCCCATAACTCCAAAAAGATAAAATACAACAAGAATCCTCACTAGGAAAGTTGTTATAAATGTGTCAATGAGACACTAATACAACATTTTGACACCTTACTCTTCTACATTCTCTACAGTGAGAAACAATTTCTACCACGCATATAAGTATCAGAATATCATATATAGGTAGTTATTTTTATTTAATCCATTCTAATTAAAATCTATTCAATCACCTCAGTATATGAGGGAAATCATAAATTAATAATTTGGGAAATGATTTGAGGCTTTTGTCCCATTTCAAAATGTTTCACCGATTGGAATTAATTTTCAATTTGAATAGGTTTTGATAAAAACAACTAAGAAAATAGATGAATACTACACCATATATCGATTACTCTACTCCATCATTAAAGATTCCAAAGACATATCCAAACATAATGTCACTATGTATAATTTATTGTAAAATTTCACCTTCAATATTATTCTTGAAATATCATCATTATGATTATAAATCTCAATTTCTACCTACCACTTTCATCTTGATTCCATAAATCATATAATTATAAAAATTCAACATAAATGTTTCAGGAGTATATAGGAATAAAAATATTTTATCAACATTTTAAAATATCTCTTCTAGAAATTTGGGGATTCTGTCACCCCTAAAATGAGGGAGATGTTTTATTCATAAACTCACTATGTAGTTAAATTATATTTTCATTCCTGGGATCAATACATTTCCCAATATAATAAATTTTTATGATCTCAAATGTGATGATTTGAGAGTCTATGAGTTGATATATTGGTAGATTTCTCTTAACTGCTTTATCCATTGAATTTCTAGATTTAAATTTTAGAGTCATTATCTATAAACCTCAAACACAATAATTGATTCAATATATGTTTTTTAAATATTTTAATTATTAAATGATACTCAAGAAACCATCCCAAATCACTTAACAAAAAAAACATCCTCCAAACTCATAATGTCACTCATGAATGTATTGAACATTGAGAAAAAGGCTATAAACCTTAAAGATATTTGTTAATTGAAGACATAAATAGTTAAGAACATGTGGAGAACTCATCAAATACCTTATACTAGTCACAATGATCATACTCAATATAGCCAAAATTTACGAAAGAGAAATCTATCTTAGATAACATTTACTAATGATGTAAAACTGGTCGACATTAAATATAACATTGTTTATCTGTCAGTACGGATAAAAATATCTTCTATAATCAAATGTTGTAGAAAATAACAAGGGTATTAATGGTAACTTATGGTTTTTATTTCACACTCATAAAAATGTATATGTTTTCTTGGGTACATACCATAAAACCACCAGGACATTTCCATAGGTCAAATAATGTTTCCAGGAGGGTATGTATTAAAATATTCTAAACCACTATAAATATATTATGTGTATTATCATTACAATTATAAATAATTTATAGATAAAAACTATCATGAAAAAATGAGTGTACAAGTGTCATATAAATAAAATTATGAGTCAAAATTTATCCATACATGAATTTCCTATTACATGAACAATATCCCAAAATTCCAAAATAATACATAATATTATCGGTTGGAGGAAAAACCTATTACCATACCACCATCAATATATAATTTAATATGAAAAGTAAATATAATAGAATCATGATTAACAACAATGTTTCTGAAATCATTTTTTAAATTCAATTTTATAAATACATTTTTTATTCTAATACAAATATTTAAAGTTACATGACATGGTAAATATATCAAAATTATAATTGAGGAAATTTAGAGGTCAAAAATTGACAGATATATGAAAACACATGTAGAAATTGGTTGTTACAAAAATTTAAATGCAATCATTCAACATAGGGTAGTAGTGAATTCTAAATTGATGTCTCAATGACTTGATAAAAACACTAGATGATCTATATGAACATGAACTAAAAATAAATCAATATACTCTCAATATTTTATGAACCATCCCCTAGAAAATTCATACCTATTTTATGGAACCATCGATCTTATATCCAAAAAAACCCAAGGACTCCCATCTACACCCAAAACAACATTAATAAAAGAAACATGGTCGATGTAAAAAAAAATTCAAAAAATAATATTTGATGTACCAATGAAATATCATTTTAAAAATAAAATTTTATGGAATTAATTCTGTCAAAAAAATTTATTCATAATATTTATTCCGATTCAGAAATCTAATATTAATTAGTGTCTCTCAACATAGTCCGTTAATGAAAATATGAAATTTATAAATTTCATCAATAAATATATTGATGTGTAAAAACCCAATTAAAATAAAAAGAGACCTCAAAATTCAAATTCATCCATGTAATTTCATTTACATGTAGATAAAACTACATTAATACTAATAAAAATGGGACTCATTCGTAAAATACCACATGGAAGGAAGTAGACATACCATCAATGAACTAAACAACCACAAATTCATGATAACCCCATAAAAACCTTAGGAATTGTCCTCTAAGATCATTAGTGTTATAGGGAAGTGAATTAAAAGATGAACATGAGATCTACAGAGAGAGAAGAAATGAACAAAGAGTAATCTTGAGTTTTCCTTATAAATCCATTAAATCCCAAACATTATCTTATAGAAATTGAATGGGATGTAATGATTTAGAAGCCGAATACCCATGATTGAATGAATGGATAAAATAAAAGGCTTTAGGGTTAAAACATTATAGAGTTAATATGCTTAAATTCACTATTTTTTAGAATAGGGAAGGCAACATGGTTTGACTCTATGGTTTTCTGAACCATGCTCCTACTATGTGGGCCTCCCAGCTTCAAGACACTATACTAAAGGAGGTAATATATGATTTGGTAAAACGTGTCGATATTGTAGAAAATACTACTAGAATTAATATATAGTATTATTTATTTTGGTGCACGTTTACAAACAACTATGCACCATCCAGTTCACCAGGATGTTTTCCCCAAAATTCATCATTTTGACCAATATGTTCTAAAGACACCCATAATACTTCATATAAAAAATTAATTCATGAAAGTATCATTCCTAGGACCTATATGGATACATATAAATTCAATAATCATATTAAATATAACAAATATATAACATATATAGGAATTGAATTGAAAGAGGAATTTATGAAATGTGGTGTATTTATAATAATTAGAAAACAAATATGAACATTGATATAGTTACCAGGAAAATATGAATAGTAAACAACCACATAAAAATTATTAACTTGATTTTTAGAATTATAATTTTGGCATAATAATTTAAAAATGACGAATAAAATAGTAAAATAATTGGAAATATTATTTTCTATATTTTATATTAAAAAATATAAAAATTAAATTCAGACAATTTAAGCCATTAAATGATAATGATAATGAATATACAACTGTTATTTTATTAATAGTATTTTAATCTATTATATAAAAATAAAAATTTTTTTAATAATAAATATATTTACCAACAATATAAATTATGTTCTATAAAATGATAGAATTATTTATAAATTAGAATAACTATGTTCAATAATGGTGATTTTTAGATAATTTTTTGAGAATCATTATTTATTATTGAATTGTAACAAAAAATGCTTTAATTTTTACCCAGATTATGTTGTGTTAGAATATTCAACTCTGTGATTTTCTGATCCAATATAAAAATTTTAATAATATTTGAAACTTATTTTTGAAATCCATAAACTAATTTTTCAATTTGAAACAATATTTCCAAAAAACTATAAATGTAATATATTAAAATAAAGGAAAAATTTTCATTTTTTTCTTCATTAATTATTTATAAAATATATTTTTTATAAATAAAACAAATTAAAATCATTATAAATTTTTAATCACATAAGAATCATAATGTCAAAATAATCACAATTTATATTTTTATCATGGAAATAATAACTTGTTCAATATTTTATTACAAAAAAACACATATCATCAAAAAATGCCTCATTTACCTTTGTAATCCACTTTAATTTAACATATCACTACCAAATATACTTCTAATTTCATTTTCTATTGGCCATTTTTCTACTTATATATGAATAGTTTCTGTCAAATCCCATGACATTAAAAGATTACTAATTGTTTAATTTTTCAATGATGTGGTATCCTTGATTCCCTATTCTCTCTTTTTTTCATCCATTATTTAAACTCTTCCCAATTATGTATATTATTTGTAACATTTTAATAACATTCAGGTATTTTTATATGACATATTTATGTAATTATGATACTGGTATATGTACCTTAAACAATTCATATAATTAAAATAATGTTTTCAATATTTTATTTACCATGGTCTTCATAGACTATTTTTATAGAGTATGGAATTTAATTTGAAATATGTATTAATATATTATAAATATTGGATAAGAAATTATATAGGTATATTAATTGATGTGATTTAGTACGTTGAAATAGTAATGAAATTCAAATAATTCAAAAAAATCATGATATAAGAACATTTCACATATAAAATATAAGATTATTATATATAATGTTTTTTTATAATTAAATTATATTGGGAAGAATATTAACTTAATTAGCTACTAGTTCTATTTATTAGAAATATAATTTAAATATATATTATGATAAAAGAAGGTGAAATAATATGGGACCTATATTAAGGGGAACACCAAATCCAAAAAACACTTTTGGTTTTATCTTCACATTTTTTACATTTTATATTTAATTCATCAAAAATTACTTCTATATCTATTTATCCTTCCTGTAAACGTTCCCTTATGGTCATACACAATGCTGAATCCTTATTCAGATGATTTCTATCCCATCAAAAATCATTTTTCATAATTAATTTCCAATAAAAAAACATCACATCAATTTCTCTTGAGTTGTTTCTTTTTGTATCCATTAACTGTGATTTATTTATTTCAATAATTAGTATCAATAATATGTTTTCCATTCTTCATTTGTGAAAATATATCGTAATTCATTAAAATAATCCTTATGATATATTTATGTAACCCATTCCTTTTCCATGGTATTATTTACTACTGATGATTTCCATCTAATTCCATTTTTGAGGAATGTTTTTTCATATAATTTTTAGATGTGATGCATGTACCCATTATTATATATACATACAATACATTTGGTTTTATGATAGATAGCATTGGATAAAGTCAATTATTCATAACCATAAAACTATAATTCATCATATATATGATTATAGAAATTATCCACATATGGTATGTGTTAATACAATGTAATTTTTTTTCAAAACTATTGCATTGGAATTAAAAACAGTGTGTTCATTTTTAATTATTATATGTAATATAATTTTCATTTTCATTTCAAATTATTTACTCATATTTATATTGAGGATGGGTTTTTTGAAATATGTGGATGATAATTATACTCACACATCTACTATTAATTCTTTTATCATATTCCCCTCAATTTGTCCCAAAACATATAATATTTGTATCACATCGAAACTTAATTTATGTATATTTTAATAACCCTATAATTTTTAAATGATTTTTTCAATATTGTATGTGACAACAACCACTAAGCATAAACAATCAATAAAATAATATAATATTAATATTAATATTAATATTTGAATTTAATTTTTTATTAATAAATTTATATACAATATTTAGTCTACATAAATATCAAACTCAATAAGAATCTATTGAAATTTTGTTAGTAAATAATAACTCATATTTTTTTAATATCATTTTATCCATCAAAAAATCTATTTTATTCATGAATTTGTTTCCCTTAATTATTTTGTGAAAATATTATAATTACTTTTTGGAACATTTAGAAAATTTTATCTATTAAAATGTATATAATATTTGAAATCTGTCTATAATAATTATCTAATAATGACATTTTTAAAAGTTAAGAAAATTTCAATTCACAATGTATAGTGAAAAATTATAATATTTATTCAAAACAATATTTTCTATTAAATAATTTATAAATTCAAATTTTATTTTAAATATATTTTAAAATTCAAAAAGATATTTTTGATACATATTAATCATTTTATGGTCTCATGAATGAATTTCATACTTCAATTTTCAATGAAGACATTTTTATTCTAATTTTTTTTTTCATTTGAAAATATGTATTTGTCTCATTTTTGTGTTTAACATTAAATTAACTTTTACAACTTATAAAAAATTAGTCAATAAAAATTTTAAGAAAGATTTTGAATAAGGATTTAGATATTTTAAAATAACACCCTATTACTTTTAGTCATTCTGAATATTAATCATTGTAAATATTTAAATAATGGTAAAACTAATATATGTTAATAAAGGGTATAATTAATGTGATTAAGACTAAAATGTAATCAGAACACTTTTCTAAATTTTGTTGAAAGAGTATATTTCATCCAAAATAATTAAAACATCAAATCTATTAACTTTTATGCCATTTTACCTTGACGTTGACACTTATAATGATCAATGTAATGAATAGTCAGAAGTAAAATTATATTTCTATAATCCATTTATTTTTAAAATAGTAATTAAAATATATATAGGTTTTGTTATAAATATTTAAAATAAATAGTAATGAATTTATGTTATCATGGTAATTTATTTCTACTTTTAATGTGATCAAATATATAACTTCATTACATAGACTACACAAACACATTATTCATTAAAAGAATATACAAATTAAAAAATTGACATTAAAAATAGAAAATGTAACAAAATATAGATATTTATTCTGTTCCATGATTTTTATATAATAGAATTTTTTTAATGGGGTTTGAGAGGATTGGATTTGAATTCGTTATGTTTCATGTTTTTTTCAAAGTCAAAATAAATGAATTCTTCCAAAATTTGAATTAATTATATTAAATAATTAATATTGATTAATTAAATGATTAAAAATGCAAAAAATTATATTCATCCACTAATTTAATGGTATATTATTGTTAATGATAATAAAGGCCCATAAGTGGGACTTTTTCCCTTTAATAGTTTCCTGTGCATCCCTTTTAGTGTAAATTACAATGATATCTTAGAATGTGATATAATTAATGATGGATATTAAAAGAAAAATAAAATTTTAAAATTATAGTATAAACATTTAAAATAATATTATAAAATATTCTTTTGAATGATCCTCTGCTAATATTTGAAATATTCTATTTTTGAGCCATTTTTTCCTGAGAAACAATTTATAATACATTAAAATTTAATATATTTAGAGGTGTCACCCAACCCTATTACATGACCCCCTCCTCAAACACATTACCCCATATACGATTGTAATGTTAGAAGAGAGATAATGACCTCCGAGTCCTGCTTCCACTAGGCCCCAAGTTGGCAACTAGGACCAAGGGTATAATACAGAAATGGGAGGAATTTCCCTCTAACATAACCCTTGAAAAAGAGTGAGATATGATAGAATCAACCCAACAACTACTCATACCACAATGTAAAAGAAACCCATTCTCACATATGTAATGTCATTTAAGAACTAAAACTACTGAATGGAAGAACTTCAAGTACCAAAATAATGTAAAACTGTAGTGACCATGTAGTCCAAATTGCTCATGTTAACCCTATTCTAGTTGTAACCAACCTGATATTTGGATTCTCCAAGAGTCAAAAAACACATTATATACCTTAGGGTGAGCATTATAGTATACTCGGTAGGATCCTCTAGGGATTGTCTCGTGAAAAAATAGAGAAAGCATGATAAATCATAGTGAACAATAAGTGGAACTAACTAATCACCAAAACTGGAATACTATTTTTCCCAGTATCTCATTGTCTACTCTCACCATCTATCACATAAAAGTCTATAAAATATTATATAGAATATAAAATGTACCCTACTACCACTTCCCCATTTCTTTCCCACTTTCCCCCAATATCACACGTCATGTTCTTCTCCCTCCGAAAATTCATTCCCATAGACACCTGGATGAAGAAACAAAACATAAACATCATCTAATGGAAAGGATTTCTGAAAGACACCTTTGAAATTAACCACAATATCCACACATATAAATGTATTTATGTAGTTACTGGGTTCCACAATATCCCAAATATAATGTATCGAACATTTTGTATTATCCCTCAAACCATTGCATCCCACAAAGGGGATAGTTACTTAGCCATACTTCAATTCAGATTTTGGGGAAAACTCCCCTAGGGCTCAGAATCCCTACATTGTCCATATTTGTAACTGATATGGTGTGGAAATGAATAGAACAAAAATCTACATGATATGATATTGCACATAACCACACTATGGGTTGAACCAAGCCTAATACTCAATAGCAGCTAACATCTCTCTAACTCCCAGCTTCCACTGCTAAGACAAGATATCCTATAGGAACACAACCATTTAATGTTCTACATTAATTCACCTTATCCCTTTATAATCAGTTTCAATTATTTTAAAATAATTCCTTAACCATTTATTAACCAATTTGATTTACCACATCTCATTTTATTTCCATCACAACAATGCTTCATGCCCACCAAGAATAACCAAACCAAATCTATAGTTCCGTTGATGTATAACCTCAGCATTGCATCGTATAACGATCCAAACCCATGGGTTCAAAATCATTTATTCAATAAATTATTAACAACATTATCAAATTATATATTTTCATATTTTTAGGATTTATATAAAATAATTCAACGCTACTAAACACACGGGTCTCAACAGTATGAGTAAGTGAGCTGCCCATTGTGTCTTTTCCACATATAACAGAAGCATATATATATCCATCCTTGATATTATAAACTCCAAATACACATGGAATACCATGTTCATATTCACCTTTTTTTGAAGGAGTGTAATAAAGACAACTTTCCTCAAGTATTGGGGAAAGTACATTAGATAAAAAACCAAATTTTCAACAGAACCTTGTTTCACATCACTTGGTGTGTCTATCCTCAACATGTTCCATCTTCCCCGATGTCCTCCCTGACATCCACATAGATGAATTGATGCATCTCACTACACTAGGTGTCAATTACTACCAACACCACTAGGTATATCTTCCCTTCACAACGCCATGTCTCATTTCCCAAGAACATCAAAAGTAGCAGGAACAAAAATTACAATGGTATCTTTTCCGTAAAACAAGGAATTGAAATTTCAGTCACAATGTTCTTTCATAGATCTAAAGCATATAGAACATTGCCTTTAAATTTATGTGGGAAACACAATCCATTCATGGAATTATCTTTATCATACTACTGGTTCTTAAAAAATCTTAAATTTAACTCACTCCTTATTTAGAGGGTCCTACTATAGGTAACCTATTAAACAACCTATCAAGATATATCTCCCTACATACACATGCCTTTTATAAAAAATAATAATCATTCATCAATTATATCATCCAATTACATTAATCATTTATACCCGCATCAATATTGTTGACATTGTATTACAACAAAAACCACTAGATTCATTTAAAAAGCCTCTTCATATTTGAAGAATGTAATAGAATAATTAATTCCATATTTAAATTAATTATTAGTTTTCATATAGAAAAACACGCAAACCAAAAAAGATATAGGTATCACACTATCTAATAAATCAACAGGAAAACATTCGTAATAAAAAAAACCAGAACATCCCCATGAAATTGACCATTTTCATTAATCTTGTTCGTATAATTATTACATCAATTTTATTGCAATACAAACGGATAAATCATGATAGATCTATAGTTTCTTCAATTTAAATTCAAAAGCGTCAAATTCCCTTTCACATAATGCCATTTACATTCATCACATGAGAACATGTCAAAAATATATATCAATATCACCTCTCCTGCAACAATTCCATCAATGATATGACATTGATGCACAACTGTACCAACCAACAACCAAGGAAACTCCATTAGAGATATGGAAATCATGCTCCATTGAATGGAAAAGGGGAATAGTAGGAAACAAATCGAAAGAATATCTATAATGGAGGTATATCATACCTTATACCAAAGACAGAACACTATGGTCGAATAAGGGAGAATGAGATCATTCATAAGTGATGGAATTTACAAAACAATGAGGACATGGTTTCTTGGTCACATGGATTCATAGTATAGCCACATCATCCATAAAATTCACAAAACCATGTGACTCGAGATAGTTTTTTGATTTTTAATGTTGGGTAATTATAGGATGGGTAATGCCCTTTCAAATTGTGTAATTCCTTGAGGTCAATTTATTCCATAAATGTGTCACCTATGAATTTTATTTATATTTGGAACCCCAATATACTTCATATCTTTAACCCCTATTTAAAAACATGAAACAACCTAGGAAAAGGGATGCCTCTTTATCTAATAAAACATCATTAAATGTACTCCCCTCTTTCTGGGATTTGTATAACCAAAATTCTCCAATCTACTTCTGAGCCACCTACAACACTTCAATCTTCAAAAAATTGGAATGTGTTGATCAATGAGTTTCTGGGACATTACATCAGATAACTCTCAAAACATTAATATCCTTGAGAATCAAAAACAATAGATGAATAAATAGGTTCATCCATATATCCACCCCACGAGATACCTCTCAATGATCTCTCCACCAATGGATCTCAACTACTTCACAAAAGGAACAACATATTACCATGTTACAATCACAATCAACTTCCATAAAATATCTCATGATACATACCTATCGAAAGATAAAAATAAACAACATGCAATATCATAAATCTATCTCATAAATAGTAATGGTTTACATCCAAACAATTAACAATATTAAAAGGTAATATCTAAACATCAAACAACTCGGGGTATTGAGAACGTATCTACGACACATGTTTCCCTAGTAATCTCCACCATGGAACTATTCATCCAAAATACATGAACCAAGGTGATGGAATGATGACAAAACACCATCTCCCATCTATCCTCAATCTCTACATGATTTTCCTTAAAGATCGCCTCACCGTCAGCATCGATCTATACACAATAAATGATTTGATAGTCATATAAAATATTAGGATGGAGTTGTGACACATGAAAAAATTCATGTCTCTTAATAATCAATGGGATAAGTGCTACCCAAAATTCCCCTACTCCAAAAAGATCCAACACATTGAAATTAAAAAGTAATCTACGGAGAATTATTACCCACAAATCTAATAATTTTATACCATTTATGGGTAGACAACTTCAAAAAAACATGATACCCACCATAAAACTCAAAATGTATCCTCTTATGATCCTAATAGTATTCTGATGATCTTGTGATACCTTCATCATCTCATGAATCACCTGCACCAACTCTGTTATATTTTGTACCAGTTCTAGCAAAATAATTGTTGTCACTCTGACCCGAGTCCAGAAAAAATGCGAGCAGTATGGTCATCCATACAAAGAATCAAACATTTCCACACTTATTGTGGAGTAAAACAATTGTTTTAAAAGAAATTTACCATGGGAAAGCACATCATCCATGAACATCCAAAATATTAGACATAAGAGAACAACATGTCTTTAAGATTCTAGATGGACACTCCATATTACGTTTTTTTGTTGTTGAAAATTAGTGTAATGATATAAGTGAGAACTAAAATCCTGGTGAATACCTATCCCCTCTATGTTTTTAAAATGGTGATATCTATTAGAAATGATAGTCCTCTAGACTCCAGGGAGTCTCACCACCTCCTACAGATATTGTGGTGAAAAAACCTCTACTGTGGCCAACTCCTTGTCTACTATATAGTGGGATGATTTTTTCAAATGATCATCCACTACCACATAACATCATAAAATACATGATATTTATGAAAGTAGGTAACAAATTCCATCATGATGTCCTCCCACATCCACTGCAGAACATATAATGTCTAGGGAAAACCACTATGAACATTTTGGTCGATATTCATCTTCTTGAAGAACTAACATCGAGAAACAAACTTAGAAACTACATGATTAAACCTAGGCCATCAAAATTGACTCCTAAAATCTCGATACATCTTTTTTGAGCAAGGATGTAACACTAAGGAAGCAATATGGAGCTCTCTGGGAACCATAACATGAATTTCCAAAGGAATGAAAACCCATATGGGAAACAACACCTATTATTGTTCATCCTATGACCAACCATCTTGGGCCACTACCCAAACCACTCAATCTCTCCCGACCTCCATCTCCAGATCACTCATATATGTCTCTTCACCCTAATGAACCAATCATATCTACCCTATCATCTGAAAAAGTCACATTATTCCTCATTGTTCTCACATATCGAGATGTAATGCTGATTGTTTTTTATTACCCTCCAAGAATCACTTGATTCATGCACGACATCTCTACATCACTTCTTACACAACACATCATCTATAACATTCTACTTAACATGTGTATATAATATTTTGAAGAAATAATAGTATATAAACATCATCCACTGAAGATGTGACATGTTCAATTCATGAGGGAAGAAAATTTACATCATCCACTCATGATGGGTAAATACAAAAAATACTCACAAATGTGGTAATGTATCTAAAACATTAAGGAAATCCCCAATAAAACCAACTAGATTTCTTAGGTGGTAGTGTTATGTTCATGGGATGTAACTATCGAGACCCATATGAATCAACCAATCTCTAATCCATCAGATCACAGCCTAACCCCAAATGCGAACAATCACATAAATCCTTAAATGGAACTCCTTCTACTGGAAGACAATGAACTGAAGAACTGGACCACTTCTTTTTCAATGTCTCAAAATCTTCATAACACTATTCAGTCCATAAAAACATTTACTTTTTATTGTCAATTATATCATAGGAGTTGCCACCTATGATAAATTGTCTATGCACCTATTGTAATAGGATACTAGACGAAGGAAACGTCAATCCTGTACCACTATCTTGGGGGGGATTCCAAAGATAGAACTGATTATATATTCGGATGATCCAAAGCTACTCCCTGATGGGACACAACAATATTTAATAAGTGGACTACATGAGGCCAAAACTCACACTTGGAAAACTTCCCAAGAAAAAGATTTTCAAGAAGAACTCCTAAAAGGTATTTAGATACATTGCATGATCCTCAACATACACCGAGTACACAATGATGATGATGATGATGATCACCACGAACATATTTAGTAACTCACGAAACACAGAATTCATTATCTTTATGAACACATCATGAGAATTCATCACATTGAACTACATCAGAAAAAACTCGTAATGCCCTTAACGAAAAGATAAAGAAGTCTTTGGGATTTCCCTATCCCTTACACGCATCTGATGATATCATTATTGAAAATTGATCTTCGGGTACCAAATTGAACCCAACATATGATTTAATAAATCATCAATATGTGGAAGAGGATATTGTTTCTTCACTATCACTCTATTTAAGAGATGATAATTGAAACAGAACCACCAAACGATGTCATTATTCTTCAAAATAAAATTGGTACACCCCACAATGACAAATTCAATTAATCTAAAACCATACTGAAATAGAATAAAATATTATATATGCTTATCACATAACACAAAAGTTTCCATATTATTAGGTTATATCGATATAGGATACAAAAAATATTTTTATTTCAATCCCAAAATCAATCTATCATCAAATGAGTAATTATACAACTTATTATAGAAAGAAATAAAGGTACTATTCTACAACCCTAGGAAACTCAAACTGTCGAACCTCTTAATACCTCAACATTAACTCGGTCATCAAGGTTGAAATTAAGGTACACACATATGACCCATCAGATGGTGTCGATTTCCAACATACAATAGTTCCTCTCTATTAGCATCATAGAACAACAACTACCTCTGTAACCAATCCACAATATCTTTCACCGAATATAAAAAATGCATGCCCATGATAAAATCATATGGTTGTATCCATTAACCTATTAAATATCCCCATGATTTTTTATAGCTCTAATCTTTATCACAGTCTCTACATACTTCAAACAAGTCATTTTGGCCTCTAACTAGCATATTCAACCCCAATGGCATAGGAAGAATCTATACCTCAATTCCCATAGCATGGAAAATGGTATGTGACATGAAAGAGTGTGTCTCTCCGTAGTCAAAAAAGGAACACACCATAGTAGAAAACACGAAATGGTTACCTTGAATGATGTATGAATCTCCTAAATCTAAAAATTCTAATAAATGAATCTTACAAATACCAACTACATAACCTCTCTGACCTTGACATCAACCACCTCTATGGCCGCACTCTTCTCTCTAATGACAAGGATAATTTTGGGGTTGTACTCTTCCTTACCTATCTACTCATTACAGTTAAAAAATTAGTGCATCCTACTACTACTTCCTCATCTAGAACTGCCTCAAATAAAGAACATGAACTGGATCACCGGATGCATACTGACAACTCCAACTGGTCTAAAACTATTGCTACTAATGACATAAATATCCAATAGAAAAAAGTAACATGATCCCTTAGCATAGTTATGAGAGATTATACTCAAGAGAAACATGGTACTAAGGGATGGGACCAACTCTCAGCTGATCTGAAACTCTTCTTCAATGAATACGGTGTACCATAGACCATATATCATCCTTATAATGAATCTGGAAGAAACCCATCTCATTATGAATTGGTTCTCTCTAACATTATCTAGATTCTCTATACCCTTTCCAGTACCTTGAGATATGTCATCATCATAAATGGGGTGACTGGCACTAGATCTCTAGCCACAAATCCGCATAGAAATGACTCACCCTATGATCCTCATCTGGAAACGGGTCTGAAGCATATCACCAAAGGTTCGTGAAGCAGATCTCGAACTCCGGAACACTACAGCTCCCATACTAAAAGGTAAAAAGATATCGGTGGTTGGTCTGCTTCACATATGAATTAATAAACAAGGTTATAAACTACTTTTGTAACAACTATAAAGAGACTATTGACTCCTCAAAATCTCCAAGGAACATGAACAACCAGTAGCCCGCTTTCCCACCCAAAAACATCACAACAAATGATACCCAGTGCTCCTTCAAATCAAGGATAAAACTGAAAGCTATATCAACCTCTTCCAACATGTATTCCATGACTTCATCAAAAAATTAGCCTCTATACATATGAAAACTCTTTCTCCAGACTCTTAGAGTGTCCTCCTCGATGATTCTTTTACATCAACCTCTAATACATGGTGATCTTATTGAATATCCATCATAACAACTTATATGTGAACATGATTAGGATGTCAACCTGGTTTCAAACATATAAAATAAAAAACAATTATACCTCCAAAACATTGAATATGGAATACATTTACATTAATTAATTGTTTTATTTTATTTATTTTTGGTTATCTCATCCCAGGGACAACCCTTTCAAACATTGGTACAATTAATAATAATACATAATTCAATCCTAGGTATCTACCTTTATCAATGTTTCTTCTTTCCTAGTAGCCACACTGAACCTAATGGTCTATGCCTCTGATCATAGGGGTCTCAAAATATCGATGTCTTAGTCATCTCCAATTAAAATAGCACTTGCCTATTATTGTTGGTGACATTTCCACACCAAACAATACAACTTTATATGTTCTTAAATCCAAACTCCATCTTATACCTCAATAAGACCTCTAATAAAACTCTGTCATGACCCCCTCTCTGCAATTTATACCCCTTTTGGGCTGTAAATTTTTTAAGCGAGATAATGATCCAGAAGTCTTGCATTCAGTAGATCCTATGTTAGCGACTAGTACCATGGTTATAATAAACACACAAATGGGAGGAATTACCCTCTACGAGAACGCATGAAAATGAGAGAGTTAAGATAGAAAGCAACCAACTCCTTCTCAAAAAAAATTAATGAATACCAACTCCACATATGTAAATTCATGCAAGAACTACTACAACTGAAAAAAACTGTAATTACCAAAATAATATAAAAATGGAGTTACCAAGAAGCCGAATAATATCTTCTTAACCCCAAGCTATTAGTAACCAGTCTGATCTTCATACTATTCTAGGTGATATGAAAACATTTTTATATAACCTAGGGTGAGTATATCCTTATACTTAGTAGGATCCTATAAGAATCCCCTCATAAAAAACTCAATAAAGAATGATAAATCATAGTAAACAACATGTGGATCTAACTTGTATCCTAAAAAAGAATATGGAGTTACCCACATCAACATGGATACTCTAAAAAAATAGATCCTAAAAGAGTATATTATATAATAAATAATTTCTAGGGTACCTCATTACCACTTCCCCAATAGGTTTACACTTTTACCCAACATCGCACATCCTGAGAATCTCTCTTCAAAATGCTCTCTTATAGACACCTGGGAAATGCACCAAAACATTGACACCATGCAACAAAATGTCTTGCGCATAGATATGTTGAATCAGGACCACCACATACACACAACAAGGAGTAAACATGTATTTTTTGGGAGCCACCACCACTCATATAACATGAAACACACATCGATTATTTTACCTCAATCCATTAACCAAAATATGTCATGTATGGATCATCCTTCCATCACAACCTACACATGTTATTTAAATAGTATTCGATAGGAAACAGTATCAAGAATATTTTTGCATGTAATTAACCACAAGAAAAAATAACCTTCTACACACATATGTGTGGAAATCTACCAATTGATCATAACATCACCGATATTAACTAAGAGAAGAGAGAGTGGCCACAGGGGGTTGTGATCCCTGCATCCTCCCATAAAGATTTTATGGAAGACACCCCAAGGGATAAGAATATATTGGGTGTCTATATCCCTAGTAGACAAGGTGGTGTATCATATATAAAGTAAAATGTACATGATATAATATGGCTCATAACTACACAATTTGTAGAACCTACCACTGTAGTCAACTGTAGCTAGCATCTCATAGAATCCATGATGCCACTAATAAGACACGATAACCAATAAGCACACAACCATTTACAGAGCTAAATCATTTATCTTATCCATTTTCAATCAGTTCGACATTATGTTAATTAATTTATTAACCATTAATTAACCATTTAGATTTAACACATTTCATTTTATTACCAACACAACAAAGCTCCATTCCTTCCTGGACTAACTAAACAATGTCCAAAATTTCTAAACAGAATAAACTCAGTATTGCATCCTTATAAGATACAACTTCATCTTTTTAACATCATTAATTCAATAATTTAGTAATTGAATAATCAGTTTTCATATTTATATATTTCTAGCCATCCTATAAAAGAATTCTACGATACAAGACACATGGGTCTGAACATGGTGAGTATATGAGCTACCTGTAGAATATTTTCCCTATATAACAGGAGCATAGACTCATCCATCATCGAGAAGATAAAATCGGAAAGCATTTGGAATAGCCCATAACACTTCTCAAATTTTTTAATAAGTGTAAGAAAATCCAACTACATCATTCATTGGATAATATAAAGAAGATTAAAACAATATATTCATCACTACAAACTTTCCCATTAATAGGTATTCTCATCTTCATCCAATTTTATCAATCACAATGTCTTCTCTACCACCCATGTGCATGAAAAAATGCATATAGCCACTCAAATAATAAGCATCAACCACAAACACTAGTCCACTCTTCACCCAAAACTACAAGACTCATATCGAGATCACATAACATGCAACATGAACTAACAATGCGACGAGCTTCCATCCCACAATAAAATCATTTAGGATTGATAATAAAAAAATATCCCATTACTCACAAGAATAATGAGTATGTCCGTTATATGAAATTGGTAAACTCATCCCCTTAAAAAAGTTATCATTATCATAAAACATGTTTTTATTACATCATGAATTAACCAATTCATTATTCAAATCTCTCAACAATGGGCATTCTAAGAATCAAGAAATCACCCAATTAATTAAAAAATAATTTACCATTTCATAAATAAAAATGATTCCACATGATTTTGGTTCATCAACCAATTTTATTAATCATGCATACTCAAATCATTTTTATGGACCTTGATTTTCAACAACTACTATATAACTGAATTCATTAAACATTATCACTAATCTTTAAGCCAATTAAATAAACAATTAATTTATAGATTATGTTACATAAAAATTTCCATTATGAAATACATTCTAAAAATTAAAAAATAGATATCACACAATACATAATATAAAGAGGAAAAATTTGTCCTAATAGAAGACAACAACCTCACCATGTGATTGATACTTATTTCTTTAATATGGTTCATATAATTATTAGGCAATTTCATTATCATCCAAATGGATTAATTAATAAGTCTTTATGATTGAACATATATAAATAGGGATTCTTCAAATCCGATACCTCAAAAAGTAATTCACATTCTTCTCAAAAAATGGATCAAAGATAAAGGATCATGATCACCTCTCCCACAATAACTACATCCGCCCAAGGATTCTGTGGTAAAAAACACCAACAAAAACCATAGTAACTCCATTAAAAACATTTTGATCATGATACATTAAATTGATAATTAATATGGGTGAAAATAGTTTGATAAAACCTCAATAACAGAGGTATATCATTGCTTATATCGAATAAGGATCACTATAGATCGATGAATGGAGTGAGGGATCATTCTAGGGATAAGGAATTCACAAAATGATGAGGAGAGGGTAATTGGGTCACACGGAGTTTGGGTAGATCCCCTTTATCAATAGACTTGAAAAAAGAAGTTGGAAATCTTTTTACAACGTACATCATTGTGGAATTACATCACGTGTAATGCCCTTTCACGTCTTGTAATCCCTAGAGGATGAGTTATTTCAAAAAAAAGTATCACCTCAGTTTTTTAGATATTTTTTAAACAATTAAATAATTCATGTCTTGAACCCCTCATTCACACCGTGACACAACCCATGAAATAGGATGTCACATTTTGTAATACAGTTACATGACGTTTAATCCCATTCTTAAGGAATTTACTTAACATAACTTATCTAAACTATTTCCCAGTCAATTTTGAGCACTTTGAACTTTGAAAACATGCTAAGGGTTAATCCATGCAGATCTGATCCCATACACCCTATCTTAGAAATCAAAAAAAATTATCCACATTTTTTCACATTAAAAAAAATTGGTTCGTTAAATCCCTAAAAAATTCATTCTATATATATCTACAAATACTCTAGTGTTCTTGTTTTAAGAATAATATCATCTATTGAGAGCTTATGGTGTATTTAAATAAAGATTATTTTAAGAGGAGGAATATGTTGAATATATTTGATTAGTTGTATTCAATTTATGAGTCTCCTAAATTTAAAATTATCATTTCAATTGTTTTAATAACATATTTTATAAATATTTCAATTTCAATTCCATATTATTAAAAAAATTATGGATGAATTTAAATGTAAATATATTATTGATAAATGATAATTTATATCTATTTTTACTTTAGTTCATCGGTTATCAATAAAAAACCATTTTTAAAATTTTATATAAAATATCTAGAAAAGGGAATATGGTATATTATATGTTATTTTATATTTGAAATAAAGGGATTATTTTCTACTTTGAAAACCAATATTTTATTTTGTAATATTTTATATGTATCCACGTTTTCACCATTGAAAAACTCACATTTCCTTTATTCTTGAAATTTTAGTATTGAAGATAGGGTTTCAAAAGAATGGAAAAAAAACAATTTTGTAAAATGTTTTCTTATGGTGAAAAAAAATAATGTTGAAAGGTTTCATTTATTATTATTATATTACGGTTCTTGGAATTTATTTATTATTATGTGTATATTTGTTAGAAATAGTGGATGGGTGAACCCAGTAAAGCACTTCAATTCATTGGGTAAAAAGATAGAGTGAGTTGATTAGTTTTCTCCTAGGAAAATATTTTAACTCTCTATAATTATTATTCCATTTTTAATCGTTAGGGGGTTTACAGTGGTAAACATGATGGTGATTCCATTTTTAAGGAATGGTTATTCCATATATATGAGTGACGTGAAAATGACTCATCATGTTGCATAAAATATTTATTCATAATTTTTATGCATGTTAGTGAAAATATGATGATTTATCTATGTATGAAAATGATATTATGTTTAAATAAAATTGCATTGTACTTATTAACACTAAAAAGTATTACATTGAAAAAAAAATATTAGTATCACATTATTTAAATTAAAAAATAATGGTTTTTTCCATTACGATTTATTTAAAATTTTAAAATTAAAACCATTAAATATATCTATTGATTTCTTAGGAGATAAAATTTATAATTTGAACCTAATTTTTTTTGAAAAAATTATATTTTTGTAGGAATTAATGGACTAAGGGGATTCATTTATTTTTTTGACCCATAATTGTTTTTTTCATACAATTATTTTAATTTTTATCAAAATGTATTAAGGGTGATTACATCAAAGGATTTGGTGAAAATGAAAAGTGTAAAGATCATTCATGAAACCAAAACTAGTTATATAATAAAAATAATTTTTTTGGATAGATGTGTACTATGTGGAAGATTCCACCTTGTCAAGTAAAATTTTTCATGTATCTGTTATTTCCTAATGATTTTACAGACTAAAATATAATGGTCATAAAATTTATGATATGTAATTATTGAGTTAAAAGAGAATATTGTGAAATATTTTAGGTTAGGACCTGGTAATATATTAAAAATAAAATGCTTACATATCATTAGAAAATAATTTTTTTACAGATCAATTAAGTGTTTCAGATACTATAATTTATTGAGGGCATTAAGTAAATCCAAATATGTAATAAAAAACTATTTGATATACACAAGCCCTTTTCATTTATATAAAAATTTATGAGGATCTTAGAATTTATTTTATTTCATATAAAAATATCATGTCACCTATCATATTTGGATAGTTAAATAACATAAAAGATATGAATATAAATATTTCATGGGATATAGACATCAAGATTGATGATAAAGGAGGTTTCAATGTTATAAAAGATGAAACTAATGATTGTATTTAATGTTTTAATTTTTTCATATGTTTGAAGAATTAGACATGAAAATATTTATGTTAAAAAATCATAAAGGCGTATTTCATATATTCCATTTTGAGGAATAATATTTTAAGGAATAAGATAACAAACAAAAAATTTATGGTTAATTAATGATTTTGAATAAAGGATGTGTTTATAAATGATATTAAGATATATTCTAAATATTATTTGAAACATAAAACACCGTACGATTATTTTATTGTATATATGTTTTTTTCAAAATGTGGATATATATGATAGATTAAATCAATTACATCCAAAATTGGTGTAGTTAAAATTGGTTGTTTATATATACTCTTAATTAATGATATAAAATAAATATTTAAATGAAAAATTGTGTTTAAATATGATTGATGTTTAACAAGTTACTGTCAATTATAATTATTATATGGTTACTAAAAAATTATCTCTATAAAAATTCGTATATGTTAAAAAGTAATTTGATGATAAAAATATTTCTGAGCATGTTTATAAATGTTTTCGGATGTTATATGATTTATATTAATATAAATATTTTAAAAATATAAAATTTATGGTATTGGGAATGGTCGTATTGATAAAAAACATCACTATCATGTGACATATGACAAATTCATACCTTTACTATATTTCATTTCCTAATGAGTATGATGTAATGTAATTTAAATCATAGATAATGATTAAAAATATATTGGGAGGATATTATTAACATATATATATCAATGGGGAAGAAAAGTGATTTACTGAATAAGGGATTGGTGTTATGTGAGGAGAATATCACTATATTTTTGAGAAAATTATATGGTTAATATAAATATAATATTAAATTATTTTATTTATGGACACAATTATGAATTAACTTTTTTAGTTTTATAAAATTTTTATATGAGTTTATAGTGATTCGGTTCATTTTAGGAAATGATTATCAAATCATGGATATTGTATAGCTCTATAGTGAAATTTTATGGTATGATACGTTAAGATTGATTGACGTTATTTCGATATAATTGTTATATATATGATGAATTTTCTTTAAATAAATAAATTTTTTTGATCAAAAAAATTAATATATTGAGGGTTTCAAGGACTGTTGCGCAAAGAATGATTTTCTCCTTAACCATTATGTGTTTCTATTGGCATTTGGAGATTATTATATTATTTTAATTTACAAAGGCATATTAATATTGGGAATTAACATACATTCATCTAATGATTCAAGTTTTCATTTATATATAATGTCATGAAAAATAATTTTTGATCCGTTTTTCTATTATTTTATCCATTAGAAGCAATATTTAGTACATCATTCCTAAAAAATAATTTATATTTAATGATTATATTTTGAATAAAAATATGAAATTTGTGGAATAAATTGAATAAATATTAAAATTATACCAGTTAATTATGTATATTTTGAATAGAATATCACTATAAATGGAAACAACGTTTTCAACACTTAGAAATGTATCCAAAAATGAATATGTTTTCCCATTTCCTTTATTTATGATGAACATATTCTCTTTTAAAGAATTTTTTTGGTTTGTCGTTATGTTGTCCTTAACATTATCACGATCATTCACTTTCATATGATCCATGATCTATGTCATATTCCATAATTATATTAGAATTACACTTTTCTTCCTTGCCCTTATATTCACATGCTACTAATGATTTTATATTTAATCTTAGTATGTGTTATTCAATATGACCTTTTTATTTCCATTTCACTCTTATCAAGACAGTATTTTATTATCCATTTTTATGATGTATTATTTCCAAAAAAATTAGAATGTCAATCCATTGATTACGTATATCATGTTCAAACTAAAATTATAAAATTTATTGAATGGGGGCATAATGTACCACCCTGTGTTTTTAAAAACATAATTATGTTCGATTGCATATATGCCACAAAAAATCGATCCAAATGAAAAATGAATATCAATTATATAAATAAAATATTTATAAATATGTTTTTAAATTAGATTCATTGAATAAAATTAACATATTTATTATTTATATATAAATTTACTACTCAATATAATAGTATAGATAAACTCTAATTAAATAATCACTCATTTTTTAAATACACTTTATTCCTCAAAAAATTTCTTTAATAATGGTTTTGTGTATTTTTTTAAATGTTACATATAAATTACTTTAGAACATTTATAAATTTCATTTGTTAAAATCGATATCATATATTAAATAATAAGATCTAAATATTCTTATGGTTAAATTTTCATTTGTAGAAGAAATACATTTTACAATGAATAATGCAAAAATGATTATTTTTATTAAAAATTATATTTACATTTTCAGTACTTATAAATTCATACTTTATTTTGGATTAGTTGTATAATTTATAGATGTATTATAAAAAATAGTAATCCAGATCTGGTTTTTGGAATTAATTTTAAACCATAATTTTCTAAAAAACAATTTTATAAACAAAAATGAATTATCCCTGGAAAACATTTATCACATTAGGATTTGTGAGATTATTTTCTAATTATATTGTTCAAATAAATTTTATTGAATCATATAAAATATATTCAATGTTTTTAATTAGGATTTCATTTTTTAGAAAAAGTATCCCTTTTTTAGTCTTTAGGAATAATACTCTTTGTAAATTCTTGTACAATTAGGGAGAAAAATGTGGATAATTATGTTAAAAAAATGATAACGATTAAATAGAAACTTCTTAACCTTACATTATTTTATTTTTAATTTATTAATATTCAATAATGATTCAAATATTAATATATTACTTTTTTACTGTTTTTCTCGGACTTTGGAAATTATAAATTTATATGTAGGTAAAATTTAAAATGTACTTCTAAATGTTTTTTATTACTAACATTTTTCAATGAAAAATAAAAATAATATAGGTTTGATTATATATGTTATATAGAAATAAAATAATTTTTATAATTTTAATTTATTCATATTTTTTATTGGTAAAATAATTGCCTTAAAACTAACTGAATGCCAACATAGTATTTATTCAATTAATAGATAATTTAAATAAATGATTTTATGAATATAAAAAATCATAAAATTTTCGGTAATTTTTATTTTCAATGGATTTTATTGAAAAATATTACTCATTAGGTATGTATGAAAGTAGGTAATTAAAATTAATTTGATTTTATTATGTTTTTATTTTCAAATTAAATGATTCATTATACAATTGACATTAATGATACTAAAATGAAAATAATGATGTATTAAATGATTTAAATTTTCTCTAAAATCTAATCTTCATCCATTGAAAATTAATAAGGTAAATAATACCAACCAAATTCAATTTATGATATTTCATCCTATTTATAGTATCATTCATGAAAACATTACTGGAAAAAACATTGATGCTACGATATGTTCTATAATTTTTTATAGGGGACAAAAAATACAGGGTTAAACAAATAGTCATGATCTATCAAAATATTATTTTTCGAGTTGATACTAACTAGTAATGTTCTTAAGATAAAAATATATCATTTGGGGTACATTTTTTCACAATAAATAATTGATATTAATTTAATATTTTAATTATTTCCTTAAATTTTCCTCTGTTATTATAAAAGGAAACAATATACCCTATTTCCTTCACAAAAAAATATAAATTCAGTTCATCCAATCCCAAAAAAATTCAAATCCTATAATACCATACCTTATTCTAGAGGACTATGTTTACATAGAATATCATCCTTATATGTATTAATATATAAAAAAACTCTATATATTCATAATTATTATAAGATGATGAATTCTCATAAATATTTGGAATCAAGGTATGCAAATCGTTTCATTAAAACCATAATTATAAAAAAATCATGGCTTATTTTCTAAATATTTAGATTGAAAATCTATTTTATAAAAACTAATATTATGGTTCTTTTATGATGAAATAAATGAATTTTAGAGGAAATATAATTTATCTTTAAACATTCATTTTTATTTTTTAAATATGAATGAATTTTTTGAGTTATATATAAATAAATTTGATTGGAATACAACATTATTTTTTTTACTTTGAGATATATGAAATCAATTGATTTTTTCCACAACTGCAACTATAATTTCATTTTGGATTCATTTATAAGCATCCATGATTATTTTTATAAAATACCACACCTATAAAATTTTAATAACATTTTAATTTTTATTGATGGTTACTAATATAAAAGGGATAAAAATATATATGAAAATGATTTATTTTTTATGTAAATTATGTTTTTTTATTTTATTTTTTAATGTCTTATGATTATATTATTGTATTTGGGAAATTTTTTGACAATGGGTGGATCCATTGTAAACAAATAACTAGTGAGCCTATTATACCTATTTATTTAATTGAGTAAAGGGACAAAGATAACTAATTAGTTTTCTCATAAGATATTTTCATAATTTACTATGACGTTTATTCATTTAGTAAACATGTTTATTTTTCCATTTCTAACCATGAATGTCATTCTATGGGTAACCTTGATGTTTATTACATTTTTAGTTATGAATGGTATTCCATATGTAATAGTGATAAGAATATGACGCAGCATGTTACCAACATGATTTATAGATTCATGATTTTTTTTAAAGTTATCCTATGATTTCACATGGTAAGATACTCACATTATTATTAATAAAATGAATTTGGTACTTCTTAAGGGTGAGGAGTATAACATCATGAAAATTATCTGTTGTGTTTTTAATGATGTCAATAAATCCTTTATGTGTTTCATAGATATTTTATGACATATTTTGAAAGTTTTTTTTTATGAAATGTGTATTTAATTTGATTTATTTAATATGAAAATGTTTATTTTTTACCCAATAGTAATTTTTAAGAAGGTGAAATATTATATGTTTTCATTTTATTACTTTTCTATTTATTTTTCATATATTCTTAACTGTGCTTGTTGTGCTCATCAAATTTTTATGTGTGTTGTTCACATTGTTTTAATCGTGTGTGAGGATAAATATGAGTTCAATATTAAAATTTGTACAGATATTTTATGGATTTAATTATTTTTATATCATTAAATTTATGTTTTTTTAAAAGAAGATACTTGTTGGATATATCCACTTTGTGAGGGATAATTACTTCTGTAAGGCCGAAAGACTAATCCACTAAAACTCTAAGCCATAATTATCAAAAAATGTAAGAGAAGTAATTATTAACTAAAAAAATAAATTTTTTAAATTTTTATGGTTAAGAAATTATATATTTACATATTCTCAAGTTAATAAATATAATTTGTAAAATATGAAAGCTCATATGAGAAAAATTATGAAATTATTAAATTATAATTACCGTATTTAGAATAGAAATGTTAAATGAATATAATATTCACAATTAAATGATTATTTTGATTTTGGGTTTAATTATTATTATGTTTTTACTATATATATGATGTGATAATAATGTATAAATATATTGGGTAACTATAGATGGTATCAATAAATATTATAGTTAATTATTGAATTATTGTAGAAAACTATTACATAGTATAAACATAGGGATCCCATAGAAGAAGTCATTATAATTGATTTTCATTGGTTAATAACTTATTTATTCATTAATTATTAATTTATTTTTTGTTTTAAGAATTTTATATTATAAAATTATGGGAAGCAGGTGGAACAAGACCACAAAACCACGTGCCAAATTTAGATAACATTGTTTTAATAAAATTCCCTTGGAAATAGGTGGGGAATGTCACAAACTCATAGTGGTACATATCCACCCATCAAAATTTATTGATAATTTCCTAAAGAATATGATGTTTATTCTTTTTCCCATGATAGTTCAATTAGTCATAGATTCTATTATGTTCTAACAAACACTGATATTTTGTTGGAAATCACATCAACTTGATGTAAAATAATGAGTCAATTTATTATAAAATATAATTTTTGGGCTTCATTGTTTTTATAAGTAGAATATTACTCAATTAATCAACCATTTGGATTCATAAATTTATCAATGGTTGAAATTGATCAATAAATTAAAAAATTTAATGAATTTCATAATTTGAAGTGCGAAAATTATAGAAAAGTTATTTCATAATATATAATTCTTCTGAACTATTCAAATGATTATGTATTGATAATTTATATAGGTTTAGATAAATCACAGTGAATATATCATAACCAATGTTGTGAATTTCACAGTGCATTTCGAGTATCATTGTGTACTTGTTATATATAATTACTACGAAATAAAATTCATTTTATTCTATTTGAACACATGTATGTGAATAGATATAGATATCATAAAATTTGGGAGGAATGAAGAACTATTTTATTGTGATATCAAATTATATATAGATTTTTTAGAATTGTATCATATATATGTAAACATGAAATTAAGAGTGTGTCTTCACATTAACGAATGAAATCATAATGGTTGAAAAAAGATTTAACCTCCTACATGTAAAATATTTGGGAAGAACCATCAAACTAGTTACCTAAATGGATGAATTTAATGATTCATGTGTGGGCGAGATGGGCATCAAACACATGAAAATTAAAGAGAGATGAATTAGTTGAATCATCTGTTGGTGTTATGGAAGAAGAAAACCAATGAACCAACCATTATCCAATGAATTATTCATAATGAGTATAGTCACTATGAAATCTAGTATACAAATATAAGTGCATTTCATGATAATCAATGCTGAGAACCACCATAAAGTTGGGATAAATTGAATGATTACACAATAACCATGGATATGACATAGCAAGGACATAATGGCATTCAATGTAACCATTATATTATATCAAAATACTGAAGTTTATATTTGGATAATTTTAATAGTATTTAGTAAATAATATACATTTTTTACAAATATTGAGTCTCTAATAATATACCATGAAGTAGATATTTATATAAATACACATAGTTATGTTATCATTAATATATAATATTTATACTCTTCGAATGATAAAATATTTTCAATGATTCTTCTATAAAATCATGTAATAATTATATGATAGTAATTTCATGCTATATGTGATTGGGATTGGCTATCATTATATAGTTCTCATACAAAATTTTACTAAAGAAAATTCTATATCGATATCCACAGACATCCTATAAATTGATATAAAAGAAAGGATGGTCAAATATTTCTTATATAATGTTACATAATGGCTTGGATGTTCATACTTCATGAAAAATCATATCTTTGTACAATGGTTGACTTAATGGATATAATCATTCTTGTGGATATTCCCATTGTTTGGGAATATATTAATATGTACATTGAGGAATTTCTTCGACTTACTTCAAATCATGGGTAATATTTCTCAATAAAACTTGTATCAGGAGCCACACTTTTATAAAGGATACCCAATAATATGGATATAATATAATTATATGATAAAAACATCATTTAGAAAATGTAATTGTACAACCTTTTGCATCACCATCATGTACCCCAATGCTCTCATTTTAATAATAATAACATATCTATGTGTCATTGAATCAATAGATAATATCTCAAAAAATCAATATAATGAAAAATTATCCACGACAAAGTATTGATGAATTATTAAAATAATATCAAGTATATAAATACTTCTCCAAAATGAATCTTCACAATTTATATCTTCAACAAAGGTGGGGGATGATATATTCACGAGAGATGATTATAGACACTATTATATATTCAAAAGTACTATATTTTGGATGAATAATGTTACATTCATGGGAATTGTTATCATTATAATCAGAATATATGTAGCTACATCAATGTTAGTATTGATTGAGGAATGTAGAACACACACAAGTTTCATAGTGCACAAATTTGATTTAGATTATATTTAAACCATCAAAAAATTTTGAGAAACATTCCATGATTATTTAGATAACTAACTATGTTAATATGGAATGAGGTTATGTTTATTTTGTATTGGGAATTTGAGGAAGTATTCAATAAACTAAAGAAGATTCAAAACACTAAATCAATACTCAGACTCCCTTAATATGGATAATGTTCTATAACCAAATTTCATTAATAAATTACGGTCCTGTATTGCATAATCATTAGAAATGATAATGTAATACCCTACACCTATTGAAATTTTATGATCCACAATTATTACTAAATAATGAATTATATTACATTGTAATAAGTTATAATTTTAGTAATCATACAGATACACTATCTAAATTATCATGTGTGTGACATACATATCAATCATAGATATTTAATTATATGTCCCACATAAGGAATATAATATACACAAAAAATAATTGTTAGAATTGATTACGGATTATGACTACTCAATCAATTTATATCATAGGAAGGGAAACATATGGAATATTTTATAATTATAAACTATCTTGTATCATTATCCATGAGGATTATAGAGATATATCATAACTTCCTATAAATATTGTTTTCCGATATGGAATGCCAAAAAGATAGAACTACATCCAATAATTTTTAAATAGAGGTTCAATAAGTCATTGTAGAGAGGATAATGAAACAACATAAAGAAGAGGTGATGATAAAAAAACATCATTCCCTGAAAAAAGCTTATAATTTGGATTCAACACTGATGAAAAAAGAGTTTTGATTTTTGGGAAATGATTATGCATATGATCTGACCAGAATATAAAAAACAAGATAATGATTGATTCTCATTCATAATCATTTCATACAACTATATTCAATAAATTTTATAAAACATAATATTTTTATGATGATAGATTTTGTAAACTATTATATATTTTACTATTAATTGAAATGTTCCAAATGATCAAAAAAATAAACAATAAATCATAAACTCTTGAAATTGAATGTGGTTTATTATTATTGGATAAAAATATATTTTGAGTTTTATTTTGGAGACAATTTTCTCTATCATATATAACTATAAAATGAAATCATGGTGAATGAGAATATGTAAATTTAATTCCCAAATATATTCACCCCATTCTTGATAGATGTTCTCATTGGACTTGTGGACAATTATATAGAACTTACACTATACATGGCTCAATATTGTGATGTGTTACATTTTACAAAACAAGGAATTATATACAAGATACCTCACTGGTAATAAATATATATATATGGTACTTCTAAACCATTATCTTTATCATAAGGATTAAATTTAAAGATTCGTAGTCTATAGAGATAAAAAATTTATAGAATAGTGGAATTGACCCTGTTAAATTGCATTTTTGATTCCATTAGTATAAAGATGACACATGAGAAGATAAGGATGATATGAAATATGTTTAATATAATATATTATCTATTGATTATATTATTTAAAATTAAAATTAGGTAATTTATAATGTGGAAATAATGTAACAACCAAAGAATTTATACATATTGAATTTTGTTTATGGAAAAATATAACTGCCATTTTTAAGACTATTATATAGAATAAAACACATGCATCATAGAACAATAAAATAATATGATTTATTTAATTTAATGGGAGTATAATATTTAGATAATTGATAATATTAAAATGTGATAATAAACCCAAAAAATAATTTTAATCATAACATTTGGATCATTACCATTTAATATAATTATCACACCCACAACAAACACAATAAAAACAAAAAAACACATTATAAAATAAAAAAAACATCATAATAATGAAAATACATAACCATGATATAAATTTATATTAATGAATAATAAAGTAAATTTGAGCAATTTATATGTTTTAAAAAATAAGACATATGGAATAATAATGTGACCTTTAGCACTTTTAGGAATAATAACCTTGTCATTATATTATTTAATAATCCATGATAATAGTATAACTAAATATAAAATATTAAAATAACATGTATATAATAATTTCCATATATAACTTATGGAAAATATATATGTGATTTCGATAATGTATTTATTGATTTTAGAAACTCAATGAATATGTATGTTTATTTCATTATATATAATGAAATCCTTCGTTTTATTATAAAAATTAAAATTTACCAATTTTGGAATAATAATTTGAAATTTTCATTTCATTTTTCAAATCATCACTTCATAAATATATAAGGGGGATTTTTTGAATTTTTTTGTGTAACATCAATTATTTGGGGAATAATAAAAATATATTTTTACATAAGTGATATGATTTAATAAAATGAATCATTATGTCCAAATGAAATTTGCTTTTCAAGAATGGCTTCAACGATAAAAATTTATATTATAAGATAAATTACCAATTTAAATAATAAACATAACTTCCAAATAATTTTTTTTTTCCAATAGTATATAAAATTAAAATTTTTCATTAATGAACAATTTTACATTTTTCATGTTTCCTTTAATAGAAAATAATAAATTATATGTATGAAAAGTTTTTAAATTAGATATATATTAAAATTTTGTTAAAATATTTTTCATAATTAAATAGTAATCTTTATTACAAGTTTTATCTTGTAAATAATAATTTATTAAATATTTCATCTAAAAATAACCTTTTCCATTGTATAAATAACATGGTTTTCATGGAAGGAAATATCACATCCACTTATCAATTAAAAAATATACTCAATTCACTCTTCGTTATGATCTTAGTGGCCTTATAAATGTTATACATTCATAAAATACCATTTCTTCCATTCAATATAAGAAGATGTAAAACATCAATGAAGATGTTACCCAAGTTCTCTTTTTATTATATTTATTATTTTTTATTTCTAATCTCTTATTAAATTTCAATTTTTTATATTTCTAAAAAATTTCATATACAGTTATAGAACATTCTAATGTTATTATGATATTGTTAACACTATTTTAATCAATTTCTAGTATTTATATAATCACTTTCTCTCCATCCACGTTTAGGCATGGCCCATTAATGGTGGGATTCATCTACCAAATAAGTAATTTTAAATTGGTTACATATCACCACCTACATAACTGGTTAGTATATAGTACATGATATATTAAATATTTATTTTAATATATTATAAATTTATTATATAACTGTACAAAAATATGATTTATAAAAAGAAAAAAATGATATGAAAAAGCAAACAATCCATTCCAAATGAAAACATGAAAATAATCCAATTAATAATTAAAATAATGAAAAACAAGTAATATTAATTTATATTAATTGTTAAAGTGATAATAAAAAAATATTAATAACATATGGTATCATTTTTAATTAAATAAATTTAATCTACATGATCTAAAATGATGATGAAATAAAACGGGGCCTAAATCCTAGGGAACTATTAAAATTAACTCTTTTTTGAGGTTTAGCTTCTATTGTTATAATATTTTACATTGAATATTTTAAAAATTACATTTATGTATATTTTAGTTTCTTTTACATTTTTTTAATTGAGATATTCACGATTATACCTTTTTTGGAAATTTTATTACAAATCAAATAATTAATATTAAATATTGATTTTTTTAATAAATACACAATACATACAATATAGTTTTTTTATTTTATTTGTATAATAAATGATCTATTTAGGAAAAATTATTTTTTTAAAATAAAATATTTCATTATTCATTTTGGAACCTCAATTGTTACACATCAAAAATTCCTTATGTAATCATTATAAAACCATCACATTTCAATGGGTTTATTTATTTATTACAGTTTCCATATCATTCCCTTCAATGTAGAATGAAAAATTATTATGATTTGAAGTTGTTATTGGTGTGATATAAATTATATTTCCCACCAATACATTGTTTAATGTGATATATTCATTAGATTATATGTATTATATATGAACTTGATGCATCCTTTTTTTAATTTTTTTTATTAAATGAAATTTATTTTTATGTTATGCATATAATAAATACACGGTTTATTCACAACTCATGAGTTGTTTTTAACCAAAAAGTTATTCGTTTTAATTATATATCATAATCCACCTTCAAATATCTTTTAAATTATTCTCGAAAACATAAAATAATGGTTTCTTATAAATATGTTGATATATTTCATTTTCACGCATAATATATTAATTTACCCTTCACATTCATACTATGTTATTATTCCAATATAGGAAATTTCTTACCTTTTTTCGTTGTTATATATACATATAAGCAGGTAATAATATATATAAATGATTCTATAAATTATATTATGAGGTTGATATTGAGGGAAAAAAATGTGTATAATTTTATGAAATATATTATCATACAAACCTCGTTTTTTAACACTCCAACACATTATTTCCAGCACTATATTATAAATAGTTTTTCATTTATATTAAAAATGATGAAATAGTTATATATAAATGATTGAACCCTCAATAGGAAATTTAATTCATTTTCTAAAATCTAGAAATATGAAAAATTATTTTTTGAATCAAATCATACTCATCCATTTTTTTATTATGGAAAGGGATGAAAAATCAATTTAATATATATTGAAATGTTTATAAATGTTGATGAAAATGAATGATTAAAAAATAAATTCTCAAAATATGTGAAAGGAAATAATTATTCATTATCTAAATTATACCTAAATAAAAACAACTATTAAATATAGGATTCAATTATGAATCCTATAGAGGTGTAAGAGAATATATTTTATAATGGTCTTAATGAAGATATTCTAATAGCCTTCATAGAAAACTTAAAAATGGACGATATTGGTGATGGGATGATATATATGTCAACAAAATTGAAATCAATTCTCAATTATAATATGATCATAAATAAATTTTTGTTTGTAGAAAACCTAAATAAAAGTCCAATGGTGTTGTTTAAGATTTTAGTCGCTATATACAATATTTTTAATTAGATAAACCTGGGAAAAATATGGAACACGAAAGACTCCAAAAAAAATTCTAGAAATATAAAATAATGATGATTATCGTAAAATAAAAAATAATTATTGAAACTAAATAATAATTTTTGAATAAATTATAATTATGTATATAGGGAAAATATTTAAGGAAATAACATAGAAAATATTGATTTATTATTATATATCAATGATCAAAAAAAGATCATAAATCCAATAATGATATGTGAAAATTATATGGGTAATATAATGATTATTTTGAGATTAAAAATTGTAATTCAAATGATCATTCTTAAAATTTCCCACAGAATGATTATGAATAGAAGAAAACTAGTAGTGGCTATTTACCACATGTGACAAATAAGTGGTGGTTCATGAGAACCCACATTAACCCACAACAATGATAAATAACATCCTAGATGGCTTATAAAAATAAAAAAAATATGTTATCCAAAAAAACATATAATAAAAAATAAAATCTAATCATATCTTTTTTTGAATGAATGTAAAATGAACAGTAAATTTTTTATTGAAAATATTATTTTCAAGGAACAAAATAAAAAAAATGAGTTAAACAAAAAATCATAATTTTTGTTTATAAAGTATATTATTTAATGTTTTAATGGTTTCAACAAGAGGAAATTAGATTATTAATAAAGTAAAATAGATATTTTCTAAAGGAAAGTAAAAAATAAATATCACACTAGTTTGAAAAATTATCATATTGGATAAAAATAGAATAAATTTTTTTGTCACTATAAGATGAATTTTCTCCCATTTATATATTTTTTGAATTATTTTATTCACTATAAAAAAATAAACACTGATAGGAGTTGATGTAAAAGGAATATAAGAATATGATAATTTTATTGATATTAATTTCAATGAAATAGATCAGAATAGAGTGTGAATCCAGGATACTAAATGTATATCCTATTTAATGGGAAATAAAGATCATGTCTTGGGAATAATATATTTTTAATAAAGTGTTTTCTTCATATATTATTCTATTGAATTTATTGGCTCTAAAAAATAAAAAATAAAAAATTTAGACTTGAGGTGGATTTATGTATTTTTAGTTGATGTCCATAGACATAAGTGTATGTTTTGGGAAATTGTTCTTGTGTTTAATTTTACTAACATTTAATTTATTATAATTGGAATATATTATATTGTTTTAATGACAGTGAATCTCAGATAGGATAATCTAGACATCATTTTTGTATTTTAATACATTTTTTTAAATAAGGGGTTAATATAACAAGTCTGTTCATAAATTGCATATACATTTTATCCAAAATTCCTTATAATAATCGGTGGAAGATAAATGAGATCAATATCTCACTAAAAATTTACATGATCACAGTCACACGTGCGATTAAAAAATAAACAAAATGATTTTATATAATACAGGTAATCTAAATTAATAAAATATATGAAGGTTCTACAAGTTAGTGTATGTTTATTTCTATGATTCAATAACACATAAATCCAATTTTTTTAAAAATAATCCATTTATTATGGATCAATGACTACATATTCATAACCAATATTATGGTTATCTGTTATAAATATGAAGTGGTTTACAAAATTAAATTCTATTAGTGTTGAGTGGAGACTATTATTGGTATTAAAAATCTGAAATATCTGATTAACAGTGGAATGAAATTTAACCATAATACTTTTTATGATTAACATGAAAAATAATTCATAACGGATCTATTTCCTTGTATGGGAACTCCTCTAAAATAACTTTTAGAGGAGGTAATGATTAATTTAAAAAAATTCCCCAGGTTATTTCCATTAGAAAATATCTACAAATAATATATTTTAAAAATCTATGATTTACTATGGGTAACATTTCTACGGAAGAATTATTGTCTCTATAAGATGATATGATTACATACTAGAAGAGTTATAGGATAATGATAATTATTAACTATATTTTTCTTTTTTGGTTACATGTTTTTTATTCTAAACAATTCAAAACATCAATACATGAAATAAACTTGTAATTATGGTATATTTCCTGGATACACATCTAAAATAAATAATAAAAAGTTAAATAAAAATTACCTGAAAATAATTGAATGTTAGGACATCATAGTTTTGGGATATAAGAATAATACTCATATGAATAAACAAAATTCAAATAAACTAGATGAAAAATTAATTAAATATTTAGAAGTACAAATGATATATATGATTCAAAATAAAAAACTCCTAATGAAAATAATGAGTTAATATCATTACATTGAAAAAACCGATATTATAGATAAAATAAATTAATAAAACAACATTATTGACTGGTCATCTATGGTAAATTCTAAAATATTTTTGACTCAACAAAAAATACTAATTAATATCTCATTTATATTAAAATATAATAAGATGCTATAAATTATTAGAATTGTCTCATGGAAAATAATGAAAAGGTAGGAAAAATTTAGATAAATCATGAATGGGAATGGATATAAATTATTGAAGATAAAAATATCAATAGAACAATGTGGGTATTACATAAAAATGCAATGAAACAAAATAATTTTACAAATTCATGGATTATGTGAAACTAAAATGAGAATAATAATAATTAATATTGATGTGTCATTTTATATGATATATTTTATAGATAAAATATAACTTTTCTTTGATATTGATGGGTATCAGGGACACAAGGTCTTCCAAATAGGTATCAAATCATTATTCCACTGTGGATTTAATTAGAAAGTGTTATAAATTTAAAAATAAAATTAATTTCATATTTATGAATATAAAAATAAATTTTACCTATTTATGAATGATTTATAGTTGATGATGAAAGAAAAAATGTCTTTGTATTCTTGGATTGATGAATAATTTCATCCTTTTCTTGTATTTTTATAAGGTTGTATAAAAACATGAATTATAATATAAATACTATACATAATTTTATTTATCACATAATATATATTTGATTGAATGATTACTATTCCATGTATTTTCTAGAATTTATAAGGCGTGATATTGAGATGACAAGGATTGGTGATTTTATATTTTTCATTATTTTTCAAGTTTGATAAATATTAATAGAACATTTCCATCATAATCTATATATTCAATAAAAGGCGCTAAATGTATTTTTAATAATTTAATCCATAGTGATGATAGAAATATCTAATAGGATAAGTATTAAATTGAAAAAAATTGAAAAAATGATGTAATAGAACATAGAAAGCTATTTGTGAGCACAATATATTTGTTTGCAAAAAAAACCATACAATCTATTTCATTGTTTCAAGCTATATGGTACCATAGAAATCCCAAAGGAGGATGATTTTGAGGATTGATAAAGATAAAAACGTGTGTCAAATGTATAATTTATTTTTGATTATTTTAAGATTGAGGATCTATGCATGATTTATTTAGATTTATGATTAATTAAGGATCAAGTTAAATGGATCATCAGTAACACCCTGAATTTTATATGTGAGATCTATGTTTTAAATAATATACAACAACAAACATCGAACATAAATTAAACAACAAATGTTGTTACATCTTTATAGTTATCACATAGTTACTGAATTAGCAAGTACAAATTAGATTAACAAAATTATTATATATATATATCTAATATGTTCTCAATACAAATTTTTAAAAAAAATATTATGAAATAAAAACATGATTTTTTAACAAATTCCATTGTTTTCCAAAAATATGTTTAATTAAAAAATTAATGTATGTATTTTTGTGAATGAATATTTCAATTATATTATATCACATTTATTAATTATATTTGATAAAAATGAATCTATTATTTAAATTTATAAATATGAAATTTTCTTACGATACAATTTTTATTATTTTATGAATAGTTTAGGTTTTCAATGAATACTAAAAGATTCAGCTTTCAGTTGAATAATGTGTGTTCATTTATAAATTTTTAAAATAAACTGGTATATTTACAATAATTTTAAGGTAATAGTAGTTACGTTATATTATAAATAATATAATTAAGTTATTTGGAATAAATTTCATTTTTGAACACTATATAAAAACATTCTCTTTGAAAAGATGTTATTTATATGAAAGAAATGGTATTATGCATTCAATTTATCTTTTTTCATAAAAAACAAAATTGAACACTATAAGTTAATTATATACATTTAGATTATATATTATATATTATATAAAAAATAATAACATTCACATTATATTTTTTCAAGGTTTTGTATATGAATAAATTAGATTTTCTACATTAAATGATATTTTTCTCTAAAAAACATTTCATCACATTTTGTGAACATAATAATTTTTTTTGAAATATTTATAAATTTAAAATTAATAAATGGAGTCCATATTTGGTTTTTTTATATCATTTTTGGTAAAAATCACCCTTTTAGATTAGATTAATACATATAGTAACTATTATAAAAAATTTTCCCTCAGTAAATAGTATATCTGGTCAATATAGATTAAAACTTATTTTTTTGGAAAAAAATATTAATAATAATTAATCTATGTTGAATTCAATTCAACCCTTATCACCTTAGTCTAGACTATTAATTTTTTATGGTAAACATTTCTCAGAGAATTACCTATATAGTATTTAAATCATGAAATGATTCTAAATTTCACTCTCTTAGTCGTAAATATCTCTTATGTGTTCAAACATGAAAAAATCATTTTGTAAATGACAATTATTACTAATGAGATTACCATGATAACACATATTTTTTAATAATATTTTTTAATTAATTGAAAATATAATTATTTTATAAATATTTAAAGTAAAATACATTTACTGATTTGTTGTGTTCAATGATTTTTGTTGAAAAATTTTACATATTAGAGATACATGGAAGAAATATATTCTAATTGGAAAATTTTCATAATCCCTTTTATATTAAAGTAAATTATTAGTTTCATTAATAACATTCATTTAATTTCTAAGATAAAAAATTATTATTAGTTTTTATTAATATTATTAAAATATTGACTGAATTCAATTATGCAAAATATATTCAAAATGTCATCCATTTTGAATTTATGTGTCAATAGATAACTTATTAGTAAAATTAATACCCTTAACGTGTATAAATGACTTTACCACGATTGTAGGTAAAGAGGGATAAATAATGGTTCAAAAAAAGATAAGGTTTATACGACTATATAAACATGTTCCAGTTATATTATTCTATGTAATTAGAAATAAATCATACCTTATCATTTAGTCTATGGTCAAATAAATATATTTTTATATATAATGAAATAATTAGAACTTTATTCGTTTAGATATTCCAAAAAATCCCCTCACTAAACGTATAAAAGGGAACCTCCTCTCCCCAAACCTTCACACATGTTTATCCATATAGCTTGAGAAAACCCTATAAAATCCATCTCTATCAGTCATGCAATTTCTATATAGGTTTGGGTCTTACAAAAACGATATTTAAATTAGAACATCCAAAGAAGAGTCCATTGTCATTCCCAACCTCTTTCAATTTATGTATTCATTCACATCATTGAATTAATATTGAAAAAATTATTATATAATATGAAAATTACAACATATATATATATATATAATTTTCTTCATGTAATACCCTATGACCATTTCATCTTCCATGAAATGTTAAATGAAACCGCTGTTTATGCGAATTGATAACCACTTCCTCGTGAACAATCTTAAATTGATATTTTTTTTATTTTCAATTCACATTGATGGTAATAAAAATAGAATTAAATAATATTTAATATATATATATAATATAATATTGATTTTGTAAAGATGAATTATTAATTATATTTTATTCTATTTATATATATATAAAATGGAACCATAGTTCATTTTTTTGTACAAAATACCATCTCCATTAGCAATGTAATTAACATTCCAATATGTTCCATTGAATGATGATTATAATTATATATATATTATATGATAATTATATAATTTTTATCATTATGAATATAATGGATCCTTGATATAGGTACATGGATTTTAACTGCTGAATAAAAATACTCATGAAAAATGAAATATTATAGGTCCAAAAACCTTGATTTTAATATAAAATTATTAATATGCTAGTGATAATGTTTAAAAATTGATATTATAATATATTACATGTATATAAATTATTCTTTTTTATATGTGTAATAAATTTGAAAAAAAAATTATGTAGGGGGATAGAGTATTGTTGGTATAAGTTGATATCAGTGTAATTGTTATCATTTAAAATTATCTTCATTCTGATATATGTTATTTCATGCACCTGCCTTATTTTTGGTGGTGTATATATTACAATTAGGCATTTTCTATCCTAAAAATATTTAATTTAATTATATTAAATTTTTAATTTATATCTAAATTATCATGATTATTATTATTCAAATGTTACTAATGTGGAAATGGTTTTTTGTTAAAATATTTTAATCAATGATGATTGTTTATGATTTAGTATCTAGTGAATAAATCTTATGATATACCTCACCATAAACACATGAAATTTGGACTACTCTCATTAATTATTTAGAATACATATTTTATGATCATTATCCTAACATTATGTACTAAATCATATGAACAAATTTTAATGAAAGTCAACATTTTTACCCTAATTAGTTTAAAACCCATTTTCTTCTATATATAAGTTTTTAAAAAAATATTTCTATAATACTTTTACTACTGTAATTATATTTTTTAAATCCCTTTTAACACATGATTTTCATTTTAAAAAATTTATAATGAAATAATTTTTTAATTTTTTTTGAATTAGGATATTTTGGAAATTTTGTAAACAAATGTGGAAGGTATATTTTATTTTAACTTATATGGCATGAATGAAATTTTATCTCATCATGGACAACAGATTATATTAATATTATTTTATATTTCTCCATTAAAATTTTCAAAGAGAATTATTTTCTTAATATTTTGTGAATTTTATGTTTTAAAAAATTTATTTTCAATTTGGATGGCGTATATTCCATTTATTTGTTTCTGTAATATTGTTATGGTATATCTATTCATAAATGAAAAAAACCCATCATTTAAATTATTATTTATTGGGGATATTATCCAAGTGTAATATCCTTATAATTTCTCTAGATGGGCTATTTTTTTATTTTTTTATTTTATCAAACTTTTTCCACTTCCACGGGTTATTCTATGATGAAATGGTTTAATTTTTTATGAAACTAATTTCTTTTCCCTAGGTTACGATATAATGAAATGTTTATAAACCCTATTTATCATATTCAGTAATTATATGATATATATTTTTTGATATTTTTTTTCATCTATATGAGATTAATTATTTGACGTCTGAGTATGGATCTTATTTCCCACCAATGCATTTGGTAAATATTGGTATCTTATGAGAAATATAGGACTAAAATGAAGAGTGCCCCATTTCAATAAGGGTATCATCCCACTATGATAATAATTGGGGCGAATCTTGAATATTTTCATGGTTTTAGTTGTGAACCCAATCCACTATAATAATCGTATATGGGATGCTTGACTACTATGGAAATGGATTTCAAAACACATGTGTATTCCAAAAACCTATGCTTTATACCAAAAATATACTCTCAGAGTTAATATAAATTTATACCTTTATGATTAAAAACATATAAACTAAAAAAAATTATTACATGACCCCTGATTATGTTCATTGAAATGTAGAGTATGGTTTTAAAATGAATGGTCACGTTCTTATACCATAATTATATTGAAATATTTTTATCTCCCTAGTTTACACATACTGAGCATCTAAGATAACCCTTTATTATGGTTTCATTTACCCATGATATGAATAAATGTTTTATGTAAGATTTGTCTAACATGATGATACTTTTAAGGAATGAAGTGAGGTAATGGGTAGATATTTTATGAACCTTTTATTGTATACATTTTTATAAAGATAGTAATCCATTACCAATATTTTATGGATTTCAAGGTAATGAATTAATATTCCTCTAAAATGATATCTTATGTATCTAATAAAATAATTAGTCACATTATATAATATTATAGTCAAGTTTTATTTAATATAATGATATTTGGAATAAAGAACATTAGTGAAAACTATAGGGATAGGTCTAAATACATGAGAATAAACTTATGGTTTTATAATGATAATGTACTTTTGAGGTCAATGTGACATATTAATAGATTAAATTATTTAGTATTCCAATAAATGATTTAGAAGTATTTTAATGTATTTTTCCTGAGAATGTGGTTTCTTTATATTTTAATTGTTTCTTAAAATATATATTTTTGTCTTCACTAATGGCTAGATTAAGAAGGAATCATTTTAACACAAGTGTGAAAATTAAAACTATTAATTATGAAAAAAAACCAAGTGATAGTTATATCAAAATATACTGTGATTATACCCCATCAGTTATCAAGATATAATAATAACTACAATTACATTAATTTACAATATAACTCAATAAACAGTAGAAGAATTATGTTCACTAAGAACATTGGGATGAATACCATAAAGTAAGGAAGATTTAATTTTATTCTTTTCATAAATGTAGAATGAGGAACCATGAATAATGTATCAAAAGAAAAGAAAAATATTTTCTGTGTTGAAATTAATGGATTGATGAAATTAATATCAATGCGAAAATTAATATTTCAATAGAGGGATATGATTTTGATTTTATGATACCATTCCAAGAGTATAGTCTTAAAATTGGGTAATCTAGGCATTATATGTGTCATAACTGTCTATAAATGTTAAATCTGCGACCATGGAATTAAATATATGATGACAATTGATTCATGAAAAATTATTTAAGTGTTTATATATTATGATCTAGGAATAATGTCATATAAGTGTTATATCACAGATATTTTAGATATTTGGATAATTATTCATCTATGTATTATTTGAAAATATGATTTGGGAACATAATTTTAATGGTAACAATAACAAATAAAAATAATAATTTTTAAATGGGATAAGGATATGATTTACATTTTTGAGATAGTCTTAGATTATATTAAATTTATTGACTTTTAACGAATTATTTAGGCCATCATTGAGGATGGGTATTAAATTATAAAATTTATGTTTCATATTGAGTAGCATGTAAACATAATTTGGAAAAAAGAGTAGTGTAAAATTTTATATTCATATTTGTATTCATGTTTGGTTAATTTAAGTGTTAGGGATATCATTGAGATTTTTTATTTTATTAAATATTCATTGGAATTGATACCCCCTTTTGAGGGTTTAGTTGATGTTTTTATGGATTAATACGAATATATATCAGGGTTTTTGCAATAATAAACAATCAGTTATTAAATATCCATTTGGGTGAGTGAATGATTTGATGTTAATTTAATTATTATATACTATATAGTATGATGTAGAAAATATATTTTTTGAAAAGTAAATCATTGAAAATAACATATTTTAAAATATATTTATGGTTATTATAAGGATTAAATTTTAGGTTTGTATATTTGTTTTATTTGTGATATTTTATAGAAGTTAACTATAATACACGATTATAATGTAATTCATCATGTGTGTTATTTATATTTATGGGGACTTTTTATTGGGTTGAGTTGTATGAAAACATTATGTTAGACTTTTAATTTAATATGGAAAATAAATTGGGAAGAATTAAATTAAATATATTTACAGGTAAGTGAAAATGTTCAATGTTTCCATTGAAGATATAATATTAAATATTATAGAGTATGTTGAGGTAATTTTGTAAATAGGGTTGTTCGTGAAATTATTTAAGGGAGAAATTGTTTTTATTTTGTAAAATTTTATAGTTAAAATTTTTATTTCACGGTTTATTATTATTTTTAAATATCATATACTGTGGTAACCATTTTTTAAAACATTTTTGTTGGAGGAATAACCATATATTTTTTTGATCCATTAAATGTTTATATTATACATTATGTGAGAACAATTCATTTTGGAATCTATATAATTTGAGAAAATGATTATATTATGATAGAAAACAGTTTTAGTGTAAAACTACACAATCCATGTAATAGTTTTTCCATATGTTCAAATTATATATCGCAATGGAATACACAAAACAGATGAATATAATATTAATACAATAATGTATTCATATATCATTTAATTTTGATGAATTTTTTTCCTTTAAACCCATCACTAATTCCTAGTTTTATAGTAATTATCATTCACCTAACTATGTTCTATATCGATAAAAAATTTCCCATGGAATATATTTTTTGTCTTCATGTTCATATTTTTAGTTCCCACTATTTTTCTCCAATTTGGGAACCTGTTTTCTTGTTAATCTAGATGACCTAAATATTATCTCTTCCTTCAATTTAATAGTATATATTATTATTCTTTCTTACAATATGGGATTTGATAAATGAATTTTAATATATCAACCCTTTTATTATCAGGAATTATTTCAAATGGATGATGAATAATTTCATAAAGGTTGATGGAATGTATTAATATGAGTTTATTAATAGAAAAAAATGTTTGATAGCTTATATGTTTTGAAAAAAATATCTTCAAACAAACAATGAAATATTATTGTTTAGTGATCATTGACACTGAGTATATGAATAAGTAGGTATGTATATGATAATTTATATTATTATATATATATATATAAATAATTGTATAAATAAAAATGTATTGATTAATTATCTAGAAATCATACGACAATATTCATGTTAAATCAATTTATTCTACAAAAATAAGTTTTCATAAAATATTTTTTTCATTCACTTCTGTGATTTAACATGATAAATGATTTCAATAACATTTAGTAAAAAAAACATTATTTAAATTATTTTATTTTTTACTCACAATGTAAAATATATCTTATGATGAATGTTTGAGAATTTTCTAAAATTTAATATTTTTCAATGAACATTGAAAAATAATTATTTATATTGGAAAATTTATTATTTCAAGTATTTAAAATATAAAATTTCGTATTAAAATCCTATAAAATAAAAAAAATATTATATTATAATTAATAAAATTGTTAACTTTAATTATTTTAATTTTATTTTTAGTAAAAAACCATTTTTATACATAAAAAATGATTTTTTTAGATTAATAAATTTATATATGAAGGAATTTATTATCATAATATATAAAATTTATCATAATTAGTGAATTATTTTAATGAAATTAACAATTTATACCCTTGTATATCGATTACTGAGCCATTCCTTACTTAATCCGTAGGTAGTTCCTGATCCCCACCGGTGGGCAACTAGCACCGGGCATCAAATATATGTAGTGATAATAATGGATTTTGAATAAAAAAGTATTGCAAAAGAAAGATAGAAAATAGAGAATGCATACAATAATAATTCCTGAGGGAGAACTATATATTCTGTCAAATATGTAATGAAAATAATTTAATACAATAAAGTATTAGAAAACTAAAATAACAAACCAATACCTGGAGGTCTTAACTCTCAGTTCCAAAGGATCAACAACTACACCAACCTCCAAATGATGTATTTCATATACATAATCAAGGATGAAGAAAATCCACAAACACCTATAGGCATAGTTAGTGTATGATATAAAATCAAAGTAGGGACTCACCATGGATTAGATAATAATATTACAACATTTAATTAAACAAACGAATCTATAAATAATAAATAATCGGGTTTGGAATAAAATATTATTTAGAAAAATAAAAAATTACATTTCAAATGAAGGAAATAATTTTAAAAAATGGCTTAAAAATAAATTTATATAAAACATAATATATAAATTCAGAAGGGATGTAAACAAGTTAAAAACAATGGACAATATTTCAAATATAATTAATTATAAACATGTTCTTCATCAAAGATTTATAATAGTTCCTTATTATGGGATACTCACACACATATATAATGATAATAAAAATTTGAGAAAACTTTTTTCTAAAACATTCTTAATAAGACATACCAACATCGCAATATGGATAATATCATGCGAAATGAATAAGTTGGAGTTTTAAATTGTCAATATGAGGTAAGGGAATTCCAATAATAGTTTGTTATCTCCTAATAATTCAATAAAAATGTATTATTATATGTTCTAAAACAAAAATCAAAGCTGGGAAATATATTTTGAGGCAACATAAAAATAATTTCATCCAATTTTCTATTTCAAATATATTAATATTCCAATCAAAAATCAAAACATGTTTTTAATCAAATCATAAATTTTTTATAATAAAACCATTGGATTTTTTTTTCTAAACCTTGTTCAATTAATTTTTAGAAATTCAAATTTGAAATAAATTACATCAGTCCAATTTCACAATTTCAATTATAAAATTTGAATTTCAAAATTTTCCATCAATTTTAGAAACCCTCCCCAACTCAATAGAATTAGTGTTTTCCCAATTTTATGTCAAATCAAATTTAAATACCCAATTCAGTATAATTGGGAATTTAATAAACCAATTAAAATAACACAACCTAATATACTTCAATTTAATTTAATTTAAACAAATTAATATTAATAAATTCCCAATTCATAAAACTGAACTACCTAAAATTTTCATAGAACCACAATGCCAACAACCGGAAAAATGTGCACAATTTTGATAATTAATGCTTTCTTATTATTTTAAAATTTATATAGTATGTAAATATAATACATAGTTCGTAAATCCTAGGTATGTTGGAGAACTAATTTTTATTATGCTGAAATTCATACAAAACTCTAACTTTACGATTATTGGTATCCTCCCGACTACTTCTTGGAACCACATAGAAAAGAAAAATGTCAAACAATATCAATTTTTAAATTATTACTAGACTGAAATGTAATAGGGTGTTACAAAAAATCATACCCAACATCTGTGGCAATGTTATATATGTGTTGGTATTACGAAATAACTACATTATGTTCGTTAAGTGGGTATGTAAATGAGTTATTTACTCAAATAGGTAATAGTCTTACCCAACCTCTTCCAATGTAATTTTTTTTCATCTCCTACAAATTATATTCAACCATGGTAATATATTATTTTTCTATAAATCATTTAAATAGTTTTCATTTTACTAATATCATAACATATATCCTTTATCTCTTCTATTAAATGGTTAATAAATCAATCATTCATGTTTATGGTGGACTACTACAAGACAGACTGATGTAATTTTATTTATTTATTATATACATTGATGTTAGTAAGGATGGATTTAAGGGAGATATATGATATATATGATTAATTATGAATCAGTAAATGTGAATTTATATATTTCTTTTTTTTTCATCAATTTAAATTACTATACTACGTCCATTTATATGCTTAGCCAACTATATTTAGGAATTATGTAATTCATATTTCTACCTCAACCATTTAAATAAAAAAATAAAAATATATTTATATATATTGAATATATATGATAATAATATCATAGTTAAAAAATTTAATTGATGGGAAGACGATGTATGTGTACGAACTAAAACTACTGAACTGATATACTCATAAAAAAAATAGTTAACACCATAAAATTGATATTATTTAAATGTACTTATTAATTAGTTACTGTTTTAATGTTACAAATCGATTTTATCAGATATTATAAGCATGTAAATTATTTACTTATATAATTTTAATAAATTTAAATTAATTATATATGAGGTTTGAGCGCTTTCAATGAATACGGAATTCATTATAAGTGTTAATCATATGAAATTATCTTTTTTGGGAGTTGTGTTATTTCATTCACATATTTTTATAACGTTTATATAATAAACATTATAATTTTATATATTAATTATTATTATTATCATTGTATTTATTTTTTCATTTTCTGTTATAAATTCATTGGTATTGTGATTAAAATTTATCATTAGTAGTAGATGTTTTATTTTATAATCTTATTATTTATCTTGTTTATTTATGATTATATTTTTGATAATAAAATATAATGATCCACCTCTATAAAAATGCAAGAATATACATGTTCCAGAGTTATTTATTTATAATAATTTTATTATTTTAATCACCTCACATAATGTACTCTAGAGGTTGAAAGAACATTTATAAAGAAGACCGTCTTTATTTTTCTATTTCATCGAAAACCATTTTTCATCTATATCCATGTTCTCTTTAAATATTTTGGAGACTATTTTAAATATTATACTATAATTATTCAAATGATTTCACACCATTATAATAAATTTATAAAATTGTTCAAAATGAACCTCTTTTTTTGTATTCAAAAATGTACATTTTGAATTTTTACAAAAAACATTAAATAAAAATTTTCAATTAAACTTTTGAACATGAATGAAAATTATCCTTATAATGAATACTCGATACCATAGTGATTAATTTATATATTTCAAATTCAATTTCAAAATAAATGTATTTTATGAATAATTTTGAAATGTGTAATTTTTAAAATGCTATTTTCATTTGGAAAATATTACTTCCGTCAAGAATGTTTTGGTAATCCCATATTGTATTTCTATTCATCAAAGAAAACATATATTGATTGACATTATAATTTAACAGGGATACGATCCGAGGGTATAGTATTTTTAAATTTCATTGAGTTTTCTTTTTATGAATCCATTATATTTACGAAACTCAACCATTTTACTCATGTCATGTTATGATGAAGTGAATAAATATTTATGGAACTCGTTCCTTTTCTGGAGCTTATGTTATTATGAAATGTTTTTGTAAACTATATATTTTCATGGGTTCTAGAATTATGAATTTATTTATGACGTTATGGAATAAATCTATTAAATTTTCACTGTGTGACAAATGGGATGAGAATTATATATACCTTAAATTAACTTAGTATATATATATATATATATATCATGAAAAAATGGTACTGGAATAGGGAGTGAACCATGTTTAGTAAGAGACTCTATTTACTATGATATTAGTTAGGTTTAACATTGACAAGTATGATGTTCTATTTAGATAACACAATAAACTATGATAGCCATGATAGTGATCATTTAAGACTATAAAAATTATATTCTATGATTATGTGTATACGAATATTTTTAGTTTTTTGGTGATGTTTTATTCTAAAATATAATGATTGTTGATTCCTTTATGTTTTATACTTTATGAATATCCAATAATTATTCCATGAATCATTTTTATTATATCTCATATTTTTATTTTGGTTTATTATAATTATTCATGAATTATAATTCAATAATAATCATGTTATATTGACATCTACATTATTTATCCAAACTAAAAACGTGATCTCTCTCTTTATAAAGATATATTCCCCCATGATATGAAGATATATTTTCTATATGGTGTGTTTATGAATAGTGATAGTTATGAATAACTATTTTATTGATTATGACAATATTTTATGACCTTTATATTAATGTCTACAAGTTTCCAAAAACACTCTACCATTAAAATTATAGCATATATTTTAAGGATATATACTGAATATTCATATTAAAATATGTTTCATGTATGTATGAAATTATTAGGTCACTATATTTTCACAAGTAATAATTTTATGGTTCATTCCATAATAGATGTTTTTTTATTTTATAGTTAGTAGATAAAAGATATTTCCTTTCACAATGTTTTTTATAAGCTATGAATATTCTATCTACTATAAAATGCATTCAATTGATCTAGAAGAACAAATATATTGGGGGTGTATGATTTGATGTGAAATAAAATATTTTAAAAAATGTATCCACCTAATTTTTAGAAAACATATTAAAACATATATAATACTCTAGGATAAATCACATCAATAATTGAATCAATAGATTGGTCTATAGAAAATCATGTTGTGGATATCATAATAACTGCATGTCCCAATGATTCATCTGAGATGAAAAAGATGTATCTTGGAGTCCAAAAATGTCTATCCAACAACATATTTGGGATAATGGACCATAATTCCAATATTGAATTCTCTATTTATGTTATGGTATCTTTGTTCTTGTGAATTAATTTTTAGCATTTTTATCCCTATATTATGAAAAATTATTAAATTTATTTTTGTGTTCGTTGTATATTGTGGGGATGTTTTCTTTGATTATGAGATATTATGAATGGATGGAATTGTTCTATTTTATTTACATTATGAGAGTTATCAAATTCTATAATTTTAATTATTATTCCTCATTGACTAAGGAGGAGTTATCAATTGATAAATATATCAAAAAATGAGATCTTTTGAATTATAATTTATCAAGAGTTATCAAAAAAATCATTATAAAGTAAGTTACTTTGGGAGGAAATTTTCATTTAAATATTATTAATAGTAGTGTTCTAGACTCATGATAGATTAGAGTCAGGACAGATAAATCAATGATACACATTTAGACGAAATGATTTTCATAAGTGTTATTGATTGGTGATGATAGATTCATATAATTATGAGTTATAGAATAATTAATTTTTTATTAATAGTCCTTGTGGTAATGGTTATTATCATGAAAAATTTTATGGAGTGGTTCTAAGATATAATTCATGAATAGGATAATGAAAAGATACATACAAATAGGTTTAATAATCCATAACATCTGTTATTGAGATAATTTGATGATGTTGTATAATGTTATAGTAGGTGTGTCTACATGATATAAATGACATTATAAATAAAAAATATATACCCTATTACATCATATTAATTTATTATAGAAAAAAATTCATAATGGGAATTTTAGATACTACAAATGGACATGAAAATGTAAGATTTAATTCTTTGCAATGTTATGTCATGAACACATTGGAATAACTACATAATATTAACTATTAAATGATAACACATAACCCTATAAGGATTAATTTAATATTTATAATGATATGCAATATATTATCAAATTTTATTGGTTTGTATAATGAGAAACAATTAATTCCATGAAGGTGACAACATAGATTCTCCAGTAATATATATATCTTTATAGTGATAAAAATTCACACTAAAAAGAATATGGATTTAGAATTATGATATTAGAGAGGATATTTTGATATTTTCTTAGAATATAGTGTCTACATGATTGGAAGATACACATTACATTAAAGGTTATGTCAAATTTGATTTTTATAATTTCATAACTCCATGACTATATGATAGTCACCAACGAAATGAGTCTGTGGATATTTTTTCACTATTAAAGAGGTGTTCATATATATTAGAAATAAAATCATGTATCAATAATAAGTTATGCCTTAGACTAAAGAAATGAGTTTTTCAATGAGATAATTAGCCATACAACAATCTTGTTTAGTCATGGTGAATATCATGATGCCAAAATTTATATATTTACAGTTTTCTTCTAAATTTAATTAACAAATTTTGAATATGAGGTCAATATATATTTTTTAGTAATTTTAATGTTTCATCATGATTATGGAGAAGTTATTAAGGGGAAACATTTAGATTCTATAAATATTGAACATGGGAGGATAGTTAGTTGGATGAATTATTGACCGGTAATATCTTTATCATACTTGGGTTCAAAACATGGTAGCCTCATTTTCCCAGGTTATTCAATGTCTTGTAGTATTAGATTTTATTTCAATATAAAATTTCTAGGAACTATAGATTTTACTATAGCAGAAATATAGCTATTGCGGCTATCGTGGAATTACAATTCATATATTACACATTTGGAAATGTAATTTTAATTTTTCCCATTGATAACTCAGGCCATAAATTTATAGTGTCTTGATGAACCAAAATTTAACTTTGATCCATGTAAGAGTTACCTCTACATCCAAAAATTATATTTTCCCATTAATGATAATAACATTGATTTTTAAAAAAAAACTAAATAGTGGATCATGGCTCATGAGAGATATAGTTCAGCATAAATTTGGTATTGAAAGTGTAATGAACTGAGGAGGATCCATAAGGCCATTTAATAAGTATATTATAGAGGTTGACCATTTGTATAAATGTGTATTTAATTAACCCATCTTAAATTTCGTAATCCCATTCATTCTTTAAGGATTTAATGTATGTATTCCTTGAATAGGTTTTTATAATCTTAATATTTTGTTAGTAGTGATTTTTTAATATTTTTATTTTTATTGGACTATACCCATAGTGAATATGATATAATTATTAAGAAATAATTAGTGTTATTAGATATCCAGGTACATGGACATGTCATCCTTATGTTCTTATGATATTAGACCAATTTTGGTGAAACAATAACAAAATTATTACGTGTATCTTAGCTTACAGTATTACATTATTACCTATGAATAAGATAGTGTTTTAATAGTGAGTTTCCCAGAACCAATAATTATAGAACTTTTATATTACCATATCATGTATATTGTCAGTTATTTTTGATTTACACATAAAATAAAATTTTATATATTTTTACATTACTTATTTACATGGAAATTTCAGTAGATTAATTATCATGTCAAAAAAATTTTGCAGTAACCATGCTTAATAGAAACATTAGAAATTATGAAATTATTCATAAACAAATTTAATGTGATATATATATAACATACTGACATGAAATACTATATTTCATTGTATTAGGGTTATGTGGCTGATATGTATTGATACTTCTTCTTATTAGGTTCACACATGGTGATCTGTAGTAGGTGAGAGTAAGATGGAATTCCCACCAATAGGAACAACACATGTTTTGGGGGTCATTGGTTTTTCATATATGTGAACATGTGTCATACTCTACTAGTGTAACATTAATATATGTGTAAAAATTTTATTGTTTACCATGGTTAAAAGAGAAAACTTTGTTAATGAACTTAAAATGACATAGCTTGTGTTGGGTGTGTCATCTCTAGTATGACATTGAATAAATAATAAAAATGAACTTTTTGATTCAAATAGAATGATATATACTGATAAAAGTTGATCTAAATGGTAGTAACTGTTAATAAACCCCTGGTCATAATATTTGAATTTAATTTCATTTTGTGTGGTCAATGATTAGTAAACCAATAATGGATAATGGAAAAAAGTGGGTACCATTCATTATGAGATATTATGTGATATATATATTATATTCCATTTCCAATTTTCATAGGAGTTTATTATTTTCAGGTCTACCCCATTCCTCTATAGGTTCCTTTATTGGTTTCTAAACACCACACTTCATATGCGAATAGTATACACCATTATAGAGATAATGGCCTTGAGAGTTACATATGATAGTTTTTTCAAAAGGTTTTATTATATAGATAATTATTAATATAAGATATAGTGGGGCACACAAACGGGTCAAGGACATGTCGTATGATATCATATAACCAAAAAAATGTAAATTTATATTCTTCATGTTTAAAATACTTTCTATTGAATTTTTTAATATATTAAAATTCATTGAATGAAACACATAGAAAAAAAATATATGAATAAATATTATTAAAATATTGATGGATCATTTTTTATTTGTTGGAAAAATGATGTTAGATAATATATAACTTTTATTAGGTCATATTGTTTAATATTACATGGGAGTGATGAAAATAAAAAAAATGTTTATTTCCCATTATTTTTCATAACACATCATTCAGGGTTTATTTGATGAGAAATAAAGAGTTTATTTTTAGTAGTAAATTATAGAATTTTTTTATACACTATAAAAGGATGAGACTTCTCAAATGACATGTTTTATTCTCTACTAAAATGGTGACAACATCTCTCTCTCCTTCCTATCTAGATTCCTAGAAAGATGTGCTCTCATTCCAGCAGTTTGATCACAATTCCTCATTCTAGATAATTGTAATGGGGAAATAATGTTCATTGAGATGGGAAAGGCATTATAGAAACTCTATGACTACTGCCATATTCAGATGATAGACTATTCCAAATTAATTGGAATCATTTTTCAATGATTATGTGTGATTTAACTTTGGAACCATTTAGTAAATATCTACAATGACAAGAATGTGTTGGTCATTGTTTCAGAACAATTTTTGTATTTATTGTGTTTATTTTGGTGCATAAATTGTTCATTTTTATATCCATGTTTTTAAACAAGGAAGTGATATGTTGATGATGATGTAGTCACCAAGATTTCAATTAAAATATATTAAACTCTAGTTTTTAGGGCTTTGACTATACAATAGAACAAAACAAATATTATATATATACAAAAGGATATTTAAAGCCACAAAAAATTTATTTTATCATCAATTTTAATAGATGGTTTTATTTTTGTCACAACACAATTGTTGAAATTTCAATCTGAGACCAAGTGGCTCGGTTGTGCCAATCTGGTGAATTTAATACATTTTGAAATTTCATATTTTCTGGTATTACTTTTTTGAAATAAAATAATAGTAATATTTTTAATTCATCAAAATTTCCCATGACAAGTACATATTGAATGTTTAATTTTTTTTGGACATTTTAATTTATATATGTTTGTTCTCTGTGTATCGAATAATCAAATTCTCTAGATGAACCAATTCTTGTATAATGATTATTTTTTATTAACAAAATTATTTCAATGCATAGTTTATATTAATTAAATAATAAATGATAATATGTGCCTCTTCTTATAACATTATATGTATAAGAAAAAAAATTGTGTTATAGATTTTTATTTTTTTTCCACATTCTTGAGGACCCCTCAGATCTATACAAATATTGATGAATAATGATAGGGATGGTTTGTGATGTACTTCAAATTGATATTTTATAATACATCTGACATGATACTGACCCATTGGTTTGTTGAGTGGTTAGAATCATGTTACATGCATAGGGACACAATGATTTACCACAGACATCATTTTTTATGAATTTAAAACCAATGGATCTCTCATTACTATATACTCATCATCACATCATTTAATTATTTTGACAAATTTTTGTTATTTTAGATAGGTGTATTTTCATGCTTGATGACATAAAATTATAAGTAAGCAAGGTCATATAAAATGAAAATGTGAACATTAGAAACTATTATATTTATTATATTTTCAATTGTATGTGATATCATAATGAACATAAATATTAGATAGAAAATTATTTCAATAGTAATATTAAAATGAAAACACTTAAAGAAATATTAGGGTGTAAATTCATTCTATCATATGAACATGGAAACAACTAGGTGTACGAGTTACTTGTGAGCCCTATTGAGGGTGCATCCTCTTATTAGAGAGTTCATATGAAAAATATGGATTTACATGAATGAATCTATTATAAAAAAGTATCCAAATATATATTATTTTAACATTATAAGAAATCATTGTTTAAATCGTTTTTATGATTTCATTAAGCTTGGAACTCAATCAATCGAACAATGAAACAAGGGTTAATGTGGTTGGAAAGTCAATCATTGACCATAAAACACTCTATGTTTTGGTGTTCCGGGATCATTAAACTATTATCAGAGGTATTATGATCCTTTCCATTATAACACTCAACTGGGGAATTATTTATTTTCTAGTAATAATGGATACAATATTTTATTAAAATAGTCGATGTTATTTAATGATTAAAATTTCTGCTAAATATAATCGTTAATCATTATACAGGTGAAAATATATTGGATATATTTTAAAAAAATGGAAATTAATACAAAATGAAATAAAAAATTAATTCTAGTGAAAGACAATTTCCTTGTTAGAAAAAAAATTCTACAGAATTTTTGGTCCATTCACAATGTGCTATGATATAGTAATTTCACGAAGTTAGAGTCCCTGATACCAGTTGAGCCACATTTTTATGTATGGTTTTTAAAAAATTATTGGAGTCTCATGTATAATGTATTTTATGTTTAAATCCTAATTTTCACATAAACACTCATTGGAATTTGTGGATACGAAATTATGACATGGATAGTTAAACATGTTGTCTCATTTCTATGAAACGTTTCTGGAGAATGTGATAAAATATATGAATGAGTTATAATTATGAAATATTTTTTTGAATTCAAATATCAATAATGAACATTCCATACATCCCATATCATGTTCACCGATACACACTAGTCTCATACAAGGTCAAAAAAATGAATTCTATGGGGATATCACTACATTACGTTTCATTTTATATTCACCGAGTAAAAAGAATTATATAGAAAGAATTCAGTTCTTGTGTTGAACAAGCTGAAAGACAATGAAAAAAGTATAATTAAAATAATGTGTCTAAAACTAGTTATAAGGTCCTTCAAGGAACAAATTATGATCCTTTAATAGTAGATATTTTCCACACATGATTCTAGATAATATTAAAGAAGATAAATAAAATGAATTAGAATCAGGTAATATATTTTACATAGAATATTTTCATCATTGAATGGAATGATTATATAATTTTTATAGGGTATTAAAATAAAATATGTGTATTGAATTTATTTATTGAAATAATTTTTCATTGTTAGAAATGAAATGATATAAGATTTATGGTGTGTCTTCCAAATTATAGAGAAAGGATGGTTCCGATGAAAGTTGTGTGATGTACATATTTTTGAATTAACATGTTTTTTCATTCTAGTTGAACAATTTTTAATTATCAAAAATCATTTATTTCATAGGGATAAAAAAGGATATATTCATTAATTATGGAATTAATTTTAATTGAGGTGTTTTATACTCAAATAATAGTTCATAAATACTTAAATCATTATAAGAACTAATGAATATAAAGGTAAGTTTATAAAAAATTGTGGAAGTATGATTCATTTTATAGTTAATATAATTCCCATTTCTAGGGATATACCATGTGTGATATTTATAAACATTACAGATAAAGACCATAAGTATTACCAAATAATATAATAATATGATTTTGTAAAGATCCATTTGAAATAAATCTCAGTCAAAATGTGTTTGGAAATAGTTCAGCTAAAGATAGTGAATTGATCCTATGTTAATATTTTGCGAAATAAATATATTAGGATTCCTTTAAGTGTTTCATGGAGGGATAAATAGATTTATTACCTATAAATGTTAATAATTTACATGCTATATCAGGAAATCATGCCATAAAATATATTTTCCAACCATCATTGATCAATATAATATATCATTGAGTAATTCGAAAATACACATTACTATATCAACATCAAAGATATGATTCTAATAAATAGGGTCAATTAGGGGAATTATATGTTAAAATGGAACAATATAATATATATTGGAGTAATTTTTAAATACACCTCTCCTAATACACATTACAATAATGATGTATGTAAAAGGTGCATCAATATTTAGACATATATTCATTGTGGTTAGATATATTATTTATTTATTAAATTCTATGAATAAAGAGTGATTATTCCATTACCATATGTCAAAAAATGGATACCATCTATGTTATTGTTTGATATATACTCACTATGTCATAAAAATATGTGTTTGGATGTAAATTGGTATTTATTGATAGAATAAAATTTTCATCAAGTAAAAAGAAATGTACACCTTTATAATAAATACTAAATAATTCATAGGAAATCATAGAATTTACAATTTTATAAAATTTTATTGTCATGGGATGGACCAAATTTATACAGAATATTGAAAACCTCTATTTTTTATATTTTGAGAAATATTGACTTGAATTTAGTCAAATATTTTTATGTAATAAAATATGGAAAATAAACTACTTCCATAAGAGCATGAGGAATGAAATTTTTCTGAGCCACATACTATGTTGGAAGGTAAAATCAATTTTATGGTGTATATTCACCATGAAATGTGATACTATATAATTTTGAGAATAATGAATCTCATAAGTAATTAGAAAAGAGAGAAAAGATAATATTATCATGATCAATTATATTTTTATAATTGATTACATATATCAAGGTAAAAGATCTTATTATTTTTAATATGGATGTGGTTATTTATGTAATAAAAAACATGGGTGGTGTAATCATGGTACTAGTAATGATCAACATGTAACAAAATTTCATTATACAAAATCCAACAGAATTTTACTTTTCATAGTAAATTTCAATGATAATTTTATTTTTCATTGATTTTCAAGAAAATATATCAAGGTATGTGTATATATGACAAAACAAAAAAGGGATTAAAAACATTAGTGAATCGTATCAATTCCTTAAAGTTACTAAGATATTGGTTATGTTTAATTTAATTTATTACACCATAGAATATTAAATTGGAATAAATCAATTCAACATGTCTATATGAGGTTAGTGAGAGACCCATTATTTTCTATGTGAAATTTGTTAATCACCATATGGAAAATTTATACGTTTATTACTATTAGTAAATAATAGATTGAAATTAACTATCCATATTTTCAGTTAATGTGAGAATCTATTTTCTAGGTAAAGATAACTAATAAGATGGATGATAAAGATAAATGGACATAGTCAATAGTACATATATTAAAAGATTTATTGACAAATAAAAATTTTGAACTATTCATTATAGAATTGTTTCACATAATACGTAGAATAAATCTCTATAGGAATACATTAATGGGTATAAAAAGATATGAAAGTGGTGATTATAATTATATAAGAAAAATCAATAGATGTATCATATATTCGATGGTACTCACTATATAGGATATTTCCAAATATATATATATTATGGTAGTAAAATATCTATTATATTCTAGAAGACTATATGGGATTTATTTAGAACTACATACAATAACATCATATTGATATGTTATAATAATATATTTAGGATGAAGTTATGGAAGGTATATTATCATTTAAGCTGTTGGTAGCCATAACGAAAAATATTGATTGTGTTTCCACTTCTTAGGTAGCCAACTCTACAGTGTAAAATATCAAGGTTTTTATCTAGTTCTTGAAAGCACACATAGTAATAATGTTTTCTATCATAATAGAAATAATGATAACACTAACACTAGTATATTTCAATACATCATCTTTTTATTGAGAACAAAATTGATATACGAGGAGATGTAATCTATTGAGGTGTCATACACATGGACATAATGACATATATTATAGAATTTGAACACAATGTAAAAGTGGAAGTCTATTAACTAAATCCATAACATGGTAGAATCATGGTATTAAAATTTGATAGATAAGAAGGATAATCTATGATTCAAATCTATTGCATATGGTGGTGTTGTAATAGTGGGGACCCCATACCCGTCTTGAATTGTATTTTTTGATAACCAAATAATGTATTCAATATGATATGCATGATTTATACTTACCTTAATTGTTTTGATATATTAGAATCCAATATTTACAAGGTAATTTCAATATTTTAATTTTCATATATAGGTGTTCTATCCATTCATATGTTGAAATGTGAATTTTGAGTTACTATCAAATTAATCATAAACATATATGCTATGTTATAGATATATCATAATTACTAGACATACTTGATATATAACTATAGGATGTTGGGAGAACATCTATACTGATACTTCATTATATTACATTCACATAGAGTGATTCAAAATAGTTGAAACCACGAGGAAATAACTTTTAATAGGAAAACCTCTTATTTCGTGTGACACTTGATTTCATATCATTAAACATGTGTAATGGTATCCTAAAATAATATTTTTAATAGTATATATTATATCTCAAACTTTGATTCCAAGAGAAAATATTGAAATGAATTTGTTTTTATTTAGCTTCTGTAGTGTCTGTCATTTTTAGTATGACATTTAATGAATACTCAAAATTGGATTTATCACATATGATACGAATACATATCTCAATATAAGATTATAATGATGGTATTACATAATATTCCCCTTGAGTTAATTTCCTTTTTTGTCCTTAATTGTCATGGAGAATATATAAATATTTGTTGATGATTCAAATTTGATAATTTTTGAACTGATTGTATGACCAATATAGATATAGGTGTTTTTTGAATTGAGGAACATTGTTAACTCCATTTGTGTTTAGAAATTTACGTTCTCCTTTTGTAGAGTAAATTTCATAATGGACTTAGAGAAATCTATTTTAGAGTAGACCAAAAAATTAACCTACCCCAGACCATCCAACCTAATATGAGAGCTTCCACATATTATGTTTGTAGTGTAATACCTAGTTTTTCCATCATCGTGGCATATTTTGTGTGAATCATGAATACATAGAGGTGAATCGGTGTGAAAAGACAATGGATGGGGAATCAAAATATAAAAAAAGATTCATTATGGGATAGTTCCAGTGGAAATTTTTTTGGATTATAGAGGACGTATTGAATTATAAAAGTGTGCATAAAAGCATTTGATGGATCAATGTAATAATTATGATTGTGTTGTGATGTTTCTTCATCATTATATATATGGATATAATATGTGGCATTCTGTCACATCAATTCAGATTTCTTGATTAGAGATGCATGTTTTCTTCTTCATTAGGCTTGTTTTGAGGTTTATATTCACCATCATTCCTACATACAACATCAACTGGTCAATCAAAAAAAATATTCAAGAACCAATTCATCTTTCTAGTTATTATTGAATGATACAATCATCATGAAGTATTTTTTTAATGATATTAATAAGATAAAATTGAATTAAAATATAAGTGATGTGAAATTATTTTATTATGATAATGACTCGCATCATCACAAGAAGCCCTTGGTTGATGGAATGATAGAAATTTTGTGATTATCATATCAATGGGTTCATGAAAATATATTTATAAATACATCACGAGTTTTTAATTTTTAGGTATGAACACATCACACAATTATAAATTTATTATTGAGAGATAAATATAGAAATATATTATTTATGAGAACATTATTCACAAAGTGATTCCATGTGCTCATGAAAATCCTTTAAAAGATGTTACGTTATTGTGAAGTGTTTCATATTTTGTGAACCAATGTTGATATTCAAATTGAGATTCGATATGAATAAATAAGAACTAGGGATTTCACATATATAGTTATTCAATGAGGATAGATGTAGTGAATATATTATTATGAGAGGCCCTTGATGACATTGTACAAAACAATATCCATATATGTATTGATATTCTTGTGAAAGACATCAGATTGAGAGAATTTGGGACATCAAAAACATAATTGTTATGAAAATGTATTTTTGTTAGGTAGTAAATTTAATGTGTGTTTAGAAACTATTTTTCACATGAAATTAGATTAGCGTTTGAAGCATATTTTTCCCATTAAACATTTACATTATTTAGGTAGTAAATCATGTGAGATAGTTCATGTGTTGATGTCATAATTTTAATTTTAATTTACATATTAAACACAATGATTATATTAAAAACTAATAGTGGTAGTGTAAATGTTCATTCATTATCCATTTTTTCCTGAACTTTAAATAATATATGGATGTAATTTTAAAGGGTTTGTACAATTATTAAACATAATATATTTATGAATTTTATTCATTGTATTATACATGAATGAGGTTATTTAAAAAGAACATAAAATATATTTTTCCTGGTTTTTGGGTATTGTGAAATTTGTTGATAGTAATGTTGTGAAATAATTTCAATAATTGTTTCATAAATAATTAATATCAAATTTTTATTATTTATTGTTGCTTGATCCTTGATATATGTAGTGATTACCTGAGTATGGTGGTAATATACTATGAAAAAAAATAATATTTGAGGATGACCCATGATAGTGAAAAGGTTCATTGATTTGTACAAGATCTTGTTTGATCCATAATGCTCATAGTGGTGGATCATGAATTGATTATTCTAGAATGGATAATTCAATTTGAAGAAGAATGATTCAGCTTGTATTTCTAAATAGTTACTGGATATTGTTAATGGGGTATAACCAATCAATGCGAATAAGATAAATTTTGTTGTTCTAATTAAAAATTTAATGATAATTGGAGACTGATGTATATTCATCATGTGAGTGGTCATCTAGCTATTTACCATTGTAATCACCTTCTTGTATAGTGGATAATATTTGTTCTTTAGTCTAATCATCATGACAACAACTATGTATTTTTACTGAACAATGTATATAATTATCTATTGTTATTTAAATTTTATAATATATTTCAGGGTGGGGTTTGGATTAATGATTATATATAGATAATTTAATTAGGCGTATATGATAAATCCAATATAAAAGCGTGTGTAATAAATTTCTACCACTAATTCACTACCACTCATTCAGTGATACATTACTGATCGATAGAGTATATATTTTTATTTACTAAATCAATGGACAAGGTAGGAAAATGTAATATTAATATGTAGGATAAATTAAAAATATATAAATAATGTATGATGAGACAATGTGTGTGTCCTACATTATGATATATTGTTAGACAATATATTATATCACACAGTGTTTGTTTGTTTGATGATTGTCATCAATATGATTACCAGTAATCTATTTAGGATCTCTGATCTGTAGCAAGACTCTTCTCCTGGTATATGTGTATTATTAACTATTAGCACAATATGGGAATTGAGGGTCATATGTAATTTTTTATACAAATGTCGTCAATATTCTGATGAATTGTTGTTTAGGAAAGGTGGGGCCCACCATAGAGCCTGGGATGAATAAAAGAATATATGATAAAATATAAATAAATAAATTCATATTTTTCATGTTGGTAATAATTTTTATTGAATATATTTATAAAATTTATATAGTACAAGGAAAATTATCTTATGAACGGATAACATTTAATTATTAATTTTTATTTAAATATATAGGGGACTGATGTGTTTATTTAATGGCTCATATTTTTCATGTAATATATATTAAAGGTTAGGAGAGTGTTATTAAATTATAATTAAAATTTATGAAAATGATAGTTTGTCATAGAAAATAAATTTATAGATTATTTAGTGAAAAAATAAATATTCTATTGTTTTAAGTTAATTATGGGAATTTTTGATTCTCCATAAAAGGAGGATTGGGCTCACATGGTATTTACTATAAACTACTCAAATTTTGATATCTGATATCTCTTATCTCTCTCTATTCATCTCTACCTCTTAGTTAAATGAGAGAGATTCTCTCATTTAATGCTCTTCATCGTAGTTCACCTTCATGAATTAATGGAACATAGCTATAATGAGTGTCAAGATGTTGAAGGCATCATCTAAACTATTCAATAGATGTTGGATTCAAATAATTACAACTATTATCATATATAAAATATACTTTCATTGATCTATAGATATATTAATTTTGAAACATAGAGCAATGATCTCTAGAAATGTTAAAATTTACATCACGAGTTCTGATTGGATGGGTTATCTCTTCAAATAATTTTTATGCATAAATTATTAACATTGTGATTCTCTTGTTATAACTAGATGTTACTTTACCAAAAATAGTGTAGTTATATATATCATCATTAAAAATATATTTTTTTATAATGGGTCAGTGAAGATCACATGTAACCCAAAAATTGGTGTTTCTACATACCATGGAATAAGATCATTTCCTACTATTGTTTGATTTTATTAAAAACCCCTAAAACATATCCCCCCTCAAGGTATTTTCATTTTCTAAATATTATTAATTTTCAATAAGATATTTGTTAATATTTTATTAATGAGCCTACACAACCAATAGGGGATTATTTAAAATAATGATGCCATGTTTTATAATATTTCTTCTTAATAAATATGAATTAGATATATGATACAGATATAAAAAATTATTTTATAATTATTCCCACTAATAGAATCATTTTTTAATTATATAAAAATGATATTGTGTTTTCAAGCATGATATTAAAATAAATAATATATTTTATATGTGGAAACGGGGATCATACATTGTCATAAATATAATAAATTTAAATAAATAAATATATATCACGATTTATTTAAAAAATCTCACTAAAATTTTAAAATAGTATTCGGTATGTTAATAATTAGTAAACTAAAGTAGCTATAATTTCTTACCCAAACAACATAAATATTTACTTATGTACTAAAACATTTTAAAGAATGATTAATTCATTTATATTAAGATAAAATGCTACATTTATAGATGAAATGTTTCTCAATGAAAATATTGAATAGAAATGATCTAATATTATTTTCATGTATTACAATATGTTTAAATTTATGAAATAATAGTTGTTAGAATAATTATATCGTATGGTGTGATGTGATAATGTTGGAATACTATACTCAAAGACATGGAAAATATAAATTTTTATCATTACTCTCAATATTATTAGAAAAAACATTTTTTATAGATTTTACAATATAAAATAATTTAGTGGGAGAAATTTTTGAGATGGTAACATTTTGATATAATACGTATTACACCAGGATATAGTGTGTTTAAAAAAATAAATAATTTCGAAATAATTATAATTCCGTGCTAGTTAATTTTTATATAATATATGAATGTATTGGAGCTTATTTATAGTTTTATATTAATCCTAACAGTGATTTATGCACAAATCGGGAAATTTTTATAATTGTTAAACATATATCATATTGAATACCAATTTCTTGGGTTATAATGATATATTTCATGTGAGATTTTATACATTGATAACTTTATTATGGAATCGATGAGGTCTAGATAATCAAGGGATAGTTTGGTGTATTGTCTTTCACATCACCAGGTAAGGCATAACTAAGATTCGACTTGATCATTCCTGTAATGAGTATGACGAATATGAATTCTATTGAGAAATACTAAGGAATTTAATGTCCGATCATTTATATGGAGCATGTGATGTGCTTATGTATATTGATAACTAGAATGTGATGTGATCAACTTCATAGATTATTAAATAGTTATGTTTTCATTAACATGGTCTGTATATAGGTTAGAAATCATGAATATCTCAGCCAACTATATGATATTTACATAATCTATGTCACCTGGTAACTTTATGCATTGTAACAAAGGGATCATATTACTATTCATATAGTATATGATATAGATGTAGGAGTAAATTTTTAAGATATAATTTTTTGTAAAATAAAAATCGATATTTCATAATATATTGAGTATAATAGATATTTTCTAGATTCCACTATTTTATATAGTCAGGCGTTTGAGAATTTAAAAAACACAATTCATGTCCCATTGGATAATAATTTTTTTTGTCAATGTGGTTATTTTTTTGAACCCTTGAAAGCTACGAAAAAAAATTTTGATGATATTTTGGAATATATATAGAGTTATGTTTAAATTTTGTTCATATAATATATTAATTGGTGATAATTATGATACCGTTTCCAAATGGATTTCCAAAATATCTAAATGGAATTTTGGATATGACTTATAATATTGTTATATTTCATGTGACATAAGATAAATATGTGGTAATCCATTGTGGTTTCTTTAAACCATGGATATTTTTGGAATTTTACACAATTGTCACCACCATACTTTTATTTATTATATTATTTCATGGGATTATATAGGATAAACTAGAGAATATTGAATTCCTAAGTTTCATGGAACTCTTCATAGAAGATTATGTGATACGAGATTTCTCATGTCCCAGTTATAATATCTTACTCTAGAATATCATTCTGAGTGAGATCATCATATGAGGATGATTATTGTAGTTGAAACATTCACCCTGAAAGTTTATCCTTTAAAATATTTATCACAAAAGATATCAAAGAGATGTAATTGTAAATAATTATTTAGTTTTTAAATTGTTTCATCAAATATAGTTAAATTCTAAAATCCAATGAGTCTTCATAAATGGTTATATAAGGATTGTTAAAATTTGTAATATGGTTGTATTGGTTATAAAAATTAATTTATAAATGTATATATCTCTCACATCTCTCAATTCATTTGGAATCTATCTCGTAATATAATATAGGTTAGTAGGCTCTTCCAAGAATATTGAGATTGTAAAAAAATGAGAATACCCTATGAAAAATTTTATCTTCAACAATAAAGTTTTAATATCAATAAATATTTTGTAGAATGCATGAAAAGGTTTTATATATTAGTGATGTTTTACTATTTTATTTATATATTTTTATACATTGAAAACATATTGACCATTTTAGAATTAGTTATGTTTTTTATTATTACAATACATTTTGGATGATATAAATCACTTGAAAACACATCAAGATGATTACAAAAAACAATTTATAAATTAAATTATAAAAACACTATAACCTATCTTACTAAAACATGTTTTAAATTATATTATCTAATCAATTCCATAACATTTAAATATAAAATTTTTTATTTCACTTTCTCTTTTTTTATTTAACAATCGCTTTTATCATTTACATATTTAATGATTTTTCAACTATTGACATGATATGGATATCAAAAATAATTATAATATCTCAAAATTAGGCATATTAATTAATAAATTAATTGAAATATAATCAATATCAACAAAAAGAAATTAGTCCCTTGTGAATAAGATATCCACAATTTAATTCAAACATCTATTTCATTATATTCATAATTTTAATTCAAAGCATTCACTCATTGATCATATTATACATAATATTACGTATATGAGAATAAGAATTTTTTTGAATCCACTACTTAGAATATATTTTTAGTGATCACAAAATAATAAAGAAGAAGAACAATTGATTAAACATTAATAAATTAATAATTATTCCAAATAGAACCTGGCAACGTCAAACCCCAATAAAAATCACTATTGTTAACAAAAAATAGACCATATATATTGTTAAAAAAAATAAATAGAGAAGGAAAAAAATAAATAATACTGGAGTATAATAAGGAAGAAGACTTGATATTTAAAAAATACAAATCACAAAAATTAATGGCCTCACTTACACTAGGATATTAATAAGGATAACTAACATAGGTCAAAGGGTTGTCTTGTTTTCTATAGTGTAATGGGTGATAAAATGAAGACACATTGGTGAAAAATATTTTAGAGTAAAAAATTGGGTGACCCCACCACAACAAGATGTGGCCCTCGTGATGATACAGTGGGGTTAGATAATGTATAATACAATATATTCGTCTTTAAATCTATCAAATCCCCTCAAATACATGACTCATGTATCCAATTTAATGAAAATATTTCACAATAATAGTGGAATAATGGATTAAAAATTGTTATTTTGGCCTCAACCCTAGAGTCTAAATATGCATGTATGAATATTAAGACAAAATTTATAATATATATATATATGTTTAACTAAATAATATATTATTGACTAATTCCAAAGAAATAAGAACTCAATTTTTAGAATAGACATTTTTAAATTCAAAAATATAGTTTCCTCAAAAATATATTTAATTTATTTTCAGAGAGAATATTATAAATATTATTTTCCCTTATATTAAATATATTTTATAAATATAGTATCCTTTCTAAAAAATTTATAACCTAATTACCATATTATTAAATTAAGGCATTTTTTTGAAAATGCTTATTTTTCACTGAATAATGTAAAATATGAATTTTTTTCAATTAAAAAATAAATATTATTTTATAAATTAATATAAAACTATAATTTTATTTTTTATTTTATTAATGTAACATAATAAATTTTCCATAAAACATTCTATAAGAATCTTTATTTTATTTTGTTATGGTAAAAGATTAATTTAATGTTTAAAACAGATATTTTATAAAAACGTGTTTTCATTATATTATAATAATATAAATTTAAATTAAATTCTACAACATATTAAAATTTAATAATTCATAATATATTAAATATTTAGAATTTAGAATTTAAAATTTGAAAAATATGCACCTTTTATTTTTTTCTTTGTAAATAGTAACCATGGTAATTATTTTTCACCATTATGATGGGTAAATATGGAAATTAGAGATTAAAATACTATGTTGTTCCCTTAAAATATATCCAAAATATATATTTATATCATTTTATTATATAAATTATACATTATCTATCGTAACATTAAATTGCAGTAATTTATTTCCTATTTTCGCTAGAAAATGTAATTTATATTATTTTAATAAAATGATATATAAAAAATATGACCCTATTGTGTTTGATATTTCTTATATGATCATATAGGTATTAGATGATGTTATTAAGAAATAAAAAATATTTTTTAACATTATATTATTTTTTTATTAATTTAGTATGAATTTAATATTTAGTGATTATATATTTACATAATATACTAATACAATGCGGAAAAATTATTAGTACAATGAGTACATAAATTGAGGTAAATTATTTTAAATAAGAAAAAAAATTAATTTCAATTGGCCTCATTATGGTGTAAAATGTTGTTGATGAATAATAATAATGTTTAATTTATAGTGATAGAGTTTATACTCGATTTTCATACCAATATTGTTTCATTTAATGTGATATCCTATGAATTGTACATAATAAATCACAAAGAGTATTACATTATTAAAAATATATTATTAAATGATGAAAATATGATTTATATATTTAATTTGATATAAGTAAATTAGATATCTACTAAGATACAATTGGTTAATATGAGGGATAAACCAATAGATAAGAATTTCAAGGAAACTTAAACCAATATAAATTTTATTAGATTATGTCATTTAAACATTAAACATTCAATGATTTTATATTTTTCCCACTTTATTATAATCTTTAATGAAAAGATAAATTATATTTAGATTTTTTAACTCATCCCATGACTATCTATTCCATTATTATGAACCGGAACATCCACCTCTCACATATTCACACTTATTAAGATGCATATCTTTACCAAAATAGTAAATTACCTAATATAAAAATCCGTATACCAATTTTAGAGGGGGTTATCTCAAAAAATAACTGTAAATGTGATCCATAAAAAAATATAAAATCATGGTTTATGAAATTTCAAGAATAATAAAAAATGATATCTTCCATTTCATATAATCTCATACAACTTTAGATTGTGTCAAAAAATGTAATATATAAAAAATGTTTCATCCCAAATTCTAGTTTTTTATTATTCTGATTTTAAAATATTTATTAGCATCTTTCTCATTCAATTCCATAACTCAACCATCATTTTTGGGTTTGTGGGGATAACCCCCAACTAAACCAATATAATCTATTTACCACCACAATTTGAAATGGTTATTCATAATGATGGATGTATTGAATATATATTATATTTGTGAAATAATTATGTTTTTATAAATATAATATATATTTTACTTCCATAAACATTAATCCATTAAAATTGATAATGCCTCTCTTGCGTATGTATGGACTATTACCTCCATGAATCATTGTGATTCTTTTTTCATTCCATCTTTTCATGGATGAATTAATATGTTCATATGAAAGATATATATATATATATATAATATTTATAGTATGGTTATAATTTTTAATGTGTTGAAAATATAAACAATGGAATAAAAATAAGGTCTTCTATGTTGATCCATTCAGGATAAAACTAATCATCTAACACATGAAAGAATGATAGTACTGAATTATTAATAACAAAAGAGTGATGTGATATTATATGTTGACAATATATCATATAATATATATTTAAATTTTTGTTTTATGCCCTGTATATATTTCCCATATGGTGTTCAATTGGATATTCTATTTATCATGTTTAATTTAATTTCCAATTCATATTCAGTCATTTTGGTAGATTTAATTTAAAATTTATTGATGTGGTTAGTGATTATTTCATAATCTAAATTTTTGATATTTATTATAATATAATTGATTGAATATTATAATCTATTCATCAGTAACTCCATCTATATTTTTATATTCATGATAGTTAATATGTTTCAATTTTTTCATCAATTTTTTATTCTCTAAAAAACATGATACAATTAAAAAAAATATTTAAATAATATATGATGTTATTTATCTTTTTTTGAATATATTAATCATCTAAAACCATATTTTTCAAATTTATTTTACAAAATACATTAAATTGAGTAAAATGATTTCTTAAATAAATTTTATGCTATCCCGTGTTTTTTTATGGATTGAATGGAATATATATATTGTTTACATAATGCTTAATTTTTCACATTCTTTGTAAAATGTCAATATGAATGTTTATTTTAACATATAAAATATTAACAGATATTGCAGAAACCAAATTTATTTTACACTATTTGTCTTCTTCAACAAGTTTTCAAAGGTTTTACAATGAAAAATTATTAATGTAAATGTATCATAAATTCTTTGATTCATTTATCATATTATAAAAAATAATTTATAATACTATAAAATATTTTTTTTTATGATTTGATGGTAATCTATAAAAATGTTGATTAGTATTGTGGTAATTATCTTTATCATGAAACATTAACTTTTTATGGTCATCATTTCTTGAACATTACATTTCTCATACTTTTCCATATTGTTGTATCATTTTTTTGATTATATCTTCAACCATATTTAATTTATAATTTCAGCTATTTATAATTAATGTATTTTTACTAAGAAAATCATGATATTATTTATTATTTACTTAATATGGTTATTTTTTATAAAAATATTTTTTTCTATTTCATTGGTCATTCAATATATGTGGAATTCAATGGACAAGTAGTGATTTGTTTTACATTTTATTACATAACCCATCGATGAATCTGCATGTATCATAAAAAAAACTTGTTATGTTTCATTGTTAATTTTTTTTCTAGGTATACATTCCCATAAACATATTCTACCTTGGACATACACCATGATGGTAAGATATCAAAATATCATAGATAATGTTGTTAAACATTTGGAATATATTTCATTGAGAAATTAGATATTATTATACTTGATCTAATTAATTTTATATTATAGTGGGATTCATTTCAGGATCATGTTATTGATTATATGTTATTTTTTCAGTTTTAATTCTTCCCATGATGATTAATCCTTATATTATCATGATAAATGCAAATGTACTTAACCCATACTAACCATCTTAGAAAATAATTATTTTTATATTTTTTCTATATGATATGAAAAAGCATTCTATGAATGAGCTTCAAGGATAAAAATATTTACTTTTACTGTGTTTATATTATATTTCAACTGATAATTTGGAATCATGTGTTTAATGCGTTATTTAAAACAAATATACAAATATGTCAATATTGATGTGATACCTTATATTTTATTCTAATGAAATAAATTATAAACCTACAATTGATTAATGTAGATTGAGTTATGACACAAAATACAAAATTTAAACCTTCGAACCATACTTGTACTCGAATCATACAACTCCAAACCCATTAAATTATAATCCACATTTTTTATGAATCTTCTTGGCTCAATAACACATTAGAAATAAATCATTTATTTTCATGGAGAATAAAAATTGACCCTCGGTTGAAAATATATCCACAATGGATCCAAACACCTTAATAGATACTTGTCAAAAAATATCATTTTTATCAAAATTGAAAACTCACTAAAAATATGAAATGAATAAACATGTTAGTTTAACAATATGAATATCCCAAAAATTTCAATATAGATCATACTCATCATCCTAATATGAATCATACACTAAAAAATAATATTGAAAGCATTATTATTTAAATCATGTTCGTATGTACACTCATACATTTTATTATGGAGAAATAAGGCAAAAAATCAGGGTTCGGATTTCAGATATAGCACCTTCTGTAAAGTATTGTGTATCTAAATATGTTAATCCATAAATTGTAAGTCATCCTTATCATTTTACATCCCCCAGTAAATGAGTGGAATTTCATCATAAAGATATATACATTGTTTTGACATATGTAGTACATTATGGATATGATAAATATATTGTGTAAAAAACAATAGATATTTCACATCCCAAATGTGATTCAACACCTTAAAAGGCTCAGAAAATCATGGAAGAGTCATACTAATACACTATTCCTTCCCTACTCAAGACGAGGTAAAAACATCATGAACACATTATCTATAATAAAAAAATTCAATGGTCTTCTTCAATGATTCTGTTATTGATTCTAATGATCATTAGTGTCCTTCATCTATCCAAGTAACTAGTTCACTTTATTAATCATTATTTTTAACACATTTGGTCCAAGAACCACTAAAACTCTAAAGTAATTCAATCCAAAAATTATAATATATCCACATATAACATAATTTTAGGGGATCCAATGGTTTATTTTTAAAAATTCTTATAGGTGATTTATATCCATTATTATAGATTATATCAACCAAGGGCAGGTTCTTCACCCAGAAATATATGAAGTTAAAAAACAAGCATGAAACTAGCTTTCCTATATCAATTTATTCTACTATATATAATTATCCATCAGAGCATGGAACAAAATGAAATAATTTTTATGAGAAACATTGATTATAATAGAGACAATTTCACACTTATGAGGTAATATATTAAACATGGTGGGAAATGATCATCCTTGTAACAAAATAATGTCCCTCGAGAACCCCCACATATAGTAAAGATAATCCATCCAAAATTATTAACTCTCCTATCACATTGAAAGGACTCAACATCATCAAAAAACCATAATAACTTTTATAGAATCCAATCAACCATGAGTTAAAGGAATAAATGATAATAAAATACATATAAATTTCCTCCCATATCCAATGTGGATTATCATGTTCCTATAAACATCAATAGGAAAATAATTATTGACAATCATCTTCTGACATATCACACAAAATGACATGAACTATTCAATATTCCTCTTCATCTAAGGATACAATATATGACTCTATAAGGTTTGATACATTTCTTAAAAGTCAAAAAATCCACTAATAATAGATATTTACATACCACATGGATAAATACTTCATGAATGTCCATTGGAACAAAGAGAATCCCTTAAATACTAAAAATGTCAATAATTCTACAATATTATTCTAGTTGTATAATTATTAACCACATAGTATCTATAATCCTCTAGCATAGAGTTTCTAAAAAAATTCTCATCTACCAATTCCTTATGAAATTATTGACATAAAATCAATTGAGTCGTCCTCAACTAATGGGCTCCTCGACATTAATATGAAAAATATGAGATCTCCTTTATCATCTTCCATACATTTCTGGACACTTAACATAAATATCATTATTACTTATTACATAGAGAATTAGATACCATATACTTATCTATCAATGTAAAAAGTACCGTGATGTAATATTACTCAAATTGATATAACAATATTTAATGACACAAGTTGAAATAATTCTATTAGAATATATATCATATAGTCTTTTTATTCAAAAATACATGAAATTTTATCTGATAAGTTACTTCCACAATATCATTAAGGTTAATAAGTGAGTCACATAATAATGATCCCGAGTACTATTTTTATACACACGAGTAAAAAAATAAAATATAACATAAGAGATAAAATCCATATTTAGAATGAAAACATAACCCATGAAATCATTTAGAGAAAAGTAAGTCCTGAAATATGACTACCACCGCATGAATATATAGAATAAATCCATTGAATTATAATGATTATAATATATATATATATATATATTTATATATATGAATGACTCAAATACACATATATTTCTCTCCATAATTATCTCACATTTTATAGAATTTAATAAAGCTATAGTAACCCACAAGAAGTGTAGTTAACAACAAGGGAACTTGAAACATGTATACCTTTATCATCTCTCTTGGACTAAGGAGTGCAGTATAATGGATTATGAATTTGATGAATCTAATTCAAAACATAAAATAGTAGAATATAAATAATTGGTACTACAAATGATGTCCGATATTAATGTAATTGTAAGAAATATATCATAAGTCCTATCATTCACATCTCATTTTCCTCACTAACCCTAATAAAATCCAAAAACAGGATTGTGATCATCATTATATTTGTATGGATGTGGAATATTATGTTCATTCCATATTCAATATTTACCTTCTATCTACTATATAAAACATAATGTAGTTGTCCATTAAATCAAATATCTCCGCAAACAAAACTACTATAATAGTTTCAAGAGAAGAATGTTATAGACTCCTTGATGACTGGTATATATATTTAGATAATAAGTCTTTCCACTATATAAATAATTAAATAAAAATAAACCCAAATTCTAACTCTTTATAGATGTCAAAAAAGATCTGGCTATTGGGAAATAATTACAGGAGATTAATGTTAAAATCAATTATATACAAACATCATTTTTCAAATCCAAAAAGATATTCCACTAATAATATCATTCATTGAGAAACTCAAATGACCTATTTCTTGAGATTTTTTTTTCAAACTATAATATTATCTAATCATACACTCGAAACTAGATTCTCATGGAATGTCAATTACATAAATTAGGAATAATAAAATTGGATCAATCGATATATGAAAAACTCTAAAATTCACACACTTTCACGATCAGCAAAAATAAAATAAAAAATTAACAAAGAAATTCCCCTGACCAAATTCTAAAAAACATTTATATTATAGCTCCATAATTGAATAGATATGGCCTCCTACTATTACGTCTCCTTCAATAAAAATAACTGAATCTTTTAAAAAAATTAATCATGTATATTCTCATCAAATGCATCATCCTCATTTTAATAAAAAAGAAATATGATTTACTAGTGTTCAGAAGAACCAAAAAATAAATATATTGTACAAAATAAATTCATTGATATTTCTTAGTATATGTTTGATTTTTTATGATATCATAATCTTCAAGAAACCTATCTATCATCTATTCAGAAAAATTCTCCACAATAATCAATAAATTTTGACACTCTAACTCACTCAATTTATTTCTCTATGAATCATCCTCATCAAAATAAATTCTATAATGTTCAATAGAGACCTCCTATTACACCTGATTGACCTAAATATTATGGGTCTAATGACCGTTATCCATCTATATGATCAAAATATGGACACCAATGACCTAAAATATAAAATATTACATGATCGTTTAATTAAATTCATTTAATATTTTCAAAATCAGCTGAATTTAATCCTAAGAAAAAGATAGGACTCAATAACATCACCTAGGTCATTATTCTATAATCCCCATTATATCACGCATTTTTTATAAATATTATATTACATGTTCCAAATTGTTGTGTTATATATTCACCTATGAGCTACCCATTCTACATTCCAACATTGAATGCTATATTTAATTGATTTTCCTCTAATAAAACATTTTATTCCATACTATTGAATAATATTAAACATTATATGATATGACAACCAATATCAATGATACTACTACACCATTATCTTACTCCATTTCATCCACACCTTGCCTAATACTATGTATTATTATGACCCATGAATTTTTCCTTTAAAATTACTTGGCTTAAGAAATTATAATAAATTATGGTGAAATAAGATATCTATATTTTTGAATTATCAGTATTTATAACAAATTATGTTCTTATTTTATCATAGACAATTCAAACAATATAATAATTATCATCATTTAATATCTATGCGATAAAAATAAATACAATTAAATGTATATCTCACTAAGTTAGTGAAAAAACGTTTATTCTATGTGTTATAAAACAATGGTGTGTTCATGTTCTATGGGATAATATGACTCAATAAATAAGACACAAAGGATCATGATAGATTAACTATCAATCCTTTCTTCACCCTCTTTTCTTATCTCTATATGAAAAATATTGAGACATGTAATACAAAATATGAATCATTACAATTAATTACAAAACCTACTCTTAAATTGTAATCTACAGATAATTATGATTTTTTTGTTCTCGAGTTTATTATCTATATTCATATTTTCATTGAAATTAATCATATATACCCTTATTATTCATTATTTTAATGATCATGAAAAGATTAACTATTTCATGAAAATTTCTTGCATTATATTGCCAATATAATGGGAAAATAATTTTAACTATATTTCATTTTTCTCCACAATCCATGTAAAATTAATTTCTCACATTATTCATTAATCAATAAATAAGTCAACCATTTCAAATAGACTACCACAAAATCATAGATTTATTTAAAATAATTAATTTTTTATAGAGTTATTTAATTCATAGTGTTAACAAATAAATTATGATATGATTAGAATTATAAATTTCTACATTACATAGTGATTGTCTCCTTTATATATATCTCACAGGTTAATATCAAGATATAAAAAATATGTTAATATTAGTAAAAAATTGAATAACAGACCATGTAATTAACTTCATCATCTTTTCTGCAATTTTGGTTATTAGTGGTGTGTCTCTCCATTATATATTATATGTAATTAAAATCTATATTATAATATATCTTATATGTTCATCTAAATTTCATCTCCCCAGTTCATGATGTTAATTTTTTGTTCGGATAACTACATAACAACACATAATTTACATATTATCATTTTTAAATCATATATCGATTATGATAGTAAATCTTATGTAAATCACATCCATCAAATTGTTCTAAATTGATAAATCATTTAATTTAATTTAATACCATATGGAACAAAACCCTGCCATCATATAAAAAACTCTAGTATATTATAGTAACAATATATTAAGTGATTCTTCATGTTTGGTGGTATATTTTTAATGTCCTAGGTTGTTGAAGGACCGTTACATAGAAAGAAATCATTTGGTTGAGGTGTTCGGGGTGGTCTGGGAGGCCATCCCAACTTCTCAGTGAAGTTTGACCCATGGTAGGCCTACCAATAGCCTTAGCCGACCGGTAGAAGGCCTACCGGTAGCTCGGTCTATCGGTCGCCACAGCCTATCGGTATCTCAGCCTACCTGTAGCTTATCTACCGTTATCTTGGCCTACTGGTCACTATATCATACCTGTAGCTCAACAACCGGTGGCTCGGTCCATCGGTAGCCATAGCCTACCGGTGGCTCGGCCTACCGGTAGCCGCAGCCTACCGCTGGCTCGGCCTACCGGTAGCTCGGTCAACCGACCGCCAGAGCCTACCGGTAGCTCGGCTAACTGGTGGACGTAGCCTAAACCCCCACTGGTTGTCCAGTAGCGCCTCCTTTGGCGCAAATTCCAGGTTTTGAACCCTTTATCTTGTTTTAAAGCCCAGTAACGCCGATAAATGGCGTTTAATTAAATGTTTAACGAGTCACCCTGGTGTGTGCATCGGTTTTAACCACCACTAAGGGAGAGAACCCTTTAATGATGCATGGGGCCACTCCGTCGACCCATGACCCCGCTCCTTATGTTGTTTCGCGTTCTTATCTCAACCGTCCCCGGCCCTTATAATCCTTGAGTTCCCGATGCCCCACCCCTGCAAATCGCGCATCTTCTGTTCCTGGCACGTGAAGATAATCTTCGATTGTCGATCAATCAAGTTGGGTTTCACCTAAGTCTCTCCTTTCTATGTATCTTGCTGGATGGGTATGTTATTGATTCTGTAGAATTAAATTAACCAATGTTTAAAGAAGATAATAAACGGATTCTAAAGAATGAAGGATAGGGGTGTGACCGATGATGCTTCTCTGTTTTTCACTTCTTCAATGATTAATGATTTCTGAATTATGCGGGTATACGCCTACTGAAACATTCAGTCTTTGGTGGTCTTTCTCTATGCACAAACGAACCCTTACCTCTAGTGAGGTTTAAATGGATTGTGTTGTTGTCGTGAACCCTTATTGTGTAAAGGAAATTGGTTAATTACATATATTCAGCAAAATAAATTGAAAGCACTAGGATCAATCCTTTTTTTGTGACTACCCTGGTTAATGTACAGCGGAATTAGAATCATGGACTGTGTTAAATCATTTAAATCTGAAAATATCTGCATGGTCCTGCTTTGCTTTGGTGGTAGTGATTTGATTGTTTATCTTTCACGGGACGATTTCTGGGTGATGTGGGTGGGGATGGGATCCCATGTTGCTATGGTTTCACTGGTTGTGAATTTGAGTTTGCATGGTTATCTTTTTTATATCATGAACTGGGGTGGGATCCCTTATTGTTGAGAAGCCGTTGGGTCTAGGATTTTGGGAACATGGGGTAGTATCTTGGCTTGTTCTTATGCTTGCTAGTTGCCCAAGTAGGTGCAGAAAACTCATCTAACAATATTTACTGAACATGAAAACAAGGATGAGACAAATGGGTTTTGGTTTGGTGTGAGTTGCGACTTGGACATGGGTGATGAATGTGTTCATTAGGTGGGCTGAAGAAAAACCAAAACTTTGGGTGAGTTCTTGCTACCAATACATATACTTGTAGTTTTTTGTTTCTTATTCGTTCCCACCCATGTTGAGCACTTAGTGTCGAACAACCCAATTTCATGGGGGAGGGTGTTTTTCCCAACACTTCTATTAGTGGCTGGTTATTATCTCTTTTCTACTCCCTTTCCCTGATAGACCAAGAATCATTGGGCAGGCTGTGATGGCATGAAGTCCATTATTATCCCAGGAATCGTCAGGTAGTGTGGTGTTGGGGTTGGCCCAGGTTTGGGCGAGCAGGTGGTTTCCCAAGTGTCTTCGGGATGTGGCCCAGGTGTCTTCGAGCGTGGCAGTGGATCTTCTAGCCCAGGTGTCTTCGGGCGTGGCGGTGGTTGTTCTGGCCTAGGTGTTTGCTGGCGTGGTTACGTGAGACAGCTATGGACCAGGTGTTTGCGGGAGGGGATTGGCAGTGGGACTACATGAGGGTATGGCCCAGGTGTGTGGGGGTGGGGTGTGGCAGTGGGACTGCGGTGAGAAGGGAAGAATTGGTTCGATGTGTAGGATGTCTTTAATAACCAGTGGGAAAGTGGCGCGGGGTACCCAAACATCGATGTGTTATTATTATATTTTACATGACTTGCGTTATTTGGGGTGTGTGCCTTGGTGAGGCTTGGGTGGTTTGTTTCCTTGTTAAGTTCTTGGTTATCTCTTTTCTCAAAGGGCATTATTATACCTCCCCTACTTGTGCACGAGAGCTTTAGGTTTTTCCCTACTTAGTAAACTTGTATACTCACCCTACTTATATAAAACGATTTTCATGTATCCATGAGGACTTCGAGGATTGCACGGGACCATACCTGTGCAGGACCTTTGGGACAGTGGAAGTTGCTGTTTTTTTCATTGGTACTTTAACATTGTAGTCAATTTTAACATTGTGGTATTTAATTTTAGAACACGCATATGGGAATGGTTGTTTTTTTCTTTACTAGCACTTATAGTTTTGGTGTTGTGATATTTACTATCTTATCTCCCGATCATATTAAAAGAAAAAGGGTAATGACTTACATTTAGTGAGTGATTCTATACCCTTGGCTCTGGTCCCCACTCTGGGACCTATTGAAGGCGGGTTTTGGGGGTCATTATCTCTCCTTCAACTTGAAGAAGGAAGGGCCTGGGAATCTGCTGACCCTTCCCTTCTTTTGGTGAAGGCGGGTCATGATAGAATGGTATAAGAGGAGAGGTTTGAGAGATAGGATATAGTTTGGAGTTAGGCACAGAAAGGATTGCATGGGATGGTAGGGAAACAGTGTTGGGTGACCATGGTGTGTGAATTATTCCAGGGAAGACCGGCTAGGACATGAGATTATAGGGCACCCCGTGATCCGATGCAAGGACTATGGACCTACCGAACGACCAAGTGAGGCCACGCTGATTGCAGGGTAGAAACCCTAGGAAAGGTTCATGAATTATAATGACCTGTGTTCTCGTGGTTCATGAGTATTTTGGAAATTGAAATAAATAAGAAGTTTAAAAAAAAATTAAGAACAATATTATGCACTACTTGGGCTTAGGAATTCCTTGTTTACCATGCAGCTATCACACCTGGGAGGAAACCACGTGTGGTGCGGGCGATCGAGGCCCAGGAGGCTACTTTGCCCGATTAGTAGAGAGCTGATCGTGAGGAGGAGGAGGACCAGTGGCAGAAGACACATTGGGCCTTCCAGCGACATACCCTCAAGAAATATGAGGGTAGCACTTCTGACATGAAGATGGAGAGTTGGTTAAAGGAGCTGGTGATAGCCTTCGGCTTGATACGGGCTCCGACCAAGTATTGGGTTCCTATGGCCATCAGCCAGATGTGGGGAGTAGCGCGTCAATGGTGGACGCATTACCTGGGGGAGAGGAGAGAGGATAAGGTGGCATGATCTGATTTCGAGAAGGAGTTCCAGGAGGAATACCTCTCTTATATGATGAAGGTGAAGAAGAGGCAGGAGCTACTCTCCCACTAGTAGGGGAGTTTGTCAGTAAGGGATCTAGGAAGAAAGTTCTAGGACCTCATACGTTTTTCTCCGGACTTCTTTCCAGATGAAGAGTCTCAGGGAAGATGTTTAGAGGAGGTTCTCCGACCCTCCCTCAAGTACGTTGTTACCCCCTTCACCCTGCCGACATACATGGAGGTCTAGAAGAAGGCTGAAGTGGTGGAGAGGCTGCACACACTTGGAGGTGTATCATGAGAGGGGATCCATCGGGGATCATCGAAGGGGAAGGCTGTCAGCACCAGACCACCAGCATCAGGACCCTCTCGGTTCTGACCAGCAGGGAGCAGGCCACAGCAGTTCCAGTTCCAGTCCCCCGGTACTCGCTGTTTCCATTCGGGCTCAGGATAGAGGTTCTTCGTATGTGGGAGCCATGGGGACCTCTATAATAAGTGCCCTGACTGATTACATTACGGCAGTGGCAGACAGGCCCAGCACCCGCCCCAGCAACAACTTCCAGGTAGGCCCTTCCAGCAGCAGCTGCATGGGCAGTGAGCTCCCACTCCTATGAGAGTAGACGTTGCAGGAGGAGGCTGACCTCACCGCACTCCTCAGAGACCTCGTACAGGGAGTGGTTGGGGAGTTGTCTGACACCTTATAGGTAGAGGATCGTGGCGTGGGAAGTTTCACACCGTAGAAGCAGCAATCCCAGCATGACAGGAGTTCGTTCGAGGTATGATCAGTTTATTTAGCACCCTTGCTTATGCCTTGTTCGATAACAGAGCTTCCTACTCCTTCTTTTCACCCAGTCTATCCTGTGCTTGGGGTCTAGATGTAGATATACTTTTAGTGACCCTGGTGGTGAGCACATCAGTCGTAGGTCATACCGTCTTGTTATATGTTGGTCGAAGATGCAGACTGATGATAGGGCCACATCAGTCGGTCAAGGATCTACTACAGCTACAGATACATCCTTACGATGTCAATCTAGGCATCAACTGGTTTTTCTTTGTGTGTTCCGTCATCGACTGCTTCCATGGAAGGGTTGTGTTCTCAGACTTGGGAGGCCGACGTGTTAAATTCACTGGCAAGCGAAGCAATCAGAAGGGCATCAGGGGAAAGGAACCCCTCCTCTCCCTGCTAGCCGAGCTATCAGTAGAGTCAGTGGATGCTGAGATGGTGGAGGTACCAGGAATCATCAGTGATTTTATGGATGTCTTCCATGGGAAGGTAAAGAATTTACCCCCATGACGAGATATCGAGTGTGGGATAGACTTGCAGCCCGGTGCTCGTCCGATTTCGATGGATCCTTACAGAATGGCACCATCGAAGATACGGGAGTTGCAGATTTAGATTGAAGATCTAATGAATAGGGGTTATGTTCAACCAAGTGCATCACCGTGGGGTGCTCTAGTCTTGTTCTCAAAGAAGGAAGATGGTGGTCTCAGGTTGTGTATTGATTACAAGAGGCTGAATCAGGTGACGATCAAGAATCGCTACCCTCTTCTGAGGATAGACGATATTTTCAACCAGCTGAAAGGGACAGGGTAGTTCTCGAAGATTGACATGTGGTCTGTGTATCACCAGTTGAGAGTGAATGAGGGCGACATCCCGAAGACGGCATTCTGGTGTAGATAAGGACACTTCAAGTTCGTAGTCATTCCCTTCGGGGTTACGAATGTCGTGGCTGTGTTCATGGTGCTTATGAACTCCATATTCCTGGAGTACCTGGATCAATTCATGGTTCTGTTCATCGACGATATCCTAGTCTATTCAAGATCATAGGAGGACCACGTAGAGCACTTGAAGACAGTTTTGGAGGTCCTACGATAGCACCAGGTTTATGGGAAGTTGTCAAAATGCACATTCTGGGTGCGGGAAGTGCACTTCCTTGGGAACGTAGTGTCCGAGCAGGGGGTAGCGGTGGACCCAGCAAAGGTTGAGGTGGTTGCTTCTTGGGCATCACCCATGAACATGGCGGAGTTCCATAATTTCCTCAGGCTGGCAGGTTACTATCAGAGGTTTGTACCCAGCATCTCCCGAGTTGCAGCCCCTTTGACCGCCTTGACCAAGAGGACCAGGTTTTTGTGTGGAGTAAGTAGTGTGAGGTAGCTTTCAGGTATCTGAAGGAGAATTGGGTTAGTTCCCCAGTGCTGAGACTCCCAGAAGAAGGGGTGGCGTATGAGGTATTCTCTGACGCTTCAGGGTAAGGCCTCAGATGTGTGTTGATGCAGCAACAAGGGGTTATCTCTTATGAGTCTACGAAGATACGCCTTCATGAGCATAATTATCCCACCCATGACATGGAGCTTGTAGCGGTCGTTTTTGTGCTAATGTTATGGCGGAATTACCTCATCGAAGAACTCTTTTTGGTCTTCACAGACCACAAAAGCATGAGGTATATCTTCTCCATGCAGGACCTAAACATGCAGCAATGAAGGTCGGTGGAGTTCCTCCAGGATTACGACTTCGAGATTTCCTACACTTCAGGGAAGGGGAATGTAGTGTCTAATGCTTTGAGCAAGAGACCGCAGAAGGATTCGATTAGAGAGTCGGAAGATGCCTGGAAGGCGATGGAGGAGTTAGTTGCCTTGCACCTGGAAGCGAGGACGGATGGAGATAAAGGTTGCATGTATTAGATGACATTGTAGTCATCTCTGTTGCAGCATGTGGAGGGGTCTCAGTGGGGAGACCCAGAGTTTGAGGTGATGCATCACCAAGTTGACCATAACAATGCTCTGGAAGGGTTGACGGAGGATGGCCTAAACCAGATTCTTTTTTGAGGAAAGCCCTTTGTTCCAGAGGGGATGCGTGGCGAGGATCTTAGTGAGTTCCACAACTCGCCCCTAGTGGTACACCCAGGAGTTTTCAAGATGTACCAGGGTCTGAAGAGACAGTTCTGTTGGCCCAAAGTAATGTGAGCAGTGTCAGAATTTGTGGCCAAGTTCCTAGTGTGTCATCAGGTGAAGGCGGAACACCGTTTTCCAGGTGGCTTGCACACTCTCTGGATGTCCCCGATTGGAAGTGGGAGGAAATCCCAATGGATTTCGTCATGGGACTACCCATGTTTAAAGGGGGATACGATTCCATCTAGGTAGTAGTGGACCAGTTGATGAAGTCGCCTCACATTTTGGCGATTAAGGAGTCGAGTACAGTGGATGCTTTCGCATGACGATACGTGGATAAGGTGGTGGAATTTCATGGAGTTCGGAGATACATAGTATCAGATAGGGATTCACGTTTTACCTCACGAGTCTGTAGAGAATTGTAGCATGCTTTTGGAACCCATCTACGTCTTAGCACTGCTTTCCAACCCCATACGGAGGGGCAGACAGAGCGCACCATCTTGACATTGGAGGATATGTTGCAGGCATGTGTCCAGGACTCAGGAGGATCGTGGGTGTGACATTTATCTTTGAAAGAGTTTGCCTACAATAATAGCTATCACTCTACCCTTGGTATGGCCTCATTTGAATCCTTGTACGAGAGACCATGCCGCTCACCAGTGTGTTGGACCAAAGTCGGAGAGGCGGGCATCCTTGGCCCGGAGGTGGTGTAGAGCACGATGGACAAGTTTCAGCTTATAAGAGAAAGGATAATGGTTCCCTAGGACCGACATAAGTCATATGCTTATACCAGGAGGAGGCCCTTGGAGTTTGATGTTGGAGACCACATGTTCCTGAAGGTCTCCCCTTGGCATGGACAATGGCGGTTTGGTAACGGGAGTAAACTTTCTCCCAGGTTCATGGGACCCTTCGAAGTGTTGCAGTGAGTGGGTGAACTAGCTTATCAGCTAGCGTTACCACTGCCGCTAATGAGGATACATGACGTCTTCCATGTGTACCAGCTACATCGGTATCTGCACAATGATTCACACATCCTCGACTAGGGAGAGATAGTCATCGATGACAACGTGACCTTTGTGGAAATCGTAGTGATGATCGAGGATCATGAGGAGAAGGTTCTTCGTGGGTGAACCATTCCCTTGGTTCGTGTGTTATGGACACAAGGTGGGGTTGAGGATAGTACGTGCGAGAGGGAAGAACAGATATGTGCCCATCACCCAGAGTTGTTTTGAGTTTTGTGTTTTTCTGTTTATAGTTGTTGTGGTGGAGCGTTTTACCTTGTTGGATATAAAATATGTTGTTTTTCTTCTTATGAATATGAGTGAAATGTCATGGCTATGGAGAGGGGAGGACCTGACCCCTAATCAAGACACATTATGGTGGATGCAATTAAATCCATGCGGGCAAGTTAGTGCCGCCAAAAGTGGATAGTATCTTGAAATGGGAGAAGTGACTCCTCAACCCACATGACTGGACAATTTGACATGGTATGTTGCATCGTTCTTGAGAGGGAGGTGTTTTTATTTGACAATGAGGTTCCCTCCTGAGTGGTATCTTTCGAGGTGGTTGTTCAGACCCTCTCTTTCCTAATATGTTGTCTTGATTCTCGAGGGTGAGAATAGTTTGAGAGGTATCTGATGTAATGGCTCAGGTTGTTGGAACACCATTACATAAAAAATTCAGGTGGTTGAGGTTTTCTGGGTGGTATGGGAGGCCATCCCAACTTCTCGGTGAAGTTTGACCCACGGTAGGCCTATCGGTAGCCTTAGCCTACCAGTAGAAGGCCTACCGGTAGCTCGGTCTAACGGTAGCCACCGCTTACCAGTAGCTCGGCCTACCAGTATCTCTGCTACCGGTAGATCGGCCTACCGGTATCTCGGCCTACCGATAGACACAGCCTATGCTCGGCCTACCGGTAGCTCGGTCTACTGGTAGTCGCAGCCTACCCGTAGCTCGGCTAACCAGTGGACCCAGCCTACAACCCCATGGGTTTTCTAGTAGCACCTCATTTGGTGAAAATTCCCTGTTTTGACCCCTTTAAGCTTGTTTTAATGCCCAGTAATGCCCATAAACGGTGTTTAATTAAATGTTTCACGAGTCACCCTGGTGTGTGTGTCGGTTTTAACCGCCCCTCAAGGTGGGGACCCTTTAAGGACGTGTGGGGCCGCGCGGTCGACCCATAACCCCTCTCCTTACGCGGTTTCACGTTATTTTCTCAACCATCCCATGCCCTTATAATCATTGAGTTCCAGAGGCCCCACCAATACAAATTGCGCGTCTTCTATTTCTAGCGTGTGAAGATAAACTTCGATCGTCAATCAATGAAGTAGGGTTTCACCTATCTCTCTCATTTCTATGTATCTTCCAGGGTGGGTATGTTATTGATTCTATAGAATTTCATTAACCAGTGTTTAAAGAAGATAATAAACAGATTATAAATGTGGAAGGAGAGGGGTGTAACTGATGATGCTTCTCTATTTTTCTCTTATTCCATGATTAATGATCTCTTAATTGTACGGGTATAAGCCTACTGAAAATGACGGCGGTTGGGGGTCTTTCTCTATGCATTAATGAACCCTTACCTCTGGTGATGTTTAAATGGATTGTATTGTGGTCATGAACCCTTGTTGTGTAAAGGAAATGGGTTAATTACGTATATTCAACTAAATAAATTGAAAGAACCAGGATCAATCCTTTTTCTGTGACAACCCCGGTTAAAGTACAGCGGAATTGGAATCATGGAGTTTGTTAAATCATTTAAATCTGATAATACCCGCATAGGACTTCTTTTTATTGGTGGTAGCGGTTTGATTGTTTATCTTTCTCGGGCCAATTTCTTGGTGATGTGGGTGGGGATGGGATCCACTATTGCTATGGTTTCGCTGGTTGTGAATTTGTGGTCGCGTGGTTTGCTTGATTATATCACGAATTGGGTTGGGATCCTCTGTTGTTGAGAAGCCATTGGCTCTTAGATTTTGGGATCATGGGGTAGTATGTTGGCTTGTTCTTATGCATTCTAGTTGCCCATGTAGGTGCAGAAAACTCATGTAACAATATTTAATGGACATTAAAACAAGGATGAGACAAATGGGTTATGGTTTGGTGTGAGTTGTGACATGAACATGGGTGTGGAATGTGTTCTTTAGGCGGGATTAAGAAAAACCTAAACATTGGGTGAGTACTTGTTACCTATAAATATACTTTTAGTTTTGTGTTTCTTATTCGCTCCCCACCCATGTTTAGAACATAGTGTCGAACACCACCATTTCATGGGGGAGGGTGTTTTTTTCCAACACTTCTATTAGTGGATGGTTATTAGCTCATTTCAGTTCCATATCCCAGATAGCCCAAGTATCTTCGGGGCAGGCTGTGATGGCCTGATGTCCATTATTAGCCCATGAATCTTCGGGCAGGGTGGTCTGGTGGTTGGCCAAGGTGTGTGTGGGCAGGTGGTTTCCCAAGTGTCTTCGGGATGAGGCCCAGGTGTCTTCGGGCATGGAAGTGGATCTTCTAGCCCAGGTTTCTTTGTGCATGGTGGTGGTTGTTCTGGCCTAGGTGTTTGTAGGTGTGGTTACATGAGATAGTTGTGGCCTAGGTGTTTGCGGGATGGGTTTGATAGTTGTACTGTGCGAGGGTATGGCCCAGGTGTGTGCGGGCAGGGTGTGGCAGTGGGACTGCGGTGAGAATGGCGGGATTCGTTCGATGCGTAGCATGTCTTTAATAACCAGTGCGAAAGTGGTGCGGGGTAACCAAACATCGATGTGCTATTATTATATTTTACTTGAATTGCGTTATTTGGGGAGTGTGCCTTGGTGAGGCTTCGGTGGTTAGTTTCGTTGTTAAGTGCTTGGTTGTCTCTTTTCTCACAGGGCATTAGTATGCCTCCCCCACTTGTACACGAGAGCTTTAGGTTTTTCACTACTGAGTATACTTGTATGCTCATGCTACGTATATAAAACTGTTTTCAGGTTTCCATGAGGACTTTAGGGATTGTGTGGGACCATACTAGAGTAGGACCTTTTGGATAGTTTCAGTTTCTATTTTTCATTCTTTGGTACTTTACCTTTGTATTCACTTTGTACTTTGTGGTATTTACTTTTGGAACATGTATATGGGAATGGTTATTTTGGCTTTACATGCACTTCTTGTTTTGTTGTTGTGAGATTTACTATCTTATCTCCTGATACTATTAAAATAAAAAGGGTAATGCCTTCCATTAAGTGAGTGATTCTATACCATTGGCATTGGTCTCCAATCCTGGACCTAAAAAAGGTGGGTTTCGGGGGTCATTATCTCTCCTTAAACTTGAAGAAGAAAGGGCCTGGCAATCTGCTAACCCTTCCCTCCTTTTGGTGAAGGTGGGTCATGACACTGTTATTATATGTAACATTTAATTAAATATTATTTATCTATTGATATGATGAATACTCTAGACATGAGTGTTAATAAAATTCAATTACATTCATCATTGATGTCAAATTTGGAAAGTCCCCCAATTTTTTCTCCGAATAACCAACATAGTGTGGTTTTATTACATTTCTATAACATCTTAAAACCTTTTACAAATTCTTTTTTTTCAATGAAATGCATATAATTATTTTCAATACTATCATATTTTTCTCCACACACTAATGATATATCAGTTTATTATCTAATTGTGATATACATTTTTATAATGGATAATACATTGAAGATCTCTAATATATAACCATGGTTTTCAGTTCAGTGTCTCCTCAAAACATATGACATTATTATCCACAATATTCCAATGTTACTAAATTAATTATTATAAATATTTCAAAAAAATTGGACCACATTACCAATGATTCATTATCTTCTAATGATAGCCATTATTTCATATTAAAAAAATTAATTTATATTTAAATTAAATAAAACACCAGAAATTTTTCTGTGACCCATAAAGAAAACAAGGACTCAAATATATATATTCCCAAAATATAAATATTATGTAAATTACTCAATAAAAACCTTTTAAATACAAATACCATTTTGGACAAGTAATATATAACTCTCTCATTAACCACATAATTGAGACTTCAATATATATATATTTATATAGTCGTGACAAAAAATTGTTATTCAGTATGATCCTTTTTGAGACCACTCATTAAAATGTGGTTGAATAAAATGAATCTATATGGGAATAATTTTCAAAATCACAAAATTACCTATACAGGGTTATCTAATTCCATAAACTCACCAAGGATCACTCGATCAAATACATATAAAGTATGTCAATATAATTATCAATAAAAACATATTACAAAATGTTGTACGCAAACTTCTCTAATAAACTACACATGATCATGTGCCGAAAGCTATTATTTTTTTCGTCCTGTCACATTATATGCCCACAAAACCACCCAGTCTCATTAAAATAACAACATTGTTACAATATCAAAATGTCACATTATTATATATTCACACCTCTTCAAAATGTTGAAATAACTTATTTGAATAGAACAAAGTATTATAAAACATTAACCTCAAACCTCAACAATAGATGTATTCCCCCATAGGTTGTTGACAAAATAACCACATATCACAAATCCCTCAAACCCCATAATATCTTTTGATGATTGAGATAAGGAATTGGTTTCCAACCATTTATATCCTCAGTTAACTGGATTTGTGAGAAAATAAATAAAAAACCTAATGTTGTTATCAATCATGTTAATTATCATAGGCATTCATTCATAAGAAATAACATAATATATAAAGTTGGAATAATATATCACATACCCAACATGTGTTAACCTCCCTAGGACATGAAAATAAAACATCATTCACTATCTTACATCATAAAAGTCATTGTCTCCTCATGTTAAAATAGTAACAATCTCCATAACTACATCATATCACTATTATTTAACAATAGGTATCTTCATCTTTTTTAATATATTGTATTCACTAATACATTATTCAATATACAACCACTTTATATATAATCATTTACCAACATCTCTATCCATTAAATTCCCATATTATTATTAAATTAATTAATATTTACCATCTAAAACTCAATTATTATTACAAATATACTTCCTTCATTAATAATTTAACATATTCCCAACCATTTAAATATTGACAGTTTAATTAGTAAATTTTATATACCTTACACATTAGTCACTAATAATAACACATCATTACTTCTATTAAACCCTCTACACTTAATTAGTAATTACATTTACTTATTTATCAATAAATATTTTCCGATGAAAATTCATTTTAAATATTTAATTAAACATATTTTCATTATATAATTTTATGGAACTTTGAAACGACACCATTACACACATATGATAGAATAATATCCTAAAAAACCATCCCCTCTAGAAACATCGCATGAAAACCCAAAATAAATATATAAACATCTTTTTATTACATCCAAATAACTTATTATATAACTTAAAATCATATAAAATATCAATGAAATTAAATAACTACCAAATAATAAAAAAAATAAAATCCCATTTAATAATGTAGTATAAAAACCATTTCTAGAACTACTCTGATTATATCTGGGAATATAAAATATGATGATGAAAAGAAAAAAAATTAATATTACATACATTATGTGATCATATCAATGAAAGAATAAAACAATATTAGTCATTCATATCCAAACATACTACAGATAATATTAAAAAATTCTAACATGGAAATTAATATATCACATTACACATTACACATTCCCTTTTTTGGTTTCCTTCTATTTATTATTATCTTTTTATAAATTTGATAATGATACTAATACTAATAATTATATCATGAGAAAACCCATATAAATAAATATTTGAATAAATTTATAAACAATATCTTTAAAAAATAATTATTAAAAGTTAATAACTTATCCCACCAATTTAATTCATTAATTTATTTCATTATTTTTTTATTTAATTCAAAACATTCACCCACTTATGAAGTAGGCATAATAAATCCACATTAATTTTGGTAAGATGAATTTTTATTCCCAAAAATCTAGTATGGTTTAATTATTTCATTAAAAGAAAATATGAATCTCAGTTATTAAACTACACAAAACTATAAATAATAATCCCCATGACCTAACCACATCAATCACTAATCCAAAATGAAAAACACAATACCAAAACCATTATGTATCTATATTTAAAACCAAATAGAAGAGAAATATTGAGATTGAATTTAGGATAAGAATTATAAATCACACTAATGAATTTAAAAGTATTATTCTCATAAAGAAAGGGCATGAGATATTTAATGAGATTACAATGAACTATATATAGAAAAAAAGAATCAAATAGAGAAATATGGGGTTGGTGATTTCATAAAATATATTAGGTTTCTCCTCTACAACATGATGCAGAATAAATATGGGTATAATAGGAATGTTCATTGTGTGATACAATATGTAATATATTCAAAATGGATTATCCTTTAAAATATCTTGACTATTTATCCCATTTTAAAAAACATTTATACTTCACCTTGATATAATGTCATAATATTGAATTTTTCACACACAAACCCTAACACATCCAAGTCCACAAAAGGATACATTTTTTATCTCAGTATTTTCATTCATCCTCCACATATTACCATATTATAGAACTCCTCTTAAACTTTCCATAATGAACTACTATAATTAGAATATGAAAATCATATAGTTATTCTATAACTTAAATTTATTCAATAAACCAATGAATCCAATTAACCTACATCCATATAATACATTGTCTACATAGAACAAAATCCCCCAAAAAAGTTCTACAAACACCAATACTAAAAAATAATCAAAACTGGAATAATATATATTAATTTCATTATAGAATGTTATTAAGCCCAATTTATAGATATTATGTCCATTTAATTAATTGAATATAATCCTCATAATTTTTTATTGAATATGCCTTAATTAAATTTACAATTTTAGAGTAATATTTATTGTTATTTTAATAATATAAACTAATTTTATTATATTTCAATTTATTATGTATTTTTTATTTAATTTACAATTCCAAAAACAAAATTCCTCTTTTTTACATTTCATCACTTGAAAAATAGCTATATATATTAGAATTTGAACTCACTAATGATTAAAATGATATATGAAATAGCCACATAAGAATAAAATTCATTCAAAAAACATGAATAAAAATACACAAGATCACTAAAAATAACATAATACTACAAGGAAAACTATATATGATTAATAATATTTTCATACAAGAATTTTATAGTAATCATAAATAACATTGGAATTAAGGGAACTTCAATCAAAGACAAGGAATAATAGAAAAAATGTTGTTTGTTAAAGAAAATGATCATTTATTTCTTATTGACACAAATATGATATTTTTTAACATATATTGAATATAATTTAAATATTAAGTAAAATAAATCCTCCACAGAAATTATATAGAGGAAATTATTTTTACATTATTAACACTTTGAATATTTTAAAATAACATTTTCTATGTTTTCCATAGATCTGTTTTCATTGAATTAGCATAGAGGATTGTTGAAAATATTTTAATAAATAAAATACATTTTATTAGTTATCTTTTCTTTTCTTGAAGAAAATTATCCCAAAAAACAAAACTAGATATAAAATTTAACACTTATTATTCTTTTGAAATTCGAGGATTAAAAAAATAATTATGTATCATTTCTGTAAATTTTGTTTATATTTTTGGAAATCATGATATTGATATTTAATAAATGTTACTAATTTAATAATTTCTATGAAACCTTAATTTTTCATATTTTTTCATCTATTTAGTCATCATTTTGGGATATTTCTTTACTAACTAATTTAGTGGGAGTTGATAGTAGTGGACGAACTACAGATTTGTAAACCATTATATAGAGAGATCAATAATGGAACTCATTGTTAATGTGATCTTAATAATGTTTTGATAACAAATTGAAGTAAGACTCATAATTTCCATTTTTTCTCTTACAATAATAATTTCATGTTTTAATTTATGAACACAAATTTTATCAGAGTTTGTTTCAAAAAAAAAATTATTCATTTTTCTTATTATTGATGTGATTATTCATTTAAACCCATGTTCCTCGTTCATTGGTTTGTTATCTCCCAATGTCCATTTGATACGCCCTCAAACAAGCCCCAAAATATTTACTTTTTTTCAAAACCTTTTTTACTTTGTTTCTATTCATTATTGTTTGGCACTTTCCAATATGGGAAATTTCTTCATCAAGGTGCATGTTTACAAATGAGAAATTAACAGTTTATGGGGGAAAATTTTTCACGTATGGAATCAGAAAATATATGAAGCCATTTTTATGTAGGATGAAGTGGGACATTGTAGAAACTCAAGTGTGAATATGGGAAAGATGTGGCAAGTTGGGACATGTAGGAAATGGTGAACATGTTCCTTTGATATGATATCTAGTGAGGGACAGTTAAATGGCCATTTTGGATTGGGGAATTTCTATTAGATGTGAAAAACAATTGGTGGATCTCAATTATGGGTATTAATTACTATTTTGGAGTAAAAACCACTTAATCGACAATTAGAGACATGAAAATCATGAAAAATTTATGATCATTGAATTTTACTAACTACTTGGTGTGTATATCATAACTACACTACATAATTTTTTTCCATGATATGGATAGGGATTCTATTTTGTGAAAATAGAAAATCTTATGAAACTATAATCTATGTGTCATGTTTAGTCATCAGGGGAGTGTATGTACTAAATAATATCAATACGATGTATAGTATAATTGTTGGAATATACACTGAAATCTCTATCTGATATATCCTATACTCGAGTACACACCTAGATAATACATGTAATATATGTAAAACTTGTATGTTATTTGACATATTATGTACTAGACTACGGACCCCACAAGCGCATGTATAGTATGTAAACCCCATGTACTGCTTGACATGCAATGTAATAAGGTAAAAAAAGAGGTATTTACATAGTGTATAATTAAATTTATTACTATGGATTAGGACACCACATAGAAATATGTTAGTATTTAGTTTTTATGGGGATTAAATTGTATATAAATTAAATTAATATTCATATATTGTGTATCGTTTTTTTTCATTTATTTTTATACTGGTGTTGGAATCAAACATGTAAATGGATTATTCTATGAATTTTCCACATTGAATGGGGTGGTATTATTTTAATATCTATATGATTCCATTTTCTGGTATTCTTAGTTTGTTTAGATATGAATCTATATATAAGATATATATGGGTATGGGTAATATGACCATATATGAAAAAGTGTCTGGTACTCCCCTTGACTCATTTTTTTGGCAGGGTTTGAGTCATATGTACATTCTTTTTTGGATTCTATACTCCCATGTATGCACGTCGAATGGATCCTCTATTTTCAAGAATGAGTTATGTAAAACATAGATCCTGACAATGTAATTATATAATATAAAAATGATTTGGTCTATTATTAAACAACCATTGAGGTACTAGTCATCAATCTATAGTGGTTGGTACAACCTCCACTGATTTGATATTTATAAAGAATCATCAGACAACCATTGACGTTTGGTACTCCATCGACCAAAACACATAGTATAGGGAGGCATGTGTCACCTAATACATATTTTATAAGGCATATTTCTTTTCTCATTGATCATTTTTTTATTGAAACTAAGAGAAATAATTTCATTTATGGGAAATTTACTTTGAAAATATATTGATTACATAACATATTTAAAAATGGTGATGTAGTTCTTATGGGATACATGTTGAGGTACTCTCTCAACGAGAATTCTTACCATAATAAGTTGTGGATTCTATAAAATATCTTGGGTAATAGGATTCAAAGGCATAGAAATATATCTATTTTAGGAATAATGGCCTCTCATGGATTATTTGTTTCTATCATGATATGAATTATCTCTAGGATTTTGATTGTACAAAATGTGATTCTTTTTTGAGTATCGAACATTTTTTTATTAACATCCTTTATGAATAAGGGATATGTTTATATGTAATTCCTTTATCCAAAAAGAATATTGTTGTATACCATATCAATATTTTATGTCTTCTTTATAGAAACTCTCTCAATTAAGAGTGGGAGTTTACTTCTTTCAAAAACTATCCAATGTGTATTTGTGATTTTTTACTAATTATATTTATACTCACTCACACATTTTATCAATAAACAATTCTCATATCTACGTTGACAATTCATGATATTGATTTGATCATGGTGTGATGGATCTAGTGGATCTACTATTGTAGAGTCTTAGTGATGCATAATGTCACATAAAGACGATGTATTCTATTTGAAAGTATATTCAATCGTTTTTAGATGATTGTGTGTCATACCATTACTTATGATAAATTATGCACGTTGATTTTTTACAATGGATATGTATTTATCAAATGATGGTTTTAGATATGTAAATTTATTCTTTTTAATTTCACTCATTCATGTATTGTTTTATGATTTAGTTATTAATATATATATATGTGTGTGGGTGTGGTTGTGGGTGTGTCTGTGTGTCTGTGTGGTTGGTGTTTCAAGTTATATTAAATATTGGCGTTGTTTGAGTGTTATGGGTGCATTGGATAAGAACTCAAATATTGTGTGATACACATTTTCCATGATAGTGAATATTCCATGACCTATTGAATGAGGTCATTGGGTTATACACATGGTTCATTGTCATCCATGGTGGTTTCTCAATGGATTACATTATGAAAATTTGGGTTCTTTGTGGTTGAGTACAGGGGATATTGTTTATAATTTGAAATATATTTAGGAATTTTCTATCATTTTAATGAATAATTATTAATATTTTCCCATTAATTGTTATACATGGAAACCAAGTTATGGATTGGAATGAATTGTATTAATTCCACCAGACCAAGACAATATGATAATTGACTAAAAACTATTACGAAATTGATTTAGTATATTTATATTATTGTAAATGTTTTTTGTAATAGTCATTTATAATATTTCATGTCATTTATATGTGATTCCATCAATTAAATTTCTAACAAATTTTCCTACATCATATTGATTAATGGATTCCACCCATAGATAATTGTCCCAAATATAACAGAAGTTTCTTTATGATATCATGTCAATGCGTGATATTAACTACAATTGTCATTTGAGAGATGTGGGGTTTATTTTGTGAATAGATATAATTATATCCTTTTTAATGAAAATGGGAACATCCAATAACATCAATTCTTAGATTTATATTATTTCTTATCTATATCATAATTTAAATTAATGTTACTACCCATATAATGACTATAATGAGTTCATTATGATACTGTATTTCATGAATATACGATATAGATAATAATCTATATATTTCATATGACTAGTCCTAGCATGTAACTTATGTGTTCTATCTTGTTTTGGGACATCTGATGATTAGATTATTATTCTATAAATAATTCATTCATTGGAGTAGTGATCCATTATTGTTAATTTCCCATTAAAATAATTGAAATTACTACTCTACCATGGATATGGTTTGATACCTTTTATATCAAGTATTTTAAACTGAATTTGTAGTTTATTTTCTGAGTTTACAGAATGTTGGTCCTCTATAGGAATTAAAAATACAGTTTTATTATAGGTCAAGGTGTAAAAACAAAATATGCAATTCCATAGACAGGATTCATTGAATATAAATCACGATCTATGGTTGTAGTAGTTCATTTGGAGAGATAAATTTTGTTAAATTTTCACTATTATATATCCCAAACAATGTCGAATCCCCAATGAGACTTTTGGAATACTATGAACACTTGATAGATGTCCACTCTTTCTTTGTATGATTTTATTAATTTTTATGTATATCTAGATAAATATAATTCATCAACCTCTATGATAAAATAATCATTTATATAGTAGATTTAATTTTAATAAGTAAATTGACCTACCATGAGTTAGTTTCGATTGAGATAATTGTGGTGGAAGACCAATTATATATATACCCCAGCACAATAACGTCCCGCATCACAACCTTCAATTTGATTAAATTAGCAATATTTTTTTACAGTTATGGATTTTATTTACATGTTCAATGGATTTATTTTATCTATAAACACTTAGTGTGATTTAATTTATTATATGTATCATATCATTATGAATATTCTATTGATAAAATATGTTGTGTTAAATTATTCATCAAATATTTATTTCATAGTTTTAAAATTTTATGGTTCCCTAGAAGGAAAATTATCAAAAAAATAATTCAAACATAGTGAAATTATATTTCATTCATTACGTCTAATGCAATTATTATATCAATAGAAGAGAATGTGTAAGGTGGTATTATCGTTGTTGTTGATATGATACCATATTTTGATCATTTGAAGTTGACTTTTACTTGAATATATTAGGATAGATCCGCCTTCGACTCTGAGTGAGACACCCCAGGTATAGAAAGCACGGCTAACAATACTATAGCACTATAAAAAATTCTAGATGAGGTAGAGAAATTATTTGTTTGTTTGTGTACATTTTGAGGACTTACTTCATATGTCTCTAATGGAATTCAGGTATTATTTTTTGTTGGTGTCTAAATGATTATCCTTTGATCAGAGGTATTTGTATGAAACATCTAGTATTTTGGTTATGTAATTTGTGTGTTACTAAGTTAAATAGTTTACATTCATTCTATATATATGGGAAACATGAACTTATCCACATTGTAAACTAGATCATTGATGAAAATTTGGTGAATTCCATGTTTTTTAATATATATAATAAATAAATTAAAAAATATTTGATAAACTCCCATGTTTTTGTTCTATATTTGTAATGAATATCCTTATATTTAAAAAATATATATATTTCTTTATGGTTTTTTATTAAGTTACCATAGAACGTAGACCAATAAATGTGAATTAAAACTATGTATGTTTGGATTTTATTTTAGTGGGAGGTTGTTTTGTAAGTAGATTTTAGTATCAAATATATTTTATTTTTAATGTAAATAAAGAAGACGTGGGGTGGATATGGAGTCTCAGTATTTAATAGTACAAAACATTAAAATAATTAATGTTAATATTCTATATGTTGGTTACTGAGCCATTTTTATTCTATTAGTGTCGTTTACCACTAAATATATCAACTTAAAAATATTTTATATTTTTTTGTTAACATGGATGTGGTGATAAATAATATTCATTTATTTATAACTATATTCATATAAGGGAAATATATTCCCCTATTTTTTTATAATTGGGGTTTAATGAAGGGGTGACGTACCATTGGTAAACAATATGTGTCATTATCTCTACACAATTTGTTGTGATTTATAAAAAAATAATTAGGTAATTTATTCATTAAAACCCCTAATTACTACTATATATTTATCATTAACCTCTCAAATGAGGGATATTTATAATAAATTTTATATGAGAAAGATGATTGAATTATAGATTGTGGGATATAAGAATATTGGTGAATCATGTTTTATGGAGATCATTTATGGAACCTAGTGTGAATATGATATTCATTAACAGATGTTCCTAATTCAACAATTGATGTGTTATTTCTAATTTATTTCTCCACACATCAAAATTTCCCAATAAAAGATTATTTTATATTTTTATTAGAATATTAACTTATCCTTATTCACAAATTGACTTATATTATTATAATTTTCAATGTTCATATTCCCTCACATTCTCATTTATTAGTCAATTCTCTCATGATTAATAATATTCTTGCAATATATTTTTTCATAAGGACATAACTCCTCCCAATATCTATCATTTGTTCAAATATGTCACTAGATATCGTTATGTTAGCAGGTTCAGCCCTGAATTCCTATGATAAGGAACTAGTAGTGATTGGTTGTGTGCGGTGACAACATTTGTGGCTAAAAAATGTGATAGGTAAAATAAGGATATTTGGGAGATTGTGATACATCATTTGAGATATGGTGACTTGAGAAAAATAATATAGAGAAATGGATGGCCATGGACATTGTGTTGTGATGGTTATTTTAGAAAAATCTTTGCATAATGATGGTCAAAGGGGCCAAATCATATGGAATTGATGGAAATCGAAGGCATGATAGTGATGATGGCAGTCAAAATATGTTGTTAGATCAATTTTGTTTTGTAAAAAATTATGAATTAGTGTTTGGAATGGATAAAAATAGTAAATATAATGATTATAGAAATTTTCCAATTGTACAATGAATAGTTCATTATATTAATGTTTTTACTTTTTTCCCAATGAAGATAATTTTTTGTATATAAGAAAAATATCTCAGTACGTGTAACTATGTTGGGAAATACATGTATAGTCATAAGAAATTTATATGGGTTAATAGAAATACAATCCAACATGTAGTTCAAAATACATGTAAAATTTTTCAAGGATATTTTACACGTTATCTATTTAAGTGAACAATATATGAAAAAAATCCCTATAATAACACCATGTGTACTATTAAAAATCGTGTGTACTGGAATACACAAACCACCATTACATGGCATGAAACTATTCACTATGTATAATCTCAACATTTTTAATCTATATTACACACCTAGATACCTAATGTACATCAACCTAAATGTGTATGTTATGTATTTGGGCACCACATGGTCGGAGGGCAGTAGAAAAATTCCTTCCGGTACTACATGGAATTTATAAGAATGTTTGTGTTCATTACTAGTTATCATTTAGTTATTTAACACCTTCTCACTCATTTGTTATAATCTTAAATCTGAATATTCCAAATTATTTTATTTATCATAGATTTTGATTGTATTATCCTCTTGGACAACAATGATTGTATGTGATTCCCTTCTCTAGTTATAGGATTTTATCATTACAGTGAAAATGAGTAGGTATGGGAGAGACAACTTCGGTGGAAGAAAATTTGGGTGCTCACCTAGAATAATGCTAATTAAATTTTTTATTTCCCATGTTACTTCTTGGAATTGGAAGGTCCCCCACATTATCAGGGTGTGTGTCCTCCAGATTCAATAAATATATTCTTATTCATCCTTGGAGGACAATTTGTGGGTCCCTAAATGAATACTAGTGTTTGAAAATAGACTACCATATAGGTATTGGTCCATTTTGTATGGAATTTGAAGCTCCCTCATTGGATTTTTTATATATAATTAGTCATTCATCAATAATTTGACTAGGACAAATTAAAGAGTCATCATCCCTCATTATATTCAAAGAGGTGTGTAGGTTTTCACATTTCCAGTTAGTTATAAAACATATGGATTCATACTCCCTTGACCAGTAAATATTTTTGGGCATGGTATAGGTATCTCATTTTACTTCTGAAGTTGTTAAACTATAGTTATAGAAGGGTTGGTTTGATACTAATTTTATGGATGAACATACATTAGAGTGGTGAAGACTCCCAAATACATTTAAGGGATGTGTAATAATAAAGTTATATATTGTTGGAATAACATACAATATGAATCCTCTTAATTTATTTTATATATTTGAGATTTTTCTAAAAACTAGGATAAAAACATCAAAAATATTTATGCCTTCAATATTAATCAAATATACAATTACTCGGATGAAATTGTTTTTCATTTGAATTATCAAAGATTATAGGGACTTAATAATCTTCCATATACTTCTAGTTCACTGTATTTATAGTTTCTATATCATATTTCATGCTTCCCATTTTTTAAATAGATTTAGCTATCATATTTATTTTTCTAAAATACACGATTTTATGAAATAAAACAATCTATGTTTCTACAAAACATTTTGAATGTTTCATATCAAAAATTGTTGATTCATTATAGATTATGCATTTCCCAGATGTGATCATGATCATTTGTATCTATAAGTGATAGTAGTTTTATATATATATATATAATTTTTATTTTAATGGTTGATGGTTCATATAGTTATTTTATAGAGGTTTATTTTAGTGTTATTGTAGAAATTAAGTATCACCACATTCCATGTAATATATTTTATGTAGTGATCTTGTACAATTAATTGGTATTTTCCAATTATGGGTTTTAAATATATCATCATATTCCTTGTTTATTAGATCTTGAATCAATTTTAATGTTGTTTAGTAAATTATTATTATTATTATTATTATTATTATGTTACTCATATTTTTTTCATTGGAATTGTGTTCTTAATAAATGATTTGTAATAAAATGCATTCTCAGAAATGTTTTGAGACTACATAGTTCATGTTACCATACCCAATTCCATTGTAAATGATCTAGAGTGGCACACTAATATTACGACCAAGATAGGTGATGTTTTTGTGGCGTAGGACATGTTTGAATTCTACCATACAATACAACCCTAGGTTACAATGGGAGTATTATCAATGAATCCCCATGTCAATGTGTCCACTATCTGAGAACCCAAGATTCAATATTGAGGTATAAATAAAGAATGATATTATTGAATTATGGATCCGAATTTTTTATTTTATGTAGATGATTTTACATCATGTTTTTTATTATTTTATTAAATGTATATAGTGATATATTTTTGTTTACACATGAATTATTGAAAAATATTTATGATGTATGGGAATTTAATATTAATAAAAGGAGATACGAACAATACATTTTATACCATTTATCGAATATAAACTTGTTCATGAATTTACTTTAACATCGAGAATATGTTGTATCATTATTATAAGGTCATAAGTGTCACATAAGAAATTTTCATGATATCCTCACACTTTTTATACATTATTTTATACACCCAATATAGTTCAATCAATGCTTCAATATTTTTTTCATCAATCAAATGATGGTGTTTTTTGTAGTATTATGTAATTGTTATGTGATTTCCCATTATGGATAGTGGGTTCATCATTTTATAAATATATAGTTGAGAAATGTTTCAATTGCTTTTTATCGGTATTGAGGAATCAAATACACCACTGGAAATATAATGAAAATATAGAACTCAATATTGAAACTATTATATGGTGGATATTAAAAAATAAAATGTAATAGGTAGAATGGCGGATGATATTTATTGTAACTATTATGAATAAATTTTAATTGTGAATTTTATTTAGGGTATATTAATAAATAAATTGTAAGAAACTCTATAATGTTACGCCATAAAATTAAACTAAATAATTTTTAATAAAATAAAATAAATTTATGAATTGTTATATAAAATATAAAACCTCACTATAACAATCTATAAACTATTTCATTTTTATTTAAAAATATTATATACTAACAAAAGTACATCTAACAAATAAAGAAATTGTATTATAATAGAAATTGTTCCACAATCAGATTAAGAAAACTTAATTATTTTATGGGTAATATTATAAATAAATATATTTTATATTTTATATTTTATTTTCACAAAAAAAATAAATTTATAAATCTTAGAAATCGAAATAATATAATAATAATTTATATTTGAATTAATCATTTCATTATTTCCATAAGATTAATTTTTTAGAGATTTATTAAGTATTTGAATTTATTATATTTAAAAAATAAACACATTTCTAAAACTCTGAAATTCTCTAAATTAATATAATCCAAGAATGGGAAAATTTTTATGAAAAAAATTAATAAATATATATATATATAAGAAATCAACAAATATTAATATTAATTGTGTCATTTGTGTGGTTCTAGAGTGGAAAACCATGTAATATTTCATCAAAAATTCCAATGTTAAAATCTTAGAAATCCTCAAGGGGGATGTATGATGCACATGGTGACATAGGAAGGATGCGAGTCGGTGGTGTTGCAAGCATGATACGGGTAGGATGTTGTAGCAATGATGTTATATTGGGCATTCAGGCCTTGTTTAGGCTGCACATGGCCTTGGAACTATAAGCAATATAATGGATCTCTATATACCCAAATAGAATGTGTAATTTTAACTGATAAGAATATATGGATTATGTCCAACTAGAAAATATTACCATAAATAGATTTATATATAAACCCCATTTTTATAATTTTTTGAACTAATGTAAAGTTTTACTATTAAAATTATATTGTTCACCTATTTTAATTTTTATTTTTCTTCAAATATTGCAACTAAACATAAAAATAATATTTCATATAAATATAAATATGTTCATATAATTTAATATGTTTAATTTAATTTTTTTGAATAATAAAATGATTACTGTGATTAAAATTAAGAACAAGGATTGTGATGGAAGGTTTATTCTAAAACTCTTCATTTAATAGTCATGTCTTCTTTTTATACTAAAATTTAAATATTAAATATATGATATAAAACTATGAAATTTTGTTTACACATGTATTTAAAAAAATTCAGTCATTAAATTAGTTGTAAATTTTATTTGAGAAAAATAAAACCAAATGATCAAAACATAAATTTCCAACAAAATAATAGTTGATATTAAATGTTTTAATTTCAAAGTAAATTTTTTCCAATTATAATAAATCAAATAAAAATATATTTCATTTCAATTGTATCACATAAATTTAATAAGATTGGTGTATTTCAAATTTTATTAGAACATAAATTTGAATGTTAAATATTATTTACCATAGTAGAACATTAAAATGATAAAATAAAAAAAACATTTTTGTAACATGTGTGAAAAGTAATAGTAGAGGAATAGACTTTCTTGGATCATATGAATAAAATTATATGCACATTTGGATCCATATACCCTTGAATAGTGTCATGGAATCCTTTAAATGTAATATGTATTTTAAAAAATTCAATTTCCATCAATTATAAATGGGTCATCCCAAAAAAACATAAATACCACTATAACATTAAATTTCTTTTGAGTTTCTGTCCAATTATGTTTGCTTATAATTATCCTAAAAATCTATAATAGTCTATTATATAGATGATAACTAAATAAATTTATTTACAAAAATATATTCTTTATAAATATCAATCTCTCCACCTAGATATTGCATACACCATAAATTTTATCTCTTAATATTTCACATTTATATATTAAATATCCCTAAAAGTATTATAATAAAAGCTTATTTAATATGAAAAACTAGTATTATAATAATAAAATATAAATATTCTATCTTCATCGAAAAAATTGAATAATAAAGGCATTTTCATATAGGTGTGATAAATAAAACCTCATAGAATAGAAGTTTCTATCTTTCATCAACTATTGACATAGGTGGTAAAATTGATTTATATAATGTATAAAATAAAATAATAATTACAGAACTATTTTTATGAAAATTTAAATATTTTATTTTCGTACTCCCTATTATTCTCGGAAAAACATTTAATTATCCATGTACTTGTATACTACATTCATAATAGAATGAATTAGGTCAATTATAATTATATCCTGACTGAAATTAAATTAAAAATGTTTCTATTGTGTGAAAATTATAATTATGACCCAATATATATTCAGAAATTATACAATTAAGGGAACCAATATTAGTTTGAGTCTAATTAAGAGAAACATATGAAAAATATTTTTTTAAATGGAATAATAAATTGCCTAATCATATAGAATTATTGAGAATATGAAGCTATTTTTGAACCCTATCATGACTCAAACCTCTCTAGAATATTCCCATACTAAAATCTGGTCGTTTGGGTGTTCTGGAAGGTCAAGGTGACTCATCCACAACACATTACCAAGTTTTCTGTTTCGTAAATAGTTTATTAGTTTTATAAACAGTGTCACAGTGTCACCTAAATTGTGTCACAGAAATAGTGCCACAAAAACAGTGAGTCTATAGTGTTTCCAGAATATTGAGTCTAGTGTTTCCAGAATTGTGAGTCAAGAGTGTTTTAGAATGTTTTATCTATAATTTTTCTAGAACGGTGATTTTTCTGTGTTTCTGGAATGGTTAGTCAATAATGTTTCTAGAACAGTGATTATATATTGTTTCATGAATGGGGAGTCTAAAGTGTTTCCAAAATGGTGTGTCTATAATGATTTCCTAATGGTGAGTCTATCGTGTTTCCAGAATGATGGGTCATTTTTCATTTTCCAAATTTCCATAAATTTTCCAGTTTCACTGATTTAACATTTTATTTAACATTAAACGCATTCAAGGACTTGTTTTAAATAATTTAATGCCAATTTAAATCCCATATGTCCTATATTAATTTTCCTATGGTTCATTATGATTTAAATGGTCAAATCTAGTTGTCTAATGTGATACTCTTTTAACTGAAAATCCAGTGAATCTTAAACCACTACTCCATTAAATATACTAAATTGGTGAGATATATTCCACCCTTGTTCTCCTTCTATGTACTGTTGTGCAATAAACTCGTACCATACCTTCCTTCCCCTAGGATTTATGCGATCAAACATTCCTCATTGAATTAGTAACACTTTGTGTTGTTCTTACTACAAGTGCACCCTCTATTTTAGTGAAACCAGGAAATATAGATCAATATTTACTATAAGGTGTGTTCTATCATCGTTATTTTGGGTTTATCAGCTCTGATTATCGTTAACATATTATGCTATTGTATTTTCATGTTCTTAATGAACTTTTCTTCGGTGTTGGTTTTTGTGGTGGTGTCTCTCCATCGTCGGGTGGATGTCGTCCTCCAAAAGTGGTGATCATGATCTATTTTTTAGTCAGTTCAAACATCATCATAAACCTTTTGTGGTAGGGGATTCATTTCTTTCCTATTCATTTATGTGTAACTATAGAGTTAGCATGTTTTGGCCCCCAGATCATAATGGAATTTATATAATAAATATTTGAACCCTATAAATAAATTGACATCAATCATACGTTATTGACTCTTTTTCTTCTAGGTAGTGTGATATATATGAACTATTTGTTTAATATTATTTTCATTGTTCAAATTGGTAATGAACATGAAGAATTATTTAATTGATAAATATTTTGGTAATGAGAAATAGGCATGTAAATGAATCTAGTTGTTATTGTTTTTGATTGATGTTAATAAAACTAATGCAGAATGATTTTTAATCAATTTTTTATATCTATGATAGCTTTTTATTTAGGTTACCCATAATTAGAACCTATAAAAAATCTGTTAATTGTATAAGGATTAATTAATCTTCTATTTGATAAAATGATAATGCCTCGTAGGGTTCCTAGTTACCCATTTTCTTGTAAAGGCTAAGTGACTTATGCTTGGAGCTGTGAGATCTCATTGTGTTTGAAGGTTATATTCCATGTTTATGGGCCAAGATTACAGTTGAAATTATTATTTTTTCATTCGACATGTGTTTTTATGTGATCCTATATGGTTGTTGAGATATGTTAGGATAGGGAGGCCCATTGGTTATGGCAGCAGTTGATGCCTAGAGTGGACAGATGCATCATATTATGAATGTGCATGTCGAAGAGGACATTGGGGATGATGAAACATGTTGGATGTGAATGATTGGATTCTTTCTTATTATTGTTGTTTTTTTACATTATTTACCTTCCCCGCAATTCAAGGGAATTAATTTTTCTTCCCCTCCATCCCAAATTGGTGAAGACGCATGAGGTATGCCTTGTTCGTTTCGTGTTAAGATTATCGAGGAAGTATGGGTCTATGCTCTTTCTATAGGTGGAAAAGACTTGATAGGCAGTTCGCCTACTCACCATGTTGATCCCCGAGTTTTTAGTAGCTTAAAATTTTATTCTAGAATGCTAGATAATATAGGAATGTAATAATATTTTTAATAAATGATTCAATAAATGATTTTTTCCCATGGGGTTATAATTTCGTGAGACACAACACTATGGCTTCATTTGAAGGGAATAACAGAATTTGGGTGTGATACTAATCAAAGCCAATATTTAATTGTTACTGTTTAATTAATTTTTAACTATATAATTAAGGTATAACTATTCATATAAACTGGGAATGATGAAATGAAATAAATCTCTTTAAATGGTAGTTTTCGTAGAGGATACCTAGTCTTAGAAGTAGAAGCTGAGAGTCTGAGAGACGTTAGCTATAGCTTATTCTAGAAATATGTTAGGCCGAAAGTGTGGTTGTAATCTATAGCATATTTTGTAATTTTTGAGTTTTTATTCACTAATAAACCCTGCTAGATAGGGAAACTAACCCACCTGGGATTCTAAGAACTGGGGTTGTTTTCTCTAATATTCCTGTGGGAGGATTGATTGTTGTCTACCCCCATTAGCCTCACTCTATTCTCTTGGAAGTTTCTTGTGCATGTAGAAATAGCGGTTTGTTTTCCCAATATATGTGTCAAGAGGGTTGTAGTGTATTGTGGTTATTTACGGACAAATAATATGTATATAGTCTCTTATGGTCTACTATAGGTGTAATGTCCATAATCAAGGGTGGCTTGAGGATCGATACTCGGTGTAAGGGCTATAATGGCTTGAGGTTTAATATATCTCATATGATACACATTATTTGGGATATGGTGGCTCTTGAAAACAACCGAGTTAAGTTACTTACATTGAGGTGGTGGTTTTATTGCATTAGTTGAATGTTGGGGTACTTCGCCCAGGTGTCTCCAGAAAATCCTTTATGGAGTTATATTCCAAGAACATGTGAAATTGGAAAAAAGTGGAAAAGCAGTGGGGAAGAATTACTGGGGTATCCCTGATATTCGTTTTTTATGTTGTATCCTTCTGCATGTGATACATGGTAAGAGTATGCACGGTGAGGTTTGCAATATAGTATACCTATTTAGGTTGGGAGGTAGTTTCACTTGTTGTTAACTATGCATTAACATGCTTTCATTAATTTTTCATGAGAGGATCTAGGGATAATCTAACTGAGTATATTGTTATACTCACTATATGTATATATAAATGTTTTCTCTGGTCACATGGAGAATGTTGGAGATCAGGCTGGTTACTACCAGCTTGGGGTTGCTGGAGCTGTTCGAGCTTTGAGGTTATTGTGGTTTGTTTACTTTCCATTAGAACTTTCAGTTTTTCCTTTCAGTTGTAGAGGTGTTACATGACATTAAAAATAAAAACCTGTGATTTCATTTATATTGTAGTCTATAATGGAGTTGGTTGGTGTCTATCTTATCACTCTTATTCACATGAGTTCTCTTAGAGGGAAATGCCTCCCATTTGTGTGTTTACTATCCCATGGGAGCTATTCTCCAACCCCAGACCTACTGGAGGCAGGACTAAGGGGTCACAATGACCCTTCTCAAAATTCCAAACCAGGAGGAGTGCACCTTGTGAATTAGGGCCCGTGATACAGTTTTATCAATGGTCTGGTTGAGGTATAGGATGATTTTTTTGGCCATAAGAATAGGTTAGGTTCCTGGGGTTGTTAGGGAAATGGTGTCAGAAAATATTAGCATGTGATATAAACACTAGATATCAGTGGATACATAACAGTTTAGGCCCCCCTATGATATACTTCATGAACCATTATGTTTAGAATAGCTAATCTAAGAGGTGATGAAAGATACAATGTAGTGACCTAAGAAATGATCATGTATCATTCTTATTTGATCCAATTTTTTAGTGGGTGCACCATGGGATAGGTAAACATTAAATGAATAAAAGAAAACTAATAATTAAATATATTTGTGACTTCCATATTCTATGTTTTTCAGCTCTAATAGTTTTTTATTTGATAGGAACAGCTCCAGGTTGTTGTCATCGTCAGGTTCGCACAAAATATGTCCAGTATGCTGCACTAGTAGATCGAAACAGCGTAGAGGTTGAAGAATACCACTCAAAGAGGAGGATACTCTAAGAGTTTTAGTTCCAGAGTATTCAAAAGTTTGAGGGCACCATTTCCAATGCAGTGGCGGAAGACTGGTTTGAGGATGTGGAGATAAGATTTATTTTTATCTGTGCACTGAAGGGAAATTGGTTGTCTTTGTTTTTGATGATGTTGCGTGGAGGAGCAAGGGTATTGTTGTTCTTATTCCCAATGTTTTCCAAGGAGTGGGAGATCTCGTTGGTGGAGTTCCGAGACATGTTTAGAGTTGAGTTTCATTCTTCCACCACAATGGCATCTTGTTTTCTGGAGATTTGTGCCCTTCGATAGGGGAGCTCTAGTGTGAGTGTGTTTGGAATCCATTTCTGGATATTTTTAGGTTACTCTTCATACCTATTACAAGATGGGGATGCCATGGAGAGGAATTTCAAGGAGGATTTTCATCTAGAGATCTTGCACCATGTCACCCCATTTATGTTGAATACATATCATGTGTTTCTAGGAAGGGGATAGGTTATCGAGAAGACATTAGCTAAAAACAGATCGTCACGAGAGGGGATTCATCTTGATTCCTCACAAATCTGAGATGTGGTCTATGTGTCCCAATATTCTGGGAAAAAGAAATTTTATTCAGCTTGGGGTAGTTCCCAGTCTTCAGCATCTCATTTCTCAAAGTGTGTTGGATGACAGACCTTTTACAAGGAATCAGTTGCTTTTTTTGTAGGATGAGGTTATCTGCAGTGAGAGTGTTAGACCATTTAGAGTAGCCATCACACACTAGGTATTCCTCTCTATGTTCCATCATTGAGTCAGATCTAGCCGAGGCAGTTGCAGCAGGTTGCACCAGCATTGGATCAGTAGAGAAAGGATGGGGAAGGAATAGGAAATCCTCATGATGATCCATGTCCATATATGGGGAATATTGTGGCCATGGTGGTGGTCTTCATTAGGGTTAGAGAGGTCTTGGAGGAGGTTGCAATAAGATTCGTGCATTAGCGTTGCCAATGCCAGACGCGCCAGAAGTGGTTCAAAGTAACCTATGCTTGTTTTCAAATTTTTTTTATTCCTTGTTTGATTTTGGAGTGACTCACACCATCATATCACCATCCCTTGTCCATGATTTTGGACATGATTTAGAGAGGTTTCGAGTGCCCTTGGCATTGACGACACAAGTTGGAGGTCGAGTTGACTTGGTTGAATTATGTAGAGACTTTGAGCTAGTGCTGTAGCGGAACCACTCTAGGGGATATTTTTTATGATTATAGATACAAACATATGGTTTCATACTCAATATGTATAGGTTGTATTCGGTGAAGGCTATCATGGATTGATTCCTTAGTCATGTCGTGTTCTTCAATGATGTTGGAGTGCCAGTGGTGTTTGTTGGTGAGAGTGACCATCAATTGCATCAGAGGAATGTTCCATCTTTATCATCCATGATTGTTGCGCTGATTCTAGGATATGTAGAGTTTTAGAATATGGAATTTCCCAGGGTTAAAAAATAGTAAATCGATGTCTTTATTGAGAGGTTTTAGAACAACACACATGATGAGAGATCAAGTATAGAATTGAGCTACAAGTAGTCGCATATGTTATCTATATGTCTCTAGTTAGGACAGTCCCAAATGAGTTATGAGTTATATGTATACAACATGATTGTTTATTACAATGTACTATTGTTTGGCTGATTGACTTACTATGGGGTGCATAAGTTTTTTTGGGAAGAAGGCTGATGAAAGTTTGCAATTTTGTATTGATTATCATCATATAAACAAAGTGACAGTGAAGAATCACTATCCACTTCCACATACTGGTGATTTATTTGATCAACTTAATGTGAAATATGGTTCTTAAAGATCGACGTGTGATCTGGATATCATCACCTATGTGCGAAGGATGAGGATATCCTAATGACTGATTTTCTTTGTCATCATTGGTATTAGGAGTTCGTTGTAATGTCGTTTGGTGTGACAAATTCTCCATCTATGTCCATGATATTGATGAATGTTGTGTTCCATGAGTTCATGGATATTTTCATGGTGGTTTTCATTGATGAAATACTTTTATTCTCCACATATAAAGAAGATAATATAGAAGATATGCATGCCATTTTGGGAGTTCATCGTCAAGAAGGGTTGTTTGGGAAGTTGTCAAAGTGTGTGTTTTGGGCACAATAAGACTATTTCATGTGGCTTGTTGTGTCATAGATTGGTGAAAAAGTTTATCCATCAAATATACAAGAAGTTTTGTCTTGGGAAGCCCCCGAGACAGTGCCCAAGGTTTCATGTTTCCTTGTTTATAATAGAGGGAGTTAAGTATGTCTCTTTTTTATACTTCATATCTGGGATAAGGATCTGTTTTGTTGTATCAGAGATCAGTCGTTTATTATGAGTGTCGGTAGTTGTGTACCCATGAATGTAACTATAACACCCATGATCTTGATTTGGAATTCGGGTTGGTTTCTCTAATTTTGCTGAGACATTAGCTCATTGGTGAGAACATTATTGTATTCACCAAACGTAGGAGAGAGAGTTATGTTTTCCCCCAGGGTGACATAAACATGATACATCATTAGTCGATGGAGTTCTTATAAGAATACGACGTCAAAATATCGTATACTCTATGGATGGAGGATAGTATAGCTGATGCACTATGTTAACATTGATGCATAGATGCAGTGAATGAATCTAGTGATTCTTGTAGAGTAATAGAAGAACTTTTAGCATTAAATGTCAATATAGGAGAAGTTAAGGGTAAAGGATTTCTTTTTCAGTTGACAGTGTAGTCATAACTGGTGTAGTATTTGGAAGACTCGCAGTTGGGGGATCAAGAGGTGGAGTTTTAGTGAGGTATATTTGTTTCTCTAAAGGCCCTAATTGTTGGTTTGAGGATGAACAACACCAGGTGTTGTAACATAGAAGGATTCTGTTTATTCTGTGAGGAATGATACAGTTATTATAGAGATCCATAGTTTGACTTCCACAATAGATAGTAGTGTGACAAAGATGTATCAAGTCTTCAGTAGTCGGTTTTGGGGGCCTGGGCTGGAGCATACAGATGCAGTGATTTTGTCACGACGTTTGGCCTACAATATGGTGAATGACAAAACTATATCACAAATGGTTTTCTACAACCATTAGATATTTCTCATTGGAAGTGGGAGGACATATCAATGGACTTCGTTACAAGTTTACCTCGAGCATAGAGAGGACATTATACTATTTGTGTGGTAGTGGATCATTTATAAAAATCATCCCATTTTAGAGAGATCTAGTAGACAAGCTCAGTGTATGTTTTGTCGAGGTATTATTGGAATGAGGTGGTGAGTCTAAATAGAGTCGTGAGGATGAACATTTAAAATTGATTTCCTTGTTGAACCTTTATGGTTGGGAGTGGTTTTCAGCAGGATTTTAATTATCAAAATTTCTTTAGTACCACGTTTCATCTGTAGAAGGACAGTCAGACATAGTGGACTATCCAGACTCTTGATGAAATGTTGTGCTCTTGTGTCTTAGATTTTCTCGGTTCATGGATTAGCCACTTACCCTTCGTGGAGTTCTGTTAAAATAATATTTTCCTCTCCACCATTAGTATGGAACTATTTGAATCCATGTATTCCTGATATTTGGTTTCTCTATTGTGCTGGACTAGGGTTGATGATTCAATAATTCTTAGACTGAAACTAGTGCAGAATACGATAGATTTGATTCAGGTTATTCATGAGTGAATGAAGACATAACATGATCATCAAAAATCATATTTCAATAAAATGATGAAACCGTTAGAGAATGATGTTGGGATCATGTGTTTTTGAATGTGATTCCCAATCACTGGCATCAATGGTTTGGTCATTATTGTATGCTTTCTCCCTGGTTTTATAGGCATTTTGAGGTGTTGGATCGTGTTGGAGTCGTGGCGTATCGAGTAGAAATTCCACTACTGTTTACCTAGATACACAATGTTTTTCATGTAACACAGCTTCGTAGTTAACATCATGTAGACTCTAACATCATTTACTGGGAAGAGATTTATGTTAATGAAGATGTGACCATTAAAGAGCTAAATATAAAAATCCAAGACCGCAAACAGAAGGTGTTTCATGGTTGTTATATTACATCGGTTCGTATCTTTTGGTGACATAGTGCTGTGGAGGAGAGTACCTGGGAACGCGACTCTCATATAAATTCTCATTACCCCAATTATTTTTATATGTAAATATTTTCATGTAAAACTACTCTCATTATGGTTATAGACCATTTGTGTTTGTAATAAGGCTTTATTTTTTTGATTATTGTGTCTTTCTATATTTTGAGTGGTATCTCGATGGGTGGTTGTTTAGACACCTTTTCTTTTTCCATTTGTGTTGGATTTGGATTCTTGAGGACGAGAATGTTTTAAGAGGTATTTTATGTAATGGCCTAGACAACACTGGTCCATTCCCTTAATCAAATATAATGGTAGGGGTGTTTTGAGAGGTCAAGGTGATTCGTACCCAAATGTTTTTCAAATTTTCATGTTTTATGAATGTTGTAATTATTTTTATGAATAGAGTCACAGAGTCACCAATATAGTTTCAAAAAATTGGTGTAACTTAAATGGTGGGTCTATAGTGTTTCCAGAATGGTGAGTCTACAATTATTTTAGAATGGTGAGTCTATTTTTTTAGAACAGTGATTCTACAGTGTTTCTAGAATTGTGAGACATCTAATGGTTAGTATACAGTGTTTTTGAATTGTGAGTTTATAGTGTTTCTAGAATGGTGAGTCTACAGTGTTTCCATAACAGTGGGTCTATAGTGTTTCTAGAATGGTGAGTCTATAATGTTTTCATAATGGTGACTCTATAGTGTTTCCAAATGGTGAGCCTATAGTGTTTCAAGAACGATGAGTTTGTGGTGTTTTCAGAATAGTGAGTCATTGTTCCTTGGCCAAATTTCCATATTTTTTCTCGTTTCACTGATCTAATATTTACATTTTTTTTAAATGCATTCAAGGCCTGGCTTTGAGGAATTTCAGTCCGATTCAATGCCCATAACTCTTATATTATTTTTTCTATGGTTTAGGCTGCCATTACATTGTGAAACCATATTGTCTAAAGTGATCATATATTAATGTAAAATCTTGAATATTTTAAACTTTTACTCTGTTAAATTATCTAAATGGGTGAGATATCTACCTCTCTTATTCTTCATCGTTCTCCAGTGCGAGAGGCTCAAACCTTTTCTTCCTTAACATATGAGTTGTGCGATCAAACATTATTCCTTTAATTGGTTCCACTTTTTCACCTTAGTGACTTATCATAAATTTATTTTTCACTTAATTTTAATTCTTACTTTTTGGGGGTTTTTCTTGATTTATGTCGGAAATAAAGGATTTTCAAAATTTGGGCCAAATAGTGATTTCATTTCTAGATTTAAAAAAATAAAATTGGTTTATTTTATAAAGATGTAATTTTTCAACATTTTACTCCCATTCTACTTCCCAATTGGAATACCCTAGATTATTAAAACCACAATATCAATTTTGACACTATAAAAATCCATAATAATGATTGATTGGGTTTTTTTATTAAAGTGTTGGACATGCCCGAAAGCCCATTTCATTCATTAATTTTTTAATTCATTAATATCTCCGTAAATGTTTATGTTTTTTGGTGATTCTAACTCTCAACTAATCCTAAATACCCAAGGCACACTCCAATGCTCTCCTCCACCACATTGGAACTCATATTCATCGTGAATTGGGCTAAACTTCTATGAATTTCTTAAATCATCATCATTTGAAGAGGTAAATTGTTTCTTTCATAACACCTTCAATTTTTATTATTTTACCTCCATATTAGTTCTCACATGATCTACTCAGCCTTATTAGAACCTCACTATTATTTTTTTATGTTAGGAAATTCATCAACATGTGTATTTGGGGCATTTTATTTAATAACTCTCAATTATGTGAGTTTCCACTCATGTTCCACTTATTTGTTTATAGTTTCTTCCACATTTCTTGTGGTTAAAAAATGTTTAGATTCTATGGTTCATACCTAGGGTTTTATATTTTTTCGTTTTAAAGAAATCATGTCGATTAGGTCTTAATTTCACATCCCTGTCATTTGGTGATCGTATGATTGATATTTTTCACAACGAAATGATGTTTTTAGAATTTTTGTAAGAGATTCCATGTGTAAGAATTTATTAATGAGTTATCATGATTTTTGTCAATTTTTCTTTTAATGTTTCTTATATAATTTTCATTTCAGGGAAACCATTTTTTATGTATATTTTAAGAGGATAATATTATATTTTGAATATTACTTCAATTAGAGTATTTTTTTTGTTTAACTCTTGTGGTAATATTAGGGTTAATTTTATATGATATTCAAATGGTTTATTAAATGTGTTTTGGGCTAAAAATTCTGATTTGGTTGGGTCTTAGTGTGCTTTTTGGTTTAAATGAGGGTTTTGAATAGGTTTTAGGTGTTAAACTTTTTCATGCTTCATGAAAGTGTTTTATGAAAATTGTAAATGAATTATTAAGTTACAAAAAGTGTGAAATGGAATATATGTTTAGTTTGGGTGGTTGTATGTTTTTAAAATAATCCATTTTTTTTAAATATATATTAGGTGTTGTTTTCCATCACTTAAGCATTATATAAAAATGGTTAAAGTATTTATCATATTATGAAAGCAATATGATACATGTTGCAAGATATATTGATAGGAGTAGGGTTTCAATATGAATTTGAATGAGAAAGGGTATAATTTAACATTTTTGTGGGTTTTTTCTATGTGAAGTGTGTGGAAATGATAATTTAATGTGAAAATTGTATTTAATGGCATGTGGAACTTCTTTGAGAACTAGATAGAATGCCCGGGTATCTAGGTGGGTGGATGTGTAGTAGTATGCTAGTGATCCCATGGGGTTTGGCCCCTTCTTCACATAGAAATATGGATGGGGAAAACACTAACTAAACTATGATGACGATTATGATGTTGGGGGGACATTATGTTATTTTTATGATCCCTAATAGTTGCTCGTGTTCACGAGGACAAGTATATTTATGGTTACTCTCAACGAGATACGAGGTACCTGGGACAACAGGGAGCTAGGGCCTTGGGTTTATTTCTTGTTTATTGTTATAATTAGATAGTTTATGCTTACTCTGGGAATATGGTGTGATTGGATGGAAAATCCGATAGTTTTTTAAATATTTTTATAATTTCTTATTCATTAATGTATCCCACTTGAAAACTATATTTTTTAAGTTTCATCTCTTTAAAATTATTTATATCACCACATGTTTTTGAAAACGTGAAAGCCTTTAATATGTGAATATTTATCACATAGAATCTCATAGTAGTGGAATCTATATAAGATTTTTCTCACACCCTAATTACTCCTTTGGGTGTATGTAGACATGGTTTTTTTTCTGATCGTTTGGTACAGATTTTATGACAATGGTTTTGGTTTCTAGTTGTCCTTCGGGATGCAGAGTTGTGGAGATGGATTGAGGGTGGTGCCTCTTCCCATGATGAGGTTCTTGGGTTTAGAAATTTGGGTTTCATCATTTGTTATTGTATTTGTGTATTGTTTTCATTTTTTTAATTCAATTCTAAAATTTTGTATGATATGGTTTTTTTTTTGACAAATACTTATTTGTTTTAATGGATTTATTTGTTTTTTTAGGTCTATAAACTCAGGTAAATAATTTCAAAATATCATTATATGATACATGTTCTCTTGCGCCAGCCCATGGGGATCATTAATTCCTTTCATGACTTGTCTCATTTCATGTTTGGTGCTAGTTTTGATGAATTCCATATTCGGTTCATGAATAAATGGTATCAGAGATGTTCTTCTCTCTATAGGTCATGTTATTTGGGGATGATTTGAGATAGTTTAGTGTTAGGATATTTGGGGTAGGAAATTATGATTACAAGTAGGGTGCATGTGCATGACACCTCGTAACATGATTCAAGTCACCAGCGGATGTCTGGTTTTACCTGAGTCTTTTGGTTTTCAGGGATTGATGGAAGTTAGGGGATATGAAAAAAAAGGCTTGGGATGATGGACTTTGTGAGATCGCAGGGCCTAGGAAGTCATGTAGAGTGAGAGATATTTACCAATGACACTCTCTTTGATAGTGAAGTGACTAGAGTATGTCCACAAACCATTTTCCTATGTCACCCACCAAAACTAGTCTCCTCTTTCATTATACTCTATTAATTAGTTTTGAAATCTTGGATGTTTGGTTTTAATGAAAAAAATACATGGTTTTGTGAAGCGTAATTTTTTTTGTGAAATCATTTTCTAATAAAGATGGAATATTATGATTTGTGAAATTGTCGAATTTAATTTTCATAATTTTATTGAAATTGAAAATCGTTTGTTTTTACCTTGTTTGAAAGCAATAAACTATGTTAAATTTTGTTTTGAAAAAGTGTTTCTAATATATTTATCTAAACTATTGAAAGAGGTTTTAATCCGAAGATATTTTTTGGAGTTCTCGTGTGGAGTTTTTAATTGTATTTTGATTTAGTAACAATGGATAATTTGAAAAGTATTATGTGATTTTGGAATCCTATTTTAAAATGTGAAGAGTTGAGTTCCCAATTTAACACGGATTTATGAAATAGATTTTTTCCTTAAATTAGAAGTGTATTGAAATGGGCCGAAATATTTTAAAATTAATGTACACTAATTGAAATTGAGTTTTTACTGTATTATTGGTTATATTATGAATTTTTTTACGAATATGTGGAACCATGTTTTAAATGAGAAGAGATGAGTTTTCAATGGAATTGGTGTTCACGAAAGAGAGTTTTGATATAACCAGATGTATTTTGAAAGGGGTTTTGATGATTTTAAAGTTAATATGAATAGTATGATAGGGAGTTATCAATTGAATAATTGTTCCTTTATAAAAAGTTTTTTATGGAGTAATTAATGATTTTGATTTTGTGGTTAGTTGTCTTGAGAAAAAAATTAAATATTGGTTGATTGTTTTGGTTTTGAAAAGTGGAAAAAAATTGACCATTAGTTTTTTCATGACCAACCACATGCATGCAGTTATATAGGACTATGGATGATAAATGGTATGACTAGATGAGTTCCAGGATGGATATGATGAGGGTTCCTGGTGTGGAATGAAAATAGGAATGTGTGAAGCCTATGGGGTACCATTGGTGGATGTACTAATAGTATAACTATTTGTTATCAAAGAGAAGATTTTATTGAAAAACATGATGTCTTGATGTCAGGTTTGGGATGGTGGGTCTTTTTCATTTTTGGAAATGTCTTTTTTGTGGGATATTTTGAGTCAAATAACCCCTCTTATTTGAATACTGTTTGGGGTTTGTGTTTCCTTAGTAAGTTGTGTTGAAGTGCTTGTTAGTTGTGTCTTCAAATAAATGTTTGGAAATACATTAAGATAGTTCCCCTCTTCAGTTTGGTTTTGTATTGTGGAATGTCTTATCTAGTGGACCATGTTTGTTGGGTACTTGGGTTCTCTCGTTGTGTAAGGTACGTCCCCTATACGAGTTATTGCATGACTGAAGTGTATCCCATATTGAATCGATGTTGGAAGATCCTCTAGTTGATTAATATGTTGAAACGTTTTGGAGATTTTTATATTTATCTACTCCCTTTCCATTCATGGTTTGGTGGATCCTATTGTATAAGGGGAGTGATCTTGTAAGGTTGAAATATGCATTAGTTTCATAAGTTACATGATTCGTCGAAGGTGGAAGTGGTCTAGGGTTGTTAGTGTGGATGGAGTCTAAGAGGGCATCTGGGTCATTCCTAGTCTCTTTGACGAGTAGGTTCATGTTAAACCACCATCATAGGAAATCTCCCATGAGGGTCTATTATGGACAATTTCATGAATTGGTGGTGTTTCAAAATGCTTCATAAGGTACCTCTCCATGTATTATTTCTATCAGTGGCAATGGTCATGTTGGGTGATTCCTTGTGATGTCATGTGATCTTTTGATAATAAAGGTGAAGTGGTAAAATGTTTTTTGAGTCATTGTTTTTTCAGAAGTGTGTCTCGTTTTGGGAAATACTGACATCCTTTTTTTGTGGAAATAATTTTCTATATATCCTTTCCTCATTCCGTTTCTCATCCAAAAAAACATGGGGTGATGTTTCTACATATTATTATCACATGTTAGAGTGAAATGATGGGTTATGGTAAAGTTATTTTTTGAGTGCAGTATGTCTTAGTGAACCCATCTTAGATTTCAATGTAGTTTTTTCTGGAACCGATATATGAATTTCCTGTTGGGGGTTTCCAAAGCCTAACAGCAATTCCACAGATACTTCAATCATTTGACATCATGCTATAGGTTCTAGAGAGAATATGTCCCATAGTCAGGGGAAATCACAGGGTCATTCAAACCCTTGTAAAACATCCTATCCTCAATAAGAAAGATTGGATTAGTTTTATCCTCTAGTGTCATCATCTTCCTTTTATTATTCCCGTTCAATTGAAAGAGGTGGGAGGACCTTGTTTCGAAGTTATTTTATAATATAATCACCTCTATTGATTTCAAATGTTTTTTTGGAGAAAGGATTGAAATTTGGATTGATAGGTTTAGTGCACATTTTTTTCATGTTTATTAGTAACTATAGCCCAGAAAACCATGTAGATATAAATATTCGTAGGGTTAGTTGAAAGATTCCAAAATCATGTGGATTAGCTGTGTGGCTGTCCCAAATCATTAAATTTTTGGGAACTCTTGTGCATACCCATGTAGGTCTGTTACGATGGATACTTCTTATGGGGTGGAGACCCAATATAATTCTTATATATGTACTTTTGGAAATTTATAATTGAATTATACCCCATGTATCAAGGATTTCATTTGGGCCTCTCCCTGTTAGCTTCATGATTTTTTCTCAGGAATATTTAAGCTTCCTCATATGGTGGGGGACCATTTTTGTCTCCACGTACTAGTAACTCAGATATATCTTTTTCCTTAGCATTGCAGTAAGTAGCCTTGTTTGGTTCTATCAAACTACCAATAGCATCCTCTGGTAAACATTGGGATTATAGAGAACCCAACAATTTCGTTAAATAATGTTAAGTGTAACATATCACATTATTTTTCTTCATTTGAGTAATTATCTTAGGTCTTGTTTGGATAGTGTTAGAGGGGTTTTCTTTTTGGAGACAGTATAATTGTTCTTGATTTTTTCAGGAAACTGGTGTATGATTTTTTTGTGAGATTATTCCTTTCATAATTGATCACTGGAGGTGTTTTGGCCTTTGGGGAAAATCATGTCAAGGGTGTCCATCTTATTTTATTGGTTCAGTTTGTCTTTTTATTTTGGACTTGATATGGATTTCCAATGGTGGAAGGTTTTATGTAGGGGGAATTGTCACATCCTTGACTCTCTTTAAAGGTAATTTGAATTTAATTTCTATTATTAATTTTTTAGGGGATTTCCCATCCATTTTGGTGGAAATGGTGCGTTTTCAAAATTTGGGCCGAACTATGTGCCATTTTCCAGATTTAAATATAATTTTTTCCTTTTATAACTCCATAATTTTTCAACATTTACACTCATTCCAATTCCCAATTTGAATATCCTAGTATATTAAAACCACCATATCAATCCGGCCCCCATAGGAATCTATAATAATGATGGATTTTGTTTTTTTATTAATGTGTTGGGCCCACATGAAAGCCCATTTATTACATTAATTTTTTTATTTTTCATCATATCACATTCTTTTTTTCTGCTGATTCCAACTCTCACCCAAGAATACATATAAAATACGTGCTCCCATGATCCCATGCCCCTCTTTAGAGCTGATATTCATTTAGAATTAGGTAGAATCATCTTTATATTTTACAAATTGGCCTAATTTTAAGAGGTAAATTGATTCATTCTTACCTCCTTATGTTTTTCGTATTTTACCTCTATTTCAGTTCTCACATGACATAATAAGCCACATTTAATCTTCAGTTTCATTTTTGGCTATTTGGAAGTTCGTCTGCTAGTTTATTTGGGGTGTTTTATGCAATTTCTCTCAATTACGTGAGTTTTCACTCATGATCCTCTAATTTTCCTAGAATTTATTCCACATTTCATGAGGTTATAAAATGTATAGAAGAAAAGTATAATACCTACTATTTAATACTGTGACATTAATCAGTAATCTTGTATATTCTGTCTTGCTTTCACTTCTTTGTGATGAGGCAGTGGTGTGATTTATATTTCACACAACGTTTTGGAGTTTTTTACACTTTCACTAGGGGATTCTAGGAGTAATAATTTCTTGATGAGTTATAATTATTTATTTAATTATATTGAAAGTTATTTATTTGTTTTGAATTGTGTGAAAACCATTTTTGATGGTATTTATATTTGGATAATTTTATAGTTGCACTATAGCATCAAATTGAGTGTTTTCCATGTGTAACACTTGTGTTAACATTTGGGATTATTTTATAACATATGAAAGTGGTTTATTAATTGTGATTGAGCTTAAATTTATGATTTGGTAGTGTATTGGTTTGATTTTGGGATTAAAAGATACATTTTGAATGGGTTTTATATGAAAATCATTTTAATGCCTCTTGAAATTGTTTTTATGAAAATTGTAAATGGGTTATTGAGTTACACACTATGTAAAAATGAAGTTTATGTTTTATATGTGTGGGTTTTAGTTTTAAGAATAGGTCCATTTTGTTGTAAATAGTTTTTTATGTAATTTTTATCATCATAGAAACGTTTTTGTAAATTTTTTAAAGGATTTATCGAATTGCGAAAGAGATATGAAACATGTTGCAAGATTTATTGGTGTGGGTATGCTTTAATAATAAATTTGTATAAAAAATATAAATATCTGACATGTTTGTTGGTTTTATTGTGTGTTCGGGTGGTGGAAATGATAATTTAAATGTAAAATTTTATTTCAAGGCATGTGTAGCTTATTCGAGCACTAGTGGGAAAACCTATGTATATAGGTTGTTGGACACGTACATGTATGCTACTGATCCCATGGGGTTTGGACCTAATTGTACATAGCAAGTTTGATGATGACATAATTAACTAATCAATTATGATGATGATGATGGTGATGATGATGATGGGGGACAAATAGGTTAAGTGTATGATCACTACTAGTGGCCCGTGTGTATAGGAACAAAAACATTTATGGTTACTTTCACCGAGATACGATGTACCTAGGACCCATAGTGATCCAGTGCCTAGGGGTTATTTCCCATTGCTTGTACTCATTAGATATTTTATGTTTACCATTGGGATACGATAGTTTTGGATGGAGAATTCAGAATCATTGGAATTATTTTTAAAAGTGTTGATTCTTTAATGTGTCCCACTTGAAATCTATTTTTATTTATAGTTTCATCTCTTTAAATTATTTATATAATCTCATGTTCATGTAATCATGAAATATTTTCCTCTTTCAATGTTTATCACATTGATTCTTTTAGTGGTGGTATCCTACTGGGCTTTGGCTCACACCCTATATACACCCATGGGTTTAAGTATACTTGGATGTTTTTGTCACAGGTTTGGGTACAACTATCGTGCTAGTGGTTCAGGTTTCATTTTGTCATTTGTGATGCAATGTTGTGGGGATGGATTGAGGACCGTGCCTCTTCCCATGATGATTTTTTTGGGCTATCCATTTTGGTTTTCATAAATAGTTATATTATTTTAGTGTTGTTCATTATTATGGAATTCAATTGTGATATTTTTATAATAGATGGTTTTCTGATACAAATACAGATGTGTTTTATCGGATTGTTTTGTTGTTTTATGTTTATAAACATAGGTAAATCTTTTCCAAATTTCATAATATTATAGAAGTGCACTTGTACCAACCTTTGGAAATATAGAATCCACATTGGGACTCGTTACAGGTTGGTTCTTCAGCTGGTTATGATGGTGAACAGATCTGGTTCCTGACACCTTTGATGTTCTTCTTGCTGCAAGTGCACCCCCTATTTTGGTGCAACCAAGCAGTAATGATAAATATTCTATATAAGTTATTACCAATCATAATTATTGTGGGTTCATATCCTTCTGTTTCACTTATCCCAATTATAGAATTTTATATTTATTTTCTTAAAATAATCTTTTGGGGTGTTGGACAATTTCGTTGTGGCTATGCATCATTAGGTTGATGTAGTCCTCCAAATAAGGTGATCGTGGTCTGTTTTGTTAGTCTGTTCAAAGTGCATCAGAATCCTTTTGAGTTATGGGAAATGTTGCCTCTATATTAATTTACGTGAGACTAAATAGTTAATATGTTTTATCCCACTATATTACAATGGAATTAACATAATAAATATTTGAACCAAATAAATAAATTGATATCAATCAAAGGTTATTACCTCTTTTTTTAGTAGATAGTGTGATATCAATCCTTGTTTTGTATTGATCTTAGTTATAGACGGAAATTTGTAAAGGATGTAAAGAATACATTAATTATAAATATTTTTGAAAAGATAAATAGTAATGAAAATGAATATGGATGTTCTTGTTGTTGGTTGATGTAAATAAAATTGATATAGTAATCATGTTTAATCAATTTGTGATCGCTTTGATAGCTTGTTGTATAGGTTCCCCATAGTTAGAACCGACAAATTATAAATTGGTTAATTTCATATAGATTAAAGAACTGGTTGTTTGAAAAAAAAGATAATTCCACATAGGTATATGAGTTACCCTCCTGGTTTTAAAGGCTAAGATCCATATGCTTTGAATTGTGAGATATCATTCTGTTTAAAGGTTGGATTCCTTGATTGAGGGACAATATCCAAATTGATATATTTTTTGTTTTCCAAATGCATGGGTTGATATGTGGGCCCACATGGAAGTTGTTATTTGTGGTGGCAGGTAGTCCCATTGGTTTTGATACTAGTAGACACCAAGAGTGGAGACATGATTCAGTTTATGTATGTGGGTGTCAGGGTGGACATCGTGGATGATGAATTGGGTTGGATGTGAATGTTTGGATGTGTTCTGATTCTTTTTGGTTGTTTATCTTTATTAAATTCAACTCTTCTCAATACATCTTGTATTTATTACCCTCCTTCCAAAAGGGTAAATGATCTTCTGGGTATGCCATATGCTTTTTGGTTTTAGCATATCTAGGTAGGATGGGTCTATTCTTTTTATATAGGTGGAAATGATTTGATTGGTAGTTCACCTATTCACTGAGATTATTCTCCTTGTGTCTTGTAACATATTATGTTTTTCTAGAATGTTAGGTAATATGAGAATGTAATAAAGTTGTTAATAAATGATTGAATAAATGATGTATACCCATGGGGTTATAACTTTATAGGAAGCAATTTTCAGGTTTATTTTTAAAGGAACAATGGAATTTTAGTGTGATTCTAATGAAATATAATGTTTAATTATCATTGGTTAATTAATTATCAACGATTTAATTAAAGTAATGTGGAAATTATAAGAATAGGATGAATTAATGCAATAAATTTTATTAAATGGTTGTGCACTAATAATATACCTTGTCTAAAAAGTTTCATCCAATAGTCTGAGAGATTTTAGCTACAGTTGTGTCTAGGACATGGTTATGCCGATAGTGTACTTTTGAGATAGAGTATATTATATACTTTTTGTGTTTCTATATTCTTCTCCACCCCTTCATTAAGGGATACTAACACCTTGAGGAATCTAAGCTGTGGGTGTGTTTTCAACATCATAATGGTTGTAGGATGGATGGCTGAATAATACCTTTTCCCCGATCTCTTATTTTTGAAATTACTTGTGTTGGTAGGGACAATCATTATTTTTCACCATATATGTGGGTAGAGTGTTGTAATGGCTTGTTGTTATTCACACACATATATTCTGGATATAACTTCCTATGGATTACTATTAGTGTAACGAGTATAGACTATGATGGCTTGAAGATCCTTACTCGGTGTATGGATTATAATGGATTTATGATTAATACTCGATGTGTGATATACATTTTGTGAGCTGTGGTGGATCTCATAAATGAACTAGTTACATTGCTTTCATGGGAATTGTGTATTTTTTTCATGAGGTATATGTTGTGGGGCTTTTCCCACGTATCTGTAGGCATGCCTTTTTGGAGAGGGATGCATAGGATGTGTGATGTTGGAAAAATGTGGAAAACTAGTGGGGAACTAGTAGATGGGTACACTTGATATTATTTTTTAGGTTATTCTATATTTTATGTGATACGTGATGATAGTATCCATTGTGAGACTGGGAACATTATATACATGTTTAGGTGTTGAGTTCGTTTTACATGTTGTTCACTGCGATTTAGCATGATTAATTTACTTTTGAATGAGAGGCTTTAAGGAGTATCCTACTCAGTATACTGTTATTCTCACCCAATGTATATATAAATAGATTTTTCCAATCACATGGATAAGGTTGGAGATCAGGATAGTTACTAGTATCTTGGTGTTGTAGGAGCTATTCAGGCTTTGTGGTTCCATTCATTTTTACATTCCATTTTTACCTACCGTTTTTCTTTAAGTTTTATTAGTTTTTCATGAAATTAAATTAGTCTCCATGGTATTTCAAATAAATTTATGTCTGAGAGGGATTAGGTTGAATTATGTCATATCTCACCCATTATAATGTGTTCTCTTATAGGGCAAGTCCTCCCAATTTTTTGTTTACTATAACCTCAGTGCATGTCCCCAACCTGAGGCCTATTGGTGGTGGGACTCATTGGTTACTATGTCCCTTATCACATTTTTGTCACAAGAGGGGTACACCTTTTGGTCGGAGGGGTGGGGGGGTCGTGAAAAACACAATTCACTGTGGTCAAAATACAAACACAATATACTGAGAAATTAACTGACTGACAATAAGTAATTAGCATATGCCTAAACAATATAATAAATGAAATAATAAAAATAATTGATATTACTTATAAAATATAAAAATCCCAAAAAAATATTATATATATTTCTTACTTAAAATGTAATTATTATCCAACATGGTAGGTATATGTACCAAGTGAATCTATACATAAGTTGATTGTATTATTATCTCAATTATATTTCATTGAGATTTTATTCATATTCACTATTTTCTTTTTTATGGTGAATATATTAAATATATAATTCCATATTAAATTAATTTCATTAACTATAAGGCATTAAAAATACATCACATGTTCAACCTTATATGAATTTTCAACTCAAAATATTATAACAATGTAAAGGTTTTGTTGAATCAAAATTCCTTTCATTGAGATCTAATATTTAATTTCGACGTATTATATCTATGATTTGTTTATTCAACCCTATAATTTCATAACCAAAATTCGTTTTCTATCATTGGATTAAATTTTTTCTATTAGAAAATTCCTCTAAAATTAAATATTTCAAATAAAATTTTGGATATTAAAATAATAATTCAGTTTCTATTTAATGATAATTTATATTTCTTGTAGATATTATCTCAAATGATTATGGACGTACCCATAAAGATATGCAGATGTGATTTTTCATTATTAAAAATTTATTTTCAGTCATTATCATTTTTTGATTCCTCATATTATGATTATAGTTCTTAATTATGTGATGACGATTACCACTACTAGAAATACATCCAATACCAACAGTTTCACACCATTTGTATAGGTAGGAATACAGTAGTCATTCTATATACCAATGGTTCTACAAACCGTTGGCTAGTAAGCTGTTGCAAAAGGCCTATACCAATGGTTTTACTCTAACCATTGGTATATGGAATTGTAACATTCTACATGAAAACTATTTTATAGAATATGTTGGTATATATTTATACAAATGGTTGATAAAACATCGGGATATATATATTACATGTAGTTTACCAATGGTTTCTAAACCATTGGTATATAATATTACCAATAGATACTTAAATTTTTTGGTAAAAATATTCTGGAAATATATTATACTAATGGTTTTGAACAATTAGTAGAGTGTATTACCAATGGTTTATTCAATACTATGGTAAAAATATTCTCCAATACACTTTATTAATGGTTTAAAATAGTCTGTATTGTGTATTTCTAAAATCGAGCACAGTATCCCACATTGTATCCACCGATCCCCTCTATTGCATACACATGGAAACACACTTGAAAACAACACATAAAACAGAACAAAAAATTACCTGTAACTGCACATAAATATAGTATACTCCTCCAACTATGACATTTACAACAACATTGTTTTCCCATTTACAATCTTCACATGACAACCAATCTTCCAACAAATCCATTTAAATTTCTGTGGTGCATACATCTCATAATGGTGAGAGGACACTCACATTTCAGAGAGCCAATGATTATCAGAGTTACAAACATCCCTCACAAAAGTAATACAAAATTCATAAGGTAATTAGAGAATGTATAAACATACAAAAAGTATACCCATACACCCTTAACACATAATTCATAAGTAAATTAAATACATAAAGAATTTAATTCAGAATTTAGGGGATTGGGGATGTTCAGGGGTTTGGGGTGGCTGTCCAGGGGGGTTAGTGGTGTCTAGGGTGTGGGGGTGTCAAGGGGTGGGGGTTTCCAGATGCTGGGGGTGTCTAGGGGCTATCTAGTTTGGTTGGGGAGTGTCCATGGGGGTGTCCATGGGTGGGGTGGTGTCTCGCGGGGGTGCGGGTGTCCATGGGGTTTGGGGGATTTCTAGGGGTGGGTGTTTCTAGGGGTGGGTGTCCATGGGGTGGTGTGGAGTCCAAGTGGTACTCCAGTGGGTGGGGTGGTGTCCGGGGGGGACCAGAGGGTTGGGGGAATGTCCAAGGATGGTTGGGTGGTGTCTAGGGTGTGTGGGTATATATCCATGGGGGTGTGCATAACCAGGTGGTGGGATGGTGTCTAGGGTGTGTGGGGGGGGGGCATCCATGGGGGTTGGGAGCTATCTAGGGGGTGGGGGTGGGGTTTCTAGTGGCTGGGGGTGTCCAGGGGGTTATAGGTGTTTAGGGGGTTTGGGGTGTCCTTGGGTAGGGTGGTTTCTAGGGGTAGGGGTATCGAGGGGGTAATAGCCGTCTAAGGGAGAGGCGGTGGTTTCCAAGGGGTGGGGTTTCCAGTCCATGTTTGTGGCGATGTTCAAGGGGTGGGGTTTTCCAGGTGGTGGGATGGTGTCTAAGAGGGGTGGGGCCATCTAGGGGGTTTTTAATGTCTATGGGGTAGGGAGAGCTTTACCTGGGGGGTGGGGGTGTCTAGGGGGAGGGCGTGTCCTAGGGCGGGGTGATTTCTAGGGGCAGGGTGGTGTCCAGGGGGGCAGGGGAAGTTCAGGGGGTTGGGGGGGGGGGGGGGGGTTGTCCAATGGTGGTGGGGGTGGCTATCCATGGGGTTGGGGAGTCCAGGGGGTGGGGGTTAAGGTGGTAGGGTGGTGTCTAGAAGGGGTGGGGTTGTCTATGGATTCAAGGGGCTATATTAGGGTAGGAGGCATTTCCATGGGGTGGGGTGTCCATGGGTTGGGGGGCATTACAGGGTGTTGGAGGGGTTGTTCAATGGAGGAGTGGTGGGGGGGGGGGGGTGCTATCCAAGGTAGTGGTGGGGTTGTCCATGTGTGTGGGGGTGTCCAGGGGGTGAGGTGTCCAGGTGGTGGGGTGGTGTTTAAGAGTGGGGGATGCATTGGTTTTAATGGAATGAATTTCATGGATTTTAAGATCATTTGTATTTTTAAAATGGGTTTGGAATAGTGTTTATTTCAATATCATGTGCTTATTAAGGAGAAAATGAATTCTTTTGGTGTGTATGGTAGAATGGGGGATTTGTTTATTAAGAAAAAGGATTACATTTTTATTATAGGACAACAATAATATATGATTTTTGAAATGGAATCTTAAAAGGTATTTTTTATAAACCATTGGGGAGTTTTAAATTTAAATAATTCTCTATTATCTGATTTTAAAATGGTTTTATGATGAATTATTTATGATGAATTTTTATGGGATTTTTGATTTTGTGTCCCTTATTTTAGAACATCAGATAATTTTACTAGAGGTTTTTTTTATAAATCTTTATAATGTGCCCACTATAAATGAGTCAAAAAGTCTATGAGGGAATATATCAAGTAGTAATTTTTGTTTTTTCTCTATACTCAAACTCTTGTAGAAGTGGAATAATGATGTTCTTCTCTGATCATTTATTATTCATGGGTGTTTCTAAAATACCATCCACTGTTTTTTATTGATGATCAAATATCCCATAAGTCAACAAAGTGGGTATCTATGATTAATACGATCATAGGGTTGTTAAAAACCCTTTATTCCATGGGGGTGGGGGCTTTCTTGGGGGTGGGGGCTCTCGAGGGTGTGGGGGGACGTCCCGAGGGGTGGTTTGGGGTGGGGGTGTCCACTAGGGTGGAAGGGTTTTACAGGGGGTTAGGGATGTCAAGGGGGTGAGTGGGGCTACACATGGGGGGTGGGGGTTTTCCTTGTGTGTAGGGGATGTCCAGGGGCAGGCGGAGATGTCCAGGGTGTATGAGGTGTCCATGGGGTGGGAGGGCTATCCACAGGGGTGGCAAGGCCATCCAGGGGGTAGGGAGTATCAAGGGGGGAGGGAGGGATATCCACGGGAGGTAGGGGTATCCAAGGGGTGGGCGGGCAATCCATGCGGGTGGGGAGTCTGTCCATGGGGTGAGGGGTGTTTAGGGGAGAGGGTGGGCTGTCCACGGGGGTGGATGGTCTTTTGAGGGGTACGGGGTGTCCACGGTAGTGGGAAGATTGTTTAGGGGGTATAAAGTGTCTAGGGGTGGGTGGGATCTCTAGGACGGTGGTGGGGCTGTCCAAGGGGGTACTGGGTATCCAAAGGGGTGGGTGGGCTATCCACGGGGGGGGGGGGTGATGTTTGGGCGGTTTGAGGTATCCGTTGAGGTTTTCCACATGGGGGTGGGGCTTTATAGGGGGTACGAGGTGTCCAAGGGGGTGGGTGGGATGTCCACGTGGGTGGGTGGGCTATCCACGAGGGTGGGGGTTATAGGGGGAATAAGGTGTCTTGGGAAGTGGGAGGGGCTGTCTACGAGGTATGGGTGTCCAGGGGGGTAGGAAGGCTATCCACGGGGGTGGAAGAGGTGTCTAGGGGGTATGAGGTGTCCAGGGTGAAGGCTAGCTATCCATGGTGGTGGGGGAGGGGGGTTGTCCGGGGTGTCCGGGGGGTGGTTGGGCTCTCTACGGGGTTATTAGGGTTGTCTAGGCTACAAGAGGTGTCCAAGGGGGTTGTTCACATGGGTGGGGGAAGTACATGGGGAATGGGGTGTTTAAGGGGTGGGAGAGGCTGTCTTGGGGGTACTGGGTGCCCAAGCTGGTGGACAAGCTCTCAACAGGGGTGGTAGGGCTATTTAGGGGGTATGTGGTGTTCAAGGGGTGGGAGGGTTGTCCACAAGGGTGGGGCTATCCACGGAGGTGGGGGATATCTGAGGGGGTACAAGGTGTTCAGGGGTGCTGTCCACAGAGGTGACAAGGCCATTTAGGGGTTATGGGGTCTCTAAGGGGTTGGGCAGGCTGTTCATAGGGGTTGGTGGTCTGTACATGGGGGTGGTGGCTGTCTAGGGGCCACAAGGTGTCAAGTGGGTGCGTGGGGCTATCACGGCGGGGAGAGGGTGTCTAGGGGTTGGTCTGGAAGTCTATAGGGTGGAAGGGTTGTCCAGGGGGTGTGGGGTGTCTAGGAGGGTGGGCAGGCAATCCACAGGAGTGGGGGGGGGGGCTGCCCACAAGGGTGGAAGGGCTGTCCTGGTGGTATGGGGTGTCTGGGGGGGATGTCGATGGGGGTACCAAGGCTGTTTAGGGGTGTACACTGTGTTCAAGGGGGTGGGTGGGCTATCCACGGGTGTGGGGGCTGTATAGTGGACGCGGGGTGTCCAGGTGGGTCGGCGAGGTTGTCCAGGGTGTACAGGGTTTCCAGGGTGTGGTCAAGCTGTCCACAGGGGTGGCGGGGCTGTCCAGGGGGTACGAGGTGTTTAGGGGAGGTCGGGCTATCCCGGGGGGTGGGGGTGGGGCTGTCTATGGGAGGGTTGAATCAGTCAAAAAATAATCAATTCATGTTTTATTTTTTATAGATAAAAAATAAAGATAATGTGACCTACCTAATCACAAATATATCCATGCACAACAAAGTATTAAATATCAAAGGTAAGTAATATCAGTCAAAATGTATGATATCAATCTGCCCCTCATCAAAATCAATTTCATCACCATTATCATAATAATTACCCACATCCCTATCATCATCCCCATCATCATCCCCACCTTCCTTAACGCCCTCCTCCTCACCCTCTTACTCATCCTCGGCCTCCTCGTCTCCCTCATCATCTGTATCTCCTTACTCCTTACCCTTCTCCTCTGCCTCGGCCTCCTCCTTAGCCTCTTCATCCTCTGGCTCAGCCTCCTCCTCAGCATTTCCACAACCACCACTAAAAATTCCACAAGTTTCAACATAGATAGAACTCTTAAATGACTTGTATTCATCACAAGATGTTCTGGACTCTGGTAGAAGTGTTGGACGTAAAACTTCCATCAGTTTCATAAATTCAGTGTTTTTCTTAGCAGATTATTCTTCCATCTCTATGGCATTTTTTAGACTATTTTCCATGTTCCATAGCCTTCTGGAACTCAGTGGCACTACCACTCATAGTGGAGAAGTCCCAATACCTCATCAAAACTATACTCATCCCAGGTCGACAGTGTACTCAAATTTGGTGCTCATCTCCCAACAGCTAATGTAAGTGATCATTTGGCCCAAAATTGTCATGTTCCAAGGCATCTAGGTCCTCTGAATCAGCCTATTACAAATATAAATACATTATTACGGTACAAAATATTGATTAAAATTTTAAATATACAAATGAAACTTACTATCGAATACTGACTCGGTTCATTAACCACACTTCCATATTTCATTCTTTTACTCTAGCAAAACTATTATTTTCAAGGCACACATCCTCCTATATTAAATTTATTCTTCTATAATGAAATTTAATCTAAAAATCCATAAATAAAAATAGGATACCAAAAATAAATTTCATACCTAATATTATATAACAACTTTTACAATCGAATAAAAGAAAGAGGAGGCAATAAAATGTGTAATTCATAATGAAAAATTATAAAATTTTATACATGTTGCCTCACATGATCTGGCATCATAGTACATCCTAATGTGTGGAAGTACTTTTTTTCATCATTAGTTTTTTTATTTCTTCAGGATGAATCCGAAATAAAATTCAATAAATAGTATTAAAAAATGTAAATTTTCATTTAAATTCCCCCAATGTGATTAATACCTTAAATTGGATAGTCTTCCAATGAGTAGTCATCTGTTGATACTATTTTACAGAAAATCATCCATGAAAGTTATTGCCTCTAACTCTACACCCACTCTAGCATGCCATGCAAAGTACAACTTTTTCATATAATCTCTCCAAATCTCGCCTAAATCCTTTAAACGTTTTGGTCGTGCACCATCACCATCGGGAAAACAAAAGTGTAGATGACAGCAAAATATTATTCCTATTAAATAAAAAAATTATATATTTCATTAAATACAATTGATTTTTTTACCCATATATTTTCCCAAGATTTATCATTGACCTCATTTGGCACATATCTCTATGTGAGTGGGCAGACAGGAGTGATGTTGCAGTATTTCGAAAGTGTCGCAAAAAAACATTGGCATTGTTTCCCTGTTTTTTACACCATTTGACAATATTCGTTGTAGTCCAACATCAATTGTGTGTGGTGGTTCCACAATGCATGCATGTGTGTACACCCCATCCCTCACCTCATATCAGTAGATGTATTTTTTTTGAAAGAAAAACAATTTTTTAACAATACCTGTTATAATGAAATTAAATGATGGTGTAAAAAATTATTTGGGTTTTATATGTATACCTGTGGATGTCTGATCAATGGTCATTGCTAGATCTGCAGAAATAGATGGAACACCCTATACAGATGGAGTGGGTCCCAATGTATGCTCTACAGGGGGATAGACTCCAACGGAGTAGGAGTCGATGAAGATGAAATATAAATTCCCTGAGAGAAGGAAGAAAAAGTAAAAGAAGATGACCAGGATGGTTGTACGAATTCTAGATGGGGAGTGGGAATCATCATTTGATATAGTACATATGGGTGAAGAGGCTCATATGTAAAGGGTAGTGAGAACATGGTTGGCCTAAATATCTCGTGTCTCCCGAATGGCACACTGGGATCAGAATATAAGATGGGTGGTTTGTCAATGGGAGAGGAAGGGTCTAACAGATACGCCAAACAAATCACCTAGCTCTCATAACCATCCCACCCCCTTGTATGAACACCCTGAATACTGGGACCCCTACTAGGCTGGTCATCAAATAAATATCACATAATAGATGGATCCTGAAAATAGTTTTAAAAAAATAATGAGATGACATTATATATTATTTAAATATAAATATTTGAAATAAAATACCCACTACATGCACTAGTGGTGGAACACTGAGCGCAGTCATGTGATGATGGTTGTTCATAATCTGTTTTTGTCACCTCGATTCAATTGGATTCATTTCCAACATTTGAAAAAAACTGTGAAATTAATTATAAAAGGATAAATAATGTGTAACCCAAAAAGAAAAATAAATTATAACGAATAGCAGGAGCCATGGAACATTTATTCTACCATATTTATAAGGGGTAAAGAAGTTATCAAAATTAAATAAACATTTAACTTCATCAACATATGTAAATGATGGAGGCTTCAATACATGATTTTCAAAGGAATACAAACCGTCCTGTTCATTTCCTAGAAAAATTTTAAATTATTGTTCATAGAGTGATATAAATTTTTTTACAAATCATAGTTGAGGTAATAAAATACTCACCAAGTTAGAAATGATGTTTCTATAGGTTTTAATAAAAAGCAATACTGAATTAGAAAATCGAATTCAAATAATATTTCAAAAAATATCTTTTGAAAATTTACCTAATGGTTGAGTCAGATACAACATATTTGTAATCAATATTAAATAAATTTGAATATTCCCAACCTTAAATGCCCAAGTCGAGGTAAACCAAAAAAAATTGAGAACATGAATGGATGATTTTATATATTTCCCACTATAACTTCCGGTTCACAGTCATCTCGAACTGTTGAGCTATTGGAGTAAACAAAAGTAATAAATGGATCATTTCCAATGGTAGTAGGTATGGTGTCAATTACTTCATCACCATCATAAACATATATCTTGGAATTATTTCAATAATGACCCCAAATTCAGGTAGAAGATGGTCTTTGACATAAATAAAGATGTTTCACCATCGATGTCAACAAATATTTTTTATTGATAACAAGAGTGTGAGTCTAATCAATTACTCGAAATCAAAACTCCTCAAAAAAATGTGCCCTACCTTTTAATTGAATCAAAACACTTACATTTCATCATCATTACTCCTCTATGAAAATAATAATACAATATTATTATTTATTAAATGACTCCATAATAACGTGGATTTTCAAATCGTGGTCTACTATCTGATGCACTAGCATAAAGGTATGTTTGTGAAAAAAATATAACACCATCATGTTGTGTTATCATGATCATTTCCCATTCAGTGATAATAAAACTATACCAATTGATAACAATTTATTTACTGTTACAAACCACAGTATTAGGAAACAAAGGCCAAGCTATTATTTCATTAAGGACCGAGTCGGCAATAAAAATCTATACCAGAAATATAAATCCATATTAAACTTAATTTATTGTTGTTTTAATTATTTTAAACATTCATATAATTAACATCAATTTTTACCAAGTAGAAAACTCTTTGCTATGGAATGTATCCCTCCTTCTCAAAGATAATGAACATTTCTATTATTTATCTTCTCATTATGTTCCATATAAATAAAAATATGAATATCTTAATAGATATATATAAGATATACAAAAGATATACATATTCAATTTACATACAAGATGTAGTCATCAAACAATTCACAGTTGAACAATATTGTGTGATGTGTCATCTCCCACTCTTCATGGATTAATGTCAGAAATGAATATGATCTAAGAATTCCTCCTTTTTGAGGAAATGCTGGAAAACTGTGTTTAATTTTCTCATACAGTTCTTCTTCATTTCTCATTGATCTGTTCATTTAGTAGTACGATCGGACAAATACGTAGAGAAGAAATCTATACATTCATATCCATGTAACCGTTCATGATAGAACCTTCGAGTGATTCCTGTTACGGAAAAAATAATTTAATGTGCATATATTTATTTCATTTGGATACATCGAACGAAAAGAAATAGGTCCTCTGAGAAGTATTTCAATTGGAATATTGATAGTCATATGCATCATCCATGTGAAAAACGATGGAAGAAATATTTTCTCTAACTAAAAAAATAATGGGGCATCTACCAACATTTTTTTCAAGAAATACTTGGAAATATTCTTAGCATAATGTTCTCTAATAAAATGGAACCACTAAATAACAACCAACCTTACATTATTGGACAAAAGTTGATGAATTTTTATTGGAATCAACTCATGTAAAATGATGTGATAATCCTTAGTCTTGAAAATTGTTAGCTTCCACTCTCTTCTATTAACCCATTTAGATATGTTTCTTTAATAAATATTAGGATCATTAATAGTCTCTAGTACTTCTAGAAATTGCTTTTTGGTATGTTTCATCACATAAGAATCACATGGAGCTTTCCATTTATTTTCACTAATACACACATGATGGTATTCTGCTCTAATGCCCCTATCCACCAAATCACGCGAAGACCGTAAATCACCTTTTGTATTTCCCTTAACATTTATATCAATTGAAAGAAAAATTTGACATATATTATTTTAATGTGTGTTATATCTGAGAAATTATTTAAAAAAAGGATGACTAATAAGGGAAATTGAAGAAGATACTTCTCTTCTTCCTATTTTAATAGGATTTAATGGAAACATTATTTTTCTTTCAAGATTTTATTGGACCCTTCCCGTATGAAAAACTAAAATCTTTCAATTCATTAAGTACATTTGTTCCATACATAAACTGAGGTGGATCATCGTTCTCCATGGTGTTGTCAAATATTCGACGATTATTTCTATATGGATGGTCCACTAGAAAAAATCATCTGAATCCCATAAAACTGAAACTACAACAATGTCTTAGTCTTATGGATCATATATTATTCATAGAAATAGGAAATTATAGTTTTCCCTTCTTTCTCCATATAGACATCATTGCATTAGCAGAAAATCATTGATCATCCACATAAGTGCAGTGCACTTCTGAAATATGTCATTTGAACTTGCATCTTATGGGTGCACACACACATCCCAAAGAAGATTAAACTCTTATATTAAAGAATTCATGTATACATCTATATCATTTCCTAGATCAGATGGGATAGATATGAGTATTCTCATAAAATTGAAAGGATTTTTCATATACAACGATGTGGGAATATTATAAATGTGTATGAAAACTGGCCATGTGTTATTCCACGTTAGCATCTACCCAAATAGATTAAAACTATCATATTAAAGACCCAACCTCACATTATGCACGTCTGCTACAAAATAAGGACATCAAGCATCAAATCTATGCCCTAAAAATCCATCTGCAGGGTGAACCTACACATCATTAGTAATCATTCACTCAATATCATTCCATCGCATTTTTATTCATATTTCATTGGAAATAAAAATATTCTGGAGTCTGGGGATCAATATAATGTTCCACATTTCATTATGTAGCACACATGATGCTATTATATCATCTTTTTTCCTTCTAGCGGTATGTGACACATTTTATACAATCATTTTCTTCAGCAGTTTCCTCCAAGAATAAACTACAATCTTTCGGGCTAGAAAGAATTTTATTTCATGAAAGCACAAGTTACACAACAAAAGTGCTTTATATATAGTGGTTTGAGGGAATATCTGCATCATATAGAAGTATTTCAGTCAAGAAGGTAAGAATGTAATTGATGAATGTATTAAAAATCCCATACATTTTTACCATGGAACAATAGTATTAATAATTCTAGCTTTTTCATTTTACCTCATTGTATATATACTAGAGTTGGGGAAGAATCATTCAATTTTTTCACCCTGAAAACATCATCATTTTCATTAAACGCACCTTGTGTGCTCATATAGAAATTTTCTTGGTGCGAAATCCTTTCTTTTTCAAGATGAAGAATAAACCGAAACCAGTCATATAAAAAATTCTTCAATCCAGTCCTCTCATTTGGATCATCAGTAATTTTAGATTTCATTTTATCCCCATTATGATACCAAATAGAGTAGTTTCCTTGAAAACAACATTTCGTTACATGGTAGATGAATTCTTGATAGCTCAACCATGTTCTTCCAACTCAATTGTAATAGGGGAAGTGTGTGTGGCCACTATTTGAGTCATTGTGAAATGAAAAATCTAAAAAGTTATCTAAATTGTATTTAAAATCCATTGAGGTTCGATCTGTTTCATACATCGTATTTGTATTAATTCTGTAGAATAATATATATAAGTCATTGTGTCAAAAGAAACTCAATAATATTTAAGTTCCATAGAAAATTTATTTAACTAGATTATAATTGTTCAATTTATATAAAACCATAACTGACACACTAATCTATATGAAAATCAAAATATAAAAGTCAAAAAAAATAATATATTTATAAAAAAATATATTTGAATAACTATACATCAGATTACATGATCATGTACACTTGTGGAGGATAATTATTTAGGGGATGAATAAATTTTATATCGAAAATATTTAATATTTTATTAGATTATTTGAGTGATCACATACACCGCCAAAGGGGTGGGGGTGTCCAGGGTGGTGGGGGTGTCAAGGGGTGGAGAAATGTCCTAGGGGGTGGGGGCTTTCCACAAGGGTAGAGGGTATCTCAGGGGGTGGTTGAGTTGTCCACATGGGTGGCGGGTCTATCCATAGGGGTAGATGGGCTGTCCATGATTAGGAGGTGTCCATGGGGTGGGAAGGCTATCCATGGGGTGTGGGGGGGGGAGCTCTCTAGGGGTACGGGGTGTCCTGGTGGTGGGGGTGTAAAGGGGGATGGGGGTGTCTTGGGGGTGGAGGTTTCTTGGGGTGGGAGGGCTATCCACAGGGTTGGGGGATATCCAGGGGGTCGGGGTGCCCAAGGGGTGGGTGGGCTATCCACTCGGGGTGGCAGGTTTTCTAGGGGGTACGGGGTGTGGAGGGGGTGGGTAGGATTTCCACGACAGTGGCGGGGTAGTCCCGGGGGGTAGGGGTGTCCTGGGGTTGGGGGGGCTATCCACATGGGTGGGGGTGTCCACAGGGGTGGCGGGGCTGTCCAGGGGGTAGGGGTGACCAGGGGGTGTGTGGGATGTCCATAGGGGGGGTTCCAAGTGGTACGATATGTCTAGGGAGGTGGGGGTGTCCTGGGGGATGGGGGTGTTTGAGGGTGGGGGTGTCCAGGGAGTGGGAGGGCTACCTGTGGGGTTTGGGGTCTGTCTTGGGGGTTTGGGGTGTCCCAGGGGAGGGTGGGATGTCTACGGGGGTGGCATGGCTATTCAAGGGGGAGGGGTGTCTATGGGGTGGGTGGGCTTTCCACAAGGGTGGGGGTTGTCCAAAGGCATATGGGTGTATGAGGGTGGGGTGGGGAGGGGGGGATGTCCATGAGGGTGGTGGTTATCTAGGGTATGGGGCTATTCAGTTGGGTTCGGGGTGTCTCGTGGTGTAGGGGTGTCCGAGGGGATGGAGGTCTCTGAGGGGTGGGGGTGTCTAGGGGGTGGGCAGGCTGTCCACGGGGATGGGGGGTTATCTGCATGGTATGGGTTGTCTATAGTGGTGGGGGGATTTCCACGGGGGTTTAATAAAGAGCTTTTTGATTTAATTGGTTTTTCATTCATGTTAGGATAAACAAACAATGGTTGTTAAGTATTAGAGTTGTATTTTTTAGTGAAAATACAATTTGGTAGGATAGGTGACATTATAACATGATGTTATGAAGTTCACAATAGAAAAAATATCGGGGAATTTTATTCTAGTGGTAGGAATATCAGAGATTGAATATCTATAGGTAGTTATTGGGATTTAAATGATGTATGTTATTGAGTTTGTTAGTAATTTCATCATCATGGCATGATGTTTAAGGTTGCATTCCTATATGAAGTTGTACGAGTTCCTCGATATTTTATTCATCATAAAATGAATAAAATTTATGTTTTCATTAAAATGTGAAGTATACATATAATCAATATTTATTTAATACATGGATGGGATGGCTTATAAATATGTGAGAATAATATGGTATTAGGTCTCTAGTCTATGTGGATATATGTGGAGATTTTCCTCTACTAGTCTTTGCATGAAAGGATTATAAATGGATCCCACCACCTTACAATGATATATTATTATAGAAAAAATGTTTTGTGGGAGAATGAAATAATCTTCTATAGTTGATTTTACTTTTAGCTCATATTATGCTTTACTCATCAGGATGACATGACAAGAACCAAAACCATAGAGGCCTCAGACCTATCCAAATATCTATAAGTAATTAAATACCAGTTCTTATTGGCGAACTATGGAAGTAATAACTTCCGAAAGGCACATCCCCCTCCCCGCTTCACCGCCATCAGACTCCCCCTACTCATCCCCCCTCCCATTCAACCATTGTACAACCTCCACACCCCCTCCTGCCCACCACCCCCCACTTGAAACCCCCATCCCCCACCCCCACATGCACATCACCCCACCCACAACCCCCCTCCCATCCACCCACTACACAACCCCCCCTCCCCCACCCACATCCCCACCTTTAAACCCCCCCCCCCCCACCTCGCTCCCAATAGACTCCCAGATGCCTAGCCCACCCCCCAACATGCACACTCCCCTACCCAACCCAATGGAACACAGCCCCACCCCCACATATACCTCACACCAACCTCACTCCCAAGAGACTCCTCCCACTACACACCTTGACCTACACGTCCCCCTTCACCCAATGCACACCCCCCACCAACTGAGCACCCCCACCTACACACCCCCTCCCCCACCCACTACACCTTCCCACCACCTGCACCCCCACACTTCAAATAAATTTGATTAACTCAATTATGAAATTTGAAATTTATAACAAAAAAAAATATCAACTGTTGGGTATACCATACTACACAGAGCCCGAGTTTAATCCAAATCCAAATAGAAAAAAAAATGCAAAACATTAAACCTCATGTACAAATTACAGATTTGAAATATAGAACCAAACATTTTTCAGATTAATTATGGATCTGGTGAAATAATTTTCTGACCGAGAGAGCTATTATGTCACGACTTTACTTCTGAAATCACACAGATGGGGGATTGGGGCTGTTGGAAATTTAGGGGAAAACATTCCTAATATATTTAAAAAACTGTTGGGAAAGGTAAGTGTTACCAATGATTTTAACATTCTGTTGGGAAAGCCTTTATAAAACTAACATATTTGAATGGTTTTATCAATCCATTGGGTAAAAGTAGTTTAAAACACATATATCATAATGTCTTGATAAAACCATTGGGTAAATGTCAAAAAAAACTATTTGAATGGTTTAGTGAAACAGTTGGGTAAGGACCTCTCCAGATCCTTGTTCTAACAGTTTATGAAAACTATTGTAAAACATTTGTTGGTATATCCTATATTTATAGTAGTGTTTGAGGTCTTCTGTGCAATCATTTTGTCGGAATAATCACATGTGTCCTAGTATAACCTGCTTATGTTTTTTATCCGTAAAAATATTAAATTTTTTGTTCTTGGTATAAAGAAGTAATTTTTTAGATATGATTTTTCAATTATATAATTGTAGTAAAATAATGTTTTCTTCACATTGGGTAGCTATCATTATATTTAGAGTGATTTTTCGATATTTTTAGGATTGTTTTAGTTATATTGGGGACTATGATAAAATAACATTATTAAAAACACTATTGAAAATTCAACGAGATATTTATAATGTTAAGACAACATATAGAACATTTTAATGGATCAATTAAATATTTTTTTGACAAAAATTTATTCCTTGTTCGAAAATATAATTGGATGCATATATGGTACAAATACACATAAGGATGATGACCCTAAATATTTTTTATTGAGTATTAACATTAAATTTCATTAGTGAAATATGAGGGGTCATAATAATATTCACCTACCATGATAGACCAAGGGGATATTATTTAAAAAAACACATTCAGTACAAGATAAAAATGGAAGGATTTATTATTTTAATTAATTAAGTCAAATTTTTTAGATATCATGACATTAATAAGCCTTGATTGAAGAGGGAGTGATTTCAGTTAATGTGAGATATAACATGATGATATTGAATAGTAAAATTTTTCTGGTTGATTTTTTAGCAGAATGTAATGATTTTCTTAGTGTTTTATTATAGATGTAAAAATTATAATTTTAGTTAAGTTTGGTTTTTGAAGTAATGTAGTTTCCAATTAATGAGATAAAGAATTCAAAAATTATCATAAGGAGTAACCAATTGGTATAGTAGTTGGACATGAAAATAATTTTGTTGTGATTTTCCTAATTTACCTATATGTGAATAAAAAATAATAAATTTATTAAAGAATTTACATACTACTAATAACGATGAGGAGTGTTATTCCTGATCATGTGATGAAAATTATGATGGAATGAATATTCAATTTTCTTTAAGTCTTAATGTGGGAATTGGAACCGAGCTAAGGAATAAAATAAAATAGATGATTTTTTAATTTTAGTAAAGGAGGGAATAATGAAACATGATATCTTGTAATATAGAAAATTTACGTTACAATGTTGAGGAAATAATTTTTCCCATTTGAATTCTCTTGCAACTATATGTTTTGGATTTGTTGAATTTTTTCAGTAGACAAACTGGTGCACTAATCAAATAGATTAACATGAAATCAAACACCATTAATCACCATTACCATGTAAATAAAAAAATTTATATTATATGAAAACTTTTAGTTTGGATAATCATGATTAAGTGGTCCTAGGTATACTTTTTAATCAACCTAGATTTATATATGACATTTGTCATGTAAATTTTCACCAACTATTATCTATGAAAAAAACATAGTGGAATCATTATTTTACCCATGATATATTTATATCCTTCTTATGTTTTGGCATTATGAATCATGATAATTTCATAATCCTTCCTTACTGATTGACTTTTTCAAAGGGTAAATAATATATTTTCTATGATTGAAAAGGTTGATATGTCTCTATAAATTACATCATGAGTGACACATATAGTTACATAACGATAATTATTTTAATTAATGGGAATTAAGTAAAATTGAGAAAAATCATTTATATAATTTGAAAGAATGTAACACCACATCATGTTAATACAAATGTTTTCTCTAAAATTAATTATGTTTCGAATCTAGTTTCAGAAAAACACAAATATAAAAGAACATATGACGTATTAGAAAAGTTATATTAATAAAATTAAGAATAAAACCCCACGAGTAAATAGTATTATTAAAATAAAATAACTATTCAATAAAATGGTACTATTAAAACATATTGACTTAAAAGTTAATTTTTTAATAAAACACGTTTTCAAAGATATATATATATATATCTTTTTTATTTAAATTATAAATTTATAAATTTTATAGTATTTTCATCAGAAAACCAAAATTAATTTTCAATTATTCATTTCAATATTAGTTTACGTCTTTCTTGGGATCTCATTGACATAGATTAATTTTAGTTTAACAATAAAGAAAATGACTGATTTATTAAAACAATCACCTTTATTGTATCATTATAATAAAATAATGACATATATAAATTTAAAAAAATCAATAAAATATACTGATTTATAATGACAAATAAATCCTCCGAAATCAAATATTTTATTTAGAAAGCCAAAGTTTAACATTTTGGAATCCATAATAAAAATGAACATTTAAAAAAATGTTCGCATATGATAAAAACTATTTTTTATCACATGTAGAAATTAAACAATAAAAATTGATTTTCTAAATTATATAAAAATTATATTTAAATTTAGTAATTTTATTTTTATTTTTACATAAAAATTGATTATTTCTATGAATAGAGTTAATGAACATGATAATTATAAAAGCGATATTTTAATTATTTATTTTAATAATGTTTTATATATTTATCTAATAATTAAAAATATATATTTTATATAATAGAAATTTTATTATTTTTAAATATTTATTTGAAAACTATATTATCATTCATTTAATGGTTATAAATGTAATTATCTTTAAGTGATCATTTTGATCTGAAAATTTTCTTTCAACCAAGACACATTTTTTATAGATTATATAATTAAATTCAAAAATCAAAATTATTCTTTTCCCAAATTTGATTGTATGTTATATAGGATTAATTTATGACCATAAATCCCTTATTTTTTAATGGGAGTTATTTTAAATTTATATTAAAACGTTAAATTCTTGGAAAAAAATATCTTCTAAGGAAAAAAATAGAATAGAATTGTTATAAACAATAATATTAATATACTCAAAACATATTTAAAATAAGTTTTTAAAATAATTGTGGTAGGATAATTTATCAACACCCCTAATCGTTTAGTATTTTTCCACATTTCAATCCATATATCATTATATAGGGGTATGGAAAATTTTATATGTAAAGGGTTTTTCCAAAAGATCAATTCCAGTCACTTATAAAATGGATTAAAAAATCTTTTTAAAGAAAAAAATAAGAGTTGGTTTCGTACTAAAATCATAATAATTTTCTATATACAAGTAATATATTACAATTATATAAGCCCCATGTCTCTCGAATTAACATAGACCCTATAATTCAAGAATTTCATTCTAGAGAATGTCAAATATTACCATGTTAGGAAAACATACTCCCAAAAATTTTCTTCTTAACATCCACCATGTAACTTTTCTATATATATGGCTATTTTTGAATTTTATTGTTGATAATATTTGGAAAATTTATTATAATAATGAAATATAACTTTTATACATTCCTCTTAAACTATTTGAATAATTGTGATGTCTGCATGCATGTGTACTGACTATTGCCTCAATGAATAGTAAATTATTTATTTTTCTTGTATTGTAGATTAATTTAATTTGTAAGTTATTTATTATAAAATAATTAAAACATGTAAATTATATTTATTTTAATATTATACCCCATTAATGTTCAATGAAAAATTGGAATATCAGTACTGTACATGCATACTACCTTCCCCACATAATGAAATGGTTTGTTTTCAATTTTTATCATTTTGGATGAAATTAAAAATATATTTAATGCACAAATAATATATTTATGTTTCAATTTAAGATATTAAATGATAATATATTACCGTTTATTTTTAATAATATTTTTAGATGATTATAGTAAATATAATATCATTAAATAGATATTTCAAGACACCATCATTAATTTGTATGTACATAAGAATTCCATGTAACTATATATATTTTGTACCAATATAATAATAATATAGATGATGATATAAAGATATTTATGGAAGAATAAGATATTTTTGATAAACCTTTAGAGTGTTCCATATATATAAACTATCATATCAAAATTTTCTGAACTATCTGATGTAACCGTTATAATCTAATACAATTATATTATTAAAGAATGAATAATAATAAATATACCATATAAAATAAAATATATATGAATAAAAAATCAATTAATGATATAATTATATTATTTTAATTATACAATAGGTTAGAAGAACGCATAAAACGAATAATGTCATAAGTTAAGGTTTTTATCTCAAAATTGATTCATTGATATATGATTCATACTCAATAATTTTTTCATGTTTTATATATTGAATACGGATTTATGTTATTCCAAAAATTTATAAAACATGTGGTATTTAAAAATCTATCTCATGTTAAATCACTCGTGGATTTAAAAATACAATGATTTTGTTTTGGGAGTGTTTTTTGAAATCAACCCCCTACTCCTTAAGTTATAAAGTTTTCAATTGAACTTCATAGTTATGCACATACTTTCATCCACTAAGTTACATTATATTTAATTATTCTCTTTATAACTATGAAATACGACCATATTGATTAAAATATTCATCCATGATTAAATTATTCAAATGAAATATGTTATAGTCGAGATAAATTCTAATTATCTATACAATGTCCTTCATTATTTTCCATATTTTCAGTTATGACATATATTTATCTTTATATTGGGATGAATAATTATGTTTTACCTCATGTTAACATCAAATTTCACAAAAACATTTCCTAAATAATATATTTTTACCACTTTTTTATTGTGTGGGATTTCAAAAATGGTGTTTTAAAACAAAAATGTAGATCATCTGAACCACTCTATGTATTTTTTGGTAACATATTTTTTTTTTATATTTTCATTTATTTTCATAATATATTTTTTCATCTATATTCCATATATATCTTACGCATATATATATATCAGGATTATGTAACCTTCATTTTTAATATATAATTCATATTATATTTCCTTCACAATTTTCTCTTTTTAGTTAATTTGATTTTAGTAAACTTGTATATCTCTTATTTATAGTCAAGTACCATCCCAATAAAATGATTTAACCAATTGATCAATTTCAAAAACAATCATTATTTAATAGAAACCCAAATGGTTAAATCACTAAATAATGTAAAATTTTAATCCATTCCAATATAGAACCACATTTTTTTATTAATAAACTTTTATGAATAAGTTAAATTATTTTATATATTTCATTACATATAAAAATGTGGTTATCGTTAGTCATGTGTGACACCATGTTTTACCAGACTATAATATATTATTAAAATTATACTCTATAATTGAATATTTGAAAAAAGAAATTTATCTTATAGGAATTAATATTAATGAAAAATTTTAAAACAGTATGTCAAATGTTTTTATATAAATGAAATTCATTGATAAATAAGTACATACTTATTTAGAAAATTATTTATATAGAATGTATATATATTTTCCCAAAAATCGATTTTATTGAATTTCTTTATTAATTAATTATTTTAATAATAATTAAAAAGTGTATTTGTAAAAATAAACTACATTTATGAAATATACATGTTAAAAATAAATTTCATTTAAATTTTATGATTTTTCTTGAAAGATTAGTTTTTTGATGAATAGTGAAAATACAATTTTTTTTTCAATATTCAAATATATTAAAGATGTAAAGACCTGAAAATTCCATGATTTTTTTTTAAAAATACATTGAAATTTTACTAGTCCAGAGTTTCTAAAGGCATAGGATTCTGAGGCCCGGTGTGCCCAGAATCAATTTCTGATGTTTTTTTCGGGTATGTTCAATAAATGTGAGAGTGGGATTTTATATCTTTTGAACCGGTGCTCAAAATAGAAATATGAGGACACCATTGAACTCACAGTGCCGAAATTCTCTTAAGGAGATCCTTACTATACTTTTATTTTATTGAGATTGGATGTTAATTTTTGGGGTTTCTAAATAAATTAAATAAAAAAATTTGTATCATATTTTTATTCGAGTGGTGGTTTAATCCTCCAAGTGGAGGTTGGAGGTGGGTCCCACCCATGCATATCCTCCCTAGGAAGGATATTATGTATTGGGTCCCACACGTGTTTCTTACCCCCATTAAATACCCATTTAATAATTTGACACCCCTCTATATTAATTAGAACTCTTAACCTCCCCATACTCTTTTTAAATTTGAACCATTCCACCCATTAATTAGATGAGTTGTTGCATTTAATTAAAATAGTGGAATTTGAAATGTTGTGCCAACAAATAATTGACAATTCATCTATTATATTTTTTTAGGAAATTTTTCTTTTGGGAGAGATTGGGAGTTCTTAGAGAATGACTTATTCTTATGAAGAACTCCCCGCAACTCCGAAGAACGTCGAGCATCCGATTCTTCCTTCTTCAACCAGGGCAAGGAAGGGAAGCACCGCCACCCACGAAGTACACTGACGATGTCTTCTCGACTCATCTTCACCGAGATCTTCCTCCTCTGTCATTGACAGAATGACGTCCGTCTACCGCGATGTCTATCTTCCGCGACTCCGACTTTGATCACCGAAATCGAGGTACAGGTTTGTTGTGATTAAATTAAATCCTCATTCCTCGTCATTTATTATGGTTCGATGTTGGTATTTTTTTTCACCTAATGCGGAGGGCATGGGCCGAACAAACACGTCCCAACATCCCTCAGTTGGTTCTTGTTTTATTAATGATGGAGATGGACCACAGGAGAAGCCGGTGTCGCAGGGCCGCCGGACCACCGGAAGGGCGCAGTGTCGTCGCGCTGCGCAAAGAAACGTCACGGCGTCGTTGCGCTGTGCAAGTAAAATCTGTGGCACCTTCACACCGCAACGTGCCGGCTGGGCAGAACCGCGGCCACGGTGGGCCGCGGAAAGGGGTGTGGTGCTATCACGCCGCATCGGGGAGGCACTGTGGCTAAAGGGCGTGGTGTTTGGAGGAGGGAAGATGGTTGGGCTAGCCACCGATGGTGCTCCATAAGGAGGGATGCCATGGGTCCCCCAGTTTCTTTGGAACCCAGAGCGAGGTGCCCCCCCCCCCCCCCACCATAGCAGGGCATGCTAGGCACTGTAGCCAGCCCGTTGCGACAAACCGGTCGGGCCCCACGGCTGGCCGCTGAGCCCCACGGTCGGTCGGGCCCCGCGGCCCACCGGCCGCAGTCCACAGGTCAGGCCACCCGGCCAGCCGAGCCTGACCACCCTCCCTCCAGGCTGGACCCCACGGCCCGCCGAGCCGAGCCACATGACCCGCCAAGCCACACGGCCAGCCGGGCCGCACCCCACGGCCAGCCGGGCCGAGCCGCCTTTTGGCTGGGTCACGCCTTCGGGTCGGGCCGCGCCTTCGGGCCGGGCCGCTCCCTTGGTTCGGGTCGCCCACTCAGCCCCGGCCGACCACTCGGTCCGGGCTAACCACTCGAGTCGAGCCGCACCCGTGGACCAGTCATACCCCAGTTCGGACCAGGTCAAGCCGGGTCGGTCCGACTGGGCCGGACCGGACCCTGACCCGCTATGGTCATTTACACCTTTTAGCCCTAATCATGTGCTACAAGTTTCTGAACGCTGAACTATCTTTAGTGATGTAATTCAAGGAGCGAGATGATTCTTCTGTATTGCTACATATGAGGTTCGGGTGATGTTGTGGTACGATCGGGCTGGTTTGATCCTAAAAACAAACTAGGCTCCTAGAATGGAAACACAAATAACATCCAGACCGGTCATCTGATTGATGCGGCGTCTGTCGTGTTGGGATCCATTTTATGAGATGGAACTACGAGATACATCAAATGATGAATTTGTGGGTGTTTATGTATTGACATTTATCTCCAGAAGAGGACCCTCTCAGAATCGAGCGTGCTGTGTGTGGAAACCCTAGGGCTGGATGTGACTGAGATGACAGGATCCTCCGTGGGTTCAACAACGATGATACTATACCAGGATCCTTTGTGGTTTCTACATCTATGACTTCTGTACTAAGATCCCTTGTGGATTTGACTGTGGTGAATTCTGTACCGGGTTCCTCTGTCATTTTGACAGTGCTGACTTCTGAATCAAGATCCTCTAGGGGTTCGACAACACCGATATTGTTCTAGGATCCTATCTGGGTTCGATAAGGTATATGATTCAGAGGATACATCTTATCATCTATACCCATATTATTCTGTTGTTTACCTATGTGAGGTGATTGTAATCTTTGAGTCATTATCATTGAGGGGATTAACTTTACTTCATTTTTGAACTGGGTTATGCCTGGGCTCGAGATTTGGAGCCGGACTGTGACTGGTAACTTTGGTATATATATGGTAATATACCTAAGTAGGGTTATTTGATACTTTTTGATTGAATATTTCTTATGTGGTTTGTCATTAGTGGATTCTGGGAGACCTTCGGGGGTCTTGGGGTCCCCTATTGAGTATTTTTATACTCACCCCTGCATATGCTTTGCCCGAACCTTATTGTTTTCTGTGCAGACGACGGTCAGCAGTGATCTAGGTTGAGGTTGATGGACAGGTGGATGCTCAGAGATGAACTAGACGGGATGTACCTCAGGGGCTTGTTGTTAGAGATCTGTACCAGCCCTTTAGGTAGGATTCCCCAATTGATTGTCCAAGAGATATTTTCCCTTTTTACGTGTACATGTACTTGTTGTTCAGTTGGGTTTGTATATTGGCCCACTTAATTTCATCACACATTTATTTTCTATTTTAGTACTTTTTACATCTACTACTTGTGTTCAGACATTGTGACTTACAGGGTTAAAGGAAATTCCATCCCTTTTTATCAAGGATTCTCTTTTAGTGCTAGTCAGCTGCCCCTGGCCTATGGAAGGCAGTCTTGGGTTAGTTATGGAACAGGCCCTGAGAACGGGTCGTGAAAAATTGGTATCAGAGGAGTCAGATAGACAGAAGAAGTTGGACTCTAATTCTTTTACGTGGAAATAATATTATGTGTTTTTTGTGTGGTTATCAGTTTAGGGAAACCAGGGTGAGTGTGGCAGCCATCGTATCCATACACTAGAACTCTGACTATTTTATTTCCGAATTAGTGCACAAAAAACACTGATTGTGTGTGTGATTCCTTTGAAAAGTTTTCTTCTTGGTTACTTTGAGTCAGATCACCAAGTATCCTATTTTAACCATGGCACACCTGTTTATTTTCAGGATGGCCCCATGAAGGCAGCAAGCTAGGGTTCCAAGTTTCATATGAGATGGTAGTCCACTGATTGACGAGGCCTTGGCGAAGGACCCCATTATAGAAAAGGTACCTGCGGTACCACCACCCACTGGGCCACCAATACCACCAACTCCAGTAGTAGAGAGTGCACGCCATATGAGTGCATTACATGACTTCTAGCAATAGAGTCTGCCTAGGTTTCAGGGAGAGATATACCCATAGAAATCTGGGGATTGGCTGGAGGCTATCGTGAGAGTTTTCATATTGTTAGGGACACCATTCGACATCATGGTGATCCTTGCCGCGAGTCTCCCTCGTGCAGCAGTAAGAAACTGGTGGAGCCTAATTCTCTAGGTGCATGACGAGGAATCATTACTCTATATAGACTTCGAGGGTCTCTTCCGGTCAGAGTTTGTCTCATCCACCCTTCATGCAGTGTGGATTCAAGAGTTACTTCATCTATAGCAGGGAAACATGACAGTAGCTCAGTACTCAACGAGTTTCACAGAACTCTTGTGCTACTCCACGGATATGGTGTGGGACCCATTCTTTTGGGCCCTGACCTTCGAGCGGGGACTCAAGAATGAGATTAGGGCTTAGATGATCTCCCTCAAAATCCCGATGAAGGCAGGAGTGCTGGAGAGAGCCCTTTTAGTGAAGAGATTTCTTACTGAGCAGTCACCTGCAGCGAGGCCCACCACCATGTGACACGTAGCGGAGTCATATGAAGACGACTATTTGTAGATGTCGCAGAGGTCTAAGTAGACCAGGACATCAGGTGAGAGACCCTAGGATAATGTTTGGTAGTGTGGGGCACACGATATAGATCCAGCCATACGAGGAGCAGGCAGTGCTATGCATGTCGCGGGTAGGGTCAGATGGCTCGTCAATGCCTGTCCTGCCATGCAGATGAGCAGCATACAGTAGAGGGACCTCCTAGGATGATGCAGATGTTCGTTTTTTGTGGTCCTCCAGGAGCAGGTGGACGTGGCAGAGGAGTTGTCCGAGTATCAGGTGGTGGATGACATTTTGAGGCCCTACCACCACCACCACCAGGTTGTCCACCCCGACTTTAGGGAGCTGGTAGACAGGTGCAGGCTCAGCTCTAGGAAGTCATGGCCTACGACCACATCACACCTAAGATGATTTGAGGTACTATCTATGTCTATTGAACTTGTTCTACAGTACTTATAGACATAGTTGCAAGTCATTCATTTATTTCCACTACCCTTGTTCGGAGCTCGAAGATTCTGACGGAGCCGTTGGCTCAATCCTTATAACAAGAGACTCCTACCTGAGTAGACTCGATGATTACACCCTGGTTCCAGAAGTGTGAGCTTACTCTATGAGGTGAGAGCTTCGGTTGAGATCTTCTCATAGCAGCGTCAAGGCCTTATGACATTATCTTGGGTATGGACTGGTTATCCATAGTCCATGATCATATTGACTGTATTATGCGGAATGTGTTGTGTGTCCGCGAATATGGGATGATTTTTCCTTCACCAATGAGAAGGAAGCCTTTATTGTGCATGATGGTATTACCCAGAAGAGGGGGAAGCCGATCACACATCATTTGTCTTGTCCCATTCTTGGAGTGGTTGATATGTGGAGTCCGAGTTTTCCTATTATGGTGGATCATTACAAGGATGTTTTCCCTGAGGATGTTCTAAAACTACCTCCTCGCAGAGAGGTGGACTTTTACATTAACCTATACCCTGGGAGAACACCGATATCTACTCTAGGATATCGTATAGCTCCTGCTGATCATCGTGAGCTGCAGGTATAGCTGGAGGACTTCCAGGGGAAAAGATTTATCCGACCTGCTATTTCACCCTCGGCATCCCCGATTTTGTTCTCCAATAAGGCATATGGGAGCTTGCATATGTGTGTTGATTATCAACGCCTGAATCATGTGACCTTAAAGAACAAGTACCCACTTTCGAGGATTGAAAACCTCTATGATCATCTTAAGGGAGCATGATGGTTCTCGAAGATAGACCTTAGGTCACGCTATCACTAGCTTAGAGTTCGAGATGTGGATGTGCAGAAGACGACCTTCAGGTGTTGGTATGGGCACTACGAGTTCTTGGTTATTCCCTTTCAGAATAACCAACACTCTAGAAGTGTTCATGAGTCTCATGAATTGGATCATTCATCCTTACCTCAATCGATTTGTCATAGTCTTCAATGATAACATACTGATCTACTTGACAACTGAGGAGGAGCATTCCAATCATTTGTAGGTAGTACTGGACACACTCTGAGAGCACCAGAAATATGGTAAGCTGTAGAAGTGATAGTTTTGGATTCTAGAGGTTCAGTTCTTGGGACACGTCATCTTGGAATCTGTAGTTGCAGTGGATCCAGTGTAGATCGAGGAAGTACTTTCATGGGAGCCAACCAAGAGTGTGACGAAGGTACAGAGTTTTCTAGGACTGGCTGGGTACTATCAGAGATTTGCTCTAGTTTTCTACACAGTTGCAGCACTTCTTTAAACATTGAAGAAGAATGGGTAACCCTTAGTGTGGTTAGTGAGATTCAATCATAGCTTTCAGGAGTTGAGGAGGAGGTTCACTAGTGCACCAATCTTAAGACTACAGGAGGAGGGCATTGGGTACGTAGTTTACTACGACACATTAGGGACCAGACATGGTTGTGTCCTAATACAGGAGCGAGCAGTGATCACGTCTGGATCTCGGTAGTGAAGAAAACATGAGAAGAACTATGCTAGACATGACTTGGAGTTAGCAGCAGTGGTATTCCCCTTGAAGATGTGGTGGCACTATCTTATCAGAAAACAATATACAGTGTACTCTGACCACAAGAGTCTTAGGTATATCTTCTAACAGAAGGACCTAAACATGATACATCTGTTATTTATTGAGTTTCTTCAGGACTATGACATTGAGATAGTCTATACTCTTTGGAATGGGAACGTTGTAGTATATTCTCTCAGCAGGAGATCAAGAATTCAACTGCTAGGATAGGTGACAGAGTAGATGGCCGCGTTGAAGATATCCTTCTTTGGATAGAGATGGTTCGGCATTTCTACAGTCTCTCATAGTCACTCATCCACTTCATCTGTGACTCCATAAGGCATAGCCTAAGGACGTTGACTGTGAGACACGACGTGCCCAGATATCCACAGGTCATGCACCTGATGGATTTTCTGAATCTGGGGAGCATGTCATTATCTTCAAAAAATGTACCATGGTACTAGTTTCACTTTATGAGGAAGTGTTGTGGGAGTTCCACACATCTCATTTAGTAGTACATCCTGGAATGGTGAAGATGTATTAGGTCCCCCGATGACAGCACTGGTGGCCAGGTATGAAGAAGGCAGTAGCAGAGTTTGTCTCACGATGCCTCACTTGTCAGCAAGTAATGGTAGGGCATCAGGTTCTTGCAGGATTAGTTCATACCTTAGAGGTCCCATAGTGAATTTGGGATGGGATATCCATGGATTTAGGGTTGATACATCCACATAAATCTAGAGGACATGAGTCTAACTGGGTGACCGTAGACTGACTCACCACGTCGGCCCACTTCCTACCGATTAGAGAGCAGGGTTCAGTAGAGAGCCTGTGATGACTCTACATAAGGGTGATCAAATGGCTTCATGGTTTTCCATCAACGATCGTATCTGATCTAGATTCTCGTTTCACATCCCGGATATAGAAGGGGTTGCATGAGGCTTTGGGGACGCATCTTTGGTTGAGCATCGCATTCCATCCTCAAACAGATGGTCAGACTAAGAGGAGCATTCAAACTCTCGAGAACATGTTATGTTCATGCATCTTCAACTTTGGTTGCATCTGGGAGGATCAATTACCCTTGATAGAGTTTGTGTATAACAACAACTACCACTCCACCTTCTGGATGGAACCTTAAAAGGAACTATATGGACGACCTTGTAGATCGCCTCTGTACTGAACTGACCCAGGGGATTCAGCACTAATAGGACCAGAGATGGTGCAGGCTATGACAGAGAAGGTGCAAATCATCTAGAAGCATATGAAGACTGCACAGAGCAGTCAGAAGTCCTATGATGATAGAAGACAGAGACCACTAGAGTTTGAGGATGGAAACCACTTCTCTCTACGGGTCTCACCTCGATGAGGTCTATAAGGATTTGGATGAAATGGAAAGTTATCTTAACGATTCATCAGAACATTCTAGGTCCTCAGCCGAGTAGGTGAGGTGTCTTACAACCTTGCTCTTCCACCTCACTTGCACCGGGTGCACGTCGTCTTCAACGTATCTCAGCTGAGGGTATATGTTCATGACCCATCCAACATCATCGACCATGGGGAGATGGACATCGATGACAGGGTGACATTCACAGAGGATCTAGTGGAGATTGAGGATCAACAAGAGTAGGTCCTAAATGAATGGTTGATTCCACTGGTTCACATTCGCTGGCAGCACAGAAACCTCCAAGAGAGCACATGGGAGCGGGAGGCTCAGATGCATTCTTAGTACCCTCATTTGTTTCCTTAGTGTGAGTTGTAGCTTATGGGAATGTAAAGCCCTGAGGTTGGGATAATATAAAGACCTATAAATTCTGTGGATTTTTATCAAATACATGGGAATTTTACGAGTCCGCAGTTTCTAACATCGCCTGATTCCAAGGCCCGGAGTGCCTGGATTCAATTTCCAATGTTTTTCATGGGTACGTTCTGTAAACGTACGAGCGGGATTTTATATATTTTGAACCGGTGCTCAGAATTCAAATCTGAGGACACCGTTTAACTCGCAACACCGGTATTCGCTTAAGGAGACCTTTACCATAGTTGCATTTTAAAGAGATTGGAAGTTAATTTTTGGGGATTCTAAATAAATTAAATAAAAATATGTGTAACATATTTTTATTTGAGTGGTGGTTTAATAACCCATGGGGAGGCTGGAGGTGGGGCCCACCCATACATAACCTCCCTTGGGAGGATATTATGTAGTGGGTCCCACATGAGCTTATTACCCCCCATTAACTCCTCATTTATTAATTTGACACCCAAATTCATTAATTGTAACACTTCACCTACCCCATTAGATGAGTTCTTATATTTAATTAAAATAGAGGAATTCGAATGGTTGTGTCAACGAATAATAGAAAATTCATCTATTATTTTTGGGTTGGGAATTTTTCTATTGGGAGAGATTTGGAGTTCTTGGAGAACGACTTATTCCAACGAAGAATGCCCGTTATTTCCGAAGAACGTTGAGCAACAACTTCTTCCTTCTTCAACCGAGGAAAGGAAGGGAAGCACTGCCACCAACGAAGTACACTGAAGACATCATCTTGACTCGTCTTCACTGAGCTATATCTCCTCCATCATTGATAGAATGGAATTTATCTCCCACGACATCCGTTTTCCGTGACTCTGTCATTGACCAACAAAATCGAGGTAGGGGTTTTGTGATTAAATTAAATCTTTGTTCCTCGTCTTTTTTTATGGTTCAATGTTTTTCTTTTGTTATCAACTAACGTGGAGGGCGCGGCCTAAAAAAAATTCTCGATGCCCCTCCATTGGTTCTTGTTTTATTGACGACGGAGGTGGACCACGGGAGAACTCGGCAGCGCAAGGACCTCCAGACCACAGGAAGGGAGCGGCGTTGTTGCGCTGCACAGTGAAAAGTTGTAGCCAGGCTGGCCATAGCGGAGCATGAAGGGCGCAGTGCCGTCGCATCGTGATGGAGAAGAAATGCGGCTAGGAGGGCCACGACGGACAAAATAGGCATGGCGCCATCGCGCCGCACTGCGTCGGATGTGCGGAACCGCAGCCAGGGCGGGTCGCGGTGAATGGGTATGGCGCCGTGCTGCCGCACCAGAGATGGACCACGACCAAAAGCTGTGGAGGTTGAAGGAGTGAGGCCGGATGAGTCGGATGCCACTAGCTCTCCATAAGGCTGGACTCGAAGGTTCCTGCAATTTATTCAGAAGCCCGGGGTGTGGCACCCCCGACGGCGTGGATTGTCTCCCCCCCACCTGTGTGGCCAGCCGGGCCACAAGGCTAACCAGTCGTGGCCAGCCGGAAAGGCCAGAAAACAAGCTGCTGAGCCGCGTGGCTAGCCAGGCCCCACGACCAGCCCATCTTGGCCAGCTGGCTCGGCCACACGGCCAGCAGGGCCGGGACACACGACTCACCGGACCAGGCCGCACGGCCAGCCGGGCTGGGCCTCATGGCCAGCTGGGCCGGGCCCCACGGCCTGTTGGGCGGGGCCACAAGGCCAGCTAGGATGGGCCACACGGGTAGCTGGGATGGGTCATACGGCCAACGAGCTGGGTCTGCATGGCCGTGTTTCCCTTTTGTCGGACCGCTTTCGGGTCGGGTCGCGCCTTCGAGCAGAGCCGCCCTTCGGGCCAAGCTGCTCCCTTGGTTCGGGCCACCCACTTGGGCTAGGCCGACCACTTGGGCCAGGTTGACCACTCGGGTCTGGACGTACCCGCGGACTGGGTCAAGCCGAGCCAGTCTTCCAGGGCCGGACCAGACCCGGACCCACTATGGCCATTTACACCTTTTATTTCGTATCTTGGGCTACGGGTCACCGATAGATGAACCGTCTATGATGATGGAATTCTTGGAGTGAGAAAATTCTTTTGGAATACTACACTAATGGTTTGGGTACAATTGGGATATGGTCGGGTTGGTTTGAGCCTAAAAACCCACCGCCCCCTGGAACGGAAACACCAGTAACTCATAGACCAAGCGTCTGATTGACGAGCCATCTGTTGCGTTGGGATCCTTTTGATGAGACCGAATTATGAGATACATAAACTCAAGACTAAGTGTTAGTTGATGTATAAACACTTGGATCGAGGAGCGGACCCTCCCATAATCGATTGTGCTGTGTGCGGGAACCCTAGTGCTGGTTGTGAATAAGATAACAGGATCCTCTATGGGTTCAACAGAGACGATACTATACCAGGATCCACTGTGGGTTCGAATGAAATGACTTTTGTACCTGGATCCTCAATGGGTTCGATAGTAGTCCCTTATGTATCAGGTTCATCTGTTGGTCCGACAGTGGTGACTTCGGTACAAGGATCCTCTGTGGGTTCGTGAATGTCGATATTGTTCAAGGATTCAACATGGGTTCGACAAAGGATATGATTCAGAGGATACATATAATCATCTTGAAAACACTTCTTATGTTTTATACCCGTGTGATCTGAGTCTTTTCTTTCAGTCATTATCATTAAGGTGATTGACTTTACTTCCATTGTGGACTGGGTTGTGCCTGGGATCGAGAGTTGTAGCCGAACTGTGACTAGTAACATCGGTATATGTATGGGAATATACCTAAGTTGGGTTGGATGATACTGCGTGATTGTATATTTCTTCTAGGGGTGGTGGATAGGAGGCTGCTCGGTGCTAGAATAGACGGGATGTACCTCAGGGACGAGTTGTTCGAGATCTATACCTAACCATCAGTTAAGATTCCCAGGTGGACGATCCAGGAGCTATTTTCCCTTTTTTTCTTTTAATTGTACATGTTGTTCAGTTGGGTTTGTATTCTAGCCCACATACATTCAGCACACCTTTCATTTCATTTTTAGTACTTTTTGCATCTACTGCTTGTGTTCAAACAGTGTTACTTATAGGTTTAATGGTAATTACTTCCATTTTTATTAGGGATTCTCCTTTTGTGCTAGTCGCCAGCCCCTGGCCTATGGAAGTTGGGCTTAGGGTAGTCACGAAACGATCCCTGAGGACAGGTTGTGACATAAGACATGATATGGTTAATTTTTTAAAATTTATATTTAGAAGTATAATAAAATTAATTTTAATATAATTTAATCAATATATCATGTTTTAATAAATTCTATACTGATTATTTATGTTGAAATATTTTAGAATTTTGAATCATTTGGAAAACCACATTTTTATATTTTCTACTCATTTAATTTTTTTGTAATATTTTGATAATTATATTCACAGAATTAGGTAAAATTAAAAATATGTTTTTAGTAACAATAATTAATATAATATAATATGATAAATTTAATTTTTTCCATAATAAATAATTAACTTAGTAAAAATTTATTTCCCTAAATATGGTAAAACCTAGTTTACTAGGTGTTAAAATTCAATTATAATGACTAAAAATTTCCCCAAACAGGACAAATTAATATTTCATGGTAATATTTAGACTTTATATAATCTATGTTTTTATAATGGACTATTTTGGGGCCTTTTGAAATCATTAATATTTTTTTGGAATATTTTCTTTTCAAATATTCATTGCTTGTCTCATCTCCCACATATAGAAGGTCACCCCTCACTCCAATCCATTACAAAAATCAAAAACCCATTTTTATGTGAAATTCCAATCAAAATAAAATCCTTAATTCCATTATATTATCATGTTATACATTTTTTAATTATAAAATCATTTGATAATATATTTTGGTTCAAGCCAAAAGAATTTGTCGAAAAAAGTGTTAATGTCTTTAAAATAAAATTTTACATTATTTCTTCCAGCACATCCATAAAATATTGTTAGAAACTGATGATATTAACACATAATTATCATAAAAATAATAAATTTTCGGTTAGTTTTATGAACTATATCCATTTCCTCTTCCCTCACATTAGAACTGAAAGGGTTTTTCTTGTGTACAACGGGATGCCACCTCGCAAACATATGAAATTCATTTTCTAAAACCACCTCAAAATGATGGATATATAGTTATATAAAAATTTCATATATTTTAATTATGATATTATAATACTTTTTCAATTATATAAAAACATATACCTTCTTACATTACATTCTATTTAGAACGTGGTACTATTATTCATGTGTAAAGAGGAATACCACCACACAAAGCGATATGATTAAATTTTCACTAACTATTTTCAGGAATTGTAACAAGGATAAAAATTATATATATATGTGAAATATATGACATAAAAATTATTCTTTATTGGATATATATTATTTAGCTATGTTTAATTACATTCCTTAAAATATCTAAATAATGTCCATCTATATGTACTACATAACTTCTCAATAAACATTGTATTTAATTTTATATCACTAAATAGTTTGCATTACAATAAATGCGATTATGGATATATAATATAATTATAATTAATATATATTTACTATAACTGAGGTTGGAATGTGTATGAAATAATTAATGACTTATGGGAAATGATTTTTTGTCTCAAATTGGTTTTTATTTGATATAAGATATGTTATGCACCAATATTCTTTCATAAGGTGGATATAATTATCATGGAAAATTTATACAATGAATATAGTAATTTTAATGAAATTTAAATATAAATTTTATGATAATAATTAACTAAAATTAGGATTTAAAATATACCAATGTTGTAATGATTTTTTGTTACAATATCAAAATTTAATGGGATTGTTTATGATTATGTTTTTTATGATGAAATATTATGTTTCATCTCTTAAAAAAGATGTGATTTGTATTTTCATTCAATTATGCCATTAGACCAAAATCTGTCTCCTCATGTTCCTATCTTTATTTTCACAATATTCTAAATGAATTTTTTATGAAATATAATCCTTATTTTCCCTCTCATAAATATCAAATTTTATTACAAATTCATGTTTTAAAAAAAGTAAATTTTTTATTAATTCACAATATTATTTTGTAAAAAAAAATTCCAAGTAATTTTCTCTTTTTAAAATGTTTTGAAAGGATTTTCCATGTCATATTCAAAATAATTCATTTTCATATTTTACCAAAAAATTTGAAAGGGAAGTTTGTTATAAAATTTATGAGATGAAAAAAGTTCTGAAAAATTGAAATTTATTTAATTTCAAAATTATGTTATAATATTTAAAAGTTATTTTCAATGATACTTATTAACAAAATATTTAATGAATTTGAAATTTTAAAAGAGTTTTATTCAATATTTTGTTATTTCCCTAAAAAAAGTTCCCATTTAATATTTCAAAACACTTACATATCTACGATGACATAAATTGATATAACATATCCTTTAGCAGGGATATAAACTAAGGATACCATTTTTATTCTTTCTCTCAATTGTTTTTATTTAAAATGATAATGTTTTTGTGAGATAAATAAACCTTCCAATTTTTATACGATGATGAAATACATATGAATCTAATTTCTTTTCCCACTATTTCTACTATGATGAAAATATGATGTGTTTATAAAACATATTTCATTTCTTTATTTCGTAGAGTCATGATAATTTTTTAGACCCATTTTTCTCATTGGTTTTAAAAATATGAATATCTAATGATCTTATTGAATATTTAGTTTTTATTTTTAATATGTGATAGGTGGGTCTAATAACTACATGTAATACTGTTACTCAATATTGAAATCTCTTGGGATAAATATCACTCTAATGGGGAGTGAACACATATCATCCCGATAATTTGTCCACAATGATTATCTTGGGATTCAACAAGGACTACTATTACTGATTGGTGAGTAAACCCATTCCACCATAATATACATGAAAATGATCCTTCAACATTATGAAAATGATTTAATACAATTATGTATATGCCACAATTCCATGTATTATTCAACTGTTTTTATCTTAATGTTTTTTTCTTTTATTCAATTATAATTCATTTCATATTAACTAATATTCCTTTTATTATAACCGAATATTATAATCATTGAGATATTGGGTATTGTTTTCAAATTTTATTTTAATGTTCTCATAATATTTTTTCAATTTCATATTTATTTTTCTCCATTTCATACACATACTGAGAATGTAAGCCCGTTGTATCATATGATCCTATTCCCCTTCTTATAATGAAATTTATTATTAATGATTAGTTTAAGAATGGTTCTAGTTAAGAATAACATAGAGATAAATTATGTTGTTCACATAAGAACTATTTTTATGTATCCAAGTTTCCAATGACCCTATACTATTAAAACCCACATGCTTGTATCTATGTAATAAAATTAATGTTCATAAAGAATTATATAATTACTATGTATAAAAATCCAAGGTTTATATATATGGTATCATATTATATGGTTATTTAACTTTGAATAATTTTATGGGAAATCAACCATGAATCCCCTTATAAAAATAAAATGTATAAGGTAACATCCTAATGTTTTGGTAATGAAGTTATTTTATTCATTACCCTATCAAATATCCAAGTATATATATGATATGTGGAAATAGTTTTGGCATATATGTACATGGGAGTTTTTAACTCTAAATAATGCATATCGTTCTACCTACGGAATTAACCTATACATGAACATTGGGCCATAATAAACACATTGATTTACTATCTCAGGGAATAAGCTTTGGTTAATTTCTATTATCTTTATGAATGATTCAATGGTATTTGAATAGATTAAAACCATTAATAATTTAGGATAAATCATCGGTTTGTTGAATTTAAAATATCGTTTCTTGATTTACACAACCTATTAAGGATTTTCAATGGATGTTTGTTTTATTATTATAACAATTTCTAGTCAAAATATGATTTTTTATTTTTTTTCATAGATGCAACTCAAAGAATCTATATACATTATGAATGTAATGTAAAATTCAATTATTTCACACATATGAATCTAAGGATTTTGAGAGATTGAATGAAAAGTATTTTCATTATGCTAATAGAAAATTATCACGTTTTGGAAGCTACTAAACATCCATACTGTCCATGGAGTGAGAAAAAATTTAATGTCTTTAATGTGAAAACGTCTATTATATTTTAGTTGTTCGATTCATCTACTGGTATCTATGAAATTGATCAGTGTCACAGAAAACATACATTCCATTATCTATTTCTCATGACCTGAAAATATTCATATTGTTTGCCTATATATTTTGAATAGAAATAGATCAATGTGGGAATATCATCAAAAATATGGGAAAATAAGATGAAATTGATTCATTGCAGTGGGATGAGTTTAAGAAATAGTTTTTGAATATATAAATCATTTTTAATATTCATTGAAAAATTTTAAATGAATTATTTTTACTAAAGAAAAAGTATGATAAATGTGTGGGTATCTATGATGAAAATTTCATGTATACTTATAGATTTATCCTCGAACATAAAATTAATTTTCTTCGATTATTCTTTAGACAAAATCAATTTACATTAAATGAACTATCCATAAGAACAATCACTGATATGAATAAATCATTCAACGTTCTGTGATGGTGGGAATAGAGATTTTAATAACCCAATAATCACATAGTTTGATAAGGAAAACATGATGGAGGTCCTAGGAAAACTAAAAAACATGGAGAGATAAAGATGATAATTCCTTTATTATTTAATAGTTGAAGACAAAACTAAGGGAACTATATTAATGGGACTAAATGTTTTTATATGTATAGTATGTTCACATAGATATAAATTCAAAAATAAGATATTTGAAGAAGTTATTAAATGATGAAATCAAAGTAAAAGAAATAAATAATGCACCACACACACTCTAGTGTTTCAAATGTATGGATTATAGATAATATACTTTCTAGTGACCAAATACGTATTTTAATGATGATGATCAACATCAAAAACATTTAATGGTGATTTATAAGGGTAAATGTCATGTGATCACTATTCTTATTGAGTGGTGAAATTATAATGTGGTGAGAGATAAACTTACAATAATCCCTATAACTACTAATGTTTAATTTGACACTCTATCTATGCACTATTTTACATCTCTAAAATTTTCTATGGGTATAATGATTCAGAAAAATATTTAGAAATATAATTAGAATTTAAAACTACCTATGGTATGATGATTTCATCACATGTATATCATTCAATTCTGATTGATATTTGAATGAATATCCTTCCTATAAATATTTTCATTCATCCTCAGTAGAATTTGATGTCATATTAAGTATGGATTTGATTTCTTTATATAAACCCCACATTAAATTTGGATGTGGGTAATTTATGATTGGAATTACAATCCATCCAATAATAAAATATTAGTGTGATGATATATATGAATATACACAAAATATCACATCCATTGTATGTATTTAGATTCCACTTCAAACTAGGAATTCATCACAAATGGTTGGGTATAAACTCACCATTGATGATATGACTATTGTGTTTGATTTTTTTAATGTATTTATGGAATATTTTAGTAGTATTCCTCTTGATAGTGAATTTGATTTTTCAATATAAATCCTACCATATTCCACACATATTTTTAATATAGGTAATGGGATTACTGCTTTTGAGTTATGAGAATAGGAGAATCAATGGCATGATAATCTCAACATGAGATTCATTCCACCATGTATATAACCTTTGGGTGAAACTATTCTAATTTTCAAAAATATATATGTGTTGATCCGACTTTTCATTGACTATCAATATATATTCATTGTATATTTATTCATACTAATCCATAAAAGTTAGATATAGCATATTTATTATGTTATTCGTGGATAATTCAGGATATATGTATGCATGAATGGTATTTTAACTTTTTAAAGATTGAATGAAATAAATGTATATAATAATTACATTTTAAAGAATAATTATTATATAATATAATTTATATATACTAACCAAATATATCCTTATTAAAATTTATGTAAAATATAAAGGAAAATGATTCGCATAGGATCATTGAGGTGGTAGTCCACATGTACACACAATCAACGTTTCCATTTACCAAGGGATTGGAATGTATGATTTTAAATACGATATTATCATTGCATGGGTATAATTAATTCATAATTATAACATATATATTACTTATAAACATCTATATTACCATCCCAAAAATATGGTTATGAAATGTTAATTTTATCACTATGTGGAGATGGTATGTTGTACAAAAGAATGATTGACACTCTAACATCCCATTTGATGTGAAAGAGGGTGGGTAATTGGGGCATCAAAACCATGATAACATTTTAGTACATTTAGTAAATATATTAGACCATTTAATGAATAATATCATACTTTTATAATAGGTATTTGAATAAATTACTTTAAATATGTCAAGTATGAAAATGACATATTCTTCAAAAGACCTCATTTAGGCCCTTCCCTAAGAATCCTAAACTCAATATTTTTAAGATACTGGAACATCTATTATGTTTCTAGATAACATTAAGAAGTCAAATTTTCATTTTGTTTCCATATATAATGCTCAGTATTTTGTAAATAAGTGATGGTGGTTCTACCAATTAATTATTGAGATGAGGGGCAGTTTTAAACATTCATTAGAAAATTTAATATAACATATTACTATTCACGAACCAATTGCTTTCAAATGATCAGTAATTAATAATTATGGATGGGAATAGGGGAAACATCATAAATATTAAAATTTGGATAGTTTTATCTATTTTATTAATCATTATCTTTTTGTTGGACCACATAATTATATTATTTTAAGATTAACCATAGTAACACCTTTCTCTATCTTGAAAGGATAGAATATTACATATATGTTAGATATTAATCCATAAATGGAACACTGATGTCATTTTTAATCATATCTTATTATAAATATCTATTTCAATTAATTATATATTTTTTTAAATGTGTTAATAAAATATTATTCTTATAACATGTCATTATTGTCAATTTTGAGTCAATTCATTTAATCTATAATTTCATACATCAAGGAAATGATATATTTATATTAAAATTCATTTAAAAGACACTAACATGTCACATTTATCCATAACATTCATGGAAAATAATATATCATTAAAATTAAAATACATTTAATATTCCTAAAATCATCTATTCTATTTTACTATTAATCAAATAAATAATCTATAAGAATTTCATAGTTATTTAAGGTAATTATGTAGTTTCTAAAATATAGAAATAAATTTATATTAGGAAATTACTTTCATTAATATCAATAGAGATATATATGTTTTTTCATATCTTTATTTATTTCCAATTTGGACACATAAGTGATATTAAACACATATTATCATTTTGTACCTTTCTTTGATTAAAAAAATATATAAGTCATATTCATGGGAATGTTTCCAATAAAAAACTAAAGATAGAAAACAAGGAATAAAGGGTGGAGTTGCCATCAAAAATTAAGAATTTTGTTGTAAAATTATTTCCTTTCCACTTAGTGTTTTCCTAGATTAACCTAATTTATACTTGACAAAAGTAGAAGTTTTACCACGGTAATTATTCATAATACCTAAAATTCAATGGAAATTATTTCATAAATGTGATCCTCTACATTCATACTATGGAATATTTTTTATATCAGATTCAATATCAAATATTTGTAGAAATTATTTTTAAAATTAATGTGTAATATGTGATTATGATAGCATCATAAAAATTTAATTTTTAAAAAATCAATTTTGTATAAAAATGTTTTTATAACAAAATATGTTATAAAATTGATTCCAATTAACCGAATTAGATTATTCATAATATAATATAATTAATTTTTATGTAAATATTTTTTAAAATAAAATATTTATTTTCGTATGGTAAATATAGAAATACAATTTTCAATAGAAATTATTAATTTCACTATTCATAGCTAATAATCCTTTTCAGAAAAATAAATTTCAACCTAAAAATAATTTTGATGTTATTATATAAAAAATTATATTTTTTATAACTAAATATTTATATATGTTCTCAAAATATAATAAAATATTTTCTCATAAAAAGGATTATTATTATTTTGATCAAAAGGTATTCTAATGTATAACATGTCATTCATAAAAAGAGAGAACAAGATTTATAAGCAATAGCCAATGAAATTTTATTGAGATGATAATATATAAATACATATATATTTCTTAAATATGTTAATATTTATTATACCTAAATATTTAATGACAATGTTATAATGGTCATATTTAAAAGAATAATATTTTGGGGATAATTTATGCCTGGTTTTGCGAGGTGTATATTCAATCAAATATATTGTTTTTTTAATCTGTAGGTGTTAGATTATTCCCTCCATTACTAAATTACATAACCAAAAATAGAAATTTTCATCTTTAATAATGGTTTTCATGAGTGAAAAATATTTATCTAAATACCCACATCATATAAAGGGATGTAAAACAACATATTAAAAAGAGATAAAGTGGATGATGATAGTCACAAAAAAACTGGGCTTCCAAATATGATAAAATTATGGGGAATTAAGAATATGTATATTGAATAAAAAACTAACAAGCTAGGATTCATAGGTAGTATAAGGTATAATTTTATTTATAATTTCATCCATCAATAAATTATAAATATCTGATAAGATAAAAGACCTCTTATTTTATGATATGAATATAGTATGTAATGTTCTAATTTCTAATTCTATTTCAAAATTTTTGTAGATCCATTTAATATCAAGATAAATAACTCAAAAAAATAAACCTAATACATTTATATCCTTCTCATTAAAAAAATTCATTTTTTTCTTCAACAATATCTTTATTCTATGAAATGGAAATTCATTATGAATTATTTAATGCCTTAATATCATTTTAATGACTCATAAGATCCATATATAATTTTTTTAGCCTTTAAATATTTAATAAAAACAAAATGGTTAGCATAAGTCATCCAGTATAATAATTCAGAAATGAGTCTACAAAATTAGTATCCAATTTTAAACATAATCCATTACATATGTATTTAACCATAACAGTCATCCAAAATGTTACTGACCATCTTCAAAATCCAAACACATTATCAAATATTAATACATAGTAATTTATAATGAAACATTCAAAACATGTTTGTAAATAGATCATATATACTAATAACTGGACCATTAAATTTATCATTACCCTATATATTCCACATGTCCACAATAATCTAAATATTTGATATTTTTTCCTCAAAGATAATATTTTTACCTTTAGCATGATATTCTGAAAACATATTAGAATTCTTTCCAAATAATAATTTATGTTATTCATTAATAATATATATACATTATCCCCAAAAAAATCATCCAAAATATCAGTAATGGCATCAAAAAAATAAACTGATTCAACCCTACAATATACATCCCATAATTAAATAACAATTTATATATAAAACATCTTAGGTTAAAAATAGTGTCGTACTGACTAGGTAACTCTTAATCCATTCATGGTAAACACACCCTTATCACCCTTAATTTTGGGGTTCAATCTCTATGGATATACATGATTCGATGTGTTATCACCAATTATGAGAATTTAATAGTTTGTAAAACTATATCATTCCCTAAAATATAATTAACATCCTCTAGAAATATTAATATTGATCAAATTACAAATTTTATCCTATATAGTTTTTTATATGATATATCAGTACAATGTACTAAATATTTTATCTACTTAATCAATAAATATCCCACCCTAAAAATCATATAATTGTTATAGGTTATCAACACCATTAAAATTATATTCACAAAATATAAAAAAAAAATTCTATAAAAAAAATTCACATAAAACATATACTAACCACATCGGTGTATTCTAAAAAATCCAATATATATTTAATCATGTTTATCCTCAACCACATTAAACAACAAAAGAGTTATATAGGAAAATATAATTATTTGAAATCATAGATTTATGAACTAAAGAATCTTCATAGTTATCCCAATATCAAATAAATATTAAGGGTTATCCATCCCTTAATATTGTTCATCCATTATATAACAAATTACTAGTAAATTAATTTTATTAGTTATAAGTACCATTTTATATATACATTATATTTCTTTTATGTAAATATAATGAGGATAAAGAATTAGATATTTTGTTAATCCGTTTACTAGAATACAAATAGTAATAAAAAATATTCATAAAAAACACTATAATCCAATGACATCATTAATTTTCATAGAATAAGTATTGATTTTATATATATAATTAACCGTAGTTTAGTGAATCAACTCAAAAAAATCCCATGTTACTCGCATATAATACATTCAGTTAAATTGAAATTTATTAATCTATGGCCTTTATCCACATGTAGAAAACATTTTTCCATCTGTTTTGGTTTGTTATACATGATTTTTCATAAGTTTTTAATAAAAAATATATTGAATCATCATACAACCATGGTCATTTCCACCAAAACATATATAAGATTTTATTTTACTACTTTTAAATAGAATATAAATGTCACTAAGCATAAATTTTCAATCATATGTCGTAAAAATTGATTGAGAATAATCACAATACATTTCTCTCCAGCCGTTATCCAATTTGGTTTTTCATAATTATTGTATTGCTTATCAAATTTTATTCTAAGATGAATTCAGTAGGATCATGTCATTGTATCAAACAAAAATCACATTTGTAAAAAAAATAACTACAATAATCAGAGTGATCCATCAAATAATATAGATATATTATTCAAAGGATGTCTAAATCATGAAATCACTCTCAATATATGGCTCTAAAGGTTTAACCTATGATGTCCATATTCATTACAAAATCTATATGACAATATCTGATACAAATATTTATCCTAAAAGTCAAATATAAGGTTATATTCCCAAATATATGTTATCCAATATCTTGTTAAATTTTTTTCTAATATACATCCACCACTACCAACCTTACATACCTTGAACCTAATGCCCTAAAATTGGTGGTATGATTATTCTATTGGGATAAAAAAAATAACATCTTCAATGACCAATTAGATTTATATTCATGGAAAACTGTATACAAAAATTAATTTATCTTGGTAATTTTAAATAATGAAATAAATACATACTATATTCTATGGTAATTGCATTATAATCCATAGGATATCCCAAAATATCAATCAAATAATGTTCCAATAATTTTGGAAAAAATGATTCATAATAAATTTTTGAGGTCAGAGTCATAGTATGGGTATGCGTGTAGTGGAAGTATTGGTTCCATTTTATTAATGACAAAAACATTGTTTATTTTTCTATTGGTGAGTTTTCTATTTTATGGAAGCATTTATAAAATAAGAAAGATCAAAAGAATTTAGGCTATGTGTTGGAAATAACCACTGTCTGAATCAACTCATTGCTATTAATAACTCACCATTTAGCAATATCCACCTTCAAGATTAAAATCTTACTAATTATTAGAAAGATAGTTCATTAGTAATAAGATGCCACCAGGATGAAATTTTGGTAATTTATGATAATGACCAACCACTAGAGGATGACTCGTTGTTGAACCAAGAAATTTGAAAAAGTATTGAAATCAATACCGTGAGAGAGTGTCACGTCTAGAATAAAAAATCTCGATAAGGGGTTAAGATAACTTCTTCTCGAGAGAATTCACCATTAATGATGACCTACCATCATAGAAAACATTTAGAAAAGTGTTATAATGAACTACCACTGAGATGATTCACTATTGGAATGACTCATCAAAAGCCTAATTCACCAGGAAACATTGTCTCACCCTTCATAAGAGTCATTATCACTATTTCTATTTATTTTTAATTATTTATTTTTAATGGTTATATTATCAAATTTTAATCTGAGTGTCATTTCAACTATTTCTCTAAAACTATTTCATTGATTAATTAATGGTAGTGTTTATAAGGACCCAACCTTAAAAAATTACATAATCTTGAATTAAATTAATAATTCCCATTGAGGATCATTTCAAGTTTAGTGTTTTAGAGAATTAGGACATAACTATTACATATCAATGGTTACAAAGTAGACACATCTACTCAGTTTCCATTTTTTTTAAAAATAATATCATTTGAACAATATAATAATGTCTAGTTATATGTTTTATATAGCATGTCATTTCCTTTATCCCATCCATTAACTTATTCCACTTTATTTCCTGTAAAAAACATTTCAAAAACTTGGGATGAGCATAAAAAGCGAAATAAGGGATACACAATGAAAGAATACATTAGATAATCAATATATACATAACTTAAACTTTTTAACATATCACATGAAATCATAACATTTTTGAAATACACATAGATATCATAAAACATAAAGGTAACCTGAGGCATTAATAAAATTCTTACGTAGGGAGTAACCCTCATGGTTCTGTATGGAATACCCATCACATTATATTCCCTAAATCTCTTCGTAGAAACCTTAGAGTTTAACTCCATTGCATTACCAAATTCATTAAAGAGATATATCGGGCTCACCCACCCTAGGTTTATCACGGAACCACCCATATACGTAACAATGGCGAAGAACCATAACATAACCATAACACATAACTTAAGCATAAATGAAAGATAACATTTACACATTGAAATAACAATATAAAATTTTGAGATATTGAAATAATAAATCCATTAAAAAATCATTTTCAATACCAAAATATGTAAAAAGAGTATATGGTATTTATTTTTCATTTTAAAACATTACGACCTGTTATGGAAGCCATAGATCAAGTAATACACAAGGCGGCGAAAAAGGTCGTTGTCGCCGCTAACGTTAAGAAAGATAAATTCATTTGTTTCATTTAATAAAATTATTCGTAGAGAAAATAATCATTTTGAAAGAATTTAAAAGTAAAAATGGTTTTATTCACTATATAATATAATGTCATATTGAAATGAAATGATGCCTCAATGAAAGGATATTGAGGCGAAGTCCCGTACAAAGACGTTATCCCTAGATTAAGGATAAATCAATTACATAATTATATCTGACAAATATAAATACACTTAATATAGGTGGATATTATGTATAAATAAATTAGAGTTCATCCACACATATTCATAGAACGACAAAATCAAGAGGTATAGGTTTATTCCAAAGAATTGAAGTTTTGTTAAGAAGTTCCCTTATAGAAATTCGACAGCCTAACGACATCACATTAAAATTCAGAAAATGAGTTGATGAGAGATTAAACGGTATCTAATCACATGGATATAAAATTTAAAGAAATGAGGATATATAAGAACAAATCCCAACATAATAAGATGTAAATTAAATGACCTAACAAAAATAATTCTTTTAAAAAAAGGATTGTGAAAGGTTCCCTTACCGATTTGGATAACTTTCGAAACGCACACCCCATGAAAGAAGTATTATACAAAATTGATGTAAATACCCATAAATGAAAGTATATTACACATTGAGTAGAATAATGGTTAGTACATACACCACTCAAAGGAGATAGTTACAAATATATCATGAATCTCATGGGAATAAATAGTGAGATAAAATTCCCTTGCCTTATTGTAGTAAATCAATTCATATGACCAAAAGATAATATGAACCAAATGAATCACATAATACCATGAATATAAATAGTATCATGATAATATATATCAAATATATGTACACAATACACCATATGCAATAAATAATTGGTGAACAATGGAAATCTCACGAAATTAATAGTTAGATAAGAAATCCCCTTACCTCAAGTCTGACATGACTGGTTCATTTCATTATAATCCTGAATAATAAAGTTAGTTCAATTTATAATTTCTTAAGGATATCTTTTAAATTTTATTATTCAATTCATATCATATATTATAATGTTATAATAAATAGTTAATTATGTTAGTTCATATCATACATTTTGTCGATGTTCGGTACATGAGTCAAAAATGAACTAGTTTGAAAAGAATTTCCCATGTAGTTATAATTACATCATCTCCAGAAAGGTATTATTTATTTAAATATCATATATATCAATTCAATATTCATTTTATACTATTCCATAACATTTGGAGATAAAAAATGAAATACACCATTAATGGAGACGGTAGGTCCTACGAAGGCATGAATACTACTTTCATTTCATTGTCATATTATAGGAATTAAGACTAAATGAGACATTTATATATTATAATTACAGTATAATATATATTTTATTTATGTATCATATGTTCATTAATTAAATTCGTTATAAATTCCATGTTTGGAATGGACGAGTCACATCACTTGCGGGGGCGGTAATCAACACTTCCTTGGATGAAATTATCACAGTTCCACAACATGAAAAGCATAACTATTTGAATTAAAGATAATATTCAGAATCATATATAAAAAATAAATACCATAAATATCATATATAAATACATTGACATCATAATGGCCATCATGAAAGTTGCTAAAATATAATTGAACAATCATCGTTTTGAGAGGCAGTAATTCGCCACCCACAGAAACCGAATATTCTTTAACCATTAGACAGAGGTGTGTGTGATTGTAGGTATAATCAACATCATAAAAAAATACTAGTATATTGAGGATACTGGTGTTGTTATGGGTTCAAATAATAATAAGATAGTGGTGAGTGAAGAAAGAAAATACTTGAAACAAACTCGAGAGAAGACATTACCTATGAATCAGGTAACTCTTTTAGATTTGATCCAAAGGATTCCTTGGAAAGACTTATGCCAAAAGTGAGGGTTCTAGGAGTAAGATAAGGATGTTGAGAGATAATATGAGTAATGTTTGGATGAGCCAAGGGCTTGAGAGGTGTGGGTAAGGGGGTAGATGTGGGGGCCTTTTATAAGAAGGCGGAGGGTCACTTTTGGAATGTCTTTAATTGTTTTTTATTATAAAATGGTATTCAGATTTTAAATGTCTGAAAATGATATATTTGGAGGATAAGATGATAAGGGTTATAAATCCATATAACCAATATGTTTTTGAAAAATTTAATTTTTATATCATACCTTATCGTTTCTTTTTATTTAAATCGTTCATTAATGAGGTAATCACTGTATCATCATAGTGTAATAAATATATTTATTTATTTCATGTCTAAAAATTAAAAAAAATACCATTATGTAGGAAATATATTAAGCATTACAATGACAATTTATATACTAATATATAATTTATGTAAACAAAATTTAAATTGTTTTACTTAGGATATACAAACCTTTGTTATATTTCACTTCTTTTAAAAAAATAATGTCATAAATGTCACTATTACACCCATGTGACTCTTTGGGCCCTCAAGTTTGGTAAAATGATTTTCATGGTCGGTCATGACTCAGAAAAGATTATTTGGACACATGTTGGGGTCATTTTATATTATTATGATATTATTTTTTTACCCTTAAATACCCAATTACTAATTATTCACAATAATTAAATATAATTATCATCGTTAGTATTTGTAGTGTCCAAAAAAAATAGTATTAATTACATAATTTGGAACTTCTAATTAAAAATATGTAATCCATTTTAACAAATTACAAACGCAGAAATTGTAGTAATTAATTTAAAAATAATTCCTATTCTCACAACCAAAGACAAGTTTTTAGAAGTAAAATTAATCAAAAGATTTACTTGTTTTTACATCCAATTAAAAAGTGAAATTACTTACAAAGAACAAAATTGTATTATGTGAAAAAAACATAGCTCAATTACACATTAAAACTAATTAAAATGACCATATAACTATATAATTAAATTAGATGAAAAAGCAGTTTTGAAGTAAAATGCAGTATTTTCACTATTCATTAAAAATGAACATTTGTCAGAAAAATACCAAAATTCTATCCAAAGAAAATTTGATATTCCAAATTAAAAAATGATGTCAATTTTACCAAATTTAAAACATATAATTTTCATTAGATAATTTTATAACTAATTCCCGCTGTCAAAACAAATAGTGTGTTTTTATGAAATAATGTCTATCAAAAGATTGGTCTGTGTTTTTGTCCAATTTCAATGTGAAATAAAATAAATGACCACCATTGGATTAAATAGTAAATTCATATTTCAACTAAACATTTAAAATAATTAAAAATATAGTCTAACCATATAAATAATTTTGATTAAAAAGAGGTTTTGAATTAAAATACAGCATTTTCACTATTCATTACAAATGAATTTCATCAGAAAAATAAAAAAAAATTACACAAAGTAAATTTTGATGTCCATATTCTAAAGAAGGATTTTATCTTGTCAAATAAACATATAAAATTGAAAAATGTAGTTTTAAAAATGGTTCACCATCAAAAGGCAGTTATTCGACCTTTTAAAGAACATTAGAATATTTATGCTTAAAATCAAATTATTTTCTTATCTTAAGCCTCTAAATATTATTGGATAAATGTAAAAATATTTAACAAACATATGTAATCATTTTGTAGTTAGTTATGTTCATTCCTGCCATTACAACGGTTAGGCATTAACTACATTTTAAAATATTATTATTTTATTTTTATTTTGTAACGTAATATTTCAAATAAACTCGTTGTTCCGTACTTGGTACACCATCGAACATAGAATTCCCTTTAAAGTTACATTAACATTTTATTCACAAATATTAATAAATATGAAAATTTAATATTTTTTATTTTCCCAGAATGTTACAGTGTTTGTCTTCCAATTTAACGATCAGTGGATCTAGATGATTTTTCTTACATGTTGTTGTTTAATATTGTACTTGAATCCATTATGCAGATACACATATAGATAGATGCATAAATATGAATCATATAGAAGATAGTTGAATTATTTTACAAACATTTAAGGGTACTATGAAGTGTTCCTAACATGAATCATTCATATCTGCACCCATCTAAGGTATATTAATTCATATCAAACATCTAGTTTATTCCCATAGTAAGATAAAATGAGTCCATGAAACTCAATATTAATATGATCTCTAAAAAACTCCCATGAAATGTAGTTCAATATATATTCAAGGTGTCTCAATCTTCATATTTGATCAGATAGAGAAACACTAACCTTTTTACATATTTTTTTACTTCATTGTTTATTGTGTTTATATTTTGAGTGGTGTTTGGCGTACTCAATATATTAAACATATAGAGTATATCATGTACATCAACCAAAAGATACATGATATTTTCTCTACTCATCTTACCAATTATCCAGTAGTTTTTTCTATTTGAGTTCCATGTCTATCCTGAATAGCTGGTTCGATTTTGTATATCTCATACAGGTTGTGGATCGTGGTTATTTTATATATTATTCTTATCATAAAGTCAATCCCAAGTGGAGATGGGTAGGTCTCATAATTAGGCTAAAGTAATTGTATTTATTATATTATGTTTTTTTATTTCTATGCTTTAAACTAAATTTGATATATAATATAAAAAAATTACTTTGATAGTCAGTCATTATTAGTTCCTATATATGTCTTTTAATTAATTTGTTTTCAAATGATAAAAAATATAATATATTGATTTAACTATTCATAATTAATATGTGAAAAATATTTTAAATGTTTACAACCATATTTTGATCTATTATTTTGATTAACTGAATGTTTTAATTTTTTAAGGGCTTTTATTTAAACAGGCTTCTTAATATATATTTTTATGTGGTAATCAATTCACCCAAAAAAGGGATAATATGACATAAATTTGATATTAATGGATTTCAAAATCATTTAAAATTTGACTATAGTTTTGTTATAATGATCTAAAATTTATTCAATTTCTAAATTTATCTCATTAAATACATAATATACAAGATTGTTATTCTACAAAAAGACTAACTATCTTTAATAAAAATAACTAGGCTCAATGGAAAATAATTATTAATATGAATATTGAAAGCATTGTTTTGGAAATTTTTGTCATCTATAAAGGATAAATATGAGTTACAAATGTCTGCATCGAATATATTCGATAATGTAAATAGAATTTCTTATAATAATAATTTAGATGATATAAATGCATGTTATAGTGACTTAGGATATGATGAGTTTAATATTATATCTACTTGAAATAAAACTTTTGAAATATGGGATAGATTTTCTATTTCTCATGATGGAACAACTAGTTTGAATGAAATTTGATTGAATAGTTATAAAATTATATATAATGATTTTATGATGAATCCTAGTGAGTTGACTTCAAATGTCTATCCTATGTTTACTGAGATAGTGGGAACAATGATATCCTTTATAAATCCATTTTCATAGAAAGATAAAATGATTTGACTGCTAATATGTCTTCTAGAGAGACGGAGGGGGAGATCTATTTCAATAAGATAATCATATGACATCAGAAAGAATCAAATCAAGTAATTGATTTGGTAGTTAATGATCTATGTGGAATATCATATGTATAATTGTTAATAGGATTATTAACCTAAGAGAAAATTATAATCCTTCAAGACTACTACATCAAAATTTAATAAAAAGGAAATAGTAAAAGTTTAAATCTCTAGGGATGAGGAGTCACTAGGTGATAATGATAAAGAAACCAAAAATCTAACAAGAATGATTAAAAACAGTACAAAAAGAAGATACTCATCAAGAATCCATGATACAAATGAAAATTTAATTTTAGTGAAAATAAATAATAGGATAGTAAAATAGATAAAAATTGAAATTTAATTACCAATAATGAGTTTAAAAGAAAAGGTAATGTTATATATGATTATTCAATGTTTAATAATAAAATTAGGTATGATGATAAGGATATAATGTTTTACATAGAAATCAAATACACATATAAATCCTTTGAATATTTTTCCAGTGACATAGACTCAACAAATTAAGAGAAGCCTGAAAAAGAAAAAATGTTCTTCAAGAAAAAAATATATGAGGTAACAATTTTATCTCTATTAACTAATTGTTATTATTTGGAGTAGGAAATTGACTATTATATTCCAAAAGAAGAATTTGTTGAATATGGGAATATTCATTGAGATAATTTAATTTATCCTAAATACAAATAAATATTTTTGAAGAAATAATATTTTTTATCTCTGAGTGTTAGAACCGGCCTTACTATAGAAAAAGTCAAAAAATGTCAATTAATAATTGAAAATAATGAACTCAAATAGTCACATGAGATATTAATGAAATGAATAGAGAGATGTTTTAATAAAATATAGAACTTCACTCAAATTATATGTGAAAATTGAACCTAACTATATTTTTGTTCTATGTTATCAACCAGGAAAGAGAAAAATAGATAAGAGGAAATTTATTTCTAAATCCACATAATGAAATTTTTTTGTATGTTTTTATTCAATAAACAGAAAAAGATTTTTATTTCAAAAAGATATATGTCTACTAATGAGAATCTCCTCAATTGAATTTACGTTCTTAAGGCCCTAATTTCATAAATGTCTGGACATAATAAAATCTAGTTAGAGAAATCATTCTTTGTATAAACTTTTCTATATTTAAATAATAATTTAAGATATCATATAAGGGTCTTCAGAGCATATGAAATATGATTACTTGAGATCAAGAATATGAAAAAAAATTATTGTGGCCAAGTTACCTTTGGTGACAATTCTAATAAAATGATCATTGGACTTTATCAAACTAGTTAATAATTATTGTTTTATTTTCTAATGTACTTTTTGTTAATGTATTAAATTATAATTTTCTCAGAATTTATTTAATAATTTGATGCTTGTATTCATTTTTTGTCTGAAAATAATTCTTGAAATACTTTTAATTCTAAAAATGTGTTATTATATACTTTTTTGAGAAATGTTAATGTATATTCTATTAATATTAGTTCTTTAATGTATGTATTTTTTATTACTTATATGACTTTTAGATATAATCATGGATTTTAAATTTTTGGATACCTCATAGTAACATCCACTCACTTATAATGCTTTATATGAAATTATTAGTCATTGATCTACCAAAACCTGAGTTCCCAGAAGAAAATACTTGCTACCCTTGTAAAAAATGAAACATTACAAAATATTTTTTTAATTTAATGAAATAAGATTCAACTTATCACCCTCTTGAGTTTTATGACATAGATCTATTTTTAACATCAACATTTTCATTTATAAATTGGAATAATTGTGACAATGTTATATTGAATGAATATTTTTGGTATTCCTGGGTAAATATTTAGCTCACTATAGTAAATCATGTTCTTATTTTTCCAGGTATGTTAAATCTATTGAAAACGTTTATGGAATTAAAATTAAGACATTATGAACTGATCATGGTCGTGACTTTGGAAATCATGAATTTGAATAGTTTTTACTAAAAAATGGAAATAGTCATAACATATCATCTCATATGAACCCTCAACATAATGATGAAATAGAATGATGAAGTGGAATACATAAAGAGACAACCTGGACTATTCCTAATGAAGCTAAATTTCCATCCTTCTTTCGATAAGAGGTCACAAACACATCATTATATATATTAAACATATTTTTAATTAGAATTATATTTATTAAATAACCTTATTAATGATGTAATATAATAAATCATATAATAATTACTTTAGATATTTTGTTTTCAAAAACATTATTATTAACATTAATGATATTTTTGATACGTTTTCAACCAAAAGCAATGAATTAATCTTTTATGGTTCTTCATATTATAGTAAATACTATTCATTTATTAATAAAATAACCACATCCACAAAATACTATTAATATAAAATTAGAAGGGACATATGCACATGAACTTATGACTGCATTTAAATACATGAAGATGATTTTTCATCCTCAAATATAAATTCCAATCCTTATGAATTGGCTATAAAACAAGAAGAAAAATCATCCAGTCATACAGAACCTCCAATACCAACTTCTATGGATGGTAATGAGGTAACCAGACCTTATTTTTCTAATGTAGGTAGGACTCCTAAATTTCATCTCTTAAAATATTTTGTTGGATACATAGTTTGAGGCACTCAAACTGGATCTTCTTTATGAAATTAGGATTATTATAAAGTATTATTGTCACAGATTAAACCTAACAACATCAATTATGAATTTAATTATGAATTTTTTTAACATTGATGCAATCATTAATTAATCAATTTGAATGTAATATTGATTGGGAACTTGTTTATAGAACATAAGTCACCTTCAATATTTGAAACTAATATGTGTTTAGAAACAAGATTGATGAATCTGGCACAATAGCGATGAATAAGGAAAGACTAGTTACACATGGTTATTATCAAAAAAAAATATAGAATATGAAAAGGCATATTCACTTGTAGCCATACCTAAATACATTATAATACTGATTTCCTAAGTATCACATCTATATTCCAAACAATATCTAGTGGATGAAATAAAAAGTGAAATCGTTAATGGGCATATAGTTTAGGTTGATTTTGTTGAACAACCAACTTAATTTCAATATCCTCATTTTTAAAATCACTTTATTAAATATAAATAAGATTAATATGGTTTCAAATAGTATTCTAGTGCTTGGTTTGATAATTTAATCTCATTAATTATTTCAAATGTATTTTAAAAAGGTATAACCGGACCTAAATTATATATATATATATAATTTAATAGGTTTTTTGGTTTTTCAAATTTATATAGTTGATATTATTTCAATATATTCTAAAAATTCATCATCTACTAATTTTTCATAAATGATGCAAAATGAATATGAAATGAGTTTAATGTGTTAACAGAAATTCGTACTTCGTTTTCTGATTTTTTTCAAAATAAATAATGATTTATTTAAAATCAATGTAAACATACTAAATATTAATTAAAATGATTTTCCTTGTATATATCTATGTATAGTGAAACTTCTATGAGTACCACCAATAAATTAGACAATGATGAAGATTGGATATCAGTTGATCAAAACAGTTTTAGTGGAATGATTTTAATTCTTCTCTACTTAACTACTAGTCTGCCTAATATTTTGTTTGGTGCATGTATGTGTGATAAATATCATAAAAACCCAAAAAATCACATTTAGTGGGCGTAATAATTATTTTTAATTAACTCATTTATACTACCAATTTATGATTTTTTCTAACTGATGGACCAGGAATTTGACATAGTTATTTATTTGGATCCTGATTATGGTTGTTTCATATTAGATACTAAAATAACTTATATAACATGTCATGTATTAGGAAAGTATTTACTTCCCTGGTGTAGTAAAAAATAATCTTTCTTTATTGTATAATTTTTATGTTTAATGAATAGATACAGGTTGCTTCTGTGTTTAATTTCTGTAGATGAAACAAACATTACTATACAATAGATATCAATTTCAACATTAACCTATAAATTGTTCTAATAATAGGGCTATAAAATTTTCTAATATTCATGAGTCTCAATATAGACCTAAAAAATTGATGTATGTAATCCCTTATTGAGAGACTATTTTCATAAATGGGATACAAATCTTGAATACAATGGTACTGAACATCACATTGATGATTTTTTCAACATTACGTGGAATTATGAGAGAATAAACTACACTAATACTAAATTATGGAAGATTAATATATGTGTAGTTGAATTTAATTTTAATGATCATTGAGTATTATCCACCATTTATTTTTACCCATTGTGATGTTTTATCCACTGTTGGGTTTTACCCACAATTGGAAACAATATGTCTGTGTAAATTTCATGTTGTTAGATATTAAGAGGCTATAAGAAATATCAATATTCGTCTTACTTATTTATTTCTTATTCAATTATTATATTATTTTGATATTATTTATATAAATCCCTAAATGCCAGAATGGTATAAATTTGAATTTTTTCTAATTCCCATTATCATACTCCCTCACTCCTTTATATCAGTCCTTGTCACGATCCATAATCTCCCAATAATCCGTTATCCCTCACCATCGTCTGAAATGTTCAAGCTGATATTCATGGTTATAGTGAATAGTTCATCAATTTCTTCCCTAAATGATTCATTTTCTGCAAATAATATTAAATGGCGGTAAATCCATTCATATAATGTTGAGCTTGTGAACATGGAGATTGCTATTCATGTTTTTGTACTATATAAGGAAGATAATGTTGAATGGTTACTATTGAGAAAGTAATTGGTTCCCAATGTTATGCAAGACTGGGGAATGATAGAATGGTTTTTCAAAACTAAAGTACTTTTTTATCATAGGTATGTGTACCTGTTCTATCATATTATTGAGTACATTTTGGAATAAATTTAAAACATTATAAGAGGAATAATAAATGGATGAAAAGTTTATTTATGTTCATGAACATGGAAAGGATATTTTATAGCTTCCCATGACGGAGTTCATAATGACTGTCAATGAACTATTCAATGTGACAATGAGACCATTTTTTATAAATTTTAATTAGTTGAGTGGATTGAAGAAGGGAGACTAATAATACAAGTTTCTAAAAATATTCATTGTAAATATCAAATAATTTTTATGTATATCAAATTTATTCAATTCCCGAGGAAGGTCAATTAATATATAATAAGTTATCCAGATTCTTATCTTTTTGGTATTATAAAAAGTAGATAAATGGATAATCTAGGAAGATAAATAATAACCCACATGATGGAAATGGGAAATCACTATTTTGTATTAAACTCCTTAATTTTTTAGATACTATTTTAGCTATACTAGAGGCTAACAGACTATTTAATGAATATGAATATATGGTGGTAAAATTTGGAAGTTTTTTCATTACTATATTAATTCTAAAAATAATAAAGACAATATAGAATTTAAAGAAGGATATCAGATTGATTATTTTGATAGGATGTATGATGATTTCAATTTGATTGATAACCCTTCATGAATAAAACATTTTTTGGGTCCGTTCATGGATCTAGATGATGTGTGTCAATATTATAAGGAGGAAAAATTCTCATTAGGAGAAGAGAAGATTGTATTTTATCTTATATAATGGTATTGATATAGAAAAGTCTATGACCTCTCCTGGTATATATTATGATGATCCTAGTCTACCTAGGACTCTCCCAACCTACAATACATTTCAGAAAAAATGAGGTGTGAAAGATAAAATAGATGTTCCATTTGTAGAATTATTTAATGGTAATTCCATATCCATTGGTGAAAATGTTAATTGTGAAAATGAGGATAATGATAAAGATACTGGATGGTAAGGGGAATTAGAGGAAAATGGATATGGAAATGAATGCTATAAAGGATCAAACTATAGTGTTACTAGTGTCCAGATTGGTATTTTGAATGTTGAGATGCCTAAACACCTGACTCTACTATAGGATTTTAAGTTTTCTAATGATATGAATAAAAATTTATCCTAGTTGTTGATATGGATTAAATAATTAGAGATGAGGTGGAGTAATCTGTTGAGGTGTATGAATCCCCAAGTCTATATAGTTATCTTATTCATACAATTATTGATGATGTTGTTAGTGTGAGAACCACATATGTGAATAAGGATTGTGAGATAATAGTAGTGTTTCATTTTGTTTATTAGAAGTTGGATCTTGATTCTATTATTACTGAGAATTTTGCTGATGTGAAAATATATGTTTTGTAATTGGATGTTTGACCTTCTGATTTTGAGTTTTCTATTACTAGTTCACAAGTTGTTGAGTCTCCCATTATGTCTTCGGTCATTTTAATGGACCCAATTCATGCGGAATGGAATATGATTCTATATTATGTCAAACATGGTCTAGAATAACATGATTTGGATAATAATGTTATTCTATTAATAATTTTTGACCTTCTATTTAAGAATAAAGGGATCTAAATGGATCATTAGTATACTAGATGGATGTTGTCGTGGAACTTCAGATATTTTCATCTGATGTGCTTACCATATCTGAGCCGTCAGTGGAATATACCATTGACATAGTTTCTTCATCCTAAAATTCTCCTTGTTTTACCCCAGTACCATTTTTTGTTTTCAACAAAGATGACATAGATTCATTTATTGAATGGATTGTTTATGATCAAAAACATATTTTATTATTATCGAGTATCCCTTGATCACCAACCATAGTGGGAAGGATGCAAGAAATTTTCCAGTGCTTGTGATTTAGTACATTAAATCCAAAATTATGCATCAAATTAGAGAGGAGTATGTTGAAAATAGATGTTCATAAAATTAGATGGAGATCTTGATATCTATAGAGTATTTTATAAGTTCATGCATTGAATATTTCATGGCTGATTTATATAAGATGATTGGTAATCACTCATCTATGTATTCTTTAACAATTTATTTACCTCTTTATTTTGAATTTGATTTCATCCAGTCTCAGATTATATTATATATTCATACTATATTAGGTGATATACATTACGTACCTCATGAATGTTTAAGAAAAAATAGAAATAATAGTGATCATGTGAATATTATGGTTAGAGAGTATATCAAATATATTAAGCCTAGTAGAGAGATAATTAAATGTAAAATAAATTTTTATTTTCCTTGAATTTATCAAAATAATGATCGGAATACTCACCTAAATTCTAGACTGAGAACCTAAGGATGCCTCCAGTTACTCAAACCATAAAAGATCATGTAAATTTATTAATTCTGATGACTCTAGTGCTCTATTTATTAATGGATGAAAAGGGAAATTTTTATTTGTATGTAAATGGGTGGAAATATAATCATTGATTTTAAAATTTAAATTAAAACATTTCTTCATGTTCCTATAACTACAATGATGAAATTTGATTCTATTCTAGTTACTTCACATCTTAGTCCACTATATTTTGATCTAGATTTTTTCGTACCTCATGTGACTGAAGATCTAACTGAACACTTTCCGAATCATTTCAATTATTTTAGTTTAACTTCTCTAAGAAGCATTCAATAATATTAGACCTATCATCATTAGAGAGACGACTTCGTTTCTTGTTGTTCCTATAACTATCATTTCTATTTCCTCTTCTTCAAGAAATTCTTCTTTTGATAAGGGGAGGGGAAAATCACCACTTGTTCCTTCTACCCATCCTGAAAATCCATCAAATTTGACTATTAGTATTTTATTGAATTATTTTTTATATCACTTTTTCTAGACTCGTTTTTTATAATGTGAATCGAATATAACTTTTTATTCATATTCTATACCATTATATTCATATTTTATTTTTTAATTTTTTGATTATTTCTGAAGGGGGAGAAGACTCTTCGGAATCTATTTTTTTAAAAGTAGTTTTTTATACCTTATTTGTTGATATTTTTTGTGCTTCCCAATATGTTCAATCCCTTTCATTGATAAAATCTCTTTAATGATATTGTTTAATATATAACTACATTTTATACCATTTATATTTACTGTATAACTATTCAAAATATCAGGTAAAACTATTTTAACACCATAATTTATTCATTACATAGATTATATATTTCCATGATTTTTCATCAACTTGAAGGGTGATACTGTTAGAAACTTGGTAAGAAAATCATATAAATTATTCTATTAATATTTTTTATGCTTTACGGTTTAATTTTATAACAGAAGTATTATTTATAAAATTTTAGATAAGTTTTGGTAGAAATCACATTCAGACTCCACACACTACTATTAATAACTCACCATTGAAGAAGGGATACTATCATGATAAAAATTTAACTAAACATGGGAACGTTCCACCTTTAGTAGTAAGTCAATTCTAGGATGAAATTTTTTAAATTGTTGGAAAATACATTCTACTAAAGGATTAGTTGCTTTTGGACCACATGAATTTTCAAATTATTGAAATCACCATCCCTCATAGGGGAGTCGCCTCAATTATTAAAAATTGTGTATGTCACACAAAGAATTTCCGTGATAAGGAATTCAGTGTTGAATATGACCAACCATCAAACCTAAAATTTTAGAATGTTTTTAAATGACCTACCACAAAGATGTGTCTCCATTGGCATGACACAATTCTTGCCAATGTCATTTCTATCCTATGTCACCACAAGATTTTATCACAACATAAAGAAGTGTTACAATTGCTATTTAATTTTTTTTTAATTAAATATTTCTAACTATTATATTATTCAAATTTAATATGAGGAGTTATTTAAAATATTTAGATAAAACTATTGTAGAGATTTAGTAAAGGTTGTGTGAGTATTATAGTCTGCGGAGATTTGGATACATAATAAATATTCTTGCATGTAGCTATTAAATTGATTAGAAGACTCCATTATGTGGGTACACAAAAAGTATGATACAAGAATATGAAGAATATATATGAGAGTTATAATATTGAAAGAACAACAGAAAATATTGTAATGTGTTCCGCACATGAATCATTCTTAACTATAACCATATATGGAATATTTAATCTTATTGAACATCCATGTTAATTCCACAGTTTGAAAACATGTGTTCGTGACTATCTCTTTTATTGTGATTTTAAGAAAACCAACTCAAAAAAAATTTGAAGCTATATCCAAGTAGACATAATCATCAAAGAACATTTGACTGTGATAATTTTTGTTCTTTAAGTCATTAATTTCTCTCTCTATATATTATCATTAAATATTGAGTAGTGTGTGATTTACTTTGTATATTAAACATCTACATTGTCACTTGTACATTAACTATAAGACACTTGATTTTTTTAAAACTCTCTTAACCAATGCTTTTCCAATATTGTGGTGAAAGAGGTCCTTGTGTGGAATCAGTAACATAATTTTGATGAATTCATTATCAAATTTATGGTCTAAACTATTTTAAATAATCTGATTAACAGTAAGTCACTACTAAGTGGAGTGAATTAAGAGTTGGAATCATACCAAAGCATGTATACTTCTTCCACTGTATGTTTGGTTTAATTTTATTTGTAATTTGTTAATGAAATTTTTCTAAACTATAATAAAAACAAATAATTTTCTATTTTCTCTCAATTAGAGATTATATATGTTTTTGATTAATTTAATTTCTTTCAAATTTTAATTTAATTTTCATATATTTTTATTTGAGACATAATCAATCATTGAAAAATAATTTAAAATACTATAACATTTTAAGATATATTTTTTTATTTAACTTGGATGTAATAATTATTTTCTGGATATTATATAAACTAAAATTTGAAGATTATTTTTTATTGGGTGCTAAATTCACCCCCACCGTCTCCTTGAGATACTCACTCCTACCAACGCTTGGTATCAATGGTTTTCAAAATCATTTCAATTGTGATCTTAGTTCTGTGTTAATGATCATTAAATTTAGTCATCTCAAAATTAATTTCGTAAAATGGATAATAGAAAATAAAGTTGTGCAGTAATGTGACAACTATTAATTAATAGAAATAACATTTATAAATGGAAAATAATGATAAAAATTAATATTAAAATCATGGTTTATGAAATTTGGTCTTTTATAGAGGATAAATATGAGTTTCCATTATCTTTTAAGAATACATGGGTTGACATTACGAAGAATACATATATTAAAACATTTAAATATATGAATTATCATTACATTGAATAGGGATAAAAATAAATTAATAATATTTCTACTACTAAAACTACTTTTAAAATATGATATAAATTATCTATTTCCCATAGAGACTCAACTACTGTGATATAAATGAGATTGAACACATTAATAGTTAAAAACGATACATCTAAGATGAAATTCGGGGAGTTAATTTATAATATGTATGTGTGGTTTATTTATATAGTGAACACAATTTCTCCAAGTAAAATTCATTGTTATACAACGATCAAATTGTTTAACTACTGATATGTCTTGTAGGTATGTAGAGTGATACATATGTTTCAATATTGTAATTGGGAAACAATAGTAAGATATCTATCATTGAATTAATTGGGTTGATTATGATTTATGAGGAAGCAATATAGGTTAATCAGGAAGAGGATGATGAATATAATAGAAAATAATTTTCCTTCTAGACTACTTAAAAAAATATAATGAAAAAAAGGTACAAGATGAAAGCTCCAGTGGAGAGGGATATCTAATTGATAGTGATGAGTGAATGGGCCCTCTATGAAGAAATATTATAGATTTATAAAATAAGAATAATTTTTATTGAAAATAGAGATAACAAATATAATATGATATTATAGAAAACTAGAAAAATAAATGAAAAATAGACAAGAATTAAGATGACATTTCGTCTTATGAGTGTGAATGTAAATGAAAAGCTATCATTGACAGTCCTAAGTTTAAGTATAAAAAATGTAGGTGGATGTCGATAAAATTTATAATAATGTTATGAAATACGCATATAGTGACATTGAGAACATCTCATGTGAATGGAACTCAATTCAGGGAGATAACACTTATATAGAATTATGTGCATCATGAAAAATATATCTGAATTACCTAATGTAAATCCTCTACATAATTCGGATCATTCTGAATATTAAAATAATAATGAAATGTCGATGATTAAATGATTCAAAATTTAAATATTCATGAAGATAAATTTATGAGAATATATAATGATACAAAATACCAAAAGTTTGTTTTTATCTATTCATATTAGAACAAGCCATATTATAGAAAAATTGAAGAATGCTCAATGATTAAATGAATGAATTATGCTAAAATTTTGAAATGATCAATTAGATAATGAAATAGAGAGACTAAATGAATGAAAAAATATCACTCTGATTATATAGAAAAATTCTCTTTATTTTATTACTAGACTAGGTGATCATCCTTGATAGAGAGTAAATATTAAGAGTGTATTTGTTCCTAAAACAAATTATAGAAAATCTACTACAAGTTTTATTTAATATAAACATAATATATTATTTAATTAATTTTTTTCTTTCATTAAATAAGTAACCCATTCATAAAATATGGGTTTTTAATTCCAATATTACATAGATCCCAAATCCTTTGCAAAATATGGTTACAAAAATCCATTTTGGAATAAAAAATGCTTTGTAGGAAAATTGCATAAGGATATCTTGTAGAAGTATTATGTACATGGATGGTTGGTGTTCCATGAATATTTCATGATATTACTCAATATTAAAGAAATTAATATAGGCTTAGATTGGTAATATAAAATTTGGTAATAATTATAAAAGAATGTTCATGGACATAGTGAAATCGATAACACAAATTCAGTTTTAACTTCTAAATAAATTTTTATTGGTGGATAAACTTTTATTATACATAGAATTTCAAAATTATATGATGTTGGTTTTAATGTAATATATGAAAATAATTTAGAAAATTTTATAAATTCAAAAAGGATATATTTTATTCACTACTATGAGAAATGAGAATGTATATTTGATTAATATTTACTCTTTAGTTATTCAAAATAATTATTGAATACTTTTATTTCATTAATAATCATCGATTTAGTGTAACACCCAAACCCCTGAATCATAGAGTAGGTGATGTAATTTAATACATTTGATATGATTACAAGGAATCAAGTCTCTAAGGACCAATCAATTTAGCAGTCTTGAAAAATATATTAAATACATTAATGTTACATTAAACATTCTAACATACAACAAAACATAAACAATCCTTTGAAAATTCCATTATTCCATTTTCTTAACCCCTCGTATCAATCATAATATTATTCTCGAAATCCTAGGAAAATAAAACATAATAATGTGGGGATCTCAGATGCACAGTAAGGGTAAATAATTCAGTGGAAGGTACAAACATTTCAGGAATAAGATATAACAATCAAAAACCTCATAAACATAAAACATGAAAAAAATAATCTAGAAGTAAGACAAACACTTCCCGATAAACATGAAAATGGATATTCTACTCGTCGAGTAATCACAAGTAATAACTAATTTCATAATGAGGTAATAAATAATTCCAGATATAATAACCACATAATCAAGGCCTCACACCAAGACTGCAAATAATTTTTTTTTCAAGGCCTTGATCTAGGACACTATTTTGTCTCACGAGACCAACCATTGCATCAAGGGGATATGGAGGTCCCCGACTTTCCCTTACTATATTTAATGAATTCATCATATTAAAATTGTGAAGCATAACATAAACATTAGTATTAAAACTATATTAATAAATTAAAATACTTTGACCATAAAAATGAATGGTATAAAAATATCACATCGATATGAAAACATATCATAACTCATTAAATACAATATAAAATATTTTCATAATGAATTAACCTCAATCATGAATAATATCTAGTAAATGATGTTGACATAGTTTAAAATAATCAATAAAACTATTTTTGATAAATAAACCATTTTCCGAAAATCATTTAAAATTCAAAAAAATTATTAATGAAGTCATTTAAAATAGAATTTTGAAATTAAGTGTCCCAATCAACTTTGAAATTTTTCAAATAAATTCACACTTCAAAAAAATCATGTCTATGTAAATAAATTATTATAATCATTTTCATAACATGGAAATTAATTAAAATTTTTAGAAAAATAAATCATCAAAAACTTTTAAAATAATTAAAGAGTCTCTTCCATAAAACAATAAATGGATCATTTTTAATAAATTTTTATGAAACTTGGACATGAATGATTAATATTTCCCAATAGATACTTACCCTAAACAATCTTGTATTATAATTATTTTTAGGAATTAACCCTTTCATTGTACATTTTATGGGTTGTGGATACGTTTAACCTCATGTATAATGACCATTGTATGTTATTAAATTATGAAATAACCATATTAATATTTACGATATCATAATTTATTCATTTAAAACATTATACTGAATATTTAATATTATTTTCAATGCTAAAATAATATTTCATGTAATAATTGCTTTCCCTATCATACATGTTTTAACATTTCATTCTTGGAAATAACACATATATCATGGTTTAATTGACTCCAAAATATAAAACATTATTTAATTATCATATAAATTCATAATATAAATATTTATAATAGATAGATTTATGAAATGGAAAACACCGTTTATGGAGATGGTTGGTCGTACATATGCATTAACGTTGTTTCTGTTTTCATACTGTATTGAACGGAAGTAAGTGAATGAGATATATGTAAATACATTTACAGAAACACATGCATATATATATATATATATATATTTCCAATATCATTATTTCATATATTAAATAATTATTAATAATATACATTTTTATAATCATCGTTGGATGGTGGAATGTGGAAAATAATCATATCGCGTCGTGGAGACGATAAGCAGTACGTACTCACAAGTGAAGATATCATTATATAGATGGTGAAAGAGTATTTAATTGGATGTTATATTATATATATAAAATCATTAATATATTATATTTATTATTTACATAAATTATACTCATTATTCTATACATCTAAATAATGAATCGTTGAATAATAAACCACACGACGACGTGGAGACAGTAACTCATACGTACAGATATATGGTGACCTTTACAATCATAGGATGGATAGAATATTGAATTTGGATGTACCATATCTATAATAAAATATTTGTATGTAGAAGATAATGGAGATATTATTTTGGTGTGGAAACAACAAAGAAATAGGGAGTAGAAGATGAAAATAACTTTGAATGAGGTGATGAAAATACTTACCTCTTCTTCGGGTACTACTTTTTGAATTCAAAAAAAGGGCACCATAAGATGGAATTCTGATCCAAGTAAGGAATATAGGATTATTTGAGGGTAGTTAGAAGGAAATATTTTCATGATTTGGCAATGCCAAATTGATTTGAATGTGTTAAAATAAGAGAAGGGGATGTTTTCTTTTATAAGAGATGTGAGGGCCACTATAGGGAAAGATTAAAATATTAATTTATTATGCAATAATTATTGTGTTATAATTGTTCCAAATACATTTATTTCAATAATATGGTGGGGAAGGGTCAAAATACTCTAAAAAATAGGTTTTATACATGTTTAAGGCATCACATTAACCTTTTATTTTAGATTTAACTCTTAGTTAAATAGTTTAACTCTTACAATGTATTCATTATTTCCTAAACTATATTTTTAGTAGACGTAATATAAAATGAAAATAGAACATCAATTTTTTCATTAATTACATATCAAAAGAAAATTATGTATTTTTGAAGAATCATATATTTTCAAGAATATTATATAATTTTATAAAATAGTATTTATTTTAAATCATATTTATGTCAATTTTTACATTATTTAGTATTTATTTATTGTTAAAGTAATAAAAACATGATTACATAAAAAATAATACATTTCCTCGACCATAACATGAAAAATGTAACAAAAAATTCTTGTATGTCATCAAATGTTGAAATTTGAATTAATTTTAATATTTATAATATCAATCATTTCAATCATTCATTAATAAGATAATTATTATGTCATCATTGTTTCATAAATAAATTAAATTTGTTGATGTTTAAGAATAAAAAATAATTTACCATGATTTTGGATAACATTTTATCCTTATAATTACTATTTATTGTCTAATTTATCTTATGTACAACACAATATTAATATTATTTTATTTATTAAACATTTAATTTAACACTTTTTATTATTTGTTAACTAATATATAATAAATTTCTTAATCTAAAACATGTAATTAAAAAAGGATCATATTTTTGTCGTAAGATTTATTTTGGTTGAAAAATACTTATCCAATAAAATTAGGACATGTGTTGGGGTAATTTTATATTATTATAATATCATATTACCATTAATTACACTATTTATTTTTAACTATGGTAAATAAAATTAAAAAGATACTAATCACCATAAATTATTTTCTTCCTATTGAACAAAATTTTACTTCTTGATATCAATTGTGTCTCTCATATTTTTTAAATTCAATTCATAGATGTGGTAAAATGACATTTTATTCAAATTTCCAAATCTGCATAAAAGGTGAGAAAAAGAAGTTAAAAAGTTCAATACAATTGTATACATCTAATCATATTATAAAATGACTCAAATAACGTATATTGGGATAAAATATGTATAACATATTTATTTGGTCTTTAAGATTATTTTTTTATTAAAAATAATTATTCAAATGAAAAAGGTGGTTTTTATGTACTCTGTTGTATTTTTCACTATTCATAAAAAATTGAATGTTTTTAGAAATATACCAAACATTCACCCTATTCTTATTTTGATATCCTGAAAGTAGAAATGAATTCTATTTTTCAAAATTAAATTTTTCAGATTCTCTAAAATTAATTTTATTATTGTTCACAAAAGGAAAAAAAAGTAGTTCTTTAGGAAACTAGCTTTTCTAAATATAGTACAATTTTTAAAAAACACATACATTTCAGAATAGATAATTTTTATTTATGTAAAAAAATTATACATAATATTAAAAATTTACTTATAACAATTAATATTATAATATTTAAATTATAAATAAATATATCATTTTAAAAATTATAATACTAATGTGTTGTTTCGCAGAAACTCAATCTTGAATATAATGCAAGCCAATTCAGCGTTATGTGAAATATAATATATTAAATTAAATAAAACAGATAACGTACTATGAAATCGTATGGTTTAAAAATATCCCCCTTCAATAAATTCCACCCTCTCAATTTGAAAATTTTATATGAAAATAGAATATTGAAAATAGAAAACACCATTTTGAAACATCCACATCATAAAATGGGTAAGGAAAATTTAGTATTAATAAAATGGGAAGGGAAATGAAAAATCTACCACAAAATTTTTATTTCAAATAGAAGAACATTTTTGGAAATTAGAGACACATAATAAATGTAAAATTTAAGTATTTAAAGTGAGTGATTGAGTTCATCAATAACAAGAAAGTGAACAATAAATATAAATTTAGGGCCTCAAAGCCATCAATCTATGATTATTTAAAGAATCATCAGTTCAAAAAACATATGTTATTTGGAAAACATATTTTTGGTTCGAAGATATTTTCCCTAAATTATAATAATTAATTTCTTCCTGTAATATGAAAAAAATACATGACCATTAGAGTTCCATCCATTAACTAATTTCTAGTAAAAATTCATCTTTCATTTCAGAAGATAATAGAACTCAAAAATACTCTCTTTACCCTAATCATATCGGGTTCCAAAAAATTTTAATTTATAATTAATGTATTAAACCATTTAAAAACTACATTATAAAAACTATGATATCACATAATCCAGTGGTTGGTGATCCACCTTAGTCACCCTTTGGTTGCGTATAAAAATCACACATCCTTGAGGGATGCGACCAGTTGTCACCCAACCTCTGGGTTTTCCATTTTATAATAGTCCCAAAAAATATTAAGAAATGTTTTAACATTAAATGATAGTATTTAAATTCCAAAATAATACATTACAACCTTTATTCTTATCCAAAATACATTTCTCTAATCTCAACATCCAAAAATTTATTATCAAGGTAAACATAATGAAGATCCCTTTCTCCACCTAATAAAATGTGAACACATTCATCATGTATTCTCAAAAAACATGGTAACACCCTGAATTACTATAAAACCTTATTTGAATATGTATTTACTTTCTTATTCCTTATGTGAATCATAGAATAGTAGATATACTCCTTATATCCAAGAATGTTGTAACCTCCAACAATAATGGAATAAAAAACAATTATTTAGTTTCAAGTTTTTAAACAATACCCCATATAATTTATCCTAATAAATAATCACTTATTACAAAATCACTACCCCAGTATCAGGACCATATTAAGGTTTACCTTTCCATTATCCATGTATTTTTCACAAATATTAACTTGTCATAGACTCACATTTCATATTACCATAAAATCTCAAATCCTTAATAAAATTGTAGTACAGTAAAACCATATATACTCTATAATTATTAAAACCATTACATCATCAAAAAATAGTAAAATTATATAATTAATTAATATCCACATAAGAACTCTAATTAGTCGTCCTCATATGTGGTAGTATGATAACATGATTATTATCCAATAGCATCATTTATTGAATAATATGTTGATTGGTACATTGATTCGCGTAGTGTCCCAGGTCGTTGTAGATGATGCATTTTACATTTGAAACCATTTTCATACCAGTGAAATCATGAACATGGTGTCATTTTTCTCTAATCATATAATAGACTCTCTTTCCCTTTTTACATTTACGAAGGTGAATCATTCAGCAATTATCACATGTGGGAAAATCATTCTTTCCCTTTCACATTTATCTACATTTTTCTCTTCCATCCTTTTCTTCTCTTTATTTATTTCAAAGCCATTGGACATAAAGAATTAATTACTTTTCTTATTTGTGCATGATATTATTTCTTTATATGATTATTATTTGTGGGAGATTATTTCCATTCTAAATGTTTGCTTATGACCATGAATGATATGAACCTTTTTACTCATTGGATCATCCATATTTCTAGAGTTCACATTCCTTCTATCAGGTGCCATTTCTAAATTATGACTTACACTAGGATATATCATATAATAATTTATAATCCAAAAAACTAGAAAAATTCTCAATATTAATTTAATATTTTTTACACATCTATTATCATAATCATAAAAATGATATCATTGCTGACCTATTTACTCAAAAATCCTTCATACTGGTTTGAAATTAAAATTTGATTTATCTTAATCATATCCCCTAGGAGTGTCAAACCAAGTGCATAGCAAGGCCCATTTATGTGTATAGGATACCCTTGGTCAAGCCTGAAACTCCTTGTAAGAGTTTTCTCTCCAAGGTACATCTATTCCAAAACCACATCAACTTATAGTATCTAGACATTGATGTATTGCTTGTAAAACCCACATAATATCTATGTTAAAAAATGGTTGTTCTTATATACTAATCTGCATGGTTTATATTAAGGTAATGATCTCAAATTAGAGTTTCTTTAAATATAGTTTCCAAAGTAATTGGTAAATTTCCACTGATACCAAATTTAACACCCTGACCCCAAAATCCTAGAGAATGTGCATTATTTTAATACATTGGTATAATTATAATGAATCAAGTCCTGATTGACTGATCTGTTTAGCAGTCTTGGAAAATATATTACATACATAAATGTTACATTACACTTTCTAACAAAAAACACTGCATAAAAATATTTTGATAATGCCATTATTCCTTTAGCATAACATTGAATATCAATCATAATACACTTCTTGGAAACTTGGAAATATAAAAAATAAGAAAGGGGTGATATCATATTCTCATTAAGGGTAAATAATACAACAGAAGATGTAAACATTTAAGGAAATATATATAATAAAACATCAACCTTCTAAACAGATAACATGAAAAAATATTCATTAAGTAAGTCAAACATTACCTTATAAACATGAACATGGATATTCTACTAGTGAAATAATCATTTATAATAAATAATTTTATAATCTTGGAATGCATAATTACATTAATAATAACCACATAGTCATTGTCTCGTGCCAAGACTACAAATAATTTTTTTTCAAAGCCTTGATGAAAGAAACTAATTTGTATCTTCAGTCCTACCGATGCATCGAGGGGCTATAGCAGTCCTCGACCCTCACTTACTATGTCCAATGTATTCTTTATATTAAATGGATGAAACATAACATAAATACTTGTATAAAAATTAGCATATGAAATGTTAATACTTTAACCATAAACCAAGATTGGTTTTAAAATATCTCATCCAAAGTAAAATAAATCATAACTAATTCAATACAATATAGAATATTGTATTATAATAAATCAACCTCGGTCCAGAATAATATCAGGTAAATGACGTAAACATAGTTGAAAATAATCAATAAAACTCTTTTACAAAATTACCCCTATTTGATGAAATCGTTAAAATGTCACACATTTTGTAATATAATTCATTTAAAATATATTTTTATTTCAATTGGTCTCGTATGACTTTTTTACTTTTGAATGAAATTAACACCTAAAAACAATCATCTAAACGTAAATAAATCATTCAAATAATTTTCAATACATGGATATTATTTAAAAATATTATATAAAATAATTCATTACAACATTTAAAATTATTTAAGAGTCCCTTCCATAAAACCATAAATGTTTCCTCTTTAACAAATCATAATGAAACAAGTACATGTATGATAAATATTTCCCAGTAGATACTTACACATAAACAATTTCGGATAATAATTTGATTGAGGAATTAACCCTTGCCTTGTACTTCCCATTGGTCGAGGGTACGTTTAGGCTCCAATATAATGACCATTGTATGTTATTAAATTATAGAAGTACATATAAATATTTATGATATTATAAATGTTTCATTTATGATATTATACTACTTATTTAATAATAATTTAGATGTTAATATATCATTTTGGGAAATACATTATTTCTTTATCGTACGTATTTTTACTTGTTATTCATGGATGTATCACTTATATAATAATTTAGTCACTTACAAAATATAAAAAAATCATTAATTTCTCATATAAAGTCTGAATATAAATATTTATGATAGATTGATATATTTGAAATGGAAGCCACCATTTTTGGAGATGGTAGGTCGTATGTATGCATAAATGATGTTTTCTTTTTCCTATCATATTGAGTGGAAGTAAGTGAATGAGATATATGTAAACACACTCACACACTCACACACACACAGAAACATATATATATATAGATATATTCATTAGAATTATTATTTCATATAATAAATACTTATTATTAATATATATTTGTATAATCATCATTGAACAGTGAACATGAAAATTAATCTCCTCATATCATGGAGAAGGTAAGCAGTACATACATATCAGCAAAGATATCATTATATTGATGTTAAAATAGTATATAATTGGATGGTATATTTTATATAAAAAATAAATAACCTGTTATATTTATTATTTACATCAAATATACTCATTATTATACTCATCCAAGCAATGAAGTGTTGAATAACAAACTACTCCACAACATGGAGACGGTAATCTATACATACGTGTGTATGGTGACTTTTTCATTCATAGGATTGAACGAATTATAACATGGTATAACATATTTATAATAACATATTAGTATTTATAAGTTCATAAAGCTATTATTTTGGTATGAAAAAAACCATGAAAGTGTGAGTGGATGAATAAAATAATGTTGAAAGAGATAATGAAATAGTTACCACTTCTTCGAGAACTTACTTTTGATTGGAATTAAAGGGCTCCTTATGATGGTTTAATGATCTAATTAAATCCTCTATGTTGACGTGAGATTATTTTCTTAGAGAATTGAGTAGATGCTTTCCAAAAAAATGGATTTGGAGGTGTTAATATAAGATAAGGTGAAGTACCCATTTATAAGGAAGGTGAGATGCACTTTAGGAAATGTTTAAAATGTTAATTTATAATATAATAATTTTGAGTTTCTAATAGCACCAAATAGATTTATTTAATAGTTAAGGTGATTATGGGTCAAATAACTTCCAAGAAAGGGTTTTAGACATGTTTATATCATCATATTTACCTTTTCATTTAGATTTAATTCTTAGTTAAATAGTTTAACTCATACCGTGTAATATTGTATTCTTACACTATATGTCTAATAAACATACAATAAAATGATAATATAACCTTATGTGGTTATGTAATAAAATATATAACATTATTTATGTCATTTGGAAGAATCCTAGATTTTAGAAACATTATATCATTTAATAAAATAGTATTTGTTTTAAAAACTCATTTATGGAAACATTGATACTATTTAATATTTTTTATTCTATAAAATTATAACAACTTGAATACATCGAAAAAAATATAAAATAAACTATAACATCTCATATTGAACTTTAAATTTCTTTTTTGACATTAAATGATTCAATTTACATTTATTTTAATATTGATAATGTCAATTATTCTTATCATTCACATATAAGATAATTACAACATCATCAATGTGTTATAAATAAATTTATTTATTTGATGTCTAATAATTATTAATAAAAAACCATGGTATTTGAAATATTTTGATATTTCTAATTAATATTTATAGACTGATTTATATTATGTATAACACTATATAAAAAATGTTTTAGTTATTAAACATTAAATTTAATAATTTTAAATCTTTTTAAATAAAATATAATAAATGTCATTATTTATCCAATGTGAATAAGAAATGAAAGTATTTTGTTCCTATGTATTATCTGTGTCAAAAAACATTTATCCAATATAATTAGAACTTGTTTTGGGATAATTTTATATTATTATAATATTATTTTTTACTTTTAATTACCCTAATTACTTTAAACTGTGGTAAATAAAATTCAAAAGTTACTATTAACCAAAAATTATTTTCATCATATTAAACCACATATTAATTTCATATGTAAAACTTTTCTCACTAATTTTTTAAATTCATTTCACATAATTAGTGAAATTAGGTTTTATAAAAATTTGCAATGGGGCATAGAAGGTGTTTATAAATCGTTAAAAAGTTTAAATAAATTATATACATATAATATTATTTTAAAATGACTCTAAAGAATTATATTGGACTGATATTTTTATTATTAATCTATTTCTAATTTAAGATAAATTTTTAATATAAATAATTAATTAAATGAAATTTTCATTTTATGTACTCTTCAATATATTTTCACTATTCATAAAAAATTGATTGTTTTTAGAAAAATACCAAAATTTCACCCAAATCTTATTTTTATATTCTAAATTTAAAAATGAAGTATATTTCACTCAATTATATTTTTAAGATATTTTGAAATTAATTTTATTATTTTTCATACAAAAAAATAAAAGTTGTTTTCTATGATTTTATTAAAATATATAAATATATTAACAAACCATATAAATTTCTAAATAATTTTTTTTTATTTATGTAGAAACATTATAAATATCATTTAAAATTTAAATTTTATAATTCTTATTACATTTTTTCATTGAAAAATAAATATATGATTTAAATAATTATAATAATCATGTTTTGTTTCATAGAAACTCAATATTGTATATAACACAAGACAATCCTTTTTGTGTGAAATATAAGCTATTAAATTACATTAATAAAATAACGTACTAGGAAAACATAGTGTGTTACTTTTAGAGTATGATAAAATGTCAAATTAACATTTACTCATATATAAATCGTATTTTAAATTGGTTAGTTAGGGATCTTTCCAAACTCAAGTTCCCAAATGATATGTTTGTAACCCTTGTCAACAGGGGTAATGACATAAAAATATAATATAAATTAGAAAAAGAAGTTTCCACTTTCCAACCTCTTGAGTAGGATTACATTGAATTTTTTTATCCCTCAATAGTTTCATGTGTAAATGGGAATAACAATGTCTATATACTTTTATATGAATTCTATAAGTATACCAGGTTATTCTTTAAATCTCACAAAGTTGAAAATTATTCTAATTTTACCATTAATTCAGAATATGTAGAAAACCTATGTGGGTATACAATTAAAAAATTGAGATGAAACCATGGTCGTAAGTTTAACGATAAATATTTTACTTCATTTTTATCATAAAATTCCTATTGTAATAAATTATATCATCCATGTACCCCTCATTAAAAAGGATTTTTAGAAAGAAGGAATAGAACGCATAAATATATATCCTGGATAAAATTTAAAAAAATTGATTTTTTATTTATATTTGTGCAGAGGTCGTAAAAAAATCCTTTTATATAATTAATATCGTCACAAGTATTCCAAAAATAATGAAAAACCTTATCAAATTTGGAATAGAATAAATAATAAGGTTATATATTTTAGAGTTTTTAGATTTAATTCCTTTATTCTTAATGTTAATGATAATAAATGAAATATTTCTTCCAAAAGTGATGGTGGATATTTTCTTGGGTATTCATCTTCTGGTAAACCCTATAGAGTTTTTAATAAAAGAACCATGTATATTGTTGAATCTACTCATATCAAATTTTACAAGACAGATCCATGTGAACCTTATACTAGAATTGAGAACAATCAAGACGATTTATCCTCCTTGAACATAAATTATAATCCTTCAGATTCTATTATAATATCTGAAGAAAAATCATCCATTCCTAAGGAACATCTGATACATAATCCTATATAGGTCCATAGGGTGACCAATACATATATTTGTAGATAATTTAAGACTCTTAAATAACATTTTTTGATATTATTGGTGGGGAAATAGATAAAGGTACTCAAAATAGGGATTCTATAAGAAACTATGTTGAACATCAACAATTTTTAACACATCATGATCCAAGGAATATCTATGATGAAATTAATGATAGATTATGGGTATTTTAAATACAATAAGAAAACAATGTATTTAAAATCAATAATATTTTTGGAACATCATATAGACCCAAGGACACATTTACTATGGGAACTAAATGGTTGTTTACAAATAAAGTTGATTAATATGGAATAATAGTGACGAATAAGGCTAGACTAGTAACACAATTGTATAGTCATGAAGAATGTATAAACAATGAAAACGTATTATCACCTATATAAATGGAAATATCAAATAGAATAATACATTTTTATACTACAAATATATTTCAAACTATAAAAATGATTGTCAAAATTGAATTATTGAGTGGTTATATAGTTGAGTATTTTTTTTGAACAGACCTTGTATTTAGAAAACTCACATTCCAAATCATGTTTTTAAATTTAAATGGCTTATATGGTTTAAAAAATCTCATAGATCATGGTATGATAGGCTCAACTCTATATTTGTTTCAAATATATTTTTAAAATTTATATCCTATCCTATGTTATTTATAAAAAAGTAAAAAATGATTTAGTTATTCAAATTTATGTAGTTGAAATTATTTTTTGACCTTCTGAATTTTTTTATATAATTATTTTTCAGAAATGTTGAGAAAAAAATTTCAAATGAGTGTAATTAATGAATTAAAATTATTTCTAGGTTTTTTGTATTGTTATATTTTTAATGAATTATTTTAAAACTATATACATATACTAATGTTATTTAAAAATGTTTTATTTTGGATAGAATTAATCATAGTTACACTCGTTTGAGTAACACATGTATATTAAAACACAATAAATCTAGTAAATTGGTGGATCAAACTAGGTATAGAGGAATTATTTGAAGGATTCTCCACATAAATATATACCTACCGGAAATTATGTATAGTGTGTATATGTGTACTCATTTTCATAAAAATCCAAAAGATTCTGAAATTGTATTTTTTGAATCATTTTTTCAATACCTCATGTATACTACAAATTTTGGATTTTAGTGTCTAATAAGACATTAATTTGACATTGTTAATTATTGAAATGGTTATTTTTTTTGTTTCCATTCAGATAGAAAAATATGCATTACTACATGTTACTTTTTATCAATTATCTAGTATCTTTTTGTAGTATGAATCCAAATTCAATATCAACTTCTACTATTGAATCCAAATGCATAGTTATAGGTTGATGATGAGGTAAGATTTTGTGGATGAAATCTACATTGCATGACAATGGAAATCAATTCCTATATTTACTTGTAAATTATGAAAATTCAATTTCTATAAATGTTTCTAAAAATCATGTATCTCACTCTTGAACAAAAGAAATTATTATAGACATCAAATTTTGAGATAACATTTTCAAAATTGTGATTTAAATCGTGAATTAATTGGTATTGAACATCAACATAGTGATGTTTTCATTAATCCCCTGAATTTTGAGGGAACGAACTATATCAAACATGAAATAGGATTGATTAATTTTTGTTATGTTTTATTTTCATTTAATCACCATTGGTTTTCACATATCATTGGAATCAATCTTACTTTTGATGTTTCTTGGTGTCAAATTTTAAGATGCCACATAATATTTCATTATACGAGCTATTTTTTAAATATTTTCTCTATTAAATCATATTCGGATTTAAATTTTAAGAATCTCTAAATTCCTTAATTATATAAATTACACTAGTTTTTAATTCCAATGATATTACTCCCTTGTTCCTTTCTCCCAAGCCTTTTCACATCCCAGTCTCTCCCAACTGTTTTACATCCCTCACATTCACCCATGACTTTCTATTATATATATATAGTTAGAGTGAAAAGTAGAGAGCTTTCTTATTCAGATGATTCACACCATTCAATGAACACTATTGGAGAGTTGATCCATTAAGTAGTATTGAGGTAGTGAACCCATAACTTCCTACCATAGTTTTTTTAGCAGAGAAGGTTGTTCATATTGAATTGTTATTATAGATAATGTCTTTTTTGCTAAGTTTATGTAAGATCCTGGATGCATAGAATAGTTTTGTTTGAATAAATTTCCTTTTTATTCATGTTTAGGGATCTTATTCACCAATTATTTTATTTTAGTTTCAATGAAAATAATGAATATGTAAAATGAATAATAAATTGATATAGAAAATTACCTTCATGGGAATGGAAAATGTGTTTGTGATTACTTCATGATTTGTTTTCTAATGGCATTCATGGAACTATAATATTGTTTGTGATATATTTTTTATCAATATTCTTTGGATGGGTTGACTATATATGGGATATTAAGAATAACATTTTCTATGGGGCGTCATGTTGAATGTCTCTTGATTTTCAATTTTACCAAATAGATTTTATGCCCAATGAACAATGATTTCTCAACAATGTGGTACCATGATGATTTAATTTTGTGACTTACGAAAATAGTAGAATATAATAATCTATGAATATACTTAATGGTTCATATAATGGAGATGAAATATCCATATTCCAATCAAATTACTTAATTTATATTAAACTTATTTATGATGTTCTGGAGACTAAATGACTAGTTGATTAATGTTGATAAATAGTAATAAATTTTGGTGATTTTTTTCATTGCAACAGTCATTTGAGGAAGAATGTAGATTGGATGGAATATCTAGAAGATTATATTGGATAATAATGTTGATATAATTTATGATTATATGAGTCATTTTAATGAACCTTTTCCACAAAAAACATATTTTTGATAACGGATTGGAGCTAGATGAGGGGGTTGAATATTCATATGTAGAATTTCCTACATTAAGATATTGGGAGCTGTTATTTTTAGTTGATGAATTTAGTGATTTGATTCTTCTTGGGGATCCCCTTTTACATTATATGGTACATCTTGCCTACATTATTCTATCAATAACTAAGATAATATCTTGAAAAAATCATTCCATAAATACTAAAAAGATTTACCATGTGAATAATTGTTTAAGAGTAATTCCAAATAATCTTAAGTATATATAAATTCCAACAATTTTGATGATTATAATGAAGAATAAGAAAAAAGGAGGAAGATTAAGTGACTATAGAATGTGATGAATGTGATAGAGGATATGACCTTGATGGTCCTATTGGATTAATTTTTTCTAAGTATGTTAAGATTTATAGTTTAGTTATCTCTTCTCCATCTATGTTTGATGTATCATGATTTAAAGAAAGTCTGATCCTCATTGAAGAATTGGATAGAACTGATAGTTGTTAGAACAATGAATAAGTTTGGGGGTTCTCTACAAGTCTACATTTTCATCCTATTGATCCTAATACTGATCATGTTCTTTGTGTTCCTAGTGCTGATTTGTAGAATGGTCATGAGAAGAATGTTATTGATCAATTAGTTTTTGAAAAAACGGTTCTTTAGCATGTTGTTTTTGAGTACAAAAACAAATGCGTAGAGAACATATGAGATATTGATGTTGTACCTACCATTTATGAGTATAAATCTTATGGTTCTCAATGTTTTAAGTCTCATTATGTGTCCTCTGTTAGTTTTATAGACCTTGATCTGATTTCTGAATAGAGAATTGATTATTACTACTTCCGGTGAAGTAAATAACCTATGTCAAAACTTTCTAAGAAAAATAATACATAATAGTGATCTTGTAAATATAGTTATTAGAGAGTATATAAAAGTTATAAAGGATGATAGAGAGATAATAAAATAGATATATAATATTATCTTCCATGGATTAATAATAAGCACGAGCACCACCCTCACATTAGATTCCTGACTAATAAAAATAGGATTCCTTCCGGGACTCAATATTTTAAATAGAATTTCAATATATTTAAGGTGATTACTCTTGTTCTCATGTTATTTATAGAAGAGAGAGGGTACATTTTTAGTACTGTGGAATGGAGTGGAAATATTTTCATGGATTTCTCAAATTTGATGAAACATTTTCATCGTCGTTATAGAAACACAATGGTGGATCTAGTTTCCATTATAGTTGCTTCTCATCATAGTCATCCAACTTGTGATATTGTGTTTTTTATACCTTGTGTGACCAAATATCCGAACACTACCTTTCCAACTTGTTTTTATCCTTTAATCATGAATTCAGTAATATAAGTCAAGATTCTAAGGCCAAACATTATCACAGGTGAGTCTTTATCTACCTTATACTCCTACATCCATCCCTATAGATACCTCAGCCTCTGTTGTTGAAGATTATTCTTTTAATAATTGGAAGGGAAAGGAACCACATTTATTTATAACAATCCTCATAAGAGTTGATGTAGAAAATTTCATTTTGAAGGGGATATTTTTTTATAATGAGATACTTAGTCATTATTTTAATCATGATGTTTATGTTCTTGTTGTTCATATTCTATTACATTTCATTTCATGATGTATTGTTTAAATTTTAATAATTCCAAAAATGATATAATACTCAATGAAATTTATTTATTTTGAAGTAGTGTTTATTTGATTGATTTGTTAATGATATTCCTTTTACCGCCCTATATATTTAACTAATTTCATTGATATAATGTTCCCTTTAATATTGTTTAAAATATAATTTCCTTTTGATACCCATTTTATTTACTACATAACTATTAAATGTGTTAAGAGTATCTATTTTAACATCACAGTTTATTCAATATATACATTATAAATTCAATGATTTATAATACCCAATTGGGGAGATTGTTGGAACCCATTATTTAATGATCTCAAAATCATGTTTTTATGTTATTAAGGAGTTTTAATATATTTGAAATAATTTATTAAAATAAATTATATTTGATGAATTTTGACTAATTGTGTAAATACCAACCATAAGACTACACACTCTGCTAGAAATAACTAGCCATTTAAGAAGTCTTCCATCGAGAAGAAAATATAGAAATATATGGTAAAGAGCTAGAATTAGTTATACATCACCCCTAGGATGATATTTGGGAAAATTATCGGAATGACCCACCTCTGGAGGATGAATCAATATAAATTTGAAAAAGTATTGAAAATAACTACCATCAGAGATGTCACACCACTAGAATAGAAATTATTTTACATGTTGAAAACATCTTCTCCAAAATAGAAGTCAAAATAAATGATGACCAAACATCATAAAATAAATATGGATACATCTTTGTATGACAAACAACATTGATGATTAACTATTTTCATGAATCATACAACTCCTATGCCACCACCAACTGATGTCACCCACAAAATTTATCTCATCAATTAGAATATTCTCCTTCACTATTTATGATTATTTTAATAAAATAATGATAAAAAATACACTATCAAACTAAATTCTAATATTTATTTTAATGATTTTTTATAAACTGTAGAATATATGAATTAATGGTTGGTTTAGTCATCTAGTACATATAGTAAAGGATCCAGACAATTGTCCTTGCATGTTTTTGTAAAATTAATTAGTAGAATCCCTATAGTTGAATCAATTGAAACGAGATACCAAAATATAGATAATATAGAATATAGATAAAATAATTGAATAACAACAGAGAGTATTGGGATGTGTGACATACACAAAGCATTCTGAACTACAATAAACAATAGAATGTTGATGCCCATTTAACAACTAGTTTATACCAACATTAATATGAAAATTGTTCAAAACAATTTAATATACTATTATTTTCCTTAACATAACTCAATTCCATGTTCGATATAAATCCAATGAGTCACAAGTTTCAAATAAGATTAAACTGAGAATATCTGTCTTAATTATTGCATTATATTACATCTCAATTTATCATCTTTACATTTTGAAAACTGTGTTTTTTACTCTACATATTTTTCATCTAAATTATCTCTTTTACATAAATTAGGAGATACTTGATATCTTCTCTACACTTTTTCCCTTTATTTTCCCATATTTATGTTGTAATAGGTATATGTCTATCATAGACATTGGATTTATTTATATACCCAATACAGTATTTAGAAAACAATTATTTTATATAATCTTTTTCGAAGTAGTGGTTTTTTATGTTGAAGGTATTAGTTCATGCATTGAGAATAAACAAATTTTAATTATTCTGATGTGTTTTTTTCAATAAAATAAATTGAATTAGTTTTAAAATATAATTAAACAACTACTATGATAGTTAATCATAATTAGTGTTTGTATGATGTTTATATTTAATAAATTGATTTCAAATGTTAAAGTAAAATTCAGATATTCTTTTAACTATGACCTTATAAATTATTAATTTTTTTTTAAATGTCACTAACTTCTATTGATATGATATTTTGATTAATATGGATATTTTAATTATTTGTGGGATTTTATTTAAATTTTTTTGACCAAAAAAAATTATTAGGTACTCAACTCACCACGTCATGAGATGCTCAATTTATCTTACATGAATCTATCTTTAAAAAATAACAATAAATAATATGGAATGGTAAATAAGAGAAAAGAACTAAATTAAAACAGATATGATAAAAATTTTAGTATAAAAATATGATCATAAAATCAATATAAAAAATACAATGAGATCGAATCTTATCCATGGATATTCAAATTAATAGAAAAATAAAATGAGCTTCAATAAAAAGAATCATAATTATAGAATGTATATTTATGGAAAACTAGAACATATCCTTGAGTTATCTATAGAAAAATCTAAAAATATTATCAATACTGTGTTCCATAGAATCATAAAAAATCGGTAATGCCTCTACTCGAAACCAATCTAGTTTGTCTATCTAGACCATCCAATGCATACTGGGGATATATAATAGACCACAAATCACATTATTAGACCAATGAATTCCTCATATGAAAAAATAATACAACTAAATCAATATTCCTTAAGAATCAATAACCTTCTATATTGGAAGAACTGTTATACTGAATGTCAATACATTAACATAATCTAAATTATCACAATCTATCTAAAAAATATTATGTACGGTATCTTTACTATATATCCTCAATATAAAATTAAAATGAATTATTTTTTATATATAAAAATACTTTAAAAAGATCTATGTAAAATTTTTGAGGAAAATACGAATTCTATTTTTCAAATTAAATTTTTAATATAAAAAATCAATGCAAATAATAATAATATAATTTAATTTGAAAATAAAAATATAAATGTGTAATTAATGCATCAAATAATTTTTGTATTTCCATGGTAAATATTTATTTTCATCCCATATAAGATGAAATATCATTTCATTCACACATTTTTAAAAAAGGATTATATGTTCCTCAATTGGACAAATACATGAATATTTCATTTAAAATATTTGTAAAACGTCAAATATAAGTAAATATGACCATAAATATTAATTTTAGAATAGTAAATATATTTTTTTAAACATAATGAACTTTTACATGGAAGAGATATATTCCTCAGTAGGAACATAACCATATACTATCCAAAATAGTGGGGTGATTTTAAAAAAAACCCCATATCACTTAAAAATCCTTTGAATAAAAATCACTATGAATAAAATTACATTAAATGAAACATTATATAAAACAAAGGAAAATATATTCATTAATAATATTTAAATGGGGTAGTTTATACACCATAAAAAATTAATAAGTGGTGAATATGGAAAATTCCTCTTATAAGTAAAAGTGAGATGAAAATACCCAATCGCTATATCATAATATCAAAAAATATGTTCAAGCATCCTTTATAATAAATAGAGATTTATTATACATATATCACAAAACCATATATATATATTAATAATAAATATGATAGAATTATTACCTTTTAGTTAATATTTTTTAATATTTTTATTATTAAAATCATTTTTCTCAGGGATAACTACTTCTTTTTTCATGTATGTTTTGGTTCTCATGTTTTAGTAATTGTATATTTTTTATTATTTAATAATATATAAAATTTTAATAATTTAATAAATATAACATATATTAGTTTTATATTATTTGTTAAGAAAATAAAAGTTGGAGATAGAAATGAATTACACTGTTTATGGAGACTATAAGTCATTCGTACACATTAATGTTGTTTTCACTTTTCAACTGTTGGAATGAAAGGAAATAAATAATAATTTACCATTTATAATAATTTATTAAACATATAAATCCTATATATTAATCAAATCCATCTATATTACCAACTATCTAAAGATTAAATGATATAAATATCACATCACTTCATTGATCGGGTAGACTACACATATGCATGAGTGACTTTATTGCTTCCTAACGGTATAGAAGGTAATAAGTTAACTATGATATTATCATTAAATTGGTATAATTACTTTATAATTATAATATATAAACATTTAATCTTTATTTATTTACATCCATAAAATATGGTGGTGAAAATTTTATTTCTATAGTTATGTGGAGATGGTAAGACATACACACACAAGAGTGATATTTTCACATTCAAGTTGATGGGAAAGAGGGTTGATAATAGTGGTTTCATTTTTGTTATGATGTTTATTGATATATAATAAACATATGTTATAATTATTTTAAAAATATATTTTATTTATAAGTGTTATATGAGGAAATTACATGGAAGAGTTCATGTGAGATGATTACCACTTCTTGAAAATATCTTATATATATACATCCTTAAAGAACCAATGGATAGTATTTTGAGGATACCATCATTGCTAAAATGTTTATAGGGAATTAATGAAGATTAATAGGATTGTTTTTTATAGATATATATATATATATGTTGTGTATAAAATTATGCGAGGTGTTTCCCTTTTTCAATTGAGGTGATTTTCAATTTTGGACTTCCTGAAAAAATTTAAAATAATTGAATGACTATTCTAGTGAATAATTTCTCCATAAATTAATGAATTAAATAATAAGGTATGTTAACATCTAAATATAATCAAATAAAAAATAATTTTTCTTAATATCTATTTTAAACCATATCATTTTTTAGACCCTTAATAATCCTAATTTAACATTTATGTCAGTAATGTATGCTTCAATTATAAGCATTATTATTTTGATTATAAGATTTCTAAGAAACCATAAATGGAAAATATATTAAATAATAGGGTATTTATTAATAATATTCCACTATTTGGGTTTTATTAATTATTAAATAATTTAATAAATTATTATTTTGATAAAATATCATTGTTTTCAATTTGACACTATTCATTTATTTTGACATCAAATATATCATTGAAAATTTAAATTTATAATATAATTGATTTTAACAGAAATAATATGACTCGTATATCTATAAAATTATTTTCGAATATTATTTTATAGAAATTATATAACATTTATTTAATTGAATGTAATATTTTATTTTTTATATTAATTAAATTAATATTCTAGTATTATTTTAAATGTAATTAAAGTAATTATATAGTTTATAAAAAATTGAAAAAAATTGACATTATGAATATAATTTCTATAATATCTTGATATACATTTAGTTTTATTAATATATGGATTCTCTATCTTTATGAACAGAAATGATATTTTAATAAAACGTGCCATTTTGTAACCTTATTAGACATAAATAATATATAGGTCATTTTCAAACACAAGATTCTACTAATGAACTAAATTTTTTAAAAAATTATATTAATGGAAGATTTATATTTATCCAATAATAATTATGATTCATATATAGGGGCTTATAATTTATTTTTAATCAATGTTTCCCTTATTTAACTTTTATTGAGGTGAGAAATTTTTCTAAGTATTCCATTTATATTGCATTAAAAAGAAAGGGACCCAGATACTAAATCTAAGCCTCATGATTAAAAATATGGAAAATAATTTATATAATTGATTCTCTATAGATTTAAGAAACTAATTTCAAAATAATTTCACAAAACCTGATGAAATATATTTTTTGAAAATTAATTTTTTTCTTAATTATTCAATTTTTTTAAAATTTGTTTGTACACAAAAATATATTATAAAAATGATTAAAATAAACCTAATTGAATAAATGTTAATAAAATATAAGTAAATTTATATTAATAATCATTATTAATATAATATATCATTACCAATACTAGAAACAAAAATATAGTTGTCACTACTAAGGAGTTTTGTTCACTATTCACAAAATAATAATTCATTTTAGAAACAATATATAATATCACCCTATGATAATTTTTATATGTGGATTTAAAAAATGATAATATTTTTATAAAATAAAATTTATATAATTCCCATATAATATATATATTATATTTTCAAAAAATAAATAATATTTTATTTTTTTGGAAAATGTATTTTAGAATAATATAATAAGATTAAAAACTAGTAAAATCTTATTTTATAAGTCGAAATAAATGTAGTTTTATTTAGTAGGTACTACACACTCACAAACACACACACACACATGCATATATATTATAATTTGGTAAATAGTATTCATAGCCACTAAATTTATATTTTGGTCATAGATGATATCTGTAAATTATAATATTTTGGGGTTTGTTCATGTTTGGTGTTTTTGGTGGTATAAGCTATCAAGAAAAGTGTTATATTTTTTTAAGGGTGTTAAATCAGCCATCATTTGAAAAATTACAATTCTTATCTCACAAATGTCACTTTTTGTATAATATTATTTTTTATATCCTTGAGTAACCTTTATTTCTCATACGACTACCCTTTTTACCATATTTAGTATCATTTATATCAACAGACAGCTACACAGAATCAGAAGAGTAAGTTGAAACATTTGATTTATAGGAAATTTAATTCATTATTTAATAATCTTATTCATTAATATTTTTAATATTCCATTAATATTAAAAAAATGATCCTATTATCTCATCATCTGTGTATTAATTCAGGTTATTACATTTATCTAGATACACCTTTTTATTGTGAATATTTTGAATATGTTCTCAAAGTATTCATTCAAAAAAACTCTATTTTTCTTATGTTTCTCATAACTGACTAAAAAAATTTATAATTTGTGTAAAAATATGGAATAGTTATGTATAATTCACACTATTCTTATATTAAATTATTATTCTTAATCTCTTAACAATCCAAAATTGGTTGATATAATTTTTTCTAAACAAAGATATGTAACATTCAAAATTTACATATGTCATGAGAATATTTTTTTTGTAGATACATGACTCCAACAATTATTATTTATCAAACCATTAAAAATGTCCATCAAATAGTAGTTGAAAACATATTTATGAAATCGTTTATACCTACTGATATATGTTCACCTTTTTAAAATTGGAAGGTCTTTCCATGATTTTCTAATGATCAATCATACATTTAATTACGAATGATTCCATCCATGATTACTAATATCAATGGAAAATTCTATTAGAATGAGCTAGTTGTTGAGGTATCCATCCATCATTTAATATACTTAATTCCATGTTGAAAAGGAATTTTCTCCCTGATGGTAAATATGAAAAATGGTTACCACATATAAATAATATATCAAATGAACATGGGGTAAAAATATTAAACCAATAGTTGTTGCAAAATAAAATATGGAATATTTCCTGGAGGGGGTGGTGAATTGGTCATTTTAAAATAAATTTAAGGATTTAATATGTTATATTATAGGTATTAAGTCAATAAAAAATAAAACTAAAAGGATATGGAAAAATGTTGTTTATAGTTGTTTGAATCTAAATGTTACTAGTCCAATAATAACCCCATCCAAGAACTATGGTAGATGGATAACATTATACCCATAGTAATGAAATATTACGATGTGTTTTTCACACTGAAATTCACAACATAGTTGAAAATCCATATTCCCCTTAGTGTCTTAATCCCAAATATATGTTTCTTTTCATACCTATTGAAACAACCCAATGTTTAATTTTTTTTAGTCAGAACCCTGTATCATTCCTCTTAATGGTTTGTATGAATCTTTATTATTTTAGAAATTTTTAAATTAGATAAAGAAGAAAAGTACATATAAATATTGAAACATAAAATTATTGTTTTCAAGGTATTGATGATCACTATGGGTGAAAATGATAGAACAATATTAGATTAGTAGTGATAATTAGTTGACCTCTAAACTATGTGTGGAATAATATGTATTAAAATAATTGGAAAACATCCTAACAATATTCAAGACAACCACTTTATAGTCCTTCTAGTTTTAGTTTTTATATTTAAATTTTCCGTATTATACCATTAATACACATAAATGATCAATCTGAGGAGGGTCCCAACTAATTCATAAAAAAAAATTTGGTGTGTATTCGAAATAATTTGTAATTTTCTTTAAAATAAATTATATAGTAATTACATTCAAAATATGCATGTAGAGAATTTGAATATGAATTATTCTATAAAACATATAATATTCCAAATTTTGAAAACCTATATAACCTTTCTTACATATGTATCTAAATTCATATAGGTGATTCATGTTGTTAATTCTAATAGCTAATTTAAATTTTTTATTAACAAAGTTGATTTAGATAGGTTATTAAAGTAGGAAATTCATATAGTTGATTCAAGAAATTTTTAAATTTATTTCCTTCTCAAATATTATACAAAAAAAAGGAATTGTAAATTATAGAATCAGAGGTGGGTCATGTTGGACAATATTTAGAAAATTTCATTATATTTATAAATAATAATAAATCACCTTAATAATAAATCAATAAATCACTTTTTTATTTAAATATATTTCAAATGATGTTCTTGAAAAATGTATAATTGAAACTAAATAAAATTACTGAGCTAAATATTAATATATAGTATGATAGTTTTAAATATAGAATTTTATGTCTTGTAATTGAATGAATATAATTTCCCTTGACTTACAACTCAAAAACAATTACTTAATTTGAAATTTGGAATTCCATATTATGATAAAAATATCAAAGATACATAAATTTGGATATTCCGCTAAATGGTTTGGTTGTGTGGGAGAATTTTATTGTTGGAATGGCTATGGGAGAGATTTTTTTACATGAATCAGCTATAAGGGAATATTATTCAACCTATATAAATTTTTTTTAATGATCTATTTATCCTAGGAACTAAATATTTATCATATTGAACATGTTTTAAATATAAAAAAAATAACCTCTAAAAATATTTAAATAATACAAATAATATGATATAATCAGTTTTGAGAATAAATTAAATAGTATAGAATATAATATATCATTATCATTAAAAAAATAGAATATATAAATTGTTTTAATTATCCAAAAAAGGTTTTTTATGGATGAAATCAACATTATCCCCTCTAATTGATACCATTTACATGTCTATCCTTAATATCATGATGTAAAACTTCTGACAAAAAGTAAATGTGATTTTTAAATTAAATGGAAAATATAGGATGGGATCGAAATTAGATGATTATAGTGATATGGACACATCTAAGAACAAAACCTAGTATCTTCATCCACAAATGGTGACTTCCTATATCAAATCATACGTAAAATAATATTTTAAATTTGGGAAATTTAATCATCTAAAGGATGCTAAATGAAATAATCAAGAAAGATTAAATCTCCTACAATACTAAAAAAAGGTACTCATGTCAGCTCATGAGTGTCACAGTAGGATGCCACATTCTCAATCCATCATAGATATACCAGAGTAGGTAAACATTCTAATATTACCATGCTCACTAATAGTATGGTGTAAGATTTCATATTCATCCAAAAATTCAATATTATGGAGACCCATTGAATAATTCTCCAAACATATATATTCTAACTAGCACCATTATCATATTTTTTAAACCTATAAACCAAGGTTCTATATAAGTGCACCAATTTTCCTTATTCATGTATTAGAGAGGGCCTTCCCCCAAAACAAGAATCCTATTTGATAATTCATCAAAGAGATATATTTTGGTATCCTATCACCAAATCAATGATACTTGGGTTCTAATTTTCCTAGGTCCCATATTTGGGTGACCCTTTTACTTGGATTCTATAAAAGGGTAAAAATTCAATTAGGTACAATATTTACTAGTCATTTCACCCAATCCTCTTACATGATTTCTAATTTACAAACATCTCTTAATATGGAAATTTTTTCCCAATACTCAATATCAGAGTTCAAATTCACCCAAGAGATAAATAACTGCGGAACATTACCCATTAATATATAAATTATTTACAGTTCACCTAGGATACCTATTTGGAAAACCCATTTACACATGCCCCCCATACAGGGGATCCAATTATCCCATATAGAATATTAGTGTGACCCTTAACCCAAGACTCCATACCTAGTAAAAAATCACAAAATTCTGATATTAAAAATACCCATAAAAAAATTCTACATATGTATGTTAAAATCCTCAATTACTCCATATTAGGGTGACCCTTCTCCCAAAATATTACATAATGGAATCAAATCACCTATATATATTGTTACCACATTTACTATGAAATCATTCCTTAATTCCGCCTCACCCAATTCTAACAACATTGATTATTACCTATATGGACCCCATTCATTGTACCATTAGATACATTATAATGATATGAATACAATAGTCCTTTGTATCGACCATGTATTCAATTGTTAATGTAAATTTATAAGTATTCAATCCAAATGGATTGGGATATTAGTGGCATTGTAATAAAAAATTTCCTTCAAATAGAGGTTCAATATTGGAAATTGGTTAGAGAAACATTCCTATTATCATAATTTCCTTAAATAATGTGTATTACTAATGCCATTTTTAAAATAAAATATTTTTAAAAAAACGATTGATCAAAATGAAAGTGTTCATATAATATGGTGTAATCCCAAAAACCTCCTATCACCTGATTTTCCTTACTAATTTAATAACATAGATACTCAAATCTTGTGTAAGTCTCATAACCTACCGTTAACTATTTAAATTTTCATGGAAAATTAGAATTGGACTTCTACTAGTTGTAAACTCTAATCATATCCTTGTTGATGATCTCATTACTTGTTAACTGAATGGTCTACATGACACTATATACAAGCCTGCTTCTAACTCTAACATCAAAATTTTCTCCACATGGTCTTATTTCATTTGAGTATACTATTCCCTCTTCTCTATAGTCACTAATAGAAAAGATGAACCAAAAAATTCCACCAATTCAGATATACTGCTAAAGGTATTGTTTCACCACATCCATGAAATTGTATTCAATGATGTGAATAATTATTCATCATGTACTAAACTTTATATATGACATTAATCTGATCAGCTTTAAATACATTTTATTTGATTCATGTTAAAGATGATATGTGAAAATCATCCCCAATTTTAAAACTAGCATCCCATTTTTATTAAATTCATCAATCATAATATAACTCACATGGGCATATATGTGGGGGCATATATAGGACCAAAATTTTCAGTGACATGTGAAATTTAAATTTATAACATATATTTTTTAGTTTCACTAAAATACAACGGTGTTTATTCCATTAATGTGATTACAATGGAATCCCCTCTCATGGGAATGATCCCCCCCTAACACCTACCACATCACATAACGTTGATAAATTACAGAGTAACCAACTATAAGGCTTTAAAATTATAAGATAATAAGTAAAAAATGTTTTTATTGATCGCATGAAAATAGGTAACCTATAGTAATATTTTTACTCAAAACTTATCATGAATACATATTATGTCACTAAGAAATTATCAAATATGGCAACAAAAACTCTAGGGAAATGAACCTGCCTACCATCCAGTAAAACAATGTGTGACCCAAAATATTAAAAAAATATTTTAGTGACTAATTTTAATTAGGTAAAAGGTACAAACTAAATTAAAACCACACATACATGGGTAACCTAAAAAATATAATAATAAACTCAATGCAAATCCTTTTTCCCGTAAAAGATGATTCATTAATGTTCTTTTAAATTTGATGTTACATTAAAGGGATTTATTCAATGGTTTTTCTTGCTATAATATCTCACATAAATAAAAATGGAATCACATTGTGTAATAATTAAATCCAATACCAATATGAATTATTTCAGTTGTTTTAGTAAACTATAGGCAGTTGAAAACTACCAACAAAGGCACTAGACAATGACTATAGATACCTGGCAATCTGCAGCCCCGGAGACTAGCAGATGTTGTCACTAAATCGGTTCCATTATAAAGTCTTAGTAAAAACACATGTATCATAATAAAAAACAAAAAACAATATATTATATATTTATGTGGCTCAAAAAATCTCATATGCATGAATCCTCACAGGTGATCTAATAAGAGACATTCTGCTGAGAAGCAGGTTGCATCTATTTAAACTTACACATGCTTCGGGTTCCACTACACATTTTTTAGTATTATATACTAACCTTATCATATATGTATTCAATAATAGATGATCTATTTCCATATGTAGTTTTATATGTTTCGAAGAGGGATTCTAACAGCTTTATTCCACACCAATGTAACATATATCTTGACTCCCTTCATTATTATTATATTTCTATTTATAATTCATCATCTAAATGTATCTAATCTATGTATATTTTTATTACATATTACTAGGGATTATAAGCCATGTATTTATAGGGACATTCCCCAATTGTGTTCATAAATTAACGAAATGAATCTAGCTAAAAAACATAAATGATAAATTAGGAACATGTTCATTCCCTTAAATCTTTAATGAAACATTATGGAATGTCTTGACGATGTCTAAAGTGTATTCTCAAACCCTAAGAGAATCGCAAGAATCTCAATGTAATATCATGATTGACTATATGGAGTGTGATCAAATACTAATTTGTACTCATCAATCAGACAGTCGTATCTTTAGAATGTATCAGAACAAGACTAATATCAGTGTTATAACTTACAAACCCTGCTAATATATCCCGATGAATTGCAAGGATTAGGGACATATATATGATTTCAAAAAAACCAATTTCTAGTATATGCCAATGGTTACAAAAGAGTACATTAATATCCCTACTCAAACCTAATAATCCAATCATTATACTCTCATAAAACCCATGTATCATGCCTATATATTCACTCTCATGTGAAATTGTACATTTTTTATTAAATTCCCTAATATAAAGGACTATCTAGAGTCTATTACATCTTCATAACATCCAATGATAGGTTCTATATATGTGATCACTAAAAATATTTTTTTTATTTAAAAATGGTGACCAATGAGTAGGCTCATATCCCTACTCATACCGAATAATTATATCGAGATATTCTAATTGACACCTATGATGAGGCCAATATTTTTTATCTAATTTTCATTCAAATTTTTTTTATGAAATTCCAAATAGTATCTGATTCTTGTGATTGGGATTATATGTTTATTCCCATTAACATATATGAAGTCTATTTGTATATTAATATATATGTCATGGAGTAGGATCATATACTAATCCACAATAATGAAACCTATCAGTAATTATTTATAAAAATCAAAGAGATATACCATTATCATTTATTCCCCAATACATACAGTATCATATTCCATTTTGATGTAAAGATGCATTATAGTGATATCTCGATAATGGGAGTGATAATTAAAACTACAAGAAACAAATTATGATTTAGGATCTAACCACTATCTCTTAAAAATTATAATCTAAAAAGAATCCTCTTGGAATAAATTATACAGTGAAGGATAACTTCAATTTCCCTTACGATGAAGATATTTTTTTCGATCATTGGGATATTCTAATAGAGACTACAAATGTTTCAATTCCTTATCAAAAAATTATGGAAACTGTGACTATACGGGTCCTACTCTAAGAACAATGATTAGAACAACAATAGGTCCTCTATAGAGTCCCCACAGTGGAGCTCATCCATATATTATTATGAATATAAGTTTTAATTGTCCTTCTCATGACACCATTTGTAGAATTTCATAACATAGAATGATGATCAAATAAAAAATATGACCTCTCATTGAAAACTTATAAATACCTATTTACAATGGAGACTCTCTACGTGGGATTCAAGAGAAAAACTGTAAATTTCAACCCTATGGTAATTTTTTTGGAATTCCCTATGATGAAAAAAATAATTAAAATGGTTGTACACTATTTGACAATCATTTAGAAATATATAACTATTCGGGTCATCCTCATGTTACTCAAAGTGATTTCCATCATTATAAATATGAATCCTCTCAATAAGAATTTCTTCACCCTATAGAATATTCCTTTGTATTTCCCTCATACTAAGATGAATTTTATTGAACATGTTCCACTACACCATGTTCCCCATTTTTAGTCTTTGTCATCTCATCCATTTTAGAAATATGAAATAGGTAACATGAATTCATGATATACTTTTTTGGTGAGTGTGTGAAGCGATGGGTTTGAAAAAAAAACTATATTAAATACTGAATGTTTGAGTTATCCCACTTTCATGTCCGTCTTATGGGGGTTATCTTATTAGGATATACTTTAACAACAAAATACTTATATTTAAAAATACGTTTCATATGTATTCTATCCCTCATGGTCTTTTTCATCATACAAGACCTTCACCACACCCCCAATGCATGATAACATTTGGTATCCAAAATCCACTCATCTAATAAAAATCCAAAATAAGTAAAATAATGTTTTTATTTGAAAAAAAAAATTAAATATTTTATATTAACTAAAAAACCACTCTTATGGTTGTGGGAAATGTCTTTGTCACCATATAATTTAAAATCAAACATTTCTTTTTTTTATTTTTCTGAAAATGTTGTTTTTAAAACATAAAAAATGTTTCCTTTGGAAATTTTTGAAATAATGTAAAATGATATATAAAATATAATGTATAAATCATAAATTTACATATGAAAACATAATTAAAATAATCCTAATAAATATGAAAATTGAGGAATAACTGTTTAAATAATTATTTAAAAGAATATTTTTATTATAAAAAGTATCTTACCATGAATCTGACTCATCTTGTATTTCCATTATATTATTTAACAATAAAATTATTATTTTTTATTTATTTAGTAAATTTTTAAAGTTTATATATATTTTTATTTTATATTATACCATTCTATTCATAATTAGTTATTCATTTTTGGTCACTATGGAGGTTTTGATGCCATTTTTCATTTGTAATGAAAATTTATTCTCTTAGATGAATATGGTAAAAGAGGACATTATTCAATCATATATTGAAAAATAATCATTTTATAAAAATTATATTTTAAATTAATATATACTTCTAATACTAGTAATTATAGATGGTTATGAAAAATGAACTATGTTACAATCATGGAGGTGGTTGGTCGTACATACGAATGAGTAACATTTATATTTTTTCAACAATCATTTTGTATAGGAAGTAAGTGATATATTATCCTAATAATATAATAAATACCACATGTTTTTTAAAAATATATTTATATATATATATAATCAATGATATTTGATGTTGAAAAAAGAAACATATCGCATATAAGAGGCAGTACTCCACAGGTACACAATATCGATGATGTCAATTTTCAGGGCATGAAATAAAATGATATATTATCATTTAATTAATAAAATATTTCATTAATATAATAAATATTTAATATATATCACATATAATAGTTAAATATATCCTTTTAAATTTCATGCACATCTTTAAAGAAAAACAAATCACATCATTTCATGAGGTGGTAGGTCATCATACATACAAGAGACATTATCATATCCCACACATAATGAAAAGTAATAAAATATTTTTCATAAATTAAATTAATTTTTCTATAATAATTATTGAGGTTTGATTAGGATCATAATATTTTATAAATACATTAAATCAATCATTATTACAATTTTCAAAATAATTTGATGTAAAACTGTCATGAACCAAATATGGATTCCATCTAAACTGACACCCAACCATGTTTGTGAGAAGTCAATAAGGGAATTACATATTCCCACAAGATGGAATAATTTCCTATGAATCATAAATAATGGTTTCGGAATGATTTACCCAAGTTTATAATCATTAGATAACCAACAATAATAAATAAAGTGAATCTGAAAATTTAATTAAAACAAACCTTTAAAAAAATACAGAAAAGAATTAAATTTTTTAAAAAACCCAAGAAGTCCATAATTAAAAAGGACTATCAATTATAAAATCAAAACCACCACACTGGTAGGGGATATCATGCTTAATCCCTCTCGACAACACTACACCTAGAAAATAAGATAACAACCCAAACTATCATACATAAAGACATTTACCCAACATATTTCAAACAATATCTTGTCTACATACACACAAAGGTGTATTTAGGGTGTTAGACTAATACCAATATGATTCCAACAAATAAAATTCCATGTTATAATCATTTTATGACAAAAATATTGACATTTTTCTTAGAAATAAATAATAAAACGATTTCTAAAAGATGAAATAATAAATGAAAATAAATTTCAAGTGAGAAACATGGAAGAATGTAAAATTTTAAATAAAACCCACATGATACCAAATTTTCTTGAAAAAACTCGATATGATGGTGGTAAATATGATATATCTAGAGACCACGAGATTTAGGATCACTCTAGCCATTAGCTATCTGTGGGGCCCTAGGTACACCATATCTTGGTGTACTATTAACCATAACCATTATCCTCGTCATGAACGAGACAATATGTGTGGAAAAAAGAATTACCTTATGGTACCCAACATCATGAAACATTATTCAGTGATTTCATCATCAAACATGTGATGTGAAACAGGGTTGATACCACGACCCGATCACTAGAATACTAGTCATAGTCTTCCCACCATGATGCACGTGTTTATCTCCATGTGATCAATTGGAATCCACATGATATAAAATACCATTTTTATTTAAAAATAGTATCTCTAAAATATATACACACCAAACAATACCCACATGTTTTTCACCCTTTGTGTTACTCAATACACAATAAAAAATTTTCATTAAACAATATTAAGAAGTTAAACAATGCTTTTCAGAGAAAATCCATTTCAAGACCCACTTTCATAGAAAAATAAACACGAATAACACAAAAATATAGAGTTTGTATCCCAAGAAAGATTTAATAAACCACATTAATAAATTATAAAATTACCTCAAATGATACAAAAAGAGTTGCACATGAATAGAATGCAATTTAATGAAAAATTTAACATTAAAATAAAACTATTAACCAAAATTTTCAAAATATAATTCACACCAGAAAAAGATAGTATGAAACATTCTATGATGGTCGAGAAAGAAAAATTACTCATCGAGCAATTCTTATACAGGGAATTTCCTACCATATATGACAAATACTACAAATCATTGTGTGAAACATCATCCACACCACCACCGCACCACAAGGGGATGAAAACAACATGTATCCACGGGATTCACTGATGGTACAAAAGTTATACCCTATGTATGAAAACCTAGATTCTAGACATTTGGACCTTCAAGAATGGGGGATGAAACCCTAAGCACGTGGATGAAAAGAATTTGAAAGCCACTAACATGAAGAATCATGTTGTTTCCTGACCAAAATCCCATTAAAATGATATTGGAGATCGGTTAAGGGATCTTGGGATCCATCAATAGATTATAGGGTCAAATAAGAGACGGAATGAGAAGATTAGGTTTATTTCCAGAATGGTTAAATTGGAATAACAATGAAAAGAATGACATAGAATCATGTGCACGGTTTGTCCACACATTTTAGAAAACTATACATCAAAATCATGTGGCATGTTCTGGTCACCAAAAAAACATCCATTTCTTGAAAATTTAATGGGGTGGCTATGGGAGAACTATGGTGAATATTAGAAAAATAAGAGAATAGAAAATATAGTTGAAAATATGTACATGGATGTGACAATTCTCCCCACCATGAAGAACATTATTCCATTGAATGTCAGCCCGAAGCTAAATCTGGAAACAAGAATGGGTATTATTATTAAACCCACAACTTTTTCTCCCATGTCTAATGTATATCATTCCCATGATGCCAAAGGAACCAATACAGTTGAAAATACATCCCCCAATGATCCTTTTTTTTTGAATCGACTATCCACACCAACCACTCATAAACTATTAAATTAGGCTCTACATCGAAGTCATCTGAATTCAAATTGTCGGATAGATATAGATTTTAAAATTCAATTGGGATAGATGAAAAATGTCTTGAATAGATTTCAAATAATAAAGAAAATTGAACTGGTATTCTACCTTTCAATCCACTCAATGATCACAAATAATCTGGAAAACATTGGAAATAAATTTCACTGCATCCACAAACGATGTTGGCCTAAATGAGGGGCCACCTTAAAGAATATCTTTTCACCCACAAAAAATAAATATTCCAACTGGTCTGGTTAGAAAAATATTTGTGCTTTCTTTGAGTAGTCAATAACCATTTTCTAATCAACTTGACCTTCTTATATTTCTTTTTCACAAGGCTCATCACCAACTGTTAGGTCTCACATATCGCATACCAACATAGTGGAGATCGACAAGCCCAACTATATAGAGCATCACAAGGGGCCATTAAAAAAGAGGATTGAAAACTGTTATTATAATAAATCATGACCAATTCCAAATGGATATCCCATGAACCATTGATGTCAAAAACACTTTCATGGAGCATGTATTCCCGAATCTATCCCACACACTCTATATAATAATCTGTTTGAGAATGGTATGTCATGATATTCAAAATCATTGACCATAAATACCTCTGAATACCTTCCCAAAACTGAGATGCAAAATGGTGGTATCTATCTGAGACAACTTCAGATGGCACACCAAAAAATCCTTACAACCTTTTTAATATACAATCAGACTAGATCATCCACTTTATCTATATCTCTAATCAGAATGATGTGCGATGATTTGGTCAGATGATCAATCACAAGCCAAAATAGTGTTTTTACCCTGAGGTGTACAAGGTAATCAGAAAATTATATCCAGAGAAACCATATCCAATATCTTGGAAGGAATGGGTAATGACTAGAGAAACCAAATGAGTTTCTTATGATATACATTAACATGTTGAAAAATATAACACCTCGATACAAAATAATCAATATCCCACCACATACCAAGAAAAAATAAATATTGACAAACATAAAAATGTGTTTTGGTATCACCCAGATAAACAACACACTATGATTGGTCGATATCCTGTATCCACACCCTCCTCAGATAAAATGGAACAACTAAATAGTTATTGAAGCACAAGATTCCCTAAATAGATGAAGACTAATAAGTAGTCATCTCCCCACAATGAAGGAACAACATAGACAACTGACATAGATCATCACTAGGATTCTCCCACCAAATAAACTATTAAATTGATGGGGATAACTAAACGCTTTCCATGAATTCCCCTCTATTGTGATCCTTGGTCTCCATGTTCATCTGGGTAAAGATCCCAATCAAAGTCCTCTCCTCCCATGACCTCCCTAAAGCCTCCACTTGTACTTTTCTTTTCAATGTTTCAGCCTCCACATTACCCATTCTCGTGGTATAGATGACACCAATGAAGAACCCTTTCAAATTATTGATCAATCAAAATTTCTTCAGATTTTGATCCATATATGAGAAGATGTATGCTAAGCTCTTTGTATCAGATTGGGAAAAAACAATTTCCCCAAAAAGGTAGTGATGCAATGTCTTAAATGAATAAATCACCACTACTAATTTCAATTCATGTTTTTGTAATACTTTTCATGTTCTCGGAGTTGGTGAGAACCATATGCCACCACGTGTTCACCTTCCATATGCACACACCTGGAAAACATACTTGAATCGTCGCAATACACCACATAACCCTTTCCAAAATCTAGAAGTGTAATATCCCTACCCATCCCAATGGCTTGAGAGGGATGAAGAATGATACATGGCCTTATTCGACGTTCCCAAGATTCCAGTTCTTGAAATAAATGCAGAGGGATTCGAGGAAAAAGAGGGGAATAGTTTTCCATTGAGAAAAAATCAACCAACCAAACAATCCATAATCAGCATACAACATGATGAATGTTAATAAAACAATACAACCCATATATTACAAAAAACATATCAGAGAACCAATATAAATACTACACAACAAGACCCCAAAGGACAAGGACACCATCCATGGCTTCCCACCATAATCCATCCTCCACGCACTATGACATCACCAAAGCATCACGACAAACTGCTAGAAAAATGTGATGATTTACTCTTACTAGTGTCCTCGAATACAACATTTTCAAAAGTGTCGATATTCAAAAGGTGGGATTATTAATAATACTCATTATAATTTCAAAAATCACTTCCCTAAACACAAAACTAGGAATAAACCGTTATCAAATTTATATAAAATATTTTATATAAATAATTAAATAGTGTAGTCAATTACACAAGCCAAACATACCCCTACCTAGTCAACACAAACAATGGAAAGACAAGAAACCATTCCATTATCTACTTCACTATTTTAAATTACCACAAAAAATTATATTTTTCAAAGATACACATGATAAGGATACCATAATAGTGGAGCTCTCATCAAACCCATTCACTATATTTCCTACTAGTTGTTCTTCCCAACCACTATCTGTAATGGTGGATCTTATTTCCACTATTCCTCACCTTTTATAGTGAGACATCCCACCCAAATACAAATATTCGAAATAATCTATAACACTCATCAAACAAAAAGAAAAAACGAAACAATGACGCACAATAAGTGCTCCATAATTTCTATCACATGCCAATTCACTTCAATAAATCATCTATTTTTCGAAATCACCAATTAACAAAAATTCCATGACCAACAAATTTTAAATAAAAAAATACTAATTTAAAACCATAATTTACAAAACAAATTTGATTATCAACCACTAATGATTTAGAAAAAAAAATTTAAAATCACATAACCATGCTCCATTTGTATGAATAACCTATTTTTCTTCCAAAATCAAAAAATCATCACCAAATGGGAATCCAAAAAGATTCAAAAATAATTATAACAATTAATTTAATAGAAAAAAATAAATGCATCAATGGACACAAATTATAACCATGATGATCCAATAGAGATACCAACTACAATTTGGGTTCTAGTGAAATTAAACCCACGAACAACCCCACCACAAATCTGGATAACGCTCCACAAAAACATCTATAGATTACCTACCCAAATATCAAAAATAATAATATCATAATTTAACGGAAAATAAACCTATATCTACGTAAAACAGATGTAGATACAGAAAACCGAGAGGGAGGGAAGATTAGATCTAGAGAAAACCAAAGAGAAAACAATAGATAAGACATACCAGAGATGAACCAACTTTGAACCATCTTGAAACCAATTTGAGTAACTTTTAAAATTTGTGGGGATCCCCTAAAGCCCATGAGAACCAAAAATCATGAGTGAGGATTGAGTGGGAGGATGTTTTCAGTGAAATAGGTCATGACCGAGTGGAACCAAATTTAAAAATCCCTTCTTTAAGTGGTTGCACAGTTCTCCCACATAATTTTTCAAATAGTGCACTAATCATGGTCCATACACTACATCAATAGAAGGGGTCGTACATGGTTGTATCACATGGTTTATAGAACCATTACAAGCACAATATCTCCCCCTTCACGATTAACTGGAGAACCCCGCACTTTTTTCGTAACTGTTCTCAAAATATGCACCCATAGAAATGACTCCAAACTTATTCAAAACAACTCAAAACTCTCTCAACCTCTTCCCAACTCATCACATGAACATTGAACATGTATAAAGTCATAAACCAAGGATACATTTCTCAAATCTAGGATGTTATAGGATGGATCAACATAGGGGTGGTAGTCAACATCTACTTCAACTCCTCTGGGGATTCCTCCCATTCTGTGCCCCATTCAAACTTCACCACTTTCCGGGTGACAAAAGATATGGGTTAAAAAAGATGAATGAAATACCAAATAAAACACCTAAAATAACTTTAAATGGTGAGTAAACTCATGATCTCAAATTAATTCTTCAGCTTATCCCATTACTTTACTGTACAAATCTTCTTAGGGCCCACTGAAACTCCATATTCAAATGTGACATGACCTAAAAACATTACTTCCATGATCTAGAATGTATATTTGGACAACATTTCATAAAGACAATGATCTCAAAAATTTTCCAACATGATCCGCAAATGACACTCATTCACATCCATTGATCTATAGTAAACCAGGATGTCATCCACAAATACCATAAAGAGGGAGTCGAGATATAGGTACAACTCCCAATTCCTGAGTTCTATAATGACCACTGGAGAATTGGGAAATCCAAATTTCAAGGCCAAGTACTCAATGTGTTCATACCTACTTAATAAATCTATATTTTAGATATATTCCTCCCTCACCCTAACTGGGTGGTAACCCAAACACAATTTATTCTTACAAAACACATTTCCCCATTAAAATGAAAAAAAAAGACATAAATTCAGGGAAAATTATATATTTTTTAATGGTTAAATTATTCAAATTTTGGTAATAAATGCACAACTGGATGGATCCTTCGGCCTTCGTTATTTAAATAATAAGAGAACCCCAAGGGGAGGTGCTCAGGTGAATGAATCATTTGGATTCTAAATAATTTACCTATATCATTAATCCCCTCAAATCTATGGGGATGATATGATACGAAGGATAAGATATCAGATGTGGTCCCTATTCCAAATCCATCAAGAACTACACGTCTTACACTAGGGTAATTCCGGAAAAATCATTTGTAAATACCTCGGGAACTAATACGGTGCATGAGGTAATCCACCATCAAGAGAATGATCATCATACTATAGAAAGATTGATGATAAATAGAAGGCAATATTCCCCATTTCTAGGAGTGTTGGTCCCACATGAACTGAACAATTATCACATTCCCAAATATAAACCCCAGGACTCCCATCTAGTACCATTGAAATCACCTACTACATGTATCAACCGAAATGTGATTGAATGTGAACTAACCAATCCATGTCAGGGATTTCAATGATAGGTTCCATATCCAGGACTAGGATAACCCAGTCCATCTGAACTCTTGACATTGAAAGTGGACACGACAGGAACCAAAGACATTTCTCCTTCTTACCCAACAATGTCACTAACTCCAACACAAAAGATAACAATTTGGTTGGAAAATTCCATATGTTAACAATATAAGAAGAGATAAAAGAAATAATATCACCAGTGTCAAAGGGTATATCAGCTAATGATGATGAAATCAAAATAGAACCTCAAACTATGTAAGTCCCTACAATCGATCTGGCAGGTTCCTGATCTACATCACGGAGATTCCGCGTCTTTTCCTAAGAATGGATGCTCGCCAATGGATCTATCTTGAGTTGGATATTCCTAGAGAATGATCCAGATCTTCCACCATGGAAAACTAATTGAGATCTCAGTATTATATAGGGATCTAGCTAAATTGACACTCCCCAAGAAGCAACTAATCATTCCCCTCTCTATCGTGGACGCATCACCTTGGAAAACATCATGTAAGTCCCCCATAGTTTAACATTAAAAACAAGTCCTCATAAGATATGTACATGGAGGTCGGGTATGCCCAATCCTCCTATACTGGTGGTACACAATGTACCATTAATCAGAAGCCATAGATGATAACTACCATGGATTATGTCAGGAACTACCACATCCCTTCTCCCCATGATCCTATTGCTTATTTTTTTTCCTAACTGAACTACCAAATCCCATCACTGATACTGTAACACCCAAAGATTTTATGAAAAATATTCTTTTAATTTCATTAATGTCTTGTGTTGTATGCTACACCAAGATTACCTTGCACTATACGCAACACCGTATTAGCTTGCAGTATACGCAACACTATTCTTGGATCGTGTTAAACACAATTTTGATAATAGTTATTCTACGCAACATTGAGTATATATATATATATATATTCAATGAATAAATGAAATATGGTTGGATTATGTTATACGAAACAACGAAGGATTCTATCACAACACGCAACCCTGACTTGGCTTGCATTACACGCAATCGCGACCTTCCTCGATAGCGTGTGTTGTACGCAATACCGGGTTTTAATAAACAACGATATATTATTATAATATTGTCATGAACTAGCCGGTATGAATAGTATTAACTAAAATTTGAATTTTATAACATTATTATTCATCTTACACATTTTCAAGAACATGGTATAAGAACAAAATAAATTTTTTGGGTAAAATGAGTATTTTTCAAAAAATGCAATTTTGCCGCCTTTTGATGGAGCAGCCACATTAAATCAAGTTTTTGACATGTTTATATGTTCAATTTGACAAAAAAAATTCCTATTTTTAATCAGGATATAAAAATTTACATTAGATAAAGTTTTGTTATTTTTCCGATAACATTCATATTTTAATGAATAGTAAAAACACGCTATATTTTAATTAAAAACAACTTTTTTCATTGTAATATCTTATGTGGTTAAAATATAATATTGAATGGTTTTAAAGTATAAATAGAATATATTTTTACCATTTAATATAATGTATGTCATTATCATTGATTTTACCTTGAATTCGTAGGTTAAATCAATTCAATCTTTTGCAATGTTTTAAAGAAAAACCCGTTTTCTTTCGACAACGGGATTAATTTTAATTTAATTTTTGCATATTTTGTGTATTTAATTTGGAAAAATGGAGTCCATATTTGGAATCAGTGGGTCAAAATTATGTTAATAAGCTACTTTTTATTTTTGGGCATTGTGAATAGTAACTACGGTAAATTTTATCTACTATAGTTAAAGGTAAATCGGGTAATTATGGGTAAATATAAGATTATAAAATTACCCTAACACTTGAAAAAATCTTATTGGATGGATAAAAGTAGACCCATATAAACTAAGGGTCGGATTAGATTCATTTTATGGACTTTTTTCCATGAAAATAATTTAATTATTATTAAAACCAAAGAATGTGACAACATGTCACTTTCTTAAATATTATAAGTATAATAATTTTAATTTAGTGATACACTTAATGAAACTTAGAAAATGAATAGTCTCCTGAAATCTAATACAATTATCTACATCATAAGAATTTATTTAGAATTTTTAGGTATTAAATAATTATCATTTTTTATGACACAAAGATGATGCAGTAATTGTCTTATTAATGAAATATTGACATAATTGATGTTATAAATGCCCAAATAAATTTAATTTTAGACTTTTTATGACATAAATTAATTTTCAAGGTTAATATGATATTTTATTGTTGATATAAGTAACTTGTTTTGAACTTATCATTCTGTTATAAATTTCATAAAAATCATGTACCAAATAGTGTAAAAATTGACATAAATTTGTTTTTAAAACAAATATTATATTAATTAATTCCTAAATATCTACGGTTCGGCCAAATGACTTATATAAGGATATATATATTAATAATACACAACTTGGGGTTCTTTTGGCTTGTTATAGTAGGTTTATTAACCATATAGTGTAACAAAACAAAGAGACAAGGTAAAAGTTAAATTATTTAACTTAGAGTTAAATGTAATTGATAACGTTAAAATAATAACCTAAACTTGTCTAAATCCTACTTGATGAGAGGGTTTCGACCCATCCCCACTTTATCTTCGAAATAATACCCTTTGGAACCATTATAATCCGAATTTGACCTTAATATAAAATATTATTTTGAGATTTTCCTAAGGTGCCCCTCTCCTCCCTTATAAAAGGGCACCTCCTCCCCCTCTTCCTCACAGCACTTTGAGCCTTCATGCTCGGCCAAACCCTGCCAAAATCTCTTCTCCACTTACCTAGTATCATACTAGAGGTCCTGGTCTTCTTAAAATACCATCCTTAGTTCTTTAAGTGGAGGTTACGTGAAGGCACGTCAAAAAGAGGTAATATCCATTACCGATATTTTTCAATTTCTTTCTTCTTAAACTTCTTCTTCTTTAGATATTTCATGATAAAGAAATAAAATAAGTATTTCTTATATACTGATATGTTATTATAAATACTAAACAACTCTAATTAACCTTCTATCCATCCTACGGAAAAAGGAAATCACCGCGCGTGCGTACTTACGGAATACCGTCTCCACGCCATGGTGTAATCTATTTTCTGCTACCACCTTAATTGGATGGGTATAATGGTGTAATGAGTAACTATATATGATTATAATAAAGTTATATTGATACTTAAATAGTATACATACACTTGAACACAATTCCACGACCATGGGAACGATATCATCGCTCGTGTGTACGTACGGACTACCATCTCCACGATGCGATGAGATTCATTCCTCACATTAACCATCCATGAATGATTATAAAGTATATATAATGAATAATAATTAAATATATGACATGTTAAATCTACTGGATTTATGTATATATATATGTATTTCATCTACTTACTTCCATTCAAGACAATAAGGAAAGGAAAACAGCGTTCATGCGTACGTACGGACTACCGTCTCCATGAACGGTGTGTTTCATTTCATTTATCTATCTATTATATATATATATATACTGAATATATATGATATATAAATAATGTTTTATATTCTGGAAGTAAGTAAATCATGATATAAGTAATAATAATGTCATGAACAACATGTCCAAACACCTACGATAAATGAAACGATTTTACCCAAAACGCTTCTTTAACATGGAATTTACAAAAGAACGTGTAATATAAAGTCAAAAGTCAACCATATATGATATCATAACAATGAATATGAATCTGTAATAAGTTAATGACATTATTTAAATCATTATAAAGGAGGTTTGGATACGTACAAAGTATATCGGACATAAGGTAAGGCAAAATATTACAATCTCTTTTTTATCCGAGATTGTTTATACTTTGGTATTTACTGGGGTGTATTTTATCATCCACATCCATGTTTCCTCAATATGTAATATTATTTCCATCAACCTAAAATTTTTTAAATCCAATTTTACCCTTCGGTGAGTTTTTAGTGAAAATATGAAAGGAATCTTTTGTCTTTTTTTCGTACGAGGTACTTTTTGACTTTTCCGACAAAAGTACGAGAAGAATGTTTTTTTAAATTATACAGCATGAATGGATTTTTAAAACATTATTTCCAAAAAGATTCCTTTACAAGTATTCAAGTATATTTTTAATCAACATCTTTTATTGTAAAATTAAATGACGTGTTAAGAAAGGAAAAATGTTTTTGAAGTAGAAAAGATATTTTCCTCAAGAATGGAGTTCAATTGTTTTATCAAAATTATTTTCCATCTAAGATAATAAAAGGGTACTGTTTTTACCCCTATTATTACATTGATTTGATTATGTTGTGATGGAATTATTTTTATGAATTCCTTTATCTTATATGAATTGTTTGATGATGTCACAATGTTTAAGATTCCCATTTTTATTACATGGGTTCTGCAATGATGTATGATTTATGATTTTGTGGCACACATAAGAATGGTATAATTATGAGATGGGTGGGACCTATATCTCCCTCCAATTAATTGGGTAATTATTTTATATCTCATTAGATAGACATGGCTGGAATGGTAGGTTATACTGGTTCAGTGAAATAGGACTGAAACGAGGATTAAACTCGGTTCAGAAAGGGACTTTGTCCACTAAGATAGTCTTGGCAATGAGTCTTCACTAATAAGAAATTATTCTCTATGATTATGTGTGTATGAAACAATGTTTCATGATTTAAGTTATGGTTATTGGTATTTCATTTCACTACTATAATTTATCCCATGTTAGGAAATTATGCTCCCTTTTGCATGTTATGATTTTCAAAATGTTATGTTCTTATGATGTGATTGATATTTATTTTGTTTACCCTTACTGAGAATTTGAGCTCACCCTTTTATGTTTTCTTTTCCCCGGGATATAAAGAAAGGTTTTAGGTAAAAAAAGGAAGATCTTTATGGGAGATGTTGAAGATCTTTCACCATGATTAGAAAATTATATTCTGAGTTTCCAAAGACACTAAACTATTATGATCCTTGTGTGTGTGTTTTTGTTATGTACTAGGTATTCCACAAAAGTAATGTAATTTCCATGTACGTTAAGCATCGGGCCTCTACAGTTTGTATCAGAGGAAAGGTTTAGTCAACCTTTGGAAACTAGGATGCGAGAACGTTAGTGAGATCCCTAGAGATATTTCTAAGGTATGTCTAGGGATGTCCCTAAGGATAAGTATACATATAAGATATAGTCCTAGAACTATGTTAACGATATTAGATTAAACCAAAGATGTAAGATATTGAAGTTACTCCCCATTTATTATGATTTTTTCCTCTCACACTATTTTTTTTGGGTTTTAGAAAATGGCTGGAAACAGGATGATTCACGATAATGGAGGATATGATGGAAAATGGAATGATGATCAAGCAAATGAAATGGGATTTGGATGTCCAAACATCATTATTATGCCGAATCAGCAATCTCATAATATGATCAATAAAGTAAAATTTGGTAAGTTTCCTAACTCGGGTAATAAGAGAAAGATGGAGTTTCATGATGATCATAGAGGAAAGAAAGTTCAATTTCCCCTATGTAAATCATGTGGGAAGAGGCATCAAGGAGAATGTTTCAAGGGAACGGGACGATGCTTTGGGTGTGAAAAAGAAGGACACAAAGCCAGTAAGTTCAAAGGAAAAGGTTCAGTTAACACCATGAATGAGGATAATGGTATTTCTACGACATCAACAATGGTTAAATGTTTTAAATGTTGAATGTATGGGAATTATGCAAACCAATTCCCTAAGGGAAAGTCTCATAAAGAGAATCAGTACGGCCGTATGAGTAGTATTTATGTTGATGATGATGAAGAGACTACAAATGATATGTGAGTTGAAAGAATTGTTGAAGCTCAGTCAATGGTTTAAGAAGGTAGTGGAATGATTACATGTTTATCAAGTGTAATGTTGTATAAGTAATCTCATGGTACTATGGAATAAAGAGACATCTAAGGATTGTTACACTATTGCCTTTCATTGAGTTTTGAAAGTGTATGATTAATGGTACCAGTAACCATGAAAGGTTATTTAGATATTTTTGGAATGTAGATGATATGCGCATAATGAAGGGATAATGAGAAAATTAAATGTTTGATAGTATTCATGATCTCATGACTTATATAAGGAGAAGATCATGGTTGGAGTATATAGAATTTTTGGATTTTGGTATGTGGAAAGAGTTATCTTTTGACAGAATTCATGTTTTCACTAAGGGTTAATGGGTATTCATTTTTCCATAGAATACATGATTAAGGTATTCACATGATTGGAATGTGACCAAAAAGATATATGGGGGATAAATGATGGTATTCACATGCTTGGTTGATGACATTTCAAGTAATCATTTTCATTATATTATGATCTTGGACCGAAGTATTTTAGATAAGCCTAAAGATTGGAATGGATTGTGTTGGACATAAGTTAATATTATTTAAGGATAGAACTTTTGATATTATATAGTTTTAGAAAAAGGACAACCCGCAGGACGGGCGACAACCCATCGCGTCGGACAAGGATGTGAGAATCGAACCCACAACCGAAGTGCGACTGGCCTTTATCGCCTACCACTGGCCTACATGAAGTCCCTGTTTAGTAGAAACTAGTTTTATTATATTAAGCAGTATGATATATGAAGTATAAGTCCATTTTAGGAACCATATATGATTAATCTCACTATAGATCGACTTATGTATATAACTTTTGCTATCCTTTTGTTTGAGACAGATGGAATGACCCATCATTCTATCACATGATCTGCTAACACTTCACGAATAACAAATTCAACTTCATTTATTTAAGAGATGAAGTGGAAATTGTTCAAGGCACGAACAACAGTGAGATTGTACCAAAATAAAGTAAGTATTTATTCTAATTAAAAAATTTCAACTTTAGGGAAACGATCTTGAAAACCAAAAATGTTGTCCTAGTGCTCTTATATCTGATGAATCAGATGGTACCTTAGATCATCACAAATTTATGTCTTTGTGATTGCTGGCTTTTCCATAGCCATGTTCTCTACCACTCTCCATCAGAACATGATTGTTAGAATTCTCTTCCATATCCATATTTTCACCTATGTGGAAACCCAGTTATTAGTTTATTTGGGTAACCGTTACATTTCATACTTTTGTTTTTAAATATTGGTTTTAGTATTCATTTTTACGATGTGGGTTTCTATTAAATAAACTTTCGAGTAGTAAACCATTTATAACCTTGACAAATTTCGAGGGTGAAATTCATTTTAATGGTGGTAGAATGTAACACCCCAAGATTTTATGAAAAATATTCTTTTAATTTCATTAATGTCTTGTGTTTTATGCTACACCAAGATTACCTTGCACCATACACAACACCGTATTAGTTTGCAGTATACACAACACTATTCTTGGATCGTGTTACACACAATTTTGATAATAGTTATTCTACGCAACATTGAGTATATATATATATATATTCAATTTATAAATGAAATATGGTTGGATTCTGTTATACGAAACAACGAAGGATTCTTTCACAACATGCAACCCTGACATGGCTTGCATTACACGCAATCACGACCTTCCTCGATAGCTTGTGTTGTACGCAATACCGGGTTTTAATAAACAACGATATATTTTTATAATATTTTCATGAACTATCAGTTATTAATAGTATTAACTAAATTTTGAATTTTATAACATTATTATTCATCTTACACATTTTCTAGAACATGGTATAAGAACAAAATAAATTTTTCGGGTAAAATAAGTATTTTTTAAAAAATGCAGTTTTTCCCCCTTTTGATGGCGCACCCACTTTAAATCTAGTTTTTCACATGTTTATATGTTCAATTTGACAAAATAAAATTCTAATTTTGAACCAGGATATAAAAATTTACATTAGATAAAGTTTAGATATTTTTCCGATAACTTTCATATTTTAATGAATAGTAAAAACACGCTATATTTTAATTAAAAACAACTTCTTTCATCATAATATCTTATGTGGTTAAATTATAATATTTAATGGTTTTAAAGTATAAATAGAATTTATTTTTACCATTTAATATAATTTATGTCATTATCATTGATTTTAACTTGAATTCGTAGGTCAAATCAATTCAATCTTTTGTAATGTTTTAAAGAAAAACCTGTTTTCTTTCGACAACTGGATTAATTTTAATCTAATTTCTGCATCTCTTGTGTATTGAATTTGGAAAAATGGATTCCATATTTGGAATCTGTGGTTCCAAATTATTTTAATAAGCTACTTTTTATTTTTGGGCACTGTGAATAGTAACTATGATAAATTTTATCTACTATAGATAAAGGTAAATCGGGTAATTAAGGGTAAATATTAGATTATAAAATTACCCTAACACTTGTAAAAATACTATTGTATGGATACAAGTAGACCCATATAACCTAAGGGTCGGATTATATTCATTTTATGGACTTTTTTCCATGAAAATAATTTAATTATTATTAAAATAAAGAATGTGACAACATATCACTTTCTTAAATCTTATAAGTATAATAATTTTAATTTAGTGATAAACTTCATGAAACTTCTAACATGAATACTTTACAGAAATATAATACAATTATCTACATCATAGGAATTTATTTAAAATTTTTAGGGATTAAATAATTATCATTTATTATGAAACAAAGATGATGCAGTAATTGTCTTATTTATGAAATATTGACATAATTGATGTTATAAATGACCAAATAAATGTAATTTGAGACTTTTTATGACTTACATCGATTTTATAGGTTAATATGACATGTTATTGTTGATATAAATAACTTGGTTCGAACTTATCATTCTGTTATGAATTTCATAAAAATCATGTACCAAATAGTTTCAAAATTGACATAAATTAGTTTTTAAAACAAATATTACATTATTTAATTCTTAAAAATCTACGGTTCGGAAAAATGACTTAGATAAGGATATATATATTAATAATAAAAATATTGGGGTTCGTTTGTATTGTTATAGTAAGTTTATTAACCATATAGTGTAAGAAAACAAAAAGACACGGTAAAAGTTAAATTATTTAACTTAGAGTTAATTCTAATTGATAAGGTTAAAATAATAACCTAAACTTGTCTAAATACTATTGGATGAGAGTATTTCGACCCATCCCCACTTTATCTTCAATATAATACCCTTTGGAACCATTATAAACCGAATTTGACCTTAATATAAAATAATATTTTGACATTTTCCTAAGGTGCCCCTATCCTCCCTTATAAAAAGGCACCTCCTCCCCCTCTTCCTCAAACCATTTTGAGCCTTCAAGCTCGTCCAAACCCTGAATAAATCTCTTCTCCACTTCCCTAGTATCATCCTATAGGTTCTGGTATTCTTAAAATACCATCCTTAGTTCATTATGTGGAGGTTAAGTGAAGGCACGTCAAAAAGAGGTAATATCCATTACCGATCTTTTTCAATTTATTTCTTCTTCAACTTCTTCATCTTTAGTTGTTTCATGATAATGTAATAACATCAGTATTTTTTTATATATTTATATGTTATTATAAATATGAAACAACTCTAATTAACCTTTTATACATCCTATGGAAAAAGGAAATCACCGCGCGTGCGTACGTACGGAATACCGTCTCCACGCCATGGTGTAATCTCTTTTCCACTACCACCTTAATTGGATGGGTATAATGGTGTAATGAGTAACTGTATATTATTATTATAATGTGATATTGATACTGAAATAGTATACATACACTTCAACACAATTCCCGACCATGGGAACGATATCATCGCTCATGTGTACGTACGGACTACCATCTCCACGACGCGATTAGATTAATTCTCCATATTAACCATTCATGAATGATTATAAAGTATATATAATGAATAATAATTAAATATATGACATGTTAAATCTACTGGATTTATGGATATATATATATATGTATGTCATCTACTTACTTCCATTCAAGACAATAAGGAAAGGAAAACATTGTTCATGCGTACGTACGGACTACCGTCCTCATGAACGGTGTGTTTCATTTCATTTATCTATCTATTATATATATATATATACTGAATATATATGATATATAACTCATGTTTTATATTCTGGAGGTAAGTAAATCATGATATAAGTAATAATAATTTCAAGAACAACAAGTCCAAACACCTACGATAAATGAAACGGTTTTACCTGAAACGCTTCTTTAACATGGAATTTACAAAATAACGGGTAATATAAAGTCATAAGTGAACCATATATGATATAATAACAATGAATATGATTATGTAATAAGTTAATGACATTATTTAAATCATTATACAGGAGGTTTGGATATGTAAAAAGCATATCAGACATAAGGTAAGGGAAATATCACAATCTCTTTTTTATCCGAGATTGTTTATACTTTGGTATTTACTGGGGTGTATTTCATCATCCACATCCATGTTTCCTCAATATGTAATATTATTTCCATCCACCTACAATTTTTTAAATCCAATTTTACCCTTCGGTGAGTTTTTAGTAAAAGATATGAAAGGAATCTTTTGTCGTTTTTCGTACGAGGTACTTTTTGACTTTTCTGACAAAAGTATGAGAAGAATGTTTTTTAAAATTAAACGGAATGAATGAATTTTAAAAACCTTATTTCTAAGAAGATTCCTTTACAAGTTTTCAAGTATAATTTTTATTAACTTCTTTTAGTTTAAAAATCTATGACATGTTAAGAAAGGAAAAATGTTTTTGAAGTAGAAAAGATATTTTCCTCTAGAATGGAGTTCAATTGTTTTATCAAAATTATTTTCCATAGAAGATAATAAAAGGGTTCTGTTTTTATCCCTATTATTACATTGATTTGATTATGTTGTGATGGAATTATTTTTATGAATTCCTTTATCTTATATAAATTGTTTGATGATGTCACGATGTTTAAGATTCCCATTTTTATTACATGGGTTATGCAATGATGTATGATTTATGATTTAGTGGCACACATAAGAATGGTATCATTATGAGATGGGTGGGACATATATTTCACTCAAATGCATTTTTTAATGATTTTATATCTCATTAGATAGACATGGATGGAATGGTAGGTTATACAGGTTCAGTGAAATAGGACTGAAACGAGGAGTGAACTCAGTTCAAAAAGGGACTTTGTCCACTAAGATAGTCTTGGAAAGGAGTCCTGACTAATAAGAAATGATTCTCTATGATTATGTGTGTATGTAACAATGTTTCATGATTTATGTTATGGTTATTGGGATTTCATTTCACTACTATGATTTATCCCATGTTATGAAATTATTCTCTCTTTTGCAGGTTAATATTTTTGAAATTTTATGTTCTTATGATGTGATTGATATTTCTTTTGTTTACCCTTACTGAGCATTTAAGCTCACCCTTTTATGTTTTCTTTTCCCCAGGATATAAAGAAAGGTTTTAGGTAAAAAAAGTAAGATCATTATGGGAGATGTTGAAGATCTTTCACCACAATTAGAAGATTATATTCCGAGTTTCCAAAGACACTAAACTATTATGATCCTTGTGTGTGTGTTTTTGTTATGTACTAAGTATTCCGCAAAAGTAATGTAATTTCCATGAACGTTAAGCTTCGGGTCTCTACAGTAGGTATCAGAAGAAAGGTTTTGTCAACCTTTGGAAACTAGGATGCGAGAACGTTAGTGAGATCCCTAGAGATATTTCTATGTTATGTCTAGGGATGTCCCTAAGGATAAGTATATGTATAGTATATAGTGCTAGAACTATGGTAACGATATTAGATTAAACCAAAGATGTTAGATATTGAAGTTACTCCCCCTTTATTATGATTTTTTCCTCTCACACAATTCTTTTTCGGTTTTAGAAAATGTCTGGAAACAAGATGATTCACGATAATGGAGGATATGATGGACAATTGAATGATGATAAAGAAAATGAAATGGGATTTGGAAGTCTAAACATCATTATTATGCCGAATCAGCAATCTCATAATATGATCAATAAAGTAAAATTTGGTATGTTTCCTGACTCGTCTAATAAGAGAAAGATGGAGTTTCATGATGATCATAGATGAAAGAACGTTCAATTTCCCCTATGTAAATCATGTGGGAAGAGGCATCAAGGAGAATGTTTCAAAAGAACTTGAAGATGCTTTGGGTGTGGAAAATAAGGACACAAAGTCAGTAAGTTCAAAGGTAAAGGTTCAGTTAACACCATGGATGTGGATAATGGTATTGCTACGACATCAACAATGGTTAAATGTTTAAAATGTTGACTGTTCGGGAATTATGAAAACCAATGCCCTAAGGGAAAGTCTCATGAAGAGAATCAGTATGGCCGTATGAGTAGTATTTATGTTGATGATGATGAAGAGACTACAAATGATATGTGAGTTGAATGAATTGTTGAAGCTCAGTCAATGGTTTAAGAAGGTAGTGGAATGATTACATGTTTATCAAGTGTAATGTTGTATAAGTAATCTCATGGTACTATGGAATAGAGAGACATCTAAGGATTGTTACACTATTACCTTTCCTTGAGATTTGAAAGTGTATGATTAATGGTACTAGTATACATGAAAAGTTATTTAGATATTTTTTGAATGTAGATGATATGCGCATAATGAAGGGATAAGGGGAAAATTAAATGTTTGATAGTATTCATGAGCTCATGATTGATATAAGGAGAAGGTTATATCATGGTTGGAGTATATAGAATTTTTGGATTTTGGTATGTGGAAGGAGTAAACTTTTGACAGCATTCATGTTTTCACTAAGGGTTAATGGGTATTCATTTTTTAATAGAATACATGATTAATGTATTCACATGATTGGAATGTTACCAACAAGATGTATGGGGGATAAATGATGGTATTCACATGCTTGGTTGATGACATTTAAAGTAATCATTTTCTTTATATTATTAGCTTAGACCGAAGTATTTTAGATAAGCCTAAAGACTGGAAGGGATTATGTTGGACATAAGTTAATATTATTTAAGGATAGAACTTTTGATATTATATAGTTTTAGAAAAAGGACAACCCGCAGGACGGGCGACATCCCATCGCGTCGGACAGGGCTGTGAGAATTGAACCCACAACCGAAGTGCGACTGGACTTTATCGCCTACCACTGGCCTACATGAAGTCCCTGTTTAGTAGAAACTAGTTTTATTATATTAAGCAGTATGATATATGAAGTATAAGTCCATTTTAAGAACCATATATGATTAATCTCACTATAGATCGACTTATGTATATAACTTTTTCTAACCTTTTGTTTGAGACATATGGAATGACATGTCATTCAATCACATGATCTACTAACACTTCACACATAACAAATTCAACTTCATTTATTTAAGAGATGAAGTGGAAATTGTTTAAGGAACGAACAACAGTGAGATTGTACCAAAATAAAGTAAGTATTTATTCTAATTCAAATTCATCAACTTTAGGGAAACGACCTTGAAAACCAAAAATTTTGTCCTAGTGCTCTTATATCTGATGAATCAGATGGTACCTTAGATCGTCACAAAATTATGGCTTTGTGATTTCTGGCTTTCCCATAGCCATGTTCTCTACCACTCTCCATCAGAACATGATGGTTAGATTTCTCTTCCACATCCATATTTTCACCAATGTGGAAACCTAGTGATTAGTTTATTTGGATAACCGTTACATTTCATGCTTTTGTTTTTAAAGATTGGTTTCAGTATTCCTTTTTACGATGTGGGTTTCTATTAAAGAATCTTTCGAGTAGTAAACCATTTATAACCCTGACAAATTTCGAGGGAGAAATTAATTTTAAGGGGGGTAAAATGTAACACCCCAAGATTTTTTGAAAAATATTCTTTTAATTTAATTAATGTCTTGTGTTGTATACTACACCAAGATTACCTTGCACTATACTCAACACCGTATTAGCTTGCAGTATACGCAACACTATTCTTGGATCGTGTTACACACAATTTTGATAATATTTATTCTACGTAACATTGATTATATATATATATATTCAATATATAAATGAAATATGGTTGGATTATCTTATATGAAACAACAAAGGATTCTTTTACAACACGCAACCCTGACTTGGATTGCATTACACGCAATCACGACCTTCCTCGATAGCGTGTGTTGTACGCAATACCAGGTTTTAATAAAAAACGATATATTACTATAATATTGTCATGAACTAGCTGCTATGAATATTATTAACTAAATTTTGAATTTTATAACATTATTATTCATTTTACATATTTTCTAGAACATGGTATAAGAACAAAATAAATTTTTCCGGTAAAATAAGTATTTTTCAAAAAATGCAGTTTTGCCGCCTTTTGATGGAGCACCCACTTTAATTATAGTTTTTGACATGTTTATATGTTCAATTTGACAAAAAAAAAATCTTCTTTTGAATTAGGATATAAAAATTTACATTAGATAAAGTTTTGATATTTTTTCGATAACTTTCATATTTTAATGAATAGTAAAAACATGCTATATTTTAATTAAAAACAACTTTTTTAATTGTAATATCTTATGTGGTTAAATTATAATATTTAATGGTTTTAAAGTATAAATAAAATATATATTTTTACCATTTAATATATTGTATGTCATTAGCATTGATTTTACCTTGAATTCGTAGGTTAAATCAATTCAATCTTTTGCAATTTTTTAAAGAAAAACCTGTTTTCTTTCGACAACGAGATTAATTTTAATTTCATTTATTCATCCTTTTGTGTATTGAATTTGGAAAAATGGATTCCATATTTGGAATCATTGGGTCCAAATTATGTTAATAAGCTACTTTTTATTTTTGGGCATTGTGAATAGTAACGACGGTAAATTTTATCTACTATAGTTAAAGGTAAATCAGGTAATTAAGGGTAAATATAAGATTATAAAATTACCCTAACACTTGTAAAAATCCTATTGGATGGATAAAAGTAGACCCATATAACCTAAGGGTCGGATTAGATTAATTTTATGGACTTTTGTCCATGAAAATAATTTAATTATTATTAAAACCAAATAATGTGACAACATGTCACTTTCTTAAATCTTATAAGTATAATAATTTTAATTTAGTGATAAACTACATGAAACTTAGAACATTAATAGTATCAAGAAATCTAATACAATTGTCTAAATCATAGGAACTTATTTAGAATTTTTAGGGATTAAATAATTATCATTTATTATGACACAAAGATGATGTAGTAATTGTCTTATTAATGAAATATTGACATAAATGATGTTATAAATGCCCAAATAAATTTCATTTTAGACTATTTATGACTTAAATTAATTTTATAGGTTAATATGACATGTTATTGTTGATATAAGTAACTTGGTTCGAACTTATCATTCTGTTATGAATTTCATAAAAATCATGTACCAAATAGTGTCAAAATTGACATAAATTAGTTTTTAAAACAAATATTATATTATTTAATTCCTAAAATTCTAAGGATCGGCAAAATGACATAGTTAAGGATAGATATATTAATAATAAACATCTTGGGGTTATTTTGTCTTGTTATAGTAAGTTTATTAACCATATAGTGTAAGAAAACAAAAAGACACGGTAAAAGTTAAATTATTTAACTTAGAGTTAAATATAATTGATAAGGTTAAAATAATAACCTAAACTTGTCTAACTCTTATTGGATGAGATTATTTAGACCCATCCCCACTTTATCTTCGAAATAAGACCCTTTGTAACTATTATAAACCGAATTTGACCTTAATATAAAATAAAATTTTGAGATTTCCCTAAGGTGCCCCTCTCCTCCCTTATAAAAGGGCACTTCGTCCCCCTCTTCCTCACAGCACATTGAGCCTTCAAGCTCGACCAAACCCTGCCAAAAAGCTCTTCTCCACTTCCCTAGTATCATCCTAGAGGTCCTGGGATTCTTCAAATACCATCTGTAGTTCTTTTTGTAGAGGTTAAGTGAAGGCGCGTCAAAAAGAGGTAATATCCATTACCGATCTTTTTCAATTTCTTTCTTCTTCAAATTCTTCTTCTTTAGTTGTTTAATGATAATGTAAAAACATCAGTATTTATTATATACTGATATGTTATTATAAATATGAAACAACTCTAATTAACCTTCTATCCATCTTACGGAAAAAGGAAATCACCGCGTGTGCGTACGTACGGAATACCGTCTCCACAACGTGCTGTAATCTATTTTCCGCTACCACCTTAATTGGATGGGTATAATGGTGTAATGAGTAATTATATATGATTATTATAATGTGATATTGATACTGAAATAGTATACATACACTTCAACACAATTCCATGACCATGGGAACAATATCATCGCTCTTGCGTACGTACGGACTACCATCTTCACGACGCGATGAGATTCATTCTCCACATTAACCATTCATGAATGATTATAAAGTATATATAATGAATAATAATTAAATATTTTACATGTTAAATCTACTGGACTTATGTATATATATATATATGTATGTATTTCATCTACTTACTTCCATTCAAGACAATAAGGAAAGGAAAACAACGTTCATGCGTACGTACGGACTACCGTCTCCATGAACGGTGTGTTTCATTTAATTTATATATCTTATATATATATATATACTGAATATATATGATATATAAATCATGTTTTATATTCTGGATGTAAGTAAATCATGATATAAGTAATAATAATGTCAAGAACAACAAGTCCAAACACCTACGATAAATGAAACGATTTTACCCAAAACGCTTCTTTAACATGGAATTTACAAAAGAATGGGTAATATAAAGTCATAAGTGAACCATATATGATATCACAACAATGAATATGATTCTGTAATAAGTTAATGACTTTATTTAAATCATTATACAGGAGGTTCGGATACGTACAAATCATATCGGACATAAGGTAAGGGAAATATCACAATCTCTTTTTTATCCAAAATTATTTATACTTTGGTATTTACTGGGTTATATTTTATCATCGACATCCATGTTTCCTAAATATGTAATATTATTTCAATCCACCTACAATTGTTTAAATCCAATTTTACCCTTCGGTGAGTTTTTAGTAAAACATATGAAAAGAATCTTTTGTCGTTTTTCGTACGAGGTACTTTTTTACTTTTCTGAAAAAAGTACGAGAAGAATGTTTTTTAACTTATACGGCATGAATGGATTTTTAAAACATTATTTCCAAGAAGCTTACTTTACAAGTTTTCAAAACTATTTTTAATCAACTTTTTTTAGTATAAATTTCTATGACATGTTAAGAAATGAAAAATGATTTTGAAGTAGAAAATATATTTTCCTCAAGAATGGAGTTCAATTGTTTTATAGAAATTATTTTCCATCTAAGATAATAAAAGGGTTCTGTTTTTATCCCTATTATTACATTGATTTGATTATGTTGTGATTGAATTATTTTTATGAATTCCTTTATCTTAAATGAATTGTTTGATGATGTCACAATGTTTAAGATTCGCATTTTTATTACATGGGTTATGAAATAATGTATGATTTATGATTTTGTGGCACACATAAGAATGGTATCATTATGAGATGGGTGGGACCTATATCTCCCTCCAATGCATTGGTTAAAGATTTTATATCTCATGATATAGACATGGATGGAATGGTAGGTTATAACGGTTCAGTGAAACATGACTGAAACGAGGAGTGAACTCGGTTCAGAAAGAGACTTTGTCAACTAAGATTGTCTTGGCAATGAGTCTTGACTAATAAGAAATGATTCTCTATGATTATGTGTATATTCCATAAAGTTTCATGATTTAAGTTATGGTTATTGGAATTTCATTTCACTACTATGATTAATCCCATGTTATGAAATTATGCTCTCTTTTACAGGTTAAGATTTTGAAAATGTTATGTTCTTATGATGTGATTGATATTTCTTTTGTTTACCCTTACTGAGCATTTGAGCTCACCCTTTTATGTTTTCTTTTCCCCAGGATATAAAGAATGGTTTTAGGTAAAAAAGGAAGATCTTTATGGGAGATGTTGAAGATCTTTCACCACGATTAGAAAATTATATTCCGAGTTTCCAAAGACACTAAACTATTACGATCCTTGTGTGTGTGTTTTTGTTATGTACTAAGTATTCCGCAAAAGTAATGTAATTTCCATGTACCTTAAGCTTCGAGTCTCTATAGATACCCTCCCAGACAGACCAATCCTTCCCTTACATTCAATATCCACCATAAAATCCTTATCAAAAACGTTATCATAGGTCTTCACCTAGAACATGATTAACTGAGAATAATCTCTAGCCACAAACCCATATCAATGTTTTGGGCCTTCATCTCAACATTGGACACCATTTCCTGGCCATATCAGAATTGCTAGGCGATGCGGTTTTCATACTCTATCACGGACTGATCCCCAATGATGAGTTCCGTAAAATCTTGGGATCCTTCATAATACAATACATTAGGGATGTTATGGTCCTTGAATGTAACCTAGAAGTCTTTCAAACTTATATTCTCAGCCTTTCCAAAATGAATAATTGATTCCCACCACCTACGCATGGGACTCTCTAATAGAAATGAGACACTCTTCTCCCTGACCACCTCATGTGCTTTATGGAACTCAATCTTGTTATTTATCATATCAATTAAATCATCAAATTCTGGGGGTTATATAATAACTCGCAAGATAGGAGGCTAGTTCATCAAAAAATCTTTTGCTTTATGGTTCTAATGACTCGGCTCGTCTTATCTCTCTGTAATAGAAGTAGGAGTTTCTCTATATCCTAAATCTTGTACAACACATACCCCATGTTTTACTGATCTCTGATCAAGTGGTAAGGTAGAACTCTCTCTGGCTTCCTCCTATGGGTGCATGGGAGATATCAAGGTAGGAATGTTGCTACAAACAGAAAATTAGAAAAGATAAAACAACAATACAATAATTATGAAAATAAATCAGCAATAATATTAAATATAAATAAATCAAACTCATCTCAACTATGAAATAACCAACTACTTCACCCCCACCAATTGTTTATGTTCAGTCTTCATCCCACATGTCTCATGTGGATGTATATTAAACAAAATTCCAACATCCCATGGTAAATCGAGGTCTATCATGAGACGTACGGGCCAGGAACGCTTTAAAAAACTAAAATATTGAGCCCCATCATTCCCATCCTAGGAATAACCAGACTTATCCTAAATAATATGACCCAATGAGCATAACAATGATCTTACTGTATTTATTCATGAACCAGATCTAGTTACCATCCAAACCAGCACCTGACCCAGTCCGTGATAAGTCGTAGAGGTCTTTCCCTGACCTTACTAGCTGGAACAAGGTCATAGGTGACATATATAATTTATGTATAATGATTTACCCATGTTTACAAGAATAAAATAACAAACAACATTAAATAAACTGAATCTGAAAATTGAATCCAAACAAAAAATAAAAAACAAACACAACTGAATCATGTACCTTTAACCCCATAGTAGTCCCCAATTAAAATGTATCATCATATCTAACATAAAAACCACCACATGACCTTTAGAAATCAACACCAACACCTCTCCAAAACCCCAGACCAAGAAAAGAAGCTAACAACCTCCACCACTATCTCCAAAGTCCATTACTTTACCTGTGTCAAACATTTTAATATCTAATTTCACCCAACGGTGTGTGTAGTGTGTGAGCCTAATACCAATTGGATTCCACCTAAAAAGATTCCATTTGATAATATTTTGAAGACAAAAATGATGCATGTTTTTATAAAAAATAAATTCAAGAAAAATTTCTAAAATGTGAAACCATAAATAAAAAAACATCCAATAAGGAAACATGGATGAATGTACAGTTTGAAATAAAACACTCATGCTAATGAATTTTCCAAAAAACCACCATATGCTGACAGTAAATACGATATACCCAATAATCGGTAGTCACAATAACAACAATAGGAACTCGCCAGCTATGGGGAACATGGTATATCATATTTCATTGTATACATAACCATAACCAATATATTTATCATGCACGAGCCACATGGTAGGGAATACCCAATATCATAGTTGTCCCTAGCATCATAAATGTTAAGAAAGAGTTGTCATCATCAAAATTACTAAGTGAAACATGGATGATACCACCAATGAATCACTAGAATACTAGTCCTAGTCCTCCAACCACGATACCCAGGCCTCCCTATTTTTGATCAAATAGGTTACAAATGTTTTATAATACCATTTTCACATAAAAATTTCTATTTATGAATCATACACAAAAAAATAGTACTCAATAAGTTTTCACACTTTTATAGCTCAATAATCCATTTAGAAATTTCATAGAACAATTTCAAGAAGTAAAACGATGCATTACAGAAGAAGATGATTTCAAACCTCAGTTTCAGAAAAAAGACACCACAATGCCACACCAAAATAGAATATTAAAACCTAGACATATTTAATAACTCAATTTCTTATATTTTAAAATTCCATGAAATGATACCACATTACTTACTCATGAAAGATGAAAAATTAAAGGAAAAATGGAATTTTAAAGGCAAATGCTTAACCAATATATTCAAAAATTATTTTTTCCCCACAACAAATTTGTAAGATACGTGCTCGGATGGTGATTCAATTAAAAAAACATCATATAATTCTTAAACATGGAATTTATTACCAAATATTTTAAAAACCCCCAAATCTTATATAATACATCAACCGCACCACTACCACTACCCAAGGGGTTGAAAAGGCACCCTAATTAACAAGATTCAATGGAGGAACAATAAATTATAACCTAGTTACTAAACCCTATTTGGTGGAAATTATTGTCATCATTAATGAGGGAATACACCCTAAAATAATTGATGAGTGTCTAAGAAATAATCACTTACATGAAGAATCATGAAGATTCCCTTAAAAAATATCCTTAAAGAATCAGTTCCAAGATATGTTGAGCGAGCATAAGATCCTTCCATGGTAGCAAGGGTAGAATTGGGTAAGAAATGTAATGACTAAATTTATTTCTGAAAGAAAAAAAAAGAATTACAGAAAAACATTTATGACCCGGATAGTTATACGTGGTTTTTCTATACTATTTAGTAAAACGTGCGTCCATATAGTACAACTTGTTCTGGCCACTCAAAAACCCTCCTTTACTTCCAAATTTCAAGGAGAACACTAGAGAGAACTAGGAAAAATATAGGCCAATAATATAATAGAAAATATAACTAGATAGAAAGAAATGTATGAGAAAAACAAATTACATTTGATCTTAAGGTTGAAGTTTCTTTTAATGATTAATGATGGTTTTGTTTCCAATTTGATGGGAGATAAAGTGGATTAATGGTATTTAATTAACATAAAAAATCACAATATATTTTCTTTATTTTTTGTATTATTCGAAAATAATTATAGAATTTTTGTAGGAGGAGGGAGAAGATATAAAATAAAAATTCTCGATTAAGCATTATATTTCTTCTCTTTAAAATATCCTTAGAACAGTACCAATGCCATCCTTGAATTGATAAATGATCAAAAAATAGGATCTATGTCATAAGTAGATAATTATATGAGGTATTAACTTTAGTAATATTCATCAAAAAAATATTTCTAGGTGTGCTGTGTAGATGATAGTGGGTGGGATTTTATAAGTGATATTAGTGACATAGTATAAATTATTTAAATTAAACATGAATAACCATGTGTTTCACATGATGAAAAGCTCCAAAATGATTTATTATCAATAATTACACAATTAAATGACTATATATTTCAATAAAATTTATTCTATATTTGTTTTTATGTTATTCTTGACACTTTTAATCTTATTTTTACCTCATGGTAATTCTGTTTTCACATCCACTACCATAAACAGTTTTTTAATATTTTCACTATTAATTTAGAAAAAAAATATGTTTGAAATAATTTGACACAATAAATTATTATTATTAAAAATATTGAATTTATTTTATCAAATTATTTTTTTAGAACTATAAATATTTAATTTAAAAATAAAACTCATAGACCCATCAAAAATATTTTTTTTAAAAATGTATTTTCCCAAAAAACGATAATTTTATAGTATCTCAATCATATGTAATCATCGTTTTAGAAATGTATATTAATATAAAATTATTTATAATATTAAAATATATTTTAAATCATTCGTCAATATCATTTTTCTCAATTCATTAAAATAGTGAAAATTATTTCACATTAAATTGTTTAAAAATAACCACTGTTTTTAATCCAAAAAATAAACATATATTAAATCCAATATAAAAGGTGATTCAAATGTAATTAATTGTTTTATATATTAAAAAATTCTTATTTTTATTCATATAATATGGAAAACATATTTTTATTTTCATGATTCATAATTTTCTCATATGAAATTACATTTTCACAGAAAACGTTATTTTTTACTACATATTAAAAAAATATTATTTTCTAAAAAATTATATTTAATTCAAATTCAGATGATTTTTATAAGCAGATTTAAAAATTGTAATCCATTTTTCAAAATTCAAAGTATGTAATTTATAAATTGATAATTTAAATAATATCTTATAATAAAATTGAATAATTAAAACTATTTCTTTATAATATTAAATTTACTTAAAATATTTATCATCAATATAACTATCTATTTCATATTAATGACTATGAACATGATATATTCTATCATTAATCAAGTTGTTACATTATATAACCCTTTTGAAAAAAATTCCACATAATTTTATTGAGTTATTAAATTTGTGCGCATAACTTTCCCCCTTTCCATTTTCAAACTCACATATACTTCTTCAACCATAAAGTTTATCTATATAACCATATCGATGTAAATAAAATGATTCCACAAATAAAGATATTCATAGTCAATAACTTAATTTGGTTGTTTCCCATATGAAATATTGTTTTCCAACTGAAAAACATCATGGCTCAAAATATGAGATGAATCTGGATCATATTATCATAAAATCAAGACGTGAAATATTTTGTATACATTTGCTAAACTCGATGGAAAATCTATTCAGTATGAAACCAATACATCATGAACTCAATTTTCATATGGTCTAATAAAACATAGAATTATCATCCAAATTCTCTCAAAATACATAACACCTTTCCATTAATATACATTATTAAAAAATGATCCCCTACCTTGTATGGAAAATAATTTATTCCATTATTCACATAACTTATATACATTAACTATGTTTCCCTCATCTTTTGTTGAGTAAACTATAATTTCTCAACCATTGTCTCTACCAAATCTTGTCCTATAAAATTCATTTATCAAATTTTATCCTAAAAAAGATAGTTTAATAAACTTCATTTTATATACTCCCTCAAAAGGTTCAATCTGTATACTGTAATAAAAACAGTTGTTATACGGAAAACCAACTAGGGAAAGATTTTATTAAAAACATCCATTATAATCCACTGAAGTGTAATGGATAATATATCCCATGGTATAAATTATCCACTCATATTAACCATCAGTTTTAGGATAAAGATTTATACTAAAATTAAATTTAGAATCCAATGACTTTTGATGTCCTTTTAAAAAAATTGATGTGAACCTGGGGCCCTGCACAAATACAATGGATGGAGGAACTCCATGTGTCCTTACAATATATATTAAATATGGTTGAGAATGTTGATCCAAATTGATATTATCTAAAATTGGAATGAAATTAGTAGATTTACTTAATTGTTCAACAATAACACACATATCATTATTACCTAAATATGTCCATGGAAATATGACTATTCAATCAATTGATATATTTAATTCATTTTAACAGCAACACTGGAATCAGTTACATAATCCCATTAAGTACATTTCATTATAATTAAACCTAATAAAAATATTTCTTTGTAAATTAATCCATATCCCATTTCATTTTATCCAACAAATAAAACTCATGAATTAATAAATGAATCATTCATCTTTTAAGATGAAAAAGTTTAAAAGAATTGAGAGCCTATTTGAATAACCCTTTCTTCAACTAGAAAACACACAACACACAAAATAAGAATCTAAATCATAATCACCACGTTTTTCAATATTAAATTCAATATATTTTTCCTTCTTAATTTGTTATAGTATTTCTTGTAAACAATCATATTCCGTTAGACATTTTGTATTAATTTTTCATATAGCTAACTACACAGAAACCTATAAAACAAATAAAGCATGTCCCTAACTCTATAATTTATTTGAAACAATTCATCAAATAATTACCCAATGGTCCATGTTTTAAAATAACATGGTTAATGTATCATTATTTTTCATCATAAACCATTTTCCACATTGTTTTATTTTCTAGGATGAAATTGAACTCCACAATAAAGATCCATGAATATTTTCATACATCTTCTATGTCTTATATAAAATTCATTCTAAATGAATATATACTCAAATATATTGTAAATGGACAATAATTTACACTTTAATCCATAATAATAATTCCAATAAATTCATGAAGCAAAAAATAACAACATAATCAAATTCCAAATCAAGATAGGATAATTTCACATATGAAGATTCATTTTCTATGAATCAAAATAAATTACCCAATCATTATATATCATGAAAGAACCATGATCCTTTAATTAAAAATATCTTTTGTACATAAATCTTCCATTTCTATATGGAAGGTCTAAAAATGAACCATTAATCAATTTTTTTTAGTTCATGAAAAGAAATCATTACATTTTTATCCAGATGAATTATACTCTTATTTATGTTAGCATCATCAATGATCTAGACAAATGAAAAATAAAAATTATCCAAAAGGTAAAAATTATCATATTAATCCAATTAAAAATGAACATAAATGGTAACTCTCGGACTTATCCATTGTCCAATAACATTTTTTATCATGGCTTGTATTTATGATATCTTTAGAGACAATATGTATAAGGAATGAGTTTTTCCCAACTAAAATTCACAATTAATAAATTTACCATATGGTTTCTTTTTTAGGGTATTCAAAAAATTCCCCATTTTCCTTTCATTATCCTCAAGACATATAAAATATACAAATATATCATAAATAAACACAACCATAATATTATATAAATATTCAGAGAATATTCTAATCATAATATCCATAAATATAGTTGGTTCACTAGAGAACCCAATAGACATAACAATAGACTCCTAATTCCATAATATAAACATGAATGGCCCTAAAGCCATCATTTTTAACGATTTTTTGATACAACCCCCTCAAGAATAAGGGGGAACCATTACAAGGTCACCTGCTCCGAATCCTTCTTTAGTGATTCTCTTTTTTTTAGAGTTTGTTAGGGGTAACTGCACTGATCATGTGGCCCGAAGGCATTGAGGTGGCCCAAAGGCCTTAAAGGTGGCCCTAAAGCCTTATTACATGATGTAATGGGTGTCCCAAATTCCTTAAGTACTCCAAGCCCAAACCAGTGGCCCAAGGTGAGTATTTCTAGCTACTACAGTACCAACAACAGTACTTCTACAGTACCCGATCATCTTCTTCCACCTTGTTTTGAACATGGGTCTCATGGATGCACTTAAGGGGTCCTCATTGAATGGTCTGATGTTCTTGTACATTCATTTATATAGTCCAAAACATTATATTCAGAATGTCATCCACCATCACCTTTGAAAAATGGTTCCAATATGTTAAATCAAGATTTGAAAAAGATAGAGCTCCCAAGGGATGATTAGATAAATCACTAATATAAATAAAATGATACATGTTCTTAATGTTGATGTTTTTAAAGTATTTAAAAATAAATTTTCAACCCATTTAAAATTGTTAGGTATATTTTACCCATTATCTAGAAAATATTTCAATTAATTTTTTTAGTTCAAAATGTTTTATGTGATCCATTCAATAAGGGGGTTCTAAAATCATCTTAGCATTAGTAACTAACTCAAAATTAAATTCAACTTATCGATCAAATAAGACACTATATAAGTCATTGAAAAAAAAATATTTATTTACTTCATGGAATTCAATACTTTTAACATTTTCATTTTTTAAACTACATGATTTTTGTTAAATTCTCTTGCGTCTGTAATTAACTTTTAAAAAATTTGGTAGGTCATAAGAGCTGTGAAATCATAGAATAATGTATTCATAACTATTGAATATATCATATCATGAGAAACTGAATTACATTCTATATAGAGAATAAAATCCAAATAAATTGTGGATATATCACCTATATTTAATTGTAATATCATCTCATTACTAAAAAATGACGGACCATAATAATCATTTTTGTTTGAAAACATACACATTTTTTACACCAAAAGTTATATCATCCAATAATTATATTTATATTTATATTTAATTTTAAAAAAATTGGAAATGAATTAATATGAATATAAATAGTTAAATATGAAATTGGTATAATTTTTATAAACATGTTACATACATTTCACCACCTCATTGAATGGAACAACAATATTCAAGGTTGTAGGAATTTTTTTTCCACACCTTTATTTTTCTGGTCAGGTTGATTTCAACCTTGATTATATATCTTTGGGGACATGATATCATAATATCCCTACTCATTTTATTGAAAACATCTCACCATTTAATTTTTTTATTTCATTCTTCTTTTTCCCAGGACTCTTTCATTAAAATCAAGAGCCCTATGACCCAACATATCACACTATTTTCACTTTCTAGATCCTAAAAAACAATCCAAAATATGTTTTTTATCACACCTATAATATTTTATGGTCTTCCATATAGAGTTATTATGTATTTAATCTATATTTATTTCTTTTTTAACTATTTATTAAATTTTCATTCTCTAGGAGATATTTTTTTTTGAAAACTCTATATCTATAATCTTTTTCTAATGAATAACATGATACTGAATTTTAAATTCGTGGGTAGAAAATTTTCACCATTAATTTTCATTCCATTTTGAGTTAAGTTGATTAATTTTAGTATCATAATACCAAATGAAATATGGTATATACCTTTCCTATATTGAGATTTATTCTTCATAACTCCAAAGATAATTTCCATAGTTTTTCATTAACTCAATTAATTGTATCCATCCTAATATACAAATCTATAGTGAGATATTTATCAATGTAAGTATTATTAAATTATTACCATTCAATGGAATCAATATAAACTCTCTCTTTGTTATTGTTAACTAACAACAACCATCAATCATGTTCAACATCATTATTGTAAATATATAGTATTACATTTTGTTGTTTTTAACATATATTGTCAAAAAAAATTAATTTCAATATTATTGATCAACCATTCTGATACCATATGGTTAGATGATTAATTGAATGATTGGGGATGTTGTCTCATAAAATGATATACCATTAGCAAACTCGTCTATTGTAGATATGGATTCTCATGAGCATAGTTTCCACCACCATTTATATCCTACATGAACTTATACAACATGAAAACAAATTTATCAATTTCAATTCCAACAATTATGTGATGCTGAATTGGAAGGTTAATATCCTCTATCTTCCCTCACACTAAAACCTCTATATTTCAGCGTTGGCAACCCCTTAAAAGAAAATATGTTTTAAATGAATCATTATCATCATCCACAAATGATATATCATTTCTAAATAACAATTATGTGAAATATTTTAATTATTTTCTATTTTCATTGGAATAACCCATAATGTAATAAAATCCTTTTCTTGGATATCAACAATTACAAACCTCCTTAAAAAATTATATATTCTAGTGACATCAAACTATAATTTATGTTTTTATATTCCATGATATCTTTTAGGAATATATATTTAGCAATATATGTCTTAAATATTTTACAGAAACCCCATATATATAATATAAAATCATTTAATTTGTATCCATCTACACATAACATAGAACATTCAAAATAAAATGTGTTTTATTTTCATGTAACAAATCCCCCCAATCAAACTGGAATATTCCTTACACTTACACATCTATAAACCCTATAAAAAATTAAATTGTGCGATGAGTAAAAAACATAGTATGGGACATTAAAAATCTTTTTATCGATTATAAATAATAAAAATAAATGTAACGATCACATTTATATTTAGATTTTTTTGAGTGCGTGAAATAAAAAATTTACATAGGAGAAAAAATATATTTTTCATAATGAAATAATATAATACCAATATGAATAAAATAAAAGCCTTCATTTGGAAGATAGATCATCATATTTTTAAAACATTTTCAAAAATATCATAATTTGAATAACCATATGGTGGACATCCAATATATTTTTCCAAGGAACAAAATCATTCTACAATACATTGGTGTGCTCTAATGGGACACATATAATTCTGGAATATAATTCAAAATGACCATATCATGATTAAATCATTTTATTCTAGAACCTTGTTATCATAAAACCATTAGAAAAAACACTTTTGAACCCATATAGAAATCCCTTTTTGATATTGAAATTTTAAATCCTTTCAAAAATACATTATCAGTATCAACAAAACAAGATAATGGAAATTAATTTTTTCATAGAAAAATAATGAAATCATATAACAGAATCATGAATTAAAATAATGGTTATGGTTTTGGGAAAATATTTTTCATCATATATTAAAAAAGAACATTCATATTTATTTATTTCCCAAAAATATCAGTATAAAAAACAAAAAAATATTTAATTGGAAAACATTGAAATAAATTCATAGGAGAAATGAAAGGTAATTTATAAATATATTATTTTAATATAATAATATGAAAAAAATAAATTTGAAAAAAAAATACACAAATTAAAAATAAGGGTAAAATAAATCATTAAACAACAATTTTTAAACGAATGACCTTTTCTTAGAGTCTGAAAAATCATGTATTTTATTTATCATAGGGGAATATGAGATTATGATAATTGCATTATTTCATAAAAACCTTTTTAATGTTTATTAATTATTTTATTTTTTCTATTTATATGTTATACATAATTATTTAGTCATTTATGTTTACTATGTATCTTTTCACGGTAATCTATATATGTTTCAAAAAATGACCATGGAAGGTTAACATTTCATAAAAATGGAAATTATTTAATAATACTAAGAATAATTATAATCAAATAATTATATTTTATATATATTATTTATACTTTTAACACCAATAATAATAGATGGTTACCAAAAATTTAGGGTGTTACAATCATGGAGACAGTATGTCTTACGCAGACATGAGTAAAATATAAAATTTTCAATGATCGTCATAAAAAAGATGTAAGTTAAATTTTATCTTTAAATAATTGATGTAATATAATAAATATAATATTATTTCTCAAAATACTCTTATATATATCATCCACATAATTTGGGGGTTAAAAAAATGACATTGCTTCATGAAGTCGGTGGTCACACATACACACGAACGTCATTATGATTTATCATCGTAAGATACAAAATGATGCATTAAATTTTCAGAAAAATAAATATTTTATTAACATCACAATTTTATCATATATATCATATATATACAATATCATTTTCTTTGTTACCTCCAATGTAAATCATTAGTGAAAAATGAATATCATCTCTTTATAAGGTGGTAGACCATCGTACACATGACCACACTTATCTTATCCCCCACTAAATGAAAATTAAGATTGTAGATGAGATTTCAATATTAAAATATTCTATTTTTTTAAAACATATTGTATATATCATATAGATCCATCATTAAGGCATTTATAAGAGTGGGAAATGGGAAAAAATTACATCGGATCTCAATGTTTTAGTCAATCGTACACATGAAAGAAGAATTTTTTTTCTTATTTGACATTAGAGTATATGGTATTTGGTTATGAAAAAGACATTATAATGTCTTTTTATGTGGAATATTCAGGTTATATTATATCATAAAATTTTAATGAATATTAAATGAGGATGAAGAAAATAAAAAAGGATGGTAAATCACAATATGTCTTCTTCGAACAACCTCCTTATGTTATCATCAAAATACTTACATAGATAGATTTATAATAAATTAATGACTTGAGGTCATGTGGAGGGAATATTTAATTGTATTTCAGTTGGTATTGGGGGAACCAAAATAGTTTTAAGATACATAAAAGAAGAGGAATATGGGACGGTCTTTTATAAGTGAGTATAGTGGAACACTAGTAATTATTTAAATAAAGAAGTGATGTCCACATTTTTTACAAACCAAATCTCTCCAAATATACCATTCCCAAGATTTAGATATCATCGTGTTTAAATATTTCCATAAAATAGATTAAATTTATGTTATTTGTTCATTTTTATCATTTTTTATTTATGTTGACCCCATGTTAATTTATTTTCAGATCTACCATTGAAAATAATACTTACTATTTTCCACTTTTATTTTTGAAAAAAAATTAGTTGAAAATATTATATAATTTAAATTTCATGGATTAAAAATATAAAACCCATTTTAAAAAATTAAATACATATAATTTTAATATTTTAATTTAAATATAAAACAGAAAGGTGTGATGAAAAAATTGTTTTAAATAAATGTATTTTTTAAGAATTTAATGTTTTTAAATTTACTCTATGTATAGTAATGGTCAATGTATTAATTTAAATTAAATATTAATAATATGTATTCTATATATTTTAATTATATAAATCCTCATTTGTGGATTCTTTTATTAATCAACATACGAAAACATAATTCACATTAAAATAGGTTATAGAACAAAAATTATTTTTAAACCTAACAATAATATTATACAAAAATACAACATAAAGGCGATTACATTTTAATATTGAAAATTAAATATATCTAAAAAAATAGGTTTTTAGAAATATCATTAAAATAAAAATGGAACTATAAAATTAGAAAAATTATTGAAATAAAATGGCCTTTTTCAAAAAACTATTTCCTCTATTCATCAAAAAATCAAACTATTAACATCCCAAATGAAACATGTTTTCTAGACTATGAATGGGATGTAGTGTAAAAACATATTTAGAGAGAAGATCAAGAACCAAAAATAGATTTAATTGAGAAAATAAATTTGATGATTCATTTAGAAATTAGTTGCAGAAATAAATGTCTATGAAATTTAACAAATAATATTTCATAACACTCAAAATATAATAGAATTGATAGTTAATATCTCCTTTTAAAACAAAAGGAGTCATATAGACTAGTGATACTTGCTTATGTGTTCACAAAGGAGTTAATTTATTGATAATATTATAAAAGATTTATCATATTTTTGTTTTCTACCTTAGAGTATGATGATTTTAGTTCTTCCATTACAATCAAAAATAATAGAGTACTGTATAAACCTACTCTTCAATTTTTAATTATGTTTTTTATAAAAAAAAATCGATGATTAATATTTTTGATCAAAATGGATTTAAAAATATTCAAATATTAAATAACCATGACATCGGTAAATTAACAATATCGTGAATTTTGAAAGGTTTTGTTTTTTCATTCAATTTTTGGATTTTCAACAAAAAAAATGGTATGATATATCATTCAGGTTGTAATATTATACTGATAATCATATTGTTGAATTATAATACATGACATGATTATGTAATATTAATGAATTTATAATTATTGAAAAAAAAATCTCCCATAAAAAATTTCATGCTTCCATATTTAAATATAAAATAAAGCCTTTAAATTATATATAGTTATATATTGAAATTGATATAATGTTATTTATATCCATATTGGTAATTTTTAATCCATTGTTTTAATTGAAAAACAATCCTTCAAATTCACCTCCACATTATGGTTTTCCAATATCCTTATTTTTAAATATATATCTCACAGTAACAATGATATAAGTTTTTAACACTAACCTATATATTTTCTTTAATGATTCCAACATATTTTAATATATTCCTTAATAATTATTCCTAATAATTTATTCATAACAATAATAATTTTTAACATTTTTCTATATTTTATATTCATCCCATGGTCATAATAACTTCCCGCTTTTTATCAAAATATTTCATAAACAAAAAATTCCACTATACTATCCACTATAGTAAATAATTTGTATCATTTTTAATTTTTTATTTTCATAAATGTAACATGAGTAATACAATAACAGAATTTATTTATCTCATAATATCTTATTCTTTTTTTGCTGAATGATTATCTAATTTTTTTTACTATAAAAGTGTTTTGAAAACCATTGTGTGTTTTATTGAAAGATTAAATATTTTCAATCAAAATTGAATGTAGTAGATATTTTTTCCTTCTCTAACCATTTCTATAAAACTATAATATCTTATATATCTTCTACAGTGGTGTGGTTTTTTATCCTTCACTATAATAATATAATGTTAATCATATCTCTTAAAAATAAAAAACCCCATAATAACCCCAATTGAATAATAAAACAACAATTTTTAGATACAAAAAAACTATTATCTTTCAATCATCATTTATTTTAATGAAATAATATCTATAATACTTAGATAAGTGTTGTAACATATTTTACAGAGAAGATCCATAAATTAAATTAAATATAAATTATAAAATACTTTCATTTAAATGCATATAAGAATATTAATATGTTTATCCTCATTGTTCTAGGTTATTGAATGATATCAATTTTTCCATATTTATTTTTTTACATTATTAAATTGGTATCCCACAATTTTATGTTATTAAGGGAACTTATAATATTTTTAATCTATAATTTATTTTTAAAATTTATTTGAATATTAAAAAAGATTATGAATATTTATGAATTTATATTATTTTGGAATTTATATAGAAAATTAAAAAATTAATTATATTTAGATGAGTTGTATGATTGTTACACGAAAAGGAAATCCAAGGACATATTGTTAGCCATTGAAGAATGGAAGTTTTAATTAAATCATTGTGAGAACACAGAGAGATGTCACCACTTATGACTACATATGTTAGTAGTGATGGTCTATATGAATATACTATATATAATAAATTTTTTTGATGATATAGGATATTATAATCCGTATGATTATTATTTATCATTATTACCAACAATAACATAACTAATTAAAAATAATAGTTATATATATCTAATTATAAATCAAAAATAAAAACCATATAACTAAATTATAAATTCGATCGATCTAATAATATTCCCAAAAATGGGATTTTAATCTCTTTTTATAATGTTTATTCATAGAAAACATATATTAAGTAAGAATTCGTGTTTTATTGGTGATTATACATCATTGATGTATTTAAGAATTATATTTGGTATATATGAAATTGTCAATGAGATATAGAAAATTTTTTATGTTGTTTATCTTACCAAATTGGGTAAGACTTCAAATACCTTATTTTATGGTCCCCATTAAAAAGGTATATATAGGATAAAAAAGATCATTTGAGTTTAAATTGATAAAACCATTGAAGGTAAGATAATACAGATAAGTCGCATATATGATATAAATTCCACATAAATAAATTATTATTATTAATGTTTGATGGAATGATATTCATAAAATATAAATGATATATTTTTTATCTTCATAAAAATGATATATAGGTCAATGGAGAATTATTTTTCTCACGAAATATTAGTTTATGTTTTTAATTAATTATACGTCATTCAAATTTAATAATTCCTATTTTTTAATCAACCATTTTTGAAGTGATAAACAACTACTTTTATTTATGAGAGGGTATAAATATAATCCATGAGTTTATATTTATAAAAAACCTATTATACTATAATTTCATTACTCAAGGATAATTTAATGTTTGTATTATTTTATGTTTTGATGATCCTCAGTAATTCTTTAAATTCTATTTAATTCCAATATTACATATATATTTAATGAATTTGTAATATCGATGAAAATTGAAACTTAAGACAACATGAGATGGGAGCGGGGAATTTGGTGTCATGTTTTCATTTATATTCTTTATGATATTTCACTAACATTGGGTAAATATCCTAAAACCATTCAATATTATTCACACATACCCAAAAATCACAAATATAGAAATTAAAATGACAGAAAATAATATTTTAGGGAGCACCACGATGAGATAATATAATGATAATATTAAAATAACCATTTAGTTAGACCAGAATCTATTATGATTCAAAAATATTGGGGTAATGTAATTTTTGGTCTAATCACTTAGTGGCAGGTTCCCTGATATTCTCTCAACGCCTTCTTCAAGTCGTAATTTGTACACTTCATTGGATGATGACTTCCACAATTTAAAAAAACAATGGTCATCAATTAATTGTTATGAATAATGTATTATAATTACAATATTATTGATTAAATTTGTTAATATAATGATTATCCAAACTCTTAGATAATTTTTTTTCACTCAATCCCCTTGCATCGCCGACACATGATTCCCCCAAATCCCTAGAGTCACAACTGTTTGAATTGAAAAAATATTTACTCAAACAATTCTGTTTTCTCCAAATTAAATTTAAATTTATTTTTGTAACAATGTCCCATTATGTAGATTCATTATTTTCATTTTAATTTTACCAAAAGATTTTCTGGAAACTCCATTATCCAAAATGAGTTCCCTAACTAGGTTTTCCATACAACCTTTGATAAATCCATCATTTTAATCCCTATTCTCATAAGTTTGTCACTTTAACATGATTTATTCTTCAATTATGGTCCCACTTTCAATCAAAAAACCTATTTAAGAATTCCCCACTCAATTCTAATTCACTAATTTTATAATTACATGCTCATTTATCCTTTTAATACATCATCAATATTTCTTCAAACAACACTGAGACGATTATCGTAATATTTGTTGGCAAAATATTTTTATTCACTCAGATCGAATATCTAGACATCAAGTAACATTTCTCTCCCCAGTCAACAATAATGAATCCCCCTTCAACATGAAATACCCACCCGGACATGAATCAAATTCCCCAAAAACATACAACCCCATAAACACATGCCACATGTATGAAATCATCATAATCTAAGAAACCCCTTATTTTTTCTGAAATAATTAAGGCATAATCATTCGAATTTCGCACGCAAAAAAATCAAATGTCAAAAATATTTTCCATTATACATTCTCTCCATTTTTCATCTAAAATAATAATAAAAGTAGAAAAATATTTACAAAAGACATAAAATTATCTCATATAATTCACCAAGGTTCTAACAATATCCCCCTTTTAATTTTATTGAAATCCAAATTGAAATAATCTTCATATAAAAATACATATTTTTTTATTTCACGAATAGCTGTGAAATAATTCACAATTCACTCTTGGTATACATGAGATATTATAAACATAGTAAACTAGAATAATGATAGAATTCCATTTTTAATGTCATTACTCATTCAATAACTCCACCTGGCATCCATAGTAGGAGAAAACATGAATTAGTTGTCCCCCATCAGTCATAAATCCCTCTAAAATAAATTCCTTATAGTCACCCAGAATAGGGGAGTCTCTCCCTTAAATTACTTCATTGATCACTTAAATTTTAAGGATTCTCTAATGTATATCATTTCAATTTCTCTCACTTTGATAATAACCCTCAAATGGCCATCCATGTTATAATAAATATGATGAGGAAAGAATGATCAATGATTTGAATAGGAATAGTAAACTTAATAGAATATATATGAATATAACAAGGCACATATATTTATATGGTTTAGGAAATGATCTTTATATACATAAAGATGTAGAAATATCATTATCATCCAGAGTCTAATTATAAAGAAAATATCATAAATTCAAATAATGAAACCATATCTTAAATGGAACCATAAATAATTATGGAGTTATAGTAATCCATGTTTCTATATAATACCATATCAATATTTATTAAAGACATACATTTTATCTAGAAATCATCGATTTTGAGTGGGGATAGATGATATGCCAATGATAGACATCCAAAACAATAAGAACAGTATGGTTTCTTTATGATTTCATTTAAACATACAAATTCACATAATATATTTATAGATATAATGAATATAATCATTATAAGTATCCTTGAAAAAATTATACTCTTTATTGATGAAATAATATTATATTCTACGAACAACAATGAACATCATGAATACTTTAGGATTCTTCTAAGGACTGTGAAAGGAAGATTTATATTCCATTATCAAAAAGTTGGAATTATTGACATAATAAGAATCCTCTTATGTTTCTATACTCACAATAGAGGTTATACTTATAGATTTATCAAAGATATCAGTTATCATTGAATTTCCATGGGAATCCACTATGATAATGAATTGAAATTTTCATGGATTTTTTGTATATTATAGATGATTTTTGATAAAATTCACAATATTATATAATCCCATAACTAATTATACATGGATTTCATATGAAGTCTTTTTGATGAAATTATATGTGTAATAATTCAAAGTGACTAAGAAGACATTAGTCCGCACACCAATAATTACATTACACAACCATAGATAATAATTTTTAATATATAATGTCACTTCATTAGTGAGTTTGGAATGTGTCATTTTAATGAATGAAAAGGTAATTCATTGTTCCTCAATTAAATTTTAAAATCATTTCCAAAATTAATAAGGCCATTTTTGGGTCTAGTGAAAAGGACATTTGAATTAAAAATTTTATAACATTATAAATATATTCAGAAGTGTGGTATATACCATGAACAGAAGAGTTTTAAATACACATCCACATATTTGGTGTTCAACATGCACCAAATGTGATGGTGGGAACATATTAACAACAATTACTTATCAATAAATTTCTTCTTATATATTTATTAAATTCTTGGTGATTCCATAATAATGATAGATCATTCTACCTTATCAATGGTTATGGATAGAAAATACTAAATACTAATAAATTTTAAAATGATGATTTCAAAATTCATAAGAGATCTGGATAAATATTATCTTACATAAATTACTACTCAACCACACATCAACATTAAGATCAAAAAACAAAAAAAATGAAATGTAGAAACAATGAAATCTATCCAATATTCTGCAGTTCAAGTTTGATAATTATATTGTTATATGGTTATGAAAAATGATTATTGTCACATAAAAATAAGAAATATAGAGGTTACAGTTGGATTTTAGAAATACAACACTCATTTTCTATATATCCTAAAATAATTAATATGTATAAACACTACAAGAAAACAGACTATTTGGGACGGGCGATTTGCGACGGGATCTCGTCACAAAAGTTATTTTGCGAAGGGGTGTCGTCGCAAATCGCCCGTCACCGAAAAAGGCATCGCAAATAGGTGTTCATGCAGCCGTCCCATCGAAAAAATATTATTTGCGACGGTATTTTTCCCCCGTCGCAAATTTGTGTTGGTTTATATATAAAAAAGGTATTTGTGACGGGCCATCGTAGATATATTAGTTGCGATTGGTTTCTGACCCGTTGCAAATGGGAAATTTAAATAATATTTGCGATGTAGATATTTGAGACGGCCCGTCACAGAAATTGTTTTTACGACCGGTATTCATCCCATCACCAATGTTATAGTAAAAAACATTTTACGACGGGACACCCCGTCACAAATGCAAAAAAAAAATAAAAAAATTAGAATAATCAATACAAATTGTATAATATTATATAAAAATAAAAGTAATAATAATAATATAAAAATATTCTATTATTATTATATAAATAAATAAATAAATATATAATATAATTATGAAATTTTAATATAAAATAATAATAATATAAATATAAATAATATTATATTATATAATAATACAAATATTGATAATTTAAAACATTAATATAATATTATTTTTATTAAATTATGTATATAATAATTTTAATAATATTAATAATATAAAGAAATTATATTATTATCATATTAATAAAAAAAATTTATAATATAATTATGAAATATTAATATAAAATAATAATAATAATATAAATATAACTAATATAGTATTATATAAAAATAATATTAATATTAATAATATAAAAAATTAATATATTATTATTATTATTAAAATAAACATACATATTTATGAAAAAATATTATTAATATTATTAATATTATTAATATTAATAAAATTATAAAATTATAAACTTCTCTATATTTACAATAAATATAAAATATTAAAAGTAATATTACTAAAATAAACAGACATTAAAAATAATACTATTAAGTAATAATATATTAAAAAAATAAAAACAAATTAAATCATGCAATTTTCGTACCAATATGAAAGAGGAATTGTAAATAGTTAATATGACAAAAAACTACGAACTCAAATGTTTATTACATGTAAAAAAATAACTGGGGGTGGATAATCTGGAAGACCTGGAGGAGGTGGTGGAGGAAACTCCATCCCTAAACTATGAGTCAGATGATGCATATAATCCATCTGCTCTGGATGTTGCTCCTCATATCAACGCCTCTCCACATCCTGCTGCTGACGCATCTACTCCTTTCATCGACACATCTCCTCATCGTGCTGTTGACACATCTGCTCCTGCCGCTGACGCAAATCCTCTATAAGCTGACTCTGAGCACGCAGCTGCTCCTGATACTGTGAGGCAGAGGATGATGTCTCTCCACGAGATCCTCTCGGGCCGGATGCCAACATCGTAGCAGTACCATAATAAGCTGCAGGATTCAAATGAAAGCAGATACCAACTACTCGGCCCTTTTCGAAGCCATAAGGGGTCACCTGCATCCATGTCGTCTCATCAAAATGGTGGTCACTAGTCTGATCACCCATCTCGTCTTGACACTTAGCATGTGTCTGAGAGTTCGCAACCTCATATGACTCCTTAGGATTCAATTAGAAATTAAAATAATGAAAATATTATATGCATTTAATTTAAAAACCGAAAAGAAAATAAAACTGACCACAATCTGACGCTGGCGGTCACCTCTAATCTCTCCAGTAGCCGGATCAGGATACATCCTCTTATAAACGTTGTACGTCGTAATACTAGGATGCTCGGCTTCCTATAATAATATAAAATAAACTGTTTATAATTAAAGTTGCATAAAATATTTAAAAAGTGTACTTACTAGATGCTCTATATGCGCACTGAATGTACGACTACCGGCTCGATGCATCACCTCTTGTCTCTCCCGATTCTGTCAACCCAATGCAGATCTCCTCTGAAACCCACCACCCAACCAGTTTGTACATAATCCATCCCAAACGCGAGATTAAATGTACTCTGGTCGGTGGGATCTACGGGACTCATCAAATTCTTGTCACTCCAACATTCCTCACAGTCGCCTTTCTGAAATTATGTAAAAACTGACGGAAACCGTCACACATAGACACCACCCATGCCGCGTGGATAGTGACATACATGCTCTCATTGATGGGATACCATAAACCCTAATATAATGTTATAAATGAATGAAATTTCAAAATAAATAATATTTAATTACATACCAGCCAATGATCGAACATGGCGGCCTGTACATCAGCGAGAATCTGATCCCATGTGAGCTAGGGCTGAGAAAAATAATTGTGCAAGATAGTGCTCCCCTATCCAATAGAAATATACATAAAACTGTGGATAATGAAGAAATAATCAAACAATTAGAATATAAATAAATTATAATCAAAGATAACTAAAATACAAAGGTTACCATACCACCGCGTGGGCGCATCGAATCCAAGAGGTGGACGTCGTTCCGGGATAGGATCTAGAATCATCAATCTGGAAAGACCACGCCCCCTCCGAGTGATCCCTATAGTGACAATATCTTGAGGGTCAGATGACTCAAGAACCTCATCATCCATAGGTAGATCAGCCTCCAGCAACTGAAGATACGTTTCGGAGTCCATCTAAAACATGAAATGATTGTTATTAGAAAATAGTTAAAAATAACTATTATGTATAGATATATATTTGTTATGATTCTAACCAGCATTTTACTCTGTCAATGTTCATATTCATCATCATCTTCATAGTTTTCAATTTCAATGTCTTCCTCTTCCTCATCAACATCATCAATTTCGATATTAGTTTCACTTTCATCATCTCTTGTCATTTTAAATTCAGTTGTAACATCATTGACAACATCATCACCATCGACCCTTAACTGTGGGTTGTTATCATTGATATTCTTCTCTCTTTGTGAAAAAGATGTGTTTTGAGGAGTGTCCTGAAAAATTTCATTTCCTTGCACTTTAGTGGAACCACATTCATTTTGAGTAAACTGATTTTCTCAAGATTTAACTTTCATTACACTCCACTAATCATCCAACTCTTTTACAGTAGCATAGTATTTTGCATAATAAATTTCATGTGCCTGATGAGCCAATAAAAATAGTTCATTTACTACAAAAAGACTTTTATGTTTAATATCAACAATTCCATGAGTTGGATGAATACACAAGCCTCTCTCAGTATCCAACCATCGACATTTAAATAGTGTTACATAATTCTGTCCCAAATAACATAGTTCAATAATTTCATCAAGCATGCCATAAAAGTTAGCTTATATATCTCTATGATGTGATCCCTTCAAACAAACACCACTATTAACTGTTTTCATTGATTCCCCATATGCACATTTATGAAAGCGATAACCATTCACCACATATGCATTATAAGAAATAACCATTTTGGATGGTGTGTTACTCAGTATACGCAATCGACTATCAATCATATCAGCATGTACATGTACCTGAAAATTTGTAAAACATTTATCACTATTACAAGTAATAAATTTATTTTATATGTAAAACCAAAAAAGAATGTAAATTACCAATTTTTGTAACCAGTAGAATTTTTTTTTGTCGACGTTCTTCTAAGCCAGCTGCTGTAATTTGTGGAAATTGTTTTTTGAAATTATTATCATATAACCTACAAATACAATATATTTAATTTACTATAACATAATCTATAGAATAAGGGATAGGGGAACTCACTATATAATTGGTGACATTTCTTTATAGTTGAGTAGAAAAAATGTATGAGACTTATGATGTATATCATCTGAAAGCCATCTATCATGAACTCCAACAAAGCCATGTTCGGGATGATTGACAACTGATAATTGATTTTTCATATCATCATCAACATTCCCCTCGTTCCAGCCCATGCGGTTAAATTTTGAGAGATATTTAGATTCAAAAAAATGAGAGCAGAATAAAGCAATTTCCTCTTGGAAATAAGCTTCAGCAATTGGGCCTTCAACTGATGCTTTTTTACGAACTTTTTTCTTCAATTTCAGCATGAATCTCTCAAATGGGTACTTCCATCAAAACTGAACCGAACATCCACATTTTTCTTCATGTGGAAAATGTAATATCAAATGTTTTACGAGTCAATGAATATTGGCGGAAAGAATTTTTCCAGTTTGCATATAATTACAACAACAGCTTCTTCAAGATTGCTTAGTGTATCATAGTCTGTTGTCACTGCACGCATATCTTGGGAAAAATATGATATATCTGTTATCGAATCACAAATCCTAGAATTCAAAAAACCTATTAATCAAATAGGCATAAGTTTTTCCATTATAACATGACAGTAATAACCTTTTAATGCAGTAATATGACCATTTTTTACACATCTTCCCATGTTGGAAGCATATCCATCTGGAAGTCTCAAATCTAAAATCCACTGACAATATAATAAGCCACTCTCTTTGGTCAGTGTATAAGCTGCTTTTGGCTTCATTAATCGCTGTGATCTGACATTTTTAAATAATTCATGTTCTGGTCGCCGGAAAATCTGGGCAAAATCTAATCATGCCTTTATATTATCCTTGGTTTAACCTGGTGTATCCAAAACTGTATGAAATAAATTATCAAAACATTTATTCTCAATATGCATGAGATCCAACATGTGTCGGACCAAACAAATCAAACCAATATGGATGATTCCAAAAAAATTCGTTTTGTCCAATTGTGTTCTTTCACAAAACCATGAATTTTCTTTTGGTTTACTGTCGGTCCAAAAGTGATGGAAGGTAATGAAAATACAACTGATTGTTACTCTGTACCTGAGATTATTTTTGGAGGGTCCTCTCTTTCAATTATTCCTTTTCTAAAATGAGATTTATTCCTCCGAAAAGGATGATCGATTGGAAGAAATATACGATGACAATCAAAATAGAATGTTTTTTTCCATTAACGAGAATAAATTCTTTATTGTCTCCCATACAGTAAGGACATGATTTTAGACCATGTGTACTCCTGCCAGATAACATGCCATATTCCAGGAAGTCACTAATTTTCCACCTCAAAGAAGCTTTCATTAAAAAAATTTGTTTCACAGTAGCATCATATTTACCAACACCATGACTCCACAATAAATTTAACTTATCAATCAATGGTTTCAAATAAACATCAATATTCTTTTTTGGATGTCCTGGGATTAATAATGTCAAAAAGATATAAGGCACTTTCATCAACATCCCTGGAGGAAAATTTTACAAAGTTATAAAGTCAGGCCAATGTGAATACTGACTACCAAAAGATCCAAATAGACAAAAACCGTCAGTAGAAATTCCCAATCACACATTCTGGTATTCTAAAGAAAAAGATGGATTCACTTGATCAAATGTTTCAATGAATCACTATCTGATGGGTGAATCAATATTTTACCATTTGAAATATTGGTTTTGTGCCATGACATCATTGTCTCTATGTTCTGAGACATAAATAAACGATGCAACCTGGGTGTAAGCGGGAAATATCTCAACTGTTTAACATGAATCAATCCAGACTTCCCTAATTGAGCTTCTTTATACCTCGATTGTCCACTTGTGGGACAACTATTCAACGAATCGTTTTCACCAGAATATAAGATTCACTCATTTGAACATGCATGGATATTCTGATAACTATGACCTAGATTATAAACCAGTCTCTTTCTCTCATAATAATTAATAGGTAGCACATTTCATTCAGGTAACAATGCTTTAACCAAAAAAAATTTCTGATCAAAACAGTTATTTGAAATTCCATTATCTGATTTAATAGCAATAAATTTTTCAACTTCTTTTAATTTTTCTATCTTGCAACCAGGATATAATGCATCCCCAACAGACCTGAATAAATCAGTAAATTCATATGGTGCTAACTCGGGAGGTAAATCAACATCATCCTCGATTTCAGTTTGTTGAACAGATGACCCTACAACATCATGTACTAAATTCTGAAACCGTGATGGATCCGAAATCAAATTATTAGTATCTTATCTGGAACTGTGTTCACCGTGTTGATACCAAAAAAATATAATCTGATTAAAAACCATAACGCAAGAGATGTTTCCCAATGATGTCAAATGTCTCAAATGTTCTCAAAGCATATTTTTTACAAGGACACATAATTGTCCCTTCTGAAAAAAATTCTGGGTTTGATGATGCAAATGATAAGAAAGCTTCAACACCATCAACATATACAACATTTAAACTAGAACCATTAGGATTTCAGTGCTGATTTATCTAAGCACGATCATCTAATAATGATTGAGGTTGATTTCCTTGATCCATATTCATATATATGTTTCTACAAAATTTAATATCATTACTACTGTTAAATAATTTGATATAAGAAATAAATACCCTAAAAAGAGAAGATATATAATTACAGTTATTTCTTAGTAATTACCAATAACTATATATGACACAGTTAGTTTGTAATCATCCCCACTAATTATTTTTAATTTAGAAATACTTAGAAATACTTGTAAAAATGAAATACACTTGAATAATGAAATAAAATTTTGTAATAATCATTGTAGAGATTATATAAATAATTATTCTTATTTGTTTCCAGAGGATTGGCGGTAGCTCTTTTGCCTGATGACTCATCTCCTTGCAAGGAGATGAGTCGTGAGGGAAAAGAGCCTCTTTTGTCCGATGGCTCATCTATTTTTATCTTTCTCCCGACTGAAATTAGTATGAAAAACTTTCTCTGACATACGTTAGTACACATTTTTCATAATAATTTCTGTTGGAGAAAGTATCAACAATATGAGATATTGAACAAAAGATAGCCGCCAATCCGCTGGAAATTGTGCCAATTTATAACCATGTACTCGAATTTATTTGATTTTTGATTAATTATTACTAATTAATACTATTTATTACAATTCTCAATATTTCCAATAGAATTTTCTCTATTCTTAACATGTTCAAATCTTAAAGAGTCGAAAATTTTCAGTTTATGCCCAATAAAAAGTTTGTGTCACCCCTGTCCAATTTAAACTCTATAATTTTCCTTACATGGTTGACCACCTCGCAAGTATTGTTGTAATAGGTCGACACAAGTAAGGTCGTTATCATCTTTAATAATCATTTCACAGGACCCTTTACATAGATCATTCTTCCTTGAAACATTAAGAGAACTTTAGTATCATTCCCTTAATTTTTCAAGAAAGAATGGTCTCTGTAAAAATTCATGTGATATGATTCTTATAGATGAGAAAGATATGACTCGGGTTGTCATATTTCAACGCTACTTGCAAGGTGATCATCCATGAAAGAAGAATTATAAAGTTTACATTGGACACGGTTGACGCAAACTTTTTATTAGGCATGACCTGAAAATTGGCGACCCTTTATGATTTGAACATGTTAAGAATAAAGAAAAACTTGTTGATAATATTAATAATTGTATTTTTTTTAAATTTTCTTATAATTTTAATAATATTAATATTTTTTATAAATAATAAAAATATAATAATAAAATAATTATATTATTTGTATTATTTAATTATTAATATTAGAGTAATATAATAATTTATATTATGTTACTATTTATGTTACTAATTATATTTCTAATTATGTTACTAATTAGTAACAAACGTGATTGACCGCTTATCTACCTCAATTTTCTTTTCATTTTTTTGTTGAGGTTGACAGGAAACTTTTACCTCCACATGTAGTATTTACTTTTACTATCAAAATTATAAACCTCCTCACCTCTATGCTGGCGATGAGGTTGATAATTTTGACAGTAAAAGCAAATAATACATGTGGAGGAAGAAGTTTCCTGTCAAGCCTCAACACACAAATGAAAAGAAAATTGACGTAGATGAGCGATCAATCACACTTGCTAATTTTCCAAATTATTTTATTTTTAATTGTTTCCAAATTTTTTTATTTTTAATTGTTTCTTAATTATTATTTAATTAATTGTTTCCTAATTATTTCATTTTTAAATGTTTCTTAATTATTTTATTTTTAATTGTTTTCCAAATTATTTTATTTTTAATTTTTTACTAATTATATTTTTTTTAATTTTTTCCTAATTATTGTATTTTTAATTTTTTTTTTAATTGTCTATTAATAGTTTCTTAATTGTTTTCTAATTGTTTCTTAATTGTTTCAAAATTATTGTTAATTGTATCCTAATTATTTATAATTGTTTCCTAATTATTTATAATTGTTTCCTAATTATTTTTAATTGTTTCTTAATTATTTTTAATTATTTGCTAATTATTTTTAATTGTTTCCTAATTATTTTTAATTGTTTCCTAATTATTTTTAATTGTTTCTTAATTATTTTTAATTGTATCCAAATTATTTATAATTTTTTCCTAATTATTTTTAATTGATTCTTAATTTTTTTTAATTTTTTCTTAATTAATTTTAATTGTTTACTAATTATTCTTAATTGTTTACTAATTTTTCTTAATTGTTTAATAAATATTCTTAATTTTTTACTGATTATTCATAATTTTTTACTAATTATTCTTAATTGTTTACTAATTATTGTTAATTGTTTACTAATTATTCTTAATTTTTTACTAATTATTCTTAATTGGTTACTAATTATTGTTAATTGTTTACTAATTATTCTTAATTGTTTCCTAATTATTCTTAATTGTTTCCTAATTATTCTTAATTGTTTCATAATTATTCTTAATTGTTGTTAATTGTTTATTAATTATTTTTAATTATTTCCTAATTATTTTTAATTGTTTCCTAATTATTTTTAATAATCTCAAAATTATTTTTAATTGTTTCTTAATTATTTTTAATTGTTTCCTAATTATTATTATTTGTTTATTTTTAATTTTTTCCTAATTATTTTTAATTGTTTCCTAATTAGTATAATTGTTTCATAATTATTTAAATTTTTTCCTAATTATTTTATTTATTTTAAATATATTAATTATTCTAATTATTTCTAATCAATTAAATCTTTTTATTTACAAATAATTTGATGATTATTTTAATTAAATTTTATTATTTCTTATTTATTTGATAATTATATAATTATTCCTAATTAAATATAACTATTTCTAATTGTTTCTAATTAAATATATTTATTTCTAATTATTACCAAAATATCATCCGGGAGTGTCAAACCAAGAGTGCAGCAAGGCCCGTTTTCGTGTACCAGGTTACCCCGAGCCAAACTCGAATCACCTTGTCAGAGTTTTCACTCCTAGGTATATCTGTGCCAGATCCGCCTCTACTTGTTCGTATCCAGACAAGGATTATTTGGTACAAACACTTAATCTAATTATACTATATAGATACTAAACATTCTATTAAAAAACTAAAATTAACAATTAAAAATAAAATTATAAATTATAAATAATTTAACAATTAAAAAATATAAATACCTTCGATATTTTGAAGCAGTTAGCGCCTCCTAACTCCTTCTCTCCACCTCTCGTAAGAAAAAATTAAAACGAAAGAAATTTCTTACTCAGAATAGGAAGTAAAAGAGAGAGAGGAAGAGAGATCTGAATGATTTGAAAAAAAAGGATGGGGGTATATATAGGTTAGAATATTTTTGATGGTCTTATTTGCGACGGTATCCCGTCGCAAATACCATAACCCGCATTAATTACGGGCGGCTGTTAAAAGTGTTTTTGCGATGGGCCCGTCGCAAATAGCTGCCTACCGACATACTATTAGCGACTGGCGGGTATCCTCGTCGCAAATTCTTATTTACCGCCACCGGTATTAGTGACGGGCCCTGTCCCAAATACCTTCTCCCGCATTAATTACGGGAAGCGGGTAAAAGGGTTATTGCGACGGGCCCGTCGCAAATAGCTGTCTGCCGACATACTATTAGTGACGGGTGGATAACCCCGTCCCAAATTCTTATTTACCGCCACCGTTATTGGCGACGTGGCCCGTCGCAAGTAATACCAGCTGAATATTTTTTGCTACAGGACAATTGTCTCATCGCAAATAGTATTTACCATCGCTGGGTAGTTGCGACGAGTCGAAGGCGACCATCGCAAGTAGGCTTCCCCTATTTTGGCGTGAAAACTGAGCCATATCTATTGTGACGGGGCCTGTATCAATGTCACAAGTAACTAACCATTTGCGACGGGCATATATCCCCATCGCAAATACGATTTTAGTCGGAGTTTTTGTGACGGGATTTATCCCCTTCGTAAATATCCTGTCACAATAATCGGTTTTTTCCATAGTGAAATATTTAATGAAAAATATCTAATGTGATAAATATGTAGTGTGATATTGAAGAATATGAATATTAATGTTTGGAATGTCAGAATGATATGGATGAATGATAAAAATCCAATGGAATAATGAAACCATTAAAAATAACAATATGAAAATGTGTAAACAAAATCATTTATCTTTTCTCATAACTCCCCCAATAATCTAAAGAGTATAATATCTTTTATGTTGTATCCAGTATCACTAAAAATTCACATCATTTTATTAACATTATAGATTATAAATTAGTTGAAAACCTCATTCTATTATACATGAATAAAGTGGATAGGTTTCATAGAGTTACAATATCCCATGTATCTAATAAATATATGATGATTACCTTATGATTCTTGAGATATATGTATTGAGAATTGAATATTGATTTGTCTATTAGATCTATTTATCAATCATAGACATGTCTTCAATCTGAAAAGACAACTAAACCTCTTGAGTCTTTGTTGATATCACTTTAAATGGATTTTCAAAGATGTTTGGATCAACACATCACCCTTATAGATATATTATATTATAACTATTTACATTCATACATTTATATGAAACTATATTAGGCTCAATTTTGGAAGTGATGTTGGACCCCATCGGGTTTTAATGAATTTGGACAGATTAAGAAAATAGGACATCAAATTATCTATGAAATGATTAAAAAAAGATAAAATCATCCAATGTTATATTAATGATGTAAAAATTATAAAAAATATTTATGAAGATATAAATTTATGAGATCTTGAGTTTGAGTTTGGGGATTAGGTTTTCCTATAAATATCTCTTTGGATATGATTTATGAGATTGAAGGTATATCATTAACTTCAAGACCATAAATCATTTCAATGAAAAATATTTTCATTTAAAACTCCTATAATCCCTCTCATATGTACATGATGTCTTCTATATATCCCTTTTGAAAATAAATATACATTACCCTTTATATGTACTAGTCTATGAAATCATTCAATGGTAAAATGTTATCTCATATGATGAAATAGGATGGATGTCATGAACTAGTACAATTAATCCACACATTAGAAAATATAAATGATCTATTATAATCCTAAAGGGGATTCCTTAAACCCATTTGGTATACAACACGAATCAAAGGCTCCACAAGTGGTTTCTGCGAGAGATTACATCCAAGTGGAGAATAATAAAAAAAATATTCAACAAGAAAAATTCTTATGAACATTCTAAAACTAATGGACCCTAAAAATGATATATAAAAACAATTTCAATATGAGATAGTGAAAATAAAAAATATCCAAAAATAAGAAAAACAACCCGAAGATAAAATAAAAGATTAAATATGAATAGATTCCACTTTTTTTAGTGAATATTAAAGAAAATTAATAATTAATAGTATTTAATCAACTGTTTTAGGACCTCCCAATAATTATATACAAAATATTAGTAAAATAAAATGGTTATGTACTATGAAATTAGTAAAACTGATAAAACATATTCTCCATTGACTAGAGTATAATTTGGGGATAACAATAGTTGAAGATGAAATTCTCCCTCCTTTAAAGGTATCAATGGGTTTCACCTAAACCATACAATTTCTGAGTACGATTCACCAATCTCTATGATGTTTTATCCTATCATAGTGTAAATTTTTTTGACAAAGACATATTCAAGTACAAAAAAGTTCATCTAATCTCGAGCATCGAAAATCTATCATCACACTCATCAAATGAGAGTATATTAAATAGGTGATCTAGGAAACTATATGACTGATGTCTAATTTATACATGCATTAAAACATGGGAATATGTTGTAGGGAAAATTTATGAATTTATGAAAAAAATATATTCATTTACTCAAAATACTTCATCAAATTAAATGATAAACTAAATTATTATCATGTGGATTCCCAAACATCCAAAACCAAAAAATTTATCACATGACATATGAATGATATTCTGTTAATGCATGAAATTAAGTATTTAATGTAAAAAAAGAGACATAAGTTTTATATATATGTATCCTATATATATTTATTAATTTAAATCATATCTTCATCTTTCTACCACATACAATAGAGCCTCATAGGTTTTTTAGCATTTTAACATATATTCTATCGTATACAATAACATGTGAAATCATATCAAAAAACATTTGTTTCATTTCAAATACTCATAAAAAATATATCATCGGTATTCCCTTGTATCACTTAATATCAAATAACTAATCAATACCCTTCCAAATCACTTTATATTAAATGTAAAACAAATATAATCTATCTGTCTATTTCAAACCATATCCCCATTAATTAAACCATAAGTTGTGAGCCCATAAGCCTTTATATTGTTGGAAAAAGATATGAATCATCAGATTCATATATTTAATAGAAGAAAAAAATCTAACAAAATCAACGCTAATCAATTTATAAAGGAATTTTTCATGATCTTCATCAATCACTTATGACTCTATAACAGTGTCTACCTATCTACATCATATGAAATAATTGATTACCATATTTCCTCATTTTCCAATACATAAAATGACCATGTCACATGTATAATGAAATCCCAATATGTATACCTCATTTATTCCCATATATATTCTCTAAATGTATTTTCTTGATGAATTCATCTCATTTCATTCATCCTTATTAATAACCACATCACATGTCACTTAACTAGAAAGATATACAATATCTAGTTTTGGATCAACACTCTCATTTTCTACCACAATCAATCGATGATAAGCTATTCTCAACATACAAGAGTAAAAATATAATAATGGTTAAATTCCAACTGACAACATGGTCATCAACATACCCATCCACCGCTGTTTTAACTAAGTCAATATATATACATACATATATAGGATATGAAAGTATAAATGTTCCAATGCTATGTATCTCATAAAAACTCTAGTACTAATGACTAAAATATGATCCCTGTACCACTAGTATACTAAATAATTCTTCATAAATACCCATTTAGTTAAGTTGTTTAGGTTATCAAGTAGACAGAATGAATTTTATTCATTGTTTTCTTCTTCATGGGTATGTTATATATCACTAAAGTAAAATCCTACTCACACTAACCTAAAAATTTCATCATATCCTATAGTATATCATGAAAATAATCATTTACAGATCAAATAAAAGTAATTATTTGATAGTATATTTTGCAATACACATTATGATATATATTTATATATAAATAAATTGAAAACAATAGAATTATAAAATATATTTTTCCTTTAATATTAATATTTTAATATTCTTAAAATCATTAATAATATTTTACAACACAAATATAATAACTTTTTTTCATTTCATATAAGATATATAGGTAGAGAATGATTCTGATAATATCATATATGATTTATGGACAGTTGAGTGTAAAATCCTTTTTTCAATCCATCAAATTCATAATCTCGTCCTCATTCCAATGATATTTATCATATGTTTTCACACCTATGTGTAACTTAAATAAAATGTATAGAAAAAAATAACATGTTGTCACCATCCTATAGAAGAACCTACCCAAGGGTGATCTAGTGTAAACCTTTACATTATATTATGACACAATATAATCAAAGGGTCCCCTAATATAGAAAACCTTAACCAGTTAATTAATCAATTTCATAACCTCTTCTTTATTGGAAGGAATATCGAACATGGAATTTGAGGCGGTTTTATCACAACACCTAATATCATGTAATTTCATTTTATACTTACATGATTATACAAATTTAATTTTTATGTAGTTCCCTCTACTTAAGAAATATGATTTACATATATTAAAATTTAACTCCTTATAAAACTAAAAAGTTTTTATTACTTATCCTAAAATAAAAGTCAATAATATTCATACATATCAATAGGTATCCAATGCATAAGGTGAAAGAAAACCATATGAAATGGAATTTGGTTATATGTGAATTTAATTAATTAAATGAGTATGCTTAGTGTGACATATGGACAACTATATTCACCAGCATAGACAATAAATAAACCCCCATGTATGTATGTAGTCTGATCCCAAGTCCCTCATCCATGGGATAATTTACATAATTGAGAATAAAACTCTTCATAAATCTAAAACTGAATTCAAATGAAAAATATTACAAAAATAAGTTTATTTCATAACATTATTTACAAGAAATGTTAATAGAGCTAAAAGATAATTATAAATCCATATATATCATGTAATGAAAGGATCTATCTATATGCATTAAAATAAATAAACTAATGCATTTGAAAATTCTAAAATTTCAATAAAAAATAATTAACAAGACTATATTAGGTAGTAAAACATTAAAATAAATGAAAACGATTCATATTTAAACAAAATATAAACATTTAAATCAAATTCATAAATCATAACTAATTATAAATTCTTTTATAATTTACAGTTTTACCATTATGGACATTCCAAAATTTATAATTATAAAATATAGACTCAGTAAAATATGAGATCTATTTTATTTAACATTATATAGAATTTCCATTTAAAATAAATATAATATTAAATGAATTATAAAAAATTGAAAATTCAATTTCTATTTTGAATTCATTTTAAACGTATATATATTTATCATATTCTTAATCATTACATAAACGATGATCTTTAAATTCATAAAAACAATTTTGCTTCTAAATAATATTCAAATAATGACCCAATAATTTGTTGAATAATTAAAAAAAATATTATTGAAAATTTTTCATTTAATGAGAAAAATTATATTTTGACCATATTTTATAATTTAAATCGATTTCACATTCTAAATTATTTACTGTGATTTTCAAATAAAAAATTATTTCTAGATTATTATTATTTCTTCACAATTTTTTTAATAAATATTTTATGTGTTAACATTTAAAATCTTTGGATGAATATTCATAAAAATTTATTTTATTATAAAAACATTATAATTATTTTATATATAAACATTATATATGTTAAAATATACCAAAATAACATATATATGTATTTCTAATCATTCTATATACTATATAAATCTATTTAAATATTACATCAATTTTTCAAAAAAAATTAATCAAATTTGATTACCCTTATATGTAGGGGTATTCTTGCATGAGGGTAAATTATATAACCATTACACAGGTAATCAAAAATATAAAATGTAAATTTAATTAACTACAAAACGTTACATATATTATATATAACATGTTGTGTAATGTTAATTTGATGATTACCTTTATATATATCATTATTTTTAAGGGTATTAATGATATTAACATTAATTGAATGATTCATGTAGGGGTATGTATAATCTAACTTTATGCTACCTCCTTTTATAGCATAATAAGGGTACTACGTGCACACAAACAATTTTCAAAAAATGTTAAAAAAGTGGTTTCCCTTAGACAAACCTTATGTATATGTGTTGTAACTTTACATAACTGCTTTATAATTAATCTTAACACTACTAGACCCATACATAGACTAATCTATGTATGAGTAAGGAAATAATATACTTACATAGGACAGTCTATATAAGTGTAATTAATTTTTCACCTTTATAAACCAAAATTAATAAATAAAAATTGGTTTTTCAAAAATTTAGTAATACATAATGTTTGGATCTCTGTTACTAAATTTACATTCATTTTAATGCAATATATCATAAAATAAAATCTAGGGTTTCAAATGAAACCAGATTTAATATTTAGTGATGATTAAAATACGTCAGTTTTTTCAATAGGAATGATTTACATAATTCTTTAAGGATATCCCATGAGTGATATATGAATATTCAATAAAATTAAATGAATAAATATTATATTATTATAAAACCCATAACGTTCTTGGACCTAAATGAGTGTCAGTTTTAAGGAACCCCAAAGTGGAAGAGGAGATCCACCAACCTCTGAAGGACCCAATGGGTTGTTTAAAATCCCTCAATTATTGCGCATGACTCAACATGTTCTATATAGAGCTATAATCTCAGAGTGGAAATAAGAATATGAATAAATATTTTACATGTAATTTGTTTCAACCAAGAAAGAGGATCTATATTTCCCCCTCACTACCATCACTTGGAAGTACTGTAAATTGGTTTTTGAGTATTTTTTTTTATTTTTTTTCATTTATACATTTTTTGGGAGAAAGGAAAAATTCATTGTCTTATTCATGAATTTATCAATTAAACATACGAATTTACTATAAACAAATAACCAGAACCACATGAAACAATCACCATGTGTCCGCTCAGTCATCATCCATCAAAATAGAAATGCCAACCATTTGAAAAGTAAAAAATAATTTTTATGTCTTCAAAAAAGACAAGCTTATAATAATACTATGTCGAAGAAGTATGGTGTGACCATAATAGGGATTATTATAAAAACACTAGAGTGTCAAAAAATTTAATGCCCTAAAATAAACAATAAACACTTAATTGAAATTTGAATAAAAAACATGTAATATTTCATTCATGAAAATAAATTTGTGATATTTTCCAAATTAATGTTCATTATAATAAAAAATAATTTTTAGAAAACATGTTAGAACTAATTTACAAATAACAAATTTTAAAATGTTTTTTTCAATCCTATTTTAATTAAACATTCAATCCGAACAACAACAATGACCATAATTAATAAAAAAATCTAATAAAATAATGAATAAAATTTAGAAGTCTAAGAAACATAACCTTTCAAAGAAAAATTATACAATGGGGAAACCATGATATATCCAAATATAATGAGATGTGTCCTATAAATGAGGGATAATATAAGGAAATTCATAAACATACAATTAGGATACCCTAGAAATATTTTGGTAATAATCATTTGTATCCCTATCAATTAAATCGTGTGTAAATAACCAATGAGATGCACTAAAAAATCTCTACCAATGGGACTCATCTAGGACCAAGGTATATCCAGCCCAATAAGGTATCTAATATATCAAATTTTAACTAGGTATTCACCATTTATTATCCCCCCTAGGATATATAGAATCCCATAATGACTATAAATGTGGGATATGGGTAGCCTACACAAGAATCATATACATAAATGATCACACACTCCAAATAAAATTTTTATCCCATGTACATATACCCATAAATGTGAAGTTTCATTATAAACTAGAGGTATTATATGGGGTTTAACAATTGTAGTAAAAATGGTTCAACATGATAACTAGGATGTGGAAATTTAAAATTACTATCATTTTCCAAAATCCATTAGAAAACTTTTTTCATAAATATTAAATTATATAATTTACTTTAATAATTTCTAAAATTCCAAGTAATAATATTTCAACAAATCGAATATTTATTCTATATTGAAACAAATAAAAATTGAAAGATAAATATTTTTAAATATGTCCAACTATGATATTAATGTTTTATATACCGACATATATATATGTATGTATTCAGGTATATATATACTTAGCACAAAACCACAAGAAAATATATATCAATATATGTTCAAGGAAATGATGAAGAAAACCTATAGGGAAACACAATCCAAACCATTAATTAAATTTATGGGGTTGAACAAAATGAATCACTAAAAATCTATATGATGTAAGAAACTATGTAAAAAAATATATATCCACACATAATAAACTTCTTATAGAAGCATTAAAAAAAATAAATTTTATTTTAAATTCTATTTAAAACCCAATTAGTAATTTTTTGAACACATAGAAATTTTTATTTAATAAAAACAAATAAAGATATAATGTGGTATAATAATATATTTAAAATGTATTCTAAACCATCTAAAACTCAATAATTTTTATAAATTATACTTTTAAATGTTTCCAATAACATATGTGGTGTGGAGAAAAAAGGAGCCGATAAAATTGCATCAAAAGTATAAAGATCTAATTAAACCTATGGAAATATGGAGAAAAAGACATGATACATTATATACACATCCATTGAACTAAAACCAATGTAAAAACAATCAAACCAATTACATTGGATCATTCAAATCGATATCCAATCCCTGAATAATGGAATAGAACCAAGAGTTAAGCAAGGGGAGTGGAAGAAGATGCATAACCTTGAGATTTATTGAATACAACAATTCGATATAATCCAAATCCCACTATAGAGTGTGTGGGGAAGATGTTATTCAAACAAGGGAGGATCCTCAAATGTATGCTTCGGTGTTGGGTAGGAAAACAGGGATTCCACTAAATATATAAGAACATAACCTCACAAAATACACCAATATGAGTATGTCGTAATATTTACTCACATATATTAATAAATAATATTGTAACCTTGTAATACACACTGTCAATATCTAATATGGATGGATAATTACTTATAAGAATTTCCAAGACATTTTTAAACCTGGTCTCCCTAAAAAAGATAGAATACAAAACAATATCAATGGTTTCAACCACAATATTGAGAAAATGACCAACCATCAAAAAATGTCGAAGACAGTATTGATTGGATGAGACTAGTGTTAAAAAATGCCCCACTATAGTCAATTCTACCATTAGAATCCCGTGTGTTATCAATAGTAGGGATAATTATCCAACCAATTTAAACTGAAAGACAATGTCACCTCAAAACTGATCTCTAAAATTCAATGAAATAAATTAATATAATTTTACATGAATATATCTTTAAAAAATTAATATCCAATTGATCCAAAAAAAATTCAGAAAAGATCCTTGCTAAATCTCCCTAAAAAGATAGAATTTACTAACATGGTGCATCAATATAAAATTAAATAATAAAATAGATATATTTACTCAATTTAATATCCATAATTTCATTAAAGGAAAACTCTCAGCAAATAAATTATAAAAATACACATTGTATCGAAAAACCTAAAAAATTGGCCCATACTACTTAAAATAAGATTGAATATTAAAAAGTCAAATAAAATATTAAATATTTATTTTATATAAATAATTTCTAAATCAAAAAAAAATATTTCCGTATTTGAAATCATTGTTTAATACAAGAATCATAGGATTATAGATATTTTGGAGGACTCTCAACATACAACAATTAAAATAGGTCATTATAACATCCATGAAATCTGACATAAAATTATTAAATAAATCATATTTGAAAAAATTATGAATATTTTTCTATCATTAGGATGTGGCCACCAAAGGTGAGGTCTATTTTAAAATAGGTTATTCTTCACCTGTCTTCACACACGATAGAGAACCTTCACTATTTTCATATGGGGTAGGGATACCATCCATTGTTCACACCCAACATGGAAACATTTATTTTAATTAATCCTCATCTATCCTATAATAAAATGAGGTTATTATAAATGATGTATATATAGAAATGTGATCTAGAAAAAGACCATTCAATAACACATGATCTATATAGAAGTCACATGACATAATCTATAATGAAATGGGAACAAGCTCACCAAAATGATCCATATAATCCCTCAAGATCAGTTGACCCTAGTGATGAATCAAATTTTTTTCCACCATATTCACCAAGGAACTACTAATGGAATGGGATATTGGATGAATATTAACATCACTCATAACTATGACTATGTTTTGAATATCATCTTACATTGATCCAAAATCACATACTATAGATTTCGAAGAATAAACTAAACTATCACCTCATTAAAGAATTACCAAAAGATAGATAGACATTCCGAATACTCCCAATACATTTTGAAGCCGCTAAAGGACCTAAATTACATATATGAATAAAAAAATTATAAGAAACTAACACAAATAATATATCATGAGTCTGAATGTTGTCACCAATAAACCAACACACTTTAGAACCTCTACAAACCCTCAGAATAAAATAAACAAAATAGATGTTTATGAATCCAAAATCAAAGTAACCTAAAATCATTCATATACATCCATGAATGAAAATAAAAACCAAATAATATTTCATGTAAAAAATATAATGATATAAACTGAAAATTGAAAAGTCTTTTGGAAGTCATTTGAAAATTTCCTATTTAACTATAAATTGTTTTTATAAATCCCATTCAAAACTATTTCAATCTATAAATACTAATTTAAATCAATAAATATCCTAATAAAAATAACTTTAGAAATTATAAATTGCACTATTTAAATCAGGTTCATAACCATAAACTCTTTTTGATTAATTTTGAGAAACACATTCAGAATTTCTGAATCCAACATCTAAACATTGAAATATAAGGATTTAAATTAAAATTAAATTCAAACCCATAAAATTTTCATTAATAATCCTATGAAATAACTATTAAATCAACCTAAAAACGTCCATACAATACTCAGGATGAAAATTGAAAAATTTTGGACACAAGTGGTTGTGTATGGTTTAGCTCTATTGGTTGGATGACCATGTTCCAACCATGAGACTTACTCTAGATAAAAAATAGATCTAGATATGTGGGCACCACATAGTTTGTTATATTATACATCTTAGCTATGTACCCTAGTCCACCCTTATTTTTTCACATCCAGATAATATAGAATATAAAAAAACAACTATACAACAATGTTGAAATTTGCATTACATGTCATATAAGTAAATAAAATTTAAGGAAATAGATAAATAATTAAAAAATACAATACATCATGAATGGAAAACCATTGAGCCTCTAGAATAATAATTAGTAAAATATTATGAAACTCTTCCCTGTAATATATATCTATTTTTAGTGGTCATAATCTTCAATTTAAAAGATATAGAAAATGATAAATGGGTTCTATTATTAAAAATTCCCATGAACTATCCTAGTTAATCTCATATCTAAGAATATGACTAATTTGAGACATACATTAGGGTATCCTTAATCTGACCATCTTGAAGTAATTCATTAAAGACATCATAATCAATCATTTAGGATGATTCTATACAATAAAAAATGATCTTGAATCTTACACACAAATTTTTTGGAATAACCATTCTTTAAGTCAGATTCTATGTATATAAGAAACAAAAAAATTGATAAATAATATTCTCTATATAATAAAATTAACATAGTACAATAAATAATTCAAGATAAAATAAAAACCTAAAGTAGGACATATATAATGTTCATAATATAGATGGTCGACATGTATAGTAAACACTAGTCAAATAACAATCAAAACCACCTGGCATAATTCCATTGTGACCTAATTTTCCATATTCATCGATGAAAACCTTCTCCCTAAGGTATCCAAAAATGATACAACAACTAACAAAACATACACTGGTAAGTTGATTCCTAGTGGAGTGGGTATAGAGGGATCGTTAGAGATATCATTCAGAAATAAACATTGATTCCATGAATTTACAATACTAAAGTATACTGTTAACTAATTACATAAATAAAATTATATGAAAAAAATATATCTTTTATGAAAACCCCAAATTATTATTTTCTTACAAAAAATAACATTAAAACTCAAAAGGAATCAAAATGAATCTCATTACAAATATAAATCAAAGAAACCGTTTTTATAAAAAAAATTATTCTTTTTTTCTAAATAACCCCAAATTGAACTAAGGATCCAAAAAACTAAAAAAATTTAATGATGGAACATAATATAAAAGTATGAGTAGCAAAATAATTCACTAAAAATCATAAAATAGAAAGTTATTATTGTATCCAAATACTATAAGTTTGAAACTATAAGGGACATATTGTCATGGGGAAATAAAAAACCACTCATGTGGAGACCATATAAGTACTAGGGTTGCCAAATTTTGTAGGCCAATTGATGCATTCATATGCCTAGAAACAATTTAATTTCCTCAATTATCTATTATATTTATATTTCATCGTGGTCTTCGTACATATATCACAATGTGGTTTCTAGTTTGATTAATTCTCTCTAGGTTGTTATCATATCTTATCCACTAAAAAGATTCCTTTTATCTAATGATTATAAAATGGTGGGATATAGGGTAGACATTAATCAAACATTTCGATTAATAGTACACATAATAAAAAAAATCAAAGGCCTTCTACCTATATCATTGCAAGTGATTTCCCTCTGTAAACTAGAAAGATTCTATGTGGTGTAAACATTTAGATAAATGATTTCAAAGTTATAATATAGTACATGAAGAGTTGAGTAAAATTGTATTTTTAAAATCCATTTGAAAACAATTTTTAAAAAATATCATTTGAAAATATCATCCTATGTTCTAAACTTTACTATGTGTTCCAATTTTGGAAGACACATTTAGAAATCTATTTGAAGTGCCAAGTTGAAAAAATGTATTTTTAAAGACACAATATTTTAATAATGTCCTTATATGAACTTATATATAAATACAAATACAATTATATATTTATGTGTGGGCATACATATATAAGTTATTAACAATATTCAAATATATGTATATGGTTCTATGACACACAAAGGAATCCAATAGGGAATCACAATCCCACCCATTTATCAGTACTAATGGGATCAAAAAATGAATCACGAAAATTCCACAAGTATTATGAAAACAATTTAGAAAATAACTCCATTCCATGATACACGGCATTCTAAAGAATTAGATATCTAAATCCAAAATTAAAAAACATGGATACACTAATACCCCCATTTGAGGATTTTGATAAGCATGTGGTGTATTCTCATATCCTTGAAAACAAATAAAAAGTCTATATATATTAATAAATTATTTTATATTTCAATCATTACATCGTAAACACACCAATCCAATGAAAGGAGGATTCTATAAATCTCAATGTTATATGGTCTTTGAAGTAAACTAAAATACATGGATCCAACATCCATTAACCATGTTTCCAATATAATAATCTGTTAGAAAATAGAAGAATACTATATACACACCCTATGATCAATAACCAATTAAAAAGGAATGAAACCACTACCATTGAGTTTGTATAATATAGAACTTATAAAATTGAAAGAATGGGAAATAAGAAATAAAGAAGACGAAATTAATTACAAGATTTAACAGGATATTGGGAGAATAAAATAGTAAAAAATCCCTATGAGAACACATTTATTAGGCTATGAAATATTAAATTTGAAATATGGGGGGAAATCATAATCTATTAATTAAAAACATATATGTGAAAAGAATAAACCAAACCAAGTAGGTCAAATTTATAACTAAATAATTTTCAAAAATTATTCAGTAAATAGTTGACACCCCTAGAAACGAATTATGTGGTTGCACGGTTCTTACTACACGGTATCCCAAACCATTATCAAAACATGTGACCCAGAAGATTATTTCATAATTTCAAAAACATGAGGAAAATAAAAAAATCAATAAATGTGTAAAATAGTAATGATGTGAGAGGTCAATATCTGAAAATTGTATATCCTACATAAAAAAGACCTGGACTTCCAAAAAAAATCATGTCGTGATAATTTTATATAGAGGAATAAATTTTTTTCTTAAGCTATATAGGAACCCGTGGATGAAATGAGGCCAAATTATCCAACATTTTTTTCCCCGTTGGAATAAAATATCAATGTTGAAATTATTTTAAACAGGGGTATCATATATAATCCTAGGATTATAGTGAACATTTCATCTTAAATGAATATATTTTTAAATAACTTGTTTCGAATATAATAAAATTCCAAGAGGAAAGATAATATGTTTTATATTTATTAATATAATCATTACAATGAATACAATGAATTAGATAATATAAATTGAAGTAAATTCATCAAAAAAATATGTGTATAAATAATTTTAAAATGTGGATTTTAATTGTAATTCAAAAATTATATTCACTTTATGTAGTTAATAAACTAATAAATTCAGTTAAAATTGTCATTGTATTTGGTAACAATTTTTTCGAAGAAAATATGACTATTATGGTTATATACTAGTAAAATATACTGTTGATATGAATAATATATAAACAAAGAATTTATTATAAATTAATATAAATAATTATCAAGGGAATTTAATAATTTAAAAACTTATTTTCAAATAAAATAATTTTCATTATATTTAATGTTTCCATTTATAAGATAAATTAAATAATATTTTGATTTCGATTAAATAAAAAACCCCGATTTTTTGAATCTTAATAACCAAAAATGAATTAAAATGAATCTTTGGGATTTTTCTATAAAGATTTAGTTTTAGGTAAATAGTTTAAAATAGTATTTTTAAAAATTTCATTTCATTTATAACATTCATATAAAACATCTATAACATTCAATTTATAAAAATCATTTTTGAGCAAAAATCTATTTTTTATTTTCAACTATACATTTATAAGTTATAATTTTAATTTTGATAATAGTATTTCTCAATTTATATCATAAGATATAATTTCTTAAAAATTTATTTTTTTAATATATTTTTTAATTTATTTTTTATTTTAATAACTTTTAAATATTATATATCTTAAAATAGTATAAAAATTACTATTAATATTGTCCAAATTATTTATTATGTTCTATTTTTATTCCTAGAAATAGAACACTTAGGGTAAAACATTTTACAATTGAATATAAAATATTTTTTGTGTTTATATATTTGGGTTAAATGACCTAAATCATATTAAAAGTCAAATAAAAATATATGTTTACGTATTTAGTGAAAATATCTTACCATACATCCATTTTTATACACATTGGATTGACTTTCCATTTTGAAAATTATTTATCATTTATATTAAGAAATTTTATTTACCAAAATTAAATTTCCTAAACGTATTAAATGTGCCTTAAATAACCTCTTAAAATATATACAATAAATTGGAACTATTTCCTAAAATTTGAACCATTTATTTATTAAAAATGTTCCCACATTATCAAGATTCGTTTGATTTATGTGCAGACTATCACTTTTTTATCAATGGTTTTTTTTTATTTTTCATAACCCCCATAAATGGATTTTTAATAAGTATTATTGAATGAATAAATATTTTATCTATTACATTATTAGATATTGAATATATAATCAATTTTTACCTTATTTTCCTTCAATGGAAAATGAAAATATCATCTATATGAAAATGGGGACTACCCACTCCCTATAATGACATAGATCACTCATCACCTCACAAAATGGATGACTATAAGAAAAAATATTATGAGTTAATATAATTTTTAACAAGTCATTAATTTTATGTAAATTTTATATTAATTTTTAACTCCTAATTAACAAATAATTGTTTTTTATTGAAAATTCTGAAACTAGATCATCAATGCTAACATCTTCATAAATCATGATTAAATTTATCAATGAATAAAATTATAATATAAAAAATAATTAAAAATAAACATTTACAATACATTATATACTATAAGAACTATAATATTTTTATTAAACAAATATAATCAGGACCATTTCATGAAGCATGAGAAAAAAAATAAAAATTTCTAACATCAGATGATTAAAATTAAGTATATCTAACTAATAAATATATATAAAATTATTATCATTAAATTATATATATGATAATAGTCATAGTAATGTTATAATATAGGTTAATAATATTATTATTTTTTAAAATAGTAGTTTAATGATCTTTTTTGTAAGTTGGGGGGAAATGTTAATAGATTTTATTGACACAACATCGTTTGTTGAGTCTTAATTGTTACTCATTGACTATGTTTTGATAATATTTTATTCTTATATCATATTAATATTTTATAATTTTATTACTAAAAAATATATATGTAATTAAATTCTGACATCCAAAAAAATATTTTATGATACATTTAAATATTCTTGAGGTTTAATTATGTTAATAATAATTCTTATCTTTATAAAATGGGCACTTTTTCTTCCATAACCATATTCAATCATCCTATATTTGTTTTACATAGATGTTTTTTATACAAATTTTTAATATATATATATTTATTTATTTATCATTACATTTACACATACCTATTTTAAAATGATATATTCATAACACTTTTTATTATAGGGATTTTAATAATGGAATCTTTAAAATTTTAATGGTTTTTCAATTAACAGTCATATATATTGTATTACACTCCACATTTTCATTTGAAACCCTTTATAAAATTTTCATAAATGATTTACCTAAATTTAATACTAATTATATATGAAAATATTTTTTGAAGTCTTCTCAAATGAATCTTTTAAGATTGGATAATTTCTTTCTCATTTATAAAATTCCTAGGAAATGTTATAAAAAATTTGTTAGTAGATTAAAATTGTTTTCCTTATTCAGTTTTAAGAATATTTATCTCCTATGGAGAAATTTTACATTAATCATCTTGTAAATTTCATTACAATGTAATCAATTGAGTGATATATTTTTTAATATCATCCTCTCTTATTCCTGAAGTGATTATAAGTTATGTTATTTAACATTTTTTAAAACACATTTTTTTTCCATTTATTAATTAAATAGTGATGAATTACGGATTTCATAAAGAAATAATATGTATTGTTGTTGACGTTATGAAACCTATATCACACTATAATACATTTTTTATAGTTTTATATATCATGAAATAACATAGTTTGTATATTCAAGGATTTATTCACATGAAAATTAATTGTACATTATATATATATCAGAACATAATGTTTGGTAATTATTTAATAAATAAAAACATAAATGTGGGGTCCTATTTGATATGCTCCAAATATGATGATTTTTTTTATTATGTTCCTTTTCTATAGTTCATTTTTATTAAATGTTCAAATGACATTAAAAAATAAATATAATTTTCCTATTATTGTGAAACAAGAATAATGTTTACTTTCCCATTCTCAAAATTAATAGTTTTTGTTTTTTCATTTGAAATTAATTGTTTTTAAACCATGACTTATGAATAAATACTATTGTTATGTGTTATTTTTAGTTTGATATTTCTCCATCTATTATTTTTTTCCACTACTTTGTGATATAAATCATAGGGACATTTTGATAAGTTTAATTATTCCTTGGAATATTAGATCACCCCTTTTGTTATATTTCCATTCCATGGGTTATGAAAGTGAAGATAAATTTAAAGAATAAAAGATGGGTCTCCATATGATTACAATTATGGAGGAATTTTGAAAAGTACTACCAAATAATTTTTTAATGTATCTAATACCCATAGATGATAAATATTCATTTAATGGGTTGTGAGAATATTTGTGATATTAAGAAATTATTCAAGTTAAATAGAAGAGAAAACATAATTTTTTTAATAAATCGCCTCAATATTTTTTCTTCCAAAAATTAATCTAAAATCTAAAAATTTTAAATATTCTAACCTAATTTTTGAAATGTTTTTTAATTATATTAAAAGTTAAACCAATATTTTTTTATCAACATAAAATGTATTCATCCAAGTATTATTATAAATGGGAATGATAATCACAATGAGAAGTAGTTTAATCAATTATTCCATAAAAAAATATGTTGTGTTTAATATGACATTTTTCCTTAATCTGTGCCCAATGAACATGATCAATTTGGATAATTTCCATAAACAATGAAGGTATAATCAATTTTATGTCAATATTGGATAGGTTATGAATTATTTGTAACATTTCTACATATTTTATAGTTTTTTTATCATCAATTTTTTTTTTAATTTATCAATGAAATTGATTGGAATTGATGAGTTATCACTCACAATGTGTACTTAATGTTTTAAATAAGTAATTTAGAGTCGACATTGACTTATTATTGGCTATAAGGTTGAATATAGGTAAAATGGGGGACAATTACTATAATGTATTACATAAAGAATCATTGAGAGAAATTTTAATATCATTCTTTATTAATGTGGAAAATTGATAGCTCTGACAATTTAAATTCTAGGTATTGTATTAATATTTTTTCATCTGTAAATATTTATAGTATGTAAAAAAACTCACCCTTATAGAAATAAAAATGATCTACCACTTTATTAGAGATGATTCTTTGTAATCTCTCCATAATGGATAGTCTACAGTTATTTTCATCACTAATCCTCATGTCATTTTCTTTTTTATGATCAATTAGTTCATCATGTTCTTACAAAATATATATATTATAATTTAAAATTTATTTTATTTTCATACCCCTAAGAAAATAATTACTCAATTTTTCATTGATTTAAATGATCAGTATAACCATAAAAACATCTATGACATCACCATCAGTGGCTAAGAAGTACCTACAAATGAATTATAGGGATCTCTTTATCATACTCCATATCAAGTATGAGTAAATAATTTATCCTAACTGTATTCCTATTATATCGAAATGTGTACCCACTCTTCGTATGACGTGAGTTGTGGATTGGTCAGTGATCTGAAATTCAAATATTGGGGATCCTTAATTATTAATTATTTAAAGGGTGATTAAAGAATCAGTATAATACTAACATCATAGTCACAAAAGAAATAGTTCTGAACTTTTTCCCTTAATGTACATGGGAGGAAAAAAATATGATCTTTGGTCTAAGTGTGTATTCTATAATGAATAATAATATGACATTCACCTATCCAGAAGAGGGTGGAAAACAACTCCAAATATATATTTCTGAACCATTTTATTTAATTACAACAAATATGATTAAATATGAACCAAATATTAAAGGATATAAAATAAATAAATATCATCTTGAATAATGTATAGAACTTGTGTAATTAATGTTCATGATTTTTTAACAGCATAATTTAATACTAATGGATAATTTTTAATAATTTAATTAAAATAGTAAGAATAAAATTAAATTTATTTATCAACATTTTCTTTTACATTATTTTTTCAATCATTCAAACATTTTTCTTCTTATTATTTATATTGAAATATAAGTTCCATCTAATTATTTTTTGGAAACTCAAATATATATATTATAATTTTTTTGATTATTATTCTCAAATTCATTAGAAATTTCATTTTGGATTACGATATGATCATTTTCTTCTTAATTTTTTTTCAACCACTCTTAGTGGAAAATGTAGGAAATTATCCATAGATATCACTATTATTGGGTGGGAAACATCGATTTTTATCTATTATTCTTGACTATAGGAAATTATCTAAAGTATAATATTAATTAGACATCCTATGATTATCTATAAACTTATCTGAAGCATTTTGAGTCTTTTATTAGTCTAATTTTTTTATAAACATCTCCAAAAAGCACATACATCCTCTTGAGGAATTGTGGGAGCCGAAATATATCTTTTTAAAATAATGGGTTCAGATGTTATTCAAATTAATGGGTAGGTTTCTTCATAATAACATACCCAATTCATGAATGTTATGGTTTCTGCTATACAATGGTTATAGTTATTTGAAAATGGTTCATTTCATGCTTGCATCATTATATAGTAACAATAACACCCCATCAAATTTGAAGCGTTTCATTTTTGAATAAATTTAAATTATGTTTGAAGTTATCTTTATACTCAATTCCATGTTAATCTTAGGATACACACAATAATGAATTTTCTTCAGTTACATGCATGCCTAATTTTTACAAAAGAAACCATATATTATTAAAATATTTTTATTAAATATAATAATTTACAACCTAGTAATTATTTTTTTGGTAAATAATAATATTAACATTTCATGACATGTCCCTAGGGGCTCGTGTCATGACTACCCAATGCCTTCTCCCCCAATGGTCATGGGCTAGTGACTAGCGTCGAAGACCTCAACCTGAAAGTGGGAGGCATTTCCATGAGTACTTGTATGATCAAACACACCCAACTACATCCTAACACATTAAAGCGTGTAAACCAGTACCACTAAAATAAGGATAAGTACAAGTACACCTAAAAGTAAGTGGGCTAGAATTAAAATCCAACAACAAATTGAAAACAAAAGGTTAAAAACCCATGATTTCTATCTGAAAAAACCCCCTACATGATCATGAGACTAATGATGCTACTAGAATCTAAAGTATTATGTCATGTCCACCCAATCCTACTGGTCCCCGCCTGGTCCTATACCACAATGTACAACATCAAAGCGTCCATCAGTCCCATCTCCCTGAGCTCCCCTATCTAAATGTCGGTCTTCTACACCTGAAAAAACTTGTGCATGCAAAGCCAGTGCAAGGGTGAGTAACAAAATACTCATTAGGGACCCCAAAACAAAATGTAAATACAATACAACAGTTATCATGTAATGCACAAAACACAAGATAGTTACACCAGGTATATCCTAGGGTAGTAATAATAGCATCATCAGTCACATCGTCAAACACCTCGGCTGCTGGTGAACTCCTCCTATAGCGAGTACAGTGGGCCTTTCAAGTGATGAAGATGTGCTTCCCACTAACTGTGGACTACTTAGGTACTCATATCCTATCACTTACCATGGGAATGCAATGTCATAGAGAGGTGCTTCCCACTAGCCATGGCCAACTGAGGAAATAATCCTAATCACATACCATGGGCTTGCAAATTCACATATAGGGGCTTCCAACTGTGGGCCTATCATGTCACATAGAGATGCTTCCCACTAGGATAAAAGTCGGCTGTTTTCATTTATCAATCTGTCATAGGGTACTCTGTGTAGTTTTCTTAAGAGAATCACACCTCAATTGCTTATTTTCATCTGAACTATCACGAAATATTCCATAGAGCATGCCAAAATAATCTCCATGTTTAAAGGGTCCCAACGACACAAATTAATTGTCAATAAGACAGTAGTTTCACAGCTTCATACATTTTTGTAACCAGGGGGAGGTTTCAATGGGTATTGATCTGACCCAGTCAGACAAACCCAAAAAACCTGGCCCTGGGGTCCCACGTGCCTTTTTTTATTAATAAGGTCATGACCCAACCCGGCATTGGTCGAGGTCGGTCAGGTCTGGACTTTCCAGTAGGCCAGGCCCAAAAGGCCTCACTTGATCTGGCCTAATTGAATGAGGGTCCTATCCACTATGTTTCCTGGTGATGTAGTCTAGTCCGGCCGACCTGAATGCGGTGTTGGTTCGATCTCCCAGTGTGGGTCTAGCCCGCTTGGTGTATGTCCAGCCTACGAGAGTGGGTTAGGCCCCTTGGAACATGTTTCGACTGCAAGGCCTAGGTTTAGCTTCCCAGATAGGGACTGGCCGAGCGGAGAGGACGATATGAGTACTTGGGAAGCGACAGCCTACCGTATCCCCTCCCAGTCCAAACATTTCCCATAAGTGGTGGGTTGCACCTCCAACATGGAACCCGCCTAGGGACACGCCCATATCTTGTTGTGGCCAATGGGCCATGACCTTCTGCCAACCCCACAGATGCAAGGAGCTCCTCCTCTTACTGCGGTCAAAGACCACTACATCTAGCTCATCCAAATGGCCCAGATGCTTTCTATCTCTCCAAGTGGCAACCCCCTAATGTCGCATCCTCAAGAACGTCGTTTCACCTCACGAGAAATGGTCTCCCGATCAACATGACCAACTGATGTATACCACCTACTCTATGCGGGCGGCATGTTTATCCGCTAATGCTACCACAGCTGGCACAAGCACACTGGTAGAATGTTTAGGAGCCCACAAAACATGCTCCAGTGGTCCATCCTCCGAGCACTCTTCATCTGTGCCCTTCAGAGAGCACCCTCTTCACCATGTTATCTTAAACATTCCTTGCCACCATTTCTATGGTACATCCTCCATGAATGCACATGTGGAGGAACTCTTTCATTATTTTTGTCAAGCCAAGGCCTCTGAATTAGATATTTGTAGATGGGGGAGGTTTGGGGAGTTTTCTTTCAATCATTCCATAACATGATTTGGACCCCAAATATAATAACCCAAAAAATAGACACCCGTCCACATAATTCATGAATAGAAAATAAAAATATTCATTGGTGGATCCATGTTCATTGTTTTTAGAATAGGAAGGGGAATAATATCAAATCAGAACCCCTACCTCTTACGACATTCATTGTCGCGATGTTCATCTTGGATTATTTAAGTCACTGGTGTCTATTGCCAACTCCATTCCGTGAAAGTTGTTGAAGATGATTAATTTCCACCATTATTCATCATTATTTTCTGGGGTAGAATTTTGTCAGAGGTTTTCTATAGAATCCTCAAAAATATTAGTCCGTATTTTCCCAGAGCGTCGAACAAAAAAAAGGATCATGTCATATCGTCTCCATTATGATGTAACATTGCATTGTTTCCGAATTTTATTTAAGGAACATCATAACTGTTACATGTCATTAAATCATCATTATATTGAAGGTTAAGGAGACATTAATGATCCTCATTAACGAGAATCTTCATCACCCCACAACATCAATGTCCGCTAGTAAATGTAGAGAAAAGAAACTAAATAATTATTTTAATTTATGTTATTCTTTTTCTTCAATAGTCTGAATGTTTACTTTTTTCACTCGTCCCTAGCTAGATGAACATAAGTAATTTCTAGGTGAATTATTCCATTTAGAATTCAACAGTGACCTCAGATATTTGGTCTGAGAAATAGTTCCATAGAGAGAAAATCATGCTTGCACGTTTATTGAATGTACCGTAAAAAATTTCAAAATTCATTTTAAATATATCTCAATATTTGAATGGAATGCCTTTGAATTTTTTGATCTGAAAATAATTCTATATAAATAATAAAATTAAATGGAAATTCCAATATGTTACATTATAAACTTATTAGGGCTTTACATCCACAAAATCCAAAACAACAACTATAAAAAAGATGGGGGTTCTAAGTACGAATCTGAGCATCCCACTCGCACATGCTCTTCTTGAGACTCTTCTACTAATACTGAATGAACACAATAGGAATCAACATCCCCCATAGGTCCCTCTCTGTTCGATCATCTATCTCCACTGGTACTCTAAAAACAACTCCCCTTCATCAATTTCCAGCTTTCCACAGTCGATGACGTGCGATGGATCATGAACATACATCCTCAGCTACAACATGTGGAGAACATCATTCACCCAGTGCATTTGTGGAGGAAGAGAATGGCAGTATGCCACCTCGCCAAATTATATTACGACCTAAGAAAATCCAATGATCCTCGAAGATAAATTTCTGTCTTGGCCAAATATCCTTACTTTCCATTAAGGTGAGACACGAAAGAAAACATGGTATCCCTCCCCAAACACCAAGGGACTCCATCTCTTTGTAACCAGTACTATTATAGGAGGTCCTAGTATATCTTCACCACACCAGGAAATACCACTGAAATGGATGAATAAAATTTATTCAACACCTCCAAACATAAAATCACTCATACTATGTTGTGTCCTCTAAAAATGATGATGTTATCTCCACATACTAAAATACATCAGGAGATTGTCATGAGGATAACTGAGAATGTCAGGACTCGTAGTAAACATCCACCGATTCTACCTCTCTGAATTGTTGTAAGAGTGAGGGAGTGACAATCATTTACTGATGTTTTGCTACTACACCATCATCAATGAAGGATTTCTGCATCGCAGCTAGCTGCTCTGTTGCCTCACATAGAAACTGTAAACCAAACCCCCTATTGATTATGTCATCCACCACGTTCCCCTTACCAATAGTATCAATTATCTAAGAGTCATAGTCCTATTGGAAATGAAGCCATAACCTCTATCTCAACTAATAAAAACCCTACAAGAACTTTTCCATCGAAGTGAAAGGCTAATACATTTTACGTACTGATGTGCCTATTGACCCATTAGTCATTGGTAGATGTTCTAGACTACCAATTGATTAAATTTATGGTTTTCTACACATAACCTCAAACATTGGGTGTTTCTAATCCAATTATCTAAAATTCCCCCACCTACACCCCTTACTTATGAAGCATTATGAAAGCCATTCGATATATTGTTGTTGATATCTGTTCCATCTCGTGGTGTAGAATGATACTTTAGTCCCTCGCCATGAAATGAGGTAACCCTGTAAACATATTTTAAAAATAAATTCCCACACTCCACCTCTATTATTGCTAACTAAAAATTGAAAACATCTACTACCAAAAGGGTATGGCCAGCCGACTCAAAAGTGACCTAATGCACACTCTTATGTAGAGTTAATTTCGTGTTGTCCGGGTTATCCATTTTTCACTAACCACGAAAAAAAAGAATTGCAACATTGTTGATATAACATATCATTTTCCCCCAAAAAGTAAATTTGAGCCTGAAATGTGGATGACCATTCCATACCCAAACTAACATCGTAAGGCCTCGACGCTACAACAAAGAGGTTACAACCAAAACTCTCACCTCAAGGTGAAGATCACAACTTCGACATAAGTGTGATTTTGAGTATCCTCCCATAAGAATATCTAGATATATGGATCAATTCAATTTTATAATTATAATCTCTAGGTACTGATCAAGATTCGTGACAAGAAGTAATTATAAGCACTTATGTCTATTAATATGGAAGACAAGGTTATGAAGACACAGACTGTACCTTAGGTCTTATATAGATCATTGTGGTCATAATCCTCTCCTTACTAGAGATGATCTTGCCACTATCTGCATGCTCCCTAATGTAGGGGTGGACTACATAGGGGTGATAGCAGTAACACCTCGATCCATCGCCCACCACCTGTCGTTCGGCCAGCTCCCCTACCATTTTTGCCGCCTGTCAGAATTCCTTGCTCAAACTGATGTCGCTACCTCAGTGGCCCCTTGACTGTATTTTAGTCTTCTGTATGGACGGTCCAGCAGTCATAATCTATTATTCCATTAATATTTCATGAGTAGCAATGCATGTGCCCCATATTACTCCCTCTGGCCTAGGAGCCACACACTATTGACCCAGAGTCCTGGGGTCGGCCTCTGAAAGACCTATTTGGCTTCGGCCCCTACATCAGCTATATGATTCCCGCCTAAGACACTGCCTCCTGGGTTCTTTCCATATCTCTATATATAGGTTCCATATCCCCTAGTAATCTTTCCAGTAAAAGGGATTGCTCCAGCACATCGGCCAGGGGTAGGTATACTAAGAGACACCACTTAATGCGTGATATCTCGCTTGAGTTCGTGCTCAAAGTATAGATCCCAAATGAGAGGGTCCCATACAATATCTTTTGGTTAGAAAAAAGGATCTGTGAACCTTGCCAAGTATGGCTCCACCATCATGTTTTCCTACTATAGGTGAAGCGGCTCCGGGATGCGCACATAGCGCATGGTCACCAAGAAAACAATACTATTGGAAAAGCCTCTTGAAGTCAACCTAAATGAGGGTTTCCTTAGCGTCAGTTTGGATGGTCAAACTCTACCATCTCCTTATTGAGACCTATATAAGGATCACTGCCATGATTGTCGTTTAGTACGGAGGTGTCCTTACTATGCAGAAAACTGATGTCATAGCCTCCAGCCAGTCCTCAGTGACCTGAGGATCAGTCCGTCTCCTGATCCTAGGAGGTATCTACCTCTAGAAATCTTGAAGGGATCTAATCATATGAATATCCTATTTAAGAACTGATGATAGTATATGTTAACCATTAGGTGGTGTAATAATTGGTGAACCACCCGTTGGGGCCGTCTCTTGAACTACTCCCTGAATGGATGCCTCTTTTCTTGGTGAGCCGTCCCCCTGACCTCGTATCCAGATACTAGCTGGTCATCCATGTGGATGGATTCTTGTATAGATTAATATGTTCCACAGTTATTAGGTTATTCCTGGTGAGGTGACACTTTTTCAAAATAGGGATACAATTGTGCTACTTTTGTTTTAATGTATTGAGTTGAAAATAGAATTCATGGTCCTGGTGTATGGATACATCGGCCACCAAACCTACAATGGACTCCCTAAATATGAACGTTGGACTCACAACCCTTTACACTATTAACAAAAAACAAATCACAGACTCCTAGTCTATGAGGGGGAACCGAATGCCCCATGGTACCACTTTTTCATGAGCTAACCCTAGGTCCTATGCTATGACTATGCCATGCCTACCTCTCGAAAGTCAGGGGCTAGTGACATGTGCTGAATGCATCAACCAGAAAGTCGGAGGAATTTTATTGAGTATATGTACGCACAAACCCATCCATCCACATCCCATGACACTGAAAGGGAGAAACCTATACCACTAAAACAAGGATGAGTGTAGGTACAACTGAATGTAAGTTGTCCAGAATAAAAACACAACAATGAAATGAAAACACCATATAGAAAAAAGAAATCTTGATGGCCATAAGCGAAAAAACCCCACCTAATCATGATGGGAGTAATGATACTTGAAGACTATGATGTATGTCTTGTCTACCATGTCCAATTGGTCCTCACCTAGTCTAGGCCGCCATGTCCTCCATCGAAGAATATGTCAGTCCCGTATCTCTGAGAACCCCGGTCGATTGGTCAGTCATCAGCACTAGAAACAACATGATCAAGAGAAGCACATTCAAGGGTGAGTAATGGAGTATAATTAATGGATCTCAAAACAAAAATTAAATAACAAATAGAAATTCTCATGTAAATATTAGAAAACAACACAACTAACACCAGGTATATTCTAGGGTCGTAGCAGTACCATAAATAATCTCTTTGTTCAACACCTAGTAACCTAGAGAGCTCCTTCTCTAGCATGTACAGTGGACCACCTATGTCACAAAGAGGTGCTTCCCACAATCCTTGGACTACATTGGTGCTTTTCCCCCATTGCATACCATGAGCATGAGATTTCATATAGAGGTGATTCCCACTAGACATGGCCCACAAAGGTACTTATCATAATCATGTACCATGGGGATGAAAATTTATAGAGAGGTTCTTCCCACCATGAGCTAGCTAAGTCACAGAGAGGTGCTTCACACTGGCCAATAGACACCAGTCACTAGGCCTCATCCGGTGGAAGGGTTCATTACATAGTATAATAGTTATAAGCACTCCCCAATCCTTTAGTACCATCTTAATTATCATAAAAGATGTCCTAGAGCATGAGAAAAGATCCACCTCATTGATAGGGTCCCAATGCTGTAAACGTATCATCAACCGGATGCGCGGTTTGCAAGATATGGTTGTTTAGTAACCAATTGACCAACTGTGGCGGGCCTTGGTCTAGCCTGGTCAGACCGACCCAACCAACCATTCCTAAGGGTCCCACATAAAGAAGTTTTTTAAGATAGACATGACCCGACCCAATTCTGGAAGAGGTCGGTCTGGTCTGGCCGGACCAGTAGGCCAGGCCCAGAAGTCCTCGATGCACCTCGCTCGGTTGGCTGAGGGTCCAATCCATCGATTCGCCTGGCATCTTGGTATAGTCTGGCAAGGCCTAAATGGGGCGCAGTTATGGTCTAATAATGTTTTTCTGGAAATCCGGGGGTGGGTCCATCCCGCCAGCATGGGTCTCACCCACTGGGTTTGCGCCCAGTCTGACATATGGGTCAGGCAACATGGTGTTGCTATTGTGATATCATGGGATGAGGCAGCCAACTGTGTCCCCTCCTTGCCCAAATGCGGCCCACGAGAAGATCGCCACACCTCTTACGTGATCCATGCCTAGCACCGTGTCCAGCTCCTGCCGTAGACAACATGCCGCAGCCATCCAACTACCCCACGAATGCATGGGTATCCTCTACCTACCGCAGGCATGGATCGCAACTTCTAGCTCATCTGAATAGCCCGAACACAGTTCATCCCTACACATGGAACCCCACGTAGTGTCGCGTCCTCCAGCGCACCACCTTGACTGAGAAGCCATGATAACCCAATCAACACGGCTCACCGGTGCGGTCTGCCTCCTACATGCATCTTGCATGGCCAACCATCGTTGTTGTAACTATCAGTTCCAACACACTGGTAGAATTTTTAGTAGACCACTAGACACTCTCAAGTGGTCCTTCCTCTGAATCATTGGCCGATGTGGCCTCCGGTGAGTGGCCAATTCATTGCGAGGACCCCAAACCTACAATGCCCCCATTTCAAGGGTACAGACACCCAGAACGCACATACGGAGGCCCCCGGGCTTTGTTCGTGTTGGCCTAGGGCCTCCTCTATAAAGGATTAAAGACGGGGGTGGTTCGGGGGGTTTTAATTCAATATATCAATGAAATGATTTGCACCCTGAATAAAATAACCCCAATAAAAAACACCCTCTCACAAAACACATGAATCTCAGATCAACCTATTCATGTGTTGATATTTGTTCTTCATTTATAGAAAAGGATGTGTGATAACATAAAATCAAAAACTCCTACCTCGTATGATGTCTGATGTTGCAGAATTTGATATCAAGGTATTAAGATGTTGACGTCACAAATCTATTCAGCAAAAGGTATTAATGATGATGATGTTCCACCAGTGTTCTTCATTCTTCCATGGGGTGTAATTCCGTTATAGGTTCACCAAATAATCCTCACAATTGTTAATCCTTACTTCCCCAGCACCTCGAACTTTAAATAAAATCATGTCGCAGCGCATATATTATGATGCAATGTCACATTGTTAGGCTATTTTATTTAAGAAACAACTTCATTGTTACGTGTCATTAATGAATTATTATGGTATGGGTTAACGATCCATTAATGAGCCTAATTACTGTGCATCTTTTTCACCTCATCACTTCCACATAGTTTCACCACCCATCAATCCAATGTGATAAAATAAATAAAATAAATCATTTAAATTTTTTATTGGTCTTCTCCAAAATTCCGGTTATTGTAGACTGATGATAAGTCATTTCTAGCAGAATCCTAGCATTACTAATTTAGTGGTTCCCTTATATTTTCGATCTGAGAAACGGTTCAAATGATATAAAATCCGTCCCGCATGTTTACTAAAATTACCGTGAAAAAAGTTCACAATTCCATTTCGAGCTCTCTGGACCTCGGAATCATATGCTATCAAATTTCATGGTCTTGAAATTATTCCATATAAATAAAAAAAATTACAATGAAATTCAAAGACATTACATAACAAACATATGAAAATATAGGTTTGATTTCATTGGATACAAAATAATTTGAAATGAATATACAAAAAAAACTGAATATATAAGAAATTGTTTCATAATGAACTATTTTTAAGCTGAAAAATTAGTTTTACCCTAATATAATACATTTTTAAAATTAATAAATGACCATATTATAACTAAATTTATTATATATTCAATAAAATATTTTTTACATTTTTCTAATATATATAGTAGGCGTAAGGAATGAACAACCACAATATTACAGATACAAGCCTATATTTTTATTAAATTTGGTTACAACATTTTGATGGAGAAGATTTATTAAATAAACATTAAAAAACTTTCATAATATATTTTTGGTTGATTAAATGTTTTATTTTCAATATTAATAAAAAATATTATTATATTTTTTTATATTTTTCATATAAGTTTCATGTTTGGATGAATAGTGATAACATATTACATTTTAATTATAAAAAAAATTCATCTAAATTATATAAATTGTATTCATAGTGAGTTATAAAGGTTAAATATATCAGTTTTTATCTATTCTTGTAATTTAGGTCATTATAAATAATTTCAAATTTAATAAAGACATAAAAACAATTCAATCTTTTGAATTTTTTTACTTTAAATGCATATGTCTCATTCCTTCAATTGGATTGATTTTAGATTAACTATTAGACTTATGATTATTTAATTTTGAAAAATGTATTCTATATATGGAATCATTATGTCATAATTATGTAAATATTATTCTTTTATTTTTGGGTAAAATGAATACCATCATTAGTATTTTTTTTAAATTACCACAGTTAAGAGTAAATTAGGTAATTGTAGGTAATTATAATATTATAAGTAATATAATGATACCATAAAACTTGTTATTAATTTATTATATGATTTATTTTTGACCAAAATAATCATTGGGCAGATTTTATTGCCTCTATGATCCACTGGAATGATTTTAATAATTTTTTGTATTTTTTTTCTAAAGGAATGCCAATATGTAACACACCTGTTTTTAGTAAGTATTAAATTTATTATATATGGATATTTATAATATATATTAAACTATTATTCATAATTTTAAAACTTAATTTTTTCCGTGTGATAATATATTTTTTAATTTTATTGAATAAAAATTAAAATTAATGTATTTCACAATGGTAATGAAATAAATGTTTTATTAATGGAAAAGTGAAATAAATGTTATTAAAAATATAAAACTAAATATAATTTTAAATGATTAATTTAATAAAATAATTATCTAGGTCACTAAGATATATTATGTTTATACCTACACCTACACACACTTCCGCCAAATGGGAAACCAATTTTAGTACATGTATGTCGAACTACAGCCTAATGAAATGTTATCATTCGTTGTTCCTTTACCACCTATCATGCTCAGTCATTATATAGGAATCATTGTTTTTATAATTAATATATTATTTTTATGTTATCTTCATACAACTTGTATTTTTATATGACACATAACATTATGATTTCCATTTTGTGTTAATGCAAAAACATTGTTTGGGGAACAGTGGACTATCACAACCTCAAAGTGATTTCATTCATACACACTATATATAGAATTTATAAATGAAATTTTTTAAAAAAAACTTATAAATAGATTACATATATATGACACTATAATTTTAATATACATATATTTCATTTATTTCACATTCTTTTAATATTTAAAAGTAAGGAATTCATTAATCATGCATACATACAGTCTACTGTATCCATGAATGGGGTAATTAATGTGTTATCTACAAGTCTTATTAATAATTAAATATATATATATTGAATATATATTATATTTAAACCAGGGTTTACATTATGGATATTATTAAATCATGTTCTATCTTATTATAACAAAAAATAGCAAACTAAAACATAATTGAGTAACTATACAATTAACACTAGGAATTGAGAAAAATAATGAATGATTTTTTACAGATGACTTATAAAATAATATAATAAGATAAAATATGATTTAAATATTTTAATAGTGTTATGATATAAATTAATACAATAATATAAAACATTATAAATTATTTTAAAGAACAGAAAACTAAATAGGAAGTGTGAGGTATGTGTTATTTTTCTCACTTTTACTTCCCTAGGAAACATGTCATATACACTACATGATTATTTTTATTTTGTTGTATAAACATCCCATGAATTTATATTATGTGTATTATTATTAATATTATGTTATTGTTATATCAATTTAACATAATTCCATTCATGTTTAATACAATTATTAGAGTTATAATTTAACAAAGGTTTATTTTACAATCTAATTGTTATTCCTAATTGTTTTTATTTATGTCCCCCCTAGAAAATATTTCAAATCCATGTTTTAGTATTTTAAATATGTTTTTAAATTTATTTTTACTATTATTGGATTATTTTTTATATTTTACATAAATCATTATTTACTTATTATAAAAAAAATTATGATGAATATTCCATCTATTTTCTATAACATTCTATGATATGACTTTTCATTACAAATGTTAAAGAAATGTTTTTCAAACATATACATCCTGAACTAAATTTCCCACCATCATGAATACCTATTGATTTTAATGGTACATTGAAAATTTTTCTGGTTATTGTAAACAAAATACATTATTTTATAAATGTTTGACCATTTAAAAAAATTATTACAAATTTGTATGAAATTATAATCTCACTTTTTACATCAGTGTGATAAAGGAGATATTCACCACTTACAAAATTTTTTGAGGTTTATCTACTACCCCATTTGGTATATCATTTCAGAAATCTATTTATATTTAGGGTTCTTAATGTTTTATATTATAATTATATAATTATTTTTGGATTATGATTCAAATATGTCAATGTTCATTGGGAGACACTGATTTAAAAATATGATTGTAAATAAATTAGTCAATATAATAGCAACAATTTCGAAATATAAGACATGGGTTGGGCACCATTTAATGAAATTCCATTGATGCATCAGTAGTCTCTTGAGATAAAATGAGTCGGTTACACACCCTTCAATTTTTGGTCCAAGTAAAATAGATAGGTTTCTACCCTTAGACATAAACTATCATATGAAAGGTCTTGTTGATAGTTATTGATTATAATATATATTATTTTAAGTAATTAAGCATATGCATTATTTAAATTTTTATTTATCCATGAGATTTTGTTTCATTATATTTATGGATGCATTTCACTCAATGTTCATTGATTGAATGGACTGTTTTTAGTTATTTACCTTTTTATATTGGTTATCCCTTATATAGTTATTTAAATGGAATGTTCTTTCAGTCATTTACCATTAATTTTTTTATTTGGTATCTTTAGTTAATTATTTATCCCCCTTTATTTTTCATTATATAGATCTTATGCACACCCATTTTTTTTTCTATTTTTGTATGATTATGATGTTGAATTTTCTTAATGAGGTCAAGGATGAACATTATTATTTTTTCATTATAATATTTTGTTTTTTTAAAAGGAATAAGGGATACATATAGTTATATATTTATTAAACACTACTAATTTTTTCTGTACTTCAGGGTTGTATTCCTAGTACTCATGTTACTGTAACAAAATAATGTACCAGATCCAAGATTTTGTGTTCAGGGCATTACTGTTTGTCTTAGAAAAGTTAGTAGCAACCTTGAGATCAAAATTTAGGAAATCATGGATTAGAAAACATAACCGTATGAATAAATTTGTAGATAAATATATGTATAGTATATCAACCTGTATATTATTTATTACCATGGATATCCTAGGTTAAACCTCACGATTTAGATATTGAGAAATTTTCCAGATTTAGTCATCCTATAAATTATTCTTCAAGACTATATCATTATGATCAAGGTTTCTCACATGGTGCATTGGGATTTGGTCAATGGATAGAATTAGAAATGTTATAAAAGTAATAGTTATACTACTGATGATGTCGACACTACAAAAGTAAAATGAATGCAATGTTGTATTGGGGATTATGTTGATCAAGTATAGATAATAGCTTTTCAATGAGGTAGAATAAAGAATATTCTTATGTAATTTTATTCAAGAATTATTTCATCAATGTTGATATGATAATAAGAATAATGAGATATATGAGGATTTTACAGTAGTAATTATTCTTTATGCATTTGGAAGAATTCATTTTTTTCGTTAATATTTTGTGGTGATCAATGTATTGAAATATTTTGTATGTGAAAAACAATATAAACACTACGTTGTTTGGAAAATATAATGTTAAGATTATTTTATGAAATGTTGACACCCTTTGGACTGTGTATTTGGAAATATGTATTTTAAATGAGTCTTAAGGTTGTAATGGATTGATTTAAATGTTGGATAGTATTGTTTGATGATATATTATGATTCATCATATTGGAAAACATGTGCTAAGAATCTAGGTTTCAGTGAAAATTTAATGTTCGAAGAAGGAATCATGGAACATATGATTCAAAAAATTGATTCAAAATTTAAAAATTAATCTTGATCATTGATTTCTAGGTTCGTGGTTTAATGTAAAAAATAGATCGAAGAACATATAAATCAATTGATTATTCTTATGACATGGAAAGTAATCATGTTTGTTTTTTCTTATGTTCTTATTTGAATATTTAAACAATCCATAAACTCTAAGAATAGAATTTTTAAAAACAACATTATAAATGAAAATTTATTACTAATAAATCAATATTCATTAAACTGATTAAGAATTTCATATTTATTATGGTGGAATTTCAAATTAACAATTTTTATATCACTCTAAATAAGAACATGAGAGTTGTGTTTGTCATCAAAATCTATGTTTTCATATTATTTTAATCATCTCCTATTTGACGACATAGTATTTTGGTAATCATTTCATTTCCTTTTACCTTATATAAAGAAGATGTTTTATTAAGCCTGTTGACAATGTGGGTTTTTTGACAATTATTTATTTTCTAATTTCAATGCATAGACATCCGAGATCATTTGTAATTTGGGAAGATGAAAATTTATTACAGTGGGGATAATGTTCCACCCCAACACATTACAACATTATAATTTTAAATAAATTATATTTTCTTCCTAGAATTATTTATATGAAACACCATGTTAGGATTATGCTACACACAAAATTGAATTGTCTTGAATTACACAAAAGGCTGAGTTTTACTGAACAAAAAACATATGATTAAAATGATAATATTTAATATATTAAGATATAGCCTAGCTGTTAAGTTGGAGTTTATGAATTTTATTATCTAAAACATGAAAATATACATTTTAAATAGTATCTTGGATATTAATTATAAATAAATATATGAAGCAATTGAATATATAGAAAATGTTTTTATGATGAACTATTTTTAGGTTCAAAAAATTGTTTTATCCTAATAAATTAAACTAATAAAAATTGATGATCTATATTAATGTAATTAATATATTATAAATTCAATCAAATGTTTTTTACATTTATACAATATGTTTAATATGCTCAATATAACAATAACAAAACTATTATACATAAAAACTTATATTTTTTTAAAATCAATATTACTACAATTTGAGGGAGAAGATGTTTTAAATATATTTTTAGACACATTAATATATTTTATTTTACATAATAAGAAAGTTATTTTAAATGGAATTATAAAAATTTACTATCTTTAAAATTTTTGTGTCTTTCTGATAAGTTTCACATTTGGATAAGTTTCGATAAAATATTGCATTTTAATTGAAGATAACATTTATATATATAATTTATAGTGTTAAATTATATTATTAATTTATTTTAAAGTATAATTAGATATGTATTTTATCAGTCATTTATATTTAGTGTGTCCAAATAAGTTTTTCATTTAATAAGGATATATTAACATTTCATCCTTTTGGAAGATTTCACTACCAAAAACTTGTTTTCTCATTCATTCAGTGGGAATAATTTAAAATAAATTTCTAAAACGTATTAATTTTGAATTTTGAAAAAAAAATTCCATATTTTTAATCTATATTTCGAAATTATGTAAATGTGTTCCTTTTATTTTTTTTGAAAATATTAATACAAACATTAATATTTTTAAAAAAATTACCAAAATTAAAGGTAAATTGAGTAATTAAATGTAAAACTAATATTATAAATATTATAAATCTACAATAAAACAAGATATAATTGTATTTAATGATTTATTATCTTCCATAATAATCCTTTTTATAATTTTTTGGCCTATTTTAGCCACTTGTATTACTTCAATAATTAGTTAGTTTTTTATTCTAAAAAATGCCCAATAAGTTACAATCATTTTATTAATAATGGTTACATTTTTTGTATATGTATATTTATAGTATGACTTAGATAATAAATATTAATTTTAAATATAATACAATATATCAATAATTGAAACTTATATTTATCATTTTGGGTAAATTCAATTATATTATAATCTTTCATAATGGCGATGCTGTATTTTTTCAACTAATGGAAATATCAAATAAATGTTATTAAAAATATTAAAATAAAAATATGATAATATTAATTCCATCCAATAAATTTATTTATTTAATTGATATATTATGGATTCTTTAAAGTTTTTATTTGAAGTTGTATTCTATATTTATATTTCATATAATTAAAGGAAATAAATAGTGTCAGAATTGACATTAATGATATTTTAAAACAAATAATAATATTATAAAAAATATAGAATTCATAAAAATAATAAATTATGTAAAATTATTTTTATATAATTTAAAATCTCATAAATTACTCATTTATGGTAATATTTTTATTTTATATTATCTATATAAACCATTAATGAGTAAACATTCCAATTTGTCATTGTAAGAGTAAAAAGGATTAAGATAGGGTCAAATCAAAAAGATAAGGGTACTAATGTGTCATAAACATGTAAAAAAGTATTGGTTGAGATTATTTATACCAATAAACATATTATATTCTATATAACTCAATTTTTATAAATTTTTAAAAGAAATTTAAATTATATTAATTTAACATCTTGGGAGTTTCTAGATGTACCCCTCACATAAATTATAAAAGACACCCTTATCTACATCCTCAACCCATGGTGAGATTTATATAATGACAAAAACTACCCAAATAAGCAAAACAATTACATACCAACATCAAATAAAACAACATTTGTGTATAAATATAACCATGTATGTGTATTCGTATATACCAAAATAATTTACCTAAAAACGAATCCACGTTCTTCAACGACCACATTAGTTATATTTATTTCCCCACTCCTTCATTTGTTATTATTAAATGATTATATAATAAAAGATTATTTCAAATATACATATATTTCTTCATTTTAAGATTTCTACAAACACTTACACACACATCCATCAATAGGGTAATTAATTTTTCGTTTGCGTATGACTAACTATAGCCACACAAAGTGATGTCATTTGTTTTTTCCTTTAACACCTCTCATTGATGGTCATTATGATGAAAACACTATTATTATATGATATTTATGATATTTATGTTAACTTAATAATATTTTAATTTTAATATAACACATACTATCATTATTTCAATTTTGTGTAATGATTATATCATCATTTGTAGAATTGTGGACTACAGACTCATCAAAGTGATTTGATTCGTTCACACTATACTTGGAATGAATAAAAGATACTTTTATTTAAAATATGTAATATATGTGAACTATAAAATATAAATTAATTTAAATATTCATTTATATCCTTTACTTTTAATTCTTTTAATATAGAAATGAAATAATTATTCTATTCATGCTTACATATAGTTTATAGTCTCCGTGAATGGTGCATTTCACTTCTCATCTCCAAATTTTTAAAATCATTCAATATATATATATATATATATTGAATATATAAGACTTTTTATATAATATTTTACAATATTTATATTATTATATCATGATATTTTTAATTTTATCAACTAATGAAAAGTCAAAATATACTCAAGTAACACGTAAATTATTACAGGAAATAATGAATAATGATTATCAATTATTAAAAAATATGTGATTAAATAATATAATTATAGAATATATGATATTATAAATATGAATAAGGTTTAAATATTAATTAATAAAGTGATTTAAATAATTATTCAGGAGGTTAATTATTGTATAACTAAAAATGAATCATGAGTTAAATGATTTTTGTCTCACTTTTATTTATGTGCGACACATGCCATATACAATACCTCTTTATTTTATTGTTGTGTATACATCCCAAGAATATATTTTATTAATATTAATCAATATATTATGGTATTATCGTATCCAAAAAATTTAATTTCATTCATGAGGAATATTATTCTACAAATTATACATTAGTAAAGGGTATTTCACAATTTTTTCTTGATTCAATATTGTCTTTGTTTATCACTCCCACAGGGAAAATGTTTCTTCCATGTTTGTTTTTTCTAAAAATAAGTAATAAAATGATTTTAATATTAATTAATTACGATTTAAATTAATTTTTATATTTTTTTAGTATTTATACAAATATTTAAATGGAATATTCCTACCATTTTGTAATACTTTGTACGTTATGGATTTATTTACCATAGTTAATGGAAATATTTTCTATTTAATACAACATGAGTGGAATGTCCCACAATCAAGACATCCTATTTATTTTAATATTAATGTAAACTTTTACACATATATTTTGATTGAAATTATTTTCTTTTATAAATGTGTCACCTTTGAAAAAATGATTACCAATTTTTAAGGAATTCTCATATCACATTTTACATCTATAATATATGTTTCATATTCACCACATAAGTATTTTTTCTAGAGTATATAATACCATGTTTAATATATCATATGTTGAATCTATGTATCTTAATTTTATAAATTTTTTCATTTGATAAATAATTACATTTATGGGGAATGTGATTCAAATATTTCAATGTGGAATGCGAAACTTGGATATTAAAATATCATTTTACCATGATTATTCAATATTTGAAGACCGATTTCAATAATAAATACATGAGTTCTGAATATCTTAATGATATACCCCCATTGAATTTGTATTCTATTGGGAAAAAATCTATTTGTGGAAAACCCTTTGAGTTTTTTTCCAATCAGAATTCCAGGTTTTTACCCACCGACAACAAAGATATTGTGAAAGGTCTTGATGGTCATGGTTCATGGGACAAATAAATGACATAAAATAATAGGGGATTTTTATCATTTATATTGTTCATTGATATATATATATATTATTTTCATTCACATTTTGTTGATTAAAAATCATGTGTTTCTGTTATCTTCCTTGGAATATTGACTATTCCTTATCTAGTTCTTGTAATGGAATGTGTTATGAGTTATTTACCCTTCCAGGTTAATTTGTTATGTTAAATAAAGTATTTAATCCTCTTTACATTAACTTATTGTTCATTTCTTTTCACCCTTTTAATTGTTATATTTTCCCATATCAGGAAGATGGAATTTCATTGAATGAGTTCAATGATGATTTTTTCCTTTTTATGTTTTATGTTCCCCAAATATAATATCGGACCCATATAGGTATTTATTTATTCAATAATACTAAATAGATTATTCCATCAGTTTTTTATTTCTTATAATCATGTTAATGTAATAAACAATTACAGTGACTACTTGATTTGGGTGTCGGGTGTTATAGTAAACTTAATAATTAACAATTTTTAATGATTGGGATTTTGTGTCAATATTATAGAAACTTTTTAATGTGGAGGGAAATAAGTAATATTGATGGAAATAATATTTATAGTATTTTTTGATATTAGTATACCATTAGGTTCACTATAACACCTCACTATTTCAAATTATATATTTTCCTTCGAAACATAATGTTCCGAAAACAATATTTATATGCAATGATGAAACAAAATGAACCAGAGTAATATTATATTCTATTATGATTATTATCACATAATTATTGTGTAATAAATTATAAAAATATGTAATCATTTAAAAAATAAATAATAAAACAACAAGAAATGGCATCTTGTAATATGACTCGGCCATATAATGTTCATTTATCCTTAAATAAAAATAATGTGGAAAAAATATGATTTTCCCTACACTCAGCCCAAGATAAACATAAAAAATTATATTATGAATGAAACAAATTATGAAAAATAATGATTATGATCACGGAAACTTCAATCTGATCCATTCCAATAGAATCACCATTAGAGACAACCCCTTGAGATGTTCTTATGCTTATGTCTTATATGGTGGTATTAATGAGTTATGTATCTTGAAATTAAGAGAAATAAAATTTTAATTTTAATTTATTAAATTATTTATATATAAAATTTATTTATTAAATTTCAATCTTTTAATTATAAGTAAATTTAATGTTATTTAAAAATGAAATGTAATTATTAAATTCAATTAGTGTAGTATAATAAATAATAAAAATTATTTCATCTTTAAAATGTAACCCTTATAAAATTGGATTCGACATAATTTATTTTTAGAGAATAATGTGTAGAAAAATATATTATTTTTAATTAAAAATATATTATAAGAAAATTTATTAGTAATTGATATGAAATAAGAATAATAATAGTTAATATTTTAAAATTTACATTCCATAGAAAATAGTTTTCAGTATTTTTTGTTTTTATTTGAAAACTAAATTTCTAAAATTTAGAATATTTATTTGAGAAAAAGAAAATAATTTTTTAATATATAATTTAAAAAATATTTGAGGATATTTTATTAATATTTTTCAGAATATATTGTTTTTATATGAATATTGAAAAAATAATGTTTATGACTAATGTAATGTGTGTGACACAATTATGAAGTAAATGTTTCATTAAACCATAATTTTTTTTACTGTATACTAAATATAATTAAAGAATAATGTGATTTATTTAAAATAAATTTTTTAATTTATACACCACATTTTTAAAGTTCTTATAATTTATGTCATATTTTACACTAAAAAATTATTTATTCACTTTTTTTGAAAATCTTATTCAAAAAACATTCAAAAAATATTTTTTAAATATGATTTAAATATTCATATTAAAATCATCATTTATTTAATAACTTCAATTTATTTTTTGGGTAAAAAATTATGATTAATAATAATAATGTTAATGAAGATGACAATTGTAGATGTTTTATTTTTATGGAAAGATAATAATTTTAAATAATTTTTATCTTATATATTAGAAAGACTTATCCAATTGAATGAATATTATAATTTTTATATTCAAATATAAGAAATATTTTCAATCATTTTTTTAATTAATTTTATTTCTGATTATGAACACATAATACTGAAAAAAACTACAAAAGAGTATTATAATATTTGAAATGTTTTAATTTTAAAGACAATTCTATATTATATATATTTAAATATATTTGATAGAGGTCAAATTAATTTCCTTGAAATGGATATTCTTTTTCATTGTTTATGTATTATTTTTTAAAAGTAAATATAAATTACTTGTTTAAAAATAGTTTCCAAGAAAAAATAAACACGATATAATGAAAAGATATAATAGGAAAAGGCACAAAAAAACAAGCTTAAAACATGTGTGATATTATATTTTAGAATAATTTTCATCTTTGTTTAATAAAAAAAATAATTATTTACCTCTATAACTTCAATAGTTTCTGGAAATCATTTAATAAGTAATGTCTATGTACAAAATAGTCATTTCCTCCTTACAAATACAAATCAAATCTATCACATTCTTCAATACATTCTCAGGAAGTCTCTATAGAAAAAAATACATCGTATTTCCAAATGACTCACTCCTTTCCCAATATATTATTTATTAACTAAAAAATAAATATTTGGAGCCATATGGTGTTACACAATGGAGAATACCCAAAGGAAGAGGTTATGTTCTCAATCAATATACCCTAATCGTTTCTTCTTATAACCCATAAAACTAATTATATCCATTAAATTACTATAAAATAACTAAGTATAATCTTCTAAACAATTATTATATAATGTATTATTCATTTTATAACTTCTTCCAAAAAATTTTAAAAAATAAGGACAGTGTCATTCGTATGATGAGAATATTATCTTCCTGAATAGTATACATAGTTTTTCACAATGGATCACATATATGTTTAAAATTTTATTTTTAATGGTTTAATATGAAATGTGTATAATTATTAGTTCTAGGTATTTTAATTTTTTCCCTAACATACTCCAAATGTACAAAAAACGGTTGTGCATGTCGTGAGTATGTGTGAATTACTACCTTAAAAAATTGACATATTTCATTTCTCAGTATAGTCAGTTAATATATATGAATCACTGGTATAATATGTTCTAACACCATAATAAAATATAACTAATATCATTAATATTCTATTATAATTATATAATTTTAAAATAATCACTTTTTTAAACATACTCACCCTTAGATTATATGTTGTCCTTTTTAGGTCAGTATAAACTCATACATAAAAAATGATATCAATTTATATCAATTATAATTGTGAAAATAAAATTATTATTGATATTGATAAAAATATTTAAATAATTATTTTTCATTCTTGTCTAATTATAATTGACTTATCTAACATGTTACAAAGAATCCTCCCCTAGTTTCTCAAAATTATATAAATAAGCACGTCACTGCAATCTTAATCATATTTTCAAACAAAAATAATTATAAAATAGAATTATTAAATGAAAAGGAATTATAAATAATCTATTACATTTGTTAAAATAATAATTTAATGATAACCATTGATTATATTAAATATTTAAACACTGAAATTACACAATGATTTCTAAACAATCAATCCAAAAAAATAAAATCTAATCATTTAAATTAAATATAATATAAAAATATAAATGTAATAATGTATTGAAAAATATATTTGTAAATTGTTCTAATTCTTTATATGTTTGTAAAATCAGTAATTAAGATAGTTATTTTTTGTTATACTGAATGTTAGAGCATGTTCGCCTAACAATTAATAATGGTAAGGGATATTTTCCTTACAATTCATTGCTTGAAAAATATTAATTATTAAGCACTATATTTTATTTTATGGTGCCCATACCACAACATTATATTCCCATATCCTAATAATTTTTTAATTAATGGTTTTTATTATTCTATTTCATTGTTCCACTTGCGTATTCCTTTGACTCAAAATTTTTCAAATATGTAATGTTATTTCTTTAGCCAATACCTATTCAATGACACATAATTTTCATTAATAAACTTATTTATTTTAATATTTGTTTCATACACCATATGATTTTAATTAATGTAAATTTCTATTCAAATCTATAAAAAATTAATTTTAGTTAAATTATTTTACCTTGATGTATGTATTACTCAAAAGTATATCATTGTTGATAATAATTATCATTTTTTTAAAGATTTTTTAAAACTCCTAGTTTATATCTTCTTATCCTACCAATGTTCTACACCTTATTTGGAAACTCAATTATGTATTCTTTTAGGGGTTCTTTATATTTCACTTTATATTCTTTTAAAAGAAATTTTTTTCAGAATTTTTATGATGCGAATTGTAAATAAATGTATTTTAAAGTAATTAGGAAAGGATTTGTTTTAATGGAAATTTTTTATCATCCAATCACATTTTCTTCAGAAAAACCTTTTTTATAAAGGATATAATATTATGATTTTTTATAGAAAAAAATACACAAATTTATTACTAAACATTTTTAAAACCTGAATTTGAAACATTAATCCAAACATCCTATTTTGATGAAACTTTTAAAATTATTTATAAAAACATTTTAAAGATTTTACACCCATTTATCAATGTTTGTAGAAATTTTTTTAATGTTCGGGGGGTTATTTATATTATTTTTTCCTATAAAGTATATCACATTATTTTCTCGATAGGGATTATTATTATGAAAATTTAATTTCTTTTTCAATTATTCATCCAATATTCATTGGAATTATTTTTCATTTAATTCCATACTATTATCAAAACACTAAATTTCATTTATTTTGATTAAATTTTAATCACCCAAATACATTTACTGAGTTAAGAATTTTATTTAACTAAACATTTATAATAACTCTATATTGTGTATATTTTATGGATTCTTACTTTGAATTATCTTTAATAAATTTCTAATAAAAATATTAATAACTTAATTTCCTATCATTTCAAAAAAAAATATTCATTTATTATTAATTAAAATTTTCTATTTTTGGTAATTTTTATTAATTATTTCATATGATGAATTTATTATACTTAATTAGTGATGGGAAGGTCCCACAATATCTCTAAAATGAAATATGAGGTCTTATCAGATAAACTATACTTGGTATATGGTGTTTTTCCACCCAATTATTTATGATTTCTTAGTATAATTACATAACTATATTTTTATATTATATTTGAACATAGAGATTTTGGTTATATTATTATTTTGATTATTATGCATTCTATCATTATGAAACCAATTATTTCTATCTATATGAGTATTTATTTTTGTGATGTCATCAATGGATTCCTTTAAAACTCATATGATAATTTAAATGGAATTATTTTATTATCATATATTTTATTCAAAATTAATAATTTATTAATTATTATATGAAATATTCCAATTAACACATTCCATTGTTGATAATTTCATATCACCGTTCTTTTGGTTTCATTTCTGTGAATCATGGATAAAATTGTAACACATGAAATATCTAGACAAATAAGGTATGTTTGGGGAATTTTTGGAGAATATAAGAGTTATTATTTATTATGTTTATCCTAATGTAGTACGAAATATGTTCCCTTGAATTGGAGGACATGATATTTCTTTGTTTCATTTTTATTTAAATTATCTAATGTAATAAATCTAAATGATTCATGGAAAATAAGAAATGAATTATTTCAATAAACTCATTTATAATGGATTATTTTCGTATAAGGAATCGAATTTAAATTTTATTTAGAAATTTTGTTTAATGGTACCTAAAGTTGGTTTATTATTTCATCAAGATTAGTACTCATTTCTATTCATGAACTTGATTTTTACTCACCTCAGTTTACTGTTCTTCTGATTATTTTACATGAAATTATTTAGAAATGTTTTTATATAATTTTATTTACTCTTCGTCTATGTTTTATATCTATTTATTTGTATTATCTTTTCAAAAAAAAACATGCATTTATATTTATACCCCTTCCCAAATGACATACATGATTAGATGGGTAGAGATACGGTGGGTGGAAAACTACATAACCATGTCTCTAAACACGTCCTATTATTTAATAAATACCTCTCCAACCATTTGGTCAAAAACAATTATTTTTTTCTAAAACACTCACATGAGTCACATTTTGTAACATTTCATGACAGTAGATTTTCATATTTTTTCTCATATTTCTAAAATTCATAAACTTATTTCAATGATCTAGTTCCTATAGTTTCCGTTAATACAATAAATCAGTATTATAATATTTAATTAAATTTCATTAATAAATGATGGAGAAATATTTTTGATGTGTTATAGAAGACCCTAAATAATGCAATATTTGTTTTAATGGGAATCCCATTAAATGGATACACAATTGAAAACTATGATATTTTTAAGTAGATAATTTCAAACTCTAAGAGTCGTCTTAATAAAATATAGTTTTCCAGACACATTAGGGGGTTGATACTCTCATATCCATTAACATTGATTATTTTAATGGATGGTGTTTTTTTGAATTATTTTTTTATCCCCCAATAGATATATATCTCACTCAACTCTTCTATTTCATATTTTTTTTCAATAAATCCCAAATGTATCTATGAAAGAAAATTATTACATACTATAGGATCTCATTTACTTTAATTGTTTTTTGTGCTTAAAATGATTTTAAATAAATATTTTGAAAGAAATGATCAAGTTTATGTCATTTCATAAAGACTGAATCATACTATTATTTGAATTTCAATATTATTTCATCATATAAAAACATCATATGTAACGAAAAAAATTATGTGATGTTACTCGATTTGTTAAAATTATTTATTTCATCTTCACGAAATAAAATTTTATATAAAAAAGATGTGATGGGACCTACATGGATGGTGTCTATGAAAAATAAATTAAACACAACTCAAAAGAATCTTTAACACTTATTGTGGTGGTTTGATTTTTAAAATAAAATTATGTTGTTATATTTTTAAAATGAAAAAAAATTGTTTCAAACAGTGAAGAGATGGTTGAATTTCAGGATGTATGTCAATGTTTGAAATGGGTGACTTTCATGGGGGAAATATTGTTGTTTTTATGATAAATTAACTGTATTTTAATTTTTAAAAATTCCAAATTGGGTTTCCTTTAATAAAATGTTTCACCAATATAGAATTTTGAGAATGATAGATCTCTTCTAGATGATATCAATTGTTATTTATGTCATATACTCATAAATATTCGAAATGATGAATTTTGGTTTTTTCAAGATCAAATTTTCATTTTATCTAATAAAAATTAACAATCTAATGGGTGTAATAATGATTGAGAGATGAAATAATAAGAAAAAAATCATAATTCCCCAATATCATTTTTCTTTCTATAATTTATATGGAAAAAATAATAATAAAGAAATTCAGATCAAGAAAAAAAGGGAATAAGGAAGTTATTTATTATATATTTAACCAGTTCCATTTTTCATAATATTATATTCAATTTCCAAATTCATGTATTATCTTCTTATTTTATATATCCACTCCAAATTCATCAATATATATTTTGAATTAATCTATTATCCTTTTCAAATGGACAACTAGGTTTTGATCTCACAATTTTCATCCGAAGAACATCCAGAGTTCCCCTTGTGGTTATGTTTATTTCTGATTTTACACTTTAGGTAAATAGATATTATCCACTAAAAAATATCACATTCACATATGTTCTTGATTCTGGTTCTTTTTCCCATTTTTCTCTATATTCTTTTAAATTTTACAATATCTTCTTTGGGAATTATATCCACCCCCAATTATTTTGATTATTGAATTTAGAGAACCCATATATTTTAACTCATATAATTTTTAATAATGTGGACATTGAATTTTAGATGACATTTAATTTATTTTCCCTAACCCATACCGAACATCCTTCAATCACTTGAAACCATTATTCATTACTCAACTAAATTGGGTTACCACAAAGAAAGGCCTTTCAATTAAATGGTGAACTCTATGTTTCCTCAATAATGTGTCATGGATCTTTACATAGTTATTAAAACATTTTGGTACCATTATAATGGTCCCTTCAACAATGGTGACACACTTACACAACTATATGTTTACCATAAAATAGAATGTTTGTGTTGATGAACCTTTACATGATTCTTAGCCATGGATGTAACATTCCCATAATTCTACAAATATAGGAAATTACTATAGATTATATCTCATAGTGGGGAGATAAATTACCTATAAATTGTATGATATGGTTTGTGACCCTAAATTTAAAATCAAATACTATGTGATACCATGAAATAGAAACTTAATTACCAAATATTAATTTTAAATTTTGTGATACTCTCATGTAACACCCTCAATGTATTGTCACCTTGATAAATTTTTAATAAAACCATAAAAAATTTCATTATGTAATTACAATAAATATTAAGAATATTGTTCTAATATATTATTTTAATTAAAAGAGTAATTAAATATCAAAAAATTAATTCCATGAAAAAAAATCCACACTAATAGTTCTAAAATGATGTTTCAATGTATATTCCTTCTATTAACCCAAATATTTATTTTATAAAACCTATAAAATATTTATGTAATGATATTTGGAACATTTAACTCAGAAAAAACACTCATTTAAAAATATTCAACGTAACTCCATAAAAGTATAATGTATGAACATTATATTTGATAGGGTATATGAAAAACAACACCAAGCACTTAGCGGGATACAATATCATTTGAATTTTCATCAAATATACTATTTTAGATAAATTAAAAATATTATATAGCTTGGAATTCATGAAATAATGAGTTATCATGAGTTTCATGCAACAAATACATTCTTTGATAGCATATTCTACACGCAAGACCAAATTTTACTGAACCCCAATATATTAATAAAAAATTAATATTTAATATAATAATATATATCCATTCTATTAAATTGGTGATTGTGAATAATATTAACAAACATATGGAACTATATAATTGAAATATATATATATCTAATTAATTGGTTATAAATTACATAGAAATGAAGATAATAACCAGTTCACTATAATGAATGACTTCAGGAAATAAACTTTTATACTCATTGATGAATTTTATCATAATGATTTATATTGATTACAATAATAAATAATATTAATGATAAATGTATTATATATAAATTTAATAATATATTTTTTCCATTCATCTAATATATATATATAATTGACATAAGATAAAAACAAATCTAAAATTACCCACAACAACACTATACCCTTAAAAAGGAGGATCTATCTCCTTTTAATGGAAATCATATTGTAAATAAAAATATTATTTTTTATAAATTTTATATATAAATATTTTTTTTTAAATCAAATAACAAAAATTTGTATATGTATGATTTTTTTTCTACGATGTTTTTATTTTTAATGAATATTTAAGGATACTGCAATTTAATAAAATATTATTTTCCATATACTATAAATGTATTGATAAATTATGATCAATATTAGTTTTAAAAAAATTATATTATAAATTTAAAATCCAATATAAGGCACTGGCCATAAACATTACATAATATGGGTTATTTCAAGAATACACATTGAAGATCTTTTCAAGTTTAGAGTTTTTGAAAATTATATCATAAATCATGGATTACATTCCACATTTAAACAAGGTGGTTACATAAAAGAAAATATTCTCTTTTCCCATCAAAGGGAATATATTTAAAATAAAACATGGATTCTTTCTTGACACTTCCTCTACACTATCATCACATCATGTACCTTTCCCTTCACCTGTGAAAAACATTTCAAAAACAATGGATGAGCATAAAAATCTCAATTAGGGATATAAAAATATGGAAATTAAACGTTAGTCCTTGTATACATAATAATTAATGAAATCATACTTCACTATTAAAACATAAGCACTTTAACATACCTCATGAAATCATAAGGTGTATAAATAACTCATAGAAATCAAAAGACATAAAGGTAACATGAGGCATTCATAACATTCTTACCTAGGGAGTAACCATCATGGATATGTTTGGAATACCTATCACAATATATTCCCGAAATCGCTTTCGAAAAACCATAGAGTTTAACTCCTTCACATTAGCCAATTCATTGGTGAGATATCATGGACTCACCCTCCCTTAGTTTATCGCAGAACCACCCGTCTTCATAATGAATTCCCAAGAACCATAACATAATCATACCACATAATAATGCATAAAAAACATAACATTTTCACAATTCAATCACAATTTTTAAAAAACACATTGATATAATAAAAACATTATCAAAAAAATTTCAATACCCAAAAAAATAAAATTAAAACATGGTATTTATTTTTCATTTTAAAAAAATTATGGCTTTTAGAGGAAGTCGAAACTCAAATAATAGTCACAGCGGCGAAGAAGTCGTTGTCGCCGAATAAGTAAGAAGAAAACATTCCCTTTTTCGTTTAGTAAAATGTTTTGTATAAGAAGATTCATTTTGACTAAATGTCAAATTCAAATGGTTTTATACACCGTATAAAAGAAAGTTCTGTATAAAACAAAATATGCCCCAATGAAAGGAGATTGAGACGAAGTCCCTTACATCGTGTCTGACTTGACTCGATCGTTATTTAAAGTCCTAAATAATAAACTAGATTTAATTTATACTTTCATAAGAACCTTTTTAATGTTAATTATTCCTTTTATATCACTTATTAACATATTATAAACATTATGTAATTATTTAAGTTTATAACGGTTGTTTTGTCGATCCTTGTTACTTGAGTCAAAAATAAACTTCTTATAATTACAAGTTGTTCATGTGTTAAAATATCCATTATATCCAGATTTATATTAATGATTTAGATATCATATATATCATATATATATAGTATATACATGCATTTATAAGATTACATATCATTTAGAGGTATGAAATGAAATGTACCGTTCATGGAGACGGTAAGCCATACGTACGCATGAACACCAATTTCATTTCTATTTTGTATTTAATAGAAGGAAATAATAATGATATAAAGGTATATTATAATTCCATAATAATATCATATATAACATCATTAACTCCATCCTTTATAAATCCCACATATGGCATTAACTAATCAAATCACATTGATGTGGGCGGTAGTCCGCACTTCCTGAAAAGAAATTTTCGCGTTTACCCATAATGGAAACCATAAAATAATGCCATAAATGTAAAATACAGAATCATAAAGAAAACATAAACATAATATATATCATATATATATAGTGTGACATCTTAATTTCCACCATGAAATGTGTTAAAAGAATATTGAACAATCATTATTTCGTGAGGTAGTAATTCGGCACTCACAGAAACAGTATGTTCTTTAACCATTAGACAAGGGTGTATGTAAGATTAAATAAAATATATATCATAACAACATCCTAGTATATTTAATATACTGTTTCTGTTACAAAAGAGAGGAATTAAAGGTGTTTAGGTGGTTTGGGAAGCAAAATAAAAAAAGAACATTAAAGAAGACATTACCTTTAAATCGGGTAACTCCCCTTTGTTTGAACCAAAAGTGTTTCTTGGAGAGATTTCTACCTAAGGTAAGGCTTCTAGGATGAGAATAGTTATGGGGAGACATAAAATGAGCATAGTTTGGCTGAGCCAATGGCTTGAGTGATGTGAGTAAGGGGGTAGAGGTGGGACCTTTTTTAAGAGGGAGGAGGGGTACTCTTGGAAAGTCTTGAAATGATACTTTTTTATAAAATGATTTTAGGATTTTAAAGGTCCCACAATGATCTATTTCAAGGATAAGGTGAAAAGGGTTAGAAATCCACCCATCCAATAGGTTTTTGACAAGAATAAGTCTTATATTTTATCTTATCTTATCATTTTATTTAAATCGTTCATTAATAAAGTAATCGCTGCATCATTATGTTGTCATAAATAAATTTATTTATTTATTATATAAAATTTATAAACAAAATAACATGATGTAGGAAGTATTATTATCTTTAAAATTAATATTTATATTCTAAGATATCATTTACGTATACAAAACTAAAATTGTTTGACTTAGGCAATATATACTTTGGTTATACATTCCTTAAAAAAATAAAAGGTCACTATCACACTAAAGTTACTCCATGGGGTCCCAATGTTTGTCACAAGGTATCCCATGGTCAGACATGACTCAAAGAAAGGATTTTGACATATGTTGGAGTCATTTAATATTATTATGATATTATTTTATTACACATAACTACCCGATTACTAATTAATCACGATAATTAAAGATAATTACCCTCGTTACTATTCAAAATGTCCAAAAACTAAAGTGTTTTAATTACATAATTTGGACCTTAACATTCCAAATATGGAATCCATTTTACCAGATTGGAAACACATAAATTTAAATAATTAATTTAAACATAATCTCATTGTCAAAACAAATAGCGGGTTTTTTAGAAACAATATCTATCAGAAGTTTGACACTTGTTTATGCCCAATTCCAAAGTGAAATTAATTACAATGACAAAAATTGGGTTAAATGGTAAAAATGTGTTCAAATTAAACATTATAACCAATTAAAAATATTATCCAACCGTTCAATTGAATTAGATGAAAATGCAGTTTTGATGTAAAATGCAGTATTTTTCACTATTCATTAAAAAATTAACATTGTCAGAAAAATACCAAAAATTTATCCAAAGTAAATTTAAATGTCCCAATCCAATAGAATAAGTTTATATTGACAAATAGAGATTATAAAATTGTAAATTTTTAATTTAATAATGGTTTTCCATCAAAAGGCAGTAAAACAATCTTATAAAAATATTAGTGTATTCTATGATTGAGGTTAGATTTATTCTCGTTTTAAGCCTATAAAACACTCTATAACTCATAAATAGACATAGATATGAAAATCCATAATCTATTACTTACATGGTATGTTATATCCTTACCCCCTTTAGATTATTGTGTTCCCGTATTTTATTTACATATCGAATAAGTGGGGGTATTTATCCCCCATTGCATTTTTAGATTCCCATGTTTCCTCTTCAATCATGTGGTTTTTTCCACAAAACCTTTACATGATGAATCATGTTATTCCACAATACATTCTCCCTGTGGTCAAGAATCTGGTTTGGTTGTTCCTTATAAGATAGATTCTTTTCCAACTGAACTACCTATGGAATCAAAACATGAGATGGATCTGGCATGTACTTCCTTAACATTGAAACATGAAAAACATTGTGTACCTGAGATAAACTCGGAGGTAAAGCCACTCGGTATGCAACTGATCCAACTCTCGCCCAAATTTCATATAGTCCAATGAACCTTACACTCATCATTCCTTTCTTACCAAATCACATCACACTTTTCCATGGTGAAACTTTGTGGATGTCATGATCACCTACCTCAAAAGAGAGATCCTTCCTCCAGTTGTCCGCATAACTTTCCTACCTGCTCTGAGCTGTTCTCATGTGTTTCTGTATCAGCTGAGATTTTCCTGCCAACTCTTCTACCAATTCGGGTCCCATCAACATCCTTTCACCCACATCATCCCAAAAATCTGGAGTCAGACACCGCTTCCCATATAATGACTCAAATGGTGCCATCTGTATACTAGAATGAAAACTGTTATTATAAGAAAACTCAACCAAAAAAGATGTTGGCTACAGCATCCCGAATAATCCATAGAACAAGAATGTATCACATCCTCCAATGTCTGAATTTTTCATTCTGACTTCCCATCTAATTGAGGATGAAATGTTGTACTAAAATTTAATTCAGTACCCAACAAATTCTAAAGGCCTTTCCAAAAGTTATAAGTAAACCTAGGATCACGATCAGATACAATAGAGAGGGGAACTCCATGTAACCTGACTATCTCATTAAGATACAAACGAGAATGTTGATCTAGGGAAAAGGTATCTCGTATAGCAAGGAAATGAGCAGATTTAGTCAGGAAATCAACAATAACCCAGATTGCATTATTACCTCGAGGTGTCTTCGGCAATCCCACTACGAAGTCCATGGATATATTCTCCCATTTCCACTCTGGAACTGGTAAAGGATGAAGCGTCCCTTTCAGTAACTGTCACTCTGCTTTAACTTGTTGACAATTCAAACACATCACAGTAAAATCAACAATATCTTTTTTCATTCCATCCCACCAGTAACACTCTAGATGATCTCTATACATCTTAGTACGACCATGATTAACTGAAAACGGAGAACTATGAGCTTCACATAAAAACTCTATCTTTAACTGTGAATCACAAGGAACACACAATATCTTCCCAAATCTAAAAACATAATCATTATCAATGTTGAATTTAGTTAACATACCCTTCTGAACCATCACTACTTTTTCTGAAACTCATTGTCTTGCTTCTGAGCTTGCTTAATTCTGTCTAATAGAGAATATTTCACTGATACATGAAACAAAATAGAATAATTTCCTACACCAACAACTTCCAAGCGAAAATGTTTCAAATCAAAAACCAAAGGATCTCTTTCCAAATGTAACATGGTTAATGAAGCATTTCTTTTTCGACTCAAAGCATCACCCACTTTATTTGATTTTCCCTGATGGTAATGAATTGTACAATCATAATCCTTGATTAATTCCATCCATATCCTCTGTCTCATGGTCAATTATTATTGAGTGAATATATACTTTAATCTTTTGTGATCAGTATATATTTCACACATTACACCATAAAAATTATGCCTCCAAATTTTTAAAGTGAAAACAACAGAAGCTAATTCTAAATCATTTGTAGGGTAATTTATCTCACAACTTTTCAACTGATGTGAAGCATAAGGAATTACCAGATCATTCAACATTATGATACAACCAAGTCCTTTTAATGAAGAATCACTATTGATAACAAACTCACCATTCCTATAAGTTAGTTCCAAAACTGGAGGATTCATCAAGCTTCTTTTCAATTCATAAAAAAAATCATCACATTCTTTTATCCAGATAAACATAACACCTTTTGGAGTCAGCTTAGTCAATGGGCTGGAGAACTGGGAAAATGTATTATCAAACCTTTGGTAATATCCTGCGAAACCAAGAAAACTACAAATCTCAGTTACATTTATGGGTCTTGTCTATTCTTTAACAACCATTTTTTTACAGGATCAATAGTTATTCCATCATTAGAAACAATGTGGCCAAGGAAGGAAATATTTTGCAACCAAAACTCACACATTCTGAATTTCCCATACAATTTATTTTCTTTTAAGGTTTTCAAAATAACCCTTAAATGGCTGTCATGCTCCTCTTTACTTTTAGAAAACAACAAAAATATCATCAATGAAAACAACCACAAACTTATCCTGAAACTCATGGAAAATTCTATTCATAAGTTCCATGAATACAACAGGTTCATTGGTTAACCGAAAATCCATTACTAAAAATTCATAATGTTCATATCTTGTATGAAATGCAGTCTTCAGAACATCTTCTTCATTTACCTTCAACTGATGGTACCCCGATCTCATGTCAATATTTGAAAAATACTGAGCTCGCTGAAGCTGAACAAACAAATCATCAATATGAGGAAAAGTATATTTGTTCCGAACAGTGATGTTATTCAAGGCTCTATAATCAATGTAAAGTCTCATTGAACCACCTTTCTTTATAACAAATAAGATAGGAGCTCCCCATGGTGATGTGCTAGGTCGAATGAAACCATTTTCTAATAAATCTTGCAATTTCTCCATCAACTCTAAATGTTAAATTTGAGCAATTCGATAAGGGGATTTTGAAATTGTCTTAGCATCAGGAAATTAGTCAACAATAAATTCAACTTCACGACCTGTTATTATTCCAGGAAACTCATCAGGAAAAACATTGGATACTCATTTTCCACTGACACATCATTAATCTGAACGGTTCCTTTGTTTTTAACAATATGTGAAAGGTAACATTCATTTCCATATTTTACATGTTTCTCAGCCTCTTGATAGGTTATCAATTATAAGGGTTCATTCTTGTACACAAACTGAACGTCATTCTGAAAAGAAAATTCTTTACCTATACAATCAATCTTAGCATGTTAAATAGAGAGCCAATACACACCCAAGATATCATCAAACTCTACTAGAGGTAAAACAACAAGGATTTCAAGTAGGTTCTTTCCACAGATAAGGATAGAAAGATTCTTATAAATTATTCTTGCCTCAACATTTCCTCCATGTGTTTTTACCACAAGTTTAGGAGTCATTTCATGATATGGAATACCAAATTTACAAGAAACATTTTCAGAGATGAACGAATGTGTAGACCCTGAATCAAACAACACATTAACATAATCTGAAGAAACAAAAAAAGTACCTCATACAACATCATATGATGGCCCAACATCTGCTGAAGTAGTTACAAATTATTTCACCACACCTTTATTCTTATAGTCTGACTACTTCCCATCATTTGAGCTCTTTTTCGAACACTCTTTTGAATAATGACGCATCTCATTGCACATGAAAAATTTCACAAACTGTAAATGAAATTTGGTCCTACCATCACCCGGATCTTTTCCAGTGAAATCACAAGCCTTATGTGCCATATTTCCACATTGGTATCACATTCCAAAATTCAAAAGGCATTCCCTAGCATGATTTTTAGCACATTTATCAAAAAGAAAAACTTAATTTTCTTACCATCAGACCTTTTTGAAGGGTTCTTCCCTTTCTCCTGCCACCTCGATATCTTCTTCTATTGGTTTTTATAGAAGACTTAATCATCGGTAAACTCCATTTCCACATTCTCAGCACATAGAACAAGCGTTTCATAACTTTTTAACTCACGAGTAGCTAAAGCCCTTTGATATTTTGGATTTTATCATGAGTAAAAATGATTGATTTTTCTATCAAGGTCTTGGATAAAATTTGGATCATACAATGCCAATAAAGTGACCCTTTCATCATATGAAGCCACTGGGTCGTCATATTTCATCAATTGCAAGAATTTTTTTCCATATTAAGTTGAGAAACCTTAGGAAAATATTTATCATGAATCATACCTTTGAATTCATCACAGTCAAGAGCATCAATCTCATCAGCATCCCTGATAGTTTTAACCATCGACCACCACTGATCTGCTTCACCCTCTAAACGGTAAACAACAAGACTAACCTTTTGATTTTATGAACACCCCATGACATCAAAAATATTCTCCAGTGCTTTAATCCACCCTTCATCTAGCACAATGATAGATTATCCTCTAAATGATGGGGGATGTTGTCTCATAAAATGTTCCACCACTGACATGTTCCTCTGTGGTTGATCTGGCTGATCTCGTGCATTGATATATCCACCATTAATCGCTTGACTCAACTGCACCATTACTGCAACAAACTATTCATTTACAATTCTGACCATCTCAGGATACTGATTTGGACGGTCATTTCCTTCTGTATGCCTTCCTACCACTGTTTCCTTGTTTCCTCTGTGGAAAACCATTCTGAAAAAACATGTCTTAGATGAAGTGACATGGTAATCTTCAAATGATATATCATTTAAATTTTACCATAAAAAAATATTTTTGGATAATCATTTAATATATTTCTAACCCCTAAAGTTATTTAAACTAACCTCTAATACTATCTATAAGGCCCCAGCCATAAAAATTACTTAATATTGAGTTATTTCAGGAATACACATTGAGGATCTTTTCATGTTTAGAGTTTTAGAGAATTAGATCATAAATCATGCATTGCATTCCACATTTAAACAAGGTGTTTACATAAAAGACAATATTCACTTTTCCCATCAAAGGAATCATATTAAAAATAAAACATGGATTCTTTTTTGACGCTTCCTCGACACTACCATCACATCATGTACCTTTCCCTTGACCTGTAAAAAACATTTCAAAACATGGGATGAGCATAAAAAGCTTAGTAGGGATATAAAAATACGGAAATAAATACTTAGTCTATGTATACAAATGAATCAATGAAATCATACTTCACTCATAAAAAATAAGCACCTTAACATAACTCATGAAATCATAAGTTTTATGAATAAATCATAGAAATCATAAGACATAAAGGTAACTTGAGGCATACATAACATTTTTACATAGGGAGTAACCCTCATGGTTATGTTTGAAATACCCATCACAGTATATTCCCTAAATCACATCGGAGAAACTGTAGTGCTCAACTCCATCACGTTACCCAATGAATTAGAGAGATATCACGGGCTCACCCGCCCATAGTTTATCACAGAACCACCCGTCTTCATAAACAATTCCCAAGAACCATAACATAATCGTATCACATAAAACATGCTTAAATGAAACATGAAATTTCCACATTTCATTCAAAAGATATCAGAAACACATTGATATAATTAAAGCAGTATCAAAACCATTTTCAATACCAAAATAAATGAAAAGTAAAACATTGTATTTATTTTTCATTTAAAAAAAGTTATGGCTTTTATAGGAAGTCGAAACTCTAATAATGGTCACGGCAGCGGAGAAGTCGTTGTCGCAACATACGTAAGAAAAAGACATTCCCTTTTTTCATTTAGTAAAACACTTCACATAAAAAGATTCATTTTGAATAAAAGTAAAAGTTAAATGGGTTTATACAAAGTATAAAAGAATGTTTTGTATAAAATAAAATATTCCTCAATGAAAAGAGATTGAGACGATGTCCCTTACCTTGTGTCTGACTTGTCTTGATCGTTCTTTAGTCTCTTGAATAATAAACTAGAGTTAATTTCTACTAGCTTAATAATATTTTTCATGTTCATTATTCTTTTATATCACTTATTACCATTTTATGAACATTATGTAATTATTTAAGTTAATAATGGTCATTTTGTTGATCATTGGTACTTGAGTCCAAAATAAACTTCTTATACTGACAAGTTGTTCATATGCTAAAATATATATTATATCCAGAATTATATTCATTATATAGATATCATATATATCAAAAATATCCATTATATACATGCATTTCTAGTATTACATAACATTTAGAGGTAAGAAATGAAATGCACCGTTTAAGGAGATGGTAAGCCGTACGTACGAATGAATGCCACTTTCATTTATATTAAGTTTTTAATGAAATGAAATCATAATAATATAAAGGTATATTATAATTATAGTATAATATCATATATAACATCATTAATTCCATCCTTTATACCTCCCACATATGGCATAAACGAATCAAATCACTTTGAGAGAGCAGTAGTCTGCACTTTCTGAAATGAAATTATCGCGTTTACCCATAATAGAACCCATAATGGTATGCCATAAATGAAAAATAAATAATCATAGGGAGAAAATAGACATAATATATATCATATATAAATATAGTGACATCTTAATGTCCACCATGAAGGGTGTTAAAGGAAGATTGAACAATCATCATTTTGTGAGGCAGTAATTCGCCACTCACAAAAACAGTATGTTCTTTAACCATTAGACGGAGGTGTGTGTAATTGTAAATCAAAACCATCTCATAACAGCATCCTAGTATATTTAATATAATGTTTTTGTTACAAAAGAGATGACTAAAAAGATTTTAGTGGGTTTGGAAGAAAAATAAAACAAAAGAACATAAGAGAAGACATTACCTTTAAATCGGGTAACTCCTCTTGGTTTGAACAAAAAGGGTTTCTTGGAGAGTTTTCTACCTAAGGTAAGACTTCTTGGATGAGAATATGTTATTGGATAGATAAAATAAGTATATTCTGGCAAAGAAAATGTATTGAGAGTTGTGGGCCAGGGGGTAGAGTTGGAGGCCTATTATAAGACGGAGGAGGGGCACTCTGGGAAAGTCTTGAAATGTTACTTTATTATTATTTTTTTAAGATTTTAAAGGTCCTACATTGATATATTTCGAGGATAAGGTGATAAGGGTTAGAAATACACCCATCCAATAGGTTTTGGACAAGTGTATGTCTTATATTTTACCTTATCTTTTCGTTTTATTTAAATCTTTCATTAATGAGTTAATCACTGCATCATCTTGGTGTCATAAATAAATTTATTAATTTAACGTCTACAAATTATAAACAAAATACCATGATTTAGGAAATATTTTTACCTTTCCAATTACAATTTATATTCTAATAAATCATTTACATAAACATAACTAAAATTGTTTTACTTAGGTGATACATACTTTGGATATACATTCCTTAAAAAAAAAATAAAAGGTCACTATCACACTAATGTGATTCCATGGGGTCCCAAAGTATGGAACAACGCATCACATGGTCTTACATGACTCAAAAAATGATTTTAACACAAGTTGGGGTCATTTTATATTATTATGATATTATATTATTACCCTTAACTACTTGATTACTAATTAATCACGATAATTAAGGATAATTACCATCATTAATATTCATAATGTCCAAAAAAAAAGACTCTTAGTTAAATAATTTGTACCTTATAATTCCAAATATGGAATCCATTTTACCAAATTCAAAGACAGAAATTGAAATAATTAATTTAAAAATAATTTTCGTTGTCAAATCAAATAGCAGAATTTTTAGAAACAATATCTATCAAAAGTTTGACAATGTTTATGCCCAATTAAAAACTAAAATTTATTACATTGACTAACATTGGGTTTAATGGTTAAAATTTATTATAAATAAACTTAAAAACCAATTAAATGATAATATATCAATATAATTAAATTATATTAACAAGTAGTTTTGAAATAAAATGCAGTAATTTTCAGTATCCATTAAAAAATGAACATTGTCAGAAAAATACCAAAAATTTAACCAAAGTAAATTATAATGTCCCAATACTAGAGAATAGGTCTCTGTTGAAAAATATATCTTATAAAATTTTCAAAATTATAATTAAAAAATGGTTTTCCATCAATAGGTAGTAAACCAGTCTTTTAAAAATATTACTGTATTCTATGCTTGTGGTTGGATTTATTCTCATTTTAAGCCTCTAAAACACTATCTCATTCATAAATAGACATATATATTAAAGTGAATAATTATTTACTTACTTGGGATGTTACATAGAATTTTTGTCTTTTTAATCAATTTATAATTGAAATTTTAAATAAATACAACCCATACATTTGAATATTTTGACATTAAAAACTTTTTTTTCATCCGCGTTGTGGGATTATATTTAAATAAATGTATAACACTTCATTGAAAGGAATTTGGAAAATGGATTAAATATATGTAATCTAAGAAATTTATATTTTCTTAAAAGTAAAAAAAATTGACAAAAACGATATGTTATTTTGATGAAAATTAATTACAGTGGAGAAGATAAGAATTATTTTTAACAAGGGACTAAACCATAAACATAGGGTCCAAATTACCTACACAAATTTCTAAACAATGATGAATTACCATAATTCTATACTATCCTACGTTTTAAATATTATTTCTATTTTTGGACCTACCTAAAAAGTGAAAAATATGGGTTTCATTCATTTTCAAATATTTTAAAAAGGCTACCACTTCATTCCACTAAAAAGGAAACCACACCTTGCACTTCCTCACACCTATAAATTGCCTTTTTCTAAACCTTAATATACCCAAATAGTTCTTAAATTTCCCTAATATAACCTTATAATACTCCATTTTTTTGTAAATCCATACTAGGATGCCCTTTGATGAAAACCAAAAGTGTTTGCCCAGAGAAGAGGTAATATATTTTACCAAGATATTTAATTTTATTTAAAATATTTCGCCACTAAAATATCCATATTCCATGATTATATAAAAACAACAATATGATCTCTATACTTATATTTTTTATTTTATTTTTTTAAACAAAAATTACAAACACATCCATCTAATGGGTAACAGTAATAAAATTTATGTTTATTGAGAACTACCATATCCCAAAATGATGATTGTTATTTTATCCATTACAAAAACTCATTGTGATAATTAAGATGTAAATTATGTTTATGTATTATATAGGTTATATTTATAATTAATTTATTCTTAATATGTTTTTTTATATAACATACAATTTTCCTTCCATTTTTTGTAAATACTATAACATTGTTTGTCGTTGTGTGCACTATCATCTCCTTAAAGTGATCTGACTCATCCACACTATACATGGAATGTTTAAGGGGTTGTATAAATTTAATATTTGTGAAATTAAAAAATCGATATGATATTTATTACATAATTACATTCCTAGAAATATAATATTTATAATTTTATTTTTTATCATTCCACGCACTAAATAAATGATAACTTCGTTCGTGGGTGTGGGGACTACAACCTCCTCGTCCCAATGTGATTCATTTTATGACACAAAAATAATATATATATATATATATATAATTAAATAATATTTTTTTAGTTATATAATGATCATTCTAGAATTATTATGGTCAGTGACATTATTTCTATAATGATCATTTGAAATGGTAACGTTACTCATGTGTATGTATGACCTACCATCTCCATGATTTTAATGTTGGTTTATATTTCATATCCATATTCATTTACAAGTTCTAAAATTTAAATAAATGTAAAATTATTATAATTATTTCATGATTCATATTTTTTAGATGTTATTTGATGACCCCTTTGAGAATATTTTACATATCAGACGTATTATGTACACATAAATCTAATTTTATTAAAAATAACCTATGTCAAATTGATTATTTACATAGTTTTCTATAACATGGTAATAAGTGAAATAATATTAATTATAATAACAATTTTTTTTAATAATTTACATAATTAAAATAATTGTTTTATTATTAAAGGTAAATAAACATGTAGAAATTTATACCCAAGCTGTGGGATATTCATCTCACATTTTACATCTATGAGATAAATGACATATTAATCAATTAGTTCATTTTATTTTGTATATAATTACCATTTTTATTTATCATATGATTAATAATTTTATAATTATTCCATTTAAAATTCTAATTAATGTCATTACATTTTGAGTCTTGTCTTTTAAAATGGTTCAGAGTAGTTTAGGATACGTTGGAATGGTTAAAGATTTTTTTCCTTTGGAATAATTTTAATGATCACTCAATATTATTCACATTAAAGGAAATTGTATGACCATTTTTTAATAAATTTTTTTAACTCATCTTTTGTAATTCGTGCCATTTATTAGTATTATAAACATTTTCCCACTAATTGGTATTCATAATGTTTGAGAAAATGTTTTTAATAAAACCCGACTTCATTTATCGATTTAGTTGGACAACCTGTTTTCTTCTAAAAACACAATTTTCTAAAAATTTTAATTTCTATCTTCTATGAAACGATCAATTAAATTAATTTTGACCATTTAATTTTTTATTTTTTAAAAGGAATCTTCATGTCTCTTTCCAAACAAGGAATTTTTCTTTTATTTTTATCATGAAAAAATATTGTTTTTTTATCTCATATAGAATGTACAGACATTCCTAATTTCATTTATTTGAATCATACATTGAATATTTAAATGGTTACCTATTAAATATTTTTTAAATTAAAAGTCAATTTAAATGAAAACTTATTTTCAGTAGTTTTTATAAAAAAAATTTATTTCCCTCAAGAATTTTTCCAAAATTTTTTTTGATTTTTTTCTATTCATTATTGAAAAAACCAATTTATTTTTAATCCACCTAGGAAATATTTTATTGTTACAATCATTATTAATACTCTATAAGATTTTTGATTGGTTTTCCCAAGAATAGTATAAACATTCTTTTCCTTTATTCATTTTAGTCCTCGTGAAATAGTTAATTTCGTATAATCATTTGTAATTGAATTCCCCCTAAATATACATATCACTTTTCATGTGTATGATAATATCCTAAACTGTATACAAATTTTTATAAGGTGTTTTCTTTGAAATTATTTTTTTTGGGTATATATGGATAAATCTTTATCCTTAATTAAATACAATATTTTCATAAGGCATGTTTATCTATTTGATATGATGAATGAATGGGAGATAAAATAAATATGTTATAGATCTTTTTGGTTATCCCGGTTGGTTGGGGACCAATTAATAAAATCCCCATGATGTGTATTTAGATTCATGAGATGAAATCGGTTGGTAAAAACCCTTGGATTTTGTTTTTTAGTATAATAGAAATTTGTTTATCTATAGATTTAATCAATATTATGAATAGCCTTTGTAAAAATGTTTCATGATCTTGATACAAGGCTTCAAATAATTAAAAAAATTAAATTAAATTTATTTATTTTTAATCCATGAACTTATGAGTCAATATCTGTTTGGCAGCACTTCATTATTGATTTATTGATTAAATTGAATCTATTTCTAGTTATAAAATTTCCATTTTCTCAGCACTTACTACTCATTTTTTTTATTATATGGTATGTGATTTCAATAATTTACCAGTAAATAATTATTAATCTCATTGATTCATTATTTTACCCTCTATACATTACCCTTACAATGAGTTTGACCACAACCTTATATTTTTACCATTCTATTGGAATTCAATAAGCATACTATGAAATACATGTAATTATATATTATATGGAATAATGTTATCCTTGAATTAAAAACGATTATGTTTTAATTTATTCAATTATTTGTAATAAAATTTCCCTCTTTGTATCTAGTATAACAAAACTACTAAACTCCTTAGTCCTTCAGGATTTTGATTCATTGTAATAATTCCAATGTAATAGTAGTAGAGATCAGGTATATGATATCAAGTTTCGGGTCCATAAATATAGAATTAAATAATTTTTATTAGAAACCCTTGCATTTGAATTTATGAAAACATATATTACAGAACATATACATAAGGTATACATTGAGGATATGTATAAAAAAACATTCTACAATATTGGTAAGGAAAAGATCACGATGTTCATCCTAGAAATGCATCCATGTCTTTATACTACATGTGGACTTGGTTCTACCATATATGTACCTTGGAGTAACAACTATGACCAGCTATGTCCGACCTAACCTCGTGTAACCTGGTACATGAAAAAGGGGCTTAAAAGGAAATTGGGTTGAAACTCTATGTAGTATTATTAGGATAATTCACATTTTTATGAAAAATAATTATTCATGATATAAATAGATAATGAAAATTAATGATCATGGATTAAAATGAGACCAAGTATGGTCATATGTGGAAGTAAATGGATAATGTATTTATGTATTGGGTTGTAGTGAAAAAATAAGATAAGAGGAAAAAGATTGATTAACATCATTTAAAGGATATCCATCATATTTATTTTTGAAACTACATTAATATGATTCTATAAAATTATAAAAAGTATGCTCATTGATTGACCATCAAATCTGAAAATACCGCATCACATTAACCCATGAACAAGGGATGATATGCGTTTAATTCCATCCACAGAGGTATGAAATATCCTGGTGAATATGTAATTGTATTTAGTTTCACAATTTTATGAGTAAATGTTAATGATATAACATTAGAGTAAATTTTTATGGTTATAGAATAATGCATTAACCATATTGGATTTGGAGAATAGTTAGAGACAAAATTAAACAATTTTTTCTCTATTTTGGGTCTTAAGATTTGTTATAATTATATATTAGTGCTTTTGGAATCAATGTTAATATTTACATATACGTTTATTTAAGTAAGGGTTAAATAATAATTTCATTTATGTACAAACAAAAGTTGTAATTTTTATACGAAACTAAAAATTATTGTGTCTATTAATTTTCTTATCTTCTTAGGTAGTAAATACATTTCTCTACATGAGTAATATAATCATAAAAATCATTAATTAATTTTTTTTTTAAATAATGGTCTAATAAATCATTTCATATTATGGATTCAATTCCCCCAACATTCTATTATTCCATTATTTTTTATTTATGACCTCAATCACTCCCTATAAATTTTTATGATTTTACTCCATGTACATATCTCTACATTCCACATGTGCTCTACTAATTAGATACATAGTCTTATCACATCTGGAAAATCATGTTTTCCCAATGCTTCATTACCAATGGTTTAAAAAAACCGTTGGTAAATAATCTTTTTACCAACAGTTTACTAAAATCGTTAGGAAAGGGTTCCCAATTTCCCAACGGTTCTACAAGAACCATTGGGAAATGGTCATCCTTTACCAATGGTTTGATTAAACTGTTGGTAAAGGGCCTCTTGGATACCCCTTTCCCAATGGGTTTTAAAAACCGTTGGGAAATCTTTCCCCCAAATACTCAATCAGCCACTCTCTCCCCCATTCGTGATAGAACCCTAATCTTTTCCAGGACTCTTCTGCCCTCCAGACTTACCCCATATGAACATGTCAAACTATATCCAAATCGTCTCAAATCAGGTATTCTATTCCTCATACCCCTAAAATATTTATGTGATACCTTGTTTTTATTGTTATTCGTCTCATATTTTAGTTTTATGTTTTGATTTTGATGCGTATATCATTTTTTTGTGATTTGATATAATCTAGACTTTATCCATTCCAATCAATTTAATTAATTAAATACTTAACCCTCCATCGAAGAAGAAGCATGTAAAATTCATTTCCGTTGTATTCTAGATTTTCTAAGAATGTTTTTTTATGTTTTTTTTCGATATTTTAATTAATTGTTACTTAGTTATTTATTTATATGTGTTTAATAATTTTTAGAAAAGTATTTATGAATGTTTTCATTAAAATTCCTTGAAGAAAGTGTTTTATTAAAATGAAATTTTTTAAATAAGGATTTTGTAATGTAATTTTTTATAGTAAACTATGTGACTATGTTTGGTATTTAGTAACACATGATATAAATGGTGTGAGAGAATGTGTTGTGAAAGAGCTTCCATGGTTGGTTCAATATTATATTTATGTTTTGAGCCTATTAATGAGTTGTTTTAAAGATATTTTGAGATATTTACCTTATGTTTATTGGTGAAAACTGGGAGTTGTAGAGGTAGTTCATGATTAAGACATATAATTACTGTTAAACATGTGGACAAACCTTTCATATTAGTTCATTCTTGAAATTTTTTATGTTTTTAGTCCTTTTTTTATTTGGAGTCTCTTTTGATGGTGATGATTCTTATTATTACCTATGATGGGAATTTGTTTTATTTTCTAAATCGGCTGAGACTCCCCCACCATGAACAGTGTATGCAACCTCTACCTTTTTTTAATCTTTCTGTTTACACAACATATGAAACATCTACCCTCATTTAATCAGTAAACTCTAGTAATTAGTTCAAGACTTCATTTTCACTAGCATGTAAGAAATTGAATTATGTAAACCCATTCTCACATTATTTCTTACCTTATATAGTGTCCAACATATGAAATACGAGATTTTGAATTCATCAGTAAACCAGGATCATATATTCCATTTCCCCCCAAGATGATTGTACTAATATATCATTAGGTTCAATTAAATATTGTTCTCATTGTATGATGTATATTATGTGTCCTTTTTGGCCAATACTCACTTTTATGAGGGTGGGGTGTTTTTCACTACCCATTCTGGCATGTGTAGACATTCATAAAAATGTTAGATAAGTCACAAGTTTGATTCAGTAATTTTGATATCAATGACATACTTTATTATTCATCTCAAATTTAGAAAAAAAAAATTCTGTCTATACTTAATGAAATTATATATTTTTACAAGCCTTGAACAACTTATTATTGTAGAAGCCTAATATTTATTCACTCATGGGGTGTGCTTGACTTGGGGAAGTAATTGGGTAATGAAAGGTATGGCCATAGAGGATCCAATAATGAGTTATTGGACATGAGTGAATGATTTGGGATGCCTATACAACATGATGGGACCTAATTCATGTGCCTCTTATAGACCTAATGAAAATGAATATAAATAAATTTTATTTTAATTTATGTGTACTTGTTCTTTACATTATTTTAATAGTTCACTACATCGACTAAAAACTTATTCCTTTATCATTTAATTAAATGTATTTTATATTAAATTTCAATCCTATTGAATTGTTTATGACAAAATGACTTATATAAATTCTTTTTACAGAATGGACAGAAGTTGGATGTATGAAACAGATCGGATCTCAGGCGATTTTCAAAACAATTTAGAGAGCTTTATAGATTTTGCATTTCACAATGCTTCACATAGTAGTTGTATACACATCCCATGTTTAAATTGTGTTGGTATACCTTGGCTGATCCATGAAGAACTTATCTACCACATAACCAGATATGGTTTTCAAGCGAACTACTTTGTGTGGTATCACAATGGGGAGAAAATGAAATCTCAAATTGGTGATGATCGAAATGAAAAGGCTAGAATGGAGAATTCGTTGAATGATTGGTTTTTCGTTTATTCTTCATCAAGAAAAAGAAAGGATTTATACTCAAGAAGACTTAGATATGAGGAAATTTGATGCATCTAGTGAAAATGATGATATTGACAGGGTGAAAAAATTGAATGATGCTGCCACGACTCCAACATATCGATAATGAGAGAAAATGAAAAAGTGGAAATTTTTATTCTGATAGTTTCATGGGAAAACTATGTATGGGATTTCTAATATAGGAATCGATTACATTTTAAACCTCTTGGAGGATTTACTTTCAGATGATAAATATATTACCTCAAACCACTATATGGCATGGAATTCAGTTGAGGAACTTGGATTTTCATGAAACAAAATTCATGCTTGCCTGAAAGATTTCTATTTATTCTAGGAAGAAACCGCTGAAAGAAATGATTGTATAAAATGTGGCACATCCCGCTAGATGTCAAAATATGATGGAAAACCATCCCGCGTTACAGATAATGTAATGTGGCACTTTTTATTGATCCCTAGACTCTAGAATCTTTTTATGTCTGATGACATATCAATAAAAATGAGATGGCATGATACTGAGAGAAAGAAGACTAATGATGAGTTGGTTCATCCTGTATATGGATTTTCATGGCAGAGATTTGATGCTCGACATCCTGGTTTTTCAGTTCACGTGCGTAATGTGAGGATGGGTCTTTCATGCGACGATTTTAATCCATTTGGGAATATTCTTACTTCGCACACCACATGGCCAGTTTTTATACACATTTATAGTCTTCCCCCACGGTTGTTTATGAAATAACCTTTCACTTTCATGAGTATACTCAAATCTGGTCCTTCTGATCCCAGTATTGATATTGATGTCTACATTCAACCTTTAATAAAAGAGTTGAAACTTCATTGGGATGTGGGTGTGCGCACATACAACGCATGTTCGAAGGACATATTCCAGATGCGTGTTGTGCTTATGCGGACGAATAATGATTTTTTGGCTTATTCAATGATGTCTGGATGGAGCACGAAGGAAAAATTGTCATGTCCAGTTTGTATGATAAATACACGATCCGGATGACTGAATCATCGTTGTAGTTTCAGTTTTATGGGACATCGATGATTCTTGAAAAAGTATCATCCATATAGAATTAATCGTCGAAGATTTGATAATACCATAGAGACCGATGATTCACCTCAGCGTATGTCTGAAACTGACGTGCTTAATGAATTGAAAATTTCAGTTTTTCTTTCGGGAATGGTAAAATGAAATCTAGAAAGAGGAAGAATGTTTCCACTGAAACCTGTTAAAATTGGAGGAAGAGTACTATCTTTTTTGATTTTCCTTATTGGTCAACCAATTTGTTACGTCATTGTTTATACATAATGAATATTGAAAAGAATATATGCGAAATGTTTCTTTCTGTTCTTCTAAATGTCAAGGGGAAGACAAAAGATGATTTGAAATCTTAGATTGACTTGGTGGATTGGGGCATTAGACTAAAATAACAACCTGAGCGTATTAGTGAAAATAAATGGAAACATTCATGTGCTTCTTATGTGGTGACACCTAAGAAAAAAACAATTTCTAGAAGTATTAGAGACTATTAGAGTTCATGATGGATATTCAAGAAACATATCTAAATGGGTTAACAGAGAGATTTGAAGCGAAATTCTTTGAAGACTCGGGATTATCACGTTCTACGCATGAGTTGCTTGTAATAGAAATTTGTCATCTTTTTTCCAATAATGTAAGGGTGGATGTTATTCGTTTGTGCCATTTTTTTAGAGATCTTTGTGCTAAGAAGTTGCCTAAGTATTTCTGGAAAAAAATGTTGACAGATGCCCCATTAATTTTGTTTGAGTTAGAGAAAATATGTCCTCCATTATTTTTCACATGCATGTTGCATCTGACTGTCCATATTCCCACAGAAATACTTCTCGGATGACCTATTTCTTTTCGATGGATGTATCCAACTGAAATAAATATGTTCACATTAAAGTCTTATGTCCAAAATAGAAATCATCCTAAAGGTTCTATCATGAACGGTTACTTGGATCAAGAATGAATGGATTTTTTCTCGATGTATTTGTCTAATCTTACTACAAGATTGAATAGACCAATGAGAAATGTATAAGAACAGTATGAGAAAATTAAACCCAATTTTCCATCACTTCCTCAAACAGAAGGAATTCATGGATCATATACATTGAAGACATTAATCCATGAAGAGCAGGAGATGCCACATCGCACAGTTTTGTTCAACTGTGACTTGTTCAATGACTATATCAGGTAACTAAATTTATTATGCATATCTTACATATGTAAGTGAAAAAATATTCATATTTTTTTATCCATCGGGAACATAAAATAATGATAAATAGGAAGAATCGGTCCTTTATCATTGGGAAGGAGAGAGACTTTGCATAGCAAAGAGGTTTTTGCTTGGTTAAAAATTGAAGGAAAAAAATCTATGTTTAAAATAATTATATCAATATTTAATTAAGTTTAATAGTCATTTATATTGCAGGAATTGAGTTTGTCTGTTGACTCTGTCTTTGAGGATATAAGAGCTTTGGCTTTTGGTCCTAATATCATGGCTCATGACTGTAAATCAATTGTTATCAATGGGTACAAATTTATTGTCACTGAACGAGCAATGAACATGATAACACAACATAATGGTGTTATTATTACTGCCACAACATATTGTTATGCTAGTGCATCAAATAGTAGACCATGACTTGAAAATGTGGGTTATTATGGAGTTGTTGAGAAAATAATAATATTGGATTGTTACTCTCATGGAAAAGTCACAATGATGAAATGACATGGGTTTGATTCGATGATGAGACATGGCATATTTATTCATGATTGTGGATTTCGATTAATTAATATGACTCGCACTCTTGCTACCGAAGATCCATATGTGTTGTCATAAATGGCTAAAAAATTTCTTATGTCAAAGACCAACATATACCTGATTTTGGTGTCATAGTTGAAGTTATTCCAAGACATTCTGATGATAGTGATGATGGAATTGACACTGTCCCTAGTACCATTGGAACAAATCCATTTATTTCTTTTGATGACTCCAATTTCTCAATTGTCAGAGTTGATTGTGAACCTGATGTTGTGGTTGAAAATATATAGAATCATTCATCCATGTTCTCAATTATTTTGGTTTACCTCGAGTTGGGTTGTTAAGGTTGGTAGTTGTCATATTGATTTAGTATTGATCACAAATATGTTTTTGCTAACTTCATCGTTATGTGAATTTTCAATGTTTATTGGTTGCAGTTTTTTTTAATTTCATTTTCTAATTTGGAATTTAAATGTATTCAGACATAGTCATACAATATTTCTAACATGGTTAACATTACAACTTGTATGACTTATTAAATCCATTCAATCTCTTCTAAAACAATTGATAGCTGACTTGACCGTTATGTGAATTTTCAATGTTTATTGGTTGCAGTTTTATTTGAATTGCATTTTCAAATTTGGAATTGAACTTTATTGAAACATAGTCAAACAATATTTCTAACTTTGTGAATAATACAACATGTATGATTTATTAAATCCATTCAATCTCTTCTAAAACAATTGATAGCTGACTTGACCGTTATGTGAATTTTCAATGATTATTGGTTGCAGTTTTATTTGAATTGAATTTTCTAATTTGGAATTGAACTCTATTAATACATAGTCAAACAAAATTTCTAACTTGGTGAACATTACAACTTGTATGATTTATTAAATCCATTCAACCTCTTCTAAAACAATTGATATCTGACTTGACCATTATGTGAAATTTCACTGTTTATTGGTTGTAGTTTTATTTGAATTGCATTTTCTAATTTGGAATTGAACTGTATTCAAACATATTAAAACAATATTTCTATCTTGGTGAAAATTACAACTTGTATGATTTATTAAATCCATTCAAGCTATTCTAAAACAATTGATAGCTGAATTGACCATTATGTGAATTTTCATTGTTTATTGGTAGCAGTTTTATTTGAATTTCATTTTTTAATTTGGAATTGAACTGTATTCAAACATAGTCAAACAGTATTTCTATCTTGGTGAACATTACAACCTATATGATTTATTAAATCCATTAAATCTCTTCTAAAACAATTTATAGCTAAATTACCAATGAATCCCCCTATTCCCTCATATGTTTAGTTTTTTGGGTTACAAATTTGTTTCCTTTTTCTAATTAATTACATATTTGTTTTCAAAGGTAGGTAATGAAGCCAATTGAAGAGAGATGAAGGAAAAAATGATGGATAACAATCGTCGAATGACAAAGATGGGAATTCCATCATTACTGACTTTAGTGAGTATTGTATTTCAAATTGACATATTTAAAGAATATATAATGTCATGTGATTAATTTTTTTTAATTTTTTTTTTGTAGAATCCACCTATATGTCGACAGTTATTCGACGAGGAGCCTAGTACTGGTCCTAGTACTCAGGCTGGTGGTACAAGGAGGGTTCGTACTAGAGGTGGACGAGCAGCTGCGCGTACCTGACTAGACCATGCCCCTCCCACTGACATGGCATCCTTCCCACATTCGGATCCCGGTGTCTCGTTAGGGACACATGGGATATTTATGCCTCCTATGTTTTCTCTACCATCTGTATCTTCTGGCCCATCATTTTCACATCCCATGATGATTCCCACTCCCCAGTCAGCATCCGGTCCGACAGCTGTCCCATTTTCTATTCCATATACTTATGTCCCTGCGAGCTTCTATATTCGATCGTCTTCGACTCCTGTTCCACCAAAGGGTGTTCCATCAATTTCTGTGGATCTAGCAGTCCTCATCGATCAGACCGGTAAAGGTATATTTATAGAACCCTAACAAATTTTTATAGGAATATTTATTTTCATTATACCATGTTTTGATGAAATATTTCTTTTTCATTCATGATAGATACATCTACTGACATGATGTGTGGGTGGGGGTGTACACTCATGCATTCGGTGTGGAACCTCCGCACACAGGTTATGGTGGATTATAATGAAGACAACCAAATGGTTGAGAAAACAGGGCAGCAATGTCGGAGTTTTTTGGCGATGCTTTCCAAATACTCTGACATTATTCCCGTAAGCCCGCTATCGTGGAAACATTTTCCACATGAGTTCAAGGATAGAGCTTGGGCAGAGATATGGGTAAAAAATATGTTCTATTTAATGGAATGAATTATTTTTTTATTTATATGAATTAATATTTTTATGTGAGCTTTGATTTAATTTTCATGATGGTGAGGGTGCATGACCAGATCTTCTAAAGGATTTAGGTGAGATTTAAAGATCCTACAAGAATTAGTTGTATATTGGATGGTTTTCTATAGTTGGAATTAATTTAGAGGCAATACCAGTTGTGTATGATTGTCCTATAGATCATTATCGTCAGATGATTACTCATTGGACGAGTACCCAGTTTAAGGTATTAATAAAATTTGAGGTATTTAAATAATAACATTCATGTTTTTCATCAATAATATCTGTTTCATTTTCGAATTGTATTTTTGAATAATATAGAGAAAATAAAAAGAACATTGATGCCAAAAAATAACTCCACACACTGGGATGCACTACGATGCATGATCATGAGAGGAAACAGGTATGGCAATTGTTGATAAGTTTTCTTTACGACTTACACATTATTTAGTTTCCTCAATTATTTAATAGTGTTCTAAATTTTTTATATAACTTTCATTTTCAATGTCATTGTAGAGAAAAATACAAAATATTGAAGGAAATGTTCCCCAAGAAAAACTGTTTTTCTCGATTAGACGGAAAAAAGAATGCAAGTTCCGTCAAAGCAGCGACTCAGCAGCAGATTGTATGTTTTAATCTGTTGAATTTATATTTTAATATCTATTTTGTAATTTAATAATATATTTATATTTGTAATAGGCTGCATTAGAGGCCCTCGATTCCCAAGAACCATACAATTTTGGACCAACAGATCACTTACATCAGGTGTTGGGAGAGGAGCATTTTGGCAAAGTACGATGTTGACCTAGGATAGCCCCGAAGAGGTATTGGACCTCCTCAGGTATGAGATGTAGTGCCATCGAGCTTTAGAAAGTTAAGGAACAGGTAGAATAGGCTGATAAAAGGGCCACAGAGACGACAGAACAGTCCACTAAGGAAAATAGTGCGTTTATGAAATTTATTGAAGTTCTACGTCCAACACTTCCAGCAGAGGCCGACCCAGCTTTTGATGAATATATGTCATCGATAGGTTCTATAAATGGTGCACCAGGTGGAAGTTCTATTGATGGTCAGGATGATGTCCAGCTTCATGATGATGATGGTGAGGAGTCTAATGTGAAATTAGAGGGATGGGAGGATGGTGAGGCGGGTGAAAAGGTCGAGGAGGAGGGCGAGGGAGAGGAGGATGGCACTGAGGAGGGCGAAGAAGATGATGGGGACGAGGACAAGGGTGATTATGATGGTGATTATGGTGATGGTGATGTGAAAAAATTGATCCATTACATAGTTGACTAATATTACTGCGATTTGATATTTAATCTATTATAGTTGTTGGTTTTATCTAGACTCATAGTATAGTATTGGAGTTGAGTTATTTTTATACATTATCTTTTTTTATGAATGTTTTTGTATTTAGTGGTTGTGTTTTTGGGAACTCCCTCCTTCCTGGACACTAGTCAACCCCCCACCATCCTCCTTGGACCCCGAAAATTCCCCCGGACAGCCCCTAGACATTCTCTCGGACAGCCCCCACCCTCCTCCCTAGACCCCGGACAGCCCCCAGGACAGCCCCACAGATAGCCCCCCACCCTATTCCTTGGACCCCAGACGACCCCCCGAACACCCCTCGGACAGCCCCTCGAATAGCCACCCGAACATCCCCCCACGAACCTCCTCCCTGGACCCCAGATAGCCCCCCAGACTTCCTCCCAGACATCCCCCTGGACATCCCCCCCCCCCCCCGCCCACCCACTTCCTTGGACCCCGGACAACCCCCCCCCCCCCCCCCCCCGAACACCCCTCGGACAGCCCCCAGACAGCCCCCCGAACAGCCGCCCACCCTCCTCCCTAGACCCCAGACAGCCCCCTAGACATCCCCCCCCCACCCTCCACCTTGGACCCCAGACAACCCCCAAACACCCCCCGCACAGCCCCCCCCCCCCCCCCCCCCCCCCCGCACAGCTCCCCCACCCTCCTGCTTGGTCCCCGGACACCCACCGAACAGCCCCCGGATAGCCCCGCCGGGCAGCCCCCCCCCCCCACCCTACATTATTTCATTTAATACTAGAAAATCTATAATATATATTTTATTTATTTTCATCATGATAATCAATGTAAATAACATTTACACATCTAATCAATATCATAGATTCTTGGTATGTTAAAAAAGAGATGTATTCATGGGGAATGACATTGATAGCTCCGGAATGATTCATAGCATGATAAAATAAAATCTAATCTATACTAAGAATGATATAAAAATATTTTATATAAATGTCCACAAAATTTTAAGTAAATACCATTCCACTAATAGACACATGAGTATTCTCAGAAAATGGACTACATTTTAAGTACATACAGAAAACCGACCAAACACACTCGGTTTCCGTTGAAACGCTAGGAAAACGATCCATGGGTCATATGTGATGTATACGAATCAATCCCGCATCAATATAAGACACGGTGTGGCCGAAACCACTCAAAGTGTCTATCTTCTGTTTCAAAAGGACTTTATTTTAATTGAAAAACATCATTGGCATACGAAAAACCGAACAAACACATTCGGTTTCCATTGAAGCATTAGGAGAATGATTCATGGGTCATATGTGACATGTACGAATCATCCCCGCCTCAATATGAGATGTGGTGTGGCCAGCACCACTCAAAGTGTCTGCCTTTTGTTTCAAAAGGACGTCATTTTAATTGAAAAACATCAACTGGCATACGGAAAAATGACCAAACGCATTCGGATTGTGTCGATCCTTTAGCACAATTATCCACGGGTCATATGTGACATGTACGAGTCAACCCCTCCACAATCTAAGGCGTGGTGTGTCCACCACCACCCAAATTGTCTGTCTTTTGTTTCAAAATGACGTCATTTTAAGTGAAAAACATCAACTGGCATATGGAAAACCGACCAAATGCATTCGGATTGTGTCAATACATTATCACAACAATCCATCAGTCATATGTGATGTGTACGAGTCAACCCTGCCTTAATCTGGGGCACGGTGTGGCCGTAATCACTCTAAGTGGCTCTCTCTTTTTTTAAATGGACACCATTTTAAGTACATACGTAAAACTGACCAAATGAATTTAGTTTCCATTGAAACTTTAGGAGAACAATTCATTGGTCATATGTGACGTGTACGAATAAACCTCGACTCAATCTGAGATGTGGTGTGGCCGGCACTACTCAAAGTGTTTGCCTTTGGTTTCAAAAGGACCTCATTTTAATTGAAAAACATCAACTGGAATACGAAAAACCAACCAAACGCATTTGGATTGTGTTGATACTTTAGCACAACAATCCATGGGTCATATTTGATGTGTAAGAGTCAACCCCGCATCAACTTGAGGCACGTTGTGGCCGCCACCACTCAAAGTGTCTGTCTTTTGTTTCAAAAGGACGTCATTTTAAGTGAAAAACATCAACTGGCATACAGAAAACCAACCAAACACATTCAGATTGTGTCGATAAATTAGAACAATGATCCATGGGTCATATGTGATGTGTACGCGTCAACCCCACCATAATCTAAGGCATGGTGTGGCCGTAATCACTCTAAGTGGACCTCTTTTGTTTAAAATGGACAACATTTTAAGTACATACGAATAACCAACCAAATGCAATCGGTTTCCGTTTAAACTTTAGTAGAATGATTCATGGGTCATATGATACGTGTACGAATCCACCCCGCCTCAATCTGAGACGTAGTGTGGCGGGCACCACTCAGAGTGTCTGGATTTTCTTTCAAAAGAACGTCATTTTAATTTTAAAACATCAACTGGAAAATGGAAAAACAAACAAACACATTCGGATTGTGCTGATACTTTATCACAATGATCCATGGGTCATATGTGACATGTACGAGTCAACCCCTCCTCAATCCGAGGTGCGGTGTGGCTGCCACAACTCAAAGCTTCTATCTTTTGCTTCAAAAGGATGCCATTTTAAGTGAAAAACATCAACTGGCATACAGAAAACCAAACAAACGCATTTGGATTCTGTCGATACATTAGCACAACAATCCATGGGTCATATGTGACATGTACGAGTCAACCCGCTATAATTTAAGGCACAGTGTGGCCACCACCACAAAAAGTGTCTGTCTTTTGTTTAAAATGGACACCATTTTTAGTACATACGGAAAATCGACCAAATGCATTCGATTTACATTGAAACATTAGGAGAACGATTGATGGGGCATATGTGAAGTGTACGAATAAAACACGCCTCAATCTGTGACGCGGTGTGGCTGTCACCACTCAAAGTGCATGTCTTTTGATTTAAAAGGATGTCATTTTAATTGAAAAACATCAACTGGCATACGGAAAACCGACCAAACGCATTCAGATTGTGTCGATACATTAGCACAACGATCCATGGGTCATATGTGAAGTGAACGAGTCAACCCTTCCTCAATACAAGGCGCGGTGTGGCTGACACCATTCACAGTGTCTCTCTTTTGTTTAAAATATACAGGATTATAAGTGAAAAGAACAACTGATATACGCAAAACCGACCAAACGTATTTGAAATGTGTTTATGCTTTAGGACAACAATTCTGGGTCATATGTGACGTCTATGAGTCAACACCACCTTAATATGAGTCATGGTGTTGTAGGAATCACTCTAAGTGACTCTATTTTGTTTATAATGGACAACATTTTAAGTAAATACGGAAAACTGAAAAAATGCATTTGGTTTCCATTGATACTTCAGGAGAACGATCCATGGGTCATATGTGACCTGTACAAGCCAACCTGGGCTCAATACGAGTTGTGGTGTGGCTGGGATCAGTCTATGTGTCTCTCTTTTGTTTAAAATGGACACCATTTTAAGTATATACGGAAAACTGACCAAACACATTCTGTTTCTGTTTAAACTTTAGGAGAACGTTCCATGGGTCATATGTGACATGTAAGAATCAACACCGCCTCAATCTAAGAGGCAGTGTGGCCGAAACCACTCAATGTGTCTGTCTTTTTTTTCAAAAAGACGTCATTTTAATTTAAAAACATAAACTTGCATACGGAAAAACAAGAAAATGATTTTGGAATATTTTGATACATTAGGAAAATCATCGATGGGTCATTTGTGACATGTACGAGTTAACCTCACCACAATCTGAGGCACGGTGTGGATGGATCACTCCTTGTGTATGTATTTTGTTTAAAATGGATAGGATAACAAGTGAAAAGAACAACCGACATATGGAAAACTGATCAAACGCTTGCGAAATGTGTTGATTCTTTAGGAAAACGATCCATGGGTCATATGTGACGTGTACGAGTCAACCCCGACTTAATCTGAGGCACGGTGTGGCCAGAATCACTCTAAGTGGCTATATTTTGTTTGAAATGGACAACATTTTAAGTATATACGGAAAACCAACCAAACAGATTTGGATTGTGTTGATACTTTATCACAAGGATTCATGGGTCATATGTGATATGGTTGAGTCAACCCCACATCAATCTGAGGCGCGGTGTGGCCGACACCAATCATAGTGTCTTTCTTTTATTTAAGATGGACAGGATTATAATTGAAAAGATCAATTGGCATAAGAAAAACCGACCATATGCATTTGAAATGTGTTGAAAATTTAGGAAAATGATCAATGGGTCATATAAGATTTGTACAAGTCAACCCCGCCTCAATCCAAGGCGCGGTATGGCCGAAGCCATTCACAGCGTCTCTCTTTTGTTTAAAATGGGAATGATTATAAGTGAAAAGAACAACTGACATACGAAAAACCAACCAAACGCATTCGGATTGTGTTCATTCTTTAGGTCAACAATCCATGGGTCATATATGACGTGTACGAGTCAACCCAGGCTCAATTAGAGGCACGGTGTGGCCGGAATCACTCTAAGTGTCTGCCTTTTGTATAAAATGGTCAACATATTAAGTACATACAGAAAACCAACCAAACGCATTCGGATTGGGTCGATACATTAGCACAATGATCCATGGGTATTATGTGACGTGTACGAGTCATCCCCGCCTAAATCTGAGGCACAGGGTGGCTGCCAACACTCAAAGTGTCTATCTTATGTTTCAAAAGGACATCATTTTTAGTGTAAATCATTAACTAGAATATAGGAAACCGACCAAACGCATTCATATTGTGTCTATACATTAGAACAACAATCCATGGTTCATATGTGACGTGTACGAGTTAACCCCGCCTCAATCCAAGGCACAGTGTGGCCGACACCACTCTAATTGTGTCTCTTTTGTTTTAAATGGACAAGATTATAACTGAGAAGAATAACTGACATACGAAAAACCGAACAAACATATTTGAAATGGGTTGATGATTTAGGAAAACGATCCATGGGTCATATGTGACGCGTACGAGTCAACCCCTCTTTAATCCGAGTCGCGGTGTGGCCGGAATCAGTCTAAGTGTCTCTCTTTTGTTCAAAATGGACAACATTTCACGTACATTTGAAAAAATTACCAAACGTATTTGGTTTCCATTGAAACTTTAGGAGAATAATCCAGGGGTCATATGTGATGTGTACGAATTAACCCCGCCTCAATCTGAGATGCGGTGTGGCCGGAACCACTCAAAGTGTTTGTCTTTTGTTTCAAAAGGACATCATTTTAATTGAAAAACATCAACTGGCATAGGGAAAACCAACCAAACGCATTCAGATTGTGTCGATACTTTATCACAATGATCCATGTACTACTAGAAAAACAGGTATTTACAACGGGTTATTTGTGACGGGATCCCATAGCAAATGGCCTTTTGCGATGGGGGCCCGTCACAAATAGCCCGTTGGGAAAAAGGCGTCGCAACAACAATTATTTATGACGGGCCCATCTCTAAAGACATTTATTATGATGGGGATCCTTTCCGTCACAAATATTACTCCGTATATTTGTAAAAAACTTTTAAAATAGTATTTGCGACCGGGCCCGTCGCAAATACTATTTCTTAAAAAAAATTAAAAACTATGAATAAATTATTTTAATGAATATAATAATAATACTATTTGTGATGGGCATAGCATCCCATCGCAAATACTAAAAAAATAAAATAAATAAATTATTAATAAATTATTTTAATTAATATAATAATAATCCAATTATAATTAAAAAATAAAAAATTTTAAAATATGAATAAATTATTTTAATTAATATAATAATAGAATTATAATTCACAAATAAAAATAAAAAATTATTAATAAATTATTTTAATTAATACAATAATAATAGAATTATAATTCAAAAATAAAAAATAATAGAATATTAATAAATGATTTAATTAATATAATAATATTAGAATTATAATTCATATATAAAAAAATATTAATAAGTTATTTTAATTAATATAAAATTAATAAAATTATTTTACATTCAAATATTAAAATAATTCAAATATTACAAAAAAATATAATTAAATTATAATATTATAAAATTTTAATATATATATATAATTTAATATTATAAAATTTAAATAATATTATTATTCATATAAATATTTTTATTTCAAAATATAATATTATTAATATTTTATAATGAGACAAAAACTATGATTAGAAAAAAAAATTCATATTTTGATTTACCAAACTTTATAACATAAAAACAAACTCTAATCTGAAGGAGGGGGGAGGGGGATCTGCATATGCTGGTGGAGGAAACTCCATCCCTAAAGAATGAGTGAGTCGGAACATGTACTCCATCTGCTCTTGCTGCTGCTGCTGCATCCGACTCATCTGCACCTCGTACAGCTACTGCTGGCCTCGACGCTCCTCCTCATGTTGCTGCTTCTGCTGACGCATCTTCTCCTGCTCCTGTCAGAGACTCTCTATCAGTGCAGTCTAAGATCGTAACTGATCCTCATACTGTGTAGTAGAAGAATATGCACGAGCTCCTCTCGAGCTGGACGCCGACATCACAACACTGCCATAATAATCTCCGGGAGTCAGTCGAGTGCTGATAACAACTACCCGGCCCTTCTTGAAGGCATACTGGGTGGCCTACATCCATGTCGCCTCATCAAACTGATGACCAGTGGTCTGATCTGATGACGCAGCCTGACTATCAGGCCGGGTCTGTGACGCTGCAGCCTCACATGACTCCTATATTTGCAATTTCAAATTAAATTTGTGAATATATTATATGAAGTTATTTTTTATACTTGAAAAAAAACAATACTGACCATGATGTGATACTAATGATCACCTTTGAGCTCCCCAGTAGCAGGATCACTATACATCCTCTGATATACGTCGTATTCCATAATATCGGGGTGCTCGACAGCCTATAAGAATAAAAAATAAACTGTTAATATTTATAGTTATATAAAATATTTATAAATAATTTACCTACCAGATGTTGTCTATGAGTACTGAAAGACCGACTCCCAACTCGATGACTAACCTCCTTTCTCCCCCGATTCTGCCTCCCCACCGATGATCTCCTCTGAAAGGCACCACTCAACCAGTGCGCACATAATCCATCCCATACATGGGATGGATTGTACTCTGGTCGGTGTGCTCTACATGACTCGTCCAAATCTGACACTCCTGTTTTCTTCATGGTGGATTTTCTTAAATTGTGCAAAAACTGATGAAAGCGATCACGCATAGCCACCTCCCATGCCTCGTGGATGGCATCACACATGGTATCCTCGATCGGATACCATAAACCCTACAAATAAATCAAAATATCAAGTTATAAATGAAATAATTTTCAAAATAAAAATTATTTATTTACGTATGTACCAACCAATGGCCGAACATGGCCTGCTTCACATCAATGGGAATCTTCTCCCATGTGGTCCACGACTGAGAGAAATAGTTACGCAAAATACCGCTGCCATGTCCGACTGCTATATGTGGAAAACTGTAAAAATAATAAACATTTGTTATTTGAATAGATTAATGAAATCATAGTCAAATCCACAGGTTATCACACCGGTTATCACACCTCTGTGTGCGTGGATCAAACCCAAGACGTGGATGTCGCTAGGGGATGGGGTCAGGAATCATCAATCGTGCAAGACCGCGCCCCCTCTGCATACTCCCTGGAGCGCCTGCAGGCTCAGGGTCATCTGCCAGCAACTCATCCGCATCGAAAGGCAGGTCAGCATCCGCCAACTCACGAAATGTGTTGCCATCCATCTAAAACAGAAAATGTTAATGTTGTTAGCAAATAATTGATAATTACTATTATATATACATATATATATATATATATTATATATATAACTACCATGGAATTCTATCAGTGTTCATCTTCATCCTCATCTTCATATATATCAATGTCATCTTCATATTCCTACTCAACATCATCGATATCCATTCGAGTTCCAGTTTCTTCATCTATTACCATTTCAAATTCATATGTGACATCATTAACATCATCGTCATCACCGGCTCTTAAATTTGGGGTGTCGTCATCGATACTCGTGTTTCTTTGTAAAAAAGATTGATTTTGAGTACTCTCTTGAAAAACATCAATTCATTGCAAATCAGTGAAAGCACATTCACTTTGACTAAATTGATTGTCTTGAATTTTGATTTTTATTACACTCCACCAATCAGTCAAGTCTCTTGATGTAGCACAATACTTTACATAATAAACATGATGTGCTTGTTGAGCCAATAAGAATGGTTCATTTACTATGAGAACACTTTTACATTTAATATCGATGAGTCAAGTCTCTCTTTATTCCATATTTTTCTATAAAATATAAAAGCATTACTGATTTTGAATAATTTGTTAGAAAAAACACTCAAGCAAGGATTGAATATGTTGATAATAAAGCAAAACCTGTTACAAATACTGATAATTTTAATATTATATTGATTTTTTATTTTTGTAATAATACTAATATAATTTTTTCATTAATATTAATTATATAATAATAACATTATTACATTATTAGTATATTTTATTATTAATATTAAAATAATATAATTTTCTATATTTTATACAATTCTCCTTTGATCTGTGTGTTTAACATTCTATCTCCACATGTAATATTTGCATTCACTTTCACCTCTCCATTGGCGAGTAGGTTTATAATTTTGAAAAAGAATGCAAATATTACATGTGGAGACATAAAACACACAGATGAAAAGATAATTGTATATAATATAGAAAATTATATTATTAAATATTAATAATAAAATATACAAATAATGTAATAATGTTTTTATTCCAAATTATTGGTAATTATTCCAAATTATTGGTAATTATTCCAAAATATTGGTAATTATTCCTAATTATTGGTAATTATTCCTAATTATTGGTAAATATTGGTAATTATTGGTAAATATTGGTAATTATTAGTAAATATTGGTAAATGTTGGTAATTATTGGTAAATAGTGGTAAATATTGGTAATTATTGATAATTATTGGTAAATATAGGAAAATATTGGTAAATATTGGAAAATATTGGAAAATATTGGAAAATATTGGAAAATATTGGAAAATATTTGAAAATATTGGAAAATATTTGAAAATATTTGAAAATATTGGAAAATATTGGAAACTATTGGTAGTTATTACTAATTATTATTAATTATTAATAAGTATTACTAATTATTACTAATTATTACTAATTATTGGTAATTATTACTAATTATTGGTAATTATTACTAATTTTTGGTAATTATTGGTAATTATTGGTAATTATTGGTAATTATTGGTAAATATTGGTAATTATTGGTAATTATTGGTAATTATTTGTAATTATTGGTAATTATTGGTAATTATTGCTAATTATTGGTAATTATCGCTAATTATTGCTAATTATTGCTAATTATTGCTAATTATTGGTAATTATTGCTAATTATTGCTAATTATTGCTAATTATTACTAATTATTGGTAATTATTACTAATTATTGGTAATTATTACTAATTATTACTAATTATTGGTAATTATTACTAATTATTGGTAATTATTACCGATTATTGGTAATTATTACTAATTGTTGTTATTTATTACGAATTATTGTTAATTATTACTAATTATTGGTAATTATTACTAATGTTTTGTAATTATTACGAATTATTGGTAATTATTACTAATTGTTGGTAATTATTACTAATTATTGGTAATTATTTCTAATTATTGGTAATTATTGGTAATTATTGGTAAATATTGGAAATTATTTGTAATTATTGGTAAATATTGGTAAATATTGGTAAATATTGGTAATTATTGGTAATTGTTACTAATTATTGGTAATTGTTACTAATTATTGGTAATTATTACTAATTATTGGTAATTATTACTAATTATTGGTAATCATTACGAATTATTGGTAATTATTACTAATTATTGGAAATTATTACTAATTATTGGTAATTATTCCTAATTATTGGTAATTATTACGAATTATTGGTAATTGTTACTATTTATTACTAATTGTTAATAATTGATACTAATTATTGGTATTATTGGTAATTATTACTAATTATTGGTAATTATTTATAATTATTACTAATTATTACTAATTATTGGTAATTATTACCAATTATTAGTAATTATTACTAATTATTGGTAATTATTACTAAATATTGGTAATTATTACTAATTATTTGTAATTATTACTAATTATGGGTAATTATTACTAATTATTGGTAATTATTACTAATTATTGGTAATTATTACTAATTATTGGTAATTATTACTAATTATTGGTAATTATTACTAATTATTGGTAATTATTACTAATTATTACTAATTATTACTAATTATTACTAATTATTAGTAATTATTACTAATTATTGGTAATTATTACAAATTATTGGTAATTATTACTAATTATGGGTAATTATTACTAATTATTGGTAATTATTACGAATTATTAATAATTATTACTAATTACTACCAATTATTGGTAATTATTTGTAATTATTGGTATTTATTGGTAATTATTACTAATTATTACTAATTATTGGTAATTATTACTAATTATTGGTAATTATTACTAATTATTCGTAATTATTACTAATTATTGGTAATTATTAATAATTATTACTAATTATTATTAATTATTACTAATTATTAGGAATTATTGGTAATTATTACTAATTATGGATAATTATTGGTAATTAGTAAATTATGACTAATTGTTGGTAATTATCGGTAATTATTACTAATTATGGATAATTATTGGTAATTAGTAAATTATTAGTAATTATTGATAATTCTTGGTAATTATTGGTAATTATTACTAATTAGGGATAATTATTGGTAATTATTACTAATTATGGATAATTATTGGTAATTATTACTAATTATTGGTAATTATTTGTAATTATTATTAATTATTGGTAATTATTACTAATTATTTCTAATTATTGGTAATTATTCCTAATTATTGGTAATTATTGGTAATTATTACTATTTCGTACTAAATATTGGTAATTATTACTAAATATTGGTAATTATTACAAATTATTGGAAATTATTACTTATTATTGGTAATTATTACTAATTATTACTAATTATTACTAATTATTGGTAATTCTTACTAATTATTGGTAATTATTACTAAAAACTGCTAATTATTACTAATTATTACTAATTATTACTAATTATTACTAATTATTGGTAATTGTTGGTAATTATTACTAAGTATTCCTAATTATTCCTAAATATTGGTATTTATTACTAATTATTAGTTTTTATTCTTAATTATTGATAATTATTACAAAATATTCCTGATTACCAATAACAATGAACAATGAATCCTAATAATTTAAATTTATTAAGTAACAAAACAATGTAAACATAATTAAATTACAACTAATTAAGAATAATTGAAACTAATAAAAAATTAAAATAAATATTAAATTAAAATGAACATAAATGCCTTTAAAATTGATCTGAAGATGATCTCTGATCGTTGTTGAAAACATCAATATCAACTCCGGAAAAAAAAATTAAACATAAGAAACGCTGAACTCTAAAAATAGAGTTTTGAGAGAAGTAGAAGATAGAGTTTGAGAATGAATGGAAAATAACGGATGGGGGGTATTTATAGGTTAGATTATTTGGGACGGGTCTATTTGCGATGGTACCTGTCGCAAATACCATAACCCACATTTATTACGATCAACAGTTAAATAGTTATTTGTGATGGGTCTCGTCGCAAATAATAACCTACCAACATACAATTTGCGACGAGGGTATACCCTCGTCGCAAATATCTTTCCTGCGATTTGGCGCGCAAACGCCCCAATCCTTTTGCGACGGGGAAAGCTAACCTGTCGCAAATAACCCGTCGCAAATACCCATTTTTCCCATAGTGATGTGTCATATGTGACGTATACGAGTCAACACTGCCTCAATCCGAGGTGCACGGTGGCCGGTATCACTCCAGGTGTATGTATTTTGTTTAAAATGGACATCATTTCAGGCGGAAATATATGGTATAAAAAAACCGATCAAATTATGAATTGACTTCCGAATTCCACCTATAATTTTCATCTAAAATTTAAATTTAATTCTAAATGAATTATATATTTTTATAATTACGTTATGAATTCTAATTTAATTATGGATGTGTATAGTTCCAGGATGCATTATATGTTAAATTTGTACGAATTTGTTCAATATATGTATGTGTTAGTTGGTTATTTCAGGTACAATAATTGTATATTTACGTGTTAGTTTATTCCAGGTACAATAAATTGGATGGAAAATGGGAGGGAATTCACAAAATGAGGCTTGCTGTCCAAATTGCAGACCTGTTGTGAAAATTGTAGGTTGTCGTGCAATTTACAAAGCATAGGCTATGCCAACGGTTTCAAACCGTTGGTACATGATCTCTGATGCTTTTTTTACCATTGGTTTATTGAACCGTTGGTAAACAACTTTGGGAAAAAGTATCTCAAAGGATTGGGAGAACCGTTGGGATAGGAGAATCTTTGGGATTTCCCAACGATTCTTGCCAAACCGTTGGGAAAAACTATCCCAACAGTTTGGCAGAACCGTTGGGATAGGTTAGCTTTCCCCCACTCTATACCAACGGTTCACAATAAACTGTTGGGAAATTATTTCCCAATGGATTACTTCCCCACGGTTTGCAGAACCGTTGGTATAACATATTCCAACGGTTCTGCAGCCTTTCCCAATAGTTCAGAACTGTTCAGAGACTGTATTTCCAGTAGTGTATTTTCTTCCATATGTACTTTATATATCACATTCATTCTTTCATAAATTATATCTTACGGATCCTTCATAGAATGGTGTAATTATAACATAGTAAATATCAACCAATATATCACCATGATCGAGTAAAATTTTTAAAGAAACAATTTAATTAAGGTGGGGAAAATGTAACACCACAAAATTTGAATTTAAGAACATTTGATTTAATAATGTGTGCGACACACAATATTAAGCACATAAAGAGAAATAATATCTTAATACATTTCGATGTATTTACTATTTTATTTAAATTAAATAGATGGTATAGCTTTTAATTTACCAAATATTTAGCTATCTTCCATTATACGCAATAAATAATTTTTTCGATAGGTTACGCTACATGAAAAATCGAATTTTACAGAAAAATAATATATTAATAAAATATAATTAGATAATATGATGAGAAATATCTGTGCGGCGAAATTAGAATTTTTTAATAGTATTTACCGCTTTATCAAAATCTATGGTTTACATGAATACAAAACTAATTCAATGGATATAACGTAACTAAATTTCAATATAACAACCAATTGAATATAAAATCGTCTTACTAAATTATACATTTAGAAACATAAATGAATTTTATCTTAATAAATTAAATTATTTACTATTGGGAATTATATTAATGAAATATATATTTTTTATATTCTTTCCAAAATTTCTAACATTAATGGAATTTAGTTGATATGAATTAAATATGAACAATCATAATATTACACATAAATACCTATATTTTTATATATGTATTTTTACCACATTTTAATATAGAACCAAATTTAAATCTAATTTTTTAAAATTTTATAAATTTTATAAGTCAAAATAATCCCCATTTTTAAAATATAAACACAAAATTCATGTCAAGGTTAATTTTTTATATTTTTTTTTGAAGATTAATTTTTTAATGTATAATGACATATACTAAATTTTAATCCAAAACATATTTTTCATCTAATATATATAAATTATAAATTATGTCATTATATGGTTTTAAAGATTAATTAGATCAACTATACATCAATAAATCCAATTTTTGGAATTTTAATAAATTTATCATTGAAATTTGTTATAATCACATCTGAATCTTTTGAAAAAGATTTCTTTAAAAACTCAAGTTACCATTCAATCTATGGGATAAAAAAAACTACTTTCTACCACATATGTTATTTTGATTTTGAAAAATGGATTCTATATTTTTATTCAACATAATTTATAATAGCTAATATGTTCAAATTTATTTTTTAACCAAAATATTGGTGAATTTGATTAATATTACAATTAGTGCTTAAGAGAAAAATTAGCTTTAAACGAGACTAAAACATAATCTTAAGGGTTAAAATAACCTTGAAACATATCTAAATACTATTTTACTAAAATATTTCAACCCTATCATCCCCTTTATAAAATTTGGTCTGTTATTGGAGCTTCAAGACAAGGTAATACCATGGGTGGAATTACCTTTTACATAATTTACATGATTTCCACTATTCTCCACAGTATATAAAGCACTCACCCAACCCAAATCCTCAGAAATTTTATGCTACCATGGAATGACCATGCTCTACCAAAATAGATATTCAATATCCCTCCCATAATCTTATAATCATTCCTTTTTAAATTAATCTATCCAAGGAATCCCTTTGGGTGAATCCTATGTAGTTACCCTAATAAGATGTAACATATTTTTTAAATCTCATTAGTTTTATTTCCATTCTCCACCAACTAAACTCTCCTCATTCCATGATTATAAATGTAACATCCAAATTAAATAAATAAATGTGGAATTTTCATATATATTAATATATGTGAAATAAATATTAATTTTACCTTAAAGGGGTTGTTATGTTCGATGGAATACCTGATACGCAATAACGTGTTTTTTTGAAATCATTCATTGCCCACTAACAATATAATATTATTATTTAAAATGATAGTTAACACCAATTCATTGTAATGGAGGGAATTAACAGAACTAACTAAATTATTATTTACATGTCTGTTAAATGTTTTTTCGTTTATCCAATAAAATTTATAGGCATAAAATGTGAATGAATCACATTTTAATCATAATTTACTTTAAAAGGATGATTTACCACTGTTGAATGGAGAACTGCCTTTAAATCTTGTTTTTGTCACATTAATATGTGATATTTGACCAAATAAAATTCTTTTTTAGAATCGGGACATCAAAATTTACTTTGGGTAAATTTTTGGTATTTTTCTAATAAAATTTATTTTTCAATGAATAGTGGAAAATACTGTATTTTAACTCAAAAAAACATTTTAATATAATTTATTTTTAGGGTTATAATATCTTATTAATTGGTTTCAAAGTTTAATTAGATTTCATTTTTACAATTTAATCCAATTTTGGTCAATATAATTAATTTCACTTTGAAATTGCACATAAACAAGTGCGAATATTTTGATAGTTAATATTTCTTAAAAACACAACTTCTGTTTCGACAATGGGAATTAATTTTAAATTAATAAATCCAGATTTTATGTTATTAATTTGTTAAAATAGACATAATTTTTGAATTAGGAATATCAATTATAGATTACGCTGATTTTTTGGTATTTTTTCTGAAAAACATCAATTTTTTATGAATAGTGAAAACACTATATAGTAGTTAAAAGGATGACTTTTTCATTTAAATGAAATTTTATCACTTTTTTGAATTGAATCATGAAAATAAAACATACATAGTTGTAATTAGTGAGTAAAATATCATTAAATAAGACGAAAATATTTTTCCAGAATAGTAACTTTTGACTTTTATTTACCGTGATTCAAGGTAAATAGGGTAATTCAAGGTAAAAGAAATATCATAATAATTTAAAATTAACTTAACACATGTCCTAACCTTATTATATTGTAATTCTCGACCATAGATATCTTTGGGTCGTTTTTGGGACCTCATGGATCAACTTAATAGTGATAATCACACATTATTTTATTTAACATGAAGTAAAGACAAAAATGACACAAACAAATATCTTTTAGAAAATTAATTTTTTACATATAGTTATATAAGTTATCATTATGAATATAAATATTATTTGGAATGAAAAACATATTTCATATATCATGGTATTTTTTAATTGTTTTTAGAGACCAAAATTAATATTATTTATGATTCAACAATGATTCAGTGTTTACCTGATTAATAAATGATTTTAATAAAATAGATTATAATGAATTAAATTATATCCAATACCTATCCAATTAATATTTTAGGATTTCATTTCGACTATGGGTCACCTTAACTTAATCATTAATATGTCTTCTAACTTTATAAACCAAAAATATTTATATAATAAAATTATATTTTCACACTTTTCTAAAGTGCCTCTCCTCCCCCTTATAAAAAACCCTCACCTATAACTCATTCCTCACACATCACAAGCCCCTTATCTCATCAAACACCTACCCAAATAAGCTCTAAATATCCCTATGTATTACCAATAAGCCTTACCATAGGCATAATAAACATTAATAAGTCATTTTGTTTCAAACGAAAGGGTGTTACCCGAATTAAAAGTAAAAGTTTCTCCTAAATTCATTTGTTTTATTTTGTTTTATTTTACATCTCCAACCCCATAAACATTTTTTATTCCTTTAATTTACAATAACACCAGTATCCTTAATATACATTGTTGATTTTATGTGAATTATTATAACTACACTTACACACAACTTTGTCTATTAGGTAAAGAACATACTGTTTCTGTGGACAGTGAACTACTGCCTCACGAAACGATGATTGTTCAAATATCTCCAACCACCTATCATGGTGGCCATTATGATGGAACTGTATTTATATATGATATATATTATATTTATATTTCTTATATTTTTCTTTATGATTCATTTATATAATACCATTATGGTTTCCATAGTGGGTAAATACAATAATCTCATTTGAGGAAGTGCGGACTTCATCCCCCTCAATGTTATATGACTCATTAATTCCATATGTCGGATGTATAAAGGATGGATTTAATGATATTATATATTTTATAATACTGGAATTATAATATACTTGTTTATCCATTTTTTTAATTACATTTTAATAAAAAATATATATGACAGTAGCGTTCATGCATACGTATGACTTACCATCTCTATGAATGGTGCATTTCATTTCATATCTCCAAATGTTGAATACTATTATAAATACATACATATACTAGATATATATGATATATATGATATCTACATCATGAATTTCATGTTGTAGATAATGTATATTTGACTACATGAAGAACTTGTAATTACATGAAGGTCAATTTTGAATCAAGTACCAATTTTCAACAAAAAAATCATTATTAACTTAAATGATTACATAATGTTATAACATGGTAATAAGTTATTTAATAAAAATATTAAACATGAAAAAATGGTTCTTAAGAAATCATAAATTAAAATTCTTTTATTATTCAAGAGATTAAATAACGAATGGGTCATGTCAGACATGAGATAAGGGACTTCGTCAAAATCTCCTTTCATTGAGGAATATTTTTTTTAATAGAAGAATTTCATTGATAAAATGTATAAAAACTTTTTAATATTAATTTCATTCAAAGAGAATATTTTTATACAAATAATTTTACTAAATGACAAAAAAAATTGTTTCTTTTAACATAAGTAGTGACAATGACCATCTACCGCAGCAAGTATTATTTGATCATGGCCTTCCTTAACAAGCCATAATTTTTTTAAAGGAAAATAAACAACATATACTATTTTTTTATTTTGGTACTAAAAATGGTTTTGATAATGGATTTGTTATGCCAATTTATTTAAGTGATATATTGTTATTGAAATGTAGATTTGTTTTCATTCTTTAATATTATTTATATGTGTTATGATTTTATAATGGTATATAGACATTTGATTGGTGGTTACATCATAAACCAATTTATGGGTGGTTCCCTTGTAAACTAAGATGGGTGGTTATGTTATAACCTCCAATGCATTGTGTATGGAAGTCGGCAGTATGGCCTTTCCATTTAGTGAAATGTGTGGAAGTCAGCCATATAGTTATTCCATTTATGTATATTTATGTCCCAAGTTACTTTTATATGTTATTTGTTCATTATATGGGTTTTATGGTAATCTTTTGGTTACAAAATGGTAAGAAATGATCTTTTATTCAGTGAAGAGTATTTACTACTTCATGAAAGTGAAAATTATTACTTATGATAATTTATTCATGGCTTATTTGTAGTTTTAAATAAAACTAATAGTTTCTCTTCATTATGTATACCTTACTGACGTTATTTGCGCATCTCTAGTATTTTAAATGTTTTCCACAAGACACAAAGTGGATTAGGGTCAAGGATGTGATCATGGAAAATTCACGTTGTCTAAAAAATGGAATTAGACATGACACATTTCTTTCATGATTTTTTTTTAAATATGGGAACAGAGTATAAGTGTCTAAATTGTATCTTTTGGGATGTAATATAACAGTTATGACCAAATTCTATAGAAATATAAACCTGAAAAAATCGCCAATGTGAATTATTCATTTCTTCAATATTATGCAATGTTTTAAGGATGGGTCCTTATAGTTGATATCAGAGGTTGCATTAGATAACATTAGGGGTTAGGTTATTGTTAAATTAATATCTATAAATAAATTTATGATAAGATTTAAGTGACATAGAATTTATAGATTACCATGTTTCTTTGCCTAAGATATTTCTATGTTTAGAATGGTTTTCCAAAGGGGAAACCTGGAAGCTATGTTGGGACAACATCACGGGGAAGACAACTCTCCAAATCAGAACCCTGAGATGGTCAGAATTGGAACTGAATAGTTTTTGGCAGTGATGGAATAGTTGAATCAGGCTATAAATGGTTGTGCTATACATGAATCAGATCTGAATGATTATCCATAAAGTAACATATCAGTATTAGAGCATTTTGTGAGGAAACATCCCCCATCATTTAAAGGATCATCTGACCCTGTGCTAGCTGAAGGGTGGATTGAAGCACTAGAAATTTTTTATGTCATTTGGTGTTTAGAACATCAAATGGTTAGTCTCGTTGTTTAACATTTTTTAGGTGTAGCTGATTAGTGGTGGTCAATGGTGAAAAATATCAGGGATAGTGAGGTGATTTATACTCTTGATTGAGGTAAATTCAAAGTTATATTACTTGAGAAATATTTTCATTAGGGGGTTCAACTTAATATGGGAAAAAAATCTTGGAATTGAGGCTATAGGATAACTCAATGGCTTCATAACAAATAATGTTCCCATGACTGGCAATGTATGCTCCAAATTTCATAAAAAATGTTGATAGTAATATAAATCAATTTTACTTAGGACCGAAGCTGCTATATCGATGAGCATTATCATCTCCTGAGTTCAATGGTGATAAAAAACTTCATTGATGTGTGGACAAGGTGGAAATGGAGTTTACTAATGATCAGGTGTTATTTGACAAACAACAGAATAAGTGGTCCAGTTGGAATGAAAAGGGAACGAATTCATCAAATAAGACTAGAGGTAAAGAAACTAAATATTCATATTGTGAGAAGTGTGGTAAAAATCATCCTAGAGAATGTTTATCAAAGTATATAAAGTGATTCTATTGTTGTAAGTCTGTTCATATTGCTCATAACTGTAAGGAAGATGACCAGGTAGGAAATGAAAAGCCTGTGGTAAGATGTTTTTAGTGCAATGAAATGGATCATTATAAAAATGAGAGTCTAATGAAAAACATAACTAAGGGAAAGTAGCCAGACTACAAGAATAAAGGAGTGGTTAAATCCTTTTCAACTACTCCATCATATGTTGGGGCATCAAATAAAGTAATATCTGGTACACTGTCAGTTTGTTCAGATTATGCCAATGTGTTGTTTGATTCAGGGTCTACACATTCATTCATTTATGAGAAGTTTTCTTGTAAATTTGGAATTCTGTATCATGATATGAATATTTAATATACGGTAAAAACACATGGAGGAAATGTTGATAAATAATTATAGTAACCTTCTTTTCCTTGTGTGAAGAAAGAATCTACATGAAAACATTTTTGGTTTACCTCTAGTAGAGTTTGATGTTATTTTTTGAAATGATTGGTTGTCTGTTTATAATGCAATGATGGATTTCATTGCTAAAGTGGTTTCATTTCAGAAATATTTTCAGTTTGTGTACAAGAATGAAACATTACATTTGATTACATATCAGGAAGTTGAAAACTAGTAAAATATGGAAATCAATGCTAACTTGCACATAATTTTTAAAACAAATAAACAATTCAGATTAATGATGTGACATTGGTAAACCAGTATCTTTTTGTTTTTCATGATGAGTTGTATGGTATTATACCTGATCAGGAATTGGAATTTCTTTTTGACTTAGTTCCTGATGCTAAGATAATTTCAAAACCCCATTACAGAATGGCTCAAATTGAACTTTTAGATATAAAGAAGAGGTTATTGGAGTTATTAGATTAAGGATTCATTCAACCCATCACATAACCATGGGTTGATTATATCTTTTTTATTATAAATAAATATGGTTCAATGAGACAATTCATTGATTATAGAGCATTAAATAACATCACTATTATGAACAAGTATCATTTGACACATATCAATGATTTATTTGATCAGCTCTAGGGAGCTCAGTATTTTTTGATGATTGGATTGAGATCGGGGTACAATCATTTGAGGTAAATTAAGTAGAAATTCCAAATATTGTGTTTCGTACTAGATATGGCTATTATAAATTTTCTGTTATGCCTTTTGGTTTAACCAATTCACCTACTGTATTCATGTATCTTATGACTATAATTTTCCCTGAGTTCTTTGATAAGTTTGGGGTTGGGTTAATTGATGATATTTTGGTTTATTCAAAAAGAAAATAGTAAAAATAAATTCATTTAATTGTTGTCCTTCAAACCTTACAAAAATAAACCATATGGTAAATTTAGCAAGTGCGAGTTTTGGTTATAAAAAATTTCATTCCTTAGTCACATTGTTTCAAATAATGACCAAATTTTTGATCTTTCTAAATCAAAAGTTGTTGAAGAATGGCCAAGACCAACAAATATAAAAGAGAACCATAGTATTCCTAGTTTAACAGATTATTACCAGAGGTTTGTTGATAATTTATCATGGTTATCTAGTCTAATGACTATATTAACTCAAAAAGTTGTTAAGTTCATTTGGAGAAAATATTCTTATTAATATTTTCAGGAATTGAAAAGAAGAATGGTGAATGCTCATATTTCGAAAATTCTTTCCATAAATGGTGAGTTTTTTATTTATAGTTATGCTTCATTGAATGGACTTGGATATTTCCTTATGCAGAATGATCAGGTAATTGCTTATGCTTCACATCAGATGAAACCTATTGTTTTAAATTACCCTACACATGATTTCAGATTAGATGTTGTTTGTTTGCTTTAAAAATTTTGAGGCATCCTTTGTATGGAGTAAAATCTGAAATATATACTGAGCACAATAGTTTAGAGTATAAATTAACTCAGAATGTATTGAACATGAGACATAGTAGATGGGTATAAATAATCATGTATTATGATTGCACAATCCTTTACAATCCATGAAAAGAATATAAACTGGCTGATGCTTTGAGTAAAAAATTAATGCTTCATTAACCATGCTACATTTTGAATTAGATCCATTAATTTTTTATTTAAGGAACATTGGCGTAAAATTTTTAGGTGTAGGAAATTATTCTATTTTGTTTTAGGTGTTAGTGAGATCATGTCTATCGGAGAGAATTAAGAAAGCACGGATGAAAGATACTGAGTTTTAGAAAAAGGTAGAGTTGGTTCAGAAGGGCGAGTTTCCTGATTTTAACATTGATAATGATTGGGTTTTGAGTTTTGGGAAGTGATTATTTGTGATTTCTGAATCACGGTTGAATAATGAGTTGTTATGTGAAGCTCATAGTTCCTCGTTTCCAGTTAATCATGGCAGTAATGTGATATATAGAGATCTTCATGAGTATTACTAGTGGGATGGAATGAAAATAGATATTGCTAATTTTCCTCTGATGGGATTGACATTTCAATAGGTTAAAGCCAAGTTGCAGTTACTGAAAGGGATGCTTCGGTCTTTACCAGTGCTGGAGTGGAAATTGGAAGTTATATCCATATACTTTGTTGTGGGATTACCAAAGATATAATGGGGTAACAATGAAATATGTGTTATTGTTGATCGACTAACTAAATCTACTCATTTCCTTCATATTCGAGATAGTGTCTCTATATAATCAGTCTTGGAAGCATATTGATGAAATTACCAAGATACATGGTGTTCCCCTCTCCATTGTATATGATCATGATCCTAGGTTTAGTTCAATCTTTTGAAAAGGCCTTCATAAGTCATTGGGTACTAAATTAAATATTATTATATCTTTTCATCCACAATCAGAATGGAATTCAGAACAAACAATTCAGACATTGGAAGATATAATACACTCTTTCTTGATGAATTACCATGGATGTTGGGACCAAAATATTTCATTTTATGAATTTACTTATAATAAAAGTTTTAATTCATGTATACATATGGCTCCCTTTGAAGGATTGTATAGAAATACTTGTTGAACTCCACATTTTTGGGATGAATTAGGTGAAAGGAAGCTGATGGGACTAGAATTGGTAGAAGTGATTGACGAAAAAGTTCAGTTGATTCGGAATCACATGATAATAGATCAAAGTTGGCTAAAAAGTTATAAGGGTAATCGAAGGAATGATCTCTCTTTCGAGGTTGGTGATCATGTCTTTCTCAAAGTTTCTCCATGGAAAAGTGTGTTGTGTTTTGGTAAGAAGCAAAAGTTGAGGCCGAGGTTCATTAGACCTTTTGAAATCTATGGGAATGTTGGATCAGTTGTTTATAGAGTGTCTTTACCTCCATGTTTGTCCCAGGTACACAATGTTTCTCATGTTACATTTTTGAGAATGTATATGCTAGGTCCATCTCATGTTTTGAACCCAGAGGTAGTTCAGTTGGAGGAAAAGCTGTTTAATGAGGAAAACCCGATCCAAATATCTTGAAAATAGAGGGGAAGTCTTGTAGAATAAGGTTATTCTCAGGGAAAAGGTTTTGTGGGAAACCCATATGGTTGAAGAGGCATTATGAGAATCTGAAAATTATATGGGGGATAAATACCCCAATTTATTTGATAAATGTATAAAATGGTGAGGATGCAATTTCAAAAAGGGGATGATGGATGTAACATCCCAGGTAAATAATGAAATATAACATTTTCATGTTTGTTAACATTTGTTAAATACATATTATGTTTACCTTAAATGGGTTGCTATGTTCGATGGCGTACCCGATACACAACAAAGAGTTTCGTTGAAATCATACATTACACACTAAAAATATAATATTATTATTTTAAATGGTAGTTAATCCATATCCATTGTACTAGATGGAATGAATAAAATGAAATAAATATGATTATACATGTTTTTTAAATGTTTTTACATTTATCGAATAGAATCTTGAGGCTTAAAATATGAATGAATCTAATTTTGAGCATAATTTACATTAAAATGTTGATTTACCACCTTTTTATGGGGAACCCTCATTAAATATATTTTTATTCACTTTTATATTATCTATTTGACCAAAAGATATTCTTATTTAGAATCTGGATATCAAAATTTACTTAGGGTAAATTTTTGATATTTTTCTGATAAAATTCATTTTTTTAAATAGTGGAAAAAACTATATATTAATTCAAAAATTCCATTTAATCCAATTTATTTATATGGTTTTATTGTATTTTTAATTGGTGTTAAAGTGTAATTAGATTATATATTTACCATTTAATCTAATTTTGGTCATTATAATTAATTTCACATAGAAATTGGATATAAAAAATTGTCAATCATTTGAAAGTTAATATTTCTAAAAAACACACCTTTTGTTTTCACAATGGGAATTAATTTCAAATTAAATAATCGAACTTCTATGTTTTAAATTTGGTAAAAAAGACATAGTTTTGGAATTTATAATTTCATATATATCTTAGGATGATTTATTTGTATTATTTGAAAAACATTAACTTTTCGATAAATAGTGAAAACACTAAGTAATAGTTAAGAAGCTGACTTTTTCAGTTAAATGAAATTTTACCACTTTTTAAAATAAAATTTATAAAATCCAACATATATGGTTTTTATTATTTTTTAATACGCGGCTCAATAAGTTGAAAATATTTATTTCTTGAAAAGTATCTTTTAAATTTTATTTACCGCAGTTAAAGGTAAATACGATAATTCAAGGTAAAAAGAATATCATAATAACAAAAAGTATCTTAACAGTTGTCATTTTCATTATTGGATGAGTCATGGAAAACCATAGACATCCTTGGGTAGATTTTAGGACCCAATTTAGCCACTTAAGAGTGATAATGACAATATATTTTAATAAAATTAAAGTAACGGCAAAAATGGCGTAAACAAATATTTTTTAGTATATTAATTTTTTACTTAGGGTAATATAAGTTATATTTTTGACAATAAATATAATTTCGGAAGAAAAAAAGATATCCTACATCATGGTAATTTTGTATAATTTTTATAAATCAAAATAATTAAATTATTTATGACAAAATAATGATGCAGTGTTTTCCTCATTAATAAACGATTTAAATAAATAAGATTATAATGATTAAAATAATATCCAATATATATCCAATTAAAATTTTATTATTTTATTTCAACCATGAGTAATATTATCTTATACTTTAATATGTTTTGGAATTTTATAAACCTATAAAAATTATATAATAAAATAATATTTTCACACGTTCCTAAAGAGCCAATCCTCCCCCATATAAAAACCCATCACCTCTAACCCATTCCTCACACATGACAAGCCCCTTGGTTCATCCAAAACCTATTTAAATAAGCTCTTAAGATCATTCTCTTTGATTGAAAAACCTTACATTAGGAATAAGCCACATAAACAAGTCCTTTTAGTTCAATCTAAAGGGAGTTACCCAAATTAAAGGTAACAATTTCTCTTAAATTTTTGTTTTTATTTTTCTTATCCATCCCCATAATATATATTAATTTATTTATTTTATAAAAACACAATTATCCTCAATATAACAAGTTCTTTTTATGAGAATTATTCTAACTAAAATTACACAGACATCTATCTAATGGGTAAAGAACATATTGTTTCTGTTGATGGAAGCCTATAGCCTCACAAAACGATGATTGTTCAAATATCTCCAACCGCCTCTCATGGTGGAGACTATGATGGAACTATATTTATATATGATACATATTATATTCATATTGTTTACATGTTTTTTAATTTATCATTTATTTAATACCTTTATGGTTTCCAGAGAGGGTAAATATGATAATCTCATTTCAGTATGTGCGGACTACCGACCCTCAAAGTGATATTACTCATTAATTCCATATATGGGATGTATAAAGAATATAGACAATGATATTATATATGATATTATACCGAATTATAATATACCTATGTATCATTTTTTTAATTTCATTAAAATAAGAAATAGAATTGAACTTAGCATTCATGAATTCGTAAGACTTACCATCTCCATGAACGATGTATTTCATTTCTTATCTCCAAATGTTAGGTTCTATTATAAATATATACATATACTGAATATATATGATATATATGATATCTAAATAATTAGTATCATTCTTGAGGTTATGTATATTTGACCACATAATCAACTTATAGTTATAATAAATTCATTTTTGACTCAAGTACCAAATATCGACAAAACGACCATTATTAACTTAAATGATTACATAATGTTATAACATGGTAATAACTAATTAAAAAAGAAATGATATAAAAGATAACAAAAGTTCTTAAGAATGTATAAATTATATTTATTTTATTATTCCAGAGTTTAATGAACAAACATGTCATGTCATACATGAGTTATGGGACTTCATCTCAATCTACTTTTATTGAGGAATATTTTGTTTTAATACATGAATTTCTTTTATACGCTGTATAAACGCCTTTGAATTTTCATTTCATTAAATGGGAATAATTTTCAATGATTAGTTTTACTAAAAACAAAAAAAAAGAATGTTTATTTTAATGTAAGAGGTGAGAATTTCCTACATCTGACTTGAGGATCATTAGATCTTTGACTTCCATAACAAGCCATAATTTTTTAGAAGAAAATAAATACCTTATACTCTTTTAAGTATTTTGGTATTGAATATGGTTTTGATAAAGGATTTTTTATGTAAAAAATTTAATTGATATATTGTGGTTAAAATATAGAAATGTTTTCATCCCTTTATATTTTGTGTATGTGTTATGATTTTATAATGGTACTTGGACATTTGATGGGTGGTTATGTGATAAACCAAATAACGGGTAGTTCCATGAAAAACTAGGATGGGTGGTTACATTATACCCTCCAATTAATTGGGTATCAAAGTCGGTCATATGGTTATTCCATTAACTGATATGTGTGGAAGTCGACTGTATGGCTATTCTATTTATGTATTTTTCTAAGAGAAGTTATCTTTATATGTTATGTGATCGTTATATGGGTTTTATGGTAATTATTTTGTTAAAAAAGGGTAAGCAATGATCTTTTATTCAGTGAAGAGTATTTAAAACATTGTAAAGGTGAAAATAATTACTTATGATAATGTATTCATGGATTACATGTTGTTTTAAAAAACTATCAGTTTTTCATCTTTGTGTATTCATTACAGAGATTTTAATACACATCCCAATTTTCTGAAATGATATTAATTGGAAATAAAGTGGAATAGTGTCAAGGATAGGATCAAGGAAAAGTCATGTTGGCTAAAAAATGGAACTAGACATGAATATTTTTTCAATATTTTGTATTTGGTGAAAAATATGGGAATTGAATAGAAGTGTCCACTTTATAACTTTTGGTATTTAATGTAATTGTTATGACATAATTATTTAAAACTATAATCCTTAAAAAATCATCAATGTAAATTATTCATTTAATTCAGGATTATGTAATGTTTTAATATCGGGTCCTTATAATAAAAACCAATATCCTTGATATAATGAGATGTTGTTATCTTAAGGGTTGGAACTACACATTCACACACATCCATATAGTGGTTAATAAATTAACTATTTATGTGTATGGAGAACAAACACATCATGAAAAGATGATTGTTCGTTCTTCGTTTACACCCAATAATTATGGGAACTATATAGAAAATATGGTTTCTATTTAATATATATGATATTTATAATTAATTTATTCTTCTTCACTCGTTGTATATATAATTCTTATATACTTTAAATTTTGTGTAAATATAATAACATTGTTTGTTGAAGTGTGAACTACCACCTCTTTAAAGTGATGTTATTCATTCGCATGATACATGGAATGTTTAAGTCATGGTTTTAGTTTTAAATATGTGACATAAAAAACAGATACATGATATTAATGTCATAATTAACATTATGGAAATATTATATATATTATTTTCCTTATTAAACATTCACACACTTAAAATGTGATGATATTGTTCTTCGACGTGTGGACTACCACCTCCTCGACACGATATGATTTATTTTACATCATACTAATTATATATATAATTATATATGATTAAAAAATATGGAATTAATTATTTTATAATCATTATGTAGAGTTTAGAACAACATTTTTACATTTCAAAATGATATTTGAAAAATGGGATTATTACTCATACATACATACAGCCTACGGTCTACCTGATTGTAATGATGGTTCATTTTTCAAAATCTTGTTTAATTTTTAGTTTTAACATAAAAAATTATTTATAAATATGACTATTATATCAGGATTAATTTTATCTATTTTTTATATAATGTCCCATTTGAATATAGTTGAGCTACCATGGTTTTTATGACACATAGAAATAATTTTTTCATAACAGCCAATCTATTTTAATTTTTTAAATAGTTTTATACAACATAAAAATAGATTAAAATCATGTAATGATAAACCTAAAAACAATTATAATTATGTAAAAAATTAATTTATTTTTATTATTCATTAATATAAATACGCACATGACATGTCAGACTCATGTTATGGTATTTTCATCTCACATTTTACATATGTGAGATTGATTTCATATTAATCACTTACTTATTTTTCTTGTGGGTATATACTACACCACTAGATATACTATATCATTAATAAATTTAACTTCATGGTATTTTTAAATTTCATTTAATGTTATTCCTTCATCATTTTTAGGATTTAAAGTGTTTCATTAAGGCATGGAACACTTTGGAATGTTTAATGATAATTTTCCTCAAGAAAATTTTTAATGATCTTTCAAAGGAATTTAAATTTAATGAAATTATATGATAAATGTTTAATAAACTCTTTAATTTTAATCTCCTATAATTACTCATTACATTTTCCATGTATTATTTCCATTTTTTCACTATTCAGTACTTCAATGTTTGGGAAAATGTTTTTAGGAAATCCTAACTTCATTTTTCTCTTTACACAGAGAAACTATTTTCATCAAATAAATCTATTATTTAAAACTTTTTTTCAAGACATATTTTTACCATTTTAAAGATAATTTATTAAATAAATTTTTACTCTTTTTTCATTAACGAATGAATTTAAATTCATCTTCTGGTCGCAATATGAACAATGAGTTTTTATATCCTTTTTTCAATAAAAAATTATTATTATTATTTTCCTTGAATAACATGTAAGGATTTACTTGTCATCATTTCATGGAATGATTATTTTAGTATTAAAAGGTATATTTTTTATTAAATGTTTTCAATGGTAATTTTCAATGAAAATGTTCCCCAAAACGATTTTCAAAAAATGTTTATATTACTCAATAATATATTTTAAAATTGTTTTTTACAGTATTATTATTCATTAATAACAATGATATGTTATTTTGAAACAAAATGTAATATTTTTTATCGATACCATCCATATTCATCATCTAGATGGATTTATGATTAATTTGGATAAATATAACATAGACATTAACTTCTTTTGTTCTTTTTAAACCCCTTCAAATTTCCATTTTTTATAATCATTTTTCCTTGAATTTAACCTAAATATACATATCTTTTTCCATGGATATGAAAATTCCACGAACCAAATAACATTTTTATTACTATGAATACATTTATTTTTTTGTGATTATTTATGGAAACATTGATAAATCTGAATCATTTATTGAATATAGATATTTTAAAAGGTGTATTATATATTAAATATGAGGAATACTTGGGAAATTAATGATAGAGGATAGGGACCATTTAAGGTATTTCCTATGGGTTGGGGAACAACTAATGAAAGCCCAGTGATGAAGTGAAAGTCAAAAGAGATGAATTTTGTTTGTGGAAAACCCTTCGAGTTGGTTTCCAAGAGGATTATATGGGTCTCAACCCAGAGACATAAAACATTTTATGAAAGTTCCTAATGTTAGTGGTTCTTTTTCTAGATACATGAAACCCAATAATTATGAATTTCCATCATTCAGGTTTATTTTCTATTCATCCATGATACTTCATGTCGATATATATATAGATGAATTTTATTCTCATTTTATTGAATAAATTGCATGTGTTTGTAGTTATTACCTTTATAAGTACTTTATTCTCATTTTCCCTAGTTTATTGATTACATGTTTTATATGTTCAATTATTTACCATACTATAATTATTATTAACATGGATTCATTATTTATACCAGTATACATTACCCTTACTATAAATTTTTTCACACCCTTTTTTTTCTTTTCCACATGAATCTGAGAATCTTATTATAAAATATATATAGGGATATAATATATAGAATAATGTTATCCTCAAAAGTAAAAAATATTTTTTATTTAGTGTATTCATTTAGAATACACAACTCATCTTCGTAGCTTGTCTACCATGACTACTAATCTCTCTTAGTTCATTAGGATTTGATTCATTGTAATCATTCCAGTGTAATCATAGTAGACACAATATCTTGTATCTCTAGTGTCATGTTGCAATATTCAATGATTTAATGTCTAAAAAAATTATCCCAGTTCACAAATAACTAAATTATACCATATTTTGAAATAAAAAATTATGGATTTTATGAAAAAATTAAAAATAATTGAATCAAATCAGATAAAAATATACACACTAATGGAATTTCCAATGTATATAACAGAATTATGAATAAAGGATTTGGATTAGTGATGATTCTGTCAATGAAGGTACAATGTATGTTCATGGGTAAGGAGGTATTCTTGAAAGGTTCAATCACCCTAACAGTTATGCCACTATCTATATAACACATTCTTTAGAATAAAGAATATAGAATGAAACTTATTGAGTACATGATCATCGAAAGGGTAGGGATACATTAATCTAAATAAATGGACTTTTCATGAAAAAAATGTAGCCATGGAATATTTTCATTTCATGTTCATACGTAAAATAATATATAATCTTACTTTTCGAATACCATATGTTCAAACAAGTATAGAATAACTTTTCCAATGGTCCTATTTCAGTCAATAAATGTTATATATATTTTCCCAGACCATACTCTATTATTTTCATAATTTATGAAAGGTGAAGTCTTAGTGAGCATAGTCCTAGATTTTTTCTTGAATCTTTGATGAGATTCCATCCTGAGAAGTCTTTTTGTCTATTTCTTCAATTTTCATGCATTTTTGTTTTGTTAAACCACACAAATGTAATGGATTAGTGGGAAAAATTAAATAATTATTCATAGATAACCCTTTACATTTATTCCAATAGATAATATATTGTGTATCTTTTGATCATTATTGTATTGTAAATATAATCTATTCCATGAAAATGAAATGATTTCAAACATGATACATTCCTTTTATCGAGGTGATCCAATACATTCTTTTAATGTCAAAAATAGTATTTGAAACAATATATTTTTCTTATTATATAAATATTATCTATGATATTAGTGGGAATATATTATCATGTAAAGACTAACATTTTTCACAGGCTTCCTATTCAAGGTTTTCAATCAATCCAGACTTTTTGTCACATTTATTTCTAATTTAATTTCATTTAATTTTATATAAAATTTGTGATCAAAATTTTAGGGTTATGTAGATTTTATTGAATAAAATTCAAGTGTAATGTCATAAATAGTTGACTAAACAATTTCTAGAAGTTAATGTTATATAGAATTTAACTATAAAAATATGATATATCTAGATATTAGAGAAACGTTTACTATAAATTCATGATAAACCCAATATAATAAATGAAACCATTAAAAGGGGAAGATATAACTTTGTATAAATGATATAACTTATTTCATTATAGGAAACCTAGACGAATCGGAAATGTGAATAGATTTTATATCCATACTTATATTATAGATGGATTCTAATTTATATATCCCTATATATTGGTAAAATAGTTAGATATTATTTTTGAGTAAAAGCTAATTATTTACCCATTGTAGAATAGGATACCATATACATGGAGAATATTTTATAGTTATAAAATTCATGGCTGGTTCTAGAATGGTAAATTATTTCCTCACTAAAAAATTTGTCGTAATAGGAATCATTCCCTATATAGTTCTGGGAAATATGATTCTACAAAAATCTAACTATTTTGTGTAATATTTCATGGGAAATATATTGGTGGACTTTTGAGAGATAGATTGTGGAATCCTTCCATGAATTAATAAACATTGCATCAGTTTAAGGAAATTATTTATAGAGAATGGATCTATGGTAAGGCATGTAATTAGAGATATACATAGGGCTACATATCCAAAGGATAATGAAAACATTACTTATATATTTCTAGAACATTTATTTTTTCTCATAGGTTAATGAAACTATGACATTATGGATGATTTATTTATCCATATCCATTAATTATTCTATGAAATAATACTCACATATAGATTGAGATCTTACATGAGGATATATATTATAATTTATGGTCAGATTGAGTTGACAACCCCATAGGTATAATATTATATAGGATATAATTTTGATTTGTGTTTTTTATGGTTATAAAGAATTGAAAAAAGTATTAGATTGTTTATCATTATCATACATGGATCCACCTCAATAGTTTCTTTAATTTATAAAGGTATATAACATAGATACATTTCTAATCTGGTTTAACATGTGAGACACAGATCATGAAAACAATGCCTTTAAAATTATTAATTATTATTAATAGAATATATAATAGTAATAATGGGATGATAATAATTAATTTACAAACATAAAACATACCTCTAACAAAGTAGAACATTCATTTTGAGTTTCCTTATTTTTTGGAACAAAAAACATTCATATGTGTTACATAGTCTCTCAAAGGAAAATGTTGTGTTCACCATTAATTACTAATGGGGTCTATTAATATTAATCAATTATTCCATTACTAATAGATATATGGGTAAAAAAGGATACCCTAAATGTTCTTTTGGAATATAAGAGGAAAATATCCAAATGAAGTATTTTTGTATAGATAGAATTATCTCAAATCATATAATCTGGAACGGTGTTAATTCAGTCATGATTGTTAAAAAATAGGTTTGGTGGAAAATAGATGTAAAAAATGGTTTTAGAAACTCCACAATTACACTCTCCTATTCTAGGATGTCTATTTTGTAAAGAGAATTGGACCATAACTCCAGTGGACTATAAAGTAAATGTCACATGAAATAAAGTGAGGACACAATATCTAATGGTGATATTATGATCATAGGTTCTGGAAAACGACTAATTTATAAGAATAAAAGGATTTTAATGACCTCTACACTCACTTAGTGATATATAAGGGGTATATAATGATGAGGAACCTATAAAAATATGGGTCCAACCACATAATTTCACTAATTATTTATTACTCTATGAATTTTATGATCCTATGGGATAGACCATGCATGGAATTTTTTAACTTCTTGTGGTAAGTATGTAGTTCCAATTCGTTTAGGGCCTTGTGAAAAATGCATTATGTCATACAGATTATAGAATGTCTATTTTCAATTTCTGTTATACAGTTTAGAGTAATGCTACAAGGACCAGTTGTTGTGTAGTTTGGATATAATAATCAAGTAATTTTTTCTTGTAGAATAAATAATGAAATATGTAATTATTTAACAGACATGGTGATTAATTTTTATTCTTAATTTGGTTGTCAATAAGGTAGAGACATTCTATTATATCCCAGCATTCATACTTTCCAACTGAATGTGGCCTCTACCACAAAGTATTATAGTTTTTACTCATAGAGGAAAAATGGTTGATGGAATGTTAGTTCCTCATTTTATGGATTTCACAATGAAACTCACTGCCTAGTCCCGGTCTCCATCATATATATGATTCTTGAATTTGATACTCATTTTTGGTTCCATATCAAAAAACTTAGTTAATTATGCTTATTTTGTATCAATATCATAGAAACTTATTGACATATTTGATGAAAACATTTTACACATATGGATATCTATGGACATTGTGTGAGTCAGTTACCTATAAATCCTTATTCACTTAATTTTGAGTGAATATTTTTTACGTTATGAATCGTTAATTTCAATTTAAAGTAGGTTTTCATGGTTTTAACATGTTTTTAGAATATATTGGTTATAGGTTTAATATGTTGTGGATAAAGAATGTTCAAAGGAGTAACATATTTTGGTGAGAGGTTTTTCATAGGTTTATCATCATAATAATATTTGGGTTTTGTTGATTTTAAATCTATTAGATATGTTTTATTCATATATTTAACATCGTATGGGGAAAGGATGGTTATAGTATAGTTATTTCCATTTGGTAGATTGCCACACATGGCATTTGTGTATTACCACAGGGAGAAATGAAAATTTACTAGTCGTAATATTTTTTAGGAAAGAAACATATGTATATTTTCCCAATTGTGTTGAGAATGAACATCATTGAGGCATATTACATACCCTATTAGGAGACATATATCAAAACCGACATAATTCAATTTCACTATTTTAAGGTCATGTTATACGATGTGTCTATATATATTGAAATTATGTGGTAAGGATGCTTGTGTCATATAAAGTTATATATAATGAGATATTTAGGGGATTACAATAAGGACTATAGAAGTTCTGGGTGGATACATCTAATGGAGTAGTGGGTCTTACACATGTTGTGTTAAATGGAGTTGGGGTTTTATCTTGGTTGTGGGGGTCTCATCACATGCAGTTGTGGGGATTATGCAAGTTGTATTCCCATGTGTGAGGACTTCATCCCTAGTGTGAGGGTGTCATAACATGGTGATACAAAGCATACAGATGTAGGTTACCTGTAGTGGGTGTCTCATCCTATAATAACCCAGATCATCTTTTTAGGTATGTTTTTCTTTTCTCTCGAGTTTTTGGGAAAAGAGGAGTTTCTGTAAATTTTCGAAGTACACATCGTGTACTTTATGAGTACACACCGTGTACTAGGTTACCACGGGTAGCCGTGTGCTGGCCGTGTACCGTCTTTTCACACAGCTATGAGGGGTGACTTGGATGATTCTTAAATTAGTGTTCGAAAAAGAGAGTACACATCGTGTACATCAAAAGTACAGGCCGTGTAGTATCTTTTTTTTTCATTAAATGCATCGGGGACATGTCTAATCACCAGAACACACTTATTTTAGATCATGTTTGACCGAGAGAACTCATACAACCATGGATCTTCGATGAACACCTGAGCCTCCATCCTTCCTCCGATTCAAATACTGTTTATTTCTTTGGAATAGCCTCAGTGAGTTCTCTTTTCTCCTAGAGCATCATCATCAAATTTCTTATTTCTTGTGAGATATAATGGGTTGAACATTTTACACATTTTCTTAGATCTACATCATTCTAAGGAGATTCATTCTTTGAGGTTCTAGTATTTTGATATCCTAACCTCGAGGTAAGTGGTTTGTGCATTTCTGTAGATAGCCCTTGAGTTTTAGGGGCACAATTTCACAATACCCATTAATTGGGTATTGGGAATTTACTGTTTTAGTCCTATTGGTTCACTGTTATGCTGGAATGCCTGAGTAGATAATTATTTGTGAATAGGGTAAATTTTAGTGCTTTGGATGTATTTTCCATGCATGTTTTTCATGTTTGGACTATTGGTTCATGATTTAATGTTAGGTTGTGGTTTACTTCCCATGCCTAGTACTGTAGGATGGTGTGACCATTGTCCTATTATGTTTTTGTGTTGTAGAATGATATCCAAGTAGTTCTTGAGGTTAACCATAGCCATTATGCACTGCTTCCCATGCTTGACTTGCACGGGACCGTGAGAACCTTGTGTATAGATAATAGGTAGAATCGACACAGGGGATTCTCCAGAGTGTCCTTATAAATTCGATGCGAGACCACAGGGGGAATTGACGTTGTGTGATTCCCAAGAGTGTATGTAGTTCTTAGATGCAGGCCACAGAGGGAATGTGATGTATGTGCTTCCCTAGAGCATCTATAGTTATGATACAAGACTATAGGGGGAAATGAAGGTGAGTGATTCCTTATATATTCTATACATAAGCTAAACTAGAGTGGTTAGATTGAGTGTACTACCCATAGGGTTTCTTGTACTTGTTAGGTAGGACCATAGGGGATAGGTTGTGTGTACTTCCCAGAAGGTTACCTTGTGTTAGCTTCTTGTTTGTGTTGCTAGGTAGGACCATAGGGGAAAGGCTACAACTACCTTTCAGAGGGTTACCTATTATGTTTATCTGCTTTGATAAGCTATTTCATGTTGTGTGGTGACTTGAATGATTTGAATTGTGTATTGTTTACTATTTAGTACTTCCTTTTTATAGCCTTAAATACCTGAACATACATATACACGTTGACTATTAAGAAAAGATACCATGTTGGTTTCCTAAAAGGATTTAGTCTCACACCCTGTTTGGGAAATGATTTTGTGCCCAAAAAGATTATATTGTTGTTATTCAAGATAAGGGCAAGTACCCTTCTACTTCAGGTACGGGACATGCTGTGGAGCTGGAGATCATGGGACCAACAATAGGCTTGTGATGCTGCATAGCTGATTTATGTTTTCCTTTTATACTTGGATTAGAACTATATTTCATAATTATACATTTTTATTTCTATTTTCCTAGACATATGTATCGTGCATCATTATATTTATGTGATCCAGTTTACTCTATCAGTTTTTGCATTGTTTTTTTGGTACAATACTATTATTTCTTCTATCGTTGTATGTATTTGTTACTTCTGATGTGTGCTCTGTCAATGAGAGCATAGTTTCCCCAATATCACACCCACGACCCTCACTGCTAGTCAGAAGCCTCTGGAATTCATGGAAATGTGCTTGAGGCCACATGACCAACCGGGTATGGGGTGCCTCTAGGTGGCTTCCAGAACTGAGATGTTACAAAGTTATATCAGAGAGAGGTTTTCTTCTCGACGCACTATTTGGAGCCTTTATGCAGATATATGAAAGAATGGGTACTTGGTAATAAGTTGTGTCCTATAGTAGTTATCCCATGTACATGGAGGATCCAACCTACCTCATTTTTTGAATTTTTTTTGGTTTTGAAAGATTACAGTTGATTTGATTTCACATTGAGTGCTTCAAATGATTTTTCCTATTATTATTGATGATATTGAGGTTCTATTTCTTTCACAACCCGATGAGATGAAGGTATGCCATCTCATACATCATATAGTCACTTTATGTTATGGACCCTCATGAACGTGAATTTTGTGTATTGTTGCCCTGTTTCCCTTCTTATAACATCGATAAGATTCAGGACATTGATTCCTAGGGAGTATGGGCCCTTATGGATCGGAATTTGGCACTTTTGGCGTTTTTTCAGTGTTTAATGGGTTTCAGAGTAGTTTATGAGGCTTAATATCTGTAAAAACCTGGAATACATGTTCTGTAGTGATAAGTACATTCCATGTGTTCTTCTATTCGGGAAGAAACTGTTTTTCTTATGTATACGCCATGTACTTTATGTACATTCCGGGTAGTCTCTGAATGTGTTGTAGGCCGTTTGAGTAGAGACACATGATGTGGAAGGTCCCGTGGGAACACGCCATGTACCAGTCGAACACACCGTGTAGTGTTGTCCCTTGTTCCGCCAATGTAACTTAATACATGAACGAATAAACCATGAGCTATACATGTTGAGTCCACTTTGAACACGTCGTGTCATCTGACCTAGGTACCCAGTAGTATCACGAACAACACGGTTCGGTGTTATCCTTTCACATACACATTGGGTACCCCTTGAACATGTCTTGTAGTGTGAGACATGTGTTCGGATGTGTCACTAACTAAACGGGCTTGGCGAAGCTTTTCTAGTACACTCCGGGTCCATCAGGAACACACCATGTAGCCTTGTATTAAGAGATCTGTGTGGTATAAATGTATTGAATAACTCAGGTATGGGAAGATGATTCAAGTATATGCTGTGTTTTAAAACAACATGCCATGTGTTTGGGGTGTTACACGACAAATTTAGGTAGGAGTACACGCCCATGTAAATTACTTAATGGAACACACGGTGTAGGAAATGTACATGCTGCATAGTAATGTTTTGTAAAACACGAGTGCTTCCTTCATCTTGTTCCCTTTATAAACTACTTGTTATCATACCTTGATATCTTGATCTAAGGTGGGTTCTTGAACTTTCATAGTCATTCCACCGAGACGCCCTCCAGTTGTACGCCAGTTTTCAGGCGATGATCAAACACCGGACCTGGCCGATCAGGGATTACCTAAAGAACCTCGAAGTGTGCCAGCCTTGGTACCAACCTTTTTACCTGACATAGGTACGGACACATAGTTCAGAGAGAGATTTCTGAGGATGATGAAGACCTTTCCGGGAGAGCCTTCTCGTACCCTGATGATGGCTGATTTGATGCGGGTCTTCCAGCTGCAGCATCCTCCCACTTTCTCAGGGGAAGGATGACCTCAAGCTATAGAGTCATCGATAGAATCCATGCTGACGATCATTGAGCATCTGGATACGCCTCTATAGAGGTTGGTCAAGCTCAATACCTATATGTTTCGGGACTCCTCCAAGAGGACGTGGGATGGGATCTCATAGGTGGGATGATAAAAGTTTATGGTGTGGAATGAGTTTCCGTCCATCTTCTTTGACTACTTCTATCTAGATACATTGTCGGCGGATCGAGCCTGAGAGTTAATGAGTCTGGAACAGGGTACTCTTTTTTTATGGATTATCTCTCCCACGTTACCGAGCTACAGTGCTTCAGGCATATCCCTACAGTTGACCAGTTGTTCATGGAAAGGAAGTTCGAGGATGGTCTGAAGCACGACATCTGATTGTAGGTGAACATCATATGGTTAACTTCTATTACTTCTATAGTCAACATGGCGCTAATCACGGATTGAAATATGAGGGATTATGGTGTTTTTAGCTAGGTAGGCTCTACATCTGGGGTGAGTATTCCTCATACTGATAGCAGGAAGAACCGTAGGGAGTCTTTGTGTAGTGATCTGAGGAGGTGAGAAACTTCTTCTTGTATCTAGGTAGTGTGATACTAGTGCGGAAAGAGCGGTCATGCAAGGAAACACTGACTGAGAGACCTAGTAGAGTAATGATCAAGCATCATGTTGGGTCATCTTCAGTGCTTTTTTTAGATCTTTTCTCCAGTAGATGGTGATAGGGGTTTTCCTATGACTCCTCGATCAAAAGCAGCACCACAAGTTTTTCACTAGTTTGGGAACTGGAGTTTTTCTGGATGTAAAGGCTGAGGTGGAGGTCATGGTCGTGGTGGTCAGTCACCGGTCATTCAGCGACAACAAATTGGATCGGCTCAATGTGGTCAGGCAGGATCGCAGGGCCACGGTGCAGGCCTCAATTTTACAGTGGAGAAGTCCCAGTTGGAGGATGATCTCGTACCTTATATAGTTCAAGGTATGATCATAGTTTCCTTAGTTTTAGCTTCTACTCTTTTCGATAGATTTACTTCCCATAGTTTTATATATGTTGCTTTCATGTAGATCCTTGGTCTCTACATATTTTCTTCTATAGATGTCTTGACAATAGACACACTGTTGGGGACTAGAATAGAAACTTTTCATCAGTATAAAGAGCTCCCTCTAAAGGTTGGTGGCTTTGACTTCTTATGGAACCTCTATGTCCTAGAGATGATAGGCTATGATGTCATTCTCGGAATGGACTAGCTAGTTCCCTTCCAGGCATTTGTTGACTTTTATCACCATAAGGTTAGTTTCACATCACCATAGGGAATATTGTTTATTCATAAGGGCGAGTGGGATATCCAGGTGAGCCGAGCATTCCCGGAGCATCATGGGTTAGGAGGAGTTACAGTTCAGATCGCTAGTCTATATCTGGATGACTAGGGGACCTCACATTTAAACTTTCCTCTAGTGGTGGATCATTTCATAGATTTCTTTCCAGAGGACATTTCAATTTTTCCTCCAAAGCGTTAGGTTGAATTTTCTTTTGATCTTGTGCCATGAGTTGCACTGGTGTCCATTCCTCCTTATAGGATGGCTACACCTGAGTTACCGAAGCTCAAGAAGCTGTTGGAGGAGTTAATGGTAAAAAGGATTCATCTCAGTCAGTACTTCTCCTTAGGATTTGAAAGTCTTGTTTTCGAAGAAGGAAGATGGTAACCTTAGGATTTGTGTGGACTATCGGATGTTGAACTAGTTGATGGTCAAGAACCAATATCCTTTACCAAGGATTGTTGAACTCTTTGATCAGCTTCAAGGAGCCCGGGTGTTCTCTAAGATTGACTTGAGATCCTATTATAATCAGTTGCGTGTTAGACCATCTGATATTCTACTCACAGCCTTCCAGATCAGGTATGGTCTATTCAAGAATGTGGTCATGTGGTTCAGCCTCACGTACATGCCTACAGTTTGCATGGCACTGATGAACATAGTGTTCTATCCATACAAGGATTCCTTCATTATGGTCTTCATGGATGATTCATTGGTGTACTCTCACACTCGACACGACCATGCTACCCATAATGAAATCGTTTTGAGTACACTGGGAGAGAATAATTTATATTCTAAGCTCTCAAAATTCTACTTTTGGATGGATCAGAATCACATCTTGGGTCATGTCGTCTGAGATACAGGAGTATCAGTATACCCAGGGGATGTGAGAGCTGTAGTTTCCTGGGAGCAGCTGAAGAACATTTTTGAGGTGTAGTGCTTTCTAAGGCTATGTGGATACTACATACATTTCATATGGGACTTCTCACACATAGAAACACCACTGGTGTGTAAGACTAAGAAAGGTGTGAAGTTATTATGGTTATATTCTTGTGAGTCCATCTTTCAAGAGATGAAAGGGAGGTTGGCTTCAGCACTGATACTTGTCTTGCCAGAACAGGGCAGGATCTGTACTGTTTTTTGTTATGCATTAGGTTTCAGGCGAGGAGATGTTCTTATACAGGGTGATGGAGTCATTTCATACAGGTCTCGGTAGTTGTGACCTCATGAGAGGAACTACCCAACGCATGATCTTGAATTGTCTTCAGTTGTTCATTCTTTACGCTGTTGGAGACATTATCTTATGGAAGAACGCTTTGTGGTTTTCACCGACCACAAAAGTCTCAAGTTCATATTCACTCAGTGTTATCTAAATTTGAGACAGCACAGGTGGGATGAGTACCTACAGTCCTTTGACATTGAGCTTGCCTATATGCCTAGGATAGGCAGCACAGTGGCTAATGGGTTGAGCAGGAGGACTCAGATACATACAGTTCAAGAGGCCATCAGAGAGTGGCATCTTATGGAAATGTTTTTTGAGATGGATTTGGAGGTGAACGATATAAAGGGGATGACTTTCCTTTCTTCTTTATCTGTTACTTATACCCTACTTGATCGAGTAATAATGTGGCGGCTATCAGACTCTAATGGCCTAGTCCTACGAAAGAATGTGTCAAGAGAGGACCATATTCCTAGATAAACAATAGGAAAGGATGAGATCTTGCGTTTCAAAATGTGTGTATGGGTGCCAGCAGATATATGCGAGGAGCTGATGCGGGAAGTTCATTCCTCTGTTTGGGTCATTCATCCTGGTGTCACAAAGATGTATCATGATCTACACCATCTGTATTGGTGGCCAAGTATGAAGAAGGACATTTCTGGGTTTGTTATGAGATGTTCCACTTTTCAGTAGGTGAAGGAGGAGAATTAGTGACTAGCAGGGATTTTACAGCAGTTACCCATTCCCAAGTGGAAGTGGAATGACATTGTGTTGGACTCCGTGACCATTTTTTCCAGTTCGCCTCGAGGGAATGACGTAGTTTTTGTTGTCGTTGATAGCCTCACGAAGGTTTCTCACTTCTTTATAATCAAGGAACCTTTAGTATTGATGAGATGAGATGGTTTTACATCTATGAGATTGGACGACTAGATGGAGTTTCACACTCCATCGTTTTAGACAGGGATTCTCATTTTACTTCTCGGGTTTGGCAGGGGATTCAGAAGCCATTGGGTACACATATACTTTTGAGTACATCTTACCACCCCCAGACAAATGGCCATTGTGAGTGTATGATTCAGGTGCCTGAGGATATGCTCTGAGCATGCATTTTGGATTTTGGAGGTTCTTGGAAGCAGTATATACCTCTTGTTGAGTTTTCCTACAATAATAGTTTTCAAGCAACTATTCAGATGGAACCTTATGAGTCTTTGTATGGTAGAAAATTATGTTCACCATTATGTTGGCTGGAGGCAGCAGAGGTAGCTTTACTAGGACCTCGTCTTGTTCAGGAGACCACAGAGCAAATAGATATGATTCAGAAGAGGGCGGCTACTACACAGTCTCTTCAGAAGTCTTATGCTGATCAGGGGAGACGACCTCTGGAGTTCGAGGTCGAGGATGATGTTTTCCGGCGTGTCAGACCAAGGATGGCACACAAGAGGATTAAGTGATAGCTTAAGCATTTTTTGAGGTACTTTGGGCCGTTTGAGGTGTTGGAGAGAGTTTGGCCAGTTTCCAATCGGTTGCAGTTACCTCAGAGGTATCAGGCTATGCACGACATCTTCCACATTTCTCAGCTTCGACATTACTTTAGAGACTGGTCTCATGTCTTTCAACCTGAGGAGGTTGATCTCGAAGTGGATGTGTCATTTGAGGAGCATCCTATAAGGATTTTGGATCATAGTACAAAGGTTCTACATGGACGTTCTGTTACTCTAGTATGAGTGATATGGCAGCACGAGTGAGTATAGCACGAGACTTGGGATACAGAGGCTAATATCCAAGCTCTGTGTCTGAAACTGTTTGGGGTTTCTTCTTCTATGCCGCTCTAGGGAACTTCGAAGTTGAATTTCTTTAAGGGGGATGTTTTTAAGAACCATGATCTTCTTTTCAGTTTTGTTTTTCTTTTTTTGGAGTTTTTGAGAAAAGAGTAGTTTTTGGAAATATTTGAACTATGTGTTGTGTACTTTATGAGTACACATCGTATACTCAGTTACCGTGGGTAGCCGTGTGTTGTCCGTGTAGAAGATTTGCACATGACCATGTGGGGTGACTTGGAGGACACTTAAAGAAGAGTACAAAAAAATTGAGAACATGGCATGTCATAAAAAATCACATGTCGTGTTCTTTCTTTTTTATCATTAAACGCACCGGGGTCACATTTAATAACCATAACACACTTCTTTTAGGTCTCGTTCGACCGAGCGAACCCGTACGACTGCAGATCGTCAACGAACCCCTGAGCCACTATCCATCCTCCGATTCGAACATCATTGATTGCGTTGGAATTGCAACAGTGATTTCTCCATTCCCCTAGAGCTTCATCTTCTGATATCTCTTTTCTTGTGAGATGTTAATTTTTGAACTTTTTGGACATTTTCTTATATCTATGATGTTTTATGGATATTCAAGCTTCTTATGTTCATGTATCTTGATCTCCTAACCCCGAGGTAGGTGGTTTGTTCCTTTATGTAGATAGTCCTTGAGTTTTATGTGAAAAATTTCCCTATACCCATGAATGGGGTATTATGTGTTTACCGTTTTATCTCTATTGTTTCTCTGCTATGCTGGTATTCCTGATTAAATACTTATTTGTGAAAAAGGTGAATTCTTGTGCTTTGGATTTATTTCCCATGAATGGTTTTCTTATTTGGACCTTTGGGTCTTGATTTCCTGTTAGGCTGCTATTTAATTCCCATGCCTAGTATTGTAGGATTGTGTGACTTTTGTCCTATTATGCTATTGTGTTGTAGAATGAGATCCAAGTAGTTCTTAAGGTTTACCTTGGCTATTAATTGTTGCTACCCTTTCTTGACCTACACGGGACCATGATAACCTGGTGTATAGACCATCGAAAGAATGGACGTTAGGGCATCTCCAGAGTGTCTTTATAATTACAATGTGAGACCACATTGGGAATTGACATTGAGTGATTCACTATAGTGTTTGTAGTTCCTCGACGTAGGCCACATAGAGAATGTGACGTAAGTGCTTCACTATAGTGCCTTTAGTTACAATAAGAGACTATAGGGGGAATTTATGTTTAGTGCTTCCTTGGAGAGTCTACTCTTAAGCTGAACCATAGGGGTTAGAACAAGTGTACTTCCCAGAGGGTTTATTGTACTTGTTAGGTAGGACCAGAGGGGATAGGCTATGAGTACTTTCCATAGGGTTACCTTGTGGTAGCTACATGTTTGTGCTGCTAGGTAGGTTCAGAGGGGATAGGCTGCAGGTACTTCCCAAAGGGTTACATGTTGTCTTTATCTGCTTTGACTAGTTGCTTAATGTTGTGTGGTGACTTGAATGATTTGTATTTTATATTGCTTACTGCTAAGTACTTCTTTGTTTACTGGCTTCTGCACCATACCTGCCATAAACTCACTGACAGTTAGGCACAGATGTTGTGGTGGTTGCATAGTGGGATTTAGTCTCACCCCCTGTTTGGGCCATGATTTTGGTCCCAAACAGATTTTATTGTCACAGGTCTATACATGTGAAAGTTCCCTTCTACTTATGGTACATGACATGATTTGGAGAAGAAGACCATGGGACAATGCTTAGGCCTGCGATGCTCTAGAGCTTATTTCTATTTTCCTTTTGTACATGGTTTAATACTGTATTTCAGCATTGTGCTTTGTTTTCACTGTTTTCCAAGACATATGTATTAGGAATCATTATATATTGGTGCTCCAGTTTATTCTATCAGTTTTTTGATAGTTTTTTTTGGTTTGATACTGTTATTTGTTTTTTACTTGTATGTATTTGTTACTTCCATTGTATACTATGCCAATGAGGGCATCGTTTCCCCAATATCACACCCAAGGCCCTCACTGCTAGTCGGCCGCCTTTGGCATTTGGGGAAATGCGCTTGAGGGCACGTGACCATCCAAGTACGAGATACCTCTGGGTGGCATCCAGAACTGAGACGTTACACATACCATGTATGTGAAGGAGGTGACAAACCATGATGCTCAGACATGGGGTATCGTGTATTATCCATTGAGGGTTTGGGGAGTTGTTCCATCCACATTCATCCATTCTTGGGGAGTCTATTGTCTACTGTAATGACCCAAAATTTTCAATGTAAATTCCCTTCTTATAATTATGTCATAAAATAACATGAAAACACAACATAATGAACTACTAAGTGATAAGTGACCTTTAAACATATGTTTTTCACTCCTGTGTTTGGAATTTTGAAAATCCAACATACACTATGCTGTTCAAGATGATTTTTGGAGTCTAATGAAACAAAAATAATTATTGTTTAATAGTGACCTAACCTTATGAATAGTAAAATACCATTATCAATAGAAATATGACCCTTATTAATAGTAAATAATCGAACATAAGAGTAACATTACCTATGAATAATTAAATAAAATTTAGACATCTTAGAAAGTGACAATTTGACCATAGTAATAGTTTTCATATTTTGTAGGTCATAAATAAATAATTATAAATAATTAATTAATTTAAATGAAATAGTATTTTCATAAAAAATTTCATAATTTGTTAAAGAAATGTCTTATATATTTTACATAATTTTATAAGACCCGACTTAATTTTTGAATGCACTATAAAATCAGTTTTAATTTTAAAAACTGTTTTTTAAGTAAATTATGATTTTAATTAAATATTAAATTTTTAGTATTTAGAATATTATTTTTGAAAAATGGACTTTCTTTTTTGATTCTACAAGTCAAAAAACGGTAGGGGTAAATTTTTGGGATTTTTCTGAGCTACTTGAATTTTTGATGAATAATGAAATATCGTAATTTACATAATATGCTAAATAAGCTAATTATAGGGTCATGTGTGATGTTATGATGATGTAGGCCCACATGGTTCTGGATTAAATTATAATATTACTATTCTTGGTCATCCATGCCTCAATGTGTCTTGTCTTTTGGGGAAATAATAAACGAATAAATTTTATATTAGGGAAACCCCTCCCCCCTCCACTATAAAACCACCCTTCACTCCCTCATTTCCTCAAACATATCAAGCTCCAAGCCTTCTCTAAACTCTACCCAAAAATCTTCCATAGACCCTCCCCCACGTCCAAAAGCTTCGGGTATCATCAAAAGTCAAGTACTAGCATCCTTATGGAGGATCTCAAGATGAATATTTAAGAGGTAATTTCTCTCCCTCTTCTACTTTAATTTCCTTTCAAGGTCAAGTTCATTTCTTGATCTCTCCCCACCTATCTTCATAAAAATGATATTTTAACTCTAGTATTATACATATACTGTAAGTTTATGATTCTAATGGGATATTATATCATCTAACCCCCTTTCCCTCGTCCTTTTATTTTATTAAAGAGAACATTGCTCGTGAGGTGTTAAATTTTCACCTTCAAGAATGACATGCTTTATTCTTCAATTTCTACCTTCATATCGGGTCATTAAACCATTTTTATGGTTGAACCAGAATATTTTATATGTATTATCTCCTATTTCATGTTATTGATCTATTCTATGACCATATTTCTTGTGATAAAATAAAATAAGTTCATTATGATCAAAAAATCACTCAAATTAACCCAAATAATCATCATTTAATTATTATCTAATGATTCATCCACATGGATATAATATAATTCATTATAAAATCATTAAATATTCTTTGAAATCACTAATAAAAGTTAATATCATTTTTTTATGTTTACCCATGTTCTCTACCCAAACATCAATTTAATAATACAAGTGAACCATCTAAGAAAAACCATAAAAACAAACATCCCCGAACAGTGTTTCTAAACTCTATAAGTCATACAAAAGAACATAATATGACATAATGAAACCACAATGAACCCTATTAATTTAAAAATGGTTATTTATTTCTAATTAATGAATATAATGTCATTATACAAGCCATTAAAGATAAGGAAGCATTCTGATACAAGGTAAGGGGAATATCGAACCCAATTTTCTTCCATTGGGTTCTCCCTCTATCACTCCATTTTTGATATGGTTACTCTTAAAAGACCATTTTTTCATCATTTAATTTAATTTTCTGGGATATACTTGTTTTTCAATATTTTTTATGTACAAAAAATTGTTTTCCAAAAGAACTCTTCTTTTAAGAACACCACTTTTATATCTCACTTAAAGTGGATGGTTCATGTAACATGTATGTTATTCCTATTTTCTTTTGGAACCCAAAGCATATGAATGTATTATTTTGATAGGAAACCCATTATATTCAATGGGTTAGTTATTTTTATTTTTTATATGTGTTCAATGTGGAAATCATGATAATTATAATGTTATGATTTGACAGGTGCGCCCGGAATTATATAGCGCAATATGAATGTTTGAATGTGACGGGTGCACCCGAAATTATACAACGCTCCAATGTATTTGGTAAAGTTATGAATCTCATGAGTATGTGTGAAATGATGTGTGAACAGGATTCTATCTTGGTTCACAGGTATGTGTGGTAGTTAACCACTAAGACGTGTGTTTCATTTTTATGTGTTACCACATTTCGAGTAATTAATTAATTCTCCTCTCATGTTCATGATATTTTGCCTATGTTATGACTATTCTCACCCCATGATATATTTTTCTTATCTATCCTCTTTATAGGTATATATCTCACCCCTTTTGATGTATATCCTCTGTTTTCTACTTTTACTAATGATATGACAAGTTCCAATAAGAATCTAGAGAAGAAGAAATTAAAAAAAATGTATATGCTTGATGTTGTATTTGAAATGTATGGTCCTAGTTTTCCCAAGACACTAAAACTTCATATCCTCTATGTGTAATAATATTATGTTTTTATCATTTAAATGATGTAATAGTAATGTAAGAAAAGGTCAGGTCACTATAGTTGGTGTCAGAGGAAAGGTTTTGTTAATTTGGGAATTAGGATTAGTGAACCCTAGAGAAATCCTCTAGTATGAGATTAAGTACAAATATGCACGTAAGAGTATTTAACTTGGGATCCCATATGTTATTATTTTAGAATAAATTGTACAAATGAATAATTTATGTATTCCTGACTTGTTTACTTAAGTTTTGTTATAACCTTTTCTATTTCAAAAATTGGTGGGATCTAGGAGAAATCAGACCAACAACTCGTGCGAGGGCCAATGCAACGACTGTCATAACAACATCCCCAATGATTTGGGAGGTGGATTCCAAATATTCATGGTGATTCCTACCCAATTATCTTACGTTATGAACAATAACCATAATAATGGGGAATTTCCTCCTTCACCAAAGAGGGAGAAACTGGCTATCGAATGTTTTATGTGGCAATGACCACCGATGTTTAGTGGATCTTCTAATCCACTAGTTGAGGAATAGTGGGTCAACTCCATGGAGAATTTATTTTTTGTGCTTCGCTGTACTGAGACATAGAAGGTGACCCAAGCCGTTTATCATCTAAATAGAGAAGCCAGTCAATAGTGGGAATTGATTAAGAACAGCAAGCCAAGGGAGGAAATTGAAGAGATGGAATGGGAAGACATTAAGATAATGTTTCTTAATAAGTACTTCCCAAGAAATCTTCACACGAAAATGTATAGAGAAGTCATAGAGCTCAATAAAAAATAAGGAGAATCTGTCACAACCTATGAAGAGAATTTCAAAAGGCTTGCAAGGTATTATTTTGGTTTTGTAATCAACAATGATAACAAAATTGATAGATTCTTTAGGGTATTAAAACCACACCATTGAAAGTCTCTTGCAATTCAAGATATTGAGATTTATGAATAAGTTGTTCGGTGTGCTCTCAAATTGGAGATGGAGTTTGGAGAATGGACACATGGTTATGGAGATAAGAAAAGAAAGATGGAGTTTCAAGATGGTGGATCTAATGATAAAGGTGGGAAGAAAAATCAATGACCCACATGCCAAAAATGTGGGAAGTTGCATAGTGAGAACTGCCTCAAAGGGACGGGGAAATGCTTCATGTATGGGAATAAAGGACACCATGCTCAAGAGTGTCGAAAAGACACGAAAAGGAAGGAGAATGTAGTCGTTGAATGGAGAGAACCACCCATGGTTCAATGCTACAACTGTAGGGAGATAGGGCACTATAAAAACCAGTGCACTAATCCTCGAGTTCTCAAGGGTAATCAGCATTAGTATCCACCAAAGGCAAAGGAAAAAATGAAAGGCTTATGCCATCACTACTGTAGAGTTAGGGAATTATAATCAAGTCTTACAAGGTACACTTCCAATTCACTCAAGAATGGAAAAAGTCATATTTGATTCTGGTTCTATGCATTCTTTTATATCATGTAGGACTGATAGAACTATAGAATCGATGCCCCGAAACCTTGAAGTAGAGATATCTGTAAAAACATCAAGTGGTGAAATCATTGCAACCTAAGTGTTTCACTCTTATAATGTTGGAATATGTGGGAATATTCTTCTGGTAAATCTCAAAATACTTCCCTTAGTTGAATTTGACGCTATAATGGGAATTTTTTGTCTCTTGTTATATAGAGCGCATATCAACTGTCGGGAAAAAAAACATTTTTTCATATTCCAAACCATCCCATGCTCCTCTACAAATGCATATAAGATCATGAATCTCCTTTGAAAAATCTTTCAATGGTGTGGTTGTAGATTCCCTATGAAGAATCATACCTCGCCCAAATGGTTTAGTCGAAAGAAAGTTTCAACCTTGAATAAATGCCCATCATGAGGGAATACGACAATGTATTTCCCAAAGAGTTACCCAGAATTCCCCCAGATGGTGAGGTAGAGTTCTCAATTGAACTCATACCTGGATCTACTCCTATCTCTAAGTGTCTCAAAAGGATGGATCCTATTAAACTATAGGAGTTAAAAAAGTAGCTGCAAGAATATCTGGACAAAGGGTTCATATGCCCTAGTGCATCACCATGGGGTGCACCAGGGCTCTTTGTGATGAAGAATGATGGAACAATGTAGCTTTGTATCGATTTTCGGGAACTCAATAAGATCACCATATAGAAAAAGTATCCTCTCGCAAGTAATGATGACTTTTTCAACTAGTTAAGAGGAGCTCAATACTTCTCAAAGGTGGATCTTCATTCTGGATATCATCAGGTAAAGGTGATGAAGGAAGATATTCAGAATACTACGTTTGGAACATGGTATTTTCACTTTGAGTTTTTGATGATGCCCTTCGGACTAAATAATTCCCCTGCAATCTTCATGGATTTTATGAATAGAGTCTTTAGACATTACCTCGACAAATTTGTGGTAGTGTTTATCGATGATATTCTCATCTACTCCAAGAGTAAGGAGGAACATGATAAACATCTAAGACTTGTGTTGGAAAAATTATGAAAGGAGAAGTTCTACACCAAGTTCATCAAGTGTGTATTTTGGATGAATCAAGTCACGTTCTTGGGACATGTGATCACAAGTGATGGAATTTCTGTGGATCCTTCAATGGAAAAGGTGATTGAGGAATGTCCTAGGCCCTCTAGTGTCATAGAAATCTGTAGTTTTCTCAGAATAGCTGGGTACTACCGATGTTTTGTGAGAAACATCCCACGATTGTCAGGACAGCTATCTAAGTTAATAAGTAAAGGGTTAAAGTATGTTTGGACGGATGAATGTGATGGAAGCGTCAAGGAACTAAAGAGAAGGCTGATCACTGCACCTGTACTCGCACTACTGAAAAGTGGAGAAAGTTTTGGGATATACAGTGATGATTTGAAAAAAGGCTTGGGTTATGTACTCATGGAAAATGATAATGTTATAGCCTATGCGTCATGACAGTTAAGGATCCATGATCAGAAATACCCAACACATGATCTAGAGCTAGAAGCTGTGATTTTTTCTTTGAAAATCTGGAGGCACTACCTTTATGGCAAGAAGGGTGACATATACACCAACCACAAGGGCCTAATGTATATATTCACACAAAAGGAGATCAACATGTTTCAAAGGAGATAGTTAGAGCTAATAAAGGATTACGATTTCTCTATTCACTATCATCCTTGAAAGGCGAACAAGGTAGCTGATGCTCTATGTAGAAAAGAACATGCTACTCTATCCATATTTTGGATTTAGAAATACCCTATCTTCATGGATGTGCAATGAATGGATTTGGAAATCATAAGGTTAGGGGATACATCCTACCTTTCCCAAATTATTGTGCAACCATCCATCCATTATAATATTAAGGAAACACAAAGGGATGATGTGGAGATACAAATGAGGGTGAATACTGTAAATAAAGGGAAGTTGGAAGAGTTCCATATCAACGATGATGGTGTGATTCGGTTTGGAACGCGGCTTTGGGTGCCTTCATCACCCGTGATAAAGAAGGAGGTATTAGACAATGCACATAGATCAACATTCTCTATCCATCCAGGAAGTACCATGATTTACTGTGATCTCTGGGAACACTTCTTGTGGGATAACATGAAGAAGAAGATTGCGGAATATATATCAAGGTTCTTGGTATGTCAGAAAGTTAAAGATGAGTGAAAAAAGTCCAAGGGTATGATGCAGAAATTTCCTATACCCACGTGGAAATGGGAAAATGTTACTATGGACTCTGTCGTGGGTCTCCTGAACACTTCAAAGGGAAATAATTCGATATGGGTTGTGGTTGACCGACTCACTAAAACCTCCCACATTATCGCTATTTCGGAACACCTCTCGCTTGATCAACCTGCAAAGACATATGTGAAGGAATTGGTTAGATTTCATGGTGTTCCACTCTCAATTGTCTCTGACCGTGATCCAAGGTTCGCATCTATGTTCTGGAGGAGCCTTCGACATGATTTGAGTACTGAATTAAATTTCAGCATGGCCTATCACCCCCAAACTGATGGAAAGAATGAAAGGACTATTCAGACGCTTGAATATATTCTAAGAGCCTTCTCTCTTGAATTAAATGGTGGTTGGGATCATAATCTCCCATTGGTTGAGTTCTCATACAACAGTAGCTTTCACTCGAGTATCCAGATGGCTCCGTATGAAGCTCGGTATGGAAAGTGATGTAGAACTCAAACCTATTGGGATGAAGTTGGAGAAATAAACCTACTTGGAATCGATCTTGTTCAAGAGATGACAGTAAAGGTTCAAGTCATCCAAAAACACATAAAAGATGATGAAATTAAGCAGAAGAGCTATGCTGGAAACCGTCGAAGGGACTTGGAGTTCGAGGTTGGTGATAAATTCTTCATTCGAATATCTCCATGGATGAGAGTCATGCGATTCGGGAAGAAAAGGAAGCTAAGCCTAAGGTATATTAGCAACTTTTAGATCCTTGACCGCATAGGATATGTGGCCTATCATCTAGAACTTCCAGTGAATATGGCTCAAGTTCATGATTTGATTCATGTATCACTGTTGAGGAAGTACATACTAGACCCCTCAGTGGTACTAAACTCAGAGGTGGTGCAGCTGGAAGATGATCTCTCCTATGAGAAGCATCTAGTAAACATTCTGAATTGGATAGATAATGTTCTAAAAAAATAAGACAACCCTTCTTTTCAAAGTTTTTTGGAGGAACCATAAGTTTGGGAGATCAACATCGGAAACAGGAGAGGCAATGGAGGAGAAGTACCCTCACCTTTTTGTGTAATGTGAAATTTCGGGGGTGAAATTTCTTAAGGGGAAAAGAATGCAATGAACCAAAGTTTTTCAATGGAAATTCCCTTCTTATAATTATGTCATAAAATAATATGAAAAAACAACATAATGAACTAATAAGTGATAAGTGACCTTTAAACATACGTTTGTCACTCTTGTGATTGGAATTTCGAATATCTGACATACACGGTTGTGTTCAAGATGATTTTTGGAGTCTAATGAAACAAAAATATTTTTGGGTGAAGAGTGACCTACCCTTATGAATAGTAACATACCATTTTGAATAGTAATATGACCCTTATGAATAGTAAATCATCCAACATAAGAGTAACATTAACTATGAATAATTAAATAAAACATAGACATCTTAGATAGTGACAATTTGACCTTAGTAAACGTTTTGGTATTTTGTAGGTCATAAATAAATAATTATAATTAATTAATTAATTTAAAAGAAATAGTATTTTCTTAAAACGTGTTCATAAATTATTGAATCAATGTCTTATAGTTTTTAGATGATTTTATAAGACTTTATGTAATTTTTTAAAGCACTGCAAAATCAGTTTTAATTTTAAAAACTTTTTTTAAGTAAATTATGATTTTAATTAAATATTAAATTAATAGTATTTATAGAATTATATTTGAAAAATAGACTTCATTTTTGGATTCTACACATCAAAAAATGGTGTGGGTAAATTTTTGGGATTTTTCTGAGTTACTTGAATTTTTGATGAATAGTGAAATACCGTAATTTTCAAAATAAGATAAATAAGCTAATTATAGGGTCCTGTATGATATTCTGCTGACGTAAGCCCACTTGGTTCAGGATTACATTATAAAATTACTATTCTTGGTCATCCAAGACTCTCTATTCCTTGTCTTGTAGGGAAATAATATACTAATGAATTTTATACTAAGGAAACCCCTCTCCCGCCCACTATAAATACCGCCCTTCACTCCCTCATTTCCTCACACCTCTCAAGCTCTAATACTTCTCTAAAATCTGACAGAACATCTTCCCTAGCCCCTCCCCCACTTCTAAAAGCTTTTAGGCTCATAAAAAGATAAATACTAGGTTCCTTAATGAGGATCTCAAGAGGAAGATTTAAGAGGCGATTTCTCTCCCTCTTCTCCTTTTATTTCCTTTCATGTTCAAGTTCATTTCTTGGTCTCTCCCCACGTATCTTCATCTAAATGATATTGTAACTCCATTATTATACATATAAAGTAATTTTATGATTCTAATGGGATATTATATCATCCAACCTCCTTTCCCTCTTCCTTTTATTTTATTAAAGAGAACGTTGCTCATGAGGTGTAACTTTTTCACCTTCATGAACGACATGCATTCTTCATCCATTTCTACCATAATATCTGGTCATGAAACCATTTTTATGGTTGAACCAAAATATTTTAAATGTATTATGTCCTATTTCATGTTCTGGAACTAACTTATGACCATATTTCTAGTGATAAAAAAACAAGTTAATTATGATCAAAAAATCACTCAAATTAACCCAAATAATCATCATTTAATTCTTATCTAATGATTCATCCACATGGATATAATATAATTCATTATAAATTAGTTAAAGATCCTTTAATATCACTAATAACATGTAATATCATTTATTGATGTTTACCCATGTTCTACCTGAACTTCATTTTAAGAATACAAGTGAACCAACCAAGAAAAACCATAAAAACAAACATCCCTAAAAAATCTTTCTAAACTCTATAAGTCATCCAAAAGTACATAATATGACATAATGAAAACAGAATGAACCCTATTAATGTTCACATGGTTCTGGATTTCTAATTAATGAATATAATGTCATTATACAAGACATTAAATAGAAGGAAGCATTCAGATACAAGGTAAGGGGAAATCTCGAAACCAATTTTCTTCCTTCGGGTTCTACCTCTTTCACTCCATTTTTGATATGGTTACTCCAAAAATTTAATTTTTTCATAATTGACTTTAACTTTTTGGGATATACATTTTTTTCACAGGTTTTTATGTCCAACAAAATTTTTTCCAAAAGAAATATTCTTTTAAGAACACCCCTTTTACATCTCACTCAAAGTGGACGGTTCTTGTAACATGTATGCTATTCCCCTTTCTTTTAGAACCCAAATCATATGAATGTATTCCTATTAGATGAAACCCATTCCATTCCATGGGATTTTTATGTTCATTTTTTATATGTGTTCTATGTGTAAATCCTGATAATGATAATTTTATGATGTGACAAGTGTGCCCGGAATTATATAGTGCAATATGAATGTTTGAATGTGACAGGTGCACCCGAAATTATACAGTGCTCCAATGCATTGGGTAAGGTGATGAATATCATGATTAAATGCGAAATGATGTTTGAACAAGATGCTAGCTTGGTTCACAAATTTGTGTGGTAGTTAACCAGTATGACATGATGTTTCATTTTTATGCATTTCCACATTTCAATTCTTTTATTTATGCTCCTCTCATGTTCATGATATTTTGCCTATGTTATGACTATGCTCACCCCATGCTATTTTGTTCATATCTATCCTCTTTCTAGTCTTCTAGCTCCCACCTTTTGATGTTTATCCTCAGGTGGCTACAAGTACTAAAGAGAGGACATGTGCCAATAAGAAGCTAGAGAAGAAGAAATTAAATAAATGTTTATGATTGATGTTGTATTTGATATGTATGGTCCTATTTTTCCCAAGACACTAAACCTTCAGATACTATATGTGTAATACAATTATGTTTTTTATCATTGAAATGATGTAATAGTAATGTAAGAAAAGTCCGGGTCACTATAGTTGGCATCAGAGGCAAGGTTTAGTTAATTTGGGAAATAGGATTAGTGAACCCTAGAGAAAACGTCTAGTATGAGATTAAGTAAAAATATGCACACAAGAATATTTAACTATGGATCTCATATGTTATGATTTTATTATAAATTTTTCAAATGAATAAGTTCTGTATTCCTGACTTGTTTACTTATTTTTTGTTCTAACCATTTCTATATTATAAAATGGGGGGAACTAGGAGAAATCAGTCCTACAACTCGTGCGAGGGCCAATGCAATGATTTCCCAAACAACATCCCCAATGATTTGGGAGGTGGATTCCAAAACATCATGGAAATGCTTACCCAATTATCTCAGGTTATGACCAATAACCATAATAATGGGGAATGTCCTCCTTCACCAAAGAGGGAGCAACTGGCGGTCGAATGTTTTCTGGGGCAACGACCACCGACGTTTAGTGGATCTTCTGATCCACTAGTTGCGGAATAGTGGGTCAACTCCATAGAGAATATATTTTCTATGATTCACTATGCTGAGACGGAGAAGGTGACCCTATCCATTTATCGTCTAGATGGAAAAGTTGGTCAATGGTGGGGTTTGATTAAGAACACAAACCCAAGGGAGGAAATAGAAGAGATGAAATGGGAAGACTTTAAGATAATGTTTCATAATAAGTAATTCCCATGAACATTTCGCACGAATATGGATAGAGAATTCATAGAGCTTAAGAAAAAAGAAGGAGAATTTGTCACAACCTATGTAGCGACTTTCACAAGGCTTTCAAGGTACGCTTTGGGTTTTGTAATCAACGATGAGAACAAAATTGGTAGATTCTTTAGTGGATTAAAACCACACCGTCGAAAGGCTCTAGAAATTTGAGACTTTGGGATTTATGAAGAAGTTGTTCGGTCTTCTCTCAAAGTGGAGATGGAGTTTGGAGAATGGTCTCATGGTTATGGAGATAAGAAAAGAAAGATGCAGTTTCAAGATGGTGGATCTAGACAACGAGCTCGTACCCAAGTGGTAAGGGCTCCTTCTTAGCATCCAAGAGACCCGAGATCAAAACTGGGTGGTGGAGAATTTCTGGGACTATAGAAGTATTGTAGCAGTTACTATTCGGTACCATATCATCCAGAACTATTCACCTAATTTGGGCCTTCGGGCCACCAGTCTTGGCCTATGGGTCTCTAGGGCCTTCGGGTCATCCAAGGCCATCAGGACATAGGGCCTTCGGGTCACATAGACCATGGAGTAGACTATTTCACACAGAACAAGCCCTAGAAGAGGATCTGAGCAGCAGGAGTAGCGGCCACCATATGCAGAGCTATCTGGATTAGAAGAATGAGAGGGTATGGAAGCTGCCATCGGGACCAGGCACCATGCAGCTTTGTACGGGGAAATTCTAGCCAATCCACAATGAAAGGTGGGGATCTAAGGTGATCAATGATGCAAGATGCTGGGGAGGGGCAGTTCTAGTGGGCTAGGCCTACGGGTCATGTATGGGCATGGTATGCCTCTGGGCCTTCGGGTAATGTATTGCGGGTCATTTCGGGCCTTGTTCCTTGGGCCTACGGGTCATGTACAGGTTCCCCTTTGACCCTTAAAATGGAATTTATCTATAATAAAGTAAAAAATAAGGCCTTCGGGCCATTCGGAGGAAGCTTTTGGATCTAATGATAAAGGTGGGAAGAAAAATCAACGACCCACATGCCAGAAAATGTGGGAAGTTGCACAATGGGGACTGCCTCATAGGGATGTGAAAATTCTTCAATTATGGGAAAGAAGGAAACCATGCTCAAGAGTGTCGAAAAGACATGAAAAGGAAGGATAATGTAGCCGATGAAAGGAGTTAACCACCCATGGTTCAATGCTACAACTGTAGGGAGCTAGGGAACTATGCAAACCCATGCACTAAACCTCTAGTTCTCGAGGGTAATTAGCGTCAGCAGCCACCAAAGCCAAAGGAAAAAAGGGAAGGCTTATTCCATCACTACTGCAGAGGTAGGGCATGATAATGAAGTCATACAAGATACACATCCAATTCACTCAAGAATGGAAAAAGTCATATTTGATTCTATTTCTATGCATTCCTTTATATATTGCATGTTTGCTAGAACTATAGAATCAAATCCCCGAAACCTTGAAGTAGAGATATCTGTAAAAACACCAAGTGGTGCAATCATTTAAACCCAAGTGTATCACTCTTCTCTTTTTGGCCTATGTGGGAATATTATTCCGTAAAATCTTGTAATACTTCCCTTAGTGGAATTCAACACTATAATGGGAATGGACTGGCTCTTGTTATGTAGAGTGCATATCAACTTTCCAGAAAAGGAAATATATTTTTATATTACGAACCATCCTATGATCCTCTACAAATGCAAGAAAGATCGTGAATATCCATTGAAAATTCCTTCAATGGTGTGGGTGTTGATTCCCTATGAAGAAGCATACCTCGCCCAAATGGTTGAGTCGAGGGAAAGTTCAAACCTTGAAGAAATGCCCATCATGAGGGAATACGACGATGTATTTCCCAAAGAGTTACCCGGAATTCCCCCAGATCATTAGGTAGAGTTCTCAATTGAAATCATACCTGGAGCTACTCCTATCTCTAAGTGTCCCTATTGGATGTCTCCTATTAAACTGGAGAAGCTAAAGATGAAGTTGCAAGAACATCTGGACAAAGGGTTCATAGGCCTTAGTGAATCACCATGGGGTGAACCAGTGCTCTTTATGATGAATATGGATGGAGCAATTCAGTTGTGTATCGATTATCGAGAAATCAAAAAGATCACCATAAAGAACAAGTATCCTCTCCCAAGGATTAATGACTTGTTCGACCAGTTATGTGGAGATCAATACTTCTCAAAGGTGGATCATCATTCTGGATATCATCAGGTAATGGTGAAGAAGGAAGATATTCATAAGACTACCCTCTGAACAAGGTATTTCCACTATGAGTTTTTTATGACGCCCTTCGGACTTAATAATTCCCCTGCAATCATCATGGATTTGATGAATAGAGTCTTTATACATTACCTCAAAAAATTTGTGGTAGCGTTTATCGATAATATTCTCATCTACTCCAAGACCAATGAGGAACATGATGAACCTATAAGACGTGTGTTGGAGACATTAAGAAAGGAAAAGTTTTACACCATGTTCAGAAAGTGTGACTTTTGGATGAATCAAGTCACGTTCTTGGGACATGTGATCACAAGTGAGGGAATTTCTTTTGATCCTTCAAAGACAAAGGCGATTGAGGAATGGCCCATGCCCTCTAGTGTCTCAGAAATCCATAGTTTTCTTATATTAGCTGTGTACTACCGACATTTTCGGAGAATCTTCTCATGATTAGCAAGCCAAAAAAAATGTTAATAAGGAAAGGGGTAAAGTATGTCTGGACGAATGAATGTGAGGGAAGATTCAAAGAGATAAAGAGAATGATGATCACTGCACCTGTACTCACACTACCAAAAAGTAGAGAAAGTTTTGTGATATACAGTGATGCTTCGAAGAATTTCTTCGGTTGTGTACTAATGAAAAATGATAATGTTATAGCCTATGCCTCACGATAGTTTAGGATCATGAATAGAACTACCCAACACATTATCTAGAGCTGGAAGCCGGGATTTTTTCCTTGAAAATCTCGAGGCACTACCTTTATGGTAAGAAGTGTGACATATACACCAACCACAAGAGCCTAAAGTATATATTCAAAAAAAGGAGATCAACATGCGTCAAAGGATATAGTTAGAGCTAATAAAGGATTACGATTGCTCTATTCACTATCATCCTGGAAAGGATAACAAGGCAGCTGATGCTCTATGAAGAAAAGAACCTTCTACTCTATCCATGTTGCAGATTGAGAAAGACCCTATCTTCATGGATGTGCAAAGAATGGATTTGGAAATCATAAGGGCAGAGGATACATCGTAACTTTCCCAAATGATTGCGCAACCATCCATCCAAGGGAATATTAAGGAAGCACAAAGGGATGATGTGGAGATACAAAATAGGGTGAATGCAGTAAAGAAAGGGAAGCTACAAGAGTTTCATATCAATGATGATGGTGTGATTCAGTTTGGAATGCGGCTTTTTGTGCCTTAATCACCCGAGACAAATAAGGTGGTATTGGACAATGCAGATAGCTCAACATTATCTATCCATCCTAGAAGTACCATGATGTACCGTGATCTCCGGGAACACTTCTGGAGGGATAACATGAAGAAGGAGATTGCATAATATATATCAAGGTGCTTGGTATGTTAGCATGTTAATGCTGAGTGAGAAAAGACCAATGGTATGAAGCATCCATTTCTTATACCTCTGTGGAAATGGAAAAATATTACAATTGACATTGTCACGGGTCTCCCGAAGACATCAATGCAAAATAATGTGATATCAGTGTGGTTGACTGACTCACTAAGACCACGCACTTTATCTCTATTCGAGAAGACCTCTCGCTTGATCAACTTGAAAAGATATATGTGAAGGAAGTGGTGAGATTTCATGGTGTTCCACTCTCAATTGACTCTGGCCATGATCCAAGGTTCACATCTAAGTTCTGGAGGAGCCTTCAACATTCTTTGAGTACTGAATTAAATTTCAGCATAGCCTATCACCCCCAAACTGATGGCCAGTCTGAAAGGACTATTCAGACGCTTGAAGATATGCTATGAGCATTCTATCTTGAATTCAATGGTGGTAGGGATCAGCATCTCCAATTGGTTGAGTTCCCATACAACAATAGCTTCCACTCGAGTATCCAGATGGCTCCGTTTGAAGCTCTTTATGGAAAGCGATGTAGAACTCCAACCTGTTGGGATGAAGTTGGAGAAATAAATCTACTTAGACCCGATCTTGTTCAGGAGATGACAGTGAAGGTTCAAGTCATCCTGAAACACATCAAAGCTGCTCAAAGTGAGAAAAAGTGATATGGTGTGAACCATTGAAGGGACATGGAGTTCGATGTTGGAGATAAAGTCTTTATTCAAATATCTCCATGGATGAGAGTCATGCGATTCGGGATGAAAGGGAAGCTAAGACCAAGTTATATTGGACCCTTTTAGATCCTTGACTACATAGGATCTGTGGCCTATCATCTTGAACTTACATTGAATATGGCTCATGTTCATGATGTGATTCATGTATCACTACTGAAGAAATACATACCAGACCCCTCACATGTACTAAACTCATAGGTGGTGAAGCTGGAAGATGATCTCTCCTATGAGAAGCAGCCAGTAATGATTCTGGATCGGAGAGATAAGGTTCTACGCAATAAGACAACCCATCTTGTCAAGGTTTTGTGGAGGAACCATAAGATTGAGTAAGCATCTTGGGAACCAGAAGAGGAAACGAAAGAGAAGTTTCGTCACCTGTTTGGGTAAAGTGAAATTTCGGGGTTGAAATTTCTTAAGGGGGAAAGAATCTAACAACCAAAAGCTTTTCAATGGGAATTCCTTTCTTATAATTATGTCATAAAATAACATGAAAACACATCATAATGAACTACTATGTGATAAGTGACCTTTAAACATATTTTTGTCACTCCTGTTTTTGGAATTTCGAAAATCCTACATACACGGTTGTGTTCAAGATGATTTTTTGAGTCTAATGAAACAAATATAATTTTTGGTGTAGAGTGACCTACCCATATGAATAGTAACATACCCTTGTGAATAGTAATATGACCCTTATTAATAGTAAATCATCCAACATAAGAGTAACATTACCTATGAATAATTAAATAAAACATAGACATCTTAGATAGTGACAATTTGACCTTAGTAAAAGTTTTGGTATTTTGTAGGTCATACATATTTAATTATAATTAATTAATTAATATTAAAAATATATTATTTTCATAAAATGTGTTCATAAATTATTGAATCAATGTCTTATAGTTTTTAGATTATTTTATAAGACCCTATGTATTTTTTGAAAGCACGATAAAATTAGTTTTAAATTAAAAAAAACGTTTTTAAGTAAATTATGATTTTAATTAAATATTAAACTAAAAGTATTTCGAGAATTATTTTTGAAAAATAGACTTCATTTTTGGATTCTACGCATCAAAATATTTTTGGGGTAAATTTTTTGAGATTTTTCTGAGATACTGGAATTTTTGATGAATAGTGAAATACCGTAATTTACAAAATAAGCTAAATAAGCTAATTATAAGGTCATTTGTGATGTTCTGCTGATGTAAGCCCACTTGGTTCGGGATTACATTATAAAATTACAATTATTGGTCATCCAAGACTCACTATTCCTTGTCTTGTGGGGAAATAATAAACTAATGATTTTTATATTAAGGAAACCCCTCTCCCCTCCACAATAAATACCACCCTTCACTCCCTCATTTACTAACACCTCTCAAACTCCGATAATTCTCTAAAATCTTCCCAAACATCTTCCCTATCCCCTCCCCCACTTCCAAAAGCTTCTTGTCTCATCAAAAGATCAATACATGGTTCATTAAGAAGGATCTCAAGATGAAGATTTAAGAGGTAATTTCTCTCCCTCTTCTCCTTTAATTTCCTTTCAAGTTCAAGTTCATTTCGTGATATCTCCCCACGTATCTTCATCCAAATGATATTATAACTCCATTATTATAAATATAATGTAATTTTATGATTATAATGGGATATTATATCATCCAAACCCCTTTCCATCTTCCTTTTATTTTATTAAATTGAACATTGCTCGTGAGGGGTTAATTTTTCACCTTCACGAACGACATGCTTTCTTCTTCCATTTCTACCATAATATCTGGTCATGAAACCATTTTTATTGTTGAAACAGAATATTATATATTTATTATCTTTTATTTCATGTTCTATAACAAACATATGACCTTATTTTTAGTGATAAAATAAAACAGGTTCATTATGATCGAAAAATCACTCAAATTAACCCAAATAATAATCATTTAATTCTTATCTAATGAATCACCCACATGTATATAATATAATTCAATATGAAATAATTAAATATCCTGTAATATCACTAATAATATGTAATATAATTTCTTGATGTTTACCCATGTTCTAACCGAACTTCATTTTAAGAATACAAGTGAACCATCAAAGAAAAACCATGAAAACAAACATCGCTGAACAGTGTTTCTAAACTCTACATGTCATCCAAAAGTACATAATATGAAATAATGAAACCAAAATGAACCCTATTAATGTATACATGGTTCTAGATTTTTAATTAATGAATAAAATGTCATTATACAGGACATTAAAGAGATGTAAGCATCCAGATACAAGGTAAGGGGAAATCTCGAAACCAATTTTCTTCCTTCGGGTTCCCCCTCTTTCACTCCATTTTTGATGTGGTTACTCCTCAAATATCATTTGTTTATCATTTCCTTTACTTTTCTGGGATATACATTTTTTTCACTAGTTTTTATGTCCAAAATAATGTTTTCCAATTAACTCTTCTTTTAAGAACACCCCTTTTACATCTCAGACAAAGTGGACGGTTCTTGTAACATGTATATTATTCCCCTTTATTTTGGAACCCAAATTAGATGAATGTATTCTTATGAGATGAAACCCATTACTCTCCATGGGTTAGTTATGTTCATTTATTTATATGTGTTCTATGTGGAAATCATGATAATGATAATGTTATGATGTGACAGGTGTGCCCGAAATCATATAGTGCAATATGAATGTTTGAATGTGATGGGTGCACCTGGAATTATACAGTGCTTCAATGCATTGGTTAAAGTGATGAATCTCATGAGTAAATGTGAAATGATGTGTGAAAAATTTTATATCTTGGTTCACAAGTATGTGTGGCAGTTAACCACTAGGACATGATGTTTCATTTTTATGCATTTCGACATTTCATGTCTTTTATTTATGCTCCTCTCATGTTCATGATCTTTTTCCTATGTTATGACTACGCCCACCCCATGCTATGTTGTTCTTATCTATCCTCTTACTAGGCTTCTAGTGCACCTTTTTTGATGTATATCCTCAGGTGACTATTTGTACTATGGAGAGGACAAGTGCCAATAAGAAGCTAGAGAAGAAGAAATTAAAAAAATGTTTATTCTTGATGTTGTATTTGATATGTATGGTCCTAGTTTTCCCAAGACACTAACCCTTCAGATCCTCTGTGTGTAATACTATTATTTTGTTTATCTTTTAAATGATTTAATAGTAATGTATGAAAAGTTCGGGTTTCTGTATCTTCTTTACATGGTAGGGCTAAACATTAACAACATGTATTATGGTATTTTTTTATATAGTTTAACATATTATGATTAGGAAGCTGTGACATGTAGTACAACATCATGAATCTCGAGCGTTTAATTGACCTACACCAAGGGGACACATTCAAGTAAGAGAGAATATGGCACCATTACAGATTAAAATGAAGTTAAGTGGGAAATTTCACTTTATGTCTCAACCTTCAAGAATTAGGTGTTTACTATATAGGTTCCTTGATGTAGTGCATAGAATAAACACTAACATCGTGAAGTGGAAAAGAATGGTCTCGATGTTAGGGATACTGTTATCAGGATAAATAGAAATTATATTTTCTATGATAGGATAAAAAATCTGATAGGACATTGTATTCCATTATTGATGTCATGATTCTATACAATATGTTTCATGATACAGGTTGTGAGGGAAATCATGGAATGGGTAAAACCTATTAGAGTAGGTTTGGGAACCTATGAAATCTACGTGCAAACAGTTTTACATGGTCGAAGGAGGAATTACATCAAGGAACCAAATTTTCTATAACACCCCAATCTTCCAAAATACAAATTTCTTTGAATAATATAGTAGCCTATATTGTATTCAACTTCGAGTTCTAACACACCACAACAAATCAAACTAGCCGTTATGAATCGTAATTACCAATTTTTGAAATTTTATAAATTCTATCATTCAAAATAGACATCATTTTTTGATTTAGAACATTGATATTACCTTAAGGTGATTTTTTGGTATTTTTTTGAAAACTTTCAATTTTTGATGAATTGTGAAAAACACTGACTCATTGTTTGAAACTGACTTTTTATTTAAATAATCATTTATTTTATTTAAATTTATTATAGTTCAATATAGATACATAATATCTATATATTTTCAACGTAATTCATCAGAGTCAGTTTATAATAATTCTACATATATAAAATATTAATTGAACTTTTTAATATCGTTTACCTACCTCCTAAGAGTATTTGAAAATTTATATATAACACAATTTTACCGCATTTGGGAGTTGAATTTCTAAAATCCAAGATACATGGTAAATAACAAGGAGTAAAATGTGGTTCAATAAGATAAAAAAACATTTTTTCGGAATAGTAACTTTTTACAATAATTTTCCACGGTTAAAAGTATGTAGGGTAATTAGGGGTAAAAATGAAATTATTAATACCCTAACAATGTCATAATTCTATTGTATAAGTATAATTCAACCAAAAAAACCTTAAGAATAAAATATTAACCTCTTTGGTCCACATGAATTATACTAGGACACTTCTTATTATTTTATTTAAAGAAGAGTTAAAAGAGTTAAAATAAAAGTTTAATATCTAAAATATTTTTAATATTGGGTTATACATAAGATAAATTAGACTATAAAAATTCATTATAAAGCTAAAATAATAACTACATAATAGTATTTTAGTTATCTTTTTTAGACATTAAATAATTTAATTTTTTAATGACACAATCATGATATAGTAATTACCTAATTAATGAAATATTAAAATAATTGATATTATAAAAATCCAACTAAATGTAATTTGAGACTTTTTTTGAATTACACTAATTTTCAGGGCTAATATGAAATAGTAGGATTGGTTAGATAAATAATTTTCTAAGTAATAATGTTTTTATGAGTTTAGAAAAAACAATATACAAAATAGTGTCAAAATTGACATAAAATAGTTTTTAAAACAAATATTATATTATTAATTGATATTCTATTCCTAAAAATATATGGTTCGGCAAAGGACTTAAATAATGATATATTTACCATTAGTGAACCACTTGGGGTTCGCTTGCAAGTATATTGTATGTTTATTAACCATATAATATAGAAATAATAAGAGACATGGAAAATGTCAAAATATTTAACTAAGAGTTAAATCTAAAAGATAAAGTTAATATAGTGACCCAAACCTGTCTAAATCCAGTTGGTTGACTAGTTTTTGACCTATACCTAACTTAGACATTAAATAATCTACATGGGATTCATTAGAAATCAAAAATAATTTTATAATAAAATAATATTCCTAGCCCTTCCTAATATGCCCCTCACCCCTCTTATAAAAGGGCACTCCCCCATCCCTCAAATTCACACCATCAAAACTTTTGGCTCTTCCAAACACTATCCAAATACCCTTTGAAATATGATACATTCAGCTTAGAGGCCTTACATTAGTCAGAAAGCCAACTTAAGGATCCCTTTTGATCAATTCAAAAGGAAAAACCTGAAGAAGAGGAGGTTCACCTACCCTCGACTTTGGAAAAGTACAAGGAAAGGTTTTATTTCACAATCTCTTCATTATCTGATGTTTTTTATATGTAATTATCTACTGGGACCTATTTTTCATCCAGATCCATATTTCATAAAAAGTTATTCCAAAACATTCTTTCTATTTTATAGACTATGGGTTAAAGTCATTTCTACCATTGTTGGAATATTTATAAGAAGTTTATAAAGGAATCATTCCGTTCTTTTCTAGACAAGGCCCTTTTTAACCTTTTCGACAAAATTAAGGTAAGAATATATTTTTATTAACTTATATAGTGGGTTCGGATATTTCCCTCCATTATAAAATTATCAAATATTCCCTTACAATCTTATAAGAATATTTTTAAAATAATTTTTTCCATTATAATTATTTGACTCTTAAATTATTTCAAAATAGAAATAAATATTTCTAAAAAATGTTCTTATTTAATCTATGTCAAAATGTTTTGATGGATTATAAGATTATTTGAAGTTGATTTATTATGATACAAAACTTCTATATTTTACTGAGGATTTTTTGATATGTTTGAATGTGGATGTGTTATTTCATACAATTCAAGGTTTATGGACAATGTATTAATATTTCATATTCTAGTTTAAATATGAATTTTTATTATATATTTCAACCTATTATTATGAGGAATGTATTAGGCTAGTATGTTCTAGGTTGGGGACCGGTAAAAGTAATCCCTCTAGGTTGGGGACCAGTTACAGCAGACCCTCCAGTTTAGAGTCCGGTTACAGAGGCTCTCCGGGTTGGAGTACGGTTGCGAAGGCTCTCCATGATGGAGTCCGGTTATAGAGGCTCTCCGAGATGGATTATAGATACAGAGGCTCTCCAAGATGGAGTCTGGTTATAGAGGCTCTCCGGGTTTGGGTTTGGTTACAATTAGCCCCTTACTCCTGGTAAGAAACCTTGACACTGAAGTTAAAGTCTGACATTATGCATTCCATAATAATGAAATTGGCTATTGATATTTCATTTGATTATTCGGCATGTATAATATCCATGTGAGTATGTAAATGGAATTGTTTTGATTTTAAATTTTTCATATTATGCTGAAGGACAATTTTAAAAGGATTTTGTTTTAGTTCTATACATTGCCTTAATTTTTTATGCTTATTTTTTAATGTTTTCCCTATATTGTTATCCTTATTGAGAACCTGAGATCACCCCTTTCTATGTTTTATTTTTTCCCGGATGTGAATAAGTATGTTATGACTGACCTGTAGGGATAGTCTATGGGATCTCAGTGTTGTCTATGGAAACAATGTATTTCTAGATTTCCATTTTATGATGTTATGTAATCCTTATGAATGTATCTAGTACTTCTTAGGAAACTAAGCTAAATGATATTCTGGGACTTGATTCCTTGTAATCATTCCAATGTATAAAAATAATGCACCGGCTCTAGGTAACTGGGGTTGGGGCATAACAATTGGTATTAGAGGAAGTTTAGAAATAACCTTGGAAACTAGATTTTTGATAATCTCTGATTAGATCACATTACCTTAAGATAGACTTTGCGGATTAGTATAGAATAACATCCTACAATTTTGGTAATGTAGAGATTTTGTGAGTTTTCGATGAAAATACATCCATGTATGGATACGAGTAGGTAGAAGTAGCTCTAGCAAAGATCTACCTTGTGGTAAAACCTAAAAACACCTCTTTGAGATAGACTCAAATAGGAACTGGTTGATGACAACGAGCCTTGTTGTACACCTGGTTACGACACTCTTAGAGGATATTCTTAGGATAATTATCATTTTTTTACAAATGATTAGGAAGGATTTATGAGTATATATCTCCTCAATGAAAATATTTATATTATTACAGATTATATACATAAACTGTTCAGTTTATGACAAGTGTTTTCCATGTTTGAAATTAGGTATTTCTATTCAGAAACTAATATAGTTTATGCCATTTTCTAGAAATGGTGCCTAGTAGACAGAATGGAAACTGTATCAATACACACACTCCATGTAGGGATTTCCCTCCTACTTAAGACAATTATAGTGGAACTAGTGATACAACTGGTGCTGATCAGCTTATGACCATACTAGGAGAACTCACACAGGTTATGAATAATATCCTTACCCGTATAGAGCTCCCTTGTCCGCAGCATGGAGAATTAATGTTAGATCACTTCATGAGGAAAAAACCACCAACATTCAATGGGGGTAAAAATCCACTAGTAGCTGAGAAATGGATAAACTCCATAGGGAAAATATTCCATGTCATGGGGATTAGTGAAATGGAAAAAGCTTTCATGGCAGTTTACTACCTCATTGGAAATGTCAATCAATGGTGTTCATTGATTCAATACACAAAGGAATATGGGGAAGTATCAAATATGAAATGGAGGGTGTTTAGAAAAAATTCTTAGAAAGGTACTTTCCTCATGACCATCGAGTGGATATAGAAAGGAAATTTCTGAGTCTGAAGAAAAACGATGAGAGAATGTCGCAATGTATGAGGATAACTTTACAAGGTTAGAGATGCATGCTGCAGATTATATATGTAACCCAAGAAGTAATATTGATCATTTCATTGATGGGTCAAAACCATTTCTCCTTCGAGCATTTGTATCACAATCCTTCTCATCATAGGAAGATATTGTCTAGTGTTCTATCAATATAGAAAAATAATTCTCTATGTCTTATGACTTTAAAACAAAGAAAGAGAGGAATAGATATGTTGATCTCTTCATGGATTGTGATTGCACGATACACTACCACCCGGGGAAGGAAAATGAGGTGGCATATGCTTTGAGATGAAAGGATCAAGGATTATTGAACAAGATGAGAGTTGAAAAGAATCCCATATACATGGATCTAGTAAAGATGGACATGGGGATACCAATGGAAGGTGAAACATCAATACTTTTTCAAATGGTTGCCAAACCATCTTCTCTAGAAAGGATAAAAAGTTATCATTTGGATGATGAGTAGTTTCAAAATAAGGTTAATGCTATGAATGATAGGAGATTGAGTTAATTCATTTATGAAGATTGAATTTTGGAATTTGGGAAGAGTCCTTGTGTTCCCGATATACCTGATCTAAAAAGAGAATTGTTGGATGATGGTCATAGTTCCAATTTCTCTATACACCCTACAAGCACCAAAATGTTTAGATATTTGAAGGAGCATGTTTGGTGGGACAACATGAAGAGCGAGATTGCTAATTTTGTGTCAAGATGTATGGTTTGACAACAAGTGAAAGAAGAAAGGGAACAGTCTGTATAAGTCTTGCAAAATTATCCCATACCTGAGTGGAAATGGGAAAATATTATGATGGCCTTTTTCACAGGGCTACCAAAGACTCATAGAAGGAACGATGCAACATGGGTTATTGTTGATCGTATTACCATGTTAGCAAATTTTATTACTACAAGGGAAGATCTACCACTTTAATGTTTAGCAAGACTATATATTAAAGATGTTTTTATACTTAATAGAGTACCATTGTTGATGGTTTCTAGTCACGATACACGTTTTACATCAAAAATATGGAAAAGTCTTCAGAAATCCTTGGATAATGAACATTGTTTGAGAACTACCTACTACCCCCAAACTGATGGACAGTCATAACTAACTATTCAAAGCTTTAGAGACATGTTGAGATCATGCTCACGTGTCTTTCAGGGCATGTGGGATCATTATTTACCTCTGGTAGAATTTTCCTATAACAATAGCTTCCATTTAATTATTCAGATGGAACCATATGAAGCGTTATACGAAAAGAGATGTCTCACACCAACCTATTGGGATGATGTTGGTGAAAGAAAACTCATAGGCCCATAACTTGTGGAGGAAATGATGGAAAAGGTGATTGTAATCGAAACCCACATCAATGTAGCTCAAAGTAGACAGAAGAGCTATGCCGATAACCAAAGGAAGGATTTTGAATTTCAGGTAGGAGATCATGTTTTGATGAAGGTATCTCCATGAAAGGGTGTTATACATTTCGGTAAGAAGGTAAAATTGAGTCCCAGGTACATCGGACCTTCATAAATTCTAGAAAAAATTGGGGCTGTAGATTACCATTTTGAAATGCTGCCAAGTCTCTCAAAAGTCCACGATGTCATCCATGTATCACTATTGAGAAAATACATGTCTGACCCAACGCATGTACTCACCATTGAGGAATTAAAGCTGTAACCCAATCTATCATATTGCGAAGTTCCTATCAAGATTTTTCATACAAGAGAACCGGTGCTGAGAAACCGGACGACTCATCTGGTAAAAGTTTTATAGAGAAACCATAAGATAGAAGAGGCAATGTGGAAACCTGAGAAACATATGATGAAGAACCACCCGAGTCTTTTTATGCAGTAATATTCTACAAATTTCAAGTAAAAAATCTTCTAAGGAGGGGAGAATGTATCACCCCATGCTTCAACGGTATATTTCTCTTTGAATAATTTAGTCGTGTGTGTTGTACACAACTTCAAGTTCTAACACACCACAACCAATCAAACTAACCATTATGAATAGTAATACCCAATTTTTGAAATTTTATAAATTTTATCATTCAAAATGGACTTCATTTGTGGATTCAGAACATAGAAATATGCTTAGGGTTAATTTTTGGTATTTTTCAGAAAACTTTCAATTTTTGATGAATAGTGAAAAACACTTAATCATTGTTCAAAATTGACTTCTTACATAAATAATTATTTATTTTATTTAAATTTATTTTTGGTAAAAATGGATACATAATACCTCTATATGTTCAATGTAATTCATTGGATATAGTTTATAATAATTTTAGATATATAAAAAAAAAATTGAACTTTTTACTGAATTTTACCTCCCTCCTCGGAGTATTTGCAAATTTACAGAAAACATAATTTTACCACTTCTGTGAGTTGAATTTCAAAAATATGAGAGACACAGTTAATATCATGGAGTAAAATGTGGTTCAATGAAATAAAAATAATTTTTTGTGAATAGTAAATTTTAACTTTTATTTACAACGGTTAAAAATAAATAAGGTAACTAAGGGTAAAAATGATATTATTATTACCCTAACACATGTCATAATTCAATTGGATATATATAATTAGACCAAAAAAAATTAGGAATAAAATATTAACCTATTTAGTCCACTTGGATTAGAATAGGTCACTTATTATTATTTTATTTAAAGAAGAGATGAAAGAGTTAAAATCAATCTTTAATAACTAAAACATTTTTAATATAGGGCTATAAATAAGATAAATTCGAATATAAATATTCATAAGAAAGATTAAAAGATTTTATAAATAATTTTATTTTATTTTTATTTTTTAAACATTAAATAATTTAATTTATTTATGACACAATGATGATGCAGTAATTACATAATTAATGAAATATTAGAATAATTAATATTATAAATATCCAAATAAATGTAATTTGAGAATTTTTATGATTTCCACTAATTTTATAGGTTAATATGACATATTAGGGTTGGTTAAATGAATTTTTTCGAAGTAATAATGCTGTTATAAATTTATAAAAAACAAAATACCAAATAGTGTCAAAATTGATATAAAAGTGTTTTTAAAAAAATATTATATTATTAATTGATATTCTATTCATAAAAATATAAGGATCGGCCAAAGGACTTAAATAAAGATACGTGTATCATTAATGAACCACTTGGGGTTCTCTTGGAAGTATATAGTATGTTTATTAACCATATATTATATAAATACAAAGAGACATGGTAAATGTTAAACTATTTAACTAATAGTTAAATCTAAGAGATAAATTTTATATAGTAACCGAAACATGTCTAAAACCTATTGGTTGAGTGGTTTTAGACCCATACACACATTATACATTAAATAATCCACTTTGGAGCCATTATAATCAGAAAATAATTTTATTATAAAATTGTATTTCTAGCCTTTTCTAAGGTGCCCCTCACCCCTCTTATAAAAGGGAAATCCCCCTTACCTTAAATTTACACCGTCAAAGACTTTCGGATCACCCAAAATCTACACAAATACCCTCTCAAATATCATCCCTTCATCCTAGAGGCCTTTCTTTAGTCATAAATCCATAATAGGGTTCCATTTTGATAAAATCAAAATGAAGAACCCGAAGAATAAGAGGTTAACCTACCCTTTACCAAGGAAAAGTACATGGAAAAGGTTTATTTCACAATCTCTTCATTATTAAAGGTTGTTTATATGTAATTATCTACCTATACCTCTTTATCATCCACATCCATGTTTTTTTAAAAAATATATCAAAACATTATTACTATTTTATACAGTAATGGTTAAAGTCATTTATACCCTTTTTTGAATTTTTATAATATATTTATTAAGGAATCTTTATATCGTTTTCCTAACAAGGTCATTTTTAACCATTTCGACAAAATTAAGTTAAGAATGTCTTATTATTAACATATAAAATGGGTGATTCTATTTTCCGCCGTTATAAAATCATCGAAGCTTCCCTTTCATGCTTATAAGAATATTTTTAAAATAAATTTTCCCTTTATAATTATGTGACTCTTAAATGATTTAAAAATAGAAAAACATATTTCTCAAAAAAATGTTTTGATTTCATCTATGTCAACATCCTTTGATGGACTGTAAGATAACTTGTAGTTGATTTATTATGATACAAAACATCCATATTTTATAAATGGTTTTGTGATATGTTTGACTGTGGATGTGTTATTTCATACCATTCATGGTTTATGGATAATGTATTGACATTTCGTATGGTAGTTTTAATATGAGTGTTTATGTTATATTTCAAACTCTTCTTAAGATGAATGTATTGGACTAGTATGTTATGGGTTGGGGGCCGGTAAAAGTAAGCCCTTCGGGTTGGGGTCCGGTTACAGCAAACCCTCTAGGTTAGAGTCTGGTTACAGTGGATCTTTGGGTTGGAGTTTGGTTACAGAGGATCTCTAGGATGGAGTCTGGTTATAGAGGCACTTCGGGATAGAGTCCGGTTATAGAGGCTCTCCAGGATGGAGTCCAGTTACAAAGTCTCTCCAGGATTAGGTCTGGTTACAGTTTGCACCTAGGTCCTGGCACGAGGCCTTGCCATAGAAATTGGAGTCCGACATTATGCATTCCATCATTATAAATGTAGCTATTGATATTGCATGTGATTATTCGGCTACTATAATTCTCATGTGAGTAAGTAAATGGAATTATTTTGATTTTATATTATCCATATTATGATTAAGATTATGTTTAAAAGGCTTTTGTTTTAATTCTATACATTTCCTTAATTTTTTATTCTTATTTTTCAATGTTTCTGCTATATTGTTATCTATACTGAGCACCTGAGCTCACCCCTTTCTATATTTTATTTTTCCCAGGATGCGAAGAATTATATTATGACTAACTATCAGGAATAGTCTATGGGTTCTCAGCGATGTCTATGGAAACAATGTTATTATATTTTTCCATTTTATGATGTAATGTAATCCTTATGAATGTATCCAATACTTTTAAGTATACTAAACTAAATGATCTTTCGGGACTTTATTTTTTGTAATTATGCCAATTTATTAAAATAATACACCAACTCTAGGTAACTATGGTTGGGGCATTACATTTTGTTTTCAGGAACTATACAGTTTCATGTGAAATTTTGTTAAATTGATTTCTAGTCTCTATCGTAAGGTTACTTCATCGATCTTGGAGGCATATTTTGAGGCAACTTCTAGAGCCACAAGATACGTAGGTATATATAAATGAGTAATCTCTTAAAATAACCCACCATCCCTTTTGAAGAAATTTCTCATGGATATATCATACAATAACCCTAGAAATATGGTTTCTATCTGTGGTTATTTATATAAGTCATCTATGTTTATGGGGTCCATTAGATTTTGTAATTTAGGGGATTTTGTGTAATAAAGTATTTTGTGAGTGAGATATGATGCTTCTACTTCGTAATTTTCAAATCCAAATATTGGGTGATGTGAATGTTAAATCTATAATGGTATTATTCAAGTATTAATCTCAAATTTTTTGTGGTATAGGTTTTAGTCTCCTTATGACTGTTCTAGAGGTAGACTCATATAATGTGGGGGTTTTAGCTGTTTGTTTCTTGCAAAAAATGGTTTGTGCGCTAACATTTGGATTTTTTTCATGGGGAAAATATTTTTCACCGCCATCTTATTGAGTTAATTAACCCTTATATAAAATGATAAAAATGGTTTCATTTACATTTCATTTCATGAATATGTTTTTTTCACACCAAACCATAATGTTTCATGCATTGCCTTGATGTTGCACGCATTTTTCCCTTGTCCCTAGAATAGTTCCATATGATAGGCCGCGTATTCATTTTTGATAAAACCCACTTCTATGTAATTTTTTATTTTTTTCTATAGTGATTAGAAACTTTCTACCTCCAACCCAGCCTCCAAATTAGAGAAAAAAAGGTAACCGGATAATCGATTTATGAATAAAACAACTATATTTATATAATTTTCTTATCTTTTGAGGAGAATTTTTATCTGTTCAACACAAACAATTTGTTCATTCATGTAAAATAATGTAGATATCCATCTAAAATTGTAAAAGAGATATTATAAATTTACTTGGCTTCCCTTCATAGAAATACATCTATCAGAAACTGAAATAAAACTCTTTTTGCTGACTCCTGAGCTTTCATCACTAAATTCTCTTATGTCCACTTTATGTGACAAGTATTTCATGGTTTATCCTCCCTTTGGTGTGAGGAAGCCATATTTTTCATTAACAAATATTTTTTTTGGAATATAATATTTAATTTCACAATATATTCTTTCAAAATTCCTCTAAAAACTCCCATATTTAAGATAAATACGATTAATTTTTTCACCATAACTGGTGCTTCTAGCAAAGAAAATGTATATATATATATACTAATATTCTATGGTATAAGTGAATTGTTTTTGTATAAACAATGTTTTTAAGTCTACTAATTTTGGATAAGAGATATTATTCAATGAGAAAGAGAAAATTTTTGCATAACTTCATCGAATTGGATGTTGTGGTTATCCCATCCATTGATGTTAACATGAAAAGGTAAATGTTTACTCATAATAATTTTCTTAACCATTGTAATAATTATATTTTATGAAATATAGTCATTAAATGAAAAACTAATATCATTTATACACAAAGACGGTTGTCAAGAATATAATTAGGGAATAACCAATGTATCAATACTTGCCTTCCCACAACTCAACTATCGCTCTAGCTAACATCTGAAAAACCACATGCCCTGGTATGAATAATAGAATATGGGATATACGAAAATTTAAATTATTAATTTCTTTAGAAACATTTTATGTGTTCCACATGTGATGATTATAGTGCATAATGGTGACATGTTGGACTATATATGGTAGTATGGAGGTCTTAGTTCCTAGTCTAATTCTTATAGGAGGTGTTCTTGGGTCCCATAGTATGGGGTTATAAAACCTGAATACCTCTACCTCTATCAAGTGGATTTTTGAAATATGTAGTTTGATATTAACCATATTATCTGAATTAACTAAAAAATTCAATGCAATCAATTCATATCAAATCCCAACCCTTGTAGGAACATACACCAGACACTGGTAGCTTAAAATATCTTGTTATGAAAAGTTAAAATTGGTGTTGAATTATATCCACCCCCCTCACTCACTAAAAAAATAATATTGAATTAAATATGTTTATATGATTGTTACATAATAAAATGGTCAAGAATTTTTTTGGTCATTTAATGTAGTGTCTAATGTGATGGCATAGGAGGATGCTAGGGTAAAACTGGATAATCAGAGAAGATAAATTCTTCCATGAATAGGAATATAGTGTGATAGATTTGTATCATTTGGTAAGACACATGTAATTCATAGAAACCATCCTAAGTGGTTGGTTTCTTCCATTCAGGGACACATCCATGGCTTTGTGACCTAGGACACTATTGATAGCGGTGATCTAGGAATCTAGAAACCTAGTGAATGTAGGGTCTGTGGTTATTTCATAATTATACCATCAAATTGGTCACATTGCGGTGGGAAACATGACTTGGATTATCTATATCTCATTTAATTTTCACCATTGATGAAAACATATTTAATTCACATAGGGTCATGATTTTCAAAATTCCAAAAACCCCATCCCAATACACTGGTCTATGGACTTCGCTACTCTGTACCACTAGGGATTGACCAATGATGTTTAACGAGGCTGAAGCGATGGTAATTATTATAAAACATAATATATTAATATATCATCCTTTCTCAAACCATTTGGATTTTAACTATTATTAATTATATGGGATATAGGAATAGATATGATATCTAAAGTAATTCTATGGTGGCAGGTTCGTTGTAAGAATTGATGGTAACACACACTATGAACCATATACCCCATAATAATTAAACCAGATTTTTTTCCTGCATATTTCTTCCAGTGAGGTTAATGTACATAGAGATTTGTGGAGAGATTCATCGAAGTGTCCTTTTTCATTTATGGTGGTTGTTTTTCATTGACGTATCCATGGAAACAATATACATCCAATAGAATGCATTGAGGTTGGAATAACATAGAACTACATTGAAAATTATTTTGTGGTGTACCAAAGATAGGACATGTGCTAGTCGGTATGTAAGGTTGAGTAATAAAAAAATAAATACGCTTAGTTGGGAATAATGGAGGCTGCACATTGAATTGTGTTTCGCACAGTGGGGGATCATGTTATTTGATATATGGTGACATAAAATCCTACACCAACTCCACCCATTTTTGCAGAAGGGTACCCTAAGAATTAGTGAAAAGAGTAGGAATAAAGCTCCTACCATTAGTTTATTTATCCTAGGGAGGCCCCAGGAATGAAATTGTAGTATAGTGTGGATACACCAAATAATTTTTCTTTCCTTGTGTTTTTTGTGGCATGGGAGATACTACTAATATCTCTGAAGGTGGATCAGTTTTGAAGCAGGTTGACCCATAAGGGAACCAAATTGAAGGGCGGTTGTTTAACAAGGATAATAAAACTAGTTGAATTATAGGATTTTATTAATACTATGAAGACATGGTCACCATCAAGCACCAGTGTGTGGTGGTAAATCACCCCACTACACAGGTATGGGAAATGTTCGGCATAGAGCCCGAGGAGAAAACGTCTGTATAGATTTTACCACATGTTTCACATTCTCCTATCTCAAACATTTAGGTATCTTGTGATTATAATTCATTGAATACTAATCTAAACTGTGTATGTCCTCAATAGAGTAAAGAGGGCACTCCATGGGGAGATGAATACACTAAGAATAGTTTTACTAAGGTATGTTTTTTAATTTTCATTTTTTCTTCTTCTTTCCATTTCTTTAAAATATTTAATGGAAAATATTAAATTATGAATGAATCATATAGGTGATATATGGGGCATCTGATGATGGTTAATATGGAACCCTAAATAATATCGTGGTTCCCACCTTATATTATTATATTCATGTATCAAGGGGACAAGTGTCAATGGAGGTAGTTGGGAGGTAGGTTCCTGACTCCCATACACTTGATCTTCTATGGGATGCCACACACTTCAATTATAGAATGTGATACCTCTATTATGGGGGGGGGGTAAGAATACACTACATATCAGGGATCAATCATATTATAACTCACACCTACAGAGAGGCGAATAAAGTGGCGGATGTCCTTTATAATAAGGGTGTTGATAGAAATCGCACATGCATGGATATCCTTGTAGAGGAATTCACCACTCTTCACCAAAATGATTGTAAAAATTTCCCTGCTTTAGACTTGTGTAACATTTCATCATCTATTTTAGTTCTATGGTCTTTGATCAGCTCATCATACTTTAAAAAACTATCTAAATCTACTAAAATAAAATGTTCTCTTTAGGAAATATCTGAGCATTCAATGAAGAAGGTCCCTAAAATAGCTAGTTCGGTACATACTTGTGTAGATGGGTATCTAGTAGTACAGTGACCACTAGATTCCCAATGAGTTCACCATAAATAAGATAATTCCCCATGAAATAATCTTCCTTTTATATAGTGTTTATGTCTACAATGTGAATTCCTACATGTTTGAAAACTCATCATCCTTTTTCTGAAATAGAAAAAAATGATATGTGTTCTCAGTAGTTGGTTGTAGATGATGGAGTAGGGATTCATTCTCCAGAATATGATCCATCCCATGGGTAGACACATGCTCATGATTTTATAATTCATATCCTATGAGTGAAACCCATTTCAAGTGTAGATATTTTTGTGAAAGAGTCCAATCACAAATGTGATGAAGGTGTTTCCACAGGTTTATTGTTTCACTGGGTTGTCCCTCCCCTTGACATTGGCCCTATCTCAACGGATATACTATCTTATGTGAACTGAATTTCCACATTTCTTATACATTTCCACAAATATGATCTCTCACTACCTGAGGAGATATAATTCATTGGGTGGTATTTCACCAAAGAGAATTTTATTGTTTGGAATATGGAATAGAAGAGTATTCATTCATTTTTCATCCATAACATAGAGATAGACCTAGAGAGCTAGATGGGGTATCTCTTCCACAATAACGTAAATATAAAAACCAAAGGGGAGGAAGCTCATGTGATTCATGTGTTAGACTATGACAAGGTCATTCATTAGGTTTATTAAGAGCATTATAAATTTGATTCATCCCATTACATGGAGATTTTTAAATAATGAAAAGTGCTCTATGAATCTGACCAACAACTTTTTTGATAGAAAGACTATGTGAAAGATAAAAAATCATTCATAAATTATTATATAAATTTCATTAGACAAGTAAGGGACCAGTCTTCTATGGTCAAGGCTAAGAAACATGGGTGTTATCTCTAGTGGCTGATAAGTGGAGGAAAAAGTATCTAGTTTTAATTCATGATTATTAAGTTTCCTATATGGATTAAGAGGAAGTGGAAGATATTATTAGGTGGAATAAGTCCCTAGGGGCCACTAACTAGAGGTTAAAAGGGATGGAGTGGTAGATTATTGAGGAATATCCTAATGAATTAGATAATTTTTTTTATTAAGAGTATTCTATTTATTGTTGTTTACCTTTCATATTTATTAATTCACAATTATAAATTTAAAATTTTTTCATTTTCATTTCACCAAGTGTTGTATATAAACCACTCTAGAAATGAATTGAACCATAAACATATAAGACCACGTGAATCATGATTGGTGTGAGCATCAATAGATAAATAGAGTACCACATACTTATATGAGAGTTAGAAGAATAGTGGTGTTAGAATGATATATAAAACACTTGTGGATTCTTGGTAAGGAAATCATCGATTGGAAAGTAGGACTCTGTATAGCCAACATTCTTCCCCAATGTGTGGTGATGAAAGATGATTTCAATGCTAGTGGAATTGGAATTTACCTGATCTAATGGAATAAAAAAAAATTAATTGAGTTTCCCAAGTTCTAGAAAACAAATGAGGTGAAATACTGATAAAAATCATTGTTTACCATGTTCAACACATAGATTTTGTTATTATGCTATCATGGAAGGGAAAAAATAATGGTTAGAAATAGGCCATTTTAAAAACATGAGACCAGTCAAATGTCATCAATAATTTTTTCAAATCATGTTCATAGGATTGTAGGTGACCTAATGTGTCCATGACCCATTTTGATTAGGGTACCATTTAATAGTGGATAATGACAAGAACTACTATCAAGGAAGAAGAAAACATTGGAGATTGGATTAAGGTATTTTTGGATATATTAAAATCTCATGATATGAAGCCACAAGGGTTTTGATCACACTGGATTATATTATCAGTCTAACTAATTCTTAGACTCTCCATCCAAGGGGATAATTTATTTGGCTATAAAATGGTGGTTAGAGATCTAAAATGAAGTGGTATATTACTAGAACTGAAGGGTGAAAAGGATCTCTCATTCAAGGTCCTATGATAATTTTTACTTTTATTTCATTAAATCTTGATGGGAGGCATGGAATTTAATGTCTTTGGAAATGAAATTGAATAGATAATTTTACATCATCCTGTGAGGGAATTATTGATATAATTTATGGATATGTTGATTTAACTATGATACCACATAATTTAACATCTTATGGCTTGGATGTGTATAGTGATGTTTATTGTCATGAGGAAAAGGCATGTAATCTGACATGAATGGAAGGTGTTATGGTTTTTCCCTGAATTTTTTTATAACTAGTGTTCACATTGAACGTAAATAGAATTTTTTAGATCTTGTGGTGGGTACAATAATATTTATAACTCATTATTTATTCATTAATTTTATTCTGAGTCACACGGATGATGATGTGGGTAGAGGAATGATATTTATTTTTAGGACAATCCTAGGGGGTTTTCAACCTAGTAGTTGTATATGCCTCTTTCATGCCTAGTATAAATTCATTTCAGTAGAACTGGATAGGTATATATTTTTGGTATAATGTATGGGTCTCCATATAAATGTTTGTAATAGGTATAGTATTTTATGTTAATTGAGTTTGGAATGATCATAACAGCTAGTGCGGTAGGTTTAGAAATATTGACTTGATGTAAAGAAAAGGCTAAGGGGGTTTGATACCACACAATTCTTCTAATATTATAATATGGTATTGACTGTGTCATTTCTCCTCAATTGTCAATCTATATAACTCCCGCAATTAGGAAAAAAGATTGAAAATATTTTGTGTGTGGTGAGACTATTTCTATTAGGGAATGTGATTGAATATATATTCTTTACAACATATCAAATTCCATTGGGAATAATTCCACACATATTTCTATAATGTGTTGTGGTAGGATATAGATTTCGAAAGTATGTATTCCTCTCAAGTGAGGATGTATCCAAAAAATGGCTATCAATTTGTCCAATTTCCAATGATAATGATATATAAATGAATATTTGGGGCCAAAGGGGGCACAACTTCATATGGTTTGAGGTTGTAATGGTAATACCAAGGTTGCATTAAATTTAAGATCATTGAGATTACACCCAATTGGGGTAGCCCATGATTCATGTTGTGCTAGAAATCATGAAGTCCCATGGGAAGATATAGGGTCATGGAAACCCAGAGTCACATGAGTCACCCGTGATATAGTTTTCAAAAATATTAATATCACGATTCTTGGACCAAATGGGAGCGGTGTCATTAATAGTCTTCAACAGAAAAAAATAGTGAAATACCAACTTGAACTAGGGGAAATGGAGTCTTATTTTCATTCAATATTTAATGAAAAGAAACATGCCATTTATGTTTATTATTCCTGGACCAAGAATTTGAGGTTAATATCAAATTTTTTAACATATTGGGTGGCATTATCCTTGGGAAAGACATAATAATTTCAAAAATTCATGGGTAATGATCCTGTATGAATCCTAACACCATTTGATTAATGATCAGTGTGAGAAACAAGGATAAGTAGGGAGTCACCCTGTCATGAGGGAAACCACAATAGAGATTCATTGAAAATGAATTGTTTATCCATTTATCTCAAATATAGGGAGAATTGATTCCATGGGTGTTGAAATTCCACCAAAACAAGTGAGGGTGGAAAGAAAATAAAATGGTGACTTCTATGATTCAATCGACAAGAAGGGGATACATATGGGAAGGGAATGATAGTTGAATATTTTTGAATCCCAAATATAACAACCACACAAGTCATGGATGTGGAGAATAGACATGTGATCACCCATTGACCATTATCAAAACATGGGAACTACCAAATTTCATTAAATATACTTCAATGTGTATTCCCATGAATATAGGTGAGCTACTGTATGCAGACACTATTGCTATTATGGAAGAATATTCAAATCAGTCATGTGATAAGGTCCAAATGAAATATAGAAAAAAGTTTTAATGTGGATGAGAACGATGTATAGGGGAAGTTAAATTTAATGGGATCTATTCATCCATATTCTCCAAAATGATAAATGAGTATAATAGTAGCAATTATTATGCCTAACAATGAGGGGGAAATCCTCTCATAGAGTTTGTAGTGGGTATAATAAGAGGATATAAATTCTTGGAGCATCTTAAAATACCATGGGATAGATAATCAATCCAAACGTATCCTTAGAACATGATGTGTTGGTAGACCATTCCTAGAATGGTGGCATATACAATGGAGAACATGTTGAATCATCACATAGTGTTAAAATGAAGTATTTTTTGTTTTTTAAAAATGATATTGAAATTTTTTAATGTCACATTCTATGGAACTTGATTTTGGTCATCTCATATATCATATGTATGAGGCATCTCTTGTTTTTTACAATGGGTAGGGTTAAAGTTTACAATCATGTACCAGGGACGTTGGTATTGATCATCTCAAAATTATTAAACAACGAATCATATGATTGTCACATATGGTAAGACAATAGTTAAGAATAATTTAATGAGAAAATTTTTATTTTTATATTAAAGTCATACATCCAGCAGTAAGAAGATACTACAAGTTTGGAATGTAGATCATGGGCCATGTGGTTTAACAAATGTACAGTTTGAGGATCCAAGACGTAGCTCGGCATGTGTTATATTCCTTCTCTATGGAGATCAATGATTACAGAATATTATAGTATACCTTACAAAAAACATTAGTTCCATCCCATTTTTTCTTCATTTTAATCATCATATTAATAGGTATACTACGAATTCGAGGAACCACTACAATATCACCTTAAATGGAAGTCCATAAAAAGACCTTTTTATTGGATTCTTTCACCATATGGACTTAATTCCTATCTAGGTTTTGAAATCTCTAGATCATATTATCATAGTGGGCTTCCAACTCTTAAAAACATTCCTCGAATCTCTATTCTGGAATCTAATGATCATAAATGGTCATCTATAGTGATGGTAGCAGAACGAAACATGGTAATACCACCTCTAATAAATAAAATATAGAATATGGGGCCACATTATTGCATGGTAATGTGGTCATTAAATGTATCCATAGTGCATTGGGGATTTTATAATTTGAACTCCTATTATTCTATACCTCAATAATTTGTGTGATGTTGGAGGGGGTTTAATTGAGCACCTCAATCATCCCATTATCCTATATGTGGTAGTGGGAAGTGTTATTAGACCAGATGGTGTACATGTTGTATAAATTCATTATCCTTTCATATTTGAAGTTGGTGTAATTTCCTATGAAATTGGTTTGAGGACTCAAAAATTGGTGGATTATTTTTCCATTCACACACATGATCAATGACCAGATATTAACCTCCATGACGGGGATGTCCATTTCCCAATTTGAAAAGAATTAAATGGAATCGGTATTAATAATATACTACTGAGAAGTTGTTGATGTGTATGGGTGGACATCATTGATTTCCCATGCTGCAAAGGTTTAGGAGTACATAGTGGTATAGAGTAGTTTTAGTGCTTGGTGAACTACTTTGGAAAGTCCTAGGATTTCTAAAACCTCTCAGTGAACTCAATGTCATCATGGGATATATAGGTATCAATGTAACCAAACCTCTAAATATAGCGAGACTAAATCAAAACATCTTGATGGGCTCTAAATGACCTTGTGTGGACCACTTTCATGACATTACAGACCTCATTTCCTTTTATTTGACTAAGAAGGATTCTTTTGAATTTGTTCCTATAAATAGTCGATTCAAGTGATCTGCTATCCTAGTTGATAAATGGATCTTCACTCGATTTTATTCATGCACACTTGGTCAATTGTAATGGTAAAATTCTATGATGGAGATAATTGAATACATGATTCATCAAATTAGGTGTTTCTTCAACCACCAGTACATTTTTGGGGCCCACTATAGAATTAAAAACCTCAAATGGATCCCCCTATCATTATTCATTGATATATGTGATGAGGTAAATTACTCTTTTATATACCACATTAATTATTATGTCAAATTATTCATGTTATTTTATACATACAGATATTATTTCAAAAACATAGGCTTGGTCATTCTTCTATATGGTAATATGAGTCTCCTCTATCCAGGAAGGGAATTGGGACATCAACTCACATATACACTCTATTGAGAAAACCATATAACTTTCCATTATGAAGTATTTTCTTTATCTTATTGAATATGATCACAGTTTCATCATTCATGTGAAAATGGGGGACATCGTGTTCGAAGGTCAAATCAAGACTACTCATGAGAACCTGATACTAATTAATGTTTTTTTGTAGAACCTTTTGAAAATAATAACGATTCAAGAATGATATACTATGTGTGATTGATGAAGATAATCCTAAGGCCCACATTGTTGATAATGGTTGTTGAGCCTTCTTCTGGTGAGACTATGGGAAAACCAATCATGGTGAGTCTAGCAACACAGCATGGTCAGATCCATTGAGAAGATTGAATCACCTTAGAAATCATCATGTGGGTGAAACTCCTCTATGGTAACATGCCCAACCAGGGAATCTACCAAATTATAACTGTTAAATAATTTCTTGGGGGAAAACTAGATTTATGACTAATATATAACTTCTATCTAATGAACTATTGACCTGTCATATATGGTATGTTTGAGGATATACATAAAAATATCGTTGTAGAATACTTGATATATCTTTTGGTGTGGATTAAAGTGAAAAAAATGAAAGACAAAAAATTCTAGGGTGAGCAGTATCTTCTCAATAGTATATACATTGTCTTTATATCAAGGAGTTTGTAATAAAAATAGTATCTATTTTTTCCATACATTCATTGTTCTTTAAGATTTTACATCATCAATGGACTATTTCATGAAATCAGATAAAATACCGAAGTAATTTTTATGATGGGATGAATAATAACCAAATGATGTATATGGTACATCATAATTTCCTTGAATGTCAATTGATAGCCTTCATCCCACTTGTAAATTGTTCTTTTTTCGATGATTCTAATGAAGAACATACACATTCTAGGCGGGATTTTTATGAAATTCCAAATGTGAGAAAATAAGGCTTAATGGTTTCATAACTCATGGATGATTTGTAGAGAGGGTATATTTTTTATTTCCTTTACCTACTAAAAATATAACTCAATTAAAATATACCTAATAGTGGATATGAAAACATTCTTAGAGTTTTCATAGAATTCAATATTTAAGGAAATCATTTTGAGGTGAATGGAGTAGAGGAAGTCAATAACATTATTATTCTATATTGAATAATATTTATACTTATTATATTTAACCACCATTTCATACACATATCACTAAACCAATTTCCTAATTTTTTTTTGGAATTTGTGATGCATAGTACCCTTGTAAGTGGATCCATCGTTATTTAAACCAAATAAAATTACATGTTAGGTTAGGGTTATGTGGGGTTCTTCGAAAGTGATGGCCTCCTCATCATCAAGGTCCATAGTGACCTAGTTATAACTAGAATATATCTTAATATAGTAGATGATTTTGAAGCTATCTATAACTTCAATTTGTATATATTTCACCAAAATGGGAAAATATTTCTCTATGGTTCGGAAGACAATGAATACTCTAATCTTCCATTTCATCATATTAATGGGAAAATGTTTACAAGAAATTGGGAGTAAAAAATCCCCTCAAGGAATGTTGGACATTGATATCATATCAACCACATCCTAGACCGTGAAACTATATGAATGGATTACTATAATTAGATTTGTTTTTGAAAACTAGTGGCCTTTTTGGTGGAAAAAGAGATGAATTGAATCTTAAGGATAAGAATATTACATATCCTAATATCCCAAAGATAATATATCACAATTATTCTTTAGTAAATCCACATAATTTCACTATTCCTACCAACATAGGACAACATTGATCAGTTTCAGAATTAGACCATCTTATGTGTCGAGATTCACCATGGTCAGTTCATCTACCCAGATATACAATATTTGAACATTAAGGGGAGTCATCCAATTCATCTTCATCATTTCGTTCATGACTGTCATAATTTGGAATCAACTTTGTTGTATTAGAGGGTCTAATAGAAAAACTAATATCATCTTTGGATTTAATAGAGTCATCAATGAGCAGTTTCTGTTTTGAAGAAGCTAATGTAATTAATTCCACTAAGCCAACGCCATTGTGTTTCATTAAATTACTTTCATCTTCGATATCAAAACAATTGTTTCAAGTAGAATTCCAATAATTAAATCATAGCTTATGGAATATTTTTTGCTCTTATGAATTAGATTCCCCAAAGTGGATCCCTCATAATTCATCATGGGTATGGATTTCTAGAAATAGTTGTCGATGTCCCATGTAATAGTATGAGGTAATCGATGAAAATAATTTTTTAAAATGTTGAAGAATATTACCAAGTATAATACGTTGTATCTAACTAGTAGATTCATAGAATTAATTTACCATTCAAATCATCCAATGAGTCCACTAAGGTGGATGTCAGATCACTGGGGGAATTTATAAAAAAAACCCCATCAACCTAGAAATGTTCTACATACATTTAGATGTATCCAACACCAAGGTAGGAGGTTTAAAAGAGATTAGTTGGGATAAATTACCATGGAGTACAAATAATAGATAGTTGAGTTATTACTTAAGGTGCTCACTATATTAATAGATAATAACTATATATAGATAGATCTAAGGACATCCCATTACGGCTTTCTAGGACATATACTCAAATAACAACATAAAAGAGATTTATTAAACCAAAAAACCAAACTAGGTATTAATACAAATATTTTCACATGACTTATGAACTCTTTTATTATAGCCTTAAATTTTTTTGTTGGGATTTATATATCCCTTTTTGAGTCATAGACTGTGTAGTGTTTAGGATAGAATGATGTTAATAATTGTTCCATCATCCAATAATAAGAAAAAGATTTATACATGATTTTACAAGACATTGATATATAGTGGTTGAATTTCTTATTGGATGGTTTCACCCTCATCTTCTTCAGAAAATTGTTTTTTTTTAATTCTTCCCACTCATCTTTGACTACAAGATAGTCTTCATTAGATGAAAACATATTATCAATGTTGATAGGGATCTTCAAGGCCTCAATAAGATCTTCACACACCTCTTTCAATATGACTAGTTTATTGAGGAATGATATTCTCACGTGAATAATAATGAGTTCCTATAACATATCATATTTTGTGGAAAGAGGCATTCTCTTACCGATAATCTACCACTCTCAATAAAGTACCACAGTAGGTTCCATTTGTTGGGGTGTTGGAAATTTATAGTCCTGTATTTGTGTAATATTTCATAAATGAATGAATTATATATATATCACCCCATTTGACAAGTATGAAGTCCTAGTTGGTGAAGACTGGTGTTGGTACCAATGGGTTTCTCTAATATACATCATGTCATTGGTTCATGTTCCAAAGATACATAGAATGATTTGATACCAATGAGGTGGACAATGTGAGCATGATGATAGTAATAGGTATTAGTTTTCTTAAACTGGGACAAATAATTACATGGGTATGAGAAACTATCTTATAGTCCAACCAGTCATTATAATTCAACATGCCTAAAATAAATATTGATTTAATTAACTGGAGTTATCATTTCTACTATTTTGATATATAGATAATTGTTCTACTCGTTCTAGTACATCACCAAACATCAACCTTACATTATCTACATCATCCTATAAGCTACCCTTGAAGATTAAACACTCCATAAAAATATTAATTGGGACCTTGAGGTGCGGATAAATATATAATTATTGATGAGGAATGATTCCTCAACCCTCCTGCATTCCAACTAATATTGTATTTCATTATCCATGGAACTAATGAAGTAACTCGGGACCCATTCATCATTGAAATTTGAGGTATTTTTTAAACATATAAAAATAAATCCTAGGTTCCTGGTCTTGATGTGGGGCTTGGGTGGAATTATTTTATTGAGTCTATACTAGATTATGTTATGGTTGGTGAGACAAATATTCTTAAAAGGCTTATCTAGTAGTGTTACCTAATGGTTGATAGGTTGTGGGACCTTAATCAAGTCAAATTCAGGTGTTTCCTATTTCAAAGGACCTCAAGTGATAGATAAATAAGGTAATGGGTGAAATTGTTTCTTCATCTCTAGTTATTCTTCTAGTCAATGAGATCATTTATAGAAATCTCAAAATACATAATTAGTTTTAGCTATAAAAGTCTAGGGACCAGATTTTCAATGTCATACACTGTACACAACCTTAAAAAGCTTCACTGTGGTATGATTCGTATCAAGAGAGTACATGAGACCCATCTATGAGGAAGTAAAATCACACACTTCTTTATCTGACATTTTTGTTCACTTAGGGAGTTCATTTATAATGGTATTGAACATGGTAGGGAAAAACTAATAGAGGATCTACCTCTAATGATTATTCATACTGATAACTAATCCACGAGAAAAAATTTAGTTCCAAAAAATTTTGGTTCCACAATGGCTTGGGTGAAGCAATAGATTTCCACTTATTCCAAATAATCTAGAGGGAACAGAATCATCCCACACCTCAACATAAATTGGTTTAATTGTTACAGAGATACTCTCATTTTTTTAATTTTTGTGAAGCATAGATTGTTGAATTTGGTTGTTGGAGCCTCTGTTAAACCCAAACTATATATAGCTTCCTCTCTAGTGGGAGCACATATTTATTTAATACCAACTCTTCATGATATGAAGCAAGAGTTCATATTATGTCATCATTATTAGGGATGGTGGTCTCCTATTCTTTGACTAGTAGGGTGTCTTGTAGATCGAATAAATAATGGTGTTAATAGGGAAATTCAAATTATTCAGACAATGTAGGAAGGTAATAACACAGATTTTTTGTAGTTATATCTCTCCCACATGGATTCAATACTTGAGACCACATTTCCCAACACGGGATTCTATGAATATAATAAATGGATTCTCTATTGGAGGGTGGTCATGTTTAGTTTTTCCAATTTCTCACAATAGTTATTTCTCAGTTAGGATCTCGATAGTGAGTCTCTTATATCCCTTAAAATCCATCATCAACGTAGCCAACCTCTCATCTAACTTACATTATATTATGGCCACATATGTACTGAAAGTCTATGTGGGTTCTCTACAATTGTCTATTTGTCAGTGTATAGGCAACAACACCTCACTGGGTTACTCGTAAGTAATAGTTGATGTCTCTTCTAAAGACTTTATGCACCCATTGTATGATCTACCTAATAAAATATCCAATATTGGGAAATATTTTATTCATTTGTTCCATGTTTTGGATCTATTTTTTAATCAAACACGGTGTTGATTATTATGAAGTTCATGGTAGTAGTGGATATGGTAAAAACATTTTCATTGGTGTGATGGTAGCCAAAAGATATCAATGTTTCCCTAAAGGGGACTATGGTAGATGGAAATTTATATCGCCAATCCTTTGTTCTTAACATGTAGAAACAGAAAATTCATTATTCATCTAATAAAATTGATTATTTTTATGGTGGTCTACTAAAATTTCAGGGATTCTCTGTAGTAATCTGGGTGTTGACCCATTGAGAGGGCTTTGATATCAACCCTTTGACACTATTAATTGGTTGAATTTAGTGGATCAGGGATCCATGGTTATTCTATTTCTCAATCATGGAGTCATTTGAGAATCACAAAAATATTCTAGAAGGGTCATGAAACCTAGCCCATGGTTAGGGGCACTGTAATCGAAAATAGTAAGTAGTATGCGTCGAAAATAAATAATAATAACTAGATGATGGGTATTATTTAACAAAAAAAAACCACTTTTTCATTGTAAACATCTTATATCTAGTTTTTATAATATCAAATCGATTATTTTTATGATATTGGGGGAAGTAGTTATGAGGAACTACTATCTTTCTCACTCTCTGGCATATGAGGTATTAGATGGACCATCTTTCCATAGAATGTCAAAGTGTTTTCGAGAGGTGGGGATATTTTATAGTCCATGTTCATATGTGATTTGAAAACAATAGTCTCTAGAGGATTGGTCCTGATAACATTATCTCATGTATCATTAATATGGTATCCATTATGCGATAATGATAATATCGGTCACAACATCTTTTCCATCACTAGTGTGTTAGTGAAATTGTTGTGTACTATTGGTTCTAGATACGGTGGCACCGTGAGTAAATTAAAGGAGTTTCGAACATCATCTACATGACTGTACATATTAAAGGATTGTGGAACTATTTGGAATGTGTCTTATATGATATTATGCCTTATTTTATGGGCTTCTACCCCCCATTTTTTAAGGTTGATGTAGAGGTACCACATATAAACTGCAAGGCGCCACTAACATTGAGATGTTTATAATGACTTGATGCCTTCATCATTACAATCATAGGGGTTGTGTTTTTTCATATTTCATGAATTCTTGAGGTTACTATAGATTAAATCCACCATTTCCATGGATGGTTCCAACATTACAGACACCTCGACAGACATTTATCCACCTAACCGTGGAATAATCTTTGTGGAAGGGAAACTATTGGGAATAGGGAGAATCTATATATACGTTGTTGGTGTCGTGAAGTAGAGATTTATCATAGGATTCATTTTACTAGGTTGATCTGTAATCTTTAGTGGTGGTTCCCACTATGGGGAGAGACAAATCCACCATTATGGTTGAATTTGAAAACCCAATCCCACTCATGTGAATATTGAACCCATCATAGTGGTCTCTGTGGGTGATATGAGGTTTTCCAATGGTTGAAAGGACCCCTAAAGATGATGTGGAGGTGTCCCTTTGTGTAGTATTTTTATCCTCGTATCAATATCATAAATATTTATTCTAGATGAGGTTTAATGGAACAATTTTATATTTAAACTGTTTATTTCCCTCTAGGGCCATTAATTTGTGTTCTTATAGTTGAGTGGGAGACCTCCTATGTGGCTACTGTGTGGTGGTATTTCTGGGTGCATCCCATACATCATATAAATCCTTATCATATGGAATAGATATATCAAAACATTCTAATGAGAGGCTCCTGAAAACTAATATTGGTAAAAATGAGGACATTCCACCTATGTGGCCTTTGTGGGTAGTGGAATCGGTGGGGTTCTGATGCATCTAAATCTTGGAGGAACTTATTCCTCATTGTGATGTCCCCTTAATTTTTATATCATTGAATGAAAGAATTTATGGCCCTATTTTGGATTAATATAGAAGTATATAAGGGGTAATGGTGCCCCATAGATGGTCATTTTGAGGTCATGATGGCTGATGTGTAGTTGTGAAAATCTTCTACCACACCAATTCTCCGACCCTAAAGCCTACCGATGGTGGGTAATCAAACATTTTCAGTGTCATGAGTAATATGATGTTAATGAATTCAATCATAGGTTCATGGTTAATTAATTTTTTTCCCAATATAAACTGGTTTATCAATTCCCTTTTGAGATACAAGTTCCACATCAATGATGTATCATACTAGAGAATCCCATCATACTTTATCTTTCCTTGATTATAGATGAACAAATTAAGGTCATGATCACTATGGTGTCATGGTAATACAAACACAAAATGTCTAAATATAATCATTTCCAAATATTTTTGTGGCCAAGTGTACTCATAAATTCATAGCTGATGGATAAATGTTTCACTTTTGATTCGCCATCTTGTTTTCTAATTCATTCTATTGGGGCACACATTGATATGGTGATGAAAAATTGTTTCCCCAATTTTTCACATTACAATGTTTATAATCTTCTATAACCAAGATTGGTGATATTGGAACCTTGATTGAGAAGGGGTGTTGGGATTTTATTTCATCTATACATGGATTCCTCATTAGAACTCAATGCCTACACTGGGAATTCCTTATAGATTTTGTTTATTTTCATGAAACTCATGCCTGGATCCATCACATGGTTTACAATGATTATGTATACTACATATATCTCGATATCAACCCATGTTCAGAGATAATGATAATTTTTGATGCATTAGGGTATCGATATACATTTTGTATGTGGGTCACTAATAAAGTATTACTCTTTCAATATCCATGAACTCTCATATATGTGGCATCATGGGAATAGATCCCAAGTAATCTCATTTTTTCACATTCACATTCTGACAAATGATGTATTAATTTTGTGGTTATTTACCCTATTTATCTATGAATCATTGAAACAATATGATATTGTGATGAATTTAGTGGGGGTGAAATAATAAAGTCTTGTGGGGACGAGATCAAATATTTTATTTCGTGTGGGGTGTTGTTTATCATAATTTTAATTTTGGGTGTATAAATGATGTTCATGGGTTTAAAATATTTTAGGGATAGTTCAGTCAATGGTTTTTCATCATATGAAGAATGGATGTTCTCAAGTTTAGTGTCTTCTAAAGAAATGTTTTTAAAAGGTTTGATGTATTTTGGATATAGTTTAGATACAAGTTTAACAACATGTTGATACATATTTGTCATATATTTAATGTCTTTTACGTATAGTTTAACTGTAGTTGAGAGTGTCTTAATGAATATATGATCACACATTTGTGTAGCTACATTGTAATTGGAATAAATTAAGATTTAATGCTAATTATTATGGTTCGGGATTGACCCTTAAAGTAGTGTCCCATGTTTTACAGGACTGAATCATGTGGAGGATTACTACAAACCCTTTTAAGAGACAAGAATCAAAACCAAGGTAATTTATGTTCATTGTCTTCTGTTCATGTTAAATGACTTATCTGTGTTGTTTAATATCATGTGGTAAGGATTTATTCATCATATATGAAGTGATATTAATGGATAGTGTGGGGATTACATATAGAAAAGCTATTGTGTTTTGTGATTTCAATCTATAGAGGCATGGGGAATATGCATATTGGATTCACTATTATTGTAGTTTTATCCCATGTTTAGAGGTTTCAACCTATGAGGTTTTTGGATTGCACATGTGGTTTACATAAGGGGTTGTTGTTTCACCCTATATGTGGATATTTTATCCCATGGAGGTGTGGGCCTTACACTATTGGGTTTCCTATATTTGGTGTCTCATCCCACGGTGGGGAGGATGTTTTCATCCCATGTTTCTTATATATAGTCTATCATGTGTTAATTACATTGGTATGGGTGTGGTTTCTTCCCATGTTTGTCATACATGGGGTATCCAATGTTCGAAACAGAGGGTAGGTCTATAGTTAAATATCATTTTATGAGGATTTTGTTATGTATTTTAATATTGTAGGACTGTGAAATTGGGATATATATTTTATCGTCCCTTATCTCAAACCTGGACGTGCATAAACTAATGGGTTCCATTTCAAGGTATGAGATAATGTTACATAACTAGGGCTCAATACGAAGAATGTTAGGAAGTTCACATGATTATTCAACCATTGAGGATTATATATCTACTGCACAGGAGCATATAGGCGGTGCATGGAGAAATGACTTCCATGGATATGTTTGAAATTGCAACCTCTAAATTATGTTTTATAGGATTCAAGGAATGCAGAATTAGGGTATCATTTATTTAGTACAAAAAGAGATACAATTGATTGATTCTAGATTGAATAAAAGTGGACGTACATGAGGTTTGATGATATTGGTCACATGGGTCATCCAAACATGGGTAAACCTGATCAATGTGGGGTGGCACACTTAATCACTAAACATTATTAAACAGTTTCTTGTGGCAAGGAGTCAATGGGTCAGGGACTTTGAGTTTATTCCATGAAAATTTACAGTTTCTCACCCAAGTGGAGTTTCTTGAACTATAAGATCTAACATAAGATAACTATATAAATCATGTAAGAATATGTTCTCACTTCTCCTATAGCCTTGTAAAACCTACAGTTACGTGAAGGAAGCTTTTCTTACATGACCCACCTACACATTACAGGATGATTGATGAGGACTTATCAAACACAATCTATGTAAATTTGGTACTGCTTCACTATTTTTCATGTATGTTTATTGTCTTTAGGGGTCTATTAGAGGTCTTTAGGATCATTATGTCATGGATGAAAGGGTTTAATGATCTAGATATGATGATTTAACATCCAAATCTCCATCCATAAATGGTGCGTAATACTCTATTTATACAAAAATTGGAATATTTGGTTGGGGAACTGAAGAAATTTCAGGAATTTTTTTGTAATCCCCATGGATGTTGTGGGGATATGATATTTTAATGAAAAGGATGTAATGGATCATTTATCAAACAAATATTACATTCAGCAAAGATTTTATTTTCGTGTATGGGGAAAATTTTGAACACCACCACATTCAATAGTATATTTACCTTTAATAAGTTCTTCGAAACACAGTTTCATAGACATCCCTTTTGTATGCATGTTATTTTCAAGACAAACTAGAATGTTCAGCACAATTCCCTAAGATTAAATGAATTTTATCCCTCAATTATAGAATAGTTCCTTAAGTTGATTCAAGTATTTTCAAATAAAAACCCCATTTTTTTGTATTTTGAGACATGTTTCCCATGACCAGAATGGGTTTTTCTTAAATGTAACTTATATGTTGGAGTGAGAATAATATTCTATCTTATTTGGTGTGTATTAGAATTATCTACCTCAATTTCACATTTATATACCATCTTATGTATCAAATACTTAATGAAAAGTCCCCCTTCATTCATATATCAATAATTATGTAGTACAAACAATAATTTTGATTAAATTTCAAATCATCGGGAATATTCGAGTTCATATTCTCAAAGAAGATACACTCTAATGAATATAATACATATACAACTGCATGGTAAAGCTTCATATAATATGTTATTTTTTTTAACATAAGGATATGGTCGAAACAAATTGTTTCATATAAATTGTGTATTTCACTCAAGGATCAATCATGGTTGAAGTGTATTTTTTTTGTATTTAGATTCCAGATACCCTCTTCTATTTTCTTCTGAAGAAACCCAATTAATATAAACCGCCAATCTTTTGAAAACCCAAAAATCAATACTCAGTGAAATAATTTTAATGGTCTCTCAAATAATCATTCATAGGTATCCTAATCTATAATATATAAATAAATTTATCATCCAAGGATAGATTAAAATACCAAAAAATAACACTGATTAAATTGAATATACCTTATTTCATATTCATTTTCATGTTTTATTACACAGCTTCCATTTTATGAAACCTATAAGATAATTAGCATCAGAACATGACTAAATTTGAGATTTGGGAAGTGGTTCATTAATATTGATCAATATAAGGGAATATATTGAATCAATTTAAGATATATACTTTCACGTTTCCTTCAATAGAATATAAAATTTTGATAGTCTTGTGTAATTTGTGTCAATCATTAATGTTAAATGATGTCTTCAATACACCCATTGTGCAATGAAATATTATATAAAATATCATAACAGTATGTCCAAAGGTACCTCATTGTAAGGAGGATCAAAATGGTAGAATTTTTTTGATACCTTCTTGGTAATGTTTCCATAACATAACTCACTATTATTTTATATATTTTTAATTTTATCATCTTAACTGATCAAATTGTTCTTCAGTAATGAAGAACTTGATATCATAAGTGGTATTATATTCTACAGACGTGAAAATTCACACGAATTTCATAATTAAAGGATAAATGGATAATAATATATGTTGGTATCAGTACCCAATTGGAAATATTTTTCTTTAACATCAATCAAACACTCTTTTATAATGTGTTCTGATGCATCACAGGGATTGATGAGGACTACTTTATAGGCAGGTGGGATGTCACCCAAAACTTCTTCACCAATTATAGGATTATATCACAAAAGAATATATTGAACTTGATAATATTATATTAGTGTGTGTTTTTCACTATCATGACATATTTCTTTAAGGAAATGAAAAATTATTTCATATCATATAATACAATATCGATGGAAATTAAGTCTGACAATTCATTAAACTCTAAATTATTAGAACAATTTTTATCACATAAATAACCATGATATAGGTAAACTGGTTAACCTTCTTTAATGAGTATCTAGTTTTGTGATATAATTCCTATGGACTCATTTATTGGGATTGTTTTCTTAATCTTGTTTTGTGGTATGGTTCCCATTTCCTCATTTGGTGGAATGGTTATCAAGAATCCTATAGTATGATAGTAGAAAGGGTCTTATTACTTGGGTTATTTATCATTATCTTAATTTTATTGTCATGATGTCTATTTAAGTCAAGAAATATTTTAAAATAGTCGTAAATATATTTTTTAACTTGTCTTGTCCTTATAGTCATTCTAAATATTTGAATTTTGAGATTTAGAATGTATTACCATCTATGTTTAAGAGGGATTATGGGTTATGAATCAAGGATTCACCCATTCCTTGATGATGGAGCGTGAATGATACAAAATATTAAGGAAAATATAATCATAAAAAAAATTTATGTTCCCATATATGTCATTTTATTGATATTATTCCTATTTTGGGACTTTGGTCAACACTCATGTCATATGTGCCCTAGGGTCACCCAGTGATACTTTTCAATCATTGAATATATTTTATAGTATATCCTAGATGATGAGCCATTATTGGTTCACATGACAAAGAATATGATTATAAGAGATATAATTTTGGTGATCATTATACCATGAATTTTCTAGTTTCATGATTTCTTGAAATGTGATCTTGTTATTCACAGAGGGGTAGATATAGTATTCTGGAACCCTATCATTATAGAAGGAATAAAATTTATTCATTCCACCCTGAATGATACATCATATAAACATTATTTTTTATGTTAGATATTATATTTTCAACTTTCGTTGACGTCCATGTTTGTGGTATTGGTGTGTGGTGATCATTATCCTTTGTTCCCAAAATATAATCACATATACATTCTATGATTGTCGAATTCCACAAAAACCACATGGGAACATCATGGGATGATCATTGAAGATAACCCATCATTTAGGTTCTCTAAAAATATTTTAAATATTTTTTTATGAGGGATATATTTTTCAACGGACTTTTTCATACCCATCCGTATTTTTATAAAATCCACACCACTCTACTTCTCCATCTAAGTGAAAATTGAGTGGTAAATGATATTTTTTTGGTGTTTAGATGACTTGGAAGTGGAATATACAACCGAGATATTTAGACATTACAATTGAATCCACATCAAGTTTAAAATATCAATGAAATACCAGACCTTATAAGGTATTTAGTAATCATATAATTCAAGATAGTGGTTTATTTTTTGGGGTTCCCAACACTAAGACTCATTAAGAAGGGATATAGTTATAATTCTACTATAAATATATTATTCAATATAATGATGACAATTTTAGATTTTTGAATTAAGTTGAAGGAAGAATAAAATCCACCAACATTAGATATATATTCCATGATACTTGTACTGGTGCATGTCATCCTTTCGTATCATCCATTTGAGAAGAATGTTTATATAGTTATTCATGGGATATCATCACTCGAGTTATCCCGGTGTGACTTTTTTAAACTACTATTTTATGTTTAAATAGTATTACAAATAATAGATAATCAAATATAATAATAGTTAATATGGTCGTGTGATATGATCTCAAACCTCCATGGTCACTCACTTACACATTTTTTAGGGAATTCGTATCCCATTAAAGAGTGGCTGCTGATGAAGGTTTTTTCTTTATCGTGATGACCATACCAAATGGTTTACTTAATATATATAATATATCATGAATATACATAATATTATCTCTAATATAATTAATTTAATAATCCATATATACTATTGATATAGTCTCACCATATTTGGGTTGCAGGTGTGTTGTGGAAACAAAAACATTCTATCCTATTTCAGTAATAGCCCATTGATGGCATTTGGTGGAATATTGGAAGTGGGTCCAGTGTAATGGTATTTCTATTCAATATAGTTTTTACCTCTTCCACTCATACAACTATAATAGTTTATCTCTCACTACATGCATCAAATATTTTATTTTCAAGGATACTATCATCTTCTATAACATGATTTGGATCAATACTGATTCAATTTTTTATACAAAATTCACTTTGGGAAACATGTATTTTCTAAGAGGATGTATGTCCATAATATGGGTATATATTTTTGCAATTAATTATATCAGAGATGAATTTAGTAAAAAAATCTCCAAACTTTTTGTATTATGGATTTTCTTGGGTTATTGTGGATATAACTGTATCTCCACGTTATTTGCAGGACTATATTCAAATAAATATTATAATGTTAAGGGATACAACTATGTGGGCCTCCATATAGCTGAATTATATCTCATCGGTTATTTTTTTGATGAAATTCAACAAATATATCTATGACAAAGCCAGAATAAAAATTTCAATATGGTTATATAATTGGACATAGGGTACTATTGGGACATGCCACTGGGAGATAAGGATTTCTTGAGTAGTATAGACATGAACCATCTTCCCAATTATTGTAGATGGATCCCCATGGTGTCCATACTTTTATATTCCCCAATATAAATAATTTAGTTCATAATAGCTTATCGGAAATCTTCTTGTAGAAACGGGGTTATACAATAGTGGGATAACATCCTCGATTAGGTCGATCCCTCTTAGGTAGATCTGTGGTAACACACTGAACAAAATTAAATTCATGTTCACTCCCTTCTAATTATAGTAGGTAGGATTCATCATTATAAATGGAAGGGATACCAATGAGGTTTCATATTAATATGGGTATTTTAACATCCTATGTTTTTATAAGGAAAAACTATTTTCTATAGCACGCATGATAAACCACATCTAGCATAAACAAATAACTAAATATAATTACTTAAAGGATACCATTAATTCCAAGTATAATGAATGGATGTAATGAAAATTAGTAATATAATTATTGAAATATAGCATAAAATTTTTAATATAAAGAATTATTTGGTGAAAATTTAATAATAAATGAAAATAAATCCATTTTTTAAAATACAAATTGTTTTCTAACAACATGCATAAATGACGACAAGTATTTTTACTAATAAAATAGTCATATTACACTTTTTGGATTATATCACGGAAATATATATATATATATATAATAAATATTTTTCTTACCATTCGTCCTATGTGATCCATGTACATGAAATAATTAAAAATACAATTTTAGGCATAAAATATGTATTATTATAAAAAGGCCATTCTTTGACATTTTGATAGCGCACTTGTTTTGTATATAGTTTTAGACACTTCTATAAAAGAAAATTGAAAAAATAAACTTCTTATTTTATATTGGAATATCAATATTATCATTGATCAAATATTTGACCATTTTTGGATATGTTTCATGTTTTTGTGAATACTAAAAAATAATAATTGATAACATATTTTTTCTCTACATAATTTATAGTGTCAAATGAATTTTTTATTAGTTTTATATATAATATGATCAATTTTATATCATTAAATAATATTTGGTTCATTTTATTTAATTTCACAAAAAAATTGGATATAAAAACATTTCAATCTTTTTATCATTTTGACATTACTAACACTTCTTCTCACCCCTTCAACCAGGTTAATATAAAAATCATTTTAAAAAATTATGTATTTTTAACTATAATATTCAGACACGTTATTTATAGTTATAAGGTAAAAATTATTTAAATTGTTCCATTTAATATTTTCCCTATATGAAATGTAATATTATTATTTTTAATTTCAATAGTTAATGGTAATTTAGTTAAATAAGGGAAAAATAATATAGTAAAAATTATAAAAATATATTAACTAATGTTATAATTTTAACGGATGTGTTATTATAAATTATAATCTTATTTGGGATGATTTTATATTCTCTTGGATTAATTTATTCAATTTATTTCCTTTTCATTTAAAAAAATTTCAATATATCTGACACATGTTTTTAATAATTATTATATTTTACAATGTTGATATTCAGATAATAACGTTTAATATAAATAGTAATTGGAAACTAAAAGTTTTACATTCATAATGTAAATTTATATTATTTTTTAGTAAATTAATTAATACCTTAATTAAAGACACAATTATGATGAAATAAGTCATTAATTAATTGATATATAAAATAAATTATATTATAGAAATTAAAATAAATATAACTTGAAATAAATAATTTTGGAGACACATTTTCTATATAATATTTCCATTTTATTATTTTTAAAAATATTTTATTCCAATATATCATATATTTAGGGTATTTATAAAAGTCATCCAATTAATAGTATCAAAATTTTCATTAATGATATTTAAAAATAATGAATATTTTATTAAATGATAAGTAGTTAATTAAAGTTTAAAATTCATCATACAATTTGGGAAAAGGAAAAAATTTAACCAAAAATATATTTATGGTTCATTTGGAACATTATTGTAAACATAATAGCCCTTAAAGAGTAAAAACACATATTGTCCAAGTAAGAGTTAATGAGATTAAATAATGGTTAAAGGAACAAAGGTAGGGTAAGAATGTGTCCTAATCCTATAAATATTTATTGGTTGAGATTATTTCGGGCCCTGAAAATATTATCGTCGATGTGAATCTATTTTGATCAATTTGTATTTTTAATGTTAATTTATATTAGTTTAATATGTTATGATTTTCCTATAGTACCCCTCACCTAAATTTTAAAACGGAACCTCCTCCTTCACTTCCTCACACAACATTGAGACACCTATTTTGAAAAGAACCTTACAATTTAAACTCATAATATTCTTATCCCTATTATGATGATCCTAGTATTCTAAAATAATTACCATTTATTTGGTATATATAATAATTATTACAATATATTTAATTTTTTAATGTTTATATTCCATCCACTTCCTTACCCTTTGACTATTAATGGACTGCTATCGATGCTCATGCATATGTATGGCCCAATATATCCACAACAAGATGTGACCCATTGTACATTTTTACCATTAACTAATTATTATAAAAATGTATATAATGTATATATATGATTTATATTAACATTATATCATTCTGGATAGGAAATAAATATATCCAAAGCATATGAAATAGGTCTTACATGATAAAACATGCATAGTAAAATGAAGTAGTTAACTCCCAAAACAAGTGTAATAATGAAATATTATTAACAAAACTATATAATAATATCATCGATGATATTAAAGATATGGATATGGATCCGTTATAAGTTAATGACAAGTTTTAAACTATTATACATGTGGTTAAATCATTTTAAAAAAAATTTAAAGTACATGGTAAGGGTTTACATCACAATATCATTATTATACTTGATTATTTTTGTTGAAGTCTCCTATGAATAATATTACCATTACATGTCCATGTTTTCTAAAAAAATCATAAATATTTTTAATATTATACTAAAAATGTTTAAATTCATTGTACCAATGTTTTAAATTTTATAATACATTTTTAAAGGAATACATTTTTCATTTTCCAAATTGGTTATTTTGTAAATTTATTAACAAAAAATACGAAATAAATGTTTTTTAACTTATGTTTAATCAGTGTATTTTTATATTTCCATGAAACCTTATTTATTTGAATATTATTCTATATTTTTATAATTTTCCATTCAATTAAAACTATTTCCTTTATAAATTCTCTGCTTTTATCATAAATTATTTCATTTTAAATAATGTGTTATTTCTCTCAGGAATTTTTAATGATTTTATTAGAGTATGATCATCTATGTCAATAAACATTGTTGAATAATTTTATTCACTGGGATTTACCTATTAAGATATCATATAAACTATAATATTGAATTTTTTGTGATCATTTTGTTTGTGGATGTGATCTTTTTATTCCATTTTCCATATTACTCAGAATAGATAATGATTATGTTTACTGAATATGGAATGTTATTTATATTTCATTAATGTATGTTGTTTATGATTTACCATGTTCATATGATGAATGTGTTTCATTAGTATTTGATTTTCTAGGCCTAATATAGCCCCTATATTTAGATCACTCTCAATTTATCAGTTATTTATTTGGAATTATTTTATTATCTTTTATTAATGTATATTATTCTAAATTTAACAATTTAATAGAATGTGTTTTTGTTATTTTCCATGATAAACTATTTATGCATTACTTACTTAAATCATCCATTGTATGCATACCCTTACAGATCAATTTAGATCTCCCCTTTTATATGTTTAATTTTTCTAATGGAATCTTATAATTCTACTATAACTCATAAGAAGGATTACTCAAAAGGCAGAAAATTTTATTAAACTCAATGGAATTTTTGTGTATTTTATTTCTGAAAATGTAATGTTAATTTCATGAATGTATCTATTTTAAAATGACTAATATATTATTCGGCACATTGGTTTTTGATTCTATATCTCTTATGCCAATGTAATAATGTAACCACCAACTCTAAGAAATTGGGGTTGAATACTTTATTGTTGTTATCAGAGGGAGTCTAGTAGAATCCATGGGATGTATATATAGGAAGTCATAGATCGGAAAATGATACCTAATTTAAAAATATATAAACATATCCATAAAAAATCTTCTGATTTAGATTTTATTTATACCAAAAATCAAAATCATGATTGTTTGATTCACAAGTTCTCAAATAATATATTTTTTTTCATAATGTTATGTTATAATATATTGTATGAAATTTTTTAAAAATTTCACCTATAAGAAGAAATTTAACCTTTATCAATGTACATAATCCTTGTATGGATTTTCATCATATGTAAGATAATTATATTAGTGTCATCACTGCAAATGGTATAGAAAAACATATAACTACACAATTATAGTTGATGCAGGTTATGAGTGTTGACTCAATAATATTTCATTTTAGTTTTCAATTCTGTTATGTTTTTCAAATAAAAAACACATTTTCTTAGGAAAAATTATATTTATATAAGAAACATTTACTTATGGTAAATTTACATTCACTAAAAAAGGATTTGGTTTTATCTATGGTTTCAAATGTAGTATCTATTGTTTTCTTAAACAAAGATTAACCATATTATTCTTAAACAAATAATATGATCCTTGTCTATAACTAGATACCTTATAGTTCCTTTGAATCGGGTTTCCCAATAATTCTTGAATATGATTTTTCTAAAATCAGACTCATATTTTTTTAGATATCCAAATTGGAATTCTTCTTCAAACCGGACTCAGAATACTCCAGAAATCAGACCCTAATTCCTCTGGAAATCAAACTCTAATTACTCTTGAAATTATACTCGGATGTCTAATGATATCAGACTCTGATTTAACCTGAAATATGACTCAAATTTCAACTAAAATCAGACACTGATTTCTCATGAAACGAGACTCTAGATTCTTCAGAAATCAAACAACGATTTTTCCTAATATCATATTTTGATTTATCCTAAAAATAGACATTTATTTCTCCTAAAATAATAATTTATACTCATATTTAAAAATAAATCAAAATCTAATAGTTATTATATATACACACTGGTTTCACTATCTTTAGAATCTGATTAAGTTATTTTTTATAGTTACCTCATTTTTGTAACGTTAAGCATCATTTTATTGGAATTTAAATGTGATAATATTTCATAAGATGGATATTAGAGATTTTTCCTTTGAATACCCATCCATTTGAACATGAATAGCTGAGTTAAACTCTAGAATGAAGTGATACTCTATGAGATCTATGCTCAATTCTACCCTCTGTGACTTATTTGAACAACTTGTTCAAGATGAGAATAACTTGTTCAACTTCCTTAGTGTGATGCCAATTGTTGTTTTTATCAATTGAGGTAATCTTGGGATATGAAGGTAAAGGATCTGATTACCATCATAATCAAGGCCGTGTGGGAGTAGAAAGAAAAAAATCGATCTTTTTATCGAGGTCTTACCATGGTGTGGTTATGGAATACTTTCTTGAAAATATAAATCAAGGAACGTTTTTAAAAGGTTTTTGGATACCATAATATTTGGGTTAAAATATTTTGTATAAGTTTTTCTATTTAGTTACATGTTTTATATCCACTAATTTTTCTTAATTTTAGAAAATGTAACTTTCCTATAATTTTTTATACATATACAAACTCTGTTATATTAGATTCTATATGCATCAAGGTAGAATATTTCCCCAATAAACTTTTCTAATGAATAATTATCAGATCCACATTATCATATTCTATGAAATATAATTTCATTACTATGAACTAAACATGGCTTCTGAATTCATCTTGTTTAACATTGTTAAAAATATATTTTCTTGAGGATATGTATTAATGTTTTTAATCATATAATTCATCCCTCTTGTAATTGAGAAATCTACACATACATTTTTATCATAAAATTTTTATCAAATGAGGTATCTAAAATATATATACCTATATATATATACATATATTTCTCAAATCCTCTTACTATTCCAGTTTTTTTAATTATTTTCTCTGTTTATAAACTTTATCTACTAAACAATTTTGTAAAAAATAATTTTTTTTATGAATCACAGGAATGATCATTGAATCCATAGACAACATAAATCCTACCAAACCATCAATTTTTAATGGTAATGATTATTAATAATGGATATATAGGATACAAAATTTTATTATCAATACTAGTGTGGATAACATTTTTATATTAACTGGAGGCAATAGAATTCCAGGTAAAGAAATAATACAATTAACGAATAAATAAAAAAGTATCATCTTAACATTAAGGAACAAAATACATTGTTATTTTCTATTAATAGGAACATTATGAGCCATATTTTTTCTTGAAAAGATACTAATGGCCTCTGGAAGATATTAGATGTTACACATTTTGGAACAGCCAAGGTTATTGAAATAAAAAAGGACAATGTGTAGATTAGAATGCCATGGTTTTTTGATTCATGATGGATAACCTGTATAAAAAGTTCAGAGATTATTTATATCTATTGTAAACAGTCTTCAGTCTATGGGTGAGCTAAGGATTTATGATTAATTTCTTATAGATAAGATAATAGATATTATTCCCTATGAGTGGGAATTGAAAAGAAAAACAATTAATGAGAATATGAATCTTTATAACATCACTCTTGATGAGTTATTAGGGACTAATCTATATAATGAAAGTAGAATAAATATAGATAGAAATATCAATAAAAAAATTATGGTATTGACAATGTATCTTTCAATACTACATTAATTAATATAAAATCTAAGTCTCCTAAAGGACATACTATATCATATGATAAGACATATATTATTATGTCTAAATTAAGTGATGGTAATCATTCTATGAATGAACATTTCAATATTTCTTGAATAATGAAAAATATTTTTGGAATGAAATATTTACAATATAGTTAAAATAAGGACATAATGTATAAAAAATTTTAGAAGTTACTATTTATGAATGAAAGAAGGTAGGCCATATTAGATGGAATTTTCCTATAATAAAAAGTAATGAAATAAAGAATACTCATTTAGAAAATAACTATATAAAGTAAAACATGAATAAGTATAGTAAATTAATAAAAGATAATGACACTGGGAGTGAAAATGGTATTGGATCTTCTGATGAATCTTTGGAAATTAAATCTATTGGACAAAGGACTATTAGTATTTTAGATAGATTTCTTAGTGAAAATCAATGTTCATAGTTAAGGTGACGACTTTTGAATCATTACACAATATTTTTTTTAATGGATAATAATCCAAAGGAAGAATATTATGAATCATTGGATGAAGAATATTCATTAACATAAGATAATACATTACCTTCTATTAAAAAAGTTTCAATGATTTATGTGTTATATGAGAATAAATATATTAATATCAACATGAAAATTAATAAAGAAAATTGTTGAATAACTATTTTTTAAAAAATAAGTATTAGATCATTCAAAAGTTATTAATTAGAAAAACCTTAATTAAAAAAAATATTTCAAAAAACCATAACGAAGTAAATTCATAAAAGGATAAATTTTGTAAGGAATGTGAAAATGTTATTTTTTTAGGAAATTGTTTTAGAAACAGATTCACATTCTAACACTAAATACTCTAAGGGTAAGAATTTAGTCATAAGACTAAAATATGAAATATTTTCCTTAAAAACACTTATCAATATTTACTCTGGGAAAATATTTTTTTGGAAAAATATATTCACCACATCATTGTTTAAACAATTTTTTTTATTTGGTTATTCCCATTCAAAACTTGTTTTTAGTCATTAATATTTTATACCCCAAGGTGATCCTTTTGTAATAATTTTTAATGTGGTGGACTTTAGGATAAATATTTTTCTTCGAATAAAGAAAAATCCTATTTTTTTTGTAAAGCAAGGTTTTTATTCTAATATAGATACCTAAGATTTTATTTTCATACATTTCTAAATCCAAGAACATTATTATTCTTATAGTTTAATTTTTTTATTTTCAAGAAAATAAAGGATTTTCCAAAAACAATACATGGTACTTGGATAGTGGATGTTCCCATCAAATTAATGGTAAAAAACTTCTTTGAAAATATTATTATGATGAAAGGCGGAAAAGTAAAATTTTTAGACAGTTATGAAGGAAAAATTGTTGGTATTTGTAATGTTTTTCTTCATAGAAAAGCATTAATATCAAATGTTTTACTTGTTAAATGTTGTAATATCATCCTTATAAGAATATTACAATTATTTTTTTAATGTTACCCTATGAATTTTATGTATGATAAATTCCTAGTACACACCACCATGGAAGATTGTATATTCTTTTCCTATAGGCATGGGAATTTCAACACACTTAATATTAAATAGAATTGGAGTAAAGAAATAACTTGACATAGTGCAAGGGAAGATAAATATTGTTTATGGAATAGAACACTAGGACATTGTACCTTAGGATATTATGAAAACATTTGACGAAAGTACTTATTAAGGATCTACTAGATCAAATATTTTTTTCTTAAAATTTTTGTGATCCTTTACAATGATGAAAAAAATACAATTCAATTGTTAAATCAATGTGTGATGTCTCAACATCAGATACATTACAGCTAGTTCATATGGATCTTTTGATACCATCAAAAACTAAAAGTATTAGAGGAAGAAACTATGTATTTGTTTTAGTTAATCCTTACACTAGAATTACATGGATCTATTTTATGAGAAATAAATTTGATTCCTTTTATTATTTGAAATAAATTTTAAGAAAAACTAAAAATGGGAAAATCCATCCATTAAAAAATATTTTTAGTGATCATGTGGGAGAATTTGAAAATTATGATTTTAAAACCTTTTGTAGTAATAATTGAATTACTCATTACATCACAACTCCACAAAATCCTCAACAAAATGGGGTTATTGAATGAAGAAATGTAAATTTTCAAGAGATAATAAGAACCATGTTATGTGAATACTCAATTCCAATACAATTTTGGGTGAAGCTATTAGTACTAACTTACATACTATAAATCATCTTTAAATCAGACCATTTCATAATAAAACAGATTTTCAGTTATGGATAGGTAGAAAACATAATGTTTCTTACTTCAATGTATTTGGATGAAAAGTATTCATCTTGAATAATGAAGATAACTAACATAAATTCTCACCCAAATCTCATGATGGAATTTTCTTAGGCTCTTCCACTACTTTTAAGGCATATGGAGTTTTTAGTAAAAAAATATTGTATTATTGAAGAAAAAAGAAATGTAAAATTTTATGAAACTAATCCTTTTGTTTGTAGATAACCCCAACCTAAATACTCAGATGTGTTTTAAAAAACTAATTACAAACCATTGATGGAATATTCTTCTAATAAAGAAAATACACAAGAGAATTTTTCTGATGTTTTTACCCCTAGAATATTTTTTAGCTTATGTTTATGAAGTGGTTTTACAAAACCCAAATAAAATTTCTTCTTAAGAAGAATACTAATGATAATATCATTGGTGATGTAAATAAAAGTATTTGTACTATATGTTATCTACATAATGAAGTAGAGCACCTATCATTTATTTCAATATTTGAAACTAAAAGTACTGATGATTCTTTTAGTAATGATGATTGGATCAAAGATATGCAAGAGGAACTAAATGAATTTTAATGGAACAAATCTATACCATGACTTAAATAACTAAGAATCATCCATAATAAGAGTCAAGTGGGTTTTTAGAAATAAATTTTATGAAAATGGAATCATTTTATGAAATAACAAATTATTATTTATTAAAGTTTATAACAAAAAGGATGGAATAGACTTTGAAAAAACCAATACTCTAGTAGATAGACATGAATCTATTCCTATTTTACAATCCATTGTAGTATTTTTTAATTTCAAACTTTTTCATATGGACATAAGTTGTTGATTTCTTCACAGATATGTTCAATATGATATTTATGTGAAACAACCTCTTGGTTTTGCAGGGAAAAACATCCTGAAGATGTTTTCAAAAATACCAAAGCATTATGTAGACTTAACGAAGCCCTGATATCTTGGTATGATAAACTTAAAATATTTTTGCAACAAAACAATTATGATATGGTAATTTATAATAAAACCATTTTTATAATTAAAGATCAAAAATTGTTTTATTGATCAAATTTAGGTTGATGACATTATATTCATATCAAATCTACAATCCTTAACTAATTCATTTAAAAATTTCATAAAATCACAGAATGAAATGACTATAATGGAAGAGTTAAAAAATTACTTGGGTTTCAAATTTTCTCAAAAATAAAAAAGAGCAGTATAATTCGATATAATATTTAAAATTTCTTCTTATGAGTCATGCATATGACAACACTATAATTATAAGTACTCCAATCGGTACCTCAATCACTCTTCATCTCTGTGTAGTTGGGAAATTAGTAGTTCAAACATATTTTAGAGGTGTGAAAGGATATTTGTTATACTTAATATGTAGTAACCAATACATAATTTATTTATTATTATTTTGGGAAATATTTCAATCTAATCTATAATAATTCCATTTAAAAGCAGTGAAAATAATGTTTTGTTATTTAAAGGGAACCATAGATTAAAAAATTTTATACTCTTCTAGAAATGATTTTGTTTAAATAGAATTTTGGATTTTGATTTTATAGGTTTTATAATGAATTTAAAAAAACAAATCAAGAAGATTTTAATTCTTAGTAGATTTATTAGGTTCATGTTCATGTAAGAAACAACACTTAGTAGCACAGTCTAAAGGTTCTGGGTAAAAAAAATCATGGTGGGGTCGATAACAATCTTTAATTCTTACCATGATAAATGATTATTCTGGGATCTATACAATGATGAACCATAGTCTCTATAGAATAGAAACTAATATTTAGATAAAGAGGGAAGAGGCCCAAAACCTTTATAGATGATCTTCCAAATCATATTTATAATTAATTTAATTAATTTCATAAATAAAAGAATACTCAGATCTGCAGTATTTTATTCTTTGAGGATGTTGATCATTTAGAATGACCCTTCCAAATTATCTCGTTGCACTTGTGAAGATCCATACAAGAATCCCTCAACCAGTGATCCATAAATGGTCTGATTGCCTCTGACTGGCACCACTCATTCTCTGAGTGCTAGCGCGGAAAAGCGAGTGTCTTTTTTTTGTCATTCACGATTTCTGGTTCTTTGAAAATGAAGAATATCTCTCATTATTTAGAGGGGAAGAATGAAGATTCAAGAGAAAAAAAATTTTCTCAAAAATTCTTAATTCACCATGAATGTGGTGTGTTTTTAATGGCATAATAGACACACTTTTCTATTTATATGCATGTAACATCAGTTAAAATATTTAATTCCATAACAGAAATTAAATACATTAATGAACATAGAGAAATCCAATACTCATAATAATAATACACCATCATTATTTTGGGGGAACTAACATGCTCAAAATGGAATTATGAATAAAATTATATGTAAAAAAATAATATCATTATCGTAATTATTTTACTTATGCCAACTAATAATTATTTACCATCTTGAAAATAATTATTTTACTACTGAACTATCCTTGGTCCACTCCTACTACACTTCTATTTATTAAACACCAATATAAATAAATAATTTAGTTTTCTTTTAAATAAAAATTTCATTTACAATCTTGTAAATAAATATTTAATAAATTTTCAATTAAATAAATATATTTATTTATTTACCATATATGATCATCGTAACATGAATAAAATTATTCCACGGTCCTGAGAATAATATTTATTTCATTAACTATATTTCAATAGAATTTAACACAGACCAACAAAAACACATATTGTGTGACCCTATTGTATTCTTTCTCAATCGCATTAGGTAGGCTTTCCTAATGTCCAAGAGTGTTGTCTAGCAATGGGTCATGTCAATAAAGAGAAAGAATGTAAAATTTCAATAATTCCAACCGTATAAAAATTCTCACTGTGTAATATAATCCATTTATCGTGGTATCTCGTCAAGAAGGATTCATGATAATTTCATCAACATTTATGCCCGATACCTCATTCTTTGACTAACTAAAATAAACTCATTGTTACACCATGGCTATTGAATTTTGTGTAACAGTTCTATTTCAATCAAAGGTCTGAGATATCAACTTCCATAAATGGATGGGAAATATCCTTCCTCAACTTATCCTTTAATTACATTACACTCATGAGACACCCAATGTACGCTACATCCCACCAATTGCATGTGTGATGGTTTTCATCTGTAAATAAAAGTGTGTGAGTCATGATATGTATTAATGATAATATTAAATTATAATGACTATTACATTAGCTGGTCGATTGAAATAGCAGATGACACCAACACATGAAGAGTTATTACTAGTATTATTGTTCTCATAATCTCCTGACTAGGAGATTACCAAGTACAAACATGCTGATAGTAAGTCTCATCTTTTTACGAGTACTCGCACCTAATGGTTTTCATTCTATATGTCCATTTATAATATTACATCAAACCGTAGGACTATATATATGAATATTGTTAGAGCATTTCAAGGTTCTCATCATTATGGGGAACTTCCATGACCTTATCAATGCAACAAATACACTGGTACATTTTTACATCATAGTCATGAAGAACAATGAATGATATGTAATAAGATGTTAAATATTAAATAAATTAAATATCCATGTAATCAAAGTACATCAATTGGTTCTAGGACACCAACTCTTACAAAATCCCTTTTGGACAAGAGCCAACTACCTATGACTTTTATCCACTAGACCACAAATGGAAATCATGTTTCTACTAAGTCAACACTTTGGTCAAGGGGTCTGCCACATCTTCTTCTGTGGAAATACTACTTACTGAAACTTCACATCACTCGAAAAAATCCCCCAAGAGATGATACTTTTGAAGAAAGTGCTCCGTCCGTAGATGTGACCTTGGCATTTTACAAGAGCCACTACTGCAGTATTATCACAGTATAGTGGGATGGGATATTTACTGCTATGTACCACATCCATCTCTTGGATGATTCTTTGCAACCAAACTACTTATTTATCTACCTCATAAACTGTAATATACTCGGACATTACTGTAGAATCTGTGGCCGCACTCTGCTTTGAAATCTTCCATCTCACTACACCTTCATTAAAAGTGAATATGTACCATGTTTGCAACATCATGTCATATTGATCAGTCTATAAATAGGCATTTTCATGTCATCTAATAACTAGTTCTTCATATTTTTTATAAAACAGGATCATATCATTATTATGCCTCAAATACATTTGCATAGTCTTGACTGTCGTCCAATTGTATTCACCTAGGTCAGTTTATATCTTCCTACCGCACTTAATGGATAAGCGACATCCATCCTAGTGCATACCATGGAATACTTGACTAACCCAATCACTGATTCACATAGATTAATTTCCATTATCGTTCATTCCTCATGTGTATAGGGACACATTTTATTGGAAAGATGAATTCCATGTGATGTTGGAAACAATCCCCTCTTGGATTATTCCATTTGGATTCTCATAAGTATCTTATCAATGTATTTACATTGACATAGGCCCAACAATCTCTTGGATCTAGTATGATTGTTATTGATCCCATGAATATATGTTGCCTCAACCAAGACCTTCTTGGTGAATAATTGATTAAAACATCCCTTAATTGATTAAAAGACTACTATCACATTTCGAATTAGTAATATCTCATCAACATATACTATTAGAAAAATGACTGCACTCCCACTAAATCGTTTGTTGAAACAAGTCACACATTCATTCTTGATAAAACCATTTTTTTATGACTTCATCAAAATTAATGTTCCATGATGTGGATGATTTATTTAATCCTTAAATGGGGTTTTCAAACTATCATACATTATTAGCATCCTTTGAAGTCACAAACCCTTCAATTTCTGTTATGTAGACATCTTCATGAACGATATCCTTAAAAAAGGTTTTTATGACATCCATTTTCGAAATCTCATAGTCATTGTAAGCCCTATGTCATGTATAATTCAAATGGATTTCAGAATTGAAACCGGTGAAAAGGTTTCATCATAGTCAGTTCCTTGATTCTATTTAAACCATTTTTAATCCAGTAATTTCTTATAGGTACTAACTTGTCATTCCATATCCTAATTTTTTTATACCAATTTTCAATAAACAGACTTTACGTCAACTAGAGTATCTACCAAAATCCATACTTGGTTTTGGTACATGGAATCCATTTCAAAATTCATGGATTCTTGCAACTTATAAAGTTTTATGCCACTTACAATTTATTTTTATGTTAGAGGATAATTATTATCAACAAATAATGATTCATCATCTTCGGTAACTATAAAATTGTACCATTTTGGTTCTCTAAACACTCTTGTACTTCTACGTTGTACTTGTGTCTCTGGAATAGATTATTCTTCTATGAGGCTTTGTGGAATCTGTTCTTGTGCCATCTCTTATGTACCTTGAGTCTCAAATTCATCTATGTCTATCTCACTCCCACTATATCTTTTGGATATGTTCTCCCTCTCAAGGAATATGGCATTCCATTCCACTATAAAATTTATCTGAGGGGTTGTATAAATTATATCCTCTCATTTCCTTTGGATTTCCTATAAAGTTATAGTTTGTGCCTCGAGGTGTGAGTTTTTTTACCTAAAGTGGCCTTAACAAATGATTTGCTACCCCCACACATGTAAATATGATGACATGACTTTTCATCGACTTCAAAACTCGTATGGTATACCATTTAGAGATTTAGTTTGTACTTGGTTTAGTGTGTGTATAGTTATTTGTAACACATATCCCCACATTATTAATGGAAGAATCGCATGACTCATCATTGATCTCACCATTCCTAACAGGTTTTGGTTCCTCCTTTTACTCAAACCATTCCATTGGGGCATGTATGGAGGTATGTGTTGTTATAGGATCCCAAACTACTTAATGTAATCAAAAAATTCTTGATTAAGATATTCTCCACCTCGGTCTAAGTAGTGTTTCTTAACATTCTTACTAAGCCTATTACTAAGGTCATTCTTTTATTCTTTGGACTTATCAAAATAATATGACTAATACCTAATTATCTATTTATATCCATATATTCTAAAATCAGTAGTAAAAGTTTTTTAGTTTGAGTACACTCCCCTTGCATCAACTGTAAATGGTAACACACATTGGTATGAACCAATTCAATATGTTCTTTATCCCTCTAACCATTACTCCTAAATAGGTCTTTGGTCATTTTCCCTTGTAAACATGCATGATATATGACAAGTGGTTTTATTGTGGATTAACCTAAATTTTTATTTAAATGTAACTTTGTCAGGAATTTATCATTAAATGAACTAGAAAGTGATTCCAAAGTTGGGTGTGGTTTGATTCATGTGATGTATATTTTTTATCAATTTCCATTACATGGTTTGTGTAATCCAAAACGTAATGATCGTCGTATAAATGTGCCCTATTAAAACCAATGTTATATTTATAAAAGAGGAAACATTAACATCCAAACATGAAAAAAATAAATCTAAATCTAATCCTAATTCAAAAATAATGTTTTGCGTAATAGAATGCACATAATAACAACCCTTTAACACATATATAATCCCAATTGGCAATGTGAGGTTGTAGTCCGTGACAACTATAGAAGAAAGTTTGGCTCTGTCGTCTGCTTGTAAGTTTATATCCCCTCAGACAATATTCTTGAAACTACTTGTTTCATGGATTTGGATACATATGTTCGAACCAAAATCTGTATCTAGTATTCAATTTTTAGAAACAGAAAGATTTCATTTGAAAAAAATGCAGTCAAATCTTCCCCTTTCTTCTTAGGCTGGGTGGAGAACATCTTCCAGTGGCCCTTCTTTCTAGGTGAAAAATAAACAGCCTCATGTTCATTTTTCTCCTTTTTTGATCATCCATTTATTGAAGGTTCATGAAGAATCTTTTGGCATAAAACTCTTCGCCTTCCCATTCCACTTATTCACCAAAAAAATATATTGTTTTTCGAAAATCATATCTTTTTCCACTTGGAGATTGAGGATAAGAATACATATCAATAAATATCAATTTTTTTCATATTGAAATTGACAACAGAGTTAGAGAAGCTCTAAGAGATTTATGTAAGAATGAGATCAGTGCCCAGTTCTTTGGGGAGTTTAAACACTATAACCTCCAGGCACTCAATGTAGACATTGGGCATTTCTACATGAGACCCACCTGGGGAACCATTTCCAAGCATACTCTAAAAGAGTTCTTTAGTGATCTGAAACCCTTCATGTCTTGATATCTCATAGTAAAGACCATATAGGATATTGAGTATTCAATAAGAATTTATGTTTTCATGAGACATCCTGAGGTCACTAGACATTGATGATACCTTTAAATATTGAACATCAACCATTTCATTCATATGATTCCTATAAAACAAGAAATATTCATCACTCGCCTCATTTGCAGATAGATCAGGTAATGCTGACTGCAGCATTTAAGACTTCTGTTCATGGAAGAGGCTTACCCAAACACTTCTAAACCATTCTTAGATGTTACTATTGGTGAGGATGTTTACATTATCTAGAATTGATCATAGGGATAGTGTGGTTGATGCGTATTTCATTCTTCTTCTACAATTAAAAGAACAGATCATTAGTACTTTCTAAGTTTTATTTGATGAGAAATAATACATTTTTATTTTGACTCTCACTGTTTTATAAATTCCTAATGGCCCTCACCATTAAACTCAGAATGTCTAGTTTCTAGGGAATTATGATGGAAAGGATCCATATTCTCCTTCAAATAACCACTAAAAGGTTTTGTCATGATATTAGAAGGAATTTAGGTAGGTAGGTCTTTTCCAACTACGGGAATGTAGCTCCTTGAAATGTTGAGTGGACTCACAAATCCTAAATCAGGACTTTTATATTTCCTTAACTCTTGCCACCAGTATTTCACTAGGTTAAGCAAGGGCTTCTCCACTTTTTGAAATATGGTTATGTCAACCCGAATCATTTCATAATGGCTTACTGTATAAAATTCTGTGTCATATAAGTGGTTGGTCAGACACCAAGTATTATTGAGTTTTTCCCTTAATCAAGTAATGGAAGGCTTCTTCTAACATAATATTTCATTTGTAGTATTTTTATCTCTTATGTGTGAATTTATTATTATCATTATCCCAATATTCCTAATATTATTTGGAACTTAATTATCTAATTAAAATTGTATTTATAATATTTATTCATAAGTATGGTTTATTTTTGTTCCATCTTCCATGCATGTTTAATTCATTAATTATGTGATCATGAAAGTATATCCATAATGATAAGTAATGAAACTGGCAGAAATAAAATAAAGGGTGTGATCTTGATCTTTTCTAATGGTTAGTTTATCTTGTGGTTGATAAACTAACCCTATTCTATGGGAAAAAAATCTTGAACCTTTTGGTTTCATGTTTATAGCTTTCCACCTGTCCACATATTTATATACTGGGATTGGTTTCTTCTCGGCTCCATATTCAACCTCCTCCAATAGCTTGGTCGTTACATCCATTACATATTCCTTTTTTAAACTCAGATGTAGGTGATGGGTAAAAAGGGGGTTTTATATAAGATAAACCTTGGTCAGCAGGCCATACATATTAATGAGGATAAGGCTCGCTTTCCAGCAAATTTAATTTATATAAATAAATTAAATGAAACCATCCACATACAAAGTTCATGGTCTATCTCATGATAATCCATTCATGAAATGATATTTAAGACTAAATAAAACTATCATTTAATTCTTTTAATAATTCTCATTTAAGTTAAATCACTCTCTAATCAATTAATTAATCTTTAATTAGTAATTAATATTATAAAAATCCATTTTTTTAATTTCCTTGAGATTCTCATCCATCATAATTTTTAAAAAGTAAGCTCATTTAAATTTATCTTTATATGTAAGTCTTACTATGGAGGAATCTCAGTTAATTGTTATTCATCAATAACTAATGATTAGAAATGAACATTAAGCAAATGTTTAATTAAACACATATATATAAATCAACTCTCACATGTTGTGCCTCATCTTGAATCCTATAGGATGGTACATGCCTCAAGGGTTTGTATAATATAATAATAAATTTTAATAAATCTGTGTAATTTGGATGAGTACATGTCATGTAGTTCCAACTAGATGGTGTGTACTATTTTTCACCATCCATCTGAGGTACACACCCGCATAAATGTCTTGTGAGTATAATTCAAAAATTTTTGGAGTAGATGTATTGTCTAGTAGGGAACACATTATGTAGTTTCCGCATTACACGATTTCCATTCAGGAAAGAAGTGTATGGGGTACACGGTCCCACCATAACGTGAAGGGACTACTCTGCGTGTCTAGTGGACTATACAGCGAGTAATCCTGAAACTATGTGCCACATGTTCCTGGTACACATGGAGTTATTTATGGCTTAAAAAGACTCCAACACATGGATTGGTTTCGAGAACCGGCCCGATACATTGAATCATTACTACACGACGTGTAATACCAAATAAAAGACGTGTGTTCTGGTGTTGTGTCAAGAAGAAGATTTGTCACCTAGGAATAAGATCCTCTATTTTACTTTAATCTAAATCAATCGAAATGAATGTCTCTTTAAAGTGAATGAGAAATTAAAGAGGAGTACATTTCTCGTGATTTAGATTTGTAGAATGATTTACATGAATCAAAACAAGTAAATTATTAAAGGCCTAAATCATCAACGAAATATATAAATAATTATAATCTATTATGTAACCCCTATGGTAACACTTAATGGATCTGGATGCAGTAGAAGCATGGTTGGGCGGACAAAGAAATTTTAATATTACCATGATCAATGATTATTCTGGGATCAATACTATGACAAATGCATGTCTCCATGGAAATGATTCTATGATTTAGATAAAGAATAAAGAGGACTGAAACCTTTAGAGAGGATATTTCACATCATGTTTATAATTAATTTCATAAATTACCAATACCTGGATCTTTGGTATTTTCTTTATTGATGATGTTGATTGTTCAGATTGACCCATTCAGATTATCTCATTGCACTTGTGAGGATCTAAACTAGAATCAATCAAGTGGTCATCCACACATTCTCTAATGGATTTTGATCGGCACCAATTATTCTATGGGTCCTACCATGGAGAAGTGAGTGTCTTGTGTTGGTCACTCTAGATCACTTATTCTTTTGCATTGAAGAATGTCTCTCATTATTGAGAGGTGTGGGATGATGCTTCGAGAGAGAAATTGTTTATCTCAACAATTCTTAATTTACCAATCATGCGGTGTGTTCTCAATGGCACAATAGTCGTACATTTCTATTTATATTCATAAAACATTAGTTACAATATTTAATTGCATAATAGCTACTAAATACATTAATGAAATTAGAGGAAACCCATGATCATAATAATAATACTACATCATTATTTATGGTGTTCTAACTTACCCAAAATAGAACTATGAATAAAATTCGGCATCACAAAATAATAGAAATGTCCTTATTTTTTAAATAGGTTCCAACAAATAATTATTTACCATATTCAAATAATTATTTTACTAATGGACATTCCTTGGCCTTTTCGAACTCCCCTTTCATTAATTGAACACACGAATAAAGAAATAAAAAATTTATTCTCTTAAATAAATATTTTATTTACAAAATCTTAAAAAAATTATTTATTAAATGATAAATAAAATAAGTAAATATATTTTATTTATTTATTGAATTCACTTTAACATGAATAAAATTATTCCATTGTCTTGAGAATAATATTTATTTCATTAAATAAATTTATATACTATTTAATTGTGACCACCAGAAACACTTACTGTGTGACCCTCTAGAAATCATTCTCATTGGAATTGGGTGGGATTTCCTAAAGTACAAAAGTACTATCTAACAAAGGGTCAAGGCACCAAAGAAAAAGAACACAATGTCACAAAAATGACATCCAAATATGAACGCTCACTGTGTAATATAATCCCTTTGTCATAGTATCCCATCTTGTTGGTTTCATGATAGTGTCATAAACATTTATGCTTCATGTGTCATTCTCTGACTACATGAAATAAACACATTGTTACACCATGGCCAAGGAATTTCATGCGATGTTTCTATTTCAATCAAAGGGCTGAGATATCAACTTCCATAAATGGAAGTGACAAATCCTTCCTCAAATTATCTATTAGTAACATGTAATTCGAGACATAACATACATACCCTACTTCCCCCAACTGTCTTTCTGTCGGTTTTCTTCATTAAATAAATGTGTGTGGGTCATGACCCATATCAATGATAATATTAAAGTGTAATTATGATTACACATGCTCATAGATAGAAATATCTGATGACACCAAAACATGTAGAATTCCTACTGGAAGGTGTGTTCTCATAATCTCATGTCCTATAGATTACCAAGTACGATCTTAATGAGGGGAATTCTCATCTTTTTATGAGTTATCTCACCTGATGGTATGCATGATATGTGTCCCTTCATAGTATGTCACCCAAACACAGAGCCATATTAAAGAATATTTTTATAGAATTTCAATGTTCTAATCACATCGGGGAACTACCAAGACCTTATCAATGAATCAAATACTCTAAGACATTATTAAATCATAGTCATGCAGAACAATGAACAATTTTAAATAAGATGTTTCATATTTATATAAATTAAATATCCATGTAATCCAAGTACAACCAGTTGGATATAGGACACAAACTATAAAACATTCCACATTTAACGTAGAATATATACCAACTGGAAGTTGTTGTGGTCAAGTTCTGTTGATGCAACACACACTCAAAGAATATTTCATGAGTTTTACCAAAAATATTTATACTGTGGGATATTACATGTTCTATTTTTCTAAGAAAATACCTTTCACATCACACTTTTTAAAGTCACATATATATAAGGCATCACATACATAGATATCACATAGTTAAATCAGGTATCATAAATTAATTTATCAGAAATCAAGATCAAATTGCAGAAATTTTCACAAAAAAATTTCCCTATGATATATTAGAATACATTAAAAATGGATAGGAATGTTAACTATAAGATTATCATTCATATTAACTTTTTTTGATGCCATCTCTTAACATTAGGATAATCATTTTTATTGGGGGAGTACACAAGTTTATTTTTTTATATTTTCCATTTCAATATTTTTGGAAACTAAAATGTTTTATTTCCCTAATACAATTTTTCAAAATATATGTTTTCCAAGAAGAATATTATAAATACTAGAAAATAATTCTGGGAAATCTGGAAGCTACATTTCCATACTTATATCTTCATAATAGAATTTTTGTATTTCTATATTTCTATCTAGATTTAAGAAAACCATATCGGATTCATCTTCCATAAATATGACTTTTCCATAAAACCTCAATACATAGTAATACATAAATATTTATCCAGTATTGATATCAAGAATCAAATCAGATCAAATAATCTCAACCATTTGATTACCTTGGGAAGATGAACCATCTCTACCAAACCTATATAATTTTTGTCGTCTCCTTGTGTCCCGCATCTTTTTTCAATGTGTTTTTGCATAGATTCTCTATTGCTCCCCACATTTTCCATTCAATTTTTTCCATTTTCCTTAATAATTGAATGTCTATTTAGGTATCCTTGTATACTTATATAGCATAAAACAAGGAACTCAACAATTTTCCAATCTTCAGAGAATGTCTTGTGTACCCAAATAGCTTTTCTAAGTGTAAATGTTTGATTTAAAAGATCATCAATTTAAATGGATTGGATACCCTCTATGTAGGAATATAAATGAATCAATATTTGGAATATGCTGATTTAGTAAGAGAATTATTTGATACCATTCTATTTTTTAAACTAGGTAGAAAGGATATGTTCCCCATTAAAAGTTATGGAAATAGATACTATTTATCTTACAAGAAAGATTCATGTATCTTGGATACACCCTGCGAATGAGAAGAAATATATTTCACTCACATATTTCATAATAAATAAAGTTATCTTGGGAATGTTAAGGCTATTGAATGCCTTGGGATTAAAGAGTTGAAGATTCCAATGATATCACATCTTTAAACCAAACTCATACTATGAGCCTTTGGATGAATGGTTTTTTTATTCAATGTAAGGGAGATAATTATTCTTTAAAAATATGATATATTATAATGATGGATTTCTTGTTGAATTTAAGAATGAAAATACATTTTATGTACATTATTTTATCCATGATCAACATTAATAATAGATCATTAAAATATAAAAAATTATGTAACCTATGATCTTGTATAGGATAATTGTATTATTCTTAAAATATTACAAAATATATTATAACATATAGACCAAAACCATAAAGATCATGCTATTAATTGATTATACCATGAGATAGATGAAGATAGGCTTTAGTGTCATGTAAGGATAATTATTTAAACATCCTAATAAGGATGAACAAGCTTCCAATCATAAAGGAGATGTTAGATAATGATCCATTCCAACCCCTAAGAAAAAAATAAAAATAGTCGGATCCTCATAAAAAATTCCCTAACACCTGAACCAGTATCTGATCAACCCATGAACAAGAAGAAAAATACATTTTTATGAAGTTGTATCCAAACGAAGAGAGAATAAAAAGATGAAGAAGGAAAGTGATGTAATTTTTAGAATATATTTTACTAAGGCTAAGGTCTTAAAAATCCATGCGACTCAAGAGGTTAAAAAGAAAGATAATGAAAATAAGATGATGAAGAAATTGTCAGATGCGGAGATTGTCCATGATTTTCTAAGAGACACCGAGATGGAATATAAAAATTTTCAGGTACCAGAATATTTCATTCGTGAACCAGTGATTCATCAGGAACCAGTAGCAACTAAGACTCAGATACCAGATATATAAAAGAATGTTATACATGTTCTAGATCCAATATTTGTAGAGGATGAACTTCTTAATGAAGAAGAAGAAGAGTAATAAAGTGATGATATGATTATAATGGTTGGAGAATATGAATAAAAGGAAATATATTCTAAAAATATGTCATTGAGAACTTCCCAGGCTTCAACCACAATGATTATTTTATAAGTAAAATCTATTATAGAATGATTATGCTGTTGAGGATGAGGTCAATAAAGTCCCTTCAAATGATGAATGTGTTGATGATGATAAATTTCAACAAGTTGGTGATGAAAATTTTGATAATGTTTATTATAAATTAGATAATAAATAATTTGATGATGATGATGATATAATTGTTCAGTTTTCTGATATTAAATAGGAATGATATAAAATTGAGACAGAAATATCTAAACCTAAGAGAGGTAAGCAAGTTGTTATCGATTCACCAAAGAAATATGTTGTCGTAAAAGTAAAGAATGATTTTTTTCGAAACATCAATAAAGTAATAAGATGAGAAAAATAATATTCCCTCAATAACAAAAAGAATCTTCTTTGCAATATTTATCTTTATTAGGACATGATTTTGTGGTTTAGTCCTTGAAATAAATTTTTGAATTATTTCCCTTTCATTCCCATCAGTGAATCAAGATGTCAACTACTTCAAGAAATAGATTATTAGAAGATATATTCAAAGAATCTTTTAATGTAAAATTTCATCAAACTATAAGACTAGTTCAATTATTTTTAGATCTGTTATGATTATTATATAATCTCTTGAAATGAAAGAAAAATGTTGTCAAGGTTAGTCACACAAGATATTAAAATCATCGATGATTTCACTAAATCAATCAATTATGATTTTGATATGTTTGATAACAGAATCTCATATCTATAAATATATTTTATTAAAAAGAATGAAGGAAGATAAAGATAGTTTCCAATAAGAAGTCAAATATCAGAATGGGAAACATAATTCTATTTCGATTAACCTGAAAAGGTAATTGGAAATCAAAGAAGAGATGGATAAAAAACATACAGTCCGAGAAGAATTGATCAAGTTTGAATAATATATAGTTATGACCCAAGAATATATAATCCAAGATATTGAAATAAGAATTAATCATTTGGAAGAGTTTCCAACAAATTATAAGATGATCATAATGAAATAAAGAAGGTAAAATACACCTTGAACAAACTAATATTGATGTATTAAATGACGAATGAATAATTTTTTTCATCAGATGATTTTTTCGTAATTTCCTTTAAGACATTTTTTGTTTATCTCAATGATAATTATTTTTCATTTCATTATTTCATCTTTTTTGTTTCATAACAATTCATGTACATATTTTTCCCTCTATTCCATTTTGAAAAACACAAATGGGGATAAAATAATGTTAAAAAATAATATTAATTTAAAGGAAGATAATGAATATTTAAGGGAAATATTACATAAATAATAAAATCAAATATAATGGGGTGTAATTCTATAAGAAAAAAAATATTGCGATCTATAAGGACCTCATAACCAAAGGAAGAGTTAGTCGTATTCACCATGAGACATAAGGAAAAATTATGATAAGTATTTCTTTTAATGATCAAATATGAAAATCATATCCCTATATATTCCTTTATGAAATGTTGTTTGTGATTTTAAAAAGGTGGATATAGTTTAGTAAATATGTTTTCTTATTATTTTTAGGTTCTTTTATGTTTTGGAAATCATAAAAAAAAAATCTTAAGTAAAATTCTATTTCTATAAGAAATATTTTCTAATGAAAAATTTAATTTCTCTAAAAAAAGTTATGAATGTATCTACAGTTCCAATTAATTATCAAATATTTTTTTAAACTTTGATTAACCATATTTTTCTTATGAAAAAAAAATAAAATCCTTGTCTATAACTCATAACCATATAGTTTTGTAGATTCTGATTTCCCTAGAATTGTGACTCAAATTTCTGCGGAAATCAAACTATAATTTTTTTAGAAATTAGACACTAATTTATCCTGAAATAATACAATGAATTTACATCAAATAAGACTCATAATTCTTATGAAATCAGGCTCTTATATTTCCTGAAATCGAAGACCTATTTCTATAAGAATAAGACATTGATTTCTTTAGAAATCATACATCGAATTCATTATAATTCATACCCATATTTCCTCAATAACCAGAATTTGATTATCTATAATTTTATAATCTGATTGAAAATATTTTTAGATTGTAATTTCAACTAACATAATAATCCTATTAAATGATATCGTTATAGTTTCCTCATTTCCATAATATTGAGTTTCATTTTATCATATCATAAATGTGATAAAGTTTCTTAAGAATAATAATTTTATCATAGTTCGTTATATAAAAAACAATGTCTAATCTATTATAAAATTAAAATTTAAATTGTTCCATGGGTATTGTTCTATCCAAAATTCAAGAAAAAATAATATTGTTGGTGGAGAAGTCGATCGTTTGAGTTTTTTTTCTATAAATACCCATTTTTAAAACGATCAAAGTAGAGTTAAAATCTTCAATGAAGTGAATCTCTGTGAGAGCTATGCTCAAATATTCCTTTTGAGAATTTTGTGAAAAACATTTCCAAGATGAGAACATATTGTTCAACCAGGCTAGTGAAAAATGTATTATTTGTGTTATCAATCGAGGGACTCAAGGGAAAGGAAGATAGAGGTGACAATTACCTACATAATCGAGGGCATGTTGGTATAGAATAATGGACACTAATTTTTGTCATATGGAATTACCCTAGCGTGGGTAAGATATAAATTATTGAATTAATAAATCAAGGTATATTTATCAATGGTTTTTAGATTTCCTTCACATTGGGTTAAAATATTTGTTATACTTTTTCCTATTTTGATAGAAGATTTATTTCCACTTCATTTTGTTAACAACATAATGTGTAACTTTATAATACTTTTTTATACTTGGTCAAAATCTTTTATATTAGATACTATAGGACTAATGGTAGAATACTCCCCTATGTAAAATTTTATTATGCTTCTTAAATAGGGCTTCTGAATTCAACTTATTTAACCTTTCAAAAAATATATTTTCTTATGGGTAAAATGTAAATTATTAAACCTACAATTCTCCCCCAATTTTAATTAAGAAATATACGTATACATATAGATCCTAAAAAGAGAAGTAATCTTATCTTTTTGTAACAACCTGATCTATACCATGAATGAATATTATTCAACCACATCATGAGAAAAAAACATTATCGCTTAAAGGAACAAAAATTCCATTCGTTGATTAGATATGTATATATTCTGTAGATAACTAATATTTATCACTTTTGGATGTAATGGAAAGGATAAGGTTGTAATGGAAGTTTATCGCCTCTATAAAGATATAGATCCATGGTGGCCATTGATTAAAAACAAAACTGAGTATGAGGAATTAGAAAACATGGAATGATATAATTGAAAGGAACTTTTCATAGAAATTTATTTTTCATCACAAAAATTGTGTCAATATAGAAATACAATTCACTACTTTATGACAAATTAATAAAGAGAAAATTTCTAGGTATGATGAAAATTTAACAAGATTATCATTTAATTTTTTGGAACATATACATAAACCATGGTGTGTGATTTATCAAATCATTGACAGTTCATATAAAGATCACTAGTCTGTAAAATCTTCACATCATGGGAGGATTTTGTCTCATACGCTTTCAATCCAAAAAATGAATTATCAATGTCATGTTACTTTAAAGGGTATCTAGAGAAGAAAATTATGGAGAAGAAAGAGTTTGATAATGGGAAAATGGGAAAATTGCCAAAATAAGGATTTTCAGCCTTTGATACATGTATCATAAAACACGAAGGTACATGTATAAATGAAAAATGTGTTTTTTTATGTGTGGAAAAAAATTAATCCATCCTCATTATTGAATTAAATGGAATGAATTTTAAAATGATTATTGTTTCCACTACAAAGATATAGGGATGTATACAAATATATTTCCAAATAATCAGCTAAATATACCTTATACGAATGAAAGGGATAAGTTCCAACAATATTCATTTACTATGGTCTAAGAAGGATAATTATTGTAATTTTTTCTAGTTATATGAATAATAAGATATATATAGATTACGTTAGACTATTTTCTCTATAAGTATTTGAATGATTTCATGTTTTCATTAATTTTTTATACTAATAAAGGTTTCAATATATGTGTTTTATTACAATAAGAGCTACGTTATGTGGTTCAGGGAATCTAATATTATGTAGATTTTGGAAATTTAGTGACACTGTATATAAATATTTTGTTTTTGTTTTTGGATAGATGTATTTTTGACGAGTCTCAAGGTAACAAATTGTGTAATGGATTAAGTTGAAATTTGGATATAACTGTTTGAGGATAATGTATGATTTATTATACTAGATAACCTATGATAACAATTTTGAATTGAGTATAAAATTAAAATCAAAATCACTGACTCATGGATATAATTTATTATATTTCATCAGGCATGGAGAAATCATCGTGAAAATTCTTTTCTATGCATAATGGATGAAGTAGGAATAGGATGAATCCTAACCAATGGATGATAATTATTCTTATATTATCGAAGGAAATAAAGTAATTTAATGTTTATAAATTCAAAGTATCCATAAACTTGAGAAATATGATTTTGGAAAAAATGTATTACATTTTCTTTTCATTATGACAAATCAATGGTCTTTTATTCTTTTCATATTATTCAAAAGTTACTGATCACATGGAATGTGTTTCAGTTACATACATTTCTGTATTATTTATTCCTTTATTTCTCACATTATCCTATGTATGCTTTATGATCTCTTTGTTACTTTATTGGATAAATCCCTTTCATACATTGGCAATATGAACCCCTAAAATTCAAATGAAATTTTCCCCAAAAAAAACTCCTTAGGTTAAAGACTCTTATCTTTAGAAAGAGAATATTATTTCACATATTCCAAAAAATTGCACATTTAAACCATCTATCATTGGTGAATTTTATGTTTTCGGACCACTAGAAAAAGAATTTGTGAACTATGATTAACGAATTTATAGTGGGGGTTTTTTGTCTTCGCAGGTAAAAGTGCATTCGATGTGTTTTTATCGTAATCAATTCTTTCATTATAATAAATATATGATATTGTTATATTGGATAAATTTGGTTTTAAATTAAGTGTCAAAACCTCGGATGTACTCTCATATTAAATATTAATCCAAGATTCTGATTATACACACACTTTTTCTCACTCAATAAGAGAAACCCCACTTTATTATCCTCACAGAGAAGTTTAACATAGATAATATGTATATAAATATAACTAAATTATTAAACCTCAACTATCCCTAGTGATCATAAATCTATAATTTGTCAAAGTTAAATCCACTGCTCAAGATTATATATATTGGATGGAAAAGAAGGGACATGTTTTTATGACATAGTGAAATTGGGAAGGTAAATTTGATGTGTAAATTAACAATGAAAACTAATAATTCTTTGAAAGGAAAAATAAATAAAGTTAAAAATAATATAAGAGATAATGAATTAATTCTTAAAAATCCTTTAATGGGGGTGAGTGGATTCATTTAGAGTCTCCTTAACTCCACCACTAATCTATTTGTGTCGCATCACCGGAAATTTATAGTAGAAATTTACTAAAAAGTAGTTAGTATATCAGATCTCGATTGAATAGTCTTGGAATTATCTCTTAACCTAGTGTCTAGTTAATCATATTATAATTTAATTATCAAAGGCCATTCATGCTTCACAAACTTTCTACAATGTGTGGCATGGATCTCTTTTCCTTTTATAATGATTTCATTTCCATTGAGAATATTGTTTAATTTCTACATCGAGACTCTATTATATGGTCCTACCCCATGTCATGCTTAAGCATCTAGATTCCAGTCATAAAATTCATGTAAAAAAGATAATGTTATTAAAAATTTCATGCCCACAATCCATATTTGAACTCATTATGCAATAATTGAGGGTGATAGCATTTTAGTTCTCACAGTACAATACATGATAGTAAAGTGATTTATTAGGATCGAGTATGTTGGATTTAGATATACTTGAAATAATATTGTGTAATTAAATATAGGAAATGGAATTGAAATCATTAGTATTGGGAGATTCAAAATTACGGGCATAAATTGATGTATTCAGAAATTGAGATTTTATATGGAGTTTAAATCAAATCGATATATAGTTAGGGTGATCATGGAAATGAATATATATCTCACATATGGGGGAATTGAAGATTTTGATTTATACATGGCTTGGTAGAACGTAATTTGATGTAGAAATATGTTATGTTACTTTTGGAACCAACATATCAAGGAGTTTGAATCATTCAATAGAGGCATGGTGCATGAATCGTATTATATTAATTGAAGTAACGTAGAGATCTCATAGAAGAATTACATTATAGACCATGTGTCTACCAACCCATAAAATCATATTCGGTGTAATAGGAATGGAATAAGGCTCATTTTATTTGGACACCTACATATGGAACACACAAAATAACTCTAAAAAATATCATCCCAACCGTGTCATCATCTTAATGCTTGGATTTATACACTTTACTTATCATGATCATATTTTAAAAGCCATATAAATATATTGTTTCAATTAGAAATTTGATTTCACAAGATCTATATAAGATCCCATATATAATGGATCAAGAACAAGATGGATAAAATAAACAATTTGAAAACATCTTAGATTCTTTAACATTATTGATCATTGGATACTTTTTCATACAACAATGATCAGTGTTGAAACCTCTAGTCGTGATTGATTTTGAGCCATTTATATCATATTTTTTCATAAATTGTCGTAATTATATATCTTTCCTAAAATAAACCATATTTATAAGTATCATTATTTTGATTTTCCCCAAATATTCCTTTGATCATAGTTCTAATATGATGTTTATTTAGAATTAGACAACTTTCCGTAATAGTTGGTCTCAACCAACTCACATTTTATATTTATGGATTTATCATTCTTAATTAATTTCACATCATTTATAATGAGCTCAGTAATTATTTGAAAAAGGTTTGAGCTTCTATTTTGATAAATTTGACAATGAAAAAAATCTATTTGTAGGATTGTAACGTGGTCAAAATTGAGAATGTTATGGTTCAGTAGCTTTGTATAATCAGTCATGGGGAGAGGGAATTGTAGGTTCAACCTTAATATAATAACAATGGAAATGTATGTTTTTTTAATTCCTCTTCATTAAGTGGTATGTTTTATGCATCATGTTCATAGGTCTTCGTTCTTGTGGTAGTTTCGGTAACAAAAAATAGGATCTTTGTAGATAATGTATGGGCTCCGTCCCAAATCCTGAGATCTAGATGTTTTTTGGGTTCGTTAACTGAACATGAGTGGAATGATATGATAATCCTTCAACATCTGGTAGGTGGGGAATGGTCTTATAGAAGACTAAAGGTTTTATAAGGAATCATGAATTTGGTTATATTCTGAGTTGAATTTTTTTTCTACAATACCTTATTTACATTGAAATTTTACCCATGTGGTCATTTGATCGTGCATAGGGTCACATATTTTGGCGACTTACCTTTTCAATGTGGATTTAATTACCATGGTCTATTGACTAACCAAATGACCACTTCATCGCATGGCCACTCAAATTGTGAATTGTTTTATTTTCATCCTCTATAATTGGGATTCAAAAAATAGTTTATGAAATGTTTATATCATGATATAATAAACTAATTATTATTTATCATGACTAAATTGCATTTATAATTGAATTTAATAAATTTCAAATCAAATTTCAAATCTTTAAAAAATTTAATTTCAAATAAATTATTTAAATACTACAATCTCAAATTAAAAAACATAAATAAAGTTTAATATGAAAAATATTACATTTAAATTAATTATGAAAAATGATTAACTAATTTAAAAACCATAAAATTAACCATTTATCAAATAATTCTCCATATAATATAAACAAACATCATGTGATTTAATTAAGAAGTTTTTAAATTTTTTTGAGGGGATATACTAATGAAAAAATCAACAAAAAATGTTGATTATTTTTATCATAGCACTCAATACACCCCACATAAATGACAAAATTGATTGAAAATTAATTGAATAAAATTATTTACAGAGATATACCATCATAAAATTATGTTAACATGGTATATAAGAATAGAATTATAAATTCCCAAATTGTTTTAATTATCTTCCCACCTTGATTAATTTAATCCACTATCTCTATTAAATTCATGCAAAAGTTATTGTCTTTTTTTGTTAATAGAATTGATTCTAAGGGAATATATATTTTAATAATTGGAAAATTCCATAATATATTCACCCTAATATCCCATAGTAATCCTCATTTTCACACTTCTATGATATTACTAAAACTATATTCAGATATATCAACTACTGCTCCATCATCTAATTTCAAAATTCCACAAACCTATCTATGCCCTTTTTAAATTAAAACATAATGAATTTTCCCAAAATATATTTTTTCATAGAACATATTGAGATATTTCATATAAAACTATGAGTTAACAATACCAATAAAATATTCATCCCTATGACCTATTTATAGTATTCATGGAAATGAAAACATGTTTGTGTAACAAGCTCACGATTTTCTCCAACATTTATTTTATTCATAATACACACATATAAGTTTTTATGTTTACTTGAAATACTTTGATTTTATATACCGTCAATTTTTTACACCAATGCATATGAGATAGTTGGTTTTATTTTAGAGAGGACCACATAGTTACTACTCAAACACAAAGGTATTTTTAATTGTGTTTGATTTATGTACTCTATATTAGTCAAGTTATTATTTTGGATATAAAATGTTGTTTTTCATTTAAAACTATTTTCTTAGATCTAAATAATTTACTTATATAAAATAAGTTGAATATTAACTTAAAATCAACAAGCACACACTTTTTTGGAACCATTGAAATCACTCCATTTTAAGAAAATTCTTTTCCATCAGTGGGAAATCATTGAATTGTTTTTTTTATTATTCAGAAATGCACACAAAATGGTTTAACAAAATGAAAATATTATATTCATACTAAAAAAATAATGTTTTTAAAAATCTATTTCTTTTCATTTCTTTAAATAAGAAAATAAAATGAAAAGAAGAAAAAATTGTTTTTATATCCTATAATACTTTCTCCTTTCCCTCTGTATTGAATTGAACATAATTATAATTGATTAAAGTATACATTATTTCAGCTAATGTAGATTTTAGGAATGGATATAAGGAAAAATATAAGGAAAATGGATTAAATTTATGTCCTTTATTCTACGGTTGTTGGGTGATGTTTTAATTCTTCCATTGGATTTCTCTTGAAGTAGTCATTGTAATTATTCACCTATTTTATATTAACATTTACTGGTTACATTTAATGTTCTCTTACTTTATAAAATACACCAAATGGAAAATTATTGGTTACTGTGAATGGGGTTTTCACATGGGACTATGTTTAATAGGAATAATATTCATCCTTAAGAACAATATTACATGTTTTCCTCAAATCTCAAAGATTCTATCCTATATGATATTTTAATTGATAGAATTGGTATTCTACTTGTACAATAGTGTATATTAACAAGAATAAATTCTATATTATTTATGTTCCATCATATTTTGAATGGTGTGTTCTCTATCTTTTCAAAATTATATCTTTAACTTCATTATTACTCATTATGACTTTTACTACAACTCAAAAGGTATGTGATAGTAATTTCAATAATGGATTCTATATAGGTAAATTCTAAATAGTCTTTTCTATTAAATACTATATTTCCATAATGAATACCCCAACATATTACAATAGACATTTCAAGTTGGTTGTATTATATACTCAATAATTCTATCAATACCTCAACTGGCCACCTATACTTGAATTTAATTCTATTACTGGAATATAGTCGATGTTTCGTAATTCACTCAATATTTTTTCAATGTCTCTTCGATTTTCAAATGGAAGAGGTGTGGACCATATTTATAGAATATTTCCAAAATTACACCAAATTGAAAAATAAATAATGTTTTTATAAACCCAATGAAAACCATTGAATCATCAGTTAGGATATATTTTTCCATAGTCGAAAATGATGAATAGTCCAAAACTAGTAACATATTAGAAGACCCAATAGAAATATGAAATTATACAATGAGAAATTTTATCTATAAATAAAATATATCAAATAATATCTAATATTATAAGAATCATCCTATTTAGGAAGTTTTTCCAGTAAACTATGAGGGTAGACTTGCTTTAAAAACATATTTAAACATTCAAAATTTAAATCCAAAATAATGTAGAATCAAACGTGTTCATAGAAGTTTTATCTGGTATAAAATGGCCTCCACATTTAATATGTTATAAAATTTATGAATATATTTAATATCATCTATAGGGATATATATATTAATTTTATAGTCATTTCTAATCTTCCATAAATAAGAATCATCCCAAATTTAATAATTTAACATGAATTTTTATATAGATTTCTAATGATTAAAAAATATGGGTTACCTTTTATGTGACTATAAAATAGAAAATATCTACATAACAAGGATCTCAGGTGACATGAAATAGTTTCTCACTAGGGATGTAAATATTAATGTTCATTATAGTGGGTGGGTTTACCTCTACAATGATTGGTAATCTATTAATGTGATCTATACATGGATTTTCATATCCCAATTTTCCATTAATTTCAATTTAAAACACTTGTTGTATAAATATTCACACCAATACTATTAGTTTCTTATTTTTATTTTGAAAAAGTATCTCAATGTATCAAAGATTGATTAAATAGTAATTGTATATAAAAACAATTTGGACTGAAATTGTTCTAAATCGAAAACAATTGACTAAACAATATTTATTCTTAAATAAACTATTTGGGTTGGGTCTAGGGTCTATGAAGTTTAGTCAATCAATTTTAGGTGGCCATCCACAATCTAAGATATAATATCATTTTTTTAATTCATCATTAAATATCCCAATGGAAAAACAATAGTTTTTTGGAAGATAAAGGGGATTGTGATTAGATTCTAATTTGGACAATTAAATGTCAAACAACATGAATCATTAAAAAAGAATGTTTTTTAATGAGTTTTGGATAGATGAAATGAAATATTGGTGAAGACTATAATAAAACTTCTATAAAATCCACTATGTCTTGAAATTGATGGAATTTTCCTCAATTAATGGGTAATGAAAAATAGAAATAAAATGTATATTGGTGTTATATTCTATAATCCCATATTTATAAATGATATAGCCCAACTCCAACACTTTTACACTATAAAATATACTCTTCACTTTTTAAATGTGGGTTTTATTAATGAATTTGTTTAAAAAATTAAAAATCTGAAGATAAGATTCAAACAAATGTTCGTGACATAATGAAATCATCAAGGTCTAAATCCAATAATCTCTCAATAAAATCATAAAAATAAATTCCATGAACCATTGATAAGTACTAATTAAATTAATGATACTAGAGGGAATAATTCAATAGAGACAAATATGTAATGTGTATATGAAAATTGTAATTCAATTGTCTTTTGATAACCTCGTAAATTGAAATTCTCAGATCCCTTTATAGAATCAATAATTAAATCTAATATCTTTTCCCTCGGAAAATTTTCCAATAGTGGGAATTGAGATTTTGGTGTTTTTTTATCACATGGTTTAATTCCTATTTTCAAATTTTATATGCAACTATTCAAAAATTTTATAGTAACAAACTCTTTTTTCTTTTTTATACTATATTATATCAGTTTTTCTATAGAGAAAATTGATTGGAAATTACGAACTAGGAGTTTGAGATTAGTTATATGATTCATTCATATAAACATCATTCTTCATACATTATAAAAATTTATAATAGGGTTGGGTTGATCGTCCATTGAGTTTTTCCATTGTTTTATATTCACATATAAAACAATTAGTTGACTATATCGGGTAGGGATAATCCTTGGAATTCCTTCTAGTTTCCGGCATATCAACATCATATTTTGTATCTAAATTTCTATTATTTTTTATCATGATTGGTTTTTTTTGAGATTATTACTATAAGTTTCTCATTTTCATTTAAATAATAAAATTATAAATTTTTTGGAATAAATTTTTTTTATCTAATGGTGTTTCAATTAGGGTTTTCGACTCAATGATATCCCTTATGGTTTCCTATACATAAAAATAGCATGTTTCAATTATACTTTTAAGTAAATAAACTAAACATAGTAAATATAAAATATATGGGTCTACATATTGAAATGTTTTTCAAAAATAGATTCATCATAGAAATAAATTGTTTCTAAATCTCTGCTAATATAATTATGTAATATGACATTATAAATTCTTCTTTGTACAAATAAGTTAACTAAAAATGGTTTAATTTAATCACATATTTCTCTTAATTGAGTATTTATTTTAATCAAAATTATTAAAGTTCATTTTATATTTCTAAAAATTAATTGAATTAGTTATATCATTAAAATTTATTATTTTCTATGATGTCTTAAAAAAATTCAATATTATAATGATAGGGCTATTAAATTCACCTCTTTCTTTCTTTGTGTTCATAATGTTGAATTCATTAGGGAATATAAATCTTTGTATAGTTACCCAACAATCACATAAATTTATAGTCAGATTTTGTTTCATTAAATTAGTGATTTGTACAACCTCTCAGGTGGGTTTTATCTCACCATATCATATTGATGAATAAATAGTGTAATTAGTAACATTAATCAATGCACGCAAATAATATATTCCATTGAAAAAATGAGTTCTCATTTGGATAATGGGATAGTTAATATACAAACATAGTGGAATTAGCAATGTATTTTGGGGTATAAGAGAATATTTATTCTTCCTAAATAATCCATTTCATTTCCTTATAGTCACATATTCCCAATAAAAGTTTCATAATTATAGTTTTGTACCATGGTCTCAATCGAATGATTTTAGGAAGAGTATTTTTAACAATATCATTTTGAATGCCTCTATGATATCATGTTTTATGGTTTCTTTATTGGTACGATTGTGTGGTTTTACTCATAATGGGAAGGGAAGTTTTCGATGATAAATATATATTATCTTGGACTTCCACTTTCCCTTTATAAATGGGTGTATGAAAAATGTTTTTTTTAATTCATTCTAATGAATACATTCTTCTAGATCAGTGGTATTTCTATATCTATAATTTATTTTAATGGGTGTATATTCGATATTATTAATCTCATTTATACAATATATTGAAATGTAATAGACATTTCCTATAACTTTAGGAATTTAATGTGTAATAATATTACTTGAAACAATATTTTTCAAGTTAGTTGTGAGAGAAATGAACATTTTTATCAATCCATGTATCTCTATTGGTGTTAATAGATGTGTGTTAAGAGTTATTTCTTGATTATTGTGAGACACCAATACATTTTTGATTAAGTACTTCTTGAATTTTTCTCATGTATATCCCTATTGGTATCTAATAGAAGGTGGATAATTGGTACTTTAAAATGTTGGTGTCAACTATGTTTTCTAAAAACCCTATTATATGCGTGGTATTTGACAAATATTGATCACATGTCTATATTTTATAATTAAATAATATCTATTCACTATATTTATTTTTAGTTTTAATTATAATTATCATGTGAAAATTGAATCATATCATTAAATTCATTAAACTAAAGGGAATCCATGGCTTTGGTGTTCCAATGATTGACATAACTAGTAGACCTTATATGTTGTAGAAAGTTTGGTCTCATAAAAATTATTCAAATCAAAAGTTATCACAATATTAATTAATTAATGGATTTTTGTTTCAATAAAAATGTAAATTTGGATCTTTAAACCATGAACCTCTATTTTTGTAGTCCATCCATAGAATTCTTGGGTGATTTTTTGGAATGTCACTATATCATCCTTCAAACACTAGTGGGATAATTTCTTATATGATCTCCTCTATAGAAAACATCAAATAAAATAAATATCCATATATCCATGGTAAAACAACATGGTAAAATGGTTCTATAAAAATGATGGTCTAGAAAGGTTGTTGTCAGATGCCTTAGTATCTCTCAGAACTTATTGCATGTTTCTCCACAAAATATCTTGATCTAATAAATCCATTAATTTTTTTTGTGTTCCATGAGGAATAAAATTATTTCTAGAATATATATTTGTGTAGTTCATCCATTGAATTGATATCTTTATTCTATATATTATATAATCATTCCTTGGATTCTCCTACAAGAGTGGAGGAAATTTCCAACCCTTTGACATAATCATATGAGACTAGTTTTTGTTTCGAATTACAAAATATATTTGATATTATCATAAATATTGGGTTTGATGCTATTTATCCATGTAATGATACATTCGAATAATTTGAATAATTCTTATCCTAATTTAAAATTCCTATTGGATATTTATATGTAAATGTTAGTTATTGTTATTAAAATCGGTGAGTAAAATTATATTTAATCCTAAGTTAGTTGAATGAACTTTACTCCCACGTTTTGAATAACTATATTATCTATACTGTAATAATATGAATGGAAAGGGGATTCAATCAATATTATAGTGAAAAACTCATATTCAACATCCTTTGGGATTCTTATGTTCTAATGTTTTTCTAGGATAGATTGTTCATCATTTGGGTTAACACAAGTCATGCTGGATAATGAAAAATATGTAATCTATTTAAATTATTAAAAAAATCAACGCTAGTATTTTCCTCAATAGTTGTCAGTTATTGAATTACCTATGTGGGTTCCCTGAACAAAATAATATCTTAACCCATATTAATATAGTTTCAGTGGAACTCATAATTCATCTAGAGAGTATAATATTTTGGAAGTTCAATTTTTATTTTCAATGTGATTAGTATGTGAAATAAATAATTTTATTGGAAGGGTTTAAATTCAATTTTAAATGAAGTGTCCAAAACCTGAATATCCCATCACATTACCTATTAATTCATGATTCCAAATTTGCTCATATATATTCAGTCTAATCAAGTTAAACATAAAATTATTATCCATTCATAGATATTCCAGATTGATCAAAATGAATTCAATGTTCACTATATTCTATAACTTTAGTTATCACCAAAAATTGGAAATCTTTAACAAAATATATTGTATTCCACAGTTCATGATTGCAATTATTGGAGTGAGGCTATGTGTATTGTGTGTGTGATCCAATTTAATAGGAATGATAAATATAAATTTTAAACATATAAGTAAATCTAAAACTATCTAATAAATTGGAATAAATTGAGAGGAAAATAATATAAAATATAAAAAATTATATTATATAATTCATTAATAGTGATGATGGGAGTATCATTGGTGTATTCAATAAGGGATTAATATTAAAGAATTATATAATTATAATTGAAATTGAATGGAAAAAAGTCAATAACTTTACTCTTCCTTGCGTATTTGTGGTTGTAGACCTAATACACGTGAACTATTTCTCCCCTTACAATAGAAAGATCACTAATCCTTCATGCTTCAATTACTACTATCAGCTGTGTATCATGGATATCCTTTTATTTTACAATGATTTTAGTGCCTTCAATAATATTCTTCAATTTCCACATTATGAACCTTTACATTGACTCCAATTTTGTTATTCACTAGGGAAAGTATTTTATCAAGTGAATTTATTTTGAAAATAAATTTTCTAAAATATTATACAAACATGATTGATTTTTTAAATTTCTCTATAATAATTAAGTGTTAATTGTTTTCAATACATAATGGAACATTTGAAAATGGGTGGGGAATTTGTGGACATGTTTAATTAGGATACATAGATATTGGGCCAAATCTAGTAGACATCAACCAAGGACCTATTTTATCCCTGATCTGGTTGATTGGCTTTGAAATTTAGGGTTTTACTAGATTTAGTAATGATTTAAGGTCATTTAGATTGGTAATTCATTTGAATTGTGATAAAACTGGTGTGACTTTGCAAATGAATCAACAACTCACATACAAGGGTATATATTAGCTTAGTTTCCACATTGTTGGGTGAATATATATTTTTGTCAATAAGAGGATGTGATACTAATTTATTAAAAATATTCTTGTTATTAGTCGATTCTGTGGGGGAATGGTTTTAATGGATTGAAATATTTGGAATTCTATTATGGAGAGATCTTCTAGGGACTAAATAAAGAACCATTTCAGTGACATTCTAACACACATAGTTGGTGGATTGGGAATATTCAAGGCCCCATAATATTGATAAACTTGAACAGGGAACTTGGAAAATAACTACAATTTAATCTCATCATATTTTTTTCTTTATATTCAATCTCATGTTACATGGGTTGGCTTGTGGTGTATTAATTTTATAATTTATGGAATCATCTAGATTTAATCAAACTATTTTTGAAAAGCTCATCCGGGGATCCCATATCAATCAAAGCACAACTATGTAGTATAAAATAAATGGATCTATATTTTCTATTATTCCATAAAACAATTAATCATCATTGAAATTGTAAGCCAAGCATGAAAAATTTCTGCATCATTCGTGAAACTTGATTTTGATCCACCATCAACATAGTTTTATCAATTTCATGGTTCTTCTCTCAAAATGATCAAATCAACCTCAACAGTCGACATCATCAATTTCATAGGTATCCAATTAATCTGTTGATCTCTATTATAATAATATGATTAGTTTTATTTATAATGGTTATGAGTTTGGTTTGTTTCAAAGATCTCTAGTCTTTTTTTGATGATTTTAATCATCCACTATTTTTGGCTTCAGGTAGAATGAATTCAATATACATTTGAGTATGTGTTGATCTTGTGTTTTGATGATATAAGACATAAATAATTTACGTGGTTAATTTTTAAGGTGGTTGATCATGATAAGGTTAAGGCATGATATCTGGATATAAATTACCATGGATAAGGGGAACGATTGGTTCAACCTTCAAAAATTCCAAAAAGAAGTCAAATAAAGAGTCAAACCATTTTTTTTAATATAGGTCATATGAAGCATGGTGGGTGGCCTATAATTATAGCATAAATTTCTCTATCCATGTAGAGGTATCTTGAATTCATTGTATGGAGTCTCAGAAGTATGTTGAGATGATATGCACTTGTGTTTTGTTCCCTTACCATGATTGGGAAAATAGATAAAATACTCATCTTTTTGTAGGTTATCAATCATATTTTGGTAGATTAATTATTTTTATCTAAAATCTTCTATCCTTTTCCATTTTTCATGCATTATTTCATGATATGTTAATATATGAATTATTTTTTTCTCAATAATTCTCAATGTTTTGTTAATTACCAAATTCAACTGGATAACCATAGGACCACTTCATCACACGATCTCTATAGACTTTTCAATTATTATGTTTTCATCCTATATAATAGAAAATAAATACTCAATATAGGTTATGTATCTATTTTCATATAATTCAATAAACTATTTATGAACATTATTACATGTAACTTATCATTAAATTTTAATATATTAAAATTTTAATTTTGATACTTTTAACATTAAATGTAAAAAAATATTTAACTAATTTATGATTGAATTCGTGAATATGTAATTAGTTTAATTACAAATTTCTATGAGAATTAACTAAATATAAATAATTAATAATACAATTAATATCATTATTTTTCATATTTATAAAATTTTGTTCCAGTTTTTATCAAGAAACAATAAGTGAATTCATTACTCATTTTTTAAATTAGTTTAAGGGCATATATCTTAAAAAATATTAATACCATAAATTATACGCATATAATCCCCCCCCCCAATATTGACTATAACACTCCATGGAAATTTTGAATTCAATAATTTGATGAGATAGACCACCATAAACATAGGTACACAATCGACAAAAGAAGATAATTACATATTCCTAAACTATTTATATTATCTTCTATCATTTATTAAATTAATTAACAATATCACGTCAATTCTATCACAAGATATATTTAGTAGTTATAAATGGAAAGGATCATAGTGTAATAATGATATTAACAAGAGGGTAAATCCTAAATTAATTTCCCCAATGTTCTATTACCAAGGATTATTTTCACACAACCTTGATAAATCATAAAATAAATTACAATATATCATCTCTCCCATATTCATATCAATTTTTAACTCCCCAAACATATCCATTACATTATTCAATTATAATTTATTTAATTTATCCTACCCATATTTTCACATATAAAATTTAAAATGAGAGAAGATAAAGTATGAACAAAATCTTCTCGAGTCATCAATTATCATCATTCCCTAAATTTCATAGTCAATGAATATAACCAATACATTGGAGATTACTCTTTGGTCCCTAACTCTTATTTGATGGTCAAAAGACTCATAAAAATATATATATGTGTGTGTGTGTGTGCTTTTTTAGATTATTAATTCTTCCAAATCAGATCCCAAGTCCATGATTTACTTCGGTATAAATGATTAATCTTATATTATTTTAGGTAGTCTCCCAGAAGTCCAATTAAATATATAAGGACTATTTACCAATGTTTAATTTAATCATTCCAACACCATAAATATATAGTTTTTGAATCAATATGTTCTTTCTTATTTAAAACCCTTTCCCTAAATCTGAATAACTAAATTTTGTGAAATCAGAAGAAATACCCTAAAAAATCATCTAGCAATAACAATTCTTGAACCAAGGAAATCTACACACAAATAGCATATAATTTCTCTAGGTTATAAAATAATGAGTTCTTATTTTAATACCCCCAGAACCACACTTGAATTTATAAAAAAACATGATTTAAATTTAGTATTTGAAAGATGTTTTTTTATGGATCTTTACATTATTTGAATCCACATACACAAAAAATAAGACGAAAAAATGTATTCACATTATATGGTATGTTAAACTCTTCAATGGTGATATCATATACACCATTATAATTTCATTAAAAAGGAAATAATTTATATAAACATTAATTTCAGGAATTAATATTGAGAATAATATCAATTAAAATAGGCCATTTAGAAGTCAATTTTTCATTAGAAGCTCGGAGAATATGTGACAACTCGATTTGTTCATTTAAAAAATATTAATAGAAATTATTCTCATACTTTCCAATCACCATTAATTATTTCATTGAATTTTTTACATTAATCAAAACTACACAAAATGGAAAAAAAATTTAGTTCCCATGTATTCTACAATCCAATTTGAATAATGTTATGTAGGAATTATCATTCTCTTTGAGGATAATGTTACCACTTTATCTCCAATTCCAAACAATATTTTTGGATGAGCATGTCATGGATAGATTATAAATTTAACTTATAAAATTTTGAATTTTAATAATCTTATCTTATTAATTCACCATGTTCATCCATCTATGTCATCATATTCTTTCTATCAATTATAAATTCATGGTTTTCCATCTTCTTTACCCATTAATATTTGAGTTTAGCTCAACCCAAATGTTTCAATTATTTCGATAAATAATTATATGTGTGTACATACCTCAGAGACTATCTTGGGATATTATATATTCCAATGAAGAATCCAATACTTTCACATGACAATACTTTATTTTGGGTTGTATCAAAATTCCTTTATTTTCTATTAATTTCCCTACCGAACACCACTTCGTGACATTTTTTTGTGGTATAAGGATCAGGTTTTTTATGCCATCCATATTTTTACATCAGTGCAATCATGTATTTATTGTTAATTCTTATTCTTAAATCACTTTTTATTAATTGGGGATACTTGAAATATTAAAAGAAATTTTTTAAAAAAACTCCATGAAAAAATAATGATTCATCAGTTCCGGTTTATATATCCTCAATACAGTATAAAACATTTTCTTCTACTATAAATAAATAGGTTATCAAAAAGACATGGTAAATGGGCTCATGAATTTTTACTAGAATTAAATATGTATTTCGTAAAAAAAATGTGTTTTGGTCATTTAATGTATTTTGTAAATTTTAATATCAAACTAGATGTTTGGGAATGATTTACCAAATATAAGGGAATCATTTTAAAATTAACAGAAAATATAATCCATCTTCCTAGAGGTACATTTTGGTACAAAATGTCCTCCACAAGAATGTGTATGAAAAAAATATAATAATATTTTTAATTTATTCCTTATGGATTCATCTATTAATTATGTTGACTTTATAAATTTTCTATAAATATTGTTAATCAAGGACATAATACATTTATATTAATTTTATTTTAGGATTTCAACGCTCACTAATAGAGGGGTTCCTTTGATGGGACTAGAATATTGACCAGATCATCACACATGGGAATATGGGTTATTCATCACTGTTCCATGAAATGGAAGGAATCATCCATGTTCATATCAATGGGTGGTTATACCGATGTTTTGTAAGAATATCTACTAAATTGGTTGGAATACCAGTTCTTATAGAACTTTTTCCCTTGTTTTACAATTCAAACAATTAAACAATAAACATCCACATCAATAGTATCAGTTTTTAATCAGACTTTTGAAATATATGTCCCAATTTTTTAATATCAAGGTCAAAAATTAATTTATTTCCTAATAGATAGGACCAAAATATCACTTAAACAATAAAAAATTGAATATTTATAATTTATTACTGTTTTTTTATTTATGGTGATTTATGTGTATGTTATCTGTAAGATATATCTTTTAGGTTTATATAACTTTTTTTGATATAATGGATTCTAAACCTATTTTTGATGTAGTAAAAAATATACCAATGGTGGAATTAAATTTATGAGGGTTTATTTTGAGGTTTCTATTCATGATCTCGTTTATCTTATAGGGATATATCAATGTAAAATCATCAAAAAAAATTATCTCTTTCTAAATTAGGTTTTTATGGAAAAAAATAAATCCCCTAATAAACATTCTCTATAGTGTTTTCTAAAAAATGCATAATCTATCTCATAGTTGTGGGTAATGAAGTGTATAAATCAAATAAACTTTATCCATATTTAAATTAATACTATCCTTATATATTATGTGTCCTGAAAAAAAATATCTTTTATATAATAAAATTAAATTTTCATGTTCTAAAACTAGGCTTTTGACAATTTATTTTCTTCAAAAAAATAATTACTATCAAGATAGGGTTCATAACATATTTTATAAGTTGTGAAGTTTTTATGAAATACCTCAATGAACCCCAAAAAAAATTTAAACCAGTTTACCATGCATCGTAAAAATATATATGGGGAATTATAATTATTGAAGGGAGTAATTTAGTATTAAAATATACTAATGGAGTAGATCAATCATGTATTTTCATTGTCTTCTATAACTATTAAATGCTAAAAACGCATATAAATTCATTAAAGTAAACAATTGTGACCCGATTTATCTAATCATGCTAATGTTTTTTATATAAGGGGAATAAATGATTTTCCTTTCCATGTCATATGGTTAAATTTTTTATAGTCTATAATGCCACAACCTTAAACATTTCATAATCATGATATAAGTCAATAATTAAAAAAGAGGATATATTTAGGAATATGGATTTATAAAATTAAAATAATATTGATAAATATCATCCCATAATCATACAAGAAGATCGTTCCAAAAGGGTATCCATTTGTTACATAAAATAAAACCCTTTTAAAAATAATACAATATTTCTTTATATGGATAATAATCTTCATGACAAATTCTATTCTTTTACTTATCCTTATACCATATGAACATATTTTTATAACATGGGAGAGAACAAAAATCACATTATAGGATACAAAAAAATGAAGTAAAACACATATCCATTAATACTATAATACCTATAAATAATACTTTTCTCCCATAAAACATAAAATCTCTTACATACCTCATAAAATCATAATATTCCTAAAAAACTCATAGAAATAATAAATCTGAATGGTAACTTATGGAATTCATATCATACATTCATTTGTTCTTTCAAAAATAAATAGGGAGTAACCTTCATGGTTATGTTTGGAATAACCATCATATTATATTACTCAAATATCATAAGAGAACCACTATCATTTAACTATGTCTCATTACCCAATGAATTAAAGAACTACCATTGGATGACCATCACTAATTTTATCACAGAACCTCCCATATACATAAACAATGTCCATGAACCTTAAATTTTCTTACTTCATTCCTTTTAGTCCTATATATATATTCAATTTCTTATGATCATATGACGTTTAATTTTTCCTAAATATCGAAATCATTTTCCATGGGTATGATTATTTCCTAAACTTCATACCATTTTTCTTACAGTGTTTTCATGAAATTTATTTTATTATTTTAGGTAATATTGATAATTATGTATCCTTTATTAAATATATATATTTAATAAGTCATATTGTTTATTTAATATAAGGAATTATTAAGAGATAAAATTCAGGGGTTATGGACTATTTAAGGTAAGCCTGAAGGGTTGGGGACTAGTTAATGAACTCCCCATGTCGCGTCAATAGATTCATGAGATGATATTAATTTTTGTAAAACCCATAAAGTTTGTTTCCAAGTAGTATATAAGTGTTTCTATGAATAAATTTGTATAATATTATTAATGATCTTGACGGTGGTTGTACATGTGAAAGATTCCAAACATCTAACAATTAATCATTTTCCTCATCTAGATAATGTTTTTTTTCATCCAGGAGATTTTGATTTAAAAGACGTATTTGAGAATTTCATTATTGGTTTATTGATTAAATGGAATCAATATTTCGTTATCAACTGTCCATATTTTTTATGCACTTCCTACACAGTTTTTTGATTACATGGTATGTGTGTTCAGTTGTTTAAAATTAAATAATTAATAATCTCATTAATTCTTTTTTTATTCCCTTATATTGTTCCCTTATTGTGAATTTAATCTCACCTTTTATATTTCCCACTCTCTAGAAGTCCAAGAATCATTCAATGAATGATATGTAAGGATATACAATATTGAATAATGTCATCCTTGAATGAAAAAAAATATTTTGTAATTACTGTATTCATTTTTAAAAAATGTCTCATGATTATATCAAGTTTAGAAAGAGTATTAAACTCTATAATACTCTGGTACTTAGATTAATTTTAATAATGGCAATGTATTAGTAGTAGATATGGCATCAAGGATCTCATAGTTAGGGTAACTATAGTTGGTATTAAATAAATTTTATTAGCAACTATTAGATCTGAATTTATCAAGACATATATTATTGAACATATACCTATTGTAGAAATTGAGGATAAGTATATAATAACATTCTAGAATATAGTTATGTAATTGATCATGTGGTTCTTCCAATAAATACATTCATATCTTGATATTACTAGTGGATGTTGTTCTACCATAGATGTACTTATGAGTCACAACTCAAACAAGGTGTCTTAGTCCTAAAAAGGTGTTACCTGGTACATGACAATAGGTCTTACTAAATACTTGGTTCGACACACTAAAAGGATATTCATAGGATAATTCACATTTTCATTAAAAATAATTATTAATGATTTAAATAGATAATGAAAATTTATGACCTTGGATAAACTCTTTTCCAAGAAAGGGCCTATGTGGGAATAAATTATTTTATATATATGTATTGGGGTTGTATTGAAAACCTTATATAAACACAAACTTAGTGATTAAACTCATATCAATGATATACATCATATTTATATTTAAAATTATATTAATATGTTTCTAGAAAAAGTATAAAATGTATGCTAGGTGATAGTAAATAAAATTTGGAACAGCCACATGAGTTGAACCCATGACCAAATGATGATAACATTTTAATTCCAACCACTGATCTACCCAGTTTCCTTCTTAATAGGTCATTTTATTTAGTTTAAAATTTTGATGCAAAAATATTCATGACAATACAATACTATATCTTTTTGAGTTTAGAGTTTAATATCTTTACCATATTGGTTTTTTAGAATAGTTAGAGACAAATGTAAAGACTATTCAATATGTTATGGTTCTCATGATCCATTAGAAGTATATTTATGATCTTGATGAACCAATGTTATTTTTTAGATGTCTATTTCATCAAGTAGAGGATGAATTTGAGTTTCATCTATGAATAACCAAAATATGGAATTTTTTATATGAAATTACAAAGTCTCAAGTAAGAATATTTCCTATTATTCTTAGGAAGCCAAATAATTTCCCAAGATAGAAAAATTAATCATAAAAAATTGTCCTAATACATTTTTTTGTTTAACTGATGAAATTATAATTCCTCGCAAATTTATCAATTTAAGTCCCTCAATGATCTGTTGATCCGTACCTTGTTTTCTATTGAAGACCATAGTCACTCCCTCTTAATATTTACACATTTCCTCCTTGTGTTTATCGCTAAATTCTACATGCGATCCCTACATAGAGACCTAGTTTTATGTTACTTCTTCTAGACTTTGTACCTCACATTCTCTCTTTCATAGATGATTTAGTTTAAACCCTTATCATGTTGTGGGATATATAAAATAGGAAATATGAAAAAATATATCACTAGGATCGAGTTTAAATTATGAGGAAACAATTTAATTTAGATGGGGAGAATGTAACACCCTGAAATTATAATATATAAACATTTGATTCTATAGTGTGTGTGACACAAAACACTAATATCGTTTGGGGATATAATATCCCATGAAAATTTAAGATATTTATTATTTTTGAAAAATAAATTCAATTATATATATTTATTTCAAACCATAATTTTTTAGCTTCTGTGATATTAAATAAATACATTCTTCGATTGTTTACACTACATGAAAGACCTAATATCGCAGAAGAACAATATATTATTAAAATATAATTACTTAATATAATTACACATTACCGAGATATTAAATTTGGGGTTATTATTATTATTAACTAGGTTATCAAAACTTGTGTTTTAAATAAATAAAAAACTAATTCATTCGTCACAAATTAACTAGATGTCAATATAAAAACCAATTAAATATAATAAATGTCTTTATAAATTATTCTTTAATACTCATCAAATAATTTTTTCCTAAAAAACTATATTAATTACTATTGGGAATTATATTATTGAAATATATACTTCATATATTAAAAAACATTTTTTATCATTAACATAATTTGTTTGATAAACATAAGATAAGAACAACCCTAATATTTCACATAAAACCCTATATTTTTATAAATGTATTTTTAAAGAATTTTAATGGAGAATAAAATTTAAATATAATTTTGGGAAATTTTATATAATTTATATGTCCAAATAAACATCATTATTCAAATATGAACAGAAAAATTTGGAAAGGGTGAATTTTTTGTATTTTTAGGGCATGTTTCATTTATTTAATGAATAGTGGCAGATACTGAATTTTAATTGAAAACTTCTTTTTCACCCAATTTTTTTATAGAGTAGAATTTTGTAATAATTTGGTTATAAAAAATAATTAGATCAATTATACATCTATAAATCCAATTTATTTAATTTTAATAAATTTATCATTGAGATTTGATGTAAACACATCTCAATATTTTGTACATTTTTACTTTAAAAACACACATTGATATCTTGTATATGGGATATAATTTAAATTAATTTCTAAAACATGTGATATTGGTATTCTGAAAAATGGATTTTTTATTTTTTTTCATCATAATTTATAATATCTAAAATATTTTACATAGTTTTTTACCAAAATTATTAGTGAATTTGATTAAAATTACAAACAACTCTTAGGAGAAAAAAATTGCATAACGAGGGAGTAAAACATAATATTACGGACCAAAATGACTGATATACTTATTCAAAATATATTTTATGCATAATGATCTACCATATATTCCCCCTTATTATTTTATTTTATTATTTGAGATGTATAACATGGTAAAAACATTGGTGGAATTGACTTTTCGATAATTTAATAGAGTTCAATTATTCGCTACAATAAAAAATTAGTCACACCTTTTAATTACTCACACATATGAAGATAAATTTAAAAGTTAAATATCTACAAAAATATATCTTGATATTCCCCCAAACTCATCCTATAATTCTCCATTTTTAATAAATCCATACAATTAATCCCTTTTGGTTCCAACCAAAAATAGATACCCAAAAAAGAGTTAATATCTATTTTAAATATCTTTAGTTTTATTTCCATTCTCCAAAAAATAAGCTATAAAAATCCCATGATAATAAAAAATATCATAAATATACTTAAATGTTGTTATCTTATGGATTTTACCTAATCTTTCAAACAAAATCATGTAATGGGTAACGAACTTTCCATTTATGTATAGGGAGAACTACCACCTCATTAAATGATGATTGTTCATTATTCCATTATCACAAAAAACAGTGAAAATAACGATGTAAATTATGTATATATATGATATATATGATATATATAATTTCTTTATGATTCTTTAATTTTTATATATTACATTCTATTATGCTTTCCATTTTATGATAATATGATAACATCATTTCTAGAAGTGTGGACTATAACCTCCTAGAAGTGATGAGATTTATTCTCAAGATACATGGAATGATTAAAGGATGGTTTTAATTAAAAATATGTGAAATTCACAAAATATATATAATATTAATTGCATAATAAACTTTCTAGAAATATTATTTATATAAATTTCATTATTACCCTTTCATTCTATATATTTTTAATAATGGCTCCTTTGACCATTTATGAGATTCCAAAGTTGTTTTAACACATAAAACAAATTTTATCAAAACTCTAGATGAAATTTTAATTTTTTTGATTACTTCATTTCTACTTGGAAATTTTTTAAATAAATTATTGATAAAAGTGAAAAAGTTTTTCAATGAATTAAATAATTATTACGTGTTTATTGTTTATGAATATAAAGATGCATGTGGCTAATCAGACTCAAGGTTAGGTATTCTCATCTAACTTTTTACATATGTGAGATAAATGTCATATTAACCACTTATCAATTTTTTTAATGTATCTACATTCTCTATTGATATATTATATCATTTAAAATTTTACCATCATGGTATTTTAAGAATTAATTTAATATTATTCCTTTGTCACTCTTATGATTTAAAAATCTTGAATGTTGTGTGGGTATATTGGAATGTTTAAATATTATTTTCCACAAGAATATTTTAAGTGATATTTCATGTTTATTTCCATTAAAAAAAATCTTTTATCATTATTGAATAAATATTTAATTTTCCTCCCATATATTTATTCATGACATTTATTATGAATTATTACCATTACCCACTATTTGGTAAATAATTGTTTTGAAAAAATGGTTCTTGGAAATCCCAACTTCATTTTTTCTCTTTGGTTGCAAAAATAATTTTCTTATAAAACTATATTTTTTAAAAACGTTTTCAAAAAAATTATCATTCCAAAGATAATTTAATAATTACATTTTTACCATTCTTTATTTAACTAATTATTTCAAAATAATCTTCTAGCCACTTTACCAATAGGGAATTTTATTAACCTTTTAACCATGAAAAGTGATTGTTATTTTTATCATGTATGGAATCTAATGATTTACCTGTACTCATTTATTTTATTTTATTTTCATTTCATGTTTAAAAGGATTCATTTAACAAAATATTTTCACAATTAATTTAAAAGAAAAATTCTCTGAAAATCATTTTCAAAACTAAGGGATATATTCCTCATTAAAATTTAAAAATTATATTTTTTAGTATTTTTATTCATCAATAACAGAGACCCTTTATTTTTATCCACATTGTATATTTTTTATTTATACCATCCTTATTAATTATCAATATAGTTTATGATTGATATGGATAAGGATATTATTGAAATTCACTTCCATTATTTATTTTATACACTTAAAAATATTCATTTTTATGATCATTAGAAGTTCAATTTTTCCAAATATTCAATGTATTTTTTCATGGATATGATTATTACGTAAATCATATTCCATTTTTTGTGGTGTTTACTTTGAACGTTATTTGTTTATTTGGGAAAACATAGATAAATTTGTACCATTTATTAAATAAGGATATTTTAAAAGGCATATGATTTATTTGATATGAGATATTATTGGGACATGAAGGATACTGGTGGGAGCCATTTAAGGAAACCCTTACGAGTTGTGGACCAGTTAATAAATCCCCACTATGCAGTGGTAGTCTAATGGGATGAAATAATATGTTGACAAACCCATCGAGTTTGTTTCCAAAAAGAATATATGGGTATCTACCAACAGACATAAACCATCTTCTAAAAGGTCTTGATGGTAGTGGATTATGATATAGATACGTGTCAACCAATAACTAAGAATTTCTTTCTATTAGATTTAGTTATTATTAATCGATGATATTTCATGTCGAAATGTTAGTGGATGACTCTCATTGTCATTTTATTGATTAAATGTCTTGTGTTTTTAGTTTTTACCTTTACAAAATGGTTATTCAGTTCTTTATCAGTTTATTTATTACATGATATATGTTCTTAGTAATTTACCATATTATACTTATTATTATAATAGATTCATTATTTCTACTGGTATAATTTACCATTTCTGTGAATTTGATATCACCTTTATTTTTTCTTTTACCCATGAATCTGAAAAGCCTACTATAAAAGATATGTAGGGATATACTATATGGGATAAATTTATATGGTAAGGGAAAAATATTTCATAATTGCTGTATTCAGTTATAATATATGACTCATCTATTTATCTAGTCTACCAAGACTACTAAACTTTTTAGTCCATTATGATATAAATCCTTGTAAATATTTCAATGTAATCATAGTTGACACAAACTCTAGGATCTCTAGGGTCGGGTCACTACATTCAATGACTATACATCTTAAAAAAATTATCCTAATTCATAAATATCCCAATTATACCATATCTTAATAAACAAAATAAATGATTTTAATGTGAAATATGGAAGAAATGTAATAAAATGAATAAAAATAAATACACTCAGGGTTTTAATAACATTTAGAAAATTAGTTTTACTCAAGTATTAGGTTTTTTGATGATTTTGACATTAATAGGGTAATGTTGGTTCACATATAATGATATATTTATGAAAGGTTCAATCATCCTAAAGATTATGCCACTATATATATAAAAAATTCTCTAGAAGAAAGAATATTACATGAAATCTCTTGAGTACATGATCATCACAAGGGGATGGCTTAATAAATATGAATAAGTGTCCTTTTCATGAATAAAAGTGTACCTATGTAATATTTTAATATCATGTTGATGGGGTAATTAATATATAATCTTACTTTTCCAAGACCATTCTGTCCAATAGTCATAACTAAACTTTTTATAGGGCCATGTTTTACTCACTAAATGATATGTGTCTTTTCCCTTTTTGTCTAAACTTCTAGTAATACATGAATGGTTATGTATTTGTGAGCACAACCTTCATTTTATCTCTTTCCACCCATTATTATTTTCCAACCTAGGAAGTCTTAATGCCCATTTATTAATTTTTCATGCAGTTTAATTTTATTAACCCAATGAAGGGAATGTATTAGTGAGAAAACATATGAATATTTTAAAGGAATCCATTTACATATATTCCAAAAGATAATACTTTATGTATATTATAATCATTCGTAATTTATAAATATAATATAATCCATGAAAATTAATGGATTCAAAACATGGCACATGACTTTTATCAAGGCCATCCAATACATGTTTTTAATGTGAAAATCATATTTGTAATGAATTTATGTTTCTTAATTTATAAATCATATCTAAAAACTGAGTGGTAATATATTAACATGTGGTGGTCAAAATTTATTTCAGGATTCCTTTTCTATAATTTCAATATGACCAAAATTTTTGTCCCATTAATTAATACGTTTATTTTTTAGAATTTTGAATTATATTTTGTAACAATATTTTTTACGGTTATATATAATTTATTTAATGAATGAAATGTGTATTTTTATAAATATTTGACTTATAAATTTCCAACAATTATGGTTGTATATAATTTAAAACAAAAAACATGATATATATAGATATTGTAGTGAAAATTTCAAGAGATTAATGATGAACCCAATATAAGTCATGAAACTAATAAAAGGGGAAGATATAAAATGGTATAAATGATATACCTTATTCCATTATATTAAACATAGAAAAATAAAATTTTTTAATACAGTATATGTACATACTTCTCGGATAGAACGAGTCCAATTCATATATCTATATATATATTGAAAATGAGGATCATTTATTTTTAGTAGAAAGGTAATAATTAACCCATTTTTTATTGTGATACCATATACATTGAGGAGATTTTATTGTTAATAAATTCATGCTTGGTTGAAGAATGTTAAATTTTGGTCTCACTAAAATTCGTGTGGAAATATAAATCCATCGATATATAGATATGGGAAATAGGCCTCTAAAAAATTCTAACTCTTAGGCATTATATAACATGGGAAAGGTATGGGTGATCAAAAAAAGGTAATAATAAAACCATGTTGGAATTAATAAACTTATAATAACATTATGGAAATCCTTAATATAGATTGGAACTACGGTTAGGCCTATGATAAGGGAATTGTGTAGCACTACATATCCTAAGGAAAATTGAAACGTGGCATAGATATTTCTGGAAAGGGGTAGTTTTTCATAGGTTTATCGAACCATATCCGTATTGGATACTTATTAATACAAATCCCTTGATTATTCTATAAAAGAACACTCTCACAAAAATAGGGCTCCTACGTAAGGATATATTTTATAATTTGAAGTCACGTAGAGTGGACCACTACCATAGGTATAATTTTATATAGGATAGAAATAGATGTAATGTATTTTATCATTATAATGAGTTTTCCAAATCATTATTCAATTTATTCCCATGATACATGGAGCCACCACAATAGTAAAAGTAATTTATAATGTTATAAAACATAGATATATTTGTAATCTATTTGAACATGTCATACATAGATGATGTAAATTGTTCCTTGAAATTTATGAATTTTAATTAATAGAATATAAAATATTAAGAGTATGATGAAAGTAATTAATTTAAAAACCTCAACTATACCCCTATAATGTATCAAATTTATTTTGAGTGTCTTTATTTTTAGTACTCAATGCCTTCCTAGGGGTTACATAGTTTCTAAAAATAATTTTTTTTCCCATTTATTACTAATGGGGTCCATTCATATGACTCAATTAACCCATTATTGATAGTTATAGGGGTAAAAAATATAAGAATCAATGTTCTTTTGTATTTTGTGATGGAAATCACAAATAACGGATTTTTCATTTCAGATAACAGTATCTCAACATATGTATTCTGGTTTTGTGGTAAATCCGCAATGAATGGTATAAATTAGGTTGGGTGAAAAAGAGATGTCCAAAATGGTTTTAAAAGCTCTTAAATTACTCTATCAGGTTCTTGGATGTCTATTTGTAGAAATTAAATAGACCATGATGCCAATGGAGGATAATGTAAATGTCACATGAAATGAAGTGATGACTCGATATCTAATGGGGTATCTTGGTTATTAGTTACAAAATGAAACTCATTTCTATTAAAATAATAAATTAAAATGATCTTTCGACACTCTCAATAAAAATATAAGGTGTATAAAATGATGAATGACCAATAAAAATAAGGTTCCAAACAATTTAATTTCATTCATGAGTGACTGCTCTAGGAATTTTAAGATCACATGGGATATACCATGCATGGTATTGCTTATGTTTATGTGGTAAGGATAGATTACCAATACATTTAGGGTTTTACGAAAAATAAATTGCGTCATGTATATTATATTATGTCAATTTGGAAATTCTATTATTCAGTTTAGAGTATTGTAACGAGGGAGAGGTTTTTTGAATGATTGATAAAAAACAATGATTCTTGTCTTCTATAATAAATATTGAAATCAGGAATAATTTATATAAAACTTTGGTTTTTTGATTCATTCAGATATGACTATCACCAAGATGGCGACAATCTATTCTTTCCATGCATTATTTCTTTCTAAATGTTGGTGGCCACTAACATAATGGTTAGTGATTTTTCCTCATAGATAGTACATGATTGATGGGTTGTCCGCTCCTCCGTATATGGATTATTCTCTGAAACTCCTTTCCACATCTTGGTCTCCCTCATATATTTGATTCATGTATTGGAAACTCATTTCTTATTCCATATCAAAGTGTATTTCAGTTAATTATGATTTATTGTAATAAATAACATATAATCATTTTGAGAGATCTGATGACAACATTTAAAACATATAGATCTTTATGGACAATTGGTGACCTAGTAGATTATAAATACTTATTAATTTAATGTACATAGAATCTATTTTTTATTTGGAATCATTAATGAATTTTAATGGCATGTTTTTCATGGTTTTAAATTATTTTGGGAATATGTTGGTCAATGGATTCATATATTGAATAGAAAAGTTTTTCAATGTTTTATCATATTATGGTGAGTGGTTGTTTGTTAGATTAAACATCATCCGAATATAGGGTTGTTATTGATTATACATCTATTTTATATGTGATAATAATGTATTTAAAATCATATGGGGATAGGTTGGTTGTAGATTAGTTTTCCAAATTTGGTATATTTTCACACTTTTATGTTGTATCTTACCATGGGTAAAATGTACAGATTTTACGGACATATTAATGGTCTAGGATATGACCTTAGTGTAATTTCCCATTTCTGTATTTATTTATCATTAGAGGGATTTCATACATACCATTATAGGATACATATATCAAAACCCACATAGTTAAAGTGCACTATTTTTATTTAATATAATATGAGAGGTCTATATAGTTTAAAATCATGTGGTAAGGATTATTGTGTCATATAAGTTGATAGTTCAAGGAATATTGTAGGACATATATATAGAACTAACCTAGCTCTTGTTGGTTTTATATAATATAAGAGTGGGGAATACACATGTGTGTCACCTGGAGTTGGGGTTTCATCCTTGGTGTGGGGGTCTCATCCCATGGAGATGTGGGGATTATGGAAGTGGTTTTCCCAGGTGTTAGGATTTCATACTAGATGTGGCAGTTTCATCATATGGTGATGTAGATATAATGCTTGTGGGTTACCCATAGTGGGGGTCTCATCCCATAGAGTAGAAGGAGGTGAAATCCCATGATGATAATGCATAGGGTATCGTGGATTCACCGCACAGGGTTGGGGTGTGGTTTCATTACATGTCATCCATACCTGGGAAATAACATATTCAATTAAAATGGTAGGGATACACATTAACATAAAGTGTGAGGATGTTGTTATATAGTTTTAACTAGTTTCAATAGAATGTTAGGATATGTAGTTTAATACCATACATCTTGATCATGGGATAGACCTACACCAAGGGGGACCATTTCCAAGTAATATTGAACGGTACAACACTAGGGATTAATACCAAGATAGGTGGGAAATTTTCTTTAATGGTGAAACCTTGAGGGGTTGGGTTTTTACTACAAAGGCACATCCATGTATTTCATGGAGAATGAACTTCTCTAATGAAGTGGAAAACAAGGATCATGATGTCAGGGTAACTTTTATTAAGAGAGGTATGCATTTTAGTTTTTATTATTATTTCAAAAATGTGATATGATATTCTAGTCCATGAATGATGTAGAGATTAAAAACATCAGTGTTTTTGATATAGGTCTTGCAGGTAATCAATGAATTGGTCAACCCTGTCAGAGTAGGATTTGGAACCATTGCACTCAGCTTGCTAGCATTTTTCCTTGTGGGAAGAATGAATTTCTAAAAGAAACCAGATATCATTTCAAAATACTATATAGTTTTAGAGTAAATTGGGGTTATTTTGAATTTATGTGTGTAACCAAAGGAAACATCATGGATATTTAAGGAATACTTTCTTATAACTCCTAAATACATGAGATACTCAGGGTTATGTAATGGAATATTCTGTTGAAAGAACCCCCAACACTTTTGTGGAATTTGGGCAGGGAAATCTCAAACACAACCAAATTAAACATGTTCTCTATGTGCGATTATCTAAAAAAATCATACGTTTAGGGGTTCAATTAAATGTATTTTTTAGGGGATGCTTTTGAAAAATATATGTGTAAGTGAGATATGATTCTTCATATTTGGAAATTCTATTCTCAAATGTTGAGTGATGTGAAATTCAATTCTAGATTAGGATTCTTAAAGAATGAAAAATCCACCTTCTTTATTCATTGTGTTATCCCCATGACTATCCATGTGGCAGAATCACATAATGGATAGGTTTCAATGGTTACATTCTCTCACAAATGTTTTGTACACAAACAATTAGATTTCTATGCATGTGGCTAATATTTTTTACCATCACCTTTTTTAGAATTGTAACTATTATGTTGAACTAAAAATCATGGTTTATTTTGAATTTCATTCAATGATATGTTATTTTTTTCCATTCTAGAATGTTTAATACATTACCCTGAGTTTGAACACAATTTTCAACTTGATCCCAGAATAGTCTCTTAGGTTTGGTCATGTATCTGTTTTTGAGAAAAACCAACACTATAAATTTTAGAAATGATTATAGTGACTTCAAATTTCCCACTCCGAGCCTCCAAATTATGGAAAATATGTCACTACAGAACAGTGTTATGAGTAAAAAAGAAATGTTAATAGAATTTTTATATATTTTCTGGAGAATTTAGATCTATTCCACACAAATGAATTATGAATGCATGTAAACAAGGGTATATATCAATAATAAAATTCGTACAGGGTTATTATAATGTTGCATGACTTCCATGCATGGGATTTAATCTATGAGAAATTCAACTAAATCCATTTGTCCCTACACCAGTTCTTTAGTTGCAATATTATCCAATGTAATCTTTATGGGACAATACATTCATTATGTGGAATCCCTTTTGTGAGAATAATCACAATGTATCATTAATTTGAACTATTTTTGGAATATAAGAGTAATTTCAGAATTTATACATTTTAAATCCTCAGAAAAACTCTCAAATTTCAAATTAAGCCAACAATTTTTTTATCACCATAACTACTTCTTATAAAAATAAAAATTGATATAAAAATTGAAATTATATATTCTTAGAGGGTCATTCTAAAGAAAATGATGTTTTTTTACTAATACTGGAAATGAATTGTTATTTTTTAATAAATATACAATTTTTACATATAATCATACAATTTGATGATGTTTCTATCTTATCCATGGATGTTAACATGGAAATGTGATGTTATTATTATCATGATGATCATATCAATTGTAATATTTCTATTTTTAACCAACCATCCATAAAATAAAATTCTAATATCATTTATACCCTAAGAGGCAGGTCAAGAATAAAAATAGGGGAACAACCATGGGATTAATACTTGCCCTCAAACAATTTATATATTGTTTAGGAAAATATATAAAACAACCAAATTCCCTATTTTTAAGACTAAAATATGAGATCTCTAGGAATTTAAATGATTAATGGGTTTGAAAACATTTTTGTTCTTCACAAGTGAAGAGTAGAGGGATGACTACTGGAATTTTTGACTCTATAATCTACTGTAGACATCATGGTTCTAGGTTTAATTTCAACATGATCTATTGTTGGATCCCTGTAGTAGTAGGTCATAATAGATGAATACCTCCCACTCCATCACGAGGAGTTGGAAAATATAATCATCAATGTTAAGCCTATTTATGGAATTAATCTAACGAAATTCCATTATGATGAATTCATACTAGATTCCAAAGCTTATAAGAATATAGATCGAACATTGGTAGCTGAAAATATCATGTTGGACCAGTTGGCACTGCTGTTGAATCTTCACCCACCTCCCCACACACATAATTATTTTTAATTAATTATGTGGTTGGAATTGTTACATAATGCAATGTATGTTAAAATTACTGGTCTTCCAAAGTAGTGTCTAATATGAGGGAGTCAGAGGAGGTCAGGGCCCTATTGGATAATCATGGAATATGTCTACTACTATGAATATTGTTATAGTGTGAAGGAATTTTATCCATTGGTACAACACATAGAATTTATAGAAACCTTCATTAGTGGTTGGTTTATTACATTTAGGGACTCTTGCACAACCTTATGACCATGTACACTATATATGGTTGTGATCATGGAATTTAGAAATAATTTTATCATGGGATTTGTGGTTCTTTCTCAGCACTACCACTAGTTAGGTAACATTTTCAGGTGGAACATTTCTCATAGTATCTATGTTTTCTTCCATTTTCTCCTTTTAAGGAAAAATGTTTAATTCCTATGGGGGCATGAGTATCTAAATTAAATCCACCCATGGGTTATTGGACATTTCCTCACTGTATTAGTGGGGTTCTACCAGGGACACTTAATGACGCTGGAGTGATGGTAATTACTATAAACCATTGTATAATAAAATATTATCCTTTATTGACCCCAATTGATCATAACTATTATTTTTTAAATGGGAAATTGGAATACAGTTGATATCTATATGCATTCTGTGGTGGCATGTTGGTCAAAAGTATTGATGGAAACACATACTATGAACCATACAAACCATCATGATTCAACCATACATTTTTCTCCATCTTTTTATGAGTGAGGTTACAATACATAGGGGTTGTTGAGAGATGAATCCAATTATCCTTCATCGTTTATGCTGGTTATTATTCATTGGAGTAACTGGGAAAAACCCCATACCCCCACCAAAAAACATTTTAATAGGTATATCCAAGAACTAAATTGAAAATTGGTTTATGGTGTAGCCTAGAGAGATCATGTGATAGTTGGTATGGAATGTGGAATAATCAAACAATGCATTGACATAGTAGGGTAGAATGTAGATTCTGCATTGAATTGGGCATCAGGTGGTGAGGGATGGAGATATTTTCTCAACCATGACTCAAAAACCATCCCCGACTCCACAAGATGGAGGGGAAGGGTTCCCTTATAATTATCCATAAGAGTAGGAATATAACTCCTACACTAAGAAGATTTATTTTAGGGGGAAGGAAGGAAATTTGTGCCTCATGTAGATATACCAAATAGTTTCTCCTTCCTTGTGTTCTAGGTGGAATGGGTGGTATTGTGATTATCTCAGAAGGTGGATCAGTAATGAAGAAGGCCCACCCTTTTGGTAACAAAATTGTTGGAGGTTAGGATAATAAGGACCATAAATCTAGTGCAATTCTAGGTTGGTTTTATTGCCATGAAGACATGGATAACTTCATTCATTAGAATAGGTTGCAAAATCCCACCACTACATAGGTGCAGGTAATGTTTTCCATGGATCCTGATGAGACAACATCTGTAAGGATTTAATCACATGAAAAACATTCTCTTATATCCAGTACATCAGTATCAAGTGATAAGGAGTCATGGGGTACTAATCCCAAATGGGTATGATACCATGAGAGTACAGAGAAAACACTATGGGAATAGTAATACATTAATCTAATCTTTATTGTAGTATGATTATCAATTTTTATGTGTTCTTATTCATTCCCTTTATTTAGTATTTATAACAATCAATTATGAATTATGAATGAATCAAATGACAGATATGTTGGGGCCTCTGTTGATGGTGAAGATTGAACCCCAATATGTATTAGGGATAGCACTTCATATTATTCTCCTGAGGCCTCTAGTGGGGAGGTGTCTATATAAGATGTTCGGAAGGAGGTTTTGTATTCCATATACATTGTGATCTTATACAAGGTTCCTTATCCTTGTATTCTAGAAGTGGCTACCATATTTGGTGGGGTTGGCCTTATAAGATGGTGTTTTATAGAGATCTTCATGGCTCCAGGTTATAAATTTATTTTATTCTAACTCTCTTCCAGTCTTTAGTAACCATTTGAATCTACTACAATGATATGTTTTCTTTAGGAAACATCTTACCTTTCCATAAATAGGGGCCAAAACATCGATATTGAGGTTCATACAAGGGTAGATGGGTCTCTAAGAGTGTAGTGACCACTTAGTTCTCTAGGAGTTAGAATTAATCAATATCACATCTCATGAATATCTCTTCCTTTTTATATAGTTTTTATATCTAATATGTTAATTCCTACATTTTGGAATAACTATCTTCAATTTTATGAAATTGTGACAAATTATATTTGTTCCCAAATGTTTTTGTAGCTAAGGGAGTTGGGAATCATTCTCTGTCATCGGACATAACACTTGGGTATTTTGTACACTCATGATTATATAATTAAGATCCTTGGAGTGAAACACATTAAAAACAATGATGTTATTATGATAGAGGGAAAACTAAAATATCATAAAGATACATCCAATGTTCATGAGATTCACTCGGATATCCCTCCCCATTAAATGGGCCCTAACTCAGTTAATATAATAGTTTATTTGGATCCAATTTCAACATTTCTAATGGATTTCTGAAAATATGATCTCTCACTACTTGAAGAACTATAATTAATTGGGTAATATTTCATTGAAGAGTATTTAATTGGATGTAATATTGCATGGAAGAGTATGAAGACATTCATTATCTAGACCTCAGAGGTGGACCTAGTAAGTAGGATGGGATATCACTTCCCCCAGTACCTTTATAAAAAAATCAATGTGGTGGATTCTCATTCTCTTCATGTGTTGTACATCAAATATGTTGTTAAGTTAGTTCATGTAGAACATCAAAAATTTGGTTCTAACTAGTACAAGAGGAAGTCTAAATATTAGAAGGTGCTATAGGAAGATGAAAAACAGCATTTATGACTGAAGAACTGAGCGAATGATAATAAATATATCATTAATGATCATATGGAGATCATCTAAATACTAAGGGCCTAGTCTACTATGTACAATGATAAGAATCAAAGGTTGTATCTCTTGGGGATGATTACTAGGGGATGTAGTATCTAGTTTTAATCCAAGATGATGTAGCATCCTTGATGCCTAGTGGGGATATGGAACACATTATTAGGTGGAAGAAGTCCATAGATGCTACTCTCTAATGGTTAGATGGGATGTAGTGGTCAATTATTTTAACCGATACTAAGGGAGTGCAAACTATTTTTTAAATAAAAAGGTTCCCCTAAATTCGGTAGACCATCCATAGTTATGAAATCAGCGGTAGTTATAAAAAGCATTGTTCATTGTAATGTCACTTATATTTTCATAACAATCCCTATAGAAAATAATTCAACCATAATCCTCTAAGCCCATAAGAATCATGCTCGATGTGAGGAATAAAGGACAAAAAAGGACTGATTTATTATATGATAGGGATAAGAATAGTGAGGATATAATGAAATATAAACTAATGGGGGATTCTTGGCTATGAAATCATTTATTTTAGAATGGGTCTCTATGTAGCCAATTTTATTTCCCAATGTCTAAAGATGAATGAGTGTTGTAATTCTACAGATATATGTATTAACCCGAACTATGGTGGAGGATGAAGGCCATCAATTGAGAAGGTTTTTATAGGTTTTTCATCATAACAATATTGTGGTTTTATTTATTTTACTTGTTTTAGATATATTTTAGTTATATATTTAATATATTATAGAGAAAGGATGGTTATAGTCTAGGTTTTTCAATTGGGTAGATTGTATCACTTTGAATTTGGGTATTACCATAGGGATAATTTCAGATTTAATGGTCATATTATTATTTTAGGATAGAAAATTTTGTAAAATTTCCCAATTTTGTTGACAATGAACATCATCGAGGAATCCTACATAACCTATTAAGAGACATATATCAAAATACACATAATTCAAGTTCACTATTTTAAGGTCATGTGATTGGATAGGTCTATGTAGTTGAAAATAATATGGTAAGGATGCTTGTGTTAGATAGGGTTATATAGAATAGGATATTTAGGGGATTACATGTATGACTACAGTAGTTCTGGGGGGTTTCATCCAATGGAGTAGTGGGTCTTACACATGTGGTGTTACATGGAGTTTTGGATTCATCCTTTTTTGGGGGTCTCATCACATGGAGTTGTGGGGCTTATTCAAGTGGTTTTCCCATGTGTGAGGATTTCAACCCTGGTGTGGGGGTGTCATCACATTATTATACGAAGGTTACACATGTAGGTTACCTATATTCAGTGCCTCTTCCCATGTAGGTTAAGGAGGTGACAACCCATGATGCTCATGCATGGGGTATCTTGTGTTAGCCAAAGAGGGTATGGTGTGAGGTTTCATACACATTCACCCATTCCTAGGGAGTCCTATATCTGATGCACAAGATAGGGTTAAATATTAACATCGTTTATTGAGGATTGTTTATGTTGTTTACCATCATGTGATTTGGATGTTGTTATATGAAGTCCAACATCCTCCACCTCGAGGGTTGTATTGACCTACACCAAGGGGAGAACATCCTCGTAAGAGATAATGTGGCACCACTAGGGATTAAAAGTAAGATAATTTCAAAATTTCACTTGATTATTCAACCTTCAAGAATTAGGTGTTTACTACATAGGCGCCTCCATGTAGTTGATGGCATAAACACCGCCTTGGAGAAGTGGAAAATGATGGCATTGATGTTAGGGTTACTATTAGTATGATAAATAGGATTTATAGTTTCTATGATTGGGAAAAAAAATATGATATGACATTGTAGTCCATTCTTGATGTCATTTTTATGTACAGTATGTTTGATGATACAAGTTGAGAGGGTAATCAAGGAATGGGTAAACCCTATTAGAGTATGTATGGGAACCTATGTCATCATCATGCACATAGATTTACATGATGGGAGGAGGCATTACATCAAGGAACCAGATTTTTTTGAGGAACTCTATAGTTTCATGTGAAATTGAGGACATGTGAATTGTAGTATCTATCATAAGGATACTTCATCGATCATGGAGGCATATTTTCAGGCAACATCTTAAGCCAGAAAATTCATAGTGATATATAAATGAGTATTCTATTAAAATAACCCTTCTGAGGAAATTTTTCACGTAAATATCATTCAATGACCAAATAAATATGGTTCTTATGTGAGATTATTTACAAAATTCTTCTATGTTTATGGTGTCCATTATATTTCCATATTTAGGGGATTTTGTGGAAAAAAGTATTTCTTGAGTGAGATCTGATGCATCATCTTCATAATTTAAATACTCAAATGTTGGGTGATGTGAAATTAAAAGACAAAATTGGATTATTCAAGAATGAATAACCAATTTTTTTGTGGTATTGGTTTTATTCTCTCCATGACCGTTCTAGAGGCAGATTCGCATAATGGGGAGGTTTCAATAGTTTCCTTCTCACGGAAAAAGATTTCATCACTAAAATTTATATTTTTTTCACGGTGAAAATATTGTTCAACCCCACCTTATTTACTATTTTAACCCTTATAGCGAATGGAAAATCATATTTCATTTACATTTTATTTCATGAACATTTTTCCACACAAAACTAGATTGTTTCATGCATTTTATTGATTTCTTGTGGATTTTTTCCTTCACCCCAAAATAGTCCCTTAGGTTATGTTCTGTATCTATTTTTGATAAATCAAAAGACCATATAATTTGAAATCTTTTATAGTGATTATAAATTTTTTCCCCTCCTTAGCATCCAAATTAGTGAAAAAAAGGTAAACAAATCATCGGTTTATGAGTAAAACAATACATTTATGTATTTTTTCAATATTTTGAGGGGAAATTTGATTTATTCCACACAAACACATTTTTCATGCATATGAACTAGGTTATATATCTATATAAAATTTTAAAATGGTGATTTTAAATTTTCATGGCTTCCATTCATGAGAATCAACATAGTAGAAATTGAACTAAAACTCTTGGTGTCGACTCCTAGGCTTTATTCACCAAATTCTCTCATGTCCACTTTATGTGATAAGTATTTCATGGTTTAGAAACCCTTTTATACGAATAAGCCCTATGTTGCATGAAAAATTACCATTTTTGTAATATAGGAGTTAATTTCACAATTTATACTTTTAAAAATCCCATAAGAACTCCCATATTTTAGATAAATCCAAACAATAATTTCACCCCAGCAGGTTCTTCTAGGAAATATAATGGATATATATACTAATATTCAATGGTATAAGAGAGTATTTTATGTGGAAACAATTTTTTCAAGTCTACTCTTTGGGGAGAAGGGATATTTTTTATGAGAAATAGAAAATTATCATATAACTTCATTTAATTGGATATTACGGCTATACCGGCCGTTGATGTTAACATGAAAAGGTAATTGTTTACTCATCATAATGATCATAACCATTGTAATATTTCTATTTTAAGAAATCTAGTCAGAAAATGAAAGAATAATACCATATTTTCACTATGATGGTGGTAAAGAATAGAAATAGGCGAATAACCAATAGATCAGAAATTGCTTTCCCACAATTCAACTATCATTCACGATAACATCTAAAACGACCACATAAACTTGTATGAATAATAGTATGTGAGATATAGGGAAATTTAAATGATCAATTTCTTTAGAAACTATATATTTTCATCACATAGGAATATTATAGTCCATAGTGGACACATATTGGACTATATATGGTAGTATGGAGGTCTTAGTTCCTCGTTTAATGCTAATCAGAGTTAATGTTGGATCCCTTTAGTTAGTGGTTATAATACCTGAATACCTCCACCTCTATCATGTGGATATTATAAATAAGTAGTTTGATATTCAACATATTATCTTAATTACTCTAAAAAATTCAATATGGTCACTTCCTACCATATTAGAACCATTGTAGGAACATACATCCGACACTAGTAGCTATAAATATATTTTTATGCCGAGATTGGTGTGGAATCATAACCACCCCCCCCCCAAACACACACAAAATTATATTGAATTAAATATGTTGCAAGTATTGTAACATAATTCAATTTTGATGAAACGGACTAATCCTGGAAGAGGAATCCATCCATGAATAGGGATATAGTGTGATAGATTTATATCAATTTTTAAGACACATGTAATTAATTTAAACCTTACTAAGTGGTTGGTTTCTACCATTTAGGGACTCTTTGATGGCCTTTTGACCTGGTACATTAGTTATGGCTATGATCCAGGATTCTAGAGACTAGGTTAATGTAGGGGTTTTGGTTCTTTCTCAGCTATACCATCAGTTTAGTCACATTATGATGGGGAACATTCCATGGAGTATCTAGGACATATTCCATTTTATCCATTGATGAAAAAATATTTAATTCACATAGGTTCATGAGTTTCCAAATTCAAATAACACCCCCCCACCCCACACACTACTCAAGGGGCTTCGTTACTCTATATCACTTGGGATTGACCAATGATGCCTAACGAGGCTGATGTGAAGGTAAATATTATAAAACATATTAGATTAATATATCATCCATTATCAACCCATTTTAATAGTAAATATTATTATTTATATGGGGCACTGGAATATCTATGAGATCTAAAATCATTTTTTAGTGGTATGTTGGTTGTAAGGATTGATGGTAACACATACTATGAACCATATACTCCGTCCTAATTAAACCAGAAGTTTTTCTGCATATTTTTTCCAGTGAGGTAAATTTACATAGTGATTTTTGGAGAGAGTCATCTAAGTGTCCTTTTTTATTTATAGTGGTTGTTTTTCATTGATGTAAGCATGAAAAACAATATACACCAAATAAAAAACATTTATGTCAGAACAAAATAGAAAAAAATTGAACAATATTTTGTGGTCTCCCAAGGAGATGTCATGTGATAGTAGGTATTAAAGGTGGAGTAATAAAAAATAAAAAGTCTTAGTTGGCCAAAAAGTAGGATGCACATTGAATTGTGCAACACACAACAGGGGATCATGTTATTTTATCTCTGTTGACAAAGAATCCTACACCAAATCCACCCAATGGAAGGGAAGGGTACACATAGAATTATCCAAAAGAGTAGGAATAGATATTCTAAACTCATTTTATTTATCATAGTGAGGCCCCAAGAATGGAATTGTAGTATAGTGTCGAGACACTGACTGATTATTCCATCATTTTGTTCTTGGTGGCATGAAAGATATTGCCACTATCTCCGATGGTGGATCAGTTATAATTAAGTATGACCCAGAATGGAACCAAATTGATAGAAAATATTTTAACAATGATAATATATCTATTGTAATTATATAATTTTATTCATACCAAGAAGACATGGTCACTATCACGCACTTGTGTGGGGTGGGTAATCACACCACTACTCAGGTGCGGGTAATTTTTTCCATGGAGCCTGAAGAGAAAATGCTTGTATAGATTTCACCACAAGATTAACATTCTCCAATTGCAACCACATAGACATATAGTGATGTGGAGTCATGGATTAATAATCTAAATTGTGTATGCACCCAATATAGTATGGAGGGAACTCCATGGGGAGACGAATACAATGAGCACATTTTTACTAAGGTAAGATTTTCAATTTTCCTTTGTAGTTATTCATTCCATTTCATTAATATATTTAATAGAAAATTTTAATTTTGAATGAATCATATGAGTAATTTTTGTGGCCTCTGTTGATGGTAAATAAGGAGCCCCAAAAAGTATTGGGTATTCCTCCTTGTATTATTATCTTCAGGGCTCAATGGGACAGGTGTCTATGGAAGAAGCTGGGTGGGATGTTCTGGATCCCCCAAACCCTTGATCTTCTATGTGGTTCCTTGACCTACTATTATAGAGGTTTATACCTATGTTGGTGGGGTTGGAATTCTAGGATGGCATTTTATAGTGATTTTAATTCCACCAGGTGATAAATTTTTCATTTCTAACTCTTTTAGATTATTCAATTACTATAAAAATCTACTATAATGAAATGTTCTCTTTAGAAAAAAACCGACGATACAATGAAGTGGGGCCCTACAGAATCATTTTTGGTACCTACTTGTGTTGATGTATATCTTGTATTAGAGTGACCACTCAATACTATAAGATTTTACCTTAATTAAGATAATTCTTCATGAAATTTTCTTCTTATTATGTAGTGGTATGTCTACAATGTGAATTCTTACATGTTTGAAAACCCATATTCTTTTGTCTAAAACAGTGCAAAAGGATATGTGTTCCTAATAGTTGGTTGAATATGACGGAGTTGGGATTCTTTCTCGAGCATATGATCCATCCCTTGGGTAGTCATACGCTCATGATTGTCTAATTCAGATCCTATGAGTGAATCCCATTTCAGATGTAGATATTTTTGTGATGGAGTCCAAACAAAAATGTGATGAACCTATTTCCACAAGTATGTAGTTTCACTGGGTTGTCCCTCCCCTTGACATCTTCCATTTCTCAACCGAGATACTAGCTTAGGTGGACCGAATTTCCATATTTCTTATCTATTTCCCTAAATTTTTTCTCTCACTACCTGAGGATATGTAATTCATTGGTTGATATTTCACTGAAGAGAATTTTATTTTTTAGAACATGGCTTGGAAGAGTATTCATTCATTTATCACCCATACCATATTGGTAGACCTAGTGGGCTAGAAGGGTAATCCCTTCCACAAAAACCTAAATATAAAAACTAATGTGGTGGAAGATCACTATCTTCATGTTTTATAATATGACTATGTCATTAGTTTTGTTCATGTAGAGACTTAAATATTGTATTCTATCCTATAAAAGGATATGTTTAAATAACAAAAAGTGCTCCTGGAAGCTAACCAACATCATTTAGTACTGAAGTACTAAGTGAAAGATCATGAATATTTCATTAATGATCAGGAAGATATCATTAGGCAAATAAGGTACTAGTCTTCTATGGCCAAGGCTAAGAAACAAGGGTGTTATCTCTCCTAGCTGATTACTGGAGGAAGTAGTATCTAGTTGGAATTAAAGATTATTAAGTATAACAGATGGCTTAGGTCGAAGTAAAAGATATTAATAATTGGACAAAGTCCCTAGGGTCCACTCACTAGAGGTTATATGGGATGGAGTGGTAGATTACAAAGGAATATCCTAAGGAAGTAGATAAATTTTATAATAAGAAGTTTCTATTGATTATGTTTGACCCTAAATAATTATGCCTTCATAGTTATTTATTTAATATTTTTTCATGTGCATGTCACATATTGTTGCATCTCAACCACTCTAGAAATGAATTGAACCAGAAACATATAAGACCACATGAATCATGATTGGTGTAAGCATCAATATAGAAATAGTGTACCACATACTTATAGGAGAGTTATATAAATATTTGTGTTAGAATGATATATAAAACACATGGGGATAACTGGATAGGAAATCATTGATTGAATAGTATGACTATGTATAGCCAACATCCTTTCTCAATGTGTGGTGGTGAAAGATGGTTGTAGTGCTAGTGTAATTGGAATTTACCAGATGTAAGGGGACAATACAAAACATGAATTGAGATCCCATGATCTAGATAACATATGGGATGACATGCAGATAGAATATCATTGTTGACAACATTCAAGACATAAATTTTGTTTTCTTTCTATCATTGATGGGAGAAAACAAACAATGGTTGGAAATATACAATTTTTAAAACAAGAGACCAGTCAAATGTCATCATAATTCCTTCAATTCATGTTCAAAGGATTTAGGTGACCTAGTGTTTCCAAGAAACATTGTACTTAGAGGTCCCATTTAGAAGTGGAAAAAGTCAAGAACCGATATCATGGAAGAAATGAACTATGTGGATGGGATTAGGGTATTTTTTGATAGATTTAAAAACATATAATGTTAAACAACCATGGTTCTAATCACATTGGGAAATAAAATCAGTCTAATAAATTTGTAGACTCTCTATCCATGGGGATCATTTATTAGGTTATAAAAATATGGATAGAGAAATAAATTTATGTGGTAGGTTACTAGAACATAAGGGTGAAAAGGATCTATAATTCAAGGGATTATGATACTTTTTAGTTTTATTTCATACAAACTGAATGGGAGGTATGCAATTTAATGTCCTTTGTAAATGACATTGAACTCATATTTTAACATCATCCAGTGATGGCATGATTGATTCTATTTTTGGATATGTATATTTAACCATGATACTGCATATTTTAACATTATATGGTCCGGATGTGTATATTGATGTTTATTGTCTTGAGACATAGGCATGTAAACTGACATGAATGGAAGGTGTAGTGGTTTGTCCCTAAATTTTTTTAGAACTAGTGGGTGGATCGACCATAACTTGGATTTTTTCAGATCATATGGTTGGTACAACATGATTTATAACTCATTATTTATTCTTTAATTTTATTCTGAGTCACACAGATGACAAAGTGGGTGGAAGTTTTCTATTAATTTTCATATTTCTTTTATTGGGTTTTCATCCAAGATGTTCTATGTGCCTCTTTGCTTACATAGTATAAGGTTATTTCACTATATCAAGATAGGTACATATTTTGGATCTACTGTATTGGTCTCCATATAAATTTTCAGACTAGGGATACTATTTTATGTTCATTGAGTTTGGAATGATCATAAGATCTATTGTGTTATGGGGAGAATTATAGACCTGATGTAAGGAAATGGCTATGGGGTTATGATACCACATGATTCTTCTAAAATTTTAATATTTTATTGATTGTGTCACGTGTTCCTGATTGTAACACATTATAAATCCCTCTGTTAAAAGAATTTAAAATAAGTTGTGGGTTGAGAGACTATTTCTATTAGATAATATGATAGAATATCGATTCTTCACACATTTCTAATTACATTGGGAATATTTCCACCCATATTTCTATAATGTGGTGTGGTAGGATATCGATGTCTAAATGATTTATTCCTCTAGAGTGAGGATGTATCAAAATAAAGAGGTATCAATTTGTCAAATCACCAAAGATAAATAAATATAAATGAAAATCGGAGGCCACAGGGGGGACAAATGAATATGGTTTGAGGTTGTAATGGTAATACCATGATTTAATTAAATTTAAAATAATTTAGATTATACCTAATGGAGGTATCCCATGACTCATGTGGTGCAAGAAATCCTAAAGCCCCATGGGAAGAGACATGGTCGCGAAATCCCAGTGTCACATGAGTTAATCCTGATATAGTTTTCCAATAGATTAATTTAAGGATTCTTAGACCATATGGTAGGGGTTTCATAAAGAGGCTTCAATTGAACAAAATAGTGACATCCCAAAATGAATATAGGATAATGGAGACTTATTTAAATTAAATATTCAATGAAAATAAATAGACCACTAATGTTTATTATTCTTGGAATAATAATTTTAGTTTAATATCATTGATTCTGACTGATTGGTTGTCATTATACTTGGGTAACACTAATAATTTCATAAATTCTTGGGGAATGTTCTAGTATGAATCCTAAAAAACATGATTAATGATCGATGTGAGAAAAAAGGATATGTAGGGAGATACCCAATCATGAGGGAAACCACAATAGGGATTCATAGAAAATGAATTGTTTATACATTTCTCCCAAATGTAGTGATCATTTATTCCATGGTTTTTGAAAATCCACTAAAACAAATCAGGGTTGAAAGGAATGAAAATGGTGAATTATCTGACTCAATCCACAATAAGGGGATACTGATGTGAAGGGAATGATAGTTGAATATTTTTGAATCCCAAATCTGACAACAACACAAGTCAGGGTTGTGATGAATAGACACTGGATCATCCATTGACAATGCTCGAAACATGGGAACTACCAAATTTCATAAAATATACATCAATGTGTGTTCCCATGAATATTGGTGAGCTAGTGTGTCCAAACACTATTTTTGTTATGGGGACCATTCAGATCAGTAGGATGATGTGTGTCCATGTGAAATAAATACAAAAGATTGAATGTTGTTGAGAAGGATGTCTAGGGGATGTTAAATTCTCCATGATCTATTATTCCATATTCTCTAAAATTATGGATGAGTATATCAGTATCAATTATTAAGTCTAACACTGAGGGGGTACATCCCCCTATTGAGTTGGTTGTGGGGATAAGAAAAGGGTATAAATTCTTGGAGGATCTACAAATACAATGGGATATATAATCAATCCACACATATCATTAGAATGTGACGTGGTTGTAGACAATTCCTAAAATGGTGGAATATACTCTGGAGATTATGATGATTCGTCTCATGGTTTTCAAATGCAATATTTTATGTTTTTCACACATGGTATAGCCCAAATTTAATATCATATTCTATGGACCTTGATTTTGGTAATCCCATATATCATATATGAGGCATCTCTTGTTTTTCACAATGGGTAAGGTTATAGTTTAAAATCATGTACAAAGGATGTTGTTATTGATCATATCACATTTATTATACAATGAATCATAGGTTTTTCAAATAGGGCACGACTATATTTTATCAGAATTTAATGTGAAATTTTTTTATTTTGATATTATTGTCATACATCCAGTGCTAAGATGCTACTACTAGTTTGTGGTTGTAGATCGTGGACCATGGTTTTGATGAATGATATAGTTTGAGGATATGCGGCTTAGTTGGACATGTGATATGTTCCTTCTACATGGTGATCTATGATTGCAGAATGTTATAGTATATCTTATAAAAACATAAATTTCATCCCATTTTTTCTTCATTTTAACCATCTTATTAGTAGGTATCCTCGGAATCCTAGGAACCACAACAATATATCCTTGAATGGAAGACCATACCAAGACCTTTCTATAGGATTCTTGCACCATCTGTTCTTAATTCCTCTCCATGTTTTGGAATCTCTAGATCATATTTTAATAGAGGTTTTCCAACTCTAAAAATCATGTCGCGAATCTGTGTTCTAGAATCTGATGATTAGAAATGGTAATCCATAGTGTTAATTGAAGAACCATACATGTAAATACCACCTCTATTACATAAACTACAGAATATGGGGCCACCTTGTTGCATAATAATGTGGTCGTTCAATGTATCCATAGTTCAATGGTGATTTTATTATGTGAACTCCTCTTATTCTGTCCCAAAATCTTATGTAGGATGTCGGAGTGGGTTTTATTGAATGCCTCAATCATCACATTCTTCAGCATGTGTTAGTGGGAATTGTTATTGGACTAGATGTTCTACATGTTGTATAACACATATAGCATAACATCTTCCAAGTTGGTGTCATTTCCTATGAAAATGGTTTGAGGAATAAAAAATTGATATATTATTTTTCCATTCACACATATGATCAATGACCAGATCTTAGAAACATTGATGGGGATGACCATTTCCCACATTGAAATGTATTGAATGAAATTTATAATAATAATATACTATCCAGATGTTTTTTAAGTGTATGGGTGGAAAACATTGATTTACCAAGCTACAAAGGTCTAGGAGTACATAGTTGTATAGAGGAGTTACAATGTTATGTGAAAAACTTTGGCATGTCCCATGATTTTTGAAACCTCTTAGTGAACTGAATGTAGTAATGGGATATAAATGGGTTAATGTAACCCAAACTCTAAATATAGTGAGAATGAATCAAAACTTCTTGATGTTATCTATAGGACCCAGTGTGGACAACTTTCATTACATTACAGACATCATTTTCATTGATTCGACTAATGAGGATTCCTTTGAATTTGTTCCTATATATGGTAGGGTCAAGTTCTCAGCTATCCGATATGATAAATGGAGCATCAATCGATTTCATTAATGAACATTTGGTCGACTCTAATGGGAAAATTGTATGATGGCAATATTTGATTACATGATTCATCAAATAAGGTGTTTCTTCAACCACCAATACATTTGAGGGGCCCACTATGGAATTCAAACCCACCAAGGGATCCCCCTATCATTCTTCATTGATATAAAGGATAAGGGAAATTACTCTTTTATATACCACACTAATTACTATGTCATATTATTCATGTTATTTTATACATACATATGGGATTGCAATAACATAGGATTAGTCATTATTTTATCTAGGAATATGTGTCACCTAAATTCGGGATGGAAATTTGGACATTTATTTACAAATACACTCTATTAGGAAAATAATATAACATTCCCATATGAAGTATTTTTTTTGATCTTATTGAAGATGATCATAGTGTCACCATTCATGTGTAGGTGGGGGACATCAAGCTCTACGGTCAAATTAGGACTAGTGATGAGATCCCAAACTAAATTATTTCTTTTGTACCCTCTTGGAAATAATATTGTGTTCGGAAAGATGTACTATGGGAGATTGATGAAGATTATGTCAAGGCCCACATTGTTTAGAAAGGGGTTGTTGAGCCTTTTGTTGGTCAGACTATGGGAAAACCCATCAAGGTGAGTCTACCAACACATCATGGTCTGAACCATTGAGATGATTGAATCATCTTGGAAATCATCATGTAGGAGAAACTCTTCTGTGGTAACATGACCGACCAGGAAATCTACCAAATCATAATTGTTGAAAAATTAATTGGGGACCGACTAGATTTAAATCTAATATATAAATTCAAACTAATGAACTATTGACCCATAAAATATGGAATGTTTGAGGATATATATCAAAATATTACTTTAGGAAACTAGATATATATTTTTTGGTGTGGATTATAGTGCCACAAATTCTAGACCAAAAATTACAGGGTGAGGGGTCTCTTCTCAATGGTAGAATACCTTGTCTCTATTTCGGGGAGCTTGTAATAAAAACCGAATCTATTTTTTCCATACCCTTATTGTTCATATAATAATGTATGTTAATGGGGGAAAATTTCATGGAATTGCATAAAATACCAGAGGCATTTCTATGATTGGATGAATCAAGACCATATGGTATATAAGGTACATCATAATTTCCTTGAATGTCAACTGATAGTCTTTATCACACTATTATATTGTTCATTTCTCCATGAGTATAGAAAAGGGATTACTCTATCCATGATAATTTTTAATGAAATACCAAATGTTGGAAAATAATCCTTAATGGTTTCATAAGTCATGGTGGATTTGTAGAGAGGGTATATTATTTATTTCCATCATTTTCAAAAAATATTTCTCAATTAACATACATCGGATAGTGAATATGAAAAAATTCATAGAGGTTTCATAAAATTTATTATTTAAAGGGATCATTTTAAGGTGAATAGAGTATATGAAATCAATAACATTATTATCTTCCATGATCTGATAGTTATATTTTTTATATTTAACCACCATGTCATACTCATATCACTAAACCAATTTCCTAACAATATCAATGAATATGTGATTCATAGTATTATTGTAAGTAGTTCCATCATTTTTTAAACCAAATGGAATTACATGTTAGGTGAAGATTCTGTGGAGTTCATTGAAATTGCTGGCCACCTCATCCTCAAGGTCCATTAAGATGTTGTTATAACTGAAATATATATATCAATAAATTAAATATATTTTAAGCTATTAATAACATTAATTAGTATCTATTTCACCAAAAGGAGAAAATATTCCTTTAGGCAATGGAAACATGGGTCCAGATGAAATTGAAAACCCTAGTATTCCATTTCTTCATAATAATGGGAAAATGATAGATAGAAATTTTGGGTATGAAATCCTCTCAAGGAATGTGGGCCTTTGATTACATATCAACCTCATCCTCTACCATGGAGCTATAAGAATGGATTACCATCATTGAATTTTTTTGGAAACATGTGCCCTTCATGGTTGAAAAGGTGATATCAAAACTTAAAGACAAGTATATGACATGTCCTTATATTTCCAAGATAACATATCATAATTATTCTTTAGGAAATCCACATAATTTCACTATTCCTCCAATCATAGGACAACATTGATTAGTTTCAGACATAGACCATCCTTTGTTTTGAGATTCACCAGGGTCAGTTCATCAACCCTGATACACCATCTTCAAACACTAAGGGGATTCATCTAATTCATCTTCATCATTTATGACTTGAGGGTCAGAATTAGGAAACAAATTTGTGGTATTAGAGGGTTCAATGGAAAAATGTATATCATCTATGGATAAAATAGAGTCATCAATGAGCTGTTTCTATTTTGAAGAGACTATAGTAATGAATTATACGAAGATAAATCCATTGTCATTAATTTAATTACATTAATATTGTATATCAATACAATGGTTTCAAGTAGAATTCCACAAATTCTATTATAGCTTATGGAATATTTTTCTATCTCGTGTATTAATTTCCATAGAGTGGATCCCTCAGAATTGATCAAGGGAATGGATTTATAACACTAGTTGTGCATGTCCCATCTAATAGTATTAGGTAATCAATGAAAATAGTTTTTTTAAATGAGGTAGAATTTTTCCATGTCTAAATATATTGTATCTAACTAGTATATTCATAGATTGATTTTTTCAATCAAATCATACAATGGATCCACTAAGGTTGTTGTCAGATAATTGGGGTAATTTGTACACTAAACCCAATCAATATACCGATGTTCTATATGCATTTTTAAGTATCCTAAATAATGGTATAATGTTTAAAAATAGATTAATTGGGATACGTTTCCATGGAGTACAAATAATAGACGGTTGAGTTATTATTTCATGTGTTGACTATAAAAATAAGGAACAACTATATATAGATGGATTTAAGGACTTCTGGATATGTTTTTTAGGTCATATACTCATAGAACACCATAAAATAATTGTATTAAAACACATAACAATACTTGGTATTAATCCAAATATTTTCACATGACTTATGAGCTCATTTATAATAGCCTTGAATTTCTTTTGTGGGATTTAGATTTCCCTTTCGAAGTCATAGCTTTTTCAGTGTCCATGTCAGAATTTGGTTAATCATATGTCCATCATCAAATAAGAAGAAACATATTTATATATTATTGAACTTTCCATCGATATATAGTGGTTTAATTTTCCATTGGATGGTTTCACCATTATCTTATTCATAAAAAGGAAATTGTTTCATGGAATTCCACCCACTATTCTTAGACTACATGATAGTCCTCATTAGTAGAAACCTTACTATCAAAGTGGATAGGGATCATAAAGGCCTCAATAAGTTCTTCACACATCTCTTTTGGGATGATTATTTTATCAAGGAATGATACTATCAAGTGAATACTAATGAGTTATTATAATATATCATAATTTGTGGAAGGAGGCATACTATTACCAATAAATTACCACTCTATATCAAGGATCACAATAGGTTCTATTGGTTTGGGTATTGGGGATTTCATAGTCCTATATTTGTATAATATTTCATAATTGAAATAATTATATATATATTTATCCAAATTTGATAAGTATGAAGTCCTAGTGGGTGAAGACTAGGGTTGGTACCAATGGGAAACTCTGATTTCCATCATTTCATTAGTGCATGTTCCTTTGATACACAGAATTCTTTGATACTGATGAGGTGGATAATGTGATCATGATGAGGGTAATATTTATTGGTTTTCTCAAACTCGTACAAATAACACCATGGGTATGAGAAACTATATTATAGCCTAACAATTCATTTTAATTCTACATGCATGAAATCTAAGCTTGTTTAAATTAATTGGTGTAATAATTTATACTATTTTGATAAATAGATACATGTTTTACTTGTTCTAGTAAATCAGCAAACATGGACCTTCCAATAACTACATGGTAATATAACATATCCTTTGAGATGAAACACTCCATGAAAATATTAATGGGGACCCTAAGGTGTGGATAAATATGGAATGATTGATGAGGATAGATTCCTCATGCCTCCTGCATTCCAATTAATTTGGGATTCTCTTCTCCAAGGAACTAATGATGTAAATTGGGACCCATTCATCTTTGACATTTGAGGTCTTTTTTAAAACCTATAAAATTGAATCCTAGGTTCCTAGCCATGATGAGGGGCATGGGTGGAATTTCTATGGTGAGGATACTCTAGATGAGATTATGATTGGTTGGACATATCTTCCGAAAAGTCATATCTAGTAGTGTTACCTGATGGCCGATAGGCTATGGGACCTTAATCAAGTCAATATCGGTTGTTTCCAATTTCAAAGGACCTCATTTGATAGATAAAATATGTAATGGGTGCAACTGTTTCTTCATACACACCAGTTATTCTTCAAGGAAATGAAATCATTTATAGAAATATCAAAATCCATTATTATTTTTTAGGTACAATATTCCTGTATAAATATTTTCAATGTCATCCACTATGCACACCCTTAAAAGCCTCACCTGAAAATGATTCGTATCGAGAGAGTACATGAAACCCATATATTAGGATGTAAAATCACACAATTCTTTATCTGGCCTTTTCGTTCACTTAGGGAGGTCATTGGTATTGGTATTGAACATGGTAGAGAAAATTTAATAGAGGATCTACCTATGAAAATCCTCCATACTGATAACTAATCAAAGGTAATATTTGTAGTTAAAAAAATGTGGCTTCCTCAATGGTTTGGGTGAAGTAGAAGATTTTTTCTTCCTCTTTATAATCAAGAGGGGTAAACATCATCCTGCTACTCAACATAAAGTGGTCTAAGTCCTTCAGATATTCACTCATGTTGTTACATTTTTTGAAGCATAGATTGTTGAATTTTGTAGGTTGGTGCCTCAAGTATACCCTCACTATATATAGATTCCCATATAGTGGTATCACATATTTATTTATTACCAATACATCAGGATATGAATCAGGATCATATTATGTCATCATGGGTAGGGTTGGTGGTCTTCGATTCTCTGACTAGTATGGTGGATCATTGATTACACAAATAATTGTTCTAATTGGGGATTTCACATTATTCATATAGGTTAGGATTGTGATAACAATGATTTTTTTCTAGTTATATTACCCCTACATGGATTGAATAACTTAGACCACATTTTCTAAACATAGTTTCATAGAATATAAGAAATGGATTCTCGATTGGAGGATGACCATGTTTAATTTGGTCAATTTCTCACACCAGGTGTTTCTCAGTAATGATCTCGACATTGATTAACATATATCCCTTAAAATCCATCATCCACACCAAAAACCTATCATCTAACATACTTTCTATCATGGCCACATATGTACTAAAATTATATGTGGGTTCTCTTCTATTGACGATATGTCAATGCATAGGTAGAAACACCTCATTGGGGTACTCGTAACTCATTGTTGATGTCTCATTTGATGAGAGTTAGCACCCATCGTAGGATCTACCAGATAATATATCCAATAACGGGAAATATTCTCTTCAATTTTTCAATGTTATGGATCTTTTTTTAATCAAACACATTTTTGATTATGATGATGTTCATGGTAGTAATGGTTAAGGTAAAAACATAATCATCAGTGCAATAGAAGCCAAAAGTTATCAATGTTTCTTTGGAAGGGAACTATTTTGGAGGGAAATGTACATCCCCAATCCCCTGATCTGAACATGGAGAAACACCAGATTCATTATTCATCAGATAAAAAATATTATTTTGATTATGGTCCATAAAATTTCAAGGATTATCCCTAGGAATCGCGGTGTCGACCCATTTAGAGGAATTTGATATCAACCCTTTGACACTATCGATGGATGACCTTGAGAGGATTAGGGATCAGTGGTTAAACTATTTCTCAATCATGGAGACATTTGAGAATCCCCAAAATATTCTATAAGGGAATAAAACATAGCCCAAGGTGAGGGACTCTGTAATATAAAAGAGGAAGTAGTAGGTGTCTAAAATAAAAAATAATAATTAGATGATTTGTATTATTTAAACAAAATTATCCTCTTTATCATTTTAAACATGTTATATCTATTTTTTCAAAGATACAATCTCTGATTATTATGAGATTGGATGAATTATGTATGATGAACTACTATATTTCTCATTATTTGGGATACGAGGTGTTAGATATACCATTATTCCCTATAATGACAAAGTGTATTCTAGAGGTGGGGCTATTTTATAGACTATGTTCATATGTGAATCGACATCGATTGTCTATTGATGATTGGTCATGGTAACATTATCTCCTATATCATTCTAATGGTCTCTATCATCCGAGAGTGACAACACTAATCACAAAATATTTTCTGTAACTAGTGTTTGAGTGAAAATATTGGAAATTGTTGGTTCTTGATACTGTTGCACCATGAGTCCTTTGTAGGAGTCTCGAACATCCCCCACACGAATGTACCTATTAATGGATCACAAAACTTTTTGAAACACGTCTTATATGATAGTAAGCATAATTTTATAGGCTTCTACACCCCCATTTCCAGAGGATTAGGTAGACGTACCTCATATGAACTACATGGCACCCCAAAAATTGAGATGTCTATAATGAAATGATCCCTTCATCATTCCAGTCGTAGGGGTTTCGGTTGTTCTAATTTCCTAAATACTTGAGGTTAGTGTAGATTTTATCTAAATTTTTCATTGATGGCTCCACCATTACAGACCCCATGATGGACTTTCATCCTCATAACCGTGGAATTATCTTTGGGGAAGGGAAACTCTCTGGCATAGGGAGGACCTATATGTTGTTTGTTGGTGTCATGAGGAAGATCATTATAATAGGATTCATTTTCCTAGATATATATATGATATTTTTCAGTGGTTCCCACTATTTGTAGAGTCAAATCAACCATTCCTGTTGAATATGTTATCTTAATCACCCTCTTGGGAAGATGGAATCTGTCATGGTGGTTGTGGGAGTGATATGAGGTGTTCCAATGGTTTAAGGGGCCACTAAAGCTAATAGAGAGGCCTCCCATTGTGTAGTATATTTATCCATTTATTTGTATCATAACTATGTATTCTAGATTATTTTTAATGGAACAATGTTATGGTTAGACTGTTCATAGCCCTATGGGGCCAGTAATTTGTGTTCTTATAGTTGAGTGGGAGCCCTCCTATGTGGCTACTGTGTGGTTGTATTTCAAGGTGTATCCAAACATCACCTAACTCATTATCATATGGATTAAATTTATCATACCATTCTAATTAGAGGAACTTGAAAACAAATCCTGGTAAAAATGAGGATATTCGACCTATGTTGCCTTTGTGGGTAGCTGAATCAATGGGGTTCTGATGCATCAAAATCATGGATGTCTTTATTCCTTATTTGTATGGCACCTAAATTCTTACAACATTGAATAATGTAATTGATGGCCCTATTTTGGATTAATATAAAAGTATATAAGGGGTAAGGGGGCCCAATTACATGTCATGTCGAGGTCATCAAGACTAAAGTGTAGTTGTGAAAGAGTTCTACAACACCAGTTTTCATTCCCTCAATCCTACCGATGGTGGGTAATAAAACATTTTCAGGGGCATGAGTCATATTATTATAATGAATTCAATCATATGTTCATGTATGATGAATTTTATTCCCAGTATTAATAATGTTATCAATTCCCTTTTAAGATACAGGTTTCACGTCAATGATGTATCATAGAAGAGAATCCTAGCATCTTTTATCTTCCCTTGACTATAGGAGAACAAATTCAGGTCATGATCACTATAGTTGCTTGGTATGACTAATACTGCATGTCCAAATTTAAGGATATCCAAATATTTTGAGCCCAATATTACTTATATAATCATCTTTTAAGGGTAAAAGTTTCTGTTTTGAATCACCATTTTGTTTTTTGAGTCTTTTTGTTGGGGCACACATTGATATGGTGATATACAATTGTTTCACTAATTTCTCACTTTGCAAAGTTTATAATCCTTTATAACCAAGATTGGTGATGTTGGCGCCTTGATTGAAATGGGATGTAGGTATTTTATTTCATCTATCCAAGGGTTACTCCTTAGAACTCAATGCCTAATCTAGGTATTCCTTATAGATTTCATTTATCTACATGAAACTAATTCCCAAATCTATATCATGAATTACAATGATTAATTATACTAACGATATCTCTGTATCAACCAATGTTCGGGGAAAATGATAATGTTCGACAAATCGGGGTATTGAGAGAATTTTTTTATGTTGGTCACTAATAAAGTATTTCTATTTCAAAGTCCATGACATCTCTGATATGATGCATATTAGGAATAAAACCCAATTCATCTCATTTTCACAAAGGATGTATGGGTTTTTTTGGTTATTTACTGTATTTATCCTAGGATCATTGAAACATTATGATATTTTGAGGAATCTAGTGGGGGTATAAAAATATAGTCTGGTAAAGACAAGATAAATGATGTTAAGTCATGTGGGGTGATGTTTGTCATAATTTTAATTTCTTGTGTGTAAAAGTTGGTCATGGTTTTAACATCTTTTAGGGATTGTTCGTTCATTGGTTTTTCATCATATGGAGAAAGTATGTTCTCATGTTTAATTTCCTCTAATGAAAAGTTATTAAAATGTATGATGTATTGTGGATATGTGTCAGATACATGTTTATCAACATGTGGATACATATTGGTCATAGATTTAATGAATTTTGGTTATTGTTTGATTATATTTTAGTGTGTCCCAAAGAGGATATGATAACACTTTTGAGTAGAAACTTTTTAATTGGAATAAATTAATATTTAATGGTGACTTTTATAGTTCATGATTGACCCATAAGGAAGTCTCCCATGTGTTATGTGATTGAATCTTGGGGAGTATTTCTACATATCCTATTAGGAGACAAGAATCAAAAACCATGTAGTTAATGTCCATTGTCTTATGATCATGTGAAATGACATATATGTGTTGTTTAATATAATGTGGTAAGGAATCCTTATTCATAAAAGAAGTGATATTTATGGATTGTATTGGGATTACATATAGAAAGTCTTTGGTGTTTGGGGATTTCAATCCGTATAGGCGTGGGGAATATGCATGGGGGATTCCCTAATATTTTAGTTTTATCCCATGTATAGGGGTTTCACCCCATAGAGGTGTTTGGACTATATATATAGGCTACTCGGGTGATGCTGCTTCATCCCCTACATGGGGATTTTATCCCATGGAGGTGTGGGGATTACACATTTGGGTTTCCTATAGTAGGTGTCTCTTCCCATGGTGGGGAGTTATTTTTCATCCATTGTTTCTTATATATGTTCTATCTTGTGTTAATTGCATTTGGTATGGGTGTTGTTTCATCCCATGTTAGTCATACATGGGGTATCCTATGTTCGACACAGTGGGTAGGGCTATAGTTCAACATCATTTTATGAGGATTTTGGAATGTATTTTAATATTTTAGGACTATGAAATTGGGATATATATTTTACATCCCTTATCTCAGTCATGTATGGGACAACACTAAAGGGGACCATTTTAATGTATGAGATAATGTTACATAACTATGACTCGGTAAAAAGAGTGTTAGGTAGTTAACTTGATGATTCCACCATTGAGGATTATGTATCTACTACAAAGGTGCATATAGATGGTGCGTGGAGAAAATACTACCATGGTTAAGTTGAAAATTTCCACCTAAAAATTGTGTTTTATATGATTAAGTGATTGAGGTATTAGGACCCCATTAATTGGGAACAAAAGGAGATACTATTGCTTCATTAAAGCTTGAAGAAAATTAGATGTACATGATGGATTATGATATTGGTCATATGGGTATTCCAAACATGGGTAAACCCAATCAAAGTGGGGTGGCACACATGATCACTCAACATGGTTGAAGTGTTTATTAGTGGAAGGAGTTAATGGGTTAGGGATAGTGAGTTTATTCCATGTAACTCTACAGTTTCTCACCCAAGTGGAGTTTCATGAACCAATGGATATAACATTATAACTCTATATGGATCACAGGGTAATATGTTCTCACTTGTTCTAGATCCATGAGAATTATAGGGTCTAGTGAAGTATGCATCTCTTACACAACCCACCTAGACATTAAGGGTTGATTCCTGAGGATATCTCAAACACAATCCTTGTAAAATTGGGTTCGCTATGTGATTGTTCATGTATGTTTGTTATCTATGGGGGTCCATTAGATGTCATTGGGTTCATTATGTTAGGGATGAAATGGTTTAATAGTTTATAGATCATTATTTAACATCCAAAGCTCCATCCGGAAATGGGGGGTAAAACTCTATTTATAAAAAAATTGGATTATTTGGTTGTCAAACATTAGAAATGTCATACAAATTTGTTTTTTTACCCCCATGGATGTTGTGGGGATAAGGTCTTTTAATGAAAAGGATTCAATGGTTCCTTTACCAAATTTTTTTTCATAAACCAGAGATTTACTTTTATTGTATAGGGAAAATGATGAACATGACCACATTAATTAGTATATTTAACTTTAATGAGTTCTTAAAAACTGGATATCTTGGACATCTCATTTGTATGCATGTTATTTTCAAGAAAAACATGAATGTTTTGTGCCATTCCCTAAGGATGAATACATTTTATCCCTCATCTTTAGAATATTCCCTTAAGTTGGTTCATGTATTTCTTTTCTAGAAACCACAACATTTGGTTTTATGAGACAGGCTTCCATTTACTAGAATGGGTTTTTCATAAATATAACTTATATTTTGGAGTGATAATGACATTCCATCATATTTCTTGTGTCTTTGAATTATCTATCTCAATTTCAAATTTATATACCTACTTCTATATCCAATCATGAATGAAATGTCTCCCTTCAACCATATATCAATAATTATGTTGTACAAATACTAATTGGGATTAAATTTTAAATCATAGAGACTATTCAAGTTTATATTCTCAAATATTATATGCTCTAATGAATAGAATACATATACAACCACATGGGAAAGCATAATTTTATAGAACATTTTTGGTCTAGCATAAATATATGGATAAAACTAATTGTTTCATATACATTTTATATTTCACTTAAGGATCTCACAAGGATTAAGAGTAGATTTGTGTGTATTTATATTTCATATAACCTCTTCTATTTTATTCTGAAGAAACCCTTTAAATATAATCCAATTATCTTAAGGGAACCCTAAAATCAATGCTTTGGGAAATAATTTTAATTTTCTCTCAAATATTCAGTCATATGTATCCTAAACTATAATATATAAATAAACTTATCACCCATAAATAGTTTAAAATACCAAAAAACAACTTTGATTAAAAAAATATACCTTATTTCATCCTCATTTTCTTGGTTTATTACATAACTTCTACTGTATAAAACATATGACATAATTGGCATCAGAACATGACTAAATTTGAGATTTTGGATGTTGTTCTTTAGTCTTGATCAATATAATGGAATTATTGAATCTATTTAAGACTAGTACATTAATGATTCCCAAAATATAATATAAAATATTTATAATATTGGGGAATATGTATTGATCATTACGGATAAACGATTTCCATAATACACCCAATGCCCAAGGAAATAATTTATAAATTAACATAATAGTATGTTTGTTTTTACATCATTAGAATGAGGATAAAAATGGTAGAATTTATTTGATTCTTTCTTCGTAAAAACTAAATAACATAACATGATATTATATTATATATTTTTAATTTTATCATCTTAATAGATCTAATTGTTCTTCAGTTAAGAAGGTCTTGATAGCTTAAGTGGTATTATAGTATACAAATGTGAAAATTCACATGAATTTCTTAATAAAAGGATGTATTGAAAATAAAGGATGTTAGTATCAGTACCCAATTCGAAATATTTTCCTTTAACATAAATCACACACTCCTTTAATATTGTGTATTGATGCATGACTAGGGTTGAAGAGAACTTCTTTCTAGGCAGGTGGGGTGTCACCAATACCTTCTTCACCAATTATAGGATTATATCACTAAAAAATATATTGGAAATGAGAATATTATAAAAGTTTTTTTTTCACTATCATGAAATATTTATTTACGTAAATGAAACATTATTTAGAATAGGATAATACTATATCGATGGAAATAAAGTCTTCCAATTCATAAAACACAGTGTTCTCAGTAAAATTGTTTATCACTAAAATAACCATGACTTAGGTAAACTGGTGTCCTTCTCCAATGAGTATCTAATTTTGTGTTATGGTTACCATGGCCTCATTTGGTGGTATGGTTTCCTTAATCTTGTATTGTGGTATAGTTCACATTTCATCATTTGGTGGGATGGTTCTCAAGAAATATTTTGTATAATTGGATAAAGGGTCTCATTTATTGGGATAGATATCATTATCTTAATTTTATGGACATAAATTCAACTTATGTCAAGAAATATTTTATAATATACATAAATATATTTTTGAACGTGTCTCGTCTCTATAGACATTCTATATATTAGAAGGTTGAGATATAGAATGTATTACCATATGTGTTTTAGAGGCATTACGGGTTATGACTCACGGATTCACTCATTCCTTGATGATGGAATGTGAATGATAAAAAATAATAAAGTTAATATAATTATCAAATGTTATTATGTTCCCATTTATGTCATATTATTGATATTATTCTTATTTTGGGGGAATGGCCGACATATATGTCACATGTGCCTCAGGGTGGTATAGTGGTACTTTATCATTTTCGACTATATTTTATAGTATATCCTTGAAGATGGACCATTATTGGTTCATGTGACATAGAATGTGATTGAATGAGAAATAATTTGGGTGATCATTCTTCTATGATTATTTTAGTTTCATGATTTCTAGAAATGTAATCTAGTTTTTCAGTAAGGGTTAGATATAGTATTCTGGAACCCTGTCATTGTAGAAGTAATAATATTTATTCTTTCCCCCATCAATGATATAACATCTAAAATTTATTTTTTTTAATTGAGATGTTATAGTTTCTAATTTTCATGACTTACATGTTTATAGTATTGGTTTGTGAGTATCTATATCCTTCATTCCCATAATATAATCACATATACATTCTGTTATTGTTGAATTCCACAAAACCTATACGGTAATATAATGGGATGATCATTACTAGAAACCCATCATGTTGGTTCTGTAAAAATATTTGGAATTTTTTTTATGGGGGATATATTCTTCAATAGACTTTGTCAGACCCTTCCATCTTTTAATAAAATCCAAAACACTCTCCTTCTCCATATACTTGATAATTGTGTGGTAAATGATAGTTTTTTTTTGTTGAGATGTCTTGGAGGAGGAATAGAAAATTTTGATATTTAGACATTACCATTGAATCAAAATCATGTTTAAAATATCATGAAAATAATGGACTATATAAGGTATTTAATAATCATATAATTTAGGATAGATGTTTATTTTTTGGGGTTCTAACACTAAGACACACTGGGAAGGGAAATAATTTTAATTATACTAAAAATATATTATTAGATATAATGATGATAATTTTATATTTCAGAATTTAGTTGATTGATGATTAAAAGAAACACACATTGGATATTTCTTCCACTATACTTGTACTGGTGCATGTAAACCTTTCATATCATCAATTTGAGAGTAATATTTATATAGAAATTCATGGGATAACATCACTCAAGTTATCCCAATGTGACTTTTATTATATTAGTTGATATATCCATAGTGGTAGAAACAATTGAATATCGAATATAATTATAGTTAATATGTTCGACTAATATGATTTGGAATCTCCATTTTCACTCAGTTACACATTTTTTAGAGAATTATCATCCCATTAAAGATTGTCATCTGGTGAAGGTTTTTTTCATTATCATGATTTCCATACCCAATTGGTATAATTATTATAAGTAATATATCATTAATATAATGAATATTTTAATTTAAATAATAAATTTAAGAATTATTTTCTACTATTGATATAGTCTCACTATCTTCAGGTGGCGCGTATGTTATGGACGTCAAAACATTCTATTCTATTTTTGCAATAGCCCATTGAGTGGACTTTAGTGTAATATTGGATGTCGATCCAAAATAATGGGATCTCAATTCATTATAGGTTTTACCCATTCCCCTAATAAAACTATAATAGTTTATTTATCACTACATGCATCGTATTTTTTATTTTCATCAATAGTATCATCTTGAATTACAAGATTTGGTTCAATAATGATTCAATTTTCTTATAAGAAATTCTCTTAGGAAACATGGATTTATTAAGGAGAGGTATGTCTGTAAAATGGGTATATATTTTTCGCATTAATGAAATTAGAGATGAATTTTGGAAAAAAAATACTCTAATGTTGTCTATTAGGGTTTTTCTTGGGTTATTGTAGGTAATTATATCTCCTCATTATTTGCAGGACTACATTCAACTGACTATTATTCTGTTAAGGGATACAACTGTGTGGGCATCCATACAAGTGAATTATATCTCATCAATGATTTTCTTACATGAAATTAAATAAATCTAGCATTGATGAAGTCTAAATATATTTTCCAATAGGGTTATATAATTGACTCTATGGTATTATTGGGATATGCGAATGAGATATATGGATTACATTAGTATTAATGACATGAACCATCTTCCCAAATTCTGTGGATGGATCCCCTTGGTTTCACAACTTTTATCTTCCCCGATATAAAGAAAATAGTTCGTAAAAGCTTCCTTGAAATCATATTATATAAATGGGGTTTTAACATATTTGGATGACATCCTCAATTATGTTGATCCCTCCTACATAGATCTGTGGTAACTCACTAAACAAAATTGAATTCATGTTCACATTATTCAAAGTATAGGTGTTAGGATTCATTATTATCAATGGAAGGAATACAAAAAAGGTTTCATATTAATATGAGGACTGTAACATCGAATTTTTTAAAAAGTAAAAACTATATTTTATAGCACACACGATACACCACATCAAGCATAAACGAATAACTAAATATAATTACTTAAATGATACTATTAATACCAAGTTGTTCTCATGGTTGGAATGAAAACGATTAATATAATTGTGGAAATATTTTTTAAAATTTTTAATATAATGAATTATTTGGTAAAAATTTAAATATAAATTATAATAAGTCCATTTTTAAATAACAATTGTTTCCTAATAAACTTCATAAATGGGGACATGTTTTTTACTAATAAAATAAACATACTATAATTTTTGGATAATATTAATGAAATATATATATAATATTAAATATTTTTTTAGCATTCATGCTATGTGATTCCTAGACCTGAAATAATTACAAATACAATTTTATGCATAAAATATGTATTTCTATAAAAAGACAGTTTTATCACATTTTGATAGCATACTTTTTTTAAATATTGTTTTCGACACTTTTAAAAATTCTAATTGAAAAAATAAACTTCTGATTTTAAATTGGAATATCAATATTATCGTTGATCAAACATTTGACATTTTTTTATAAAGTTTCATGTTTTTTTGAATACTGAAAAATAATAATTGAAAACATCTTGTTTTCTTAAAAAATTATAGGGTCATATTATTGTTTTTATTAGTTTTAATGTATAATTTGATTAATTTTATTTCATTAAATCCCATTTTGTTAATTTTATTTAATTTCACACAAAATTTGGATATAAAAACATTTCAACCTTTTCAGAATTCTAACATTAATAACACATCTTCTCACCCCTTCAACCTTGTAAATTTTAAATTAATTTTAAAAAATTATTTTTTCTGAATTATAAAAAATGGATTCATTATTTTTAGTTATAATGTAGAAATTATTTAAGTAGGTTCATTTAACATTTTTCCAATATGAAATTTAACATTATTATTTCAATTACCATTGTTAATGGTAGTTCAGTTAAATAATGGAAAACATAATATAGTGAAAATTATAAAAATATCATAACTGATGTTATAATTTAATTGGAAGAGTTATTGTAAATTATAATACTATTTGGGATGATTTTATTTTCATTGGGATGTATTTAATATATTAATTTTAATTTTATTTAAGAGAATTCCAATATATCATACTCTTGTTTTTAATAATTATTATATATTACAATGTTGTTATTCAAAGCCTATCTTTTACTATAAATAGTAATTTTAAACTAAAATGTTCACCAACGTTATGGAAATTTATATATAAGTTTTAGTAAATTAATTACTATATTAAAAAAAGGCACAATTATGATGAAATAAGTCTTTTATTAATTTAAATATAAAATAAATGCAACTATAGATATAAAAATAAACATAACGTGATATAATTAATTCTGGAGACAAATTTTCAAGATAAAGTTGACATTTTATTAATTTTTCAGAATAATTTATTCCAAGATATCATCTTGATATGATATTTTTAAAAGTCTTCTAATGAATAGTATCAACATTGAATTTAATGATAATTAAAAATAAATAATATTTTATTAAATGATACAAAATTAATTAAAATTTAAAAATCATCATAAATATCAGGAAAAAGATAAAATTTAACGAAAAATATATTTATTGTTCATTTCAAACATTATTGTAAACATATTAGGCCTTAAAGAGTAAAAAAACATGTTGTCGCAGTAATAGTTAATGTGGTTAAATAATGGTTGAAGGAAAGTTGTTAGGCTAAGAATTTGTTATAAACCTATAAAAAATATTGGTTGAGATTATTTCGGCCCATGAAAATATTAACATCGATGTAACTTTCTTTTGATCCATTTGGAATTTAATTTTAATTTTTATTAATTTAATAATTTTTGATTATTCAATAGTACCCCTCACCAAAATTATAAAAGGGAACCTCCTCTTTCACTTCTTCACACAACATTGAGACTCATATTTTGAAAAACACCTTACAATTTAAACTTCTAACATTATTATCCTTATTATGAAGATCCTAGTATTCTAAAATACTGACCATTGATTTGATATATATGATAATTATTACAATATATTTAATTTTGTAAATTCCATAATTCATCAACATCCTTACCCTTTGAAAGTTATGGGAATGCTATAGATGCTCGTGCATATGTATGGCATATCATCTCCATGATGCGATGTGACCCATTTTACATGATGACCACTAAATAATTACTATAAAAATTTATATAATGTATATATATGATGTATATTAACTTTATACCATTATGGATATGATATAAATATTTCCAATGCATATCTAGTATAACATACATGAAAAAACATGCGTAGTAAAATGGAGATGTTTACTCCCAAAATAAGGGTAATAATGAAATATTATTAACAAAACTATATCATAAGATTATTTATGATACTATAGATATGGATATGGATCTTCTATAAGTAAATGACATGATTTATACTATTATACATGATTTTAAATCATTTTAATGTAATAAAAATTACAATGTAAGGGTTTAAACCAAAATATCATTTTCTTCTGGATTTTTTTATCAAGTCTCATATGGAGAATATTATCCTTCCATGTCCATGTTTCCTAAAAAAATCATAAATATTTTTAATACTATACTATGAATGTTTAAATTCATTTTACCAATTTTTTAATTTTATATAATTGTTTTAATTGATTATATTTTTCATTTTTAAAAATGTGGTATTTGGTAAAATTTTCAACAAAAAATATATAATAAATGTTTTTTAACATATGTTCTATCAGTTGATTTATATATTGTCATGAAACCAAAATTATTTTAATATTATTCTATATTTTTATAATTTTCTTTAAATTAAAATAATTTCTTTTATAAAATTACTACTTTTTTAATAAGTGATTTTAATTTAAAAAATGTGTTATTTCTCTCAAGAATTTTAATGACTTTATTAGAGTGTGTTTAGTTATGTCAACACACATTTTTTGGATAATTTTCTTAATTAAGATTTATCCATTAATATATCATCTAAAATATAATATTGAATTTACTTTATCATTTTTATTGTGGATGTGGTCTTTTTTATACAATTAACCATATTACCTATAATGGTTTGTGATTATCTTTACTAAATAGGGAAATTTATTTCCATTTCATTAATATATGTTTTTTAGGATTTCTCTTATTCATATGACGAATGTATTATATTAGTAATTGATTATCTAGGCGTAATATAGCCCCTAGATTCATATCACTCTTGATCTATCAATTATTTATTTTGAATTATTTTATTATCCTTTATTCTTGTATATTATTCTTAATTTATAAATTTAATTGAATGTTTTTTTGTTATTTTCCATGCCAAACTATTTATGAAATTCGTAATCAAATCATTAATTGTATGCATATCCTTAAAGATCATTTAAGATCAACCGTTCTATATGTTTTATTTTTCTAATGAATTCCAAGAGTTATATTACTACTCGTATGTAGGATTACTCAAAAAGGGAATAATATTAGACATAATGAAACTTTTTATGTATTATATGTCTGAAAATGTAATGTGAATTTCAATTATGTATATATTTTACAAATACTAATATACTATTCGGTACATTGGGATTTGGTTCCTTTTATATTATGCCAATGTAATAATGTAACCACCAACTCTGGGAAATTGGGGTTGGGTACTTTATAGTTTTTTTTGAAAGGTGGGGCTAGGCCCCAAAATATTATATTAAAAGAAAATCAAAGGAGAACACCGAAGTCAACATGAAGGATAATACATCAAGTTCCCTGTCCCGGAGAACCAATCTTTTTCCTTATCTTGTCAGCAATTAATCTTTCTTTCTCTCTCCATTCGTTCCATGTTTTGGCACTGATAAGCCTTCGACCTCTTCCTCTCGTAAAGTGGCTTTCAAGCTCCTTGGCTTGCTGTAGCAACGATTCTACATCTTCATCCGAGCTGTCAGCTTGCACCTCCTCCTTCATCTTTACGGCCTCCTTTCCTACCCTTTTTTGACTTCTGGTTCTGACTTGTTGCCAAGTACCTTCATCATCTCCATCTTTTTGGTGACCTTTTCTTGGTTTATCTGTTTTCTGTTCTGTCTCCTGCACATCCAGTGTAGAGATAAGAGATGATTCTTTCAAGGTGTTACTCACCTTCCCCGCTGGAGTGACCGAGGTGTTTTCCACCACTTCATTAGTCGGAGTGATTGAGTCTTCAACAGCCATCAAGTCAGAAGGTGTCTGCTGATTTTCCAGCAGATTTGGTGGGTGCAAAGTCGTGGTTTCCACCTCTTTCCGAGGAGGGTCAACAACTACAGCCTCTAACTGACCTGCAGCACTACATGGAAAGTTAGAATTTCTCACATGCTCATGAGAAGAGGTCTGCCTATCATCCTTGACAGGTGAGGGAAACGTGGGTGATGAAGCCCCAATATCCCCCTCAGAAAGATGGAATTCTTTTGAGGGAAACATATCAACTCCAGGAGGAACAGCCACAGTGGGATCAGAAGTTGGATACAAAGGCATTTTTCCAGCTTTTTTATCATCACAAGAATGTGTGTCAGAGGAGGAAGAAACTACTTTCACCAAAAAAGAATCATCTTGAACCTTGGGCAGGGGGGGGTCTGGGAAACAGTGAGCCCCACCTTTGCCAGATCCTGAGTGAGGTCCTTGGCAATATGAGTCTCACAATTCCCCCCGTGCTCAACAATATCATCCCAAGACCGAGTGCCATGCTGGCCAGTGATCAACTGAGGTTGATCATGCACAAAAGGTGGATCCACAATATGATCTGCTATGTTATCTGCCAGAGTATTATGCATAGCAATAGGCGGAGGTGAAACAACCTTCTTTTTATTATTGTCAAGATCACATTGGACATAAGGAACAGACATCGTCTGAGCAGTATTAACAGAAATCAAGACATCCCCATTAAAACTAGCAGTCTGTGTAGTTAAACCAGAGCTATTGGTCTTCTGGTGATGTGATTTTTTGAAGCAGGAATGCATATCATGCCCACGTTTAGCACAGGAAGCGCAAACAATTGATCTTCTACAATTTGAAGACTCATGACCTATAGTCTTACAGTCTGGGCAAAACGTGGGGAGGTTTTCATATTCAATTTTCAGTTCCAATTCATCAACATCAGTAGAGAGAAAGACCTTATCAATTAATATAGAACAAAGATCAATTTCAACTAAGAACCTGGCATAGTGTCCATACCTGGCAGCTTCCGTTTCCTTGTCCAATTTGATTGGAACTCCCATTGCTAGAGCAATATCATATAGAATGCGAGGGTGCCAAAGGATCCAATTTAGACCAAATACCTTCACCCAAGTCTGAACTGTCGTATTTCATATTTCTAGGGGGTTAAAGCTTCTGTCCCATTCCCGGATATGCAATGCTCCAGGCTTGAAGGAGATAGAGCTGTGACCCCAGGCATGCATATTAAGGTCTTCGGATGGAAATAAGATGTGGTAAAACCCTTTCCCTAAGGAGATACATTTCCAGGAGTCGAAACCCCAGACTTCCGTCAAGCGTTGTATTAGAAGTTCAAGCTTCCATGGCGTAGAGCCTTTCGGCAAGATGAGTCTGGCAATGATAGAGTGCGCCCCCATCTCCAGTCTTTCCGATATAGCGTCCATATCAGCTTTGACGTGAGCTACTGTTCCTTTCCTACGAATACCAGCATTCGAAGCTTTGAAGGAAGTAACGTTGCGGTTATGAGAACTGACCTCATTTCTATTCGAATCCGAAGATTTTCGATTCACGAGCGCTGATGCTGCCTGGAGTTTATGAGAATCGAAACGCCCTTGTGCGAGAAATTCTGCCATTGATGTTGAAGACGGAGGATGAAAACCCTAATCAATATATCGAGAATCCAGGGAGCGTTCCACGCTGATGCTTCCTGGAGTTGTTATCAGAGTAAGTTCAGTAGAATACTTAGGAACTAGATTTAGGAAAACATAGATTGAAGAATGATACCAATTGTAAAAAAGTTATAAATATATCCATAAGAACTAATCTTGTGATTTAGATGTTATTTATAAAAAAACTGACAAGTAATATTATTTGATTAACATGTTATCAAATAATACATTTTGATTCATAATGCTATGATATAATATATTGTGTGAATGTTTTTAGAAATATTACCTTGAAGAAGAAATGGAACATGTATCAACGCACATAATCCATGTATGTATTTTCACCATATGTAATATAATGATATTAGTATCAGATAAACAACTTGTATTGAACAACTTGTAACTACACTAGGATATTTGACATGGGTATGAGTGTTGAGTCAATAATATTTATTATTAATTTTCTATTACATTATGTTTTCCAAATGACAAATACAGTTTCTTAGGAAAAATTCTATATCTATAAAAACATTTTCTTATAGAAAATTTAAATTTACTAAAAAATGATTAGGCTTTATCTATGGTTTCCAATTTCGTATCTAATTTTTTCTTAAAAAATGAATATCCATATTTTTTTTAAACCAAAAATCAGATCATTGTCTATAATTAGAAACCTTATAGTTCTTTAGAATCTAATTTTTAAATAATTTAGAATTTGATTTCTCTGAAATCTAATATAGATTTCTCAAGATATCTAAAATAGATTTATCCAGAAACCAGACTCAATATTCTCCATAAATCAGACTCTAATTCCTCTAGAAATTAGACTTTCATTACTTTTGAAATAGAACTCTAATTCTTCATGAATCCATAATCTAAATTATCTTAAAATCCAACTCTAATTTCTACTGAAATCAGACAATGATTTCTCATAAAATCTTACTCCGGTTTCTCTAAAATTAGAATCTGATATCTCCTAAAATCTTACTCTGATTTATCCAGAAATTAGCATCTTATTTCTCCTAAAATACTAATTCAAATTCATATTTCCTCAGAAATCAGAATCTGATTGAAAATATTTATAAACTCTGATGTTCACTATTTTATGAATTTTATTAAGTTACTCTGTTACAGTTAACTCATTTTTGTAATGATGACCTTCATTTTATAGGATCATAAATGTGATAATATTACATATGGAAAGTAATGTTTCTCATAGATAGTTTTATAAAACAATTTCATCCAATTTATTTTAACAAAAACATTATTTGAGTTCCACATGTACAAGTGCATATTAAATTTAAGGAATAATATGACCAGGGGAGAATAATTTGATCATTGGTGTTTTTGCCTATAAATACCCTTCCATTTGAACCTGATGAGATGTGTTTAACTCTTTAATTAAGTGATACTCTACAAGTTCTATGCTCAAATCGTCCTTGTGTGATTGTTATGAACAGCTTTTTCAAGAGGAGAACAACTTGTTCAACTTGTCTAGTGTGAATCAAATTGTTTCAATTATTAATTGAGGGATTATTGGGATATGAAGGATAATGTTTCGATTACCATAATAATCGAGTCCTTGTAGGGATAAAATGACAAACATCTAACTTTGTATCGAGGTCTTACCCTGGTGTGGTTTTGACATACTTTCTTGAAAATATAAATTTGGGGAACTTTATAAAATGTTTTTGGATACCATACTCTTTGGGTTAAATTATTTTGTAAACATTTTTCTATTCTGTTATTGGTTTTACTTCCGACAAATTTTTTAATGTTAGAAAGTGTGACTTTCTTATAATTTTTTATGCATGAACAAATTTGGTTATATTAGATTCTATTTTCTTTAAGGTAGAATATTTCCCAAAGTAAAATTTTATTATGATTAATTATCTAATCCAGTTTATCATATTCTAAGAATGTTTATTTCATTATTTTTAACTAAAGAGGTCTTCTTTATTCATATTGTTTAACTTTGTTAAAAAATCATTTTCTTAAGGATAAAAATGAATGTTTTAAATCATAAAATTCACCCCTCTTGTATTTGAGATATATACTTATATATTATGATCTTACAATTTGTATCAAAGGAGGTATCTAATATACATATACCTACATTTACATTTGGTTCTCAAATTCTCTTAACTTTTCCAGTTTTGGGTAATGATTTTCACTATTTATAAACTTTTTATATGAAAAAATTTTTTGGAATTGAATTTTTTAAGATTTATAGGAAAGATATTTGTATCCATGGACAACATAAATCCTAATGTACTACCAAATGTTTTAGTGAAATGACTATGAATACTGGAGATATTGGGTGAATAATTTTATTATCAATACAAATGTGGCTAAAAGTTTTATATTAACTAGAGACAATAGGATCCTGAGAATGGAAATAAAAAATTAAACAATAATGAAAAACTAGAGTATCATGTTAACATTAAGGTATAGAATACTTGGTTATTTTTTATGACCAAGAACATTTATTTCCATATTTCATCATTTGAAGATACTTATAGAATCTAGAAGAAATTAAAAGTTACACGTTTTGGAACATGAAAGGTTAATGAAACAAAAAGATCAGTGCTTAGAGCTGAATACCATGGTAGTGTTTTTTCTTATAGAGAACCTATATACAAATTTCAATACTGATTTATTCCTATTGTAAAAAGTCTTCATTCTATGGATGATAAAGGGATTTATGATGAAATTCATGTATATAAGATTATATCTATTATGTCCAATGACTGGGAATTGAAAAGAAAAACAATTGATTATAATAAGAATGTTTCAAACATCACTCTGGATGAGTTGTTAGGGGCTCTTCTATATAATGAAACTAAAATTAATAGAGAAACATAGATCAATAAAAAATAATGGTATTGAAAATGTAGCTTTCACTATTAAATCATATAATATAAAATCCAACACTCCTAACGTAATTTCTCTATCAAATGACAAGAAATCTACTATTATGTCTAAATCAGGTGATGGTAATCATTAATAATGAAAATGAAAATATTACTTGAATAATGAAAACAATTGTTGGAAATAAATATTTCTAATACAGTTAAAATAATAAGAACATAAAGTATAACAATAATTTATAAGTGAGTTTTAATGAATATAAGAAGGTAAGGAATATCATACCAAATTTTCCTATGCTAAAATGGAATGAAATATAGGATACTCATTTAGAAATAACTAGAAAATGTAAAACAACTCTATTTTTAGTTGAGTACTAAAAGCTAATGACACCTAGAGTAAAAATGCGGGTGACTCTCTTGATAAATCTTTATATATTAAATCTTTTGGACGGATGAATTTTAGTCTTATAACCATATTTCTTAGTAAAAATCGATGTTAATGGATAATGTAAACTCTTATAAATCATTACACAATATTTTTTAATGGAAAATAATCCTAATGAAGAATATTATAAATCATTAGATGAAGAATATTCTTTGACACAAGAAAATACTTTACCTTATTTAGAAGATGTATTAATGTTTTCCATGAAACATGAGAATGAAAATAGTAAGATCAACAAGACAATGGATAATGATTATTATAGAATAACTATTTTTAAAAAATAAGTATTAGATATTTAAAATGTTATTAATTAGAATTCCCTTGATTTTGAAAACATTTGAAAAAACATTTAGGAAGTAAATTCATAAAAGGATAACCTTTGTAAGGAACTTGAAAAGGTTATTGAGAAGAAATCTTTTTATTAAAAGACAGAAATTCTAAAACTAAGGAATCTTAGGATAAGAATTTAGTCATAAGACTAAAATATAAAACATTTTCCTTAAAAAACCTTATCGATATTTAATCTGAGAAAATAATTTTTTGGTAAAATATATTCACTTTATCATTCTCTATGTAATATTTTTGGATCTGGTTATTCTCATTCCAAAATAGTTTTTAGTCACTACTATTCTGTACCTCAATGTGACCATTTTTTTGAACTAAGTTCTAATGTGGCAGACATTGATATAAATATTGTTCTTTGAATAAATCACAATCATATGTTTTGTATAGAATGTTTTTTATTCTAATATAGATACCTATAATTTTATTTTTTAACATTTCCGGATCCAAGAACATTTTTTTTTGAACATTTTATTGTTTTATTTTCATGAAAATAAATGATCTTCCAAAAATTCCAACACTTTAATGGTAAAAAAACCTCTTTGAAAATATTATTATGATGAAATGTGGAAAATTAATATTTTGATACTATTCTAATGGAGAAATTATTGGTGTATGTAATATTTTTCTTCATGGAAAAGCATTAATTTTAGAATGTTTTACCTGTTATATATATTAAGATCATCCTTATAAGAATATTTAACTTATTTTTTTAAGGATACCCTATGAATTTTTGGAATGATAAATTCTTAGTACACAACTCCACGGAAGATTTAATTTACATTACCCATAGGCATGAGAATTTCAACACACGTAACATATAAGAGCATAAGAGCCAAGACATAACATGACGTATTGCAATGGAAGATTGATCTTTTTTATGGAATATATCACTAGGACATTGCACGTTAGGATCTTATGAAAACTATTAATGAAAATATGTATAAAGGATCTTGAAGAACGTAGATTTTATTCTTCAAATGTTTTTTATCCTTTTCAATATGGAAAGAAACACAATTAAACCCTTAAATAAATTAGTGATGTCTCAACTTTTGATGCATTATATCTAGTGCTAATAGATATTTTCAGTCCAACAAAAAGTGAAAGAATTGGATGAAAATACTATGTATTTGTTTTAGTTAATCATTACATTAGAATTACGTGGATCTATATTCTTGGAAATAAATTTGAATCCTTTTATTGTCAAACATAATTTTTAGAAAAAAGTTAAACATTTGAAAAACCATCCATTGATATCTATTTGTAGTGATCATGTTACAGGATTTAAAAATTATGATTTTGAACCCTTATGCAGTAATAATGGAATTACTCTTTACTTCTCCACTTCTAGAAATCCTTAACAAAATAGAGTTGTTGAATGAAGAAATGTAATTTTTCAAGAGATAATAAGAACCATGTTGTCTGAATACTCTATTCCAAAATATTTTTGGCTTGAAGCTGTTAGTACTACATACTATAATACAAATCATGTTTTAATCAAACATTTTTATAAAAAAATACACTATGAGTTATGGACAGTTTGAAAACATAATGTTTCTTACTTCAATGTATTTGGATGCAAAGTATTCATCCTGAATACTATAGATAACTAACATAAATTCTCACCCAAATCAGATAAAGGAATTTTCATAGTTTATTCATGTGCTTCTAAGGCTTATGGAGTTGTTAACAAAAAAAAATTATTGAAGAAACATTACATGTTATATTTGATGAAACTCATCCTTTTGTTTTTAGACAACCCCAACATAAATCCACATATGTGTTTTCAAAAACTGATTATAATCCATTTATGGAATAGTCTTCCTGAACAAGAAAATACAATATATAATATATCTGAAGTATTTACCCCCAGAAAATTTTTTCCCGTAGGTTTATGAACAGATTTTACAAAATCCAAATCAATAGTCTCTTAAGAATAAGCCTTGTGATAATATTATTGTTAAAGTAAATAAATAAATAAGAACAATATGTTATCTATAGAATTAAGTTGTGCATCTATCATTTGTTTCCAAATTAAAATTTAAAAAACTAATGGGGATTTTACTGATGATGATTGGATCAAAGATATGAAAGATGAATGAAATCTATTTTAATGGAACAAATCTGTACCATTTTTGAAAGAACTAAAAAATATATGTAATTAGCGTGAAGTGGGTTTTTAGAAATAATTTTTTGGAAAATGGAGTCATTTTATGAAATAGAATATGATTATTTGTTAGAGGCTATAATCAACAGGATGGAATTGACATTGAGGAAACCAATGCTCTGGTAGATAGTCATGAATATATTCATATTCAACATGCCTTTGCAGTATTTTTTAATTTCAAACTTTTTCAAATGTACATAAAGTGTTCTTTTCATAATGTATATGTTCAATGGGATGTGTTTGTGGAACAGCCTCCTGTTTTTGATGAAAAAAAAATCATGAACGTTTTTTCAAACATACTAGAGATTTATATATACCTAATGAATCCCCTAGATCCTGGTATGATAAACATAAAATATTTTTGATACAAAACAATTATATTAAAGAAATTGATAATAAAAAAAATTTATAATGGATGATATGAATTTTTTTTGACTGATACAATTTAGGTTGATGACATATTATTCATATCAAATAAGTAATCATTAATAAATTCATTTACAAATCTGATGAAATCCAAGAGTGAAATGAGTATGAAGGATGAGTCAAAAAATTTCTTGGGATTCAAATTTTCTCAAATACTAAAAAGACTAGTATATATCGACATAATTATGACAAATTTCTTCTAATGAATTATGCATACGACAAAACTAAAATTATAAGTACTCCAATTGGTTCCTCAATCAGTCTTCATTTTGAAGAATCTGAGAAATCAGTATATCAAAAAAAATTTAAAGGTATGACAAGAAGTCTATTATACTTAATATCTATTCAACAATATATAATTTTTTTATTATTATTTTGTAAAATATTTCAATCTAATCTATAATAATCCCATTTAAAATTAGTAAAAATAATGTTTTGTTATTTAAAGGGAACCATGGATTTAAGACTCTTTTAATCTTCTTGAAATGATTTTTTTAAATTGATTATTGTATTTATAATTTAGAGGTTTTAGAGTGGATAATAAAAATAAATCAAGGAATATTTATTTCATAGTAGAATCATTAGATTCATGGTCATGCAGGAAACAACACTGAGTATCACATTCTGATGGTTCTAGGTGTAGTGGAAGCACGGTAGGGCCGATACCCAACTTTAATTTTTACCATGATAAATGATTATTTCGGGATCAATACGATGATGAATACCAGTCTCTGTAGAATATAATCAAAGATTTAGATAAATAAGGAAGAGGCTCAAAACCTATAGATTTGATCTTGCACATCATGTTTATATTTAATTTAATTAATTTCATAAATAAAAGAATACCTCGATCTTTAGTATTTTCTTCTTTGATGATGTTGACCATTTAGAATGACCCTTCTGGATTATCTTGTAGCACATACAGGTATCAAAACAAGAATCCCTCTAGTGGTGATCCACACATGCTCTGATGGCCTCTGATCGACACCACTCGTTCTCTAGGTGCTAGCATGGTGAAGCGAGTTTCTTACATCAGTCGTTCTTGATTTCAAGTTCTTCTACCAGGATGAATATCTATTGATATTTAGAGAGGCAGGAAGAGTATTCAAGAGAGAAATTTTTCAGCTCAACAATTTTCAATTCTCAAAGCAAGAGGTGTCTTCGCAATGGCATAATAGACATACATGTATATATATACGCACGGAACAATAGTTAAAATTTCTAATTACATAACAGAAATGAAATACATTCATGAACATAATCAAAACAATTCTCATAATAATAATACAACGTCATTATTTAGGGGGCTCCAACTAGCGAAAAACGGAATTATGAATAAAATTATTCATTAAAAATTAATACCAGTGTCGTTTTTATTTTAACTTATGCCAACTAATAATTATTTACTCTCTTGAAAATAACTATTGTACTACCAAACCATCCTTGGTCCACTCTTACTCCACTTCCATGTATTGATCACTAGAATAAATAAAAAAATAATTTATTCTTTTAAATAAATATATTATTTAAAAACTAGTAAATAAATATTTAATAAATGTTCAATAAAATAAATAAATATATTTTATTTATTTTATATTATCATCCTATCATGAATAAAATTATTCCATGGTCTTGAGAATAATATTTATTTCATTAATTAAATTCAAATATAATTTAACCTAGACCACAAAAAACACATAGTGTGTGACCCTCTAGGAATCTTTCTCATTCTCATTAGGCAGGCTTTCCAATAGTCCAAGAGTACTGTCTAGAAATAGGTCAAGTCAACAAAGAGAAAGAATATAAAGTTTCAACAATTACATCCACATACAAATGCTCACTATGTAATATAATTCATTTATCAAAATATCTCATCAATAAAGTTTCATAATAGTGTCATCAACATTTATGCATGATACGTCATGCTTGGAATAATTGAAATAAACTCCTCATTACACCATGTCCATGGAATTTCGCGTAATGGTTCTATTTCGATCAAAGTACTGAGATATCAACTTCCATTAATGGAAGGAAATAATTCTCTCTTGACTTATCCTTTAATAACATTCCACTCTGGACACACCCAATGTACCCTACATCATGCCAACTATCTTTGTGATTTTTTTCATCAGTAAATAAAAGTGTGTGAGTCATGGAATGTATTAATGATAATATTAATGACTGGGGATAATTACATGTGCTCATTGATTTAAATATCTGATGACACAAAAACATTTTGAATTCCTAAGAGAGGGACAGTTCTCATAATCTTCTAACTGAGAGATTACTAAGTGAAAACTTCTCAATGGGAAGTTTCATCTACTTATGAGTACTCACAACTGATGGAATGGATGTTATATGTCCCCTCATTGTATGTCATCGAACCATAGAACTATATTTAAGAATATTGTAATATAATTACAAGGTTCTTGTCATAGAGGGGAACTTTCATGACCTTATCAGTACGATAAATACTAGTGGAAATTACTACATCGTTGTCATGAAGAATAATGAACAGTATGTAATAAGATTTTAAATATTTAAATAAATTAAATATCAATGTAATCTAAGTACATATAGTTGTTTCTAGGAAACCAACTCTTATGAAATCCCATTTGTACTAGAGCCAACTGCCTACAATTTTCACTCCACTGGACCTCAAATGGTTATCATGTTTTTGCTAAGTCAATGCTTTAGTTAAGGGGTCTGCGACATTGTCTTCTGTGGAAATAATACTCACTGGAACTTCACCTCTCTGAGATAAAATCCCCCATGATATAATACTTATTATGTATGTGCTTCATCCACTGATATGACCTTGGCTCTGTTATGAGATCTACTACGATAGTATCATCACAGTAAAATGTGATGGGATATTTATTTCTAGGTATCGCATCCATCTCTTCAACGAATCTTGGAATCCAAAGTGCTTCATTAGTAGCCTTACAAGCTGCAATATACTTAGACTATGCCATAAAATATTCAACCACACTCTACTTTGACATCTTCCATCTCACTACACCACCATTCAAAGTGAAGATATATCATGTTTGCGACATCTTGTCATCTTGATCAGTCTAGAAACTAGCATCTGTATATCTTATGATAACTAGTTCTTCATATTTTCTATAAACATGCTACATATCCTTAGTATACCACATATACTCTAGGATAGTCATGATTTCTATCCAATGGTGGTCACCTGGGTCAGCATGATATTTTCCTACCACACATAAATCATATGCGACATCCATCCTAGTACATACCATGGTATACATGACTGACCCAATAACTGATTCCATGGATTTATTTCTATTATCATTATTTGATCATGTGTTTGAGGACACATTTTTTTGGAATGATGAATTCCATGTGACGCGGGCAACAATCCCCTTATAGATTGTTCCATACTGATTCTCTTTAGTATCTTATCAATGTATGTACTTTGACATAGGCACAACATTCTCTTGGATCTATCCGGATTGATATTGATCCAAGGAATATATGTTGCCTCTCCCAAGACCTTCTTGTAGAAGAACTGATTAAACCATTCCTTAATAGATTAAAATACTTGTATCCCGTTTCCAATAAGTAATATGTCATCAACAAAAACATTTAAGAAAACGATTTCACTCCCACTAAGCTGTTTGTATACACAAGACACACATTCATTTTTGACAAAACCATATTCTGTTATGAATTCATCAAAATGAATTTTCCAGGACATGGATGCTTTATTTAATCCTTAAATGGGTATTTTCAACTTCAATACTTTATTGGAATCCTTTGGAGTCACAAACCCTTCTGGATGTGTCATGTAGTCATCTTCTTGAAGGATATCATTTGGAAAAGGAATTTTGACATCCATTTTCCAAATCTCTTATTCATTGCGAGCCGCTATGGAATGCATAATTATAACAGATTTCAGCATTGCAACCAGTGATAAGGTTTCAACGTAGTCAATTCGTTGATGCTATTTAAACCCTTTTGCAACTAGTTATTCCTTATATGTACTAACTTGAACTTCAATGTCCAGTTTCTTCTTGAATCTCCAATTGCAACAAACATGTTATACATAAACTCGAGTATCTAAAAAAATCCAAACGTGGTTTCTGTAAATGGAATCCATTTCATAATTCATGGCTTATTTCTACGTGGAAATGTTTGTTCCAATTACATCATCTTTGTTGGTCAGAGGATCATTATTATCAACTAATAATGAGTCACCATCCTCGGTAACTAGAAAATTGTATTATTCTAGTTCTCTAAGCTCACTTTTACTCCTATGTAGTACTTGTGTCTCTAGAATATATTCATCTTCTACAGGGCTTTTTGGAATCTGTTATTGTGACAACTCTTATGTAATTTGAGCCTCAACTTAATCTAAATCTATCTCGCTCCCACTATCTCTTTTGGATATATTCAAACTCTCAATGAATATGGAATGTCTTTCTACAATAATCATATCTTCTGAGGGGTTTTATAGGTAATATCCCCTCATTTCATTTCAGTATCCTATAAAGGTACACTTTGTTCCTCGAGGCACAAGCTTGTTACTTGAAGTGCCCTTAACAAATGCTCTGCTACCCCAAAAATGTAAATATGATTACCTTTCTGTTCATCCACTTCCAAACAGGTATGGAATACCATTTATATATTTAATTGGTACATGGTTTAGTATGTGTACTTTTTTTTGTAACACATATCCCCAAATGGAAATGGAATACTCACAGGACTCATCATTGATCTCACCATTCCAAGCATGGTGTGGTTCCTCCTTTCACTCACACCATTCCACCGGGGAATGTATGGTGGAGTGAGTCGGTATAGTATCCCATAATTCATTATGTAATCAATGAATTCTTGATTAAGATATTCTTCACCTCGGTCTGAGCAGTGTTTTTTAATCTTCTTACTAAGATGGTTATCAACATTATTCTTTTATTATTTCAACATATAAAAAGAATCTAACTAATACATAATTATGTATATATATCCAAATATTTTGAAATCATTATTAAAATTTATGATGAATGAGTAACCTTCCCATGCTTCAACTAGAAAGGATAACACAAATCTGAATGAACAAATTCAAGAAGTTCTTTATCCCTTTGATTTGGTCATTTTTCCTTGTAGACAAGCATGACATACACCGAGTGGTTTTTGTTTGGAAAAATATGAATATTCATCTTAATGTTACTTTGACAAGGATTTCACATTAAATGAACAAGTCGATGATGCCAAAGTTGGGTGTGGTGTGAGTCAAGTAAATTATTTTTTTATCCATTGACATTACATGGTTTGTATAATCAAACACGTAAATATCATTGTAGAATTGTTCCCTACAAAAACAAATGTAATATTTTTTAAAAAATAAACATTAATTTCCAAACATGAAACCAAATCCTTTTAAATCAAATCATGATATAAAAATAATGTTTTTAGTAATAGAAGAAACAAAATAATAACCCTTTAACACCAATATCATCCCAATTGGAAATGTGGGGCTGTAGTCCATGACAGCTACAAAAGAAAGTCTGGATTCATTGGATGCTTGTAGATCAACCTCCCCTCGGTCAATCTGCATGAAACTACATGGTTCCTATATTTGGATACATTTGTGGGAACATTAATTTGTATCTATTATCCAATTTTTAGAAACAGATAGATTTCATTCGATAAAAAATTCACTCAAGGCATCACATTTTTTCTTAGGCTAGATGCATATAATCTTCTAGTTTCCCTTCTTACAACATACGAAACAAACAGCCACAAGTTCCTTTTCCTCCCCTTTGATCTTTCATTTCATGAAAGGTTGTGGAGAAGCTTTCTGCTTAAATATCATCACCTTCCCATTCCTCTTATTGACCCTAAAGACATATGTTTTTTCAAACATCATATTTTTTCTACATGGAGAATTATGATAATGTTAAAAGATAAAGAATTATAATTTTTTTATTATATAAATGGAAAACGGAGTTAGAGAGTCTATGAGATATTGATGCAAGTATAAGATTAGTGCCAAGTTATTTGGGGGTTTAAACCCTATAACATCTATGAGATCAATCTAGCCATTGCTCTTGTCTACATGAGGCCCAGCTGGGGCATCATATCCATGCTTACTCTGAATGTTTTCCTTATAGATATTAATCCATTCCTATATTGATCTATCATAGTAAATACCACAGAGGTGATCGATCATGCTATAATCATCCATGTTATAATGAGACTTCATGAGATCACTAAACATTGATGATAACAACAGACATTGAATGTCAACCATGTCATTAATATGATTCTCATAGACCATAAAATCCTCATCACTCACCTCATTGGAAGGCGGATCAGGTAATACTGACTCAAACATTTAAGACTTTATTTCATGTCTTAAGATATCTTGAAGGCATGTAAACCATTCCTATAAATTACAGTTGGAGGGATGTTGTCTTTATCCCAAATTGATCATATGGATAGTGTGCGAGACGAGCATGTCATTTTTATTCTACAATTTAATGATTTGATCATTAGTACATTATTTATTACGTTTTAGGAGAAATAAATTTCATTATTAAGTCTCCCACTATTTTATCAAGTCTTAAGGGACATCACCACTGAACTCAGAATGTCCAGTTGCCATGGAATTCTGATGGAAAGCATCCATATTCCCATTCACATTACCCCCAACGAGGGTTGGTCAAGCTATTAGAAGGTATTTAGGTAGGTAGGTCATTTCCAACTGTGGGCATGAAACTCTTTGATATGTTGAGTGGACTCCTCAATCCTAAAATCAAGACTTTTTTATTTCCTCAACTCTTACCTACAATATTTTACCAGGTCTAGGAAGGGATACACCCCTTGATACTATATGGTTTAGTCACCCTAAATCCATTCATAAATGCTTCCTGTATAATAGTATGTGTCCCAAAAATGGTTGGTAAAACATTTAATATTATTTAGTTTTTTCCTTAATCAAGTAATAGAAGGATTCTTCTAAAATAATATTTCATTTGTGGTATTTTAATCTCTTATGCGTGAATTTTTTATTATCATTATCACATTATTGATAATATTAAGTGAAACTTACTTATGTTATTAACCATGTATTGATAATATTTATTCATAAGTATGGTTTATTTTAGTTCCATCTTGCATGCTTGTTTAATTCATTAATTTTGTGATCGTGACCACACATCCATAATGATAAACCCTGAAACTTCATGTAATAAAATAAAGGGCATGATCCTGAGCCTTTCTAATGGTTAGTTTATCTAGTGGTTGATAATATAACCCTGACCTTTGGGAGAGGCATCATGAACCTTTTGGTTTTGTGTTAATTGTTATCCCACTGTCCACATATGTATCTACATGGATTGGTTTCTCCTTGGCTCCATATTGAACCTCATACACTAACATGGGAGTTACATCCGTTACATTTTCCTTTTTTTAAACTCACATGCAGGTGAGGGGTCAGAAAGGGTTTTATGTAAATGAAACAATGGGACGCAGGCCATACATATTAATGAGGAGAAGGCTCACTGGCCATAAAATTTAATTTAAAGAAATTAATTAAACGAAACCATCCACATACGAAGTTTTTTCTCTAGCCAATGATCATCCAAACATGGAATGATATTTACACATAAATAAAACTATAATTATACTCGTTTTATCATTATAGTTTAATATAAACCATGATTTAATCAATTAATTATCATCATTAATTAATCAATCATTTTATATTAATCCCTTTTTTGAATTTCCTTCAGATTATCATCCATCATAATTGTAAACAAATAAATTTATATAAAATTATATTTATACATAACTGATACCATGGAGGAAACTTGTTGAATTCATATTCATCACTACCTAATGAGTATAAATGAACATGAAAAAAATGTTTAATTAAAAACCCATATATAAAAAACCACTGACATATTTTTCCTCACCTTTAATCCAATAGGATTGTACACATCTCAAGGGTATTTATAATAATATAATAAATTATAATAAATATGAATAATTTGGATGAGCACATTGCATGTAGTTCCAAGTACACGGTGTGTACTATATTTTACTGTCTATATGAAGTACACACCTATGGAAAATTGAATGTGAGTGTAATTTGGAAATCCTGGGAGTATATGGAATGCCCAGTAGGGAACACACCATGTAGTATCTGCATTACACGATTTCCATTCAGGCAAGCATTATTTGGCATAGACAGTCCAACCCTAAATCGAAGGGACTACACTGCAAGTCCTGTGGACTACACAATGTGTAATCCAGAAACCGCGTTCCACATGTTCCTGGTCCACACACAAAGTTATTGAATACAAAGAAAGACTCCAACACATGGCTTCGCTTCAAGAACAGGCATGATGAATTGAATCTTGACTACATGAAATGTACTATCAAATTCAAAACGTGTATTATTATGTTGTATGACCAAAAATCTTTGGAACCTCTAGAAGATATACTATATTTTATTTTAATAAAATTTAAATTAAATGATTGTTTCTATAAGTTGAATGAGAAACAAAAGATGAAGAATAGATAATGAGATTCAGATTTTCATGATGATTAACCTAAAATGAAACAAGTTTATTATTAAATGGGTAAATCAACAAAAAAATATTAAAATAATTATAAACTAGGATGTAAACCCTCCTATAAAACATAAAGGATTTCAGTGCAGTGGAAGCATGGTAGGGAGAACACCCAAATTTAATTTTTACCACGATCAATGATTATTTCAGGATCAATACGATGATGAATACATGTTTCCATTGAAATTAATCACAAGTTTAGATAAAGAAGGAAGTGTCCTAAAACCATTATAGGGGATCTTGTACATCATATTTATAATTAATTTCATAATGAATAAAATACATGGATCATTAGTATTTTTTTCGTTGATGATGTCAATCGTTTGGAATGACACTTTAAGATTGTCTAATTTCGATTGTAAGGATCCAAACTAGAATACCTCTAATGTTGATCCACACGTGTTCTGATAGATTCTGATAGACATCACTCATTCTTTGGGTTCATTCATGGTGAAGAAGGTGCCTTGTGTCGATTGTTCTGGATCACTTATTCTTCATCCTTGAATATTGTCTCCTGTTCTTGAGAGGGGTGGGAAGAGAATTCGAGAGAGAAATTGTTTATCTGAACAATTCTCAATTCACCAATCATGTGGTCTATTAGTAATGGAAAAATAGACGTACATGTCTATTTATATGCATGAAACATCATTTACAATATTTAATTTCATAATAGCAATTAAATACATTCATGAAATTAGTGAAATCCCATGCTCATAATAATAAGATTGAATCATTATTTATAGTGTGCCAATAAGAGAAAAATATAATTATTAACAAAAATCTGCTTCATAAAATAATAGTAACTCCATTATTATTTTGAAATGTTCCAACTAATAATTATTTAAAATTTTTGAAATAATTATTTTACTACATGACCGGCCTCGGTCCGCTCAAACTCCACTTCCCTAAATTTAACACCCGAATAAATAAATAAATAATTTATTCTCTTAAATAAATATTTCATTTATAAACTAGAAAAAAACTATTTATTAAATCTGAAATAAAATAAATAAATATATTGTATTTATTTTATGTGATCATTTTAACATGAATAATATAATTCCAAAGTCTTGAGAATAATATTTATTTCATTAATTAAATTCAAATAGAATTTAACTGAGACCGCCAAAAAATCTTAGTGTGTGACCATCTAGGATTCATTCTCATTAGAATTGTGAAGGGTTGCCTAATGTCCAAATGTATTGTCTAGAAATGTGTCAAGGCACCAAAGAAAAAGAATGTAATATTGAAACAATGAAATCCACATATGAATGTTCACTATGTAACATAATCCCTTTGTTTCAATATCTCATCAAGAAGGTTCCATGACAGTGTCATCAACTTTTATGCTTGATTTGTCATTCTTTGACTACGTTAAATAAACTCATTATTAGACCATGGACATGGAATTTAATGTGATGTTTCTATTTAAATCAAAGGAAATAGCTATTTAATTCCATAAATGGAATGGAAAAATACTTCAACAAATTATCCATTAATTATATGTCATTAGTGTTGCACCCTACTTACCCTACTTCCCCCAATTGTCTGTCTGACAGTTTTTGTCCATAAATAAAAGTGTGTGGGTAATGACACATATTAATGATAATATTAATTTCAAATTATCATTACACAGGCTCATAGAAAGAAATATCTGATGACAATAAAACATGTGGAATTCTTACTTGCGGATTTGTTCCAATAATCTCATGTCTTCGAGATTTCCAAGTGTGAACTTAATGAGAAGAAGTGTCATCTTCTTACAAGTACTCTCTCCAGACGTACTTCATGATATGTGTCCCTTAATCATATGTCACACTACCAGCGAACTATAATTAAGAATATTTTTATAGCATTTCAAGGTTATAATAATAGCAAGGAACTTCCATGACCTTATAACTGCAATAAATACTCTAGGACATTATTAAATTATAGTCAAGCAGAAGAATGAACAATATGTAATAAGATGTTTAATATTTAGATAAATTAAATATAAATTTAATAAAAGTAAAACTAGTAGGATCAAAGACACCAACTCTAACACTTTCCACTTCTGAAGCTGAATATGTACCAGTTTGAAGTTGTTGTGGTCAATTATTGTAGATGCAACACACACTCATTGACTATTTCATGAGTTTTACCAAAAACACATATAATGTGTTATAATACATGTGCTATTTCCCTATGAAAAAACCATTCACATTACTCTTGTGAAAATCACATAGATATAAGTCATCACATACTTAGATATCACACACTTAAAGCAGGTATCATACTATAATTTTTTAGAAATCAAAATCAACTTACTGACATTTTTACAAAACATTTACCCTCTGATAAATTTAAAAACATTAAAAATGGCTATGAATGAGAACCATAATGTAATAATCTATATTAATTTTTTTAAACCATTTCTTAACATTAAGATACTTCTTTTCATAGAGGGTGTACAAAATTTTATTCTTTTCAATTTTCCATTTCAATTTTTTTTGGAACATGAAAATTATTCATTACCAAATAACATTTTAAAAAATCTATTTTTTCAAATAGAAATAATATATATACTAAAAACTAATTTTGGGAAATCTACAAACTAAATTTTCATTATTATGTGCTCATATTAGTGTTTCTATTTGTCTGTATTTCAATATAGTATTCAAAAAACCATATCGAATTCAATTTCCTTAAATATGAATTTTCCATAAAACCTCAATAGATATGAATCCATAAATCATTCTCATGTATTGATATCAACCATAAAATTAGATCACATAAATATAAAAATTTGGATTAACCTTTGATAATGATCTATCTCCACAAAGCCTATATAATGGGAGCCACCTCCTCGTGTCCCACATCATTTTTCTATGTGTTTTTGCATGGATACTCTATTTTCCCTCAAATTTTCCATTCAGTTTTTCAACTTGTCTTTAATATCTGAATTTATCTTGAGGTATCCTTGTATACTTATATAGAATTAAACAAGGAACTCAAGGATTTCCCAATCTGTAGGGAAAGTTGACTGTACCTGAATAGATTTTCTATGTATAAATGTTGGATTTCCAAGATCATCAATTTCAATGGATTGGATATCCTCTATGTAGGAATATAAATGATTCAAGATCTGGTATATGCAGATTTAGTAACAGAATGTTATGATACCATCCTCTTTTATAAATAATTGTGAAAGTTTATGTTCCCCATTCATAGTTAAGGAAGGACATATTATACATATTACAAGAATGAAGAAAGTATCTTGGATATGCCCTATGAATGGGAATAAATAGTTTTCACTCACATATTTCCCAAAAAAGAAGGTTATCTACTGAATGTTAAGGATATTGAATTCATTGGGATTAAGGAGGTAAATTACCCATGATATCACATCTTTGGACCAACCACATAATAGTTTCCTTTGGATGAAAGTTTTTTTTATTCTGAGTATGGGAGATAATTATTCTTTAATGATATGAGATATTATTATGATGGATTTCTTAGTGAATGTAATAATGAAAAAACTTATTATGTACTTTATTTTAACCGTAATCAACATTATGAATAGCTCCCTAAAATCTCAAATAATTATGTACCCTATGATCCTGTCTAAGAAAATTGTATTATACTTAGACTCCTTCAAAAGCTCTTACAAATTAATGGCCAAAATATTCATGATGATGCCATTAACTGATTATACCATGGGATGGATGAGGATCATATTTAGTGTCATGTTAGGATTATTCTATGAACATACTAATAACGGTGACCAAACTGCCAGTTAGAAAGGAGAAGTTAGATAACGACCCATTCCAACCCCTACGAAAAGAAAATCCAAATAGTTGGATCCTTAGGAAAAAATACCTAAGACCAAAACTAGTATCTGCTCAACCCAAGCCCAAGAAGAAATATAATTTTTTTAATGAAGTTGTATCCAAATGAAGAGAGCAGAAAAATAAGAAGAAGGAAGGTGATGTAGTTTTTAGAATATATTCTACTAAGGATCTGGCCTTAAAAATACATGAAACTGAACAGGTTAGAAAAATGATAAATAAAATAAGATGAAGAAAAAATTTTCAGATTGTGAGATTCAGCATGCTTATCGAAGAAATAATTAGAAATAATATGAATGATTCGGGTACTAGAATATTTCATCATGAACCGGTGATTCATAAATAACTAATAGCAATCAAGTCTCAAATACCAGAAAGATGAAATAAATTTATTCTAGATCTTGATCCAATAGTGGTAGAAGTGGGAATTCAGTCAGTAGAAGAAGAAGATGAAGAAAGAGTTGATTTTATTAGAATGGTATAAATCCTTGGTGAGAAAACTTACTTTGCATACAGTGGAGGAGGGGGTTGCGAGCGGCATGGCCTCTGGAGTGGAAAAGGAACTGGTGAGGTCTTGTCTTTCCCCCCAATGATGGTTTTTGGTGTCATTAGTTCAAGGGGACGTTGGGTTAGGAACTATGGGCGTTCAATCTTCTGGAAGGGCGTCTATTATGGAGTATGATGATGCATATTTTAAGAAGGTTATCTTGTCTCCAAAGAAGAATGCATGTGAAATGGGTATGTCGGGACCTCTTACTCGCTCCTTGACCAAGGGGAAAGGTATCCTTTCCAAACCTCTATCTCAAGCAAGACGTTCGTCTGTTTCAAAGGCCCCTTTGGGCACTCTGTAATGTTATCTATTATCATTTGTAACGCACGCGGCTTTGGTGCTCGAGCCAAGCGTGCGTTTTTGGCTTTAGAAGGAAGAAAGCTAAAGTGTCTGTGGTGGTCGTTTTGGAACCGAAACTCACTTCAGGAAAGCTGTCTGGGGTTTCTCGGAGGTTGGGGTTCCCGAAATCCTTGCATGGAGGTGATATTAACCCCCAGATTTGGATTGGATGGAAGAATAACATCTCGTTAGAGGTGGTGAGTATCTTTCCCCAGTGTATTGATACTAAGATTGTTATTGGTGGTTTTCACTTGTTATTTTCGTTTGCTTATGCGAGCACTATGGCTAGCGGAAGAAGGGAATTATGGTATCATTTAAAGGCAACTCATAATGGATCTCTCCCATGGTTTGTGGGAGGGGACTTTAACATGGTTGCGGCTATATCAGAAAAGAAAGGCGTAACAGGGGTTAACCAGGAATGTTTAGTGCAGTTTCAGAAATGCATAGTGCATGAAGGGCTCATGGACTTATGTTTCGTGGGTTCGAAATTTACATGGTGTAATAATCGTAAAGGTTCGGGTCGCATATGGAGTCGACTGGACAGATGCCTCACCGACATGCAAGGCCTCGACCTGTTTTCAAAATCCTTGGTAACTCATCTATCCGATATAATTTCAGATCATGCTCCTATTTTGATAGAAATCAGACGTGAAGTGGTGATGGTAAAATCCTTCTACTACTCAAGGGAGTGGAACCGCGATCTGGGTTTTTTTCACATGTTGGAAACTTCTTGGCTTAAGGATGATAGAGAGTGCTCTTGGGCATGGATGGTCAATCGCCTCAAACATTTTAAACAGAATATTATGGGTTGGCTGAACAATAAACAAGACAACTCTCACAGGGTTGTTAGTATGCAGGCTGATATTGAGAGGTTGGAGGGTGTTCTACAGGTGGCCTGGGATGAGAACGTATTTATTGTTCATTGTGATAAGAAGGTTGCTCTCGCTGAAAAACTCCTTGAGATGGAAAGAGTCTTCAAGGAACAGTCTCGGGTCAGATGGCTCAGAGAAGGAGATCGTAACATTGCCTTCTTCCGAGCTTGTATTAAGGAGAAAAGAGTCACAAAGATTAATATCGTGATGGAGGATGGTTCTTTCACATCGGATGTGAATATTGCTGGAAATATGGCGTTGAAACACTTCGAGAGTATTCTGGCTGGGGAACCTGTGTCCGGTTTTTTGAGAGATAACATGGACGACACTGGGTTCTTATGTGGTCTTCCGCTCCTGGTGAATGACAGTGATAATGAATTTCTCTCTTCCCTTCCCTGGGAAGAGGAGATCAGGGAGGCCCTATTGATCATACCAAAGGGAAGCGCACACAGTCCAGATGGATTCCCAGTGTCGTTCAACATTTTTTCTTGGAGTGTTATTGGACTAGTCGTTGTGCACGCTATCCAAGACTTCTACAGGGGGGGTTACTTAAACAAGTGTGTAACCGCATCAAGGGTGGTGCTTGTTCCAAAAGAGAAAGACCCCATCATCATCAGTCATTTCCACCCCATATTCCACTGTAGCGTTTCTTATAAGATCTTGGCCTCGGTTATTGGGAGAAGGCTTTCAAAACTTTTTCCCAAAGTGGTCGCGGATGAACAGCATGGGTTCATACAGGGTCGAAACATAAAGGGGGTGGTTGGTATCACGGGTGAACTGGTTCAGGACATCAACAGGCGTACAGTGGGATCAAATGTCATTCTGCAAGTCGACATGAACAAGGCTTATGACCAAATGGAATGGAGGATCGTCATCAAGGTAATGAGGGGATTCGGGTTCCAGGAGTGGTTTTGTGATTTGTGTTTCAGGTGCTACTCCTCGTTGTGTCTTTCGGTGGCTATGAGGGGGAAGAGCTTTGGTTTTTACAAAACTGTTCGTGGCGTGAGACAAGGTGATCCATTATCTCCATCACTGTTTTTCATTGTGCAGGACACGCTTTCTAGGAATCTGAAGAAGAGTTTGTTAGTGGGCAAGCTGAAACCGTACACGGGCAAAAGGATTTCGTGGAACATCAGCCACCTGATGTTTGCTGATGACGTCCTATTTTTAAAAAATGGCCAGTGCAAATCCTTAAGCCATTTCAGAGTCATTATGTCCAGTTACAACAAGATTAATTGACAATCGATCAACTTCTCAAAGAGTAATGTCTTTATCTCTGAGAAATGTTCGAGAAGGAGATATAGAGATATACAGAGGGCTTCTGGGTGAAAACATAAACAACTGCCTATTATGTATCTTGGGGTTCCTTTATCATCCGCCCGGGTCTAGAAACAGCTTTTTATTGGAATAATGGATCGTATACATGGGAGGATTCTTAACAGGAAGAATAAACTCCTTTCTTTCAAAGGTCGGGTCATGCTTATTAACAGTGTTCTTCTTTCTATTCCGATGCATGTGTTTTCAGTTATTAAGCCACCGAAGGGCACGGTACAGAAAATGGAAAACATACTTTCAGCATTTCTTCGGGATGCCAAGATGGAAGGGCGGTTTCATTGGGCCTCGTGGAAGAAAATGGTGCGTCCAATTGATGAAGGAGGTGTCAGTCTTCATGACATCCAAGATTCTATCCTAGGTTTACAGGTGCGTCTTGCATGGGAGATTATTACGGGGGAGACCCTTTGGGAAAAATTCTTCAGGGGTCGATATGGCTGGGGTGATGAATTCAACATGCATGGTGCGATGAGGCTGGCCAAATGTATGTTTGATCAGATGGATATGTTGCATGGTTACTCCAGGTGGATTATCAGTTTTTGGAATATTAGTTTCTAGAATGACAACTGGGCGGATGGGAAGCTGGCCGTTGAAGGCTACCCATCTACTGATGTGTCTTTCAGGGAAGCTTGGAATAGGTATGATGTTATTCATGTGGTGTTGAACCTCACCCAGTTGAACCTTTTTGATGAAATTGTGATGGGTGAGGAACCGGATGTATGCTGCTTCACGGAGGCCACTTCCGGTAGGTTTAGTGTCCGCGACTAAAGGAGGTTACATCAGAGGCAGAGACCCATGGTAGAAAGGGGACAGGTTTCTTGGTGCAAGGAGATTCTGACGAGGATGAACTTCTTGGTGTGGAGAGTCACTAACAAAGAACAACCGACGGAGGAGAATATCCAAAGGAAAGGGATCTGTTTGGCGTCTCATTGTTACTACTGTGAATTCCCTTGTATTGAGTCAACGATGCACCTCTGCTTTCAAGGGAAATGGGCCTCCCTCCTTGGGTCCTCCTTCCCCAACTCGCCGCTTAAAGATGGAGTGCATGGGACCTTTCCAGAGTTTGTGGCAGCCTGGTTCTCAGGGACACATAACAGGGCCATGGAAAAGTCGATTAGGTCTATCATCTTGGTTTATGTCTGCTGGGTCTTGTGGGAGGCATGTAATCAGGTGAGACTAGGATCTAAAAGGTCTCATTTATTCCTCCTAATTAGGATTAAAACTCTCATTGTGGAACGTGCATCCTTGGTTAAAGAGGGGAGGGATTCAGTGGAGATGTGTAACTTCCTGAGGAGACCTTGCATACCTCAAAGAAGGGATGGCATTTGGATAAAGTGTCATCCACCTAACCAAGGGTTGAAACTTAATATCGATGGTTCATGCTTAGAGGGAGTATTGAGGGGTGGAGGTTTACTTTGATACTATTGGGACTCGGTGTATGTTGCCTTTAGTGCTTTTTATGGTCCTGGTAACTCCATGAGGGCAGAGGCCCGGGCTCTTCTTTCTAGCCTTTTGATTTGCAATAGGAGGGTCTTGAAGGTGACAGAGATTGAATCTGATTCAAATGACCTTGTTAGGGCGGTGCAGGGATGTTATGTGATTCCTTTGGACCTGGATTCCATTATTCTAGGGTGCAAGACAGAAACTAGTCATGGAACATTTATTCATCATAGCTGGAGATAATATAACTTTGCCGCTGACTCGCTGGCTCATTTGGGCAGACGAGAGGACTCTCTTGTTGTTTATGATAGTCTTCACTCCCATCCCCCGGAGTGTTTATGTGTGGTTCAAGGGGAATCCTTGGGACTGCACCACTTTTGGCCCCCTTGAAGGGATTTCCTTGTTTTTCCACATTTTTCTTTTAAACTATTAATAAAAAATAACATTCATACCAGACCTCAACAACACAAGAATCTTCATTGGAATATTCATCTTTATTTGGATATGATTTTGTGTATCGGTCCATGAATAAGAATTTTAATTCCTTCCCTTTGTTTTCCCACCATTGATTCAAGATGTCAACTACATCATGAAATTGTTAATCAAAAGATACATTAAAAAAATATTTTAATGGAAAATTTCATCAAAGCTTAAGAAAATATCAATAATGTTTAGATCAGTTATGATGCTCATAGTGACTCTTGCAATGAAATAACAATGTCTTAAAAGTTAGTCATAAATGATATTAAAATCATTGATAATTTCACTATATCATTCAAAGATTCTATTAATAAGTTCATAACATAATAAAGAATCTCTCAACATGTTTTTTAAATAGAATCAAGGAATTGAAAGATATCCTCCAATAAGAAGTAAAATATCTGAATGGGAAATATAATTCTATTCCTCTTAATATGAAAAGGGAATGGAAAATCACATATGAGATGGCTGAAAAACTACTAGACAAGGGAGAATTGATCTAGTCTGAATGATAAATTGTTATGTCTGAAGAATATATAATCAAATATATGTAAAGTAGAAATCAACACCAGGAAGAGTTTCTCAAAAAATTGTATGATGATCACAATGGATTAAAGAAGATAAATAGACCTTGAAAAATCAAATTTCAGAGGTGAAAAAGACGGATGACTAATTTTTTTTGATCAAATATTTTATTTTGTAATTTCCATTATGACAATTTTGTTATCTTAATGAAACTTTTTTCGTTACATTATTTCATGTTGATTGTTTCATAACAATTCATGTACAAATTTTTTTTATTTCCCTCTGTTCATTTTTGATAATCACAAAGGGGGATAAAAGAATGTTCAAAAATAATAATAATTTAAAAGAAGAGAATGACTAAGTAAGGGAGATATTACATAACTAATAAATTCTTATATAAGAGGGATTATTTCTCTATGAAAGGAAATAATATGATCCAGAAGGACCTCATAACCAATTGTAGAGTTAGTCGTATTCACCATGAGACATTAAAAAATGTGATATAAGTATTAATTTTAATGATCAAAAAAGAAAACCATATTCCAATATATTCTTTTCTGAAAAGTAGTTTGGGATTTCAAAAAATGGGGATATTATTGAGTCAATATTTTTTCCTATGAAGTTTATGTTCCTTTATGTTTTGGAAATCAAAAAAACATTTTCTTAAGAAAAAATCTATTTATCTAAGAAACATTTTCTTACAGAAATTTTGCTTTCACTAAAAATGGTTTTGAATTTTTCTCTAGTTTCCAATGATTTATATAATGTTTTGTTAAACCATGTTTAACCAAAATTTTCTTATTCATTAAAATTGGATCCTTATCCATCAATTAAAACAATATAGTTTTGTAGAATCTGATTTCCCCAAAATTGGGATTCGAATTTTTATTGAATTCAAACAATGATTAATCTAGAAATCATACTCTAATTTATCCTGAAATAAGACTCTTATTTTCCCTAAAATCATACTCATATTTCTCATGAAATTAGGATCATATTTTTTCATAAATCATGCACCTATTTCTCTAGAAATCAGAATATTATTTATTTTAAATTAATACTTAGAATTCATCATAATTCCTACTCAGATTTCCTCAAAAATCAAAATCTCATTCTCTATAACTTTATAATTCGATTTTCAATATTTTTATACTATAGTTTTCACTACCTTGACAATCCTATTAAATGATTTTGCTAAAGAAACCTCATTTCCATAATGTTGAGTTTCATTTAATCGGATCATAAATGTGATAATGTTTCTAAAGCATATTAGTTTTCTCATAGTTAGTTATATAAAAAGACAATCTACAATTTATTCTAACATAACCGTTGTATGAGTTCCATGGGTACTGGTCTATCCAAAATTCAATGAACAATAAGACTGTTTATCATATACATGACTTATTTTTAAGTTAAATTCCATTTAATTTCCATCCATGCTTTGTTTTGAGGGTTTCTCAAGCTTTTATGGAGGAATGGGTGAGTTTTCATGAATTGGGCCAAACTGTGAGCCCAATTCAAGATTTAAAATTAAATTTTTATTCCTTTATAACTCCATCATTTTTCAACATTTATCATCCATTACAATTCCTAACTGTCATCCCCTGACCTATTAACACCACCATATTAATTTGGAAAATTTAGGAATCCATAATCATGGTGGATATGGGATTTTATTTAAGGGATTGGGCCTGCCCAAAAGCCCATTTTCTACATTAAAAATACATTTTATTTTTTTAATATCTCCTTCAATATTTTCTTTTTTTCTTTGATTCCAACTCTCAGCAGAGCCCACTTACCTAAGGCACGCCACCATTTCCTCTTCCCAGATGTTGGAGCTTAATAGAGTCACAAAAGTGGTCGAATCGTCTCTCGATTTCAGAAACCTCCCAGATTTGGAGAGGTAAATTAATCCATTCATAACTCCTATTTTTACTCTTTTCCCCCATTCCAGTTCCTACATGATCTCTAAATTCCTTTTTTAACCTCCCATGATTGGTTGGATGTTTTCAAATTCAGATATTGGAGGATTTTGGGTCATTTTTTTCAATATTTTTTATGTAACTATTTCTCTCTTTAATTCCTCCCGTCTCCTTAGGGTTTCCTCCCTATTTCATGAATTTATAGAATCTCAAGAAGTTAGGGTTAGAACCTAGGGTTTTATTTGGTATATATTTGGTCAAATATTGTGTTCTTGGGCTCAATATATCTTCCTTGTGGTGCGGTGGAGGTGCGATTAATGTTTCACACCAAGATTTGAGGGACTCGACACATTCAATAGGTGCCTCCATGTGTAAATAATTATTGATGCGTTATCTTGATGTATTTATTTATTTTTCATATTCCTAAAATGTTAGGTGTGGTGTGAATAAATTTTATGATTAATTCGTATTAGTGTTTAATTATATAGTTGCATTTTAACTTGAAATTGGATGTTTTCATGTGTAAGTCATGGGGTATTATTTGGGTGTATTTTATAACATATGGAATTGGTTTACTAAATATTTTTTGGCCTTACAATTCTGGTTCGGTAATGTATTAGTGTCATTTGGGCCTAAAAATACTGTTTTTTATTAGGTTTTATGTGTAAAACATTGTTATACTTCTTGAGTGTATTTTATGAAAATGTGTGTTTTCATTTGGATCATTTGTGGTATGATTGAAGGTGATTTTAAAAAACTTGATTGTGGTTTTATATATTTCTCTAGGGATTCCAATTATGTTTTGGATAGGAATTAGTATGGTTTTTGTTCTTAAATTGGGGTTTTGAAATGAGCTTTGTGTGCAAGATATATTTATAACACTTGGGTTCTTTTTATGAAAATTATAAATGTTTTAGTTGGTTAAAGAAAGTGGGAAAAGGGTTCATATGTACTGTTTGGTATGTTTGTTCCCATATTATTGGGTTTTTAATGTTTAAGTGATGTTTTAAGATGTCAAAAATTTTTAGAATGTTTTGTAAATTTCTGAAACGTTTTATTAAATTGTGATGTTGGAGAAAAACTTGTTTGTGGACTGTTTTGTGTATGTTTGATGATAAAATGATTTTCAAGGTAAAAACGGTATTATTTAACAAGTTAGTGGGCTGTTATGAAATTTTTAATAAATTTTAATGGTTTTATAAAAAAAATTATGGATTTTTGGAGGTGTTAAAGAAATGTGAAAAGTGTTGTGGTTTATTTTGGTGTGAGTCGGATTTCAAAATGAATTTGAATGAAAAGTGGACATTTTTGACTTCTATTGTATACATGTGGGATGTTTGGTGAATTTCTGAGATGGAAATGATATTATCTTTTGAAAAGTATATTCATTTACTTATTTAACTTGTTTGAGCACAATGGGAAAACTTGGGTATCTATGTGGGTGGACGTGTACTAGTATGCTAGTGAATCTATGGGGTTTAGCATCAGTTTCACATAGAAATATTGAAGCTTAGAACTCTAACTAAACTATGATGATGATGGTTTTTGGGGACCAATATGTTATGGGTATGTTCTCTGCTAGTGGCATGTTCATGAGAACAGATTTTTGTGATGGTTACTCTCATCGAGATACGAGGTACCTGGGACCCACAACAAGGTAGTGGCTAGGGGTTATTTTCCATTGCTTATGCTCACTAGATATTTTGTTCTTACCGTCGGCATACCGTATGAGTGGCCTAAAAATTAATTAGGTTTGGTATTTATTTTAAAAAAATTTATTCCTTAAATTATCCCACATGAAAACTATTTTTATTTAATGTTGCATCTTATAGAAATTGTAACTAGCATTTCATGTTTTTGAAAACTTGCATGCTTTTCATCTTTAAATGTTTATCACATGGAATATTTTAGTGGATATATCCTACTAGGAATTGTCTAAAAACCTACATACACACTTGGGTGTAAGTAGACTTGGTTATTTTTGTTTTCGAATAATGGGTACTGTTTTTAGTGCCAGTGGTTCGGGTTTCTGGCAGGTCCATGGTGGTGAAGTCTTGTTGGGATGGCATGAGGGAGGTGCCTCCTTCCATGAAGAGGTTCTTTGGATATCTTTATTAGGTTTTGTAACTTTTTAATGGTCTTTAAATGTAGTTTTAACTTCTCTAATTCAATTCTGAAATTTTGTAAAAGACAGTTTTAGTTGGAAAATCCAAATTTGTTTTGTTGAGTTTGTTTGTTGTTTAATGTTTATAAAATCAGGTAAATCATTCCCAATTGTCATTATATGATACCAGGGAACTTGTGATAGCCCTTGGGGATTTGTAACACCTTTTTGACCTTGTCACGGGATAGCTTTGGGGCTGGGTTTGGTGGTGACCAGATTTGTTTCGTGACAAAATGGTATCAGAGGGGGTTCTGGTTTACTCTTTGGGTCTTGTTATTTGGGGAAGAGTCGGGATAGTATGTAGTTAGGATTGTAGGGAATTGTTATTCTAGTTATGCGTAGTCTTCTTGATCACCACACCTTATGATAGGATTAATGTTTCCCGGGGAAGTCAAGATTTATCTAAGTCCTTTAGTTTTCTTAGTTTGATGATTGTTAGGGGAAATGAAAAAAGAATTGGGTTAATGGTCTCAGTGAGCTCGCAGGGCCTGGTAAGCCATGTGGACCTAGGGATCTTCTCTAGAACACTCTCTGTATTAGTGAAGTGATTAGAATATGTTCTCCAACCACATGTCCAGGTTACCCACTAAAACTAGTTTCCTCTCGCATTGTCTTATATTCTTTAGTTTTGAAATCTTGGAACTTTGGTTTTAACGTGATTTGGTTTTAAGAAGCGTAATGTTTTTTTTTTGAAATTATTTTCAAATAGTGAGAGAATGGTTTTGTTAATGAAATGGTGGAATTGAATTTTTATAATTTTTTTGAAATAGAAAATGGTGTGCTTACAACCCTTTTGAAAGCAGGAACTATATTGATGTTGGTTTTGAAAAGTGTTTCCAATAGAGTTTTCTAAACAATCAAAGGGTGTTTTAATGGGATGAGATGTTTTCAAATTGATGTTAATATATTGAAAGTGAGTTCTTTTCAAAATGTTTGTGTATTTCTGAAAAAAAAATTTAAGATGTGAGTTGGTATTTTGATCTCATGGTATGGGGTTTTGAGAAAAAGGATGTGTTGGCTTACCATTTTGTTTTTTAAAAGTGGAAAAAAATAAACCTTTGGTATTTCTGTGAGCAACCACGTGCATGGGGTTATATGGGATAATGGATGGTTGATGGCATGACTGGATGAGTGTTGGGATGGATATGAGGAGGGTGTCCGGTGTGGCATGAAAACAAGCATGTGTAAAGCCCTTGTGGTACCATTGGTGGATACTCTAACCGCTGAACCGTTTGTTTTCAAGAAATGTTTTTAAATAAAAACATGATGTATTGATGAATTGTTTGGGATGGCTTATATTATTTGTTTTTCGAAAATGTTGATGTTATGGGATGTTTTGAGTCCAAGAACCCCTCCTATTTAAACTCTGTTTTTGGTTTATGTTTGGTTGGTAAGCTGGGTAGAAGGACAGGTTTGTAGTCTCCTCTGAGATATGTTTCGGGACACCTTTATGGTGGTTCCCTTCATGTTTTTGGATCTGATCTATGGATGTTTTGACTAATATACCAGCTTTGTTGGGTCTTTGGGTTCTCTCATTAGATAAGGTATTCCCCCATTAAGGGTTAATGCATAATTGAAGTGCAACCCAGATTGTTTCTCCAATGGAAAATCCTCAAGTGGAAAAATATGAGGAATGTTTTATCAATCATTGTTGATTGAGTCTACACCAATTCCTATATTGTAATTTTAGATCCTCTTTTTGTGGGAGAGTTCTCGTGGATGGTTTAAAGAGACCTTAGTTTCTTAAGTTTCCTAATTTGTCAAAGCTAGAAGTGGTCTAGGGTTGTTAGTGGGGATGAGTGTCTCAATGGTGTCTAAGAGGCCCTCTGGTTTCTTCATAGTTTCTTTGAATCATGAGTTCATGTTGAACCAAAACTATGGGAAATATGGTCATGATAGGATATTGTGGCCACTTTCTATAATTTTGTGTTGTTTGGGGATGTTGTAAAAGGTCCCTCTCCATGCATTGATTATATCAGTCGCAATGGTCATGTTCGGTGATGCCTTATTATGCCCTGTGCTCGATTGACCGTAATGGTGAATGTTGGGAAATCATATGAGAGTATATATTATTTTGGGAGAATGTCACCCTTGTAAAAACATAAAAATATTCCATTTTAGAGGATGGTGAGTATAGGTTATCATTACTTCTATTGATTCTCACCTGAACAAACAAGGTGTGATGTGTGTGCATCTTCTAGGCCCTTATTTCAGTGAAATATCGAGTTAGGGTAATGTGAGTTTGGAATGTGTTATGTCTTGGAAAACTTATCTGGGATTGCATTGTAGTTGATGGTTGCACCGAAAGAAGAATTCTCATTTATGGGGATTCCAAAGCCTAACTGCGAGATCGAAGATGCTTCAATCATTTGAACTCCAACCACAGGTCTCGGAGAGAAGTTGGCTCATAGTCAGGGGAAATCAAAGGGTTGTTTAAACCCTTGTACAAAGACCTATCCTCAGTATGAATTTTATGATGATTTTAAACCTATTGTGTCATCGTCATTTTTCTTTTGTTCTTGTTCAGTGGAAATAGGTGGAGATCTGTGTACCCATTTCATCGCCCAATGTTATTCCCCCCCTTTGGTTTCCACTGACTCTTTGGAGAATGGTTTGAAGTTTGGATAGACTAGTTTAGAATATGGTTTTAACTTGTTTAATATTGACCATTCCTTAGAAAACCATGTGGTTAGAATGATCTAAACTGTTAGAGCATGGTTTCCCAAATCATGCAGACAAACCATGTGACCTTCACAACTCTTTAAATTTTGGGATTTTCTGTACCGGCCAATGATGGTCGGTTAAGATGGTTGGTTCTTATGTTGGGGAGACCCACTATGAGTATTATATAAGATATTTTGTAAAGGTCCAATGGAAGTATACCCATTATAATGGGGAGTCCATTCAGGCCTCCCCCTATTAGTGTCATGATTCAGTATCTGCAAAAATATTGTTTGTCTCTTATGGTTGGGAGCCTACTTTTTCCCCCGTACCATTAACTCATATTTATCCATGATCATGGATTGGCGGTAGGTAGTCTCGTTTAGAGCTATCAAGCTACCTATATCTTCCTTGGGTAAACGTTGAGATTGGAGAGTGCCCAATGGTTTAGTTATAGAAAGGTAAGTGTAACGTAGTTCGATTTTGTTGTTCTTTTGGGTGAATTGCTTCAGTATTGTTTGGATAGTGTTCAAGGAGTTTTATTTTGGGACAAATGTTGAATGTGGTTGATCATTTAAAGATATTTGAGAATGTTTTGGTTGTGAGAGTAATCCTTTATTAATTGATCACTGGATGTGTTTTTTCCTTTGGGGGTGAACCTTGACAAGGGAGTACTCTTGGTTTCTCAGTTGGGTTTGGTTGTTACATTGGCCTTGATGTGACTTTCCGGGGTAGAAGGTTTTCATGGTGGAAATAATTGTAATAAAAATGACTAATTTTAAAGATAAATTCCATTTAATTTCCATTCATGATTTGTTTTGAGGGTTTCTCAAGCTTTTATGGAGGATTGGGTGAGTTTTCAGGAATTGGGCCAAACCGTGAGCCCAATTCCAGATTTAAAATTATATTTTTATTCCTTTATAACTCTTTATTTTTTCAAAAAAAATCAACCATTACAATTCCTAATTGTCATCCCATGACCTATTAACACCACCATATTAATTTGGATAATTTAAGAATACATAATCATTCTGGATATGTGTTTTCATTTAAGGGATTGGGCCTGTCTGAAATCCATTTTCTACAATAAAAATACATTTTAGTTCTTTAATTTCTCCTTAAATATTTGCGTGTTTTCGTTATTCCAACTCTCACCCGAGCCCACTTACCTAAGGCGTTCCCCCATTCCCTCCTACCACAATTTGGAGATCAATAGAGTCGCAAAAGTGGTCGAAACTTCTCTGGATTTCAGAAATCGTCCATATTTAGAGAGGTAAATTAATCCTTTCATAAATCCACATATTTTCACTATTTTTCCCCCATTCCAGTTCATACATGATCTCTTAATCCTTTTTCGAACCTCCCATAAATGGTTAGATGTTTTCAAACTCGGATACTAGTAGATTTTGGGTCGTTTTTTTCATGATTTTTTTAGGTAAGTGTTTCTCTCATCAATTACTCCCTTCTCTTTTGGGTTCCCTCCATATTTCATGAATTTATAGACAGTCTAGAAGTTAGGGTTAGAACCTAGGGTTTTATTTGGTGTATTTTTTGTCAAATATTGTGTTATAGGGATAGATATATCTTCTGTTAGGTGCGGTGGTGGTGCGAATGATGTTTCTCACCAACTTTTGAGGGATTCGACACTTTCGGTAGGTGGTTCGATGTGTAAACAATTATTGATGAGTCATATTAGTATATTTATTTATTTTTTATATTCCTCATATGTAAGGTGTGGTGTGAAAACGTTATATGATTAATTTTGATAAGTGTTTAATTTTATAGTTGCATTTTAACTTGAAATTGGGTGTTTTCGTCTGTAACTCATGGGGTATTATTTGGGTGTATTTTATAACATATGGAATTGGTTTAATAAATATCTTCTGGACTTAAAATTCTGTTTTAGTAATGTATTAGTGTCATTTGGGCCTAAAAAGAGGGTTTCTGAATAGGTTTTCTCTGTAAAACATTGTTATACTTCTTGAGAGTATTTTATGAAAATGTGTGTTTTCATTTGGATCATTTGTAGTATTATTGAATGTGATTTTATAAAACATGAAAGTGGTTTTATAAATGACTTCTTGGATTCCAATTCTATTTTGGATAGGAATTGGTATTGTTTTTGGTCTTAATTTGGGGTTTAGAAATGAGTTTTCTGTGAAAGATATATTTATAACACTTCGGTTCTTTTTATGAAAATTGTAAATGTTTTAGTTGGTTAATCAAAGTGGGAAAAGGGTTAATATGTAATATTTGGTATGTGTGTTCACCTATTATGGGGTTCTAAAAGGTGAAGTGATTTTTTAAGATGTCTAACATTTTTAGAATGTTTTTTAAATTTTTGAAATGTTTTATTAAATTGTGGTGTTGGGGTGAAACTTGTTTTTGGGCTGTTTCGTGTAAGTTTGATGATAAAATGATTTCGAAGGTAAAAAGTGTATTATTTAACAATTTATTGGGATGTTATGAGGGTTTTAATAAATATCAATGGTTTTATAAAAAAAATTTATGGATTTTGGGAAGTGTTAAAGAAATTTGAAAAGTGTTGTGGGCTATTTTGGTGTGTGTCGGATTTCAAAATCAATTTCAATGAAAAGTGGACTGTAGTGACTTGTGTTGTACACATGTGGTATTTTTTATGAATTTATGATATGTAAATGATATTAACATGTGAAAAGTATATTCATTGAATTGTTGAACTTGTTTGGGCACAATGGGAAAACCTTTCTATCTAGGTGGGTGGACGTGTACTAGTATGATAGTGAATCCGTGGGGTTTGCCCTCAGTTTCACTTAGCAAGATTGACACTTATAACTCGAACTAAATTATGAAGATGATAATGATTTGGGACCACTAGGTTATGGGTATGTTCCCAACTTGTGGCTCATTCATGAGAATAGATATTTGTGATGGTTACTCTCCCTGAGATATGAGGTACCTAGGACCCACAACTAGCTAGTGCCTAGGGGTTATTTCCCAACGCTTCTACTCACTAAATATTTTTTGCTTACCGTCGGCATATAGTATGAGTGGATGGAAAATTCAGTAGATTTTTTATTTATTTTAAATGTTTTTATTCTTTAAATTATCCCACATGAAAAGTTTTTTTATTTAATGTTGCATCTTTTAGAAATTGTAAATAGTATTTCAATTTTTTGAAAACATTCATGATTTTCATCTTTAAATGTTTATCACATGGAATCTCTTAGTGTTGGTATCCTAATAGTCACTGGATCAAAACCTACTTACACCCATGGTTATAAGTAAACTTGGTTATTTTTGTTGTCGCAGTTTGTGTACATTTTTTAGTGCCAGTGGTTCGGGTTTCTAGTAGGTCCTTGGTGGTGAAGTCTTATAGGGATGGCTTGAGGGAGGTGCCTCTTGCCATGTAGAGGTTCTTGGGATGTCCATATTTGGTTTTTTAACTTTGTAATGGTCTTTAAACATAGTTTTAAATTATGTCATTCAGATCTAAAAATATTTAATAGACGAGTTTAGTTGAAAAATCCATATTTGTTTTATTGAGTTTGTTTCTTGTTTAATGTTTATAAAATCAGGTAAATTGTTCCCAATTATCATTATATGATACCGAGGGACTTGCGCCATACCTTGGGGATATAGACCACCCTTCTAGACATGTCATGGGCTGGGTTTGGGTCCAGGTTTGGTGGCAACCATATTTTGTTCATGACACTGTTGGAGGAGATGTTGATCTTTTGATTTTTTTCCCCTAAATACCCATACATTTAAACGAGCTATGTATAGTTGAACTCTTGAATGAAGTGACACTATACGAGAGCTATTCTCAAATAATCCTTTTTTAATTGTTGTGAAAAACATTTCTAAGAAGATAACATGTTATTCAACCTACCTAGTTAAAAGAATATTAATGTTGTTATCAATCAAGGTATTCCGTGGATAGGAAGACAGAGACGATGATTACCTACTTAATCGAGGGCATGTGGGGATAAAAATATAGAAACAGATATTTTTATTGAGGTATTAACCTGGATTTTGTAAGACACAAATTATTGAAAATATAAATCAATGTACATTTATCAATTTTTTTGGATACCCTTCAATTTGGGATAAAATATTTGTAATACTTTTCCTATATTGATACAAGATTTATTTCCACTGCATTTTGTTAACATTAGAATGTGTAACTTTGTAATAATTTTTTATACTTTTTCAAACTATCTTATATCAGATTTTATATGATTAAATATTGAATCTTCGTCCATGAAATGTTGTCTTAGGTTTCATAAATAGGTCTTATGAATTCATCTTGTTTAAATTTTATAAAAATGTATTTTCTTATAGATAAAAAAGAAATTTATTAAACCTATAATTCACCCTCGATTTTAATTGATAAATATACATAAAAATTTAGATCCTACAATGAAAAATAACCTTAACTTTATGGATCAACCTGATCTATACCATGAAGGAAAATTATTCCATAACATCCTGAGAAAAATACTCTATCATTCAATGGAACAAAAAATCCATTTGTAGCTGAGAAATATATCTATTCTATATAAAATAAATATTTCTCACATTGGGAAGTGATGAAAGGTATAAAATTGTAATGAATGTTTATCACCTCTCTAAATATGTAGATGCATGGAGGTTATTGATTTAAAATAACAATTAGTGTGAGGAATGAGAAAACAATTGAATGATATAATTAAAAGGAACTTTTAATTGAATATTATTTTTCATCACAAAAATCTTGTGAATATAGAAGCATAATTCATTACTCATAGAAGAAATAATGAAGAGTCTATTTCTAGGTATGAAGAAAAATTTATAAGATTATCAGGTAATATTATGGAACACATACATAAACCAAGGTGTATGATTTATCAAATTTTTACAATTCATATAAAGATTGCAAGTCTATAAAAATTTTACATCATTGGAGGATTTAGTCTCATATGCTATCAATACAAAAAATAAATTATCAGTATCTTATTACTCCATAGAATAGCAAGAGAAGAAAATAATCTTGGATAAATAGTTGGAAAATGGGAAAATTGGAAAAAAAAATTTCTAACCATTGAAACATATTTAATGAAACACCAAGGTACATGCATAAATGATTTTTTTAAGTGTGAAAAAATTAAACCATTCTCATTATTGCAAGGAATAGAATGAATTTTAAAAAGTTTTATGTTTCCACTACAAGGATATAAGGAATTATACAAATATATTCCTGAAGGATCATCTAAATATACCTTATTGGAATGAAAGGGATCAAGGTCAATATTATTCTTTTACTACGGTCAAAGTAGAATAATTAATGTATTTTTTTCTAGTTATATTAATAATAAGATATATATAGATTACGTTAGAGTATTTCCTCTCTATTTATTTTTAAAAAATCATGTTTCCATTAATTTTTTATGGAAATAAAGGTTTTAATATATGTGGTATGTTACTTTATGAGATACATTATGTGGTTTTAAAAATCTAATATTAAGTAGATTTTGGTTATTTAGTGACACTGCTAATAAATTTTGGTTTTTTTATTGATAGATGTATTTTGTATGAGTCTTCAGGTAGTGAATTACGTAATAGATTATACTAAAAATTATATATTACTACTTAAGGTTAATATATGATTCATCATATCAGATAAACTATGATAACATTTTTTGTTTTAGTAGACAATTACAATCAAAAGGACTGACTCCAAGATATAATTCATAAAATTTCTTCAAGAATTAAGAAATCATCATGAAAATATAATTCTATGCGTAAGTGATGAAGAGGGAATAGGTGCATCCAAACCAATGGATGACAATTATTATTATATTGTTGGAGGAAATAATGTAAGTGCATGTATATATAGTAAAATAATCCATAAACTCGAGGAACATGATTTTGGAACAAAAATGTATTACTTTACATTTCATTATGATAAATCAATGGTCTTTTACCTGATCACAAATTTATAGTTTTCTGATTGTTAAATTTATGAGGATAGTATTTTATATCAATCTGAATTCAATCTGGATATTTAGATTTATCACTAATTATTTATTTTTCACTATTTTCTAATGTTATCCGATTCAACATCATCATTATATGGTGATCTCTACATTCTAATTTTCAGCTTATAAATAGATTTCTTTATGAACCATATTTTTAATTGGGGTTTCCAATAATGACATTTTAATGTATCATCCTTTTATTTTTAAATTGATGTTTTAAATAGATACGAAAAAAATTGTTGAATATGGTGAGAATATAAAATCTTAATCTTTTATAAAGGAAAGACAATTTATTATAGCATACATGATAGGCCAAAACGGGCATGAACGAACCGGTAAACAATGTCATTTAAATGGTATCATTATAACTCACATATTTGAATGGATGGAATTAAAAATATTAACTAAATTATGAAAGTTTGGTTTACAAATTTTAATGTAATAAATTATTTAGTTACCGATCAGATATAAATTATAATAAAACCCTTCTTATACATGTAAATCTGTTTGTAGAAAACTTTTTAAATGTGGACATGGGTGTTTTATACCAATAAAATAAATAAAGAAATATTTTTTTATTAAAATAATAATAATAATATATAATATGTTAAATATAATTTATAACAATCATCTTATGCGTTTTCTAGACATAATATATGAATATATTAAATTTTAGACACAAAATATATATTTTATAAAAATGTAGTTTTACAACTTTTTAATAGAGAACTTATTTTCAATAGTGTTTTTGACACTATTATAATTTATATCTCACAATATAAAATAATTATTTGATATAAAAATATCAATATTTAATTTTATTTATTTTATTTATTTTTCATATTTATTTTTTGTTTTTTCTAAAAAAATTTATGTTTTGATGAATAGTGAAAACATACTTCCAATTGAAAACATATTTCTCATAGAAATTATTTATATTATTAAATTATATTTCTATTTTTTTCGATGTACAATTAGATAAATTTTATTTCACTTAATCAAATTTTTGTCTTTTTAATAATTTCACATTATATTTATATATAAAAACATTTCAATCTTTTGAATGTTTTCACTTTAATAAAATTAATTTTTGAACTATCATCAAGATTAATTTAAAATTAATTTGATAAAAAAGATTGTTTTGAATTTTAGAGAAGGTGGCTGATTTTTGGAATCTGAGTTAAATTATTTTTTAAATGGTCCCCTTTAATTTCTTTTTTGGATACGAATAGTAACCTTAGATATTCGAATAACAGTGTTTAAGGGTAAATCCAGTAATTGAGAGTCAAAACAATGGTGTAAAAGTTATAAAATTACCCTAAAACATGCCTTAATTTTAATTTATGAGTTATTCTTTACATAAATATTTCTTGGTCTAATTTTATTATCTCTTGGAGAAACTTCGATGACATTATGTTATTTATAGTATTTTATTATAGGAAAATTCAAATAGGTAATACTCATTTTTACAATAAGTATTACATTTATATTATGAATTTTTTCTAAACAATTATTTGACAATATATTGTAATTTTATAGCTAAAATATTTATCTTCATCAATGTAAATTATTTTAAATTTTTTGGAAGTAAATTATTTCCCTAAAGTCGTACACAATGTTGACGCATTAATTATATAATTAACTCAAATATCAAAGAAATTATATTATGAAAATTAAAATAAATATTATATGACATAATTAATGTTATACAATAATGTTATACAAAATTATACATGTTATTGGTTGGTTATAATAATTTCTTAGAATATATCACGTGATTATAATATTTTTAGATATCCATGTAATTAATTGTATAGAATTTGAAATTTATGTTATTTTAAAATAAATAACAATTTTATGAATGTTAGAAAATGCATAAATATCTAAGCATTTGTAAAATTAGATGTAAATGGGGTAAAATTTAATCAATAATAAATTTATTGTTATTTTTTCATTTTATAATAACCATATTAATCCTTAAAGAGTAAAATTACATGTTGTTGTGGTAATAGTTTAAGAGATTAAATAAGGGTTAATGAGAAACAATAAGGGTTTGGATATGAACTAAACTAGTGTAAAAAACTTTTGGATTAAAGGTTTTTAAAAAATAGATATCTTATATTATAAATAAATAACTTTCTATCCATTTTTGAAAATTTTATTAGTTAATATTAATTTTATATTTTTGGAGTTTCTCAAAAAGCCCCACACATGAATTGTAAATGTAAACCTCCTCCCTCATTTATTCACACAACATTGAGCCTTCTAACTCGACCAAAACCTGACCATTTCTAATCCAAACATAATTATACATGTTCTGGATATCACGGAATTACAAAAATATGAACCCTAGGTCGGATAATATTAGATCTAAAAAAGTCCTCAAAAAAGAGGTAATAGTTTTTCCAACTCAGCAAAGTTCATTACTTCATCTACGTCCTCTTCAAGTTATTTTTCAATTATAAAGAAATAACTCTAGTGTAATATGTTTTATAATTTTTTATTATGATAACTTAAAAACTATATCCATCCTATTATCCTTCTGAAAAAAAAATGATAACATTGTGCATGCATATGTATATTGTACCATCTCTACACCGTGATGTAACCTATTTTTTCACCACCAATTTAATTGGATGCGTATAATGATGGAATTAATCATTGAATATGTAAATAATCACATAATATTGGTTATAGAAAAATTAATATTCCATCCACTTCCTTACCCTTTCACCATTAAGTGTTTTATATAGTAACTCACATGTACGTACAACTTACCATCTCCAGGACACAATCTGATTCATTTTCCATGTTAACCATTAATGAATAACTATTAAAATGTATATAATGAATAAATATGATATATGTGAACTTAACATAATAATTTATATATGAAATAAATATATCATATTCATAATAAATAAGACCAATAAAACAAACGATATATTGTAAAATGAAGCATTTAACACATGAAATAAGGGTAATAAAAAAATATTATAAACAAAATAATTTAAAAGGATCATTTATACTATAATAAATATGGATATAGATCTCGCATAAATTAATAAAATTCATCATATGATTATATAGTAGGTTACATAATGTTCTACCAATGGAATGTGAAATTAAAGGGTTTATTTCACAATAGAAATATTTTTCAGGACTATTTATGTTTAAGTCTCCACTGAGGAATATTTTACTTCCAAGCCCATGTTTTCGAAAAATTATTACACCTCTTTTTACTAATATAATATGAATGTTTAAATTATAAAACCCATGTTATATTTTTATAATTTGGTTCTCATGCAATAGGTTTATCTTTTTTTACAAATTTTGTACTTTGTGATAATTTTTTATAGAAAATTGGATAGAATTTTTTACGTATACATCACGAAAGGCTTTTTATATTTTCAATAAACGAAAATATTATTAATCCTACATTAAAATTTTAATATATTTTTTTCAAAGAAAACATTGTCTTTTATAAATTCACATCTTTATAATTAAATTATTTCAATGTAAAAATGGGGGTGTTTCTCTCATGAATTTTCAATAATGTTATTAGAGTATTTTTATATATTAAAAAAACCATTGTTGAATATAATGCTTAATTGATATTGTTCTTTTATTATATAATCTATAAAATGTTAATAAATAGTTTATGATTAGTTTCATTATATATTTTTAATATTTGTATCATTCACCGTATTACTCGGAATTGTTTGTGATTATGTTTACTGATTATGAAAAGTAATTTAAATTTCATATATATTTGTTGTTTATGTTTTAACCCATTTATATGTGGAATTAATTTGACATTGTATGTGATTGGAGGGGACCTATAGATCTCCTCAAAGCATTGGTTGTTCTCATGAGTCAAAGGAGGGTAGTTTTGTCCATGGCTTTACCCATTTATTAGATTCTTGGTACAAATCCTTAATAATGATAGATTCCTGGAATGATTCCTTGTGAGTAATATATTCATGGTAATAATACAAAATGATTTGATTTATATGTTCAAAATTATTCATTCCACCATTATGATTTTAGTTATAGATATTCCATGTGATTATTCGAGTTTTCGTGATATTCATGGTTATGATTAATTATATATTGATTCTTAATATTTTATTATTTGATTATATTTTATTATTGTCCTATTATTCAAAATTTATTGATTATATGGAATGTTTTTTAGTTATATATATTTCTTTATAATTTTTCCTGTTTTACTCACATGATCCTCTATATGCTTTCTCTAATTGAGCATTTCATCTCAGCACTTTCAAATGTTTAATTTTTACCCATGATTCCATGAATAATATTATGACTGATATGTAGAGTTACACAAAGGGGTAATAATAGAAAAATCAGTGATTTTTTTTGTATTTTATGTTTTAAAATTTAATGGGAATTTTAGGTATATATCCTGTTTTCCAATACAACTCAACAGTTTGGTCCTTCCAGATGTGATTCCTTGCATCTTTTGACAATGTAATAAAATAACCACTGAATCTATGAAAATGGGGTCAGTAAATTTATATGGATACCACATCCCATATTGTCATAACTATATTGTGTTTTTCTCTATGATCATAGATCCTCCAAACTATTATAAAAATTAAATAATGTTTAACATAGAGTTATTCATTCACCATAACATTCACTATTTTGTGTTGTAAGAACTATTTATGTGAAATAATACATCATTTACTCATTTATGAGGTTTTTGTACAGGATATAGATACATATTATAAATGTTCTATAATTTATCTCTTTATGGTATCCCATTGGTACTATACAACATCACCCATATAGGATTGAGATCAGGGTATCTCATTGTGTCCTTATCATGAATTCCATTTGGATTTATACATATAATAAAAAACACATCATTGTAGTATCACTATATAAAATATATGATTAATGAATAATTTTTAATGGATTAATTTAAGATTTACATTTTATATTTTATTTATTTTACTCATCATAGGCATATATTGATCTTTTCAAATTGTATGTAGCTCTCTAAAATTTAAAATGTTATGGTCTATCAATCACCTGCGGTTAGGATGACAGAATATTATTTTAATTGAGATGTTGATAGATCAAATAAAACCTTAATGATTTTGTAATCATATACTTTTAACTCTCCCATAGATTAATTTAATGTTCATGAATCATTATAAGTAATAATACATTTTCCCATTGTTAAATATTAATCTAACAATATTCATTTTAGAAGAAATTGCACAAAAGAATTATATAATATCTAATATTATCTAGATATTTTGTTACACTACAATTTATAGCCTTAAAAATTGTCAATATAGAACCTAATGTCATAATGGGATGTTTTGGTATCCTAATAAAGGAGGAATGGGGAATTGTTGATTTATTGTAAGGTCCATTAAAAGGGATTTGCAAATATTCCTATGATGATAATAAAAAGCCACCTAGTTTTATATAGGAAAAGAAGAAATTCAATTTCCATTAATTTCATGTGTTATAAAATATATTCTTCCATTTTATAGTCATGTACCCATTACCACAGCCATGAAGTTTATGGTTATTAATAATCGATTACTACCAGGAAAAAGGTTGGTGAGGGACTTTCACATGAGAGGCACTTTCAATTTTTCTCAAATAGAATATATTGTAAAAGGTAATCGTATAACCCCAGAGGAGAAACATGTCTAAATGCATATAATAAATACAATAGAATAATATTGACTCAATAAATATAGGAAAACTATGAGTATTATATCAACTCTACAAATTTTAGGAGTTAAGGGGGATAATGAAAATAGAAGTCATATAAGGAAACCAAGACAATGACTACAAGTAAAATAATTGAAGAGTATATAGAGGAATAAGTTGACACAATGTAGTATAGAAACCAAAAGGTTTATCTCAACTCTCTCTAATGCATTAGAATACAACTCAGATTAAGGTGATATGTATATCAAAATTCCTCAAACAAGACTCTCACTTCTAGAAAATGAATTACAATTACACTAATAAATATTTCTTTTGTATACTCAAATGTTGTATGAAACATATCAGGACAAATGAATGAATTATTATTCTAGTAAAACATCATCATTTGGGTATCTTTCCCTGATAAACTGGACACAAGCCTTATATAAATCAATATTATATCAACAAAACTATTAAAACATTTATCATTCAATAGATCCAAAAATAAATATAATCCTCAAAACTCAAATGATCCAATAATACATCATTATGAGACTTGATATTTCAATGAATATGGACCTCACTAGTCCTAATAATTTAATTAGATATCTTCTCTGATATAATATCTCATTAAATAACTATGACTTTTTCCGTGATATTTTTATAATAGTCTCTCTCCGGCATAAAAAATATGATAATATTGTAAATGGACATGATATGAAAATAATCTAAAAACTCATTAAAAAATTATTTCATCAATCTATAAAAAATATATGGAATTCATTATTCTATAATGAATTATCATAAAATCAAAGTGTCTAAAAATACACATGATGATAGGTTTTAAGATATATTCTTCCTTGGTCCAAATTTGGTGATATAGCTACTATAAATTTATCTTCCTGAATAATGTATCTCCCATAAACTCATCAATAATATGATAATTATTTATATGGGATAACAATTATTCATAGTCACATGATTCAGATGATTGTAATTGATATACAATGTGTTACTAACATTCACATTAATTACAAAAAAGAAATGTGATCCCCAGAGTGAGATAGTATACTAGATATAACCTATAAATAGTAGATCATCTATTTGTGTCCTGAACTCCATGAAATCATTAGTCTCTACTCGATATGGAGATATCAAAATCATAGAGACACCAAGGTGTAACTCTATCCCAAACATGATATCACATCAAGATAATAAATTCACAAACCCTTTCAAAAAACCATTTAAATACTACAAAATAGTAAAAAACACAACTATTATACCTTATATTGATCTTGATATCAATTAATATAGAAATAATTAATGATTACTTATGTGAATAAGAACCATATAATACTCTTTCTCACTAATCAACGCTATAAAATTAAAATAATAACCTGTAATAAATCAAAAATACATTCTAATAAATAGAAATAATAAATTACATGGATAATATCTTATCTTATTACCCAGAATATAAAAAATAAAAATTTGATTGATGCTTCCAGGTGATTAGTTCGCAACCCTAACACACCTCAAAACATCTAAATTTTTAAACAATGGGTATTTTCAACACTAAGAGAAATGTGTGTCTCCCCACCTTTATTTAAAAAATCTAATCAAGGTATGATTTTTAAAATATAGTTGACATTTAGAATAAAATATGGAATGTACAATGTTATAAGATAAATAGATGATACCTTGAATGACGTTTGTTCTACTTTTCATTTTCACCTTCTTAATATACATTTGATTATGACCAAATCATCCACCATTGTGTCCTTAATGATGACCAACCAATGAATACATGTAGACTGAAGTCCCCATGGAATATGTATATAATGGGGTTATCATTTTTCTTCCCTAACTCTTATCTACCTACAAAAATCCCAATCCTTATATTGTTGTTAGTATGTCCATAAAGAAAAATACTGGAATGGTTACAAATGTAGTAGGAATTTATCCCCATATTGATTACTAATTGTGGTAAGACACTGAAATTTTAATTTATGATGACCTTCATAAGATATTAAACAATATATCATGTCTCATTAGAGACATAAGAACTATCATCTCTAGAAAAATGATAATAGTTGACATAATAAATACTCTCCAACTATTAAATTATTTACTCAACATATAAAATAGAAACATAATTTGTTGCTTTGATTTTTGAAATTTTCTAAAAAAGTAACAAAAAAGATGAAATTTCACATTCTTCCATAATTAATATCACCACACCCTTTAAAAAACTAGATGACACATTGAGAACAAAAATGGGGTGACCTAGCTAGAATATCTGGATATAATGCCACCTCAATATACATACATTATAACTCTCAATAGATTGATGATCTAAATAATAAGGAATATAAGAGATGAAATTAATTTTAAACTCATGAAAACTATATATCCATTACCATTGATAAGTATACTTCTATATTCACTCATCTATCATCAAGGAAGAAATTAATGTGCTTTGTAACTAATTATGGATCTTCCCCTAAGGTATATAGAACTCCAAACGGCATCCTATAATTTGAATCTTCCCCTGAATTGAATTTTCATTTAATAAGATAATGTAAAACACTCTCTAACAAACCATACTAACATGGATCATAATTTGTAAATTCTCTATCTCCTCTAAGCATCTCTATTTCACTTGATTGGATAAATTCCATTTATACATTTGCAATATCAACCCCTAAAAAACAAATGAAATACTCTATTAAAAATTAAAAACATTAGGTTAAAAACTATTTTATTATTTAAGAGAATATAATTTCACATATTCCATATAAAATTAACATTTTAAATATATATTAGTGAGGAATTTTATATTATGAGGCCAGTGTAAAATGAATTTTTGAACCCAGATTAATGAATTTATAGTGGGAGTTTTTTGTCTTTGGAAAGTAATGTTTATTGGATATGTTTTAATCATAATTAATGGTTTCATTATGAGAAATTTATAATTTTATTATATTGGATAAAATTTTGATTAAATAAAGTGTTCATAACTTGGATGTACTCTCACATTACTTATTAATCCATGATTATGATAGTACACACATTTTCTCTCTCTCAATAAGAGAAACCCCACTTTATTATCCCCATTGAAAAGTTTAACGTAGATAATATGTATATAAATATCACCATATTATGAAACCTCATATATCCCTAGTGATCATAAATATATAATCAGTCATAGTTAAATCCACTACTAGTTATGTTATGTAGTGAAGTTAAATGAAGTGACATGTGTGTATGACGTAGGGAAATTGGAAAGGTAAATTTGAAGTGTAAATAAACAATGAAAAATAATAATTCATTGAAAGTAAAAATAAATAAAGATAAAATTAATATGATAGATAATTAATTAATGCATGTATATTATTAAATGGTCGTGAGTGGGTTCATTGAGAGTCTATTTAACTCCAGCACTAATCGATTTGTGTGCCATCACCTGAGATTTTTTGTAGAAATTTACGTGAAAGCAGTCAGTAGATCGAATATCAGTTTATTATTTATGGAATTAGATCTAATATTAGTGACTAGTTACTCCTATTATAACATAATGATAAAAGTTACTTCATGCTTCTACAACTTCTCTACCAATTCTTTCCTGGATCTCTTTTCCTTTTTTAATGATTTCAATTCCATTGAGAATAGTCCTTAATTTCTGAATTGTGACCCTATTATATGATCCTACGAAATGTAAAGATCAAGCATCTAGATTTCACCCATAGAATTCATCTAAAAAGATAGTATTGTTAAATTATTCCATTCCCACAATCCGTATTTGAACTCATTATACAACAATTAAGGGTGAAATCATTTTTGTTCTTCACAGCTCGGCAACTGATAGAAAGTGGATTTCATGGGCTTGCATATGATGGATTTAGATATACTTGAAATAAAATTATGGAATTAAATATTGGAAATAGATTTACTAACATTGAGATTGGGAGATTCAAAACTATGGGCTTCAATGGATGTATTTAGAAATAGATATTTTATATGATGGACTTCGAATCCAATCGAGTTACAGGTTTGTTGATAATGGAAATGAATATATAGGTCGCATATGGGGTAATTGAATATTTTTATTTGTACATGGCTTGGTTGATCATTATTTGATGTGGAAATATGTTATGTTATTTTTGGATACATCATATCGAGTAGATTGGAAGATTCAATAGAGGCGTGGTGTAGATATCATGTTATATTATGTGATGCATGTTGGAGATCTATTTGAAGAATTACATTGAGAAACATGATTGTACCATCCCATGAAATCATAATCGGTGTATTATAAATAGAAAAGGACTCATTTTATTGGAACACCTGAAAATGGAAAACACATAATAACTCTAAAAAAATCTTATCCCAACTATCGCATTATCTTAAGGATCAGATTTCTCCACATTACATATCTTGATAAAAATTTATAACACATTTAAATATATTATTTCAATTAGAAATTTAATTTAACAAGATTTATATAGGATCCCATATAATTTGGTGCAAGATCACGAAGGATAAAATAAACAGTTTTACCACGTCTTAGATTCTTTAACACTATTGATCATTAGAGACTCTTTCATACAAGAATGATCAGTGTTGAAACCTCCAGTGTTGATCGATTTTAATCTATCTCCATGATATTTTTTTCTTATATTATAGGAATTATATATCTTCGATAAAATAAACATTATTTATAAGAAATATTTTTTTTTTATTTTTCACCAATTATTCCATTAAACATAGTTCATATATGAGGTGTATTTGGACATACAAGGATTTCTGTAACAGTTGGTCTCAACCAACACTGATTTTTTTTTTATGGATTTATCAATATCATTGAATTTCACATCAATTATAATGAGCTCAATAATTATTTGAACATGGTTCCAAATTTTGTTTTGATACATTCAATAATGAAAAAAATGATTTAGTAGGTAAGTAATAAGGCTAAAATTTTGAGGGTTATGGTTCGGTAGCTTGGTGTAATCTATCATGGGAAGAGGGAATAGTCAGTTCAGCCTTTATATAATAACTTGGGAAATGAATGTTTTTTTCAACTAATCTTTATTATGTGGTATGTTTTATGCACCATCGGGCATTGCTCTTTGTTCTTGTGGTAGGTTCACTAACTATGAATATGTTCTTTGTAATTAGTGTATGGGATTCGTGCAAAATAATGAGATAAAGATATTTTTTGGGTTTGTTATCTGACCATGAGTGGAATTATAGGATAAACCTTCAACATATGGTATGTGGGGAATGGTATTATAGAAGAATAAATCTTTTATATCGAATCTTGAATTTTGTTATGTTCCATGTTGAATGTTTTTCTACAATATCTTATTTACTTTGAATGTTTTACACACGTGGCCATTTTATAGACCATTAGGGCACTTATTTTTTCCAATTCCCTTTTCAACATGGTGTTAATTAACATGGTCTATTGACTAACCAGATAACCACTTCAACGCACGGTCACCCAACATGTGCATTTTTTTTATTTTCATACACTATAACTAGGAATCATAACAATGATTATGAAATGTTTATATCATCATAGTATAAAACAAATATTATTTATCAATATTAAATTCCATTTATAATTGAATTGAAAAACATTGAAAATCAAATTTTATTTTTTTAAACAATTTAATTTCAAATAAATTATCTAAATACTGGAAGCTCAAATTAAAAAAAATTGCAATAATTTAATAACCAAATTATTATTTTCAAATTAAATATGAAAAATTATTAGCTATGTTAAAAACTATAAAATAAATTGATTTATCAATTACTGCTCCACATTTTAGAAACCAACAACTTGTGATTTAATTACCCAGTTTTTAAATTTTATTGAGGGAATATACTAATGAAAAATAAAAAAATGTTCAATATTTGTATCATATCACTCAATAAACCCCGCATAAATGATATCATTGTTGGAAAATTCTTTGAATTAAATTATTTAAAGAGATATTCCATCATAAAAAAAAGTTAACATAGTATGAAACAATATAATTATATACTCCCAAATTGTTGTAATTATCTTCCCTCTTTGATTAATTTAATCCACTATCTCAGTTCAATTCACAAAAAAGTTTTTATTTTTTGTTGTTAATGGAATTGATTCTAAGGGAATATATATTTTAATAATTTAAAAATTAAATAATATATTTCTCCCAATATCCCATCGTATACTTCTATCATATTACTAAAAGTATATTTAGATCTGTATACTACTACTCCATCAACCAATTTCAAAATTCCCCAAAACTATCTATTCGATTTTTAAATTAAAACATAATGAGTTTTCCCAAAATATTTTTTTTAATTAATATATTGGAATATTTCATATAAAATTGTTAGTACACAATACTGATACATTATTTATCCCTCTGACCTATTTATAATAGTCATGGAAATGAAGAAAGGTTTGGGTTCCAAGCTCTTGATTATCCCTAACTCTTATTTCCTTCTTAATACACACATATAAGTTATTATATTTATTTAAAATACTTTGATTTTATACCACCTATTATTTACACCAATGCATATGAGATATCTGGTTTTATTTTAGGTAGGACCACATATGTACAACCCAGACACTAGGGTATTTTTAATTGTGTTTGACTTCTATTCTCTATATCACTCAAGTAATTATTTTCGATATAGTATGTTGTTTTTAATTTAAAACTATTTTATGAGATATAAAGAATGTACATAAATAAAATAAGTTGTACCTTAACTTAGAAGTCAACATAGACAAACTATTTTGGAACTATTTATATCACTCCATTTTTTAAAAAGTATTTTTCATCGATGGGAAATAATTAGATTAATGTTTTACTATACTAAAACACACAAAACCATTTTAAAAAAAGAAAATTTTATATTCATACTATAAAATAATGTTTTCCCAAATCTCTTGGTATTGATTTCATTAAATAAACACACAGAAACAATAGAATTAAAAAAAATTATATCCTATAGTACTATCTTCTTTCCCGCTCCCTTGTCTTAAAAATAATTATAATTGATTATTGTATATTTCTTTTAGATAATGTAGATTTTAGGAATGGATATAGAGACTAATATAAGGAAAACATATGACATTTAAGTCCATCATTCAATGGTGGTAGAGAGATGTTTTAAATCCACCATTGGATCTCTCATGAAGTCATCATTGTAATGATAATAATATTTTATATTATCATTTATTAGTTACATGTAATATTCTCAAGCTTTCTTAAATACACAAAATGGAATAGTTTTCGTTACTATGAATAGAATTTTCCAGATGGGATTATGTTTAATAGGAATAATATTCCACCTTGAAGATAATATTATCATTTTTCCTAAAATCTCAAAGCATATATCTTATATGAGATATTTATTGATAGAATGGGAATTATACTTGTACAATAGTGAATAGACATAAGCATCCATTCTCTATTATTTAGGTTCTATCATCAGTATATTCAAGTGTGATCTAACTTTACCTAATTCTATCTTTAACTTTGTTATTACTCATTATGACATTTACTACCACCCAAAGGTTATGTGATAGTAATTTCAATAACGAATTCTATATCTGTAAATAATAAATAGTTCTTTCTATTAAATCCTATATTCCCATAACTAATAGCCTTGAATCTTTCTGTAGAAATATCTAGTTGGTTGTACTATATACTCAATAATTCTCTCAACAACTCAAATAGAAACCTCTACATGAATGTTTATCTATTTCTATAATATAAATGATGTTTTTTTATTCACTCTATATTTCTTCAATGGCTATTACATGTTCTAATTAAAGAAGTGTGAAAAATATTTATATATTATTTCAAAAATTAATCCAAATTAAATATTAAAGTATCTTTTATAAACCTAATGAAAACTTATAAATCATATGTCAGGATAGATTTTTCCACAGTCCAAAATGAAGAATATTACAAAACTGGTCACATGTTGGAAGACCCAAAAACATATGAAATTATACAATGAAAAATAATTTCTATAAATCAAATATATTAAATAATATCTAAAGTTATAAGGAACTTCTTATTTAGCACATTTTACCAGTAAACTGGGAGGATGGTCATGCTTTACAAAACATTTATGAACTATCAAAATTTATAATCCCAAATAATCTAGCATTAAACGTGTTACTAGAAGTTTTATAAGGTCTAAAATAGACTCCTCTGGTAATTTGTTATAAAATTTATGAATATATTTAATTTCATTGGTTGGGATATATATATCTTAATTTTATGGTCTTTTCTAATCTTCTATAAATAAGGATCTTCCAAGGTATAATAATTTAACATTCATTTTTATTTAGATGTTTGACGCTTAAAAAATATTTGGGTACCTTTTCTGTGACTATAAAATAGAAATGATCTACATACCAAGGATCTATGGTGAAATGAAATAGTTTCTCTCAAGAGAAGGAATTATTAAAGTTCAATATAGTGGGTGGGTCAACCTCTATAATGATTGGTAGTCTACTCATGTGATCTGGACATGGATTTTCATATCCCAATTTTAAATTAATTTCTACTTCAAACTCTTGTAGTTGGAATATTCACACCACTAGTGTTAGTTTTTTATTTTTATTTTGATTGTGTATCCCAATGTTTCATAGACCGATTAAAGAATTATTCTATAAAAAAAATTAGACTGAAATTGTTCTAAATCAATAACAATTGAATAAAAAGATTTATTCTTAAATAAATTATTTGGGTTGGGTCAAGGGTCTGTGAATTATAGTCAATCAATTTAAGGTGACCATCATTATTCTAGGATAGATTATTATTTTTTTAATTCATTATGAAATATTTCAATAGAAAATTATGGTTAGGTTGGACGATTAGGGGGATTTTTATTAGGCTATTATTTGGAATATCACATGCTAAACAACATAAATCATAAAAAAAGATTGTTATTTTTTAATGAGTTTTGGATAGATGAAATGAAATATTGATGAGGTCCATAATAAACCTTCTAAAAAATCCACCATATCCTAAAATTTATGGAATGTGCCTCAATGGTGGGGTAAGGAAAAATATAAATCAAATTTATTTTGGTGTTATATACCTGAATCTGATATTTTAAAATTATATAGCCCAACACCATTTTTTCCCAGTATTAAATAGACTCTTCAATTTTTAAATCTAGTTTTCATTACTAAATTTTATTACAAAAATAAATAATCTCAAGATAAGTTTCAAAAAAATGTCCCTGATACTATGAAATTATAAGGTCTACATAAAATTTCTATCCATAAAATAATAAAAATACATTCCATAAACCATTGGAAATACCTATTGAATTAATGATAGCAGAGGTAATCCTTTAATAAATAAAAATTATGAAAGGGGTACATGAAAATTGTATTTTCCTCGAATTTTGATGACCTCATAAATGGAAATTCTCAAAAACCCTTTAAGGAAACAATAGTTAAATCTACTATCTTTTCCCTCAAGAAATTTTACTATACTGGGAATTGAAAATTTGGTGTTTTTTATAACATGGTTTAATTTCTAGTATTCAATTTTTTATGAAACTATTCAGAATTCTTATAGTAACAAACTCAGTGTTCTTTTTTATAATATTTTATATCATGTTTTCTATAACAAAAATTGATATGTACTTACCCACTATGAGTTTGAAATTAAGTATATGATTCATTCATCTAAACATCAATCTTTAACTGTTATTAAAACATCTAATAGGGCCGAGTTGAGCCTCTATTTAGTTTTTTCATTGTTTTATATTTACCTTATAAAATATTTAGATGACTACAGGTGGTGGGGATAATCCTTGGAATTCGTCCTAGTTTCCATCCTATCGACATCATATTTTCTATCAAAATTTCTATTATATTTCTTCTCCTGATTGGGGGTTTTATGGTGATTATTACTGTAAGTTTCTCCTTTTCATTTAAATAATAAAATTATAAATTAGTTGGAAGAAATTTAAATTTCATCTAATGGTGTTTTCTATTTTTGTTTTCGACTCAATGTTATTCATTATGGTAGCCATCAAAAAAATAGGATGTTTCTGTAAATACCCATAAATTTCAAGGGAAATTTTTTCTTAAGTTTCTTCGGTATTTTTACGAGTATACGGTTTCTGACGGCACCTGATTCTGAGGACCGGTGTGCCCTGAATCATTTTCCGATGTTTAGCTCGTGTACGTTTAGTGAACAAATGAGCGGGTTTTCCGAACTTTTGAACCGGTGCTCAAAATTGAAATCTGAGGGCACCGATGGAATCGCAGTGCCGGTAATGGCATAGGAACGCCTTTTATGGAGTTGTGTTTGCTCAGGTGAGGTTATTAAATAAATGGGTTAACTAAATAATGAAATAATAATTTGTGCCACAATTTTTATTTTATATTCTACGTAGTTTAAACCTATGCTTGGATGTTGGATTGGGGCCCACTACATCCTCACTCCACTAAGTAGGATATTAGTGAAGTGGGGCCCACATGATCCCCACCCCTTATTTTCCATTTAACCTCCCTCTCGTAATTTAACTATGTAACACACCCACACCCCCTTTTTAAATGACATGTCAACTCTCGAAATTAATTGGTTTATTAAACGCTCTTCAATTAAGTTATTTGATTGAATGTGGTCTTTTTTTTATAATTTCAAATTATATGTTGGTATGTGCGTTTCATAATTAAATAAGACAATGTCTTATTTTATTGGGGGTTGATTCGTTGTGCGGATACAAAAAGAGAACTCTCGCGGTCTTGAAGAACTTCGTCTTCTTCGCGAAAAACGCTGAGTCTACGGTGAAGAACTCCGTCACCGCAAGGGGATATCGTCGTGCCACCTCATCTCCTATCCACAGCCGGTGAGAGACGCCTTCTCCGGAGAATGACGATGCGCCACATCCTTCATCGGGTGAACACCGACGACGCTTATAGAGCCTCGATCCGCGACGCCATCTTCCATGATGCTGTATTTCACGACATCCTTTTCCCGCAAAGATCCTGGTTCGACGACTTCATCGAGGTAGGGGTTTGAATTTTTGATCGGGAATATTCATTGTGATCTTAGTTAAATATTTGTGCTGGCTGTTATCAATTTAATAGGAGGAGGTCAGACCACCCGAACACGGCTGATCCTCCTCCCCTTTTGTTGTTGTATTCGTTGCAGTTCAAACGAACGCGGCTTGGTGAAACGGCACCGCGCGGAAACAAGGAAGAACACGGCGAAGAAGCGCGGAGCCGTCCCGCCGCGCTGTTTAGGCTGAAAGAAGCCGCGGACGGAGCGGGGCCGCGGCGGTGCAGGGAAGGGCAGCCGGAATCACTGGCCACCGGCTCTTCAGAGGGGCGGGACCGCGGGGTCCCACGACGGCGGCACCTACTGGCCAACCAGGCCGGCCGTTTCGGAAGAACTGGGGGTCATAACCCCCAGTTGGGAAAAGGAGCGGGCCCCAAGGTGGGGGGCCACCGCTATAACAAGGGGGCAGCGCGCCCCCCCTTCTTGTGTCCGCTCGGACAGCACCGAGCCGCCCTACTCGGCCTGCGTCGAGCCGCCCAGACCGGGTCACTGCGCTGGGCTGGGCAGTGCCCTGATGGGCCGGATCGGGACCTGGGTCGGGTCGACCCTGTTCGAGCCGACCCATGGGGTCTTGGGACGGTTCGGTCTGGGCCCAAAACCCCCTAAAATCAGATATGTTCATTTAAATGCCCGTAATTTGGGATACAGACATCCGATCGACACACCGTCAGTTGCGATGCGATCCTTGGATCGATGCGGTCGATTTGATATATTACAATCAGGGTTTCGGAGAACATTGGGTATGGTCGTGTTGGTTCGAACACAAAACCAACTGGGCCCTCAGAGCGGAAACGCCTATAACTTGATCTCCGGGCATCTGATTGATGTGTCGTTAACTTTGTTGGATTCCTCATAGTAAGAAGAACCTTTTGTCTTACTCCAGTCGAGTTTTGGATATAGTTGGAGTATGGTCAGGTTGGTTTTGACTTAAAAACCAACCGGGCCCTTGGGACGAAAAAGCCAATAACTCTCAGACCGGGTGTCCGATGGACGCACTGTCTGTCGTGTTGAGTTCCTGTCGTTGAGATGAAACATTGGGTTACATCAACTCCGGACTACGTGTCAGTTTATGTATCAACCCCTTGGCTCATGGATCGGACCCTCCAGGAAACGAGCATGCTGTGTGCGCGAACCCTAGAGCTGGCTGCGACTGGAACGACGATAACGACTGCACTGAAATCCTCTGGGGGTTCGACAATGATGAAGACTGCACTGAAATCCTCCCTGGGTTCGGCAGTGATGACGACTGTACTAGGATCCTTCATCGGTTCGGCAGCGACGACGACCGTACTGAAATCCGCCGTGGGTTCGACAGCGATGACTACTGCTCTTGTATCCTATGTGGGTCCAGTAGTACTACTATTTGTGTATCCTACGTGGGTCCGGCAGTATTTGACTCTGTACTTGTATCCTACGTGGGTCCTACAGAGAGGCTGTTCTAGTATCCTTTGTGGGTCCGACAGCTTAGCTGGTCTAGGTCCTACGTGGGTCCCAGCTAGATGAATCAGTGGATACATCTGATCATCTCTATCACCTTACGAAGAAGTATACCTGTATGAGATGAGTCTTGACATCCAATCATTATCTTCGATATAATTAACTTGCTTTCCTATGTGTATTGGGTTGTGCATTGTTGTGTGGATTGGGTTGTACTATCCTATGTGGACGTGATCGAACTTGGGCTCGGATGTTGGAGCCAAACTGGTATTGATGACTTAGGTATATGTATGGGCATATACCTAAGTAGTGTTGGTTGTTACTTTGTGATTGTATCTTTACATTGAGGATTATCCATTGTGGATTCTGGGAGACCATCGGGGTCCTGGGGTCCCTATTGAGTAGCGTATACTCACCCCTGCACGGGATATTCCGTCACTACATTGTGTTGGATGCAGATGACGGACATCACTGATCGTGGTTGAGGCTTGTGGAGAAAGATGGTACCTGGAGGTGGACAACTGGTCAGAACGTACACGGAGCGGACGGTTGGACCCGAGGAGTTGAGGAGACTATCTGTACCCACCCTTCATGTGGGATTTCCGGTGGACGGCTCGACGTTTCTGCTTTACATTCAGTTGTTGTACTTTCCTTCCATTTGTACTTTACTTTTAGTTTGGGTTTGTATTCTGGCCCACTTACTTTTCTGCACTTACTTTTGTACCCAGTTTTACTTAGTGTTTACTTCTGCTGGCATACTCTGTGGTGTTTTTTTACTTTATAAAGGCAATTATTTCCCTTTGTATTGGGGTTTACGACTTTGGTGCTAGTCGCCAGTCCCTGGCCCATGGGAGGTGGGCTTAGGGTAGTCATGGCATGAGTCCCGAGGATGGGTCGTGACAAATTGGTATTAGAGGAGTTCATTTCTCCACAGAACTCAGGACTCTGATATTTCTTCTAAGTGAAGCAATAGTGTTAAGGGTATTGAGTGTGGTTATCCGTCCAGGGAGTCTAGTGTTGGTGTGGTGGCCGACATATCCATACACCAGGACCCTGACTTCTGATTTCCGACTCAGTGCACAAAATCGTTAATTGTATGTGTGTTTCAAAGTTTTCATTGTGATTACATTATGTCATGTCACTAGGTATACTGTATTGACCATGGAACACCTGTTTCATTTCAAGATGGCCCCACAACGGTAGCCAGCTAGGGTTCATAGCTTTGTACAAGACGACAGCCCACCGAGCGACGAGGCCTCGGTGCAGGGCCCTTTTTCAGCGGAGGCCCTGGTTGTACCTCTACCAGTCGAGCAACCGATGCCACCGGCCCCAGCCTCAGAGAATGGACATCGCCATAGTGCACTGCAAGAGTTCTAGCGTCAAACACCGCCTAGGTTCCGTGGGGAGACGGGCCCTCAGGCAGCCGAGGATTGGCTGGAGGCTGTAGATCGAGTTTTCAGGTTAGTGGGGACACCAGCTGACCTCATGGTGATCCTTGCAGTGAGCCTCCTGCACGCGGAAGCAGGAAGATAGTGGAGCCTGATACTCTCGGTGCACTACGATGCATCTCTCCTTTAGACAGACTTTGAGATCCTCTTACTCTTAGAGTTCATCCCAGCCACCCTCCATGTGGTGCACATTCAAGAGCTACTACAGCTTCGACAAGGAAGCATGACGGTTGCCTAGTACTCGGTGATATTTACCGATCTCTCGTGCTATTCAACGGACATGCTACGGGACCCATTTATCCGGGCCCGGACCTTCGATCAGGGACTGATGCATGAGATCAGAGCATCGATGATCTCCCTTAGAATTCCAAAACAGTCAAGAGTACTGGAGCGAGCCCTTCTCATAGATAGCTTTCTTGCTGAGCCTACACCAGTAGCAAGACCTAACGCAGGGCGGCACGTAGCAGAGTCTTCTGTAGCTGGCAGTCGACGGACGTCACAGGGGTCCTAGCGGACCAAACCAGCAGGCGGTCGACCTCAAGACACTGGCTCAGAAGTGTGGGGCACATGACGCAAATCCAGTCTTATGAGGAGCAGACAGTGCTACGCATGCGGCAGGCAGGGTCACATGGCTCGTGATTGCCGACCTGCCGAGAAGAGGAGCAGTAGACAGTTGAGGGGCCACCCAGGCAGAGGCATAGGGTTGACCGTGTAGGTCCGTAGAGAGCAGGGAGATGAGGCAAAGGAGCAGGCCGAGCAGCAGTTGGTGGGCGACGCTTTGAGGCTTTACCACCACCACCCGGAGGTCCACCCCGACCACATGGAGCTTCCGGAAAGAGTGAGGCTCAGCTTCCGGTAGCGGAGGCCTGTAACCACGGCACACCAGAGATGATTTGAGGTATTATGTATGTCTACTCCACCTTTTTTTCAGTTCTTGTAGTCACAGGAGTTAGTCGTTCTTTCATTGCCTCTGCCCTTGTTCGGAGCTCGGAGATTCTGACGGAGCCGTTGCCTTTATCTTTACGGCTAGAGACTCGTACGAGAGCAGACTCGACAATTAAGCACAAGTTCCAGTAGTGTGAGCTTACTCTAGGAGGCGAGATCTTAGGCTGGGATCTTCTTGTAGTAGCGTCGAGGACTTACGATGTCATCTTGGGCAAGGATTGGTTATCTACATTAAATGCTCAGATCGACTGTATTTGGTGCAAGGTGCGGTGTGTTCGCACCGATGGGAGCAGGTTCACCTTCACCAGTGAGAAGAGACCCTTAGCATCACTGGATGGACTCACACAGAGGAGAGGACAGCCGATCACACATTAGATGGCTAGCCTCATCCTAGGAGAAATTGACGTGCGGAGTCCTAGTTTTCCTTCAGTGGCGGATCAGTATGCGGATGTTTTCCTGACGACGTTCTAGGACTACCTCATCGCAGAGAGGTAGACTTTTATATTGACCTGTACCCTGGGATAACCCCGATATCCACTCCAGCATATCGGATGGCTTCCGCTAAGCTTTGAGAGCTACAGGTACAGCTGGAGGACTTGCAGGGAAAGGGATTCATCCGACCCAGTGTTTCACCCTGGGCTGCCTTGATTTATGTTTGCCAAGAAGGCGAACGGAAGCTTGCGACTGTGTGTCGATTATCGTTTTCTAGACCAGGTGACCATGAGGAACAAGTATCTTCTACCAAGTATTGACGACCTCTTCGATCAGCTCAAGGGAGAATAGTGGTTCTCGAAGATAGACCTCAGGTCAGGCTATCCTCGGCTTAGAGTTCGGGACGAGGATGTGTAGAAGACGGCCTTCAGATGTTGGTATGACCAATATGAGTTCTTGGTTATGCCTTTAAGCATATCCAATGCTCCAGTAGTGTTCACGAGTCTCATGAATAGGATATTTCAGCCTTACCTCTATTGATTTGTCATGGTCTTCATCGACGACATATTGATATACTCGACCACTGAAGAGAAGCACGCCAACTACTTGCGGGTTGTACTGAAAACACTCTGAGAGCACCGGCATTATGGTAATCTCTCGAAGTGTCAGTTATAGTTATGTGAGGTCCACTTCATAGGGCATGTAATCTATGAGGTGGGAGTTGCGGTGGATCCTGCGAAGATCGAGGCAGTGCTAGATTGGGAGCCATCCAGGAGCGTGACGGATGTGTGGAGTTTCTTGGGTCTAGCTGGATACTACCAGAGGATGGTGCCAAAATTCTCCAGAGTTGTGGCACCACATTCCACTTTGAAGAAGAAGGGGAAACCCTTCGTGTGGTCAGATTGATTTCATCATAGATTCCATAAGTTGAGACAGAGATTGACCAGCACACCTATCTTGAGGCTAAAGAAGGAGGGATTAGGGTATGTAGTCTACTGCGATGCATTAGGGACTGGACTCAGATGTTTCCTAATGAAGGAGCGAGTAGTGATCGCCAATGGATCACGACAGTTGAGGCAGCATGAGAAAAACTACGCTACCCATGACCTGGAGTTAGCACCAGTGTCCTTCGCTATGAAGATGTGGCAACAATATCTGATGGGCGAGGACTTTACAGTCTTTTCTGACCACCAGAGTCTCAGGTACATGTTCTCATAGAATGACTTGAACCTAAGACAATGGCGATGGATCGAGTTTCTCCAGGACTATGACTTTGATATAGTCTATACTCCTGGAATGGAGAATTTAGTAGCCGATGCTCTTAACAGGAGGACGTGCATTTAGCTACTTGTAGAGTGACAGAGCATCTAGCTGCTTTGCAGATATACTTTATGGATATAGATAGAGCATCCTTTCTTCAGTCACTCACAGTCACTCCTTCACTTATTCAGCGGGTCATAGAGGCACAACGTGGGGACGTTGACTGTGAGACACGACGTGCACAGATATCCTCATGACATGCACCTGATGGATTCATTGTGGGAGGAGAGCACGTCGTCCTTTTCAGAGGATGTACCATGGTACTAGCTGCTTTTCATGAGGAGGTGTTGAGGGAGTTTCAGACTTCCCCTTTAGAGGTACATCTAGGAGTGGAAAAGATGTTTCAGGATCTTAGATAACAGCACTGGTGGCTGGGTATAAAGAAGGCTGTTGCAGAGTAAGTTTCTCGGCGTCTCACCTGCTAGCAGGTGAAGGTAGAGCACCAGGTACCAGCAGGCTTGGTAAAACCATTGGAAGTCCCTAGGTAGAAATGGGACGAGATATCTATGGATTTAGTGACTGGACTACCACGTACTTCCAGAAGTCACGACTCCATTTGTGTGATTGTCGACCGACTCACCAAGTCGGCCCACATCGTACCCATCAGAAAGTCGGGCTCAGTGGAGAACTTGGGATGCCTCTATGTTCAAGAGATCTTGCGGCTTCATGGTGTGCCATCATCTATCATCTCTAATCCAGATGCTCGCATTACTTACAGACTTTGGAAGGGGTTGTAGGAGGCATTCAGGACGCAGCTACGTCTGAGCACCGCCTTTCACCCTCAGATAGATGGTCAGACAGAGAGGACCATTCAGACTCTCGAGGACATGCTTTGTGCATGTGTCCTCGACATTGCTCACAGATGGGAGAACCACCTACCCTTGATGGAGTTTGCGTACAACAACAGCTACCACTCCACCATCGGGATGTCACAATACGAGGCATTGCACAACCGACCTTTCAGATCACTGCTGTGCTGGAAAGACCCTGGGGAGTTAGCACTTGTGGGACTAGATATGGTCCAGGCCATGACAGAGAAGGTCCAGGTCATCCAAGAGCAGATGAGGATAGCCTAGAGCTGACAGAAGTCTTATGCGGACAGGAGGTAGAGACCACTAGAGTTCGAGGATGGAAACTACATTTTCTTACGGGTCTCACCTCGACATGGATTACAGAGATTTGGCCAGGGCGTCAAGTTATCTCTATGCTTCATCGGACCATTCCAGTTTCTCAACAGGATAGGCGATGTGGCTTATCTCTTCGCCCTACCACCTCAGTTGCACCAGGTGCATGACGTCTTCCACGTATCTCGGCTGAGGAGATACTTGCACGACCTGACGCATATCATCGACCACGGGGAGCTGCACATTGATGATGGGGAGACTTCTACAGATGTCCCGGTGGAGATCGAGGATCAATAGGATCGGGTCCTACGTGGGTGTTCGATTCCTCTAGTACGCATTAGATGGCAGTACGGGAACCTCTAGGAGAGAACTTGGGAGCGGGAGGCTCAGATGCATGCTCAGTAACCTCATTTGTTCCCCTAGTTTGTGATGTATTGTTACGGGGATGTAAAGCCCTGAGGTGGGAGTAATGTAAAGACCCTTAAATTTCAAGGGAAATTTTTTCTTAATTTTATTTGGTATTTTTACGAGTACGCGGTTTTCGACGGAACCTGATTTCGAGGCCGAGTGTGCCTGGATTCATTTTCTGAAGTTTAGCTTGGGTACATTCAGTGAACGGACGAGCAGGTTTTACTAACTTTTTAACCGGTGCTTAGAATCAAAATATGAGGGCACCGATGGAATCACAACGCTGGTAATTGCTTAGGAACACATTTCTGGAGTTGTATTTTCTCCAGTGAGGTTTTTAAATAAATGGGTTAACAAAATAATGAAATAAAAATTTGTGCCAAATTTTTATTTTATATTTTAAGTAGTTTAATCCTATTTTTGGATGTTGGAGTGGGGCCCACTACATCCTAACTCCACTAGGTAGGATATTAGTGATGTGGGGCCCACACGAGCCCCACCCCTTCTTTTCTATTGAACCTCCCTCTCGCAATTTAATTGTGTAACACACTCACACCCCCTTTATAAATGACATGTCAACTCTCTAAATTAATTGGTTTATTAAATTCTCTTCAATTAAGTCATTTAATTGAATGTGAACTTTTTTTAAAATTTCAAATTTAATGTGGGCTTGTGTGTGTGATAATAAAATAATACAATGTCTTATTTTATTGGGGGTTGATTCGTTATGTGGAAACAAGGAGAGAACTCTTGCGGTCTTGAAGAACTTCGTCTTCTTCGTGAAGAACGCCGAGTCTACGACGAAGAACTCCATCACCGCAAGGGGATATTGTCATTCCACCACCTCTCCTCTCCATAGATGGTGAGAGACGTATTTTCCAAAGAACGATGACGCTCTATATCCTTCATTGGGTGAACACCGATGACGCTTACGGAGCCTCGATCCGCGACGTCGTCATCCGTGACGCTGTCTTCCGCGACGTCCTTTTCCCGTAACGGTCCTCGTTCGATGACTTCATCTAGGAAGGGGTTTGAGTTTTTTATCATGAATATTCTTCACAATATTCATTAAATATTTGGGCCACATGTTAACAATTTAACGGGAGGAGGTCGGACAACCCGAACACATCCGATCCTCCTCCCCTCTTGTTGTTGTATTCATTGCGGTTCGAACGAAGGTAGCGTGGTGCAACGACACCACGCGGAAACAGTGAAGAACACGGAGAAGAACCGTGGAACCGTCATGTGGTAAAATTTAGGCCGAAAGAAGCCACGGATGGAGCGAGGCCGCGGCGGAGGGGCGTTGCACCATCGCGCGGTACCGGTCGGACAACGACCGTGACTTAAGGTTGCGGCGGTGCAAGGAATGGCTGCCGGAATCCCTGGCCACCGGCGCTTCGAAGGGGCAGGACCGTGGGGTCCCACGGCGGTGGAATTGGCTGGCCAACCAGGACTACAGTTTTGGAAGAACCGGGGGTCGTAATCCCCGGCTGGCAAAAGGAGCGGGCCCCCATGTGGGGGGCCACCATTACAACAAGGGGGAATCACACCCCCCCTTCTCGCCTCCGCTCGGCCAGTGCCGAGCCGCCTAGGCCAGACCATATGTGCCGAGCCGAGTAGGCCGCGTCGGGCCGGGTCGCGCCGGCAGGGCCGGGATACGCCTGCCGGGCCGGGCCGACCCAAGGGGTCTTGGGCCAGGTCGGTCCGGGCCCAAACCCCCCTAAAACTGGACAGATTTGTTTAAATGCATGTAACATGGGCTAGAGATCTCTGATCAACGCACCTTTAGTTGCAATGCAATCCTTGGATCGAGATGGTCGTTCTTGTATATTACACTCAGGGTTTTAGAGAACTTTGGGTATGGCCGGGTTGGTTTGAACACGAAACCAACCGGGCCCGCGAAGCGGAAACGCCTATAACTTGACCTTTGATCGTCCGATTAATGTGTTGTTGAATTTTTAGGATTCCTCTTAGTGGGAAGGACCTTTTTTCTTACTCCACTAGATTTTTGGATATATTTGGAGGACAGTAAGGTTTGTTTTGACTTAAAAACCAACCGGGCCCCTTGGACGAAAAAACCAATAACTCTCAGACCGGGCATCCGATTGACGCATCGTCTATCGTGTTGAGTTCCTATCGACGAGACAGAACTTTGGGATACATCAACTTCAGACTACATTTCAGTTGATGTATCAACCCCTTGCCTCATGGAGCGAACCCTCTTAGAAACGATCATGTTGTGTGCGGGAACCCTAGAGATGGCTGCGACTTCGACGACGATGACGACTGCACTGAAATCCTCTGTGGGTTCTGTAGCGACGACGACTGCAATGAAATCCTCCGTGGGTTCGGCAGTGATGACGACTGTACTAGGATCCTCCATGGGTTCGGCAGTGACGATGACTATACTGAAATCCTCCGTGGGTTCGACTGTGATGACTATTGTTCTTGTATCCTATGTGGGTCCGGCAGTACTACTGTTCTTGTATCCTACGTGGGTTCGGTAGTATTTGAATCTGTTCCTGTATCCTACATGGGTCCAACAGAGAGGCTGGTCAAGTATCCTACATGGGTCCGGCAGCTTAGCTGGTCTAGTATCCTACGTGGGTCCCAGCTAGATGAATCAGTGGCTACATCTGAAAAAATATACCACCTGATGAAGAAGTATACCTGAATGAGCTCAGTCTTAACTTCCAATCATTATCTTCGATATGATTGACTTGATTTCCTATATGGGATGGGTTGTGCTTTCATGTGTGGATTGGGTTGTACTATCCTATGTGGACGTGAACGAACATGGGCTCGGATGTTGGAGCCAAACTGGAATTTATGACTTAGGTACATGTATGAGCATATACCTAAGTAGTGTTGGTTGTTACTTCGTGATTTTATCTTTACTTTGTGGATTATCCTTTGTGAATTTTGGGAGACCTTTGGGGTCTCGGGGACCCTACTGAGTAGCGTATACTCACCCCTGCACGGTCTATGCCCACACTACATTATGTTGGATGCAGACGATGGACAGTGCTGATCGTGGTTGAGGCTTGTGGAGAAAGACGGTACCTGGAGGTGGACCACTGGGCGGGACGTACACGGAGCAGACGGTTGGACCCGAGGAGCTGAGGAGACTATTTGTACCCACCCTTCAGGTGGGATTTCCTGTGGACGGCTCGACGTTGCTTCTTTACATTCAGTTGTTGTACTTTATTTCCAGTTGTACTTTACTTTCTGTTTGGGTTTGTATTCTGGCCCACTTACTTTTCTGCACTTACTTTTGTACCGAGTTTTACGTACTGTTTACTTCTTCTGGCTTACTCTATGGTGTTTTTTTACTTTATAAAGCCAATTCCTTCCCTTTTTACGGGATTTACACCTTTGGTGCTAGTCGCCAGCCCCTGGCCTATGGGAGGCGGGCTTGGGTTAGTCACGGCCTTGGTCCCGAGGACGGGTGTAACGACCCAAAGTTTTTCAATAGAAAATTACCTTCTTATATCTATGTCATAAAAACACAAAATAATGAACTACTAAGTGATAAGTGACCTTTAAACATAAATTTGTCACCCCTATGTTTGGAATTTTAAAAATTCGACATACACGGTTTTTTTGAAGATAGTTTTTGGAGTCTAATGAAACAAAAATAATTTTTTGTGAATAGTAACCTACCCTTATGAATAGTAACCTACCCTTATGAATAGTAATATGACCAGTAAATATGAGTAACATTACCTATGAATAATAAAATAAAATTTGGACATCATAGAAAGTGATAATTTGACCATAGTATACGTTTTTGGTATTTTATAAGTCATAAATAATTAATAATTAATTAATTAATTAATTTAAAACAATATTTATTTTCCTGAAATATATTCATAAATTATTGAATCAATGTCTAATAGTTTTTAGATATTTTTATAAGACCCTAAGTAATTTTTGAAAGAATTTCAAAATCAGTTTTAATTTTAAAAACTATTTTTTTAAGTAAATTATGATTTTAATTAAATATTAAATTAATAATATTTAGAAAATTATTTTTGAGAAATGGAATTCATTTTTGGATTCTACGCATCGAAAAATGGTTGGGATAAAATTTTGGGATTTTTCTGAGATTCTTGAATTTTTGATGAATAGTAGAATACATTAATTTATCATATAAATACATTTTAATTAAAACCCACTATTACTGACATCACAGGTGATGTAAGCACCCAAATCCCGAATTCAGAAGTCAAATTTACTATTCTTATTCATCCAAGACTCACTATTTCTTGTCTTGGGTGAAATTAATAAACTAATCAATTTTATATTAAGGAAACCTCTCTGCCCTCCACTATAAAAGCCACCATTCACTCCCTCATTTCCTCACACCTCTCAAGCTCCAAGCCTTCTCTAAATTCTTCCCAAACACCTTCCCTAGCTCATCTCCCACGTCCAAAAGCTTATGGTCTCATCAAAAGACCAAGCCTAGCTTCCATAAAGAGGATCTCAAGAGAAGGATTCTAAAGGTAATTTCTCTCTCTCTTCTCCTTTAATTTCCTTTCAAGTTCAAGTTCATTTATTGATCTCTCTCTATCTATATTCATCCAAATTGTTCTTTAAATATAGTATTATATATATACTGTAATATTATGGTTCTAATTATATCACCCCACACCCTTTCCCCCTTCCTTTTATTTTATTAAAGAGAACGTTGTTCATGTGGTGATAATTTATCACCTTCAAAAACAACATGCTCTCTTCTTCCATTTATCCCTTCAATCTGGTCATTAAACCATTTTTATGGTTGAAACAGAATTTTTATATGTATTATGTTCTATTTTATGTTCTGGAAATAACCTATGTCCATATTACTAAGTTAAATGTTAAAACGAGTTCGTTGTGATCAAAAAACCACACAAATTAACCCGAATAATCTTCATTTAATTCTTATCTAATGATTCGGACATATGGATCTAATATAACTCATTATAAAATCATTTAAGCATCTTTAATATCATTAATTACCTGTAATATCAGTTTTGGATGTTTACCAATGATCTACCCAAACATCAAATTAAGAATACAAGTGGACCGCTCAAGAAAACCATGAAAACGAACATCCCCGGTCAATGTTTTTAAACTCTATAAGTCATCCAAAGGAACATAATATGAAATGATGAAACCAGAATGAACCCTATTAATGTATAAAAGGTTCTGGAATTTCTAATTAATAAATATAATGTCATTATACAGGACATTAAAGAGAAGGAGGCATTCGAGTACAAGGTAAGGGGAAATCTCGAAACCAATTTTCTCTCTTCGGGTTCTCCCTATTTCACTCCTTTTTTGATATGGTTACTCCTCAAAGATCATTTTTTCATCATTTACTTTACTTTTCTGGGATATACATGTTTTTCAATGGTTTTTATGTCCATCAAAATGTTTTCCAAAAGAACGCTTCTTTCAAGATCTCACATTTTGCCTCTCATTCAAGGTTGATGGTTCTTATACCAAGTATGTTGTTCCCTCTTTCTTTTGGGAACCCAAAGCTTATGAATGTGTTATTATGAGATGAAACCCATTACTTTCCATGGTTTATTTTTGTACATGTTTGATATGTGTTCTATGTGTCAAGAATGATAATGATAATGTTATGATGTGACGGGTGCGCCTAAAATTATATAGCGCAATATGAATGTTTAAATGTGACGGGTGCGCCCAGAATTATATAGAGCTCCAATGCATTGGGTAAAGTGATGAATCTCATGAGTAAATGTGAAATTATGCATTAACATGATGCTATCTTTGTTCACAATTATGTGTGGTAGTTAACCACTAAGACATGATGTTTTATTTTTATGCTTTGCCACATTTCAAGTTTATTGTTTATGCTCCTCTCATGTTCAAGATCTTCTTCCTATGTCATGATTATGCTCACCCCATGCTATATTGTTCGTATCTATCCTCTTAATGGGATTTTAGCTCACCCCTTCTGATGTATATCCTCAGGTGGCTACATGTACTAAGGAGAGGACAAGTGCTACTAAGAACCTATAGAAGAAGAGATTAAATGAATTTTTACGCTTGATGTTGTACTTGTTATGTGTAGTCCTAGTTTTCCCAAGACACTAAACCTATGGATCCTCCATGTGTAATACTATTTTGTTGTTTATCTTTGAAATAATGTAATATTAATGTAAGAAAAGTCCGGTTCGCTATAGTTGGTATCAGAGGAAGGGTTTAGTTAATTTGGGAATTAGGATTAGTGAACCCTAAAGAAAACCTCTAGCGTGAGACTAAGTACAAATATGCACACAAGGATATTTACCTAGAAATCCCATATGTTAGGTTTTTGGTATAATTGTTTAAAAGGATAAGTTATTCATGACTTTTTTACTTATGTTTTGTTCTAACCTTTTCTATTTTAGAAAATGGTGGGAAGCAGGAGAAATCAGGCCAACAACTCTTGTGAAGGCCAATGCAACGATTGCCCGAACGACATCCCCAATGATTTTGGAGGTGGGGTTCAAAACATCATGGCGATGCTTAGCCAATTATCTCGGGTTATGAATAATAACCATAATAATGGGGAACGTCCTCCTTCACCAAAGAGGGAGCAACTAGCTATCGAATGTTTTATGCGGCAAAGACCACCGAAGTTTTGTGGATCTTCTGATCCACTAGTTGCGGAACAGTGGGTCACCTCCATGGAGAAGATATTTTCTGTTCTTCACTGTTCCGAGATGGAGAAGGTGACTCTAGCTGTTTATCGTCTAGATGGAGAAGCTGATCAATGGTGGGCTTTGATTAAGAACACCAAGCCAAGGGATGAAATTGAAGAGATGGAATGGGAAGACTTTAAGATAATGTTTCTTAATAAGTACTTCCCACGAACTCTTCTCACGAAGATGGAGAGAGAATTCATAGAGCTCAAGCAAAAAGAAGGAGAATCTGTCACAACCTATGAAGAAAATTTCACAAGGCTCGCAAGGTATGCTTCGGGTTTTGTTATCAACAATGATAGCAAAATTGATAGATTCTTTAGTGGATTAAAACCACATCTTCGAAAAGCTCTTGCAATTAGAGACTTTGGGAGTTATGAAGAAGTTGTTCGGTGTGCTCTCAAAGTGGAGATGGAGTTTGGAGAATGGTCCCATAGCTATGGTGATAAGAAAATAAAGATGGAGTTTCAAGCCGGTGGATCTAGTGATAAAGATGGGAAGAAAACACAACAACCCACTTGCCAAAAATGTGGGAAGTTGCACAATGGGAACTGCCTCAAAGGGACGGGGAAATGCTTCAAGTGTGGGAAAGAAGGAAACCTAGCTCACGAGTGTCAAAGAGACATGAAAAGGAAGGATAATGTAGTTGATGAAAGGACAGAACCACTCGTGGTTCAATGCTACAACTGTAAGGAGCTAGGGCACTATTCAAACCAGTGCACTAAACCTCGAGCTTTCGAGGGTAATCAGCGCCAACAACCACCAAAGCCAAAGGAACAAGGGAAGGCTTATGCCATCACTACTGCGGAGGTGGAACATGATAATGAAGTCGTACAAGGTACACTTCCTATTCACTCAAGAATGGCAAAAGTCTTATTTGATTCCGGTTATACGCATTCCTTTATATCTTGAAAGTTTTCTAGAACTATAGAATCGAAGCCCCGAAACCTTGAAGTAGATATATCTGTAAAAACACCAAGTGGTGCAATCATTGCAACCCAAGTGTTTTATTCTTCTCCTGTTGACGTATGTGGGAAGATTCTTCTGGAAAATCTCGTAATACTTCCCTTGGTGGAATTCAATGCTATAATGGGAATGGATTGGCTCTCGTTATATAGATCACATATCAACTGTCGGGAAAAGGAAATATATTTTCATATTCCAAACCATCCCATGCTCCTCTACAAATGCAAGGAAGATCATGAATCTCCTTTGAGAAATCCTCCAATGGTGTGGGTGATGATTCCCTATGAAGAAGCATACCTCGCCCGAATTTTTGAGTCGAAGGAAAGTTCCAACCTTGAGGAAATGCCCATCGTAAGGGAATACAGAGATGTATTTCCCGAAGAGTTACCCGGAATTCCCCCGGATCGTGAGGTAGAGTTCTCAATTGAACTCATACCCGGACCTACTCCTGTCTCGAAGTGCCCCTATTGGATGGCTCCTATCGAACTGGAGGAGTTAAAGAAGCAGCTGCAAGAGCATCTGGACAAAGGGTTCATACGCCCTAGTGCATCACCTTGGGGTGCGCCAGTGCTCTTTGTGAAGAAGAAGGATGGTACCATGTGGCTGTGTATCGATTATCAAGAACTCAACAAGATCACCATAAAGAACAAGTATCCTCTCCCAAGGATTGGTGACTTGTTCGACCAGTTAAGAGGAGCTCAATACTTCTCAAAGGTGGATCTTCGTTCTGGATATCGTCATGTAAAGGTGAAGAAGGAATATATTCAGAAGACTGCCTTCCGTACAAGGTATGGGCACTATGAGTTTTTGGTGATGCCCTTCGGACTTACTAATGCCCCTGAAATCTTCATGGGTTTGATGAATAGAGTATTTAGACATTACTTCGACAAATTTGTGGTAGTGTTTATTGATGATATTCTCATTTACTCTAAGAGTAAGGAGGAACATGAAGAACATCTAATCCTTGTGTTGGCGACATTGAGAAAGAAGAGGTTGTACGCCAAGTTCAGCAAGTGTGACTTTTGGATGAATCAAGTCACGTTCTTGGGACATGTGATCACAAGCGAGGGAATTTATGTGGACCCTTCAAAGACAAAGGCAATTGAAGAATGGACCAGGCCCTCTAGTGTCACAGAAATCCGTAGTTTTCATGGATTAGCTGGGTACTACCGACGTTTTGTGAGAAACTTTTCATGATTGTCAAGCCCGCTAACTAAGTTAACAATGAAAGGGGTAAAGTATGTATGGACGGAAGAATGTGAGGGAAGCTTCAAGGAGATAAAGAGAAGTCTAATCACTGCACCTATACTCACACTACCGAAAAGTGGAGAATGTTTTGTGATATACAGTGATGCTTCAAAGAAAGTCTTGGGTTGTGTACTCATGAAAAATGATAATGTGATAGCCTACGCCTCACGACAGTTGAAGATCCATGAGCAGAACTACCCAACGCATGATCTAGAGCTGGCAGCCGTGATTTTTGCCTTGAAAATCTGGAGGCACTACCTTTATGGTGAGAAGTGTGACATATACACCGACCACAAGAGCCTAAAGTATATATTCACAAAAAAGGATCTCAACATGCGTCAAAGGAGATGGTTAGAGCTAATCAAGGATTACGATTGCTCTATTCACTATCATCCTGGAAAGGCGAACAAGGTAGCTGATGCTTTAAGCAGGAAAGAACCTGCTACTCTATCCATGTTGAGGATTGAGAAAGACCATATCTTCTTGGATATGCAAAGGATGGATTTGGGAATCGTAAGGGCAGGGGATACATCCTACCTTGCCCAAATGATTGTGCAACCATCCATCCAACAGAAGATTAAGGAAGCACAAAGGGATGATGTGGAGATACAAAATCGGGTGAATGCAATAAAGGAAGGGAAGCTGCAAGAGTTCCATATCGACGATGATGGTGTGATTCGGTTTGGAACGCGGCTTTGTGTGCCTTCATCACCCGGAATAAAGAAGGATCTATTGGATAATGCACATAGCCCAACTTTCACTATTCATCCTGGAAGTACCAAGATGTATCGTGATCTCCGAGAACACTTCTGGTGGGATAACATGAAGAAGGAGATTGGGGAATATATATCAAGGTGCTTGTTGTGTCAGCAAGTTAAAGCTGAGTGGAAAAAGTCCAAAGGTATGATGCATCCATTTCCTATACCCATGTGGAAATGGGAAAATGTCACTATGGACTTCGTCATGGGTCTCCTGAAAACGTCAAGAGGAAATAATGCAATATGGGTTGTGGTAGACCGACTCACCAAGACTGCCCATTTTATCGCTATTCAGGAAGACCTCTCACTTGAACAACTTGCAAGGATATATGTGAAGGAAGTAGTGAGATTGCATGGTTTTCCACTCTCGATTGTCTCTGACCGTGATCCAAGGTTCACTTCTAAATTCTGGAGGAGCCTTCAACATGCTTTGAGTACTGAATTAAATTTCAGCACGGCCTATCACCCCCAAACTGATGGCCAGTCTGAAAGGAATATTCAGACACTTGAAGATATGCTAAGATCCTGCTCTATTGAATTCAAAGGTGGTTGGGATCAGCATCTCCCATTGGTTGAGTTCTCATATAACAATAGCTTCTACTCGAGTATTCAGATGGCTCCGTATGAAGCTCTTTATGGGAAGCGATGTAGAACTCCAACCTGTTGGGATGAAGTTGGAGAACGAAAAATACTTGGTCCCGATCTTGTTCAAGAAATGACAGAGAAGGTTCAAGTCATCCATAAACATATCAAAGCTGCTCAAAGTCGGCAAAAGAGCTATGCTGACAATCGTCGAAGGGACTTGGAGTTCGACGTTGGAGATAAAGACTTCCTTCGATTATCTCCATGGAAGAGAGTCATGCGATTCGGGAAGAAAGGGATGCTAAGTCCAAGGTACATTGGCCCCTTTGAGATCCTAGATCGTATAGAAGCTGTGGCCTATCGACTGGCACTTCCACCAAATACGGATCAAGTTCATGATGTGTTTCACGTATCACTACTGAGGAAGTACATTCCAAACCTCTCACATGTACTAAACTCAGAGGTGGTACAATTGGAAGATGATCTCTCATATGAGGAGAAGCCGGTAAAAATTCTGGACCGAAGTAATAAGGTTATACGCAACAAGACAACCCGCCTTGTCAAAGGGTTGTGGAGGAACCAAAATTTTGAGGAAGCAACTTGGGAACCGGAAGAGGCAATGAAGGAGAAGTACTCTCACCTGTTTGTGTAAAGTGAAATTTCGGGGGTGAAATTTCTTAAGGGGGGAAGATTGTAACGACCCAATGTTTTTCAATGGAAAATTACCTTCTTATATCTATGTCATAAAAACACAAAATAATGAACTACTAAGTGATAAGTGACCTTTAAACATAAATTTTTCACCCCTATGTTTGGAATTTTAAAAATCCAACATACACGGTTTTGTTGAAGATAGTTTTTGGAGTCTAATGAAACAAAAATAATTTTTGGTGAATAGTAACCTACCCTTATTAATAGTAACCTACCCTTATGAATAGTAATATGACCCTTATGAATTGTAAATATGAGTAACATTACCTATGAATAATAAAATAAAATTTGGACATCATAGAAAGTGATAATTTGACCATAGTAAACGTTTTTGGTATTTTATAAGTCATAAATAATTAATTATAATTAATTAATTAATTTAAAAGAATATTTATTTTCCTGAAATATATTCATAAATTATTGAATCAATGTCTAATAGTTTTTAGATAATTTTATAAGACCCTAAGTAATTTTTGAAAGAATTGCAAAATCAGTTTTAATTTTAAAAACTGTTTTTTTAAGTAAATTATGATTTTAATTAAATATTAAATTAATAGTATTTAGAAAATTATTTTTGAAAAATGGACTTCATTTTTGGATTCTACACGTCGAAAAATGGATGGGATAAAATTTTGGGATTTTTCTGAGATACTTGAATTTTTATGAATAGTAGAATACATTAATTTATCATATAAATACATTTTAATTAAAACCCACTATTCCTGACATCAAAAGTGATGTAAGCACCCAAATCCCGAATTCACAAGTCACATTTACTATTCTTAGTCATCCAAGACTCACTATTCTTTGTCTTGGGTGAAATTAATAAACTAATCAATTTTATATTAAGGAAACCCCTCTCCCCTCCACTATAAAAGCCACCCTTCACTCCCTCTTTTCCTCACACCTCTAAAGCTCCAAGCCTTCTCTAAATTCTGCCCAAACACCTTCCCTAGCTCATCTCCCACGTCCAAAAGCTTCTGGTCTCATCAAAAGACCAAGCCTAGCTTCCTTAAAGTGGATCTCAAGAGAAGGATTCTAAAGGTAATTTCCCTCTCTCTTCTCCTTTAATTTCCTTTCAAGTTCAAGTTCATTTCTTGATCTCTCTCTATCTATCTTCATACAAATTGTTTTTTAAATACAGTATTATATATATACTATAATATTATGATTCTAATTATATCACCCCACACCCTTTCCCCCTTCCTTTTATTTTATTAAAGAGAACGTTGTTCATGTGGTGATAATTTATCACCTTCAAAAACAACATGCTCTCTTCTTCCATTTATACCTTCAATCTGGTCATGAAACCATTTTTATGGTTGAACCAGAATTTTCTATATGTATTATGTTATATTTTATGTTCTGGAAATAACCTATGTCCATATTACTAAGTTAAATGTTAAAACGAGTTCATTGTGATCCAAAAACCGCACAAATTAACCCGAATAATCTTCATTTAATTCTTATCTAATGATTCGGCCATATGGATCTAATATAGATCATTATAAAATCATTTAAGATTTTTTAATATCATTAATTACCTGTAATATCAATTTTGGATGTTTACCCATGATCTACCCAAACATCAAATTAAGAATACAAGTGGACCGCTCAAGAAAACCATGAAAACGAACATCCCCGATCAATGTTTTTAAACTCTATAAGTCATCCAAAGGAACATAATATGAAATAATGAAACCAGAATGAACCCTATTAATGTATAAAACGTTATGGAATTTCTAATTAATGAATATAATGTCATTATACAGGACATTATAGATAATGAGGCATTCGGGTACAAGGTAAGGGGAAATCTCGAAACCAATTTTCTCTCTTCGGGTTCTCCCTCTTTCACTCCTTTTTTTATATGGTTACTCCTTAAAGATCATTTGTTCATCATTTACTTTACTTTTCTGGGATATACATTTTTGTCACTGGTTTTTATGTCCATCAAAATGTTTTCCAAAAGAACACTTATTTCAAGTTCTCACATTTTGCCTCTCATTCAAGGTTGATGGTTATTATACCAAGTATGTTGTTCCCTCTTTCTTTTGGGAACCCAAAGCTTATGAATGTGTTATTATGAGATGAAACCCTATTCCTTTCCATGGGTTATTTATGTAAATGTTTGATGTGTGTTCTATGTGGAAATCATGATAATGATAATGTTATGATGTGACTGGTGCGCCCGGAATTATATAGCGCAATATGAATGTTTAAATGTGACGGGTGCGCCCGGAATTATATAGCACTCCAATGCATTGGGTAAAGTGATGAATCTCATGAGTAAATGTGAAATTATGCGTTAACATGATGCTAGATTTGTTCAAAATTATTTGTGGTAGTTAACCACTAAGACATGATGTTTCATTTTTATGCTTTGCCACATTTCAAGTTTATTGTCTATGCTCATCTCATGTTCAAGATCTTCTACCTATGTCATGATTATGCTCACCCCATGCTATATTGTTCTTATCTATCCTCTTACTGGGCTTTTAGCTCACCCCTTTTGATATATATCCTCAGGTGGCTACATGTACTAAGGAGAGGACAAGTGCTACTAAGAAGCTATAGAAGAAGAGATTAAATGAATTTTTACGCTTGATGTTGTACTTGTTATGTGTAGTCCTAGTTCTCCCAAGACACTAAACCTCTGGATCCTCCATGTGTAATACTATTATGTTGTTTATCTTTGAAAAGATTTAATATTAATGTACGAGAATCCCAGGTCTCTATAACGGGTCGTGACAGTTTCAATGAAATATTTTAGTAAATAAACTAAAAATATATATAAACTGTTTGTGTCTCCATATTAAACATTTTTTTAGAAACAGATTCATCAAAGGAATCAATTTTTTGTAAATATGTCCTAATATAATTATGTAATTGGACATTATAAATTCTTCTCTATAACAATAAGTTGACTAAAAATTGTTTAATTTAATCACATATTTCTCATAATAGGGAATTTCTTTTAATCAATATTATTTAAGTTCATTTTATATTTCCAAAAATTTATTAAATTTGTTACATCATTAAAATTTATTATTTTCTATGTTGTCTTTAAAAAAGGCCAACATAGAACGATTGGGTAGTGAAATTCACCTCTTTCTTCCTCAATGTTCATTTTGTAGAATTCATCAGGGAATAAAAATCATGGTACACTTACCCAACCATCACATAAATTTATAGTTAGTTTTTATGTCTTTAAATTAGTGATTTGTAAAACAACTCAGATGGGTTTTATCTCACCATATCATAATGATGAATAAATAGTGTAATGAGTCACATTAACCAATTCACTATATTCAAATATTTTATGGAAAAATGAGTTCTCATAAGGATAATGGTATAGTTAATATACATAGATCTTGGAATTTACAATGTATTTTGGGGTATAAGAGAATATTTTTTCTACCTAAATATACCATTTCATTTCATTATAATCACATCTTCCAAAAAAAAACTCATTAATATTTTTTGTAACATGGTCACAATTGAATGAATTACAGGAAAAAAATTTTAACTTTATAATTTGGAATGTCTCTATGTTATCTCGTTCTAGTGTGTCTTCATTGGTAGTATTGTGTGGTTTTACTCATAATGGAAAGTGAGGTTGTGAATGATAAATATTCAATATCTTGGCCTTCCCCTTGTCCTTTATAAATGGCAGTATCAAAAATAGTTTTTCTTTTTAAGGTTCATTCTAATGTATACATTCTTCATGATTAGTGGGGTTTCCATGTCTAGAATGTTCATTTTTTGGACGGTATCTTCACTATTATTAATATCATATTTACCTTATTGTGAAATTAAACTGACATTTCAAATAAGGATAAGAATTTAATGGTTAATAAGATTACATGAAACATTATTTTTCAAGTCATTTATGATAGTAATGAACGTGTTTAACTATCCATGTATCTCCATTGGTGATAATATATGGGAGTTAAGAGTTGTTTCATGATTATTGCGAGAGAGCACAAGTTTTTTTAGTATGTTTTCATGAATGGTTATCATGTATATCATTATTTGTATCTAATAGAAGGTGGATAATTGATTCTTTAAAAGGATGGTTTCATTGATGTTTTCTAAAATCCATATTGGATGGGTTCTCATTGACAAATATAGTTCCCATGTCCTTATTTCCTAATAATATAATATATATTTACTATATTTATTTCTTGTTTTTATTGGTACTATCATGTGAAAATGGAATCATATAGTTATATTCATTAAACTAAAAGAAATCCATTGGTATGTTGTTACAATGATTGACAAAACTTGTTGACATTATATGTTATATATAGTGTGGTCTCATAAACATTATTCATATAAAAATTTATCAAAATATGTATTAATTCATTTAGTGTAGTTTCAATGAAAATATATTTCAGGATCTTTAACCCATGAACCCGAATTTTTGTAGTCCATATATAGATTTCTTTAGAGTATTTTTGGGAATTCCCTATATCATCCCTCAAACACCACTTGGATAATTTCTTATATAACCTCCTCTATAAAATACATCCAAAATGATCCAATCACTATCCATATATCCATTGTAAAACAACATGATAAAATTGTTCATTGAAAAATGATGGTGTAGAAAGGTTGTAGTCAGATGCCTAAATATCATTTAGAAGTTATTCCATGTTTCTCCACAATATTTCATAATTTAATAAATTCATTAATTAGTATGGTATTCTATGATGAATAAAAAACTTTCTATAATATATCTTTTTTATGTTCATCCAATAAATTGATTTCTCTATTATATATGTTATATATTCTTTCCATGGGTGCTTTGAGAAGAGTGGATAGAATTTCCATCCCCTTAACATAGTCATATGGGATTAATTTTTGTTTAAAATAACTAAATATATTGGATATTGTCATAAATATTTTTTTAGATATTATTTATCAATGAAATGAAAAAATGTATTAATTTGGATCATTCGTATCCTATGGTCAATGTCCTATTGGATATTTATATGTAAATGTTTGTTATTGTTATTCAAATTAGTGAGTAAAATTCTATTTATGCCTAATTTAGTTGATCTAAATTTACACCCACTTTTTGAATACCTATAGTGTCTCTAGTTTAATAATTTAAATATGAAGTGGATTCAATCAATATAAGAGTGACAAACTCCTCTTCGACTTCCTCTTTACTTATTATGTTCTAATTTTTTTTCTAGGTTAGTTTTTTCATCACCTAGGTCAACACCAATGATGCAGGAGAATCAAAACATTAAAATATATTTAAATAATTATAAAAAATCAACAATAGTATTTCCCTCAATAACTCTAGGTTACTGAATGACCTATGTGGGTTCCCACAAAAATGAATTTTTGAACCCAAATTAATACAGTATTAGTGGGACTCATAATTACACTAGAGAGTAGAATTTTTTGGAAGTTCATTTTTAATTTTCAGTATGATTAGTATGTGAAATAAACAATCTAATTAGAAGGGGTTAAGTTCAATTTTAAATGAAGTGTCCAAAACATTAATATCCCATCACATTACTTATTAATTCATGATTCTAAATTTACTCATCCATATTCAATCTGATAAAGTGAATCATAAAATGATTATCCTTAAATAGATATTACAGATAGATCAAAATGGATTCAAAGATCACTATATTCTATAACTTTAATTGTCCCCAAAAATTGGAAATATTTTACCAAATATATTTTATTCCACAGTTCATGATTGCAGGTAGTGAGGTGAGCCTAAGTGTATTGTTTGTGAGATCCAATGAAATAGAGAGGATATATATAAATTTTAAACATACATGGAAAGCTGAAACAGACTAATAAATTGTAATAAATTGAGAGAAAAATAATATAATATATAAAGAATTAAATTATAGAATTCATTAACAGTGATGGGGGGTTTCCATGGTGTATACAATAAGAGATTAATCTGAAATAACTTTAAAATTAAAATTGAAATTAAAATGAAGAAAGTCAACAACTAAACTCTTCATTGAGTAGTTATGGTTGAAGTCATAATACCAGCGAACTATTTCTCCCCATACAATAAGATGGTCAATGATTATTCATGCATCAATACCTTCTATCACATGTGTATCATAGATTTCCTTTTATTATAAAATGATTTTAGTTACTTCAATAATATTTTTCAGTTTCCATATCAAGAACCATTACCCTGACTTCACTTGTGTTATTCCCAAGGGAATGCATTTTATCAAGAGACTCTATCTTGAAAATAAATTTTCTAAAATATTCCACACCCATGATTGATTTTTAAATTTCTCTACAATTATTAAGTGATAAATTGTATCAATTCTTAATGGACCATTGGTTAACGGGTCAAGAAATTCATTGACTTGAGCTATTATAGTACATAAATATTGGACCAAATCAAGTAGAAATAAACTGACAACATATTTTATCCATGATGAGGTTGATTAGTAATAAAATATTGGCCTTTACTAGATTCAGTAATTATTGATATTCATTTGGACTGGTAATTCCTTTTAATTGTGACAAAACTAGTGTGTCATTGCTAATGAATCTGCACCTCACACACATGGGTATATATTAGCTTAATTTTCACATTGATGGCGAAATATAGATTTGTTTCAATAAGAGCATGTGATACTAATTGATTAAAAATATTCATCTGATTAGCAGATATTGTGGGGGAATGGTGTTAATGTATTTAAATATTAGGTATTCTATTATAGAGAGATCATTGAGGGATTAATCCAGCACCATGTTCGTGAAATTCCAACACACGTAGTTGATGGGTTGGGAATATTAAAAACCTCAAAATATTGATAAAAATGTATAGGGAACAAAATAACATTAATTTAATCTCATCATATTTTTTCATCATATTCATGCTCGTATTACTTGGGTTGGAATGTGGTTTATGAATTTCAGCATTATTGAATCATCTAGATTTAATCAAAAATTTTCTTAACAAGATCATCAGGGGATCACATATCAATCAAATGACAAATAGGGAGCATAAAATAAATTGATCTATATTTTCCAAGATTATATAACAGTACCGATCATCATTCAAATTTTCATCCCAGCAATAACACTTTCTACATCATTACTGACACTCGATTTCAATCTACCTTCAACCTAGTTTTATAAATTTCTTAGTTCTTATCACAATACGATAAAATCAACCTCAACTATAAACAACATAATTTTTATTGGTATCCAATTCATCCATTGATATCTATTCTAATAAAATGAATATTGTATTTATGTTGGTTATGAGTTTGGTTTTTCTCAAAGATCTCTAGTCTTTCTTTGATGAATTTCATCATCTCAATATTTTTGGATTCCGGTTGAATAAATTCAATATGAATTTGAGTTTGGGTTGATCTTGTGTATTGATGATATAAATCATATATAATATAAGTGTAGATTTTTTAATATCATGATATGTTTAAGGAGTGATATCATGATATAAATAACCATGGATAAGGGGAACGATTAGATCAACCTTCAAAGAGTTAGAACAGATGTCAAATAAACAATCAAACCATCTCCTTTTTGATGTAGGGAATATGATGCATGGTGGTTGGTCCATAATTATACCATAAGGTTCTCTATCCATGTAAAGGTTTCTTGTAGTCATTGAATGATATTTCGGATGTATCTTGGTGAAGATATGAACTTGTGGTCACTTCCCTTACCATGATTGGGGAAATAGATTAAATATTCATCTTAAAATAGGATATCAATCATCTCTTGGTTGATTGAATATTTTTAGGTGGAAGATTATATCCTTTTCCATTTTTCATGCATTATTTCATCATAGTTCACTATATGAATTATTTTTCTCTTTATAATTCTCAATGTTTTTCTGATTTCCACATTCAATTGGATAACCACATGACCACTTCATCAAATTTTCACTTTAGCCTTTTCAATTATTTTGATTACATCATATATAATTGAAAATAAAATATCAATTTAGGTTATGTATATATTTTATTATAATTAAATAAACTTTTTAATAAAATGAATAAATGTTACTTATAATTTAATTTTATTAAATTAAAATAAAAAATTTTATACGTTTTACATTTAATATGTTTTTAAAATTTTTTTAACTAATTTAAAATCGAATTAATGAATATATAATTTGTTTAATTCCAAATTTCAAGAAGTATTAATTTTAGAAAATAATTAATAATACAATGATAATATATATTTTCCCCATTTTTAATATTGTGTTCCATTTTTTTACCAAGAATCAAAAAGTAAATTAATTAACCATTTTTTATGTCACTTTAAGGGAATAAATCTTAAAAAAAATATAAATTCTATACATTTAGCACAAATAACCCCCCCCCCCATATTTTGACAATCACACTCCATGTAAATTCTGAATTTAATTATTTGATGAGATAGTCCAGCTTAAACATAGGTACAACCTCGAAAAAGGAAGATAATTACATATTCATAAACTCTTTATATTATCTCTTATCATTTATTAATTAAATTCACTCTTCCACTTCAATTCTCATACAAGATCTAATTTGTTTTTATAAATGGAAAAAATTATAGTTTTATCAAGATTACAACATGTGGGTAAATCCAAAATCCATTTCCACAATGTTATACTTCCAAGGATTATTTTCACACATTCAGGATACATCATAATTGAAATTACAATATATCATCTTTCCCATTTTCATAACATTTTTTTTAATTCCCAAAACATATCCATTCCATTTTTCAATTATCATTTATTTAATTTTTCATACCAATATTTTCAGAAAGAAAAATTATAAATATAGTGTATTAAGCTTGAACTAAATCCTCTCGGGACTAAAGTTATCATCATTCACTAAATTTCATAGTCAATGAATATAACCAATTCATAGGAGATGACTCTTTGGTACCTAACTCTTATTTGATGGTCAGAACACTCACAATTATATATGTGTGTGTGTGTGTGTGCGTGCTAAGTAATATTATTAATTCTTCCAAATCAGATCCCATGTTCAAGATTTACATTGGTGTAAAGGAGTAATCATATATTATTTTAGGTGGGATCCCTGAAGTCCTATTAAATCTATAAGGTCTATTTTAATAGAATTTATTTCATCATTCCAACACCATAAAGATATATTTTTTGAATAAATATGTTCTTTTTTATTTACAAACCTTTCACTAAATATGAATAACTGAATTTTTTGAAATTAGAATAAATTCCCTCAAAATCATTTGGCAATAACAATTATAAAACCAATGAAATATACACACATATAACATATAATTTTTTCTGGTTGTAATATAATTAGTTCATGTTTTAATACCCAAAATAACTGTCCAAAATTTAGAAAAACACATGACTTATATTTAGTATTTGAAGGAATTTTTTTCAATTGATCTTTACATTCTTTTAATCCAAAAACACAAAAAAATAAGATAGAAAAATGTTTCCACATCATATTGTCCCTTAAACTTTTCAGTGGTAATATCTTATACACTGTTCTAATTAATTCAAAAATGAATTTATTTATAGTAAAATTGAATTAAATAATGAATATTGAGAATAATGTCATGGAAATAGGCCATTTGGTAGTCAATTTTTCATTGGAAACATAGAGAATATGTGACACCTCTATTTGTTCATTTCAAAAATCTCCATAGTAATCCGCACATATTTTTCAGTCACCATGAATGGTTTCATTGAATATTTTAAATTCATAAAAACTACACCAAATGGAAAAAATTTAGATTCCATATATGGTACAATCCAAATTGAATAAGGTTATGTTGTAATTATCATTCTTTTCAAGGATAATGTTACCACTTTATCTCTAATTTCAAATAATTTTTTTGGATGAGCATGTCATGGATATATTACAACTCTCACTTATAAAATATTGAATTTTAATATGATTACCTTATTATTTCACCATGTTCAACCATATATATCATCCTATGCTTTATATTTATTATAAAATCATGGTTTACCATCTTCACTACCCATTAATATTTGTGTTTAGATCAACCAGAATATTTTAATGCTTTCCGTAAATGATTATATGTGTGTACATAACAAAGGGAATATATTGTGCTATTATATATTCTAATGATGAATCCTATAGTTAAACATTCCAATAAATTATTTTGGGTTGTAGAATCATCTCATTATTTTTATTAATCATTCTACTGAACACCACTTCATGATAATTTTTTGTGGGTGGTCTAAGGTTGAGGTTTTTTATGCCATCCATATTTTTACATTAGTGCTTCCATGTTATTATTATTGAACTATATTCCTCTATCACATATTATTAATTAGGAATAATTCAGATATTTAAAGAAATATATTTTAAAAGACTCGATGAAAAAATAAAGATTCATTAGTTCTGGTTTCTTTATCCTCAATCCACTATAAAACAATGTCCTCTACTATAAATATATAGGAAATCCAAAATACTTGGTAAATGGGCTCATGAATTTTAATCATAATTATATGTGGATTTAATAAAAAAATTAATTGTGTTTTGTTCATTTAATGTATTTTGGAAATTTTAATATCAAACTATCTGTTTGGAAATGCTTTACCAAATATAATGGAATTATTTAAAAATAACAAAAAATATAATACATCTTCCTAGAGGTATACTGAGGTACAAAATTTCCTCCAAATGTATGTGTATTAAAAAAATATAATCATTATTCTTCAGTGATTATTCAATTAATTATGTTGTCTTTGTAAATCATCTATAAATATTGTTATTGAAGGATATAATACATTTACACTGATTTTATTTTAGGATTTTAATGCTCACTAATGAATGTTTTCTTTTGATGGGACTAGAATATTGACCAAATCATCACACGTGGGATCTTGTGTTATTCAGAACAGTTCCATGCAATGGAAGGAATCATCCATATTCATATAAATGGGTGGTTATACCTCAATAGTGTAAGAAAATCTACTAAATTGGTTGGAAACCAAGTTCCCATAGCATGTTTTCCATTGATTAACAATGCAGACTATTAAAACATAAACATCCACATCAATAGTCTTGGTTTTGCATCATCATTTTTGAATAGATGTCTCAATGTTGAATTTTCAAAGTAAAAAAATTATTTTATTTCCTAATACAAAGGACCAAAATATCGAATAACCAATAAAAAATTTAAAATTTTAACTTTATTATTGTTTTTTTATTTAGGGTATGTTCATTGTATGTAATGTGTAAGCTGTAACTCTTAAGTGCATATATTTTTTGATAGAATAGCTACTAAATCTATTTCCGATGCTCCAAAAAATATATCAAATGGTGAATTGCATTTAGCAGGGTTGATATTGAGGTTTCAATTGACTCGTTATTTTATCTTATAAGAGTACATCAAGGATGAATCATTAATAAAATTTTCTGTTTATCAAGTAGGGTTTTTATGGGAAAAGAAAACATAATAAATCCCTTAATAAACATTATATATATTTTGTCCTAAAAAAGTATACTCTATCTCATAGTTGTGGGTAAATTTGAGTATAAATCAAATAAACATTATCCATATCTAAACTAATACCATCATTATAAATTATATGTCCTGAAAAAATTATGTTTTATATAATAATGGTAAATTTTCATGTCCTAATGCTAGGATTTTTTCAATTTGTTTTCTTAATAAAAATCCATAGTCTAAATATAGGATTCATAACCTATTCCATAAACTATGAAATATTCAAGAAATTCCTCGAAGAACCACTAAAAAAATGGAAAACTGTTTACCTTTCATCATTAAAATATATAATAGGAATTATAATGATTTAATGGAATCATTTAGTAATAAAATATAATAAAGGATTAGGTCATTCAAGTGTTTTATTTGACTTCTATAACTATTAGAAGCTAAAAAAGAATATAAATCATTAATGGAAACAATAATGACCCTTTTTAGCTAATCACTCTAATATTTTTTATATAAGAAGAGTTAATAATTTTTCATTCCCTATCAGAAGGATAAATTTTTGATAGTCTATAAGGCCATAGCCTTAAACATTTTATAATCACAATTTATGTCATAAATTCATGTTGTGGATAATTTTAGGATTAGTGTTTTAGAAAATCAGGACATTATTAGTAGATATCATCCCATAATCAGACAAGATGATAGTACCAAAATAGTATCCATTTATTCCAAAAAATTAAACCATTTTAAAAATAAAACAATATTTCATTATATAGATTAAAATATTATTGACTTATTGTATTCTATTACTCATCGTTATACCCTATGAACACATTTTTAAAAAATTGGAGAGAACAAAAAATCACAGTATGGGATATAAAAAAGACACTAAAAGACTTGTCTATTAATACTATAAAACCTTTAAATCATACTTTTCACCCATAAAACATATGCTCTTTTACATACCTCATAAAATCATAATATTCCTATAAAACTCATAGAAATCAAAAATCCTAATGGTATCTTTTTAAATCCATATCATACATAAATTTTTTCTTTCAAAGCTACATAGGGAGTAACCTTAATTGTTATGTTTGGAATAAACATCATAGTATATTACTTAAATATCAAAAGAGAACCACTTTATTTTCAATCTGTCTCATTACCCAATGCATTAGAGAACTACCACAGGACCACCCACCCTCAATTTATCATGGAACCACACGTATACATAAACAATTCCCAGGAACCTTAATATTCACTTACATGATTCATTTTCGTCCCACATAAATAGTTAATTTCTTTTGATCATTTGACATTAAATATCTCATAAATATCAATATCATTTTCCATGGGTATGATTATATCTTAACTGTATACCATTTTTTTATATGGTGTTTACATGAAATTTATTTTACTGTTTGATGTAATGTTGATAAATATGTATCCTTTATTAAATATTTATATTTCATAAGTCATGTTGTTTATTTGATATGGGGAATTATTTGGAGATAAAATTCATGGGTTATGGGTAATTTAAGGTATGCCTAATGGGTTGGGGACCAGTTAATTAAATTCTCATGTTGCGTCTATTGTTTCATGAGATGAAATTAATTTTTGGAAAACCCATAAAGTTTGTTTCGAAGTATAATATAGGGGTTTATATCAATATATTTTAACCATATTATTAATATTCTTGATCGTAGTTGTTCATGTGCAAAAAACTTGACATCTGACAATTAATAATTTTTCTCAATTAGATTATGTCATTTTTCATCCATTAGATTTTGAGTCAAAATCAGTATGTGATCATTTCAATATTATTTTATTGATTATATGGAATCAATTTTTAGTTATAATCTATCAATATCTTTAGGCACTTCCTACTTAGTATATGGATTACATGGTATTTATGTTCAGTTGTTTAAAATTAAATAATTATTAATCTCATTAATTAATTGCTTATTCCATTATATTGGTCCCTTATTAAGATTTTCATCTCACCCTCATTATTTCTCTTTCCCTAGAAATCCACGAATCATAATATGAATGATATGTAAGGATATAATAGATAGAATAATTTCATCTATGAATGAAAAAAAGTATTGTAATTACTGTATTCATTTGTAAATAATGTCTTAGGATTGTATCTAGTATAACAAGACTATTAGACTCTTCAATAATGTGGGATTTGGATTCATTTAAGTCGTGACAGTGTAATAGTAGTAGAAACTACCTCAATGATCTCTAGGATTGGGTCACAACAGTTGGTATTGGATAAATTTTATTAGCAACAGTTAGATCTGAATTTATGAAGACATATATATTTGAACATATACCTAAGGTAGAAATTGAGGATCATTATAGAAGAACATTATAGAATTTACTTATGGTATTGATAATGTGGTTATTCCAATAAATACATCCAATGTCTTGATACTACCATTGGTTGTTGTTCTACCATAGATGTAATTGAATGTAACAACTCTGACAAGGTGTTTCAGTCCTGACATTTTGTTACCTGGTACATGACAACATGTCTTACAACAAACCTAGTTTCAAACTCTAAAAGCGTTTGCTTAGGATAATTCACATTTTCATTAAAAATCTTTATGAATTATTTAAATATATAATGAAAATTGATGACCTGGGATAAACTATAGACCATGGAAGGACATATGTGGGAATAAATTAATTATGTATATATGTATTGGGGTTGTATTGAATCCCTTATATATACTTCAACATAGTGGTTAAAATGATTCCAAGGATATCCCTCATATTTATATTGAAAATTATATTAATATTCTTCTAGAAAATGATAACATGTATGCTAGGTGACGGTAAATCAAATCTGGAAAGGCCGCGTGAGTTGAAACTATGACCAAATGATGATAACAGTTTAACGCCAACCACTAACCAATCCATTTTCTTCATTAATTGGTTATTTTATTTATTTTAACAATTTTCTGAAAAAATATTAATCATAATAATATAGTGTAAATTTCTGGGATTAGATATTAATGTCTTAACCATATTGGATTTTTAGAACAGTTAGAGACAAATGTAATGATTTTTCAGTATTTTATGGGTTTTAAGATCCATTAAAGGTATATTTTATATCTTGATGAACCGATGTTAATTTTTTGATGTCCATTTAATTATATAATGAATTAATTTTAATTTACTCTATGAATAACCAAAAGATGGAATTCGTTTATATGAAATTACAATGTTTCCTATAATAATATTTCCTTATATTCTTCGGAAGCAATTATATTTCGCAAGATTACGAAAATAATCTTAAAAATATTGTCCAAATACATTATTTTTTTTGAAAACATAGAATTATAAATCCTCACATATTTATGGATTTAAGTCCCTCAATGTTCCATAGATCGATACATTTTTTTGATTTATGACCCCAATTATTCCTTATTAATATTTTGGATTTGTTTCTATGTGTGTATCTCTAATTTCAATATGTGATCCCTACATTGAGACCCAGTTATATGTTACTCTTTATGGACTTAGTACATCACATTCCCTCTCTTATAAAGGATTTAGTATAAACCCTTATCATGATGTGGGATTTATAAAATTGGAAATATAAAACAATCTATCAACAGGATCAGGTTTAAATTACGAGGAAAAAAAATATTTAAGTTTGGTAAAACGTAACACCATGAAATTGTAATGTATGAACATTAGATTCTATAGTGTGTGTGACACCCAACACTAAGAACGTTAAGGGATATAATATCCCAAGAAAATGCAATGTATTAACTATTTTTGATAACATAATTTGATGATATAGATTTTAATTCACACACTAATTTTCTATCTTGTGTGATATTAAATAAATATATTTTTCGATAGTTCACAATACATGGAAGACCAAATATTACTAAACCATGTTATATTATTAAAATATAATTCAAAAATATAATTAAATATAACCTCGCTATTAAATTAGGGGTTTCTATTATTATTAACTAGGTTTTCAAAACTTGTGGTTTACACAAATAAAAAACAAATTCATTGGTCACAAATTTATAGGAAGTCAATATAAGAACAATTGAATTAGAAGAATGTCTTTATATATTAATCTTTAATACTCAAAAAATAATAATATCCTAAAAAACATAATTCATTACTATTGGGAATTATATTAATGAAATATATATTTTATATATTAAATAAAATATTTTTATCATTAACATAATTTTATTGATAAGCATAAGATAATAACAACCCCAATATTCCACAAAAAAACTATATTTTTATAACTGTAGTATTTCTTCCATTTAATGGTGAACCTAATTTAAATATATTTTTTGGAACTTTTATAAAATTTATATGTTAAAATAAACATAATTTATTAAATATTAACAAAAAAATTTGGTAAGGGTGAATTTTTTGTATTTTTATGGGAAGTTTCATTTTTTAATGAATAGTGATAGATACTGAATTTTAATTCAAAACTTCTTTTTCAACCAATTTATTTATAGAGTAAAATTTTGTTATCTTTTGTTTTTAAAAAATAATTAGATCAATTATACATCAATAAACACAATTTATTTCATATTAATAAATTTATCATTGATATTTGATATAAACACATCTCAATTGTTGGAACATTTTTACTTTAAAAACTCACTTTGACGTCTCGTCGATAGGATTTAATTTAAATTATTTTTTGAAACTTATGATATTGGAATTTGAAAAAATGGATTTTATATTTTGAATAATCATAATTTATAATATCTAATATATTTAACAATGTTTTTTACGAAAATTTTTAGTGAATGTGATTATAATTAATGACAACACTTAAGAAAAAAATTTCTTAACAAGGGACTATAACGTAATAGTAAGGACCAAACAGACCTATAAACATATTCAAAATATATTTTATGAATAAATTTTAACCCTATCATCCACCTTATAAAACATTTTACGTTATTGGAGCTATATTACCATATAAAAACATGGGTGTAATTGCCTTTTCAATAAATTAAATGAGTTCCACTATTCACTACTGTAAAATAGCAGTCACACCTCATAATTCCTCACACATATGAAGATATATTAAAAAGATAAATATATTCCAAAATATTCCCTCAGATAACCCCAATATCATCCTATAAACCTCCCATTTTCAATAAATCCATCCAAGGAATCCCATTGGTGCCAACCAAAAAAAGATACCAAAAAAATAATTAATATATTTTTTAAATATCACTAGTTTTCTTTCTATTATCCTATAGCTATACTATAAAAATTCCATGATTATAAATATAATATCCTAAATATAAATACACTTTGAAATGTTATATTTCTTTTCCTACACTTTCAAATATAACCATTTAATGGGTAACAAACGTGCCATTTATGTATAGGGCGAACCACCACTTCAAGAAATTATGATTGTTTTTTATTCCATTACGACCAAAAATAGTGCAAATTATGAAGAAAATTGAGTTTAATTATGATACATATGATGCATATAATATATTTATTCTTATTTAATTTTTATATATTACATTCTTTTATTCTTTCCATTCTATGCAAATATGATAACATCATTTCTATAAGTGTAGACTGTGGCCTCCTAAAAGCAATGAGATTTAATCTCATGATACATGGAATGATTAAATGATGGTTTTAATTAAAAATATGTGATATAAACAAAATATATATGATATTAATGACAAAATGGCCATTCTATAAATATTATTTATATCATTTTAATTATTACCCTTTCACACTTAAAATGTGATAACATCATTTCTGGTAGTTTGGACTACCACCTCCTCAACACAATGTGATTCTCTTTACAAAAAATTAATTAAATATATAAGTATTTATCTCTAAAAAATATAAAATTTTTGATTTTATAATAATTCTATAAATTATAATGTGATTTTCCTTTTTTTCCATAACGATCATCGAAAAATGGGAATGTCATTCAGGCGTACGTACGACCCACTATCTCCATGGTTTTATCATTGGTTCCTTTGTCAAACCCATATTTAATATTTCATATGAATAGAATAATTTATTTATTAATATTTTTATTATTTCATGATTATTATTTTGTATATTTTATGTAATGTACCCTTTGACTGTAGTTGAGTTACCAAAGTTTTTTTAACACATTAATCGAATTTTATAATAAAACTCAATTAAAATTTAATCTTTTCAATTATTTCTATACTGCATGGAAAATTTTTAAATGCATTTAATGATAAAGATGAAAATTTTTGTCAATAAATTAAATAATTATTACATGTTTATTATTAATTAAAATAAAATGCATGTGGTAAGTCTAACTCAAGGTAATGTGTTTTCATCAATCATTTTTTATATGTGAGATAAATTTCATATTAACCAATTATCTATTTTTTGTAATGTATATACTTCCACATTTGGTATATTAAATAATTAATACATTTATCTTCATTGTATTTTAAGCATTAATTTAATATTATTTCTTTGTCATTCTTATGATTTAAATAGCTTCAATGTTGAATGGGCACATTGGAATGTTTAATGATTATTTTCCTGAAGAATATATTTATTGATATTTCAAATGTATTTCTATTCAAAAAAATATATTATCAGTATTGAATAAACTATTTCAATTTCCTCTCCTATATTTATTTAGGATATTTTTTATGTATTATTACCATTATCCACTGTTTGGTACAAAAATTTTATAAGAAACAGTTCTTGGAAATCCCAACTTAATTTCTCTCTTTAGTTATAGAAACCATTTTCTTATAAAAACTCTATTTTTTAAAAAGGTTTTCAAAAAAATTGTCCTTTATATGTTAATTTATTAATTACATTTTTACCATTATTTCGTTTACCAATATTTTCAAAATAAATTTCAAGCCATTTTACTAGTTGGGAATCATTATAACCTTTTTACCATGAAAAAAGATTTTTATTTTTTGCATGTATGGGATGTAAGTATATACCGACAGTAATTTATTTTAATTTTTCATTTAATGTTTAAAATATTTCTTCTTAAAAAAATATTCTCAAAATTAATTTTAAAGGAAATTATTCTGAAAATCAATTTCAAAAGAAAGGGATATATTCCTCAATAATTTTTTAAAATTATATTTTTTTGTATATTTATTCATCAATGAAAAATACCCCTTATTTTTACTTCACATTGGATATGTTTTATTTATACCATCCTTATTCATTCTCTATATGGTTTATTATTGATTTGGATAAGGATATTATTGAAATTGACTTCCATTATTTGTTTTATACCCCTTGAAATGTTCATTTTTAATGTTCATTTCAAATTGAATTTCCCCCATATTTCTATGTCCTTTTTCATGGACATGATTATTTGATAAATAATCTTCCATTTTTATTGAGGTGTTTACTTTGAATGTTATTTTTATATTTGGGGAGACATAGATAAATCTATATCCTTTATTAAATAAGGATATTTCAAAAGGAATATTATTTATTTAATATGAGAAATTATTGGGACATGAAGGATACCTATTGGGGACCATTTAGGGTAACCCTTACAAGTTGAGTTCCCATTAATGAAAACCCACGGTTCCATGGGAGTCTCATGAAATAAAATTATTTGGTGAAAAAACCCATCAATTTTGTTTCCAAGCAGAATATATGGGTCTCTACCCACACACGTAAGCTATCTTGTGAAATGTCCTGATGGAAGTGGATTATGTTCCAGATACATGGAAACCCATAATTAAGAATTTTCTTCTATTAGCATTAGTTATTATTAATCCATGAGATTTCATGTTGGCATTTCAATGGGGGCCTCTCAATCTCATTTTATTAATTAAATGGCTTGAGTTTATAGTTATTACCTTTCCAAAATTGTTATTCACTTCTTTCTCAGATTTTTGATTATAATTATTATTTTCATGGATTCATTATTTCTACTGGTTTACATTACCATTTCAAGGAGTTTGATGACACATTTATTTTTTCCTTTATCCATGAATTTGAGAAGCCTACTATAAATGATAAAGAGGTATATACTAGATGGGATAAATTTAACCTATAATGGAAAAAAATCGTTTCATAACTACTGTATTCATTTTTAATATGAGACTCATCTATTTATCTATTCTACCAAGAATATTAATCTCTTCAGTCCATTAAGATCTTAATCCTTGTAATTATTCCAATGTAATCATAGTGGACACCATCTCTAGGATCTTTAAGTCTAGGTCATTAATTTCAGTGACTATATATCTTAAAAAATTCTCCCAATTTATAAATTTCCCAATTATTACATATTTTGACACAAAAAATAACTACTTTTAATGTGAAAATTAAAAAATGTAATAAAACAAATAAAAATAAATAGAAAAAATGTTTTTATAATGTTTATATGATAATTTTGACTCATAGATTAGGCTTTTTATGATTCTAACATTTGTAGTGTAATGTTGGTTCACATAGAATGGGATATTTAAGAAAGGATAAATCATCCTACAGGTTATTCAACTGTCTATATAAAACATTCTCTTGAAAAAGAAATATTACATGAAACCTCTTGAGTACATGATCATCACAATGGGAGGGCTTCATATATATGAATATTTGGCCTTTTTAGAAACATAATTGTACCTATGGTGTATTTCAATATCATGTTAATAGGGAAATTAATATATAATCTTACGTTTCCAAGACCATTAAGTCCTACAAGTATAGATTAACTTTTTCAAGGGACACGTTGCACTCACTAAATGATATCTGTCTTTTCCCATTTTTTTATTCTAAACATTTACAAATACAGTAAAGGTGAAGTAGATGTGAGCACAAACTTCATTTATCTTTATCTACCCCTTATAATTTTTCAACCTAGGAAGTCTTTACGTACAATTCATCATTTTTAATGCAATTTAATTTTATTAAACCATAAAAGGGAATGTATTGTTGATAAAACACCTGAATTTTACGTAGGTATCCCTTTACATATCTTCTAATAGATAGTAATTTGTGTTTATTTTGATCATTCAAAATTTATGACAATAATGTAATCCATTAAAATGAATGGATTCAAAACGTGACACGTGACTTTTATCGAGGCCTTCCGATACATGTTTTTAACGTAAAAATCATTTTAGGAAACAATTTAAGTCAATTATTCTGTATGTAATATATAAAAATGATTGGAAATATATTAACTTGTAGAGATCAAAATTTATTTCAAGCATCCCTTTCTAGGATTTAAATATGACTATACTTTTTTTCTCATTCACTTCTATGTTTCTTTCTTCGAATTTTAAATTATGTTTTGTGAGTAAACTTTTTAAGGATATATATCTTTGATTGAAGTAAATAGAAGTGCATTTTTATAAATATTTGACTAAAAAATTTCCAAATTTTAGGGTTATATATAATTTAACAAAAAACATCATGATATATCTATATATTAGAGATAAATTTACTATATATTAATGATGAACCCAATGTAAAACATGAAACCAATAAAATGTGAAGTTATAAAATGGTATAAATGATATACCATATTCCATCATATGAAACATAGAAGAATAGAAAATTTAAATGGAGTTTATGTCTGTAAGTCTAGAATATAATGATGGCCAATTCATATATCTATATATATTATGAAAATGGGGATCTTTTATTTTCATTAGAAAGTAATAATTAACCCATTTAAGATTATGATACCATTTACATTGGGGGGATTTTATAGTTGACAAATTAATTCTTGGTTCAATAATGGTAAATTTTGGTTTCAATAAAAAACATGTGGAAATATAAATCATTCTATATATAGATATGGGAAATAGGCCTCTTCCAAAATCTAACTCTTAGGCAAAATATTACATGGGAAATGTATGGGTGGCCACTTGATAAAGGTAAAGATTAACAAATTATTTAATTAATATACATATAATCACTTTAAGAAAATCCTTCATATAGATTGCATCCAAGGTTAGGCCTACGATGTAAGATTTACTTAGCACTACATATCCTAAGGAAAATGAAAACAATACATAGATATTTCTTGAAAGGGGGTTGTTTTTTCATAGTTTTATCGAACCATGTCTTTACGGGATACTTATTTATCCATATCCATTAATTGTTCTATGAAATAACACAAACACCTAAATAGGGCTCTTATTTAAGGATATATTTTATAATTTAAGGTCACATAGAGTGGACCACTCCTATAGGTAAAATTTAATATAGGATATAAGTAGTAGTAATGTATTTTATCATTATAATGAATTTACCAAAACATTATAAAATTTATGCTCATGATACTTGAAGCCACCACAATGATTAAACTAATTTATAAAGTTATAAAACAAAGAGATATTTGTAATATGTTTGAACATGTCATACTTGTATAATTTAAATTGTACCTTGAAATTTATGAATTTTAATTAATATAATATAAAATAAAAAAATAGGATGAACGTAATTAATTGAGAAACATGAAATATAACCCTATAAATTATGAAATTTATTTTGAGTGTCTTTATTTTTTGAACTAAAAACAAGCCTAGGGGTTACATTGTTGCCCAAAAGAAAATGTTTTCTCCATTTATTTCTTATAGTGTCCATTCATATGACTCAATTAACCCATTACTGATAGATATAGGGGTAAAATCAAATGATACACTCAATGTTATTTTGGATGTTATGAGGGAAATCTCAACTGAAAGATTTATCATTTCAGATAAGAGTATCTCAACTCATGTATTATGGGTTTTTGGAAAATCATCCTTGAATGGTATAAATTAGGATCGGTGGAAGAGAGATATCCAAAATGGTTTAAATACTCTTAAACTAATCTTTTCGGCACATGGAGGAGTATTTGTGGAAATTGAATAGACCCTGATGCCAAAGGAGGGTAAATTAAATGTCACAAGAAATGATTTTAATACTCAATATCTAATGGGGGTATCTTGGTCATCGGTTATGAAATTCCACTCATTTATATTAATATAATGAACTAAAAGGACATTTTGGCTTTCTCAATGAAAATATTAGGTGTATATAATGATGAAGAACCAATAAAAATGAGGGTCTAAACTATTTAATGTCATTAAGAATTGATTTCTCTATGAATTGCAAGATTACATGGGATAGACCATGCATGGGATTGTTTATGCTTAGGTTGTTAGGATTGAGTTCCAATATTTTTACGGTCTTCCAAAATATAAATTACATCATTTATATTATTTTATTTCGATTTGGAATTTCTGTTATTCAGTTTAGAGTAATTTAACTAGGAAATTTTTTTATGGATAAATAAAAACCATAAGGATTTTTGTCTTCTTGAATAAATAATGAATTAATGAATTATTTATCTGAAAAGATTATTTTTTATTCATTCTGATATGATGGTCACCATGTTGGCAAAATTATATTCTTTCTATGTATTCATGCTTTCCAATGTTAGGTGGACACTAACACAAAGGTTGTTGATTTTTCCTCATAGATGAAAAATGATTAATGGGATGTCAGTTCCTCCTTCTATAGATTCCACTCTAAAACTCATTTTCATATCTTGGTCTCCCTCATATATTTGATTCTTGTATTTGAATCTCATTTCTTGTGCCCTATCAAAGTGTCTTTAAGTTAATTATGCTTCTTTGGAATAAATAACAAATAAACATTTTGATACATTAGAAGACTACATTTGACACATATAGATATATGTGAACATTCATGATGTATTAGCCCATAAATCATTATTCTTTTAATGAAGAGGGAATCTATTTTACTTTAATAATCACTACTGAATTATGAAGGAATTTTTTTGGGTTTTAAAAAGTTTTGGGAATATGTTTGTCATAGGTTTTATATGTTGTGGAGAAAAGTTGTTCAAAGTTTGAACATCTTATGGAGATTGGTTTTTTGATAGACTTAACAACATCTGAATATAGGTTTTTTATTTATTTTACATCTTTTTTACAAGTGGTAGAAATTTATTTAACATATTATGGGGATAGGATGGTGGTATCTGAGTTTTCCCCATTAGGTATATTGTCACACTTAGATGGTGTATCTGACCATGGGTAAAACTTGTTGATTTTAAAGGTATGTTAATGGTTTTAATGAGAACTTAGTGATGTTTCCCTTGTTTTTTGATATTGATCATTAAAGAGGATTCCTACATACCATGTTCGGATACATATATCAAAAATCATATAGTCCAAGTGCACTATTTTAAGGTAATATAATAGGATAAGTCTATATAGAATAAAATCATGTGGTAAGGATTTCTGAGTCATATAAGGTGACAGATCACGGGATACTTTAGGACATACATTTAGAACCATACAAGCTCTTGGGGATTTTATATAATTGAGGAGTGGGGAATACACATGTGGTGTCACCTGGAGTTGTTGTTTTATCCTTGATATGGGGGTATCCACCCATAGAGATGTGGGGATTATAGAAGTGGTTTTCCCAGGTGTGAGGATTTTATACTACATGTGGTTGCTTCATCACATAGTGATAGTGATATTATGCATGTGGGTTACCCATAGTGGGTGTCTTATCCAACAAAGGTGAATGAGGTAACATTCCATGATAATAATGACTGGGGTATTGTGGGTTCACTGTATTGGTTTGTGGGTGTGGTTTCATTACATTTCATTCATAAATGAGGAATATAATGTTCAATTAACATGGTAGGAATTCACATTAACATAATGTGTTGAAGATTTTTTTATGTTTTTTTACATAGTATGACTAGGATGATTGGATATATAGTTTAATATCTTACAGCTCGATCGTGGGATAGACCTACACAAAGGTGGACCATTTCCATGTAAGATAAAATGGTACAACACTAGGTATTCATACCAATATAGGAGGGAAATTTTCCTTAATGATGCAACCTTCAAGGATTGGGTTTTTACTACATAGGTGCATCTATGTATTGAATGGAAAATGAACAACCTTGGTGAAGTGGAAAAACAAGGATCATGATATTAGGGTGACTATTATATGGTGTGATCTCTATTATGGAAACTATTATTATGTCAAAAAGGTGATATGATATTCTAGTCCATGAATGATGTAGATATTAAATACATTAGGGTTGTTGATACATGTCTCATAGGTAATCAATGAATTAGTAAACCCTGTTAGAATAGATTTGGGAACCTGTGTACTTAGCTTTCATGCAGTTGTCCATGGTGGAATTAGGCATTTCTTCATGGAACCAAATTTATTTTTAAAAAACTATATAGTTTCGTAGTAAATTTTAGGTTATGTAAATTTAAGTGTGTAACCCGAAGATACATCATGGATATTCAAGCCATATTTTCATGTAACTTCTAAATCCATGAGATACTTAGGGATATGTAATGTAATATTCTCTTAAAAGAACCCCCCAACCCTTTTGGGGAATTCGTGCAAGGATATCCCAAACACAAACCAATTAAACATGTTCCCCATGTACAGTTATTTAAAAAAATCATATGTTTAGGTGGTCCACTAAATGTCTTTGTAGGGGTTGTTTTTGAAATATAGATTCGTGAGTGATATATGATTCTTCATATTCTGAATTTCAGTTCTCAAATTCTGAGTGATGTGAAATTAAATGCAATATTGTGATTCTTAAAGAATGAAACTCCACCTTCTGTATTCATTGGGTTATCCCCATGACTATCCAAGAGGCAGAATCACATATTGGATAGGTTTCAATTGTTCTATTCTCACACAAATGTTTTGGGCACTATCAATTCTATTTTTCCTGCATGTGGCCATTATATTTTTACAACAACATTATTTAGTATTTTAAATGTTATATTGAACTAAAAAACATGGTTTATTTTGTATTTACTTTCATGAAAATATTATTTTTATTCCATACCAGAATGTTTCAAGCATTACCCTGAGGTTGAACAAAAATTTTCCCTTCACCCCAAAATGGTCCCTTAGGTTTGGTTGTCTATCTTTTTGGAGAAAACCCCCAACCATATAATTTTATAAATTCTTATAGTGATTACAAATTTCCCACCGCCAGTCTTCAAATTATAGAAAAAAGGTCACTATAGCATTGAGTTATGAGTAAAACAGAAATTTTTCTAATTTTTTTTTATATTTTAAGAAGAATTTAGATCTATTCCACACAAATGAATTATGAATGCATGTAAACCAAGGGACATATCCCTAATAAAATTTGTACAAGGTTATTATAATGTCGTATTACTTCCATGCAAGGGATTCTATCTATGAGAAATTGGACTCAAACCATTTGTGCCATCTCCGGATCTTTTTTCACATTATACTCCCATGTCATCTTTATGTGACAATACATTTATGATTTGACATCCTTTTTGTGAGAACAATCCCGATGTTTCATGAATTAGAACCATTTTTTGAATATAAGGGTCATTTTCAAAATTTATACATTTGAAATCATCATAAAGAATCCCAAATTTGTTATTAAGCCAACCTATTTTTTCACCATAGCTACTACTTCTAGGAACGAAAATGGATATATATACTGAAATTATATGTTCTAAGAGAGCCATTTATGAGAACATGAGGTTATTTGTCTACTAATAAGGGAAAATAGATGTTATTTTTTTTAATAAATAGACAATTTTTGTATATCGTCACACTATTGGATGGTGTGGCTATCTCATCAATGGATGTTAACATGAGAATGTAATGGTTTTCTTATCATGATGACCATAACCATTATAATATTTCTATTTTTAAAAATCCTATCATAAAATGAAATAATAATATCATTTAAACCCTAATAGGTAGTTCAAGAATAGAAAAGGGGGAATAACCAGTGGATCAATTCCTACCTTCGAACTATTTAAGTACTATTTAGGAAAACTTATAAAACAACCACATGACCTGGTTTTAAGATGAAAATATGAGGTCTAGTAAAATTTCAATGATTAATGGGTTATAAAACATTCTATGTGATTCACATGTGTAGAGTAGAGGGATGTGTAGCGGAATATTGCAAAATATAAAGTAGTGAAGACATCCCATTTCCATGTTTAATGCTAACCGGAGATACTGTTGGATCCCCATAGCAGTTGGCCATAAGACATGAATACCTCCACCACCATCATGGGGATTCGGAAAATATAATTTTCAATGTAAATACTATTGGAATAAATAATCTAATGAAATTCCATTATGATGAGTTCCCACTAGATACCAAACCTTGTAGGAATATAGATCAGACATAGGTAGCTAAAAATATCATGTTGGACCCTTTGGCACTACTGTTGAATCTCCCCCCCCCCACACATAATTATATTGAATTAATTACGTGCTTGGGATTATTATATAATGAAATGTCTGTTAAAATTCTAGGTTGTCCAATGTAGTGTCCATTGTGAGGGAAGAAGATGAGGATAGGGCCCTACTGGATAATCATGAAGAGGGATACTACTATGAATACTGCTATAGTGTAAAGTATTTTTATCCATTGGTACAACAAATAGAATTCAAATAAACTTTCTTGTGTGGTTAGTTTCTTCTATTTATGGACTCTTTCCCGACCTTGTGACATGGTACACTAGAGATGGTTGTGATCTTGGAGTTTAGAAATCATTTTAACATATGCTTTCTAGGGCTTTCTCAGCTCTACAACTATTTAGGTCACATTGTCAGGTATAACATTCCTCATAGTATCTATGTTTTTTCCATTTTGTACATTTATGGAAAAAAATGCTTAATTAATATGGGGGAATTAGTTTCCAAATTATATCCCCTATGGGTTATTGGACATTGCATCACTATAACAGTGGGGTTTTAACTATGACAGTTAATGAAGCTGGAATGATGGTTATAATTGGAAACCTTAGTAGCATAAAATATCTTCCTTTCTTGACCCCTTTGGATCATAACTATTATTTTTTATATGGGAAGTTGTAATAGATTTGATATCTGTATGCATTTTGTGGTGGCATGTTTCTCATAAGGATTGATGGAAACACATATTATAAACCATACATACCATCATGATTCAACCAAAAATTTTACTGCATTGTTCAACCAATGAGGTTACTATACCTAGGGGTTTTTCGAGAGATGCATCCAAGTGTCCATCATTTATGGTGGTTTTTAATCATTGATGTATGTAGTTAAAACCACATCCCTCCCCCAAACAAACATTTTTGTAGTCATTTCCTAGAACTACATTTAAAATTGGTTTGTGGTTTACCCTAGATAGATCATATCATAGTAGGTATATAGAGTTGAATAATCAAGCAATTCCTTTACATAGTAAGGTATGCTGTAGGTTGTGTATTGAATTGAGCATATGGAGGTGAGGGATCAAGATATTTTCTCAATAGTGACTCAAAAACCTTCACCGACTCCACTGGATGGAGGGTAAGCGTTCCCTTAGAATTAGCCACGAGTGCTGGAATAGAGATCCCACACTAAGAAGATTTATTATAAGGGGATTGGGAATGAAATTGTTGTCTCATTTAAAGATACCAAAATGTTTTTCATTCCTTTTGTTCTAGGTGGCATGTGGGACGTTTCAACTATCTCAGAAGGTGGATCAGTTGAAAAGAAGGCTCACTTATTAGGTAACTGAATTGATGGAGGTTATAATAATAAAGACCATAAATCTAGTGCAATTATATGTTGGTTTTATTACCAAGAGTAAATGGATTCCTTCATGATCTGAAACAGGTTTTGAAATCCCATCAATACCTAGGTGCGGGTAATGTTCACCATGGATCCAAACCAGACAACATCTGTAGAGATTTAATCAAATGATAAACCTTCTGTTATCTTCAATACAAGGGTATCAAGTGATAAGGTATCCTGGGGTACTAACTCCAATAGGGTATGATCCCAATAGAGTAAGGAGAACACACCATGGGAATATGAATACATTGATCTCATGTTTAGTGAGGTATGTTTATCAATTTTTCTATTTTGTTATTCTTTCACAATATGTAGTATATTAAACTGAACATTTTGAATTATGAATGAATCATATGATAGATATGTGGGATCTCTATTGATGGTGAAGAGGGAACCCCAACATATATTGGAGATACCACCTCATATTATTCTCTTGAGGCCTCAAGGGGATAGGTGTCTAAAGATAAAGGTGGGAAGGAAGTTATGGATTCCCCATACAACTTGATCTTATACGGGGTTCCCCATCATAGTATTCTAGAAGTTGCTTCCACTGTTGGTGGGGTAGGACATACATAATGGCGTCTTATGGAGATCTTCATGCCTCCGGGTGATAAAATATTTTTATTCTTACCCTCTTACAGTCTTTAATAACCATCTGTCTCTACTGTAATGACATGTTTTCTTTATGAAACATCTTACCCTTCAGTAAAGAGGGGCCATGTTGTAGATATTTAGGCTCATATAAGGGTTTATGTGTCTCTAATAGTATAGTGACCAAACAATTCTCTAGAAGTTATAATTAATCAATATCACGCCACATGAATGTCTCCTCTTTTCTATAGTGTTTATATCTAATATGTTAATTCCTACATATTGGAATAACTATCTCCAATCTTTGAAAATAGTGATAAATTATATGTTTTCCTAGAAGTTTTTTTTAGCTAAGGGTGTCTGTATTATCTCTCTAGCATCTGAAAAAGACCTTGGGTTTCCATACCCTCATGATTATCTAATTGAGATCCTATGAGTGAAACCCATTTCAAACATTGATATTATAGTGATGTAGTCAAAACGAAACTATGATGAAGATGTTTCCAATATTAATGAGTTTCATTGGGTTATCCCTCCCCATGACAAGGGCCCTATCTCATTTTTTATAATAGTTTAGTTGGACCCAATTTCCACATTTATAATGAATTTTTCCAAAGATAATCCCTCACTACCTGAAGTACTATATTTCATTGGGTAAGATTTCACTGAATAGAAATTAATTGTTTCTAATATTGCTTGTAAGAGTATGTGGACATTCATTACACAGACCTCAGAGGCAAACCTAGCATGCAACATGGTGTATCACTTCCACCAGTACCTTTACATAAAAATAAAATTGGTGGATTCTCATTCTCATCATGTGTTAGTCATCGACTATGTCGTTAAGTAGGTGCATTTAGAACATCAATAATTTGGTGCTATCTATCACAAGGAGATGTTTAAATATAATAAGTTGCAATATGAAGCTGAACAACAAATTTTATGACTGAAGGACTAAGTGAATTATCATAAATCTATCATCAACGATCTTGTGGAGATCATCAGAATACTGAGGGCATTGTATACTATGGACAATTCTATAAATTTAGGGTTGTATCTCTTGTGGATGATTACTTGGAAAAGTTTTATCTATTTTAAATTCATGATGATGAAGTATCCCTGGTGGCTGATGAGGATGTAGAAGATATTATTAGGTGGAAGATGTCTATAGAGGCTACTCTCTAGTAGTTAGATGGGATGTAGTTGCCGATTACTAAGGCAGATCCTCTGGGAGTACAAAATATTTTTTAAATAAAATGATTCCCCTTCATTTGGTTGACCCTCTATATTTATTAAATCATAGGTATTTATATAAACTTTATTCCTTCACATGTCACTTATTGTTGAATCCCAATCCCTATAGAAAATAATTCAACCGTAAACCTCTAAACCCACAAGAATCATGATCTGTGTGAGGAATAAGAGATAATTAGAGGTCCAATTTATTTTATGAGAGTTATAAGAATAGTGGGGTTACAATGACATATAAACCAACATGAGATTCTTGGCTATTAAATCATTTATTGGAGAATGTGACTCCGTATATCCAACATTATTTCCCAATGTTTGAAGATGAATGAGTGTTGTAATGCTACTGAAATTGGTATTAACCTGAACTAGGGGGATGAAGGCCATGAATTGAGATTCCCAGTATTTAGAAAACCAAAGGGGAGACATGCTTATAGATGATGATTTTTTACCATGTTCAAGACATATATTTATTTTTCTTACTCTCGAGGATGGGGAAAAACAAATTGTGGTTTTCCATTGACAAGGTTCAAAACACGAGACCAGTAAAATTTCATCATAACTCCTTCAAATCATTTTTAGGGATTGTAGGTGATCTACTATGTCCATACCCCATTTTTGTTAGGGGTCCATTCAAAAGTGGAAGATTAAGGGGACCCATATCAAGGAATAATTAAAACATGGGGATGGATTTATGGAATTTTTAGATGGATTTTTACACATATGAGATTAAACGACCATGGTTCTGATCGCATTGGGTTATAATATCAATCTAATAAACAGGAAGACTCTCCTTCCAAGCAGATCATCAACATAGATATCAACGGATGGTTAGATAGTTCAAATGATTTGGTAGATTACCAGAACTGAAGGGGGGAATGTTCCTATCATGTGAGGGCCTATGATACTTTTTAGATTTATTTCACATAATATGGGTGGGATTCATGAAATATAATGTCTTTTGGAACAAACATTTAACACAAAATTTGACATCATATTGTGAGGAAATGATTTCTGCAAGTTATGGTTACCTGTATTTATCAATGATTTTTCATAGTGTAACAACATATGGTTGGGATGTGTATAGTGATATTTAATGTAATGTAGCAAAGGTATGTAAACCGACATGATGTAAAGAGTTATAGTTTAGCCCAAATATTTTAAGAACCAGTGTTTATTGTGTGCACAGATATGATTTTTCAGGAGATTGTGGTGGGTACCTCTATCATTATACCTCATTTATTACTCCCTAAATTTACTCTAAGTCGCAGAGGTGATGTAGTGGGTGGAAGTATGATTTTTTATCCGGCTTCTCCGATGTTTTTTTCAACCTGGCAGTAATATGTTCCTATTTACTTGGTTATATTATGGTAATGTCACTATAAATAGATGTGTACATATTTTAGGTCATATGTATGGGTATCTATCTAAATGTTTTACTAGGGATCTTATTTAAGGTCATTGATTTTGGACTAATCATAAGATCATGTGTGGAAGAATAAGGATTATACACCTCATGTAAAGAAAAGTCTAAGGGGGTCTAATACCGCAAGAGTCTGATAATAGTTCAACATTGTATTATGTGGGACACCTCTTCCTAATTTTCACCCTGTGTAACACCCTCTGTAATGACAGTAGATTGAAAATAAGTTCTGGGTGGAGAGAAGATTTTTATTTGGGAATTGGATATAATATCGAGGCTTCTTCACAAATAAACATACATGGGGAATAAATCCCTAGATATTTTCAGAATTTGGGGTGTTGGGGTACTAAGGATTAAATGACGTAGTAATCTTGAGTGATGATGTATCCAAATGAGGGGGTATCAGTTTTTAAAATCTCCCATGATAATTAAATCTTGATGAATATTGGTGGCCAGAAGGGGCCAAATAGATATGGATGGAAGTTATAATTATTATACAAAGGTTGTATAAATTATATGATCATAGAGTTTAGACTCAATGTTGGTAGCCCTAGACTCATGTGTTTCTAGAAATCATGAAGTAACCTAGGAAGAGATAGGGCCATGGAAACCTAGTGTCACATAAACAATCCATGATAAATTTTTCATATAGTATAATTTCAGTATTCATGGACCATATTGGGAAGATGTAATAAAGATAATTATATTGAAAAAAAGAGTCAAAATAAATCCAAAACAGTGGGCTAAAGAAAATCATTTCCATTCAATATACTATGAAATTATTCACACAATTTAAATTTATTATTCTTGGACCGCTATTTTTTTAATATCATATATTTTGGATGTATAGAGTGTCATTATCCATGGGTAACACATGTTCATTTCAAAAATTCTTGTGGAATGTTGTTGTATGAATCCTAATCCTATTTGATCAATGATTAGTCTGAGAACAAAAATTAATTATGGAGTTAAACATTAATGAGGGAAACCACACTAGGGATTTAGGAGAGATGATTTGTTTATCCATTGCTCCCAAATGTGTGGAGAAATGATCCGATGGGTGTTGAAATTAGACCAGAATGAATGGAGTTGTAGAGGAATGAAAATAGTTACTTTTATGATTCAAACAAAAAAAAATGATCATTGATGGGAAGGGAACAATTGTAGAAATTTTTTAAATCCCATTTCCCACTACTACACTATTCATTTATGTGGAGAACAGAAGTGAGATCTCAAATTAACCATGCTCGAAACATGGGAACTACCAAATTTCATTGAAGATCCTTCAAGGTCTGTTCCGATGAAGATATGAAAGCTTGTTTTTTGACACACTATTTTTTATGGGGACCCATTATATTTATAGGATGATAAGGATACAAATAGAAGTTTGAAGAATGAATGAAGGTGGATGAGAAGGATGTTCAAGGATGATACATTCTCTAGGATCTATTCCACCATATTATCCAAAACAATAGAAGAGTATATCAGTAGTAAGTATTAAGCATAACATTGTAGGAGAACTCAAATGATGGAGTTTTTTGTGTGAATGGAAAATCTTATAAAACATGTATATCTATAAAAATACCATGGGATAATGAATCAATCGAAACATAACATTACATTGTGACATTGTGGTAGAAAAATCTTGGAATAGTGGAATCTACTCAAGATAGCATGTTAAATCATATCATAGTTTTCGAATGAAGTATTTTATGTTTTTCACACATGGTATAGAAACAATTTAATTTCACTTCCTAAGGACCATGATTTTGGTCATCTCACATATTGCATATAAGTCATGTCTAGTTTTTCACAGGAGGTAAGGCTATTTTTTAAAATCTTATACTACATATTTTGGTATTTATCATCCAAAATTTATCATATAATTAATCTTATGTTTATTACCAAGGGTAATAATATAGTTTTTCATTATCTAATGAGAACATTGGGATTTTTATATTAATTTCATACATCTATCACTATAATGCTACTACTAGTGTATGGATGTAGATCATGGACCATGGGGTTAATGAATAGTATAGCTTGAGGATTCTCGACATATTGCGGTCATGTGACCAATTCCTCATCTATGGTGATAAATGATTATAGAACAATATAGTATACCACATAAAAAACAATAGTTTTTCCCATTTGTTATCTAGTTTCATCAGTTTAACACTAGGTGTCTTGGGAATTCGGGGAACCAAAAACATATCTTCTTGAAGGGAAGGTCATAAGAAAATATTTTATTGTATTATTTAATGATTTGGACCTAATGTCTCTCTAGGTTTTGAAATCTCCTAATCTTATTTTCATGGAGGCTTTGCAACTCTACAAAACAATCCATGAATCTACTCTCTTGAATATAATGACCATTAATGGTCTTCCAAACTATCAATAGTGGAAAAACTATAGGAAATACCGCCACTATTATATAAAAAATGCTGTATGGGGTCACCATGTTTCATGATAAACTAGTCCTCCAAAAAACCCATATGTAATTAGAGATTTTATCATGTTAATCCATCTTATTCAATAACACCATTTTCTAAAGGATGTTAGATAGGGTTTTATTTAATTCCTCTGTCATCAATTCTCCAGAATGTGGTAGAAGGATGTGTTATTGGACCTGATGGTATACTAGGTGTATATATTCATTAGCTTGGGATCTTAAATGTTGGTGTCATTTCCTATGAAAATGTTTTGATGAATCCAAAATCGGTGTATGGTTTTTCATTTCACACACTATATCAATGACTATGTCTTAACCACTTTGATGGGGATGGCCTCCACCCACATTGAAATGTATTCAATGGAAGATATAAAAAACATATATTTTCAATAATTTATCAATGTGTATAGGTGTAGAACATCGATTTACCATGATGAAAAGTTCTAGGAGTATATAGTGTTAAAACGTGTTCTAGTATATGGTGAACAAATTTGGCATGGACTAGGATTTCTTAAACCTCTGTGAACTCAATGAAATTAGGGCCATAGTGGAATAAATTTAAACCATCCTTTGGATATAGTGAGAAAATTTCAATCCTTGTTGATGGTATCCATTAGATCCCATGTGGACCACTTTCATTGTATTATCGACCTCATTTCCATGGATTCAATTGAAGTTGATTCCTTCAAATTTTTCATATAATTTGTCGATTCAAGAGTTGGGAAATTTTTAAGGTTAAATTGAGATTCACTATGTTGTATTCACTCGCCCTTAGTCTATTCTAATGGGAAAATTTTCCGTTGGAGATAATCTATATTAGGATTCATCCAATTTCATGTTTCTTTAACCATCATTACATTTGAGGGTCCCCACTAATGAATTCACATCATCCAATAGATTCACCTATCAGAAATAATTGCAGTAATTTATGGGGTAAATTACACTTTTATATACCACATAAATGTCTATTTCATATTAATTGGGTTCTATAATATATACAGATAGTCTTGGAAAATGATAGTCAAGGTCATTCGTCTATCATCGAACATGATTCATATCCATCGGTGAAGGAAATTTGGACATCAACTCATGTTTCGACTCTATTAGGGGAGCAATATAATTATCCATTATGAGTTATTTTTTATCTTATTTAGGATGATCATAATGTATTAATTCATGTGTAGGTTGGGGACATCATCCTTAGGGGCCAAATAAGGACTAGTTATGAAAACCAAATACTAATCCTTGTTTTTTGTGTATCTATCTCCAATTGTAATGAGTAAGGAAATATGGACTATGTGGGATTGATGTAGATGATCCTAAGTTCAACATTGTTAATCATGGGGTTTATGAGGTTTATGTTGTTCAGGATATTGAAGAAACCATCAAGATACATCTATCAACCAAACATTTTCTGATCCAAGTAGATAGTAGAATCATTTTGAAATTATCATGGAGGGGAAAATCCTTAGGGATAACAAGAATGACCTAGAAATATACTAATGCCTAAGCCATGATAAATTTATTCTAAAAAACTGTATGCCAAAATGCAAAATAATTTATACCAAATATACTATTAACCCAGAAAATTTTTTATGGATGAGGATATACATCATCATATCGATATAGGAAACTAGATATATCTTATGGTGGTGATTATAGTGTCACAAATTCTAGAACACAAGTACTAGGGTGAGGAATCTCTTCTCAGTGGTAGAATATTTTGTCTCCATGTCGAAGAGAATGTAAAAAAATAGTATTGTTTTTTTCGTTATCCTTATTGTCACGAACCGAATCTGGTCGCTGCAAAAACCGACACCCAACCAGACCCGTGGCAAGTCCCGAAGGGCGTTTCCGATCCCCACGGGCTGACACAAGTGCCCGGGTATCAAAAACTGAAAATTGGGAACGATTTACCCGAGTTTTTATACTTGAAACATCAAATGAATCCATGAAACTAAATCTAGATTTTTCAAACCGAAACATCTTTTTAATAAATTCAGAACTGAATTACACAATTTTAAACAATGTTTGAAGATAATTACAAAGGTATAAACCCATGAAATGACATCCCATGAACCTCAACATGGCAAGAGGCATCTTCCTCAAGCCATCTCCACAACACCGCATCATGAATGACCGGTGGAAACCCGAACTGTTGGCACAAAAGTTATACCCAAACCTGCAACAACAAAATAACCAAATCTACTTACACCCAAGGGTGTAAGTAGGGTGTGATCCAAAGCCCAATAGGATAACACCACTAAGAGATTCCATATAATAAGCATTTAAAGACGAAAAGCATGCAAGTTTTCAAAAACATGAAAAGCTAGTTACAATTTCAAAAGGCTGCAACATTGAATAAGAAAAGTTTTCAAGTGGGATATTTTAAAGGATTAACACTTTTTAAAATAAACACCAAAGCTACTGAATTTTCCAGAAAAATGTACCGTATGCCGACGGTAAGAAAAAAATATCCAGTGAGCACAAGCAATGGGAAATAACCCCTAGGCACTAGCTAGTTGTGGGTCCCAGGTACCTCGTATCTCGGTGAGAGTAACCATCACAAATATCTGTTCTCGTGCACGAGCCACTAGTAGGGAACATACCCATAACCTAGTGGTCCCCAATCATCATCATCTTAGTTTAGTTAGAGTTGTAAGTGTCAATCTTTCTAAGTGAAACTGAGGACAAACCCCACGGGATCACTAGCATACTAGTACACGCCCACCCACCTAGATACCCGGGTTTTCCCATTGTGCTCAAACAATTTCAACAAGTCAATGAATATACATTTCACATTAAAATATCATTTCCATATCATAAATTCACCAAACAGCCCACATGTATACAATAAAAGTCACAAAATTCAACTTTTCATTCAAATGCATTTTGAAATCAAACCCACACCAAAATACCCCACAACACTTTTTGCATAACTTTTACAATCCAACACATCCTTTAAAAATTTTATAAAATACCTACAAATATACTAAACATCACATAACAGACCACTCACATGTTTCCTAAAACCCTTTTTATAAATAAAATCCACTTTTCACATCGCACTCACACAAACAGCCCATATAACGTTCACACCTCTTTCACATTTTAGTAAATCCATTAAACATTTTTATAAAACATTTCCAAGAGGATACACATAACATAACAGAACTATTAACATTTAAAATGGTCCATTTGAAAGTATAAACAATCCAAAGCAGTTTTCCAATATGGTTTCACATCTTACATAAATCATTAAACCATTCAAAACTTTCATAAAACAATTCTAAAGAGTGTACCAAATCTTTTCACAAAAAAAACACATTTCAAAACCATATTTCAAAGACAAAATCACACCAATAAAAATTCAAAACAGAATATTCATCCCCAATAACATTTATTAAACTACCCCCATGTGTTATAAAAACACCTCAAACAATACCACAAAAGATCCACATGAAAAGCACAAGTTTTCAAAATCACTTTCAAGAAGTACAATAAGGCATTACACCTTAAACCCATTAAAAGAAACCTCTTTAAATCCTAATGGCACACCAATACCCTACTAAATCAGAATTGTCAGCCCAAACAAGATTTATTAAACAAATTTCATATGTTATAAAATACACTCAAACAATACCCAAAGGGTTGCACATGTAAAACACCCAATTTTTTAAACTAAAATGAGACTTTAAAAACAAATGCTTTAACAAATACAAAATAAACAGTTCCCGCACAACACACAGCATATTAGTAAATGCATAATAAGTAATTCAAGCAAACTAACTCATCTAGAAATGATTACACATGGAATCACCTACCTTTTATGCCGAAACCCTCAAAACATGGTGCGAAACATCAACTGCACCACCGCCGCACATCAAGGAATTTAAATCAAGACCTAGACCACCAAAATTGACCCAAAAGATACCAAATAAGACCATATGTTCGAACCCTATGTTCTGGACATTCTATAAACACTTGAGATAGGGTGGAAACCCTAATGAGAAGAGAAGAATTGAAAAGAGAAACATTACCCAAAGTAATCTTGAAGAAAACGACCTAAACTCCACCATAATATGAATTTAAAAATATCCAACCATTCAGGGGAAGTTAGAACATGGATTATGAGATAATTTATGAATTGGAATGGGGGGAAAAGAGTAATAATTGAGATAGTGATGATGGAATGAACTTACCTTCTCAAATCACCCGATTTTAGAAACCCCAAGAATGTCAGCACCAAATCGCGATGAAATAGGTCTCCAAAGTGGGGGTAAAGGCAATGGGAGCGCGCCTGGGATTCTTTGGATCGAGAGGGAGGTGGAATCACCGAACAATCCATTTTAATGAATAAGATATTAATAAATTAATGAAACAATTTAAAACTGGAAAATGGGCCTTCGGGTTGGCCCAATTCTCAAATAAAAACAAAAATCCCCCATGATTATGGATTTATAAAGGCCCCAAATTTAAATGTGGGGTTACTATATCAGTGGAGAACAATTAGGAGTTGTAATGAGTCAAAAATATTAAAAATTGAAAATGTTATAAATGAAACAAAATTTATTTTTAAATCTGGAATTGGGCACGCAGTTTGGCCCAATTCATGAAAACTCACCTATTCTCAATAAAACCTTTGGAAACCACCAAAACAAATCATGAGTGGAAAATAAATTTAAAATAACCCTAAAATATGTTACATACGTGACAATTCTCCCCACCTTGAAAACTTTCTGCCCGTGAAAGTCACACCAAGGTCCAAGAAACAACCAAAGCCAACTGAGAAACCAATACGTACACCCTTGCCAGGTTTCACCCCCAATGGTCAAAACACCACCAGTGATCAATGATGGAAGGAATAATCTCACAAACCAAACTTACACCACTTTCCTAAAACAATCAAGTACATTCAGGCTTTATCCCAAATGAAAACTCCTCAAACACAATCTGAACAATACTCAATCAATTTACCCAAAAAAACAACAACATTGAACAAGGTTACACTTCCCTACTATAACTAAACCATTGGAAACACTCCGATATCAATGTTTACCCAATGAATATGCAGGTAGTTAGATATCTTCGAATGATAATACCTACATCCCAGACAAGTCCAAAGAAAAAAAATATGAGTTACTCGTATGAAGAGACACAAATGGTCTCCCCACCATAAGAGACAACTTAAATTGTTTTCCCAAGACATAATCAAGACACTAATAGTGGGAGGCCCAAACATACTCTCTAGTACAAGGGATATACTTCCATTAAATTTTTATGAAGGAACATTCATGAGAATCATAGTGGGTCTCCCCATCATAATAACTGACCATCTTAACCGACCAGCATGGGCCGACACAGAGAGACCCAAAAAGAAATTAAAGATTTAGGAAGGGCACAGGATTAGTCCGCATGGTTTGGGAAACTGTGCACTAACTATGAATATAATTCTTTCTACATAGCTTCCTAGAACACGACCACTACTAAACGTGCACAAACTATGTGCTCAACCATGAAGAAACCAGAGGTTTGAACTATTCCCATCTTTCATACTAAGGATAGGACTTTGTACAAGGGTTTAAATGGCCCTGGGATTTCCCCTGACTACGAGCCAGCTTCTCTCCGAGACCTATGGCTGGAGCTCAAATGATTGAAGCATCTTCGGCCTCGTAGTTAATATTTAGAAACCCACTGAATGAGAATTCTTCTTTTAGGTGCCACCAAAAACTACACCGTAGTCCCAAATAAGTTTTCTAGACATAACACATTCCAAAATCACTTTACCTTATCCCGATATTTCACTGAAACAAGGGCTAATAAGATATACACACATCACAACTTGTTTCTTCAGGTGAGAAACAATTTAAGTAAAGAACACCTACACTCACATTCCTCTAAAATATATGATTTTGAAGTTTTTCCAAGGGAGACATTTTCCCAACATAACAGGGACTCTCAGAGGATTCCACTACTTTCACCTATACACTCAATCGAGTACATGACATCATAAGGCATCACCAAACATGACCATTTCAACTGATATAAACAATTCATGGAGAGGGACCTTATACAACATCCCCAAACAGCACACAATTATAGAAAGTGGCCACAATATCCTATCATGACCATATTTCCCACACCAGTGGTTTAACATGAACTCATGATTCAATGAATCTTTGAAGAACCCAAAGGCCCTCTTAGACACCATCGAGACAATCATCCACAATAACAACCCTAGACCATATCCACCTTCGACAAATCAAGAAACTTAAGAAACTAAGGTCTCTTTCAACCTTCCAAGAGCACTCTCCCGTTATAAGAGCATCTAAAAATCAATTAAAGGAATGGGTGTAGACTCAATCTAGAAATCTCAAGAAAAAGATTCCTTATATTGATCAACTGGAGGGTCTTCAAACGTCGAAACAATCCGGGTTGCACTTCAATTGCACACTAACCTTTAATGGGGGTGTACCTTATCCAATGATTGAATCCAAGGAGCCAAACAAGATAGTCCATTGGTCAAGATATACCACAAACCAGATCCAAACACATGAATGGAACCATTGTAAAGGCATCCCGAAACATTTTTCAAAAGAGACCACTAAACGTCCCTACAACACAACTTACTGACCAAACCCAAACCCAAAACACAGTTCAAACAGGAGGGTTTCTTGGACTCAAAACATCCCACAACATCAACATTTTCCGAAAAAACATAATATACACCATCCCAAAAAAAATCATCAAGAAATCATGTTTTTTTATTTAAAAACATTTCTTTGAAAACAAATGGTTCAGCGGTTAGCGCATCCACCAATGGTACCCCATGGCCCTTACACATGCATGTTTCTATGCCACACCAGGCACCCTCCTCATATCCATCCCGACACTCATCCAGTCATGTCATCAACCATCCCTCTTCCCATATAACCCCATGCATGTGGTTTCTCATGAAAATACCAAATGTTAATACAAAAATTCTTTCCACTTTTCAAAACCAAAATGGTCAACCAACACATCCTTTTTCTCAAAACCGCTAACCATGAGATCAAAATCCAACTCACATCTTACAAAACTTTTCAGAAATGCACAGCCATTTAGAAAATAACTTACTTTCAATATATTCACATCAATTTCAAAACATCTCATCCCATTAAAACACTCTTTGATTGTTTAGAAAACTCTATTGTAAACACTTTTCAAAACCAACTTCAATATAGTTCTTGCTTTCAAAAGAGGTGTAAAAACACCATTTTCCATTTCAAAACAATTCTAAAAATTCAGTTCCACCATTTCATAAATCAATCCATTCCTAATTTATTTGAAAATAATTTCAGAAAAAATTTATACTTCCTAAAACCAAGTCCTTTTGAAACCAAAGTTCAAAGATTTCAAAACTATAGTACAAAACAATCTGAGAGGAAACTAGTTTCAGTGGGTGAATTGGAAATATGGTTGGCGGCCATATTTCAGTCACTTCACTATCACAGAGAGTGTTCTAGAGAATACCCCCAGCTCCACATGGCTTGCTAGGCCCTGTGAGCTCACTGAGACCATTAACCCAACTCTCTTTTCATTTCCCCAAATCATCATTAAACCAAGAAAAACAAAGAACATAGATAAATCCCGACTTCCCCTGGTGACTCGAATCCTGTCATGAGGTGTGGTGATCAGGCACACTACCCATAACCAAACTACAAAGTTCCAACAAATCTAACTCTAATCAATCCCAACTATTCCCCAAATAACATGACCCAAAGAGTTAACTAGAACCTCCTTTGATACCATTTTGTCACGAACCGAATCTGGTCGCCGCAAAAACCGGCACCCGACCCGACCCGTGGCAAGTCCCAAAGGGCGTTCCCAATCCCCACGGGCTGGCACAAGTGCCCAGGTATCAAAAACTGAAAATTGGGAACGATTTACCCGAGTTTTTATACTTGAAACATCAGATGAATCCAAGAAACCAAATCTGGATTTTTCAAACCGAAACATCTTTTTAATAAATTCAGAACTGAATTGCACAATTTTAAACAATGTTTGAAGATAATTACAAAGGTACAAACCCATGAAAAGACAGCCCAAGAACCTCAACATGGCAAGAGGCATCTTCCTCAAGCCATCTCCACAACACCGCATCATGAATGACCGGTGGAAACCCAAACTGTTGGCACAAAAGTTATACCCAAACCTGTGAAAACAAAATAACCAAGTCTACTTACACCCAAGGGTGTAAGTATGGTGTGCGCCAAAGCCCAATAGGATACCACCATTAAGATATTCCATATAATAAGCATTTAAAGACGAAAAGCGTGCAAGTTTTCAAAAACATGAAAAGCTAGTTACAATTTCTAAAAGCTGCAACATTGAATAAGAACAGTTTTCAAGTGGGATATTTTAAAGGATTAACACTTTTTAAAATAAACACAAAATCTACTTAATTTTCCAGCAAAATGCACCATATGCCGATGGTAAGAACAAAATATCCAGTGTGAACAAGCAATGGGAAATAACCCCTAGGCACTAGCTAGCTGTGGGTCCCAGTTACCTCATATCTCGGTGAGAGTAACCATCACAAATATCTATTCTTGTGCATGATCCACTAGTAGGGAACATACCCATAACCTAGTGGTCCCCAATCATCATCATCTTAGTTTAGTTAGAGTTGTATGTGTCAATCATGCTAGGTGAAACTGAGGCCAAACCCCACGGGATCACTAGCATACTAGTACACACACACCCACCTAGATACCCGAGTTTTCCCTTTGTGCTCAAACAATTTCAACAAGTCAATGAATATACATTTCACATGAAAATATCATTTCCATATCATAAATTCACCAAACAGCCCACATGTATACAACACAAGTCACAAAAGTCCACTTTTCATTCAAATGCATTTTGAAATCAAACCCACACCAAAATAGCCCACAACACTTTTTGCATAACTTTCACAATCCAACACATCCTTTAACAATTTTATAAAATACCTACAAATATACTAAAAATCACATAACATCCCACTCACATGTTTCCAAAAACCCTTTTTATAAACAAAATCCACTTTTCACATCGCACTCACACAAACAGTCCATATAACGTTCACACCTCTTTCACATTTTAGTAAATCCATTAAACATTATTATAAAACATTTCCAAGAGGATACACCTAACATAACAGAACTATTAACATTTAAAATGGTCCATTTGAAAGTATAAACAATCCAAAACAGTTTTCCAATATGGTTTCACATCTTACATAAATCATTAAACCATTCAAAACGTTAATAAAACAATTCTAAAGAGTGTACCAAATCTTTTCACAAAAAAAAATCATTTCAAAACCATATTTCAAGGAAAAAATCACACCAATAAAAATTTAAAACAGAATTTTCATCCCCAAAAACATTTATTAAACTACCCCCATGTGTTATAAAAACACCTCAAACAATACCACAAATGATCCACATGAAAAGCACACGTTTTCAAAATCACTTTCAAGAAGTACAATAAGGCTTTACAACTTAAACCCATTAAAATAAACCTCTTTAAATCCTAATAGCACACCAATAACCTACTAAATCAGAATTTTCAGCCCAAACAATATTTATTAAACCAATTTCATATGTTATAAAACACACCCAAACAATACCCAAAGGGTTGCACATGTAAAACACCCAATTTTTTTAACTTAAATGAGACTGTAAAAACAAATGCTTTACCAAATACAAAATAAACAGTTCCCGCACAACACACAGCATATTATTAAATTCATAATATGTAATTCAAGAAAACTAAATCATCTAGAAATGATTACACATGGAATCACCTACCTTTTATGCTGAAACCCTCAAAACATGGTGCGAAACATCAACCGCACCACCGCCGCACATCAAGGAATATAAATCCAGACCTAGACCACCAAAATTGACCCAAAAGATACCAAATAAGACCATATGTTCGAACCCTATGTTCTGGACATTCTATAAACTCTTGAGATATGGTGGAAACCCTAAGGAGAAGAGAAGAATTGAAAAGAGAAACATTACCCAAACTAATCTTGAAGAAAACGACCTAAACTCCACCAGAATATGAATTTAAAAATATCCAACCATTCAGGGGAAGTTCTAACAGGGATTATGATATAATTTAGGAATTTGAATGGGGGGAAAAGAGTAAGAATTGAGATATTTATGATTGAATGAACTTACCTCCTCAAATCTGCCCGATTTTAGAAACCCCAAGAATGTCAGCACCAAATCGTGATGAAATAGATCTCAAAAGTGGGGGGAAAGGAAATGGTAGCGCGCCTCGTCTTCTTAGGGTCGAGAGGGTGGTGGAATCACCGAAAATTCCATTTTAATGAATAAGATATTAATAATTTAATGAAACAATTTAAAACTGGAAAATGGGCCTTCGGGTTGGCCCAATTCTCAAATAAAAACAAAAATCCCCCATGCTTATGGATTTCTAAAGGCCCCAAATTTAAATGTGGGGTTACTATATCAGGGGAAAACAATTAGGAGTTGGAATGAGTCCAAAATATTAAAAATTGAAAACGTTATAAATGAAAGAAAATTTATTTTTAAATCTGGAATTGGGCTCGCAGTTTGGCCCAATTCATGAAAACTCACCTGTTCTCAATAAAACCTTTGGAAACCACTAAAACAAATCATGAGTGGAATATCAATTTAAAATAACCATAAAATAGGTTACGTACGTGACACTCATTCTTCTTCAAAGTAAGTATATCATCGAGGGACCATTTCATTGACTCACATAAAAGACCAGATGTTTTACTATGATGGGATGCATCAAGACTGATGGTTGTAAAGGGTACTTCTTAATATCGTAGAATTTCATCTGATAGTCTTTGTCTCACTGGTAGATGGTTCCTCTCACTATGAGTATTTAAAATGGTTTACAATTTTTGGGAATATTTTAAATGAAACTCTGTCTATTAGAGAAGAATTCATAAAAGATTCATAACTCCTGGTGGTTATGTGGAGATGGAATATATTCAATTTTCTTATTCATCTCAATATGTATATCAATGAATTTATATCTTATAATTAATCCGGAAAACATCTTAGAAGTTACCTAGAATTAACAATTTAAGGGGTTTATTTTCATGTGGTTGGAGTAGAGGAGTTCAAAAACATTATTATCATCCTCGAAATGTTGTGACTATTGATCTAATTTTACCAACATTTCATCCACGTATCACTAAAAAAAATTCCTAAAGAAAAGTTTGATTATGTGATGCTCGCTACTCTATTATGTTGATCCATCATTCTCAAAATAAAATGGAATTAATCATAAGTTTAAGGTTCTATAGGGTTCTCTTAAAGTGATGGCCTCCTCATACTCAAGGTTCATCATGATCTAGTTATATCTTGAATATATATCAATAATGTAGAGTGATTTGAAGCTATATATCACTTGAATCATCATCTATTACACCAAAAGTGTGAAATAATCCTTTATGCTGTGGAAAATGGGGGCTCGAAACACAATGAAGACTCTGGTATTCCTCTTCATCTTACTAATAGGAAAAATGATAGCTTGAATTATGGGGGTACTAAATCCTCCCTGGGATTTTTTCCTTTGATTATCCTAATAACCTCAGACTCCACCATTGATCTATAAGAACAGTTCATCATCCATAGTGATTTTTCGAATAGGTGTGGTTTGCAATGAGGCAAGGTTATGATTAGAAACCTGAGTATCAATATATGACATATCATTCTATCCCCATGAAATCATATCATGATTATTCTTTATTAATTCCACATAATTTAATTATTAATCCAAACACATTACTACATTGATCATTTTTTGCCTTGGAAGCTCCTCTATGTCGAGATTCCCCATGGTCAGTTCATCAAAAAAGATAAACCTTCTTTTAAAACTAGGGGGAGTCATCAAAATCATCGTGGTAATTTGAGTCATGAGGGTTGCAAAGAGGAATAAACTCTGTGGTATTAGAGGATCGAGAAGCAAAACATACATCATCTTTGGCTAGAGTAGAGTCATCATTGTGTTGTTCATATTTTAAATAGATTGTGGTGATGAAATTGGTTGAACCAACTCAATGAAATTTAATAATATGAGTTTTATAATTGATATCAGAACAATGGTATCATGTAGACTTACATTACGTAAACCATAACTCATGGAATATGTTTTTGTCTCACTAATTAGTGTCCATAGTGTGGATCCCTCAAAATTTGTCAAGTGTATGGATTTATAGCGCTTGTTGAGAAAGTCCCATGAAACAGAATGAGGTAATAAATGGCCATAATTTTTTAGATACATGGTTAGAAACTAAATTAGGATAATATTAATTGTTAATATATATAATATTCATGTGCTTTATTATTCATAAACACCGTTTTAGTGCATTCTACACATTCAACATCATTTCACATTATGATTGAAATTCCTTCTTAAAATGAACTATTATGTGGTATATCTTTTTAACATTATTTTATATATTAGATGATCTTTATTTTATTTTAATATGTAATTTTCAAGTTTATAATTATATTGGGAACAATTCATACCTGTGTAGTGTTGGAAGATTCACATTGGAAGACCACCAAAATGGGATTTCATGGAAACAATTCTGGAGAAGGCAGATTGGACACCATCCCACTAATGAGACTATGGGGCCCAACATTCAGGCCCAATAAAGCCCAAAATTCGTAGGATGCCAGAATACATATGGAGTAACAAATCAATTTTTCAGGAGACAGTGCTAATTCTACCTCCATTATGGTTATTCAGGCGGCCCCAGTTGAAGATAAAATTATGTTCCAGATTCTATGGCCCAGAAAACATCTTACCAATCTAATAAAATATCGAAATAAACAACTCAAAATGGGAACAAAATATACAGGAGATTAGGAGTCATTCGGGGCTCCATTTTATTCTTCTATAGAACACTCTACTTCAGCTATCTAGAAGGACTTCTAGGTGCATCTGTTCAGTGGTCGCATGCTAGATGTCAGCTCGGGTCAAGAGTGGAAAAGTCCATGTTCCACAGGTTTTCCACCACACTATGCCGACCATAATAAAGTGGGATGCTTTGTACTTGGCTCGACACAAGTCTCCAAAAAAATTTATTTATGGCAGTGGTGATGGATGAGTTTTTTATCTTTGAGCTTTGTTTTCATCTTAATGTTATGTTCCGAATTTGTTTGTGTATCCTTTTTCATTCACATGTATATTTTTTTAATTCATCCTAGTTTCTTAAAAAAAGTTCATCTTCTACTATTATTCTATTCTTTCCATATAACTTGGATACTCTTTCCTCAAGGTGATAATTTATTCACACCAAACATTGTGAAATTAATCACACAATGGTGGAGTGATCATTTTGTTTTTATTTTATTCTTTACATCTTCAATTCCTCCCTCATGAGTCTACTTCCCGCTTCCGTTGAAGAAATGTCATCAATGGAGAGATACATATTTTATGGTTTGATCCACGGGAGTATCAAGGGGCATTATTGGATGTTATTTCTCACTCCATTAATGGCTAATCACTTCTTTTAAATGATATTTTTATTTGATGATTTTAAAACCTCTTCGTCCTTATTGAATTTATGGTCACAAATTTCAAGTGCTAATACGAACCTTTACCTTGGAGTTCTCAAAACTTTGATCCTTCAAGTGTATATGTGATTATTATTAGGGTGTGTAATCATTAAACCAGTAAGTGATTATTTCGTTTGATCTTCTTAAATGAACCCATCTCAAATATAGGAAATTGAAATCATTAAAAAAGGAATTCATCCAATCCACCCCGAGCGATAACATAGGATCAACTCTTTACCATAATTTGAATTAACTAAAATCGGTTAGTGATCATTTAAAACCATCATAAATCAACCCAAGTAGGCTACTTCATAGCCAAAAGACAATCTATAGAATGCAAGTGTCTGTAGGTACTTCTTAGGTCTCTAGGGATTTGACAACCCAAGCTAGACAACAGGGACCGTCATAATTTCTTATTTTAGGTAAATTTGAGTGTGAATCATATTTTTGCATCATTTTCGAGGACCTAAGTATGTTATCATATTCACTATCATCCTTTTCTCACCCCAATTATCTATTCTCATCCCCTATTTCACTCTAATGGAAATCCCTTTTGAACAAACCCAAACATTGGGAACCTCTCCCTACAAAGATCACCCCACACTAAGTATGATGTACAATGATCATACTAGTTTCTACTGGTGGGATATCCAATAACAGATTTAGAAAAAAAAAATTCAACTCCTTTTTCCCAAAAAACATTCCAACCTATTATGAGTTCCAGTCACAATAAGGCCAATCATATCATTATCCTATGGAATTCCAACAACATAGTTATCCTCCTTGAATATACCATCTGTATCAACCCCTTATCCATCCTGATCCACATCCATTACATGAAAAACTATGTCCACAAATGGAGAAAATGAATTTTTAGGTTTCAACTTTGAGATTAGAACTGCAAAGCATTAAAAATTATGAGGAACACATGCTTACACCAACCGCCCCATTCATAACATCATGTGAGGTGTCTAGTTTCCCACAAACCACTCATGAATTTAATAAAGTGACAACATTTACATTTTGGTGAGATAAAGAGGATAAAGGAATTGTTTATGGGTGTTTAAATCAAGAGGAAACTACTTTTTTATATTCACGAGAGAGAAATTTGACATCATGGATTGAGTCTCATGAATATAACTCCATTGATGATTTTACAAAAACACAAATCATTGAACCATTAAGAGAAATCACAAACATTGAGTCCATAACCATTCCTAACACTGATCATTCCAATTTGGTGGTTGAATCTTATATTCAAAAGGAACTAATTTTATTGAGAAATTTTTAAAATGAAACTGAGTTTGATTCAAAATATCAACTTGTGTCTAAATGCCTTATCCAGCCCGAGCTCAAAATTATTGTCCTTCCCTCCCTGCTAAATAATCCCTTTATAAGGTATAATCATGACCTTTAAATTGGGATTCATTCTTCTCTTGAAACCAAAAAAGTTGGAATGATCACTAATGTCCTAGGAAAGACTATAGAGGAAACTGGATCAACCATTTCTGATATTCCTTGGATTTTACCACTTATTATAGAACATAGGTCTGCACACGAAAAAAATTATAAACAAAGAATCGATCTCAATAAAATGGAAATGGATAAATATGGGGTCCTTAAAATGTTTTAAATTGGTATTGGGTAATTTGGGGGGTTCTTGTCAAGCTAGCAACGTTAAACAAAGTGCTACATGGGAGACAACCCAGGGTTTTCAAGTTTCCAATCACTTTTTTTTTGTTTTAATAAAAATTATATTTTAAATAGTATTAATTAATAAATTATATATTTTAAAAAAATAGATTTTTGACATGTTCTTATATTATGAGTATGGATGGGTATGAAAGGGGAGCACCATATTCATATGTGTCACATGGTGTGATCTTTGAGTAATACCTTACCCAGAAATTTAAAATGGAGTCATTGTATTATCAGTTTATTTTATGTGTTTGTAGGTTAAAATTAAAATAAAAAAAATAAATAATAATAATAATAATATAATAATAATAATAATAATAATAATAATAATAATAAGGGACACGTAGTGGGTCATTGGTCAAAACCCATCACAACAGGCGATGCTACGGGGAATCAAACCTGGGACTGAAGGGAGATAGGGGCGCCTACTTACCACTGACCTATGGCTTTTTGTGCTTCCTTATTCTATAATTTTTATATATATACTTATATTTTACATTCTTTATTATATAAATATAACTATATATTTATAGTTTTTTTTTTGTTTTTTTGTTTGTTTTTCTCCACTAGATAATTATCAGAGTGACATCGAGATCAAGGGATTAAAAGGGAGAAACATGAATTTCAACATCAATCACCAGGTGACTTCATTCCATGATCTTTATTTACAACTGTTTTGAACTCTCATTCTCTACCTCTACCCCCTTCAAAATTTTATTTTATTTAAACACTGTGGACAATGTTATTTTATTTTGGGCGGGGAGATAAAAAAATGATTTTGTGTCAAAAAAATAAATGATTTGAAGAAACGATGTGTGTAAATGGAAGGAAAAATTCCATTACCTTTGACCATGGTAATACACATTGCACACTTTGAAACTGAATATCAAATAATTTATCATTCCCCGATTCTAATTTTAATCTTTTTATAATTTCATGTGCATAGATTTTGGATAGTGTGTCTATCCAATGTGATATTTCATCATTTATATTTTCACCCAACTAAAAAAAATCACAAAGCAAGTCCTTTGGATTGTGGGGTATTTTATTGAGTTCATGGGGTCCCCCAAATAAATATCATATGTTTGGTGATCATTTTAGTTTTAATATGAGTATTAAATAAAAAAAATAAAAAAATAATAATAAATTTGCGCATAGAGAAATGAAATGACCTAATGTGTGGCATTAGGAACTTGGGGATCGTGACAGCATAGTTTTATGGCCCAGAGTTCGTAATTTTATCTCTATTTGGGGTAATTTGAATTTTTTGGACTGATTGACTCTAGATGATGCCTGAGTATGTGGGCTTCACTTGGTGCCCTAACGTCTGTGAGCCTGGGAGACATCGGCAAAGTCTCACTACAGGGGTTGACTCTATTGAGTCCAATTTCAATTACTAGGGAAATATTGCAAAAAAAATTAAAAAAAATAAAAAAATTGAATAATCATCTTAATATAAAAATGTGATTCTACCTATCACTTCCATCATTTCCCCATTGAATAAAGATAAACCCCCATGTCTATTGTGTTACACAACACATCCTCATACATAATTGATATCAGATAAAATATGGAAATAAATTTGAATAAAGGAATGGTCTTTGGATTAGGATCTTCTTATGAAATTATCATGTATTAAAATATTTTGATGGGTTTTATGATTTTTTGGAATAAGGGGATTGGTGATAATTTTGTATTAAAATGTTTTTGGAAAAGGGAATTTGAATTTCATATTTTTGAGATACATTTTTCTTGGGACAAGAAAATATCATGTTGAGGAGGTGATTATCCACTAAATGAGGATAATATTAATTGATAATATATATAATATTATTGTTCATTATTATTCATAAACACCATTTTTAGTTCATCTTACACTTTGAACATCATTTCGCATTATGATTGTAATTCCTTCTTAAAATGCACTATTATGTGGTACATTTTTTTTGAAACATTTAAAGTAACCAATGATGTTGATTCTATTTTAATATTTCATTTTCAGGATTATAATTATATTGGTAACAATTCATACTTGTGTAATGTTGGAAGATTCACATTGGAAGACCACAAAAATTGGATTTCATGCAAACAATTCTGGAGAAGGCAGATTGGACACCATCCCACTAATGAGACTATGTGGCCCAACATACAATCCTAATGAATCCCAAATTTCAAAGTATACTATAGGAAATATAAAATATCAAATCATTCTGTAGGATACAATGCTAATTCAGCCTCCATTTTGGTTATTCAGGTGGCCCAAGTGGAAGATAAAATTCTGAGCCAGTTTCTGCAGCCCAGAAAACGTATTACCAATATAATAATATCTCGGAATAAAAAAATACAAATGGGCCCAAATTTTTCAAGAAATTAGTAGACATCCGTGGATCCATTTTCTACTTCCATGGACCACTATAATTTTGTAATCTAGAAGGTATTCCAGGCATGTCTGTTCGGTGGTTGGAAGCCGGCTTCCACCTTGGGTCAAGAGTGGAAAAGTCCAAGTTCCACAAGTTTTCCACCACCATAGGCCTACCATAATCAAGTGGTATGCTTTTTAATGTCGGATAATCTACCCAAGGCTCCTAAAATGCATATTTAAGGCAGTTGTGTTGGAAAATTTTTTTATCTTTGTTCTTTCATTTCAACACAATTTTATGCTGTCAATTTTTCTTTGTAATGTTCTTCCTTCACATGTATGTTGTTTTAATTCATCCCAGTTTCTTAATAAAAATTCTTCTTCTAATATTATTCTATTATTCTAAATATCACTTTGAACTATTGCATCTTGTTGTGAATTTATTTACACCAAACATTGTGAAATTATTCACACGGCGGGGGAGTTATCATTTTCTTTTTATTGTTTTCTTTACTTCTTCAATTCCTCCCTCATGAGTCTACTTACCACTTCCATTGAAGAAATGTCATCAATGTAGGGATAACTCTTTTATGGGTTGATCCAAGGGAGTAGCAAGGGTATGAAATTGATGTTATTTATCACTCTATTAATGGTTAATCACTTCTTTTAAACGAGATTTTTATTTTATGATTTTAAATCCTCTTCGTCCTCATTGAAATTAAGGTCACACATTTCATGTGCTAATACGAACCTTTACCTTGTAGTTCTCAAAACATTGATCCAACAAGTGTACAGGTGATTAGTATGAGGGTGTGTAGGAATTAAACTAGTAATTGATGATTTTGTTTGATCTTCTTAAATGAAACCATCTCAAATAAAAGAAATTGAAATCATTAAAAAAGGAATTCATCCAATCCACCCTGAGCGATAACCTAGAATCAACTCTTTAACTTAATTTGAATTAAATTAAATATGTTGGTGATCCTTTAAAACCATCTTAAATCAACCCAATCTGGCCACTTCATATACAAAAACAATCTATAAAATATACGTGTCTGTAGGTACTTCTTAGGTCTCTGAGGATTCGACAACCCAAGCTAGACTACAAGGACCGTCCTACCTTCTTCTTTTGGGTTAATTTGAGCGTGAATCAATACGATGAAAAATCCTTCCAATTATAAAGATGTTGGATCCAAATATTGGATTCTTAAAATTTATATATCTTCCAAATCATCCTATAGATTCACTGTGGTGGATGTCAGATCATTGGGGGAATCGATAGGCTGAACCTCATTAGTGTGGGTATGTTATACTAATGATTTGAAGTATAATACACCAAGGTATAATGTTCCAGAAGATTTTAATTTAGATATTTTTTCTTGGAGTACTCATAATATACAGTTGGGGGATTATTTGAGGTAGTGAATATACAAATAGGGGACCTCTGTATGTATATGGAACCAAGGAATCCTTGATAAGGTGTTTTAGGTCATATCATAGTAGACCACCATAAATGTGACTCTTTCAACCAAACTACCAAACTAAGTCATATTAAAAATATTTTCACATGAATTATGATATTTTTTATTATATCTAAAAATTATTTCATTGGTGGGATTTATATTGGCCCTTTTGACTCATATCGTGTAGAACGTCCAGATCAGAATGATGTTGACCCTAGGTCCACCATCCAAGAGGATGTAATGGATTTCTACATGATTAAAATGGCGTCTGATATATAGTGGTTGATTATCCACAAGGATCGTTTCACACTTATTTTCTTTTGAAAAGAAAATTTTTCAAACAATTCATTTCAATCGTCTTCCTCTACATGATAGGACTCATTGGGGAAACCATAGTATCAAATTTGATTGGGGTCTTCAAGACCACAATAAGGTCTTCATGCATCTCTTTGGGTGTTCTTTGTGAAACAAGGAATGATATTATCAATGGAATGCTGATGTGGTCCTATAGAACATCATATTTTTTCGAAATAGGGATGCTATAACAGAGAAACTGCCCATCTCTATCATGGATCGTAGTAAGTCCCATTGTCTAGGGTGGGAGAGATTTCTTTGTTCTGGTCGTACCCTATATCTAGATGTATTGATTTTTTTGAGTAATTAGTGGAATGTGATGATCCTTCTCCATCCATAGTTATAAATAATGATATTTTTGTTTTGTCATTTGTTTAAATGACACAATTGAACCTTTAGGTTCACCCAATAGAGTTTCATTCGAATATTATCACAACAAACCAATAAACGAATCAGGATTTTTTTTCTCAGTGGAATGGGAATTCACAAATAGGGCATTGTCTTGAATGTCTTTATATTTTTATGATACGTACTCCATCAATGACCTCAGTTAGAGATTATTGAGTACAATTCAATTATCTATCTATCTGATGATGTTCATAGAAGCATGAATATATTATTTGTTTGTGGAATGTTTCATTAATGAAGTAACTATATTTATATCTCCCTATTTTTTGAGTATTAAGTCACTAAGGGTGAAGACTGGTTTTGGTACAAAAGGGGTGCTCTGATTTCAATCATGTTATTGGTTAATTTTTCATAGATAAGAATAAGGTTTTGAAATCGATGAGGTGGTCAAAGTGGGAATGATGATAGAAAGGGTTATTAGTTTCCTAAAACTAGCAGAAATAATTCCATGGATATGAGAAACTGTAATACTATCAAACCAGTCATTTTAATTCTACGTTCCTCAAATCTATGCTTTTATCATTTACGAGAGTCATCATTTATGCTATCGTGATCAATTGATACATGTTAAACTAGTGCAGGTACATCACCAAACATGAGACTTACATTATCTACATGGTCTTAGAATTTATCTGTGAAGATGAAATACTCCATGATATTATAAATGGGGACCTTTTGGTGTGGAGAAAGATAGAATTATTGATGATTATATCTTCCTTAGGCCTCATACATTCCGATTGATTTAGGATTACCTTATTCAAGGAATAGATGATGTAACCCTTGACCCATTCATCTTTGATGTTTTACGCCTAGTTTTTTCACATTGAAAATTGATTCATGGGTTGCATGACCTGATGAGTGTCTTGAGGAATTTTTATGGTGAGGCTACACTAGATTAGGTTGTGGTTCGTAAGAACTATCTTCCAAAAAATGTCTATCTAGTTGAAAAGGCATATCCAGTAGCAGTACCTAAAGGTTGACTAACTGTGGGACCTTAATCAAGAATGAATCTGTTGTTTATTATTTCGAAGGACATCAGGTGATAGATGAAATTGTTAATGGGCATGACTGTTTCAGGATCCTCTCCAATGATTCTTTCAGTTAATGATATATATTATAGAAATATCAAAAACCATATGTATTTTTGAGGGATAAAAAGATTAAGACTATGTAATCATTTACATTCTCCATATAGACACAAAATAACATCACTGGGGAATATTTCATTTAAAGAGAGTACATGATTCCCTTTTATTAGGAAATAACAATATAACATGATTATATGACCTTTCCTTATGCATAGGGAGTTCAATGGTATTTTTCTACCACATGTTTGGGAAAAAATAATAGATCATCTACCTACAAAGATCCACTCAAATGATAACTAATCTTGGGAAAATTTATAGTACCAAAAAATGTGGGTTAGACTATGGTCTGGGTGAAGCAAAAGATTCTCGCTTCCTCTTTCTACTTTATAGGGCCTATAATCATACCATACCTGGAAATAATGTGTTCTAAGTGTTATAGTAAATAAAACAGTTTGTTAAATGGTTTGATTCTTAAATTTTAGAATTCTGTAGGTAGGTTCCTTTCATTAACCCGCACTGTATATAGTATCCCCTCTATTGGGATCACATCATTCTTTATTTACAATTCTTCATGATATTAAATAAGAGTTCCTATTATGTCCTCATGGTTTGGGTTGGTGGTCACTGATTCTCTGACCAGTTTGGTAGATCGTGGATCAACGAAATCAAACTTCCAATAAGGGAATTCTAATTATTCAGATGGGGTAGGAAGGTAATAACATGGAATTTTTCTAGTTCCACCAGCCTCTACCTAGATATAATACTTGAGACCACATTTCTTAACACTAGTTTAATATAATAGTATAAATGGTTTCACAAATAGAGGATGAACTTGTTTTACTAGGTCATTATCTCACCCCAGGTGTTACTCAATAGTGATCTCGATTGTGAGTCACTTATATCCCATAAACATATTCACCAAACTAACCAACCTATCATCTAACATACTTTATTGCATGTCCACATACTTGTTGATCGGCTATGTGGGTTCTCATTCATTTTTTAGATGTCAATACATGCAGGAACACCTCATTGGGGGACTCTTATGTCTTAGTTGATGACACATATAATGAGTGTAGGAACCCATCATATGATCTACATAATTCAATATCAGTTATTCAGAAATATTTTATTAATTATTTCATGTTTTTGGATATTATTTTAAATAAAACATCGGGTTGATTATGATGATGTTAATTGTAGTAGTGGATAGAGGAAAAACTTTTTCATCAGTGGGATGGTAGCCAAAAAATAACTTTGTTTCCTTAGAAGGGGACTATAGTGGAGGGAAGTGTACTTACCCAAATCCCTGATCCAAACATGGGGAAACACAAGATTCATGATTCGTCAAGAAAATTAATTATTTAAATGGTGTTCTACTATAATTTATCTTAGTATCCATAGTAATTATGGTGCTGACCCCTTGGAGGGGTAATGATATCAACCCTTTGACACTATATAGGGATGGCCTCAGGAGTCTCTTTCATCAATTGTTAAAATATTTCTCGATCATGGAGACAATTTAGAATCACCCAAATACTGTAGAAGAGTTGTGAAACATGGAATGTGATATAGGAATCTAGGTCAAAAAGTGGAATGTAGTTGGTGTCCATAATAAAAAATATTAATTATCTGATGGTCATTATTTCCCAAAAATCATTATTTTATCATTGTCAAAGTCCATTATCTAGTTTTCCCATGCTCTAATATATGCTTTTTATTTTATTGGGGGAAGTAATTTTGAGGACCGACTTTGATACTAGATCTCTTGTAGATGAGGTGTTATATGGGATAACATTCCATGGAATGCTGATGTGTCTTCTAGTGGTGGGGCTATTTATTGACCATGCTAGTACATGATGGGGTGTCAATGGTCTCTTTATTATTTTTAGTGATAAAATTAGCTCGTGTATAATTGGAATGATATCTATCACATGAGGGTGCCAACACTGATAATGAAATATTTCTTATCACTAGTGTGTGAGTGGAAGAATTGGAAATTGATGGTCCAATATATGATTGTAGAGTGAGTCCTTTGAAGGAGTATAAAACATATTCTACCTGAATATACATATAAAAAGATTAGTTAACTTTTTCAAATCATATTATTGGATAGTTAGCTTTATTATATGGACAATTGTCCAAATTTTTTATAGTTTGAGGCAAAGCTACCTTAACTGAACTGCATGAATCCTCAAATGTTAAGATTTTTATAGTGACATGATTATTTCTCTGCTCAAGTCCTAGAATGTGTAGTTGTTCTAATTTGATGAACCCTTGTTGTTTATGGTGATTTATTAAACCCTTTTCACAGATGGTGCCACAAGTACATACCCCACGATGCAAAATCGTCCTCTAAAAAATGTGAATAATTTTAGGGAAGGGAAATTCTTGAGGATAGGGAAGACCTTTATGTTGGTTGTTAGTGTCGTGAGCAAGACCATTGTTCTATAATTTGGCATCTCGGGGTGACTTGTGATATTTCTCGTTGCTTCCCACTATAGGGAGAGTCTAATCAGCATTCTTTTTTTGAATTTGGGATCACAATACCACTCATGTGAAGATGGGACACTACATGGAGGTGGTCTGGAAGAGATGAGGTGTTCCATAGTGGAAGGGGCCACAGAAGCTAGTGGGTAGGCCTCGTATTCAGAAATATTTGTATCCTTAACTTGGTATCAGAACTATGTATTCTATACCATGATCAATGGAGAATGGATATTTTTAACCAATTCATCAACCTATTATGAAATTCATTAGTCTTATTATAGTTGAGTGGGAAACCTCTTTGTTGCCTACTGTGTGGTTGTAGTTTTTGGTGCAACCCAAACATGTAATGCCTCATTAGAAAAGGGAAGCAATCTATTGTACTGTTCTCATGAGGGGATCCAAAAAAGATCATGGAAAAAATGGGGATATTCGTCTTGTGTGGAAATTGTTGGTAGTGTCATAGCTGAAGTTCTAAGGAATAAAAGTCATGGAGGAAATTATTCCTTATTTGGATGGCCCCTTATTTTTTATATCAATAAATGATGGAATTTAGGAACTTATTTTATAAAAATATAGATGTAGATATAGGGTACTTGTGCTCACTAGTTATTCATGTGGAGGTTTTCAATGATGGAATGTAGTTTTTCATGACTTCTACAACACCAGTTCTCCTACCATGATTCCTAACCATGGTGTGTAATAAAAAAATTTAAGTGGAATGCATCATATGATGCGAATGAATAAAATCATAGGTATATATCTGATGAATTTGTATCCCAATATGAACAATGTTATCAATTATCTTTTTTGATACAAGATCCATGTCAGGGATGTATCATTCCAGAGATTCCCAAAATCCATCATTTTCACCGGATTGCGGGAGAATAAATTTAGGTATGGACCACTATTTCTGTTTTTTAAGACATAAACATAATGTTTGAATTTGATGCTATCAAAATATTAATGTGTCCAAAGGTACTCAAATGCTCATGTTTTAAGGTCAAAAGATTCAGTTTTGATTCACCATTTTTTAATTATTTCTATTGGGCCACACATTAATATAGTGATGCACTATTCGTTCCCTGATTTGTCACTTTTGAAAATCCAAAAGCCTCTACTACCATGATTGGTGATGTTGGAACATCGATTGAAATGATAGGATGGGATTTTAGTTCAACTATCTTTGTATTCCTCATTACAACTCAATGAATATTCTGGGTATTCCTCATGAATTTGATTTATGTTAATGAAAATTAATCCTTGTTCCATATCATGGTCGAAAAGGTTAATTTTTCTTCTTCTGTATCCACAGAAACCCATGGTGCGAGCAAATAATAATGTTGGAAAAATATATATAATGATGGGAATTGGGTGTGTTGGGAATTAATAATGTGTTACACTTTTAATGTAAATGGAATATCATTTTTCGGGTATCTTAGGAATATAACCCAGTCCATCTCAGGTTTTTCATGTTGTAATTTTCACCAATGATGTAAGAATTTTATGGATATTTACCCCAGTTCTCTCATTTTCATTGAAACAGTTATAGATTAATTTGAATCTAGTGGGTTAAAAAATTAATTGTCAGGTTGGAAGGTGATCTTATATTTTATGTCTTGAGGGGTTATCTTCATTATATTTTTAATTTGTGGTGTATAAAGTTTGGTCATTGGTTTATAGTCTTTTGGGGATAGTTTTTCAAAGGTTTTTAGTGATTTGTGGATAGGATTATCTCATGTTTAATGTCTTTTAAATAACAGTTATTAAAAGGATTGTTTTATTATGGATATAGTTTAGACACAAGTTTAACATCTTATGGAAACAGTTTGGTTATATATTTTATGTCTTTCGAAGAATGGTAGATTATAGTTGATTTTGTCACTCTGGCGATATAATCATATATTTGGGAAGCTAACTAGTAATGTGTATACATGATGATTTAATGGTGATGCTAATTGTTCAATATTGTCCCTTAGGGGAACTGGACCATGTGTAGTGGGATTGAATCATGTAGTGTCTTATTAAATTCCATATTAGGAGACAAGAATAAAACCCTATTTTTTGTGTTAATAATTTTTTGTTCTTATGAATGGACCAATCCATGTTATTTAATATCATATGGTAAGGTTTAATTCTTCATAGAATAAGTGATATTAATTGATGGTGTGGGAATTACATGTACAACTACCCTAGTGTTTGTGTATTTCACTCCATAGGGGGATGGGTCATTTTTATGCGGGATTCCCTAATGATGATGTTTAATCCCAAGTGAAGGTGTATCATCCTATGGATGTTTGGGGAATATGTGTGTCGGATACCTGGGTGTTATTGTTTCATACCCTATCTAGGGATTTTTTCCCATTGAGGTGTGGGGATTACACATGTGGGTTTAGTATAGCAGGTGTCTCATCACTTGGTGGGGAAGTAGTTTTCTTCACACGATTCTTATAAAAGGTCCATCTAGTGTTCATATCACATGGTAAAGATGTTGTTTCATTATATGTTAGATGTGAACTAGGCATCATGTGTTCGATAAATATGATAACACTATAGTTTAACATCATTTTATGAGAATGTTCTCATGTAATTTAATATTGTAGCACCAGAAAATTTGGTTATATGGTTTAGTTTCTCTTACATTGAACATGGGATTGGACTACACCCATGGGATCTATTTCAAGGTATGATATAATGTTACATTATTGGGACATGAAAATATAAATTTTGGTAGTTCAATTTATGATTCCACCTTTGAGGATTACGTGTCTATTGTACAGGAGACTCTGGGTGGCACACAGAGTAAAGACTAAGACGGTTGGAGGAAAAAGGTTATATCTAAATTATGTTGTATATAATTGAGATAAAAAGGAATTAGGGTTTCTTGGATTAGCTACAAAAATAGATACAATTTTATGTTTCATGCCTGACTCAAAGAGGTCATATATGAGGTTTATGATACTGTCGCACGGGTAATCCTGACATGGGTAATCCCTGTCAATATGGGGCGGCATACTTGAACACTCAACTTTCATAAATATTCTCTTTGTGGAAGGATTCAGTGGGTCAGGGGCTTTAAGTTTATTCAATGCAACTGTACAATTTTATGCACAAGTGGTGTTTCATCGACCATAGGATATTACATAATGGGACTATATAGATCATGGATGCATATGTTATTAAATCTTCTAAAGCCAAGTGAAACCTAGCATTACATGAAGACAGAATCTCTTACATGCCCCCACCTAGACATTAAGGGATGATTAATGATGATATCCCAATAAAAATCAATTGAAATTTTGGGCCCCTATGCTATTGTTCATTTATGTACATTTCTTTTTTTGGTTAATTAGAGGTTTTGAGGATCAAGATGTTGTGGACGAAAGGGTAAAATTTTTGAGAGATAATGCTTGAATGTCGAGTGGTCCATCCAGAAATGGGGGTAATTTTCTATTTATACAAATATGGGAGGATTTAGTTGTGAGACAATAGAAATTTTGACAAATTAGTTTTCTTTTCCCCGTGAATGCTATATGGATAGGGTCATATAAAGAAAATAATTTGATGGTTCCTTTCTCAAAAAATGTTCTGCACTAGAATTTTACTTTGAGTGTCTAGGATAATATTTTAAAGATACCACATACATCATTATTTAAACCCATCTAGAGTTTTTCACAACATGGATTCATTGACAACTCATTTTCAATTCATTTTATTTTCAATCCAAACTTGAATGTACAGTGAAATTCCCTGAGGATGAATGCATTTTGTTATCATGCTATATAATGGACAATTGTGTCCATTCGTGTCTATTTTTATAAATCCCGCATTTTAGTATTTTGAGACATGTTTCTATTGACTATATTACGTTTTTCATAAATTTTATTTCTATGTTGGAGTGAGAAATACAGTATTTCATATTTCTCATGTCTCAAAATTCTCTACCTCTATTTCTCTTTTTGAAAAAACTACTTTTGTTTCCAATCATTAATGAAAATTTGTCTTTCAATCACAAATCCCATTATTATGTGGTAGACATAATAATTGGAATGAAATTAAAAATCCTCATGTTTCCTTATATTCAAATGAAGAAAGATGATATACTCTGACAATTAGAATAATTATATAGGCACATGGTAAAACCTAAAGTAGTATAACATGTTTCTTCTAGAATAATGATATAGATGAAACTAATTCATTCATATACATTGGGTATTTAACTAAAGGTTCTCATATGGATTAAGATGATATTTGGGTGCATTTAGATTCCATAAACCCTCTTCTTTTTTCTTCTGAAGAAAAACCATTATGATAAACCACTACTCTTTTGTATATCCAAAAATCAATGTTAAGGTAAATAATTCAAATGGTATCTCTAAAATTCATTCTTAGGTCTCCCAATATTACTGATATAGAACCAATTATCACCCAAGTATAATTCAAAATACTAGATAAACAAGTCTAATGAAATGTAATATACCTTGTTTCATCTTCCATGCCTTTCTTTATAACATAGTTTCCAATGTATTAATCATACGGCCTAATTTGCATTGGAATGTGTCTGAATTTGTGATTTTGGAAGTGGTTCCCTAATCATGAACAATATAAATGGAATTTGATGAATCCATTTACTATTAGTAAAATATTGATCCCACATATAGGATAGAAAATTTTGATATTATTAGTGAATTTGATTACATAATTAAGGATAAACGATGTCCATAATACACCCATTGTGCTAGGGAATAATATAAAAACCCTCATAACATGATGTTATTAGTTGCATAATTAGATGGAAGACCACAATGGTAGGGTTTTTCATTTCATTCTTGGAAAAATAACCATCACAAACCTCTCTAATTATATTTTTTAATTTTTATTTGATCATTTAACATATCAAATTGTTATATAGTGAACAATGGTTTTATATATTAAAGGCTATTATAGATAATGATTTGAAAATTCACATAAATTTCATAATTGAAGGATGTAAGAAAAATAAATAATGTCTTTTTTGGTACCCAATTGAGTATATATTTCTTTAACATCCATCACACATGCTATTTACAATGTGTTCTGAGGCATCATTAGGGTTGAATATGATTCCATTACAGGTGGGTGGGGTACCACAAATCAATTCTTCACTAATTACAAGATTATATAATTAGAGATACTATTGAACATGATAATAATATATAAGTGTGTGGTTATCATCATTAATACTTCTTTCTTTAAGTAGAGGATAAAATTATTTAGAATCATCTAATACCATGTTGATAAAAACGAAGGCCTCCATTTAATAAAACATTGCATTCACAGTACAATTTTTTGTCACTAAAATATCATTTACAAGGGTAAAGTAGTTAAAAATCTCAGTATATTATCTTGATTTTTTGCTATGGTTCACATGGCTGGGTCTGGTGGGATGGTTTAATTAATGTTGTTTTCGGTTATAGTTCCCATTACCTCATTTTGTGGGATGGTTCTCAAGGAATAATTTGGTATAATTGTACATAGGGTATCATTTAGTTTGATACATATCATTATCCAAATTTTAAGTTCATTAAGTCAATTTATGTTTATACATATTTTATAATTATCAATGACATATTTTCGAACATGAATCATCTCTATAGAATTTATAAATATTACAAAGTTGATATATAGAAAGTATTATCATTAGTTTTTTAGAAGGAGTATGGTTTATGACTCAAAAAATCAATAATTCCTAGATAATGGAATGTTAATGGTATAAAATATTAACGATCATCTGGCCATAAAATGTTTTTTTGATCCCATATATATCATTTTATTTTTATTATTCTTATTTTGGGAGAATGTTTAACACATATGTCATAAGTTCCTCAGGTTCGTCCAATGGTTCTTTACCATCATAGACTATATTTTGTAATATATCCAAGAATATGATCCATTATTGGTTAATGTGACATAGAATATGATGGTAAGAGATATAATTTGAGTGATAATTCTACCCTGATTCATCTAGTTTAATAATTAATGGAAATATGATATTGTTATTAACAAAATTATAGATAGATTATTTTTGAACCCTATACTTATAAAAGGAATACAATAAATTATTTCCCTAATCAATGTTACATCATTTAAAACTTATTTTTTTAATCAAGAGAGTATTTTTATACTTTATTTGACGTCCATATTTATGATATTGGTGTTTGTCAATCACTTTCCATGGTTACCATAATAGAATCATATATACATCTGCTATAGTTGAATCCTACTATACCCATATGGGGACATCAGGGGATGAGTATTGTAGGAACCCCACAAATTAGGTTCCCTAAAAATATTTTGAATAGTTTTTCTTGTGGAATATCTTTTTCAATGGACTACGTTAGACCCTTCCATCTTTCAGTAAAATATTCAACACTATCCTTGTATATATACTTTAAAATTGATTGTTCAATGATATTTTTTTGGTGTTGAGATGACATAGAGTAGGAATAATGAATAGATATATTTACATAATGTAATTGAATCCACATCAAAGATACTATATCAATAAAAAATTGTATAATATAAGGTCTTTAAGAATCATCTAAATCAAGATAACAGTTCTTTTTTGGCATACCCAACACTAATACAAATCGGTAATAGAAATGTTAATAATGCTTCTATAGATATAGTATTCATTAAAATGATGATAATTTTAAATTCCTGTAGTTATGAGAAGGAGGAGTAAATGCCATCCACCAATGATATTTCTTCCACAAGTCATGTACTAGTGCACATTATCAATTCATATAATCTATTTGAGAAGAATTTTCATGTAGTGATTAATGGGATAATATCACATGAGTTCTCCCTATGTGATTTTTTATACATGTAGGTGATGTTTCAATAGTAATAGGAACAATATATAAACAAATATAATTAAATTCAACAGATTCAATTGATGTGACCTCAAATATCCATGGTTATCCACATACACATTTTCATTTAGAGCAATCTCATCCCATTGAAGAGTGTCAATGGAAGGAGGTTTCTTTGAATGATATTGATTATCATACCCAATGGGTAACTTTTTATAACTACAATATTGTGAATATACTTAAGATTATATTTTATAGAATTAATTTAAGCATTCATATATTATATTCATATAGTATCACCATCGTTAGGTTGAGGTTGTGCAGTGGACATAGAATAATTCTAACTAGTTTTAAGACTATGTCATTGGGTGTTGTTCAATGGAATGAGGAATGTGGATCCAAAATCTAGTGATTTAAAATGAATTTATGTTTAACCCTTCCACTAATAAATCTCTAATAGTTTAATTCACACTAAATGGCTCCCATTATTCATTTCTATTAATAGTATCATGTTCTAAAACCTCGTTTGGATAAATACTGGGCATATTTTCTTATATGAAATTATCATTAACAAACATGGATTTTGTAAGTGGTGGTATGTCCAAATTTTTTGTATATATTCCTCCAATAAAAGAAATTAGAGATTAATGTAAGGATAAAAACTTCAATATCCTTTTGTATTTGGGTTTATCTTGGGTTACTGAATTTATAAGTGCATTTCCTCTTTATTTATAGGCTTGTATTTAGATAACTATTAGATGTTGTGCGATACCACAGTATAGAGCTCTATATGAATGAATTATATTTCATGGGTGATGTAATTCCATAAATATATATTTTATGAATTCAAAATATTGTTTCCAATATTTTTATAAAACTTTCTTTGGACTACTTTTGGGATATGCCAATGGGATATAAGGATTTTTCCAGTAGTATAGTCATGAACTTTCGTCCCAATTATAGAGGATAGATCAGCTTGAATTCCCTTGTTCATGGATCCCTAATATAAATAACACATTATTTAACAAATTACATGACATATTCTTGAAAAATTGGGGTTATATTGTAGTTGGATGATATCCCAGATTATATAGATCCATCGTGGGATGTTCCATGGTATCTATCTAAAAGTAAATGGATTCATGCTCACTCACTTCTTGGTATAGAGGGTTGGAATTATTTTTATCAATTTAAATGATACCAAAGTGGATTCATATTGATATGGGGAATGTAAAATCCTATGTTTTGAAATGGAATAACTATTCTCTAGAGCACATGTAACACAACACATAGAGTTTAAACAAAAAATTAAATATAATTATTTAAATGCTACCACTAGAACCAATCCATTTGAATGATTGGAATGAAGATGATTAAAAAAATTAATAAATTATGGTTTAAAATTTTTGATATAATGAATTATTAGGCTACCATTTAATTAGAAATGAAAAACCCCATTTTTAAAGAAAATTGTTTTTAAAAAAACAACTTTAATGAGCAGAATTTTTTTATACAAAAAAATAATCACACATTTTTTTATTATATTAATGATATATTTATATATTATTGAATATAATTTTTAAAATTTATCCTATTTTTTTAATATTCAAGACATCAGAAAAAATAATAATTTTCCCATAAATGATGTATTTTAATAAAAAGACATTTTCACCGACTTTTAATTGCGCATTGGTTTTAAATCTAGTTCCTAACACTTTTATAAATAAAATTTTAAAAAAATAAAATCGTATTTTAAATAATAATATCAAAGTTTTCATTTGTAAAATTTTTGTTATATTTATGAAAACATTCATATTTTGATGAATAAAAAAATTAATTGAAAACATTTTTCTAAATAATTTATAGTGTCAAATTATATTTTTATTGGTTTGAAAGTATATTTAGATAAATTTAATATCATTGAATTCAATTTATTTAATTTATATTATTTTACATTGAATTTAGATATAATAACATTACAATATTTTTAATGTTTTCACATTAATAACTCGTCTTCTCAAACGGTTCACACAATTATTTTTAAATTAATTTTCAAAAATTATGTTTTTTGAATTTTGAAATATTGAATCTATATATTTAATTATTATGTAAAATTTATGTAAATAGTCCCTTTTTATTTTTTCCAATATTAAATTTAACTTTAGTATTTTTAATAACCACAATTGATGGTAAATTGATTAATTAAATTAAAAAATAATATAGGTGATGTTATAAAAATATTATAAATTTTTTATAATTTTATATGATGATTTATTGTTAAATTAAATCATATTTGGGATTAATTTATTTTCTCTGGGATCCACATGTATGTAATAAAGAAATTTATTGCCTTTTAATTGAATAAAAGTCAAATATAACCTACTTCGGTTTTTAATTATTATTTTATTTTTACTAAGTGGTAAATCAAGATAAATATTTTACTATAAATACTAATTGGAAAATACAAGGTTTAAATTCATAATGGTAATTTATTTTAAATTTTTAGGAAATAAAATTTTACCTCAAAAGATTACACAATGATGATATAGTAATTATTTAATTAGTGAAAATATAAAATAAATGATATTATATATATTCAAATAAATATAATATGAAATGCATAATTTTGGAAAAGAATTAAACAAATCATTGACTTGTTATTGTTGCCTTATAATATTTTATTCCTAGATATCATCTTGTAATGATATTTTTAAAAATTCATGTAATGAATAGTATCTAAATTGACAATGATGATATTTTAGAATAAATATTATTTTATCAAACGATAAAAATTAATAAACAATTTAAAATCATAATATGTATTGTGATAATGTTAAATATTTCATTAATAATGTTATTAAGGTTCATTTCATGTTTTATTGAAATCATATTAACCCTTATGGAATAAAAACAGATGTTCTCATGTTAAGCATTAAATAAATTAAATATTGTTTAAAGGAAAAAAAGACAAGGTTAAGAATGTGTCCTAAACCTATGGATTATTTATTCCCATTAAAATATTATCTTCTATGGATCTCAATTTTTATCCATTATGAATTTAAAAATAATTTATATTAATTTAATATTTTTGGAGTTTCCAATAGTTCCCCTCGCCACAAATATAAAAGGGAACCTCCACCCTCAATTATTCACACCACATTGAGACTCATAGATTAACCAAACCATACCACATAATATCATATCATCAATATCCATGTTATAAATATCATATTATTCTAAAAATACCAACCATTAATCCTTTAAGAAGATATCTAAATGAAGTCTTCTGCAGAAGAGGTAATAGTTTTTTTACCAACTCATCCAAGTTCATTTAGTGTTCTAATTCATATTCATGTGTTATATCCCTGATAAATAAATATATCAATTATAAAATAAATTATGATATGTTATTATTTCATGGTAAAACCATATATTACCTTTTATCTATGCTATGATCATTGAAAATGACGTGCATGTGTTTGTACGACTTACCGTCTCCTGGTCGTGGTGTAATCTCTTTTTCATAAATACATTACATTGATTGGAATAATTAATGAAATAATGGATAGATATGATAATTATTAATATATATTTAATTTTTTAAAATTTATATACCATCAAATTTTTTACCCTTTCGCCATTATGGAATGTTATCGTTGTTTGTGCATATGTATAGCCTACCATCTCCACTATGGGATTAATTCATTTTTTAGAATAACCATTAAAAAATTCTTATAAAAATTCATAAAATATATATTATTTTTTTACATTAAAATGATATAATTATGAATATGTCCCAAATATATCAACGTCAAATGAAATAGGACATAGACCGAAAAACAGACATAGTAAAATGAAGCAGTGAACACCCAAAACAAAGGTAATAATGAAATATTACTCACAAAATGATAAAATAGGATAATATATAATCACATATATATCAATATGGAAATTTTATAAATTAATAACATTATTTAGACCACTATTAATCAGTTTAAATCATTTAAAACTAAATTAATATACATGTTAAGGGTTTACTTCACAATGTCTATTTTATTCAGATTGTTTTTGTTTATGTCTCTGATGGGGAATATCTTTCATCCTTGTCCATGTTTTGTAAAAAAATTAATTTCTTTTAAATATTATAGTAAAAATTTATAATTTATTTTAACCAATTTTTTATATTTTTTAAATTTTTTTGAAATAAATTTATTTTTTTAATTTTTTTAAATTAGGTATTTTCCGTTTTTCAAGAAAAAATATGGAATAAATGTTTTTTAACAAATGTGGCATCAGTGGATCTTTTTTTGTTCATGAAACCATAGTGCTATTAAAATTATTTTAGATGTATAAGAGGTTATTTTCAATTAAAACTTTTTCATTAATAAATGTGATTCTTTTAAAATAAATTATTTCAATGTAATAATGGTTCTATTTCCCTTAAGAATTTTCAATGATTTTATTATTGTATTTTATTCTCTATCTAGACCAATTGTTGAACATATTTCATTATTGATATTGATCTATTAGGATATCATCTAACACATTTTATTAAATTGGTTATGATCATTTTGACTATTGATGCTATCTTTTTATTCCATTCACCATATTACATGGAATGGTTTGTGATTATGTTTAATAATTATAGACTCTTATTACAATTTCATACATATATTTTTTTTATGCATAACCCCATTTATCTGATAAATTTATCAGACTTAATAATTAATTTTATGGGCCTAGTATATTCCTTATATGAATATCACTATGAATTTATCAATTATTTAATTTTCCTTTATTCTTGTCATATTATTCAAATTTATTGAATAAATTGAATGTATGTAATTTGTTTACCTTTCCAAATATTTTATGAAATATTTACTCATATCATACATTTTACACATACCCTTAATAATATTTTGAGAACACCCCTTCTATATATTTTATTTTTACCCTATATTCAAAGGATTATACTAGGAATGATATGCAGGATTACTCAAATGGGGAATAATTGAGGACTTAATGATTTTTTTTGTATTTTATATCATAAAATGTAATTTGAGTTTCATGTATGTATCTATTTTACCAACAATAATATACTACTTGGTAATTTGGGATGTGGTTTGTGTATATTATTCCAATGTAATAAATTATTAAATAACTATGGGAAACTGGGTTTAGAGAATTTACTAAAGGTGTCAAAGAAATTTTAGTAAAATCAATGGGAACAATATTTAGTAAACCATAGAATGGTGAACAAGACACTATTAAAAATTTTGGAAATATATCCAAAAAAACTATGATTCATCTTTAGTGATGATTTATAACAAAATTCTTAGTTTAAATTATACAATTCACAAGATTTAAGATAATAAATTAGGTTTCATAATGTAATGTTTTAATATAGTGTGTGATGTTTTTTAGAAATTGGACCTTGTGGAAGGAATGGAAACCATATCAACACAAATAATCCATTTATGGATATAAATTATATGTAAGTTAGTGATGATTGTGTCAGAGATACAACTAGAGCTGAACATATAATAACTGTACTAGGAATGTTTACCTAGGTTTTGAGCAATAACCATAACTATATTGGACAACCATATCTATAACATGGAGAAACATTATTCAATCTCAATATGAGAAAAAAAACTCCATCATTAAACGACACTAGAAATCTATTTTTAGAAGATAAATTTATAATGTCCATACATAATAAGTATTTATCACTTTGGGAATTATTGAAATAGAGAATGTTGTCATGAAAGTTTATCATCTTTCAAGATATGTAGATCTATGGTGTTCATTGATTCGAAACACTGATGAGGATTATAAAATATAAAACATGGGATGAAATAATTAAAAGGATCCATTTATAGAAAAATATTTATTATCACAAACATCATGTGATAATAGAGATACAATTCTTGAATTAATGATAGAAGGATTAAGAGAATGTTTCTAAGTATAAAGAAAATATTACATTATTATCAAGAATTGTTACAAAATAAATACATAAACCAAACTATATAATTTATCATTTATTTGAAGGTTCATACGAAGTTCACTAGTCTCCCAAAATTTCTCATCATACAAGGATTTATTCTTATATTATATCAAGTTATAGAAAGAATTATAAATGTCTTATGAATTCAAGCGGAACAAATAGAAGAATATGATGGTGGATGAAGAGTTTGATAATGGGACGAATGGAAATAAGTATTTTCCAACCTGTGATACTTGAATAATAAAACACTAAGGTACATGCATCAAATGAAAATTTTATTGTTTGATGTATAGGAAAAATGACACCATGCTCATTATTACAAGGAAAATATTGAATTTTCTATAGTTTGATGCTTATAATACAAGGATATGGGTAATTATACAAATATATTCCACAACAGTAATGTAAATATACCTTATAAGAAGAAAAGGGATCATGTCCTAGCTTGTTCATTTACGAGGGTCAATGTGGAATAATTAATGTATTTTTCTAGTAATATGTATCATAATATATATAACTATTGTATTACCGTATTTAATCTCTAAGGATTTTTAATAACACATGTTTTTATTTATGATTTATAGTAATAAAGTTATATATATATATATATATTATTTCATAATATAAGTTACATTATGTGGTTTGGGGAATCTAATGTTAAGTTTCTTATGGATATTTAGTGCCATTGCTTATAAATTTTCGGTCATTGACTTTGGATAGATGTATTTTGGATGAGTGTTATGGTAAATATTTTTTTAGTTGATTAATTTGAAATATGGATAATTTTGTATGAGGTTAATATAATTTTTATCATAATATATAACATATTATAACAACTTTTCATTTAGTAAACAATTAAAATCTAATGGGCTGACTCATGGATATTTTTAATAAATTTTTTTAGGCATGAAGAAATTACCTTGAACATTTATTTCCATGTTTTAGGGACAATATATGAATAGATCGAAGCATAATTGAAGGAATAAATTATTCTTATGTTGTGAATGGAAATAAATATTCTGATTATATATATTAAAATAATCTCTCAACTATAGGGAAATTATTTTGGATAAAAAATTTCCTTTAACTTTCTATAGTGATAAATAAATAGTCTTTTAACATATATAAAATATATGGTTTTTTGTTTGATAAATTTCTAATGTCTACGTTATCAATCACTCTCCATAATAACATCATAGTAATATTTATCTTTCATTTCCAGTTTTTAACTTCTCCCTAATGCTACCCAATTCTAAATCCTAATTATTTGGTGATCTCTACATTCCAATTTCCCTCTTATTAAGAGGTTGTTTTATTAACCATATTTTCGATGTGGGTTCCCTCTATGACATTTTGAATTATCATACTTTTATTTTTTATTTGATGTTTTAAAATGAAAGGATAAAATCAGTTTAATATGGGGAGAATTTAAAATCATGATCTTTTAAAAGGAAATACTATTTTCGATAGAATACATGATACGCCACATCGAGATTAAACAAAAAATTATATATTATTATTGCCATATTATCATTATGTACTTGTTTATAGAATGGATGGAATGAAAAAGATTTATTAAATTATTAATTTACAGTTTAAAAATTTTAATATAATGTCTTATTTAGTGTCAAAATGATTTTAAATGAATATAAGACCTTTTATTAAATGGAAATATTTTTCCAAAAAACTATTTAAATGTGGAAATGTGTAGTTTTTACCAATTAAATAAATAAATCAAATTTTTAGGATTTAATTAAAAATATAATTATATTATACATTCAATATAATTTTTAAAATTCATTCTATGAGTTTTATAGACATGATATATAAAAATTTAAATTTTACAGATAAATAGTTAAATTTTCATAGAAAGACAATTTTATAGATTTTTGATGGGGAGATTATTTTAAATCAGTTTTTTGACACTATTATAAGGTATGTATTAAAAAATAAATTTCTTATTATATATAGTAATTTCAAAATAAACAATTATCAGATTTTTTATTTTGTAGATAGGTTTCTTGTTTTGATGAATTGTGGAAAAAACTAGATTTTCTTTAAAAACATATTCTTCATTTAAATAATTTATATTGTTAAATTATATTTTTTATTTGTTTTAATGTATAATAATATTATTTTGATATTAGCTAATTATATTTAGTTCATTGGAATTTTTTTCACATGGAATTTAGATATAAAATCATTTCAATCTTTGGAATATTCTCACTTTAATAACACGACTTCTCAAACCATCAAAATGAATAATTACAAATTATTGTTACAAATTTTTTTTGTTTTGAATTTTTAATTATTTTGTTCATATTTGTAATCATATATTACCAATAATGTAAATATGACCCTTTTATATTTTTTTAATATGAGTAGTAATATTACAAATTCTAATTACCACATTTAAGGGTAAATCTGATAATTAAGGTTAAAATTTTTTGTAAATATTATAAAATTTCCATAAAAAATTACTTAATTTTATATTAGGAGTTATTTATTTCCTAAATAATCATTGGGAGTATTTTATTTTCTCTTGGAGAATCTTGGATGACTTTATGCAATTTAAAGTAATATATTTTAAAGAAAAGAAAATATGTCATAATCATGTTGTTAAAAAGTATTATATTTTTAATATGTTCTTATTCAGAACATATATTTGACTGTAAAATTTTTTTTCAAACCTATAATATATATATTCATTTTTTATTTTTTTTAATTATTAGGAAATAAATTACCCACTTAAATACATACCAAATGATGATGCGATGATTATATAAATAACTAAATTATAAAATAATTGATAGTATAAATATTATAATAAATATTATTTGACCTAATTAATTTCATAGAACAATTATATTTAAAATTATACATTTTAGTGGTTTTTTTAATAATTTATTTTGAAGATATCAGGCTGTTGTAATATTTTTAAAAATCCATGTAATGAAAAGTATAAAAATTGACATTAATGATATTTTAAAATAAACATCGGTCAATTAAATGATAAAAAATTAAGAAATATATTAAAGTTGGAAAAATAATTCTAATAATGTATAAACTTTCATTTATGTTCCATTTATTTTTATGTATTTTATTATTACTATATTAATCCCTAAGAAGTAAAAACACATGTTTTCATGATAATAGTTAAATTGATTAAAAAGGGTTAAAGAAAAATGATAAGTGTATGAATATGAACTAAACTAGTTTAAAATTTATTTTTTTATAATATTTAAACCCATACTATTATTAAATTTTAAATTAATCAATTTTTAAACTTATTATAATTGAAGTTTAATTTATATTAATTTTATATTTTTTTGTATCCAAAAATTCCCCTGAACTCAATTGTAAAAGAGAACCTCCTCCATCACATAGTCATACCATATTAATCATTCTAGATCAACCAAAACATTATCATTTAAACTCTTAACAACATTATACAACTTCTGGAGATATTTTACTTCTAAAAATACAATCCCCATATAGCTTATGAAGAGATCTAAAAAAATATCCGCTGAAAAAGAGGTAAAGGTTTTTACCAACTCATCCATGTTTATTTCTTTATATAATTCCTCTTAATTTATTTTATAAAATATTAATAAATAATTCTAATATAATAATTTTTCTGATATTTTATTATGATAATGTAAACAAATATCCATCCTTTTATCCATTCGATAAAAAATGAGAACATTGTGTGTGCGTGTGTATAGCGTAATGTATCTACACTGTGGTGTATTCTATTTCTCATCACCAATTTAATTTGATTCATATAATTATAGAAATAACAAAAATATATGATAATTAACACATGATAAATATTCTAGATACATTAATATACTCTCACCTTCATTACACTACCACAATTAAGGGATTTATACTATCAGTCATGTGCATATACAACTTACCATATCCACCACACGATCTGATAAATTTTCCATGTTATCTATTCAACAATGACTAAAAAATTTATTTAATCAATAAATATAATATCTATGAACTTAATATAATTATTTCTATGAAATAAATATTTCATATTCATAATAATGTGGAATTATGAAAAAGAACATGCATTGGAAAATGAAGAAGTTGACAACTGAAACAAGGGTAATGATGAAATATTATTAACAAAACATTATAAAATGATAATATATGATATAAAAAATTTGGATATGGTTCTAGTATAAATTAATTAAATGAATTAAACAATTATTTATGAGGTAAAAATATTTTTCAACCAACGGAAAGTTAATGGTCTGGGATTATTCCACAATCTAATTATTAATTGGGACAGTTTATGTTTTGGTCTCAAATGAGAAATATTTGTCGTCCATATCCATGTTTTCAATAAAAAATTATTATTATTTAGTATTATAATGTTAATTATTATGTTTTTTACCCATGTTATACTTTTTATAAATTTTTTTCCAAGAAATCATTTTGTCTCATTCAAATGATGTACTTTATAACATTTTCGATAGAAGAATATGAATATTTTTTTTTACTTAGGCATCATAAAAATATTTTTAGAGTGTCATCAAAACATAATTTTTTTAATATTCCTTTAAATTTTTAAAATTTTCTTATAAAATAAAATTTAACTTTTTTAAATGTGTGAATCTTTATAAAAAAATTGTTTGAATGTACAAAATGGTTGTGTTTATCTCATGATTTTCCATTGATTTTATTTGAGTATTTTATTCTAATTCAACACGATTGTTGAATATTATGATTAATTCATATGTATATATTAGGAACTAATCTAACATATTTTACAAAATGGTTTCTGATTAATCTGAATAAGAATGATCTATTTTCTGTATCATTCCCCATATTACTCAGAATTGTTTGTAATTATGTTTAATGATTGAGAAATGTTATTTACATTTAATAAATATAAATTTTTTTTATGTTTCACCCCATTAATATGAGAATTTAACTAGACATATTAAATTATGGTATTTGTACTCTATAGCCGCTTAAATTATTGGATGTTATCATGAGATAAACTAAATTTCGTTTTGGTTAGGGTCTTACCCATTTATTAGATTATTGGTAAGAAGCCTTAATAATGTTAGATTCTTGGAATGATGGCCTGAGAGTATTATATTTATAGAAAAAATACTCTAATGTGTATTTTATATGTTCATAATTATTTATTCCATCATTATGAATTTAGTTATTCATATTCCATTTGAGTATTTGATTAGTTATAATATCCATGGTTAACATACATTGTCTTTTGATTACTAATAAAAAATTATTCGATTATATTTCATTATTTTCATATAATTCTCAAGGTATTGAATAAATGGAATGTGTTTCAATTACTTACCTTTACCTATTATTTAGACCTTATTTACTTATATGTTCCACTATATTATATCATTGCTAAACATTTGATCTTTCCACTTTTAAATGATACATTTTTTTGAGGCTTGAAAAAATTATATTATGAATGATATGTAGGGTTACACAAAGGGGGAATAGTAGAAAAGTATGATTTTTTATATTTTATTTTTTAAAATGTAATTTGAATCTTAAGTATATATCTAGTTTACGAAAGACAAATAAACTATTCATTCTATTATAATGTGATTCATTGTTTCTTTTTCCAATGAAATAACAAAACCACTAATTTTAGGAAAATTGGGTTTTCATATTTATAGGTATATCCTATAAAATTATTTCCAATCTACATGGTGTTTTCCTCTATGATCATAGCCTCTCAAAACTATCATATTAATTCACTAAAAGCTGAAAATATCCATTCATGGGGCTATTCATTCCCTTTAACATTCACTAAATAAAATTGTAAGAACTGGGTATGTGAAACTATACAGGGTTCCTCATTGATGAGGGTATTCTAGAGGTGATAGAGACATAGTATAAATGTTACTTATTCTATCTCTTTATGGAATCCAATGGTTCAATATGACTTCACTCAGGTAGGTTATAAGTCCTGCTACCTCATTGTGTCTTTATCCTGAATTCATTTTGGATTTAGATATATAATAAAAAACCTATCATTTCAGTATCACCATATAAAATTCAAGGTTATTCAACATATTCCCTATGTAAAGGACTCTTTTTGGGTTCACTATTTTATGTTGGATGTATTTTACTCATCCTAGGCCCCTATTTATTGTTTTAATTTCCACTTGACTCTATATCATTTCAATATTTTTTCCCTTTCGATTACATGGGGTTGTGAGGATAGGAATTTATATCAATTAAGAAAATGTTAGGTAAAATAATACCTTTTTGATTCATGTTTCATATTTTTTAATTGTATTATAGGATAATTTTATGTTCATGAATCAAAATATGTAATAATAGATCATACCATTATGAAATGTTTCACCAAAAAAATTCATTTTAGAGGAAATTGCACATTTGAATTATATTTTATTGAATGTGGTCTATATATTTGGTTACACTATAAGTTAGAGCCATAAAATAAGTCAATCTATAACTTAACACAATTATGGTTGGGGATAGAATCCAAATATTGGACGAAAGTGGTATTTTTTATTTATTGTAAGCACCATTAAGGGAACATCACACGTATCCCAATGAAGGTAATAAAACCAAACATGTTTTATATTGATAAATTGGATATGTAATTACTTTTAAGGTCATGTGTTTAGAAATATATTGTTCCTTTTATAGTTAGGAACCCATTACCAAATCCAAGTAGTTTATGGTTATTATGATTGTATTACTTCCGGGAAATGGGTTTGTGTGGGACATTCACATTACTATCTTTTTATATTTTACTAAAATAAAAGATTTAGTTAAAATTATTTTATAAACTAAGAAGAAAAACCTTAAAAGAGGAATATAAGTAATATAATATAATAATATTGACTCAATACATATTTGAAAACTATGAGAATTATCTCTACTCTAATAATTTTAGGAGGTAAGGTGGATAATCAAAATGGAATTTTTATATGGAAACTATGAAGATGACTACAAGTTAAGTAATTTAAAATTATAAAGAGAAATAACATGAATCAATATAATATAGAAACCATGAATTGTATCTCAACTCACTCTAAGGAATTATAAGACAACCTAAAATGTTATCATAGGAATCTTAGGAGACCACAAACATGACTCCCACTTCTATAAAATGAATTACAAGAAAACTAAAATAATATGCCATTTTGATACTCATATGTTGGGTGAATCTTACCAATCCAAATTAATTACTAATCATTCCAAGAAACGGCCATCTATGGGGTATTTTTCAGGAGAAATAGGAAATTAACTTTATATGATATTATATAATATGAAGAATACTATGAACACAAATATCATTCATTACATCCACAAAAAAATGAACCCTCAATATTAAAATGATCTACTACTACTCTTTAACAAGAAATGACATTTCGAATAATATTAACCTCACTGGTCTTAAATATTTACATTGATATCATCCCTAATAGAATATCTTTTAAACTGATAATGATTCTTTCCTAGATATTCTTATAATGATATCTCTTTAACCTTGAAAATGACAATATAATTAATGAACGTGACAATAAATTCATACAAAAACTCATGAAATAATAATTTCCCCAATACCAAAACGAAAATCTAGGGACTTCATATTTCTAAAAAGAATTATGAAAAAATTAATTTTATAAAAACACACCTGAAGGTAGGGTTTGTGATATATTTCTCATTAATTATATTTTGGTGGTATCCCAACATTAAATTGGTCTTCAAGAATAAATAATCACCACCAATTTATTAATATGATCATCAACACACATGTGGGGATAACAGTTCTTTTTTGGTTACATGATTCAACTAATGGTAATTGATATAAAATATCAGACCAACATTCACCATAATATCAAAAAAAAACCGATGAACCAAAGAGTGAAATGGTATACCATATAAAACCAATCTCTAATAGATCATCGATATGAGCCCAAAACTCCAAGAAATCATAATGATCTACTTGATTAGGAGATATCGAAATCAAAGAGATCCCAAGTTGTAACTCTGCCCTGAATAGGATATCACATCTGGAGGGTAAAATCAAAACCACTTTAGAAAGAAAATAATAAAAGAATCCAAATAATCAAAACCACCACTGTTTGAAGATCTACTGATAACTATATCAGGCACTATAAATAAAAATAATGATTCCTTATATACTTATGAACCATATAATACTCCTTCTTATAAATAAAAATTATATCATTATTGTAATAGATTTATATAAATCAATAATAGCCTCTAATGAATAGGTATATTCCATCCCAAGGATGATAACATATAGTTTTATCCAAATTACAAAAAAAATTCAAAGTCGATTGATGTTTCCATAACATCAGTTCCAAACTCTGACACTCCTCAAAAAATCAATACTATCAAAAAATATGTGTATTAAACACTAAGGTAACTAGGGGTATCTCTACCTTTAGTAAAAAAAATCAGATCATGGTGTGAGTTATAAAATATTGTGAATATTCAGAATCAAACATGGAATGTACAATGCTATAAGATAAATAGATGGTTCCTTGTATAAAAATTTTGTCCACCTTTCATTTTTACCTCCATAATATACATCCTACTATGAATAGCTCTTAATATTTTGTAACCCTAACGATGACCACCCATATAACCCCACATTTCGTAAGTTCCCTATTTAATAGGGATGCCTAGGGTCTATCATTTTTCTACCCTATCTCTTATCTAAATAAAAAACCATAATCTGTCTATTTTTACTAGTATTTCCTTAGAGTAAAATATGGAAATGGTTTCAGATGTGGTAATAAAATATACCCATATTGACTATTAATTGTGGTAAGAAAATAATTTTTATGATTATGACCTCCATAAGAAAATAAAACCATATATCATCTCTTAGTATGGACCTAGGAATAATCAACCCTAAAAATTAGAATAATTGAGATGATACAAACTCCATGTCTGTTAAATTTTTACTAGAACTATAAAATAAAAACATTAATTGTATACTTTATATTTTGAAGGTTCTGATAACATACATAACAAGATATAATTTCACATTGTAGCATCATTTATTTCACCATACCCTCTCAAATCTAGGTGATGTATTGTTAACAAAAATGGGGTGACCTAGCTGGAATTTATAACTGTAATGCCACCTGGATATAAACAATCTATACCTATTAATATGATGATAGTCAAAATAATATCAATGAGAATACTTAAACTAAATTATAAACTCATGAAAACTATATCTCCATTACCATATAGAAATAGGCTTCTATCTTCACTCATCTATCAATAATTAATAAAGAAACATGGAATGAAACAAACAATGGATCTTCACCTAAGATATCATTAACTCCACATTGTCTCTTATAATTAGAATCAAACCCTAAATTTTATAACACGTTAACAAGCTAATGGAAAAAACTATTTAACACACCTTCATTAAATAGATCATAATTATTGCATTCCTTATCTCCTTTATCCATATCTTTGACACTTGATTAGATAAATTCCCTTTATACATTTGCATTATATGACCCTAAAAATAAAACATAATTTTACCATAAAAATAATAATTCATAGTTTAAACCCTATTATGTTTCATAATAGAATTTTGTTTCACATATTCCATATAAACTACACATTGAAACCCTCTACTAGTGATTAAAGTCATGTTATAGGGCCACTGGAAAACGAATTTTTGATCCATAATTAATGTATTTGTAATGGAAGTTTGTTTGTCTTTAGAGAGGAATGTATATTATATGTGTTCTTATCTTAATTAAATGTTTCATTATAATAAATATATAATTTTATTATACAAGTATAGATTTAGTTTTAAATGATGTTTTCAAATATACTCTCACATTACATGTTAATCCATGATTCTGATTTCACTATTCTTTTTTATCTCTCACTATGTCATATATCACTTAATTTTCCTAAGTGAGAAGTTTAAGATAGATAGTATCTATATAAATATCACCATATTATCAAACCCCACATATCCCTAGAGATCATAAATCTATAATCACTAATAGGTAAATCCACTCCTCAAGATTTTATGTATTTGAAAAAACGTTATTGGAAAGTGTTTATATTGTGTTGAAATTGGGAGGATAAATTTGACATGTAAAGAAACAATGAAAACTATTAATTTTTTAAAAGAAAAATTAATTAAAAAATGAATAGAAGAGAAAATGAATTAATGAATAAAAATCCATAAATTGGGTGAATGGATTCATATAGAGTCTCCTCAACTCATCCACTAATCAATTTGTGTTCCATAACTTGATATTTGTAGTTTAAATTAAATGGAAAGTAGTCTGTAGATCAGCTCATTATTGAATATTCAAATAATTAGCTCTTATCCTATTGAATAGTTACTAATATTATAATATATTGATCAATGTTCCTTCATTTTTCACAGAATTCTCTATCGTATGTGGAAAAGCTCTTTTTCCCTTTTATTATTATTTAAATTTCATCAAAAATAGTACTCAATTTCGTTAGGGTGATTCTATAATATGATTATTCCACATGTTAAGTTCTAGGTTCTAGATATCACCCAATAAAATCTTTAAAAATTTAATTTTCTTAAAATATTTCATTCCCATAGTCAATATTTGTACTCAATCTAGAATAATTGTTGCTGAAAGAGTTTTAGTTTTTCACATATGGGTAGATGATAACTAAGGTAATGATTGGGCCTTGGTATAGTGGATTTAGATATAATTTACATAATATGGTAGAATTAAATATTGGACATGTTATTACCATGATCAGGTCTGGGAGATTCAAAATAATAGGATTTCATAGATATTTTCAAAAATGGGAATTTTATATGATTGACTTTGACTCAAATTGAGATGCAATTTGGGTGAATGCAGAAATGAATCAATAGATCACATATGGGGTAATTCAAGAGTTTGGTTTGTAAATGGATGGGTGGATTAGTATGTGATGTGAAATAGAAATTTTTTTTCTGATATAACATATATATGTGTTTGGTATATTTAGTATAGGCATGGTTCACATGCCCTACTGTATTCAGTGATGCATTATAGAGATCTCTTTAACAAATTTCATCAAGCACCATGTGTGTACCATTATTTGAAATCATTCTCGGTGGATTGGGAATGGAAAAGACCTCATTTTTTATGGACACCCATATAGGGAACACACACAATAACTCTAAAAAACTCTAATCACAACAGTCTCATCATCTTGAAGCTCAGATTTCTCAGTTTCTGATTTCATTATCAAACTTTTTCACAAATTAAAATATATAATTTATATTAGAAATTGGATTTTAGAAGATCTAAATGAGGTCCCATATATGTTGGATCAAGATAAATACGTATGAAATATATTTTTTGACCCCATATTAGATTCTTTATCACTATGGATCATTAGAGGCTTCATCACACATGAATTATCGATGTTGAAGTCTCGAGTGGGACTCGATTATCATCCATATCCTTCATATTTTTCACTATGTTATAGGAATTATATATCATTTAAAAAATAATCCTTATAAATCAACATGATTATTTCTATTTCTCACAAATTGTTCCATATGATATTAGTTGTAATATGAGTTGTATTTGTAATTACACAATTGTCATGAACAATTGGTCTCAAAAAGATCTAATTTTATATTGATGTATTTAACAATCTTTCTGACTTTCACTTCAAGAATAATTATCTCAATAATTATTTCAGCATGTTTCAAGATTTATTTTTGACACATTTAACCATGGAATTATATTTTATTTGGTTGGAAATATGGTCGAACATGAGAAGGTTATGGTTTAATTTTATGGTATAATTGATCCTATAGAGGGGAAACAATTGGTTAAACCATCATATCATCACCTTATAAGTGTAAGTTATGTTCAATTCATAATCATGATGTGTTAAATTTTATGCAGCATGGTTTATAAATCTTCTTTCCTATGGTAGGTTCACAAACCACAAATGGGAAATTTTTTGTTAGTGAGTAGGATTCATTAAACATTTTGAGATCGAGATGTGTTTCTGGTTCGTTCACTGGCCTTGAGTGTAAGGATAGGATAATCCATAAGCTTATGGTAGGCGAGGAGTGGTCTTATGGAATTATACTTTTTTATGGGGAATCTTAAATTTGGTTGGTTTTATGGTTGAATTATTTTTGACAGTATCTTCTTTCCTTTGATATTTTTACACACATGGTCATTTGATAGGCCAAATTCTCACTTATTTTGGTCACATCTGGTCTAAACATGGAGTGAATTACCATTTTATGTTGACTAAATCCTTGACTGATTCATCGCACAGTCACCTCAACCTGATCCACTTTTTTATTTTCAACCTTTATAATTGGGATTCCATACATAGTTAATTAAATGTTCATATTTTCATAGAATAAACCTATAATTTAATATCATGATTAAATTCCATTTATAATTGAATTTTACAAAATTGAAATTCCAACTTCATGTCTTTAAAAAATATATTCCAAATAATTTATTTAAATACCATATGCTCAAATTAGAAAACATGTTATGATTTTAGTACCAAAAATATATATTTTGATTAAATTTTAAAAATGAGTTACTAAGTAAAAGAATATAATCTTTATCCACAATTAAATAATTAAAAAGTTTTTAGAAAGTAACAAAATTTGAATTAATTACCATGTTTTATATTTTCTTGAGGGGATTTATGAATGAAAAGTCAAAAAATAGCTCATGATTTGTATCATCTCACTCAATCCACCTCACATAAATGATAACATTGTTTGGAAATTTAGTGAATTAGATTATTTGAAGAGATGTACGATCCTAGAATTATGTTAAAAAGACACATAATAACAGAATTATATATTCCAATATTTTTTTAATTAGGATTCCTACTTGATGAATTTAATCCACTATCTCATCTCAATTCCCACACAAGTTCAGGATTTTGTTTGTTAATGGAATTGATCCTAAAATATTTTTGTTTTTATCAATTAGGTAATTCCTTCATATATTTTCCTTAATATCCCATCATAAGGATCATTTTCACACTTCCATGCTATGACTAAAAGTATATTAAGATATGTCAACTGCTGCTCCAATATCCAAGTTCAAAATATTACACATGAATCTATCACATTTGAAAATTAAAATAGAAATAAATTTTCTAAAATATATATTTTCAAAGAACATATTGAATTATTTGATATACAATTGGGTTTAAACTATACCAATACATCAACTATCCCTTTGAACTAATTAAAATTGTCATTTTAATAAAGAAATGATTGGTTAACAAGATCCTGAATTTCCCTAACTCGAATTTAATTTTTAACACGCACATATAAGTTCTTATATTTATAGTAAATATATTCATTTTATATACCATTTATTTTTTTTACAACAAGGAATATGTTTATAACTGATTTTATTTTATGGATGGTCACATAGGTATTACTCAAAAACAAAAGTTTTATTAATTGCATTTTATTTACATACTCTTATCCACTCATGTTATGATTTTTGGATCTACTATGTTTTTTTCAATTACAAAAATATTATTAGATATTAAAAAAATAATTATATATAATAAGTTTTATGTTAGGTTATTAATCTTAAAATATTTACTATTTGAGAACCATTAAAATCACTCTATTTCTAGACAATTTTTTTTCAATGGGAAATCCATCAATTAAAGTTTTATTATACTCAAAACCCAAATATATGGCTTTAAAAATTATATACATACTCTAAATGAAGATTTTCCCTGGCTCGTTGATTTTTTTATTTAATAAATCACATATAAACAAACGATTTCATAAAATGTATTTATATCCTATGATAATTTGTTTTTACCTCATCCTTATATAAAACAACATTATAATTTATTATAATACACATTATTTAAGATAATATAGATTTTATGAATGGATATACATACCAATATAATGAAAAAAGACACAATTTTGAATTCCTTTATTCAATGATTGCAGGGATAAATTTTAAATACTCCATTGGATCTTTCTTGGGGTCATCATTATAATGCTTCACATGTAACTTATTAACCATTAATGGTTACATTAAATCTTCTACAAATATATCAACTACACTATATTGAAATGTTTTAGTTACTATTAATGGATTAGTAAACATGGGATGATGTTTACGAGGCATAATCTTCCTCCTAGAGGTGAATATTTTCAATTTTCATCAAAACTCAAATTTTATATCCTAGATGAGAATTTTATGGATAGAATAATAATTCATCTTATAAAATGGTGAATTATAATAATGTTTCCATCTAATTTATTTATGTTCCATAATATTTATCATCATTTTAGCTCTATATTATGAAAATTCTATCATTAAATTATTCATTACACACTGAGGCTTTTAGATCAACTGAAAAGGTGGGTGAGAGTAATCTCTATAATTGATTTTATATGTGTACATAATAAATGGTGTTTTGTAAGAATTACTATAATTATATAATTAATAATCTTGAATATTACTGTACTAATTTCTAGTTGGTTGTATTATCACCTCAAGAATAATCTGAATACCTCAACCTGACACATCATCATGCATGTTTTTTTGTGGGTCTAATACAGTTGAGGTTTTATGATTAACTCTATATTTCTTAAAAGGAACATCCTTTTTCCTATTATAGAAGTTTGGACCATTTTCATATATTTTTACTCCAAGAACATTAAATAAAAAAATAATGTTTGTTATTATAAACAAATGAAAACCCTTGAACCAACAGTTATGATATATTTTTCATTAATACACAATAAAGAATAGTCCACTATTACCAATAAAGTAAAATACCCTATAGACTTTGTAAATTATACCATGATAAATAATATCTAGACATCAACTATTTCTAAAAAATCTAGGGTTTTGGGAATGTCATTTTTTTGGGAATTCAACCAATAAACTAAGATTTTGGTCATTCTTTATAAAACATATGTGTCTCTTCAAAAATTAAAATCCCAAATAATACAGTAGAAAAATGTTCATGTATGTTATGTGAGGTCTAAAATTCTTCCCACGTGTATTTTTTTTATAAAATTTAACAGAATTTTAAATTTATTCCATAGGGATGTATCTATTAATTTTACATTCCTTAAAAATCGTCAATAAATATGGATCTTCCCAGATATAATACTTTAACATTTATTTTCTTTTAGATGATTAATGCTTAAAAAAAATTGGTACCTTTTATGTGACGAAAAAATTGAAACATTGTACATAACAAGGAACTCATGTGGCTTAATATAGCTTTTCACTAGTTAAGGAATCATTCCATTTCATTTTAGTGGTTGTATCTACCCCCAAAACCTCTATTAATCTACTGATGTGGTCAGCATATAGATTTTTACTTCCCAGTTTTCCATTGACTTCCACATCAAACTATTAGATTATAAATAATCATTCCACTAGTGTTATTATTTTATTTATATTTTTGATCAAGTATCTTAGTGTTTCGTGGATTAATTTAACAGTTATTTTACATACTAAAACATAAGATAGAAAATATTCTAAATCTATATCAATTGAATAAAAAAATATATTATTATTATATATTTTAGATGGGTTGGGAACAATATTTTTGGCTTCATAATTATATATCACAATGGATAAATTATAGTTTTCTAGGAAGATTATAGGGATTGGGATCAGACACATATTTAGCTTATCAAAATTAATAAATCAACAATCGTTAAAAAAAATTATGTCCCTTTTTAATTTTATTATGATTGATGAGATGAAATACTTATGAAGCTCATAATAATCCTTAAATAATATACATAATTTTTTATAATTGATGGAATGTTCCTTATAGTACTTGGGTAAGGCAATGCAAGAATCAAATTAATATTTGCATTATATATTTTAATCCCATATTTAAAATTTTTGGGTCCTATAACCATTCCTTTTTACACTATAAAATGGATTATTCACATTTCAAATAAACCTTTTATAAATGAATTTTATTTTAAAAAAATCTAATATCTGAAGATATTTTTCAAAAAAATGTTACTGAAATAGGGAAATCATTAATGTCTCCATAAATTAATCTTACAATAAAACCATAAAAAAATAACCATGAAACATTTAAAAGTACTTGTGGAATTAATGGGATCAAATAAAATCCATCAATAATGAATAATAGAAAAGGGATACATGAAAATAGAATTTCATGGGCTTTTGATGTCCTTAAAACTTGAAATTATTAAAAAAAACCTTATGGAAACAATCATGAAACCTCCTATAATTCTTATCAAACATTTTTTTTATAATGGGAATTGAGAAGTTTGTGTTTTTTTATCACATGGTTTAATTTGAAGTATTAAATTTTTTTATCCAACAATACTGAATTCTTATGCGAACAACCTCATTGTTCTCATTTTATTTTATTTTATATCCCATTTTCTATATGTAAAATTCATTGGTACTAACAAAATAGGAGTATGAGATTTGGTATATGATTATTTCCTGTAAAATCCATTCTTACCCCATTTTTAAAACATCTAAGAGGGGTGGATAGAGCCCATAATTGGATTTTCATTAGTTTTAGATTTACTTTATATAATATTTACATGAATATAGGTGGTAGGTATAATCTTAGGAATTCCTCATTGTGTCTTTTCTATTGACCTTATATTTTGTTCCAAAATTTCCATCATTTGTTTCACCTAGTTTAGTTTTTTTATTGTGATTATTACTATATGTTTATCTATATCATTTTAATTAAAAATTTCTAATTTCAAGGTAGAAACCTTATTTTTAGGAAATTTGTATTCTAATGATGTTTTCTACTCAATTTTATCAATTATTGTAGCATAAACATGTAAATAGGATGTTCCAATGATTTTTTGGAGTAAATATTCTAAATAAAATTATTTAGAAAGAATTTATGTCTCCGTATTGATAAAATATTCAAAATTAGATTCATCATATAAATCAGGTTTTTTCAAATATCTCTTATTCAAATTATATAATAAAACATTACAACTTATTCTTTTTATTAATAAGGTTTGTAAAAATAGATCAATATAATTACATATTTCTCCTCCTGGGGATATTAATTTGAATCGATATTACTAATGTTCATTTTATATTTTCCAAAAGTAATTGAATTATTTACATCTTTATCATTAATTATTTTCCATGATTTCTTTAAAAAAGGGAGACTTAGAATGATATAAGGGTGAACATCACCTCATTATTTCTAAATTTTCATAGTATAGAAGTCATTATTGTATAGAAGTTTATTTACGCTTACCCATCCATTAATTATATTTTTAATTAGATCAATTGTAGTTCAATTTTTTTACTACACCTCATGGGGGTATTATCTCACCAATTTATGGGAAAGAATAAATAGTGTAATGAATCAAATTAATAAATTCACCAAAATCACACATTTCATTGATAAAATAATTTTGTATAAGGATAATGGTATAGTAAATTTTCATGGATCATGGAATTTAATATTTATTTTAGGGTTTGAGAGAATATATTTTAATACCTAAATATACCTTTTCACTTCTGTAAAATCAAATCATTTGAATTCATGTGTCTTTACTAAATTTTTTATATCAGAGTATTTCTCGAATAGATTCTCGACATATAATAATTACATCTATCATATTGAATATCTCTTTGATATCAGGTTTTACTCTTTCTTTATAGGTCATGTTGTGTGGTTTTACTTAAGAAGTGAGGATAGGTTGTGGTTGATAAATATATTCTATTTTGGCATATCACTTTTCCTTTATAAATAAGGTACTATAAAGTAGTTGTTATTCTTGGTGTTCATTCTCATGGATACATTCTTCAATATTAGTGGGATTTCCATATCCGAAATTTATTATTTATGGGGGATATTAAATATTATTCACCTCTTTTACACTCTATAGTGAAAGGAAAATAACATTTCATTTAGTGTCATGAATTTAATGGGTAATAAACATACCTAAAACATGATTTTTCAATTCATTTATTATAGAAATGAATTATATGAAATATACATGTATATCCATTAGGGTTATTATATTTGGGTAAAGTTTTACTTCATAATTATTGTGAGACACCATAATATTTTTAGTAAGTCCTTCATGAATTTTTTTTCTTGTATATCCTTGTTTTTCACTAATAGAATGTTGAGAAGTTCTTCTTTAATAGGCTTGTAGCTGGAAGTTTTCTCTAAGCCTTTTTGGAAGGGTGGTATTTATAAATTTATGGTCCCAATTATATATTTACTAATTTAATTCAATATAAATACATCATTTATTTCATGTTTTGGTTGTAATATCATCTTTACATGGAATCATATCTATAAATTAATTGAACTTAAGGGAAGCCATTGGGGTGGTGTTCCAATGAATAAAATAACTTGTAGACCCAAGTGTTTGTAGAATTTTTGGACTCAAAATATTCTTCATATCAATATTTATCAAAATATATATTAATTAATGTAGTTATTTTTTAATGGAAATGATGTTTAATATCATTAACCCATGCACCACTATTTTTTTAGTCCTCACATGTAAAGACCCGTAAAATTCAAGGGAAATTTTTTCTTAATTTTCTTTAGAATTTTACAAGAGCGCGGTTTCTGACGGCACCCGATTCCGAGGCCCGGAGTGCCCGGAATCAATTTCCGAAGTTTGGCTCGGGTACGTTCAGTGAACGAACGAGCGGGAATTCCTAACTTTTCATCTGGTGCTCGGAATTGAAATCCGAGGGCACCGATGAACTCGCAGCGCCGATATTCGCTTAAGGAGACCTTTTCAGAAGTTGCGTTTGTTGCAGGACGAAAGTTAGTTTTTTGGGAGTTTTATAAAAAGTTGAATAAAAAATTGTGGATTTCTTTTTATTTCACTTTTGTAGGTTAACTCCTCTCAAAGGGAGTTAGGGGTGGGACCCACACCCACTTAACCTCCCTTGAGAGGATTAAGTGTGGTGGGACCCACATGAACCTAAACCTCTCATCTTCCCCCTTTAAACTCCCCTCTCTCCCTCTTAAAAGTTTGTTAACTTAACATCTAATTAATTACACATGACATGTATAATTAATTAAGTGTTATGTTTTTGAATTTCAAAGTTTTGAATTCCTTGGCTTGGTAAATAAAATAAGGAGGAACCTTATTTTATTTGGTTAGTCTTGTTTTTCCAACTTGTGAGGAATTTTGAGAGCTCCTCCTCCTTCTTCTTCAACTTGACGAAGAACGCTCAACTTGACGAAGAACGCTCAAGCTCCGACGAAGAACACCGCTCCTCTCTCCTTCGTCTTCCGTGTTAACGAGAGGGAACGCCGCTTCCTCCTCGGACTCCCTTCGTCGGCATACGAAGATTCGCCAACGACGTATCTCATCGGACGCACCTCTTCGTCATCGGATTTGACGAACGACTACCGCGACGCCCGACCTCCGCAACGTTGTCTTCCGCGGGACGTTGACAAATCTTCGAACCTATACCCAAGGTAGGGGTTGTTGAATATTGTTTAATTATTCTATTCTTGCTCGTGGTTCGCATGACTAACGTGAGGAATTTGAATATTTTAAGTTGTGTTATTATTTAACGTGAGGGGGTCCGGACCGCATGAACACGGCCGAACCCCCTCCATCGTTCTTGTTGATTTACCTTGTGGGTGGAAACAAGGTGGCGTGGTGCCGTCGCACCACGCGGTTAATCGTGCGATTATATTAGGCGACGCCATCGCGCGCGCACCTTGGAAGAATCATCATGAACGCGACGCCATCGCACCACGTTGAAAGAAATCAGAGGCACGGCGGAGGGACGCGGTGCCGTCGCACCGCGCCGGACGACGAACACCGCGGCCGGTTCCGGGCCGCGGCGGAACGAGAAGACCGGCGGCCGGGCCACCGGCGTCGGAAGCCGAAAAGGGGACCGGATTTTTCCGGTCCCGTTGGAGAAAACCGGCCGGCAGTTGGCCGGCCGGAAGGTCAAAGGCCGGGGGAAATAAATTCCCCCGGCCTGCTTTAAAACCCTCCTCATTTAAGAGGAGGGCGGTTCCCTTGAGGGGGGGCAGGAGGCCACCCGGTTTTTCTACAAGCCGGCCCCCACGTGGGGGCCGTTTATTTCAAAGGGCGCGGCATATAGCCGCGCCGCCCCTTCAATCAGCGGGGGATTGATTCCCCCCGCGTGCCGCCTCCGTGCGGCGCCAGGCCGTCGCGCCGCCGCGCTGCCGCGCCGACCGGCCGGCCGGGCCGGGTCGGGTCGACCCGGTTCGGGCCGACCCAGGGGGTGGTCGGGCCGGGTCGGCCCGGACCTAGACCCCCCGTTTCGGATCAGATTCGGTCTTTAGGCCATAACTTGAGCCACAGACCTCCGATCGACGAAACGTCTGCGGCAACGCGATCCTTGGATCGAGACGGTCTTTTCGGTATATCGCACTCAAGGTTTCGGATTACTTTGAGTTTGGCCGGGTTGGTTCGTTCACGAAACCAACCGGGCCTACGGAGCGGAAATGCTCATATCTTGAGCTACGGACGTCTGATTGACATGCCGTCAGCTGTGCTGTGTTACTCTTATTGAGAGGGATCTTTTGGCATACTCCGCCCAAGGTTTGGACGCAGGTGGAGTACGGTCGGGTTGGTTTTGCCTTAAAACCCAACCGGGCCCCGGGGACGAAAATGCCAATAACTCTCAGACCGGGCGTCCGATCGACGCACCGTCTGTTGCGTTGAGTTCTGGTTAACGATACGGAACTTTTGGATACATCAACTCTGGACTTTGTGTCAGTTGATGTATCAGCCTCTCGGCTCGTGGAGCGGATCCTCCGAACGAGCTTGCTGTGTGCGGGAACCCTAGTGCTGGCTGCGACTGCTACTGCTACTGCTACTGCTACTGTGACTGCGACGACGACAGTACAGAGATCCTGTGTGGATTCGACGACGACGACTACTGCACTCAGCGATCCTACGTGGATCAGTGCTACAGGTCCTGCGTGGACCCGATCCTGTGTGGGTCCGATCATGTGAGGTCACTGCGGGGGTTAGTACCTATCGATCCTTCGTGGGTCCGACGACTTAGATGGTTCAGTGATCATCTTAATCGTCATCCGAAGAAGTATACCTATGTGAGCGGAATCTTCTGTTTTACTCGATAGAGGTGGTGCGATTGGTTGTAGCGGCAGACCCGCGATACTGGAAACGAGCGTACGGAGTACGGAGACCGTGTAGCCGGCTGAGACCTGAAGACTGCTCGACCGACTCGACTTGGAGTGAGTCGACTAGCCCAGTGGATGGAGCGCCCTGTATTTGGCGGCAGACCCACGGCGGACGGAGCGCCTGGTAGTTGGCAGCAGACCCACGGTACTCGACTGGAGGAGTACCTCTGTAGGCTATTTGGGTGAGCGCCCGGTATTTGGCAGCAGACCCTCAGCGGACGGAGCGCCCGGTAGTTGGCGGCAGACCCGCAGTACTCGACAGGAGGAGTACCTCAGCAGTCTTAGGTTAGTGAGCAGTATCTCAGAGACGTGACAGGACACTGTACACTTCAGAGATGGGGCTCTTCAGTAGTTACATTTTTGATAATGAAAATCATGTGTGAGCTGAATCCTGTTAATTTCCTGTGTGGATTGTGTTGTGCTATCCTGTGTGGATTACGTTTTTCTTTCCTGTGTGGAATACGTTTACTTTCATGTGTGTACTGAGTTATACTTGGGCTCGGAGGTTGGAGCGTATTTGAATTGATGACTTAGGTATATGTATGGGCATATACCTAAGCAGTGTCGGTTGTTACTTCGTGATTGTACCTTTCTTCGCGGTTTATCCTTTGTGGATTTGAGAGACCTTCAGGGGTCTCGGGGTCCCTACTGAGTAGCTTATACTCACCCCTGCATGGGCTTTGCCTGCACTACGTTGTGTTGGTTGCAGACGACGGACAGTGTTGATCTTAGCTGAGGCTTGCAGAGCAGGACGGTACCTGGAGGTGGACCACTGGGCGGGACGTGCTCGGAGCGGACGGCGGGACCCGTGGAGTAGTGGAGCTATCTGTACCCACCCTTCAGGTGAGATTTCCAGTGGACAGCTCGGTGTAGCGGATTTTACTTTTCAGTTGCTGTTTTCCCTTTCGAGTTGTACTTTACTTTCAGATTGGGTTTGTATACTGGCCCATTTACTTTTCCGCACTTTCAGTTGTACTCTGCTTTTGTTTAGTGTTTACTTTCCTCTTGCTTACTCTGTGGTGTTTGTTTACTTTACAAAGGCAATGCCTTCCCTTTTTACCGGGATTTACGCCTTGGTGCTAGTCGCCAGACCCTGGCCTATGGAAGGCGGGCTTGGGGTAGTCACGGCACGAAGATCAGGTGGGCTGCGGCCCTACGGCCGTGGCGGAACAGCCAGGGGCGGCCGGCCTCGCCGGCCGCCGGAGATCGAAGAGGAGCCGCGGCGACGGCGGCGTGCGGCACATGCGCGGCACGCTGGCCGCGCCGCCGCCGGTTGGACCGCGCCGCCGCTGGCCGGGCCGCGCCGCCGCGCCGCCACTGGCCGGGCCGGGTCCAGCGGACCGGGTCGGTCCGACCCGGGTCGGCCCGGACCCGGACCCCCCGTTTCGAATCAAATTCGGTCTTTTGGCCATATCTTGAGCCACGGACCTCCGATTGACAAAACGTCTGCGGAAACGCGATCCTTGGATCGAGACGGTCGTTTCGGTATATGGCACTCAAGGTTTCGGATTACTTTGAGTTCGGCCGGGTTGGTTCGTTCACGAAACCAACCGGGCCTTCGGAGCGGAAACACTCATATCTTGAGCTACGGACGTCTGATTGACGTGCCGTCAGCTTTGTTGTGTTCCTCTTAGTGAGACTTATCTTTTGGCATACTCCGCCCAAGGTTTGGACGCAGGTCGAGTACGGTCGGGTTGGTTTTGCCTTAAAAAAACAACCGGGCCCCGGGGACGAAAATGCCAATAACTCTCAGACCGGGCGTCCGATCGACGCGCCGTCTGTTGCGTTGAGTTCCTTTTGTCGATACGGAAATTTTGGATACATCAACTCTGGACTTTGTGACATTTGATGTATCAGCCTCTCGGCTCGTGGAGCGGACCCTCCGAACAAGCTTGCTGTGTGCGGGAACCCTAGTGCTGGCTGCGACTATTATTGTGACTACTACTGCTGCGACTGTTACTGTGACTACTACTGCTGCTACTGCTACTGTGACTGCGACGATGACAGTACAGAGATCTTGTGTGGATTCGACGACGACGACTACAGCACTCAGCGATCCTACGTGGATCAGTGCTATAGGTCCTGTGTGGGCCCGATCCTGTGTGGGTCCGATCCTGTGTGGGTCTTTGCGCTCAGCGGTCCTGTGTGAACCAGCGCCTACAGGTCCTGTGTGGGCCCGATCCTGTGTGGGTCTTTGCGGTGATTATCTACAGGTCCTACGTGGGCCCGATCCTGTGTGGGTCTTTTGCGGGGGTTAGTTACCTATCGATCCTTCGTGGGTCCGACGACTTAGATGGATCAGAGATCATCTTTATCGTCCTTTGAAGAAGTATACCTGTGTGAGATGAATCCTGTTGTTTTCCTGTGTGGATTGTGTTGTGCTATCCTGTGTGGATTATGTTTTGCTTTCCTCTGTGGAATACGTTTACTTCCCTGTTTGGACTGAGTTGTACTTGGGCTCGGAGGTTGGAACGTATTTGAAATTAATGACTTAGGTATATGTATGGGCATATACCTAAGCAGTGCCCGTTTTTACTTCTTGATTGTTCCTTTCTTCATGGTTTATCCTTTGTGGATTTGAGAGACCTTCAGGGGTCTCAGGGTCCCTATTGAGTAGCTTATACTCACCCCTGCACGGGCTTTGCCCGCACTACGTTGTGTTGGTTGCAGACGACGGACAGCGTTGACCATAGCTGAGGCTTGCAGAGCGGGACGGTACCCGGAGGTGGACCACTGGGCGGGACGTGCTCGGAGCGGACGGCGGGACCCGTGGAGCAGAGGAGCTATCTGTACCCACCCTTCAGGTGGGATTTCCAGTGGACAGCTCGGTGTAGCGGCTTTTACTTTTCAGTTGTTGTTTTCCCTTTCGAGTTGTACTTTACTTTCAGTTTGGGTTTGTATACTGGCCCATTTACTTTTCCACACTTTCAGTTGTACTCTTCTTTTGCTTAGTGTTTACTTTCCACTTCCTTACTCTGTGGTGTTTGTTTACTTTACAAAGCCAATGCCTTCCCTTTTTACCGGGATTTACGCCTTGGTGCTAGTCGCCAGCCCCTGGCCTATGGAAGGTGGGCTTGGGGTAGTCACGGCACGGACCCCGATACCAGGCGCTCCGTCCGCCGTGGGTCTGCCGCCAAATACCGGGCACTCCGTCCACTGGGCTAGTCGACTCACTCCAAGTCGAGTCGGTCGAGCAGTCTTCAGGTCTCAGCCGGCTACACAGTCTCCGTACTCCGTACGCTCGTTTCCAGTATCGCGGGTCTGCCGCTACAACCAAGCGCACCACCTCTATCGAGTAAAACAGAAGAATCAGCTCACACAGGTATACTTCTTCGGATGATGATTAAGATGATCACTGAACCATCTAAGTCGTCGGACCCACGATGGATCGATAGGTACTAACCCCCGCAGTGACCTCACAGGATCGGACCCACACAGGATCGGGTCCACGCAGGACCTGTAGCACTGATCCACATAGAATCGCTGAGTGCAGTAGTCGTCGTCGTCGAATCCACACAGGATCTCTGTACTATCATCGTCGCAGTCACAGTAGCAGTAGCAGTTGCAGTAGCAGTCGCAGCCAGCACTAGGGTTCCCGCACATAGCAAGCTCGTTCGGAGGATCCGCTCCACGAGCCGAGAGGCTGATACATCAACTGACTCAAAGTCCAGAGTTGATGTATCCAAAAGTTTTGTATCGTCAACAGGAACTCAACGCAACAGACGGCGCGTCCATCGGACGCCCGGTCTGAGAGTTATTGGCATTTTCGTCCCCGGGGCCCGGTTGGTTTTTAAGGCAAAACCAACCCGACCGTACTCCACCTGTGTCCAAACCTCGGGCGGATTATTCCAAAAGATCCGTCTCACTAAGAGAAACACAACACAGCTGACGACACGTCAATCGGACGTCCGTAGCTCAAGATATGAGTGTTTCCGCTCCGTAGGCCCGGTTGGTTTCGTGAACGAACCAACCCGGCCGAACTCAAAGTAATCCGAAACCTTGAGTGCGATATACCAAAACGACCGTCTCGATCCAAGGATCGCATTTCCGCAGAAGGTTCGTCGATCGGAGGTCCGTGGCTCATGTTATGGTCAAATGACCGAATCTGATCCGAAACGGGGGGTCCGGGTCCGGGCCGACCCGGCCCGGTCGGCCGGCCGGCCGACGGCGCGGCGGCGCGGTGGTGCGGCGGCCTGGCGGCACGGTGGCGCGGCGGCGCGGCGGCCTAGCGGCGCGGCAGCGCGGTGGCGCGGCGGCCTGGCGCCGCACGGAGGCGGCACGCGGGGGGAATCAATCCCCCGCTGATTGAAGGGGCGGCGCGGCTATATGCCGCGCCCTTTTAAAAAAAACGGCCCCCACGTGGGGGTCGGCTTGTAGAAAAAACGGGGGGCCTCCTGCCCCCCCCCCTCAAGGGAACCACCCCTCCTCTTAAATGAGGAGGGTTTTAAAGCTGGCCGGGGGATTTTATTTCCCCCGGCCTTTGACCTTCCGGTCGGCCGGTTTTCTCCATCGGGACCGGAAAAATCCGGTCCCCTTTTCGGCTTCCGACGCCGGCGGCCCGGCTGCCGGTCTTCTGGTTCCGCCGCGGCCCGGAACCGGCCGCGGTGTTCATCGTCCGGCGCGGTGCGACGGCACCGCGTCCCTCCGACGTGCCTCTGATTTCTTTCAACGCGGCACGAGGGCGTCGCGTTCATGATGATTCTTCCAAGGTGCGCGCGCGACGGCGTCGCGTAATATAATCGTACGATTAACCGCGTGGTGCGACGACACCACGCCACCTTGTTTCCACCCACAAGGTAAATCAACAAGAACGATGGAGGGGGTTCGGCCGTGTTCATGCGGTCCGGCCCCCCTCACGTTAAATAATAACACAACTTAAAATATTCAAATTCCTCACGTTAGTCATGCGAACCACGAGCAAGAATAGAATAATTAAACAATAATCAACAACCCCTACCTTGGGTATAGGTTCGAATGTAAAGACCCGTAAAATTCAAGGGAAATTTTTTATTAATTTTCATTAGAATTTTACAAGAGCGCGGTTTCTGACGGCACCTGATTCCGAGGCCCGGAGTGCCCGGAATCAGTTTCCGAAGTTTGGCTCGGGTACGTTCAGTGAACGAACGAGCGGGAATTCTTAACTTTTGATCCGGTGCTCGGAATTGAAATCCGAGGTCACCGATGAACTCGCAACAAACGCAACTTCCGAAGGTGGACCACTGGGCGGACATACTCGGAGCGGACGGCGGGACCCGAGGAGCAGAGGAGCTATCTGTACCCACCCTTCAGGTGGGATTTCCAGTGGACAGCTCGGCGTAGTAGCTTTACTTTTCAGTTGTTGTTTTCCCTTCGAGTTGTACTTTACAGTTGGGCTTGTATTTCCGGCCCCTTTTTACTTTCCGCACTTACTGTTGTACTCATTTTTTACTTAGTGTTTACTTCTTCCGCTTGTACTCTGTGTGATTGTTTTCTTTACAAAGGCAATGCCTTCATTTTTTAACGGGATTTACGCCTTGGTGCTAGTCGCCAGCCCCTGGCCTATGGAAGGCGGGCTTGGGGTAGTCACGGCATGGGCCCCGAGGACGGGTCATGACAAATTGGTATCAGAGGAGTTTGGTTCTACCGCGAACTCTGATCTTTTCTATGTGAAGCAATAATGTTTAGCGTATTGAGTGTGGTTATCAGTCCAGGGAGTCCAGTGTTGGTGCGGCGGCCGAAGTATCCGTACACCAGGACCCTGACTTCTGATTTCCGACTTAATGCACGAAAACATTGATTGCGTATGTGTTTCAATGTTTTCTTTGTGATTACATATATCAGCTCACCATGTATACTGTTCTGACCGTGGCACACCTATTTCCTTTTCAAGGATGGCCCCACGATGGCAGCTAGCTAGGGTTCCGAGAGTCGAGCGTGACGACAACCCACCGAGCGATGAGGCCTCAGTGCAGGGCCCTTTGTCCGCAATGGCACCGGCGGTAGCTCTACCCGCCGAGCCCCCGATACTTCCAGCACCAGCCGCTGACGATGCACGTCGCCTCAGCGCACTGCATGAGTTTCAGCACCAGCGACCGCCCAGGTTTCACGGGGAGACGGATCCCCAGGCAGCCGAGGACTGACTGGAGGCGGTGGTACGAGTGTTTAGGCTAGTGAGGACACCAGCAGACCTCATGGTGATCCTCGCTGCGAGCCTACTACACGCAGCAGCAGGACGATGGTGGAGCTTGATGCTCCAGGTGCACGATGAGGCATCTCTTCTTTGGATGGACTTTGAGAGCATCTTCCGCTCGGAGTTCGTCCCAACAACCCTTCGTGTGGTGCGTATCCAGGAGCTTCTTCAGCTGCGGCAGGGCAGCATAACGGTCGCTCAGTACTCGGCGAGATTTACCGATCTCTCGCGCTACTCGACCGACATGGTACGGGACCCATTTTTCCGGGCCCGGACCTTCGAGCAGGGTTTGAGACACGAGATCACGGCATTGCTGATCTCCCTCAGCATACCGACTCAGACAGGAGTACTGGAGCGGGACCTTTTGATTGAGAGCTTCCTTGCTGAGTCTACACCAGCGCAGCGACCCACCGCAGGGCGGCAGATAGCGGAGTCTTCGACAACAGGTAGCCGACGGATGACTCCGGGTTCCAAGCAGGCCAGACCTACCAGTGGCCGACTGCACGACTCAGGATCAGTTGTGCGGGAAAGCCGGGGTGGAGTCAGAGCCAGGCGTGCCGAGAGTGGGCAGTGTTACTCCTGTGGCGGGATTGGTCACATGGCTCGTGACTGTCCGACCCGCCATGCTGATGATCAGCAGTTATGTGAAGAACCTCCCAGGCAGAGGCAGAGGTTCGACCGTGGCGGTCCGCAGGGAGGAGGAGGACGAGGCAGAGGAGCTGGACGAGCAGCCGGTGGTGGGCAACGCTTTGAGGCTCTTCCACCACCACCACCAGGAGGTCCACCCCGACCACAGGGAGTAGGTGAACATGCAAGAGCTCAACTTCAGGCAGCCGAGGCCTTTGATCATGGAGCTCTGGGAACCGATGGACAGGAGCAGAACTAGTGGATACATCCTTTGTACTTCTGGTTCCTTGTTGCATTTGTGTAGCGTCTTGTATTATGAGATGCAATAATAAAAGACGCATACCTTTGTGATATTTTCGTTCCTATCCTCTTTCGTGATGTTACTAAGAGGTTCCAGTTTTGGCTGTTGACTTGACCCTCACTTATGGGACATCTACTGGAGGAGACCCAATTACCACACACTGATGCCGACAGTGTGACTCAACCCTTGGAGGCGAGAGTAACGGTTGAATCTCTTAGTAGTAGCGTCGAGGCCTTACGACGTCATCCTTGGTATGGATTAGTATCATCCATGTTAGGATTGACTGTATTAGGCAAAGATTGTGGTTCAACCAGGGGATGGGACCAGATTTCTCTTATCGGCAAAGAAGAAATCATGCAGCTCTGGTGGGACCGGAGATGGTCCAGGCCACGACAGAGAAGGTCCAGGTCATCCAGGAGCGGATGAGGACAGCACAGAGCCGACAGAAGTCATACGCTGACAGGAGGCGGAGGCCACTAGAGTTCGAGGATGGCGACCACGTCTTCTTGCGGGACTCACCTCGACGTGGTATTCGGAGATTTGGCCGAGGCGACAAGTTATCTCCGCACTTCATCGGACCCTTTCAGGTCCTCAACAGGGTTGGCAAGGTGGCTTATCGCCTGGCTCTGCCACCTTAGTTGCACCGGGTGCACGACGTCTTCCACGTATCTTAGCTGAGGAGATACGTGCATGACCCGACGCACATCATTGATCATGGGGAGCTTGACGTTGACGATGGAGCGACTTTTACGGAGGTACCGGTGGAGATAGAGGATCGACAGGAGCGGGTCCTGTGTGGGAGATCGATTCCTCTTGTGCGCATCAGATGGCATCACGGGAATCTCCAGGAGATCACATGGGAGCGGGAGGCTCAGATGCGTGCTCAGTACCCTCATTTGTTTCCCTAGTTTTTGATGTATCTTTATGGGGACGTAAAGCCCTGAGGTGGGAGTAATGTAAAGACCCATAAAATTCAAGGGAAATTTTTTCTTAATTTTCTTTAGAATTTTACAAGAGCGCGGTTTCTGATGACACCTGATTCTGAGGCCCGGAGTGCCCGGAATCAATTTCCGAAGTTTGGCTCGGGTACGTTCAGTGAACGAACGAGTGAGAATTCCTAACTTTTGATCCGGTGCTCGGAATTGAAATCCGAGGGCACCGATGAACTCGCAACGCCGATATTCGCTTAAGGAGACCTTTTCGGAAGTTGCGTTTGTTGCGAGACGAAAGTTAGTTTTTTGGGAGTTTTATAAAAAGTTGAATAAAAAAATGTGGATTTCTTTTTATTTCACTTTGGTAGGTTAACTCCTCTCAAAGGGAGTTAGGGGTGGGACCCACACCCACTTAACCTCCCTTGAGAGGATTAAGTTTGGTGGGACCCACACGAACCTAAACCTCTCATCTTCCCCCTTTAAACTCCCCTCTCTCCCTCTTAAAAGTTTGTTAACTTAACATCTAATTAATTACACATGACATGTATAATTAATTAAGTGTTAAGTTTTTGAATTTTGAAGTTTTTAATTCATTGGCTTGGTAAATAAAATAAGGAGGAACCTTATTTTATTTGGTTAGTCTTGTTTTGCCAACTTCTGAGGAATTTTGAGAGCTCCTCCTCCTTCTTCTTCAACTTGACGAAGAACGCTTAAATTGACGAAGAACGCTCAACTTGACGAAGAACGCTCAAGCTCCGACGAAGAACGCCGCTCCTCTCTTCTTCGTCTTCCGTGTCAACGAGAGGGAACATCGCTTCCTCCTCGGACTCCCTTCGTCGGCATACGAAGATTCGCCAATGACGTATCTCATCGGACGCACCTCTTCGTCATCAGATTTGACGAACGACTACCGCGACGCCCGACCTCCGCGACGTTGTCTTCCGCGAGACGTTGACAAATCTTCGAACCTATACCCAAGGTAGGGGTTTATTTATTTAATTGTTCGTGAATACAAACTTGGTGATAATCGTGGATTAAAACCCTTTTTGTTATTGAATAACGCGAGGGGGTCGGACCGCACAAACACGGCCGACCCTCCTCCTTTGTTTTTCGTGATGGTATCTTGAGGATGATACGAGAAAACGTGGTGCCGTCGCACCACAAGATTTATTGCGGAAGATACGCGAGGCGCCGTCACGCCGCGCCGTGGAAAGAAATCCAAGAACGTGATGCCGTCGTGTCGCGTCGAAGAAAGTCAAAGGCGCCGCGGCCGGAGCAAGGTCGCGGCAGAGGGAAGCGATGTCGTCGCATCGCGCCGAACGGCATAGGCAGCGGCCGGTTCTGGGCTGCGGCGGAGCAAGATGACCGGCGGCCGGCACCGGGCCGCCGGTGTCGGCGAAGGAAGGACCGGCCGTCGCCGGTCCTTGGTGGCGAAACCGGCCGGCCAGTGCGGGCCGGCCGGGCAGTGGAGACCGGGGGAATTAATTCCCACGGCCGGGTCTTCAAACGGCCCAATTAAGGGGCCGCGGTTTCACAAGGGGGGGGGGGGGGCTTTGCCCCCCACGTGCGGCACCCGAACGACACGCTGGCCGCACCGCCGGCCGGGCCGGGTCCAGCCGGACCGTGTCGGGTCGACCCGGGTCGGGTCGACCCGGTTCGGGCTGAACCGGTTCGGGTCGGACCAGGGGGGTCGGGCCGGGTCGGCCCGGGCCTAGACCCCAGTTTCGGACCACTTTTGGTCAAATGCTCGTATCTTGGGCTACAGGCCTCCAAACGACTCGCCGTCAGCGGCAACACGATCCTTGGATCGAGACGGTCGTTTCGGTATACTATACTCAAGTTACATCTTCCTTTTTGAGAGGCTACGTGGTTAAAACTCCATAGTTAAGCTTGCTTGGCCTAGAGTAGTGATTAGGATGGGTGACCTCCTGGGAAGTTTCCCAGGGTGGGTGTGAGACGGAAAAGCCAATAACTTCCAGACCAGGCGTCCGATTGATGCGCAGTCTATTGCATTGCGTTCCTATTTACAATACGGAACTTTTGGCATCCTCCGGCCGAGTTTTGGATGCAGATGGACAGTGGCCGGGTTGGATCGCACCGAAATCCAACCGGGCCCCTGGAACGAAAAAGCTGATATCTTTCTGACAGAACGTCCGTTTGACGAACCGTCAGCGGCGTTGGTGATCGCGCTGAGAAACGGTCCCTATGAGTTTACCCTATGAGAGTTCGGGGTACAGTTGAGATATGGCCGGGTTTGGTTCGCTCACGAAACCAACCGGGCCCCTAGGACGAAAAGGCTAATAACTCACAGACCGGGCGTCCGATTGACGCGCCGTCTGTTGCGTTGAGACCCATATGACGGGGAGGTCCTTTGAGATACTTCTTCGTGGGACTTTGAGATACTTGGAGTATCGACCTGTAGCTCGTGGAGAGGACCCTCCCAGTGACGAGCGTGCGGAGTACAGAGACCGTGTAGCTGGCTGAGACCCGACGACTGCTGATCGAACGACTCTGTGTGTTATAGAGGTGCGCTTGGTTGTAGCGGCACATGGGAGCGCTTGGTTGTAGCGGCAGACCCATGATAGAGGTGCGCTTGGTTGTAGCGGCACATGAGAGCGCTTGGTTGTAGCGGCAGACCCACGACAGAGGTGCGCTTGGTTGTAGCGGCACATGGGAGCGCTTGGTTGTAGCGGTAGACCCACGACAGATGTGCGGTTGGTTATAGCGGCACATGAGCGTGCTTGGTTGTAGTAGCTGGCCCAAAGTACTCGATGGGTGGAGTTCTTCAGTAGTCTTAGGTTTGTGAGCAGTACCTCAGAGTCGTGACAGGACCACTGTACACTCCAGAGACGGAGCTCTTCAGCAGTTACGGTTTCGATAATGAAAATCCTGGTTGAGCTGAGACTTTTGTCCTTGTGTTTACCTCATGATTGAGATGGGTCACTTCCTAACTTAGGTATATGTATGGGCATATACCCGGGTAGTGGTTATCCATTGATTTCACAATCCTTGTGTTTCCTCATGATTGAGATGGGTTACTTGATAACTTAGGTATATGTATGGGCATATACCTATGTAGAGGTTATCTGTTGAGATCTTCTTTGTGGTTATCCTTGTTGGTTTAGTGAGACCTTGAAGGTCTCGGGGTCCCTACTGAGTATCGTTATACTCACCCCTGCACGGGCTATGCCCGCACCTCGTTGTGTTGGTTGCAGACGACGGGCAGTGCTGACAGAGGCCGAGTGTTCGAGGACTGGACGGTACCTGGAGGTGGACTATACGACGAGATGGTACCTGGAGGAGGACCTCACAACGAGACGGTACCCAGAGGTGGACGTGACGACGAGGCGGTACCCAAAGGTGGACCACTGGGCGGACATACTCGGAGCAGACGGCGGGACCCGAGGAGCATAGGAGCTATCTGTACCCACCCTTCAGGTGGGATTTCCAGTGGACAGCTCGGTGTAGCAGCTTTACTTTTCAGTTGCTGTTTTCCCTTCGAGTTGTACTTTACAGTTGGGCTTGTATTTCCGGCCCCTTTTTACTTTCCACACTTACTATTGTACTCATTTTTTACTTAGTGTTTACTTCTTCCGCTTGTACTCTGTGTGATTGTTTGCTTTACAAAGGCAATGCCGTCCCTTTTTACCGGGATTTACGCCTTGGTGCTAGTCGCCAGCCCCTGGCCTATGGAAGGCGGGCTTGGGGTAGTCACGGCATGGGCCCCGAGGACGGGTCGTGACAAATTGGTATCAGAGGATTTTGGTTCTACTGCGAACTCTAATCTTTTCTATGTGAAGCAATAATGTTTAGCGTATTGAGTGTGGTTATCAGTCCAGGGAGTCCAGTGTTGGTGCGGCGGCCGACGTATCCGTACACCAGGACCCTGACTTCTGATTTCCGATTTAATGCATGAAAACATTGATTGCGTATGTGTTTCAAAGTTTTCTTTGTGATTACTTATATCAGCTCACTAGGTATACTGTTCTGACCGTGGCACACCTGTTTCCTTTTCAAGGATGGCCCCACGACGGCAGCCAGCTAGGGTTCCGAGAGTCGAGCGTGACGACAACCCACCGAGCGATGAGGCCTCAGTGCAGGGCCCTTTGTCAGCAATGGCACCGACGGTAGCTCTACCCACCGAGCCCCCGATACTTCCAGCACCAGCCGCTAACAATGAACGTCGCCTCAGCGCACTGCATGAGTTTCAGCGCCAGCGACCACCCAGGTTTCGTTGGGAGACGGATCCCCATGCAGCCGAGGATTGGCTGGAGGCAGTGGTACGAGTGTTTAGTCTAGTGAGGACACCAGCAGACCTCATGGTGATCCTCGCTGCGAGCCTACTACACGCAGCAGCAGGACTATGGTGGAGCTTGATGCTCCAGGTGCACGATGAGGCATCTCTTCTTTGGATGGACTTTGAGAGCATGTTCCGCTCGGAGTTCGTCCCAACCACCCTTCGTGCGGTGCGTATCCAGGAGCTTCTTCAGCTGCGGCAGGGCAGCATGACGGTCGCTCAGTACTCGGCGAGATTTACCGATCTCTCGCGCTACTCGACCGACATGGTACGGGACCCCTTTTTCCAGGCCCGGACTTTCGAGCAGGGTTTGAGACACGAGATCAGGGCATCGCTGATCTCCCTCAGCATACCGACTCAGACAGGAGTACTGGAGCGGGCCCTTCTGATTGAGAGCTTCCTTGCTGAGTCTACACCAGCGCAGCGACCCACCGCAGGGCGGCAGATAGCGGAGTCTTCGGCAACAGGTAGCCGACGGATGACTCAGGGTTCCAAGCAGACCAGACCTACCAGTGGCCGACTGCACGACTCAGGCTCAGTTGTGCGGGAAAGCCGGTGTGGAGTCAGAGCCAGGCGTGCCGAGAGTGTGCAGTGTTACTCCTGTGGCGGGATTGTTCACATGGCTCGTGACTGTCTGACCCGCCATGCTGATGATCAGCAGTTAAGTGAAGAACCTCCCAGGCAGAGGCAGAGGTTCGACCGTGGCGGTCCGCAGGGAGGAGGCGGACGAGGCAGAGGAGCTGGACGAGCAGCCGGTGGTGAGCGACGCTTTGAGGCTCTTCCACCACCACCACCAAGAGGTCCACCCCGACCACAGGGAGTAGGTGAACATGCAAGAGCTCCACTTCAGGCAGCCGAGGCCTTCGATCATGGAGCTCTGGGAACCGATGGACAGGAGCAGAACTAGTGGATACATCCTTTGTACTTATGGTTCCGTGTTTCATTTTTGTAGCGTCTTGTATTATGAGCTGCAATAATAAAAGACGCATACCTTTGTGATATTTTCGTTCCTATCCTCTTTCATGATGTTACTAAGAGGTTCCAGTTTTGGCTGTTGACTTGACCCTCACTTATGGGACATCTACTGGAGGAGACCCAATTACCACACACTGATGCCGACAGTGTTACTCAACCCTTGGAGGCGAGAGTAACGGTTTAATCTCTTAGTAGTAGCGTCGAGGCCTTACGACGTCATCCTTGGTATGGATTAGTATCATCCATGTTAGGATTGACTGTATTAGGCAAAGATTGTGGTTCATCCAGGGGATGGGACCAGATTTCTCTTATCGGCAAAGAAGAAATCTTGCAACTCTGGTGGGACCGGAGATGGTCCAGGCCACGACAGAGAAGGTCCAGGTCATCCAGGAGCGGATGAGGACAGCACAGAGCTAGCAGAAGTCATACGCTGACAGGAGGCGGAGGCCACTAGAGTTCGAGGATGGCGACCACGTCTTCTTGCGGGACTTACCTCGACGTGGTATTCAAAGATTTGGCCCAGGCGGAAAGTTATCTCTGCGCTTCATCGGACCCTTTCAGGTCCTCAACAGTGTTGGCAAGGTGGCTTATCGCCTGGCTCTGCCACCTCAGTTGCACCGGGTGCACGACCTCTTCCACGTATCTCAGCTGAGGAGATACTTGCATGACCGGACGCTCATCATTGATCATGGGGAGCTTGACGTTGACGATGGGGAGACTTTTACGGAGGTCCCTGTGGAGATAGAGGATCAACAGGAGCGGGTCTTGCGTGGGCGATCGATTCCTCTTGTGCGCATCAGATGGCTGCACGGGAATCTCCAGGATAGCACATGGGAGCGGGAGGCTCAGATGCGTGCTCAATACCCTCATTTGTTTCCCTAGTTTTTTATGTATCTTTACGGGGACGTAAAGCCCTGAGGTGGGAGTAATGTAAAGACCCGTAAAATTCAAGGAAATTTTTTTATTAATTTTCTTTAGAATTTTACAATAGTGCGGTTTCTGACGGCACCTGATTCCGAGGCCCGGAGTGCCCGGAATCAATTTCCGAAGTTTGGCTCGGGTACGTTCAGTGAACGAACGAGCGGGAATTCCTAACTTTTGATCCGGTGCTCGGAATTGAAATCTGACGGCACCGATGAACTCGCAGCGCCGATATTCTCTTAAGGAGACCTTTTCGGATGTTGCGTTTGTTGCGAGACTAAAGTTAGTTTTTTGGGAGTGTTATAAAAAGTTGAATAATTATACTTGGGCACGGAGGTTGGAGCGTATCTGAATTGATGACTTAGGTATATGTATGGGCATATACCTAAGCAGTGTCGGTTGTTACTTCATGATTGTACCTTTCTTCGTGGTTTATCCTTTGTGGATTTGAGAGACCTTCAGGGGTCTCGGGGTCCCTACTGTGTAGCTTATACTCACCCCCGCACGGGCTTTGCCCGCACTACGTTGTGTTGGTTGCAGACGACGGACAACGTTGATCTTAGATGAGGCTTGCAGAGCAGGACGGTACCTGGAGGTGGACCACTGGGCGGGGCGTGCTCGGAGCGGACGGCGGGACCCGTGGATCAGTGGAGCTATCTGTACCCACCCTTCAGGTGGGATTTCCAGTGGACAGCTCGGTGTAGCGGCTTTTACTTTTCAGTTGCTGTTTTCCCTTTCGAGTTGTACTTTACTTTCAGATTGGGTTTGTATACTGGCCCATTTACTTTTCCACACTTTCAGTTGTACTCTTCTTTTGTTTAGTGTTTACTTTCCGCTTGCTTACTCTGTGATGTTTGTTTACTTTACAAAGGCAATGCCTTCCCTTTTTACCGGGGTTTACGCCTTGGTGCTAGCCGCCAGCCCCTGGCCTATGGAAGGTGAGCTTGGGGTAGTCACGGCATGGACCCCGAGGGCGGGTCGTGACAAATTGGTATCATAGGAGTTCGGTTCTACCGCGAACTCTGATATTTCCTATGTGAAGCAATAATGTTTAGCGTATTGAGTGTGGTTATCAGTCTAGGGAGTCCAGTGTTGGTGCGGCGGCCGACGTATCCGTACACCAGGACCCTGACTTCTGATTTCCGACTGAATGCACGAAAACATTGATTGCGTGTGTGTTTCAAAGTTTTCTTTGTGATTACTTAAATCAGCTCATCAGGTATACTGTTCTGACCGTGGCACACCTGTTTCCTTTTCAAGGATGGCCCCACGACGGCAGCCAGCTAGGGTTCCGAGAGTCGAGCGTGACGACAACCCACCGAGCGATTAGGCCTCAGTGCAGGGCCCTTTGTCAGCAATGGCACTGGCGGTAGCTCTACCTGCCTAGCCCCCGATACTTCCAGCACCAGCCGCTGACGATGCACGTCGCCTCAGCGCACTGCATGAGTTTCAGCGCCAGCGACCGCCCAGGTTTCGCGGGGAGACGGATCCCCAGGCAGCCGAGGACTAGCTGGAGGCAGTGGTATGAGTGTTTAGGCTAGTGAGGACACCAGCAGACCTCATGGTGATCCTCTCTGCGAGCCTACTACACGCAGAAGCAGGACGATGGTGGAGCTTGATGCTCCAGGTGCACGATGAGTCATCTCTTCTTTGGATGGACTTTGAGAGCATCTTCCGCTCGGAGTTCGTCCCAACCACCCTTCGTGCGGTGCGTATCCAGGAGCTTCTTCAGCTGCGGTAGGGCAGCATGACGGTCGCTCAGTACTCGGAGAGATTTACCGATCTCTCACGCTACTCGACCGACATGGTACGGGACCCATTTTTCCGGGCCCGGACCTTCGAGCATGGTTTGAGACACGAGATCAGGGCATCGCTGATCTCTCTCAGCATACCGACTCGGACAGGAGTACTGGAGCGGGCTCTTCGGATTGAGAGCTTCCTTGCTGAGTCTACACCAGCGCAGCGACCCACCGCAGGGCGGCAGATAGCGGAGTCTTCGGCAACAGGTAGCCGACGGATGACTCAGGGTTCCAAGCAGACCAGACCTACCAGTGGCTGACTGCACGACTCAGGATTAGTTGTGCGGGAAAGTCGGGGTGGAGTCAGAGCCAGGCGTGCCGAGAGTGGGCAGTGTTACTCCTATGGCGGGATTGGTCACATGGCTCGTGACTGTCCGACCCGCCATACTGATGATCAGCAGTTAAGTGAAGAACCTCCCAGGCAGAGGCAGAGGTTCGACCGTGGCGGTCCGCAAGGAGGAGGCGGACGAGGCATAGGAGTTGGATGAGCAGCCGGTGGTGGGCGATGCTTTGAGGCTCTTCCACCACCACCACCAGGAGGTCCACCCCGACCACAGGGAGTAGGTGAAAATGAAAGAGCTCAACTTCAGGCAGCCGAGGCCTTCGATCATGGAGCTCTGGGAACCGATGGACAGGAGCAGAACTAGTGGATACATCCTTTGTACTTCTGGTCCCTTGTTGCATTTGTGTAGCGTCTTGTATTATGAGCTGCAATAATAAAAGACACATACCTTTGTGATATTTTCGTTCCTATCCTCTTTCGTGATGTTACTAAGAGGTTCCAGTTTTGGCTGTTGACTTGACCCTCACTTATGGGACATCTACTGGAGGAGACCCAGTTACCACACACTAATGCCGACAGTGTGACTCAACCCTTGGAGGCGAGAGTAACGGTTGAATCTCTTAGTAGTAGCGTCGAGGCCTTACGACGTCATCCTTGGTATGGATTAGTATCTTCCATGTTAGGATTGACTGTATTAGGCAATGATTGTGGTTCATCCAGGGGATGGGACCAGATTTCTCTTATCGGAAAAGAAGAAATCTTGCAGCTCTGGTGGGACCGGAGATAGTCCAGGCCACGACAGAGAAGGTCCAGGTCATCTAGGAGCGGATGAGGACAGCACAGAGCCGGCAGAAGTCATACGCTTACAGGAGGCGGAGGCCACTAGAGTTCGAGGATGGCGACCACGTCTTCTTGCGGGACTCACCTCGACGTGGTATTCGGAGATTTGGCCGAGGCGGCAAGTTATCTCCGCGCTTCATCGGACCCTTTCAGGTCCTCAACAGGGTTGGCGAGTTGGCTTATCGCCTTGCTCTGCCACCTCAGTTGCACCGGGTGCACGACGTCTTCCACGTATCTTAGCTGAGGAGATACGTGCACGACCCGACGCACATCATTGATCATGGGGAGCTTGATGTTGACGATGGGGCGACTTTTACGGAGGTCCCGGTGGAGATAGAGGATCGACAGGAGAGGGTCTTGTTTGGGGGATCGATTCCTCTTGTGCGCATCAGATGGCAGCACGGGAATCTCCAGGAGAGCACATGGGAGCGGGAGGCTCAGATGCGTGCTCAGTACCCTCATTTGTTTCCCTAGTTTTTGATGTATCTTTACGGGGACGTAAAGCCCTGAGGTGGGAGTAATGTAAAGACCCGTAAAATTCAAGGGAAATTTTTTCTTAATTTTCTTTTGAATTTTACAAGAGCGCGGTTTCTGACGGCACTTGATTCTGAGGCCCGAAGTGCCTGGAATCAATTTCCGAAGTTTGGCTCGGGTACGTTCAGTGAACAAACAAGCGGGAATTCCTAACTTTTGATCTGGTGCTCGGAATTGAAATCCGAGGGCACCGATGAACTCGCAGCGCCGATATTCTCTTAAGGAGACCTTTTCGGAAGTTGCGTTTGTTGCGAGACGAAAGTTAGTTTTTTGGGAGTTTTATAAAAAGTTGAATAAAAAAATGTGGATTTCTTTTTATTTCACTTTTGTAGGTTAACTCCTCTCAAAGGGAGTTAGGGGTGGGACCCACACCCACTTAACCTCCCTTGAGAGGATTAAGTGTGTTGGGACCCACACGAACCTAAACCTCTCATCTTTCCCCTTTAAACTCCCCTCTCTCCCTCTTAAAAGTTTGTTAACTTAACATCTAATTAATTACACATGACATGTATAATTAATTAAGTGTTATGTTTTTGAATTTCGAAGTTTTGAATTCCTTGGCTTGGTAAATAAAATAAGGAGGAACCTTATTTTATTTGGTTAGTCTTGTTTTTCCAACTTGTGAGGAATTTTGAGAGCTCCTCCTCCTCCTTCTTCAACTTGACGAAGAACGCTCAACTTGACGAAGAACGCTCAAGCTGCGACGAAGAACGCCGCTCCTCTCTTCTTCGTCTTTCGTGTCAACGAGAGGGAACGCCGCTTCCTCCTCGGACTCCCTTCGTCAGCATACGAAGATTCTCCAACGACGTATCTCATCAGACACACCTCTTCGTCATCGGATTTGACGAACGACTACCGCGACGCCCGACCTCCGTGACGTTGTCTTCCGCGGGACGTTGACAAATCTTCGAACCTATACCCAAGGTAGGGGTTTGTGATTATTGTTTAATTATTCTATTCTTGCTCGTGGTTCGCATGACTAACGTGAGGAATTTGAATATTTTATGTTGTGTTATTATTTAACGTGAGGGGGGCCGGACCGCATGAACACGACCGAACCCCCTCCATCGTTCTTGTTGATTTACCTTGCGGGTGGAAACAAGGTGGCGTGGTGCCGTCGCACCACGCGGTTAATCGTGCGATTATATTACGCGACGCCGTCGCGCGCGCACCTTGGAAGAATCATCATGAACGTGACGCCGTCGCGCCGCGTTGAAAGAAATCAGAGGCACGGCGGAGGGACGCGGTGCCATCGCACCGCGCCGGACGATGAACACCGCGGCCGGTTCCGGGCCGCGGCGGAACGAGAAGACCGGCGGTCGGGCCGCCGGCGTCGGAAGCCGAAAAGGGGACCGGATTTTTCCGGTCCCGTTGGAGAAAACCGGCCGGCAGTTGGCCGGCCGGAAGGTCAAAGGTCGGGGGAAATAAATTCCCCCGGCCAGCTTTAACACCCTCCTCATTTAAGAGGAGGGCGGTTCCCTTGAGGGGGGGCAGGAGGCCCCCCGGTTTTTCTACAAGCCGGCCCCCACGTGGGGGCCGTTTTTTTCAAAGGGTGCGGCATATAGCCGCGCCGCCCCTTCAATCAGCGGGGGATTGATCCCCCCCGCGTGCCGCATCCGTGCGGCGCCAGGCCGCAGCGCCACCGCACCGCCGCACCGCCAGGCCGCCGCGCCACCGCGCCGCCTGCCGGACCGGGTTGGACCCGGGTCGGGTCGACCCGGTTCGGGCCGACCCAGGGGGTGGTCGGGCCGGGTCGGCCCGGACCCAGACCCCCCGTTTCGGATCAGATTCGGTCTTTTGGCCATAACTTGAGCCAAGGACCTCCGATCGACGAACCGTCTACGGAAACGCGATCCTTGGATCGAGACGGTCGTTTCGGTATATCGCACTCAAGGTTTCGGATTACTTTGAGTTCGGCCGGGTTGGTTCGTTCACGAAACAAACTGGGCCTACGGAGCGGAAACGCTCATATCTTGAGCTACGGACGTCCGATTGACGTGCCGTCAGCTGTGTTGTGTTCCTCTTAGTGAGACGGATCTTTTGGCATACTCTGCACGAAGTTTGGACGCAGGTGGAGTATGGTCGGGTTGGTTTTTCCTTAAAAACCAACCGGGCCCCGGGGACGAAAATGCCAATAACTCTCAGACCGGGCGTCCGATCGACGCGCCGTCTGTTGCGTTGAGTTCCTGTTGACGATACGGAACTTTTGGATACATCAACTCTGGAAGTTGTGTCAGTTGATGTACCAGCCTCTCGGCTCGTGGAGCAGATCCTCCGAACGAGCTTGCTGTTTGCGGGAACCCTAGTGCTGGCTGCGACTGCTACTGCTACTGCTACTGCTACTGTGACTGCGACGATGACAGTACAGAGATCCTGTGTGGATTTGACGACGACGACTACTGCACTCAGTGATCCTACGTGGATCAGTGCTACAGGTCCTGCGTGGACCCGATCCTGTGTGGGTCCGATCCTGTGAGGTCACTGCGGGGGTTAGTACCTATCGATCCTTCGTGGGTCCGACGACTTAGATGGTTCAGTGATCATCTTAATCGTCATCCGAAGAAGTATACCTGTGTGAGCTGAATCTTCTATTTTACTCGATAGAGGTGGTGCGCTTGGTTGTAGCGGCAGACCCGCGATACTGGAAACGAGCGTACGGAGTACGGAGACCGTGTAGCCGGCTGAGACCTGAAGACTGCTCGACCGACTCGACTTGGAGTGAGTCGACTAGCCCAGTGGACGGAGCGCCTGGTATTTTGCGGCAGACCCACAGCGGACGAAGCACCTGGTAGTTGGCTGCAGACCCGCGGTACTTGACTGGAGGAGTACCCTTGTAGGCTATTTGGGTGAGCGCCCGATATTTGGCAGCAGACCCTCTGCGGACGGAGAGCCCGGTAGTTGGCGGAAGACCCACAGTACTCGACAGGAGGAGTACCTCAGCAATCTTAGGTTAGTGAGCAGTATCTCAGAGACGTGACAGGACACTGTACACTTCAGAGATGGGGCTCTTCAGTAGTTACGTTTTTGATAATGAAAATCCTGTGTGAGCTGAATCCTGTTACTTTTCTGTGTGGATTGTGTTGTGCTATCCTGTGTGGATTACGTTTTTCTTTCCTGTGTGGAATACGTTTTCTTTCCTGTGTGGACTGAGTTATACTTGGGCTCGGAGGTTGGAGCGTATTTGAATTGATGACTTAGGTATATGTATGGGCATATACCTAAGCAGTGTCGGTTGTTACTTCGTGATTGTACCTTTCTTCGTGGTTTATCCTTTGTGGATTTGAGAGACCTTCAGGGGTCTCGGGGTCCCTACTGAGTAGCTTATACTCACCCCTGCACGGGCTTTGCCCGCACTACGTTGTGTTGGTTGCAGACGAAGGACATCGTTGATCTTAGCTGAGGCTTGCAGAGCAGGACGGTACCTGGAGGTGGACCACTGGGCGGGACGTGCTCGGAGCGGACGGCGGGACCCGTGGAGCAGTGGAGCTATCTGTACCCACCCTTCAGGTGGGATTTCCAGTGGACAGCTCGGTGTAGCGGCTTTTACTTTTCAGTTGCTATTTTTCCTTTCGATTTGTACTTTACTTTCAGATTGGGTTTGTATACTGGCTCATTTACTTTTCTGCACTTTCAGTTGTACTCTGCTTTTGTTTAGTGTTTACTTTCCGCTTGCTTACTCTGTGGTGTTTGTTTACATTACAAAGACAATGCCTTCCCTTTTTACCGGGATTTACGCCTTGGTGCTAGTCGCCAGCCCCTGGCCTATGGAAGGCGGGCTTGGGGTAGTCACGGCACGGACCCCGAGGGCGGGTCGTGACATCACATAGAAATTTTGGTAGTTTTTTTAATTCCTCTATATCATCTCTCGAACATTATTAGAATAATTTCATATAAGTTATTCAATATAGAGACCATAAAGTAGGATATAATCACTATACATAAATCCATGGTAAAACAACATGATATAATTTTTCTCTCAAAAATGGTATTGTGGCTAGGTTGTAGTCAGATGCTTTAATCTCTCTCATAACTTATTGTCTGTTTCTCTATATATTTTTATGATCCAATAAAGTAATTATTTATTTGGATTCTCTTTGAGGAATGAAATTATTTCTAGAATACCTCTTTGTGTTTTTCATCTGATGAATTTATCTATCTATATTATATGTAATATAGCCAATCATATGGTGCTCCTACAAGAGTGAGGGGAATTTCATTCCAACTGACACAACCATATGAGACTCCATTTCGTTTAAAATTATTAAATACATAGGATACTCTCTTAAATATTTGTTTTATATCCAATATATCCATGAAATAAAAATTTGGATGTATTTGGATCACTATTTTCAAAATATTAAACTTATATTGGTTATTTATATGTAAATGTTAGTTGTTTTTTTTCATGTTATTGAGAACAATTATATTTATGTACTATTTAGTTGAGATAAATTTACTCAAAAAATATAGAATACCTATAGTTTCTAAATCAGAATAATATGAAAGGTAATGGGATTCATTCAATGAAATATTTAAAAACTCCTCTATGAATATTTTATTGATTATTATGCTCTAATTTGTTTCCATGAGAGTTTTTTATCATGTAGGTCAACACCAATGAGGAATAATAAACAAAACATTGAAATCTATTTGTGTAATTTAAAAAAACATCACTAGTCTCCCAATAAATAGCTCTTGGTTATTGAAATAACTATATAGGTTCCCCTAAAAAATAACTTCTTGATCCCAAATTAATGTAGTATTAGTGGGACTCATATTTCCACTGCAATGTATAATGTCTTATAAGTTTGTTTTTTTAATGGTATTAGAATGAGAAATAAACATTTTAATTGGAAGTGTTATATTAAATTTTAAATGAAGTTACCTAAACTTGAATATCTCATCAAAATACCATTTAATTAATCATTTCAATTTTACTCAACTATATTCACTCTAATAAAGTGAAACCTAAAATGATTATCCTTACCTATATGTTTCAGTTTGAAAAAAATGATTACAATTTTCACATTATTATATAACCTCATGTATCCCTTATGATTGGAATTCATTATCCGACTTTATATTAGTCAAATTTTCATGATTACAAGAAGTGGAGTGAGGCTAAGTGGTTGATTACTATAATCCTTGCAATAGGGAAGATAAATTTAAATTTTAAACTTACAAGAAAAATAAAAATTTTCTATTTAATTTGAATAAACCGAGATAAAATGAATATAAGATATAAACAATTAAATAATAGAGTTCATTAATTATGATGAAGGGAGTCTCCTTCGTGCATACAATAATGGTTTAATATACAATAAGTGGTTAAATATAATTGAAATTGAATGGTAAATGTTAATAACTAAACTCTTCATTGAGTAGTTTTGGTTGTGGACATAAAAATAGCGAACAATTTATCCCCTTATAACAGAAAGATCAGTGATTCCTCATGATTCAATATTTTCTATCACATGTGTATTGTGGATAACTATTCCATTTATAATGACTTTAGTAACTCTAATAATATTCCTCAATTTCCACTTTGGGAACCTTTTCATTTGTTATATTTGTGTGATTGTTAAGGGAATTTATTTTATCATGTGAGAATATCTCGAAGATAAATTTTATAAATCATTCCACACCCATGATGGAGATTTTAAATATTTCTAGAATAAAGAAGTGTGAACTTGTTTCAATGCTCCAGGGATCATTGGAAAACGGATGGGGAAGTATTGGGCTTGAGTAATTGGGATTCCGAAATATTGGGCCTAATGTAGTAGATTTCAACTAAGGACCTACATTATCCATGATCTGGTTGTTTAACTTTTAAATGTTACTCATGAATGGAAAAATTCAGTACTCAATGTAATGTATCCTGATAAATCATTTGAAATAAGATAAAACTTGTATAAAGTTGGTACTGAATCAGCCACTCATGAATAGGGGTACAAATTCGCTTAAATTTCACATGGATGGGTTAATATACATTCCATAACACTACTGATCATAAATGACATAGTTTTCCAATCCTGAAAACTTTTAGAATTATTTGTAAAACTTGATTTCAATCTACCTTCATCTTGGTTTTATCAATTTCATGGTTCTTATTTTGATCAAATCGAATGAACCAAAATTATCGAAATCATCATTTTGATCTGTCACCAATTCATCATTTAAGACATGTTTGAATAAAATGTGTAGTTAGATTTACTATTGTTTTGAGTTTGGTTTTTCTCAAAGATCTCAACTCTTTCTTTGATGAATTTTACCATCTAACTAATATTTTCTTCTATTTGAATGAACTCAGTATACATTTGAGTAAGTGTTGATAATCTATTTTGATGTTGTAAAAGATGTATAATTTAGGTGGTTAATTTTTATTTTGATTAAAAATGATAAGTTTAGAGCATGGTATCTTGGTATAAATGACTATGTATATCGAAATCTATATTTAAACTTTGAAAGGTTATAATGGAAGACAAAGGCATAGACAAACCTTCTCATTCATGTTGTAGGTCGCATGAAGCGTGGGGGTGGCCTATACATCCAGTGGAAGGTTCAATAGTCATGTAGATCTGTCTTGCAATAATTTTAAGGGCTTCATGAAGTATCAGGAGAGAGATATTCACTTATAGATGGTTCCCTAACTATAAGTGGAAAAATAGTTTAAATATTCATCTTATGGTAGGTGATCAACCATCATGTAGTAGATTGAATATTTTTAGAAGGATGATTCCCTCTATTTCCAATTTTCAACCTTGTTTTATTGATAGTTCATGAGATTAATTATTTTTCTCTCTGGAATTATCAAAATTTGGTTGACTTCCACAATTTATTGGAAAACCACATAACCAATTCATCACACGGTCTCTATAGACTTTTCAATGTTTTTATCTTCATCCTATATAATTGAACACAATGTAGGTAATGTACATATTTTTATCTAATAAAATAGACAACTTATTAAATATTTAGATTTCATTCATAATGTAATTAAAAAAAAATTGGATTTTTAATTCATTTCAAAATTTAATTTGAAAAAATTGATTTATATAATGTATGACCGAATTCAATAACATATAATTATTTTAATTCTAAATTTATGAAAGGATTAATTAAATGAAAATAATTAATAATCTAATTATAATAGTTATTTTTCCCATTTATAATATTATGATTTAGTTTTTACATAGTAATAAAAAGGAAATTAATTAACCACTTTTTAAGTCAGTTTAAGGGCATGAATCTTCACAAAATAATTAAAAATTCCAAACATTTAGCTCGCATAATTTCCCCTGTATTTTGACTATCAAACTCCATGTAAATTTTGTGAATTTAATAATTTTATGATATATCCTAGATTATACTTAGCTATAGAATTCATAATGTAAGATTATTGCATATTCTTAAATAGAATAAATTATCTTGCCTTATTTTTTAATTTAATTCATTATCTACATCAATTCACGTAGAAGATCTAGATTGAAGTTATACATTGAATAGATCCCAAGAGAATAATGATTTCACGATGTGGGTACATCCTAAATCTTTTTCCCAAATTATCTAATTCCAAGGGTTATTTTCACACATGCTTGATACATCATAAATGAAATTAAGATATATCATCTCCCCCTTCTTCATAAAAGTTTTTAATTCTTCAAACTCATCTAAACCCTTGACCAATTATCATTTATATAATATTTCATAGCCATTGATTTATAAAATATATATAATAATAACTACAGCCAAAGCTTGAAGAAAATATTATCGATACTAATGCTATCACCATTGAATAATTTTTATATTTAATGTATACAACTAATTCATTAGGGATGACTCTTAAGTCGCGAACTCTTATTTGATGTTCAAAATACTCAAAAAAATTATATTCTTAGTTAGCTTATTAAGACAACCAACTTAGATCCCATTTCCATGTTTTACATCGGTTTAAATGAGTTATCATATATTAGGTTAGGGAGTATCCTACATGTCCTTTTAAATGGTTGTGGTCTATTTAAATAGGATTCAATTCATCATTACAACACCATAAATCTGTAGTTTTGTGTTACTATGTTTTTTTATCTACAACCCTTTTCTCAAATATGAATAAATAAATTCCTAGAAATTTGAAGTACGTAACTCAACAATAATTTTGATATCACAATTTTAGAGCCAATGATATTTACACTCATATTTCATTGAATTTTTCTAGGTTGGAAAATATTTATTTTATGTTTTAATACCCGGAAAAAAGACTAATATGTTTAAAAACACAATAAATATTTATAATTAGTATTTAAAAGTATCATTTTTATTCAAGTTTACATTGTTACATTTCAATCCAAAAATACGTAATAATAATATCGAAATATTTATTCACGTCATGTAGTACAGTCATATGTTCAATAGTAATATCATAAAAACCATTCCAATTAATTACAAAAGGAATTTATTTATAAGAATATAGATGTATGTAATGAATATCCAGACTATTATGAGGTAAGGTATCCACTTGGTAGTCTATTTTTCATTTGAAAAATGGATAATCTGAGACACCTCCATATGTTCACTCCAAATATATCCATAATAATTTTTCACATATTTTTTCATTCAACATGAATGGTTTCATTAATTTTTTTACTTTCATAAAAAATATACCGAATGGAAAAATTATAGTTACTATGTTTGTTAAAATCCACTTAGAATAATGTTTATTTGCAATGATCTTCCTCTTTGAGGATAATGATACCACTTTGTCCATAATTTCCATGAATATTTTTTGGATAACCAGGTCATCGATACATATGAACTTCCCATTATAAAATTTTGAATTATAATATGATTAAATTTTCATTTCACAATGTTCAACCATCTATAGCCTCATATTCCCTCTATCCTTTATAAATTCAAGTTTTACAATCTTCACTACACATTAATAATTGTTATTAGCTCTTCCTAATTGTTTCAATGCCTTCCACTAATAATTGTATGTAGTTATATACCTAAGGGGGTATTTTGGGCTATTATGTATGCCCATAATGAATTATCTAGTTTCAAATTCAAATACAATATTGTGGGTTGTATCATTCTAGCTGTATTTCTCTTACACCCCCCACTAAACCCCTCATCTTGACCATTTTTTATGGGTGGTATAAAGTTGTGGTTTTTATGCCCTCTATATTTTTATATCAATGTTTCCATATTCATATTATTCAAGTGTGTTCCTTCACCACTTATTATTAAATGGAGTTCTCCTAATAAAAAATAGTGAATCGAGGAAAACAAAGATTCTTATGTTCCGGTTTCTTTATCCCCAAACCACTATAAAAGGTTGTCATATACTAGAAATATATTGGATATCCAAAAGAAATTGTAAAAGGGAACATGGTATTTTACAAGAATTAATTAATAATTATGTGTAAAATAAAATTGGTTTAGGTAATTTCAAGTATATTAGAAATTTTACCACTAAACTGGGTATTTTTTAATGCTTTACCAAATTAAGGGAATCATTAAAAAATAATGGAAAATATAATCCATCTTTCTAGAAGTAATATGTGGTTTAAAATGGGCTCCATAACGATTTTCATGGAAAAAATATAATCATAGATTTAATTTTTCACTTAGGTATGCATCTCATAATCACATGACCTTTTTAAATATTCCAAAAATATTCATATTCTTGAAGATAACACATTTTCACATATTTTAATATATAATATTTATGATCACTAATAAAGAGTCGCCCTTTATGGGACTAAAAAATTAACCAGATCATCATATATGGGAACTTGGGTTATTGGGAACAGTTCCATACAATATAAGGAATCATCCATGTTCATATTAGTTGGTTTTTATACGACATTAGTGTAATTAAATCTATTATAGCTTAAATATCCACATCAACATTATCATCTTTTCATCAACCGTTTTTATTATATATCTCAATGTTGCAATATCAATGTAAATAAATAATTATTTACTAATAGACAGGACCCAAATATCTCTAAACCCAAAAAATTGTGAAAATGAATTCATTATTATTATTTTTTATATTTTAGATATGATCCGTATTAGAGAATTTAAATCTATCACTTTTAGGCACATATCAAAATTTTCTGATAAATAACTCCGATATAATTATTTGATTCCAGGAAAAAAAATTAAAAATGTGGAATTCAATATAAATGGGTTGATTGGAAGTTATCTAACAATACTGGCTTTTATATTATCAGATGAAATCAATGATGAATTATCAAAAAGATGGACTCCTTTTGAAGTAGGTTTTTATGTGAAAAGAAATCATAATAATATACCTAATAAACATTCTATAAAGGGTGTTACAAAAGTATAGAATGTATCTCATCGTGGTGGGTAATTTTGTATATAAATCACATCAAATTTATCTTTATCCAAATTAATAACTTCTATATATATTATGTGGCTCATAATATTTCATTTTTTCCATAATAAAATAGATGTTTACTTGTTTAAAACTATATTATTTCAAAGTATATTCTTAAATAAATTTTTACACACTCAATATAGATATCATAGCATTTTCCATAAACTGTGAAATATTCATGAAATTCTTACAAGAAGCACTCAATAAGTATGAAAAAATGTTTACCATGTATCTTTAAAATGTACCTATCATTATTAATGATAGAATTGAATCCTTGGTTAAAACGATATAATAAAGGGGTTGGTTAATACTTTGTTATCTTAGTTATATTGATTTATTAGATGAAAAAAACAAACAAAAAATTATTAAGTAAATAATTTTGACCCTTATTAGTTATCCACTCTAATAATTTTTTTATAGAGTTGTTCCATTATTAATACATATCATCCCACTATCATACAAGAGGATACTAACAAAAGAGTATTTTTTTCACCCAATAAAACACTTTTAAAAATAAAACATAATTTATTTTAATGATAAAAATATTCTTGACTTATTATATTATCTTACTAATCCTTATACACTGTGAAAACAGAATAAATCCTATGGATGAGCAAAAAAAGTCCAGTAAGGGATAAAAAATAAAGATAGAACAAAATTAGTCCATAAATACTATAAAAACATGAATTGATACTTTTCAGACATAATACATTTGATCTACAACGTACCTCATAATATTATATGATTATTAAAAAACTCATAGAAATCATAGATCATAAACGGTATATTTGGGCATCTATATCATACTTACATTTTTGATTCCATATATATATATATATGGATAAACTTCATGGTCATCATTGGTATACACATAAATGTATATTACCTAAATATCATAAGAGAAAAACTATCATTTAACAATTTTGAACTACCCAATGAATTGAAGAGTTATCACGGTCTCACATGCCCTCAATTTGTTAGAGAACCACCTACATACATAAGAACTTCCCAAAAACCATTAAATAATCATAACACATAAAACAAGCATAATGGAAAAATAAAATTTCAATATTGCAATCACTAGATATCATTTCAATATATTGATATAATAAATCCATTCTCAAAACAATTTAAAATAACAAAATACATGAAAATTGAATAAATCGTAATTTTTTCCTTTTAAAACAGGAAGGCTTACAGAGGAATCCAAATACTAAATAATGATCACGGTTTCAGAAAGATCATTGTCGCTGCATACATCAAAAAAACATTAATTTAAGTCATGTAGGAAAACTAAATGTATAAGAAGAATCCTTTTTAAAACCATTGAATGAAATTTAAAAGTCAAAGGTGTTGATTATACACCTTATAAAAACGTTGTGTATATTATCAAAATATGCCTTAATAAATGGGGATTGAGATGAAGTCTGTTACATTGAGTCTGACTTGTCATGTACATTTATTATATTCTTAAATAAAAAAAATTCGTTAAATAATACATTATTGAGAGCCTTTTTCATGTTTATTATTCCTTTTATATAACTTATTACAATTTTATAAAAATTACAATATTATTTAAGTTCACATCAGATGTTTTGTCGATATTTGGTACTTGAGTCGAAAATGAACTTGAATTCATGTCGATATTCCATATGTTCATAAGTTCATCATCTCCATAATAAAATTAATGAAATAATAATAACTTTTTAAATCCATTATACTATTTACATCACACCGTATAATTATAGCATGATAAATGAACAATGTTATAATACTAGAGATGTTAAGACGTATGTACGCACGAGTAACAATTATATTCTAAATTTATCATTATAGAAATAAGGTAATTATTATTTTAACTTTAAGGAATTATCATAAAATTATTAAAATAATAATAATTTAAATATAATTATATATATCATACAGGTCGTGTGGGGAATAAAAACAATCCACATCACTTTTTGGAGGTGATAGTTCACACATTCACACGAACCATGCTATCATTTTAAATATGCATGGAAGGTAAGATCATAATTAAAATATAATTATTTCACAATGATAAATATATCATCAGTATCATATATAAACATTTATTCCATCATTATAAATATTATTTAAAGACAACAATGGAAAAAAACTATATCGATTTGTGAGGTGGTAGTCCTTCATACACATAAATGAAATGTTCATTTTCTATTCGATGAAAATGGAGATTGGTTTAAGTGGTGATATTAACCTAATAAAATATTTGTATAATGAGGATAAAATATATTTTATTTATAATCGAACATGAAGATTTATTGGGATTGGAAGAAAAAATAAAAAAGAAACCGAAAAAAATTACACCTCTTCTCTGGTTGATCACCATTGATGTGCACCTTAACACCTCTAATAAGGTTATTGTAGCTAATATAAGGACATAAGAACATTATCTAAGACTCAAGGAGTAGGTTTTTGTAGATATTTATAGAACCAAATGGATTTGGATGTTAGAGTAGTAGAGAAGAGTGGGTAACTTTTATAAGAGAGTGGAGGGGAACCCTTGGAAAATCATTAAATATTAAATTAATATAAATTTCATTTTTAATACAAATGGTACAAATTTAATTTATATATAATATAATATGATTTCATGGAAAATAAAAATCATTGAATTAAAATTAGATATATTTTTACTATTTTTTAAATTCAGATATGATTGGTATAACACTTATTTTAACCTTTTTAATCATACCGTTATATTATGTTATTTACTTTTTCTTGGTAAATGTAAATACCATACATGTAAAAATACACAAAAAAGTTACATTTATGACATATTTTAACTTAAACAAACTATTTTTCTAAATATTACATTTTTTAGGAATTTAATATCATTTAATAAAACATTTTATATCTTAAAACACCAATAGTGTCTGTTTTGACACTATTCATAAGTAGAATTTTATAAATATAATAAAATGGATAAAGGTTCAATTATACTCCATTAAATCATGAAGAAAAATATAAAAAGTATACGCAAAATTCATTAATGACATAAATTATATCATATAATATTTATTTTATCATTTATAATATAATTTATTTTATTATTTCATTAATTAAGAAATTATGACATCATCATTATGTCAACATTAAATTTAATTATATTTATTCTAAAATTTTTAATTTAATAACCATGATATAGGTATTTTTGTAGACATATAATGACTATGTGTAGTTGAGGATATCACTTTTATAAACACATATTGATATTCTTTTAGTTATGAGAGTCATCATAATTACTTTTTTCATTATTTTAAATAAAATGTTCATAAGTGTTATAATCACATACATGTGGCTCCATATGGACCTAAAATCAATCAATTGATTATCAAGGACTAGATAAACTCATCCAATTAAATTATGAAGAGTTTATGTGTAGCTTTATATATTTATAATATTATTTTTACATTTATTTACAAGATTTACCCTTAACAATGCTAAATAAAATAATTACTAAAGATACAGTTCGTAAATTTTAAAACCACTAAAACGGTATTATTTACATAATTTGGGCATTATGATTACAAATATAGAATAAATTTCTTCAAATTATAAACATAGAAATTGTGGTAACTAATTTCTTATTAATAACCATTGTCAAAATGAAAAAACGAGGATTTTTAAAAGTAAAAACCATCAAATTATTGGCATGTATTTATACTTAATTTCAATATGAAATTACAAAAAAATGAATAATATTTTATTAAATGAAAAAATATATTTAATGATTCTTTAAAACCAATTTATAGGAAAATCAATTTATAAAATTAAATTTGATGAAATTACAGTTTTGAATTAAAATACAGTTTTCTTTCACTATTCATTAAAAATAAATTTTACCATAAAATACCAAAAATTATAAAAAATTGAATTTTTTATATCCATATTATAAATAAGAAGTTTATTATTTATGACAAAACAAATAATTGTATAAAAAAATATATTTAAAAAAAAATTTCCATCAAAAGTCAACAAAACTACCTTTTAAAATTATTAGAGTACTTTAGGAATAAAATGGTATTTTTACTCACTTTATGCCTCTAAAATTTATTAAGGAAAGTGAAAAAATTTAAAAAACTTCTGTAAACAATATATAGTTATTTCTATTCATTTCATCCATTAAAAATACATTGATAAAACTACCAGTTATAATAATATTATTATTAATTTTTTATTTTTTGTATATCTTAATCTTGTGTGCAATATAAGATTTAGGAGAAACCCATTATTGTGTATCAACTACACTTTCATACATAGAATCCCCTTTTAAGTGAAATTCATATTGAATTCATAAATATGTACGGATATGTAAATGATTGATTCTATAATTACCTAAGATGTAACATCCTTCCCACTTTTTGATATTTTGTCATCCAAATTTTATTTATATATCAATTATTGGGGGTACTTATTCCTTATATCATTTTACGATTCCCATGTTTCAACTTCAACAATTTTTTTTTCTTATAAATCCAAATCCCAGTGAATCATTTTATTCCACAATGCTTTCTCTATATTGTTAAGAATCGGTACTGGTTGTTCCCCATAAGAGAGATTCACTTCCAACTGAACTGCTTATGGACTCAAAACAGTATATGGATCGCACTTATACATTCATAACATTGAAAAATAAAAAACATTACGTAAATGGGATAAACATAGAAGAAAATTTAGTTAGTATGAAACTGATCCAACATTCTCTATGATTTCTTAGGGTCCAATGAAAATCAAACTCAACTTTCCCTTGATACCCAAATGCATCAGACTTTTCAAGTGCTAAATTTTCAGAAATTCATGAACACCTACCACAAATGAATGGTCTTTCCTCTAGTTATCCGCATAAATTTTCTATCTGGTATGAGATTTTCTCATGTGTTTATGAACCAATTAAACATTTTCATGCATCTCCTATTTTAATTTAAGTCTGATAAATATCCTATCATCCTACTCATCCCCAAAAAAGATTTATAGTGACACCGCATTATATATAATTCTCAAATGGGTTCAATCTGTATACTAGAATAAAAATTGTTATAATAAGAAAACACAACCAAGAAAATATCTTGGTACTAAATTCTCTGGTAATCCATTCAATAAAAAATTATAATATCATTCAGTGTCGAAATTTTTCATTTTGTATTCCCATCTAATTGAGTATTAAAATATGTACAAAAATTTACATTACTTCCCAATGTCATTGAAGGCCTATTAGAAATTTAGAAGTGAACCTGGGATCATGATCTAATACAATTTAAAGGAACCCTATATCACTAGACTTTCTCATTAACATAAAACTAATATGTTTTATCTAGAGACAATGTTTCTCAAGTAAGAAGAAATGGTGAAGATTTATTAAATCTATATACAATAACCCAAATCACATTTGTACCAGGAAATTTATATGGTAATCCAAATATGAAATCCATGGAAATATTTTCCACAATTCTAGTCTGAAACAAGTAAAGGATGAAGCATCCCTTTCTGTAACTATCGCTCTACTTTAACATCTTGACAATTCAAACACTTCACCGTAAATTCCTCAGTATCTCTTCTCATTCCATCCCATCAAGAATACTCTTGAATATCACTCTACATCTTAGTACTTTCAGGATGGACTGATAATATGAACATCGATCTTCACATAATAAAATTTCTTCATCATTGAATAACAAGTCTCGCACAATCTCGTCCCAAATCTCAAAAAACAATATTTATCAATGTTAAATTAAAGAGAATTACCCTCTAGAACCAATTATACATTTTTTAACACTTTATTTTATTCCTTCTATACATTGTATATTTTGTCTCATAGAGATAATCCCACTAAAACCTGAAGCAATATAGAGGGATTTACTACACCAACCACATCAATTCCAAAGATCATCTAATAATTAATCAAAAGGCCCCATTCCAAATTTAACATGGTTAATGAAGAATTTTGTATTTGAATCAAAGAATCATCCACTTTGTTTTCTTCTCCATGATTGCAATGAATAGTGAATTTATAATCGTTTATTAGCTCCAACCATCATCCCAATCTAATGATCAATTAATATGAGTTAGTATATACTTCAAAATTTTGTAGTAAGTATAAATTTCACATTTTTCTCCATAGAGATGATGCCCCCAAATTTCAAATTAAAAAGAATAATGGATAATTCAAAACCATGTGTATGGTAATTTAACTCATTAGTTTTCAACATACATGAAGCTTAGGTAATTACCTTCTCATTCTACAATAGAAATCATATATGTACTTTCAACAAAGAATCACTATATATAACAAATTCACAATTTCTAGAAGGTATTTCCAAACCAGGAGAATTCAATAATCTTCAATTCAATTCCTTAAAAAATCAATACATTCCATTATCCAAATTAACATAACACCATTTCAAATTAACCTAGTTCGTGGGCAGGATAACCATGTAAAATTTATCACAAACATCATCTAATAGCCTGGTAAACCACAAGAACTACGAATCCTAAATATATTTTTGGGTCTTTTCAATTTAATAACATCCTTTTTTGTGAGGATTAAATGTTATTTAGTTATTATAAAAAATGTGACCAAATAATTAATTTTTATGTAACCAAAACTCAAACATGATTTATTTACCATACATTTATTTTCTTTTATGGTTTTCACGATAACCAATAAATGAATTTCATAATCCTCTTTAATTTAAAAATATTCCAAAATATCATCAATAAACAAAACATAAAAATAATCCATGAACTCATGGAATATTCTTTTTATAAGATTCCTTAATACTGTAAGTGAATTACTTAACCCTATGTACATAACTAAAAATTTATAATGGATATAACTTGTATGAAATGTGGTCTTCGGATTGTTTTCTTCCATTAATTTTAATGAATGGTACCCCGACCTCATGTCAACCATCGAGAAATATTTTTCCCACCGGTGTTGATCAAACAAATCATTGATATGTGGAAAATTATATATTTTCTTATATGATATGTTATTCATGTATCTATAATAAATGAAATTTATCATTTAAACATATTTATTTTTAACAAAAAAACAGGGCAGCCCAAGGTGATTTTCCTGGTCAAATGAATCCTTTATTTAATAAATCCTTCAATTTCTTCATTAAATATTAAAGTTCATATAAGCCATTTGATAAGTGGGGTTTGAAATTATATTAGCATTAGGAAATAACTAAACAGTAAATTCAACTTCTCAATCATTTTTAATACCAAAAAAATCATCAGTAAAACATCAAGATACGCATTTACCATTAACACATCATTTAATATGAAAAGTTCATTTATTTTCTAAAACATGTGGAAGGTAGCATTAATTTAAGACGTTTAATAGTTTCTCAGGTTATTGATATCTTATCAATGTTAAGGGTCTATTATTGTACTCAAACTAAAATTACCTTTGAAAATAAACCTTTTTATCTCTATAGTCAATCTTAGCATGGTAAATAGATATCTAACACACACCCAAAATAACATCAAAATATACTAGAGGTCAATAAATAATGTTTTTAGGTAGATATTTTCCACATAAAAGGAAATTATGTTTCTTATAAATTCCCTTTTCATCAAAATCTCCCCCAGGTGTTTATTCCATAAGTTATAGATCAATTTCGTGTGGTGGAATTCTAAATTTACTAGAAAATTTCCTAGAAACAAAAGAACGAGTAGACCAAAAATCAAACAATACATCGGCATAATTAGAATAAAAAAAAATTTAATAAATACCTCATCATTTTATGTCTCAAGATATACTAAATTAATCAGAAATAATTTCCCCACATCCTTTTGTTTATATTCTGGATGCTTCCAATCATTTGAGTATTTCATCAGGAAATTGTTCTCATAATGTCTCATTTCATTGCACTTAAAAAATTTCATTTTTTATAAATTATATTCGGTCGTACCACTTCATTGATCCATATAAATGGTATTATGATCATTATATCCCATTTTACCACATTTAAATAACTTTCCAAAATTTAAAAGGTATTCCCCAGTGTGCTTTTGACCACCATTTTGACAAACTGTAAATTTAATTTTTTTTATTATTACAATTTTTTTAAGAATTATTTCATATGATCATCCATATCTATATCTTATTCTGATTTTTTCAAAAAAAAAACATGATCATACAAAAAATTCATTTCCACATCCTCCAAACATCGAACATATTTTTCATAATTTTTAAACTCACGAGAAACCAATTCAATTCGATACATTAGATTTAATACTAAATAAAGATGATTTATTTTTATTATCATGATCTCAGATGATATTTGAAGAATAAACTTCCAATATAGTATATTTTTCTTCATATTTAGCCATCATGTCATCCCCTACCTCAATTATAATAATTATTTTCCCTATAATGTCAAACAACCTTTGGAAAATATTTCTCTAAAAACTTTCCTTTGAGTTCATCCCAATCAGGAGCCTTAATCTCTTAAATGTTTCTGATATTCCTAACCATCCACGACTACTAATCTATGTCACCATTAAATAGGTAATCAAAAATACTAAACTTTTGATGTTTATAATAATATATGAAATCAAAATAAAATTCTGGTTATTTAATCTACCCATAAGCTATCTTCTGGTCAGATGATCCAATGAATGATGCTAGGTATTTCCTCATGAAATTATACACTACTAACATTTTCATATGTGGATTGTATATCTGTTTTTGTTAATTGATACAAATTACATTTATATCATGGAAAATAGTGCCATTACAGAAAAAACTTTTTAGTTCTGATTTTAGCTATCTCCAATTGGTGAATTGGAAGGTTTTTTTCCACTAGATGTCATCCCAAAATAGTTTCCCTATCTCCTCCCTAGAAAAACATTCTAAAAAAATATATATTTTTTGATTTTACATGGTAATATTCATATAATATATCATTTAAATATGATAATAAATAAAAAACTCATTAATGAATATTTTATTAGGAAAATCCTAGCCCCTAATTTTACCAAAACTGAGATCTAATACAAAGGATAATGCCCCTTCCTTCAACATTCAATTATTTTTATTTAAGATAGGAATTCAAATTAGGGATCATTTTTGTTTATATTTTCGTAGAATTAGTAAATTATTAATACATATCTTTCCATAATCATACAAGAGGATAATACCAGAAGAGTATCCTGTTTTTCTACCAAAGGAATCCATTCAAAAAATAAAACACGATTTCATTTCTTGACAAAAATATTCTTGATTTATTCCATTTTCTTACTAATAATTATTCCCATTAAAAACATTTCAAAAAAATTGTATGATCCCAAAAGGAATAGTAAGGGATATAATATTAAGAAGGTAAAATGTTAGTCAAAGAATTATATAAACCAATGAAATCATACTTTTATCCCATAAAAAATAAGCTCTTAAATATACCACATGAAACAATAAGATTCTTGATAAACTCATAGATATCAAATATCATAATGGTAACATATATAATCCATATCATACTTACATTGTATCTTTCACAAATACATAGGGAGGAACCTTCATAGTAATTTTTGTAATACCCATCATAATATATTACCTATATATTTTAGACGAAACCCTATCATTTAACTATGTCACATTACCCAATGAAATGAATAGCTATCACAGGATTACCTTCCCTCATTTTATCACATAACCACTCTCTTACATAAAAAATTCATGTAAACTATAACATAATCTAGACATAAAAAACAAGAGTAATGGGAGAAAATTAAAATTCCAATATTGAAATCACAAGATATCATTTGAAGATATTAGTATAATAAATCCATTATCAAAAGCACATTCAATACCAAAATACATGAAAAGGTAATATGGTATTTATATTAATTTTAAAAACATTAAGGGTTGAAGATGAATCCAAATACAAAATAATGGGCATGGCGATGAAAATATCGTTGTCACCCCATATTAAAAAAATATTCCCCTCCATTGTTTAGTAAAATTATTCATATAAAAATATTAGTTTTGAAAACTATTTAATGATGTTTAAATTATAAGTGGTTTATTATTAAATTAATTAAATAATGTGATGTATATTATCAAAAGTTTCTTTAATCAAAAAATATTTAGAGTAAGTTCCTTACCATGATTCAGACTCGTCATGTAAATTTATTATATTCTAGATTTATTCAATTTGGTTAATTTTTAAATTCTTGAAAAAATTATTCAATTTTTTTATTACTTTTATATCACATATTACCATGTTATAAAAAATACATTATTATTTAATTTTATATTAGGTATTTTTTCGATATTCGGTACTTGAGTCGAAAACTAATATGGTTTGATGTCAATAGTCCATGTAGTCAAAAGTCTATCTTCTCTATAATAAAATTCCTAACATAGAAATCACTTTCATATATTAATTTTACTTTTTAAATCAAAACGTTAATTTATGGTATAAAAAATGATCAATGGTATAATCATGGAGACGGTAGGTCTTACTTATCAATGTGTAACTTTTCCATTTTTCATCGATCATTATGAAAATAACCAAATTATTATTATAAATTATTATATTGATCATAAAACTATTTAAATTTTAACAATATTATAAATATATTTATATATATCATAGATGTGATTTGGTGAATAAAAATAATTCACATCGCTCCGTGGATGTGATTTTTCACACATACGCACGAATGGCGTTATCGTTATAATGTGCATGAAATATAAGAGAATAGTTAAAATATTATTATTTTAAAATGATAAATATGTCATGAATATCATATATAAAAATTGATATCATGATTAAAAATATTCTTGTTATACGGTAACAAAAAATTAACTATATCGTTTCAGGAAGTGGTAGTCCGCCAAACACACGAACAAAATGTTCATTTCTCATTTGAGGAAATTGGATATTGATTTAGGATATGATATTAAGATAATAACATCTCATTATATTGAGAATACTGGAGTTATTATTTCTTCTGAGAAGAAGAATATTTATAGTATTAGGAATAAGAAATAAAACATAGATCCTTACAAACAATACCTCTTTTCAGTTGATCACCTTTGAATAACACCTCAACGCCTATAAGAAATGTGTTCTTCATAATATAAGTCCTCAATGTTGTGGGTTGGGATTATAGGAAGAGTCTTTTATAGATATTTTACTGACCAAATGTTTTGGAAGTTGGATAATTAGATAAGTGTGGGTACCTTTTATAGTAGAGAGGTGGGGAACCCATAGAAATGCAAAAAATATTAAATTAATATAAATACAATTTCATTTACAAAGGGTCCCAAAATAATTTATTTTTAAGATTAGATGATTTCATGTCGAATAAATATCATCTAAATAAAATTATAGAGGTTTCTTATATATTTTAAATCTTTATCGTTTTTTGTTTAACCCTTATTTTACACTTTTTAATCTTTCAGTGATACTATGTTATTTGAACATTTTGGGTTAATGTAATTACCATAATTTGTCAAAAGAAACATTAATGTGAAATTAATGACCTATTTGAACTTATCCGAACCATTTTTCAAAATATAATATTTTTTAAGAATTTAATAAAATTACATAAAAATGTCTTTTTAAACACCAATAGTGTTATTTTTGACACTGTTCATTAGTTGACTTTTAAAAATATCATAATAAGAATATATGGTTCAACCAACTCCTTTAAGTGCTCAATAACATGTAAAATTTATACCAAATTTTTTTATGGAATAAATTAAGTGACATGATATTTAGTTTAATATTTATAATATTATTTTTTTGATTCATTCATTAATTAAGAAATTACTACATCAGATTTGTTTCACCGCTTAATTTATTTATTTATTTCCTAAAAATTATAAATAAATTACCATGATGTAAGTAATATTGTTAGATATATTAAAACAATTTATAGTTGAATATATTACTTTTATAACTCTATAATAAATTTTTTTAGTTTTCAGAGACATTATAATAACATCTTCATATTTATTTGAAATAAAATATTTATAAGTGTTATAATTATTGGAACCATGGTCGTTATATGCATTAAATGGAGTATAGTTTGGGTTTTTTGTCAATACTCAGTGGAAGTTCAGAGTGTGTTCCATCAAAGTGATCATAAAGAACAATCAGATAACAGTATAGAAGGTGGCACCATTTTCCAGTGTTTTCCAAATTTTTGGGCCTGAGAATCGACAAAAAGAGAAAAGTGGTATTGATTTTTTTTAAAGGATAGAGAATATAAAATCCTACCTTTCTAGTCAATACTTTTCAAGGACTTTCTAGTATTTCATTTTTAAATGAATTAGTACTTTTTAATCATTTCAAATATCATCATCTTGTATCTCCCAATCAAGGAGAAACTATTGATATTATTCATTGAGACATATTTTTCTTTTGATATGATTTCAGATATGCCAATTTAATATTTTACAAATATAGATTTTAATTCAAACTAATTTCTAGATTGGATAACTTTCGTTACTCTATTTATATTATCAGGTTTTGACAGCATTCAAATATTCTCTAGTTCTCCACCAGAGAGCTAGATTCATAATTAATTCTATTTATTGATACTAGTAAAATACATGAGAAATTGTGGAGGAATAATGTGGAACATCTTGTTCCTCAATGTTAACTAAATGATTGAAAATACTTTTCCAACGATGTTACTCTATTCATTAGATTTTTTAATCAATTTTTCATATCTTATTTTTCATTGAGAATAATATAATTATTCATAGCATAAAAATAATTATATATAATATTACCTTTATTATGATCTATTATGTCCCAATAATCCCTTAGTGAAATCCCCATGTTATTCAAGAATTCCAGTTCTGCTGGAAGTGTTGTTTTCCAGTCTTTAGTAGTATGGCTGGTCACATTTCACCTTCCACACAAAACATACAAAACTTATGGGCTTTCATTTTATGATGTCCTCTAATGAAATTTTTTATCTTGATTTGGAACATCTTATTTTCCTTTGTTAAATCACTTCACAGGTTCCTCTTCTATCAACTTTTCTTTTTCAAAATGAGTTTTCCATTTTAAAATACACTATATATGTAATTAGAATACCTTTTGGGAACATCCATATGGATTATTCTTAGTGTAATTTAAAAAATATTTCCAATTCTATTTATATAGTGTTTATCTTCCATTTTTCTTTTAATTGGTTCAATTAATAAAAATACATATTTTTCGTGAGTCCATAATATGTCATCCTCCTCAAAAATAGATGCTTCTAGTATAATTTGATATGTAACCCTTCTTTTTCTTCATTGGAATCTTTATGGTTTCATTAATTTCATAATTACTACCCATGTATGACTCACTCGTTATTTTTTAATCCTCATTTGAATAGTTTCCTTAGAAACGATCATTATCTTCTTTCCCAAAGATGAATTTCTTTATATTATTACATTATATAATATTCCCTTTCCCGTTTTTTATAAAAATTTCACAAATTTCATATTTATATATCCACTTTGACTAAAAATTTCACCAACATATTTACGATTTTCAAAAATCTAGTACTATTTAAATTGTTTCTCATATTTCATAATTTTATATCATCTCAAAAATGATACCACATTAGTAGGATTACATTTAACTTAAAAAAAATTAAAAATTATGCTATACATTTAATTATATATACCAAAAACTCTTATAAAACCCTTAATATCCTACATGTATTTTTCTTTTCCTCTAAACTATATACATTCATGTCATAAGAAGTTATGGTTTTTGGATTTACACTCATCTAGTTAGGTAACGTTTGTGAAAACATAATATTTGAAATCATTTATCCATCCTGGGCCTAGTAGTAGTCTTATCATCACTTCTACTCATCAATTTTTCATATTTTTTATTTAAAAATGGACTATTTTAATCTAAATTTAGAATAATTGTAATTTTTTGAAATATAAAGTTCCTCTTTTTTTAGGATAGGTTGATAATTATAATTATATTATATGAAAATATTCTCCCATTAATATAGAGACATTTATCATAACTATATCATTTAGGATCATTTGTGAAATTATCAGATCATCCAAAAACATCTTGTGAAATTATTGAATGAGTAATTTTCTGATATCGATGACAACATCATGACAATGATTTCTTAAATTGAAAATATTCCTCTCATCATCAATCACCTTTATTTTGCATTCACTTTTATTTATAATTCACTCAAATTATTCATTTTTCATTTTTCTTCCACTTATAATAATGTTGGAAAAACCATTAAATTATTATATTTAACCTCTTATTTTTCACTGTTTACATTAATGTTTTTTTCCAAATATTAATCCAATGCAAGGATATTTTATTTTAGAAATTTTTTGGCATCTTATTTTGATATAATTTCTTTGGTCAAATCATTTATATACATGGTGACTCTTACTTCAACATCTACTTAAACTATATTTACATGTCTTAATTGTTTATAGAGTATTATAAATGATATATATTTTTCATTCATTGAATTTTCAATGTTATACTAATCTTCTTCAATATAATTTATATCTTTTTTCATTGATTCAAATCTGACAAAAATATATGATAAATTTTATTTTGGAAAACTATCACCGAATGGCCAAAAGACCTTCATTTTTTATTATTATTTTTTATAATACAACTTCAAGGTGTGATGTGTAACCCTTATAAGTCCTTATGACTTTGAAACAATCACATGACTTATAGGTATTAGAGTGAATCACTTAAACAAGACAACTTCGAACTAGTCCACCCTACAACATGTCATGATATCAGTACTCCACCTTTACAAGTCTAGTCGTCTAGCTATCCTGTGTAGAGCTGAAGAGTACCAGTACCGATTCCAACATCATACCATCTCATTCTTCAATTTTGGTTAGCTCTACTCTAGTGAATGTGACTACCCTAAATCCTTAGCTATAACCTTTTTTACTTATTTTTTTATTGGTACAAGTACAATTTCATGTGGCCCGAAGGCCTTGAGGGGCCCCTATGGCCTTGAGATGGTCTGAAGTCCTTGAGAGAGAACTGTCCCAATGTCCATTGGTTTAGAGTTTTTTCAAGTGATCACACGCATATAATCTTGGTACTACTTGAAGGTAGATTTGACTTAAATTTTGGGTTATCTATGTATCATATAAATTCATTGATTCATCTGAGGTATGATGTTTTTCCATCAAAATAATGATAGCTTGGAAAATATATTTTAAAACATTCATGTCATATGGTACTTTTTCTGTATTATTAAAATGAGAAGTTGTAATTCATTTTTTTGATGGGAGGAATTATTTATTCAACACATTGATAAATTTATTTATCCTATTCATCATTGTACATGTAGATATTTAATTTTTCCTAGATATCAATATACATTCAATGAACCTGATCTTCATTAAAAATTCAAAACCTTCATCAAATATTTAATAAGATAAAAAATTATCAGAAATTGAGAATCAAATCATTAGTGGGTATTTCTTGGATAGAAATGGAATGATCATTTTTTGATATTCTAAAAAATACGAAGGGTATATTACATTAAATGATTTTATTATATTATATTCATTAAATAAATTATATTTGATCAATATCTTGTTAGACGTGAAAAATTAAACTAACATAAACTATGGAATAATATTGAAATAAAATTATAAGTGTAAAATTTTATCATTATAACAGATTTATTGAATTTAATGATATAAATTAATTTAATTTCATTCTGTACTCTCTATGGAATGGAAGATAAATGAAATGAATCAATATTTGTCTTCCTTATTAGGATTTTTTTTTTGTTTTTGGAAATGAGGCAGTGCCACTAAGATATTCCATTCACCAAACAAAATATATACATCAAAAAGTATAATTTGAGTGAAGTCCTAAATAGGAGGTGTTCAAGCTTGAAGATATCTTTATAAGGTCCAATATAGCTAAATAATCACTTATGATCAACATTGTTTTTATCTTACTCTTTAATATTATGAAAATATCATGATGAGCATTGTAAGTAAAAGTAAGGATGAAAAATATTAATTAATATCAATGTAAAAAATAATAGATGTATTTCTACATAGTAAGTGATTTAATGAAATTTTATTTTAATTAATTAATTTAATTACAAATATAAATATTTTATTTAAAAAACATTTATAAAATTCATATAATTATTTTTGAAAAAATAAACAATTTTGAGTAAAATCATTTAATGTTAAAAATTAATATTTTTCAAAAATGTTATTTTTTAGATTAGTGTTTCCTCGGATAACTTTTTCAATTTTTAGGGCGATTATAGTGAATTTTTAAATTTTATAAAGAAATTTTTTAATAAGATTATTATTTTTATTATATATGAAATGTGGTTAGGAAAATACAATATTTCAAATTATATTTTTAAATAAAAATGGTTGTTAAATATTATTCTTATTTTGATTTAAAATATAAATTCGTAATTTTTTTTCCTTTACAATGAAAATTTTATCATTATTTTTATAATCATTATATGCGAATTATATTGGGGTGAATTTTATGATTTTTTTTGAAAAAATTATTTATTTTAAAAATAAAAATATATCTATTAAAAATATAATAAAATTTATGACTGTGTTATGATATTAGCATGCCTTTAAATATTATGTAAAATGTTTATACCCAAAAAAATTTGTTTTAGATGTTAAATTATTGATTTAAAAATATTATCTTAATTTTAAATTCGTGTGAATTACATTTTGGAACCTCAATTATTTTTATTCTAATTGAAATCTATTTTAACTTTTCCATTATGTAATTATTCACAATATTCAATTATTATTCTTATTAGTTTCTATGTAAAATAACCTACTAATATTTAATCCTGAAAAAAAATGAAATTTATTTCAATATTATACATTAAATTTATATAGATTCAATTATTGTGTTTAAAAATATTTTCTTTCATAAATAATGTTTTTCTGTGTTATATGTTTCTTTTTTTAGTATTCATTTTTTCATTTAAATAATTTAATATAATAACATTTTACTAATATTTTAATTCATCGTATTAAAATAATGTAATAAGTATAATTTTATTATTAATTTATACAAATAATTTACAAAAATAAAAAATATGAGTGACCTAGGTAGAAGAAAAGTGTTATAAAATGGGATAAACTAAGCGGTAAATGAATAAAATATCATAAAATCCTGTACCTATGTGTGTGTGAGTTATTTATCAAAAAACCATATCCCAAATCCATTATTGGCCAATTCTTATCTTTATCCATTTTAATAAATTACTTTTCTTATTATATTGATTAATAAACATTAACAATATGGAACTCAGATCACTTATAAAAGGACTGGTTCACCACCCCACCTATCAATCCACTATAATAACTAGATAACATCTAAAATATTCCAATCCCCCTCATAAACCCTAATTCTCTTGTCCTAGAGGTTTTTTGTCTCACCAAAAGACTAATTTAAGAAGTCTTGTGGTGTTTCGTGGAGGAATATATCCAAGGAAGGGGTAATTGTCTTAAATGAGTTCTTTAGTGTTTTTTCTTTTTATACATTATCTAATTCACATAAATACATAATTATATAATTAAATAAAGACCATATATATGATAAAAATTATTATTTCATCTTAATATCAATTATCCAAGTTTAACCCTCTCTTTAATTATAAATTAGAATCCTAATCCAGGTTAGGTCTCACACACCACCTCCATGGATGATGTGTTAACTATTACATTACCACCATACATGTGTGGATATAAATTGGTATTTAATGAATCATTGTTATATTTATGATAATATTAATATTATTGAATGATATATTAGGTATTATACTATTGTTATTATTATATTAAATATATGGGAATTATAAATTTAACTACCTAAAACCAGCATACTAAGAAACTTTTCCTAATTACAATATAATTCACAAAACCTATTGGACATTAGAATTTATTTTCTTGATAAGTTATTACATCAGAATGAAAATAATTTTTGTTTTCTTTTCAGAATAGAAAATTTTTTATTTATCTCACTATTAAGATTCTACAATTGTTAATTAATAATTACAAAAATAGGCATATTATGGGTTTTTCCCTTAAGAATTGTACCTTAAACTACATAAAGTAAACCTAGAACTTCATAATTATTTATATAATTTTCATTTAAAAACATATTTATTTCTATAGAAAATTAACCAATAAACATGTAATGATAGACAAAATCACTATACTGAAATAGAAAAAGAAATGTTAAAACTACATTCCGCAATTATAAATATTTAATAGGCATTGACTATAAAATAAATGAATATAAATGATTAATGTAAAAGGGGAAAATTATGAATACATTTTTGAAATATGTTATTAATGAATTTATTATTATTATACTAAAATTGAGAGCATGTCCAACCTTGTGGGAATCTAATATATGGGTATTTTGGAGTAAATTTTACTTTCATTATGTCATAAACTGTCTTATTTGACAATTCCATTCATAGATTGTTTTATTTTATAATTTATTTATTCTATATGGTGTTTTTATAGCGCTATAGGGAATTTACATTTTTCAAATAATGATGTTCTTATTTATTTTAGATCACTTTCTAAATAATAATTTTTTTATGAATATTTCCCACCCTTGTTAATTTTTTATTCCCCTCTATGTCTATATTCATCTAGCCATAATACATCTTTCTTATTTTTATATATATATATCCTTTTCTATTATGATTTTGGTAAATAAAACTACCATTTAAGAAGTGAATTTTTTTTAACTCTTTCACTAATGTTGTATGTTTTTGTTAAAAATATGTCGAATGTAAAATGGAATTTAATTTTACACACCTACATTTATTATTATACACTCCACCTTTATTCACATAACATTAATTATTTTCAATTTTACACTATTAGAAATTAATTTATAGATATTTGTTAAAATTATTAATTTCATCTAATTATAAATTATATAAAACCCAATTTGTTTTCATGGGATATTTATGATATGATATATTATTGATTTCATGTATAATAGATAAAAATGGTTTATAATTAGTTGTTGGGTGGGGTCATGTGTATCCATCCAATGTATTGGTTGTGGTTTAGTTCTTCATAATACAATGATATAATTTCTAGGGATGATTGTGTTTTCTCAAAAAACAATGTGTGGACATTATTGGATTTCTTCACCACATAATGTGTTCTCATTAAAGAGTTTGATCATAATATTAAAAATAGATATGTTTATATCTTTTTACATTTCCATGATATGACGTATTTTAATGTTATGTTTCCATGGTTTTTATTATTCTGTCATGTTTCAAAAACATTGAATATTTTTTGTTCTCCCATGGTGGTCCATATATTATAGTTTGATCTCATCCCACGATCTATCATGTTATATAATAGTTTTTTATTGACTCTAATAATTCCATGGACCTTTTAATAAGATATTTCTCAAATGATTCATGTTATCTCCCATGATTATGATCAAAATTATTATGAATAATTTATAATCATTCTTTACAATGAATTTTAAGTTATCCATTCATTCAATTCGTATTTCATTGGGAATTATATGAAAGACCATGTGTAGAAGGATGTGTTATTATAAAACCATTTGTACATATAAGAACCTGAAATTTAGAAAATATATGATTTTTTTATTAGTGGTCAGTTAAAAATTTTTCGATGTTGAGAATAATATATTAGTGATTATAAAATCGTAGGGGATGTTATTTAGATGTTCGCTAAGGAATAGAAGGTCACCTGGGTGCTTAGGTGAGCCTTAATAGATATGGGTTTTGTTTTGGGAGTTTTGAGGTTTCTAACTGGGGTACAGTATAGTTTACAATTAATTATCTGACACTGTTAGTGTGATTGGTTCTTACAATTCAATTTATATGTTTAAAGGTATTTTTAATAGTTATAATATGGTTTTGAGGAAACTGGTGAATTATATAGGAAATTGTGTTACATTGTTTGGTGTATAAGATTTTTGAATGGTTTGGGCATCGTTATAGACAATCCATGAGAAATATTATAGGAATGGACAATGAAAATTAACACCACTAATGTTTCTTTAGAAATCCATGTGGCCCAACTATACATGAGGAGTGTTCTTGGGAATATACTACATCATGATTGTTCATTGTTTGGAAAACCATGTGAAAAAACTATGTATCCATTTAAAAATAATAAAATAAAAATACCCCTCCCACCCCCCCCCCCCAATAGAATTATTTATGGGGGTATCCCCCATTTATACCCACACATTCCCCCACACGATCTAACCTTATCCCCTCTATAATCTCCACAAATCCCTTCATGTGGGAGTTTTTTTGTGGATCCAAATATGATTCCACGTTTGACATGGACTCATAATTCTCTATTGAATTTCACCTCCCACCCCCAGAAAAAATTATTCTTCTCCTTTTTATGGAATTCATTTTGATTCTAATTAAGAAAATTGAAATCTCACAAGCATGGTGGGGTTTTACTTTTCATTAGAAGAGGATTAATCTAAATATAGTCTTTACATGTTAGATCGTCATTTTAACCATTGTACATTTCACTAATAATTGATTTTACTATTTTTCACAAATATAATCATAATTTCAAATGGATTTTTTTTGACACTGGGAATTATGAATATGATAAAGTTAGGGATGTAAAATTAATCCATATTATTTAAATGCGTGTGGTTTCAGAATATATAACACATTTGTTGAGGAATTGGGGATTAATAATATTTGGTTAAAATTTTATATTTAATTAAAATATATTATTGTTAATTACATGTTGTTTCTTGGTGTGAAGTAGATTCTTGGATCATGGTAGGTGATCTATTAAGATAATACCGGCATGGATATGCCTTTAATTGTTACTCTATATCTAGTAAATAGATGGGAAGACATTTAATTTATAGGTGGTATCATGTACTATCTATGCAGATTATTTAATTTATTAGTGTTGCAGGTGTATGATCAAGCACACCAGTGAAATAGATTTCCCCAGTTATTTTAATAAAATATAATAAAATTAATTATATTTTATTTTATTCTTTCGATGAATGATTTCAAGGTGTGAAAAAAAAACCTATGTCGTAGCTTGACTCCTTGACCACCAATGGTTTAGGCCATAAATTTTGAATACTAGGGGGCCTCCGGACCCCTTCTATTGTAAGGTTGAACCAATGAGACCCAGTATCCCATTCATAATTTATTAAGATAGCTTAAAGATAGTATAATTTTTTGTCTTGAGATTATAGGCCACATAGGATGTATAAGACCTCCCTTTGGTACTATTGATATCTTCTTGATGGTTGATATTATTATGGGATATGTGATCCTATCACAACTTTTGTGACAAGAGTTAGGTTAGGAGAATATGGATATCAATGAATTGGGTTGAGTGTGAAGACATACCTATATTTACTTTGATTATTTATATGGTTTGCGTGCTATCTCTAGACTAGTACCCTTTTCCAAAGACCCTACATTGTCCTTGATTTCATGTACCTTATTGAAAACATTAAGGGGTTTGATGTCCTCGAGTTATAGATGTTGAACCAATACCATGACTGACAATGAGGACCCATTATTGAGTGCCTCTATAGTATAGTGACCCAGGGGATTCCATTGGGTGCCTTGAAAAATGGCTCACCTAGTGACGGTGATCACAGGTATAGATAGTGATAGTTATGAGTGTCACCTAGAACTAGAATCGATCATGAAGACCAATGGATAAGTGTGTTTTAGGGTGTCCATAAAATCTTCATTGTTCACTATGCTTCAATTTACATGTCTGGTTATGGGGTATTACCACAAGATAATGTGACAACATTAGCATACCATGGATATATATCAGGTATACATATGGGCTACTGTGATCTATAATTCATATACTAGTGGTATATACCATGGATTTGGATCATGTAACTAGATATTTCCTTTATATAGATCATGGATATGGTTATTCCTAATATGGATTTAGAGATAGAGGTTTGTGTTATCGCGGGATGGGTCCCCATAGATGAGGGAGATATGGTTATAGATTCCATGTATTTGAATTTGGATACATGTATTGTTGATGGATGGATCCCTGAAATTATGATAGTATGGTCATGGATACCATGGGATGGATATAGTAACACATTCTACTATAGGATGGGTACCTAAATACATTGGATATATAGTTATGTTTTCAATGATTTGGAGTCACATGCACGAATGACTATTTTGGTATAGATATTTCATAGATTTTGATCTTAGATTCTTGGATTTTTGTTAGATGGGACCATGGAGTAATGATGAAAGGTTGGTGATTCCATGGATTTATATCCCTCATGTTTCTTGGGAGGAATAATAATCATGAAATTCTATGATGAACCTTACCACTATACAAATCATATATATTCAATCAGGGTCACTAACCTAAAGTATATTTGTTTTATTATTTATTTACAATTGGAATTTATTTAACTATTTTAGATGATAATGTCACAAGAGCATGTCATTGCATGTATTGGTTAGTACGTGACCATGTCGGTGGAACCCTACTGAGTTTTCATTCACACCCTACTCAAGTCACAAAATCACTAGGATTCCCTTGTTCATGTTCACTTAATTGTGGGAACAAGTATAGTTTTGGACTAGGTTAGATGAAGTGTGATGGATCTGATGGGTAAATGGATATTAGGATGAGTTTTGGATCATTTTTTTAAGGTTATAGCATAATTTTCTCCCTTATTTTGTATTTATATACAAAACCCCTATGGGTATTCAGTTATATATACGAAATACCTATCATTCCCTCATTATTGTTTTTCTATTATTAGCCTGATATATGTTTATATACTTCTAATTTCTTTTTATATTTGGTTTTATTTCAATTAGTTATTTATTCTATTACTGTACATTCATATAGTGGATAAATTAACCCCATTGTATTGCCTTGGACCCATATTTTCACGTTATTAGACTCTACTGTATGTGGAGGTATTACTCATGTCGCTCTATTTTATGGTCTGATTAATATACATAGATTAATTCGTGTTTGAAATAGAAAAAATTCTATCAGAGCGTGATTTTATCTTTATCTTATAGTTTTGGAATTTGATAAATTATATTCTCATAAATATCTTGAATTATTTTATTTTTAATGTTCTAGTGTTTCAACAATAGTTATTCCAGTAAAAAGTAATGGTTACTGTGGTTCTGATTGATGTTCATAGTGTTTTATGCTACAATGGTATATGATTTCAACTTTAAGTGGGAAAAATATGGTTGGTATTTTATGATTTAATATGGATTCCTACCACATAGACTGTAGGTAAGTAGAGAGTGATTTTATTTGACTCTTGAATGAAATAATAAAGAGGTGTATCATTCCTCATATCAATCTCATAGGATTCACATCACATATAACCCAGCTAGTGTGTGATATTAATGATGACTAAGGATTGGTTTCTAATGTATCAAAAACTAATAACATAAATTTTTCCATATAAGTAAGTGGTATAATTAAACTCAAATATGATGGACTATATGTTTATTCTCTCCTGATGAGGGTCATGTGAATCTAAGATAAAAAGCTCATTGATGTAGAAAATGATGTTGTTTTGGTAGACAGAATATAAAATAAACCTAGTTTGTAAATATAGTCACAAGTTAAATCATTATTATACCACTTCTAGGATTATATTATTTATAATAGGTTATTTAAATTTTCATTAACAGCCTATAAAGTATTTTCCAATGTACCTTGTAATGGAATTATAATTTACGGAGTCCTTTTTTTCTATTTCCCTTAGCGTGGATCATTTAACATGAGGTTATTTTATATTAATTATTTTATGGTGATACATGATCCATCATGGATAGGTATGATGTAAATGTTCATAGACTGGATAGACTCTCTATATTTGGGTTGTGGTATATTAATTGAATTTCATGATGTGTATATGTGACACCCTGTTGTGGTAGCTATGGAATATTAATTCCATGGGTTCCTAATATTTGATCATGTATAATTCTATTTGAACTATGACCATTTATATCATTTTACCTTGGACTAGGTGATTTTACCTAGTGACCTTGACATTATACTTGACTAGATTGGTTAGGGGAAAAACTAAGGGCCTTAGGATATAACTTGGTATATTTTCAGTCAGGACCTTCACAATGATTGAGGGAAAACATTGAGTGGAGTTGATCTAAGATCCTTAATTATTAATAAATGAAGATAGATTAGGTATATCAGTATATTCACTCGAATCATTGGGAGGTCTATCATGTTCTGTGTTGTCACTATTTTCAATGTTCAGTACCATTCAGTTTCATAACCCTGTTGACCATCGGCATGATTCCAAGACTAGTACAAGAATGTGTATAAGCCTTTGGTTCTTGTATTGAATTTTGTGGATACTATGTGTGTGGATTATGTTGACAGACCTAGGGATATGGATGAATTCCTGGGGGATAAAAACGATTCTCGGGTAGTGTGTGATCATGAGATATACCGTGGAAAATGTACGGTGACCGATTTTAGAGAGAATCTCTAATGGAGATCCTATATTTATGATTTGACAACTCATAAAGAAAGGTTAACCATGTTTTATGATGTAAGAATGATGGAAGTGTCTATTATGTTTTAGATATTGTGTTGTTTGAGATTGTACACCCGCTATATTAGTTGAGAATGAAATGGTACATTCTATTTTCAAATGGATTATCATAATATTATTAATTGGTCAATAGAAAGTAGTGAGACGAAGAAATACGTGGTTAATGAAATGCATGGGGGCATGGAGGAACATGGTTTTTAGTATCAATTTTAGATGAACCAATATTTTATATGGGAAAAGAGTTTCGATCAGGGGTTATGAAATTTGTTGACCCAAGGGTAGACCTTGATGCACATTATCAAAGAGATAATGTGTTTTCTCATTTAAGTAGGTAATTATAGATTAGGAATAGAGGAATGTGTATTCTACATAAATAAAGACTCACTCAATGTATGGTTTGATTTTATTAACCCTCTTTGGTGAAACAATTTTATGACCATCATGGATGATGTTTCCTTTTGTTAGAAATGAGTGATGAATTATTATTATAGGTTCGAAGTCATGGAAAAATAGTATTTCCACACAGATCATTATATTCAATAATTGGTGGGGTAAAGGCTGATATTATTGAAAGCATATTAGATTATTGGTATGATAATTTGTCTCATACTATAGAGAGTATGATGATTTTCTGAAGCCTGTGTCCCTCACATTAGGAGGGTCATGGTTTTAGGATAAGTATTTGATGATAATTTTTGAAATAAGAATCCACTTAATAAATGGAACTGAGTTATACTATATTTACAAATATAATTATATTACAAATTTATATATAGTATATAATGGGGTTATTTCATGGGCTTGAGGCTCAAGATGGTTTATAATGACTCAAATGAGATGGTTTGGGGACAAATTGTTTCTTGTGGAAAGCCTGGAATTGGTTCAGTTAGCAGATGACCTAATCAAGGGAGTAATAAAGAATGTTAGGTAAGGATATCAGTGTGCACACTTATATGATGATTTGATTCCTAATAGATTAAGCTATATGTGATTAGTGTTTTTTTCAAAACATTTCAGTACATGAAACAAAGTATTTTTTTAAGCGGTTATGTTGGAGGATTTATGTCTTTTTTTTTTGTAATTATATTTCTTGACCATGTAACTATTGTGGGAATGTCATGTGGTTTCTGAAGAATGTATTTTGGGTATTAGTTTTGGATTTTAGTGGATAATTCAGTATGTATGGGTCTTGTTCATTTTCAATTTGAATTTTTGTTTTTCATTTCATAATCATGAACCATAGGTGTGAGTCTCATCTGTGAATAGATGTGGTAGATTTTGGACTACACTTGCTGTGTTATTTTAGCATAGGTTTGCCGTTTTGGTTGGTAATTATGAGGGTGGGAGTTCCCTATAATATTAATTTGTAGTAATGGACTATGTCCAACAGATGTAAGCACCATAGGCTGGATGAGAAATTAAGAAATATCATGAACATATTTCGAGTTAGATGGTATTGGGTAATAATCATCTCAATGATAAGATGGTGGTTGTAAGAGTTGTCCTTGGAATTTTGGTACTCATTGTTTTAAATTGAAGATATAGTTTGGGAAGCGTGTTGAGTGTTATGATATTGAATTTCTCTTTTTGAATAGGAATTCATGACTTTGGTGACATAGAATATTTTATTGGAATCCTGGGACTCTTACAAATAATAAGTATTATGGTGGAAAATTTTAAAACACTATACCCATATAAGTGTTTGAAATTTATAATAAATATTAATTTTCGATTAGTGGTTTGGATAATTTTTTTATAAATACAAAATCATGTTTTTGTAATTGTAAAATTTTATAGATTTTGTTAGACATCAATGGAGTCTTTCAGGGTAACTTAGGGGAACCAGTGGCCCATGAGAATTTGTGATTATTTTTTGGGAGTTTTGAAGGTTTAAGGAAGTAGTTTAAGGTTTTGGAGTAACTATGTGACACCATAAGTGTGAGGTATGATTCATGATAAATTTATATAGATAATTATTTTATTAGATAGTTAGCACATTGTTTTTAGTAAACCAAGAGAATCCAGGTTGAAATCATACTTCTTGGTTTGGGACAGAGTCTTAGTGCATGATTGTAAATGAAATATGTTAAATGTTATAGGCTGGGATAGTCGAAATTCATATCATTATTATATGTTTTGGAAAACTATGAAGAAAAATATTAATAGATTAGTGTTATTGGGAAGATCCTATCATATAGTTGATATATATTTTGGTAAACATTGTTTCTAAACAATTCATCCTAATACAATTTATAAAATTACTGACCCCTCCCATCACTGATTTTCTTAAGTGGGTATCCAGATTTCTCCTTCTCCTTCACTTTCATGATAGAGTATCCCATCCACAACTTTATCCTCCTTCAAACCCAACCATAGGTTGTCTTTTTTCACTATAAATATTGATTCTAGGAATATCTCAGCCTCCTTTATTCAATGTTTATTATCACCCAACTCCGTATCTAATTTCATCTTTTCTTGGTTAGGGATTTGGATATAATTTCACTAGAGAATGGTGGAATCAACTTGGAATAATGGTAGATATACTCTACGTTGTTTTATGGTTACCGGGGACATTGTCTTAAAATGGTGGATAATTTTTTAGAAATTTCTATGCCACTCTATTTATTTATTTTAATTTTTTTATTATTAATTTGTAATTTCAATTGAATTAAAACTAGACTTTTAGGATTATTATTATAATATATATTTGGATGTGAAATATCCCAGGAGATTTAATTTGGGGATATATTGAAAAAAGTACATCATTCAGTCAGTAATTGAGTGTTATTTGTATTCAGATAAAATGCTATTATTTATTATGATATATTATAATTAATTACAGTTGGTTCAATGGTGTGACATAAAATCATTGAGTGTTGTAAGTGACATGTTGAGAAAATAAGGAATGAATGAGAATTTTTTGTGTTCATCAACCCTTTGAAATAAATGGGAATAAATTAAAAGTGTATATTGTCTCACATATTAACCATATGGATTATGTTATTACTTTTTATTGCTTTCAAATTCATAGGAATTCCTTTGAAGGTTACTGCACTCAATAATTTAATTAATTGGAATCAATTTAACTAATCTAAATTCTATGATTTAAATTAATAATCCATAGGGGTCAAAAAAACCCATCAATTCTATCATAAGTACTCGATCATCGATAGTTGAGGCTTGGACATTTGAATTTCCTGCAGTTTCCAGACATCTTAATATGTTATGAGGAACCAATAAGATCCATTAGCCTAAGTGTATTGGCTAAAGACACCTCTAATATTGATGTAATGTTGGGATTGAGATAATAGGTAGTGTGGGGCTTATAATAAACCTGATTATCAAGCTATATTGTCCCATTAAGATGAGTACAAGACAAATGATCCACTCATGGCCATTATAACCATGGATAAGTGGAAAAACAATGGGAACTCCAAGATCAGGTTGGGTGAAGAGACCCACCTTGAGTGTCCATAAGAGTCAAGATGATTCGTGTTAAATATATTTAGTATTACCCATATTTTTGGAAAACAGATAGCTATAAATTTTCTTCTTCCCTGTTGATGACATTGTGGTATGAGATGTCTTTTAGCATCTTGTATTGACCTGAGACCTTGTTTGGGATATAGGACCCATTGAAGGGTGAATCATCCATAGTATGGAATTGGGAACACTAGTGGGTTCCCTTTATACTAATAAATTGATAATATTACAGGCCATGTACTTATAAAATAGTTTTGTTTCATTATGGAATTATATAATAAAATTTATTTTAAATGTATAATGAAATAAGTGGTATTTATAGAAGTTAAGGAATCTATACTAATAAAATTGTAATCATACCATGGAAATAGAAATCTGACAGTTAGGAATCGTAATATATATATATAAATATTAAACTCAATACTGAAAGTATTTATAAAATTTAGGATTCCCATATATTTAAACATGATATATTTATTTAATATTAAAATAAATGTATTAAAAGTGATAAATTAAGTGTTGGAATTTTGTTGGAACGTAAGTGTTTATTTATAATTTTATAATTAATATAATTAATTAGAAGGATTTTTTTTTTCACAAAATATAATCACAAACTAATATTTAATTTCAATATAATAATAATATACTTTTCTGGGATATTAATTTATTTTTCAAAGATTCATAAAATCGATTTTTATATTAAAATCATTATTTTTTAAGTAAATGATTGTTTAAATTAAAAAGTTAAATTTCTTATATATTGAAATATATTTTCATAATATTGAATCAATTTTTTAAATATGTATGTCAAAATATTGTTAGGGTGAATTTTTTGGATGTTTCTAAGATAGTTGAATTATTTTGGAATAGTGAAATACTTTAATTTAATGAATTTTGCAGTATTAGTTAAATACATGAATTTTTTGGTCATTGATTGTATAAGAACATATTATATCGAACTCAAATTCACTTGTTATTTTATATAGTCTCAATAATCAAAAATATTGATCATCTAGAACAAAATAATAAACAAATGAATCAAATAATAAAAATACCCTCTCTTCTCCCTAAAAATTAAACCCCTCACCTCCTATTATAATCACACATTATTTATAATTAATTTTTTATAACTTATAATGAATTCATATCCCAAGACTCTTGACCACTTCCATGACTTTCTGTTCTCAAAAAAATAAAAATCGTGTTTAATAAGGAGGTTCTCAAGGAGGCAATATTCAATAGGTAATATCATTCTTTCTATTTAAAATTTTTTCTTTCTTTATTTATACCTTATCATAAACTCCAAGATAAAAATAGGAATGATAGATATAGTATCATATATAAGCTTTAAATTTATTTTTGTAGTTGAATTTCTCTCGGTTGACCTTCTCTCTTCCCCTCATATTCTAAAAAATGATACTTCATTTATAATGCATTGATTCCCTCCCTTCCTGGATGACAGTTATTCATTTTATTTGGAATTATTAAATTATTGTAATAAAACTTCTTTATGGATAAAATAGATTTTAATAATTTATTTATAACTTCTTTAAGGTTCTAGAACTAATTTATAGATATAATAGTTAAATAAAATGAAAGTTGTTTGCGATGGTCGGAAAAACATACAAAAATAAAAAAACATTTATCATTAATGTTTTATCTTATGAATCATCCTCATATCATAAGAAATGATATATAGGGTCATTAAAAATAATTTATGTATATCAAAACAATTTCATTAAACTTCTTTATTTTTTTCCCATTTTATATGAACTCCAATAATTATTCTCAAGGGAACCGAATAAAAAAACTATTAAATGAACACTACATTGAGATATATAAATTGTTCATATTATAATAAATGAATATAATAAATTGTTAACAATGTAAATATATGTGGAAATGATTTCAAATTTAATAATTTATTAATCTAATTTTATTATCTATGACATTTAGTATATGTGTAGAATTATTTTGAACATAACATAAGGAATTTTCTTTTAGAAAATACTCTTTTTAAATTAAAAATATTGTTATTCAAGTATTTTTACTTAAATGGACCAATTTTATTTTCCCCCATTCATGGGGAATTATTGATTTTATTTTTCCATTATAATTTTATATGTTTACTTTCCAATAAAACATTTTCATTAATAAATGAACCACTTATTAAAAATGGAATGTGATTTTAAAATAGAAAATTTATTTTCTTCATTAATGTTCCTTTTTTGTATGATTTATGTGTTGTGATCATGTTGTGGTTCTTGGGAATTATTTTGATGATGGGTGGTTCCCTGTTAAATCAGGATTAGGTGATCCTATAACAGCTCTCAAATTAATTTGATAAAGGGATATAATTAATTTTTTTGGTTTCTCCTAATTTATTATGAGGATATAATTTGATAGTTATTCCCTATGTAACCATGATGGTTACTTAGTATATAACCAGTAGAAATACATTATATTTAATTGTTATATAAAAATGATTCCAAAATTTAAATTTTATTATTTATGTATTATTTCTATGGTTTTACAAGAAAAGTATGATTTCATAATTTAAGCTATAGAGCTTATTTATTATGTTTAAAAGTAATAATTTTTGTAAAAAATTAATTCTTGGACTACCAGTTTAGTTCTTTCCTTTTTATGTTACATACTAGAATTTTCCTTCTCATACCATTATTTAAAATGTTTTCTATATGGTTTATGGAAGTTTAATAGAAAATATGATTCCATGTTTGAACTCGTCAGGTTCTTTATTGAAAGAAAGCATGATTTAATTAAAAAAAAATTAGTTTTGAAAAAATTGATAATGAGTAAAAGTGACTACTTGGTAATTATATAAGTTTATATGTATATGTTATGAAATAATTCCCTAAATCAATAAACCAATAATCCTATTGGGAGTGTATAAAAGTGAATTATAGTTGAATTAACTATTTTATGTACCATTAAGGGCTAGGTCATTAAAATTAGTATTATATCATGGTTTAGATAGCTTTACGGTTTAGGATAATGGTAATGGAATAAAAATTAATGATTCTTCACATTATGGTTGAGTTGAAATGATATAGCATTCAAATATTATCATTTTTTTGGACGACTATGTCTAATTCTCTGAGAGGTGGGTGATTGAGTTTATAATATATTAAAACAACTTCCCCTTTTGTTCTAGTTTCATTGTTAAGAAAATCTCTATTAACTCACTTTCCTGTAGAATGGTATGGATATAAATTAAAGCATCAACATGACACTACGATTTTACATGGTTCGCTCTCAATGGGATATGTCCAAGGAGAATAAAATGGTGATGTTCTAATATACCAAATCTACAAAAAGTGAACTATTGTTTAAATTTTTTGGACAGGACTCAATATCCCTCCTATTTTACAAACTATCACAATTTGAAAGCTCACTACTCTCTCAACTGAAGCGTTCTCATTCCTATTTTGGATGATCCATACACATTTTATAGACTTTTAGGTCCTTTAATTATCTATAATGAATGAATCATTCACTATATGTAGATTCTATATGGATTTCTTACATTCATCCATTGATGAATACTACTTTACCTCATATGTATTGGGAAACATCAAATATCCCGTGAAACCCTTACTACACCTTGCACCCATGGTTTATCTTTTGCTAGAAAACCTACTCTTACATGCAACCTCAATCTTACGCGAAACCCTTTCTATTCCTTTCTCGCATGTTTTACCCTTTATAATAAATGCATCCTCTTATTCACAATAACAAATCATTCAAAAACATCATTTTTAGGCACAACATCCATATCTTAAGTACAACTACAATTATTTAATACAAATCCATTTGCAGAACAATATTATATGAAACAAAGATCACATAATAGACGAATTTTGATCTTTTTTATTTAGGGTTCACCTCTTATTTATAATAAATGATAACGCCTACGTACAAAACCCTAACACATCACACATCACCAAATTCAAGCACACAAAACATCACTCAATGTTGTATTGGAAAAATAAGACTCTTTCATGTATAATCATATTTTGAACACATTTCCAAATGTTTCTCACATATCATGCCTTTTATATTTTTCAATGTTCTAATCCCAAAACATTCCCTGCATGAAATATCCAAGTCACCTTCAATATTGTGCATATGTTCCTTTTCCAAAAAAACTTTTCTCCATTTTCCCAATTTTAAGGGCCAAAATTTCGGAAAACACTAGGAATAGACACCACCATGTAAATGATATTTTTATACCACCTCCGAAAAATACATTCCTTTCTCATGGTTCTTTGTCAACATATGTTTTTAACAATATCCCTCGAACACCACAACTGACAATGGAAACCCTATTTCCCAACAAGCCCCATCAACCAAAAAATGATTTGATATTGCGTTGAGTGGTTTTTTCCAAAAACCCATGTTTCTTCATATAATATATGACTATTAAGAATTATTTTACATCGAATAAAGAGGGAAGCGAGCATTGAAAGGCATAGAGAGGACGATATCCTTCTAAATCTAATAATGGGAGTGGTGGTAATTGGAACATAATAGTTTATGATAGTAATGAATCAGCTGATGTAGGATATAAATTATAGTGGCATCAATACATGATTTCATCAAAATAAAAATTAGATAAATATTTCATTGGTGGAACATCTTATGAGGAAATAACCTCTTTTATTTTGTGGATCTTCTGACCTCCCTATAGTGATGGGTGGATTAAAACCATAATAAAGGATTTCTATAACATAGTGTTTTCATGCCCTCAATAGTTTAGACTAGTTATTTACCATTTTCAAGGTTAATCTTACCAGGTGTTGTAAATTATCAAGAATATTTACGATAGCATGGAGAATGATAATTTATAATGGTATGAATTAAAAAAATTCCAAAAGAAATATATTCGTATGATGGATCTACTTAAGATGGAAATACAATTCTTCAAATTGATATTGGAGGAGGATTCATTGGTAGTATATGATTAAAATTCACCGGATTTCAAACTTATGCTCTAAATTATTTTCAAGTCATGATAGTAAAATCAATTATTTTTACATATATTGAAGCCAAAAATATAATGAGAAAATTTTCTTCTCATGAATTCAAATGTTTTAAAAATCATGATCAATATTTGGAGAAGGTTTAAATGTATTTTTTTGATGATCATGTGTTCTTTGAAAACCAGAAAAAAAAATTTCAAGGAGGCTGTAAAATTTAAATAATGCATCAAATATGTTTTATGGTAAGAAAATTATATTTTTTGTTTGTGATAATTATGGTCAAAAAAACATAGGGAATTCCATTTAATGTCAAGTATGTGTTTCTAATGTGGTAAGATTGGTAATATGCATGTAATTGCAATGAAAATGATCATGGTAGTGTTATAAACAATTATTGTATATAGATAGTAAAATTTTATAAATATAATGATATTGGTCATTTGGAAATTGAGTTCCCTAAGAGGAACTTGGATGATAGGAAGTAGTGAGACTATTAACAGCAAGGTGTGGGATGTACTTTGAAACTACTTCAATAGATGTTAGACCATATAAGGAAGTTTTGTTAGGTTCATTGTTTGATTAGTCAGATTAATATAATTTTTTTATTAATGGGTCTACACATTCATTCATTTATAAGAAATTTTTTGTTAAATTTGACATTCCACCTCAATAAATGAATACAGAACTTATGGTAAAATCACATGGGGTAATATAAAGGAAAAACTAAATTATAAGAAACTTCCCAATGATATATGTGGAATGTATTTACCTGTAAAAATTTTTCAACTTCCCATGGTAGAATCTCACGGTATTCTATGTATGGAATGGTTTTATTTTTTTCCATGCTATGATTTTTTATTTAGCTAAATAAGTATTTTTTTCAAAATAGTTTCATATTTTATAAAACAATGAACAGATACCGTGGATAACATATCAAGAAGCAGAAAAAATGTTAAAGGAAGGAAATTATTTTAATCTTGCACATATATTTGAAAATATGGGAACTATTGAGATTAATGTTTTCCCAGAGGTAAATGGATATTCATATTTCTTCTAGTGAATTTTCTATTATTATACCACATAGGGAGGTTGAGTTTACTGTAAGTTTAGTCCCTAATGAATAGTTTATTATAAACCCCCCTAATCAAATATCTCAAGTATAAAATCTAGATATTAATAATTAATTATAGTAGTTGCTAGATAAGGGTATTATTTGACCTAGAAAATCACCTTAGGGTGCTATTTTTTAAGAAAAAAATACGGTTTAATGAGGACTTGCATAAATTATATATAATATAAAAACATTACTCTTAAGAATATGTATCCATTACCTCATATTGATGTTTTGTTTGATTTGATCTAAAGAGAATAATAAATTGCAATGATTCAACTCATGTCACTGTACCAAAAGATTACAGTTAAGGGAGATAACATTCGTAATATATTATTCTGGGAATAATATTGGCATTATGAGTTTGTTGATATGTCCTTTGGTTTGAAAAATTATCCTTCTCAATTTAAGAATCTAATGAAGAGGATATTCAATGAATACTTTCACACACTTTTGTTTCTTTAATTTATTATTCTATGGTATATTAAAAAATTAATTAGGATCATGAAAAACATATAAGTATTATTAAAAAAACACTTAATGAAAATAAACTATATATAAAATTTAACAAAAGTGATTTTTGGTTACAATAGATATATTTTCTATGACAAACCTGCTTTTTTATTACACAATTAAATATAATTTATTACATAAACATCACTTGATTCAATATATAAGATCAAGAGTTATAGTTTCTTTGGGGATTTGGATCATTACAAAATAACATAAAACCTAAAATTCAATATCTTTATTTAAAAATTCCCTTAAATGACCACTACATTCCCTCGTACATAGCATTTCCTATGATAACCTGAGGACATGCATAAGAAAAGGGTGACCTATAAAGCCCAGTAAAAGAATAATCATGGAATAACATGAGAAATACAATAAATGTTAAATAATAGGCATATCAATATATCACAAGAGACTCATAAACATAAAGGCATGATAAAGCATGATAATCATAACATGGAAGTGTGGAAACAACACTTAACATGGAATTAGCATGAGCCAAGGCTCATTTCACATAGAGCATGAGTAAACCCTCATTGCACATGAAGCACAATTAAACCCTCATTGCACATGAATTATCATGATTAAACACTCATTTAAAAATACATATCATGATACTATACTTTACCCAATACTTTGGAGTGCTATTAGGGCGCACACTTCATAAACATTTTATTTCATGCATAAGTGTGCCCCATATATCATAAAACATTGAATCATTTAACAAAATATTTTTTCCCATGATAAATGAATGTGTAATACATAGATGTAACTCTTTAAACAATAATTTAATGTGCATAAAGTTGAATACCATTGATAGAGAAATGGGCATGGTATTCACTACACAATGACTTTGGCTTGAAAAAACACAGTGCAATTTCGGCAGCATAATAGTGTGACATAAGAACTCATAAAAGTGGTTGATGAGAGAGAAAGTGGTTGATGAGAGAGAAAGTGGTTTATCATCTTATTTACATGAAATTTAAATTAAGGGGGTCATATAGATACATTTCCCAAGAAATGTAATGGAATTTAGATTCATGATATAAATGAATTTGTTGAATATAAATGAGGAGAGAGAAATTCCTTTCAGAATTTCAGCATAGTAACGGGTGTACATGGGACACATTTAATGAGAGACAAAGGGGACTCCCATCATTAAAACATAAATAGGGCAGTATGGGTGAGGTTTGAGACCATACACCAACATTTAAAATTAAAATTAAAATGACATAACAATTTAATGAATATTGGACAAAACTGATAAAGAATGAAAAACCTTTACATGGAAGTCAGCTTCCAATGGATTGAGAGAGGATTTAGAGAGGATTATTGGGAGCTTGGGGAGCCTTGGGAGAATTTTAGAGAGATTAGGGGAGAATTTGGACGAACTCCAAAGGCTTTGAGTGAGGAGGAAGTGGGAGTTTGTGTGGGTTTATATAAAAAAGGTGAAGGATTTCTTTATTATTTAGGTTTACAACACCTCACATTAAACTATTTCAAATTACAAACCATCCAATGGTTTTATCCAATGGTTTTCATAAAAGGGAAGTGGAAAACAATATTTTATAAGTCCAAAGTACTAAAGTTTTGAAATAAAGGGGTTTTTTATGTAGAGGTGAGTCACACAACCAAAGAAAACAATTTTAAAAGAGAAATGTATAATAAGACTTGAAGGGTCCACTAATGCTTTGTAAAATAAATCAAAAAAACCCAAAATCGCATTATTTTAATGGTAAAACATATATTGTCCGAAAATAAAGTTTAAACTATTTTATTACATCACTATTGGGTCATTATGATGTCATAAAACACATTATATATTTAAATGGTATTTAATTTTTACCAAACAATCTGACTGTCTCAGAAAATTATGAAAAATTCACTATTGGAAAATTTCAACATCCTGATTCTAGAAATAATATTCATTATATATATATAATTTTCCAAATATGTTAATTTTCACTTCTAAAATAAAAACTGACATTTATCGAAAATTTGTGTGTTTTGACAAAAATGGATTTCAAACATTAATAAAAATAACAATTGCATTCATAAAATTATTCAATTATTTATATTTTATAAAAATTAATTTAGTAATAATATTATTATTTTATTAAAATTTTATTTAATTCAAAAATCCATTAATTCAAAAAAATAGATTTTTTAGTAGAATATTAACTGAAAATACTATTTGTGGTTTAAAAACTATTTACATGGTAAAAATAATAAAATGAAAGTATATTGATTATTATATACAAAAATAATATACATAACCATAGTACTAGGGAATTTTTACAAACCCCTTCTAACACCCGCATAAGACTGAAGATTAAGGTGTGTGTTGGTGACAGACTATTGGGGTGGCTTGAAAAACATTTCTCGGGTTGTAATCTTTATCAACATCCACTTCTCTCGTAGTCGGTCCCACTCGATCATGACATTTTCATGCTCGGATTAGGCTTGGTCAAGAGTGAATCAAAAAGACCCAACCTCCACTCCAAGCTCTGAAAAATGGGTTTCGTATGGGGCATGTCTACTGGATGAGGCCATCTATTCCGTTGTGTGAGTAAATTGGATTTGTTAAAGCCCTATATTTATACTAATCATGTTATCAGTGTTCAACGGGTATATTAGCAATGGTCATAATTATTAATAGTATTTTAAATTACAAAAACGTAAAACTAAATAATTTGAGATTTTATATAAACATTTTACATAACGAGACATTTAATTAGATCAAGAGGGATTTCCATTAATGAATGTTTTTTTCATTAAAATATTCCCCCTTAAGAAATTTCGCCCTCAAAATATCATTTTCCCACAATAAAAATATGTGTGTAACTCTTCTTTATAATTTCCTCTAATTCCCACATCGCTTCTTCAAACTTTTGGTTTCTTCATAACACCTTGATGAGGGGCATTGTCTTATTTTGTAGTACGTTTTCTCTATGATCTCAGATCTTCAATAGTTTCTCCTCATGAGAAAAATCATCCCCATACTGTACCACCTCTAAAAAAAGTGCATGTGAAGGGTTCGGTATGTACTTTTTTAAAAGGGATACATAAAAGTCATTATGTACTTTGGCTATGGTATGTAGAAGTTCTATTTTATAGGCCACAACCCTGACACGATCAAGAATCTCAAAGGGGTCGTTGTACCCTGGACTTAACTTCCCTTTCATTCCAAACCTCATGACCATCTTCCACGGAGATATTCGGATAAATACAATGTCACCAACTTTAAAACAAAGTCCCCATCGACAGTTATCTGCATAACACATCTGTAGACTCTGGGCTGCCTTGATATTTTGCTGAATTGTTTTCACCTTCTCTACCATTTCTTCAACCATTTCGAGACCAAGTAACTTACACTCGCCAACCTCATCCCAACACGTCGGTGTTCTTCACCTTTTCCCATAAAGGGCTTCATATGGTCCCATTTGGATGCTCGAGTGGAAACATTTATTATAAGAGAACTAAACCAGAGGAAGATGTTGATTCCATCCTCCTTTAATGTCGATTGAGCATGCTCTCAACATGTACTCAAGTGTTTGTATGGTCTGCTCAGATTGGCCATCATCTGAGGGTGATAGGATGTACTGAAGTTCAGTTCAGTATTCAGAGCATGTTGAAGACTCTTCCAAATCATAGAGGTAAATCTCGGGTCTCCATCGGACACAATATATTGTGGTACTCTATGAAGCCTTACCACTTCCCTGATATATATTCATGCCAGAAGATCCAATGAGAAATCCTCATGAATATAAATGAAGTGTGCAACTTTGATAAGATGATCCATAACAACCCAGATTGCATTGTTTCCTTTGGATTCCTTTCTAAAGTCTGGTGACAATGTCTATGGTGATGTTCTCCCATTTCCATTCTGGTATGGGAAATGGTTGCGTCATCCCCCTAGACTTCTGCCTCTCTGCCTTTACTTGCTGACACAGCAGGAACATTGATGTATATTCAGTGATCACCTTCTTCATATTATCCCACCAATAATGCTCTCAGAAAAACTCAATACATCTTTGTGTTTCCTTAGTGAATAGGGAAATTTGTACTATGTGCATCATCCAAATGTTCTTTCTTCAGCTCTGGACTTGATGGAACATATAATCTTTTCCCAAGTCTCACAATTCCTTCTTCATTAACATTAAAGTCCGAGGATTTTCCTCTTCCGATAGCTTCCACTATTTTCATGAATTCCCACATCATCCTTTTGGTCATCCTTTAACCATTCCAAAAGTGACAATTGAGAAATAATTTGTGAAAGTATTGATGATGTTCCCTTATTTATAATTCCTATTTCCTGCATTATCAAATCTAAGATGATTGGATCCTTTTAAACTATAATCAGTGACATAATAATTGGGTCCTTTCTACTTAGGGCATCTACCGCCTTGTTCTCTTTCCCAGGGTGGTAATGGATTGAGCAGTCATAGTCTTTTATCAACTCTAACCATCTTCGTTGGTTCATGTTCAACACTTTATGTGTGAATATATACTTGAGGATTTTGTGGTCCGTGTATATTTCACACTTCTCCCCTAAGAGATAATTCTGCCAAATTTTCAAAGTGAAGATCACTACAGCCAACTTGAGGTCATGTGTTTGATATTTCTATTCATGAACATTAAATATCCTAGAAGTATAAGAAATAACTGTAATTTTTCATCAACAAACATCCCAGGACCTTCTTCGAAGCATAAGTGAATACCACAAAAATTTCTCCAATTGTGGGTAAATTGAGCACGAGCACAGTGATAAGCCTCATTTTGAACTACTTAAATATTTAATTGCATTCATCTGCCCTCGAATACTTTACTCCCGTTCAAGTAATCTTGGAAAGAGGGTTGGAAAATCATGAGATATTTCTCACTAATCATTAATAATATCCAGCTAAACTCATGAATCTACAGATATCTCTTACTAATGTTGGCCTCGGTCATCCCTCAATTGCATCTGTTCTGGAGGAATCCATATATATCCCATTTCTTATGATGATATGGTCCAAGAATTAGACCTCCTTCAACCAGAACTCACACTTTCTGTACATTTCATAGAGCTTCTCCTTCCACAAGGTCTCTGGTACAGTTCTTTGATGCTTCCCAGAATCCTCCTTGGTTTTGGATTATATCAGAATATCATCAATAAAGAATACCAAAAAAATTGTCGAGGTAATATATAAAGACTCTATTCATCTAATCCATGATGATTCCTGGAGCATTAGTGGGTCCAAAATCCATTACTATGAATTCATAGTTCCCGTATCTTGTACGAAATGCAACCTTGGAGATATCTTCCCTATTAACCCTTACATGATAATTCCCGACCGCAAATCCACCATAGAGAAGTATTGTGCTCCACGAAGCTAATCAAACATGTCATCAACTCTTGGGAGATGATGCTTGTTCTTTATTGTGATTTTTATAAGCTCACGATAGGCAATGCAAAGGAGAATTGACGCATCCTTCTTCTTGAATAAGAGGACTGGTGTGGCCCATGGTGAAGCACTTGGGCATATAAACCCTTTATCGAGATTCTTTTGTAGTTGATTCTTTCACTCATCAAGATCCAAAAGAGCCATTCGATATGGATTCTTGGATATTGGTAGCTCCCCTAGTATAAGATCAGTTGATAATTCAACATCTCTTCTATGAGGAAGACCAGGAAATTCCTCGGGAAACACTTCAGCGAATTCCCTCACAATAAGCAAGTCTTCCAAAATGGTTTCTTCCTTGGACTGAACTATTTGAGCCAGATACGCATGCTCAATGGGAAGTAATATCCATGTTTGAGATGATGAATCTAAATAAGATTCTTCTTCCTCCTTGAACTTTTATAGAATCGGTGGTTGATTCTCCAAAAGTTGAGTGATTTCCCTCTCATAGAAATTTATGTTGGCACTATATAAGGAAATTAAATCCATGCCAATAATTGCACCAAATTCCACCAAAGGGAGTATGAAGTGGTTCACCGGGAATTTAAATCAACATATTATGATAGAGGAGGAGTTATATTCATGGGATTAAATGATTTCCCCATTGGTCGTACTCATAGACATCTTCACTTCCAGGATTTGTTGTGGTGATGGGATTGTACTACAAAACTTTCAAGATATAAAATAATGAGTTGAACTTGAATCAAAAATACGTTTTCTATTATTGAATGAATAACTACTGTACTTGTCACCACATCATTGTCAGGGTTCACTTCAGCAGTTGTGATAGAAAAATATCACCCTTGCTACCATGGAGTTTGTTGGTTGCCTCTGAAAAACCTTGCCTTAGGGCACTAATTTTCACGATGCCCTGGTTCTTTGAAGTTGTAGCAATGAACCACGCGTTGTGGTATGAACAGAGAGTTATTCACCTCTGTCGAAGCCTCATGTATTTTTTACCGATATTTGATAGCCAGGTTCCCTTCTCTTCTACACCTAAATCATTTCTTCCTCACCTTCAGGAAGTTTCTGGGGTGCTTCTTTCCGCATCATTAGCAAGTGGGGTACTAGATCTTTTTTCACCATTAGATTTATCCATCAGATCGCCAACATTGAATACCACCTTACGATTCTTATCCTCATGATACCCTTGAGATTATCCAATCTCCATTTCATCCTTGATGGAACATAAGACAATATTTTCAGAGATGTCGATGTCACGAATCACCAGTGCTTTCCATAGGCTATGTTTTAACCCACCAAAGAAGAGGTCAACTTTGCATTCTGGGGTAATGAAAAATCTAGATGCGTATCATGAAAGACTTTTGATTTTTTCCTCGTATGCTCTGACAGATTCATCACCTTTTTTTATTTAGGTCAGGGAAGTCCCTTTCCATCTTAAGACGGAGGGTGCATGGAAAATATATATCAAAAAACATCTTCCGGAAATCCATTCATTCAAACGCCACGATCTCCTCCTCAGGTGTCATATTTTTTATCAACTTCCACCATTGATCAGCTTCACCCTTCATATGATAAGTAGCCAATATAACCTTCTCTTATTCAAAACATTGAAGGATGGAGAATATCTTTTAAATGTAGTTGATCTATTGTTCAGTGATTGAGGGATCAGATGATCCATTAAAATTAGGAGGCCTTTGTCTCATGAACCTCTTGAAAGTGAAATGTTCTTTCTTAGGAGGGGTTGAGCGTTCATCTTGACCAATGTGTCTATTAAAAGCCTGAGTTAGAAAAGTGATAAGTGTTACAAAGTTCTAGATTACTGCTCCCATTGGATTGGGTATATCATTAGTATATTCATCACATTGATCATCACATCGGTTGTTATCCCAAGTCCCTCTATAACCATCCATTTGCTAGAATAAAAGGAATGTTAGGGGTAACACATAACGGGGAATCTAGGGGGAAAACTAATGGCTTATAAATAAATTTTATTTCGTTAACATATGAATCTATTGGATTCATTCTATGTTATCTACAATCAACTTTCTAACATATATTCTTAAGGAATTTTTCCCCCTCAATAATGGTTCATACTATACTTGTGAATTTACCAAAGAATATCCCTAGATAGTTTCGTAACCAAGAGTATAGAAAGGCCCATTGTTTTTCACCATTTCTGGATTGATTCTAGAATAAAGTGGTGTCTTTGGGCTTAACCCTTGGATAAAATTGTGCCAGAGCCCTCTCTACCTGCTCGTATCTAGACAGGGATATATTTTCATGATAAACCACATACTCAATACTCACCAAAAAATAGGTATGTTTTTATTATAGATATTATTGTCTCCAAAGCATTACTTGGGTTTTCTAATACTAATTCCAAAAATAACAATACCTCTACCTGATACCAGCTATGACAACCCTACTTTTTTTATACAATTAAACATTATTTATTACATAAACCTAAGTTGATAAAACAGAGAATATTGAGAGTTCTAGTGTATTTGAGGCTTAGTATAATTACATAACAACTTAAAACATGAAATAAAACATCTTTATTGAAAAATTCATTTACATGACCACTACATTCCCTTGTACTTAGCATTGAATTTGATAATTTGAGGACATGCATAAAAAAAGGGTGAGCTATAAAGCCCAGTAAGCGAATAATCATGGAATAACATGAAGAATTTAATACATGTTATAAAATAGGAATATAAATAGAGTAAAAGAGAATTGAAAAAAATAAATGCATGATAAATCATGATAATCATAACATGGAAATGTTCCAACAATACTTAACCTGGAATTAGCAAGAGCCAAGGCTCATTTCACATTGAGCATTAGTAAACCCTCATTGCACATGAATCATGAGTAAACCCTCATTTCACATGAACTAGCATTATTAAACACCCATTTCACATGACTTATCATGATACTATACTTTACCCAATGCATTGGAGTGCTATCATTGCTCACCCTTCTTAAACATGTCACTTCATGCATAAGTGTGCCACATGATTCATAAAACATTGAATCGTTCAACATAATATTTTATTCCAAGATAAAAAAATATGGAATAAATACATGAAACATTTTGAAAAAAATTTAAATCTGCATAAATTTGAATACCCTTGATGGAGAAATGGACATGGTTTTCACTATACAATGTCATTGGCTTGAAAAGGCGTGGTGCTATTTTGGAAGCATAACGCCATGACATAAGAACTCATAAAAATGGTAGATGATAGAGAAGTGGGTGTCTCATCATATTTAAAGGACATGGACAGTACGGGGGTCTTATAGATACATGTCCCAACAAATAAAATTGAATTTAGATTCATGATAAAATAGAACTTCTTGAATGTAAATGAGCAGAGAGAAATTCATTTCAGAATTTTGGCATAGTAATAGGTGTACATGGGGGGAATTTAATGAGAGAGAAAGTGTCCTCCCATAATTAAATCATAAAGAGCTTAGTATATGGGAGGTTCTAAACCATACCCTAACATTTATAATCAAAATTAAAAGGGCATAACAATTTAATGAATATTGGACGAAAATGAGAATGGAAGAGAAAACTGTTACTTGGAAGTGTGATTCCAAAGGCTTGAAAGAGGATTGAGAGTGGATGATTGGGAGCTTGGGGATACATGGGAGGACTCTAGATATATTAGGGTAGAATTTGGACGACATCCAATGGCATTGAGTGAGTAGGAAGTGGGAGTTTGGATGGGTTTATATATGAATGGTTAGGGAATTCATTATTATTTAGGTTTGGGACACCTCACATTAACCTAATCTAAACCAAAAACCTACCAATGGTTTTTGAAGATGGTTTTTGGAAAAGGGATGTGTAAAAAAATATTTTATAATCCCAATGTCCTAAATTCTTAAAATAATGGAGTTTCTTATGTGGAGGTGAGTCACACTCCCAAGGAAAAAAATTTAAAAACACAAAATGTTTAATAAGTATTCAAGGGTCCCCTAAAGAATTTTAAAATAAATTCAATAAACCCAAAATATCATTATTATAATGGTAAAATATGTATTGGCCGAAAATTAAATTTATAGTATTTTATTACATCACTATTGGGTCATTATGTTGTCAAAAAACACATGATATATTTAAACAAAATTTTAAATTTCACACAAAACATTGACTCTCTCAGAAAATTACAAAAATTTCACCGTTGGAAAATTTTGACATCCGAAATCTAGATATAATATTCATTTTATCTAAATATTTTTCTAAATATTTTAATTTTCACATTTAATGTAAAAACTGACATTTATCAAAAATTCATGGGTTTTGACAAAAATGGATTTCAAACAATAATAAAAATTACAATTGCATTCATAAAATTAAATGATAATTTATATTAAATAAAAATTCATTTAATAGTAGTAATAATACATTATTGAATTATTATATATCTCAAAAATACATTAGTTAATCAATATAGATTTCTTAGTTGAACATTAACTAAAAATACTGTTTGATTTTCAAAAACTTTTAACAATGTAAAAATAATAAAATGAAAGTATATTCATGGTTATATACAAAAATAGTGTACATAACCATAGTACTAGGGTCTTGTAACATTACCCCTTATAATACTACCATAATACCGAAGAGTAAGGTGTGCGATGGTGATAGACTCTTGGGGTTTCTCGGATAACATTACTTGGCTAGTAATCTATATCAACTTCCTCTTCTCATGTAGGAGGTCCCGCTCAAGCATTACATATTCAATCTCATCTTGGTATTGGTCAAGATTGAATCCCAAATATGAAACCTCCTTTCTGAGCTCTGGCAAATGGGCTTCGTATGGGTCACGTCTACTGGATGAGGTCATCGCTTCCTTTGTCTGAGTAAATTCTATTTTTTAAAGCGCAATATTTATATTAATCATGTGATCATAGTTCAACAGCTATATTAGCAATGTTCACAACTCATATTAGTATTTTAAAATACAAAAAAACATAAAAACAATGAATTTGATGTTTTGTATAAACATTTTACATAATTATACATTTAATTAGATCAAGAGGTATTTCCATTAATGAAAGTTTGGTTCATTACATTTCCCATAGAACATTCTAAAGGAGGATGGAATAAAAGTTGATCCCACCAAAAACAAAAGTGGTTGATGTATTTCTAAGAACTAAAATTATTACTGAGATTTATATATTTCATTGATTAAAAGGATATTACCAATGGTTTTTAAAACGTTTTACAATTATATATATCTCTTACTAAGTTAAAACAAAAAGGGATAAAATTTGTTTTGAAAAACTAATTTGATGTTAGTTTTCATTAACTAAAATGAATACGTTTTAGTACTTCAGTTTTTTCACTACCTTCTAGAAATTGATATTTTTCATCAATATTGATCCATCTTTTATGGGACTTGGTTTCATTTTTATGTATAATGACTATGTAATTTCTTTATCTTAATGGAAACTTAAACCTGTTGGGGTAAATTATCACAAATATGAGTTGGAATTAACATTTATTATTTTCACATTAAAATATATAGACAACATTTAAAAGGTTCAAAATTTAAAATATATACTGATAATGAGGGTTTTAAATATATATTTACTCTATAGGAAAAGAACATGTGGTGAAGAAGATAGCTAGAACTTCTTAAGGATTGTGATTTCATGATTTATTTATATACTATAAAAGAAAATAAAGTGGATGATTATTTAAGTTAGGAAAATAACACAACATTAATCATGTTACATTTAAAACATGACACACTAGTTAATTATTTTGTGAATTTTTTATTAGAAATTTTACGGGTACGAAATACCAAAATTTTGTTTCAGGTGTCAGTGTAATCATCTCTATCAGGAATAATTATGTAAGAACATAAAGGATACCATGAGTGATCGAAAATGGTAGAATTAAATTAAACTTTTATGTTTCAAGACATTAAAATTGATAAATATAATTTTTTGAAATAAGGGAATAGAATAGGGGTACCTTGTGATTCACATTTTAATAATGATTAATTAAGTGATGTTTTTTGTTCTTTGTTTTTAGTTCATGATGGAAGCACTGTGTAGTACATAGACCATTAAGAGTATTACTCATGGTATAGAAAGAAAACATTATTTCATGACATTACAAAGATATTCCTGACTTTTAAATTTGATAAATTAAAAATAAAATTGCAAATGGTATTCTTCAACCATTTCCATTTCCAATGTGAATGTAAGAAAATTTATCCATGGAATTTATAGTCGGATTTCAAAAAAAATTCTCTAGGAAAAAATTGATTTTTCATTATTTTTGATCGATAGACTAAATTATCAAATTATATTACAATTATAAACATGTTTTTTATATCATCATTCTTGGTCACATATTAATTGGATAGTCTATTTATATGTAGTTATTCCCTCCATTTAATCTAACCATGGTCACCAGTTAAATTATATCTTTGTGAAAGGACTTCGTGGTTTTTTAGGAATAGGAATAAATTACATCACCCCTTTCAATCCTAAATATGATTGACATTCATAGCAATCAATTAAGACATTGGGGTATATTATTCAGTCTTGATCAATGGATTTTTAATGAATTTGGAATCGTCATATTTATTCGGTTGAGTTTTCTTATAATAATAGTTGCCAAGAGAATATAGATATGGAACCTCTTGAATCATTTTATTGAAAGAGGTGTCTAACTCTAACATTTTACGATGAACTAACTGAAATAAAAATAAGTGTACTATAATCATTATAGGAAACGATCATGAAAGTTCTGATGATTCAGTGACACCTGAGGATATTTTAGTGCATGCAGAAATATTATTTGGATTATAGGAGGCAGGATCATTATTTAGATCTGGGTCCATAGTTCATTTCACCTTATGAAAACCATGACAAATTTTAATAAGTTTTAAATCGAGTGGAATGGCCTCCTATGTTGTCCAAGATACACAATGTTTGTCATGTTTCGATGTTAAGAAATTATGTTCTATATTCCTTGTGGGTTTAAAGACTTGCAAGGGTTTCATTTGAAGATAAAATACTATATAAGGAAATCGTATTTTTATTTTTGTGCATGGAAGGAAATTATTTCAGAACAAGATAATTCACCCTGTTTTGGTTTTTCATAGAATCCATATGGTTGAAGAAGCATCATGGGAATATGAAAATGCAATGTCGTAAAGGTATCCTCACTTGATTAATAAGAAAATAAAATAGTGGGGACTAAATTTTCAGAAGGGGGGAATGTAACAACTGAGTCACTTAAGGAATAATTGGTTTTCATTCTCAAATTAATAATCAAATTCATTATAATTTTTTAATGAAATAAGTGGTATTTATAGAAAATAAGGAATCTACACTAATTGAATAGTAACCTAACCATTGGAATAATAATTTGACCATTAAGAATAGTATTTTTTTCATTAGAAAAAAAAATCACCAATGAATGTATAAATACAATTTAGGCATATCATGAATGGAAATATGATATATTTATATCATTGAATAGTTAAATAAATTTTTTAAAAATGATAAATATAGTGTTATTATTTTTGAGGACTCAAAATGTTTATTTAATTTTTTTAATTATTATATTGATTTAAAAGAATATTTAATTTCATAAATATATATGTAATTTAATATTTTGTTCTATTATAATTATATGAAAATTTTGTGAGACATTAATTAATTTTTCAAAGTGTCATAGAATCAGTTATAATATTAAAAATGGTATTTTCAAATAGATGATTATTTTAATTAAAATTAAAATTTATCATATTTATAATCTATTTTATACATCTAATCATTGAGAAATTGTTAGGTGAATTTTTGGTATTTTTCAAAAATAGATGATTATTTCTGATTTTTGAAATACTGATATTTATGGTATTTAACAATATAAATTAAATACATGAAATTTTCATTCTTTTCTTGTAATGACCTGACCCTAGAAACCAATATTTGGTGCATTATTATTTAACATCAGCATGATCACAAAAGGTCAAGACTCTAAATACTGATTAGTTTAGTAGCTTTTGAAGTACTAGAGGCATTCATAAGGTCTACATTACATCATAAAAAGGAAAAATACAACAACATTGTTTCCATATACAACACTAAGGTCCCTTAGACTATTCCTATAGGTCAGTCATAATATAATTCTTTGTATCTTAGGAAAAATAAAACATAGAAAGGGGTGATCTCATATGCTCAGTAAGGATAACAATATAGTGGAAACATTCATAAATAAGCATAATCATTTAATTCAATCAATAAAACAAAAACTAAAGCATTTTCAACATAAAATTCATCATAATATGGTAAATACAAATCAAAATATTTCCATTTACATACTCACATGGATATTCTACTATTCGAATAATCACATGCAATATCCATGGTCACATTTATAATGATGGAATGCTTAATGCCAGACTTCATAACTACATAGTCAGGGCCTGGTTTCAAGACTACAAACAAGATTCTTTCAAGGCCTTGTACCAAGATATTAGATTGTATCTTGAGACCTACCGATGCATCGAGAAGCTATAGCAGGCTCCACCCAGCACTTACTATGTCCAATGCATTCCTCATAAGAAATTTTTTAAACATAACATAAACATTCGTATTAAAAATAGCATACGAAATGTCAATAATTTATCCATAAACCATGAATGGTAGAAATATAACACATCCACAGTCAAACATATCACAAAACCTTCAATAAAAATTGGAATATTTATATCATATTAAATCAACTTCAAACAAGATTAATATCCATTAATGTTTGTTGACATAGATGAAATAAAAACTGTTTGAGGGAAATATCTCATTAATTTTTGTAAATCTTGTAAAGTCACCTAATTATATAAGAAAACATTTATTTTCAAAATATTCTTATAAACATGTAAGGGAATATTTCATGATGTTATAACAACGAAATATACATGCACCCTCCATATAAGTTAAAAAACATTCTTACCATAATTTTGTCGAAATGGCCATAAAGTAACTTGTTTGGATAATGATGGAAAGATTCCTTTCAAAACGTATAAGGTCAAATAAGGGTATAAATGACATTAAGCCATAGTCTAGTAAGTAGTAAAAATGTTTTGGAATAAGTTTTTATGAAAACACAGATGTGGATGATAAAGAGGTCCCAATAGATAATTACATATAAACAACCTTGAATAATAAATAGGTTGTAGAATTAACCCTTACCTTCAACTTTTCCTTGGTTGGTGGTAGGTTAAAATTCATTATAATTTTGAAATAATTGATATTAAATTACACAAGAACCATATACATTAATATGATATCATATATGATCTTCTAATAATGTTTGGTAAGTAATATTTTAGTATTATCGTCATTTCAGGTGTTAACTGAATAGTTTTCCTTAATATTCTTTGTTACGTGAGTCATATTTTTCATGGATGGGATGTATATTATTCATATCCAGAATTATTTGAAGTATTTAACCATTAATTTTAATCATAAAATGAAAATGTGTCTTGAATGGTTACGATGGTGAATGAATCTCATCTCATTCATGGAGACGGTCATCGGTACGTATGCATGAGCGATAATATCATTCTTTTGATATTAAAATCATATATAATTGGAATTATTTCATATATACAGAATCATTACCATGTTATATAAATTATTTACATCAATTATACATCATTATTATACACATCCAAATAATAATGTATTGAATAACAACTACACCATGACGTAGAGAAAGTAAGATGTACGTACGCACGTATGGTGACATGTTATTCAAAGGATGGATAAAATAATTAATATGGTTTTAAAATTATTATAAAAACATCACATTATATATATGATACATGGTTTATTATTTTATAATGGAAAAAACAAAGAAAGGGAATGTGGAAGATAAAATAAATTGAAAGAGGTGATGAAATATTTACCTCTTCTCTGGGTTCTTCCTTTTTATTTGATCAAAATGGCTCATTAAGAAGACATTTTGACTATAGTAAGGCCTCTAGGATGAAGGAATAACAGTTGAGATGGTATTTGTTCAGGTTTTAGCTGAGGAAAATGGCTTTGAAGGTGTGAATTAGAGAGAAGGGGGAGCTCCCTTTTATAAGAGGGGTGAGGGGCACCTTAGGAAAAGCTAGAAATATTATTTTATAATAAACTCATTTTCTGTTTCTAATGGCTTCAAAGAAATTATTTAAAGGCTAAGGTGGGGATGGGTAAAAATCCACTAAACCTATAGGTTTTTGACTGGTTTGGTTCACTATATTATCCTTATCTTTTATATTTAACACTTAGTAAATAGTTTGACATTTACATTTTCTCTTTGTATTTTTATATTACATGGTTAATAAACATGCTATAAACGTCCAAGAGAAACAAAAGTTGTTATTTAATGACATATATAATATTATGTAAGACCTTTGGAGGAATCTCATATTTTTAGGAATAGAATATCAATTAATAATATAATATTTTTTTAGAAGATCTTTTATGTCAATTTTGATACTATTTCGTATTTGTTTTCTTCTAAATTTATAACAGCATTATTAATTTGAAAAAAAATATCATCTAACCAACCCTGACATTTCATATTAACCTATTAAATTATTATAATTCATAAAAGGTTTTAAATTACATTTATTTAGATATATATTATCAATTTTTTTAATCATTCATTAATACAATAATTACATTATCATCATAGTCACATAAATAATGTTTCTTATTTAATGTCTACAAAATATAAATAAAATACCATTATGTATAAAATCCTTTTTTAATTTCTATGAAATATTTATAGTCAAATTTATCTTATGTATAACCCTATATTACAAATGGTTTATTTATCAAACATTGAATTTAACACTTTTAAGACTTCTTTGAATTTAAATAGTAATAAATGTCATAATCATATCCAAGTAGACCAAAAGGATTATATTTCATACCAAAGTATGTTTCTTTTCGAATTAAATTTATCCAATAGAATTTGGACTTGTTTTAGGGTAATAATAATATCATTTTTACCTTTGATTACCCTATTTACTTTTAACCATGGTAAATAAAAGTCAAAAGTTACTATTCACCAAAAATTACTTCCATCTCATTGCAACAAATTTTACTTACTCATATCAACCATGTGTCTCAGATTTTCGAAATTTAACTCACATAAGTGGTAAATTACTTTTTATGAAAATTTCCAAATGCTCATAGGAGGTGGGTAAAAGACAGAAAAAAGTTCAATATAATTTTTATATATCTAAAATTATTCTAACTAACACCAATGATTTACATTGAACTTATATAGGTATTATGAATATATTTTTACCTAAAATTATTTTAAATAATGTAAATAATGATTTAAATAAAAAATTGGTTTTAAACTATAACTTAGTGTTTTCCACTATCAATCAAAAAATGAAAGTTTTCAGAAAAAATACCAAAACATCACCCTAAGCTAATTTCGATATTCTGAACCCTAAAATGAAGTCCATTTTGAATGTTAAAATTTATAAAATTTCAAAAAGTGGGTATTAATATTCATAATGGCTAGTTTGATTAGTTGTGGTGTGTTTGAACTCGGAGTTGCGTACTACACACGCTATTGTATTATTCAAAGAGAAGCGTACCGTGGAAGCTTGGGGTGTTACATTATCCCCTCCTTCAAGTAATATCACCCTTTAAATTTCTAGAATATTACTGCATAAAAAGACTCAGGTGATTCTTCATCATAAGTTCCTCAGGTTCCCACATTGACTCTTTCATCTTATGTTTTCTCCATAGAACTTTTACCAGACGAGTCGTCCAGTTTCTCAGCACTTGTTCCCTTTTATCAAGAACCTTGACATGCTCTCGGCAATAAGACAGATTGGGTACCCATTATAATTCTTCATCGGTGACTGCATGCATTGGGTCAGGTATGTATTTTCTCAAAAGTGATACGTGGAACACATAGTGAACTTTCGAGATAAATGGTGGCATTGCCAAATGGTATGCTACAACCCCAATTTGTTCTAGAATTTCGAAAGGTCCAATGTACCTAGGACTTAATTTTCCCTTCTTACCAAAACTTATAACATCCTTCCATGGAGACACCTTCAAGAAAACATGATCTCCTACCTAAAATTCCAAATCCTTCCATTGGTTATCATCACAACACTTCTGCCAAATTTGAGCTGCTTTGATGTCGGTTTGGATTACCTTCACCTTTTCCACCATTTCATCTACATGTTCTGGGCCTACGAGTTTTCTTTCATAGACATCATCCCGACAGGTTGGTGTTTGACATCTCATTCCATATAACACTTTATATGGTGCAATATGAATACTTGAATAGAAGCTAATTTTATAGGAAAATTCAACCAGAGGTAAATATTGATCCCACATACCTTGAATGTCAAGTGATCATGATCTCAACATGTCTTTTAAGATTTGAATAGTCCATTCTGATTGTCCAAAAGTTTGAGGGTAGTAGGCAGTGCTCAAACTAAGTTCAGTATCTAGGAAATTCTAAAGACTTTTTCGGAATCATTATGTAAAACTTGGATCACGGTTAGAAACACTCGATAGTGGTACTCCATGAAGTCTTAAATCATCATTAATATATAGTCTTGCTAAACGTTCAAGTTGTAAATCTTCTCTTATATCATGAAAATGTGCTGACTTGGTAAGATGATCAATAATGAACTATATTTCATCGTTCCTTTTATGATTATGTGATATCCCCATGACAAAGTCCATCATGATATCATCCCATTTCTACTCAGGTATAGGAAGAGGATGCATGACTCCTCCAGTATATTTTCTTATAGCATTCACTTGTTGACAAATCAAACATCTTGACATTAAATCAGCAATCACCCTCTTTATGTTGTCCCACAAAAATGTACCTTCAAATCTCTATACATCCTACTGTTTCCAAGGTGTATAGAGAAATTGTAACTATGATAATCATCCGACCTTTCCATTTTTAGATCACATATATCGGGAACACAACGTCTCTTCCCAAATTTGAAAATTCTGTCTTCATATACAAAGTCACTCAATCTCCCATCATTCACAACTTTAATCTTTTTTTGAAAGTATTCATCATCGGTCTGAGAACTCTTTATCCTTTATAGTAAAGATTATTTTTCAACCATTTGAAATCATATTGATGTTTCACCTTCCATGGTGATTCCCAAATCCATCTTTACTAGATCCATGTATATAGGATCCTTTTCCACTCTCATCTTGTTCAAAACACCATGATATTTTCTACTCAAATCATCTTCCACCTTATTTTCGTTCCCCAGGTGGTAGTGTATAGTGCAATCATAATCCATGAGTTGTTTAAGCCATCTCATTTGCCTCATGTTGAGTTCTTTCTGTGAGAAAATATACATCAAACTCTTGTGATCGGTATATATCTCACATTTTTCACCGTAGAGATAATGTCTCCATATCTTCAATGCAAAGATTACAGCTGCTAACTTAAGATCATGAGTGGAATGGTTGGGTTCATGAATTTTTAGCTATCGTGATGCATAAGCAATAACCCTTTGATTCTTCATAAGGACACAAACATTTCCTTTCATTGAAGCATCACTATAAATAACAAACCCATCATTCCCTGATGGTAGAGTCAATATAAGATAATTCACTAATTTTCTATTCAATTATTCAAAACATTCTTCACACTCTTTTTTCCAAACAAATTTAACCACTTTCGTGTGAGATTTATTAATGGGTAAGCCAATCATGAAAAATTCTAGATGAAATGTCGATAATAACCTGCTAAACTAATAAAAATACATACCTCGGTTATTCTCATCAGTACTGGCCATTCTTGTATTTCTCTTGTCCTAGAAGGATCAACAAATATTCCATCCTTATAGATGATAGCCATGAAATGAAATCTTTTTAATCTAGAATTCACACATGTGAAACATCCCATATAATTCATTTATTATAAGAGTCTTCTGGTGAATGCGCATGATATTTTCATGATCTTCGTAGATTTTGGATTATACCAAGATATCATCAATAAATAACACTACAAATTCATTAGTATATTCCTTGAAAGGACTATTCATTTGATACATGAAGACAGAGGGTGCATTAGTCAATCCAAAAGTCATTACTCTAAACTCGTAATGCTCATACCTAGTTTAGAATGATGTCTTTGGAATGTCTTCCTTCTTCAAACACAACTGATGATGTCCAGATCAATGTTCAATCTTTGAAAATTATTGAGCTCCATGAAGTTGTTTGAATAAATCATCAATGCGAGGTAAGATATACTTTTTATTTATTGTTATAGCATTGATCTCCCTGTTGTCAATGCACAACCTCATAGATCCATATTTATTCTTAACAAAAATAATAGGGGCTCCCCAGGGAGAAACACTAGGGTGAATAAATCCCTTATTACTCAATTCCTCTAGTTGTTTTTTTCGTTCAACTAATTCTACATTAGCCATTCTATAAGGGGACTTCGATATGGGCCTTTTGAACCATGAGTTAAGTTAATGGAAAACTCAATTTCTTGTTCTGGAGGATGTCCAGGTAAATCGTCTGGAAACACATCAACATATTCTTTCACAATAGGTACATCCTCTATTTGAACATTATTTTACACACCCATAGTTATTTCATTCTTTTCCTCCCCAATAATTAAATTTAGTTCAGCTACTAGAGTGGATCTAGTTAAGAATTAGGTGGTGACATTTCTGCTCAAAAGATAAGGTGTTCTTTATCATCATCCCCAAAAATTATAACCTCTTTCTTTTTTACAATAAATCTTCACATCATGGTCTGAAATCAAATCTATACCAAGGATTATATCAAATTCAATAATAGTTATGATGATGATATCAGACGATAAATAACGTTTACATGCCTTAATGGGGACTGATTCACAAAACATTGTTATGGTGATACTTCCCTTAAGAGTTTTTACTGACAACATCTTTGTTAAATAAAGTTGGAAGTATCTAATTTTCATAGCAAAATGGGATGATATGAAACAATGTGATGATATAGAATCAAATAAACCATTGGCTATACTTGAAGAAACCATTAAATTACCTACCACTACGTCTTTCAGAGCTTCAACCTCAGCAGTTGTGATAGCATATGCTTGGAATTGATCCCTTTTCCATTTTTTAGGTAAGATCCCCAGACTCTTAGGAAATTCATTCCCATAATTCCCCATTTCTCTACAATTGTAGCATTAAACATTGACAACCTCTTTCTTCCCCTTTCAATCCTGATCTTGGTGGACATTTTCACCACACTTGTAACAAACTCCCATTCCCTTCAGGCAAGTACCAGGTTGTTTCTTCCAACATATACTGTAGGATGGAAATTCAAATTTTCCCTTATTCCCGTTATTTCCATTTCCAGAGTGTTCAGCAACCCTCTTCTTCCCTTTCTTTTCTTTAAAGTAGTATGATATAGGGAATTATTTTTCTATCTTGATAGCACATGAGAAAATATCTTCATATAAAAAGAAGGATTGTGAGAAAAATTCCTGATGGAGAAATGATTTTAACCCATCAAAGAAATGATAAATATTAATTCTTGGGTTTCATATATAATCTACAGCATGCCTCTCTAACCTTGTAAAGTTTTCCTCATACTTTGAAACTTTTTTATCCTCCTTTTCACTCAGACTCAAAAATTGTCTTTCCAAATCCACACAATGGTCATGAGGAACATATTTTTCTAATAAAATCTCTTTATACTCCCTCCATTTAGATTTGATACTTCATCATCTTCCTCTTTGTTTTGAATCAATGACCACCATTGATCAGAATCTCCAGTGAAGTGGTAAACTGCCATGACCACTTCTTCCCTTTCACTACTCTCCAAGGCATGGAAAATTTCCCCTAAGGAATTTATCCATTTCTCATATACTAATTGATTTTTACTCCCATTGAATGTTGGTGGTTTTAGCCTCATGTAGCAATCTAACATTGATCCTCCATGTTGTGGATCAGGGTGCTCCATACAGGTAAGGTTATTATTCATAACCTAAGTGAGTTTTCCCAGTATGGTGATAAGATGATCAACACCAGTTGTATCACCAGATCCACTATAATTTTCTGGATCAGGAGGGAAATCCCTATGTGGAGTTAATGCATTGATACATTTTCCATTAATTTCAATAGGTTCCATTTCTAAGAAATCCCATAAACTATATTAGTTCATGAATCAAAATACATAATTCCAAACATGTAAAATACATAACTAAAATTGAAATTTTTTTGGATATAATCCATAATAAAAAAAAGGTTTCCTTGAGAAATTATATACTCATAAACACTACATAATGGTTTCTAATGAAAATGATAATTTTCCTAAGCATATCACCTGGGAGTGTCGTAACCAAGAGTGCAACAAGGCCCATTGTCGGTCACCAGTTCCCAATTGAGTCTAGCATAAAGCGGTGTTTTTAGTTTTTACCCCAAGGTACATCTGTGCCAGATCCACCTCTACCTGCTAATATCCAAACAGGGCTGTATTTCTTGGAAAGCTCACAAAATCTATACAATACCAAAATTCATGTAAGTTCATCAATACTAATCCTCGAAGTCAATCTTAGGGCTATCTGCTATAATTAGAGTTTATCTAAATCTAGTTTCCACGGTTTTTACTAATCTTCCTCTGACACCAGCTGTAACACCCAAACCCTATAAGGTTTGAGTTGGTGCAATATTATATATCATTGTAATGATCACAAAACATCAAGTCCTGAAAGACCGATTAGTTTAGTTGTCTTGGAAGTACTAGATGCATTCATAAGGTTTTCAATACATCATAAAACAGAGAACAACAATAAAATTGTTTCCATAGACAACACTCAGATCCTTTAGACTATCCATGTAAGTCAGTAATAATATAATTTTTCGAATCCTGGGAAAAAAGAATAGAAATGTGTGAGATCATATGATCAGTAAGGATAAAAATATAGTGAATACATTCATAAATAAGCATAAACATTTTAGGAAACGTATTAAACTAAAACAAAAAAAAATTCAACATAAAATTTATCATAATATGGGAAATATGAATCAAAATATTTCTATTTACTTACTAAGATGGATATTCAACAATCCGAATAATCACATGAAATATAAATGTTTACTTTCATAATGATGGAATGCATAATGCCATACTTCATAACCACATAGTCAAGGTCTTGTACCAAGACTACAAATATGATTTTGTCAAGGACTTGTGCCAAGACACTAGTTTTTCTCATGAGACCAACCGATGCTTCGAGGAGCTATAGCGGGCTCCACCTGTCACTTACTAAGTTCAATGCTTTCCTCATATGAATAGTTTTAAACATAACACAAACATTCGTATTAAAACTAGAATATGAAAATTAAATACTTTATCCACAAAACATGAATGGTAGAAAAATAATACATCCACAGTCAAACATATCACAAAACCAATAATACAAAATGTATGATTTGTATCATAATAAATCAACTTCAAACAGAACTAAAATCTTTAACGCCCCGACCCCAGTTACCCAGAGTCGGTGCATTATTTTAATACATTGGCATGATTACAAGGAATCAATACCCAAAGGGCCGATTTCTTTACCAGTCTTGGAAAATAGATTACATACATGAATGTTACATTACAAATCATAACATAAAAAACAAAATAACTAATCCTTTATGAATGCCATTATTCCCTTTTCTTAACCCTTCTTATCAATCACAATATACTTCTTGGAATCCTGAGAAAAATAAAACATTGAAAGGGGTGATCTCAGATGCTCAGTAAGGATAACATTATAGCAGAAACTTTCATAGATAAGCATAAACACTTAAAGGAATTTATAACTAAATCAAAAGCCTTTTAAACTTGAACTTCAACATAGTATGGAAAAAATAAATGAAATAATTCCATTTACTTAATCACAAGGATATTCTACTAATCGAATAATAACATGCAATATGAATAACCACATTTATAATGATGGAATGCATAATGTCATACTATCATAACCACATAGCCAAGGCCTCGTGCCAAGACTACAAATAATATTTTGCCAAGGCCTTGTTCTAAGACACTAGTTTGTCTCATGAGACCTACCGATGCATCGAGGAGCTATAGCGGGCTCCACCCATCACTTACTAAGTTTAATGCATTCCTCATATGAAAAGTTTGAAACATAACATAAAAATTCGTATTAAAACTAGCATACAAAATGTCAATACTTTAACCACAAATGACGAATGATATAAATATAGCACATCCACAGTCAAACATAACTCATTCAATAAAATATGGAAGATTTTATTGTACCTCAATAGATAATAATGAATTATATTGACATAGATGAAAATAACCATCAAAACTATTTGAGAGAAATATCCCCTTTTTCTTGAAAACATTTATAAGTCACACTATTTGTCAAGAAGCCATTTAAAAATAGATTTTTGAATCAAAGTGTCCCATACCACTTTGAAACTTTTAAAAGGAGTTTTAATTTTAAAAAATTAATTTCCATATAAATAAATCCTTAAAACTATTTTTTAAAACATGGACATTAATGAGAAAGATTTAGAAGAATACGTCTTTAAAACATTTAAAAATGGTATTTTAGTTATAGTTTCTAACCAAAATAGAGACACTTGAATACAAATAATTGATGTAATAAAAACATTTTAATAACATGAGAATAAATTAATTCATGATATACTATGTCAAAGTACATTATATACACCACATAAAAGTGATTTGGTGTATAACAACAAAGAAGTATCAATGGAATGTAAATTGAGATGAAATCTCTCATAAAGGTTGTATCCTTAGGTTAAGGATAAATCAACAACATAATTATATGTGACAAATATAAATGCACTAAATATGATTGGATATTTAGTGTAAAACAATCAATGGACATACACACATAATCTTGTAAAAACAATACTAATGAATTGGATGTTTAACTCAACAAATGGAGAATTAGTTAAAATTACTCTTATCAAATTCATATCGATGACTTGAGAAATTATCAATGGAGTGATTATGTTTATCAAAAGTATATCCACAGGAAGGGGAGTGTAAATTATGACATAATCAAATGAATAGTGATTCCACACATAATATTGGAGTAAAATAATCAATAAAGTTTGCGTAAAGATGAATAAATGGAAATTGAAATTTTAAATTCCCTTATCGATTAGGTAAATTATGAAACATACACCCATGAAAGAAGGATCATAAAATTATGATTTATATACCCATAAATTAAATTATATTACACAATGAATACAATCATGGTCAGTACACATACACCACATGCAATAAATAAGTGTTGAACAATGGAATTCTCACGAAATTATGAGTGAGATAAGAAACCCCTTACCATGTTGTAATCAACTGATTCATATGGCCAAAAGATAATAACCACCAAATGATTTACATAATAACATTAATATAAAGAGAATCATGATAATATATATCAAATGGCAGTACACAATACACCACTTTTAATAATTTAGTGGCGAACAATGGAAATCTCACAGAATTGAAATTGAGATAAGAAAATCCCTTACTTTGTAATTTTTCCTTGGAAGAAGGTAGTTTAACCTCTTTTATAATGGTGAAATAATAGTTATTTAATTATACAAGAATCATATTTATTAATATGATATCATATATGATCTTTTTACATTGATTTGTTAATAATATCTTAGAATTATCGTCGTTTCGGGTGTTAACTTACTCGTTTTATTTTATATGTTTTGTTACATAAGTCGTGGTTGTCATGGATAGGTTGTATCTAATTCATATCAAAAATGATATCAAGTCCTTAAACATTATTATTAATCATCAAATTATAATTATACTTGAATGGATACGATGGAGAATGAATCTCATCTCGCTCGTGGAGACGGTAGTCCGTACGTACGCACGAGCGGCAATATCATTCTTTTGATATTAAAATAATATATAATTGGATGGTATATCATATATAAAGAAACAATATCATGTTATATGTATTATTTAAATGAGTTACACATCATCATTATATCCATCCAAATAATAATTTATTGAATAACAATTACACCACGACGTGGAGACGGTAAGCCGTGCGTACGCACGTATGGTGACATGTTATTAAAAAGATGGATAGAATAGTGAATAAGGTTGTACCATATTTATAATAACATCACAGTATATATATTATACTAGAGTTATTATTTTATAATGGTAACAACAAAGGAATAAGAAGTGGAAGAAGGAAGGAACTTGAAAAAGGGTGGTGAAATCATTACATCTTCTTCGGGTTCTTCATTTTGATTTGATCAAAATGGCTCCTTAGGTTGGCTTTATGATCAAACTAAGACCTCTAGGTTGTAGTGAGGGAAGTTTGGAGAGTATTTGGGCAGAGTTTGGCCGAACCAAAAGGCTTTTAAAGTGTGAGTTAATGAGAAGTGGGAGTGACCATTTATAAGTGGGGTGAGTGGCACCTTTGGAAAAGCTAGAAATATTATTTTATAATAAATTCATATTCGGTTTATAATTGCACCAAAGTAAATTATTTAAATTTTAAGGTGGGGATAGGTCGCAAACCACTCAACCAATATAATTTAGACAGGTTTGGGTCATTATAATAACCTTATCTTTAAGTATTAACTCTTAGTTAATTAGTTTCACTTTTACAATGTCTCTTTGTATTTTTATATTATATGGTTAATAAACTTACTATATACAACCAAGAGACCCCCAAGTGGTCCATTAACGCTACACCTATCATTATATAAGTCTCTTGGCTGAACCTTAGATTTTTAGGAATTTAATATCAATTAATAATATAATATGTTTTTTAAAAACTCTTTTTTGTCAATTTTGACACTATTCAATAATTGATTTTTTAGAAATTATAACAGAATTATTACTTCGAAAAAAGTTAATTAAAGAATTCATAACGTGTCATATTAACCTATAAAATTCTTTTAATTCATAAAAAGGCCCAAATTATATTTATTTTTGTGTCTACAATATCAATCATTTTAATTGTTCACTATTATGGTAATTAATTCATCACCATTATGTCATATATTAATTAAATTATTTAATGTCTAAAAATAAAAAATAAAAAATCATTATGTAGGAAATCTTTTTATCTTTCTAATGAATATTTATAGTCTAAAATCAAACATATATAACCCAATGTAAAAATTGTTTTATTAAAGATATATGCTTGTGTCATTTTTGTACTTAATTTAACTTAATTAAAATAAAGTGTCCCTATCACCTACAAGTGGCTCCATGGGGTCCCAAAATCGACCCAAAGATTCACATGGTCGGATATGTATCCACCAATAAGGTTAGGACACGTTTTAGGCTAATTTAGTATTATTATAATATTATTTTTGTAACCCTTATTTACCGGATTTACCCTTAACCATGGTAAATAAAATATTTACCGTAGTAATTATTCAAAATGTCTAAAAATAAAAGTACCCTATTCACACAATATGAACATACTGATTCCAAATATGGAATCCAGTTTTCTAAATTCAAAACACATAAGTGGCAGAAATTAATTTAAAATTAATTCCCGCTGTTAAAACAAAAAGCGTGTTTTTAAGATATAATAACTATCAAAAGATTGATACTTGTTTTTGTTCGGTTTAATTGTCAAATTATGTCCAATCACCAAAATTGCATTAAATGGTAAAAATATATTCCAAATATACTTTAAAACCACTCAAATTCATAATTTATCACTATTAATTATTTTGATTAAAAAAGTTGTTTTTAATTAAAATTTAGTAATTTTCACTATTCATCAAAATATTAAAGTTATGTGAAAAGTAACAAAATTTCACCTTAGGCTAAATTCGATACTACAAATCCAAAAATGAAGTCCAGTTTGAGAGATAAAATTTATAAAATTTCAAAAACTAGGTATTATTACTCATACCGGCTGGTTTGATTTGTTGTGGTGTGTGTTAGAACTCGATGTTGCGTACAACACACGCTATTACATTATTCAAAGGAAAGCGTACCATGGAAGCCTGGGGTGTTTCATTGTAAATTTTTTATGTCCCCATTTAGTCAAAAAGTATAAAATGTTGGATCTAAAAAAAGGTTCACTGTTAAAAGTTGGTAAAAGTGCAATACTGAAAATGAATTTGTTCTTACATTATGTCTAAGAATCTCATAATATGGATTATAAAATTATAAGGATTATATAAAGTATAAAATTTAGTTAATAATATTCATAACCTCTTTTGAACTTGTTTGGTAAGTCACTCGTTGTTCGTGTAGTGCAAGTTATTGAATTATTTTGAAGAAATAACACACTATGAAATCATGGGGTGTTACATTCTCCCCTCCTTCAATAAATTGTGTCCTCACAATTTTAAATTGTTCTTCGAAAATAAAAGGTTTAATATATAAAATATCTTTGAGGGAAGACCCACATCAGAAATTGGGTTAATAAAATTTAGTCTTAATAAAAGAAAAAGAGAAATGAAAGGGTAACCACCAAATTATGTTCTCTATTCTGAGAACATAGGTGGAAATTAGAGACATATAATTAGAGGAAAAACGTAAATATTTATAGGTAGTGATTGAGGTCATCAATCACAAACAAGTGTAAAATTGAGGGCCTTAAATTCATTAATCTATGATGATTTAAAATACCATTGGTTTAGCAAAACATATGGTATTAGGATTACACATTTTTTGTTTTAAGATCCCTTCACTAAAGTATAAGAATTAATTTCTTCATTGAATAAGAGAAGAAGAAAAATATATACTTGACAATTAGAGTCTCATCCTTTAACTAATTTCTACCACAAACTAATCTTTCACTCTAAGAGATAATATAACTTAAAAATAATATTCTATTTATCCTATTCGTATTGGGTTAAAAAATGAATTTATAATTCATCTAGAAAAACCATTAAAAAACGACATTATTCAATCCAGGACATCACGTGGGTCAGTGGTAGGTGATACACCCTTGTCGCCCTTCGGTTGTGGGTTCAAGTCTCGTGGCCTTTTCGGACGCAACGGGTTGTCACCCGACCTACGGGTTTTCCTTTTATGGCAATCCAAAATAATCCAAACTAGAACTATCCAAAATACATCAGTCCAAAATTTATAAGGATGGTAAACACAATGAAGATCCTTTTTGTCGCGTAATAACATGTGAACACCTTCATCATGTATTCTTTTAAAACACTGCAACATCCTAAATTACCATAAAACATTATTGATTTTATTCATGATCCCTTATTCCTTAAAGAATAATAGATACACTCCTTCAATAGAAAAATGTTTTAAACCCCAACAATGATGGAATATACAAATCATTAATCAGTTTCAAGGTAGTCAAGAATATCCAATATAATTTATCCAAATCAATCATGTATTATTCTAAAATCACTACCTCGGTATCAGAACCATATTATGTTTTATCTTTCTCTCAACCATATATTTTCCAAACATTTAACCTACTAATGAGTCACTTTTCTTTGTTCCACACAATCTCATGTCCTTAATGAAATAGTACTGCAGTACAATCACTATATACTCCATAATTATTATAAGATGTACATTGTTGATACAACACTCAAATGACATAATCAACATAAGTAATCTAATCATTCCTCTTCATCTGTGGTAGTATAATAACTTGATTATTATCGAATAGAATAATTTGTGGCATAGTCTGACGACTGGGACATAGGTTCGCGTAGTGTCCAAACTCCTTGAAAATGAAGCATTGTACATTTGAAACCATTTTCTTACCCTTGTAGTCATGTACTTTGTGACCTTTTATACTAATCAAATAATCACATGAAATATCAATAACCACTTTCATAATGATGGAATGTATAATGTCAGACTATCATAACCACATATCCAAGGCCTCGTGCCAAGACTACAAATAAGATTTTTACAATGCCTTGTTCCAAGACACTAGTTTGTCTCATGAGACCTACTGATGCATCAAGAAGCTATAGCGGGCTCCACCTGTCACTTACTAAGTCCAATTCATTCCTCATATTAAAAGTTTGAAACATAAAATAAACATTCGTATTAAAACTAGCATACAAAATGTCAATAATTTAACATCAAACCATGAAAGGTATAAAAATAGCACATCCACAGTAAAACATAACTCATTCAATACAATATGGAATATTTTATTGTACCTCAGTCGATAATAATGAATGATATTGACATAGATGAAAATAACCATCAAAACTCTTTGAGAGAAATATCCCCCTTTTCTTGAAAACATTTAAAAGTCACACTATTTGTCAAGAAGCCGTTTAAAAATAGATTTTTGAATCAAAGTGTCCCATACCACTTTGAAACATTTAAAAGTATTTTTAATTTTGAAACATTAATGTCCATATAAATAAATCCTTAAAACCATTTTTTAAAACATGGACATTAATGAGAAAGATTTAGAAGAATAATTCTTTAAAACATTTAAAAATGGTATTTTAGTTAGAGTTTCTAACCAAAAGAGAGAAACTTGAATAAAAATAATTGAGGTAATCAAAACATTTTAATATCATGAGAATAAAGTATTTCGTGATATACTATGTCAAAGTACATTATATACACCACATAAAAGTGATTTGGTGTATAACAACAAAGAAGTCTCAATGGAATGTAAATTGAGATGAAATCTCTCATAAAGGCTGTATCCTTAGGTTAAGGATAAATCAATGAAATAGTTATGTGTGAAAAATATAAATAAACTAAATATGATTGGATATTTAGTTTAAAACAATCAAAGCACATACACACATAATCTTGTAAAAACAACACCAATGAATTGGATGTTTAACTCAACAAATGGAGAATGAGTTAAAATTACTCTTATCAAATTCATATCGATGACTTGAGAAATTATCAATGGAGTGATTATGTGTATCAAAAGTATATCCACAGGAAGGGGAGTGGAAATTATGACATAATCAAATGAATAGTGATTCCACACATAATCTTGGAGTAAAATAATCAATAAAGTTTGCGTAAAGCCGAATAAATGGAAATTAAAATTTCAAATTCCCTTATCGATTAGGTATCTTATGAAACATACACCCATGAAAGAAGGATCATAAAATGGTGATGTATATACCTATAAATGAAAGTATATTACCCAATTAATACAATCATGGGCAGTACACATACACCACATGCAATAAATAAGTGGTGAACAATAGAATTCTCACGAAATCAAGAGTGAGATAAGAAACCCCTTACCACGTTGTAATCAACTGGGTCATATGGGAAAAAGTTAATAACCACCAAATTATTTTTATAATAAGATAAATATAAAATGAATCATGATAATATATATCAAATGTCAGTACACAATACACCACTTTCAATAATTTAGTGGCGAACAATGGAAATCTCACGGAATTGAAAGTGAGATAAGAAAATCCCTTACATTGTACTTTTTCCTTGGTCAATGGTAGGTTAACCTACTGTATAATGGTGAAATAATTGTTATTTAATTATACAATAATAATATGCATTAATATGATATCATATATGATCTTTTAACATTTATTTGTTAATAATATCTTAGAATTATCGTCGTTTCGGGTGTTAACTTACTCGTTTTCTTTTATATGTTTTGTTACGTAAGTCATGGTTTTAATGGATAGGTTGTATCATATTCATATCCAGAATGATATCAAGTCATTAAACATTATTATTAATCATCAATTGAGAATTATATTTGAATGGATACGATGGAGAATGAATCTCATCGCGTTCATGGAGACGGTAGTCCGTACGTACGCACGAGCGACAATATCATTCTGTTGATATTAAAATAATATATAATTGGATGGTATATCATATATAAAGAATCATTATCATCTTATATTTATTATTTACATGAGTTACACATCATTATTATACCCATCCAAATAATAATTTATTGAAAAACAATTACACCACGACGTGGAGACAGTAAGTCGTACATACGCATGTATAGTGACATGTTACTCAAAGGATGGATAGAATAGTGAATAAGGTTGTACCATATTTATAATAACATCACATTATATATATGATACTGGAGTTATTATTTTATAATGGTAACAACAAAGGAAGAATAAGTGGAAGAAGAATGGAACTTGAAAAATGATGGTGGAATCATTACCTCTTCTTCGGGTTCTTCCTTTTGATTTGATCAAAAGGGCTCCATAGGGCTTTATGATCAAACTATGGACTCTATGTTGTATTGAGGGAAGTTGAGAGATTATTTGGGCAGATTTTGGCCGAACCCAAAGGTTTTGAAGGTGTGATTTAATTAGAAGGGGGAGTGCCCTTTTATAAGAGGGGTGAGGGACACATTTGGAGAAACTAGAAATATTCTTTTATAATAAATTTATATTCTATTTATAATGTCTCCAAAGTGGATTATTTAATTATCAAGGTGGGGATAAGTCGAAAACCACTCAACCAATATAATTTCGACAGGTTTGGGTCATTATACTAACCCTATCATTAAGTATTAACTCTTAGTTAATTATTTTCACTTTTACAATGTCTCTTTATATTTTTATATTATATGGTTAATAAACATACTATATACATCCAAGATACCACCAAGTGGACCATTAACGATACATATATAATGATATAAGTCTCTTTGACGAACCTTAGATTTTTAGAAATTTAATATCAATTAATAATATAATATTTATTTAAAAAACTCTTTTATGTCAATTTTGACACTATTCAATAATTGATTTTTTCAAAAATCATAACAGAATGATTACTTCAAAAAAAGTTAATTAAATCATTCCTAGCATGTCATATTAACCTAGAAAAGTATTTTAATTCATAAAAACTCTCAAATTATATTTATTTGGGTATCTACAATATCAATCATTTTAATTGTTCACTATTATGGTAATTACTGCATCACCATTATGTCATATATAAATTAAATTATTTAATGTCTAAAAATTATAAATAAAATACCATTATGTAGGAAAGCTTTTTTATATTTCTAATTAATATTTATAGTCGAAAATCCAACATATATAACCAAATGTAAAAATTGTTTTTCTAAAAGATATATGCTTGTTTCATTTTTGTACTTATTTTAAATTAATTAAAATAAACTGTCCCTATCACCTACAAGTGGCTCCATTGGGTCCCAAAATCGACCCAAAGATGCCCATGGTCGGACATGTATTCACCAATAAGTTTATGACACGTTTTAGGGTAATTTATTATTATTATGATATTATTTTTTTAACCCTTATTTACCGGATTTACCCTTAACCATGATAAATAAAATATTTACCGCAGTAATTATTCAAAATGTCTAAAAATAAAAGTTACCTATTCACACAATATGAAAATACTGATTCAAAGTATGGAATCCATTTATCGAAATTCAAAACACAGAAGTGGCAGAAATTAATTTAAAATTAATTCCCACTGTTAAAACAAAACGCGTGTTTTTAATATATAATAACTATCAAAAGATTGATACTTGTTTATGTTCGGTTTAATTGTGAAATTATGTCCAATGACCTAAATTGTATTAAATGGTAAAAATATATTCCAAATATACTTTAAAACCACTCAAATTCATAATTTATCACTATTAATTATTTTTATTAAAAAAGTTGATTTTAATTAAAATTTAGTAATTTTCACTATTCATCAAAATATTAAAGTTATCTGAAAAGTACCAAAATTTCATCTTAGGCTAAATTATATACTCCGAATCCAAAAATGAAGTCCATTTTGAGAGATAAAATTTATTATATTTCAAAAAGTTGGTATTACTATTCATAAAGGCTAGTTTGATCGGTTGTGGTGTGTGTTAGAACTCGATGTTGTGTACAACACATGCTGTTGCATTATTCAAAGGAAAGCGTACCGTAGAAGCTTGGGATGTTTCATTGTAAATTTTTGATGTCCCCATTTAGTCAAAAGGATTAAAATGTTTGATTTAAAAATAGGTTCACTATTAAAAGTTGGTAAAAGTGCAATACTGAAAATGAATTTGTTCTTACATTATGTCTAAGAATCTCATAATATGGATTCTAAAATTATAAGGATTATATAAAGTTTAAAATTTCGTTAATACTATTAATAACCTCTTTTGGACTTGTTTGTTAAGTCACTCGGTGTTCCGTGTAGTGCAAGTTATTGAATTATTTTGAAAAAATAACACACTATGAAATCTTGGGGTGTTACAAAATCCATTAAAGGATGTTTAAAAAGATGAAATCAAAACTATTTGAGAGAAATATATCATTCCATTTTTGAAATCATTTAAAGTCCTCAAATTATAAAAGAAAAAATTTATTTTGAAATTATTCTTATAAGCTTCTAAGGGTAGCATCGATGATGTTATAATGGCGGAATATACCTGTACCCGCCAGAAAGTTAAACAACATTCTTACCTTAATTTTATCGAAAATTTCATAAAGTAACTTTTTTGGAAACTGATGAAAAAATTCCATTCAAAATGTATATGGTAAAATAAAAGTATAAATGAATTTAACCCATAGTATTGTAACTAGTGAAATTTTTTTGGAATACATATTTAGGAAATCATTGATATAAATGATAAAGAGGTCCCAGTAGATTATTACATACAAACAACCTTTATAATGAAGAGGTTGTAGAATTAACCCTTACCTTGTACTTTTCCTTGCTTGAGGGTATTTTATCCTCCAGTATAATGTTGAAATTATTGCTATGAAATTATACAAGAACCATATACATTAATATGATATTATATATAATCTTTAAATAATTTTTTGTTAATAATATTTTAGTATTATTGTCTTATCAGGTGTTAACTAATTTGTTTTCCTTTATTTTCTGGGTTACGTGAGTCATGTATTTCATGGATGGGAAGTATATTATTCATATCTATAATTATTTCATGTGTTTAACCATTATTTTTAATCATCAATTGAATATTTGTCTTGAATGGTTATGATGGTGAATGAATTTCATTGCGTTCATGGACACAGTAATCGGTACATACGCACGAGCGACAATATCATTATTTTGATATTAAAATCATATATAATTTTATGTAATATCATATATGTAGAATCATTATCATGATATATTTATTATTTAAATCATTTATACATCATTATTATACCCATCTAAATAATAAGGTATTGAATAACAACTACACCATGATGTAGAGACGGTAAGCCATACATACGCACGTATGGTGACATGTCAATCAAAGGATGGATATAATAATTAATATAGTTGTAAAATTTTTATAATAAGATCACAATATATAGAATATACTGTATTTTTTATTTTATAATTGAAAAAACAAAGAAAGAGGAAGTAGAAGAAGAAAATAACTGGAAAGAGGTGATGAGATATTTACCTCTTCTTCGGGTTATTCCTTTTGATTTGATCAAAAGGGCTCCTTAAGATGGATTTATGACAAAATTAAGGCCCCTATATTGAAGGTAGGTCATTTGAGAGGGTATTTTGGTAGATTTTTGCAGATCCAAATGGATATGAAGGTGTGAATTAGAGAGAAGGGGGAGTTACCCTTTATAAGAGGGGTGAGGGACAGCTTAGGAAGACCTAGAAATATTAATTTATAATAAAAACATTGTCAGTTTATAATGGATCCAAAATTATTTATTTAAAGTATAAGGTGGGGATGGGTCTAAAACCAGTTAATCAATAAGTTTTATACATATTTGAGTCAATATATTAAACTTATATTTTAGATTTAACTCTTAGTTAAATAGTTTGACATTTACCATGTCTCATTGTATTTTTATATTATATGGTTAATAAACTTAATATAAACATCCAAGAAAACCTAAAGATTTTCATTAATGACATATATAATATTATTTAATCAATTTGGCCTAACATTGTATTTTTAAGAATATAATATCAATTAATAATATGATATTTGTTTTAAAATCACTTTTATTTCAATTTTGACACTATTTGGTATTTTGTTTTTCCTAAATTCATAACAGCATCATTAAAAAGAAAAAAAATCATCTAACCAACCCTAAAAAGTCCTATTAACCTATGAAATTATTTTATTTTATTAAAATTCACAAATTACTTTTATTTGTATATTTATAATATCAATTATTCTAATCATTCATTAATTCGGTAATTACTGCATCATCATTATGTCATAAATAAACTTAATTATTTAATGTCTAAAAAATATAAATACAATACCATTATATAGGAAATATTTTGTTCTTTATTATGAATATTTATAGTCAAATTTATCTTATGTATAACCCTATATTAAAAATGGTTTAGTTATTAAACATTTAATTTAATACTTTTTACTCTTCTTTGAATTTAAATAATAATAAATGTCCTAATCTAATCCAAGTAGACTTAAAGAATCATATTTTATTCCTAAGGATGTTTTTGGTCGATTTACACTTATCCAATAGAATTAGGACATGTGATAGTGTAATAATAATATCATTTTTACCTTTAATTACCCTATTTACTTTTAACCATGGTAAATAAAAGTCAAAAGTTAGTATTCACCAAAAAATATTTTCATCTCATTGAACCACATATTACTCAATGATATCAACCATGTGTCTAATATTTTTGAAATTCAACTCATAGAAGTGGTAAAACTATATTTTATGTAAATTTGCAAATCCCCCTAGGATGTGGGTAAAAGACGTTAAAAAGATCAATAAAATTTTTATATATCTAATATTATTATAAACTGACTCCAATAAATTAAATTTAACTTATATAGTTATTATGTATCAATTTTGACCTAAAATAAATTTTAATAAAATAAAATTTTTTAAAATAAAAATTTGGTTTTAAACTATAACTGAGAGGTTTTCACTAATCATCAAATGTTGAATGTTTTCAGAAAAATACCAAAAATTCACCCTAAGAAAATTTCAATTTTCTGAGCCCAAAACTAATCCCTTTAGAAAGATAAAATTTATAAAATTTCATAAAGTTGGTATTATTATTCATAATAGTTAGTTTGATTGGTTGTGGTGTGTTAGAACTCAGAGTTGCGTAAAACACACACTATTGTATTATTCAAAGAGAAGTGTACTGTGGAAGCTCGGGGTGTTACATTTCTAATGTAAGAACCCGAAAATTAAATCTCAAACTCACTAATTAATTTAATTTTTTAGAAGAATGATCAATGTTTATACTTTTATGAAAAAATAAAAATCAATAACATAAAATAATTACAAACACCCCTCTCATCTACCTATAAATACCTCCCCTCAACAACACTTCTCCACACTCCTTCTAAGCCTTGAAGATTTTAAAAATTATACTCAATACCCTTCCCAAGCCTCTTTGCCGCATCTTAAAACTGATGGTCTCACAAAAGAGCTATGACTATGTTCCTTAAGGAGGTTCACAAGGAGATGATATTCAAGATGTAAAATCCTCTTTCTTTCTCTTTTAAATTCATTCCTTCTTTATTACTTTCATCCTTATCCTCATTTATCCTATCCAAAAAATAATGATAAATCTAGTTTCAAATACATATATATACTTTAATATAATTTTTTTAATAGAATATCCATCTTCATACCTCTTTTCTTCTTCTTTTATTCTAATAAATAAAAACATTGTTAGTAATGTATTGATGCACCACCTTCGTGGATGATGGTATTTCGTTTTTCATTACCACAATCATAAATAGTAATAGAACCATAATTATGGTTAAACCATATTTTAATATGTATGTTATTAATTTTTAATGTTTTTAAACAATTTTTTGAGAAAATTATTAAATAAAATTATACTAGTTTATGATGGTTGGAAAAACCATCAAAAATAAACCAAAAACATGTCATTAATGTTTTATCTAATGAATCGTCCTCATATTAGAAAATAAAATTATAAATTAGATTGACTAAAATTATTGAATTATATTAATACCATTTATTTCCACTATGGGTGTTTTTCTTCTATTTAACAAGAACTACAATAATTATAGTCAAGGAAACTATCTATAAATTCATTAAATGAACAATCCTAAAACAATGAAATTGAACTCTATAAGTCATCCAAATGGATATAATTTAACATAAAAAATAAAAATAAAAAAATATGTGTAAAATTTTCTTAATTATGTGATTAATTAATATAATTTTATTTCCTGGGAAATTAATTACAATTAAAAAATTCTTTTGGACATAAGGTAAGGGTCATTATTTTTTAAAAATCTTTTTTTTGAGTTACAACTTGATTAATTAATGAAATTTTTTATAATTGGATAGAAAAAGAGGATTTTCCTTTTTAAATAAATATTTATCGATTTTATATCTCCTTTTATAGTTTTTAATGTTATTTTCAAATAAATTTTTTTATTTATAATTTATCAACTTCATAAAAATGAAAAGTCATTTCAAAATAGAAAAATTATGTTCCTTGAGAATGTTTCTTTTATGTTCGATTTATGTGTTATGACTATATAATGGTTCTATGGAATTTTATGATTATGGGTGGTTCTATGATAAAATGAGGGTGGTTGAGACCAATGTAGGTCTCCAATGTATTATGTAAAGGGACTGCGATAACTGGTTAGGTTTCACCTAAGAGATTATAGTAATATACTTTGATGTTTATTCTAAGTGCAACTATAATTCTTACTCGATATATAGCCGAGAGAGTTAAATTATATTAATGAGTGATATGAAAATGATTATTCAATATAACTTTTAAAATTTTTGTATAATTGATACTATTTTAAAGTAAATTTATGTTTTTAATAGGTATGTCTGAGAGATTATGTTTTATTGGTAATATTTACAACTTTCGGATAATGTTTTCATTCTTAGAATAAGAGTTTCAATATTCCATTTCTATGTCTAATGCTAAGATTTATATGCTTATACCAACTTTTTAATCATTTTTATTGGTTTTATGGATGGGTAAAAAAAATAAGATTCCAGGTCTAAATTCCTGAATTTTTTTGCATATACAAACATTTTTTTTAATGTTTTATATCTGGAAAAAAGATATTTTGAAGAAGTGTCTACTTATTTATGAATAGATATTATATGTATAAGTTATACACTAATTCTCTGAAAATATAATCCAAAATGATATTTAGTATTTTAATAAAGTGAATTATAGTTTAATTAACTAGATTAAGAAATATTTATGGTTGGTTACATATAGATAAGTTATTTTTGGATATGGATACACATGGTTATGAGTGTCACCAAGAACATGAATCAATGAATAAGCTTATCTAGGATGATCTATTGACTACGAGAATGGGTATCTTCCAACCCTTCACCTTTCCTTGTTGTGTGGGTTATGGAATAAAATCATGGGGAAAATGTGTCATGGTTGGAATGTCATGGATGTAGATAAAGGCTTAGAGAAGTATTTCCATTAGTTGGAGCTAGTATACGGGTGGGAGATTCCCTAGAGTTACAATAAGTTACAAGAGATGTCATAGATTTACATCAGAGAAATGGTTAAAGATGTCGTGGATTCTGATTCATATGCCCAATTTTCTATAGGATTATTCACAATATCTATTTGAAATATTTCTATAGTTTAAAGGGATATGGTGACAGGTGTATGTACTGTAATGGGATGGATCCAAAAAGTCATGAAATTATGGTTATGGTTTCCATGGGTTGGAGTGGAAAATAGGTTATACCACTACATTGGTCCCTCTATCCATGGTATATATGGTAATTTCAACCATGATTTGGAGTTGGCATCTTCACTAACGATTGTACGTCATTTCTTCCATGGTATTTGATCATAGATTCCTAGATATTCATGGAATGGAACATTGTTGTCATGATGGTTGGTTGGGGATATAAATTATTTTCAGACCATGTATATCACGGGATTCATGATCATCTAATTTTAATAAGAGACACCATGAGACTACATAAATTAGGTATGGTGGATCTCAGTCCCTGACCTACATATCGGTTTTTTTTTATTTACATTTGGAAATTATTTATTATTTTTAGGTGTGAATTTTATTTTCACTAATCAATACATATAGTGATCTGTATGGGACCATGTTGGTTTTGAACTATGTTTTTTGTACTCACACCATCCATGGCTTTACATTACATTGGGGTACCCAAGTCTATATTCACATAGTTACAAGAATTAATTGAGATAATAATAATATTATATAAACTGGGATGGCATGGATGAATACATAAATCTTTGGATGAGTTTTGGCTTAACAATTTTATTCTTCTAGTGTCATTATTTTACTTATTCTAATTTTATTATATAACCCAAACAATTAGAAGTTATATATACTTATCACATAGTTATTGGTCCCTCACTGCATTTCATCTCTTATCATATTCATATATATTTATTTTCTTCTACATTCATTTATATTTTCATTTAAATATACTTGTTTATTTATTCAACTAATACACACTCAGATACATGGATTATTTATCTTGATAGTAACATCTTAGATCCTCAATAATACTCATCCACCTCTAGCATACATGGATCTTATCTAGTGGTCACCATGCATTCCATTTTTGGTATTATACATTGAGTAACATTGACTAGAAAATGACACAAATATAGTTATGTTTTTGGTAGATATTAAACCAGTAATGTTTAATATGGTTTTAACATATCCTATCTCTAAAAATTTATTCCTTTGGGTTCTAGTATTGTGGTTTTATTTTTGATTTGTAATGTTTAATAAATGAAAATGATGTAAAATATATGCATGAAATGTTGGGTCATATCATTTCCTATCATAGGTGGGGTTAGGTATTTTTAGGATTAGGAATATAAAATATTAGAGACACCCCTTTGAATAAGTATAAATATTAGAAAACATCCTAGAAATTTTTGTAAAGTAAAGATAATGTGGTATACTAGTATTTAAATCCATTTAAAGTAACTAAACGTTTATTTATTCTCTAATAAATATTCACCTAGGTGTAATGACCCATAAAATGTTTTTTTGGTGTTAACTCAATCTTTTCTCATCTCACAACAATTGGTCCAAACTGCTCATCTAGTTTAACACACCAATGTGATATGTTAATGATTATCAAAATGGCATTTATAAACCATTAAAAAATATTTATATAGATAATATAATCTCATGATGTAAATTATCACTAGTTATGTTAGAAATTGTAATGGTAAAACAAAAATGTATAATTTTGACCAAAACCTATAAAAGTCATTTTTTCAGTTTATATTCTATATATTATTTATTACTTCAAAGAAAATATTTTTCCCTATCATATTCTTGAAATTTATTTCTTTTCATCCCTAAATTTTTTTGGGATGAATGACCAAATGAATTATAACAAATAATAAATAAAATTATTTACGTTCTATTGAGCAAGAGAAAAAATAAACAACTATTATAGATATATGAATATCCCAATTAGCATGATATAGGTGATGAATAACACAAATAATGCACCACTTAAACATAAAATCTTCAAATAAAAGGTGTTTGTTATTGCACAAAAAAATTCCACTACAAGGGATTAAATGGGAAATATGAATTATAAATCACCTAGATCAATAGAATTTGGAGGATCTAATGAAATAGCTTATACTAAAGTGGGACTTTATAATGAAGTGTGTAAAGGTTTAATTATTGACTACTCTATAACTATGAATATCTTATTTCATTTTGATTCTTTGTATTATTTAATATTATTCACGTTTTCTATGAATTTCAATTCACGACTATAAGAATTTGATATTAAATTACCAATTAAAACAATTTGTGGTTTGAGGATTGCATCCATTATGTACAACTATTCTCTGATTGAGGCTTGTGTGATGATAAAACCTCTAGATATTATTTTCCCCCCTTTAGAATAATTCCATGTGATATTGTTCATGGATTGGCACTCTCATTATAGAGAACATATCAATAGTTGGTAAAAGTAAATCTAATTTCATATCCCAAATAATCATGTTGTTAAATATTTTTTGAAGGATAATTATAAGATCCCTATTCAAATTATTGTTATAATATTTGTCTTTATTACCTCTAATGATTAAGTATTGGAACATATATATTGGAATAAAACTTTGTGTATAGTCTTATTTTACTGTATTATATCTATGTATTTTCAGAATAATTTTATATTCTTCCTAGGGAACATGAGATTGAGTTTTCAATTAAACCCATTATTGGTTCTATATCAATATATATTAGTTCCTATAGAATTTCCCCTATAAAATTAATGGAATTTAATAATTAATATAATTAGAATTTATTAAATGGATTTATACAACCTATTGTTTTACTAGGGGGTATACATGTACTCTCTATCAAAAAGAAGAATAGATCAATTAATATTTTCATTGACATGAATGAAAAATTATAATGAAAAATAAAAAGTGCATTCCATTCCATATTGAAGATCTATTTGTTCAATGTATAGTGGATAATACTTATTAATGGTGGATCTTCTATGGAGATACTATTAAATAATTATGATGATATAAGATATACCCAAGCTAGAATTATCGAAAAATATGGGAAATAATAATTCGTATATATTCCATTAAAATTTAAATATTCCCCAAAAATATTCATGGATATAATGAATAATGTCTTCTGATATTACCTTGAAATATTCATGGTATTCTTTATTGATTACATTCTTATATATACTAAGAAAATTGTGGAATATGAAGAGAACATGAAGATTTTTTTAAGGGCCTTAGGATATGAGAAACTGTATTCCATGTTCATCAATTGTTAATTTTGGATACAAAATATACTTCATGTGCCATATTATCAAAAAAAAGGATATATCTATAGATGTGATAAATGTAAATATGATTTAATAATGTCCCATGTTAACCAATATAAAAAATAACTCTAATTTTCTTGATGTATTTAGATACTATCAATACTTTGTGAGGATATTTAAATGATTCTAAGATCCTCTATCCAAGTAAAGATAGAATGAAATGAAATTTTCCGAGATATAAGAAGGTGGTGAAATATTCATGCAACTAAATAAGTTGTTGGTCAATACACCTATACATATATTACCTTATAGAGGAGAATGGTTTTTCATATAAATAGATGTTCTAATGAAGGGAATAGTTTTTTTCACGATTCAAAATAACAATCTAATAATTTATATAACATGTAAATTAATAACTCATGGTAAAGTTTAGTTTATGCATGATCTAGGGTTGGACAAATTTTTATTCTTAGGAAATATTTTCGACATTATATCTATCGTAAAAATTAACATATATATATATATATCACAAGTCATTAATGTATATATTCACAAGAAATTAGTAAAAGATTTTATAAAGGAAATTCATACAGTTAATAAAAGGATATTATTTCTCTACACATTAGAATCTAGGGAAATAAATAATGTGTTTTATTCCCTAAATATAATTGTTCATGATATTCTATCGTTGATGAGGATTAAAGAGGACCAAATTTTAATTGATATTCAATGGATGGATAAAGAAATCATTAAATGAGGATGATATCCTACCATTCCCAAATGAATTCTCAAATGTCCATTTATGTAAAGATAAATTATTCCTTATAATATGATATAGAGCTATAAAAAATGGTGACAAATATTATGAAGTTCAATATTGTTTATGTTGGATGTTTAATATTTAAGAAAATTAATTTGAATTAAGAGATTCTATATTATTCAATAAATCATCTTTATCTTTTCCCGCATAAATCATGATAGGTTATAAAGATCATAAGTGAAAATTATATTTTTACAACATGAAATGGTATATCTTGGAGTGTGTATATGTACATATGGTGTGTTCGAAAGTTAAGGTGGATCAAGAGAAATCATATTGTATGATGAATCTATTTTCTATAACAGTTTGTAAATGGGAGAACAACACCATGTATTTCATCACTCTTCTTCCTAAAACTTATAAAAGATATAATTCAAATTATGTAGTGGTGTATTGAATCCTGGATCATTAACATTTTATTAATATTTTGGAGGATTTATATCTCAATCAATATGTCATTTTATAAATAATGAAAGTTGAATAACTTATTGGGATAAAACATTCAATGTTTCTAGTTGTGGTCCTTAGTCTAGCTCATAATTATAGAGTATTTATTAACAAGAACTGGATATAGATATAGGATTTATTAAAATCTTATCATCTTCATGATGATGTTAAATCATAAAGAACCATCATTTATGTGAATATATTTTAATACCTTAATTGAGGGATTTTGAGGAAATTTGGGATCATCATATTCATCTGGTTTAGATCTTTTATTGTAAAAGTTTCTACACATTCACTCAAAATCAACCATATGAATCTCTATATAGGAACAGATATAGAACTCCAAGATTTTGTAATTAATTTGAAGAGCGGATCTTGTTAGGATATGATATTTTCTTAGAAAATACGTATAAGGTTCAAACCATGAAAAAAAATATGAAATCACAAAATTATTAATAGATGTATATGAAGATACCCATGAATAATATTTTCTATATGAAGTGTGTGATGATTTTTTTCCTTTTAATATCCCCATAATAGAAGGTTATGAGGTTTAGTAAAAATGTGAAATTGATAACTATATACATTGGTCCCTTAAATATTCCTTATCTTGTATAGACTATAGAATATTACTTATCACTTCAACAAAACCTCTATTAGTTATATGATGTGTTCCATATATCTATTTTTAGTAAAATTATACTAGATCCATCACATGTATTAAAATTAGAATCTATGAAACATGAACATTCCCAATATTAGGAGGAATAACTAGTGGATATCATAGATCATGTAGAAAATGTGTTCTGGAAAAATATGACTCACTTGGTCAAAGTCATATAGTGAAAAAAAATTATTTGATGAAGAAATTTGGGAACCTGATGATGTGATGATAGAAAATTACTGACACATATTTCCCTCTATGTAAATAAATTTCTTGGATGAAATAATTTTAAGGGGGTAATGTAATGTCTAGTGATTTTACTATATATAAATATTAGAATAATTTTTCTGTGATTAATAGATTGTTTTATATGAAAAATTTAACAAAAAAACCATGACATATTAATGAAAGAAAATTAAAAGTGTTAAAATTGACAATTACAAAATAGTCATTGAACTGATGTGTATGATTAAATGTAAACCATTTGAAATATATATAGAATAGAGAATAAATGGCATCAATTAATAATTGTTTTCTTTATAAGGATAATTTTTTCAAGAATGGAAAAGAGGTAGTGTCACGAGAGATTTCCCTTGTCCAAGATCAAGCTAAACTTCAAATGGAAGATCTTTAGGGAAATCATATGTCACATAATTGCAATCTTGTGTAAATAACTATGATGTTTATGATAGCTAAATCACTTCCTGTGAATACCAATATTGTTTATCTTACCTAAATAACTTTTATATTGGTCTTGCAGATTTTATAAGTATATGATATGATTATATTAACATGTGGATATCAGTGTTAAAAATAATAAAAATATTTCTTATCATTAATCATTTTTATAAAGCGATTATTAAACTTTTATATATTAATAGATCTCAATTAATTACTTTTAAATAATTAATTAATTATAAAATAAAATCATATAATGTTAAAAGTAATAATTTTACAAAAAATATTAATTTTATAAGTGTATAATTTCATTTATTAAACTGGAAACATAAAATAAAATTATAGTTATATATCTCAATGTATTAATAATTATTTTAACGCTAATTTAGTCAGTAAATGATATGAAATGACATTAAAAGTATGAATAGTTTTTATGCACATTTTTAAAATAAAATAAACTTCCAATATAATTTTTCTAATTTAAAAGTTAAATTCTATATTAATTTAATTTCAATTTCATAAAAATAATTCAATTATTGATTTATTAGTTAAAAATTACCTTTGACTGAATTTTTTAGGAAATTTTAAATAGGTATATATTTTTGGGTTAATTGAAAAAAGATTAGTTTAACAAATAACATAACATGGAACAAATCATTATGACATAAATAATGACATAAAAATTTAAAAAACGTTTCTCAAGACCAAAAATATATTTTAAATGATAAATTACGCATTCTAATAAATAAGATAAATTTAGGAACCATTGATGGATACTTTGGATTCTATTTTATATTTTATTTTATGAATACCATTTTTAATTTTTATTATTTATGTATTCAAAAACATTTATCCATTTTTCTATTAGTTTCAAAATAAAATAATTTTTTTTTATAAAAACCCAATAAGTATTATAGAAATGAATTCTGTACATAATTATGGTCTATATTCAGTTCTATATTTAACAATATATTTTTTCTATTAAAAAAATATAGTCATAAGTTTTTGTTGTACATTTAATTTTTATTAATTTTATAATTTAAATAAAATATAATGGTGTATATATTATGAATCATCATGTTCGAAATATTTATTAAGCTTAATTTTATTTTTAGTGTGTAAAATTATGTCACCAAGGTAATAATAGAGTCACCATGGTCAAGGTAAAATGAGAAAAAAAGGGTGAAACTAATTGGTAAAGGATTAAACTATCCTAAAACCTTATATTTATGTATATATATATATCAATGAATTATTTCCCAACCAAAACTAATCTCATGTCCACTATTTACAACTTTGAATCCACATTCATTTTTAAAAATTACATCCCTCTTTATATTGTGTAATAAGTATAATGAAGCAATCAATCCTATAACAAATAAAAGAACTCATTCAACAAACCTCATATTCACACACACCGTGATCATATTATTTCAACAAAACCCCAAAAAAGAAATTTTTTGTCCCTCGTAGCCATCTCTTATATGTTCTCCTCTCACAGAAAGTGAAACTGAATAAGGCTTTTGGAGTGTCCTAACAGGATATATATAAGGAAGATGTAATTGTTTCAATAGATATATATTCTCTTTTTTCATTATATACATACTATAAATTAATTCATTACATAATGATATGGTAAAATCACAATCTTACATATACTAAAATGTTATCATATCAATAGAGTATCAATTATCCTAGTCTCTCCCTATATTTATTTCTAAAATGATTTCATCACCTGTATTATAGTCTATTCGACGCCTTCATATATGATGTGATTCATTTTATATTCCTTATATAAATTGATAACTCAGTAAGTAATTTAATTATTAAAAATTAAATTTAGGAAATTATTAATACTTTTATAATATAAATTTGGAATTCTACTAATAATGTTAACAATAAATGATCACTGTAAAAATTTCCACCTAAAATGAGCATACTGAGACGCATTTCCAAAATTAATCTACATTAAAAAAATATTAAAATTTATAAATTTAGTTCAAAAAAATATATGATATTGTTTTGTAAATATAATTTTTTTAATAATAGTAATAATATCATTTTGTTCATTAGTAAGATTCCAACTTTAGTTTGTAAAAATTTACAGAAACAACCCCATTACGAGTTTTATCTATATGAATCACACATAAAACTTAAACTAAATTAATCTATAACTTCATATATAATTATATAACTAATAATGAATCATAGATAATATTATTTATATAATAAAATCATGAACATAAAATGTTAACCAAAATCATTATTCCAAAACTAACAAGGAAGGGATAAAATCACAAACACCAATGATCTATATTAAATAGGTTGTAAATATAAAAATAATGAATATATAAAATTAATGTATAATTTTATAAATATGAGTAAAGTTCAAAATATATGGTTTGTGAGCCTATTATTATTATACAAGAGGTTATATAATGTACAATCAAATATATATACAAGGTAATGGTTTTGTCAACCCAATTTTCTTTTAATTTGGTCATAAAATGTCTACCAGGAATAAACTCTTATTTGTTTTATTTATTCTTGAGTTTTACTATTATATATTTTTTCTATCTATATCATTGGAATATAAATTTTTACATAAATGTTTTTTTTATTGGATCACATTCTGAATAAACATTTAACTATAATTAAGAATATTTCTTATCATTATTATTGTCTCTTTATCCTATGTGTCTAAAATATTCTTACAAAAAATATTTAATTTATTATTTGAATAATAAATATATATAGTTTTCTATAAATTTCATATCATTCTTTATCAATTTCTAAAAGGGATATTTTTCAACTATTTAACTGATATGGGATTTCCTTTGAAAATTCTTTAGAGGATAAAAGCACATTTATTTTCATGCTCCTAATTGTTTTTTACTTCCACTCCATATTTACTTAAATAAACATTAATTTATTCCAAATATCCATTATCATATATTTTTTTAGATTATTGTATTAGAAGTATTCATTTCTCATTGTTCTTAATTAGATGATACATATTTCCTTTCCATATATTCTACATGATATAATGCATAATTGATTTCATGTGTCGCATTTATTTATGGATTTTCATTATGTGATGGGTGGGGTCCTACATTTTCCTCAAATTCATTGGTTAATGTTTTATACCTCATAAGATAATAATTTAATGTGTTGGAAGGATTGGGGTTTATTGTATTGTAATTCATAGACTAGATAATATTTCCTCATAACTTAATTCATGTCCATGATTGTGTGTTCTCACAATACCCAAATTAGTTATAATTATTCTTATATAAAATTTACACGTTCTTCTATATTCTAATTTTATATTTCCATAGTTTTTTATTATTTTAATTTTTTTTAAACCATGGTATATTTTTTATTCCACTATGATAATATAATCTCATACCATGATCTATTATTTTCTATCATTTTTTACGCTTTGTTTTTATAATTCCATGGTCCTTTTAAACAAATATGTTCGTCTTGATTCATATTTTCTCAAAGTTTAATTATCTAACCATTTATGATACATTTATAAGTTTCCAATATTGGTAATTAGAGATCACCCTTAATTTTTTATCTGATTTCCTAGAGAATTATATAGTGTATTATGTTTATAATGAGGCCTTAAATATAGATGGATGTATGATATGTTTATGCACTAATTTGTAATAAAATGTTTCTATATCCTATTACTGAGGACATTAGACCTTTATTTTATCATATTGTGAGATTATTTATGAGATTCTAAATTACAAAAATGATGTATATTATATGAAATTTTATCTAGGATCATCACATGGAGATTCAATGTTAGGGTATTTTTATTTAATTTATCATTTTTACCCTTTATTATACCTATAAAATGTTATGTGAATGGATCTCGCATTCTCTCAAAATATCTTAAACTAATAAATATATCCAAATGAGAAAAAAATAAGTTGGTAAATATATTACATGGTCCACTTCTCAACACATAAAGGATAATCCTTAATATGAACCAAATCTCATCGACATCTTATAAACCACTTGTATCAAATTATGTATATAATTAGTCAAGATTTTCCGAATCCCACAGACTTGTCTCCCAATAGTGTTTTTTCATATCAAACACTAATGAATCTCAAGTATTAAATTTTTAAATTAGGTAAATATCCATATATATTTTTCACTTATTTAGACTATTAATGGGTTGTTCAAGTGTTGACATATTCTTATTTTCCCCTCCTACTTACATAACACTGAGAAAAGTTTCTTATTTATCTTCTACATTTATAGGATAAAGTATTAAATTATATAAAATTCATAGTGCATGCACTATTTCTTCTCTATATTTATAAAATCAAACATAAGGGCTTCTCTTTCTTTATATTCTGATAAACAAATGAAATACCCAAACTCAAGTTTGAATGAGACTATAGAGCATGCTCTACACTTCCCTCATACTCTCCATATTTAGATCATATATACTACACATAGCTAATAATCTTCTTAATAATTGAATCCTTTGAAATTATATATCCATATATATAAAATTATTATTGTGTCAAATATTCTTCTCTTTTTATAATACTATATTTTTTATACCTGGATATGAAATAAATTTTATATTACCATAATTAACAATAATTAACAACTCCACAAATTTATTCCGTTAATTAAAAAATATGTATTCCTCTTTTGTCACATAATTATCCATATAAAATTATTTAAGACTCAGTATTTTAACATTTATTCATATTTTATCTTTGTAGAACCATAAAACCAATCCTACATATTTTAAAAGCTGTATGAAATATATATCATAAATAGAATCTATGAATTCATCAAAAACATGCCTATTACAGTAATTTTTATCCTTTGTAAATGGATTGCATAACTCATGGGTTCTTATTCTTTATTATCACCAGAGAGAATATGAAAAAACAATATAGTTATTCATGAAAATCAATTCATGTTTTACTTGGAATCTTCTGATTCAATGTTTTTCTTAATGAATTTTCAAAAAAAATTCAAAAATAACTCGTGGGGAATTCTTTAACACCCTATAAATTTTCATGGGAACTAAATTTTTTACAAAAAAAGTATCCTTATATATACCACCATTATTCTTATAGATGATGAAAAAAATCTTGCATATCACTTGGATCTTCTACTACATAACATACATTTTACAAATCCTAATGATGTTCTTGGATGACCATCACAACCATTATAAAACGTACCTTACAAAAAATTATCATATAATTTTATTGATATTTTTTACATTATGATAATTTAAAAAATGTTATGAAAATAAAAATGTACCTCATGATAAACCTTACATTGGTGAAGTTCATCACTAAATTGATTCATTTTCTTCTGAAATGAATCTTATAAGCTCCATGTTCTATTTTATAACGATCCTTATACTTTCATTTGAACTCCTATAGCTTCATGTGTCCACCTATTTTGATGATCATTTCCCAAAATAATTGTAATCTTCTTTAATTACTAAAATAGAAAAAATTTCAATATAATATTCATAGATTCAATTTAAAAAATATTTAGATGATATATAAAAACTATTTTGATGAATTAAAAAAACTATTTATCATTATCCTTTTACATTAAAGAATTGATGTTGTGATGAAATAATCATTTCAAGAAAATGATTACTAGAATTTTATTTTTATCAGATAAAAGTGTTTCTTATATGATGAACAATTGTGTTATTCTGTGATCCAACATAAAAACCTCAAAATGGAGGGATTTTTGTTTGTTATAATGTTTGCTTCTTTAGGTGCTAAAAAACATTTAGGGAATACCCACCAGGTGGGTATAACATTACTCCACTCATGGATGGACTCTCATACACGAACACATGTTCCACCTTCTAATTCCCACTCACACTATCCCACACATATGTTTCTGCAAAATGTTTCCCATATGTGAACATGGATACCTTTTCCTTTGATGGACTTGTTTTATGGGTAGATGAGATATCCATGAGTGGGATATATATTTTTCTTTAAACTACTCTTTATGTAAATTTTAAAATAAGTGTATATATATTTATGAACACACAATCCAACTTCTAACCTTCAATATTTTCTTATTCTTTTCTATTGGCCTCAAACATCATATGAATGGTTTCTCATTAAATCATTCACTCTTATCATAAAAACACATGGATATGACCTCAGAATTATATTAAACATTTAGAAAATAAAAATTTTAATTAAAAATTCTCCATGGAGGATAATATTATTCAAATATTATCTACCGTTAGAATTAGCATATATCAAAAATGTCCAATGGAAAGAAATCTTCCAACCAACATCCAAAGTGTGTTCTATAACCGTTTTTAATTAGTAATAGTTGAATAAGTATTGTTAACTATTATAAAATTATAATATTAAAAAAATATTGTATTCTTTTCCTAATATTCAAATAGAATTATTCAATCCAATTATCCTGGATCATTTTTACAAAAACCTTCGTTGATACTTTTGGATCATTGAGAACAAATAAAAAACACAAATTGGTTCATCTAACATTGTAATATAAATAACCTGATATTTTCAAAATAGTACATAATATTCATTAGATGTAAATTATTAAAAAGGTTGTCTTTCACTATTCCCTGGGTATTAGATGTTGAGGTAGTGATATTGATAGTGGATTTAACCAAAAATAGGGATATCTATGCATATTTAAAGGGATTCAACCTATTAATCTGGATGGAAATGTATATAAATAGGTTATTTGGATCTTTTTCCCCCTAACATGTAATTTTTTAATAATTATCTTCTCTTCAATCATTAATTAAATCAAAATTATTTTTTTGCAGAGTATGACTAATTTAGAACCATATAAATACCATTGATTTTTTTAGGTGTGGTTACTTTTTGTTTTTAATTTGTGTGTGTGTGTTTAATAGGTTTTTGAGAGGTCTTGTTAATTTTATGTTACTATATGAATCGTTGTTTCATTTGATAGATATTAACATTTGGTTCTTTATGTTTCAAAAGCATGAAAACCAGGTTCTATAAGTGTTTTTTTAACATATTTCTAAAATATTAAGAGTTATATGATAAGATAGAACCACTAATCCCATTGTCTCCTAAAAATTACAAAACATATCTTTTATCATCCAAACTCCCAATATGATCTACTACAATACTGAAAAATAAAAATATAGTGTTTATGAAAATTTGACCCTCTATACCAACAGTGCCTCAAATTTTCCAATATATGTAATTTTTTATTTCAAAAACCCATTTTTTAATACATTTAATAGTATATAAGATTACAAATATATAATTATTTTTCTTGAAATATAATAATATAATCACACATTCCTATATTTTTTAAAATATTCTATATTTTTCGGCCACTAAATTTAGTAAATTTCATATACCATATGTCTTTCATTAATCATTTATCATTACTAAAAGTCGTTTTATCGTATAGTTTCAAACAATATGAATTTTCCAATAGTATAAGAATCTTAATCTAAATATAATCTATATAATTATAAAGTAGTTCACGAAATTTTAGTAACCTCATCACATCCTCAAAACTCTAATTTCCCTAAAAAGATTTACCAAACCCCGAACCATTCGATATAGATGTAATTTATGTTCATTAAACTAACTTCCATTGATTTTTTCATAGAAATTATAAAAATTAAACTTGATAATAAAAATTTATGGTGCATGTACCATGATAAGGTTTCTACCTCGCAATTAACACACACTTTCATGGATTGGATCAGTGGACTATTAGTGTCCTAGTAATAACCCATAGGGTACCATATATATTTTGTTTATTCTCACTAATTGATTAAATATATTATGACAAAATGGTATTTATTCCGTACCAATTCAATAGAACCCTCACTAGTACCAGACTCCAAACTTGATCAAAAATCTCATCCAAATATATAATACCACTCTTGAAAAACCTAGATATAATAAATCCCCTCATTGGTCAGTGATGCAGTTTAAATTCAATCTAAAAGTCTCACATCAATAGGCCATGGGTATTTGACTACATCCAATGTTATAAAACATGTATAATGTGGTGAATTACACTCTTTTTTCATGAGAATTTAAGGAAATAAATCAATTAATACTAATTCTAAATATGTAATAATCACAAAACCCTATCATTTATGTAGAATTCGTGTAATTTCATATGAAAAAAATATACCTTATTAAAATTCAATAGCTGTATTCAACCACTAATAAGGGGAAAAATAAAAAAGTCTCCAAAATTGTATGACATCCACTAAATCATATCCTCGGACAATAATGTTTATCTTGTTCACAAAAATCATCCAATAAATATAAAAAAAATATAGAAGTAGGGGATAGCATAACAGTATACATAGTAGTTACTTCTGTAGAAACCCTTAGGTAAATATATTTGAGTCACACTATAGTGATATTGGATTAATAGTGAAATCATCTATTTTCACATCCTAATTATTCTAGTATATCATATCATGGTTGGTTAAATCTTCAAATATTTATAAAATATAATTATAATAATTATGAAAAAATAGTGAAGTTAGTTCCCCATTCTTAGTTCTCCATTAATTTATTCACCATTATTTCAAACCAATATATGTATTATATCTTCCATTTCCCCCATTTATACCTACCAAAATATCAAACAACATATATATATATACTATAAATTTATAACATAACAACATATTAAAATCTTAATGTATAATAAATTTCACTATATACTATAATCACTCTTACATGGCCCCATCTATAGCCAAAATGATGATTAGGAGTGGGATTGAAGCACCTCAAACACAGAATTCTTGACCTAATTCATAATGTACATGCATTTTATAAAACATAATAATTAAAAGAAATATCTATGATCAAAAGTTTTTAATTTTTTGGGACTAAGTATATATGTATCTTTTTTGTTAAAACAATATCCATTTCATATATCTATCCTACAACGATCTCATTAGAGCAATTCAAATAAATGTGGGGAAATATATAATAGGAGTGAGTTGAAATACTCCTTAATGAGTTAAAATAAATATATAATAAAATGATCAAGAGAAATTAAGAATCCTGATCACATAAGAGGTCAATTTATTAAAGGATGATGATCGTTAAATAACATAACAAAATCATTCCTAGTAAAACATTTTTAAAAAATAGTGAGCTAAGAAACATGCATTTTGGAATAATATAAAAATTAAAACATATGATTTTGGAAACATGATATAATAATAATGGTCCATGAAAACCTAAACATATATAAAAATTTGGCATAATAATGAAGCAAAATAGTCTAGAATGAGAATATGGCTCATTCATAAGCATTCAAAATCATTTATTATATCGATGCTCACCTCCTGAACTATTATCACATGGTGGCACAAGTACCATATTGGACTCGGTTTATTCTCTAATATATTTATTAACATGTCATTAGATATAATGAATAACCCAATTAATTACAGTAAACAGTTATTCCAATAACACACATCACAATAATAAGGGTCACACCCCTTTATACACCATATCTATTGAGATGTAATCATTACATAATTGATTGAGGGGATATATAATTTTGATCCACCCATATCATAATACATCTTTCATATGTATGAATTATTAATATTAAAATAATAATAATACTTCAAATTCATTGTTCGTGATGCGTTGTTTTTTTTTGAATCACTTTTCTTATAGAAAATTTTTTATGTCTAATTTATTATAAAGAAATAAAAAAAGGTTTGATGCAACAGTTTTCATAAAAATATTTCATTTCCACCATACCACACATATGTAATAAAATTGATAATTAATCAAAGTATTATTTTCACATGATGTTCTTTAATAAGAAATATACCATTAATGGAAATACAACACATGATTTTTTTACATATATGAAAACCATTCCATGTAATATAATAAATTTAATAACTTTTAATGAAACTATTACATTTTTACACAAAATTGATAAAAAAAATAACCATCAAAGAAAGACATTAATGACAAAATATATGATTTAAATTAAAAAATAATAATTAAAACATCTGTTATGAATAAAATATTTGAAAAATAATATTGGTAATAATGTAATGGGAAATGGTTTTGAAATTTTGAAATCATTTTTATAAAATTTGTTGATATTACTATCCACAATGAATTATTGATTTGATTCTGGGAACGAATTACAAATATTTATATAAAAGTTCTCTAATATATTATTTTAATAATTATAATCCCTTATAAATTTAGTGGGGATTCATTTACAAAAAAATAGAAATACAAAGAAAAATGAATTTGTATCCCTATAAAAAAAATTAATGGAATGTATGCATAAAATAAAAAAATCAAGTTTTATGGAATGTTATAAATAGTAAAAGATATATATTGTGTGTCACACATTAACCACAATTTACTATATTATTTTTTAAATTTTTAGTCAATCGTGTTTCTCTAACGTTATAGGTTGAATTTCCTTTGAAATATGAAAATTGCGGACATGTGGTACATGTGTCATGATTAGTTCTTGGTTAGTACGAACCATGTGGAAACCATGAAATATGAATTTTATTTTCATATATCTAAATAACATGATTGGTGCATTGTTATTCTAACTATTTTTCATGGTTATTCCCCTTGTTATATATTCTTTAGTGAGGTTCTCCGGGTCGGTTAACATTTTTTCTAATCATGCATCCAAACCATGCGATGTGTACGTGTCAATAAAAATGGAATATTTTTCTTTATATATAAAGTTATTTATTACACGAACTCACACCCTTAAAATTACATTCATCCCTATGGTATACAGAACCTCTTCACCTTGGATATCCTCCTTATCTTGGATGATTTATTTGATTCCATCATCTATTGAGGAAGATTTTTCATGGTAAATTACTCAAAGCATATCTTCCCTTCTTATTCTCTCATTTCTTCTCATCTTAGTTCTTGAGAAAATTCATGGGGACCCAGGGATCCATGTAGATCAATTTTTATGTTTTTGGCATTGACTTTTTATGGTTATTTTTTGTTCTATTTGTATTCATGTCAATTTTTAAGGTGACTTGGCACCACTGTTCATTATGGTGATACAATTTAATGTAGGTGGACCACTCCAGAGCTCTTTAAATTTATATCCATCGTGGAATATTGAATTAAATTCATATTTTACAATTTTTTGAAAATTATACAGTGATTAACATTTAATATTTGGAAAAAAAGGTTGTTAATTTTTATTTTCATCAAATGTGCATGGAATATCGCATTGTTTTCAAAAAACCTACCATATTTTGGAAATAAATTCATACCATGGGTTTCTGGAGAATCTTTTTTATATCATTGAAATTTATAGTCAAATCATAGAGTGGGTTTTCTTTTTGAAAAGATGTCTACTAGATCTATTCTCTACGAAATATCCCAGAGGCCTGATTGGCGCTTCGTCAAAAAAATATAAATATCAAAAACCATTATGTAATATCCCAATCCCAAATTCCACAAATGTTTACCTGAGCCCAACTATCCTCATGGCCTCATGAGAATATCCACAAACTCGAGAGGCTTTTAACAAGTATTGAGGTCCTATGGTGTGTCTACAAGGAGACCATTACCTATTATCATTTTCTAACAAAGTAGTAACAGTCATTCAATCAAAAGAATATGAAGTAACTCATTCAGTTAGTAGACAACATCCAAATACAGATATATAAAATTGTACTAGAACACATATCATATAAAGGTGATAATTCTTGAATCTACAGAGAAGCTAGAACATGTGTACATGGGTCATGTATAATACTTGTAATAAAAAACCAAAAATATAAAAACTATCATTTATAAAATCATGATATTCATCTTAGTCTTGTTCCCCCCTTCTCATCAGAACCAATCATTGATCGGTAGCATGGCACTTTCCACTATCTATACCTGTAGTCATGTAATATTCTCTGGTACTAAAGGAATCCTGAAAATGGTTTGAGATAAAATCCTAGTAGTCTCCCACCCATAGTGTGTAAGCCCATCTAGTTAATGGATATATATTAAAAACAGTATGAATGAAGAAATATACTATATAAAATATGAATTGAAGGTAAACAACCAATATTTGTATGGGATCCCATGGACAACCATCCTTTACTAACTAATTCATCCTTAGTTATAATTTTTGTCAAAAAATACATTCCTGTTTCAATTTATAATCATGTATCATTTAATTAATCTTCCCTTGGTATCGTTCTGGCTGAAGTGTTAATTTTGGTAGCCTAAATTTCATTACCCACTCTTACTACCAGAATAACATAAGTACGGGTGTCCATCCATTGGTAGAGTTCATGTGCTCTATTTCATGAATCATAAATAATTAAGTGATGGATTTCCAAACATAGAGTCAATATTTTTTGGTTGTAAGCATTAATTATAATGGTAAAGTGATTATATTTTCAAATTCAAGAATTGATTATATTAAAATGGGAAAAACACAAAAAGCAGTTTTTAATGATTAACAGGAGAAATGCATTGGGGAAATCGGTGTTTCTGAAGAACACAAAGAATCTATTTTACTGTTATGTTTTGTTTTTTATTATAACTCAAATATCTGGGTTTCAAATTTAATGTAACTCCATTGTCTGGTGAGTTCCAATTAAGCAAACAGAAATCATTTTCTTGGTTTGAAAATTGATTTTCATTAACATTATGAAATTAATCCCTCTGATGATGAAAATTTCACCAAATTATCATGGGTTTACATGTTTTAAATTCGCTGTGGATCCCTTGCAAGTTCATTCTTGATCTAGGATGTAGTTTACAGTGAGATATAAAATTATATTTTGGGGAAATTTATGAGAGGAAGACGAAACAACACAAACACAACGAAACAATAACTATCAATGAACCTATATTGTAAAAATCACCAATAAATGAAGAGAAATAGATACATATTTAATATATGATGAAACAAATATATTATTACCAAAAATTTCCATTATAGATGATAAAAAAAAGAAAAAATCCAAATAATCACTAGTGAAATCCTCTAAAAGCTTCCAATAATGGGTTAAAAGCTCTCTTCCTGCCAAGATGTGTCTCTTTTGAAAGATCACACTCCTCCAAAATAGTCCATGGGGAATGAATTGGACATCATGTATTATCCTAGGGTGTTAAGGGGACGAAATCCCTGGTCAAATGATTGGTGGGAGGGTAGATAGAATATAGGTGGTGGATTATTGACTATCACATGATTGAGGTTCATGTTTAGTTGAATTATGTACCAAAATTTCTTAAGTTTATGTCCACTGAATTAGTGGTTCATGGGTACTTATGTTGGTATGCATAGTTTTGGAATCATGTAGATACCATCCGTTTAGCCTTGGCCCCCAAACATGAACAACCCCACATGGTTTTCTATAGGGCCTGCACGGTATAACAAACTTTGAAGAGGCAATGTTTTACATTTTGACTTTGTGTTCTAGTATTTTCATTGTATTTTGGAATAGGTTTCATGGTTTGGGTGACATAGCAGTGATGTGTTCCATTGAAAAAGGGTATAAATGAATTTAATTTCAATATAAATCACCAGGTTGTGGTTGATACTCCATATACCCTCATTTGATAATAAATTAACATCTAAATAAATATATAAGCTATTAAATCATAAAATGATATCCAAAAAATGAATTTAAATATGTTTAAAGGATCAAAAATTCCATATATACATCATCACATCAAACTCCCCACACATGATCGATTTTTTCATCAAACAAATGTATAGATTATCATATTAAAGGAGTTACCAAAGAAAAAAGTAAAAATATTAGAGGATAAATAAACAAAAATAATATATATTTTGGATGAATTATTATTACAATTTCAACATGAATTCTTCATCACTCACTTGTATTTGAAATTATCCAAAAATGAAATCCTAATTGAAAACCTCCAACTAGTCATTCCTAAATCATTGTTGGTTAAAATATAAATTGTCCTTCTTCATTCAAAGACAGTTTCGGCCTATATTTCCATCTTATTATACACTTGTGATGGTTAAGAACGTATTTATTCACATCAAAATTCAGGGACATCACTTTAATAGGCCCCACAAACTCATCGGCATACAACCTTTCAAAAATAAGGAAAGTTCATCCAGAAATTTTGGCCTGCTTTTTCATATCATGATTTTTATTATTTGGATGAGATAATAGAATAAAAATTGGGTCTATTATTTCATTTCTAATCATGGTTAATTTAGGGAGAAAGAAAATAGTTCAGTAAATTAGGAAAATGTAATAACCACTAGTTTGGTATCAAAAATATCAATACTTCACCTCCCTATATACATAAATTTATTTTCACTTTAAGGGGTTCATTAATTTATACAACTCCATCACAATTTCCATTCTAATAAAAGTTTTCGGAATGAATAGATAGTGGTTTCTCCTATAGTGTTCCAATGCCTATTCATATCAAAAGTGAGATTATAAATCCAAACATTAGAGGAATTAGAAACATATTTCAACAAAATTAGTTTTTATCTGGTTGATATACATATATGGTACTTATAACAGTCCTTTAGAAAATCGGTATCCAAAAGATGGTATCCTATGTAATGATACGGAATTTTCCAAATGGGGTTTCATATAAAGTAACCCCTTCCCAAACTTATAATAGGGATTGGTCCCCAGGAATGTGGAAAGGTAATTAATGGTGGGAAATGATACTACATACATGGGTAGGGAAAAAATATTAAGGGATGAAAGTGGAATTGATTCTATAAGAACTCCCCTAGAAAAAGGATGAAAAGATGAAATTCGTTGGTGTGAGAGAGACCACCTAGTGGAAGAAAGATGCTTCATGTCATAAATAGAGACACACCTATTATTTTAACATAGAAACAAAAGATATTGAATAAAATAATACCATATTAAAAAGAAGTGGAAAAAAGTAGAAACATTCAATCACACCATTTATAGAAGAGAATATGACATCCACAAAATAAGGGATGATTGAAAATAGACTCATGAGAGAACCTTATAAAAATTTTATAAAAGAGTAAAATATAATTAGTGCTGGAATGTAGATGGGTCAAAGTGAGGGGATCATGGAACTTGGTGTGGGATTTTTGAACCCATAATGAAACATATTGGGCTAGATCAGATGCCATCCCCTTAGTGGGAAGTGCAACGGATGGACGTCTTGGAAGAAAGGATCCCCAAGCTAGATCTGGATGAAAAGAGACATCCCCATAAATGTAAAAATATTAAAGCTAGCTGGTAAGGGATGGTAATAATTAGGTTTGGGGAGATCATGCCTTCTTATGTCCACCACATATGTCCAAGTATCATTAAGATGCTAATCAAACATTTAATATGAATCTTGATACCACTTCAATAAGAGATATGGGTCTCCTTATGTGGTTCCCTATATTGGTGGATATATTAATAGGTTGGAGTATTTCAGTGGTGTCATAGAGGTGGGAGGATATGTGGGTGTTACTCCTTATCGTATTGATATGAGTGGTGAGATGTAATAGGTGGCGATGATGTGGGTTGTGGGTCTGTTGGCCCATCTACTTGTTGTCATCTAAACTAGTAAAGGATTCTGTCATTTTCAATATTTAATATATGATGGACCTTCTTATGATCAAAAGGAAGGTCCATTTTTAACTTTAGTAATGCATCTTCATCAAAATAGCTTTCAAGGTGTTCCATGAGTAGAGTGATGAACATCCCAACATCAAAATTCCATCTTTAGCTTAAAGAACATCAGATGAAGGTATTGGGTGAAGAAGAAGGCATAGATTACTAGATTGATGGTAATAATGGAGTGTGTGATGAAAAAATACCTAACTCTAACATTTCTTTCTCTGTAGGACTAATGGTTGAATCATGTGGTGGTGATCAGATATTATACGTGGTGGATGGGATTCAGGAGAAAACATTTCATTGTAGTCTACAGAACATAAATATTTCATGGATGGTTGACCATAGACCAAATTTCTCTCGAAGCCACAGGATCCCATTCTCAGGATGCTTCATCATAGTCGACACTCTGAACATATCTTTGATCACAAAACCTACCAAATTTATTGAATTCATCTATTTTGATGTTAAATAGATGGTTAATTAAGAGTAATGTTATGTAACATTCACCTACCCTCAAGAATCCCTACATATCATTAGCATATCAGTCGCAACACTATAATGTGGCACTAAATTCAAAAATCAAATTCCTTGAATGTGGGCGGGTTCACAGAAAGTGTCCCATTAAGGTTCCCCTGTGCAATCAGAATCTTTATCTCATCTAAAATACCCATAGTCTTATAATTATGTGGCACTAATAAAAGGAGGTTATTAACCACACATGTGTCCAACTCTCTATAATGTTTTTTATCCTCTATTTTACTAAATTTTTTGTTGGGACCAAGGGGGTTTGTGGAGCTTGAAGTATGAGAATTTTTTGATGAGGCCATGTCATTTGGTTTTGTAATCCTACAGGCAGCTGATTAAACAAAATTAAATTTCACACTTCACAACAATAATATATATATAATTAAATTTTATTATGAAAAACTACAATAACCTATGTAAAATAACAAATATAGTACAAATTATTATAATTTGGTGTTTTCAAAATATATTTTGACTGGGAAAGTGTGTGGTGATATTTTTTTTTAATATTGGGTTTGAGAAAGGGTATGAAAATCAAATATTGAAAAGGAATATGAAAAATTAAAATGGGTGTGTTGAAAATTGTGAACATCCCTATAACTGGGTATGATATGGAGAATAAAAAGAGAGAATTAAGGAGAGTAGAAAGAGTAGAAGAAAATATAACATACCTTGTCCCAAGATCCAGTGGAAGGAAGAAGTTTCAAGTGTTTAAGTTTGAAAGAAAAAGAGGGAGGAAATTTCCATAGCATAGAATGGGAGTTAGAATATTTTTAGGGTTTTGGAATGGGGGGAAATAATTTAGGTTTTAAAAATTTAGGTTTTTTAAAAGGATTGTATATCTTTAGTGCATGGTTTATAAAACCATGTTGTAACCATAAAAAGTGCTATGATAAGGAGTCAATCTGTCCACACAAGTTCCTCGAGTATCTTCACTATTTTAAAACCATGTGAGACCGATGTGAGAATCCACTAGAATGAGTCTCCATTGAGAACAGTTAGTACGCATGTTTTATTTCACCCTCCGCAAACCATTTGTATTAATCTATCTTCAAACAATTTGGGATTTTCTCCTCATTTAAATCAAATTCATTCCATTAAAATGAATTCACTTTTATTGAAATTATTTTAAATTTATGATTTTAGATTTCCATAGGATATTTAAGTTATGAATAGTAAAAATTCAATAGTATATCTATTCACATTTCAATTATCAAATTACTACAACACAGAAAATTTAAAAATACACTCACATTATCCAATAAGAAAACACAAACCAAAAAATTATTAGCAATAATGGTTTCGAAAAATAGGGTTACCTCCCACATAGTTCTATATTTAATGTCTCTATCTTGACATACCTTGGCCTCTAGTTACCCAAATTTCAGGGTCTAAACCATTCCCACCATTTCCTCTAATTGACAATATGTTTTTAGACATTTCCATTCACATTAAATGATTGGTCGTTTTCTCCAAAAAATCAATGCATCATGGTGGAAGACTATGACCACACTGAAAGCCCCCAACCACCATGAACATTTCATTGTTGGACACAATCATAATTGTGAGTAATAAATTAATACTTGATAGTTGGGTTGGAATGTTTTCCGTGAAATTATGTTGTTAGGAACCACAATTTCTTTTTCTTATTAAATATAAGAACTTTCTTATTCCTTTTTCCAGATTTCATCATGCCCTAATAATTGTAATATGTTTCTCTTAAATGGCCTTTAAATCATATTTTAAAGCATTTTAATCTAAGTCCTTTTTTTTCAATCTTTATAGGTGGATTATTTTTATTCCAATAGACCAAACAAAACAGGGACATCCCAGAAGTGTCTTGAATGTGATTTAATATGAAAATAATGCATATTCGAGCATTGTGGACCATTATTTTCTTGAGACTCCCATGATCTTTTCTGGGATTGGTTTATGTTCTCGATTGGAGACCTCAACTTTTCAATTGTGTTGATGATGTTAATGTGTACCCTTGTTATACTTCTCCTCATACTTCATGATAACATTCCTCATTAATTCATTATCAAAATGCGTCCCCTATCATTGATAAGAACCCATGTAACATTGAACATGCTGAAAACATTATTCTACAAAAATGAAATGGCTAATTTTTTTTTGTGTTGTGGTACTAGATTCCACACATTTAGACACATAACACACAATTAATAAAATTTATGTATTTCCCTATGATCGAGGAAATGGACCCATGTGTTCAATACCCCATACATCTAAGACATTGACCTTAAAAATGGTTTATTGAGGCATTTATTCTATGTACCCAATGTTGCGAATCTTCTAGAATTTATCATAGAGTTCCACAAAGTGTCAGGTATCATTGTGCATGGTTGTATAGAAAAGTCCAGATTGTAGAATCTTAGAAATGGTGTGGTCTATCCCATGATTTTCCCTAGCCGGTGATGAGGAAAAAAACTATTAAATTCCATTAACATCATCCTTAGGGATGCAGTGGTGAATTACTTCATCTCCACATATGAGGAAGAGAAGTAGGTCTTCCCAAAAAAACTATTTAATTGTGAACGAAAGACATTCCTTTTCTATAAAGTGATATTAGGGTGGAGCACTCATGTAACTAATTAATTAGATAAGTGAGGAAACCATGGATGAGGTTTGGATTGAACTAAAAAAATCTTCTCATTGGGGAATTCTTTCATTATTTCACTAAAATATTCTTTCCCCAAATGGGGTAACTCTATGTAGGATAGTTGATAATTAACAAAGTATTTACTCCCTTTCATGACACAAATCTCTAAATAATACTCATGGATAATTATTAGTAAACTAATAAGTCGTGTATTTTTAACCTTCTTGTTCAACAAGTATATTAGTACTTCAAGGTTCTGTATAAACAATGACTTTCGATGGCACTAGATGTGAGTTGAATCTGTCAAATACAAAAACCACCACCAAACAATCTCTCTTTATCAGTGGTAGTGTTGTTGATTTGACCTATGTTTAAGGCTCATTTTTTATAGTTTATAGTCCTTGAAATGTGATCCAATAACATTCCAAGAATATATCCCATATCATAGTCACTTGCATCACACATAATTTCTAATTGCGCGAGAGGTAAAAATACTAGAGCATAGTTGATGATGTTTTTTAATGAAAGGAATGAGGTAATGGATTGGAATTTATTGAAAAAGTGAGGGAATATTTAATTAATTTCTAAGGTACACCTTATCGGTGGTATTTGAAAAATCATGGGCTTGACCATGGTATTTGAACATGGCATTCGCCACTTAGGACACTTATTACCTTATATTACTATTCACAAGTCACTCATCCTCATTTAGTGCAATCATGATGGGAGCTCAAAACAATATCTGTCTAAAGAGTTGAAATTATACAATGCATGTTTCATTGAATTCAAAAATAGGATTCTTTGAAAATAGATTGGTCAACAGTTGGGTTATTTTTGTGAAATCGTGCTCAAAATCTCTATAAAACCCCTTATGTCCATGGAATCTATATATTTATAATAAAATATCTAGAATGGGTAGTTGTGATATCACTACAATATTTTCGGTTTCAACTTCAATTCCCTTTTTGTAGATTTAGTGGCTTAATAAAATTCCATTCTACACTATAAATTTTCATTTCATTCAATTTATGAAACCATTTATGTGCTTGAACCACTCCAAGACTAATTCAAAATTCTTTAAGTAAATGTTGAATGAATTTCCATATAATGAGAGATCCTCCATGAAAACATGTAGAATCCTTCCATCCATGACATGAAAGATAGTAAAAATGCACCATTTGAAGGTGTATGGAACACTACACATGCCAAAATACATATGACAATACATAAATGATCCATATGGGAAAGTGAGGTTTTTTCCCTTAATTGTCTTGGTAAATAGAAATAAGTTTATAAATTCAGTACCCACTTATAAAGAAATATAATTCATTCCCCACCAAGTGATCCTACATTTGATCCATGAAATGAAGTGGTGAGTGATGCTATCATTTAGAATAATTGATCTTTCATTAATCCACACAAACCCTCCATCAGGTAACCATCCTTATTAGGATCAAATCATTATTTTCATTATAAATCATAGTGATACCCTCTTTTTAGAAACTCTGTGAAAGGTACATACCAATGGGATTTTTTAAATTGGGTATATAATACATGTATCTACAGTCTTGAAAAATTTATACTTCAAAACCACCATCCTTGGAAAATTTATCTATGGTTGCAATTTCGAAGAGGGCTTGGCCCAATCCTCAAGTATAAATTTTTGTGTCCAAAAGGATGGAATGATTAATTTATGGTCAGAAACCTTTTAAACCATATATTTTTTCCTTCTTCATAGAACCTATGATAGTGAATTATATTGATCATGTGTAAGAGATGCATTGAGAATTACCAGAATCATGTTTTTATCACCCAAGTAACAATATTTTAATGATTGTGGGAGATGAATCAATTCAAGATGTGGGGATTTAAGAATTAAATGCAATATTGGATCTTCATTATCCCTCTATGAAATATCTGGAACCAGTGATCATTTCCAATAGTGTCCACCTTGGCCTATAATAAGTTTCACTTCTTCTAGTTCATGTTCAGGAAGGATGTCTCCTAGATCCTGTTCATCAGAAGTAGAACAACATCCCATTTCACCCTCCTTATTTTAGAAATAATATTAAACTAAATTTTAAGCACAAAAAATATTATTATTCACAAATAAATATTTCTTGATATATTTTAGGACATTTTAATATGGTCTTGTATAACCTACTCTAAAAATAAATTCACCATAGTGAACGTATATCAACACTTTCCTGGTGGCCATGATGGGTCTTCCCAAAATCAGCAGTGCCCGTACATCTTCCTCTATATCATGTATGACAAAATAATATGGAATAATAAACATCCACACATTTATTATTACATACTCAGTTAGACCCTTTGGATAATTAAAGGATTTATCATCATGTTTTAATTCCACATGAGTCTGTTTTAGATCGTTCAGTCCCAGCGTTTCAAAAACTATAAAAGGGAATCATATGGACACTATCCCCCAGATTACAATGCAATTTTCCAAACCAAAAAGATACAACTATGCATGGGATATAAAAACTTATAGGATCTTGAATATTTGTTGGAATTTATTGTTGAAACACTATTCAACATTCCGTATTAAGAAGAATGGAGTCCAAATCCTCCATTTTAGTTTTATTTGACTATATTTCTTTCATGATCATTTTAAACATAGAAATTTGAGTTAATTACTCTATTAAAGGAATGTTAATATGAAATTTCCTAAATATATCCATAAATATTCAAAATTCCTGGTCTGATATCATCTGATTCATGATTTCTTGGAATGGTAAGGTGGTTTTGTTGGGTTTGACCACATATTTTTCTTTATCATGTCTACCATAATTACTTTTTCAAAACTATTTTGATGAGGAAAGAACTATGACTTCTACATATTACACCACATATTGAGTAAATATATCATTCATTCTATCTCTAATATCCCATTGTTGTTCTTATACATGTTGTGGTAACTCCTTCCCACTTAATAAGCTCAATGAAATAGCTTCCTCTCATGGGTTCTTTTCAACTTTGCCAATTATTATTCTAGGATAACATGAATAATGATAATTATAAATCTATTCAATATAGTTATCAAGGCTCTGGATGGATGCCTATTTATTCTGAAATCATGTATGAACTATTTTAATGAACTTATACATCATTTTATCTAGAATTGATTGATGGTATTATTAACGGTGTAGTTGTCGTAGAGGTTAATTCAGATAGTGATTTGGATATCCTTTCTACTGATTGAACCACTGTTCATATTTCTTGCCTTTTTTTTCTAGGATATGTATTTTCATACTATTTATGACCATAATAGGGTGTTTATTGAGGTCGTGGTTGAGGATGTTGTTGTTGTTGTACACAAACAATATTCACATTATCTTTCCATATCAGGTTACTTTATTGAGGGTAAATTTATATCATTTGGTTATGAGTAAATTAGATTACTTAACTTGTTGAGGGGTAGGCACTAGACCACGGAAATTCACCCATGACATGGTTGTCACCACATTCACTGCATGATGAGATATTCACCGCTTGATCTTGTGATGTTGTTTTTAGATTCAATAGATTAGTTTTCTTTAACACAGAATCATGTTGGGAAGTAAGCATTGTAGTGACTTTGATGTTGTAAATACTTATCTTCTAATTTACCCACTCAAAATTTTACTGAAATATATTTAAATACATGTCTTCTACAAGATCAACAGGTTCCATAATAGATTTTCTCAGGACCATTCCTCCAGTAGCTTTATCCACCACTAATTTACTGTTCTTGTTGAGACCATGATAAATTTTTTAGCCATTAATCAACAATGAAATTCAATATTGAGGAAATTTCCTCAATAAATGATTGAATTTTTTCCCAATATTCGTACAATGACTCCGACTCTTACAGCTAGAAATTGTGAATTTCATTCCACAATGATAGTATTTTAGATCGAGGAAAATACATGGAAACAAATACATGGGATCATGCATCCAATGTAAGAATGGAGCACTAGGGTAACCCTTCTATCAAGTCCTTTTCATTATAAATTGATAATATATGATATTAGTGGAGATGGATGGCATCCCCGAACACACTGTGGTAATGGAATGTGTCTCACATATCTCAAAAATTTGGGGCATGAACACTAGGGTCCTCACATAGAAATCCCAAAACCACACCTTGTTTTGAATAAGATTCATAATAGATGGATTAAACCCAAATTATAGATCTTCCACTTGTGGTTTGATGATTCCGATATTCTCTCCACAAATAGAGGGATGCCAATACATTATAAGGGTTTGTCATGGTGGCATTTGTTCCGGAGGGGGTTGAGGTAGGTATCATTATTCTTGTAAAAAATATGGATGTTGATATAAAATAATATAAGGGAGTGGTTCTACTCGTAGAACTGGTTGGGTCTGTTTTTGGCCATATTACATCATATATTTGTTCTGCGAGTGTGGATGGTTATGCAAAACACACTCCATAAAATTTGTCGAAGGGTGATGATTATACACATCTTGATTGGTGAGTTTTTCATTATAATTCGGATTGTGTGAAAAAAAATTTCCAGTTCCATGAAAAGATGCTAGTTTGTACTCTTCAATATTCTCCATAGGAGAATACTGGTGGTGTTCTACCATATGTTATTGATGTCTCTATGATAATTTTCATCAATATCAGGGTCACATAAAATCGTTTCCACTAACTTGGTTCTTTGGAGAGATTACTGTGGCAGATCATGCACCCATGGTTCTAAACAACACTAAACAACACAATAAGCATAAAATGGAAAACCCAAAATGAAAAAAATAGAACTGGGGTTAAAAATAAAAAATTTCAGAATTTATAATTTCTATTTTCACTTAATTAATATGAACACAAATTAATAAAACAATGTTTAACTATTCATTTAAAATTGAACCATAATTTGTTATCACATCGAAGAAGTGTTTCTTTCTGTATCCTAAATTGAATTACCAAATCTTATTACTAGTATAGCCGAAGTATGGCGGCCGATCCACATGGATAGTTTTTGTGCTCATTTTCATTAATCATAAATAATTAAGTGATATTTTTCTAAATTTGGAGTCAATATTTGATGGTTGTGAAGGCTGATTTTTTAATGGTTGAATGATTAAGTCATTGAATTCTAGAATGGCTTCCATTAAAATGGGAAAAACAGAAGAAAAAAATGAATCTAATGATTAATGGGTTAAAGTAGGTGTTTATGAAGACCATTGATCATATATTTTCTTATTGTGTTTTATTTTCCATAATAACTCACTCCTATGTATTTAACATTTAATAGAACTACATTGGTTTGGTGAGTTCTGGTTATGATAATAGAGATCAAAATCATGTTCAGAAAATTGTTTTTTGTCAACTTTATGAAATTAGTCCATCTATATATGGAAGGTGAACCCAATCATCACAAATTTACAAGTCATATGTTCCATGGGGATCCCTAGAAACTCCATTCTTGGTCTGATACAATGTTTACAGTGAGATATAGAAGGATATTTCAGGGTAATTTATTAAAGGAAGATGGAACAACACATACACAAAAAGGAAAATAATTATCAGAGAACCTAAATTTTTCACATCCCAAAGAAATGAGAATTAGGTACATAATAAATATATGATTAAAAATAATCCCCTACTACCTAAAATGTCTACTATAGCCGATATGGAATACAAAACACCAAACAGTCACAATTTAAATCCCCCAAAAAAAAATTATAATGGGTTTCAATCTCTCCTCCTGCGGATATGTTTCTCTTCCAGATGATCCCCATACTTTAAAATATTTTAAGAAGCATTAATGGTTCATCCCCCATTGTCCTTGGGTGGTTAAGGGTCAAAATCATGGGTAAAATAATTGGTTGGAGGGGTAAATATAAGTTAGGTGGTTGCATGTTGATTGTCGCATGGCTAAGGTGCACTACTAGTTAATCTATACTCCAAATGTGCTCAAGGTTATGTGCACTATTGAAGAGGCCCATGGGTACCTGGGCTGGTCTTCATAGTTTGAAAAATGTGTAGACACTATCCAGTAATCCACTGCCTCCAAACCTACACACCCTGTATGGTTTTCTGGATGGTCTCCACCATGTGAAAAATAATGCTAAGACAATGAAAGAGGAATTTTCATGGTGTTCAAGGATCTGAATGGCCATTGGGATGGAGGTACTCAGCTTGTGTGACACAGCAGTAGTGTGACCCATGGAAAATGGGACCAAATTCCCCCAATTTCCATCTGAATTGACATATTGGTGCTAAAACTCCTCAACCCCTCCATTGAAAACAAAATACCATCTATTAAAAAAATTATCCTATAAAATCATGACAATTTTTCCAAAAATATCAATTAAAATATTCCTAATTGAATAAAAATTAATTCTACAAATCATTGCATCACCCCCTTTTAAATCAATATGTATAGAGACTTGCCACATTTCATAGTGTCCCCCATCTTTATATTTGACCAACAGATATATGTCTAGGAAATCAATAAGATGTAATAAACTGACTACTCCCATCTTGTGCTTTGTCTAGTTAGATGCAGCATATTAATCGTTTCTTTAACTATTCAATTAACAACCTTTTCCCATCCGTAGAATTATTAATTTGGAATCCACATATCCCTCCAGGCATATTGTGAACCATGCACCCTATAAGTTTGTCCTGGGTGAATGTCATAAGAACCCATATATATCTCTCATTGTGGTGTATCATCATTGTTGTTGACTCCATCCTTAGCAGTCCACTAATAGAACCCATGTATCACTCCTTGAATAAATATATATTTATAATTGGCCCTCTAAATCTGTCCTTTGGAGTTCATGTAAGGATTTAATGTGTCACTCAAGTGTGTAATTGTAAATCCCTTGATTTTGACCTTGGATGTCCACTAAAGAGTCCAAGTATCACTGAGGAATATGTATAAAAATAACCAAATGATTTTGTCTAGGTAATATATATAAGAACCCATGTGTCACTGAAATCATATATTAAACATTCACTAAATATCATGATATATCTCATGGTCTTCACCATGATCATTTCATTTAAACCTCACCTCATAAGGTGGATCAAATCAAGGTATAATATTAGAAGGAATAGACACATAATTATCTCAAGTGGGAATACCAATTTAAGAATATGAACTTCATTAATCAATATATTACATGGCCAGGTCCTATTGGAAATCCCAACCGCTCCCTTTCATTAAAAAATTAATCTTACTATTTCAATTACAATTTGATACATCATTTAACATCACATAGAAAGAGTAAGAGCCACACACAAAAGTGATCAGTTCATTTGTTACCCAAGCTGCTCCACATAATTATACAACACACCCAAGGGGTGGATCCATTTCATGTTTCATATTGTTTAAGTAGTTATCCACGAGTTTCATTAACTACACATCTCACAACTAATAATGTTAACCAAGGATTAAATTCCATTCCATGGGTGTCGCTCAGAAAAAATTTGTATGAAACACAAAAAATACAAATATAAATATTGCAATAATGAGGTTAAAAAATGAGAATACCTATCATGGATCCATAGTAGAGTGATCATCCATTATTGAATCCTAATTTGACTCAAATTATTATTAAAATGAATAATTAATGAATAAAGTAGAAATATGGAAAATTATCTTGATCCAAAAGAACTCTGTTTATATGAAGTTAAATGAATAATGGAACTAACATAATAGAGATATCTCCATGATGGATATAATTATTTTGAAGGATCACGATTTCGATCTCAAAATAGAGAAGGTCACCCAATAGGTAAATTATGATTCAAAGGGGCTCTTAAAACCCAACGGGTTTCAATTGAGAAAGAATAGGAAAATATATTTGATTTATAATATTACTTAAGTTCAATTTTTTAATTTTAACAAAAATAATGGCTCTTACGGTTTGGTCATAGGGTTGGTCAAAACGTGTGTCATACGTGCATCCACAACTCTACTAAGGGATCAAACATACTATCATTGAGCAAGGTTTGACGTACTGGCATGTGCCTCCATCCAAATGGTTTGAAAAAATGTTCCTCTTATAGCTGTCCAATTTCCAGTCTCACATAGTTATAAGTAATTGGGCGACCTTCCAGACATAGTTTCTACTAAATGTGTGACATGTCAATGTTTCCTAAAAAAGTTATGATCTGGGATTCAAACAAGCTCTAGAAACCCTGGATACAACCATTACCACAATGGGTATTCGCATTTGGTCATAAATAATATTTTAAACATAAAATCAATGGAACAAAAATTATTATGTACTTCTATAAAGAATCTGGTTCTTACAAACATCACCTCATAAAGAAATTCGTGCCTAAATTTCTCTCTCAAGGGTGGTCAAGAATACACTAAGAACCAATCCTATGAATATCACATATGTCAGCCTCCCTATCCTAGGTTTCATCATAAAAATGGTAATTCTTCAATACCACCCACACTATAATAACTAAATGGATTTGATGAACCTTTATTCTCCAATAAAAACTAAGATCCAGATGATCCTCAATGAACTTATCTACCTTTATCTCAACCTCCTTAGGCTGAAAATAATGACATAGGTCTGAATGATAGTGGTTCACCTAAGATACATGGAATAAATTGTGTATGGAGCAATACCTATTAGGTAATTGCAACTAAATAGTAACGGACCATACTCTCTCTAGAATCTTGAATGGCCTAATATACCACAGAAAATTTTTACTTTATTTCATGATCCTCTTTTGTCGTAGCCTCAGTGAAACAATTAATATACATGATCCCTGACATCAACCTACAGATGTCATTAGTGGATAACAACATAATATTTATATGGAGACTTTGCAGTATCCATCCATTTCTAAATCAACTAAACCTACTCAGTATTCTCCTATACATGAGGAGGTCAATGTACAGCTTCATATCCTCCCTATTACTAGCAAAAGGGTGATCTACAGGTCTGAATGTACAAATACTAATAATTAACCATATATATAGTGTCTTGATATCTATTTTTGTAATATAATTCAAAGAGTGGTACGTGCTTATCCCACAAACCATCAAAATCATGGACGCATGCCCAGAGCATGTCCTCAATAACATGTATCGTGCACTCTGATTGTCATCAGTCTAAGGGTGGTATATTATTCTAAAAAGCACATATATATCCTATTCCCTATAAAACTCTTTCCATAACTATTAATTAAACCAATTTCTCTTATCTAATAGGATATAATTAGGGACATCGTGAAGTCATACTATCTCATGGATATAAACCCTCAAAAAATAATCAACTAAAAATGTCTTCTTGATAGGAAGGAAATGAGAAACCTTTGTGAGCCTTTCAAAAACATCCCAAATGGTATCAATATATTATGGAGATCATGGTAAACCAATCAAAAATTCTATAGTGATGTCATCCCATTTTGACTCGGTAATGGGAAGATTTTGTAAGAGTTTGGTTGGTCAGTGGTGCTCCTCCTTCACCTGTTGATAGGTGGAACAACTCATGAAAAAACTACATAAAACACTTTTCATACCCATACACTAGTATTGGATCATTAAATAATGATACATCAAATTGACATAGTGGTGTAATGCCCAATATGAATCATAAAATTCTTACATCATCTCTTCGTGCATGTCTTCAGAAACCCATATGTGACCATTTATATGCAAAATTTCATCCTCAACTATAATCCAACCAGGAGAAGGTTCATCATCTTCAACACTATATCAAAGGACTATGAATTTAGAATGTAATAGATCTATCATCCATACACTATTCATTAGGGTATTGGTCATGGATAAGGAAAAAATAAAATTATTCCCTTGATTTTCATACACCTCCATGTGCTTCTCAGAGAAAAAGTCCATAAGATGACACACACTTTAGGCCTACAATACTACCTATATTGTAGTTATCCTATTTAGTGCATCATCCTATTCATTTTTCTTCCCATGAATGTAGTCATTCTCAAAGTTGAAAGACTATTATAATTCAACACACTTTCACTACCACAGATTTAGATCACAATGTGTAAATATATACTAGACTATTTTGTGTCCCATGAACACTAAAAAACTCTATTCAAGTAAGTAATTTCTCTCATAGTTCAATTCCAGAAATGTTTTAGACACTATATTTTTTTGGGTAATTTCTATTGTGTGACCACAATTTTCGGGATGGATACACCATGATCTATCCCCATACATCACCACAACATTAACCCCGATGCATGATGCTTCACAATACATAGTGTAGTTTCTATAATGATCAACAAGAGTAAGTATTGGCACTGAATTAAATCAGCATTTCAACTCCTTAAATACTACATCAAAGGTATCAGTCTATGCAAACATCACACCCTTCTTAATCAATCCCCTAAGAGGCATAACTAGGCATGATAAGTACTCTATGAAATTCATATAATATCTATCATACAGAGACCGTACATTTTTTTCAAAACTATTACATTATTAGAAATATAAAAAATAGTTCTACATTTCCATGATCAAAAATTATTATTTTCTTGAAAATAATTAGGACCACACATATATTTTACATTGCAAAATATAATCATTATTTAATTATTTCTTTTCTATATTCTTAAAGTCCCATGTGATCACAACATTAGAAGTAATGACCTAAGAATATACATCAAAAGTGAGATCTAAAATCCTAGAGAAATGGTGAATAATATATATAAAACAATATAACATGGGTCAGTATAAACATAATCTTATCATTATATTCATGGTAGGAAACATTAGATAATGTTCTGGAATGTGGGAATGCTAACAAATGAAACATCAAACCTTTGTGGTAAACTAACACACATATTTTTGTACAAATATAGTACATGTTATTTAATATTTCAGTTAATCTCATGAGATACATCACATTAACAAATTAGTTAGAGTCCTATATAATTTCCTTCACACCTGTCACATCATAACATTTATATTACATTCCACATAAAATGTCTATCATTCTTGGACATAAAATAAAACAGGGAAGTGAATTGGTTTTATTTTTTTAATATTTAATTCATAAATAAAAATTATGGTTCCTAAAATAAATCTTAATGACATAATTCATGTATGAATCATTGATCATGACTGACAAGGAAAAAAATTCAAGAGAAGTAAAAGGTGTGTTTTAGAAATAATATTCCTTTTCGAAAAATAATTACATTTATAGTAAAAACATATTGGAAGGATATATATCAATGAAAAGAATATGGATGAGAAATAAGTGACATATGAGTAAAATTAAAAAAAACCCTTACTGAAAATTGAGTGATCGAGAGAAATCCCAAATGAAGTGTTTTGGTTTTAAGATTCCCCTTTCCGGATGTATGAATGCTTTTTTCACTTTAAAATCCTAGATAATATTATTACATTCAATAATTAAAAAATAATAATAAATTTATACATGAAATAGATTCACTATAGTATAATTAACTTCATTTAAGGTCTTTTTTATGATTTATAGTGTTTAATTTCATCATTTGGGAGTGTTCGTTTTCTTGGTTTTCATGATCGGTTCAATTGTATACAAGAATGAAAATGCATGTAAAATGTGGATAAATAACCTAAATTTTTATTATATGTTATTAATTATATTATAAAATTTTGAATTATCTTATAACTAAATTGGTTATATGGTGTGAGGATAAATCATTAAATAAATGTTCAGGATAATTGTTTTCAGTTATTCGTGGAGGTTTTCATTCAGAACAAACCCGTTTAATTTCATCATTTAGTATTATGTATATATGTTAGTTATAGAACATAAAAAAATATTAAAATATAAATTTTAAAATATATTTCAAAAAATATAATTTTTTTATGACCAACATTGAATTAATTATTGTAAAATGAAAAATTTTCATCCACATAAGCAATAAATCAACACCTTAGGGGGGATGTTTTCATTTTTAGAATAAAAGGTATAAGATAAGGGTTTTTGTGAGGGATTTTTCCATTAGAATAATAAATTTACAGTATATTTATGTTATTGGAATTATCATAACATTTTGATGGTGGGGGAGGAGATTGGAGAATAGGAATAGAAATAATCTTGAAAAGAAATTATAATAAAATAAAAACGATTTTGCATCTTTATTACAAGTACTTGAGAACCTCCTTAATGGGATTGGTTTTGTCTTTGTTTGAGAAAAAATGGCTCAAGGACATAGGGGAGAGTATTGGGATGATAATTGGGCCTAATTTTCTCAAGCATCAATGCTTGAGAGGTGTGATGGGAACAGGTTGTAAAAGATGATTTTTGTAATGGACGAGAGGGGTGTTTTTTCATTTTTTTAATAATTAGGTTGTTATTTTAAATAAATATAAATAATAGTGATGATTCCAATACTAATTAAAATAATTATAGATGTAAAATTTGGTATTATGGGATTACATAGTTAATGAGTCATTGATGACTCATACATGACTCAGAAATTCATTTATTTCTCAAACCCCACATATTTATTGTTCACAAAAAATATACTATTTCAGAAAAAACAAAAAATTTCACCCTAATCATTTTTTGACATATTGATTTCTAAAATGAACTATATTTTATGATAATAATTTTCTACATATGAAAAATTTAATTTCTAATAAAAATCAACATTTACATGGAAAATATGGATTTTAAGATTATAACTGATTTTAAAAAAAATTGAAAAATTATATAAGATCTTGTAAAATTATAATATAAGAATAAGACAAAAATATTAAAATATTAATAAATTTTATGAAAAAAAATTCCTTTTATATTTTTAAATCTAAAAAAAATTGTATTTAAATATTTATGACTTGCATAAATACCAACACTTTTTCATTTTTTAAACATTTATTTACATATGCCAAGAAACAAGTACATCTTATTTTCATTCATAAAATACCTAAATTTTGTTTTGAATTTAATATTTGAGGAAAGTATTTTTTTTGGTAAATTTATTATTCCTAATGGTCACATTAGTATTATAAAGGTCACGTTATTATTTCTTTGGTAAAGGTTTATTCACTTCTATAAATACCACTTATTTCATTCATTCATCATTTTTATTATTTTTATTCTATTCATAGAGTAATGTTATGTAGTTTATACTATATGACAGAATTATACAAATGTATATTTCATTTTTTAAATTCCGAGTTGTTACATTCTTTCTCCCTTATCAAATTTATCCCTCAAATTTTCATTTTACATAATATGGTGAATCATGTTAGGTTACATTTCCTTCATCACTTCCTTTGGTTAAAATATATTTCCTCTTCATACTTATGGTTCCAAAATAGTACGTTAACCAATTGATTTGTGCTATTTCTTAGAAAATTATCTCTACGGCCTAAGATATTTAGTGGTATCTCCTCATAAGAGATATCATTTTCCAACTGTACCACCTATTGATTCAATACATGTGATACATCTATTTTGTCCTTCATAAAGAGGGGTACATGGACTAAATTATTTACATGACACATGGTAGTTGTAATTCTTATTCTATAGGCCATATCTCCAACTTGATTAAGAATCCTATAGGGTATGATTTACCTCATATTTATATTTCACTTATTCCCAAATATCATAATCTAATTCTGTAGATATATTTAGAGGAATACACTATATTCAACCTCAAACTCTAGGGAACATCAACAATTATATTCACACATCTTATATTGACTTCCAAATTCCTTGATGTGATACTAAATTATTTTCACCTCTTCTACCATTTATTTGACCATCTTAGGTCCTAGTAGCTTACATTCACCGACATCATCCAATCTAGTCTGTGCTCTATGTCTTTTCCCTTAAATTACTTCATGGGGAGCCATTCAGATGCTCGAGAGGAAAATATTGTTTTAAGAGAACTCTACCAGAGAAAGATGTTGGAATCATCCTCCTTTTAAGTCTATATAACATGATATAAATATTCATTCTAATGTATAAATATTCTTCATAGATTGGGAATCAGTTTGAAGAAAATAACCAATACTGATGTTCAGCTTAGTATTTAGATCAAATTGGTGACTTTTCTAAATCATAGAGATGAATCACAGATCTATATCATATACAGTCAATATTGGAACTCCATGAAGGCTTAACACTTCTCTAATTTATACCTATGTATGTTGATCTAGTGATAATTATTCTTAAATTTTGATAAAGTGAGTTGTCTATGTGAGGTGATCCAAAACAACCAATATATAATTGTTTCCTATAAATGTCATTGAATGTCTAGTGACAAAGTCCATGGTGATTTTTCCCACATCCATGTTGTTATGGGTAATTGTTTCAAATTCTCATTATACTATTTTCTTTCAGGATTCACTTTCTGACATACCATGTATGTAGATATATATTTAGTGATATTTTCATGTTTTCCAACAAATAGTTCTCTTGGAGATCTCGATTCAACTTTGTACTCCCTAGGTGAATAGAGAAGGTTGAGTTACGTCCATCCTTCAGTAGATCCTTATTTATCTCTAGATCTTCTGGTATACATAGTCATGACCCAAATATTATAATTCCATCCTCATCAATATTAAAATTTCAGGATTTCCCCTTTCACATAGCTATTACCATCTTCTGAATTTTCATATAATTTCATTGAGCATCCTTAATTTTCTCCACAAGGGATAGTCGAGAAATAATACGATAATTTATTGATGATGTTCCCTCCTTAAGGATTACAATGTCCATACTTTTCATTTATAAGAATATTGGATCCTTCCCAATTATCATCATTGATAAAGACGTAAAATATTATCTACATATAGAATATTCCACCTTCTTCTCTTTTCCTGGATTGTAGTTGATTGAGCTATCATAATCCTTGATGATCCCCTACCATTTTCACTAGAATATATTAATCCCATTATATGTGAATATATATTTCATGCACTTATAATAAATATATATTTCATGCTTATCCCCATATAGATAATGCCTTTATATTTTCAAAGCAAAGATCACAGCTACCAACTCTATTTCATGCATGGAATAGTTTTTTTATTAATTATAAACCAAAATGATTCATATTCTATCACATTATCAAGCCTTTTTTTGATCTCAATGATGCGGTCTTTAAATTCATTGGTCCCATAAATCTTTTATCACATCCATGTAATCTTGTATTTATTGTTTTACAATAATGATATTTTATTCAAATATCACTGATAATACCCAGGTTGACCAATAAAACTACATATCTCTATTACAGATGTAGTCCTAGGAAACTATTGATAGGATTTGTCTTATAAGACTCAATAGATACTCCTTTGTTGGTGATAACATGCCCCCAAGATGATACTTCCTCCATCTAGAACACACATTTACTAAACGTTTCATAAATTTTATACCTTCAAAATGAAATTATCATGGTATTCATATTCTAATCATTTTCCTCCTTACTCATGGAGTATATCAATATATCATTAATAAAATATACCACAAATTTTTCGAGTAAATCTTTAAATAATATATTCATCATGTCCATAAATATTTATAGAGAATTAGTTATCCAAAAAGGAACAAATATGAACTCACATTTTCCATACCTCATTTGAATGGAATTCTTGGGAATATATTATTTCATCATATTTTATTGGTCATATCGTGGTCATAGGTCCACAATAGAGGAATTCAAGGCCCCACACAGTTGATCATACAAATCATCTTTTTATGGAAGGGAATAATTTTTATTTATCATGATTTTTTTAGAATTTTGGAGCAGATATGGTCTGTACGAGTACATGGTTATGTCGTTCGGACTCACAAACGTGCCAGCAGTTTTCATGGATCTGATGAATCATGTGTTCCATCCTTATCTAGATTCTATTGTGGAAGTATTCATGGATGATATCGTAGTGTACTCTCACACTCTACACGACCATTCCACCAATCTTGACATCATATAAAGTACACTGAGAGATCATATGATATATGCTAACCTCTCAAAGTTCCACTTTTAGATAGACCAGATACACTTCCTTGGTCATATCATCTCAGAAGCAGGAGTTGTAATAGGCCCAGAGAAGGTGAGAGCAGTAGTTTCCTGGGAGAAGCCTGAGAACGTGTTTGAGATACAGAGTTTCTTGGGACAGGATGGATACTACAGACGCTTTATATAAGACTTCTCCCACTTAGTAGCACTGTTGATGGGTTTGACTAAGAAGGGTGTAAAGTTCGTTTGGTCAGAAGCTTGCGAGACATCCTTCCAGGACCTAAAGGGAAGGTTGACTTCAGCACCAGTCCTGATACTCCCAGAGCAAGGGAAGAGCTATACAGTTTACTACGATCCATCAGGTATTGGGATGGGAGCAGTGTTGATGCAGGGCAATCGGGTTGTTGCGTACGGGTCCTAGTAGTTGAGGCCACATGAGAGGAATTACCTGACGCATGATCTGGAGTTGGCTGTAGTTTTTCATGCGTTAAATTGATGGAGACATTATCTCTTGGGTGAACATTTTTTGGTGTTCAAGGACCACAAAAGTCTCAAATACATTTTTACCCAGCGTCACTTGAACATGAGACAGTGAAGGTGGGTCAAGTACCTTCAGTCCTTTGATTTTGAGCTTTCCTATACACCTGGTTAAGGTAAAGCAGTAGCTAATGCACTGAATAGGAAGACTCAAATACAGGCTATGCAGGAGGCTAGTGATGAGTGGAAGCTTATGGCTTTGTTCTCTGAGAGGCATTTGGAGGTGTACAAAAGTCAGGGGAAAACTTATCATTCATCCTTATTTGTGACATCTACCCTCCTAGATAGATCGAGGATGAGATAGTTATCTGATTCAGACGGCCTAGTTCAACTGAAGTCGGTGGAATGTGAGGACCCTCCTCCCGGTTGAGCGATAGAAAATTTTGAAATTTTGTTTTTCCATGGACATGTAAGTGTTACAGGGGATATACGCAAGGAGCTGATGTAGGAGTTTCATGCTTCAGTCTGGGAGGTTCATCATGGAGTTAACAAGATGTACCATGACTTGCGGCGTCAGTACTAGTGGCCGGGTATGAAGAGTGAGATAGCTGGTTTTGTCAAGAGATGTTCCACCTATCAGCAGGTGAAGGCGGAGCATCAAAGGCCAGCCGGAATGTTACAGCAGTTACCCATCCCGGAGTGGAAATGGGATGATGTCGCGATGGACATTGTGATTGGGTTTCCGAGGTCACCTCGAGGCAATGATTCCATGTGGGTTGTTGTGGACAGACTCACAAAGGTAGCTCAATTTTTTCCAATCAAGGAGACCTTCAGTGTTGACGAGATCAGGAAGTTGTATATCCTAGAGGTCATACGCATTCATGGGGTCCCTTCTTCTATCTTTTCAGATAGGGACGCACGTTTTACATGTCGTTTCTAGAAGATTTTTCAGAGCGCACTGGGTCACAGGTGCTTCTGAGCACACCTTACCACCCTCAGACCGATGGTCAGTCAGAGCGTACGATACAGGTGCATGAGGACATGCTGCGTGCATGCATCCTAGAATTTTAGGGCTCTTGGGAGAAGCATATACCCCTAGTCGAGTTTTCCTATAATAATAGTTTTCAGGCAACTATTGAGATGGAACCTTTAGAGGCTTTATATGGTAGGCCATTCCGATCAACCTTATGCTGGTTAGAGGTTGGTGAGGTAGCATTATTAGGACCACGTCTCGTGCATGAGACTTCTGAGTAGGTCCAGTTGATTCAAAAATGGGTGGCTACCGCATAGTCTTGTCAGAAATATTATGTTGATCGCTGCAGATGACCCTTGGATTTCGTGTTTGGTGGTCAGGTTTTCTTGCATATTTCACCGAGGTTGGGAACCAGGTGGATCAGGAGACAGTGTAAACATTCACCGAGGTACGTTGGGCCATATTAGATTATGGGGAGAGTCAGGCCGGTTGCCTATCGGTTGCAGTTACCACATAGGTGTTGGTCCATGCACGACGTCTTCCATGTATCTTAGTTGTGTCGCTATCATTCAGACTTGCCTCACTATTTTCAGCCCGAGGAGGTTGAGCTTGAGCTAGATGCATCCTTTGAGGAGCATCTGATTCATATCGTTGATAGGAGCATGAAGGTTCTCCAAGGATGGGCAGTTCCTCTCGTACGGGTGTTATGGCAGCATGGCCGAGTGCAGGAGGAAACCTGGGAGCGAGAGACCGACATACGTGCTCAGTGGCCAGAGATAATCACAGTTATATGTTCACCGCCATTGGAAGGGAAATTCGGGGATGGATTGCTTTAAGGGAGAAGTTTGTAAGAACTCGGTTCTTATTTTTGAGGTACGGGTCTCTCCTTTTCTCTTTTCCTTAAGTGTTTTTGAGAAAATAATCAATATGGGGGAAAATCTTAATTTTTGGAAGTACACGTTGTGTACTTTAACACATGGCGTGTACTGTTGGTTGTTTGGGATGAGTACACGGGGCGTGTGGCCATGTCATTGATGAAGTGTGTAGAAACTGACTACATGCCATGTAGTGGTCCTTTAAATGTCGTGTAGTCTGTCAGCATGTGAATAGTAAGATGGTGGCCAGTTTTGCGACAGAACATGCCGTGTACCCAAGAAGAAACGCCGTGTAGTCATGTCGGCAGATGAACAGTTCCACGCTGGCGGGAAACCGCTAGAGGACCAGTTAAAAAATGGGAAGTACACATCGTGTACTTGAAAATAAACGCCATGTAATTTGTTTTTTCTCTTAAAATGGGAAGTAGCCTCCCCTATTCACAGGGAAGGCTTAGAACCGGAGGAAGGAGCGAGAGAGGAGTCCAGAGCTTTGGAGATCCGCCGAGCGCACCTCAGGAATCCGTTTTCTGCACCGTCAATCTCCCTAGAACCGTACGGGTGAGTTCTCCCTTCTCCTGGAGTCATTATTACCAATTATTCTTCTAAGGGAAGTTATTTGGGTTTGAATGAGTTTTCTTTCACCTCATATTTACCTTGTTCTAGGATGATTCGTGGAACTTCGTTCGATTATACTAATCAGGGGTGTTTAAGGTAGTTGGCTTGGTGTTTATATTCCATCTATTGTGCATTTTTGTGTACCATTGAGATGCACGCCCCTGAATGGGGTGTTGTATGGTCGAGGCCATGTTGAATCAAATACCTAGAATTGTTTAGGTAATTAAAATGCGATCATAAACTGTTATTTGGGATCACTACTTGGATCTAGGACCACCCCATGGGTGTGTTCCTCTGTTTAGCTGTTTGGCCAGGATACCCGAGGGTATGCCTTTATATTAATGATTATAGATTTGCCTTGAGAATAATTGTTTGTGTATTTCTTGATTACATCTTGGGCATGGACCGGTTACTTTCTTAGCCTGAGGGAAATTATTTACTTAGCCTGGCGGCAGTGTTACCTTTAGCCTAAGGGTAGTGGTTATTTCGGCCTGAGGGGATCTTCTTCCACACCTATGGGAAATAGACTCTATGCCTGAGGGTGACACTTTGTATGACTGAGGGAAATGTCTGTTATGCCTGTGGGAAATTACCTAAGGGTTGGATTCTGATTACCTGGGGGTAAGGGATTGCATGTCTGAGGAAACTGATGGTTTACATAGAAATTCACTGTGGTGGTTTTTTAAATAATAAATAATGAATTGAATATTAAAATGGAAATAACTGGTAAAGTTAGTTACTTTTGACTACATCTTAGTTTATTTCATTTTCTTTTGCACACTATTGTTTCATGTTTACACACTGTTGAGCACGGGCCTTTGGTGGGTGCCTACAGTGATTATTTCTGCCACCCTGTTTGGGTCATGCTTTTCGGCCCATATAGATTACATTTCCACAGTTGTGGATAAGGGAAAGGGTCCTTATACAGGTACTTGATTGCTGCTGAGGAGTAGGGGAGCATGGGACCAGGCTTAGGCTCGCGATGCTACCACCTGTTTTGTTTTGGTTTTTCTATACTCTATATTGTACTGTATTGTACTGTTTTTTAAAATGTTCTAGCTGTTTTCTTAAAATATAAGGCATGTTGCATCATCATCCATATAACATTTCGTTATCTTTTACTGTAGTTGTTTATTTTAAATGTGTATTGTTTATTTCTTCCACTGTTGTTGTATTCTTTCTATTTTATTCCAATGCGCTACACTTTGACAAATGAGGGCATAGTTTCACCACTATCAAACCTGGGCCCTCGTTGCTAGTCGGCAGCCTTTGGAATTTGGAGAAATGCACTTGAGGTCACGTGGCGAGCTGGGTTCGGGGCACCAGTTGAGTGGCACCTGGAACCGGGACATTACATGTGGTATCAAAGGGGGTTCCATTCTTTGACATACTATTTGGACCCTTAGTTAGGGATAGGATGAGAACGGTAGTTAGTAATAAGTTGTGTCGGGGCCTAGAAAACCCGTGTACAGGGATAATCCAATTTACCACGTGTTGCAATGTTTCTGATTTTTCAATTTTACAGTTGAATTGATTTTCAATGAAGGGTGACACACTTGTATTGTGATGATTATATTTTATTCATGGGTTATATTTAGTTGCAACCCGATGAGATGAGGGTATTCAATCTCATGCATCATTTAGTAACATGCTAGAAATCACATTCCATGCATAAGTCCATGCCATGTAGGTGAATTAGACATTTCAAGTTGTTGTGGTAGATTTTGTGCTAGTAAAATCAAGATGTAGTGATAGCTACTTTGATAGATACCTACTATTTTATATGGTATTATAGTGTGAGCTCATTCATTGAATGGACACCATACTTTGGTTTTTGGGGAGTATGGGACCTCATTTACCGGATTTTGGTGGATCATTGATAGTTTATCGGGTTAAAACACATATAAGAAGTCAAACTTTGATTCGCGCAGAGTATGGGCCCCCACGGATCGTAATTTGGCACTTAGGTATTGTTTTTCAGTATTCTCTGGGTTCCAGAGAAGTTTCTGAGGCATACTATCTAGAAACCCAGTATACACGTCGTGTATGTTATTATGTTTAGGAAGAGAAGAAATATTTTTGAGTACACGCCGTGTAACCTGAGTATAGGCTGTGTACTCTCTTCCCGTGTCATAGACCGTGTGGGCGGGGACACGAGTAAGGGAAATGCTTGGGGCGAACACACCATGTACCGAAAGTACACGCCATGTAGTGTTGACCCAGTGTCAACCTGTGTAACTAAAAACATGGAAGGGGGAGACCTTATTATATACACGCCGTGTTCACTATGGAACATGTTGTGTAGTCTGACCTGGGATCTGGCCATGTAACTAACAACACTGGTCGGTGTAATCCTTTCGTGGACACGCAGTGTGTATATTGAACACGCCATCTAGTTGGAGATGTGTATCCGGTCGTGTAACTAACAACACGGGTCGGAGAAGCTCGTATAGTACATGTCGTCTACCTTAGGGACATGCCATGGGGTCTTGTCCGAGGACAGACCGTGTGGACTTAGCCGTGTGGCTGGGAAATGGGGTAGTGTACACACCGTGTACGGGTGTAACACTTCGTGTAGTATCAGTCCGATTAATCGTCCATGTCACAAATGACACGGGAAGTGGAAAAATTACACCATACACGTCGTGTAGATTATATACATGTCATGTAGTTTTGTTCAACAGGAGTCGTGCGGCTTGGCCATGTAAAAGGACACGGGTAGGGAAGATAAGTTAGGTACACACCATGTAGTTAGTATACAAGTTGTGTAGTCTTGTTTTGCAAATCTCGAATTCCTTCTTCCTCCTGTTCCCCTATTGGTTCCTTCATTTTCATATTGTGATAATCTTTATCTAAGGTGTGCGTTTTACCTTGTAGTGTCATGCCACTAAGACGTCCATGTGTTGTTTTCCATGAGAGCATCAAAGATTTTACTCTAGAGATGGTAGGCCATGGGCTACCAGTGGATCCTCCAGCAGAGCCAGATGTGACATCAGCTATTATACTAGATAGAGGCGTGGATGTGCAATTCTGTGAAGGCTTTATGCGGTTCATGGAGACCTTTCAGGGAGCACCATCGGCTGCCACATCTATGGCAGAGCTGACTCATATCATTCAGTAGCAGCATCCGCCTACGTTTTCAGGGATGGCTAACTACATGCTAAAATGTCTTGGTTGGGGTCGATGCAGACTATTTTTGAGCACCTAGAGATGCCTCCAAGGCGGAGGGTCAAGCTCGCGACTTATATGTTGAGTGATTCCTCCATGAGGTGGTGGGACGTTACCACCAAGTCAGAGCATCACAGAGACATGGCATGGGAATATTTTCATATAGCCTTCTATGACATTTTCTTCCCATAGATGCTGAGGGCAGATCGAGCTCAACAGTTCATGAATCTGCAGTAGGGCGCTATGTTTGTGATGGATTATTCTACTCGTTTCACCGAGATTCGTTGTTTTTCACCTGTTCTAGTGGGCGATGAGATGCTGAGAGCCAGACGCTTTGAGGATGGTCTTTGATATGACATTAGAGCACTAGTGAGTGTTTTAATGTTGCCTTTAGTACATGCTATTATCAATCAGGTGCTGATTATATAGAGGAACCTTCGAAAAGCTAGAGGTGTGGACTAGGTCAGTTCAACACCATTTTTTGGTATTATTTATACTGGTTAAAGGAAGAGATGGGTGGACTTATCTTAGGGTGGCAGTACCAGCCAGAATAATTTTTCAGGTGGCCAGGTTTTATGCTACCAGTGTGGTAAAGAGGGGCACAAGAGACCTCAGTGTCCATGAGACCCAATTGAGTTCCGAGCTTGCGGCAAGATGTGTCATCTATAGTGCTTTTGTAGGGAATTTCCAACAGTGTCTAGTGAGAGGGGTTCTGTACAGACTCGGCATGTGGGGGCAGGACCAGCAGCTTCTTACCAATCAGGGAACTAGAATACGTCCGGGCATGAAGGCATGGATGGTGTATTTGGCCGTTGTATCCAGACACTAGGACCTCAGAGGTGGTAGGGCGGGATAGCTGAGGGTAGCCCGGCTATGTCACAGGGCTGCAGCACTGGGCAGGCATATGCAGTGCAGCATACCCAGTAGGAGCAGGATCCCAGACCTTCTACTATCATAGGTACTATTCTTGTAGCTTCTGTCTTATCTTTAGTACTTTTTGATATGGGTGCTACACATAGTGTCATATCTGTACCCATTGTGGAGAGCCTTGGGCTCTGTGTTTCTTCTTATCCTACTATTATGACGCTAGACACTTTGTTGGGGAATAGAACGACATGTGTGCATCAGTGCAAGGAGATCCCCCTTGAGGTTGGTGGGTTTCACTTTCTTTCGGACCTCTATGTCTTAGAGATGACAGCTTATGATTTCATTCTTGAGATGGACTGGTTGGTTCCCTTTTGAGCCTTTGTAGACTGTTATCATCGCAGGGTGAGCTTCACATCACTAGAGGGAGGAGAGTTTCTATACAAGGGAAGATGTGATGTTCAGGCGAGTCGAGCTGGACCCGAGCATCATGGGAAAGGTGGAGTCACACCAAAGATTTTGAGTTTATATCTGGTTGATCAGGGAACTTGTTAGACGAATTTCCCTCCAGTGGTTGATCATTTCAGTTATTTCTTCCCAGATGACTTTTCAGGTCTTTCTCCAGAGTGTGAGGTGGATTTCTCTATTGATCTTGTGCCAGGAGTAGCACCAGTGTCCATTCCTACTTATAGTATGGCTACACCAGAGTTGCAAGAGCTCAAGAGACAGTTAGGGGAGTTATAGTTAAAGGGTTTTATCTGACCCAGTACTTCTCCATGAGGTTCTTCTGTTCTCTTTGCGAAGAAGGTGAATGATACCCTCAGACTCTGTGTGGATAATCAAAAACTGAACCAGTTTACGTTCAAGAACTGATATCCCTTTCCAGGGATAGATGATCTTCTTGACCAACTTCGTGGAGCACGAGTGTTCTCGAATATTGACCTGAGATCAGGATATCATCAGCTTCTCATGAGACCATCTGATATACCACTTATAGAATTTTGGAGTAGATATGGTCTGTATGAGTACTTGGTTATGTCGTTCGGACTCACGAACACTCCAGCAGTTTTCATGGCTCTGATGAATCGTGTGTTCCATCTTTATCTGGATTCTTTTGTGGTACTATTCGTGGACAATATCTTAGTGTACTCTCACACTCGACACGACCATGCCACACATCTTGAGATCGTATTATGTACATTGAGAGAGAATCGGCTATATTCTATGCTTTAAAATTGAAACTTTTATATGGACCAGAAACACTTACTGGGTCATATCATCTTAGAAGCAGGAGTTGCTGTAGACCCAGAGAAGGTGAGAGCAGTAGTTTCCTGGGAGCATCTTAAGAACGTGTTTGAGATAAAGAATTTCATGGGGATGGATGGTTACTACAGATGCTCCATACAGGACTTCTCCCACATAGCAGCACCTTTGATGGGTTTAACTAAGAAGGGTGTGAATTTCGTTTGGTCAGAAGCTTGTGAGACAGCCTTCTATGACATGAAGGGAATGTTGACATCAGCCCTAGTCCTGATACTCCCAGAGAAAGGGAAGGGCTATATAGTTTACTGTGATGCATCAGGTATTGGGCTGGGAGTAGTGTTGATGTTGGGCGATGGGGTTGTTTCATACTGGTCTCGGTAGTTGAGGCAACATGAGTGGAATTACCCGACTCATGATCTTGAGTGGGCTGCAGTTGTTCATGTGTTACGATTTTGGAGACACTATCTCTTGGGAGAACATTTTTTGGTGTTCACAGACCATAAAAGTCTCAAGTATATTCTTACCCAGCATGACTTGAACCTGAGACAGTGAAGGTGTGTCAAATACCTTCAATCATTTGATTTTGAGCTTGCCTATACACCTGGTAAAGGTAATGAATTAGATGATCCACTGAGCAAGAAGAGTCAGATACAGGCTGTGCAGGAGTCCTGTGATGAGTGGAGGCCTATGGATTTATTCTCTGAGATGCATTTGGAGGTGCACGACATTGAGGGGCAACCTTATATTTAATCCTTTGTTGTGACTTATACCCTCCTGGATAGAGTGAGGAAGAGACAACTATCTGATTCAGAATGCCTGGTTCTACTGGAGTCGGTGGCAAGTTCGGACCCTCCTCCCAGTTGGGAAATAGGCGATGAAGAGATTATGCATTTCCATCGACAATTATGGGTTCCATGGGATATACTCAAGGAGCTGATGTGGGGGTTTCATGCTTCAGTCTAGGAAAATCATCCTGAAGTTACCAAGATGTACCATGACGTGAGGCGTCAGTACTCATGGCTGGGTATGAAGTGCGAGACAGCTGGTTTTGTCACGAGATGTTCCACCTGTCAGCAGGTGAAGGTGGAGCATCAGACGCCAGCCAGACTATTACAGTAGTTACCCATCCCGGAGTGGAAATGGGATGATGTTGCAATGGACTTTATGATTGTGTTTCTGAGGTCACCTCGAGGAAATGAGGTTGTGTGGGTTGTTGTGGGTAGACTCACGAAAGTAGATCACTTTTTTCCAATCAAGGAGACCTTCAGTGTTGACGATCTCGAGAAGATGTATATCCGAGAGGTTATACATCTTCATGGGGTCCCTCGTTATATCATTTCAGATAGGGATGCCCGTTTTAAATCTCGTTTATGGAAGAGTTTTCAGAGGGAACTGGGTACACAGGTGCTTCTGAGAACACCTTACCACCCTCAGACCGATGGTCAGTCAGAGTGTACGATATAGGTGCTTGAGGAGATGTTTCTTGCACGCATCCTAGACTTTGGGGGATTTTGGGAGAAGCATATACCCCTAGTTCAATTTGCTTATAGTAATAGTTTTCAGGCAACTATTGAGATGGAACCTTTCGAGGATTTATATGGTAGGCCATGCCGATCACCCTTGTGCTGGTTAGAGGCAGGTGAGGCAGCTTTATTGGGATCACGTCTCATGCAAGAGACTTCTGAGCAGGTCCATTTGATTCTGAAATGGTTGGCTACTGCCCATTCTCATCAGAAATCTTATGCTGATCGTCACAGACGACCCTTGCAGTTCATGGTTGGTGATCTGGTTTTCTTGCGTGTTGCACCGAGGTTGGGACACAGGCGGATCAGGAGACTGGGTAAACTTTCACCGGGGTATGTAAAGCCATTTGAGATTCTGGGGAGAGTCGGGCCGATTGCCTATCGGTTGCAGTTACCATAGTGGTACCGGTCCATGCACGACATCATCCATGTATCTTAGTTGTGTCGCTATCATTCAGACTCATCTCATGTTTTTCAGCCTAAGGAGGTTGATCTTGAGCTTGATCAATCCTTTGAGAAGCATCTAATTCGTATCGTTGATAGGAGCACGAAGGTTCTCTAAGGCCGGTCAGTTCCTCTCGTACAGGTGCTATGGTAGCATGGTAAAGTGTGGGATGAAACATGGGAGCAGGAGACCAACATACATGATCAGTGGCTGGAGTTATTCAAGTATATATATTCACCACCCTTGGAAGGGAAATTCGGGGATGAATTGCTTTAAGGTGGAAGTTTGTAATAACTCAGTTCTTATTTTTGAGGTATGGGTTTCTTCTTTTCTCTTTTCGTTAATTAATTTTGAGACAATATGGAAATGGGGAAAATCATAATTTTTGGAATTACATGCCGTGTACTTTTCCACACACCGTGTACTGTTGGCCTTGTGGGACGAGTAAACGGGGCGTGTGGCTATGTCGGCAATAAAGGGTGTAGAAACCAACTACACATCGTGTAGTGGTCCTTTACACACTGTGTAGTCAGTCGGCAGGTGAATAGTAAGGCGGTGGCCTGCTGTGCAATAGACCACGCCGTGTACCGAAGAATACACGCCGTGTAGTCATGTCAGCAGATGAACAGTGCCACGCTGGTGAGAAACCTCTAGACGAACAATTAAAAAATGGGAAGTACACACCATGTACTTTGTTTTTTTGATTAAAATGGGATGTGGCCTCCCATGTTCATAGGTAAGGCATACAACCAGAGGAAGGAGTGGGAGAGGAGGCTAGAGCTTTGGAGGTCCGCCGAGCGCACGTCGGGAATCCATTTTCTTTACGGTCGATCTCCCTGGAACTGCACGTGTGAGTTCTCACTTCTCATGGAGTAGTTCTTACCAATTATTCCTCTAAGGGAAGTTATTTGGGTTTGAATGTGTTTTCTTTCACCTCAGATCTACCTTGTTCTAGGATGATTCGTGGAACGTCGTTCGAGTATACTGCTCGTGGGCGTTTAATGTAGGTGGCTTAGTGTTTATATTCTAACTGTTGTGCGTTTTTGGGTACCATTGAGATACACGCCCATGAATATGGTGTCTTATAGATGAGGCCGTGTTGAATTAAATACCTATAATTGTTTAGGTAATTTAAATGTGATAATAAACTGTTGTTTGGGAATGCTGCTTGGATCCAGGACCACCCCGGGGGTGCGTTCCACTGTTTAGCCGTTTGCACAGGATAACTGAGGGTAAGCCTTTTTATTAATGATTATAGAATTTCCTTGAGAGAAATTGTTTGTGTATATCTTGTTTACATGTGGGGCATGGACCGGTTACTTTCTCAACCTAAGGGCAGTTCTTCACTTAGCCTAAGGTCAGTGTTGCCTTTAGCCTGAGGGCAGTGGTTATTTTGGCTTGAGGGAAACTTCTTCCGTGCATGTGGGAAATAGACTCTGTGCCTGAGGGAGACACTTTGCACGCCTGAGGGAAATATCTGTTATGCCTGTGGGAAATTACATGCCGGTTGGATTCAAATTACCCGAGGGTAATGGTTTGCGTGTATGAGGACACTGACAGTTTACATAGAAATTCATTGTGGTGGTTTCTTAAATAATAAATAATTAAATGAATATTAAAATGGCAATAACTGGTAATCTAAGTTACTTTTGAGTAATTCTTAGTTTATTTCATTTACTTTTACACATTTTTGTTGCATGTTTACAAATTCTTGAGCATGGGCCTTTGGTGGGTGCCTACTGAGATTATATCTCCCACCTTGTTTGGGTCATTATTTTCGGCCCAAACAGATTACATTTCTGTGGGTGTGGATAAGGGCAAGGGTTCTTGTAAAGGTACTTTATTGCTGCTAAGGAGTAGGGGAGAATGGGACTGGGCTTAGGCTCATGATGATGCCGGCTATTTTGTTTTGGTTTTGTTGTACTCTGTATTGTACTGTACTGTACTATTTTGTAACATGTTCTGGCTATTTTCTTAGAACATAATACATGTTGCATCATTATCTATATAACGGTTGGTTATCTTTTAATGCAATTGTTTATTTTTAATGTGTATGGTTTATTGCTTCCATTGTTGCTGTATTCTTTCTATTTTATTCTGCTACGCTAAAATTTGAAAAATGAGGGCATGATTTCCTCGCTATCAGACTTGGGCCCTCGCTGCTAGTCAGTAGCCTCTGGCATTTGTGGAAATGCGCTTGAGGTCACGTGGTGAACTAGGTTCGGGGCACCTGTTGAGTGGCAACCAGAACTAGGACGTTACAATTTTTTATAAAAAACTCAATGTATAGCTTAAAATCCATGTAAAATTTGATTAATAATCAATGAAATATTAAAATACCCTTCTCTTTAGTTGTAATAATTCTCTCTCTAATGTTTGACAACATGTTCAATGGAAATACTTGTTAAAAAGTATTTTTTTTAAAGTATTCCCACTCCATATATTAATCTTATTCCATTGTCTTGGTGCTTTTAATCAATTCCCTCTATTGATTGACCTCACAATCTAAATAATAAACACCTAGAGTATCATTATTTGTATCCGAATAATGAAGAAAAAAATATATTTCCCATTGAATTGACCCACTATTCCATGACTAGTGGATCGGAAGATCTACAAAATGTCAATGATCATTTCCACATAAGGTAATCAATATCTAGTTTCTCCCACTTAGGTGAAGGAGTAAATTCCACATTATTAAATTTATTTTTTATAGATTGATACATCTTGGTAATAATTTCTGTTAAATATAAAACTCCACCTCCCAAGGCATTGGCGGTGTTGTTCATGAAATCACATGATTGTCCCTCCATGTGTTATTTTCCTAGTTTCACAATGTTCACACCATTTTATAAAATAGAAAAGGTTTGACCAAAACATAAGTCATCAATTTCTTATTAAATATTTCATTTCTATCTGAAATAAACCCAAAATCTATATCTTATAGAATCCATATGTTAATCGTTTTTTTAAAACAAAGCCTCTTTGGTGATTAATTATAAACATACTTTCACTAAGTTAATAAATGAATATTCTCCAATCATAATTCAGAAATTAACTAAATTATGTAATGATACCAACTATAGTTACCCAACATAAACTTTCATTACTATTAAATTTTTATAAAATTAAAAAAATGATAAAAATCGTGGATAAATTTTTTTAGCTTATTATGAAAAAATAAGACTATATATTACATTTACAAAATAAAACATAGTCATTATTGCTTTCTTTCTTCCCTATCTTCTTATAGGCCATTATTTATCCTTATTAAAAGTATTCACCAGAGGATATAAATCCAAAAGGGGGTAAACTTAACACCTAGAAATAGGATGTATAAGAGTCATTAAGTAACATAAGTTGTGTCATAAAAATCGTCATCTTAACATTATATTCATGAGAGGAAACATTATATAAAAGAGTGGAATGTGGAAATGCCTAAAAATGAAACATCATGTTTTAGGGGTCAACTACCAAATATAGTTTTGAATAGATACATGATCTTTTTCATGTATATTTCCATTTATATTATGAGATAAATCACATTACCCAATGCATTAGAGTAGAATATTTATCTGGTCAATCCCATTGAATCATAACATTTAAATGGACTATATAATTTTCGGTACACCTTTCACATCATAAAATTTAAATTATCCTGCATTACCCATAGAATGTATATCAATCATGAACATAATTTAACCCATTAAAAAGAATGGATTTAATTTGATATATAACCCAATCTTGAATAACCTTTGTGGTTTTCATAAAATAGTTGTAATAACATACATTGTATAAGAGTCATCGATCATGAGTAAAGAAGAAAAAATATCAAGATAAGTAAAAGGTGTGTTATTTGAAATTAGATATATTTTTGGAAAAATAATTGAATTTGTCATAAAATAAGATTGGAATAATTTAAATCCTAGAAAAGAAAAGGGGAAGAAAAAAAGTGATATTTAAGGAACATTAAAGAAACATTCTCACTGTAAATGGAGTGATAAAGGGAAAAACCAAAGAAATATAGCTGGGTTAGTGAATCCCCTTACCTTATGTATAAATTATTTCTACAATTTAATATCCTAGATAATAAAATTATTTTCATTTATTAACAAATCCACGCCATTTTATACATTAATATGATTTATTATATTTTTATTATGATTATTTATTGTCTTTTTGATGATTTATGGAGTTTAATTTTATTAGTCAGGAGTGTTTATTTTCTTGTTTTGGATGATGGATTTACCTATATACATGAAAGGATGTTCATGTAAAATGAGGATAAATATCCAGATTTATTATTTTATGTTATTAATGGTCATCTAGAATATAAAATAGTCTTATAAAGAATTTTTTATATGATGTGAGGATGAATCCTTTGATAAAAGTTAATGATAATCATTTTAGGTCAATTTTTGCAGTTTTCAGTCACAACAAACTCATTTTGTATTATTATTTATAATTACATATATATGTTCGTTATATAACATAAAAAAATATGAAAATATAAATTATACAATCCATGTCAACCATTTTAATTTTTTTATTACCAGACTTGATTTTTTTGAAGTAAAATGAAAACTTTTCATCCTAAAAAGTGATAAATCGTCACATAATAGAGGAAATTTTAATTTCTAGAACAAAAGAGAGGGGAGAAGGGTTTTGATGATAAATTAATCCATTATCATAATAAAATTATAGTATATATATGGGGTATTATTCGTAATACCATTTGGATGAGGGGGAGATGATGAGAGAATATGTAAATAAAATAACATTAAAATAAATAAAAAGAAATTAAGAAGAAAAAAAGGATTTTACCTCTTCATTTCTTATCCTTCAGATTCTCATTTTCAAAATTGGTTATTTAATTTTATTAATTCCAAAGGCTCATGGATGTGGGGTATATGCTTGGTAAGAGTATTGAGAATAATTTTTACAAGATGCAATGATTGAGAAGTGTGAAGAGTGTAGGAGGTGAGGGGTGGTATTTTTATTACAGGAGAGGGGTTCTATGTCATTATTTTTTCATTAGTTAATTATTTTGGCATAAGATAATAAATAGTGATGATTAAACGACAAAATTAACTAATGAAAGAAGTATAGTTCAAGATTATTATATTACCTCATCCATATATCATCAATGTCTCATCCATGGCACAGAAATTAATTTATTTCATAAATACTTATATTCATTATTCACTAAAAATTCTAAAAATTTGAAAGAAATACCAAAAAAACACCATTAAATTATTTAGAAATAAGTAATCCAAAAATTAAATCAATTTTTTGAAAGAAATACTAAATATAAAAAAATAATTTTAATAAATATCATCATTTACTTGGAAAATAGAAATTTTTAAAATTAGAACTAATTTTATAACATTTTGAAAACTGTTGTTAATTCTCATTAAATTTTGTTATAATCATAAGACAACAAAATATTAATTTATTAAAATAATTTATTAAAATAAATTACTTTTAAAGACTTAAATTAGTAATAAAAGTGTAAATAAACATTTATGGATAACAAAAATACCAAAAAATATTTTTTTATTTTAAAAATATTTACTTACATATTCCATTAAATAAATACATCATATTTTCATTCATAAGATACCTAATTTTTTTTACATTCTTTTGGGTGTTTACTAATCTCTTAGTGGATTTACTATTATTAATGGTCACTTTAGTATTCCAATGGTCATGTTATCATTCCATTGGTAATGGTTTAATAACTTCTATAAATACCTCTTATCTCATTAATTATTCATTTATAATTTTCGTATTGTATTCTTAGAGTTATTTTATGTTTTTATACTATATGAAGTAATTATAATAATTTAAATCTCATTGATAATTTTTTTTGTGGTTTCATTGTTCCCCATTGTGAAATTTCACCCCAAAAATTTTTTTACATTCTCTGGTGAAAACAACTAAGGGTATTTCACCATTCTCACTTCCTCTAGTTCCCAGGTTACCAATTTGTACTTATGGGTTATACATAGTTTTTTTAAAAATTTATTAGTGTTGCTGCATATAACATTATATCTCTAGTCAAATATCATCATTGGATGCTCCTTATAAAAGATATTATTTTCCAACTATATCACCTCTCAATTCAGTACATGTATGTTATATGGTATGTAATTTTTTTGAGGGATACATATAATACATCATGTACTTGAGACATGGTAGGTAGAAGTTATATTTGATAGGCCAAAGCTCCTGCACGATCAGAATCTCAAAGGATACCATGTACCTCTAACTTAGAATTCTTTTCATCCAAAATCTCATGACCAATTTCCTTATGATATTTAGAGGAATACCATGTCTCTAACCTCCTACTCTAGGTATCATCGACGATTTTCTTCGTCGATCTTCTTGTGACTGTGGGTTATTGTGATGTGTTGTTGAATGGTTTTCACCTCTTCCACAATTTTTTGTTCATTTCAAGACCTAGCGACTGATATTCACTACCATTATCCCATCATTCTGGTGTTATACATATTTTCCAATAATGAAATTTATATGAATCCATTTTAATTCTCATGTAGAAAAATTTATTGTAAGAGAACTCCTCCACAGGAATATATTAGTCCCATCCCCCTTTTATGGCCATAAGACATACTTTCAAAATGTATTTCTATTTATGAATTGTCTACATATATTGTCCATCAGTTTGAGGATGATAATCTGTAATGGAGTTCACCTCAGTGTTTGAAAATATTGGTTATTTTTTTAGAACATGCAAGTGAATCGTAAATTTCGATCGAATAGAATCGATTGTGGTACTCCATTCATACATACCACATATCTGATTTTTATCTTTGCAAGTTTATCCAGTAAAACAGCTTCTCGAATTGAGATAAATTGAGTTGTCTTTGTGACACATCCAACAATAACCCATATAGGATTATTTCATCTTGACGCCTTCAAAAGTCCATTCATAAAGACCCTAGTGATTCAATCTAAACTCCATGTTTGTATGGGTAATGTTTTCATCATCTCCTTAGAAAATTTTCATCCTTCATTTGTCGACATACCAAGAACATTGATATATATTTTGTGATATCCTTCTTCATGTTGTGCCTCTAATAGTTCTCTCATATATCTTGATACATCTTTGTGCTTCGTGTGTGAACATAGAAGGTTGATATATGTGTGTAATTAAAGAGATCCTTCTTTATCATTAGGTCAGATGGTACACATATACATGACCAAAATCTTACAATTCCATCCATGGTGATTTTAAACACCGGGGATTTCTACTTTTCCATAGATTCCACCTTCTTCTAAATTTCCACATAATTTCTTTGATAACCATTTTCTTCACCATGTGGGATGGTTGAGAAATAATTTGAGATAGGATTTATGATGTCCTTCCTTAATTTTTTCATTGTATATCCTTTAAAAATATAATAACATTGGATCCCTATCAATTCGCATCATTGAAAAATATTATGTATCTTTTCTAGTTATATCATAATCTACCATAAACACTTTTCCATGATGATAGTGGATTGAGAAATCCTAATATTTAATGAGCTCTAACCAACTCCTCTCATGCATATTATTTTATTTTTTTGGGAATATATATTTTATTCTATTATTATTAGTATATATTTCACACATTTCCAATAGAGATAATGTCACTATAATTTCTTGGAAAACAACACAGTTGTCAACTCCATATCATTTATGGTATAGTTTTTCTTTAACGACCCAAATATTTATTAATGAAAATTACTCTAGATCTAATTAAATGTCATATTATGAAAATTGGTTATATAACATCTGATCAACCTTGGTTTTATGTTGGTTAATTTTAATATACCATTACTAATTGATATCGTTACTAATATAGTTGTTGAAAAGTGATAACGTGATTAGTATAAAAATAGGGCTTTAACAAATATAATTTACTCAGACAGTGGAAGTGATTGCCTCATCCAGAAAAAATTCTCCCTAAGAAGCCCATTTTTTAGAGATCAGAAAGTGGTAGAGTCACTGGGCTTTACTCTTGACCAAGCCCGATCTGAGCTTCAACACGTTAAGCATGAACAGAACCACCTTCGAGTGAAGTAGAAGTTAATAGAGATTACCACCTGAGTGATGTTATCTGAGCCTCCCCTAGACACTTTCACCATCGCGCACCATACCCTAAGGTCATATTCGGGTTTCATAAGGGGTTAGGTAACAAGACACTAGCACTGTGATTATGTGAATTATTTTATTATAGAATAAATAAATAAATTTATTTTATTATTGTTACATTTTTTAATAGTTTTTTAAGCAGAAATATTTTTTTAGATAAAATTAGATTAAGATAACAATTTTGTGGAATTAATGGATCATTTAATTAAATAATTTTTTAATATAATATTATTACTAAAATAATTTTTATTAAATATAAATGATGATATAATCTTTATGAATACAATTTTATTTTTTATTAAGGTTTGAAATCTATTTTTTGTCAAAAACTTTTTATTTTCGATAAATGTCAGTTTATTTTTAAAAGGGAAAAATTCACTAATTTAGAATATTATTTTGGGAAAATAAACACTATCTTTGGAATAATGTTGTCAAATTTATCCGATGGTGATTTTTTGATACTTTAATGAGACATTCAAATTATTCGGTAAAAATTAAATACCGTTTAAATATATATTGTTTTTGATAACATCATAATGATCAAATAGTGATGTTATAATATGTTATAAATGGACTTCTTGAAAAATATATGTTTAACCACTTAAATAATGTGATTTTACATATTCTCATTTATTTTTAAAATCTTTAGTGGACCCTCCAATACTTATAAAACATTGTAACATTTGAAATGATTTCATTGAGAGTGTGACTCACCTTTACATAAGAATGCCTAAAATTTTGATAATTTTATAAATTGAAATTATAAAATAATTTTTTCCACCCCCATTTGGAAAACATCGTTGTAAAAACATGGGATGGTTTTTGGTTTTTGGTATTTTAATGTGTACTATCCAAAAATTAAATAATTAATAATTCCCTCTCTTTTCGTATATAAACATAACCATGATCCGCATTATATTCACTGAAAATCTTTGTATCTCGACCAAAATATGATCTCTTCTCTCTATAATCCTCCCAAAGTTCCCTAATATCCCAATAATCCCTTATCAAACCTTTCCCAAGCCTTTGGGAGCACATATCCTTATAAGGGATTTGATTCGATTTCATTTTTTACAATGTTTCTTAATATTTATATACTCTATAATTTTCAATTAAAAATTTTGGGGTATGATTTATGATATCCCAAATATATCTCTACTTATTTTTTAATGACGATAGTTCCATTTATTACTCATTATGGCATCCCATATACACCTGTCACCGTGCCGAAATTCCGTAAGATATTTCTCTCTTCTCATTTACATTCAAGAAATTCATTTGTTTTATGAATATAAATTCCATCACATATGTTGGGACTTTTATATATGACCCATATATTTTCCATTTCATTTATATATGAAGATACACCCCTTTCTCTCCAATAAAATGTTTTTATGAATTCTTATGTCACGTCGTTATGCTGTCGAAATTGCACTCCGATTTTCCACGCCAAAGTCATTGTGTAGTGAAAACCATGACCATTTATCTAACAAGGGTATTAAAATTTAGAAAAATTAACTTATTCATTATATAGTTACATGTATAAATTCCACATTTCATTATTGTGCAATTAAATATTATGTTTAATGAATCGGTGTTATATGATCCATGTGGCACACTAATGCATGAAATGAAATGATTAAAAAGGTTGTGCCCAGATAGCTCTCTAATGAATTGGGTAAAGATAATTATCATGATACATAAAGTGAAATGAGGGTTTACTCATTATAATTCATGTTCTATGAGGGTTTACTCATGCTTCATGTGCTATAAGCCTTGGATCCTAGTAATATCAGGTTAAATGTTGTTTCCACATTTCCATGTTCTGATAATCATGCTATATCATGCCTTTATGTCCATGTTTCTCTTATTCACCATTCATATTCCAATTTCCTAACATGTGTTATATTTTTCATGTTATTCCTTGTTTACACTCTTACTGGGTTTTATACCTCTATATTCTCTTATGCATTTCATCAGGTTATCCCATGAAATGCTAAATATGAAGCAATGTTGTGGGCATGTAAAATATGTTTTCAATAAATTTATTGTGTTTATGTTCTATGTTGTTTTATAATGTTCTTAATTACCCAATACACTAGACCTCTTGATCCATATAATTTTCTTATGTACAATACTATGTAATAAATCAGGTTTATTTGTGTTATAAATAGCAGGGCAGTTATAGTAGGTATCAATGGATATGTTTAGTTATTTTTGAGATTATGATTAGAAAACCCTAGTGAAATCCATAGGGATAAGACAATGTATAATATAAACATTCCTTAATTTTGGTGAGTACTAAGTAGGTGGTTTATGAATAAAATACATCCCTGTCTGGATACGAGCTGGTAGAGGTGTCTCTAGAAAAGATGCATCTGGGGGTAAAACCCGAAAACACCACTTTGAGCTAGACTCGAACTAGAACCGGTGCCTAACAACAGGCCTTGATGAACTCTTGGTTACAACACTCCTAGGAGATATTCTTTGGTAAATTCGTATTTATAGTATAAACCATTAATAAGGGAATAAAAAAATTCCCCTAAGAATATATGTTGGGACGTATATCATGGATACAATATATTGAAGCCTATTAATTCATAAGTTAAGGAAATAAAAGTAATTTATAAGCCATATGTTTCTGTCATTGGATTACCTTTTATGTGTTTTCCCTAACCTTCCTTTTATTCTAGATAATGGATGGTAATAGGGGGACTTATTCTAACAATTGATACAAATATTAATGTGATGGTTGTTCTAATGAGATGCCCAATCGGATGGGAGTAGGAAATGAAAACATGTTCAAGATAATCTCTTAGTTAACTCATGTTTTGAATAGAAACATGGGACAATAGTAACATTCACCCCCCCCAAAGAAAGAACATGCCACAATTGGGATCTTCATGAGACAAATTCCTCCTACTTTTAATTGATCATTTGATCCCTCGATCTCTGATCAATGGATCAACTCCATTGTGGATATCTTTTCCATCCTACAATTTTATGAACAAGAGAAGCTACTTCTGGATTCTTATCATAAGGAGGGTAAAGTTGATCAATGGTGGAAATTGATCAAAAATACAAATCCTGAGAAGTAGATCTAGGTGTTGTAATGGAAGGAATTTTAAAAATGTTTTTTGATAAATATTTTCCTCGCACCCTCCAACTTAAGAAGAAAAGAGACATACATTCCCTCAAGAAAAAAGATGTCGAATCCATCATAGTGTATGAGGATTCAACACAAGGCTTGCATGATATGCCTCCGGCTTTGTCATTACCCCTAAATGCAAGGTTGATCTCTTCTTTGGTGGGCTAAAACCTAGCCTATGGAAGGCCCTAGTGATCCATGACATTGAGTGCTATGAGGAAATTGTCTGATGTTCCCTCAAGGTAAGAATGGAGATCAGTGAATCTTATGGGAATCAAAAGGAGAATAAGTGTAAGAAAGAATTTAATTCTGGCGTTCTGATGGATAAATATAGTTGTTCTAAGAAAATTGAGCACCCCACTATAAAAATGTGCAAAAATAAGCACCACATAAATTTAATAAAGGGGATGAGGAAATTCCATAGGTGTGGAAGATAAGGTCACCTAGACATTAACTGCTTTCAAGATAACCCACAGCTATGATAGGGGATTTGAATGCTCGATTTGAACCTCAATGTGTTATTCATTGCTTTAAATACAAAGAAACATGGAACATTGAAAACCAGTGACCTAAGACGAGGGTTTTTTGTGGAAACTAACAACCTCCAGGGGAATAAGGGTGACATCTTTCCATCCCTACCACCGATGTGAACCATGAAAACTGAGTGGTGATTGGTACACTATTTATTCATTCAAGAATAGAGAACATACTTTTTTATTCTGGTTCTATGAATTCTTTTTTTCTGAAGGATTAGTAGAACGATCCCAAAACCACCAATAATCATGGAAGTATAGATGCCTGTGAGAACAGAATATATAGAAATCATTGCATCCCATGAATATAATTTCATCCCTATCATAATTTGTGAATTGAAATCTTGGTAAAACCTCCTCATACTACCTGTGGTAGAATTTAATTCAATTATTGGCTTGTAATTTCTTTCCTTATATATATCCAACATAAATTTTTGTGAGAGGGAAATCACTCTCCATATGGTGAATTGACCCCCAATTTTGTACAAGTGATAGGAGTATGGTGAATATTATTTAGAACAATCATCTCATGCATGGATATTACTACCCTATGAGAACTCATATATTTCTCAGATGATTGATTCTAAGTAAGCAACCACCCTTGAAAACAATCCTATTGTAAGAGAATTCATTGTAGTGTTTCCTGAAGAATTTCCTAGTCTTCCTCCTAAAAGATATGTTGAATTCTAAATAAAATATATGCCTGGGGTGTTACAAATATTCATGTTATGGTATATAATGGTTGTTGTGGATCTTGAGAAGCTAAAGAAACAACTACTGAAGAATCTTAATAATGGTTTTATGTGCCCATGTTCTTTTCCATGCGGTACACCAGTCCTATTTGTTAAGAAGATAGAGGGATCAATATGCATTTTCATTGATTATCGTGCGCTCAAAAAATTATGATAAAGAACAACTATCCACTTCCATTAATTGATGACTTGTTCGATTAGAAACTTGGAGAAAAATTAGTCTACCCAGAGGATTTGTGGTTGGATATAACTAACTAAGGGTGAATAAGGAAGATATCCACAAGACTGCTTTTCTTACAAGATGCAGGAACTATGAATATATATTAATGTCTTTTAGACTCACTAATTCTCCAAAAATCTTCCTGAACATGATGAATATATTCTTTAGTGATTGCCTCAACATATTTGTGGTAGTATTTATATATGATATTCTAATAAGCTTCAAAACCATGGAATAGCATGAGAAGTATCTATTCACTATACTAGAGTCCTTGAGAAAAGAAAATCTCTTTATAAAGATCAGAATGTGTGAGTTCTGGTTGAAGGAGCTCTCATTATTAGGTGATATCATCACAAGCAATGGGATAACTATGGATCCCTTCTAGATTGTTGTAATTTATGGATGGTCAAGGCCAACATTGGTAACAGATATCCATAGAATCTTGGGGTATAATGGATATTATAGCCAATTTGTGAGAAATATTTCACGATTTTCCAACCCTCTTAACAATCTAACTCAGAAGGGAGTAAAGTAGTCTTGGAGTGATGAATGAGAAGATAACATTAATGAGTTGAAAAATGGCTTATCACTGACCACATGCCCACACTACCCACAATTGTATAACTTTTTTGTTATTAAATGATGCTTGGAAGAACGTTACGAGTTTTTTGTTGTTGCAGAATGAAAATTTCATTGCATGTGCTTCAAGGAAATTGAAATTTCTTGAGAAAAACCACCTAACAAATGATCTGGAGTTGGATGAAGTAATCTTCACATTATAAATTTGGAGACATTTCTACTTTGGCGGAGTATGAAATTTATATGGATCACAAAATCCTCAAGTATATATTCTCACCGAAAAATGTTAACATGCGCCAATGAAGATCATTATATCTGGTCAAAGACTGTGATTGGTCAATCCGTTTCCACCCTGGGAATGAAAACAATGTGTTGGATTCTCTACGTAGAAATGACCCAACAATTCTATCATTAATGAGAATTTAAAAGGACCCAGTCTTCATATATTTTAGGACGATGTACATGGGAATCATAAATAAGGTAACATCATCAATCCTTTCACAAATGATTGCTCAACCATCTCTTTTAGATAGGTTAAAGGATCCTCAAAATGTTGATGTGGGAATTCAGTGGAAAGTTGAAACTATCATAAGAGTTAAATCTTATGATTTAAATGTTAATGAATAAGAAATTGGTATATTTGGGTCAAGACTATGTGTTCCATTAAATCCAAATTTAAAGAAATGACATTTGTATTATGCACATAGTTCAAATATCTCTATTCTCCTAAGAAACAAAAAGTTGTATCAAGATCTCGAAGATCCTTATTGGTGGGATAAAATTAATAAGGTGATCACCATGTATACATAAACTTTCCTTGTATGTCAGAAAGTGGAGGTTGAGAAGAAAAATTCTACGGGGAGGATCCAACCGTTATCCATACCAGCATGGAAATGGGAGAAAATAACCATGGACATTGTCACCAGAATTCCAAATAAATCTAATGGAAAGAATGTTATTTGGGTTGTTTTGGATCGTTTTACAAAGTCTGTACACTTCATTTCAATTTGAAAGGATTTATCATTGGATCAACTAGCACAGATATATATCAGGTAAGTGGTATGTCTGCATGAAAACCCACTATCTATTAAATATTATCGAGATCCAAGATTCACCTCTATGTTCTTGAAGAGTCTTCAACATTCATTGAGTAATGATCTAAAATTTGGTACAACTTATCATCCTCTGACTGAGGGAAAATCTGAGCAGACCATCAAATAACTTGAGAACATGTTGAGAGCATGGTCAATTGAATTCAAGGGAGGATGGGATCACCATCTTCCTTTGGTTGAGTTCTCTTACAATAACAGTCTCCACAAAAGAATCCAAATGTCTCCTTATCAATCCCTTCATGGGAAGAGGTGCAGAACACATGCATTTTGGGATGATGTTGGGGAGCGTAAACTCCTATGACTAGAAATGGTCTATGAGATAATATAGAAGGTTATAACCATCTAGCAACACATTAAAGCCTCTCAAAGTCCACAAAATATCTATATTGACAATCTTCGATGAGACCTAGATATTGACGTTGGAGACAGGGTATTCCTCCGCATATCACCATGGAAGAGAGTTATGAGAATTTATAAAAAGGTAAATTATAGACCAAGTTACATAGTCCATTTTGAGATCCTTGATTGCATGGTAGTTGTGTCTTATTGACTAGCTCTCCCACCAAACCTATCTCAAGTACATGATGTATTACATGTATCACTTTTGAGGAAGTATATACCTAACCCATCACATGTACTCAATCCAAAGGTGGTACCATTGGAGAATAAACGCTACTATGAAGAGAATCTGGTGAAGATCATAGATCATGGGGAAAAGGTTCTACAAAACATGACAATGTCCAATGTCATGGTGTTGTAGAAAAACGAAAAATTTGGATAAGAAATGTGGGTATCCAAGGAAGTGATGAAGTAGAGTTACCCTCGTCTGTTTTAGTGTGGGTAATGGAAATTTCATTGGAGAAATTTCATAAGCGGGGATGATTTTAACGACCCAAACATTTATTGAGGAAAATTCCTCTTGATCTAATTAAATGTATTATTATGTAAAATAGTTATATAACATATTTGTTTCCTTGGTTTTATGTTTTATATTTTAAAATAATATTAATAATTTTTACCCTTACTAATATATTAATTTAATAGTGATCATATTATTAGTATAAATATAGGGATTTAACAAATCCAATTTACACAATCAAGGGATTAGATGGCCTCATCTAGTAGAATTTCTTCATTGAGTGACCATTTTTCAGAGCTCAGAAAGGAGGTAGCATAATTGGTATTTTCTCTTCACCAATACCTACCCGAGATTCATCACGTTAAGCTTGAATGGAACCACCTATTATATAAGTGTATGTTAATAGAGATTACCACCCAAGCGATGTCATCTAAGCCTCCCTAAGAGTATGTCACCATCACACACCATACCCTTAGATCATATACTAGTGTTATAAGGGGTTATGATAAAGACCCTATCACTATGATTATGTGCAATATTTTTGTATATAATAAATAATATATATTAATTTTATTATTATTAATTTTTAAATCTTTTTTAAAAGAAGAAATTGTATTCTTAGTAAATATTAAATTAAGAAATATATTTTGATAAATTAATGGATTTTTGAAATAAATAATATTTTAACAAAATATTATTACTAAATTAATTTTTAATAAATATAAATTATTGTATAATTTTTATGGAACAAACATGTTCAGGAGCCGGTCAAGCCCGTTCCTAAAAAATTATAATTTAAAAAATAGAGATAGTTGAATTACAAAGGGTTTACAAGTCCAGGAGTATGAAACTCCAAGCATTCCCAAATAGACAAAATGGGAACAAAATTTAGGGGGAATAAAAGACCATCCAGATGATGCCTCCACAATAGCCCTCTTTGAAAGCACATCAGCAACCTAATTGGCCTCTATATAAATATGGGTTACATCAAGATATATTCCCCCAAGCATCCATAGACAGTTGATCCGGGAAGGAATCATTTTCCATGGTATGAATCTGGATCGGGTCTTTAGGATGTGAGCCACAGTGGTGGAGTTAGATTCCCAAAAAAGGTGACTCCATCCATAGTGAGTGTCATACCTTTTTTTCTTTGATCATAGCCCATAGCACTACTTCAATCGGCATTTCATTACCAATATAGTTTTGGAATCATCCTTTAACAAATCCCCGATGAGTGCAGATGATGTTGCCACATCCTGAAGGCCCTAGTGCACCAGAAGCTGCCCAATCAACATTCACTTTCATCCATACTATAATGGGAGGAATTTATCTAATGGATTCATGGACAAGAGGTTTTTTGGTTCTTCCAATTACACTGAAATCCCTCAGAATAAAATACTATAAATTGACATTCCTGAAAATTTTTGTTTTACCATTAAAATACTGTGATTTTAGGTTTGTTTCATTTTTTTTACAAAGCCTTAGTGGACCCTTCAAAAATAGTATAACATTTTAACTTTAAAAATATTTTCCTTGAGAGTGTGACTCCCCTCCACCAAAGCAAGCCTAATATTATAAGAATTATGGAAATTGGACTTAAAATATAATTTTTTCCACTCCCCTTTGGAAAAAACCCTAGGCCAAAACCATGGTATGGTTTGAGGTTTTGATTAGATTAATGTGTAGTGCCGTAAATCTAAATAATAATGAATTCCCTCTATTTTCCTATGTAAACTCACCGAAGCTCACACTTACTATACCCTAAATTCCTTGGGAGATTAACCAACCTATTCTCTACACCTTCTAGAATCACCCCAAGTATCCATTAGCTCCCAAGAAGCCTCTCTCAAGCCTCTCCCAAGTCATTGGAATAACACTTCCATGTAAGGGATTTCTTCCTCTCTCATTTTTTGTCCAAGATTATTTTTGTATTTATACCATTTTATTTTCAATTAAAAATGTTAGGGGTTGATTTCTCAACTCCCCAATAATTCTGTCATTAGGTTTTAACGATTAAATACCCTTTTATATCTCATTAAGTCCTCCCATGTACACCTATTACCAAGTCAAAATTCTATAAGGTACTTCTCTCTCAACATTTACATTCAAGAATTCTTTTGTTTTATGAATCTAAATTCCATTTCATATGTGGGGAAATGTATCTATAGGACCCCCTTACTATTAATTTCAAGCACATATAATGATACACCACTTTCTCTCTCATAAAACATTTTTATAAATTCTTATTTCATGTCGTTATGCTCCTAAAATTTCATGGTGATTTTGCAAGCCAATGTCATTATGTAGTGAATACCATGCTCATTTATCTATCATGGGTATTCACCTATATTAACATTTACATATAGTAACACCTGATACTTTTATAAGAAATATTTTGTTTTTATTTTATATAAACCATCAAATAAATCTTTCACTACACACAACACTATCTTGTCTTTCTATACACGCAATCGCGACCTTCCTTGATAGCTTGTGTCGTACACAATACTGAGTTTCACTAAACAACGATATGCTATTAAAATATTACTAAATCTGGAAGTTATGAATAGTAATAACCACTTTTTGAAATTTTTTAAATTTTATTTTTCAATATGGACTTCATTTTTGGATTCAGAATATTGAAATTATCCTAGGGTGAAATTTTGGTATTTTTCTAGAAACTTTCAATTTTTGATGAATAGTGAAAACACTAGGTTACAATTTAAAAACCGACATTTTATTTAAATAATTATTTATTTTATTTAAATTTATTTTAGGTCAAAATTGATACATAATACCTATATACGTTTAATGTAATTCATTGAAGTAATTTTATAATAATTTAAGATATATAAAAATTTTATTGAACTTTTCCCCGTCTTTTACCCACCTCCTAGGAGAATTTTCAAATTAACATAAAACATAATTTTACCGCTTTTGTGAGTGGAATTTCAAAAACTCGAGAGACACGGTTGATATCAGTAAGTAAAATTTGGTTCAATGAGATGAAAATAATTTTTGGTGAATAGTAACTTTTTCCTTTTATTTGCCACGGCTAAAAGTAAATAGGGTAATTAAGGGTAAAAATGATATTATTATTACCCTAACACATGTACTAATTCTATTGGATAAGTTTAATTCGACCAAAAACAACCTTAGGAATAAAATATGACCATTTAGGCCCACTTGGATTAGATTAGGACATTTATTATTAATTTAATTAAAGAAGGGTTAAAATAGTTAAAATCAATGTATAATAAGTAAATAATTTTTAATATAGGGTTATACATGAGATAAATTAGACTATAAATATTAATTAGAAAGATAAAAATATTTCCTACATAATGTTATTTTATTTTTAATTTTTACACTTTAAATATTTTAATTTATTTATGACACAATGATGATGCAGTAATTATATTATTAATGAAATATTGACATAATTGATGTTATAAATACCCAAAAAAATTGTAATTTGAAACTTTTTAAAAATTAAACTACATTTTTAGGTTAATATGACATGTTATTATTGATTAAATTAACTTTTTTAGAACTAATATTTCTGTTATGAGTTTCACAAAAATAAATTACTAAATACTGTCAAATTTGACAGAAAATAGTTTTTAAAACAAATATTATATTATTAATTGTTATTTTATTCCTAAAATTTTATGGTTCGGCCAATTGACTTTTATACGGCTATATATATTAATAATAAACAACTTGGGGTTCTTTTGGCTTGTTATAGTAAGTTTATTAACCTTATAGTGTAAGAACACAAGAAGACACAGTAAAAGTAAAATTATTTAACTAAAAGTGAAATCTAAATGATAAGGTTAAAAAAGGAACCTAAACTTGTCTAAATTCTATTGGATGAGAGGATTTCGACCCAAACCTACCTTATTTTAGAAATAAATCAATTTGGAGCTATTTAAAACTGAATATGACTTTATAATAAAATAATATTTTTAGTTTTTTCAAAGGTGCCCCTCTCCTTCCTTATAAAAGGGCACCTCCTCCCTCTCTTCCTCACACCACTTTGATCCTTCAAGATCTGAAAAACCCTGCCAAATTCACTTCTACACTTTCCTAGAAACATCCTAGAGGTCCTGGTATTCTTCAAAGACCAATTTTGGTGCCCTAAAAGGAGGTCTCAAAGAGGCGCTTCAAAGAAGAGGTAATGTCTGTTACCGATTCTTTCAACTTTATTTCTTCTTCCACTTATTTTTCTTTAGTTGTTTCATTATGAAGTAATAACATCAGTATCACTCATATACTTATATGTTATTATAATTATGAAACAACTCAATTTCACCATATATCCATCCTATGGAAAACGAAATCACTGCATGTGCATACGTACGGAATACCGTCTCCACGCCGTGGTGTAATCTATTTTCCACCACCACCTTACTTGGATGGGTATAATGGTGTAAATAATAACTATAAATAATTATTTTAAATTGATATTTATTCTGAAATAGTATACATACACTCCATTACAATTTCACGATCATGGGAACGATATCATTGCTCGTGCGTATGTACGAAATACCGTCTCCACGATGTGATGTGACTCGTTCTACGTGATCTTCATTGTATAAGGATTATATACATGAATTGAATTAATATGATATATATTACACTAATACCATTCTGTAAATTAGTTATCTATAACCCAAAAAGAAGAATAAGAATTTATTCGACAAAACATGCATAAGAACAAAAAGAAATAAACACCTGAATAACAAGTAACAATGAAATATTACTAATAAGAAGCTAAGAATATGACCATATATGATATCATAACAATGGGTATGATTCTGGAATAAGTCAATGACATTATTCATATCATTATACAGGAGGTTCGGACACTAACAAAGCAAATCGGACCTAAGGTAAGGGAAATATCACAATCACATTTTTATCTAAGATTGTTTATACATTGGAATTTACTGGGGTATATTTTATCATCCACATCCATTTTCCCTCAATATGTAATATTATTTACATCCACCTAAAATTGTTTAAATCCAATTTTACCCTTATGTGAGTTTTTAGTAAAAGATATGAAAGAAATATTTTGTCGTTTTTCATACGACGTACTTTTTGACTTTTCCGACAAGAGTACGAGAAGAATGTCTTTTTTTAACTTATACGGCATGAATGGATTTTTAAAACATTATTTCCAAGAATCTTACTTTACTAGTTATCAAGTTTATTTTTAATCAACTTCTTTTAGTTTAGAATTTTATGACATGTTAATAAAGGAAAAGTGTTTTTGAAGTAGAAAGGATATTTTCCTCAAGAATGGAGTTCAAGTGTTTTATCAAAATTATTTTCCATCTAAGACAATAAAGGGTTCTGTTTCTATCCCTATTATTGAATTGATTTTATTATGTTGTGATGGAATTATTTTTATGAATTCCTTTATCTTATATTAATTGTTTTATGATGTCACGATGTTTAAAAATCCCTTCTTTATTACATGGGTTATGCTATGATGTATGGTTTTTGATTTTGTGGCACACATAAGAATGGTATCATTATGAGATGGGTGGGACCTATATCTCCCTCCAATTCATTGGGAAAATATTTCATATCTCATGAGATATACATGGCTGGAACGGTAGGTTAAACCGGTTCAGTGAAACAGGACTGAAACGAGGAGTGAAATCAGTTCAGAAATGGACTTTGTCTACTAAGATAGTCTTGGAAATGAGTCCTGACTAATAAGAAATGATTTTCTATGATTATGTGTGTATTCCACAAAGATTCATGTTTTATGTTATGATTATTGTGATTACATTTCACTGCCATGATTTATCCCATGTTATGAAATTATGATCTCTTTTGTAGGGTATGATTTCCAAAATGTTATGTTCTTATGAATATGATGTGATTGATATTTCTTTTGTTTACCCTTACTGAGCATTTGATCTCACCCTTTTGTATGTTTTATTTCCCCAGGTCAGGAAGAAGTTTATTAAGTAAGATATTCCAAAAGGGACTATAGATATGATTAAATAAATGGGAGAAAGTGCAGATTCTATATGAACCAGTTGTTTATGTTTCCCGGTTTCTAAAGACACTATACCTATACGGTCCTTTCATGGTTTTGTTATATGTTGTAATAAGTTTACTTCAATTTTAAATTACTAACAATGTATGTAAAGTATGGGCCGTTATAGTTGGTATCAGAGGAAAGGTATAGTCAACCTTTGGAAACTAGGATGTGAAACCCTTAGTAATAATCCTACGGATAAGTCTAAGCATAGAAAAAAATCTTAGTGGTTTAGAAATGGCCATGAATAACCAAGGATAAGACCTTAAGTGTGAAATTTTATTCTTGATTGTGTGGTTTTCCTATTATAATTAGTGTTTCTCACACTATTATTCTTGGTTTTAGTCAATGGATGGAACTCAAAGGAACCGTGTTAATGCGGAATGCAACGGGCAATGAAATGATTGTCCCCCTGAGCAACCAAACGTTATGGGAAATAGAATGCAAAATCTTGTAGCCATGCTCACACAACTTTCGCAAGCTATGAATCATGCAAGACTTCCAAATGAGCAAAGGAAGGAGCAACATTCTGTTGAATCCTTTATGAGGCAGCATTTACCCTCATTCAGCGGGTCTACTGATCCATTAGTTGTTGAACAATGGATCAGTACTACCGAAAAGATATTTTCAGTTCTATAATGTTCTGAACATGATAAAGTCATCTTAGCAGTGTATAATTTGGAAGGTGATGCTGATCAATGGTGGAATCTTATCAAGAATAAGAGGCCAAGAGATGAATTTGAGTCCATGGAATGGGATGAGTTCAAGAAATTATTTTTTAATAAGTAATTCCCTCGTATTCTCTGAACAAATATGGAGAAGGAGTTTCTTGAACTAAAGCAAAAGGATGGTGAATATGTTGATACCTATGAAGAAAATTTTACAAGACATGCAAGGTACACTTCTGGTATTATTATCCAACCTGAGAGTAAGATCGATCGATTCTTTAGGGGCTTAAAACCAAGTCTTTGAAGGGCGTTATCCATAAGGGACTTCAATATCTACGAGGAAATCGTTCGATGTGCTCTCAAAGTTGACATGGAGATTTGAGTAACCCATCATTCATATGGGTTTGATAAGAAGAGGAAAATGGAATTCAAAGGAAAATCTAAAGAGCACACTGAAAAGAAGATGAGTTTTCCCTTATGCTCAAAGTGTGGAAAGAAACATGGAGGGGGTTGTCTTAAAGGGACAAGTAAATGTTTCAAATGTGGAAAGGAAGGTCATCAGGCATTTGAATGCCGCAACGATGGGAAGAAGATGTCTAGTGATGCGAACAATGAAAAGGCTACACTGAGTGCACCTCCTACACTTCAATGTTATAAGTGCACGGAAATGGGGCATTATGCCAATCAATGCCCTAATCCAAGGATTGATGATGATGATCGATGTCAAAAAACTCTTAAGGCTACAGAAATTGGAAAGTCAAATGCAATTTCTATCAGCGATGTGGAGTACGATAACGAAGTGGTGAAAGGTAAACTAACCATCCACTCTAAAGTAGAAAATGTTTTATTTGATTCTGGATCAACCCACTCCTTTATTTCTGAATAATTTTCTAACAGTATCACCATATTACCTCAAAAATTAGATGTTGAGTTAGTTGTGACAACCCCTAATGGAAAAACAGTCGCATCAAAAGTTTACAATTATTATCCAATTGTTGTTTGTGGGAAAGTGCTTCATGCAAATCATGTGATATTACCTATAGTGTAATTTGACGTGGTTCTTTGGCATGGATTGGATTTATCTATATAGATCTCATATAAATTTCCAAAGGGAAGTCACATTTCATATTCCAGATCAATATTCGATCATCTATCGATGCAAGGATGAACATAACCTTCCAGTGTAAATTTCTTCCATCTTATGGGTCTTGATTCCACTAAATGAAGGTTATTTATCTCAAATAGTTGGTGATAAACTCATGATTAATAATATGTCATTTGTACGAGAGTTTGACGATGTCTTTCCGGAGGAATTTTCGGGTCTTCCACCAAATCGTGAAGTTGAGTTTTCAATAGAACTCGTACCGGGTGCTTTACCTATTTCAAAGACACCTTATAGAATGGACCCAATTGAGTTACAGGAATTGAAGAAGAAGCTCCAAGATAATCTTGATAAGGGGTTCATATTCCCTAGTGTGTCACCTTGGGGAGAACATATTCTGTTTGTTAAGAAGAAAGATGGATCAATGAGTCTCTGCATTGACTATCGAGAACTTGACAAGATCACTATCAAGAACAAATATCTTCTCCCACGCATTGATGACCTATTTGACCAACTACGCAGATCTCAATACTTTTCCAAGATTGATCTCCATTCAGGGTATCATCAATTAAGGGTCAAAAGAGAGGATATACCAAAGACGGATTTCCGTACAAGATATGGACACAATGAATTTATACTGATGCCATTTGGTCATTCTAATTCCCCTGTTATCTTCATGGATCTAATTAATATAGTCTTTAGAGACTATCATGATCAGTTTGTGGTAGTCTTCATTGGCGATATTGTTGTCTATTCAAAGAGTAAGTAAGAACATGAAGATCACTTGAGAATTATATTGAATACCTTGAGAAAGGAAAATCTTTATGCCAAATTTACCAAGTGTGAATTTTGGCTTCAAAAATTTGCATTTGTGGGTCACATAATCTCAAAAGAGGGGATATCTGTGGATCCAGCAAAAACAGAGGTTATCGAAAGATGTTCGAGACCAACAATAGTAATTGAGATCTAAATTTTTCATGGTTTGGCTGGATTTATCGAAGTTTTGTGAAAGATTTTTCACGATTATCTAATCCACTCACCAGGTTGACTTGGAAAGGAGTTAAGTTTGTTTGGATGGAGGAATGTGAAGAGAATTTCATGGAGTTGAAAAGAAGGTTATCTAGTGCACCGGTACTCACACTTCCTTGTAGTGGAGAAAGGTTTGTGATCTACATTGATGCATCCAAGAAGGGATTAGGGTGTGTTCTCATGCAAAATGATATGGTGATAGCATATGCCTCACGACAGTTGAAAATGCATGAGCAAAATTACCCAACTCATGATTTGGAGTTAGCTGCGGTAATATTTTCATTAAAGATTTGGAGGCATTATCTTTATGGATAAAGGTGTGTTATTTATACTGATCAAAAAGTTTAAAGTATATTTTCACACAAAAGGCGATGAATATGCGCCAAAGAATATGGTAGGAGCTGATTAAGGATTACGACTTCTCAATCCATTACCACCTTGGGAAAGCAAACAAGGTGGAAGATGAATTAAGATGACCAGACCATGCTAGTTTATCTATGATGAGGATCACAAAAGATCCAATATTTATGGATTTACAAAGGATGGATCTTGGAATTATAATGGAAGGGGAAAAATATTATCTTTCTCAAATGAATGTTCAACCATCGGTACATGTGATGATGAAAGAGGCACAAAAAGAAGATGTAGAGTTACAAAAGAAGGTTAGAAATGTTCCTGAATTCAACCTTGATTGTGATGGGATAATAATGTTCAGGAATCGGTTTTGTGTTCCTACCATCCCCAAATTAAAGAAGGAGTTGTTGGATGAGGCTCATAGGTCGTCATTATCTATTCATCCTGGAAGCACGAAGATGTATAGGGACCTGAAAGAGTACTTCTGGTGGGATGGCATGAAAAGAGATGTCGCTGAATATGTCTCTCGATGCTTTGTTTGTCAGCAAGTTAAAGCTGAGAGACAAAATTCTAAGGGAATGTTACAACCATTACCCATACCCGAATGGAAATTGGAAAACATCACTATAGACTTTGTCACCAGACTTCCTAAAACATCCAAAGGCAATAATGCTATCTGGGTCATAGTTGATCGTCTTACAAAGTCTGCACACTTCATTGCTATTAGAGAGGATTTCTATCAAGATCATCTTTCCAGGATATATGTAAAGGAAGTGGTAAGATTGCATGGAGTACCACTTTCTATTATATTTGATCGGGATCCGAGGTTTACCTCAATGTTCTGGAGAATTCTTCAGTATACTTTGGATACAGAGTTGAGTTTCAGCACTGCTTATCATCCTCATACAAACGGTCAGTCTGAGAGGACAATTCAAACTCTAGAAGATATGTTGAGAGCTTTCCCTAGGGATTTCAAAGGAGGTTGGGATCAACACCTACATTTGGTTGAATTTTCTTATAATAATTCCTTTCACTCCAGTATTCAGATGGATCCTTTTGAAGCTATATATGGAAAGAAATGCAGGACTCCAACTTGCTGGGACGAAGTTGGGGAAAGAAAGCTATTAGGACCTGATCTTGTTGATGAGATGGAAAAAAAGGTCTGATCTATTTAACAACACATAAGAGAAGCTCAGAGTCGACATAAAATTTATACCGACAACCGAAGAAAAAACATAGATTTTGAAGTGGGTGATAAAGTGTTCTTACGAATATCTCCTTGGAAGAGAGTAATGATATTTGGAAAGAAGGGAAAGATGAGCCCTAGGTATGTCGGTGTTTTCGAAATACTGGATCATGTTGGGAAGGTAGCTTACCAATTGGCTCTTCCACTGAATCTCTCTCAAGTTCACGATGTGTTCCATGTATCTCTCCTGAGAAAGTACATACCTGATCCTTCACATGTACTCAGCTCAGAAGTTGTACAACTGGAACAAGATCTTTTTTATGAAGAACAGCTGATAGAGATTCTCAATCATAGTGAAAAAGTCCTACGGAACAAGACCAATCACTTGGTGAAAGTTTTATGGAGGAACCACAAATTAGAAGAAGATACATGGGAGCTTGAGTATATGATGAGGGAGATGTATCCTCATCTGTTTGATACAAATAACGAATTTTGAGGGCGAAATTCATTTTAAGGGGGGTAGAATGTAACAACCGATAATTTTAAAAGAAATATTTTGTTTTTATTTTATATAAATCATCAAAGGAATATTTCACTACACACAACACTAGCTTGGATTTATTTACACGCAATCGCGGCCTTCCTTGATAGCTTGCGTCATACACAATACCGAGTTTCACTAAACAACGATATGCTATTAAAATATTATTAAAACTAGCCTTTATGAATAGTAATAACAACTTTTGGAAATTTTGTAAATTCTATATTTCAAAATGGACTTCGTTTTTGGATTCGGAATATCGAAATTAGCCTAGGCTAAAATTTTGGTATTTTTATGGACACTTTCAATTTTTGATGAATAGTGAAAACACTGGGTTACTATTTAAAAACCGACATTTTATTTAAATAATAATTTATTTTATTTAAATTTATTTTAGGTCAAAATTGATACATAATACCTATATAAGTCCAAAGTAATTCATTGGAGTAATTTTATAATAATTTTAGATATATAAAAATTTTATTGAACTTTTCACCGACTTTTACCCACCTCCTAGGAGAATTTGAAAATTTACATAAAACATAATTTTACCGCTTCTGTGAGTGAAATTTCAAAAATCTGAGAGACGCGGTTGATTTCAGTAAGTAAAATTTGGTTCAATGAGATGAAAATAATTTTTGGTGAATAGTAACTTTTTACTTTTATTTACCACGGTTAAAAGTAAATAGGGTAATTAAGGGTAAATATGATATTATTATTACCCTAACACATGTCCTAATTGTATTGGATAAGTTTAATTCGACCAAAAACAACCTTAGGAATAAAATATGACCATTTTGGCCAACTTGGATTAGATAAGGACATTTATTATTAATTTATTTAAAGAAGGGTTAAAATAGGTAAAATCAAAGTTTAATAATTAAACAATTTTTAATATAGGGTTATACATGAGATAAATTCAACTATAAAAATTCATTAGAAAGATAAAAATTTTCCTACATAATGGTATTTTATTTTTAATTTTTTGACTTTAAATAATTTAATTTATTTATGACACAATGATGATGCAGTAATTATATTATTAATGAAATATTGACATAATTGATGTTATAAATACCCAAATAAATGTAATTTCAAACTTTTTACGAATCCCACTAATTTTATAGGTTAATATGACATGTTATTATTGATATAATTAACTTTTTTCTGAATAATCTTTCTATTAGAATTTTCACAAAAATCAATTACTAAATAGTGTCACAATTGATATAAAATAGTTTTTAAAACAAATATTATATTATTAATTGTTATTTTATTCTTAAAAATCTAAGGATAGGCCAAATGACTTAGATAAGTTTATATATATTAATAATAAACAACTTGGGGTTCTTTGGGCTTATTATAGTAAGTTTATAAACCTTATAGTGTAAGAACACAAGAAGACACGGAAAAAGTAAAATTATTTAACTTAAAGTTAAATCTAAATGATAAGGTTAAAATAGGAACCTAAACTTTTCTAAATTCTATTGTATGAGATTATTTCGACCCATCCCCACCTTAGCATAGAAATAAATCAATTTAGAGCTATTTAATACCGAATATGACTTTATAAAAAAAATAATATTTTTAGTTTTTCCAAAGGTTCCCCTCTCCTCCCTTATAAAAGGGCACCTACACCCTCTCTTCCTCACACCACATTGAGCCTTCATGCTCAGCCAAACCCTACCAAATTATCTTCTCCACTTCCCTAGAAACATCCTAGAGGTTCTGGTCTTCTTGAAAGACCAATTTTAGTGCCCTAAATGGAGGTCTCAAAGAAGCGCTTCAAAGAAGAGGTAATGTCTGTTACCGATTCTTTCAACTTTTTTCTTCTTCCAATTCTTCTTCTTTAGTTGTTTCATTATGAAGTAAAAACATCAGTATCACTCATATACTGATATATTATTATAATTATGAAACAACCCTATTTCATCATATATCCATCCTACGGAAAATGAAATACCGCGCGTGCGTACGTACGGAATACCATCTCCACGCCGTGGTGTCATCTATTTTCCACAACCACCTTACTTGGATGGGTGTAATGGTGTAAATAATAACTATAAATTATTATTTTAATTTGGTATTGATTATGAAATAGTATACATACACTCCATTACAAGTTCACGATCATGGGAATGATATCATCGCTCGTGCGTACGTACGGAATACCGTCTCCACGATGTGATGCGACTCGTTCTACATGATCTTCATTGAAAAATGATTATATAAATTAATTGAATGAATATGATATATATTACACTAATACCATTCGGGAGATGAGGTATCTATAACCCCAAAATAAGAATAAGAATTTATTCGACAAAACACGCATAATAACAAAACGCAATAAACACCCGAATAACAAGTAACAATGAAATATTACTAATAAGAAGCTAAGAATATGACCATATATGATATCATAACAATGATTATGACTCTGGAATAAGTCAATGACATTATTTAAATCATTATACAGGAGGTTTAGACACTTATGAAGCAAATCGGACCTAAGGTAAGGGAAATATCAGAATCTCATTTTTATCTGAGATTGTTTATACTTTGAAATTTACTGGGGTGTATTTTATCATCCACATCCATGTTTCCTCAATATATAATATTATTTCCATCCACCTACAATTTTTTGAATCCAATTTTACCCTTCGGTGAGTTTTTAGTAAAAGATATGAAATGAATCTTTTTTCGTTTTTCGTACGAGGTACTTTTTGACTTTTCCAACAAGAGTACGAGAAGAATGTCTTTTTTTAACTTATACGGCATGAATGGATTTTGAAAACATTATTTACAGGAAGATTCCTTTACAAGTTTTCAAGTTTATTTTTAATCAACTTATTTTAGTTTATAATTGTATGACATGTTAATAAAGGAAAAGTGTTTTTGAAGTGGAAAGGATATTTTCCTCAGGAATAGAGTTCAAGTGTTTTATCAAAATTATTTTCCATCTAATATAATAAAGGGTTCTGTTTCTATCCCTTTTATTACATTGATTTTACTATGTTGTGGTGGAATTATTTTTATGAATTCCTTTATCTTATATGAATTGTTTTATGATGTCACAATGTTTAAGAATCTCATTTTTATTACATGGGTTATGCTATGATGTATGGTTTATAATTTTGTGGCACACATAAGTATGGTATCATTATGAGATGGGTGGGACCTATATCTCCCTCCAATGCATTGGGTAAAGATTTTATATCTCATGAGATAGACATGGCTGGAACGGAAGGTTAAACCGGTTCAGTGAAACAGGACTGAAACGAGGAGTGAACTCGGTTCAGAATTGGACTTTGTCCACTAAGATAGTCTTGGAAATGACACTTGACTAATAATAAATTATTCTCTATGATTATGTGTGTATGCCAAAAAGCTTCATGTTTTATGTTATGATTATTGTGATTACATTTCACTACCATGATTTATCCTACGTTAGGAAATTATGATCTCTTTTGCAGGGTAAGATTTCCAAAATGTTATGTTCTTATGAATATGATGTGATTGATATTTCTTTTGTTTACCCTTATTGAGCATTTGAGCTCAGCCTTTTGTATGTTTTCTTTCCCCAGGTCAGGAATAAGGTTATTAAATAAGATATACCAAAAGGGAATATAGATATGATGAAATAAATGGGAGACAGTGTAGACGCTTTATAAACCAGTTGTTTATGTTTCCCAGTTTCTAAAGACACTATACTTATACGGTCCTTTCATGGTTTTGTTATATGTTGTAATAAGTGTACTTAAATTTTGAAGTACTAACGATGTATGTAAAGTATGGGTCGTTATACATATAGATTATATATTTTCATGTATTAATTCCACCTTCCATTATCATGTAATAAATGATGATGTTTAATGAATCCATGTTATATGATCCATGTGGCACACTTATTCATGAAATAAAATAATTAAGAAGGGTGCTTCTTGATAGTGCCCTAATGCATTCGGTAAAGATTAGTATCATGATATGTCATGTGAAATTAATTTTCACTCATTATAATTCATGTGAAATGTGGTTTTACCCAATCCCCATGTGCAATGATCCTTGGCTCATGCTAATATCATGTTAAATGTGGTTTCCACATTTCCAAGATATGATAATCATTCCATTATGTTATGATTCTCTTGTGCTCCATTGATATGAAAATTGTAAAACATGTAATATATTCTTAATGTTATTCCTTGTTTATACCCTTATTGGTCTTTATATCTCACCCTTTTCTTTTGTATTTCCTTAGGTTATCCCATGAAATGCTAAGTATGAAATAATGTTGCAGTCATTTAAAAAAAGTTTGCAATAAAGTTGTGATTTATGTACTTGGTTTTTATGTAATTCTCCTAGTTACCCAATAATCTATACCACTAGATCCTCATAGTTGTCTTAAGTGAAAAATTATGTAATAAATCATGTTTCTGTGTGTAATAAACAGAAGGGTTGTCAAATTTTCTCAAGAATTTTCTACTTCATCGATGTATAGGCAATCACATTATAATATTCATTATTAAATAGACTATTCCCTTATTATAATAATATATGCATACCATTAATATTTCCACACTTTTTAAAAGTTTGAGTACTAGATCAATGATAAGATTTTTTAACTCATTTATGCAGTCTTCACATTCATTGGCTTATAGAAACTTTTTTCCCATTCGATTCATCTTATTTAGTGGGTTTTAAGAGCATGATAATTTCTTCAAAAATATCACATAGTAACTAGTTTGAATAAGGAAACTATAGATCTCAATTGCATATATTGTCTCATGGCACTCTTCGATTTCTTTTTTCTTCTAATGGTCTACATATAAAATTTTATTTGTGACAATATTCCCAATCAATGACACTCCATCCATCTAGAACTCACATGTAATTTAATTTACCTAACGTTTCTCCATTCACATTGTCTTTGGGGTAGTATTCAAATTATCCTTCTATTTCTCCTTGATCCTGTAGTATATCATAATTTCATCAAATAACTCTTCCACAATTTTTTCAAATGAATATTTGAATACTCTATTAATGATGTCTATAAATATTTCTGGGAAATTAGTGAGCCCAAAAGGAATCACTATGAACTCAAAGTGTCCATACCTCATTCAAAATATGGTCTTGAAAATATCTTTCTTCCACACCTTTAATTATAGATATCTTGGACGACTGTCCACCTTTTAGAAATGCATCCCCCCTAATGTTAACGAACATTTCAAATATAATTGTATTGGGGTACTTTTTCTTTACTGTGAATTTATTGAGATCATGATAATCAATCCAAAGGTGCATTGATGCATCATTATTCTTAATGATTAGTACTGGCCCACCCCATGGGGAGGCACTTGGGCATATGAAACCCTCATCCAGATTCTCTTTTAACTACTTATTTGGTAACTCCAACTCAATGGATTCTATTTTATAAGGTGCAATTGATATAGGAATATATCCATGAATAAGTTCAATTTGTAACTCAAACACATGGTTAGGAGGTAGAATAATAAATTTTTCAGGGAACTCATCTGTATAGTCCCTCAAAATGTTCATGTCATCAAGCATGATCCTCTGCTTTGACTATGTCGTTTGAGTTATATTACCTTGATTATAAGTCATTACTATCTAGACATGAGATAATGATTTTGATAGAGATTAATCTTCCTCATTACACATTTATAGAATCATTGGACGTTTTGGGATGGGAAGAGGGCTTTCCCTTTCAAAATAGTTGATGTTGGCTTCGTATAAATATATCCAAACCATACCCAATATAGCATAAAACTCCACCAACCGATGTCAGACTAGATTTGATGGGAGGTTCATTGTAAAAACATTATGTGAGTTGGATTTGTATTCTTTGGATGAAATAATTTCTCCATTTCTAGTCCTAATATATTACTCAACCACCATATTTTGATGTGGTCTTTGAATAGTTCGACTAAATTTTAAAGAGAACATATAATTCATAGAACCAAAAACAAATAGTATGTTTCCTATTCATGAATGAATAATAGGTGTACCTATCACCACACCATTTCTAGGTTCCACCTCAATAGTAGTGATGGTATAAACATTCCCAATCCCCATTTTCTTTGGTTGTTGCTGACACAGAATACCCTTTACAACTCAAGGTTTACTACACTATCTCACATAGTTCCCTTGATCCATATTGTTGATGCATTGAAAAATAGGTGGTTCCCTACATTCCTCTACCACATTTTCATGTTTCCACATACCTTTTCAATATTAATGATCTTGTTGGCCGTTACTCCCACACATATAGTGTTTCCCCAATCCCTTTAAAGAAATTTTCATGATGCTTTCTCCCAAATTTTTTACATGTGATTGGTTGATATATATTTACACCCATATCATTAGATCCCCTTGCCTTAAACTCTATCTATTGATTCATATCTCTATAGCATGAGGCCATTCTCCCAAATCATTCTCCACATTGAGAGAACATCAAATGAATTCTTTATAACCCCCAAATTTATTAATAGATAGAGCCTTTAGAAGGTTTTGTTTAAAAAAACTAAAAAATCTATCTATTTTTCTATCATTATTCATAACAAACCCCAAATCGTACCATCAAAGATATGTGAAATCATCTTCATATTTGATGATAGATTCACCTTCCTTTATTCTTCATCTCCAAGAATTCCTTCAATATTGTTTGTATGAAGAGTATGAGTGAAATAATTGTTCTGAAATGATTTCTCAATGTATTCCCACTCTATATATTCAATTTTTTCATATTGACTTGTGTTCTTAATCAACCCGCACCATTGATTGTGATTACCAAATAAACAATAAACAATGAAAGTCAATTTTTCCATCTCGGAAAATTGAATCACTGAAGATATATCTTCCATTGAGTTGACCAACTATATAATGAAAAGTGGATCTGAAAATCCAAAATATTTCAGTGGTTGTTTCCACATAAAAGACACAATATTCATTCTCTCCATATTGGATTAAGGAGGAAATTCCAAATTTTTCATAGCCTGAGACATATGGGTTTTCTTAATAATCATTTAAGAGTTATATTCATGAGATGAAACATTATATAAAGAAATGGAATGTGGCAATACAAAAAAATTAAACATCATATCTTAGGGGTTGACTACCAAACATAGTTTTGAACCAAGCTAGCATCATGTTCACACATATTTCACTTTATCTCATGAGATACAAAACATTGAACAATGCATTAGAGACATATATAATTCTAGTTTCACCCATCATGTCATAACATTTACATTCACTATATAATTCTAAGCACACCTATGACATCAAAAAATTTAGAATAACATGCATACCACCTAGAAGGTATATCAATCATGTAAATAAATTTACCAATGAAAATAAAAGGGTTTAAGTTCATAAATAATTCATTCATGATTCATGTTTTCGATTTCTAAAATAAATAAGCAATAATATACTTTGAATATGAATCATAGATCATGAGTGAAAAAGAATAACATTCAAGAGAAATAAATGGTCTATTTTTAAAAAGAATATTTCTTATGGAAAAAACATTACATTTGTCATAAAAATAGATTGTAAGCATGTATATCGTAGAAATGAAAAAGTAAGGATAAAATAAGTGATATATAAGGAACATTATAGGAACATCCATGCCGAAAATGGACTGATAGAGGCAAAATCCAAAGGAAGAGAGTACGGTTCGAGAATACCCATACCTTATTTATGAATATTTTATTCACTTTAGTATCCTGGATAACAAAATTAAATTCATTAATTAAAAATTGAAAAACCTTTTAAACATTAATTTTATTCATTATAGTTTTATTATGTTCATTTATGGTTTTTTAAATTATTTTTAGAGTTTAATTTCATCTTCCGGGAGTGTTCATTTTCATGGTTATTATGATATGTTCACTTGTATAAATGAATTGATATTTTTTTAAAATGCATACAAATATATATAATTTATATTATATTATATTAATGATATTACGTAATTTTAAATGATCTTATAAACTATTTGTTTATATAATATGAAGATGAATCAATTGATAAAAGTTAATAATAATCCTTTGAGTTTAATTTTGGTGGGTTTCAATCACATCAAACCTATGTTGTTTTATTATTTAGTTTTATGTATATATTTTAGTTCCAGAAAATAAAAAAAATATTACAAAAAATATTTTCAATTTTATTTCAACCATTATAACACGTTTATGACCATACATGAATGTGGTGAATAAAAATGATCATTTTTCATCCTCTAGTGTGATAAATAAACACTTCACGGAATAAGTTATGATTTTTACGATAAAGTGAGAGTGAAATGGTTTCGATGATCGATTATTGCAAAAGAATAATAATATTATAGTAAATGTGTTTTAATTAAGTTTTCATTTAATTTTGATAAGGAGGCTAGGTGAGGAAATAATAAAAAAATAATGGAACATGAAAAGAAATTATAAGTACAGAAATGGTATTTTACCTACTGAATCTTTCTCCTTGAGAACCATATTAGTGGGAATGGTTTTTTTTCATGAGACCAAATTCTCTTAGATATGGTGGAGAGGATTGGAAAGAGCATTGGTCATAATTTTGACAAGGCTCAATTATTTAGAGGTGTGAGTAGAAGAGGTGGTGATGGGTTGTATTTATAGTGGAGGAGAGGGATGTTTTACCATTATGTAATTAAATAGTTTAATATTTTGGCTCAAGATAATCAGTACTATTTATTAAAATATTAAATATAGAACTTGGGTTTTAGAGTATTATATTATAGTCTTATATCTTACATGAATCATCTACGACTCCTCCATGACAAAAAATTCATTTTTTTCTCAAATCCCAAAAATCAAATATTCACAAAAAATAAACTATTTTAAAAAAATCCGGAAAGTCATCCCTATCCCTTATTTGACATGTATGACTAAAAAATGGAAAAAAAATTATAAAATTAATTTTCTAATTATAATAAATTTAATTATTAATTAAAATAATCATTTACATGGAAAATACGTATTTTAAAATTATAAATGAATTTATAATACATAGAAAAAATATTTAGGGTCTCATAAAATTATCTTACAATAACAAGAAAACAAAATAATAATTTATTAATGAATTTTATTAAAAATAAATTTCCTTTTAAAATATTGTATTAATTATAAAATTATAATTAAGTATTTCAAACATACAGATATACAATCACTTAATTTTTCATTTTAAATATTTATTTACATATAACATGAATTAAATATTTAATTCATAAGATGTCTAAATTTTACTTTTACATTTATAGGTGAGGTTACTATTCTATTGGATGATTTATTGTTCCTAATAGTTAGTTTTATATTCCATAGATCAAGTTATTATTCCCTTGGTAATGGTTCCTTAGCAATCAAAAATACATCTTACATCATTCATTAATCCTTTATAATGTTTTTATTCTGTTATTATAGTGATTTTTTATATGTTATAATATATAAAATTATTATTAGAATACAAAATTCATTGATATAATTCCAGGTTGATACACAGTTAGCCTTATGAGACTATGTATCTCGAAAACTTTCTTATGATTCTCCAAAGAAACTAAAGATCCCATTTTCTCTAGGTCAGATCTTACTCTTGCCGCTGAGATAATGTGACCAAGAATTTGAAGCTCATCCATCCATATATAAACCTTTTTTATCATAGTATATAATTAATGACATCTTAGTATATAAAATTTGATCTCAAGATGTTTGGAATGATCATGTAGATTGTGAAAATACACCAAAAATTCTTCCATGGGAACAATGAAAAAAATTCTATATAAGGATGGAAGATATGGTTAATAAACTCCCTGAAAATTGTTGGTGCATTCGTGAGACCAAACATCATAACCAAATACTTGTAGGGACTATACGTACTATGAAAATATGTATGAGTTATCTGTTCTAGTTGAAAAAACACTACATGATGTTTGTATCTAAAATCAATTTACAAGAATACTTGAGATACAGGGAGCAAGTCAAGAAGGTCATCTATCAGTGTCATAAGATACTTGTTCCTAACCATCAGCTAGTTTAATTTCTATTAACCCATTCATAGCCTAAGGGTATGATCCTCCATTTTCTCAAAAAGGACCGGTGAACCCCATTGAGTATTATTAGCTCAGAAAAACTCGTTTACCATTAAATCCTCTATCTTCCTCTTGAGGTATAATATTTCGGTATTACCCCTCGTATTATGAGGATTGGATACTAGTGTATCCTTTGGCACTAACGCGATAGAGAACCCTACCTCTCTCACTAGACATAATCTGGAAATGTCATCTAGGATAACATCCCAAAGACAGTCAATAACTTGAGGGAAATCTTTTTGAGGTTTTCCCTGATCATCTAGCTATAAATTCATAATATAGGCTATCATCCAGCTCCAACCATAATTATTGGGTCCATATCAGCTCTCCAAGGCATCCCATTTACCCTTGTGAATGATCTCTCCTCCCTCTAATGATGCAAAGGGCACACTATGGTGATAAAAATCAATGAAAGAATGAAATGGAACAAACATGTACATCATAATGACAATGTCAAAACAAGTCATCTCAATGACAATTTGTTCCTTAATGACGTGAAGCCCACAAATCTCAATTGGGTCCTCCCTAAAATGATGTCCATCCTCCATCATTATCCTCAATAGAGTTCCAACTCTCATAATGGTCTGAAAAACTAGACCACAATCCCATGCATCTCCACAACAAGGAACAAATGTAAATCTATAAGAAGTGAATGTATCAAAATGGTAGAATTCAAATATAGAGTTTACTAGAATAGTACCTCTCATAGTAGAGGTTTTGGGATTCTTCTCCCTGTGTTTTGGTTACAATACCAATATTTGGTCTAACCCACGACCCTATGACAGAGTACGGATACCTTGAGTAGATACACTCAGTTGTCACTTCAAATATGGTATTTGAATACCATATCCATGACACCACCTCATCCTGATCAGTTGGTTGTATTCCATATCTCTGATGGATGAGATTATTTTGACCCCACTCCTGTACATGGTGTTGTTTTAGACCATATCCCATTAGTTATTTCAGGAAAACATCATCAAAAGAACATTAGATAACACATATTTCCATAGGATCAGCACATGACTTTGTCTCTTTTGCACTGACGTCTCATTTTTCATGGTCTACCACACTAGTGGAACCTCACATGGCTACCTAATTATGTTATATAGCTATTAAGGTCACCGAGTTGAATCTTTAATTATTCTTCTTACTATTCGTTGATGAAGAAAAAGTTCTAGGTGTCGAACTGCCCAGGCTTGCACCCCGAGCCTCTCTCAGGTTACACTCTATAATGAGAACATGATTCACTATTCTAGAAATATTATCGAGTTGAATGAAATTCACCTATGATAATATTTCATACCTGATACCATCCTCAAATATTTTATGTTTAGATTACTCATCACCCATCATAATAGGTGTGATGCCCCAATGCTCTGAAAAAACAGGATGAATTATTCATAATCGGTACCTCTTCCCAATCCAGGTGGATGAGTTCTAGGGCTCTATCAGACCTCAACATCTCATTATAGAAGTAATCATATAAGTATATAAGAAAATTTCTCCAACACATCTCGCAATGATGATTTGTCTTAGTAATGACTTCCCACCATCTCTGGGTGGAATCACACTGCATATAAGTAGAAATATTTTCCCTCCTATCAATAGGTGTCTCAATATGCATCAAGATAGATATCGTGGAGTCTATACATGAATCTAGATCATGTGGTATTCTAACCCCTAAATATGTGGGTAGATTCTTCTATTGGAACTCATGTGTCAACTCCTCTGTTGTCAAGGAAGGTTGTGGTGCTCCATTAACATTCTGCATCAAATGTGTAATGCATTTATAGAATTGTGCCTCAGCACTTATGTCTTGTAAAATTATTGGTTCATCAGTTGGAAAAACTATAGGATCTATGGGTAGCATGTGGCCTACCACCTTTGGAGTATTGTCGCTACCACCATCCAAACATGCAACTAGAGGATGTCACAATGGAATACCTCTACAAATTCTTTGTAAATTCTTCATATAATGATTAAATAAATTCTAAAAGATGATATATTTAAATATAAAATGTAAAATACATCCCATATAAGAAAAAATCCCTCTGACAACTCCTTTATTCAGGTCTGGGTTAAAAATAGATCTTATAAAAGTAAGAGATACTACCTACTTCCCTCTACTCAAGTTAAGTATGGTTAAATTTATCTACAATGAACTATTTCAGTTTCCATTTTATTTTCATTTAATTCCTATTATATTATATCCAATATAATTTTAAATGATTGAACAAAATGGGTCACAAAATTATGATCCATAAGGGCCCAAACTCCCTAGGAACCAAAAAATGGTATACACCTAATCAACACCATAACACATTCCAACCCATATGACTATTGGTCCATGACTCAACATTCCATAATTGGATTCCTAGTGGGTCTGTTGTATCCTAATTAGGAAAACTATACCACTCTTATAGAAAGAACTCTAAGTACATACCATTGTTCCCTATTCCATTCATAGAATATATATCACACAATAAGTATATCAAATATGGAATATATCCTAAAATCATGATATCAATATATTAATCCTATATAACATAGAATAATGCATGGAATTTGAATTGTAATAGGTGGATAAAATGATGAATGAGTTGGAGTACCCTTATCTCATCAGATTACAACAAAATAGAATCCCCAATAATATAAATGACAACATCCAAATTCAGGTTCATCACCCAATAGTAGAATCAAATAATTTCTAATAGCCCAAATCCCGAAAAAAAAATGAAATTAAATTTTGATCATTCCTTTATGTAGATTAACTATTCCCAAAAACACCTCTTTACCAAGTTACATAACTTTCCAATCTATGTCTGTTGTCTCAAAATAATATAAAAACCATTAAATTATTCTTCGATACCTCTTTGTTACATCCCTATCCTAGATTCCACTGAATGGTTCCCAATGCTTAGTTGTCCACAAGGCCTTAAGCACATCTCCTAGAATTCCAGATGATTTTGACTAGATGTGATGGAATTGGGTGGGTCTTCTTTGAAATTATTCCTTCTTATCAGAGGGTAATATAGTGGTTGTATTAATAAAATAAATAGAGTAAGAATTAAATAAATTTGAGATTAGAAAACATCCAAAGACATATATATATATATACACACACACAATAGTACCATAAGGAATCTCATATACTGATGATATGTAATTTATTTGAAAAGCATCAAGAACATGTATAAATTTAATTTGTATTGTACATGTAATAAAATACCAAAATGTCCAAAAACTATCCCCTCTAGAATCATGAGACTCAAATCAATATTTTTTTCCTCTTATTCTATGCAGTAATTAAATACCTATAGTATGTTACATTCCCATATCCATATATGTATTCGAATAATCTTACAAGGTACCAAACACATCCTGATTAGGGTATGAGATAAAATCAATCTGGGAAACCACCATTGTAGTATAATTCCATCTAATCACAAAATATATATTATAAAAATGATTAGGTAGTAATAGAATATGTAATGGAAGTACCGAATGTAAAAAACACATAGCGTTCTGGGTTCCCATCAACACCCATCCTCTACTTCCTTCTTTTTCATTATATGGAATTTCTCCAAATAATTATTCTATCGAATATAAAATTTTAATAATGTTTTAATTATTAATTTGTTCCCTTTTAATGAATATATATTGATACCAAGCATGTATCCTATCATCCCCCATAAAGATATGTGGACAACATATTCCTAGCGTGGAAAGCAATAAGGTGTAATGCAATGACCTAATCTAAGGTTGTGTTTTCCTTTAGTAGATTATTCATATAAATCATTTCATTAATTATTCAATTAAAACCTAATTCCATACATGGAATTTCTTATTTTGGATCCAATAATTTCTCAATTCATATCATTCACCAATCACCAGGCACGTATGTCCTAGGAAATCCTCATAAGAGCCTAGGTAACACTCTTTGTGTTATTACATCATCATTTTAGAGTTTGTCCATGGTGGTCTACAAAGGGATCCTAAGTCCCACTCATAGAATATATAAATAGAATAAACCCTCTCATTTCATCATTGGTATTCTATGTATGATGTCCAAGTGTCACACGAGTGTATAAAAGTAAATCCCATGAGTCCATCCTCTGTAGTCTATTGAAGATTTCATGTATCAATTTGGAATAAGTTGAGTTAAATATAAATGAGTGCATTAATGGACTTCTTATAAGAACACTTATGTCACCCAATGAATATATTAATCAACATAATTTAACTATTTTATGGTTATCACCCTGATTATTTCAGTTAAACCTTGCCTTAGATGGTGTCTCAAAGCAACGAATAAGCATATAATTCATAGAATTTTAATTATCTCATGCGGGAATATCAATATAATAAGAAGCTCATTATTAATCAAGAAATTACATAGAAAGCCCTAGGGTTAGGGCCATCCATTTCCTCTCTTTAATCAACTCAACAAACAATTTATGTTACAATTCAATTCATAATTTGACGTCCCATTGAAAGGGTAAACAACAAACCTAAAATTGGTCAATTCATATTACACCCATGGTGATCCATATAATTTTAAAACACTGCCAAGGGTTAGTTCTAATTAAATATTTATAACCATTAATCCACATTCAATGGTTCTAATTAATAACATAGGGATATTCTATTCATGTTAATCAAGAATTTAATTACATTTGAAGGGCATTACTCAGAAAAAATGGGTTTAGAGCATAACATAACATATATAAACACTTTGAAATAGAGATAATATCATGATACCACCTACCATAGGTCATTTTCAGTTTTCTCATCCTATATCTACTCTATTCAACTTAGATTGGGAGAAAACTGAATAACGGATGGAAGAAATCAGAATGGGGAAAATTACCTTAAATATAAGTAACTATATTGATCCAAATTAAACCAATTAATGTCTCATGAGGAATAGAGATCATACTGAGATGGGATTGAGGCATTTGAGGGATCTTGATTCTGAGCTCAGAAAGAGAAGAACTCTAAATCCATATATTAGGCTTCCAAGGTTCTCTCAAAAACCAATGTATATCAATGAATGGATAAAAAGAAAATATGATTAAGTTATAAAATTAATGAATGGAAATTTTCTCATTTCAACCAAAAAATTGGGTTTTCATGGTTTGGCCTCTTGGTTGGAGAATCTGTGCGACATCTGTGTACCCACTGTTGTGCTAAGAGGGTACCAACACAATCACTATGCATAGTTTTACTGACTTTCCCAAACACCTATTTATTAAAATACAAGTAATCTTATAAGGGTGTAACCCTTTTTCTTCACATTTTGACATATTATGGGGCCTATATCTTCAAACTATCTAGAATTATTGGTTTATAAATAACATTAAACATGTCCTACATGGTTTTTACTAACTATGTGGATTGCCTTTTTTTCCAAAATGTTGGGCATCGTTACCTGAAAAAATCACATACATCCCTGATACCACCATAACATCAAAGGGTGTTCACATTGGGATATAAATGAGAATTTTAATTGAACATTTATGGAAATATAAATATATCCTACATATTATAATAACCCAGTTCTTATACATGAAATATTTAACATGTAATATGAAAGTGAATAATACATATTGAAATGTATTCGATACTTCCCAATAAAGGGGCCTATGTACGGTTACATATGTTCGTATTGAAACTAGGGATACTTAGTGTGAGGGTGTTCTATGTGAGGGTGTAAATTTCATATAATTTTACGATATATATATATATATTTATTTATTGTGATCAACTCAATTTTTGATTCCTCTGTATCCACAGGTCCTTTGGTTGGATGTTTAAGAACACATAATACACTATTTTAAATTCATGCATTTAATAGAGTCCCTAGGATTTATTTTACTCTTCCTATAATTAACATCTATCCCATGGTATCCTATGATAATGTGTTTTTAAATTATTTATGTTGAATTATTTAAATAATGTAAATATACTTTTTTTAATAAAAACCCTTATATTATATTCCTCTTTATTTGGATAGAAATTATGTTTTACCTAACTCTTTTTCATTTCTATAAATGTACTTCTTAATGTTTTACTTCATGACTCATTTTCTTTTTGAAATTAAAATATATATATATATATATATATATATTGAATCAAGACAAAAAAAAAATTAACATTGAAAGGGTGTGCATGGATTATAGTGTAGTTACCTATTGTATTTAATAAGACACTTCTATTATAAGAAAATATTTCTCAAGTCCCATTAAGATATACTGGATAATCCATGGGTACTATTTTGCGTATGATATAGTTTCCAATTAATGTGTTTTACTCGAAGCATATAGATGGTAGTTTGCGATTTTATTCATTTTATTCTTTTTGTATCATTGTTTTACCTAAATTTTTGGATTTTTTTTCCCTTCATAAATTTTTCAATATAAGTTATTTATTTATAATTAATTTGGTGTTTCTTAGTGTTGTTTTCAATTTTACTTAACTTTTTTCTTATTATTTTTTTGGTTTTGTATTTATTTAATATCTTTTTGTCTTATGATTTAGTTATCCATCAAATGCAAAGGTCATTCTAGATATGTGGTTAGAATTTTATAATTTATGAATGGTTCATTGGAAAAACTCTTCCCAAATAAGCTTTATTTATGCCCATGGATATTTTTACTAAACTAAAGAAATTTCGAACACAACTATGGTATATCACATACCAACATGGGTGCCTAAATCATGGTTGACCCATATCAAGTTAGTGATAAAGTGATATCACAGGTTAGGTTCTTGAGAGTGCCAAGTTTCTTGATATTCCTTAGTTAGTTGTGAATTGTGGTATCCAGGATTTATGATCACCAGAGTTTAAGATATTTTTCATGAGTGAGGTGCCTGAACACCACCTTTTGGGATGATTCCTGAGTTACCAAAGAAGTTTGGGATTATTTTCCCTCATATTCAGGCTTCAATACGAGATTTATTTTAGATTATTCGTTTTTCTCTTGAATATTTATGAATTTTATTAAATAATCATTAGTTATTTTAAGAAGCTATAGGAATTTCGGTAAAATTTGAAGGGAATTAATAGGATTTATGGTTTCTAAGAATGGTTAGGAAACCCTGCATAGACCACATATTTAAGTCTATGATTATTTCAGCAGGCCCCTCATAGTTAGAGAAATGTTTTCATGACTATGTATCCAAACTATGTGTAGTTTTTAATTCCACTGGATTTCTTTATTTTTGAATCTTTATGTATTTGGTTTCTTTTTTTGTCTAGTTATTTATTTGAGGTGATTTAGGTTGTTTATTTTGTATGGTTAATGATATTATGGTTCATTCAAACCTTATTTCCAATTTGAAGTCATTGAGTTGTCGTTAAAATGAGATAAAAATTATAAGAAAAATAAGAATATATTGTAAATTTTTTTATTATAAACTAATATTTGGGTTTATGAATTCTTTTATTTCTTAAGGTGGAGTTATTTAAAGGTGATTAATTTTTTGTGCGAAATTTTATAAGAAACTTTAACAAAATCAATTTAAAATCCATGAATTGAAATTTTTATATGAATTATTTTTTAAGAATTAATAAAATGTTACAAAAACATTTCATTTTTTCTTTGAATATAGTTTTGAAATAATGGTTAATGTTATTTTCTATGGATGTTTATAGAAATTTAAAAAGTCATTAGAATTTTAAGGGGGAATTATTTGATTGGTGTTTCTCATGATCTATTGGGATGGTTCATTTTTATGTTTATCTTGTAGGTATTGTAAAATTTTCCTTTTTTTAAAAAAATGTATTAAAATTAGATTATGGGTTATATTCATGTTTTGGGAGCCTTAAATAATGTATCATTGACTATTAGTATTTTACTTTCATTAAAATTATTCCCCCACTATGTGTTATAGAATTTAATAAGGGATCTCTGGGTGAATCAACATATATATTCTAATTGGTTGATCAAGACTAGTCATTGTATATTGATATATCATCTATGTTCATCGATCCTAATTATATTCTTCTTCATTATCAACATCATAAATCATTTCGGAATTTGAAAATTTGAATACACATGATTTCTTTAGAAAATTAGACACTAATAGAGTGGTTTATTATTTATGGGATATTTATAATTTCATTATCTAAAATGAAAATTTTTAGTCTCCAAAAATCATATTCATTAGCTTTATTCTTAGTGTTTATAGTTCATGGTTGTGTAATTTTGTCATTAAAATGGGTCCTTTATCAGATCATTTGTGTTAATTTTTCAAGGTATTTATCCTTGATTAGTAAATCCATAATTCCATAAAGTTGTTGAAGGAGGTGGAACTGAATGGGCTCTAACAAGGAGAGAGATGTGTGTTGTAATATATTTTTCAATTCATGAAGAAGGTTCCATACCTTGTTGACCACTCTATGGATGAATCCATGATGGCTTGATATTTACAAAACGGGTATTTGACTACTCATAACATGGTAGTGTCAATTCATAGACATATAACATATAAAGATATATTAAAAAATTCAAAAATAATTTAATATGGTTTGGAAGTAATTACAAAGGTAATTAATGTTTTGAATATCCATATGACTAGTAGAGAATGCTATAGAAAAGGAAAAGGGGAAGGGAAGGAAGCCATGTTTATGAATTTTACACTGATACCAACTGACCATCCAACTTCTTCACACCAGACTCTTTGGGTAGAAAGTACTGGATTTTCTATTAGTGTTCGAAGGATGGGAATATAAAGAAATTGTATTAGGAAGCTCCAAAAGACTATCATATATGTAGTCTTATAGGTTATCTTAAGAGGTTATATGATAGTATTTCTTATAATAAAGTAATAGCCTGATCTAAATCTTCAGAAGATCCTTAGGTTCATCCCACATAACGTAGTGATGAAGAATCATCTATTTGAATTTATCCCTTATTGTATCCTTCTAGTAATAAATTTTATCATATTTTCTTCAATTATTTTAATGTTTTAGATAATTATTATTGTAGATCCATGGGAATTTTTTCGGTAGAATTTTATTTTATTTTATTTTATTGATTTTTTATTTTTAGATAGTGTAAGTAAGTTTCCGTGTGGAATATATCTTCATTAAATCCTTAGTATCATTGTGGTTTCATGAGTCACCTCAAGATTTTAATGTTTGTGTTCAACTATGATTCTTAATATGGTGGTGATATTACTATAGAGAAATCTATTATACAACACTAGGTGTTCCTTCTTATCTATTCTATTGATGGTTGGTATCTAGTTTTTTGGGATGGTCTCCTATCCTCACTAAACATTGCATTTCTATGAGATATTTTGATATCTTTGTATAGATAATTGTGTTTTGGATTCTCCTAGAGATTCTAAGAATGATGTAGAATGTCTCTTTCATTATTTTATTCATGTGAGGGTGAACCATTTTTACATATAAGGTGAGGAATCTAGTATTTCAACTTCATAAGTCATTTATTCTTTATTTATGAGACCATAGGTATGCCAACCATCTATATTTTGAGTTGAATTTTATGTCATAAATTTGGATTTATGGTATACACAATTTTACTATATCGATTGATATTATTATTTTGGGATATTTTCTTTAATTGGAATTTGTCTTTGAACATTTTGGTTGCCTCCTCATTACAGAACATAACCCTTTAGTCCTTTTCTTTATCAAATATTCCTTCTATGGGTGAAAACATTATGGTGGAGCGACTTTTCACACCCTATCCCCATTAGACTCTATTATTTTATTTATTTATGATATTATGTTGTTTCCCTACCCTTATAGGTTATATTTGTATTACAATATAGATTTTTTTGGTCTTGTAGCGCATTTCTCATAGTTAGTATTAATAATGTAGAAACGAAGAAACATGATAACAATTTTAGAAAAGAAAAATTTTATAGTTAGAACATATTTATTCTTGTCATGTGAAACGCCATTGTATGATGTTCTAGGTCCCCCAGTGAGTTTATCATGATTAGTATAAAGTTTGGAAAACTGTGCATCCAAGTAATATCATGTTTATATCTCATTAAAAGTAAAAAATATATTTTATTGCATTGTAGCTAAATTTTTCTCACAAATCACACCCCACATATCACTATTAAAACTTCAATAAGTGACATCAATCTACATTGATTCTTCCCTCCTTTTAGTGTGATTTCATGGCTTTCTTTTATAGATTATATAGGATTCTTTAATACTATAGAGGTTCCCTAGACCCCTAATCCCGGGTTTAGTTCTAAAAATGCGTACTTTTTTAAATTTTATTTAATACTAAATGAGGTTATCCAAACTAAACTTTCACAAATTCACATTATTGTTAAATCACACAACATAAATAAAATTTCAATTTACTATCTTAAATGACCAGTTATAGTGGAAACATATTTAACCAAACCAATTCACATTTCTCCATTATCAAACAATACTAAACTCGCCTTTTTAATTCTAATATGCTACACATATAATTCTGACATAGGGAAATAAAAAAATAACATAGGAGTGAATCTCAAACCCTTAGTAAGGGAAAATAACTCTTCCAAGTCATCAAAATGTAATCATCAGGTATACGGTAATAATGAGGGAAATTATGTCCATGGATAAATTAATTATTAAAAAACATTCTACACTAATAGTTTTTTTGAAATTCTTGATTTTGGGAAATGTGATATCAAATGAACAAACTTATACCATGTAAAAAATGTACAGAATATGGATACATTAAATAAGAATTTGGGACAATAATCACAAGCCCATGATTGTGGCATAAGATTGTGGCATTAAAATAAATATATAAATAATATACCAAGGCTATCCACCAAGAAAATCATCACATAATTGTCTTGGGATCATCACACATTCTCCTTCTTGTAAATTGAATAATCCTCCCTTATAGCCCAAGGATTGGGATAAAACCTCCCATGTACCACATAAGCTGGAGATAAATCCTCATGTATACCCTTTTTCATAAGATAATTCTCATCATGTACCCTTTGGATTGGGATAAATCCTCAAATATGCCCTTTATCATAGATTAAATCCTTTAGTTTACACTTTAGATTTTGATAATTCATCTTATATACCAATTATCATTTAATAATTCCCCCTATGTTCACATTGTATTAGGATAAATCCTTTATGTACCCATTGTTTCTAGATAAATTTTCCCATCTTCACTTTGGATTGGGATAAATCCTTATGTGTACCCTTTTTTTGGGATAAATCATTGTTTACCCTTTTCAACTCATCAGATGTGAACTCTTCCAATTAATTAAAGGGTAATATAGGAATCTAACCATTATAAAACCACACTGATGTGTGGAATTTTTATATCCATTCTACAAATATTTTTTAACATTCTTAATTTTTTTTGTGCAATGATACCTTGATTTGTGGTTGAGTTTTTCAAATTATTCCAGAATAAAGAGTCTGGAGAATATATTGTTGAATATTAGAATCCTAGAAAACGCTCAACATGAATCATCCATTTAAATTGTGAAACATTAAATATATAATTCATCTATTACTGATAAGTCCTCAGTCCATGTGTTGAACCACATTTGATTCATGAATAGATGAAATTAACTAAACTTATGGTGTTAATTTAATTCAATATGTGAACCTCTTGAGTTGTATCATCAATTACCTCCCATTGAAGAAACATAAAATTTCATGGTCAATTACATGTTATAAATTAGCAAAGAATTAAAATACTAATGAATTTAATTTTAAATTTGTACCATAAAATATACATTCACAATGTGAATTTCCATGGAAGGATCTCATACCAACTCACAATATGAATTAACATTAATGTTTTTATCATTTTTCTTATAAATAAGCACACCCCTCAAAATTTTAAATAGATTACCTTCTAAATTTTTTCATCATTACATTTATCTTGAATTAGTTTTATTGATTTTGGAAGCCTTTCCATATTCCTTTGTACACATGAAAAAGATGGTTTTAAATTCTAATTGTTCTTTAATTGTCTTTTATCACTTCATACGTATTGTGGTTATTTTGATTATTTTACTTTGAATAATTTCCATTGATATAACATATACTTATAATCTCATTCTTTGAAACATGATGATTTTTATTTTCAACAATCATGGATAATTTTGATGGGTCTGGGAATTGAGATAAAAGGAGATGTTACTTAAATAAATTATTCACTAAAACATGGGTAATCTAATTGGTAAGAAAATATATTATCCATGCATTACCATATAATTATATAACATGTACCTGTCCATGGTGAAAGTGATGGTTTAAATATCATATAATTGGAGTAAATTGGGTGATAAACAAATTACTTCCATTCATTTCTTTCTCTAAAATAAAGTGCTTAAGGAGCCTATATTGATAAATACACATGGATAAAAGAGTAGTTATTGGTTTATGTATAATACATTATTTTGATCAAAATAAATTCATAATCCTTAAAAAATATTATTTCCTATTCTATTAGACATAAAAATGTTTGGATTAATGAAATTTATTGAATGAATTTGTGGAATATGGTTTTAATCCCATTTTTAGTCAATTTATTTTTATTTTATGAATATAAAATTCAATCTATTAACCCATTCCAATGTGAGGATTCAACATGTGTATCAGAATCGATGCTTCATCAAACAAACATTTCATCCATTTGGACTCAAACCTTTTATAAAAATGTGCAATGAGCCTTAATTTTATTTATCAATAAGAATACTCAAATTTTTAAATTTGTTATCAACAGAATGATTCAAAGTCACCCTTTGGGAATGATTCCTTTTTTCTGCCATATCTAGTGAAGTGTAGTGAACCTCATGAACAAACCCATGAATTAATTACACATTTTATTTTTTACTTTCCACCACAAAAGTGTTTCTTTTGGCTATGAATGATTACTAGTGCCTCAAAAAATGTTCCACGACATTTTATAGGTGATTAAAATATCAAGAATGACTTGAGTTTGACCCAAAAAATGAAAGGAACGTGTCCCCAAAATATTTTATGAACATGTATGAGAATGATAACTGAATTTATAAAAATAATATCACCACTAAAAACTTCCCCAAATTATCATTTCATGCAATGAGAACAAACTACAGTACAACCACCCCTATAAATGTATACTATCATGGATTATGGCATAAGATCTATTGATGGTGTTTCACATAAGATCATTCTCCCATCTATTCAAGATAAAAAATTTAAAAATAAACCAAGACTGATTCAAATGATTCAAAATTGGGACCCGTTTAGTGGAATCCATAATGAGGACCTACCTAGACACTTCTCAAAATTTCTAGAACGTTGTGATACCATTAAAAATCAAGGCATAACTGCTGATGTAATCATACTCAGGTTTTTTTAATTTTTAATGATTGATCAATCCAAATACTAGATAAATAACCAAAAAGTAGTATCCATTAACACATAGAACAAAATAGCTAAAAATTATAAATTAATATTTTATGTCTATAAGAACATCGAAGATATTAAGTGATAGTCATAATTTTTTACATTTCGATGTGGAATCTTACTAGGAGAAATGATAATGATTTAAGAGTCATTGTAAAAGTAACCGTGCTATGGTATTGATGTATGGATCCAACTATAGAAATTATATAAATGATTATAGTATGAATATATATTCATAGTAAAGGCCATAGAAAATGGAGTTCAAATGTTGATAACACAATATGTTTGTGGGGATATCTTCCAAGATATTTCTTAAAATTCTAACCTTGTGAATATTTATTTAAGACCACTGAGGTGAGTTATGCATCATGTTAATGAAACAACCATCCTCATATCTCATGTATAAGCTCATTCCAATAAATTGAAAAAAAAATTCAGATTCATTAACAAAAATCACATCAGCTGACTCCTATAATAGAAGTACAATATTTTAAAATAACTGGATACTCAGACCCTTATCCATTGTTTCATATAAGGTTGGATAAAACCTTCCTCAAGATTGTATTTATGTGAGTTCCAATCAATTTTCAATGTAATATTAATAACCATTCTTTCATAAAATATTCATTATGTATCATTAATAAAGTAGTCAAGGGTTTTACCAACAAAAAACTTGTTCGGTTAAACCTGGAGATTAGGGACCACTTATATATCCACCACAACAACAATCCCCTAGAACACTCCAAAAATATCCTCTTAAAAGAACACATCAATTTCAACCTCAACATTATTACAAGAATAAACCCCAATAAATGCATCAGTTAGCTTCTCAACATCAGCAATCAAATATAGATGATTTGGATTCAAATTTAATTCAAAAATATGATCAATTAATTTCACAACATTAACCATAAATGAGAAATTATAATGCTTCCCTCTACATCATTGAACATCTTGTATAATAAATTTCTCAAACTCTATTTGAATAAAAAACAAGTAAATTTCCTACTAATTTGGATACATACAATTTATAATATTCCAAGGATGTGGTCCTAAGAAGTGGATGTGAGATGAGACATTAATAAACTCACAAAGGTGAGAAACACGAGGATAGGAAGTCAAAAAAAGAAAGATGATGTAGTTGATGACAACCCAACTATAGAAAAATAATATAAAACCAAAATCCATGTAAGGAAATTTACACAAGATCAATATCTATCCAAAAATGTCATGAAAGATGACAGATATGTATAACCAATTCTATATGACCAATTACACTATTTCCTAAGAGTTTTTGACCTGGAGAAATGTAATTTCAAAACAAGAAGTTATTTGATATTTTTAAGAAAGACTAAATCAAAAATATCTTCATAGAGAATATTTCCCAAAATCTGGTTTATGCTATGTTTTCATAATAATTTCATTCTAATAAGAAAATCATGGAAGATATTTTGAACATATATCTTCAAGAATAATGTTCACCATTTTTCAATATAAATGTTAACTAGAAATTAGAAACCATATAGGTTTCTTTAACTCTTGCACTATTAGAACCTCCAATTTTGGATAAAAAATTGTGTGAACAAGATATAATTGTTAATATAATTTCAATGAAAATATTTCAGAGATTAGGAATTGATGAACATAAACCAAAAGTGGTAGCATCGAAATAATCTATAATATCATCAAAATACCCTCAAATAATTTTTGTAGATGTTTTATTGAATATTGGTAAATTCATATTCCCCTATAATTTTATCATTATTTATATAGAGAAAATGAGGATTTTTATATCATTCTTGGAAGACCATTTCTAAAAATGGGAATCCATTGACTAGTGTAAATCAAGGAAACCTTATTTTAAAATTTGGGGAAGAGAATGTTATTTTTTTACTTATTTAATAAAGATAAACAATGTGAAAAATTAGTTGTGTGTTAATCCATTTTTTTGGATATAGAAAAATTATAATAAATCCACCATGAAATAAAATTAATGTAAAAAGAAGAAGAAGTTAATGGTATGATGACTCTGAAGGATGAAATTTTAGAAAAGAAAATGCATTATAATGAGGAAGAAAAAAAAGATATTAAAATTAAATACAGTACATTGAACCCTTTATAGGCGAACTGTTCTTAGAGTTAGCCCCCAAAATTATCAAGCCACATGTTTTTCACATGAAATCAATGTCAAGTATACTTAAGTACTACTTTTTGAAGGATCCTGATAATATTATATCTATTACAAACTTTGATATACATCAAGAATAATAATTAAACTAGTGTATTTTTTTGAATAAGATAAAACACTTGATATACTAGAGAGTGTCTTACATCAAAGGAAACAACTAAAAAAATTACACAAAAAACAACTCAAAGAAGGGGTAAAACTATGCTTCCATAATCACAAAATACATACTCCATCGGTGAAATAACTTTTTTAGAAGGAATAATAATAACATATTAATGTTGGTATTATTTTTTCCATCTCTCATAAGAAATGGGTAATCCCTCAAAAATTAGTTCATTCAAAAGGTTGTTTGCTGGTAGTAAAGAATTGTGAGGATTAGATGATACGAATAAGCATTATCATCAGATGGTGGGTTTGATTTAACTCTATAAATTAAAACATATCCACCTGAATGGATCACTTTCCATTACCATTCATGAATCAGATGTTAGAAAGACTACTTGAGTATGCAGTTTATTAATTCATAGGTGTCTAGTCTGGATATTATCAAATACTAATTGAAATGGCTGATCAATCAAATACCATAATCACATGTCCAAGTATAAAATTTTACTATCAAAATATGACTTTCCAAATGATTAATAATTAGGAAATGTTCCAACTATGTGTGATAAAATTATTCCATGACATGTTATAAAAATTATATTAAATATTAATCGAAAAAAGTTTAGTATAAAAAAAAATATGCTAGCTTGCAGAACATAGACCTCATTTTAAAATATAGGTAACATAAATTCCTAGTTCTCTAATACAAAAATTCCCATTTTATAGTACAAGGATTAAAAATTTTAGAAATAAAACAATTCCAAAAATGGTAATGAATTTGATCAAATTAAATAAAGATAATAAAATAGTTATTATAACCCATCTTCATGAATGGAGTAAAAATTTTCTATGCATATGAAGGATTATATGAGTGATTTGTTAAAATTTTCTCCTTGATAGTTTGACCATTTACACACCTCTTTTCCAAGAACATACCTTTCAAGTTTAAAGAATAATTATCATCATGCATTTTATGCTTTGAATAATAGCATGGTGCACGTGATAATTATTTTCAAAACTAATTCAAAATCATAATTTAAGCATATTTGGGACACATGTGACTTCACTATTTGATATTTTTAAGAAATTGTTGTTATCATATTTTTAAAACCACTAATTATGTTAGTTTTACTACCAATGATTCTGAGATAAATTATATGATTACAGAAAAAGAGATGCTTAGAGTGGTTTTTTTATATGTTCAGCTAATACATTGATCATTAAAAAGATATTGTGTATATTGACCCCACATCACTAAAAAAATTACAAAAAAAAATAATCCATGCCAAGACAGATACAATTGATTCAATCAGCAAAATAATTCAATATTTTTATTAAATACAAAAACATTTAATAGAATTATAACACATAATATAACACCCCAATAATTTTATGAAATATTTCACTTTAAATAAATTCTTTTATTTTATATCTTGGGTTACACACAATACTGAGTTTAAAAGAACCATGATATACTATTAATAGTTTCTTATTTAAAATTAAAATTATCACCTAGATATTAGACTCGATGTTTCTAATTGTAATAATTAAATTTTGAAAAATTTATGGATATATATTTATAAAATTAATTCATTAATTTCCAATGGATAATAAAATAAAATAACAATCATTTGAAAGTAATGAAAACTATTTTTATAAAAAATAGATTTTATGTGCATAATGTATTTTTATATTAATAAACTAAATTAGTACCTATTTATAAATTATTTTTATGAAATTAATATATTTTTTATCTGATAAAATGTTTTATGAATTTAAACAATATTTTTCTATTCATAATATAGGATTAAAACTTGTTTTATACTTAAAATTTACTTTTTTGTAATAAAAAACTTTTTATAACATTTTGCACACTTATATTAACATTAATTCATAAAATTTGTTAGAATTTAATATAATAAAATGATTTAATATTTATAATTTGGATATTAAAACTAATTATATTTTCTTTTGTTTTTTACAATATAAATAGTAGGCATGGATTAATGTATAACCTCTGTATATGGTAAATTAGGTTAATATATATTTAAAAAAGTGATAATGGTATTATTATTAATCCAATTTATTATTAGTTGAAATTAATTCACCCCTAAATACAATATTATGTAAAATGTGTTTTAAATGGAAACATTTCCAGGAAAATGTTTTATAGGTTATTTAAAATAAAGAATCATAGAATATGTCACTCTCCTTTTTTTAATATCCCCTCTGTGTCCACATTGTGGAAAATTAAAATATGATTATATAGAAGAGTTTAAATTGAGATTCATAAAATCATTTTCTTGATATAAATATAAGTTTAATTATTATTGATTATATAATGACCTTAATTACTTATGCAACACTCATGCATTATGTCTCCATTTAATAATAAAATAAAATAAATTATTTTAAAAATAAATAAAATGATTTAATATGAATGATTTAATATTACACATGAGTTTTATAGATCTATAAGACATATTTAAGAGGTTTTATATAATTATATTAAAATTACTTTTTTTATTGTTGTATTCAAAATAAATTAACTCAATAGTTTCAAAAAAACAATAATGATATTTTATCAACATATTATTTCATTAAATTATTAAAAAAGTATAAATTTATCAATAATACATGGTTAATATGACATGGTATAAAGTTTTATAAATTTTTCACTTATGTTGTAGTTTTTTCCTTAAAATTTAAAAATATACCCCTTAAATATTGTAATCTATGATACTATATTTAAAATTAAAATTTTTTAACTAAGGGTTAATTTAAATGATATGGTTTAAAATGATATCAAAACATGTCTAAATTCTATTTTCTGATTTTATTCTAATCCTATCATAATTTATCTATGAATAAATTTCCATTTGGAGGCATTTATATTCAGAATTAATTTATTATAATATATTATATTGATAAATTCTAAAAGTACCACTCCACTCTATTAAAAAAGGAACCATACTCCCTCTCTTATACTCATAAAGTTAATCTATATAGACTAAAAAAATATTACAATTTTCCTTTTAAACATCCAATTATACATTCTGGAGGTTCTAGACCATTAAAATGGTTAATCATTGAGTACATTATAAGATATCTAAAGGAGTCATTTCTAAGAATATGTAATAGCCTTTACCGATCAGTTTCATTTCTAATCTAATTTACCACCAATAAATATATCGTATGTGTAATAAAATAATATATTCAATATATTCAGTGTTCTACAAAAATAATTATTATTAAAACACCATTATACACCATATTTTCTATCAAACAATAAGTGGAGATATCCCTTGTGCGTACGTACGGCTTATCATATGCATGTAGCAATACATATGATTTCTCAACATAATAATATATAGATGTATATGATGATATCATTAGTTTTTATATAGGATATTAATGATAATGATTTTATTCTATAATATTAATACTATGTTCACCATCTTACCATCAAATCATTTGAGAAGCATTGACATCTCTCGTGTGTATCCACCTCTACGATGGATTGTGATTTTTTATCACTTATATTTTACATGGACGGTAATGCGGATTAGTTTGATTATTATATATGATATATAATATATTACAAATATTATATTATGTAGAATTAATATTTACCTCCGGTCCCTTCTCTTAAAAATGAAAACTATTTTCTTGTGTACGTAAGGCCTACCATCTCCATAAATAGTGTATTTAATTTTTATATATCCAAAATTTATGGATGGCCATAAATATGAATATAATGAATATATATTATTATTATACCACAATAAATACATTTTAGATAATGGAACAATGTTAAATGTACATGTACGTCAACTACAAAATTTATATACTCATGATAAATAAAAATTATAACAGCTGGGGATAACAATTATAACAAGGAATTATTGAATATGGGTGAATTGAAATGTCATACAGGGATCATATCTAAAATTATAAATATGAAAATGACTTTGGTACAAAATTACAATAAATCTAAATTTTTTATATATGATTTTATAGTGATTTCTAATCAAGGAGAAATCAAGTTGATAGTTTATTTAACAATCACCTCTATTTTCCATATTTTTTAAGTTTATGTATTGGCATGGAAATATTTATAACCCATATCAATGTATTCTAAAAATGTTTTTAAATATATATATTTACCATTATACTATGATTTTTAAAATTCACGTTTACCCATTATTGACTTTTTAAAAATGGTTTGAATGGAACCATTTTTCATTTTCCAAATGTGGTACTTTGTGACTTTTTCAAAAATATATATATAAAAAGAATGTTATTTAACTTATATATAATAAAACAATTGTCCCAAAATCATGAATAAATATTAACATTAAGATAATATTACAAATATTAATGTTTCTTTCCAAATAAAATGTATGAAACTGTAATTGAACATCTTTTTATAATGAAATGATTTCAAAATGAAAAATTTATTTTCCTCAGGATTTATTAGAACAGATATTTCAAATTAGTATTCCATAAAATATGACATTAATTTATTTCTTATATCCCTTACTAGGTATACAATACATGATACCACCCTTATTCAATCCTTGATAGTTTATGTTCTTGATGAAAAGATGAAATTTTTATGAAACCCATTTAATTTCCATTAATGGGTTATGTTATAATTAGTTCTTTATAATATTATAGTTCACATATGTATGGTTTCCATTATGTGATGAGTGGGAAATATGTCTCTATCTAATTCATTAGGTAAATACTGATATCTCATGAGATAAAAAGTTCTGGAATAGGAACTGAACTATGTTCAATATGTTACTTTTTCCACAATGATAGTCCTTAGAGTGAACCTCAACTAATATGATGGTTTGGGTATTAAACCCTTTTCCAATATTATATTGGTTTAAATGACCCTTAATTACCAAGGATATAATTTTCTATTGTTATGTGTATTCTACAATTCCATGTATTGTGCCTATATTATGTTCTCATTGTTCATGTTCATTGATTCCATTATGATTGATGTCTTATGAACAATCAATATTTATTCAATCACTTAATAATATGATCTTAGATATGGAAGGTATGGTTTTAAAATTTCAAAAATCATTTTTATAGCATTATACTTATGTTATGTTTATATGATCATTATTATCTCCCTTGTTTACACTTACTACTACTCTAATCTCACCCTATTATTATTTTTCCTTTCCACATTTTATTAAAAAAATATATTAATTTTAACATTTATAAGAAGGGTTCTAGTTATCATGAAATAAGTGGTTGATGATTTAGATATTTCATGAACCCATTGTCTATGTTTCCACGATTCCAAAAAAATGATACCTAAACAGTTGGTATCCTATAAGTTTTTATTTAACCATTTGAATCTATGATGAAAAAAATTTAGTAAGATACCAATGGATAAGTATATGTATATGATAAAATCATAATTTTCTGGTAATGATCATGAATGGACTAGGTTAAACCATTAGTTTAATAGAATAAATTGACAAAATTTATATATCATATAAATTATCTTTCATTATTACATGGTTTCATTCCAGGATTATTATTTCATAAACTATGATTTTTGGTTTTTTTAAATGGTTGTAACCTGAAATAATCATGTTAATGCTAAATGAAAGGGTTAAATAAATGATTTTTCTTCTATAAAACTAAATGTAATACAAGAAATAATGAAATATATTATTTATATACTCCCAAAAATTTCTAAATATATAAATCTTAATGATCTTCAAAATGATAAAGGGATAAGGAAACATTCTATTGAGTTCTTCCAGAGGAAACATCCACATTCATTTAGTGGGTCTCTTGATCCAATAGTTTTTGAGAAATGGATCAACACCATTAAAAAGTCATTTTATATTCACCATTATTAAGAACATGAGAAATTTATTTTGGATATTTATCAATTGTAAGGTGAATCATATTAGCGATTGACTCTTATTAAGGACATTATAGGATAATATGATATTTAATCTATGGAGTGTGATGAATTTATCGAATTAGATTACAATAAACACATTCATCATTTTCATCATAGATAAAAAGAGAAATAATTACTTGAGTTAATGTAGAATTAAGATTCATATATTGGTACTTGTGAAGAAAATATCACAAGATGTTTAAGGTATACTTCTAGTATTATAATTAAACCTGGATGTATGGTTGATTGATTCTTATATGGCGTAACACCAATTCACTAATGTGAATTATCAATAATGGACTTTATTATCTAAAAATAAATCATTTGATCTTTTATAAATGGGGATTTAGATTTTTGATTTATCCATAAATCGTATGGTTTTGATAGAAAAATTAAAATGGATTTCATATGAAATTATAAAAAACATTGAGATAAGAATATGAGAATCCATTTATTCTCAAAATAGGGGGAAATTATTTTAAGTGAATTTTTAGATGTTTAATATGTGTAAAAAAGGTAATCGGGGAATCGAACACCGATGTAATTGGAGGATGTTTTATAATTATGTGAATAGAGAGAGATCCCCAAAATTCACCCCCATGTTATATTGTTTTAAATGAAAGAATAATGGTAATTATGTTAACCAATTCCCTAATCTAAAAGCTGATGATGATCAATGTAAACAACCTCTTAGTCAATGAGATAATGAAAAATATTAGTTTATCACTATATCAAATGAGTGGTTGATAATGTCGAAGTAAAGGTACAAATATCATCCAATCTGGAACTGATACTGTCTTATTTGATTCTGGATGTTCCCACTCTTTTAAATATAAATAATTTTCTAGGGGTTTAAGAGTACCACATCATAAATTAGATTTTAATTTTCAATAAAAAATGTCTAATGTTTTTATGATCATATACCATGTCTATGATTCTTTTCTTCTTGAAAGTTGTGGGTTTTTTTCCTTAATATTAAATGATTATTAGGCGATTTAAATTTGATTTTATTTTGGTCACATATTATATTTATTAACATAAATAGCATTTCAATTTATTGTTAATGGAGGTTAAATTTGATATTCTAAACCAACTTATGATTTCTGATTAGTATGTTGAAAAAAATTCAAGCATAATGAAAATTACATTAATATTATGGGTTTTTAGGCGTATTCAAAAGGGGATATTATATTAGATGGTTTGGTAGAACCTCAAAATCGAAGATATTTCTATTTTTTGTGAGTTTTTATCTCTTTGTAAAAGATTTCCTTATACTTCCATAAAATAAATAATTTTATTTTTCAATATAACTGATTCATATTTAAATTTTTTTACCAAGAATCCATATAGAATGACCCAAATTGAGTTTTAATAATTAAGGAAAAACTCTAAGATAATATTAAAAAGGGATTAATTCATCCAAGTGCATCACCATTCGGTGCACATACTCTATTTATCAAGATGAAATGTGGATGAATGGGAATATACATTGATTAATGGGAACATGAAAATGTTTTTATCAATAAAAATTATCCTCTTCCCCATATTCATGATATATTTGATCAACTATATAGGATATTTTTACTTTTCCATGATAGATCTTCTTTTTGGAAATCATCAACTGGGGGTTATGAAAGAGTATTTACCCAATAGATAAATGCACACAAGGTATGGACACAATGAATTTAATGTGATGAAATTTGATCTTATAAATGCCACTCTTTCTTCATGAATTTAATGAATAGGGTCCTTTGAGATTATCTTGATCATTTTGTAGATGTATTTATAAATGATATTAATTTTTATTAAATGATCAAGGATGATAATGAAGATAATTTGAGAATTGTCTATATACCCTAAAGAAGGATGAGATTTATAAAAAATTAAGTATGTGTGAATTTTTCCTTTGTAATGATTCATTCAGAGGTAATGTGACCTCAAATTTGGTATATCATTAGACTCTTCAATGACAAAGGTTATAGATCATTGGGCTAGACCAAACATTTTTACTGTGATCTATTTTTTTCAAGGTTTTACTAGACATTATCATCTCTTTTTGTAGAATTTTTCATCTTATCTAATCTAATCACCAAGTTAACTTTTATGGGAGGCATCTTATATTGGATAGATGAATATGAAGAATGTTTTAAGGAATATAAGATTAAGAAATTCTATGCACATGTACTGACACTACCCTATAGTGGATAAGGTTTTTTAATCTATAGTGATGAATCAGTGATGGAATAAAGATGTTTATTCATAAATAATGATATGGTTATATCTTCTTCCACAGTAAAATTGAGGACCTCTAGGAAAAATTATCCAAATCATGATTTGGAGTTAGTTTTGTAATTTTTTCATTAAAGGTATGGATTAATTGTCTCTGTGGAGAAATTACTGACATTTATACTAATCACAAAAGAGAAAAAAAATATTTTCACTCAAAAATAGTTGAACATGTACCAAAGAATATAGTTGGATATAATTAATTATTATGGTCAATTAAAACATTACCACCCTTAGAAAGATAACAAGGTGGGAGATGATCTGTGTCTAAAGCATCATGCTTTCTTATTATGAGTGGAATATAGAATGATAAAATATTACTAGAATTTCAATTTATGGATCTTAAAATCTTATAGGAAGGGGAAAAATATTATATTTAAGAAATTAGGGATCAACCATATGTCAATGTGATGATTAAAGACTCGTATAAGAAAGATGTGGAGCTGCAGAAGAAGGTGAGAAATGATTCTAAGAAAAATCTATGTTTTGTGGAAAAAAATAAGGATCACCAGAGATATATGTTTACCTCATGTACTATATTTGATGTAGGTGGTGAATTATACTTACAGTTAGTCATTGTCTATTGATCCTGAAATTTTGAAAATGTATCTTGATTTGAATAACTAATTATTTTAGGATAGAATAAAGAAAGGTATTATAGATTATGTTTCTCAGTGGTTGGTATGTAAATTGGTTAACACTTGGAGATATAGGTTTAAGGGTGTGCTAAAACAATTACCTATAAAATAATAGAAATTGTAAAACATCACCATTTATTTTTTCATCAGTCTCTCAAGATCATCTAAAGGGTATAATTCTATATGGGTTATTTTTGATCACCTTATAAAGTCAGGACCCTTTTTTTCCATTATATAAGACTTCTATATTAATCAAAAAACCCCAATTATAAATTAAATAAGTTGTAAGATTTCATATTTTTTCACTATCAGTTGTATCTTACTGGGATCTGAGGTTTACATCGATGATTGAGATTACTCTTCAGTAGTATCATGAGATATATTTATGTTTTATCACTACTTATCAACCTTAGATATATTTTAAGTTAGAGAGGACCATTAAAAATCATGAATAAATTTTTAGGGATTTATATATGGATTTCAAATCTAGTTGGGATAATGAAATTACTTTAGTGGAATTATCATTCAATAATAGATTACACTCTAGAATCCATATGGCTTCGTATGAGGCCCTCTATGGTATTATGTTTAGAAATATAACATGATAGAAAAGATATGGAGTAATAAAGATATTGGAACTTGATCTAGTAGAGGAGATGAAATAGAAGGTTTGATCCAATCTATAGAAAAATTATCAGCTCAAGGTCAGGATAAAAGTTATACCAACAATCACCAAAAAGATATAGACCTTGATGTTATTGACAAGGTATTCCTAAGAATATCTCTCTTGAAGAGTTTATTAAAATATGTAAAGCATGGTACGTTAATACCATGGTATATGATTAAATTTCAAATTATTGATTGTATTGGGGTGGTATCTTATCGATTGGAACATCCCCCAAATCACCCTCATGTTCATGATGTGTTCGATGCATCTCTCCTGAGAAAGAGGATAATTAATACTTCACATGTACTAAACTCATATGTCATACTACTAATCAATGATAATTCATCTGAATAAAAATATAATGATATAATGGGTCATATAGTGAAAGGGTTATGAAACCATCCCACTCACTTGGTCAAATATTTGTGGTGAACCCGAAAATTTGAGGAAACTATATGGGAATTTTAGGATGTAATGAGGAATAGGTATCCTCATATGCTTGTATAATAATGACATATTTAGAAATAAAAATTAATTTTAATGGGCATATAATATCCCACCTGGATATTTTTAAGAAATATTTATCTTAAACATATAGGATTTATTTTATAACTTTTGTTACACCCAACACTTAGTTCAAAGAAACCGCGATGTACTATTAAAATATTACTATTTAAAATTAGAATTATTTAATACTAGATTAATTGGTAGGTATTAATAAGAATAACTAAATTATAAAAATATTATAGTTATATATATATATATATAATTAATTAATTATTCACCAATTTATTATAAAAGAATATTAAAATAGTTTGGATGAAAGAACAAATATTTTTCTAAAAAATAGTTTTTATTCATGTAATGTATTTTCATATTAATAAATAAATTTAACCTCTATTTTTGTATTATTTTAAATAAATTTATATATTATTTAATTGATAAAATATTTTAAATTATAAACATATATTTTTATACCCATAACATAAGAATAACCCAAATTTTATTCATTAAAAATGTATTTTATCCTAATAAATCTATTTTATCACATTTTTCTCAAGTAAATTAAAATTATTCATAAACTAAATAGGTAATTAAATACATAAAATAAGATACATATTTATAATCAGCATTTTAAAATTTAGTAATGGGACACTTTATTTTTTTGTCATTATTAATAGTAATTGTGATAAAATGTATCACCTGAGTAAAAGGCAAATCGTGTAAATCAAGATTAAAAATAAGTGAAATTTTCCTAGATATTAATAAAACTTCTTATTAAATGAAATTAATTCATACATTAATGCTTTATCCTTGATTTTCAGTTTTTTAATGGATACTTCTCTCTGAAAATGGTGTATATATTACTTGAATTAAAAAAGGTAACAAATGTCATTCTATTTGTTTTTAATAACCATTATATATCAACATATGTAAAAATAATAATGTTATAAATGAATTTATGTGTTTATTTTCTTCTTAGTAAAAAAATTCATGGTATAAATTTATTTTTAATTTTTAGTAATGATATAATTTCTTTAATTTCTTATGAAACTCTAATGTTTTATGTATCTATTTAATAAAAACTATAACAAATGATGTTAAATATATTGAATTTTTTTTAATTTGAATGTGTTAATGTGAATACTGAGTTTTATACATCTATATGACATGTTGTGGAGGTCTTAGATATTTTATTTTCTAATAACAAAATTTTCATTTTTTTCAAAGTTTAATTAAATGAATTTTATCAAAATTCAAATATCATATTGTCAAAAATTTCATAAATTGGTCATTTATCATCCAATTCTCACCATAAAAATAATAATTACACCCCTTTATTATTGAAAGTTGTTTTACCATTGTTAAAAATTAAAATTGGTTAACTAATAGTAAATCATAATGGTAAGGATTAAATAGAAAAATAAAACATATTGATATTATATTTTTTGATAGTATTAAACCCATATACTACCTTATCGTTCAATACATGGAAATTTTGGGGGATTTTTAGAGAGAATTAATTTATTTTAAAATAATATTTTTAGAAATTCCAAAATTTCCTCTGACCTTAATTATGAAAGGAAAGTCCATCCCTCACTTCATCACACCAAACTAAGCCTTATATCTGGACAAAACACATCAAATTTTCCTTATAAATTTTCAATTATGCATTTACAGGTTTTCTTATTTCAAAAGTCCAACCGTTCATTCCATTATAGTTGATCTATAAGAGTCATTCTTAACTAGAGGTAATCCCATTAACTGATCACATTTTTTCTACTCTTATTTACCACCTCCAAATATATAGTCTATATGATAAAATAATAAATTAAAAACAATAAAAATGATTAAATTTTATTATTATTATTAAAACACTATTATAAACCCAATGTATCAACAAACAATAAGTGAAAGTATCGCTCGTACGTATGTACGGATTACCGTCTCCACATAAAAATACAGTTCATTTTACATCAATACATTTTATGTATGTGAATTATAATGGTTTTAATATTTATATATGATATTTTGGAATCAATTATAATTCATTATTAATATTATTATTTATACCATATTAAAAACCATTCCTATAAGATATGATAATGTCACATGTGCATACATGTGGACTACCACCACCACTAAGTGATGTGATTATTTTTTATATTGAATTCTAAATGGATTGTAATATGGATGTATTGTACGAATGTATATGATATATATTATGTAATAATTATCTTTTATTGGTGAATTAATATTTACCTTTATTTAATTTCTTCCATTGAAAAATAAAAACATTATTCATGCATACGTAAGGCCAACTGTCTCCATAAACTGTGGAATTCATTTTTGCATATCTGAATATTTTGGATAAATATAAATATATATAATGGATTTATATGTTATTTATATAATGATAAATATTATGGATATTATTTATTGAAGACAAATTTAAATGTACCAAAAATAACGAACTGATATACTCAGTAGAAACAAAATAATTAACACCCATGAATAAAAACATTAAGAAGGAAATACTGATAAAAAGGGTGATTGAATGTTATAAAGGGATAAAATATAATATAATAAATATTAAAATTACTCTTTTATAAAATTATAATAAATATATGTTTATTAGAAATGATTTTATAGTGAATTTCAATCATTAAGAATATTAGGTAAGAGTTTATTTCACAATCTCATCAATGTTCGAGACTATTTTTGATCAAGTCTCTAATAGGTAATATTTATCATCCAAATCAATATTTTATAGAAAATTGTTATTTTTTTACCATTCTATTTGAATTTTTTAGAGTCATTTATCTCATATTTTTCTTTTTACAAATTGTTCTGAAATAATCATTTTGTTGTTTTCCAAACTAGGTATTTAGTTCTTTTTTTAACAAAAATATGGAATGAATATTTTCCCAACATATACACCATGAAATCATTTTCCCACCATAATAGATAATTTTTATTTCATTTTTAATTTAAAATAATTCAATTCTCTTTTCCAATAAATTTTTTTCATAATTTTTTTGTATCTTTTTAAAAATAAATGATTTCAAAATTGAAATCTTATATTCCTCATGAATTATTCGGAGTGAAGTTTAAAAATAATTTTCCATATAAAATGAAATTATTCTATGTCAGTTATAATTTATTAGGGATGTGATCCAAGTATACAATCTTTTTTTTTCTATGGATGTTTTATGTTTATTATAAAAAATGAAATTTTTAGAAAACAAATTTCATTTAAATGGGTTATGTTATGATAAAATATTAATGAAACCCATTTATTTTCCAAGATTTATGTAATTATAAAATGTTCGTGAAACCCATTTATTTTCATGGGTTCTAATGTGGTTAATTATTTATGACCTTATGTAACACATATGTGTAATATTCATTTTATTAGGGGTGGGACCTATATCTTATTACATTGCATGGGGTAAATATTAAAATATAATAAGATATAATAACTAGAATATAGAGTGATCCAAGTTCTGTTAAGGACCCATTTTAGTAAGACCGTCATGGGATTAAAACATGACTACTATGCTATATCTGCGAGTGAATCCATCCCATAATTATAACCTTATAAATAAACCTTGACAACTAAGGAAATGGTTTTTTCTGCTTACACATATTCCATAATTTCATGTCATATTCATATTTTATGATACCATAGTTCATGTTACTTGATTTATTTAGTATTCACAGCTTATGAACTGCCAATATTTATTCCATGACATAATATTAGTAACTCTGATGTATAGGGTATGGTTTAAAAAAGTTAAGATCATGTTCTTATACACTTATGCTTGTGTAATGATTTTATGATCATTAATAATCCATTGATTTCCGTTATTAAGAATATTCTCTCATCCTCTTATTATCTTTTCATTACCTTGGTTATGAATGAATATATTATGTATGATGTATCAATGAAAGGAGCCAGTTATAAAAAGATAAGAAGGTGAATATGTAGAAATTTTAGTAACTAGTTTTTTTATTTCCAATTTTCTGAATATACTATACCTAAATGATTATGGAATAGGTCAATATTTTATTTAATGGATATTAATATATTAATATGTAATATATTTTTACAAAAAGTATATGTCGTTATACTAACCTTATATCAAGACATTATTTTCTTAAAGTATAATAATATTTGGAGTTGGATTTTCTACATGATTTCTATGATTAAAACGTGTCATGACCCATCCCCCGGAGCCCATGTTGTGAATACCCAATGCTTGCCTTCCAAAGGCCACGGGCTAGTGACTAGAACCAAATGTTTATTACCTAAAACAGGAAGGAATTTATTTTAAATGTGTACAAACACAAGGGCTAAAAACACAACAAGATAAAACTATGAAGTAAACTGCTGAAGTAAAAGAATTGATAAAAGTAAAAGGGGTCAAAATACAATCACAACTGAAAGTATGAGTACAACTGAAAAGTAAAAATACTACTACAAGGAACAATACAATACAAAAAATTGAAAACTGAGACTGATTCATCCTCCGAGGATCCTACCTAAAGGGTAGGTATAGATCACCTCTTTAGCACTCTGCACTCGCCTATCTCCTCTGCGTACCGCCTAGTTCTGGATCCCTCAAACCTCATCCCATCTACTCATCATCTTTACAATACACAACAAGGTGCAGACATAGCCTGTATAGTGGTGAGTATAACGGAACTTAGTAGGGATCCCAAGACCTTCGAAGGTCTATTATAATTCCACAAGGAAAACCACAGAGCGTGATCTTAATCACAAAGCACAAAGAAATCCACACAGCTCAATCTGCTCCTCTGGTTCCATCGAAGTCGGCCAGTATGCCAGCCAACCTCTCGAGTGGTGTGTGATGGTGTGACCCACCATCCCCCTTGGTCGGCCTTTGTGTCGGCCTCCTTCCACCAGTCTCCACAGCTGATGATCCATGGCCTCCTTTGTTCATCGATGGCGCACGACCGCACGACCGCATCTTCCTCCGCGGTCGGCCGATGCCAGCCGCTCTGATAACCTTTTCATCTTTGTGTTGAGGTCTCTTCTTGTGGCGTGCGTCGATGTGAAATCCCTAATGTAGCTGGTCTGTATTTTCAAGTCGTCGGTGTTCCATAGAGGTAATAATTTAGCATTGTAGCGGAGGGTAAGGTCTTGGTTCATAATGGATGCGTCCTCCACATTTACTCGAAAAGAAGGAGGGTTAAGGTTTTCATTAACTCTTGGAATTTAAATTAAGATAAACAAAAAAATATACACTACAATAACCTCCCGCAAAAACAAATGAATCGTTGGTCAACCAATTAGTTGGTTGACCTATGTTCTTTATATTATTCAAGAACGAGGAAGTGGAAAACCATTAAAAAGCATAAAAAAATTAACCCCCTACCTCAAATCATTAGATAAATGCACGCGCTTGAATGTGTGTCGATGTTCTTTGTTCCCACAATAGGCTTCCAACTACATCGCTCGCACATTGCCCTCCGGTTCATCGTTCGGTGTTTTCTGCCACCTCTCGCTGAGTTTGGCTCCATCCTCTAAGGGTCTAGCATCACGGTGCTCTTTCTGCACATCATTTCTGGGAGAAAATGTGTCAGTACCTCCCCCGATATCCATATATATATATAAGAAGGGTAGAGTAACAAACGACATTGGATTTTAATGGGTCTCATCAATTAAGAAGCTTCTCAATTACCAAAAAATATCATTATATAGGGTTTGAAGGTGAAGCAATTTATTGGCTTAACACATCGCTGGCCCCACCACATTTCTTGTTTGTTTAAGGATATGAAATAAAATAATAAAATTATTTTATTTCATTACTTTTAAGAATATGAAAATGTTATCTTTTCCTCCAGAGATATTGTGGTCAAAGTAAAGCCTCCCTTAAGAGAATAACAGTGCTATGGAATAAACGGTTCCCTCATATTATTAATCTGAGCAATGGACTAAATGTTATAAAATGTTTCTCATGTGTCTACTAAACGTACTGAAAAAAAATCAATAAATTTTTAACGTTCACCCTCGACCCATGTTGGTCACGGTTAGGCTCTGCCTAAGGGGAACACACCCCCAACAAACTCAATGCTACCCTTAGATTTTTAATCTGAGTTACCGTTTACAAGTAAGATATTTTATAATAAAATAATTGTCACATAATTATTTTATTTACGGCCAAAAACTAACATTCACTGCTGGTCCACACCATCCAATGTTAGTATCTTCTTTAAAATAGAAAACTTGTATGAGTTTAACAGTGTTCTTGTATTTTCAATTCAAGTTACCATTCATGAGTTATAAAAATTTGAAAAATAAAATAATTTTATTTACGGTTATGCCATTTTCGGGTGTTCTCATAGGGGGCCTGTGATGACTAAACATAAGTCACACCTAGGGTAAACCCACCATCATTAATGCAACGGTTCCCATGGATTTCTAATCATGGAAACTATTTAAGATTTATTCCACTTTTTCTGGAAAAATACTTACACGTGCTAGTTAATTCTTAACAAATCTTTGACGTATCATTCCAGGAACTCTAGGCCTCAGAATCACACACTTTCAAATTTTGTGGCCTCGAAATAATTCCATCTAATTAAAAAATTATACGTAAATTCTATGACATTATATTCTACCCATCTTAGGGATTTAAGCCACCAAAAACGAAAGCAAAGACAAATTAAATAAATGATAGTACTGAGCATGAATCTGAGCTTCCTGCTCCCATGTGCTCTCTGGGAGGTCCATGTGCTGCCACTAAACTCGCACAAGAGGGATCGACTGTCCATGAAGGACTGGATTCTTCGGATCCTATATCTCTACCAGGAAATTTGTAAAATTCCACCCGTATTCAATGTTCAACTCTTCTTAGTCGATAACTTGTGATAGATCATGCACGTACCTCCTCAACTATGACACATGGAAAACATTATGCACCCAGTGCATCTATGGGAAAGAGTTAGATGATATGCCACCTCACACAATATCTGGGGAATCTGGAAAGGTCTGATGAACACCGAAGATAACTTCCCTACCCAGCCAAATCTCCACAAACCTCATTGGGGTGAGACCCACAGAAAGACATGGTCTCCCTACTCAAACTCCAAGGGACTCCGTATCCTATCGGTATAAGACTTCTATCGGCACTGTGCAGTCTTCACTTGATGACAATTGAGACATCGTGATATAAACTGTGCCACTGCTTCCTTCAACCCTAGCCATCAGTACTGAGGCCGTAGGTCTTAGTACATGTAGACCACTACAGGATGTACCGTTAAAGGGGATATTTGGAACTCCCTCAACACCTCCTCCCATAGCTCCACCAATACCATGGTATGCCATCTAAATAGGATGATGTGGTCCCCACCATAAAAAATCCCTTAGGTGCATGTCCAAAAAATCTCTGAGCACGTCAAACCTCACAATCACTGTCCCCAAGCTACACCCCCTGACTCGCTATAGGTGTGGGGGATTGACTGTCATAGACTAAAGGTAAGATGCTTCATCTCTATCTATGAAGGATATCTGCAACACAGCTAGCCGCTATGTCACCTCATTCAACAATTGTAGACCAGACCTCTTTCCATCGTTGTCGTCCCATGATTAGGCCCTTCTGTGGGAAGTTATAACTGATACTCTTTTAATCTGAGTAATTTAGTAAACCGTTCACTCATTAAGTAGTTATGCCACTTCATCTGTGAAAATACCACTCCTGCAAACTCTAGGTCATGGGTAGTGTAGTTATGCTCGTCAGTATCAATCTCATCTCTTGAAAGCTCTGCTGACAGTTCTCCATACACAGGAAAGGCTCCCCCTTCTTTGTCAAAGATGATAAAGGTTCCTCTGCATTGTTGAAGTTAGCTACAGATCTTCGGTAGTACCTAGCCAAAAAAAAATACCCTCTCCCTTTGTGGAGGTAATCCTAGAAACATATTTTGAAAATATGTCCATGCACTCTACCACTCATGTTGGGAACTAAAAACTAAAAACTCTTACTACCAATAAAGTTATGTCTGGTCGACTCAAGAGTTATCGGCTACAACCTTCTATGCATGAGTTTATATTTTGATGCAAGGGTTTCCTTTTTTGCTGACCAAGGAAAACCCAATTCCAACTTTTTAGATAAACCACAAACTTTTTGTCTAATACAGTGAATCTAAGTATGAACTATGGATGTCCAGTCTGTACCAAAAATAAAGCCATAATTCCTAGACACTGCCACCAAGAAGTTATAACCAAAACTCTCACCTCAACGGTCAGATCACACTGTAGAATTATGTGTGATTATCGATTCTCATCCTAAAGGTTTCTATAAACGTGAGTTTCAAGTCAATAGTTTAACTGAAAACTCTAGGTTTTGCAAATGATCCATGGAAGGAAGGAATGATTGGTACCTGTGTCTATTAATATGGAATCAAATAGTAGGCATAGACTGTACAACCAATCATTCCTAGAGCCCTTGGGTCACAGTCCCTAATCGTATACAACTACTCCTTTCCCCTATTCTCTAGCTCCCTAAGCCGGGTGGGTACTACAAAGGGGGGTGGTTGTAACATGTCGAAATGTATACCACCTCATGTTGCTCTCCTTAACCCACATCCATGTCTGTGGCCCTACAGATTAATTGGTCCCTATCACATTCCTCATCCCGAATCATTTTACATGCCCAGGTCTCTGAGACTGGCATCAGTTTCCTACTTTCCCACAACTAACATTCACTGGAAGCATCCGCCCATCCAAAAAACATTCAACTAAAAAGGTTATATTTAGCACCCAAACATAATTTGGAATGCATAGCAGAATATTTTTGGCTTTTATGTTCCTAAACACACCTCACTCGAAGGTCCGAGCCCGAAATCACTGACCGTACTATATTCATTTATTACCTGTAATGGTCGGTACACCTCGATGAATACTTCTCTACCGACATGTTGTCTTTCAAATGCTATAGAAGCTCTAGGGAATTCTTAGCAACCTCCTCAAGCCATTCCTTAGCTAACAGTGAGTCGAGCTCACCTCGGAACCTAAGGGGTATCTAATTCTGAAACATGTGTAAGGCACTAAGCTTACTTGTTCCCTAAACCGGTACTGTCAGTTGTAAATTCTTACCAATGAGTAGTGATATAGCTAGAACATTACCCCAAGGTACCATCTCAGGCGACAGTCTATGTATCGATGCCTCATCACAAGGTGGATCATCCTCATGGCCACAGACTGATAATAACTAGCATCTAGGATCACCATCTGATCTGTTGGTGTCCCAACATGGCGGAAAACTCTAGCCATAGCCTCCGGACAGTCCTCAGCTGCTTGGGGATTTGGATCGCCTCAGAACCCTAGAGCTCATTGCCATTGAAACTTGTGCAACACGCTCAATCGGCGTGCACCATCTATTGGTGGGGCTGGTGGCATATGATACCCAACAGGTGCTGGGGATGCTGCTACACCAGTTGAAGGTGCCAACACATCGGGGCCACGTTTCTCAGTGGGACATCATCGTGTACTCTCTCAGAAATCCTAGCTAGCTGTCTATGGGGTGGAATTCTGATAATAAATAGGCGTTCCACGGTCATTTAGTTATACCTAGTGAGATGACTCAAATAAATCAAAAAGAAAAAACATTCCAAAAATGCATGCAGTCAATGTTTTCATGCACTTAGTTGGAAATCAGAATTCGGGGTCCTGATGTATGGATACGTCAGCCGCCCCACCAACACTGGATTCCACAAATTGAAAACCACACTCATAACAGTCAATACTATTGCCAAAAATAAAATATCAGAGTCCTAGTTCTTCAGTAGAACCAACTCCTCTGATACCACTTTGTCACAACCTATCCACTGGGGCATATGCCATGACTACCCCAAGCCCACCTTCCATAGGCCAGCTGAAGTGTAGGTATAAATTTCCTCTTCAACATAGCACACCTGCCTGACTCCTCCTCATACCACCTAGTCATGCCTCCTTCAAAACTCATCTCATCTCCTCATCATCTCTAGAGGACAAAACATGGTTTGGGTGTAGTCCATATAGGGGTGAGTATAACGATACTCAGTAGTGACCCTCGAGACCCATGAATGTCTCTCAAAATTCTACAAAGAAAACCACAAATCATGATCTCAATCCAAAATCACAAAGTTATAGACACTTCTCAATTAGAGTCTTAGCTCAAACAAGGTATACAACACTGGGAAACTGGATTATGATGATGACCCACACCAGATCTCTATGAATGCTGATAGCCAGTCATAGATTCTTTAGGCCTTGGAACAAGTAACCTTCCCAGTCACAATGTAAAACACCTCGGCTACTGGATAACACCTCCTCTAAAGAGTACATTTGCCCTGCCACATCACACAAAGTTATTACCACTAACGTTGGACTTCTGAGGTACTCCTCTTATCGACTACCATGGGCATGTCATTTCACACAAAGGTGCTCCCCACTGTGGGTCTTCGTGTCACATAGAGTCTCTCCCCCTCACGGATTGCCGAGGTACTCCTCCTGTAGAGTACCGTAGGTCTTCCGCATCACATAGAAGATATCCCCACCTTGGGTCTACCACATCACACATAGGTGCTCCCCACTAGGCCAATTCAATCACTTCGAGTCGAAACAGTCACCAGTCTTCAAGTCTCATCAAGTCCAAGGTTTTGTACGTAGAACATTTGGGAGAACCTCTCCCCAAGCCATCAATCATATTTCAACCAAATTTAAGTCTCACAAGAAAGTAACTGTATTATCTATCATGTTATAAGGGTTCCAACACAATAGACGGTGTGTTAACCGAATGACATGCCTGTGCATTATTCGCATTCCAGTGCTGAGGGCTCGGTTGGATTCGGGTGCGGTCCAACCTGGCCGTACTCAATGTTTCTCTAAAAAAATCATAGATTAATTAAAAAGTACTGTCTCTGTGCAAGGATTCCAATTTCATAGATGGTTCCCCAAATGGATTTTTGGTTTAGGAGTTAGGGTGCATTTGTTGTAACTGGCATGTATTGAGTCTGGGTCTGGTACACCTCAATCAGACCGGTCCAAACCTATTCGGGATGGGCCGAACCCAATTGACCTGGTTCGATCAAGCACAACTCATGTCTAATCCAACCCAGGTCCACCCAGCCTGCTGGGCCCAGCCCAACCCGGCTGGGCCACTAGTTAGGCCGATGGGACGCGGGTCGACCCACTGAGCGGCGGGTTGGTCCGCTGGGCCGCCCGGCTGTGCCACCAGCCTAGAAGCACGGGCCTCCAGGGATACATGGGTTCAGCGCATCTGGGTAGGGCTGAAGTGGCATGGAGACACATCAGCGGGTCAACTGGCAGGTTATCATTGTCGCGACTGATGGGTCGTGGCTTGGCTGCTTGGCGTGCCGCTGGAGCGTGCCCCGTCCATCGGTCGTCGGTCGATCTGGCACCCCCTTACTCCTACCGCGGACTTACTATGGCATGGGTGCACCCCACCTCCAGTACGTCGGTTCTGTCACAGCCAGTGGACGTGCCGCCCAACCTCTCCAGTGGCGTGTGACGGTGCACTGCACCGTCCCCAAAGGTTGGCTGGTGTGTCGGCCGCCTACCTCAGGTCACCGCAGCTCATGATCTGCAGCCTCCTTTATTCATCGGTAGTGTGAAACGGCACTACACACCATCTTCTATGGCTGATCGATGAGATCCGATCTGATGACGGTTGTGGCTTTGTGTCGCAGCCTCTTCTTGCGGCGTGCATCGACGCATTGTTCCCAATATAGTCGGTCAGTATTGTCTCTCCCTTGGTGTTCCATGTTGGTGAAAATTTAACAAAGTAGCATAGGGTTCGGGCTGGGTATGATAGGCCCATACCCTTCATGTTAGCTCGAAAACATTATGGGGGATATGGGTTTAACAAATTCTTAGTCTTTTAATCAAGATAAACCCCACAAAAATACCTTGTTTTAACCTCTTGAAAAATGAATGAATTGTGGGTCAATCTATTATTCAGTTGACTCATGTTATTTATATTATTCATGGAAAGGGAAGAAGAAAACATTTAAAAAGTATAAACGAATAAACCCACAACCTCAAATTGTCGTAGAAATTCCCACGTTTAAAGGTGGGTCAGTGTTCTTTGTTCCCGCAACAGGATTCCAACAATTCCACTCAAATGTCGTCCTCCGGTTCATGGTTTTGGTTCATCCATCACCTCCCACAGGGTTTGACTCTGTCCTTTAAGGGTCTAGCGTAGCGGTTCTCTTTTATCACTTCGTTTCTTAGTGAAGTTGTGCAAGTACCTCCCCCCATGCTCCATATTTGTAGAAGAGGAGGAGGATATGTAACAACGTTAGAGATTACTGGGGATAATCAATTAGGAAGATTCATAATTCCCCAAAGACAACATCACATAAGGTTGAAAGGTCAATCCATGTCTTTCCTTGACATGTCACTGGCCCCACCCCTTTGGTTATCTGTTAGGGGATACTAAAAATAATAATAAAATTATTTATTTTCGTTTATTTTAAAAAGTCCCAAAACATAGCTATTTACTTGGACTTATGATGGTAAAAGTAAAGCCTCCCTTAAACGAATACCAGCACTGTGGATTCAATGGGTCCATCATATTTTTAACCTGTGTGACATTTAAAAAGATAGAAAATTTCTCTCACACGTTTACTGAACGTACCCAAAAAAAGCTCAATAAATTATAAATGTTCACCCTCGACCCACACCAATCAAGGGTAGGCTCTGACTAAAGATAAAGTGCCCCAAATAATTCAATGGTACCATTATATTTTCAGTCCAAGTTACTGTATAGATGTTATGGATTTTACAATAAAATAATATTCACTTACTTATTTTATTTACGACCATAGATTTACTTCCACTGGTGGCCTGAGTCGGCAAATGTTAGTATCTTCCTAATGAGAGCATAACCTCACATGTTCAATGGTGGTCGTGGACTTTCAATCTTAGCTACCGTTTGTGTGTTATAATAATTTAAAGAATAAAATAATTTTATTTTATTATTTTATTTACAGTTATTCCATTTTCGAGTTTTCTCACAAGAGGCATGCACTAACTAAAATTAATTTGTACCTATGGTAAACCTATCACCCTAAACACAGCAGTGCCCTCAGATTTATGATTCGGTCAAAAATTTAAGAGTTATTCCACATTTTTAAGAAAACTACTTAAGTGTGCTAATTAAATCTTAACAAAACTTTGACGGATCACTACGGGCACTTCAGGCCTCAGAATCATGCATCGTCAGATTTTTTGGTCTCGAAATAATTCCATATAATTAAAAAAAGTATATGGAAATTATGGGAAATTAAAAAAACTAGCTTCTTTATAGAATTAAAATATTTTCCTTGATTTTAGGATATTGAAAATAATTTAATCACTTGGAAAGTCTATGCCCATTTATTATACCAACAATGAAATAAGATTTTATCTAATCTATAATAATATGTTTGGTATGAACCACTTATTTTTAACAAATATTATGATGGAGTTATGTAATTTTTTATAATGGAAGTTGATATGAACAATGTCCTAGAATTGTTCTTTATATCACCCACTAGAAGAAATCGTGGTCCTGGTCGTATAATATATTAGACAATCGAAACTGAAACCTTTTAAAATATACTGCATAATTATTTGATAATATATTTTCATATTTGTTATCTTTTTTGAAGAGTTGGAATAATTGAAAGAATAGATGAAATTCCAAAGAAACCAATCCATGATTTTTTTTGTCTTTATGATTGGGCATTAACTTTATGAGACAATTTGAAATATATTTTACAAATTAATAATTTATTGTTTTAGTTGGATATGTGTTCAAAGTGGTGGAGGAATACATAAAATGCTCAATACCTCTAGTGTGGTAATGAAATTTTTTATGAAAAACATATTTTCTTGGTTTGGAATTCCAATGTTTTTTATCAACAAACATCGAACACATTTCAGTAAAAATTTATCTAATAGGACGATCAAATAATATGGGGTTCTCTAAAACAATCGCAACTATTATCACCTATAAACTAGTTAAAAATTTGATCTTTTGAACAATGAAATTAAAAAAATGAAATAATAGTAAATTTCGGTCAAGATTTTTGGAGTATGAAGCTTGATGATGCACTATGGGCGTACTGAACATTTTTCAAAACAACCGTTTGAATAAATACATTCCTTCTAATTTATCTAAAACAATACCACTCACCAATCGAATCAGATCACTAATGAGATAGATTTTTCTTGATTCACATACTAATAAATTCCAATTTTCATAAGAATAAATCGTAGTGCATGCCCAAATATTGGTCTCTCAAGCAGGCTTCTCTCACACCTATATTTTTTATTAAAATTATTTAAAAATAGAATATACTAAATTAAAAAAATTAAAAGGATGATAATATTTAAAAATTAATTTCATATATAAATATATAAATGAAAATGAATGAGAAAAATCAAAAAAAAATTAGAACACAATGATGTTAATTAAGAAGAAAGAAGACATAGTTCTTTGGAGTTCATGATGATGTTATCATCGTTATATAAACTATTAATTAATTGTATTATAATGAATAGTAAGATAATCCTTATCACTCAATAAACTACAATTTCATTTTTATTATCCCACATGGACCCTCAGTATGTTATACATAACTCCATCATATAATCACCAATATAATACTCCACACTGTATACAGTATTATCACATTGAATGAGTGTAATAAAAACTAAGATGGAGAATAATACAATAGTAGTGAATGTGGTTTGAACCCTACAACACAACTAGTTCCAACACTACTAGAATTATCAAAATAAAATAAATTCCTATATTTAATCAACATTAATTAAAAACATCACTGGTCCCCACTGAAAAGAATATGAAGGTTATTTTTCTATTTTCAGGGAGATTATAAAAAGAACGGTGATTAAAAACAAAACATAAAATGAATTGGAAGATAAAAATATGAAAAAATTACATATATTAAACATATAAAAACAATTATATAATAATAAAATCTCATATCGTTGAATAAAATAGATAACCATCATTTTCAACCATTAGCATGGAAGTGGAGGTTCATTTTTGTATTATGTGGTGGAAAGGCCTTCTACAATTTTTTCCATATAAATAATATTCATTATGGGAGTAATAAATGGACAGAATTTGGAATTATTTTAATTATTGACGATTTAATCTATTTTTATTATCTCTACCTAGAGATTTTGATCTCCATTATCCATGTGTATCTGGAGTTATAATAGTTTTACATTAAAATTATTTTCTATCATAATTATTATTCATATTCCAATGTGCCAACTTCTAAAGAATTTATTACCATGAAGGAAGAAAAATATAAAGAAGATATTGTTTAATAAAATATTCCTTCAAATTTTATTTATCTTATTGTGAATATTCAGCTCATTTTCTATAAAAATATTTAAAATACATTTCCATTTTTAAAATACATTCAATCCAGGAACTCATTCGAGGACTGACTTACATACTCCTATGGGAATTTATAGTATAGGTTTAATCTACAAGACCAATTTAATTAATACTCTCGAAAAAAATATTTTATCATAGAAAAAATAAAATTCATGATTTTTATTTGTATTGAATAAGTTATTTCTGAAATACCAATCTGATTTAAAAATATTTAAATTATAAAATTTTGTTATTTCTCCCATTATTCTCAAAATATTTATAAAACCAAATTTAGAAAAAATTACACAAAAAATATGATATTTTTTCAAATAATAAACATAAATTATATAATTATATATGTGAAACTATTATATTAATCAAATCTATATACCTAAAAAATTCGTACCTAGGAAATCTTTAAATATCTAAATTGAAATTCACAACAAAATAAAATTGAGAAAGAATTTCATGATATTTTCCACAATTTAATTTCATCATGTTTTATCTATGAAAAAAATTCCATTTCATTTTTATCTCTTGCATTTAAAACATTCAACCTTCAATATTTATCCATGGAAAAATCATGCAAAACTCAGATTCATGTAACTATTCACTCAAGTCAAATTAAATTTAGAGTAATAATCATATTTTAAAATGAACTTATCACCATATTCCTATGAAAATTATCATATCTCCATGCCATAATATGGAAACATTTTTTTAATCATTGGGGTTTTTTCCATGTTTAATTCTATTTCTAGAGGTTAGTGAGTAAAAAAAACATAAACATTTAACGCTATAAATAGGATGTTGAACTCTTAAATACAATAACATGAATATTAAATCGAAACTATAGTAAATATTCCTCATTAATTTACCAATAAAAATTATACACATCACCCTCAATATTTTATGTAGACCATGATTCAAATAGTGAATACAATGAATCATATCAAATTAGTTCACCCATATTTCATTTTTTCCATTTTTTCTGCACAATATAATTTTTTTCATGGTGGGTGATATAATATTAAAATTAAATGAAACAATGAAATGAAATCCCTATATTTTGTATAGATATAAGAGTAATAAATTTAATCATAATGAATAATTTAAACTTACACCACCTTTTTTAATTTTCAATTTTTTGGAAGAATGTAAGGTTGAAAATGAATAAAAATTGATGAAGGTTACTCATTATTATTTGTAAAATTCCTAGAATAATGACACACACCCATAAATGGGTTCAATCCCTCCTAACACTCATGAAAATACCTTCCCACACAGTGAAACATGAAATATTCTTACAAAAATATTGAGTGTGGTGGTAGGTAAAGAAAAATGATATTATAATATAGATTAAACCTATAAGGAAATTAATGGATTCTAATCAAAAGAAAATATAAAGATAGGTTGCCAGATAAAATATGTATTTTTAAAAAAACCTTAATCACATCAAAATAAATTAGTGAACTACAAATATTTTAAAGATAACAATAAACATGTCTAGTTTTCCCACAAACTAAATGTTTTTTTAAAGAAAATTTGACCATTATAAAGAATATTTCAAAAGGTTTCTGAATAACTCTCAGGATAGGAAAAATAATTTTAGATTGTGTTTTGTGGTCATGGATTTTAAATATTGGTTGAACTCATAAAAATACATGAAAATAAAAATCTCAGAATTATTTTACATACCAAAAATATTATAATATAGATTTTATCAAAAAACATGAAATCCTAATCAAAATAAAATAAAGTGAAAAATATGAAAAATGATATTCATAGAACCATAATGTTTTTAAATAATAATAAGAAGAATAATAATAAGACACAAATAATCTTAACTTGGTTGACTTTCCACTAAAACATTAATTTCACATCCCTAAATATAAGAATAAAAAAAGAAAATATAGGGGGATAAAATCTAATGAGAAAGAATGATAATACTGAAATTTATGTTATATTTTCATAGGTTAATTAAGATCATAGATTCTTCCACTTTGTCCTAAAAGGCAATAAAAAAAGAATAAGAAAAATAATGAAAAATAAATTGAAAGGGAGGATATTATAGAACATGGTTTGTACCCAAAAGTGGGTTCATAGATTTTAATACCCCTATTAAAGAAGTTCAAGTGCTTTTTCCCCAATTAAAAGGGGGTGAAGTTTCATTCCTATAAACCACCACATGTTACTTCTCTCAATATACATAAGTGGATTAAAAGAGTGGGAACCCATATAGAAAAAATTCCCAAACTATGAAGTGAACAATATCTTAATTTGTGGTTTATAGGGTAATGAAAAATAATATATGGGTTTTCCCAATAAAAAATTCGGGCACCCTCTTTTTTATGATAAGAATGTTGAATTAGATGATTCAGCATCATCACTATATGCTTGTAATGTTTTTCTTCTTTATCATCATAAAAACCCAACACCAAAATCTTCTCAATGGTGACCACTTCATTTTCATTATAATCACAACCTAGAGAATGTATTTGTGATAATTCTGTAAAATAAGAATGAGGGTAGTGAATTTTATTTGGTGATAGTGTAAAATTAAAAACAATTTAATTGAGTTTTATGTACACTCCCATCAAATGATCAATATCCAGTGTGGACTATTCTATAAAACAATCATGTTGGATTGTATAATTTTGTGTTAAATAAGGGGTTTTTAGTTTTCTATCCTCTATTATTATTTATTATTAAAAATATAATAAGATAAACACTTTTTGTGCCTTATTCTCTTCATGATAAAACTCTGGGAAGTAATGTGAGAGTTCATCGAGATACAAATATTGGGATTCTAAAAATGATTACTCGTGGTATTCCATGATGGCAACATTGAGCTATTTGAATGACTCATTTTTCAAATTAGACATAAAAGCACTATGAATATATCCTACTAATATTATAACTATTTCTCTTAAATGCAGGGTTTTTTTTCACCATTTATTCACTTGTTAATTTTTTTATTTTTATTTTTATTTTTTGAAAAAAAGGGTAGTAAAGTGATTTTACTCCACAAAATTGATTCCAAAATGATGAGATCTATTTTTTGTGAATTAAATATCATAAAATTCTTATTTACTTTAGGAATTTAACAGAGTTTTCACCCTAGGGTAGATCTCTTGAGGATAATACTCGTACACACTAATTTTTAATTATCTCTATTTAGAACTTGAATATACTATTGTAAAAAATACTAATATAATGAAGGATTTTTCAAATGAATGAGATATATAAATATATAAATAAAAATGAAAAAAAAACACATGTTAATTTGAAATCACAAATATGTTAGTGAAGAAGAAAAAATCATTGTTCTCAGGACTTTATGGTAATACTATCACCATTCTTTAAAATACTAATTCACATAATTCTGCTCAATGTTTATATCATCCCAATTCCCCAAAACCATCCCATTAAAGTTTTATTATACCACACTAATGTTTTTCTTGTAGTAAAATACTCATTTTCTTAATCTCCACAATGTTACATTAAAATATATGAAGAATAAATAAATTGAAAAAGATGAATAAATATTTATATGAAGAAGAATGCAACAACATTGAAAGCTTGGTAAAACCTACATTGTAACTCTTTTCACCAATACTCAAATTATTAGAATAAATTGTAATGAAATAATTTAATCAAAATGAACTCCAAAAATCACCTCTCCCCCACTCCTCAAATGATAATAAGTCTTAGTTCATTGTTCTCATAGAGATTTGGAGGATCATAATGGGATAAAAAAGAGATAAAATGAATTAGAATCGAGGTAGATAAAATAATAATATACATATAAAAAACTATTATATTATCACAACATCTCATATTATATGATATGATGTCTATCCAATGTTTCCAACCCTTTACATGAAAGTCCAGGTTCAGTTTTATAGTAAGGGGGTGAAATATTTTTTCTCTATTTCTATCCAAACAATTTATCCTCATGGTGTTCATAGTAAATTGAAGTATTTTTAATTATATAATTAATTGTTGTTGTTTGGATATGTCTCATTTCTTTACCAATATCATTTTATATATATTTGATGTATGTATCATGAGTTATTATAGTTTTAGAATGAAATTACTTTCTGGAAAAGAGGCACTTTATATTCTGTTGATCTAACATCCAAATAATTTATAACCATGAAAGAGGATGAATATCATGATGAAAAAAGTTATATAATATATCCATTAATATGTTATATATCTTTTTTTATTGTTTCACCTCATTTGGGATGCACATTTTTTAAATATGATCCCATCTTCTAAATAAATTCAATCTAAGAATAGATTCCAAGTCCTAAATTGGACACTCCTTTAGAAAATGATAATGTAGTATTCATCTTTAGATCTAGTTGAATGAAATTATTCCCGTAAATAATAGGATCTAAAAATGAATAACTTCAGGATTTCTATTATTTTAGAATAAGTTTTTACTGAAATTAGAATATAATATAACATTACTTAAATTCCATAATTTTTTCATTTTTACAATTAACAAAAAAATATTAATAAAACATAAAAATATGATAATTAATATTAAAATTTAAAAATTTTGTTTTAAAAATATATAATTAAAATATTATATATTTTCATTTATGATCTTTATCAAGAACCAATTATTTTAGGACCTCCATAAATTTAATATATATACAAAGACTATGAGAAAAAATGTTTTTTAATTAAATGAGTTTGAAGAGTGGATATGAGATGCTTATGAGAATACATGAACATATCTATATAGAACCAAAAATTTGAATTATGGATATATTTAATGAAGGATATCCGCACAAGGAAGAATGTTTCCCATTTTATAATCAAATATGAATTTATTTCTACAAAAATTAATGTATTGATAGTCAGGATTGTGTGAAGTAGTTATATTTCTTTATTATTTATTAGAGGAAATTTGAAAATAATTGGAACCATTGAATAATCTTAGTGGAAAAAATCATATTTTTAAATGGAACCATTCCAATTGGGTTAAATTCTCTCCATGAAATTAATTTAAATCATTAAAAAGTTATAGATAGATATGGCCATTAAATGAATTACTAGCAGGGAGGTAACACTAGTTTATATCGTTTATTTAGTTTATCATTTTTAGGATCTAACACATTGTGTATAATGAATCACAGATGGCACCAAAATGAGGAAACCAATCTATTTAGAGTGATTCATGTTGTGAACTGAAAATTCATGTGGTGAGTTTTCATGTAGTTTTGAAAATATAAAATTGATAATTCATTTCATAAATTGAAATCTCAAATCATGAATTTATTTTCATATTTAAAATTCAATCCTCAAAACCTTCACATGGTATTGGTTCCTCTTCTTCTACCCACTCTTGCCATCTCATACCTTCACCATGACTCAACTATTGAAGCTTTTCCATCTTTGATCCATATTATCCACTCATCCTGTCCCATATTCTATTTATTATCCCTATATTTCATCCCGATATGACGTATAATAATTGTGGATCTAATAATCATCATCCCAAATTCTTGTCTAAGTTGGCCTCCAAACACAAATATTATTCTCTTTTACCTTCATGTCCACCATCTAATCCTTTATTCCAAACCTCTACACATGATTCATCCTTACATTCCCCATATCCATCCAAGAAGATTTCCCAACACCTCTTTTCCATCCTTTCCATTAGTTCGAATACATGATGCACTAGATATACCTTTTACACCTACAACCCAACCCTGTTCGAAGTAGAAAAATGATCAGACTAATAGTGTGGAAATATTTACATATTGTGGAATAAATTATGGAGTCTTAAACCAGGATGCACCAAGTTCACATCACCAAGGTCCAAGAGGATTTCAATTGAGTTATTTTCATATATTTTGTGACCACATTTGATATTTATGTCTCATATGTTTCCTTTAGGTTGGGAGTAAAACTGTGGATTTAGAAGTATCATGACTTTAGAAATGTCTTGGGCATTTACTTTGATAATTTTGTAGAATATATAGCCTATGAAATATTAATCCTAGGTCCTCACAAAAGTTACATGGAATAAGAGTATGTAGAAATAACATGATAAAAAACCATTTTACCATATCCACATATGGAAAAGGGAACCAAGCTAAGTAGTAAAGGTTTGCAGATTTTCCATCATGACCTTAACCACACCTAGCTTGAATGAGGTGATTCCAATAGGGCTATCAATCAGTTGGAGGTACTTATTTTTTCAACTTTTTTGGATACTCATATGGTGATCATGGATTACCAGTTTTTCATTACTATATAGGTTAGGTACAATAGACATAGGGCACATTGATTGGAAGAATAATCATTACATATCATATGCAGCATCATAGAGTGTTTGAATCCTTTCAACACCTCTCATCACTAGTCCAAATACATTCCATTTTTTATACCTGATGTATAAGATGAATCTATATTTGAATTATGGGAGTTATTATGAGTGGGAAGCTTATTATGCCAACTACTCATATGAGTATATAATTCCAAATGCCTCATTTTTTCAGGAGATTCCTCTACCTTCTTTCATCCCCATTGTTCTCCCATCTTCCTAATCTCGACCACTTCATTATATACCTAGAGAGTTCTTGAATTACTATGGGGTGTGATTTCCATTTCCTAATAAAGAATCAGTGGTAAATTTTATAGTACTTGGAGAAAATAACATACTTGGGTAGCTTCAGTATCATAACATTGGGGAGAATACCAACTGAACTACCAATGGGGACAATAATATTGACTCTTAGTTTTATAGTTTATTTTTTCCCTCCCTTTATTTTACTTTATTTTTTATTAATTTTTTATTTCAATTATCTAAACCATTTTTTACATTTCTCTTATTTCAATAAAATTTATTTCAATCTTTTCCTATATTTTTTATTGATTTATTTTTTACACTCTTTAAAAGTGATGTAGGTATCATTCCATTATTAGATAAATCTATGCTCATTTAAAATTGACCTCTGACATTTCGATCTATCATCCAACTTTTATTTATAACTTGACTTACTCCACAGGATGTTCCCGATAGAGATACATGCATGTTTTTATTACCTAATGAGTAATTTTGCAAGGAACTTATCACCCAACCACAAACCCTGGGGTTTACTTTGGAGTTAGAGTATACCACCTCCATTTCATGGAAGGATCCACCCATTTTGTAGTTGATGGTCCTTGTTATGTGACCTTCAACCATCCATGAAGCGAAATACATTAAACATCATAGAAGATTTAAGGGATCCCATTATCTATCTTTTTCAGGTTTTTTGGTTTGTAATATTTTTTATTGGGTTAGTTTTATTTTCATTTTCCTATACTCACATAGAACCTTCAAATAAATTGCATGGAATAAAATTATTTTTTTAGATTTCTTTTCTTACAACCACTGACTTGTGTTCTTTATTACTTATATATATATAATCTCAATATCATGCAACTGGAAGTCTTTTTCCTTTTTCTTCATTTCTTGTTCCTACCATCAAACCCAATCTAACAATTTTCCCAACAATTCACTTATCACGAGATCTCTCATTTCCATTTAATTTGTTAATTATTTTATTATTTATTTAGTTTTCTATTTTATTTATCCAATATTGAATGAAAACCACGGGGTCACTGTTGATCTTTTATTATGGGAGACATATCATGGGATTTATTTTATTTTTACTAGGATTATTTCTCATCTCAATAAATCATGGAGGAATTATTCTTTGATTTAATGGTTTTAATGGGATTTTTTGTTGCATCTATATAAATAAGAGAGAATGTTTAGATGAAATTTTTTAGGAATTTGTCTCTTTTTCCTATTTTGAATTTGAAAAATATTGGTAATTTGATAATTTTATTTCTGATTTAAAAATTATGTAATTTTCTATGGATTTAATGATTACATATTATTATTTCATTGAGTGGTTACCATTTTATTCATGTACACATTATTTAAATAATTTTGGACCATCTTTTTTCAATTCTATTCTGATAATAATTCTTGAGTAAAAATTGTGAAATATAAACCTATATGGACTTTCACTAATATATTATCAAAAAAGGACTAAATGAATTCACATTTAAAATGATTGATTCATATTTTTTATAACACAATTTATCCTGAGACTCGCCTATAAATATTTCTTCATATACTATAGAATCCATGGATAAAATTGTTATAGAAGATCAATATTACCTACCTATTCTATCCTTTTCTACCCTAATCATTGTTTTCTTTATATTCAGATAAATAAGTGTGGATGGTATTATGGTAAAAATTGAATATTGTTTCCATATTGGAGAATTCAGGGTATATTGATGGGTATTAGTGAATGGTAATGACTACTTCTTCATGATATTTCACTGTGAATCCCTCTTGTAATATAAAAAATATAAAAACAGTGATGTTTTGTAGTTCGGATTAAAATAACTTTTATAAGGATGATGATCTCAAATTAATATTAGGTTATAAGGTGGATTTGAGACATATCTTGAGTACATGTTTAAAAAATATAAATAAATGGAGAATCATTCATTGTGCTTACGTAGTTATTGATCCTTTTCTTTTCACTTTGGTGGTGTGGGAGATAGAATTTTACATTGAAGGTCGGGTTTCACGAATGATTAATTTTGAATATCATGTATTTTTATTTATATTGATTGTATCCCCTTTGATCCATTCATGATGTTTAACATCAATACCTACTAACTGTGTAATTAGAATCATTTCATCCTTGATGTTAATCCCTCATGAGTAATTGTGATATTATCTTTTCAATGTGAAGAAGGTAGATTCAATGCAAGCCTATGATGCATATAATTTACTTAACGTATGATCATAACTCTATTAAATAAATATCTTGGGTGATGATTGGAATAATTCATCGTGAGGTTAATCAAAACATGTGCATCATCACCTGTGGAAAAGTTAAAAATAATAATCAGAGAAATGAGGGATTTGAATGAAAGACTTAGATATGAGGTAGGACATGATTTCTTTAAAATAATGGACTATGTGGCCTCACAATTTTCTAATAAAACAATGTTTTATGTTCAAGGTTGTTAATGATTCCTTCAGGTTATAAATTATTTTCCTTTTAAATCCTTATTGAGGTAATTTTTTCATGAGTAGAATAAATTGTTCAGGGTGGGTGGATTGGAAGTGTTGTCTTTTTATATGAATTTGGGGTAAAATTTCATAATTTTATTGTTTCTTTTATGCCACTATGTATTTAATTGTGATAGAAATTTTTTATATAGTTTTAATATAAATATTTTATATAAAATGTTATTCAAAGCTATAATTTTAGAAAATTCACTTCATAATCATCATTTTACAACAGAAAAATTTAAAAATATAACTAATTTCTTATAGATAGGGCCCTTATTCAAAAAATTAACCATGTTTTATCGGTGAGTTATTAAAATCAGTTAGACTCATGCTACAAATTTCATTCACCAGGTGAAGTATTTGGGTGGATTAACCTTTTAAATCTCATTGAAGACTAAAAAAATAGCATTGTAGGTTGAAATACATAAATAAGGGAAGAATCAAGATACTAAAAATTTAACAATTGAATTCATTATGTGAAATATTCATCCACAATCTAAATTTTCTTTAAAGAATAACAATGGAAGGATTGAATTCCAACTTCTAAAATTTATTACCATTCACATTGTGATTCTTTTTTCATATAAATAACTAGGACCCATGAACTTTTTAATTTTAATCCCTTTTCCATTTATTTATTATTTTTCTATTTTTTTCAAGAAGTTGGAGGCCATTAAAAGATCTATTGTACAACCAAATGAGCTTATTTTTAATTCCAATTGTCATTATGTTGTTATTTCTCTCTTATAAACAAATTTGACTTTATTTTTTGGTTTACATTCAATAATATAAATTTTTATGATCTATACTTATAATTTCCTTCCTCCACACATGAATAAATCTATTTTTACCATGCATGGATTTTTTCATGGGTTTTAGATCTGAGAGTAAGGTAGGGGAAAATTTTAGAATTATTAAAAAATTTAATATAATTGGTTAGAAATTAGATTAATAATTCATTATCATCTAATAATTTATCATTAACCTAGCCTAGAGAATTCAGAAGGAAAAAACCAATCTAGTTATAATAAATTTGGTAATGAAAAATTAAATCAATTCATTTTACACTATAAAAATTATTCTTAAGGAACTTATATTTATAATTACTTTTATATCAAATAGTATTTTTTTAAGTTGTTATTAATTAATTTGATCAAATTTAATTGATAATATTTGATTAACTTTATAATCCAATTATATTTGAATTACCCAGGTTTGGATTAATGACATCTCTTAAATAAACTCCATAAAATTTATTTTGAAACCTGATTTAATAAATTCTTGTTTATATAAATTATTCTAATTTAAATATATTAATTCATTCTTATGTGAAGATTCATATAAGCAATCATAATATGGATATCACTGGTCACTCTTTTCTTGCCTATATAATAGGCGTTATTCTTCCACTATTATACATGCCTTCATAGTATTATTAATTGAACAATGTCAATTTTATAAATTTCATATCAACTAAAGAATTTAAAGATATACTTTAGATGTTCCACACACATATATGTGTTGCTTGAAATAAATTATTTTTTACATCATTAAGAGTACAAGGAATGAAAAGTGGGTTTTGTAAGATTTCCTTATGGAATGACCAAAATTTACCTGAAGAATGTGAAATATTGATACAAAAAATCCCATCACCTAGAATAAAAATTTATATGATATTTATATGGTTATTAATCCAAATTAATTTCCATAAAAATAAATCCTATATAAATGAAATAGATAATATGGAGTAATCCAAAACTACTTTCTAGAAAGCGCATTTATTTTTAGTATAATGTAAGAAGTTATAGACACATCGTGTTGGTCGAAGTGGAATCTCAAGAGGGGGTGAATTGACTTCTTATATAAAATTTTTGTAAAAAAAATTGTGTTAATGTTCCATAAATTTTGAAACATCCCAATTAATTAAGGCAGTAGAGATATAAATTTTTAGTTGGTTAATAGGTTTATCAAAGGGTTATTATTACTTAGTTGAATTAGTGTAAAACACTTCTTCAACTTTTGAAATAGGTTTAAGGAATTAAACACATAGACAAACTAACCTTAACTAACTATCAGAGTCAATGTAAAATACTTTTCTGTTTTTGAAATTATAAGAAGTGGAAAATAGATAAAACATAGTATTACAAAAACGTAGAACACAGTAGAGTTAAACCAGATGTTCCATCTCAAGACGATACTTAATACTCTCAACTTGGTGACAACCTGAAACCAGCCATTTTATATAAATAATACACTTGATACACATCCTGTATCAGTATTTTCCAAAGATTTCACAAACTATCTAAGGATTACACCCTCTGCCATTGTTCATTGTGGGAAAAACAAACAAAACATATCACATAGGGTCTCTTCCAAAGTTATACGTGTGAAACAAGTTGTAAGAGAAGTTTTATGGGAGGATTTTCAGTATCCCCTAGTTCTAGCACATGAGACTGTGTGTGTAACAGAAAAAAACACACACTTCTTAGAAATGTAAAATAGATGAACACAATTGGAATAATATTATAATATTGAGTTTATAATGACCAATGTGTTTGTAGTTCATCTCTTGACTACTTCGAGTGAAGAAATTGTAGTTTGAGTCTTTCTCTGTAAGTAGAGCTCAAAACAGAGGGTCACCACTCTAGGTTCTAGCTTCCAAGTATTGAGGTGTTATTTTTGATGGTTGGATAGAGATTTGACTAATAATTGAAGATATCCCTGAATGTGTTCTCCCTAAATGATCTTATTGAGGATCTAGGATTCATAGTGTAATTATTGGATGGTTCTTCCTTGTTCTCGACGATCTAGCATGTAAGCTCTTTATCTTGAATTCGTATATGTTCACTTTTTAGCACACCCACACTTCTCATAATGTTATCTTCTTCTTATTCCTAAGTCTTCTCTTTTATTTTTGAGGTCTGAAAATATGAATAAGTAAACCGAATGTGGTCCTCACCATACCTAGTAATGTTCCCATATATGGTCTCTTGATATGTCTACAATCAGAATTAACTACTGTCAGAAGAATTACATTTACCAAACTTGACATTATAATAATCCTTAAGAATTTGAAAAGGTATGGAGTAGAAGAGTGAGCATCAGTAGACTAGTAGGGGTAGCTTTCTCAATAGTAGGATTCTATAGTAGGATTCATCTGTAAACTACATAGGTATCCTTCAACGGTAACCTTCAATGGTGACCATCAATGGTAACCTCCAACTGTAACCTTCAATGGTAACCTTCTATCAGTGACCATCATCAGCAACCCTTCATTGGTGGCCTTTATGGGTGACAATCATCATTGGCCATTCATCGGTGACCATCATTGGTGAACATTCATCAGTGACTTTCATCGGTGACCTTCATCGGTGACCTTTCATCGATGACCTTCATCGGTGACCTTCCATCGATGACCTTTCTAAGGGAGACCTTTCTATTGGTGACCTTTCTATTGGTGACCTTAATACTTAGATAAATTTCTCACTATAAGCTTAAACAAGAGCGCAGTGAGTTTAAAATTAAATATTTATTACTTGATAGAAACATGAAATATTAATGAAACATGATTATCATATAATAAAAACATGATTATCACATAAATGAAACATAATTCTGGATTTTCAAAACAGGTTATTCCATCAATCTCCCTCTTTATGATAATCACAAATTATGTCAGTAAAAATTTAGATATAATTATTATCGAATCAGTGTTAATCATGTTTTCTAATATCTTTCGAGGAGTGTTTAAGTAAAATTTGAACCATGTTTATTGTGGAAAATATAGATAGTGGATATATGAAAAGAATCCTGTCAACTTCAAACTTCTCCCCCTTTGTGATTATAAAAAATAATAAAAGATAAAAAGAGAGAAAATAGGATTTCATTATTAAGGAAGAAAAAGTAAAATATACAAATAGAGTATAAAGATCCCTATCAACTAAGACATCCCACATTCAATCCACATCAGAAATGTCCAACCGAGCTTTTACTTTGGATGTTAAGGAGTCAGGTCCAAAATATGTAGGGATGGGACAAGGTATGTAATTGAGGAGTGTAGAAGGGGCTTCCATAGAGGCATCAGTAGACCTATAGTGAGTAGATCTATGAGGAATCATAGGGTTCAAGCATTGGATGGCCTGTGCAAGAGTCATCAAAAGAGAAACACTAGTAGAGCCTGAGGTTATCGAGGAAGAAGGTAGTGCTGGAGGAACAATGATAAAAACTTGGTCCACATAGAGGAAGGTTAAAAGATTATTTCTATAATCCATAATAATGCTTCCACTTCTTTTCATAATTGATATAAAATCATCCTTATTCTCCACGAATTTATATAAGGCATGGGTCAACTCTATGAGCCTACTAACTTGATACTTAAATGCCTGAGTGATAGGTAGGATCCTCATGTTTTCCAATAGAATAATAAATTGACCATCCATCTAATGCTTAGTGTACACCATTATGTAATATAAATAAACATGATCATTGATGGCCTTATGATCTTGAGAAGCTTCCATTAAATAATTTCCCACAGTTTTATGAATTACTCTTGTAGTGTAAATGAACTGAGTCATAGACTTAGGGTCTGTGGTACTTTCACCAGAGAACTTCTCCACTTCTTCTCTGACAACTGATCTGAAAGCTTATAGATCAACATAAAGAGAGGCTGAAGAGGAAGCACATGAACAAAGAGGTTCCATAGTAAAATCCATTTTCTCCTTAAAATATTTGGTCATACAACTAATAAATATCTTCATATCATCATCCTGGCCACAAACATGTGCCTCCATAGACTTCAAGAAGTCGTCAAACACTGTGACCATCAGCTAAACAACACTTTTGACCAACATAAGGTCTTTTTCAACTTTAACCCTTGAAGCCATATAGGATTCTAAACAAGCAATTGACTGTTTCACAGATTCCATAGACTTTTCCTTGTTTCTATTCTGATTCTTACAATCCTTCAATTCATGTAGCAGATTTGAGTGAGAGGTATAAATGACTCTTTCTAAGTCAGATACCACCACTTCATGATTGAGATCCACGGTTCTCTCTATCCTAACAAATCTATCATCAATATATCTCTTCAAATATGATTTTAATGATTCCAAATCATCCTTCATCACATAATCTTTAGGTAAAATCACTACTGATTGGACAAATGGTGGTTTCTGAAACAAAAGGAATTGTAGGGCTTCTTTTAGGCTTTTCATCATCAAATTCTCCAAAGTCTAAGCCCAAGACCACAAATCATGGGTATTCTGACCAATCATTTATCCCATGAGAAAAAACAATTGAACCTATGGCTATAGGTTCCTCCCCATCACTAGGATTATTCACCTAATCAATTACATCAATCTCAGCTATAACTCTCTGATCTACTACATCAACAGGAGAGTCCACAACCACTCCTTCTACAAATTCTTCAACTACATCCTCGGCATTTCCAGCTTCAACTGAATCCGAAACCTCTTCATCTACACATTATATAATTCCTATATATCAAATCAAATGACAAAGGCGTTGGAATTCCCCTTCACTTTCATAAGCATTTGTCTCAAAATCATCCTGACTAGATTCAGTTTCATCTTCCACCTTTGAGATCTCTCAAATTTCATTGAAGTCATTTTGATCTTCTTTATCTTCACTAGTTTCCTCATCAACATTTTCCCTTATTACAGACTCTCTTCTAAGAAATCACTTTGGTGGGATAGTCCTACCAAAGGATACAGTATTAGAAAGAGGATTTGAGGGATGTTCAGGGTCACTCTTGTCATCTATAGAAGAATCATTTTTTCTTGCATAACAGTAGAATATTATTCTATATCTGATTATACTGGATCCACTTCATCAATAATTAAACTAGTGTCTCTCTTATTTTTTGGCCAGGTATGATGAGTAATAGGGTTTAATTCCACATACATCTTAGCCTTATCATTCACCCATTTTCATTGCCAAGGGTTACAGTTTATCTTCATCAACTTGAAAATCATCTTGGTAATGCAGAAGTTATCCCTTATAAATATTGATTCCTCCTTATTTCCAGCAACTCCTTTTACTTTTAACATCATGGATATCAATCTATCATGAAACAAAACATTAGATTTGAAACTGGGTAATGTCATATCCTCTAACTGAATCAATAACATCCTACATAGATTTATCTTTTGTCCGTGATTCAAAAGATAAAAATGAAATATGTCCTGATATATCAAGGTAGAAATGTCCCCTATCCTAGGACTCAAGACATGATGAACAAATTTAAATAGTAACTTGTTTTATCCTTCAATTTCAGTAGCAATCACATTCCTAGGGAACCCATTCCATGTCAGTTCAGCCAACGATTCTTTATAATAGAAGAACTCACTAGTCAGAGGAACCTCTCTAGGGTAGTAATCAAAAATATTTTCATGTGGAACTCTTAAACAATCATCCCATTAAATAGAGTAGAAGCTCACACTTACTCTATTTGTCATTGAAGATATTCTGTTCTCTTCCTCAGACTACTCAAACATCATAGATTCATAAAATTCCTTCACTAGCTTTGGGTAATAAAGTCCATTGTAATTTCCGAAGCATTTGACCCAGTGCTGAGTTTCATGTTCCATATTCAATAGAAACTTCCTCTAAATTATTAATTAAGAACATAATTCCTTTTCAAACATGATTTACCTATTCGAAAAATGTAGATTTATTAGCTTTTCCACTACCTAGCTTTCCCTGCTAGACCCAGATCGTTGTCTCTTAGGTTTCGGCACATCTCCTTCATCACTGACCATCAGTCTCTACAATCTTTCCATTTCAATCTGGAGCATTTCAAGGGTTTTAGTAGGAGGTGAGGTTCTAAAATTATAGAGAAAGTGGTTCGGGAGATGATTAAATTAGATTGAAATGTGGAGTGTACTATATTTTTATCATTTATGGATCAAAAAAATAAATCATGTAAAATAAATAACTAAGTTTGAAAATGTTTCAGATTCTGGCATAAAACGTAAAGTCCCAGATTGTTCAACTATAGGTAAGGTGACAATGGTGAGGTACAATGGCGAGGTCCTAATAGTGAGGTCCAGCATTGAGGTTTCTAACAGTGAGGACCAATGGTAAGGTTCCTAATGGTGTGGTCCAATGGTGAGGTTCCTAACAGGGAGGTCCAATGGTGAGGTTCCTAACAGTGAGGTCCAACAGTGAGGTTCTTAATGGTGAGGTCCAACTGTGAGGTTCCTAATTGTTAGGTCCCCCTGTGATTTTCCTAATTTCAAGGTTCTAACTTACTAGTTTATCATACCAAACTCATGTTTGATGTAATTTAACCTTTCATAACTCAATATCTTTGTGAATATATCAGCCAATTTGTGTTATGTGCTAATTAATTCAAGAGTGATATCACATCTTGGATAATGATCTCTCAATAAGTTATGTCTCACATCAATGTGCTTTGTCCTAACATGAGATATGGTATTTTTAGAGATGTTAATAGCACTTGTATTATCATATTTTATAGTGACATGTTTGAATTGATATCCATAGTCTATTAAAGTGTGTTTCATCATCAAAATTGGAGCACAACTATCAACATCTATATATTCTGCTTCGATAGTGGATAATGCAACAAAATTAAATTTCTTAGTATACCATAATATTAGTTACATGCCCAAAATGTGACATGTTCCAGAGGTGGTCTTTATATCTAACTTGCAACTAGAAATGTTGAATCTGAATAACATATTAAATCAAATGATTATACTCTATGATAAAAGAGTCATAAGTTTTTATTATAATTGATAGTTTTAAAATTCCATTTAACATCAGTTAAATAAAACTCTTTGTGAATGGCTTGAAAATGAGCACACATGCATACACTGAACATAATATTAGGTCTTCTAGTAGTAAGGTAGAGAAGATTCCCAATCGTACCTTAGTAATTAGTTTGATCCACTAGTTTACCAGTTTCATCTGCATCCAACTTACAAGTGGTACTCATTGGTGTATCACTACCTTTATTACTGTCCAAACCAAATCATTTAAAAAGATCCTTAATATATTTACTCTGATTTAAAATAATACCATTTTTATTTTGAAAAATTTTAAATCCAAGGAAATATTTAAGTTCCCCCATTAAACTCATTTATATTTCATCTTGCATCATTTTTGATAAATTAGTACATAAACAAATTATAAATGATCCAAAAATAATGTATTCTACGTAAACTTTTACTATTGCAACATATTTGAAAATTCTTTTTGATAAAAAGAGTATGATCATCTATTTTTTTAGTAAAACCTTTTGAAATAATAAATTAACCATGTCTATCATACCATGATATTGAAGCTTTTTTTAGAAAATATAGATCTTTAAAAAGTTTAAAGACATGTTTAAAAAAATAGGTATTTATAAAACTAGGGGTTGTTCAACAAATAAATCCTAAACTATGTACCCATTTAGAAATGCATATTAGAAATCCATTTGATAAAGTTTGAAATTAAAATTAGTTGTATAATCATGTAGTATCCTACTGGATTCTTGTATGGCTACATGTTTAAATGTTTCCTGATACTATATTTTGTTTTCTTGACTATATCCTTGTCTAACTAGTCTATCCCTGTTTCTTACTACACTACCAGATTCATCAACTTCTTTTTGAAACACTCATTTACTACCCATGGTCAAAGTTTCTTTGCATATTTCTAATAATTATTAAAAATTGTTTCTTTGAAATTGAATTACTTATTCATTCATGGATATCAACCAAAACTCATCATTTATATTTTTTGGTTCAATCTTTGAAAGAAAAGATTTATGTTCAACCTGGTTTTTCAGAGAATATCTAGTTTGAGTTCCTCTATTTATATCACCTACAACAATATCTAAATTATGATTCAAGAGAGTTATCATACCTCTAGAAATAGTTGAATTGAACTCCCTATGGTTTTCTATAGGTTTAGATTCTACATGCTCAGATACAAGAAAATTTCCAGAACTGTTTTTTTTTCACTAAGGTTTGACTATCTTTATCAATAAGGTTAAGAGTTAACATATCATCCTCAAGGTGTTCAACAGAGGATTAGGGTTAATGTGGAATAGTTTCAACACATCTGACATGAACTGATTCTTCCATACATTTGGTTATCTTATTGAATACTCTATAAGCATTACTCGAAATTGAGTAACCTTGGAAAATTCCTTCATCACTCATGGAAGAAAACTTCTCATGATTATCCCTATTGTTATGTATAAAGGAATTGTAACCATCATCTCTAATGTAATTAACCATTGGCTTCCTATTATTCCAAAGCTCATAAGGGGTCTTCTTAATAACATATCTAATTAAGAATCTCTTGATGATGTAACAAGCTATATTAATAGCTTCATCCCAAAAATAGATAGGCAGGTTATACTCATTTACCATAGTCTGGGAAATCTCTTGAAGTGTTCTATTTCTTCTTTCTATAACTACATTTTGTTGAGGGGTTTGAGGAGCAGATAAATTGGTAATATTTCCATTTAGTGAGAAAAATGTTTCAAATTCCATATTCTCAAACTCACATCCAGGATCACTTCTCAAGGTCTTAATTGTAAGTCCACTATGGTTTTTAACAAACTTGGAATAACTAATAATGTTAGAACATGCTGCACTTTTGTGTGCTAGAAATTGAACCCAAGTATATCTAGAAAAATCATCTACATGAACATAAACATAGTGATTCCCACTGAAACATGAATCTCTATATCGTCCAAATAAATCCATGTGAACCAACTCAAGAATTTGAGAAGTGAAAACTTCTTTCTTTGGTTTGAAAGAAACTTTGTGTTGTTTTCCTTTTTGAAAGGATTACAAACTTGGTTACACGGGAATTCTAATTTAGGTAAGTCACTATCTAAATTATTCGTACTTAGTTTCCAAAGTGAGTGCACATTGTAGTATGCTAATCATCTATGCCACAACCAGGATTCCTTATGAAATACATTTAAACAGGAAACATTTTTCTTAGCTAAATAATTTAAATGGACAGCATATATAATTTCATTTCTAAAAGTAGTGAATATTTAATCATTTTTTTAATTAAAAACATTGAAGGCATCATTTTCAAATTTAACATTGAAACTATCATACGACAACTAAGAAATGCTATGAATATTTTATTTTAACCCATCAACAAAAATTACTTTTGAAATTAATATAGTATTAGGGTTACCAATTTGGAATATGACGATGATATTCCCTTTAGAATTATCACTGAATGTGACATGTCCACCATTCACATTAATTAGGACCTTTAAGCATGAATAGTCTCCTTTAATGGGTCTTGAACATCCACATTCCAAGTACACTAGAGTTTTATAGGATCTATTTGAACAATTTTATTGAAACCCAAATTAAACATACGGTAACACTGAAACCCAGATTTTATTTTGTCAAGAGAGGTTAGGAAGTAAAGATTTTGGAACCCATAATTTCCTCACTGGTTTCTTATAATTAACAGATATGTTTTTGAGACATGAACACTTTTTTAGGTCCTCTAGTTAATTTTCATTCAAAAGATGGTCTAGAAATTGAATTAGAATTGAACTGTCTTGATTTTGGAAAAAATTTATTTTTAATAATCCTTCTCTGTCCTGGTTGATATCCTAGACCAGTTGTGTATTTTAGAGAAATTTGTTTCCCTATAAACTAAGTCAATGTAAATATACCAATATTAAATGTCACAAGATCCCTTTTTAATTTCTCATTTGATTATTTCAGTTTAGTATTTTCTTTTAATAGTTGAGAAAATTTTTCTTTCTCAATATCCAAATCAGACTTATAATTAGGATTTAAAGCATTTTGTCTTTTCAATAAATTATATTTATCCTCAAGTTCATAAAATGTATCCTCAATAATTCCACTGTATTAAAATAGTTCATCATTAGTTATATTCTAATCATTATTTGATTCACTTTCATTCCCAGAAGAATAAGCATTATGTATTGAAGAATTGAGTATTACCTCTGATGTTTCTTTCATAAAACACGGGTTTTCATGTTGGTTCTGTTCAATATCAAAAGTGTTTGATCCCCTGGATCTATCTCTTTAAGCTCACCAAGTAGCTTTTATAGACTTTTAATATCCCTTTCCCTTTTATTCATATTTTTTCTTAAATATAATCTTTGGGAAATCCAAATTTCCATGGCCTTTCCTTTTAAAATCATAGAAATATATCTCACATTTTGTGTCATTCCATTTTTTGTTCTTTTTCCATAGTTCTTTACTATCTTACATTCCTTTATAGATTCATTTTATAAATAAATTTTTCTTACTGTTGAAGAATTTGAATTTCCTAGAAAGATGATCCATATCATCATCACATTCAGAGTCTGAGTCTTCACTGGTGGAACTATCTACATGAGTATGAACTTTTACTTTATCTTTGATCTTTGAGGTAGAAGTATTGAATTCTACAGATTTCTTACTTGGTTCTACAGCATCTTCTTGATTTACCATACTCTCTTATTAATACATCATAAGTTTTACAATTAGTTCTTTCACAGGTAGCTTGCCTATGTCATAGGATTCACAAGTAAGATCTTATCCATCTGTTAGGTAGGCATCGAGGAAACCTCATTATATGATCCCTGTTGTCCATTGGTTTCCCCAGCTGACTCATGGTATTTACTTTTTCATTGAACCTGAGATAAATTTCAGATATAAGATCATCAGGATTCATTTTAAAATTATCATATTTAATAGTACCAGTATTTAATCTCATTTCATTAAAATTATTTGTTCCCTCATGATAAATATCCAAAGTAGTCAAAATTTCATAATTAGTTTTACAGGAAAACATTATATTGATCTCTTCATCACCTAGAGAATAGTACAATGCATTCTTTTCTTTAAAATAATTATTATATGTAGATTTTTTCAATGGATATGATGTATCCCTAGCTGTAAGAGGCAATGCATTATGTTCTTCTTTTGGGTCCCAGATTTCAGGACCCATGCTCTCTAGATATATTTTCATTTTTATATCTATTGAGAATAGTTATTACCATTAAAGAATTGGGTCCTATTAGTAGAATCACCGTCAACACTATTATCAATTTTTATTTAAAATTTATCGAACTGTAAATTTAGATATCATAAAAATTTTAAGATATTTAAGATACAAAAAATCATAGTTGAAAATAATTTGAAAACATTTACAATAGTTCAGAAAGTAGAAAAAAATTAACCCTCTGATACCAAATGTTGGCCTGAGTGGAATCTCAATAGGCGTGAATTGAGTTCCTACTTTAAATTTCTAATAAAAAAATTGTGTTAAAGATCCAACAATTTTGAAAAGGCCCATTTAATTAAGTTAGTAGAGATATAAATTTTTAGTTGGTCAACAGGTTTCTCAAAGGGTGATTAGTCCTCATTTGAATCAGTGTAATACACTTCTTCAACCTTTGAAATAGGTTTACTGAATTAAACACATACACATACAATCATGAACTAACCATCATAGTCAATGTAAAACAATTTTATATTTTTTAAATTTAAATTTATAGAAAATAGATAAAACAAAGTATTATAAAAAAAGAGAACACGTTAATTTTAAACAAGTGGTTCAGTCTCATTTTAAGACTTAATCCACTGCACTGGGTGATCTCCTTCCACCAAGAAGTTTATATAAATTATAAAATTGACACACAACATGTATCAGGCTTTACAATAGTTTTCACAAACTATCCTGGGCTCACAACCTCTATCACAATTCTTCGTGGAAAAAATCAAAAATACAGACCACACATAGCCTCTTCCACAGTAATAAGTGGGAAATGTTGTGTAAGAGAATTTTTATGTGAGTACTTTAAGTATCCTCTAGTTCAAGAATAGGAGACAATGTGTATAATATAAAACACACACACATCTCGGTAATGTAAAATAAAAAAACAAAATAGAGCTAATATTATAAGATTGAGTTTATAAGGATCTTTGCGTTTTTAGATTCTCTCTTGACACCTTGGAGTGAAGAAATTATACTTTGAGTCTTTCTTTGGATGTTTTCCTCAAAACAGAGTGTCGCAACAGAAGGTCCTAGCTTCCATGTATTGAGGTGTTCCTCTTCTTGTATAGACATAGATTTAAATAATCATGAAAAATAGCCTTCAATTTTTTCTTCTGAAATAATCTTCTTGAAGCTCTTGGGTTCATATTTTTAGTGTTGGATGGTTCTGGCATGTTCAATTTGACCTAGCAAGTAAGATCATTCTCATTCATTTTTCTATCTTCGCTTCTTGGAACACCCACACTTCTCAGAATGCTGTCTTTTTTTCAACATTGGTCTTCTCTTTTATATTTGAGGTTCGACAATAGTAATAAGTAATCCATGTGTGGTCCTCCTCATACCACGTATTTCCCCTAGATATTGTCTACTGATATGTCTAAAATCAGCATTAATTAATGTCAGAAACATTAAATTTACCAAATATGATTGTTATAATAGTATTTAAGAATTTGATAAATTATAGAGTAAATGAGTGAGCATCGGTAGACTAGTAGCGGCAGCTTTCTCAATAGCGGGATTCAATAGTAGGCTTCATTCGTTGACTACATTAGTAGTCAGTAATGTTAACCTTAAACTGTAACCATCAACGGTAACCGTCAATGATAACATTCTATCAGTGACCTTCATAGGTGACCTTTCATAGGTGACCTTTATATCAGTGACATTTCTATCGGTGACCTTTCATTTCGTGACGTTCATACCTAAAAAAAATTTGCACTGTGAGCTTAAACAAGACAACAGTGAGATTAAAAGTACTTAGTTATTACTTTATTGAAACTAGTAATATTAAAGAAAAATTATTATCATATAATAAAAACATTATTATCACATAAATGAAACATTATTTGGGATTATCAAAATAGGCGAGTCCAACACTTTGAAAATAATTTTTGAAAAGGTGTAGTGAAAAATATGGAAAATTAATTTTTTAAATAAAATTCAATACCCTTTTATTTAAAATACATAAATTTTATCAAAATAAATATTTTGTGGAAAATAAAACATTTTATTTTGTATGGAACGAATACCGTTTTAATATTTGTAAATATCTTTATTGAAAAACCACCACGTAAAAAGAGGGTTAATATATTCCTTTTCAAAATAGGATAAGTTATATATAGAGGTCACATTATAAAACACATATTTTTTTCAAAATGAAAAATTATTGTATATTTTGTATTAATGAACATGGAAATATAAAAAAACACTTCTCTAATGATGACTATATTCTTCCTTAAAATCCATTGATGTTTTTTTGAGAAAAACATCATTAAAGTATTATTTAGGTAAAATCATCATTTTCTCCTTTAAGAAAAGTGGAAATATCTTATCAAAAAATAAATATAATAAATTATCAAACATTGAAAAAATATTCTCAATGAATTACATGTTAACATAATGAAACATAATTTTAGTTAACCACAATCCTTACAAAAACAATAATTCATGAAGAAAGTGTCATTTGGAAAGTGTTTTATGTGGTATAATTGTATATAACAAAAAAATGAAAAATAAATCCAAATAAAATAATTGATAATAATTTTCCTAACACATGTGAAATAATATAATGAAGAACCATCCAAATTCAGTGAATGAGAACTATATTTCCGAAATCAATTACAGAAATGGTAACATAGGAATAAGAGGGTTAATATATAATAGATGGTTAAATATCATGAAGGAAAAAATATTGATTATATTTAACCGAAATAGGTTAGTCAATACACCATATAATAAAAATTATTGTTAATCATATCAAACAATTCTTATGTATTTGAAAATGAAACAAAGAAACCCTAACATTAATTCTGCACTTCCACTAAAGTGCTTCAATCCCATATATAAAAAAACAACCATATAAATAATATATTTTATAACACTATTCCTATCTATATACATTTATTAAATTCATTTGTACTTATTCTCTACACATAAATAAGTTATTTATTATATATTTCTAATGTCATGTGTGAGCTATCGATATCTTTTTGAACTATTTTCATAATAGTGGTGTTATTCTTCATTATTATCCAATATTTCGTAATTAATATATCATTCCATATACTTTTATATAATTATTATATTTATTTATATGTATATTATATCAATCCATTATTATTTTTGATATGTTGTTCTATAAATGAATTCCTGTTGGCATTTTTCGGTTATCATAGTGATTCAATATGATATTTTAATAATATTTTAAATTAAAAATATAACAAATAAAGAAATATAAATGAATAATTATATTATTCTTAACATATAATAATATTATTATATAAGTTCATATATTAAACCATGGTATATGAATTATATTATTTTTTAGATAGGTGGTTATATCGTCCCAAATATTGAAAGACCATAATTAATGGATGATTATTATTATGAAAGTGGATACTTTGGAAAAATAAAATTATTAATAAATAATAAAATTTATATTATATAGATATATTTAAGTCAGTGGAACTTAAATTAAATATTTTTTATATATAATGAAAATCATAATACAAACTTGAAAAAAAATTACCTTTTGGAGGTGGTAGTCCACCCAATGCACAAACTATTTTCATTTAATTTAATAAGTGGTTGGGATGGAATAAATAATTCTTTATAATTTAATATAGTTAAACATAATAATATAATTTATACTAATTTCATTATATTTCTCTTTTAAGTTAGTTCTCAAAAAAAATAAGATGAAATAGATAAGGATTAAGCAATACAGACATTGGGACATTGAACCTTTTCTTGAAAGTATCCTTAGAAATTATAGGTATAATATAAATAATTGAAACCATAGGCTTATGAAATTCATAGAGGTTTATATGAGGAGAAATATAATAGTGTTTCAGTAAAAAAATAAGGAAAGTGTGTGTCATGATGTGGATAAAGTGTCCCATTTTATAAGTGAATAAAATAGAACTTTTGTGAACCCCAATTTTTTTAACATAATGAAATGAAACTATTCAAGGTGTAAAGCCTAAAAAAGAAATAATTATTGTGTTTTTTGTTATATAAAATCAAATACTCCTTAACCAGTCATTTAAAAATATAATTAAAATAATTTACATTTATTTTTTTACATTTTATCATTTTCATTTTGACATAGGTAATATGTTTTAATCATTATAAGGTATTTTTTAGTAACTATATTATATATAATATCTAATAAAAAATGGTTCTTTAATAAAATTAACTTCTATATAATCCAACTCAGTTCCTTAGTAAGTTAAAATTAACCTTAAATGAAAACATTTAAACTATTTCAAATTTGTTATGTAGAAAAATTTTGTATTTATCATTATGTTTTATTGATATTATTTAGTATTTTCTATAAATTTATTGAGTGATAATATATTTATATTTAGTTTTAAAGTTTATATGAAATTAATTTTTCTGAAATCATTAATTTATTTGATTAGGTAAAAATAAAATGATTTTAATAAAATAATTCTATAAAAATGAAATTTTCACCATTATCATTGTATTAAGAATAATGATAATAATAATAATTTTAGGGAAAATAAAGATTATAGGCCTAAACATATTTATTAGGTCCTGGATGAAAAATAAAATTTCCATTGATTTAAATTATGATCAAACCAGGGTGAACATGGATATTAATGAACCACTCTCATGTAGGGGAATATATAATAATTATATTCCCTTGGATAATTGGATCTAGATTTGAGGCTTTAATAGCTTATGATACTAATTTATAAAATGTATATAGTTGATTAGTAGATTCATTATAGACCTAATGCATATGTCTTGAGAGATAAAGTGATGCATGCAGGAAATCTTTTGGATGATTTATATCAAATACCTTATGGGTGTCTTCCTTTGTACTCATGGTCAATGGATTGGGAATTTTCAAGGACTTCTCATATTTTTACACCTATACTGGGAACACATAAAATAGCCTCAAAATATTATATTCATGGATGGTTCATAATTTTCACACTTTTAATGCTCAATTGGGGTTTTCTTGTTCAAATATTTGTATCCATAGAAGCATATAGTTTTAATAATATTTTGGTTTTAATAGGCCTTGTAAGTGATCCAATCTCTATTAGATCACACTAATGAGACATCAAAAAAATGGAAAATATTTTTCAATGATCTTTAAACATTATTAATCGTATTTTATTTCTTTATCATAGTATAAAAATTCGTTTCACCTTCAGGGGAACTCAATTTTGATATATCTTCATCCCAACTTTCTTAGTGTCATGGGTCGTATCCAACTCTAATCATATCATCCTCATTTATCATCACCATCATTTTCATTTTAATTAATACTTCTTTTAATATAGGTTTTAACCTAAATTTTAGTTTGTATTGTACAAGTTCTGGGAATGGTTGGTCTAAACATTCTCTGGTCTTGCGTCAGTCTGTTTTTTCTTCTTCATGACATCAACATCCATTTTAATAAACTCATCACACATTCAAGAATGAGATGGTCTTGTTCTTTAGTGTGATCAACCATTGCAAATTTATGTGTGAGGTTAATAATATGACCATCCATGACATGTTTAAGGTGTATTATATGGCTATAACCATCTTTGGAGAGGTGTGTTTAGTTATTTCCTTCATGTTGTCACTCTTGAAGTGGAAGTCAAAGTTAATTCATATCCTTGATGATATAGGATACATTAAGCAAAGGTAGGTAGGTCATCATTATTAGGGAAGGTGAACTGACCATAGAGAGGGGTCTTTTAGTTAATTTAAGGGATTTATATTGTATCATTAGAGGTAGATACACTTGTGTTAAGTTAATTAACTATATGTTCCACAGTAGTTTAAAGATTCTTCTTATAGGAAGTGATGAATGATCAGGTAGAGGATTTATATTTGTCATATAGAAGCTATAATTGTTTTATCTAGAAGAATTAATTTGGTAATGTGGTAGCTTCATTACATTGAAACATTTCCCAATTGATCGATTTATTAGCCCCGGGGTCTCTTCTTGTGGTGTCTTTTCTTCTCAACATGAGATCAATTTTCTTTGTTGATCGACAAGCCACAAAACCACCTTATACCAAGGTTACTTCTGCATTTTATGTTCTTTTAGCTTAAACCTATATAATTGAATATCAGTCCTTAGTGTTTTATATGTCCATATTTATAGAGAATAAAATAAATAATTATTTGTTATGGTTAAATTCCACTAATTTTTTAATTTATCAAAAGTTAAAAAATCAATTTCAAATATTTTAACAATATAATCTCATACAAAATACCTAAATATTGAAACATAAAATTCAAAAACCAGTTATCAGTTTAATTAAATATAATGAATGAGTTATTTATTTACAAACTATTTTTTTCTTCATTTATCAAATTATGTATCATTTTTAACGATGTATCAAAATGTGAATAAATTTATTGTATATAGATAGGATTAAGGAGATTTATCATTGAATAATGAAATAAAATCATGACGATTTGTATCAAAAAAAATATCCATCTACAAAAATATAGTCAGAACTAATAATCCTACAAAATGAGACTTTATTTAGATAACTTAATTAATTTAATTTTAATTTATGAACACCTTCCCCAATTTAGACACAGACATAGAAAACGTGATTTATGCACAACACCAATTATTATATAAAATATTATGTATAATTAAAATTTATTATTTTTAGTAATATTAAGTTACTTTTGTGGAATCATGGGGTTCATAATCCTTATGACCCAGTAGGTCACCCTTGCATACATCATCTATTCAGTTTGAGTAATATAATTTCCTAATAAAATAAATATTTTCCTCCCCAGTTACCAACTCCAAAAAAATATAATAACTCAAAAAAAATTTTGGATACCATTATGTAATAACTCAAACTCATTATAATACCTCCAAGGATTATAGAAAAAATTATTGTGTCCCCTAAATCGAACTTCCCGAAGGTAGATTATTAAAAACTAACACTGAGGGAATAAAACACTCATATGGAATCCATTACTCTCCAAATTTCCTAGGAATAAAACATAAAACCAATAATACATTCAATATGAATAATATAAAATAATGTTAATCCCAATATATATATAATTTAATAAAACAATAAAACCCACAAAAATGGATATCCAACATAAGTCACTCATATAGAAAACACTCCATTAACACTAATCAACTTTACACCAAGATCATGTAATGTCTTACTTGATCACCAAATCCATACTTTAAATATAAAAAATAATAATATAATATAGGGAATAGAATACTAGTATACTATATAGGATCTTACATAAAACCGCAAAAAACTAATACTTAAGAATCATTATAATTACATAGTGACTAAATTGTAAAACCAACTCATTACTAAATGTGGTTAACAATAACCCATCCACACCATGTATCACATACTAAAGATAACATGAAAATGTAATAACATAATACTATGAAGATATATGGAAAGGTACCCAATATAATCTTTCCCAAAATACTCACCACCTTAACACCCCAATGGAATAAATCCAAGTGATCACATATCCTCTATAGCCTCAACTCTCTACAACTATAAACTAAATAACCGAATATCTTCATCTTATCCACTACTTCATTCCAAAAATATATATCGCATATCCATATATCATTATCTAATAGATTATATCATGATGGAAATGAGAATATTTTCCTCCAACTCCCATATACATCTCCACAACCGAACCCTCTCAAAACCGCATCACCTCATACCATCATAACCTATGAAATATCTTGAAAAGATAGTAGTGATGGGGGTATTATGCTATCCATATTACCTACATACTAGATATTGGGGAAAATAACTAGAACACAAAACATTGTATGGGTTTAGATCATGTTGATTGACTTAGGTGGTGGTGTATAAGAAATTATATAAACTATCGTGAAAATTTAATAGAATAAATTTCCATTCTAAGGTTCTACAGTATAATGAAATTACATTATAACCATAATTATCACCACCATACATCAACATAACTTCCACCTCTATCCACTTCATGAACTAACTCAATCATAACACCACAATAGATACATATTAGCTAAAAATATTCCCATTCCTATCATAAAAATAAATCTCAAATTAATCAATTACAAACCACTGGATTAAATATAAATTAATTAGTTACAATTCATTCATTATCCATATTTTTATTCAATTTAAACACTAATACTTATCTTCTTCCACTTTAAAAAATCGTCACCATATAACAACATTTATATTTCCTTATAGCATACTTTTATTATTCACTATTTTTTTATTTTTTCCAACACAATATTAACACATAAAACCACATTCCACATTTAATTACTCATCTATTACTTTATTTACTCATTTAATTCACACATTATACATTACTATAACCCTTTCCCACTAATCATATCCTTGATTCTAAAAATATTCTATATTATTTATAAAAAATGTCACACCCATGCATCATCCTCTATTTATCATCATAAAATACCACATTATAACATGCCATCAGTCATGTAATATGTTAAACCTCTTTTAAAACATCATCCATGTTTTACCTAATCGATAACATAAAGTCATCATCGAACCAAGGGATGCCATCAAACCAATATCAAACATTGAAAACACACCATACTAATAAAATTATTTAAATGTATTGAATAAAATTATCATATAAGTAAAAAATATTAATCAATTATATATAATCATGATCCAAATAATTTGTAACAATTTCTCCACAAACAAAAAAAATGAAAATTTTAGATTTCCCTTGCCACATTAATTACCACAATTAAATTATAAACGATATATTAACATGATTAATATTATATAAAAACATATAAATAAGGATATAATATAACCATTCTATCACATTAAATAGTTTATAATACCCAAAAATATATTGAAATCGTATAAAAAATTGTGATCCATTTCCTCTATTTTCATTCCATTGATCATCCCAATTATCATCATTTATTATTTCAAATACATATTCCTTGAAATAAAAATCATGATAAATCATAATTATACAAAAAAAATAGGAGGGATATTTTGAATCCCCTTCATCACAAAGAGGTTCAAAAATCATAGTACAAGTGTTAGAATATAATTGTGGTCAAATTAATCCAATACCCCAATATGTATACTAAAAAAATTAACACTTTTATCCCCATAATGATCTCATCCAAACAAAGTAGAAATAAAGATTCCAAAGCCCTGTATAAAATCTCAAAAGAGGTAAAACTAGATTTGAATGATCTATATAATAAAATAATGGAAGATAGATAATAATATGCACCCATAGATCAAAAAGAAATTTTTTATCTGAACAAGAAACCTTTCACCCCCATTACAATGATAGAATATAAAAACAAATATCCAAGAATATACAGAGGGAAATTGATCAAAATAAATTAGATTTTTTAACTTAAATTAAATATCTTGATGACATCACCATGGTATGGTGAATCCTTCTCCACAGTATAGTAAAATATAGTAAAATTATATCCAAGGTTATGACCCTTAAAATATCCACATAACCTTAAATATCAATAGTAATTCCATGAAAGGTTGTGTCTCTAAAAATCTATATGATATACATTAATAAACCATTACATAACACCTTCATCCCTATATTCAAATCCTAAAATATTCTTATCATAGATCCATGAACAATATCCATTTCTTTATTATCTCGACCAACCATGCCCATATCTATACCACAAATACAATGAGATATCTTCATAGTGTTAGGTTAGGTTGTGGTAATGATTTTATTTCCAATTTAACTTACCTACAATAGAGAAAAATTCTGAATTTTTTTAAGGAATTACAGTAAGATATATTTTTGGAAAGAATGATTTATAGAATTAGTGGTAGGTAGGAATGGCAGGTGATAACCAGATCTAGGTAACGAAAGTTTAGAAAGGGAGGTTTATTTTCATAGTAATTACTACATTAATAATGTTAGAAAAAATAAATCTTGTCAAAAGTTATGTAAAATTAATTTAGAGATATGAAAAAATAATATTGTTTGAAATAACTATTCTCTAGGTATCATAATTTGAGGTGGTGTTACATCTAGTGTTCTTGACCAAGTGGTGGGATCTCCATTAAAATCATAAAGTTTTAGAAACCATTCAAAATGATAGAATTTATTGTAAATTAATTAGGGGGATTAGTTGCCCATTTTACTTTAAACTTTTCAATCATTCTCTTATATTCCATGATAAATAAAAGTACTAGTTTTTCTTCCATTCAGTTATAAAAATAATAAACAACATAAATCATGTTATTGTTTTATATTTTCATGACTTATTTGTTTCTCCTTATGTGTGTATGTTTTTAATATTTTTTTTGACATAAAAAAAACTTATCACACCATGAAAGAGCATAGTTACCATACATAGAAATTAAAATCATGTTATATATATCTTGGGATGTCAAAACCATGTTTCAATACTGAGTTTCTAGAAGGGATATTTTTTAATATGTGGATTTTGGTATAACAAGTTGAATCCAAACATTGATGGACACTTCAATTGAGGTAATTCTCCCTTAATATTTCCATTACAGTTCCAGTAATGTATTTTAGAGTTAAGTTAACTATAATAGACAAAGGTACATATTAAAAACATTTAAATGTATATTTTTAGATACTTTATATTTCAAATTAATTATTGTATATATCAAAAGGATATTCAAATTATATTGATGTTTGAAAACTGACAGAAATAAAAGATAGAGGAATTGGAAAACTGAACCAGAAATTTATTAGGGGTGTTCATATTTATTTGGCCTAGAATATGGCCTTAAACATTCATGAGGTGAATAATGATGACTAATTAATGGTTAATATTGTAAAAATGTATAAGAAGACTTAAATAATAAATAACGTGTTCAGTTAGTGTTTATCTTTCAAAATTATAATTCCAATAGGATGGTCTGTGACTGGTCATATGAATGTGTTCATCATGACCTAGAATAAGATGGATTGTATTGGTGTGATTTTTATTAAGGTTGTGTGGTCTTTAATTCCTCTTACATCACATATGGGTCCTTGGAATTTTATTATTACTATTGTGATTAGTTTTAGTGGAAAAAGTGGCATTATTTTCAAGTTAAACCATCATGTAATTATAAATAAAAATATTAGGAAAATGGTAGTACAAAGTGCTACCAAAACATCTTAGAGTGTGGGAGGTAAGAGATGATCTACTTGAAGGGAAATCCAATGTGAAGAAAAGGGGAAGGGGAAAAGTGATAAGTTTAGTGGAAAGTCTACAATTCATAGACCTAAGTTCTTTCATTATGGGAAATGGGGTTTTTAAACCAATATTTTTGAGATTATAGTGTAAATTAAAAGTTAAATTTCATATGTTTTTATAAAAATACCATACCTGAGGATAATATTTTTTTTCTAATGTTAACTAGTCATTTGGATTCTTTGATCATTGTTCCTAAGGCTTTATTTCAATCATTATCTGAGAGGGATATCATGTATAATTACTTATTAAAATGATATTTCGAATGGGTGATGTGAATTACTAAACCAAGAGTGCATACATGCTGGAGAATCAAGTGGTGTGTAATATATTTTATTTAAGGAAGAATTTTATCTTGGATTTTCAATTGGATGATGTGGGTTTCTACATGAGTTTTCAGGAAGGAATGTGGATGAAAACAAAATTTTACATGTCGGTTCACATGATTTTAAAATATGGAATGGAATACCTTATTAGCTGTAATTATGGTGAAATACATTCCAAAACTAAAAATTCTTGATCCATAATTTTTTCCATGATTATATTGGTCACATGGGTGAGATGTGGGTTAAATTATTGGTATATTATAGAATACTCGTACTATATATTGTGGAATAAATGAAAAGTTAATATTTTATACAAGGGAATTAGGGGATTATTTCCATCAATATGGTACAGAATATTCCTAAGAATATAAAGATATGGAAGTAAATATTGATGTGGGAAGGTATGTTTAATTGAGTCTCATCAAGGGTTATTGTATTTTCTACATTCAAAGAAAGTATAACATAGAAGTTGTGTGTATTATTTATCAATAACATGTGGAATATATTTAGAATCATAATTTTATATATATACAAGATGTAATGAGAGTTTTCTTTATAGATTATGTTCACTATGTTCACTAATTGTTGGAATATGAATGTAGAGGGTTCATGAGATTTTTAGGAAGAAAAGAATTTGTTTTTAGAAGATGGTTATATAAAGACCATAACATAATGGTGTGGTATAGTGGATTAATTGGACAATAAATGAGAGACATAAACTCATGGTAAAACAGTCATGTTTTCCTAATATATTAAACGGAGAGGATAAAAATATTTAGCAATGCCTTGGGAATACGGTTCTTTCTATACAATAAGTATAGAATCTTTTAAAATAGTTAAATACTAGAAGAATGGATGATGTGTCAAACCTCAAACCATTGAGAATAATTTCCTATCTTTATGTTCATCATAGGGAAAGGTAAAGATTATAAATAAGGTATGGATATTGTTTATTTTTAGTTTATAATAATGAGTACTTTTAATTATAATTATGGGAAAGTGTCCTCTAAATAGATATCATATTTTGAAATGTATATTTTAATAAAGAGATCCTATGAAATGAATAGAACTTAATGTAAGATGAAATTGAATGAAATGAATCAACATATCATACTTATGTTGTTATAAATAGATATATAAAAATTGAGAAAAATTAGTATTCATTAAACATCTATAAAAACATGATATATTAGAAGATATTGTTCCATATATAGATATATAGTTTTGGGTCCATTCAAGGATAAAAGTGCCAAAAATAAATAGTGTATTAGATGCTTCTGTAAGAGTTTTATAAGAAGCATATCCTCAAGGGGCATAGCCTCAGGGGTTGAGATAATGTTCTAAATATAATGTTCTTGGGAAATGGTTTGGATCTTGATTAAATTATTTAATTATTAGGAATATTGTAGAGCACATAATCTATAAATAAGTGTAAATTAAAACCAATGATAAATTGTTATAGACAGTGATAAATAAAAATATTGACTTTTTTCAGGCATCTTGGATATGGGGACTTTCAAAACCTCCACTATAAAAGATATAACTGTATAAAAAATGATCCTAGATGTTGAAGTAATAACTAGATAAATGAAAGAAAAATAAATAAATATTAGTTTTGAAATATTTAAAAAAATAAAATAATTTCATATTGCAAAAATATTTAATTCATTAATTAATCACATAATTAGAAATATCGTTCTCTTGCTGGTTATGGAAGAAGGATTATATCTTTTAAAATAATTGGGGTTAAAAAATTACTTCATAGAAATATAGATGTAGAAATTATGTAAAACAAAATAGGTATTTAGTGATTCAAATTGTATTATACTGTACATCATCAAACCTATTTTATAGGGATAGAAGCTAGAATCCAGAAAATGGGCCTATATGTATGATTAAATTGTGCAAGAATATATGTTTATAAGGTGTAATAAAAATAATTTCTACTGTTAGTTTGAATTAATTGATGAATCCTTCATCATAAATCCCTTGAATGTTATGATATACACCTGGTATGTCTGAATAATAAAATGATTAAAGATATAAAGTATTATTTATTATAACAACCCTGCATTTTATTACACACATAAACCAGATTTATTACATAAAATAATCACTTGAAACAACATAGTAGATCTTGAGGTCTTGTTTCACTGGGGCATAAGAACAATACCTAACAGATTAGAACATAAGACACATAACATCTTTAGTGATAACTTCCCTTACATGACCGCTGCATTCACTCGTACTTAGCATTAAATGGGATAACCTAAGTAGTTGCATAATAAAAGGGTGAGCAATAAAGCCCAATAAGGGAATAAACATGGAATAATATGAGGAATACAATATAAGTTATAAAATAGTAATATCAATTGATCAAAATATAAACATGAACATAAATGCATGATAAATCATGATAATCATAACATGTAAATGCAGCCACAACACTTTACATGAAATTATCATGAGCCAAGGATCATTGCACATGGAGAATGAGTAAACCATCATTTTGGATGAAGCGGGAGAAAAAACTCATTGCACTTGAATTAGAATGAGTCAACAACCATTGTGCATGACGTATCATGATACTATACTTTACCCAATGCATTGGAGAACTGTTAGGGCGTACCTTTCTTAAACATTTCATTTCATGCATAAGTGTGCCACATGGATCATATAACATGGAATAAATAAAAATTATTAGTTCTTACACCATTATGTAATGTGGAATAAATACATTAATTTACAATTAAACATGAATATGTGCATAAAGGTGAATACCCTTGATAGATATAGGGGTATGGTATTCACTACACAATGACCTTGGCCTGAAAAAATGCAGTATAATTTCGGCAGCATAGCGACCTGACATAAGGATTCATGAAAATGGTTGATGAGAGATAAATGGGTGTCTCATAATATGTACAAGAAATGGAAACTAAGGAGGTAATATAGATAGATTTACCAACAAATGTAATGGAATTTTTATGCATAATACAAAATAATTACTTAGATGTAAAAGAGGAGAGATAAATCCCTCATGGAATTTTGGGAGGGTAACGGGTGTACATGGGAGGAATTAATGAGATATAAACGGGTATACCTTCATCCAAACATAAAAACGTAAGAATGGGAGAGTTGATAAATCATACCCCAATAATTTTAATTGAAAACAAAAGGGAATAACAACTTAAAGAAAATTGGACAAATATGAGAAAGGGAGAAATTCCTTACTTGGAAGTGTGGTCCCAAAGGCTTTGAAGAGGCTTGAGAGAGGCTTCTTGGGAGATTGGGGAACCATGGGAGGATTAAATATAGACGAGGGAAGGGGTTGGTTGAACGCCAAATTCTTTTAGTGATGAGGAAGTGGGAGGTTGGGTGGGTTTATATAGGAAAGGAGAGGGATTCTTTATTATTTAGGCTTGGAAGACCTCGCATTAAACTATTTAAAACAACAAACCATACCATGGTTTTCTCCCATGGTTTTTTCCAAATGGGAGTGTAAAACAATATTTTATAAGTCCAATGCAATAAATTCTTAAAATAATAGGGTTTCATATGTGGAGGTGAGTCATACACTCATGGTAAACAATTTAAACTGACAAAATGTTTTATAAGCCTTGATGGGTCTACTAAAGTTTTGTAAAATAAATAAAAAACCCAAAATAACATTATTTTGATGTTAAAACATATATTGGCCGAAAATAATTTTCATATTATTTTATTACATCACTATTGGGTCATTATGATGTCATAAAACACATTATATATTTATACGGTATTTAATTTTTACCCAAAAATTCGACGGTCTCAGAAAATTATAGAAAATTCATAGTTGCATAATTTCAATGTCCTAATTCCAAAAATAATATTAGTTTTATCTAAATAATTTAATAAATATGTGAATATTTAATTTTAAAATAAAAACCGACATGTACTGAAAATTCATGGGTTTTGACAAAAAGAGATTTCTAAATTAATAAAAATTAAAATTGCATTCATAAAATTATATGATCATTTATATTTTATATAAATTAATTTAATTATAATAATATTTTATTAAAATATTATTTTCTTTGAAAATCCATTATTTCATCAAAATAGATTTTTTAGTAGAATATTTACTAAAAATACTATGTGTGCTTTAAAAACTATTTAGAAAGTGACAATAATAACATGAATGCACATTATTTATACAAAAATAAAGTACATAGTCATAGATATAGGTTCCTGTTACATGAACCTTTATAAAAACAACATAAGATATAAGCTTAAGGTGTACGATGGTGACAAACTCTTGGGGTTGATCGGATAACATCACTCTGGTGGAAATATATATTAACTTTCACTTCTCACGTAGTTGGTTCTGCTCAAGATTAACGTGTTCCAGATCATCTTGGGCTTTGTCTAGAGTGAATCCCAATGAATACAACTCCTTTTAGAGCTCCAAATGATGTGCTTCGTATGAGCAAAGTCTACTGGATGAGGCCATCGCTTCCTTTGTCTGATTAAATTGGTTTTGTTAAAGCCCTATATTTATACTAATCATTTGATCACTGTTCAATAGCTACATTAGAAATAGTCACAATTCATAATGGTATTTTAAAATCCAGAAACATAAAACCAATTAAGTTCACATTTTATATAACCATAACAAGAAATTTAATTAGACCAAGAAAATTTTCTATTATTGAATGTTTGGGTAGTTACAATCTTCCCCCCTAAAAAAATTATGTTTTCAAAATTTGAATACATTGAAAAAGAACTTTGAAATTTAAACACACTTTCAGGGTTCCTTACCCACCACCATTAATGATTCCCCAACCCTCATTATCATGTTGATCACAGAAATCGAGGCTCCACCCAGTACAAGAATACCTCAATGCACTTTCAATGTCTTCCACTTCCTTAGTCCAGGAATAGTCCATACAACCTAGATTGTACTGATGGAAAATATGATGCACTTTTCGAGAATAATTGTTTCTAACATACAATTTTAAAACCTCACCATGTACCAGGTTTTCGTAAAATAGTCTGACAGAGTCAGCTTTGAAATTTTCAAAATACAGTTCTTCTAATATATAGCCTAAGTTTCCAAAAAGATCGGAAGCCAAGACTATATACATATAGGTTGCTCAGAGGTATCCCTCTTCTGTAGATATCCTAAAATCAACTAGTGCATTATACTCTCTAGACCGGGTGATGTATTTGAAAATACAATGATAGTACCTCCCTTGTCGTGAAAGGTGAGAGAGTTGAGATCTTAAGATTTTATCACAAGTGATCCATGATCCTTGATGATTCCACGATATGGAAGAGGTGTTTGATATGTCGTAGAGTGTCTTGAAATAAAGTTGTACATTGTAAAATGTTTTGATACTATGGGATCTTTACTTCACAATAATTATAGCTAGTAAGTCTTCTGGAAGGGGTAAGAGTGTTGTATGTGGTTCTTCTCCTTTCATCTTGAAACTATCGTTTATCCTACAGATGAAACATATCAAATTTTGAGTTACCCTCTAGGGATGATAAAATTGTGATATTAAACTACTTTAAGTATAAGGATTTATTATTCCTTAATGTAATAAAGGTTAGGGGTAACACAAAAAGGGTAATCCAAAGACAAAAATGGATGACTTATAAATTACTTTTATTTCTTTAACTTATGAGTCTATAAACTTTAATCTATGTTATCCAGGATCTAAGAGGGATTTGTTATTCCCTTTATAATGGTTCATAATAAGATTGTGAATATTCCAATGCATATCCCTTGAGATTGTCGTAACCAAGAGTGAAGCATGGCCCATTGTCGTGTACCAGGATACCCCAGGTCAAACCCGTAACTCCTGGTCTGGTTTTTCACTCCTAGGTACATCTGTGACAAATCCTCCTCTACCTACTTTTATGCAGATAAGGATGTATTTTATTGATAAAAAACTTAATCAATACCAACCTAAACATAGGTATTTTTTATTATACTTAGTCTTATCTCTAACTCTTCACTAGGGATTTCTAATCCTAATCCCAAATATAACTAAACCTATCCTCTGATAACAACTATAACAACCCTGATTTTTATTACACACTTAAACCTGATTTATTAAATAAAATATTCACTTGATACAACATAGAATATCAATAAGTCTAGTGTATTTTGGGATTAGAAACATCACATAATATCTTAGAACATAAAACACACAATATATTTATTGAAAAATTCCTTTTCATAGCCACTACATTCCCCCGTACGTAGCATTGCATTGGATAACCTAAGGACATGCATTAGAAAAGGGTGAGTTATGAAGCCCAAAAAGGGAATAAACATGGAATAACATGAGGAATAAAATACATTTTAGAAAATAGGCATATCAATGGAGCACAAGAGAAGCATGAACATAAAGTCATTATAAATTTTGATAATAATAACATGGAAATGTGGCAACAACACTTTTCATGGAATTTGTATGAGCCAAGGATTGCTGCACATGGAGGATGAGTAAACCCTCATTTCACATGAATCACAAGTAAAACCTCATTTCACTTTAATTATCATGATTCAACACTCATTTCACATGACGTATCATGATACTATACTTTACCCAGTGCGTTGGAGCGCTATCCGGGCACACCCTTCTTAAACCTTTCATTTCATGCATAAGTGTGGCACATGGATCATATAACATGGAATCAATCAACATCATAAGTTATTACATTATTAAATATTTTGGAATAAATACTTGAATGTAGCATTCAAAATTAATATGTGCATAATTGTTAATATCCTTGATAGAGACATGAGTATGGTATTCACTACACAATGATCTTGGCTTGGAAAAACACAGTGTAATTTCAACCGCATAATGACATGACATAAGGAATCATGAAAATGGATGATGAGATATAAATGGGTGTCTCATAATATTTACATTAAATGGAACGTAATTGGGTCATATAGATACATGTCCCAAAAAATTTAATGGAATTTAGATGCATAATGCAAAAAAAATACTTGGATGTAAAAGAGGAGAGAGAAATCCATCACGGAATTTCGGCATGGTAACAGGTGTACATGGGAGGAATTAATGAGATTTAAAGGGGTATCCCTTCATCCAAAAATAAATTGGGAAGTATGAGGGAGGTGATAAATCAAACCCTATCATTTTTAATTGGAAGAAAAATAGCTTAACAACGTAAAAAAATTGAAAAAATGAGAAAGGAAGAAATCCCTTACTTGGAAGTGTGATCCCAAAGGCTTGGGAGAGGCTTGAGAGAGGCTTCATTGGATCTCGGGGAACCTTGGATGGATTATAGAGAGAGGAGGGCAGGGTTTGGTTGAACTCCAAAGTATTTGAGTGTAGAGGAAGTGGGATCTTGGGTGGGTTTATATAGGAATGGGGAGGGAATTCATTATTATTTAGGTTTGGGACACCTCACATTAAACTAATCAATACCACAAACCAGCCCATGGTTTTTGCCCATGTGTTTTTCCAAAGGTTATTGGAAAATAATATTTTATAAGGAAAATTTCCTAACTTCGTCAAATAATAGGTCTGCTTATATGGAGGTGAGTCACACTCTCAAGAAAAACAATTTTAAAAGACAAAATGTTTTATAGGCCTTGAAGGGTCCACTAAAGCTTTTTAAAATAAATAAAACAAACCCAAAATCAAATTATTTTAATTTTTAAACATATATTGGCCTAACATAATGTTTATATAATTTTATTACATCATTATTGGGTCATTATGGTGTCATAAAATAAATTATATATTTAAACGACATTTAATTTTTCCTCAAAAAAATTGATTGTCCTAGAAAATTATGATAAATTCACTTTTGCATAATTTTGATGTCCTGATTCCAAAAAAATTATTAATTTTAACTGAATAATTTTACAAATATGTGAATTTTTACTTTTAAAATAAAAACTGACATTTACTGATAATTATTGGGTTTGGACAAAAACAGCTTTGAAAACATAATATAAATTAATATTGCTTTCATAAAATTATATGATAATTTATATTAAATAAGGAGTAATTAAATTATAATAATATTTTATTAAAATATTATTTAATTCAGAAATCCATTAACTCATCAAACAAGATTTCTTAGTTGAATATTAACTAAAAATACTATTTTTCCTTTCAAAACTAGTTACAAAGTAACAATAATAAAATGAATTCACATTCATTATACAAAAATATTGTACATAGTCATAGTTCTAGGGTCTTGTAAAATAACCCTTTATAACACCCACATAATACAAAATTGTAACTTTTGCGATGGCGACAGACTCTTGGGTGGCTCGGATAATATTTCTCAGGTGGTAATCTCTATTAACATCCACTTCTCCCATAGTTAGTTCTGCTCAAGATTAACGTGTTCAAGCTCAGTTTGGGCTTGGTCAATTAAGAAGCCCAATGATTCCACCTCATTTCCGAGATTTTAAAAATGGGCTTTGTACATGGAATGTATACTGTATGAGGCCATCTCTTCTATTGTCTGAGTGAATTGGATTTGATAAAGCCATATATTAATACTAGTAATGTGATCATTGTTCAGCAGCTATATTAACTATGGTCACAATTCATAAGAAAAATTTAAAATCCAGAATCGTAAAAAAAATAAATTTTACAGTTTATATAACCATAATAATACATTTAATTAGATCAAGAGGAATTTCCATTAATGAATTTTTTGGTTCGTTACAATCTTCCCCCATTAAAAAAAATTGTGTACTCACAATTTGATTACATACAAAACGAACAATCACGAACCAAATCTGGTTTCCACCAAAACTGACAAAAAACCCAGCCCGAAACATGACCCGAAGGGCGTTCCCGATCCCCATGGGCTGGCACAAGTGCCTGGGTATAATAAACAAATAATTGGGAACAATTTTCCCGAGTTTATACACTTAAAACAACAAATGAACCCAATAAAACGAATCTGAATTTTTCAAATAAAAAAAAACTTTTACAAAAATTCAGAACTGAATTAATTAGTTTAGAAAAACTCAAAATGTCTATAAAAATGGTATAAAACCAAAAGTAAATATTCCATGAACCCTCATGGTAAGGGGCACCGCCCTCAAGCCATCAACACAAGACTTCACCACCAAGGACCTGCTAGAAACCCGAACCACTGGAACTAAAAACTATACCCAACCTGCGACAACAACAAAAACCAAGTCTACTTACACTCAAGGGTGTAAGTAGGGTTTAAGAAAATTCCCAGTAGGATACCACCACTAAGATATTCCATTTGATAAACATTCAATGTTGAAAATCAAGCAAGTTTTCAAAAACATGTAATTTCTAGTTACAATCTCTAAAATATGCAACTTAAAAATCAGTTATCAAGTGAGCTAATTTAAAGAATCGACACTTTTAAAATAAATCAAAAAGCTACTGAATTTTTGAGCAAAATATATCGTATGCCGACAATATGTATAAAGTATTAAATGAGCACACGCAATAGTAAATAACCCCTAGGCACTAGCTCATTGTGGGTCCTAGGTACCTCGTATCTCGGTGACAGTAACCATCACTAATATCTGTTCTCATGCACGAGCCACTAGAATGGAACATACCCATAACTTAGTGGTCCCCAATCATAATCATCATATTTTAGTTAGTGTTGTAGGAGTCAATCTTACTAAGTGAAATTGAGGCAAAACCCCATGGATTCACTGGCATACTTGTACACATCCACCCACATGAATACTCGGGTTTTCCATTTATTCTCAAACAAGTTCAACAATTAACGAAATTTAATTTTCAAAATAAAATATAATTTCCTCATCAAAAACTCACCAAAAATCCCACATGTATACAACACAAGTCACAAAATTCCACTTTTCATTCATATTTATTTGAAATCCGACTCACACCAAAAAAGCCCACAACACTTTTTACATTTCTTTAAAACTTCAACAAATCCATTGAAAAAATTAATAAAACCATTAAAATATATTGTAACTCAAATAATATCCCACTCACATGTTACATAATACCTTTTTCGTAACCAAATTCCATTTTTCACATCACACTCACACATAACATCCCACATCACATTCACATCTCTTACACACTTTAGTAAATCCTTGAAACATTTTTATAAAACATTTCCAAGATGGAAAAAATTTAAAAACATCCCATTAAGATTTAAAATGATCCATTTCAAAATATACACACTCCAAAATAGTTTTCTGAAATGGTTTATCCTTTTACATAAATCATTAAATCATTCAAATATTTCGTAAAACAATTCTAAAGAGTATACCCAAACGTTTCTCATAATACCCATTTCAAAACCATTTTTCAAGGAAAAAATCACACCAATACCAATTCAAAACATAATTTACATCCCCAAAAACATTTATTAAACTATCCCCAAGTGTTAAACAAATACCTCAAACAATACCACAAAAAGATCCACATGAAAAGCACATGTTTTCAAAATCACTCTTAAGAAGTACAATAAGGTTTTACACCTTTAACCCATTAAAAACCCCTCTTAAAAAACTAATGTCACACCTAGACCATACCAAAGAATAATTTTAAACCCAAAAAAGATTTATTAAACCAATTTCATATCTTATGAAACACACCCAAATAATACCCAAAGGGTTACCCATGAAAAACGCTAAATTTCAAGATAAAATGAAACTATAAAATTAAAGTCTTAACCAAATCCAACATAAACAGATTTCCCACAATAAAAAAAATATTAGGAACATGAAAAATAAGTAATTCAAGAAAACTAACTCATCCATAAATGATTACACATGGAATCACCTACTGAAAGTGTCGAAACCCTCAAATACTGGGGCAGAACATCAACCGCACCACCGCTGCACCTTAGGGAAGTGAAAAGAAACCTAAAACCTTAATATTTCGCCTAAATGATGTTAATTTAGAACTTAGGCACGAACCCTAACTTTTGGGAATTTTATAATAAAAGAAAGGGTGAAAGAAACCCTAAGTAAAGGGAATAAATCAAGGAGATAAAGACTTACTTATAGAAAGCTTGGAGAAAACACAATAAATCCACAATAATCTGAATCTACAGGAAACCAAACCTGGTATGGATGATCTAAGGAGTCATATTAGGTCATGTGGTGGCTGATGTGGGGGAAAATCTTTAAAATTGAGGGAGTTGTGAAAGAATCATTTTACCTTTTCAAATCTGGTCGATTTGAGAATGATTTATTTATATCGCCATAATCCACATGAGAGATGAGCTCCAAAGAGGCAAAATATCTAATGGGGGTGATCCTCAGGTGTTTGGATTCGTTTGGAAGGTGGCATCACCAAAAAAAAGTATAAAATTAATAAGTTATTAAATAAAAAATATTCATTATTAAATTAGGAAATGGGATTACAGGCAGGCCCAATCCCTTGAATAAAAACCCAAATCCACAATAATTATGTATTCATAAAGAGTCCAAATTGAAACTATGGTGTTAATAGGTCAGGAAAGTCCATTTAAGAATTGGAATGGGTGCAAAATATTAAAAAATTTAAATGTTATAAAAGAAACAAAATTGGTTTTTAAATCGGGAAATGGGCTCACGGTTGGCCCCAAATCATGAAAACTCAACCTTTCCTAAAAAAGCATGGGAAACCCCCAAAACAAAGCAAGAATGAAAATTAAATAAAAAATAAATTTAAAAGAAGTCATGTGTGGGATAGGAACCCTGAAATTTAAACATGACATCATGGTTACTTACCCACCACCATTAAGCATTCCCCAACCCTCATTATCATGTCGATCACGGAGAGCGACGGTCCACCTAGTGCAACAATACGTCAATGCACTTTCGATGTCTTCCACTACCTTAGTCCAGACATAGGCCATGAAACTTGGAGTGTACGGATGGAAAATATGATTCACTTTTCAAATATAATTTTTTCTAAAATACATCTTCAAAACATCACCATGTACCAGGTTTTTGTAAAATAGTCTGACAGAGTCAGCTTTGAAATTTTCAAAATACAGATCTTCCAATATATAAACTATGTTTCCAAAAATACCAGAATCCATGATTGTATACATATAGGATACTAGGATTTCTCCCTCTTTTTTAGATATCTTAAAATCAAATAGTGAATCATACTCTTTGTACATGGTGAAGTATTAGAAAATACCCTGATAGTACCACCCCTGTCGGGAAAGGTGAGAGAGTTGGGAGATTAATATTTGATCACAAGTGATCCATGATCATTCATGATTATGTGGTATGGAGGAGTTGTTTGATATGTAGTGTAGTTTCTTTCCATAAATTTTTAAATTTGAAAAAATTTCGATACTATGTGATCTTGAATTCAAAATAATTGAATCTAGTAAGTCCTTAGGAAGGGGTAAGAGTGTTGTATGAGGTTCTTCCCCTTCCATCTGGAAACATTCCTTTATCCTACTGACAAAACATTTCAAATTTTTAGTTACCATCTATAGATGATAAAATTGTGATATTAGACTACATGAATTATAACTATTTATTATTTCTTAATTAAAGGATGGTTAAGGGTAACTCACAAAGGGCAATCCAAAGAAAAACATGGATGACTTATAAATTTGTTTTATTTCATTAAATTATATACCTATAATATTTAATCTATGTAATCCATGATCTACATTCTAAAATGTATTATTAGAGGAGTTTTTTTAATTCCTTAATAATATTTCATTCTATGCTTGTGAATTAACCACTACATATCCCTCAGGAGTGTCATAACCAAGAGTTCAGCATGGCCCGTTGTTGTGTACCAAGGTACCCCGGGGTCAAGCCTGAAACAACTTGTCAGGTTTTTCACCCAAAGGTAATTCTCTACCAAAGACGCCTCTACCTACTCATATCCAGACAGAGATGTATTTTACAGAAAAACCACATAATCAATACCCATCAAAAGATTGGTATTTTTTTATTATACATAGTCTTGTCTCTAAGTATTCAGTAGGGTTTTCTATTCCTATTCCCAAAAATAACTAAACATATCCTCTAATACCAACAATAACAGCCCTTCTTTTTATTACATACTTAATCCTGATTTATTACATAAAATTTTCACTTGATAAAACATAGAAGATCGAGATATCTAGTTTATTTTGGGAATAAGAACATTACATAACAGATTATAACATAAAACACACAACATCTTTATAGAAAACATCCTTTATATGACCACTAAATTCCCTCATACTTAGCATTGCATGGGAAAACATGACAGCAAGCATAAGAAAAGTGTGAGCTATAAAGCCCAGTAAAGTAATAAACATGGAATAAAATGATAAATACAATACAAGTTAGACAATAGGCATATCAATGGAGCACAAGAGAAACATGAATATAAAGGCATGATAAAGCTTGATAATCATTACATGGAAATGTGGCTACACTTTACATAGAATTAGTATGTTCCAAGGCTTGTTGCACATGGAGCCTGACTAAACCCTCATTGCACATGAAGCATGAGTAAAACCTTGTTTCACTTGAATTAACATGATTCAACCCCCATTGAACATGACGTATCATTATACTATACTTTACCCAATGCATTGGAGTGATATCGGGGCACACCCTTCTTAAACATTTCATTTCATGCATAAGTGTGCCACATGGATTATATAACATGGAATCAATCAACATCAGAAGTTATTAAATGATTATGTAATGTGGAATAAATACATGAAAGTAAAATTCAACATGTATATGTGCATAAATGTGAATACCCTTGATAAAGACATGGGTATGGTATTCACTACACAATGATCATGGCTTAGAAAAACACAGTGTAATTTCGGTAGCATAACGACGTGACATAAGGATTCCTGAAAATGGTTGATGAGAGAAAAATGGGTGTCTCATCATATATACATTAAATGGAAAGTAAGGGATACATATAGATACATGTCCCAACCAACGTAGTGCAATTTAGATGCATAATACAAAATAATTACTTAGATGTAAAACAGGAGAGAAAAATCCCTCATGGAATTTTGGCATGGTAATAGGTGTAAATGGGAGGTATTAATGAGAGATAAAGGGGTCTACCTTTATAAAAAAATAATGAGGAAAGTATGGGAAAGGTGTGAAATCATACCCTAATAATTTTAATTGAAAAAAATGCATAACAACTTAATGAAAATTAGATAAAATGAGAACGAAAGAAATCCCTTACATTGAATTGTGATCCCAAAGTCTTGGGAGAGGATTTAGAGAGGCTTATTGGGAGCCTGGGGAACCCTGAGTGGATTATAGAGTGAGGATGTTTGGGTTTGGTTGAACTCCAAAGACTTTTAGTGAAGAGGATGTGGGAGATTGGTGGGTTTATATTAGAAATAAGAGGGAATTATTTAATATTTAGGTTTGGGACACCTCACATTAAACAAGTCAAAACCACAAACCATCCCATGGGTTTTTACCATGTTTTTTTCCTAAAAGGAGTGAAAAACAATATTTTATAAGGCCAATGTCTGAACTTCTTAAAATAATAGTGTTGCATATGGGGAGGTGAGTCACACTCTTAAGGAAAAAAATTTAAATAGAAAAAAAAAATTATAAGAATTGAAGGGTCCGCTAAAGCATTGTAAAAAATAAATAAAACCCAAAATCTCATTATTTTAATGGTAAAACATATATTGGACGAAAATAATGTTAAAACGGTGTTTAGTTTTTACCCAAAAATTCGACTGTCTCAGAAAATTATGGAAAGTTCACCATTGCATAATTTTAATGTCCTGATGCCAAAAATAATATTAATTTTATATAAAAAATTTTATAAAAATGTAAATTTTTACTTTAAAAATAAAATACGATATTTTCTAAAAATTCATGGGTTTTGACAAAAACAGCTTTCAAATATTAATATAAATTAAAATTTCATTCATAAAATATTATGATAATTTATATTTTATAAAAAGTAATTTAATTATAAAAACAATTTATTTTAATATTATTTAATTAAAATATCCATTAATTCATCAAAATATATTTCTTAGTTCAATATTAACTAAAAATACAATTTTTTCTTTCAAAACTATTTACAAAGTAACAATAATAAAATGAAAGCACATTATTTATAAAAAGATAATGTACATATTAATAGTGCTAGGTTCTAGTTACATAATCCCTTATAACACAATAATATGACCAAATTTTAAGGTTTGTGATGGTGACAGACTCTTGGGGTGGCTCAGATAATATTGCTCGGGTGGTAATCTCTGTTAAATTCCACTTCTCTCGTAGTCAGTTCCGCTCAAGATTAACGTGTTCATGCTCATCTTGGGCTTATTCAGGAGTGAAGCCCAATGATTCCACCTCCTTTCTCAGCTCTGAAAGATCATCTTTGTATGGGTAAATTCTACTGGATGAGGCCATCGCTTCCTTTTTCTGAGTAAATTGGATTTTCTAAAGCCCTATATTTATACTAATCATGTGATCACTCTTCAAAGGATTTATTAGAAATGGTCACAATTCATAATGGTATTTAAAAATCCAAAAACATAAAACCAATGAAGTTCACATTTTATATATCCATAATAAAACATTTAATCAGATCAAGAAGAATTTTCGTTAATAAATTTTTGGGTCGTTACATATATGATAAGACATAAAAGATCCTTAGGAAAATGAATAAATCTTGGGGATGATGTTTTTAAGGGTCTAAAAGCATGGAACATTGTTTTTTTCTTAGTTACAAATGACTTAGAAGATAGTGGAATGATTGGAGAATGTTTTAATCTAAACCATTATCAAACCTAGTAATTAGTCATTTAAAATTATCCAAATAGAAAGAAACATGATTTAATGATGATTTTTAGTATGTTTTAACTGTACTCTATGAAGTAGTAGTTTTATGTTTGATGTTTCACATGATTTATACTGGGTTAGGTATTTATAATGTAGAGGGAGTTTTTAGTATAATTATTGAAAATATAAGAAAGAAATAAATGGAATTAGAGAATTGGATACCCTTGGATTTAAATGGTTTGGATACAGTAGAATTTTCTTTTGAATGGATGATCCATCACAAGGGGTCTTTTATGCATAATTCCTAGGATATGTATATACATGAATATGTACCACATGATTTTTGTTTACATAAAAATAAACTATTTTTATTTGGATGTCAAGATTATATTCAGTAGTTTCTTTTTCTAACATAGAAGTAGATTATGTTATGGAATTGGAATCCAAAAGATTATTATATGGTTGAATTTTTTATTAGAGGAACTCAAAAAGAATAAGGGAAATAAAATGATGCACTATGATAATTAGAGTGTGATCCATCCATAAAAGAAACCAATTTATTACATAAGAAAAAACATTTTCAAAATAAATATAAATTCTTCTAGAATATTCTTAAACATTAAATCTTGTAGTTATAGAATATAGATGAAATAATAAAATCTAGGTAATATACTAACAAAATCCAAATTTTGTGAAAGTCTAAGGTGAAGTCATTCCTTAGTGGGACTGATAGGACTTGGGAAAAAATAAGGAGGCTCGCTGACTATTTTTGAGAGAATAACGATATATATAATTAATTAAGTGATATAAAAGAATTTTTGATGAATCATGAAAAATAATTATCAAATTTAAGAATATTTGGTCCATTTTTGATAATTTTTTCTATCTGAATTAACATTCAATATGGATGGAGTGATTCTGTATGTATAATAGTTGAATCACATTAATATAGTTTACATAAACCAAGTAAGTCTAGAAATCCATGAAAATGGAAACAAAAAAGTGATGAATATATCCCAATGATAGAAGTGTGGAAGGAGTGGATATTATTCATAAAAATATCTTTATACTAACTATTTTGAATATGCACAACACTAAGATTGGTAATATGTTGTTTTTAATTTTTTATTAAATTTTCATTTTTGTGTATTTAATTTACCTATTAATTGTTAGTTAAAAGGATAACTTGTTCTGTCACATTACAGAAAATCATTATAAATATTCAAATTCACACAGACAATATTTATATTTGATTTATATGTTTTTTATCTCAAAATTGTATGTTTAATCCTTGTTTTGATCTTCCTTATTTTGAGATCATATGACGCACAATTATAAAAAAATTAGTATAATGACAAAGGATTATCCAAAAATCATATACATGTATCCTAAAAATATTGGTTACATATGATGCCCTAGTAAATCTTATATATTACAATAGGAAATGGGGTAAACAACAAAATAGTATTTCACTTATTTGGACTAATGGTGGTTTTTTATATGTTTCTTTATTCCACTTCTTCTCCATTATCAACATTCATAGTTGTGAGAATTTGTTCTTCTTATTATACATCATGTATAAAATAAATTATCACCTCATATAGCATGAATAGTATATATATTGTTTCTTCTTCTTCTTAGTGGAATAAATATTAAGGATACACATTAAATTCGTCTCTTTCACAAATCCATGTCCATTATCCAGCTGTAAAATAAATTTTAGAACATTCTATCCTCTTCATTCCAATTATTCTAATTCATTAAATATGAACAAAACTTTGATTATATTCTAAATATTATTTGATACCTTAGAAAGTTTAGATCCATATCTTCATTTTTCCCTTTGACTTCAATTAATATAAATCTCATTGGAGGTAGAAAATCATGTCTTATATTTTCATTCCAAACATATATCACTTTAAATTTTATATCATCTTCCTCCCTGCAATTTTTTTCATTCAACAAAATATATATATTTATTAAAATATTGGATATTTTATTCTTTTTATTCTCATTTATTCCTTTTAACACTAAAATAATCAATTTTTAGTTTTCATTATTATCAATGACTCAAAACTCCTAAAATCTTGACATTAAATTTGTAGATATTTGTTTTACCTTCATCAAAAATATTGAATTTTAAAATTCATGAATCCTTCACATTTAAAACTCAACCTATCTTTCTATTTACAAAATAAAAAAATGACCCCGCATATTTCTAAAACTCAATGAAATTCACTTCACCAATAGTATCCGCATTTTTTGGAAAAAAAATAAATATCATAGTAGTGGTTTCTCTTTTCTTTATTGTTTTAAGGACATGCTGATTCATATTATACTTCATCAATAACTAAAATCATGATAAATAATATCAGGATATTTTAATGGGTATTCTCATCTTACTTAGTATCTTATAATTTAATTATTTTTGACATTAGCTTTTGAAAAGAAATATTACAAAACAGTAACTTTCAAATTATAGAACACCCTATGAATTCCCAAGGATGCGACATTTATTTTATAAACTATATCATCATATGATTCACCAGTCCTCTTGTACATGATTGAAAATAACATTTGTATCAACTAGATCTTTTTATACAAACAAAACTTATTATTTATCCTCTTGAGGATTTATCATTCGATCTTCTCAAACTATATTATTTTAACCTCAAAATTCATCCAAATAATATATCATTAAATATGTTACCCTAAAATTTAAACAAAATGTATGGAGCACATAAACATCTTCTTAATTTATAAACAAAAAAATCATTATAAATTATCTATATAATTTCATGATTTTCCTATGATCAATTTAATCCACTGAGAAGGGGGGTGAATTATTTTGGACCATTTTTATAATTATTTTCACTTAAACCTACCTCATCATCCTATTAAACCCTAATTCACTCATATGTAGGGTTTTCAGAATCACAAGTGTATGAAGAAAATAAATGAGCAATCAACATTAGGTTTTTTACAAGAGGTCATCCCCTTCACATGAAACCTACACCTTGATGTTTAATGTTATTCTCCCCAACTATGGATTTTACATTATAATCATAAAAAACCGTATACCATTTTCATATAGTCACACTATGATAATACATAGTCCAATGGACTATGCAGTTTCACACCGCCATTATAAAAATTTGTATCCAAAGTTAGAATGATATTATTAGGAGTTTAGTTTCCACAGTAACAGTTGATGTAGATCACCCTCTATGATACACTGGGATATTCATAAAAAATTGACCACTTCATATAGGTTATATTTGAAACAAATTCTTGATCTCAATATTATATAAGATCCCTAAATTCTTGATATAATACTGATGTTGAGGAAAAATTCTATGATATAGGAAATATGTGTTGTTCTCATCATCACAACTACTCCCTTTATCCATTTCTCAATATAAAGTTTCACTTCTCATTCTGTAGTATTTAATATTTAATATTCATCTCTATTATAGCCGCTAAATTTTATTTCCTATTGTAAGTATTTTAATAGAATTAAATCGATTCATTCATTATTAGTAACCATAAATGGAAACTACATGAATTATTTTATGTTATGAAATGATAATGTTTTACTATTAAATAACCATTTAATGATACTCCACATCAATACACACATTTTTCAAAACTCTGTCAATTATAGATAGTGTTCCTTATTAATTTCGATGATATCCATTATGTTTTTTATTTTTTGAAATCGCCATCTTAAAACTACTTCGCAAACCTGATCACATCATAGTGCACACGAAGTCATATAAAATACATGCAGCATGATGTATTTCTAGACTATATAACCCTTTTCATAAACAAGGCTTAAAAATACTCACAACTTAAAAAGAAATTACATAATGAAATTTATATTTCCCAGTTATTTTTGAACTGGTGAATAGAATACAATCACCCCACTCACGCACTATATTTAATAGCTATAGGTTATTCTTTATAAGAATTGACTTCGAGATCAATAACATTATATATAGGCCAACTCAAAAAAACAGATAATAATTCCCAAAAAATTCCCCTTTTGATTTATATCTTTAAAAACCCCGAATCACATATTAAATTTGATGTTTTAATCAAAGAATAACATCTTTAAAATCATCGTGTTTATTTTATTACAAATATTTAATATACAGAAAATCATATTTTTTTATCTGTGAACATGAATAAATTATCTCCCCACGTTGAAGTGTAATAATTGTGGAAGTTTTATGCTCAAGTATAATTATGAATGAAGTCTGAGGAAAAATTTATATGATAATGTCTTATGACCATTTATGAAGACATGCATTGTGGAAACTCAATATCTCACACTGAAATTATATCGACCATTTTTTTAATAAACACATGAACATTAATTATGACATAAAATATTCACTTGATAAAACATAGAAGATCGATAGGTATAGTTTATTTGGGTCTTAGGAACATTAAATAACCACTTAAAACATGAATCACAATATCTTTATTGAAAAAATTCTTTACATGACCACTACATTGGCATTTACTTAGCATTGCATGGGATAACCTGAGCACATTCATAAGAAAATAGTGATCTATAAATCCCAGTAAGGGAGTAAACAAGTCATTACATGAATAAAAACCCACATTTTTGTCAATAGATTTATCAATGGATCATAAAATAAAAATGAACATAAAGGAAAGATATAGCATGATTATCATAACATGAGAATATCGAAACAACACTTAACGTGGTATTAGCATGAGTCAAAGATCATTACACGTGGATCATGAGTAAAAACTCATTTAAATTGAATTAGAAGGAGTAAAACATAATTGCAGTTGATGTTTCACAATACTAATCTTCACCCAATGCATTGGAGCGCTATCAGTGCATACCCTTCATTATCGTTTCATTTCATGCATAAGTGTGCCACAAGGATCATATTACATGGAATCATTAAAAAATTTCATTTATTCAATGATAAAGTAATTTGGAATACATACATGAAACTATATAATCAATAATTAAATTTTCATAAAGGTGAATACCCTTGATAGAGAAATGGGAATGGTATTCACTACACATTGACTTTCTTTTGGAATGTAGCGGTGCAATTTCGGCAGCATAACAGCATGATATAATAATTTATAAAAATGTTTTATGAGAGGGAAACCAATGTCTCATAATATTTACATGAAATGGATATTAAGGGGGTCATATAAAAACATTTCCCAATAAATCTAATGGAATTTATATTCATAATAAAATAGACTTTCTAGAATGTAAATGAGAAGAGAGAAATTATTTACAGTATTTCAACCTGGTAATGGGTGTACATGGTAGGAATTAATTAGAGAGAAAGGGGTATGTCATCATTAAAACATAAAGAGGTAAGTACAGTGGAGGTTTCAAACCATACCCCAAAATTTACAATTGAAAATAAAAAGGGTACAACAATATTAAGAAACTTGCAAAAAAATTAAGAATGAAAGGAATCCCTTACTTGGAAGCTTAATCCCAAAGGCATGGGAGATGCATGACAGAGGCTTCATGGTAGCATGGACCACCATTGGAGGATTCTAGAGAGATGAGGGAAGAGTTTGGGCAATATCAAAAGGATTTTAATGAAGAGAAAGTGGGCACCTGGGTAAGTTTATATAGGAAAAGAGAGGAAATTCATTATTATATTTGTTTTGGCCACCACACATTAAAATAAATAAAACCCAAAACCAACCCATGGTTCTTGCCAAAGGGGATCAGAAAATATTATTTTATAAAGAAATTTTCCTAACTTATAAAAATATTTTCCATGATTATGGGGAGGTGAGTCACACTCTCAAGGAAATCATTTTAAAAATTTAAAATGTTTTATAAGTCTTGGAGGATCCACTAAAGATTTTTAAAATAAATAAAACAAACCTAAAATCACATTATTTTAATAGAAAAACATATATTGGCTGAACATAAAGTCTATAGTAATTTATTACGTCACTATTGGTTCATTATGATGTCATAAAACACATTATATATTTAAACGGAATATAATTTTTACCCAAAAATTCTATTGGCTCAGAAAATTATGAAAAATTCACTATTGGATAATTTCAAAATCCCGATTCCAAAAATAATATACATTTTATCTAAATAATTTTCTAAATATGGGAATAGTTAATTTTAAAATATAAACTTACATTTATCAAAAATACATGGGTTCTGACAAAAAAATCTTTCAAACCTTAATGAAAATTAAAATATTATTCATAAAAAGTATACTATCATTTATATATAATAAAAATTAATTTAAAAATATATTTTTAAAATATTATTTAAATGAAAAATCCATTAACTAATGAAAATATTTTTTTAATTGTATATTAACTAAAAATACTACATATTCTTTAAAACTATTTACAAAGTAACAATAATAAAATGAACGTATACTATTTATTCTATACAAAAAATACTCCAAATAACCATAGTGCTAAGTTCTTGTTACGTAGCCTCTTATAACAACTGCATAAGACCAAAGGGTAAGGTGGGTGATTATGACTGTCTCTTGGGGTGGCTCAGATAACATCGCTCATGTGGTAATCGATGTCAACTGCCACGCCCCCCATAGGAGGATCTATTTGAGCTTAACATGTCGTAGATCGGCTTGGGATTGGTCAAGGGAAAATACCAATGATTCCCCCTCCTTTATGTGCACTGACAAATGGGATTCGTATGGATCATTTCTACTAGATGAGTCCATTACTTCCTTTTTCTGAGAAAATTGGATTTTTTGAAGCCCATTATTTATACTGATCATGTGATCACTGTTCAATGGCTATATAATAAATGGTTACATTTCGTAAATGTATTTTAAAATAGAAAAACATTAAACCAAGGGAGTGCATAAGTTTTATTTATCCATAACAAGAAATTTAATTAAATTGAGATGAATCATCATTAATGATTGTTTGGTTCGTTAAAATATCCCCCTTAAGAAATTTCACCCTTTAAATTTCATTTTCGCGCACTAAAAAGGTGGGGGTAGCTCTGCTTAATCACTTCCTCTGATTCTCAGGTTGCCTCTTCAAACTTTTGGTTTCTCCACAATGCTTTGATGAGGGGTACACATTGATTTTGTAGAACTTTTTCCCTAGAGTATAAGATCATCACCGTCTTTTCTTCATAAAAGATGTCATTATCCATTTGTACCACATTGGTATTGAGTGCATGTGATGGGTCGGGAATGTACTTACTCAAGAGTGATACATGGAATACATCATGTACTTGAGATTGGTTCGGTGGGAGGGAAAGTTGACAGGCCACCACTCCAATGCGATCAAGGATCTCTAAGGGGCCGGTGTTCCTTGAACTAATCTTTCCCTTCTTTCCAAATCTCATAACACTCTTCCATGGTGATATGTGAAGAATGCCTTCTCTCCAAGATCAAAATCTAGGAATCATCGATAATTTTCATCATAGCTCTTTTGGTGACTCTAATCAGCTTTAATAAGTTTCTGGATAGTCTTAACCTTGTACACCAATTCTTTGACCATTTTTGGACCTAGTAGTTTTGTCCCCAATTTCATCCCAACATGTCAGTGTTCTGGCCCACTTCCCATACATGGATTTGTAATAAGCCATTTGGATTCTTGAGTGGAAAATATTGTTGTAAGAGAACTCAAATAGAGGATGATGTTGATCCAATCATCCTTTGAAGTTCATTGGGCATGCTCTCCAAATGTCCTCAAGTGTTTGGATAGTCAACTCATATTGTCCATCAGTTTGAGGATGATATGTTGTTCTGAGGTTCATCTTAGTATCCACATCATTTTGAAGAATCTTCAAGAACATATATGTGAATCTTAGATCTCAATCAGATACAATTGATAGTGGTACTCCAGGTATCCTTACCACATCTCTGATGTATATATGTTCCAGTTGATCCAGTGATGAATCCTGCCGAATTTCAATGATGTGTGTTGTCTTTGAAATGTGATCCAGAAAAACCCATATAGCATTGTTTCCTTTGGATGTATTTGGAAGTATGATGACAATGTCCATGGTGATGTTCTCCCATTACCATGCTGGTATGGGTAAAGGTTGTATCATCCCCTTAGACTCTTTCCTCTCAGCCTTAACTTGTTGACATACCAAGAACTTTTATGTATACTCATTGATCTACTTCTTCATGTTATCCCACCAATAATGCTCTTGGAGATCTTGATACAACAATGTTTTTCTTGGGTGAATGGAGAAATTTTAACTATGTGCATCATCCAAAAGTTTATTCTTTAACACCAGATTTGATGGAACACATAGTTTTGACCCAAATCTCTCAATCCCTTCTTCATTGACATTGATCTCTAAGGATTTACATTTTCTAATAGTTTCCACTTTTGGTTATATTCCCACATCATAATTTTTACCATAATTTAGCCTTTATAAAAGAGAAGGTTGAGAAATCATTTGTGAAAGTATTGATGATGTCCCTTTATTTATGATTCCCATGTCCATATTCATCAAATCTAAGAAGATTGGATCCTTTTCAATTCACATCAATGATAGAATTACTGGATCCTTTCAACATTGAGCATCTGCCACCTTGTTCACTTTTCTAGGGTGGTAATGTAATGAGTAGTCATAGTCTTTGATCATCTATAACCATAATCATTGGCACATATTCAACTATTTCTCTTTGAATATATACTTGAGGATATTTTGGTCCGTATATATTTCACACTTCCCCACAAAGAGGTAATGTCGCCAAATTTTCTAAGAGGAGATTAATACAGCCAACTCCAGATCCACTATTGGATAGATTTTCTCATGGACTTTCAGTTTCCTTGAATCATAGGTATTGACTTTGATATTTTTCATCAACACACATCCCCTAACCTTCTTTGAAGAATCACTAAATACCGCCAAAAAGTTCTCCACTTGTGGGTACTGTGAGCACGGGCATAGGGATAAGCCTCATTTTTAACTCCTTGATGCTCTCATCACATTTATCACTCCAAGAAAACTTTACACCCTTCTGAGTTTTATTATTAAGAGGGCTAGACAATTGTGAGAAAATTCTCACAAAAAGGAAATAATATCTTGCTAACCAAAGGAAGCTACAGATATCTACCACCGATTTCGGCCTTGACCATCCCTCAATTGTAGCTGCCTTGGAGGAATTCACATATATCCCATTTCTTATGATGATATGACCCAAGAATGAGATGACTTTCAATGAAAACTCACACATTATATACATTTCATAGATCTTCTTCTTTCATAATGTCTCTACTACAGTTCTTAGATGCTCCTCATGATCCTCCTTTGATTTAGAGTATTTTAGAATATCCTCTATAAATAGTGCAAAAAATTTGTCGAGGTAATCCTAAATACATTATCAATGAAGTACATGAAGATTGATGTATCATTATTGAGTCCTAGAGGCATTGATATGAATTCATATTTCTCGTACCTTTTATGAAAAGAAGTCTTTGGGATATCCTCCTTCTTCACCCTTACATGGTAATATCCTGACCGCAGATCCAACTTGGAGATGTATTGTTCTCCACATAGATGATAAAACAAGTCATCTATTCAAGTTAGAAGATACTTTTTCTTTATCATGATTTTGTTGAGATCATGATAATCAATTAAAATGTGCATTTACCCAATCGTCTTCTTGACAAAGATGATTGGTGCACTGCATAGTGCAACACTTGGGCGTATAAACCCTTTATCCAGATTCTCCTGTAGTTGTTTCTTCTGCTCCTCAATCTCCACAATATCCATTCTATATAGAGTCTTGGATGTCAGAAATTCTCCATGTATAAGGTCAACTGAGAATTCAACATATCTTCTAGGAAGAAGACCAGTCAATTCCTTGGGAAACACTTTAGCTAATTTTCTCACAATAGGCATATCTTCAAGGATGGTTACATCCTTAGACTCAATCTTCTGATCCAGATACGTGTGATAATAGGGTAGTAATATATATTCTTGTGATGTTGGTTCTAAAGAATATTCTTCTTCCTCCTTTAACTTTTATAGAATTGGTGGTTGATTCGCTATATGGAGAGTGATTTCCCTCTCACGGAAATTATTGTTGGATATATATAAGGAAATCCAATCCATGATAAGAATTGCATCAAATTCCACTAGAGGGAGTCGGATGAGGTTCTTTGGGAATTTCATACCACAAATTGTGATAGTGGAGGAGTTTTATTCATTGTTTGCAATGATTTACCCTTTTTTCATACACACCGATATCTTTTCTTCCATGATTTGTGGTGGTTTTTGGATTTTTCAACTAAACATTCGAGATCAAAAACCATTCATAGAACCAGAATAAAAAATTAATTTCTCTATTCGTGAATAAATAACTAGTATACCTACCACCACTTCATTTGCAGGGTTCACTTCGGTGGTTGTGTTGGAAAAAACTATCCATTGCTAGCTTGGAGGTAGTTGGTTGCCTTCGAAAACCTTTGGCTTAGGTAACTGATTGTCTACATTCTCTGGTTCTTGGCAGTTGAAGCAATGAAGAATGTTTTGAGGGTCGAATAGAGTGTTCCTCTCCTCTATCGTAGTCATGGTTTTTTCTTGTCCGCAGTTAATGGCTAGGTTCCCTTCCTCTCCACACCAAAAAAATTCCTTGTCCCCTTTAGGAAATTTCAAGGGTTCTTCTTTCGATACATTTGACAAGTGGTTTTCTGGAATTTCTTATCACCATTGGATTTATCTATCAGACCATTGGAATTAAATTCCATCCTACTCGTCTTATCCCCATGATACCCCTGAGATTCATTGATCTCAATTTTCACCATGAGGGCTCATCCAAAAATTTCCTCATAGATATCGAAGTCACGGATCTCCAGGGCTTTCCGTAGGCTGGGTTTCATCCCACCAAAGAAGTGGTTAACATTGAATTTGATGGTAACAATAAAACCAAAGGAATATCGTGCATGTAATGCCCTGACCCCTCTAGACTGGAGCTGGTGCACCACTTGTTATATTACCATGGTTATGAGGAATGAAAATCCCGATGGAACGATCAGTTTAGTAATCTTGAAAAACTATATACAAAAAATATACTCAAATTACATTGGAGAAGTTTTACAAAATACAACGCAGAATGAAAACTAAAAACTGCATCCAAAAGAACTCAATAAATTATCACCTATTTGTCACCTATTGAAAGTAAACAATGAATGGGGTGAGCTCAAATGCTCAGTAAGGGTTACAAATAGAGAAAAAACTCACACCATTAATAAAATGAGAATGAAACTGCATCCATAGATTTTTGTCACAGTGAAAACCTCATGGATAGTAATAAATTATAATAAATAAAGAAAATTATTATTATTTGTACATAATTTATCTGGAACGTGAAACCATAATACTATAAAAAGGATTTGTTCTATGGGTAGAAACCCGTTTGATTTTTGGAAACAAACTCGAAGGGTTTGTCGCCAACTGATTTTTCTCATTAGACCTACCGATGCATTGGGGGGCTATAGTGGGCTCCACCAACCACTGCATGTCCAAATAATTCTTTATACATTGATTCAATACATGATAAATATTCCTTTTTAATATCCATAGAGATTAGAGTATGCATATTTGTCAATATATCCATAATTAAAATAACTTTCCAAATAAACATCGTATGTAAAATGGTATACTGTTTAGACAAAAAAACATATCCATGATATGAAATTATGATTATTTAATATAAATATAATTTAAAATAAAAATTTATTTCAAATGGGATGTAGGTCCACCACATAAAGATTATTAGGTGCACAATACAATGTTAGTCACAACAAAAATAGTAGTTGAGACAATGTCTCTTACCACAATCTAATCGGTCGAATCCTATGACCAGAACATAATAACCCTCTAATGAATCATTGAAAAACATGAATATAAAGAAAAAAAATTTATTATATATCAAATGGTAGTACACATATACCACATAAAATAAATAACTGGTGAAAAATTAAAATATTACAGAAATGAAAGTGGGATGAGAAACCCCTTACAAACATTTCAGTATGGTAACAAGTGTTTGTGTGACGGCTTAATGAGTGGTAAAGGGGTATTCCATTATTTATATGTCACAAGGGTAGTATGGGTGAATTTATAAAACATACCCCATCATTAGGAATTAAAAAAAGGCACAACATAGGAGATATTATTGAACAAAAGTGAGAGAGTGGATCCCTTACCTTATGCTCGAAAGTGTTCTTGATTATTCTTAACGACCTGAATAATCAAATTTAGCTTCATTAATTAATAATTTAAGAACCTATTAAACATTTAATTGATATTTTATAACCTTATTAGGTTCATTAATGGTCTTTTTGTTGGGTTTAAGAGATTTAAATTTTATATTTTAGAAGCATTTTCTTACTTGGTTTCATGATTTTTTTACTTGTATTCATGTATGAAATTTTGTTTGAAATATGGTTAAAAATAAATAATTGTTAATATAAATTATTAGTGACATTAAAAAGATATAAATAATCTTATAATGATTCTGGTTATATACCACGAGGATGACTAATTTGATGAGTTAAAAATAAACGCTTGGATTTGGCTTAGAAGTTTTGTGCACAATGAACTTGTTTTGTGTTATTATTCCATATTATGAACATGTAATGATTCCAGAACATTAATCAAGATAAAATACATATATTTTGACCTGGTTCAACCATTGAAAAAATTTCATGACTTGTATTGAAGATATTAATGAAAATTGAAAACTGGTCCTCCTTGAGGGTGATAAATTTACATATCTCAGACGGTGTTTGCATTTGTTGTATAATAGGAAGAGAAAAAGAGATATTATGATGAAATATTCCATTATCACAATTAAAATCTAGTACATATAAGGTACTATAATTATCATGGAATTTGGATGAGGGGAGGTGAGAAGGGAGAATAGAATAATGGAACATTGTAAAATAAATTGAAAGAAAAGAGAAGGAAGGTTCACCTCTTAAGTACTCCTCCTTGAGAATATCTTTAAGGCATTTTTTGGCCTTTTGGTCAGACTCGAAGGTCATGGAAAAGGGTAGAGGTCTTGGTAAGAGTATTTGTTGGTGTTTAGGCAAGGATTGAAGCTTGAGTGGTGTGGGTGAAAGAGGGGGCGAGGGGTGGTTTATATAGTGGAGGGGAGAAAAGTTTTTTTAATATTATAATCATTAATTTATTATTTCCTCTCAAGATAACCAATAGTGAGTATTCAATGACCAAGAACTGTAATATATGCATGTGAAATCAAACCAATTGGTCTTACATCAGCATATCATAATCAATGAATCTACAAATTTCTATTTTTGGAATTAATCGTAAATTATCACATTTTACTATTCATATAAAATTTAAGTATTTCAGAAAAATACCAAAAATTCACCCTAACCATTTCACAAAATGTAGAATCCAAAAATTAAGTCCTTTTTTCAAAAATAATTTTATAAATATGATTTATTTAATATTTAATTAAAATCATTATTTAATCGAGAAATATAAACACTTAAAATTTCTATCTTCATTTTTAAGGTGCCTAAATTCATGTATACATTCAATGGTATAGATACCATTCATTAGAATCATATTAATATTCATAAGGGTATGTTAATATTCATAAGGTTTATTTACTATTTACCAAAAATTGATTTTTCCTTATAGGACTCTGAATAACTTACTCATCGCAACCATGTATGTCAGGTTTTCAAAATTCACATCCTAGAAGTGAAAAAATTAGGTTTACATGGATAGGTTATGGATTTCTCTTATAATTAACCATGTTATGTTCCATAGAGGCTCAGTGATTCATGAAATATAGGCTATAACTAGAATGTATTAGAGAGAAACATACCATGAAGTCTTTGGGGTGCTACATTATTCCCACCTTTGGAATTTTCATCCTCAAAATTTTATGTATCAAGCTCACCAAAAAGATGTGGGTGATTATTTTTCATAACATCCTCAGGTTCCAATGTCGCTTCCTCCATATTATGGTTTTTCTAAAGAACCTTTACTATATGATTTGTTCAATTTTTCAATATCTGGTTTCTTTTTTCAAGAATCCCGATAGGCTTTTCACAATATGACAAATCAGTTTCTAGTTCTATTTCTTCATATGTGAATACATAGGTTGGTTCTGTAATGTATTTATTTAAAAATGACACCTGGAACACATCATGAACTCCGAAGAGGCTTGGAGGCACTGCTAAATGGTAATCTACAGCTCTGATTCTTTCCAGGATTTCAAAAGGACGGATGTACCTAGGGCTCAATTTCTCTTTTTTATTGAACCATAAGACACACTTCCATGGAGATGATTTCAGAAATACATGATCTCCAACATGGAATTACAAATCCTTTTTTCGGTTGTCAACATAACAGTTCTTCCTACTATGGGATACTTTAAAATGGGCTTCTATTGTTTTCACCTTTATTGTGGTCTCTTCAATAAGTTATGGGCCTATAAGTTTCTTGTCTCCAACTTCGTCCCAACAAGTTGGAGTTCGACATCTCTTTCTATATAATGATCATATGGGGCCATTTGAATAATAGAATGGAAACTATTTTTGTAGGAAAATTCCATCAAAGGAAAGTTTTGATCCCACATACCTTGGAAGTCAAGAGGGCATGACCTCATCATGTCTTCTAGAGTATGAATAGTCCTTTCAGACTGTCCATCAGTTTGGGGGTTATAAGAAGTACTCATACGAAGCTCAGTATTCAAAGCCTTTTGAAGAATTTTCTAGAATTTTGATTTAAACAAGGGATCTCGATTGGACACAGTCGATAAAGGTTCAACATGATGTCTTAAAACTTCATTAATATTATTTTTTTCCAAGTGATCATGTGGAAAATCCTCTCTTATAAGAAGTAAATGTACTGATTTTGTGATCTTATCAACAATTACCCATATTTCATTGTTCCTTCTAGGTGTCCTTGGATGTTCGGTGAAAAAATCAATCATAATGTTATCCAACTTTAATATAGGAATAGGTAGTTTTTTCATCACTCCTTTGGGATGTTGTCTCTCTTCCTTCACTTGTTGAAAAAGTAGACATCTTGACACATAGTCTGCAATTTCCAACTTCATATTATCCCACCAAAAATATTCCTTCATATCTATATACATATGGGTGCTACCTTGGTGTATAGAAAAATTTGAGCTATGAGCATCGTCTAATAGTTCTCTTTTAAACTCATGTACCGATGGAATGCATAACATCTTCCCAAATTTTAGAACTCCTTCATACACGAAGTCATCCAATATCTCATTCTTAATTGCGTTAATTTTCTTGTATAGATTCTCATCATCAGATTGAGATATTTTTATCTTCTCTAGTAATGATGGTTTAGCCATCATTTGAAAGAGGATAAATTTTTCACCTTCCTTAAGAATTCCTATATCCATCTTCAGTTGATCCATCAATATAGGATCACATTCAATCCTCATTTGAGTCAAAAGCCCATGATCTTTCCTACTTAATTCATCTTCCACCTTATTCGCCTTTCCTAGGTGGTACTGTATTGAACAATCGTAATCTTTGAGTATCTCAAGCCATATTCTTTTCCTCATGTTGGGTTATTTTTGTGTTAAATTTTTTTTCAAACTCTTGTGGTCCATATAAATCTCACATCTCTTTCCGTAGAGATAGTTCCTCTATATTTTCAGAGCAATGATTGTTGCTGCTAACTCAAGATCATGAGTTGGATATTTCTTCTCATGAGTCTTCAACTGTATTGATGCATAAGAAAAAAACTATATCATTTTGAATCACGATATAACCCATTCCATTCTTTGATGCATCGATGTATATTATAAATCCATCACTTCTAGATGTAAGAGTCAATATAGGATCAGTGAACAATATTCTTTTCAATTATTTGAAGCATTTTGTACATTATTTTCTCTACACAAACTTAAATCTTTTAAGTGTGAGCTTGGTTATTGGGTTATCTAGTTCGGAAAAATTCAGAACGAAACGCCAATAGTAACCTGCTGACCAACATTGGCATGGGCCAATCCTGGATTTCCTTTGTCTTTTTAGATCAACTAGGATTCCATCCTTAGAGATAATATGTCCTAGAAAAGAAACTAATTGCAGCTAGAATTCGCAGTTGCTAAAATAGCAATATAATTTATTGCTTCTAAGAGTTTGCAGAATAATCTGTAAGTGATTCTCGTTGTCTTAATAACTTTTTGAGTACATTAGGATATCATTGATGAATACCACAACAAAGTTATCAAGATATTCTTTGAAAAATCTATTCATTAAATCCATAAAAATAGAGGGTGCATTAGTCAATCCAAAAGGCATCATCATAAACTTGTAATACCCATACCTGGTTCGAAATTTTGTCTTATAAATTTCTTCCTTCCTCACACGTAGCTAATGATATCTGGATCGAAGGTCGATCTTCAAAAACACATTGAGCTCTATGAATTTGATCAAATAAATCATCAATCCGAGATAGAGGATACTTATTATTTATTTTAGTTTCATTGATTTCCATGTAATCAAAGCATAGCCTCATGGATCCATCATTCTTCTTGAAAAAGAGGACAGGGGATCCCCATGGAGAAAAACTAGGTCGAAAAAATCATTTTTCAATAAATTCCACTAGTTGTTTCTTTAGATCTACTAATTCCACAATGGAAATTATATAGGAAGTCTTTGATATAGGTCTTTCACCAGGAATCAAATCGATAGAGAACTCAACTTCCCACTTTAGAGGATGTTGAGGTAAATCCTCTGGAAATACTTCAATGTACTCTTTCACTATGTGAACATCTTCAATTTGAAGATTTCATTCCTCACCCATAAATATTGTTTTATCCTACTCTTCAAGTATTGAATTCAGTATAGCTACTGGGGGTTGTTCTAGATAATAATTATGTGGTGAGGTTTTTGCTTTAAATATAAGAAATTCTACACCATTTTCAAAAATTGTAACTTACTTATTCTTAAAATAAATATCGACATCATAATATTACAACCAATTTATACTGATATTTATATCAAATATAGTCATTGTTATGATGAAAAGTTTATCAACTAAAGAACATTTTGATATCTGGAGGGGGACTAATTGACATTCCTTTATGGCAATGATACATCCCCTAGGAGTAATTATTGACAACTCCGTTATTAAATAAAATTGGACATATTTGATTTTCTTGGAAAACTAAGAAGATATTAATGAGTGTGATGATCTAGAATCAAATAAAGTGTTGGCTATGTTTGTGGAAAAATTAAAGTACCTTCCACCACATCATTAGGAACCTCAATCTACATGGTTTTAATCACATAAGCTCTCCCTTGCTCTCTTGGACTTTTCTGGGTAAAGTTTCCTCAATGCTTCGGACACTCAATTGCATAGTGTTCTATCTCTCCACAATTGTAGCATTGAATATCATTGAATTATTTCTTCCCCTTGAATTCATCATATAGATGACCCTTTTCTCTGCACTTATAGCAGACTTCAATACCCTTCATGCATTTCCCAAGATGATTCTTTCCACAGATCTCATATAATGGGAATATTTTTGTTCCCTTTATATTCTTTTATGCTTCTCCTTTTCCATTGTTATAAGAGTACTATTTCTTATCTTGGTTTCCCTTGAACAAATTTGATCTTGAAAATTCCTTCTCTGTTTTGATGGCACTTGATAAAATTTCATCATATGATGAAAATTATTGAGAAGCTAGTTCCCTTCGAAGACTTTTCTTAAGACCTTATAAGAAATGATCAATATTGTCTGATGTGTCATGTATGTAATCTACGGAATACCTGGCTAGCCTTGTGAAGGTAGCCTCATACATTGCAATACTGTCTTCTTCCCTTTACATTAAGATAAATAATTTCCTCTTCATTTCAGTTTGTTGCTCACGAGGGAAATATTTTTCGAAGAATACTTCCTTAAAAGTCCTCCATTATATATATTCAATTTCTTATTCCTCCATGTTATTCTAGATCGAAGACCACCATTGATCTGTGTCACCATTGAGACAATATACTACCAGCACTACCTTCACATTTTCATTGCATCTTAATGCCATGAATATATTTTCAAGGGACTTGATCCACTACTCATAAACATCTTGATTAGTATTCCCACTAAATTACAGAGGGTTCTGCAGCATGAAATGATCCAACACAGGTGTGGAATGGTTAATAGTCACAACTTGAGTTGGTTTTCCAAATATGGTCATGATATGATATGCTCTGACATTGACTGTGTTGACTTGCTCAGTGGGGCAATCCCTACACTACCCCCGAGTATTGATTCCCCTTCTTCCATTAGGTTCCATTTCTAAATAATGAAACACACTAGATTAGGGTATGAAGCATAATTTATAATCTTAACTTAACAAAATACTTAGCATAAATTGAGATCCTACGCATGGCTAATCTCTTAATTAGGAAAAATGGTTTCTTCGAGGAATAATTTTACATTTCAATCCTTCATAATAGCTTATAATGAAAATATGAATTATCCCTTTAATATCCCATGTAATTTTCATAGCCAAGAGTGCATCAAGGCCCGTTTTCATGCACCAGGATTCCCCAGGTCATGCCAGAAACTCCTTGTCTAAGTTTTCACTCCTAGGTATATCTGTTCCAGAGCCAGCTCTTATCCATAAAGGGATTTATTTTTTAGAAAGATTCACATAATCTATTACTTACCAAAATACCATGACATTACTGTACATTAACCCTCAAATATGACATTATGACTTTTTCCCTACTATATATTTCTTACCCTAGTTTTCAAGTTTCCAACTAAACTTCCTTTGATACCAACTGTAATGCCCCGACCCCTTTAGATTAGAGTTGGTGCACTAATTTTTATATTGTCATGGTTATAAGGAAATAAAATCTCAAAGGAAATATCATTTTATTATTCTTTAAGAATCTAGATAGATAAATGATACTCAAATTACATTGGAGATGTTTTACAAAATATAATACCTAACGAAAACTAAAAACGATATCAACAAGAACTCAATAAATGATCTCCTATTTGTCCCCTATTGAAACTAAACAACGAAAGGGGTGAGCTCAAATTCTCAGTAAGGGTTAAAAATAGTGGAAGCTTATATACAATAATAAGTGAATCGTAATAAATATGACATAATCCATATGGCATGGTGAATAGACGAAAAACTCACGCAATTAATAAACTGAGAATGAAACTACATCCATAGATTTTTTCATAGTAAAAAATTCATGTATAATAATAACTGTTAATGAATATATAAAATACATATTATTTGTATTTCATGTATCTAGAACATGAAACCATAATACTGTAAAAAAATGGTTTAGTTCTATGGGTAGAAACCTATCTTATTTTTAGACACAAACAAAAAGGGTTTGTCGCCAAATGATTTGCCGCATGAGACCTACATATGCATAGAGGGGATATGGTGGGCCCCACCCACCACTACGTGTCCAAATAATTCTTTATATATTGATTCAATATAAGAGATATATTCCTTTCCAATTTCTATATAGATTAGATTAAACGGATTCCTCAATATTTCCAAAATTAAAATAACATTCCAAAAAACCACCTTTTGTAAAATGGTATATGGTATAGAGAACAACCATATCCATGATATTTAATTATTAATATTTAATATATATATATATATATAATTTAAAAAGAAAATCTATCTCAAATGGGTAGTAGGTACACCACATAAGAATTATTAGTTGCACAATACAAAGTTATTCACAACCAAAATAGAAGTTGAGACAAAGTCTCTTACCACAATGTAATTGGTCGAATCATATGACCATAACTTAATAAACCTTAAATGACCCATTTAATAACATGAATATAAAAATAATAATTTTATTATAAATTAAATGGCACTACACATATATGTAATATAATAAATTAGTGGTGAACAGTGAAAATATTACGTAAATGAAAGTGAGATGAGAAACCCCTTACATACATTTCGGCACTGTAACGGGTCTTATTGTGAGGGATTAATGAATGGTAAAGGGGTATTACATTATTTATATGTCACAAGGGTAGTATGGGGGATGTTTTAAAACATAACCCCTCATTACGAATTAAAAATAAAAGGGCACAACATAGGAGAGATTCTTGAACAAAAGTGAGAGAGTGGATCCCTTACCTTATGCTCGAAGGTGTTCTTGATTGTTCTTAATGACCTGAATAATCAAATTTAGCTTCCTTAATTTATAATTCCAGATCCTAATACACATTTAATTGATATGGTACAACCTTATTATGTTCATTAATGGCATATGTGATGGGTTTAAGATATTCAATTTTATTTTTATGGAAGCATTTTCTTACTTGGTTTCATGATTGGTTTACTTGAATTCATGAATGGAAGTTTGTTTGAAATATTGTTAAACATACAGAATTGTTAATATATATTATTAGTGAAATTAAATAGATATAAATGATCTTATAATGAATCTAATTATATATAATGAGGATGAATCATTCAATGAGTTAAAAATAAATTCTTGGATTTGTCTTGCCGGTTTAACTATTGAAAAGGTTTCATGACCAGTATTGATGATAGTAATGAAAATTTAAAACCCATCTTCCTTGAGTGTGATAAAATTACACTTCTCAGATGGTGTTTGCATTTATTGTATAAAAGGAGGGGAAAAGAGAGATTATGATGTAATATTCCATTAGCAATATGAAAATATAGTACATGTAAGGTACTTGAATTATCATGTCACTTGGATGAGGGGAGGTGAGAAGGGAGAACAAAATAATGGAACCTTACAAATGAAATTCAAAGAAAAGAGAAGGAAGGTTCACCTCTTGAGTGCTCCTACCTACGAATCTCCTTAAGGCCTTTGTTTTTAGCCTTTTGGTGAGACCAGTAGGTCTTGGACGTTGGAAAAGGGATTGGTAAGAGTATTTGGCATAGTTTAGGAAAGTCTATAAGCTTGAGTGGCGTGGGAGGAAGAGGGGCTGAGGGGTGGTTTATATAGTGGAGGGGAGAGGAGTTTTCTTAATATTATAATCATTAATTTATAATTTCCTCTCAAGACAATCAATAGTGAGTATTCCATGACTAATAATAGTAATATATGCAAGTTACTTACAACCAATTGGGATTATATTATCAAATCCTCATCATTGACTCAATAAATTTCTTATTTAGCATTTATCGTAAATTATCACATTTTACTATTCATAAAAAATTTAAGTATTTCAGAAAAATCTCAAAAATTAACCCTAACCATTTTTCGACGTGTCGAATCCAAAAATGATGTCCATTTTTAAAAAATAATTTTCTAAATATTATTAAAATCATTACTTAATCAAAAAATATAAACACATGAAATTTTCATCTTCATTTTTAAGGTGCCTAAATTCATTTATACACTCAATGCTATAGATACCATTCATAAGAGTCATATTAATATTCATAAGGGTATGTTACTATTCGTACAGTTAAGTTACGATTCACAAGGGTAGGTTACTATTCATTGAAAATTGATTTTTCCCAATCGGGCACCAAATAACTTACTGATCACAACCATGTATGTCAGATTTTCGAAATTCACATCATAGAAGTGACAAAATTAGGTTTACATGGATAGGTTATGGATATATCCTATTTGTAACCCTGTTTTGTTTCATAGAGGCTCATTGATTAATGAAATATAGGATATAACTCGAATGTATTTAAGAGAAACATACCATGAAGTGTTTGGGGTGCAGCAGTGCAATCCTTGTGAAGTTTTCCTCGTATGTTCTGACAGAATCGTCGTCTTTTTTCTTGAGGGAAAGGAAGTCCCTTTCTATCTTATGTCAGAGGGTGCGAGGAAAATATTTGTCGAAAAATGGTTTCTATAAATCCTTCCATTCTAATTCTTCGATACCCTCCTTAGGCTTCATATTTTTTATCAATGACCACCATTGATAGGATTCACCTTCCATATGATAAGCAGCTAGAAATACCTTCTCCTATTCAAAAAAATGATGGATAGAGAAGATCTTCTCCATGAAGTTGATTCATTGTTCAATGATTGAGGGATCAGATGATCCATTAAAAGTAGGATACCATTTCCTCATGAATCTCTCAATTGTGACTTATTATTTATTAGGGTGGTTGAATGATTCTATTGACCCATGTTTCTATTCAAAACATGAGTTAACTGGGAGTTTATCATGAAAAAGTTTTCAATTCCCGCTCTTATTGGATTGAGAATCTCATTAGAACAATCATCACATTGATCTTCATATCATTTGTTAAGTTGAGTCCTCTTGTTATCAGCCATTATCCAGAATAAAAGGAATGTTAGGGGTAACACATAAAGGTTAATCCAAAGACAAAAATAAATGAATTATAAATAACTTTTATTTCTGTATCTTATGAATCTATAGGATTTAATATATGTTATCTATGATCTACAACCCAACATTTATTCTTAGGGGAATTTTCTTTATTACCTTAACAATAGTTCATACTATGCTTTTGAATTTACCAAAGCATATCCCTCAAGAGTGTCCACTAGTGCAGAAAACGTTTTTAACGTTGGTTATTTTTCATTTTTTAGGTCGGATTTTAGCCGACGTTAATACGAACAACATTATAAATATTTTTTTTAGGTCAGTTATTTAAAAACCGATGTAAAAACATAACATAGTAGTGTTTATCACGCCGGTTATTAATTAACCGACATGCAAAAACTAGGGGGTCAGGGTTTATCACATCGGTTATTAGATAACCTACGTGATAAAATAGCGTGGGGGATGTTTATCACGTCGGTTATTTAATAACTGACATGATAAACCATTCCACGGGTGTTTATCACGTAGGTTATTGAAATAACCGACATGATAAACCCTTCCCCATTCTTTTATCACGCCGGTTATAAAATAACCGACGTGAAATACCAATTTTATTTAAATGAAATGCAGTCCTCTGCTCTCCCTAGAAACAACCAGAACCCAAATCAACAAAATCGTACCAAAAAACAGAAGTATACCAAAACAAGAACCAAAGAAAAATTAAGCATTTACATTGAAAAAATTTAAAACATAACCCACTGGACAGCCCCCCCACCACCCCATGAACAGCACCCCCTCACCCCACTAGACAGCCCCCACAATACCCCCGGACTGCCCCCCGACCCCATGGACAACCCCAAACACCCCGGGACAACCCCCCCCCCCCCCCCCCACCTTCATGTATACCCTCCCACACCCTGGAAAGAACTCCCACACCCCTATAAAGCCTTTCCAACCCCACCCCTCACCCCACTAGACAGCCACCACCACACCCCCGGAATACCCCCCGACCCCCTGGACAGCTCCAAACACCCCTGGACAACCCCCCACCCTCATGTATACCCCCCAAACCCTGGACAGCACTCCCACACCCCTGGAAAGCCCTCCCACACCGCCCCCCCCCCCCCCCCTCACACACCTCACCCCACTGGACAGCCCCCACCACACCCATGGACTGCCCATCAACCCCCTGGAGAGCCCCAAACACCCCTAGACAACCCTCCCCCCCCCCACCCTCATGTATACCCCACACCCCCTGGATAGCACTCCCACACCCCTGGATAGCCCTCCCACACCCCTAAACATCCCCAAACACCCCCTGGACAACACCCCCACCCCCTCCTGCACACCCCCTCAGGGAGCATGCCACTGGAAGGTACTCATCACTCCCACATACGAATATTGAGCTCTCAAAATGTTTCACATGTGGGAGTGATGAATACTTTCTAGCAGCGGTCAGCCCCCCGAGGGATGGCGGTGCCTCCTCTCCCACCCCCTGGACTTCCCCCCCCCCCCCCATCCCATGGACCCCCTGGACCCACTCCCCCCCCCAACCCCACCCCACTAGACAGCCCTCCCACACCCATGGAAACCCCTCTCACACCACAGGACACTCCCACACCCATAGACACTTTGTGGACACCCTCTCACCCCCTGGACAGCCTTTACACCCTCCTGGAAACGCCCCAACTCCCCTGGAATCCCCCCCCCCCACTCTCATGAACAACCAGGACCCCCCCCCCCCCCCCCCCCCCGCACCCCACTGGATAGCCCTCCCACACCCCTAGACACCCCCACCCCACTGAACACCCCCCCCCCACCCTTGGAACCCCTACCCCCAGACCAAAATCCATGCCAGAAAAACCATCATAAGTAGACCAAAACAAGAAGTAGAGAAAAATTAAACATTCACATTTATAACATTCAAAAATTACACTGTCAACTTCAAAAAAAAACTAAATCCAACATAAATGACATCAAAAATACACAATTACAATGACAATATTCAAAATTACATTTTACACTGCAAACAACTAAAATTCAGTCAAACCTGTAATATAATTTGACTACTCCACTTGTAATTGTTTGATGTCTTCAGCAGTATAGGGTTGAGGTTCATCAAATAGCTATAAATTAAATTGATAGTTGTTAACATGTATAATGAATAAATAAAATTGAAATATTATGGTAAAGTTTAAAAGGAAATCTTACTAGGTCAAAGTTCACAACTGTCCCAGTTTTTATTATTTCATAGATAAATCTTAATATATAATATCCATATTCTATGACGCCTTGTTGTTCATGACAATTCTTTTTGAATGAGTGTAAATTCAATATTTTATTTTTATGAAAAAAATCAAAAAGTACAAATTATAAATGGATATTTACCTTCGCATTTACATATTTGATCTTTTCACTCTTTTTCATTGTGTTTTTTCAAAAGTAGACCCATTCCCTATTAGAAAATAATACAAATGGGGTAAATTTAAAATTTATTTTAATATATAAAACTATTGAGAAATTGAAACTCAGTTTTCCAATATATTCATAAAATCTTCCTGTACATTGTCATGGACAGGGCATATCCAATAAAGTGTTTTCTCCCTTAGGAAAAAGACCCCTAACATCGAATGATCACTGATAAAAGAAAATTTATGGTTAGTGGTTTTTTATGTTAAAAGATAATGAACTCTTAGAGAGTGTGTTTCATACCTCTCATAAAAAGGCATCATCCAACATTGTGTGACTATATTCTGTTCATGTCTTCCAGCAATATAAATCATTATTTGTTCTTCATCCAATGAACAAGATTTAGGGGAAATAAATTGTGGGTCCATGAATCCATATACATCTGTCAGCTCATTCCTCTCACAAATTTTATAAAGAAACCTAATTTAAAACAGACATAAGTATAAATTTTTAATAAATATAACGTAGGGGAAAGGTGTTAATACATACATGGAAACACTTTTTACCACATTGATGCATAGCTTATCTCCAGTAAAAATCTCTATGATATCAGCTTTCATAATCCCCACAATTATTGCACATAAAAAAACATTAGCTTCCATTGGAAACTCATAATAACCCACCAACAAATTTGAATATCTTGACAATCTGTCAAGACTACTAGAATTTGTATCTAATGTCATAGCCATTTTTCTTTGTTGTTGTCTATACAATATTTCTTTACCTTTGAAGTATTCATGTAAAAATAAACAGAATAATATATTAGTTTTCAAATGATAAAACAACTTTAATAAAAAAATAAAATAAAAGATATAACATTCATACCTCTATGGTAATGAGTCGAAGAAGTCTGGATGGCCAAATTAAAAAATGGTTGATACTATGTCCAGCTGTCGTCATCTCATCTGTAGGTAATGGTACTCGACCTAATCCATCTATAATATCATATACAGTGACCCTCTGATTCACTACCTCTAATTGTTGATGATGAACTGTATCTCTTATACAATATACCAACCCATATGAAACTATATGATGTTTAGGATCATCAACATACAACTCGCAATAAGTAGGAAGCTGCGGCGGAGGAGTATGATAAAAAATGGGGTTCGCTGGCTGAGGTGTGGGAGTGGGAGCTACTGGCAGAGGTGGAGGATAAATAATGGGGTCTCTAGGGTGAGGTGGAGTAGTGGGAGTTGCAGTCTGAATTTTTCTTTACATGCCTGCATACATAGACTATAACGACGCTCTAATCTTTTCCTTCATCGTCGCATTAATATTATGAACATCAGCCTCCATGGATTCTATTTTTTTATAAACACCCTCAACATTAGAATTTGAATAACGTGGCAACACTTTTCTTACAGATACACCTGCCGTATATCCTCTTACACGACCAGGATGTTCGAGCCTTCCCAATGCTACTGATAAAATATCTTGCCTCCCAGTAGCTATAAATGCCCCATATGAGCTCTGCTCCTCAAGAGAGTCATGTATTAATTAATTGAACATTTATGTAATGATTGAAATTATATGAAGAAAATAGTTAACATAAATAAATAAAATAGATATCTTACAATCCTCTCAGCTACGATTCTCAATTCTTCCGAAAGATATTGCAATTTTTTTCCCATCCGACCTCTCTTCCATTTTTCATGTCTAGATGGAGGGGATGGAGGGGCCACCTCTCCAGAGCTTGAAGTCTCAGCTCTTAGTTTTTGAAATTTTTTCTCCATCATTTGTTCTTCCAAAAAATTCATACCCTACCTAAGATAAACTATAAGGGTATGCATTTTAAGATTGTATCTCCTAATGAGCTTTCCCTGTTTTCTATAAATTAATAATAAGAAATATTTAAAAAAACATTAATAAAATCATTTATATAAGAAACCATATAAAAGATTACATTGCCCTTACCAAAAATGACTCTTTTCTTCTACTTTCAACAAACTGTCTTCATGTGTCTTCATCTCTAAAAGGATATATACGACATGGATTATCATGACTCCTATGACAAAAAAAGAAATCAGATGATAGGGTTGATTTGAAATCCCTCCATCTCCTAGCAGCCATCGAGTAGCATTTCATCCTGACTCCTCCAGTGTCATGAATATCAAAAATCATCTAATGAAGAAGAGGTTAAACATATTATATATACTAGAAACATTTAAAGAATAGTCAAACATTAGAAAAATATCTAACCAAAATCATCTCAAACAACTGATAGATTATCTCTTTTTTCACACTTCTCCAGTCATCTTACAAAATGCTTATTTTTCCTTTAGCCTGAGTTGATACAAAACTCTTTAAATCTTTTGCATTTGGACCTCTAGGAATATAATCATCATCAAACTCAATGAGTATCCTCTGATCTTGCATACGGCCAAGTGCTAATTTTGGTAAACGTGTGTATCCACGTTTACCAACTCTTGAACTCTTTGTCGTAATAGGAGCATATGAGGAAGATTGGGGAACATTAAGAGGAGCATGTGAATGTTCGTCCCAAGAGGTATGACCAATATTCTCATCTCTAAAATCATGTGGTTGATCAACTGAATAATCTGTCATTATCCTTCAAATCAATAAAACAAACATTAGTTCACAAATATACAAATTAAAATATTTTTATACTACTGTAATCAGAAAATAGAAAATTGAACTAAATTACATAATAGTAAACATTGTTAATATAGTAAGCATGTTAAACAATGGTAAAAATGGTCAAGATGGTCAAGATGGTAAACATGGTGAAGTAACTTTCACTGAAAAAAAATAATAGATATATAATTCATGTAATGGTGACCATGATAAAGTAAACTGAACAAAACTTAAAACAAACAAAAAATTATACTTATTTGGTTTTAATACATGTATTAATAAACAAAAAACTTACAATATCTAACATTTTAAGAGAAAAATAAATTTAAACAAGAAATAAACATATATTAATTGTAATTTTAGGAATGTACAAATGGATTGTTTTCCCAAATTCCTTCATCGTGATCATTCCTTATGGCACAACCAGGCCTTCAACATGCTCGTCATTATGTTCTATTAATCATTCCATGGAAGTAGGTATCTCACATAAATCAGCATCTTCATCAATTTCATACTCACCAACATATTGTTTTTTCTCTTGTAAAACAACAGCCCACTTCATATCTGATTGATCCACTATATAGAAAAATTGTTTTGCATGTGTTGACATTATAAAAGAATTATATGTGTCTTCTAATCTATTCAGATTAACAAGTTTCATTCCAAATTCATCGTGTCTGACATTGTTGTTACCAAAAAACCATTTACTATGAAAAACATGAACTTTAATTTTAAAGTAATCAACCTCCCATATGTCTTCAATCACTCCATAATATGCACTTGATGCAGAAATTGGGTTTTTGTCCTTATCACTCGAAAAATGCATTGCTTATGCAAACACCAATACACCACTATTCTGAACTGCAATTCTGTTGTCCTGAGATTTCATATGAAATGTATATCCATTAATGTCATAACCGGACCACGTTATCAGATTTAAACATGCACCACCCACTACTAATTTTAATGTCTCTGATACATCTAACCTACCAAGAAAGGTCTTTTTAAACCATGAGAAAAAAATTTTGTTATGCTCATTCAAATTCCACATTTCTTTCTTCTTTGGATGACATTGTTTCAACTCATTAATATGAAATATGATATATGGTTGAGAATCAGCTATGTTATTCAAGACGTATGAATCCAACTTCTTCATCTGTTCAGCTGACAATGATTTGACTTTCATGCCACGAATCCCTTTTCCCTCACTATTAACTCGTTCAAAGCGAGATGGAGGCAAACCTATGTGCTGCGCTGCAGCCATGTAGCTCGTACAAAACTATGCAACCTCCTCAGAAATATACTTTTCAATAATGGAGGCTTCAGGTCGATATGGATTCTTAACATACCCCTTCAAAATTTTCATATACCTTTCAAAAGGATACATCCAACAAAGATATATTGGTCCACAAAGCATTATTTCTCGAACTAGATGAATCATTAAATGCACCATTATATCAAAAAAAAAAGTTGGTGGAAAATACATTTCCAATTGACAAAGTATAAAAATTGCATCATTTTCCAAAAAGTTTAAAGCATTCACATCAATTTCCTCATTGCAAATTGAATTGAAAAACTAACACAACTTCATTATAGTCTTTCTGACATTGATTGGAAATATACCATGCAATGCAGCTGGAATAATTTGTTGCATCAGGACATAACAATCATGTGATTTCATACCTATCAACTTCAAGTCCTTCAAGGAGACAAAATTTTTTTACATTTGAAGAATTACCTTGAGGCACATTGATATCATGAAGACACTGATAAAAGCTAATTTTCTCCCTCTTCGATACAGTATGACAAACTGGGGGAAGAAATATTTGTCTTCCTTTAGGAGTGGGAGCTAACTCCAAACATATTCCCATTGATAGTGTGTCTAATCTTGCATTCAACCCATATTTTGGCTTTCCTTTAATATCTAACAATGTTCCAATCAAACAATCACATATATACTTCTCCACGTGCATGACATCAATATTATGAATAACTTCATGATATCTCCAATATGGTAGCTCAAGAAATATTGACCTTTTTTCCAGATATGTCTATCATTACCAGATTTTTGTGTATTTCCCAATGTCACATCAATGTTTTTCACCCTCTCAAAATATAGATTAGGGGATAAAGGTTTTGGACAAATATCAATTTCTTTTGAGCCATTGATTTCCTTTTTTTAGTCTTCTATAAGGGTGATCCATAAGAAAAAAACTTTCAATGACTCATGGACACTTATTTCCTCCCATGATGCAACTGACAATATGATGTCTGTTGTTCGCAAATTGGACATGCTTTATGCCCTTTAACACTATATCCAGACAAATTTACATATTCTAGGATTTCATTTATAGTGAACAAAAGCACTGCATGCAGTTGAAAATATTCCATTTTGTAAGAATCATACACCCTAATACCATCAGCCCATAAAAGTTTCAAATCATTAATCTACAGTGACAAGTAAACATCAATATCATTGTCGGGTTGCTTCGGACCAGAGATCATTATACTCAACCTGACATATTTGTGCTTTATAAAAACTTCATGAGAGAACTTTTAAATTACCAATAAAACAGGCCATGAACTATTTGTGCTACTGAGGGTTCGGTATGGATTCATTCCATCTATGCAAAACCCTAGTATGACATTTCTAATTTCATTTCCAAATATATAATACTGCTCATCAATTTTCTTCCATTGTGGACAATCAGCTGGATGATATATTTTTCCATCACATAACCACTCATCTACATGCCATCATAACCTTTTTGAATCATGTGAATTAGCAAATAAATGTTTGAAATTATGAATTATAGGAAGATACCAAAATACCTTTGAAGGGATATTTGTAATCTCTACATCAGCCTGTGATTTTTCTTTCACCGTATACCATGATGTCTCACATTTAGGACACTCTGACAGAAATTAATATTCCTTCCTGTATATAATACAGTCATTTAGACAGGCATGTATTTTCTTGTATCCCAATCCCATCAGGCATAATATTTTCTTGGGCTTATAATGTTAATCTGGAATATCGTTATCTTTTGGAAGAATGTCTCTCATCAATTTTATCAGCTCTGTAAAAATTCTGTCACTCCACCCATGTTTCGCCTTCAGGTTAATCAAACTTAACACCACCGAAAAAACTGTAAAATATGTACAGCCAGGATATAATGGTTTTTAGCATCACCATATAGACATGCAACTGTCGGTTCTATCTTAGATTGTTCCACTGCAATATCATGAATCATTTCTTCAATTCCATCAGAGTTACCATCTTTCGAATCATCATCATCAGTGACATTTCATCCAGTTTCACCATGCCAAATCCAAGGGCTATAACTCAGATTAAAACCATGACAAATCAAATGATCCTTTATCTCTATACTTTTCAACATCTTCATATTCAAACATTTCAGGCATGGATAGAAAAACAATGTCACTACATGGAACATTTCGTTTAGAAAATTCCAAAAATCCATCAACGCCTTCAACATATTCATTTCTTATTCGATGTGTCGCAATCAAATTTTGACTCATTATTACCTAAAACAAATATCAAAATTATACATCTTTTTTTGAGAAGACAAATATAGGTTTATGTGAAAAAAATCATAATTTTAATGTAAAAAAATTTTGATGTATAAAACAAATCTATTAAAAATTAAAAAAATATGCTTGAATATGATTTTAAAAATAAAATATAGTTAGATATAACAGTTTTAAATTCCATTGAATCATAGAATTCCATGGGGCCTCCAAGGGTTGATAGAAAATTAGGGAAAATGGAGTAAACCTGATATTCAAATCAAATTTAAAATAAAAACTCAAATGGAGAAAATCACAATGTAAAGCCAATCATCACGGAAAAATGGGGTCAGGATAACTACGCATATTTGAAAACCACGACATGGTCTCCCCCATAACCCATAATTTTCTCATAGTCGATGACTGGTCAAAATATATATAACCAAATGGAATCATATTTCAACACTAATATCCATGAAACAATAAAATCATCATGTCATAATCTCACAAACCACGATGCAGTAGTCAATCCCAACTAACACTTATCCCCCACCCCCTTAGACACCCCTTGGACAGCAACACCCCCTGGGACAGACCCCCCACCCCCTGGACACCCCCTAGGCACCACCACACCCTTGGACATCCCCCACCCCTCCTGGACACCCCCACCCCTCATGGACACCACCACCCCTCCTGGACACCACCAACCACCTATTACCCCCTCGGACAACCCCCTGGACACCACCCAACCATCTAGACATCCCCCCCAAACAACCCCAAACCCTCTAGATGGGCCTCCACACCGTTGGACAGCCCCCCCCCCCACCCCCTTAGACACCCCCACCCCCTTGGACCCCCCCCACACAAAAACACACCCATGGACTGCCCTACCCCCCACCTCCATGGACACCATAGACACCCCCAACCCTCTAGAAAGCCCCCCAAACCCTCTAAACACCACCCCCACCCCTTGGACACACCTTGGACATCCCCCACCCCTCTGGATATCCCCCCCCCCACACCCCCTTGAGAGCTCACCAACCCTTTAGAAAACACCCCCACCCCTCACCCGCTACCCCCTTGGACACCCCCGGGACACCCCCTAACCCCCTCGACAGCCCCCACCCCCGGGACAACCCCCCCCCCCAAACCCTTTGGACAGGCCCCCACCCCCTTGGACCCCCCCCCCCACTCCCACCCACCCCCTTGGAAATCCCCCCACCCCCTTCGACACCCCCCCCCCCCGCCCAACCCCCTTGGACCCCCCCCCCCCAAATACGCACACCCCTGGACTACCCCCCCCCCCCCCACACACACACACACACCTCCATGGACACCCTGGACCCCCCCCCCCCCAACCCTTTGGACAGCCTCCTGAACCCTCTAAACACCACCCCACACCCTTAGACGCACCCCGGACACCACCAACCACTTGGACACGCCCCCACCCCTCTGGACAACCCCCCCCCCCCCCCCCCCCACCTCTGGACATCCCCCTAACCCTCTAGACAACACCCCCCCCACTCCTGGACACGACCCCCCTGCTCCCTTGGACACCCCCTGGACACCCTCAACCCTCTGGATAGCCCCCCACCCCCAGGACAACCCCCCAAACACTCTCGACATGCCCCCACCCCCTTGGATAGCCCCCCACCCCCTTAGACACCCCCACCCCCTTAGACACCCCCACCCCCTTGGACCCCCCCCCCCCACACCCCACTAGACCCCCCTCCCCCCCCCCCCCCGCACCTCCATGGACACCCTGGACACCCCCAACCCTCTGGACAGCCCCCCAACCCCTCTGAACACCATCTCCACCCCCTTGGACACCCCATGGAGACCACCACCACCTTGGACAGCCCCCCACCCCTCTAGACAGCACCCCCACCCCTTCTAGACACCACACCCCACCCCAACCCCCTTGGACACCCCCTAACCCTCTAGATATCCCCCACCCCCCGAAAAACCCCCCAAACCATCTGGATAGGCCCCCACCACTTGGACATCCCCCCACCTACCCGCCCACCCCCTTGGATAGCCCCCCACCCCCTTCGACACCCCCCACCCCCTTGGACCCCCCCCCCCCCCCCACACACACACACACCTGGACTACCCCACCCCCCCCCCCCACCTCCATGGACACCCTGGAGAGCCCCCAACCCTATGGACAGCCCTGAACCCCCTGGACAGCCTCAAACACTCTTGACAGCCCCCTAGAACCATGAGATTTTAACCTCAAGCTACTAGTTTTGGCATATCTATGTATTTTAATATCAAGCTACTAGTATTGGTATCATGCCATTATTCAAAATGAGAACCATGAACTGTATCTCCTACTAGTCTAAAATTCTTTATTGAGCAATGAATTAGGGTTTTAATAGCACATGAAGACTTATAATAGTCCACAAAAAGAAGCGACGTAAATAGATTATGGAACTAAAAATAGTGATACCCAAAATAGAAACAACCAAGGATCCAAAACAAACATTCCACCATGAAAAACCATATATACTTATAAAATAAATCACACTGGTACACAGAATGGGTGTATCACAATGATTTACATATAAATTGTAGTAATATAGCTGAATGAGATCATTAGTTGTCAATGACAACAAAAATTACAATCAATGTCGGACATCTGCGAAATAAAAACAATTAGAATAGAAGTAGGTGAGGATTATGTGAATTTTTCGAGTTGATCTAATAGATCTGGTTATAATAAATAAGATGATGATGGAAAAACAAGGTAATAGGGTTCGAAATCTAAGAATTTTACCTAGTTTAAACAAAAAAACGCAAAATGTAAATATAGACTATCTGGAAAAAAATGAAGGAAATAAAATCGTGGGAGGCTTACCTGAGTGTTGCGAGTGGAGATGATAGATCCGAGGAGAGTAAAGATGATAAAAGATGATGGAAAATTGATTTTAACTAAACAATACCGAAGAGTCGATGAGGGTTTTCCGTGCGAGAGAGATGAGTCGTCGGTCTGTCGATCGAAAAATCAGCAATGAAAATCCACAGGGCGTGTTAATTTTTTAAATGTTTTATATCGGTTATTTAATAACTGACATTATATACTATTTTTATTAAATTTATAATGTCGTTTATTATAATAATTGAAATTAAAAATGTATCAGATAATGCGGTTTTTACGTCGGTTATTTTATAACCGACTTAAAAAAGCAGTGTGTTGGTTTTTTACGTCGGTTATTCTATAACCGATGTAAAAACCAAATCAGAAACCACCATTTTTATGTCGATTAAAAAATAACCGACATAAAAACTCTCGAGTGTTGGTTTTTTCCATCGGCTATGATATAACCGATGTGAAAAATTATGCGGGTTGAGTTTTTACGTCGGTTATTAAATAACAAACGTAAAAAATGTCTTGCTTTGGTTTTTTATGTCTGTTATTTTATAACCGATGTAAAAAATGAACGTGCGGGATTTTTGACATCGGTTATTAGAATAACCGAAGTAAAAAATTTACTATCCGTATTTTTTACGTCAGTAATAAAATAACCGATGTAAGAAACCATGTATCACAGATTTTCATGTCTGTTATATATAACCGACATAAAAAATGATGATGTTAAAAACGTTTTCTGCAATAGTGGTCATAAACAAGTGTGAAGTAAGGCATGTTGTCATGTACTAGTATACCTCAGGCCAAGAGCGAAACTTCTTGTCTATGTTTTCACTTCTAGGTAGATATGTGCTAGAGCCGCCTCTACCGACTCATATCCAAAAAGGGATATATTTTCATGATAAACCACATACTCAATACCCACCAAAAATTAGGGATGTTTTTATTATAGTTAGACTTATCTCTAAGGCTTCACTAGGGTTTTCTAATCCTAATCCCAATATTAACTAAACCTTCCTCTAATACCAACTATAACAACCCTTCTTTTTATTACATAATTAAATGTGAATTATTACATAAAATCTTCACTTAATACAAAATAGAATATAAAGAGTTCTAGTATCTTTGGGGATTAGGAGCATTACATACCGAATTAAAACAAGAAACTCAATATCTTTATTGAAAACCTATTTTACATGACAACTATATTCCCTTGTACTTAGCATTTGATGGGATAAACTGAGGACATGCATAAGAAAATAGTGGACTATAAAGCCTAGTAATGGAGTAAACAAGTCATAACATGAATAATTCAATACATGTTAGGCCATAGGAATATCAATGCATCATACAAAAAACATGAACATAAAGGCAAGACATAACATGATTATCATAACATGGAAATGTGGCAACAACACTTAACATGGTTTTAGAATGAGCCAAGGATCCTTGATAATGGAGCATTAATAAAAAATAATAGCACATGAATTTTACTAAGTATAACAAAATTATAATTGAGGTATCATGATACTAATCATTACGCAATGCATTCGAGCGCTATCAAGACGCACCCTTCTTAATCATTTCATTTAATACATAAGTGTGCCAAATGGATCATATAACAAGGAATCATTCAACATATTCATTTATTACACGATAGAGGAATGTGGAATACATACATGAAAATATATAATCAATAATTAAATGTCCAAAATGGTGAATACCCTTGATAGAAAATGGACATGGAATTCACTACACAATGACTTTGACATGGAAAGTTACGGTGCAATTTCTGCAGCATAATAGCATGACATAAGAATTCATACAAATGGTTGGTGAGATAGAAAGGTATGTCTCATCATATTTACATGAAATGTACATTTAGGGGGTCATATATATACATTTCCCAAAAAAATTAATGGAATTTAGATTCATAATACAATATAATTACCTGAATGTAAATTAGAAGATAGAAATTCCTTAAATAATTTTAGAATGGTAACATGTGTACGTGGGAGGAATTAATGAGTGATAAAGGGGACTCTGATAATTAAAACATAAAGAGGGAAGTATGGGGAGGTATGAAACCATGTCCCCATATTTTCAACTAAAAATAAAATTGCGTAACAATATTAAGAAACATGGATAAAAAAAGAAATGAAGGAATCCCTTACTTGGAACTGTGATCCCAAAGGCTTGGGAGAGGCTTGATAGAGGCTTATTGGGAGAATTGGGTGCCTTGAGAGGATTCCAATGAAATTATGGCAGTGTTTGGTTGAGCACCAAATGCTTCATGTGAAGAAGAAGTGGGAGATTGTGTGGGTTTGTATAGGAAAAGAGGGGGAATTCTTTTTTATTTAGGTTTTGGACACCACACATTAAAATAATCAAAGCCACAAACCAACCAATGGTTTTTGCCAATGATTTTTCCCAAATGGTATTGGAAAACATTATTTAATATGTCCAATGTCCAAACTTCTTAAAATATTAGGCACTATTATGTGTAGGTGAGTAACACTCTCAGAAAAATCATTTTAAAAAGATAAAATGTATTATAGGTCTTGGAGGGCCCCCAAACGCTTTGTAAAATTAATCAAACAAACCTAAAATCATATTATTATAATTTTTAAACAATTATTGGCCGAAAAATATGGTTATAGTATTTTATTACATCAATATATGTCCATTATTATGTTATAAAACACATTATATACTTAAATGTTGTTTAATTTTGACCCAAAATTCCACTATCTCGTGATATTTTGAAAACTTCACCATTGGATAATTTCAACATCCTAATTCCAAAAAATTATATTCATTTTATCAAAATTATTTTTTAAATATGTGAATTTTTACTTTTAAAATAAAAACCAAAATTTATAAAAAAATCCTAGGTTTTTAAAAAAAAACAGCTTTCAAACCATAATAAAAATTACAATTGTATTCCTAAAAATTAGAATATCATTTATATTTAAGAAAAAGTATTTCAATAATATTTTATTAAATTATTATTAAATTCAAAAATCCATTAATTAAAAATATATATTTCTTAATTGAATATTAACAAAAAAATATTATTTGTTGTTTAAAAACTATTTAAAAAGTAACATTAATAAAATGAATGTATATTATTTATTCTATACAAAAATATATCACATAATGGTATTCCTAAGGTCTTGTAACATAACCACTTATAACACATGCATAAGACCTAAGGGTAAGGTGGGAAATGGTGACAGACTCTTGGAGTGGCTCAGATAACATTGCTCAGGTGGTAGTCTCTATCAACTTCCACTTCTCCGGTAGGAGGTTCCATTCGAGCATAATGTGTTGAAGCTAGACTTTGGATTGGTCAGGAGAAAATCCCAATGATTCCACCTCCTTTCTAATATCCAACAAATGGGCTTCGTATGTATAAATTCTACTAGATGAAGTCATCACTTCCTTTGTTTCAATAAATTGGATTTGTTAAAGCCCTATATGTATGCTAATCATGTGATCACTATTCAATAGCTATATTAGCAATGAAAAAAATTATAAAAGGGATTTTAAAATCCAAAAACATAAAACCAAGTAAGTGCATAATTTTAATATATTTGTAATAAGACATTTAATTTAATTAATGGGAATTTTCGTTAATGAATGTTTCAATCATTACAAAAAAAAAATATGACAAATAATTACATTAAAGTTGTTCGAAAAAATCCCTCAATGTGTCCCCTTAAAATGTATTGGGTGTAATTTTTCTTGCTGAAAAATTCAGATGATCACAAATTACAATGATTGGTGTTTTCTAGGAAGAGTACGTGGTTGCATACCAGGTAGCGGGAATGGTACACGGGTGCGGTTTGCGAAACAAGAAACTGTTCATGGTTGAAGGTAGTGCGGTATGTGGGAGGATCATCATCGGTGGAGGGGAATGAATACGTATGAGAAAATCCAGTACATAGACTATGTATAAAAATGGTTCATGGGTGGCTTTCAGTTTATGGAGGCTGTTTTCTTTAAGTCTTGTGGTTCGCAGGGACAGAAGGATCGACACACAGTGGATTGTGAATTAGAGATTTGGTAAATCTAGAATAGAATATTTTGTGGGTATCTTTTCATATATAAGAATCTCTAATCCCACCTATTACAATAGATATAGGATATCATTAGAACATATTTGTCTTCTGGGATTCATAAAAGTTCAAATTTGGGTCTCCAGGGATAATCCCACAAAGGATAAAGTGGTTCGCATGGAAGAAATTCTACTAAAGGATTTAGGAGTAGAGAAATAACCCCCAAAGGAATCGATATGTAGAGGAGAAATATTTGGTACGAGAATGAAATAATTATATAATCGGTACATGGAGGGGGATCTCCAGTATAAAGAATCAAAGGCAGTCTATGAAAAGATAACAGTTTGCGGATAGGAGGGGATTCACAGAGGAGGTTCGTGTAATCAGTACACGGTAGAGGTATGTGATCGTGAAGGTAGAAGTAGTCTGTAGAAGAAGTGAGGTTTACAATGGTAGAAGTAGTACATGGAGTTGGTTATGGAGTACCAAACTGGGTACAGAGTATGTGGGAGGATAAGGTGGTTCATGATTTTCATGATGAAGATTGTGAGAGCTTCAAATCAGTTTGTAAAAGTATTTTGCGGTACCTAGTAATCCCCATGAAGGTTGACATCATCTATGGGTGAAGAAATAAATTCAACAGTGAATCTATCATTAGTTAAGGATGCAATAATTCATAAAAATGAATGGATATACATGTCCATAAACTCATTTTGACCTACAAGTCTACAAACAGTGAGTGGATTTCTGTCCAAGAGTAGTGAGAAATGGAAGAAGAAGACAGTGATCCTTTCCACTGGCAATGATCCAGAGAAAAGGGAATAGGGAGTAACCCTTGTTAATGTAGTTAGTAGACCCTAAACCTTTTAAAGGAAGTGATCCTGGGTAAAGAAGATCTTTCATGACCGTTGTACTCATTATTGGCAAGGAGCCTTAATTAATTTGGTACATCAGCACATTGTCATTGTATACTCCTTAGACGTAGCCTAGTGAGGGTGAACAAAGTAATAATCCATGTTCCATGTTCATAATATCATATTTGTTTGTATATATCAATTTTAGAAATATAGAATTGAGTTTTTTCAAACAAATAAACAAGATCCAAACTGGAGAACGTTTTAATCTTTCGTACCCTGATTCACCCCCCCCCCCCCCCTCATGGTATTCGACCTAATAAACCTAAAAATTGGTATTAGAGGGAAATGTTGAATTTTAATGGTTCTATCTCAATATGGAGAAATGGAGGTGTTATATCATAAAGTAATTCTGATCTTTGATAGAAATAATTTTCAACTATTGAAGAATCAGATGCAGCACTACTTCTGATCAGAAGGGATAGATGTATTCATAGAAACTATGCATGGAATATCAGCTGAAATTAATAGTGAAACTTTATCAGATGCTAAAATAAGATAATTGGATGCAGATTCTAAAGGGATCTATTCTTTAGGGGGATCCCTATCAAATGAAATTTATATGAAAGTGATGTCATGTAAAACATCACATGTAATGTGGGAAAAATTGTTTAATGATTCTGAGGGTCACTCAAAATTCCAAGAAGCAATGTTGCAGGTTCTGTGGAACAAGTATGAGGATCTTAGAATGAATCCCAATGATATTGTTGATTCATTCTTCGATGGGATAAATATTATTGTGGAAGACCTGCGAGGTCTTGGAGAAGTAATTAAAGATACAATTATTGTGAAACATATCTAGAGAAAACTTCCACTGTGATTAATTCTTATTGTTTCAGTATTGGAAGACAGAGACCCAAAATAGATGACACTAGATAACCTACATAGTACCCATGTAGCATATGAAATGAAAAACATTGATAATAATGCAGCGGAAAATGGGATGTCTAAGTAATTGGAATTCAAGTCCATGAAGAATCCCTCTGTTTAATATTGACAAGAGGAGGGAAATATGAATGATTTCCTATCATTTCAAACTTCCAATGTTAAAAGAGGAAAAGGGAAGATCAAAGGTAATCATCCATTTTTTTGATTTCAATGCTGAAAGATAGGGAATTTTGCCGCAAAGTGTCCTAAAATGTTTGATAAAGAAAATGAATAAAATGATGAAATTCCTCAAAAAAATATTAATCAAATGAGAAATGGAGGATAAGTACAAGGATAAATTTCTTCCAAAAGAATAATATTCTTTCAAAAGAGTATGAATGTTCATAACAATCTGAGGAAGAAGATTTGGTGGACTACAATGATCATAAAATAGTTGCTTTGGTGTCAGTTGTCAGAGACTCATTGACAAGAGAAGAAAGTGACAATGAACAAGGATAAATTGAATAACGATGTGATATTTAAGCTGAATTAGAAGCTTCCCTTAAAGAAGTATATATTTTGAGATCCAAAATGAATAAATCTATCAAATTTGTTTACAATGATAAATTCTTTATGTAGCAGCAAGAAGAAGAGAATTTTGAGATGAATGTAGATATGGATAAGTCGATGTCTTCAATGCCATAAAACTCTGAAAAGATAGTTTATTACAAACATAAAATTAAAGAACATAAAATTTTAATTGACATTTTTCCTAAAACAAGAAAAGTTCAAAAAAAATTATCAATTAACTAGAAGTGGAATTCCTCAGTCTGTGAAAATCAATTGATGATATGGAGAAACTACTGGAAAAGAAGATCATACAAGAAACATAGAATAATATATTTGAGTAGAGTGGACCATTATAACAGAAGCACAAATCCACTCTGAATGACAAGGATGGTATGGGGCTTGATCGAAAATTGTAAGTAGTTGTAGTTCAAGTCAGACCACAAGAACCCACTACAAAATTGAAAATTGATTTGTGTATGAATAAGAATAAAAATATTTACATATCAAAATGCACAACTAGTGGTGCATCATTGACACATAGAAATGTACATCACATAATATTATGTTGTTATGGTAAGATGGGACACTCTCAAAATGTATGTTCCATAAAAAATAGGGGTCAAAAGGAATATAACCAACACATGTGGTCAAACACACCTCAATATTATAGGTCATCATTTTATGGTCTTTGTTTTAGGTTTAAAGGACTCAGACATATTGAAAGATATAGCACATCAATAATTTAGAGAAATGTGTTAAGGCATATAGAATTTTTTCCAATAAAGAATCCAAATCATTCTTCAAGAGAAATGGAAATTAAAAATTGATTTTCATCTCCATAGGTTGAAGCTGGTACGTCATATACTAAAGAAGATCAATATTATCATTCTATTTGTGGTATGAATTCATAGAATTGGGTCAAAAATAAAAGGTTTGAGTAGGCTGTGGTTGCCGAAATTTTGTTCCAGGCATCAGATCGCATGGGGATATGAATAATTGACAGTAGATGAACTTCTCATGTGACAGGAAATAAGAATCTTGTATCCATAATTAGGTATGATAAATTTTGTATTGTAATATTTGTTAATGATGAGGCCCTAAAAATTATTAGTTTAGGAAAAATCCATCTTTGGAGGAAATGACATGAGACAAGATGATGTCTTGGTTTTTGAGGCTATTAGTCATAACTTGCTTCGTGTTTATCAATTTTGTGACTCATGACATGCCATATTTTTTTTCAAGAAATTATTTATCATAAAGGTAGTTGATGGTTGTGTTGTGTATAAATGAATGCATATGAAAGGGAATATATACCTCATGAGTGGAGAAATCGATATGTTCTTTCTATCCAAGGATAAAGGAAAAAAGTTATGGCATAAGAATTTTGGAAACATAATCTAGGGATCCTTTTATTATCTGGTGAAACATGATGCAGATCTAAATATCCTTAGATTATTATGTGACTGTACTCACAGGTGATATGTATTCCAACTATGGAAGATCATTCGAAATGCATATAAGAATATTGATAAAAAATCAATGAGGCTTCTTGAGTTGGTTCATATGGATGTATGTGGGCCAATTTCACTGAGGGATATTGATGGGATGAGATATTATGTCCTCTTCATTGATGATATTAGAATAATGGAATGATTTTCAATAATAACCCACAAATCCGAAGTATTCAGTTGCATTACAAGATATCGACGAGAATGTGAAAAGATGATTAGTCAGCAAATCTGGATGATTCGAATAGATAATGAAACTGAGATCACAAATAGCCAAGTGGAGGATTATCTTCAGAAATATGGGATAAGGCATCAAGTTTCAGTAGTAAGAACTCCATTGCAGAATGAAGTAGTTAAGAGGAGGAATCATATTTTCAATAACATGGATAGAACAATGGTCACTGAGAAAGACCTTTTGGAGAAATTTTGGAAAGAAGTAGTAATGACAGTAGTATACGCATAAAATAGATCATTACTTTTTTAGAAATAGGATAAGACTCTATATGAGTAATGTTATGAAAATATTTCATCATTAAAGTACTTCCAAACATTTGGATGTAAATGTTTCATTCTTTATAAGTAGAAACATAAGAAATTTTAATCATGTGGGGGTGAAGGGATATTTCATGGCTATTAACAGAAGATAAAAGCATATAAATGATTCAATAGGCTTCTGGGAAAGATAATGGAATATAATGATGAAACTATAGTAGAAAATGAATAGAATCTTCAGAAAATACTTGATCAGACTCAGGAGGATAGTGATGAAGAGATGAGAAAATCAAGAGATTCTCCAACTCTAGAGGATGATTGAGAAGAATATTCAAATGATTATAATATGTCAGTGACTATCCAGAGACCATTAATAAGAGATAAAATTGACATGAAAAACTAAATTAGTGATCAGATAATACTAGTACAGAGAAAGAAGATGAAGACATTACAACATGAATCATACTTATCATAGGTGGAACATAAATGTTTTGATGAAGTAGATGGAGATGTGAATAGTGTTCCAGCCATGAATGAAGATCTTGACCAAATTGAAAAGAACAAAACATGGAATATTGTTTCAATACCATCAGGGAAGGATATAATAAGGAAAAAATGGGTTTTTCCACAACCAAATGAATTTAGATTGTGTTGTAATTCTAAACAAAGAATGACTTTTTTTCAAAGGGTACTCCTAGATAGATGGTACAAATGTTGATGAAACATTCACATTTGTTTCAAGACTCGAGAGAATCATATTATTCTTGGCCATAACAGTTCCAAGAAAGTTTATGGTTTTTTAGATGGATGTCATGTATAAATTCCTAAAGGTAATTATATAATAATAAGTTTTCATTTAGCTACCGGATGGTTTTCTCATCCATGAATATGAGAATAGGGTTTTTCTACTAAAGAAGGAATTATATGGTTTGAGTAAAGAACCAAGAGCATGGTATTTGAGGCCTGATCAATTCTCAAAGAAGCTCGATTTTCAGTGTGGTGGAGTTGAATAAAATTTTTATTTCAACAATGGAAACACTAAAAGGATAATGGTGTTGTTTTATGTCGAGGACATTATATTTGGTGGATCAGATGAAGCACAATACAGACAGCCTTCGGAATTCATGATAAGTAGGTTTAAAATGTCAATGATTAGGGAGATGACATTTTTCCTTGGTTTATAAGTGATTCAAGGAAAAAATGGAACTATTATTTCTCAATATAAATAAGCCAAGGAAGTTTTAAAAAGGGTTATATTGGATAATTACAAAGTGATGAAGACTTTGGTTTCTACCAGGCCAAAACTATCATGGGATGATGAAGTCAAGGCAGTTAATATAACATATTATACACAAATCATTGGAAGTCTATTGTACATGACTACGACAAGGCCTGATATTGTATTTTATAGATTCAAAAAAGTGAGGTATCAAAGCAATCCCATGGAGATCCACATAATAAAAATAAAAATAATTCTTCAGTATATCAATGGAATAATGGATTTTGGCCTAATTTATAATGAAAATATCAGCCAGAGTTATTGGGGATAACATATACGGATTGGGTGGGTTCAACATATGATACAAAATCAACATAAGGAGGTGAATTTTATCTTGGAGGGTTGTTTATTTCTTGGTTAATCAAGAAACAAGATTGAATTTCATTGAGAACCACAGAAGTTGAATTCATTATAGCAACTCAAGCTTGCATACAACTATTTTGGATGAAGAATCAACTTGAAGATTTGGGAATTGAAGTGAAATCTCTTATCATAATATGTCATGATAATTCAAGTGCTATAAATCTGAGAAAAAAACATTCCCATCACTCACGGAAAATTAAAATTAAAATCAAATATCATTTCATCAAAGATAAAGTGGAAAAAGGGCTTGTAATGTTTGAGTATATGCCTGTAAAACAATATATTGTGGACATTTTGACAATGGCCTTACCTAAAGAAGCATTTCAAGGGCATCGACTGTCTCATGGAGTCCATTTAAATCCCCACATGTGAAAAAGTGTGGATGTGGGATACCCCTCTCCCCAAGGTTTGATGTGTCCTTACCTAATGTGCGGAAATGAATTCTATTCCATGTTGCAGAAAACCATAAAGTACCCTTCGGGTTCGATGAAAAAGGGGGAGAAAGTGTGATTATTCAGTAGGAGAAAAGACACTGGGAGAAGCTATTAAGTGGAGCAGCAAGATAGGGGGATTTACAGCTAAGTCGAAGCTGTTGAGAGGAGTTATAACATAGGGAGATCATTAAATCTATTGATGTTATAAGTGATCGATCAGTGATTAGATATCACGACAGATGAGGATCATGATGAAAGCACTTCATTTCTATCAGTGTATCAGTATGGTATCAGAAATTGGTGGTTATAAATGAAGTGATTCATTGATGAAATTTCCATTATACTCTTGTTTCTCATGCTTACCACAGAACATGTGTGTAACATCCCGACCCGACTTACCACTCATCCTAGTGGCCAGACCGGTCACCACATGGACTCAAGTGCATCTCCCCAAACTCTAGAGGTTGTCGACTAGCAGTGAGAGCCTAGGTGAGTCTATGGGGAGACTATTCCCTCATTACCAAAGCATTATAGCGGAATTACAAACATACAATAGTGAAAGAAAGTAACCATTATACAACACATAGACAGCAGAAATAGATAAAAAATATAAAGATCTGACATATATCTAATGGTTCAATGGTACAAGAATCTAGAAAACATCCAAAGATGGTACATTTTAATACAATGTAGTACCAGTACAAAAAATACCAAAAGGAAACCAAAATGTATCCCTTGTCACATCGCAAGCCTCAGCTTGGTCCCATGCACTCCTACTCGGAGCAACAAGTCATGTACCTACACTAGGGAATTTCCCCTTCTCATTACCTGAAATCATATAATCTTCTTGGGTCCAAAAACATGACCCAAACTGGGTGTGAGACTTAATCCCAGTAGGTGACCACCAAAGATCTGTGCTAATCTGTGAGTGAATATATAAATAGGCAGTGTAATATGGAAATCAGTAAACAAGGAAAACTAGCAAGACCGACCCAAGTTTGTGCTTTGGCTTGGCATCGCTTCAAGTATCCATTCCATTAATTAACCACTTCATTCAAGTGTTCAACCATTCCTTGCAACCCATTCCTAGAATACTCAATTCATAAATCAGGCATCATTCAGGGAGAAAATCCACCAACACCCTACAAGCTCGTTCTGGGGAACCTCTTAGGTACCCAGCCTCGCTCTAGGTGTGGTATAGTCCATCATCTGAGCCCGTCCTCAGTATCATATAAATAAGATCTTTGTATCTCCCATGACATATAATTCCATGTTGAGTCCGTCCCTGGCATCTCACGTGGGATCCATGATTCACTCGGCATCTCAGTAAAAAGTCTTGTATGAGTCCGTCCAATGTAAGTAACATTGGTTCCATGGTTCACCCATGACTTGGTTTCACATTTAAAGCAGTTCAAATCATTTAACTCATGTGGGATAGCAATTCAAGAATTAACATACAAGGGTCAAGGGGAAAAACTACATCCCATACCCGAAACTATTTCAATTACAATTTCATCTTATTGAAATTCCATTCATATTCAATTTCCATTTTTTTAATAACCCCAAGGGAAGGAAAAGCATCGAGGGTCAAAACACCTAAAAGAGTCATTCAAGGAAACACACCCAAGGGGTGGTTCCGGTCCATGGTATACAACTGAACTCAAGCACATACCATCCTATTTAGATTAACTACAACATTCTAGGTAATAACAGGGTTAAATTTCAGGTTCAAGCGACATCCCAAAAGTGGCCGCGCAGTACTCTAGCATAAACAAACAGCTTGAAAATCAGCAAAAAGATTGAGACCACCTACATTAGGCTCGTACTAGATAGCTCGTCCAGTATCAGGCTTTCATTCGTCCTGGTTTGGAAGAAATATGAAGAACTAATGAAGAAAGAGAAATTTGGGCATAGGAGCTTTAATCCAATCTGTGTTCATTGTAACCAGAAGAATCGAGAAGGATTAAAAAGGAATTGAGGACTTACCGTTGCGGATCCAACAAGATGAACGACGTTCGAAATAGAGATCGGATGAAGGAGAAGGATAAAATCCTCCAATGATTCCTTGGAGAGCTCCCCTACTATCTTCCAGTTGAAGAAGAATAGAATATATTAGGTTTTATAAAAACATAATTAATTTAATTAAAAATTAATTAAATTTCAAAACACAGCAGGTCTCACGGTTTACCCGCACAGCATAAAAAAGTGAACGGAGACCGTGCGGACCTCCCGAGAAGGCAAGGGGAAACCGCACGGTCACCCCGCACAGTTTCCTCAAACCATGTGCAGGCCATGCTCTAGCCTATGCCAAGCCTGCACCAAGGAGCGCGGTACACCCAGGTCGTGCGCAGGCCGTGCGCAAACCGTGTGCTAGGCCATTTCTAGCCTAAAACGTTGTTCTGGGCTCTGAACATGCCCTAGACACCTCTGTAACTCCCTCGGTCAAGTTAGGCATCCACTTTAGGCCTCAACAGAATAGTTAAACTAAAAATAAAAGAATTTTTACCTCATATGAAAACCCGGGTTCTTACAATCTTCCCCCCTTGTAGCAATTCGTCCCAAAATTGCTCTCTGAAGGGTGGTCAAGATTCATCTGCGATCAGCTCTGTCCTTTGAGCACATACGTCGACCTCCCACTCCCAAGTCTCATCCTTTAAACGGTTGTGTTTCCATAGCACCCATACTAGAGGAACTGACCGTCCTCGTAGAACCATCATGCTCCTATCAACAATACGAATCGGATGCTCCTCAAAGGAGGCATCTACCTGAAGCTCGACCTCCTCATGCTGGAAGTTATGAGATGGGTTTGAATAGTATCTCTGTAACTGAGAAACATGGAACACGTAATGCAGGGCTCGGTACCTTCGAGGTAACTGCAACTGATAGACTACCGGACCCACCCTCTCAAGAATCTCAAAAGGCCCAACATATCTAGGTGATAGCTTACCCTGTCTTCTTATCTGCCTGTGTCCCAGCCACGGAGAAACATGCAATAGAACCTGATCCCTGACCTCAAACTCTAAAGGTCATCTACGGTGATCAGCATATGACTTCTGACGAGACTGTGTGGTAGCCATCTACTTTTGTATCATTTGGCCCTGCTCATAAGTCTCCTAAACAAGACGTGGTCCAAGTAAAGGTGCCTCACCTACCTCTAACCAGCACATGGGTGATCGGAAAAGCCTACCATATAGAGCATCGTATGGTGCCATCTGTATAGTCTCCTGATAACTGTTGTTATAGGCGAACTCAACCAGGGGAATATATCTCTCCCATAAGCCCCCAAAATCCAGGATGCATGCTTGCACCATGTCCTCAGGCACTTGTATAGTACGCTCTGACTTGACAACAGGCTAAGGGTGGTATTTTGTGCTCATGAGCACCTGTGTACCCAGCGCCCTCTGAATACACTTCCAGAAATGTGACATAAAATGAGCATCCCTGTCTTAAACAATGGTGTGAGGGACCCCGTGTAGTTATAATATCTCCTGGATATACAACCTTCCTACGTCATCCACACTAAAGGTCTCCTTGATTGGCAAGAAATTAGAAACCTTCGGGATCCTATCAACCACAACCCTCACTGCATCGTTACTTAGAGGTGACCTCGGCAACCCAGTCATGAAATCCTTCACAAAAATCATCCCATTTCCACTTCGGGATAGGTAACTGCTGTAAAATCCCAGCTTGCCACTGGTGTTCTGCCTTCACCTTCTGACAGGTGGAACATCTCATGACAAAACTAGCCACTTCTCTCTTCATTCCCGGCCACTAGTACTGTCAGCACAAGTCACGATACATATTAGTGACTCCAGGATGAACTGCCCAAACCAAAGCATGAAAGTACCGCATCAACTCATCTCTAATATCCACTGGAACCCATACACGTCCATGGATATGAAGAACTTCATCCACACCTATCATCCAACCAGGAGGAGGGTCCTCATCTGACACACCTTCCCGTAGAACTAGGCCTTCCGAATCTGATAGTTGTCTCATCCTTACTCTGTCCAGGAGGGTACAAGTCACAGCTAAGGATGATAGAAAAGACATCCTTGGCTATTCTGCACATCAAGATGCTTCTCAATGGACAAGGAAATAAGCTTCCATTCATTGCTAGCCTGTTGCACAGCCTGTATTTGGGTCCTCTTGCTCAATGCATCGGCCACCACATTGCCCTTACCAGGAGTATAAGCAAGCTCAATATCAAGGGACTGTAGGTACTCCACCCACAGTCACTGCCTAAGATTTAGATCACGGTGAGTAAAGATATATTTGAGGATCTTTTGGACTGTATACACCAAAAAACACTCTCCCAATAAATAGTGCCTCCAACAACGCATCGCATGAACAACTTCTGCTAGCTCAAGATCGTGTGTCTGATATTTCCTCTCTTGTGGCCTTAGCTTCTGAGATTTGTATGCCATGACTCTGTCTCCCTACATCAACATTGTACCCATCCCAATACCTAATGTGTCACAATAGACTGTGTAACTCTTGCCCTGTTTTGGTAGTATCTGGAATGGTGTTGATGTCAACCTTTCTTTCAGCTCCTAAAAGGCTGCTTCACAAGCATCTGTCCATTCGAATTTCATGCCCTTCTTAGTCAGGCATGTCAATGGCACTACTAAGCGTGAGAAATCCTGTATGAAATGATGATAATAACCAGAAAGACCCAGGAAACTCTCTATGTCAAAGAAATTCTTGGTCTATTCCCATGAAACCCCTGCTCTAACCGTCTCGGGGTCTATAGACACTCCAGTCTCAGAGATAACATGGCCCAAGAAGTGAATCTGATCCATCCAAAAGTTGCACTTAGTAATAATTTCATATAGCAGATGCTCTCTTAGTGTATTCAGGACTATCTCAAAATATTTAGCATGGTCATTTCGATTTCGAGAATACACCAAAATATTTTCCATGAAAACAATGAAGAATGAGTCCAAATAAGGATGAAACACGCGATTCATCAAAGACATGAAAATAGCTAGCATGTTCGTGAGACCGAATGGCATAACCAGATACTCATATAAACCATAACTTCTATGAAAAGTTGTACGAGGTACGCCTGTAGGTCGAACATGCACCTGGTGATACCCTAACCTCAAATCAATTTTTGAGAACACCCTAGCTCCTTGAAGCTGATCAAACATGTCATCTATCCGTAGCAAGGGATATCATTTTTTAACAGTTAGTTTGTTCAGTTTCCCATAGTCTACACATAGCCTAAGAGTCTCGTCCACCTTTTTTTCAAAAAGGACCGGAGAACCCCACGGAGAAGTACTAGGTCGAATAAACCCCTTTGCCTCCAAATCTCTGAGCTGTCTCTTGAGCTCTTGCAACTCTGTCGTACCCATCCTGCAAGGAGGAATGGGTACTGGTGGAGCTCCTGGAACTAGATCAATGGAGAATTCCACCTCTCTCTCAGGAGGTAAACCTGAAAGGTCATCAGGAAAAACATCCCTGAAGCGTTCAACTACTAAAGTAAGGTCTGTCTGACTCGCTCCTTGATCATCCAGAAACAGACTATCGATCTGGGTTGTCATCCCGCACAGCCCACGATGCTCTGGTCTGGGTCGGCTTTCCTAGAGATCCCACTCGCCCTTATGAGTATACACTCCACCCTCTGGTGATGTGAAATTCACCCTCCAGCGATAACAATAAACGTAGGCTTGGTAAGGTACTAGCCAGTCCATACCGAGAATGACATCAAAACCTGTCATTTCGAGAACATAAAGATCCTAGATGAAGTGACACCCTCCAACCTCAATGGTGTACCCTCTGCACTTACATAAAACCTCTTTCATAACTCCTAGTGGTGTCTCTAGCGTCAAGACGCCATCAGAAGACAACACAACTAGCCCAAGCATTTTTACTATAGCCACAAATATAAAACTGTGTGATGCACCTGTATCAAAGAGGGCCGATGAAATAACAGATGCTACTAAGATCGTACCTCTCACCGTAGACGGTCCCGCTGCCTGATCCTCAAAAGTAGGCTGCACTGAAAACATCTGGCATGAACCATGACCCTGTGATACAACCTCACTACTCGGAGATGGCCCACTCTGATATCTCGGTGTACCTTGTGCCTAGCTACCTTTTCCACGACCACTACTTTGGCCTGATCGGCCAGTCGCACCCCAACACCCTATCTGAGGAGAAGCTTCTGACCCTGCTCCTTCATATGGAGTTGGTGCAGACCCTCTATCGCCAGCTGTTGGTGGAAACGTTCTGTAGAAATGTTGAAGATGACCCACCTTGCCACATGATCAGTACTCGACTGGGTCCCTTGGACACTGCACCTTCGTGTGTCCCAGCCTACCGCACTGGTACCACCTCAGATTGCTAATCAAAGATAGGTTCTGATTGCTAGAGTCACCATGTAAAAGCTCCAGATGATGCTTCCTACTAACAGTCGCTGCAGTACCTGATCTCGATGCTGAACTTCTCTGGCTCGCACCTCCAGCCTCTCTCAGGTTACGTTCTGTAATTAGTGCCTGGTTCACAATTCTAGAAATTGTAGTCAACCTAAAGATATTTACCTGAGATCGGATTTCATATCTCATACCATCCTTAAAACGCCAGGCCCTCGATAGCTCATCACCCATCAGGATAGGTGCAAAGCACTGAAGCTCAGTAAAACGGGTCTATTATACCATCACTGTTAACGCACCATGTTCCAGATGAAAGAACTCACAGGCTCAATCAGCCCTCAAAGTATCAGGATAAAAGAAATCATAGAAGGCCATATGAAACTCTATCCAAGCCATCTCTGGATGACGATCTGACTGGGTGATCACATCCCACCACCTCTTGGCGGAAACACACAGAATGTACGTAGCGAGCTTGAACCTCCTCTCTGGAGGCGTCTCTAAATTCTCAAAGATAGCTAGTATCGCCTCTAACTAGGACATTGCATCCTATGGCCAGCCATCCCCTAAAAACGTAGGCAGTTTCTACTGCTGAAACTCACACGTCAGCTCTTCCATAGTTGGGATAGGTCACGGTGCTCCCTGAATGGTCTACATAAAATGGAACAATCTCTCACGGAATTGTGTATCAGCACCTGTGTCCGGTATAACCACTGGTTCCACAGTTGGCACAACTGGAGTTTCCTCAAGTATCTCATAGCCTACCATCTCCGAAACATGGTCGTCACTGCTCTCTCTATGTATGACTAGAGTTTGTCATGGTGGAATGACTCTGCAATTCCCAAAACACACACCTTAGTTAATGATTTTCAATGAGGTTCAAAACTCACGAGCACAAGAACCAAGACAGGACAGGTCAAGACCTTCCTAAAAAAACGACGTCAACCCATAGCCTGCTTCTAAAGCCAGGACTGCATAAGGTACAGTCACCAAAACCCACTAGGGTCACTACCTCTTTCCCACTCAGAAGTCAGGTCTAGTTCAGGCTCTATTTTCAACATTCATTCATTTAACATACCTCTATTCAAATGGTTTAACTAATGGTCTACCAAGTTCTGATCCCTGAGGGCCCATAACACCTCATGAATAAAAATGTTCTTCCCATATAACAATACAATTTAATTCCATTTAGCATTTAAATAACATTGGTGATTTATTTTCCAATCCATAAGGGCCAATACTACTTATGAATTGAAATTTTGCGTCATTCTTCATTCATTTCACCCAATCTAACACAACAGTAGGCACAGCTATCAATCAACTATCAAAATAGCATGAAATAACTATCCCAACACCTGTCACAACAGCATGAAACATCTAATGCATCCTAGATAGCATGGCATAATGAATGACATGTGATTCCTTTCAAGCTGCCTATATGATGCATGACATGGAAAACCCTTATCTCCTCGTGTTGCAACAAAATAGAACCTACAATAATATCAATAGTATCAGCAAAAACCATGTGCGTCACCCAATGGTGAAATCAGAACAACCGTAATAATTAAATCTAGAAACCCAATTCCATTGGAGGTAACATGGATTTTCCATGTTCAAGGGTTTGCAGCCCCGGGCACAATTTGATACCAAAGTCCCTTCCCTTCCTACTTCTGTCTATAGTCACCAAATAGTATGTCAAATCAGAAAGGGAAAATCCACTGATACCACTTTGTAATGTCCCGACCCGACTTACTACTCAACCCGATAGCCGGACATATCACCACATGGCCTCAAGTGCATCTCCCAAATGCCAGAAGCTGCCGACTAGCAGTGATGGCCTAGGTGAGTCCATGGGGAGACTATGCCCTCATTACCAAAGCATCACAACGGAATTAAAAACATACAGTAGCATAATAAGGTAACTAGTAGAAAACACATAGACAGCAGAAATAGATAACAAAAAGAATGATCTGACATATATCTAATGGTTCAATGGTATAAGAATCCAAAAAATAGCCAAATATTTTAAAATTCAATACAATTCTGTACCAGTACACAAAATACCAAAAGGAAACTAAAATGTATCCCCTGTCGCATCGCAGGACTTAGCTTATTCCCGTGCACTTCTACTCCGAGAAGCAAGTCATGTACCTGTACTAGGGCCTTTCTCCTTCTCATTACCTGAAATCATATAATCTGCTTGGTTCCAAAAATATGACCCAAAGAGGGTGTGAGAATGAATCCTAGTAGGCAACCACCATGGATCTGTGCTAATATGTTAGTGAATATATAAACAGGTAGTGTAATATGGAAAACAGTAAACAAGGAAAAATAGCAATACCAAACTATAATTGTGCTTTGTATTGGCGTCGCTTCAAGTATCCCTTCCATTCATTAACCACCTCATTCATGTTTTGAACCATTGCTTGAACTCGTTCCTAGAATACTCAATTCGAAAACCCGACATCGTTCAGGGAGAAAATCCACCAATACCCTACAAGATTGTTCTGGGGAACCTCCTAGGTACCCTGCCTCGCTCTAGGTGCGGTATAGTCCATCATCTATACTTGTCCCTGGTATCATATAAATAAGATCCGGGTATCGCCCATGATATATCATTCCCTTCTGAGTCCATCCATTGAATCTCATGTGGGATCCATGATTCACTCGGCATCTCAGTAACATGTCCCGTATGAGTCTGTCCATGGAAACTCACATTGGTTCGATGGTTCACCCATGACTTGGATTCACATTTAAAGCAGTTCAAAGAATTTAACTCACGTGGGATAGTAATTCAAGAATTAACATACAAGGTTCAAGGGGAAAACTCCATACCACACACAAAACCATTTCAATTACAATTTCATCTTATTGAAATTCCATTCATATTCAATTTCAATTTTTTAAACAACACCAAGGGAAGGAAAGGAATACAGGGTAAAGACCCCTAAAAGAGTCATTCAAATAAATGCACCCAAGGGTTGGTTTCTGTCCAAGGTATTAAACCTAGCTCAAGTACACACCATCCTATTCAGATTACCTACAACATGCTAGGTAATAACCGGGTAATATTTCAGGTTCAAGCGACATCCCAAAAGTGGGTGTGCGGCACTCTAGCATATATAAACATCTTGAAAATTAGTGAAAAGCACGAGACCACCTACCTTAGGCTCGTACTAGATAGCTCATCCAATATCATGCTCTGATTCGTCTGTGTTTGGAAAAAATATGAAGAACAGATGAAGAACGAGAAATTAGGTCATATGAGCCTTAATCCAATCTGCATTCGTTATAACCAGAAGAATCAAGAAGCATTAAAAAGGAATTGAGGACTTACCGTTGCGGATCCAACAAGACGAACAATGTTCAAAATAGAGATCAGACGAAGGAGAAGGTTCAAATCCTCCAAATATTGCTTGGAGAGCTCCCCTGCTGTTTTCTGGTTGAAGCAGAAGAGAATGGATTAGGTTTTATAAAAACATAATTAATTTTATTAAAAATTAATTAAATTTCAAAACACAGTAGCTCGCATGATTTAACCGCATGGCCTAACAAACTATGTGGATACCATGTGGACCTTCTTGGAAGGCAAGGGGCAACCGCACGGCCACCTTGCACAGTTTCGTCAAACCGTACGCAGGTCATGCTCCAACCTCTGCCAAGCCTTCACCAAGGCACACAGTTTACCCAGGCTTAGCGCAAACCATGTGCCAGGCCATTTCCAGCCCAAAACATTGTTTTGGGCTCTGGACAAGCCCCGAAAACCTCCGTAACTTTTCAGTCAAATTAGGCATCCACATTAGGCCTCAACAGAACAGTTAGACTAAAAAGAAAAGGATTTGTACCTCGTATGAAAACCTGGGTTCTTATAATGTGGACTTATAGAATGTTTTAATTAAATCCTTATTCTCTATCTTAATCATATGAAGTGAATGGTTGTTGATGGTGGAAGAAGTTTTATCGATATATAAAAATGTAAAGAGTCGTTATGATAAGAGTTGTCCACAAACAAAAAGGGGGATATTGTTGGAAAAAAATACCTCAAGGTGTCCCCTCAAAATGTTTTGGGTGTAATTTTTTTGTTAACAAAAAAATATGACTACGAATAAGAATTATTGGTGTTTGTTGAAGATATGATTTTAAGGTCACACAGTTTCCCTGTGTTTTCCAAATTTTAGGGCCTCAAAATTGTGAATTTGTGTAAAAAATGGTGAACTAAGTCAGAAAAAGAATAGAAATGAGGATCCTATGACATGGATCACATACCATGTCTGGGAAGAATATGAATCCATATACTAGGTAGTGGAAACGGTACACAGGTGCAGTTCGCGCAACAAGAAACTGTTCATGGTGGAAGGTATTGTTGTACACGGGTGGATTATTGTTGATAGAGGAGAATGACCATGTAGGAAAAAAGGTGTTATGTAAACTATGTATCACAAATTGTTTGTGGGTGGGTAAAAGTTGATGATGGAATTTTACCAGAAGGCTTGTGGTTCATAGTGGCAGGAGCATCGGTATGTAGTGTAGGGTGAATCGAAGATTTGGTAAATTTTGGATTTGAATATTTTTTGGGTATCTTTTACAATATAATAATCACTAATCCCACCAATTATTTTGGAGATCAAATATCATTCGAACATCTTTTTGATCTGGGATTTCAGTAATTTTCAAATGTGGTTCGTTGGGGATAATCACGTGAAGGCTAAAGTAGTTCTCTTTGAATAAATTCCACTGTAGGATCTAATAGTTGTGTTATATCCCACATAGGACTCGGTGCGCAGATTAGAAATTTTAAATATGTGAAAGGGAGAATTCCACAATCTTTACATATATGGGGATCTTCAGTATGTGGAATCAAAGATAGCCTATGAACAAAGAACAGTTCACCATGAGGGGTTTCACAGAGGAGGTTCGTAGAATCGGTATGCGGTAGAGGTACGCGATCACGAAGGTGGAAGTAGTTCGCAGATGGAGGGAGGTTCGAAGTGGCAGCATAATTACATGGGGGAAGGTTACCACATACCAAACCTGATACATAGTACATAGGAGGATCAGGCAGTTCGCGATTTTCAAAAGGAAGCTTGTGAGAGCTTCATATCAGTTTGTGAAAGTATTTTCTGGTACCTAATAGTACCCGAGAAGGTGGAATTCATCTGATGGTAATAAAGGAACATCAACAGTTCATCTACCTATATTTGATGATATAGGAATTCAGGTAAATAAAGGGACCTACATGTCTATAAATTGTGTTTGACCTACCAGTTAACAAACTATGAGTGGGCCCCTTTCTAAGGGTAGTGATCGAAGGAAGAGGAAGATGAAGACCCTTTTAACTAGCTGTGAGCCAGAGAAAGAGGTATACAGAGTGACCCTTCGGAATGCAATGAGATGACCCTAAACCTTGTAAAGGCAGTGAGCCTAGGTATAATAGATCTATACTAAACATTGTACTCGTTATTGGTAGTGATCCTTAGTGAATTTTGTACATCAACACATTGTCATTGAATGCTCTGTGGATATAGTCCATTGAGGACGAACCAATTTAAAATAGTTGTGTCCTGGGCATAATTTCAGATTTGTTCATATATTTCTATGGGAGAAGAGAGAATTGAGTTTTTTCTAACAACAAAATAAGATTTAAATGGGATAAATTTTTATCTCTCATACCCTAATTCACCCCCCCCCCCTCAGTTTATTCGACTTGGTGAACCTAACACAGGTCTTATAATAAAATCTATCAATAAATACCTCCACTTTGACTCAAAGTCTTATTATCTAGTTTAAAAACATTAAAAATCGCAAATACACACACTAATCCTAGATATTTATATACTTGTGCCTTTTTCCATTTTCTACCACATATAATATTCTTTTGATCAATTAAATCCTACAATAAAGACTTACACTTGAATCTAAAGGCATACACTCAACATATAAATTTAACGTTACATAACACACATTGATAGCCTATTTAAAAGCACACCATATTTAACCAATCATCAAAAAAACAACTATTAAAAATCCAATGACATATTTATGGCCTCAAATAACTCTTGAAAACTCTTCAAGCATGTGGAAAAAAATAAAATCCAAAAAAATTCATCAAATCATAAAGAACATAAATATCCTCTTTGTGAATTTGATGGAAAGATATTTAAACTATTCCAAATAATTTCAAAAATATTTTAGAACCCATAAAAATATTTAGAGTCCTTAATTTATATCCAATATTATATAGGAATTTTCATTCACCACACAAATGAATAAGGTAATATTTTTTATAGAATTTTTTCACATTATGCCTAGAATGTGTTGAAACATTACCTAAATGACTCCCCATCAACTGACACATACCATCATCACATCCATATATTTCCCCCATATATAAATATCCAAAGAAACATAATACCATGTTTTCAAAACTAACATTTCAACAAGAACACTCTCCCCCATTTACTCAAGAGTTTTGGAAATGCTTCTACCTATTTTTATACATGATCCAATAACTAGTTGAGGTACATTTAATACAGCTTCAAGTTGGAGGACGGGGATAAACATGAAGATTCATCCCCAAATTTTCCAACCCCTTATTTAGAATAGATTTTATAAAGATATATACAGTCTGATTTTGGGTAGAGATATATTTTAGCAATATTTCACTGTTGGACAATATTCCATTTATGAAATGATACCTAATATTTTTGTTCATGGATATTGAATGTTGTATAGGATAATTTTACAGATCTATTACACTATATTTATCACATAGTATTTTCAATGAACTATAGTGACTCTGGTTTTGTCCTATAATAATTCTTAATATTTTAAATAATGTTTCTAATGCTATTTGTTATTTCAGCATGGGATTATATGGATCTAGAGCCTCGGTGTGGTGATAAAAAAATATGAAATATATCCATTCACTCATACGAATTTTCTTTGGAAACATGGAATAAATCTCTAGTAGAGCCTCGTATTAGAAATTTTATATCATGGATGAGTATAAAAATTATTTTTTCTATAGGCACGCCATAAAATATGTCCGTTTAAGCGGTCAATTCGGAGGCGAGTCATTCTCAGGGTTTTAAAAGGAGGTTTGTAGATTAAATAAAAATTAAATCAATTAAATATTCCTTGTGTGCCCATGACTGTGGAGAGAACTTTTCCCATTACCTTTGAGTAACAAAATATCAAAGGATAATGTAAGGATAATATGTGCCACTAACATTTTATCTTGATGTTTATTGAACTCGGATCATGTTGTAGTTTCTCATGAGCATTGATTTTATCACAAATATTATATGTTTCACCATGAGATAGACAATTTAGAGATTTGAAGTCAGGATCTTATTTTTTATGTCTTCAACAATTTTAAATCCCTTTTATGGATACTAGATTTATCCATATGTTTGATTTGTAGCTTCCAAGGAAAATTGGGGTGATTTGGGTGGCTCGTAAGAAATTTCCATTTAGAATTCTTGATCACACGAAATGTTGTGAAAGGTCACACTTTTTTTCATCCCTTTTATGGTTGATTATATTTTTGGGAGAAAATATCATTCACTAGTGTCAAACACCATTTAGTGATCCCACTTCATGTGGCCGTTAGACATGGCTAAGGAATTCATCTTAGGAGACATGGTCTTGAAAATGTACATACACAAAGTACATGAGCACGGGGGGATAGAGAAAAGTGTTTGAAATAAGAATCTCCAAGGGTTTATTTAGATATGACATACAATGTTCCAATGGTATACACCGTGTTGAAAAATTGGATGGTCAAGTCATGTGGGGAAGACATGATTTGGGGATTAAGTGATGTGAGATACATTGTGTAACCCATGTACCATACGTTTGAGCTCACATGGACATACAATCCAAGTAGAAGAATATATATCCATGTGTTCATGTTGGGTCTCACACCATGTGGACCCCATCACACCCCATGTACTTTTTATTATATATATCCTTCATGCATATATCTTTTTCTAGGACAAGAATTTAAGCTTGTGAGTGGACCATTCTGAGAAGTTTTCTATGTATAATGTGATGGTTTCCTTTGTGGTGAATTTTTAGATGATATCTGATCTGATTATGGCATGAATCTTTAGTACCTATGTTAGTTCATTGGTAGTGATCTTGGTGGTTAACATTATACATATCGGTGTTGGTACTCTCCCTTGTTGTCTCAATATGTGGGTCCCCTATACTCTTTTAACAGCTAGAGCGGTGCTACCCAACTATATGTATTTGAGTCACCTACATGTGGTTATGTTAGGATGTGAGGTATTGGTTGTGGGTCTTTTCAATTAGTGATGTATAGACTAGTAGGGGTTGAGTGAGTTTTTTTGGTTCATCCATATCATTTTTTAGTGTGGAATTTTTTTGTAGTATAGGATTGTGATCCCCTTGATAGGATGATCATGGATAGAGTTAGTGTTTCCCTCCGTGGTAAATGGGGTGGGATCCTATATCGTATCATTTTCCCTATAACATGTTCTTGGTTTTGTCATGACCAACAAAACATGGGAAACGATCCCATATTAAGCATGATAGCCCAATTGGTTTTGTGGAATCATTAGTTATTTGGTCCCCTATGGGGAAGAAAATTTCATCAGGCTTAATGGAATCATTCTGTAAATGATCCCCTACTCAGTAGATAGTTTAAGTAGGGTTTGTTTTATTGTCGAGAGTATGGCCCCCAAATTTGTGAGTTTTACTAGGTGGGGTTTGTGGAATTGTCCTAACAAATACTACAAGGGAGGTTATCCCTTATCTTATTGATATGGTCTCTGGGGTGTCATATTATCTTTGTGGGGTCCCCTAGTCATCCTACGGTGGACCCACATTATGAGTGAGATCCTAGGGATACCAAATTTGGTTATTGGCGTCCCCAAGTGATCCTATAAGTGAAAAACTATCTGAGGATATTTGGCCTTCATTAATCCATACTTGGGTTCTTAGTATCCCCGAGTGGTTCTAGGTGTGACCCCCTTTCTAATATATAACATATTTTCATAGTTTCATTAGGGATGTACAATTCCCCATCAGGGATGGGTGATATCCCTTATCATAGTATCGAGATATACTAGGTTCTAGTGTGACTTTATTTGATGTGAGATCTGATGAGCATGTTCTCTCAAATGTACTCTACTTGGGATTGCGGTGTTGAGCCGTCAGCTTTGTGATTCCCAATAGAGTGGTATCTCTCGAATGATACATCAATGATGGATGTTTTTTTCTTAATGGAGTGCATCTATCTATAGAGTTACCTATGGTATGGTGGGGATTGTAGAGTGAGTTATCTAGTTTTAGTGTTACATTTAATCCCCAAATAGAATATTTTAAATGCATAAAAGGTAGTCACCTCATGATAATTGAAGTCTATGATTAGTATATGTGGGTGATTTTGGTATCCCTTATGGTTTTTTCATGTATATTCATTGAAACTCCATATGTATTAAAATGAAAAGTAATTTATAGGTTATTATAGGATAAGATAGATTTTTCCTCTTGTATGGGTTCCCTCTAGCGAGGTTGAAAAGACCATTACCTTTCATTTTCTCTATTTTTATTTTATGTATTTACAGTTCCCCATGAGTACTGCCATACTCACCCATGCATGGGATTTTTCGGCACATGTTGTGTCTGGTGAAGACTATAGGCCTTTTGATATAGTCCTAGGAGTATTTGGAGCAGGTGGAGCTTAGTGAGCTTGATAATCCAATGGGTTCACAACTTATTGAATTAGTTGATTACCTGTATTTCCATTTTATATTAATCCCCTCCAAAGGAGTTCATTTGACACTTATAGTTTTTTGTGGGTTTTTTTTTATTTTTTTCTCTTTTGTACTCTAGTTGTGGGATAGATGTATACATTAATTTTTGTTCCAAATTTATTATATATTCACTAGATAATGGATATATTTGTGTGTCCACGCATATAGGTACCATAGGCTATGGCATCCCATGGGTTTGATATTCCTACTCAGTTTTATATTTATTCGATTGGTCTATGAAGGTTGGAATGGGGAGTCGTAACTCATACACCAGTTTGATGAATCATTATATTTTGGTTTGGAAATTAGTTCCACCAAGGTAGTGTTGTGTAGTGAGCTTGGTTTGGGTATCGTAGTGAGAGTTTTAAACTATTTCAGGATCATATCTCTTTCCAAGGAATCTATTATTGGTGTTTCCATGGATGTATCCATTCAATGTGACTCATATAACCTACTTATTGACTTGGTGCATAAAAGAACTGGTTTTAGGAGACTGTTGGTGCAAGCCTCATATAGGATTAGGTAGTAGTTTAAATGTCCTTCATGAGTAATCACACCATATATGTTTTTGAAAGTAGTGTGTCTTTATTATATGTTAGTATTCATATACCATGATGGACACACATTGTTACAATGATAGATTTTAGTGATGATCCACCAAGTGATGAGGATTCAATGTAGTGAACTGGTCCCAAGGTACTACCACTGGGAGGTTTTTCAGTTGATCCACCACCTGTCGAATTGCATGTTGTTCTGGCTGTGTAGGATGAGGATATGTGTAGGTTGAGTGTGCTGCATGAATTCCAGAGGAGGAAACCTATAGGTTATTTTGGTGATCTAGACCCCCCCAGATAGCTAATCATTGTCTTAAGGAAGTAATGTGTTTTTTCCACCTTGTGTGGAAACCTTCCAATCACATGGAAGTCCAACTGTGAGTATTTTAAAGACCTCAGCTGGGTGAGGGTGGATTCTGGTGAAATAGACCCATAATTTAGAGATTCTAAAATGGGATTAGTTTGATTTGATCATTAGAGATTAGTTATATCTATCCTTGTTAATATTGTTGAGTATCTACGATCTTCCACATCATCAGCAAGATTGCATGTTCCTTATAGTGTATTTAGATAGTTTCATATAATTGTTCTGGTAATCTCTATATATGGTTCAAGATCCATTTTTCATAGAATATAAAATTTAGAGGATCTTATTCCTAGATATCATTACATCACTGGTATAATTTTTCATTCCCACATATGCTGGAGTGCTCGTGATGGCCATGGTGGTGTTGAGATTCATGGATGAAAAGACTCAAACTGTTAGATTTTTGAACACAAAATATTATGCCTCTGTATTGGGTTGTCAGTTATATTATCAGTGATGTAGTCTTGTGATATGATTTCGGTCACAATCCTAAGATAAGTTTTCTTATCTCAGGACTTCCATTCTAGGTCTACTCAGCCGTAAGAGAGGCGATATTATGCTTGTGATGGGTGAGGACATCATGATTGAGGTTTTCGAAACCGCCATTCATCTGAGAGTGATATGGTAGATGGGTTTCATGAGAAATGAAAGCATATAGAGCATAGAGTTCTGTGACATAGAAGATGTGGCAGAGAAGATGGGATGGTAGCATGAGGTGGTATATTGTTCGAGATGATTCCAATGCCACCCCTAGGTGGTTCGTTCCTTTCTCATGGAGCTAGCGGACTGGGGTGAGGACAACTGTAGACCGTAGAGGCCTATCACATGAAGTCTCTATGGATAGTTATTGGTACATTCTACATCATTTATACTTCTTGGAGTAGTATTTATAGACACTTTTGCGAGGTATTCTTTTCTTTCCACATATTTCAATAGGATTATCAATGTTGGTGTGGGGAGTCGATAGAACCATATGTTGGTGTTGTTTGATGTAGCATCAAAATCATAAGAAATAGATATTATTACCCCCACTAAGATGTGTTTTTTATAGGATTAATACTATGATGGTGATTTAGTACTTCCCAAATCTAATAACTTCAATGATTGGTGCATGAGTAACATGACTTGTTTGTTTGTGTTTGGGTTGTGTATTTCCAATTTATAGAAGGCGGGCCTGGTAACACCCATTGTGTGAACTTGGGTTGCCCTATATTTTTTCGTGGCAACCTCATGTGCTCAGGGTCATCTTTATTACATAAGACACTTTATGAGGATGTGGTATAGTTCATCCAATAGTCGATTATAAATTTTGGTTTACATTGGTATCTATGTTTGGTTAGAGATGTGGTTTACTGTTAGACCATATGACGGTATATGGACCGGGTGCTTGGTGTTTCCCCACCTATTGTAAAATAGGAGACGTGATCCTTCTTTGTTCTAGTATATCATTTTGGTTTGTGTTGGACTTGGGTGTGGTGTTTTTTATGGTTTCACTACATGTGTGGTTTTATGAAGCACGAGAGCCCCTTGGAGTGATCGCTAGTCTGGGAGTCCTAGTTAAGAGAATAGTTTTTCTCTTTATTCATTGGATTTTTCTTGTTGGGGATGATAAGACTTATTGTGGGGAGGATTTAATTACTTATTTTTTGACCTATAACAGAATAGATTATTATTCTCATTGTTTCTGAATCTAGTTGTGGATTCGTAACGGGATTCCAGGGCTCAGAGATCCTCGGTGATGATATATTATATATATTAAATATATATTCTAATTCATGTTCAGTTTATTTGGTTATGTTTAATATGTCATGAGTTGAGTCTCAAATAAGAAATCTAGAACCATAGTTGAGTTCATAACATGGTCTTTTTCTGAGGAGAGACATAAATTTTTCATTAAAGGGTTTCTGTTCCAAGACGGGTCATTGATGGGGTTTTAAAATGAGGTTAATTGATTAAATATTACTAAATAAATTAAATATTCCCCCCTCCCCTTATGTGTACAAAAAAGGTGAGGATATACCCTACCCCTTGTAGTAATGGATAAACTGGGGAAAAAATAAGGAGAACATGCATTTTTTACCTTTGATCATGATAGTGGTCGCATAAAGATCACATTATCGCACCTCCTAAGTTCTAATTTGATCTCGATGTTTTGGGGTGTCACCACAAGGTTGAATGTTTTGGGTTTTAAGACTCAACCTCCTTTTTTATTCCTTGTTTTTGTTTCTAGTGCTTTTTTACATGTACTCACAATCCCTTGAGTGTCAATTGATATCTTTTAGGTGTAATGGGGGTGATTCGGGCAACTCCTTAAGAATTTCCTATCATAATTCCTGATCACAAGGCGTGTAATGCATGGTCAGATGTTGTGTGTGCTTCCCATTTAGGGAAGATGGCCTTTTGGAGACTACAAACTATGTAACAGGTTTACACATTCTATGATGATCCAAGATCATGTTGTCATGGGACAAGGCCTGGGTAGCCATGTTGGGAAATACAGTCATGTGGGAGTACATGGCCAGAGTACATGGGAATGTGGTCATGGACATGGGCATGGGAAAGAGGAAAAACCAAGGGGCTATTTATCTTGGACACACTGTGTACTAGGGATACACTTTGTGCAAAAGAAACAATAGGCCAGTCCATGAGGGGAAGATATACTTTGTGTCATCGGTGTGGAGAGACATGCTTTTTACCCCATGTACACACTATATAAGATCATATTTCTAGACAATACATGAATCATATGACATGTTTAATTGTTTATATAGTGCCACATGCCACATACATTTTCTTAGAGACTTCCACCTAGAGTATCTTCTTCTTCAGTACTCGAATTTATGCTCACACGTATCTTGTGATGAGTAGTATTTTATGTAGAATGTGATGATAGCGTTATTAGTGGATTGTTAGATAATATGTGCTATGATTTTAGCACGAAGATACAGTTGTAGTTCTAGTTCATGTGTAGTGATCTAGGTGGATCACTTGAGAGATGTTGAGGTTGTTACTATCCCTGTTATCTTAGGGTGTGTTTCCTATAAAATCATTAATCCATTAGTGTGGTGCTCCCTTTATATCCAGAAATGAGTCCCCTACTAGTGGTTGTGTTGAAACACAAGGTATTGGTTATGGGTAACATTTGTTGGTGACGTATAGACCAAAAGTGGTTGAGTGATTTCCATTATTCTTCCCCTATAAAGGTATATTGTAGCATTACAACCTCATCATAAAATTATGATTCCCTCGATAAGATGATCATGGATAGAGTTGGGGTATCCCTTCAGGGAGGTCGGGGTGGGATCCTCTATCATATCATTTTTCCTATATTGTGTTCATCATATCGTTGTGACCAACACTATAGGTTTAGTGATCCCCTATCTAGTAGGATATCTTATTAGGTTTTTTGGGATCATCGGTTATATGATCCCCTATGTAGAGGGTGATTTCAAATGGGATAGTTGCATCATTGGGTATACGATCCCCTACTCAACAAATTCTTTAAGTATAGTTTGTGGTTTTTTTGTGTCATGACCCATCCCAATGGGTCCCATTCCATGTATTCCCAATCTTGTCTCCAATAGGCCATGGGATGGTGACTAGTATCAATTACACATATCACTAACATGGTTGGGCTATGCTTAAGTACCTAAAAACATGCACACATCTCCAATCCCTTATAATTTAGAAATGTAAAAATATTTAAATGGAAATGAGTACATGAATATAAATCTTATGACCAGAGAATGATAGGAAGTAAAGGAAAATGAATAGGTCCAAATAAAGTCCCACCAAAAAGAGATTGACAATAAGTCCAACCTAAATGTAATGTTGTTGACTGCTATCAAGATACCATAGGAACACGCGTCGGTCTTTCTAGTCTCACTAAGCACCCTACGGTTCAAGTCTCTCAATGACTCTTTCAAAAGCTCGATCATCTTAACAAGACATGACACATGAAAGAAATGTATCTGTAGGGGTGAGTATAAAAAACCCTATAGAACACCCAAAAACCACAAAAAATACAACAAAATAAGTACAATGATCTTTATATAGTTATTTTTCAACTGAATATATAATAAAAATATTTATATAAACTCAAAAAATAAATATATCCTTGAGGTAAAGCGAAAACCCTAATTTCAGTCTATTATCATAGCTCGATGGTTCCAAATATCATTCATCTAGGATAAAACTCTCCAAAAGCCTGGTAGTACTGATTATGTCCCTCTATGAGGTACTGCTCCTTGGGCCTTTCCCTAGGAATTACACATGAATGGTCCAAAGAGATATTATGAAATGATGAGGATCACACCAAAGGCCATAGGGTATAACAACAACCTAATATCTGTTAACCCAATAATTTTTGGATCGGTGCCCAACATTTGTTGGTCACAAATATACCAAAAAATCCACTTATGGGAAATGATGAAGATATTATCTCCCTCCAGACCTCATGGAAGGATTCTAATAACTTTATCCAAGAACTCATACTGAAGGGATTGGTTTACAAGGAGTTGGGGGTGATTCAATACAGACCCTGAAGGATAAGATATGGAGAACACAATCTCACAAAACATTTCCATGATATATAGTACAACGTCTCCAAGCTAACATTAATAGAATAAATGATGTGTAGTAGGGTTACATGTTTATTCCCTTTGGCCATAGGTCCTTCCCATGTAATGCTTAATTTTTCCATTTTTTTAGAAGTATACGGTCTTATTCTAACTATGTACTTATTCCCAAGTACTATTATATAACTAATCTCATGTTCATATTGTTCAGGCTATGTCTGTTTGGGGGTAAATGGTGTAATCTAACCCATGTACTCCATTCCATGTCTGTCTACCTTCCAAGATACATGTCAAGGTCACCAAAGTGGACAGCACATTAGCTGAAATGGTCACATGTTTGTTTATGCATATCTCATTCCAAAAAACCTAAGCACCACTTAGATGGTACAACATGGTGTTTGGATCTATGTATGTAACACCCCAAGATTTCATAGTGCGTTATTTCTTCAAAATAATTCAATAACTTGCCCTACACGCAACACCGAGTGACTTACCAAACAAGTTCAAAAGAGGTTATGAATAGTATTAACTAAATTTTAAACTTTATATCATCCTTATAATTTTAGAATCCATATTATGAGATTCTTAGACATAATTTAAGAACAAATTCATTTTCATTATTGCACTTTTACCAACTTTTAATAGTGAACCTTTTTTTAAATCCAACATTTTAAACTTTTTGACTAAATGGGGACATCAAAAATTTACAATGAAACATCCCAAGCTTCCACGGTACGCTTTCCTTTGAATAATGCAATAGCGTGTGTTGTACGCAACATCGAGTTCTAACACACACCACAACCGATCAAACCGGCCGTTATTAATAGTAATACCTACTTTTTGAAATTTTATAAATTTTATCTCTCAAAATGGACTTCATTTTTGGATTTTTAGTATCGATTTTATCCTAAGGTGAAATTTTGGTACTTTTCGGAAAACTTTAATATTTTGATGAATAGTGAAAATTACTAAATTTTAATTAAAAACAACTTTTTTAATCAAAATAATTAATAGTGATAAATTCTAAATTTGAGTGGTTGTAAAGTAAATTTGGAATATATTTTTACCATGTAATACAATTTTGGTCATTGGACATAATTTCACAATTAAACCAAACATAAACAAGTATCAATCTTTTGATAGTTATTATATCTTAAAAACACGCTTTTTGTTTTAACAGCGGGAATTAATTTTAAATTAATTTCTACAACTTCTGTGTTTTGAATTTGGAAAAATGGATTCCATATTTGAAATCAGTATGTTCATATTTTGTGAATAGGTAACTTTTATTTTTAGACATTTTGAATAATTACTGCGGTAAATATTTTATTTACCATGGTTAAGGGTAACTCCAGTAAGTAAGGGTTAAAAAATTAATAATATAATAATACTAAATTACTGTAAACGTGTCCTAACCTTATTGGTGGATACATGTCCAACCATGGGAATCTTTGGGTCGATATTGGGACCCCATGGAGCCATTTGTAGGTGATAGGGACACTTTATTTTAATGAAGTTAAAATAAGTACAAAAATGACACAATCATATATCTTTTAGAAAAACAATTTTTACATAAGGTTATATATGTTGCATTTTCTACAATAAATATTAATTAGAAATATAAAAAGATTTCCTACACAATAGTAATTTATTTGTAATTTTTAGACATTAAATAATTTAATTTATATATGACATCATGGTGATGCAGTAATTACCATAATAGTGAACAATTAAAATAATTGATATTGTAGATACCCAAATAAATATAATTTGAGACTTTTTATGAATTAAACTAATTATATAGGTTAATAAGACATGTTAAGAATGATTTAATTAACTTTTTTCGAAGTAATAATTCTGTTATGATTTTTAAAAAAATCAATTATTGAATAGTGTCAAAATTGACATAAAAGAGTTTTTAAAACAAATATTATATAATCAATTGATATTAAATTCTTAAAAATCTGAGGTTCTGCCAAGATACTTATATAATGATAGGTGTATTGTTAATGGACCACTTTGGGGTCTTTTGGATGTATATAGTATGTTTATTAACCATTTAATATAAAAATACAGAGAGACATTGTAAAAGTGAAACTAATTAACTAAGAGTTAATACTTAAAGATAAGGTTAGTATAATGACCCAAACCTATCTAAATTATATTGGATGAGTGGTTTTCAACCTATCACTACCTTAACATTTAAATAATACACTTCTTAGCCATTAGAAACCGAATATGAATTTATTATAAAATAATATTTCTAGCTTTTCCAAAGGTTCCCCTCACCCATCTTATAAAAGGGCACTCCCCCTTCTCATTAACTCACACCTTCAAAGCCTTTTGGTTCGGAAACACTATTCCCCAATACTCTCTCAACATCCCTCACTACAACCTAGAGGCCTTAGTTTTATCAGAAAGCTAACCTATGGAGCCCTTTTGATCAAATCAAAAAAGAAGAACCCGAAGAAGAGGTAATGATTTCACCACCCTCTTTCAAGTTCCTTTCTTCTTCCACTTTTCTTCCTTTGTTGTTACCATTATAAAATAATAAATCCATTATCATATATATATATTGTGATGTTTTTATAAATATGGTACAATCTTATTCACTATTCTATCCATCCTTTGAATAACATGTCACCATACGTGCGTACGTACGGCTTACTGTCTCCACGTCGTGGTGTAATTGTTATTCAATAAATTATTTTTTTGATGGGTATAATAATGATGTGTAACTCATTTAAATAATAAATATAACATGATAATTATTCGTTATATATGATATACCACCCAATTATATATTATTTTAATATCAAAAGAATGATATTGTCACTCGTGCGTACGTACGGACTACCGTCTCCACGAACGCGATGAGATTCATTCTCCATCGTATCCATTTAAGTATAATTATCATATTATGATTAATAATAATGTTTAAGGACTTTATATCATTCTGGATATGAATAAGATACAACCTATCCATGATAACCACGGCTTACGTAACAAAACATATAAAAGAAAACGAGTAAGTTAACACCCGAAACGACGATAATTCTAAGATATTATTAACAAATCAATGTTAAAAGATCATATATGATATCATATTAATGCATATGATTCTTGTATAATTAAATAACATTTATTTTACCATTATAAAGGAGGTTAACCTACTGTCGACCAATGAAAAAGTACAAAGTAAGGGATTTTCTTATCTCACTTTCAATTCCGTGAGATTTCCATTGTTCGCCACTAAATTATTGAAAGTGGTGTATTGTGCACTTCCATTTGATATATATTATCATGATTCTCTTTATATTCATGTTATTCTGCAAATAATTTGGTGGTTATTAACTTTTGGCCATACGACTCAGTTGATTACAACGTGGTAAGGGGCTTCTTATCTCACTCTTAATTTCTTGAGAATTCCATTATTCACCACTTATTTATTGCATGTGGTGTATGTGTACTTCCCATGATTGTATTAATTGTGTAATATACTTTAATTTATGGGTATATACATCATCATATTATGATCCTTCTTTCATGGGTGTATGTTTCATAAGTTACCTAATCGATAAAGGAATTTAAAATTTCAATTTCCATTTATTCGGCTTTACGCAAACTTTATTGATTATTTTACTCCAATATTATGTGTGGAATCACTATTCATTTGATTATGTCATAATTTCCACTCCCCTTCCTGTGTATATACTTTTTATACACATAATCACTCCATTGATAATTTCTCAAGTCATCGATATGAATTTGGTAAGAGTAATTTTAACTCATTCTCCATTTGTTAAGTTAAACATCCAATTCATTGGTGTTGTTTTTACAAGATTATGTGTGTATGTAATTTGATTGTTTTACAATAAATATCCAATCATATTTAGCGTATTTATATTTTTCACACATAACTATGTCGTTGATTTATCTTTAACCTAAGGATACAGCCTATATGAGAGATTTCATCTCAATTTACATTCCATTGTGACTTCTTTGTTGTTATACACCAAATCACTTTTATGTGGTTTATATAATGTACTTTGACATAGTATATCATGAATTCATTTATTCTCATGATATTGAAATGATTTTATTACCTCAATTATTTGTATTCAAGTGTATCTCTTTTTGTTAGAAACTCTAACTAAAATACCATTTTTAAATGTTTTAAAGACTTATTCTTCTAAATCTTTCTCATTAATGTCCATGTTTTAAAAATGGTTTTAATGATTTATTTATATGGACATTAATGTTTTAAAATTAAAACTCCTTTTAAAAGTTTCAAAGTGGTATGGGAAACTTTGATTCAAAAATCTATTTTTAAACGGCTTCTTGACAAATAGTGTGACTTTTAAATGTTTTCAAGAAAAGGGGGATATTTCTCTCAAATAGTTTTGATGGTTATTTTCATCTATGTAAATATCATTAATTATTATCGATTGAGGTACAATACAATATTCCATATGGTATTGAATGAGTTATTTTTGACTGTGGATGTGCTATTTTTATACCATTCATGGTTTGTGGTTAAAGTATTGACATTTCGTATGCTAGTTTTAATATGAATGTTTATGTTATGTTTCAAACTTTTCATATGAGTAATGCATTGGACTTAGTACATGATGGGTGGATCCCGCTATAGCTCCTCTATGCATCGGTAGGTTTCATGAGACAAACTAGTGTCTTGGCACAAGGCCTTGGAAAAATCTTATTTGTAGTCTTGGAACAAGGCCTTGGCTATGTGATTATGATAGTCTGGCATTATGCATTCCATCATTATGAAAGTGGTTATTGATGTTGAATGTGATTATTCTATTAATAGAATATCCAAGTGATTAAGTAAATGGAATTATTTCATTTTATTTTTTCCATACTATGTTGAAGTTCAAGTTTAAAATTCTTTTGTTTTAGTTATAAATTGCTAGTGTTTATGCTTATCTATGAAAGTTTCTACTATAATGATATCCTTACTGAGCATCTGAGCTCACCCCTTTCAATGTGTTATTTTTCCCAGGATTCCAAGAAGTATATTGAGATTGATAAGAAGGGTTAAGACAAGTGAATAATGTCATTCATAAAGGATTATTTATGTTGTTTTGTATGTTATGAAGTGTAATGTAACATTCATGTATGTAATATATTTTCCAAGACTACTAAACTAATCGGTCCATTGGGACTTGATTCCTTGTAATCATGCCAATGTATTAAAATAACGCACAGACTCTGGGTAACTGGGGTCGGGGCGTTACACTGTAGACATCATGTAATTTGGGATTATCTAGATCTAGTTCAAATGTTGTCGAATGCTCCCATAGAAACCATTTCTGCCTCACCCATCACCAAAAAAATCATTAATCAGTCCCTAGAGAGCCATTCCATTACCAATCTATATCCTTTGGCCCTTCGATTCAATCAGAAAACACTTTCAAATGGTTTTAATCATTGTGCGAAAAAGAACAGAAAAATCATGCATCTACCTCATCTGATTTGTTGTAGTATCCATCATTTCACCACCTCCATGTTGTACCAATACTAAATATAAAATTTCAAAATTTTACACCAATAAATTGGTGTGAAATGATTGATTTCTCAGTGGATGTCAAAAAATGAGTCATCAAAGAACACCCAAAAAGAATATATTGGGTGATAAAAGCATAAGAAAAATTATTAGGAATGAAACAAGGTCGATGTTCATGTTGTCCTCTATTATTTTCTGTTATAATGATGGAGATAAAATTATATATAAATTCTCCCATATCCTAATTAATGTAACCCATCATTCAATATTCACAATCTGCAGATCAATGTGTTGGTCTATTGATCCATGTTTTTCATAGAAACCAAAATATGGAAATGAAACCAAATAAATTATTATCCCACCTCATTATGGATCGATTTCTAATGAAGAATATAATTTTTCAATGATAATTTGTGAGATCCTTTAAATATTTCTTTTACTATTCATAAATCTCTAATCTGATCCCCATCCGCTAATAGTATCCCATTTGATGGCTCTTTAATGGTCCGCTGGATATCTAGTTTTTAGTGGTTAAACCTTGGAATTAACCAACACCATTTATTTAATGTATAGGTGCAGTCCCTTAATAAATGAAATAAATTATAATAATTTACATAATTATGTTATTCATTTTACATGTGTGATGACCTTTCTATGATATCCCCACACTGACCAAGGTTATATCATGCCCAGGGTAAAACTTATGTTAAAAACTCAATGGTTCCCTTATATTAATAATAGGGGCCCTGTTTATAATTTATTCCACTTATTTCGTAAAAATGTGTGATTTTTCTATTTAATAAATTTAATATATTTCAATAATGTATTCTGGGAAGACAAGGCCACCAAATCAAATTTTGTCTTAGAACCTAGTATCTAATATGATATATACAATATCCAAAAATATTACATTGAAAATCGTTGTCAGTTAATTCTACCCACATAGTATCTCAATCTCTTAAAAGCTGAAACAATGGTTAAAAAAATTTATTTGGGTATTGAGCATCATTCTGAGCCTCTCACTCCCAAGTGCTCTACTGAAAATCATCATTTCCCCCATACATACAATAAGGAATAACTCGCCAACAAAGGATCCTCTCCTATCGATCCTCAATCCCTACTCGGTACACACCAAAGATAGACCTATCCCTTATGTCTAGTTATCCTTAATAGATAATGTGATATGGTCCATGAATGTACCTCATCAGCTGAAACATGTGGATGATTTCATGTAACTTATCTAGCTGTGGTGGTAGAGCTAAGTGTTATGCCACCTCGCAATCTCTATGGAGTATTTTGAAAGGACCAATGAATCATAAAGATATATTTCACCCTAGAAAAATATTTTTAATAAAAATAAAGTTGAAATCCATAGAAGCACTTGGTCTCCCTCCAATAACTCCAATGTCCCATGTCATCTATCTTCATAAAACATATGAAGGTTGGGCGTATTCTTCATATACTCCCAACTAATTTTCATCATCTCAATAGTTTCTCAAAACAACTGTAGGCTCATATTTATCGACTCTTCTAGTTCAATCCAAAAAAGTGGTGACATGAATGGTCTCCCATACAAAACCCCAAATGGTTCCATACCGATGGTGGAATGGTATGTGTTATTGTATGAATGCTCCACCAGTGGTAAGTGATCCTCCCAACTAAGAACAGAGTACAACATCTAAGATCACTAAATGTCTTATAGAACATGAATGTTCAACACTGTCTGGCCATTAGTTTGCGGGTTAGATTCTCTGCTAAAAAAATGGATTCCCAGAAGACTCATGCAATCACTTCCAAAACCAATATGTGAAGTGGTAATCATGGTTGGAAATGTTCACTGAGGGAGATCCGTGAGGTCATACTTTCGCTTTCATGAAGTGGTGTCCCAAAGAAAATCTAAGAGGTGGGATGACATAGTGGGTCAGTATATGTTCTCACATATGACATCATTTCCCATGGATTTATGTGGTAATACTACAACAAATTCCATGGATAACATATCCCACTTCAACTTTGGCACCTCAAAGTATTTAGATAAACCTACTGGACTTGGTGTTCAGACTCCACTTTCTGACAAGTAAGGTCTTGAGAGACAAACACTACAACTCCGTTTCCCATACCTGCCACCAAAACTAATGTTGGGGGGTCTAGGTACATCTTTTACACACTAGGATATACAAAAAATTGAGATGTATGAATCTCTCATAGAACCTCCTCCCACAACATCATTGGTACCATAGGGAATAATTTTTAAAAAACAACATGATTTCAACCTTCCTAGAGTCTATAAAGACAATATCCAGTGGATATCTTATTAAATAGGGTATCATGGTATGTATCCCCAAGTTGTTCCTCCCAAACATGCAGCAATATTGGAGGGGTGACAGCTATCGACTAGAGGTATGATGCTCTAACTTCATCCAGAAAGGATAACTATAATGAGGCTGAATACTTTGATTCCTCAGTCATAAAATATTATCATGATCTAATAATGAGATATTTTACAACCCAATTCACCCTAATATTCATATATAAAATCTCAAATTCACAATCCTATAGGAAATCCATCCAATGTCTTTGTCTCAAGTTACGAACCTTATGATAGAAGATATACTTGAGACTCTTGTGATCAGAATAGATGGAAAATTTTACTCTCATCAGGTAGTGTGGCCACATGTTCATTGTGAAGACTACCTCTGCTAACTCAAGATCATGTTTTATGTAGTTTTACTCATTTGTATTCAACTGACCTGAAACATAGGAAATCACTTTGTTCTACTGTATCTGAACACAACCAAACCCAGTTCCTAATGGATTGTAAACCTCTACGTTCTTGAGACCTTCTTCTTGAAATATCAATACGATAACTATCATAAATATATGCCTAAACTATTGAAAATATTATTGTCACATCTAGGTCCACATGATAGGATGACCTTTTCTGTTTAAAGTTTTCATGGGTGATGATATACTGGAGAAATCGGGAATGAATCTATGGTAATAGCCTAGAGACCCAAGAAAACTCCACACCTCCATTATGCTATTAGTTGGATCCCATGCTAACACTTCCTCAACCATGGTCAAGTCCACTACCACTCCATCTTCTTAGAAAACATGTCTTAGAATGTAGACTTCCTGAATGATGAATTAGAACATTGAGATATTCTTGTGAAGCTAGTGCTCTCAGAGTAAATCCATAACCCTCCACAAGTGTCTCTCATGTTCCTCATCGTACCCTAAGTACCACAGGATATTGTCTAAGAATAATTCCATGATCTGGTCAAATAAAGACTGAAATATCGATTTTACTATTCCCATGAACACTTCTGGAGCCCTCGTCATGTCAAAGGGCATCACCATGTACTATAACTGACCATAGAGATATATAAATGTCATCTTCGATATATCCCCATCCCATACTTGCAACTAGTGATATCCAGATCTATGTTCATCCTATAAGAACCAATATTCACCACTTAACGGACCAAAGTGATCATCAATCCTTAGTAGTAGATATGTTTTCTTTACAGCCATCTCGTTTAAGAACAATTTCTCCACATGTAAACACGTGATTCCATGTTCCCTCTTAGAGAACAAAACTGGGGAAACCCTGGGTGAAACACTGGGTCTAACATATCACTTCCTCTATAAGTCCTCTAACTACACCCTGAGCTCAGTTATATCTGTGGGAACTATTTGATATGTTGGTATAAATAATGGATTTTTTCCAAGGTGTAGATCAATGAATAATTCTATCTCTCAGTTGGGAGGTAAACCTGGAACATCCATAGTGAAAACTTCCTTATACGTCACCAGCATAGTAGGGAAATAAAAACTCATAACATCCACTACACCAATGGTAAGGATAGATAAATGATTAGTAATCAGCTACACACTCCTTGGAATTATTTAATTTAGCACTCCCTGGATCTCATTTCCACCCACAAAGAAAAAACTAGCTCCATCATGGTGGAAACATCACATACTCTCAATAAAATTTTCAATCATGGCATGAACCTTAAATAACCAATCCATACCTAAGATGAAATCATAAGGCCTCATCCGTACCACTAAGAGATCCCAATAGAAAATCTGTCCTCCAAGATTTATCTCACTTTGATAGTATAAGAGTGTAATTTTTGAGTCATCTCCTATAGGATTATCTATGCCTAAGGATTGAGCCAGGGGCTCATCTAGATTCTCTTTGTCTCAAACAAGATATGTTGGAAGAAATGAATGACTAAAACATATGTCTACCAGTACAATAAATAAGGTATAAAAGGCACATATTATACCTTGTATCCTTCCCTGATACTCTTGTTCATAATATTGGACTGCCTGCAGTTATCACCTCCCCTATCCCCCAACTCCTTGATCCTGGAATAGACTACACCGGGTCGTTGTGGTAACAAATCAAATTATTTACCACCCCAATCTGACCTCCTAAACCCAATGCAACCTATACTACACTGTTGACCTGCCTTCTCCTACCATTGTCTCTACCTTAGAGGCCCACCATGGTTTCTCTATCAGTCATATGGTAGGTTGTACAAACTTAGGAAATATTCACCCTATAATCAAATGAGTAACACTACCTATCCCTATGATTAATTCACCCATATTTTGAACCCTATACTGTATACCCTCTATCTTGGGAACAAATTTTGAAATGCCTCACATGTCTTGGTCCCTAGGACTGATATTGGCTCTCTACTCCTGCTTTACCATTACTGGAAACCACTGGTTATGTCTTCTCAAACAAGAAACTCTCAACCACCAAAGCTCCCTCTATAACCCCAAAATAAGTAGGAATTCATAATGGGATAAAACTTAATCATATGTCTTTATGCAGTCCTTGATAGAATGTATGATCCCTGAAGAACTAATTATAAACCATATATGTCTAGTACCTAGATGGGTTTCTATAACATCAATGAATACTCATCTACGATTGAGATTCCCTACTGGAACCAAATAATATTTTGGTCACTAACCCACCATAATATTATTGGTTATCCATGGAGAGGGCTCAACATGATGACAAACATCTGATATGATGGTGTGCTGACCAAATGGAAAACTTGGGTCACCACCTTAAGCTAGTACTCGGCCACCTAGGGGACGGGCTCACCATGTAACTTGATGTGTCTCTATCACTGGAACTCATTATGTGATCTCATCATGCACGACTCATCTACGGGTACTACAAGTACTACCATCTTCTCTTCAGGTGGTGGTATAGCTGGTGCACCACCTAAAGGTAACATCTATAGAATCGGTCCATGTATCAACACCACATAACCAAGGGGATCATCCTCATGATCTTGATGTTGAACCATACCATTAAAATATATCATTGGTACATCTTGAAATTAAAAAATTTATACTATGGTCAATGAGTATATCTGTACAGCTATGTTATGAAAGACATGGAAACCAAAACCCATTAATATATGATGCATGTATGATTCTTTTCCCTATAACTGGTGATATCATTTTCCACGTCCAAAATTAGGTGATCAGATTATCGGTGTATGGGTATTCCATCCACCGTGACAACACTAGAGCATAGCTTAAAAGCTAAACTTGAAATAGTTAACACTATTTCTCAAAACCGATCTCACAGAATCTAGTCATAAGGAAGAACTGACTACTCTCATACCACTCTTTTATGAAAAATCGCAATGGGGACCATTCAGCGACTCCCAAAGTCGACCTCCAATAGGACAAGGTTAGGAAACACCCACCAAATAGGCATATAACTAACATGGGAGGCCTTATCCTAAGTATATGTACACACACACATCTGCAAGCCCATGCAATACTGAATTGTAAAAAGAAGATGAACAACCATGAAGAAATATGTATAAATACCTCAACCAAATTATAATAGGATGTAAATGAAAATAAACAAGCCCAAAAACAAGCCCATCATAAAGATTCTTAATACAAGTCTAACATGGAAGTAATACGATGGATTATTTTCACGATATTACAAGAACCCACCTCAGCATATCTGGTATTACTAATCATCATCTAAACCTAATCCTTCAAGAAATCAATCAAAATGTTGATAATATTCACTGGACAAGAAACATGGGAGAAAATATCATGGTGGGTGAGTATAATAATACCCAATAGGGCTCCCTGAAACAAAAAAATATATATAAAAAAAAATTACAATCTTATCTATGTAGGTATATGTATACATCATAAAGAATAATAATATCCAGATATACATAACAAAAATACATAGTATTGAGGTAAAGTTACAACTATAATGTCATTCTAGGATCTCAGGTCAACGTTTCCACATAGAACTCATAAAAGTAAACACACTCCACAGGTCTCATAGAACATATTGCGTCTATCCGAGAGGTGTTTCTCCACAGTACTCTCCATAGGAAGTACACTCTAAAGGCCCAAATAGATAAGATACATATATGAGGATCACACCAAAATCCATTAGGTATACCAACAAATCAATATGGATTAAACCACTATGTAATGGATTGGAGCCTGCGTAGTGTTGGTCATGATGATACCAACAAATCTACCTAGGGAAAAAAGATGGAAAGAGGATCTCACTCTTGGACACACAGAAGTATTACAACTCTATCCATGACTTCTTACTGAATGGATTTATAACCTAGAAGTAGGGGGTGATTTCATACTAAACCGCAATTAATGACTCACCCTAACATAACATTTCTAAGATACAGAGGACAATGGGTATATGCCAACATTGAGCGAGTACTCTGTGTTGAGTTGGGTTTCACATTGTGCCCCATTAACTCTAGGTCCTGCCTATGTAAAATGACCTATGTTCATATTCATGTCGAAGTACACGGTATGCTACTATCCATGTACTTATACACATGTAACTGTACCTGGATTTTCCCACGTTTATCTTATCGAGACCATGTCTGTGTGGTTGTACATGGCATGCTCTAACCTGGGTACTCTATCCTACATTTGTGTACCCTCTGAGGTACAGACCGAGCTCTCCAAAGGGGACCACATGATGTGAGACAAGGTAACATGTTGTGTGATTCTTATCTCATTAATTAAAACCTACATTCTTCTTAGAGGGTCCCATATGGTGTGTGGTATTGTATTACATGCTATGAAGTATGGCATTTTCCATATTTATAGATCGAATTCCCATGTCACAAGTACCTACTCCAGAAACCATTACAGACATTCCCATCACCATAAAATCATGAATCAATACTTGAAGATCCATTAAATCATAGAAGAACAACCCCATACCCATTGATTCATTCAAAAAAATCCTCTAAATGGTGTTATTCATTGTGCATTGAAGAACACAAAAATTAGGCATCAACATCATCTAATCCAATGTCATATCTCCCATCACACCACCATAATGTAATTCCATTCCCAAATCTACTATATAAAATCTTTATGAAAAGAAACAGGTGCTTAATGATCGATTTCTCATGGGATATCAAACCATGGTTTAATGAAGAACACCCACGATGAACGAAGAAATATGGGGAGAAAAGCACAATATAATTATGAGTAATGGGCCACGATCAATGTTCATATAGAACTCAGTATATTTCCATTATAAAAAAATTAATACATAACAATATATAAAAAATAAATTCTCCCAAATCCTAATTAAATTAACCTATCTTATGATACACATGATCCGCATATCAATCTGTTAGTTGAATGATATTTTTTATTATAGAATCTAAAAACATGAAATAAAAACCAAATATAATAATTTCTTACCCTGATTTGGATTTATCATTATTGAATAATGGAGATATTCCATGATAATTTGTGATATCCATTCAATTCATCTCGCATCTTTTATCGATCTATGAACCAATCAACATCTATCGATGAAATCTAATCTTACATATCTCAAGAAATCCTATAGATATAATGGATTTTGTGGAAAAACATTGTAATTCACCATAAATATTAATATAAATAAGGGGTTACTTAATTGTGTTAAATAAATAAAATAAAATAATTTAACTAATTATTTTATTCATTTTTCATTCATGGTGTATTTTCTACAAACACCCAACACCGACCAAGGTTATGCCACACCATTGGTAAAACTCACCTTTTAAACACAATGGTGAATTTAGATCCTTTATATGGGACCATATTTAAATTTTATTCCACATTTTTTGGAATATTTTTTATTCATACTTTTAATATTATTAATATATTTCAAGCATTTATTCTAGGAAAACTGGTTATTAGAATCATGTGTTGTCTTAGCATCAGGTCATGAAATGAAAATAGATAATATCCAAAAATATTACATGGGAAAATTTATGTCAATTCATTATCCCCACATTTTGGGAAATACATCCCAAAAAGGCAAAGAGAGGGGTTACAGAATGTGATGTTGGTACATAGCATGAATTTGAGCCTCCCGCTCCCTTGTCTCCTCCTGAAGATTCATGTGCATCCACTAGACATGCACTGAATAAATCACTCACTCATAAAGGCTCCTCTCATGATGTCCCTCAAACTCTATAGTTTACTCAGCAAAGGTAGTTCCATCCTTGATGTCTATCTCTCCCCAATCGATAATGTGGGATGGGTCATGATCATGCCTCCTCAGTTTTATCCTTTGTAAATGTCATGTACTCGGTCTAGCTGTGGTAGTAGAGATAAGTGGTACACCACCTCACCAACTATATAAATCATCTATAAAGGTCTAGTGAATATCTGAGATAACTTTCCACCCCTGAAAAATCATTGTAATCAATGTAAATTTTAAAATCTTAGGGACACAAGGTCTCCCTCCTCAATATAAAAAATCAATCTTTATCATTTCAAATAAGAGTTTTGATAGCTATTTGTGGTCTTCATCCACTCCTATATGACATTAACCTTCTCATAAGATTCTCACACTAACACTTGTACCATAAGTGCTAACTCTCTTGGGTTAGTCCAGAAAAGTGGTGACCCTTAGGGTCTTCCATTAGAATCCTAAAATTGTTCCATATATATGGTGAAATGGTAGATTTTATTGTATGAAAACTCCATCTATGGTAGTTGATCCTCCCAACTATGACGAAACACTAATATGAACTTTCACGGAATTTCCTTTATAACCTGAATGGTCATCTCTATCTTGCCAACATTTTGGGTGTGAAATATTGGGATCTTGTGTAACTAATTCTCAGATGCCTCCTTGAATCACATACAAAACTAGTATGTGAATTAGGCATCATAATTAGAAACGATCTTTGAGGAAACACCATGTACTCAAAGAATCTCTTTCACATAGATCCATCCCAAGATCTTGACTAAAATATTTCTCAAATAGCTAATATTTTGGCTGACATGGTGAATCAGTTTATGATTACCCAGATGGAATAATGTCCCCTATATGTATATGGTACGATCATCACAAAGTCCACCAATATCCAATCCCACTTCCAATTTGGGACCTCATGGTGTAGTTTTGAACCCCCTAGAACGTGGTGCATAGACTTCATTTTCCAAAAATTAAGGAATTTAGAGAAAAAATCTAATATTCCTTTCCTCATACCTGACCACCAAAAATGATGTTAGAGGTATTAGTACAACATTTTCACACAAGAATGTACCACCAAAAGAGATGTCTGAAACTCTCCCAAAACCATATCATGTAATATTACAGGTACCATTGTGTGTCATTTAAGAAGAACAATATGCTTACCACCATCATAAAATCCATCATGAGCATGTTCGGTGGATATATTTGTACATTGGGTCTCATAGTCGGCATCCTGATGTTGTGCCTCAGTCAATCACTACAATAGTATAGGGGTTAAAACCATCCACTGGAGGGAAGCTGCACCATCTCCATCCACAATGGAAAACTATAATGAGGCCAACTAATTTGACTCCTCATTCAACATCTAAAAACAAGATCTCTTATAGAATTTTCAACCATGTTACCCTTCCTAGGTGTATAGACAATCTCAAAGTAATAATATTGAAGAAACCATATTCATCCCCTCTATCTCAAGATAATACCCCTCTAAGAGGAGTTATATATGAGACTCTTGTTATTAGAATAGACAGTAAACTAATCACCCATTATGTAGGGTCACCAAATTATTAATGAGAAGACTATTATTACTAAAACAAGATTATGGGACATGTAGTTATACTCATTTGGTCTCAAAAAACAGAAACCGTTTTTAATAACCTTCTATCCCTACATCATAACACAACCAAGACCAATTCATAATGAATTGAAGAACATTATGTACTTGAAACCATTCTCTGGAAATTTCAAGATGGGAGAACTCATAAATATCTACATCAATTGTAGAGAAGCCTAAAAGAACCACTATGTTCACATGAAAGGCTGTCATTTTGATTTAAATCTGTCACGGGTGCTAATATCCAAGAGGAATCTGGCATGAATCTTTTTTAATAGCCTTCTAAGGCAAGGAAGATTTTCACCTCCATTACACTGTTGGGTGGTTCCCATGTTAAAACTGTCTCGACTGTGGAAGGGTCTACTTCCACTCCATCTATTGTGATAATTGTTCCTAGAATTAGGACCACCAAAATTAAGAAATATAAAAATGAGATCTTCTGAAAAAACGGGGGATCTCAGTGTCTGTCCGGAACCCTCATTGAGTTTCTCACATGATCCTTCCTAGACACTGACTACACAAATATATCATAGATGAATAATACAATGGATCAGTCTAAGAAAGGCTGAAATATATTTTCCATGAGTCCAATGAACACTATTGGGAATTCATCATCCTAAAAAGAATGACCAATCACTAATAATGACAATAGAGACATCTGGACCTTTTCTTCTGTATATTATCGTCCCATACTCACAAATGATGATATCCTAGACTGATTTCATAATTTGAGAACCATTATTCCTCTCCCAAATAATCAAATAGTTCATAAAATATTTGTATTGGATTGATTTTCTTTACATTCACCAGGTTTAATCACTGTAATTCCACACATAACCTCAATATCTAGTCTTAATTCTTGGCAAAAAAACTACAGCTACCTTGGCTGAAACAAAAGGTCTAATAAATCCCTTCCTCTACATGTCAACTAAAATGAACCCTCTTCTCATGATGATCTATAGGATCAGTTAAAAATGTTTTCAAAGTTATCAATTCCATCTAGGGGTGTAGATCAATACAGAATTATATCACTCTCCTGGGAGGTAAACATGGAACATCCTCAAGGAATACAACCTCGTTCTCTGTCCCTATAGAAAAAAAACATAAAACTCATATAATCCATTATACCATGGAGCAGGATAGAAATTTAATGATTAATTGGACTCAAACTTTTATGCATGATTCCATCATAAGCTACCTGATTTCATTTTCACCCATAAAGGAAAATTGGGTATATCAGAATAGACACACCGCATCCTCCACCAAAAAAAGCCAATCTAGCCATGACCCATATATAACTAGCTCATACTGAGGATGATTTCATAATGCCTCATCACTAATACTAATATATCAAAATAGAAACTCTCACCTCTATGAGTAAATTTACACTATAGGTAAAAGTGTGTTATTTTTTTGTCTTCTCTGGTAAGATTTTTTAACAATAAGGGTCGAGCCAAAGGGATCAAACAAAATCTCCATGTATTGAACAATCTATGTGACAATAATAGAATTAAAATAACTTATATCTTCTGAAACTACAACTAAGGTATTAAAGACATAGATTGTACCTTATATCATTCTTAGAACCTCTAGGTCAAAATCTTCAAACTCTTGTAGTTTTCAACGTGCATATCCTACTACTCCATGAGCCTAACGTGGACCACAAAGGGTGGTGGTGTTAGAAAATATTATTATATACCACCTCTTATTGTTCTTCCATCTCCTCTTCCAAGCTTTCCACCTTGCCGGACTATCAACTCTTTCTATTGTCTTTACCATGGTGGTCCATCCACAGTTTTTATTTTACTCATACATCAGATTAAAAAATCTCAAGAAATATGAACCCTATCCCCAAATGAGTATAACTACCTATCCCTAGACTGATTTGACCAATCATGTGTGCCCTAAACCATAGGACATTGGTTGTGGGACCTCCTCTTGAAAGGTCTCACACATCCATGTCTCTGGGACTGATTTCAGCTCCCTACTACAAAGATATATGCTCTTGATTTTAGACAACCGGAAACCACTTGCAATTCTAATCATCCAAGAAACTCTCAACCACAAAATCACATTAAACTCCTTATAAAAAGTTGGAATTCATTTTTGATAACACTATCTCGGATTTATCTTTTCATTCATCTCTCGATGGTCCTAACCATAAAGAACTTGTTAAGAATAATATCCATCGAGTATATGGATTGGTTAGTACACCTCGATGAATAATCGACTACTGTAATGATTCTATATTGGGGATGCTAAAGCTCATGGCAATATACATCCCTAAATGTAGTGAAAATAACTCCTCCCTAAAAATTCACTCAAAAGTTTACCACAATAGAGTCGCCTCATCACAAGACAGCTTCTCAAACCCCCCACAATCTTCATATTGAGACACATATAAAGCTCACTGCTAGGACCACCATCATATCTGTTGATGACCTAGATGGATGGAAAAAAGGGTCTACACCTCAAGATATTACTTATCCACCTATGGGTCAGGATCACCTAAGAAGTTTTGGGGTCTCTATTGCAAACAAATGTGAATTACACTCCACATGTGCACCATATCTGATCGTACTGCAGGTACCATATACTACTCTATAGGTTGTGGTATAGATGATGCACCATGTCGAGGTAAAATCTCTAGAAATGTTCATTATATTTATACCTAATCAATGAGGTGATCGTCCATATAATCATGATGTTGAACACTAGTTGTCATACCTCTCGAAGGAATCCTAAATGTAAACAATATGTAGCATGTTCAATGAGTATAAGTGGAGAGATAAGTCAAAAGGGAGATAGAAATGCCAGAACATTTCTATATGATTCATGTATCATTATTTATCCTACAACCAGTGTTCTCAAGAGCCAATTAAAAAAATCTAGTGATCAGAGTCCTAGTATTTGGATACTCCATCCACCACACCAACAGTGAATTAACTGACCTAAAATATGAACTCGAAACACTTAACATTGTTTCCCAAAACCAATATCATAGCATTTGGTCCTATGTTAGAACATACTTATTAGATACCACTATATCATAACATACTTGAATAGGGACCATGAATTGTCTCCCCAATACCATCTCCAATTGTATTAGGGGTAATGACTAGTATTGAGAAAGCATATCTCAAACATGGGATTCCTTATCACAAGAACCTATACATTTGCACACAACTCCATGACTATACAATGATTAAATGTAAAAACAACTGAACAACCATGCATTCATACATCTAAATACAACAACCAAATAATGAATGGAAGTAACAGATAAAAATAATTTCAAATAAATTCCCTCCACAAAGAGTCTTAAAATAAGAAAAAGCTAAAGGTAATACTAGGAAATATTGTCAAGATACCATAGAAACACGCATCTATCTATCTGGTCTCACTAATCACTTGTTAGTCCTAGTAAATCCTAGAATCTTTCATAACATTGATTGTATGAACTAGAAAAAACATTTTTCAACAAATACCATTTAGGGGTGAGTATAAAAATACACAGCATGACACATTCAAACTGCAAATAATACAAAAAAAATGATGTACAGTCTAATCTATACATGAATATTTCTTTAACACATATTACAATAATATGAAGCTATAGTCAAAAAATACCCAAACTCTAGAGGTAAATTGAAAAACCTAATTCCATTCTAGGATCTCATCCCAAAGTTTCTCACATAACACTCATCTGGGAGATCACACACCACAAGTCTAGTTGCCCTAATGATGCCCCTTTGAAAGGTAGTGCTCATCGTGTCTCGACATAGGAAGTACATGCTTATGTTATGAAGAGATATGATACAAAGATGAAGATAACTCCCGTGAACATGGGGTATACCAACAACTCAATCTAGATTAACTCACTAAATTTAGGATCAATTCCTATGTAGTTTTGGTCATGAAGAAATCAATAACTCCATCTACGACATGAAGATGAATTAAGGATCTCACTTTGGGATGCACAGAAGGATTCTAACAAATCTCTCCAATAATCTAGGCTGTAGGGGTCATTTTCCATGGAGTAGGTGATTATTCCATATTAAATCTCAATGATTTGATATGGGGAACATACCCTAAAAAATAGGTCCAACATACGTAGGAAATATCTTGAAGACAACATTAAGAGAGTTCAAAGCGTATAGTAGGGTAGACATTGTTTCCCTTCAACCCCACATCCATCCAGGGTTAAATGGAGCATTTCTAGGTCTATTTAGAAGTACATTGTGTGTTTCTACCTATGTACGTCTACCCCTACACCAATATATAGATTTTAACATTTTAATATTGTCCAACAAATGTCTGTGCTAGAAAACATTATGTGTTATAACCCATGTCTTGTACCCATGTCAGTGTACCCTCTGAGTTACACAATAATCTCACTAAAGTGGACAACACAACATGTTCTAGAATCACTTGTCATGTGACATTTTTTCCATTCTTAAAACCCCAGTCACCACATAGATGGTCCCACAAGGATTGTGGATTTGTGTTACACACTGTGTAGTGTAGGATTTTCCATATTTTCATATATGGTTCCTATATCATCGGACACCCCTAAACCACCATTTTTTCCTCACCCTCCACCAAAATATTGTTAATTATTCCCTAATGGGCCATTCCATTACTGATCAATAACTTCCAACCTATCGATTCATTTGTAAAAATCCATCAAATGGTGTTCTTTATTGCATCCATTCAACATGAAAAGTAAGGATCTACATTATATAATTTCTTTTTTCATCTGTCATTGAACAACCTTAATTCCATTCCAATCTTAGATGTACAATATCAAATTGTTTCATTAAGGAGTTGGTGTGCAACAATCAAATTCTTAGTGCATGTCACACCATTAGTTAATTAAGAACACTCTTGATGAATGAAGAAATATGGGGAGAAAATATCAAGAAAAATTATGAGAACATGACCTTAGTAGATTTTCATTTAGACCTTAGTTTGTTGCTGTTAGAATGAGAAACGAAGAGATAACAATTAATTACTAAGGAATTCATCAAAATATTGATTAATCTAACATATCTTATGATACACATAATCCACAAATCATTATATTGATTTTTTGATCCATGTTCATCATAGAAACCATAATGTGGAAATAAAACCAAATTATATAATATCCTAACTCAATTTGGATTAATCACTAATGAATAGTGGGGTTTTTCATTGACTATCTGTGATATCCCTTGAATACGTCTCGCACTGTTCATCAATCTCAAATCTGATCGCCATCTTCTAATAGAATCTCATTTGATGGATCTCCAACAATCCTCTAGATGTCTAGTTTTTTTTAGAGAAACCTAGGAATTCCCCATTACTATTTTTTTAAATTAGTAGTCAGGACACTGTGTAATTAATATAAAATAAATTATTTTAATTATTTATTTTATGCATTTTTTGTCTACGATGACTATTTTAGAAATTCTCTGCATAGACCTAGGTTATGTTCCTCCTAGTTTTTAACTCATGATCTCAACTCCATGGTTCTTATCTGGGCCCCGTTTAGATTTTATTTGTATTTTTTAAGAAAACTGTGCCAACATGATATTTAATATATTTCAAATATTTCAAATATTTATTCGAAGCACACTGGGCCTCAGAATCACACGTCATCTTAGTGCCTGGTCTTGAGAATAATCTATATAATAGTCAAAAATAATAAATGAAAAAAATATGAGTCATTAAAAAAAAGATTATGATATAATACTTGATGGGTTTTACCAAGTGGGGTTCATGGAATCATTACAACCAACACTACATTGGAATCAATAATATATCTACGTGATATGTTTTCATGGGTGTCAGATTGGGTTTCTGTTTCCCCCCAACGGTCTTGTGTGTGATCCCATTTCTAATTGAGATCCTTCGATTAATGGATTTAATTCTTGGATTCCTATAGTAGTCTTGGGAGTGATCCCTTATCCAAGGATATGAAGTATTCAACAATCTATATTGGGTTCCTAGTTTCAACTAGTGATTCTGGGGGTAGTCCACTTTTTGAGAAATGAGACATTTTTATTCTTACAGTAGGGTTATCTCATCCCCCATTAGGTATGGTTGAGATCTCTTGTTTAAGGACTAAGATATGTTGGGTTCCATCTTAAATTTATTCATAGTGATATCTCATAATCATGTTCTCTCGAATGTACGCCACAAAGAAAGGAGATATTATGACAACCCCTTTGTGATACTCGAAGGAGTATTATCTCTTGGATGGGACATCATGGATAGAATGGATGTTCTCGATTGATTTTATCTCTCAAAACATTTATTTCATAGGTGGTAGGGCTCGTTTAGTGAATTTTATGTGTCAAGCGTTACTTTTGATCCTCGAGTAGAGTCATGTGGCTGGCTATCAGGTCAGAACATCATTATACTTGTAATATTATATAATAATATCTAGGTGATGTTGAGACTCCTTGAGTTTTTTCATGTATCATGGTTGGAGAACCATGTAGATTGAGTAAACTAGTCATGTATAACTAAAAATTGGATTATATGGAGTTTTAATATCATATGGATTCCCTCTAGAAGGGTCAAGTGGACTGCTTTCTTTAATTCTCTCCCCTTTAATTTTCTCCCATTTAATTTTATGTAAATGTGCTTCCTGCTAGGTATTCATACCCGCAACCCTACATATAATTTTCTCACATATATAGTGTCATTTTCAGACTGTAGGCCTTTCAATAGAGTCCGAAGAGGACTCAGAAAAGACAGGGCTTACTGATCTAGACCAATCAAGGTGTTTTACCATTCTTTGTAAAGGAGATTAATAGAAAACTAATTTGATAATGAACCACTTATTTTTAGTAGTTTGGATGATTTTACAGTTTTTGGTGCATATTTATTTCTCTTATTATGCTTATGTTGTACTCTAGTTGTGGGAATGATGTACTCAAGAATTTTCTATTAATTTTATTATATCTACATTGTTTAATAGATATATTTTTGGGTGTGTGTATATAGTTACCATAGTCTATGTCCTTAAAACTGTTTTATACTCCAACGTGGAACTATACTCAAACCCCTGGCCTATAGAGGCAGGCTTAGGGTTCCACATTTCAGGATCCATTGGTCTAGGTCATCACATGGATTCTCATTCTACAGTTTCAAATATTCTAGTTATATAACCATGAACAAAACCAGCTCACATGTATGCATGGAAGCCACATACTATTACTCATATATTATAAGTGTCACATATTACTTGCCCTTACAATACCAACTCAAACAACCCTCACCATTGATGAAATTACCACCTGAACACATATCTTCTATCTATATAGTCCTCATCCCAAAAAAACATAGTCGAATCAAAATTGGTTTAGAACAGTATGATCTAATAATAGAGTCTATAAATCATTATTCCTTTTGTATATCCCTATTATATCATTAATATAATCATGTGTAAAACCCATTAGTAACTATAAAATTTTTCACAAAGACTCGTTACTCAGTCTATTTCAGGTCCAGGAGCTGTCAAATACCGAAAAACTTTTAGTGTGTCTGTAAAATTCATTTTCATTAATCATTCTACAGGTCTCATCCTTTTATAGTTTCATTCAAATTGAATTTTTTAAAAAAAATATTTTGAGTAATCCATAAAATCATTGAAAATAACACTAGTTTGTTTTATTGAGACAAACTTATTTAACTATATTTTATCCCAGTATTCCCGTTGAGAAATTAATTTCGTTCTCCCATCATGGACATCATGAACTGCTCATTCATTTAATCATAATATTCGTCACAAAGATAGATTTCCTACTATGGAGAACTATATCATCGATTTACACTATAAAAAATAGATTAAATATGTATATATAATTTACATATAATCTTTCATCGACATTATCTTTTGAAAACTCCTTTTTCCTTAGGAATCTATCAAGATTAGAGTACCTAGATCTAGGACATTGTTTTTATCCATAAATTTTCTTTTTAATTTTAAATCCAAGCTTCCATAAGTACCCAAAATAAAACCATTTTTTTACTCAATAAATACTTCTTCCCCAAGATCACCATTCAAAAATGATTTCACATCTATATGATACACTTTTTAGTGCTTCTGTGCAACCACTAACAAAAATTATTATTTTTAATCCTTTTTATTTGTGAAAAGGTTATTCAATGTTAATGCCTTTAATTAAGTATATCGTTTTTATACCATACTATCCTTATTTTTTTTCCCTTTAAATTTAAGATTAATTTTGTTCATAAACACCAATATTTTTATAATAACGTTTTTAATATTGTGCTTTAAAAAAACTAACTGGTGTTGTTTTTTTATTTAATTATGCTCATCCTACATTCCTTAAACCCATTATTCTTGTTCAATGGATTTATCCCATATTCATGGTATAACATGTGATATGAGTGATTTTTGGTTTTTTATTTTTAGTCTTATTATTATATAGAGTATTGTAAAGACCACAACTCTTATAGTCCATAGTCAGCGGAAACATTATTACAATGAAACTGGATACAAGGAATCGTATCCCAAATGACCGATTAGTTTAGCAGTATTATAAAACAAGATACATACATTAATGTCACATTATAATTGAAAACATAAAATAAAAAATTGTATATTCATTAAGAACACCATTATTCTATTTATCATACCCTTGAATATAATTCATAATACACATCGTGGAATGTCGGATAAAGGAAACATGAGAAAGGGGTGAGTTAAGATGCTCAGTAATGGAATGTGTATAGTGGATGTTATGATGAATACATAAGAAATGACTAATATGGAAAGGTAAATATATAAAAAAACATGTAATTTAATAAATAATTGGATCATGACGAATAATGTGGTAGGAATAAATAATTATAAAATAACTCAATATAAATAATCACATAAACATAAAAACAAATCCTTATGTATCATAACTACTAAAATAATCAAATGGAAATTATTAAAAAGCCTCATAATAAGGGAATAGATTATTCAAAACATATTAAACATAATTTTAAGTCCACATTCTAAGACAACTTACATAAATGATTATGGCCTCAGCTAAAAACCTGAGTGATTTTTTCCAATTATATGTCATATAAATGCATTATAACAGATATATTATTCATTTACTTTCCATTATTTCTTGGTTTTTGGGGTTTCCCATACATTTTTGGAGGAATGGGTGAGTTTTCATGATTTGTACCAAACCATGAGCCCATTTCAAGAATTCAAAACCAATTAATTTCTTTTATAAATCATTCATTTTTAAAAGAAAATCACCCATTACACTTCCATCATGGCCTCCCCTAATATATTAACACAACCATATCAATTTGGAACCTCTAGGAATACATAATCATGATTATTTTGGGTTTTTATTTAAGGAATTGGGTTATCCTTTAAGCCCATATCCATTAATAAAATATTTAATATCTTATTCATTTTTTACTATTTTTCTATGATTCCACCTCTCACTAGAATCCACCATCCCTAGGAATTCCCCAATCTTTGTTTCTCCTTCTTTGGAGCTCATTTCCATTGCGGATTAGGGTGAAACATCACATGCTTTCCCAAATCATCCAAATTTGAAGAGGTAATTTGTCTATTTCACAACTCCTTCTTTTTTTCCTCTTTTTTACACCTTTAATGTTCCTACATGACCTCCTCATACTTATTAGAATCTCAGTTTCATATTTGGCAATTTGGAAATTCATCTACTAGTGTATTTGACGCATTTTATTTAATATATTTTAAGTATGTGGGATTCCTCTCAAGTTCCTCCCATTTTCTTAGGTCTTCTTCCACTTTTATTGAGGTTCTAAAATTTATATAAGATATTTTTCATAGATAGGGTCTGATTTTGAGTCATTTTGTTGAAATCATGTGGATTAGGGCTTGATTGCACTTCCTTTTGATGTGGCTGTTGTTCAATTGTAGTTTCACACAATGGTTTGGAGTTTTGGCACAAATGGTCGGTAATTTCATGTGTAAGCATTACATTATGGGTTAGTTTTTATTGATTTATATTTTTAGCATCATTATCTTCAAATATAGGTTGTGTGCCAATTATATTTGATATAATTTGTTGATTGGTTGGTTTCTGAGAGGAAACTTTGTGAAAAAAATGATTGTTTCTCATATGTATTTCGTATTGTACAAAGTGGGGTTGTTCTATAACTCTTGAAATGGTTTTTTTAAAAAAAAATTGGGGCTTATAATTCTGGTTTTATGTTATATTTTCCCGCCTCTACACTCAGAAGATGGTTTGTAGAAGGATTTTACGTGAAAAACATGGTTACACTCCTTGGAATTGTTTTGTGATGGTTTAAAATGGTTTCTTAATTTATGTAAGTGGTGAAACTATGTTGCAAAACTGTTTTTGTAGGAGTATAAATTTTAAATGGTTTATTTTAATTTGAAATTTTTGTTATGTGATGTGTTCTATCTTGTAAAAGTTTTATAAAATTGTTTAAATGTTTTGTTCAAATGTTAAATTGTGGTGAAACGTGTTATGGGGGTTGTTTTGGTGTGAGTATGATTTAAAAAATGAAATTGAACGAAAAAGGAGATCATGTGACATGTTTTTGGTCTTTTTGTTCTGTGTGTGACTTGGAAATAGTATTTTTAGGTGAACATTTTATTTCATGGATTGTACAAATATTTTGAGCACAAGAGGTAAAACCCAGGCATCTAGGTGGGTGGACTTGTACTAGTATACTAGTGATCCCATGGGGTTTACCCTATTTCACATAGAATGACTTAATATGAAAAGACTAACTAAAATATGATTATGATGATGTTTGGGGACCACTAGGTTATGGGTATGATACCTAATAGTGGATATTGTGCACGAGAATGGATATTTATATGGTTATTTTCCTCGATATACGACATACATGGGACACCAGAGGGCTAGTTCCTAGGGTTGTTTACAATTGCTAGTCCTCATTGGATAAGAAATTCCCACTGTCAACATAAGGTATTTTTTGTTGAAAAAAATAAGTAGCTTATTCATTATAAAAGTGTTTATTTCATTTAAACATGGCCACTTGAAAGCTGTTTTTATTTAAAGTTTCATCTTTTATAAATTGTTAATAACATTTATTGCCTATAAAACATAAACTATTTTTGTATTATAAACATTATAACATTGAATATTTTAGTGGTGGAATATGACATGGATTTTTCTCACACCCTACTTACATATTTGGGTGTAAGTATACTTGGTTATTTTGTCGCAGGTTTAGGTATAGATTTTAGTGAAAATGGTTCAGGTTTCTATCAGTCCATCTCAGTGCAATGTCATGGATATGGATTGAGGGTGGTGCCTCTTCCCATGAGGAGGTTCTTGCTCTATCCTTCTAGTTCGGTTCCCTTTTGTTAGTCTTTGAGTATTATTTTAAATTTTGTAACTCAATTCTGAACTTTTGTAAAAGATAAATTTGTTTGAAAAATCCAAATTTGTTTTATTGGATTGATTTGTTGCTTTTTGTTTATAAACTCAAGAAAATAATTCCCAAATTTTATTTTATGATACCCATGAACTTGTGTCGGCCCATGGGGATTGAGAATTTTCATCATATCTTTCCACGTACTGGGTTGTGTGCTGGTTTTGAAGGCGACTAGATCTTTTTTCATGAAAAAAGGGTATCAATGGGGTCATCTTCTCTCTCTTCGATTATGTTATTTGGGGAAGAGACGTGATAGTTCAAAGCTAGGGTTTTTGGGACTTAACATTATGATTATGTGTATTGTTCATGGCCAGCACACCTCATGATGGGATTTGAGTCACCAGTGGATGTTAGGTTTTATCAGAGTCCTTTTGTTTTCATTATTCATCAATGATTGGGGAAATGAAAAGAGAGTTGTGTAAATCATCTTAGTGAGCACATAGGGCCTAGAAATCCATGTGGAACCGGGGATATTATCCTATAACACTCTCTCTTATGGTGAAGTGATTGGTTTGTGGCTTCCAACCATATTTCCAAGTCACCCACCAATACTATTTTCCTCCCTCATTATCTTGTGTCCTTTTGTTTTGGAATCTTGGATGCTTGGTTTTATAATAATAAATAATACTTGATTTATAAAATGTGAAATTTTATGAAATGATTTTGTTGTAAAGTTAAAGTGGCTTGATTTCTAAAATAGTGGAAATGAATTTTTGTAACTATTTTGAAATTTTAAATGGTGTTCTTACACATCCATTAAAATTATGAACTATGTTAGTGTTGGTTTTGAAAATCTATTCCAAAAATACTTTACTAAATTATTGAAAAGTGTTTTGAGTTTAATGAAGTGTATTGGTGATTTTTTGTGGGTTTTTAATATAAATTTTGATTTGGTAACTAGTAAGAATTTTAAAAGTTTTATTAATCATTGGAGTCTTGTTTAAATAATAATATATGGGTTTTAAAATGGATAGGTGTTTAAGAAATGGAGTTTATTATCTTAAAACTGTAAGTGTTTTGAAACTATATGAAATGTTTTAAAATTAATGTATGGTTTAAGGTGAGTTTTTATTTGAATGATTGGAGCTTTAGGAAATATTTTTTATGTTGAAAAATAAGTTTTTATTCTGTGGTTAGTTATTTTATGATAAAAGGATGTGTTCATTAAATGTTTTGGTTTTGAAAAGTGGAAGTAATTTTTGTTTAAACCACTGGTATTTTTGTGACCAACTGCATGCATGGTGATATATGGTATGATGGATGGTTAATGGAATGAACGGTTGAGTATAGAGATGGATATGAGGAGGGTGCCATGTGTGGTAAGGAAACATGTGTCTTTGAGGCGCATAGGATACCATTGGTGGGTACCCTAACCACCGACCTGTTAATTTTCAATGAAGAGACTTAATTTTAAATGGAAACTTGAGGTCTTGATGACCAGTTTTGGTGGTGAGTCATATGTGTTTTTGGAAATGTTGTTGATGGGGGTTGTTTTTAGTTCAAGAACCCCTCTAGTTTGAATGTTGTTTTGGGATTGTGTTCGTCACTTTGTTGGGTTCAATGGCTTGTTAGTGGTGTCTTCTAAGAAAAGTTTACGAATCCCTTATGGTGGATCCCCACTTGTGTTCAGTTCTGACTAGTGATATTTTCCATGACCAATGGACCAGCATGGTTGGGTCCTTGGGTTCTCTCATTAGATAGGGTATGCTCCCATAAATATTTAATGCCCGATTGAAGTGTAGCCTAGATTGTTTCTCCACGGAAAACTACTCTTTTTGATCAACACAATGAGTCTTTTTCTCGAGCTTTGGATGTTGAGTCCACACCATTTCCTTCCTTGTTTTGGGGATTCTCTTTTAGTGGGATATTGGTCATGGAACATTGAAAGAGGCCTTAGTTATTTAATTTTCCTGAGTCTACAAAGGTGGAAGTGGTCATGGGTTTTCGGTGTAAAATGTTGTCTAATAGGGACTCTGGGAATTTCAACTATCTATCTGAATTGAGGGTTCATGTTAAACCATTGGTGTGGGGAATATGGTCAAGAGAGGCTGATATGGCCAATTGTAATAAATAATGAGTCATTTGGGACTCATCATAAGGTCCTTATCCATATATTGTTTCTATTAGTCACCAGGTTCATGTTTGGGGACACCTTTCGATGTCATGTGCATGTTTGACTACAAAAGAGAAGGTTGTCTAATCTTATGAGAGTCTCTGTTTTGTCTGAAGTGTGCCTCCCTTCAGAAAATTATTAAATCATCTATTTAAAGAAAGTGTATTTATGTTTCCTTTCCTATTTCCTTTTTTTCATCCAAATAATCAAGGGGTGATTTATGTTCATATTTTAAACACTTGCTTCTGCAAAACTTCAAGTTTTTGTAAAGTGAGTTTGGAGTGTGTTGTGTCTCGTTGAATCCATATGGGATCAATGTGTAGTTGTTTGTGGAACAGATAGACGAATTTCAAATCAGGGGTTTCCCAATTCCTTACTCTAGATTCAATAAATATTTGATCATTTTAGCTCTAGCCATAGGTCCCGAAGTGAAGCTAGCATGTAGTCAGGGAAATCCCAGGGCCTTTAAAAAAATTGTGGACTAATTACTTTCCTCGGTATGAAAGATGGAAACATTTTAAACCTCTAGTATTGTCATCTTTCTCCAGTTTTTCTCATTCTATGGAAATAGGTGGGGGAATATCTTTCCCACATTATCTAATAATTTTACTCTTTCCCATTTTGGTTTACTATGAGTTTTTATCAAAATGTATGAAAATGGGGCTAGGTAGATGGTAGCACATGATTTGAACATAGTTTGTATTAATCGTGCTCCAACCTAGGAGAAATTGTGGCAAGATACTATAGCTACCGCAGAGTATCCACATGTCCATGTGCCTTGCCCCATGTAACAATGCAAAGATTCCTCTTTGGGTAGAATGCTATTCATGGTTAGCCCAAGATTTACCAAACTTTGGGGACTAACCGTGTAGTCGTGCCAACTCTTTAAATTTTGGGGTCTTTTCTTTTGGTCTCTTGCTCGTTGGTTAAGATGGATGTTTCTTATGGTGGGGAGACCCACTATGGGACAGATGTAAGTTCTATTGTAAAAGTATAATGAATTTGGGAACCTTATTCTAGGGATTCTATTTGGCCCTCCCCCTGTTTGTTTCCAGATTTTGTCTTAGAAAAAATAAACTTGCCCCTTATGGTGGGGAGGCTGTTTGTGTCTCCCCAAATCAGTAACATGGTTTTGTCCCTATTTTTTGTCTAACAATAGGTATTATTGTTCTGAGTTATTCAACCGCTAACTTACTCCTTTTGTAAACATTGGGATTGGAGTGTGCCCAACTGTTTTGTTGATGTAAGACTGCAGTGACCTCGTTAGTTTTCATTGTTCGTTCATGGTAAGTTTCGTGAGTCTTGTTTAGATAGTGTTTGAGGTGTTATGTTTTGGGATATAGTTTTAATATGCTCGATCATTTCCAAAAGTGGTGTATTTTTTGTTTTGTGACTGTATTCTTTTCTTTATTGATCAATTGGAGGTGCTTTGGCCTTTTGGGGGGTGGCAGAAACATGGAAATGGAGTCCATTTTGGCCTTTCGGTTGGGTTTTGTTTTTGTTTTTTGCCTTGGTGTCATTTATTAAGGGTGTACATTTTTTTGGTGATGATAATTGTCACATAAATGACTTATTTTAGGGGTATTTGTTCATTTAATTTCCATTATTTCATTATTTTGGGGGTTTCCCATACATTTTTGGAGGAAGGGTTGAGTTTTCATGATTTGGGCCAAACTGTGAGCACATTTCCAGATTAGAAAACCAATATTGATTATTTTTATAAATCATTAATTTTTAAAATTTTGCACTCATTCCACTTCTACAATGGCATTCCATAGCCTATTAACACCACCATATAAATTTGGAACCCCTAAGAATCCATAATGATGGTGTATTTTGGTTTTTATTTAAGGATTTCGTCCAGCCCATAAGCACATTTCTAATTTTAAAAAATCATTGATTATTTAATATCTTATAAATTTTTTACACTATTTCGTGGATTAAACATCCCACTTGAAGACACTTTCCCCAGAAGCACCTCTATCTTCATTTATCCCACTTTGGAGCTCATTTACATTATGGATTAGGGGAAAACCTCTCAAGCTCCCTCAAATTGTCTATATTTGAATAAGTAATTTGTCTCCATCATAAATACTTCTTTTTTCACTCTGCTTCACCCATTCCAGTTCTTACATGACCTCCTCAACCTTATCTTAACCGCACTTTCATTTTCCCTATTTTCAAATTCAGCTACTAGTGTATTTGGGGCATTTTATTCAATATGTCTCAAGTAAGGGGGTTTCCTCTCTTTTTCCTCCCATTTTCTTTGAGTTTCTTCCACTTTTCTTGAGGTTATAAAATTTATAGAAGATAGGGTTCAAACCTAGGGTTTTATTTTTTTTATTTTTGTCAATTCTTGTGGATTAGGTATTTATTTCACTTCCTTGTGGTGTAGGGGTGGTGTGATTGATGTTTTTCACAATGGTTAGAAGTTTTTTAGCACAAATTATAGGTGATTTCAAGTGTAAGCATTATTTAATGTGTTAGTTTTGATTGAATTATATTTTTATCATGATTCAAAAACATTTTAGGTGGTGAAAAAATTATATTGGTTATCATTTGTTGAGTGGATAGTTTTTGGGTGGGAACTTTGTGCAAAAATGATTGTTTTCCATATGTATTTCATATTGTTCCAAGTGGGGTTGTTCCATGATTCTTTATATTTCTTTATTAAATGTTTCTAGGTCTTATAATTCTCATTTGATGTTATATTGGAATGCCTTTGGACTAAAAGTATGTTTTTTATAAGGATTTTATCTGAAAAAGTTGGTTACAATCCTTGGAATTGTTTTTTGAAGGTTTTAAATGGTTTCTTGATTTCTATAAGTGGGGAAATTATAATGCAAAACTGTTTTTGTATAAGTGTAATTTTGAAATGGTATATTTTAATGTGAAAGGGATGTTAGGTGATGTGTAAAATCTTGGAATGGTTTTATAAAATTGTTTAAAGTTTTTTTTGAAATGTGAAAGATAAGTGAAATGTGTTGTGGGCTGTTTTGGTGTAATTATGATTTCCATAATGAATTTGAATGAAAGGTGGATTTGTGACATGTGTGTGGGATATTTGGTGTGTGTATAACTTGTAAATTTTATTATCATGTAAAAATTTTGTTTCAGGTCTTGGGGAACTTGTTTGAGCACAAGAGGGAAAACCTAGGTATTTAGGTGGGTGGACGTGTACTTGTTTGCTAGTAATGAAATGGGTTTTTCCCCTATTTCATGTAGCAAGTTTGAAGAAGAAAATAATAACTAAACTATAATTATGATGATTTTGGGTGACCCTTAGTTTATGGGTATGATCCTTACCAGTGGCTCGTGTGCATGAGAATGGATATTTTTATGGTTACATTCACCAAGATTTGAGGCACATGAGACCCACAGTAAGCTAGTGCCTAGGGTTTTTTCCCATTGTTAGTTCTCATTGGATATCTTATATTTACCATCATCATATGGTATGTTTGGATAATAAAATCAGTAGATATTTCATTCTATTTAAAAGTTTTGATTTATTTTAATGTAGGCCACTTGTAAGCGATTCTTATTTAAAGTTTCATATTTTAGTAATTGTTACTTGCATTTATTATTTACAAAACCTGCAATATTTTTGTCTTATAATGATGGTGGAATCCTACGGGGATTTGGATCACACACTACTTACAACTTTTGGTGTAAGTAGACTTGGTTATTTTTTCACAGGTTTGGGTATGGCTTTTAGTGCGAACGATTCTAGTTTCTATCAGTCATTCTTGGTGTAGTTTTATGGAGATGGATTGAGGGATATGCCTCTTTCCATGAGAAGGTTCATGGGATATACATTTTTTTTTGTTCCATTTTTTTAGTCTTTGAGTATTATTCTATATTGTGTAACTCAATTCTGAAATTTTGTAAAATATAATTTTGTTTGAAAATCCTAATTTGTTTTATTGGATTCGTTTCTTGTTTTATGTTTATAATCTCAGGTAAAAAGTTTTCAAATTTTATTTTCTAATAACCAGGAACATGTGCTAGCCCATGGGGATCTGGAATGCCCTTCGGGTCTTTCCATGGACCGGGTTAGGTGATGGTTATGAAGGCGACCAGATCTGGTTTGTGACATTAGACATACTGATGCATCGAAAGGCTAAGGAGAGTCACACCTGTCACTTACTAGGTCCAATACAGTCCTCGTATAAAAGGGTTTAAACACAATTAATATAAAAATAATATGGAAATACTATAATATTAAATATTAATATTTCCCTAACCAATAAACATAATCATAACCCATATAAAGTAATATGGGGAATGGTATCCAAATAGTACATCCCTAATTAAATTGATCATAAAAACTCTAGTGAAGTAATAAGGATGATGAAATTATAACATTTACTTATTTTATAATAATTAGAATAATATATTTTTTTCATTTATGAATACAAATATCCTAAAATTTTCATTGTGGACAATGTTATGTAAAATACCCTTGTCACGTTGAAAATAACTTTTAAAAACTTAAAATTTCATGAAAATTAGGAAAACATTTTCTTTAAGAAGAATCATTAATAAATTTAATGTATGATTCAAATAAATATGTAGTCATTATGGTGGTTAATTCCATATATTCGGTATAATTTAAAAAAATATTTTTTTCACACAATGTTAAAAAGGTCAAAAAGTACCTCGTTTGGAAAATTACAAGAATATTTCTTTACAACAATATGATAAATTATCATACATGGGTAAAAGTTTCTTTCATAAAACTTTTATTGAATGTTAAAAAAATTATTTAAAATATTTCTTTACAAATCCTAGACATGGAAAAAAAGATTTTCAAATGAAGAGGGAAATAAAGTCACTTTTTCTCAAAAATCCTCAATAATTTTAAATACCAAAGTGATAAAATTTCTTCCATTACAAGGAAAATTTAGGATTAACTATAGGATAAGAAAATATATTGGGTTTTTTAAATAAATATAAAAAATCTTGAGGGATACATAAACTTAAGAAATCACGATAAATGATTAGATTGTCAATTAAACTCTTACCTAAGGTATGATTTACTTTGAACATGTTTGAAACACCTATATAAAAAATATAGATTTTTTACATATATTATAGAACAAAATTCATATAAATCATACCCTATGTGATTTACATATTTCTTTTAGTCACCTGTTTTGTAAAAATTCATTATTTAATCACTATCTTTTGTGATAACTACTTTTTCATGTATATTTTTATTCAGTAGGTTTGGTCCTTGTACTTTGATCGGATATTATTCCACTTCATAATATTAATCATGATATAAACATAATATATTTTCTTTATATACCTATTTATATTCTTCCATAAAAATTATAGAGAGAAAAATAATTATGTTGTTTGTAGAGATGGTCGGTCATACATACGCTTGAACGTTGTTTTCATTTTATAACAGATGGAATGAAAGAAAATTTAACAATAATTAACCTTTAAAAATAAATATTATATTATATATATCATATTTAATTATTAAATCTAACATCATTATCATCCATGTAAAATATAAATGAAAAAAATAATCACATCTCTTCGTGGATGTGGTTGTACCCATATCTATATGAGTGACATTACTATTTTCCTTGGGATTTTAATGTAATAAGGTAAATATGGTATTATAATTCCCAAATTATAATTATTTCATGTGTATAATATATAAAAATTAAACCCATAATAATAACCACACATTAAATTTGGTGGTGTAAGATGAATTGTATCACTATGTGGATACGGTATGACAAACACACGCAAGAGCAATAGTTCACCTAAAAATGGGGAAATACAGTGGATGGTATTGATTTAACATTAATAATAATATTTAACTATATTGATATAATTAGGTAATTATTTTATAATAAATAACATAAATTTATAATAGGTAAATAAGAATTAAAAAAAGTTGTTGGTTAAGGTGATTACCTATTCTTTGAAAGAACTTCTTTAGATATCCTCTTAAGGTTCCAAGGGTTGGTCTATTAGAAATACAAGAACCTTTAAAATGTGTATAAGTAATTGCATAAGGGATTTTGGTGTTGTTTTTTTAATCTAAAGCTCAAGGTTATGTGTTATAGATGACAAATAGGTACTCATTTGTAGGTTTGGGTAGGGGCACTCTTGGGATTTCATACATTATTAAAATATTATAAAATTATTTTCTAGAAAAATGAAACCAAATGTTTTGGAATTAGAATTTATGGTAGGATAGGTTTTAAAATCCATCATCAAATAAAAAATTTATAGGATTTGGCATCATTATAGAACATTTATTTTTTTATGAACAACATAATCAATTTTAGCCTTAACCATTATAAAAAAAATAATCTTAAAAGGATATAATTTTATTTAAAAGGTAAAATATTTTTAATAAATAACAAAAGGGTTAAAAAAATTTAATGTATTTTTTTCAAAAAGTACACATTCAATATTGTAATGATTTCAAATAATTTAATAAAATATTTTTTTAATAAAATATCATTAATTTCAATTTTGAATCTATTAATTTCATTAATATTAAAAGTCCTAAAAATGAAGTTGTAATTTGAATATAATCATTTCAAGAATTAGTAATATGTCATATTTAACAACAAAATTCTTGGAACTCTATAACTCAATAAAATTATATTATTTTAAATATTTAAAAAATAATTATTTTTTTTCTATGAATTAAATAAATATTTTATTAGAATTGTGTAATCATATAGTATAACTAGTTAATTACTAAAAATGATAAATAAAGTAACATCAAAGATTTAATTTATTTATTCATTTAATAGAAATTTATAATCATTCAAAACATTCTATTTCCCCAATTTAGACACATAACAGATATTTAGAACTATGAGAGTGATATTTTGTAACATTATTTACATTAAATATTATACAGGTAATTTTTTGAAAAATGTATATTCTAAAATATTAATTATATCCTAGTGATATAAATGTATAATTAACTTAATTAAATAGTTTTTTTAAGTAATGGGACCCTTGAAACTCATTTTTAATCTACAATAATCTTATTTACCATTTACGAAGGAGAGATAGTCTAACATGGTTATTATTTTTAATCCCTAAGAAAATTGACCTATTTAAAAAAAATTAATATACTAGTTCCAAATATGGAATAAATTTAATGAAATTCAATTCCTTTAATAAGAATAAAGTAATTTTAAAATAATTCTACAAAATGTGATGAAAATCCTTTTTTTAAAAAATCATATTAAGGGAAATAATGCTGCTTTACTAAAAACTAGTATAAAATTAATTCGAAATACTATAATTGGATTATATTTAATCAAATAAAACTAATGAAATTTAAAACACTCCAAAATAGAATTTTTATTTGTAAATACTGTTAAAATAAAATATATTTTTCAATAAAAATTCTACATTCAACTATTTGTTGAAAAATAAATTCTTCCTAAAAAAACTTAATATTTCTATATAATAAGAATTTGATATTTAAATTTAAAAAATGATATTTTTTATCAAATAAAATTTTTAAATGTTCCAGAAATTAATTAAAATACTTTTCCATAAAAACAATAAATACCTGTTTTGAAATAAGTTTATATTTGAAAAAAAAAATCTTTTCTAAAAATTGGGTGCTTAATTCTTAATAATTATCAATACAATTTTATTTTTTATGACCACTATATATATTAAAAAATGTTTTTGATCCTATTAATATCTTCCAATTCAATGGCTAGGTTATAACAGTCATAATTAAATAATAATATATTATTCTTTGTTTAAGCTTGGTGTTGATTGTCATATACGCTATGAAATATAATTTTCTTATTTTAAACATGTTTGGTGTTACATTCTCCCCATTAATAAAATTCATCCTTGAAATTTTACTTCTATTCAGTAATCAAGGTTTTCAATTTTGAAAATTACTTTTGGTCAAAACACAAATCATTAAAATTGTTAATAAAATTTCCCCATGAAAAGAAAGAAATATAAATAATAATATGATTTAAAATGACAAAAAAATGGTTTATGAATAAGAAAACATTATTGGGGAGTGGAAATATGGACATGTGAGAGAAAAAATTCCAAAATACTATTATAGAGTGGTGGAAAACATGTAAAGGATAATGTTAACAACCAAAAAAAACAATAAATCTATGATGGGTGGAAAGAATATCATTTCATTGGGGGATGGCCCCTTTCTCTTCCAACTATCCCCCTACGGTTCCACCTAGGGTTCCCTCAAAGAACATTTTTCCTCTGAGATGATTGTACGTTTGAGCATCGTGCTTCTTTTATTTCTACTTCCATCACCCTTTTTACCTCCTTCTTCCTTCTTCCTACTCCACCTACATTCCCCCTGAAGGTTATAGTGTTCTTCTATTTTGTTCATACTTTTTGAGTCGACTAAAGATATGGTTCTCTTGGTCCCTTAGTTTCGACGTTGATTTTTTTAAGGAGGAATATGAGGCTCAATGAAGGTTATTTGCTGGTGAACCCCTTGGATGCTCAATTTAATCAAACCTCAAGTTCTTATGCACCACTTCAAGTTGGATCTTCCATAGTGGTAAAAATGTGTTTTTGGGATCTTTGGTTCATAGATTATGGATTTCAAGGTGTTTCTGGAGTTGGGTCATTTCATTTTGTTATCATATTTTTATATCATCATAAATGTTGTCTTTGTGGAGCCCTTAGCCAGCTTTTTCACTACTATATCCTAAAGTTCCTCTTTTACTCTTTGTGTTGGAATTAGATCAGTGGTGGCATTAATGTTTTTGGATGTGTGTTTAGGTGGCTGTTGTTTTAGGCATGAGGCCTTAAACATCGGTGACCTAATATTTTGAAATCGGTAACATCAATGTATGTTATTTTTTTACTGGACTAGTTTAATGTTTCCCTCTAATTCCATCATAATGTTTCTTTGGTTTCTTTTGAATCTTTTTGAATAGTTTATTTCTTATTCTGTGAGATTTTGTTTTGTGACTGGTATGGGTGATGTTTGTTGTGGATTGTGGTGTAGGCCATCAGTGGTCTATGATAGTGACAGGACAATGTTGGTATCATTTTTTTATTTTGGAACCTCTATGATGGATTTTTACTTTTATGGTGATGATATTAAACTCAGGTAGGTGGAAATATCTAGTGATAGGATGGAGATGATGATGGTGCTCTTATGTCATGATAGGATTAGGTGATGATAGTGGTTTCAGAATTGTGATGAGGTCCGCGTACGCTCATGATGGTGATGTATTGGTGACGTGATTACATCAATATTTTTTGATTTTTTTAATTCTGTAATTTTAGATATTTGTTTGGATCCTACTTTCTATTTTCTGGTTATCCCGCATCCCTAAAAAGAGGCTTTTTTGGAATTAAAAATATAATTTTTAGTTTGTCCATCGATTAATCAAAATTTAAAGTTAAAGTATAATATTTTATTATAAGATCCTTTTACTATAGTTAATGGATTATTTCACTATCATGATTGAGATTTTGAGAAAATATGCTTACTTAACAAGTATAATTTCATTATTTAATCAATTTCCACCACAATCGCATCTTTTACTACAAATGATGAATATTCAAGATGAATTTTGTTTCTTCTCAAAGCACTAAAATAAAATCAAAATGGATCACATAATAAAAAAGTGTATAATAATGTAATCCTCATATCTTTATTAATTAACCAAAACTAAAATAGATACCATAATTTAGGAAAATACTCAGAATTTAAAATTCTTCATGTGAAAAATAACACAATTTACATCAAAATATTGATAATAACCTCAAAGGGTTAATATTGTATTATTCTGCAAACAAATAACCCTACATGCCACATATCCCCAATAAACACACAAATAAAAAAATCTTTTTACCTTAAAGGTTATCTCAAACCCTTCATATTACACCTCACTACTTTAAAAGATGCCTTTAACCATTATAGAATAGGAATTTATCAGCACTAAAAAAGTGATAACAGCCACAAGATAGTTAAAAGACCATGATTTTTTTATAAATTTTGTAATTTTTGATTAAATACATCATTTATAAATGGTTTTACTTATCACAGGAAAAGGGGACCTTTATTAGTGTTTCTATAAGATCTGATAAAGGAATGTGTTGTCATTGCTTCTAAATGCACTGATAAAGGAGAATACTACAATGTGTTGTTACATCACACTATAGCACCGGAAACATGGAATATTGTATTGTGATATAATAACACACCTAAGAACAACAAATATCACAATAAATTAGAAAAAACGTATAAAAATACATAATTTAAATGAAAAAATATATAAAACACAAATATAAGAAATAAAACGCTAATATTTAGAAAAATAACACAGGTTTATAAAAGAACAAACCGCTAATACTCAAGAAAAAGATCACACATATATAATAAAAAATTATTACTAGTAATAAAATAAATAAATAAATGAAAAAGAAACTATGAATTTAAAAATAAAGTTTCATTCATTCCTATAATAATGAGTATCCGATATAATTGCAACTGATTCTTGCACGTTGCACCATTTATTGTTCATCTTAAAGAATTATCTCTATGAAAATTATATTTATAAGTATAACATAAAAGGGATAAGGATATTAATTATGTAGTAGAAAATATGATGATAGTAAAATAATATAGGATCCTTCGCGCTCAGGTTTGGTATTCTAATGTATGTTTAAATCAAAAATGACACTTGTATATTGAAAAGATGAAAATGGATTACTACTAGTCACACCAAGAATCATATTCTGTTGTGGATGATTTCAACATGGAATAAATTACATATGTATCACTTTACTAAAGTACCAACATAATATGAATGTGTTTCCTGGGTTTTAAGTACCTCACTTGTGTTTTTTTAATAAAATGTCATTTTAAACAAGAAATGCACTGTATGAGTCATTGTAGTCACATAATGGGGGGATTTTATTTGATACTTACTCCTACATTTAATAAATGAAATATGAATCATTGTCCATGATTATTAAGAATTTTTGTGTACATTTTCTCAGTCTATAGTGAGGGATACTTTTTGAACTAAAATATCAATTTCAAATTGATAACAGAAACTTAGAGTCATAAAGTTAAAATCATGTTTCAAATTTATGTGTAGCAATTTTATACACATATAAATTAGTTATGTATAATTTTTCAATAGTATAAAAATCATCTGAATGTGTTTTCTCAGTTTTGAGTCTGTTTGTAGTCTTTTTTACTAAAATTATGGTCAATTTTAAAAAAACAATGCACACTTAGAGTCATACCGATCACACCATGTGTCATATTGAGGTTTATATGACTCATAGTTGTTTCAAATGACTTTTTTTTATCATTTTAATAAAGTTTAAAAAATCAAAATTCATTTTATGGGTTTTGTGTAAGGTGATTGTTATTTTTACTGAAAATTCAATTTAAACTGGAAACATGAACTTTGAGTCATACCATTAACTTCAAATGTGTGTCTGATGTGAGACTTATTCCAATATGTAACAAATAAATTATCAATAATTTTTTATAAATTATCATAACAATACAAGCATGTTTTTTAATTTTTTAGTGAGTGCCAATTTTTGAACTAAAATTGAAATTTTAAATTGATAATAGACACTTTTAGTCATATGGGGGATATTTTGTATATAATTAAGGTGCAGTTGATTTCTACATGTAATAAATGGAATATATATCTTTTTCCTGATCTAAAAAAATAATATAAATGTGTTTGTTCATTTTTTATTATGTTATCTATGTTAATTTTAGATAAAAGGATGCACGTTGAGTTATACAGGTCACACCTTGCGTCGGTTTCAAGGGTGGATGATTCCTACAGGAACAAAATTCCTAATATATTTTTTCTAAAATTATCAATAAAATCCTAAAAATTGTTCTTCATTTTGATTATTCCACATTTTTTTATTAAAATATCATTTTAAACTAGAATTATTCACTTTGATTCATACTGATCACATTTTAGTTTTTTGTGAGACTTGTTCCTAGATGACACAAATTAATTATGAATCAATTTCCTAAATTATCAAGACAATCTAGGATTATTTTCGTAGATTATATAAAGTGAACCTTTTTTTTACTAAAATGATAATTTTGAAATGATAACAAACACTTTGAGTTGTAATTAACAATGTGTATTAGATTTAGGAATTGATGATATCTAAATTTCAAAAATGATTTATGGATCATTTTTATAATAAATCAAAAAAATATTAAATTTTTTTATCAGTTGGGAGTATGTTATTTTTTTTAACTAAAACCTATGTCAACTTTAAGTAAAAAGATACACTTGGAGTCATACCAGTCACACAAAGTGTCGAATTTAAGTGTGTTTGATCCTTACATATACCAAATTACATAGGGATTTTTTTACTAAAGTATCAAAATAATAATGTATTTTATGGTTTTTGAGTACATCACTTTTTTTTACTAAAATTTCATTTTAAATTGGAAACATGCACTTTGAGACATACTGGTCACATTGTATACTGGTTTGACATGAGACTGATTCCTACAGGTCATGAAATATGTTATTAATTTATCATAACAATATGAGTACACTTTTTTCGTTTTTAGTGAATGATTCTTTTTGAACATGAATTCTAATTTTTAACTGATAACGATCACATTGAGAAATACCAAGAAGATCATGTATCATATTATGGTGTGTTTTAATCCTACATGTCACAAATGCGTTATGTATTTTTTTCCTTAAGTGTCAACAAAATATTAATTTTTTTTCTAGGTTTTGAGTTTGTGATGTTTGTTTCAAACTAAAATTTAAATTAGAATCTAAAAATATACTGTTCAAGTCATATTGGACATACCTTTCATCGGATTGAGGTGTGGATGATTGAGTTTGTGATGTGTATTTTTATTTTAACCATATTCATCAACCTAGAATTGAAACAAATTTTCCATTTGGATGGAACAAAAAACCATGCTTCTTGAATTGCCCTATCCGAAATCACCATGCTCCTTTTTTTCTGGCTTGTTGTAAACAATTGAAATAAAAATATGACTTCACAAAATATCTATGAAAAAAATACTATGTATAAATAATTATGATATTAACTTAAAAATGGTGGATAAAATGGTTACAATTTTACCTAAATAGTAGAAAGAATTAACCACTTCATGATTGTTGTATACATTGTAAACCCATTTCATTTTTTTTGTTATCTCAATTATAGACTTGAATACAAATATCTCCTGAGAATGTGTAAATTCAAAAAAACAACCCCAAAATGAGAAAAATAATCCAACTATATAAAAAATTATTATGTTACTAATACTTTAAAAAAAATAAAACAAAAATATGAAACAATACAATAATAAATGGTCAATTTTAAACTAAAACCACAGAATTTGAGTCATACCTAGTACACTGTGTATTGATTTGTGGTATGGTTGATTCCACAATGAATTTTTATCCTTGAGTACATTCAACACTCTCGGTCATCTGATAATATTTCAGTTTGATAAACCAAAATTTTTAATTCCTTGAAGAATAAATATAAAATTTTATCATCTTAATTGAATCATCCATTATGGTTTCATGATTATAATACAAGTGTGAATTATCCTTATTAAAGAATTTATTTATTCGTAAAAAAATATTTCCATTAGTAAAAATCAATCATCATTCATTTCTTCAACTAAACAAATATTTACATATGAGTTTTTATGGAACATAATAAAATTTATTTTACTCCATCATCATAGAGAGTGAAAACTCCATGATAAACCATTTAAATTATTTTATGGAAAGAATATCATTTTGACCAATTATGTATTTTCATAAGATACTAAACTCCATTATACATTATTTACTCATTTCTAACAGTATTAAATATTAGTATATCCATTTATAGCACCCAAATGACACTAAAATTTAGTGCATCCATTATGCATTCTTAGATTGTTTAATATATTCTATTAACCATTTAAATAATCTTGGTGATTATAACATTGAACATACAACAAAAATTATTTTTTCATAAAATGGTAATATCCATATTATCATGTAATATTTATTAAAAAGATAATGATTTTTTCATTAACGAGCCTATAAACATGGATAATTTTTCATAACGAATGTTCACATGCATAATTAATATTCCTTGTATGGATTTTATAAGATGTTTTGATATTATATCATGCTTATAATTGATGTTATAATTTCCTAATTAATTCCACCACCCACCAAATTAAAACTATATTATTTTTCTTTTCTGAAATTTCAGGATTTAATTGTTGAAATTTTGTATCTCATTATTTTTTTGAGGTTTTAGATCAATGTACCACCTATTTTTTAAAATTTTTAGTCATTTGTATTTTTGTTGCTTCATTAATTTATTTCATCTGTGTTTTTAATTTATAGTGATTTCATCATAAGGATGTTTTATTTCATTTGAAGTTGTGTTTACTTTGACAAAAGCCCTCTATGATGATGATGATCACGAAATGTTGGTTTTCCTCTAATAGTTCGTTCATACACATGCTGGATTCGTTGGTTGATTAAAAACATTTTTATTTAATCCTTTGAGAGGGATAATATACATATTTTATAATCTTACTTGTTTCATATGACTATCAAGTGAATATTGTATACACAATTAAGACCCTTTATTTGTAGTGTATAAAATTCATGATCAAAAATCTACATCTATTATTTTATGGTTGTCTAGTTTGTTATTGGTGAGGGTTTTATATCCTAATTTATTAGTATTTGATATTACTTGGAATGTGATAATGTGAATGTTATCCTTGGATAATCTATTTTAAAAAATAATTTGGTATTTTTTTAAACAATTTCCCCACTTAAATAGCTTTATAAAATCACATAAACATGTGGTGAATTTTTTTTTAAACAACCTATTTGAAACACTTTCACAACGTATCTTTTCATAAGTGATAAGTGTTCTGAAAACTTTTAAAAAATTGTTCTCAAACAAAACCATGGTATGATCCTCATTCTACTCCAATTCATAATAATTTTATTACTTGCAAGCCAGTGCTTCATCTCCTCCTCTTCTACAGTCATCACTTCTACATCCTCTTTCCCCTCGGTCTTCTACTCTAACTCATATTCAAACTCATCCAAGGCATTCTCCCCTACCACCCCCTCACCTCTGCCTCTTCTTCCACCTCTACCATTACTTAGGCCTCCTCCTCTTCCATTTCATAAATTTTTTATTATTCGGATATTAACGCTTAAAAAAAATTAATTTCTTCCTTTATAATTATCCTTTATAAAGATATAAAAAATAATTTATAATAATTTTGACTCTATTTCTTCACACCTCAAATACATTTCTAGGGTCATAGTTCATACTAGATCATAAAAATAAAAGTTAATACCCAAACTTTTTTGTAAACACTCCTAAAACATGTACGATACCCACTCAACTCTCAAAGAAATTACATCCTCTTATGAGAATGATTCTTGATGGAAATGTTGACAGTATTGAGAAAATATGGACAAAAACGTTTAACAAATGTTTTTAATTAAATTTTAATTACCTTATGAAATTTCCTTTTGGGGGATGATGGTTTTTCATGATTTATGATCTCTATTATAAACTTTCGAATATAATATCCAAATTCATTGTCATTACCTTGCTTCAGGAAATATTGAAACACTGAAAAAATAAGTAAATTGTTTTGAAATAAGTTTGGATAACTAAATATTTCTATATATACCTTAATATGTTTCTATTTATAGTAATCCACATGATTTATCTATTATTACACCGAATTCATACCATGATTTTTCATATATTTAGTGACGGCCCGATCATTAAATAACTCTTGTCAAAATGCATATAGAAATACGCAATTTCAAGTTTATCATAACAATATTGACTGTTGTGTATTAAAAATTCACAATAAACTTAATTTCATGTCTTTTTTTTGGATATCCAGGAATTAGATCCAAAAAATAAATATTGGGGGTATCAATATTTTCGTTGATCAGTATCTAGTGCTACCTAAAAAACAAAAACAAATAAATAATGAGAAAATTAAAAATATATTTTATATGATTAGATTGTAGAGTTTTACTTCTATATTGTATAAAAAAAGTGTCTATCATTTGATATTTTTCAAATAATCGCTTTGAGTATCTCATATATTTTCTTCTCAATTTCTTCCTTATCCAATGTTAGTTTTTCTATATAAATGATACAAGGATTAATAAATAAAAAAAATTTCACAAAGTTTACCCTTTATATAGTTGTAATTTAAATATATGTAGAAAATATAAATAGTTATTAACTTTAATATACATATTATCTCACTATTTGGACATTATTATTATAAAAATGTACCTTATATATATTCACAACCAATAATCCTAGACATTCGTGCTTGAGAATCACATTTATAGTCTCAAGGCCAATTACATCTATAATGACAGTTCCATATATTTATTTTTGAAATATAATTTAAGAAATATTTACATATTTAAATTTGGCCTCTTCTGTATGTTGTAATGATAATAAAGGGTTCTCTACAATTAGGGGAGAAGGTTCTCCAAGAAAGTTGTTTTGTTTTCTTGGTTGATTCACTAGATTTCCTTGATCTGACCGACCATTTCCCTATCAATTTACCCATATATAATATCTTACCTCACTTCATAACTTTTTTCAAAAAATGTTATAAGTTTTTCTTGTGAAAACAAATTTGTTATAGACATACCTCATGTATCTTTATAATATTAGACGGTCATTCTGTCAAAGTTCAAATAGCATCATTGAACATTGTAATATTTAAATCTTCAAGTAAAACAATAAACTCAATTTTCAGCTCATGAGCTACCTCAATCACTGCTATAATGTAATTTTTTTTAATTGTGGTGTATCTTGTTTTCTGGGATATTACACATCATACCCATCACAATAAGGTAGTGTGTGGGTGTTCACAGATACAAATCACATACAATTGTACCCTACACAATTTTAATTATATAAAGTCATCATAAGTTGTTTGATTCACATTTAGGAGAAAGAGAAATGAAAAAATTGATTACCTTAGGTAAATAATGTGGTTGGGGGATGACTAGCCTCAAAGCTAGTGTGGTCATTTGGTTCATGTGGGTATCTTCATTCCACCTCTAGTTTACATTCATCCTTTCTTATACTTTGTTCTTCCAAAACATATCGGATAATAATATCTTGCAATGAGTCTATTTGTGTCTTAAAGTGTCACACCATATTATATTTATACGCATGTTGTTTTATCTTCAAAAAATATGTTTGAGGAGACACTCTAAAACCTAATCCCCAGACACGGTCGTACTATTCAGGCCGTTACAAAGCTACTGAACGTGTTTTTTCTTCAGGAACGGTCCCTGCCAATTTTTATGTCTAAACCGTATAAAATTAGTAACGTAAATAGTTATTTTTATGTAATACTTTTATGAAGAATAATGAATTACTATTATGTCAAGCCTACACATGTTTCCCATACTAGTTTTATGTTTTCATCAACTAGTTTACCATCCTTAATTATGCTACCACCTTCTATAGAAGATAGTGCGGGATGGAATTGGTTTCATATTCTGATTCGTTAATATGAATAAAATAGAATATGTGTTGTTTTATATCACAAAAATATTATTGATCATTTAAAATACATTTCGATTTCTTCTCATGTCAAGTGTACCCCATCCCAGCTTTTTGATAGGGTTATATTGGTTTTTATGCACATTATTTATTTTCGGCACTCTTTTTTGTTTCATAAATTAAAAAATTATAATCAAATTTGTTAAAGTAAATAATTTAAAATGATATATTATTGACTATAATGTGCCTAAAATGAATTCTAATTATGTCAATTAATGATATAAATCCATATTTTTTTTATAATGAGTGCATAACTATTCAGTGGGTGGGGCATTACTTTCCCCTTAGCATCCCTAAGAAGTAAATTTGTAAGAAGATTCTAGAACCCACTATGGGATTTTCCAATGGCCATAAACAATAATAAAAAATTGTTTTTATCCAATGATATGGATATCAAAGGGATAGATAAAGGCACTCCTAACCCCCCCCCCCCCGTTGTTAGAAAAAATTCTCTTAAAGAGGACCCCTTATTGGAACTTGTAAAAAACATTGATAAATGCCCATCTTTATCAACTGTCATAAAATAGTGCTGATTAAAGGGGCCTTTGTCAGGGATTCTAAAAAATCACTAATAAAGGAGGTATCTTATCAGTGGTTGTAAAAAAGTGTTGATAAAGTGGATCTATTTATCAGTGTTTTTTATTATTGTTGATAGAGACCCCCCCTATATTTATCAGTTTTGTTTTACAAGTGCTGATAAAGGGAATATTAGAAAAAACATTTTATTTTATTAAAAATATTATATAAATATAAAAATATATTTATATTCAAATAAAAAATTTAAATATATTTAAATTCATATAAATATAATATATATTTTTAAAATTTGTTTTAGATGATGCTATAGAGACATTTAAACATAATATATAAGATATATTGTGAAAATGAATTATAAAATAATTAAAAAATATTTTTATTCAAAAATTTTATAATTATTATTGAATAATATTCATTTAATAACAATTTCCTGAAAAAATCAAAAAAATAATAAAAGATATAATATTCGTTCAAAACGTGACTTGAACTTCAAAGGAGCCAAAATTTTGATCAAGGTGCATGTTTGGGCTCTAACACATATCAAATTGATTCTTAAGACAATCTCTAGACCACTAGTAACATATGTATATCACTTTTACATTTTTAAGGCCAAAAAGACCCATATGACCTCCAAAATGGAGTTTTTAGTCGGGGTCCCTCAATTTTTTGACATTCAATGGATTGTCAACCTCGTTTAAGGGGTATTTGGCCATTATTTAGTGGGGACTGAATTTATTACAAGGTCTTACATTCATATTGATATTATGGATTTGAAATTTTATTACTTCTCTCAACTTACATTTATTTAAAATCAATAATATAAAAATATATACATATTTTTTTTATATTAACACATAAATAATTAATTTTATAATTAAATAATTAAACATATTTATATATAAAATATATTTCTCAATATATAAACCTTTCCCAAACAAAAACAAATATCCATTTTATTTAAAATACAAATGCGTGAATATTTATATACCTATAAAATTAATATTTGTATATAATTTTTATATAAATATATATTTTTGTGTGTGTATTAAAAAAAGATTTATATTTATCTATATATTCAATTATTTTTATATAAATATTAATATGTAATATATGTAAATAAATATTAACATTAATAATTATATTTATAGATTCACAAATATACATATATGATATATGTATGTTTGCATGTATTATTCTATATATGTATTTTAAAATATATATATATATATGAATAAAAATTGTAATGAAATAAATATAAATATATAGTTATATCATAAAATGTAAAACATAATAACATAGGGTAGTAGAAAAGGCTCTTTCTTATAAGCTGGTTATCTCAGGTTCAAAACTCACTAGATACAGGAGTACGTGTGGGGGGGAGGATTTTCTAAAGCACTGATAAAGGTGGGAAGAACTGATAAAGTGGGGTTTGTGGGGTGAAAAAAATATACCCTTTTATCTGTGGGGCCTTTATTATCACTTTTTTAGTGCTTTAAAAGGGGGCCTTTAATAGTGATAAAAAATAGATCATAATGGTTTCCTCTAAAAACACTAAAAGAACACTCATAATGTCACCCTTAAAATTTACAAAAAAAAATTATAACAAAGGATGTTTTATCATCTATTTTTTAGAATTGTTAAATGGGTCCCTTATCGGCTCCTTTTACGAGCACTGTTAAAGAAAAACCTTTAACATCACTTACATTTTCAGTGCTTCTATAATAATGATAAATCTCATTTACTAGCACATTTAAATTCACTATTTACAGTAGTGTAAGACAAATATCTTTCAAAAATATTCTAAAATAAATAAACTCTATAAGTAATAATGAAAATTAAATCAATGTTTCATTATATAATTTTTCATTATGATAGAGAAATTATATCATAACATTATAATTATATCATTTAAAAGGGTTTCCTTAATTATAGGATAGACCTGGCCCCATGAACATTAATTAGCACATTCATCTTCATTGTGAACCCAATATAACTAATGAGCATTGAATTTTTGGGGTCAATAGTTTGGTTTGGTTGATTCCAACCAATGTAAAATTTTATACCAAGACTACATGCCTTGATAATTTTATTCCACATTGTGATGATGTGTTGTTGTTTTTTTCATCAACACATTGTAGATCCCTAGATAATTATGATGTTTTATCATTAATATTATATTCTTCCTCAGTATTGGTATTATCATATTGTACAAAATACATTGTCTGCAAGAGTATTCAAACATTTAATTTGTCTTGAATACCCTCAATTTAACCACTAAAAATGTATTTGAGAAGGTTTGCATATATGATATATTGATCACATTAAAAAATGTTTAACTCCATCTTTATACACTTTTTTCAAATGATTTGTGTGCATCTATTTTGAACAAAATAGGTAATTAAATTTAATAAAATAATTACTCCACTATTATAGGTGTTATCCCATGAATACATCCAAACGAGAAAACTATAATCAACTTTCTCCCCATAATCCTCATTGATAGAGTATTTATTATGTAATTTTTTTTCTTAAGACTCATGATCCATCTATTTTGGGCGTGAACCAATGTTTCTTAAACTACTCTGAGCATTAGTCATCCCATATATGGTACCAGTGATCATTTTTTGAGGACTACTTCTATGAGTAGTTCAAAAAAATAAAATATATGGGGGATTCATATTAAGAAAAATATTAATTCATAACCATTTAGAATATATAGATGGTAATGATTATATTTGTCTCATTAAAACGTGTAATATTACAAAAATGTTAAGTTAAAATTTTAAATCTCTTCTCAATTTTTTAAAACTCCCTTGACACAACCATGAGAACATCAACTCATCCCTACTGAGCTTCATTGACTGTAATATTTGTCACTAAACCATTTCCCTCACATTTATATTAAAAATAATATCTTTATATCCACAAATTTTTATGTGTAGAGTTTGATTATAAAAATAAACAAGTGCATACTAACAGGGCCCCTTAAATATACAAAAATTCATAAATTTTAGTATATGTTCAGAGTAGTGACACTGATAATTCACATGTGAGTCAATTAACGGTGTGCTAACTAGGAAACTAGGATAATTTTTTTTTACCAACTTCATTTCATATATTTGATTTATAGTAATCATACCATATGTTTATAACGTGTTTGTTTCCTGAAATTCAATTCATTTCACAAATAAGAGGTTAACATTTGAATCATAGGGGGAGAAAAAATTATTTTTCTCTCTACGGAAATAACAACATCATAGGTACCATTAGATTCGACGCCATACCCCTAGCATCAAATACTAACTCTCTGGGATAACCATCACATGTACTTATTTCCTAAAATTCATGAAATGGGTATAACATAGTCATTTCTATTATGAAGTGAATTTGTAATATGGGTAAGTTTTAACATAATTGGTTCACTTAGGAAAGAACCACACAAAAGGTTCCATAATAAATGAGTTAAACATAACTTGTAAAAAACCATTATGAAGAAAAAACAACAACACAAATGTCAAATCAACCTCACCCTATCCCCCAAGGAATCATTAACATGTCAATAGTAAATCACATTAAAATGAATCAATAATATCATAATATTCTAGATTCTATTAATATTTTCAAAAATAAACAATCATAATATAAATGAACACCATTAATCAACTTTAATTAAATGAAAATAATTTTATAAAATAACAGTCATCATAATATAAATTTATTTTCCAATTAATTTAGTACTATTTCAAAATCCCCCCTAATAATCAACCATGTATAAGTTCTTATTGATCCCATTAATTCTATTTGAATATATTTATCATCAATATCAAATTGATAATAAATTATATATAATATAACTTTATAAAAATTATCTTGAATTCTCATGAATTATACACCCATTCAAGAACAACATATGTAGAAAATATTTTAATATATTACACCAATATGAGAAAAAAATTTAACTACCAAAATTTCTTCATTATTTCTAATACATAATCCCCAAAAACTATTAATCACTTCCACTAGTCACTCAAAAATTCTATCATCCTCCATCATACATAGATTCGAAGGGAAATAATTAGATAACATAAATAGAATGTGATTATAAAGTTAAAATAGTATTGAGGATCCAAAAAAATATTTTTAACATTATAATTACAAAAAATTAATTTCATTTAAATGGTTACTAAATTTTAATCAAACCTATTTGGGTTACCATTCCAAATATGAAAAACAAATCATTAATAGGTCCTTGAATGATGTCATTTAATAATAAAATTAGACATCCTATAACTAATATAATATTTTATACATCCATAAGAACAATATTACTCACATAATATAGTTATAAAAAATACCCATTAAAAATAAATAATATAAATAAATCCATAAATCAGAATTTCAACTAATTTAGAGTATTTCATAACAATTAATGGAACAAAACAACATTTCTAAAAATATATTGAATATTAAAAAACACATATGTAGTAAAATAAAATAGTTAAAATTCCTATTTGATATTTAAATATTTATCATTTAAATTGTGATATATTCTTTTCTATTATAATAAATGGTTGAAATAAGGATAAAATTTCCAAAAAACACATTTAATGTAAAATTATGTTTTTTACAAAATACATTTATAAACTAGTAAATAATTGAGTTAAAAAACACATGTTATTACATAATATATCCCATATTATAAACAACAACCAAAATCATGTGAAACATAAAAATTCACCCATTAATAAACAATTTTACTTTGATACCATCAAAGAAAAATAACTAATTCCATTCAGTGGATCCTTATATAAATTTATTATGGATAAGTATATTAACTCGATGGATAATATAATTTTCATTATTTTTTTAGATTATGAGAAAGTTAATATAATTGTCAAACATTTATTTTAGAAAAAATAAATGATTTTAATTTTTTATGTGTATAATATTGATCGTGAAGTATAATTGGAAGATCTGGAGTAATTTAAGAAAACATCTCAAAATTATTATTTTTTCTCTACTGATAAACAAAGATAAAGAAAGAAATGTAAATTATCATGAACAAAGAGAATTATTATATGGAAATATAGGAGGATAAATTCATAAATCATTCATGGTACACCTCTTAGATCATTATCTACATTAGTAAAAAAATATGTAGTTTTTTAACTTATTTTTATGAATCTCTAGTTGTCAAAGATAATTGATATTATGACGATGCATTATACAGTTATCTTAACATACATATGGAATTTAAGGATCATTACCATGTGTTTTGTGATATCAAATGAATTATAGTGTCACACTATAGATCAAATAATAAAGGACATAATTGAAAAAATATACAACTTCATATCTGTTAAATATGTTGTTTGATGGACCAGATTTGCATTCCTAGGGAAACATAGAATTGGTTAAATTGTTATATAGGAGAGAATATAGTGCATTAATATTTAAGGGACATCAAGAGACCACTTTTTATAGTATATAAAATTAAAAAAAATGTGTTAAACACCCAACATGGTTTAATGGTTGTACTACAAGGAATATAGGAATAGTACAAGCTAATAAACGAATCTAATTTCCTCTAAGGATAACAATTAGTAAAAAATCCTTAGATAAGTAAATAGAATTAGTGTTGTGTAAAGGTAAGTCATACTATATTATGGTAATGTGATGTCAAAATGGGCAGTAAAAATTGATAATGTTATAGGGATCACTATGTTGGACTTCTAATTCGACTCTGAAAAATTGAAAGTCATCTATTGGAAGGTTTGGCACCCATTAAAAAACATAGAAATGTTAAGAAACATAGGGACTAAATGTTTTCTAGGAAATAATTAAGGTTATTAAAGGTTAAGAACAATGAAAAAAATGAAAACCGTAGATCCCAAACAAGAAATCACTGAAAGATGGAAAAGATAGAATATGAAACCTGAGATTCTAGCCTTCATTCGTCTCAGAGAACATATATGAGGAGTGTAGGAAAAGGTGAAGTTTTGTGAGAGTGTGAGAATCGCAACTATATTAGTCATTGTTAGGGTTCTTTTAAATAAATCTGGGAAAATTTATGAAAGCTTACAAAAAAAATACTGGTAAAGATACATTTTATCAGTGCTAAATTCATAAGTGATGATAAAAGTCATCTTTATCAGTGTTTAAGAAGTAATGATAAAAGGAACCTTTATCAGCACCAATTCTTTAGCACTGAAAAGTTGTTCATAATTATAATTACACATAAATTTTTTAAAATATATGTATATAATCGTTTTATTTGTTTATTATAATTTTATAAATATTTAAATATATAGATATTTATTTTTAATTATATATTAAATTTTTAAAATATATATATATTCATTTATAAATTTACGAATACATTTCTAGTTATATATTTGTAATAATAAATAATGTAATATAATTTAATATATTAATATAATTATTTATATTTAATAAATATATATTAAATTAAATATAAAAAATATATTCCATATTTAAATATATTTCTTATAATTTAATAATTTTAAATATATGTATACCATTATATATATTTTTATACTTATATTTATATATATATTTAATAAATATATATATATATAAATATAAATATAGTAAATATATTCATAATTTAAATATAAATCTTATAATTTATTAATTATTTAAATATATAATTATTTATATATAAGTATATGAATACTTTTAAAAAATATATTTATATCAATACATATTTATAAAATTATATATATATATATATATATATATATATATGTGTTTCCCCCAAAGTGCATCTCAGTTGTAGTTGTCCATATGGGTCTCACTGAGGTCGCAAGTTTGAGTTTCGTCGAGTACATCCTTTTATTGTATGTTACATGCTTTACATTATAATGTAGCCTCTATGGATTCTGATACAAATTATATATATATTTATATATATTTTTTATTTAAATAAATTTATTTTTATTTTATAAAAAAATATTTGTATATAAGTATTTATTTATAAATATATAAATAATTTTAAAAGAAATATTTATTAATAATAATTATAAATTTATAAATATAGTAAATATACATTTATAAATATATTGGTTTAGAAATATTTATTAATGTATATATATTTAACTTAATTAATGAATATATAATCTTATATACATGTATTATAAAAATTAGTGAAATTGAAAAATTAAAAATGTGTACATGTTTAAAATATTACAAATGGATAAGTTTTATAAATTAAATATAGATAATTAAAAAATATGGATATATATTCAAGTAAAGACGAATAAATTTTAAAAATAGTAAAATATTTTAAATTAATAAATAAATAAATAATATAATATGATTAAATTCCAAAAAATATAAAAAATTAAATATGAACAAATAATACTTAACTATAATATTGTTAAAAAAATAAATCAAATTTACTGATTAAAAACATAATATATTAAATGTATCATGTTATAATGAAATTCTATAATATAGTAAAATTTGAATAAAAACATAAATATTTGGTGTATGTTTTTTAATTTAATACATTGTTAATTAAATATATGTGTTTGAATTCAATGTAATTCATTCTGTATATATGTTAAATTAAAATATTAACCAAACTTAAAAATGAATAACACATTCATATGTATATAATTATGAGATTTTATTCTTTTTCTATACATTTATATTTAATATATATTATTTATTACTATTTATAATTAATATATATATATATATTAAACATCCTCATTTTTATTAATAACTGATTCATTAATAATTATTTTAAACATTAATTTATTCATTTGTTGATTTTTTAATTATTAAAATTTAATCAATTTATATATCTATATTTAATGTATATTATTTATTGATATTTATAATATCTATATATGTATATTAAATATATTAATTCTATCAATAATTATTTATTTAATAAAAGTTTATTATTTTTCATAATTTACTCATTTCATTATTTGTCTAATTTGTTTATTCATTTTACATATCTATATATTTAATATACATTATTTTTTAATGTTAAAAAATATATGTAATTGTTTATTCAATTTATTCATTTTTATATATGATTATTTAATTAAAAAAATTGTAATTAAATTTTTGAATTTTTATTTGTTTAATAATGTGATTTTATTCTGGACATTAATCATTACTAAAATAAAGTGTTGATAAGGGGTAACTTTTATCACCGAAATATAAAATCACTACTAAATAATACCCTTTATCAGCACTAAAAAATCACTGATAACAATTACCTTTTACCAGAACATTTTTAGTGCTGAAAATGATCCATTTATAATTTTTTTAGTGCTTATAAAGGAAACCATTATCCGTTCTTTTTCTAGTGTTGTTAAAGGTCTATTTTGTAATATTTACTCCAATAAAGTAATAACAATCTTCCCAAATAATCATTTCAATTAAACATAAAGGTTATATATACCTTGATTTAATAAAACATCTCCGGAAGTTTCATTAATCACATAAAATTCCCAAAAAAATATTTGAACTTATAACATGCTTCCCAAAATAAAATTAATCTTCTTCCAAAACATCATTTAATTAAAAACATCATTCTATAACAACCTAGAATTTTATCAATGTAATATTCCTTCTTAGAATTATTTCATGTATTATAAATCCCATACATCAAAAATAGAACCCAACAAAAAAATTAATCTAATAAATAAGGAATTATAGATTAGTCATCATATAAACTAATAATAACTCCTAATATTACTATAGGATAGAAAATTGAATATAAGATAACGAGAATAGGAAAATTTGGATCTTCTCAATCCTCATAAATGAAAGAAATCATGAAAAAATATCTGGTAATAAAACATAATGTTAATAATATAATATTTATTTGAATAGGATTGTATTCATATAACCATGAGAGAAACTTTTAGTGAATGGAATAAGATATATTCATATAAACTAACAATTTCATACTGATGGAATAGCAACATAATTGTTGTAATAGTAGTATAACCAATAAGAATGTTAATTTGGCTGTAAGAATAGTAACATAACCTATGTATTTATAAATAAAATTCAGGTATCTTATAAATGAAAATATGATATATATATATATATATATATGTCATTGAATAAATGAATAAATGTTTTAAAAATTATAAATTATGTTTTCGTATTTCTATTAATATTTAATATTTATTTCTAATTTTATAAATAATAAAAAAATTCATAAATTCAAACTTTATTTTATAATAATTATAATATAATTTTATTTGAGCTTAATTAATTTTTCAGTGTCATAAAATTAGTTATAAAATAAAAATCAAATTTTTTCAAATTAATGATGATTTTAATTAGAAACTAAATTTACAATATTGACAAAATAATTTTGAAAAAATGGAGTGCATTTTAAAATTCTCCACACTAAAAAATTCTTAAGATCAATTTTATGGATTTTTCTAAAATTGTTGAATTCTTTGTGAATAGTACAATATGATTATTTTCAAAATAAGCTAAATAAATGAAATTTTGATTCACAATTGATGTATGGATGATGTAAGATCCATTATCCCTAATTGACATTTATTTTTTACTATATTTATTCAAATTAATCAACACTATTGATAGTATTGATCCAAAATAATATACAAATGAATAAAATAATCAAAAACACCCCTCTCCTCCCCATATAAATATAACCCCTCACCACCCCTTCACCTAACATTATCTAAGACATTTATATTTACTAAAATCTTTCCAATTCCTCTCCCAAAAATATTTCCCACATAATGGTCTTGTTTATCTCATCAATAGACAAAACCCAAGGGTCTTATGGATTTTCTCAAGGAGGCAATATTCAAGTGGTAAAATCATCCTTGTTTCTCTTTTAATTTATTTTCATTTATTATCCACTCCTCACCCTCTATAAAAAGAGACATGATAACACTAGTATCAAAAATTTACTAGAAATTTTTTCTGTTTATGGAAAATATTTCATCAAATATCTTCTATTCTTCTTTCATTTTGAAAATTAAAACATTGTTTGTGATGTGTCGATTCATCATCTCTATGGACGATGAGTTTTATTTTTTTCCATACCACCTTCTAGGATAGTCATAAAAAATTTGGTTAAATCATTTTACAATATGTATATTATAAGTTTTATCTTATTCTGGAAGCAATATATAAATATAATATTAAATTAAAAGATATTAGTTCTTGACGGTCAAAAAAATTCCAAAAATTATCTAATCATTTTTAATGTTTTTTATAATGAATCGTTTTCATATCTTAATATTAAATGATACATGGGATCATTTAAATTTATATAATTAAATAAATATCATTTCATTCTAATACTGTATTTTTTCTTCCATTTTACAATGACTCCCGTAATTATACTAAACATAACCGACTAGAAAACTATTAAATGAATGTTTCCAAAATGATGAATCTAAAAATGATAAATCATAAAAATGGCCAAATATACACTTATTAAAATTTTAATAAAACAAATATGTTTATAATATGTTATGAATTAATTAATTAATCTAATTTTATTATCCAAGACAAGAAGTTAAAGTACAAAACACTTTCAGACATAAGTCAATGGATGTTTCTCTCTATTTTTCCTTTGGGTTATGATTTCTTTCTCTTTCAACCAATGTAATTCATAAATATTTGTATATAATCTTCTTATATACTATTTTTTGTTCCAAACATATTTACCTATCTAAATTCATCTTTCTTGGATGGGTAAATAAATGTTTAAAAATGTTACCTTCTTAATTCATCATAATAAGAATGACTAATTAAAGGGAACTTTCACATTTCTTACCCACACTCAAGAACACTTCACAATCTATTTTATGCTGAAATTATTATTTTTTTAAATCAATAATTTTATCATTAAAAAATAATTTAGTTATTTTCTATATTTATACAACAAATTTATGATTATGCAATTTAAATTAAACTTTAATATTTTCTTTAAACCGCACTAATGTGTCTCATTTATAAAGTTTATTAAAAACCCTTTTTACATATTTTTACATCTATTGGACATAATTTATCATGATTTATTCCTATTTTACCTTATTAATGTCCAAATATAATTTCAATTCATTCTTTCATGGACACCATTATGATATTCTCCTTAGTTATGCATTATGACATGATTATGATACTCGTTTCCATCCATGGGTAACCCTTATGTGTACTATATATGATTAATTCTTTATGTGGAACACATACTCATGAACATGTTATGATGTATGCGCCAATAAAATTCTCTAATAAATTATGTAATGTCTAGTCTCGTGATGATCCATGTATGGGATTACAGAATAAACAAAATCTGTTATGGGACATTGTCCACCATGTGATATAGTCTGGGTAGTTTTCCTTAACTCATGTTTATGTCATGTTGTATGTTGCTAAAAAGTTCCTATGTTTCCATTATCATATGATTCCATCTTCTACGTTCTAAACTTATATATTATTATTCACATTTTAGTCCGTTTACGCCATCATTTTATATCTTCTAACCAATATTTTATGCTTTATTCCTATTTCTATTTCATTACTGGGATTTTTAGATCATTCGTTTTGCAATATATTCACTATGTGATCATATTAAGATGTAGGGGATCCAAGAATTTTGGATCTCATTTTGGAATATTCTTAAATATTTTTTTTATTTTTCAATTATAGGTTCATAATCTTCCAAATAAACAAGGCTATATGCTCCTTGATTGGTATTTGATGAATAATTTTTCATAAAATCTTGAAATAATATGTGTAAAAGGCTAGGGTCACAATAGTAGTTATAAGAAATAATTATATTTATTTTGAGAGATTTGGAATAGAAAAATTTTGTAAGAAACCTAGGTATAATCCCATTACTATGGATAACCAAGATTGAAACATAGGGAATCACAAGTTATGTTATGCTCTTTAGTTCAAAGTGTATACTTTTATGTACAAATTTTTCTTATTATAATATCATTAGCTAAGTATTCAAGCCCCCCCTAAATTATACATTATTTTTTTTACTGGGTTTTAATATGAGAACATGTGCCAACAATCAACTTGATAGAAAATTTGATGAATTCTCCCATGAAATTCCAAACATGATGTGAATAGGAACATAGAACATCATTATAGAACATTATCAATAAGGTCAAGATATGTATATTAACTTGAATCATGTAGAACAACCTCCACATAAGAAAGATAAATTTGAGGTCATATCATTTATGTAAAACTTACTTCAATTATTAGTGGATCTTAGGATCTCATTATTTTAGAATAGTTTATTAACTCTATTGAGAATATATAATATATCCTACAATGATTAGAAGAAGAGAAAGTTAAACAGGTGGGGTATAGTTTTGATGGGGAAGCTAATATTTGTTGAAAACTAATAGAGAAAACTGAGTATAAATAGGAAATGGATTCCATGTAAAGGGACTCATTAAAGAAAACTATTTTTTAATCAAATATTTTCTGAACTCTTCATCATAATATTGAGAGGAATTTTATTAGTCTTAAGAAGAAGAGAGAAGATCCTATCAGAGAATATGAGGAACAATTCACCCAGATTTCATGGTATTATTCCATCCATGTCCTCAATACTTTAAGTATGTTGGATAAATTCTTTAGTGTGTTGAACTTGACTCTATGAAAATCCATATCTATTATGTACATTAATAGTTATGAAGAGATTTTTTATGTACTCTGAAATATTTGAAGGAGATCGTTGATTCTAAGTGGACTCATGGGATTGGATACAATAAATATAATATTGAATTTTATTTAGGAGGTCCAAAAGAAAAATATTGTGGAGGAAATAAGACCTAAAATCCCACTTTTCAAAAGTGTGGGATGAAATATTCGAGAAACTACCTAAGTATAACCAGCAGGTGCTTCAAATGAGTAATTGAGGGGCACCAAGCTAATAAATGATGAAGGAAAATGATGAAACCCACTAATGAGGAAGTGGAAAAGAAGTTTCAGATGTGGAATATGCATATTATTCAGTTTTCTAACTACAATGAACATGGTAACTATGTGATATAATTCTCTAATTTATGGGTTTTTTAGGGGAAATCAATGAAAACAACCTACAAGTTAGCAAGGAATGGAATATGATATCTCTACTTGTTAGATAGATCCTAACAATGATGTAGTGTCAGGTACACTATTTATTCATTAAATAATATTTAACATACTTATTTATTATAATTCTACACATTCTCTCCTAAATTTTATGTTTAGTTTTATATTCAAACACCACCTAAAAATATGGAAGTTGAGTTTTTTGTGATAATAGTAAATGGGGAAATTATTGTATCTGAAGTATATATTAAATCCATAGTCAGTGTTTGTAGATTTCACCTCCCATTAATTGTTATCTTGATTAATTTGGTGTTTTTTAGAATATATTGGACATGGATTAGATATATTTATATAAATCCATCAGTAAATATTGAAAATGGTAGATCACCCCTCATATCTGGAGGTATCCTCTACTTATGTACAAGTGTAAGGAGGAGGATGGATCTCATTAAAAATAACCATCTAAACTATGGATATTATTTTTTATGAGAAATTATATCTAGATAAAATTATTGATACAAATTACTGGATCATGCTCGAAGACATTACCATTGTGAGGGACTACACTGGTTTGTTCCTTAAAGAAATGGGTTGTATTCCTCCTAACTGAGAGGTTCAGTTTTCAATTGATCTTATACCTAGACCACATACAATATCAACATCACAATATATATTTTCCACCATTTTGTTCTAGGAATTGAATAAAAAGTTACAAGAGAATCTGTGCAACTCTTTTATACACCTGAGTGCTTCTCCATGGGATGTGTCATCCTCTTCTATAAAAAAGATGGCTCAATTAACCTTTTCATTGATTATAATGATCTCAAAAAATCACGATAGAAAAAAATATCCCCTACCAAAGATATATGATATTTTCAATCAATTATGTGGGCCCAATTATTTTCCTAAGGTTGAACTTCAATTAGGATATAACCAATTAAACGTGATGAAAGAATATATTACCAATATTTCCATTCGAATGAGGTATATAAAGTATGAGTTCATTTTTATTTTCGTCAGAATCACTAATATTCGATTAATTTTCATAGAGTTAATGAATATAGTCTTTTGAGGTATCATTTACAATTTTTTAGTAGTATTTATAGATGAGATTTTGATATACAGAAAGTGAATAGAGGAACACGAAGAGCATTTTAACAATGTGCTAAAGACATTTCAGAGCGAGAAACTCTATAAAAAGTGTAGTGGATGTTAATTTTTAATAGAGGAAGTATTATTCATGAATAATTTTATCCACATTAAAGGAATATCTATGAAACCTTCTCAAAAAATGCAATCGAGGTGTGTTTCATACCAATATCTGTAATGGAGATCTATAGTTTCCTTGGTATATTGGGGTATTAACAATGATTTTTTTAATAATTAATCATGATTTTAAAACCCATTATCCATTATTACTAGGAAGTGAGTGTGGTGTTTTTAGACTAGTAAATGTGTGGAATTCTTTAAAGAGTGGAAAAAGAGGCTTATCATTGCACTAGTACACACACTACTGATAAGTGGGGAACTCTTTTTGGTATATTGTGAAGCTCAAAGAAGGTATTAGGTTATGTAATGATGAACAATGACAAAGTTACAATCTACGCCTCAAGGTAAGTAAAATATCATGACCAGAGCTATACCATGCATGATCTAGATTCAGCAGTTGTGGTCTTTTCATTAAAAATATGATTGAATTAAATCTATAGGTAGAATTTTGAGATATATACAGATCATAAGATCCTAAACTATATATTCATACAAAATGAGCTTAATATACAAAAACGAATATGGTTATAGATCATCAAATATTATGAATTTTCAATCCACTACCATCATAGTAAATTAAATAAAGTGGAAGGTTCTCTATGTTGAAAGGATCGTGTTAATTGATTAATGGTGAGTGTGAGAGGGATCCAATATTTGTATACTTTTAATGGATAGACATGTAATTTATAATCTAAGGTAAAATATCTATCCATTCACTAATGATTGATCAAACATCTCTTATAGAGAAAATCAAGGATACTTAAAGAAAATATATTGAGATTTTAAAAAGGTAGAAGCTATAAGAAAGGGGTAATATTCAATGTTCAAAATTTATGAGGACGTTGTCATAAGATTTGGGTAACAATTATGTGTACTATGAAATCCTGAAATAAATAAATATATTGTGAATGATGCACATAACTCGACTTTGTCTATCAAAATAGGGAGAAAAAAGATGTATCAAGGTCTCTATGAATACTATTGGTGGTATAGTATGAAGAAGGATATCACTAAATATAGATAAAATTATCTATTACGTTAACAAGTGAAGGATAAAATAAAAAACTATAAGGGGATGATTCATCCACTACCCACTCCTACATAGAGATGTGAGATAATAACTATGGACTTTGTAACTGGACTTCCAAATATTTCTAGAAAAAATATTGCTCTATGGGTCATTGTGGATAATATTACAAAGTCATCTCATTGTTTTGAAATTTGATAGGAATTCCCACATGACGAAATTTAATGGATATATGTCATAGAATTAGTGATGATGTATGGAGTACCATTATCGATTATATCGTATCATTATCCAAGATTTAAATAAAAGTTCTGAAAAATTATCTAACATGCGATAAACACTAAGCATAAATTTGTTATGTCTTATCAACCACAAAATGATGGCCAAAATGAGTGAATTATTTAGACATTGGGTGAAATGTTGAGAACATGTTATATAGACTTCAAAAGAAGATAATATCTTTATCTTCCACTAGTCATGTTCTCTTACAACAATAGTATCCACTCAAGCATCCCAATGGCTCAGTATTAATATATTTATAGGAAAAGATATAAAACACCAAGATACTAATATGAATTCGATGAATGTACATTATTGGGACTTGAAATGGTCATGGAAATGGTAGAAAATGTGAAAAACATTACAAAGAATATCAAGGCTTCTCAAATTCTATAGAACTTCATTACAGATAATAGTTGACAGGAGCAATATTGTGAGGTTGGAGACATGATAATAATACACACATCTCCATTGATAATATTCCTTATATTTGGGATAAAATGAATGCTAAGGCACAAGTACATTGTGACAACTGAGTCCCGGTGCAGCACAGGCACCCCGCCTTAACATGGCCATCGGGTCCTGGTCCACCAGGTACCCCAGTTGCCCCCACAGACACATGGGGCCCACCCCAGGGTCCACCCACGTGCCTGAACGGGTTATCTGACTAATGATTGTCCCCATATGCCAACACATGTCCTTTCCAGTGTGCTTTGTCCTCACTCACACACACCCTGGGAAACATCCCTGAAGGTCACCCATCCTGATCACTACTCCAGGCCAAGCACGCTTAACTGTGGAGTTCTAACCAGGTAGGCTCCCAAAAAGGAAGGTGCACCTTGTTGACATGAGTCATATCATTTATCCATTTAACCCTTTATCATTTGGGTATGTTACAATCACCCCCCCCCCCCCCCCCTTTAGAGCACAACGCCCTCGTTGTGGGACCTACACCTCAACCAAGGCAGTGCACCGCACTTAAGGCTGGGTTCCTCCTCTAATACCAAATGTGACAACTGGGACCCAGTGATAGCACATACACCCTGCATTTACAAGGTCGTCGGGTCCTGGCCCACCAGGTACCACCAGTTGCCCCGCAGACACATGGGGCCCACCCCAGGGTCCACCCACATGCCTGAACGGGTTATCTGACTAATGATTGTCCCCACAGGCCAACACATGTCCTTTCCAGTGTGCTTTCTTCTCACTCACACACACCCTAGGAAACTTTCCAGAAGTTCACCCATCCTGATCACTACTCTAGGCCAAGCACGCTTAACTGTGGAGTTCTAACTAGGTAGGCTCCTAAAAAGGAAGGTGAACCTTGTTGACATGAGTCATATCATTTAGCCATTTAACCCTTTATAATTTGGGGATGTTACATACATAATCCAATTTCATATTCTATATTTAATTGGTGATTTGAAGTATTTACTAGCACTTCCACCAACCATATCTCAAGTATATGATGTATTTTATGTATCCCTCCTGAGGAAGTACATATTAAATCCCTCACATATAATAAATTTTGAGTTGATACATCTTTAAAATTGTCTCTATTGGAGTGAGTTGTTGATTCAATTCTTGGACCGTAGATATAATGTTCTATAAAACAATAATACTCACCTAGTCAAAGTGCTATGAAGGAGCCATATGTTTGAAGAGGTTACATGGGAACCATAGAAAGAAATGAAGAAGATGTACCCTCACATATTTTCAACAAAGCCTTTGAAACAAAATTTTGAGGGTAAAATTTCATAATGGGGGAAGAATGAAACGACCCAAAATTTTAACAATGAAATTTAACTTCTTAAAATTATATCATGTTGTATAAAGCACATAGATCACATAGAAAATGAAATAGAAACATCATTCTATAAATAAGGATTAATAAATAGGTAATCAAATAAACTAATAAGAATGAACAATATTATAGCGGGATAATAAATAGAATATAGGATAACAAGAAGATGATAATTTGGATCTACTCGATACACTAGAATGAGCACACTCATGAAAAAAGTTGTAGTAATAAAAATTATTTTAATAATATAATATTAATTTTGAAGATGAATTTTTATAATTATCCTTGATAGAAAATATAAGTGAATGAAATTAGAGATATTTATATAAATTAAAGAACCAAGACTGATGGAATAGTTCATGGACAGAAAGAATAGTAATATGACTATTAGGAATTGTAATCCATTAGTTAGAATATTATCCTTAACTATAAATGTGTAAATAAAATTAGTGTATCTTATAAATAAAAAATTGATATATTTATTTCATTGAAAAAGAAAATAAATTTTTTAGAATGATAAAATAACTGTTGTTATTTCTTAAAATAAATCTGTTTATTTAAAAAAATTAATTAATATTAAATTTATTTTCATAAAATAAATTTATAATTTTTTTTTGAATTATAATTATAAGATAATTTCATTCAACCATAATAAATTTTTCAGTGTTCGAAAATTAGATATAATATTCAAATCATAATTTTTTGAATAAATGACTATTTTAGTTAAAAAATAAATTTCTCATGTTTAGATAATTATTTTAATAAATTTATTCCATTTTTTAATTCTACACAAAGAAAAGGATTAAGGTGTATTTTTTATGTTTTTCTAAAATTGTTGAATTTTTTATGAATAGTGAAATACGACAATTTACATTATAAGATAAATACAAGAATTTTTTAGCCATGCATGATATATGGATAATTTTAGAACCATTATATCATAAAATCATTCATTATTTACTTTATTTAATCATATGAATCAACACTATTGATAGTGTTGAGTCAAAATAATAATAAATAGAATAAAATAATCAAAAAGACCCATCACCCCCTTATCCTCACTTTTTTTTAGCAGTCTAGATTTAATAAATTATAAAAAAATTATCCCAAGCCTCTTACCCAAGTATTTTTGTTTTTAGTCTCACCAAAATACTAAACTAATGTTCCTTGAGGAGGTTCTCAATGAGACGTGATCTAGATGTAAAATCACCCTTCTTTCTCTTTTTATTTATATTATATTTTTATTCTAGAATCACCTTCCCTATCCAATGTGAAATGATAACTCTAGTATCAAACATGTACTCGAATTTTATTTTGTTAAACTAATATCCATCATAAAATATCTTTTTTCTCATTTTATTCTAAAAATAAAAAAAAATCATCTGTGACATGTTAATTCAAATCCTTCATGGGCGATGAGTTATCGTTTTGCATTATGTTTTTCAAGGCTGGTCATAAAACCATTTTTATGTTTAAATAATATTATAATATGTATTTTATTACTTATTTCATCTTGTAAATTCAATATATATACATGAAATTAAATAAAATGATACTAGTTTGTGATGGAGGTAAAACCACCAAAAATAAACTAATCATTTTTCGTTAACATTTTATCTGAGGAATCATTATCATAAATGAAAAATAAAATATATATGGGATAATTTATATTTATATATGTATATTAATTACATTTCATTAAAATTGTATAATTTTTCTTCCCTTTGAAAATAACTTCAATATTTATACTCGAAGGAACTAACTGGAAAGCCCTGAAACAAAAACTCCCCAAAGGTAAAATTAAACATTACAACTCCTCAAAAGGACCATAGATAAAATTAATAAAATTATAATAAATTAAAAACATATATATAATGTTATAAATTAAATAATTAATTTTTTTAATGAAATTTAATTTACTAGAATATTAATTGAACCTACATAACTCTTTTAGACATATGTTAAGGGATCATTCTGGACCACCATTTTTTCAATATGTTATGATTTCTCTATCTTTAGCATAATATAAATTGTAATTAATCTTATTTAGTCCTACTTTATTCTATTTTTATGTTCCAAAAATAAATACATAGTAAAATTCATCTTTCTTTCATGGGTAAATACTTATTTTAAATGGTTATGTTTTCAATTCCTTCTGATAAGAAAGACCCATTAAAGGGGAATTTCTCATTTATGTCCTATTTTTTAGTACACTTCATAATCTATTTTTTCCACCATTATGTTTTTAAAATAAATAATTTAATCATTAAATACTATCTTATTTTATTTCTTGTATTTTATAAAAAAATTATTCCTTCATCCTTTTTAAATGCTCATTAATATTTTCCTTATACCGCAATAAAGTGTCTCATTTATAAAGTGTCTTAAGCACTCTTTATACATGTATTCAGTCTTTTTGGCATAATTTAACACTATGTGTTAAAATATTACATTATTTATTTCAATTTATAATTTAAATCCATTATTTCATAGACACCATTATGATATTATCTTTAGTTATTCCATATGACATGATTATGATAACCATTTATTTACATGGGTAAACCTTATGTGTACTCCTTGTGTTTTATTATTTATGTGGCACCCAAATATTTGAACATGTAATGATAGGTGCACCCATATAGAACTAAATTGAATTAGATAATTTTTATTCTCATTATACATCATGTGTGGAATTAGAGAGTAAACCCAATCCATTATGGCACTTTTTCCACCATGTGATATTATCTTGGTAGTTAACATTGACTCATTTTTTATATCATATTGTATATTTCTACAACATTAGTATGTTTTCATGATCATATGAATCCATATTCTATGTTCTAGGATTCCATATGATTATTCATTTCCCTTGACTTTTAATGTCATTTAGTTATGTCTTCTAACCCATATGCAATGACTAATTCCTATTCTTATTCCCTTACTAGGCTACTTATCTCATCCCTTTTCTCTATGTATTCCCCAGGTTATCCTCTACAAATGTAGTATCTGAAAGAAAGTTAAGAGCTCATTAAATAAAATTAATAAAAATATGTTTTTGTTTTTTAATTATATGTAACTAAACTTAACAATACCCTAGACTATATAGTCCTTGGTTGGTATTTAATTAATAATTTTGATTAAAATCTTGTAATAATATGTGTAAAAGTAATTGGTTGATATACAGACCTACCAAAATATCATGTAGGAAAGTGGTAGGCTCTACACCCTTATCTCACATTGGTTTGGTTTAAAACTCACATCATTTTAGATGTAAAGGGTTATTTCTTGGGCAAACAATAATCCTTCTTTTGAAACTATATTAATACAATTTATATAAATTTTCAGATATAATTAATCACAAAATCACTTTTTCACTCCTATTTTTATATAGATGATATATTCCCAAAATTTACTAACTCTTTTATCCTAATAAACCATAAATACATCATCCTCAATAATCATATTAACCTTTAATGTTAGTAATTACTTTTAACTTTGGTCCAAATAATATAAAATAATTATTCCTCAAATAACATTTTATCTAGAATATACACTAAACCAAAGGGGTGTTTTCCTATAAATGACTCAAAAAATAAAATTAATCAAGTTAACCCTTATCAGATAAAACCTCAAAAGGGGTATATATACTTTTAAACATATAATCAACCATATAATTATCATCCGAAAACATTTTAGGTTTTTTCCATTTTGTTATAGAATATAATAGGATTGAATGGATTATATTCAATAATTCCTCATAATTGTGTACATAGAAAAGTAAAATTGAACCATGAATATCCCTTAGATGAATAAAAAGTGGTTCATTGTATGGTCACATTAACCATGTACAAGAATGATGGCCAAGATATACTCAGCCAACTCTTCTTAGGTTAATTACTCATAAATGATTTTTTAAAATCATGTCTACTTATAGTTTCAAAATCATGATTTATTATTTAGAAAACCAAAGAATCTCCATTTAAAAAAATTATTCAATCATGTACATAGACATATCATAAAAATATGGAAAAGGGATATGTTCCCTAATATAGGTTTTTCTATATCTAGTAACCGAATTTTCTAGAAAACTTTCTCTGATAATAATTGTAAACACCCAAACCCTAACAGCCCAAATTTAGTGGTTACATTATTATATTGGCACTATATATAGGGAATCAAATCTCTAAGGACCAAATATTTAATTAGTGTTTTTAAACTAGTTAAATACATGTATCTCATATTATAATTGAAAACATAAAATACAATATAGAACTGTATTTTAAAAACCTTTATTCCCAATATAATATCCTTGAATATCAATCATAAAAAAGTTACTATAATACTAGATAAAGGAAACATAATAAAGGGTTTATCTTAGATGATTATAAGGGTATGCATACATCAGAAACTACCATGAATAAATATGAAATAACTAATATGGAAAGGTAGATATATGAAAACACATTTCATTAAAATAATAACATGGGCATGAATAATGGTATGGAAGGAATAAATAATGATAAAATAATACAATATAAATATTCACATGATCTTAAAAATTATGCATGGATATCGTAATCAAACAAATAATCACATAGATATCAATAACTAGTATCTTGATGAGGTAATTAATATTTTTGGGTAAACTTAACATACAATCAAGGACTCATGTCAGGATATCATACATAAATTTGTATGTCCACATACTAAGAACAATTATTGTTTGTCTCATGAAACCTACTAATGCATCAAGGGGCTATAGAACACACTAACCATAACATACTATGTTTTGTGAAATCCTCTTATTAAGGGGTTGAAACATAATCAACATAATTATTTCTATTTAAAAACCACCATATGAAATAATAAATAAACATAATCATTATCAATCCATTGTAATATTGAAAATTATATCAAAATAGAACACCACCAGTCAAACCTATTGTAAAGGCCCTGATTCTAGTAGCCTGATGTTGTTTCCATACATTATTACATTGAAAAATATACAATTGATCACATCTCTGGGGATTGATTAGTTTTGTAGTCTTTATGAAGTAAATACATAAATGGTTCTATTATTACATTGGTATTTAAACATAAAGCATAGAAAATGAAAATAAACATTTTCCTTAACACTTATTAAAATATTTAATCTTCATAACATGGTGAATGAAAACAAAAAACACAATGGGAGATATTATGTGCTCAATAAGGGTTAAATGAAATAAAACATGAATCAATAATTAGTGAAACATACTAAATAAGGCATAGTAAATATATAAATTTAAAGAAATGAAAAAAACATTCCATTTAATCAATAAACATAAAAATAAAATGTATACATATATTTTGGTATAGTGAAAGTATTATGGGCACTAATAAGAGAATACTAAAAGAACTAAATGTTGGATCGGGTTATACCAAATATACACAAGAGGGGGTGAATTGGGTCTTTTTTAAATTCTTTGTGAGATAATGTTCTGACCTTTAACATTATTCAGATAGATTAATGCAGCAGAAATGTAAATAGAAGGGATAGACGATTTATAGTGGTTCGGGGAACGAAGTCCCTAATCCACTCCACCAATGCTATACTTCGCGAGTTTGGTGATTCTCACTATCTGGTCCCATTATCAACAGCTCATTCCACAACTGAGTATAGGAATTTGACACCTTTACAATCTAAGGAAAAATAGAGCCTTTGGGTTCAATTGCAGAACCTAAGACTCTTAGTACAATAAGCTGGTCACTCAAGATAAAAATAAGTTTTTGTTATTTGAGAATACCTTCCCGATGTTCTTCACAATTGTAACAGAATAAAATTGAAAGTAAATGGATCATCGTCTTCAGAAATAATGATCTTCATGTCAGAGTTGTTATGAGTCAATCTAGTTGTAATAAATATAGAAAAATAATTCAAAACTTTAGTAGTAGTAGATACACAATAGATCTTCAATGTCGAATGAGTTAATCTTCTATCGTCTTTCTTCTTCTTCAACAAATAGAGCTTTGTTTCTCTTTGTAATAGTAGATCTATAAGTCTCTATTATCTCAATTGTCTCTCTGTATACAAAATAATACTGGTATATAAAGTTGAGTGTTCTCCTTTTAAATTTATATCCACAAAAGTCTCCTTTAGAATCGCGATATTAAACAAATTCAAAATAATAGAGCAGTCATAACTACCCTAAAAATTCATAATGAAAATCTCCTTTTAAATTGATCCTTTGAATCATAGATAAATAGCTTTGAATGAGTCGATGATGTGATTTAAAATCATCTTTTAATCTGGCTTAAAATCATCCAAATAATTCTCTTGTAGACTGTTGCAAAATAATATCGTCATTAATTATACGATGCCAAACATAAGGTTGAACTATATAGCTTGCATCTTCTGAATGTAAGACACATCAAAAAATGTAAGGTTGATGACGCACCCTTCAAACATAAGGTTGAATAAAAATGTATGGTTGATGATAGAGGGTTGATCAAAAACGTAGGGTTGATAAAAATGTAGGGTTGATCATCCATACTTTTCTTTTCAACATTAAAATGTATGATAAATGATCCATACTTTTATAAGCTTCCAAACATAGGATATATAATCCATACTTTTCGATGAAATATAAGGTTGTTCACAAAAGTAAGCATGATGAACCATACTTTTGAGAAACAAATGTAACATTTAAAACATATTTATGGTTCTTCTTCCATACTTTTATAGTATCCCAAACGTAGGATTCCATCCTGATGTAGGGTTCTTCTTCCATACTTTTCTGAAAACGTTTGGTTGTTTAACCATATTTTTCTGATATCTCATAAAATATACACAACATTCCACCCGTACGCTACTCTTCTCTACGTAAGGTATGAAAAGTGTTTCTAGAAAACGCGTAAGAAATTCCCTAATATGTAGAGCATGAACTATGTTCTCGGAACACGCTAATGTGAACACTTTCTAAATTAATTCTCATTGTTCAAGAACATACATATTTCTTCCAATAATAAAAATATAATGAATAATAAATTCCTGAAATACACATAAAATAAAATCATTAGAAAACAGTTAAGGGTATTTGTGAGCATCAAAATCATCCTAAAGAGATATATTATTGTTCTCAACAATCTCTCCCTTTTTAATAAAAAAATTATTTTTTGTTTAAAACAACACTTTCTTAAAAATATCCCCATTTTTGATGATCATAAAACCCATAAAATAATAAATAAAAATAACTGCCAAAATAAATTACATATAGTTTATAATTTTTCTTAAATAAAACATTATTTAATTTTAACAATATTATTTCAAAAATAAATAAACAGTGTGTTATCCATAATCATAAAAAATAAATTTCTCCCCCTTTTTCTAAAGAGAAAAAATGAATAAATAAATAATTTTTTTTAGAGTAAGAACCCTTAACAGATTTAAATGTTTTAAAATTATCCTCCAATATAAAAATTAAAACAATTTAAGTAAAATGTGAAATATTCAAAATAAAATGTTTTGTTTATTCAAATTTCTCCCCTTTTGTGACATCATAAAGAATGATAGAATATGGAAGAGAACACATTTTATTGTAGCACTGAAATTAAATAAATGTTATTTTTAACTGTTTGTCAATAAGTGAATCTGGATTATGATCATATCTAAACAACGATAGTAAAACTAATAGAAACAAACAAATATAGAATGAAACATAATTTCATTGAAAATATGTAACAGTTTCAATCATGATGAACAAAGGAAGAAAGGAGTGGTAAAGGTATTAGATAACATCTATAGCCTCTAAACTAGTGCCTTGATTTCATTCAAATGGTCCCTCAGCCTTCTCATCATGCCATATCCCTACATGATAATAAGATCTCTATTATTATGAGTCATATGAATATCTTCTATCATATTTACTCTAAAAATGCATGCAGCCTTTCTTTTATCACCATAAATAGAGTAAACAATGAAGTGAACTGAGTCAGTATAGTTCTAATACATGGTTCACTTGAGGTCAACTGGTAAAATAAAAACTTTTTATTATCTAATAGAACTAAAAAAGGGGCATTATTTCCTTTAAGGTCTTACATTTTTTCATTCATATTTCTCATTACAGTTGTGATAGCCTGAAATCTTCTAATAAAATCAGGTGAATTAACTGATGTACTGGTCGCACTGAGTCTAAAAGAAACAAATTTCTGATCTATGAAAGAGCTCAATTCCATTAAATTTATCTTCATAACTATCTCTGATTTTAACTTTGCAACTTCATTTAACATTTATTTATTAAACACTTCAACTTCCCACTTTGAAACAAAACTTGCTTTTAGGTTCTTGAACTTTTTTCTATCCCTTTCTAATGCACTTCACAAAGATACATTATTAGCTTAAACATTATTAAACATTCTGATCAATTCTTCTACATAATCATTATCAAAATCAGAGGTACCTTGCGCTTGATTCTCTATTTCAGCTTCATTCTGATGTAACCACACTATAGGTAATGACTATGCATCATATTTCTATTTATCTTTCTCTTGAGTAGGATTTTCAACTAACTTTTCCTCAGAGACTTTCCCAGACTCTTCCATAGAAAATTCCTCATTCATCACCTCTATATGTACTTCAGAACCATTTTCATCTTGAATTTCAACATTTTATGGGTGTTGTACCTCATGAGAATCATCTACATCCATTTCCTCCATTGGGTTTCTAAAACAATTTCATATTGAATTATATGAGGACTGGCCACTTCTACTTCACCAGGAACAGCCTCGTTTTCTTTTTTAGCTGCAGTTTCTACTCCATCTTCTACAATAGTTTCAACATCAGCAAAAACTATTACCTCTTCCTGAGACTCTTCTACTTTTTCAACATGAGGAGTCATCTCAATCTAAGAATCTATTGGTTGAGCAATGCCTTGTACTACATAGTTTCTAATGAATATGTATCTTATAATAGGTTCAATTTCGTCTAGGAGTTCTTGAGTAGTTTGTTCATCAGCTTGAGTCACTTGATGTCTTGACCTATGAAGTTAATTTTGATTTTCCTCACCAGCTGATGGATCAACTGCTTCAAATTGTATCCTCTATGATACTGAACTTGTTCTAAATTCAGCTACTCCTTTTGATTTTGCTGGTTGGGCCTGAGCACTTTCTTCATCCTCCGTAGCTTCATCAGGAAGCAAATTGCCTTTGATAGTGCTCCAGAAATATTCAATTTTTATTAATGTACCAGCATTGAGGATATTTCTATGGTGGAATCTCACTTGACCATCCACTAATCTTATCATATCTATCTTAAAAAGAATTATTGAGATAAATATTCCAAAAGGATAAAAAACTCATCTGGGCATCTGTTTGACAACAATAATGCAGGTACCGTACCATGTACCTAGGAAAATTTAACTTGATATTGATCATTAGCATAAAAAAAACATATATATCTGGATAAAGAATCTTTTCCATTTCTGACATCCTTGGTGCAATCCCAGTTTGCACAAACATAACCAATATCTTCTGGTCCGGTTCTAAGTCTTTACAAACATTTTGCAGATATTTGTTGATCCAAACAGAAAGGACATAATATCCTCAGATTTATGTACAATATTTCCAATATTTTTTAAATAAAAATGATAAACTCCCTCATGAGGGATGTTTAGAATCTGAGATATCTCTATAGAAGAGATAGAAACATCTCTATCTTCTGTTTTCTCTATTATGGAATCTTCATCTTCCCCCACACTAAACTAAATATATTTTAAGAAATAACTAAGATCCACCTCATATAAAAGCTCAGTTTTCTCACCATTAAAAGTCAATTCAAGGTTTTGAAAAGAAAGATCTCGCTTCAGCAACAGGTTCATCTGATATAACCATTCCAGATCTATACCCTTTCATGGAAAAACATTCCTTCCTTCGGAGCGCTGCCTCTTGGCAGTGCTGGTCTCAGCCTAACCGGTTCTCTTTTTCTTGTCCATTTCTATAACAAATCTATGATGGTTTGATAAAGGATTACATTTTCAAAAGTTCAGTTTCGTATTGACAAAGAGCGGTAATGATTCGTGGGTTTGAAAGGGTTTTTGGTAGAAATGAAACAATTCAGAATTTGAAAGGGCTCTGACAGCCTTAATTCCCATGTCATCAATAATCATTACATAAATATTAAGAAAAAAATGGTATGCACACATATAAAAATAAATATAATAAAAATAAAAATTATTCTATTTGAAAAACAAATAACTAATTTATTTTAACCAGTATTAAAAATAAAATAAAAATATAAAAATCAAATGAGTAAAATGAAGCTTTATTTAAAAATAAATAAACCTAGCTCCCCCTTAATAAAATTAAACCTTGTAGTGAGAAGTGGTTTAGTAAAAATATCAGCTAATTGAATTAATGTACTTTTAAATTCTAATAATATATCATTTTTAAGAACAAGGTCTCTTAGAAAATGATGTATGATATCAATATGCATTGTCCAAGAATGATTAACCGGATTTTTGGAAATATAAATTGAACTTGTATTATCATAAAAAATAGGTGTATTATTAAAATTTAGTCCAAATTCCATAAGATTTTTTTTCATCCACAAAACTTGTGCACAGAAACTACCAGCAGACACATATTCTGCATCAGCTGTTGACTGGGAAACTAAACATTATTTCTTACTTCACCATGATACTATGGATTTTCCTAAAAAGTGAAAAATACCTGAAGTGATTTTTATATCTAGTCTACAACTCCCGGAGTTTGAATCTAAATATGAAATTTAATTAAAATCAAACATTTTTGGATAAAGAAGAGATTGAAAATAGTTCCTTTTAAATATCGAAAAATTATTTTAATAGAATGTAAATGAGATTCTTTAGGATTTACTTAAAATCTTGTACAAAGACAAAATGAATAAATTATATCTGGCCTGATACCAATAAGATATAATAAACTACCAATCATACCTCTATATAACTTATTTTCAATTAATTTCCCAGTTTCTTCCACATCATGTTTTATATTAGTACACATAGGAGTTGTATATGTCTTGTTGTTTTCAAGTACAAATTTCTTAAGTAAATCAAGTATTGTAATTGCTTTGGTTTAAAACATTTCCAAAATCTTTTTGATAAATTTGAAGTCCTAAAAAGTAATTTATCTCTCCCATCATACTCATGTCAAATTATTTTTTCATTAGATTTGAAAACTCCTAACAAAGAGATTTATTAGTTGATACAAAAATTACATCATCAACATAAATTTGAACCAATAACATATTGGAATTTATAGTTTTCATAAATAGTGTTGGATCTGACATTCCAACAGTAAAATCATTTTTCAAAAGAAAAGAGCTTAATCTTTCATTCCAAGCTCTAGGTGCTTGTTTAAGGCTATAAAGAGCTTTAGAAAGTTTAAAAATAGAATATGGTATTTTGGAATTTTCAAAACCAAGAGGTTTCTCAACATGAAATTTCTCTATTAAATAAACATTTAAAAAGTAAAACTTAACATATATCTGAAATAATTTAATGTTCATATGAGATACATAGGCTAAAATGATTTTAATGTCTTCTAATCTTGCTACGGATACAAAGGTCTCATCTTTATCTATACCTTCTTCTTAATTATGTCCTTTAGCTAGTAGTACTTCTTTATTCCTAGATATTCTTCTTTGATCATCTTGTTTATTTTTAAAGACCCATTCTGTTCCTATAACTGGATAATTATATTGTCTTACAACTAATTTCAGACATCATTTCTTTTGAAATGGTTTAGTTCTTCTTACATATATCATCCAACTTTCATCATCTAAAGATTCGTTTATTAACTTGGGTTCTAATTTGGATTGAAAGGGAAAAAAACTCAACAATATTTCATATGTTCCTTCTAGTTTTTATTCATGTGTTTAAGACTACAATTAAAGATTCTAAAGGGTGATTTTTTAGTGTCTTTGACTATCTAGGTAGTACACTTATAGGTTCTTCGGTATCATGTTCTTTTGGACTGGACTGAATTTTATTTTTATCTTTTTCAAACTCATCTTTCAGGTTCTCAAGTCTCATGTTATCATTAGAATCAAGTTCATCTATTTGATCCCCATTTTCTCAAAGGTATTAGATTCATAAAATTTCACATGAAATGATTCTTCAACAATACTTGAATTTTTATTAAAAACACTTCAAGATTTGGAAGTAGCAGAATATACTAAGAAAATTACTTCATTAGATTTTGGATCAAACTTACCAAGATTGACCTTGGTGTTTAAGGTGAAAACCTTGCATCCAAAAACATTGATGTAATTTACTTTAGGTTTTCTATTATTCTCGAGTTCATGGGGTGGATTTTTCAAAATTTGTCTAATTAAAACTCTATTCATTATATAACAAGTTGTACATATAGCTTCTTCTCAAAAATAGGTAAGAAGGATGTATTCATTTAGTATAGTCCTAGCCATTTCTTAAATAGTCATATTTATTCTTTCGACAATTCAATTTTTTTGAGGTGTTCTTGGGGAGGAGAAGTTGTGTCTAATACCCATATTTGAGAAAAATGAATTGAATTCTAGATTCCAAAATTGTCCACCATGATCACTTCTTAATGAAATAATTTTAAAACTATTTTCATTTTAAATAGCTTTGAAAAAACATTCAAATAATGTAAAAGCATGATTTTTAAATTTTAAAAAGAAACTCCATGTAAATATATAATATTCATCAACTAAAAGATATAGATATAATTTACCATCCTAGCTTGCTACTCTTTAATTTCCAAACAATTCCATATGGATAAGTTCGAGAGTTTTAGATGTAGAAATTTTGTTAATAGATTTGAAGGTTGATTTGTGTTTCATTCCAAGTTGACATGCATCACAAAATCTACCACTTTCAAACTTTAGACTAGGAAAATGAGAGACTAATTTCTTCTTAGATAACATATATAAAGCATATATTTTTCAATTTCCACTTCTTATATGCCATGTCCATGATTCATTTATCATAGTTGTTAAACAGTTTACCTGTTGTATACACAATGAATTTAAATCTAGGGTATACACATTATCAGTTCTAGGTGCTCTAAATTTAATCAGTTTATTTATGAAAATAGAACATCAATTGTTAGATAAATAAACAGAATAACAACCGTCACAGAGTTGAGATATACTTACTAGGTTGTGATTCAATCCTTTTACATAAATTACTTTATTTATTGAGATAGCTTCTGGATCTTGAACTCGTCCAATTCCAATTATATTTCCTTTGGCATTGTCACCAAAAGTGACTAGTCCAACATCTTTTTGAGTTAGTGTAGTGAAATTCAATTAGCTTCCAATAATATGAATTGATCATCCACCATACATATACTATATGGCCTTTTTTATTCTATGACCTACTTCCTGCAAATGAATTTAAACAAATTTCTTTGGTACCCTTATTCTGTTGGGTCCAAGAGTGTTAGCCCGCAATGATCTGGGAATCCAAACATTATTATATTTTATAAATTTAGCAGAATAAAATAAATTATTTGATACAAAATCATTCTTAATTCCACTTATTTGAGGTTGTCTTAAGAAAACGTTTTTAGAAATATGTCCCATTGTCCCAAAATAAATAGAATTTAATCTATTTTTCTTGGAATAAAATAATTATTGTACAGCTCAGGTTTTTCACCTCTACTTCCAATTCCAAATCTTCTGTTCTTAATGATAGTTTTCCCAAGTATTTCATTCAACGAGTTTTCTCGTTTGTTTAAAACAAGGGATGCAGTTTATAGGTTTCTACTTCATTTTTTAGTGTTTTTCCTTTGATTAATAATCTGTATTGTTAGTGTAAATTGAATTATAATTTTAGTTAACTCCTTATGTTGTTTTAGTATTATATATCTTTCATCTGAAACAGCCTTGTGAATGTTCTTTAAAGACGTATTCTTCTTAAAAAGAGAATCATATTTTTCTTCAAACATGTTGCAGTAGGCTTCAAGTTTTTCATTAGAAAACCTTGTTTCATAACTAGAGTCAGAATTAGAATTAAAAGAGTAATATGAGTGTCCCTCATTTGTTTCTTCCATAGAGCACATGGTGGATTTCAGATTTACTACTTCCTTCTCGGAGTCTGATTCTGATGATCATATAGAGTATTCAGACATAATCCATGTAGATTTCATTGCTTTCTTATCTTTTTTTTCTCATAATCATTCCTTTTGAAGAACTTATTCTTTTTGTCTTCTTTTAATTGAGGACAATTAGGTCTGATGTGCCCCATTTTCTGGCACTCGTAACATGTGACTTCATTTTCATCATTTTTGAATGTTTTTCTAAATCCTTTCTTCATTATGTAGAAATTACTAAACCTTCTGGCCGGTTGATCTAGTTCTACATCAGAATTTGATGAATCACAACTTTCTGATTTCACCTTTAATTCCTTTTTCTTTATCTTTCTGCTTTTACTTTTTGATGACACTAATAAAAAAGTGTTTTCTTTCTTGATAAAAACCGTATACTCATTTTCTTCAACTTGAATCTCAGATTCCTACATCATAAGTGTTCCAATCATCTCTCTCATGGTTAATTCATTTACAGGTGTTGACTGTTTGATTGCAGCCGAGATTCCATTCCATTTAGTAGGCAATACTCTTAGTACTTTTAAATATTGATCTTCTTGTTTGATTGGTTCTCCCACAGCAGTTTTGTTGCTGATAATTTCTATTAATCAACCATTAATTTGAGTAATAATTTCACCTTCAAACATTTTGAATGTATCATATTTAAGATTAGAAGCTTCATATCTCATGTTCCTAACATTTTCTGTTCCTTCACAAGCAACAGCAATAGTTTTCCACGTCTCCTATGTTGTCAGGCATTGAGATAGTCTGTTTATTTCATCAGGTCCTAGACCACATATAATTACATTCATTTACTTTGAGTTCATATCATATTCTGCATCAGAAGCTGCACTCCATGTCTCATGATTTTCAGGTATTTTATATGGAGTCAGAATTGTAGAATATACTCTGTACCCAAGGTTTTTTAGATAAATTATCATTATTGACTTCCAGCATCCATAATTTTCTCTATTGAAGTACAGTGCTCTAACCATATAAATTCCCTCTCTTGTATCAATCATCTTGATCTTTTTATAATCCTTAATGTAAAGACCCGCAAATTTCAAGGAAATTTTTTTCTTAATTTTCTTTGGAATTTTACAAGAGCGCAGCTTCAGACGGCACCTGATTCCGAGGCCCGGTGTGCCCGGAATCAATTTCCGAAGTTTGGCTCGGGTACGTTCAGTGAACGGACGAGCGGGTTTTTCTATCTTTTGAACCGGTGCCCGGAATCGAATTCTGAGGGCACCGATGAAATCGCAGCGCCGGTATTTGCTTAGAAACGCCTCTTCCGGAGTTGCGTTTGCTCAGACGTGGTTTTTAAATTTTACGGCTTTAAGTCAGAAATAAAATAAAGTTTGTGCGACAACTTTATTTTATTTCACTTAAGCTGCTTGGAAGCCACTTGAAGTCACTTAATGGCGGCTTGAACTGAGTTGAACTGGATAGGATGCTATCCAGAAATATCCTACCCCTTGGTAGGATATTTGTGCGGTGGGACCCGCACGAGCCCCGCCGTTTCTTTCGCTAAGTAACGCACCCGCGAAAACCCGTCAAAGTAACTGAAAAGTCAACCGACGCGTTTTCTTTAATTCTTAACAGACCATTTAATTGGGCGGTTTATTTCGTGAATTAAATGGACTGTTTCTTCGTGAATTAAATGGGTCGTTTCTTTCGTTGAATTAATTCAACGAATTGATGGATCGTTTCTTAACCGGTTTCGTGTTGGCATGTTTATAAAATAAGACCAACATAAAAATCCTTGGAAAGGATTTGAGAGAATCTTCGTTCCTCCACCCTCTCCGCGAAGAACGCGAAGAACGCGAAGAACGCGAAGAACGCGAAGAACGCGAAGAACTCCGGCGAACGGAATTCGACGACGCACACCAAGATCTGCGACGTCGACGAGATCTACCCGCGACGTTCTTCGGCGACGTCTTTCTTCCGCGGCCGATCCTCGTTCGGCAACAAAGGTGAGAATCGGATCTTTTCTTCTCCCTTTTTAATTTCAATATCAACGGATTTAAACTAATTAAATCCGTTGATCTTGATCCGGAGATTGGCGACGCGACGAGCGATTCCGCGACGACGCGGCGATCTCCATCTTCCGCGACGAGCAAATCCCGCGACGATCCCCCGTTCGGCAACGACAAGGTAGGGATTTGATTGTGATTCTTTTTCCCGTGATTATTCTTTTGAAATATAGAACCCGATCACGAAACAATTTTAATTTATTTAAAATTGTTGATTGGTTTCTTTCCTGTTTCTCCCGTTGATTATGACTAACGCGGAGGGTGCGGGTCTAACGAACAAGACCCGGCAACCCTCCGTCGATCTTCCTTTGTGTGCGGATTTGGCGAGCGACGGCAAAAGCGCGACGCAAGGGCCATATGTTGATTCCGCAGTGGAGGACGCATCCCGGGAGGAACAACGGCGCAGACGGGAGGCAAATCGGGCCACCGGAGCATCTCCGGCGGCCCGCGGAAGGAGGCGGCGGCGCGGGTCGCCGGCGCGGCGGCGCCGGCGACCGGGGGCGGCGGCGCCCGGCGCGCCGCCGGAGGAGTCCGCCGCGGCCGAGCCGCGGCGGCGGCGAGCCGCCGGACCGCGTCCGCGGTCCGGCCTTCCAGCACGCGGCCCGCGCGGGCCGCGTTTTCTCCAAAGCCGCGGGTTTGACCCGCGGCGGCAGCGCTTCGGCCGCTCGGCCGAAGCCGAGCCGGTCCGGTCGGCCGGGCCGCGCCCAGGCCGGACCGGACCCGGCCGAGCCGGTTCGGGCCGGGTCGGGCCGACCCGGTTCGGGCCGACCCGGTTCGGCCGACCCCAGGGGGGGTTCGGGCCGGGTCGCCCCGGACCCGGAACCCCCGTTTCGGGCCCTCTACGGTCTTTCGCCCATATCTTGGGCCTGGGACCTCCGATTGACGAACCGTCAGCGGCTACGCGATCCTTGGATCGAGACGGTCGTTTCGGTATATTATACTCAAGGTTTCGGAAGACTTTGGGTTCGGCCGGGTTGGTTCGTACACGAAACCAACCGGGCCCTCGGAGCGGAAACGCTCATAACTTGAGCTACGGACGTCCGATCGACGTACCGTCAGCTGTGGTAGTTTCCTCTAAGTGAGACGGAACTTTTGGCATACTCCGCCCGAGGATCGGATACAGGCGGAGTACGGTCGGGTTGGTTTTGCCCTAAAAACCAACCGGGCCCCTGGGACGAAAATGCCAATAACTCTCAGACCGGGCGTCCGTTTGACGCGCCGTCTGTCGCGTTGAGATCCTGTTGTCGATACGGAACTTTTGGATACATCAACTTCGGACTACGTGTCAGTTGATGTATCAGCCCCTCGGCTCGTGGAGCGGACCCTCCTGAACGAGCTCGCTACGTGCGGGAACCCTAGCGCTGGCTGTGACCTCGACGACAGAGCAGAGATCCTCCGTGGACTGCGACGACGGCAGAGCAGAGATCCTCCGTGGACTGCGACGACGACAGAGCAGAGATCCTCCGTGGACTGCGACGACGGCAGAGCAGAGATCCTCCGTGGACTGCGACGACGGCAGAGCAGAGATCCTCCGTGGACTGCGACGACGGCAGAGCAGAGATCCTCAGTGGACTGCGACGACGGCAGAGCAGAGATCCTTCGTGGACTGCAGCGACGACTGTGCAGGGACCTCAGTGGACTGCGTCGACTACTGCACTCAGCGATCCTACGCGGATCAGTGCCCGATCCTATGTGGGTCCTACTACCGGTTCTGTGTGAGCCACTGCCTACTGGTTCTGTGTGAGCCACTGCCTACAGGTTCTGTGTGAGCCCGATCCTGTGTGGGTCTTCTGCGGGGGTTAGTACCTATCGATCCTTCGTGGGTCCGACGACTGAGACGGATCAGTGATCGTCTTTGACGTCATCTGAAAAAGTATACCTGGTTGAGCTGAATCTTATGTTACTCTCCTTTGTGGATTGTGTTGAACCATCCTTTGTGGATTTACTGTTTACTCTCCTTGTGGATTTGAGTCTTGCTTTCCTTTGTGGATTGAGTTGTTCTTGAGCTCGTGAGCAGAGCTAGAATTGGGGACTTAGGTATATGTATGGGCATATACCTAAGTCGAGTCAGATGTTACTTCGTGATTGCATCTTTCTTTTGTGCTATATCCTTTGTGGATTTCGGGAGACCTTCGGGGGTCTCGGGGTCCTTACTGAGTAGTTGTACTCACCCCTGCACGGGCTATGCCCGCACTTCGTGGTGTTGGTTGCAGACGACGGACAGCGCTGATCGCGGTTGGGGCGTGGAGCAGGACGGTACCTGGAGGTGGACCACTGGGCGGGACGTGCTCGGAGCGGACGTGGGACCCGAGGAGCCTGGAGGTTATCTGTACCCACCCTTCAGGTGGGATTGCCAGTGGACGACACGAGGCCGCCGTCTTTTCTTCAGTTGCTGTTCTTTTTCTTTTCAGTTGTACTTTACAGTTGGGCTTGTATTTCCGGCCCCTTTACTTTTCTGCACTTTACTTTCCGCTTGCTGACTCTGTGTGGTTGTTACTTATAAAGGCAATGCCTTCCCTGTTTACTGGGATTTTACGCCTTGGTGCTAGTCGCCAGCCCCTGGCCTATGGAAGGCGGGCTTGGGGTAGTCACGGCACGGGCCCCGAGGACGGGTCGTGACAAATTGGTATCAGAGGCGGTCGGTTCTACCGCAGACTCTGATCGTCCTTCTTTCTATGTGAAGCAATAGTGTTTAGTGTATTGAGTGTGGTTATCAGTTCAGGGAGCCCAGTGTTGGTGCGGCGGCCGACGTATCCGTACACCAGGACCCTGACTCCTGATTTCCGACTTAATGCATGAAAACATTGATTGCGTGTGTGTTTCAAGTTTTCTTTGTGATTACTTATGTCAGCTCACCGGGTATACTGATCTGCTTTATGAAAGTCTCAAGTTTTCCTTGTGATTACTTGTGCCAGCTCACCAGGTATACTGTTCTGACTGTGGTGCTCTTGTTCTCCTTTTCAGGATGGCCCCGCGACGACTGCCAGCTAGGGTTCCGAGTGTAGGGCGCGACGGCAGCCCACCGAGCGACGAGGCCTCGGTGCAGGGCCCTTTGCCAGCAGTGGCACCGGCGGTAGCCTTACCCGCCGAGCCACCGATGCTTCCAGTACCAGACGCCGACGATGCACGTCGCCTCAGGGCACTGCACGAGTTTCAGGGCCAGCGACCGCCCAGGTTTCGCGGTGAGGCGGACCCCCAGGCCGCCGAGGACTGGCTAGAGGCGGTGGTACGGATCTTTCGGCTAGTGAGGACACCAGCGGATCTCATGGTGATTCTCGCAGCGAGCCTCCTGCAGGCGGCGGCAGGACGATGGTGGAGCCTGATGCTCCAGGTTCACGATGAGGCATCCTTGCTCTGGGCGGACTTCGAGAGCCTCTTCCGCTCTGAGTTCGTCCCGGCCACCCTCCGAGCGGTGCGCATCCAGGAGCTTCTCCAGCTGCGCCAGGGCAGCATGACGGTCGCTCAGTATGCGGCGAGGTTCACGGACCTATCTCGCTACTCGACCGACATGGTACGGGACCCCTTCTTCCGGGCCCGGACCTTCGAGCAGGGCTTGCGACAGGAGATTCGTGCGTCGCTGATCTCCCTCAGCATTCCGACCCAGGCAGGAGTGCTGGAGCGAGCCCTCCTGATCGAGAGCTTCCTGGCAGAGCCTTCTTCAGCGGCGAGACCTAGCGCAGGGCGGCAGGTAGCTGAGTCATCGGCAGCTGGTAGCCGACGGATGACTCACGGGTCCAGGCAGACCAGACCCCCACGCAGACGGCCTCAGGACACCGGCTCAGCAGTACGAGGCACACAGCGGAGTGCCAGCCTTTCGAGAGGCAGGCTGTGCTACTCTTGCGGCGGGCAGGGTCACATGGCTCGTGACTGCCCGACTCGCCGACCAGAGGAGCAGCAGACGGTGGAGGGGCCACCCAGGCAGAGGCAGAGGGTCGACCGTGGCGGTCCGCAGGGAGGAGGCGGACGAGGCAGAGGAGCTGGCCGAGCAGCGGGTGGTGGGCGACGCTTCCAGGCTCTACCCCCACCACCACCAGGAGGGCCACCTCGACCACAGGGAGCTGGCGGGCAGAGACAGGCCCAGCTCCAGGCAGTGGAGGCCTACGACCCCGACATGCCAGAGATGATTCGAGGTACGATCTGTGTCTATTCCACCCTTGCTGCAGTACTTATAGACACAGGAGCGAGTCACTCTTTCATAGCCTCTGCCCTTGTTCGGAGCTCGGAGATTCCGACTGAGCCGTTGGCTCGATCCTTACGGCTAGAGACTCCTACGGGAGCAGACTCGACGATTACGCACTGGTGCCGGCAGTGTGAGCTTACTCTAGGAGGCGAGAGCTTCGGCTGGGATCTCCTTGTAGCGGCGTCGAGGCCTTACGACGTCATCTTGGGCATGGATTGGCTATCCACGGTTCATGCCCAGATCGACTGTTTTAGGCGCAAGGTACGATGTGTTCGTACCGACGGGAGCAGGTTTACCTTCACCGGCGAGAAGGGAACCTTTGCAGCACAGGATGGACTTCCGCGGAGGAGAGTGCAGCCCATCTCTCATCAGTTGGCTAGCCTCATCCTAGGAGCAGTGGACGTGCGGAGTCCGGCTTTTCCTGCAGTGGTGGACCAGTACGTGGACGTCTTTCCCGACGACGTTCCAGGGCTACCTCCTCGTAGAGAGGTGGACTTTTACATCGACTTGTACCCCGGGACAGCCCCGATATCTACTCCAGCATATCGGATGGCCCCCGCCGAGCTTCGAGAGCTGCGGGTACAGTTGGAGGACTTGCAGAGCAAGGGGTTTATCCGACCCAGTGTTTCACCCTGGGCTTCCCCGATTTTGTTCGCCAAGAAGGCGGACGGGAGCTTGCGACTATGTGTCGACTATCGTCGCCTGAACCAGGTGACAGTGAGGAACAAGTATCCGCTGCCACGGATTGATGACCTCTTCGATCAGCTCAAGGGAGCGCGGTGGTTCTCGAAGATAGACCTCCGGTCAGGCTATCATCAGCTCAGAGTTCGAGACGAGGACGTGCAGAAGACGGCCTTCAGGTGTCGGTATGGCCATTATGAGTTCTTGGTTATGCCGTTCGGCGTAACCAATGCTCCAGCGGTGTTCATGAGCCTCATGAACAGGATCTTCCAGCCATACCTCGACCGATTTGTCGTTGTCTTCATTGACGACATTTTGGTATACTCGACGACTGAGGAGGAGCATGCCTACCACCTGCGAGTTGTGCTAGACACACTCCGAGAGCACCAGCTTTATGGCAAGCTCTCAAAATGCCAGTTCTGGTTGCGTGAGGTCCATTTCTTGGGGCACGTCATTTCTGAGGCGGGAGTTGCAGTGGATCCCGCGAAGATCGAGGCAGTGCTAGCTTGGGAGCCACCCAAGAGCGTGACAGAGGTGCGGAGCTTCTTGGGCCTAGCGGGATACTATCGGAGATTCGTGCCAGACTTCTCCAGAGTTGCAGCACCACTCTCAGCCTTGACGAAGAAGGGGAAACCCTTCGTGTGGTCAGACAGATGTCAGCAGAGCTTCCAGGAGCTGAGACAGAGATTGACCAGCGCACCTATCTTGAGGTTGCCTGAGGAGGGAGTTGGGTACGTAGTTTACTGCGACGCATCAGGGACTGGACTCGGGTGCGTCCTGATGCAGGAGCGGGCCGTGATCGCCTACGGATCACGTCAGTTGAGGCCGCATGAGCAGAACTACGCCACTCATGACTTGGAGTTGGCAGCAGTGGTCTTCGCTCTGAAGACTTGGCGGCACTACCTGATGGGCGAGCGCTTCACAGTCTTTTCTGACCACCAGAGTCTCAGGTATATCTTCTCTCAGAAGGACCTGAACCTGAGACAGCGGAGATGGCTTGAGTTCCTCCAGGACTATGACTTTGAGATAGTCTATACTCCTGGGAAGGGGAACGTGGTAGCCGATGCCCTCAGCAGGAGGACGGGCATTCAGCTGCTTGAGGAGGCGACGGAGCAGCTAGCCTCCTTGCAGATATCCTTCGTGGATAGAGACGGAACAGCCTTTCTTCAGTCTCTCACAGTCTCTCCTCCACTTCTACTGCGGGTTAGAGAGGCTCAGCGTGGGGACGCTGACTGTGAGACCCGGCGTGCACTGATATCCTCAGGTCAGGCGCCTGATGGTTTCTCCCTTGGAGCAGAGCACGACATCCTTTTCAGAGGACGTACCTTCGTACCAGTCGCTTTACGAGAGGAGGTGCTGAGAGAGTTTCACACTTCTCCCTTGGCGGTACATCCCGGAGTGGCGAAGATGTACCAGGATCTCAGGCGACAGCACTGGTGGCCGGGTATGAAGAAAGCTGTGGCAGAGTTCGTTTCACGATGCCTCACCTGCCAGCAGGTGAAGGCAGAGCACCAGGTACCAGCAGGTTTGGTACAGCCCTTGGAGGTCCCGGAGTGGAAGTGGGACGGCATATCTATGGACTTCGTGACTGGACTTCCACGCACTTCCAGAGGTCACGACTCCATTTGGGTGATTGTCGACCGACTCACCAAGTCGGCACACTTCTTACCCATCAGAGAGCAGGGCTCAGTAGAGAGCTTGGGACGTCTTTACGTCCAGGAGATCGTACGGCTTCACGGTGTGCCATCGTCTATCGTCTCCGATCGAGATGCTCGTTTCACTTCCAGGCTTTGGAAGGGGTTGCAGGAGGCGTTCGGGACGCGGCTCCATCTGAGCACAGCCTTCCACCCTCAGACGGATGGACAGACGGAGAGGACCATACAGACACTCGAGGACATGCTCCGTGCATGTGTTCTCGACTTTGGTCGCAGCTGGGAGGACCACCTACCCTTGGTGGAGTTTGCGTACAACAACAGCTACCACTCCACCATCGGGATGGCACCATACGAGGCGTTGTACGGCAGACCCTGCAGATCACCGTTGTGCTGGACAGACCCTGGGGAGTCAGCACTCGTGGGACCAGAGATGGTCCGAGCCACGACAGAGAAGGTCCAGATCATCCAGGAGAGGATGAGGACAGCTCAGAGCCGGCAGAAGTCATATGCTGACAGGAGGCGGAGGCCACTAGAGTTCGAGGATGGCGACCACGTCTTTTTGCGTGTCTCACCTCGACGTGGTTTACGGAGATTTGGCCGAGGCGGCAAGCTGTCTCCCCGCTTCATCGGGCCTTTCCAGGTCCTCAGCAGGATAGGAGAGGTGGCTTATCGCCTGGCTCTACCACCTCAGTTGCACCGGGTGCACGACGTCTTCCACGTGTCTCAGCTGAGGAGATACGTGCACGACCCGACGCACATCATCGACTTTGGGGAGCTGGACGTGGACGATGGGGCGACTTTTGCGGAGGTTCCAGTGGAGATCGAGGATCGACAGGAGCGGGTCCTACGTGGGCGGGCGATTCCTCTTGTGCGCGTCAGGTGGCAGCACGGGAACCTCCAGGAGAGCACTTGGGAGCGGGAGGCTCAGATTCGTGCTCAGTACCCCCATTTGTTCCCCTAGTTTTTGATGTATCTTTACGGGGACGTAAAGCCCTGAGGTGGGAGTAATGTAAAGACCCGCAAATTTCAAGGAAATTTTTTTCTTAATTTTCTTTGGAATTTTACAAGAGCGCAGCTTCAGACGGCACCTGATTCCGAGGCCCGGTGTGCCCGGAATCAATTTCCGAAGTTTGGCTCGGGTACGTTCAGTGAACGGACGAGCGGGTTTTTCTATCTTTTGAACCGGTGCCCGGAATCGAATTCTGAGGGCACCGATGAAATCGCAGCGCCGGTATTTGCTTAGAAACGCCTCTTCCGGAGTTGCGTTTGCTCAGACGTGGTTTTTAAATTTTACGGCTTTAAGTCAGAAATAAAATAAAGTTTGTGCGACAACTTTATTTTATTTCACTTAAGCTGCTTGGAAGCCACTTGAAGTCACTTAATGGCGGCTTGAACTGAGTTGAACTGGATAGGATGCTATCCAGAAATATCCTACCCCTTGGTAGGATATTTGTGCGGTGGGACCCGCACGAGCCCCGCCGTTTCTTTCGCTAAGTAACGCACCCGCGAAAACCCGTCAAAGTAACTGAAAAGTCAACCGACGCGTTTTCTTTAATTCTTAACAGACCATTTAATTGGGCGGTTTATTTCGTGAATTAAATGGACTGTTTCTTCGTGAATTAAATGGGTCGTTTCTTTCGTTGAATTAATTCAACGAATTGATGGATCGTTTCTTAACCGGTTTCGTGTTGGCATGTTTATAAAATAAGACCAACATAAAAATCCTTGGAAAGGATTTGAGAGAATCTTCGTTCCTCCACCCTCTCCGCGAAGAACGCGAAGAACGCGAAGAACGCGAAGAACGCGAAGAACGCGAAGAACTCCGGCGAACGGAATTCGACGACGCACACCAAGATCTGCGACGTCGACGAGATCTACCCGCGACGTTCTTCGGCGACGTCTTTCTTCCGCGGCCGATCCTCGTTCGGCAACAAAGGTGAGAATCGGATCTTTTCTTCTCCCTTTTTAATTTCAATATCAACGGATTTAAACTAATTAAATCCGTTGATCTTGATCCGGAGATTGGCGACGCGACGAGCGATTCCGCGACGACGCGGCGATCTCCATCTTCCGCGACGAGCAAATCCCGCGACGATCCCCCGTTCGGCAACGACAAGGTAGGGATTTGATTGTGATTCTTTTTCCCGTGATTATTCTTTTGAAATATAGAACCCGATCACGAAACAATTTTAATTTATTTAAAATTGTTGATTGGTTTCTTTCCTGTTTCTCCCGTTGATTATGACTAACGCGGAGGGTGCGGGTCTAACGAACAAGACCCGGCAACCCTCCGTCGATCTTCCTTTGTGTGCGGATTTGGCGAGCGACGGCAAAAGCGCGACGCAAGGGCCATATGTTGATTCCGCAGTGGAGGACGCATCCCGGGAGGAACAACGGCGCAGACGGGAGGCAAATCGGGCCACCGGAGCATCTCCGGCGGCCCGCGGAAGGAGGCGGCGGCGCGGGTCGCCGGCGCGGCGGCGCCGGCGACCGGGGGCGGCGGCGCCCGGCGCGCCGCCGGAGGAGTCCGCCGCGGCCGAGCCGCGGCGGCGGCGAGCCGCCGGACCGCGTCCGCGGTCCGGCCTTCCAGCACGCGGCCCGCGCGGGCCGCGTTTTCTCCAAAGCCGCGGGTTTGACCCGCGGCGGCAGCGCTTCGGCCGCTCGGCCGAAGCCGAGCCGGTCCGGTCGGCCGGGCCGCGCCCAGGCCGGACCGGACCCGGCCGAGCCGGTTCGGGCCGGGTCGGGCCGACCCGGTTCGGGCCGACCCGGTTCGGCCGACCCCAGGGGGGGTTCGGGCCGGGTCGCCCCGGACCCGGAACCCCCGTTTCGGGCCCTCTACGGTCTTTCGCCCATATCTTGGGCCTGGGACCTCCGATTGACGAACCGTCAGCGGCTACGCGATCCTTGGATCGAGACGGTCGTTTCGGTATATTATACTCAAGGTTTCGGAAGACTTTGGGTTCGGCCGGGTTGGTTCGTACACGAAACCAACCGGGCCCTCGGAGCGGAAACGCTCATAACTTGAGCTACGGACGTCCGATCGACGTACCGTCAGCTGTGGTAGTTTCCTCTAAGTGAGACGGAACTTTTGGCATACTCCGCCCGAGGATCGGATACAGGCGGAGTACGGTCGGGTTGGTTTTGCCCTAAAAACCAACCGGGCCCCTGGGACGAAAATGCCAATAACTCTCAGACCGGGCGTCCGTTTGACGCGCCGTCTGTCGCGTTGAGATCCTGTTGTCGATACGGAACTTTTGGATACATCAACTTCGGACTACGTGTCAGTTGATGTATCAGCCCCTCGGCTCGTGGAGCGGACCCTCCTGAACGAGCTCGCTACGTGCGGGAACCCTAGCGCTGGCTGTGACCTCGACGACAGAGCAGAGATCCTCCGTGGACTGCGACGACGGCAGAGCAGAGATCCTCCGTGGACTGCGACGACGACAGAGCAGAGATCCTCCGTGGACTGCGACGACGGCAGAGCAGAGATCCTCCGTGGACTGCGACGACGGCAGAGCAGAGATCCTCCGTGGACTGCGACGACGGCAGAGCAGAGATCCTCAGTGGACTGCGACGACGGCAGAGCAGAGATCCTTCGTGGACTGCAGCGACGACTGTGCAGGGACCTCAGTGGACTGCGTCGACTACTGCACTCAGCGATCCTACGCGGATCAGTGCCCGATCCTATGTGGGTCCTACTACCGGTTCTGTGTGAGCCACTGCCTACTGGTTCTGTGTGAGCCACTGCCTACAGGTTCTGTGTGAGCCCGATCCTGTGTGGGTCTTCTGCGGGGGTTAGTACCTATCGATCCTTCGTGGGTCCGACGACTGAGACGGATCAGTGATCGTCTTTGACGTCATCTGAAAAAGTATACCTGGTTGAGCTGAATCTTATGTTACTCTCCTTTGTGGATTGTGTTGAACCATCCTTTGTGGATTTACTGTTTACTCTCCTTGTGGATTTGAGTCTTGCTTTCCTTTGTGGATTGAGTTGTTCTTGAGCTCGTGAGCAGAGCTAGAATTGGGGACTTAGGTATATGTATGGGCATATACCTAAGTCGAGTCAGATGTTACTTCGTGATTGCATCTTTCTTTTGTGCTATATCCTTTGTGGATTTCGGGAGACCTTCGGGGGTCTCGGGGTCCTTACTGAGTAGTTGTACTCACCCCTGCACGGGCTATGCCCGCACTTCGTGGTGTTGGTTGCAGACGACGGACAGCGCTGATCGCGGTTGGGGCGTGGAGCAGGACGGTACCTGGAGGTGGACCACTGGGCGGGACGTGCTCGGAGCGGACGTGGGACCCGAGGAGCCTGGAGGTTATCTGTACCCACCCTTCAGGTGGGATTGCCAGTGGACGACACGAGGCCGCCGTCTTTTCTTCAGTTGCTGTTCTTTTTCTTTTCAGTTGTACTTTACAGTTGGGCTTGTATTTCCGGCCCCTTTACTTTTCTGCACTTTACTTTCCGCTTGCTGACTCTGTGTGGTTGTTACTTATAAAGGCAATGCCTTCCCTGTTTACTGGGATTTTACGCCTTGGTGCTAGTCGCCAGCCCCTGGCCTATGGAAGGCGGGCTTGGGGTAGTCACGGCACGGGCCCCGAGGACGGGTCGTGACACTTAATCACCTTTATCTTGTTAAGGCTTTCTCAGAAAGCTCCTCCTCCGATAAAAATTGTTTGATCGGGTAATATCAAATGTACCCGAGGGGGTGAATTGTGTCTTTTAAAAATTATTTGTGAGATTGTGTTATGAACTTTAACTTTAATCAGATATATTAATGTAACAAAAATTTAAAAATTAGGGACACAGGATGTATAGTGGTTCGGGGAATATAAGGACCCTAGGCCACTCCACCAACTCTCTACTTCACGAGCTTCGTGATTTACACTATCTGGTCCTCTTATCAACAGACCATTCCACAATTGAGCACTATAAGTTGACACCATTATAATCTAAGGAAAAATAGAGCCTTCTGGTACAATCTCAAAACCTACATAGTTTAGTATGAGAAGCTGGTCACTTAAGATAAAAAAGAAGTATTTGTTCTTTGAAAATACCTTCCCATTGTTCTTCACAATTGCAACAAAATGCAATTAACAGTAGATGGATCGTCTTCTTCAGAAATAATTATCTTTTTGTAAGATTCATTCTAAGTCGATCTGGTTGTAGTAGATATAGAAAAACAATTCACAACCCCAGCAGTATTGGATTCACAATAGATCTTTTATGTCGAATGGGTTAATCTTCTGTCATGTTTCTTCTTCTTCAATAAAAAGAGATTTATCGCTCATCATAATAGCAGATTTGTAAGTATTTATTATCTCAATTGTATCTCTGTATATAAAATAATACAGGTCTATAATGTCGAGCTTTCTCCTTTAAAATTTAGATCCAAAAAAGTCTCCCTTAGAATCTCAATATTAAAAAAATCGAAATAATAGAGCACTCATAACTCCCCTAAAAATTCAGCATGAAAATCTCCTTTTAATTTTATCCTTTGAATCAGTCAATGATGCACTTTAAAATCATCTTTTAACCTAACTTTAAATCACCCTAATAATTCACTTGTGGACTATTGCATAATAATATCCACTTTAATTATCTGACGCCAAACATAATGTTGAACTGTATAGCATGAATCTTCTAAACAAAAGATAGATCACAAACGTAAGTTTGATGATGCATCCTTCAAACGTAAGGTTGAATACAAATGTGAGGTTGATAATGCAGGGTTGATAAAAAATGTAGTGTTGATCAAAAATGTAGGTTTGATCATCCATAAATTTCTTTTCAACATTCAAAAGTATGATAAATGATCCATACTTTTAAAAGATTCCAAACGTATGATACATGATCTATACATTTTGATAAAATTTAAGGTTGTTCACAAAATTAAGGTTGATGAACCATTGTTTTAATAAACAAAAGTAATGTTTAAAACTTATGTATGGTTCTTCTTCCATGCTTTTCCAATATCCCAAACGTAGGGATCCTTCATAACTTAGGGTTCTTCTTCCATACTTTTCCAATAACGTATGGTTTTTTAACCATACATCTTTAATATCTCATAATGTATACACCAGATTCCCGACATACGCTATTCTTCTCTATGTAGGGTATGAACAGTGTTTCCAGAATATAATAATCCGGAGCCTTTATCAATTAATTCTCACTGTTCGAGAACATAAATATTTTTTCCAATAATAAAAATATAATGAATAACAAATTCCTGAAATACACTTACAATAAAAACATTATAAAAAAATTACAGTTATTTGTGAGCATCAAAATCATCATAATGAGATAGAGTATTGTTCTCAACAATCTCCCCCTTTTTAATAAAAATATTATTTATTTTTGAAAACAACACTTTCTCAACACGAAATTTTTAATAATTAGAAGTCATGAATCTGGAAGAAGAACTATTATCATCCTGAAATTTTACAACATGGTTTAGGTATATGGGTAGAAACTAGTCTAATTCTACTTGGAAGAAAATTTGAAGGGTTTGTCACCAACGGTATTGTCTCATAAGACCTATCAATTCATTTAGGGAATATCATATAATCAGTCCCCACCCATGTCAATATGTCCAAATAATTCATCAAATGTATAAATTGTCAATTTAATTCATGAATTAATATTTCTTATTAATAAATATAAGTATTGAGTAAAATATACAAATTTAACTTTATTTCACCAATTAATCAAAAAACATTGAAAGTAGTCATCATATATAAATTTTTTATGTATTTAGAAATAATCATATCCCTGATAAAATAAACATGGATATTTAATGATAACTTTAGTAAATAGTGGTCATAAATTAAAGGAGTTTTATATAAAAATAAATAAGTGAATAAAATGGCATATTTCCCATAGAAATTAAAGTGAGATGAAAACCCCTTTCCACTTGTAATCAATAAAATGGTATTCCCCAAAAAATTAATAATAATAAAATGAAACACTAAATACTATGAGGATAAATATAATCATGATATGATATATCAAAATGGTATTATAAATACACCAAACATAACAAATAAAAGGTGAATATGTCATGTCTCATAGAAAAAGGTCTGATGAAAAACCCCTTACCATATGTCAGAATGCATTATGCACTGATATTTAATGCACTATATAATAAAATTAGATTCATTAGTTATATAATTAAGAAAATATTAATCATACATTTTTTTATTATAATTTTATTAAGTTAATTTATTGACATTTTATGAGTTTTAATGTTTAATTTCATTATTCTTCCAGCAATCTTCTTCTGGTTTTATGGTCAGTTCCCTTGTGTATAATTATGAGAGTTCTCGTCAAATTAAAAAAAATCTAGATGTTTAATGAAATGATATTAATATAATTCCAATATTTTTAATGGTCCAATATATCATTTTTTCTGGTATGAGGAAGATTTATTTGATAAAATATTAAAGAGAATCTTTTAGATTATTTTGAAGGTTCTTTTATCATCATGAACAAGTTTTGTTTCATTCTTTAAAATTATATATATATATTAGTTCCATAACGAAAATAAATAATACAATAAAGTTCAAACTATTTTTAACTATAATAATTGTTTTAGGACCATCCTTGAAGGTGGTAATGGAAAAAAACTCTTCATTCACAAAGGCAATGAGTCAACACATCCAGACGATATTTCCATTTTTAAAATCAAAGGACAAGAAAAGGGATTTGATGATGGATATTACATTAACAAAATAAAATTATAGTATATATATGATATTGTAGTTATCTTACCACTTTTTATAAGGGGATGCGAAGAGAGAATAAGAAAACAAAATAAAATAAAAGAGAAAGAATGAGTATTTTACCTCTGAAATATTATCGCTTAGAGAAACTCTATAAATAAATTGGATTTTGTATTTTAGTAATATCAGTAGGTCTTGGAGGTGGGTAAGAGTCTTGGGAGGATAATTGAGAAGAATTTAGACAAGCTACAGGGAAAATGTCTTATGAGGTGAAGGGGTTGTTAGGGTGGTATTTATTGGGAGATGATAAAGTGTTTTTATTATTTTATTCATTTTATCATTATTTTAGCTCAAGACTATCAATATTGTTTATTTATAGAAAAAATATAGTAAATAGGGAATGTGCTTTCTATTAGGTTGATATATACAATTTAATACGCAAGAGGGGTGAATTGTGCCTTTTCAAAGTCTTCTATAATCCCAGATTTTAACGCCCACTATAATTTAAGAAAACATACAGTGTTATTCTTCTATATGTAGTAGATAAAAAGAAGGAAATAACATAGATTTTTCCAGTGGTTTGGGGCACATAGATCCCCTAGTCCACTGTACCAAACACTCTCTCAGCGAGCTTGGTAAATTACACTAGAATTGTCCTCTTATCACAAGACCAAAAATATCATCAATTGAGTGTTGGTATTTGAAAGAATTAAAATACTCAATTAAAATCCATCAGATTCTTTTATAGGGAACTGATTATCCACATTTTAGATAACAAAGTTGACACACCACCACAACTATGTACGAGTAGTGTAAACTCAAATAAATAAAAATATATTGACTTGTTTAAATAGTTAAAACATTCCAATTGCTGCATAACACACTTAAAAGTTGACGGATCTTCTTGTTAATAAATAATAATCTTAAAAATAGAATGAGTCAAATGTGATCCAGGTAAAATTATACCTTCAATTAAAAAATTGTGACAAAACATAGCAATTGAAAACTTACTATAGAACAAGATGAATCATCTATATATCTAAAATGTAGTCCTTTAACTGAGTTTTTCATTTTCTATATCAGTATAAAAAGGATTTCCAAAAATAAGAAATGTATTTCAATCACTTATAATGTATATTTGAAGAGATATTTGGAAGGAATATATAGAATAGAAAATACTTTCACCAGTGTTCCAAATCCAAAAGAATAGACCGATGGGTCACAGAAATTCAAATTTCAATTAACTAGGAGAGTCATAACTTTTCTTAGAAATTGGAGATATTTTCCCAAATAAAAAAGGTACTTTGAAACAATAAAAATGATCCATGAATTGGTCTTCATTTTTCTCTTAACTGTTTCAATAATATCGGACTAGAAACATGGTTTGAAAAAAATCATTGTTGAGAACACATCATAGTCTTGATCTGCGTAGTGTAGGTTTTCTTTTCATAGCATAGAGTTCCTTTACATATCATAGGGTTCATTTTCATTATGTGGGGTTCCTTTGTTTAGTGTAGATACAATGATTCATATGTTCATCATTTTTAGCATAAAATCCTAAATGTAGCATTAATTAACCATCCGTTCAACTTTTCAAAATGTAGGGGTGGAAACAATCAATCCAGAATCCAACGTAGGGTTGTTAATCCATATGGGAACTCTTTAGTGTAGCAAAGTGTTGGTACCATACGTAAAGGTTAGTCTTTTCAGAATAATGTAGTTTTTAAAACGGGGTTTCCAAAATCATTTCTGTAATGAAAAATTCCTTAAATAGAATATAAATTCTTGTAAAACTCACTTAACAAAAATTTATAACAAAACAAATATGGGTTTTTGTGAACATCAAAATCATCCTGAAATATAGAGTATTGTTTAAACAATACATTCCCTACAATATCTTTCTTTTTCACGATAATAAAACCCTTAAAATAATCCTTATAAAAAATTAATGAACATATAGAATTTTTGAAACACAAAAGTATATATAAAATTTTTCTCCAAAGTTCAATTTCATATAATTATTTTGATAATGAAAAAAATCTCGAATAAATGAAATCTTGTGGTTTGAAAATATTTTCCACATATCCTTTAAATTTATATTCCAAAAACATAAATCTTTTACCCCTTTTTTGTTATTAAAAATATGGTTTGAATTAATAAATTAAATAACCCATAGTTAATATAGCAAAGAACTAGAAATGAATAGTTATGCATTCTAAAATAGAAAAATAAATCTAATATTGGAAGTAATATATTAAACCTAAATAAATAAAAATATGAATTTACATGAATTTATTTAAATATAAATTCAAATGTTTTTAATTAAAATCTACAGTCATATGGAGTTTTAAAAATTAATAGTTTAAAGTTCAGTGTCAGTAGGGATAGAGAGTTCTTCTGGATGAGGAAGGGCATGAACTACACTACTAAGATCAATTATCATCAATATATATAGGTGGAAATGTTTGTTGAAAACTAATATCCAATGATGAATAAAGTTCTTAGAATCATTTCAAAGCTTCAAAATATTAATAAAATTGACATTTATAAAAGCATTTACAGCTTCTCTAGACTGGATGAAAGAGGAAATCTTGTCATTAACTTGATTAATCCCTCTTCCCAACCAATACTCATTCTAAGTAAGCTGACTCACCAGATGCCTCTAAATCTCCAACAACACAATCAAAGGAATGCTATCACACTAAAAAACGTGTATCCTATCATTAAATTCATCAAAAATAGAAGTTATTTTCTAAAACATCCTAAGTAGTTTTGGTGGTGTTTGATGAGAAGAGGTAGATTCTCTATTACTTTACTTGAGACTGAAACTCTATTTCAATCATTAAATTGAATTCATCATACTATGCCTTCATGATAGATTAATCGTTAAATTTGAGAAATTATCTTGAAATATTTTATATAATTTCTTTATGATCCCCAACTAAAATGAGATTATTCTTTGAATTACCTCATATGAATCTTTTGGGATTCATACTATGATATTGGTACAAAAACAACATTGTATTATTCGAACTATTTGTTATCTACTTCCAACTATTCTCTTAAAAACAAAACTTCATCCTTTAAAATCTTTATCTTTATAATATATGCATTCTATTCAGAATCATATAATTCTAGAGAATTTTCCCCTTCCTGGTCATCTTCAATGACATCTAGGCTTAGCTCACCAACTCCGTCTATTCTGTTACCTAAATATTATCCTCCCAAAACACCAAAATCGAGAACAATTTGTGTACTAGGATTAGATATCTCTTGAGTTTGAGACTCTTACTCAACATTATTATCTACTAAGTTATCATGAACAGAAGATTATCTTTGTTCATTAGGTGGAATGGCATCTAAATTTCCCACTAAAAATTCACTAAATACTTCTAGAACATTAATAGATACACTTCTTCTTCAAATAATAGATCCTTTGCCGATGACTATCCTTCATCTTCAGGCCAATTTCTCATATATCCTGCTAAAGTGATAACCCTTTTCTCACCATGAGCAGCTATTATCAACCTATTTTGCTTGCTTATCAGCAAGTGGAATCAAACTATTGCATGAGTTACTCCTTAATAAACTGATCTTCTTGACTATCCCAACAATAAACATATTACTATGGTGAAAGGAACATCCAAAAAACATATTAAAATTTTTCTATTTTCCTTCCAGAAATAATAAAATAATCCTATTATTGGGTTAATACCTCAGCTTGGATTCTGGGTGGTAGAAATAATTTCCATAAGGAATCATAAATCGATAGATATTAAACTTAACATTATTAAGAAGTTGAAACATGATGTACATGTCTGGATAGGGAACCTTTTCAATCTCTGTTATTCTAAGAAAAATCCCTGATTGAATAAAATTCACCATAACTTGTCAGTCAGGAGAAGGTTCTTTCATAAACACCTTCTTGACATCCCTTGTTCCAATTATATAAAACCTAATTTCCTCAAATGAATGTATTTTATTTCCAATGTTTCTGAAATCAAACTGAAACTACCCCTAATGGGGACACCATAACATTTCATCCATTTCAATATATGATAAAGAAAACAATTTATTATCAATCATAAAAAGAAATATAATTTTAATAAAAATCAAAACTAAACAAGGAATTTATAGAAAATTATTTAACTTCTATTTCATAAACCATTGGCATATTATCTTCTCCAAAGGTGTAAACTAGGCCTTGAAATTGCATGTCTTCTTTAAGAGTCAGATTCATATAACATAAAAATCCAAAATCTACTACCTTTCATTGCAATAATTTTTAATCTTTCCTCATAGAATACATACTATTATCTAACTCATCATCAATGGATATTCTTTAAGTTTGCATATTTTAAGGTTTCGAAACAAAAGGATTTGAATGTTTAGGGTTTCAAGTAGACAAGAATTGAAAGGGAGAGGTTATTTGGAAGATGAATGGAGTGGAGTTTGAGACTATAAGAAGGAAAATGGTTTTCTCATGTTGATCAAGGATGTACTCATTATTATTTTTTATTTTAAAATATAATTAGAAATAAAATTTATATAAAATTATTTTCAAAAAAATTAATTCAAAATCGAAAAAGATAATCCAAAATTGATTAAATAAGGATTACAAAAAAACAAAAAACTGAAAATAAATTAATAAACTATCACTAAAACTCAAATAATCCTAACTTCCCCTTAATAAAATCAAAACTAGTCCTAGGAAGTGGTTTCGTAAAAATATAATATAATTCACATTTGGTATTAACAAATGTTAAATATATATCTTTTTTAGGGAAATGATCTCTTATAAAATGATTCATTATATCAATGTTATTAGTCTTATAATGAATTATAGATTTTTTATAAATATTAATATCACTAGTTTTGTCACGTAAAATTGGAGTACTATTAATGTTTATTCCAAAATCCAATAGAGTTTTTTTATCCACAAAACATGTGCACAGTAACGGCTAGCAAACACATGTTTTTCCTTAGCAGTTATTGGGGAGGCTGAGTGTTGCTTCTTACTAGTCCTTGAAAATAAATATTTTCCTAAAAAGTAAAAATTACCTAAGGTAATTTTTCTATATAATATATACCACAAAAATTCGACATCAAAATATAAAATTAAATTAAAATCAGAAGCATTAGGGTATATAAGAGGTAGAAAAATAGTTCCCTTAAAATATATTAAAATTATTTTTACTGCATAAAGATGGGATTCTTTTGGAATTGATTGAAATATAGCACAAAGGCACACACAAAACATAATTTCTATTATGATAGTGGTAAGATATAGAAAACTTCAAATCATACATCTATATAACTTGTTCTCAACTGGTTTTCTAGCTTGATCCAAATCATGTTTTATATTGGTACACATAGGAGTTGTATATGTATTGTTGTAATCAAGTAAAAACTTTTTCAATAATTCAATAATGTACATCATTTGATTTAAATAATTTCCAAAATCTTATCAGTATATCTGAAATCCTATAAATAATTTTTTTTTCTCCCATTATACTCATTTCAAATATATTTTTTCATTAAATTTGAAATATCATGACAAATTTTTTTATTTTTTAAACCAATAAAACATCATTATAAAAAATTTAAACTAATAAAATATTATCATAAACTATTTTTCTAAAAAGTATTGGATCTTCCAAACAGACATTAAATTAATTTTTCAATATAAATGAAGTTAATCTTTCATACCAAGATCTAGGTTATTATTTACGGCCATATAGAGATTTAGTAATTTTAAAAACAAAATTTGGTTTTTTAGGATTTTCAAAACAATGTGTTTTTCAATATAAATATACTCCATTAAATTACTGTTTTAATATGTAAATTTAATTTCTATTTAATATAATTTTAAATTATTATCATACACATAGGCCAAAAGGATTCTAATTTATTCAAGTGTACCTATAGGGGAAATGGCCTCATCATAATTTATAACTTCTTCTAGAATATATCCTTTTTCTACTAATCTAGTTATATTATTTGTAACGATCCCTTGATCGGCTTTTTTACTCCCAGAGACCCATTTTGTTCCTATAACTAGATACTTGGCCGGTCTTTCTACAAGTTCCCAAACTTCATTTCTTTAAAACTGGTTTAGCTCTTCTTGCATTTCTAACATCCAAATCTCAACTTTTAAAACCTCTTCAATAGTCTCAGGATCAAATTGAGATATAATGGTAGAGTGTTCATCTAGGTATCCAACATTTCGTAGAGTCCAAATTCCTATATCTAGTTCTCTTATAATAGTTTCAAAATGATGGTTCTATAGGGTTATATTATTTATAGGAATAATGATTTTAGATTCTTTAGTTTCATGTTCTTCAAAACTGGATTAAACTTTATTAATATCGATTTAAAAATCACTTTTAATGGTTTTAAGTCTCATTTTACCCAAAGAGTCAGTGACCTCATCAGTTGGTGTTTCTCTTTATTAAAAGGGATAGTTTCATTAAACATCAAATTAAGTGATTCTTAAATAATCATTTACATTTTATTTAAAACTCTATAAGATTTAGAGGTAGTATAATATCCTAAAAATATTCCATCTTCAGTTTTTTGATCAAATAATCCAAGATTATCTATGGTTTTCAATATATATATCTTGCGTCCAATAACCTTAATGTACATCACATTTTCTATTATTCTGAAGTTCATAATTTTTCTTTTTTAAAATAGGCTGAATTAAAACACTATTCATGATAATATGGATTTTTATATAGTTTATACTCAAAAATAAGTAAGAATATTGTATTAATTCAACATATTCTTAACCATTTATCTAATATTTATTTTTCTATTTTCAACAATTCCATTTTTTTGAGGTGTTCTTGGTGAAGATAATGTGTTTTTAATACAAAAATATGAACAATATTAACTGAATTTTTTATTCTCAAATTCTCATCCATGATCTCTTGACAATGAAATTATTTTAAAAACCTTTTCATTTTGAACAATTTTACCAAATCATTCAAATACAGTGAAAAATTCAATTTTTAGTTTTAGAAAATAAACCCAATTAAATATAGTATAATCATCTATTAAAATATAAACATATAATTTTATAGAAGAAATTTCTATCCTTGATGGTCAGAACAAATCCATATGAATATGTTATAAAGTTTTAGATATAGAAATTTTGTTAATTGATTTGAAAGATGATTTCTAATACGTTCCATTTTGGAATGAATCATAAAATCTATCATTGTTAAACTGTAGACTAGGATAATTAGAAATTAATTGTTTCTCAGATAATTTATGTAAAACAGAAATATTAAAATTTCCATGTCTTTTATGCAAAAATACATGATTCATTTATCCTATCAGTTAACCAAATCACTTTCTATTTACATAAGGAATTTAAATCCAATGTATAAACATTATCAATTCTAAGTGGTCTAAATTTAATTAACTTATATTTTAACACAGAACAACAATTTTTATGAAAATGGTAATAAAATCAATTATCACAAAGTTCAAAAATACTTATCAGATTTCTGTTTAACAATTTCACATAGAGTACCAAGTTGATTTACATATTCATTGAATCTCTAATATTTCTAACTCCAATTATTTTTCCTTTATAATTTTCACCAAAAGTGATAGGACCTCCATACATTTGGGTAAATGTGTGAAAATTTGATAGATATCCACTCACATTCCTCGAACTTCCACTATCGATATACAAAATACCAAATCTGTACTTGTGGATTATTTCCTGAAAAATTATATAAACAAATATTTTCTTTGGTACCCACACTTTCTTACTTCTAGTAGTGTTAGCTAACATAGATCTAGGAATACAAACCTACTTTTTTTCATAGTATATATCATTAGATTCAGATAAACTATTTGATATAAAAGATCTTTTAATTCCATTAATTTGAGTATTTCTCCCATAAAATTAATTTTTTATATACCCTTATATTCCACAAAAGTAACAAGTTTCATTTATTCTTGTGGGGAAAAATGATTCTTATAAATTTTAGATTTCTCTCCCTTACTCCCTATATAAAATCATTTCCTTTTAATAATATTATTTCCAAGGATTTCATTTCATATATTTTATCCTTTAGTAAAAAAGATATGAAATTTTTTAAGTTTCAACATCATCTTCTAATGTTTTGAACTTTTTTTTATGATCAGCATAGTTTGATGCATATGAGATAAATTTTCCAATTAGCTCTCGATGTTGATTCAACAAGGTATCTCTTTAACCTAAAATAGCATTACAAATGTTCTCTAAATATTTGTGCTTCTTTAATAGAGAATCATATTTTTCCTCTAACATAGAATAGTAGGTAGCTAATTTACTATTTGGGTAGCTGGTAGAATCTGAAATAGAATTGGATGAGTAATAGGTTTATACCTTTTCCTTTTCATCCATGAAGAACAAATTGGATTTCAAATATAATTGTTCTTTTTCTAAATAAGATTTAGATGAGTTACTGGAGTCTTCAAAAATAGTCCTAGTTTCTTTCATTTCTCTTCAAATTTTTATGTTCATAATCACCATTTTCTATATCTATTATATGTCTTTCTCTTTCAGAATTTTAGATGAGGAAAATTGGGTATAATATAACCTAATTTCATTCATTCATAGAACCTAACTTCTTTTGAAGATATCTTATCTTTAATGAAGAAATTAATGAATCATGTATTCTTCTTATAAAACTTGATAATATCTCAAGAAAACTAAGAAAGAAGTATTTTAGAATCAGATGAATTATAATTCTTCTTCTTTTTATCTTAATTAATTTTTTTATTAGTTTTTGAAAATTTTACTTCAGATTTGTGTTCTCCTTTTTCAAAATTATTATATGTTTTTCAGCTTTGTCCTGTATTTCTACTTCAAACATCATCAATGTCCAAATTAATTATTTCCTTATGAAATATTTAACAAGTTTTGATTATTGAATAAAATCGTATGTAACATTCCATTTAAAAGGTAGTACACTCAGTAATTTCAACCCTTGACCAAATCATTTGATAGGTTCACATAAGGTTGTAATATTTTTGATAATTTTTGTGTACCTTCCATTCATATGTGTGATGATTTCTCCATCAAACATCCTAAATGTGTCAAATATTAGTTTATCTATATCATACCTCATTTCTCTCAAATTATATATCCCTTCATAGGAAACTGTAATATTTTTCCATATTTCAAAAGAAGTACGATATTGTGAAACATGATTCAACTCATCTGAAACTAGACTATAGATAATAGAATACATATATTTTGAATTCATATCATAATCTTCTCCTATTGAAGTATCCCATGTTTTTTATTTCTCAGGAATATTATCTGAAATAATCATTTCTGAGTAAAATCTAAATCCAAGATTATTAACATAAATAAGCATCCTTGATTTCCAACACCCATAATTTTTACCATTGAAGTATGGATCTCAAACCATGGGCATCCCTTCTCTAGGATCATCTATTTACATATTTTTATAGACATTAATATTTTTATCTTTCTATAGATTTATCCAAAATATCTCCTATGATACCAATTGTTAGGTCAGAATATACAATGTAATACATAATAGGGGTGAATTGTATCTTTTCAAAATCATCCACTATTCTGGAGTTTAACACTCACTATAATTTATGAGAATATGCAGAGTTATTCTGGTGTATGAAAATAGGAAGCATATAAACCAAAGGAAACAACACAGCTTTTTATATTCATTTAGGGCATTAAGATCAATTAGTCCACTATACCAATCACTCTCTTAGTGAGATTGGAAATCCCACTATAATGGCCCTCTTATCATAAGACCAACAATATAAACAACTGAGTTCTAGAATTTGACACCTTTACAATACTAAATACAAATTTTCTGGTTATTTTACAAGAAACTATTTATCCTTAGTTTATATTGAGAAGTTGATACTTCACTAAAACTAAGTATGAGAATTAGAAATTAAAATAAAAAAATAAATTTTGATTTGATGAAATATGTTCACATTCACAATTATTGTACCATGTAATTGAAAATAGATGGATATTCTTCTTCAGAAATAATAATCTTCAAGAGATAATGAGTCTGAAGTAATCTAGGTTGCATTTAGATATTCAATTCAAAAACATCAAAAAAACAGATCAGTCGCAAACATATAGTCGAACATGATAATACATGTATATCTCCAAAATGTATTCCTTTAATAGAGTTGTTCGTTTGTTGTAGCACTGTAAAAATAATTTCAACAAAGAAGATTTTTATTTGAATCACTTATCACATATATTTTAAGAGATATTCTGAAAGAATATATAGAATAGTGAAATATTTTTTTGGTCCTCTAGATCCAAAATAATAACCTGATTGGTTTAGGAAATTCAAATTTTAATTAACAAGTATAGTCATAACTTCATTTAGAAATAAGATATATTTTCTCTGAGGAACACAGTTCTTTGAAAAAATCAAAATTATCCTTGAACAAGCCTTCATTTATATCTCAACAAATGAAATAACCTCATATTAAAATCACTATTTCACGAACATCACTAGTGAGAACACAACGTAGAGTTGAGTTGCGTATTGTAGGGTATCATTGCATATGGTAGGGTTCCATTGCATAGTGTAGGGTTGTTTTGCATAGAGTAGGGTTCTTTTTCATATCATAGTATTATTTTTCAAAATATAGGAATGATGATCCATATGTTCATCCTTGTCCGCATAAAATACGAAACATAGAAATTAACCATACGTTAAACCTTTCTAAATGTAGGGTTGCAAATAGTAAATCCAGACTCCAACATAGGGTTTGTGAATACTTACGCGAACACATTATCATAACGTAGGGTTGATACCATGTGAAAATGTTAGTTTTTTAGCATATTGTAGGGTTGAAAATAGTGTTTCCAGAATCATTCCCAAAATTCTAAATTCCTTATAATAGACTATAGATTCTTATAAAATACACATAATAAATCTTTATTAGAAAAAACATTGGGTTTTTTTGAACATCGAAATCATCAAAAAATATATATTATTTTTTAGAAAATTCATGACCAACAATTTCTAACTAATGGTTTCTTACCTCATCTATACATCACCCATGACTCAATGATTCATTTATTTACATATGATGTTTAATACTATGAGTTATTGTATTTCACTACTCACAAAAAATTAAACTATTTCAGAAAAAATCAAAAAAAGTCACCCAAAAAAATTCTTTCTATGTAGATTTAAAAATTTCCCTCCATTTTATGGAAACAATTTTATAAATATGAGAAATTTAATTTCTAATTAAAAATCATCTTTTAATCAGAAAATACTAATTTTAATATTAAAAATTATTTTATGACACTTTGAAAAATTAATTATGGTCTAATAAAATTATCCTATAATTATAAAACATTGAAATATTTATTTATGAATCTGTTTTATGCAAAGAAAATCTTTGAAATCATTATATTTGATATAAAATTGAATCTAATATTCACCTTCCACAAAAATTTCAACACGTAATATGTCATTTTTAAAACAATTATTTACTTATTACCAAATATAAATATATCATATTTTCAATAATGAGATACTAAAATTTTATTTATACATTCATGTGTGAAGTTATTATTCTGATGGACACATTACTATTCTTAATGGCCACATTACTATTCCAATAGTCATGTTAATATTTAAAGGTATATCATAGTTCATTTAAGGTCGGTGTTTTATATAGTTTAAGATATCAAATAAATTTATTTACAAATATACATATAGTAAAATCTTAGGGTATTGTATTCTTCCCTTTTTTGAAAATTTATTCCAAAAAAAATTTCATAATTATTTCATTCTAGACAAATGTGGGTGGTTCTTCTTCAAAACATCCTCATGTTCCAATGTTTCTTATTCCATATTATGTTATATCCATAGAACATATAATATTCGTTACATTTGATTTATCAAAACATACTCTATGGTGTTAATAATCTTTATAGGCTCTGCACAATAAAACTAATCATGTTATAGTTCTATTTTTTCATAGTTGGGTATATATGTTAGGTCTGTCATGTACTTATTTAATAATGATATAGGGAACACATCATGAAATTTATAGAGGCTTGGTAGATTTGTAAAAAAGGTAATCTAAAAATCCAATTATGTTTATAATTTGAAATAGTTCGATATACCAGGGGCTCATTTTCCCTTTCTTCCAGAACCATATGACACCCTTCCATTGATATACTTTCAAAAATACATGATATACAACATGAAATTACAAATCATTTTAATATTTGTCCACATAACTCATTTTCCTACTTTTTGATACTTCAATATAATCCTTAATATACTTTAACTTTGTCATTTTATCTTTAATAATTTCTTGGAAAAAATGTTTCTTCTTACAAACTTCACCCCGACAGGTTGGATTAAGGTATAACTTTCCATATAATGATTCATATGGAACCATTCGAATACTATAATAGAAATTAATATTGTTTTAAAACTTTAGCAAAGGAAAATAATGATCCCACATACCTTGAAAGTCAAAGGAGTATGACCCCAACATGTCTTGTAGTGTTTTTATAGTCCCTTCAGACTAACCATTGGTTCGAGGGTGACAATAAGTATAGAAATGAAGCTCAATACTCAAATACATTTGAAGAATCTTCTAAAATTTTGATGTAAAATGGGGATATTGGTCAAGTACAATCGATATAGGTTCACCATGAAGTATTAAAACATCATTTATATAGAGTTTTATTGAAAAATTCAATTATAATTTCATACCATATACACCTAATAATAGGTAAAGGTTAAATGAGTCCTCTACGATGCTATCTCTCAGCCTTCACATGTTAAAAATCTTGGCATCTTGACACATAGTCATCAATTCCCCACATCATTGTATCCCACAAATAATATTTAATCAGATCTCTATACATCTTGGTATTTCCATAGTGAATAGAGAAAATTGGGTTGTGATAATAATCTAATAGTTCACTTTTTTCTCAAGTATTTATGGAAGACATTAACTCTTTACTAATTTTGAAATTTAAACCTCATACATAAAGTATTTAAATATTTTATCATTAATGTATTTAATTTTATTTTTAAAAAATATATAATTAGATTGGGAGATTTTTATCTTTTCCAATAAATATGGTCTCACAATCTTTTGAAATAGAGTGATGTTCCACTTTCGTTAACAATTATCATATCCATATTTTCTAAATCCATAAAAATATGATGTTTCTCAATCTTCATTTGTGTTGTAATTCCTTGATCTTTCCTACTTAAGGCATCTACTACCTTATTTGATTTTCCTAGGTGGTACTGTATTGAGAAATCATAATCATTGAGTAACTTGAGCCATCATCTTTTCCTCATGTTTAGTTCTTTCTATGTAAATATGTATCTCCAAAATATATTGATCTATTTGTATATCAATTTTGTCACCATAGAGATAGAGAATCTATATCCTTAGATAAAATATTATGGAAACTTACTATAGACCATGATTTGGAAGATTTTTTTCATAAATCTTCAACTAACTTGATGAAAATGTAATAAATTTATCATTTTTCATAAGGAAACAACCTAGTCCTTCCTTTGATGAATCGCTCTATATCACAAGAACCATCATTTCTTGATAGTAGGGTCAATATAAGATCATTTAACAATATTAAATTAAAATATTCAAAACATTCTACATGTTATTTTTTCTATTCGACTTTAACCCCTTTACATGTGGTCATGGCTAATGGGTTGGACAATTGGTGAAATTTATGAATGAAACATTAATAGTAACATACTAAACAATTGGAACTATGTAACTCAATTAAGATCATTGGTGTGATTATTTCTTGTATTTCCTTTATCTTTATAAGATCAATTGAGATTCTATCCTTAGATACAATATGGCCAAGAAAAGGAATTTCCTAAAGGTAAAATTCACACTTTCTACATTTAACATGTAGATATTTCCTTCTAAGAGTCTCAATAATGATTTTTAAGTGATTATCAAGTCCTTCAATGATTATATAATATACCAAAATATAATAAATTCATACTATAAAAAATAATCAAGATATTACTTGAATAATCTTTTTATTAGATCCATAAAAACTAAGGGTGAATTGGTCAATACAAATGGCATTCCTGTAAACTCGAAATGTCCATACCTTGTTTGAAATTATTTCTTCAAATATCATCCTTCTTTACTCATAATTTGTGAGAATGAGAATAGAGTTAAATCTTCGAAAAAATATTGGGATCTTTGATTTTGATCAAAAAAATCATAAATGTGAGCAGGAGGAAACATATTATTTATTTTTAATTGTATTGATTCCTCTGTACCCAATTGATATCCTCATGGATCCATCATTTTTATTAAAAAAGATAATATGGTTTCCCCCTTCAGAATCACTAGGTAGAATAAATACCTTATTACTAAATTACTCTAGTTGTTTCTTTAGCTCTATAAATTCCACACTATCCATTCTATAAGTATTATTTGATATGGGTCTTGAATCATGGATTAATCCAATGGTAAACTCAAATTCACTCTCTGGGGGTGTTCAGGTAATTCCTTAAGAAATACATAAATTTATTTCTATACAATTGAAAAATCCTTAATTTTAATATTACTTTACTTATACCTAGATATCATTATCTCTTCCTCCCTAAGAATTTCATTTAGTAGAGTTGTTGGGGGTGGATCTAAATAATAATTAGATGATGAATTTTCTACTCAAATGATATGGAATTTCACATCTTCCGAATAAATCATAATTTTCTTCTTCTATAAATAAATTTTTGCGTCATATTTTGTAAGACATTCCATACCTATGATTATATAAATATCAACCATATATGATGATAATTTCATAAAATAAAGAATCATTATGTGTCATAATGGGGACTTCCCGACACAGTTTTGTACATATAAATTTTATTGATCATCCAAAATCAAATAAAGAATTGGATAAATTTTAAGACATGATTAATATATCATCTACTATATCGTTGGGTACTTATACTTCAATTGTGGTGATCCCATAAGGTTGGTTATCTCCCTTTAGCCTATTCAATGTTACATTCCCTTATGAATTGTGACATTAATTTGAATAATTCCACATTTAATTAAAATTTAGGCATTGAACATAATGTATTTTTTTATTCCCATTGCATTCATTAAATCTATGAACAATTTCCATATACTTACAAAAAATCCCCTTTACTTTCAATCATTTTACAGGATAATTATTTCCAAAATTTTCGTATAATGGGAATTTCATTGTTCCCCTGTTCTTCTTTTTTGCTTCACATTTTTCATAGTTATCAGAATACCTCTTGTTTTCTTAACTCTCCTTGAACATAAAGGATCAATAAAATCCATTATTTTTTTAATAGCACTTAATACAATTTAATCATATGGTGAAACTTTTTTAGAATCTTGTACCCTTTAGAGACATCACTTATAAACTTTAAAAAAATAAAGAATTTTTTTTAATCATGTTTGTAATTTTTACTATAACCAAATGGTATTGTAAAGGTATACTCATATTATTCAACACTCCCTTCATCCTTTTTCATAAATTTAAGGAATTTTCTATTCATTTTAGTTCATTTATCATGAGGGAAACATTTGTCAAAGAATGATTCATTAAAATAATTCCATTCCATGTGACCTAATTAATCTTCCCCCATAATATTCTATATTTACAACTATCATTGATAATAATTTACCTTGTGGAAACATACTGCTAGTACTGCCTTTTCAATTCCATTGCATCACAATTATAGAAATTTATTTCTAAGGAGATTGTTCCAATTATTAGTTACCACTAGATTAGTAGTCCCACAATATGATCAAATATTAATCTATATGAATATGTATTTTATGGTCATTATTCATAACCAGTGTAAGTTGTCCTAATATTTTCATGATCTACTCAAATCCAACACCAACAATGTTAACTTTCTTAGTGGGAAAATCCCTACATTATATGTGGGTATTGATTCCATTTCTTCTATTAGTCTCCATAAATTAATAATAGAACACACTGAGTTATCATAGAATCATCATGGGTTTTGGTCCAAAAATTCACTATAAAAATTATTATAATTCTAATGTTTATTTAAAATCTACTTCCCACAATTTCTACTAAACCTGCTTATATAAAAACTATGAAAACCCTGACCCGAGTAGCCTGGATTTGATGCCAAACATTGTTACATAAGAATTGGTAAAGGATATTAAATCACAAATTATAAATAAATTTAGTATTATTGAAGAACTAGATATATATACATTGTTCCAATAATACGTTGTCAATTAAAGAAAGAACATAAAAAATGAAAATAATTTTTTTCCTGGATAGTTATTTTATGGTTTCATCTTCATAACCTCTGGAAGTAAAATAAATTAAGGGTTGAGTTTAAATGATATATAAGGTTTAGATACATTATACACATGAATCAATAATAATTAATGCATAATAAACATAGAATAATCAATATAGAAAGGTAAATAACTAAAAATAAGTTGACATTTAATCGATAAACTCATAATGAAAATGTATCTATAGATTTTTTCACATTATAAGTCTCATGGATTGTAATAACTTTATACAGGATGAAAGAAATTAATAATTATTAGACATCATGTAACTAGAACATGAACCACTACTAGAAATACCTTTCCCAATATGTTTTATTTAAGTGGGAAAAACTCATCAAATTCTACTTGGAAACAAGTGCAAAGGGTTTTCCACTAACGTTTCTGTCTCATGTGACCTTTCTATGCATCAAGGGTCTATCTATAACTGATCTCCATCCATGTATACATGTACAAATAATTATTTAAATATATAAATGATCAATTTAATTCTTGAATCAATGTGTATTATCAAAAAATATTTGTATTCAGTAAAAGATATGGATTTAACATTATTTCACCAGTTAATCAAATAACTATCAAAGTAAACACTATATAAAAATTTGGTATAGGAATTAAGAAATAATAATATCCATGTTACATGAAATATGGATATTTAATGGCATCTTCGATGAATAATGGTAATAAATACAAATATAATCACACAATGGAAATAAGTTATGATTGTGGAATATGTCACCTAGAAATTAAAGTAAGATGAAAAACTCTACCACTTGTAATCATTCAAGCCATATTCCCCATAAAATTAACATTCATAAAATAAACCATTTAATACCATGAAGATAAATAGATTAATGATGTTATATATCAAAATAGAAGTATAAATACACTAAACACAACAAATAAGTTGTGAATAAGGCACATCTCAATGAAATAAAATGAGACGAGAAACCCCTTACCATATTTCTAAAAGCGTTCAATAGTTATACTTAATTTATTGGATAATAAAATTAGATAAATTAATTACTTATAGAATAATATTTTAAATATATATATACTATAATTTTATTAATTTCATTAATGGATATTTTGTTGAGTTATAATGTTTTATTTCATTGTTTCATGAGCGATCATATCTTGGGGTTATGGTTGGTTACCTAGTCTAAAATTATCAGAGTTCTTATAAAATGGATGAAAAATTATAAAATTTTAATGAAATGATATTAATATACATTCAAGATTTTAAATTTTAACATATATAATTTTTTTCTGGTCTGAGGAAGATTTATTTTAAAAAATATTAATGATAAATGTTTAGATTATTTTGGCATTTTTCTATAATCATGAACAAGTTTTTATTATTATTTAATATTATATATATATAAGTTACATAACCTAAAAAAATTTATTGTTTATTTATTAAAATATATTTTAACAGTAATAATATTTTTATGAATATCCTTGAAGGCGGTAATAGAAAAAAATATTTGTCATTCCCGAAAGCGGTGAATCTAAATATCACGAACATTGTTTTCATTTTAAAATAAAAGTAAATAAAGGAGATTTGATGATATATACTCCCATTAGAAAATAAAATTACATTATATATGTGATACTGGATTTATCATTCCACTTTTTTTATGGATAGAAAGAGGTAATAAGAAAATACAATAAAAGAAAATAGAAAGAGGGAGGATTTTCCCTCTTAAGTATTTTCTCCTTGATAACCTCCTCATGAAACATGGGTTTGGTCTTTTAGTAAGACCAAAAGTTCATGGATGTGGGTAAGAGTATTGGGAATGTAATTGGGTAGATATTAGATGAGTTACAATATTTTTTAGGTTTGAGGAGTGGGGGTGGTGAGAGGTGGTATTTATAGGGAGAGGAGAGGGGTGTTTTTTATTTTTTTTTGTTTATATGTTTATAATTTTGGATCAACACTATAAATAATATTTATTCCCATTAATAAATATAGTATCTAGATAATGTGAGTTTGAAATAATGTTTAATACATAAATACCTCATCCATGACTCAATAATTCTTTTATTTACTTATAATGTGAAATACCAAAAATAACTCTATTTCAATTTTCTCCAAAAATTCAATTATTTCCGAAAAATAACTAAAATTCACCTTAACTTTTTATCGATGTAAATATTTTAAAATTAGAATCAATTTTGATAAATCAGTCAAAATATGACATATTTACTTCTCAATTAAAAAACATTATTCAAAAAATACCAATTTTTATATAATATATGCTTTTATGACACTATGAAAATTTAATTATGGTGTCATTAAATAATATTATGATTATAATAAAACAAATATTAATTTTTAAATTTAATTTATGAACTTAAATTTTATTTTAAATCATTTTATTAATTATTATGTTTTAAATAATTTTTTACGTTCCACAAAAATACCAACACTTAATTTATCATTTCTGAAACATTTATTTACTTATTCCATCACATAAATATATCATATTTTAAATAAATAAAAACAAAAAGAAAATTTATACATTCATAGGTGAGATTATTATTCTAATGGATACATTACTATTCTTAATGGTCACATTACTATTCAAAATTTTATGTTAATATTTAGTGGTATATCATAATTCGTTTAAGCTCTTTGTTGCATGAAATGTAAGTTATAAGATAGATTTATTTAAGAAAATAGTCACCATAAAATCTTGGGTTGTCATACTGATCATAAATCATTTATAGAAATAATAGTAATGGTATTATTACAATATATCCAAGATATATCATAAGTAAAATATGAGTTTTTCATTGATGTGTATAAATACAAGGAAAATATCCTTGAAAACATTTTTAAAGAAAATACAATTTTCACATTGAAAATAAATTTTAAAAATTATTAAAATGTAGAATATAAAGAAAAAAATTCTTTAAAAATAATCATTTAAAAATTTAAGGTATTATTCAATTAAATGAGTGGTCATGATGGTATGTTTGTATGTACAAGTCGTAAATGTTTTAAAAATATTTTAAACTATTCTAAAAAGGACAAGAATTACCTCATTCAAAAAATAACAAAGATAATCCTTAAAATTATTTTTTAAAAATTAAAAAAAATGGGAAAAAAAGAATTTAGTAGATTGTTTGGAGAATGTGGAAAACCTTATTGAAATTTTTTTTAGAAGACATAGATATGTGAGAAAAATTATTTAGAGCTGAAGAGTGAAATATAGCCATGTTTTCTAAAAAATATTTTTTTTCAATAATTTAAAATACCAAAGAGAAAAAATGGTGTTATTATTAGAAAATTTAATGAATAAAAAAAGGGTAAGAAAATAACTTCCTATAAAGATTAAAAAAATCAAAAAATCTATAAAGACCCATAAATTCCAAGGAAAGTTTTTCCTTAATTTTCTTTGAATTTTACAAGAACGCAGTTTCTGACGGCGCCTGATTCCGAGGCCCGGTGTGCCCGGAATCAATTTCCGAAGTTTGGCTCGGGTACGTTCAGTGAACGGACGAGCGGGTTTTTCTAACTTTTGAACCGGTGCTCAGAATCGAATTTTGGGGGCACTGATGGAATCGCAGCGCCGGTAATTGCTTAGAAACGCCTCTTCCGGAGTTGCGTTTTCTCGGGTGTGGTTTTTAATTTTCGGGCTTAAAGTTAAGAAATAAAATAATTTTACGACAACTTTATTTTATTTCACTTAAGCCACTTGTAAGCCACTTGAAGCCACATAAAAGCGGCTTAAACTGAGTTGAAACGGATTGGGTACTATCCAGAAATATCCTACCCTCTTGGTAGGATATTTGTGAGGTGGGGCCCGCACGAGCCCCGCCCTTTCTTTCCGCTAAGTAACGCACCCGCGGAAACCCGTCATTATGAAAGTCAACTGACGCGTTCTCTTAAATTCTTAACATACCATTTAATTGGGCAGTTTTGTTCGTAAATTAAATGGGCGGTTTATTTCGTTGAATTAATTCTACGAATTAATGGTTCGTTTCTCATCTTTTGAATTTCAAAAGCTTAGGTCAATAATAAAATAAGGGTTGAACTTATTTTATTTAGTTGGACTTGTGGCGTGGAGAGAATTTGGGAGGAAAGCGTTCTTCTTCGACGAAGAACGCGAAGAACGCGAAGAACGCTCCGACCTCCAACGAAGAACGCCAAACCCTCGGAGATCGACGACGCGACGCCGTGTACCGCGACATCAACGAAGCTTCTTCCGCGATTCTCCCACTGCGACGCCTCTTCCACGACGATCCAACCCCGCGAAAACCTTCGATCAACAACATGTTAGGGGGTTGCGCTCCTTTTAAATTCTTTTTGGATTATAACAACAACAAGTATTTAATTATAATTAATTAAATCCTTTTGTTCTTTAACCTCGGAGTTCGTCGACGCGAAACCCTTCTGCGACGAACCGACGCCGGATTCCGCGACGACGCGACGATCCCCAATTCCGCGAAGAACCCGCGGACGACGACTTGATGAGGTAGGGGTTTTGTCTTTTTTTCAAATTACGTGTTTCTTTCCCTAGAACATGAAAGAATAATCTGTTGGACGTTGTTCCAAATTTTATTGAAAATTGTGAAAAGTTCATCGTTGTGTTTTTACGATTGGCCGACTGATAACGTTATAACGGGAGGAGACCGGACAGCACGAACACGGCCAATTCTCCTCCCCCTTTCAATCTTTGGTGTTGATTTAGTGAAGACAGCGCGGTGTCGTCGCACCGGGCAGGAACAAAAGAAAACACGGTCGGAGCGGGCTGCGACGAAGGAATGCGGCGCCATCGTGTCGCGCCGTAGGTTTCAAACGAGGCCGCGGCCGGAGTCGGACCGCGGCGGAAGGACGCGGCGTCGTCACGCCGCGTCGAACGGATTCATGTTCATCTTGGAAGTGGCGGCCGGAAAAACCGGCCGCCGGAGAACTCGAAGGAGGCGGCTGGAAATCCGGCCGCCAGCGCCGGAAGGAGCGGGACCGCGGGGTCCCGCGGCGAGAACCCGGCCGGCCCCGCGCTGGTCGGCCGTTACAGGGGGGAGCCCGGGGGTGTAACCCCCCCCCCCGGCAATACACATGGCGCGGCCCCTTAAAGGGGCCGCCGTTTTAAAAAATTAAAGGCGGGCAATGCTCCCTCCCTTTAGCGCGCCGCGCTGGCCGAGCCGCCGGGCCGTCAAGCCGTCGTGCCGCCGAGCCGCCGAGCCGTCGCGCCACCGCGCCGCCGCGCCGCTGGCCGGGACGAGCCGCTGGCCGGGCCGAGCCACCGGGTCGGGCCGCCACTCGGGCCGGCCCAGGGGGTACTGGGCCGGGTCGGACCGGGCCCAGACCCCCCCGTCTTCGGACAGGATTGATTCAAATGCCCATAACTTGGGCTGCAGACATCCGATCGACGAACCGTCAGTTGCGTAGCGATCCTTGGATCGATACGGTCGTTTTGGTATACTATACTCAAGGTGCACCTTCCTTTTCGGGAGCTTACGTGGTTAAAACTCCATAGTTAAACGTGCTTTGCCTAGAGTAATGATCAGGATGGGTGACCTCCTGGGAAGTTTCTCAGGGTGGGTGTGAGACGAAAAAGCCAATAACTTCCAGACCGGGCGTCCGATTGACGCGTCGTCTGTTGCGTTACATTCCGGTTGACGATACAAAACTTTTGGCATCCTCCGCCCGAGTTTTGGATGCAGTTGGATAGTGGCCGGGTTGGATTGCACCGAAATCCAACCAGGCCCCTGGAACGGAAAAGCTGATACCTTTCTGACAGAACGTCCGTTTGACGAACCGTCAGTGGCATTGGTGATCTCGTTGAGAAACGGTCCTTATGAGTATACCCCATGAGTGTTAGGGATATAGTTGAGTTATGGACGGGTTTGGTTTGCTCATGAAACCAACCGGGCCCCTGGGACGAAAAGGCTAGTATCTCACAGACCGGGTGTCCGATTGATGCACCGTCTGTTGCGTTGAGACCCCTATGACGAGGCGGTCCTTTGAGATACTTCTTAGTGGGACTTAGTGATACTTGGAGTATCAACCTATAGCTCGTGGAGCGGACCCTCCCAGTGACGAGCTAGCGGAGTAGCAGCAGATCTTTGGCGGTGGAGCGCTTGGTTGTAGTGGCAGACCTGCAATGCTGGATTCGAGTATACGGAGTGCGGAGACCGTGTAACTGGCTGAGACCTGACGACTGCTTGACCGACTCGACTTGGAGTGAGTCGACTAGCCCAGTGGACGGAGCGCCCAGTATTTGGCAACAGACCCACGGCGGACGGAGCGCCTGGTAGTTGGAAGCAGACCCGCGGTACTCGACCGGAGGAGTACCTCTGTAGGCTATTAGGGAGAGCGCCCGGTATTTGGCGACAGACCCTCAGCGGACGGAGCGCCCGGTAGTTGGCTGCAGACCCGCGGTACTCGACAGGAGGAGTACCTCAGCAGTCTTAGGTTAATGAGCAGTACCTCGGAGTCGTGACAGGACCACCGTACACTCCAGAGACGGAGCTCTTCAGCAGTTACGGTTTCGATAATGAAAATCCTGGTTTGAGCTGAGACTTTTGACCCTTGTGTTTACCTCATGATTGAGATGGGTCATTTGATAACTTAGATATATGTATGGGCATATACCTGGGTAGTGGTTATCCGTTGATTTCACAATCCTTGTGTTTCCTCATGATTGAGATGAGTTACTTGATAGCTTAGGTATATGTATGGGAATATACCTAAGTAGAGGTTATCTGTTGAGATCTTCTTTGTGGTTATCCTTGTTGGTTTTAGTGAGACCTTGAGGGTCTCGGGGTCCCTACTGAGTATCTTTATACTCACCACTGCACGGGCTATGCCCGCACCTCATTGTGTTGGTTGCAGATGACGGGCAGTGCTGACGGAGGTCGAGTGTTCGAGGACTGGACGGTACCTGGAGGTGGACTACACGGCGAGACGACACATGGAGGAGGTTGACGGAAGAGAGCGTGGAGGAGGCTATCTGTACCTACCCTTCAGGTAGGATCCGTGGAGGACGACCAGGAGCTGCGCCATCTGTACCTACCCTTCAGGTGGGATCCGAGGAGGACGACCCAGGAGCCGCTTCCGTCCTTCCAGCTGTTATCTTTTCTGTTGTACTTGTTCAGTTGTAGTTGTACTTTCTTTTGGGTTTGTATTCAGACCCATTTACTTTTCAGCACTTCTCTTGTACTTAGTGTTTACTTTTTTTCCGCTTGCTTACTCTGTGGTGCTTGTTTTCTTTTATAAAGGCAATTCCTTCCCAGTTATCGGGATTTTACGCCTTTGGTGCTAGTCGCCAGCCCCTGGCCTATGGAAGGCGGGCTTGGGGTAGTCACGGCACGGGCCCCGAGGACGGGTCGTGACAAATTGGTATCAGAGGAGTTCGGTTCTACCGCAGAACTTATAACTCTGATGTTTCTTTCTGTGAAGCAATAGTGTTAAGAGTACCGAGTATGGTTTTCAGTTCAGGGAGTCCAGTGTTGGTGCGGGCGGTCGACGTATCCATACACCAGGACCCTGACAACTGATTTTCGACTTTGTGCACGAAAACACTGATTGCGTGTGTGTTTTACAGAAGTTTTATTTTAAATGTCAGCTCAAACCAGGTCAGATCACCAGGTATAATCTTTTGACTGTGTCACGTTGTTTCTTTCAGGATGCCTCCCTGTGGACGACCAGCTAGAGCCCCAAGAGTGGTACGTACTGACAGCCCGCCGAGCGACGAGGCCTCATTACAGGGCCCTATCCCAGTTGAGGCACCAGCGGTACTACTGCCTGTTGGGCCACCGATGCCACCAGCCCCAGCAGCAGAGGATGCACGTCGCTTGAGCGCACTACATGATTTCCAGTGCCAGAGGCCACCCAGGTTTCAGGGAGGGACAGACCTGCAAGCGGTTGAGGATTGGCTGGAGGCTGTGGTGAGAGTCTTCAGGCTAGTGGGGACGCCGACAGATTTCATGGTGATCCTTGCTACCAGCCTTCTTCAGGCATCAGCAGGCAGATGGTGGAGCCTGATGCTCCAGATTCATGACGAGGCGACACTTATATGGGAAGACTTCGAGAGCCTATTCCGGGCAGAGTTTGTACCAGCCACCCTTCGAGCGGTGCGTATACAGGAGCTACTTCAGCTGCGACAGGGCAGCATGTCAGTGGCACAGTACTCAGCGATATTCACAGACCTCTCGCGCTACTCCACAGATATGGTACGGGACCCGTTCTTCAGGTCCCGAACCTTCGAGCAGGGGATCAAGCGGGAGATTAGAGCTTCTATTATTTCTCACAGCCTTCCGACGTAGGCAGGGGTGTTGGATAGAGCCCTCTTAGTGGAGAGTTTCCTTGCTGAGTAGTCTCTAGCAGCAGGACCCACCACTAGCCGGCTTGCGGCAGAGTCTTCTGCAGCAAGAAGTAGATAGATGACGCAGAGGTCCAAGAGTACCAGACCTACCGGGGACCGACTACATGACTCAGGTTCAGTTGTGCGGGGAAACCGGGGTGGAGTCAGAGCCAGACGTACCGAGAGTGGACAGTGTTACTCCGGCGGAGGAATTGGTCACATGGCATGTGACTGTCTGACCTGCCGTGCAGATGATCAGCAGTTAAATGAAGAACCTCAGAGGCAGAGGCAGAGGTTCGATCAGGGCGGACCGCAAGGAGCAGGCGGCCATGGCAGAGGAGCTGGCCGTGCAGCTGGAGGTTGACGACGCTTCGGGATGTTGCCACCACCACCACCAGGAGGCCCACCCCGACCGCAGGGGGCAGGAGGACATGGGAGAGCTTAGCTTCAGGCAGCTGAAGCCTATGGTCATGGAGCTCCGAGAGCAGGTGGACAGGAGAGGAACTAGTGGATATGTCATTTGTACTTCTAGTTCCATGTTGCTTTTGTATTCGTGTCTTTGTACTATGAGCTGCAATAATAAAAAGAAACTTATCTTTTTTTGCTTTACTGTCCTTTTTGTTTGGTTGATACTGAGTGGTTCTGGTTAAACTGTTGACTTGACCCTCACTTTCGAGATTTCTACTGGAGGAGACCCAGTGACCTCACACTGATGCCGACAGTGTGACTCGACCCTTGGAGGCGAGAGTGACAGTTGGATCTCTTGGTAGTTACGTCGAGGCCTTATGAAGTCATCCATGGTATGAATGCACCATTTTTGCCAGGGTTGACTGTATTAGGCAATGAATGTGGTTCATCTAGGGGATGAGACCAGATTTCTCTTATCGGCAAAGAAGAAATCATAGCAGCTCTTGTGAGACTAAAGGAGGTGCAGTTCATCCAGGAGAGGATGAACACTGCACAGTGCAGTATGAAACAGGAAACTGGTGCCAGTCTTAGAGACTCGGGCGTGTTAAATGTTTCAAGAAGAAGAAGCTTTAAATAGAGATGAGTCTGCAAAGCGAAAGACATGGAGGCAGAGCTAGGAGAGCAGCATGAGGTGGTGTACATCTTAACATGCTACAACCACCCGACTTAGTTATCCCCGCCAAGCTCAGGGAGCTTGAGGGAGGTGGAGGAATGTGGCTGCATGCGGTCAAGGAGTGTGACCCAATGGCTCTAGAAATGATTCAATAGACAGTATGTGTCCACTACTAGCTGCTATAGTAACAGACGTTGATATGAATCATTCCTCGCTTTCAGAAATCTTGTTCCAGACCTAGAGTTTCTGGTAAGCCGTGGACTTGACCCTCATGTCTGGAGATACCTTGGGAGGAGACTCGATAATCACACTTACGCCGATGGTGTGGTCAGACCCTCGAGGCGAGAGTTTCGGTTGGAATCTCTTGGTGGCAGCGTCGAGGCCTTACGACGTTGGTTTGAGTATGGACTGGGCAATCACAGTTCATACACAAATTGACAGTATTAGGCAAAAAGGTTGTAGTTTAACTACAACAGGATGGGTTTTCCTTGGTCGGCGAAAAAGGAATCCCCAGGCAGCGATGGGTAACTCTTGCACAGGAGGGTGCGACCGATCACTTTTGAGTCGTCAACCTTACCCTCGTAATAGCAATCGTTTTGAGTTTCAGTTCTAACAGAAAATTGAGACCTCTGGAGTTCGAGGATGACGACCACGTCTTCTTACAGGTCTCACCTCGGCGAGGTTTACGGAGATGTGGCCAGGGAGGCAAGTTATCTCCGAGGTTCAACGGACCTTTCTAGGTCCTCAGCTGGGTAGGCGAGGTGGTTTACCGCTTGGCCCATCCACTTCAGTTGCACTAGGTGCACGACGTTTTCCACGTATCCCAACTGAGGAGATACGTGCTCGACCCTCCGCATATCATCGACCATGAGGAGATGGACGGTGGCGATGAGGTGACTTCTACGGAGGTTCCTGTGGGGATCGAGGATCAACAGGAGCGGATCCTATGAGGACGTTCGATTCCTCTTGTGCACTTTCTTTGGCAGCACAGGAACCTCTAGATGAGCACATAGGAGCGGAAGGCTCAGATGCGTGCTAAGTACCGCATTGTTTCCCTAAGTTTGTGGTGAAGCTTTACGGGGACGTAAAGCCCTGTGGTGGGAGTAATGTAAAGACCCGGGAATTCCGAGGAAATATTTTTCTTAATTTTCTTTGGAATTTTACAAGAATGCAGTTTCTGACGGCACCTGATTCCGAGGCCCGGTGTGCCCGGAATCAATTTCCGAAGTTTGGCTCGGGTACGTTCAGTGAACGGACGAGCGGGTTTTTCTAACTTTTGAACCGGTGCTCGGAATCGAATTCTGAGGGCACCGATGGAATCGCAGTGCCGGTAATTGCTTAGAAACGCCTCTTCCGGAGTTGCGATTTCTCGGGTGTGGTTTTTAATTTTCGGGCTTAAAGTTAAGAAATAAAATAATTTTATGAAAACTTTATTTTATTTCACTTAAGCCACATGGAAGCCACTTGAAGCCACTTAAAAGCGGCATAAACTGAGTTGAAACGGATAGGGTACTATCCAGAAATATCCTACCCTCTTGGTAGGATATTTGTGAGTTGGGGCCCGCACGAGCCCCGTCGTTTCTTTCCGCTAAGTAACGCACCCGCGGAAACCCGTCATTATGAAAGTCAACTGACGCGTTTTCTTAAATTCTTAACAGACCATTTAATTGGGAAGTTTTGTTCGTAAATTAAATGGGCGGTTTATTTCGTTGAATTAATTCTACGAATTAATGGTTTGTTTCTTATCTATTGAATTTCAAAAGCTTAGGTCAATAATAAAATAAGGGTTGAACTTATTTTATTTAGTTGGACTTGTGGCGTGGAGAGAATTTGGGAGGAAAGCGTTCTTCTTCGACGAAGAACACGAAGAACGTGAAGAACGCTCCGACCTCCGACGAAGAACGCCAAACCCTCGGAGATTGATGATGTGACGATGTGTACCGCGACGTCAACGAAGCTTCTTCCGCAATTCTCCTACCGCGACGCCTCTTCCACGACGATCCAACCCAGCGACAACCTTCGATCAACAACAAGGTAGGGGGTTGCGCTCCTTTTAAATTCTTTGTGGATTATAACAACAACAAGGATTTAATTATTATCAATTAAATCCTTTTGTTCTTTAACCTCGGAGTTCGTCGACGCGAAACCCTTCCGCGACGACGCGACGCCGGATACCGCGATGACGCGACGATCCCCAATTCTGCGAAGAACCCGCGGACGATGACTTGACGAGGTAGGGGTTTTGTCTTTTTTACAAATTACGTGTTTCTTTCCCTCGAATATGAAAGAATAATCTGTTGGACGTTGTTCCAAATTTTATTGAAAATTGTGAAAAGTTCATCATTGTGTTTTTACGATTGGCCGACTGTTATCGTTATAACGGGAGGAGACCGGACCGCACGAACACGGCCGATTCTCCTCCCCCTTTTAATCTTTGGGGTTGATTTAGTGAAGACAGCGTGATGTCGTCGCACCACGCAGGAACAAAAGAAAACACGACCGCAGCGGGCTGCGACGAAGGAACGTGGCGCCATCGTGTCGCGCCGTAGGTTTCAAACGAGTCTGCGGCCGGAGTCGGACCGCGGCGGAAGGACGCGGCGTCGTCAGGCCGCGTCGAACGGATTCATGTTCATCTTGGAAGTGGCGGCCGGAAAAACAGGCCGCCAGAGAACTCGAAGGAGGCGGCTGGAAATCCGGCCGCCGGCGCCGGAAGGAGCAGGACCGCGGGGTCCCGCGGTGAGAACCCGGCCGGCCCCGCGCTGGCCGGCCGTTACAGGGGGGGGAGCCCGGGGGTGTAACCCCCCCCCCGGCAATACACATGGCGCTGCCCCTTAAAGGGGCTGCCGTTTTAAAAAATTAAAGGGGGGCAATGCCCCCTCCCTTTAGCGCGCCGCGCTGGCCGAGCCGCCGTGCCGTCAAGCCGCCGCGCCGCCGAGCCGCCGAGCCGTCGCGCCACCGCCACCGCGCCGCTGGCCGGGACGAGCCGCTGGTCGGGCCGAGCCGCCGGGTCGGGCCGCCACTCGGGCCGGGTCGACCCGGTTCGGGCCGGCCCAGGGGGTACTGGACCGGGTCGGACCGGGCCCAGACCCCCCCCCCCCCCCCCCCCCCGTCTTTGGGCAGGATTGATTCAAATGCCCATAACATGGGCTGCAGACATCTGATCGACAAACTGTCAGTTGCGTAGCGATCCTTGGATCGAGGCGGTCGTTTTGGTATACTATACTCAAGGTGCACCTTCCTTTTCGGGAGCCTACGTGGTTAAAACTCCATAGTTAAGCGTGCTTTGCCTAGAGTAGTGATCAGGATGGGTGACCTCCTGGGAAGTTTCCCAGGGTGGGTGTGAGACGAAAAAGCCAATAACATCCAGACCGGGCGTCCGATTGACGCGCCGTCTGTTGCGTTACGTTCCTGTTGACGATACATAACTTTTGGAATCCTCTGCCCGAGTTTTGGATGCAGTTGAATAGTGGCCGGGTTGGATTGCACCGAAATCCAACCGGGCCCCTGGAACGGAAAAGCGGATACCTTTCTGACAGAACGTCCGTTTGAAGAACCGTCATCGGCGTTGGTGATCTCGTTGAGAAACGGTCCTTATGAGTATACCCCATGAGTGTTCATGGTATAGTGGAGTTATGGCCGGGTTTGGTTCGCTCACGAAACCTACCGGGCCCCTAGGACGAAAAGGCTAGTAACTCACAGACTGGGCGTCCGATTGACGCACCGTCTGTTGCGTTGAGACCCCTATGACGAGGTGGTCCTTTGAGATACTTCTTCGTGGGACTTCGTGATACATGGAGTACTGACCTGTAGCTCGTGGAGCAGACCCTCCCAGTGACGAGCTAGCAGAGTAGCAGCAGATCTTTGGTGGTGGAGCGCTTGGTTATAGCGGCAGACCTGCAATGCTGAATTCGAGTATACGGAGTGCGGAGACCGTGTAACTGGCTAAGACCTGACGACTGCTTGACCGACTCGACTTGGAGTGATTCGACTAGCCCAGTGGACGGAGCGCCCGGTATTTGGAGGCAGACCCACGGCGGACGGAGCGCCTGGTAGTTGGCAGCATACCCGCGGTACTCGACCGGAGGAGTACCTCTGTAGGCTATTAGGGAGAGCGCCCGGTATTTGGCGACAGACCCTCAGCGGACGGAGTGCCCGGTAGTTGGCTGCAGACCCGCGGTACTCGACAGGAGGAGTACCTCAGCAGTCTTTGGCCTCGGAGTCGTGAGAGGACCACCGTACACTCCAGAGATGGAGCTCTTCAGCAGTTACAGTTTCGATAATGAAATTCCTGGTTTGAGATGAGACTTTTGACCCCTGTGTTTACCTCCTGATTGAGATGGTTCACATTATAACTTAGGTATATGTATGGGCATATACCTAGGTAGTGGTTATCCGTTGATTTCACAATCCTTGTGTTTCCTCATGATTGAGATGAGTTACTTGATAACTTAGGTATATGTATGGGCATATACCTAAGTAGAGGTTATCTATTGAGATCTTCTTTGTGGTTATCCTTGTTGGTTTTAGTGAGACCTTGAGGGTCTCGGGGTCTCTACTGAGTATCGTTATACTCACCCCTGCACGGGCTATGCCCGCACCTCGTTGTGTTGGTTGCAGACGACGGGCAGTGCTGACGGAGGCCGAGTGTTCGAGGACTGCATGGTACCCGTAGGTGGACTACACGGCGAGACGACACACTGAGGAGGTTGACGAAAGAGAGTGTGGAGGAGGCTATCTGTACCTACCCTTCAAGTAGGATCTGTGGCGGACGACCAGGAGCTGCGCCATCTGTACCTACCCTTCAGGTAGGATCCGAGGAGGACGACCCAGGAGCTGCTTCCGTCCTTCCAGTTGTTATCTTTTCTGTTGTACTTGTTCAGTTGTAGTTGTACTTTCTTTTGTGTTTGTATTCTGGCCCATTTACTTTTCAGCACTTCTCTTGTACTTAGTGTTTACTTTTTTCCCGCATGCTTACTCTGTGGTGCTTGTTTTCTTTTATAAAGGCAATGCCTTCCCAGTTATCGGGATTTTACGCCTTTGGTGCTAGTTGCCAGCCCCTGGCCTATGGAAGGCGGGCTTGGGGTAGTCACGGCACGGGCCCCGAGGACGGGTCGTGACAAAATCCCTCAAGAGAGACTTAGAAAAAAATCATGAATAATTATAATATAATGATATAAACCCTTACATTAGGTATAACACACTTCATACGTGTCCAGGATATGTGATGTTATTTTATATAGTAAGGATGATTCATATTATCCTTAAAACTCATTATAAAGACTTAAATACATCATATAATTTGTTGATGTAATATATAACATGTTAGGTTATAAAAACTAATAGTAAAATAGCTATGAATAAAATTGATCGAAACCTATGATATATATATATATATATATATATATATATATATATGTTTTGGTATATATTTCATTTATAATTAATTCATTCTAGGAAAAAAACTCTTCATTATTATAAGCTTACTAAATTAAGTATTTGAATCACTAAATTTTCTATATTTTTATAAATGGGTACAAAGTATGAGGAATCATGTTAATAATGAGTGTCTTATAAAATATAATTATTTTTCCAATGAGTAACCAAACGTGATGGGAATTAGAGTAAAAAATAACATTTTCATGATAACACAACTATATCCAGAAAAAAAATTACCATGTTGAGCTATGAAATGGTCCATGTAAGGACTAACTTACTATCAACTCTTTCATGTCATAATACCCATCCTTCTTTAATGGGACTCCCAATCAACAAATTTTTGAGAATTACATAAATAAAAAGTGGTGGTATTTTTTCTTCATTAATAAGTCCATGAAAAGGTTGTTTTATCCTTTTATCATTTCAAGGTAGAGGCAACCCAATAATGGATTATTATAAATAATAAAAGAAAAAATTAATCTATTTAATGGAATGTGTTCATAAAATATTCATCACCAAATATGTTACCTAAACATTTTGCATGAAATGGAGATATTATTTATAGAGACCAAATAAAAGGATGATGAATCTATTGGTAACTATAAGGAAAACTTCATGATACCCATAGGGAATTACTCTAGTTTAATTACTAACACTTAGAGTAATATCAATAGATTATTTAGAAAACGTAAACCAAGTCTTATAAAGGCATTAGATATTAGAGGCATAGGTAGATATGAAGAAATTATTTTATCTACACTTAAGGTGAATATTGAAATATGAGACTCTCATTATTCTACCCTATATAGTGAAAAGAAAAGAAAAATAGAGTTTCAGAGAAACTAAGATAAAAAATCACATGGAAGGAAAAAATCAACCCCCAATAAGACAAAATTAATGGAGGAACCACCTGATAAATTAACTAAAAGAATCATTAAATTATTAAACATATGATAAAACACACAATTGTTAGAGAAATATGAAGATCAAAATTATAAAAATGGATGATAATAATAACATAAGAATTTAACCACTAAAACATCAATTCTTCTAATGAAAGGAATTTTTTCATTAAACGAAAAATGATCAAACAGGAAAGATAAATTTGATAATAAGAATTATTAACCTCTTAAAACTAGAGAATAAGGAAAATATAGTGAACTCACTATTACTAAAGTAGTCCATGTAAATAAAGTGGTTAAATCTAAAATTATTTTCTACTCTATATCTGTGAATGTCTTATTTAATTTTAACTTTTGGTATTCTTTCATATCATGAGAGTTTTCTAACAATGTCAAATCACAACTATAAATAGTGGATATTTATTTTTAAATAAAAAAAATATTGTTGTGATGGTTTCATCCACGATATAAAACATTTAACTAATTAATTTTTGTGTAAATATACATCCTTATGGTATTTTTCTTCTTCCCATGGAATAATCCAATGTTATATTGGTCATGGATTAGTTCTCTCAATATAGAGAACATATTAGTAGTTGGGGTAAGGAAATTAAATTTCCTATCCAAAATCATCATATTATTAAATATTTGTTTAAGGGTGATTATAAGATCCTATTTAAAATGAATATTACAATATTGGTTTTCAAAACATCTAAAATATTACTCCTGGATCAAATATTTTTTAACTCAACATTTGGGATATGCAAATTGTTAAAGAGTATATCGATGTTTTTCCCAAAAAAATCTAGTATTCCATAAGAACGTGAGGTTCAGGTTTTAAAGGAACTCATTATAGGGTCTACATCAATATATATGATTCTTTATAGATTTAACCCCATATAATTAGAAGTATTAAAGAATAAATATCTATCAATTTGGGGAAAGCGTTATATAAGCCCAAGTGCTTCACCATGGGATATACTAATAGTCTCTATCAAGAAGAAGGATATTTCAATTTTTATGTATTAACATGAATGAAATAGGATAAAGATAGATAAAAAGTGTAATATATCCCATATTAATAATCTATTTGATCAATATAGATGAGTTCATTACTTCTTAAAGGAGGATATTTGATATGAACACTATTGATTAAGGGTAAAGAGAGAATATATACCCAAAGTTGTTTTATGAAAAATCTATGGACACTATGGATCTAATGAATGTAGTATTTATATATTTCTTTTAAAACTCAATGAAGTATTTATTGATGTAATTATTATACAATCTAAAATAAATGTGGGACATGAAGAGAATTTGAGTATTGTTATAAAGACCTTATGATATGATTAATTGTATTTAAGTTCATAAAGTGTGAATTTTGGATTCAGAAAAATATAGTTCTTGGTTAAAATTATCAAAATTGAGTGTATATTTAAAGATCTAAAAGATAACGATGATTAAAGGGATGTCCTAAACCAACCAATATAGAAAATATCTCCATGGATGGGAGACTTTGCTTGGTCAAATCAACCATTGTATCTAAAATGGTTTACTCCCTCATGATTTATAAATGGCCTGCTGGCATTTTCAAGAAAATTATTACCTTTATTAAAAATTTTATCTAGACTGGAAGTATTCTTGAAAGGAAGCTTGTCACCATTCCTTGGAATTCTTGTCGTAGACCTATTGATAGAGGTGGGATTGGCATAAAAAATTTAAATCTTTTCAATGAAACTCTCCAGGCTCATCTCACTTGGCATATTATTAATTCCCCTTCTAAAGCCACTAACATTCTGTATCACAGATTACTTTCTAAGCTTTTAAAAGGGAATCTCAATTTCATTAAATTTTCCTTCTGGCCATCTATCAGGGACTCTTATCATAAGATCATGGAGAATTCTAGATGGATGGTTAGTGTTAACTGTTCTATTAACTTTTGGTGTGGTGAATGGTATGATAACCCCTTGATAACTTTGTTACCTTCTAGTCATACTCCTGAGGACACTAATCAATCTATAAAAGATGTTCTTCAATTTCATCATCATGATCTCCCGGATAATATTATGGAAATCATTCATAATCATTCTATCTCTCCTGATAGTGATTTCTTGGTTTGGGAACCTGCCCCTAATGGTGTCCTAGACTCCAAAAGCTTTTATAATCAGAATTTCTCTCACTTTGAATCTAGTTATAGTTGGGTAAGTCAGTTTAATAAACCTTGGATTAAACCCTCCAGGCTCACCCTTATATGGCGTATTTCCCATAATATATTGCCTACTGATACTATTCTCCAAAATTTTGGGATCCATCTTTGTTCTAAATGTCGCTTATGCAACCAACATCGGGAGGATGTAGATCATCTTTTCCTGTCTTGTGTGACAGCCTCTGCATTATGGAATTTTGTCTCTGATCTTTTCAATTATAGATGCTCTTTTACTGATTCTATTTCTTTGTTTCTAATAAACTACACTAGATCTGATTTTTCTTTGCAGATCAACAACATCTGGTTGGCGGTAGTGGTCGAGCTCATTCATGAGATCTGGTATGTTAGAAATGATCTTATTCATAATAATCATTCTTTTAATATCAATGCAGGAAAATCTCGGATCCTTGTGGCAATCCAAGAAGCTGCTTTTATTCAAAAATATTGCTGCAACAACTCAGTTGGAGACTTTGAGATCCTTCGTCGTCTCCGTGTTCCTGGAAATTTTCCAAAGCCAAAACGCACCTTCGAGGTTTTCTGGCAGGCTCCAATGCAGGGATGGATCAAAGTTAATGTTGATGGTGCATCAAAAGGAAGTCCAGGTCCTGCCAGTTGCGGTGCTATTTTCAGAGACTCTGCTGGCCAGTGTCAGGGCTGTTTTTTCGTTGGATGTGGTCACTCGTCATCGCTGGAGGCGGAACTGCTAGGTGTCATCCATGCTGTTGATTTTTCTCTTCAACGAGGTTGGAGGAAACTATGGATTGAGAGTTATTCATCCACCATCATTCATTCCATATTGAATGGCAGCACTCATCTGGCCTGGAAGCATACTTCACGTTGGATGAACTGCCTTAACTTGCTCCACATGATTGATTATATCACCACCCATACTTACCGAGAGGAAAACTCCGTCGCTGATGCTCTCTCCAACAAAGGAGTTCACCAGCGGATGACTTGGATGGACTCCCTGCCCGCATATTTATTTGAACTCTTTGATAGAGATTGTAAAAAAATCCCCTATTTAAGACTCTTGTAACTTTCTTTCTTTCTTTTAATAATAATTTGTGCTTTGGTCTTTGACCAAAGAATTACCTTTAAAAAAACATTTGGTGGGACAACATAAAAAGGTATATTTTGGGGTATGTATATCGATTCTTGGTGTGTTAAGAAGTTAAGTGAGAGATACATAAATATATGTGGATGATATAACCAATTTCTATACCAATATATAAATGGGAGAACATCACCTTGGAATTCATCACTAGTCTACCTAGGATTTTTAAAGACTAAAATTTTATCAAAGTAGTTTTGGATAAAATCATGAATCTTGAAGACTTTATTATTATTTGGGATGTTTATCTCTCAATCAACATGCCATGCTATACATCAATAAAGTGTAAATTATTCATGGGATTCCAACTTCAATTATATCTTATCGAGGTCCTTAGTTCACATCATAATTCTAGAGGATTAATAAATAATAAGTAGATATAGAGTTGGGATTTATCAAATCTTATCATCTTCAATATGAAATTAAATCTAAAAGAACAATTTAGATATTGGAAGATATGTTAAGATCTTAATAGATAGAGTTTGAAGGAACATGGGATAAGCACCATCATCTAGTTGAGGTATAATATAATATAATTTTCTATACCATAATTAAAATGGCACAACATGAATCTATATATGGGATGACATATAAAACTCTAATATAATTGGATGAATTTTGGGAGAGAATATTTTAAACACTTGATATTTTCTAGGAAATGAAAAATAAGGTTCAAAAAATTCAGCGGCATATAAAATGAGAAAATTTTCACTAGAAGATATTTGAAGATAATAAACAATGTTATCTATATTTTTAATTGTATGAACAAATGTTTCTTTGAGTATCCCCTTATTACATGGTTATTAGTCTTGTTAAAATGGGAAATTAATCCATAGTTACATGATTCCCATCAAGACTCTTTATTGTGTAAAGAATATGAAATATTTCTTAGCACATAAACCAATACCATCTTGGGTATATTATGTGATCTATGTATAACATTTGAATAAGTACATAATAGATCCATCACATGAATTAAAATAAAAATATATGCAACTGGAACATTCCCTCTATTATGAGGCATAACTGGTGGAGATCCTAGATCTTTGAGATGAAGTGTAGTTAAAAATACCACCAACTTGGTCAAATTATTATGGTGAAATGATAATTTGAAAGAAGAGATATAGGAAAATTAAGATGTACAGAGAAAAAATTATCTTCTCTTATTTTCATGTGAGTAGATAAATTTCTAAAATGAAGTTATTTTAGGTGGGAGAATGTAACATCTCTTGATTTTAGTATATATTTCTCTTTAAATAAATATTTTTTGATCAGTAACTTGTCTCAAATGAAAAATCAGAATAAAATGAACCACAAAATACTAATGAGAGAAAATTAAAAATGTGAAATGTGACCATTATAACATAGTATTTGAATTGATAGGTATAAATAGATTTAAGATATTTATGAAATATATATTGAAATACCAATCAATAGAATCAAGTATTGTGATTTTTCTATATGAGAATCATTTTTCTAAGCATGGAAAGAATGTAGAGTCGCAAGAGATTTCTCAAGACCAAGACCAACCCAAACATCAATATGTATAGGATGAGGGAAGTAATAATTGGGATAAGTTCAAGCTCATGCAAATCACTATAATTTTTAACTGGTCCAAATTACCACATGTGAATAAAAACATTACTTATCTTACCAATATATCTTATATAGTGGTCTTCAGTGGATTTCTATGTATAATTTTGAATCAAATAAACATGTATCTATTAATGAAATAAATATTATTTGTATTTCTACATATTAATAATTTTTTAACAGGGTGTATTCAATAAAAATATATTGATAAATTTCAATTAATTATTTTCTAATAAATAATCAATTAGCAGTAAAGTTATATAATATTAAAAGTACTTATCTTTCAAAAATATAATTTTTTTATGTGTAGAATTTCATTTCAAAATTGTTTACTTTAAAAATATGATTATAGTAAAAAAACTTAATGTATAAATAAGTATATTAACACTCAATTAATTAGTAATTGGTATGAAATGAAATTAAGAATATAAAAATCTTAAAAGGATATTTTTCAAAAGAAAATCTATTTACAAACATAACTTCTCTTATATAAAAGTTAAATTCCGAATTTCAAAATTTTAATTTGGAAAAAATATTTTTTTCGATTAAACTTGTAAATATTATCATTGGGTAAATTTTTAGGATTTTTAAAAATGGTTGACTTTTTTGGTGAATGGTAAAAATATAGTTTTAACAAATTTCATAGAATTTATGATGTTATTATGACATAAGTGAGATATAAAAATTTATAAAAACTATAAATTATTTATAAATTAAAATTATTATTGAAAAAATCATGATGAATTTAGAAACATATTCTTAACATTTTGGAACATAAGTTATATTTTATTTCAATAAAAACCTTTTTATTTTGGTTTATTTCATTATACACAATATGTTATTAATTTAGTATTATTTTGAAAATAAAATAACCAAAAATATTTAATCATAAACAAATAAATATCATAGAAATGAATTCTATACATTTGTATTGTCTAAAATAATTTTATATTTAATAGTATATTTTCCCTAAAAAAATATATGTTATACTTTTGTCATATTAGAATTAATTTTTGTCACTTTTATAAATTTAATATAATATATTGTCTTCATATATAGAATCATCATCTTCAAAATATCTAATAAGTTAATATTATTTTAAAATTATAGAAAAAATTAATGAGGTAAAAATGGAGTTACCATGGTAAAGTTAAAATGAGACATAAAGGGTTAAAGTAGCTGGTAACGGATTAAAATATCATAAAACCTTATATATAAATATTTCAATGAAGAATTTTCCAACCAAAACAAATTCTAAATCCACTATTTACCACTTTGGATCCACTTTCCCTTTTAAAAATTACTTTCCTTTTTAAATTAACTAATAAGTATTAAGAAAGTGCCACTCCTCTTACTTATAAAAGGGCCCATTCATGACATCACATCTAAAAACACCCTAACAATTTTATCTCAACTAAAAACAGACAAAAAAACTTTTTATCTATCTTTTACAAGCCTTATAGGTTCTGGTCAAACTAAAAGAAAAATCAATAAAGGCTTAATAAGTGGCCTAAAAGGGGATACAAAAGGAAAATATAATTTTTTTAAGGAGTTCTATCAAGTTTGTTTCATACATTAAATCCTTTAAATCTATTCATTCCATAATTATATACTAAAATTAGTATCATATATATAATAAAATTTTATTATGTTAATGAAGTATAAATTATCATATTCTTTTCCCCTAAGTAATTCAAAAATGAAATCGTCTACTATATTATAGCTGGTTCAACATCTCCATGGATGATGTGCTTTATTTTCCACTCCTACCATACATTGATTTTTATAAAAAATTATTTACTAATTAAAATTTTATTTTTATGAAATTATTATGACTAAATATAAAATTTGAATTATATTTATATTATTAATAATAAATAATCGTCGTAGATTTAACCACCTAAAACCACCATATAGAGACACTTTTCCAAATTTGAATCTATTTTGTAAATAATTTTAAAATGTATAAATTATTTTTTTAATAATTTATTATATTAATGTGTAAATATATTTTTTATTCTATAATAGTAGTATTAACATTTAACTTATTATTATGAAACAAAATTTAGTTCATTAAAAATTAATGAAACATGCTTGTTACGAGTTTCATCTTAATGAATCTAACCTAAAAATACAATGTAAATAGCCTAGAACTTCATAAATATTTATAAAAATAATAATAATAAGTATTTAAAATATGTAGAAAATAAAATCACGATCATTTAATTTCAACCAAAATCATTATACAAAAATTGATCAGGAACAGATAAATTTTCCAAAACTAATGATCTATATTAAATAGGTAATAACTATATAATAAATGGATATAAAATATTAATGTAAAGGTTGATAAATATGAATAAGTTTACAAAATATATGTTTAATATGTCTATTATCATAATAAAAAAGTTTATTGGATGTTTAATAAATAATAAATCGAAGATGATGGTTTTGTCAACTCTATTTTTTTAATTGGATCATATAATTTATTCCTTAAATAAAATCCTCCTAGATTAATTTATTATAAAATTTCTCTATTATATATAGTGTTTTCTATATCAATCATGGGAATAAAATTTTTAACAGAAAAAGATTCTTCTTTTATGATTCCCATTCTCCATAAAAAATTGACATTTGTTAAGAAAAAATATCATCCCTGCCAATGTGTCTTTATCCTCTATGTGTATATTCTTCCTAACATTAAATTTTCATCTATTATATTAAAATAAATTTATATATAATATTCTATAATTTTCATATGTCACTTTATCATATTATAAAATTGATATTTTTCAAATATTTCTCTTAAGTGGTGTTTTCTTTAAAACATTAGTTAATGCACATTTCTTTTTACACTCCTAAATTTTTTATCTTCCAATCAAAATTTATTTAGTTAAACTATAATTCCTATAAAATATCCATTATTAGATATTATTTTAATGTTATTTTTTAAAATTATTCCATTCAGATTCTTGGTCATTATATGAAATATTTTTCATCATCCCATGGGTTATTCATGATAAAATATATACAATATTTCATAATAAATAAATATATATGTTTTATCATTATGTCATGAGTAGGGTCTTATATTTCCCTCCAATGTATTAGATAAATTTTTATGAATCCTAAGATAATAATTTAACATGTTGTAAGGATTTTTATTTCTTATATCATAGTTCATAAACAAGATTATATTTCATCATAACTAAATGTTTATTCATTATTGGGTATTCTCACAATACAAAAATTACCTACACTAATTCATATGCCACATTTTCTTATTATTCTATATTCAAATTTCATGTATCTATGTTTTATGATTATTTTCAAATAATTTTTGAAAAATGGTATATTTTTAATCATTTATTATCATCATTTTATGAGAATATAATCTCATACCATGATCTATTTTAAGGTCTTGGATATGTGTAGACCGACCCTTTGTAGTTTTCCAAAGCTCACGGTGCTTGCAGAAGGCTTGGAGTGTGTTTAAAGGTTTTGGATGAGAAAATATGTATTTAGGGGGTATTCATGGAATGAAAATGTGTTTCACGCGTTGTATTCTCAGTTCACATATTCCGTGACATTCATTCACATCCTAGAATAGGTTCAAAACTTATTGAGGTCTTTTTATAGGGTGTTTTCTAATGTGTAAATATTAGTTAATAAATTATTCTAGGTGATGTGTTTTTTTAGAGTATCTAAAAGCCTAATATTACATGTTGCATAAATGTTATATTTTGTGTAAATCCCCTATACAGTGTGTCTATAAAGTCTACATTTCTCATGGTTTTCTTCAAACACTATGATTTCTTTCATTTCTAGAGTTTAGGGGAACTCCCTTTTATAATTTTTGTATTTTTTATGGGGATCAATACTTGGATTACAATCTTCGATCCATGGTGATCTAAGGTATGTTGTTTCATCATTATATTGTGGATTCTCCCTTATCAATCTTGTTTCCACCAATTTATTCTCAAATTTCTATGGAGATGTGTCTTTATTATTATAATGAGGTTTATTTTTTGTTGTTAGTGCATTTTTGGTGTTATGTATTGAGAACATCATAGTTTCCTTATGGGAGAGGTTATTATAGATCTATTATTTTGGTTTGTTCTCATGCAAAGAATATTGATGCCTTTATTTTATTTTGGTTTATTCTCATGCATGGAACATTAATAATGAAGTGGGTTCTATCTATCTCATGTTAATTATTTATACAATGATGTAAGGTTACCTCTTGATTTTCTAAATATTGTTATATCAATGTTGTTCTTTGTTATTGTGTTCTTGATCTTGGATTAGAATGTATAAATTTGTAATGAACATAAATGAAAAATTATTATATAATTAATTTTCTTAATAATAATTAAAGAAGTGTAATTTTTTTAATTTGGTGTTTATTGTCAATTGACAATGATCAAATTGATGCAATTTTCTTGTGTAATTAAATGTGTTCTTATCTGATAATAAAATTCATAAACAATGTTAATGATGCTTATTCTTATTGTTTATAATAATAAAAATGTTAAATGTTAATGGTTCTTGTCATAGTTTTATGAAACTAATTTAATTCTAGAGAGCAATTTTAATATTTTGATAGCTTTTTATACCTCGTTTCCTTACATTTCCATAGTAGGAACCTATGAATAATGAATCGATTAATTCGTGATGGAATAAAAACTGACTTTGTTATGATGATAATTTATGGATCCTAAGTTTCTCATTTGCATGATAAGGTCGGGTGCCTTGTGTTTACAGCCGTGAATGTTTGTTCGCGTGTAATGGTTAGATGCATTTTTTTTAGGGACTGGATTGTATTTTTTTGTCTATTGTTTTTATTCACCAATTGATTTTGTAATTTTCTTTGAACTTCAATATACAATTTTATATGTGGTGGGGAGGTCTAGATGTGATATGATCCTATGATGGACGATCCTATGATCGATGAGGTGATGTGGGTAGGGAGGCTCGAATTATGTGTAGGAATTTGGTTCTTGTGATGGAGAAATACATTGGGAAATTCATTTTGGTGTTAGGGATGACACCAAAGATGATGGAACAGGTTTAATTTGGGCTTACCTATTGATGTGATGTTGAGATTAGGGATTATTTCTCATGAATTTGTTTAAGGGATGATGGTTTTGTGTCTTACTTTATTTTCATTCCTTTCCCCACTTCTTATGGTCAGTGGATGTTTTTGGTTGAAGGTTTCCTCTTCGTTGTATATTAAGATGGTTTTCTTAGAGTACCTAGATTATGTAATGATTCTAATAATGAATATATAATTCATAACATGTGGGGTTGGTGTTGATGGAATGAAAAAACTAAAAATATGATAATCATGATAAACCGTGGACATGGTCTAGATTATTCCTAGAGGACATGGACCTTACAACGTTGATTAATGTAATATAATGTGAGATTATTTTAATGGTTAATTAATGGATAATAAATTAGTTAATATAAGTAAATGATAAAATGAAAGAATTAATTAATTTATCTCTGTTTAATTCTTGTGTGCTTATAGTATATTTGTTCTTATCTATGGATGTAGGGAGTTTGAGTGATGTTAGATGTAGTTAAGTCAAAGACTATGTTATGACCACAGTGTGTCTGTAAGCTATATTATATCTTGTATATTCTAGGTTTTAAAATATAACCCACACATGTCAGTTAGTGAAACTAACACCTAGTGGTCTTTGGTTGGGTGTTTTCCCTAACATCTCAGTGGGAGGATAGATGCATGGTTACCACATCTATCCTTACACTCTTCTCATGTTAGTTATATGTGATAGTATGCATGTTGGATAGTTTCCCCATATATGATTGTAGAAGTATTATATCACTTTTGGTTATTTACACACATGTATATCTTCATATAGTATCCAAAGGGTTATTATAGGTATGATGTTTATAGGTTGTTATGGCTTTAAGTACATAATCAATGCATGGGTTGTGATTACTTGAGGTATAAATCCCAATGTATGATACATTCCATATGTTTTTTATTAGAACTCAGAAAGTATTTGGTTAATATACATGGATATGTTATATAGAATGATGTGATAATTTGATGCATGTGTTTCATGTTTCAATTCCTTTCCTAGGTGTCTTTGGGATGGATTATTTTGGAGTGAGATGGATCAGGATGTACAACATTGGAGAAGAGAGGAAAATTAGTGGAGAAGTAAGATCAGGGTACCCTTGATGTCATTATTATATTATATTCCCTCTTTTATGTGATAGTGGGATGGATTCAATCATACTATGGTTGGGAACTTAATATATCTATGTAGGTGATGATTTAGTTTCACTTCATTTCATTGTGATTTAGCATGCTTTCGTTATCTTCTCCATGGCAAGATAATAGGAAGATCATACTAAGTAATCTAATATTCTCACCCTATATATATGTAAATTATTTTTCAGGATAGATAAAAAGATTTTGAGACTATGATGGATATTACTAGCTCATGTATTTACTGGGGATATTTAGGGTTTGTGGTCTCTATCATCTTTATCTTTTGGTACTTTTTTTCCATTAAGCTATTTAGTATTGTACAACATTGCTTGTATGCACTTGATATTCCATTATATATATTTTAGTAGTTGTTAATTAGTGTTTCCTTATTATATCTCTCTTCCATAAGTTCTCATATAGGCTAATGACTCCAATTTTCATGTTTATTATACCCTTGGTGTTAGCCGCCATCCTAGGGCCTAATGGTGGCAGTACTCACGAAATCATTGACTCCCTTAACTAATTTCTAGTCTAGGAGGGGTACTCTTTTATGGGAGAGGATCATGGAAGAGTGGTATCAATGGTTTATGTTGATGTATAGGACGGAAATTGGAGTTAGGAATATGTGGGATTGCATGGGTTTTTTGGGAAATGGTGTCTGATAAGTTTAGTGAGCTATATAAACATAGGATATTGGATAAAACATGGTTATTTATGTCCCCATATGATATAATACATATAAATTTAAGTTTTTAGAACTTACTAATTGAAGTGATACTAGTTTCATGGTAGAGACCATGTAAAGTATCATGAATCATTCTTATTTATTCATGTATTTTTAGTGGCTAGACCTTAGGATCGGTTAAAAACATAACAAGATAATGAAATAATTAATTAATTACTATTATATATTACATATTTTGGTTTTGGATATCTTAAAATTTGTTTCTTTTATAGTCATCTCTCCAGGTTGACGTCCTCATCAGATTAACACCAAAGAGGTTCAGTTAGATGTGCTAAAAATTCTCCGTAGAGTGGTGATGATACCTAAAGGAGTAATAGTTGAGAGTTTCAGTACCAAATATTGAAGAAGAATGATGGATACATTTTAGTTCAAGTCAAATAGGACTGGATGTAAGGGTTTGAGATATATTTTAGTTCAATACATGCTTAGACGGAGGACTGGGTTTCATTGTTTGTGATGGTGTAGTGTGGGGCATGGATGCATTTTCTATTCTTATTCTTTAGGGGTCACAAGGAGACATGCGTCTCATGGGATACATTTCAAGACCCATTCTCATAATACTTACTATATTAAACATTAAAGGTGACTAGTATACAAGATTTTTTTACCCATTAATAGGGGAGTTCTAGCATGCATGATTTTGGTGTCGATTTCACAGCCCTAATGTGATATAGTCCAAAACTATTTCCAAAGGAGGAGGCTAAGGTGAGTCATTTTGAGGAGATTTGAATCTAGAGATCCAGTTCCATGTTAACCTATTAATTTTGAATATTTATCAACAGTTTCTGGATATAGAATATGTTATTAAGAGGGCATTGGACAGAATTTGGTCATCTTGAAAGGGGATTCATCAGGATTCATTATGAATAAGAGCTATCATATGAGGTTTCTAGTTACCTATATAGAAGATTTTTCAGTCAATTGATGGTAGGTCATTTCCCTCATCATCTCATTTCTCTTGGGTGGCATTTTTCATACCTATTCAAGGGAATCAAAAATGTTTTTTTTTGTAGAGGTTGAGGCTATAAGTGGAGTGATCACTTAACTTTTCTAAGCATTCAGTATGTTCTAATTATTTCTTTTTAAGTTCCTCTATTAAGTTATTTTTACGTAAGGAATAAATAGTAGGGGTTTTTTGTTTTGTGACCAGTAGATAGGAGATGGGGAAGGTAGAGTGTATCCATGAGATTCCCCACTTCCTCATAGAGAAGAGAATATCCATGGTGAAGGTCATCAACAGGGTCAGTGAGAACGTGAAGAAGGTTTTGGTTAGCTTCATGCTTTATTTTTTCTCATGATAGGTGATCTAAATGTCTTTTGAGGTTCCATTTTATTATTTTATACATGATTTTATACTTTTATTGATTCATGAGAAACACACTAATTTATATCACCTACCCTAATCCATGGTTTGGTACAATATCGGCTTTTAGTTCCATTGGTGTTGACTAAAATAGTTGGAGGTCAAGGTGGATTGTATGAAATATGTAGAGACTATGAGTTAGTGTGGGGGGGCAGCACTTCTATTTGGAAGATTTCCTATTTTTAGGGATATATCCATATGAAATCATCCTCAACTTGGACTATTTGTATTGAAAGTAGGATATCATGGATTTATTTAAGCGTTAGGTTGTGTTTAATGATGTTTATGGAGATAATGGAGTGTTGCTTGGTGTGGGAGACCCTCAGATGGGTCATAGTCTTGTTTTGTACTTGTCTTATTTGATGTCTAATTTGATGCAGATATTATTATAGGTTCAGTATTTTGTGTTTCTTAGGTTTTTTGAAGAATACCCTAATATCTTTACAACAGAGGCTATAGTGTTACCCCCTCAATGTGGGATCTAGTGTGGGATCAAGATACATCCATGAAAGTCTCATATTTTGATGTATTTTATAGTATATTTCATATGAGTTTAATAGAAACAAGTATAGCTTAATGATTTGGTTCATAGATGTTCGATTTGGTAGAGTGTATCACATTGGGTTAAACCCGTTTTGTTTGTAAAGAAGTTTGAGGGTTTTTTATAGATTTTTATCAATTACCATTTCTGGAACCATGTGAAAGTGAAGAGATGCTATCATATTACATATATTCATGGTTTATTTTATTATATTATAGGATAAATATGGTTCTCAAAGTTTGATTTTTGGCCCGGATAACATCATATGTCAAAGAAGGATGAGGATGTCATGAATACTAATTTATATTTTCATCATGGTAATTATGAGTTCATTTTGATTTTATTTAGTGTGATGAATTCTATATCCATGTTCATAGTATTTATTAACATAGTGTTCATATTCTTTCTAACTATGTTCATGGTGGTTTTCATTTATGAAATCCTTATGTACTATGCATCTAAGGATGAGCATTCAGGGTATCTTCATTCCATTTTGGGATTTCTTCATTAGGAAGATATTTTTTGGAATTTTTCAAATTTTTAGTTTTTGGATAATTAATTCTATTTCATGGGTTATTTCATATCCCGATAGAGAGTATTTATGTATCCTTTAAAGATAAATGAATTTGTGTATTTAGAATCCCCCAAGATAGTGGAAGAGGTGTGGAGTTTTCTTAGTATCATAGGATATTATGAGAATACCCTAGACCATTTATCTCTGGTTGAGACTCCACTAATATCCTTGACCAAAAAGGATCAAGTGTTCTTGTAGAAAAATTAGTTTTATATAGATTTTTGAGTACCTGAAGGAGAAGTTGGATGGTGCTCCAGTCCTTTTTTTATAATAAGGAGTTTAGTTTGTGTTTTTCTATGACTTTTAACATCTTGGGTTACAATATTTATTGATTCATTAGATATCATTTGTTTCTTATGTTACATTTAAATTAAATCCCCATGAGCCAAAAAATGACACCCATAAATAAAATTTTGTTGAATTTTTGTTTCATTTAATGTGGTAGTGACATTACATAATCGACATGCATTTTTCTGTTTTAACCCACCATAAGATCATGAGTTATGTCAGATCCTGACTTAAATTAAGCAGGAATCAGTGTTGGTGGATTTAATCATTTAAATAAGAATACATCTAAATTTTTTATATTCTAATAAAGGTAAATTCTATAGGCAAATAGTTGAGATTAAAGTCTCATATTGATTCTTTCTGTGAATATTGAGATTCCTAGAAATTTATGAACGAACACCTTGTAGTGCAGCCCTATATGGGATAGGTTAGATGTAGTTTTTATCTTTTTTATATAATATAGTTGTCTTATTTGGTGTATTAGGACTAGGAGTCCCAATTGGGGGATTTTTATGTAGAGTTCCAGAGACACCAAAATGATTTTGGTTATTCCCTTGATGGTTGGTCGGAGGATGGACAACACTAGGTGTTATACCAAAGAATTATTTTTGTATATTTTTCAATGAATGAGATGCTCATCTATGAGTTCCATTTATTTTTACCTTTATCTATACATACTTATGTGAATAAATATATAATGATCTTTCAGATGTCATTTGTGGTGGCTGAGGTTGAAGCATGCAGTTGTAAGGTTTTTTCTCCCTGTTTGGTCCATCAGAAGGTGAAGGTTGATCACTATTTTCCTGGTTGTTTTTCCAACCATTATATTTTCCCCAGTGGAAGCGGGAGGAAATATCTATTTATGTTGTTACCAGTTTACCCCTATCTCATGGAGTCTATGATTATATAAGAGTTATAGTGGATCATTTCATGAAAACCCCCACTTTATAGTGATCAGGGAGTCAATATTAGTGAAGGTTTTTTCAAGGAAGTATAAAGAGAAGATGGTGTGATTCCAATGTGTCTTGGAAATGATCATGTCCAACTAAAATCCTTCTTTTAACACCAAGATGTGGGGTGGTCACCTTCATTCTTTTGGTTCTTAATTATTCCTTATAAATTATTTTCATCGGTAGACAGTTGGTCAGATAGAGTGGACCATCCACACTCTTGAAGACATGTTTCACTCATATGTCTGGGATTTTGGATTTTTTTGGATGAGGAACCTTCCCTAAGTTAAATTTTCTTACAATAATAGTTTCCAGCCCATAATTGGTATGGTTCCCTTTGATGATTTTTTTGGAAAACTTTTTTAGTGCTCTATTATGCTAAACTAGCTTTTGAGAGGCAGCAATTCTTAACACGGAACTAGTAAAGAATATGATAGATATTTTATAGGTAATTAGTGAGAGGGTGATGGAAATGTAGGATCATCATAAATCCTATACCAATCATAAGAGGGTGCCTCTAGTGTTTGATGTTGGAGATCATGTGTTCTTGAAGGCAAATCCTCTTCTTGGGAAGTGGAGATTTGATCATGGTAGTGATATTTTTTCCTAGTTTGGTGGGTCTTTCAATGTGTGGGATAATGTTATAGAATTGGAATATCAAATAGAACTCAACCCCACAAATGAGACATATTCATGATGTTTTTCACATGTCATATATTTTTAATTGTCTTCATGAAAACTCTCATGTCATCCATTGTGGATAAATCTATGTTGACAATGAAACCTACATCATGGAGTGTCCTGTAACGCCCCGACACCAGTTACCCAGAGTCGGTGCATTATTACATAACATTGGTATGATCACAAGAAAGATCAAATCTAGAAATACTGATTGGTTTAGTAGCCTTGGAAACACTAGATGTATTCTTAATGTTTTACATTACATCATAAAGTGAAAACTACTACAACAAGAAATTGTCTCCATAGTCCACACTATTATCCCCTCATGATATCCCTGCATGTCATTCATAATTTACTTCTTCACACCCAGGGAAAAATAAAACATAGAAAATGGGTGACCTCAAATTCCCAGTAAGGATAACAATATAGCGGAAACTTTCATAAATAAAAATAAACATTTAAGGCAGTGTATAACTAAAACAAAAACATTTTAAACTTGAACTTCAACAGAGTATGTAAAAAATAAAATGAAATAATACCAATTAATTATTCACACGGATATTATACTAATTGAATAATCACATGCAATATCAATAACCACTTTTATAATGATGGAATGCATAATGCCAGACTATCATAACCACATAGCCAAGGCCTCGTGCCATGACTACAAATAAGATTTTGTCAAGGCCTTGTGCCAAGACACTAGTTTGTCTCATGAGACCTACCGATGCATCGAGGAGCTATAGCGGGCTCCACCTGTTACATATTAAGTCCAATGCATTCCCATATGAAAAGGTTTAAACATAACATAAACATTCGTATTAAAATTAGAATAAGAAATGTAAATACTTCATCCATAAACTATGAATGGTATAAAAATAACACATCCACAGTCAAACATATCACAAAACCTTCAATACAATACATAAGTTTTGTATCATAATAAATCAACTTCAAATAAGCGTAAACTCCATCAAAGGATGTTGACATAGATGAAATCAAAAAACTTTTTTGAGAAATATATCTTTCTATTTTGAAATCATTTAAGAGTCATATATTTATAAAATAAAACATTTTCTTTGAAAATATTCTTATAATCTTGTAAGGGAAGCTTCGACTATTTTATAACAGCGGAAAATAGCCACACCTTCCGTATAAGTTAAAAAAAATTCTTACCTTAATTTTGTCAAAAAAGTTTAAAAAGGACCTTGTTTGGAAAACGATAGAAATATTTCTTTATCAACCACTTATAAAAGCCAACAAGGGTATAAATGACTTTAACCCATAGTAAAAATGTTTTTAAATACATTTTTAAGAAACATGGATGTGGATGATAAAGAAGCCCCAATAGATTATTACGTATAAACAACCTCGGATAATGAAAAGATTGTGAAATAAACCCTTACCTTATACTTTTACTTGGTTGGGGGTAGGATAACCTCCATTATAATGGTGAAATAATTTTTATTAAATTATAAAAGAATCATATACATTAATATGATATCACATATGTTCTTTTAACATTGATTTGTTAATAATATCCTAGTATTATTGTTGTTTCGGGTGTTAACTTACTCGTTTTCTTTTATATGTCTTGTTCAGTAAGCCATGTTTGTAATGGATAGGTTGTATCTTATTAATATCCAGAATGATATCAAGTCCTTAACCATTATTTTTAAATCATCAAATGATAATTATACTTTAATGGATAGGATGGAGAATGAATCTCATCGCGTTCGTGGAGACGGTAGTCCGTACGTACGCACGAGAGACAATATCATTCTTTTGATGTTAAAATAATATATAATTGGATGGTATATCATATATAAATAATCATTAAGATGTTATATTTATTATTTACATGAATTATAAGTCATTATTATACCCATCCAAATAATAATTTATTGAATAACAATTACACCATGACGTGGAGACGGTAAGTCGTACGTACGCACGTATGGTGACATGTTATTCAAATGATGGATAGAATACTGAATATGGTTGTACCATATGTATAATAACATCATAGTATATATAATATATTGGAGTTATTATTTTAGAATGGTAATAACAAAGGAAGAAGAAGTGGAATAAGAAAAGAACTTGGAAAAGGGTGGTGAAATCAATACCTCTTCTTCAGGTTCTTCCTTTTGATTTGATCAAAAGGGCTCTTAGGTTGGATTTTTGACTAAAGGAAGGCCTCTAGGATTTATTGAGGGAATCTGAGAGAGTATTTTGGAAGAGTTTTTCTGAACCAAAAGGCTTTTAAGGTGTGACTTAAAGAGAAGGGGGAGTGCCCTTTTATAAGAGGGGTGAGGGGCACCTTTGGAAAAGCTAGAAATATTATTTTATAATAAATTCATATTCGGTTTCTAATAGCTCAAAAGTGGATTATTTAAATTTTAAGGTGGGTATAGGTCAAAAAACACTCAACCAATAGAATTTAGACAGGTTTGGGTCATTATACTAACCTTATCTTTAAGTATTAACTCTTAGTTAATTAGTTTCACATTTACAATGTCTTTTTGTATTTTTATATTATATGGTTAATAAACATACTATATAAATCCAAGAGACCCCAAGTTCTCCATTAATGATACAAATATCTTGATATAAGTCTCTTGGACGAAACTTAGATTTTTAATAATTTAATATCAATTAATAATATAATATTTGTTTTAAAAACTCTTTTCTGTAAATTTTGACACTATTCAATAATTGATTTTTGTAAAAATCATATCAGAATCATTACTTCAAACAAAGTTAATTAAATCATTCCTAACATGTCATATTAACCTATAAAATTATTTTAATTCATAAAAGGTCTCAAATTATATTTTTTTGGGTATCTACAATATCAATCATTTTAATTTTTCACTATTATGGTAATTACTGCATCACCATTGTGTCAAAAATAAATTAAATTATATAATGTCTAAAAATTATAAATAAAATACCATTATGTATGAAATGTTTTTAGATTTCTAATTCATATTTTTAGTCTAAAATCCAACATATATAACCCTATGTAAAAATTGTTTTTCTAAAAGATATATGCTTGTGTCATTTTTTATTCATTTTAACTTAATTAAAATAAAGTGTCCCTATCACTTACAAGTGGCACCATGGGGTCCCAAAATCGACCCAAAGATGACCATGGTCGGAAATGTATCAACAAATAAGGTTAGGAAACGTTTTAGGGTAATTTTTTATTATTATAATATTATTTTTTAACCCTTATTTACCGGATTTACCCATTAACAATGGTAAATAAAATATTTACCGAAGTAATTATTCAAAATGTCTAAAAATAAAAGTTACCTATTTACAAAATTTTAACATCCTGATTCCAAATATGGAATCCATTTTTCCAAATTCAAAACACAGAAGTGGCAGAAATTAATTTAAAATTAATTACCGCTATCAAAACAAAAAGCCTGTTTTTAAGATATAATAACTATCAAAGGATTGATACTTGTTTATGTTCGGTTTAATTGTGAAATTATGTCAAATGAACAACAATGTATTAAATGGTAAAAATATATTCTAAATATAATTTAAAACCACTCAAATTTATAATTTATCACTATTAATTATTTTGATTTAAAAAGTTGTTTTTAATTAATATTTGGTAATTTTCACTATTCATCAAAATATTAAAGTTATCCGAAAAGTACCAAAATTTCACCTTAGGATAAATTCGATACTCCGAATCCAAAAAAGAAGTCCATTTTGAGATATAAAATTTATAAAATTTCAAAAGGTGGGTATTACTATTCATAACGGCTAGTTTGATTGGTTGTGGTGTGTTAGAACTCGATGTTGCGTAGAACACACGCTATCGCATTATTCAAAAAGAAACGTACCGTAGAAGCTTGGGGTGTTACATTCTCCCCTCCTTCAAATAATTTCGTCCTCGAAATTTCTAGAATACTACAGTATGAAAAGACTCGGGTGGTTTTTCATCATAAGTTCCTCGGGTTCCCACGTTGCCTCTTCCATCTTATGGTTTCTCCACAAAACGTTTACCAGACGCGTCGTCCGGTTTCTCAGTACTTGTTCTCTCGTATCAATAATCTTGATGGGTTCTTCGCAATAAGACAGATCAGGTTCCAGTTCTAATTATTCATAGGTGAGTACATGCATTGGGTCAGGCATGTATTTTCTCAACAGAGATATGTGGAACACATCGTGAACTTTGGAGAGACTTGGCAGCATTGCCAATCAGTAAGCTACAACCCCAATTCATTCTATAATTTCGAAAGGTCTGATGTACATGGGACTCAATTTACCTTTCATACCAAAACTTATGACTCCCTTCCATGTAGATACCTTTAGGAAAACATGATCACCCAATTTAAATTCCAAATCCTTCCTTCGATTATCGGCATAGCTATTCTGCTTACTTTGAGCTGCTTTGATGTGATTTGGATTACCTTCACCTTTTCCATCATTTCCTCCACCAGTTCTGGGCCTACAAGTTTTCTTTCAACAACGTCATCCCAACAGGTTGGTGTGTGACATCTCTTTCCGTATAACTCTTCATATGGTGTCATCTGAATACTCGAATGGAAGCTATTGTTATAGGAAAATTATACCAGAGGTAAATACTGATCCCACATACCCTGAAATTCAAGTTGGTAGGATCTCAACATGTCTTCTAAGGTTTTAATTGTTCATTCTGATTGTCCATCTGTTTGAGGGTGGTAGGCAATCCTCAAATGAAGTTCAATATCCAAGGCTTTCTGAAAAATTTTCTAGAATCTTGAATTAAAACGGGGATCACGATCAGAAACAATCGATAGGGGTACTCCATGAAGTCTCACAACTTCATCAATATATAGTCTTGATAGACGTTCTAGTGGTAGATCTTCTCTAATAGCAAGAAAATGTGCTGACTTGGTAAGATGATCAACAATGAGCCATATTGCATCGTTCCTTCTAGGAGTCTTTGGTAGCCCCATGACAAAGTCCATCGTAATATTGTCCCATTTCCACTCCGGTATGGGAAGAGGTTGCATGACTCCTCCAGGTTGTTGCCTTCCAGCTTTCACTTGTTGACAAACCATACATCTTGACACAAAATCAACAATCTCCCTCTTCATGTTGTCCCACCAAAAATGTTCCTTCAAATCTCTATACATTTTGGTGATCCCAGGATGTATAGAGAAATTGGAACTATGAGCATCATCTAGCAATTCCCTTTTTAGATCAGGTATATCGGAACACAAAGTCTCTTCCCGAATTTCAGAATTCCATCTTCATACACAAAGTCTCCCAATCTCCCATCATTCATAGCTTTAATCTTCTTTTGAAATTCTTCATCATCAGTCTGAGAACTTTTAATTCTTTCTAGTAAAGATGGTTTGGCAACCATTTGAAAAAGCATTGATGTTTCACCTTCCCTAGTTATTCACATGTCCATCTTCACTAGATCCATGAAAATTGGATCCCTTTCAATTCTCATATTGTTCAAATCTCCATGGTCTTTTCTTCTCAAAGCATCTGCCACCTTGTTTGCCTTCCCCGGGTGGTAGTGTATCATGCAATCATAATCCTTGAGTAATTCAAGCCATCTCCTTTGTCTCATGTTGAGTTCTTTTTGTGAGAAAATATACTTCAAACTCTTTTGATCAGTATAAATCTCACATTTTTTACCATATAGGTAGTGCCTCCATATCTTCCAAGAAAATATCACAGCTGTTAACTCGAGATCATGAGTAGGATAGTTTTTCTCATGAATTTTCAAATGTCGTGATGCATAGGCAATAACCCTATCATTATGCATAAGGACACAACCAAGTCCTTTATTCGATGCATCACAATAAATAATGAACCCATCATTCCCTAGTAGTAGAGTCAATATAGGAGCATTGACTAATCTTCTCTTCAATTATTCGAAACATTCTTCGCACTATTTTGTCCAAACAAATTTAACACCTTTACGTGTGAGCTTTGTTAATGGGTTAGAAAATCGGGAAAAATTATGGACAAAACGTCGATAATAACTAGCTAAACCAATAAAACTACATACCTCAATTATATTCGTAGGTGTTGTCCATTCTTGGATTGCCTTGGTCTTAGAAGGATCAACAGAGATCCCATCTTTAGAGACAATATGGCCAAGAAAAGAAATCTCCTGAAGCCAAAATTCACACTTGCTAAACTTCCCATATAATTCATGCCTTCTCAGAGTCTTCAGGATAATGCGCAAGTGATTTTCATGATTTTTGTATCTTTTGTAGTATACCAAGATATCATCAATAAATACCACCATAAATTCATCAAGATATTCCTTGAAAACATTATTCATTAGATCCATGAATAGAGAGGGTGCCTTAGTCAATCCAAAAGGCATTACTGTAAACTCGTAATGCCCGTACCTGGATCGAAATGTTGTCTTCGGAATGTCTTCCATCTTCACACAGAACTGATGGTATCCAGATCAAAGGTAAATCTTTGAAAATTATTGAGCTCCAAGCAGTTGGTCAAATAAATCATCAATGCGAGGTAGGGGAAACTTGTTCTTTATTGTTATAGCATTGATCTCCCTATAGTCAATACATAACCTCATAGATTCATCTTTCTTTTTAACAAAAAGAACAGGGGATCCCCATGGAGAAACACTAGGGAGAATAAATACCTTATTACTCAATTCCTCTAGTTGTTTCTTTAGTTCAACTAATTCTACAGTGGCCATTCTATAAGGGGTCTTCGATATAGGCCTTGATCCAGGAATTAAATCAATGGAAGACTCAACTTCTCGTTCTGGAGGATGTAGAGGTAAATATTCCAGAAATACATCTACATGTTCTTTCACAACAGGTACATCCTCTATTTGAACATTCATTTCCTCACCCACAATAATTTCATTCTCTTCCTCCCCAATAATTGAATTTAGTTGAGCTAGAGGGGGAGGATCTAGATAAGAATTAGGTGGTGACGATTCTGCTCTAAGGATAAGTTGTTCCTTATCATCATCATCAAAAATCATAACATCCTTATTCTTACAATAAATCTTTGAATCATTGTCTGAAAGCCAGTTCATACCGAGGATTATATCAAACTCAATCATAGGTATGACGATGAGTTCAGTAGATAAAGAACATTTATGTGCTCTAATGGGGGCTGATTCACAAACATTTGTTGCAATGATAATTCCCTTAGGAGTTTTAACTGATAACTCCCTTGTTAAATCAAATAGGAAATATCTAATTTTCTTAGCAAACTGGGAAGATATGAAACAATGTGATGATCCAGAATCAAATAATGCATTTTATAAACTTGAGGAAACCATTAAATTACCTGCCACCACGTCTTTCGGAGCTTCTACATCAGCAGTAGTGATAGCATAAGCTTGTCCTTGATCCCTTGGAATTTTCTGAGGTAATTTCCCCTGACGATTAGGACATTAATTTGCATAATGTTTCATCTCCCTGCAATTATAGCACTGAACATTGGTAGCTTCCTTCTTCCCTTTTCAATCACGAGCTTGGTGGCCTTTTTCACCACACTTGTAACAGACACCCATTCCCTTCAAGAAATTACCGGGGTGTTTATTCCCAAATTTACCACAGGATGGATATTCAACCTTTCCCTTCTTCCCCTTATTTCCATTCCCAGATTTATCAACAGATCTCTTCTTCTCTTGCTTTTCTTTAAAGTCATAATACTTAGAGAATTCATTTTCTGTCTTGATAGCACATGAGACAATGTCTTTGTATGACGTAAAGGATTGTGAGACTAATGATTGACGGAGAAATTTTTTTAACCCATAAAAGAAATGGTCAATCTTATTTCTTGGGTTATATATATAATCTCCATTATACCATGCTAACCTTGTAAATTTAGCCTCATACTTTGTGACATTCTCATCCTCCTTTTGTCTGAGACTCAGAAATTGCCTTTCCATATCTGCTCGATGGTCACGAGGAAAGTATTTTTATAAAAACAGATCATTGAACTCCCTCCATTCCATATTTTATACTTCATCATCTTACATTGTGTTTTCAATCAATGACCACCATTGATCAGCATCTCCAGTGAGGCGGTAAACTGCCATGATAACTTTTCCCCTTTCACTACTCCCCAAAGCCTGAAATATTATCTCTAGAGAATTTATCCATTGCTCAGATACTAAGGGATTTGTACTCCCATTGAACGTTGGTGGTTGTTGCCTCATGAATCGATCTAACATTGATCCTCTACTCTTCGGATCAGGGTGCTCCATACGGGTAAGGTTATTATTCATAACCTGAGCGAGTTGTCCCAGTATGGTGATTAGTTGATTGGCACCAGTTGCATCACCAGCTCCACTATAATTATCTTGAGTAGGAGGGCAATCCCTACATGGAGTGAATGCATTGATACAGTTTCCATTTCTTCCACTAGGCGCCATTTCTAAACAATGGCATAAACTAGATCAGTTTATGAATCAAAATACATAATTCCATACTTATAAAACACTTTACATAAATTGAACTATTTTTGGATATAATCCATAGTCATAAAAATGTTTTCTTTGAGGAAGTATATACTCATAAACCCTTCATAATGATTTGTAAAGAAAATGAGAGTTAGCCTAAGCATATCCACCGGGAGTGTCGTAACCAAGAGTGCAGTAAGGCCCGTTGTTGTGCACCAGTTCCCGTTCGAGTCTAGTTCAAAGAGGTGTTTTCGGGTTTTACCCCTAGGTACATCTGTGCCAGAGCCACCTCTACCTGCTCGTATCCAGACAGGGACGTATTTCTCAGAAAACTCACAAAATCTCTACAATACCAAAATTCTAGGAGGTTCTTCTATACTAATCCTTAAAGTTCATCTTAGGTCTACGTGCTCTAATCAGAGTTTATCTAAATCTAGCTTCCAAGGTTTGTACTAAACTTCCTCTGATACAAACTGTAACGCCTCGAACCCAGTTACCCTGAGTCGGTACATTATTACATAACATTGGTATGATCACAAGAAATATCAAATCTCGAAAGACTGATTGGTTTAGTATCCTTGGAAACACTAGATATATTCATAAAGTTTTACATTACATCATAAAGTGAAAAACTACTACAACAACATATTGTCTCCATAGTCTACACTATTATCCCCTCATAATATCCCTGCAGGTCTTTCATAATTTACTTCTTCACATCCTGGGAAAAATAACACATAGAAAAGGGGTGAGCTCAAATGCCCAGTAAGGATAACAATATAGCGGAAACATTTATAAATAAGAATAAACATTCAAGGCAGTGTATAACTAAAACAAAAGCCTTTTAAACTTGAACTTCAACATAGTATGGAAAAAATAAAATGAAATAATTCCATTTACTTATTCACATGAATATTCTACTAATCGAATAATCACATGCAATATCAATAACCACTTTCATAATGATGGAATGCATAATGCCATACTATCATAACCACATAGCCAAGGCCTCATGCCAAGACTACAAATAAGATTTTGACAAGGTCTTGTGCCAAGACAGTAGTTTGTCTCATGAGACCTATCGATGCATCGAGGAGCTATAGCAGGCTCCACTCGTCATAGATTAAGTCCAATGCATTCCCATATGAAAAGGTTTAAACATAACATAAACATTCGTATTAAAATTAGCATACAAAATGTAAATAATTCATCCATAAACTATGAATGGTATAAAAATAACACATCCATAGTCAAACATATCACAAAACCTTCAATACAATATAGAAGTTTTGTATCATAATAAATCAACTTCAAATAAGCGTAAAATCCATCAAAGGATGTTGACATAGATGAAATAAAAAATCTTTTTAGAGAAATATCTCTTTCTATTTTGAAATCATTTAAAAGTCATATATTTATAAAATAAAACATTTTCTTTGAAAATATTCTTATAATCTTGTAAGGGAAGCTACGATGATTTTATAACGGTGGAAAATAGCCACACCCGCCGTATAAGTTAAAAAAACATTCTTACCTTAATTTTGTCAAAAAGGTTAAAAAGGACCCTATTTGTTTCGGGTGTTAACATACTCGTTTTCTTTTATATGTTTTGTTACGTAAGCCATGTTTTTAATGGATAGTTTGTATATTATTCATATCCAGAATGATATCAAGTCCTTAAGAATTATTTTTAAATCATCAAATGATAATTATACTTGAATGGATACGATGTAGAATGAATCTCATCGCATTCGTGGAGATGGTAGTCCGTACGTACGCACGAGCGACAATATCATTCTTTTGATGTTAAAATAATATATAATTGGATGTTATATCATATATAAAAAATCCTTATCAGGTTATATTTATTATTTACATGAATTATAAATCATTATTATACCCATCCAAATAATAATTTATTGAATAACAATTACACCACGACGTGGAGACGGTAAGCCGTACGTACGCACGTATGGTGACATGTTATTAAAAGGATGGATAGAATACTGAATATGGTTGTACCATATTTATAATAACATCACAGTATATATAAGATACTGGAGTTATTATTTTATAATGGTACTAACAAAGGAAGAAGAAGTGGAAGAAGAAAGGAACTTGGAAAATAGTGGTGAAATCATTACCTCTTCTTCGGGTTCTTCCTTTTGATTTGATCAAAAGGACTCTTAGGTTGGCTTTCTGACTAAAGGAAGGCCTCTAGGATGAATTTATGGAAGTTGAGAGAGTATTTGGGCAGAGTTTGTCCGAATGAAAAGGCTTTTAAGTTGTGAATTAAAGAGAATGGGGAGTGCCCTTTTCAAGAGGGGTGAGGGGGACCTTTGGAAAAGCTAGAAATATTATTTTATAATATATTCATACTCGGTTTCTAATAGCTCCAAAGTGGATTATTTAAATTTTAAGGTGGTGATAGGTAGAAAACCACTCATCAAATATAATTTAGACAGGTTTGGGTTATTATACTAACCTTATCTTTAAGTATTAACTCTTAGTTAATTAGTTTCACTTTTACAATGTCTCTTTGTATTTTTATATTATATGGTTAATAAACAAACTATATACATCAAAGAGACCCCCAAGTGGTCCATTAATGATACAAATATAATGATATAAGTCTCTTGGTCGAACCTGAGATTTTTAAGAATTTAATATTAATTAATAATATAATATTTGTTTTAAAAACTCTATTATGTCAATTTTGACACTATTCAATAATTTATTTTTGTAAAAATCATAACAGAAATATTACTTAGAAAACAGTTAATTAAATGAATCCTAACATGTTATATTAACCTATAAAATTAGTTTAATTCATAAAAAGTCTCAAATTATATTTTTTTGGGTATCTACAATATCAATCATTTCAATTTTTCACTATTATGATAATTACTGCATCACCATTGTGTCATAAATAAATTAACTTATTTAATGTCTAAAAATAATAAATAAACTACCATTATATTAGATATAGTTTTATCTTTCTAATGAATATTTATAGTAGAAAATCAAACATATATAACCCTATGTAAAAATTGTTTTTCTAAAAGATATATGCTTGTGTTATTTTTGTATTCATTTTAACTTAATTAAAATAAAGTGTCCCTATCACTTACAAGTGGCACCATGGGGTCCCAAAATCAACCCAAAGATTATCATATTTGGACATGTATCAACCAATAAGGTTAGGACACGTTTTAGGGTAATTTTTTATTATTATAATATTATTTTTTTAACCCTTATTTACCGGATTTACCCTTTCACCATGGTAAATAAAATATTTACCGAAGTAATTATTCAAAATGTCTAAAAATAAAAGTTACCTATTTACACAATTTTAACATCATGATTCCAAATATGGAATCCATTTTTTCAAATTCAAAACATAGAAGTGGCAGAAATTAATTTAAAATTAATTCCCGCTCTCAAAACAAAAAACATGTTTTTAAGATATAATAACTATCAAAAGATTGATACTTGTTTATGTTCGGTTTAATTGTGAAATTATGTCCAATTACCAACATTATATTAAATGGTAAAAATATATTCTAAATATACTTAAAAACCACTCAAATTCATAAGATATCACTATTAATTATTTTGAATTAAAAAGTTGTTTTTAATTAATATTTAGTAATTTTCACTATTCATCAAAATATTAAAGTTATCCAAAAAGTACCAAAATTTCACCTTAGGCTAAATTCGATACTCCGAATCCAAAAATGAAGTCCATTTTAAGATATAAAATTTATAAAATTTCAAAAAGTAGGTATTACTATTCATAACGGCTAGTTTGATTGGTTGTGGTGTGTTAGAACTCCATGTTGCGTACAACACACGTTATCGCATTATTCAAAGAGAAACGTACTGTAGAAGCTTGGGGTGTTACATGTCATATGTGAATCTAGGACTTCTATGAAAAGCTATTTCGTGGTCATTCTATTCCCTTGGTTTATGTCTATTAGTGGGATCATGGCATGAATGAAAGTACCAAGGAATGTGAATTGTAAATTTTCACTCAGTACCTATATATGTTTGATGTTTATATCTTCTATTATAATGTTTTTTCCTTGAAGATGTTCACGTTTTTGGTTCAATATATGGTTTCCTCTTGTTAATACTATGTCTTTACTCTTGTTAGAGAGGTATCTCTCATTTGAGAGTGTTTAAGAGCTGGTTGTTCTTGTTATTTCTTGGTTTTATGATTTTTTTCTATGATGTGGTGGTTAAAATCGTGATATGATGATATCTTTTAGAGGTATCTCATGGGGAGGGTGTTCGAACAACCCCTTTTGGTGTTTCTAAATGGTTTGGTTTTGGATTATCTTGGTTGATAATTTTTTGATATGTATCAAATGTAAGGGATCAGATCCATGTACACTAACAATTTTCATATTTCTGAAAATAAAGGAGCTCAGAGGTTTGATGGAGTGAGTTTTGAGGGTTTTTAAACTAAAATACACGTGCATTGGGAATTCACTACATGTACATGTGTTTCAAGTTGTGTAATCTTAGTTCACGACTTGTGTTAGAGACGTTTATGGACTGAAGAGGTTCATAGATTTTTTAGGCTAGTTCACATGGTTTTGAAGGATATGTTAATATTCAAATATTAATTCTTCAAGGAAACACATTTTCCTATGGGATCCAAAACCTGACATTTAAAAAATGTGTAAATATTACACAATATGTAAATACCCTATGAAATACATCTATAAATGATATAGTAGTCACGTTTTTCTCTAAACCCTATGCTTTCTCTCATTTACAGGTGTCAAACAAAGCTTCTGTTTTGGAATTTTTGGATTCCTTATATAGGATTCTATACTTGGATTTTTTGTATTTGATCTATTGTTATCCAAAGTGATTTGTTAATTTTTTTCTAGCGGGTTCTCCCTAGTAAATCTCATTTTTACCAATGCCTTCTCCTCATGCAATGGAGATTGATATTTTTTATTCTAATAAGGTTTGTTTTGGTTTTTTTTAATTCATTAGGATATCATAGTTTCCTTATGGGAGATGTGATTGGAGATCCACAATTTTGTTCTATTCTCTTGCGAATAAAGTAAAAACCTTTTTTGTATAGGATTCATTTATTATCTATGTATTTAAATTAAATAATAAATTGATAATGGTTTACCCCTTTGTATGGAAATGAAATTAACTTAATAATTATTTAATAGAAAACAAAAATTAAATGGGTTGTAGAAATTTCAGGTTTATGCCTTATACTATAATAGTGGGTTGCCTCTTGATTTTATAAATAGTGTGATATATATATTATATTTTGTTGTAAAGTTCACATAATTGTAGTATCATTTTGAAATTTGTAATAAATGTAAATAAGAAATTAATTGATAATTAATTATCTTAAGAAGAATTAAATAACGGGTATGTCTGTAATCTGGTGTTTGTTGTAATTTTATGAAGTTCAAATTGATGTAATGAACATGTGTAATTAAATGGTCTTTTACAAGATAATAAAGATGATATATAATGTAAATAATGTTTTTGGTTATTATTTATGATAAAAATGTATATTAAATGATAATTCTACTTCTCAGAGTTTGAAAAAACTAGTTTAATGCTAAATATAATGTTTAATATTTTAATATCTTGATTATTTAAGTTTCCGGTAGTTGGAACCTGTTAATAATGTATCGGTTAAATAAATATGGAATAAAAACTGGTTCTTTGATGAAGATAATCTCTAGGGTATGAGTTTCAAGTCAGCTTGAGATGGTAGGGTTCCTTTAATTTGGAGTTTTGAGGTCCCGTTTGTTTGTGAAGGATGTATTCCTTTTATTAGGGCTAAGATTTCCCTGTTGGATATGATTATTTATTTTATACTACTTTTTTTATTTTATCTATATTTGATATTTTCTATGATATATGATATGTGCGGAGGCCTGGATGTGATATTAGCATAGGGTGGTTGATGTGATATGCGAATGGAGGCCCAAATGATGTGGCAGTAGTTGATGCAAGTGATGGTGAGATGCATCGAGACATGTGTGTGGGTGTAGGGGATTACACCATAGATGATGTAATTGGTTGAAGATGGGCTTACCCATTGACTTTATATTGAGATCTCAGATGCTCTATTATGATTCATCTTAATGGTTGATGTTTGGATTTGTAGTTTTATCTACATTATTTTCCCAGTCATTTGAGAAACTTTTATGTTCTTGCTGGCATGTTCCCTCTTAGTGCTGGAGTAGGATTATTTTTATAGAGTACATAGATTATGGAATGATTATAATAATGAATAAATAATTCTTAACCCAGGGTGTTGGTTTTGGTGGAAAAAGCTGAAAAGAAGTTAATCTTGATCAACCATAGACATCGTTTGGATTATGCTTGGAGGGCATGGACCTTTTTTTGATTATTAAGGTAATGTAAAATAGAACGATGATAATGGTTAACTAATGGATAATTAATTAAATATTGGAAAGGGAATAATTAATTAATCTATTCCTTTTATGTGCCTGTATGATTATATGATATATGGTCTTTGCATTAGATGGTGGGATTCTTAGTGAAATTAGCTTCAATTATGTTTATGACTAAATTATACCAATAGTTTCATTTTGAGAAATATTATATCTAGTAAATTTTTTTATTTCATATGCTACCCTACCCATGTCCATTAGGGAAATTTAATCCTAATGGAATCTATGAGGGTGTTTTCCCCAACATCAAGTCAACAGAAAGGATGGATAATTACTTCTTCTGGCACTACTCTCTTCCCATTGTGGTTACATTTTTTGGTATGTGTGGTGGTTTGTTTCCGCATAAATATGTGTAGAGGTATTTGATGGATTTTATTTATTCACACACATGTATCTCTATATATAGTATCCAATGTATTGTTATAGGTATAACATGTATAGGCTATAATGGCATGATGTACTTACTCAGTGTATGTCCAGTAATGGTTTGAGTTATAATACCTGATGAATGATACATGTCATATGGTCTATGGTGTCTAAAAGAAACTATATGGTTAATATATATATATATATATATATATCTGTGTGTGTGTGTTTTTTTGGGTGTGTGTGTGTGTGATATAGAATGATGTGATTATGTGTTAAATGAGGGTTATGATTTGATTCCTTCTCTAGGTGTCTTCGTGCTAGATTATTTTGGTAAGAGATGGTTCAAGACATGCAATGTTGGGGCAGATCCGCAAACCAGTGTGGAAAAGGGCGTGGGGTACCATTGATATTCATTATTATATTTTATGATCTCTTGTATATAATATATTGTGGAATTTATCCATAGTGAAGCTGGGAACTTTTTATAAATATTTAGGTGACCAATCAGTTTCACTTTTGTTTGCTTTTCTTTAGCATGTTTCCTTAATTTTTTGGGTGAGAGGATCCAGGGAGGATATTACTGAGTATACTATTATGCTCAAACTACATATATATAAACTATTTTAGTTTATCTAGAGGATTTTGGAGATTGGGATTGATATTACTATCTCATGGTCTTAAATGAGCTATTTGGGCTTGTGGTGGTTATCGTATTTATCTTTTGGTACTTATTGTTTTCTTTTCATTTCTTTAGTTCAATATGGCATTTCATTTATTCACTTTTTATTCCTTTATATATATTTCAAAAGGTGTAAATGGGTGTATCCTTCTTATATCACTCTTCTATATGTTCTCTATGAGGGTGATTCCTCCCACATACCTGTTAATTATACCCTCGATGTTATTCACTAACTCAAGGCCTAGTAGAGGAAGGGATCAAGCAGTCACCATCTTTATTCCCACACTGTTAGCCTAAGAGGGGTACTCTTTGGGGGGGATGGGTCAGGAAAATTATTATGTTATATCATTTCTTATGTTCTTCTCTTATGATTCCATAGTCCTTTAAATCATTTATTTTTCTCTTTATTCATATTTTCTCAATGATACATTATCTTACCTATTATGAATAATTGTTACATTTCCCTTACAAGTCATTGGATATCACCCTATATTTTGTATCTAATTTCTTGTGGAATAATATATATGATTATCTGTATAAGTATTATATAGATATTTTCATAGGAGATATTGAAGCAATAATGCAAAATAATATTTTTATATATCTTATCACCAAAGATACTGGACCAATTGGTTCTAGGATTATGAAATTATCTTTTAGATTCTAAATTCTTAAAATTAAGTAAATTATATTAATGTAAATCTTGGGTCATGAAAAGGAGAATTGTTTTGGGGTTATTTTTCTTTAATTTATTTTTTTATTCCTTTTATTTACCATTAAAATGTTATGTGAATGGATCTCTCATTCTCTCAAAATATCTTCAATCTGTCAATATATCCAAATGAGACATCACAAGGGGAGAAAGATATTACAATTTTAACTTCTCAACACACAAAGGTTAATCCTAGGTGGGATCAAGATTTTTTCAACAGCATAAGATGAAATTGTATCAATTTATGTGTATAATGAGTAAGATTTCTTCTAAACTCAAACGCATGTATCTTGACAGTGTTTTGTACATATCAAAATCTAATGAATCTCAAAAATTTCATTATGAAATGGGTTAAAAAACTATACGGTTCTTGGCTGATTTATACTATTGATGGGTTTTTCATGTACTAATTTTTTTTATTATTATTCCCTGTATCTTTTCCTAGAAGTAAGAATGTTTACTTATTTTTCTTCTAATTTCATTGAAGAATTTATAACATTATATAAAATGAATTGTGAGTGAAATTATTATTCTTTTTAATTATAAGAACAGTATTAAAATTTGATCCATCTTCATATTCTCTTTCAAAAATTAAACATCCATATTCATATGTGAACCATAATGCACAAAATTCTCTCCAAATCCCTCCTAATATTATTATTTAGAGAACATAGAATATACATATCTTCCCTTTTCCAATATCACTGACTCCTATGAATTTAAATTTCTATATCCTCTTCTTTTTTCCTTTTACCATATAGAATATATAGTAGTGTTTAATACTCCCAACTTCTTTGATACCAAAGGTATTTCAAGTTAGAGAAAATGTTGGATACCTCACTCCTTTTTTATTCAACCTCAGTAATATATATATTTATATGTTATTGTGTCACATATTCTAAACTTTTTCTTCTCCTAGATTTTGTGTATCTTGATAAAAATAAATTTTTATGTACCATAATTCCTTATATTTCAAAACTCCTCCAATCTGGTACATCAATTAAACAATATTTTTCCCCCTATGTAAAATTTTTTCATATTAAAATTATGGAAAAATCATCATTTAAATATCAACCATATTTTAATTTTATAGATACAAAAAAACATTACATGCACATTCTTCAAGATTCATGAAATATACTTAATAAATAACATCTATGAATTAAACAAATATCATAGTAGTGATTTCTCATTTGTTCGTGAAATTTATAACTTGTGAGTTCCTATTATTCCTTATTAGCATCCAGAATCATGATAAATAATTTTTTTATACATAAAATTCAATGTGTTTCTTACAAGGAATCTACTAATTCAATGTCTTTCTATATGAATTTTGAAAAATAATTTTTAAAAATTAATTTCTTAATGAATTCTTGAATATAATATTAATTCTCATGGAAATAAAAAAAAACTAAAAATATATCTTTAACCATATTACTATTATTATTATACATGATAGAAAATATCTTACATAACACTTGTATCTTATTCTTCATCGCATACATTGTATATATCCTCATGATATTTTTTGGTATACATTTCAACCTTTGTTGCATATATCCTAAAAATCCTGATCATATCTATTTATTTATTGTTTTTTATCTTAAGTAATTTTAAAACCAATATTATTAAATTAAAGAGTACCTTTTTATGAACGTTATGTTGGTGTAGGTAAACCTTCAGTTAATTCATTTTCTTATGAAATATACCTTTCAAACACCATGTTCTCTCTTCTGAAGTTCATTAGACTATCATGTGAACTCCAATGGATTATTTTCTCCACATATTTAGATGATCATATCCTCAAATAATTTTTATCTTATTTTTTTCTCAAATGAAAATTTTATCTTACAATGTCAATATATTCTATATACACCAAATTTAGATGATCTTTAAAGACTATTTTGATAAATTCATGAAACTTATTTTTGATGATCCTTTGGTATGGAAACTCTGATGTGATGTGAACTAAATCTTATGAGGAAGACGGTTCATAAAATTAAATTTCTAACTAACAAGATATGTGTCATAATTTATGAATATTTTTTCTATTCAATGATCTCACATAAAGACTTCATAAGGGAGGGCAGCTTGCCAATTAGAATTGATGCTCCTTCAACTACTTGAAAAAATCCATTAGGGACTCCCTACAAGGTGTTTATATCATAGATCATCACATGGTAGGTGTCTTGTGAAATTCTTCACATACCATGTCCAGTTCTGACCAATATTTTACCCCACCATTATTTCTCCAATATTTCTACCAAATTTGAAATTGGAAACACTATCCCAATGATGGCCTAGTTTCTTGGGGTTGTCAAGTTGTCCTTCAGTTTTCCATATTATTTTCCTTAAACTCCAGTTGATTTAATTTTCAAAATAATTTTTTACATAATGTTGAACACTCAAACCAACCTCTTACCTTTCATCTTCTCTTATCCATTTATACTAACATCAGGGTTTGTCTGAATAATTTCTCAATAAATCATATACTATAAACTTACAACAACAAGGATAAAACCAATAAAAATATTCATCATTAAGATATAAAAAAGAAATTATAAATTATTCAAGTAACTTTATATTATTAATACAAATTTTACCTTTTATGTTAGCAGAAATCCCAAAAATAAAACAGAATGAACTCTTCCAAACAATTTTCAAGATTTTTTTAGTACCGTTATTTACATAGTACAAGTAGAAAACTTCTTAGGAACTTTTATTATTTAACAATATTTAAAAAAATATTATATTCTCCTTCCAATATTCTGAGATACTTTTTAAATCCAATTATCCTTTAACATATTGACATAAACCTTCATTGATACTTTAAGATCACTAACCAAAAATAAAACACCCATAATGTATGATAAACTAACTTTGTGTAATGAATAACCCAATGTCTTTTAAATGGTAAATAAAATTAATTTTTGAATATATAAAATTAAAATGGTTCACATTCACTATTCTCTAGGTATTAGAAGTTGAGGTGGTGAGACAACTAATGGATTTTACTAAGTAGAGGGATATCTATGACCATAAAAATGGGAGCAACCTATTAATTTGGAAGGAAATGTATATAAATATATGGGTGGGTTCGCATTTTCAATTCACCTGTAATTGTTTAATAATTATCTTCTCTTGCATGATTAATTAAATTAACATTGGTTTCCCATGCAGTAAGACTAATTTTGAATCATATATATAGCCCTTTTATTTTTTGAAAGTGTGATTACTATGTTTTTCTATTAGTTTTTTTTTTGTTATAGAGGTTTTGAAGAGGTCAAGATAATTCATTGTGATTTGATGAAACATAGATCCCTTATTTAGACATTAACATTGGGTTTTGTATTATTTAAAATGCCTAAAAATGTTCCCTAAGTGAGGTTTTGTAAAGGAATTGTGATAGATAAAGAGTCTTGAAATAATATAGAAAAGTTGCACTCATAGTTCCCGGAAAAATAACAAAACACATATTTTCTCAACCAAAATGCTTACAATATCTATTCAAATACCCAAAAACACAATGATATGCTCTTTGAAATATTGGAAACTACACTAGTACTGCATCAAATTTTCAAATATTTAGAAATTTTTTAATTTTAAAAACAATTTTCTTAGAAATTTAATGGGATTTCAAATTATAAACATATCATTAATTTATAAAAATATCATAATATAATCACACAATCATAAATTTTTTGAAAATATTCAATATTTTTCTTTAATAAAATATCATAATTTTATAAAAACATATGTATTTCATCAGTCATTTATCTTTATGAAAAAATATTATGTCTTATAGTATCAAAAAATATGAACACGTTAGTATTATAATCATACTAATTCAAATAAAATAAATATAAAATAGCACATAAAGTTATAATAACCTCATAATATTCTTAAAAACATTAGTTTCACTCAAAAGAATAAGAAAACAAAAAACTATTGGATATATAACAAATTTACGTTCTTTTCAATATATTACTTTCATCTTTCATTATAATTTATAAAATTTTGAACGTGATAATAAAAATTGATGATGCATGTATCACACTAAGGATTCTACCCTACAGTTAATACAAAGTTTCTTGAATAGGTTCATTATAATATTAGTGTCCTTTCATATAAAAAATTGGTCCCATTATATTTTATCTAGTCTCCCTAATATATTTCATATATTAATCTCAAATGTTATATGTTCCCTTAATATAAAAAATAAACCTAACTAATACCTAACTCGAAAATCAAACCTAAATCTCAATTAAAGCTCTAATACCACTCTATCCCAATATATTTATAAGTAACCCCTCCTTATCTAGTGATAAAGTCGGGAGTGAATCCCATTTTCTTCCACTAATAGGAAAAGGAGTGATGACTAGATCAAATTTTATATAACAAGTATATTTTGGTCTATTAACCTCTTTAATCATAGGAATATAAAAAATCAATATATAAATAATGATTTCAAATACGATATAAATCAAAAAACCTATTATTGATATAAAATTAACGTAATGTCATATGAAAAAGATATTTAGAATATCCAAATTTAATAGTTTTAATCAGCCACTACAAAGAAAAAATTTAAAAAAATTCAAGCATGGTCTATCAACTGCTAAATAATATAAATATATAATATCATTTAACTTGTTCACTAATGTCATCCTATAAATTTTTAAAAAATTATAAAATTTTGGTGAGTATTAAAGTATACTATGTAAGTTCTTATCCATAAATCCTTATGTAAGTATATAATAAGTACACTAATGTTATACAGAATAAACTGTAAAACCAACTCATATCCCATCTCAGGTCACCTACTATCCCATATCATGGTTAGATATCTCTTCAAATATGTATAAAATATAAGTATAATGATTCAGAATAAATAGTTAAAGGGGTTCCCCATTCCTACTCCACCATTGATTTAGTCATCATTATATCCTAATAATATATATATTGTCACTCCCTTTTCATCTAATGTCAACATACCACAAAAACATACATAATCTATATACTATAAATTTCTACCATAACTGCATACTAAAACCTTAATCGATAAAAAATTCCACCAAATACCATATCCACTACCACATAACCCTATACACAAGAAAAATGATGAGTGATATCGAGGTTTAAGCACCACAAACCCACACATTCTGATCTTATTCAAAATATAAATACCACTCATAAAATAAAAAAGTAATAACAAACAACCAAGATCAAATGTTTGGTATTTTTTGGAACACAATATATATTCATATTTAATATCAATACAATGTACATTTCATATATCTCTTCTATACATATTATTTCATTAAAATCCAATGTAAATGGGGAAATCAATGGATGTAATGAGATTAAATAAAAGTTAAGGGGTAAAACATAATAAATAATACATGGATCCTAAACCATTATGATAAATTATCATATAAGTGGTTTCATGATTAAATGAAGAAAAACCTGGAAACATGATCCAATAATCATTAGAATGTGATCAGATGATTATGGAAACATGATCTAATAATCATTAAAAATTAAAATATGACAAAAGAATAAAAATGTGGCATAACAATGTTTGATAAGAATTTGGAACATACATAATCATATAAAATCATTTATTATGTCAAGGATCACTACCAAAACTATTTTCACAGAGTGAACATGGTCGTATAATAGATTGGTTTTACTCAATATACACTTTCTTATCATCTTGTCAGATAAAACACTTTACCCAATCAATTGGGGGATGGAATAATTCCTAGAACACCCATTTAATGATGTGCTAGTATCACTCCTCTTTCACCATGAATAGTATATGATGAGATGTAATCATTTAAAAATTGATTGGGGGATATAAAATTTGGATCCGACACATATCTAAATATGTTATTCATAAATGTGATTTATGAATTTGAAAATAATCACAATTCCTCATATTCAAAGTATGATTAACCCGTAAAAATAAAAAAAATTACAACAAATAAATTATCCATCAATATATACCCCCTTAAATCAAGATAATGAATCATAAGGGTTTTCATCCAATATAAATTAAATGTTTTATATTGAGGTAATTCATTTCCCCATAGAAAAATATGGGTGGGTATTTAGGTGAACACCTCTAATTATAACAATGTTGTAGTAATTTTTAAAAAAGTTATGTTTATGTATAGTTTATAATAAAAAAATATAATGGTTGAGATTCATCATTTCTCATATAGATATTTCATTTCTAATATATCTGACATATGTAAGAACATAGATAATTAATCAAATTACTATTTTTATATAATATCCTTTTATATGTAAGAACCCATTTATTGAAACAAAACTCATGAATGAGTTTTGAAATAGATGGAAATCATTTAGAGAACTATAAAAAATTAATATTTTTTAATGACATAGTTGTTTTTTACAAAAAAATGAAAAAAAATATCATCTATAAAGAAGGACATCAATTTAATAAAATATATTTTTCAAATAAAAACTAATGATTAAAACATGTAGTATGAATATTCTATATAAATAATAATTATTATAATAATTTTTTGGGAAAAATAATTCAAGTGTTGAAAGAATTTTAATAACATTTTTTGATTTATTCATAAAAAATGAAGGAATGAATTAATTCTAAGAACCAATTACAAAATGGAATATAGAATGCCAATAAAACAATATTTTAATAATTAAAATCCCATATAACATTTCCTTTTAAGATAAATTGTGTAAAATTTGAAGAAACCTAGACAAGAAGTTAGTAATTTGAAAGGATTAACTTATAAAACTCATGAAATTATATTTAAAAAAATACAAATGGAAAAACTAGATTTTTATAGTTAGATAAAAAAAGGAAAAGGATTTATAAAATAAAAAATAAATATTAGAATAAATTAAAAAAGTGGAATATAGAGACAAATTGTCACACCTCAATCCCAATTTTCTCAATTAATTTATCTTAATTTTTTTGACTCTTTAGTTTCTTTCTCTATTAGGTTGAATTTCCATTGAAATTTGAAAATTTTGGACATGCGTACATCCAAACTGTAACACCTAGAGTATTTATGAATTTTTTCTGAATAAATTAAATTAGTTTTAGGGATTTAATTATGTGGTACACCAAGTTAATATTATGTTATATAAAATACTATGTTAATAATATGATGTATTAAACTCTTACTTAGCTTGTGTTCCACATAACTATGAGTTTAAAAATTCAATGATATATTACTGATTTACTTATTTAAAAGATAATGTTATAAAAATACCTCCTATAATTTTAAATAAAAATATTAACAACTAATATATAAATATTATGTTCAATGTGTCTATATAAAGAAAACATATCAATAATAAAATACGTAATTTTTTGGAATGCATTTATATGATTTAAAAATACAAATTTTTGAAAAATACTATTTTTTATGTATTTTGTAAATAATGATAAAATTAATTTTTATGAATATTATAGAAATATAATTTAATAAAAAACATAATTTTTTAATTTATAATGTAAAAATTATCTTAGGTGACTTTTGGGGATTTTTCTAAAAAGTTTATATTTTATGATTCGTAAAGAATACTGAATTTTTATTCAAAACTTCCTTTTATTTTCATTTATTTTCAAATATAAATTATATTTAGAAATTTCTTAATGTATTTTTAGTTCCTTTATATATTAATTAATCCAATTTAGGTCATTGAAATCAATTTCATATAAAAACTTTATATACTTTTGAACAGTTTTTCTTTAAAAACATGTTTTCTCGTCTCATCTATGGGATTAATATTAAATTAATTTGTTCCACCTATATGAATAGAATATGAAATAATGCATTATTTATTTTTAATCATAATATTTTTTAAATTTATAATAGCTATAATTTAATTTTTTTTCCCAAAATAAATAGTTAATTCAGTAGAAATTGATTACAATGGTTAAGGAAAAAATTGGCTTTCTTGACGATCAACTAAAAAATATATAAAGGTTAAAATAAATGATAAACGTGTATAGAAACTATTGTATGGCCACATTTATGCCACTAAAAATAAAATCCTCTATAATTTTCTAATTTTGACCCTTGTGAAATTTTAAAAATATGGTTGGAATTCTATCTTTCAACGATTTACAAGTTTTCCACTCGCCTCACATATAACAGACCACCCTCTCCCTTATATTCTTCACACCATCACACCTATTTGTTTAATAAAATCAATGAAATATTCACTACCAGAATTACCTCCCCATTCCCTATAATTCTTATTTTAGAAATAAATTCAAGAATTATAGTCTTTAGATAAAACCATACAAGGGTACCCAAAGAAAAGGTAATCTTCATCAATAAATGTTTTTGTTTTATTTCTCACTCAAATCCCTTAAATTATTATTCTATCTAGATTATATAATTACCTTAGTTTCTTCTATATATTTTTATTTTTTTTTGTTAAGGTAGGACCTCCAACCATACACTCTTCCATCAAATGGAATACAAAATCATCTTTTGTGTGTACAGCAGACTACCTTCACATGAATAGATGTCGTTAGTTTTTCTATTTCCCCTCTGAAGTTCGAGTATAATGATGGATTTATAGTATATATATTACATATATTATATTTATTATATTATTATAATTCTTTAATCGTTATATCACACATAACTTCATGATTTCTATTTTTGGGAATATGATAACGTTGTTCATGAGTACGGTGGACCCCCTACCTCAGGAGACGGTGTGATTATCTCATGATTTACATGGAAGTAATTAAGTATTATTTATTAAAAAAATGTGATATATATGACATAAATTTTTTTATATAATTATAATATATCATTTAATTATATTTCTTAAAACCCAATGATCAAATGATAAAAAAATCATTCTTGTGTATTTACGACCTACCATCTCTGTTAACAGTGTATTTCATTTCCTATCGCTAAATTATATCAATTACTATAAATATATATATACCCAATTTATATGTAATTTATATCATGTTTATAATTATATATATTATTTATTAATTATCAACGAAAGAGGACTATAATTATTACAACTAAAAGAAAATATGAAAAACAAATTGGAAATTACCTGAGACGTAACTTTAATATGAAATTATAACTAAACATGTAATAAAAAGTTCATAATAAAATAATATATATTATGTTATATATTAATATGGTTCTTTAATTTATTCATAATAAAATTATATTTATTATAAAGGATGTTTGAATGAGTATGACAGAAGTCATGACTTAAGGTAAGGGACTTCTGTAACACTTTTTACTTCTATGAAACACATGTCATATTCACCACATGTTTATTTTGTGTGGTATTTATACTTCCCATAAATTTATTCTATTATTATCCTCATGAAAAAATATTCTTTTTTAACCATACATTTTTGGATATCTCTTTCATTTGTTTTATGATTAAGATGTTACGAAAGTAGAAAGTGATTTTTTTCCCAATTTTCCATTTTTTTGATGTATATTTTGATATGCACCCATATTCTCTCACAGTGTGTATATACAGATCCTTTAACATCTAATATCATGAATATATTCACCCATATGATATTTTATGTTTCATTTTATGTTATTCATTCATGGGGCTTATGATTTAACATTACCAAGACAGAAATGATTTAATGTTACAATCTCATCATTTATTAGGATTGTTTATAATTATATTTCTGATGATAAAATTTTATCATCCATAAATCAAAAATTATCATGAATTTTATTATCCTCTAGTTATTCATTATATCTTAAAATAATTTTTCCCTTTTTTCACTCTTTCTACTCCTTATAATCAATAAAAAAACTAATAAAATATGTTTTTATTTATCTCTTCAGTGGGAAATTTGAATTGTTTGGAAACCATGCTTTTTTAAAAAAAATAGAAATTATTAAATGATATTTTACACTCATTTTAGAAGAAATGGTTTTTTTTAATTTTATATATTTTAAAAATATTTTTAAATGATTTTAAAATATTCCTTTATAATTTTTTGAGTTTATTTTCAAAGAAAAAGGCTTTCAAAAAAAATTTTGTTTTAAAAATCATTTTTCAAAGAGGACACTATATTTTCTCAAAGTAATGTTTTAAATAATATTTCAAAATTATTTTCTATCTAGTATGACATCCATTGATGTAACATATTCCTAACTAAGGATGTTATCAAAGGATACCATTTTTATTATTTATCTGAATTTTCTTTTCTTATGATGACAATTTGTTTACAAAACCCATTTATCTTGCAGAAGTTGTAACACCCCAGGTAAATAAAGAATATGACATTTTCATATTTATCCATATTTGTGAATAAAATATTAATATGACTTTAAATGGGACGCTAGGCTCGATGGCGTACCCAACACACAACAACGAGTTTCTTGGGAATCTTATGCTGCACTCTAATAATAAAATATTATTATTTTAAATGGTAGTTAACATGTAGTCGTTGTATTGGGGATAATGGATAGAAATAACTAAAATATGATTATATATGTTTTTAAATGTTTTTACATTTATCCAATAAAAGATAAAGGCTTAAAATATGGAAAGAATTCAATTTTAGGCGTATATGCCCTAGTTTTCACTAAAGGTTCACTTATCACCTTTTGATGGCGAACCATCATTAAATATAGTTTTGTTCACTCTTATACATTATATTGGACCAAATAAAACTCTTCTTAAGAACTGGGATATCAAAATTTACTTTGTGTAAATTTTTGGTATCTTTCCGATAAAGTTCATTTTTTTAATGAATAGTGTAAAATGTTGTATTTTAATTCAAAACCTCTTTTTAATATAATTTATTTACATGATTAGATTATCTTCTGAATTGGTTTTAAAGTGAAATTAGAATATATTTTTACCATTAAATCCAATAGTGGTCATTGGAATTAATTTCACTTTGAAATCAGACTTAAACTAGTGTTAGTCTTTTGATACTTATTGTTTCATAAAAACACGCTATTTTCTCTGACAGCGGGAATTAATTATTAAATTAATTAATGTGGCTTATATGTTTTTAATTTTGTAAAATAGACTTCATTTTTGAATTTGGAATATCAAATATATCTTAGGGTGAATTTTTGGTATTTTTCTGAAAAACTTCAATTTTTTATGAATAGTGAAACCACTAAGTGGTACTTATAAAAACTGATTTTTCCGTTTAAATGAAATTTTTCCATATTTTTGTTTGTAATTTAAAAAATCCGACATACATGGTTTTCATTAAGAAGTAAAATGTGGTTCAATGGTATAAAAATAATTTTTTGGTGAATAGTAACTTATTAAGTTTTTAATCGCGATTAGAGGTAATTAGTGTAGTTTATGGTAAGAATAATGTTTTAATAAACTAAAATGACCTAGAAACATGTCCTACCCTCATTGGATGTGTCATGTCCAACCAATAAAATCCATGGGTCAACTTGGGGACCCCATGGAGCAACTTTGGTTGGGAAATGACATAAATTTCTTTTTATTTAATGTTAAAGTAAAAATGACACAAACATGAAATGTTTTACTAAAACAATTTTTACATGGGGTTATACAAGTCATATTTTTTACTATAAATATTCATTGGAAATATAAAAAGATTTCCTACATCATAGTATTTTTTTATAATTTTTAGACATTAAATAAATTAAATTATTTATGACATCATGATGATGCAGCGATGACCTCATTATTTAACGATTTAAATAAAATGGAAAGATAATGTAATATCTAAGACCTATACATGTCCAAAACCTATTTTTTGAGTGCATTTTGAATCCTTATCACCTTATCCTCGGAATACATCAATTCACAACCTTAAAAATCCGAAACTCTTTTGAAAATAAATTAACATTTTGTAACTTTACAAGAGTACCCCTCCTCTCCTCTTATAAAAAGCCCCCACCTCTAATTCCTTACCCACACTCCCAAAGCCTTTGTCTCGGCCAACCCCTGCCCATTTTGTCTCTCAACTTCCCTCTCTTACTCCTTGAAGCCTCACATTGGGCAGAAGTCTTCCCAAGGAAGCCATTGAGCTCAAAACAAAGGGAGTTACCCGATTTTAAGGTAATGTCTTCACTTGTGTCCTTTTGTTTTATTTTTCTTCTCCAACCCCCTAAATTCTTTTTATTCATTTATTTTGTAACAAATAAAGTATATTCAATATACTAGGATGTTTTTATAAGAATAATTCGAGCTACACTTACACACACCTACATCTAATGATTAAATAACATACTGTTTCCGTGGATGGCGAATTTTTGCCTCCCGAAACGATGATTGTTCAACATTCTTCTAACACCATCAAAGGTGGCCATTAAGATGACACTATATTTATATATGATATATAATATGTTTATGTTTTACTTAAGCTTCTGTATTTTTCATTTATGTTGTACCTTTATGGTTTCCATTATGGGTAAATGCGATATCTTCATTTAAGGAAGTGCGGACTACCGCCCCCTCAAAGTGATTTGATTCATTAATACCATATGTGGTACGTATAAAGGATATATTTAATGATATTATATATGATACCACACTGGAATTAAAATACTATTATGTATCATTATGTTTTAATTCCATTAAATATGAAATAGAAATGGAAGTAGCGTTCAGGCGTACGTACGGCTTACCGTCTCCATGAACGGTACATTTCATTTCTTATCTCAAGGTGTTATGTAATATTATAAGTACATATATATAATGTATATATATGTAATATATTACATCTAAATTATTGATATTATTCTGGAATTATAACATATATATATCTCTCTCATTTTGTTTTAATTCCATTAATATGACAAAAAAATGAAAGTAGTGTTCATGCTTACGTACGGCCTACCGTCTCCATGAATGGTGATTTTCATTTTTTTATCTCCAAATGATATGGAATATTATAAAATTAATATTTACTGGATATATATGAAATTTTAATCATTAATACTATTCTTAAATTATTTACTTAAAACTACATGGGCAATCGTTTTTCAAACAAGTTCATTCTTGACTCATGTACCAAACATCGGCAAAAACGTCTAATATGAACTAACATTATTAAAAAATTATTATAACATTATAATATGTGATATGAACTGAATAATAATATCTAAAGGAGTTACTTAGGCAATTATTAATTGACCAAAGTTTATTATTCAGGTATATAAAGAAACGAACAAGACAAGTTGGACTTGAGGTAAGGGATCCTACACCTCTCTTTCTTTTTAAGTACACTCTTTTATGTCATTCCTTTTAAGACCATTTTTATTATGATTGGGATGTTATTTTATATTAATCCTACTATACTTATTATGTTCATATGATGAGAGACCCTATTTCCTCTCATAAATCCATTTAGGAAGTTTTGAGTGGCGCCGTTAGGCTGCCGAACTTTCGTAAGGGATTTTTCATCTCACTTTTATTCCCATGAGATTTATGCTACATTTGCCACAATTTCCATTGAGTGGTGTATGTACTGCCCATTATATTACTCATTGTGTAATATAATTTCTTTTATGAGTATTTACATCAATGTTGTAGTGTCCTTCTTTCACGAGGTGTATGTTTCGAAAGATACCCATGTCGGTAAGGGAACCTTTCACCCTCCTCTTTTTAAAAGACTTATTTTGTTGGGTCTTTTAATTTACATATTTTTATGTTGGGATATGTCCTCATATATCCTTATTGATGTAAATTTTATGTCCAAGTGATGAGATACCCTTTTTTATCTCTCATCAACTCATTTTGGTGTGACGCCGTTAAGCTGTCAAGGGAACTTCTTAACCCAATTTCGATTTCTTTGGGTTCAACATGTAGTTATTGAATATGTAATCCTTTGAATATGTGTGAATGACCTTTGATTATTTTACATTTAATATCCACTTATATTTGGTGTATTAGTTTGTCACACATAATTATGTAATTGATTTATCCTTAAACCAAGGATATCGTCTTTGTAAGGGACTTCGTCTCAATCTCCTTTCATTGAGGCATATTTTGTTTTATACACAACCTTCTTTTATACGGTGTATAAAACCCTTTGACTTTTACGTTTATTCAAAAGGAATCTTTTTTATACGAAGCGTTTACTAAACAACAAAAGGGAATGTTTTTGTCGTACGTATGCGGCGACAACGACTTCTCCGCCGCCGTGACCGTTATTTGAGTTTCGGCTTCCTCTACAAGCCATGCCTTTTTTTAAAATAAAAATAAATATCATGTTTTACTTTTCTTTTATTTTGGTATTGAAAATTGTTTTCATAATGTTTTTATTATATTAATGTGTTTTATTGATATCTTGTGATTGAAATGTGGAAATGTTATGTTACCTTTATGTATGCTTTGTGTGATACGGTTATGTTATGGTTCTTGGGCATTATTATGAAGAAGGGTGGTTCCGTGATAAACTAAGGGCGGGTGAGCCCGATATAGCTCTCCAATGCATTGGGTAACGCGAAGGAGTGAAAAGTTAAGGTTTCTCTGAAGAGATTTAGGGAATATACTGTGGTGGGTATTCCAAACGTAACAAAGAGGGTTACTCCCTACGTAAGAATGTTATGAATGCCTCAAGTTACCTTTTATGTCTTATGATTTCTATGATTTATTCATGATTTTATGAGGTATGTTAAAGTGCTTATATTTTATGGGTAAAGTATTATTTCATTCTTATTTATACATGTACTCATGTTTCCTTTCCATATTTTTATATCCCTTACTGAGATTTTTATGCTCATCCCAAGTTTTTGAAATGTTTTTCACAGGTCAAGGGAAGGGTACATAATGTGATGATAGTGTCAAGGATGTGTCAAGAAAGAATCCATGTTTTATTTTAAATATGTTTCTGTCGATGTGAAGAATGAATATTGTCTTTTATGTAACCACTTTGTTTAAATGTAGAATGTAATGCAAGTTTCATGATCTAATTCTCTAAAACTCTAAACCTGAAAAGATCCTCAATGTGTAATCTTGTAATAACTCAAGATTAAGTAAGGTTTAAGGCTGGGGCCTTATACAACTTATACCAAGAATTTTTTTTGGAAATCACCTTCTTTTCAGGGGTCATTATATGATTTTGTGATAGTGAAACCTGACTCTTTTCCAAATGTTATAAAATTATGAAATTTTTTTAATACCCATTTAATTTCAAGGGTTATGATATAATGAATAATTTTGATCTTGTTGCACACATATGCATGATTATATTTTTTTTATTCATGGGACATATATCTATAATCATTTAATTGGGTAGATATTTATAAATAATGGGATAAATTTCACTAGAATGGGAACTGAACTTGATTTAGTAAGACTGGATAAGAATGGAGATTGAACTTGGTTTAGTAAGATATGTTTGGGATGGGGAGTGAAACTATTTCAATAAGACTAGTTTGTAATTGGTGTTGAACTCGATTAAGTAAACGAATTTGTCTACTATGATGTTCTTTGAATTTATCCCTAATTAAATGAAATTATTTTCAATGATTATTTTTATGTATAAAATTCCATTTCTTATTCCAATGTTATTCTCTAATTGATCATGTTCTTTTATTATATTATAATTCTTGTCTTATAAAAATAAAATATTTATTCCATGACTGACATATATTATATTTTCTCTATAGTGTATGGTTTTCAAATGTTATTCTCATGTTCATACACCGTTATATTCATGTTATACTTATTATCTCCCTTATTTGACCTTATTAATAATCTGATATCACCCTTTATTAAGTTTTCTTTTCCTAATAAATGAAGATTGGAATTTTGTATAATATATCTAATAAGGGTTCTATTTTTTAATAACATAGTGGGAGATTATGTAACTCACTTATGGACCCATAATTATGATTCCAATTTTTCAAAGTCACTAAACGATTACTTTCCTTATTCTTGTATTTGTGTAATTTAATTAATATTCATCAAAATGATATAATATCTATTTATGATAATCTAGGGTTTCTGTAGTTGGTATAAAAGGATAGTTTTTGTTATCCTTTGTAAAAAAGGATGTGGAAACCCTATTAAGACCCCTAAGGACATGTTTATGGATAGGTCTAAGGAGGAGTAAAATTATTAGAAAAAATCCTAGAATTTTGGTAAAGGGTATATCAAGTGATTGCAATGAAATTACATACCTATCTAGATACTACTTGTGTGTGTCAATCTAGAAAAAATTTACCAAGGGGTAACAACCCTAAACACGCAGTATTAAGATAGACTCAGCTAGAAAATGATATATGAGAACAGGCATTACTACACACCAAGCATGACACTATCGGGGGATATGGTTAAGAGATTCACAAACTTGTTATGAAGCATCATGAAGGATTTAAAGTGATTATAACTATTTATGACCTTGGATAAACCTAATTTTTCATTGATTAAATAGATGGTGTCCTGATTTATAAATCCTATATGTGGTTTTCATGATTTAGTGGTTCCCCAATATTATTATTACTTCTTACACTGTTATTTTTTTGTTTATTAAATGGATAGAACCTAAAGAACCCATGTTAACACTGATTTAAATGAATAATGAAAATATTTTCCTCCTAATAATACAAATGCTATAGGATATGGAATGAAAAATATAATTTTTGTACTCAGACATCTTTTTAAAACTATGAATTGTGCTATACTTACAAATTAGAAAATGAGGGAACCAAATTTTTTTAATCCTTAATGAGCAAACGCCCACCTTATTTCAGTTGGTCTTATGATCCAATAGTTTCTAAACATTATATTAGTACCACTAAAAATATATTTTCCATTATTCATTATTTGTAAAATAAATAAGTCATTTTGGATATCAACTATTTCGAATGAGATGCAAATAAATGGTGGAAACATATCAATAATATGAGGCAACATTGTGAATTGGACTCCACGGATTTGGATCAGTTCATGAAATTATTTTTTCATTTATTAAATTCATTTTATTCATCATATTAATATTTTCCTTTAGTTAAATAAAAATGATGTTGAATATGTTAGTACATATGAAGAATATTTTATAATATTTGTGAGGTACGCCTCTTGTATTATCATCCAACATGAATGTAAGGTTGATTGGTTCTTCATTATATTAAAACCAAGTCTATGAATGGTGTTTTCTCTAATACACTTTAGTATTTATTAATATATTAATTGATGTTATATCAAGGTGGAAATTTATGTTGGTGTTATGTATAAACCCCATAGTTTTGATAAGAAAATAAATATGGAGTTCAAATGAAAATTTAAAAACCATAGAGAAAAGAAGATGATCTCTCCTTTGTGATCAAAGAGTCAGATGAAGCATGGAGGAATTTTTTTAATGGGAATATTAAATTATTTAATTTGGGAAGTTAAGTTCATTGGGAAATTGATTACGAAATAGATGTAATGAAGTTATCTAATGATGTGAATAGAGAGAAATATACAAATAATGGAACTCTTACACATTAATTCTTCAAGTGTAAAGAGAGTTGTAATTATGCTAAACAATTACCAACCCTTATGGGTTAATAATGATTATTTATGTCAAAAACCTCTTAAGAAGATGGTTAAAGGGAAACATAATGTGATCACTATTTATTTTGCAGTGTGAGATAATGATATGGTGAAAGGTACACTTAATTCCACTCTAGAACTGATAATGAATTATCTGACTCTATATCAACCCATTCTTTCATTTCTAATTAGTTCTATATGGTTATCAAGATACCATGAAAAATAATAGATGTGCAATTTTCATTGAAACCCCCTAATGGAATGATGATCATATCTCAAGTTTATGATTTCTCTCCCATTAAAGTTAGCGATAATATGCTTCCTGTAATTATTTTCATCCTTCCTCTTGGTGAATTTGATGTCATCATATCCATGGATTGGATTTCTCTATATAAATATCATATCAATTATTGAGTAAGGGAATTCATGATTGATATTCTAAACCAACCAATGATAATACATCAATGTGATGTTAAGTTTGAAATTTTGATAGAGATTACATAAATTATATGGGTCATAAGGCACATTCAGAAAGGGTGTTTATCTCAAATGTTAGGGGAGAAAATAAACATTGATGATATGTTATTTTACTAGAATTTATTGATATCATTCGATAATAATTTCATAGTCTTCCTCAAAAAAAAAAATATGATTTCTCAATTTAACTCACACTTAGTGCCACTCCAATTTTAAACTCCCTAGAGAATGGCCTCTATTGAGTTGCTGGAATAAAATAAGAATCTTTAGTTGAACCTTGAAAATGTATTCATTCATCAAACTGTGTAACTATGTGGTGTACCTATTATTTTTACTAAAAATAATGATGGATCAATGTGACTCTATTTTGATTATAGATATGTGAACAAAATCATAATTTAAAACAAGTATATGCTTCCCCATATTGATGAATTTTTTATATACATCATGGATATCAATAAATTTCCATGATTGAATTTAATTATGGATATCACCAATTAAGGTTTGATAAGGAAGATATACACAACATGACATTTTGTAAATAGTATAGACATAATGAATATATAGTGATGTCATTAAATCTTACTAATTTTCTAGATATATTCTTGGGTTTATTTAATAAATTCTTTAGATATTACCTCGATTAGTTTTTAGTAGTCATTGTAGATGATATTCTTATCTATTAAAAGAGAAAGTAAGATCATTAATATATATTAATAGTTTTACTAAGGACCCTAATTAATGAGGAACTATATAACAAAATTAAAATGTGTGACTTTTAGATGTAAATGATTTTATTTTTGGGTCAAATAATCTCAATAGATGGTATATCAAAATACCCAACAAAGATGGAGGTTATAGAATGCTGGTCAAGACCAACCATGGAGACTGAGATCTGAAGTTTCCAAGATTTTAGAAGGATATTATTGATCGTTTTTGGGGAACTTATCATGACTGTATAATCCTCTAACCATGCTAAAATGGAATGGATCTAAGTTCTTATGGATTGATGAATGTGAGGAATATTTCAAGGAACTGAAGAGAATATTTGTCATCAAAATGATGCTTGCACTACCCAATAGAAGATAAGGTTTTCTAATCTATAGTTATTCAACCATGAATGGATTGGTATTTTTTATTATAAAGAATAAAATGTTTATTGATTATGCCTTGTGAAAATTTAATATAAATTATAAAATTTTCAAAACTCATTATTTTGAGTTAGCTATGGTAAATTTTATATAAAATATTTGAGGATTTTTTTCTATGGGGAAAATTTTAATATTTATACTGATCGTAAAATGTTAAAGTAAATACACACACAGAAAGAGTTGAACATGAACTAGAGATGTTTGTTATATATGATTAAGGATTGTAACTTCTCAATAAATTACCACCCTAGGAAAGTGAACGGTGTGGACAATTTTTTGACTAAAAATGTTCATGATATCTTATCTATGATGAGGATTAAAAAGGATCCAATGTTTCTATATTTGAAAATGTGGATTTAGAAATCCCGAATAAAGGTGAAAAGTCTTATCTTAATCAATTGAATGTTCAATCATATATCCAAGTAAAGATTATAGAAATTTATAAGGATAGAGAAGAGCTAAAAAAGTAGGTAATAAATGTTCCTAAGATTAAAATTAATCATGATGGAAAGATAGGGTTTAGGAATCATCTATGTGCCCCAACCATATCAGATTTGAAGAAGTATTTGTTTGAGGAAGTTCATATTTATTCATTATTTATTCATTAGGTAAGTATGAATATGTATGAAGATTTCAAAGAGTACTTATCCTGTGATGGCATGAAAAGGGAAATATTTGATTTCATATCTCAGTGGTTGGCATACTAAAATGTTAAGAATCAAAGATAAAATTCTAAGGGGATGTTACATCCATTTCCTATACCATAATAGAAATGGTAAAATATCACCCAAAATTTTTTCATCGGACTCCCCAAAATGTCTACAGGGAATAATTATATGTGGGTTATAGTCTATCACCTTACAAAACCATCACACTTCATCACTATCAGATAAGCCTTATCTAAAGATCATATTTCTATTGTATACATAGAAGATGTGGTAAGTTTTCATAGAGTATAGAATTACAATTTCTCTAATCAAGATAGAAGTATTACATAAAATTTGTAGAGAACTCTTCCTCAAAAAGATTATATAGAATTGATTTTATGCACTGTGTATCATCCTAAAAAATATGGTCAATTTGAAAGAAGAATTGAAACCCAAGGGGATATGATGATATTTTTTTCATTGTATTTAAAATTTGGTTGGGATCAACACCTTGATCTAATTTAGTTTCTTTGAAACAATAGCTTTCACTTAATAATTCAGATGGATCCTTATGAATCCCTATATGGAGAAAAAATAATATATCTAAAATCAGGGAATTAAATTTGGGAAATAAAGTAATTGGGACATGAAATAGATGATAAATTGGTAGAGAATGTAAAAGTTATGCTACAGTATATCAAAGAATCTTAGAGTCAAAAAGAAGTTTATGCTAATAATCATTGATTTAGACTATAATTTGAAGTTGGTGACAAGCTTTTAATAATAATTTCTCTATGGAATAAAGTTATGAGAATTGAGAATAAAGGGAAACTAATCCAAAGGTATATTGGTAACTTTGAAATTTTGGATCATATTAGGATGGTAGCCTATCACTCGTGAATTCCACCAAACCTCAATCAAGTGCATGATGTGTTCCATGTATCTCTCTTAAGGATGTATATAGCTAACCATTCACATGTACTAAAATCAGAGTTCAAACTACTGGATCAATATCTTTCTTATGAGAAATAATAGGTGGATATTCTGGATCATATATATAATGTTATAAAAAACAAGGCCATTCACCTGAAAAACTTTTTGTAGAGAAACTATTAGTTTGAGGAAGCTATGTGAGAATATGAGGATATGATGAGGCCGAATTATCTTCATTTTCATGTTTAATTGTGATTAATTTCTGTGTAGAAATTCACTTTAAAGGGGTAAAATGTAAAACTATGAGTTTCTATGATTTTTTTCAATAAATTAAATTAATTTTTTGTGTTGTGTTGTAATCTACACCATGTCAATCTTGAATTATACAAAACACTAAGCTATAAATGCGCTACATGAAACATGGGCTTAAATTTCCTTACAAGAAAACTGAGTTTTATCAAAACAAGGATATATTATTAATATAGTTATTAAAATATGACCATTATAAAACTATCTGTTAAAATTAGCAATATGAATAATTATAACTAATTTTAAAAAAATTGTATAATTTTTTTTATAAATAAAACATGTTTAAGATAAAATACATAATTTTCATTAATGTATTTAAATGTTTTGAAAATGTGATTTATTAAAGAATACTTTTTATATCTTTTATTGAACAATGATTAAATTAATTTTTTTGAAACTTTTAAAAAATTAATTTGAAAAAATAAAATTCATTTTTTAATTTAAAATGTCAAAATTATATTATTGTTATAGTTTTGGATTTTCCTAAAAACTTCTTTATTTTTTATGAATTGTAAAAAATACTAAATTTTATTTGAAAATTTCTTTTTTGTTTAAAATATTTAAAAATTTAAATTATAAATTAAATTTTATTTAATTGATATTAATTTAAATTATACATATATTAATCCAATATAGTTCATTGGAATCAATTTCTTATAAAACATTTTAAGCTTTTGATTATTTTCTCTTTAAAACCATGATTTATCATCACATCTGCGGGAAAATTATTAAATTAATTTTTTACACTTATTTGAATATAATTTAGAAAAATGATTTCCATATTTTAAAAAATAAAAATTTATAATTTCTATTAAGTCCAACTAATTTTTTGACCAAAATTAATAGTTAATACAACAAAAGTTAATTACTATAGTTATGGTAAAAAATCGGTTTACATGGGGTTAAACTAAAAAGATAAGGGTAAAAGTTACCAATAAACTAGTATAAAAACCATTTTCTAGTCATATTTTGACCATTAAACCTTTAATGTTCTATAATTTTATAATTTTTACCCTTTTACATATGAAAAGAATGGGTAAAATTATCTCTTTAAAAATTTACAAGTTTCTCACTCACCTCAATTATGATGAACCACCCTTATCCCCTCTTCTTCCCCACTTCACACCTATTTTATTCATCCATTACCTATCCAAATAACATATTAAATTTTCTCACCTAATACTAAAATCCTTATATTTTACATAAATCCAACCAATAAAGGCATTAGTGCAAACCAAATGAGATTACTTGAAGAAGATGTAATGTTTATTAACAAATATTTTGTTTTATTTCGTCCATAAAAACAATTTATTATTTTTATATCACGATTATATAAAAATTTAATTATATTCCAAAAAATAAATTTTTTTTATATTAAGGATGCTTCATATAACAACACACACTTCTATAAAATGGGTTACGACTTCATCGTTCGTCTGTACGATAGACATCCATCTAGTGAACCGATGTCATTTATTTTTCTATTACCACCTCTCAAGGTTCAGAATAATGAAAGATTTATATTTTATATATTAAACATTTGATATTTATGATGTTATTATTATTCTATGATTATTATATCACACAAAACTTCATAATTTCTATTTTTTGAGAATATGATTGTGTCATTCGTGAGTACGACGGATTACCACCAAGAGAAACGATGTGATTCATTCATTCATTACGTTGAGGGTATTAAAAATTGATTTAATAAAAATATGTGAAATATATTACATAAAAATTAATTATTTAATTATAATATAAATTTAATTTAATTTCTTTTAACATAATAAGAAAATGAAAAATAGTGATTATGCATACGTAAGGCTTACTATCTCCTTGAATGTTGTATTTCATTTCCTAACAAGAAATTTCATAGATTATAATAGATAAATATATTCTAAATATATATGATATTTATATCTTGTTTATAATTATGGATATTAAAAAATAATGATAAATGTAGGAGGAATAAAATTATAACAAATGAAAAAATATACAAAAAATAAAGCGGTTTTAACCCGAGACATAATAATAATAAGAGATTATTGATAAAATAGTAATAAAAAGGTCATAAGAAAATAATATATGGATTATATATATGAATATGGTTCTATAATATATTTTTATTAATGTTATACTTATCATATAGGTGGTTTTAATGAGTATTGCAGATGTCATGAATTTAGGTAAGGGATTTCTATCTCACTTTATACTTCCATTGGACGCATGCCACAATCACCGCCATTTTCTTTTATGTGATATGTATACTTCCCATGAATTTATATTTGGTTAATTATCTGTAAATTATTTGGATTTAAATATCCATTTTAGTATCTCTTGTTCATGGGGTTTATGGTCAATATGTTACCAAAGTGCTAAGGGATGTTTTTCTCAATTTTCTTCTTTGAGACGTATGTTAAGATATGAATCTATATTCTTTCATGAGGTGTATATACAGACACCATGACATGTAATATATTGAATTTACTAATATTGTTTATATTTTAAGTTTCATTGTATGTTATTCCTTCATGGATCATATTATTCGATACTACTAAAGTCATGATGATTTTATGTTACAATCTCTTTGTTTTTCATGATTGTTTATGATTATATTTCTAGGGATAAAATATTATAATCCATCACACGAAAATACTAATGAATTTTATTCTAATATATTTATTTATGAATTATTTAAGTAATGGTATTTTTTCCTCACTTTTTCACTCATGATAATTATGAAAGAAAATAAAAAAATCCATCTTTGTTTCCCCCTTCAGATGAAAATCTATTTCTACCAAAAAAATGTTTTCAAACATAATGTCTTCTAAACAAATTACTTGATACTTTAATATATTTTTCAAGATAAATAATTTTTCATGTTTATTTTGTTTAAATAAATTTGTTATATGATTTTTAGTGATTCCTTTATAAATTTTCATGTTTATTTTCAAAATAATGGTTTTCATAATATTCAAATGTCTTTAAAAATTTTAAAAATGGAACTAATATTTTCCTAAAGAAAAACATTAAATGATGTATCAAAATTATTTTTCATCTCGGATGACATCCATTGATGTTACTTATGCCTTATTGGAGATATAATCCAAAGATACCATTCTTATTATTTCTCTGAATGGTTTATGTTTATGATTATAAGTTATTTATAAAACATACTTCTCTCCCAAAGGATATACAATGATAAAACTATTATTAAACCTAATTATTTTCTAGATTCATGAAATGATTAAATAATTAAGAAACATATATATTTTCCATAGTTTGTAATATCATGACATTTTTATGATACCCATTTCATTCAATGGTTTATGATATGATGAATGTGTATGATCTTGTGGAACACATATGTATGATTTCATTATTTTATGGGTGGGACATATATCTATTTCCATAAAATTGGTTATGGAATTTTGTCTCAATAGATAGATATGAATAGATTGGGGAGTGAAATAGGTTTAGTAAGATAGGAATGGAATGGGTAATACACTCAGTTCAGTATGATACATTTGGAATAAGAAGTGAACCTGGATTGGTAAGATAGGGATGGAACATAGAGTGAACATAGTTCAGTAAAGGCCTTTTTCCACTATTATGGGTTTGGTAGTTATACTTGAATATTATGGAAATGATTTTGACTACTTATGTGTGTTCCACATATTCTAGGTCTTAATCCAATGTTATGATCTCGTGGAACATGTTCTTTGATTATCATATGATTAATGTTCTATGAACTGCCAATATTTATTGCATGAACCGTGTATATGATCTTTGATACGTTGTGTATGGTTTTAAAATGATATAATCATTTTACAGTGCCCTTATGTTCATGTTATGCTTAGATATCTCCCATGTTTAACCTTATTGAGCATGTAAGATCACAATTTCTTATGTTTCCTTTCCCCAGGTTTGGAAGAAATGTATTATGTTTTATATTTCTATGATGGGTGCTAGTTATTAAAAATATAATGGGAGATTGTGTAGCTCACTTATAGACCAGTGTTTAATTATCTATGTTTAAAAGGGAAATAAACTATTATGGTCTTCAGTCATCTATTTGTTTGATATATTTAAAATTCATAAAAATGATATAATAACTTTTTATGTTAATCTATGGTCTCTATAGAAACCATTTTATAGGTCGGTTCCATTAAAAATGAAAGATTTCATTTATACTTGTACTCAGTTCTTACCCCAAATCACACCATTTCTCTTTCATTCATCCCAAAAACAACCAGAATCCCTTAACCTTGTCTATCCACTATAAATAGGGTGATTTATTTGTTTTCATAAATTATTATATAGTATTATTAAAGGTAAATCACTCCTAGCCTATCCCTCCTACATACTCTCTCGTTTACTCTCCTATTAGTTCTTTAGAAAGGTTATAGAGACCCAGGTATCCATGTGGATCTATTTTTAAGTTTATGGTTTTGATGTTTTAGGGTTAATCTAGGTTCTATTAGCCTTATTGATACTTGTTGAGTTTACTTAGCACAATTTTTTGGGAATGAGAAAATATTTAAGGCATGTTTATTTTTTTTGGGTGCTATTTATATTTAAAACGGTGACTTCTTATTGTACTAAAATTATATTTAACTTGTTTGGAAAATTCTACCAAGTAAACCTTTTTGGATTTGGAAAACTAAGTTTATTCATTTTGAGTTTCATATAATTTTAATGGAATTCCACATTTTTTAACTATAAACCCTTTTATGGAAAAACTTGCATACCATGGATTTTTATAAAGGACCGGTAAGATTATTAAACTAATAGTCAGATCAAAACTGAAGTATTGGTTTTGGAAACATGTCTACTTGATCATTTATATAATAATGATTCATGAGGATATATTGACACTTCTCAAAAAAATATTAAATATTAAAATCCTTGAAATATTCCCCATGTAATATGAAAGTGTCTATTATTATTTGGAATGTACTGTATGGTTCCCCTTGAAGGGTCTTATGTACTTTTATATATGATCTTCTTGAAAATGGTGATTCTAATTATGAGGGTGTCAAAGGTGAATATATGAATTTATTATAATCAAATGATATATATATATATATATATATATATATATTTGTGTGTGTGTGTGTGTGATTTTTTGAATAACCTCCATTTTGATTCATGGGTAACCACAAGTCTCCTGTTGGAAAATATTGGTAATCATGAAAAATTAGTTTAAAATCATGAATTGGTTAGAGGCCCTATGATAGATTTTACTCTTCTAATAGGATTCTTTCCTTAGTTTGGCTAGGTAGTGAAATTGCAGGGGTTAGGGAATGTTATTGTTAGACAATGGTGGTATTATTTTTAATTTTTAATTCCTTATAGTAGATTATCCCAATTTTCCAGGGGTTCCCATGATATGTTATTTTCAAATTATTTATGTTGAATTATTTCAATAGTGGAAATGTAAATGTTTTTTTTGAAATAAAAACTCCATATTCAACACCTATATGTATAGAAACAAAGTATATCTATAATGAAAAAAAAATTAATTATAAAGGGTATGGATTGATTAGAGGATAGTTTCCTATTGGGATGTGTAGATCATTCCTATTGAAACTAAATTTCTATCATGTCTCTTTGAGTTACAGTAGATGATCCATTGGATATAGTTCAAGTATGAGGTGGAATCCAATGAATGTGTTTCACTTGATGAATATTTGAAGTAAATGAGGCTTTTCATCATTGGATTATTTTCGTATCATTGTTATATTAACCATTCTAGATTTCGTCTTCCTCTATGTACCTTGTTTTATTTTATTTATTTATTTCATGTTACTTTTGTTTTTTATCATTTTCCATGAAATTTATCTTATTTCATAATTCATTTTGTATCTTGTTATCTTGTAATTTTGTTATCCATCAAATGGAGAGGTCATGTTGTACATCTTGGTGGGACTCCATGGCTTATATATGATTCATTATAAAAAATATATCCCAATGAGCTTTAATAACACACATGAAACTAGTTTCTAGCCTAGGTAAATTGGGAACATCACTTAGGTATAATACATTTTGACTTGGGTTCCCGAATCAAGGTTGACCCAAATCTAGTTAGTAATAAAATGGAATCAGAGTTTAGGTTCTTGGGAGAACCTAGGTTCTTGAGCTTTCAATGTTATTTGGGATGTATAGTAGTTAAGAGATATAATTTTCAGAATTTTGGTTTTTTTCATGAGTAAGGTTCATGATCACACCATTTTGGGATGATTCTTGAGTTACTGAGGTAGTATAGGATGAGTTGGCCAAAAATTAGAGCATTTATCCCATATGTTTTTGATATGTTTTGTTTTACTCTAGAGTATTAATTTTTTTTCTAAGTATTCATGAATTATTTTAAGAATATACCTGAATTATAGTGAAATTTAGAAGGAAATAATGTGGAATATAGTTAAAAATAATGATTTCGAAAATTGTGCATAGACTATGTAGTTGTGTTTAAGTGTATTTTAGTATAACATGAATTGTTAGAGAAATTTTTTCCATACCAGGTGGTCAAAATATGTAGAGTTTTTACTTCATTCATATTCTTGTATTTTTTTATTATCTATGGTTTGGGATTATTTTTTTCTTTATTATTATTGATTCAGTATGATCATGGGTGGTACTTAGGATGGTTAATGATATTATAGTTCATTATAACATGATTTCCAATATGAATAGCTTTGGTTATCATAAAAATGTGATGGAAATTTATAATAAAAAATAAAATATTTTATAAAATATTTTGATTTAAAATAATGTATTTTAAAAATGTTTATATTTCATAAGTTTAAGTTTTTTTAAATTGATTGAATTTTTTTAATATTTTTTTGTAAAATTTTATAGTAATTTTTTACCAACTCTTTTGAAAATCAATAAATTCAAAAAAAATTAAAAAATATTTGATTAAACATTTAAAAAAATATATATAAATGAAATAATATTTTTTTATTTCAATAGATTTTTAGTGGAATGGTTACAATTTTTTCTTAGATATGTTTAGGGAATATTAACTTTTATTTATAATTTTTATAGATTTGTATTGGAATGAATTTTCTATAGATGTATTGGGATGGTTTATTATTGCATTTCGTTTATATGTATTATAGATTAGAATGTTGTTTTAAAGGATGTTTAAGGATTGCATATTTTTTTACTCAGGTTTTGGTAGTTTCATCTAATCATGTATTAATTATGTTTTTTATTCCATTATTTAGAGTAAACCTCCACCGTGTCTTATAGAATTTGGTAAGTGTTTTTTTTGGTGTCTCTCTATCAAAATGCAATTTATTTTTTCAAGTTAAGTCAATATCATTTACTCCATATCATCTATTCAAGAATCCTAAGGGTCTTCAAATTCAATATCAGTATCCCAATTTCATTTGGGAGTTATGAAATTCTAATCTACCTTATTTTCCTAAAACATTTGACTCCAAGATAGCATAAGATTGATTGTGGGGTATTAAAATGGTCCTTCTTCTGCATGAAATTTTTGAGCCTCTTAAACTCACATTCATTACCTTTTTTATTAAGGTCTTATGTGTAGAGTTGTTGAATTTTTTATTTAAAATTGGGCTACTATATTATTATTTTTTGGAAGTTTTCAAGTCCATATTGATTTATTATAACTTCCCTAATTCCATAAATGTGTTGATGGTGGTGGACTTGTATAGCATATGATAAGGTGTGATATTGGTGTTGTAATATGAATTTAAATTCACTAAGTAGGTGGAAGACCTTCATAGACTAGATATGTATGAATCCTTTAATTATTCGAATTTAAAAAGGGGGTATTTGACTATATATTTTTTGGGCAGTGGCTACTCTTGGACTTATCACTAATGAAGATGTCGTAGATAAATCCTTGAAAATAAAAGTTGGTTTGGTATGAATACAAATGGAAATTGATGTTTCACATGTCCCTTAGTGTATTGGAGTTATATATAGTAAAGGGAAAGGTAGTAAATCTACATATAATTATTTTTCTAGTGGTACCAAGTGATTATCCAGTTTCTCCACATGAGAATCCTATGGAAGCGTTATTTGGGTGTCACATCAGTGTGGTATGGCTTGTTATAAGAAGAAATTATATCAATAAGATTCAAATAATATCATATATAATGTTTCATAGAATATATATAGAGAGGTTCGGTAAGGTGGTTTCTTATTAGAATGTTATAACATCATCTACCACTTTAAAAGATCATTCAATTCACTATGCTAATCTTTTTATTGAAGCATCATCTATTTGAGGTTGTCCCGTTTTTTATATTTGTAGACATTTTTTTGAATATTTTTTGTAAGGAGTGTAATGTTTTTTATAATTAAGTTATTAAATTTATTTAAATTTATTTTAGGTTGAAATTTATTCTTTTATTCTAAATTTTTTCTCTAGTATGAGGAAGTTGTTGTTTTGTGCCTATCTTCCTTCAATTTTGAGTCTCATTGAGTTTTCATGAGTCACCTCATGATTGGAAGGTTTGGGTTTAAGAATTATTCTTTATATGGTGGGGAATTCACCCTAGAGGAGTCTCTTAATGAATTATGTGTGTGACTATGTGTCTATAATGTTGGTGTTTTCTATATAATTATTAGTATGGTCCCCTTTCCCCACTCAACCTAGTCCTACTATGTTATTTTTGGATATATTTGGAGAGTGGATTGAGTAGTCTATTATCCTACAGTTTCTAAACATTTCATAGAAATTCAATTTTTATATTTTTTATGTGAGGATACTCTTGCTTTTAATGATATCTAGCGAGTGAGCTAGTCTTTCACCTTCATAAGTCATTTCTTCTCTAGTTGTGAGACCTTAGGTTGGTCGATCATTGGTATTTTGACGTTAATTCTATGTCGGAAATGGGGTTGTATTGTATACTCAATTTTCATGTTTTGTTTCAAATGTTTATTTTAGGATGGTTTCTTTAATTTGAATTATCATTTCATCACTCTATTTATCTCCTCATTAAGAAAACTAAACCTCTAGTCCATTCCTTCTTCAATCAATCCTTTTAGATCATTATAGGGGCTATAATAAATATCGTGGGTAGAATTGTAACACCTTATCTATATTAGACTCAATTATTTTATATATTTATTATATTGAGTTGTTTCTCTCGCCTTGTAGGTATAATATCTATTCAAAACTAAAAACGTTGTGCAAGTAGTGCACATATCACGGTCAGTACTATTGGTGTGAAAAACATATGGAATTCCTATATTTTTAGCATAGCTAAATTTTACAGTTATAGATTGATTATTCTAATTGTACAGTATGACCATGCACCATGTTCTAAGTCACCCAGTGAGGTCTTCATGGTTTTTTCAATGTTTGTAAAATTATACATCTAAACCATGTTATGTTTCCATCTCATAAAAAATACAATAATACATTTATAACCCCTGTTTAGTTTTTATCTCAACCCCTACCCCCACATTCAACTTTGTGATCACTAGTAGTTATCGAATTTTTTATTCTATCCTTATAGGGTGATTTATTGGTTTTATTTAAGGTTTAAAGAGGATTGTTCAAGGTAAATTAGGTTCCCCAAACCCATACTCCCTAGTGTAGTGATAAAAACAAATAAATTAATAAGTTAAATGTAATACCAAGGTTTATTATCCAAACACACCTTCTCCACATTTCACATTACTATTACATCTCACAATAATATCACAAGTCTAGGAGAACATTTTAGTTTAGTGTCTTTGAGGACTAGTTATAAAGGGAACTTATTTAACAAATCATTTGAACATTTATCTATAATCAAACCATACTAGCCTCTCTTCTAGACTTCTCATATGTTACACTCATCTTAAAAACAATGGGAAAGAAAACGATATCAAATGAGTGATCTTAAACTCTCATTAAGGTAAAATAACTCATCAATATTTAATCATGATTTGGATAATAAAAATGATATAAATTATGGAAAGGGGGAAATTAATTATTGAAAAACATGGTATTTTTTAAATGTCATTATTGAAGGAAATTAGGTGTCAAATTAAAAAACATATACCATGAAAAAGGGTGAAAAATGAGGATACATTAAACATGATTCAAGGATTATAATCATAGGCCCCATATTATGTCATAAGAAAGTGGAATAAAAGTAATAATATAAATTAAATATTAAGGCTACCCACCAAGTCATTCATCACATAATAGGATTGGTTTAATCACCCATCCACCTTCTAAGGCTTGGAGTAATACTCCCTTGTACCACTAGGATTTGAATAAAACCTCCCATGTAGCCCTTTTACTATGGGTAAATCCTTCTATATACTACTTGTCTTAGGATAACTCCAATAATGTACCCTTTGGCTTGGGATTAATCATCCCATGTACTCTTTATCTTGGAATAAAACCTCTTATACACCCTTTGGATTGTGATAAATCCTTATATGTACCCTTTAGCATGGGATAAGTCTCCTTGTGTACCCTTTTATTAGGATAAATCCTCTCATGTACCCTTTGGTTTGGGATAAAGTTTCTCATTTAACCTTTATGTTTAGATAAATCTTTATTTGTACCCTTTTTCTTAGGGTAAATAATTTTTTACGATTTTAATATCAATATATAGAAACTTTTCCATTTCATTAAATGATTATATAGGACCCCATCTATCATTCATTCATACAGATGTGTTAAATTTTTATATGCATTTCTGGCTGATTTTATTAGGTTTATTATTCAGTTTATTCCATGATTACAAGGTTTGTTCTAGAATTTTGTAGATAATTATAGAATAAAAATTTTAGATAAAATTATATGGAATACTGAAATAAAAGATAATTCTTGTTTTTTTATCACACATTTACGATGTGAAACATCAAATAGAAGATTTAGCTATTAAAGACAAGTCCTCAATATAATATGTGATCCAAATTTGATCTTTGAATAGCTAAAATTATGTAAAATCATAATGTGAATTTAATTCACCATGTGAACCTATAAGGTGGATTCATAAGATACCTATCACTGAACACTCTGAAAATATTATGGTTGGTTACAAGTTGTGAATAAGGGAAAATTCAATCTATTAAATTATTGACATTTTGAATTTATAAAGTAAAATAATCATTCATGATGTTAATTTCCATGATATAATACTAGTATAAGTATCACATACCAACCCACAATGTGAATTACTATTCATGTTGTGATCATTTTCCCTATAAATAACTAGACCCCGCAAACTTTTGAAAGAGAATCTATTTTAAATGTTTCTTCCTTTTTATGTGTGTGTCAATTATTTTTTGAAATATGGAGGCATTTCCACATTACATTGACTACCAAAACACATTGAATTTTTGTTCCATTTATTGTTTAATTATGTTTTTTTACTTCTTAAGTTGTTTTTATTTTCATTACTCTACTTTCAATAATTTCAATTGATATAATATCTAATTATAATATCCTTCTACTACACATGATGATATTTATTTTCACCATGAATGAAAAATTCACAAGGTGTTTGGAATCAATATTAATGGATAAGGAACTTAAATGAATTATTAATTGAAACATGGGTAATAGAATTAGTACAAAATTAGGTTACGCATGTTTTACCATATCATTATTTTTCATAAATCTAATTTTGGTAATTGGTAAGAATGAAATATAATCTAATTCGAATGAATTGGGTGATGATAAAATTACTTCAATTTATTTACTCCTCTAAAACAATGTTCTTAATGAACCTAGAATGATAATTAATCTAGGATCAAATATTAGTTATTTGTTATGTAGAGTCAATTATTTTAATCAAAACTAATACATAATATTTGAACAGATTTTATGGCCAAATCCTTTATAATTTACCATATTTAGATTAAATACATCTCTTAAATAGACTCCATGAAATTTGATTACAAATTGTTTTTAATCAATTCAGATAATTTTAAATATTTTAAATTCAATCCATTCACCCATTCTTGTGTGAAGTGTCAAATTTGGAGTTATAATTTAGGTTTTATCAATAAAATTTTTTTCCATTTGGACTTGACCCTATTCTACTACTGTTCTAAAATCCTTCATTATAGTTTTAATCGGGAATAAATTAATTTTTAAATATGGTATCAATTGATGGATTCAACAATATCTTTTGGGTATTCTAAGTTTCTGATTCCATTTACAAGGAATCATAGTGAACCTCATGAATCTCCAATGGCCCGAAGGCCTTAAATTTTTATTGATTTTGATAATCCACCTTTCAAGGGGTGAGGTGGAACCCTTACAAGGCCAGTAAGAATAATTATTACATGCCCCATAGGACTTAGAGGAATTCATTTTTCTGTAGGCTTCAAACATTACACAAAAAACAAAATAACTACTTAGAACTGCTCCTCCCCAGCATCTTCATCATGAAATCAGCTCTCCACCTTTGCATGGTTGTTCGACTATGAATTTCCATGCATGCACAGTCTTGTTCCATTGGCAGGTGCCATACCCTCTCATTCATTCAATCTATTTAGCTTCTGGTGTGGTGAAATCCCCTTGCTCATCCTCCTTGTAGAGCTTGTTCTTCGTAGGTCATCTGGTTTGCATCTTCACTTAAGGTGTCCCGAAGGCCATGAGGTGGCCAGAAGGCCTTACTGACCCGAAGGCCTGGGTGGCCCGAAGGGCTTAAAGGACTCTGGGACCAAATCTGTGGCCCGAAGGCCCAAACGCGGACCTATTCCCGACTGCTACAGTACCAAACAGTACCTGCTACAGTTACCACTATAGTACCTCCTATAGTACTGCACAGTTCCCGCTACAGTACTGCTACAATACCTACAACAGTACTAATATAGTATTTGGAAATAATTTCTCCACCTGGATTTGATCCCAGGTCTCCCAGATACACTTACGGAGTCCTTACCAAACAGGCTAAGTCTCATGTGCCAGTGAACATCATGAAGAAACCTAGGAATTCATCATATCTCTTCCTTTTTATTTCCTCTAAAAAATTCTGGGTTTAGAATGTGGAATATTTAAAGTGAATGAGAAAATGTTCCATGACTCATTATATTATATTGAACTCTTAATGACCACTTTATTTTGACACCAAATTTTAAAAGAACTTTTTAAAAAATATATATGTGAACACGGATGAGAAAATAACCACATTTCTAACAAAAATACCACCACACAAAATTCCCCCAATTCCTAGTTTGTATAATAAAACCAAATTGGATTGAAACCACCCCTACAATTATATACTATCATAGATTATATCTTTGCAAATATTTATGGTGCTACACCAAGAATCATTCACCCTAATATTCAAGAAAACACATTTAAAAATAACCTCAGATTAATTCAAATGAATTAAAATATGGTCCAGTTTAGTGTATTTCAAAATGAGGACATGCATAGAAAATTCTCAATTTTCCCAGAAGTTTTTGATACCCATAAACAACAAGGTTTAACTAATAATTTAATTAGACATATATTTTTTCTATTTTTCATCAAATAACAAGATAAAGACTAGATAAAGAATCATAAATCAGGATCCACTACCACTTGGTATGAACTTGCTAAATAATTCTTAGATAAAAATTTTTACCCAAAGAAAATAAAAAATATGATGTCATATTCATAATTTTTCTTTTATTAGATGGTGAATCTTCTTAGTATGAATGATAATGACTTAAAGAGTCATTAAGGAAGTTTTCACATGATCGGATTGATGTATTGAGCCTATTTAAAACATTTTATAATGGATTTAAGAATGAATTAAATCCCTAGTAGATGCCTCAATTGAAGTTGGTATAATGATGAAAACACAAAAAGTTTTTTAGGGTCTCCTCCATGAGAATTCCTTCAATTTTGTCCTTCGGAAAAGTGATCGACGACCACAGAGGTGAGGTATGAGTCATGTTGAAAAAATTACCCACCTCATACCTCAAGTATAATCTAATTCAAATAAATTTAAAGAATTTCAATTTCCTCGACACAAATCACACCACATAACACTTATCATTTAAGTACCATATTTTTAAATGAGGGGAGTATCCCACCCCTATCAAGTGTTTCATATAGTGTAATCTGATAAGAAACATCGAGATTACATTTATGTGAGTTAAAATCAATCATACCAGCTATATTAATAACAATAATATCAAAAATTACATGTCTAACATCAACAATAATCTTATAAATGGTATAACCAAAAAATAACTAGTTAGGTTCCAACAAAATTATAGGTACAACCTGGATATGCACCACATACACAAGACCCTTGACCACTACGACCATATCCTTCTAAAAGAACTCAGCAATTTCTACCATAATAATAGTACCAGCATCCACCCTCATAAAGGCATCAACAAGCTCCTCAACTATAGTAATCAAATATTTAGAATTTACATTCTAATTTAATTAATAAAGAAGATCAATTATTTACCACACAAGAAAACAAAAGAAAAATCACATAGCATACCTTTGTATCATTGAACATAAGGTCAGATAAAATTCTAAAACTCTCTCAAAAAGACAACTAGGTTAATTTCCTAGAAATGTGGAGGCTCACAATTAAAAATATTCTATGGATATAGTCATAAGAAGTGGACATGAGCTGAGACAACAACAACCTCAAAAAGGTGAGACTCATTTGGATTACAATTCTCTAAACAAAGATAAATAATTTCATGACACAAAAACTATATAATTAAATGATAAAAAGAAAATTCATTTAAGAAAGTTTGTACAACAAAAATCATTGTAAAAAGAAATTCATGAAAGAAGAAACATATGTGTCACCAATTCCAAATTGACCCCATCTTCTGTTTTCCAAGAGGATGAGATAAAGAAAGATGGTGAATCAATAGGATAAGTTCTTGGATATGTTTAAGTAACTTTAAGTCAACATTCCCATTTTTGAGGAAACATCCCAAATGTTGTTTTGTGCTATGTTTTTAAAATAACTTCTTTCTATTAAGATAAACGTGGAGGACGTCCATTCCAAATCTCTTAATGAATAATTTCCCATAGTAATTCAATATAAACATTAACCAAAAATTTGATACCCTAGAATCTTTTCTATTCTATTCACCATTTTAACCTGAAAATTTTTAAAGGAATCTTGTTACCATGGTTGAATTATTAATCTAATCTCAATGAAAATATTTTATATTTTAATACTTGATGAATCTAAACCACAATAGCGGAATTAATCCTTTTTAAAATATAATTAAAATAACCTCATGGTTTTATTAAAGAAGTTCTAGTAAACTATGGTAAATTTATTTTCCCCACTAATTTCCACATTCATTATAAAGATGAATAATCAGATGTTCATATCATTCTAGGTATAAAATTTCCAATATTTCTGAAGGAATTAATAGATTTAAACCAATGGATTCTTATTTTCAGTTTTGGAGAAGATAAATTTGTTTTGACCTAGTAAATAAGCTAACTGATTTGAAAAATTAGTTGAGTGTCAAGTCATTTTTTTGGTTGAAGAATAAGAATAAAAAATCCCATCTAAAATAATTTCACAACAATAACAACAAGAAGAATATAATTATATTATGACACTATTGGATGAAATGGTTTCTAAGAAAAACATATGGTCTGATGTGGAAAAAATTAATAAATATTAAAATGAAGTAAAATAAATTGGTCCCTTGATAAGAGAATCTTATATAGATTTCACACCCTTGATTATAAAGCCAGAAGTGTTATAACTAAAACCAATTCCGATTATACTTTAGTACTAGTTTTTTAAGGATCTACATAATACTATAGTCATTATAAACATTAAAATTACTCAATAAGAAGAATAAAAACTTTTGGAAGTTTTGATGAAGAGAAAAAATCAATATTCTAGAGCATGGGTGACATCTAAGGAATCAGATAAACTATTTGTACGCACATAACCCTACTCGAAGAAAGATTAAAACCAAGCCTCCATACTCTAATAAGACTTACTCTTTTGGTTAAAGAGGTTTTTAATAAGGAATATTAAAAACATATTAATTTCAATATTATTCTCTTCATCTATAATAGTGAATGGGTAATCCTGTTTCAAGTACTTCATAAAAAAAAGAGGTTTTGAATTAAGGAAGAATGAAGAATATGAGCTGATACCAATATTCTTAATCAAAAGATGGGGATTTTTTTAACATAGAAATTTAAATATAGCCACCTGGAAGGATCACCTTTAATTACCATTTAGGGATCATATTCTAGAAAGACTAGTTGGGAATGAGTTTTATTATTTTCTAAATCGTTATTTAATATACAGTCAAACACCAATTGAACTAGAATATTAATAGATGATAATTTTCACATGTCCATAAAGAAATTTTTCTGGTAGTGGGAATTATTTCAGAAAATTTAACAGTCTAGTGAAATTATAAACATGTGTGGTACACATATTCTATATTATAGTTGAAGAATTTATAGATGTATTCATAGAAAAATTTCTAGTTTATATAAGATAATTTTATGTTTCTTTCCATAACATGGATCTTTTTCTAATGTTATTCGAAGAAAACTTCTTACCACTCTACTGGGAAAATGTCATTTAATGATACAACGATACAACAATCTGAGAAAAAAATCCAAAATATGGTATAGAATTTTATCCAACAAAAAAGAAGATAATTAAATAGTCACTAATACCCACTATCAAGAAAGGAGTCATTATTTTCCTTGGTCATACAATATTATATCATCTATTTTTTAATACTTCTTCAGTATTACTTGACCGTTGACATACCACTTACAAAGCACATAGCATATGAGTTTAATAAATATTATCAGCATGAATTTGATTCATTGAAAAAAAATGGTGGTAACCCCTATTATTATCTCACCTATTTTAGAAGAAGAATTTATTCTGATGTGGGATACAAGTGACTTCACTCTCATACCTATTTTAGGATAAAGATTTTTTTATATTTTCAAACCTATTTATTATAATATGTTTATTTTAAATGATACTAAAATAATTTATATGGTTATAAAAATAGATCTGTGTATAGTGGTTTTTGTTTTTGATATTTTTAGGCCATACCTTATGCTTTGAAAATTTATTTTTCATACATACCATGCATCCCTCCAATATCTTTTCAATAAAAAAACACCAAGCCCGAATTGATACAATGGATTCTATTTCAGTTTTAATTAAATATTTCCATCAAGTACACAAAGGGTTTAGAGAAAATTTATATATTACTTACACAATATAACTTTTTAAACAATAAAAAAAATTATGCATAGGACAAGAATAAACCCAGATTTATGCTTAAAAATGTATTTTTCTTATAAAAAATCAGTTTTTTCCACTTCTTACACACATAATTAAAATTAAATACTGGAATTTATTACTATTAAATATTATAAAATTAATTGAATAAAAAGAATCATGAGGTTAATTTTTTTTAAATATTCCCCTTTTCTTTTTTTCAATATGAATAGTAACTGTTGTAAAATTTATCACCTCGATAAAAGGAAAAGATGGTTGATATACATTAAAAATAAATAATAAGGTCATAATTATTCATCTTATTTATTATTATATGAAATTAATTCAACCCTTAAAATCATGTCCTCTAAATAAATTGATTAATGGACACTTGTCCAGGAAAACGACTTATATATTATTAAATCATAGAAAGTTACAAAATGTCACTATGTTTTTAATGTCATTTAGGTGTCCACATAGGGATAAAATTATGTTATAAAGGAATATAAATGTCTATTTTAAAATTAATAAAATTTCAGTCACAATATAAATTAAGTTTTTATTTTTATTAATTATATAATGGAATTAATTTCTTATGCAACACTGATGCATTTTGTCTCTATTTAATAAAATAATATAATAAATGATTATAAAAATATTAAGTGATATAATATGAATGATTTGATGTAACCCATGAAATTTATAGAACTATATGAAATTTTTTGGAGGTGTTAAAGAATTATATTTTAATTCCCCCTTTTTATTGATGTGCTTAAAGTTAAATTAAATGAATAGTGTCAAAATTGATAATAATGATATTTTTTGAAAATAATATTTTACTAAATTTTATAAAAAAAATTAAAATATTAAAATAAAAAAAGGTGGATATTATATAGTCAAAATTTTAAAAATCATTCCATTTATGGGCCAATATTTACATTATAAGTAAAAAATACCCATTTAATATTCAAAAATGTGACATCATAGTTAAATATAAAATTGGTTAACTAAGGGTTAATCAAAATTATAAGATTTAAAATGACACAAAAAATTATCTAAACAATATTTTTTGATGTAATTATAGCCTTTTCCAGCCTTATCTTTGATTTTATTTCCATTTGGAGGCATTTAGATTGATAATGAATTTATTATAATTTAATCTTTGGAAAAATTACAAATGGAACCCTCACCTAAATTTTAAATGGGAACCTCCTCCCTCACCTATCCAAACCACTTTTAGACTTATAGCTTAACATAAATCATATAAGTTTCCTTAAAAATTCTTTAAATGCATTTTATTGGTACTATTTTTTGCAAAAGTCTAACTTATATCCCTTTAGAGGAGATCTAATGGAGTTGATCTAAGAATATGTAATCACCTTAAATGATAAATATATTTTCTAATATTCTTTACATATTATAAATATATGGTAGGTATTATAAAATAATTAATTCCATATCATAAATATTTAGAAATTTTATTTTGATTATAAAAACACCATTATACACCCTATTTCCCATCAAATGAGAATTCAAAGTATCACTCTTGTGTCTGAACATCTTACCATCTCCACAAAGCGATAAAAATCATTTTTTATCATAGTATTTTATGGATGGGTATCCTGATGAGTTTTAATTTTTATATATTTTTTTAATTAAAACCTTATACTTATTCAAAAATAATATCATGTCCACCATCTTACTATCCAATACTTTGAAAAATGATAACATTGCTTGTGCATATGTGTGGACTACCACCTCCACGAAGAGATGTGATTTTTTTCATTTATATTTTACATGGATGGTAACAAGGATGAATTTGAAAAATATTTGTGGTATATATTATATAATAACTATCTAGTAAAGGTTAATTGATATTCACATTTCTTTCTTTCTATTCATTGAAAATTTTGAATAGTGTTCAATCAAGCATACAACATACCGTCTCTATAAATGGTGTAATTCATTTTTTTATCTATCACATTTGTAGATGACTATAGATATGTATATATTTATGATATATAATATTTATACCATGAAATATATTTTACAGATGATGGAACCATGATAAATTTACAAGTAGTAGAACTACTAAATAGATATACTCATGATAAACGAAATAGTTGACACCCAGTAATAACAATTTTAATAAGAAATTATTAAAATATGGGGAGTATAATAGTAATAAAGGGATAATATATGTTATTATAGGTATAAAAAATAATTGTTCATAAGAAGATAATAAATATAAATTTTTTTATATGAGGCTAGACTGTATTCTAAGCCGGATGAACTCAAGATAATGGTTTTTTTATAATTTCATCAATTTTCGGTATTTTTTAGTTTTAAGTGTCTAATGGTGAATAATACTCATCCATGTCTATGTTTCCTAAAAAATTGAATTTTTTTATTTTCTCCTATTATTTTTTAAATTATCTTTTACCTATTTTTGTCTTTTGACCAAATGGTTTGAAATAAATTTTTTAACCAAATGAGGTACTTTGTGAATTTTTTGACAAGAATATGAAAGGGATATTTTTTAACGTATATGGAATGGGAAATTTTCCCACTATCATGACTAAATTTTTACTTGAGGGTTCATTTACAATCGTAAATGGTTATTTTCAAAGAAAATTTTTCCCTTTTAAATTTCACATCTTTTTGAAAAAAATTAATTTTGAAATAGAAAGGTCAGTTTCATCAAGATTTATTCAAAGTGATATTTCATAACCATTTTCCATCTAAGATGAAATTTTTTCATGTTAATTATTATATAATTGGTATATTATCGAAGGATAAAATCTTTATTCATTCTTAGAATAATTTGTATTTTTAATAAAATATGAAATGGTTATGAACCCCACTTCCTTTACATGGGTTGTGTTATAATGAAATTTTTATAAACAACATTTCTTTTACATGTGTTATATTTCGATGAAATGTTTATAAAACCCAATTTCTTTTATAGGTTATTATATAATGTATTCTTTATAATCATTTGGTACACATGTTTTATTTTAATTATGTAATCCAGGGGACCTATATCTCCCTCTAATTCATTGAGTAAATGTTGATATCTTAAGATATAAACATGATTCTAATTGTGAGTGACCCAACTAAATAAGGGGATTTTTCCACTATAACAGTATTGGGAGTGTATCTTGACTACTATGATGGTTTGTCAAGTGATCCCATTACACTATGATATCCACATAAATGATCTTTTGTTACTAAGGAATGATTTTCTATGCCTATTTTTTCTATAATTCCATATATTATTCATATAATATGATCTGTTGGTTCATGTTATTTGATGCCATTACGATTCACGTCTTATGAACTACTAGTAAATATGACATCAATTAAGATTGTTATTGTTGATATGCATATTATGTTTTTTAAATTTAAAGATCATGTTCGTATAACCTTATTATCATTTCATGATTATGTGATCATTGATATCTCCGTTATACCCTTTCCATGTGTTTCCTCTCCCAAGGTTATGAAAAAGATATTATGTATTATATGTTTAAGAAGGTTTCTAGTTATGCGGAAATAAGTGAAGGAATATGAAGATATTTTATAAACCAATTGTTTATTTTTCCAAGTTACCAAATATAATAGACCTAAATGATTCTGTAATTTATTGAAATGTTATGTAGCTATTAATATGTAATGTATATTTATAAAAATATTGTTCACTGTAGTTTTTTTATAGAATGGATTTGTTGACCTTTGGAAACTAGGATGAAAAAGTATTAGTAAGAACATTGGGGATAAGTATACATGTAGGATTAAATCCTAAACATTTCGTAATGATCCTGAATGATATCATTAAACCTAAGGTTTCATAGAATATGTTTTCATGATTTAAATATCCTATAACTGATTTTCCATGATTATATGGTTTCATTCCATGATTATTTTTTCTCATGATATTATTTTTTGTTTTATTCGATGGTCAGAACCAAAATACAACATGTTATAGCAGAATAAAAAGGCCAATGAAATTATTTAACTCCTAAAGAACTAATTTTTAAGTAAGATAGAATGAAAAATAATTTCTTTATTCACACAAAAACTTCTCAAGATAATAATAATAATGATATTCTAAATGAGAAATTAAGGGAAGAACATTATTTTGAGTTCCTCATTGAGCAATGACAACCTTCTTTTAGTGGATATATTGATCCACTAGTAGTGGAGAAATGGATCAGTACCACTAAAAATATATCTTATATTCTCTATATTTTAGAACATGAAATTTGGTTTTGGATGTTAATCATTTAGAAATCAAAGAATATCATTGGTGTACTCTTATCAAGAACACAATAGAAATAGAATAAATTTAGTTTTTGGAGTGTTATTAATTTTAAAGATTATTTTCAAAATGTAATATGCACATATTATTCTTATAAAAATGGAGAAATAATTACATGATTTAAGGAAGAAGGATGATGAATATTTTTATACTTTAAAGAAAATTTCAAAATAATTCTGAGGTTCACTTTGGGTATTATCATTCAAAATTAATGTATGGTTGATCACTTATTTATTCGATTAAAACTAATTCTATAAAATAATTTTCCAATAGTGACTTAGGTAGCTAAGAAGAAATCATTAGATGTTAAATCAAGGTGCAGATGGGGATTAAAGTTACACATCAATCACTTGGTTTTGATTTGTAAAGAAAAATAAAATTCAAAAGAAATTCTAAAAAAACGGAGATAAGAAGTTGAGATTCTATTTGTATTCAAATTATAGAAGGAAACATGGGGAGAAATTGTATGAAGAGGACTAGTAGAAGTTTCAATAGTGGAAAGGAAGGTCACACTACAACAAATTCACATTTAGCAGAGGTTTCATATCATTATTTTATTAAAAAATTGATAAAAATGAAATAATGTATCTATAGTCTTTCAAAACCCACCACTAATTGATATCTATTTGTTAAAAACTCACCTATCCTTCAGCCCCACCCTTCTCCCACAATCCACCCCCCCCCCCTGATCCCTTTCCACCATTGTGTTTTACCCTCATCAGCGATCTGGTTTCCCCCAGATCCCCCAAGCCCTTACAAATGAACTGATTTACCCCAAACCCCTAGAACATTACACCTCATCAGCCCTATATTTTATACTAATCCCTTTGGTCCCAAGCACCCTGATCCAGAGCCTGATCTGGCACTGCGGTAACCTTTGAGCTCCATGTGTCATCCCCATCTCCATGTCCCTCACTAGAATTCTGGTTTCCCCCGATACCCCCAATCCCAATCCTTAACCCCCACTGCCTACCTCCCCTTCTCCCATGATCCATCCCCACCATCCCCCTTCTACCCCTTCTCCCTTGAATCCCCCTTATCCTTTTCGTTTCAAATTTCTTTAATCCCTCATTTTTACTATAATTTTATCCTCCCTTATTACCCTACCACTTTTTCCAAATTTTTTACTCCAAAAAATCCCAACAGATGTGTTGGTTTAAATTATGGTTTGGGGAAGTTCGTTTGATGTGTATTTGGGTGTTATGTGTAGATTAGTTTATTTACTGGCTTTATTATGCATTATTCGAATTTTACGGATCACCTAGGTCTCAATGTATAGGGTTAATCTTCATGTTTCACTTTTGGTTCAAGTATTGTATTGAACAGGTCATGTGTTTTAGGTTTAATTGGTTATTATAAACTAATAAATTATTAAATATACATCTTTATTTAGGCTAGATGCAATTCTATATCATCATTTTCAATTATGCAAAATAAATTTTTACTAGTGTGAAGAATGTTATTTTTATGCATATGAGATGTTATTATTTATCTTTTTTTATTGATGTACTATTTATAATTAATGAATCATGTAGGTAGTTCTCGTTTTTTATATTCTATATAATTGGGGATCTCTTATATCACAATTTAATGTCTACATATATTGGTTTTATCCCCTACATAGACGATTCAATCCAAATTTTCTTTAAGATAATTCATGTCCCTTTTATCTTTAACTGTAGGGAATAGTTTCAAATATACTTCTTTAGTACTTCATCGATAGTTATAAACCTATAAAATACAAGGGGTAGAATCTAAGGTGATGTGAAGATCCTTACATGAGTACTATTCACGTTACTCGGGTTGGGGTGTTACCCATTCATGCTTAGTAAGATCACTGGTTAAGAGTTATTATCATATATAATGTAGAAACTCTCACACATCCCTTTCATTATTAATTAAATTCCTATAACATATATTTACCAATGAAATTTATAATTATATGTACGTAATTTAAATGATATCATGACTTTATAAAATTAATTTAAAAAATAAATATTATAAATATCGTAATTAACTCCTTATTCAAGATTTCTATTCATGAAATATTTTACCACCTAAAGAGATGATCATTATTCCTTAATTATCACAACCATCATTGATTGTTACTTTACTGTATATACATAATAAAAAAATTTATGTATTTATTTTTAACCTTTTTTAGATGATATAAATCATGTACAAAGATAAAATAATCAATATTATAATCTTTTAAAAATAATGTAATTATTCAAAATATCATTTCTTTGAGTATTATATTTATAAATAAAAGATAAAAATTAATTATATAAATAATAAAAAATAATATAAATAAATATAAAATATTTCTATTTTAATTTTTTTTTTAAAATAGCATTTCAAGATATAGGATTTTGAAGTGTATTAAAGCTTCCATGAACCTAGGGTAAGGGGAATCTCTCTCTAATGCTTCTATTTTATAATTTATTTTCCTACATTCCAAAATATTATTTTATGTGTTGTATCAATTCATATAGATAAATCCAATTAATTTTACTTTAAAAGTAGTATATTTATTCAATTTATATATTCCCTTTTAATTGACAATAATATTTTATCCAAAATTTTTATTTTCTCATCAAAATTATATTTTATCAATATTTTATCATTTAATAAAATTTAATCTCATTTTTTAAAAAATTCATTTAGTTATTTAGGGATATTATATAGGAATTTAAATTTCACTTCAAATTAAAAATTCGGTATGTTTTCATATACACCCTAAAAATGTAAATAGGTTATCTTCTCAATTACCATGTTAATTAAACTTGTATTAATTTCTATGTAATTTCTTTCTAATGCATGGTTTATATTTCATCGATGATTTTAAGTGATTATTTATTATATTATATGTATTTTATAAGCCTATTTTATGATATAATTAATTTAGAAATGGATTTATTTTTTACTGGAATATTAATTTTACATGTTTAGATATTTTGAAAATATTCGTGTGTCCCTCTTGAAATGTTTTATCATGGGTTTATTCTTGTATAATATGACCATTTTTTCTTTAAATAGTTTAAATACTCGCTACTAAAATTTTAACCAATCCCAATGGTTTCAAACCATTGGGATAGCCCATGAAACAATTAGGATAGAATATCCCAATGGTTCTAGGAATAGTTATTGTATGGGAAGTCGGTATATCCCTATACCAACAATTTCTATAGAACTGTTGTCATATGATATCTCAAGTTACTATATTCTAATTATTTTAGTGAAACCGTTGGGATACATCTATACCTATGGTTCAAGAACTGTGGTATACCTGATGTCCAGCATAACTATTTACCAACTATGTAAAGAACTATTGTTATATCATTATATCCCTTGTCCATCATGCATAACTATATACCAATCATTTTATAAACTGTTGGTATATTTGCTTCTCCCCAAAAAAATAAATTAGGTCCATCAGGCACCACTTCCAAAACCTGGGAACAAGAAAGCTTCAATCTGAGGGCCTATCAAAATTATTCTATGAAATATATTATTGGATAATTATTTAAAAGCACAAGAACTTATATTTTCTATTATTTCTAATATGTAGAGAAGAATTTTAATTTCTAATGACATTTATTCACATAATTTTTTACACTCTTTGTCTCTCACAACTATGGGAATAAGGTTGAAAATGATACAAGGTCTTAATTTCTTTTAACTTTTAATAGTGGGTTTGAGGTAAACATGATTTTCAATCATAGTTCTATTGGGATATTAGTGGAGATATATATTCCTATGTTATTTATAATTAAATACTAGTAGATATGTTTGTTCCTATATCATTTAAGTACGTAGAATATATGGTGAATCATTTGGTAGGAAATCTATAAAGGGTTGGGTAAGCAATATTATTTCTAAGATGTTTTTTTACTACCACATACAATTAGGTTATAAGAATTCATAAATATTAGATGTGGTGGGAATGGATAAATATAATTTTATGGGTAGATTATACTCCTTAATGTGAAAGATAGCAGATAGGTATTAAATTGCCTATTACATCTCAATTAGAACATAGTTCACAAGGGACCTAATTTATTCTTATATTTATGAAGTGTGAGTATATCTATAATTATATATAATTAGTATTATTTAATGAGAAATTTGAATGTTATATATGGGTTTCTTGATAAGTTTTCATGATAATATTTTTATGATTAGATAAGAAGTGTTGATAGATCGATTTTTTTAACTTGTGTTTATTGATTACGTGTGTAGAAAATGTAGATATTTGAATAGTGTTTTCATTATAATGATCGCACATATATCATCTGTATTCTCACTTATATGTATTTTAGATGTTCTATTTATATCTAGTTATATAGTATGTATTATATTATATTTTTATACTAATTTAATATCTATACCCAACAGAACACAGTAATCATACCTCCCACTCTCACACTCTCTAGGGATCTGATTTGACCATTGGTTCTTACCCCAACATAGTTTTATTCCTTTCATGAATATTTTTTATTTATGATTATTTTCTATTTTTGATTGATTTTTCCTCCACCACACATGATCAATAATTATAATAAGGTTATAAATTGATTTATTAGGCTTTAAATTTCACACTACGGTGGAACTAATTGACTCTTGTACAATTCTGGTCAATTTCATCAAAGAAGAAAACCTGATTACTTATATGCATTCCACCCATCACTTTTTCAATTATATTAATATCTAATATCACATATGGTATTTCTACTATATGTTTTTAATTATTATCCCTTTCAATGGTTTGGGTAAGCCTTCATATCCCAACCCTCTCCTTTAAGAACATTTCCATCTATAGGTTGATTCGAAACATTATTGGGAATTATCAGCCTTTAGACTATAGAACTTAATATTTCAATCATCATATCACCATTTATATTTTTTGGATGTTTTAATATTAAAACCTCCATTTAATTCTACATAGAATAAAATTAAAGGCTAGTACATGTATAAATAATAGGTTTACTTCTATTCTTCATTATAATTTTTCCAAATCTCCAACCAACAAGGAAATTTTGAAAAATGTGCCATCAGAACTAGAAAGTCCTTCCATATGGAATTATGGAGAAAAAATTAATTAAACTTATGGTATAATAGATTGATTTATCTAATGCTAATGTGGAATAACATAGTCTATCCTATTCTAGGATTGATTAAATCAATATCAATCTTCCTTCCAAAACCCCTTCCCAAAATGATTCATCTCCACTTTTTTAGAGATTTAATCTCATAAAGATTGAGTTTTGACCAATGTCGAAGAATATATTTTCCTATATCCCATTAAGAAAGAAACTATTTAAATCATTTTGGAGGAGTTTAACTATGATGTATATGTAATATGTCTATCTCTCAAAGTTTAAAAGCCAGATGTACTGGATGCTGAGGGTAATAAATAGAATTTAGAATAGGTTTTTATAATTCTTCATAGTGTTTCATGTAGTTTAAAGCATAAAAAATGGGTAACAGTGATATAAATTAAAGATATAATTTAATTACTGAAAGGAAAACTAATATAGGAAGAATCATTCATAAAATTTTTAGTTGTTTAGATATCTTATCCAGTGGACCAGAAGGTCCAAATGAGGAAAATCTGATTGAGGAAACTAAAAGGACTATTGTTTGTTCCCTAGGTTCCTCTGATTCATTGGTGGATATTTCATCTGTGTACTATATCCATCTAGGTAAAAACATTTGAAGAACGATATAATTTGACGTGGAGGATACTTTATTAGTAAGATAAAAAATACAATAGTTAATTAGAATATTCAAATTTACTATGGGAAATGATTACTCTATCAGAATGTGGGGATACATATAATAGGATCCTTCCAAAGAAACCTAGAAAAAATATATTTGAGAATAAGATAAAATTTTGAACCACATAAAAATATTGATAAAGAGAAGTAAAATATAGTTTAAATAGATTTGATATCTTTGAAGCCTAAAAAAGAACATAACTAGTTAGGAACATTGGGAATCTTATAATGATGTTGCTAAACATATGGACAACAGCATGAGAATAGAAGAAGAATATAACTCCACATCTCTAATGAAAAACTAAGTGAGTATGAATGGAAATTCAGTTTTTATTCCACAATATAGTCATTAGATATTATATTATCTTCTAGTTTGGATATATTAAAGAATTCAAAGGATGAAATTTCTTGAGGGGAATTTGAATGAAATTTGATATTGTATTTTTTCATTCCTTTTCTCAGATAAAATGAATAGACTATATAATAAATTTTCTATTTCATATTATAGGTTACTTGAAGAGGTTATGAAATGTATTTTTCAATGGTCTCTAGAATACAATGTAAGAATTAAATGTTTGAGGATCCTTAGTTCTATGAAAAGTCCAGCATCCATTTATTATCCTAATAATTTGGTGTACCTATTATATAAGATAAATTTTCTTCTTTTTTCCTGTGATGATATTCATAAGATCATGAAATCAATTTTCATAATATTATAAAAATTTCTTTATCTTAATCAAAACAAATAAATGAAACAATTTTCCTAGAAATTTTAGTCGATTAAAAGTATAATTTTCTGTGATGGAAAATAATTTTTCGCTAGTTTTCTTATTTTCTTGATCATGCTACATTTATATTCATTTTCCAAGTTGTTATTTGTATTTTTTTATGGTTCGTACTAAACAAAAAAATGTTCTTGATCCGAATTAATAAAAAAATTATATTACTATCAACATTATTTGTCAATTTTTTGTATATGAATATTATATACTGAATAGATGACTATTTACTTATATTATATTAGAAGATGTTAAATTATAATATTTGAAAGTTTATGTATAGATTCAATGTCTCACATAATTTTCGTGGATACCTAAACACTTGTTTCTAGCATTTGGAATATTGAATATTAACTTAGTGAATTTTCTTACAAGAAATTCAGGATGTGAAAAGTTTTTCCAATTTTCTAGGATAGAGTTTAGAGTTAAGAAAATTTAATTATTTTTTAGGATATTTATTATCAGTTTTATTATACATGTATAGTATAAAAATATAAAATAGGGAACCATGAAAATATTTTTAGGGGGAAAAGTATTCTTAAAAAATGTTAAAATTGATGCCTCCTAACTACGAGTATATATCAGATGAATTATTGGATATAAAATATGATAATTAGAATTCACTAGATTTAGTTTAGGATTATGTGATCTTAGTATTGTGTATTTTATTTTATTTCTTAAATATTATATGTGAACTGAACTAATAGAGGCGTAGAATTATGAAGAGGTTCCCAATCCCTCCCTAGTTATTCCATGTTTCCTAGGGCTTCCCATGGTTCAGACATGATAATAACCTATTTATACTCTAATATTTGAATTACTAAGATATATTAAGGTGGGTGGGCTATTCCCATGGGCTAACATAAGTGTCCAGGCATCAAGGAATAACCACTTGGGAACAATTTTTCCAACAAATATTTAATTAAAACATCCGAAGAAAATAAATAATATTTTTGCAGTACCCATGTTTATGTTGATCTTCCATATTATAAGAAAAGAAAATAAATAAAACTAATATGGTATAAGGTCGTACCAAATTAAAACACACTAATTAATTACTTTAATACCCTGATCTACCTCTCATGTAATGAAAATTATGTAGCTTCCTCAAGTGTCATTTTGTCCCACTTCATTGAATTTAACTACCCTTTATTCATAGAATGTGGTAAAAGGACTAAGTGGATGATGATATAAAGAAAATGAAATAAAAATTAAACTACAACATACCTACCTCCTGTGACTATAAAATTCACCACCCTACATATAAAAACTATAAATTCTCGTCCATGAAATCATGTTCCGACGAGCAAGGTGAAATATATACATGTTTCAAAATGATACTATCAAATAGTACATTCCTATTAATTAAAAATTACCATTATTATTAATGATATATAATCAGATTGACTTGAGTTTCAACTTAGTTTGGTTTTTGTTTTAAAATTTAGTTTGGGACGTTTTTATTAGATTTAGTTTTTCTTATTTTTTTATATTAGCTTGTAAAATTTCATTTATTTGGGTTCTAATCAATTTATATTGATTTCATTTGGTTCATATCAGTTTGGTTTAGTCTAGTTTAGTTCATGTTCATTATGGTAATATGGCTTTGAATTCATTATATTTTTTATAATTTAATTCATCATTGGTAATATCTGATTAGATTATGATAGATTAGTTTGTCTTGGTCTAATTTTTCTTCATTCAATTTTTTCTTTATTTGAATTCTGTTTTCTTGATTTTTATCATTCTAGATCTATTTTTATTGATCTGATTAAAATTTATACTAGTAATGTTAATTAATTTTTTGATTTTTTTTAAAAAAAATCATTATATTGTTTATTTTGTTTTACAATATCCATTATGGGTCTATATGGTGTCACTTTATTTACTTCAACTCTTTTTGGGTTTACTCTACATAATATTATTTGGTTTGGTTTCTTGTACTTCATTATAGTTCTTTATATTTGATTCAATCCTAATTGAGGTAGGTCAAGACAGATCTAATTGGATTACACATATTATGTATGATTCTATTTCATGAAAAATGATATGATTTGTTTTATAACTGGTCTGTTTTAATTTATTTTTTCAATATAGATTAATTTAATTTATTGTAGATTCATTTACAAATATTCAGTTTCACACTTTAAAGTCTAATAAAATACATATTATTTTTGTTATTCCTACTTATGTTATGTCATATTTCATACAATTCAGTTTGAATGAGTTCATGTTGGTATCATTTAATTTGGTTTGTTTTGATTTGTATTAGGTTAGGTTGATTTAATTTGATTCAATAATATAAACACTTAATTTCATATCAAAAAATAATTATAAGAAATATATATCATTTTTTTCTACAAAAACATTTTTTTAAACATAAGTAATCAACGATTCATTAAATTTAATGGAAAAATCATAAGGGAACCTACCTCAAAATAAAGGCACTCTGCTTAGGAAGATAGAAACTCCAAGCCTTCATTTAACTCTTTCACACATATACACTTTTGCGCCTATATAAGGATACCTATCCCCTATATACATATTTCCAAATATGTATAAGGGGATCCAGACATATAGTATTATACATTTATATACCCACTTACCTTACACACACATGCATTTTTCATATATATACATAAGAACACTAAGCCCCAATATATATATTCATACTATCAGGGGTGAATATATATATATATATATATATATGGGGGGAACATATATATGTATATACCTACCTATGAATACATGTGCAAGTCACTATTGACAATGTCAAGCCAAAACCACCATGGAGAGGTCCCAAATACTCTAGAAAAGTAAAGGAAACTCAAACCCTTGAAAACCCTAAATTCAAAAAAAAATTAAATGAAATGAAACAAAACATACCTAAAATCCGTGAAAAATATTTAATTTTTTCCAAAGAACTGATTCTTGGATAGGGAGACAAATTTTGATATAAATTGTTATGTCTCTATCAACACATGAATGAATTATGTTTCCTATAAATCAATAGACAATCCCAAAAAAATGATAATGGAAAATAAAATCGATTGGTTTAGGCCAATAGGATGGTTGGACCTATTTAATGGATGTGTAATTGAATACCTCGTGAATTGGTGAGTATATACATTAGATTTCAATAATCAAAAATGAAATTAATAGTGGAGAAGAAACCCTAAATATTACAAAAGTTGATCAATCATAAAGAAAATACATGCTAAATAATACACTACTCCTTCAATAATTTTATCATCAGGAAACAAAATAGGACAACCCTATAACACTGTATCCCTAAACATCAAAAAAAATTATTAAGAGTATTATAGAACAAATCACACTAAACAAAAAATCATGTCAAAATTTTTGACTTAAAGATACACAAACATTCAAAAATGATAAAATGAAACAGTAGGATACATGGGATTCAGATGTAGAGCATACTAATACATCATTTTTTGAAGTTGTAATAAAGAAAATGTATTTAAATAAAAATAAAACATATCATCATTTTATTTCTAAATGATATATAATGGAAAAAACAATACATTAATAGAAACAAATCAATCATTTATTATGATACATTTAGGTATGATTTTTAAATATTTATTTGTAAGATAAAGTAATTGGATCAATACGAAAATTTTGGGATATTCTTATAGATTTAAGTGAGATGGAATAGTAGATGGGATAGCTAACAAATGAAGGACATGAGCATTTATTCATGTATATTTCAGCATATGGGATAGATAATAAATTTTTTAAGTATTAAAAAAATTAAATCATGGAAAATATTAGTTATCACAACCATAAAAAAACATTGGCATGTCCTCCATTTAAATTAATAAATATAAACAGTTCCATTTATTTAAATAAATGGAACTCTATAATAGTATAAAAGACATTAAAGAAGTATTTTATATCAGCAAAGAATATTATATGATAGTGTTTAACAATAAAAAATTTTAAATTACAGTGTATAATAGTAGACATTGAAAAAAATTTACTTTATAACAGTAGGTAATATTAAATGACATTTTTTTAACATTAGACATTAAAAAAATATATTGTATAAAAATATAAAGTACTAAATGAAAATGTACAATTGTATAAATAAAGTATGCAGTCGTTGAAAAAAATAAAACCTTAAAGAGATTTGAGTAGTTTGGAAAAATCTATTTGCATATTTTATTTTCATTCAGAGAGTCCCTTAATGATACTGATAGTGAGTCTGTTTGAAGTATGAAGACATGAATTGTTGTGTAATTTGTGATGAAACTGAATATCAAAAATCATAGAAAAAAATAAAATGTATATAAATTAATAAACAATAAAAAACACTTAAAATTAGAAATATACATTATTTTTCTAAAATAATGGAAGGTTTTAATAGTCTCATGGTTTTAATTAGGGTCACATACACTCTATAAAATCACTTAAAGTTTAAAATAGTATATTAAAAACATAATAGTCATGATTCTAAGATACTTTATCCATTTATTTAGATCATTTAAAGTCTCATTTCAAATATATCTTAGAAACCAACCCTTTCAAAACATCTTGAAATCCATTTTAAAAACACCATGATTATACAAAACAAATTTGAAAGTGAACATTTATCCCAAAACCCTTATGGTTTCGAACATCACCCTTTAGTTTAATTCATAACCAAAATGGGGTAAACCCATTTTAGAACCTTTAATTTTGTTCAAAAAAATTTATAAATATTTCTACAATAGATAGGATTTCAAGTATCACATGAAATTACAAGTGATACCATTGAAAAATAACATTGAAAAGAAAAGTGTATTTTAAAATTTCAAATAATATTTGCAAAGACCATTTGAGAAATCTCATAAATGAACTATGTGGCCAGTCACACAAAATCAGATTTATACTAGCCTTTAAAATAGTAAAACCTGTCCATTTAAAATAAATATTAGAGCAATAAAACTTTTTACCTAAGAAATATAATAATAGTAATTAAAAATATAATTTAATATTTAAAATATAAGTTCAAAACCCCAAGGAATCAATCATTTCAAAATTAAATGTTAGGGAATGTTAAAACCTACCTTGAATTAATGACAGATTATTCTAAATTCATATCCTCTGATGGTGTATGGCCAAAAAACAAATATGAAACTTCCATGAACCAAAAATACTATAGAAAAAACAAATATTAGGTGAACCCCATGAACTAGGGTTTAACCAAACCACAATAGGGAAGGAGAAACCCCAAAGGAAACATGAAAAATTAAAATGGAGACCAAAATGTGGTGATCCAACCATAAACCATGAATACCACATCATAAAATTATAAGGATTTGAGCATTTACTTAGAGGATGGAAGCTGAATATGGAACTATGGAATTGGAAGGAGGTAGTGCATTGAGATAGGGTTTGAACTTTGAGTAGGATTAGTGCAATGGAAGATAGAGGAATTAGGGGGATGATCATGATGAATAATTTGGGGATATGTTTTTTGGGGGAGATGACAGTTTGCATGGGAGATGAGAGTTTGTGTGGGAGAGGCACATGGGGATGATCCTAATGAAAATTAGAATCAATTGATAGTATACATACAGTTTTCTTAAAATTGTAGGGATAACTCTACCTTGGGAATCTATCCTAATGTTTTTTAATACCATTGGAATAGAAGTGTGGGTATAGAACCATTTTCTAGTAGTCACTTGGTATAGTATAAGGTAATATTCCATGTTTTTTTTATAAATAAAAGTTTCATTTCTAATAGTAAATCACTTTTAAAGGGGTGTTTGACACCAATTTTGAACTCAAAATGTGTTTTTGTTTTTATAGGGGAATGTTTTAGGAATTTAATGTGGTTGGAATTTAATATTTTTTAAAATGGATTTTTTACCATAAGTCTCATGGTGGCTTGAAATGTTTTAAAAAGGAGAAAGTATGGTCTTGAAAATTAGGTGTTTGACAGCATTTGACTTCCTTTAAATAGGGGTGTATTTCCTTCAAAAGTTATTTTATTGAAATAGATAGATATATTTATTGTATTTAAATTCTTACGATGTTAATGGATTTAAATTTTAAATTTTGGATTATGAAGTGGTTTTGTAAACATACAATAGTGGTATATTTATAGTTGTTGAATTTGGAAACTATGGAATTTTGAAAGATATTATCAAATTAAACTACCATTGGAATTTTTTAGTTGTTTTATTCAAATGAATGTGGGTCAGTATTAGTAGGGGTATTAAAAGAGATTCTTTTAAATTTACTTATGCGAACTTCTCTCTATTGATGGATATCTGTAACCATGAATATCAGGATTTTTATATCTTCTCATCATAAGATAAAATGGTATATAATGTGGGAGAATTCATGGATGATGGGTGATGTTTATTAGTTCACATGAAAAAAATAGGCCTGTATGATATTTGTGATAAAGTGTAATATTTGAACTCTAACATTGAATATCACCAAAAGAAAGAAAGTAACTTATTTCCCATCATGATATTGAAAATATTTGTCTTATAAGGGTGTATGAACTAGATATCATAAAAATGGAGCATGAAAATGAAATGATAGAAAGATAGAATGATTATATGTGTATTCATATATTAATTTATCAACAACATATGTTATATGTTAAATCACTCATTATCATATCAATTTATATTTTTTTTGTTATTACTATGCATCTATTATTATTTCAAGAAAAATTGGCCTCGTTTTTTTGAAATATAGGTTCTAAAGTTAATTTTATTTCATTAAAAGTTAGGAATTATATTGAATAAGTGTTTCATGGACCCCAAATTACTCCTAGTTTATGTTACCTCAACCACATGGACATATGATGATCCATAAGTCTCCCTCCCTACAAAATCTAAGACACCCTCTTCATTCCCCTTGTTAGCATATCTCACACCCACCTCCATTCTGCCAGCATCTACCATACCTTCCATCTCCATCCCATTATCATCTGGGATATTATCTCCCCATTTAGTAGGTTTAGCAGTAATAGAACATATCGTCACTCTTATTTATTAGTTAATATTTTTGAGGATGCTAGATATAGGTAAAAAATTTAATATAAATAATGTTATTACACTTTTTTATAAAACTAACTAATTTTTCAAAAAATATCAAAACAATTATACTATGGAGAAACATAATAATAGTTCATGTGTCTAGAATCTAACTAGATTAATGATATTTTCCCCATTTGACTATTATGGGGTCCCCATGGATGACACTACATGATTATTTTTCCATATTGTTGGCCATTTAGTAGCAGATCTAGTTTCCCTTCCAATAACGTATTCTGATTGGAGGCATATTCCTTTATCTTTGAAATATGAAGTACTTGATTCCCATATAAAGGTAATTTTCATAAATTATGGCATAATTTAATTTCATTATGTAACTAAATTCAAATATTTTAATTTTGAATCTATTTGTACATATTATATTCCACTTTACCATTACTGATCTTGTAACACAAAATTGGACATAGAATAATTTGTGTATTAAATGGAATGATTTTAAATTGGTATTATGGTATGAATTCAAGAATACATTGTTGAACACTCAACATCAGTATGATAAGGTACCTGAAAATATACCTAGACATAAGTGGAAGGTGTTTATTGATATCCATCATCATGATAAGTATGTTGTAATGAAATATATATAATTACATTAATATTATTTTACATATATACATGAGTATGAAAAAAAGAAATTACATTTCATACATTATTATTAAATTAAATGTTATTTCTTTTAGGATGTTTCACAAAAAAAATTCATAATGTTGAGCTAAAAAAATCAACCCCCACACTTTCAAGTCAAAGAGTTTTTCTGAAAATAGATCAAATATGGTAATATTTTTATTAGTTTAAATATTTGTATGATAAAATTATATGTTTCAAATAATAAAATTGTTTATTTATTTTTTTCTTAATTTAGTCAAATAATTTTAATCACCAAGTCTTCTGAACATAACTATGGTTGGATTTACATACAAAATATGACAGGAGTTATGTGAATGATCTTACTAAAGAAGCTAGGGTATAGATTCATTTTTCATTTTAATATATTATTTTTTGTTTTTTTAATATGTGAGTATGTATTTCTTTTAATATGAATGATATTGTAGTTGTAGGTAAAAATAAAAGAACTATGGTAAGTAAATCCTGCATGGTCCTTCTCGGTCTCCTAGGATGATATAGTTGGTCAAGTCCTTGGGAAGTAACATCTTGGTCATATGTGTGGGATGGGTTTTGGATTATTGCAATATGAGGTATTTGGAAGCCATCAGGGAATGCAGAAACATCCACTCTTAGTTGTAGTTACTCCCAACCTAAATATTATTATAGGGAGTTTTTACCATTAAAATTACAATCCAACAATAGTAGCTCATAAAGATAGAAAATATGAAAAGTTCATTTCTTTACAAAAAGAATTGAGTGAATTATATCATAAAAGGACAAGATGTGTCCTTTATGATATCATGTTGATGGATAGTTTGAGTGAAAGGGTAAATCACATAGCTTCATAAACAATTTTTACACAAACCAATATTGGTTTTAATTTTAAATTTAAATACACAATACTTTTTAGTTTTCAAGAATCATTTCAAACAGGTGCTGATAGTAGTGAGTGGAGACAGATACAAGACAATGGAAATAAATGTTCATTGAGTTGTGATAAGAGTGGAATTTGGATTTGATGATGATGTGTAACTAAACATATGAAAAAACTGACACTAATATATTGATTGATAAAAATATTTCTGTTTCTAGTATGAGATATTTGTATCTCCTTTAAATTTCATGAAAATATATATGATTAGTTAATTTGATATGTTTTATTTTGAATTTTACGTTATACTCGTCATTCTAAGGCTCTTCGGTTTTGTTTTTGTTTTTGTTTCCATGAAATTCAACCTCTTATTTTTCTTTTCAAAATCTCTAATCACTTTCAACCATTTATGAACTTTATTCAATTGTGAATTCCACTTATTAATTCACAAAGTACTATCTAGATAACTTTACATGCCAAGAAGCACGTATCTACATATCCCACTAGTAATTTTATTGTCCTTTAAACATATATATTGTTTGTTTCACTCTTCTCTCAAAGATATCTCAAAATCATTACATATGGTCAACATTAATATAACAAAGAACTCATTATCCAGGGGGAACCATGAACCATTAATTTCTTCCTAAAACATCTCATATATTATTATATGTATTTTCCATATATAATATCAAAAAAAGACCTTAAACCAGTTGTTCTATAGAGACAAAATATTCATTAGTATATACACATCGAAAAACTCTTCTATGATTTTAATCACACCTAAAAAATCAGATAATGCAATAATCTACAACAATAACTGTACATAATGAGTATCTTGAATATCTTTATGCTACAAGACGAAACATATACACCAACTTCAATGTGATTTCCTGAAGAATTATTATTCATGTAATATTATTAATGGAACCAACTTCTTCTATCATATTAACTATTATGTTGTATATATAAACCATGATAGAATAAACAAATCTATTCAAATCAACATACTAGGGAACTCTAAACAACTTCATTGATGTACTCCACAATACATACTAAGTTCAACCATATTAACTTCATCTTAATGGAATAAAAATGAAAGAAACCCCATTTGAGTTCAATATTTATACCATATGAATCACCACACTCAACTAACAAAATTTTTTATCCCACCCTTAGATCTTATGTGAAAGTATTTTGTGGTTTTTTACGTACACATAAAGATATTATCAATATATAAAATTTAATGTAATGAATTTCTTTAAAATATATTAGAACCTCATCGTATAATTTTTCAGATGATGAAATTCGTGGACATTATTTAACTATTTTCTCTTTTTGTTTCACTTTACCAATAAATTTATAGTCCTTATTGATTAAGGTATGGTATTTTTTTTTTTGAAAATTCCAATCATTCTAAACTATATAATGATCCTTATTCTACCTTTTGAAGGATACACCTAATATTGAATTGTTTAGAAGTGACTTTTCCATATTTCAACCCTAATAAATTATATCTCATGTTTTTCATATTATTATTTTAAGAAGAAATTGTAAGTGCTCTAAATAAATAAGGTTGGAAAGTGTGAACACGAACTTCGTATGTATATGTAATAAATAATTTTCATAGTTTTCCTTTTATCTTCACATCATATTTAATATTGAATCTAATTTATCTCTTTTATAACATCTATATAAAATTATCATACTTATATAAAAATGATATTAAAATTAAATCATGTCATATTCATTCACATACATAATAAATGTGAAAGATGATATGACATGATATAAAACTCACATCTATGTTTGGCATGATTTAATTGCCCTAGTCATATAACCCAATCAATCAAAATTTTAATATCCATGGTTGGAATGGTTTCTAGAACCAAAACACATAATATGTTTCATAAAATATTATATTACCATGGTTGACATGAACACCCAACCCATATTTTCCTCATAGATCCCAACATCATTGGCATCACCATCCAACCCAATCCACATAATCATTCTACAATATCAAATTCTAATGGTTGTAATGATGGCCCAAATCATGTCACAACAAACACATATAAAATCCAAGCATATATAATTACAGTACACAATTAATAACTCACAATTAAAAATGAAAATATAAAAAATAACAAGAAAAAAAAATTCCAAGGGTTCTCACATGTTAGAAAAACACGCAAAACTAAATGCTAAATAATCTTGGGTATCTATAGTAACACACAATATCTCTTTCAAATTCTCACTAATTCATAAGTATGCCACAACTTTTTCCATAACTTATCATTCTATAATTTATCATGGAGGGATCCATGTCTTATAACTTAGATCACTAGTCCATAACATTCTTGAAAATAGCCTGCTTGGGTTCCTTTATATCATTCATGTTGGATGAGAGTCAATTGAATTATAACCTATGATATATACATAAAAATAAACTCAAGTGGAACATTAAGTAATAGTATTCATGTAAATTAATTTTCTATTGTTTTATTCTTATATTAAGTATTTTTTGTATTATGTTTTTTTATAAATTGAACTTGAAAATTTATGATTATGTTTTTCTTACACTAGAATAGGTTTTTTACAATTTTTACAGACTAATTTCTATTTTTGAAATTTTAAGGCTATAGTTTCTACAGATATGTTTTTCGAATGGTGATATTTAGATGCAGTTTGAACCACTCCTATATAAGACCACAAAAATTTAACATTGTTTTTTTTATTATTATTAGTGGTTTACCCTCTCAAAAAAATACCTAGGTCATAGTAGTGTTTTAAATCATTTTTTCCCCTCTGTATTTTTTCAGAGGGTAAACCGTCGCTAAACACATGTTTTATGATAAATCCTAAAAAAACTAAAATGATGTAACCAACGTGAGTTGGATGTCAATTCCAACATTAGAATTTGTTTTTAAAAATCACTGTGAATCCATTTGGAGGTAGTTTAAACTACCACCAAATCAAAAAATAATCGATGCTATTACATGATTTTGTGGTAGTGTCATCACGAAATAAAATTATAAAGTCATGGGAAGAAGTTGGCTAATGATGTGAACAAATATATATATATATATATATATCCATATAATTTACCACCCACACTCTATTGTTTTAAACGAAAGGGGTATGAGAATTATTGTAACTAGTTCCAAAATAAAAATGTTAATGATGATGATGATTGATGTCAACAACCGCTTAATCTCATAGATAAATAAAATTTTCATTCAACCACTTTTTATAATGAGGGGTATGATAAAGACATGGCGCAAGGTATGATTACCATCCCCTATAAAAATATTAATTCCATATTTCATTCTGCTTCTAACCAATATTTTATATCTAAAAACTTTTCCATAGGTATTACAATACCACCTCAAAAATTAGATGTTGAGTAAGAAATAAAACCCTCTAATGGTATGATAATCGTATCACAAGTCTATGATTCTTCTCTGGTTGAAGTTAGTGGGAATTGTTTTCCTTCAAATATTATCATTCATCCTATAGTTGAATTCAATGTTGTTTTGGGAATTTATTGGATTTATTTAGATAAATATCACATCAATTTATCGGGAAGGGATGTAACATTTGATATTGTGAACCAATCTATGATTACTTATCAGTGTGATAAAAAATAACTTTCAATGGATATTACATCCTTTATTTTTATCATGATCCCTATTCAAAAAATTTATTATATAATATGGATGAAGAGATACTCAACATAAAATATATGATTATTTTATTAGAGTATATTGATGTCTTCCTGAAAGAGTTCCATGTTCTTCCACGAAATCATGAATTTGAGTTTTCAAACAAACAGATTCCTATGCTATATTATTTCTAAGACTCCATATATAAATTACCCTATTGAATTGAAAGAATTGAAGAAGAAACTCCAATATAATCTTTAAAAGTGATTCATTTAGCCAATTGAATCACATTGGGGTACTCATATACTATTTGTTAAGAAGAGAGATCTATCAATGAGTCTTTCTAGTGATTATTGATAACCTAACAAGATATCTTTCAATAAGAAGTATCATCTTCACAATATTAATGAATTTTTTTATCAACAACATGCAGAATGATACATTTTGTCTATTGACCTTCATTTCAAATATCATCAATTGAGGTTCAATAAGGAGGGTATACCCAAGAAAACATTTCATAAATGGTATGGACACTAGGAATTTATAATGATTTCCTTTTTTGATACAAATTCTCCCTGATAAATATATATATTTAATAGATTCTTTAGATATTACCATGATCAGATTTTTTATAGTCCTTATAGATGATATTCTTATTTATTCAATGATAAAGGAAGATAATTGAGATCATTTAAGAATTGTTCGAAAAACCATAAGGAAAGATAATATTTATGAGAAATTTAGAATGTTTGAATTTGGTGTTAGATAGTTTCATTCATGGGATATATAATACCCATTGTGGGTATATCATTAGATGATTTATAAGAAAAATTTATTGAATATTATCCTAGAAAAAACATTTTGAATGAGATTTATATTTTTCATAGTTTGGCCAGATATTATCAATTAATTGTGGAGAATTTATCACATCTATCTAATCCACTCACCAAGTTGAGCTGTAAGGGAGGTAAGTTCTACTGGATAGATGAATGTGAGGAATTTTGTAAGGATCTTAAGATAAATATATTAAATATACATATTCTCACACTACCCAATAGTGGATAAGGGTTTGTAATTTATAGTGATTCATCAAGGAAGGGGTGGGTATCTTTCCTAATGTATATTGATATGGTTATAGCTTATTCCTCATGGAAATTGATGGTCCATGAGAAAAATTACCCAAATCATGATTTCAAGTAACTTGTGGAAATGTTTGAGTTAAAGATATGGATGTGTTATCTATATGGATAAAAATGTGACATATATATTGCTCATATAATTTAATTAATATTTTCCCACAAAAACCATTGAACATGAACCATAGAAAATGGTTGTATTTCTTTAAAGGTTGTGGTTTCTCAATACATTACCCCCCACAAAAGAGAACCAAGGGGGAGATACTCTTAGTTAAAATTATCATGATTTCTTATCTATGATGAGGATCGAAAAAGATCCAATATAAACTTACTTTAAAAGTATGGATCTTGATATATTAAATGGGGTAATCTTATCTCTCTAAAATGAGTTTTCAACCATATATCCAGGTAAATATTAAATAGGCACAGAAATAATATGTAGATATATAAAAGGTGGTGATAAATATTCCAGATTTTAACCTTAGTTACGATATAATAATATGTTTTAGAAACCATTTATGTGTCCCATTATAACCAAATTATAAAGAGTAATATCGTGGATACAACTCATAGTTCTAAAATATATATTGATCATGTAAGTAAAAAGATGTATAGAGATTTCAAAGAGTATTTCTAGTGCGGTGGAACGAAGAGAGATATTGTAGAGTATGTTTCTCAGTACTTGGTATATTAATAGGTTAATGATGAGACATAAAATTATAAGAGGATTTCATAACCATTACCCATACCAGAATGGAAGTGGGAAACCATCAGCATAGATTTTTCATCAGGCTCCCTATAACACTTAATGGGAATAATGCTATATGGGTTGTAGTTGATTTCTATATAAAGTCAGCACGCTTAATTTCCACTATATAATACTTTTATATTGACCAAATTACTTGGTTATACATTAAATAATTGGAAAGACTTCATGTTTTACCATTTTCAATTCAATCTAATTGGTATATTAGGTGTACATTGACATTTTGGATAAGTCTTCAGTGGGATATGGATATGGAGTTAAGTTTCAACATGGATTATTATCCTTAGAAAAATGATCAGCCATATAGGACCATTCAAACTCTAAAATAAATGTTTAGAGATTTCTCTATGGATTTTGAAGTTGGTCGGGATCAACACCTTCTTTTGGTGCAATTTTCTTTCAACAATATGATTTACTCAAGAATTAAAATGGATATTTATAAAGTCCTCTATGGTAGGAAGTGTAGAAATCCAATATAATGGAATGAAGTTGGATAAATAATGAAATTGGTACCTGATATAGCTAAGGAAATTTTATAGATTCATTCAATATTACATAAGAGAATCAATGATTCTAGAAAAACGTTATGTTAATAACAATCAAAAGGATCTAGAGTTTGAATTTGGTGATAAGTTATTCCGATGAAAATCACCCGGGAAGAGGTTAATATGATTTAAAAATAAGGTTAAGCTAATCCATAGGTATATCATTCCATTTTTAATTCATGATCATATCGGGACAGTAGCCTATTGATTGTCACTTCCCCCAAATCTCTCTCACATTGATGATGTGTTCTATGTATATCTACTAAGGATGTGTAAACCAAATCCTTCACATGTACTGAACTAAAATATCATAATTCTAGAGAAATATTAATCTTATGAAGAGAAACTGGTATTGATTCTATATCATAGAGAGAGAGTTCTAAAAAATAATACCACTCACCTAGTCAAATATTTTTTGTAAACCCACCAATTTGAGTAAGCTATGTGAGAACCTAAGGATGTGATGATGTATATTCATCCTCATATATTTGTATTAGAGTGACATATTTCGTGGTTGAAATTACTTTTATGGGGGGTTTAATGAAACACATGAATATTTTTATGAAATATTTTTAATTTGAATGATTTTATTTATTTAGTAGCATGTGTTACATGAAATATCATGTTTAAAAGAACCATGATGTACTATTAAAATATAATTATTTTATATGATATTTATTGCCTAGATGTTTGAAAACACTGATATTTTATCAAAATAATATTCCATAAATTTTTTTAAAAATATATAATAACTTAAATTAAAAAAATTTGAATACTATATGGTCAAAAATTTCATAAATTGGTCGTTTATGGTACAATTTTCAACTTATATGTAAAATATTATACCACTTTAATATTGAAAAATTTATTGTTGTAGTTAAAATTAAAATTGGTTTTCTATAGATTAATCAAAATTATAATGTTCACAATTACACCTAAACATGTATAAATTATATTAGTTGATAGTATTATAACCTTATTCAATATGATCTTCGAACGCATGGAAATTTGGAGGCATTTTTATTTAGAATGAATTTATTGTAATTTAATATTTTACGAAATTCCAAAGGTTACTCTCACCTAAATTATAAAATTTAACCACCTCACTCACATATTCACACCAATTATATCGTTATGTGATGACATTTTTATTATCACATGAGAAGTGAATGTATCTCTCGTTCATGCATATGACTTATTGTCTCCACATATAGATGCAATTCATTTTTCATCATGGGGTATTTTAATGGGTATTATAATGGGTTTGATGTTTATATATGATATTTTTGACACAATTAAAAATTTTAAATAATAATATCACATATACCTTCTTACAATATAATCCTGTTAGAAATTATAATTTCTCTCATGCATACGTGTGGACTTCCAGATCCACGAAGTGTTGTGATTCTTTATTCATTTATATGTTACTTATTTTGAAATGAGGATTATTTTTATGAAAATAAATTATATATATGATATAAAAATTAAATTTTATAATGCAATTAATATTTAACATTATTTTTTTCTATCTATTGAAAAATGAAAATAGCATTCAGAAGTACGTACAGCCTACCATCTCCATGAAGTTTCTAATTCATTTTTTTATCTATAACTTTTATTGATGACACTAAATTTTTTTATAATGAATATACATGATATTATATCATGTTAAATAATTTGTTTACTATTTTACCAAGATAAATTTTCTATTACCAATACTACTAAAATGATCTACTCAAGATAAATGAAATTGTTAACTCCCTAAAATTGCAATTTTAATAAGGAATTATTAAAAAAGGGGGTGTTTAAGTGTTATAAAGAGATGTTATCATATATTATAAGTTTTAAAATTAATATTTTATATAATTATATTAAATATAAATATATTAAACAATATTTTAGTGTTCTTAGAAGTATTGATGACTAAAGGTAAGGGTTTATTTCATAATCTCATCAATATTTAGGATGGTTTATGTTTAAGTGTCCACTAGGAAATATTTTTCTTCCATATAAATGATTTATCAAACAATAAAAAATGTTTTTAACATAATCCTACAATTTTTTAAAATTATATTTACCATTGTTTTACTTTTTACAAAGTAGTTTAAAATGAATCATTTTTTTCATTTTTCTAATGATGTAATTTGTTATTTTTTCAAAAAATATATGGAAAGAATATTTTTTAAATTTATACATAATGAATAAATTTTTCTTTTATTTTTATTTTACAAGAATAAAATTTTATTTTCAAATAAAAATTTTTATTTTATAATTTAGCATCTTTTTAAAAAAATAAAATTGGAAGATTATTTTCCTTATGAATTATTAAAAGTGTTCATTCTGAATGAATTTCCAATAAATATTAAATTATATTATGTTAACTATGATTTATAAGGAATATAATCCAAGGATATTATCTTTATTATTGCTCTGTATGGTTTATTTTTAGGATGAAATGACAAAATTTTTATAGAACCCATTTATTTTACATGAGTTATGTTGTGATAAAATTTTTATTAACCCCATTTAGTTTCCATGGATTGTTTTATTGTGATATTTTTATAAAACCCATTTATTTTGATGGATTATAATATGATTTATTATCTATGATCTTCTATCACACATATGTAAGATTTTTATTATGTGATGGGTGGTACTTATATCTCCATCCAATACATTGGGAAAATATTGAAATATCATGAGATGAAAAAATATGGATATAGAGTGAAACAATTTTCGAAAGTAACTCTTTACACTATGATATTATTGTTATAAAACCATCAATACTATTATGGTTTTGGGAGTTAACCGATTCGACTATGATATCCTTGTAAATGAGACTTGACTACTAAGGATATGATTTTATATGCTTATGGGTATGCAAAAATTCCATGTCTTATATAAGGCCCTCACCTTAAACATTACATACTATTGAGTTAAGTAAATAATTATCATTAAGGATCATTTCATGTTTAGAGTTTTATATTATTAGTCTATAACTATTACATAACATCTCAAATATTAAAAAGTAGACAATTCTACATGCTATCCATTTTTTCATAATCTATAACATTTTTAAAAAACATGAATTATTTTTATAGAGAAAAATATTTATAACATTCATCTTCACTTCTACAATTATTTTAACCATACTTATAACCTATTTAAAACCTTAAAAAACATGGGATGAGCACAAAAAGATCATTAATGTATATAAAATAAGGAATTAAGCAGTTAATCTATGAATATAAAAAAATATTGAAAACATTTTCACAAAAAATATAATTTTCACCCATAAAAAATTAAAACATTATCTTACCTATTGAAATCATAATATTCCTATAAAACTCCACATAAATCATAAAACATAAATGTAACTTGTAGCTATCGAATCTATATAGGGAGTAGCCTTTGTGGTTACATTTGGAATACCCCTCACAGTATATTCCCTAAATCTATTAGAAGAAAACTTATTGTTTAACTATATCTTGTTACAAAATTCCTTAGAAATATATCACAGGCTCAAAAACCCTCAGTATATCATAGAAATACACCTACACATAAGAAATTCCAAAGAACCATAACATAATCATAACACATAAAACATACATAATGGAAAATGAACATTTCCATTTTGAAATAACATCTCATATTTACAAGACTCACACTCATAAATGAAAACACATTATTTTAAAATATAATGGTAAAAATTTAAAGTAAATATTAATAAAAAATAGTGACATAAAATAAAGAAATTATATTCATGGCGTATATGTAAAAAAACATTCCATATTATTGAAATAATCAGTCTGTTTTTAAAACAAAATTAAATCATTTAAATAACGATTATTGAATTAAAGTATCCCATACCACATTGAAAATTTTTAAATAAGGTTACAATTTAAACCATTCATGTCCTTATAAAGAAATATTTAAAACCATTTTGAAAACATGGACATTAAAGAGAAGTATTTAGAAGATTACATCTTTAAAGCATTTAAAATGATGTTTTAGTTAAAGATCCCCTTACCATTTTGAACATTTAAATTATAAGAAAACTGAATGTATAAAACATTAAAAACATAAAATGAAATAATTATAGATATAATATGGATATTTAATATCAAATGGGTTTTATATACAATTTATAAAGGTTCATATCATCATGAAATGTCTCAGTGAAAGGAAATTGAGATAAAATCAATTACCATGAGTCTGAATCTTCACGTATGTTCCTTGTTATTCTTGAATAATAAATTTATGTTAATTTAAAATTTCTTTATAACCTTTTTCAATTTTATTATTATGTTTATATAACTTATTACCATGTTATAAAATTTATTTATTTATTTATGTTCGTATCGGATGTTTTGTCGATATTCGATACATGAGTCGAAAATGAACTTGTTATGATGTAAATTTTCCATGTGGTCATATTCCATAATATCAATAATAATATTCATGAAATTAATATTATCTTTATATAGAAATTATAACTTTAAATAACACCATTAAGTGTTTTTATTAAAAATAAACAATGTTATAAGCATGGAGACGGTAAGTTATACGTACGCATAAGTTACATTTTCCATTTTTCATTGATCATTCTAGAAATAATTTAAATATTATTTTACATTTAAATAACTATAGTTACATAATTAATATATTATTAATCATTTAAATATATTTATATATATCATAAAATTCATATAACGAATAAAAACGAGTTACATTGCTTCGTGTAGGTGATAGTTCACAATTAAGCACGAACTACGCTATCATTTTTATGTTCATAAAAATTATGAATGTAATTGATATATTATTATCATATAAAGAATAATATTTAATTAATATCCTATATTAACAATAATTCCATTATTATAACCAGTCTTGAGATATGGTTATGAAAAATGAATTAGATAGGTTTGTGGAGGTGATATTCCACACATACACATGAATGATTAATTGCTTTCCCAATTGATGGGATTGGAGATGGATTTTGGTGATGATATTAAAAATAAAAAATAATTATATTAAGGATACTTTTTTGTTATCTCATCATGGTTTCATGAGACTTGAAGGAATAAGAAGAAGAAATAAAATAGAAATACTTAAAGAAAATTATTCCTCTTCTTCAGTTGATCACCTTTGAAGAACACCTTAACACCAATTAGAAGGGTGTTGTGCCTAATATAAGGAATCAATAATTTGGGGATGGATTCTAGGAATATGTTTAGTCCAATATTGGATGAATAAAATGGATTTAGTAGTGTGAGTATTGGAGAATATTGGGTACCTTTTTATGGGAGAGGGTAGGGAACCCATGGAAACTCTTAAAATATTAAATTAATATAAATTCAATTTCAGTTCCAAAATAGTCATAAACTCATTTATTTAGAATATAATATTTTCTTTAGGATAATGATAAAAAAATTAAAATTAGACAATTTTATATATTTTCTAATCCTTATCTTCTTGGGTTAACCCTTATTTTATACTTTTTAATGTTACTGTGATATCATGTTATTCACACATTGTTTGTTAATGTAATTACAATAACATGTCAAAAGACCCAAAAAAACTTTCATTTATGACATATCAGGACTTGTCCTAACCATCTTGTATAATTTTTTTTTTATAAATTTTACATGATTTAGAAAACTATTTTATATTTTATGTTATGAATTATGTCAATTTTGACACTATTGATACCTGACTTTTGTAAAAATTCCTAAAAAATTGATATCAAAAACAAATACATTAAATAAATTAAAAAATGTAATATTCATTCGTAAAATTTTTTTATGGTATAAAATTTTTATAATAATATTTATTTTTATCTTTATAATATCATTTATTTGATTCTTTCATTAATAAATAAATCACTACATCATCATTGTGTCGCAATTACATTTAAATTTTTAACATATAAAAATTATAAATAAAATACAATGATTTAGGTAATATTTTTATATTTATATTTATAGTCAAATATATCACTTATATAACCCCAAATTAAAATTTCTTTAGTAATAAGAGTCATTTTTATTATATTTGTGTCTCTACATTAAATTAAATGTTATAAATGTCATTATCACACCCATGTAGCTTCCAAAGGAAAAAATTTCATCCGAATGTTTTTATTTATCATCTATAACTCATCAATTTAGATTAGGATAAGTTCTAGGGTTGTTTTATATTATTATAATATTATTTTTAACCTTATTTACCTTGTTTACCCTATAACTATGGTAAATAAAATACTAAAGATATTGTTCACCAAAAATTATTTTGATATTACAAGAAGGCATTTTTTTCATACTGATTACAACCATTAATTTTAGTTTTTGAGAATTAAATTTACATAAATGTAAAAACTAAATTTAAAAATTAATCTCATTGTCGGAATGAAAAAATATGTTTATAAAAAGTAAAAAACACCAAAAGATTTATATGTTTTTATATCAAATTTCTATGTGAAATTTCATGAAATGACCAAAAATGGATTAAATTATAAAATAATAATATAAATAGACTTTAAAAGAAATTAAAATGATAATATAACAATACATATAAATTAGATCAAAAGGAATTCTTTATTTCAAATAAAATATTTTTTATTATTCATTAAAATATGAATTTTATAAGAAAAATACCAAAATTTCAATAGAAGTAAATTTTGATATCCCGATTCTAATTAATAAGTTTTTTTTTTCAAGTATAACATATAAAAGTGACAAAAATATATTTAAAAGGAGGTCACCATTAAAATGTGGTAAAACATCATTTTTAGAGAACCATTCATTTTATCCATAAAATTTTATTTGTTCATATATAATGTATATAAAATAAAAAAGATTAATTTTAAACATTTTATTGAATTAATATTTAATTAATAAAATCTAAAAAAGTTATTTCATATTTTATAAAAATAATTATTCTTATTTAAACAGTTTTACAAAAAACATATTATTTTTAATAAATTGTTTTTTTTTAATTTATAATTAATTTTATTACTAATAAATCATTATATGAACTTTTGTAAACCATATTTTAATAATTTATTTAATATTGTTCTTTCCTTCCATTCTAACATCTATTTAATAAGTCCCATATTAAAAAATAATATTTAGTTGTTCATTTAAGCTCGATGTGGCATATCATGTATGTTATCCAACATTGTGTTTCCTCTTTTTAAAACTTGGGATGTTATATTCTTATTCCTATTATAAGATCTCATGGTTCATGTTATATTATTTCATTTTGAGTCATGTCCAAAAAACTACCAATATTTATTCCATGACATATTATTATGATATTTTTTATGCATGGTTTTTTTTAATGTTAATATCATGGTTATATCCTTATGTTCGGGTTTTTCTTATTTGATCATTGATATATTCCTTGTTTACCCTTACTGGGAATATGAGATCCCTGTTTTTTTAAAATTTTATTTCCTATGATTATGAATAAAGTTATTAAGTATGATATTTCTATGAAGGTTGGTAGTTGTGAAAAAATAAGTGGGTGATAGTGTTGATATTTTATGAACAATTTTTTTTATGTTTCAATGTTTAAAAAGGTACTGGAGCTAGATGATTATGGAATGGATAAAATGGTTATGTAATAAATATTAATATATTGAGATGTAATGTCTATGAATTAAATTTATGGGTTGCTATAATGACCATATATCAAGACATTATTTTCCTAATATAGAAGAGGATTAATAGTTGGAAATTTAGGATGATTTCTCTGATGAAATGATCTTCTATGTGGGCTTATAATCTTATCCATTATTTTATGATATTGTAAGTTATTTAAAAACAATTAAACTCTATTCCAATTTCACATACTAAAAAATAAATAAGTTCTTAGATATTTTATTATACTTCTAATGGGATGAACCACTTACTTTCAAGAAATCTTGTGATGGGATTATGTGATAATTTATAGAAGAAGATGAGAAGAGTAGTGCACTAGGATTTCTCTTTACATCACCAACTGGAGGAAACAAAATCCTAATAATACCATTTATAATATAATCCAAATTGGATTATTTTATACCACGCTCCGTAATTATGTCAAAAAATTGGTTTAAAGTTGTGATTGTTTTCAAAGATAATGCACGATTGGAAGAAGGAATAAGATACCAAATAACCCATTCCTTAAAGTTGAAGTGTTTTATGTTTGGTAATTTGAATTACTATCCCATTCCAAATATATTTTATAAATAAATAAATTGTCTTTTTTTTAGTATTTTTCCAAATGGGATGTGGAATAAGTTATAATTATCAACACATCTAGATTAGTAATGAAATTCTTTAAGAAAAAAAATTTTCTTTGTTTGGACTTCCATGTTTCCTCATCGAAAATCATGGAACACATTTCAATAACTATATAATAAATATTATTCTCAAAAAAATGTGGACTATGATACAATATTGTTGTAACGTCCTATTATTTTACGGTATGTCTCTTTTAAAATTTAATCTCTTAAAGGTAGTACATTGCACGAAACACCAAACATAAATAAAAAATAGAGTATTATTATAGTTATCACCTAGCTATTTGAATGGAGGTAATTACTGATATTAACAAAATTATAAAAATATAGTTTAAATATAAATATAAAATGAATTCATTGGTTGTCGATTAATGAGAAATAGAAATGTAGACCAATTAAACATAAATGATGTGTTTTTTATAAAAAAACTATAATTATACGCATTATGGAATTTTATCTGAACAAATTAAATTAATCACTATTAGTGAAATATGATATTAAAATTTATATGATATATATTTAACAAAAAAATTTAAAATCATCCAATAATTTTTATATGATTAGGATAAGAATTAATCTTATTTTAACCATAAAAAGATATAATTTTCTAAAAGGAAATTTTCCTTTCTTTTAATGAAGAACCAATTTTAAAACTTGACAATGAGACTTTTATAGTTTCTATTTAAAAACATCGACCACGTTTTTAAAATTGAAATATTAAAATTACCTAAGAGTGAATTTTTTTATTTTTCTGAGACGTTTCATTCTTTTGATGAATAGTGAAAAATACCGAAATTTTAATTGAAAACAAACTTTTTGTCTAAATAATTTACAATGTTTAATTATATTATAAATTTATTTTAATTTCAAAATATTCAATTTATAAGTTTATTAATACAATTTATTTTATTTAAAAAATCTATATTGAATTTTCATATAAAAACATTTGAAAATTTTTATCATTTTCTCTTTAAACCCCCGTTTTTTTAAGTCTTCTGTGAGATTACTATTAAATATAATATTAACAATTTTGTAAATTAAATTTTCTAAAATGGATTCCATATTTGGAAGAAAAATTTTCAAATTAATTTTTAGTTTCATCTTAATTTTATGGGATAAAAAATTTACCATGGTAAAAATTAGATTTACCATGGTATAAGAAAAATAATGTATCAGTTAAGTGTTAAAAGGTAAGAGATTAAAATACATAAAAAATAATATATTACGTGGATTTATCATGTTTTTATCTACCTTAAATATCCCTTAAAACATTATTCATAACCCAATTTCTTTTCAATTGAAGCCACCTAAATTTTATTAGTTTTATATATAAAATAATCATTAATTAATCACTTAAAACAAACCCATCTCAACTATATATACCAACCCTGTCCACCCCATTTCTCCCCAAAAGAATTTAATATCCTAAAATATATATAAAACCTTTTCTTACACACTCTACCCTTGTACAATTTCTTATTTTCTCACCAAAATAACAATTCCAATGTCTTTAAGGGATCCATTTTGGAGGTGACATTCAAGAGGTAATCTTCTCAAACCACCCCTCATATTTTCTTTTCTTCTTCTACCTTCTCATCACATACATCTTACATAAAGTAATTATAACCTAATAAGAATTTATATGCATTAATTTTGAGTTAATAATGGAATATTTTATATCCATCCCATTTATTACCTCCTCTTATTTTGAGAAATGAAACCATTGGCCAAATTATGGAGGTTAACTATCTCCATGAATTATGATTTTTTATTTTCAATTACCACCTTCAAGGAGGGTAATTAAAGTATTATTATAGATAAGTCAGATTTTAAAAGTTATATTATAACTTATTTCATGTTTTGGAACATATATATACACATAATATTAAATAAAATAAACCAGTTTATGATGGTTGGAAAAACTTCCAAAATAAACTAAGCATTCATCATTAAAATTTTAAAAAATGAATCATCCTAATTTTATAATTAAAATTAAATATACTACTATATAAACATATTTAGTAAATTAAAACCATTTAATTTCACTTATTTATTTTTTTCATTTTACAAGAAAATCCATTATAATACCCAAATGAATCCACCAAGAAATCCTGAAATGAATGCAATCGAAACAATAAAAATAATGAAATGTTATAAATGAAAGGGATGTGAGATGTTATAAAAGGATTACATAAAATATTATAATTATGATTATAATTATTTAATTAATTATTTACATTATTTAAACTTCTTTATAGTAGGTTAAAGTCCACCAAACTAATGGGAAGCATGAGGTAATGGTTTCTCATCTCACTTTTACATTTGTAAAAAAAATGCCTTATTCACCACTAATTTCTGGTGTGCAGTGTATATAATTACATTTAATACATCATATCATGAATATAATTTTATTAATAGTATTCAATATTTAATTTGATAATTATTACTTTTATGGCTCATACGTTTCGACTGATTATAAAGTGGTGAGGGAATTCTTAATCCAATTTCCATTAATTGGGTTAAACTTTTACTTTATTGATTATATCATAATAACATTATTTTTGAATTTATTTTTGAATTTATTTTTGAATATATTATGTTTTATTTACACTTTTTTTATGATTATTTATATTGAATACACAAATTTAATTCATTTTATTAATTCTCACTTCAATGATGTGACATTTCTAAAGGACTTTCTTTCAAAACAAATTATCTTTCCCTTAAAATTATCAGTCTCTTCCAAGTATGTGTTTTCTAATATTGTTTCCAAAAAAGTTTTTACTATTATAATATAATTTTTTACGTTTGTTTTTAATAAAATTTTATTTTTTAAAAATTATTTTTAATGTTATATATTTTCATTTTTAAACCAACCTTATTTTGGACTTTTCTTTCAAAAATACGGAGGGAATGTTTTTTTAACTTATATGGAATGAGCATCTCTTAATTCCACACGGACTATTAAATGTTTTGAATATTTTTTTAGAATTTTATATGTTCATATTAAAAGAAAATGTTTTCTTTTATAATTTTGAAGTATTTATAAAATAATTGGTTTTCAAATTGGAAAATGGTATTTTTCTCAAGAATGTTCCAATGATCACATTTAAATTATTTTCATCTTTGTCAGCATCATTTTTTAAATATTATAATTATTTGAGTTTTATATCTTAAAATAGAAAATTATATGTTATATTAAATTTTTTATGATCACTTTAACTTGGGATGTACTATTTTTATAGCATTCACCATATTAATCGGGGTAGTTTTTTATTATGTTTGATGAATGGGAAATGTTATTTACATTCCATATGAAAGTTTCAATAAAAAAGTATATGTTGGTCATCGTTCACTGTTTTTATATGAGTAATTAATTTTACTTATTAAGTTATGAGAAGGGCCCCCTATATCCCTTGTATTCATCAGTAGGTCTCTTGAGAAAAAATGGACTCAATTTTGACCATGGCCTTACCCAATTATAAGATTATTGTCATCATGATTTGATGATGTTAGATTCCTAGTATAAAAACTTAATAGTATGTTTCAAATTTCTAGAATTATAAATTCCATCATTATGAGATTATTTATTTATTTTCATGTGATTATTCAATTCTTATAATATCCATGGTTGATTTTTCTAGCACATAGGATTATTTTTATAGAATTATTTGATCATATTTTATTCCATCCATATTATGGTCAGTTTATTGATTAAATGGAATGTGTTTTAGTTATTTAAATTTTTATAATTATTTTTTCTTACTTATGATAGATTTTTCTATACTTAACTCATACTCATTATCTGAGCTCTCCCCTTTATTAATTTTTATTTTTTCCAAGGATACCAAGATGTTTATTATGACAGTTATATAGGGATAAGATAGGGGTATAATGGTGTCATAAATGGAATTTTTATTTTATATTTTATATTTTTAATTGTAATTAAATATTGGATCATATTTCTAGTTTTCCAAGACTATTAAAATATTCGGTCATTTGGGATGTGATTCCTTGTATCTTATTCCAATGTAATAAAAAACCCATAGACTCTTGGATACTAAGGTCAGGGTCATTACAACTAGAGACCCTTAAACCTGTAAACATGTGGGAAAGTGGAGCTTTCTAATTATGAAATTAAAAAATCTAATAATATTAAATTCCATTCAAAAATATTGGGGTACAAATCATGATGATTCACTCGGGGCATACCGCACAACTTTCAAAACACCCATTAGAATGATTGTATTCCTTATTATTTATAGGAAAAATTTCCACTCACCAATTGAATTAGAGCACTAATGAGAGGTTTTTTCATTAATCTAACACCAATAAATTCTAATTTTCTTAACAATGTAACATGGTGCACACATTAGGGTTGGTCTCCCAAAGAGGATGCTCACACAAAATAATTTTATATTACCACTATTTAAAACTAGATAATACTACTAAAATAAAAAAACAATATGATGGTAGGTTTTATAAATTTAGTTGATATATATGTATATAAATTAAAATGAAAAACAAAAATAATGTGAAAACACAAATATTTCAGTGAAGAACAAAGAAGTCATCTTTCATTATATTTCATGATGATTCTATCATTGTTATTTAAAATATTAATTATCAATATTCTACTAAATGTTTAGATAAACCATATCCCTCAAAAACCTCTTATTAAATTTTTATTATACCACATCAACCCTCTGAATATGGGATAATACTCCCTCACATCGTCACCATAATGCTGCTCCACCATATATACAAATTTATTATGACAGTGATGGAGAGGAATAAAAATTAATGGGAAGAGGAATAAAATAATAAGTAATGCGGGGTGAACCCTATACCAAAAAAAGTTACACCACTAATAATATTCTAAGAATAAAATAAATACAATAAATTGAAGCACAATTAATTCCAAACATCATAGTTATACACTAAAAGGATAAAGATGGTTATTTCTTTATTTTCATGGAGATTAAAAGTTGTACAGATATGGAAACAAATATAAAATGAATGAGAAGAGGAAAATGAAGAATATATATATATTAAACATAAAAAACTATTATATAATAATAACATCTCATATTTTATAATAAAATGGATAACCAAAGTTCTCAACCCTTTGAATGGAAGTAGAGTCTCTTTTTTATAGTGAGGGAGTGCAATTTTTTGGCTCAAATTTTTCCCTTCAAAAATTATCTTCATATTGGGAATAATAAATATCTGAATTTGGAATTATGTTATTTATTGAAGTTTTTATTATATGTATCTTATCTCTTTTCAAAAATCATAAGTGCCATTTTTCGTATCATGAGTTATTATATTTTTACTCTAAAGTAATTTTGTATCTAGGAAAGTATTTATATTTCAGTGTTTCGACTTCTTCGGAAGATAGGACAACGAAGGAAGAAGAATATCTAGATTACATAGTTAAAGAAAACATTTCTTCAGATTTTATATATCTCTTTATTAATTTTAATATCATTTTGGATTATCATATTTGAAATATAATTCAATCATCAAAATAAATTCAATCTAGGAAGAGATTCATGTCCTGACTTACATGATCATTTTTGGATTTATACTGTAGAATTCATCTTTGGTCCTAGTTGAATTAAAAGTTTCCAAGAAAGTATTTTATCCTAAAAAAGTAATTTCATGATTTATATTAGGTAGAATAATTTATATCTGACATACCAATCAAATATAAAAATACTAAAATTCCAAATTATGGAAATTTTCTCAATTAGGCTCAAAATATTATTAAAACAAAAAATTGAGATAATTACCCAAAAAATGAAATTTTTGGATTTCAATATATAATTATATAAATATATATGTGAAATTTTGGGATTTACCATTTCCATGAACTTGAATAATTCACTCTTGGGTAATCAACTGGTATCTAAATAAAAATCCACCCCTAAAATAAAAGTTGGGAAATTTTACAAGATCATTTCAAAAATGGAATTTCATCATGTCTCATCTATGAAAAACAATTCATATAAATTTTCAACTCTAATATTTAAATACCTTCAAACTCAAAAATCCATCAATGGAAAAATCACACAAAACTCACATTAGAATTCATATAACTCTTCACTCAAGATGTATTATGTTTGGAGTTGTGATTATACTTGGAAAATGAATGTATCACCATAGTCTTGATAAAAGTTTCATATATTTATGCCAAAGACATTAACAGGTTATAAATAATTAGGTTTTTTTCAAGGAAAATTATGTGGCAAAGGTTTGGTGAGTAACAACACCTAATATTTTAAGGATGGAATGTGGATGTTGAACTCTTAAATAAAATCACATGAATATTCAAGTGAAAACATAGGAAATATACGTCCATAAATTACCCATAAAATGGAACATGATGCCCACATTTGTTACATGGTCGATGATTCAAAATGAGAATACAAATAATGATATCATATCAATTATCCTGTTTTAATATTTTTATTTTTATTTTATTTTTTTCAAAAAAAATATTTCTTCTATGGAGAATGAAATTATAATAAAATTAAATTAAATAATTACAGTAATATCATTAATATATGAGAGGTACATTAGTAAAAAATTTAATCATAATGAATAATTCATTCTTACTCAAAATTGAAAAATTCTATAAAAAAATTTAAGAGTGAAGGTAGGAAATAAAAAATGTGATTGTAATATAGATTAACCTATAAAGAAATTAAAGGACTCTAATTTTTAAAAAATTGTAAATTTAAAGGTGGGTATCCTGTTAAAGTAGGTCTTTCCAAAAAAATTATTAATCACATCAAAACCAATTTATGAACCTCATATCTTTTAAAGAGAATAATAAAAAGTTTTAGTTTTCACATGACATCTATATTTATCTTAATAATTTGTGGATATTATGAATAAAATATAAAAAAGACTCAGAATAACTCATAGGAATAGAATAGTAATTTATGTCAATGTTTCACGGGAATGGATTTAAAAAATTGGTCAAACATGTAAAAATTATTGCAGACAAAAATCCAACAAAACTATTCAATATCAAAAACCATTTAAAATAAATTTTATCTAAAAATAAATTCAAGTGAAAAGGACAAAAATATATATTCATTGATTCTCAAAATTGCTAAAAATAAAAATAAGAAGTAAAATACAAAACTACCCCTAAGTAGGTAAACTATCCCCCCACACTTTAATTTGACTACCCTTAATTTTAAGATAGACAAGATAAATATATATGTGAAGAAAATCTGAAGGAATGATACGACATGAATTTATTTTTCACTGGTGGAGTTTCTTTAAGCTCAGAGATTCACCAATAGACCACTAAATATATAAAAAATAGAATATAAGAAAAATAAGGAACAAGAAGTCGATAGGTAAAAGATGATAAACATGGTTTGACCCCCCCACCCCCACCCCCCCACACACACAGTGGGTGATAGGTTTTTTCTACCTTTATTAATGAATTTTCATCACTTTATCCCCAATATTAAGGTGGTATGTAACATCCCTTGATGGGTATACATAATATCTGGTACTCCCATCAGGTTCTTCAAGTGACCTCTAACTCACCTTCCCATGTGCTAGAGGCTTCCAACAAGCAGCATGAGTAAATAAATATAAGTTGTAAAGACTATAACTATTTATCATAGTAATACCATATGATAAATAATAAAATTTATATAATTGCCAAAAATAATAATAAATTTATAGTATGTCGGAAAATCAAAAAAGTGACCAAGTAACACATTTTATAACAAGATGAAGGATACACTACATTTCAAGAAAACATACAAGAAAAGTCTTCGATACCAAGACTATAAAATCTCCCAAACATAGTCTTGATTCCCATACTGGACCTAACATCCCATGATCTAACCCTATATCCAAAGCACAAACCAACTACTAGGTCCATGTCTTTAACCTATTCTAGAAAAAAAGTTACATCTGCTAAGGTACCCAAGTGCAATGGCAGCCAGAGCAGGGTGTGATTACAACTAAGGAGGCCACCACCAATGGTGTATAAAGTAACAACTAGTATGTAAAAAAATTATTTTGATAATAAAGTGTAATAAATAATCAAGATAATAAAAAAATAATGTATCACTCTTTATAAATCATAAAATAACTATTTTATCCATTTAATTCCCAAGGGTCCCCCAACCAAGGGATCCAAATCCACAACATAAGTGGTCACACACTTTTAATCCTAGGGTTTATTCACTAACCAAAACATTCTTCATCTTACCTTAGAGCCTCCATCTAATAATTTATCCATGTCTATACATTTGGGAGCATATATCCTTGATCTAACATCAAAATACATTCTATCATTAGTAGAATATAGCCTTAGTTTGACATTTTAATTGTGGAAAACATAGGTGGTCCTAGATAATCAATATATATTAATCAAAAACTGAGGAGCGTCAAACGCTAAGTAAGAAGCATAGAGCCACAATCCAACATCCTAACTCTAGTAGTACAAAGGTGGGGCCTATAGCCTCAATATAGCCTCAAACATGGGTGTAGATCATCACTACTATACCTCACTCATACATATTATATCTAAGAAATTTTAACATGATTCATTAACCAATTTACTCATTTTTCATTTACATTTATTAATAAATTTAACACATATACTATTTACAAAACATAACTCATTATATAGATCTACAATAAACTAGACACCCCCTTATGCCATATTAACGACTATACAAAAATTAACACCAATTTTATTTCCCAATCCATGATAAGACATAGGTCAAAAATACTCATTTAAAATAACATTAAAGTCACCACATTAAAACAAAAGTCTTAATCTTTAAAAAAATGAATCCATATCCTAAGGATTTAATTTACATTCCAAACCATTTCAAATAATCATTAATGAATTTCCATCAAAAGTGGAACAACTATTTCATTTCAAATCATCATTTGAAATATATAAAGAAATCTACTTTATAAATCATATTGCATCCAGCACCTATAATTAGAAAAATCCACCTTCAAGACGTCATATTCTTTATATAAAAACAAAACTTGATCAAATACAAAACACATAATTCAACCAATTTTAAAACACTATTATGAATTTCACCATAGTAGCATACAAACATTTCAATTTTCTACAATTTATTCTACCCATAAAAAATATAACCATTACCACTTATTCATTTTTATAATTTACATATCTAAATGTTTACCTATTCAACTCACCATTTCCAAGGGATTGGAATACCTCAAAGGTATCCCTAATTCCCATTTCAAGTCATCAAGAGACCTAATGGGGTCCATAAAGGGTTTCTCACCTCACATTAAGGCCCAAATTACTTTCATTAGTAAAAGAAGAGAAATAAACCAAATTAGTACATTGGAATAACCTAATACACATATAAAACATCAAGACTATGGTGAAAAATCATTAACACCATCTACCTCATGTCCATAGAAAACTGATCCTCCAATAGAAACCCTTGATTCAAACCAAAAAAAACCTTCAAATCCATAACTTAGAATCTGATTGAAAAGTGTGGTTTTAGGGAATAAGAATGAGAAGAAAAATTCTAAAAGCCATATTATATAAATTATAAGTTGGAGGGGTTACATAATCACATAAATCATTGATACTCACCCAATGGCACTCCAAATGTCTTAGAATCAAGGTAGACTCATCCCTTGTAAATTTACGAGGGTTTCGTATGCCACCTAAGATACTAGAGGATTGATATGAGAGAAATTTGGGTAAGCACCCTTAATGCCTAAGGAGGGAAAAGGTAACCACCCCCACCCCCACCCCCAATATTAATATCCCATAGGGTTTGGTGACATGGTTGGAAAAACCATTGTCCAACCATGCAGATCCCACTTTCTAAGAGGATCTTGGGTATCATGATTACCTAAGAGGCTGGCATTGTTTGAAAAACCATGCAGTAGATAAGTGGGATGGGTTTGTCCATGCTCGTATTATTTGGTTCCCTTTCATTTCACATTTTCTCAACCATGCACCATCCCAAACTAGGGTTCATGGTTCAAGAACATGGTTAGTAATAACAGTGATCTAAACATGTAACCTACGTTGGATGGCCTCTTTCCTCCTCATTCACTTCCTAAACCCCATGGGACACCCCCAAGGCCACTCATGTACTCGAGAAATATTCCATTAACCATTATAAGTAACTTAAACCAAAATTTAAACAAGGATGTACATCCATGGAACGTTGGGATCTTATAACCGCCCCACCTTATAAAGCCTCATCCTCAAACCACACTCCCTACACATCACCAGGACCCCAAGACAAGAGGTCGATACATGGGACCACCTATCAACATCTATATCCCATGTTTCCCCATAAAACTAGACATACCGTAATGATACTCAAACCAAAAAAAATAGGTATACCTTAAAGAATTATTTTTCCACTAATATCCACAATCACAACCCTAATTCTCCTCAAAGGATGCATCAACATCAAACTCAAATCACCAACATGAAACACAAGATACAATCTTCATAATACAACTAAAACTACCTCAGTAGAAGGGAACCAAATAAAGATTTACACCCCCTAGGGAGTTCCAGTTGGTACACCTTATTTCTATTCCTCATTGTAAATCATGGCTCAAATCACATGGTGCCAAGATACCCACTTTTTCAAAGTTTTAATGGTGACCAGAGCTTAGTGTCAAAACCAGAGCCAACACCCATCACCAAATCTGAAGCACCAAGATAGTTCTCCCCTCTTATCATCTAACCCATACACTAACTCATGCCACAAAATGACCACTTTCCTACTATGTTTCTCCCAACTATACACTTTATCTCACCACCACCATCTTCTGGTGGTTAGAGTAACCTCCCTCAAATGGACCATTAGAACCACAACTCAATTTCACAACAACACGATGTGTTTCCTACAACACTATGTCAAAACATCCATGAGAACACCATCAGAAATTTTCATCCAACCTTTTTATCAATACTAATAATAATTGACATGAATACACCATTCATTTTCAAACTAAGACCAAATTGAACCCTCTCAATTTTTCATTAATTTACAAAAAACACTTTCCAATAAGAAAATCAATCCCAATGTGAATTGTAACTTTTAGTACCCAATCCTTTTTACTATATTGTGTTAGAAAATCCTTGAAAGGCTTGTCCCAAAACGCCCATATTAAACTATTTACATGATACCTCCATCAATTTCCCATGAATCCTTCTCCTTTATGGAATACCACAATCATCTGATGCTCCTACTGTATTTATTAACTAAATTCTGGTCAAACTCCACTGTAAAGGCACCCACAACTATTCCAACCATCATTGTGCTCCACTATACACATCATCATTCCTAACACATGAACCTCCACCCTTCTTTTGAATCAAACTAATATTTCAAATTCCCATTGAAGGCGATTTACAACTCAACACTTTCATTTCATTACCTAACTGAGCCGAGCTTTCCAATTCCGACTCATCTTGGAAACACATAGCATCACTATTGGAATGTCACTACATTACTTGAACAAGATTCTTTCACACTAATAAATATTCCAAAATCACCCAAACATTCCCATTAGATCCCATGCATGACTTACACTGATGTTCTAGCACAAGACCTATATTCCCATGAATCTTTAACATGCCTTAGCACACCCATCAATGAATCTAACCCATACTTATCATATTCTTTTTAGAACCAAACCAATCCCAAAGTTAACGATTGGATCAATATACCACCATATCCAAGTCCCATATGGCCTTCTCCAAGTTACTGAAACAAAAATCTCATAGGTTCCTCGTTGATATCATTTTACTAACATGACCACTCCATGGTCGGCCCCACACATCTATGACTTACAAACTGATCCTCACCTTAGGAGTATCGTTATCACCGACTTTCTCAAGTAATTACAACCTACATGGATCCCACTTAAATCACAAGTTAGACCACAAAACGTTTCCATGGTCATCTAGAATTCAATAGAAAAACAAAACATACATAAAAAATTACCCACACCTGGCTTCAAAGAATAACACCCATGGAATTAATTGAAATCCAATCTATCCTGAGGAACTCACTTGTAAACAGTAAATGGTGTAATTCCCACCAACTAGATCCACATATATCTCTCGTTGAGTGTAACCTCCAGGAAACCCCATATCCAACCGTACACATATAGGTAGATAGGTGTAATGATAGTGATCTCTCATTGTACCCAGGATAATTTCAAGATATTGGTATCACTCATCTCTATATAAAAGTACACTAATAATTCATCAATGAACCGCACCATAATTTATCTATCACTAATGTCAACTCCCACTACAGGGACACCTTGTCCTGTTGAAAGTCTCAGGCTTCCCTGGATGCTAACCTCTAATCAACACCCAGCCACCACATCTCAAGTTTGATTCCCAATCTTACTCACCACAACTTCATGACTCTCTACCAAATAGTCGTGAACCAATGCTTCCTATGTCATTTCCATCACCCCACATCTTGATTCCTTCCATAATGACCCTGGTGAGTCACAATAGAACACAATGATCCACCACATTGACAAAAACCAATCAATCTCAGGCATAACCAGTTTATCCCACTGGTTCTTGGAAAAATGATATGTTCTTACTCCCAAGCCAATTTTCCACCAATCACAAATGGAATCATTCATTTCTATCATGTTTCTAACACTCAATCCTCAATAGAACCCTCAAGGTCATGAACTTAACTTTGGTCACCCACTAATCTCAACTCAAGATCCCACAAAAGGTATATCACCATATTCAAGACCAAACACCCACTCACACAATTAGATATTCCTCTTGGTCCAATAGCCCCATTTGAATGAAGTTATTCTCAGCATTCTCATCCAACAACCTATCAATTTTCACAAAAATCCCAACCATGTGATGACCCATAACCCTAAGTGGAACTTCCATAAAAAATAATCCATCCATTATTTGGTCACCATTTTATTTTTTATCCAAATTAAACATTGATTACTTCATTAAACGTAACCAAAATTGTTGGTTCAGGTGTCAGAAGAATCATTCCCTTCAAAACCAACCTTAAAACCAACCACTAACACTAACGTGCCTCCCTGGTAAAGAACCCAATTCATTTCCATTAACTATTACCAAAATTTGATGGCACCAATCATGCATTGATTTCACCTATAAAGCAACCACTAGTGCAACACATTCCACAGAACCTTCATTCCTGAGTTTACCTGCCCATAGGATACCCTCGATTTCCCCAAATTGTCGAATCATAGCCAAAACTCATGTCACATAATAAAAATCATTAACCTTTCCACTTATCCATTCATGATTAACCCACACTAGGAAACACTCTGTGGGTGCCACAACCAAAGTCCAAAACGTCTACCTATTCCATAAATATCCAAAACACGAGAAACCCAATCGACCCGTTTTATGGGTCACCAAAAAGATCAAATGATACAAAATCCCTAAATTAGATCACATTATTAAAATTCCATTTTATCTATCTCTAATAAATACACATAAACAACAACTAACATGCATTTGTTGGGCATCACTCTTTTCACCATTCCAGAACACACTATGTTTTACACACCCATGCAACTATTTACCCAAGTTTTCACTCCAAGGATACACACATACATTAATAATACAATCCAAATATATATTCTATAGTCCAAAAAACTCTCAGGATCACAAGCCACGTGGATTACAACACCCAAAATACCTGAAGACACCTCATAACCCAAAGGTCACATCCCTACCATAGGTACAACAAGGAACAACCCTAAAACCACACATCAAAACCCAAAAAAACTCAAAAACCATAATTGAGGTCTCAACCTGGTAAACTCTCACTACCCAAACCACCCACACACAGTGTCAACAAATAAAAAAAAGGTACTCCCCACTGGTGTCCCTAAAAGTTCCACCATATCACATTCCTCTTTAATCAGCTTTTCCATTTTAAAAACCCAATAATTAGATTATCAAATCTTTTTATTTAGAAGTCCCAAATATTTACACATTTGAAAACCATTTTAGTAACCCACGTTTCAAAAAATACATCCTTTATTTAAATTCATGTTTTAAATCATTATCATTAAAAAACATATTAGGAACAGCCAATGGGAATAAACCATAGATGAAAAGTACACTACCAACATATTGATCACAAAGTACTATCAATTATAGGAAACAAACGGATGACATATCACTCCTATGTGGAAAACATGATTCATGAACCCACACACCCTCTCTTATCATACCCAGACAAGTGATAAAACCACATAAATCAATAAAATCTCATCTGTGTTCACCACTATAGGTGGATGTATAAACCAAACATAAAATAATATAATATAACATCAATTACCACACTTAGAAACTTGGGTTTTCCAACATACATGGTGTAGTATGCACCCAAGCACGATCTCATTGGAAATCACTGACATGATCCTAATCTCCTATCTTACATTCCAAAATTATAATCCAAAATACACCACCTTTGATACCAATTTATAATTTCCTTGTCCTGATAGCCAATATATCCAATTACCAAAGTCAGGTCTACACATGAGCTCAGGTTCCCCTTTTTGTTTGTCAGAGGCTTTTGACTAGAAACATGGGCCAATAAAGATATGTTAGGAAAAAAATACCCACTTATCAAAGTAATACCACATCAAAAATAATAGGAATGGATATATTAACCAGAACAAATAATAAATAGAAAACATAAGGAATGATCCAATAAGTGAGCAAGTAACACTTGCGATAACTGTATGATGGATACACTCCAATGGCCCAAAGGCCTTCATTTTTTATTGATTTTTTATAATACACCTTCCAAGGGGTGAGTTGGAACCCTTACAAGTCCCGTAGGCATAATTATTACATAGAAAATAGGACTTAGAGGAATTCATTGCCTGTAGGATTCAAACATTACATACAACCCAGACTAACTACGTGTAATTGCTCCTCTCCAGCATCTTTATCATGAGATCATATCTCCGCCTTTGCATGGTTATTCGACTAGGCTTACCTGTGCATGAACAGGCTTTTCCCGATGGTAGGTTTCATACCCTCTCATTCTTTCAATCTGTTTAGCTTCTTCTATGCTGAAAGCTCCTTGCTCATCCTCTATATAGAGCTTATTCCTTGTAGGTTGTCTGGTTTTCATCTGCACATAAGGTGGATAGAAGGCCTTAAGGTGGCCTAAAGGCCTTGAGGTGGCTCAAAGGCCTTACTGACCCGAAGGCCTAGGTGTCCCGAAGGCCTTAAAGGTCTTGAGGACCAAATTGGTTGCCTGAAGGCCCAAATGGGGGAATAGTTTCTGATGCAACATTTCCAAATAGTACCTGCTACAGTGACCTTGAAAAGTATGCCTCCAACAAGAATTGATCTCAAGTCATCTTGATGCACTTAAGAAGTCCTCACCAACGGAGATAAGGATCATGTGCATAGGATCACTACATTTCAGGAAAACATAGAAGAAAATTTTTTAATTCCAAAAGTGTAAAAGATATATAATGTGGTCCTGACTCCCAAACCAGTCCTAAAATTCAATGCTCTAACCCACAAACCTATGAACCAACCAACTACCAAGTCTGTTTCCTAAACCTGTATTGAAAACAAGTAACATATTCTTGGGTAACCATGTTCCATGGAGGCCTAAGCATGGTGTCAGTACAACTCATTAAGCCACCACCAATGGTGAATAGAAAAATAACCAGTATATACAACCCTATATATAGATAAGAAAATGAAATAAATAAGAAACTCCACAGAATAAGTGTTTCTCACTACTAATAAATCATAAAATAACCATTTTATATATCGAGTTCTCTAGGGTCACCAAACTAACTAAAATATCCTCGGTTACATAAGGAGTATAATCCATAGCATGAGGGGTTACACACTTTTAATTATAAGGGGGAATTTACTAACAAAAGCATTCATAAGATTACCATAAATCCTTAATCTAATAATAGGACATTCTACTCATTTGGGAGCATAGATCCTTAGTCATACATCCCAAACCATACCAACCATAGGAGCATAGAGCCTCAATCTGACATCATAACTATGGAAAACATAGTTGTTCCAAGAGTAATAGTCTATCCTGACATAAAACTAAGGAGCCTCAGTCCCTATGTTAAGATAATTGATTCTTATTCTAACATCCTGTCTCTATAAATATAATGGTGGGGCCTAGATCATCTGTCTATCTTGACCCATGTGTGTAGAGCCTCGGTCCAATACCCCACTCATATAACTTTCCATTAATCCATGTACTCATTATTATTTAACGTTTTAATAAATTTACCATTTACATGTATTAAACCCATTTAAGATATATATATACCATTTACAAAACATTACATATTATACACATCCACGATATACCATATGACCCCTTATTCCATATTAAAAACTATATAACAATTAACACCAATTTAATTCCATAATCCATGATAACACCCAACTCAAAAACACTCATTTAAAATCATCTTGAAGCCACCCATTTAATTCAAGGTTCTTCATCTTTAAAAAACTAAACCATGTCCTATGGAGATTATTTATATTACCAACCATTTCAAATAATCATTAAGGAATTTTCACAAAAACGGGAGTCATTCCCTCATTTAAAATCATACTTTAAAATATATAAAGAAACCCACTTTCAAAATCACCTGGAGGCCAATACCTATATTTAAAATCTATCCCACTTTCAAAATATTATATCCTTCGTATAAAACTGCAACTGGATCAAAATCCAAAACACATCATTCAAACCTTTTCAAATGACCCTTAGCCACTTCACTAAAAAAATTCAATTTTACATATTTTACCTATACCCATAAACCAATTTAACCATTAAAATTATTAATTTTAATAATTTCCCTATCTAAATGTTTAATAACTCATATCACTATTTCCAATGGTTTTTCATATCCCATGGGTATCCCTAATTCCCATTTCAAACCATCAAAAGGCCTAATGGGGTCCATAAAGGGTTTCACACCTCACATTAAGGTTCCAATTTACTTTCCTCATCTGAAGAATCAAAACAAAGAAAAGTTATGCATTAGAAAAACAAAATACACATATAAACCATCAAGACTCTGGGAAAAATATTTAATACCACCTACCACATTCCCATAGGTAACCACCAATCCAATAGATACCCTTTATTTGAACCAAAACAGCCTTCAAATACACAACATAGAATCTATTAGAAAAGTGAGGTTTTAGGCCTTCATAAGGATAAGAGAAATTATGAAAATACAAATTCTAAAAAATATATGGTATAAGAGTGCTATTATCATGAATATCTTCAATACTCACATGAAAACACTCCATATAGCTTAGAATCGAGGGAGAATCATCCCATGTATATTTAGGAGTGTTTGGTTCATCTTCCAAGATAATAGAGGAGGAATATGGAATAAATTTGGGCTATAACCCTTAAATACATAGCGGGAAATTGTAAAACACTAAATTTTAATATCCATCATAGTTTTTGGACATTGTTGGACAAATCATGCTCCAACTATGTCACTCCATCTGTCCAAGAGGAGCTTCGGTCATATGGTTAACTAGGAAACCTACATGGTTACCCAGGAAGCTCGTACTATTTGGAAAACTATGTGGAAACCATGTGGGATGGATCTATCCAAACCCAAATGGTTCAGTTCCCCCTCCTTCCATTGTTTTCTAACCATGAATAATCGCTCTCTAGGGTTCATGGTTCCGGCGCACGATTAGTATAAACAGTGCGCCAACTATGAAACCAGCACTATGTGGACTCTTTCCCTCCTCTTTCATGTTCTGAACCCCCAAGAGACCCCCAAGGCCTATAATATCCTTGGTAAACATTCCATTAACGATTTTGATGAATTTGAACAAGTACATACCTCTATAAAAGTTTTGGAACTTACATGTATAGAGTTTCTTTCGTGGAAATTGCCACTTGTTATTTTGCCCAAAATACATAAGTGGATTAAAAGAGAGGGAAACCACATAGAAAATAAAAAATTTCCCAACCCCAATAATTTAATAAAGAGAGAATTAAAGGTTTATAGGCTAAGGAAAAATAATATAAGTGTTCTCCCTATCAAATATAATGGATTCCTCCTCTTTATGATATAAATATTGATGTGGATGAGGTATCCTCATCACTCAATGCATGTAAAGTTCATATTCTTCTTATTCATCATAAAAATTCTGACACCATAATATCCTCAATACGGTACACTTCATCTGGATCATCACCACTATCTAGGTAAATAATTGGTTCTAATTCTATAAAAAAATGAGTTTTGTAAATTTTCTTTGATAACCATGTAAAATCAAAAAGAAGATAATCGAGTGATAATTCTACTCTCATCAATTGGTCAACATCAAGTGTTAGATCTTTCATAAAAAAACAATCTAGGAGTATTATATAATTTTGCATTCAATAAGGTTTGTGCAGTTATTTCATCTTCTTGATTTCTTTTTAAAAAATTAAAAAGATAAACTATTTTTATACTATGGCCTTATCAAGATAGAACTCTGATAAGTAATGTGATAATTTGTTGATCTCCAAAACTTGGGCTTCTAAAATTTATTGCACGAGGTCTTCCTTTAGGTCGACTATGGGCTCCTTGAATACCTATTTGTTAAAATTAGTCCTAAAAGTTCCATGAAATTATCATTATAAAATTAAATCTATTTAAATTAAATAAGTTTATGGTTCATCATCGATGAATCCCCTTTTCAAAAAATGTTAAATAGATTTTTTTTATTTTTTATGAAAAATAATGTCGAAAGGTGATATCCCCCAAATGGTGAAACATTGATGAGAGTTATTTATTTGAATCAAAAACCAATACATTCTTATTTTCCATAGAATATAGAATAGGGTACACCCTAGGTTTGATCTCTGTAGGTGGATACTCACACACACTGAGAATCTATTATCACAATTTAAAACTAGAATATAATACTATAATAAAATACTAATATAATGATGGGTTCTAGAAATGTATGTTATATATAAATATATAAATAAAAATGAAAAAAATGAAAAAACTACTAATTTGAAATAAAAAATATGTTAGTGAAGAATAATTAAGTCTTTTTTTCTGGAGTTCATGATTATTTTATAACTTTTATTTAAAATATTAATTCTAAATATTATAAAAAAGGTTTAGATCAACCTTATCACTAAAATAATATCATTAAATTTGTGTTATCCTGCACACACCCTCCACATATAATACTACCTCATGTCATCATCATAATGCTACCTCACTCTGTATGCAGCAAAATAGAAATGAAAAAGATGAATAATACAATAGTAGTGAAATCATGGAAAACCCTACACCAAAAATGATTTCACCACTATTTAGATTATCAAAATAAAGTATGAAGAATAAATTTAGGAAAAATGAATTAAAATAATCACTAATCCCCCTCCCTAAAATGAAAATGAGGGTCAGTTCATTATTTGTATTAATCTTAGAAGGAGCATAATTTTGTAAAAAAAGAAAAACAGAATGAGAAGTGAGAAGGATGAAAAAATATATGCATTATATTGATAAAAACTTTTACTGTATCATAAAATCTCCTATTCAATAATATAATGGCTAGCAAATGTTTCCATCCCTTGACTTTGAAGTGAAGGTTCATTTTTATAGTGAGGGGAGTGGAAATGTATTTCCCTAATTATTTAATCCAAATTTATCCTCAGGGTGGTCATATTAAATGATATAACTTTATATTATTTTATTTATTTAATTTATTTAATTTTTTAGGGTATGTATCATATCATTACTAATAAAATTTGAAATTCATTATCCATGCGTACCATGAGTTATGGTAATTTTACTATGAAATTATATTTTGGGAGAGTGACTGTTCATATTCTAAAGATTCAACTTCCCAAAAATTTATAACCATGAAAGAGGATAAATATCATTATCAAATATTTAAAGAAAATAATTATTTAGATGTTTTATAAATCTGTGAATTTTAGCTCATTTTGGATTCCCATTGTTGAAATATGATACCATCTTCAAAATACATTCAATATGGGAATATATTCCAAGGATTTAAAGAAATGATAACTTTTGTCTTCATAATGTAGTATTTAGATTTGGGTACATATTAATGAAATATTTTACATTAGGTATGTGATCCTAAAGAGAAAAATTTCATGAATTTAATTACTTTAGAAGAAGTGATTTCTGAATTCTAATCTGATATAAAATTTTTCAAATTCCAAAAATAGATCCATTTTCATAGTTAAGTTAGAAATATTAAAGAAAATTAAATTGAGACAATTTACCTCAAAATATGAATTTTGTGGTATTAAAAAATTTACATAATTATATATGTGATGTTATAAGCTTCATTAATCACCATTAATTTTAGGTCATCAAGAAAATTTTCATGGACACAATGACTATGGGAGAAAATTGATTATTGAAATTAAATGACCTACAAGCGTTGATACGAGATACCTATCAAAATATGATGATATATAAAGTAGAAACCAAGAAATTAAATGACATATAGATTTCATGAAGTACATCCATACTAAGAAGAAAAGTTCCCTTGTTTAAATTTTGTCTGAAATTATTTCCAAGGAAATTGAAATCTCGATGTTCAGGACCATTTGAAGTGGTAAAAATTTTTCCTTATAGAAAATTTAAAATTATAAAATATTTGGAAACAATATATAGAGTTAGTGGGAATAGATTTAGTTGTACTTGGAACCCTTATAAGTGTGGTACATATTCTCTATAAAATTCACTTAAAACCATTATAATTTATGACTATCTCTAGACTAATAATAATCACTGACTATAAGAATACCCATGTTTATATCTTTTATTTATTTTATAATTGATGTCATCTAATAAATTGTATAGGCAGAATCATGGATAGTACTCAAAAAAGAAAAAAATTATTCTTTATAGAGTGATTCATAATGTGAAATTAATATTATTGTCATGGGTTTTCATGGAGTTTTGAAAATATAAAACTGGTAATTCATTTCATGAATTGAAAACTCTTATAATGAATATTTTTACAACATAAAAATTTAATATGTAAACGCTTATCAGGGTGTTGGATCTACTTCCCCCACTCACTCTCACTATCTCATGCCCACACCTCTCCTCATTTTCCAAAACATTTTCTGTCTTCAATTAATCTCCTCTTCTCATATTCTCCAATTTTCTAGTCACAATCCATGCCCTCCTTGTCTTTGTGGTTTATAAAAATAATTTCACTAAGAATACCCCTCCTAAAGGCCCAGCTATGTGATATTTAGATCCCAAAGAACTGGCCCATACACCCTCCCCTCCTCCATCTAAACCTTTATTCAAACCCTCTAATTCATCTTTACCCTCCCATTCCCCACATCCATCTCAAGAATATACCCCACAAACTCTTTCCCATAGTTTCCTTATGTTGTAAGACCTGTAGAACCATCTCCACCTTCAACACCTATAATGAAATCCTATTCAGAGTAGTAAAATTCTATATCTAATGGTTCAAGAAAAGATCCATGTTGTAGAGGAAGTGATGGAGTCCCTAAGAAGGATTCAGGTGTCCTACATCACAAAGGTTGGGTAGGAGACCTATTAATATTTCTTCCTATAGTTATTTACCCCATTTGAGGTGGATCTAATCTATGTTTCTTTTAGTTTGGGTGTTAGGATGTGGGAATAAAAACTACATGACTTTGTAATTGGCTTGGGAATCTAATTTCACAATTTTTCACCATCCCCAACTTATGTTATGTTCCACCCAGATCTTAAAAGTAGTTACACACTAAATATTTGGGTAGTGATAACATGTGACAAAACCAGTTACTAATAACCTCATATGAAAAATAGCACCACGTTAAGTGGTGCATCTTTTTGGATTTTTCAATATTCCCTTACCCATGTCTTTCTAGAATGAGTTTATTTGAATGGGGTTGTTAGTCAGTTGGAGGTACTAATTCTTTCCAATATCATGGGTGATCCTAAGGTGAACAAGGATTTATAATTTTTTATAAGGGACAGGTACATAAGACTTGTGGCATACAGATGGGTGGAATCATCATTACACATAAGGAAAATAATCATGGAGTTTTTTACTCATCTCATCCCCCATAAAAATTAGTCCAAATGCATACCATTTATTTAGTCTGGATGCATAATATGGGACTAATTGAAAGGTTTGGAAGCTATTTTAGTGGACTCCCAATTATGCTGAAAAGTGATATGAGTATTTAATTATTAATTCCTTGGCTTCCCTGGTGGTTCTACCACCTTCCACAAGGCCCACCATTTCTACATTTTCCAAGTCAATTAAACTTCATTATACACCGATAGAGTGGTTTAGTTACTATAGGGTAGTTTTCAATTATCTTTTATTGAATCTTCAATAAATATGACAGTCCATGTATAGTCCATTCATAAATACCCTCATGCTTCTTCTTTTTTCACCATTCCTACTCAAACTCTACCTACCGCCACTATTTCTCCTTACTCTCACCTTGTATCTACTGAACTTGCCTCTAATTCTATGCCTTCACCTTAGACACATCATTATGATTCACACCTGTTTGAGCTTCCTACTTATCTCACTAATCTTATCACCCAATGAGAATTCATGTCTCAGTATTCTCATCAGATTAATGGGATTATCACCTAGATAGTATATGTGGTCCATTTCATTTCACATACTTCCATACATTCAACATCATTCAACATACATACTTCTCCTCTAACATATTCTACACATCCAATTTTTATTGTTGATTCATCTCATCTAGATTCCATCATGGCTATGAATTTTCCATGACCAAGTACCTTTATATATTTTAACATAGCTGGGATGTTTTGGTAGCCAAGCATTAGGGGGGATACCACCAGCACTGCCCAGAGTGATGATACTTCTGATTGATTGTTTTCCAATGTATTTTTTCCATCCCAGTTTTTACCTTATTTTGATAATTTTTATGTTTCACTTCCCCCATCCATTTTTTATATCTCACTTATACAAATAAAAAGGATTTCTATTTTTTATTCATTTAAATGGATTTATTTTCATACATTCGTTTAATTTGGAGTAGTAATAATGAATTTATTAGAAAACTCTATGGTCATAAATAATTTCACTACAACATGATAATAGAGAATCTAACATGTCTTTTTACCTTGATTTGTGCCACAAGATGTGCCTCATAAGCATATTCATGTTCTTTTGTTTCTCCATGATTAATTTTCTAGGATGCCTATCACAATACCATAACCTCAATGTGTTTATTGTAATTAAAGAACACCACCTTAAGTTCAAAGAAGGATCCTCACACTTATTAGTGGTTGGAAATCATTAATTGACCATCATCCATATGTCTAGGTGAAGACATTAAATGTCATACTTGACAAGTGGCAACCCATCATCTATATTTTCTACTGTTTTGGGTGTATACTACTTTTTTAGTGGTTTTATTTTCTTTTCATTTTCCAATGTTCCCATGAAACCTTAAAATAAATTTAATTGAATAAAATAATTTGATTTAATCTATTTCCTTACATGTTCTCACTTGTGTTCTTTATTTCTTATATATATATAAATGATCTCACTTTTGTGAAAGTGCATGTTTTTTTGTATTTTTCATCATTTTAGGTACCCAACATCATATCTGTTATTCTAATTTCCCAAGAATTACACTCATTCTGAAAGATATCATTTCCCTTTAATCTTTTAATACCTCTATTATTTTTTTAGTTTTCATTTTTATTCCCCCAATGTTGAATTTAAACTACGGGGAAATTGTTTATTTCTTGTGTTGAGGAAATCTCATCAGGTTTATTAGATTTTTTATTAGATTATTTCTTATTATCATTCATCTTGGAGTCATTTGTTATTTATTTCATGATTTAAATGGAAATTATCATTACAACAATGTATATAAAAGATAATTTTTTATAATAAATTTATTAAGAATCTATTTCTTTTTCTTTCATTGAATTTTTGCAAGATTTTTGAGTTGAGAAATTTATTTCCAAATTCAAATTTCTGAAATTTTTCTTTGATTGAACAATTAATTAATATTCTTACGTTGAGGTATTTTTATTTTATTTATTCTCTAATTCCCATGAGTATTTTGGACGTACTTTTTTTAATTATTTTCTGATCAAATTTCTTGAGTGAAACTTGGGGAAAATAAACCTATCTGAACTAACATTTATATCTTATCAAATTTAATACTAACAAAATTCATTGTTGAAATGATTGATGCATGTTTTTTAAAATCCCTTTTATCATAAGATCCTCTATAAAATTTATCATTCATAACTCATAGAATCCATGGATGTACTTTTTCGGGAATATCTATGTTACAATCCTATTTTATTTATTCCTTCTATAATATTTCTCTTTTTCATGATATTTAATTGAATAAGTGTTGGTGGTAGATATGGATAAAATTGAAAGTTTCTTCCATGTTATTTAATGGGTATTAGTGAAGTTTGATGATTAATCATTCATTATATGTCATTGTGTATCATTCTTATTATAAAAACAAAAAAAAAGGGTTATTTTACAGTTTAGCTGAAAAACCCATTACCAGACCGATCATATCAAACTCATATGAGGTTATGTGGTGGATGTGAGACTTATCTTGAGTACATATTTTAAATAAATACACACAACAATATATGGGCTTCATTCATTGTTCTTATATAGTTCGTGATCCTTTACTTTTCACTTTGGTGAGTTTAGGATATGTAATTATAATTTGAAGAGGTTATTTTCATGAGAAATTTCTTTCAAATATCATTAATTTTGCTTTATATTCTTACCCTCTTATTTGGTTGTTACTTTATTTTTCAAATTAATATCTGTTGCCCTCAGTTTCAAAATCATTAGATCATTTATGTTAATCCCTCAAGAATAATTATGTTGTCTTTTATTACTGGGTGAATAAAATAGATTCGATGAAATCCTTTATATAAGATCATTTACTTGAGGTATGGGAATAACCCCATTAAATTGTTACCTTGAGTTATGCGGTGGATAATTTATTGTGAGGTAAGTCACAATATGTGTATGGTTAGCTAAGGAATAGTGGATAAATAATAATCATAGAAATTCAGTATTTTAATGACAGACTTAACTATGATGCATAACATTTTTTATTACAATAATGGAAAATGAGGCATAACACTTTTATACTAATACTCATTTTTATTTTCAACTTGTTAATGATTTATTCTTGTTATAATTTAATGTCCTTTGATATTTTTTTGAAATGATTTCTTCTTAAAGAAAAGATTCTATTCAGGTGTTGGTGTATTGGATGGGTTGAATTTTTATATGCATTTTGGTTCATGTCTCGACCCATCCCCCGGGGCCCATGTCATGACTACCCCATGTCAGCATTCTATAGGCCAGGGGTTGGAGACTAGCACTAGAAAGGTATATCCCTAAAACAGGAATGCATTGCCTTTAAACCTATACACACACAAACTAGTTACACAACAAAAGTAAACTATGTGGTAAAACTACTAAAGTAAAAGTGTGAACTCAAATTAATGGGCCATCATACAAGCCCAACTGAAAGAGATAATAAAATAGAAAAGAAAACTGTCCCTGAGATCATCTGACAAAGATCCTACCTGAAAATTAGGTACAACTCATCATTGTGGATCTCTACATCAACCAGTCACCTTTGTGCACCATCTGGTCCTAGCTCTCAAACCTCGGACAATGTTTTCTATCATCTGCACAAGACACAACAAGGTGTGGGAAAATACCTTGCACGGGTGAGTATAAAAACACCTAGTAGGGATCCCGAGACCCTTGAAGGTCTCTTAGAATTCCACAAAGTAAAAATCACAAAGAATCATCTCAATCAAAAAGTACAAGGAAAGATTCATCTCAAACCAGGTATAGCATAATTATATAAGTACAGATTATTAGTCATAAAGCTATATCATCATATTCTATTGAGAGGATCTATTGTCGACCCACACAGGATTTATAGATAATGACCCACATAGGATCGTAAGGTGTTGACCAACATAGGATTACTAAGCCCTGACCCACAGATGATTGATAGGCGCTGACCCGCACAGGATCACTGGGTGCTGACCCACAGAAGATCGATTGTTAATGACCCACACAGGATCGATGACCACTGACCCACATAAGATCAATAGGTACTGACCCACATATGATCACTATTCATTCTTCACATCACAGCTAGCAATTGGATTTCTACGCTTTGCATGCTTGATTCTAAGAAGATCCACTCCTCAACCCATTGGTCATACCTCAACCACCATGAAGTCACACTAAGAAGTAATTCGGTCAAACACCACATCATAAGGGTTACAATTCAATAGAATATATATCAATTGGACTCCCAGTTTGTTAGTTATAGGCATTTTAGTTTCCTGCTTCGGGTTAGATTTAAGTTCAACCCATCCCGGTTGTACTCTAACTTTCTAAAAATTCCATGTTTAATATCTCAAAATGATCTCCAATACTAAGGGATCTATCTTCATAGATGGTTCATCAAACAGATGTCTGGTTTAGGAGATATGCCCATTTAAGTAAAACTGTACCTAAAAAGGCCTTGGTCCGGTTTGACCTGGTTAGACTGACCTGACTTGACCCACTAGGCCCAGTCCGTAGGGGCTGGCCTTAGCCCGGTTCGACTGGGCCTGGCCCGAAGGGGCTAGGCTGCAGGCTAGGCCCACTAGGGAATGGGCTTGGCCCGCTGGCCATGACCTAGGCCAACTGGGCCGTGGGTTTTTCCTGGCCCACCCGGCAGAGCGTGACATACCAGGCCAAGGAACCACCCAGTCTGTTGGTCAGCACAGGGTTCCTCTCCCCTCCTGAATGGCTTATCCATTCAGGGTCTTCAAATAGTGGCGCCAATTATTGTCGCTCCACCTGGCCAGTTCACATGGATAGGTCCCCTACGGGACCCTTGGGGTATGGATCTTCCCTCTGCCACGGCTCAGAGACGCAGCCCTCCTCCATAGTATGCCGCCACCATCAATTCGGCCGATGTAGGCCGACCACCCCAATATGCAGTGGCGCCTTCGGGCACCACCCCCTCTTCACAACTGGTGGGAGCTAGCCACCGCCTTCTCTGGTCATCGGCACCGTTGCGTCGTCGAAGCTTCTGCGGGCCTCCGTTGAAGCTCCAAATGTCCATTTTCTATTCTGACTGCACTTACGGGCCACCCGGGACACTGTCATCATTGTTTGTCTCCAGTTTTGACCTTGCTGCCTTGTTTCTCGGTCTCCTATGATGAACACAACCAAACCATGAATAGCAGAGGTTTCGGTCCTTGTTCAGTTCGGCCTGCACCCTCTACATTAGCATTATAACAAGGGATTTTTTGAAACATTATCAAGAGATATGGATTTATAAACTCTTAGGAAAAAAAGATAAAAACCTAAATCAAATGATTTGGAATCTGCTGCATATAAGGGGCATGAACTCATGCTCAAAGGTTTTTGTTGTCACTCAACATTGTCTGGTTCGAATACTCCAGAAGTTGTCGAAGATCTGTTCTATGTTGCTGGAAGACTTCGTTGGCACTTCGGAATAGGTTGCTCTCATGAGTCCCTAAAACTAATTCTCAAGAATTGTTTAAAAAGAAGGAAGAGAAGTTTAACTCACCACATATTTAATTAGGTTCATTGATGAATTTAATTAATGAACCTATTAATCTCATGATGGTGCGGTTACACAACCATGTGTAATCATCCATTAAATAATATAACACCCCAGCGGTCCCACCCCCATCGCTCATCATTTACAAAAAAACGAAATTAAATAACTCATGGAGTTATTTTATTATTTTTTGGTAAACTCCAAAAATTATATTTTTCGTCTGAATTTTTTCCAAAAAAATTAAGCTCCCCTTTAAAGAATCATGGTGTTGTGAATTAAATAATTCCCTCATATTTTTAATCTGAGCACTGGTTCAAAATATATAAATTGCTACTCGAATGTTTACTAATCGTACCTTAAAAAAAGTTCAAGATTATGTTCCAGGCACACCAAGCCTCCAAATCACGTGCCGTGAATTTTCACAGATTTGTAATAATCACAAATAATTTAAAAAATTATATGAAAATTCTGTGTCTTTACATTCTCCCCAACATTGGGATTTCCATCCCCGAAATCCCCTTTAAAAATAGAGAAAAAAATTGGGGTACTGAGTAAGTATTGGAGCCTTCGTACCCATGTCCTCTCCTAGAGGATCCTATGTTGATACTGAACTCATACCAGAGGAATTGACTACCCATGAAGGACCTGCTCCAATCGATCCTCTATCTCTACCGGGAAATCCGTGAACATCACCTCATCATCAATGTTCATCTCTCCATAGTCGATAACATGTGATGGATCTTGTATCTACATCCTGAGTTGTGACCCGTGGAAAACATTATGCACCCAGTGCATTTTTGGGGGATGTTCTAGGAAGTACTCAACCTCATCTACTCTGATTTGGATCTAGAATGGTTTGATGAACCTCGAAGATATCTTTCCTTCTCTGAAAAATCTCTGCAATCATCATCGAGGTGAGACCCGTAAGAAGACATGGCCTCCCACCTCGAACTTCAAGGGTCTCCACCTCTTGTCGGTATAAGAATTCTTCCTACTATGTGAAGCCCTGATCCACTCCTGGATGACCTGAACCTTCTCAGTGGTAGCTCGTACCAACTCTGGATCCATAAGTGCTGAATCCCCTAGGTCTGTCTAGCTTAGAGGTGATCAGCATGGTCGCCCATAAAAGTCCTCAAATCGATCTGTGATGATAGAGGAGTGATAACTTTTGTTGTATGAGAACTCCATCAAAGGAAATTGGTCCTCTAAACTATGGCCAAAATCAAAGAACCAAGCAAGAAGCATGTCCTCAGGTGTTTGTATGGTCCACTCTTTCTAACCATCCATCAGAGGATGAAAGGCAATACTCAAACATAGTTGAGTCTCAAACGCCTCCTGTAATCCCTTCCACAACCAGGATGTAAAACGAGTGTCATGATCTGAGACAATCATCGATGGAACCCCATGAAGCCACACAATCTTTTGTAAATAGAGGCATCTCAAGCCCTCTATTGATCCCTTCTCTTAGATAGATAAGAAGTGTGCCAACTTGGTGATTCGGTCAATGATCACCCAGATGGAATCATGGTCCCTGGACATATGTGGTAGTCCTATCATGAATTCCATGGAGATACCATATCACTTCCATTCTGGCACCTCAAGTGGTTGTGCTAAGCCTGCTGGAACTTGATGATCGCCCTTCATATGCTAACAAGTGAAGCATCAAGAAAGGAACTATGCCACTGCTTTCTTCATCCTTAGCCACCAGTACTGATGCCAGAGGTCTTGGTATATCTTATACACTTCAAGATGTACCACCAAATGGGATGTGTGGAACTCCCTCAACACCTTCTCTTGTAGTGTCACTCGTACCATGGTGCATCATACGAAAAGGATGATATGCTCCACAAAATTTTAAAATCCTTCAGAAGTCTTTCCTGAGGATATATGAGCATGTTGGGCCTCATAGTCCACGTCCCCAAGCTATGCCTCCTGAACTCTCTGTAGGAGTGGGGGAGTGACAATCATAGAATATAGGTAAGATACTCCATCACTATCTATAAAAGATATCTGCAATGTGGATAACTGCTTTGTCGCCTCATTCAGCTACTGTAGACCAAACCTCCTACTAAGTGTGTATGCTACTAAGTTCCCCTCCCCAAGAGTGTAGATTATCTCAAATTCAGAGTCCTGGAGGAACTCCATCCATTTTTTTTGTCTTAGTTTTACGTACTTCTTTGAGAAGATATACCTGGAACTCTTATTTTCGGAGTAAATAGTAAATTGTCCACCCATCAAGTAGTGTCTCAACATATTCAGTGCAAAGACCACTTCTAATAACTATAGATCAGGGGTTGCATAGTTCTTCTCATGTTTCCTCAACTGCTGTGTTCCGTGGGTGATCACTGCTCGCTCTTGCATTAGGACACACCCTATTCTGGTCACTGATGCATCACAGTAGACTACATACTTAACACCCTCATCTAGTATCCTCAAGATGGTGGAACTCAGTAGTCTTCTCCTCAACTCTTAGAAACTCTGTTGGAATCTCTCTATCCACAACAAAGGATGTCTCTTCTTTGTCATAGCTGAAAAGGGTGTTGCTACTCTTGAAAAGTCAAGTATGAATTTCAGGTAGTACCTAGTCAATCCTATGAAACACCACACCTCGGTCACACTCCTGGGTGGATCCCAAGAAAGCATTCATTATATCTTTGTCGGTTCCACCACAACTCCAACCTTTGAGATAACATGTCCCAGAAAGTGAACCTCTTTTATCCAGAACTAGCACTTTGAGTGCTTTCCATAAAGATGGTGCGCTCGCAGTGTATCAAGTACTCCCAGTAGATGTGTGGAGTAATCTTCCTATATCATGGATTATACCAAGATATCATCAATGGAGACTACCATGAAGTGATTGAGCTAAGGCTATAAGATCTTGTTCATGAGTCCAATGAACACTGCTGAAGTTTTGGACATGCGGAAAGGAATCACCAAGAACTTGTAGTGGCCATATCGAATTTGAAGTTTGTCTTTAGTATGTCCTCATCTTGTACCCTGGGATAATGATATCATGATCTGATGTCTATCTTTTAAAATCACCATTCTCCATTCAGCTGGTCGAAGAAGTCATCAATCCTTGGTAGAGGATACGTGTTCTTCACGGTCACCTGTTTAGGCACCGATAGTCCACGCAAAGCCTCAGACTCCCGTCTTCCATCTTGGCGAACAAAATCAGGGTTACCCAAGTAGAAACATTGGGCATTACGAACCCATTCCTCTACAATTCTTACAAATGTACCCTCAACTCATGAAGCACCAAGGGATCCATTTCATATGCTTGTGTAGATATTGGTGTCGTACTTGGGTACAGATCGATGTAAAATTATACCTCTCTATAAAGAGTTAGTCTCAGAACATCATCAAGAAAGACATCAGCAAACTGGTGCACTACAATAGGATAGCTCAGACTCCTCTCATCCACTACACCAAGGGTGAGGCTGGACAACTGATGAGTGATCGGCTATACCCTCCTCGGAGAAATTCTATCATGTGCTGCAATGGTTTTCTTTTCAATGGTGAAGGAAAACCTGATCCCATCTTTATTGACACACTGCACTTTGCACCTAAATCAATTAATCTGAGAATGCATTGTGGATATCTAGTCTAAACCCATGATGACATCGTAAGGCCTCGATGCTGTTACAAGGGGATCCCAGCTGAAGCTCTCACCTCCTAGAGTAAGCTCACGGTGCCTGAACCAGTGTGTAATAATCTAATCCTATCTTGTACGAGTCTCTAAATGTAAGGATCGATCCAACGACTCCATCAAAATCTCAGAGCTCTGAATGAGTGTTGTGGCAATGAAAGAGTGATGGGCATGTGTGTCTATAATAACTGCAGCTAGGGTGGAATATACAGAGATCGTACCACGAATCAACACTAAAGCATCATGGTCATAGGCCTCCGCTGCCTAAATCTGAGCTCACCCATGTCCACTTGCTCCCTATGGTCGGGGTGGACCACTTCGGGGTGGTGGCGGTAGAACCTCAAGCCATCATCCACCACCTATTGCATGGCCTACTACTCTTCCACATCTTCTTCCCTGCAGATCTCCTCACTCGAACCTCAACCGTTGCCTTGGCGGTCTATCGACCATTTGTTGATCAAAAGAATGGCGGGTTGGGTAGCCGCAAGCTATGTCGCCCTACCCGCTGCATTTGAAGTGTGTTCTGTTCCTCTGTTGACCCCCTCTGTCTCATGAGCTCCGTACCTCTGACCCTACATCTTGAGGATTCCCCATAGAAGGTCTAGACATATTAGACCTCTACATCATCTACCTACTACAAGCTGCAGATGACTTTTCTACCTATCATCTGGTGGTGTCTCTCACTGTCAGTGTCCGGTCAACTAGAAATCTCTCCACCAACAGTTATCCCTCAAGCACTCCAGCTTGCGTTGGGATATTCAGAGATATCATAGACACTATGATCTCCCATTAGATACCCTCCTCAAAGGTCCAGGACCTAAAAAAGAGTCTTGTACCAGGTCGCTGGAGTAGAGAGAGAGGTCAATAAATTTCACCGAGTACTGGGCCACTGTCAGGATACCCTGATGTAAGTGCAGCAGCTATTGAATACACACAGATCATAGAGTCTCTCGTATGAACTCCATAATGAAAAGGGTCTTGAAGTCCAACTAGAAGAGTGACACCTCTGCGTGTTTCTAAAGTATCAGACTCCACCATCTACCTACTATTCCCTAAAAATTCTAGCAGCTAGGATCACCATCTAATCTTCTAGTGTCTTACCCAAGTAAAAAAACTTGTGTCATAGCCTCAAACCAGTCCTCATCTGCCTACGGGTCTGTCTCCCCTTGAAACCTTAGGGGCCTTTGTCTCTGGAACTTGTGCAATGTGCTCAGTTGTTATGAATAGTTTGCTGGTGGGGACAGTGGAAACTGCTACCCTATGAGTGGTAGTTTTGTTGGTACACCACCCAAATGTTCTATCACCATAATAGGGCCTCCCACCAACACTTCATCGCTTAGCAGAACATCATGATATCTCTCTATAATACTGGCTGGCTATCTATACGGAAACATTCTAAAAGAAATAGGTGTTCTATGGTCAATAATTTATACCAGGTGAGCGAACTCAAAAGAGATCAATAGAAAAACATTTTCAAAACACATGCAACTTTTTTTCCGTGTACCAAGTTAGAAAACAGAATTCATGGTCTTGTTGTATGGAGACGTCAGTCATCTCACCAACACTAGACTCCCTGGACTTTAATCTGAACTGAAGACACTTAGCACTATTGCTTCATTAAAAAAATAGACTCTTTGTTATTCTAGTTTAATTAACCCCTCTAATACCACATTGTCAGGACCCATCCTCTGGGGCCCATGTTGTGACTATCCCAAGACCACCTTTCATAGCCCAGAGGTAAACGACTATAACTGGAAAGGCATGTCACTAAAACCGGAAGTCATTGCCTTTAAACTTATACACACACAGACTAGGTATACAACAAAATTAAACCATGTAGTAAAACTACTAAAGTAAAAGTGTTAACTGAGAGTAAGGGGCTAGTATACAAGCCCAACTAAAATAGATAATACAATAGAAAAAGAAAAAAAACTCCTAAGATCATCTACCAAGGATCCTACCTGAAGGGTAGGTACATCTCATCACTGTAGCTCTCTACATTAAAAGGTCACCTCTATGCACCGTCTGGTCCTATATCCCAAACCTCAGTCAATGTTGTCTGTCATATGCACAAGTCACAACAAGGTTTCGGAAAATATAGTGTAGGGGTGAGTATAAAAATACCTAGTAGGGACCCCGAGACCCTCATAGGTATCTCAGAATTACACAACAACAAAAACCACAAAGCATGACCTCAATCACAAAGCACAAGGAAAGACTCAACTCAAATGAGGTATAATGTAAGTACATAAGTACATATGATTAGTCATAAAGCTTGATCATCATTTTTAGTTCAAAGCCTCTACAACTGACCCACACATGATCGATAGATTCTGAACCACATAGGATCACTAGGCGCTAACCCATATAGGATCGATGAGTGTTGACCCACACAAGATCGATAGATATTGACCCACACAGGATTGTTGGGTGCTGACCAACACAGTATTGAGAGGTGCTAACCCACATAGGATCACTGAGCACTGACCCACACACAATCGATAGATACTGACCCACATAGGATCACTATTTATTATTTACATCATAGCCAGTCACTAGATTTTCGCACTAAGCACGCTTGATTCCGGGAGGATCCTATCCTCAAGCTATGGGTCTTACCTCAACATCCAAAAATTACCTCTAAAAAGTAACTCAATGAAATTCTAGATCATAATGATTACAATTCAATAGATGGTGAGTCAATAGGATGACTGGTTTGTTAGTTATAGTAATTTTAGTGTCGGGGGCATGATTGGATTCGAGTCCTATTCAACTCAGTCGTACTAAAAATTTCTCCAAACCCCAAGTGGAGTATCTAAAAAGGATAACCTTTTCCTAAGGGTTCTAGATCTACAGACGATTCATCAAATGGACAACCAGTTTAGGGGATATTCCCATTTAAGAAAAACTAGGCCTAAAAGGGTACGGGTTTGGTCTGACCCGGTCGGACCGACCCGACCTGACCTGCTGGGCCCGGTCCATAGGGGTTGGCCCTAGCTTGGTTAAACTGGGCCGGACCCAAATGGTTTAGGCCATAGGTGTAGTTCCCAATCAGGATCCAAGTATCACTGAGAGGGGGAGGGGTGAATCAGTGATATCAATTTTCTTTTTATGTTTCTTTTTTTTTGAAACAAACTTCGTCTCATGTTAAAGAGTTTCTTCCCTGCTGAACTCGCACAACCACAGGAACACAGGATTTTCAAGGTTCACTACTCAACAAGAGTAGTTACATCCTTCGTATGGTACGAAAACAATCAAGTACCACACATTCCACTAGAAAACTACCTTTTGATGTTGAATATAACAAGTAAAATATTCCCTTAAACTCATGTAGCACTTTGAAAACAATCCAATAGTGTGTGTACTCCCTCTTAGCACAAATAGGATAATGTAAGGATTCTGTGCTTCTTAATAAACTTTCTCAAATCAAATCTTTAAAAACAATTCTTCACTTTCCGACCCAGAAGCTGGTAAGAACCTCCTGTTGTAAACAGATTGTGAACCACACTCTGCTTGCACGCCTCCCTTCTTGTGCTCCACCATCTTGTGCACCACTCAGCTTGCGCACCTACCTACTAGTGTGCCACTAAATACTTTCATGCCACAATTGTACATAGCTCACAACATTCACCCCACCTTTGGCTTAAACAAATCACACTTCTTGAACACACCCCACTCTTCTTGTGCGCCTCTTACAACTTTCGCGCCACTTCTACTTGAATCCCCCTCTGTTTTCATGCCACTCATCTTTCATGCCTTGTAAATAACTCTTCACTTGTGTGACACTTCATCTTGCACGCCACTTTCTACTAATTTCACTATCAGAGCTCAAATTTTCTCTTTAGTGTTGAGCATTGAAAAGTGAGGAGGGTAGCCATCTATTTATAAGAGTTTTGGGGACTTGTGCACCACATACACTTTCACGCCATTTATACTTGTGCACTGCTCCAGCGCTTTTACTTCTCACTATTACTTGTGCATTGCTCCATCACTAGCATTCCACTTTCTTTCCATTGACATATTTTGATAAGATGATGTTGAAATATAACCTGCGCGCACATACACTTGTGTTCCACTTATACTTGTGTGCCACACTTGCGCGCTAATATTTAACTTTCACACCACTTTATTTCCTTTTTCATATTTTGATGATTTGATATTGAAATATGACTTGTTCACACATACACTTGTGTGTAACTTATAATTTAAGCCACACTTGTGCGCCACTTTTGACTTGTGTACCACTTTATTTCCTTTGCCAAAAACACTTTTTTACTCCCCATAACCATCATAAGGCATTCATCAAAAGTTCTCCAAACTTATGATATTTGTTAAATAAAAATCAAACAATTAATCATCCTAGTTTTCATGGATTTTACGAAGGGAATTTATTTATACACTTTTGAAAACAGAAGAAAAAAATCTGCAAAAACGGTACTCTTCAAACTTCCTTCTCCATCCAACTTGGTCCCAAAAATCTCCCCCTTTAGATTTTATTGTCAACAAAGATTCATAAATCACTATACATTATAACCTCAAGAAATGGACTAATTATCAACAATTCTAAGTCTACATGAGCTAACTCATTGTATAAAAAAAGAATTATTGACATCCAAAATAATGGTGTCTGAAAGTAGTGGCTATAAAATTTCATGATCATATCTCCTTAACCTTCTTCAGAACATCTTCCAAGCTTCTACCTCAGCATTATTCACTTCTTCAATTTTCCTAGAAATCAAAAACATTGTTTCCTACAACCACTCCAACAAAAAGTTAGAATAGTTCACACACATACAAGTTGGACTCACAAATTACCCCACAACTCCCCATTTATGCATGATTCCATAGGGATAGATTTATGAAAAAATTATTCCCCATTAAAACATTATCCAAATGTAAGATGAGATAAGGGATAGACACACATACCTCAAAATTGATGAGAAGGAGGTTGGAAACCCATGTTCAACCTCAATTTAGAAAATGGGTCCTTTGGTAATGGTTTTGTAAATATGTTAGAAACATGTTTTGATGTAGGAACATACTCTATCTTCAATTAATTCTTCCCCACCTGCTCTTTACCGATGCGGTACTTTATGTCAATGTGTTTTGAATAAGAATGTTGTACCAGGTTTCTTGAAAGATTGATTTAACTCTGATTATCATATCCCAAGAGTAAGGGTAGCTTCACTTCAACAAGTAGATCTTACAACTGAGTCTCCATCCACATAAGTTGGGTTGTAGATTGATTGGAAGCAACAAACTTAGCTTCAGCCATGATAAGAGTCACTGAATACTATTTATTTGTATTCCAACTAACACAACTTTTCCCCAAAAAGAAAACTCCACCAGATGTGGATCTTCTATCATCAACATTTCCTACCCAATAAGCATCTGAATACTTTAAAAAATCAATATTTTTTGTGCCATCATACCTAATTCCAGCAATTAAATTTCATTCTTTAGAATCACTCTGAAACCATTCACATAAGGTAAAACCATAGAAAAATTCGTGTCTTGAGGCATTCAAATGTAATAAACATCCAATAATATTTTAAAACTCTTTCTAATCAACTTCCTTGACTTCTCCATCTTTAGAAAACTTGGTTCCCCCTGAAATTGGTGTGGAACCTAGTTTCAAATTTTCCAAACCAAAATTCTTCAGAAGTTCCTCAGAATACTTCTCTTGAGAAAGAAAAATGTGGTTCCTCTTCTATATGATTTGTAACCCTAGAAAGTATTTCATTTCTCCCAGCATTGAAATCACAAACAACTCCTTCATCTCTTCAGCAAATATTTCACAATATCTTTCATCATTTCTAGAAAAGATAATTTCATCAACATAAACAATTACAATGAGAGAATACCCATGACATTCCTTTATGTAATTATTATTTTCAACTCTTCTTTTCCTGAAACTCATATTCCTTAAGCAAGTACCTAGTTTGCAATACCATACCCTTAGAGCTTGTTTTTTACTATACAAGGATTTCTTCATCGTACACACATAAAATTAATTTTTTACAACAATAAATCAACAAGGTTGTTCAATGTAAATTTCTCCATCAAGATTTCCATTTAGAAATGTGGACTTCACATGCATTTGAAATATTTTGTAACCTTATTTTCTAGCAATTGAAATAAATATTCTGATAGTTTCCAATCTAGCCACTGGAGCAAAGGTCCCATCAAAATAAACACCTTCAATTTGGGAGAAACCATTGCACACTAATATTTCCATGTTCATTATCACATCTCCTTATTCATTCAACTTGTTCTGGAAAACCCATTTCTTAGAAATAACATTTTTTTCATCCGACTTGGGTACGAGTTCCCAAGTATCATTCTTTTATATCTGATCAAGATCTTAATTCATATCCTCAATCCATTCTGGATGCTCAAAAGCTTCATTTACATCATTTGCCTCAACTTTTGAATACAAAGAAGTATTTGTAATGGCATTTCTTATTCATATTGTTTGAACCCTATGATGTCGATCACCAATAATGTTTTGATCATGTACTTTCTTCCTCATCCTAGGATGAGTTGTTTGAATTTAATCCTCGTCACTTGAAATTTCTGAGTCTCATTCTTCTTATTGAGTGGGATTACCACTATTGGTAGCATTATCAGAATCTTTAACAAGACTTTCCTTATCCTTATCATCTTCTATATCAAAAAAAGTATTCTTTTCTATATAAACATCTTTAGTAACTTACACATCATCAGAATCGATGATTCTTATAGTTTTTTTGTTGAAACAACTATACCCTCTTCCTTCTAGAGTATAGCCAAGAAAAATTCCATCATCACCTGCTTCTGAGATTTGTTACAAACCTTTTGTTTTTCTGGAAACAAAAAAACACATCTCTTAGCAAGATGTCTAGTCTGTTCACATCTTTCACAAACAGTTTCCAATGGTTGGAACTTATTTTCAACTTTCACACCATCCATCTCTAATTTATTCTGAACATCCTTCTCATACTTCACCTTTTGAGAGTATTCACTCGCCCCTCAAACCATGTCTTTCATAACTTTTGGAATATTAGTAATTTGGTTGATTGAACCAACACATGTTTTAAGTGTTTCTGAATCCACCAAAGTACAAGAAGTAACCATAGAATGAATATTTCCCACTAAAACTTATATACTAATCTGAGTTCTAAACATTCTTCTCAATAACCTTTTTAATAGAAATCTTCCTACCATCAGCCTTCCTATTTTCAATCATAACATTTTTCTTCTACTCATACTTTGTTCAGACTTATCAGTACCAGAAATATTAGAAATCTTTTTGGACTCAGGATTTTAATGTACTTCTGATTTCTTAACATTGCTGACTTTAGCCACATACATAGCCTTTCCAGCTTTGTTCTTATCAGAACCAGTTTCGTCTTTACTCTCAACCTTTTAAGGTAACATTTGTGGATCCTTCTTTGGTTCATCATTACTAGAACTTTCACCAACTTCTGGGATAGATTATTTGAAACGGATATTCATTTCTTTAGCTTTTGAAAGTTTCTATTGTACAAGTTCCAACTCTTCTTCATTTTCCTTCAGCTTTACTTCAAGATGATCATTACTATTATTTGAATTCTCTAGATAATTCTTCAAACCATTCATCTTCTTTCCCATCTTGATTTTCTAATCAGGAAAACCTTATTGACTATTTAAGGTGGAATTTTCATTTATCAACTTCTTGTTTTCCTTCACAAGCCTTCTGATCATTCAAAGACATTATTTCAACTTTTCTTTCATATGATATTCAAGTTGAGTTTCTTCTTCTTCAGAATTTTTTCTCCCACAATCTTTATTATTTACTACTACAATAAAGTTATTCTCTCTATATTTCCTAGAAAATTATTTCTTATATTTAGCTTCTCTATCTTCTTCCTCTTCATTTTTAGAAAAAAATATTCTCCTTTTTGATTTGAAGAACTTTTTATCCTTACCCTTTTAAATATATTTATCTTTGTTAGCTTCTTTCTTCCATAGCCTTCTTGTCCTTTTCCCATCATCATCACTATCTTCTACTTTATTCTTTTGAGGACTGTTAGCCAAAAAGTAACCAAACACTCCACGCTCAAATAATTTCAAGGGAAGTTTCCCTTTGTATTTCCCTGTACCTCCATTCAAATTCAAAGAAAACAATGGTAAAATATCATCAAAAAATTTATATACCTCATCTTCAGAATCAGATTCACTAGAATCATCTACAATAAGAGCCTTCTTTGACTTCTCTTTCTTTGTATCCTTGAATGAAATTTCTCTATCAAATTTTTTTTTATCTTCATAGTCTTCTCCCTTATCATTTCATTAGTAATGAGAGTGCTATGAAAATCATCTAGAGATAGTGTTTTAGGGTCTCTGTCTTCTAATGAAGAAACTTTAGCGTCAAACTTGTCGGGTATAATTCGAAAGATATTTTCAACAACTATAAAATCTTCCAACTTTTCACCAAGACATCTGATTATACTAACAATTTCATTTACCCTAGTAAAGAAGTCCCCAATAGATTCATATTCTTCCATTTTCAAGTATTCATACTTCAACCCCCAGAGTTGTTGTTTTTCCTTCTTCAAATTTTTATTTCCTTCCTAGATATTCTATAACTTATCCCAAATTCCTTTAGTTGTAGCGACGTCATTCACACCTAGAAACTCACTCTCAGAAAGAGTTGAGAGTAATGAATTTTTAGCACTTCTAACATTCTCAAGATTATTCTTATCGGCTGGTGTAATAGGAACCATGTCATAAATAGGAGTAAATCTATCAATTTTAGTTTCAAGAAATTCATACCCAAGATACATAAGATAAGGCATCATTCTATCTTTCTAGATATGATAATTCTTTCCATCAAATATCGGAAGCCTCTTACTGTTCACCCAATTCATACTTTCCATCAAAACTTCTCTTCAAAACTTCATCAAAGAACAAATGAAGGTAACCTTCCCTCTGATACTAATTGTAGTTCCCAGTTAGGATCCAAGTATCACTAAGAGGGGTAGGGGTGAATCAGTGATATCAATTTTCTTTTTATGTTTCTTTTTTTTTAAACAACCATCACCTCCTGTTCAAGATTTTCTTCCCTGCTGAGCACACACAACCACAGGAACACCTGATTTACAAGGTTCACTACTCAACAAGAGTAGCTACGTCCTTTGTATGGTATGGAAACAATCTTGTACCACATGATCCACTAGAAAACAATCATTTTATGTGTAATACAATGAGTAGGATATGCCCTAAAAATAATGTATCACTTTGAAAACAATCCCACAGTGTGTGTGATCCCTCTTAGCATAAATAGGGTAATGCAATTATTCTGTACTTCTTAATGAACGTTCAAAATTAAAATCCTTCAAAAAAATCCTTCACTTTCTAACCTGGAAGCTGGTAAGAACCTCCTAGTGCAAACAACTTACGTGCCACACCCTGTTTCCACACTTCCCTACTTGTGCACCACCTGCATGCGTGCCACTTAGCTTTTGAAACTACCTGCTATCACACCACTAACTACTTGCGCACCACTATTATGCATAGCTCACAACATTCACGCCATATTTGGATTATACACACCACACTTTATGAACACACCTCCCTGTTTGTGTGCCTCATACAACTTGTGCGCCACTTCTTCTTGTATGTCACTTTGCTTGCATGCCACTCAGCTTGTTCACCTTGTAAATAACTCATTACTTGCCTGGCACTTTAGCTTTTGGGCCACTTTCTACTACTTGCATGATCATAGATCAAATATTTCTCTTAAGTGTTGTGAATTAAAAAATGAGGAGGGTAGTCATCCATTTATAGGAATTTTGGTGACTTGCGTGCCACATACCCTTGCGGGTCATTCCTACTTATGTGCTGCTCTATCACTCTCTCGTCGCTCAATCACTTATGCATCACTCCATAACTAGCACATACCTTTATTTCCTTTTTCATATTTTGATAAGATGATGTTGAAATATGACTTTCATGCACATACACTTGTGTGCCCCTTACACATGAACACCACAGATTCGCGCCAATCTTTAACTTGTGTACCAATTCATTTCCTTTTTCATATTTTGATGTGTTTATATTAAAATATGACTTGAGCGCACATACACTTGTGTGCCACTTATACTTGAATTCCCCACTTGTGCACCACTTTTCACTTGCGTTCCACTTCATTTCCTCTTCCAAAAACACTTATTTACTCCCCCTATTCATTATAAGTCATTCATCATAAGTTCTCCAAACTTATGATATTTGTGGAAAACAAATTTGCAAAGAATTATCATAGTTTTCAAGGATTTTACGATGTGAATTGATTTATACTCATTTGAAAAGAAAAAGATAATACTCTGAAAAAAGATTACTCTTCAAACTTCCTTCTCCATCCAACTTGCTCACAATAGCAGGCTCGGCCCACTGGGCCATGGGTTCAGCCCGGTCTACCCTGCTTGGCATAGCCCTCTGGGCCATGGAACTGCTCAGTGCACTGGCTATCTTAGGGGGATTCTCGAATCCTGAATGGCTTGGCCATTTGATGTCTTCAAATAGTGGTTCCAGTTGGCGATGCTTCACCTGGCTGGTCGGCATGGACTGATTGCCTGCGAGAACCGTGGATCACGGGTCTGCCCTCCCCTGCGACATGGAGTCGTGGCCCTCCTCTAAAGCTCTCTTTCTTGGTATGTCGTTGTCATCAATGTGGCTTTCGTCGGCCGGCCTCCATAGTCGGTCGTAGTGCCTTCAGTCACTGCCTACTCTTAGCGGTCGTCGGGATCCAGTCACCACCTTCTCCAGTCGTCGTTGCCACAATGCCGACAAAGCTTCTGCGGGACTCTTATGAAGCAATGGAGGTTCGTTTTCTCATCCTACTATGCCTACGTTCCACCTAGGTCACTGCCATCACTACATGGCTCCGAGTTTGGCCTTTCTTCCTTGTTGCTTGGTACCCCACAAAGAACACAACCAAATCAAGAACAATGGAGATTTTGGGCCTTGTTTAGTCCATCATGCTCCCTCCATGTTAGAATTATAACAAGGGAAGAGTTGAAACATTATTGAGAGATATGAATTCATAAACTATTATAAAAAAAAACCCTTACCTTGAACGAATTGTAAGACGTTGCAGATAAGGGGGATGAACTCGTGCTGGAAGGTGTTCATCATCGCTCGACATTGTTCGTTTTGAATCCTCCAATGGTCTTCAAACCTCCATTATATATTGGTGGAAGACATCGTTGGAACATCGATAAAGCTTCATCTCATGATTCCCTAAAACTCAAGACTAAAAACTGTTTAAATAGAAGGGAGATAAGTTTAACTCACCAGACAATTATTGTGGTTCATTAATGAATTTAATTAAGGAACTTATTAATCTCCCAACGGTGTTGTTACACAACAAAGTGTAACTAGACATTAAATTATCTGACAAACTAATAGCCCCACCATCGTCGATCATTGGTTACAGAGAAAGAAATAAAATTACTCACTGTGTTATTTTATAATTTTTTTAAAATGTTCAAAAATTAACTTTTTCATCTGACTTTTTTCAAACAAATATAAGATTCCCTTAATCGAATATCAGCACTTCAAATTCAATAGTTCCCTCAGATTTTTAATCTGAGCACCGGTTCAAAACATAGAAATCATCACTCGCATGGTTATGAAACGTACCTTAAAAAAAGTTCAAAATTTTTTTTTGGGCACACCAGGCATCGGAATCACATGCTGCAAATTTTCACATATTCATAATAATCCTAAATAATTTAAAAATAATTATTTTTAAATTACAGTTCTTTATAGTTCAAATTTATTAATTTTATTTTTTCTATTATTCCACTATGTGTTGATTTGTTCTTGAATTTTGTAGATTATATTAAATTAAAGAGTTTGGAGAAAATGTTGTTTCTAGATAGAATTGAAGACACTTCATATCATAAATCTTCATTTTTATAACATGAAACATTGAAGAGGTAAATAATGTTTTACTAGAAATTGCCTTATCCAATTCACAAACCTCATTTGATCTGTGAATTTTCCAAACCAATTAAAATCATGTTATGAATTTAATTCACCATGTGAACCTCTCAGGTGGTTTCACCGATTACATCTTATTGAATAATCAAAACAAATCATGTCTGGTTACAAGATAGGAATCATGGAAGAATCAATCTATTAGGGAATTAACTTTTGATTACAAGATGTTAAATATTCATTCAATATGTGAATTTTCATGATAAAATCCCATTATAAGGGTCTCATTCCAAGTAATGAAATTAATGAACATTCACATAATGAACCTTTTTTCCTTTAAATAACCATGCCCCATGATATTTTGGACGATAATCCCTCTTATCTTTATTTCACCTTTCATTAGTTTTCAGTTGTTTTATTGAAGTTGTTGTCCTTTACACATTCCATTTTACACCCCGAATAAGTTTATTTTCAATTATAATTATAATTGAGTTTTTATTTATCTCTTATTAATTAATTTGTTTCAATTTTTCTTGTTTTAATTTAAATAATTTAAATTTTTTTTCTCTACATCTAATATACTTCTTCTATACATGAATTACTCTATTTTCACTATGCATGGCTAATTCGATTGGATTTTGGATCAAATATTATGGGATATAGGAACTTAAATGAATTATAAATCATAAATTGTGTAATCCTATTGGAAAGTAATTAGATTAAGAATTCAATCTCATCTCATTCTTCTATATGAACCTTGCCTAGGGAATTGTGAAGGAAAAAAACTAATCATATTGGAAAAAATGGGTGATGAAGAAATAAATTCAATTCATTTTTCGCTATAAAAGATTCTACATAAAGAACATAGATTCATAATTACTTTTGGATCAAAGATTGGTTATTGGATTAGGTAAAAAAATAATTTGATCAAAATTAATTGATAATATTTGACCAAATTTTATGGCCAATTCTATTTGAATCATACAGTTTTGGGTTAATGACCTCTCTTGAATGAACTCGCTAAAATCTATTTTCAAATAACTTTTTATCAATTACAATTTAATTCGAATATTTTAAATTAAATATACTAATTCATTTTTCAATGAAGAGTCAACTTAGGTATTAGAATTTCAGTGTCACCAATCACTCTTTTCGTCACTATATACCCAACCCCATACTACCAATATTCTACTATTATTCATTGTAATTTTAATCGAGAAAAGTAAAATTTCAAAAAAAAAATCAACTAAAGGATTTAATGATGTCATGTAATGGCCCAGACCGCTCTAGTCTATTACTTTATCGAAATTTGGTGTTTGGGGTGTGTTGGGAGGTCAGGGTGACTGATTTAAACACTTTTACAAAATTTTGAATTTTGGGAATTGTTTTTCTAGAATGAAAGATCATTCTAATATTATCTCGTTCCAATGGTGACAAGTTCCAATGCTAGCTCATTCCAACAGTAGTTCATTCCAAGGTAGATCATTCCAACAGTATCTCGTTCCTATGGTATCTCATTCCAACTGTGACTCTTCTAATGGTGACTCAACTAATGGTGAATCATCCAATGGTGACTCCTCCAATGGTGAATCATCCAATGGTGACTAATACAATGGTGACTCATCCATGGGTGACTCGTACAATAGTGACTCATCCAATAGTGAATCATCCAACGGTGACTCTTCTAATAGTGACTCATGAATAGTGTTTCCATCTTCCTATAGTATCACCCATTTGATGTTATATTTTATCTATAATCACTTCATAGCCTTGTTTTAATATATTTAAGGCTGATTCAAGTCCCATAATTCCTAACTAAATTTACCTAAGGGTCTTGTTTTCTTTACTCAGTCAAAATGTGTAGTCTTGACAATATCCACCTTTAGTGGAAAATCTAAACCACTTTTCCATTTTGATTTTCCAATGGGTAAATATATATTCAATTCTCATTCATCCTTATCATTTTCCTTGGTATGGGACACCCATATTTCTTCCTCCTATAGGAGTTGCACGATCTAACTACAATCCATGGATCGTGTTCCCTTGTAGATTAATGCAGAATGCACACACCCTATTTTGGTTCCACCTAGAAGTGTCTATTAGTCCTTGATATAAGGTTTTTTCTACCTATGTTTTTCAAGGTTCCTCGATCTGTTTTCCTACCATTTATTCCTTCCATGTTAAATCATGTGATCTTCATGTTTCTAATGGATCTTTCTTGGGTGTGGGTTGATACGGTTGTGTCACGACATCCTCAGGTGTATGCAGTCATTCTGGATAGGTTATCATGAACCATTTTGTTGTTTATGCTCAGGAAAAGAATGTTGAAAACCTTTTAAGTAAGGGGATTCACGGCTTTTTGTTATATTTAAAAGAAATCCTATAGTTATCATGATTTAACCATTTGGATCACAATTAAATGGACATAATAATTATTTAAACCTGATTAAAGAATTGGTATCAATTTCTTAGCGATGTCATTGCCTCTTGATTTTCTACATATTGTGATATCTATTATTTACTTGTTTAGCCTATCGTTCTTGATGGAAATTGGTAAATAAAATAAAGCTGTAAATAATTTCTAATTAATTGACTAACTGTTTAAAGATTCATGTAAATGAATATATTTTTTGTCGTTGTAATTTGATAATAATCAAGTAGATAAAAGTATGCATGTTTAAATGAATTTTTTGAGTAACTTGAATCATGTTGGTGCTTATAGATAAACAAATTAAAGGAATGTTAAATTAATTGTTTAATTAATTTGTGACAGCTTGATAATATTTTTTCTTAGGTTTTAGGTAGTTGGAACCTATGATAATGAATAGTTTAATTCAAGATTGAATAAGAACCTATTATATGAATAAAATATAATTTCATTATAGGGACTGACATTCCTACTTTTTGTAAAGACCAAGTTCCTTGTGCTTTGGAGCCATGTTATCTTATTGTGTGTGTAGGATAAATTCCTTTTTAGGACCAATAGACCAATTTCTATGTTTTTTATTTTTCTTCTACTTATGATGTGACATCATCCTAGGATGGTTGAGCCAAGAGGGTTGTTGTGGTGTGTGATTAAATGATTCCTAGTTGTTGTGGTAGTAGTTAATTCCTAGAGTGGTGAGATGTATTAGTTTATGTATGTGGGTGTTAGGGAGGAAACCATATTTGATTTAACCGTTTGAAACTAGTCTTAACCGTTGATGTGAAAGTTGGATCCTTGTTGAATCTGGGGTTAGTTTATTTTATTTACTTTCCCCACAGCTTGAGGCAGATGTCCCTTCTTACCATCATTCCAAAAGAGTCAAAGAAATGTGGGGCATTCCACATGTTTTTTGTATCTAGCTTCTCAAGGATGGATGGGTATATTCTCCTTCTATATGTGTAAAAGACTCAATGGGAAGTTCTCTACTCACCGTGTTGAGCTCAATCTTTTTGTTATCTTATAAAGATTTCCTAGAATACCAAGAAATATGGAAATATAGAATTTGAAAATTTTGTTAATAAATGAATAAATATTTAACCCATGGGGTTGGAGATTGTCTGGATTTAATGTTGAGGTGCTATTTCTAAGGAGTCATCGACTAAATTTGGTTATTCTTAGAGGTCATGGAACTTTGTTGTCATTATAATGAAATGTAATGTGGAATATCATAATGGTCAACTAATGGTTAAAGAATTAGTTAACAACCTGTGGATTCTAATCCTAGGTCATTCCCATAGTGTGGTCGTGAGCTATATTATATCATGTTCATTTTGTGTTTCTATATGATACTCCACCATGTCAGTTAGGGAAACTAATACTTTGGGGATTCTGAGCCTTTGGGGTGTGTTCCACCACATTTAGGTGGGAGGGTGGATGGATGACTACCCCCTTTTTACCCACTCTCTTCTCTTATTAGTTAGGTGTGTTGTTATACACAGTGTTCAGTTTTCCCTATATATGTGTGTAGAGGTTTGCAATATATTTTGGTTATTTCACACACATATATTATGGATACAGTTTCCTATGAACTACTATAGGTGTGACATATATTGGCTATGATGGCTTGAGGATCCTTACTTAGTGTATGTGTTGTGATGGTATGAGATATAATACATGACATATGATACACGTTATATGAGTTATGGTACTCTCAAAAAATACTTGGTTACGTTTGGTTATGTGGATGTGGAGGTTGTATTGCTTGAGGTGCATGTTGTGGTGCTTCTCCAAGGTGTCTTCGCGCTAGCCTTTTTTGAGAGAAATGATTAGAACGTATGACGTTGCGGAAAATCAGAAAACCAGTGGGGAAGTGGTAGCAGGGTACCCTTGATATTGTTTATTATATTATATACTCATGTATATGACACTTTATGAGAGTATCCATGGTGATGCTGGAAAAAGAGTATACCTATTTAGGTGATGAGTTAGTTTCTCTTTTGGTTTATTGTTATTTAGCATGATCTCATAACTTTTTCATGAGTGGCTTCTAGGAGGATCCTACTAAGTAAACTATTATACTCACCCTGTGTTTATATAAACTACTTCTTAGGTCAGTTGCAGAAGGTTGGAGATAAGGCTGGTTTCTACTATCTTGGGGTTTCTAGGCGTTTTTTGTGCTTCGTGGTCGCTATCATTTTACTTTATTTTGGTACTTTTAGTTATCACATTCAAATGTAGTAGTTCTTTCATGAAATTACATATGTTCACTTTGGTTTCATTTACTTTTTGGTCTGATCAGGATATGGTTTGATTCTATCTTATATTTCTATTTTTCATGTGTTCTCTTAGAGGGTAATTCCTCTCATATGTATTTTTATTATACCCTCGTTGCTAGTTTCCAACCTGGGGCCAACGGGATGCTGAAATCAAGGGGTCACTATCTCTCTCCACCCATTTCCGGCCCAAGAGGGGTACAATTTGAGGGGATTATTCATGACAGAGATGTATCAGAGGTTTGGTTGATCGATAAGACAGAGTTTGGAGTTAGGAATAGGTTAGGTTGGATGGTTTGTTAGGGAAATGGTGTTAGTTATGTTTAGAAAGTGTTGTAAACATGGTCGACTGGCTAAGACATGGGTATTTAGGCCCCCTGTGATCTGAGTCATAAACCTATAAGTTTATAGTGGATACTAAACGAGGTGATACTAGTTTCTGGGCAGAAACCTAGGAAAGTATCAAGCATCATTCTTCTTTTCATCCTTGTTTGAATGTGTATACCATGGGGTAGGTTAAACTAAGATGAATAAAAGAGACCAATTCATTAATGATAAATTCTTTCATACTCTTGGTTTATGATCTCTATCTATTATTCCTTTTGTAGATATGTCTTTAGATTGATGACCTCATTAGGTTTCTATAGAATATGTCCAATAGGTTGAGTCAGCAGATCATAGTAGAGAAAAGTTCCAAGTCAACAACACTTGGAGGAGTATACACTGAGTGTTTCATCACGAGAGTCTGTAGAAGTATGATGGCTATATTTTAGATTCTATCATAGAAGACTAGTTGTAGGAGGTTGAGATATCTTTCAGTTCAATATTTTCTCAATAGGAGAACTAGGTATCATTGGATGTGATGATGCTTTGTGGGGAAGCATGGAAGCTATGTTTTTGGTTCCATAGAGATCTCATGGAGTTGGAAGTCTTGTGGGAGAAGTTCCGAGAGTAGTTCAGAGTATATTTTATTTCTTCAAACACAAAGGTGTCTAGATTCTTGGAGCTATTTACCCTTCAGTAGGGGAGCTCCAGTGTACGGAAGTTTGGGATCCATTTCAAAAACCATCTATGATATTCTTTGAACCCGTTGCCAGATGAGGAGGCTAGGGAAAGGAATTTTGAGTAGGATTTTCATCTACAGATCCAGTGATAGGTCCCCACATTTATGCTAAAAATATCTTGAGGTTTTAGAGAGGTCAGAGGTCTTAGAGGGGATGTTAACCATAATAGGATAATCATTAGAGGGTAGTCATCGTGATTCCATAAGAAGTAGTGTTGTGGTTAGGGATATAAAATTTTCATGGTAGAAGAGTTTCTGTTTGGTTAGGGGTAGTTCCATGCCCTCAAATTATTGTTTCTCTAGGGTCAGTGGATATTAGTCATATGCTAAGGGATCATGCACGTTTTTTCTTGTGAAAAATGTAACACCCCAAGCTTCCACGGTACGTTTCACTTCGAATAATGCAATAGCGTGTGTTGTACGCAACCTCGAGCTCTAACACACACCACAATGAATTAAACTAGACGTTTTGAATAGTAATACCTACTTTTTGAAATTTTATAAATTTTATTTATCAAAATGGACTTCATTTTTGGATTCGGAATATCGAAATTAGCCTATGTTGAATTTTTGGTATTTTTCGGAGAACTTCTAATTTTTTATGAATAGTGAAAAATACTTAAAAACAACTTTTTAAATCAAAATAATTTATAGTGATAAATTATACTATTTAGTGGTTTTAAAGTATAATTAGAATATATTTTTACCATTTTATCCAATGGTGGTCATTAGAATTAATTTAACATTGAAATTGGACACAAACAATTGTCAATCTTTTGATATAAATTGTTTCTTAAAACACGCTATTTGTTGTGACAGCGGGAATTAATTATAAAATTAATTAATGCAACTTATATGTTTGTAATTTTTTAAAATAGACATCATTTTTGAATTCGGAATATCAATTACAGCTTAGGTTGAAATTTTGGCATTGTTCTGAAAAACTTCAATTTTTGATGAATAGTGAAACCACTAAGTGGTAGTTAAATAACTGATTTTTCGTTTAAATGAAATATTACCACTTCTGTGATTTGATTTTCAAAAATCCGAAATACATGGTTGTCATTAAGAAGTAAAATGTGGTTCAATGAGATCAAAATAATTTTTTGGTGAATAGTAACTTTTAAGTTCTTAATCGCGATTAGAGGTAATTAGTGTAGTTTAAGGTAAAAATAATGTTTTAATAATATGAGATGAGCTTAACACTTGTCCTACTCCTATTGTATGAGTCATGGCCGACCAAGACAACCCATGGGTCAACTTGGGGACCCCATGGATCCACTTTGGTTGGAAAATGACATTAATATATATTTATTTAATGTTAAAATTAAATTGACACAAACATGAGTTGTTTTACTAAAACAGATTTTAAGTGGGGTTACACAAGTCCAAATTTTGACTATAAATATTCATTAGAAAGATAAAAAGATTTCATACATCATAGTATTTTTTTTATAATTTTTAGACATTAAATAAATTAAATTATTTATGACATAATTATGATGCAGCAATGACCTCATTATTTAACGATTTTAATAAAATAAAACGATAATGTAAAATCCAAGGCTTACACTTGTACAATGACTATTGGATGGGTAGATTTTGAACCCTTATCACCTTATCCACGAAGTATATAAGTGTGGGACCTTTAGAATCCAAAAAGCATTGTGTAATAATGTAACATTTCAATCTTTCCAAAAGAGCCCCTCCTCTCCTCTTATAAAAGGCCCCCACCTCTACCACCTTATTCACACTTTCAAGAATTTTGGTTCGGCCAACCTCTGCCTAAATACTATCCTAACTCATCTACCTTCATCCTATAAGCTTTAATTTAGTCATATATCCATCCTAAAGAGTTTTTTTGATCAAACCAAAAGGAAGAACCCGAAGAAGAGGTAACGTTTTCATCACCCTCTTTCAAGTTTCTTTCTTCTTCCACTCCCTCTTTGTTCATTATTTCAATTCTAAAATTATAACTCCAGTATCTTATATATACTGTGATGTTATTATAAATATGGAACAACCATATTCAGTATTCTACGCATCATTTGAATGACATGTCACCATACGTGCGTACGTACGGCTTACCGTCTCCACGTCGTGGTGTAATTGATATTCAATTTTTTATTATTTATATAGGTATAAAAATGATATGTAATTCATGTAAATAATAAATATAACATGATAATGATTCTCTATATATAATTTACTATCCAATTATATATTATTTTAATATCAAAATAATGATATTTTCGCTCGTGCGTACGTACGGACTACCGTCTCCACGAACGCGATGAGATTCATTCTCCGTCGTATCCATTCAAGTATAATTATCATTTGATGATTTAAAAATAATTTTTAAGGACATGATATCATTTTGGATATGAATAAGATACAACCTATCCATGAAAAACCTGACTTACGTAACAAAACATATAAAAGAAAATGAGTAAGTTGACACCCGAAACAACGATAAATCTAAGATATTGTTAACAAAGAAATGTTAAAAGATCATATATTATATCATATGAATGTATATGATTCTTTTATAATTTAATAACAATTATTTCACCATTATACAGGAGGTTAACCTACCCCAACCAAGGAAAGGTACAAGGTAATGGAATTTCTTAACCCAATTTCCATTCTTTGGGTTAATCTCCTACTTTCAAATTATGTCATGATATTATTATGTCCTATCTTGTATTTGTACTTTATTTATGTGTAATTGTAGTGAATACACATAATAGATCTATTTTATTTAAAAAATTATTTGTAAGGGAATTTCTTAACCCAATTTCCATTCTTTGGGTTAATCTCCTACTTTCAAATTATGTCATGATATTATTATGTACTATTTTGTATTTATACTTTCTTTATGTGTACTTATAGTGAATACATATAATAGATCTATTTTATTTAAAAAATGATCTTTGTAACGGAACTTCTTAACCCAATTTCTATTCTTTGGGTTAATCTCCTACTTTCAAATTATGTCTTGATTTGTAAGGGAACTTCTTAACCCAATTACCATTCATTGGGTTAATCTCCTACTTTCAAATTATGTCATGATATTATTATGTCCTATATTGTATTTGTACATTCTTTATGTGTACGTATAGTGAATACACATAATATATCTATTTTATTTTAAAAATGATCTTTGTATGGGACTTCGTCTCAATATCCTTTCATTGAGGCATATTTGGTTTTATACACAACTTTCTTTTATACGGTGTATAAACCCCTTTGAATTTTACGTTTATCCAAAAGGAATCTTTTTTATACGAAGCGTTTTACTAAACGACAAAAAGGGAATGTTTTTATTTCCGTACTTATGTGGTGACAACGACTTCTCTGCCTCCATGACCATTATTTGAGTTTCGGCTTCCTCTACAAGCCATACCTTTTTTTAAAAGAAAAATAAATACCATGTTTTACCTTTCTTTTATTTTGGTATTGAAAATGGTTTTGAAAGTGTTTTTATTATATCAATGTGTTGTATTGATATCTTGTGATTGAAATGTGGAAATGTTATGTTTCCTTTATGCATGTTTTATGTGATACGATTATGTTATGTTTTATGATATGTTTAAACCTATTCATATGAGGAATGCATTGGACTTAATAAGTGACGGGTGGATCCCGCTATAGCTCCTCGATGCATCGGCAGGTCTCATGAGACAAACTAGTGTCTTGGCACGAGGCCTTGACAAAATCTTATTTTTGGTCTTGGCACGAGGCTTTGACTACATGGTTATGATAGTCTGGAATTATGCATTCCATCATTATGAAAGTGGTTATTGATATTTCATGTGATTATTCGACCAGTAGAATATCCATGTGAAGAAGTGAATGGCATTATCTCATTTTACATTTTCCATATTATGTTGATGTTCAAGTTTAAATGGCTTTTGTTTTAGTTATACATTGCCTTAAATGTTAATGTTTATTTATGAAAGCTTCCGCAATATTGTTATCCTTACTGAGCATCTGAGCTCACCCCTTTCAATGTTTTAATATTTTCCAGGATGTGAAGAAGTATTTTATGAATGAACTGCAGGGATTGTCAGAAGAGGATATGAGTGTGGACTATGGAGACTTTGTTATTGTAGTTTTTCACTTTATGATGTAATGTAACGTTTACGAATGTATCTAGTGTTTCCAAGGCTACTAAACTAATTGGTCTTTCGAGACTTGATCTTTTGTGATCATGCCAATGTTACGAAGTAATGCACCGACTCTGGGTAGCTCGGGTCAGGGCGTTACAGTTGGTATCAGAGGAAGTTTAGTACAAACCTTGGACGCTAGATTTAGATAAAATCTGATTAGAGCACGTAGACCTAAGATGAACATTGAGGATTAGTATAGAAGAACTTAATAGAATTTTGGTATTGTAGAGATTTTGTGAGTTTTCCGAGCAATACATCCCTGTCTGGATACGAGCAGGTAGAGGCGGCTCTGGCACAGATGTACCTAGGGGTAAAACCTGAAAACACCGCTTTGAGCTAGACTCGAACGGGAACTGGTGCACGACAACGGGCCTTGCTGCACTCTTGGTTACGACACTCCCGGGGGATATGCTTAGGATAATTCTCGTTTTCTTTACAAACCACTATGAACGGTTGTGAGTATATACTTACTCAAATAAAACCTTTTTTATGATTATGGATTATATCCATAAATAGTTCAATTTATGTTAAGTGTTTTACAAGTATGGAATTATGTATTTTGATTCATAAACTAATCCAGTTTATGCCATTATTTAGAAATGGCGCCTAGTGGAAGGAATGGAAACCGTATCAATGCACGCACTTCGTGTAGGGTTTTCCCTCCTGCTCAAGATAATTATGGTGGAGCTAGTGATAAAACTGGTGCTGATCAGATTCTCACCGTACTAGGACAACTCACACAGGTTATGAATAATAACTTTACTCGTATGGAGCACTCTGATCCGCAACGTGGAGGATCAATGCTAGACCGTTTCATGAGGCAACAACCACCAACCATAAATGGGAGTACAAATCCTATAGTAGCTGAGCAATTGATAAATTACTTAGAGAAAATATTCCATTCCTTGGGGAGTAGTGAAAGGGAGAAAGTTGTCATGGCAGTTTACTACCTCACTGGAGATGCCGATCAATGGTGGTCACTAATTCAAAACACAAAGGAAGATGATGAATTAAAAAACATGGAATGGAAGGAGTTCAATGAGCTGTTCTTAGAAAAATACTTTCCTCGAGTCCATCGAGCGGATATGGAAAGGCAATTTCTGAGTCTGAGGCAGAAGGAGGATGAGAATGTTGCAAAGTATGAGGCCAACATTACAAGGTTAGCGAGGTATGCTGCAGATTATATACGTAACCCAAGAGGTAAGATTGATCGTTTCTTTGATGGGTTAAAACCATTTCTCCGTCGAGCTTTAGTATCACAATCCTTCTCATCATACGAAGATATTGTCTCGTGTGCTATCAAGACAGAAAAGGAATTCTCTAAGTCTTATGACAATAGAGTAAAGTAAGAGAAGAAGAGAATGGTGGAACAAGAGACAGATAAAGGGAAAAAGGGAAAGAAGGATTTTCCATTATGTGATAATTGTGGGAAGAATCACCCTGGTACTTGCCTAAAAGGAATGAGAGTTTGTTATAAATGTGGAGAAAAGGGTCACCAGGCTTGTGATTATAAGGGAAAGAAAGAGGCTATCAAAGTTGAATGCTACAATTGTAGAGAAATGGGGCATTATGCAAATGAATGTCCTAAGCGTCAGGGAAACTTACCTCAGAAAAGGCCAAGGGATCAAGGACAATCTTATGTTGTTACTACAGTTGAAGTGGAGTAATTAATGTATTGGTGCTTTTGGACTCATGGATTATATTCTGGTTATTAGAATAATGTGATATATATATAAGGATTGTACTGCAGTACTTGTTGATTTCAGTAAGGTTTTAATATGCTGAAGGTAATTATATTTTTAGTATGTGACAATAAGAGAAACTTTACTTTGTTTTGGGAATCTGATAAATTGATTTTGGAATTAAGATACCTTTTAGAGAAAGTCTAGACAGAGGTATTTTGGATAACTATTAAGGTTGGAATGGATTAAGTTGAACCATGGATAGTATTGTTTAAGGTTAAAGCATTTCTGAAGATTATTTTTGGAATATTATAATACTATAGTTTTAGGAAAAGGACAAACTGCAGGGTGGGGAATAACCCGTCGCATCGGACAAAGCTGCAGGAATCGAACCCACAACCATAGTACGACAAGCCTTTATTTCCTACCACTGGCCTACAGGAAGTCCCTGGTTATTACAAAATAATTTTACTAATCTAAATGGTATGTGTTAACATTTGGGACCTTATACAATTAGGATAAATAGAATATTTTTGAGTTCTGTTACCATTTGGAGTAAAAGTTGGGTTTGTGGTAAAAATTTATTAACGAATGAAAGTATACATAATAAGTATGTATATACCCTTACGTTCTTAGTAAATCTCCTAAATAAATTCCTCAACATTATAAAAGGTAACTTAAAACAAAAATGTTGTCGGTTAACTTTTCCAACTGGGGATTCAATGACCGTTTAACCAATCACAAGTTTGTGATTTTCTTGTGGTTAAACTTTCTCCTAATCCTGTTTTCTATAAATCTCCATTAGACCTTGATGGTTTGTTTCTCCTCCATATCCATATTTTCATAGAATCCTAGAATGGGCTATATCGGGTGACCTTTGTACTTATCTTGCTTTCTTTTAATGTTATATATTTATTAACCTTATTTCCGATGTGGGTTTTCCACAAAGATATTTTCTATTTTCAACCTTTTATTTTCAAATAAAAATTTCAAATTGCGAGGACGCAATTTATTGAAGAAGGGTAGAATGTAACACCCCAAGCTTCCACGGTACGTTTCACTTCGAATAATGCAATAGCGTGTGTTGTACGCAACCTCGAGCTCTAACACACACCACAATGAATTAAACTAGATGTTTTGAATAGTAATACCTACTTTTTAAAAATTTATAAATTTTATTTATCAAAATGGACTTCATTTTTGGATTGGGAATATCGAAATTAGCCTAGGTTGAATTTTTGGTATTTTTCTAAGAACTTCTAATTTTTTATGAATAGTGAAAAATACTTAAGAACAACTTTTTAAATCAAAATAATTTATAGTGATAAATTATACTATTTAGTGGTTTTAAAGTATAATTAGAATATATTTTAACCATTTTATCCAATGGTGGTCATTATAATTAATTTAACATTGAAATTGGACATAAACAATTGCCAATCTTTTGATATAAATTGTTTCTTAAAACACGCTATTTGTTGTGACAGCGGGAATTAATTATAAAATTAATTACTGAAAATTATATGTTTGGAATTTTGTAAAATAGACATAATTTTCGAATTCGGAATATCAATTATAGCTTAGGGTGAAATTTTGGCATTGTTCTGAAAAACTTCAATTTTTGATGAATAGTGAAACCACTAAGTGGTAGTTAAATAACTGATTTTTCGTTTAAATGAAATATTACCACTTCTGTGATTTGATTTTCAAAAATCTGACATACATGGTTGTCATTAAGAAGTAAAATGTGGTTCAATGAGATCAAAATAATTTTTTGGTGAATAGTAATTTTTAAGTTCTTAATCGCGATTAGAGGTAATTAGTGTAGTTTAAGGTAAAAATAATGTTTTAATAATATGAGATGAGCTTGAAACTTGTCTTACTCCTATTGGATGAGTCATGGCCGACCAAGACAACCCATGGTTCCACTTGGGGACCTCATGGAGCCACTTTGGTTGGAAAATGACATTAATATATATTTATTTAATGTTAAAATTAAATTGACACAAACATGAGTTGTTTTACTAAAACAGATTTTAAGTGGGGTTACACTAGTCCGAATTTTGGCTATAAATATTCATTAGAAAGATAAAAAGATTTAATACATCATAGTATGTTTTTTATAATTTTTAGACATTAAGTAAATTAAATTATTTATGACATCATTATGATGCAGCGATGACCTCATTATTTAACGATTTTAATAAAATAAAAAGATAATGTAACATCCAAAGCTTACACTTGTACAAAGACTATTGGATGGGTAGATTTCGAACCCTTATCACCTTAGCCACGAATTATATAAGTGTGGGACCTTTAGAATCCTAAAATCATTTTGTAATAATGTAACATTTCAATCTTTCCAAAAGAGCCCCTCCTCTCCTCTTATAAAAGGCCCCCACCTCTACCACCTTATTCACACTTTCAAGACTTTTGGTTCGGCCAACCACTGCCCAAATACTCTCCCAACTCCTCTCCCTTCATCCTAGAAGCTTTACTTTAGTCATAAATCCATCCTAAAGAGTCCTTTTGATCAAACCAAAAGGAAGAACCCGAAGAAGAGGTAATGTTTTCATCACCCTCTTTCAAGTTTCTTTCTTCTTCCACTCCCTCTTTGTTCATTATTTCAATTCTAAAATTATAACTCCAGTATATTCTATATACTATGATGTTATTATAAATATGGAACTACCATATTCAGTATTCTACCCATCATTTGAATGACATGTCACCATACGTGTGTACGTACGGCTTACCGTCTCCACGTCGTGGTGTAATTGATATTCAATTTTTTATTATTTATATGGGTATAAAAATGATATGTAATTCATGTAAATAATAAATATAACATGATAATTATTTTGTATATATGATTTACTATCCAAATATATATTATTTTAATATCAAAAATAATGATATTGTCTCTCGTGCGTACGTACGGACTACCGTCTCCACGAACGCGATGAGATTCATTCTCCGTCGTATCCATTCAAGTATAATTATCATTTGATGATTTAAAAATAATGTTTAAGGACATGAAATCATTCTGGATATGAATAAGATACAACCTATCCATGAAAAACATGACTTACGTAACAAAACATATAAAAGAAAATGAGTAAGTTGACACCCGAAACAACGATAAATCTAAGATATTGTTAACAAAGAAATGTTAAAAGATCATATATGATATCATATGAATGTATATGATTCTTGTATAATTTAATAACAATTATTTCACCATTATACATGAGGTTAACCTACCCCAACCAAGGAAAAGTACAAGGTAAGGGAATTTCTTAACCCAATTTCCATTCTTTGGGTTAATCTCCTACTTTCAAATTATGTCATGATATTATTATGTCCTATCTTGTATTTGTACTTTATTTATGTGTACTTATAGTGAATACACATAATAGATCTATTTTATTTAAAAAATGATTTGTAAGGGAATTTGATAACCCAATTTCCATTCTTTGGGTTAATCTCCTACTTTCAAATTATGTCATGATATTATTATGTCCTATCTTGTATTTGTACTTTCTTTATGTGTACTTATAGTGAATACACATAATAGATCTATTTTATTTAAAAAATGATCTTTTTAAGGGAACTTCTTAACCCAATTTCTATTCTTTGGGTTAATCTCCTACTTTCAAATTATGTCATGATTTGTAAGGGAACTTCTTAACCCAATTACCATTCTTTGGGTTAATCTCCTACTTTCAAATTATGTCATGATATTATTATGTCCTATATTGTATTTGTACATTCTTTGTGTGTACGTATAGTGAATACACATAATATATCTATTTTATTTTAAAAATGATCTTTGTATGGGACTTTGTCTCAATATCCTTTCATTGAGGCATATTTGGTTTTATACACAACTTTATTTTATACGGTGTATAAACCCCTTTGACTTTTACGTTTATCCAAAAGGAATCTTTTTTATACGAAGCGTTTTACTAAACGACAAAAAGGGGATGTTTTTATTTCCGTACTTATGTGGCGACAACGACTTCTCCGCCTCCGTGACCATTATTTGAGTTTCGGCTTCCTCTACAAGTCATACCTTTTTTTAAAAGAAAAATAAATACCATGTTTTACCTTTCTTTTATTTTGGTATTGAAAATGGTTTTGAAAGTGTTTTTATTATATCAATGTGTTGTATTTATATCTTGTGATTAAAATGTGGAAATGTTATGTTTCCATTATGCATGATTTATGTGATACGATTATGTTATGTTTTATGATATGTTTAAACCTATTCATATGAGGAATACATTGGACTTAATAAGTGACGGGTGGAGCCCGCTATAGCTCCTTGATGCATCGGCAGGTCTCATGAGACAAACTAGTGTCTTGGCACGAGGCCTTGACAAAATGATATTTGTGGTCTTGGCACGAGGCTTTGACTACGTGGTTATGATAGTCTGGCATTATGCATTCCATCATTATGAAAGTGGTTATTGATATTTCATGTGATTATTCGACCAGTAGAATATCCATGTGAAGAAGTGAATGGCATTATCTCATTTTACATTTGCCATATTATGTTGATGTTCAAGTTTAAAAGGCTTTTGTTTTAGTTATACATTGCCTTAAATGTTAATGTTTATTTATGAAAGCTTCCGCAATATTGTTATCCTTACTGAGCACCTGAGCTCACCCCTTTCAATGTTTTAATATTTTCCAGGATGTGAAGAAGTATTTTATGAATGGCCTGTAGGGATTGTCAGAAGAGGATATGAGTGTGGACTATGGAGACTTTGTTATTGTAGTTTTTCACTTTATGATGTAATGTAACGTTTACGAATGTATCTAGTGTTTCCAAGGCTACTAAACTAATCGGTCTTTTGAGACTTGATCTTTTGTGATCATGCCAATGTTACGAAGTAATGCACCGACTCTGGGTAGTTTGGGTCGGGGCGTTACAAAAAAAATGTCATCAGCGACATGAGTGCCCAATATTTCTGAGAAGTTAGTATGTGCTAGGCCTTCCATTATAGGTTCTTCTATTGAGTCAGTTCCAACCAAGGAAAAAACAGTATGTTTCACTAGTTTGGATCAGAAAAGATCATATGGGGCAGACAGAGGATAGCCATGGGATACTCCCTATCCTCATAGAACAAAGCATATCCATGGAAATTTTTACCATTAGGGTCTAAGAGGTCATATAGTATATCACGGTCGGCTTCCCGAATCAGTGTTTCCAGCACCAGGAAATTCTTACATTCTTCATGGTACCCTTCAACTGTTTTCTACGTGGTGTATTCCATGTTTGATTTAGGAGTGACACACTTCATCATATCACCTTACCTTGTCCATGCCATGGGACTTGTTGTAGAGAGGCTTCCAATGCCCTTGGCATTAACAACGCTAGTTGGAGGTCGAGATGACATGTTTGAAGTCTTTAGAGATTGTGAGTTAGTGTTGGGGCATCACCAACCATGGATATACTTCATGTGTTTACAAATGAAACCATGTGACTTCATCCATGACATGGATAGGTTGTATTCAGTTCAAGATATCAAATATTTTTCTGAAGGAAAGTGGTGTTCTTCGATGTTGATGGAGATCTAGCAGTGTTTTCCAATGAGAGAGACCCTCTATTGGGTCAAAGGTGTGTTCCTTCCTAATCATTCTAGATGGTTTTACTGATGTTGAGTACATCAGAGGTTCATTAGTTGCAATTTCCTAGGGTCTAGGAAGAGAACCTTGATGTATTTTCAGAAGAGGTTGTAGCATTAACCCCTCAATGAGAGATCGAGTTCAGGATCTAAAAACGGGAAGGTGTGTCTCCTACTTCCATGTCTATTTATAGGATGGAACTTTCTGAGTTTTGATAACTTCATATACAGATTTATGGTTTTTTGTGGTGTGGTTTCATTTGTCTGAGTGTGTCCCCATGGGTTGATCCATTTTTGTTGATGAATAAGGCTTAGGGTAGTTTTTGGTTGTGTGTCGACTATCGTCTCTTGAACCGAGTGATAGTGAAGAACCACTATCCTCTTATACATATTGATGATTTATTAAATCAACTAAAGGGTGTGTTTTTTGTTCTGGAAAATCACTTTTCAGCCAGGATTTCATCAAATGCATGTGAAGGATGAGGATATCCCGAAGACTGAATTATGTTGTCGTCATGGGCAATAGGAGTTCATTGTGATGTCATTCGGTGTGATGAATGCACTCGTTGTGTTCATGGGGATGATGAACTCTATGTTCTGTGAGTTCTTAGATAATTTCATAGTGCTCTTCATCGAATAAATCCTTATGTACTCAGTGTCCTAGGAGGAGAATGCAGAGAATATTTGTGCCATTTTGGGTGTACTTCATCGATAGCATCTATTTGGGAAGTTGTTAAAGTGTGAGTTTGGGGATCAAGAAGTCTGTTTATTGGGTCATGTTGTATCCCAACAAGGAGTAGTTGTGGATCCTTTAAAGATATAAATAGTTGTGTCTTGGGAAACCCTCAGGATCATGGAATAGGTGTGATGTTTCTTTTGTATCACAGGATATTACATGAGGTTCATAAATAATTTCTTTCATGTTACGACTCCTTTAACAGTTTTAACTAGAAATGATTATGTGTTATTTTGGACTGATCAGTGTCAGACCTCTTTTGAGTATCTAAAGGATATGTTGGTCAGTGATCCAGTTCTTTTTCTACCAATAGAAAGAGTATAGTTAAAGGTTTTCTTTGATTCCTTGGGTCTGGTGTTGGGGTGTGTTCTAATGTAGTAGAGATCTATTATATCATATAGTTCAAATAAGTTACATCCCCATGAGAATAAATATTCCACCCATGATCATGATTTAGTACCAATGGTGTTTTCCTTGAATTTGTGGCAACATTACCTCATTGGTGATCATTTTTTAGTCTCCACTGATCATAAGAGCCTGAAGTATGTTTTCTCCCAGTGGGACTTGAACTTTTGAAAGTATTGATAGATGGAGTTCTTACAAGATTACAACATCGAAATTTCATATACACTTGTAAAGGGGAATATTTTAGTAGTTACAGTAAGTAGCAAGTCATGTAGTGATGCAGTGTATGAATTGGGTGATTCTTAGAGAGTGGTGGAAGAACTTCCAGCATTACATCTGGATATGGGAAAAGTTGGGGGAAGGGGTTTTCTTTTTTAGATGACAGTGCAGTCATTTCTATTCTAGAAAGTATAAAATTTTCAATTGGGGGATCTTAAGGTAGAGTTCTTAAGAGACTGATTTTTTTGTGATGAGGCCCCTGATGGTTGTTTAGAGGATAAACAACAATCGGTGTTGTTTTTGGGAAGGCTTTTCATTTATTTGGCATCACGTGATGTAAGAACCCGAATTTTAAACCTATAAGACTGTGTATTTCTTGATGTTATTCCAAAGATGGATGTTCAGACAGTGTGCGATTCCAAGACCTGGTGTGGCTAGAATTAATTTTAACATACATTCACATTGAACGCACTAAATAAATAGAATAACTCTTAGACGGTAGCTTGGATGGGAAAATTGAAGGCACCATTGATTCCGGAGTGTGCCGTTTACCCTAGGAGAGGTGAAATTTTCGCAGTCGCGGGACAAGTGTGAAAAAATCCCCCAGGGTGGGTTTTGTAATTTAGTGGCCTTGGGTGTGAACTTTACAACTTTAAAACAGGGGTTCTGACTAAAAATTTGAGACCTCCGTTGCGCTTAGAATGTGGTTTTTACCCTAGGGGCAGCTTAACCCCGACCCCACCGAATGTTTGGGTACGGTGTCTACGGGTGGGGGGTTTAAGTGTTTTTCTATTTGAACACCACCCCTACCCTATTCTCCCCTTTCTCCCCTCCTTGGAGAATCCATCTCAATGAGCTCCTCCCCTCACCTCCACCACTCTAGCGAGGCGCGGCAACTCCGACGGACCATTGCTGAAGCGTCGGGCTACGCCCATCGAGGTAGGTTTGGGTTTTTGTCGGTTTAATTATTGTAACCCCCTTTGAATGAAATTCTTCATGTATAAATGCTTTCTGATCGTCGAGTGAAGCCTATATTTGTGTGGAAATCGATTTGAGCTTCCCAAAGGTCCATTCATATCGAATTTCCGAGTCTCGGGGCGTCCAGGACGGCCCTGGGATGTTTCTCGTCCATTTTCCTTTTTTTTTCGGCGGTTCCAGGGAGATCTGGTGGGCGCCGATGGTGGTGAGTGGTGGCTCCAGGCAGCGGTGGTGCGGATTCGGGGCAGCGGCATGGCAGGGGCTCCAGGCGGTGACCGAGCTAGCCGGGGCGCGACGAGGGCGGGGTCTCGGCGCGCGACCCCGTGCGGGAACAGAGACCTGCATTTGGAGGGTCTTCGCACAAGACCGTGACCGGCCACGAGGGTCAGTCTGTTCTACATGGACCCAAGGTCCATGGTCGCGCCACATGGCTAAGCCGCAGGCTGGCACTGTGATCCGGGCCGGCCGGCGCGGGTCGGCCCAGCCCAAGGTGTTCATCCTCTCTGACATCAGACACCCGTAACTTTCACTATGGGTGTCCGTTCTTCATGCCATCTATGGAAGCGCACTCCTCGGATCAAGGAGAAGATTTTGAGATGGTTTCAGGGGTTTTAATTCCCAATACGGGGGCCTCTGTGGCATGACACGCCCATTATGTTTTTTGGCATTTTTTTAGGGGTTCTTGTTTTGGATGGCACAGACACATCTGATGTCCGATTTGAGCACCATCAGTGGTGTTACAACCCTTCCATCGAGGCGAATATTTCCATTATGGTTTCGGATTATGAAGGAAGAGTTGAGAAGTGGGTCTTATGGGCCGTCTTTTAAGCGACATGCAGTGTTTTGCGATGTATTTGTCAGGTGCCCATTCGGGGCATAAGAATAGTCTATTTGATGTGTTTTTATGAGGCCATCGCAATGGCACAGCCCTCCAGACCCCTTTTGGGACCAAGAGTGGACCCCACGAGACACTGTGCAGGCCTAAAGAGTGGAAAACAACTTTTCTATCGAGAGGCTGTTTCCGGTGAATAAGTAGTCTATCTCGTGTGTTTTTTTTTCACAAGGATTAAGACAGGGTAATTTTTTCGCACGAGTGGAGCCTCTTACGTGATCTTAATAACTGTGGAAATATGAATGTGCATTGGTTGGGGTCTCCATTGATGCACTCTGACCCAACACATGGTAGCGATTTTAGCGACACCCAATGATAGCACGGGCAGTGCAGAGCTATCGGACCAGTCCCGGGTTTACCCTCTAACTGGGCTGGGCAGTGGGTTACCCAACGACATATTAGGGTTTACCCTTCAACCTGGTTGGGCAGTGGGTTACCCATCGAACTATCATGGATTAGCCTCCAGCCAGGTTGGGCAGTGGGTTACCCGTTCACTTACTAGGTTTTACCCTCCAGCAGGGCTGGGCATTTGGTTACCTGACGACTTTTAGGGTTTACCCTCAAACGGAACTGGTCAGTGGGTTACCCATTGACATATGAGGTGTTTTCCCTCCAGTGCAGCTGGAAATTGTGTTACTCATTGACCTATCATGGTTTACCCTCCATTCGGGCTGGGCAGTGGGTTACCCGATGACCTCTAGGGGTTTACCCTCTAGCTGGGCTGGGTAGTGGGTTACCTGGTGACTTCTTTTAGACTCAAACCTTTCTGCGGGGCTTGTCAGTGACTTTTTCTCCGTGACTACCGGAGCGGGATCCTTGGTTATACGGATTAGCGATGTGATAGATTTGATGTTACCTTAGGACATACGAGGATGAGGGGCGCTTTTCCCACCAAGACGCGTCCTTGCGACGTGACCTAAAAGCCATGCAGGCGAGTCAGTGCCGCCCAAAGTGGATAGTATCAAGGTGCGGTGATTGAGCCCCTTTGACTTATACCTCCTAGGTTGACTTGTGGGACATTTGGGATCAGTGTTGGATATCCCTAGAATTATTTGTGACTCTTCCTGGGCAGAGCTTGGAGATGGAGGTCCCCTTACACACTCGTTCAGGTTCCTTGTTGAGCATATATACATATACACCTGACTATGGTTCCCACTCCTTGGGTTTAGTTACTCTCCTTCTAGGAGGGGAAAGATGCGCGGGGTATGCCACATGCTTTACGTGTTTATCTCCTCTTGGTTGGACGAGTCCACTCTCCTACTATAGGTAGAGAAGACTCGGTGAGAAGTTCGTATTCTCACTATTCATAGCTCCTTGCGTTTGGACGAGTTTATTTCCTTCCTCTTGTTGGGTTGAGCTGTACTCTTTTACTGTTCTGGTTTTGTCTAATGTTCACCTCTTTAGTGCCTCCTTTGTTGCTACCTTGAGATTTCGGGGAATCTTAATGAGTATGTTTATACTCACCCCTTCTTGGGATTTTCCCGCACCTGGTGTGCCCTTGCAGATGATGGACAGGTAGATCAGGACTACGGAGGAGCGTAGAGGTCACAGGATCTCAGACAGCATGTTGTGGTCATGCCAGAGTTTTTAGGTGGGGGTCTACCCTGTTGTTTCCTTTATGTTACCTGTTTCTGGGTTGTGGCACCTTCATGGTTGGGCATGTGTTTTTTCCTTTTTGCTGTTCAGTTTACTTTTCAGTACTTTCAACACTTTACTTGCTCTATTTAGTGGTTGATTTATGACTGTGGTTGGGTTATAGCTATTGTCTTGTGGTTTCCTTTTTACTCTGCACTTCTGCATCAAGTGGGTTGTGTGTTCTTGTGTATGGGTACTTAGGCGAAGGCCTCCTTGAGATTGTAATGCCTTAGGCACTGGTCGCAAGCCTCTGTCCTCTGGAGGTGGGATTGAGGTATTTTTGGTTCGGGACAGGTAGGGTCGGGTTGTGACAAAGTGGTATCAGAGGTGGTTCACTCCTTGAGACATTGTTCGGATGTCCCTAAAAAGTAATTGGTTGGGATTTAGGGAAATGAAGTTGACGTGTCTCGAGAGCGGGTGTCAGGCTAGGGAGTCCAGTGATGGTATGTGCGGCTGATGTATCCATTCATCAGGACCCTGATAACAACTTTTTCGACTCGACATGCTAAGATACTTGTTGCAAGGAACTTTGGAACATCCATCTTGTAGGAATGAGTCTTTGACTGTCTTTTTTATTGAGTCATCTTCCCTTTGTTATTATTGTTATATATATATGTGTGTGTGTGTGTGTGTGCTAATCTAATTGCAGAAATCCTTCATAATTTTTAGGATGCCCCCACGAAAACAGCCATGCAGGTCACCCTCTCCAGTTCATGACGACGACCTGGTGAGTGATGAGGCATCTTTTCAGGTATGCTCATGCGATCCCTTTCCGCCCAGGGATTCATCAGTATCCCCTCTACCTGAGGAGTAGCAGTTAGTATTGACAGCTCAGGATGAGGTTGCGCGCAAACAGAGTGCGCTATGAGACTTCCAGCATCAGAGGCCATCAAGGTTCTGTGGGGACCTGGATCCCCAGGTTGCAGAGTACTGGCTTGAGTCAATGGCACGGAACTTCAGGCTGGTACAGACCCCAGCAGACCATATGGTGTCCCTAGCCACCAGTCTTTTCCTCAGGACAGTCGGGCGATGGTGCGATTTGGTAACACATACCCATGATGGGTCATCCCTCACATGGGATGGCTTCCAGAATCTTTTCCGGGAGGAGTAATCCCCCTTGTTTTTACGTTCTGTTCAGATCCAGGAGCTTCTGGAGCTAAAGCCTGTGGGAATTTCCATGTCCCAGTACTCGTCCCGGTTCACTGATCTTACACGTCACACGCAGGACATGATCTGCGAGAGCTACTTCCGGGCACGGAATTTTGAGTAGGGTCTTCATAGGGAGATCTGTTCTAGATTGGTACCCTTGTGCATCCCCACTTATGTCGGGGTTCTAGAGAGGGCACTCATAACCGAGAGCTTCCTGACCATGGGATTCCAGATGGCAGGACCTAGCAGTGGCTGCTTTAGAGCGAAGTCTTCAACAGGCAGATGATACAGAGTTGGGCCTCAGCCTAGGGGCCTTTCCGTGAGCAGACCCAAGGCCAGGGTCATACACCTCAGTGGTGTCATAGGGAACCAGGGGATATAGAAGAGAGTTGTTGTTACACTTGTGACGGTCAGGTCAATCTATCATGGGACTGCCCGACCAGGCGTACAGATCATCTGTGGTGGGAATCGGGCGCACCACATAGGCAGAGGTAGTGCCATGACCAGGGGTCACCTAGGCAGGGACCGAGCAGTCCTCAGGGAGGTGGAGCAGGTAGAGCGGCAGGACCATGAGGTGGAAGATGACGTTTTTAGATCCCTCCACTACCACCACCAGGCATCCCATGCTAAGATCAGAGAGCTGGCGGTACGGGCCACGGGCAGCTTTAGGCCATGGGTGTTCGAGACCCCCCCCCCCCCCCCCAGTGCACGAGATGGTCCGAGGTATGCTTTGTGTTTACTCCAAACTTGCTTCAGTACTAGTAGACACATGATCCAGCCACTCCTTTATATCTTTGCTATTAGTATGGGAGTTGTAGATTCCAATAGAGGAGCTGACACCTACACTTAACCTTGAGGTTCCTACGATAAGTGCCTCGTTAGTGACCTTAATCTACAGACAGTGTGAACTGTCGTTCGGAGGAGGGATTTTCACATGGGACCTGCTCGTCATCACGATGGAAACTTACGATGTCATCCTGGGCATGGATTGGATTTCTATGGTTCTCTCCCAGATCGACTGTCATCAAATACGAGTCATAGGTGTGTTTTTTGATGGCACGAGGTTGACCATCCTTGGTGAATGAGACCTCGTGGCATAGCAGATGGGTACTCTGAGCAGGGGACCCCGACCTTTTTCTCACCTGATGGCGAGCATGGATCTTGGAGAATTAAACTCTAAAGGCACCTGGATCCCTACTATTATAGAGGAATACATGGACATTTTTTCCGAGGATGTTCCAGGACTACCTCTGAGGTGAGAGATAGATTTTTGTATTGAATAGCAGCCAGGGACTGCTCTGATATCTTCTGCAGCAAATCAGATGGCACCCATAGAGCTTTGGGAGCTACGACTTTAGTTGGATGACTTTCATGAGAATGGATTCATCCGGCCCAGTGTGTCCCCCTGGGTAGCCCCAGTCTTGTTTTTGAAGAAGGCATATGGGAGCCTACGACTTTGCGTAGATTATCGTTGCCTGAATCAGGCCACGATAAAGAACAAGTAACCTTTTCTGAGTATCAATGACCTCTTTGACCAGTTGTGAGGTGAGAAGTGGTTCTCAAAGATCGATATTCGATCTGGCTACCACCAGTTGCGGGTTCGTGTGGCTGATATCCCGAAGTTGTCCTTCCATTGTCGATATGGTCACTACAAGTTTCTCGTGATGCCCTTTGGTGTGACGAATGCCCCTTCCGTCTTCATGGCTTTGATGAACCAGATTTTACAGTCATACAGGGAACGGTTGGTGGTTGTCTTTATTAACGATATACTCATTTACTTGGCAACATAGGAGGAGCATGCAGAGCATTTGAGAATGGTCCTAGACTTACTTCAAGAGAACCAGTTGTAAGGGAATCTCTCGAAGTGATAGTTCTAGATTCACGAGGTTCACTTTTTGGGGCACATCATTAAGGAACATGGTTTGGCTATAGATCCCACAAAGATAGAGACAGTTCTTGCTTGGGAGCCACCCAAGAATGTGTCTGAGGTGCGGAGTTTCCATGGATTGGCAGGGTACTACAGGAGTTTCGTGGAGGACTTCTCCAGGATTGCTACCCCTTTGACTGCATTTACGCAGAAGGGATGATATTTTACCTGGACTAATTAGTTCCAGAAGGCCTTCGAGGAGTTAAGGTAGAGGCTGAATAGTTCTATGGTGTTGAGGCTGCTAGAGGAGGGCGTTGAGTTCATCGTATATTGCGATGTTTCAGGAGCTGGGCTCGGGTGTGTGCTAATGCAGCAACGCACAGTGATTGCGTATGGGTTGAGGCAGTTGAGGCCCCATGAGAAAAATTATGTGACTCATGATTTGGATCTTATATTGGTGGTCTTCACCTTGAGGTTATAGAGACACTACCTTATAGGTGAGCATTTTGTGGTCTACTCAGACCACCATAGCCTCAAGTATATCTTCACTCAAAGGGATTTGAATCTGAGGTAGGGGCACTGGCTAGAGTTTCTATAGGACTATGATTTTGAGATATTCAACACTCTAGGGAAGGGAAATGTAGTAGTAGAGGCTCTTAGAAGGAAGTCCCAGGCTCAGTTAGTGTGGGAAGCTTCAGAGCAGTTGGATTCCCTATATCTAAACTTGGTGGAGCAGGAGGGAACGGAATTTCTATAGTCGATGGTGTTGAACCCTTCGCTCCTTGAGCGTGTGAGAGAGTCGTAGCTAGGTGATGTCGACAGTGAGGTAATGCGTGATTAGATATCCATGGGCAACGCACCCGATGGGTATTCTGAAGGAGTTAATCACAAGATCCTATTCTATGGAAGAGCTATAGTACTGGTGGAGAAGTGGGAGGAGGTGATGCAGGATTTTCACACTTCTCAAATGGACATGCATCCTGGTGTGGGAAAGATGTACAGAGATCTTCAGCAGCAGTTTTGTAAGTTTGGCATGAAGCAGAGAGTAGCCGAGTTCGTTTCTCGGAATCTTACCTATCAGCAGGTGAAGGCACAGCACCAGGTTCCGACAGGGTTGTTGGAGACCCTTGATATCCCAGAGTTTAAGTGGGATGGCATATCGATGGACTTCATCAGAGGGATTCCACGCACAACGAAGCACCACAATTCCATATGGGTGATGGTGGACTGAATCACGAAGTTGGTTCACTTCCTTTCCACCAGGGAGCAGAGCTCGGTGGAGAGTCTGGGGCAGTTATATGTTTGAGAGATCATCAGCCTTCATGGAGAACCCTCGACGATCGTCTCCAACCGTGACACATGGTTTACATCACGATTAAGGCAAGCCCTGCAGGAGGTATTCAGGACTCAGTTGCAGATGAGTACATTTTTTCACCCCCAGACTGATGGGCAGACCGAGCGCACTATCTAGGTGTTGGAGGATATGCTCAGGGTGTGCGTGTTAGACTTTGGCTGGATCTGGAAAGATCACCTTCCCTTGGTAGATTTTTCATATAAAAATAGTTACCACGATAATATTGGCATGGAAACTTTTGAGGCCATCAACGAGAGACCCTACATGTCACCATTGTGCTGGATGGAGGTTGGGGAGACCTCCCTCGTGGGCCCAGAGTTGGTGCAGGCGACGATGAAGAAGGTGCAGGTCATTCGTGAATAGATGAGGACGGCTAAGAGCAGACAGAATTCGTATGCAGACCAACGTCTCAGGCCTTTAGAGTTTGACAAGGGAGACCATGCCTTTTTTAGAGTCTCCCCGAAGTGTGGAACGTGGAGGTTTGGCCAGGGAGGCAAGTTGTCCTCGTGGTTCATCGGGCCCTTTGAGATCATGCTCAGGGTTGGTGAGGTCGCCTACCCTCTTGATCTACCCCCACAGCTGGAGAGAGTGCGCGAGGTCTTCCACGTGTCATAGTTGAAGAAATATGTGTATGACCCCATGCATGTTATCAACTGGGGAGAGCTAGAATTTGAAGATAGATCCACCTTTGCAGAGCACCCGGTGGCGATTGCGGACCGACGAGAGTGGACTCTGCGTGGATGGTCCATTCCTCTAGTTTCTGTGTTGCAGAAGCATGGCAGGGTGCAGAAGAGCTCCTGGGAGCGGGAGAGCTAGATGCGAGCTCAGTATCCCAAGTTTTTTTTGTAGTTTTGTTTTTTGGGGAAAAAAAATGTGGAGGAGGGAATGATGTAAGACACCAGATTTTGAACCTATAAGACTTTGCGTAATTCTTGATGTTATTCCAAAGTAGGACATTCAGACGGCGTGCGATTCCGAGCCCCACTGTGGCCAGAATTAATTTTGACATGCGTTTACACTGGATGCACTAAATAAATAGAATACCTCCTAAATGGTAGCTCAGATGGGAAAACCGAGAGCACAGTTGAGTCCAGAGAATGTCATTTACCATAGGAAAGGTGAGATTTTTGTGGGCGTGGGCCAACTATGAAAAATGCCCCCAGGGGCATTTTCGTAATTTATTAGTCACGAGCATGGACTTTACAACATTTTAATGGAGGCTCAGACTAAAAATACAAGACCACTGTTGTGCTCAGAATGTGGTTTTTACCCTTGGGGCGGCTTAACCCTGACCCTACCAAAGTTCGGGTATGGGGTCTATGGGCGGGGGGTTTAAGTGTTTTCCTAATTAAACACCACCCCCACCCTCTTCTCCCCCATTTCTCCCCCCTTGGGGAATCCCTCTCAAAAAGATCTTCCCCTCTTTTCCACCACTTCGGCGAGGCGTGGCAATCCCGGCGGACCATTGGCGAAGCGTCGGGCTACGCCCATCGAGGTAGGTTTGCGTTTTGTCATTTTAATTCCTAAAACCCCCTTTGAATGCAATTATTCACATAAAAATTCTGTCCGATCATCGAGCGAAGCCCATATTTGTGTAGAGCCCGATTTGAGCTTCCCAACGGTCCTTTAGGATCAAATTTCCGAGTCTCGGGGCGTCTGGGGCGGCCCCGGGATGTTTCCCGGCCGTTTTCCTTTTTTTCGGCAGTTTAAGGGAGCTCCGGTGGGCGACGGAGGCGGCGCACGGTGGCTCTAGGCAAAAGCGGGGCGGATCCCGGACGGCGGCATGGAAGGGGCTCTAGGCGGCAGGCGAGCTTTCCGGGGAGCGACAAGGGCGGGGTCGTGGCGCGCGACCCCGTGCGGGAAGAGAGACCCGCATTCAGTGGGTCTCCGCACAAGACCGCGACCATCCACAATGTCCAGTCAGCGCTACGTGGACCAAGGCTCCTCGGTCGGGCCGTACAGCTGAGCCGCTGGCCAGTGCTCTAAGCCGGGTCGGCCGGTGCGGGCCGGCCCAAACCGAGCGGACTAGCCGGACGAGGCCGGTCCAGCCCAAGGGGTTCGTCCCCTCTGACTTCGGACACCCATAACTTTCCCTACGTGTGTCCTTTTTGCATGAATTCTATGTCAGCATACTCCTAGGATCAAGAAGAAGCATTTGAAATGGTTTTAAGGGTTTAAATTCCCAAGAATGGGGCCTTGGTGGAACAACATTCCCATTAAGTGGTTTAGTGTTTTTCTGGGGGTTCTTGTTTTGGATGGCGCGGACACATCTGATGTCTGATTTAATCGTCGTCAGCGGCATTGCGACCCTGGCGTTGAGTCGAGTATTTCTGTTACACTTTCATACATTGATGTTTTAGTTAAGACATGGGCCCTATGGGCCGCCTTTTAAAATACATGCAGCGTTTTACGACGTTTTCATCAGGCGCCCATTCATAGTGGATGAATTGTCGATTTGACGTGTTTTTCCGAGGCCATCGCAATGGAACAGCCCACCCAAACTCTTTCGTGACTGAGAGTGGGAACCACGAGACACCGTGTGGTCCTGAAGCAGTGGTGAACAACTTTTTCGTCAGGAGGCCGTTTCCGGTGAGTATGTAGTCTATCTCGCGTGTTTTTCCGCGAGGATTACAACTGGGTAATCTGTTCGTGCGAGAGGATCCTCTTACATGATCTTATTAGATGTGAAAATATGAAAGTGCATTGGTTGGAGGCTCCTTTTACACACTCCGACCCAACGTACGGTCACGATGTTAGCGACACCCAGTGATAGCACGTGCAATGCAGAGCTATCGGACCAGTCTCGGATTTACCCTCCAACTGGGTTGGGCAGTGGGTTAAGCTAAGACGTATTAGGGTTTACCCTCCAGTTGGACTAGGTAGTGGGTTATCCATCGAACTAATAGGGTTTACCCTCCTGTCGGGTAGGGTAGTGGGTTACTCGTTCACTTACTAGGGTTTACCCTCCAGTGGGGCTGGGCAGTGGGTTTCCCAACGACTTTTAGGGTTTACACTCCAGTGAAGTACGGCAGGGGGTTACCTGTTGACCTATCAGGGGTTTTCCCTCCAGCACAGCTGGACAGTGGGTTAACCATTGACCTATCAGGTTTTACCCTCCAGCGGGGCTGGGCAGTGGGTTACCCAATGACCTCTAGGGTTTTACCATTCAGCTGGGCTGGGTAGTGGGTTACTCAACAACTTCTTTTAGACTTAGACCTTTCTGTAGGGCTAGTCAACGACTTTTTCTCTATGACTACTAGAGTAGGATCCTTGGTTATATGGATCGGTGATATGACAACTTTGACGTGATTGTAGGACACACAAGGAAGAGGGGCACTTTTCCAACCAAGACGTGTCCTTGCGACACAACCTAAAAGCCGTGCGGGCGAGTCAGTGCCACCGAAATCAGATAGTATCAAGGTGCGGGGATTAATCCCCTTTGACTTGTACCTCCTAGGTTGAGGTGCATTACATTTGGGATCAGTGTTGGATATCCCTAGAACTGTTGTCGACTCTTCCTGGGCTGAGCTTGGAGATGGAGGTCCCCATACACACTCGTTTGGGTTCCTTGTTGAGCATATATACATATACACCTGACTTCGGTTCCCAATCCTTGGGGTCAGTTACTCTCCTTCTAGGAGGGGCGAAGATGCACTGGGTATTCCACGTGCTTTCCGTGTTTAGTTCCTCTTGGTTGGACGAGTCCACTCTCCAACTATATGTAGTGAAGACTTGTCAAGAATTTCGTCTTCTCATCACTCCTAGATCCTTGTGTATGGACGAGTTTATTTTTTTCCTCTTATTGGGTTGAGATGCACTCTCTTTATTGTACTCTTTTACAGTTCTGGTTCTGTCAACTGATCACCTCTTTAGTGCCTCTTTTTTTGATCCCTCGAGCTTTCAGGGAATCCTACTGAGTACCTTTATACTCACCCCTGCTTGGTCTTTGCCCGCACCTGGTGTGACCTTGCAGATGACAGATAGCTCGATCGTGACTACGGAGGAGTGTAGAGGTCACAGGAGCTTAGACAGCGTGTCGTGGTCATGCCAAAGTTTTCAGGTGGGGACCTACCCGGTTGTTTCCTTTTTGTTACCTATTAATGTTTTGTGGCACCTTCATGGCTAGGCACGTGTTTTTCCCTTTTTACTATTCAGTTTACTTGTTATTACTTTCAGTACTTTACTTGCTCTATTTAGTGTTTGATGCATGACTGTGGTTGGGTTATATCTATTGTCTTGTGGTTCCCTTTTCACTCTGCACTTCTGCATCGAGTGGGTTGTGTGTGAATGTGTACAGGTACTTAGGAAAAGGCATCCCCGATATTTTTATGCCTTCAGCACTGGTTTCCAGCCTCTAGCCTATGGAGGCGAGCTTGAGGTAGTTACGGCTTAGGACAGTAGGGTCGAGTCATGACACGTGAGATGGTAGTCATAGAGTTACATAGTTCACCCTTAGTGGTACATCCAATCATGAAAAATATGTACCAATCTCTAAGTGGTCAGTTTCGGTGGCCTGGGTTGAAGTGTACAGTTGTAGAGTTTGTGTCTCAACGTTTGGTCTGCCACAAGGTGAATGCTAAGCACTGTGTTCCTAGTGATTCTCTCCAGCCTTTAGATGTTCATCAGTGAAAGTGGGAGGACCTATGAATGGATTTTTTTTGCAAGTTTACATTGATCTAAGGGATTCTAGGATTCTATACAGGTGGTAGTGGATCTTTTGACGAAATCGTCTCACTTTATATCAACCATATATTCGATATCAGTGGAGGTTTTGTCAAGGTAATATCTGAAGGATGTGTTGAGACTCTATGGAGTCCTGAGGATGATCATTTCTAATCGAGATCCTCATTTTATCTTCAGGGTGTAGAGAAGTCTCCAAAATTCTTACAATTCTTAGCTATATTTTATCACTACTTTTTATCCACAAAAGGATGGTCATAAAGAACATCCCATCCAAACTCTTTAAGATATGTTGTGTTCTTGTGTCCTGGATTTTGGAGGTTTGTGGATGAGTCACTTACCCTTCGTAGAGTTCTATTACAACAATATTTTCCACTCCATCATCGTTATCATTCCATTTAACACCTTTTATGGCCAACCATTTTGTTCTACATTATGATATACTAGGAACATAGATTTATCAATTCTCAGGCCAGAACTGGTACAGAGTATGACAGAGATAATTCAGGTGATTCCCAATTGGATGAAGGCAACTCAGGATCATCATAAGTCATATTCTAATCAAAAGAGGAGAACTATAGAGTGTGATGTTGGGGATAACATGTTTCTGAAGGTGACTCCCCATTGGGGGTAGCGAAGGTTTAGTTAGGAGAGTAGTATTTCCTCCCAGTTTTTTGGGACTTTCAAGGTGTTGTCTTGTACTGAAGTCATGGCATATCGAGTAGTACTTCACCCACAGATGATTCAGATACATGATTTTTTTCTTGTGCCCTAGATCCTTCATTATCTTTAGGAAAACTCTCACATCATTGACTAGGTTGAGATCAATGTTGATGATGATCCAACCTTCTCAGAGCGGCTTATAGAGATCCAGGTCTGCAAAGAGAAAGTGTTTCATGGGAATTCTATCCCCTTAGTTCATATATTTTGGTTGAATGGTGGCGTGGAGGGTAGTACTTCGGAATGTGAGTTGAAGATACATTCACATTACCCTGATCTATTTTATTTGTAGCTCTTATCTTGTAACATTGATTTTTTGGTGGTTGTAGAACCTTTCTATTTGTGATAAGTATTTATCTTGTTGCTTGTTGTGGCTTGATCTCTTTCGAGAGGTATCTCCCACAGAAGAAGGTTTAGGGGATCGTTGTGGTAGTTGTGAGGTTTCAAATTGTTCCCTTTATAAGTTAGTTTAGCTCCTATGGGGGAAATATCCTTGAGAGGTATCTCGCAGGGTGGTTGTTTGGACCCCTTTTATGTTTTTTCTTTATGTTGGTTTTGGATTCTCAATGTAGAGAATAATTTTAGTGGTATCTAATGTAATATCCCAGACTTCTCTGGTCTATTCCTTTATTGACATCTAGTGTTTGAGGTGTTCTGGGAGGTTGAGGTGACTCATTTCCACACTTTACCAAATTTTTCACTTTTGGAATAGTGTTTCTATAATGGAAGCTCATTCCAGCATTATCTCGTTCCAATGGTGACTGGTTTATTCCAACAGTATCTCATCCAATGGTGACGCGTCCAATAGTGACATGTCCAATGGTAACTCGTGAAAAGTGTTTTCATCTTTCTACAGTTTCTCCCCAATGACATTATCTTTGATGTGAAATGCCTTCAAAGCCTTGTTTTAAGTGATTTAAGGCCAATTAAAAGTACATAAATCCTAGCTATATTTTCTTAAGTGTCCAAGTCCCTTTACTCGGTGAAAATACATAGTCTTGACCAGATCTACCTTTAGTGAAAAATCTAAACCGTTGATTTTTTATATTTTCAAAAGGGTCAATATATCTTAAGCGCTCGTTATTCCTTCTTGTTTTTCTTGGTATGGGATGCCTAGAGTTATTCCTCACTTAGGAGTCGTGTGATCCAACTGAAATTCCTTGATCATGTTCTCCTAGAGTTTCATGATGCATGTGCACCCCCTATTTTGATTCTATAAGGAAGTGTCGATTATTCTTTGATATAAGGTATGTTCTACCTATATTTATCTAGCTTCCATGGTTTGTTTTCCTACCATTTCTCTTTTCCATGTGATGTCATGTGATCTCTATTTTTCTAATGGAGCTCACATGGGAGTTGGTTGATTCAGTTCTACCATGACATCCTCATGTGGATAAAGTTTTTATAGGATAGAAGATCTTGATTTTAGTGTTGTTCATCATCATAAAAATAACAATGAAAAACTTTTGAGATAGGGGATTTTCTCCTTCTCTATATATTTACATGAAATCATAGAGTTAGAATTATCTATCCTTTTGGATCATGATGAAAAGGACATAGTAATTAATTAAATTGGATTAATGAATTAGTATCAATTTCTTAGTGATGTTAATGCCTTTTTATTTTCTAGATAGTGTGATATATATTCTTTTCCCATTCAGACTATCATTCTTGATGGAAATTGTAAAAGAACATAAAGACAAAATTAACTGATAATTAATTGGCTAACTATTTAAAGAGGCATGTTAATGAATATGGTTGTTGTTATTGTAATTTGATGATAATCACATTTATACAAGTACACAAGTTTTGTTGAATTTATTAAGGAAACTGAAAATTGCTAATTCTTGTAGATAAATGAATTATAGGCATGTTAAATTTATTTTTTAATTAATTTTTGGAATCTTTAGAAGCTTGTTTATTTGGTTTCACATAGCTTGAACCTTTGATAATGAATAGGTTAATTAAAGATGGAATAATAACTGGTTGTATGAATAAAATATAATGTCTATATAGGGAATGAGTTTCCCGATTGATGTAAAGTCCAAGTACCATGTTCTTTGGATCCGTGATAGATCGTGGTGTGTGAAGGCCGATTTCCATGTTTAGGGCCAAGAGTAGAGTTGCTATGTTTTTTTGTTTTCCTACTATTTGGGATGTGACATGAGCATAAGATGGATGATCCTGGAGGGATGTTGTGGTACATGGGATAGGGACGCCAAGTTATTGTGGTAGTAGTTGATACCTAGAGTGGAAATATGCATTGGTTTATGCATGTAGGTGTCTGGGATGACATTGGAGATGATGGAACGGGTTGAATATGGTATTAAAATTTGATATGAAAGTTGGATTCTTGTTGAATCTTTAGTTTTTTTATTTAATTTTATTTAACCACTGCTTGAGGAAGCTAGTCTTTCTTACCCTCCTTCCAAAATTGGTAAAGATGTCTGGGGTATGCCATGTTGTTTCTATGTTTGTCTTCTCAAAGACAGGTATGTCTACTCTCCTTCTATTGGAGGAAAAGACTCGATGGGTAGTTCATCTACTCATCATGTTGAGCTCCTTGAATTTGGTAGATTAGAATTGTTTCCAATAATATCTAGAAATATGAAAATATAGAAAGTGATAATTTTGTTATTAAATGAAAAAATGTTTAACCCATGGGGTTGGAGCTTGTTGGGATGCAATTATGTGGTGTTATTTTTGAAGAGTCGCAGTCTCAGTTCTGTTATGCCTCGAGGGAATGTAACTAGGTTTCGACGCTAATGAAATGTAATATAGAATTTAAAAATGGTTAAATAATAGTTAAATAATTATTTAACATAAATTGAAAATAATAAAAAGGAATAAGATAATTTAATGTATCTCTTTAAGTGGCTTTGTGCTTATAGGATATCTGGTATTAGAGGTGGAAGTTGGGATTCCAAGAGACATTAGCTTCAGTTGATCCTAAGACTGGGTTATTCCCATAATGTGGTTGTGAAATATATTATATCCAGTACATTTTGTGTTTTCATATGCTACTCCACCATGTCGGTTAGGTAAATTGACACCCTAAGATTTTAATCCCCGGGGGGTGTTTCCCCCAACATTTTGATGGGAGGATGGATGGATGACTATCTTCTTTAGCTACGCTCTCTTCTCTTTGTAGTTACTTGTACTACTATTTACAGTGGTTGGTTTTACCTATATATGTGTGTAGAGGGTTGTAATGTCTTGTGGTCATATCACACACATATATTCTGGATATACATTCCTACAGACTACTATAGGAATGACGTGTATAGTCTATGATGGATTGATGATCCTTACTCAGTGTATGGGTTGTGATGTATTGAGGTATAATACCCGACATATGATAAAATTTATATGAGCTATGGGGTCTCTCAAAAATTACTTGGTTACTTTTTTTTATGTGGATTTGGTGGTTATGTTGCATGAGTTTCATGTTGTGGTGCTTCACCAAGGTGTCTTCAGGATATCCATTTTGGAGAGAGATGCTCAGGACGTGCGACATTGGGGAAAAGAGGAAACACATTGGGGAAGTGGTAGTGGGATACCCTGTAGATTATTTATTATATTATATACTCTTTTATGGGATACTTTGTGAGAGTATCCATGGTGAGTAAAGGAACATATTATACTTGTTTAGTTGATGAGTTAGTGTCGCTTTTTTCCACTGTTATTTATCATGGTTTCCTTACTTTTTCATGAGTGTCTCTAGGGAGGATCCTACTGAGTATACTATTATACTCACCCTATATTTCTATAAAAAAATCTATTTAGATTAGGCTGGTTACTACTAGCTTGGGGTTCTGTACGAATTTTTTGGGATTCGTCGTGATTTCGTTTTACTCTCTTTTGTTACTTGTAGCTTTCCCTTTCAGTTTTATTAGTTCTTTCATGAAATTATATATGTGCACTTGGGTTTAATTTACTTTCTGGTTTAAAGAGGATTTTTTGGTCTCTATATTATCTCTCCCTTTTAGATGTGTTCTCTTAGAGGGTGATGCCTCCCAAATGTGTGTTTACTATACCCTTAGTGCTGGTCTCCATCATAGGGCCTATTGGAGGTAGGAATTAGGGGTAACATTCTCGTTCCACCCATTTTTTTCCTAGGAGGAGTACACTTTTATGGGATGGGGTCATGGGGTGTCATATTGTTATGCTAAATAGATATGTGTTTCACTTTAAAATAATAAATTTTTACATTATTAATTACCCATGAAAATAAAAATATTTTTCTTAACATTTCCTTATAGTATCCCCAAAATTGACCACAATAATGTGAACTACTGATACATGAGATGTAACGCCCCGACCCCAGCTACCCAGAGTCGGTGCATTACTACATAACATTGGCATGATCACAAAAGATCAAGTCTCGAAAGACCGATTAGTTTAGTAGCCTTGGAAACACTAGATACATTCACAAATGTTACATTACATTATAAAGTGAAAAACTACAATAACAAAGTCTCCATAGACCACACTCATATCCTCTTCTGAAAATCCCTGCAGGTCATTCATAAAATACTTCTTCACATCCTGGAAAATATTAAAACATTGAAAGGGGTGAGCTTAGATGCTCAGTAAGGATAACAATATAGCGGATTCTTTCATAAATAAACATAAACATTTAAGGCAATGTATAACTAAAACAAAATCCTTTTAAACTTGATCTTCAACATAATATGGAAAAAGTAAAATGAGATAATGCCATTTACTTATTCACATGGATATTCTACTGGTCGAATAATCACATGCAATATCAATAACCACTTTCATAATGATGGAATGCAGAATGCCAGACTATCATAACCACGTAGCCAAGGCCTCGTGCCAAGACCACAATTAATATTTTGTCAAGGCCTCGTGCCAAGACACTAGTTTGTCTCATGAGACCTACCAATGCATCGAGGATCTATAGCGGGCTCTACCCGTCACTTATTAAGTCCAATGCATTCCTCATATGAACAGGTTTAAACATATCGTAAACCATAACATAATTGTATCACATAAAACATGCATAAAGGAAACATAATATTTCTGCACTTCAATCACAAGATATCAATACAACACATTGATATAATAAAAACTTTATCAAAACCATTTTCAATACCAAAATAAAAGATAATTAAAACATGGTATTTATTTTTCTTTAAAAAAATTTATGGCTTATAGAGGAAGCCGAAACTCAAATAATAATCACGGCGGCAGAGAAGTCATTTTCACCGCATACGTAAGAAAAAACATTCCATTTATCATTTAGTAAAAACGCTTCGTATAAAAATATTCCTTTTGAATAAAAGTAAAAGTCAAAGGGGTTTATACACCTTATAAATGAAAGTTGTGTATAAAACCAAATATGCCTCAATGAAAGGAGATTGAGACGAAGTCCTTACAAAGATCATTTTTAAAATAAAATAGGTCTATTATGTGTATTCACTATAAGTACACATAAAGAAAGTACAAATACAAGATGTGACATAATAATATCATGACATAATTTGAAAGTAGGAGATTAACCCAAATAATGGAAATTGGGTTAAGAAATTCCCTTACCTCGTGTCCGACTTGACTCGATCGTTATTTAACCTCCTGAATAATAAACTAGAGTTAATTTATATTTAATTAAGAAAACTTTTAATGTTCATTATTCCTTTATATCACTTATTACCATGTTATGAACATTATGTAATTATTTATGTTAATAACAGTCGTTTTGTCGATCTTTGGTACTTGAGTCAAAAATATACTTCTAATTATTACAAGTTGTTCATGTGGTGAAATATCCATTATATCTAGAATTATATTCATGATGTAAATATCATATATAACATATATATCCAGTATATACATGCATTTATAATATTACATAACATTTAGAGGTAAGAAATGAAATGCACCGTTCATGGAGACGGTAAGCCGTACGTACGCATGAACGCTACTTTCATTTCTATTTCATATTTTAATGGAATGAAACATAATGATATAAAGGTATAATATAATTCTAGTATAATATAATTTATAATACCATTTACTCCATCCTTTATACATCCCATATATGGTATTAATGATTCAAATCACTTTGAGGGGGCGGTAGTCCGCACTTCCTAAAATGAAAATATCGTGTTTACCCATAATGGAAACCATAAAGGTATGCCATAAATGAAAAATACAGAAGCTTAATTAAAACATAAAAATATTATATATCCTATATAAATATAGTGACATCTTAATGGCCACCTTTGAAGGTGTTATATGAGTGTTGAACAATCATGGTTTCGTGAGGCAGAAATTCGCCATCCACAGAAACAGTATGTTCTTTAACCATTAGATGTAGGTGTGTGTAAGTGTATCTCGAATCCTTATTATAAAAACATCCTAGAATATTGAAGATACTTGTTTTGTTACAAAAGAAAATAATAAAAAGAGTTTAGGGTGTTGGAGAAGCAAAATAAACCAAAATAACATTTGGGAAGACATTACCTTAAAATCAGGTAACTCTTTTTGATTTGAGCCAAAGGCTTCCTTGGGAAGACTTCTGGCCAAAGTGAGGCCTCTAAGATTAAGGGAGGAAATTTGAGAGAGTATTTGGGTAGATTTTGGACGAGACAAAAGGCTTTTAAGGTGTGAGTAAGGTGGTAGTGGTGGGGGCCTTTTATAAGAGGAGAGAAGGGGCACTCTTGGAAAGATTGAAATGTTACTTTATTATGAAATTATTTTTCGGATTATAAAGGTCCCAAACTTATACATTTCGAGGATACGGTGATAAGGGTTCTAAATATACTCATCCAATAGGTTTTTGACACGTTTAAGTCTTAGAGTTTACATTATCTTTTCATTTTATTTAAATGGTTAATTAATGAGGTAATCGCTGCATCATCATGGTGTCATAAATAATTTACTTTATTTAATGTCTAAAAATTATATAAAAATTATCATCATGTTGGAAATATTTTGATATTTCTAATGAATATTTATAGTCAAAATTATGACTTTTAAAACCCCATTTAAAAATTGTTTTAGTAAAACAACTCATGTTTGTGACATTTTTATTTTAACATTAAATAAAAAGTTTTAAATGTCATTTTCTTACCAAAGTGGCTCCATAGGATCCCCAAGTTGACCCATAGATTGTCTTGGTCGGCCATGACTCATCAAATAGGGTTAGGACAAGTGTAAAGGTATTTCATATTTTTATAATATCATTTTTACCTTAAATTTCACTAATTACCTTTAATCGTGATTAATTAAACTTAAAAGTTACTCTTCACCAAAACATTATTTTAATCCCATTGAACCAAATTTTACTTCATAATGACAACCATGTATGTCGGATTTTTGAAAATCAAATCACATAAGTGGTAATGTTTCATTTAAACAAAAAATTAGTTTTCTAACTACCACTTAGTGGTTTCACTATTCATCAAAAATTGAAGTTTTTCATAACAATGCCAAAATTTCACCCTAAGCTATAATCGATATTCCGAATCCAAAAATTAAGTCCATTTTAAAATATAAAATTTATATAATTTCAAAATTTTGGTATTACTATTCATAACGGCTTCTTTGATTAGTTGCGGTGTGTTAGAACTCAAAGTTGCGTACAATGCAAGCTATTGCATTATTGAATGAGAAGCGTATCATGGAAGCTCGGGGTGTTACATTCTCCCCTCCTTCAATAAATTGTATCCTTGCAATTTGAAATTTTTCTTTGAAAATAAAATGTTGAAAATAGAAAATACCTTTGTGGAAAACCCACATCGGAAATAAGGTTAATAAAAATATAACTTTAAAAGATAGAAAGATAAGTACAAAGGTCACTCGAGATTGCCCATACTAGGATTCTATGAAAATATGGATATAGAAGAAAAACAAACCATCAAGGTCTGATGGAGAGTCGTAGAAAACTCGATTAGGAGAAAGTTAACCATAAGAAAATCACAAACTTGTGATTGGTTAAATAGTCATTGAATCCCCAGTTGGAAAAGTTAACCGGAAACGTTTTTGTTTTAAGTTACCTTTTATAAATTTGAGGAATTTATTTAGGAGATTTACTAAGAACGTAAGGGAATATACATACTTGTCATGTAGACTTTCATTCTTTAATAAATTTTTACCACAAACCCATCTTTCACTCTAAAAGTTAATAGAACTCAAAAATATTCTATTTGTCCTAATTGTATAAGGTTCCAAATATTAACACATACCATTTAGATTAGTAAAACTAATTTGTAAAAACCAGGGACTTCCTGTAGGCTAGTGGTAGGTAATAAAGGTCTGTCGCACTATGGTTGTGGGTTCGATTCCTGCAGCTTTGTCCGACGCGACGGATTATGCCCCACCATACAGGTTTTACTTTTCCTAAAACTATAGTATTATAATATTCCAAAAATAATCTTCAGAAATTTTTTAACCTTAAACAATACTATCCATGTTTCAACTTAATCCATTCCAACCTTAATAGTTATCCAAAATACCTCTGTCCAGACTTTCTCTAAAAGGACTCTAAATTCCAAAATCAATTATAACATCAGATTCCCCAAAAAAATTAAAGTTTCTCTTTTTATCACATACTAAAAATATGATTACCTTCATCATATTAAAACCTTACTGAAACAACAATTACTGCAGTACAATCCTTATATATATATCACATTATTCTAATAACCAGAATATAATCCTTGATTCCAAAAACAAAAATATATTAATTATTCAACTTCATCTGTAGCAACAACATAAGCTTGGCCTTGATCCCTTAGCCTTTTCTGAGGAAAGTTTCCTTGGCACTTAGGAAAATAATTTGCATAATGACCCATTTCCCTACAATTGTAGCATTAAACATTGATAGCCTCTTTCTTTCCCTTGCAATCACGAGCCTGGTGACCTTTTTCTCCACATTTATAACAAACTCTCATTCCTTTTAGGCAAGTATCGGGGTGATTCTTCCCACAATTATCGCATAATGGAAAATCCTTATTTTCCTTTTTCCCTTTATCTGTCTCTTGTTCCACCATTATCTTCTTCTCTTTCTTTACTTTATTGTCATAAGATTTAGATAATTCCTTTTTTGTCTTGATAGCACACGAGACAATATCTTCGTACGATGAGAAGGATTTTGATACTAAAGCTTGATGGAGAAATGGTTTTAACCCATCAATGAAATGATCAATATTACCTCTTGGGTTATGTATATAATCTGCAGCATACCTCGCTAACCTTGTAAAGTTGGCCTCATACTTTGCAACATTCTCATCCTCCTTTTTTCTCAGACTCAAAAATTGCATTTCCATATCTTCTCGATGGTCACGAGGAAAATATTTTTCTAAGAAAATCTCTTTGAACTCCCTCCATTCCATATTCGATACTTCATCATCTTCTTTTGTGTTTTGAATCAGCGACCACCACTGATCGGCATCTCCAGTGAGGCGGTAAACTGCCATGACAACCGTCTCCCTTTCGCTACTCCCCAAGGCATGGAATATTTTTTCTAAGGAGTTTATCCATTGCTCAGCAACTAATGGATTTGTACCCCCATTAAATGTTGGTGGTTGTTGCCTCATGAAGCGGTCTAACATTGATTCTCCACGTTACGGATTAGGGTGCTCCATACGAGTAAGGTTATTATTCATAACCTGAGTGAGTTGTCCCAGTATGGTAATAAGTTGATCAGCACTAGTTGTATCTCCATCTCCATAATAATTATCTTGAGCAGGAGGGAAATCCCTACACGGAGTGCGTGTATTGATACGGTTTCCATTCCTTCCACTAGAATCCATTTCTAAACAATGGCATAAACTAGATTAGTTTATGAATCAAAATACATAATTCCATACTTGTAAAATACTTAACATAAATTGAACTATTTATGGATATAATCCATAAAAATGTTTTCTTTGAGGAATCATATACTCATAACCCTTCATAGTGGTTTGTAAAGAAAATGAGAATTATCCTAAGCATATCCCCCGGGAGTGCCGTAACCAAGAGTGCAGAAAGGCCCGTTGTCGTGCACCAGTTCCCATTCGAGTCTAGCTCAAAGCGGTGTTTTCGGGTTTTACCCCTAGGTACATCTGTGCCAGATCTGCCTCTACCTACTCATATCCAGACAGGGATGTATTGCTCGGAAAACTCACAAAATCTCTATAATACCAAAATTCTAAGAAGTTCTTTTATACTAATTCTCAAAGTCTATCTTCGGGATTTGTGCTCTAATCAGAGTTTATCTAAATCTAGCTTCCAAGGTTAGTACTAAACTGCCTCTGATACCAACTGTAACGCCCCGACCCCAGCTACCCAGAGTCATTGCATTACTACGTAACATTGGAATGATCACAAAATATCAAGTCTCGAAAGACCGATTAGTTTAGTAGCCTTGGAAACACTAGATACATTCATAAATGTTACATTACATCATAAAGTGAAAAACTACAATAACAAAGTCTCCATAGACCACACTCATATCCTCTTCTGACAATCCCTGCAGGTCATTCATAAAATACTTCTTCACATCCTAGAAAATATTAAAACATTGAAAGGGGTGAACTCAGATGCTCAGTAAGGATAACAATATAGCGAAAGCTTTCATAAATAAACATAAACATTTAAGGCAATGTATAACTAAAACAAAATCCTTTTAAACTTGATCTTCAACATAATATGGAAAAAGTAAAATGAGATAATGCCATTTACTTATTCACATGGATATTCTACTGGTCGAATAATCACATGAAATATCAATAACCACTTTCATAATGATGGAATGCATAATGCCAGACTATCATAACCACGTAGCCAAGGCCTCATGCCAAGACCACTATTAAGATTTTTTCAAGGCCTCATGTCAAGACACTAGTTTGTCTCATGAGACCTACCGATGCATCGAGGAGCTATAGCGGGCTCCACCCGTCACCTATTAAGTCCAATGCATTCCTCATATGAACAGGTTTAAACATATCATAAAACATAACATAATTGTATCACATAAAAAATGCATAAAAGAAACATAATATTTCCACACTTCAATCACAAGATATCAATACAACATATTGATATAATAAAAACTTTATCAAAACCATTTTCAATACCAAAATAAAAGATAAGTAAAACATGGTATTTATTTTTCTTTAAAAAAAGTTGTGGCTTATAGAGGATGCCGAAACTCAAATAATAGTCACGGCGGCAGAGAAGTCATTGTCACCGCATACGTAAGAAAAAACATTCCATTTGTCGTTTAGTAAAAACTCTTCGTATAAAAATATTCCTTTTGAATAAAAGTAATAGTCCAAGGGGTTTATACACCGTATAAATGAAAGTTGTGTATAAAACCAAATATGCCTCAATGAAAGGAGATTGAGACGAAGTCCTTACAAAGATCATTTTTAAAATAAAATAGGTCTATTATGTGTATTCACTATAATTACACATAAATAAAGTAAAAATACAAGATATGACATAATAATATCATGACATAATTTGAAAGTAGGAGATTAACCCAAAGAATGGAAATTGGGTTAACAAAATTCCCTTACCTCGTGTCCGACTTGACTCGATCGTTATTTAACCTCCTGAATAATAAACTAGAGTTAATTTATATTTACTTAAGAACATTTTTCATGTTAATTATTCCTTTTATATCACTTATTACCATGTTATGAACATTATGTAATTATTTATGTTAATAACAGTCGTTTTGTCGATCTTTGGTACTTGAGTCAAAAATATACTTCTTATTATTACAAGTTGTTCATGTGGTGAAATATCCATTATATCCAGAATTATATTCATGATTTAGATATCATATATAACATATATATCCAGTATATACATGCATTTATAATATTACATAACATTTAGAGGTAAGAAATGAAATGCACCGTTCATGGAGACGGTAAGCCGTACGTACGCATGAACGCTACTTTCATTTATATTTCATATTTTAAAGGAATGAAACATAATGATATAAAGGTATAATATAATTCCAGTATAATATAATTTATAATACCATTTACTCCATCCTTTATACATCCCACATATGGTATTAACGATTCAAATCACTTTGAGGGGGCGGTAGTCCGCACTTCCTAAAATGAAAATATCGTGTTTACCCATAATGGAAATCATAAAGTTATGCCATAAATGAAAAATACAAGAAGCTTAAGTAAAAAATAAACATATTATATATCATATATATATATAGTGACATCTTAATGGCCACCTTTGAAGGTGTTATATGAGTGTTGAACAATCATCGTTTCGTGAGGCAGAAATTCGCCATCCACAGAAACAGTATGTTCTTTAACCATTAGATGTAGGTGTGTGTAAGTGTAGCTCAAATCCTTATTATAACAACATCCTAGTATATTTATGATACTGGTTTTGTTACAAAATAAAATAATAAAAAGAGTTTAGGGGGTTGGAGAAGAAAAATAAAACAAAACAACATTAGGGAAGACATTACCTTAAAATCGGGTAACTCTTTTTGATTTGAGCCAAAGGCTTCCTTGGGAAGACTTCTGCCCAAAGTGAGGCTTCTAAGAGTAAGGGAGGGAAGTTTAGAGAGTATTTGGGCAGAGGTTGTCCGAGCCAAAAAGGCTTTTAAGGTGTGAGTAAGGTGGTAGTGGTGGGGGCCTTTTATAAGAGGAGAGAAGGGGCACTCTTGGAAAGATTGAAATGTTGCTTTATTATGAAATGATTTTTCGGATTCTAAAGGTCCCAAACTTATATATTTTGAGTCTAACGTGGTAAGGGTTAGAAATATACTCATCCAATAGGTTTTTGACAAGTGTAATTCTTATATTTTAAATTATCGTTTCATTTTATTTAAATCGTTAATTAATGAGGTAATTGCTGCATCATCATGGTGTCATAAATAATTTAATTTATTTAATGTCTAAAAATTATAAAAAAATTATCATCGTGTAAGAAATATTTTTATATTTATAATGAATTTTTATAGTCAAAATTATGACTTGTATAACCCCATTTAAAAATAGTTTTAGTAAAACAACTCATGTTTGTGACATTTTTATTTTAACATTAAATAAAAAGTGTTTAATGTCATTTTCCTCCCAAAGTGGCTCCATGGGGTCCCCAAGTTGACCAATGGGTTGTCTTGGTCGGCCGTGACTCATCCAATAGGGTTAGGACAAGTTTAGAGGTATTTTTATATTTTTATAATATCATTTTTACCTTAAATTTCACTGATTACCTTTAATCAGGATTAATTAAACTTAAAAGTTACTATTCACCAAAACATTATTTTAATCCCATTGAACCACATTTTACTTCCTAATGACAACCATGTATGTCGGATTTTTGAAAATCAAATCACAGAAGTGGTAATGTTTTATTTAAATGAAAAATCAGTTTTTTAACTACCACTTAGTGGTTTCACTATTCATCAAAAATTGAAGTTTTTCAGAACAATGCCAAAATTTCACCCTAAGCTATAATTGATATTCCGAATTCAAAAATGATGTCTATTTTACAAAATTACAAACATATAAGTTTCATTAATTAATTTCATAATTAATTCTCGCTGTCACAACAAATAGCGTGTTTTTAAGAAACAATATATATCAAAAGATTGACAATTGTTTATGTCCAATTTCAAAGTGAAATTAATTCTAATGACCACCATTGGATAAAATGGTAAAAATATATTCTAATTATAATTTAAAACCACTCAATAGTATAATTTATCACTATAAATTATTTTGATTTAAAAAGTTTTTTTTAAGTATTTTTCACTATTCATAAAAAGAATTGGAAGTTCTCAGAAAAATACCAAAAATTCAACATAGGATAATTTCAATATTATGAATCCAAAAATGAAGTCCATTTTGAAATATAAAATTTATATAATTTAAAAAATTGGGTATTAATATTCATAACGGTTACTTTGATTAGTTGCGGTGTGTTAGAACTCGAAGTTGCGTACAATGCAAGCTATTGCATTATTGAATGAGAAGCGTATCATGGAAGCTCTGGGTGTTACATGAGATACAATCGCCCAAAATAATATTTCATAAAAGAATTTATATGGTGATTCATCAATAATAATATCAAAGGAATTAAATTTTTTAAATACAAAGAAAAAAATTGTGGTCAAACCCTAATATAATTTTTAGAAAATGATTTTATCTTTCGTATAAAGGAAGCATTTATAGTCACTTTGAAATGTCATTTTAAAAAAGGTGAAGTCAAAACTTTGAAACAATTATTTTTAAAAATAAAATTCAACATTAGATTACTTAAAAAACATGAATTTTATCAAAATAAATGTCATGTACATAATAAAATATTTGATTTTCTATGGATGGAAAACCTTTTTAATATTTCTAAATACCTTTATTGAAAACCCACATCATAAAAGAGGGAGTAGAAATACTTTTTAAAAAGAGGATAAGGGAAATAGGGGAGCACATGAGTAAAACTATATTTGGTTTTCAAAATGATAAAGGAAATATTCTTTTGTAATAATCAACCTGAAAACAGATAAAACCCCATCTTTAAAAAATTTGATATTTTTCCTTAATAATGTTGTAGTTTTATGAGAAAAAATGAATTAAGAAAGAATATTTTAGTTAGAATAAAAAATTTTCCTATATATAAAAGTGTATATATGTTAATAAGTAGTAAATAAAATAATTTATCAATCATATAATAATTATTACTAATGAATAATATTTTAACTCAATGAAAGGGAATCTAAGTTAACCAAATTCTTTACTAATACCATAATTCCTAAATCAAGAGAAATTTAAAAAGGGTTTTATGTGGTAGAAATTTAAATACTAAGAAAAAAATATAAAATACCATATATTAATATGAAATAGAAGTATTTTCTTAACTTATATGAAATAATCTTAAGAAGAACCATCATAACTCAGTGAATGAGAATTGAGCTTCCAAAAACACTTACAGTGATGGTAACATAATAATAATAGAGTTATGACAAAATAAAAGTTAAAATATTATGAAAGTAAATATATTAATTATAATTTAATTTAATAGGTCAATTAATACACCATATAATATTAATTTCTATGGGAAATATCAAACAAGTATCATGGATTTGAAAATGAAACAAAGAAAAACCTAATTTGAATTATGACTTCCACTAAAGCTCTTGAATATTCTATATATAAAATAATCAAATTAATCAACAGCTTTATAACCTTATTAATATATATAACATTTTATAGACTTGATTTATAATTATTCTCTTTATTTAAATTAGTTATTAATTTTATATTTTCAATATCAGGTGTGTGTTATCCTGATCTTTTGAATTAGTTCTATAATAGTGGTAATGTTATTTATTAATATCCCATAGTTCATGATTACTATATAATTTAATGTAATATAATATATTTATTATATTTATCTATAAATCTCTTATCTCGTTCCATTGGTGTTTTATTTATGTTGTGTTAAAATGGAATTTGTGTCGACTTATTTCGATTATTATAACGATTTAAGAAGATACTTTTATAATATGTTAAATGTTTAATATATATATATTAAAGAAACATAGACAAATAATTATTTTCTTATTAAAATATAATAATATTATTTTTTAATTTCACATAATCATCCATGATAGAGTTTTATATAATTGTTCAAGTAGGTGGTTAGACCAACCCAAATATGGGGTTACCAAGATTAATGGATGATTATGGTTATTAAAGTTTTTTACTTTGGAAAAATCTCATTATTAAATAATAATAATTTTAATATACAGATATGTTTTTTTTTTAATATTTTATATTTTTTTCATAAACAATGAAAATCAAGATATAAAAAAAGGGTTTCTTTTTTGAGGTCGTAGTTTTCACAATTCATAAACGATGTTCTTTTGTTTTTCTAAGTGGTTGGGAAGGAGTAAATAATGGTTGATTAATTAATATAGTTATAAATAACTATGATAATGATTATGATTTTATTATATTATTATTTTTAGGGTAGTATTTTAAGATAATAATTAATAAGAAAAGGATAAGGATTAAGTAACAATAACTTTGGGACCTTGGACATTCTCCTGAAAGTATCCTTAAAAATGAAGGGAATAAGCTAGAAAATTGAGACCAGAGGCTTATGAAAATATAAGAATATTACATGAGGAGAGAAAAAAGAAAGGTTTCTGAAATAAATTTTAAGGGATGAGTGTGTCATGAACTGAAAAAAATGGAACTTTTGTGAACGTCCATTATTTTTCAACAATGGAATGACACTATTTAAGGTTAAATGCCTATAAAAGTTATAATTAATGTTTTTTTAATGTAATAAGATAAAATTTACCTCTAAATATCATTTTAAAACATTTTTAAACATTATTCAAGTCATTTACATTTAGGTTTTTTCATTTTAGCATTTTCATTTTTACAAAGGTAACTAGTTTTTGACTGAATAATATATGTTTTAATAAAAATATAAAATATACCCACATAAAATAATATAGTGTGATAAACTAAAATTTAACCTCTATATAATCCAAATCTATTTTTAAATAAGGTAAAATTAACCTATAAACAAAAATATTTAATATAGAGAAAACAATTGTAGAAACATATTCTATTTAACATTAAGTTTTATTAATCTAATTTAGTACTGATTTCTGATTTAATGAGTGATAATATATTTTTATATAGGTTTAAAATTTATATCAAAATAATTTTTGAGAAGTGATTAGTTTATTTTAATGAAAAAAATTACATGATATTAATTAAACAACTTTTTGAAAATAATAGTTTTACCATTATGATAATTCCAAAAAGGGTATGGTATAAGAAAAATTAGCTACTTTTAATATTCACCTAAAATATAAATAATTTTAGAAAAATATCAAAAATTCACATGAAGATAATTATTTTAAATGGAATTAAAAAATGAAGTTAATTTTGTGAAAATAAAATTATAAAAGTTATATATTTTTCTTTTAAATTAAAATTCAATATACATAAATAAAAACATGTTTTATTTAAAAAACCCCATTTTAAATAATCAAGGTTTAATAATCATATTTGGTATGAATTTATAAATTTTCAAATAAAATTAATTTACCAGTGGCTTCATTATTATTGAAGTTTCATAAAAATAAATATTTATCGGATAATTTTAGTTCAGTTTTGAATGTGGATAAAGCTATCAAACATAGTATTAATTAAAAAAAATCAAAATTTGGGTCATTATATTCTTCCCTTAAATAAAATATGTCCCTGTAATTTCAATTATTACTCACTGAGGAATGTTTGTAAAGGTATTCATAAAATATTTATAATTCAGGATATAACTTCCCATATGAAATTTATCTTACTCTTTTAGGATATTTCAAGATACTTATATATCCCCAAAAAATATTATTCATTCATAAAATCATATATTAATGTATGTATATACCCTAATCATGAATTCTATAAAATATACCTTTCCCAAAACTATATTAATCTCTAATATATTAAACCATAATGAAACTATATGTTCTTATATAAATTAACATTATATTTGGCCATCAAATTTTAATAACCAAAACATTATAAATTCACACAATTTTCATTATATATCATATTCTTAAAAAAATAACATAAACATCAATAAAAGAACATTTACAATTTTCCTATCAAATAAATAATAGATTCCAATGTTTTTAAAACTATATAAATAAATTTTTTCAAAATCAATCATCCTTTTAAACGTAATGGTTATCTTTACCGCAATCATTTGTTCGTCAATAGTTACACTAAATATATAACCTTGGTATAAAATATTTTTTCCAGGTTATTGCCTCCATTTAATATATGTTCCCAAAACATTAACTCAAAACTCTTGGTTAAAAATCCTTTAATGTTTCAAATAATCATCATAAGTTTTATAATATACTATAATATCATCGATAAATATCACTCATTAATGAAAATATATAATATTATTAAGAATTATTTATTACTAGTACAACAACCTCACTATATTTGGTAAGACTAGGAAACTCACGTTTTCCATCATAATAGGATATAATAAAATATCAGACCATTTAAGTGTTCTCTCTTATTTGGTTATAAGACATATTGTTTTCTAGATACATAACTTTCACATCATTAATATCTTAATAACATTACAGAAAATACTAAAACCAAAATGATTATTATAATATACAAAAATTTAATATGAGAACATCAATCTGAGGATGTTTTACCCCTAGAACCTTCTTTTTAGTGATATGGTACTTTTATTTCAACCTATGACTCTTTTTTCAAAACATGGTTATCCAATTTCATTTTTCTATTAGGTTATCTAACATAATAAGTAAACATCATACTTGAATCCTTCATAATGGTTCGTTAGAGAGAGTGTAAATTAACAAGACTATATCCCTCATGAGTGGAAAACCAAGTGTGCAGTTCGACCTCTTTATCTTGCATGGGGTGGTGAACAAGTTAATACACAATCCTCTCTTTCATGGTTTAACCCTTTGTACAACTTTGATAGATACATCATTCACTTTTACTATCATTACATGGATGTTATTGGAAGTAAAAACACACAATATATACTTTACCAAAATTTAAGGATATTATCCTCTACATTGACATATCTTTTAAACTCATCCTTATAGTTTTAATTAATTTTATATCATCCTAATCTTAAAAAAATAAATAAACTAATCCCTAAAAATAACCAAAGGCCCATTTGATTCCAACTGAGGCACCCTAAACCCACGCTCTCAGGCTCGGTGCTATAACACACATATTTAGAAACAAACATTGATAACAACTGAGATTATCTAAACTAAACTTGAACCCATTCCACATTATTATTACATCGTGGAATAATTACACACAACATAGAGAACCTTTTTCTTTATATTATTTGAGTACTAAATATAAATTCAACTTATTTTATAAATTTTTTTGAACATTTCTCTATAAAAAAAACATACTAGAATCTGTTCTTGAATTTTCATAGGTTAAATTCATATTTATAACATGGGGGAAAAATATAATAAATGGGTAATATCAAATACATAGTGTGGTAAAATAACTCATCAACATGTAATCATGTGTAGGATCATTAGAATTCCAGAGAATATGGTATGGATAAATTTATTATTAAAAAACATGGAACAATACTTGTTTTTTACAAGTCATCATAGAGGGGCATGTGATATTAGATGAAAAAATACATACCAAGAAAAAATTGGGTGGAATAATGAGATATCAAACATAAATTAAGGATTAAAGTCATAGGTAAAATATTATGACATAAGAGTGTGTCAAAGACAAAAGTATAGAAATTATATGTCTAGGAAACCCACAATGACATTCACCACATAGTAAGCTAGGGATATTAACCTGTGTTCCCTTTTAGGATTGGAATAATCCTCATGTGAACCCTAGGGATTTTCATAAAACATCGTCTTACCCATTTGGATTGTAAAAAATCCTCTCATGTCCCATTTGGTAGGGGATAAATCATGTCGTGTACCATTTAGTTTGGAATAAATATTTATGTATACCCTTTAGCTTTGGGTAAATCCTCTTACAAAACCTTTGTCTTGAGATAAATATGTATGTGTACTATTTAATTTGGGATAAATATTATTTTTTACCTGTGTATTGAGATAAATTCTATTGTACATCCTTTGTCATGGGATAAATCTTCTCATATAACCTTTTGATTGGGATAAATCCTCCTGTATAACCTTTTTCTTGGGAAAAATTATCATGTTTCACTTTTTAGATCATGAGATATGAACATTAAAAATTAATTAAAAAGTGAAAAAATAAACCACACATCATTTATTCATAACATTTAGTGCCACTTGAAAAAAATCATTCATCGCATTGTTAAGAACCCATGGAAAGAAAAATGGATTTTGCGACATTGCATAACAGTAACACCAATTGACCTCAAGAATGGGAATAGTTGGTACAAAAAATTCAATCACCTAAAAATTTATATAATTGTAACATTTGGATTGTGAATAATCAATATTTTTTTCTAAGAAAATAAACCCTTTTATTAAAAATAGGAAAATAGAGGTGAAATATTAAAAAAATTAAGAAAATAATTTTATTTGTGGTGTAAAATAAGAAGTTACAGTCACTATGGAAAGTAATTTTTGAAGGAATTGAATAGATAAATGAGGAATAAAGTTATTCCTTGAAGGAAACATCAATAATATATCCTTTAAAATTCAAAAAGGTTGTCAAAATAAATTTTTAGTTGAAGATAAAACATTTTATTTAGTACGGATGGAAAACATTTTTAATATATTTAAATACTATTATTGAAAAACAACATCATAAAAAATGTCATAATAATTCATTTTTAAATTAATATAAGTAAATATATATATATCACATTATTAAACACATATCTGGGTTTTAAATTTAGAAATAAAAAAATGGTAAAATGAACATAGAAATAGAGGAAACCTCATCTTTAAAAGTGATGTTATTTTTTAACTTAAAAAGGTTTCACTTTTATAAGGGAAAAATCATATAGAAAGCATTTTTGAGTTAAAAAATAATTTTACCAATATATAAAAGAGAAAATATCGCATAAAATAATATATAGAATAATTTATCAAACTAAAATAAGGATTCTCAAATAATAATTTTCAAACCCAAAGAGAGGGCATCTGAGTTAACCAAATCCCAAGAGGATACCATAATTCCTAAATAAATAGACATTTATAAAGGTTTTTATTTGGTAGAAATTTAAATTAATGGATAATAAAAGAAAAAATACCACATAATGAAATCATAGAGTATAATATTTTTAATATATATTAAATAATATCAATAATAAACTTCATAACTCAGTGAAACAGAATTGTGTTTCCAAAAAAACCATATGATAATGGTAATGTCAGAATATGTTGGTGACCATGAAATGGAAATTAAAAAATCATGAATTGAAATATATTCATTATAATTTATTTAAATACGTCATTGAATACCCCATATACTATAAATTATTGTGTGCAATATCAACCATGTCTCATAGATTTGAAAATGAGACAAAGAAACCCTTGCCTTAACTTTTAAACTCTAATAAATCCTTTAAATCTCATATATAAAAAATAAATATCTTAATCACCTATTTAAGGGCCTCATTCATATCAATGAAAATTTATAAAATAAATTTATAATTATTCTCTTCATTTATAATAGTTATTTATTATTTATTTTTAATATTGGGTGTGAGTTTTCTTTATCATTTTAACCTAGTATTGTAATAGTGGTGTTTCAATTCATTTGTATCCAAAAGATAATCATTAATAGATCATTTAATTTACTTTAATAGTCATGTTTTATTCATTTATATATCTATTAACTCATTACATTAGTGTTTTAGTTATCTTGTGTGAAAATGTAATCAATGTTGACTTATTTTTGTAATTTTAGTGATTGAATATGATATTACAATAACAAGTTAAAAACATAAAATAAACATACAATAAAAATAGAAACTAATTATTATATTATTAAATTATAATAATATTAGTTTTTAATTTCCCATATTAATCCATGATATATTGTTATATCATTGTTCTATTAGGTGGTTACACCAACCCAAACATGAACATACCATAATTATTAGATGATTATTCTTATAAAAGTGGTTTATTTTGAAATAAATTCATTATTATAGTAGAATAATGATATTATTTATATATTTGTAAGTTGTTGAATCAGATTTTATAGGTTTATATAAATAATTAAAATCAATACAAAAAATGGAACATATGTGTGTGGGTGTGTGTATTATTTCGGGGTGGCGAAATTCCGCACAACGCATGGTCAACTTTATTTGTTTTTTCTTAGTTATTGAGAAGGAAAAAATAATATTTATTCCATTAATATAATTACACTTTAATATACTAATGATTATGATTTTGTTATATTATTATGGTTGGGGTAGGTTAGGAAGATAACGATTAAGAAGAAAAGGATAAGGATTAAGTAATACTCACTATGGGACCTTTAACATTATCTTGAAAGAATCCTTGGAAGTTAAGGGATTAAGATAAAAAATTGAGTCCATGGGAATATTAATGTTAAAAAATATTATTGTAGGATAAAAATATTAGAGTTTCATTACTAAGTTTGATGTAATTTTTGTGTCAATATGGGGTGGAAGTGTACCCTTTTATAAGTGAAGATAATGACACATTTATTAACACCTATTATTTTTCAAAAACGGAATGACACTATTTAATGTTAAAAGAATAAGATAGTGATAAATAATAATAATTTTTTTTGGTATAATATTTATCAATCTTATACTGCTAAATAAAAACATTTTCAATCAATTTTCAATCATTTACCATTAGGTTTTTACATTTTACCATATTTGTTTTTACCTAGGAAACTAGTTTTTGACAATGTAATATATGTATTATAAAAAATATAAAATAGACCATCCCAAAAAAATTGGGGTAGATTAATCTAAATTTAACCTATAATTAATCTAAATCAATTTCTAAATAATTTTAAATTTAATTTTAAATTATAAATATATATATATAATGTTTTGTAGAAAACTATTGTTATAAAAATTAAGTGTTCTTAGTCTTATTTGGTATTGATTAATAATTTAATGAGTGATAATATATTAATATATCAATTTAAACATTACATAAAAGTTATTTTTTATAAGTTATTAGTTAATTTCATTAGATGAAAATTGCACAATATTAATAAAATATTTTTTTGAAAATAACAATTTTATCTTTACCATGGTCATTACATTTAATATTTTTAATCATAATTTTATGCCCAAAAATTAAATTGACCTTATTACATAACATTATCATGTTAAAATAACATCTTTTTTATATATTTAACTTATGAAAGGGATGAAAACAAATTTTGAATACAAACAAATAAAAATAGTTTTTATAGAAATATATTAATTAAATTTCTAAAATGATACACACATGATTAATAAATTCAACATAATATTTTTAAATGATTTAATATGTATTATAAATATATATATATATATAAGATTTTAAAAACTTTTTTTATTTCTCGTATTATGATAATATCATAAAGTGATGGTATAAAAATAATCAACATTTTTTAATATTCATATGAAAATCAATTATTTTTTAAAAATTATAAAAAGTCACCATAATCTAATTTTTTATATGAAATTGAAAAATGATTTAATTTTTTTGAAAATAAAATTATAAAATTAATATATTTTTATTATTTAAAAATCAATATATATAAATAAAAATCTATTTTATTGAAAAATCCATTTTAGAACATTATGTTTTATTAATCATATTTTTTATGAATTTATAATTGATTGAAATATTTTTTATTTACCAGGGTTTGTATTATTATTATATTTATTTTATAATAAATACGTCATGTATCAATTTAGTTTGGTTTCATTCTTATCATCTACAACCCACTGTATTCTATCATTTTTTTCCTCCTCATAGAGTCATATCTTGATCCTGGAGACCATTTGTTCCTAGTGGATTGATTTTTAAGTTTATGGTTTTGTTGTTTTAGGTTTATTCTTGGTTCTTTGGCCTTCAGGGGTTTCATTGTGGTGACTTAGCACTAAAAATTGTAAAGGATAAAATATTTAAGGTAAGTGGTCCTTTGTATGTCTCATTAAATCTAGAACCGTAATTTATTATTAGTTTAAGTTAATGGTCTATGTGTTTTGAAAATGTTATCAAGTAGAATAAGTAGGATTTGGTAAACGATGGTTTTTATTTTTTTATTTTAATCTAGTTTTAATAGATATTTATATTGTTTTCAAAGTATAAAGCCTATTTTTGATGCGTGGAAAGTGTTGGTATAAATGAATCATTGGATATTTTAAATTTATAGTCAAATCATGAATGGTGTTTTGGTTTTGGAAACATTTTTAGTGGTTTGGTCGTGTATAAAACTATTATGATTCTAGATTATAACTTCTCAAAAAATTATATATCATTACCTTAAAAACACGCACCATGTAATTTTAAATTGAATACTTATTTATGCCACGTATTAGTTGGTTCTAGTGAAGGAGGCTATTTACTTTTATATTAGGTATTTCTGAAATAATGGATTTTTCTTCTGATGGCTTCAGAGGTGAGTACAGGTTACAGGAATATCATAAGTTCCTATTGGGATGTTTCCAACATGGATTTTTTCAAAATCAATAAATGTTCTAAGATATAAATAAAGAATAATTTCATTAACAATAGAATTAAATTTAATATTAATAGACTATTATGTTATAACCAAGAATATAGGATCATCATATATTATTTATAATCCATTTATTTGGATACAAAAATATCATGCCCTGATTTCCATTCCTTGTTAATGAATTTGAGGTCCTCTTGAGGTTATTTTTTCATAGGAGTGAGAGGATTCAAGTTTATAGTCTATATAAAGGATATCCACACATGCCCCATAAAACTCTAAACATCACCATATAAATCCTTAGCTGATATCATATAATATTCTATCACATAATTTTTTTGTTGATGATCACCATAGGAATCACTTTAGGTGGAACAACTCTTCTGGATATCTCTAGTATTGAGAGGATAGTGGAAGAGGATCACTCTCCAATATTAACATCATTATAAAATAAAGTATCACCAGTTATTTAGAGAGTTCTCTATAAACATTTCATTTTCCACTACAACCATGTTTTGAAATGACATAATCAGGTTTATATAGTGATAATGTTAGACAAATAATAATTACACCCAAACCCATTTTACTTTTTAAAATCCCCATGAAACCCCAGGTATAATAATTTTATTATTATTATTATCATTAACTTTACATGTTCAAAACTTATTGAAAATATTTTTATTAATTTTTCCTAAGTAAATAAATCAATGTTTATTTAAATAATTTTTAATATTTCTTTTGTCATTTTCCCATTAACTCAACCCTATCCTCCTAAATATTTATCATATCATGAATAAAGACTATTTATTAAAATAAATAAATGAGACCCCATTATTAATTAATTAATAAATAAATATTATATTCACTGAAATAGGAAATAAATATTTATTAAAAATTCAACTCATATATATATTCTCTTGGATAATTGGTGATCGGATATTTTTGATCTATCAAACATTGATAGTTTTTAAACCATGTACGAGAATAATATAATAAATAAATAATAATTATATTCACTAAATTAGAAAGTAAATATTTTATAAGAATTCAATTCATATATATATTCTCTTAAATAACAGTTGAATACAAATTTTTTATCAATAAGACATTAATAATTTTTAAAACATGTACGTGAATAATATTTTTTCAACATGTGAAATTCATATAATATTTAAATGAGGTTCATAATTCCTTTAGTGTGTGTTTATCTAGACTCCTTTCTCAGTTTTGTTAAGTTATTACACATTAATTCCAATTTTAGCATAAAGAAATAGGGTAATTCACATATAGAGAAAGAAACTAAATGACACAACAATAATAACCACATATGAATGTACACTGTGTCATATAAAAATTTTATCATAATATCTCTAAACATGCAGATTGCATGGGGTTGTCATCAACCTATGTGATCAATGTTTTGTTTCATTCACATACCAATATAAATCCATGGTAATTGATTTAATTTGTCCATTCCATTTCCATAAAATGCCCAAAGATATCAACTTCCATAAAAAACATAAGGGAAAATCATTTCTTACATTATTATATTATAAAAAATCACTCAAGACACGCCCAACATATCCTACCTCACCATGAGAATATGTCACCATTTTTTTGAATGAAAAAAATTAAAAACCTCGTTATATTAATTAATAATAATCTTAAAGACTAATAATCATTACATGGGCCAATATATAGGAACATCTAATGAAACAAATAAATGTGTATTTTTTACAGGAAGGCCATGTTCTCATAATCTCTCACTCTAAATGTTATCAAGGACATGAACCATGAAAAAGCTTCTCAAATTTTTTATTATTGTATACCATTGATAGATTGTATATTTTTTGTCCCATAAAATTATATCATTTATCTATAAAACAAATATTTATGTATATTGTCTGAGAACTTCTAGCCTCTTATCATAGTGGGGAACTGTTATGAAGCTTAGTGTGACAGTTAACCTTAAGACATTGTAACATATTACATCAAAAATAAAAATAATCATGATGTTATAAGAACATTATTAATATTCAAATAAATCAATACGAGTATTCATAAAGAATGTAGAAATTTATTTTAGCAAACCAACTCCAAAAGAATACCACTTTCACTACATCTATCTTCTAACAAACATCATTCTTTTATTTCTCAAAATAATATAAAGCTTATAATTAGTCAAGGATCTAGTCAATGGTGCTGCCATGTTATCCTCCATGGTATAGCTTTTCACAGTGAATTCACCAATCGGAGAAAAAACCCCCAAGAGGAGATAATTTCAGAACATGTGCTTCATTTTTTCGTGTGATCATTTATCCATTGGGATATACGCAACTATAGTATTTTGACAATATAATGTGATAGGGTATTTACTATTATTTTCATCATTAAGTTCTTAGAATAATTTTCATATCCAAACATCTTATTTGGATATATATGAATCTACTTCATACTCAGACTTTAATATAGAATTGATGAAAATTGGATACTATGAACTACTCCATCTCATAAATCCTCTGTTGAGACTAAAGACATATCATGATAGTTATATTAGATCGTTCTGATATATCTAAAAGCTTGAATCTATATAACCCCCTTATATTAAGCTCTTAAAATCCTCTAATACCAAGAACATCCTTAGTACACCAAAAATAATAAAGGATATCCTTAACAGCCGACTGAATTGGTTCACATGGATCATATTTATATCTTTTTACCATACTCAAGGCCTAAAAACACTAATACTTGTATGTAACATGGAATACATGATTGATCCTATCAAAACATAATATGGTATCTTAATCATTATTTCTCTTTCATGTTGTGTCCAAGGACACATTTTCATGGAAACATGTATATCGTGTTACACTCATACCAATTACAAAATTTCATTATTCTATAATTAATCTCTTTAGTATCTAGTCAATGTATTTATGTTGAATAATCCAAATAATAATCTTGTATCTATGAAAAATGATCATGATACCATGGATATAAAATAATTCACCTAATTCATCCACTAAGAATAAATTGTTTAATCATCTATAAATTACTATAATATTGGAATTTAATTTCTAATAACTAATGTTTCATTAATATATACTAATGGGATAATGAACACACTCTCATTAAACAACCTGTAAACAAATTTCTCACATTCATTCTTAATGAAACTAAATTATCATATGGCTTTATAAAATTTAATGTTACATGACATGTATTCTTTATTCAATCCATAAATGAATTTCTACATCTTTAATACCTTTTCAAATTCTAATAGAGTCATAAATCCTTCCTTTTGTGTCACATAGAAATATTTCTGAAGGTCCTCATTACGGAATGATATTTTTGAATACATTTTCTAAATATCATAATCATGTAAATATTCTATAGAAATTAAAATTATGTTGAATTTAAGCATGGATACTGGAGAAAAGGTTTCCTTGTATACAATTACTTATCATTTTCAAAACCCTTTAGTCACTAGTTTTACTTTATAGGTACTCACATGTCTTTCATGTCTAGTATTTTCTTGAATATCCATTTTCAATGAAAAGTTTTTACTTTTGAAAAAAATGAAGTTTTTTGATAATAATGGAGTTTGGTTTGTGTTTGTTGTCAATCTGCACATAGATGACTAGGGAGTTTTCAAGGAATGTGGTCATATGATTGAGGCTGAAATAAGTATTGAAGATGGTGTAGTTTCTGAGTTTTTATTATATTTTTTTTCCTCAAAAATTAAGAGTTAGGCAACGGTACACGGTAAAGGTGCACAGTACGTGGTGAAGGCGCACGGTATGGGGTGAAGGCATGTGGTATGCAGTGAATGCATGCGATACGCGGTGAAAGTGCACAGTACATGATTGAGATAGTGATAACGGTAACTGGAGCAGTGCGCAGAACTGAAAAACAGTTCGCAGCAACTGTACATGGTGAAGGAATGTGGTACACAGAATAATAAAGGTTGAAAAGAAAAATAGTTCACAGTAACGGTAAGTGGTGAAGTCATGTGGTACACGGAATGATGAAGGTTGGTGGGATTATTGCAGTTTGCAAAATAGGAGAGGTATGTGGTGGAGGCTAACCGTGCGCAGATGGAGTTAATATTGTCCCACATTGAATGTTTGGGTAAATCTGTTCAGAGAAATTTTCGGAGTTACGTGACTATTTATATAATAGTTACCCCCTTTGTTAATAGAGGAAATTGGAGATTAAACATTTGGGGATAAATACCGAGAACTCTGAAGTGGTTAACGGATGAGAAGATGTTACATGGAGAGACTCATCCGAATAAGGAGAACAGTCCGTGGAAGAGTGTGTGGTTCACACAAGAAGCTCTCCTAGTAGGTGGCGGAGCAAGGTAGTATGCGGACCAAGACGGTTCACGGAGGTGTGATGTAGTATGTAGAGTAGAGTGGCATGAAGAGATTCAATGTACACGGAGGAGTTAGATAGTACGTAGAGGAGCTGGATGGTATATGAAAAAAGTTGTGGTACATGGAAATAACAGCAGTACGCGGAACACCCAAGGATGCTTGAAAGTTGGCCAAATTAGTTTGCGAAATTAATCTTTATAACATATCAGTGTAAAGGAAAATAAATTAAATCTTTGCATGATTATGGGACTTCAATAGAGCATCCATTTACAATTGAGGACACACAAATTAATTCTAAACCATTGAAGTGACCTTCAAGTCGTTAAACTGATTGAAGATTCTTCAAGTGCAGTGAGAAATGGGGAGTCAGTGGATGAGATCTGAGGGACGCAATGTGTTATCCCAGAACCTTGTAAAGTATGTGCACCTGGCACAGAGTGACTATGCTAAAATATTCTATTTCACAACTTGTGAATATTAGTGGTTTTTGTACAACCGACACAATGTCGGTGTATACTCTTTTGACGTATCCCTTAGTGGTGAACCAACTAAAATTGATGTGTCATTGTTTTTCATGTGATTGTTTATTTTTTTCACTTCCTCTTTAGATAGGTTTTTCAAATTCCTACCAACTTGGGAACAAGATCCATCAATTAAAAGAAAAATTTGACACCCTGATTAACCCCTCCCCTCTCAGGGTGTTCTGGGGTCATTCAAGTGGTATCAGAGCGTAAAGGTTGCTAGTGTGGAATTTGCCTTTTACTGTCATGGATAATCAGGTCAACGTTAGGGGAGTTCCCCTCTTTGATGGAAGTAGTTTTCAAATATGTAAAAAAGGATTAGATCTCACCATAGATCTCTTAAAATGGAAGTCTTATTTTCTACTACCTAGGGAATACAAGTCCTTGATCCTGATGAATTTTCAATGACAGATACAGATAAGAAATTACATGATGCTGATTCAAAAGCACAAAATGCTCTCACTATAGCCCTTTCTGATCCAATAAATCTAAAGGAAATTAGTTGAAATTATTCTATGTAAATGTGGGATAAACTGGAGAATATTTATGAAGGATATACCAAAGTGAAATAGGAAAAACTTCAAGTAATACACAACAGGTTTGATAATATAAAGATACACCATTATGAGAATGAAGACTCCTTCTTCAATCGAATTACTAATGTTGTAGGAGAAATCTAAGGTCTGGGTGAAGAAATAAAAGACAATTACATAGTGAAGAAAATATTGAGAAGACTTAAACCCCTTTATAATTCAAAGGTGTTAGCCCTTGAAGAAATATATATCACCAAACTCTCAGTGGATGATCTTCTGAGCAATCTATCAGCTTATGAAATGAGAATCAAACCAAAAGAAGTTATGAATCATGTGAGCAAGGAAATGGAATTAAAATCCATGGACAAACTAAATGTTCCAAGAGATATCAGTGATGTTGATAATGAGAAAAACAAAACTCTCTCTCTCTTATTTCAAATAAGCTCAATAAGGGAACATGGAAATTTGAATGCAAGCTACCTATCACTTGTTTTCGTTGTGGAATAGTTGGGCACATTTACTCTCATTGCTCAAGAAAATTTGATGATAAAGAGAATGAAATTGAAAATATAGAGAAGCCTCGAAAAAGGTTTTCTACAAAGTTAAACATAAAATATTCAAATAAAGTACTGAAGAAGATTTTTTTATATGAGGAGGAAGATAATGATAATGAATTCTATGAGGGAGATGATCCAGAATTTAATATTGGAAACCATGCCTCCATGATGACTACCATTGAAAAGTCAAAACCATTGATAGATAAAGCTGGAGATAATCAGTTGACGACTAATGCTGATCCCAATTTGAAACTTAAGGATGATTTTTCTAAGATTTAGATTAAATTTAAGAGATATAATAAGTTGAAAGAAATGGTGATGGAATCATAAGAATATATTTATCTGTTGCAAGCAGAAATTGAACGACTAGAAGAACTGGTAAAATTTCAATCACCAATCCTTGAAAGCACTGATAATGTTGGGGAACTAAAACTCAAAATTGAAGTACAAGAAAAGGTAATCAATTACCTTACCTAGAGACTGGATGAGAATTCCATGACCATTGATGTACTCGAAGAAGAATTTGGTACTCTGAGAAGTAAACTCGAAATTGAATAAATTTCAAAATAAGAAAATAAGAAAATATAATTTGGAAGGTTCTTAGATGTTGAGCTTATAGAGAGAGAAAAATGTGGTTCTGACGGAGTATTAAAAATATTTAGTGATCAAAGACCCACATTCATGGGAAATAGTGGAATTGGTTGTGATATTGAAAGATCAAATTCTATAAATAAATTTAACCATAATAAAGGCAAGATGAAATTTGATAATTTTGAAAAGCCACCAGAAGTACTGAAAAAGAAGCCCTTAAATCAAACTAAAAGGATAACTGAAGATTATCCGTGAGTTTACATAAATTATATGCATTCAAACTTTTTTCCTGATGAAGAATTCATGAGGAGAAATAGAAGTGAGAAGACATTTCCTCTTGTGAAGTGTTGGTTTTGTGGCTATATGGGACATACCTTGTCATACTATGAAGTGGAAAGGAGCTATATGAATGGGGAACAGTTAGGAGTTTATAAAAAGAAAATATATTCATATAATACTTCTTATATAAGAAATAATTTCTATCGATATTGTTTTTATTGTTCTAACTTTTTCCAAAAAACTATGTATTTTAAGCAGAGGTATGACAAGAGAAATTCTTTCAATACTCAGAGACGAGTCAATACACATAAAACAGACATTGTTGTTATTTAAAACATGTTTTCTCCTCTAGAAGAAGAATTTGAATATGTAGAACCCATGTACATGGAAATGATATTTGAAAGGCCATTAGTGTCCAACACTCAATCTAATATTTCATGGAAGTTAAAGAGGAAAATTAAAAAGTCCAATTTTATAGAAGTATCCCTCAAAGCTACCAAGAATAAAAGCACATGGATTCTTGATAGCGGATTTTCATCCCACATTATGGGTAATGCATACCTATTAATGAATGTCAATAAAAAGGTTGATGGAATAGTGAGGTTAGATAATTATGGTTCTTTAAGGATAAAATGTTGTGGAAGTACTAAGCTAGCTAATGGAGAGATGAATAAAAATGAAGTCCTATATGTGGACGGTCTGCATCACAATCTTCTTAGTGTGAGTCAATTCTATGAATCAGGTCTTATTTTGACATTCAATCAGAATAGTTGTAATATAAAAGGAATGTCTGGGATTTCACTCATGAAAGGCTGCAGTACAGATGGTAACTTATATCAAGTTGACAGCAAAGAGAACATCTACTACTTAAAAGTTGAAGGGGAGAAAAACTTATGGAATCGAAGATTGGGGAACATCAATCAGCAAGATGTGGAAAATATATCTTAGTTGTAGATAGTCACGGATATCCCTAATTAAAAGCATGAACGACAAAATACCTATGAAGCGTGCATGGGAGGGAAACTGGTGCGCAGTTCCTACTGGACAAAGAATAAAATAACATCAAATCTCCTTGACCTCATCCATTAAGATGTATGTTGCTTGATAAATATTGATGGAGCACATGGAGAAAGGTACTTTGTTATTTTCATAGATGATTACAGCATAATGGAATGTGTGATCATTATACAAAGGAAGTGAAAAGTGGTTGATTTCATGAAAACCTACCATCGAATCGCAGAGAATGATATTGGATGGAGGATCAAAGTCCTATGATCTGATAATGGAGGGGAATACACATCCATTGAATGTGAGAATTACCTAGAGAAGCGTGGGATACAACATGAGGTGGATATTGTGAGAACACCACAGCAAAATAGATTTGTTGAGCACAATAATTGACAGGTAAATAACATGGCCAAAACTATTATGATCGAGAGTCGTATTCCTTGACATTACTAGGAAGTGGCAGTACAAGTAGTAGTGTATATTCAAAATAAAACAGGGATTTATATGGGTGAGAAAAATACATCATACGAATTGTGGCATGGAAGGAAGCCCTCTTTGAAATATTTTTGTGTTTTCGGAAGCAAATGTTTTATCCGAAACAATTAAGGAAATCAAGGGATGTATGTAGACAATGTAGACGAAAGAATATTTCTCGGATACTCAATAAACAAAAAATTATACAAGTGTTTCAATAACCACACTAGAAAAATTGTGGAAAGTTCTGATGTAAAGATCAATAAATAGAAAAACAAAAACGGTTCCAGTAATTCTTATGCTGATGTGATAGAAGATGATGAAGGATGTGAACATGGAAGAAATGCTAATATAGAGGTAGAAGAAGGTGTGGAAAACTATCAGAATTCACATCATGGTGTTCACATTGAAGAAGAATCCGAAGAGGAATCCATAGATAGAGAGAATCTGGTTGAACCACAAAGGAGAAATCAAAGATAGAGATTGATCGATCCAAGATTATAGAGGATTGGAATGCACCAACATAGAAAAATGGAATAAGGAATCATTCATATTCTTCATTTCTATCAGTTTTGGAACCATCCTCATTTGAAGAGGCTGCAAAGGATGAGACATGTGTAAAAGCAATGAATGAAGAGTTGGGTCATATTTACAAAAATAATACTTGGGATCTTGTTAAAAGACCTGACGAACATAATGTGACTGGTACGAAAGTGGAATTTCAATAAAAAAATTGACAAACATGGAAATGTGATCAGAAATGAAGTGTTCTTGGTCTGTAAAGGATATTCACAAATCGAAGGTGTTGATGTTGAGGAGACATTTTCTCCTATAGAATACTAGAGTCAATTAGGCTATTTATTTCCATGGAAATCCAACGAGGTTATAAAGTGTATCAAATGGTTGTCAAGACAGCATTCCTAAATAGAGTATTGGAAGAAGAAGTTTATATTGAACAACTCATAGGGTTATTTCTTGGCAATGATGAACTAGAGGTTTGGAAATTAAAGAAATCTATTTATGGACTAACACAGACACCATGGGCATGGTACTCTCAGTTGGACTCTTATCTGAGAAATCATGAGTTTAAAAGAGGAGGATCAGATCATAATCTCTATGTCAAAAACTCTTAACAATATCAGTTCATGGTATTGGTATATGTGGATGATATTATTTTTGGTGGAATCAGACATGGATCTGTGGATGAATTTTCTAATCACATGAAATCTGAATTTGAAATGTCCATGATTGGTTAACTCGCATACTTTTAGGGTTACAGGTACTTCAGAAGAAAGATAACACTTTCATTTCTCAAGAAAAGTATACCGAAGATCTATTGAAGAAATTCAATATGCATGATTCCAAACCAATGAAGACAAAAATTACATTTGGTTCAAACCTTGGAATGTAACAACCCAAAAAATCTAAAAAAATTTATTATAAAAATATTTTATTAAATATAATTATTTATAATTTAAACATTATTAACACAATTTTATTTAAAATAATAATTGAAATTAATTATTTTAATATAAGTACAATTTATAAATTTATTCTTAAAGTAAACATTATTTTACTTTGTTAGAATAACTACTTTTATTAAATAGAATATACATTTATCAAAATTGTTATTTAATAGAATATTTTAAATAACAATTATTTATAGATATAGTTTTTTTTAAATATAATATTAGTTTTGAATAAAATTATTAATATAAAATAAATCTAATATTGTTATAAAATTATAATTTTATATTGAGATTATACATGTCATTTCAAATTATTATTTTAAGGTATTATGTGTTGTAATAACAATATCAAATATTCTAATTGAATTACATTGAAAAAATGCACTATTTTAATTTATGAAAATACATACATAAACTATCATATGAATACTTATATTAAAAATATTTGGGTTTTATATATTTCTTAAAATATGATATATATATATATATATATCTGAAGTAAATAATTATTAGTTTTAAATTATAAATGCGTATAATTATTTTACTACAAAAAACACTTATATATATATTTGATTAATTTATAAAAAATATATTATATATATGTACAAAAAAATAAATAAACATGAAATGTTTTATAAAAATAAAAACATTAGTTATGAAAATTAAAAATATATATATAATTATAACCTATATGTGTTTTTATTATCATAAAATTGAGAAAAATAATAATAATAAAGTGATAATAATGAATTGGGAATAGTAATGTGTGACATGATTTACAAAAAAGTAAAAAAAACAAAAGTAAAAGTGGAAAGGGATTTTGGGAAATGGGAAGCACAAAAAATTGTTGATGAAAAGTTAAAATAAAAAGAAACGATATAATATATATTTATATTAAAATGATATAAATAAAAATAATAAAAATGAGATAATAATAATAATTAAATTGAAAAAAAAAAGTTAGATTATACGGGGGTTCATAGTGGGGTTTCACGTCGCGAGGCATGGGAGTCGAGGGAGAGGTCGCAACGGTCACGCTCAGTAGGGGTGTCCGGTCTAGAGGCGTCACACAGGTAGGGAGAAGCTGAAGGTGCGACTAGTTGTCTTCTCAGGAGTCGAGGCCGAGGGATCCGAGTGGTGTCGATAGATCCAAGTGTGTCTAGGGTTTCGGGTTACAAATCGAGGGAGATATGATTTGATTCCCACTGTATCGATTTCTAGATCTTGTTTCAAGTAGACATCTTTGTTTTGAGTCCCTTTTTTCTATCCGTAATAGTGTTTTCGATTTATGTATCATGTTTTTGCCACTGAATTAATTTTCGCGGGACTATTTATGGTTTAATTAATAACTACATTATGTACCTTTTGATAGATATATGTTTTATTTTGATTTTGGACTATTAATTTTACCCGATTAAGGTGTATATGTGTTTTGAAATTGATTGAAACTTTGGCCTCTTCTGCTTTTGAACTAAATATCAATTAGAGTATGATTTTTTATCAAGGTTTTTTTGTCACAAGGCTTCTCAGATATGCAAGATGTGGTGCGTATATAGATAAGTGGGTGTTTTCACGGAATGAAAAACTTCTTCTGTTGGAAGGAACTCTGCCCAGGTCTAGTTTTTTCCATTTTTCTTACCCTTGGTCCAATTTCTTGAGGCATACAGAATCCTCCTGCCCGACCCAAGCATTGTTCTGGTTCTTATTTTTATTCTAGGTAAGGGAATTAATATTTATTTTCATGGTTGAACTTATTTAGTAATAAATATATCATGATCCTTCGCTTTTAATCTAACTTTTGGAATTTATTTACTCATTAGTTTCAGTTTGATTTTCTGAGCAGCATGATTATAGATTTTCAAATCTGCATTCAGGGATATTTTTTTATGATGTATATTATGATTTGAAAATATGATATAAGGGATATAATTATTTTATTTCTTTAAATAAATTTTAGTTTTTTAGTTCTGCTTTAAACATTTTATTATTAGTTTAAGAACATTTAATTTATTTTGAAAATGAATTTTATATTAAAAATCACATCTTTAGTTGGAAATTATTTTTCCATTAGAGATTTTATTTTATAAGAGGGTTTTCTCTAATTAAGATTAATATGCATGAACCCCTTCAAGTCGAAGTTCATATAATAACTTATATTCTTTAAAATATCTAATAAATATTATAATTATGAATGAATGATTATGGAAGATAATGTTTTACATTTAAGAATATTTACATATACTACATCTTATTACTATACCTGAAATTATTTCAAGCTTATGGTTATTAAATTTTAAGAATATAAATTTTAAGTCTATATATATATATATATGTTGTCCATCATTATATAATTTGAAAATAATGGTTAATTTATCATGAAATCACATAAATTTATATTAAGCAACAAATAATCGTTATTATTTTTGTACTATTATCTTATAATTTTATGTGTGTCATATGATCTTACATACAAAGCTATCAATTAAAGTTATATTCTCATTCCTTCAAATTTTTCCAAGTGAAATTATGTGTGTGTGTTGACACATTTATGAATTATTGTATGATTTGGATGAGAAAACAAATCATGTATAGATATGGGTTTAAATTAATATTAAAATATGATACAAGACCTTACATGAAATTTACTCATGGATGCAATGATTGATGACATGTTATAATTTCTTTTTTTTCTATCGTCACATTACAAAAACAATCTGCATAGCATATTAATATATCAAACTAAAATTTTGGATGTCGCATATGAAAATAATCATTGCCATGTGTTTATGCATTATATCAACCTCTTTTTCATTTAAAATAAGTCCATTATAATTTTAATTATTATTTTCGAAATTAATAATTACCTGGATATTATATAAGGTGTTTTTTTAAAGTTCTCCTTTATAATTTTATGCGATGAAGGTAATTAATTATTACAAACAATTATGAAATATGTATTTCATAGAAAAAGGATGGAATATGTGGACAGTTTATGTAATGATTTATGATAGGGTTTTTGGTAGTAACCAAACTCACAATTGTTATGAAAGTTCAAATACATACATAAAGACACATATATATATGTGTGTGTGTGTGTGTGTTTGTAAGACAACCCTGCTTTTTATTACAACTTAAACATGCTTTATTACATAAAACATCACTTGATACAACAAAGAAGATCGAGAGGTTTAGTGTCTTTGGGGCTTAGGATCATTACATAAAAACTTTAAACTTGAAATACAACATCCTTATTGAAAACATCCTTTACATGACCACTACATTCCTTCGTACTTAGCATTGCATGGGATAACCTGAGGACATGCATAAGAAAAGGGTGAGCTATAAAGCCCAGTAAGGGAGTAAACAATGAATAACATGAGGAGTACAATACATGTTAGGAAATAGGCATATCAATAGAGCATAAGAGAGACATGAACATAAAGGCATGATAAAGCATGATAATCATAACATGGAAATGTGGAAACAACACTTAACATTGAATTAGCATGAGCCAAGGCTCATTGCACATGGAGCATGAGTAAACCCTCATTGCACTTGAAGCACGAGTAAACCCTCGTTGCACTTGAATTAGCATGAGTCAACACTCATTGCACATGACGTATCATGATACTATACTTTACCCAATGCATTGGAGCGCTATCAGGGCGCACCCTTCTTAAACATTTCATTTCATGCATAAGTGTGCCACATGGATCATAAAACATGGATTCATAAAACATAATCATTTATTCCACGATAAAGGAATGTGGAATTCATACATGAAACTTTGCAATCAATAAGTAAATGTGCACAAAGGTGAATACCCTTGATGGAGAAATGGGCATGGTATTCACTACACAATGATATTGGCTTAGAAAATCGGTGTGATTTCGGCAGCGTAACGGCGTGACATAAGAATTCATAAAAAAGGCTGATGAGAGAGAAAGGGGTTCCTCATCATATTTACATGTAATGGACAGTAAGAAGGTCATATAGATACATGTCCCAACAATTGAAAAGGAATTTAGATTCATGATACAAAATTATTGCTTGAATATAAAAGAGGAGAAAAAGGTTCCTTTCGGAATTTCGGCATAGTAACGGGTGTACATGGGAAGCATTTAATGAGAGAGAAATGGGTCTCCCATCATTCAAACAATAAGAGGGCAGTATGGGAGAGGTGAGAAACCATACCCCAACATTCATAAATGAAATTAAAAGGGCAATACAACTTAAAGAAAATTGGCAAAAATGAGAAAGGAAGAAAAACCCTTACTTGGAAGTGTGCTTCCAAAGGCTAGAGAGAGGCTTGTGAGAGGCTTCTTGGGAGCTTGGGGCACCTTGAGAGGACTCTAGAGAGAGTAGGGCAGAGGTTGGACGAACTTCAAGGGCTTTGAGTGAGGAGGAAGTGGGAGCTTGGGTGGGTTTATATAGGAAAGGTGAGAGAATTCTTTATTATTTAGGTTTGGGACCCCTTATATTAAAATAATCCAAACCACAAACCATCCCATGGTATTTGCCCATGGTTTCTGGAAAAGGAGAGAGGAAAATAATATTTTATAAGGCCAAGGTCCGAACTTATTAAAAAAATTAGGGTTGCTTATGTGGAGGTGAGTCACACTCCCATGGAAATTAATTTAAAAAGGCAAAGTGTTGAATAAGTCTTGAGGGCTCCATTAATGCTTTGAAAAGTGATTCAAACAAACCCAAAACCTCATTATTTTAATGATAAAACACATATTGGCCGAACATAAGGATTATGGTATTTTATTACATCACTATTGGGTCATTATGATGTCATAAAACACATTATATATTTAAATGGTATTTAATTTTTACCCAAAAATTTGACTGTCTCAGAAAATTATGAAAAATTCACCGTTGGATAATTTCGACGTCCTGATTCCAAAAATAATATTTATTTTATCTAAATAATTTTATAAATATGTGAATTTTCACTTTTAAAATAAAAACCGACATTTATAAAAAATTCACGGGTTTTGACAGAAATGGATTTCAAACCTTAATAAGAATTTTAATTGCATTCATAAAATTATAAGATCATTTATATTTAATAAAAATTAATTTAATATTAATAATAATATTTTATTAAAATATTATTTAATTCAAAAATCCTTTAATTTAATAAAATATAATTCTTAATTAAATAATAACTAAAAACATCATTTGTACTTTAAAAACTAATTACAATGCATCAAAAATGACTAGAAATTATATTCATTATTATATACAAAAAAAATAATGTACATGAACATGGTGCTACTTATTTGTTACATAACCCCTTAAAATAGCCGCATAAGACCTAAGGGTGAGGTGTGCGATGGTGACAGACTCTTGGGGTTGCTCGGATAACATCGCTCGAGTGGTGATCTCTATCAACTTCCATTTTTCCCGTAGACGATCACGTTCGAGCTTGACTTGATGAAGCTCAGCTTGGGCTTGGTCAAGGGCAAAGCCCAAAGACGCCACCTCCTTTCCGAGCTCCGACAAATGGGCTTCGTAAGGGGCAATTCTACTGGATGAGGCCATCGCTTCCTTTGTCTGAGTAGAAAATTTGTTCGTTAAAGCCTTATATTTAAACTACCCAGATGATCACTGTTCAACGGCTATAAAAGTAACGGTCAAAAATCTTAACGTAAAACTTAAAGAAGTTGACATCTTATAAAAACATAAAGAATCATTTAACTGGATCAAGAGGGATTTTCCATTAATGAAAATTTGGGTCGTTACAACATTCCCCCCTTAAGAAATTTCGCCCTCGAAATTTTCCTTTTCCCACTCTAAAACAAATGTGGGTAACTTAGCTTCATCATATCCTCTGACTCCCAAGTTGCTTCTTCAAACTTGTGGTTTCTCCACAACACCTTGACGAGGGGCATTGTCTTATTTCGTAGAACTTTTTCTCTACGATCTAAGATCTTCACTGGTTGCTCCTCATAAGAAAGATCGTCTTCTAATTGTACCACCTCAGAAGAGAGTACATGTGAAGGGTCTGGTATGTACTTCCTTAAGAGGGATACATGGAAGACATCATGCACCTTGGCCATAGTAGGTGGAAGTGCTAGTCGATAGGCCACAGCCCCAACACGATCAAGAATCTCGAAGGGGCCGATGTACCTTGGACTTAACTTCCCTTTCTTTCCAAACCTCATGACCTTCTTCCACGGAGATATGCGTAAAAACACCATGTCTCCGACTTTAAACTCAAGGTCTCGTCGACGATTATCTGCATAACTCTTCTGTCGACTTTGGGCTGCCTTGATATGCTGCTGAATGGTTTTCACCTTCTCCACCATTTCTTCGACCATTTCTGGTCCAAGCAGCTTACGTTCACCGACCTCATCCCAACATGCCGGTGTTCTACACCTTTTCCCATACAGGGCTTCATATGGTGTCATTTGGATGCTCGAGTGGAAACTATTATTATAAGAGAACTCAACTAGAGGAAGATGTTGATCCCATCCTCCTTTAAAGTCCATTGAGCACGCTCTCAACATATCCTCAAGTGTTTGGATAGTCCGCTCGGATTGGCCATCAGTTTGAGGATGATAGGCCGTACTGAAGTTCAGTTCAGTATTCAGAGCATGTTGAAGACTCTTCCAAAACTTAGAGGTAAATCTTGGATCTCGGTCAGACACAATAGATAGTGGTACTCCATGCAACCGTACCACTTCCCTGATATATATCCGTGCCAGTTGATCCAAAGAGAAGTCCTCTCGAATAGCAATGAAGTGTGCAGTCTTTGTAAGACGATCCACAATAACCCAGATTGCATTGTTGCTTTTGGATGTCCTTGGAAGTCCAGTGACGAAGTCCATGGTGATGTTCTCCCATTTCCATTCTGGTATGGGCAATGGTTGCATCATCCCCTTAGACTTCTGCCTCTCTACCTTCACTTGCTGACACACCAGGCACTTTGATGTATATTCAGCGATCTCCTTCTTCATATTATCCCACCAAAAGTTTTCTCGGAGATCTCGATACATCTTTGTGCTTCCTGGGTGAATAGAGAAATTTGAACTATGTGCATCATCCAAAAGTTCCTTCTTCAGCTCCGAACTTGATGGGACACGTAGTTTTTTCCCAAACCGCACAATTCCTTCTTCATTAACATTAAACTCTGAGGATTTTCCCTTATTGATAGCTTCCACTTTTTCTTGGATTCTCGCATCATCCTTTTGAGCATCCTTTAACCTTTCCAAAAGAGATGGTTGAGTAATCATTTGTGAAAGGATTGATGATGTTCCCTTCTTTATGATTCCCACGTCCATCTTCATCAAGTCTAAGAAGATTGGATCCTTCTCAATTCTCATCATTGATAGAATTGCTGGATCCTTTCTACTTAGGGCATCCGCCACCTTGTTCGCCTTCCCAGGGTGGTAATGTATTGAACAGTCATAATCCTTGATGAGCTCTATCCATCTTCTCTGGCGCATATTAAGCTCTTTCTGTGTGAATATATATTTAAGACTTTTGTGGTCAGTATATATCTCACATTTCTCTCCATAGAGATAATGCCGCCATATTTTCAAGGCAAAGATCACCGCCGCCAACTCCAGATCATGCGTTGGATAGTTTCGCTCATGGATTTTCAACTGTCTTGAGGCATAGGATATCACTTTATCATTCTGCATCAGCACACATCCTAAGCCCTTCTTCGAAGCATCACTGAATACCACAAAAAGCTCCCCACTTGTGGGTAAAGTGAGCACAGGTGCAGTGATAAGCCTCCTTTTCAACTCCTTGAAGCTTTCTTCGCATTAATCACTCCAAGCAAACTTTACTCCCTTTCGAGTTAGCTTGGTAAGAGGGTTGGACAATCGTGAGAAGTTTCTCACAAATCGTCGATAATATCCAGCTAACCCCAAGAAGCTACGGATATCAGTTACCGATGTTGGCCTCGGCCATCCCTCAATTGCATCTGTTTTGGAGGGGTCCACAGATATCCCATTGCTTGTGATGATATGGCCCAAGAATGAGACCTCCTTCAACCAGAACTCACACTTGCTGTACTTGGCATAGAGCTTCTCCTTGCGCAAAGTCTCCAGTACAGTTCTTAAATGCTCCTCATGGTCCTCCTTGGTTTTGGAGTATATTAGAATATCATCTATAAAGACTACCACAAATTTATCTAGGTAATCTCTAAAGACTCTATTCATCAAGTCCATGAATATTGCTGGAGCATTGGTGAGTCCAAAAGGCATTACTTTGAATTCATAGTGCCCGTACCTTGTACGAAAAGCAGTCTTGGGGATATCTTCCTTCTTCACCCTTACTTGATAATATCCCGACCGCAAGTCGACCTTGGAGAAGTATTGTGCTCCACGCAGCTGATCAAACAAGTCATCGATTCTTGGGAGAGGATACTTGTTCTTTATCGTGATTTTGTTAAGTTCACGATAATCGATGCAAAGCCGCATTGACCCATCCTTCTTCTTGACGAAGAGGACTGGTGCACCCCATGGTGATGCACTTGGGCGTATAAACCCTTTATCCAGATTCTCCTGTAGTTGTTTCTTCAGTTCTTCAAGCTCAACCACAGCCATTCTATATGGAGTCTTGGATATTGGTAGCGCCCCAGGTATAAGTTAAATTGAGAACTCAACATCTCTTCTTGGAGGAAGACCAGGAAGTTCCTTGGGAAATACTTCAGCGAATTCCCTCACAATAGGCATTTCTTCAAGGGTGGTTTCTTCCTTGGACTCAATCATCTGAGCCAGATATGCATGCTCATAAGGCAGTAATATCCATGCTTGAGATGATGGAGTTAAAGGAGATTCATCTTCCTCCTGACACTTGTAAAGAATCGGGGGTCGATTCTCCATATGGAGTGTGATTTCCCTCTCCCGACAATTTATGTTGGCTCTATATAAGGAAAGCCAATCCATGCCAAGAATTGCATCAAATTCCACCAAAGGGAGTATGACGAGGTTCGCCGGGAAATTCAATCCACAGATTATAACAGGGGAGGACTTATACTCATGGGATGCAATGATTGCCCCATTTGCCGTACTCACCGACATCTTTACTCCCATGATTTGTGGTGGTGCAGGGATTATTCTACTAAACTTTTGAGATATAAAAGAATGCGTAGAACCTGAATCAAAAAGTACGTTCTCTATTCTTGAATGAATAACTAGCGTACCTGTCACCACTTCGTTGTCGGGGTTCACTTCGGCAGAAGTGATGGCAAAAGCTCTTCCTTGCTGTCTTGGAGGTTGTTGATTGCCTCCGATAACCCTTGGATTAGGGCACTGATTCGCAAAATGACCCGGTTCTTTGCATTTGAAGCATTGAACAACGCGTTGAGGTTCGAACGGAGCGTTCCTCCCCTCCGTCGCAGCCGCGGGTCCTTCTTGCTGACAGTTAATAGCTAGGTGCCCTTCTCTTCCACACTTGAAGCATTTTCTTGTCCCCCTAAGGCAATTTCCAGGGTGCTTCTTTCCACACTTTTGGCAAGTGGGGTGCTGGAATTTCTTAGCGCCGTTGGATTTATCCATCGGACCACCAGCATTGAAGTCCACCTTCCGCTTCTTGTCCCCATGATACCCCTGTGATTCTACGATCTCCATTTCAACCTTGAGGGCACATCGGACAATTTCCTCATAGTTGTCGAAGTCACGGATCGCTAATGCTTTCCGCAAGCTAGGCTTCAGCCCACCAAAGAAGCGGTCAACCTTGCATTCGGGGGTAACGACAAAGCCGGAAGCGTATCGTGCAAGCCTTGTGAAGTTTGCCTCGTACGCTCCCACAGATTCCTCATCTTTCTGCTTGAGGGAAAGGAAGTCCCTTTCCATCTTAAGACGGAGGGTGCGTGGAAAATATTTATCGAAAAACATCTTCCGGAATACCTTCCATTCCAAAGCCTCGATCTCCTCCTCAGGCTTCGTATTTTTGATCAATGTCCACCATTGATCAGCTTCACCCTCCATACGATAAGCCGCCAGGAGAACCTTCTCTTTTTCAGAGCATTGGAGGATGGAGAATATCTTCTCAATGGAGTTGATCCATTGTTCAGCGATCGTGGGATCAGATGATCCACTAAAAGTAGGAGGCCTTTGTCTCATGAAGCTTTCAATAGCGACTTGTTCTTTCTTAGGGGGGGTTGAACGTTCCTCTTGACCAGTGTTTCTATTCAAAACTTGAGTTAGCTGAGAGAGAAGCGTGACAAAGTTCGCGATTCCCGCTCCCATCGGATTGGGCATCTCATTAGTACAATCCTCACACTGATCTTCACAACGGTTGTTAGCCCGAGTTCTCCTATTACCGGCCATTGGCTGGAATAAAAGGAAAGTTAGGGGTAACACATAAAGGGTAATCCAAAGACAAAAGTTGATGACTTATAAATAAACTTTAATCTCTTCAACTCATGAGTCTATAGGATTCAATCCAGGCTTTTCATGATCTTCCTTCTAACATATATTCTTAGGGGCATTTTTCCCTTAATAAGGGTTCATACTAAGATTGTGAATTTATCAAAACATATCCCCCGGGAGTGTCGTAACCAAGAGTGCAGCAAGGCCCGTTGTCGTGCACCAGTTCCCGTTCGAGTCTAGCTCAAAGCGGTGTTTTCGGGTTTTACCCCTAGGATACATCTGTGCCAGAGCCGCCTCTACCTGCTCGTATCCAGACAGGGATGTATTTGTTTGATAAACCACTTACTTAGTATTTACCAAAACTTAGGGATGTTTTTATTATGCTTAGTCTTGTATCTAAGGCTTTACTAGGGTTTCCTAATCCCAAAAATAACTAAACCTATCCTTTGATACCAACTAAGACAACCCTGCTTTTTATTACAACTTAAACATGCTTTATTACATAAAACTTCACTTGATACAACAAAGAAGATCGAGAGGTTTAGTGTCTTTGGGGCTTAGGATCATTACATAAAAACTTTAAACTTGAAATACAACATCCTTATTGAAAACTTCCTTTACATGACCACTACATTCCTTCGTACTTAGCATTGCATGGGATAACCTGAGGACATGCATAAGAAAAGGGTGAGCTATAAAGCCCAGTAAGGGAGTAAACAATGAATAACATGAGGAGTAAAATACATGTTAGGCAATAGGCATATCAATAGAGCATAAGAGAGACATGAACATAAAGGCATGATAAAGCATGATAATCATAACATGGAAATGTGGCAACAACACTTAACATTGAATTAGCATGAGCCAAGGCTCATTGCACATGGAGCATGAGTAAACCCTCATTGCACTTGAAGCACGAGTAAACCCTCGTTGCACTTGAATTAGCATGAGTCAACACTCATTGCACATGACGTATCATGATACTATACTTTACCCAATGCATTGGAGCGCTATCAGGGCGCACCCTTCTTAAACATTTCATTTCATGCATAAGTGTGCCACATGGATCATAAAACATGGATTCATAAAACATAATCATTTATTCCACGATAAAGGAATGTGGAATTCATACATGAAACTTTGCAATCAATAAGTAAATGTGCACAAAGGTGAATACCCTTGATGGAGAAATGGGCATGGTATTCACTACACAATGATATTGGCTTAGAAAATCGGTGTGATTTCGGCAGCGTAACGGCGTGACATAAGAATTCATAAAAAAGACTGATGAGAGAGAAAGGGGTTCCTCATCATATTTACATGTAATGGACAGTAAGAAGGTCATATAGATACATGTCCCAACAATTGAAAAGGAATTTAGATTCATGATACAAAAGTATTGCTTGAATATAAAAGAGGAGAAAAAGGTTCCTTTCGGAATTTCGGCATAGTAACGGGTGTACATGGGAGGCATTTAATGAGAGAGAAATGGGTCTCCCATCATTCAAACAATAAGAGGGAAGTATGGGAGAGGTGAGAAACCATACCCCAACATTCATAAATGAAATTAAAAGGGCAATACAACTTAAAGAAAATTGGCAAAAATGAGAAAGGAAGAAAAACCCTTACTTGGAAGTGTGCTTCCAAAGGCTAGAGAGAGGCTTGTGAGAGGCTTCTTGGGAGCTTGGGGCACCTTGAGAGGATTCTAGAGAGAGTAGGGCAGAGGTTGGACGAACTTCAAGGGCTTTGAGTGAGGAGGAAGTGGGAGCTTGGGTGGGTTTATATAGGAAAGGTGAGAGAATTCTTTATTATTTAGGTTTGGGACCCCTTATATTAAAATAATCCAAACCACAAACCATCCCATGGTATTTGCCCATGGTTTCTGGAAAAGGAGAGAGGAAAATAATATTTTATAAGGCCAAGGTCCGAACTTATTAAAAAAATTAGGGTTGCTTATGTGGAGGTGAGTCACACTCCCATGGAAATTAATTTAAAAAGGCAAAGTGTTGAATAAGTCTTGAGGGCTCCATTAATGCTTTGAAAAGTGATTCAAACAAACCCAAAACCTCATTATTTTAATGATAAAACACATATTGGCCGAACATAAGGATTATGGTATTTTATTACATCACTATTGGGTCATTATGATGTCATAAAACACATTATATATTTAAATGGTATTTAATTTTTACCCAAAAATTTGACTGTCTCAGAAAATTATAAAAAATTCACCGTTGGATAATTTCGACGTCCTGATTCCAAAAATAATATTTATTTTATCTAAATAATTTTCTAAATATGTGAATTTTCACTTTTAAAATAAAAACCGACATTTATAAAAAATTCACGGGTTTTGACAGAAATGGATTTCAAACCTTAATAAGAATTTTAATTGCATTCATAAAATTATAAGATCATTTATATTTAATAAAAATTAATTTAATATTAATAATAATATTTTATTAAAATATTATTTAATTCAAAAATCCTTTAATTTAATAAAATATAATTCTTAATTAAATAATAACTAAAAACATCATTTGTACTTTAAAAACTAATTACAATGCATCAAAAATGACTAGAAATTATATTCATTATTATATACAAAAAAAATAATGTACATGAACATGGTGCTACTTATTTGTTACATAACCCCTTAAAATAGCCGCATAAGACCTAAGGGTGAGGTGTGCGATGGTGACAGACTCTTGGGGTTGCTCGGATAACATCGCTCGAGTGGTGATCTCTATCAACTTCCATTTTTCCCGTAGACGATCACGTTCGAGCTTGACTTGATGAAGCTCAGCTTGGGCTTGGTCAAGGGCAAAGCCCAAAGACGCCACCTCCTTTCCGAGCTCCGACAAATGGGCTTCGTAAGGGGCAATTCTACTGGATGAGGCCATCGCTTCCTTTGTCTGAGTAGAAAATTTGTTCGTTAAAGCCTTATATTTAAACTACCCAGATGATCACTGTTCAACGGCTATAAAAGTAACGGTCAAAAATCTTAACGTAAAACTTAAAGAAGTTGACATCTTATAAAAACATAAAGAATCATTTAACTGGATCAAGAGGGATTTTCCATTAATGAAAATTTGGGTCGTTACAGTTTGAGTGTGTGTGTGTGTACATACTTTTATATTTTGTAATGTGTAATACAATGAAGCATTATGTTTTCAATGTTAAAAACTATAGTGAAAATATTTACATAAGTAAAGAAAGCTTAAAACGTGTTCAAAAAGTCCAATGCTTGGTCGTTGTAAATATGGAAGGTCATTGGTGAGTCGACCCATCCTTCGCTAAGTGGGTAGGCCCATACAGCCTTCACCGATTCAAGTGACCTCGAAAATGGTGTTTTGTTTTCAAAATCTTTCATATTGTTTTAAAAAAAACACTAGATTATATTTAAGAAATTTAGAGCGTAAGTATTTTCTAAAACGACCTAGTATTTTAATGTCATAAGTAATTTCAGGTAGTATTTAAAAAAAAGGTATTTCCTTATTGTTTATTAAATTAATTTCAAAGCATATTTTAAAAAGTATTAATCGAAGGTTTTTTTAAACCCCTCTCTGGGAATATTTAATGCTCACCCATTTTATCAAATATTTTTCAAAGGTCATGCATATTTTTCTAAAGGTTTACTCTTCGCTTGTGTTGTTAGATCACATCGTTTTTTTTGTTTTTTTTATTTTTGATGTAACTCTAATAAATTTGTAATTTTGTATATTTTCTCCAGAACCTAGATTAGTAAAAGGGCCTCTACTATGTAAATTATAAGGTTAGATCCTTATAATTGGTATCAAAGAAACGGTCTTGAAAAAATTGGAGATTAGATGTTGTCTTCTAAGTGGTGGAGTCTAGAAGTCATAATTTTCTTAATTCTAAAGATGATAATTCTGAATTATTTTTAGTCAGATGAAACGAAATGCGAGGATGCAATTATTTTGAGGGGGGAATAATGTAACAATCTAAAAATTCTAAATTTATTTTTATTATAAAAATATTTTATTAAATGAATTTATTTATAATTTAAACAATTTTAAAACAATTTTATTTAAAATAATAATTGAAATTAATTGTTTTAATAAAAGTAAAATTTATTCAAAAGTAAACATTATTTTACTTTGTTAGAATAACTAATTTTATTAAATAGAATAAAATTTTATCAAAATTGTTATTTAATAGAATATTTTAAATGATAATTATTTATAGATATAGTTTTTTTTTAAAAAGATATTAGTTTTTAATAAAATTATTAATATAATAGAAATCTAATACGATTATAAAATTATAATTTTATATTGAGATTATACATGTCATTTAAAATTATTATTTTATGTTATTATCTGTTGTAATAACAATATCAAATATTTTAATGACATTACTTTGTAAAAAATGAACTATTTTAATTTATGAAAATACATGTTTATACTATCATATGTATAAATATAAAAAAATTATTTGGGTTTTATATATTTCTGAAAATATAATATATGTATATATATATAAAGTAAAAAAATTATTAGTTTTAAATTATAAATAAATATAATTATTTTACTACAAAAAACACTTATATATATGTGATTTCATTATTTTATAAAAAAATTATATTTATATATATATATACAAAAAAAATAAACAAACATGAAATATTTTATAATAATTTATACATTAGTTATGAAAATTAAAAATATATATAATTATAACATAAATGTGTTGTTTTTATTGCAAAATTGAGAAAAATAATAATAATAATGTGACAATGATGAATTGGGAATAGTGATGTGTGACATGCTTTAGAAAAAAGTGAAAAAAAATAAAAAGTAAAAGTGGAAAGGGATTTTGGGAAATGGAAAGAACAAAAAAATTTGATGAAAAGATAAAATAAAATGAAATGATATAATATATAATTATATTAAAATTAGAAAAATAATAATAACAATAAAGAGATAATAATAATAATGAAATTGAATAAAAAATGGAGATTATAAGGGGGATCATAGTTGGGTGTCATGTCATGAGACAATGGAGTCGAGGGAGAGGCTGTGACGGTCACGCTCAGTAGGGGCGTCTAGTCTGGAGGCATCGTATAGGCAGGGAGAAGCCGATGTCGCGACTAGTCCTCTTCACAGGAGTCGAGGCTGAGGGACCCGAGTGGTGTCGACAGATCCAGGTATGGATTGGGTTTTGGGTTTCTAATCAAGGTAAATCTAATTCTATTGCCATGTTTTGATTTCAAGATCTTGATTGAGGTAGATGACTTTGTTTTGAGTCCCTCTTTCCTCCCCGTAATAATGTTTTGGATTTATGTATCTTGTTTTTCACTGCTGAATTCATTGTCGTGTGAATGTTTATAGTTTAGTTAATAACTACATTGTGGAACTTTTGATAGATATATGTTTTATTTTGTTTTGGCCCATTAATTTTATCTGATTAAGGTGTATATGTGTCATGACCCTCTCCCCACAAAGTGTACCCCTCCTGAGCCGAAAATTTCAGAAGGGAGATAATGACACCCGAGTCCTGCCTCCAGTAGGCCCTGGGTTGGTGAATAGCACCGAGGGTATAATAAACACACAGATGTGAGGCATTAGCCTCTAAGAGAACACATGCAGAAGAGATAGATAAGATAAACACCAAAAAACTCTAACTCAGAACTAAAATATAAAAGAAAACCCAAGTACAGATATATGATGTCATGCCAAAGTACTACAACAAGAAGGGGAAACTATAAGTAACCAAAAGAAAGTAAAAACAGCAGAAACCACAAGCCTGAATAGCTCCTGCAACCCCAACCTAGTAGAAACCAGGTTAATCTCCACCCTGCTCTAAGTGACTTGAAAAATAGTTTATATATACATAGGGTGAGTGTAATAGTATACTCAGTAGGATCCTCACCGAAGCCTCTCATGAAAAAGTAAAGAAATTATGCTAAAGCACAGCGAACAACAAGTGAAACTAACTCGTCACCTAAATAGGTATACTAAGTTCCCAGCCTCACCATGGCTACTCTCACAAGTAACGCATATAAGAATATATCATATAATAAAGAATATCAATGGTACCCCACTACTACTTCCCCACTGGTTTGCCACTTTTCCCCAACGTTATATGTCATAAGCATATCTCTTCAAAAAGGCTTTCCTAAAGACACCTGAGTGAAGCACCACAATATACACCTCATGCAACAAAACCACCAAGTCCTTGTAAGAAAAGTAACCAGGTAGTTTATGGGAGCCACCATAGCTCGCATAATGTGTATCATACATCGGGTAATATACCTCAAGCCATTACAGCCCATACACTGACTAAGGATCCTGAAGTCATCACAACCTATACATGTTACACCTGTAGTAGTCCATAGGATACTATATCCAGAATATGTGTGTGTGAATAACCAAAAACCATTACATCCCTCTACACACATATATGGAGAAAACTAACCATTGTTCCTACGAGCACGTGTATCTACCAAGATAAGATATTGGGGACAAAGGGGGTAGTCATCCATTCACCCTCCCACCATAATGTTGGGGAAAACATCCCCCCCCCCAGAGCTCAGAATCACTGGTGTGTCGGTTTCCCTTACTGACAGGGTAGAGTAGCGTATAGGAACACAAAAATTAAGGAATATGCTATATCTCACAACCATACTCTGGGAATAACCTAGTATTAGACTCAACCGCAGCTAACGTCTCTTGGACTTCGGGCTGCCACTTCTAAGACTAGGTATCCTATAAGTACACAACCATTTAAAGAGCTTTATTAGATAACTTAATTACCTTTTTATTAGTTCTACTTTATATTAATTAATTCTTTAAACATTATTTAACTATGAATAATTCCATATTAAATATCATTAGCATCACACCCAAAGTCCATTGTTCCTTCAAAATTACAACCTCGTCATTATGTTCCAGAAAACTCCAACCCCATGGGTTATCACTATTTATTCAATTATTCATTACAGAATTACTTTCCCACATTCCCAGAAATTCTAGAAAAACATTCTATGCTATTAAACACAAGGGGGTCAACATGGTGAGTAGATGTACTACCGGTCGATCCTTTTCCACCTATAGAAAGAGCATAGACCCATCCTCCCTTGAGAATATAAACACAGAAAGCATTTGGCATACCCCGCGCATCTTCGCCTTTTTCGGAAGAAAGTTAAGCAAGGCCATCTGGATTAGGCGGAGGGGATAAGTAAAATAGATAATCAACCAAAAAGAAACAGTAAGAATCCAACAAACACATCCATTCCATTCCATCATCCCTGGGGTCCTCCCTAATACCCACCCTAGGTGTCATTTTCTACCACAAACAAAAGTCCTTCATGCCCCCACATATCACAATAGCCCTCCATGCTCACATCACAACACAAGCAACATGAAAACAAACATCTTAACAATTGGGCCATGGGCCCTTTAACCATCAAGAGGGTAACTCAGAACCCTTCAAGGAATTATCAAACAATCAGTACTTTAATCAATATTGTATTAACCGATTCATTATTCATTGGTTCCAAATTCATGAAACCTAATCAGTAAGCTATCAAAAATAATTAAACATGCTTACTACACAAATTTGATTAACATCAAATTCAAACAATAAGAACCAGATTCATTTACATGCCTCTTTATCCATAGTCAGTAGTTATCTTTTAATTCTGGTTTACGTTATTTACCAATTTCTATCAAGAATGAATTTCTAAATGGAGAAAGCATGGATATCACACTATCTAGAAAACAAGGGTCAAGAACACACTGCTGATATCAATTTATATATCCATCTCAAATATTTATTATGTCAATTCCATCGTGTTATAGTGGGATAAAACATGTTATCAATACAGTTGCAAGTAAAATAAAAGAGAAGCAATGAATCCCCTACCTCAAATAGTTCTTGACGTTCTTTATCCACACAACGGGTCACGATCCTTCTCTCACAAAAACAGCATCCACCCGATGATGCCACGGTACGACCGCACCAGCCGAACCAAAAGAAAAATCCATTAGAAGCATGGAAATTACATGCTATAAAATAGAAATGAGAAACATGAGAAGATGAACCCCAAAAGAAAGATGACAAAACATACCTTATATCGAAGATTGATTGATACATCATGGTTGCATCAAAACAGAGTGTAACCAATCTGATGAGGAAAGTTTGATTATGTAACTTCTATAGAATAGAATGAAATGTTCTAGCATCTCATAGATGAGAACAAAGAGGAAGAATTAGGGAGGAACATATCCTGTCCCTTTATAATATTTAACAGAGCGGAAGTTTAAGATACACTTGATTTCCCATTAAAAGAAGATCTCATTAAACCATGCGGTTTGACCAAGTAAAAACATCCCAAGCCTTAGGAATAATTAATACAGGAGTTATGGCCTTTGAATCAGCCTTAAAGTCCTCAAAATGAGGCTTTAAATGTATTTTACGTCAAAGGAAACGTCAGAGGGGCGAAACAATAGGATGTTGGAAACACTGTTCACAAACTCAAAAATTGGCAAAGGAAATAGAGGTTACCGTTAGAACCACACGATTCTGGAAACACTATTCATGAACTCAAAATTTCGAAAAGGAAAGAAAAGGTCGGAGTTAGAAGGTCATCGTTCTGGAAACACTATTCATGAACTCAAAATTTGGAAAAGGAAAAGGTCACAGTTAGAAGGTCACCATTCTGGAAACACTGTTCATGAACTCAAAATTTGGCAAAGGAAAGAAAAGGTTACAGTTAAAAGGTCACCATTCTGGAAACACTTTTCATGAACTCAAAATTTGGAAAAGGAAAGAGAAAGTCACAGTTAGAAGGTCACCATTCTGGAAACACTGTTTATGAACTCAAAATTTGGTAAAGGAAATAAAAGGTCACCGTTCGAACCTCACCGTTATGAAAACATTGTTCATAGAACTCAAAATTTGGAAAAGGAAAGAAAAGTTCACTGTTAAAGGTTACTGATAGAGGTTACCGATAGAGGTTACCGATAGAACTATTCACCGATGGAACTATTCATAGAATTGAAAATTTGGAAAAGGAAATAGAGGTTACCATTAGAGGTTACCGATAGAACTGTTCACCGATGAAACTATTCAAAGAATTGGAAATTTGGAAAAGGAAAGAGAAGTTACCATTAGAGGTTATCGATAGAACTCTTCACCTAAGGTCACTAATGCACTGTTCATAGAAGGTTACCAATGACATTATTCACAGAAGGTTACCGATGTCACTGTTCACCTAAGGTCACCGATGCACTATTCAGAGAAGGTTACCGTTTCACTATTCAAAACTGTCTACAGTTGGAACTGTTCATCAAAATGGAAAAAAAATTGGCAAAGTGTTGGGGATAAGTCCCCTCGACCTCTCGAAACACCTCAAACACTATATTTTCACAAAGGAATGTATAAGAGAGGTCCATTCCATTAGAATATGTGTTTCTAAATTGATTGAAACTTTAGCCTCTTCTTTTATTGAACTGAATCTCAGTTAGTGTCATCTTTTTTATCACACTTTTTTTCACAAGGCTTCTCATATATGCTAGATGTGGACTGTATATAGATAAGTGGGTGTTTTCACTGAAGTATGAACTCCTTCTTTTGGAAGGAACTCTTCCCAGGTCTAGTTCCTTCTATTTTTCTTACCCTTGGTCCAATTTCTTGAGTCATACATAATCCTCTTGCCTGATCCAAGTTTTGTTCTGATTATTCTTTTTATTCCATATAAGGGAATTAAAATTTATTTTCATGGTTGAAATTATTTAGTAAGAGAGATGACATGATCCTTCACTTTTAATATTTCTTTTGGAATTCATTTACTCGTTAGTTTGAGTTTGAGTTTTCGAAAAACATGCTTATATATTTTTAAATATGGGGTACGGGATGTTTTTTTATGATGTATATTGTGTTTTGAAAATCTACTATAAGGGATATATTGATTTTATTTCTTAAACTGCATTTTAGTATTTTAATTCTGCTTCAAGAATTTGATTATTATTTTAAGAATATTTATTTTATTTTGCAAATGAAGTTTATATTAAAAACCACATCTTTAGTTTATCATTATTTTTTTATTCGAGTTTTTATTTAATAATAGATTTTTCTCTAATAAATATTAATATGCATGAACCCTATCAAGTCTAAGTTCATATAAGAACTTATATTCTTTGCAATATCTCATAAATATTATAATTCTGAATGAATTATTATAAAAGGTAATGTTAGAATTTCAATAATATTTACATATACAATGTCGTATTATTATACCCGAATTTATTTCAAGCTTATGGTTATTACATTTTAGGACCTCAAATTTAAAGTCTATTTATATATATATATTTATTGACCATCATTATATTATTTGAAAATAATGGGTAATTTATAATGAAATCACCTAAATTTATATTAAACAGGGAAGAATGATTATTATTATTGAACAATTATCTTATAATATTGTGTGTGGAATATGATCTTGCATTCAAAATTTTCAATGAAGGTTATATTCCTATTACATGAAATTGTTCCAAGTGAAATTATATATTTGTGTGTGTTTTTGTGTGTCTATATCGACGCATTTATGAATTAGTGCAATATTTGGATGTGCAAAAAAGTCATGTATATATATGGGTTAAAATTAATATTAAAATCTTATACAAGACCTTACCTGCAATTTACTCATGGATGAAATGATTGATGACGTGTTAAAATTTCTTTTTTCTATAGTCACATTACAAAAATAATGTGCATTTCATATTAATATATCAAACAAAAATTATAGACGTCACATATATAAATAATCTTTTCCATGTGTTTATGCATTATATCGACCTCCATTGCATTTAAAATAAGTTCATTCAAATTTGAAGTATTAGTTCTGAAGTTAATAATTATCGAGATATTATAGAAGGTTTTTTATTTAAAAGTATGCTTTATAATTTTATGTGATGAACATAATTAATTATTACGATCAATTATGGTATATTTATTTCATTGAAAAAAGGATGGAATATGTTGACAGTTAATGCAAAGGTTTATGATAGGGGTTTTGGTAGTAACCAAACTCTTCATTATTATAAAAGTTCACATACATACATATATATATATTTATATGTACACACTTATATATTTTTTAATGTGTGATAAAATGAAGCATTATGTTTTCAATGTTAAAAATTTGAGTGAATATATTTACATAAGTAAATAAAGCTTAAAACGTGTCTAGAAAATCTGGTGCTTTGTCGTTGTAAATATGGATGGTCATTGGGGATTCAACCCATCCTTCACTAAGTGGGTAGGCCCAAACAGCCTTCATCGATTCAAGTGACCCCAGAATAGTGTTTTGTTTTCAAAATCTTGCATATTGTTTTTGAAAAAATGCAAGATTATTTTTAAGGAATTTTGAGCCTAAGTATTTTCTAAAATGACCTAGTATTTTAAAGCTATAAGTAAATTCAAGTAGTATTAAAAAAGGGGGTATTTCTATATGTATTTATTAAATTAATTTTAAAGAATATTTTAACAAGGATTTCCCAAAGGTTTTTTTAAACCCCTCACTAGACATATTTCACGCACACCCATTTTTTTAAATATTTTTCACAGGTAATGTGGAGATTTCTAAAGGCATTCACTTCGCTTGCGGTGTTACTGCATGTATTTTTTTTTGTTCATTTTATTTTTATTTTTACTGCAACTTTGATAAATTTTTCAGTTTGTATCTTTTCTCCAGAACCTAGATTGGTAAAAGGTCTTTTGCTGTGTAACCTGTAAGTTTGGGTCCTTATACCGAAATCATGAGGAAGGGACTTCTATGGATCTCACCATGTACAGAAGCATCATTGGAAGCCTACTATACCAGACAGTAACACTTCTAGATATTTTCTTTGCAACATGCCTTGTGGCCTGTTTTCAGAGTAATCTAAAGGAAGAACATATGGCAAAAATGAAAAAAAAAAATCATGAGATACATTTAGGGTACACATAATTACGGGCTATAATTTTCTACTGGAAGAGATAGTGAACTATCAGCATTTTTTGATTCTGACGGGGCTGGAGATGTAGTGGAAAAAAATTATACTAGTGGAAGAGCATTTTATATTGGGATGAAATGTGTGGGTTGTTAATCAATAAACAAGAAATTTCTTCACTTAGTACTGCTAAAGCTAAATATATATCTACTACTAAGGCATGTACTCAGTTACTCTGGATGAATCGGCAACAGATTGACATAGGTGATGAGGTGAAACAACCAATGGTGGTTTACTATGATAATAAAAGCACAATATATCTTATGAAGAATCCTATTCATAACTCTTGTACGAAACATATTGATATCAGATATCACTTCATCAAGGATAAAGTTGAACAAGGTGTGATCAAAATGGACTATGTGGGAACTGATGAGAAAGTGGATGATATTATGACCAAGCCATTGTCAGCAGCTGTGTTTGAGAAACATCGGTTGAACCATGGGGTTTATCCCCCTCCTAGTGCATAAAGAGGTTACGAGATTCCCCTATCTCCACTGGTTTTGACTATTATAATCTATTTGTGAAAGTGTTACAGGTTTATGGGGGAGATACAATCCAAGGGGAGTATGTTCTAAGCTGTAAAACATTAAATTTCCAGTCTTCAGGTTTATTTCTAATGGGGGAGAATGGATTAATTCATTAGAAAGTGGTCTTTTTTTCTGGATATAAGAAAAATACAAAACTACAATAATAATGGTGGAGAAATTAAAAGAATGAGAAATAAATCCATGTCCTCTCTCTTGTTTTCTACACCGAGAATTGCTCAGTTAGACTGAGAGTTATGGATGAGTTATTTCTTGAAGATTCTGGTTTCGATCGTGGCTGGAGCATCAGTGAATTTTTCTATTGATTTCCAGCAAACCCAAAGGTGGATATTTTTGAAACCAAGGGTGTTTATTGATAATAATGGAGTTTGGTTTGAGTATTTTGTCAATATACGCATGGATGAATAGGTAGTTTTCAAGGGATGAGGTCATACGATTGAGATTGAAAGTAGTGTTGAAGATGGCGTAGTTTCCTAGTGTTTGCCATATTTTTTTGCCTCAAAAATAAAGAGTTTCGCAAAGGTACGTGATGAAGGATCATGATATATGGTGAAGGTGCATGGTACGTGGTGAAGGCATGCAATATGCAGTTAAGACACATGGTAAATAATGAATACATATAGTATGTAGTGGAGGAAGTGGGAATGGTACACTGAGTGGTGCACAGAACCGAAAAACAATTCGCAGAAACAGAACGCTGTGAAAGAATTTGGTACACGGAATGATGAAGGTTGAAACAAAAAATGGTTCAAAGTGATCGTAAGTGGTGAAGTCATGCGGTACGTAGAATGATGATGGTTGGAAATATTTTTTCGGTTTGTGAAATAGGAGCGGTACATGGTGGTGGATAACTATACGCAGATGGAGTTAAGATTGTCCCGTATTGAAAATTTTTGTAAATACGTTTAGAAAAATTATCAAAGTTATGTCCCTATTTAAGGAACAGTAATCCCTTTAACAGAAGATATTGGAGATTAAAATTATGGGGAGAAATATGTAGAAGTCTGAAGTGGTTTGCAGAGGATATGATGGTACGTGGAGAGACTCATCCACGTCAGGAAAACAGTCCATGTAAGAGTGTGTGGTTAGCGCAAGAATCTCTAGAAGTGTGTGGCGGAGAAAAGCAGTACACAGAGCTAGACTGTTCATGGAGGTGTAATGTAACGACCCGAAATTTTAAATAAATCTTGTTTCCTAATTTTATGTGTTATTTTATTTTATTTTTATACTCAATAAAAATGTTTCATTTGATAACATGAGTATAATTAAAATGAGACTGTTGGGTTTTGATTGTTATTTGACCATTGGTCAATATGACCACTGGAAACTAAACGTTTTGACTATTGTCTCTAAATACAAGAAATCTTGGTTAATTAATATAGAAAGAAGATTCGATGGCCTCACCCAGTAGTCTTGGACCGATCGAAGCCCATCTAACAGAACTTGGGAAGGAGGTAGCACCACTGGGCTTTGCTCTGGACCAAACCCAAGCTGAACTTCATCGTGTGAAGCTAGAACGGGATCGCCTTCGCGAGAAGTTCAAACTGATAGAAATTCCTACTCGTGCGATGTTGGCCGAGCCTCCCTCGGATTCTCTCACCTTAGCACACCTTACACTTAGGTCCTATGCTGGTGTGATAAGGGGCTATGTAAGGAGACCGTAATTGCCTTGTGTAATCCTTTGTTTTAAATAAAAATTGGTATTTCTTCTTATGATGAAGTTTATGAATTTTCAAATGACTGGATAAATATAATATTCATATTTTTGATGAATTTTAGAAAAATGATATTTTAAAAATGGTTGTGTAAACCTTAAATAATTAAAAATGTGTAATGATTTTCGAAAAATGGTCTTCTACAATTATGTTCAGTACGAAATTTAGAGACTAATAAGATCAACATAATTTTTGATGAATAGTAAATTATGAATAGTGATTTTATGATTAGGATTAGTAATGTGTCCAAATGGATTAGTAATCTCACTTAAAGAAAGTATTAATATAATCTAGGCACCTTGATTAAGTAATGTGATTCAATAAAATGGTTAAATAACGGTTTCATAAATTATTATTCAAGTATTAGTTTTTTCAGGTGAATAGTGTTTTTTAATTAAAAATTTAATTAAAAATAATTATAAAATTATTTTTATAAAAAGGACTTTATTTTTGAACTCAGAGCATCGATATTATGTTAAGGTAATTTTTTGGGATTTTTCTGAAAAAAATGAAATCTCGATGAATAGTGTTTTTATTTAAAAATTAAATTAAAAATATTTAGAAAATTATTTTTATAAAATGGATTTCATTTTTTGAAATCAGAACATTGATATTTGGTTATGGTGAAATTTTGGGATTATTCTGAGAAAGTTGAATTTTTGATGAATAGTGAAAGTATAGTTTTTAAGTTACGGGTGTTTAATGACATCATTAAATGATGTATTAAGTATATATTCAATATGGTCGAATTATGAATAGTAAGATAAGGTATGAGGTGTCCCAAGTGGCCAATACCATGGGCAAATACCATGGGAAAGCCCATGGTTTTGCCAAAACCACTAATGAGGTGTCCCTTGGCCATTATTGCCTTGTCCCCTCACTTTCCCTATAAATACCCACCCTTTCCTCCTTTAGTTTTCACTCCCAACTCTCCCCCAACGAAGTTCTGGTCTCCTTATTTCCCAAGGAGTCCTCCCAAGGTTCCCCCAAGCCCTCAAGGTCCAAACCTTTGAGTTTCAAGAGTCACGTTTTAAGGTAAGGGATCTGACCTCTCTCTTTCATTTCAAGTAATCTCTTTTATGTCATTCCTTTTATTCTCCATGTTCTTATGTTGGAGGATGTTGTTTTATACTCCTCTTACTTCCCTTTTCATGTTAATATAATGAGAGATCCCCTCTTACTCTCATTATTTCATTTTGTAAAGTTTTAAGTGGCGCCATTAGGCTGCTGAAATTTTTGTAACGGATTCTTTCTCCCTTCTCATTTTTCAAGATCTATTTTCATGTAAAGTATTTCAAGTTCCTTTTTATTATGTTGGGGTATGATCTCTAAATTTATCATACTGATCTTTTATGATCATATGATGAGAGAACCCATTTGATCTCTTCAATTCAGTATTTCTAAGTTTTAAGTGGCGCCGTTAGGCTGCTGAATTTTTAGGGGATTCTTTCACCCTTCTCATTCTTTTCAAAGTCTACTTTCATGTCAAGTCTTTCAAGTTTCTTTTTAATTATGTTGGGGCATTATATCTATATCTATCATACTGAAATCTTATTTTCACATGATGAGAGACTCCATTTGATCTCTTCAATTCAGTATTTTTATGTTTTAAGTGGCGTCGTTAGGCTGCTGAATTTTTAAGTGGTTCTTCACCCTTCTCGTTTTGAAGTTCTACTTTCATGTCAATTCTTTGAAGTTCCTTTTTGTTATATTGGGGTATGATCTCTATATCTATCATACTAGACTGTTATTTTCATATGATGAGAGACCCCATTTGATCTCTTCAATTCAGTATTTCGAAGTTTAAAGTGGCGCCGTTAGGCTGCTGAATTTTTAGGGGATTCTTTCACCCTTCTCATTCTTTTCAAAGTCTACATTCATGTCAAGTCTTTCAAGTTCCTTTTTAATTATGTTGATGAATTTTCTCTATATCTATCATACTTAACTCTTATGTTCACATGATGAGAGACCCTATTTGATCTTTTCAAATCATTTTTTTTTTTTGAAGTTTAAGTAACGCCGTTAGACTGCCGAACTTTCATAAGAGAAATCTAATTTTTGTCTTCCTTACATGTTTTTCATTTCAAATGGTATGTCCTTGAAATTTCATTACCATGATCATGTATTCTTCTTATTCTATCCATCTACTCTTTTATGGGTCATTTATGAATGTTTGACCCATTTTCCCTCTCTTTTTAATGTCTTCTAAAACCTCGTAACATAGCTGTTATGCTACATAATTTTCCGTCTCAAAATGTCTCTCTCTTTTTCTAAAGTTCTTTTATATTATTAAGTGAATACTCAAAGATTTTTTTTCTGAAGGGGTGTTCACATATATACCAAAATGTTCTATTTTAAATTCTGAGATTTACATACATGAGACCCACCTTCCTTTTCTTTGGGTTTTAAAGTGACGTAAAGATCATGTCTTTAAAGAAGTTTTTAAAACGTTATGATTATGAAATGAAACCCATTTATTTTATGCTATATGGGTTATTTATGAAATGTTTGATGATTATATATGTGGCTCACATGACAATAAAGGCAAATTTAAGGGTGCACCCTGATAGCGCTCCAATGCATTGGGTAATGATGTAACCACTAGATATTACAATTTTCACGATACCTTGGTGAATAACCTTGGTAATTTTCAAATGAAACCTTGGGGATGGACCTTGGTGATATGTTCATGATTTTCTATGTTAAATGATATAGCCACATCTTCAAGTTATGAAAATGTTATTTTTATTATGATATGCCACATGATTTTTTTTTTATGCCTTAAAGTTCTTGTTCATGACATAGTTGATGTATCTCAAGTTCAGATGTTAAATGTTTCCCTTGTTTCCCTTACTGGGCCTTCTGCTCACCCTTTCTTTTGATGTATGCTCCCAGGTTATGTGATGAAGTAATGAACCTAGGATGAACATGAGGAGAAGCCGTTCAAGTGTTTTAGAAGAATGTTTTATGTTTTCATGTTTTAAGTTCCTGGTTTCCAAGACACTAAACCTTAAAGAACCTCAGTTTTGTATAATGTAATGAAAGTTTATGTGATAAAAAGGAGGGATGCTATATGTAAAGCAGTACATGGAGCATTGAAGTATGCATAGGATCTTTACTGTATGTGGAGGAGTTTTAAGGTATGCGAAAACAGCTATGGTATGTGGAAACAACAGTAGTACACGGAACACCCAAGGATTCCTAAAAATTAGCCAAATCAGTTTACAAAATTAATCTTCATAAAATAGTAGTGTAAAGGAAAATAAATTACATATGTGCATGATTATAGGACTTCAACAGAGAGTCCATTTTCAGTTGAGGATGCACAAATTAATGTTAAACCATTGAAGTGATCTTCAAGTTGTTAAACTAAGTGAACATTCTTCCAGTGCAGTGAGGAAGGGGGAGTCAGTGGAAGTGATCTAAGGGACGCAGTGTGCTATCCCTAAACCTTGTAAAGGTAGTTTGCCTAGTATATAATGACTATTCTAAAATATTTTATTCCACAACTTTTTAAGATTATTGGTTTTGGTATGACTGACACACTATCGACGTATTCTCCTTGTATGTATCCCTTAGTGGTGAACCAAGTAAAATTGATCTGTCATTTCTTTGCATGTGATTGTTTATTTTCTGCACTTCCTCTCCTGATAGGTTTAACAGGTTCCAACCAATGTGGGAACAATATCTATCAGTTTAAAAGAAAAATTTTACACCCTGATTCACCCCGCCCCTCTCAGGGTGTTTCGAGGTCCTTCATTTACATTAATTGGTGGATTAACCAAAACCCAAACTTGGTTCTAATATATATAACCCATCATAAAATTATTTTATTTTTTCCATCCTATGGATTTTTGATATCTCTACCACCTACTTATTAAAAATAGGATCATTATTTTTAACCAATAATGAGTCACTATCCTCGATGAATTAGAAATCATATTTTTCTAGTTCTGTAACATCTCTTGTGATCCTAAAAAATACCTGTATTTTAACAATAATATATTTTATGGGGGCCTATGGAATGCATCCCTGTACTAAATATTATGTATCTTCGGCATCATATTCATCAAATTAAATCTTTCTCCAAGTATTCCAATTGAGGGTGTCCTCTGTCTTATGAAAAATGGCATGTCTAGCCACTATTACATTATTTATTTAGGGTTCATATTGATAATATCTCTTTGTTACCTTAGTATAACCAATAATTGTGTAATTTCTACCCAGTGGTGCTATTTTTTCTATAGTTAGCCTTAACAAACTCATCATATCCCCATACATGATTATGTTAAAAAATGGGTCTCTTTCCACTCTATAAATCAAATGGAATTCCAATTTACACTTTAGTTGGTACACAATTTAGTGAGTATAGTGAATCAGATAATTCTTAACCCCAAAAAGATATTAGAATATTTTCATGACTCTTCATCAAATTTAAAATTTCTATTAAGGTATGGTTCCTCCATTCAATAACACCATTCCACCATGGTGTATAAGGTCATGTGATTTGGTCTTGAATCAAAAATTCCCATAAAATCCAATAAAATATTGATTATGATTCCCACGACTTTGATCAGATTAAATATTCATTATCTTCATTCCAATTTGATAATCTGCTTCATAAATGAACTCTTTAAATTTCTCAAAGGAATCAAACTTATAAATTATCAATTAGATATAAACATATATACTCAAGTCCTCATTGGAAGTTATCATGTAAGAATACCCACTTTTAGTTTCACTATAAAACGTGTACAAATATTAGTGTGTACCAATTCTAGAAGCTCAATGGCCCTTTCACCCAACCCAAAAAAGGTTACTTAGTCATTTCACCATGTAAGAAAAAAATACATTTATCAATTGTATTTATTTTGAAAGTCTAAATTGTCATCTTTATATAGATTTTTCAAAATTCTTATAACTTACATGACTAAATAAATGATGCCACGACTGAGTGAGAATTCATTCATGTGAATTTGATTCATTCTAAACATCAAATACTTGGTTTGAGAATAATATATATATATACCATTTTCTAAATGTGACATACAATAATATATGTTCTCTTTATAAAATAAATAACTATAATATCAAAATGTGAAAATAAAACCATCTTTATCTAGGAAGGACATAAAAATTAGGTTTTTTGTTAGTGTTGTTATATAATAAAATATATTAATACCACAATCATCCTTTTTGTTAAAGCAAGTTGGTACTCTCCTATAGCTAAAACAGAAAGTCTCACCTCATTGGCTACTTAGATATCTACCACTCCTATAGAAATCTTCTGGAATATAATTATTTCTTTAATTTTGATACAGAACTGAGTACCACAATATGTATCTAATAACCAATGTTTAGATATAGAAATATTACACTCAAAAAAATAACCTTTAAATTCCCTTTATTCTTAAATATATTTTTTTCTTTTATTTTTATGTCTTGATACATGGAAAAGGAACTATGTTTTTTTCCCATTACTTGCCTTTGGATATTCCATTTCTTGGAAGGATGGTTCTCAAGATCCTTAGAATTAGAGTAATTCTTGGATCCCTTTACCTTTTCTTTCATTTTATTCCCCATATGTATAGCATGTTTTCCATGTCCCATGTCTTTATCAACATGGTGAATCAATTTAAGGATTTTAGAAAGAGTATTCTCATTATTTCTCATATTTTAATTCACAATTAAACTAGATAATATCTTAGGTAGTGAAAAAATATGATATCTATGTGCATCTTTTCAAGGATCTTAAAGCATAAGATATTCAAGCCTTCAATAAACCCAATCATATTAACTGCATGAGGCCCATATGGTGCCAACTCTCTAAGATTGCATTTGAATAGTGCATTGGAGATCTCATATCTCTCTTATATTTCCTTATCATGATGAAGATCATGAAGTTCACACATCATTATTTATTCATCCATTTCTCCATGTTTCTTCATCATCCCACTATACATACGCTACTAAAAAATCGGGCATTAGCGACTGCCATTGGCGGTCACTATAGGCCTATAAAGACCGCCCAACGACCGCCATTGGAGGTCCCTTCAGCTTCATCGCTGTAGGCCAATAGCGACCGCCAATGGCGGTCGCTATAGGTGGCCGAAATGCCGGCCTTAAGTGACCGCCTGGCGGTCGCTACACTGGGAAATTTTTTTTTTTAAAAAAAATCATACTGAAATATATATATATTTATTTATTTATTAAATAAAAAATATATATATATATTAAAGAAAATATTTATATATATAAGATTAAATAAAATATTTTAAATATATATATATATAATATGATTTCAATATTTAAATATATATATATATATATTAAAGAAATATATATATATAATATTAAATAAAATATTTTTCATTTTTTTAATGAAATGTATGAATTGTGTTTTTTTTCTTCACGGTGAAAAATAAGAGATAAAACAAGGTAACAATCATAAAAATGGAAAACAATTTCAAATAGCATAAACATCAAGATCATCATAAACGATAAACGTGCTTCAACGATCCGAGCAGGTCCATCTATTTCAATCTTCTGCTTCAATAAACCTACAATAAGACAAAAAAACAAAAAAACACAAAAAACGTAAATTGAACATAAATTTTCAGTTATTATATACATATAATAAAATTAAATCTGACATCAAATCATGGTGCTATAATAATTTAAAACTTCAAATTTAAGAAATTCTATCATTTCAGGTCATTCAGAGCACGTTTGCTCCGAATTCGACCGTCTTACGCTGTTTTTGGTGTTTTATGACACCAGAAACGCGTTTCTAGTCACCGTGGTCAAACGACACCTCCGATTGACATGATGTATGCCTGACCATTTTAAAAATCACACAATGGCTGATGTCGTACGGTTTCATGGCATTCCGAGGTCGTTCGTGTGGCTTTGACCCCCCAACGCGCCGTTTTAGCGCGCGCCGAGCTGCTGAAAACGACACAATCGGCCGTACCGTGCGCACTGCATGCCTGATGGGCACTCTGTCTCCTAATAAATGTCAAGAATAATATTCCTAATGTTTTCGTGTGGTTTCAGGTCATTTGGAGCACGTTTTCTCCGAATATGACTGTCTCACGCCGTTTTTGGTGTTTTATGACACTAGAAACGCGTTTCCGGTCACCGCGGTCAAACGACACCTCCGATTGACATACCGTCCACCCGACCATTTCAAAAATCACACAGCGGCTGATGTTGTACGGTTTCATGGCATTCCGAGGTCGTTCGGGTGGTTTTGACCCCCCAACGCGCCGTTTTAGCGCGCGCTGATCTGCTAAAAACGACAGAATCGGATGTACCGCGCACACCACACGTCCAATGGGCGCGCCGTCTGCTCCTACACGTCACTAATAATATTCCTAATGTTTTTGTGTGGTTTCAGGTCATTCGGAGCAAGTTTGCTCCGAATTCAACCGTCTCACGCCATTTTTGGTGTTTTATGACACTGAAAACGCGTTTCTGGTCACCACAGTCAAACGACACCTCCGATTGACGTGTCGTCTACCCGAACATTTCAAAAATTACACAACGGCTGATGTCGTACGGTTTCATGGCATTCTGATGTCGTTCGGGTGGTTTTGACCCCCCAATGCGTCGTTTTAGTGTGCGCTGAGCTGCTAAAAATGACACAATCGGTCGTACTGCGTGCACCGCACGTCCGATGGGCACGCCGTCTCCTCCTACACGTCACGAATAATATTCCTAATGTTTCGGCTGGTTTCAGGTCATTCAGAGCATGTTTGCTTCGAATTCGACTATCTCATGCCGTTTTTGGTGTTTTATGACACCAGAAACGTGTTTCTGGTCACCACGGTCAAACAACACCTCCGATTGACATGCTATCTACTCACACATTTCAAAAATCACACAACGTCTGATTTCGTACGGTTTCATGGCATTCCGAGGTCATTCGGGTGGTTTTGACCCCCCAACGCGTCGTTCTAGCGCGCGCTGAGCTGCTGAAAACGACACAATCGGCCGTACCGCGCGCACCACACATACGATGGGTACTCCATCTTCTCTTACACATCACGAATAATATTCCTAATGTTTTCGTGTGTTTTCAGGTCATTCGGAGCATGTTTGCTCCGAATTCGACCATCTCACGCCGTTTTTTGTGTTTCATGACACCGAAAACGCGTTTCCAGTCACCGCGGTCAAAAGACACCTCCGATTGACGTGTCGTCTACTCGAACATTTTACAAATCACACAACGGCTGATGTCGTACGGTTTCAGGGCATTCCGAGGTCGTTCGGGTGGTTTTGACCCCCCAACGCGCCGTTTTAGCACGCGTCGAGCTGCTAAAAATGACATAATCAGTCGTACCGCACGCACCGCACGTCCGATGGGCGCGTCATCTCCTCCTACATGTCACGAATAATATTCCTAATGTTTTTGTGTGGTTTTAGGACATTTGGAGCACGTTTGCTCCGAATTCGACCGTCTCACGCCGTTTTTGGAGTTTTATGACACCAGAAATGCTTTTCCGGTCACCGCAGTCAAACAGAACCTCCGATTGACGTGTCGTCTGCCCGAACATTTCACAAATCATAAAACGGTTCATCTCGTACGGTTTCATGGCATTCCGAGGTCATTCGGGTGGTTTTGACCCCCCAACGCGCCGTTTTAGCGCGCGCCGAACTGCTGAAAACGACACAATCGGTCGTACCGCGCGCACCGCACGTCCAATGGGCGCGTCGTCTCCTCCTACACGTCACGAATAATATTCCTAATGTTTTTGTGTGTTTTCAGGTCATTCGGAGCATGTTTCCTCCAAATTCGACCATCTCACGCCGTTTTTGGTGTTTTCTGACACCAGAAACGCGTTTCCGGTCACTGTGGTCAAACAACACCTCCGATTGACGTGTCGACTACCCAACCATTTCACAAATCACCCAACGGCTGGTTTCGTACGATTTCATGGCATTCCGTGGCCGTTCGGCTGGTTTTGACCCCCCAACGTGCCGTTTTAGCGCGCGTCGATCTGCTAAAATCGACACAATCGGTTGTACCATTCGTACAGCACGTTCGATGGGCACGTCGTCTTCTCCTACATGTCACGAATAATATTACTAATGTGTTCGTGTAGTTTCAGGTCATTTGGATCACGTTTTCTCCGAATTCGACCGTCTCACACCGTTTTTGGTGTTTTATGACACCAAAAATGCATTTCTGGTCACCGCGGTCAAACGACATCTCCGATTGACATGTCGTCTACCCGACCATTTCAGAAATCACACAACGGATGATGTCTTACGGTTTCATGGAATTCCGAGGTCATTCGGGTGGTTTTGACCCCCCCAACGTGTCGTTTTAGCGCGCGCCGAGCTGCTGAAAACGACACAATCGGTCGTACCGCGCACACCGCACATCTGATGGGCGCGTCGTCTCCCCCTACAAGTCACGAATAATGTTACTAATGTTTTTGTGTGGTTTCAGGTCATTCGGAGCACGTCTTCTCCAAATTCGACCATCTCACGCCGTTTTTTGTGTTTTATGACACCAGAAACGCGTTTCCGGTCACCGCGGTCATATGAAAACTCTGATTGACGTGCCGTCTACCCGACCATTTCAAAAATAACACAACGGATGATTTCGTACAGTTTCATGGAATTCCAAGGTCGTTCGGGTGGTTTTGACCCCCCAACGCGCCATTTTAGCGCGATCTGAGCTGCTAAAAACGACACAGTCGGCCGTACCGCGTGCACCGCACGTCCGATGGGCGCGTCGTCTTCTCTTACATGTCATGAATAATATTCCTAATGTTTTCAAGTGGTTTCAGGTCATTCAGAGCACGTTTTCTCCAAATTTGACCATCTCACGCCGTTTTTGGTGTTTTATGACACCAGAAATGCGTTTCCGGTCACCGCGGTCAAACGACACCTCCGATAGATGTGTCGTCTGCCCGACCATTTCACAAATCACACAACGGCTGATGTCGTACTGTTTCATGGTATTCCGAGGTCGTTCAGGTAGTTTTGACCCCCCAACGCGCCGTTTTAGCGCGCGCCGAACTGCTTAAAACGACATGAGTGCGGGAGGCCTGTCCGAGGTGCGGGAGGGTTGTCCGGGGTGCGGGGAGGGTTGTCCGAAGTGCGGGGAAGGCTGTCTGGGGTGCGGGAGGGCTGTCTGGGGTGCGCGGAGGGCTGTCCGGAGTGCGGGGAAGGCTCTCCGGGGTGCGGGAGGGCTGTCTGGGGTGCGGGCAGGGCTGTCCGGAGTGCGGGGAGGGCTGTCCAGGGTGCGGGGGGGGGGGGGGGGGGGGGGGGGGGCTGTCCGGGGTGGGGGGCATGTCTGAGGTGCAGGGAGGGATTTCCGGAGTGCGGGGAGGGCTGTTCAGGGTGCGGGGGGCCTGTATGGGGTGCGAGAAGGACTATACGGAGTGCGGGGGGTCCTGGCCGGGGTGCGTTAGGGTTGTCCGGGGTGCGGGGAGGGCTGTCCGGAGTGCGGGGAAGGCTGTCCGGGGTGCGGGAGGGATGTTCGGGATGCGAGGAGGGCTGTCCGGAGTGCGGGGAGGGCTGTCTGGGGTGCGGGGAGGGCTGTCTGGGGTGCGGGGGGGCTGTTCGGGGTGTGGGGGGGCTCTCTGGGGTGGGGGGCTTGTCCGGTGTGCGGGGAGGGTTGTCCGGAGTGCGGGGAGGGTTGTCCGGGGTGTGGGGGGGAGGGCTGTCCGGGGTGCGGGGAGGGCTGTCCGGGGTGAGGGGGGCTTGTCCGGGGTGCGGGGAGGGCTGTCTGGAGTGCGGGGAGGGCTGTCCGGGGTGCGGGGGGAGGGTTGTTCGGGGTGCGGGGAGGGCTGTCCAGAGTGTGGGGAGGGCTGTCCGGGGTGCGGGGGGGCTTTCTGGGGTAGGGTGGAATGTCCGGGGTGCGTGGAGGGCTATCCGGAGTGCGGGGAGGGTTGTTCGGGGTGCGGGGGCCTGTCCGAGGTGTGGGGAGGACTGTACGGAGTGCAGGGGGCCTGTCTGGGGTGCGGGAGGGATGTCCAGGGTGCGGGGAGGGCTGTCCGGAGTGCGAGGAAGGATGTCCGGGTTTCAGGAGGGCTCTCCGGGGTGCGGGGAGGGCTGTCCAAAGTGCGGGGAGGGATGTCCAGGGTGCGAGGAGGTTGTCCGCACCCCGGAATTTTAGGTCCATCAATAAGAGTGTAAAGTAATATAAATTGTTGCTTCATACAATGCCACGGAGGAAGATTATACAGAACCAACACCACGGGCCATGTGCTATGAGTTGCACCAACCATAGACTTGAATGGATTGAAACCATCTGCTGCCAATCCCAATCGGACATTACGAACATCTCTGGAAAAGTCGGGATGTCTCTTATCAAAATCCTTCCATTAATGAGAGTCTGTCGGGTGGGTTAACATATCACTTTCATGAACTCTTTCTGAATGCCATCTCATTAAATTAGAAACTTTAGATGATATAAAAAATCTTTTCAATCTTGGTTTAAGGGGAAAGTAACGCATTATCATTATGGCAATCGGTTTCCCCTGTATCACAATCTGACCTTGATGAGTCTGATTTCCCCTAATCTCTTTCCACCTTGAAGCACCACAAACCGTACAAATATCTAAATGGGCAGTTTCCTTTCTAAACAACATACAATTGTTTGCACATGCATCTATGGTCTCATATGTAAAACCTAAGTTCTCTGTCATCTTACAAGCATAGTAATACGACTCGGGAATGTTAGTGTCGACAGGAAAAACCTTTTTCAATAACACCAACAGCATGTCGAATGATGTGTCTGACCAATGATTCAAAGTCTTCAAATGAAACAACTCCACGATAAACGACAATTTATTGAAAGAAGTACATCCAGGATATAATTCTGTTTTTGCATCATCAATTGCTTCATAAAACCTCCTCGAATCACGATCTACACCAGAGCGAAGATTTATCTCACCGGTCTCAAGATTCTGGATGTCAATGCCTTCATGATCCAGCCCACGTACCATTTTAGTAAGCATTTCATGCATTGGATCATTCATCATTGCATCAACATCCATCTGAACTGTATCCGTATTTTCCCAACGAACATATTCTTCTCCATGATGAGTCCAACTCTTATAATTTCTCAGAAATACATTAAAGAATAGGTGCTCCCTCATAGTATCTCATGTGAATTGATATCTTTTAGCAAATTTTCTACATGGACAACTAATATAGTCACTTTCAAATCCTCTGGTGAAGTCAATAAACTGCATAATGCCATTGAAATACTCTCTAGACGTTCGATTTAGAAGATCAATCCAAATCTTATCCATAATAATATCCCTATAACAAATAGTTACACAAGACTTTTTACATTTTCATTTTTCATATCAAATATATTTAAAAAATACTAATTAATTGTTTGGGAACCATTTATAAAATTATAATGTAAGTGAAATCCCATGTCATACATGATTTCACTATGAACCCGGAAGGGAGGGGAGTCGAAGGCGGTGCTGCGAGGGAGAGGAGAGGCAGCGGTGGGGAGCCGGAGCCGGAGCTGGTGCGGTGAGGGGGGGGCGGTTAAGGAGGGGATGGGTGGTGGTGGTGCGGCGAGGGAGGGGATGAAGACGAAGGGGATGGGGGTTGGCGGGGTGCGGGGGGGTGGTGTTTGGGGTGCTTGGGGGGAGGGACGAGGGGGAGGAGCACCGAGGGCGGAGGTCGGAGGTCGGAGGGGCAGGAGGCCGAAGGCCAGAGGGCGGCCGAAGGGCTGCCAGAGGGCTTCCCGAGGGCTGTCGGGCTGCCGGAGGTGGGTGGCGGGATGCCTGAGGGCAGAGGGAGGCCGCAGGGCGGAGGGTGTCCAGAGATGGAGGGCGGAGGGCGGTCGGAGGAGGGAGGGGCCGGTAGAGGGAAACTGGAGGGAAGCCGGAGGGCGAAGGGTGGCCCGAGGGTGGCCGGAGGGTGGACGGCGGAGGGCGGGGCCAGCGGAGGGCGGTCGGCCGGAGGGCCGGTAGTGGAGGGTGGGGCGGCGGGGAGGGCGGGGCGACGGGGAGGGTGGGGAGACGGGGTGGGCGCACGGTGATAGGGAGGGTGCGGGCGACGGGGAGGGGGAAGGGTTCGGGGGGGCGCTGCGCGAGAGGAGGGAGGGTTCGGGGGGAAAAGAAGCCTTTTTTTAGGGAAAGGTAGCGACCGCCAGTGGCGGTCGCTATAGGTAAAGGGGCTCAAAAGCCCATATTTCTAGTAGTGATAGATTCTAGCATGAGATATTGGATATCTTTTTCATCATACATGTGTTTAGGGTAGAGGGAAAATTCTTCTTTACTAGCCTTATTAGCAATAAACTCTAAAATTATTATTATCAGAATGTTTAATTTTCATTCAAAGAATCATATAATGTGTAAGATCCTATACAATTATAGGAGATTATAGCAGGTTAGAACATTTTCCTTCCCTACTGTGGATCACGATGATGTATTCATAGTCACATGTCTTTCCATTTCTAAAATAAATAGGATCAAATTCTTATTACTTTATCTATATTAAAAAATTATAAAATAAATTTTATATTTTTTAACATTCCATTATTTTATCCAAAACAAAATAGACCCTGCCATTGGTTATGTAAAATCATTTTGTGTGGATATTATAGTGGTAAGGATCCATATTTTCCATATCATAACCCATAATTATGCATGAAAAGTTATTTTAAGGGTTTTAGATTGGTTTAACTTTCCAATTACATTAACCTACAACTCATTGATCTATTGAGTGGACTCCCCAATCTGAAAATATTGGATAAGGATTTCTTTAACCCTTTCCCCTTAGTTACACTAAATCATACTTGGGAAGTAAATCCCTAATATGAACTAAGTTACATCATCCTAAACCTCATGATAAAATTCCTTGATAATTGAAAGTACCTAGACTTGGTTTTTTCATGACTTTGAACTACTATATGATTTTAACTTAGGTATTTGAAGGGTATACTAACATAATATTTTAATTACTGTATTTTTTTTACATTTATGTGTTAATAGAAAATTTTAATTTTATTTTATTCTTTTCAATATTTAGTGGTTATTACTTAAGTGATTAACCATGTATAGATTAAATTTACGCATATTCTATTTCATTTTAATTCAACATTGAATGCTATTAATTCATTTATTAATTTATAGAAATAAAGAATCCAAAAAAATTAATCATAAAAATTAATCATAAAAATTAATAAAATAAAAAAATATTGGTATGATCATGATATTTTATAATGGTTACTTTATCTAGAGGATGATAAAACAACCCTAGGACCTGAGGGAATAATACCTTGAACCATAACTTGGTTTGTATAATATCATTCAACTTTCCCTCCTACATATCACATGGATTGGTTTTGTCTCAAATACAAACATGAACCACCTCCACCAACATGGTTTCTCTATTAATTATATAAAAATTCCTCACAAATAGGTGAAGGTAACCAAAGGATTACATAATTAGTTTTAAATAAAAGACACCACGGGCATACATTACCTTGTATAATGATATGAGGGGATTACACATAGTTCTACGTATAATTTAATGATAATACATTATTGGAACCATCCTCATACATAATTCTACTCAAAACTCATGATCATAAACATACATGAAATAAATATATATTTTCACACTATCTAGTTTTCAATTAAATTCTTTCTTTATTATTAAAACAAATGAGATTTAATTAATTTAATTAATTAATTCTATCAAATTAATATCCATATGAAAAGTTCCATAGATACCCATAATTTTTTGGATCATCAAAAAAATAGGTTCAAAAATATTTCTACAAATTTATATATAATTCATTGAGAATTTAAATACTCTTAAAGATTCTAAAATTATTAACAAAAAAGATACTAACCGTATAATTTGGTCTTTAAGGATATAATTAATTATTCTTTATGTAAGTTAATTCTGTTAATTATTATGGGACTAAATGGCATGTAATAATTATCAATATATCATGTATATTTCAATCCTTGTATCTTTGATAAATTCCTAGGGTCTCAAAGTGTATCTTGGTTGGTGTATAGGATGTATGATGAAGACCCACATGTTCTCTATTTTGTTTAAAGGTGTCCATGAACCCAAACTACTAACTCATTGTGTTTTATGGATACATATATTAAGTGTTAGATGATGTTTATTCTAGTTAAACTCCATGGGACTTAGATATTTCATGGTTTCTCAATTACTATGTCATTTAATAATTTCACCACACAACTTTAACTCAATTTTTTATGCCTTGGAAATGTGTGGATTAAATGTGGTGTAAGCCTATTACATGGTGTGTAGTCTGAAAACCTATGAGCTATCATAGCTTGGTAAAAATATAGTGAGACTTTAATACATTCTATGTATACTTATTACATGATGATCTGGATTTCATGTGGTTTATCCTAGTTTATTCAAAACATGAACATAATGGTGACTAATAGGCCACTTATTGTGTTTAATTCTGTTACCCACCCAAAACCCTTGGAACCTAATTATAGAGTCTTCAAATGTTCTTTGTGTAAATTTAAAATGTTCAGGGTTATATTATGGAAAAAAGATAAATAAGAAACTATTTCAATGTCGGGATTTAAATATGAATGATCCAAAAATAAAAACTGAGATAAAATGAATTGTATCGATAAACAATTAAAAAATACTTATAAATTAATAATGTGATAGCTCTGATATCACTTGATAGTCAGGGGTATAATGAAAAGGCCTATTGGGTAGTTTCCAACTTGGATTTTACCATAATAAATGAATAATACAATATGTACATGATGAAGAACATCATGTCTGGAGGATTAAATAAAATATTAATTGACTATTATACTTGAACCAAGAATACATGATAATTATATATAATTTAGAATTAATTTATTTTTATAAATAAATACATATGTATAATTTCTTTTTTCGGTGATGAATCGGAGGACGTCCTCTTGTCATTATATCATTTCATCAAGAGGAATCAAGAGAAGAATCCTGTAGAATTGATCAACACATGCGCCATGAACCCCTAAACATCATTGTATAAATCCTATGGTGCTGGTGTGGAATATTTTATAACTTTTCCAATTCAGGGATGATTTCCATAAGAATCACCTAGATTTGAATTAATCTTCTTGATCTCTTTACTCTTGAGTGGTTGGTGGAGGAGGATCAATCTCTATTATTGAGAGCATACTAAACTAAAAGTTATTTAGGGACTGATATAATTCTTTCAATACTTTTCATAATGTACTATGATGACAAGTTTTATAAATGACATAATTGATTATATATAGAACTAGGGTTAGACAAATGATAATCTCACTAGGAACCTTATTACATTTCTAAATCCCTTGAAAATCCCATATCTATTATTGTTATTATTATTTACTTGACATGATCCAAGAATATAGATAAAAAAATATTATTCTTCCCAAAATAAAACATAAATATTTATTCAAATAATATTTAATATTTCTTTCCTCATTGATCGATTAACTCAGCAAGCATCTTTTTCAATATTTATCATACCTTGAAAATTGAACATTTTTTTAATTAAATAAATTTCAATTCATTATTCACTGATAAATAAATAAATATTATATTCACTAAAATAGAAATTAAATATGTATTAAATATTAAACTTGAATATATATACTCTTGAATAAGTAGTGACTAAATATTTTTAATTAATTATACAAGAATAAGTATAAAACCATGTACTTAAATAACATTTTTATAACCTGTTAAATTCATATATAATTTAATTGATTTTCTGAATACACTTACTATTGGACCCTATAAGCCCCTTTCTTAATGGAATTGGTTATTACACCTAATGTCTATTTTTTCATCTATCAACATTCCAAGAAAACCATAAATAAAGAAGTTAAATTCAATAATGAAAATAACCAAAAATGAACAAACACTATGTAATAAAATTCCTTTATCATGATATCTCAAATTAAGGAAGTTGCATGCTAGTGTCATAAACCTATGTGCTCAATGTGTCTTTCTTTAACATTCTAGAAATGAAATTGTCAATAGAAAACCATGTGAAATTATATAATTAGGCATTTACATTTCAATAAAAGGGTCTAAGATATAAATTTCTATCAAATAGCATGAGGTATAAGTCATTTCAAATGTTTTTAATTAATACAATATCACTCATGACATAACCAATGTTTCCTACCTCATGACAATTATAAATCAGCATAGTTTTCAAAAATACCTCAAAGTAAGTGAATCGTGATATAAATTAATAATAATCTTAAAGTATAAGGATATTTAAACACTTCCACAGTAAATAACATCCAAAGATACATATAAATGTGGATTTTATATAGGTGGTTCATGTTCTCATAATCTTACTTTGAAGAATAACAAGGGTGTACACCATTAGAAAGTGTCTAAAAGCCTTATTAGTCTCTAACCTAGTTAGAATATATCATTTTTTTAAATGATATTATCTGACTATATAACATATATTTATGTGTACTATCATGGTACTTCTAGATTCTCATCATATTGGGTAATTACTATGACCTTCATGTGTGAGAGTTACCCTTAGGACATTATCACATATTTTGTTATGTATAAGAACAATCATTATGAGATATGAACTTTATTAATATACAAAATAATGAATACTAGTAATAATAAACTATATAAAAGTTTTTTCTTAGAAACCAGCCCCAATAGTGAGGGTGTGACTTTCTTTTAATAGTATGATATACCTACATACATATATATTTCTGTGGAATGATTTTTTAACTCACATCCATTTTTTATTCATGGGTAACCATGAGTGTCTAAGTGTGAATTTGAGGTTCACATGATACATTAGTTTAGAATCATGATCTGAATAGTGGCTTTTAGATAGATTTTATTCTATATATTATATTTTACACTCACTTAGTATTGTTAGGGAAATATTGGGTATTAGGGTATGTTTTCATTATGCTTTGATAGTTTTATTTATTTTCTTGTATAGCCTCTTAATATATTATCCTCATAGACCCTAGGTTTCCATGATATAGTATTTTCAAATTATCTATGTGCAGTATTTTTTATAGTGTAATTATATTATTATATGCATGTATTTAAAAATTATGAATAATTATATGTGTGTAAATATATATTTATTTATCAATATATATATATATATATTAAAGCCTATTTAGTCACCAACTAAAGAGATTGGTGGAGTGAAAATGGATTTGCAGAATAACTAAGAGGTAAGGGGTTAAAATCTTACCACACACATATATATTGTTGATTTTACAAGGTGGGTTTGGTTTGGTAAAGGAAAGGTAAAGAATAAATAATAAACAAGAGAATCATTTAGCACCAATTTCAACCATCAAGAAATAATTTGAACAATTTTTTAAAATCCTCTACTAAATGATTCAAATCGTTTTTTCAACCACTAGGAAATTGCAAGTGGAATATGTATACATGTTGGTTTTTAAAAACCATCATGAATCCTTTAGAACTAGTTCAAACAGCCACAAAAAACCCAAAAAACACCAATAAATTGTGCATTTAGTATTAAAAAATATCACTTATTTTACAACGACAACCTCATTCCCCACCTATGATTCAATTCACTATATATATTTACGCTAATATTAGAAATATACTAAAAAATTATGTCATACTAAATCTATATTAAAAATAGTAAATAAATGGATAATTCCCATATTATCTATCTTAAATCGAATATTTATTTATCATATTTTCAAAGGATGAATTTCAATGATTAAAAATACACATTCTCTTGAAGATCATATAATGTATCTAGAATCAATCATCCTTAAATCAATCCTTTATAATAAAAATTCATAACATATTTTATGTAAACCTAAAAAATTAATAATTAAGTGAATGAAGAAGAAAATAAATACAAACCACCATAAACTATGAGATTCTAATAACATGAATTTAGAAACTCAATGATCCATTAAGGAACTCAAAATCCACCAAATAAAGATTCTCTTACATCCAGAGCCACAAAGGGTGCAATAGAATTTAATGCGAAGGAAAATGGATGTTTGAATTTATATTTTAAATCATATTACAAAAACTACATCATGATTCCGTAAAACCAAGTCATGATTTTGGTCATACATGGATAATAAAAAAACCATGGTGACTTAAAACTTGATCTCCTTAAATCTCACTAGTCATTTTCTTTCCCATATCATGTCTTTAACCAAATACACAACATGGACTCAAATCCATGACACATATTAATCCATTTCCCATAAATAAACATATAAAATGAAAAATTCTCTTTAATATTATCATTATTAAACCATGATGATGAACCATGGAATATTATGTTTATATTTCAAGTAGTGACTTCACCATATTACATTTCTAAATTAAAACTTGAGAAATTGCTATTTTTGTCAATAATTTCACAAAGAATACAATTATATCATGGTTTGGCCCTCATGGTGATGAAAAAAACTAAAATTATCCTCCCAAAACAATGACCTCTCTACTAAAATGAAAAAATCAAAAAAATTTAAAGTTATAGAAACCATTCCATAGGGATAAATAAATATTTGTGTGATTTATGAAAGGACTCAAAAATCATCTCTTATTTTAAAATTCATCTTCAAAATCTCTATTTTCTTCTCTACCACCTCAAAACTCACAAATAAGGGGACCAAGTATTTCAAAGTCACAATAAGTAAAGAACCAACCTATAAATATGAGGATAGAATTATATAAATGTGGGAGTAATGGATAAAACCTATAAAGGAGGGGAGTATTTTTATAGGGGCCTAGTGGGATATGATATGTGATGACATGAAATGATATTTATGATTCCCTAGACCCACACTCTTAAATCTAGTGCCATAAACACATACTATAAATACTCTTTTGGATAGAAACAATAAAATCTTAGACATAATTATCCAACAATTCCATGACATAAGAAAATATTTAAGTTAATACATTCCCAATACCTTTTAGGTTTATAGATTTAGATCATTAGTACAAATCATAAAATAATAAATCTCATTTTCTTTTTCATCTATTAGAAATTTTTTCACTATATAATAAAATACCTAATTCATAATAGGCCTTAAACATCTCTCATAAATTCTTCACAAAACCTATCATGTTAGTTATATCATTTTAATAATTTTCTTCATAACCCAAATAAATATAAATATAATAAAGGGGCGTTCTAAATTTCATAGTAAAAGAATATATAACTAAATATGTTAGAGGCATGATCATGGTATACATAATATCTAAGAAATAAAAAGTATGTATGATTCTTTAATCAAATGAAACAAATTTCATTCTATGTTAATGAAAATAAATGAAATCGTGAATATTAATGAAATAGATCACATACTGATTGAATGCATAAGTTCAGATGTCCAAATATGATTTCAATGACTTATTTCAAAACATTATACAGATATAAAGATAGGTATACATCCAAACTTATTTTATTTTGTATCATGAGACCTATCAATGAATCGATGAGTTATATAATCTAAACCTCTACCCATAACATTATTAAGTTTAACTCATTCACTGTAAGAGTCAACCATGAATTTCATACCATTCCCTAAAGAACCACTGGATGAATAAAAACATGGTTATTCATATAATGAAAGATATGGAATTTCAATAAAGAATAAACCTATGTTTGAATTAAATAATTATTAATAATGTCAATATTTTTCTATGTTTCAATAAAAGGGATAACATGATCATAACCCATCTTGAAAAAAAATTGTGTATGGTAAAACAATACATAGTCAACTTGCAAATAATAATACCTATTGGAATAAAACTATATAGTACACAAATAATTTTCCCTGTGTAAACAAAAAAGATAATTTGATTATAATCTGTCCATAAAAATAGTTTATATATTTTCATAAGAACATAAAACCAGTAAATCAAATTAATCCTATAAGGGTGTTTACATAAACTAAAAACACCATCATAAAAGGAATTCGCTGAATAGTATCACCGAAGATGGGATTAAGAAATGAATTGTTTGATTCCACAAGTTAAATCCCCAAAATGATAAATATTTAAATGGAGGATAAATAATGAAACAAAAATCCCAGGAATATAAATCCTTTTCAATATAAAAATAAATATAAAGTATAAAACTTAAAAGACATTTTAAAAGAAATTTTTAACATTAATGTAAAATAAAAAGTTGTGTGTAACACTCAAAAGTAACTTTTGAAAAGGTGAACTGAAATATTTTTAAAACCATTAATTTTTAAAAAAAAATCAATAATGGAGCCTCAAAAATGAAAAACAATTATATGGGAAATGTACATCCAATGATAAAATATTTTATTATGAAAGGTACCTTTTAAATAATTTAAAATCTCCTTCATTGAAAACTCAAACAGTAAAAGGATAAATAAAAACTTACTTTTTAAAAAATACACAAAAATTATTATAAATTAATATATAATAAAATATAAGGGTGGGGAAACCCAACTACGGAAGAATAAATTTTAAGATAAAATATTATAACACAAAGAAAGGATATTTGAGTCATCAATATCCCATAAAAGAAACATACTCTGCGAAGTATAAAACATTTGAAAAGGGTTTTATATAGAAAAGTTTCAAAATGACAGAATGAAACATAATAAAATGAAAGTAAACAATCATCTCAACTTATATGAAATAGTTTCAATAGAATTATTATAACTCAAAGAATGAAAATTGAGCTACCAAAAACTCTTATGGCTAGGTTAACACTTGAGTCAAACGTTATTTGATGAAAAGAAATTGATTTAGACTAATTTATCCCATGAATTATAAGTGAATAAATTATACATAATTCAGGTGATAATAAAAAAATATAAAATCATACAATGAAATTTTATGCATAACTTTTAACATATCTTAAATAATCAAAAATAAGACTATGAAAACTCTTGCACCTTGAGTAACATTTTGACCAAAACCCCTTGAAAGAGAGGGATTGTGATTAAAGTTTAAATAAATTAATTAAAATATAATTTAGGATTTGATATCTAAAATAGGTATTATATACCCAACACAAATTAAATTAGGATCATAATATCAAACAAGTCCCAAAGTGAAGAATTTGAGACAAATACCCTTACCTCGGTCTTGGTTTGTTCTTCATGTGTACCAAACATACTAAATAATTAAATAAATTTCAATAAATACATAAAAATATCCTTATTAATAAATATAACCGTTTATATACCTAATTATAATCATTTTATTCACACACAAAGATATATATATATATATATATATCAGTTAGTATTTACCTATTTTCAAGACCAGGTGAATGTAATCTTTTTCTCTTTGAACTAGTTTCATAAAAGTGGTGTTGGTATCTATTAGTATTTCCAAATACCATAATTATTAGATCATATAAGGTAATATAATATATGTTTCAAGATATTTTGTAAATATATAATTTCATTTCCTGGTAGTTTTGATTATGATCCATGATGATGGAATCGGAGAAGAGCATATTTGTGTGATTATTAATGAATGAAGGTTGTTTTATTAATTAATGATTTAAATGTTGATATAAGATTAATGTAACAAAAAAAACATTATTTAACTATTTATATCATATTATAAAAATCAATATGTTCTCTTATTCATCCATAATATAAATTCAAGATATTGTTCACGTACATGGTTAAACAGACCCAAACATGAACCTACGACGATTAATGGATGATTATGAGAATGTGTGCTTATATTATCATTATAACATAAGAATAATTATCTTATTCAATGTTTATTATTTTGATATATCAAAATCTTAATGAATTATAAAGAGAATATAATTTATATAAAGTCATCTCAAATAGAGAAGAAATCATTTTCCTCTTAGTTTGCTCATTTGAAATTATGGAATTAATGATAATCATTTCTGGATCTTATCACTAATAGTTTATCCAAATTCTCATAATATAACCTTAATTTTACCATAAAAATTATATTTAAACTTTAATATCATCCTCATTACCAACCATGAATGGCACTGATGAAATTAAAAAAATAAAATCAATGGTTTCGTGGAGGCGGTAGTCCATAGGTACTCATGTTTGACTGTTTCATTTTTCATAGAATGGGATAAATAATTAATATAGTTTATATTATAAGAAAAATAAACATGATTTAAATGTAATAATTATTTTTAAAATTACTCTTTTAGACTAACCTTGTAAGGTTATGAAGGAAAATGAAACATGTTGTGTCGTGGTGGCGGTAGTCCACAGAACGCACAAATTAGAGTTTTGTTTTTCTTAATGGATTATAGAAAAGGTGATTAATTATTAATCCAATAACATAATAAAATTAATTATAAAAAAATAAATATTTTATTTAATAGGTATTATAAAATTATAATTTTAAAGTAAAAATAAAAAATAAAAAATTTAAGCAAAAATCACTAATCACATTGAGCACTTTGAGATTTCCGTGGAAGATACCTTGGAAATGGATGGAATGGTCTAATAAATTTTTAAATGAATCAAAAGATAGTTAAAATTATTTTAGGGTAATTAAAATGGTAGTGTTTTTGTAGGAAACATATTTTTTAGGTGTTTCAGGAAGGGATGTTTAGAGGCCCCTTTTATAAATCGTGATAGTGACATTTTCATAAATACTTCAACTTAATATAAAGTGATAAAATGTAGAACATATTATATGGATCCAAAAAAGAGAAATATTCATGTTGTTAGGAGATAAGGTTGAAAAAAACCTCATAAACTAAATTTTTTACATGTTTTTATCATTTTTATATCCCTTCACCTCTTGAATTATTACATTCACCATTTTCATTATTACTATGTAAGTATTTTTTTAACTAAGGTATATTAACCTTTATTTATAAAAATAATTTCATACTAATTAGATAATTTGTAACAACTAATTATATATTTTAAATAAATTTATATTTTAAAAATTTATGAAATTGATAAAAGATAATTTTAAAATAAAATGTATAATGTCTTCAAAATAATTTTTGAGAAAATATTACTCATGTTCTAAAATACCACATATGTGTTTGTAAATTAAAACCATCATTTAAAAATTATAAAGTATTATAAAATATTTATATTTTGTTTTATAAAAAAATTAATTTCATATTCATACTTATATTCTAATAATTTCTTAAGCATCATGTTACTTGTAAAAATGGAATTTTAACGTAAAGTCATTATTTTTTAAAAAAATACTAAAATATTTATTAAGAAATATTACTCTGATAAATCAAAAAATAATTTTCATTTATTCAAATTCAAATTCTAAATTTTAGATATTTTTCATTTAAATAAAAATATGAGATGTAAGGAAAAAAATTATTGGAAAATAGAATTTTAAGAATATTAACCATTATCATTTATTTTTCCTGTAATTTACTAATTAAATTAGTATTAACCCATTGTTTATAGAAAATATATTTTTTCATCATTAGTCAAAAGTTTCTAGAAATATAAATCCCTATAAAATACAAATCCATTATTTAAAATAATACATTTCTAAGTATAAATGATCATATTACTCATTTCAGTTATACCAATTGAATTTATTTCAAACTGATTGTATCTTTATTTTTTTAGAAATATTTTATAAAGTGTATATTTCTATTCATTCTCACTAATTAAATGTCTAGGTTTTAGTGGTCATACTCAATATTTATACTTTTATCTAAAAGTATTATGGTTTTATTTAATTTTAGTATTTCATGTGGAAAAAGTTATCAAATACATTTACCTCATTTTAAAGAATTCATATATTAAAATCTCAAGGTGTTTCATATCCCCACTAAATAAATTAAATCCTAATAATTTGACTCATAATATCATGGTAATTTCTATAGGAAAATCATAATTAACAATAACCCTCTAGATAATCTTGGGTTTATTTAGGATATTGAGTAAGATTTATCTATATGAAATTTTATTATAATTAAATTACAAGTAGATTTTACCCATTCCTAATTTCAAATTGATTTCTAATAATTTAAGAAGATTTAGATCCAAAAGGAATAACTTCCCACAAATATTGAAAATGATTTATATAATAATTATACCATTAAGTTTTTTTTATAACTCATTATCCAGTAGTTAGTGAAAACATACATGACATAGGAAACTAGATAATCTTTAGTAAAAACTCACTATCTAATACATTAGTATTTGTTTTATAGTTGATTCTTTATTCACATGGTTTTTGGTGACTATTTCTCTCATTGGCTCTTAGATTATTATATTGATTCACATATTTCCAAACTCTCATTCTATGAAAGAAATGTATTTTTGTATCTTTTCTCTTTCCCTTACACTTTTGAGTATGATTACCTTTATCTCTACACATACATAATTTATATGTATATTTTGGGAAATTTTCCCCATGATTATTCCCACATTTTTTATATGTAGAAAATAGAATATTCTTCATGTTATCATCTTAGTCACCCAAATTTCTTTAAGATTGCATCCTTATCTTATTTGGGTTGTTTGGGATTTTAAATATGTTCACATTGTTAATAAGTATTATTGATATCTATTTTAGCATAATCACATGATTTCTTACTTCATTCCTCATCCCATTCATTTTTTCAATGGGACAGTTTATACATTGTCTATGGAATATATTGTTATCATGGTTCTTTCAGGCATTATCTGTTAAAAAAATTAAAAGAGTTAACATGAATGATGATAATTATAAGTTAATAATCATAAATAACCATATGAATATTTAACCTCAATATGTATCACTTTATAACACTATCATTTTACCCCATTATTCATATAGTTTAACTTGTATTAGACTTGGTTCAACCAATATCACTCTTAGTTTAACATATATAATTCTTGGTTCAACCTAGTTTACTTATAGTCGGGTTCTAAAATACTTTTTAACCTAATCATAAAAATAAAGACCCCAAATTACCTTAAACTTCCCAAAGTTCAATGAAATCTATGATATCAAAATCCAACTTATCCATTCTCCAAAAAATAACTTATCTATTAAAATGTACCAAAAATTATGAATCTATATTTTTCAATATATGTTATTTGTGGTCTCTTTCCTATTATCTTATCCAAACTAAACACATTCAAGTCCTTAATAATGGTGCATAAAAGAAATTTTAATTTACTAAAACATACACCCTATAGTTTCAAATGAGGTGTGTAGTTAAGCCTCTTTGGTATGCACTAAGTGGTGAATGGGTTAATACCCAGTCTTCCTTTTTAGTGGTTTTACCCCTAGGTACATATATGTTAGATCTTTCATCCACTTGTAGTATCTAGATATGGATATAATTTCTAGTATAACACTACAATATTTTTTCCCAAAACCTTGGGATATTATATTATACATATAATTCTCTCTTAGACATATCCCTAGGGTATTCACTAATGCTCTATTATCCAATCCCAAAAACAAGTAAATTATTACCTTATTGTTAAATCATAGAGTATCCCAATATATTATCTATACCTTTCAAATTATTATCGAACCTAAAATATAAACCCTTTCAATATCCTCAATAAAAAACATAATCTCAAAATTTATCTAAACTCTACTCTAATACCAACTACGTCACCCAAGACCCACACTTTGGAATCTAGTTCCATAAACACATACCTTCAATACATTATTCTATTCCAACAATAAAATCCCAGAAATAACTATCTCATAATTACATGACATAAATAAATTATTTCATAACATTAATTCCCAATACCTTTTAGGTTTATAGATTTAGAGAATTATGAAAAAACATTAAATAATAAATCCGATGTTCTTTCTCAATTACTGGATATTTTGGTCACAATAAAATAAAATAATTAATATATAATAATACTTCAACATCTCCCAAAAATACTTAACACAAAATATTATACTAGTTTTATCATCTGTAATTATTCTATATATAACTTGGTCTAATGGAAATATAAGAAAGGGGTCAGAAAAAATGCTTGGTAAGGGAAACATGTAACTGAAATTTCCAAAAACATAATCATGGTATAAAAAATATGGAAGAAATAAGTAATATTAATAATTTCATAATAAACTAAAACTAAGATAATTTTATATCTATGATTATAAATGATATCATCTACATTAATAATACTGATCTTATACTAATGGAAGGCATAATATAATACAAAAAAAATGTTGAAAAGGACTTGTTCCAAGACACTATACTGATATGGGGAGAGGTGTATACCAAAACCCAAGATATTATGTATCATTTAGCCTGAATATGATTCAAAGGGATATATAATTTTTTTCCCCACATATCACAGGATTAAGTCCAATGTATTTACTTTAAGATTCAACAAATAATTTTGTATCAACCTCTATTTAAGGTACTCAAACCTTTATTTTTTCATATTATGTGTATAAAGTGATTGGGTTAAGTGAAAATAGGTTAGTAGAATATTTAGAATGTTTTTTAGCCTTTTATAGAGATGAACAATTTGATCATGGTTAGTAGAAACTGTGATACAGCTCCCAAAAAACTATGCAACAAAATGGTGGGCAACGATTAGGCACATGGTCAAGTGAGCAGTTTATCAAAACCATCTAAATGAATAAAATAAACTATCCAATTCTATAAATAGGGTAATATAATGGTTTATGTGTGGTTTTTCTAACATTATAATCCAACAATGCGAGGGGTATTTTGTGGTAGTGCTTTTTTATGGTTGGCGCACAATTTTTCTAACCAGGCACAATAATAAATGAGGTCCAAAAATAATGTATCTAACCATGTTTACCTTCTATACCACTCATTGTTTCCCTAAAAAGGGTATAACTTGAACTATTATTACTCCCAAGTATAGAGACACCATTTCTTTCGATTCGGGAAGAATTCTTAGGAGAATATTAGTGCATTGGAGGCTCAGATTTATCAATAAGTGATCGTTATTCACTTTTTTCCTTAGATATCTTCTTCTCCTCTCTTAAAAAACTACAGATCTACTCCATAAAGTATATAACTAGGTTGTATCATGGGAATATTTATAAGATCATGGTGTTTCTTTTTTGAAAGGAACGGGATCTATATTTTGGATCTAGAAGATCAAAGAATGGTTTTTGAATTTTTTGTTTTGTACTAATTTTTTACCTAAGTTTGAGAGGTAGGTGGATTCTCTATTGAATCATTTTAATTATAATTTTAATGCTTTAATTAAAATGGATTAGTTTTATTGGAATTTTGGTGACAATAATTGTGTTATAGGATGAAAATTCTTGGTTGAATTATGGTATTAGAAATCATGTGATTTGGATGGATTTTTGGAAAACCATTGTTTATAATTCTAAAATGGTGGTTTCAAAATTATTTTTGGTTTGATTAAAAAAATTATTTCCTAAAATGATTTAAAAGGTAATAAATGATTATATAAAAATGAGTTTACCTAATTTGGGAATAACATTTTTTGTGAGTTGAATTGTATGGATAATTGTAATGAAGTACCACCATCAAAGGGATGAAGTATGGACGTGAAGTTCCACTAGAAATGGTAACAACAAGATTGTGTGTGGTTGTGTTGTGTATGTTTGTGGAAAATTAATAGTATATTTCAAATAATTAATTGATAAAATGTTCAACATTTTGTTGGTTAGGTCCTTGAATTTTTGTAAATGCTTGTTTGGTTTCTTTCCTTGGAAAAATGATTTGTTCGATATAACCTAATTTAAATTCATTTTAAATTGTTTTATAAAATTTGATAACCAGTTTTATCCAAGTTTCATGATTTGTTAATTCATTGGGTAAATTCTTCATAGTTTTATACTCATCCCCTTCTTGGGAACAATGGTGTGTTTCAGATATTATATATCAAGACATTAGTAAAGGCATGGTATCCTAGTTCTTTAGTGAATCTTCTTGATACCTTGGTTGGGGAATGTGGGTTTGGAACTCAGATCCATTTGATAGTTTTTGTTCGATGTCTTTGATTTATTTTGGTTTTTTCATCTGCTAGTTTATTTTATTGTGTTACTTTGATTCCTCTTGTACTTTGATGTTGTATTTTAGTTTTTCTTTGTATTGAATTATATTTCTATACTCATGAATCATATTGAGGTTTGGTTGTTTATGGTTATCATATTTTTATTGTTTTATCTTAAATGTTTAAATCATCTCCAAATTGTTTATTAATTTTTTGGAATTTATTTCTATCCTTTGGAGCATTGGGGATGTCACCTAAGGCCTAGTATCACTCCGATAACTTATCAAGACAATGAGGTGGGGTGATATGTTAATTTAACAGTCTTGGTTGGTCTATCTTCCATTTTCGGACATAGGGTATCAGTTTGTTCAATCCTAGAGTTAGAGAATCATTCTTGTTATTCCTTGAGTTGGGATGGTACTGAGGATTATGATTTTCTAAACATGAGATGTATAACATAAAAGGGTGTAGCTAGCTATAGAGACCCTCACTTTTCATATATTAACATTATATTACTTTTCCATAATACTTAATACATTACACAAAACATATTCCCAAAGACCATATTATTCTGGGGCATTTTAAAAACATGTAAATATAAATACTGGTGCATAAGTGAGCAACATTATCTACCACTGAATTAATCAGTACTAGAACCCTTCTTGGACACTTCATAAAAAATACATATCTTTATATCCAGGGGAAGGAAACATAAAAATGGGTGAGCATAGAAGCTCAGTAAGGGTAATAAAGGAGATAAGTAAGGATAAACATGATAATAAGGGTATGATAATATAATCATAACATTATAAGATCCTACCCCACATATCAAATATCATAAACATATATAATTACATATAGATTAGTAATTCATAAGATATGAATCAAAATGGAATCAAGAGAATTATTCATGAAAGAATAACACAGGAATAGACATGGAATTTTTTGATACACATAATCATATTATATCATTCCCTATAAGTCAAGACACATTTCAAGAACTTATCTGGGTACTTAATGGGGACTACACCTACTGGGCGGTACACACCATAGTATCCAGTATTATTCATTTCCTTGTAGGGGATCATATTTCCCCATCTTCTTATAGTGGATTAGGTTTCCCCTTCTTCCCATTGTAGATATTATTTCCCCATATTACATTTTAATGGTGACTATAGATAATGGGTTGGACACACCACTATCCCCGGTCGTAGTCCTTTCCTTGTAAGGGATTGGGTTTCCCTATCTTCACATATTGGATCAATCCCACCAACATAATTCCCATCATTATCTCGTGAGATATAAACATTTACCCAATGCATTGGAGAGATAGATATAGGTCACACCTTTCCCATAATAAAATCATTCATACATGTGCCACAATATAGTTAAACATTCATCATATCATGACCCATAAAAATTAATGGTCTACATAAACATCATATCATAAACCATGATATTAAATGGGTATCATAAACACATCATCACATCATAACCTATAAAAAACTGATAGGTTTCATAATCATTTAGTCGAATAATTACCAATGAAAAGAATTGGGTTTCAAAAGAAAATAACCCATGGAATAGTAATTGGTTTTATAAACAGAATTCTATTAAGACATAAATCATTCAATAGTTGATATGAATGGTATTCTGGGATCATTTACCTATAATTATATGTAATCATAGATGGAAAATAACTTTTAAATACCTTTTTAAAAAATCCGTCAGGAAAAAATCCTTTATTATTTGAAAAAAAAATTAAAACATAAATCCTTTTAAAACCCCTTTTCATTGAAAATAAATAAGAAAACATAGAAATAAATATTGGAAATGTTTTGAAACCAATTTCTTTAAAAATGATTTGAAAACTTATAAAGGATTATTTGAAAACCACAAAAAAATTAAAATAATTCTTCCTTGAAAATTAACTTAAAATATCATCATTAAAAATATTTTTTAAAATATTTTTAAAAACATGGTTTTCTAAATTCATGGAATATGGGTCAAAGAAGTTGAATTGGGACGGAACTACTTTTCTAATTTGTTTCTTTTGAAACATAAACCCCATGAAAGAGAGGTCATAAAAGGGATATGTAAATACAAATAATTTAAAGGATAATAATATTATAATATATTCAAGGTAAGAACATACACCACACAAAATAAATGAGTGGTGAATAAGACCTAAATCTCTTAGAAAGAAAAGTGAGACTATAAATCCCTTACCTTATGACTTGACTCTCTTAAAACTCATAAAAAAAATCCTATAAAAAAATATAATTTTATTATACATATTTTATAGAACCATGTTCTTATATCAAGTACCATATATTTTTTTTATTATGACTTTATATTTCTAACTTATTGACAATTCCAAGTTATGGTTTTGATTCAGATAATATCTATTTTTTTAAGTATGTGTCTTAATTTGTTATCTTTATGGTCCTTATACATATAAAATGATTTATATTATGTAAAACATGATATAAATTTCAATTATATTCAGTATATATTTATTTATAATAATATATTAAAGATATAAGTATGAAATTTAAGACATTGTTCATGGAGACGGTAGGTCGTACGTACGCATGAATGTGGTTTCGTTTAATTGTCATATTTAAAGAAAATAGTTAAATGAAATATATATATATAATAATAATAATAATTACAATAGAATTATAAAGTCATATATATCATATAAATTTACTTAACCCATCCTTAATACATTCCATGTAGAGTGTGAATGAATCAGATCGCTTTGTGGCGGTTGTTCACACTTCCCCAAAAGAAACTATCATAGTAACAAAAAATGAAAGCCAAAAATGTATCTTTTATATAAAAATTACATAAGAATAAAAACATTATAAATATAACATATTTTATATAAAAATATTTTGTTGGTTATAATTCCCAACAATGAAAGGTGGTAAAGGAAAAAATGAACAATATTCATTTTGTGAGACGGTAGTTCACTGTACATGAATGGTAAGTTCATTACCCATTAGATGGAAGTGTGTGTTTGTTTTAGTAAAAACCATTGAATAAAAACATATCAGTATATTTTGGATACTAATTTTATTATATAATCATCGATTAAAAATAATTGAGGTGGTGGAGAAAGAAAATAAAATAAAGGAGCTTGAGGAATAATGTTATCTCTTCTTTGGGAAACTCCTTTTGATTTGGACAATACGGCTTCCTTGGATAGATTTATTCCTAAAGGTAGGATTGAAGGAGGAATAAAGATATGTTTATAAGTGAATTTGGTAGATATTGGCTGAATTTATGTGGCTTTATATGAGTGAAGATTGAGGATAGGTAGTGTAGTTGGGGTTTTTCTTAGTGGTAAACACCTCATAATTCTACATGGAAAATGGGGGTTCAAAACCCATTGGGCGCAGGTTACTATAGCAGCACTGTAGCACTAATATAGCAGCCGAGATACTATTGCAACGGCGGCACTGTAGCGGCAGCAGGGGCACTGTAGCACCGGCTGGTACTGTAGCAGTGCGGGTACTATAGCAGTACTATTCACAAAATGGGTCTTGGGCAAAAAAAATTGGGCCTATGGGCTATGTAATGGGCTTAATACCCACTGGGCCTTCGGGCTATGTAATTGGTCTCCCTCTACCCAGTTAAAGAAGTCTTTGCTTTGTTTCAATAATAAAAAATGAGGCTTCGACCCCAACCTTTAAAAAAATTGAGGATAAGTAGTGACCTTTTATTGAGGAGGTAGGAGACACAATTGGAATTCCTGAAAACAAGTTAGGTGTTCCCATGTTTTTACCTAAAAAAGACAAAAAAACAAACCAAACTAAATAATGGAAGGTATATGTCGAAATATGGCCAGAAAATGGGTGTTGGAAAAGTATCAGGGTCATTTTTTCCCTTAAGTTTAAGGCTTAGTTCCCTGTTAAACTTAATTTTACCTTAATCATTGTAATTTATTTTAATCACTTTCACTAATATTTTGGGTTAAAAATATGTTGAACTTATTAGAAAATAAATATTATACTGAGTAAAAAAATTATTTACTATTTTCAAGATTCACTTCAAAAAATAAGCAAAATTAAGTTTAATTCTAATCGCAAAGATGTGACGACAATACAAGTTTTTAAATTGTGAATTTTTAAATGTTCTCGAATATTTTATAACATAATAATATATATAAATGATTCCAATGAACTAAATTGGATTAATATAAATATAATTGATATTTTTTACCTTAAAAACAACATAAAATTTAATTTTCCTATATTAATAAATTAGACAAAAAAGCAATTTTGAATTAAAATTCTGTATTTTTTGTATTCATCCAAAAAATAAAGTTTCTTAGAAAAATACATAAAATTCACCCAAATATTATTTTCGCATTATAAATTAAAAATTATGTTCATTTTATAAAATTAAATTTTAAAAAGTTTACAAAATTAATTTTATTATTTTTTACAGAATGACATAAAATCTGTTATTTTAAGAAAATTATTTTTTCAAACAAATAAATACTTTACTACATATGTGTGTCTTATTATCAGAATGTTTTATTTATATAAAACCATTATAAATAATATTTAAAAATTAGTTATTAATATTTATATTACTAATTTTTAAGTTTATTGTATAACTATCTTATTGAAATAATTATAATAATAAAGTGTTTTTCATAGAAACTCGGTGTTGCGTGTAACTCAAGCCAAGTAGGTGTTGCGTGAATCACGAGGTTAACTTGGTGTAGCATGTAAATAATGATTTAATTAGTGTAGTGTGCGTTTAAATACATTAAATAAAATTAATTTATTCAAAAATAGTTTCAAAAAAACTTATGGTGTTACACTAACCTATTTATATTGTACTTCATGTTAAAAGAGAGTTTGGGTAAATGAGTGTTTTGAGAGACTCTTATAAGATGTTACAAAGTCATCATGGGTTTAATTTATTATAAAAGAATGATATAAATTGGTATAAATGGATTACCATGAGGATTAAATAATTCATTTTGAGTAATGATTTTTTATTTTCTAAAAAGGTGTTGATTTTTGAAAAATATTTTAAAATGGTTTGATAATAAAAAATAATGGTGGAATTTTAGAAAATGGTTAAAAAGGGAAATTTTAAAATTCTATAATGACATTTTGTGATATGTTTTAATTTTTTAATTTTTTAATTTCTTAGAATTCTATTTCTATAGAGTGATACTGAAAGGATTTTGTTCTGGTTATAGAGAATGAAATCAGGTAGGAGTTATAGAAACCAACCAAAAGAGGATCATGAGAATGTGGTTTCACCTGAACCATAGGTGACTAGTAGTTGGTTTAAAATATTTCTCATGCATTTTAAGAAGTGGAAAGTGTAAATAGATAGGATAAACCAATGTAATTGGATCATTCAGTTCTGTTCCAAAATAAGAATTCACTCATCTTTTCAGGGGAAACACAACCAATAAAGGAAGAAGTGTCGTTAAATAAGATCAATAAATATTTGATTTAATTATCACACCATCTAAGATTAAAGTTAAGTTAGAAACATAAATTTTTGAAGATATTTCATACCAATGGTTGTATTTTGAATTCTTTTATAAATTAGACCAAGTACTATCATGGAATTATTTTGAATAATAGATTAAAAAAGAATACTATCCTTAAACTTTATAGAATGCAAGAACAATATACTTCTTCAGTTTGAATAAATATAAACTGATAGTGATACATTAAATGTCTAAAATTTTGAATTTAATCCTCTTTTCACCAGAAGGTATTGGAATTATGCTATTGAAGGAATGCATTTTTCAATCGAGGTTGAGGCCATGGATTTATTAAATGATTTTCAGGATTTTTATATCAGATTATAAAAATATGGCCAATAGAGAAAAGGTATAGGAATGATATATATTAATAAATATAGGTGGGGAATCAAGTTGACAATTATTTGAACTAGTGGTAACTAAAATTCTATGAATAAGTGTAAGAGGGACACTTATTTCCAAGGTGGTGGTATGACTTAGAATCAAATGGTGGGTTCAGTGAATCTCCCTCCTAAACCAATGGGAAATCCCAATTGTTTTCATTGTGTTCATCTTGATCACATGAAGTGAGATTATAAAGCACCATCTATATCATGTCATTATTGAAACCAGATAAGACCCCTTTAGTTCTATTTTCACAAGCCTCTAAGTTCTGGTGATAGGGAAACATCTCATGCTTCTTAGGCATCATATTCTTTAAAAGGATTAATGAAAAAAAATATCTTTTCAAAAAAATCAATAAATCCATGGTGGTCCAATAAATTCTATAACTCCTCAACTATTTCAATATCAATAGGGTAATCAAAAACAAAGTGTAGCAAGTAATAAATTATATAGAGTTGAAAAAACGATTGTGGATGATCAATAAAGACCTTCGATGGTGAGATGCATTATTATTTTGAATGATACCCTTATGTAAAAAATCTTATATGGTTGCATCCCATTTATTTATTTCTTCTCATGTTATTGATATTATAGGTTATCATGTTGAGATGATTCCTTCTATTTTGAAACATCAAACTCCACCTGTCCAAATAGAATGTTGATCCTTTATGTTCAAATCATATTCTAAAACTACTGATGGAGATGAATTTATTTAATAATTCATAGTACTATAAATGGATGTATATGAATTAATAATGGGTATATGTCAGTTTATAATGTTCAAGGATCACATAAAATGTCATACCTGGAGGGTTTTTTTTACAACAAAAGCTGGTGCCGAGCATCTATTTAGAGGGTTTTAGAATGTGAAGGAAAGTGGGGTAGGATTTTTTTCACCACCACCAATCCATATTTTGTATTTTCTAAAAGCACTTTTAAGGGAAAAGTGTGAACCCTAAAAAAATTCAAACCATAAAGATGTCCAAGAGGGAAATCAAACATGTTCAGGCCGAAAGCAGTTAAACACAAAAGGAGGTCACATAGTCATTGAAAACAAGGCTAAAATAGGAGGAATTACTTGCCCAATATAATCCCCATTGAAAATCACAAACCTCTAAATCTGGATCATATTTGATACGATCCTCAAAATGACTGGCGAGCTTGTCCCATGATTGTATGTATTCCTCTGCATTGATCTTCTTTTCATTGAAGCCGCGAGCTAAGATCCAGTCTTGTTTGTTGATCCAAGCCATTTGAACTTTATTGGCATTAATACGATGTTCCCTCTCTAAGATTTTCTCATTATCCTTCTCTGAAGCCTTAAGCTCTATGGTCTCAACCTGTATTTCTTCATTTGAGTGAAGAACAAGCTCGAGATGTTTCTATGGTTCTTTAGAAGCAACATGTTCAACCTGTTGCTTTTCCTTTTGAGTTTCCACACACTTCTTTTTCCCCGGGGTTTGGCTTCAATATCGTTATTCTTTTTCCTGCCTAAAGATCTGGTTACGATTGTTTTGGGGGTATTCGAGTAGTCCTTTCGAGGTCTTGACTGCCCCCCCCCCCTTTGAATCGGGAAATATCCAAGGATAGAGTTTCCTTGCTTCCCCTTTCTTGAGCCAGCTCCAACCAAAGTGTGACCGTGAGATTGCTCATGATCCATTATTAGTTGAGAATCAACCTCACTATCACTTGATTCTGGAGATCGAGACCAGCCCTACTTTCTTTTCCATATTTGGATGACGGTTTTCCATCCTTCAGGATCCACATTCTCCTTTCCAACTCCATCCAAAGCAGCGAAACGATTTTGGGACTTAAAAGACATTGATGTTTCACATTGTACAGTCACTCCTTGACCCAGAGACACTGTCACATTCAGATCATGGGAGTTAAGCTTATCTGTAACCACTCTTACTTCAGAGTGAGTACTTTAATTATTATGAGTAGCCACCTGCTTATCCACCTGACCATTAACCAGCTCACCCGACTTCACTAACTCAGCAAAGGAGGGAGCCATCGAGGTGGAAGGAACATCTGAGGCTGGAATGATCAACTTGGAAGTCCCCAAATCGTGGTACAGCCTTGAAAATATATCCTTGACTCTTGGCTCCTGAGACACTGCCACTGGATTAAAGGCTGAACTAAGAATTTGTTCTCCAAGGGGATGCCTACACCCCCGAGCTTCTATAGCCAAAAGAACCTCCCTAGATCCTGGTTCGCACACCCCCTCCAGGTTGAGGTTCGAATTAGCGTTGATATCTAAGTAAATTGGGTCTACAGAGACAACCTGATTCTGAGTGGGTGCGTCCTTAACAAGACCACATTTGATTTGTTGTTCAGTAGTGTTTCCAAGGAGTAGCTCTATCCCAACCAGCTCCCCGCCCATATGAGTTTTCATTCCAACATCAATGCTCCCAAACCCCATCACTGATGTCTGATAGAAAGTCAGCCTCCTACGCCTACACACTGCCAACGAATGCCCCATTTTTTTGCAAGCAGAATATAAATCACACCATGATTCAAAAGAGAATTAGATTTTTATGATTGATCTTTTTCTAGGGACACATGTTATTTCACATCTATATTGTAGAATTACACCAATGTAATCAATATAATTCAAAGTGAATTTGTATCATTTGGAATGAAAAGGATTCATTTATCCTAGTAGATCTCTATGGGAAGCATTGGCTATTTTTTGAAAAAGGGTAAATGGAACTCTTAGGCTTTGTGTAGATTATACTAAGCTTAACCAAGTAAAGATAAATAATCAGTATCCTCCTCGAGCACTGATTATATTTCTGATTAATTTTTGAGATTCGAGTGGTCCTATAAAATTTAATTTCATTTGGGATATCACTAGTTGTTGTAACACCCCAAGGTTTTTAAAATAATTTGAAATTCATGAAACATTTTTTTAAGCAGATATTTATAATTATCCTTTAAAAATAATATTTCCACTTTTATGTTTTGAATTTCTAAAAACAATCATCTACAATTGTGTTCAGTGTGTTATTTGGAGTCTAATGGAGCCAAATTGTTTTATTGGTGAATATAAACATACCTTTATGAATAGTAATATGAATAGTAATATGACTCTAATGAATATAAAATTGTATTATTATTTTATTTCATTACTTCTTTATGATAGTGACATCTTGATTAATTTTTCAATGTGATATAAAAGAAGTTATAGTTTCAAAATTATTAATTTTTGAATTAAGTATGATTTTATTTAAAAAATAAATTAATGATATTAAGAAAAATATTTTCAAAAAATGGACTTCATTTTTTCATTCAACATGTCAGAAAATGGTAATGGTGGATTATTGGGATTTTTCTAAAACTCTTAAAAATTTTGTTGAATAGTGAAATACGATAAAATACCGTATATTCAAAATATTAGTAAAATACACTATTTATGACATCATAAGTTATGGAAGGCCACTTGGTTTGAACTCACATGCCTTTATTACTATTCAGGGTCACATGAATTAAGACTATTCACAGTCTTGAGCAAAAATATTTTAATAATGATTAAAATAATGTTTAATACCTCCTCTCATCCACTATAAATACCACCCCCATTCCCCACATCCTCCTACACATATCAAGCCTTGAGAATTGTCTAATTTCTACCAAATTCCATCCAAAATATTTTTTCCCACATCCTAAAGCTGTTGTTTTCATGAAAAGGCCAAAACCAAAGGCCTTAAGAAGGATCTCAAGAATCAGAGATCAAGTGGTAAACATCCTCTTTTATTTTTCTTTCATTTATTTAATTTATTTCATTTTATGTCATTATTTTCATTCACTATGTTGGGATATTACATTAATTATTCCCCTTACTTCCCATATTATGTAATAATTATGAGATAAATTTTAGGAAATTTTAAGTGACGTTGTTAGGCTGCCAAAATTTCATAAGGGATTTCTCAACTCTTTTTTTATTTTGAGTTCCTTTATTTTATTCTTCTTTCCTCACCTCCTCTTATCCAAGAGGCATGAAAGATATATAATCTTGTATATTCTGTATGTTCTCATGTTCATGGAAAATTCATCATCAATCTTCTTCTTCTCCCCCACATATTCAAGGAATTAAAAACATAGTCTTTGATGTGTCGAATTATTGACATCATGGACATTGTGTTTTCAATTTTTTTAATTACTTAAAGTATGGTCATGAAACCATAATTTTGGTTGAACTAGGTTATAATATATGTTTTATTTTTAATCCATAATTCTGGGATTATTTTTAACACATTGTTTTAATTTATAAAACAAAATGAGGTCATTATTATCAAAGAACCACTAAAATGACCTAAACGGACGTCATTAAATGTTTTAACTTATAAATCATCTTCATTTAATAATTAAAATTGATAAATGTTATAATTTTTGGATTTTGGAAATATATAAATATCATTCCATTCCAATTCTATAGTTTCACTTTCAATTGACAAGAACAACCACCATGAACCAATCATGGAAATCGTGTAAAGAACTCCCCAAAAAACAGTGTAAGGAACAAAATACTAACAATTAAAGGGTGAAATTATGTAATTAAATGATAATATAAGATATTATAAATACGGTTATTTTATGTTAAGATATTAATAACACTCTTTTAAACATTATACAAGAGGTTTAAACAAGTTTAAAGTAAGACAAACCCGAGGTAAAGGAATTCTTAACCTGATTTCCATCCTTTGGGTTAACCTTATAATTCATTATTTATGTGGTATTTAAATTGTTTTTTTGAATAATTATGATTATATTATTTTGAATTATGTGTATTTATAGATTATATACATATTTCATCCACTCTTTTAAGCCTCACTTCAATTATATGATATTAATAAGGGACGTTCCTTTTAAAATCCGCTTTTAAAATTCTGTTTTACTAAATTAAAAAGAAATGTTTTATGAAAATATTCATGTTGTATTATAATGTTCTAGTTCTTGAGAATTTTTCATGATGAATGGTGGGACCCATATCTCCCTCCAATGAATTAGGTATGTATAAGTTGGAGGTCAGCCGTATGGTTACTCCAAGTGTAACTGCAATGGTATCACAAAATTGTAAGGTATTCGTAAGGATTAAAAATTATAAGGTAGATGATATGGTTAAAATATTATGTAATTAATGACCCAATATACCATTATGGTTTCATTTATGTTCTTATGTTTTGTGGGGATCTTGTCGAAAACCCATGTTACACAAATTAATTATATATGGTTGACAAGTATTCTTTTTGAAAATGTTTTCATATGTTACAAGAATTCATGGACTTCCCTTATTTTTTATATCCATTACTAAGATTTTTGTGATCATAACAAGTTTTAAATGATTATAATGGGTTATAAGTATGATTAATACAAAGAATGAATCCAAGTTAAATGTTTGACAAATTGTCAAAGAAATCATGTTTCATGTGAAAAGTTTTATATTTTGCAAGAAATGAATATTGTTGTTATGGTATCCACTCTGTAATAATGTGTAATTTTATAAATTATTTATTTCCCAAATATCTAAAAATATAAACTTGAAAATATCCTCAATTTGAAAGGAAGTTATTTTTTTACTAAATGTAATATTATATAATGTATAAGGGTTGGGTCCTTATAGTTGGTATCACAGGATGGTTTACATAACTTTCGGGGTTTGGATGATGTTAAAAGAATACCAAAAATGATTTTTACTCTAAGATTAATTTAAAATTTTATATAATTTAAATATTACCATTTTGCTCCATCTATGATATGTTTGTTCAGAATGGTTGTGTTTAGAAGAAACCTGGAAGCTGAAAAGGAAAGGAACTGATAGAATGACATCCTTCCGAATCTGCAGCCCGGAATGGCATAGATTGGAACCAAGTAGTTTGTAACAGTAATGGCTCATCCAATACAGGAAATAAATGGTGGTTTCATCCATTCAAGAGAACAACTAGAGGTACCACAACCTAACATGATAATAGTGGAACATTTTATAAGACAACACCCTCATTCTTTAAATAGATCTTCAGACCTGGTAGCAACTAGAGGATGGATTAAATGCCTTGAAAAAATATTCAACATTATGGGATGTTTAGATAATGAAAAGGTAAGTCCTTCCATTTATTTCTTTGAAGTTGAAGCTGATCAGTTGTGTTCAATGGTAAGGAATATCAGGAATAGAGAGGATTTCTATGCCTTAGAGTGGAATGAATTTTAATTTCTTTTACTTGAAAAATATTTTTCTTTGGTGGAGAAACATAGTATAGAGAATAAATTCCTTGAATTTAATAAAAAATAGGATAATTAAGTTTTTGTGTATGAAGCTAACTTCACTCGATTGGTGATGTATGCTCTAAATATTATTCTATATTTTAATAGCAAAATCAACCACTTTTACTCAGGACTAAATCCAAGGTATCGAAGGGTATTGGCCTCCTCTGAATTAAAAAGTTATTATAAATTTATCCTATGTGATTAGATGGTAGAGATGGAGTTTGTTGATGATTATGTGCATTTTGGAAACAAGGAGAAGAAGAGGTCGAGATGTCAAGAAATGGGTACGAATCAACAAAATAAATCTGATGGTAAGAAATTCCAGTTTCTAGTTTTTGAAAAGTGGGGCAAGAAGAACCCTGGGGAATGTCTTAAGAAAACATGAAAGTGTTTAAAATGTGGAAAGTTTATATATATGTCTCTAGATTCTAATGAAAATTATCCTAATACTAATCCTGATAAGAAAACTATTAAGTGCTTTAAATGTTGTGAGATGGGTCATTATGGAAATTCATGCCCAAAGAGAGATTTCAATGATGTGAAGAAGAAAAAATATAAGCAGAAAGGTGTAGTGAGATACTTTGTGAAAACATCAATAGTTGTCGGGCCATCCAATGAAGATATCATGGGAATTAGTAAGACAAAAAGGAATCACTATATAATCATAGTTTCCATGAAATGAATAGATTTCATTCTTGGGTATATCCTTCTTTACCCTCAATTAATGATATCCAGAATGAAGGTCAATCATGGAAAAGTATTGATCTTTGCGCAGTTGATCAAACCAGTCATCAATACATTGATGAGGACACTTTTTATTGATCATGACCTTGTTCAACTCCCTATAATCAATGCATAGTATCATTGATCAATCTTTATTTTTCTCAAAAAGAATAGGTGCACCCCATGGTGACATAGTTGGACAAATTAATCCCATATCAAGGATTTCTTGAAGTTTATTCTTCAATTCCTAAAACTTAGTTAGTTCCAATATATAGAGAGTCTTTGAAATTGGTTTGGAACCATGTGTGAGTTCTATTGAGAACTCAACTTCATGTTTTGGTGTCAAACTTGGAAACTCTTCTGGAAATACATCCAAAAATTCCCAAACAATAGGTATATCATCAATGTAGATTTTCTCCCCCATTAATTTGAGATAAACATACCTTCTAAATAGTTATTAAGACTCATTTAATGGATGTGATCTCCATAGGAAGTTAATAATTATTATCACATTGATATAATATCAGAGGTTAGTCTGAAATGTCAAATGTAACTTCCCTTCCTTGATAATTCACGTGGGATTTATGCAGATAAATCCAATCCATTCCTACGATGACATCAAATTCAACCATAGGAATAATGACTGGATTTTCAGGAAGTACATTCCCATAAATGTCAACTAGAGACAAATCATAGACTTGACATGATATCATTGTACCATTAGGGGTTTTCACTAGTAATTCCATATCTAGTCAAGTTGGTGGAATCTAAATACCCATATCAAATTCTTTATATATGAATGATTGGTTAGATAAAGAATTAAATAAGATATTAGAAGTTCTAGAGTGGATGGTAAGCATACCTTTCACGACATCATTATCTCACCCCTTGTCAAAAATATGGAGCGCATGAGATTTCCCCTTATCCCTTAGCATCACAAGTTACTGACATCGATCATCATCATTAAACGTATGGTTTGGGCACTGTTTAGCATAATTCATATTCTCCTTACACTTGTAGCACTGAATAGGGGGAGGTTTATTCTATGAATCTTTCTCTTCATTCGTATTTTTATCTAACTTTTTACCATCATTTTGATAATAAAATACTTGAGGACCTTCCCTTCCACACATAAAACATTTATTAGAAACCTTAATAAAAGTTCCACCATGATTCTTTCTACACATAGGGCATAAAGGGAAGATTTTATTTTTCTCTCCATGGTTATTATATTTTCTTTTTAACTTTGTTTTCCTTTTCATGTCAAACCCATGATATTGATACGTAATTATAACCTCCATTTAATCCATTATTTTATAACATAAAATCTCTTTAGAGATACTAAATTATATTAGGTCCAATTCCCTTATGAGAATTTTATTTAAGCTGCTATATAACCTATCAACTTTACATTTATTTTGGATTATAATAGCAGAATCATACCCCACGTGTCTTGTGAATTTTCCTAATAAGTACCAATAAATTCATCATCGCTTTGATTTAACTCAAGGAATTGTTTATTCATATTTGATAAAATAATATGAGGAAAATAATTCTTAAAAAATAAGTTATTAAAATCATCCCAATACATGGATTAAATTTTATATTGCTATCTTATATTCTTGATTAGATTCTGCCACTGGTCTGATTCACCTTCTAACTGACAAACAGGCAGAATGAATTTATATTGTTCTGAACACTAGAGAATAGAGTATATATTTTAATTGGTTTCAATACACTTTTCATTAAAAATTTAATCGTATGACTTTATTAAAGCATGAGATAATTTCCTCACGAAGTAATCAACATAACATTGTTCCCTCCTTTGATCATATGGAAGTTTAGCATGATTCATAGCTTGATAAATTTGGGAGAGAATAAAAACAAAAAATTTCATTCCAGTTCCCATAGAATTTGGATGATTTGAATAATTGTATTTTCATTTCCCATAACACTCATCATTGATGTGGTTTCATCAGGTTCCACCCCTTTACTAAAACAAAAATGTGTAGAGTAATAAACAATAATCATATTGGGTAACCACGTAATCATGAAAAAACACTTATAAGATGTCTAGATTATGATAAATTAGGTTTATCCTATGTTATTAATATCCAACTTACATTTAAATACTCAATGATGGTTCATGAAGATTTTGTGAATTTCTAAATCATATCCACTGAGAGTATCAAACTAGGTGTGCAGCAAGGCTCATTATTGTGCACCAGTTCCTCTTTGAGTCTATCTCAACCCAGTGTTTTCGGGGTTGTTACCCCTATGTAAATAGGTGCAAGATACACATCCACTAATAGTATAGATATAGGGATGTATTTATAGGAAACAACTCACTCTATACTTTACCAAAATTTCAGGACATTTTCATATACTTTGACTCGTCCATAGACTTATACTTAGAGAAATGTTCTTAGGGATATTACTAAGGTTTTTTCATCATAGCTTCCAAAGGTTAACTGAGATTTTTCTTTAATACTAACTACAGAAACCCTTTTTTAACATGAATAGACATTAAATCATTTTTTTGGAACATTTAATACATTAAACAAATAGATTCCTAAAGATCATATTGGTTTAGTGCCTTTGGAAACATGGAAACACAAACATTGGTACATAATTGAGCTATATTATCACCCACTAGGTTCTTAATTAATATAATCCTTCATAGATACATCGTACATAATACATATCTTTATAACCTGGGGAAAGGAAACATAAAAAGGGATGATCTCAAATTCTCATTAATGGTAAAAAGGGAGATACGTAAGAATAATCATGAGAATAATGGTATGAGAATATGATCATAACATTATAAGAACATGCCCTACATATCAAATATCAAAAACATTAATCATGGAATAAATAATGGTAGTTCATAAGACATAAATCATAAGTTAACCAAGAGAACAATCCATGAAATCATAACATTGGAATAATTCATGTAATTTTGTCAGAGACATAAAAATATAAAATGATTTCATTCATATTTAAGGCATTGCTGGAAAGCCCATCTTAGTTGATTCGGTTCACTTCACAAACCATCTTAGTATCCAAGGTTCACCTCCAATATCATCTTATCAAAAATATTACTTTAATAAAATTATTTCACTCCTCATTCAATACATTTATATGTCATTATATATAAATATTTACCCAATTCATTAGAGGGAGATATAGGTCTCACTCATCTCATAATGAAATCATGCATATGTGTTCCGCTAGATTATAAAAATTCCTCATATCATAACCCATTAAATTAAATGAGTATCATAAACTTGTAATCATATAATAACCTTTAGAAAAGAGATAGGTTTCGAAATAATTTCATCCAAACATTACTTGGGGTATAAGTAGGTTCGATAAGCATATAACTAATGAAAGAGAAACGAGTTTCATAAATATCCTCTCATCAAACCATAAACCATTCAGATAAATGATTTGAATGTAACATTTGGATTGTTCCCCCAAAAATTCATGAGTAAAACCAATATATGTCAAATTATATGGAAACTAATTTGGAAATATCCCTTTAAACAATTTTATTGAGGAAAATATTCTTTTTACTCTGGAAAATGCCTTTTAAAACTTGAAACTTTTTTGAAAAACTTTATCTTTAAAAATAGATTTGAAAACTCATAAAGGAAGCTTTTAAAAAAATAAAACATTTTTGAAAACATTTTTCCTAGAATATGAGGCTAAAATACTGTTTAAAGAAATTTAAAACATTTTGGGAAACATGGCTTCTTTTAATAAAATATATTTCTGACTGAAGAGAGAAATAAAGATAGAATTTCATAAAAATATTATTGATTATCTAAGGTAAAAAAGAGTGGTTAAATGGTAATAATACATTAATATATCATATATATCCATATTATAAGATAATTAATTAATTTTATTGAGATATGTATTATAATATTTTATCTATGGAAGCATAATCATTAACAATCCTGATAAACAATGACATTATTGAAATAAACTATTACCACATTGGTAACTTTGAATAAAACTCCCCATGTAAGAAAATGATATAAAATGAAGGTTAAAATATCATTAAAATAATTATATTAATTATTTAACATGTAAAATGTTATTTTATACACCTCATAAAATAATATAGGTACATAAAAAAACATGTGTCTCAAAGAATGCCAATTGACACAAAACTACCTTACTGATTTGTTAGCTTTTAAATCGTAAAACACCATGAAAAAGAGATCATAAAATGGGTATGTAAATATTAATAAATTTAAAGTTAATAATAATATAATAAATTCATTGTTATTATATACACCACATAAAATAAAAGAGTGGTGAACATGGAATAAGTCTCGCAGAAATAGAAGTGAGCCTAGAAATCCCCTTACCTTATGTGTTGAATCTCTTCATACTCATTCAAACATCATGTATAATAAATATAGGTTTATAATAAGTATATAAAATAACAATATTAATTTATATAATACTAAATATGATTTAATTATGACATTATATTATAGTTTTATCAACAATTACATTTTAAATTTTCATTTTAGGTAATAAATGCTTTGTTTTTTGCATGTGTTTTGATTTGTTATATTTTTGTCTTCTAAATTATATCATGATTTCATAATATCCAGAATTAAAAAAAAATATCATATATATTAAATGTATATTTATTTATAATAATCTATAAAATATCTAAATATAAAATGAAATACATTTTCATAGAGACGGTAGGCCATATGTCCGCATGAACGTTGTCTCCATTTTAGGTCCTATTGGAAGAAAGAAAAGTAAGTGATACATATAATATAATTAAAGTAGAATTGTTATTTAATATATATAATATAAATTTTTAAACCAATATTTAATATATTACATGTAAATTGTGAATGAATCACATCAATTTGAGGAGTTCGTAGTCCACACATCTACAAACGAAGTTATCGTATTTCCAAAAAATGGAAATCATGAAGGTATGTGTTATATAATAATTTTTTAAGAATAAATACATCATATAAATCATATATATCATATAAAAACATAAAATACATAATTATTTAAAATATTTAAAGTTTTCAATGGAAGAATGAGTGATATTGGTTCGTGAGGTGGCAGTCTGTAGTACACACGAAAGATGGTTGTGTATCCCATTTTATAGAAGTGTGTGTGAGTGTGCATTGAACCCAAAAAATAAGAAAATATCAGTCTATTTATTATAATTAGGTTATTATATAAGCATATAATAATAATAATTGTGGGTCTGTAGAATGAATATAAAATAAAAGACTTTGTGGAATGATGTTACCTCTTCTTTGGGTCACTTTTTTGGTTTGAACTAAAGGGATTCCTTGGTAGGATTTCTACCCAAAGTGAGGAACATAGAATAAACGGAATGAAGTTGGGAGGATATTCTATTAGGTGTTTAATGATTCAAATGTCTTTATAGGTGTCAATAATTTGGTGGTTTCCCTTTATATTGGAGGAGGTATAGCATTCTTGTAAATATAGAAAGGTAAACGCTATTGAGAAGTATGTATTACATCATGGGATTACAATAACTATCAAATTTTATAAAATAGGTTAATTTATATAAATATGTTTGTGAAATGTCTTTTTTATATTTTTCTATGTTATTTTTTCCCTTAAATTAATGTTTTACCCCTTATTAATCTTGTTTTTATCTTAATCATTATAATTAAATTTAATTATGTTCCCTAATATTTTTCTTAAAAAACAAATTATACCCTATTCTAAATTAGAAATTATGATTATTAAAAATATATAATATATTATTCAAAAATATCATAATATAATTGACATAAATTAATTTAAAATTAATCTCACAGATGTGTCGTGATAGTAGGTTTTTAAATAGAAAATGTTTAAAAGATTGAAATGTTTTTATATCCCATTTCAATGTGAAATTGGTTAAAATGGCCTAAATTTAATTAGTTTATGTATAATTTATCTTATTACACTTTAAAACCAAATTAAATTATTATTTAACAATATAAATAAATTAGATGAAAAAACAATTTTGAATTAAATTCAGTATTTTTCAAAATTCATCCAAAAAAATGAGGTTTTCCAAAAAAAATCCTTAAAATTCACCCTAAGAAAATTTTGAATTTAAAAATTAAAATGAATTTTATTTTATAAAATTAAAATTATAAAAGTTTATAAAATTAAATTTACTATTTTTCACATAAGTACATAAAAAGCAGTTCATTTGAGAAAATAATATTTTCAAACATATAACGAATTTACCAAAATTTATATGTTTTATTATCAATATATTTTATTTATATAAAAACATTATAAATAATATTTAAAAATTAGTTACTAATATTCATATTACTAATTTTTAAATCTATGTTATAACTATACTTTTTAAATAAACATAATAAAAAAATGTTGTTTTGTAGAAAATAAGGGTTGCGTGTAATGAAAGCTAAGTAGGTATATCATGTGGTGAAATTTTATCTTATTGTAGTGTATAATAAAATATTGAAATGGTGTAGCATAAAATTAAATAAATTAATCAAAATTAATTTATTCAGAAAAAAGTTTTATAAAAACTCAATGTGTTACACCAACGTCATGTGAGTATGTTCTAGTATTTATCGATTCTCATGCATAAATAGGAGAAGATATCTAGGAATTTTGTAACAGGTATCACAAGGAAAGTTTAAAAAAATGATTTCAAATGGGTGATAGTGGATCAACTCACAATGTTTTCCCATTTTATCCCAGTTCTTGAATAAATTAGGTGGAAAACTTATCAAAAATCTATATTTGAGAAGTTGTAAAAAGACACGACGTACCAATTTCGATAGTATCGAAGAGAGATCTAAGGTTTACATCTCATTTTTGAAAATACATACAACAATAACTTATGAATCAATTGAATAGGATCATGGAGTATCATCCTCAAATATATGTATAAGGACCCGGCCTTAAACATTACATAATATTGAATTAAATGAATAATTCACATTAAGGATCTTTTCAGGTTTAGAGTTTTAGAGAATTAGGACATTACATTTACATCTCAAAAGATTACAAGTAGACATATCTACACAGATTAAATTTTTTTCATAAAATAAAAACTCTTGAAAAAAAAAGAGTCATGTCTAGTTCCATGTTTTAGACAACATGACTTTTCCTTGATCCCATCCTTAACTTTATTCATCTTTAAGTCCTGTGAAAACATTTCAAAACTTGGGATGAGCATAAAAAGCTCAGGAAGTGTTATAAAACAAAGAATGAAAACATTTGTTCACAAATACATACAAAACATGAAATCTTTTACTTACCTCGTGAAATCATAAGATTTATAAAAGACACATAGAAATCATAAATCATAAAGGTAACTTGTGGCAACCATATCATACTTACATTGTAGCTATCACAGCTACATAGGGAGTTACTTTGGAATACCCATCATAGTATATTCCTTAAATATCATAGGAGAAAAATTCAAGTTTACCTCTGTCACGTTACCCAATGCATTGGAGAGCTATCTCGGGCTCACCCACCCTAGGTTTATCACAGAACCACTCGTATACATAAATAATTCCCATGAACCATAACATGATCATAACACCTAACATAAGCATAAAGGGAAGATAAAATTTCCTCATTGCAATAATAAAATGTCATTTCAAGATATTTAAATAAGAAATTCATTCTCAAAATCATTTTCAATACCAAAATACTTAAAAATAGTATATGGTATTTATTTTTCCTTTTAAAAAAATTACATCTTGTTAAGGAAGCCAAAGATCAAATAATACTCACGTCGGCGGAAAGGTCATTGTCACCACTTTCGATAAAAAAACATTCCTTTTTGTCATTTAGTAAAATGATTAGTATAAAAATATTCACTTTTAATAAAATGAAAAGTCACTGGGTTTTATACACCATATAAAATAAAGTCTTGTATAAAACTAAAAATGCCTCAATGATAGGAGATTGAGATGACATCCCTTGCCTCGTGTCCGACTTGACCCGGTCGCTCTTTAATCTCTTGAATAATAAAATAAAGTTAATTTATACTTGCTTAAGAACCTTTTTCAAGTTTATTATTCCTTTTATATCACTTATTACCATGCTAGAAACATTATTCAATCATTTAAGTTAATAACATTCATTTTGTCGATATTTGGTATTTGAGTAAAAATGAACACCTTATATTTACAAGTTGTCCATATGGTAAAAGGTTCATTATATCCAGAATGATATTCATGATTTTGATATCATATTTATCATATATATCCAGTATATACATATTTTTATAATAGTAAATAAAATTTAGAGGTAAGAAATGAAATGCACCTTTCATGGAGACTGTAAGTTGTACGTACGCATGAACGCAAATTTCATTTATATTTATTATTTTAATGGAAATAAAACATAATGATACATAGGTATATTATAATTACACTTTAATATCATATATAATATCGTTAACTCCATCCTTTATACATCTCACATAAGGCATTAACGAATCAACTCACTTTGAGGGGGTAGTAGTCCGCACTTCCTCAAATGAGATTATCGTATTTACCCAATATGGAAACTTTAAAGGCTTGATATAAATGGGAATTATAGAAGCATAAGGAAGTCTTAAAAATAATATATATCATATATAAATACAGTTCCATCATAATGTCCACCATGAGAGGTGGTAAGATTTAATTGAACAATCATTGTTTCGTAAGGCGTTAGTTTTCAATCCAAAGAAACATTATATTCTTCATCCATTAGATGAAGGTGTGTGTAAGTTTAGTTTGAATAAATCTCATAAAAACATCCTATTATATTGGGGATACTAGTTCTTCAACAAAAGAAATGAATAAAAAGATTTTAGGGGTAGGAGAAGTAAAATAAAAGAAAACAAATTAAGAGAAATCGTTACCTTTAATTTGGGTGACTCCCTTTGGTTTGAACCAAAGGACTTCTTGAAGTTACTTATGCCTAAGTTAAGGCTTCTAAAAGGAGGATAGAGATATTTAGAGCTTAATTGGGCAGAGTTTGGATGATCCAAATGGCTTGAGAGGTGTGAGGAATTGGTTAGAAGTGGTCTCCTTTTATAAGAGGGAGGAGGGGTTATTTTGTGTGAAACTATTATTTTATTATATAATGATATTCGGTTTCTAATGGTCCAAAAATCATTATATTAAAATATAAGATGACTCATGGTAGAAATAAAATCATCCAATCAGAATTGGACATGTTTTAGATAATATTTTAGTCATTATAATCTTATTTATTTAAATTGTTTATTAATGAGGTAAATACTGCATCATTATTGTGTCATGAATAATTTAATTTATTCGATGTCTAAAAATTATAAAAAAAATACTATCATGTAGGAAATATTTTTATCTATCCAATTAATATTTATAGGAAAAAATATAATTTATATAACCCCTTCTACAAATTAATTTACTAAAAGATGTTTGCTTTTGTCATATTTTCCTTTACTTTAAGTTAATTAATCTAAATTGTCATTATCACTCCCAAGTGGCTCAATGGGGTCCCAAAATATACCAAAAGATTCCCATGGTCGTAAATGACTCAACCAATAAGTTTAGGACAAGTGTTAAGGTAATTGTGAATTATTATAATATTCTTTTGACCTTGAATTACCCTATTTACCTTTAACCGCAGTAAATAAAAGTCAAAAGTTACTATTCACCAAAAATTATTTTCATCTTATTGAATCACATTTTACTTCTTGATAACAACCATGTATTTCTGAATTTTTAAATTCAATTCAAAGAAGTGGTAAATATTCATTTTAATGAAAAGTCAGTTTTTTTAACTACCACGAAGTGGTGTCACTATTCATCAAAAATTGATGTTTTTTAGAAAAATACCAAAAATTCAGCCTAAGGATTATTTGATATTCCGAATTCAAAATTGATGTCTATTTTTCAAAATTCAAAAACTAGAAGTGGAAGTAATTAATTTAAAAATGTATTCCCATTGTTAAAACAAATAGTGTGTTTTTAAGAAACAATAACTATCATAAGATTGATACTTGTTTATGTCCAATTTCAAAGTGAAATTAATTCCAATGGCCAAAATTGGATTAAATGGTAAAAATATATGTAAATTTCACTTTAAAACCAACTAAAAAGATAATCTAACCATATAAATAAATTAGATTAAAAGGCACTTTTGAATTAAAATCCAATATTTTTCACTATTCACTAAAAAATGAACTTTATCAGAAAAATACCAAACAAATTACCCAAAGTAAAATTTGATGTCACCATTATTAAGAAGGATTATATTTGTTCAATTAGAATTTATTAAAGTGACAAAAAACTATATTTAAAGAGGGTTCTCCATTAAAAGGTGGTAAATCAGCCTTTTAATGTAAATTATGCTTAAAATTAGATTCATTCACATTTTAAGCCTCTAACTTTTATTGGATAAAAGTAAATACATATATCAAACATGTATAATCATATTGTAGTTAGTTTCACTCATTCCCACTACTACAATGACTAGGAGTTAACTACCATTTAAAACAATAATATTATATTTTTAGTGTGCAACGTAAGATTCCAAAAAAACTTGTTGTTGCATATCGGTTACGCTATCGAACATAGAAACCCTTTTAAAGTAAAATTAATATTTTATTCACAAATATTAATAAATATGAAATAGGTATTATTCTTCATTTACTTGGGATGTTACATCCTTCCCCCCTTTTGGAAATTGCGTCCTCGCAATTTTTATTCACTTATCAAAATAAGTCGGGGTATTTATCCCTCATAGAATTTTCAGATTCCCACGTTGCCTATTCAATCATATGGTTTTTCCACAAAAACTTTACCTGGTGAATTACCTTATTCTGCAACACTTGCTCTCTACGGTCAAGAATCTGGACTGGTTATTCTTCATAAGAGAGATTCTCTTCCAACTGAACTACCTCTGGGCTCAAAACATGAGATGGATCTGGCATATACTTTATCAACATCGAAACATGAAAAACATTGTGTACCTGGGATAAACTTTGGGGTAAAACCACTTTGTACGCAATTGATCCAACTTTTTCTAGAATTTCATAAGGTCCAATGAACCTCAGACTCAACTTTCCCTACTTACCAAAATGCATCACACTTTTCCATGGAGAAACTTTGAGAAAGACATGATCACCTACCTCAAAGGAACGATCCTTCCTCCAGTTATCTGCATAGCTTTTCTATCTGCTATGAACTGTTCTCATGTGCTTCTAAATCAACTAAACTTTCTCTGCCATTTCTTCTACCAATTCTGGTCCCATCATATTCCTTTCACCTACTTCATCCCAAAAAGCTTTAGTTCGACTACGCTTTCCATATAATTCCTCAAATAGAGCCATATGTATACTAGAATGAAAACTGTTATTATATGAAAATTCAACCAAAGAAATTTGTTGGTCCCAAATTCCCTGATAATCCATCGAGCAAACACGTAGCATATCCTCCAAGGTCTGAATTTTTCGTTCTGACTGCCCATCTGATTGAGGATGAAAAGTTGTACTAAAGTTTAATTCAGTACCCAATGACTTCTGAAGGCCTTTCCAAAAGTTAAAAGTGAACCTGGTATCACAATCAGATACAATGGAGAAGGGAACTCCATGGAACCTGACTATCTCTTTAACATACAACTGAGCAATTTGATATAGTGGAAAAGTATCTCTAATAGGAAGGAAATGAGCAGATTTAGTCAATTGATCAACTATAACCCAGATTTCATTATTAACTCGAGATGTCTTTGGTAATCCCACAACGAAGTCCATGGATATATTTTCCCATTTCTACTATGGCACCGGTAAAGGCTGAAACATTCCATTAGGTAACTGTCGCTCTTCTTTAACCTGATGACAAGTCAAACACTTCATAGGAAAATCAGCAATATCTCTTTTCATTCCATCCCACCAGTAATACTCTTAAAGATCTCTGTACATCTTAGTACTACCAGGATGAACTGAAAACGGAGAACTATGAGCTTCACATAACAACTCATTCGTCAACTTTGAATCATAGGGTACACATAATCTCTTCCCAAATCTCAAAACACAATCATTATCAATGTTAAATTCAAGCAACTTACCCTTCTGAACCAACTCTAACTTTTTCTGCAACTCACTGTCTTCTTTCTGCACTTGCTTAATTCTGTCTAATAGAGATGATTTCACTGACACCTGAAAAAAAACAGAAGAATTTCCTGCAACAACAACTTCTATGCCAAAGTTCATCAAATCAAAAACCAAATTATCTCGTTCTAAACATAACATGGTTAAGGAAGTATTACTTTTTCAACTCAAAGCATCAACCACTTTATTTGCTTTTCCCGGATGGTAAAGTATCGTGCAATCATAATCCTTCATTAATTCCAACCATCTCCTCTGTCTCATGTTCAATTATTTCTGAGTGAATATATACTTCAAACTTTTTTGATCAGTATATATTTCACACTTCACTCCATACAAATGATGCCTCAAAATTTTTAAATCAAAAACAACTGCAGCTAATTCCAAATCATGTGTAGGGAAATTTAACTCATGTGGTTTCAACTGACGTGAAGCATAAGCAATTACCTGGTCATTTTTCATTAGTACACAACCAAGTCCTTTCAACGAAGCATCGCTGTAGACAACAAACTCACCATTTTTGAAAGGCAGTGCCAAAACTGGAGCATTCACCAATCTCCTTTTCAATTCTTGAAAATAATCATCACATTATTTTGTCCAGATGAACTTAACACCTTTTTGAGTTAACTTAGTCATTGGACTAGATAACCGTGAAAAAATTTCAACAAACCTCCGGTAATAACCTGCCAAACCAAGAAAACTAAGAATCTCGTTCATATTTGTGGGTGTTGGCTATTCTTCAACAACTTTTGTCTTAGCAGGATCAACAGTTATGCCATTTTTTGAAACAATGTGATCAAGGAAAGAAATTTGTTGTAAACAAAACTCACACTTGCTGAATTTTCCATAAAGTTTTTTTTCTTATAAGGTTTTCAAGACAACCCTTAAATGACTTTCATGTTCCTATTTACTTTTGGAATAAACCAAAATATCATCAATGAACATAACCACAAACTTATCCAAGAACTCACAGAAAATTCAATCCATAAGATCCATGAATACAGCAGGTGCATTGGTTAACCCAAAAGGCATAACTGCAAATTCATAATGGCCATATCTAGTACGAAATTCGGTCTTTAGAATTTCTTCTTCCTTTACTTTCAACTGATGGTACCCCGACCTCAAGTCAATCTTTGAAAAATACTGAGCTCTCTGGAGCTGATCAAACAAATCTTCGATATGATGCAAAGGATACTTATTCTTAACAGTGATGTTATTCGATTCTCTATAATCAATGCAAAGTCTCATTGAACCATATTTATTTTTGACAAACAAGACAGGAGCACCCCATGGTGACGTGCTAGGTCGAATGAAACCTTTATCTAACAACTCATGCAATTTCTTCTTTAACTCTAAAAGTTCAATTTGATCTATTCGATAATGGGGTTTTGAAATTGGCTTAGCATCATGAACTAAGTCAACAGTAAATTCAAATTCATTATCAGGTATAATACCAGGCAACGCATCAGGAAAAGCATCAAGGTACTCATTTACCACTGGCACATCATTAATCTGAACAGTTCCTTTGTTTTCAAAAATATGTGCAAGGTAACATTCATTTCCTTCTTTTACTAGTTTCTCAGCTTCCTGATATGTTATCAATAGCAAGGGTTCATTTTTGTATAAAAACTGAAAATTATTCTAAAAAGAAACCTCTTTAGCTCTGCAATCAATCTTATCATGATAAACAGAAAGCCAATCCATGCCCAAAATAACATCAAACTCTACCAGAGCCAAAACAATAAGGTTTGCAGGTAGATTCTTTCTGCACATAAGGACATGAATGTTCTTATGTTTTCTTTTAGTCTCAACATTTCCTCCAGGTGTTTTTACCATAAGTTCAGTATTTATATCATGAGATGGAATTCCCAATTTACTAGAAAAATTCTCAAAAATGAAAGAATGTGTAGACCCTAAATCAAACAACACATTGGCATAATCTGAAAAAACAAACAGTGTGCCAAATACTAACTCATTTGATGGACCAAAATCTGATAAAGTAGTTGCAAAGGATTTAGCCACCCCTTTCTGATTGTAGTCTAGCTTCTTTCCTTCAATTGAGTTCTTTGGTGGACACTCATATGCATAATGACTCGTTTCATTGCACTTAAAACATTTTACTGACTGTAAATCAGATTTCATCTTTCCATTACCCTGATCTTTTTTAGTAAAATTACGAGCCTTATGTCCCATTTTACCACATCGATAGCACTTACCAGAATTCAAAAGACATTCCCCAGCATTCTTTTTACCATAATTTTCACAAACTGTAAACTTAAGTTTCTTACCATCATACTTTTTTGAAGAGTTCTTCTCTTTCACCTGCCACCTTGACCTCTTATTTTATTGTTTTTCAAAGAATGCCTGATCATTAGAAAACTCCATTTCCACCTTCTCTGCACAACAAACAAGTTTTTTATAACTTTTTAACTCATGAGAAGCTAAAGCCCTTTGATACTTTGGCATTAATCCTAAGTAAAAATGGTTGATTTTACAATCAAGATCTCATTTGAAATTTGGAGTATACCTTGCCAGTCGAGTAAATTTGTCATCATAAGCAGACATTGAGTCATCCTCCTGCCTAAATTCCAATAATTGTTTTTCCATCCTAAGATAAACCAGCATAGGAAAATATTTCTCAAGAAACATACCTTTGAATTCATCCCAATCGAGAGCATCAATCTCCTCACTATCCCTAATATTTTTCACCATCGACCACCACTGATCAGCTTCACCTTCAAAACGGTAAAATGCAAGACTAAACTTTTGATGTTCTGAACAACCCATGACATCAAAAATCTTCTCCAGTGCTTTAATCCATCCTTCAGGTAGAATAGGGTCAGATGATCCTCGGAATGAGGGGGGATGTTGCCTCATGAAATGCTCCACTACTGACATGTTCCTCTATGGTATATCTAGCTGATCTCGTACATGGATACCACCACCATTTATCGCCTGATTCAACTATGTCATCACTAAAACAAACTGTTCAGTTCCAATTCTGACCATCTTAGGTTGCTGATTTGGATGGTTGTCTTCCTCCTGATGTCGTCCCAACATAGATGCGTTGTTTCCTCTACGGAAAACCATTATGAACAAATAAATATCTTAGGCGACGAAACATGGTAATCTATAAATGCAATATGATTTCAATACTAACATAAATTACTTTATGGACATTTATTTAACAACACCCTAACTCCTAAAGTTATCTAAACCGACCACTGATACAAACTATAAGGACTCGGACTTAAACATTACATAATATTTAATTAAATGAATAATTCAAATTGAGGATCTTTTCAGTTTTAGAGTTTTAGAGAATTAGGACATTACATTTACATCTCAAAATATTACAAGGTAGACATATCTACACAGATTCATTTTTTCATAAAATAAAAACTCTTGAAAAAAAAGAGTCATGTCTAGTTCCATGTTTTAGACAGCATGACTTTTCCTTGATCCCATCCTTGACCTTATTCATCTTTAAGTACTGTGAAAACATTTCAAAACTTGGGATGAGCATAAAAAGCTCAGTAAGGGTTATAAAACAAAGAATGAAATCATTTGTTCATAAATACATACAAAACGTGAAATCTTTTACTTACCTTGTGAAATCATAAAATTTATAAAAGACACATAGAAATCACAAATCATAAAGGTAACTTGTGGCATCCATGTCATACTTACATTGTAGCTATCACAGCTACATAGGGAGTTACTTTGGAATACCCATCACAGTATAATCCCTAAATCTCTTAGGATAAACATTCACGTTTACCTCTGTCATGTTACCCAATCCATTTGAGAGATATCTTGGGCTCACCCACCCTAGGTTTATCAAGGAACCACCCATATAAGTAAATAATATCCAAGAACCATAACATGATCATAACACATAACATATGCATAAAGGAAATATAACATTCCCACATTGAAATAATAAAATATCATTTCAAGATATTGAAATAATAAATCCATTCTCGAAATCATTTTCAATACCAAAATACATAAAAATAGTATATGGTATTTATTTTTCCTTTAAAAAAACATTCTGTCTTGTTAAGGAAGCCAAAGATCAAATAATACTCGCGGCGGCAGAAAGGTCATTGTCACCGCTTACATTAAAAAAACATTACTTTTTGTCATTTAGTAAAATTATTCATATAAAAATATTCCCTTTTAATAAAATGAAAAGTCAAAGGGGTTTATACACCGTATAAAATAAAGTCGTGTATAAAACTAAAAATTCCTCAATGAAAGGAGATTGAGACGAAGTTCCTTACCTCGTGTCCGACATGACTAGATCGTTCTTTAATCTCTTGAATAATAAACTAAAGTTAATTTCTACTTTCTTAAAAACCTTTTTCAAGTTTTTTATTCCTTTTATATCACTTATTACCATGTTATAAATATTATTCATTCATTTAAGTTAATAACGTTCATTTTGTCGATATTTGGTACTTGAGTAAAAATGAACACCTTATACTTAAAAGTTGTCCATGTGGTTAAAGGTTCATTATATCCAGAATGATATTCATGATTTGGATATCATATATATTATATATATCTCGTATATACATGTTTTTATAATAGTAAATAACATTTAGAGGTAAGAAATTAAATGCACCGTTCATGGAGACGGTAAGCCGTACGTACGCATGAACGCTACTTTCATTTGTATTTCTTATTTCAATGGAAATAAAACATAATGATACATATGTATATTATAATTTCATTTTAATATAATATATAATATTGTTAACTCCATCTTTTATACATCCCAGATAAGGCATTAATGAATCAAATCACTTTGAGGGGGCGGTAGTCCGCACTTCCTCAAATGAGATTATCGTATTTACCCACTATGAAAACCTTAAAGGCATGATATTAATGGGAATTAAAGAAGCATAAGGAAATTATATACATAATATATATCATATATAAATATAGTTCCATCATAATGTCCACCATGAGAGGAGGTAAGATGTAATTGAACAATAATCATTTCGTGAGGCGTTAATTTTCCATCCACAGAAACATTATGTTCTTCATCAATTAGATGGAGGTGTGTGTAAGTGTAGTTAGAATACTTCTCGTAAAAACATAATAGTATATTGAGGATACTAGTGTCGTTATAAAATAAAGAAATAAAAATAGTTTAGGGGTTGGAGAAGTAAAATAAAAGAAAACAAATTAAGATAAATCATTACCTTTAATTTGGGTAACTCCCTTTGGTTTGAACCAAACGACTTCTTGAAGTGCCTTCTCCCTAAGGTAAGGCTTCTATAAAGAGGATAGGGATTTTGAGAGCTTAATTGGGAAGAGGTTGGATGATCCAAATGTCTTGATAGGTGTGAGGAATTGGTTAGAAGTGGTCTCCTTTTATAAGAGGAGGGAGGGGCTCTTTAGGAAAGTTTGAAACCATTATTTTATTATATAATGATATTCGGTTTCTAATGGTCCAAAAATCATTATATTAAAAGATAGGATGACTCATGGTAGAAATAAGGTCATCCAATCAGAATTGGAAATGTTTTGGATAAAATTTTAATCATTATAATCTTATTTATTTAGATTATTTATTAATGAGGTAAATACTACATCATTATTGTGTCATGAATAATTTAATTTATTCGATGTCTACAAATTTTAAAAAAAATACTATCATCTAGGAAATACTTTTATATTTCCAATGTATATTTATAGGTAAAAAGATAATTTATATAACCCCCTAGAAAAATTAATTTACTAAAAGATATTTTCTTTTGTCATATTTTCCTTTACTTTAAGTTAATTAATCTAAATTGTCATTATCACTCCCAAGTGGATCAGTGGGGTCCCAAAATCGACCCAAAGATTCCCATGGTCGTAAATGACTCAACCAATAAGGTTAGGACAAGTGTTAAGGTAATTTTGAATTATTATAATATTCTTTTAACATTGAATTACCCTATTTACCTTTAACCGCAGTAAATAAAAGTCAAAAGTTACTATTCACCAAAAATTATTTTCATCTTATTGAACCACATTTTACCTCTTGATAACAACCATGTATGTCATATTTTCTAAATTCAATCCACAGAAGTGGTAAAATTTTATTTAAATGAAAATGTCAGTTATTTTAACTACCACTAAGTGGTGTCACTATTCATCAAAAATTAAAGTTTTTCAGAAAAATACCAAAAAATTATCCAAAGTAAAATTTTATGTCCCCATTCTAAAGAAGGATTATATTTGGTCAATTAGAATGTATTAAAGTCACCAAAACTATATTTAAATAGGGTTCACCATTAAAAGGTGGTAAATCGGCCTTTTAATGTAAATTAGGCTTAAAATTAGATTCATTCACATTTTAAGCCTATAACATTTATTGGATAAAAGTAAATACATCTAACAAACATGTATAATCATATTTTAGTTAGTTTCATTCATCCCCGTCACTACAATGGCTAGGAGTTAACTACCATTTAAAATAATAATATTATATTATTAGTGTGCAACATAAGATTCCAAAGAAACTCGTGGTTGCGTATCGGGTATGCTATCGAACATAGAAACCCTTTTAAAGTAAAATTAATATTCAATTCACAAATATTAATAAATATGAAATATGTCTTATTCTTCATTTACTTGGGATGTTACAATATGTGTAAACTGAAAGGATGGTACAAAAATTGGAATACATGCTTAGGGCTTATGTAATGGATTTTGGTGGCTCATTGGAGGAGAATATACTGTTATTAGAGTTCTCCTATAACAAAAACTTTGATACCTCGATACATATGGATCATTTTGAATTATTTTATGGGAACTCATTTAATTCTACACTTTGTTGGTTGGAAAAAGGTGAGACTTCACTGGTTTGACAAATCCTTGTGAAATACATAATAGATAAGATTCAATTATTTGTAAAAGGATGGAGACAACTCAAAATCATCAGAAATCATATTTGTATCATCATCGATGAATGTTTTCATTTGATGTTATTTCTCTTCTGTTCCTGAGAATCTCTCAAATAACTTTAAGAAAAAAGGCCTTTAATGTTGTTGGCATATATTAGTTCTAGAAAAAAGAGTTGATAAAGGGTTCCTTTTATCTGTACTTTTTATCACCAAAAAAGGTAAACCTTATCAGTAATTTTTTTAGCACTGATAAAGGATAACCTTTATCAGTACATTTTTAGTATTGATAAAGGATAACTTTAATCAATGCTTTATCTTTAGCACTGATAAAGGTGTAAGATAAAATGAAATAATTAGACAAATAAAAATTAAAAATGACTAAATTAAAAAAATTATTAAAAAATATTAATTAAATAATTATTGATGAAAATGAATAAGTTTAATATACTATATATAAAAAATAGATTATAATAAATATTAAATATTAAATATATAGATATGTAAAATGAATTCATTGAAATAACTAAACAAGTAATAATTGAAATTGGTAAAATTAAGAAAAATACTAAACATTTTATTAATTAAAAACTGATTGATAAAAATGAAAAAATTTAACATGCAAATATATATTATAAATATTAATAAATATTATATTATATATATATATATATGAATGTATATAATATTTCCTAAATTATGATTTATATAATATAAAATATGTATGCCTTACATAAAATAAGTCATATATTTAGTTAACAATTTTTTATAATTAAAAATTAATATGACTTAAGAATACTAACTAATGGAATCGAGTGATAGAAATAATAAATTTTCATTTTATTTATAAATTTAACATATATCAAACATATACTATATTTATTTCACCTACATATATGTAATTAGTTCATTTTTATATACAACACACACACAAATATTTACATAATTAATAAAATATTATTTAGAAACACATACACCTAAGATTTATTTAATATATTCATATTTTACTATTCATTTTAGAATATAATTTTAATCTGAATATGATGAATTAACTCTAAAAATTTCTTATGAGAAGCTACAAGTATTTTATTCTGAGTGTAAAATAATAGTCCATTATGTGGAATCTTACTGAAGGTCTATAGTTTCCTCCTTCCTGAAAATGGTCATAATGTTGTTGATTATAGGAATAAAGAGAAGTCTAATATTTATGATTTGGGTAAGAAATGTGACCAGAATGTTTTGGTCCATGGAAGTGGCGATGTTGTGACTACAGTTGATCAGTTAGTTATTTTCCAGTCATCATGAAAAAATCATTTTGGTGATCAGGTACCTAAAACATCAACTGGTACTTCTGAATATAACTAGTGTAATAATCTTTGTGGTTCTGTTATGAAAGATGGTATCTCTTTTAAAGACTCCCCAGTTTGATGTTCTCTGGAAGGGGTTATATATGGTTCAAACTTGTATGATTACATTATGGTTGGTTATGGTTTGGGTGAGGATGCATGGGATAACCTAATTATTGATGAAGAAAATTTTCAAGAGTTTGATGATCATCAGGTTATATAAGAACAACTAGTTTATTTAAGGGATCCCAAGGGAAAACAGAAAATGGATGCTGAAATTCAATCAAACTTTAAGTTGATCACTCAAGAGCCTAAACGGTGGGATCTAGAGGTGAGTGTTCCTGACTCATTTTCTTGTGGAGGAGCTTATGATAATTCTTTTGGGAGTAATCCCATAATGGGAAGGCAACTCCTACCAATTCATGGGATTGTGTCTGATCCTACTGATACTTCCACAGGTGAGACAAAAGGTCCCAAGGTGGTTTTATGTTCCCCTTCTATAGGATTTGATAAAAATTTAGATAAAACCAATGGAGGCATCCTTTCTATTGCTTATTTCTTGGTACATGATAAAGAGGACTCTCTTGGGAATCTTGGGAGTATGATCTCCCATGAGTCTGAAAAAATGATGTAATCTGTTGATGCTAGGGAAGTATACATGAAGGGAATGTCTAGTCATCATGATGTTTCCATCTCATGTAAACCACATGGTCAGCAAGATGTTCTTAAGAAGGACGTGGTAGGTCTAACTACTCTCAACACTCTGGAAGGGAAGGAGATTAAGGATACACCATTAGTCTCTGGTCCCAGCATGATTAAATTCTCATTACATGAGATTCTAAATAGATTTAATAGTAAAGAAGTATTTTGTGATGAGTGTTTCTTGGTTCATGGAACTGGTACTCAGCCACATAATGAGAAAGATGCACTACCAATCATTGATGATTAGGAGGGAAACATGAAGACTCCTAAATAGTGGAAAAGAGGCTCACATCTAAGGGGTCAAGTTGGCTCCCATTGAAGGGGTAGTAGACTTAAAAGTTGGTGAATGTGACATTAATGTTGGTTATGTTTCTTTGACATTTTTAACCTTGTATTCCTTGCTTGTACTTTCTTTTTTCTAATAAATTTTTGGGGCCATGGACTCTGTGGTTTGTACCATTTTGAGTATATTTATAGTAACAAAAATATAATTAATGTATTTAAATAATGAATATAATGAATATATTTATATTTTTATAAATTTATTAAACATATATATATATAACTATATAAATATATTTATAATTATAAATTATAAATTATAAATATTTTTAAAAATATATTTATAGATGTATATTTACTATATTTATAAAATTATATATTTATAATTATAAATAAAAAATATTTTTTTCAAAGTATTAGTATAATTATAAATAATTTTTTTTTAATAATTATAAAATTATAATAATTAAACAAATGATTATATAAATATATTTACAAATTGTTTATTTGCAATTATAATTATAAATCCTTTTTCAGCACATTAGTTCTTCTTTAGTAATTATAAAGAAAATTTTTCCAGTGCATTTTAAATTATCACTCACAAAAGTTATCATTACCAGCACTTTTTTAGAAGAAATGATAAAAGTGTCCTCGGGTTATTTAATAAATCTAATCACGATTGAATCAGTTGTGATTTTTCAAGCAATCCGCAGAAGCCACCTCTTATTGGTGCTCCTCCTCAATGAATCCAAGCTCAAGTCAAGTCTTGAACGAATCCAATTCTTCAATCTAAGAATTTAAGAATCTAAGTGTTAAAAAAATACAAGATTTCGCCCATGATATCTCTATTTCTATTGGATTAATCGAAACATCAATCCAAGGTATGTTTATTTTTATCCTCCTACTCACTCATTTTTCTTGTTTGATGATATATTTTTGTGTTTTTTAGTTTATTATCTCTTATTATTCATCATCCATCAATTTTTTCCCTACTATAATGAATTTATAATTGGGGGTTTCTATTATTTTTGGTTTTTATTAACCCTTTAAGGGGTTTTATTGGTTCCTTGTAGTGTATTAAGACTTACACACATTGATTTCATCCATTGTTGTTGGTGGATCCATTAAATTTCTTTTAAATGTGGAACCATGAATGATTGCATCTTTTACATCCATGTTTTTATCTAAATTAAATTCAATTATAAATATAAATGATGGGTTTATGTATTTATAAGTTTTTTCCTTATTTTTTCATTAACATGAAAAGATGTTATCTTAGTTTTAAATGATTTGAACTTCCTTACATGGAAATAATGCACACAAAGTGTTTGTTAAAATTCCCCCAAATTTTTTTTATTTAATAAATGGAAATGGATTTCATTTAATGATTTCTTATAAATTATAATGAATTTCCATTATGATTTAATCAATGATTTTTATGAATTATATTGTGTTTTTATATTTTACAAGATGATTTTTTCATTAGAAAATAACATTGAATTATTATTTCCTTTCATTGTTTTTAATGTTTTGGATCAGTTTAAAATATAAAATTTGATTTCTTTTATCATATTTAAAAATTTAGTAAGAAAAGTTTGATATTTCTTTCTAATTAGATTAATATGTTTCATTATATACACCCTTGAAGTTAATCCCCTTGTTGATTCATAAGTGAAAAGTTGTTTATTATTATAATATGGATTGATTATGGTTCATTGATATCCTTATATTTTTTATGTTATTATGAAGATGGTTTTTCATTAAAGTTTGTTCGAATGTGAGAGTGAGTTTATATTTATTAAACTATTTTAATAATTACTTTTATTGTATTTAGATGTGTCATATTGTACTGTTCTCCTCCATTTACATGTCATGAGAAACCTTGGGTATCCTGATGAAATATATAGGTATGAGTATTTCACTAGTGTATGATCATGATTTGTGCTAAATATTTCATTTTAAGGGATTTATCCCAATTTATCTAACAATTTTTTCAGAAATATCCCTCGATGTATATTTTATAAACGAACATGCAAGGTTCTTTCATAATTTTACATAAGCAATTATTATTACTTTATAATAATTGTCTCACATGTCATGTCTAAAAGTAATATGAATATAATTTAAATTATAAAAGAAACTATAATATTTTTACATTGTTGATTTGCTTCCATAATTGATGGAAATAAGAGGCATTGGAAAATTACATAACATAAATTCCATTAATAAGTTTATGATTCATTTTTTTCCATTCCAAAATTTGTTAAAGTATAAAATTCTAACATTAATATTGAATATGAAATGCCTATTTATTTCCCACCCCTTAAATTAAAAAATATCTATGACTAAATATCCATCAAAATTGGGATTGATAATCTCTAACAATGGTTTTTCAACATGAATTTGTTTAAATAATGTAGTTAGGTAATCATTATAAAATAAACTTTAATTTATTTATCATTATTTAAGCATCAAAATATTCTAATTATACATTTGCAATGATCCACACTATCATTAATAGAATATCAATTAATTTTACAAACAAAAAATGTGATACTGGGTTTGTTGTATTATATCACATATATTAAAGAACAAATTGCACTAGATTGTTCATGTTGTGATATAGAAATATTAATATTAATAAAAAATTAACACTAAAGTCAAATGGAGTATTTGAATCTTTGAAACCAATAAGATAAAATTTATTCAACATATTCACAATATAATGATACTAACATAAATAATAACCCCCACTATTTATTCTTACTTTAAGGGTTAGTATAGCATCTCTTATTATAATTTTATTCATTTTAATCAGGGAGGATAAAAATTTATTCAATTCATTATTACCAATCATATTTTTAAAAAAAAATGTCATCTACACAGATACACATAATAATTTATTATTATTTTATGAATGTAACACCCCAATATTTCATAATATGTTATATCTTTAACGTAATTTAATAGCTTATATTACTCGCAACACCGACTTGGATTGCGTTATACGCAAGATTGAGTTTCTGCGAAACAATACATTAGTTTTATAATTATTTAAAAGATATATTTATTTATCAATTAAATATTGTGCTATGAATTTTAACAAATAAATTTTAAATTTTATTTATAGTGTTTATAATGAAATTTATAAGTTTTGTTAAAATAGTTATATATTTTAAAAAATCATTTTCTTAAAATAACTAATTTTTATGTCCTTTTGTAAACAATAATAAAACTAATTTTAAGCACTCCTAAGAATTGAATTTGTTAAATATAATTCATTTTTTAATTTAGAATATAAAAATTATCTTAGGCTGAATTTTTGTTATTTTTCTGAAAACATTCAATTTTTTATGAATGGGGAAAAATACTCCATATTACATAAAATCCAACTTTTTTTTAAATAATAAATTTAAATTTAAATTTATTTTAAATTAAAAATATATTTATAATAACTAAATTATAATAATGTAATTAATTGGATTCATTTCAAAATAAGATTAGATATATAATTTTTATTGAACTTGTTAATATATTTTACCCACCTTCTAGGCATATTTCCAAATTTGCATAAAACGTAATTTTACAACTTCTATGAATTGAATTTAAAAAATATGAGACATGAGGTTTACATCAATAAGTAAAATTTATTTCAATAGGATGAAAAAAAATTGTTGAATCGTAACTTTTGAATTTTATTTACCACAGTTAAAAGTAAACAGGGTAATTAAAGGTAAAAATAATATTATAATAATATAAAATTTCCCCAACACATGTCCTAGTTATATTGGATAATTTTTTTTACCAAAATAAACATTATAAAAAAAATTTGATCCTTCTTTATTCACTTGGGTCAGATTATAACATTTATTATATTTTATTCAAAGAAGAGTAAAAAGTGTAAAATTCAAATTTTAAAAACTACATCATTTTTAATATATGGTTAAACAAAATATAAATTAGACCATAAATATTAATTATAAAGATAAAAATATTTCCTACATCATATTATTTTATTTAAAAAATTTATATATTAAATAATTAAATTTATTTATGACACAATTATAATGCAGTAATTACCTTATTAATGAAGGATTTAAAAAATGATATTATAAAAATTTAAAAAACTTTAAATTGAAACTTTTGATGCTATATACTAATTTTATAGAGGAATATAACATATTATGTTTAGTTGAATGTTTTTTTTTAAGTAATCAAGTTTTTATGACTTTCACAAAAATCAAATACTAAATAGTGTCAGAATTGACAAAAATGAGATTTTAAAACAAATACTATTTTATTAAATGATATAATATTTCTAAAAATATAAAATTTTAAAAAAGGAATTAAATAATGTTATATATGTCACTAATGAACCACTTTATGTTCTCTTGTAATTTTATATTATGTTTTTTAACCATATAGTGTAATAATACAAGAAGACATGGTAAGAGTTAAACTATTTAACTAAGGGTTAAATCTAAAAGATAAGGTTAATATGGTGAACTAAACATGTCTAAAACATATTTTTGAGAGGATTTAGACCCATACCCACCTTATCCTATAAATAAATCCATTTTAATCCATTAGAAACCTAAAATTATTCTATAATAAAATAATATTTCAAGCTCTTCCTAAAGTGACCATCACCTCTCTTATAAAAGAGTAATTCCCCTTCTCTCAAATTCACACCTCCAATGCCATTTGGCTCAGCCAAACCCTTCTCAAATATCATCCAAAATTCCCTCACTTCAACTTAGAGGCCCTACCTTGAGAATAAATCCAACCTACGGATCATTTTTGTTCAAATCAAAAGAAAAACACCTAAAGAAGAGTTAATTATTTTATCACCTCTTTCAAAGTTCTTTTATTCTTAAACTTATTATTTCTTTGTTGTTACCATAATAAAATAATAACTCTAGTACCTTATACATTATTATATTTTATTATAAATATGGTAAAAACTTATTCATTATTTTTTCCATCCTATGAATGACAAAGTCACCATTCGTGCGTACGTACGGCTTACCATCTCCATGTTGTGGTGTAGTTTGTCATTCAACACTACATTTTTTAGATGGGTTTAATAATGAATATAATTAATTTAAATAATAAATATATTATAGAAATTATTCTTTATATTTAATATAACATCCAACTAAACACCATATCACCATCAATAGAATGATATTGTTTCTCGTGCGTACGTATGGCTTACTGTCTCCACGACCCGATGAGATTCATCTTCAACAATCACCCTTAAAGAATTTTTAAAAATATATATATATTGATTAATTATGAAGTTTATGAAATAAAATAACTATTTCAATAATATATATATATATATGTAGATAAATATATGTCGATTACTTACTCCATACTATACGATAAGAAAATGGAAACAATGTTCATGTGTGCGTACGGACTATCGTCTCCATGAACGGTGTTTCCATTTCAAATATCTATCTATTATACATATTTATATTCTGAATATATATGATATAAAAATCATTTTTTATGTTATATAAGTATGTAAATCATGATCTATGTGATACAATCAATAATAACAAGTTAAAACATGTATGATAAAGAAAGTGATTATTACCCAAAATGTTACTTTAACATGGAAAATATTATTAAATGGGTAGTATAAAGTAATAAATGAATCATATATGATATCATAAATATTAATATTGTTCTGGTATAATTTAATAATATAATATGGTCATTATACAAGAGGTTAAACGTACCCTCGACTAAAGGAAAGTACAAGGTAAGGTTTAATTCCCCAATCTCATTATTATCTCAGATTGTTTATGTGTAAGTATTTAATAGGACATATTTATCATACATATCCATGTTTCATAAAAATGTTTTCAAAATGGAAATTTTACGGTTTTTTGGAAGGTAAAATTTGGCAACATCATCATTTTAAATTTTTAATGATTTATTTTTATAAATATTTTTAATTAATGTACATGTTTTCAAAATGATTTTAAGGATTTATTTATATGGACATGATTGTTTTAAAATGATAATTCATTTAAAAAGTTTCAAAGTGGTATGGGAGACCTTGATTCAAAAATATCTTTTAAATTACTTTATTTATAAATGGGTGAATTTTAAATGATTTTACAAAAAATGGATATTTCTATCAATGAGTTTTACGGATAATTTTCAACTATATCAACTTCATTTACTAGATATTATTCTTGATTGAGTTTTATTTATTATAATACATTATTCTATATTGTATTGAATGAGTTAGGAAATTTCTTACTATGGATGTGTTATTTTTATACTATTCATGGTTTATGGTTAAATTATAGCCCCTCGATACATCAATAGGTCTAATGAGACAAACTAGTGTCTTGCCAGAAGGCATTGAAAAAATTTATATTTAGGGTCTTGGAACGAGGCCTTGTATTTTTGGTTAAGATTTATGGAATTATGCATTCTATCATTATGATATTAGTTATTAATGTTACATGTGATTGTTCGACTAGTAAAATATCCATGTGAATAAGTAAATGGAGTTATTTGATTTATCTTTTCCATATTATGTTGTAGTTAATGTTTAAAGGTCTTGTATTTCAATTTTATACCTTTTTATTAATGTTTATGATTATTTATAATAGTTTCTTCTATATTGTTTATCCTTACTGAGCATTTGAGCTCACCCATTTCTTATTTTTTATTTTCCCCGGATGCCATGAAGTGTATTATGATTTATATGTAGGTTCAAGATAGAAGAATAATAGAGTTTTCAACGGATTATTTATGTTGAATTTTATGTTAGAAAGTGTAATTTAAAGTTCATGTGTGTAATATATTTTCTAAATATACTAAACTAATTGTTCATTTGGGACTTGATTCCTTGTAATCATGCCAATGTATTAAAATAATGCACCAACTCTAGGAAGACTGGGGTCGGGGTGTTACAGTTGGTATCAAAGGAAGTTTAGCAACAACCTTGGAAATAGATTTATAGAAACTCTAATTAGAAAACATTACCATAAGATAGACTCTGAGGATTAGTATACAATAACATCTAAAAAAATTGGAAATGTAGATATTATGTGGGTTTTCCATGAAATACATCTCTGTCTGGATAATACTAGTGGATGTGTTTTGGCGCAGATGTACCTAAGAGTGAAAACTCTAACAAGGAGTTTCAGGTTTGACCTGGGGTATCCTATTACATGAAAACGTGCCTAAATATGCACCTAGTTTGACACTCTCAGAGGATATTCTTAGGATAATACACATTATCTTTACAAACCATTATGAATGATTTATGAGTAAATATGTCAAAAAAGAAAACTTTTTATGATTATGAGACTAGATGTGTGAAAATCTTCAATTAATGTTCTGTTTTTTTCTAGTTTTTGGATTATACATTATTATATGATATAACCTATTGTATGTCATCATTTTGAAATGGTTCCCAGTAGAAGGAATGAGAACTCCAGCAATAGACATGATCTTAAGAGTAAGAAGGATCATATCTTTCCTGGTCTTAAGGCAACATTTAGAAGGGAAATAGTCTCCCTCGTATTCTCATTATATGAAGAAATAGTATCATGTGTTAATAAGATAAGTAATGAATCCTATGAGTCTGATGGATTTTAAGGGAAGTAAGAGAATAATAAGATGGTAGAAAAAAATGATGGATAAAGGGAAGAAGGGAAAGAAGGATTTTCCCACATGTGATAACTAAGGAAAGAATCACCTTGGAAAACACATGAAGGGAATGGGAGTTTGTTATAATTGTGGAGAAAAGGACACTAAGTACGTGATTTGAAGGGTAAGAAAAATGTTTCAAATGTATAGTGATTCATCTGCAAAGATTTGGGACACTACATGAATCAATTTCCCAATCATCATAGTATACCCAAAATGATGCTATTGGATAATAATTAAGTTATGATATTACTGCAGATAAAGAGGAATAATTAGTGTTCTTTTATTTTTATTAATTAATTATGTAATTTTAGTGTTGTATCAATGTTTTATTGATTATATAAATTATGGAAATAAATAAGGATTGTATTTCAGTGTTATTTAATTGAGAATTTGAGATTGTGTGGTACCAAGAAATGTGACTCAATAGTAGGTTGAACTTTTGGGAAAATATATGGTTGAGAGAATGATAAACCTTAATATGGTCATGATACTGAGGTAGTGATTTTTGGGATAATAGATGATTGATTTGGATAAATTATATTATATATTCTTGATTACCTTGGAACTAATTACTTGTATTTTTTTTAATCATTTATGGAGATTGCAAAATTTTTGGATTTAAGGAGTATATCTGGTATTTTGTGTTTTACAGAAGGAATAAGTAATTTCATACCTATTCAAAAAAGGTTTTATGATAATTCAGGTTGTTACCATGACTTAAGAGAATACATTATGGAGGTATTCACATGTTATTATGTGGAAAAGAAGATCTTCATTATGTTTAACTCCCATATAAATTTTTGGATTGTGAGTTTGGACACAAGTATTTTGTATAAGTCTAAAGGTTGGAATGGAGTAAGTTGAGTGCTTGTTTTTTGTTTATGGTTAAAGTATAATTTATTTTATACTTGGAACTAACCTTTTGGATTTCAATAAGCATATAGAGGGTCAAGGAAATACTTGTGGGCCTTACGATTTATAAAATGTGATTTCGGAATTAAAAAAATATTTTGAACATTCATTTCCTAATGTGTGGGATGAAGTGAAAATAGATCGAATCACAACAAAATGATGAGATTATGATTATGATAGGTAATGAAATCTAGTATGTTTCTTATGTTCTTATCTTGATAGTAAATTAATCCCTCCTCTTCAAAAAAATAGTATCTAAAAAATGTGTTATCATAATACCTTTTTTTAACCAATGATATTTTAAATCATCATATATTTATGGCTTTGGGGCCCTCAATTTTACATTTATTGTTTACCTATTTGTGATTGATGACCTCAATCACTCCCTATAAATATTTGAATTTTTCCTCCAATTTTATGTCTCTAATTTCCACCAATGTTCTCCTATTAAAAAACCTAATTTTTTGGTGACTTTTTCATTTCTCTTTCCCTCTTATTAAGACTAAATTTTATTTACCCTATTTTCGATGTGGATTTTCCACAAAAGTATTTTCTATTTTCAACATTTTATTTTTGAATAAAAAATTCAAATTGTGAGTACACAATTTATTTAAGGAGGGGAGAATGTAACGCCCCAATATTTCAAAGTATGTTATCTCTTTAAAGTAATTTAATTTCTTATATTGCACGCAACACCGACTTGGCTGGAGTTATACACAAGATTGAGTTTATGTGAAACAACACGTTAATGTTATAATTATTTAAACGATATATTTATTTATCAATTAAATATTTTCATATGAATAGTAATAAATAAATTTTAAATTTTATTTATATTTTTTATAATGAAATGTATAATTTTTCTTAAAATAGTCTTATATTTTGAAAAACTATTTTCTTAAAATAACTAATTTTTATATACTTTTGTGAGAAATAATAAAATTAATTTTAGATACTCCTAAGAATTTAATTTGGTAAAATATACTTTATTTTTGAATTCAAATTATCAAAATTAGCTTAGGCTGAATTTTTGGTATTTTTTTGAAAACATTCATTTTTTTATGAGTACTGAAAAATACTGCATAATACATAAAAACCAAATTTTTTATTTAAATAATTATTTTTAATTTAAACTTATTTTAATGATAAAATAGATAAAAAAATACCTGTATTAGTCAAATTTAATTCATTTTAGTAATTTTATAATAAGATTAGAAATATAAAATTTTATAGAACTTTTTAACGTATTTTACCCACCATCTAAGTACATTTGAAAATTTTCATAAAACGTAATTTTACCAATTCTGTGAATTGAATTTCAAAAATCCAAAAGACACGGTTGACATCAATAAATAAAATTTGGTTCAATAGGATGAAAAAAATTTGAATAGTAACTTTTGAATTTTATTTACCACGGTTAAAAGTAAATAGGGTAATTAACGGTACAAAAATATTATAATAATATAAAATTACCAAAACACTTTTTCTAATTATATTGGATAAGTGTTTCTCGACAAAAATAATATTTAGGATAAAAATATGATCATTTTTTATTCACTTGGGTAAGATTATGACATTTATTATATTTTATTTAAAGAATAGTTAAAAATGTTCAATTCAAATTTAAATAACTAAATAATTTTTAATATAGTGTTATACATAAGATAAATTAGAATATAATAATTCATTAGAAAGATAAAAATATTTCATACATCCTAGTATTTTATTTATAATTTTTATACATTAAATAGTTAAATTTATATTTGATACAACGATGATGTAGTAATTATCTTATTAATGAAAGATTAAAATAATTGATATTATAAATATTAAAATAAATGTAAATTGAAACATATGATTCCATAAAAGAATTTTAAATTTTAATATGACATGTTAGGGTTGATTAAATTTTTTTTAAGTAATCAAGTTGTTATATCTTTCACAAAAAAACAAATACTAAATAGTGTCAAAATTTATATAAATGAGTTTTTAAAACAAATACTATTTTATTAAATGATATAATATTCCTAAAAATATTAAATTCAGAAAAATAACTTAAATAATGTTAGATATTTAATTAATAAACCACTTTATGTTATCATGACATTTTATAGTATGTTTATTAACCATATAGTGTAAGAATACAAGAAGACACGGTAAGAGTTAAACTACTTAACTAAGGGTAAAATCTAAAAGATAAGGTTAATATGGTGACATAAAATTGTCCAAAACCTATTTTCTAAAAGTATTTAGACCCATACACCTTATCCTATAAATAAATCCATTTGGGGAAATTAAAAACAGAAAATGATTTTATAATAAAATAATATTTCAAACTCTTCTTAAAATGCCCCTCACCTCTCTTATAAAAGGGTACTTCCCCTTCTCTCAAATTCACACCTCCAAATCCATTTGGATCAGCCAAACCCTGATCAAATCACATCCCAACTTCCCTCACATAAACTTAGAGGTATTAACTTGAGAAAAAATCCAACATAAGGATTCCTTTTTTCCAAATCAAAAGGAAACACCTGAAGAAGAGGTAATTATTTTATCTCCTCTTTCAATGTTCTTTTCTTCTTATAATTCCTATTTCTTTGTTGTTATCATACTAAAATAATAAATTAAGTGAATTATACTTTATTATATGTGATTATAACTATGGTACAACCATATTCATTACTATATCCATCCTATGTATGACAAAGTCACCATACGTGTGTACGTATGGCTTAACGTCTCCACGTCGTGGTGTAGTTTGTTATTCAACACTACCTTATTTGGATGGGTATAATAATGACTATAATTAATTTAAATAATGAATATACCATGTTAAATATTTTTTATATTTAATATACTATCCAATTAAACATTGTTTTACCATTAATAGAATGATATTGTTGCTCGTGCGTACGTATGGTTACCGTCTCCATAACGCGATGAGATTCATCTTCAACGATCACCCTTCAAGAATTTTTTTAAAAATATATATTGATTAATTATGTGGTATATGAAATAATATTTCTACTATAATAATATATATTTCTGTAGATAAATATATGTCAATTACTTACTTCCGTACTATAAGATAGGAAAATGGAAACAACGTTCATACGTACGTATGGACTACTGTCTCCATGAATGGTGTTTCCATTTCATATATTTATCTATTATACATATTTATATTCTGAATATATATGATATATAAATCATGTTTTATATTCTGTAAGTATGTAAATCATGATCTAAGTGATATGATCAAGAATAACAAGTTAAAACACATATGATAAAGAAAATGATCATTACCTGAAATGTTACTTTAACATGAAAATTATTATTAAATGGGTAGTATAAATTAATAAATGAATAATATATGATATAATAAATATTAATATGGTTCTATTATAATTTAATAACATACTATGGTAATTATACAGAAGTTTAAACGTATCCTCAACTAAAGGAAAGTACAAGGTAAGGGTTAATTCCACAATCTCATTATTATCTGAGATTGTTTATATGTAAGTATTTTATGCGACATATTTATCATCCATGTCCATGTTTCATAATAATTTTTTCAAAAGTAATATTTTAAGGTTTTTTTTCAATGAATATTTAGCAAGATCATCATTTTAAATGTTTTAATGATTTATTTTTCTAAATATTTTTAATTAATGACCATGTTTTCAAAATGATTTTAAGGATTTATTTATATAGAAATGATTGATTTAAAATTATAATTACTTTAAAAAAATTTCAAAGTGGTATGGGACACTTTTATTCAAAAATAACTTTTAAATTATTTTCTTTATATATGTTTGACTTTTAAATGATTTCAAAAAAATGGATATTTCTCTCAAAGAGTTTTACTGATCATTTTCAACTTGGTCAACATCATTTAATGAATATTATTAGTGATTGAGTTTAATTTATTAAAATTAAATATTTCATATTATATTGAATGAGTTATGATATTTTTGACTATGTATGTTCTATTTTTATACCATCCATGGTTTATTGTTAAAGTATTGACATTCCGTATACTAAATTTAATAAGAATGTTTATGTTATGTTTCAACATTTCTATATGATAAATGCATTGGAAATAGTAAGTTACAGGTGGGGCCTACTATATCCCCTCAATGCATAAATAGGTCTCATGAGACAAATTAGTTTCTATGCACAAGGCCTTGAAAAAATTTATATTTAGGGTCTTGGCATGAGGCCTTGACTTTCTAGTTAAGATGTATGGCATTATCCATTTCATCATTATGAGATTAGTTATTAATGCTACATGTAATTATTTTACTAGTATAATATCCATGTGAATAATTAAATGAAATTATTTGATTTATATTTTCCATATTTTTCTGAATTTTATGTTTAAAGGGATTGTATTTTAATTTTATCCCTTTCTATAAAAGTTTATGATTATTTATGATATCTTCCATTATATTGTTTATCCTTAATGAGCATTTGAGATCACCCCTTTCTTATGTTTTATTTTACCAGGATGCTTATAAGTGTATTATTATTTATATACAGGTTTAATATAAGATAATAATGGAGTTCTAAAAGGATTACCTATGTTGTGTTCTATGTTAGAAATTGTAATGTAAAGTTCACGTATGTAATCTATTTTCAATAAATGCTAAAATGATCGGTCTTTTAGGACTTGATTTCTTGTAATCATGCCAATGTATTAAAATAATGCACCAGCTCTGGGCTAACTGGGGTTGCGTTGTTATAACGGACATTAACAAAGTACACTTATTATCATTATTATGTAAAAATCCATTAGATAAAATAATATATTCATACTTCTTATGTTGTTTAGGTGTTTCTTTAATACCATAATTATATTTAACTAATTTACATAATTTAATTTCAATATATTACATATAAAACCTTCATATTATTCCATGTAAATTTATTTATTTAAATTTCCATATAAAAATACAATTTTAATATCTGTTTAATGAACACATAAAATATTTATTGAATTTAATGCCAAATAATATCTGTATTATTGTAATTTGAACTTAAGGAGTATAAGTATCAAAATAACCAATACATTCTATTATTTAAACCTTTCATTACTAATCTAGCTTTAAAAACCTTAACGTTATCATTGGAGACTTTCATGCTTCTAAATAGACATTTACAACCAATATTATTTAAATATTTTAAGAAATTTGTAAATACTCAATTGTTATTTACCATAATATAATATATTTCATCATTAAATTATTATTTATAGAATTCAACATGTTTTTAATATAATTTATACAACTCTAGATTCAAAAATTACATTCTCTTTTCTGTGCATTATTCCATATTATTTATTGTAATTATCTGTAGGAAAAAAATAATTTAATTATTGTAGTTTCATTTTTAGTTATTTTTTTAATGGAAACTCAAAAAAATACTAAACGCCCCCATTATTTAAGATAATAAAAGTTTGGTTTCATCCCTATAAACTCTATCTCACAAATAGTTATCATTTAAATTTTTTTATTGAGACTGATCCCTCATATCTTCTTTATTGTTTGAACTACTCTATGCAGTAGAAATCTAAAATGATAACTATTACCCTATATGGGATGACTAATACTTAGATTAGTTCAAGAAAAACATGTGTATGTCCATAATATGTGAGGTATGAGTCTTAAGAAATAAAATTCAATAATAACTATTCTATAAATAAAGCCAATGAGGATTATAGTTGTCTATAACTTTCTCCTTTGGCTGATTTCAAAGGATAAAACCTACTATAGTTGAGTAATTATTTTCTTAAATTCAATTTCCCATTTCTATCAAAGAAAACTGAAATTATTTGAAATAATAAAATATTGGGTTCTCTGAATTAGAATTATCTATAAATTTCACCTTTGATAATGAATATCATATATGTATTTATTTTTTTATTATACAAAATGAATATTTTATTAACCTAATAGGATGGATATGAATTGAAAATAAGTATGCACTAATTATTTGAAAGAAGGGTATGAATATTGACCTAAAGAGTTCATCAAGTTTGTAATATATTTTTCATACGACCCTTCTCAAATCCATTATCTTTTTTTACATTTTTTTATTCAAGAGAAATTATTCTAGAAGATCTGGAATAAATTTTGATTTGTTATAGAATAGATCATAGATATAAATGTTAGACTAAACGTGACAAAAAATTGAACATGAACACTTATTGGGATGATATTTTGTTTTATGGATGATTTGATATGAATACCAGTTTCAAATATGATAAAGATCTCTTGCAAGAAATGAAAATGTAAATTAAAAATGATCTTCATGATTGTCCAAATTTGTTTGATAAGTTAAAGAGTTGTGCTAAGATACCATTGTATAACAACCATACTAAATCTACAACATTGTCTGCTGTATTAAATTTATATAATTTGAAATTTGGTCACGGATGGAGATACACCAATATTACAAAACTACTTGGTATCCTGAATTATATTCTTCTAGAAGAAAATAAAATTCCCAGTCAAACATATGATGGTAAATGAATTCTACATTAAATGTGAATGATCACTAAAATATAAACCATTTTCCAAAATATTGCATATTGTTTTGTAAGGACCATGAATCACTAATAAAATGTCCAAATAGTGGAAAATATCGATGCAAGAAAAATTAATCAATTATTTATAAGGTTTTATAGTTATTTCCTTTCACTCCAAATTTTATAAGCTTGTATGGATGTCAAGAAACCATGAGACAAAATTAAAACACTCTACCATGGTTATGAATAAAGCATAAATATATTATGATGTATCTTACTATATCTAGACAAAATAAACTCAGTAATGATATTGATGTCTATTTTTTATCCATTGATAAAATATCTAAAATTAATGCATGATAAAGGTTTTATACTGTATGATGATCATTGAAGTTAATAATTCAAAATGATAGTAATGTTTTATGGATGATAAATGAAATTCCTTCATATGTAAATTTATCAGGATATAGAATTAAAATAATGTTGGGGTGTCCCATTTTTGAATAATTCACACACTCAATTTAGTTGAAAAATTCATCAAAGTCTAGGTTTTAAAGTCATCATAAATTTTTACCTCGATGATATAAATATTTATCATGGACGACAGCATTCGATGGGAATATTGAACAAGGTACAACATTTTCTCCACTAACAAGTGATAAACTTTTTGATAAAGTAAAAGATATTGAAATTGTTTTTGATAAACCATTTTTGAAAAACCACACAAAATTAGGTTGGTAGAAGTGATCAGTTTTATTTGAATTTCCATAATGGAATTGTTTGTACATTAGAAAATTTCATGATTTCATACATATAGAAAAAAATGTATTTGATAGTTTTATAAAAACATTACTAAATGTTCCTAGAAAAAATAAATATGGAATCAAGGCTTGGATAAACATGATTGAAATGGGTATAAGAGACGATTTGGCACCAGTGAACGGTAATGGGTGGAATTTTCTTCTTCTGGTGGCTTATACTCTATCCATGCATGAATAATTAAAAAATTTTCTTTTCATTAATAGTTTAAAAGTTCCAAAGGGGTATTAATAAAATATAAATAATGTCATGTAAATGAAGAATTTGAAGTTATAGGGATTAAATAACATGAATTCAATGTTTTGATGTATGATTTGATTCCAATTTATTTCTATCACATTCTTCTTAAAAATATATGACATACATTAACCAAAATCTTCTCCTTTTTCAAGTAGTATGTAGTAAAGTTATATACCCAAAGAATTTTACAATCATGAAAAAGGATGTTACAGTCATATTATGTGAATTATAAATGTTCTTATTACCATAATGCATTGATATGATGGTCCACCTAATGGTTCACTTGTTTAGAGGGTTTCAACTATGTTTTCCTATCCATTATAGCTAGATGTACCCCAGTGAATAGTATAGAATGATTTGGAAAGAGTATGTCAAGAATCGAAGGCATCCATAAGGTTTTATTGAAAAATGATATATTATTAAGGAATTTGTTAAATTCTATGTCGATTACCTATCAAATATTGATAGAATCGACCTCTAATAGTCTCGTCATAGAAAACTCATTATGGGTGAATGGATTTTAGAAAGATATGTTGTTAGAATTATCTTTATAAAGTGGGAGAAAGTGAACCTTTACATTTTACATAATAGTGTAGATGTTGATCCATATGTTGAAGCCAAAAATTCAATTCGTAGATATTTGTATCCATCAAGGGATGAAGAATGGATATCAATTACATATAATCAATAGTTTATAAGATGGTTCCAATATCAAATTTATAAGGAGTTATTTGAATATCTGAATTCAATTGTTGAATGAATTCTATGGCTTTCGAGGTAACCAAATGAAAGTTTTATATCTTATACTGGTTTTATAATCATTTGATATATATTCTATACAAAATAATAGGATGACTATAGTATGATGAAAAATAGTAGAGTTATTCTTATGGATGTATCAATACACTATCTAGTTCCAAGGAGAGAAATCCAATTTATTCAATTGTCTAATATTTTTTAATTATTTAATAGATATAGAAGTTTGATTATAAAACATTTCAATTGCTGATTTTTTATTGCAAATGGGTTGAAAATATGAGTGTAGTGAAATTTGATGAAATAGGATTCGTGGAGGTGAATTTTAGTATATAAGAAAAAAAAGATGCAGCATTCATGATTAAATACAAGGAGTTCAAGTATTTCATTCTTCATATATATAAAACAAGAATTGGTTGATTTTTCTTCTCGTGAATAAAACAATTGTCGGGTAAGATGAAAATTCAATTAAGGAAGAGCATTTCATTGAGAGATCACAATCAGTTCATGTTGGTTTCATTATAGACAATGTCTTGTATATTATAGGGGACAAAGAAGATTGGATTTTAGATTCTAGATAGAGTATATAAATCCCTAAAATTTTGAAAAATAGAAATAATGCTTAGTGAGATGTTAAAAGTGTTTTTTAATATACTATATTTTTCTTCATAATTTTATATGTTCTCTATAATATTAACATAATAAAAATTAAATGTTTGACTAGTCAAGGAGGAAATGTATTATTCACATTATGATGTTACCAATCCCATAGACTAATGAACTATAATGTAGGAAACCATTTGGAAAGATGTAAAGGTAATTTTACAATATAGTTTCCCGATTTTACCTAAAATTTATATTATGAAATGTTGATTTAATTTTCATTATTCTTGTAGAGTTTATTTATTTTATAATATTATCATCAGTATTTCATGTCTTTATATTCCAAAACATCAGTATAATTATTATCCCTAAATAACGTTTCACTCCCATAGTATTGGAATTTAACACTTTCCTTAAAGTTACCTTCACTTCATTTACAGGAAGAGTAACAGTGTTCCCTCTACTCAATCACAGAGACAATATGATGTTTTGACATTAAAATTTTTGTCTATAGAATTAATTTATTATTTAATATTTATGTTTAATTTATTTATTTTTAGTATTACTAACATAATTTTTTTTATACAAGTAGGTTATTTTATTTGAGTGGGGATGGTTTTTTCTATGCTTCTTATTCTCATGGGAGATTAGACTATGAGTCTGCAACTGAGATAATGACAATAAGGAAATGGGTCTAAAATGTATATAACCATCATGGAAAGGTGTATTACTAAAAATTATTTAATTAATTTTTTCATAATTTTATATTCTTTTTGTAAGTTAATTTCCTTATCATTATTATCTAATAATTATTTAGTTTTTTTCAAAGATCATTTGGGAATTCATGTTTTTCTTTCAACTATAGGCAACAATCCAAGAAAATATAGAACATTTATTTATGAAAAAATTACCACACTTTCCATTCTCTTTATTTTTAAAACTACCTTTACTATATATTGAGTCAATGTTCATAGCTGAAAAACCATTCTCATTGTTGAAAACCAAAAGAGTATAGGAATCTATCGTGTTTGTTATGTCATGATACACCACAATGAAAGGAAAAGGAACACATCGTAAAATTGGTAGTTCTGATTATTTTGATACTTTAGTACAATGATTCATAAGTCATTTGGGATGTGTATGAATCAACTGCACCTCAATCTGATACACAATGTGACTTGTATGATTACAAGTGAATAATTTTATTTAAAATTGTTATTAATTATAGTAAAAAAGATAAGTGACATACTCAAAACAAAGAAAAAAAATTAAGACTATTTGATACTTTAGGAAAGTAATCCATATGTAATTTTTGACATGTATGAATCAGATCAACCTCAATTAGATATACGATATTATGAGTATGACTCAATGTTTCCATTATCAATTTAAAATTGACATTTTAGTTCAAAAAGTGTCACACACTAAAAACTAAAAAAACACACTCAAATTATCTTGATAATCTAATAAAAATATTAATAAGTCTTTTAGGCATGTATGAATTAGTCTCACACAAAACTGATGCAATATGATACGGGTATGACTGAAGGTGCATTTTTCGAGTTTAAAATAACATTTTAGTAAAAAAGACAAGTGATAGACTAAAAAAGAATAAAATGCATTATTATTATTTTTAATAATCAATTAAAATGATCTATAAGTAATTTGGGATGTGTAGTAATAAATATCACCTCAATTCAATGCATGGTGTTCCCGATATGACTCTAAGTGTGTCTTTTTATTTAAAATTGACATAAATTTTAGTAAAAAAGACTACTGATGTACTCAAAAACTAATAAAATGAATTAGGGTTAATTTTATACTTTAATAAAATTATCCATAAGTCATTTTTTATGTTTATGAATTAGCCACACCTAAAATTGATACACAATGTTCCTGGTATGACTCCAAGTGCTTATTATCAGTTTAAAATTGACATTTTAGTTCAAAAGGTTTCACTCACTGAAAACTAATAAAATGCACTTGTATTGTACTTATAATTTAGGAAAATGATTCATAATTCATATAGATGTGAAACAAATAGTATAATGACATACTGAAAAATTATGTGACCCGTATGACTCAAAGTGTGTGTTTCTGATTAAAAATGACATTTTAGTAAAAAATACAAGTGACATACTCAAAACTAATAAAACACATTCGTATTATTTTTATACATTAAGAAAAAAAATCCATTACTCATTCGGGTTGTATATAAATAATTTTAACTACAATCTGATGTATATTATCACCAGTATGACTCCTATTGTGTCATTTTATTAAAAATTAACATTAATATTAGTAAAAAAGAAAACTAACATACTAAAAACTGATCAAAAATATTTTATTATTTTCATACTTTAGGAAAAATATCCATAAGTAATTTTTTATGTGTAAGAATCATCAAAAACTCAATATTATACATGATGTGGTATATATGACTCAAAGTATCTGTGATCAGTATAAAATTGATAGTTTAGTTCAAAAAGTGTCACTCACAAAAACCCAATAGAACACTACGATTATCTTGATAAACTAATAAGAAGAATCATAAGTCGTTTTTTATGTGTAGGAACTAGTATCATGTCAACCAACATAAAATGTGACCATTATGACTCAGAGTGCATGTTTACAATTTAAAATGAAATTTTATTAAGAAAGACAAGTGACGCACTCAAAACCAAGAACATACATTCATATTGTTTTGATACTTTAGTAAAATGATCCCTAATTTATTTGGGATTTGTAGTAATTAATCTTAAAATAGTCCAAAACACAGTGTGACTGATACGATACCATGTGAAAATTTTAATTCAAAAATGGCATTAATTTATTAAAAAAACACAACTAACCCACTCAAACCTAATAAAATTAATTTAAATTTTTTTAAACATTATTAAAATAATACATAATTCATTTTTAAAATATATAAATTATCATAACCTTAATCATATACGTGATGAACTCGGTATGACTCAAAGGGTATGTTATCTATTTAGAATTGACATTTTCGTTCAAAAAGTGTCACTCATTTAAAACTAAGGAAATGTTCTTATATTGTATTGATAATTTAGTAAAATGATTCATAAGTAATATTTACATTTAATAATTGGTCTCAAGTAAAACTAACACATGGTATGATGAATATGACACAAAGTATGTGTTCCCAGTTTTAAATGACCTTTTAGTGAAAAAGAAAAGTAACATACTCAAGACTGATAAAAACATTCAGTTTGTATTTATACTTTATTAAAATTATCCCTAAGACAGTTGGGATGTGTAAGAATCAGACTGAGCTTAATACGATGAATATTGAGACCAGTATGACTCCAAGTACATATTTTTATTTACAATTAACATTAATATTAGTAAAAAAGACAACACACATACTGAAAACTAAGAAAAATTATTCATATTATTTTTATAATTTAAAAAATTATCCACAATTCATTTTTTATTTTTAGTAATTAGATTCATTTCAATTTGATACACGATGTGCTCGATATGACTCAAAGTTCCCGTAATGAGTTTAAAATTGACTTATTTATCAGGGCTATTAAATGTTATAATAAATGAACTCTTTATTAGTTCTTTTCTAGTGTTGATAAAATCCTATGGATTTTAATCATTCTTCAGTATTTAGCGATTCTCTAGTGCTCGTAAGGGATTTTTGTATAGCTTTAAAAGGCTACTTTTATAGTAGTGAAGTCTTTGGTATAGTCATTTTGGGAAGAAGGGGAAGTTATATCCTCAATACATAGGCCATTTTGAGATACCTTATTGGTTTGTTAAGGTGGAATATTGATTTTCTATTCCACCAAGTTTCATTTTAGTTCATAATGTATTTCGTGTATCTCAATTGAAGAAGTATGAACTTGATACTAACCATGAAATTTGATGGGATCATGTTGACCTAGAGTCGGGTACTATGTCGGTTCATATTTCGGTACATATTTTGGCTCGATAAGACAAAGTAGTAAATGGGAAAAGTATCAGTCTAGTGAAGGTTTTATGGAAGAATGGTTAGATTCAACAAGAAATGTTTCAGTTTGATAGGTAAATGGTGTAGCAATGTCCCAAACTCTTTTAGGAAAATTGATGGTTTTATACATTCCAATGATGGGAAGACCAATGGTGGGGAGAATGTAACACCCCTAATTTTGATTTTTTTTTCCCCTTTATTTATTTATTTTAAGTGTACAAAGTAATTGGGTTATGTTTAGGGACATTAAAAGTAAATTTGGATAGTTTTTAGGATTTTTGGGGGTGAACGGTTTGAGAATGGTTAGTAGTGACCATGAAACACCTCTCAATAAATCGAGAAACTAAAATAGTGGCCATCAGTTATGTTCATGTTAAGGTACATTATTTTTCTAAACCATGAAAATTCCAAAGAGAAACTATTAAATGATGGAAAAAAAGAAAATATCATGGTTTACACATTGTTTTTCTAACCACGAAAGATTTGTATTCGAGGGGTGTTTAGAAGTGGTGTCTCATGCATGGTTTGCACATGGTTTTCCTAACCATTCACCCTAACCATGCATCATAATAAATGATATCCTAGAATCATGTATCTAACCATTTTTACCATCAAAACCACTTATTTTCCCATAAAATTTTCATAACTTGAACTTTTCTTCCTCCCAAGTCTAGATACACAATTCCTTTTGATCCAAGAGTGATTACAAGGTGAATCTATAAGTGTTGGAGGCCAGGATGTGTTGGTAAATTCTCATTCATCATTTTTTCTATATATATCTTCTTCTCCTCTATTTTGAAACTATATATATAGTTTTTATAGGATAGATCTAGGTTTTATCATGGGAAACTTGATGAGATCTTTTTTTATTGAAGCTAACAAGATCTATGTTCTAACCTAGAATATCTAAGATGAGTTTTGATGTTTTTGTGTCATTCATTTTTTTACAAATGTTTGGGAGTTAGTTGGCTTCTCTCTCTGCTCCTCTTGATTTTAACTTGAAGGATTGATTTCAAATTTATTTGTTTGTTTGAATTTTTTTTGAAACAAATGGTGTGATTGGATGGAAATACTTGATTGAATTATGGTTTTGAAAATCATGTGATTTGGATAGATTTTTAGAAAATGATTGTTTATAATTTTTAAAAATGGATTTTAAGAATAGGTTTGGTTTGATGTAAATAATGTATTTGTTGAAATTCTTACAAAAATGGCAGAAATGATTTGATTGAAATGGTTTGACGTGATTTGTACATAATAGTTGGGAATGAGTTGAATGGGATGGATAATGGTTGTGAAGTTCCCCAATCAAAGGGATAGATTATGGATGTGATGTTACAAAATTAGGGGTAACACCAAAATTTTGTTTGGGTGAGTTGTGTTTTTGTGTAGACATGGAATAGTACATGAAAAAACAAGAATTGAGAAATGTTTCAACATATTTGTTATTGAAATAATTGAAAAATGGTTTTAAAGGACAGTTTGGTTTCTTTCCTTGGAAAATTGGTTTTTTGGATATAAACTGATTTCATTTTTTAAAACGTTTTATAAATTGTAACAATTAGTTTTATCCAAGTGGTGTGAGTTGGTAAGTCATTGGGGAAATCCTACTAATTTTTATAATCATTAATTTCTTGGGAACTATGGTGTGTTTGCATATGTTATATATTGAGACATATGTAAAGTAAGGTATCCCAACTATTTAGTGATTCTTCTTGATACCTTGGGTGGGACTTGTGGGTTTGGATCTTGTAGCCTTTTATAGTTGATGTGTAGTGTCTTTGGGATTTTTCATATGTTGGTTCATTTTATTATACCACTTTGAGTCTATTTGTACTCTAATTTTTTTTTTGGGTTTTACTGACTTGTATTTCTATAATCATGCATCAGATAGTGGGTTTGTTTTTTATGGTTATCATGGTTTGATTTTTTTGTCTTGAAATGGAAAATCATTCCCCAATTGTTTATGAATACCTTGAAATTTATTGTCATCCAATGGTGTCTTGGAGATATCACCTAAGTCTAAGTCACACCCATTACTTCTCAATCCAATGAGGATTTTATACATTTCAGACCATTCCCTAAGGAAACTCTAGCATTATAAAAACACGGATATCCATATAATGAAAAATAAAAAATTTCAATACACAATCAACCAGTATTAGTGTTCAATAACCATCAAGAATTTCTACAAATTTCCCCACGTTAATAAAATGGATAACATGATCATAACCCATTCAGGTAATTAAGGTGGATGGTTAAAAAATACATAGTCAAATTTTAAATAATTGTCAATATTGGTATAACAATATATGAAACACAAATACCTTTCTTCATTTTAGTTAAAGGGATATACCAACAAGAATGTACCCAAGTGATAAAGGCACCTTCTTTCCATCCAAAATACATAGGATCGATTCCAGGTAGGGATAAAATTCTTAGCGGTACTGTAGCACCACTGTATCAACCACGGTACTATAGGAAGTACTATAGCAGCCGGGTACTATAGCAGTACTATTCACTAAAGGGCCCTTTTGTCCAAAAAATTGGCTTTCATTCCCTTGGGCGTTTGATTTATGTAATGGGTCTTCCTCTACCTAGTCAAAGGACGTATCTAATTTTCATTAATAATAAAATGAGGATTCATCCCCAACCTTTAAAAAAATAAAAAAATAAAAGGGATAACATGGTTATAACACATGAATATAAAGAAGGAAGATAGTTTCAAAATAACTTAACCTCGGTGAAATAAAGGAAATATATAAGGGTGTTGACAAAAATGAAAAACACCCCCATAAAAGGAATTCTTCAAATGGTATCACAAAAGAAGGGATGAATAATATGTTTATTTGATATAATGATATCCATCTGCAAAATGATAAATATTTTTATTATGGGAAAAATCATAAAAAATAAATCCCACTAGTGTAAATCCATTTGAATATAAAAAGGAAAATAGACGCGAACACATAAAATAGGTTTTAAAAAATATTTTAAAATTTTACATAAAATACAAATTTACATGTCATTATCAAAAGTAACTTTTGAAAAGGTGAAGTTAAATATTTTTCAAACCTTTACATTTTAAAATAATCTATAATAATGGTTCCTTGAAAAATAAAAAAAAATTATCTATAGAAAATGTGTATCTAAATATAAAACATTTTATTATGAAATATCATTTTTAATAATTTGAATGTACTTTTATTTGAAATCCAAAATGTAAAAAAGAGTAATAAAACCTTAATTTTAATAAAATTAATTTTATTAAGCAGGATTATAAAATACCATAAAATAAAATATTATCATGGGATCACCAAAATATAGAATAAAAAAGTTCAAGTACAACTTTTCACTCAATTAATTGAGATAATTTCATTAATATCTTTTATGGGAAACATGCTCTATGAATAATGAAATATTTTAAAAATATTTTTTATTGTAAAAATTTAAAAAATTAGAGATTAACACATAATAAAATCAAAGTTTTGGATGTTTCCAATATATATGAAAAAAATTTGTATGTTCTCATGTCTCCATGAGTTGAGAAATTCAAAAGGAATTTGAATTTTCAATTTCAAGACTGGTAAAATTTTGATGAGAGATTCATAATGGAATTTTTAGAGTTATAATGTATCAAAGAAATTTTTATGACCTGGAATGATGATTGATAAGTAACTTGGAAGATTAGGTGAGGCTCAGGACCTTTGGGATAAACTTTTAGGGTTTGATGGGTTTCTATCCAAGGTGCATGGCATGCAGTGAATGGTTAAGGGGAAATCGTGTGGTGACCTTATGGATGGATGAACTTTTAATTCATATTATAAGGAGAATGGTTATATATCATAGTTAGTATATAGTTAAAATCAAACAATGTGAAATTTCAGAGGAAATCATTTGATGTTGCAGATGTGGTCACATAGTTGATGCAAATTTTGGAAATTTAAATGGTCAATTCATGCGAGGTCTATTTCTTGGGAATTGGGGTGTACACATTTAGCACAAAATATAAAAAACTATATAGCTAAACAATGTTTCCTATTAAAAAGGGGGAAATTTAAAATCCTCCATCCCCCAACTTTTAAGATAGGGAATCTATATTTCTCCAATATTCTCTCCTATGTAAGCCGTCTCTCCACTGCCTACATTCTCCTCTTCAATATCTTTCAAAGAGGTGTTCTTGGTGGATTTCTTCTACAATTTGAGGTAATATCCCACCTCTGATAGCCACTTTTCTCTTCCCCCTCCCTTATCTCTAATTTTTATTTCCCCAATTAGGGTTTTTTATTTTAATTCTGTTATATCGTGGTGGAATTAGATAATGGTAATGGATCATTTGATAATCCTAGGAAGAGGATGTCATGGGATGTCGTCTACATGTTGTCACACATAGTTCCAGTGAGGCATGCCTCTATTCTAAATTTTCCATATGTTTTGGCATAAATTGAATTTAATTTCTTTTTTTTTTGCCATTTTATTTTGGGGATTTTTCCCATAATAGGTCCAGGTATGTGATATAGACCCTCAGGGTGCAGTTAGAAATCTTTCTATTATTGTATGATGAACCATTGAGTTATCCAAATCTATGCCAAGTTTAATTGAATTAAATGAATAATTATAAATGCAATAATTAATTAATTATTAGGTGTTTTGTTGAGTTAGTATTAAGGGTTTTGGAGGTAATATCATTTGATCAAGGGTGAGGTTGGATGCTCTTAGATGGGCCTTGGAAGTTGTAGCTGACCCTTGGAAATATTTGGAATGATTTGATAAAATGTAGGTTTTATTGCGTACTTGTCCTATAGAATTTTTTGTTTTTTATATATTTATGTAGATTCCCAGGAATTCCACTGAGGCTTTCTCCCTTATTTAATTTAATTAAAATTAATTATTTAATTTAATTTAATTTAATTATTTAAATGGATGAGAGCCAACAGTCATGAGCAGATTTTCTATGTTGGCTTGTTGACTCGGTCACTGATGGACAACGATAAAACCATTGAGGTACGGTTGGCCTAAATACCTACTAATAGGAGAGGCTAGACCTGAAAAATCTTTATATCCCTTGTATAGGGATTTGATACACCTCCAAGATGGGGGTGAACACATTCCTAAAAGACCCAGACTAAGTAGACCATAACAGGCCCCTTTTTGACTTCGATCTATTCGAACTCATCAATTTGTCGGTGGTAAAAGTGATCCTCTCCTCACTAATGTGACCAGGCCTAGGCGTGTAGACTATATAATGGCTGGTATTTGTTCATATGAGAGGATTGGCTTAGTATGTCCTTGAGGATTGAGATAATCCATTTTACATCTCTTGAATATTTCCTTTGTGGTGAGAGCATATATAGCTAGAAATATCGTGATACCTTTATAAGAATGTTGTGGGATGTGATTTCGATAGAGAATTTGGTGTCAACTAGATATTGAGACAAAACAAAGGACCCATGTTTCGGTTCCTTCACTACAGTGATAACCTTAGGCACCCATAGGGTTCCCATTTTGAGATATGACCTAAGTTAGTATATGTGGGAATAAGTAGATATGACTTTAGGGAGTCCAAAACTTGTTATACAATGGGTTAGGGATATGGATACTAATGGTTATAATTCTTATTCTGATTCTTGATATTAAATATTATATTGAGAATTTTTATGAATGAATGGAAACTCCCATATGGGAGGTTAGCTGAAATTCTTAAGGGCTTATGCCTCGGATAGAAAACACCTATAGGGAAGGTTGGATGGTATACCTATAGAAATTATTCCCCAGTTAAGAAAAATCCCAAACAGGGGGGGTATGTGATGCTTGATGGAGCTTCTACATATTTTAATCTCACATATGGATGGGTTTTTATATATTTAGTGCTAGATATGGATGGATTTTCCATATAGTTAGAGCTCGGATATGGTTTGGTTGCCTTGGATTTGGAGTAGGGATGATCAGGTAGATCATCACTTGATATCCTGGCTGGGGTCTTCCAATCGGAGTGCATAGTCTATGATATATTAGGTACCTTCTATCTATGGAGGTTTGTTTGTTCTAATATATTTATGTGATCTTGTCTCTAGGTTTTTAATAATATTTGGTTATTCCCAAATGAGAAAAATATATTAGGGGAGGCATGAGATGACTATAGAAAATCCCCATAGGGGAGGTTTTTGATAACTTAAGGAATAATGAACCTATTTGTTGGTAGTTTTTTATGGTTTACCAGATCACATGAATTCCTCAAAGACACACCTATATAGGGCCAAAGTAAGTATGGTTTATCAGGGTAATGGAATTAAGGATAAACATTAGTTTATTTTATTTATTTATTTTACATGATCATGTCACATGAATATATAAAAAAAATATGTCAATTATTATGGTACCATGTTGGTTCACCCATACTACTTTTTGTACTAACATCATGCTCAAGCCACTGGTGAACTTGGGTACTTGAAAAGAGGTTTTCTTTGATGAAATAACAATTTGAGATGAGAATTGGGGTTAATCAAAAATTATGTCTCAAATATATATGGATATTAAAATTATTTTTTCCTTATAATCATTTATATCTAGTGACTTTTATTTTCTTTATTTTGTTATTTATTTTTATCTAGCCCAACAGTCAGTCGGTGTATGTATTTCATGGATGTTCAGGCCTTTGTCACATTTCATTTATTATTATTGGACGTTTATTTATTCCAATAGACAATTATTATTTAGCATTTTAGATTGTGCTGGTTATTTTATATTTTATTATGCTTTTTTTATTTTTGGGGTATAGTCTCCCCATGGTACCACATTAAACCCCCACTATTATTCAAATTCTTGTTCTATATGGGTAGGATCACCTGACGTACTGTGGTGACCTTCGATCTAGGAAGTGATCATTGATCCCAGACACTAAGATATTAGAAAGTGTTATTAGATATTCCTTTTCTTTTTTATTACTATTTTTGGATATGGTATAATGGATATTTTGGAATATTATAGATCAGGTGATAGATATAGGACTAGTGCATTGAGAACACTTGTTCAAATAGAAATTTTAGGTTATGAGGGTTGGGATTTCTATTTTTCTATTTAATGCCATGGTTGTATTTTATTTTCACCATGGGTGAAGAAAATTTGGTTTGTATTTGATTACTTGTTATGGATTTTTCATCTTCTCCAATTAGTAAGAGGCCAATGGTTTTATCTTGACTCTTAGCCTGTAGAGGTATGAGGTCTCTCTAGGATCACATCATCTATTTAGTATTTACATGTTATAAGAATAGTATTTCTTGGTTTCAATAAAAACTAAGTATTAGTCATTTAAAGTTTAAAAGTATGCTCATATGATGTTTTCTTATATAAGAAAATTGGGTGAATTATAATTAAATGGTCATATGTTCATATGTATTTCCCTCTAATGGTAAGTCATGGGGAACTTTAGTGAGATGCTTGTTGAAAATGACGATGATGTTCTCCTTCTACATAGGAGGTTCAGTAACCATGGTGGGTCACTATGACACATGGTTTCTAAGATTTGGACCCCTTACAAGTGTTTGTTATTTAGTTTCAGCTATTTAAAGTAAACATAATATCCTATATGGTGTTTTACCATATATCTTAATATGAAATTTTACTTAACCAAACTATGTGTTTTCATTATCTTTCGATATGAATCATCTAGGGAAATTTATTTAGTAATGGAAAGTGTTGACTAACTAGACATGATCCTTGGGAGAGTAGTCTCATTGGTGGATGATCATGAGTATGGGTTCCCTAGTTATGGGAGGTGGTCATCATGTGATACTTTTCTATGTTATACCTTGTGAATGGGTGATTATCATGTTGATTTCATGAGACATTTGAGATAAGAGCATGGGAGACTCTCTATGAGTAGTGACCTTGTAGAGATAATATAATTGTAGGTCTAGGTGGTAGACCTAGAGGCACTTAGTTTTCACTTATACCCCAATTGATCGGCAGTTGGTTTGATAGAGGGATACCTTTAATAGGGGATAGCCTAGATTTTGTGTTTTCATTAGAAAATGAGGAATGGGTAGGTCATTTGGAATATGAGACTAGAACACAAGAGTTGATTGTAGTTTTTTTCATATTAAGGATGATGCCTTTGGTTTTTTAGGAATCACCTAGTGTGTTTGGGTATCAAGACTATTTTCAACTGGTGGGATTATTTATGTGTCGGCCCTATTGACTAGTGGGTTCACTTTTAACATAATTTTCAAAAAGTGGGTGGATTCTGGGGATAGAAACGACCTTGTAAGGTGAATGGTCATTTGATAGATCAATCCATATGTAAGATTCCCAATTTTGAATAAGAGTTCCAAGGGATCTCCTAGTGTGTTGATATTGATGTGTCCTAGAGCATGGTTATCTTGTATGAGAATGGTAGGACTCATAAGATCATGATTCAATTATTGGAATTAGAGAGTATTCATGGATGAGATGAGGGTTTAGGATGTGGATTTTATGCTCATGTTAATGATGAACTAGGGCTAGAAGGATGGTTTAGAATGTCCCTCCATATGAGAGGTGATGTCAGAAGTTGATCGGGTGTGATGGGATAATTGACATGAGGCTAGAAAATGACACACATTATCATGGATATGTGGTGCCAGAGGTTAGATATAGATTAGTGTGGTTCATGAGTAATTACATGTGTTTAGTCATAGAACATGTTTATGTGAATTTTAGAAGTGACTGGGGTTTTACATTCCAGTCATTATTTCTGGTTATAGAAAATGCATGGGTCTTGGTGACTAAGAGTTATTTCAATAGTGCAATTAGAAGGATTCTCCAAAGTTGGGGAGATGTATTTGATCATAATAATGTGACCCTCACATGAGAAGGGTTGGGGTCGTTACAATAGTCATTGGATGGTGGTTTTGGTTTTTTTATGTCAGTGGATAAATATATCCAAGAAGTATACGATTCTTTATTAAGTTCTAGGTTTGTTCAGATACAAAATTGGGGGGATTTTAAGTGTGGGTATCTATCGTGGGTTGGATTGTAATGATTTATAGGTATTGTATAGGGAATGTGTCACTTCTAACATTAGTTAATAGCAAAGGAATGGGTCAGTCGAGGATTCATCCTTAGTTTTAAACCAAAATTCAATTTGAGTATTCATTGGGTGTATCAGGATAATCACAGTATTCCTTCGAGGATGAATGTATCATGATCGTGGAATATTAGTGTACTAGTAGGAATAGATGAGTTATTTCATGATGGGTCTGCTTGAGGAGGTATGATTAATATATCCACATAGAATTAGAAATATGTGTTTAAGAACCATATCAAACATTTCTTATGGGATATCATAGGTGGATTTCAAGGATCATCTAGAGATTTTCAAGTAAAATTCAGTACAATCTAGCTTTGATACTGGTCATTTGAATTTTAACCATTTCAGATCAAATTTGATAACCAGGAGAGGTTTACCCATATGTGATCATTTTTTTAGAGTTGGAAACTATGCAGGGTGCATCACTAGAACATTGGGATAATTTCTTGATAGGAACTTTTGACAGTGGGAATTTTCATGGGTTGTAATTCGCTTTCTCATGTTATATCCTATGGTGGGGAGTACCATAGGTCGATTGATGAATCGGGAAATGACATGGTCAAGTATCAATTTAGACATGATTAGGTAAGTGTTTTATATGTGTTTCAGTTTTTTATATGATCATTGGCTTGTGTTTTGGTGTTTTAAGAACACTGTGTTCAATGTGCCACATTATATGCATGTTGGATATTCAGAATTGGAACGCGTCTATAATATTAGAAATTCATGACCAAGGTATTTTTGTATGTTCGGTTGTTTGTAAATTGAGACTTATTGAGGAGAAATAATTGTTAAGGTGGGGAGGATGTAAGGTCATGTGTCTGTATGAGTTAAAAATTTAAGGACTTTCAATTTTCAATTATTAGATGGGTTAAATTTAAATCAGAGATTTAGAACAGAATTCCAAGAGTTAAAATGCCTTAAAGTTATGTCTCTAGACCTGGAATAGGGCATGGAAGTTATATAGGGTTATTAAGTGAGTGTTAAGAGATTCATCTTATATTTAAAATGTTATAGGGGTTTTTGTATAGGGTATATAGAATGGGGTTCATGGTTCAGGGGAAACCATGAAACACCCTGAGGCGGGATGAAATTTCAATTAATTTTCTATAAAGAATGGTTAGTTCACATGATCATTGTATGGTTAATATAAAACCATGTTACATTTTAGAGTAAACTATGTGAGGTGAAATATATGGTTATATGGTTGTAATATAGTTTGGAAAACTATGTGGAAAAGTTGTGCGATGTGTGTTACTTGGGCTGTGTGGGGGCAAGGTTGGTGTATGATTTAGAAAATAGTGTTTGAAAACCACGTTTCCCAATAAAAAGTAGAAAATTTATTATCCACCCTTTAAAACCTTTATGATAGTGTGGTTTTATTTCTCTCCACTTCTACCCTCACGCAATCCGGATCCCATCCCCCTTCCTTATCCTCTTCAATAACCTTCAAGGGTGTATTTTTAGTTCCATTACACAGTGTTTTGTGGTATGATTCCTCTTTTGGTAGCCTCTTTTATACTCCCCCTTTCTTATCTTGTATTTCAGGTTTCCTGAATTAGTGTTTTTCATTCTGATTCCACCAGATAATGGTGGAATTGGATACTAGTGATGGCGCTTTTTCTCTACCAAGGAAGAGGATATCACAATATGTTGTCTGCATATTGTCGAATGCATTTTGGTGCGGTATGCCTTCACTGTGATTTTTTTAAGGTTTTGGACTAAATTGAAAAAAAAATGACTTTTTTGGAATTTTAGTTTGGGTATTTCACTCAGCATAGGTTTTGGGATGTGAGAAGGACCCTCGAGGTGCTATTATATGTGGTTCTGGTGTGGCACAGCAACCCGTTGAGTTATTTGGATTTATACCTAGTTTGACTAAATTAATTGATTAATTATAAATGATTTAAATAATTAATTATTGGGTTCTTTCTTGATTTAAGAGAAACATTTATAGATGAATTATTGGTTGATCAAGGATGAGGTTGTATGAGCTTACACTAGCCTTGGAAATTATGGAAAACCATTAGAAAAGTTTTTAAAGGCTTTGGTAAATGGTATGTGGTATATCATATTTTCCCTATAGGATATTTGGTTTATCTATGTGCATGTGGATTCTCATGAATGAAACTAAAGGATATTCACCTGGTTTGTTGAATTAAATATAATTTTTGCATTAAATTTAATTTAATTTTTTAACTGGATGAGTGAAAAAGGTCACAAATATCCCTTATGTGATGGCCTGTCACCTCAGCCGCTAATGGTTGAGGCTATAATTGTTGAGGTAAAGTTAACCTTTATATATCCTTAGAGTTGTGGATGGACATGATGAAACTATGTAACCCATGCATAGGGTCTTAAGACACATCAAATTTAGGGTGAGCTTATGATTAGAATACCCAAACTGAGTAGGCCATTGTAGGACCCTTTTGGACATTAATCTATTTTGGGTCATTAAGATGAGGGAGGGATGATGATCCTATTTGGTCTAATATAACCAGGACTAGGTTTATAGACCTTAGATGGACCAAGAATATATTAGGTGATTGGACTGACCCATTTTGAACTTAAGGGTCAATATAATCCATGGTATATCTATTAATTAATCCCTTTGTTTCAAGACCCCATGTAGCCAACAAGGCCATGCTACCTTGACTATGATTTTAGGGGACATTATTTCCTTAGAACGTTGGGTGTTAAACCATGATTGAGCCAATACTGAGAAATCGTGTTTGTGTTCCTCCACTTTAGTGATGACCTCAGTCACTCATGTGGGTGCCCCTTTTGAGATATGACCTGTGTGGGTATACATGGTAATGGGTAAAGAATAATATGGGGAGTTATCCCTAGGGTTTCTTGGTGAGTTGGAAATATGGTTACCCGAGGATATAATTTTTATAATGATGATAGATAAGACATACGTCATAGGGTATTTTGATGAATGGATAGAAACTCCCATAGGGGAGGTGAGATAAAATTCACATACATCTTATGCCTTGGATTCAAAATTATTATAGTGGAGGATGGATGAGATTTTTATAGGGGTTATGCCCTAGTTGAGAAATTTCCCATATTAGAGGTATGTGATGCTTGATGGACATGTTGCATAGTTGGAGCACAGATATGGTTTGGATTACATGGATTTAGATCCTAATATTGATATAGATTCCATATATTTGGATCTCATATATTGTTCGGCTTCCATATATTTTGAAAATGGTTGATCAGGTGGACTATCATGTGATATCCTCAGTGGGGTTATTTCGTTGGGGGCTTATAACATGTGATATAGTATGGGAATTCTATCTACTAAGGCATGTTTGTTATAATATACCAAAGTGAGAATGGATCTAGGATTTTGAAATAATTTGGTTTTGACTAAATGAGTAAACTCACATAGGAAAGGTCTATGATGACTATGAAAAACTACCATATGAGTGTTTTATGATACCATATGGAATAACATTCCCAATGAGTGGTTATGGTTTTATGGTTTCCAAGATCACACATTGTTCTCAAACACACTCTAGCATCGTGCTGATGTAGGTATGGTTTATCGGTTTCATAGAACCAAGGATCCATGGTAGTTTATTTTCTTTATTTATTTCAACTATGCATATCACATTCAAATACTACAACATATGGTGGTTAGTATGATACCAAATAGGTTTTTCCCTACAGGATTTTTTTCTCACATCATGCTTTGGATTCCACAGAACTTGGGTACCTGAGTATACATTCATTAGGATGTAGAAACAAGTTTGGTTGATTCATGGGAAAAAAAATTCCAGATAGATCATATTTATATGTGTATATTGGGATAAATTTTGGCACAGGATGTAGTGGATCCAGCATCTTTTAATTTCTTTATTCCTATGTGAATATTTAATCAAACCAATGGGAAGTTCATGTATGTATGGAATGACTATTTGGGACTTTACTATATTTCATTGGTTAGTTTTTATTCTTATTTATTCCTATATACTATAATTATATAAAATTTTGGATGAGTTTTTTTATATTTTGTTATACTCTATGATATCTGGGGTATAGTCTCACCATAGTACCACCTTATACTACAATTTCTAGTAAACAGACACTGGTTTATAGATTTGAATGCCTAAGGTATATAAGAAACCATAATTTTCAGAAATTTTCAATCTTTTATGGTAGTGGGACATTGAAAATTTCAAGAGAATGATCATAGCTCAAGGCACCAAAATTGAGTTACCAAAAACTCTTAAGATTGGGGTAACACTTGTTTCAAAATAAATTTGACAGAAGAACTTATTTTTTATTAGTTTATCCCATGAATTAAAAGGAAAAAATACTGGAAATATTATTTTATATTAAATCAATAGAACACCATATAAATAAACATGGTCCATGATATGTAACATGATTTAAATAATCAAAACTGAGGACAAGAAAACCCCTTGTGGCCTGAGTAACATTTTAATCAAGCCCCATTAAAATAGAAGTATTTAAATTTAAAAATAAATAACTTTATTAAAAGATAAAACATGATACTATATCTAAAATGGGAATTATATACACCATATAAATGATGTTTTTTGTATAATATCAAACATGTCTCAAAGAGATGAATTTAAGATGAAAACTATTACCTTGATCTTGATTCATTCAACACTAGTATGAAACATCCTGAATAATAAAATTAATTTCATCAAATACATAACCAAGAATATTATTCATAATTATAATCATTTATACTCTTCACTTTAATCATTCTATACATATATATTTTAGATAGTTTTAATATATTTTCAATAACAGGCGTAAGTAATCTTTGTTTCTTCAAATTAGTTTTTTAATAGTGTTGGTATAAAATATACTTCATAATTACATTATTCTTAGATCATATAAGGTACATAATTGATGTTCCAAGATATTTTATAAATGTAAAATTTCATTTCATGGTAGTTTTGTTTATGATCCATGATGATAGAATTGATAACGATTATGTTTGGGTGATTATTAATGAATGAAGGATGATTTATTAATTAATGAGTTAAATATAGATATAACCTTACCATAACCAAAAAAAATAAATTATATACATATTTATATCATATTCATTAAGTAAATATGTTATCATGTTCATCCATGATACAAATTCATTATATTGTTCAACTAGGATGTTAAAATGTCCCAAACATGTACCTACCATGATAAAGGGATTATTACTAGATAATTTAGTTGTAATATCATTATAATAGAAGAATAATTATATTATTTATTTTTTAATAGTGTGAAATTTCATAATTTTAAATAATTATAAATATAATATAATTTATATAAAGTCATTACTTGGAAATTAGAAAAAAAATCCTCTTAGTTTTCTTGTTTAAACAATTGAATTAATGATAATTCTTTTTGATCTTATCATTCATCGGTTCTCTTATTTATCATACCAAAACCATAAATATATCAAAAATATAATATTTATCCTTTAATTAAAACCTCATGGACTTATATGTAAGGTGGTGATTAAAATAAAAAAATCAATCATTCCATGGAGGTGGTAGTCCATAAGTATGCATGGTTGAGGATTTCATTTTCTGTATAATAGGATAATAGACTAACAAGATTGATTATTTTATAATAATAAAAATGATATAATTATTATATTAATTTTTTAAATTTTCCTTTTATTCCAATCATGTAAGGTTGTGAATGAAAATGAAATATGTTTCATCGTGAAGGTGGTAGTCCACACCACACATGAATTACAGTTCTGTTTTTTAAATAGAAAGGGGAAAGAGTTATTAATGATTATAACCATAGAAAAATAAAATTAAATATATAAAAAATACTTATTTCATGAAAAATTATATTGAAAAATAAAATTAAAAATTAAAAATACAAAGAACAATTTTAAGTGGAATAGATTACTCATGTTGAGCAGTTTGAGATTTTTCTAGAAGATCTCATAGAAATGGATGGAATAAGATAATATATTGTAACCAAAACACAATATAGTGAAATATTAATCTTTTTAATTTAAAAATTAAAAAAATCAGGAGAAAAACAATTTTTTTGTATTTTATTGAAGGGGTTGTCAAAGGCCCCTTTTAAAAGTGGTGAGAATGGAATTTTCATAAATATTTCAAATTAATATAAAGGGAGCACATGTTAAACATGTCAAGTGGATCCAAAATTGAGAAATAATGAATTTGGAAAGGGAAAATTTTTATTCAAACCTCATACACTAACTTCTATACATTTTTTATCATTTTTTTAACCCTTCACGCCTTGAATTATTACTTTTACAATTTTAGCTTTTATTGTGATAACTAGTTTTTACCTAAGATGACTTGTCCTTTATGACCAAAAATAAAGTGTATCTTATTAGATAATTCATACATACTAATTATAAATTTAAAATCAATTTTATTTTATTCAATTTATAAAATTGATAAAAATTAATTTTAAAATAAAAAATTTAGAATATGTTATAAACAATTATAGAGAAAATATTACTTACGTTCTAAAATATCAAATATGGGTTTTCAAACTAAAACCAGAATTTTTAAAATTATAAACTCATATATATAATATATATTTAGTCTTAAAAAATTTTCTCATTAATTTCAAATTCATACTTATATATTAATAATTTCATAAAATTGAAATTATTTTTAAAAACAGTATTTTCACCTAAAATTCATTATTTTTATAAAAATAACAAAATAGTATTAAGAAAATATTACTATGGTGAATCCAAAAATAATTCTCATTTAGTAAAAATAAATTTTATATTTTATAAATATAACATTTAAATAATAAATTATATATAGTGAAAAAAATTAAAGTCAATATCACTTTAAAAATATTAACCATTCTCATTCATATTTCCCATAATTTACAAATTAAATTTTAAATAACCCATTATTAATGTCGAATATATTTTATTGTAATTAATAAAAAATTCATAAAATATAAACTCATATCATATATAAATTAAATATTTATAAAAAAATCCATTTATATATATAGAATGATTGTATTAGTCATTTTTTTCTACACCAATTGAATTTATCTCATATTAAAATAGGCCATTGTTTTATTTCTATAAATATTTCATAAAATGGTTATTATTCTTAATTTTTGTTAATTTAATTACTTCTTTAATATTAATACTTAATATTTTTATTTTTATCTAAATATATCATAGTTTTTTTCTAGTTTTGTGTTGTATGTGGAGGATGATATTGATAAAATTTTGATCATTTAAATAAAGTCATATATTAAAATCATAGTATGTTTCATTACTTAGAGTTGTTTTGGTTTTGATAAGAAGTTAAAATAAATTCAAATTTGGAGATTGAGGAACCCTTGGCTATCAAATAGTTGATTTAAAGTAATCATGGATTTGATGTGTTGTATTAGTTGTAAATTTATTTCAAGCATCACATGAATGAGTTAAAATGTAATATTATGAAGTATAAATTTTATAGAGAGGATATTAAAAACATTAAATTAATAAAAGAATTATCTGAATATTGAAATTTTGAAAATATAATTTACTGATGTTATAAATTTTTGTATAATATTTGGATTAGTTTTTTAAAGGATATAAAATGGTGAGTAGTGTATTCTAAGACTATGTAAAATTAAAATTCTAAATGAAAGGGATGTGAAAATGTTGTTTGAACGTTGTTTAATTTTGATGTTAGATTTTATATTTTTCCATAACATTGAATAAATGTTTTGTAATGATTATATGAATATGTTTATGTGTTATATTGAGGTTATGTCATATTGAGGTTATGTCATATTGAGTTTGATGTTACACGACATTTATCAAATATGAATTGAAGTTTTTTAAGTGTGAACTTATAATTTCACAGGCTATGTTAGTGTGGTTAAAATGGTTTGTAATTTTTATTGGAAAATTTAAACGGTTTCATGAGATTGAAATTATTAAAAATATGATATTTTATTATTTCATATATTTTTTTATATTTTTCTAGTTTCCTTTTTTCAAAATACTAAATTTCTATCATGTTTATAGGAATTTTTTTTTGAATTATTATTTGATGATTATTTAAGAGAAAATGTGAATTAAAATGAAGTTGATTTTATGGAGATTTCAGAATATTTTTTGAATTTTACTGATCTATGATTTTTAGATATATATTTTCTAAATTTTTGAAAATATTAAATAATTGATTATTGAAATTAGTTTTAATATTATGAGTAAAAGAATATCATATTATTTATAGAATATGAAAAGATTTTTCAACTAGATTTGTAGGTGAATTATTTATAAAAATAAATTATGAAAGGATTTCTATAAAAAAATGATAGAATCTTTGTTGAACTGCTACATTGACATTTAAGTTTATTTAGATAGAATTAGAATATGTTGAAGAACAAGATCTGAGGTATTGTGAATAATGTTTCTCAAGGGTTTTGTGATCAACTACTAGTAGTGGGGGAAGTGTAAAATAAATAAAAATAAAATGATTTTTTATTTATGATGTGACGCTTTAAAGACCAAATAATATTTCTTTAATTTGTTAGAATCCTTGTAATCATGAGGGATTCTTGTAGTTATTGGTGTGATACAAAACTCTAGTAGAATAATGACTCTATAAAAAGGGCCTTACACTATTATTTTTATCTTTGGATAATAACCTTTTAAACTTGGTTGAGTGAGATCCCTTAAATGTCTTGAAATTCTTAGATTACATGGACCATTGTCCCAATAGTATAAATTTCAATACATTTATAAATGACCATTTCTAAGACCTTACCGTATTACTGATGGGTTTCACATTACATTCTCATTGTCATTAGAATTGTAAAATAGACAAAAAACATATGAGGTTTATCTTTATGAAATTAATGCTTAAATAATTCAAAAAATATATTACCTATAAATCAACTATTATAGTATCTTCCATATCTTTCCATAGATGGAGAGTTCTTGATGGAGATAATGATGAGAAGAGAAAAAAATCACACTTACACTATGGTAACACGCCATCTAAGGGATCCATAAATTATTCATCAAGATACCCAAAATATGAAGGGGTTCTAGGAGTTTCTCAAAAGAGATAATCTATGTTTTGGGAATAAGAGAGTTTATTGTTAATTTAGTTGTGTATCAAACACTTCACACACCAAATACAAGATAATTCATTATATTTTATAATTAAATACCAAGTATCCCACTCCCTAATACATACCATGTGTTTCTATATATTAGGTATTTATTCAATGAACATGTTTTAATAAATATATACAAATCTATGAATTAACCAACCATTGGTTCGAATGAAAATGAAATAGTTTCAAATAAGTTTTACAAGTTGTTGCATAAAATGTAACTCATCAGGAATATGAATCTCATTAATATTCAATATCATATATATATATATATATACATATCATATACATTATATTTATTTTATTAGTATTTTTTCATCATATGGATGATAATATTCATTCATCATATATATATTAAATGTACAATATATATATCTATAATATTATATTGTATATATTATTCACAATATGCATGAGTTCATGAATCTAATTCAAGTACATTTTAGTTCACAACCAACAATCTCCCACCTTCACAAAAATCCCATAACGACTTTATGAAAAACATCATAACTCTTTTTATATCCATCCAAACTCTTTTAGAGATGGTTTTTCATCAAACTCTCTTCATTTGGAATAAACACAATGTCTAAAAATTATCATTTTACAAAGTAATAATTGTGAAAACCTACTAGACTTAGCAGAGTTGACAACAACTATAAGGCCCCAGCCTTAAACCATACTTAATCTTGAGTTATTACAGGATTACACATTGAGGATCTTTTCAGGTTTAGAGTTTTAGAGAATTAGATCATAAAACTTGCATTGCATTCCACATTTAAACAAAGTGGTTACATAAAATATAGTATTCATTTTTTTCCATCAACGGAAACATATTTAAAAAGAAAGCATGGATTCTTTATTGACACATCCTTGACACTATCATCACATCATATACCTTTCCCTTGACCTGTGAAAAACATTTCAAAAACTTGGGATGAGCATAAAAAGCTCAGTAAGATTTATAAAAATATGGAAAGGAAACATGAGTTCATATATACATTAGAATGAAATCATACTTTACCCATAAAACATAGGCATATCAAATCATGAATAAATCATAGAAATCATAAGACATAAAAGGTATCTTGAGGCATTCATAACATTCTTACGTAGGGAGTAACCCTCTTGGTTACGTTTGGAATACCCACCACAGTATATTCCCTAAATCTCTTCGGAGAAACCTTAACGTTTCACTCCTTCGCGTTACCCAATGCATTGGAGAGCTATATCGGGCTCACCCGCCCTTAGTTTATCACGAAACCACCCGTTTTCATAACAATGCCCAAGAACCATAACATAAACGTATCACATAAAACATGCATAAAGTAAACATAACATTTCCACATTTCAATCACAATATAACATTTTAGGATATTGAAATAATGAATCCATTCAAAAAGAAACCATTTCCAAAACCATTTAATACATTTAATAAAGAGATTTTTGAATCAAAGTGTCCCATACCACTTTGAAGCTTTTAAAATTTTAAACCATTAATATCCATATAAATAAATCCTTAAAACCACTTTGAAAACATGGGTATTAATAAGAACAAATAATTAAAACATTTAAATCGATATTTTGGTTAAAGGGGTTCTACCAAAATTAGAGACACTTGAATACAATAATTGAGGAATAACATTTAGTCAGAATTTTATAATATCATGAGAATAAATGGATTCATGATATAATATTCCAAAGGATAGTATATACACCATATAAGAGTGAATTTGTGCATAACAACAATGAAGTCTCAGTAGAAATGTCAAATGTGATGAATTCCCTTATAAAGAAGGTATCCTTAAATTAAGGATAATTCAATTTCAAAATTATGTGTGAAAAATATAAATAAACCCAATATAAGTGGATATTAAGTGTAAAACAATAAAAGTTCATTCACACATATTCGAAAGATGACATATTCAATAACTACATGTTGAACCCAAAGAAATCGAAATTGGGTTAAAAAGTTCCCTTGGTAAAATTCGACAGCCTAACGGCATCACTTAAAAATTCAGAAAATGAGTTGATGAGAGATAAAAAGTTCATCTCATCACTTGGACATAAAATTTACATCAATAAGGATATAAAATAACATATCCCAACATAATATTATGTGAATTAAAAGACATAACAAAAGAAGTCTTTTAAAAAGAGGAGGGTGAAAGGTCCCCTTACCGAGTTGGGTAACTTTCGAAATGTACACCCCATGGAAGAAGGGTCATACAATGAAGATGTTAATACCCATAAATGAAATTATAATACACAAATTGTACAATAATGGGAATTACATACACAAATCAAGGGAAATTGTGGCAAATGTAGCATAAGTCTCACGGGAATAAAAGTGAGATGAAAAATCCCTTACAAAAACTCGGCAGCCTAATGGTGCCACTTAAAACTTCCAAAATGGATTGATGAGAGGAAATAGGGTATCTCATCACATTACCATAAAATTTACAGAGAGGGGAATATAAAAAAACATCCACCATCATAACAAAGAGGAGCTTAAAAGAAGTGACATAAAGGAGAGTACTTAAAAAGAAAGAGAGAGGTTATATCTCTTACGAAAGTTCGGCAGCCGAACGGCGCCACTCAAAACTTCCAAAATGGATTGATGAGAGAGAATAGGGTCTCTGATCATTTTAACATAAAAATTATAGTAAGATTAATATAAAAGAAAATCCCAATAACAAGAAATATGATCTTTAAAAGAAATGACATAAAAGATTGTACTTAAAAAGAAAGAGAGGAGTAGGATCCCTTACCTCGGGTCCGACTTGACTCGATCATTCTTTAATATCCTGAATAATAAACTTGAGTTAATTTATACTTCCTTAAGAACCTTTTTAAAGTAAATTATTCCTCTTATATCACTTATTACCATGTCATAAACATTATGTAATCATTTAAGTTAATAATATTTGTTTTGTCGATATTTGGTTCTTAAGTCGAAAGTGGACTTCTTACAATTACATGTTGTTCATGTGGACAAATGTTCATTATATCCAGAATTTTATTCATGATGTAGATATCATATATATTATATATATCCTGTATATTCATGCATTTATAATATTACATAACATTTAGAGTTAAGAAATGAAATGCACTGTTCATGGAGACCGTAAGCCGTACGTACGCATGAACGCTACTTCCATTTCTATTTCATATTTAATGGAATTAAAACATAATGATATATAATATTATTTTAATTCCAGTTTGGTATCATATATAATATCATTTAATATATCCTTTATAAGTACCACATATGGTATTAACGAATCAAATCACTTTGAGGGGGCGGTAGTCCGCACTTCCTTAAATGAAGATATCGCGTTTACCCATAATGGAAACCATAAAGGTATGCCATAAATGAAAAATACAGAAGCTTAAGTAAAACATAAACATATTAGATATCATATATAAATATAGTTTCATCTTAATGGCCACCTTTTAAGGTGTTAGAAGAATGTTGAACAATCATCGTTTCGGGAGGCAGAAATTCGTCATCCACGGAAACAGTATGTTCTTTAACCATTAGATGTAGGTGTGTGTAAGTGTATCTAGAATCCTTATTATAACAACATCCTAGTATATTTAATATACTGGATTTGTTACAAAATAAATTAATAAAAAGAGTTTAGGGGGTTGGATAAGTATAATAAAACAAAAGGACTCAAGTGAAGACATTACCTTAAAATCGGGTAACTTCCTTTGATTTGAGCTCAAAGGCTTACTTGGAAAGGATTCTGCCCAAAGTGAGGCTTCAAAAAGTTATAGAGGTATGTGTAGAGACAAAATGGGCAGGGTTTGGACGAGCCAAAGGCTTTGGTAGTGTGGGTAAGGAGGTAGAGGTGGGGTCCTTTTATAAGAGGAGAGGAGAGGCACTCTTGGAAAGGTATAAAATGTAACATTATTTCCAAATGAGTTTCGGATTTTAATGGTCCCAAATTGATGTGTTTCGATGATAAGGTGATAAGGGTTCTAAATAAACCCATCCAATAGGTTTTTGACATGTGTAGGTCTTAGATTTTACATTATCTTTCAATTTTATTTAAATCGCTAAATAATGAGGTCATCGCTGCATCATCATGATGTCATAAATAATTTAAATTATTTAATGTCTAAAAATTATAAAAAAAACTAATATGATGTAGGAAATCTCTTTATCTTTACAATGAATATTTATAGTCCAAAATATCATTTATGTAGACAAAATTAAAAATATTTTACATAGGTGATACATTCTTTGTCACATTTAACATTTTTTAAAAATAAATAGATAAAAAGTCACTTTCTCACAAAAGTGATTCCATGGGGCCCCCAAGTTTGACACAAGGCATCCTATGGTCGGCCATGAGACAACCGGTATCCTTATAACACATTTTGTGTTCATTTTTTATTATTATGATATTATCTTATTATCTTTAACTACCCGATTACTCATTAATCAAAATAATTAAAGATAATTACTGTCTTTACTATTCATAATGTCCAAAAACAAAAGAGTCTTAATTACATAATTTGGACCTTCTGATTCCAAATATGTAATTCATTTTACCAAATTCCAAACACATAAATGGCAATAATTAATTTAAAAAAACTTCCCGTTGTCAAAACAAATAGCGGGTTTTTTAGAAACAATATTTATGAAAAGTTTGGCACTTGTTTATGCCTAATTCCAAATTTAAATTAATCCCAATGAAAATAATTGAATTACATGGTAAAAATATATTCTAATTACACTTTAAAACAAATTAAAAAGATAATATAACCATATAATTAAATTATATGAAAAAGCAGTTTTGATGTAAAATGCAGTATTTTTAACTATTCATTGAAAATGAACATTGTCAGAAAAATACCAAAAATTAACACAAGGTAAATTTCAATGTCCCAATCATAAATAATATGTTTATTTTTAAAAATAGAGCTTATAAAATTTTCAAAAAGTGGATTTAAAAGGGGTTCTCCATCAAAAGGCGGTTAATCGACCTTTTAAAGAATATTAGAATGTTTTCGCTTAAAAACTGGAATCATTTGCATTTTTAATCCTCTAAAATTTATTGTAAAGAGTAAAAATATTTGACAAACATATATAATTATTTTGTAGTTAGTTCTGTTCATTCCCGCCATTACAACGGCTAGGCGTTAACTACCATTTAAAATAATATTATTTTATTATTAGAGTGCAACGCAAGATTCCCAAGAAACTCGTTGTTGCGTGTTCGGTACGCCATCGAGCATAGCATCCCCTTTAAAGTAATATTAATATTTTATTCACAAATATGGATAAATATAAATATTTCATATTCTTTATTTACCTGGGGTGTTACATCCTTCCCCCCTTTTGGGAATTGCATCCTCGCAATTTTAAAATTGGGATTGGAAACATCCTTGAAAGTCCCACATCGGAACAAGAGTCGGTAAAAAAATCACTTTAAAATAAAGAAAGATAAGTACAAAGGTCACCCGAGTTGACCCATACTAGGATTCCAAGTATGAAAATATGGACATGCAGGAAAAAAAAGGGTCATGTTCTGATGGAGAGTGATAGAAAACATGTTTAGGAGAAAGTTAACCAAAAGAAAATCACAAACTTGTGATGGGTTAAACGGTATTCGATTCCCCAGTAGGAAAAGTTAATAGACAACATTTTTGTTTTAAGTTACTTTTTATTGAGGAATTTATTCATAAGGAAACATAATCACTTATCATGTTGACTTTAAACTTTTATTAGATTCCTTACACAAACTCATATTTTCTCCAAAAGACGAGTATTTAGGAAGACTTGTTCACATTAAGAGTACTATAATCAACTTCTAGAGAATCACCTAATCCAAAAAAGAGAACTATATACTTCCCGTGTCTTTAGACTTTAACCAAAACCAAAACCAAAAAGGTTAGTACAAGATCAGATAATCCAGAAAAGGATAACCCTTTATAAAAATAAAATCTATGCTTAATCTCCAAAATTTTTCCAACAAAACCCAAAGTTCAACGAGGACCAATCAATAAACAATTTGTCCATAAAATTATTCAAAGTAAACCAAACTAAGGTTGAAACCAAAATATTTGAAGGATTTAGTCACATAGTCTTCCAAGTTAAATCGTAACATTTATCTCCAAACAACATCAGTTGCTCCTAAAGTCTCGTATTGAAAAGTAATTAACCTAATCACATATCCTCCATGATAGGTTAATAATTTCCATAGATAACCCAAAATAACCTCATTCTAGATTCATAAGGTAATCTAACGAAAAATAATTAGTTAAACTAACCAGGGACTTCACGTAGTCCAGTGGTAGGTGATAAATACCAATTGCACTTTGGTTGTGGGTTCGATTCCCGCAGCTTTGTCCGACGTGACGGGTTGTCACATGGTCTACGTGTTGTCCTTTTTCCAAAACTATATAATTCTCAAATCATTCCCAAAAAGATATAAAATCATCAAAAATAACCATAACATAATTTAACCTCAATTTTATCGCATGCCTTTCACTTCCATCATAACATATAGTAACCCATAATTACCTCAAAAGTAAGGATCATATAAACCCAAATGGTTCTTTATAACTATGTCCACAAAAGAACAGATAATTATTCCTTGAATAAAATTTTCATATGTTAAACATCAGGGTTACACATACTATAAAAATTCTTCTAATGTAACCCCATCGTCAAAAGAGACTTAATACTCTTAAGAATTTCACCATAACTCTTGAAGCCCTTATATGTTGACTTCTTACTCACTCAACATTCTTCATGATACATTAACCATTACTTTCCAACTTATTCTGAAATACTTCTTTCCTACAAACAAAATCATGAATCATATCCTAATATTCCAAAATAGGAAAACAAAAGTTATGAAATAATCCATACCTTTGATTGGTCATTGTCAGCTTCTTCATCCTCAATCGGAATGGAATTAGGTATTCGTAAACGAATATTTGTACGATCTTGGTGATCCCATTCACGAAACTTCTTCATAGGACATGTGTTTGCATAATGACCATGCACCCCACATTTAAAACATTCAATTGATCCCTCAGAAAGAACTTCTTTCCCTTTCCTCGAGTCAACTGGATGCTTCCTTTTTCCATGGCAGTTTCTAGCTTTATGACCTTCATTTCCACATCTATAACATATTTTTGTCCCTTTGAAACATTTTCCTAGGTGTTTCTTTCCACATCTTTGACACATAGGTTTTTGAACACACTTACCTTTATGATTATCACCTGTAGTTCTGTAGGGACTTGTTTCTCGCATATATGATGCCTTAGAGAAATCACCAAGGTTTAGGTGGTCAATCATGACTCCAGATAGTTGGTTGAGGATAATCACAAGAGTTCTCATTGCAACCCCCATATCATTCAGGTGCTTGCTCAAAAAAAACTGTCACAGTTTCCTTCACATCCACTGTTACTTTGGTGCCTGCTAGATCCAGCCATTTACTAAAACCAAAAAGGTCAGTGTGAGTATATCAACAAAACCATCATATAATAATGAGGAAGATAAACACTAAGATATACTTACTCATTCACTTTATCTAAAACTAGGACTCTTTATGAAATCCTATCCATTATGGTACTATCACTTATGCTTAGAGAATACCCTAACCTCTAAAGTTATCTAAACCGACCTTTGATACCAACTATAAGGCCCCAGCCTTAAACCTTACTTAATCTTGAGTTATTACAAGATTACACATTGAGTATCTTTTCAGGTTTAGAGTTTTAGAGAATTAGATCATAAAACTTGCATTACATTCCACATTTAAACAAATTGGTTACATAAAAGATAGTATTCATTTTTTTTCCATCAACGGAAACATATTTAAAAAGAAAGCACAGATTCTTTCTTGACACATCCTTGACACTATCATCACATCATGTACCTTTCCCTTGACCTATGAAAAACATTTCAAAAACATGGGATGAGCATAAAAAGCTCAGTAAGAGTTATAAAAATATGGAAAGGAAACATGAGTTCATATATACATTAGAATGAAATCATACTTTACCCATAAAACATAGGTATATCAAATCATGAATAAATCATAGAAATCATAAGACATAAAAGGTATCTTGAGGCATTAATAACATTCTTATGTAGGGAGTAACCCTCTTGGTTACATTTGGAATACCCACCACAGTATATTCCCTAAATCTCTTCGGAGAAACCTTAACGTTTCACTCCTTCGCGTTACCCAATTCATTGGAGAGCTATATCGGGCTCACCCGCCCTTAGTTTATCACGAAACCACCCGTTTTCATAACAATGCCCAAGAACCATAACATAAATGTATCACATAAAACATGCATAAAGTAAACAAAACATTTCCACATTTCAATCACAATATAACATTTTAGGATATTGAAATAATGAATCCATTCAAAAAGAAACCATTTCCAAAACCATTTAAAACATTTAATATAGAGATTTTTGAATCAAAGTGTCCCATACCACCTTGAAGCATTTAAAATTTTAAACCGTTAATATCCATATAAATAAATCCTTAAAACCACTTTGAAAACATGGATATTAATAAGAACAAATAATTAAAACATTTAAAGCGATATTTTGGTTAAAGGGGTTCTACCAAAATTAGAGACACTTGAATACAATAATTAAGGAATAACATTTAGTCAGAACTTTATAATATCATGAGAATAAATAGATTCCTGATATAATATTTCAAAGGACAGTATATACACCATATAAGAGTGAATTGATGCATAACAACAATGAAGTCTCAGTAGAAATGTCAAATGTGATGAATTCCCTTATAAAGAAGGTATCCTTAAATTAAGGATAATTCAATCTCAAAATTATGTGTGACAAATATAAATACACCCAATATAATTGGATATTAAGTGTAAAACAATAAAAGGTAATTCACATATATTCAAAAGATGACATATTCAATAACTACATGTTGAACCCAAAGAAATCGAAATTGGGTTAAAAAGTTCCCTTGGTAAAATTCGACAGCCTAACGGCATCACTTCAAAATTCAGAAAATGAGTTGATTAGAGATAAAAATGGAATCTCATCACTTGGAAATAAAATTTACATCAATAAGGATATAAAAGAACAAATCCCACCATAATATTATGTGAATTAAAATACATAACAAAAGAAGTCTTTTAAAAAGAGGAGGGTGAAAGGTCCCCTTACCGAGTTGGGTAACTTTTGAAACGTACACCCCATGGAAGAAGGGTCATACAATGAAGATGTGAATACCCATAAATGAAAATATACTACACAAAGTGTAAAATAATGGGTATTACATACACCACTCAAAGTAAATTGTGGCAAATGTAGCATAAGTCTCACGGGAATAAAAGTGAGATGAAAAATCCCTTACGAAAACTCGGCAGCCTAACAGCACCACTTAAAACTTCCAAAATGGATTGATGAGAGGAAATAGGGTATCTCATCACATTACCATAAAATGTACAGCGAGAAGAATATAAAAGAACATACCCCATCATAACAAAGATTATCTTAAAAGAAGTTACATAAAGGAGAGTACTTAAAAAGAAAGAGAGAGGTTATATCTCTTACGAAAATTCGGCAGCCTAACGGCACCACTCAAAACTTCCAAAATGGATTGATGAGAGAGAATAGGGTATCTGATCATTTGAACATAAAAATTACAGTAAGAGTAATATAAAAGAACATCCCAATAACAAGAAAGATGAGCTTTAAAAGAAATGACATAAAAGATTGTACTTAAAAAGAAAGAGAGGAGTAGGATCCCTTACCTCGGGTCTGACTTGACTCGATCATTCTTTAATCTCCTGAATAATAAACTTGAGTTAATTTCTACTTCCTTAAGAACCTTTTTCAAGTTCATTATTACTTTTATATCACTTATTACCATGTCATAAACATTATGTAATCATTTAAGTTAATAATATTTGTTTTGTCGATATTTGGTTCTCAAGTCGAAAGTGGACTTTTTACAATTACATGTTGTTCATGTGGCCAAATGTTCATTATATCCAGAATTGTATTCATGATTTATATATCATATATATAATATATATCCAGTATATTCATGAATTTATAATATTACATAATATTTAGAGTTAAGAAATGAAATGCACCGTTCATGGAGACGGTAAGCCGTACGTACGCATGAACGCTACTTCCATTTCTATTTCATATTTAATGGAATTAAAACATAATGATACATAATAGTATTTTAATTCCAGAATGTTATCATATATAATATCATTAAATATACCCTTTATACGTACCACATATGGTATTAATGAATCAAATCACTTTGAGGGGGAGGTAGTCTGCACTTCCTTAAATGAAGATATCGTGTCTACCCATAATGGAAACCATAAAGGTATGCCATAAATGAAAAATACAGAAGATTAAGTAAAACATAAACATATTAGATATCATATATAAATATAGTGTCATCTTAATTGCCACCTCTGAAGGTTTTAGTAGAATGTTGAACAATTATCATTTCGGGAGGCAGAAATTCTCCATCCACGGAAACAGTATGTTCTTTAACCATTAGATGTAGGTGTGTGTAATTGTAGCTCAAATAATTCTTATAAAAACATCCTAGTATATTTAAGATACTAGAGTTGTTACAAAAGAAATTAATAAAATGATTTTAGGGGGTTGGAAAAGTAAAATAAAACAAAAGGACTCAAGTGAAGACATTACCTAAAAATCGGGTAACTTCCTTTGATTTGAGCTCAAAGGCTTCCTTAGAAAGGATTCTGCCCAAATTGAGTCTTAAAGGAGTTAGATAGGGATGTGGAGAGACAAAATGGGAAGGGGTTGGCCGATCCAAAGGCTTTAGATGTGTGGGTAAGGAGGTAGAGGTGGGGGCCTTTTATAAAAGGAGAGGAGGGGCACTCTTGGAAAGGTATAAAATGTAACATTATTTCCAAATGATTTTCCGATTTTAATGGTCCCACATTGATTTGTTTCGAGACTAAGGTGATAAGGGTTCGAAATAAACCCATCCAATAGGTTTTGGACATGTGTAGGTCTTAGATTTTACATTATCTTTCAATTTTATTTAAATCACTAAATAATGAGGTCATCGCTGTATCATCATGATGTCATAAATAATTTAATTTATTTAATGTCTAAAAATTATAAAAAAACTAATATGATGTAGGAAATATTTTTAGCTTTACAATTAATATTTATAGTCCAAGAGATCATTTATTTAGACAAAATTAAAAATATTTTACATAGGTGATACATTCTTTGTCACATTTAACATTTTTTAAAAATAAATAGATAAAAAGTCACTTTCTCACAAAAGTGATTCCATGGGGGCCCCAAGTTTGGCACAAGGAATCCTATGGTCGGCCATGAGACAACCAGTAGCCTTAGGACACATTTTGTGGTCATCTGTTATTATTATGATATTATCTTATTATCTTTAACTACCCGATTACTCATTAATCAAAATAATTAAAGATAATTATCGTCGTTACTATTCATAATGTCCAAAAACAAAAGAGTCTTAATTACATAATTTTGACCTTATAATTACAAATATGTAATTCATTTTAACAAATTCCAAAAATATAAATTTCAATAATTAATTTAAAAAAAACTTCCCGTTGTCAAAACAAATAGCGGGTTTTTTAGAAACAATATTTATGAAAAGTTTGGCACTTGTTTATGCCTAATTCCAAAGTGAAATTAATCACAATGACCATCATTGAATTACATGGTAAAAATATGTTCTAATTACAGTTTAAAACAAATTAAAAAGATAATATAACCATATAATTAGATTATATGAAAATGCAGTTTTGATGTAAAATGTAGTATTTTTCACTATTCATTGAAAAATGAATATTGTCAGAAAAATACCAAAAATTAACCCAAAGTAAATTTCAATGTCCCAATCATAAATAATATGTTTATTTTTAAAAATATAGCTTATAAAATTTTCAAAAAGTAGATTTAAAATGGGTTCTCCATCAAAAGGCGGTTAATGGACCTTTTAAAAAATATTAGAATGTTTTCGCTTAAAAACTGGATTCATTTGCATTTTTAATCCTCTAAAATTTATTGTAAAGAGTAAAAATATTTGAAAACATATATAATTATTTTGTAGTTAGTTATGTTCATTCCCTCCATTACAATGGCTAGGCGTTAACTACCATTTAAAATAATATTATTTTATTATTAGAGTGCAACGTAAGATTACCAAGAAACTCGTTGTTGTGTGTTGGGTACGCCATCGAGCATAGCATCCCCTTTAAAGTAATATTAATATTTTATTCACAAATATGGATAAATATAAAGATGTCATATTCTTTATTTACCTGGGGTGTTACAACAACTATGAAATCCTTCTTCTATAGTTGTAATCAAAGAGAATCCTATAACAAAGCATCAGTGCAACACAATCTATTAATGGTTTTGGAGATCAAACATACTCATATCCCTATATGAAATTTTCCACAATAATATATTTCATAAACATAATATATATAACTATATAATACCTTTCCCATGACATAGAAATACTAATAAACATAGAATATATTAATATAGTATTATCCTATCATCATTTCTTAATTCATTGAAAAAAGACTGACTAGGTCGATTAATACATCAAATGACATTCATTTATCTGATAAGTATATTACATTTCACTTATCTAAGTAGTTTAACCAATCATATGTAAAACAGTTATCTATAGTCATGCATTTCCTCAATCTAATTCAATAAAGGTACATATGTATTTAACTTTTCATACAAGTGGAAAATCTTGTCCTAATTGTGCTCCTACCGATGACATGATTAGCAGCATACCCAAATAACCCTACATTAGCTAATTCAACACGTGTACTTGTGTAAATAGGGTTTCAAGTATGAAATTTATCATTATAGGTATCTCACCAACCTTAGGAAATAAGTATTGACAAAAAACATGCAATCCTAAGTATATCAATTATTGTATGACATTCCATGAGATATACATTAGTATATCAGCCTTAGTAATAGGTCTTTACTTATTACCTCATAAATTAATTATTCATAACCCAAAAAGAACCCTTCATAAGGATTAAAAAAATATATTCAAGATAACATTATTTTATTATTACAGCCCATAATACTCTATAATTACCATCAGTTTGGGATAACTCGGAGTTTACTTTAGGGGGATATTATCATTCGACCATTCATGGAAAATTAATTTCAGCACATGTGAATGAATGATAATTGAATATTTCACTTATTATAATAATATGATAAATTTACAATCGTTACCAAAAATATCTCATGTGTCTTACACTCAAAGATTCTATATGACCTTCATGTTTTTTTGGTAATGGTTTCATCAATGGATCTACTACATTCTCCTTAGTAGTCACCAAACTAATCTTTACATCACCCACTCTCAATAATATTCATGTATGATATGGTATTTTTGAAGGATTTGTTTAGTCCTTGGATGATATTGGGGTTTCTTATTCTATGAAACAACAGCATTGTTATCACATATAGATAGATTTCTCCCTTACTATTGGGAACCACTCTAAGTTCAGAAATTAACCTCTTAAACCATGAAACAACCTAGATATCATTTGATGAAATGATGTATTATGGATCTGTTTTTTATTCTAATATAGTGACATTTTTTAAATCTTTCATATAATTTCTCTAAATTTTATGAAAATCCCAAATCCATATTGATATTCCATATTAACTTTGTCAGATTGGAAAATAGCTACTATGTAACCCTTTACACAGAAATCATCCTCTCATCTAATGACCAATAACATATTTTTAATACTTCTTAAGAACTTGTGGATGTTATTAATAGTAATATAGTGACTCTCACCAATATTGGATTGGTATTTACTTGTTATACTCAAAACATATTAGACATCAAGTTAATAAAATAACATTTAATACACGATATATCTTATGGAAGAAATATAATGAATCTTGTCCGTACATTCTAACTCTTTAGAAGGATCTTGAACCTTATTAGGATTCATTCCATGAAACACTCTTAAAGACCCCTTATTGGAGTTATCCAAGGTAAAACACTTTAGTAATTTACCAATATACAAGTGTTTAATTAGTATAAGAAACCAATTAGATCTATCTCTATAGATCCTCATATCGAGAATGTAAGATTCTTCACCCATGTAATTCATTGAGAAAAATTTATCCAACCATATCTTGATAGAGTGAAGGGTTGAGATGTCGTTTCCAATATGTAGTATATTAACTACATATATTATCTGAAACACTATTATACTCCCACTAATGTTCTTGTGTGCATAAGAATAATTTACACACCTGATGAAACCAAACTCTTTAATTGAATCATCAAACCAAATATTTCAACTTTGAGAAGCTTTATTTAGTCTATAAATGAAAAGTTTCAATTTTCTAACATTATCATACTCACTTATAACATCAAAACCCTCAGGCTATATCATTTAAACATCCTCATATAAATTTTCAGTAACACCCCAAGATTTGGAAAATAAATTTAATATTGAATGAAAGAAAAATTGAGTCTCTAAAAACCACCACATTGTTATAACCTAGCCAGTAAACATAATTCTACCACCTCTGTGGTTTCGAATTTTGAAAAAATGATATATGTGGTTTCATTTGGGGTGTTATTTAGAGTCTGATAGAATAAACTTTTCTTGATGAATAGAAATATACCATTATGAATAGTAACATACCCTTATGAATTGTAACGTTACTATTATAAATAGTAATGAATATTAAATTGAAAAAATAGAAACTTTACCCATGAAGGTATAAATACAATTTAGACATCTTATAAATGAAAAAATGATCATAGTATAAGTATTGGTATTTTCATATGTAAAAAATATTTTAATTAAAACTTTATGATTAAATTAATAATTTAAAATGGAAATTTATTTTCATAAAATGTAATTATAAATTTTTAATTTATTTTCTTATGGTTATAAGACAATTTTATGGGACCTTAATTAATTTTTCATGGTGTTATAAAATGATTTATAGTCTTAATGTTGTTTTTTCAAATAAATTGTGATTTTATTTAAAAATATAATTAAAATTATTTAGAAAATTATTTTCAAAAAATTTATTTCATTTTTTAATTCTAAAAGTTGAAAAATGGTTGGCGTTAATTTTTCATATTTTTCTAAAAAACTTGAATTTTATGTGAATAGTAAAATAAGACAATTTACGATAAATACTAAATCCATGATTTATTGAGTCATATGTGATGTAATGATGATATAATACCACTTGGTTTAAAATCGCATGAACATATTACTATTATTGTTCATAATAATCAATATTATTAGTTGTCTTTGGAAAAATAACAAAATAATGAGTAAAATAATGGGAAAACCCTCCTCTCCTCCACTATAAAAACCCCCTCACTCTCTATACTATTCACTCCTCTAAAGAAATTTTCCTTTTATAAATTTTTCTCAAATATCCTCCCAAGATCATCCCTCAATATATAGAAACCCATGGTCTCATAAAAAGACCAAAACCTCTCCCCTAAATAGGCTCTCAAGGAAGATTACTTCAAGAGGTAAATTCCGCTTTTCGTTTCTTTTATTTCAAGTTCAATTATCTTGTTTCTATTTCATTAAATAATTTAATCCAAATGTTTTGATGATTATAGTTCCTTAAATTTAAAAGAATTTTTTTATTATAAAGTAATAATTCTTCATCATCTCCTCTTTCCCCTTCTTTTATACAATGAATGAAAACATCATCTGATATATTTTAATTTATCACATTCAAGGATGACTAGTTTCCAATCTAAATTACCATCTTTAATTATGGTCATGAAACCTTTTTTTTTTTGGTTGAACCAGATCATAATAAATTTATAATAACTTATTTAAGGTTTTTTAATCCTTTTGTACACATGATATTAATTTATAAATAAAAATTATTTCCTTGTGATCAAGAACCATCAATTAACCCGAACAATTGTCATTAATGTTTTATATAATGATTCATCTTCACTACCAATAACCAAATAAATTTTATAAACATTTAATATTATTTTTTTCACTAATAACACAAAAATTATATTTTGGAATACCATTCTCATTCTACATGTTTATCTATATATGAATATAAGTAAACAGATCATGAAAACCAAAGGAGGAAAATACTCCCAAATAATGAAATTGAATATCTTAACAAATAAAAAGGACATGAATGAACCTATATAAGGTTATAATAAATAAATTAAATATATATGATTTTATGGAATCATTAATTTATGAACCTAAATTTTATTATTCAAGTCATTAAGATCAAGGGAGGAACACCTTCTGACTTAAGGTAAGGGTTTTCTACCCGAACCTCCATTTTCATTAGAGTTGCTCTTATTGTATACATACCTCAATTAAATTCTTATTTTTTAGTATTTACAACTCATATATTCTGTGATAATGTTCTATATATATTTACCAACCATAATTCTACTTCTGTCTATGAGGAGGTATATGTTTTAAAATGATCTTTCGTAAATTCTTCCTAAAATACAAGCCTGGTTCAAGGGAATTTCTCAAATTCTTACCTATTTCCAAGGGAAATATATAATCTATTTTTTGAAACCATTACCTTTATAAAATAACACATTTTATTATGAAAATACTATCTTACTTCACATCTAGTTTTATACAAATATTTTTCTAAAAGAACTCTTCTTTTCAAAGTGAAAGAGTGTTTATCTCAATAATTACTCGATGATTTTATAATAGTATCTTCATCCATTTCAACGTTCTTGTTTATTTTTATGTATTATTGGGATTAATATTTTATGATATCATATAAAATATTTAATTTAATGGTTTATGTTTAGTTTGACTATGTATTTTCCTTCTTAAAACTATTCACCAATTTACTCTGAATGGTTAGTGTTTATGTCTGATGTTCGGGGAAAGTTATTTACATTTCATATATTAGTTTCAATATGATTGTATATATTGTTAATGTTTACCTACATTCTTATGAGAAATTACATGGACTTCATAAGTTTCGTGTGGGTCTCGATATATCCCCTCGGTGCATCGGTGGGTCTGATGAGACAAACTATGGTCTTGGCACGAGGCCTCAAACAAATGGATATTTATAGTCTTGTTATGAGGCCTTGATGGTATAGAAATGATGTCTTGTATTAATAATTCTCCAATTATGAAAATAGTATTGATAGTTCATCTGTTTACTCGACTAGTATAATACCCATATTTATGTTTTTTAAGGAATTATTTTTTAGCTCTTATTCCTTCCATAATGTGTTCAAGTTTATTTTTAAAGGCATGTGTTTTTTGTAATTCACCATTCAAAATGTTTATGTTTTTTATATCTTCTACTATATTGATTACCCTTACTGATCATTTGAGCTCAACCTTTTCTTATGTTTTATTTTATCAGGACTTCAAGAAGTTTATTATGAATGACCTGCAGGGACAAACTTATCGTTGTGGATGTTCCCAACAAAAATTATGTGTTGTATTTAATTTCAAGTTTTAATATAGAAATTATGTATGTATCTTGTTTCTGATGATATACTAAACTAATCAGTCCTTTGAGATGCATATTCCTTATTTATATACCAATGTAATAAAATAAGGAACCAGCTTCGGGAAATTGGGGTCGGGTCCTTACATACTCATTAAGGAATTTTGTTTTAGAATTTGTTTGATATATATCATTATCATAATGAGATGACACAGAAACCAAAATCTATATGGAATTTATCATCACAAAAGGTGAAAGGGTCTCTTCATCATCAATACCATAAAATTTTATATAACCCTTTACCAACAGACATGACTTATAGGTAGACACTCTACCATCCATGTTAGTTTTCTTATAGAAACCCAAATTTCACCTTATGGATCTCACCCATTCATGTACATATACCATGTTCCAAACTTGGTAATTGTATGTGGATTCCATCATAGATTCCATGGATTTTAACCATTTATTTGAATCAAAAATCTTAATGGAATCTTGTTATGAAGTAGGTTTATCACTTATGAACATAAATTCATCATCATTGGCTATGAGAAACCCATATATCTCAGGTTCCTAATGAATACTTCCAAAAATTTGATTCTCTTGTGTAACTGGATTCAGTTATTAGACAATGCTTTATAGAATTATCTCAACCTTCATATCAGTAACACTTCTTATTTTTTGTTCTTTAACTTCTCCGAGTTCAAATTTCATCCCAATGAATCCTTGGATCATGTGTTCCTTCACTAGTAAAACACCTCTTCATTCCATAAAAATTTTGTTTTTAATATGATTATAAAAATAATATCCCTTAGTTTCCTTAAATTAACCAAAAAATAAACATTTATCATATTTGGAGTCAATATTATTATAATGAAGTCATAAAGTGAATGTTTCACATCCCAAAATATTTGAAAAAAGAAAATTGGGATATTCCCAATACTATGTATCATATGGAGTCTTTGTGATTTCTTTATAAGGAACATGGTTGAGTAAGAATATAGTATTCTCTAGATAATAAACCCAAATTTCAATAATAAGGTCACATTTATTCATCATCGATTGAACCATGCCTAAAAGGAATTATTCTTCCTTTTAGATATATCATTCCATTGTTGGGTTCAAGTAGGATTGAGTTGTGAAACAATTCCAAAATCTCTTGGATAATCTGTGAGTACCTAACTCAAGTATTCACCTAACTGATTTGATAAAAGGACTACAATAATTTTTCCCTATTTATTCTATACTTTATTCTGAAACTCTTTAAAAAATTTAAAAAGTTTCATAATTGTGTTTGATCAGAAACATATTCCCATTTCTTCAAGGTGAAAATAGCAATGTATCTAAAACTATCATTCTCTTGTGTTCTCATTGGTCCATATACATCACTATGTATAAAATAAAAAAATCCACTAGCCCTCTCACCTTTACTCTCAAAAGGTGACTTTTTCATTTTTTCCAATAAATGGGATTCGCATATATCAAAAGATTCATAATTGAATGAGTTAAGTAATCCATCCCTATAGAGTCTTTGAACACATTTATCATTTATATATCTAGGATAATAATTAAAAAGAAATGTGGTATTAGAATAAAATATATCCTTATTGTTATAAATTATTTAAAATTCTATAAAATATTTCATTCTTCTAAATTGAACAAATTTTATTCTTAATAATGAATGGAAATCCCATATTGTCTAAAAAAATATATAAAAATCAAGTTCTTCTTTATAGATATAACATAATAAGAATTTTTCAATTATAGGATCAATCTACTTGGTAAAATATGATCATATGTGATAACCTATAATACAGTGCCTCTTTCTCCATTACCAATAGAAAGATCTATTTCACCCTTCATCACTTCTCTCTTATCTCCAAGTCTATCTTTTTCAGAAAAAATGTGTGATGTGCATCTAATATCAAATAACCACTATTCAGAGTTAGAGAAATCAATTTCTATATCATTCACATTTCTTTATTTGGAAAATTTCACCTTGTGAACACTTTTCATTCCTAGATACCAATCTTTAACTATTTTATAGTTCATTCCTATTAATGATCTTAGTGTGATCAGTGTGATCCAACTAAATATGATGAACCCATACATCATATCCATTTTTTGATCTAAGATCCCTATTTTATCATGAATTTCATTGGTTATCACATAAGAAAAATTGGTTTATTTTGGTAGGAAATCATCCTTGTCATAACATTTATGATTATTTGATATTTGAGTGGATAATTATCTATCCAATTCTATTTTATAGATTAAATCATATGTAATATTTGTATTTTCATGTAATATTTATTTTTCTTATTTTATTTATTTTTATTTTTAAATTATTATAATGATTTATTTTTTGGAAATACATATTCCAACTAATAAATAAATGTTTTCACACCACATTAATGTATAACTCATTACAAATAACACAATGTTGTATTACTCACCCAAAAATAGATGCCAACTATATTCATACATATCTAAATAAATTATATCCATAAGGTATATGAATGCTTCATGTAAAGGCATAGAGTTATACGATATTGAAAAACACTACATGAGTAAGCCTAGAAAGACAAATAGACAACCCCATTAATTTTCTTATCCAAGGCATAATCCTATAGTAAAGTAGGTGGTCAAACCTAAATTCCCTCTACTCAGGGTGACTTTACTCAAGATATAATTCAATGAATGGAAACTCTAACACCTAATATGCAAAAAAAATATTCCCAACAATTATTCTTAAGCTCGTGAATATAATTAAAAACCAAGTTTAAGGTATATTAAAACTAAATTTTATGATATGGAACATTGCATAACTTGTGAGGAACTATCCTAGAATAAATTTTGTCATATAAATGGGCACACACAATATTTTTATTTCATAAACAATTTAATAAACATGGATATCAAATAAATTTATCAAATAAATAAACAACTTATTTATTTTACAAAACATGAAACATTTATAAACTATTCATAAATAAATGTTAATTATAAAAAAAATTATAATTTAGGAAGAATATAAATATTTTATATTCATTTAATATGAAATTTTTAATACTTATTATTATATGGAATTTTTATGATATTTTATTAATTATAAACATTTTACTATTCATTTTCTATTATATAAACATTTTATATAATCTTGTTATCATATATTTTGTACTTTATAAACACTTTATAAATCACCTCTTATGATTTCTAAATAAATCTTTTATATCAATATCATATGGCATGAAATATAATTTTTCAGAAGATATTTTAAAATATTAACCATTAATATTTGCGAAAATGTTATATAAGAATTTAATTAATTAATTATAATTAATTTATAGTTAATTAATTAATTGATAAGGTCCCTATAAATTAAATATTCCTAAATTACATTTTAACATGATTTATAAGAAATTTATAAAACATTAAAACATTTAATATTTTAAAAATAATTATTTAACAATGTTTCGGATACCCTTGTGCATAGGGGATCATTTGTAAGGTTAAATCCTTATACCCATGCATAGGTTGTTGGATTTGGTGGCCTATAACTAACTACTTTGTACTATATTCAGTAATAAATACCTTATCACATCTTGATTGTTATTCTGTGTGACAATTCATGTGATAATGTTCTAAGGATAACAATTGCATTAAAGGGTCATAGAAGATCCCTACTATGATGAGAACTTAGAAGCTCCATAATACTATTCTTGAATATATGTTCTATGGTCGTATAATGTCATTTTAGTGACACAAATAATACAATCCACTAGGGGTGAGTACTCATAAAACTTTGAGGCACCTTCTCATGGTGTGCACCCTTTGTAATATCCTGAAGGATATTATGAGAACGAGACCCGCCAGTAGAAAATCCACATTTCATAATGTCATTAGATTTTCCTATTTGCAGAAGTTTTTATTGGTCCTTAGACTTTAAGATTATTATTAATGTGTAACACCCCAATATTTCAAAGTACGTTATTTCTTCAAAATAATTCAATAACTAGCAATACACGCAACACCGAGTTCTAGTGCACCATGACTTACCAAACTAGTCGTTGAAAAGCATTTATGAATAGTATTAACTGAATTTTGAACATTATATAATCCTTACAATTTTATAATCCATATTATGAGTTTCTTAGACATAATTTAAGAACAAATTCATTTTTTCATATAAAAGATTTTTTTTTCAAAAAATGCAATTTTACCGCCTTTTAATGGAGAACCCTTTTTAAATCCAATATTTGAAACCTTTATATATTAAATTTTACAAAATAAACTTTTTATTTAGAATTGGTACATAAGAATTTAGTTTAAATAAATTTTTTTTGTTTTTCTGATAACTTTCATATTTGGGTAAATAGTGAAAAATACTATATTTTAACTGAGAACAACTTTTTTAATAAAAATAATTTATAGTGTTGAATTATACATTTTAATGTTTTGGAATTATAATTAGATTATATTTTTACCCTTTAATCCAATGTTGGTCATTGGAATGAATTTCACGTTGAAATTATACATAAACAAGTGTCAATCTTTTTATAGTTATTCTTTCTTAAAAACACGTTATTTGTTTTAAGAACGGGAATTAATTTAAAATTAATTAATGTCACTTATATGTTTTTAATTTATCAAAATAGACATCATTTTTTAATTCAGAATATCAAATATATCTTATGCTGAATATTTTGTATTTTCCTAAAAAACTTCAATTTTTGATGAATAGTGAAACCACTTAGTAGTAGTTAAAAAACTGGATTTTTCAGTAAAATGAATTTGAGCACTTATGTGAGATGAATTTATAAAATAATTCATACATGGTTGTTATTAGTAAGTAAAATTGTGTTCAATAAGATGAAAATAATTTTTTTTGAATAGTACCTTTTGACTTTTATTTATCGTGGTTAAAGGTAAATAGGGTAATTCAAGGTAAAAAGAATATTATAATAATTCAAAATTACCTTAACACTTGTCCAAACCTTATTGGTGGAGTCATTAACGACGATTAAAATATTTGGGTCAATTTTGGGACCCCATTGAGCCACTTGGAAGTGATAAAGATAATTTAGATTAATTAACTTAAAGTAAAGGCAAAATGACAAAAACAAATATCTTTTAGTAAATTAATTTTTACAAAGGGTTATATAAATTATATTTTCGACTATAAATATTAATTTTAAATCGAAGAATATTTAATATATAAAGGTATTTTATTTATAATTTTTAGAGATTCTATAATTAAATCTATTAATGACACAATGATGATGCAGTAATTACATTATTATTTAAAGAATCAAATAATTGGTATTATAAATATTAAAATAAATATAACTTCAAAGTTTTTATGACACCCACTAATTTTCAAGGTAAATATGATATTTTAGGTATGATTCAATGTATCATGTTCTAATTAATCAAGTTGTGATGACTTTCACAAAAACAAAATACCAAATAGTGTCAAAATTGACATAAATTAATATTTAAAACAAATACTATATTATTGGTGATATAATATTCCTAAAAATGTAAGGTTTGGAAAAAGGGCTTAAATGATATTATATATTTCATTAATGAGCCACTTGAGGTTATCTTTAAAGTTTAGAGTAAGTTTATTAACCATATATAGTAAGAATACAAGAAGACACGGTAAAGGTTAAACTATTTAACTAAGAGTTAAATCTAAATGATAAGGTTAAAATGGTTACCTAAACTTTTATAAAACCTATTTTTTGGGATTATTTTGACCCATAACCACATAAGGATCTAAATAAATTAATTTAGGACCATTATAAACTTAATATGATTGTATAATAAATTAATACTTTAATCTTTTCCTAAAGTGACCCTCACCCCTCTTATAAAAGGTCACTTCCCCTTCTCTCAAAATCACACCTCCAAAGCCATTTGGCTCGGCCAAACCCTACCCAAATATCATACCAACATCCCTAAATTCAACCTAGAGGTCTTTTTTTGATCATAAAGACAACATAAGGAGCCCTTTTGATCAAATCAAAAGAAAGAACCCGAAGAAGAGGTAATGTTTTCACCAACCTCTTTCTAGTTCCTTTCTTCTTCCACTTCTTCTTTCTTTGTTATTTTCATTATAAAATAATAAATACAGTATCTTATATATACTATGATGTTATTATAAATATGTTAAAACCATATTCATTATTCTATCAATCCCTTGGATGACATGTCACCATACGTGCGTACGCACGGCTTACCGTCTCCACGTCGTGGTGTAATTGTTATTAAATACATTATTATTTGGATGGGTATAATAATGATGTGTAATTCATGTAAATAATATATATAACATGATAATTATTCTATATATATGATACACCATCCAATTATATTTTATTTTAATATCAAAAGAATGATATTGTCGCTCGTGCATACGTACGGACTACCATCTCCACGAACGTGATGAGATTCATTCCCCATAATATCTATTCAAGACTAATTTCATTTGATGAATAAAAATAATGTTTAATGACTTTATATCATTCTAGATATGAATAAGATACAACCTATGGATAAAAAACACATCTTATGTAACAAAACATATAAAAGAAAACAAGTAAGTGAACACTCGAAACGACGATAATACTAAAATATTATTAACAAAGAAATATTAAAAGATCATATATAATATCATATTTATGTATATGATTCTTTCATAATTTAATAAAAATTATTTAACTATTATACAGGAGGTTAACCTACCCTTGACAAAGGAAAATTACAAGGTAAGGGTTAATTTCACAATCTCTTTATTATCCAAGGTTGTTTATACGTAATTATCTACTGGGACCTCTTTAGCATCCACATTCATGTTTCATAAAAATTTATTTCAAAACAATATTAATATTTTAGATACTATGGTTTAAAGTCATTTATACACTTGTTTGACTTTTTTATAATATTTTTATAAAGGAATCTTTCCATTGTTTCTCAAGCAAGGTACTTTTTAACATTTTCGACAAATTTAAGGTAAGAATGTTTTTTTAACTTATACGGTGAGTGTGGTTATTTTCCTCTGTTATAAAATCTTTGAAGCTTCCCTAACAAGCTTATAAGGATATTTTCAAAGTAAATGTTTTATTTTATAATTATGTGTTTTTTAAATGATTTCAAAAAAAGAGATATTTCTCTCAAATAGTTTTGATTTCATCTATGCCAACATCCTTTGATGGATTTCAAGATTATTTGAAGTTGACTTATTATGATACAAAACTTCCATATTGTATTGAAGGTTTTGTGATATGTTTGACTATGGATGTGTTATTTTTATACCATTCATGTTTTATGGAGAAAGTATTGACATTTCGTATGCAAGTTTTAATATGAATGTTTATGTTATATTTAAACCTGTTCGTATGAGGAATGCATTGGACTTAATAAGTGATGGGTGGAGCCTGCTATAGCTCCTCGATGCATCGGTAGGTCTCATGAGACAAAATAGTGTCTTGTCACAAGGCCTTGACAAAATCTTATTTGTATTATTGGCATAAGGCCTTGACTATGTGGTTATGATAGTCTGGCATTATGCATTCCATCATTATGGAAGTGGTTATTGATATTGAATGTGATTATTCGACTAGTATAATATCCATGTGAATAAGTAAATGGAATTATTTCATTTTATTTTTGCCATATTATTCTGAAGTTCAAGTTTAAAAGGTTTTTTTTAGTTATACATTGCCTTAAATGTTTAGGTTTATTTATGTAGGTTTCCGCTGTATTGTTATCCTTACTGAGCATCTGAGCTCACCCCTTTCTATGTTTTATTTTTCCCAGGATTCCAAGAAGTGTATTGTGATTGATATTCAGGGTTAATCCAAGGGAATAATGGCATTCATAGTGGATTATTTATGTTGTTTTGTATGTTATAAAGTATAATGTAACATTCATGTATGTAATCTATTTTCCAAGACTGCTAAACTGATTGGTCCTTCGGGACTTGATTCCTTGTAATCATGCCAATGTATTAAAATAATGCACCAACTCTGGGTAACTGGGGTCAGGGCGTTACAAATGGGTATTACAACTCGCACACTTAGATGTATTGAAAAAAACAATAATAACACACTATTCATAGAAAGGTATGATACATTGGGTATGTCACAAGTGATATTGCATTAATAGATAATGCGATAAAGGATTTGTCCCTTTTGTTCCAGAAAAAAAGTATATATCTCAGGCCCTTTGATGGAATTGATATAGCCTAAATAAATCAATGTCCATGGTAAGGAATGGGAGAGTTCAATTCTGAAAATTCAAATAAATAATAATTGAGCACATGGGTTGATGGCACTAGTATGCAACCCGCTTGATTCAAGATATTGAGAAAAAGGGATTATATTACATGGTTAGTGTTCATAAGAGGTGACACGTCATTGCGGCATTAAATTATTTCTCTATGGGTTCCTTGGCATACTTCTAGATGCTAACCTTGGACTTTAGGCAGGATATTCCTAATTCCACTAAGAAAAAGTCCTAGAGGGTCACACACTAAGTGTGTCTAAGTGTCTTAGTTAAATATTAATTTAAGAAGTTAAATAAATATTATTCCCGATTGTGGTTTAATAATTGTTTAAGGATGAATGATGGAATTTATTTCGATACTAGTTATTCGAGATAATATATTGTGGGTGAAATGATATATTTATTATCGATTAATGCAGTGATGTTTATTTAATAAATAAATAATCATTATTCAAGGTCAGATAAATGTGGTGGAAGAAATAAAGAAAAATGGAAAAATAAAAGTACACGTCGTGTATATTAAATATACATGCCATTTATTTTTTTGGGGAATTTATGAGAAATAATATTATTTATTTAATTAAATAATATAAGTTGTAATTTGCTGGGTGCATGTCAAGTTATAATAACAGTCAACTGTTATTATTAGATATGGGGTATTACTAAGAATTAAATGAAATGAATAAATGATTTCAGGTAATTAATTAATTTTATTATTCTATGCAATTAAAACCCCAATTATATAATTCTCATTAGCCTAGAAATTTTTTTTGTGGTGGTTGTGCAGAACGAATCTAAGAACGCTCTCAAGTTTTGGGAGAGAGATCCTCCTCCATCGGATCAAGGCGATTGAAGGCGGACATCGTAAGTAAAGGCACTTCGGTGCTAGCACCCGGAGATCCCTTCGGTGAAATCCAGAGATACGTGTATCACATTTGGATCACATTTAGAGGAATCCTACACTTTGATTCTATGACACAATGATGAATCACATTGGATAGTGACCAGAAACATCAACGAAGAAATAATTCCAACAAGGTAATTATTGTCAATTAATTAAGTTAATTATTACCAACATATGATGATCGTATCTATGGTTCTGGGATTCCCCTATTTCTTTTCTGTTCTTCATTATATTCCGAAGATCTATCATTTTATTATCATGATGGATCTCAGATTGATCATTTTTAATGCTAAAATTAAAGTTGGGTACACCCACCAACGCGCTTCTGCTATGCCCGGAACCTACATAGGTCATCCCGAAGCACTTGTGTAAATTTAAGTAATTAATAACTTTATACATAAAAAATATAACACATTGTTTTTAGTTAATATGAATATTACATTTATATAACTCATTCTTTTTAAGGGTGCTAAGGATATTACCTTTACACAAACATTTCACATAAGGGTAGGACTTGATATAACTTTACATGGTGTTATAGAACCATTTTGTAATGGTAAGATATTATCTTACCTCTAAGTACCCATCTAGGTAAAGACAAACCACTATCTAACATTACATAGATGGCTTAAATATGGGTACAACCTCAAAATATCCTACCTATATAAGGTTAAATCATATTTACCATTATGAAGCTCGTGTAAAGGACTATAACCTTATTACAGTTTATGAAAACACTATTTTTTCATTCTTCTTGTAAAAACAGTTATCAAAACACCTTGGATTATTAAATGAATTCCCTATTATACTACTTATTGTTTTTTATGATCATATCATGATCATTGGAATTTGAAAACAACCCAAAAAACAAGATAATTATCTTCAATAAATCAATGATTAAATAATCCAAAAAATATAGTACTTATAAATTTCTTGTTTCATTAGCTTCTATATCATTCCTTTGATGAAGTGTTCTTTAGGGAGATCATGAGGAGAAAAGAAAAAAATAACTCTTCGGGTATTTGAATACAATGGTTAATAGATCCATGAATGTTTCATGAGGATGTCCAAAATCCAAATGGGTGGTAGAAAGATCTCAAATGAGATAAACAAATTTTCAAGAAGAATGGATATTAGCAATTTTTAGCAATTTATCATGGACATCATGCACTAAACATAAGATAATTAATTCTATAGTATAGATTAATTCTAATTATCCCACTACCAAATGCATCTCATCCATTTTTTCTATCAGGTATTTATTCATGAAACTCATTTCAACTAATAAATTCAAAGCTATGAATAAACCAACCTTTGGTTTGAATGCAAATGAAAGTGTTTAGAATATTAATTATAGTTTATTTTATAGAATTAAACTCATACAAAATATAAATCCCATGAATACTCCATATAATATATTTATGTATATATCATAGATATTATATGTATTATATTATTATTCTTTCATCCTATGGATGATAATATCCATGTGTCATATGTTTTTATTGAATTTACACTATATATAATAACATATTATATGTATATGTATATGTATTTAATACATCATATGAAAGTTTACATGCAACTCACGCATGTACATTTTAGTGAACATCAAACAATAACATCTCATCCTATCTTCATGCATTTGTATACTCCATCTTATTGTCCCACTGTAAAGTTCATGGCCCGTAATTTCTTCCTCCCTGGTTAGTGAATTGAATTGGTTTGTCATATCTATTCTATGAATGAGCTTCCACATCCAAATAATTATGAGTGACTTCCTTCACAACTTCAATCACTCCACCGATCAGAAACTACTATAGCACAAAACCCGAAGGGCCTCTATTGATGTCTCGAAGACCCTGTGGCCTGAAGGCCCAAATATGTGGCATGAAATCCCAGCTCATATGAATAGTACTAGTGCTATAGTACCCTGTTACAGTACCCAGCTACAGCATCTTCTATAGTTCCTACACTGATACAATGCAGCTATAGTACCATGAAAATTCACCCCTACCTGGAATTGAACCTATGTATGATACTAGATTATAGGGTGACTTTTTAACTTAAGAAATCCCTCAACTACCTCTGATAGTATACTGATAAACCATTTATTTACTCAATTATATAAGTGATAACGTATTTTCAATGGGTATTACAATGCACAATAGTGATTTAGTATTACAAATTAAGTAACAAACCATGTTATTATATTATATATCTTTGTGATTTCATATCTTTGTGTATGTTATATGAGCTTTCTGGTTGTTTTTAAGAAGATCCATTCGCTTTAATGGTTGTAGAGGTAATACAGATTATGAAAATGTTAAAGAGGGAAGAACTTATTCACCCCCCCCCCCTCTTAGTGTTGTTTCTAGTCATTCCAAGGGAACTATATTTTTAAAGCATGACCAAAAATTATGTTTCTATAATCTTAAAGGATATACAATACATTTTTTTGAGTTAGTGTCATAAACCTACCCAAGACACCCCTAATTTAGGCACACAAGATAGCTCGTGGAAAGTCTTGAAGGGTGTTCCCAATCCCCATGGGATGTAAATAAGTTATAGGGAACTAAAATACATATAATGTGAATGATTTATCACATATAAAAAATGTTTAACATATAACAGAATTGTATAGAGAATATGGCATGGTATGTTCATATAGTTTATATCCATGATAAATGAAATAAGCAATTTAAGAAATAAGTCAAACCAAATAGAACACAACAAAAACAAAACATCCAACTAAAATAAATATAAAAAATTAGAGAAAGAAACAAAAACATGGAAGAGATGATAGGTCTAAAACATCTATTCTACTATATTAAAACCAAAATAGCATTCATGATCTTGACATGACTCCAGATTCAAAATTATACCATCCCAACATAATCATTCCATTGGTGATCAATCATGATAGGTCCAAAAATTATAAACTCTTTGATACTAGAAATTGGACCAACAAAACACCACATGGCCCCAAAAGAGAAAGTTGTGTAATTAGGTTGGAGAAAAATTTTCTACTAAGATTTCACTAAAGAGTTCATGTGTTTCCCTTTTCAAATTATCCCAGAAACACAAGTTTTAAATATGATACCTAAAAATATATTTTTTATTTCTTTTGGAAAAAAATCCATCGACTTTTATTTTTAAAATTCCATTTGAAATCCAAAATAATGCTTGCAACCAAATAAATAACTCTTCCATTAAAATCCACTTGAAAACATGATTTTTGAAAAGAATTTCCAAATAAATTTAGAAAATTATATTAAATAAACTCATCACCCAAATAGTCATTAATCACCCAAGTAAAACTAAGTAGGGTATATACAGAAGAAACATGTATCTATATGAACCAAGATCAAAAGAATTAATAAACAAGGGGAAAATATCAATGAAGAGCCACTAAATAATGGATAAATTTTAAATAACCGTCAATGGGGTAGATATATATAGTGCATAACATTATTTAACAATAATGAAAAGAAATAATTGATATAATAATCATGTATAATAATCAATAAGTCAAATTAAATACTGGATAATCATTTAAGTATTAAATAAATCAAATTAAAGCATCTATATAATCATGGTAATCTCTTAAACATCTAGTAAGATGATCCTAGATGTACTCAGTTGGAATAACCTATCATTTTATAAATATATTAATAGTCTATAACCTATTGTATTGCTATTAATAAGCCTTGCTAGTGGAAACCCTCTAGTTATAATTGGTCTGAAGCTAGAGGTTATAAGTTTGTACCATCACGAAAAGTATAAAAACATATCATATTATATTTCTAAAAAAAATAGGATCTGCATGATACTGGTCATAGTAGAGAGTGGGGAATGGTTTGTATCATATCATACACATGTACCAAGAATGGTCTATAAGGAAAAACATGACAATAACATACTTCAACCAACCCTTCTAGACCCATCCAACTTGATCCCCTAGTTAAATTCACATAAAAATAAATAGTATCCACATTCAATCATCAAACTCTTCTTAAATTTTACTCCATATGGATTAAGTTAATGGTGTATTTTTTTTTAGTAAAAACCGTCGTTATAAGGTACCAACCCAGCCTTGAATTTTTAAACTAGTAATTTCTTCTCAAATTTTCCTTTGAAAAATTTTTTAAAATAAATGTTATTCATAAATTTCTTTTTAAAGTAACAGAGAGGCCTTTATGACATGATTTAGAAACCAAAATTTGAAATCCATTTGAAAACCATTATGAAATTGAGTATCATTTGAAAAAAAATTTGAATTCAAGGGGAAGCCCCAGTATATAACCAAAATGTTTAAGAAACTATAAATACCAAGGAGTAAAATTGTTAAAAAAATTATACAAATACAAAAAACTAGTATAGTCAACAAAAAACATGAAAATAAATTCAAGACATGTACTAAAGTCTGTTAAAAATTAAATCCCAAAAAATAAACCCTTAAAGACATTATTATTTCTTGTAAATTAAATTTAAAGATTAACATATTTCTTCTAAACACAAATATTTTGAGAAAACCTATTAGAAACATAACTGAATTAATAAAAAACATAATTTATAATGAAAAAGGATTTATAAATCCCATAAAAAACATATATTTCTAGAAAAATATAAAATCAGGGAAACACAAACCTAGTTCAAGTGTGGATAGAGAAAATACAGACAAATGAAGACTAAGAAAACACCCCCACACACCATAAAATTACAAACCAAAAATAATTTAGAAATATAACCCTATATAGGGTTCATCCAAAAATATCCCACAATAAAAGGAAGAGGAATAAATATGGAGGAATGAATAATAAAGGGAGAAAAGAGGCCAAATCTTAAAGAACTAGATGAAAATTGAAGGAGGGGAAGTAAAATCTTAAGGGAGAAGAGTGGGAGATATCATGGGGCTCCCTGGATATGTCTTGTATTAATACATAAAGGGGAGACCACAAAAAGTTTCTAAACAAATGGATGGAAAAATGGTAATTTCAAATTTTTAAAATTTTCATTAGACCACACGGTTATTGCATAATTATCCAAATCATACACTAACTATATATTCTTTACAGAACACACTTGGGAAAATCCATGGTTTTCATAAAACATTAGGAAAACATTATTCTAACAGTGCAAGAACTTCTGAAACATTAGGAAGGTTTTTTACAAGTAAGTTTCCTGGTTATCACTAATCGTGTTCCAACTATGAACCCAATATTGAAATTTAAAAACATTAAAAATTCAAGGAATTTAAACCCAAACCTCAAGTAAAATAATAGAAAATAATAAAATAATATTAAGGAAAATAAATTTCTTTCTATGATAGTTCTCCCCACCATTACACTTTTTACCCCCAAAAAGTCACTGAAGTCTTGGAGAATGATATAGAGTTTAGAATATAGAACATGAAAGAAGATGGATTGGAAAATGGAAGAAAAACTAGCTAACACAACATCTATACCAACTTAATTCAAACAACATAAGACACCTCTATAGGTCAATAATGAAATAAAAAGTACTTAAACCATAGTTGAAACCACAACCTAGTCATAAAATTATAGAAAAACATTAAAAGGAACAATTCAAAAGGAATGATTCTAGAATAAATACCTTTAATATGTCTCCCCACTACACTAGGTTTTCACTTGAAATGGTTGATAAACAAACTAACTACCCTAGATAAAACACCATATTAACTAACTATATCTTCAGACAAGAAAATCCATAATCAATCATTAAACATGGAGTCCCATTTATAAATTATTAAAAGAAACATAAGTCTCTACAAAATAGAACAAGTAATTAAATAATCCAAAATAATCATAGATTAATAATTAAAATAGATTAAAGGGATAGGGGAAAACACAAGGAGGCACCTTGAAAAATATTGGTCGGACTACCATTGATATCCAAGCTAAGATAAATATTTATTATTTCACTAATTCCTAATACTATAAATATTTTTAATATGACCCAATCGACCACATCCATGGAAGGTATTCAGGACTCTCAAATAATATGGATAATAATTTCCAAGGTCACTACATATATACCATACTGGTAACCATCACTTCTTCCCTAGTGAAATCCCAACAAATAAAAAGATTCTCCCAAGTCATTTTGACTTTCTAACTCTTGATCATATTGAGTCTATGTCATGAATGATAGTAAAACATTACTGACACTAAAAGATATTGGGTTACCGCCCTTGTTGGGATGGACCCTTGAGATAAAATACACCATAGTGGCCTTATTAGCAACATCTTAAAATGGATCCAAAATAAATAAAGTCATTCTATAACTGAGTTAAAGATGGAGATAATTAATGAATAGATGAGAATTTATGAGCCCTATCACACTAACTTAAGGGAGAAAGGAACCAACTAATTAAAACTAGTTATATACAATTACATGGAAGGGTCGCCTTTTCAGAGGTTCATGAGATCTATCACCCTCTCTATATTTACCTTCACTTAAAAATGCACTAAATGAAAGTGTTCTTAAATAATTTCCAAGACATACTACTCTGTATCTAAAGATGAATAATAGTCATCCACCACTCATTATTTAATTCATCAAAAAAGTCTATAATAGTTTTCATCCATGAGGATTCTTGATTTTTCAATTAATTGAAGACTCCTTCAATTTTCTTAAACCACCCTATATCCCCTTCAAGTCCTTGATCACCATGAAAGGTTCGTGAATACTGATACAGTATCAAATCTATCACTCTATCTATATTCTATTGAGTCTTGACAAATAGAAAGATAAATTTTAATCCCTCATAGATATTGGGTTAAGTAACATTCTATGAGATAGATTTATTATGATCCATTGGGAATTTTCTAGGATGAGTGATCTAAATAATAAAACTAAAGAAATGAATCAATTAAAAAAATTAAATTACAAGTAAATATAATGATAATATACCATGTAATAAAGTCCCAAACACACTTTTAATAAAGAACCATTCTATTTAAAATTTTAAATTCACCTTTTTAATCCTTTTAAAATCATAACATTTCACTTGTAAACAAGTTTTAAATTGTGTGATCAATTATAAATACATTTATAAATTAAAAATCATCTTCTTTTAAAACAAACTTGGAAGAAAATTGATAAATTTTTAAAACCTGGTACTTCAAAACTTTTTAAATCAAATTTTATAATGTAAAATATCATTGAAATCCAACTAAATAACATTAACTCACCAAAAAATTATGCCTAATACATCTTAAATAGAAAAAAAAAAAGAACCAAAAAAATACAAAATAAGGCTTCAAAATAAGATTATGAAAGGGGTTTAGTGGTTTTGTATTGTTTAGATAGGTAGTTTTAAATACCATTCAATATCCTTGAAACATTCACTAAAAGATTCACAGAACCATGTGCACAGGCTCTGGATGGTTTTTTAGGCCATGTGGGTAAACTATGAACCTCTAGTTATACACCCCCTTTCATCACCAAAACTTGTAAAATTAAAAAATATCTCACATGACTTAAATATAACTCAAAACATCATCAATATATATCAAAATATATCAATAATAAATGAATAAAACATGATATTTGAGACTCATGGTCGGATAGCCTATGGTAACTCATATTTCATCATATGTCGTGGTAATCAGGAACCAACTCAATATCTTTCTTATAAGATCCAAAAACCTTATCTCTCATATACTAGACCTTTTAAATAATATGGTCACTCTAATACCATTTTTTCAATAACCAACTCAGGCCATCCTTGATCTGGGAACCTGATTTAGCCCAGGGTAAGGCCTGAAGAGTGTTATTGATCCTCGTAAGTTGGAAACTAGTGTCAGGGCATCAAAATAGATAATATTATAATAATTTTTCCCAAATAAATAATATTTAAAACCTAGAGGAATTATATCAAGAATTTTACATGTTATGTTCTTACATTTAACATTCATGCTAAATGAAATAAACATTTTCAAAAATAAGATAAAATAAAAAGGGAAAAACTAAAAAATAAAAAATCCAAATCAAATAAATATAAAAAAGATCTAAAAAATCAAGAAATATTAATGTTTGATCGGGCCAATAATTATATGTTACAAGATGAAAACCAAAATATCTTGAATAAAGCAAGATTGGTCCACAAAGTCAAATCTCCATGATACCAGAAACTAAACCTGTAAAACTCTACTCGGTGTATAGACATTGAGTGGTGTATGTAATATGTTAAAAAAATTCCAGTAGGATTTCACTAAAGATCCTTTACTTTTCCTTTTTCAAATTAATTCAAAACACAATTTTTATATATGTTATTTGAAGATATTTAATCTATAAATTATGGAACATAAATCCTTAAGTATTCATTTTTAAAAATCTTGTAAAAAATCAAAAAATAATTCTTAAAAAAATAAATAACTTTTCCTTTGAAAAATATTTGAAAACATTATTTCAAAAAACTATTTCCCAACCACTTTTAGAAAAATATATAAAAGAAACTCAATCCCCCAATAAACAGTAATCATCAAAATACAACTAAATGCTTGAAGTATAATATAAATAGTTAAGTAGATAAACCATGATCTAAAAGAAAATCATAAACTAGAGGAAAATATCTTTGAAGAGAATAAAGGATTCATTTAAAATAACCATAAAAGGGGTTGAGATAGATGGAATGTAATATTTTTGGATAATAATTAATAGAATAAATAAAATAAATAATCAATTATAAAAATAAATTATTTAAATTAAATAGTACATAATCATGTAATAAATAAGTAATTAAAATAAAAGCTTATATATAATCATGGGAAGATCTTAAACATATAGTGATATGATCATAGACGTTCTCAGATGAAGTCTTCTATCATCTTATCGGTGCTTTCCTAGTCTATAAAAAAACATCTTACTCTCAACTAATATCACTTTGGAATCCATCTAGTTAGTATCAGTCTAAATCTATAGTATAAATATATTTATCATCAAGAAAAGTATAGAAATCATCTCTCAATCTCTCACTAAAATTCCAAGGATCCCCATTATACTAATGTTATAGTTGGTGGTTCCCTAAAAATAACTTCCCTTATACTTTTTATTACTTTTTATATTCATATTGTCTAAATATTATAATTCCTCATCACATCCAAATTATTATACTATGTTATAGTTCTTGTTATAATTTCATATAGATACATGTTGCGTCAAAATTATATATCAGTTCTCTGTTATTATGAGATATTATATATGATTTGAAAATATTCCTTAAACCCATGTTTTATGGAGAGATGATATTGTATGAAAAGGAATATAAAATACACGATTTTGGGGGTAGTAGGATCAAAACATATTGACGCACTTTCTCATGGTATTATCCTATGGTAATATCCAAGAAGTGGGATTATGAGAATAGACCCACTAAATGGAATTCTACATATTTCATGTACCATTTTATATTCGTATCTAAATACCTCTGAAATGTTTTGTTGATGTTAATAATATAATTAATGTGTTTCATGACTCATGTTCTTAGATGTATTTTTATAAACCATATAATAATAGTTCATTAAGAATTTTTATATGTTGGGTGTGTCACAAGTGGCATAACAATAATGAATAATGAAAGAGAGTATTTTTCAATTATATTAGAAGTTAATAACTTAGGGCCTTCGATGGAATATAATGGTCGGATTAATTTCATTTTCACATATCGACCCACCGAGGGCCACTTGTATTATTGAAGAGCGAGATGAAAATACCCCAAACCCCCTCTATAGGTAAAGGTTTGGTAACAAGTGTCAAAAGTCATAACTAAAATGGGATTACTTTTCCTTAATTACCAATATACAACCTCCCAAAAAATCTCTATAAATAAGTGAAAATGAATAATAATAAAATAAAGTAATATCTAGTGTAAAAAACATGCATGTAATAAACTCTAAGGGAAATAAAGTGTGTGATAGTGTAATTTGAAAAGAAAAGGCATAAAATAAATACCCATCCATAATAGATGTCCCAACTTGAAAATAACTAGAAAATGAATTATGAGAGATCCTGAACCCATTTATCTAAGAACTGACCACCGTACAAGAAAAGAATGCACCTAAGTATCCTTATTCTCATATGAAATCACCACTAACATATCTCTCATCTTCATAAGACATAACAGGTTCATAAAAATCCCATGTAGGGGTGAGTTTATGTATACCCAGTAGGACGCCCCAAATCTAGAGAGGGAGCAACAGGAAACATGATTGAATTAGTTAACTCATTCCAAATAAAGTGGGAAAAGAAATCCATAAAAATGTGTCTATATATATACTCGCATAATAAACCTAAATGAGAGAGAAAGGGGATATCAATATCACATCCCAACAAAGGATTATGATTTTTCCAGCAGTTCCAAAAGGTCCATCAAAGATGCCCATCATTTCTCATGTTTTTCCTAAGAAGTATTCTTTTAAAATACCCAAACCACTCCATTTTTATGCACGGTCTAGGGGTAACGATCTCCATTATGATTATCCATGCCCTAGTTCTTCATGGGGGCACCACTTAGTAGATAGAGGACCCACTCCCTAGTACAGCAGGAGGTTTTCACTCAATAGGTTGGGGACCCAAGCCATAATACAACAAGAGGGTTCAACTCAGTATATAGAGGACCCATTCCTTTGATACAATAGGAGTGTTCCACTCAATAGTTATAGGACCCATGACCAAATACAACAGTAATATTTTACTTTTTATGTAGATGAAACATTTCCTAGAACAATAGGAGGGTTCTACATAGTAGGTATATGACCCATATGCTAATACAATAGGAGGTTTCCGCTCAACCTAGTGTGAGGCATATGGGGGACCCAAATCCGGGTAGGAAAGGGGGTTTCAAACCTTGGCCACACTCTGATGATCTTGCCTAATAATTGTCTTCATCGAGCACTACCTAAAGAATCATCACTCATGGAACATCTCACATCCTGTCTCAAAATCCACTACGAAGGTCATCATGTTCTATGTGGGAAAAAACATAGAATAGGTTACTAATGGGCCAAAATCTGAGTCAAGGAAAAATATATATGATAGGTATAAGTCTCATAAAGAATTATACAATGTGTAAGGAGGGTCGCATGGAGTGTAACCTCACTTAACCTCCTATTTGTGTCCTCAAAAACACACAGTTCACTATAAATGTAGTACAATGAAACATGTAAGGGTAATACAGAACATTTATCAACCTCCTAGGGATGAGTCATGTGATCTTGGTCGTAATCGTGTCCTTTGGGTTATTTTCATGTACTACCGAAGTACACGGTGTGTATTCCCAGATGGGGTCCCAGCCATGTGTAGCTGGCACACTAATTGGATTCCTAAGGAGGGTCACAAGGCATATGGCCTAGCCACATGCCAGGTGATCCTTATCTTCCCCAAAAACCTAGTCACCGTAGCTGGGTGGGGATACACAGTGTGTTTTCATTAGACTACACATTGTGTAGTCATTTTTTTCATAGAAACTCTAGTTTTTTTACACATATATATATATGGATCTCACACCTCAAAATCCACTATTTGACCACCTAAAAATGGTGATAAATGCTTCTGGTCATCGATTCCATGCCTTCGTTAGCTATAAATTGATATCCTATCATCCATGGTTATCCTTCATGCACTCCATACGAAATAACCTAGACTTTTTAAATGATAATTCCTTAATAAATAAATGTTTTTTATATTATATTATATAAGTATTATATACATAGATAACATAGAGAAACCATAAAAATAATGCATTAATAAATATAATTACAATAGTCTGCTACAAAACCAATGAAAATGTCAAACATTACAATTAGAAAAAAAAAAGTAAAAATGGGATAATATGGATTTCCCCAACATGTTAGATTCACTGCCCCCAAAGTCAACACTATAAAAATGAAAAAAAAATATTAGTAAACTAATTAACATATTAGAAAATGAAAAATATATTACTTTGGGAGGAATTGTAGTAAATATTGAGTTAAATAATGAAGTGGTACTTATAAGAGGTAATGTTACTATTGTAATAGTAATGTTACCATTGGAATAGTAACATGACCATTGGGAATAGTAACCTAACCATTGGGGGTAGTAACCTGAACATTAAGAATGGTAATTTAACCAAAAAATAATAAAGTGTGATATAAATAATAATATTTATGAGTAATATAAGTAAATATAAATATTATAATGCCAAAAAATAAATATCATGATTAAAACTCAAAGAAAATATAGTCACATTTTTAATAAGTTTTATTTTAAATTATTTTGTAAAAATCATATTTTTTATATTAAAAATTAAAAATTACCTATGTTAGAAATTTATTTTGATAAAATAAATATCATTTCTGAAATCCACACATTGAAATTTTCTATGAGTCATTTTTTGGTAATTTTAGGAAATAATAAATATTTTAAGTGAATAGTAAAAATAATAGTTTTTCATGTAACTAGTACATCATAAATTTAAAAAGAAACATCATTTAATAATGACCTAATCATTTATATAACTTTATGTTCATCCAAAATATATTTAATTTCATAAATAAGTCATTAAAATACAATAAATTTAATTTACAACCCTAAAAAAGCATTTTCTAAAACCAAGAGTCAAAAGTAATTCCCCAAAATAACAAATTTTTATTTTCTCCACTTTCATTTTTAATTAAATAAGTGAGTTTTAATTATAAATGTGTTTTGTAACACACATAAAATTCTAAAATAGTAACTTTTATTCAAAATCATGTCTGAAACACGACACCAAGCGCATAAGGGAATTTAATATCCTAACACGTTAAAATATATTTACTATTTTAAATAAATTCAATATATGATAGATCTTGAAATTCATGAAAAAATGAGTTATCTTTCATCACACACAACAAAGAGTTTCTTTGATGGATTTCATTACCTGCAAGACTGAGTTTTACCAAACAAAAATATATTATTAAAAAATTATTATTTTATATAATAAGACTTAACCTAGTTGTTAAATTAGGGGTTATAAATATCCTTAACTAACTTAAGAAAATATATGGTTTATAAAAATATAAAATGAATTCATTGGTTACAAATTAATTTTTTTTTAAAGGTTGGGGCTGAAGCCTCAATTTATTATTTAAAGCAAAGACCTCTTTAAACTGGATAGAGGGAGACCCATTACATAGTCCGAAGGCCCAAGGCCAAGTGGCCAAAATACAAGGCTTGACAACCCATTTTTTGGCCAAAAGGACCCCACGGTGAATAGTATTGCTACAGTACTCGCACTGTTATAGTACCTGCTACAGTACAGCCGTCGCTACAGTACCTGCTACAGTCCCTCTGGCGCTACAGTGTTAACGCTGCTACAGTACTGCTACAGTGCAATGCTAAAGTACTACTATAGTACCCCTGGGAATTCTCCCCTACCCGGATTTGATCCTGGGTCTTTTGGATTCCAAGAAAGAGCCTATACCACTAGGGTATAGGCTCGTTGGAATTGGTTACAAATTAATTATAAATGAATATAATAACAAATGAAAATAAAGAGAATATTTTTATAGAAAACTATTTTTATGCTCACAAAGATATTTTATCCTAATAAATTAAATTATTTATTGGTTAATATTAATTTAAGATATATATAAATTAAAAAAATACTTTTTAATTTATCTAACATATTTTATATGCATAATATAAGAACAAACTCAATATTACACATAAAAGTCAATATTTTTCTAAAGGTACATTTACCGTCTTTTAATGGAAAACCTATTTTAAATCAACTTTTTGTAACTTTTATATATTATATATTTTAAAATGTTCTTAATCTTTTAAATTGAAGAAAAAAATTAGGTTATGTTGAATTTTTTTATTTTTCTTTGAAGTTTCATTTTTTGAAAAATAGTGAAAAATACTGAATTATAATTCAAAACTGCTTTTTCATCTAATTTATTTATATGGTTAAATTATATTTTAAATTTGTTTTAAAGTTTAATTAGATAAATTTTTTATTAATTAATTAAATTTATCTCATTGGAATCAATTTCACATTGAAACTGGATATGAAAACATAGGAATCTTTTTAACATTTTTACTTCAAAACCCCACATTATCGTCCTGTCTATGGGATTAAATTTAAATTAATTTCAACCACTTATATGATTTAAATTTAAAAAATTATATTCCATATTTTTATTAATAATAATTTATAATTTATAATAATTACTATCTATTTTTTTACCAAAAATATTAATGAAAGTAATTAAAATTAATTACAATGATTGAGGTAAAATTAAGAATAACAAGTGACTAAACCTTAAACTTAAGGGACAAAATGATCAATAAACTTGTAGAAAATCTATTTTATGGATATATTTAGACCATATCCTCAATTTTATCTAATTTGTTTCATTATTCTATCCACTTTACATGCAAAAAACATAGGTGAAATTCCCTTTTAAAAAATATAAAATAATGCCACTCCCCCTCCATTATAAAAAATCATTCATACCTACCAGTTCCTCATGCCTCTCAAGACAATTTTTATCTATATATATTTTCCAAAATAGCTCCTAAAAATCCCTCCCCTCATCCTATAAGCCTAACCTTGGGCATAAATCCATCTAAGGAATTACTTTTGTGAAAACCAAAAGGAGTTAGCCAATGAAGATATAACATCCTTCCTTAAGCTCTTTAGTTTTGTTTCTTTATCAACTATTTCAATTATCCTTATTTTTTTATTATATAAAAACACCATTGTCCTCAATGTAGTTAGATTTTTTTATGTTATGGTTTCATTCTACACTTATACACACTTCCATATAAATTGTTCGGTCCTATGGGGCATGGTTTTCTTGTATATTATGTCAATGTAATGGTATTAGACACCGTATCTCATATTTATGGGGTTAGGTCACTAAAGTTGGTATCAAAATAGGTTTATTATAATCCTTCAGAATTAGATTTAAGAAAACATGGATTAGGCAACATACCCCTAAATTATAATTTGAGGATAAGTATATAATAACATCTTAATGTTTTAGTTAGATAGAGATTATGTGGTTCTTTCTATCAATATATCCATGTCTAGATAATAAAAGTGGATATGGTTCTGGAATAGATGTACATAGGGGTAATAACTCTGAGAGGTGTATATGGCCTAACTCAATGTAACCTAGTACACAATAATGGTCCTTACTGTACAGTTGGTTTGACACACCTAGGGGAAACACTTAGTATAATTCATATTTTATTTACAACCTATTATATAGGATTTGAATATATGATTAAAATGAATAAAATGAGTTAAAAATAATGTTTTTTATAATGATAATAAGGTTTAATTAATTAGATATCCTATAAATGATTATAAATTTTTCTCACCATGTCTACTATTACTCATACTATGCTTTCTGGTTTTATTCAATGGTTGAAACCTGAAAGATTCAAGGTAAAATTTAACATGAAGGATAAGGTGGTGAAAATGAAAATCTAAATGTGGTCACTATGGGATTGAAATATATTATGTTTATTCCTAATAATTTTTCCAAAAAATATTATTAACAACCTAAAACTTTAACCAACTATTGATCTCACCAAAGAAGAGATGGATGGAGTTTTCTAAGAGATATAGTAGTAGAGACCATGGATAAAATAAGGTTTGATTTCCATAATGAAATAAATTTGGAAGGAGACACCTAGGAAAGTGTATCAAAGTAATGGGGATATACTTTATCTGTGGTAAATAAAGACATAATGAAAATAATTTCTGAGGAAAAATGAATAGTACAATGGAAGGAAATAAAACTCATCCTAAGGATCCATTTATGGTTTGTTGACTTAATGTGGGGAACCTAGGAATTACCTGAGTTAATTACCTCTTCTAAAGGATAAAATCTCGACCAAGGATGGATCTATGTGGAAATAAATTGATGAAGTATTTATATATTTGGGTTTTATGGAAAACCAAATTCTATTTAGTTATTAACCTCATTTCAAGGATTTCAATCATATTTATTTTTAGAAATTATATTAATAAGGTTTTAGAAAATAAAAACCTATATATCAGGTGACAACTAATAAATATCATAAATTTCATGGGTCTTGAACCCATGATTAAAGGATGATATGGGTTTCACACCAACCACTGACCTATACAATGTCCTAGTTAATATTTCATTGCTTTTAGTTAAAAAAATTTATTAATAAATAATAATGATAAACCTATAGAATTACTTTTTAGGTTTAGATTTTAATGTATTATCCATGTTTTATTTTGATGATAGTTAGAGACTAATAGTTAGACTTCTCTCTCTTTAATGGGCTTTAAGATTCGTTAAAAGTATATTTTAGTTCTTTAGGCATCAAAGTTAATTTTTGGATATCCATTTATTAAATTAATGGATGAATTGAAAATTGATAAAAGAACAAACAAATGATGAAATTGTGTTTACATAAATATATCTATTAATTGTATTTCCTTATATACTTAGGCAGTAAAAGAATCACTCATCATTAGAAAAATGATCAAAAAATGTTTTCCTAATACCTTAATTTTTATTAAATTGATGGTTTACTAAATCATTTAATATTTATGGATTTGAGGTACTCAAATTCCCATTTATCAATAACTTGTTTTTTATTGATGAATTAAATCACTCTCTATAAAAATTTATGTTTTCCTCTGTGTATGTGTCTCTAATTACCACTAATGTTCTCCTGCTTAGAGACCTAGTTATATGTTAGTCCATGTGACCTTATTTTTATCATTCACTCTTTTCTAGAGGATGTTTTAAAAACCCATATCATAATGTGATATTTCAACATAGTAAATATCAAATAATTTGTTACCAAGATCAATTTTAAATTACAAGGACTTGATTTATTTATATTGGGGAGAATGTAACACCTTAAAAATTCTAAAAGAGTGAATTTTATTCGATAGTGTGTATGACACGCGACACCAAGCACATAAGGGAGTTTAATATCCCAAGACTTTAAAATATATTTACTTTTTTAAATAAATTCAATATATGATATATCTTTCAATGCATGAAAATTTTATTTATCTTTTCTCACGCACAATAATGAGTTTCTTTGATGGTTTTCATTACAGGCAAGACTAAGCTTTACCGAACAATAATATATTATTAAAAAATTATTATTTAATATAATAAGACTTAACCCAGCCATTAAATTAGTGGTTATAAATATTATTAAATATTTTATAAAAAAAATTTGTTTATAAAAATAAAAAATGAATTCATTGGTTACAAATTAATTATAAATGAATGTAAGAACCAATTGAAAATAAAGGGATTTTTTTATAGAAAACTATTTTTATGCACACAAAGATGTATTATTCTAATAAATTAAATTAATTAGTGATTTAAATTAATGTAAATATATATTATATGTGAAATAAAATATTTTTTATATTCATACAATAGATTTTAAATTCATAATATAAGATCAACCACAATTTTTCACGTAAAAATCAATATTTTTTTGAAGGAACGTTTACTACCTTTTAAAAGTGAACCAATTTCAAATAAAATTTTTAGAAATTTTATAGATTATATATGTCCATATAAACTTCATCCCTGATATAGAAACATAAAATTTAGTTTAGGGTTAATTTTCCGTATTTTTCTATGAAGTTTCATTTTTTGATGAATAGTTAAAAATACTGAAATTTATTTAAAATGTTCTTTTTATGTAATATATTTATAAGGTTAAATTATATTTTAATTTTTTTTAAGTTTAATTAGATCAATTTTTTATTAATTAATCCAATTTAGCTCATTTTAATCAATTTTACATTAAAATTGGATATGAAAACTTAGTAGACTTTTGAGCATTTTTACTTTCAAAAACATGTATTTCTATCCCACCTGTGGGATTAAATTTAAATTCATTTCAGTCACTAATGTGATTTGAATTTTGAAAAATAGATTCAATATTTTGAATAATCATAATTTATAATATCTAATAAGTTAAAATTATTTTTTTACCAAAAATATTATTGAAAATAATGAAAATTAATTACAACTATTAAGGTGAAATTAAGCATAAAAAATATTAATCTTTAAAATTAAGGGCCAAAATGACCTATAAAATTGTCCAAAATCTATTTTTTAGATATATTTCTTCCCTATTAAACCTTTTATATAATATTTTTTATTATTTTATCCACTTTCAATAGGAAAAACATGGTCGGAATTCCCTTTTCAAAAAATTACTGTACGATCACTCCTCACCTATAAAAAGACACTCATCCCCCACCCCACCCCCACTTTCTCACACCTCTAAATCCAATTTGGAATTAATAATATCCTAAAAAATAGATACTAAAAATCCTCTTCCTCATACTAGAATCCCCACCTTGGGTATAGAGCTATCCAAGGAATCCCTTTGGTGCAAACCAAAAAGAGTTACCCAAAGAAGTGGTACCATCCTTCCTCAAGATCTTTAGTTTTATTTCTTTCTCCAATCTTTAAATTATAATTATTTCATTATTATATAAAAATACCAGTATAGTAAATATACTAATATGTTGTTATGTTAAGGATTTTACCTACACTTACACATAGTTTGATCAAATGGGTAACAAACTTACTGTTTGTGTTTACGGCGAACTTCTGCCTCACGAAAAGATGATTGTTCGTTCTTCCTTTACCACCTCTCACAATGGTCATTATGATTTAAACTCTATTTATGTATGATTAATATGATTTTCATAATTTATTTATTCTTTTTAATTTTTATATAGAATATTTCTTTATGTTTTCCATCTTGTGGGAATATGATAACATCATTTGTGGAAGTGTGGATTACCGCCTCCTCAAAGCGATTTGATTCATTCATGCTATACATGGAATGTATAAAGGATGGTTTTAATAAAACTATTTAAAACAGGTGAAATTAATATTATACTTAAATTATAATATACATGTGTATAATTTACTTCTCAATATTTTAATACGACAGAGAAATGAAAGTACACTTCATGCATACGTATGGCCAACCATCTCCATGAACGGTGCATTTCATTTCTTATATCCAAATATTATGGATTATTATAAATACAAATATAATGGATATATATCATATTTAAATCATGTTTTACATTATATATATTATTAAACCATGATCTAATTAATAGAAACTACAAATAACAACTCAAAACTTACTCGACAAACTAGGCAATTAACACCTGAAATAGTGAAAATAATCAAAGATTATAAAAAAAATAGATAATAAGATATTATAAGAAGTTAATGTATGATATATTAACTATTATTATGGTTTTTTATAAGTTATTAACATGTTTAAACCCCTTATAAATAACTTTAAATTATGTTCACTCAAATGGAAACGCAAGGTAATGGATTTTCATCTCACTTTTTACATCCGTGAGAGAAATGTCATGTTCACTACTTACTTATTTTGTGTGTTGTATCAATTTACCATTTTGATATATTATATAATGAATTATTTTATCTTAATGATATATTTATTTTTAATTTTAATTATTTATTCTAGTGGGATTTTAGTTAAAATTTACCGAAGTTAAAATGAAATTTCATAACCAAATTCCTCTTCATTGGGTCATATTATTTCCCCATTATCATTAATATTATATGATTATGTGTCTAATGAATTAGAATAAATATTTATTTATTTCCAGTTACCCTATGTCGATTTATATTTGAGGCACATAAATATATTTTTTGATTGATTCTCACTTTAACATTATGGTCTTTTCAAGGGTTTACTTCACAATCTCATTTTATTTAGGATTATTGACACTTAAATTTTCATTAGAAAAACTTAAATTACCATTGTTCAATAAAACATTTAATTTTATTATTATCTGATTATTTTTGGCATTGATCAATTAATATTACCATTTTTTCACTTTTTTACTCAAAATATTTTAGAAATTGTCTTTATGAAAACCCGACATCATTTCTCTCTTTAGTCGGAGTACCTATTTTCTTATAAAACCATGTTTTATTAAAAAAAATTCAAAAATGTTTTTAAACTTTTGAAAATGATTTATTAAATAAATTTTTACCATTTTTTTCTTATACCAATGTTTTAAAATTAGTCTTCTTATCTCTTTAGGAATAAGGAATTTTTCTAACCCTTTTTATCATGAAAATAGAATGTTATTTTTACCTCATATGGAATGTATAGATTAAACCCCCATTATTTATTTGAAGATTAATTTTTAATATTAAAAGGTTAATTTTTAAAGAAAATTTTTTAATGGTTATTTTAAAAGAAGATAATTTTCATAATGTTTTTTAAAATGAAAAGTATATTTTTATCAATAATTCATTAAAGAGATATTTTTACATTATTCTCATTCATCAAGGACAACAAACCTTATTCCTTACACCACTTGGGATATGTTTTATTAATACCAACATTATTCTTTATCTTGGTGGTTGTTTATTTATTTGAGCATTTTTGGTATTGACATTCACTTCCTTGTTTCCTTTTACTTATATTGAACTATTTAGTTTCATATGATCATTGAACATTAAATTTCCCCTAATTATCAATATCATTTACCATAAATGTTATTATTTACTAAACCATATACCATTCTTACATATGATTTTCATTTGATTTATTTGGAAAATATTGATACATCCATATCCTTTTCTTAATATGGATATTTGATAAGGCGCGTTGTTTATAAATTTAAATCAATTATTCAATAATTCTTTGGACATTCAAGACATGGTTTGGGGTCATTTAATGCAAGCCATGTGGGTTGGGGAATATTTAATGTAATCACCATGGTGCATTGTTAGTCTCATGGGATGAAATAAGTTGGATATCCTAATCTAATGGGTTTTTACCAGGTATATTTGAAACCATCTTTATGCTAAAGGTATCATGTGCTTGGGAAACATTATGTTCAATAATTAAAAATTGTATTCATTTTGATTCAGTTATTATTATCCACGGTATTTTTCATCGACATATATATGGATGCATTCCATACTTAGTTCATTGATTAAATGGCATGAATTTCAGTTTCTTACCCAACCATATTGATTTTTCCTTATCTAGTTATATTAATGGCTTGTACTTTCAGTTACTTACCTTTCCATATTATTTACTCACTTCCATTTAATCTATTGACTACATGGTATGTTTTTTAAGTTATTTACCTTTACATGTTTATTATTATCATTAATTCATTATTTCTTCCATTTTACTTTACCCTTACTGAGTATTTGAGCTCACCCTTATTTGGTTCCCTTTCCCCAGGAATTCCCTAAAGTGTACATAGAAATTTATGAGAAGGATATTTTATAGGGAATAAAGTTATCCCCAAAAGAAAAAAAAATATTGCAATTAGTGTACTAATTTTTAAAATAAGACATGTGTGTGTGTCTGTTTTACCAAGACTAATAAACAATTCGGTCCTTTGAGATGTGATTAACTTGTATCTTATGTCAATCTAATGGTGGTAGACACTGACTCTGGGATTTCTATGGTTGGGTCACTACAGGTTAAAATTCATAAAACCATTGTATTATATTTATATATTATTTATATTTTAAAAATTCTATTTTACAAGTTTTACCTATAATATAATATTTTATTTTTCCCCATGGGGTGTAGTTCAGTGGTTCCGCCCCTACTGTACCTATGGTGGTGAGTTGAGGAGGTACAGGTTTTGAGCCTCCGTGTCTGCATATTTTCTTTCCTTTGTACTCCTCCCCCCAGACCTACCATGTATAATATTTTATTTAATACTTTATTCTAAAAATACCCCTCTCCCCAAGTATAAATAACCCCTCCCCCTCCCGTTGAAAAACCACTACTCCTAAACTTGTAAATGATACAGAATTACCCAAATTATTTATCTCAATCCCATTAGAATACCTAGGGATGTTCTAGAGTAAAACAACTCTAAATATCATGGGATTTTTAGTTTCATACAAGAGAAGTTACACCAAGAAAAGACAAATTTTATATCAACCCTTCTCTTTTTTTCTTTTTTTCTTTCTTTTTTCACAATTTCTTCTAAAAAAATTATAAAATAAATTAATAATTATTTTAAAATCATATTAATTATGTTAACCTACTATAATTATCATAATTATGATATATATAAATTTAAAGCTTACATTTCCTTCTCTTTCGATAATGTCATGTCGACGGTCGGTTAATCATGAATAAGAACATTGTCAATATGTTTCTAATCATCAATCCTATGGTTGGTCGCAATAAATTATTTTTTATTTACAAAGTCATAAATATAAGTTTAACTAATCTTTTCAAATTAATTATACTAATGTATAAATGACCTCAAACAGAAATAGTGACATCAAAAAAAACAATTAATGAAAACATGATATAAAAACAATTAATATTTACCAAATAGTGTTATAAATTAGAATATAGTAATTATAATGGATAAATATTGGAAAAATTAACATAATTACTTTATGGAACTGGGTTTTTATAATCATATGTTTACTATTCAGAGGTGAAAAATGTAGTGAAATAATGTGTGATTTAAGGTTAGGGGATTCTCCAAACAAACTCCTTTTCTTTGGGTAATCCCTCTATCATGACATCTTCAATATGTATATTCCTGTAATGTTAAATAAATATCATTTCACTATTATTAAATTTTCTTTTTGGGGATATAAATGTTTCCACCTTTACATTCAATCCAAATACAAAATTTTCCAAAAAATGTTATTTTCCAAAACATGTCTTTTACTCCTTATGAGTTGTTTCTTATTCACTCAAGAATGATAATGTTTTTAGAAATATGATTTCTATTATTTATTTTGGAACCCCAAATTTATTCATGAAATCATGTTTTATGAATTCCTTAAGAAAATAATTATTTTCCATGTGTAAGATCCCAATTTTTGGAAAGGTATTTTTTTGTTATGTTTTGGTTGAATACCTTATTTTGGGCTTCAAGGGATGTTTCTTGAAAGTGTGAGAGGCCTTAGGGGTGTTCTGGGGGCTCGGGGCATGGAAGAAAGGAAATCTGGGCAAGAGAGGCTAGGGTGCATGGCCTGCGCACGGCCAGGAAAACTGTGCAGCCTTCCTAGGCTAAGCCGTGCGACCCTTCCTCCTCCAGACAGAAGCATGTGCACGGTTTGTGCACGGTTTTACAAAACGTGGGGATAAATCATGTGACCTCTCCTCCTCCAGAAAGTGGCATGTGCATGGTTTTCCAAACTGTGCAGACAAACCGTGCGGCCGCTTAAAGTTGGGAAAAATTTTAATTTTTCCACTCCGAGATTTTAAACCCTAACTCGGGATTTTCATTATTTCATCCCCTCTCAACCCCAGTAATGAACTTGGCCAACCCAAGCTTCCCAAGGGTGGTTCTCCTTCGATTATAAATCATTTGTGGTGCCGTTAGTTATGATCAAATCTTAGGGTAAGGCTAATCCCATCCTTGGTTCTCTTTTTGGATTAGGGTTTGTATCTTCTCCCCCTCTCATTCTGAAGCTCTAAAACCCTAACTTTTGGGTGAGTTTTAGGTTGAATCTCCAAAGGTTGGTCGGATCGAGGTATAAGGACTCTATTGAGAGTGCGTTCAACTGTGGTTTTGAGGTAGGTGGTATACAAGTGATATCCCATAGTTATTTGGGTATATGTGCATGTTTAGTTGTGTTCTTGATTCCATTTGGTTATGTTTTGGATAACCTTGGCATGTTTGGTACTAATGGTGTTTAAAATGGAAAATGGGAACCCTCACAATCCCCGTGGAATGTGTTAGGATAGACTTGACGGAATTGGGGCCATCCATGGGATGTACCCGCTTTTCCTGGATTTAGGGATTGATATTAAACAAGTGACCTTGTCATAATGAATTGTAGAGCCCTTGATAAATGTGTTGGCATGATTGGTTGAAATTGGAATAGAAGTTAGGTGATTCACCTAGACTTGGTAATAACCTATGGGTAAAAGTGGAACGGGTTAAATGATTGATTCATGGGAATGATGAATGGGTTAAAGGGGTTAATGCATAAACTGATTAAAGACAATAATGGGATAGGTTATGGGTTTAATGTTGAATTCTTAGTGAGATAGGCGTAACACATGGGAATTGGGTGAATGGTTAAATGATGTGAAATGGTAATGTGTTAATGGGTTAAGGCATTATGTGGTTTCCCATGTGGGTTGTTGTGAATAGTGTTTGCCAAAGGGAAATGGTTTGGATAGTTGATGGTTACTTATATATAAGCATGTGCACATGGCTTCGTAGAGTGGGGTATGACTTGAGGATCTACGCCCATGGGTCGAGTGAAGACGGAGGTTCTAAACGCCACCCTAAATGCACGGGTTAGGAAAGGGGACTGAGGTTCTATTCTCCTAACGGTTGCATCCACCCAGACTCAGGCTTCGAGGTGAGGTTATGGTTGCTATGAGGGTTCAGTCCTAGTGAGATAGGATAACGATTTTTTTACCCTCTTTCATGTGATTGTTGGCCTTAGACCCATGTAACATAGTGTATGTGATTAACCCATGGAAATGTGATGAAATTGTAAATGGTGATAATGGGTGTGTAATGAATGGTAGTGGAAGTGGCAATGGCTTGGCTTTAAACTGGATAATGGTACCTCAAATAATTACTTGGAAATTATCATTCATTTTCCTTTGCATGCACTATCTTTTTAGACTGGATTTTTTCTAGACACCGTTGGTGGTGTCCTACTAAGTTGTACTCACACCCTGCTTGGGCCGCCATTGGGTACCCGAGCAGACTTCATGTTTGCAGGTCAGGAGAAGGGCAAGGGTCCTTGCTAGATAGTTGGGTGGACATGGGTAGCACTTGGTGGAGGATCCAGACTTGGATTTGGGACCATTTTGGGTATTTTGGTCGTTGTCTTTATTTTGGGGTTTTGTCCACTTTTGCACTTGTAGTATGACATGACATATTTGATCATTGGAAATGGTTGTTATACATGTTCCTTTTTTATTGGTTATTGTTTCTGCTACTTGGTTTATTCTGTTGTGGCTTACTCTGATAAAATGGGGGTATAGTCTCCCCACTTGTCTACTTAGACCCCCGCTGCTAGTCAACATCCTTTGGAATACAGGGAGGCGTGCTTAAAGTCATGTAACCACCCGGCTCGAAGCACCGGTTTAGTGGCTTCCGGGCCGGGGACGTTAAAAAGTGGTATCAGATGAGTTATTTCTTCTCTTTCTCTAAGGTCTTGTTATTTGGGATTGGTGTCCAAGGGTTAAGACGTGTCAGGCCTTGGTAATGAGCTCATGATTGGGAGTATCTAACCTAGGTATGGGGGAAACCCAAGTCACCCTTGGTGGTAAATTATGTTCTTGGTTGTGGGATGTTACAGTTGATGATATTTCACCGTTGGGTGATGGACATGTGGTTTGATGTGATTGTTTTATGAGATTTGGTTCATGGCCTTAATGGAATGATGATTTTCATTCATGCATCATTGTAGGTACCTAAAGGGATAGGTGACATGCATTGTGTTATGCACACGCATGGGGTGGGTGTGTGAGGTAGGAAATTATGGTGCATCATGCATTTCATGAAACCAAGAAATAATGAGAAGAATGAAATAAAACAAGTGGGTACATGATGTTTAATTGAGTAATAGGGTGTGAAACAAGTTGAAAAATGTGTTGGGTTAGCATATGAAAAGTGGGTTTTTGTAGCTAGTAAAGAGGTTTTGATGGATTCATGAAAGTTTATGGTATGTGTGATAAATCTCGTGCTTGGCATTGTAGAAAAATGCCACCATGACGTCAGTTACCAGTTGGGAAATGGGAGGGTGTTGCAGAGAACACTCCTCCAGTAGAGGAGAAAGAAAATGTGGCGATCAATGAATGTAGAGAAGACCAGTTCCAAGAGAACTTGACTCGCCTTATGTAGATGATGGATTGGGACCCAGGGTGGGTTGCACCGAGTATGTTTGGGCTGACCAGGGAGTTCTAGCTGCAGCACCCTCCGACTTTCACTGGAGAGGGTGGGCCAGAGGCAGCGGAGTTCTTGTTGGAGTCTGTCCAGATGATACTGGATCATCTAGAGACCCCTATTGAAAATCAGGTAAAGTTGGCCGCTTATATGTTGTGGGGCCAGGCTAGGCGTTGGTGGGACATTCAGGCTCAAATTGAGCAGGCTGAGGGAATTTCATGGAAGGTTTTTCAGGAAAAGTTTTTGGAGCATTTCTACCCAGAGACCTTGATACAGGAGTAGGCTGTAGAGTTTATGATCCTAACTTAGGGATCACTATCGGTGATGGACTATGCCAGTCTCTTCACTGATTTGAGACGCATTTTCCCAGTGTTAGCAGGGGATGAGGCAGTAGTAGCAAGGCGTTTCCAGGATGGGATGAGACATGAGATCAGGTCTCAAGTGAACATCTTCCGCTTGAATAGGTTCACAGAGGTAGTAGATTAGGCACTAATCTCGAAAGGAAACCTGAAGGGACCTTAGGGTAGTGGGATTGTGGTGCCAGCAGGGCAGACAAGCGGTGCAGCTACCGAAGGTCGGAAGCGACGCCATGAGAGCTCATAGCATGGCAGAATTGTGCAAAGTGGATGGAAGAGAGGTTCATCCTCTCAGAGTCGAAATCAAAAGTTCTGCTATCAGTGTGGTAGGTCGGGGCATATGTGTGGTCAGTGTCCATACTTGGTTCTCTTTTTGGTTTAGGGTTTGTATCTTCTCCCCCTCTCATTCTGAATCTCTAAAACCCTAACTTTTGGGTGAGTTTTAGGTTGAAGCTCCAAAGGTTGGTCGGATCGAGGTCTAAGAACTCGATTGAGAGTTCGTTCATCCTTGGTTTCGAGGTAGGTGGTCTAAAAGTGATATCCCATAGTTATTTGGGTATATGTGAATGTTTAGTTGTGTTCTTTCTTTCCTTTAGTTATGTTTTGGATAACCTTGGCATGTTTGGTACTAATGGTGTTTAAAATGGCAAATGGGAACCCTCACGATCACCGTGGGATGTGTTGGGATAGACTTGACCGAATTGGGGCCATCCATAGGATGTGTCGGCTTTTCCCAGATTTAGGGATTGATATTAAACAAGTGAACTTGTTGTAATGAATTGTAGAGCCCTTGATAAATGTGTTGGCATGATTGGTTGAACTTGGAATAGAAGTTAGGTGATGCACCTATACTTGGTAATAACCTATGGTTTAAAGTGGAATGGGTTAAATGATTGATTCATGGGAATGATGAACGAGTTAAAGGGGTTAATGCGTAAACGGATTAAAGACCATAATGGGATAGATTATGGGTTTAATGTTGAATGCTTAGTGTGATAGGCATAACACATGGGAATTGGGTGAATGGTAAAATGATGTGAAATGGTAATGTGTTAATGGGTTAAGGCATGATGTGGTTTCCCATGTGGGTTTTTGTGAATAGTGTTTACTGAAGGCCAATGGTTTGGATGGTTGATGGTTACTTATATATAAGCATGTACACATGGATTCATAGAGTGGGGTATGACTTGAGGATCTATGCCCACGGGTCGAGTGAAGACTGAGGTTCTAAACTCCACCCTAAATGCACGGGTTTGGAAAGGGGAATGAGGGTCTATTCTCCTAACGGTTGCATCCGTCCGGACTGAGGCTTCGAGGTGAGGTTATGGTTTCTATGAGGGGTTAGTCCTAGTGAGATAGGATAACGATGTGTTTACCCTCTTGCATGTGATTGTTGGCCTTAGACCCATGTAACATAGTGTATGTGATTAACCCATGGAAATGTGATGAAATGGTAAATGGTGATAATGGGTGTGTAATAAATGGTAGTGGAAGTGGAAATGGCTTGGCTCTAAACTGGATAATGGTACATTAAATAATTACTTGGCAATTATCATTCATTTTCCGTTGCATGAACTATCTATTTAGACTGGATGTTTTCTAGACACTGTTAGTGGTGGCCTACTGAGTTGTACTCACACCCTGCTCGGGCCGCCATTCGGTACCCGAGCAGACTTCATGTTTGCAGGTCCGGAGAAGGGCAAGGGTCCTTGCTATATATTTGATTGGACATGGGTAGCACTTGGTGGAGGATCGATACTTGGATTCGGGATCATTTTGTGGATTTTGTATGTAGTCTTTATTTTGGGGTTTTGTCCACTTTTGCACTTGTAGTATGACATGGCATATTTGATCATTGGAAACAGTTGTTATAAATGTTCCTTGATTATTGGTTATTGTTTCTGCTACTTGGTTTATTCTATTGTGGCTTACTCTGATAAAAAGGGGGTATAGTCTCCTCACTTGTCTACTTAGACCCCTGCTACTAGTCAGCAGCCTTTGGCGTATGGGGAGGCGCTCTTAAGGTCATGTAACCACCCGGCTCGAAGCACCGGTTTAGTGGCTTCTGGGTCTGGGACGTTACACCATGGGTTATTTTATGATAATGATTGTTATACATTCTATGTGCCATGTATGATTATGTAAATGTTATTATGTGATGAGTAGACTCGGAATTATATTTCCCTCTAATTAATTGGTTAATGTGATATATATCATGAGATTATATGTATTATTATTGAGCATGATACTTTGTTTGTTCACAACTATGTGTGTTATTTGACCACTATGACATGATGTTTCATTTTTATGCATTGCCACATTATATTACTTAATCAAATGTTTCTCTCCTGATTATGATTATGATACTCTGTTTATAAAATTACGATGATTATTATAATGATCACCCAGGTTATATTGATTCAAGTACATTATTCCTCCTTTTATAGTGCTTTTATCTCACCACTTTATTTGATGTATTTTTTCAGGTGGATACATGTACTAAGAAGAATGTGAGAGATTTTAAGTGGACAAAGAAGAAGGTTTGTAAAAATGTTTGTGATTTATTATGTATAAGTATGTATGATCATAATTTTCCAAAGATACTAAACCTTTAAATTATTGAATGTATAACTATTATGTTGGTTATATTTAAAATGATTTAATATTCATGTAAGAAAAATAGGTTCTCTATAGTTGGTATCAAGGAAGTGGTTTAGTTAATTAGAGAATTAGTATTGGAAAACATTAGTGACATTCCTTAGGATAAGTCTAAGTATATTTAAACATAAAAAAATATTTTTTTTAGAAAAAGATAAAACAAAGGGATCCCATAAGATATGCCTTCATAGTTAATTGTGTAAAAAATAAATTATTAATTCATGATTTTTTGAAATATTATCTATTCAAACCTTTCCTATTTTAGAAAATGGTGGGAACCAAGAAGAATCATGCTATAAACTCGTGTGAGGGATAATGAAATGATTATCCAAACAATATCCCCAATTCCATTGGAGGTGGAGTTTAAAACGTTATGGAAATACTTAACCAGTTTTCTCAAGATATGAACAATAACATGTACCATGTGGAACATCCACCTTCACCCTTAAAGGAACAATTGGATATTGATTATTTTATATGAAAATAAACACCAATATTTAGTAGATCTTTTGATCTAATTGTCACAGAATAGTGGGTTAACTCAATGGAGAAGATATTTTTTGTACTCTAATGTTATGAGAAGGAGAATGTGACTATGGGTATCTATCATTTAGATGGAGAAGAAAATTAATGGTGGGAATTCATAAAGAACACCAAGCCGATAGATGAAATGGAAGAGATAGAGTGAGAGTTTTTATGAATATATTTCTTAACAAGTATTTCCCTATAACTCTTCAGACAAATATAGAGATAGAATTTATAGGGATGAAGAAAAATGAAGGTGAATCTATCATGGAGTATGAGGAAAACATCACAAGGATTTTAGGATGTGCCTCAGGTTTTTTTAAACATTGATAGAAAAATAGATAAATTTTTTCGTGGTTTAAAAACAAACCTTTGAAAGGATATAGATATCTGATAGTTCATGTGTTGTGAAGAAGTGGTTCGATGTGATCTCAAAGTATAAATTAAGATTGAAGATTGGACCTTTGGACATTGAGATAAGAAGAGAAGAATGAAGTATCAAGCTAGTGGGTCAAATAAAAAAGTAGGAAAGAGGATCTAACCACCCACGTGTCAAAAATGTGGGAAGAAGAATCATGGGAACTATCTCAAAGGAATGGGGAAATGCTTCATGTGTGAGAGAGAAGTCCACCAAGCTCATGAATGTACAAGAGACATGAAGAAGCTGACTAATATGATGGAGGAAAGGAAGGTAACTCATGTGATTCAATGCATCAATAGTAGAGAGAAAGGGCACTATGCAAGCTAGAGAACTAAACCATTGTTTCTTGAGGGTAATCAGCTTCAGTAACCACAAAATCCAAATACTATAGGAAAAAGGGGCTTTTGCGATGAGCCCATCACCCTTCATAAATAGTCTTTGCTGAGTGACTATTTGTGATGGGAATGTTTTTCTATCACAAATACATTTGGCGTAGCTTGCATGCCAAACAATGAAAAAGGTATTTGGGATGGGACCCGCTGCAAATAATTTAACCTATATACACCCCCCCCCAAATTTTTTCATTCTCCTCTCCTTTGAATTATCCTCTCTTTCTCTCATCTCTTGTTTTTCTCCTTAAACTTTTAAATATTTTAAATTTTATAGGGAAGAAAATTTTCAGATTTTCAACTAGGAAATGGTTTGGTTTTAAGGTATTTATTTAATTTTTTTACATTTTAATTAATTTATTTTTTATATTAGTAATAATTAATATTAATTAGCATAGTTTAGTTTTAATTATAATTACTTAGTTTTATTTTGTAGTAATTAGTTTTAAGTGGTAGAAATTATGTTTAATTAGAAGTATTTATTTTTCATTGTTAATAATTATTTTTAATTATAAGTAATTAGTTTAAATTAGTAGTGATTAGTTCAAATTATTAGTATGTAGTTTTAATTATGAGTAATTAACTGTAATTAATAGAAATTAGCAGTAATTATTTGAAATTAGTGGTAATTATTAGAAATTAGAGATAATTAGTATGAAAATTGATAATTAGTAAAAATTAGCAGTAACAAGTGGAAATTAGTAAAAACTAACCGAAATTAGCAGGAATTAACAGAACTTAGTAAAAAGTTATAGATCTTATAAATAAATAATAATATTTTAAAGTAGTTTGTATTAATTAATTGTAATTAATAATTAAATATTTTTTGTAATTAAAACTAATTTTAATAATTAACGATAAATATTAATAATTTTAAAATAACTAGTAAAAAATAGCGGTACTGAGTACAAATTGGCGATAATCAGTAAGTATCAGTGATAATGATTTGAAATGAGTGGTGATTATTAGTAATCAGCGATAATTATTATAAATAATTGGTAATTATTATAAATTAATAGTGATTATTAGAAATTTACAGTAATTATTAAAAATTAGTGATAATTACAAAAAAATAGCGACAACTAATAAAAATTAGTGATATTTATTAAAAATTAGCATTAAATAGTAATAATTAGAGGTAATTAGAAATAATTAGTGGTAATTTGTAAAAATTAGCGATCATTAGAGTTAATTTCTAAAAATTAGTGGTAATTAGTAAAAATTAGTGGTAATTAATAATAATTAGTGGAAATTATAAAAAAATAGCAATATTTTGGGGTAATTAGTAGAAATTAGCAGTAATATGTAAACATTAGCAATAATTACAAAAAATTAGTGGTAATTAGTGGTACTTAGTAAAATTTATTGGAAATTAGAAATACTTTGAAAAAAATAATAGCAATTAGTAAAATAAGTAGTAATAAGCACTATTTAGTAAAAAATTAGCTGTAATTAGCACAAAATAACAATAATTAGTAAAAATTAGTGGAACTTAGTGGAAATTAGTGGTAATTACTAAAAATTAGTGATAACTAGAAAAAATTAGTAGTAAATAAAAAAATTAGCAGTATTTATTAAAAAATAGCAGTAATTGGTGATACTTAGTAAAAATGAGTGGTAATTATAGGTACTTAGTAAAAATTTGCGGTAATTAGTGGTACTTATAAAAAATTTGCTGAAATTAGTGGTACATAAAAAAATAAGCGGCACTTAGTAAAAAATTAGAGGTAATTAATAAAAATTAGTGGTAATTAGTAAAAATTAGTGGAAACTAGTAATAATTGGTATTAATAGTAATAATTAGCGGTAATTAGTAATAATTAGTGGTAATTACTAAAAATTAGTGGTAAATACAAAAAAAATAGTGGTAATTTGTAATAATTTACGATAATTAGTAGTAATTTCAAAAAAATAGTGATAATTAGTAATAATTGCAGTAATTAGTAATAATTAATAGTAATTCATAATAATTAGTAGTAATTAGTAATAATTAGTGGTAGTTAGTAATAATTAACCATAATTAGTAAAAATTTGTGCTAATTAGTGGTATTTATTAAAAATTAGTGGTAATTACTAAATATTAGCAGTAATTACAAAAACATTATGATAATTAGCATTACTTAGTAAAAATTTAATATAATTAATGGTGCTAATTAAAAATTAGAAATAATTATTAAAAATATACTTAGTAGAAATCAATGGTTAGTGGTAATTAGTGGTACCTAGTAAATATTAGTAGTAATTATCGGTACTTAGTAAAAATAATAGTCACCTAGTAAAAATTAGCATCACTTAGTAAAAAATAGAGTTAATTAAAATTGATTAGTGGTAATTAGTAATAAGTAGTGGTAATTAGAAATATACATTAATAATTTGTAATAATTAGCATTAATTAGTAATAAATATTAATAATTAGTAAAAAAAGTGTAATTATCAATAAGTAGAAGCAATTCGTAAAAATTAAAGGTAATTAGAAAATAAATTATGATAATTAGTGGTAATTAGTAAAAATTAGTGGAATTTAGTAAGAATTAGAGATAATTAGAGGTAGTTAGTAAAAATTATTCATAATTAGCAGTACTTAGTAAAACTTTGCAGTAATTAGAAAAAAATAGCTGTAATTGGTAAAGAATAGAAGTAATTTGTAAGAATTTGTGGCAATTAATAAATATTAGTGGCAATTACAAAAAATTAGAGGTAATTTCTAAAAAATAGTGTGAATTACAAAATAATAGTGGTAATTGGTAAAAATAGTGGTAATTATGGTAATTAGTAATAATTTTGGGTAAATAATACTGATTTATGGTAATTAGAAGTTATTACTAAAAAGTAATGGTAATTTGTAAAACTTAATTTTAATTGGTAATTTTTACCTTTAATTAGCAGTAATTAATAGATAATTGTAAAAAAACAGTACTAATTAGTAAAAAATAGTTGTAAATATATAATATTTATTATATTTAAAAGTAAATTGTAATTTTTTAAATTTTATACTCTTTTTTGGATCATATTTTTTATTATGTAAAATTTATATTAAACATTTTTCTTATTTTTTTTATTTTTTAGAGAAATGTGGAATTACTCAATCAATAACAGTCTTTTTTACATGGTCACAATTGGATAAATTATCATAGGAATCTAAATGGTTCTAGAATAAATTATGTATATATTGAATATTTTGAAGCTTTTTTATCATTTTCATCATCAAAACCAGAAATATTTTTCAGATGGAACAATTAGGTTTCCATATAAGAATTGTGATCTAAAAAGGTTAGACTCATTTGAAAATGTTGAGGGTCATCTATTGCATTTTGGTTTTTCAAAATATTATATATTTTTTGTATCATCATGGTGAATGTAGATTCAGAGAAGATATTTATAATTTTGTTCCAATTCCATCATTGTTTCAATATTTATTACATGATGTTGTTGGTACATCTTTTTAAAAAAGTAAAACATAGGATGATATTTATTTCACTCCTTACTTAGAATCCTCTTGATTTTATGAGTTTTTGAAGTCTGTTGAGGATGCCTTATATCTTGGTTGTAAGATAAGAAAATTTTAAGTGGTTGAAAACTTTATGGATATTAATTCTAATAATGGGATTTCAAATAGCTAATTTGATAAAATATTCTCTGTGGTTAAATCACTATTACCTAAAGAAAATGTCTTGGATATAAATTTCTATGAGATTAGGAGGCTGGTTCATAATTTAGGTCTTAGTTATTAAAATATTCATGCATGTTCAAATGATTTCATCTTTTATTATGGTGAAAATGAGTCATTAGTTAGTTTTATTATATGTAGAAAATAGAGGTACAAAGAGGGTCAACTAGGTAAGTCTATATTAATTTCTATTAAATAGTTGATGAATTTCCAGCTTATACCCAGATTGCATCATTTATTTTTGTCTCATTACACATCTTCATTGATTTCATGGAACAAAACCAATATTTCAACTTGTAAAAGGTAAAATCATCCTTGTGATGCTGATTCTAGAAAAAATTTGACTAGGTACATTAGTCTATTGGTTTATAATCTTATAACATGCAATTGGTTATTTCTGCTAACGATTTATGTCCATTTGATTCTTACAGTAGTCAATATTCTCATTGGAACATATTTATAACTCTATAAAACTTACCTTATTGGATGTTAATGAATGATCCATATATATTTTTGACCTTATTAACTCTGGGACATTAAAAAAATATCAATGTTTATTTGAGTTCATTGATTGATGAGTTAAATTTATTATAGAGTAATGGTGTCAGTACATATTATTTTGCTGCAAAACAAAATTTTCAAATGAAATATGCATTAAGGTGGAAAATTAGTGACTTCCTGGCATATGGAATGTTATCTGGATGGAGTACACATTCTCCAAAATCATTTCCATCATATATGAGTGACAAAAAACTATTTATTCTTATCAATTAAAGAAAACCTTGTTTTTTAATTTCATTGTAAACTTATTTCTTCTTAACATCCTTTATAAAGGAACAAAAACCACTTTAGAAAAGGTATAATTGAAAGAGATGTACCTCTAAAAATTATCTCATGTATTGGTTTAAAATCAATTGAATCTTCATTACCTCCCATTACCTTTGGACTGACTATTGTCCACTAAAAATAGATGGATTTTGGAAAGATAAAAATTAGATTAAAAAAATTATTTTTTGGGGATCTACATATTGGTCTGATTTTTTAGTCTCTTGCATGTTGTATGTCATTCATATTGAGATGAACTATTTTTATAATATATTTTATACAGTTTTGGACACACTTGGTAAGACCAAAGATAATGTAAAGGCATGATTAGATCTTACCTAGATTTACAGGAGACTGTAACTTGAGTTGTTTGAAAATGATAGATCAGAGATGTTAATGAATCCAAAAGAGACTTATACACCTTCCAAAGAAAACCATTTATTATTTTGTCTATGGATTCCATATTTGGGACTACTAGATGGTTATGTTTTTAATTTCGATATATGGTTCATAAATAGTCATACTGCCGAATTAAAAAGTCATGATTATTATGTTATATTAGAAATACTTATACCAATTGGATATAGTGATTTGTTTAATTCTTTTATTTGGGATTCACTAATATAGATATCATATTTCTTCCTAGACATCATTATAACAAAAATAGAATATGATAAACTTAGTAAACTATAAGAAGATGTTGTTTTAATTTTATTTAAATTGGTGAAAAATTATGTCATATTTCTTTGATTCAATATAACATTTGATATTACATTTTTCACATGAAGAAAAATTTTGTGGACCGATATAGTTCTGGTGGATGTATCTATATGAGATATGTATGAATAAATTGAAGAAAAAGGTACATAACAATGTATCAGTTGATGGGTCTGTAAAAACCTATCCATAAACATTACATATTCTAGTGAATTTAAACTATAATTCACATTATACCATTCCCAAAAATCCTTTCAGTTTATAGTTTTAGAGAATTCGGAAAGATCTTAAATTCTAAACCCATAAATCACAATTGGAAACTTCTTTAAAGTATACATTTCTTCCATAAAAAGGATCAAAAAATTTAATGTCATTGGAAGACTAGGAAAGTTGTTAAAAACATGAAACTATAAAAAAAAGTCTTTTTATTAATCCCCATTATGTTTTCCTAACTCCCATTGAGATCCTATAACTGAATAGGATAACCTAAGGATAACATAGACAAAATTTATGTCTTAAAAATCCCAATAAGGTAATAAACATGTGGTTGAAGCATAATATAAGAGTTAGAAAGGATATCATAATGACATAAAAGCACGACTCATGAATAATCATATTTAATCATAGCATTTAGAACCTGGAATCATATGATCATTTAAACACATAAAAGTGTAAGTAACATACAACAAGACATAATCATGAGTCAAGTATAACTACCAATACTATATAATATGATGGATAGAGTATATAGTGGATTAGGTTTACTCTCGGATCCTATACATGATTCCTTGTGAGACTAAGACATTACCCAATGTGTTAGAGAACTATCTGGGCACATCCATTATAACATGTTCATTCATATGTGTTCTGTATAAAGAATCAAACATAAGTAATAGTCATAAGGATTACCCATGGAATAAAATGGGTATTTTAATATTATCATGAGGCATGACAAAAGGGAATAAAATAGTGGTATCAAAATAGTACATCCCCAGTCAAACTGATCAAAAACCATTTAATAAAATATAGAATATGGTATCATATTAGATCAACCTCAATGAATCATATGATTTAAAAAAGTATGTTGATATAGATAAAAATAATTTAAATGTAATTATTGAAAAATTATTTAGGAAAATACTACTTTCACTTTTAAAAAGTCATGAAATTGTAAAAGATAACATTTTAATTGAAGATTCCTTTGTAAAATTTTAAACTAATATTAAAAACATTAAGGTGTGATGATATAAGGAAGATTCTCTCATGCCATATAAGTAAAAAACATTCTTTCATATCTTTTTTTAGAAAACTCTCAAAGAAACATGTTTAGAAAATAAAAAGATATATTATTTAAAACATTTTTAAAAAATTAAAACATGAGAAAAAATAAATTTAAACAATCATAGGATAATATTAAAAAACATTCTGGAAAAAATTTAGAAAACATGGAAATTGAAGAAAAATATATTTTTAAGGGAAACTTTAAAAATATAATTTTTTTAAAAGAAAGTCCCTTATAAATACAATATCATTGAAGTGAGCATTAATAAAATGAATACAATATGTGTATTATCTATAAAAGCACATAAAAAGGTGTAAATATAACATATGATATTAAAATTTTATTTCACAAATAATCTTAGTAATAAATAATCAAGGAAGTATAAGTTTATCCCAAAGAATGGATATTGGGTTGAAAATTCTCTTACCACTTTGTAATCAGAAAAATCGTATACCCCATAAAATTAATAATTATATAATGAAAATTTTAATACCACTAAGATAATAAGATTCGTGATATGATATATCAAATGTTAGTATACACACCACATATAATAAATAAGTGGTGAATAAGGCATATATCTTATAGAAGTAGTATTGAAATGAGAAACCCTTACAAAATTGATAACATTGAGGTGAGAATTAATCAATGGGGTGATTATGTGTAACAAAATTATAACCACACAAATATAATTTGAATTAAAACATAAATAAATCAACAATTATTCATCACATAATCTTGGTATAATATAATCAATCAAGTAGATGTATAAACCATTAAATGAAAACTATGTTAAGAAACCCCTTACCCCTTACTTCCCTTTAGTTTTTCATACTTTAAACTCATATATAATGGTTTAAGTAATGTTATTAACTCATTAATGAATTATATTCATACTTATAATACCTTATGTGATGATTTTATAATATCTTATGACCCATTAATTTCATTATTTTCATGGTTTCAACTGCGTTCGATTCATGGTTTTCGGACCGGTTCATTTGTGTATAATTAAGGAAGTTCTAATGAAATGGGATTACAACTTCAGAAGTGTAATTAAATATATTTAATTCAATTATATAATTATAAATGGTCCAATATATAATTTTTCTTTCTTTTTTTAGGATGATTCATTTGATAAAATGTTAGTAGAAAATGTTTTGTTTATTTTAGTGCTTTTTTCAAACACCATGAACCTGTTTCATTTTATATAATATTATGATTATATATTAATTAAAGGACATTATATGGGTTATAATATACCTATTAGAATCTTATTTAACCATATTGACACTTTTATTACCATCCATGAAGGTGGTAATGGAAAATGAACAATATCGTTATTCATGAAGGCAATTAACCAACATAATTTGGACAATGGCTTCATTTCTTTTAATAAGAGGAGATGAGAAATGAAATAGATATGAAATATTAAATTAGAAACATAAAAATATAGTATATATATTATTATGGATTTATCATTCCTTGATGGATAAAGGAGGTGAGGATAAAGTAGAAGAAGATAAGAAATTAAGAGAGGTGCTTTGAGAAAATTATCTCTTGAATATCACCTCCTTGAAGGATTCCTTAAAGGCCATGGAAATGGTATTTTGGTGATATCATAAGCACTAGTATATGGGTATAGTTATAAGGATAGGTGTTAATATATATTTTAGGATATTCAAGTCTTGTGGGGAGAAATGGGGTGGTGAGGGGTGGAATTTATACTCGAGGAGGGGTGGTTTTAAGTATTTAAATAATGATTTTTTTATATTTAAATCCAACCACATTGAGGTGGTATTAATTTAAACGATTTTGGAATATAATTACTGTTTTAGAGGATTTTTATAGTTTAAAAACACATAAAATAACCATTTAATGTTATATTGTTTGGGTATTTTTAATCCTTTACATTTTAACTTTAACCTATTTCATTATTTAATCTTTATTGTGTTAAATATTTTATTTACCAAGGTAAATTTTTTATGCCTAAAAATTTAATTGACCTTAAAAAATAATTGATACCTTATGATTCCAAATATATAATCCATTTTACTAAATTCAATTCACATAATTCTCAAAATTTATATTTAAAATTAATCCCACATACGAGATGAGAAAGCGGGCTTTTAAAGTGAAAATGTTCAATAGTTTAAAAAAACCATATCCAATTTCATTGTGAAATTGATTCTAATTACCTAAATAAGATTTATTAAGGTATTATTTAACTAATTTTACTTTAAAACAAATTTAAAATATAATTTAACTATATAAAACAATTTTATGAAAATGCAGTTTCCAAATAAAATTCGATATTTTTCATTATTCATCGAAAAAATAAAACTTCGTTGAAAAATACAAAAACATCACCCTAATATAATTATTATATTCTAATTTAAATATTAAAGTTTATTTTTACAAATAATGTTTATAAAAGTGTCTAAATTTAGTTTTAAAACAGATGCACCATTAAAAGGTGGAAAAGTGTCTTTTAGAAAAATATAGCTTTTATGATTAAAAATGGATTTATTCTTATCTTGAGCCTATAAAAAATACTATATGAATTTACAACATTTTATTGATTATATAATATATAAATTTTAGTAATATTTTTCACGAATAGTTATTAATTTAATTTATTAAGACGAAATGCCATTGTGGGCATAAAAATATTCTTTTTTATAAAAACACATCCTTTATGTTCAATTCATTTTTATTTTCACTTATAATTAATCGGTAACCAATGAATTCATTTATGAAACATGTTAAAATATATTTTCATAATTTATTTAACTTCATTCATTCCATCCATTCCAATGTCTAGGTGATAATAGTCACATTAAAATAATAATATTTAGTCATTTTTTTAAGATTGATGTAGTGTATCTTTTAAGATATTGAGCATATTGTTGCCTTTTAAAATATAGGGATGTTAAAGTCCCACCCCTCCCCTTTAATAAAGTTCATCCACAAAATTTGAACTTGGGATCTAAATACTAGTGATTTGGCTTTTCCAAATACCTTTTTCGAAATCCCACATTGTAAAAAGGATCAATAAAGCTTTCTTTTGAAAAGAAAGAAAGTAAATTACGATGGTCACTTGAGATAACACATAATAGGTTTCCATTAAGGAAAAATGGACATGTAAGAGAATATATAATTCTCAAGTAGTTATATAGATTTATAGAAAACATGGTCGTGATATAGTTAACCCTCACAAAACTATAAATCTATGATGGATTAAAAGGTCATTGATTTCTCAGTATGAAAAGTAATCGAATAAAATTATTTTCAATAATAGTTTTCCTAAAATTGAAGAATTATTTTAAAAAATATATAAATAACATAAGTAAACATACCTACTATAAAATTATTATTTTATCCTTTAATCAATTTCCACTATAATCTCATTTTTCTTCAAATGATGAGTATTCAAGATGAATTTTCATACCTAAAGCATCACATTCAACTTCTAAAAATCAAAAAATTTACAAAATTATAACTATATACTCCGTATTTATTTATGAATTAACAAAAACCAAAATGGTTAGTACATGGTATGTCAATTTCCTCAAAAGAATAAACTTTTAAATGAAGAAAAACTACTTTAGTCTCTAAAATTAAACAGTAATAACCAGAGTTTTATGTAAATAATTCAAAAAATAACTAATATTAAAATTCCTCAAAATATTCTAGACTGACATCCAAACCCAAAAATTATATGTATTTTATCACATATTCTGTCAAGATAAATTTTACATTTGTCTTCAAATAATATCAATCACTTTCTAAGTCTTATATCAAAATAAAATTTACCTAATCACATAATCTTCAAGATATACTATTCATTTCCACACATAACCTAAATCACTATAAATAATATTTGTTTTCAAAAGAAAACTCATCATTTATTTTGTGATTAAAATCCCATAATATTCAGTTTACCATAATCATATAAGGTTCCCAAAATATTGAACATATTCTAAAATAACATTAATCACTTCATCACCAAATCATTTTCTAATCTTGTTGTTAACAATATGATAACATATTTTCCAAAAATTAACTTAACCTTTACCCATCAAGTATTTTAATGAATAAATACAATTTTATAATAACCACATCATCAAGTAGCCTCATGGTAAGTGATGCACCATTTTCACCCTTCGGTTGTGGGTTCAATCCCTGCAGCATTGCTGGATGTGACAGGTTGTCATCCATCTTGTAGATTTTTCTTTTTCTAAAACATTATTAATATAATAATTCCAAAATTATAAAAAATTTAGAAACATCCTCAAAAATAACCATAATATATTTCAACCTTAAATATTATCTCATACCTTTCATTTTTCATCCCAAAAAGTAATAACCTATAATTACCTCAAATTCAAATATCAGATAAACCAAAAATATTGTCAATGCCTTTAGAATTATGTCCACAAAAATTAAATTAATTGTTCCTTAAAAAACTTTTTTCATATCCTAAAATTAAAGGTTTCATGTACCATAGAAATTATCACCTTTTTACTACTTTTAAAAGTTATCGATTCCATCTAACATATGTTTCTAAATTTATGAAAACAAAACCTACTATATAAAAATCCTTTGGCATTTCATGATTCTTGTAATATATGTAAAATAAAATTGTATCATAAATATTAAAACTCAGTACATAAACACATACTTCATTAAAATTCCTTCTTAAACCATTAACCATGATTCATTATCTTATTCCTTAATACATCATTCCTACAATAAAAAGATGTCAACTATATCCTTATGATTATTCAATATCAACCTAAAAATTATGCATACTTTGAACATAATAAAATAATTTATACCTTAATCTAGACATCAGGATTTATTTTATATCCCATTTATCTTTTGACATGATACCCAACTTCCAAAATGTAAATAATAATCTCCTTTGTGAAATTTCCTTTTTCAAGAGAGTTGGTAAAGTTGAGATTTTTAAATCAAGTGAAGAAAGATACCATGACCCATAAAATTTTTAGATAAAATAAGAGGTGATAGATTAGTTAAATAGTTTCTTGAAGGTGATTTGAATACTCATGAAGTTTTCAAAATAATTTGACCCGTATTTTTTAATAATATTCATAATCAAATCATATGAAAGTGATAATAAGATTGTAAAAGATATATTTATTTTATTATTGATAAAATATCCTTAATATATACCAAGTAACGTCATTAAAACATGAAATGAATTATTTCATGTTAAAATAAATATAGATATTTTAATGATAATACCCATAGAAACACTATAATACACTAACCCTCAAATCCATTATACCTAAATCGATTACCTTTATAGATCCAATCTCTAAAAATATCATTAATTATATAGAAATACATCACTTTAAACCACTAAATGGGTTTCTAGGACTTTGAACTTATAATCTTACTTAAACTTATATACCCAAGATTTTATCTATAACCCTTAAGAAACATCTTAAAATCTAAAGTTATCTAAACCCTACTTTGATACCAACTATAAGGACCCAGACATAAACATTTCATATAGTAGTGAATTTAAACAATAATCCATATTATTACATTCCTAGGAACCTTTTTGGTTTAGAGTTTTATATAATTAAGACAAATCTTACATAGAAAAAACATACATCATAGGTGGACACTTCTATACAGTATCTATATCTCCCATAAAACAATGATTGAAAATTCTAGTGTCTTTGGAATACTGGGTATATTTTTAAGAAAAATGAAACTAGAATAAAAACATATTTTTATTAATCCCCATTATGAGCTTCTAAATCTTGTTGATCTCTTATAACTGCATAGGATAACCTGACGAAAACATAGAAAAAAGGGATGATATAAAAAGATCAGTAAGGGAATAAATATGGGATTTAAGCATAGAATAAGAGTTATAAATCATAACATGATTACATATAATCATGGATCATGAATAAACATATATAATCATAAATTTTATAATATGGAATCATTTGATCATGAAAACATAGGAAAGTGGTAGTAATATACAGCATGACATAAACATGAGTCAAGGATAACTCCCAAGACTATATCACATGGTGGACAGAGTCAATAATGGATTATGTTTAATCCATAATCCTATAAATGATGTATCATGAGAGTAATAAATTACCCAATGAATTGTAGAACTATATGGTTTCCCCCATTATAACATTTTCATTCATATGTGTCCATATAAAGAATCAAATATAAGGAACCATCATAAGTATTACCCATGGTATAAAATGGTTATTGTAATATTGTTATGGGGTATAACCAAAGGGAATATAATAATGGTATCAAAATATTACCTCCCTAGATGAACTAATCATAAAACATTTAATAAAGTATGGAATATTCTATCATAAGAGATCAACCTCAATGAAGTATAAGATTAAACAAAGGATGTTAGCATATATGAAAATAGTTCAAATGAGATTATTGAGAAATTATTTTGTAAAATAACCTTTTTTACATTGAAATTGTCATAAAATTATAAAATAGAACATTTTAATTTAATATGACCTTTAAAATTTATAAATTAAGCTTCAAAACATTAAGTTTTCATGATAGAGGAAAATCTTCTAATGTCGTATAAGTAAAAACACATTCTTTTGTATTTTGTTGGAATAGCATCAAAGAACCTTGTTCAGAAAATGAAAAAATATACCTTTAAAAAAAATTAGAAATTAAAACATGATTATAAATGACTTTAAACAATTATAATATAATAGTAAAAATATCTCTAGAAACAATTTTATAAAATAGGGTAATGGAAGAAAATGGTAGTTTAAAGGTAAACACTAAAAATAAAATTTTTTAAAAAGAAATTCCCTTATAAATGTCATATCATTTTAGTGATCATTAATCAAATTAATTGAATATGTGTATTCATTATAAATCCACATAAAACAAGTGTACATATAATATAAGATATTCAAAAGTAATTTCAGAAATAATCTTAGTACAACATAATCAAGGAAGTATAAGTTTGACCCAAGGAATGGAAATAGGGTTAGGAATTATCTTACCACTTTGTAATCAGTCAAATCATATGACACATAAAATTATTAACTTTTAAATGAAACATTTAATTCCATAAATATATTTAGATTAATTATATGATATATCAAAGTGTTTTATACACACCACACATAATAAATAAGTGGCGAATAAGGCATATATCTTAGAGAAGTAAAAGTAAGTTGAGAAACCCATACAAAGTTTTTAAAATTGAGGTGATAATTAATAAATGGGGTGATTATTTGTTAAAAAGTATAAAACATAAATATAAGTGTAAATAAAACATAAAAAAATCAATATTTATTCTACACATAATTTTGGAATAATATAATCAATGAAGTGGATGCATAACCCAATGAATGAAAACTGAGTTAAGAAACCCCTTAAGTCATACTTCCCTTTAGTTTTTCATGATTTAACATCATGTACAATTGTTTAAAAAATGTTATTACCTCATTAAATATCTATATTCATAATTATAAAACCATATGTGGTAATTTTATCACATCTTATGACCCATTCATTTCATTATTTTCATGGTTTCGAGTGTATTTGATTTGTGGTTTCATGACCTGTTCATTTGTGTATAATTATGGATGTTATTATAAAATAGTATTAATAATAAATAAGTGTAATAAAATAGTATTAATTAACTTACATAATTTTAAATTTTCCCATATATCATTTTTCTTTCTTCTGTGAGGATTATTCATTTTATAAAATGTTAATGATAATTATTTAGTTTATTTTGGCGGTTTTTCCAAACACCACAAACAAGTTTTGTTTTATTTATAATTCTTAGTATATATTACTTAGAGAAAATTAAATACGTTATAATATACCTATTAAAATATTATTTAACTCGATTGATACTTTTATGACCATCCATGAAGGTAGTAATGGAAAACAATCAAAATCATTAATCATAGGGATAATTAACTGACATAATTTGGAAAACGGTTTCATTTATTTGAATAAGAGGAGATGAGAAATGAAGTGGATATGATGAGTTTAATTATAAACATAAAAATATAATATATAAATGATTCTATAGTTATCATTAATTTATGGATAAATGATTTGAGGATAAAGTACAATAATAAAAGAAATTAAGAGAGGTGCATTGAGAAAATTACCTCTTGAATATCACCTCCTTAAAGGATCCCTTAAAGACCTTGGAAATGGTCATTATGTGATAATAGTAGCACTTGGATGTGGGTTGAGAATGAATGAGAGTTTTTTTAAGGTATCCTTTGTGATCAAAGTCTTGTGAGGAGAAATGGGGTGGTGAGGGGTGGAATTTATACTTGAGGAGGTGTGGTTTAAAGTGATTAAATAGTTATTATTTTATATTAAAAGCCAACCACATTAAGGTGGAATTAATTTACAAGAATTTTTATGATAATTAATGTTTTAAATTTTGTTTAGGGTTGATAAAAATATCAACCAAACATTAAATGTTTTGTTTTTTTAGGTATTTTAATCTTGTAGGTTTTATCTTTAACATCTTTCATTATTTTACCTATATTGTAGTAAATCGTTTTTTAACAAGGTAAATATTTTATACATAAAAATAAAAATGAAACTATAAAATAATTTGGACCTTATTATTATAAATATGGAATCCATTTTACTAAATTAAATTCACATAATTTTTTAAATTAGATTTAAAATCAATCATGTAGACGGAAAGATAAGGCGGGTTTTTAAAGTGTTAAAGTTCAAAAGTTTGAAATGTTTTCATAAAAGATTTCAATTTGAAATTGATTAAAATAAACTAAGTTGGATTTATTGATGTATAATTTAACTGATTATAGTTTAAAACTAATTTAAAATATAATTTAACTATATAAATAAATTATATTAAAATGATGTTTAAAATTTAAATTTAGTATTTTTCATTATTCATCAAAAAATGAAACTTCTCCAAAAAAATACCAAATTTTAACCCTAAGATAATTTTGATATTAAAATTTAAAAAATGAAGTTTATTTTTTCAAATAAAATTTATAAAATTATCTAAATTTATTTTTAAAACAGGTGCTCTATTAAAAGGTGGCAAAATTTTCTTTTAAAAAATGTATCTTTTTATGCTTAAAATGGATTTATTCTTATCTTAAGAAAATAAAAATTATTAGACTAATTTAAAAACATTTTATTGATTATATAACATAAAAATTTTGTTTATATATTTCATTAATAGTTATTAAATTAATTTATTAAGATAAAATGACATTGTCATCATAAAAATAGTTTTTTATAAAACACATCCTATATGTTCAAATAATTTTTATTTTAATTACTAATTAATTGGTAACCAATGAATTCATTTTACAGACATATCAAAACTTTATTTTCATAATTTATTTAATTTCATTCATCTCCTCCATTCTAACGGCTAGGTGATAATAGTCACATTAAAATAATAATATTTAGTTATTTATTTAAGATTTATGTGGTGTATCTTTTATGATATTGAAAATAGTGTTTACTTTTAAAATATCATGATATTATAGAGTTAATTGAATCGGATTATTTGCAGGAGGAGATTTCTTTTTTCTTGTCCCATTATTTCCAACCTGAATATTCTTCAAAACATAATTGAATGGGTCGTTATGAGGGAAATGTTGACGACGCACTCAATATTCAATTACCAATTTTTAATCAGCCTAAACTTTTATTTGGTAGATTTTATAAATTATGGGTTTCAAATGATGAATATAATAGGTCTCATACATATGTTCTTTTTGACTTCAAAGAAATCAAAATGTTTGTATAGTGAGTGCTACTACCACATATTCTTTAATTTTTTTAAAAAAATCAATTGGTATTATTTTATTTGTTGATTATATGATGATCATATCAAGAAATAGTTTCCAAAAATTATATTAGCTTTTAGTATCGAAAAATTTGTCACTTAATTTCTGGAAAATAAAATGGATGCATAATCCCCTGGTTGACCTTGTGATGGATGATAGCAACATAGATTTGGACATTACTATCAAGGATCAACTAGAGAACTTGGAGTGTCTTCCGAGCCAAATTGCCAACATTTTTAATAATCATTGTTTCTCTAATAGGAAAGATTTTTGGGCATGGGAGAATGCGGTTAATGGTATTCTCTCTTCAAATCTTTATTATGAGTTCTCTTTGAATTGTAGCTTTGAAACAAACTGGATGGGTAATTTTCACAAAAACTTCATTAGACCATCTCGCTCCAATTTGGTTGGGATAATTGCTCACAAAAAGATACCAACGGATTTTTATCTTCAGCATTGTGGTATCTCTTTATGTTCCTCTTGTGTTCTTTGTTATCAACACATAGAGGATGCTGATCATTTGTTTCTTTTCTGTTTTACTGATACTTCAATATGGAAGGCTCTAGCGGACATCTTTGAAGTCTCAATTCCTATGATGACATCCATCACGGAGTTTATTCAGAGATGGAAGTCTCTTTCTCTTTCTTCACAGTTGTTAGACTTATTTCATGTTACTGCTTCTGAGTTGCTGCATTATATATGGTCTTCTAGGAATCATGTTCTTCATTGGAATCAGTCTTTCTCTGTAACTGCTGCTTTCTCAAACATCCTTGCTATGATGCGTGTGGTAAGCTTACCTAAGAAACATTTTTGCGCCAATTCTATTCATGATTTTTTTGTTCTTTCCCGAATTGGAATCAAAGGCAATTTTAGACCTCCATATGGTACTTTTGAAGTTTTATGGAAAGAACCACTTTTTGGTTGGATGAAACTTAATTCAGATGGTGCCTCGAAGGAAAATCCAGGACCTTCTGGGTATGGCTCCATTTTTAGGGATCATCATGGTCAGGTGATTGGTTATTTCCATGGCTCAAGTGGTATTTCTTCTTCAATTAAAGCTGAGATGTTGGGAATTATTGTTGCGGTGGAGCAGGCCAAACATCGTGGATGGAATAATCTTTGGTTTGAAAGTGACTCGACTGTTATTGTCTCTGCCATCAGAGAAGGATCATGTCATCTATCTTGGAAACTTTATAATTGTTGGGTGAACTACTTGGACTCCCTTCGATCTATGAATCACATTATTACTCATGTCTATCCGGAAGCTAATTCTGTTGTAGATGGTTTGGAAAACAATGGAATTAACGGTGTTGACTTCATCTGGTATCATAATCTCCCTGGTGTTTTTTTGCCGCTTTTGAAAATGGATTTGGATAGATCTCCTTTTTTTAGGATCATGTAAGTTGGATTTTTTATTTTAATAAAGGGGTCTTGATTTTTTGGGAAAGGTCTCATCTCCTTTTCAAAAAAAATGTCATTGGTTAAATAATGATAGAGTCTTTTGTGTTCATCAGTGTTATGGAATCACTGATATTAAATATAAAATTATTCTTCCAATAAATGAACCATTTTTATTTTCTTATCAAGAACACCAAATATATTATGTCAATTATTGTTCTATTTTGAGAGACTTAATTGATTGCTGGTGCATTATAAAAATGAAATCTCATGAAAACAAGTTTATGAAAATTCAATGTGGTTCTATTGAAGTGAAAGGAATTGAAATTTTCAAGATACATCTCCAAATAAATATTTTCAACATAGAGACATGAATATCGATGATAAAAACCCACAGTTATGGGTCAATGGTGATGATGATGTTAATGACATAACAAATTAATCTAAATTAACAAGTGATAATGAAACAAAAAACTACTATGAAAATTGATGATATTAAGGAGGAAGATAAAGATATTCAAATTGTCATATATTAATATGAAGATGAAGATGAATAATAAAACAATTAATTTTTAGTGAAAGTAAATATATATATAATACTCATTTTCAATTATTTTCTGATAAAATTCTTTTTAGGTTTTAGATGGATGAAAAGACTTACGGCGATATATTTTGTACCCTCAAGGAGGTTGCACTACCTAGTGATGAGTCTGATGCTTTATCATCTAACCATCATATTCCTAGCAGTTCATTATCAGCTCGGAGGGGTTGGGGGCTTGCGAGATTGAAGATTCATGACCCTATTATCGAGTACTGTTTCCGTCTTGAGTTTGATCCACATAATTAGAGTTATGTTCAGTTGTGTATATTTGTTATTTATCTTTACTTTTCATTAATTTATTTATGTATTAATTGTATGATTATTTTTTCTATTTTTTTAATAAAATGCATATAGTTGTTAGATAGAGGATTTATATTTTGTGGAACCATTTTTCTAAAGAATGGTTGATGGGGAATCATATTCCCATTAATATTAGGCACTTTGTGTTTGATCATTTGATGGCACATTAGTAAATAATAGTTATTTTGAAAATTATTTTATTATTAACTTGTTATTATTAATTATTTGTTGGTGTTTTGATATATCATCATTGATAGCATGAGTAATTCTATTTGGGAGGCCTGGTAAGTATTTTTGTGTGATCATTATTGTCAGTTTTGGCACAATCTGAGGAATACAGCCATGAAGAATGAGGGGTAATGGATTTTGATCAGTCTTGTTATGCACACCAACTGAATTACATATCATCTTAGGTTTGGGATGGATTATGTTCATATAGTATGGGAGATATTTTTTAGAGGAGTTCATCATTAGGTTGGAAAATTTGGGAGTGGTAGGAGGTGACGCATCGAGTTGGTAGGCGTACATTTATTACTCATCAATGATATATAGTAAATAATTTTTTTAATAATTAATATATATTTAATAGTAAACTATTTATTTTATACACTTATAGGTAGTTTAACATCCTAAAATTATAGAGTTCAATGTTTATAAGATTATGTACAATGATCATGTCACTTGAGAGATTATAGGTGGCTATCGGTATTAGATTGTGGTCAGTTTATTTTATTTTTTTTATTTTTAAAAATAACTAAAAAAATATTTTAACTATTTTACTTTCATATTTAAATTGAATAATTCATATAAGGCCATGAATTCTAAGACAAAGGATGCGATTAAAGATGATACTAAGAGTCAGGCCACTGGTAGGGCAGGATTGGATGATGCATCTTCGATACAGGCAACTCAGTATGCTTTCAATAAGGGATGAGTGATTGGTATCAGTTCTCAATTGATGCCTGGTAGTTTTCATGGTACTATTTCAAGTTTTACATCCATCTCGATGGGAGGTCATGGAGAATTGTCATCATCGACCTCATAGTATGATGAAAAGTGTCAATATCAGAGTGAGGTTATATAGGTAAATCATAGGGAGCGGGAAGAGCTCCATTAGCAGCACCAGAAGAAGTAGGAAGGGATGTGATGATAGAACCAGCGGTAGTTAGATCAGATGATAAGAGTACAAGCAATGGCAGGCTCATGGTGTAGGGATGGATCTCTCTACCCCTCCTCTTCTATATGAGCCTCTCCCTCTCTATTCATAGTGATGTACACATTTATTATGTTAAAATTTGAATGGGAATATTTGATGTAATATTTTTATTATTTCCTAAGTTTAAAGTTTATTTTATTAAATTTTAAAAAAAAACATTTTTTAATATTTTTTTAATTTATAATATTTTTTTATTTTTATAACATATTTTTATGGGGTGTAGTCCTGTTGAGAATAATTTTTTTCAACTAGTCACTTGGCCCATCACAAAAACCTGAGTAAATAATTTTGTGAAAAACTATTTTTGAGGGGCCAACCTCCCATTGTAAAAGATATTTTCCTTTACGAAGCCATTTTCAGCAATGGTGTATTTATGATGAGGTCCCATCACAAATACCCCATCCCAAATAAAAAAATAAGATATGAAAGGAGAAATGGAAATATTATTCCATTGCTACTATTGAAGTGGATCATGAAAATGAAATCATACAATATACACATCCAATTCACTCAATAATGGAAAAGGTTTTTTTGATTTTGGTTATACACATTTCTTTATATCATGAAAGTTTTCTAGAACTATTGAATTTAATCCTAAAAACCTTGAAGTAGATATAGCTATAAAAACACCTAGTGATGTGATCATTTCAGTTAAAGTGTTCAACTCTTCTTCTGCAAGAATATATGGGAATATTCTTCAAGTGAATCATGTATTCCTTCCCCTGGTTGAATAAGGATTAGTTCTCATTATATTGATCACACATCAATATTCAGGAAAAGCTAATCTCTTTTCATATTCTGAACCATCCCATGATCCTATACAAATGCAAAGAAGATCATGAAACTTATTTGTATAATCCCTCAACCATTTAGGTTTTGATACCCTATAAAGAATAATACATTCTCCAAATGGTTGAGTCAAATAAAGGGATCAACCTAAAGGAAATTCTTATTGTGAGGTAATACACTGATGAATCTTCTGATAAATTACATGTAACTTCTCCAAATCACGACGTAGAGTTCTCAATATAACTTATACCTATATCCACTCCTATATCTAAATTCCCCTAGAAGATGGCCTCGATTGAACTGGAGGGGTTAAAGAAGCAGTGGTAAGAGAATTTATACAAAGGGTTTATACACCCTAGTACATCACCTTCAGGTGTATTAGTTATATTTATAAATAAAAAGGGTGGATCAATGTGTCTGTGTATTGATTATAAACAGCTCACCGAGATCACTATAAATAACAAGTATCATCAACCAAGGATTGATGACTTTTTTATCAACTACAAGGATCTCAATACTTCTCAAAAGTGGATCTTCATTCTGGATATCAATTACAGAGGGAGAAGAAAGAATATATTCATAATATAGCCTTCCGTACAAGGTATGGTCATTATGAGTTCATAGTGATTTCCTTTTTCCTTACTAGTGCCCCTGAAATATTCATAGATTTGATGAAAACAGTGTTTAGAGACTGCCACAAAAAATTTGTGGCAATTTTTATCAACAGTATTCTCATTTAATCCAATAGTAAGGAGGAATATGAAGAGTTTCTAATGATTATTATGGCTTTATTAAGAAAGTATAAAATTTATGCTAAGTTCAGTAAATGTGAATTTTTTATGAATCATGTCATATTATGGGGTAACCTGATCACAAGTGAAGGAATTTTTGTGAACCCTTCCAAGAAAAAAGAAATTGAGGAATGGACCAGACCCAATAGTATCATAGAAATTTTTATTTTTCTTCTCTTAGTAGGGTACTACCAATTTTTTGTGATAAATTTATTGTGATTTTATAACCTGATAAATATGGTAATGTGGAAAGGGGTAAAGTATGTATGGATAGAATAATGTGAGGAAAGATTTGATGAGCTCAATAAGAGGCTAATAATTGAACCTGTACTCACACTACCAACAAATGGAGAAGGTTTTGTGACATATAGTGAGGCTTCAAATAAACTATTGGGTTGTGTACTCATGCAGAATGAAAAAGTGATATCATATGCCTCATGATAGTTGAATATCCATTATAAAAACTTCCCAATGCATGATCCAAAGATAGTAGATGTGATATTCAACTGAAATATTTATAGGTACTATCTATATAGTGTGAATTGTGACATATATATTGATCATGAGAGTCTAAAGTATATATTCATATAAAAGTATCTCAACATGATTCAAATAAGGTAGATAAAGATAATAAAGTACTGTGATTTCTGTATTCACTACCATTTGGGAAAGGAGAACAAGGTAGCTGATACCCTTAGTAGAAAAAAACCTGACACATTATCCATGATGCAGATTAGTAAAGACACTATCTTCATGGATATACAAAGGATGGATATAAAAATCATAACTAAGGAGAATAAATCATACCTTTCCCAAATTATTTCCCAACCATGTATCAAAGAGATGATCAAGGAGGCACAAAAGAATTATTTGGAGATACAAAAGAAGGTGAAATAAATAAAGGAAGGGAAGTTTCATGAGTTTCACATCAATGTGGATGGTGTGATTCAGTTTGAAACTAGGCTTTGTGTACCTACATCACATGAAATAAAAAAGGAACTATTGGATAATGTACATATCTCACCTTTATTTATCCATCCTAGAAGTACTAAGATGTACCATGATCTTCAAGATCTTGTCTAGTGGGACAACATAAAGAAGGAGATTTTAGAGTATACTTCAAGGTGTTCTGTATGATATTAAGTTAATGTAGAGCAAGAGAATTCTAATGGGATGATGAAACTATTTCCTATACCCATGTGGAAATGGGGGAATGTCACTATGATATTTGTCACTGATATTTTAAATATAATTAATGTAAACAATGTTATATGGGTTGGGGTGGGTAGAATTACTAATACTTCCTATTTCATTGTTATTTGAGAATATTTCTCACTTGAATTACTTTCCAAGATATATGTGAAGTGGTGAGGATGCATGGGGTACCACTTTATATCATTTATGATCATGATAAAAGGTTCACATATAAATTATAGAGAGGTATAAAACATTATTTGAGTACTAAAATGAATTTTAGTATGGCCTATCACCCCTAACCAAATGGTCAATATGAAAGGACTATTCATACACTCAAGGACATGTTGAGATCCTGCTCAATATAATTTAAAGGAATATGGGATCAACATATCCCATTAGTTTATTTTTCATACAATAATGGTTTCCACATGAGTATTCAAATGGATACGTATGAAGATATATATGGTAAGTAATGTATAACTTCTACTTATTGGTTTTAAGTTGGTTAATGAAATCTACTTGGACCTATTCTTTTGAAATAGATGATAGAGAGGGTTCAATCCATCCAAAAACATATAAAATTTTCTTAGAGTCGGAAAACGGGATAAGTTAATTATCTTTGAAGGGGATTTGATCTTGAATTCAGAGTCAAATTTTTCCTTTTAATATCACCATGGAAGAGATTCATGCAGTTTAGAAAGAAAAGGAAGAATATCCCTTGGTATATAGGCCCCTTTGAGATCCTTGATCACATAGGAGTAGTGGCCTATCTGCTTACACTTCTACTAAATATATATCAAATTAATGATTTGTTACATGTATCTCTTATAAGGAAGTACAAACTCAATACCCCACAAGTACTAAATCTAATGGTGGTGCAACTAGAGAATGACCACAAGTGTGAAGAGCTTCCGGTGAAGATCATGGACCATATAGATAAATTTCTATGAAACAAGACAACACACCATGTCAAAGTTTTATGGAGGAACCATAAGTATTAAGAGGCGACATGGGAACTAGAGGATACAATAAAACAAAAGTACCCTGACCAATTGACAAACAAGAATATGTGTTTAAATTTTAGGGAAGAAATTTCTGAATGGGGAATAATTTAATGACCCATAATTTTTAAATGATAATATTTTCATAAAAATAATGTGTGTTATATTATATTATATAATTATTATACGCATATCCACATAGATAAACCAAAATGGTTAAATTAATTAATAAAGATAATTACATTAGTATGCTAAGAAACCAATGATAATTTAAAACATTATAATTAGAAAAAAATGGACAATAGAAAAGATAAATTGGGAAAATATGGATCACCCTAATCATCACTCTCATGCACAACACTACAGAAATGAAACAAAATATTATTAAACCAATCAACATATTAGAAAACTAAAATATTTAACATTGTGAGGAATTTTATTGAATATTAACTAAAATAATGAAGTGGTATTTATAGGAGGTAATGTGACCATTAGAATAGTGACCTGACCATTGGGAATAGTAACCTAACCATTGGGAATAATAACCTGATTAATGGAAATTGTAATTAAACCTCAAAATAATAAAGTTTGATATAAATAATATTTATCATGAGTAATATAATTAAATATAAATATTATAATGTAAAAAATAAATATAATGATTAAAACTCAAAGAAAATACAGGCATATTTTTAATAAACTCTATTTTAAATTATTTTGTAAAAATAATAGTTTTTAAATTAAAAGATGAAAATTATATATGTTATAAATTTATTTCTATAAAATAAATATAATTATTGAAATCAACATGTTGAAATTTTCTAAAAGTTATTTTTTTGGTAATTTTTTATAATACTTCAATTCTAATGTTAATAGTAAAAATACAGTTTTTCATGTAACCGATGTATCTTAAATTACATTATTCATGATATAATAATGAAAAAAAATTCCAATACTTGTGGTTCATAAAAAAATATAATTAATTTCATAAAATATTCATTAAAATTAAATAAACTTAATTTCCAAACTAAAAAAGTATTTTCCAAAACCTAGTCAAAAGTGATCCATTAAAATAACAATTTTTTCACTTTACTTTTTTATAAACTAAGTGAATTATAATTATAAATGTGTTTAAATTCATAAAACCATTATTTTATACTAATATATTATGTATATTGTAAAAATTATCTATTACAAGTTTTACCTTTAATTATTATTTTATTCTAAAAATACCCCTCTCATCAATTATAAAAAATCTCTCTACCTACCCTAAATAATCTAATCATACCTCACTTCCCAAATCCAAATACCTTCCCAATACTCCCTCTAAATCCGCTTATAATACCTATTAATTCTCTGGAGTAAATCAACTCCAATCATCAATGGAGTTTTAGTTTCGAACAAGATAAGTTACACTGAGAAAATAGTACGTGTCAATAAACCCTACTCTCTTTTTCTTCTTCTCTTTATTTTATCCTAATTAATTCTAAAAATAAATCTTATAAAATTAATTAGGTAGTATTTTAACATTATATTAATTTTTTTAACCTTTTTTAAGTATCATAATTACGAAATATATAATTTTCAAACATCTCTTTCCCGCTCTTTCAATAATAACCCATCAATTGTCGGTGAATCGACAATAAGCAAATTTATAATCCTTTAATTTTCAAAAAATATATGATTGGATAAAATAAATTATTTATAATATATAAAGGTATAAATATATTTTTTTTAATATTATGTAATTAATTATACTAATTTATAAATGACCTTGAATAAGAGTAGAGACATCGAAACAAAATGAAAAATTTTAATGAAAACATGATAACAAAATAATTCACATTTAACAATGAGAATTATAAATTTTAATACAATAGTTATAATGGATAAATAGTTTGAAAATTAACATAATTAACTTTTGAAACTATGTTTTTAAAATCCAACATTTATTATTCATGAGGAGGAAAATCGATGATATATAGAGGGATTTAAGGTAAGGGGGTTATCAAAACCAAATCCTTTTTTTATGTTATCCCTATTTCATAACATATATGATATGGATATTCCTTTAATATTACATAAATATAAATTATTTATTATTCCATTTTATTTTTGGTTATATACATTTTTCCACCTTGATTTTTGATCAAAAAATAATTATTTTCCAAAAACATGTTTCTTTACAAAACACATATTTTACTCCTCTTTAGTTCTTTATTATTCACTCAAGAATGATGAATTTTATGCCAAATATGTTTTACCTTATTCATTTGAGAACCCCCAAGTTTATTAATTAAATCATGATTTATGAAATCCTTATGAATCACATTCCTTTTCATGGGGTATTTCATGACTATGATTGTTATACATTCTATGTGTCATGAATGATTATGTAAATCTTATGATGTGATGGGTGGGGTAAGAATTATATAAACCTCTAATTAATTGGTTAATTTCATATATCTCATGATATTATGTGCATTATGCATGAAAATGTTGCTATATTTTTTCACAATAATGATTTTTTTATTATGAACATATGTTACGTGGGAACATGATGCTAGAATTGTTCACAACTATGTGTGGTATTTGACCACTATGATGTGATATTTATTTTTTATGAATTTCCACATTAAATAACTTTATAAATTATTTTATTGATTATTATGATTATGGTATTATGATATGATTATTATGATTATCCCCACCCATGTTTTATCATCACCCATGTTTTATTGATCCATGTCCCCGTTTTAATAATGCTTATTATTTATTCTGTATAAGTTATTTATGATCCTAATTTTCCCAAGATATAAAACCTTTTGATTGTTTAATGTAAAAATATTATTTCTATTATCATTAAAATGATGTAATAGTCATGTAAGAAAATTAGGGTCATTAACCTGCACACCTCTCTTTGTAGCCAATTGGTACAAGATCCTAGATCCGCTTGAATCATCACCTTCATCCAATGATCTATCTTTAAATATATAATATATTCATCATATGAAAATATTTTTTGAATTAATGGGTTTAGATTGCGCTTGAATCCACCTAACAAAGTCAAACTAGAACCCCATAGTCCAAGGGTAAAGAATGCTAAGAACAATGGAGGGAAATCATAAAAGAAAAGCTGATAATTATTTTTGGATGAAGTGATCACAAACATTGATTGGTAGGTGAAGAATCATGGGTGATATCATTGAATAAAAAAATAAATAATTATTTAAAAAATAAAATTATTGAATGATCTCATGGGAAGGAATAAATAAATCACAAATCAAAGTGGATATTTAATCAATGATTAAACTATTAATAAAACAACTCCACAATTTTTGATTCCTAAATTGATATTGTATTTTTCATTTGTTAATAACATGTTTTCCAGTGATGGGGAAGATCCTCTATGTTTTTTGTCTGTCAAATCACCTTGATCCGGCCATTGATCTTCATCCAATCACAATCCACTAATGAAGAATGGTGAAACCTCCTCTCAACGATCCTACATTTATGAGGATAACCATGGAGATTTTTCATAGCAGAATATCCATAGAGGAAAAATGGTTTGGGGTATTAAATTAATTCAATTAACTAACTAATTAATTCACTTAATGTACCCACCAATGGTTATCTCATCTAAACACCTGGCACTAACCAATATTAGGTCATGCCTTAGATAAAAATCATGCTCTGGATTCAACTTTTGTATCGTATTTTTTATCAAAGACTCAATTTAGGATATATTCTATTATTTATAAAACAAAATCAACCATGATATAAAATATTTTTAATATTTTTATAAAATCAATTCTATGCTCATTGGGTCTCAGAATCACACACCGTCTCCGCACCAAGCTCCAAAAATATTCATAAATATTTTTCAAAAAAGAGTATATACATTATTCCCTCATTCAATATTTTTGTTCCCTAAATCACAAACTAAGAAAAAAGGTGGGGATACTAAGTTTTTATTTGGATCTCTTGCTCTCAGGAGATATCTTTCATTCTTCCATGATACCATAGCACAAAAACCAAGGGATTGGTTCATCCATGTATAATTCACTATTGTTGATCCTTGATCATCATCTGGTATTCCACAAAGGTGGATCCATCCTCGATGTCCAGCTCTCCCTATTCAATAATATGCATGGAATCATGCACGTATCTCTTAAGCTATAAAACATAGATGAATTCATGCACCCACTCCAACTGTGAGGGGGTAGGATAGGTGGTAATAAAACTATCCAATCCTCTTCAAGATAAAAAATATCTTGATGAACCTCGAGGATATCTCTCCTCCCTAACCAAATATCTGTAATCCCCATCGTGAAGAGAATCTCAGGAAAATGTGGTCTCCCTTCTCAAACTCTAAGGGCCTAAAACGTCAATATGAATAAGATTTATACTTGTTCTAGGCTTTCCTAATCTAATTGTAGATAACCTAGACCTTTTATATCATCTCCTAAACCATATTTGTCCCAACAAGATAGTCCTCACAAATCTCAGTCCAGCATAAGGGTATCCTACAGGGTCTCCCATACAGGGCCTCAAAAGGTGTCATATCAAAAGCAGAGTGATAGATATTACTATAAGAAAACTCTTCCAAATGTATTTAAACCTCCCAAAGCTGGATGAAGTCTAACATGCAGGACCTTAAAATATCCTCCAACACTTGGATAGTGTGCTCAGTATACACAATCATATAGGGGTGACAATATATACTCATCCTCAAATAGATATAGAATGCCTACTAGGGGCCTCTCCACAACCATGATGTGAATTTCACATCAAGTTTAGAGAATATAATTGAGGTAATTCAATGAAGGCGTAAGACCTCCTTCAAATATAACTACCCCAAAATCACTACTAAACACTACTCCTTGATAGCAAGGAAGTGCACTGACTTATTAAGTCTGACAACATTAGCCATATGGAATCATGGCCTTTTACTATATGTGGAATCCCTGTCATAAATTCCATTTTTATTTCATCCAATTTCCACTTCAAGGTCTCAAGAGGTTGTAACAAACCTACTGGAACCTGGTTCTCAGCCTTCACCTATTAACATGTGAGACACCGAGAGACAAACTTGGACATGATCTGCCTCATGAAAACCCACTAAAACTTCTATTGAAGGTATCTATATTCCTTCCCTACACCATGATATATAATCGAAGGAGAAGTTTGAAAATACCTAATCACCACATATTTCATCACAAATACAACCAACGTTTGTCCTTGAGAAAGGATGATGTGATTCTCTTCTTCATAGAATCCATCTGGTGAATCTCTTAAGGATATATTATCACGTAGGACCTCATTGTCAATGTCTCTAACTAAGCCTCACTCACATGATGGAGAATATGGGGATTCAACACCATATAATAAATATAAACCTCACTCCTCTCCTCCACTAGGGTTATTTTTAAGGAAGCTAACTGCTTAAAATAATCCTCTACCAGATGAGAATTGGACTTCCTGTTGAGGGAATATACTCCCACATTCCCCTTCCCAAGAGTATATATTATATCAAAGTCCTATTCATATAAGAACTTTATTAAGTGCCTCTATCTCAAGTTTAAATCTCTCTATGTGAAGACATACCTAAGAATCTGATGGTCTGAGTAAACAAAAAAATGCTCTCCCGTAAGATAGTACCTCTACATCCATAGAGCCATAATGAATACTACAAACTTCAGGTGGTGAATCACATTGTTATTTTCATGGGGTCTAAACTACACTAACCCATAAGCAATTATTTCATCCCTATACATGAGCACGCATTTAGGCCCAGATCTATAGGAATCTTAATACACTACATACTCCATGCCTCCCACTAGTAGTCTCAAAAAAGTATCACTCATCGTCCTCTACCTCAACTCCTCAAAGGCTCTCTAGCACTTCTTAGTTTAGGTAAACAGCTACATTTTCTATATTAGGGAATCCAAAGGGGATGAAATCCTAGATAATTCCTCCATGAAACATCTACAACACCCTTCCTAAACAAGAAAACCCCACACCTCTGATACACTCTTTGTTGGATTCCAAGAAATCACTCCATCAATCTTCACTGGGTCCATAACTAATCCATGCTCAAAAATGACATTCCCTATAAAGTGAACTCATGGATCCAAAACTGGAACTTTGATATATGACCATAAATATGGTGCTCCTAAAGGAAGTCTAGAACCTTCAAAAAGTTCTCTGCATGATCATCCTCTAATGTAGATTATATGAGTATTTTTTCAATGAAGATAATAAAAATTCAGTCCAAGCATCACTGGATAATTCAGTTCATCGTAGCCATAAACATAGAAGGGGAATTCATCGCACCAATAGGCATCACTATGAACTAATAGTTTTCATAGAGACATTAGAATTCCAGATTTGAAATATCAACCTTAAAAACCCTAAACTACAGGTAGCCAGACCTGAGATCGATCTTTGAGAACCATATCATCAATTGAAACTAGCCAAGGATTTTTCAATCCTCAACAAGGGGTAATTTTTCTTTATCAGGTATTAATTTAGGTGATGATAGTCAACAAAAATACAAAATCACACATCAGAATTTTTCATGAAAAAAACTAAAACTACCAAGGGGGAACACTTGTTCTAATAAAACCCTTCTCTTGAAGGTCCTCCAACTACACCCTCATCTCTTGGAGCTTGGTAAAGACCATCCAATATGCCACAGAATATATCAAAGTAGTCCTAGGGTGCAATTAGATGAAAAATTTCATCTCCCACCTTGGAGGTACACTCAAAACATCCTAGGGAATTATATCCATATAATACTTCATAAATAAAGGAACCCATATTTATAAATATTTTTCTATACTAACGGATAAACTCAACAACTGATGGGTGATAATTTTCATCTTCATGATCACAATTCTATCTCCTTTCTCCATGAGATCTCTCTCACCCATAGAGGAGAATCTCACCACATCTATTTGGAGGAATATAACTCATCTATGGTGATATCCAATCTGGTCTCATACCAGGTAAAACCAGTTCATGCCCAAGATGATGTCACAAGTTATCATCGTGATGACTATGAGTTCGAACAACAAACTCTCCCTAACAAGAGATAACATGCACTACTGATAGATAAGTGATATCAGATATGTGTTCCTCGTATGAACCTAAAGGAAAAGATACTAGGAAAAAGTCTTGAATAGGAGGCCCAGATATTACCCCAAGGGTAAGGATATGAATTAATTACTCACACCTAATTATACTAGTAATGAATCGAGAGTAGAATAAACACATATTATACCTATAATCATCTTGTGATCAGCTGGATCATAAGCCTCCAAAGCCAACAGCTTCCCACAGCCCTGACTGCTAGCTCCCTAATCCTATCATGGGACTCCTAGGGGTGGTGCTTGTTGAATAATATCATAACATCATTCACCACCATAATCTGCTCCTCTAGGAGTCCCACATACTCCTCTACTATATCAACCTCCCTATGGGGCACCCTATCCATGCTTGGGAGAACCATGATCATAGTATTGTCTCTTCTATGGTGTTATATCCACTTCAAACCTTCCCTCCTCAGCACATCAAGTAAATAAATCATGTTCCATGTGACCTATCCCATCACATGCATATCATCACCCCTTTATAGGATTCCTTGATCCTTTTTAAAATCCTGGATCCACATGAACACATTCCTAAGTTTTTCCATCATAAGATCTCCTTCATCATGACCTTATCGAATAGTGCCTCCTAACTGCTAGAGATTACTTAACCCTATGATTCCCACTGCAATCTCTAGATACATTTCATCCCTTAGATAAGAATATATTTGTCACCAGTGTCATATCTAGTACTCCAATATATGTGGGAATTCATAAGGATACCACACTAGCATGAAGATATCTATAAATACCCTACTCAAACTTTTGTACTTGAAAGTAAACATCCTAAATCATGTTGAGGGAGTACTGTGTAAGTTCATTAAACCTCACTGCATACTCAAGAACTATGATCCCTCCCTTCTATAACTCCAAAGTATCTTGAATCCAAATGGATTTTAAGCATGAGAGGTAGTAATCCTCATGAAAAAAAATTAAGTAGGATAATGGGAGTGTTAAGTCATCATGCATATGTGTGACTAAACTCTATTAGCACCCTATTGTTCCATGGGAAAGAGTAACTGCTAGAACAACCATATGATCATATGGGGTTTTTACAAGAATTAAAACTCATATCACTAACTCAATATAATCATCTACTGTCCAGGGATCTATATCACCATAGAACCTCGGCTCCCTCTAGTGCTAGAACTCTCAGAGTGTGCAAAGCCTGTGCATATCTTTATCCTACTCTTCTAGGAGAATATACTACTAGACTGGTGAGGGTGATACTACATGTCTGCCTAAAAGAAATATCCCATGAGATGGGCCCTAAAATAAGGCCTTGTTACTCATGAGATCATCATCACAATCCTAAATGGGTAACTTGGATGGATGTCTTCGTGGATACATCCTTAAAATTTAATCAAGACACACTATGGTTAGATGAGCATATATATGGGTAACTGAACCAAGAAGAAAATTAAAAGGACTTAATTATATAATATGCATGTACCAATGTTCCATGTAACCAATATCTCAATATTCCAAGTTGAAAAAGTTTATTTTCATAGTCTTGGAGAAAGTAAATGTCATCCTCTACACCAACACTTTGTTCCCTAGCCTGAAAACTGCACTTGATCTACTTTTACACTTTTTCCCAAAGTTCCTAATCAAACCTCATAAGGAGAAAAACTCCAAACAACTTTTTGAGGTTGAACCATATCTGATAATAGTCTATCATGATGTGACCAACCAGGGGCCACCTGGTCAGTGGAAGACTTATCCACAACAAGCCAAATCCCACCTCCATAAGCCAGGGTCTAGCAACAAGTTCTAAAAGGAATAACTAAAATGGGAGGCTTTTTCCTAAGGTACATGTACACACACACAAAACCATATCCATGAAGAGGTCCATAGGAATAATAATAAAATATACTAACATCTAGATTAAAAACCATGCATGTAATAACCACTATGGAATACAAAGAGTGAGACAGTGAAATCTAAAAAGTAAAGGGTAAAAATACACACCCACCCAGAACAGATGTATCTACCTAAAAATAACTAGAAAGGGAATATTGACAAATAATGAATCCATATATATAAGACACAGCCATCATACACTATCAAATTCACCTAAGTATCCCTAAGATACTATTAAATTATTGTTTACCTATCAGTAATCTACATAAGACATGACACATGTAGGAAACTCCCATGAAGGGGTGAGTATAAACATACCCATATATGAAACCCTGAGAACTGGAAAGGAGAAATAGGGAACATGATAGAAGTAGTAAGATCATACCAAAGTAAGAAGTAAATTAAATCCAACAAAAAGGATTTATATATATCTATGTGTACGTGTGTGTGTGTGTGTGTGATAATATAAAAAAAACTAGATGTGAGAGAAAGGGAATATCCATCTCACAACCTATCCCTAGTTGATGAGTATACCAATAGTTCCACAAGGTCCATCAACGATGCCCAATATCTTGTGTGTCTTTCTTAAAAAGAATTTTTTTGGAGAAACCACACCACGCCACTATTTTGTACAGTTAAAGAGGCACAATATCTAAGTATAAGACCCATTACCAAGTCTGTGAGGTGGGTACCACTCTGTAGATAGAGTTTATATGCCCTGGTATAACATGATAGTTTCGCTCAGTAGGTAGAGGACTCATGCCATAATACAATAGGATGGTTACACTTAGTAGGTAGGGGACCCATTCCCTGACACAAAATGAGGGTGTCACTTGGTAGGTAGAGGATCTATACCCTAGTACAACAAGAGGTTTTCACTGAGTAGGTAAAGGACTTGTGACCAGATACAACTGGAGAGTACCACTTAGTAGGAAGGGGTCCCATTACCTAATGCAATAGGACAGTTACACTCATACTAGTGTGACGCATATGGGGGGAACAACGTCCTCATATAGCATGGAGGTTTCCAACCCTAGCCTCTCTCTAATAATCATTCCTTCTCATTGTTGTCGTTGAGTGCCACATAAAGAATAATCACACTTAGAACATCTCACATCATATCACAAAATCTACTATGAAGTACACCATCATATTCTACACTAAAAAACACTTAGTATTGGATACTCCAGGGAAAAAATATGATTCGATACAATTGTAATAATTTTTAGAAAGAAGTACAAGGTATGTAAGGTTCTTCACACGGTATGTGACCTCACCTGGCCCCTTGGATGTCACCTCAACCATACACATATTACTGAATATATAGTACTACATGAAATTTCTCAGTTTCCTGGGGCCAAGTTGTATTCTCCTAGTTGTGCCTATGTTCTTCAGTACATGTCCATGTACTCCCAAGCAACACATTGTGTCCTCCCATATGGTGTCCTATGGGTGTGCAGCTGGCATATGGTCTGGCTTCCCAAGGAGAGTCAGACAGCATGTAACCTAGACACATGATATGTGATCCTTATCTTCCCTAAATCCCTAACCACCACAGTTGGGTGTGGATACACGACATGTTTTCATCTGACTACACACCATGTGTTCTCATTTTTTTACAAAAACTCTATTTTTCATGCATCTCCAAATAAGGATCTCCCACTATGAAATCCACTATTTTAGCACCCAAAATGGTGTTAAATGCCTCCATCCCTTGATTATAGACCTATGTTAGCCAAAAAATCAAAATATGATCTTTCATAGTGGTTTGATACATGCCCCACACAAATCCCATCATTGTTGATCAACCTCAATTACTAGATCTAAGGGAATCATCACTCAAATCCATTGATCTATCCCAATTTTTCCTTAAATTGCCAATATTTTTCTCACATGTGAATCTTATTCAAATCTAGGAGGTTTCGATCACACTCAAACCTCCTTGGAAAATTCAAACCAATTTTCCATAGGCTAATGGAAAAGAATGTGAATAATGATGGGGGAATGGATAAATGAAAAGGTGATAATCATTGTTTTTTGATAAAATCACAGCTAAAAATCAATAGGTGTTTAATCATGGGTGGTAGCATGGCACAAAAAAATAAATAATTGATTTAAAAAAAATAAATTATTGAATGGGATCATGCAAAAGAAAAAATAAATCATATATCAAATAAGATAATTAATCCATGCTCAATATTTTAATCTAAAGAAAAAAATTAAAAATTTATGAGCCCAGCCACATGATTGGACTTTTTTGTGGGTGAAGAACGTATTTTCCAATGATATGGAGCATTTGGTGCATTTGTTGTCTATCAAACCACATCAATCTAATAGTTCATCATCATCTAATCTTGATCAACCAAAAAATAATGGTGTAACCACCTCTTAATGGTCCCAAGGGTATATGGATAACCCTGGTGATTTTTCATAACATCGTATTTAAAGAGGAAAAATAGTTTGGGGATTTAAATGAATTAATTAATTCACTTAATGTACCCACCAACGCCTGCCTCGTCTGAATATCTGGCACCAATCAATTTTTTTTTGTGCCTAGGGTAAACCCTATACTCCAAATTCAATTGTGGTATTAGAATTTTAATCCAAGACTCTATTCAAAAGATATTATTTTATGTATAAGAAAATTTATTCACCTATGATATAAAATAAATTTAATATTTTTATAAAATTTATTCTAGGCTCACCAAGCCTTGGAATCATTCATTTTCATAGTTCTTGGATATGAAAATATTTCTTAATATATTTTGAAGTCTTACAAAGAAAAAATATAGTCTCTAAATCTATTTCCATGGTTTATTATTGGTGGGTTTAGTTCCTAAAAGGAAAATAAATGGAGATGAACATATATTTGATGACATAAGCTATACGTTTGATGGAATATATTGGGATAAAGGGATTATATTAAATGAAAATTGTTCATAGGAGGTTGGATGTTATTATGAAATTTTATATTTTATCTATGGGAGTCATGGAATATTTATAGATGGTAACCTTAGACTATATGTGTTTTAAACTAAAGAAACTGAGAAAAGGGGTTAGAGGCTCACACACAAAGTGTATCCAAGAATATCAGTTAAATTATATATGATTCTGACAAGTGTATTACAATATTATTATCAAGTCTGAGGGATAATTTTTAATCAGGTTTATTGGTTGATTGAAAGTTTATATTTATTGTTTTATAACATGGTTATATTTACTTATTTAAATAAATAGATGTTATACTTAGTCTGGTAAATGAGGAGGAGGATGATCTGACTGAGTTATGGTCCAGTTAGAATGGAATATTATTTTTAATATATGTTCATTTATTTATCTAGGAAATATAATATTTACTTAGTCCACAAGTTATACATATTTCAATTAAAAATATTATTATTATTATTATATATAAAAGTCATATACTAAGGGATAATAGAAGAATAAATGTTCTTTGTGGAAATAATATTCTAACCCAATATCTATAAATACATGAATATATAATTATCATATAATGTAATATAATGGGATTTGATTAAGAATTTTTTTTCACAACATTTGGAACTCTAGAAAATTCTATCATCCCACAGATATCCTAAAAAATGTTCCATGCTTCATGATATTTTGAGTTCCTCCACCATCCTCTTCAGTTATGAGAAAACCAAGAGAATCCAATATGCCTCATTGGAATATTAAGGTTCTGTAATAACCCCAAATATAGTAACTCATATTCGGTGTCTACTTTATTACAATAGAATAGGATATAAGGAATGAAATCACCAATGATCGTTTAATTTAGTAGTCTTGAAGAACCATATTCATATGTGAATCACATATTACACTGGAAAAATAAAAAAAATGAATAAGAAACATTCTTGAATCCTTTATATTATTCATAATATCCTTCTTCAAGTCCTACGGAAAGGAAAACAAATAAAGGTTGAGATTAGATGCTCATAAAGGGTTTCATACAATGTAAGCTATCATGAATAAATAATTTATAATAAATATAGTAAGGTAAATAAACTTGTTTAATTTAATCAGTAACTTGATAACAAAATCATACCCCAATCCATTTTTTATTATTATTAAAAAGTCACTTTTTAAGGTTTAGTGAGAACCCATAGATATCTGAATCCAAAAAAAACTACCACCATAAAAACAATGAAAAACAACACAAAAACCCTATGCCACATTTCCAAATTCAAAGGATGGAGGTATTGAAATTGTGTGTCATCATCCTCACAAATTTCTAGACTCATTGACACCCTCCCTCAAACTCAATTCCTTTATGTTCCCATTACTAGAAGAGACACTCGTCCACTAGCTACCCTCAAGAACAACATTGTCACGTCATCAAACATTGAATCAAGAACAACACATCAACATTTTTGTAATCCATTCCGATCACTTGAGAACATCATCAATTGTCTCAAGAAGACCAAAACCAACATACAAATGATAAAATCATACCTTAAACAAACCAAAATCACCACCTTCTTTCAAGAAACATCCGAGGAACTAACAAAAATTCCACCTTTGACCATCATCGATCACCTATCACCAATCCAACTAAAAAAATACTTAATATTGTAATTAATGATATAAGACATCATTATTTATTTACCATTAAGGCCTTTTTCCAAAATATTTTAATTTATTTGTGGGTATACACCAAAAACTCATTTAATAAGTCTTTTCAACTAGTTTCCCACATGAGACTTATTGATGCATCGATGGGATATCAATAAACGAGACCCACCTATCACTACTTGTCCAAGGAATTACTCATTTATTTAATTATCAATTTAATTCATATACAATATTCCTTTTCAATAAATATCAAAATTGAGTATATTATATGGAATATTAGGATTTCCCCAGTCAATAAAGTAACACTCATTATCAAAAAATAAATGTATAAATGGTATATGTTTTGGGAAGAAATAATTTTCATGATATAAAGAATATCAATACTTAAGAGAAATAAAATTTAAAATGAAAAAATTATCAAAATAAATTGAATGTTTCAAGATAAATTTAATGGAAAAAATATTAATAAAATTTAAAAATGATCATCAAATAATCTAAAATATATCCTTTCTAATAAATTTATTATAATTTCCCTAACCTCTTAAAAATATTTTTACTTGTTTTTAATCACAATTAACCATGAAATACAAACCAACAATCATAAATTCTGGTGTCTTTGGAAGTTTATGTAGGTAATTAAATAGTATGAAACCAAAATAAAAAAAACATCTTTTATTTAATCTCTATAAAGAGATCTTAACTTCCATTGATCTCTTATAACTTCATAGGAGAACCTAGTGCATAAATGAACTAATGGATGATCTAAAAAACATAGTAATGGAATAATCATATGATTAAATTATAGAACATGGGTTTTAAGGCATAACATGATGACATAAAAAAGGAATGGAACATAAATAAGCATATGGAAGTGTAACATATAGAACATGGGATCATGTAATCATGGAATCATAAAAATGTGGAAACAAAATAAAAAACGAAAGAATATTGAGTCAAGGATACCTTATAATACCATTTAATATGGAGAAGCATGAGTTAAGGTTAACCACCAAGAAAATTACACGTAGAGGATCATGAGTCAAGGCTAACCACCATGACCATTGCACATGACATCTCATGAGACTAAAAATTACACAATGCATTTGAGTGATATCTTGGTTCACCCATCATAACATGTTCATGAATATTTTCACCATATTAAGAATCAAACATGTGTAATAAACATAAGGTTTTCCCATGAAAATAAATGGGTATCATAATTGTGTCATAAGGAATAACAAATGGGTGCATCATAAAAGTGTCCATGAAAGAATGGATTTAAATTATACATGGACATTAATAAGGTAAAATAGGTATGTATAATGATAAATTATTTCTAATTGAAGTGGAAACATATAAAAAGAGTGTATAAGAAACATTATAAATGAAACATTTTAGTACGGTTTAAGGAAAATATTCAATAGAATTTAAAGAAAAAAAGGAATATTGGTTTTAATAAAACAAAAAATGAACAAATAATATTTTTCATGATAAAATTAGTGATTTTATAAAAATAATTCTGGATTAAAACATGTTATGGATTACACTTGAAAATGTGTAAAAAATTGGGAAGTTCCCTTTGACTGGGCTTTCTTATCGGGAATATTTGAGAAGGGAACCTTTTTAAGACATATATTTCCCCATAAAATAAGCATGAAATAATCTGGATACATGATTTTGGAACATATGCATAGAATATAGAATAATTATTTAAAAATAAATAAGAATTACACTAGTTTAAAGAGAGATAAAGTGTAACCCGGAGGAAAAAAGGAGGTTCAGATAGAATTTATTATCTTTTGTCTAAAAGTGTTCTCCAATTATAATTAATTTCCTCAAAAATAAAATTAAATGCATTAATAACTTAATTAATAACCCATTTGACATATATTTTATTTATTATAATTTTATTAAGTTCATTTTTGGTATTTTTGATTAGTTAAAAGATATAATTTAATCATTTAGTGTATATAGTTTTCTAGAATTGAAATTAGAATATCTTGTGAAATTAGAATAGTTGTCTAGAATTTAAATTATATGTTATTAATTAACTTATGCAATATAAAATGGTCTTATATGTCATTTTTTTCAGATGTGATAACGATTCATTAGATAAAACATTAATGATAATCATTTAGATTATTTTGTCGTTTTTATCATAATGAACTAGTTTTGTTTTACTAAACATTAAATAAGTTGTAATACATATATTATAATCTTATATAAATATAAAAATTGATTTACAACAATTATTGAAGGCGGTAATTGAAATTGAAAACTTGTCATCCTTGAATGTGATAAATTAATACATCATAGATGATATTTTCATTTTTAGAATAAAAGGGGAGGGGAATATAAATGATGATGGTTTGTTCCATTAATAAACTAATATTATAGTGTATAAAAGATAATATAGTTACCATGTCACTTGTATAAGGGTAGGTATGGATAAGAAAATAAAATAAATTTAAAATAAATTAAATGAAAAAGAAAGTGGTTTTTACCTCTTGAATTATTCTCCTTGAGAACCACCTTAGGGGAATTGGGTTTGGTATTTTTTGAGACCAAATGATTTGGGGTGTGTGCAAGATAACTAATAAGAGTATTTATTAGAATTTAGAAAATCTTCAAGGCTTTTTAGGTGTGAGGAGAAGAGGTGGTGAGGGGTGGTATTTATAGTAGAGGATAGGGGTGTTTTTTGATTATTTTATCCATTTGTTTATTATTTTGGATCAAGAATATGAATAGTGTTGATTATTGAAACTAAATAGAGTAACTAGAACAAGTGATTTTGAAAAAATGGTGCTTACATCAGCCACACATCATCCATGACTCAATAATTCATGTATTTAGCTTATACTGTAAATTTCTGTATTGTAGGACCCTGGGAAACCCTAAGAGGGGAGGGGTAAATCAGGGTGTCAACTTTTTCTTTTAAAACAAGGATATTGTTCCCATGGTGGTAGGAACTAGTTAAACCTATAATACTTATTGGTACAAAAAATAAATGCAACCACAAGGAAAAGAGACCACACAGCACTTTTACTTGGTTCACCACTAAGGGCTACGTCCAAGGAGCATACGTCGACAGGTTTTCGGTCGTACCTAAATCCACCAAACTTAACTAGATATAGATTACAATGTTCAGGTATAGTCACTTTGTCCCAAGCTCACTGCCTTTAAAAAAGTTCAAGGATATCTCACTGCGTCCCTCGGATCACTCCTGTTGACTCCCCCTGGCTCACTGCCTTAAGTGAAGTCTCACTCAGTTTATAGACGTGAAGGTCTCTTCAATATATTTGCATTTAATTATTTGCCTCTACTCATCACGAGACTCTTATTGCATATAAGTCCTAAATTTATGCACTTGAATGCACTGAACCACTAAATCATATATTCATAATGTGCAAACAGGTTACACTGACAATTGTGTGCAACACCTGCCCTTTGCGTGCAAGGTCTCACTTTTGCACGCAATATTATCTTTTCGTGCGGAAAATATTTCGCACAAAAGCACCCATTTTATGCAACTGAATCTATTAAACGCAGCCTCCACTTTTATTCATAGATTCTTCTTTTTCATGCAACTCAGACATTTAAGCGCAACTTCAACTTTTAAATGCCACTTCTGCTTTTTTTCGCACCTCATACTTTTACTCGCAACTTCCCCTTTTTCACACAACTCCATTTTTTCACACCTTTTACGTGCATAAAAAAATGGATATTCTCTAAGAATTCATCCATTCCAACTGAGGGGGGTCACCTCTTATTTATAGGCGTCACCGACCCCCATGCGCAAAACCCGCCTTGTCGTGCAAAATGCTCATTCTGCATGCAATCCTTCTTAACGTAGGAACCATTTTTCGCGCACATCTTCGAATTTTTCGCGCACCTCATGCCTTTTCCATTTTTCATTGTTCTGATCATAAAACACCTTTTTCACAAGAAAACCAACCTACATTTACTATTGTGCACAAAACCAATTTAGCGCGCAATCCATGTTTTTGGCGCACCACTCCAATATTGTGTGCAGCTCATGACTTTTCCATTTTTTGGTGATCTGATATCAAAACATACCTTGAGTGCAAGTTTCCAACACACCTACCCTTTTTCATGCAAGTTCCTTTTCCGAACACACATTTTCCCATTTCTTGATTTTCAGGCCCAAAAATTTGGCAAACACTGGGAAATGGCGCCACCTTCAATATTGTTTTCTGCTTAAACTGTATGATCACTTTACTAGAAAAAATTCTGAACATCCAATAAGGATTGACAAAAAACACCAACCATACTCCAATTCTCGCAAATAACGACCATGGTTCTAACATGTATTTCACTATTCATTATATTAATTATAAAATTGTAAATAAACTATTATGTTTCACGAAAATACCAATACTTGATTTATCATTTTAAAAAAAATTATTCACTTATTATATGATATAAATATATCATATTTTAATTTATAGGATTCCTAAATTTTATTTATACTTTCACATGTGAGTTTACTAGTCTATTGTCCTGTTTACTATTCATAATGGTTGCATTACTATTCTACAGTTCATGTCACTATTCCATTGGTTTAGGTTCCTTGATTTCTATAAATACCACTTATTTCATTAATTATTTATTTATAAAGTTTTTATTGTGTTATCTAAGTTATTTTATGTGATTTGTACTATATTACATAATTATAAGAAGGGAAAAATTTTGTTGATAAAATTATGGGTTGTTACATTATTCCTCCCGTATGAAATTTTACCCTTGAAATTTCATTTTACAAACTAAGGCGGAAAGATGTGAGAGTATTTATCCTTCATTACTTTATATAGTTCCCATATTTCCTCTTCATACTTATGGTTTTACCATAGTACTTTGACCAGGTTAATGGTCTTGTGGCGTAGAAACTTATCTCTATGGTCCAATATCTTCACTGGATTATCCTTATAAGAGATATAATTTTCCAAATATTCCACCTTTAAATGAAATACATTTGAAGGATTTGGTATGTACTTCATCAAGAGGGATAAGTGGAATACATCTGGTACTTGATACATGGTTAGTGGAAGTGTTCTTCAATAGGACACATCTCTGACATGATCAAGAATCTTGGAGGGGATGATGTACATGGGACTCATCTTTAATTTATTCACAAATCTTATAATCCTCTTCCATGGAGATACATATAGGAATATAATGTATCAAAAATTAAACTCAAGTTATCATCAACAATTATCTACATAGCACTTTTATGGGCAGCCTAAATATGTTGCTGAATGGTTTTCACCATTTCCAACATTTCTTCTACCATTTCAGGTTATAGTAGCTTAAAATCACCAACTACATCCTATAATGTCAGTATTCTACATATGTTTTCATAAATTGATTCATATGAATCCATTTACATGCTCTATTGGAAAAAAATTCGTGAGAGAACTCAACCATAGGTAGATGTTGGTCACATCCTCCTTTGAATTCCATAGAACATGCTCTCAACATGTCTTCTGATGTATGAATATTCCTCCTAGATTTTCCATTAGTTTGAGGATGATAATACATAGTAAAGTTCATCTCACTATTTATATAATATTGCATAATTTTTTAGAACTTGGAGGTGAATATTGGATCTCGATCAGATACAACTCATAGTGGTACTCCATGAAGATTTGCCACTTCTATAATGTATATTTGTGCAAGTTTATCGAGTTATTAGTCCTCTCAAATTTTGATAAAGTGGGATATATTTTTAAGATGATATATAACAACCCATATATCGTTGTTCCATATAGATGTATTTGGAAGTCTGGTGACAAATTCCATGGGTATTTTTTCCCATTTCAATGTTAGTTTGGGTAATGGTTGTATCATCCCCTTATATTTTTTCCTTTCGGTCTCCACTTGCTGAAATACCAAGAACTTTTATGTATATTAAATGATATTATTCTTCATATTGTCCCAAAAATAATTCTCTCAGGGATCTCGATACATATTTGTGCTCCCTAGATTAATAGAGAATGTTGATTTATGTGTGTCATTCAAAATTTATTTCCGTATTTTTGGATTGGATGGAGCACATAATCATGACCCAAATCTCATAAATCCTTCCTCATACATTTCAAACTTTTAGTATTTACCATTTCTGATAGATTACACATTTTTTGGAATTTCTATATTATTTCTATGAGCATCCTTTATTTTCTCCACTAGAGACGGTTGATCAATTATTTGAGAAATAATCGACAATGTTTCTACCTTAATTATTTCCATGTACTTACTTTATAGGCCTAATAATATTAGATCCTTGTCAATTCTCATCATTGATAAAGATATAGGATCCTTTCTATATAGAAAATATTCCATCTTATTTATTTTACCAAGATGGTAGTGGATTGATCTATTATGATATTTGATGAAATCTAACCATCTTTATCAGTTCATATTAAGCTTCTTTTGTGTGAATATATATTTGAGGCGCTTTTAATTAGTATATATCTAACACTTCTCCACATAGAGATAATTCCACAAGATTATTAAAATAAAGATCACTTCCGCCAACTCTAGATCATATGTGGGATAGTTTTTCTCATGAATTTTTAACTTTCATGAGGTGTAGGCTATCACTTTATCATTTTTAATTAGTACACAAAGGAATTAATTCTTTGAAACATCATTGTACACCACAAAGAGTTCCTCACATGTTAGTAGTGTGAGTACTAGTGTAGTGATAAGACTCTTTTTCATTTCTTTGAAGCAGTCTTCGTATTTACTAGTCTAGAAAAACTTTACTCCCTTCGGAATCAACTTGGTTATTCGGTTTTAAAATAATGAAAAGTTCTTCACAAATCATCATTAATACTCATCTAGACCAAGTAAAATATGTATGTCTATCCATTATATATTTTGGAATGGGCCACTCTTAAATTTATTTATTCTTCTAAGGGTCAACAGATATTCCTTTTCTGCTAATAACATGCCCCAAGAATGATACTTCCTCCATCCAGAACTCACATTTACTGTAATTTTCATAATTTATTTCCTATTTAAAATTATTCAGTATAGTATTAAAATGATCCTCATGTTCCTCCTTTATCTTGAATTATATTATAATATCTTCAATAAATAATACCACAAAGTTTTTTAGGAAATATCTATATAATGAATTCATTAAATTCATAAAAATTGGTTGAGCATTAGTGAGTCTGAAGGGAATCAGTATGAACTCATAGTTTCCATACCTTATTTGAATGGAATCCTTGGGAATATCTTCCTTCCTCACCTTTAATTGGTTATATCTCGATTGATGGTCCATCTTATAGAAATACTTGGCCCCACATAGTAGATCGAACAAGTCATCTATCTGTGGTAGAGGATACTTGTTCTTTATTTTGATTTTGTTAAGATCATGATAATAAATGTAGAGGTGCATTGATCCATAATTATTTTTGAAAAATAGTACCTACACGCCTCAAGGTGAAGCATTTGGTAATATAAAACCATTGTCCAAATTCTCTTGAAACAAAATATTTAGTTCTTTAAACTCAACGGTGGCCATTATTTAATGTTTATTTGATATAAGCAGATATTATGGAATAAGTTCCATTGAGAACTCAAATTTTGGTTAGGAGGAAGACTAGGAAACTCTTTTGGGAACACATCAGTGTATTCCCTCATGATTGGAATGTCTTCGAGCGTTATCATCTCCTTTGTATAAATCATTTAAGTTAGATATTCTTACTTATAAGGAAATAATATCCACAATTGAGATAATGATTCTGATAGAGATTAATCCTCCTTTTTAAACTGGTTTATAATTTGAGGATACCTTAAGATGTGAAGATTGATCTCTATTTCTTGAAATTGTATAGTGTCTTTCTATAAATATGGTCAATACATGCCCAATATAGCATCAAACTCCACCAAACGAAGTAAGACAAGATTTTTTTGGAGGCTCTCTCTAAAAACATTAATTAAGGAAGAGTTATGTAATTTGGATGCAAAAAATTCCCCATTTTTTGTTCTCAAATATAACTCAACCTCAATGTTTTGAGGTGGTGTTTGAATAGTTCTACTATACTTGCAAGATATGAAACAATTCATAGTATGACAATCAAATAGTATGTTCCCTATTCTTGAATGAAAACCCATTATACCTTTTACCACATCATCTTTGGGATCCACCTCAATAGTAGTGATAGCATATGCCCTTCCTTGCTGCAAGGTTGGTTGTTATTATTTATTTCCCCCAACAACCCTTGGAATATGGAAATGGTTTTCACAATTCTTATATTAATTGAAGTTGAAACACTTAACTATAGGATGATTGTTGATTTTAACCTTCCTTTCTTCTTCCACATTAGAGGGATTATATATATAACTTAGGAAGATATTATTCTTATTCCCTATTCTTCCACATTTGAATCATTTCATGGTTCCCTTTAGACAGTTCCCTAGATTCTTCTTCCTGCAATTTTAACACATGGGATGGTTAGTTTTCTTTCCATCATTGGATTTATCTACTGATCTTGTCATATTAAACTCCATTTTCCACTTTTTATCTTTAGTCCCATGAGACCAATGAGAGTATCTGATCTCCATTTTAAAATTAAGGGAACAATGGACAATCTTTTCATAACTATCAAAGTCACAAATCATCAACACTATTCATAGAATCGACTTTAGTCTATTAAATAAGTTATCCACCATGATTTCTGTGTTCTTAAAAAACTCAGAGGCATATCATTCAAGTATTTTGAAGTTTTAGTCATACACCTCAATAGACTCATCTTCCTTCTATAATAGTCCAAGGAACTCTCTTTCCATATTGATAATTATGGTTCTAGGAAAATATTTTTTGAAAAATATTTTCTTCAATTACTCTCAATCCATGGAATCAATTTAATACTTTGACTTTTTGTTTTTCATTAGTTTCCACCACTAATCAGCTTTCCCATAAAAATGATAGACCATCAATACAATTTTATATTCTTATGAGCATTGGAGGATAGAGAATATCCTGTCAATAGAGTTGATCTATTTTTTCTATGAGGATGGGACCAGAAGATCCACTAAACATGGGAGGCCTTTTCCACACAAAGGATTCAACCAAAATTTTCTCTTTATTAAGAGAAGGTGGGTGTTATACATGATTTAAGTTATCATTCATAACTTGATCCAATTGAGAAAGTACTTTAATAATGTTTTGAGAAACTGTTCCCATCATGTTTGGAATTTTATTAGGGCAATCATAACATTTCCTATCACATTGATTGTTGTAATAGGTTCTTATATTTCCATCCATTAACTAAGAAAAATAATGAAAAATTATGGGAACTTGAACACATATATAATAAGAAAATAAAAAAACTTTGATCATAAAAGGAGAAAGTTGTAAATAAAAATTATATTCAAACTTGTGATTTCTTAAGTGTTAATATAGGTTATCCATGGTTATGGAATTATCCCTAGGAATCTTATTAAATTAATCTAGTCCTAATCTCCAAAAATAACTAGAACATCCTCCAATATCAACTATAATGGCCCTAAACTTTTACCTATATTTTTACATGATTTTAATTATAATTAACCATGAAATACAAACCAAGGATCTTAAAGTCTAGTATCTTTGGAATATTAGATACATAATTAAACAACATGAAACCAAAATAAAAAAACATCATTTATTTAATATCCATAAAGATCACCTAACTTCAATTGATATATTACATCTACATAAGATAACCTGGGGAATACATGAACAAAGGGATGAGCTAAAAAATCTAGTAAGTAAATAAGAATATAAATAAAGAATATCACATGGGTTAGGAGGCATTACATGATGGCATAAAAAGGCATGGAAAATGAATAAACATATAGAAGAATAACATATAGATCATGGGATCATGGGATCAAGGAATAATAGAAATCTAGAAATAGTATACAATGTGACAAAAGAATCAAACTAGGCTAATTGCCAAGACCATTTTACATGGAGGATCAAGATTTAAGGTTAACCACTAAGACCATTGCATATGGAGGATCATGAGTCAATGCTAACCACCAAGACCATTTAAAATGATGTCTCGTGAGACTAAAAATTACCCAATTCATTACAGTTATATTTGGGTACACCCATCATAACATGTTCATGAATATTTGTGCCACATGAAGAATCAAACATAATGAATAAACATAAGGGTTACCCGTGAAAGGAGATGGGTATCGTAATCATGTCATAAGAAATAACAAATGTTCATATCATAAAAGTGTCCATGAAGAAATGGATTTAAATAATAATTGGAAATTAAGATGGTAAAATAGTCATATATCATGATAAATGGTGTTTAATTTAAGTGGAAACATGTAAAAAGAGTGTTTAAGAAACTTTATTAATGAAACATTTTAGAGCGTTTAAAGAAAAAATTAAAGAGAGTTTAAAATGGAAAAGGAAAATATATTTTAATAAAACCATAAATAAACCAAGATATTTTTCATGATAAAATAAGTTATTTTATAAAAATAATGGTAGCTCAAAATAGATTATGGAGTTCAACTGAAAATGGGTAAGAAATCGATAAGTTCCCTTTCATCGGGCTTGCTTATCGGGAAGATTTGAGAAGAGAACCTTTTTAAAATGTGTATTTAACCATAAAATAAGGATGAACTGATATGAATACATTATTTTGTAACATATAAACATAATTTAGAAGAATTATATAATAATAAATAATAATTACATTATGGTAATGGGTGATAAAGTGTAACCTAAAGGAAAAATAGAGGTTTGGAAATAATCCCTTACCTTATGTCTGAAAGTGTTCTAAAAATGTATTTAATGTCATGGGTAATGAAATTAAATTAATTCATAACTTAATTAAGACCTATTTAACATTTATTTGATTTTTTATAATTGTATTAAGTTCATATATGGCCTTTTTGATGAGTTATAAGATACAATTTCATCGTTTTGGGAGCATTCGTTTCCTTGGATTTCGTGATCTATTTACTTGTATACATGTATTGAATATCATTTTAAATGAGAATAGTTGTATAGAATTGAAATTATATGTTATTAATGAAATTCAAGGATATTAAATGGTCTTATGTATCATTTTTCACCATATTTTAGGATGATTCATTAGATAAATTGTTGATGATAACGATTTAGATTACTTTGGTATTTTTTCGATCAACATGAACTAGTTTTGTTTTAGTAATTAATATTATTTATGTATACTGGTTAAAAACATCAAATAAGATGTAATAAATATATTATTTTATTTCTTAAAAATAAAAATGTTTTTATGGCCGGACTTGATGTCGGTAATGTAAATTAAAAACTCGTCATACTTGAATGTGATAAATTAACACATCAGAGACGATGATTTAATTTTTAGAACAAAAGGGGAGGGGAAGAGAAATGATGATGGATTTTTTCATTAACAAAATAAAATTTAAGTATATAAAATATACTAGAGTTATCATGTCACTTTTACAAGGTGGTGTTAGGAGAGTAAAATAAAATAAATTAAAAATAAATTAAAATAAAAAGAAAGAGGTTTTTACCTCTTGAATTATTCTCCTTGAGAACCTCCTTAGGTGAATTGGGTTTCATCTTTTTTTGAGAAAAAAGACTCTTGGAAATGTGTTAGATACTTTTTAAGAGGATTGGGTTAAATTTGGACAAGATTAAAGGATTTTTAGGTGTGAGGGGAAGAGGTGGTGAGGGTGGTATTTATATTGGAGGAGAGGGGTGTTTTTTATTATTTTATTCATTTGTTGATTATTTTGGCTCAAGGTTGTGAATATTTTTGATTATTGTGACTAAATAAGTAACTATATCATGTGATTTTGAACCAATGGTTCTTACATCATCCATACATCATCCATGACTCAATAATTCAGGTATTTAGCTTATAACATAAATTATCATATCTCACTATTCACCAAAAATTCAATTATTTTAGAAAAATTCTAAAACTTAACCCTAACAATATTCCAATATTTACAATTAAAAAATGGACTCCATTTTCTGAAAATAGTTTTATAAATATGATAAATTTAATTATTAATTAAAATCGTCATTTATTTGAAAAAATACCAATTTTCAAATGATAACTGATTTTATAACTCTTTGAAAAATTAATTAAGGTCTCATAAAATTATATTATAATAATAATAAAAAAAATATTAATTAATTAATATATTTTATGAAAAAAAAATTAATCATTATATTAATTATAGAATTCTAAATAAACTTTTATGATTCATAAAAATACTAATATTTAATTTATCTTATTTTTAAAATTTATTTACTTATTACATTATATATACATATATATTTTTTTCATTTATAAGATTCATAACTTTTATTTATAAATTCATAGGTGAGGTTTCTACTCTATTGTCGGTTTACTATTCATAATGGTCCTACTACTATTCTAAAGGTCGGGTTACTAATCCATTGGTTTAGGTTCCTTGATTTCTATAAATACCTCTTATTTGAATCACTCATCATTTATAAAGTTTTTATAGTTTTATATAACATATCTTATGTTATTTATACTATATTACATAATTACAATAATGGAAAAACTTCATTTATATAATTCTGGGTCGTCACATTTATGTTCTTTAGAGAATAAAAGAAAATGGAAGAGAAATATTAAAATAGGATTTCATTAAATGGTTTTCTTTGTAAAACCATTTAAATTTTATAGAATAATATAAATAGTTAAAAAATTATGGTATTATTAAAATCCATTAATTCCATATATGTTAGAAAGAAACATTCCATTTGATCTTTTGTAAAACAATTCAAAAATGACCCTTTTAGAAAATATTAGAAATATTCCTTTCAATAATTGAAAAAATTAAAGGGTAAAATAATATTTTCATAATAAATCATTTTAGGAAATAAAAATCAATTTTTTAAAATATTTTAGTAATATATGGACATAGAAGAAAAATATACTTGATAAAAAGAGAAATAAGACCAGCTTTTCTTTTAAACAATTATTTTCTTGATTCATGTTTTTAAGGTTGTAAGAGTTGAAAGAAAACATAGTAACCCCTTAAATATCCATTTATAATAAAATATATTTACTTTATTAATTATTTATTATAATATTCCTTCAATTAAAATAAGATCAATCCCACAAAAATTGAGATTGGAAAATAAAGTTTTACCTCGTTGGTAACTTTTAAATTGTAACACCTTAAAAGAGTAACATGAATAGAAAACTCTATGATTATTAATAAATATATATTCATTTTAAATACATAAATTTTGTATTATATGAACCACATAAAATTAAATAGGTGTATAGTACCAAATATGCCTCAATGGAGTGGAAATTGAGACAAAATCTCTTACCTAAAGTTTAACTTTTTTTAAAGTTTTATAATATCCAATATAATGAATTTAAATTTATTAAAATTATATAGTAGAATCATTCACATACTTATAATATCATATATTATCAAATCATAGCATTTAAACCCCCATTTATTAATAATTCCTTATTAAAAAAGTTGTTTTCATGTGGTAACTATTTCATTTTTCATAGAAGTTTTGTTTTTGTGGTTATTGTCTTTGTACTTTGATCTCGGTTTCATCACCTTAATAATTTTATTTATGATATAAATATATTATATATTCATTATATACATATTTATAATCATACATAAAAGTTATATGTAGAAAAATGATATACACCATTCATGGAGACGGTAGATCGTACGTATGCATAATCGTTGTTTTAAATTTCTAATGAAAAGAAGTTAAAAAGATAAATATTTTATTATAATTATATAACCATAATTATATAATAAATAACATATATATACCTTAAATATATTCTTATTACCATCCAATTAAAATATAAATGAAAAACGAATGGCATCGCTCCATAGAGGTGGTAGTCCACACATACGTATGAGCGATGTTATCATCTTCCAACAATTAATAATGTAAGAAGGTAGATATAATATTATAATTAAATAAGAATAGATATGTTGTAAATATCATAAATAAACTATAAACCCATCATAACAACCATACATGAAATATGGTGATGGAAACAGAATTGTATCACTGCATGGAGGTGGTAGTCCACACATATGATTGAGTGATACTTTCACATCCCACTTGATAGAGAAGACAGAGAATAATGGTAGTTACATAATCATAATAATATTTCAATATATTTATGGTACTTAAGTTATTATTTCATGATTAATACCATATATTTAGAGGAGTTATAAGAACAAATAATTTGAAATATGTCGAGTATGATAATTGACTCTCCTTCAATTGACCTCCTTTAAATACTTTCTTAAGGACCCTTAGAATGGGATTTTAATAAGACCAGAACCTAAAATTCATATATATGTAATTTTATTAGTGAATTGGTTATGTCTTGGTCTATATATAAGGATAAAAGTGGTGTAAATAAGAGAAAGGATGTGAGTCCTCTTATAAATGGGAGAGATTAAACACTTGGAATTTCTTAAAAGATTAAAATTTAATCATATCATACTCAAGAGAAATAATTCAAAATAGCCATAGAATAAAAACTTTTATAGTAATAGAATAGTATTTGGATAATTTTAATTGTAAATATCACCCATATCGCTTGGTTTACCCACCCACCCCCCTTTCGGTAAACTTGTTTAAACCTTAACCATGGAAATGGATTTTTACTATTAATTATGAATAAAAATTAAGTTATCCTTATTAAATAATATAAATTATTCTGATTAAAATTATTTAATCCATTTTATCAAATTCAATTCAAAAAAGTGATAATTTTAAATTTTAAATTAAACTCTAAAAATGTGACAAAAGAAATTTTCCAAAAAAAAATCTTAAGTATAAAAAAAATTATACAAAAATACAACATAAAATTAATTAAAACAACCTTAATTTTATTATTCACAATATTAATTAACTAATTTAACTTTTAAATCATTTTAAATTAAAATATAACATTTTAAATTCTTGAAATAAAAATATGGATTTCAATAAAGATCATAATTTTTCACTATTAAATGAAAACTCAATTTTTCATAAAATTATCAAAAAATCACTCTAAGATAATTTTAACATTATGGTTTAAAATTAAAGTTAATTCTTTTAAAATTAAATTTATAAAAGTCTCATAAATTAATTATAATATTTTCTCACAAATAAATAAATAAAATATTTTTGAGGAATTTTTTTTAAAGCATATAATAAACTTACTAAAAATTGAGTAATGATTTATCATTATATTTAATTAATCTATAAACTTAATACATATTTTTTAAAATATATTATTAATATTCAATTCACCAATTTAATAGCTAGGATATAACAATGTACAATAATAAGGTTCTTTAAGACTTGGGGTTGTATGTTCATAGGCAATCAAAGAAATTAATTTATTTGAAAATAAATATATCATAAAATCTCAAGGTTTTATAGGTTTTATCAAAACATAATGAATAAATGTGTATTAATATCTACACTATACTCTATATAACTCTACCATTGGGTTAAAAAATTCTTGGTGCACATTTGGATCATCGCTAGAAGGAATCTGCACATGATTCATCCCTCACAATGATGGTTCGACAAGAAGGGTAAATTGAATTTTAAATTCAAGAAATAATTACAAGATGAGATTATTCTTAATCAATTTAAATTAATTATAAATTTCATTTTAGATCTTTTATTTTAAGATTCCAGTAATTCTATTCTTTCTAGTTTTGAGGAGAATCCAAAGAATTATATGGAAAAAAATTATTAGGCTTGAGCCCAACTACTTTCGTTGTGCCCCAAAACCATTAAAGTGGAATCCAATCAGTCACATGATGTTTAATTTGATTAAAATGAATAAAATTAAAATTAATATAAAAAAATCATTCAACATTGATAGGTTTCATATTTTTTTCTAGTTGACATATATTGCACATCTTGTAGTCAAGTTTATTGAATCTGGATGGGTTTCTGGGTATACAACTCACCACATAGAGTCAAAATGTTGACCATTTATTACACACCATGTGTTGACTGGACATAATAGTATATGGATTTTTGGATTGCGTGATATTTAGTTAGTATACACACCATTAAGTCTATATTTTTTTATAGAATAAATCATGGAATTTGAATGGCCAAAGAAGCATCATGTATTTGTCAATGATGTGTGGGACTGATAGCCAAGAAAAACTATAATTAATATATATATATAATGTTTATTTAATACTTATTATGTAGTGGTTATGTAATTAATATACACATAGTGTATTTAATAAAAATGATCTGGTGTTCATTTAATTAATTCACATGCATTGTAACACACACGGTGTGAAATTAATTCACATGCGATGTTAAAATTAATTAACACATAGTGTATTGAATTGAAAAACATTATAATTAATTAAATATCATGTGGTTTAATTAACTAAAACATGTTTTAATTAACTCACATTCACGGTATTTTAACACATGCATGCGGTGATTATCACATGAAATGTAATTAATTAATTTATAGGTAAATAAAATTAATTATGTCATTAAACTAGTCTACAAACTGTATAGAAATGATTTAAAGAATATTAAATTCCTGATTAATTATATGTTAAATTAATAACTATATTCCATGTTTCCTCTAAGTACACATCATGTAATTATTAAGTTCATATATACTTCCATGATATTTTGCATGGATTATTAATAAAAAATAATTAATTAATTAATAAGATAATTAATTGAATTAATTTGTGTAATTTAATATTAATAATAAGAAAAATTAAAATAAATACTAGCTAGTGTGAAAATTTGTGTTCATTTTAAGTTATATGTGATTATGATCTTAGGAAAAAATAATTATGATTGGTTACTTTTAATTTAATTTATATTTCATGGTTTTTTAAATTATTTTTATTAAATTAAAATGATGGTCAACATGTCATACCCTCTTCAATATTATGTATGGACATTTGTTTCTGTAGTTCATTTTATATAACCCTCTTTAACCCATCCTTTTTTCCCTCACCATCAATTCAGTAAGTACATATGTAATCGATAGAACTCCCAGATGAGTGGTGGCACTCTAGGTTCAAATCCAAGGAAAAAATAATCAAGAAACTACTTAGGTGAATAGGTGAAGTCCTACATCCCGAGATAATAAATGGCTCAATGTGGAATTTTCCCTAGGTTTTATTGTTGGTTTATCATCCACTAGATAAATAAACTACTATATAATTCTCATAATCATACCATTTTATTTATTTATTTATTTCTATCAGTTCTGTGGTTAATTATTTATTTTGAATGTATGGAAATCACATTGAATAAATGAATTAAAAAGAATTCAAAATAGAATTAATTTATCTTAATTATGTGTAAATTTTATCTATATATGGTTAATCACTTAAGTTAAATCCTCTTAAAAATAACAATCAGGTAGTTTAATAAAATGAGCTAATTTTATGCATAATATAAAAGATAAAATCCCACAAATAAAATATTAAGTCATTATATCCTTCAATTAATTAATTTAGAATGGAACCCATAATTTTAAAGTTCTTGACCAACCCTCATTGGTGTTCTATGAACTAATGAGGAGTCCTAAAGAATTTTTTGGGTTGACTTGACCACATTTATATCAGGTTTTTCTAGCCATTTCTAGGCTTGGTATAAATTTAGAGGCATGTTTTTAGGAAATATATGTCCAAGGTTTTAGGATTGGGGAGTCCACACAATAAAAAAATGAGTTATAAGTCATTATTTGGAAAATACCTACTGACCTAAATACCTTCAAGTAGCTTGATCAACCCTTTTGGGGGTCATGAGAAGATAAATATGGATCTTTTCTACAAGATTATCCATGAAATAGATGTAGGACCCCGGGGCACCCTGAGAGGGGAGGGGTGAATCAGGGTGACAACATTTTCTTTAAAACTGAGGATCTTGTTCCCACATTGGTAGGAACTAGTTAAACCTGTATGAAGAATATGATCTATAATGAAACATTCACATGTAAAGAGATGACACATCAAATTTTACTTGGTTCACCGCTAAAGGCTACGTCCAAGGAGCATATGCTGACAAGTTGTCGGGCGTACCAAATTCCACTATTCTTCGCTAGTTGTGGATTATAAAGGTTCGGGCACAGTCACTCTTTCGCAGACTCACTGCCTTTACAATTGTTCAGGGATAGCTCACTGTGTCCCTCGGGTCACTCCTGTTGACTCCCCCTGGCTCACAGCTATTGGTTAAGTCCCACTCAGTTTATAGACGTGAAGGTATCTTCATCATTGCTCAATAAATGCATCCTCTGTATTATGTGGATGCTCTGTTGAAGTCCAACTATCACCCGTGAACTGATCTACAACTTTCATGCAGCACCAAGACAACCGGAAAGCCTCAACAGCACCTGGAGTGCAACTCCAAGGCGGTGCGCAACTTTCAAGGACAGCGCACAAGTTATAACTGTCGCGCAAGTCCACCTTCAACACTTGCGTGATCCAGTCTTCTTTAAAGCCAAACTTGCGCGAATCAACTTCTTTTCAACTCAAGCCAATTTTGAAACCTAGTGGAAACCTGTCACGTAACTTCTATTCTAGCGCACAACTCTCACCAAATCACTCGTGCGACTACTGGACGGGCAGCAAACAGCTGTCGCGCTGCTCCACCTTGCGTGACCCACTAACACTTGTGTGACTTCAACTCCTGCGTGACGGGAGCTCTGAATTTCTTGAAGTTCAAAGTTCGTGTTGAATGAGGAGGGGTGGTCCTCTATTTATAGTCATTCGGATACCCTGTGCGACGGCGCGCAAGTCTTCCCTCGGCACGCAAGTCTCGGCGCGCAACCCTTCTGTCCTCCTAGACACTTGTGCAACCAACTTCCAATATTGGGCTACCCTATTTACTTTTCCATATTTTGATGATCAAAACACGATGGTCAAATGGCGCGCAACTTTCCAATCCTCTAAGGTACCGGCGCGCAAGTCCTTTCACGGCGCGCAAGTCACTTGCATGACCAAACCGATACTTGCGTAACCCTCTTTCATTTTCTATATTTTCATGTTCTCATTCTGAAAGACATCAGGCATGCAATTTTCCAATCCTCCAAGTCCTCAGCACACAAGTCTCTTTTCCAAAAACACATTTCTTCATATTTCAAGTTTTGAGGCCCAAAAAATTGGAAAACACTAAAAAACGGATCCATCTTCAATACTGTTGTCTGCTTGAACTATATGATCACTTTGTTGGTACACGTTCTGAACTTCCACTAAGGATTGAAAACAAACACAAACCATACTCCAATTCATGCACAGAACATCCATGGTTCCAGCAATAGAATAATTCAAGTTTTGATATTGAGGGTTATCGAGACTTCATAAAATATTAAGGGACTGATAATTAAATTTACTATATCACAATTTTGGTAATCAAGGAAAGTACTAAAATATTATCTATTTATTATTGAAGTGGAAAATCACTCATAATAGACATTACCAATGTGATATATCCTCAAGAAGGACAACCTTATAACTGAAACCAATTTTTAGGAGTGGTATAAACACTTGTATATTATACTATGCCAAGTTTAGAAATTGTATATACTAGAATCCCCAATTCCTAATCCTCCTAGTAAAGATTCTAGTGAGTAATAATTATCTCTCTAAGAAAAAACATAAGATGTGGTAAATGTACAATGTTTGATGTTATAGTTTATGTCTATTAAGATTTAGAAGCTTCATGAAATCATGGATGTGTTTATCATGTTATCTCATCTACAAGATATTTACCATGAGAAAGTGAGAAAGAAATATTTTAGATCTATAAGGCACTATTAAGGTGCATGATTAGAGATTTGGAACCATCTGGGTCTCATGCAGTCAATATGATAGAATACAAGGAGTATTTGGACATATTAGGATTTAATTTGTTATATGAGTTTTGCACAAATATCATTTTAGAATCACTACCTCAGAGATTCTCTGGGTTCATTGTTAATTATAATATGAGAAATAATGAGAATTTTCTTATATAAATCCTCATTCTTCTTTACAAATTTAATAAGGACATAAGGTATGACAAGCCTATGGGTTTTTAGTGAATAAAGGGAAGTATGAGGAAAGGGGCCCAAATACTCACTCAATGTCTATAGCTTATAAGGATAGACCTTCCAAGAATTGTAATACACAAAGGTATGAAAAGGAAAAAACACAATCTATTTTTCATGTGGAAATATCATAAAATAGAAGAAGAACTATAACTATGAGAAAAATAGGGAAGTTTTAGGTACATCGGTTATTGAGTGAAACTTTTCCTTATCTATTGGTTTTTTATTAGATACTTGTTGTGGTTCTCAAATCTCTATCTAAATATAGTAACCAATTATATTTAAAAAAAATTCCAAATGAGAGTAAGATTTTTAAGGCATTAATGGAGCTCAGTTAGCTTCTATGGCTGTTGAAGATTACCACCTCACACTGTCGACATAACATATCTTGGTTTTAAATAACTATTATTATGATTCTATTATTACCAAGAACTTTGTATCAGTTTATTGTCTTGATATAAATAGTTTGGTTTTTAGGTTCGTAATTAAAAATAATGTTATTTTTACAAATATAACATTTTTTATGGTATGTAATTACTAAATAATAGTATTTATTTATTAGATTATGAAAAAAACGTACTGGAAGTCAATAAAAAATTATGTTCGCATGAATAATTTATCACCTAGTTGTGGAATCACCATCTAGGTCATGTAAACTATACATTATTGAAAAATCATTATCAAGAAGGATATTTATACTCTTTTGAGATAAAACCACTTGATAGATGTCTTGGTTATTTATAGGAAAAGTGAACAAACCACCATTTAGTGGTATAGGTGAAAGGGTTACGGAGATTTTAAAATGGTACACACTGACATGTGTAGACCATTTTCAGTGGAATCTAGAGGTGGGTTCTCATAATTCACTACTTTTACTGATTACATGAGTATATATGTCTTTATCTTCATAATGAGGTATGAGTCCTAATCTTTGGATAAATTCAAGGAATTTCATAATGAATTAGGGAATAATATTTTAAATAAGATTAATAATCTTTAATCATATCAAGGAAATTGATATCTAATATAATATTTTATTAACCTTTTACTAGAGTGAGCTATTGTGTCCCAACTCACTCCTCTTTGCACATCATAGTCGAAGGGTGTAAGTGAATAGAGGAACTGTAACATGTTGGATATAGTGAGGTAGATGATTAGTCTCACTAATATTTAATTATCCTTTCATTGATATGCATTACAAGCTATAGCATACACACTAAACTAGGTGCCAAATAAAGTGATAGATAACACACTATATGAGTTAATGGTGAAGTTAGTGTTGTAGAACTTATGTTTATGGGGGTGTTTTTTAAGGCCACTTCAAGAAATAAAATAGAACCATGTGGCATGAATTGTATCATTATATGTTACTCTAAATAAAAAATTAATATTACCTATGTAAACCATTATAAAAAAATGGTTACAATGGATTAGAAGTCTATATTCCTTGATTGGGAGCACAACCTCAAGAAGGATAATGGCAGAAATATTGACTTTGATGAAGTTGATGCAAAATATACTCAAGATTTAGTAGAGGAACAACTTACAACAATACCAATGGAAGAATATGTTCCTGAGGCACAAGTACTATATTGTTTCACTTAAGAAGTCATAGAACCAGTATGTTATGGTATTCTAGTCACTGATGATGCTGACTCATGATTGTTGGACAATGATGATCCTATTTCTTATAAGAAGGTAGTAGAGAGATTAAAATCTACAAGATGAAAATAATCCATGAATTCTAAGATGTATTTCATGTATTGGAACCAATTGTGGGTTCTAGTCAATCTGATAGTTAATGAAAATATTGTTGGGTGAAAATTGATATTCAATACAAGGAAGGTAAAGTGAGTTCCTAAAAAATAAGGCTAGTGGATTAAGGGTTTAAATAGTGTTAAGGTATTGACTATAATGAAATATTTTCCCAAATTGATACGTTTAAATCCATCTAAATTCTAATTTCTATAAAAATATTAAATTACTATGATATTTGAAATATGGATTTCAAAATATCATTCCTTAATTGGAATCTTCAGAAAGATATCTATATGATATAATGAGAAGGTTCTATGACTCCAAGTAATTATAAAATGTTATTCAAGTTTTATAAATCTATTTATGGATTAAGAAAAGAATCGGGTTCATGGAATATTTGTTTTGATTAATCCATAAAAGAGTTTGGCTTCATAAAAAATGAATATGAGTTGTTTATCTATTTATTATTTAGTGGGAATGTGGTTTTTTCATGAAATTATATGTTGATGTTATATTACTTTTGGTAAATGTTGTGCCAACCCTATATTCTTTTAAGGATTGGTGGACCATATGATTCTCCATGAAGGATTTAGGTGAAACATACAACATCCTCAGGATCAATATTCTTCATAATATATCTAAGAGGATGTTCATACTAACTTAAGATACATACCTTGACCAGATATTGATGATATTTGGTATGGAACAATCCAATAGGGGAGTAGTTCTAGTGCATATGGAATTCAACTCTCCAAGTGAATGTGTCCCCAACCACAACATCAGATATAGGATAATTAGGGTCCCTTTAGAATCTAAGATATATCAATTATGTATTCTAGGTTATGTACCAAGGCTGATGTTTCCTATAATCTAGGCATTGAAAGAAGATATTGAGAAGATATAGGAGAACAACATTGAGATGCTGTTAAGACTATCCTAAAGTATTTGAGACATACCAAGAATATATTCTTGGTATATTTAAGAGATGGGGAGATATTTATTAAGGGATATATAGATGATATTTTTCATATTGTGAAGGATGGAATGAGATAGAACTCAAGATATTTCATCACTCTCAATAGAGGTTTTATTATATGGAAGAGCTTAGAGTATCTAGATTTATCAGATTCTATAGTGGAGTCTGAGTATATTGCGGCTACAAATGTAGCTAAGGAATCATTTTTTAATCATAACATCATATATAATCTTGGTTTAGTTCTTATAATTAAAAACCCTATCATATTATATTATGATAATAATATAATGGTGGCTCTTGTAAAGGATCCAGGGTCTCACCAAAGTAAAAGGAACAAACTTCACAAGTTCCATCTCTTGAAGAATTTTTCTCAATTAGGTGAATTCATAGTGATAAGATTATCCATAGAGGAGAACATGGTAGACCCCTTGACTAAATAATTTTCTATATAGAATCATGAATATCATTTAAGATCTCGTAAGATTAAAATTGTTAATTGTTGGATTTAGTAAAAGTGGGATTATGTTGGATTTAGTGGTTTCCTAAAACTAAATGACCTCATAAATTCAATTACATTTTATATTCATGGTGTTTTAATATAATATAATTTATCATCACATCATAATTTTTCTACTTCATGATAGTTTATGTGATAATTTTCAAATGATACATGTTGTTTTGAAAGTACATAGCAGTTCCCCATAATGATGTGGTACTTTAAATGTTATGACAGTATTTCTTAAATTCTTTCTCTATAGCTAGATGATATTTTATAATAGGGTGCAGATGATATAGGCTATTAGGAGTAGGAGGCTCATAAGAAATTAATTCAACTTCTCATGGTGTTCACCCTTGGTAATCTCAAGGAAGGGAGGTCATGAGAACGGACTCACTACTAGGAATTCTATAGGTTTCAAGTATCATTGGATATTCTTATCTATGAACCTATGTAATGATCCTTTAACTCATAGAATATTATTAATGTGTTTCATTACTTTTTTTCTTAGATATATTGTATAAACCATATTGATTATAGTTCATGATGATGTTAGATACATTATGTGTGTCATGACTGACATAGAATTTCTAAATAATGTTAGTGGGGATTTTACCCTTCAATTAGAAGTGGATATTTGGGCCCTTTGATGGAATAGAATATCCAGATTAAGTCTATAGAATTGGTGGTTTATCAATGTGTTCAATTATGAAAATTTAAATAAAGAGATTCAAACATATAGGTTGATGAAAGAAGATATAAAACCTATTTGAATGCAGTTATTAGGAAAAAGGAATTATATTTAATGGTAAGTATTTATAATAGGATGAATATCATTAAAGAATTAAAACTTTTCTCTATGGGGTAATTTTCATGTTGTTATATGTAAACCTTAGAGTTTTGGAAGTTTAGCCTAAGGCCACTGAGAAAAGGTCCCAGAGGGTCATGCACAAAATGTATTCAAGAACCTCAATTAAATTATATATGAGTTCAATAAGTATATAAGAATATTATTCTGAAGTCTGAGGAAAAAAAATTGTGACGTCTTGCCTTTTCTCAAAGGTTAGGACCATTTGATTTCAGTTTTAATTCCTTTTCTTGGCCCTAATAAAGTTCCATAAGGGATTCAAGGAGGTTTTGGGGGTTTACAGGTATGTTTGAATCCTAGAGACCTAAAAAACTAAAGAGTGTGACTATGACACATGGTTAGTAGAAACTATGTAGCCCAGCCCATATAGTTTCTTTAACCATGCGGCTGTAGATAGTGAAGTGCTGGGGGACATATAGTTTTTCTACAATCGTGCGGCCCCAGTAGAATGCCTATGTAAGACATCTATAGTTTTTAGTAGAGGAATTTTTCATAGGTTGAGCACAGTTAATAAAACCTATACCTAAACCGTGTGAGGGTCCTCTTGAACAGTGTATTGGTCTGCATTTGGTGCATAGTTTGGACAACCATGCGGAAAATCGTATACCTTTACCTATGTGGGTGATTTTAAGAAACTTACATTAATGAATATATTAAATAAAGTTACATTTATTCCTCCTACTTCCAGTGGATGTGATATCCTCCTTCCTCTCATAAGAACTCTCCTCTCCTCCTCCTAGGTAAGTTTACTACTCCTCCATCTGGCTTCCATTTTCTTCACTATTAGATCCATTGAGAAACTAGAGGTAAACTATTCAATCCACTCCCTTATATTTAAATTTACTTCATCATCTATTTTTATATCTTGGTGAAAGATCATTTTCCCCATTTTTAGTTTATTTTATGATTTCTATGATATCTCCCATTATATCTTGAATCGAATCTCAAAACTCGACAAGGAAAGAACTAAGAGGATAAGGTAGGTGGTATGGGTTCTTTCCCATAATTTTATTTCACTTTATAATATTAATCATTGTGTTGTGATCCATACCTTTCTAGTATCTCCTCTAATTTACTAAATTAAATTAAATTAAATTCCTCTACATTCCCAATGTGACCCTAGAAAGTGGAAAATCAACCCCATGGGTTGATCACCTGGATTTATGCCACCCAAATGGGTGTGCTCTACCATTGAGGCTTAATTTTATTTTCCTTATACTCTTTAAAAACCCTTAAGGGTGTTGTCTTATAATTATTTCCTTGGATTGATAAACCGAATTAATTGATTTGTATGGTTATGTGCTTATACCATGTTCCATATTCCATTTTTATTATACATATTGTGTCACACATGAACCACTTTAATTAAATGAAAAGGACCTTTGCGTTAAGACATGTTATAAATTATTTGTTTGATTAAATTATTTCACCTTAGTGTTGAGGGTGATACAAGGATTTTATACTTAAGTAACCAATGGAAAGACTCTTCTATCCTTATTGTTACAATTTTTAATGCCTTGTAAACATATCAAGGGGTAACACTAGTTATTCCTGGGATGGAATATTCTAGAATTATTTCTTTTTACCTCTAAATGAGTGGCATTGGTTCCCTAGGGGCGACCTCATGGATGGGATCAATGGCATGATGGCCATATCATGCCATGAGAGAGACTCGGACCCCTATGTGTGATACAAGGGATGGACTCAAAGGTTAATATGTATTTTTTATACCATTCCTATAGTGACACTTGGGAATTCATTCTTGGGTCACCTTGGATGGAATCCTTGGGAGTTGGACTAGTACTAAGCCCCTAAAGTGATACTTAGAATTCATTTATAATTTCCTTGCATGAGCTCAAGGTGACTCATAATATTTTATAAATAGGATTATTTTAATTTAAAATCAAGTGAATGATTTTAATTAAGAAATTATCTTTTGGTTCTAGAAACCTAGGGAAATCTCTGTTAATCCCAATCATAATCTTGGGGATGGTCCATCTTATTGAAAATTATATCACTCACTTTACCTTCACAAGATCCCTTGGTTCAAACTCACCAGCTTAGGCCAAAATAGGTAGATTTGTATGGGTAACCTATTGGAACCCAGTCCAGTTATTTATTTATTTATTTATTTATTTATTCTATCTTGAATTTTTTAATTATGTCACATTGTTCATTTTTTTAATTAATGGATTGATCTAGACATCATTGGTGGTGGCCTACTGATATTTTATCTCACACCCAACTCAGGCCGCCTTTGATACCTGAGTATACTTTATGGTTACAAGAATAGATAAAGGGAAGTTACCAGCTTATGATGTTTGATTTATGGCATTAATATGAAGTATAGGGGTGGAGGACTAAGCCTATGCTCGAGATGCTTGTTATAGCAGTTTTTTTCTTTTTGGTATTTTTGTGTAGCATGTGATATATACCTATTTACCCTATCCCCTAAAAACATACTATTGTATAGTATATTCCATTCCATCATCATCATTTTTTATCTATTTATTATCCATATTTTTATTGTTCACTTATATTGCTTGGTGTATTTCTATTTATTTTCACTATTATCTTGTATTTAATTGTACTTCTGCTACAGCGAGTTACTAGTCTGGTCAATTAGTTTCTAATTCTCTTGTTTATATTTCCTTATTCCTTATATATTATAGTGATATACTCTGATAAATGAAGTAATGGTATCCCCACAAACACACCCTAGGCCCTCGCTACTAGTCAGCATTTTCTATCATTTTGGGAGGCATACTTGAGGTCTTGTGGCCACCAACTCGGGGCACTGTTAAGTGGCATCTAGGGCAGGATGCTACATATTTAATCAGGTTTATTGGTTGATAAAACTTATTTATTTATTAATATATAATAAAATTGTGTTTATTTAGTTAAATAAATAGACATTATACTTACTCCAATAAATAATGGGGAGGATGAGTAGATTGAGTTATGGAGAGATGATAATGGAATATTATTTTGAATATATATTAATTAATTAATTTAGTAAAAAAATATTTAATTACTCTTAAAGTTATGTGAATTTTATGTAAATAATTACATCATTATTATTATTATTATTTATAAATGGGTTATACAAAGGGATAATGAAATATTAAAGTCTCTTTATATAAATAATATTCTAGCCTTATCTCTATAAATATTTGACTATAGAATTGTAATATATTGCAATACAATGGGAATTTCTAAGAATTTTTATGCATAACATTTGGTATTCCATATAATTCTCTTCGCCTAGAGATATTCTCTAGAACACTCCAAGTTCTGTGAGAATTATCAATCCTACTCCTTCTCCTCTGGCTACGAGAGAACTAAGAGAATCCAACATGCCTCAATGTTATTCTAAGGTGTGATCAACAAAAAATGATTCAAGGTGTAGGAACATCCACATCAGTATCTACAGAACCCTACCATTATGATTAGAGATTATTGGTGCATGTGAGGATCAACAATATAGAGAATATACACTTGATTCCTCCCTCTTAATTATGTTTTGAAAATAATGGACAACCATATTAGAAAAATAATAAACTATTAAAAAATGAGTTGATTCTTGATCAATCTAAATTAATTATAAATTACATGTGAGTTCCTATCTTCATAGATTCTAGGAACATTATTCAATGTAGTTAAAAGGATAAAACTAGATAACTTGATGAAAAAAATTTGTTTGGAATGGTTAGATCACTTCCACTTTGCCCTATAAACCTTCAACTAATAACAACAGAGTTCTAGAAACTGTGAGTGAAAAATCAGACACACGCTTATAATAATTCACAAGGAAAACCATGCTAATAACATACCTCAACCCACCCTCATACACCCTTCACACTTAATACCCAACTTAAATTCACTTAAATATGAATATAAGTCACATAAAATATTGAAAATGTCTTAAATGTATCATCATAGGGATAAACTAAAGTTTGTATCTCATTCTTGGAAAACCCATTTGAATAAGGTGTCAAATAAGCCTTGAATTTAGAGACTTGTTATATCATTTGGAAATATCCTTTTAAACTTGATTCAAAAAAAATTATTCATAAATTCATTTTTAAAGATATAAATGGGACTTTTGGTCATGATTTAGATTCCACACTTTCAAATCCATTAGAAAAATATTTTTGAATCAAGTAGCATTTGAAAACCTTTTTGAATCCTAGGGTAAACCCCGCTCTAAAATTATCAATGTCAAGAAACCATAAAAAAATTCACAATATCATGAAACAATTATTAAAACACCAAAAACATGTATAATAATTAAACAACATAAAAACAAATTCAATACATAGACTAATTTCTATTAAATATGAAATATAAAACAAAAACTCCTCAAAGCCACTATTTTTTCTTTATAAAATCAATTAAAAGTTGAAGATGTCTTAAAATTACTTTGTGGAAACCTATTAGGAAAATAATTAAATTCATAACATACATAATTTATAAGTAAAATGGATTTATAAAACCCAATAATTACTTGGATTTATAAGAAAAGATAAAATCATGAAAACACCTACCTAGGTCAAACACATATGGAGTGAAACCTTAGAATATGAAGAAAATAAGGCTAAGGGAAAACCCACACACCCTAAAATCAATAATTTAAACCATTTAAAACTATAACCCTGCTAAGGGTATGGAAAAAACATCCCAAAATATAAGGAAGTGGAAAAATAAGGAAAGAAAAAGAAAGAGATAAAAGAGGCCAAACCATAAAGAACTAACAGAAAATCCAAATAGGGGAAGAAAAATCCCAAGGAGGAAAAAGAGGGGGAGGTCTCTCAATAATCCTAAAGTGTTTCATGTATGAATTTGGAAAGAGTATACTAAGAAAGGGGTTGAATTGATGGATGGTAGTATGGTCATTTCATAATTTTAATATTTTGTGTATACCACATGGTTGTTGCACAGTTCACCAAACTCGGTGTCCTTCACTAGACACACCTACATTCAATGCACGGTTTGGCCACATGGTTAGTAAAATCACACATCAACTGTACAAGCATGATTAAAACATGTTGTAGGTTTTTCATGGGTGGGAATCACGGTTAGCACTACCCATGCATAAATCGTGTGCTCAACAGTATAACTTCAAACACTACTAAGAATCCCATTATAAACAATGCTACGTTTTATCAATGATACCAAAAAATCACTGATAAAGGAATTCTTTATCAATGATAAAAAATAACCGATAAAGGTTCCGTTTTTTAATGCATTTTTCAGCATTGATAAAGACACCCCTTTATTTATGCTTTTTTCAAACGCTGATAAAGATTGACCTTTGTCAATGTTAAAAAATCAATAAGAAAAGGAATATTTCATAAAAAAATTATATCATTAAAAATAATATAGTAATACAAAAATGTATTTATATTGATAAAAATATAATATATTTTATTAAATATGATTTATATATGACTGAATATACGTTTACCCTTTATGTATAATATATTTAATTAAAAATAGACAATAAAATAAAAATTATATATTATTAAAAAACTTATATTATATGGAAAAATATATCGATATATATATAATTATCTTAAACATTATTTATAAAATACCAATGTATTATAAATCTTATTTATAGGTTATGTATTTAGTGAAAATGGTTTATATTTTAACTAAAAATTAAAAATAATTAAAAATATTTACTAATTAATATTAATAGACATTTAATAACATTTTTTATTAATTTTATTTTTTAAAATTTGAAATATACATCAAAAAATATTTAATTATTAACTAAAAATTTGACTAAATATTTTATAGTTAATATGTAATTCAATAATTTCACACATACATATACAAAATAACTTCAATTTTATAGAGACAAACAAACACATAAAATAAATTTCTAATATTATCATTTTAAATTTTTATTTTTTAATATTTTATATTTAATATATTATATTGTTAATTATTAAATTTTATTTAATTTTTATATTTATATTTAATATACACAAGTTTTTAATTTTTAATTAATATGTATATATATAAATTTATTCATTTTTAATTTATATTTGTTCAATATTTTCTGTAATTTTATTCATTTTTAATATTACTTTATATTTATTGAATAATATTTAATATGTTTTTAATATAGATATAATTTACATAATTAATATATATATTCATTTTTATTTAAACATGTAATCATTTTTTTAAAAGTTATATAATAAATAACTCTAATTCATTTTTTTAATATTTTTTACAATATATTCAACTTTTAATAAAATTTTATTCATTTTTAACATTAATTAATTTAATATTATTTGTTCATTAATAATGTGAAGTGTTTTTTACTTTTTTTTATAATTTATTTATTTTAAATATTTATTTGTTTAATTATAATTTATTCATTTTTAAACTTTTTTATACATAATTATTCATTAATATTTTTAATATTTTTAATATAGAAATATATTGATATATATATATATAATATTTCCTTAAATATAAATTATTTAATACAAAATAGGTATTTACAATAAATAAGTCATATATTTAGTGAAAAATTGCTTATAATTAAAAATTAATATTAATTATAAATATTGACTAATTAGTATCAAGTAATGGATGTTTAATAAAATGGCATTTGTTTTTTCAATTTAACATAAATCAAACTAGTGTAGCATTAATTTAACAAACATGTATACATAATTAATGCAATTTTATATAGAAACATGCACACGTATGTAATATTTCTGTAAATTATTCAATAGTTAATATCCATTTCAGAATTTTATTTATTAACATAGTATATTTAAAATATATTATGTTTTAAATCGTTAATTTTTATTAATTTTTATATTTTTATTCAATGTATATTATTTATTACTTAAAAAACAAATTTATTCATTTTTATGATTATTTATTCATTAAAATTCTTAATTATTTTTAGTTTTTTTTAATTTATTCATTTTTAATTTTTTTTATTTAATATTTTTTATAATTATATCCATTTTAAATATTTATTTATACATATTAATTCATTAAAAATTAGTATTTTTAATATGGTTCTAATTTATATAATTAATATATATTCATTTTCATTTTAACATATATTAATTTTTAGTTTTCTTAATAATCTATATAATTAATGACATTTATTCTTTTTTGAACATTTTTGCAATCTATTGATTTTTTAATTATTGAATTTCACTCTTTTTTAACATTCATTCGTTTAATATTATTTAATATTATTTATTCAAAAGTAATGTTATTTATTTTTTACTTGTCTTTTCAATTAAATTATTTTTAATATGTATTTGTTCAAAATATTTTAATTTATTCATTTTTAATGTTTTTATACATTATTGTTCATTAATATATTTATTATTTTTAATATAGAAATATATTCTTATATATATTTATCAATATATATAATAATTCCATAAATATGATTTACATAACACAAAATATGTATTTTTGTTAAATAAGTCATATATTCTCTAAACAACGATTTATTATAAAAAAATTAATAATAATTAAAAATGTTGACTAATAAGTATCGAGTAATGGACGTTTAATAAAATCTCATTTTTTTTAATTTAACATATATCAAATATATGTTGCATTAATTTCACACCCACATATATATAATTAATGCAATTTTATATAGAAAAACACATATATATATTGATTATTTAATTTATTTAATTTTCAATATTCATTTTAGAATTTAATTTATTTACATAATATATTTAATATATATTATGTTTTAAATTGGTAAATTTTTTTAATATTTTTTATTTTTATTCAATGTATATTATTTATTACTTTTTTAATATTTTTTCAAATTAATTCATTTTGAATATTATTTGCTCATTAATAATATTAATTATTTTCTAATATGTTTTAAATTTATTAATTTTCAATTTTTATTTGTTTAATATTTTGGTAATTTTATCCATTTTTAATATTTATTTAACGTGTTTATTTATTTACATTTAATGTTTTTAATATTATAATAATTAATATAATTAATATGTATCTATTTTCATTTTAACATTTATTCATTTTTAGTTTTTTTAATAATCTATATAATTAATAACAATTATTCACGTTTTTACTATTTTTGTAATCTATTGATTTTTTAATTATTAAATTTCACTCTTCTTTAACATTCATTCATTTAATAATTTTTAGTTTTGTTTTTTACTAATAATGTTATTTACTTTTTACTTTTCTTTTTTATTTATTCATTTTTAATATTTATTCATATAATATTTTTTAATTTATTTTTTAATATTTTTATACATATTTATTCATTAACATTTAATGTTTTTATTATGGCAGTAATGTAAATATTTGATAAGAATTCATCTTCATTTTAATATATATTTATTTTTTATTTGTTAAATAATTTATATAATTAATAAAACTTATTCAATTTTTTCAATATTTCTTACGTCTATTTATTTATAGTTATTAAATTCCACTCATTTATAACTTTCTGACATTTGAGATTATTTATTCTTTAATAAAGTAATTAATTTTTAATTTTAATTATTTATCCATTTTTAATATTTATATATATTCATTTAATATTTTAAAATTTACTTTCTATAGTTTTTATCAGTTAATTTTAGAGAACCTCGTCATTCCTGTCATTCAAACTCTTACAGATCTGAGCCTTTATCACCACTCCCCCACAAAAATTTTGGGTGAATCGACACTCTCAAAACCCATGGTATGTGATTATTTCTAATCCTTTTTAGTAAATCTTTATTTTTTTTGTTTGTTTTTAATTTTTCTAAAGGGTTTGGGTGTGTCATGTGATCCACGAAACTCGAAGCGGCTCAAGACTCACTGATCTGCAGTGCCACATGCTCTCCACCCACTCACCAAACATACCATCTGCTATACAGTATTCTTACTTGGGAGTCATTTTATTTTTCTTTCAACTCTAATGACCAATATTTGAAGTAACATACATATAAACCTTTAATATACTAGGGATTAGTTATCCCTACCTTTCTCACTAGATATGAATATTTTTGACCTTAATATATTTCTTTTTAGATTAAACATTTTTTCAATAAGAAAATATTTAATAGATATAAATCTTGTATCTTTACATTTTCATACTCATCCATCCTTGGTATTGCTGTTAGTTAAATAAAAATCCCAAAAATTGATTCTCTCCCATCAATAGAAACATTTTCAAACTATCAAAATATTAATTTCCAATTAAACCATTTAGAATTTATTCTAGAGAAAACTGCATCTCTTAAAAGAATATTTCAACTTATTTTAAGGTTTCTAACATACTCTATAAGAACTATCCTTACAACCTCTACTGAAGTTAATTTTTATTGACTCTATTATCTTTTTAAGTAATCAAATTGAAACCCACTTTACCAATTAGTTTAAAATATATTTAAAACACTCTTATATCACAATCAAAACCATTTTATTATAATTACATATAAAAATCTTAACCCAATTATGAAATACGAAAACATCCTGAATGATAATTTTTTTTAAATTTTTTGTCCATTTTATATCCATCATGCATTCATACATAATATTTATCATTATTATCTTATCATAAAAATAATATTATATTATAATTCTCTTTCTAGGTGGATTAGAAGATGAATTCTCCTTACTAGACACTTTTTATATAAATCAACACCAACCTTATCATTTACCTTATTAATAGGTGTTATCACTGATTCTCCTTTATATGACTCAATGGGTTTCTATTTAATTATCTTATCTTTCTCTTTTATATTCCCTATAATAATAAAATGAACAATAATATAAGAATAAAATAAGAATTACCAACTTTGATCTTCAAATTTATAAAAGATAAAAAATTAATTTCTAAAGATAGGATTGAGAGAAAGAGAAATAATCGAATGAAAGATATAATGATTCAAAATACTAATTTATAAAAGATATTTACAATGGTTTAAACAATTTAATAACAAAAATTATAATTGAATATACCATCTATTTTATTTATTAATTCTTAATGAGAGATAAAAGATTAATGTATAAAAAATAGAATATTGGGATGTGATACAATAGTTACATAGATTATGTAAAAGGATATGTTAATTTCATAATTTATAATTTACTACACATTGTGTCCCATTCAAACATTTCCAGACTACTATAGAGTGTTATGTTTCTTTAGATATTGTCACTGTATAGTATATTCTATATTAATTCCACATATTGGTTTTAATTGTTAAAAAATACATATTTATAATTTAGAAAATGTTAGAGAGATAATTTTATGTTAAGATAATTCCTTAAATTATTGCATAAACATTGTGTAGAAATACATGTGATGTAGATGACATATGAAGTATTGATAAAGCCAAATCTTCCCTATGAGCTAATGCTCTAAGTGTGGAAATAATGTATTTTGAAGAATGAGAAAAAAATAAAAGAGTAATATAGGGTTGAAAAGGGAAGAATTTATATTTTGAGGAAACTAAGAACTAGATATAGAGTAGTGACCATAAATATGTTCAGGCTATGTAACCATTCCCAAAATAGATCATGCATGCATATAAATTATAATAATTTTTTTATGTGTTAATGTATATATGCATTATTTGTATACCTTATGTGTATTTATTTATTTTATTTAAAAAATGAATATTATTGAAGCTTATAAGATGAATATGAATCAAAAATGGATAGATTCTAATCATATGAAAAAATGAATATGAGGATATAGTTAAAGAGTCCATCAAGTTTTCAATATAGCATGCATACAACCCTTCTCAAATTCATTGTTCGTGTTTGTATTTTTTTTATTCAAGATCAATTCATCTAAAATATTTGTAAGAATATTTGATTTTTCATGGAATACATCAGAGATATAAATTATTGAATAAACATATGGAAAATTGAATGTACATAATTACTGGGATGATACTGCCATTTATGGATCATTTGATAGGAATACCAATGTAAATGATGATGGATATTGTATGGAAGAAATGACAATGATAGTTGATTATGACCTTCATTATTATCGAAATTTGTTTGAGAAGTTAAATAATTATTAAAATAGACCATTTTATATCAGTTGTACTAAATATATGACATTTTCATCTATATTGATGTTATATAATTTGAAATCTTGAATTAGATGGAGCAACAACAGTTTTAAAAAACTATTTGGTCTTCTGAATAATATGCTACAAGAATAAAATTATATTATTTTCCAAACATATGATAATAAGACAATTCAATTTTTATTGGGTATAATCTATAAAAAATACATGCATATCTGAATGATTGTATATTGTTTCACAAGAACAATGAATCACTTGTAAAATTCCCTATGTTTGGCATAGATCAAACTAAAGAAGATGAATAAAGTCTATCAGAAGTTGTATGATACTTTCCTATCATTCCATGTTTTGGGTGAAAATATGGATATCATGAAACCACTAGAAAATTGAAATGGCACATAAATACAAGAATTGAATATTGGAAACTACATCACCCTTCAGACTCTTCTAAGTTGAATTAAACAGTTTATGAGTATCCTAGATTTGGAAAACATCCATGAAAACTATGTATTGTGTTATCTACATAAGGAATAAATAATTATGTTGTACAAATTAGTACTCATCGTATATGGCCATTTATATTGGTAAATTATAACATTCCACTGTAGTTATTCATGAAGCGCAAATAAATTTTTTTCTCTGGTTATATTTGTAAAACATGTCTCTCAATATGAACTATTAACTTCTATAGGCATTGTACAATGTAAAACCTATATCCCACATAAATTTTAGATCTTTAATCAATGTATCCAAATATAATTTTTGTGTGTTCCATTTGTGAAGATGGTACTAACTTAGTTAGGTTAAAATAATCATTGAATACTATTATTTTAGGACATCACATATTTTTACCTTGATAATATAAATACAGATCCAGGAATATATTATTTGATTGAAATATGGAACAAGTTACAAAACCATCTCCAATAAAATGTGATCAATTATTTGAGAAATTAAAAAATATTGACACAAGTTTCGGTAAACCATTTTTAAAAAACATTACAAAATTAGGTTAGAATAAGAGATAAATTTTATTTTAATTGTCATACTAGAATTTTTTATATGTCATAATTTTTTTTGATATTTTTCATGAAGAAAAAAATGCATGTGATGGTTTTATTGGCATGTTACTAAATGTACCATAGAAAATAAAAGTTTGGATTCAGGCTAGTTTGGGCATGATTTATATGGGGATAAGGGAAGAGTTGTAATCGATGAAGGGTGAAAGATGAACGTTTCTTCCTCCAACAATTTTACACTCTATCTAGATAAGAAAATTTTCAATTTTGAAACTTATTTAATGGTGTAAAATTTCTAGAGGGATATTCATCAAATATAAATAATGTCATGTCAATGACTAATTTGAAGATCCAGTATCTAAAATCACATGATTGTAATGTTTTGATGTAAGATTTAATGCATGTATCTTTACATTAAATTCTTCTTAAAAATTTACTATATAAATTAATCAAACTTTTATTTTTTCAAATCTATATGAAGTAAAGTTATAGACCCAGCAAAGTTACCAATCATGAAAAAGGAAATTGCATTAAAATTATATGAATTAAAGATGTTATTCACACCATAATTATTTGATATTATGGTCCACCTAATAGTTCACTTGGTTAGAGGGATTCAATTATATGGTCCTTTAAATTATAGATAGAAGTACCCCATTTAATGGTATATGAATATTTTAAATGGATACGCCAAGAATAAAAGTCAAAAATAATGTTGTATTATATAGAAATATATTATTCAAGAAGTTGTTGAATTATATAATGATTACCTATCAGATTTTGATATCATTAGTATCCCAAAATATTTTCACAAAATACACCTTCTGGGTGAAGGGATTTTTATTTTCAAAAGGATCTAAGAACACCTGAGAAGGGGGGTTGAAAATATTGTTTCATTGTTACAAATTTCAACTTTAAGAAACTTAAACCTTAAAACTTGTTAGATTTTCTTCCTTGTAAAATTTTAACAAACTCAATTTTATGTAGAAATAGTAAATTAAACATGGAAAAAATTATTAACAAGGTTCGGCCTCAGTGTGAGAACCAACATCCTTTTCAAATGCACTCCTATGGGTCTATGGAAATTCACTATTATGAAAAATTGAATCCAACTTTTTTCAAATACTGTTAGACACCTTCTATCTCGTAATATGAATTGTTATATGGAGTCCCATTAGTTTAAAAAATCTTATAGAAATTTGAGATGAAAAAAATATGCAACTTGTTAAAATTGCTCCACCAAAGGTCTATCCAGAATCTCAGTCAGATCTTCTATTGTCTGATTCAACAGTATCCAATGGATTCAGTCTGATAGTCATAGTCCAATAAACCAATTCTTAGTAAAAAAAATTAACATTTTAATAAAGTTCTAAAATCTCAAATTGATTCCCCCGGTATGATTCCATATGTTTAGTAGATTCAAATTGAATTATTCTTTTCTTTTGATCAGAATACTCTTTATAAAAACTCTTCTTCAACTCAAAAAAACTTCGATTGGAAAACTCACTTATAAAACTAGTTATATAGACTAACGAATTTTCCACATGGGCGAATAGTGTTGAATTATGATGTACCTTACACCTCTATTTATAGGTGCTCCAAAAAATATTAATGGTAGGAAACTGAAATATCTTTCCACTCACCCAAATTCCAAATCATCGGGTTTCACTCACATTTGAACTTCATTTTTTATAGCATCAAACCTTCTCATGTTTTTTGGTGTCTTCTAAAAACTTTTTAAATCTTCAAAAATCTTCTCAAATTTCTTAAAAATCAATCGTTAAACACTAAACCAAAAAATTCAGTCCAAAATAATTTTTATCTTTATAATACTCTTGACCTAATTAAAATACATAATAAGTATAATTTCTCACTCTGATACTTCATATCAACTTAAAATGGTTGAATATATTGTTGAATCTCCTAAATAATTCAGTTTCCTATAATAAATTTATTAGAAACTTAAACATTTCTGAAAAAATATATTTCTGGAGGCTCTGTCTACTCATCTTCATCTGATAACTTGGCTTCCAATATTGTTTTATCAGAGAATATATTCTGATAGAACTTGATCTCCCCATTTGTATTTACTCAGGTATGATAGATCAAATTCAACAACGCTTTTGTTGGTTCAGTTTCAAAAAATATCTTATCAGATAGATTTCAATAACTCTTCAGTGTTTGAAACTTAGAAACTTCCACCTATCTGATTATATTAGTCCAATAACAAACTCAAATGACTTCATCAACTTATTAACTTCTATAGTGAAGAAAATTCTAACTTATTTATATTTTGAGAATTTCAAAAACTTAATAACAAAAATACTTTTATATTTATGAAAAATTCATCATCCAAAGATCTATGACTAATTATCTTTCATATTTTTTGGCATCTAAAATAGTACAACATCTTAAAAATTAGAAATTTCATTCACATCTGATCGGGTTTGTCTGATGACCTACAACCGATGAACCATATATGATCATAAACATTGCATTTATTCAAAATTTAGTGGCTTTAAACTTCATTTATTTTGAAAAAATTTGTTTACGGTTCTTCTCAGTCTGATGATCTACATCAATAAATCCCCGAGTCTGTAAAAACTATTTATAGAGAACTTCAACATATAGTTATCTTCAAAAAAAATATAATGAGATTTTTCATGATGTTGATAACTTCAAAGAATATCAAAGCATATTCTAACTTGTTTTTGGAAGTTATATTACTTCCTAGAAACAAATTTCAAACAAATTTATTTCAAAAACTTCTAACTTTCTTTGTTTCAACAAGTTATGACTTAATGACTTATTTATCTAATAAATTTCATTTTTGTATAAACTCAGACTTTATCATGTCCAATAATATGAGTACAATATAATTAATATAATCCTCAAGTTTTCAAAAAACTTACTTTATCCATATTTATAAAAACTTCTTAGAAAAACAAGTTACAAACCTTCAACAACATATCTTTTACCAAACATAAAAAAACATTCTTTTACAAAAAGTTATTTTTAAACCAAAAAACATTGTTAAAAAACATCACAAAGAATATTCAATCTCCCCCTATGTATTTTTTAATAACTCTCGCATATCTCATTAACAACATTTTCAGCTCAACATTTTTCAACACTCATTCTTTTTCACAACTCGTATTTTTGGAAAACTCGTGTTTTTTACTTTTACCAAAACATATCCTTTCTCAAAATAGAGTGTCATTTCACCACAATACTAGATAAATTAATGTTTTTGGAATGAATTATTTCCCTTGATGATGATAAAATTTGAGTTCATGTTTGGATAACACCCCATAACTTTAATCATTCTCTCCCCTGTTTTATAACAACCTCATATTCAGATTCATTTATATAAGAAAAGTTATTCCATCTACCATATTTGATAATATTGTATAAATTCTCCACCTTTATAAATATAACATAAAGAATAGTGGGGTTTCTTTATGATGTTTAGGAAGTCTTTAATAGAGTATGAACATGAATTGTCAGCCTTAATTCCACAAATCTCTCTTTCAGTATTTCTTTTTTGAAGATATCATCAATTTGAAATTTCATTTAAATATATTCCATAACAAAATCTCATCCATAAACTTTATATTTTAGGAATTAAAACTTGATTTCAATATTTTTTGATATTAAATATTGGACATTATTTATAGAAAGATTCATTTCACTCTGATTATCACAAAGTATATTTAATGGTTTACAAACATCAACTTTAAAATCTTCCAATTAAACCTTCTTCCACAAAATTTGAGTACACACCAATGTAGAATCAACATATTCTAATTAAATTATTCTCAAAGTTACTAAACTATATTTCTTACTATAACAACTCACACAGCATTCTCCCAAGTGAAATGTTCCTCCTAAAGTTGATTTTTCATTACTGCGATCTCCATCCCAATCAGTATTAGTATAACTAAGAAAGTTTATTTAACAACTTTTTTTGTATAAAATCCCATGTGAAGTTTCTACTTTAACATATCTCAGAATTTTCTTTTCTTACAAAATATGAGAATATTTATAATCACTATGATATCTAGTACATAAAGTTAGAGTATAAAAAATATCAAGTCTTGAGGCTGTGAGATAAGGAAAACTTCCTATCAACTTCTGAAAATATTTCTAATTCTTACTTTTTCAAGTTTTATATTTAATCAACTTAGTACTCACTAAAATCACAGTAGAAACTTCTTTAGATTATATCATACCAAACTTTTTCAACAATTCTCTTGCATAATTTCTTATGATAGGAAAATATATTTTATTTTTTTTGAACTTATAAACCTAGGAATAAATTTAATTCTCCCAACATTTCAATATTTAAGTTCCTCTTCATTTCCTTAGAAATGTATTTACAAACCATTCCTTAATCTCCATCAAAAATTATATCATTAACATAAACAATTACAATTAATGTTCTAAAGTTAACTTATTTCACATAAAATTTGACTTCAGCCATTCCTATAGAAAAAATAAACTTTTTCAAACAACTATAAAGTTTTGAATACCAATCATATGGATCTTCTTTTATCTCATAAAAACCATTCTTCAATTTACAAAATTTTCTCCCATCATCATTAAGTAGAAACCCACAAGGTTTATCAATGTAAATTTTTTCAAAAAATCGCTATTTAGAAAAGATGTATTTATATATATTTCATAAAATTTGTCATTTTGATGTATATAAACAAATAGAAACATTATAATAGTTTCTAATCTTGCAATAGGGGTAATGTTTTCTTTAAAATACATATCTTTCACCTGTTCACATCCTTTGCAAACAAGTCATTCTTTATTTCTTGAAACTTCTCCATGATCATTCCACTTTTTTCTGTATAAACATTTTTTTATAAGAAAATTTTTATTTTATGGTCAAGGAACAAGTTCCCAAGTGTTTTTTCTCAATCTGATCTAACTCTTAATTCATATCATCAACCCATTATTTGTATTAAAATTCTTCTGAAATTGATTCTGGTTCAATTTCTAAAATGAGTAATATCTAATTTTTTAATCTCAGTCTTCTTCTTGTCTGAATTGAAGATTTATGATTCCCAATAATATTTTTAGTTTCAATATGTTTTTGTCATGTGGTAAATTTAAAAGTTTCCCTTCTAAACTCATTTTATTCATCACATAATTCTACTAATTCTAGATGTATCTAATTTTACTTTCTTTCATTCTCATTGGAAATCATCAATTTTAATTCCTCAACAGTCACAAAAAATTTTGTTAAAGAATTTGGATTTTTAAAAACTTTCACATCATATGAACCCACCATTTTTTGTAAACATTTTTTCCAACATTTTTAACTTATTCCATTGGGTGAATATCCCATGAAATTTTTTTCATCTTTCTCATAAAATTTTCTAAGATCTAGATTTTTTATTTTTAGTATATATGGACTTTTAAAAACTTTAAAGTGATTCAATGAAGGTTTTATAAAGTACCACATTTCATAATAAGTCATACTAAATTCCAGCCTTAGAAAGAAATCTATTTTGAACATGTTCAATAGTAATAACATTTTTTCTCTAGTAGAACTTTAAAATTTTATATTTTTATGACATGATTACTCCCATTCCCACTAAACTTCTATTTTTCATTCATACTACTCTATTTTGATATGGATTATAGGGAGAAATATATTGATGTTTGATTCCATGAATTGTTAGATAAAAATCAAAAGCATTTCAATTGAATTTTTTTCCATTATTTATTCTTGAATTATTTATAAAAACACTCATATCTATCTCAACATCTTTTTTGAAGAATCTAAACATCTCTACAGCCTCTAACTTGTGTTTCAAAAACATGATCTTGTTCATTCAATTGAAATCATTAATAAATATAATAAAGTAATAATCTCATTTTTTTATTGATGTCTCGTCATACCAAATAAATTTGAATGAATAGGTTCACGAGGTATAGTAGATTGAATTTTTACTTTTTATGAATTTTATTGGTCATTTTTTCTTTCTAAAAAGTTACAAAAACATATTTTTCTCTTCTTTTTAATTCAGGTAAATTTCAAACAACGTAAACTTTAGAAAAATTTTACCTAAGTTGGATAAGTATATATTGCCACAAATGATTCTCATCATCATCATTTATATAATATGAGTTATCAAGTTCTCCAATATAAAAATGATTTTTGTTGGTTCTTTCTCCAATTGTAACAACTTCTTCATTTTCTACACTTCTAATGATACAAGAATATTTTATGAAAATAACATATTTTCTTTCATCACAAATTTGACTTACCCTGATTAATATTTGTTTTATTCCCTAAAGAAATATAAATTCCTTATATTTCAACTTTTTTAATTCAATATCAACCATTATGATTCCTATAATTTTTAAGGAACTATCCTTCTCAAAGGTAATAGCTAATTCATCATGATTTTCAACATCTTTTGATATTTTCAAATCACATTTTATGTCTAATCAATAACCACTATAAAGTATCCATGATTTTTCTTTTTTACTTTCTTTCAAAGATAGTTAAAAAAAGTGACTTTTCTCAAGTTTCTTCTTTCCATATTCATTTTATTTTCTACAATAAGAAACTTTTAGTGGAAGGAGTCTCATACATTTTTCCTCATGATGACCAGCCTGGTCACATATTCCACATACTTCTTCTAGACACTAAAATTTGTTTTCTATTGTAATTTTTCTAAAATAATTATTTTTTACTTTTATAAATTGCTAAGTTTTAAGAAAATTTATTATTATTATTACACTATTACTTCCACTCTATTTAAAAATACTTCCTAGTGGAGACTTGTTATGCCAATATTTGTAAGATTTATGACCATAAATTCCACAATACCAACAGAACCCATTAAATATTGGTTTTATATTTAAGTGGGATCTATAACTATTGAAACTTTTTCAAGGTTGATAAATTCATTCTACTATAACATGTTGTGGATGTGTGTCAACATTACTATAGGGTTTTTATCAACTTCTAAAAATCTGATAGATTTTTTAAAACCCTTCTCTCACAAATATTTCTCAATACTATTTCTAGATCCTGAAAGTTTAGTAAAATCACATGAAATATTTAGTTTATTAGGTATAGATTTCACCTGATCCTTAGAGTTAGGTTTTTTTACATCTTTAGATTTCTCAACTTTTACTTCTAAAGACTTTCTAAAATTTTAATTCAACTTTCTTAATGTACTTTCATCCTTAAAAAGTTTTGATTGAGACTTGTTAAATTCATCTTATCTAGCCTACAACTTATTATTAAGATATTTAATCATCTTTCCTTATTTTGAAATTCTCAATTTATAACTTAAGATCTCATGGATGTATTCTTCTTTCTGCTTAACAAAATCATTCCCACCTTCAAAAACTTTTCCACTATTTTTATTTATCATTAAAATTTATTTACTGAGATTTATTTTATTCTCAAGACATATAAAAAGTTATAATATGGGATGATACTCTCTGTAAGAGTATTCACCTCCTTCTTCTTCCTCACTATCTGAGGAATCTTTTCTTTTCTCAAATTTTTCAATGAATGTTCTGAACTTTTTTTAACTTTTATATTCTGAATAGATTTTTTCAGTTGAGTCTAATTTAAATATCTTACTCAAAATGATTCTCTTGTTTCTACTAAACCTTTTCTTATATTTTTAGGATGAATTTTTTCTTCTAGAAATTTTTTTCACTTCTTCTATAGAGGTTTTTCATCATAATCATCTTGATATTATCCAACTTTATTCTTAGAGAAATTCAAATAAAAGTTCCATATTCCACCATACTCATATAAGAGGAAGTTTTCCTCCATACTTTCCTCTTCCATTTATATAGATATTATACATAAGTGAAATTTTTTTCATTCAAACCACCATCCTCATAACCTTTATAACTAGAATGATAAACATCTTCAATGTATGGAATTTTAGTATTTTTTATATCTTTAAAATCAATTTAATCTTTCATGTTTTTTAAAAAAACTGGGGATTTTTTCATATCATAAGTAATAATAAAGTTATGAATTTCATCAAGAGATAAATCATATTTATCTTCTAAAGCATAAGTTTTAGAATAAAATTTCTCTGGAAAGTTTTTATAAGTATCTTTACAGTTGTAAAATCTTCCAGGACATCTCTAAAACCTCTGATGTTGCAAACAACTTCATTTAATCTAGTGAAGTTATCATCAATGGTTTCTTTATCTCTCATAATTAGGTCTTCAAACTTTCTACTCCAGATTTGTAGATATTCTCCCTTCACATTAGTATTCCCTTCAAAAATACATTTGATCTTGTCCCACATACTCTTTGATATTTTGAGACCCATCAACATCATATAAAAATTTTCTTATAGAGATAAAAGAATAGAATTTATAGATTTTCCATCAGCTTCAATATTTCTATTGTTTAAAAAATTCATCGAGGAATATTTCTAAATGCGTGGAAAACCAATTGTAGAAGCATAAAAACTTATTAGACAAGATATTAGAGATATAGAATCATCCTTTTTTCCAACCATAAAAATTTGTTCCATAAAATGTAGGAATTTATCTATTGTTCATCAAATTTAGATTATCCATGATCATGACTCGATAAGGTAACCTCACTCTTATACCAATTGAATTTACAAAGGATCAAAGAACAAATGAGAAGGGTAGGTTGAATAATTTGTTTCCTTTTTAAAAATTTCAACTTTTAGAGACTTAATCCCTATAACTTTTTAAATTTTCTTCCTTATCAACCTTTAATAAACTCATGTGTATGTAAAAATAGAATTGTAAACAAGGCACACATTATTTACAAGATTCATCGTTAGTTTAGGAATCTAATTCATTTCCATATCCACTCACATGGGTCTATAGAAATTCACTATTATGGTTAATTGAATTGAACGTGCATCAAATCTCATTAGATGTATTCAATATCTCAATAGGAATGATTATAAAAACTCCTATAATTTTTCAAAAAAATTCGTAAAACAATTTTATCCATAAAAAATATGTAACTTATTCAAACTAATCCACCAAAGGTCTATCTATAATCTAAGTCTAATCTACCACTATCTGATTCCCCAACGACGTATGGATTCAATATAATAGCCTCATTTCAATGAAACAATTATCAGTATAAAAAATCTACACTTATTAAAAATTTCTCAAAGATCATAGTGATAGCCTCAGTCTAACTCCCTCTTTCCAATAAATTGAACATGAATCTATCTAATCTTATAATCAGAAAAATATATCCATAAACTCTTCTTTAACTCAAAATAACATTGGTTGGAAAACTCATTTCTAATACTAGTTATATAGAGTAAATAAAATTCATGGGTGAACAGTTTTTGTTGAAAAATTGTTGTTTTCAACAATACATAATATTTTTATTTAAATAGGGGGTGATTTTTGAGAACAATACTCTATCTCTATGATGATTTTGATGCTCACAAATAGACTTAATTGTTTTATAATGATTTTATTTTTAAGTATACTGCAGGAATTTATTATTACTTATATTTTTATTTATGGAAGAAATATTTAAGTTCTCGAACAACGAGATTTAATTGCTAAATTATTCGCATTAGAGTGTTCTAGAAACACTGTTCATGCTTTACATATTCGGGAATTTCTTAAGCGTGTTCTGGAATCACTATTCATACCCTATGTGGAGAAATGTAGCATAAGAATGGAATACAGGGTATACTTTATGAGTTATCATAAAATTATGCTTAATCAACCATACGTTATTAGAAAAGTATACAAGTAGAACCCTACGTTAGGAAGGAACCTTAAATTTGAATGTTGAAAAGAAAAGTATGGTTCATCAACCCTACATTCATATTCAACCTTACGTTTGAATGTTGAGAAGAAAATTATGGTTCATCAACCCTGCATTTGTATTCAACCTTACATTTGAATGTTGAAAAGAAAAGTATGGTTCATCAACCCTACGTTTGTATTCAACCTTATGTTTGAATGTTAAAAAGAAAAGTATGGTTCATCAACCCTACATTTTTATTCAACCTTACATTTGAAAGATTCATTCTATATAGTTCAACCTTATGTTTGGCGTTAGAAAATTAAAGATGATATTATTTTGCAATGGTCTGCAAGTGGATTATTAGGCTAATTTCAAGCCGGATTAAAAGTTTTTTTAAAACGTGTATTTGATTAATTCAAATCCCTTCTATCTATGATTCAGAGGATCAATTTAAAAGGATCTTTTCATGCCTAATTTCAAGGGGAGTTATGAATTCTCTGTTAATTCAAATGTGTGAATATCACGAGTCAGAAGGAAACTTTTATGGATCAAAATTTTTAGGAGAAGTGCTCATTATTATACACAGAGAATACATATACAAGATTTTCTAAACAACAATGAATAAAATATATATATATATATATATATATAAAGGGAGAAAAATAGAGACTATAAAGAACACAGATCTGCTGATTACGAAGAGAGAAAAAGATCTGTTTATTGAAGAAGAAGAATCATGATAGAAGATTCACTCATTTGACATCGAAGATTTGTTGTGAATATACTACTGCTAATGTTGAGAATTATATTTCTATATCTACTACAACAGGATCGACTTAGAATGTATCTTACTTGAAGATCATTATTTGTGAAGGTGACGATCCATATACTATCAATTTCATTCTGTTGAAATTGTGAAGAACAATGGGAAAGTATTTTTAAAGAACATTTTTTTTATCTTGAGTGACCGGCTTCTAGTACTAAGCTGTGTAGGTTCTTTGAATGAACCAGAAGGCTTTGTTCTGCCTTAGATTGTAAAGGTGTCAACTACCTATACTCAATTGTGGAATGGTCTATTGACAAGAGGACCAGATAAATAAAATCACCAAGCTCGTTGAGTAAAGCATTGGTGGAGTAGACTAGGGGCCTTCTGTTCCCTGGACCATTATACATTGTGTGTCCCTGCTATTTGAATTTCCGCTGCATTAATCCATCTGATTAAAGTAAAAGGGCATCACATGATTTTGCGAAAAATTTGTAAAAGACACAATTCGCCCCCCTCTTGGGTATATTTGGTATAACTCGATCCAGTAATTGGCATCAGAGGTTGAGTTTTCTGATAAAGCCTTAACAAGATGAAATTGATTATACACAGAGCAAGATGACTGATAAAAAGGAGGGAATGTCTATGGTCAGAGCATCATACTTCAATGAATAAAATTAGGGATTCTGGAAATCAAGAATGATAATATATCTAAAAAACCTTGGATACAAAGTATATTCAAAGATTCTAACTCCTTGTGAAATACCTGAAAAACCTAAGACGTGGAGTGCATCTACTGAAGCATAATATGATATGAACTCAAAGGAAATTAATGTAGTTATATGTGGTCTAGGACCTTATGAATTCAACAGAGTATCTCAATTCCCAACAGCATATGAGATGTGGAAAACTATTATTGTTTCTTATAAAGGAACTGACAATGTCATGCAAATGAGATATGCTACTGCTAAGCTTAAATTTGACACATTCAGAATGTTTGAAGGTGAAAGAATTACTCAAATGAATGGAATATTGACAGATATTGTCAATAATATAATATCTTTGGTAGACCCAATCAAATAAGATGATAAAACTTTAAAAGTGTTGAGAGTACTTCCTACTAAATGGAATGGAATCTCTGCTGCAATCAGAGAGTCAACACCTGTCAAAGACTTAACCATGAGAGAATTGATTAGAACACTTATGATGTATGAAACCGAGATGCAAGATGAAGAAAATGATCATAAGCTTCTGATTAAGAGATAAGACACTACCTTAAAAGTGTCATCTTAAGGGAAAATCAAAAAGATAAAGAAAAAATAATTAAAGGTGAAATCAGAAAGTTCTGATTCATCAAGTTCAGATATAGAACTGGCTCAGCTATCTATAAGGATTAGAAAACTCTATAGAAAGAAGAATGGCTTCAGAAAAACCTTCAAAAAGGATTAAAAGTAAGTTAGATGTTATGAGTTCAAGAAGATGGGTCAAATCAGACCTGACTGTCCTCAGTTTAAAGAAGACAAGAAAAACAAGTTCTTCAAAAGGAATGATTATGAGAAAAACGATAAGAAAGAAATGAAAGAAACATAGATTGTGTTTAAAGACTCCAACAGTCCTTCATAATCAGACTCATAGAAGGAAGAAGTAAATCTCAAATCCAACATGTGATTTATGGCAGAAACAGATGAGGAACAATCATACTATTCTTCTTATTCTAATGAAAACTCTAATTCTGAAACAAGCTATTCTAATGAAAAACTTGCATTCTACTGCAACATGCTTGAGGAAAAGTATGATTCTTTTTTTAAGAAGAATAAGTCATTAAATAACATTCACAAAGACGTTTCATATGAAATAGATACAATACTAAATAAATTTAAGGAGTTAACTGATAATTATAATTCAATTAACATTGACTATACAGATTATGAAGCTAAAATAAAAACACTGCAAACTGAAGTAGAAACATATAAAATTATAGCTCTCATTTTTACTAAAGGATAAAACTCCTTGAATGAAATTCTTGGGAACACTGTCATTAAGAAAGAAAGATTTGGAATTGGCAATAAAGGTGAAAAACTTAAGTTGTACAAGAATTATTTTATTCCAAGCACAAAAAGATTAAATTGTAATTACTATGGAACAAGGGGACATATTTCTAAAAAAAATCTTAAGACAACCTCAAATAAGTGGTATTAATAAATCTTTTATTTAAAATAATTTATTTGATTCTGTTGATTTTAGAGAAACAAAGCAAGTCTGGATTCCCAGATCTTTGATGGCTAACACAACTGAACCCAATATAATATGGGTACCGAAGCAACTTGTTTAAATTTCTTTGTAGGAATTAGGTCACAAAAGAAAAAATACCATATGTTATATGGACAGTGGCTACTCAAGGAATATGATTGGAAGCACATCGAATTTCTCTACACTCACTCAAAAAGATGGTGGACTTGTCACTCTTGGTGACAATTCCAAAAGGAAAATCATTGGTATTGGAACAGTTGGAGATCCAGAAGCTTTCTCAATAAACAAATTACTTTATGTACAAGGATTGAAACACAATCTAATAAGTATATCTCAAAAATGTGACAATGGTTATACTGTGGATTTTTCTAACAATTGTTGTTCTATTTTTAAAAATAAACTGCTTAAATTTATAGCACCTAGAACTGAGAATGTGTATACCCTGGATTTAAATTCCTTGTGTAAACAACAAGTAAATTTCTTAACTACTAAGACAAATGAATATTGGTTCTGGTATAAAAGAATTTTATATTGAAATATATGTGCTTTACATAAATTATCTAAGAAACAATTATTTTCTAATTTGCCCAGTCTTAAGTTTGAAAGTGATAGATTTTGTGATGCATGTCAACTTGGAAAGCAACAAAAATCATCCTTCAAATATGTTAACAAAATTACTACATCTAGACCTCTAGAACTTATTCATATGGATTTTTTTGGACCTTAAAGAGTAGCAAGATTGGCTGGTAAATTATATGTATATGTTTTGGTTGATGAATATTCTAGGTTTACATGGATTTTCTTTTTAAAATTTAAAAATGAAGCTTTTACATTATTTGAAAGTTTTTGTAAATATGTTCAAAATGAAAAATGTTTTAGAATAATTTCATTAAGAAGTGATCATGGTGGAGAATTTTAGAATCTTGAATTCAATTCATTTTTCTCAAATATGGGTATTAAACACACCTTCTCTACACCAAGAATACCTCAACAAAATGGAATTGTTGAAAGAAGAAATAGGACTATTCAGGAAATCGCTCGGACTATGCTAAATTAATACAGTCTTCCTAACTATTTTTGGGCATAATCTGTAAGCACAACCTGCTATATAATGAATAGAGTTTTAATTAGACCAATTTTGAAAAATACACCTTATGAACTATGGAATAATAAAAAACCTAAAGTAAACTACTTTAAAGTTTTTGGATGCAAGTTTTACACCTTAAACACCAAATACAATCTTGGTAAGCTTGATCCAAAATCTGATGAAGGAATTTTCTTAGGATATTCTGCTACTTCCAAAGATTATAGAGTTTTTAATAAAAATTCAAGGATTGTTAAAGAATCAGTTCATGTGAAATTTTATGAAACTGATCCCTTTGAGAAAAGGACATATCAAATGGATGAGCCTGATTCTAATGATAACATAAGACTAGAGAACCTGAAAGATGATTTTGGAAATGATATAAATAAAACTCGTCATGTCCAGAAGAACATGACACTGAAGAAACTATAAGTGTACTACCTAGACAGTCAATAACCCTAAAGAATCACCCTTTAGAAACTGTCATTAGAGACTTAGAACCAGGAATAAAAACTAGAAGGAACATATGAAATCTTTTTGAGTTTTCTGCATTTCTATCCCAACTAGAACCTAAGACAATAGAAGAAGCTCTAGATGATGAAAACTAAATGATAGCAATGCAAGAAGAATTAAACCAATTCAAGAGAAATGAAGTTCGGAAATTAGTTGAAAGACCACAGAATTATCTAGTTATTAGAAACAAATGGGTCTTTAGAAATAAACAAGATGATCAAGGAATAATAACTAGAAATAAAGAAAGACTAGTAGCTAAAGGATATAATCAGGAAGAAGGTATAGATTATGATGAGACCTTTACACCTATCTCTATATTAGAAGCCATTAGAATCCTTTTAGCATATGCATCTCATATAAACTTTTAATTATTCCAAATGGATGTTAAGTCTATGTTTTTAAATGGTTATTTAATGGAGGAAGTTTATATTAATCCACCTCCTGGTTTGGAAAATTCACAAAAACCAGATTCTGTTTTTAAACTTACTAAATCTCTTTATGGCCTTAAACAAGCACCTAGAGCTTGGTATGAAATATTAAGCTCATTTATTTTGAAAAATGATTTTACTGTTGGAATGGAATATCCAACACTATTTAATAAAACTGTAAATTCTAATATTTTATTGGTTCAAATTTATGTTGCTGATGTAATTTTTGGATCAACTAATAAATCTATTTGTCATCAGTTTTCAAATCTAATGAAAAAATAATTTGAAATGAGTATGATGAGAGAATTAAATTTCTTTTTAGGACTTCAAATTTATCAAAAAGATTTTTGAAATTTTGTAAATCAAAGCAAATACATTACTGATTTACTTAAGAAATTTGGACTTGAAAACAGCAAGACATATACAACTCCTATGTGTACTAATATAAAACGTGATTTAGATGAAACTATAAAATTAGTGGACAACAAGTTATATAGAGGTATGATTGGTAGTTTATTATATCTTACTGCTAGCAGGCCAGATATAATGTATTCAGTATGTCTTTGTGCAAGATTTCAATCAAATCCTAAAGAATCTCATTTAACTGTTGTTAAAAGAATTTTTAGATATTTACAAGAAAATGTTTTCCAATCTCTTTTTTATCCCAAAACATTTGATTTTAATTTAATTTTATATTTAGATGTAGATTTTGGAAGTTCTAGATTAGATAGGAAAATCACTTTGGGTACTTGTCATTTTTTAGGAAAATCCTTAGTATCATGGTCAAGTAAGAAACAATACTCAGTTGCCCTGTCAATAGCCGAGTCAGAATATGTATCTTCCTGAAGTTGTTGTGCACAATTTTTGTGGATGAAAAACAGTCTTATGTATTTTGGACTAAGTTTTAATAGTACGCCTATTTTATATGATAATACTAGTGCTATAAATAATTCAAAAAATCTAATTAATCATTCTATGACTAATAATATTGATATTAGACATCATTTTCTAAGATACCATGTTCTTAAAAAGGATATATTCTTAGAATTTATAAGTACTGAAATTCAATTAGCAGATATTTTTACCAAACCACTTCCCATTACAAGGTTTGATTTTATTAAGGGGGAGGTAGGTTTATTTAATTTTAAATAAAGTTTTATTTTATTATGCTATTTCTTTCTTTTAATACTGTTTAAAATATATTAGGTATTTTTTTTTCAAACAGAATAAGTTTTTTTTCCCTCGCTCAATCAATTTTATTCATTTTTAAAATCTATTTAATAATTATTAATGACACGGGAATCAAGGCTATCAGAAACCTTTCAAATTTTGAATCGTTTCATTTCTACCAAAAACCCTTTCGAACCCACGATACTTTACCGCTATTTGTCTATTCGAACCTGAACCTTTGAAACCCTAATCCTCTTTTGAACCTTTAGAGATTTTTTTGACAGAAATGGCCAAGACCAAGAGAATCAATGAGGCTAAGGCCAGCACTATAAAGATACAGCACTTCGAAGGAAGGAAAATTTTTCAAGTAAAGGTCATAGACCCGAAATGGCCATTTCAGACAAATCTTTTGCTGAAACAAGCTCAAGGTTTTCAAAATTTGGAGTCGACCTTCAATGGTGAGAAGTCTGATTTTTTATATGAGGTAGAGTTGAGATATTTCTTTAAGTCTATACAATTTATTCTGGGAGACGATCAGGATACTATGGTAGCTAAGATTGAAGATCGAGATGTTTTGATATCCTCTGTGGAGATCAGTCAGATATTGGATTGCCCTCATGATGGTGTCTTTCATTTTGATTTGAAAAATAAAGGATATTCAGTACATAATTCTGAAGATATTATGTCTTTTCTTTTTTGTTCTACATCTATAAGGAATATGTTTATAAAGGACTTAGAGCTGGATCAGAAAGTCCTAGTGAAGTTTGTGCAAATAGGGATTGCACCGAGGATGTATGATTTGGAGAAAATATTATATCCAGATATGTATATAATATATCTATTGATGAGTGATATAAGTCGTAATTTTCCTAGGTACATAGTAAGGTACCTTCATTATTGTTGTCAAACAGAAGCTCGCATGAATTTTTATCTGTTTGGTAGATTCATCTCAAAAAAAATTGTTCAAAAAGTATATGGTAAGGCTGGTGGAAGCCAGAGTTATATGCCATCATATTAACACTTTTGGTGCTGGAATCCTGAGAAATATTGGTTACTTATAGAGCACATTGAAAGGAAAACTTTTTTTAGTAGGAGCTGAAGAAGACGAAGAGAGTGCTCAGGCTTAGTCTTCTAAGTCCAAGGAAGGATAGGCTCAATCAAGAGTGAGCACTATTGTGAGAAGAATAAGATTTGAAACTGAAGAGTCCCAAGAAGAAGAAAGTTAGGAGGGACTTTAGATTCAAAGGAAAAGAAATGATGTTTCTCATGAGGAAATTGGTTCACATGATTTAACATCAAGAGATTTTCTCACTTATAGTTTTCTCAGAGAAGCAGTTGTTGAGAAGCCACAAGAAAGGGATACTGCTCAAATTAAGGTGACTCCTCGAGTACAATCTAATACCCAAGAAGAATCTAAAACTGAGACTTAGGAACAGGATATGGTTTTCACTGAAATTGAAACTCAAATTGTAGTTGAATCTGAAGTTACAATTGAAAACGAAAAGGAAAAAGATCCTAATGAGAATTTTTATGAAGAAATGATTAATGATGTTCATGATGTGAATGTTTTTGAAGTTCAAATAGAGTCAATTCATGAGGATTTTTCTATGGAAAAGTCTAGAAAAGACTCTGAGGAAAAGTCTGTGGACCAGCTAGCTCAGGAGGAAGCAAAAAAATATGATGCAGACTCTTTGCCATTAGTACTGCTGCATCAAGTACAATCTGAAAATGAGAATCAAGCACAGGGTGCCTCTAATTCAATGAATAAGTAAGTAGAAGAACTATATAGGAATTTGTCCAGTTTGGAATTTGAAAATGTTTCTCTGAGGAGAGCCTTAGAAAAAGAACAATTAAAATTTCAGGGACTTAAAGAAAGTACAGTTTCAATAAAGGAAGTTGAAACTTTTAAGAAAGATATGTTAACAGAGGTATACAAGATGAAATCAGAAATGGTGATGAATTCAGATATTTCAGAGTTTAAAGACTATATGGAGACACAGTTTTCATCTATCAGGACTGGTGAAGCTAGTGGATAAGGTACTTCACCTAATTTAATCAGAATATTTCAGGATATCATAGCATCAATGAGAAATATGAATGAAAGATTGCAGGATTTGCAATGCAATAGTACTCCACTATCAGTTTTATTAGATAATCAGAAGTTTTTGGTTGACTGGTTAACCTCCAGTGAACCAAGCATTATAAATGTAAAGACTTGATTCACAAAAAAGTTAACCCTTTTTATGGATAAGGAAGATATACTTCATGAGTTTTTCAGATTCAACTTGATAGAATATATTTATATGACTCAGGAGAATAGAAATATTATTATCAAACTAGGATATGGAATGATGAAAAGGTTGAGGGAGCAGTTGACAGAAATCAAGGCAGTAATTCAGAGGAGATAGACCCTATCTCATACCCTTACCACACCTTGATTCCTGTGTTCATCCTGATTGTCCCTATTCCATGTTATCAATGAAAATTTTGATACATTCTATATTTGTGTGTTTTTATTTGTTTTACTATCTTTTTTTTGATATGATGGTAATCCAGATTTAATTATTGTAAACAGTTAATAAGAGCATTTACTTAATTTCAGTGCTACATTATATGTGTTTTATTCCATCTTCTAAAATTCTTTTTGATATCACAAAAAGGGAGAGAAATTTGGATAAACACAACATTTTTTTAGGGAGAAATTTGATTTAAGGAGGATAAATTGAGTCAAATCTGATATTGTAATATTGTATTTATCTTTCCAAAATTCAACACTATACGTAATTAATTTTGTAAGTTAATTTCATTGGTTATTTTGTGGGTTTTGTGATCATCAAAAAGGGGGATATTGTTGAGCAAATGTTGTTTTCAACAATACATAATATTTTTCTTTAAAGAGGGGGAGATTGTTGAGAACAATACTCTATCTCTATGATTATTTTGATTCTCACAAATACCCTTAATTATTTTATAATGATTTTATTTTTAAGTATATTGCAAGAATTTATTATTCATTATATTTATATTTCTGGAATAAATATTTAAGTTCTTGAACAATGAGATTTAATTGCTAAAGGTTTCATATTAGCATGTTCTGGAAACACTGTTCATTCTTTACATATTCGGGAATTGCTTAAGCGTGTTCTGGAATCACTATTCATACCCTACATGGAGAAACGTAGCGTAAGGATGGAATACGGTGTATACTTTATGAGTTATCAAAAAAATATGGTTAATCAAGCATATGTTATCAGAAAAGTATGAAAGAGGAACCCTACGTTAGGAAGAGCCTCACATTTGAATTTTGAAAAGAAAAGTATGGTTCATCAACCCTGCGTTTGTATTCAACCTTATGTTTGAATGTTGAAAAGAAAATTATGGTTCATCAACCCTATGTTTGTATTCAACCTTATGTTTGAAAGTTTAAAAGAAAAGTATGGTTCATCAAACCTATATTTTTATTCAACCTTATGTTTGAATATTGAAAAGAAAAGTATGGTTCATCAACCCTAAGTTTGTATTCAACCTTACATTTGAAATTTGTATTCTATACAGTTTAACCTTACGTTTGGCATTGTAAAATTAAGGATGATATTATTTTGCAATGGTCTGAAAGAGGATTATTAGGCTGATTTCAAGCCAGATTAAAAGTTTTTTTTTAATGCGTATTTAAAAAATTCAAATCTGTTTTATCTATGATTCAGAGGATCAGTTTAAAAGGAGCTTTTCATGTCGAATTTCAAGGGGAGTTACGACTGCTCTGTTAATTCAAATGTTTGAATATCATGAGTCAGAAGGTGACTTTTATGGATCTAAATTTGCAGGAGAAGTTCTCATCGTTATACACAGAGAATACATATACAATATTTTCCGAACAACAACTAAATATATATATATAGGGAGAAAAAAAGATACTATTAATAACCTAGATCTTCTGATTATAAAGAGAAACAAAGCTCTTTTTATTGAAGAAGAAGAATCACGATAGAAGATTCACTCATTCGACTTCAAATATTTGTTGTGAATCTACTGCTACTAAAGTTTTGAATTATATTTCTATATCTACTGCAATAGGATCGACTCAGAAAGACTCTTACTTGAAGATCATTATTTATGAAGGCGACGATCCATATATTATCAATTTCATTCTATTGCAATTGTGAAGAACAACGGGAAATTATTTTTAAAGAACATTTTCTTTTTTATCTTGAGTGACCGTATTCTCATACTAAGCTGTGTAGGTTCTCTAATTGAACCAGAAGGCTTTGTTCTACCTTAGATTGTAAAGGTGTCAACTGCCTGTACTCAGTTGTGGAATAGTATTTTGACAAGAGGACCAGATAGTGAAAATCACCAAGCTCGTGGATTAGAGCATTGGTGGAGTGGACTAAGGAGCTTCTGTTCCCCGAACCACTATACATCATGTGTCCCTACTATTAGAATTTCCGCTGCATTAATCCATATGATTAAAGTAAAAGGTCATAACATGATTTTTTGAAGAATTTGTAAAAGACATAATTCACCCCCTCTTGTGTATATTTGGTATAACTCGATCCAACAGTGTTGAAGTATGATTTACTTTCCAAATCTATTTATAGGTGCTCCAAATATAGTAATGGTGGGAAACTAAAAAAATTCACCCCCCAAAATTCCAAATCTTTGAATTCCACTCACAATTGAACTTCATTTTTTGATCATGTCAAACCTTATCATCTCTTATGGGGTCTTATTTAATTTATTTAATCTGTACAACTCTTCTCAAATTTCCTAAACATATATCCAAAAACATTTATTTGAAAAATTTATTCTGAAATAGTTTTGATAATTTAAATACTCTAAACCCAATTGAAATATATAAAAAATATAATTTCTCTCTCCAATACTCTGATTCAATAGAAAATGGTTCACTACATTTTTGTAAATTCTAAATAATTTAGTTTCCTATAACTAATTTCATAGAAACTCGAACATTTCTAACAAATTCTTTGTTTAGAGCTCTATCTACTAATCTTCTTTTAATCACTCAGATTCCAATATTTTCTATCCAAAAAATAGATTTTTGTGGAACTTGGTCTCCCTATTTTTCTTTTCTTAGGTACAATAGATTGGTTTTAAAAAATATTTTGTTGGATCAGTGTCAAAAACTCTCCTGTTGGATTGGTATTAACAACTCTTTGGTGTCAACAACTCAGTAACTAACTCATGTCTGATTAGATCAGTCTAATAGAAAACTATAATAACTTCTTCATCCAATCAACTTATGTAGTGAATTAACTACTAAATTATTCATATTTTGAGAATCACAGAAACTCAACAAACACAAAAATTCTAGATTTTTTTGAAAAATTCTTCATCTATAGATCTATAAATAATGAATCTTAATATTTATTGACATTTGAAATTCCAAAAAAACTCAGAACATAGAAATTTCATTCATGTTTGATCAGGTGTGTCGGATGAACTGGATCTGATGAACCACATCTAATTAGTAACAATTAATTTCTTCAAACTTCATTAGCTTCAAACTTTCTATCTTCTAAAAACATCTGCATATAATTCTTCTCAATCTGATAATATGAATCAGTAAATCCATGAGTCTAAAAAACTATGTTTAGAGAACTTCAACATCTCCCTTATTTCAACATCTTATATCATGAGATTTTTCATGATTTTGAGAACTTTAAAGAACAAAAAACCATCATCGGACTTGTTTTGTAAGTTATATAACTTCCCAACAACACCTTTCAAATAACTTAATTTCAATAACTTTTGAATTTCTTTGTTTCAATAATTTCTGGATTAATATCTTTTTTTCCTATGTGTTTCATCTACATATAAAATCATGTTTTTTTACATATAATGATCTGAGTATGATCTTATGTGTCTGGTCACCATATTTCAAAAACATTGACATTTAAAAATTCATAGAAACTTCTCAATAAAACAAGTTACAAACTTTCTATAACAAATTTTTACCTGATTTACAAAAACATTATTTTACAAAAATCTAGTTTTCAAAAAAATCAAAAAATTGTTAAAACAAAAACATTACAAAGGATATTTATAATTCTAGAATATGTGTTTTTACAATTACCATTATAAAGTGGGATAAATATCACCTTTACATTTTATATAATTGTGTATAGGTTTATCCATACAGTGAATCCTATAAATTACTTCTTAGACATTTTAATCCATTAAGTGTTGAAGGATAGATATCAAATACCCATAATCAAGAGATTATAGGATGGTTTTGGATCATACTTATATGTATTTTTCTATAAATATGAATTCAATTGTCTAAAAACTTTTATGGATAGCCAATGAACCAAATATAAATGTTATATCTTACACTAGTTTTGTAATTAATGGTTAAAAATTCTATACAATAGAACTATATAAACACAATATGATAAAAATAGTGGAGTTATGCTTGTAGAAAAATCATTTCATGTATCCATATATAAGGATAGAAATCCAATTTATGAATATATTTCATATTTGAGCTTCATTTAATAGATATATGAGTGGGAATATATAATATTTAAAGTCTAAATTTTCCATTGTATATGGGATGACAATAGGAGTGTAGTGAAATTAAATGAATTGGGACTGATGAAGGTAAATTTCAGTGTAGAAGGGTATAAGGATAAACTATTCATAATGGAATTAGAAGAAGTGAAAGTATTTTATGTCCAAGATCCAATAGATAAGAATTGATCAATTATTCAGTTGGTTACTAATACAACTATAAGATCATATTAAAATTTAATTGATGATGTCCCTTTCATTGGGATATCACAATCATTTCGTATCAGTACCATTGTATAAAATTTCTTTTACATTAGTGGGGGTTGTAAAGAGGTTATTTGGATGCTCAATAGAGGGTCTAAATCCTATCACTATTTAAAGAAAAAACAGATAACTCAAAGTTCATGTAAAAGTATTTTATAACTATTATTATTTTAATAAAAATATTATGTGTTCTCTAATATATTTATGTAATAAAAATTAAATGTTTTACTACTCATACAGATAATGACTTCTAAAAATGATAATGTTACCAATCCTAGGGAAGAAAACATGATTGATTCAAAAAAATTAGAATTATTAGGGACTGACAACATATTGGTGAAAAAACAATAATGGAATAACATCACTGTGTTAAGAAAAATTATTAAGGAATAAATAAAATATATAAAATTTGTGGTCGGATGGAAGCACATGGAAAACCTGTTGACCCCAAAAATCAATGTTCACTAGTTACATTGGGGTGATAACAAGAATGCATGTGTCAATTGATATAGATATGTGGAACAATGTCAAGTTTTCATTAAAGGAACCCATTTAGAAAGATATTAGGGTAATTTTATGATATACTTTCTCAATTTTACTAAAAACTTATATAATCAAATTTTGACTTACATTTCATTATCCATTGAAGAGTTTTTTATTTTATATGATTTCCATAATAAATTTATCTTAATGTTCACTGGAAAAGCTCATAGAGGCATTTGGATACTTTTTACAAATAATCATCTCAGGGATGATGAGGGGAAAGTAAACCCCCACCCACCAATTACATATGCACGCATTATAAACCAAGAAACATGAAAGTTTTTCATTATTCATCGTGATGAGAAATCATTTATTGTGAATTATAGTTGATAATATTTTATTTAAAATTATTAATTTTGTCCACTTTGATTCAAATTGTTAATTTATGAAATATAAAAGGAGTACTGAAAATTATAAATTTACAGTAAAGACAGTGTACCCCTACCATAAAGCTAAGATGTGGGTACGCTTCACTTGAAAATAAAATGGTATGTATTTTAAATCTACAGAAAATTTTTTATATGATATAAAACAACATATGCTCCATTTTATATATATATATTAACGAATTTAAATCCAAATTCAATTCCATCCTATTTAATGTGCTATGGAAGGAGATTCATGTAAATAAATAGGGAAAACTAGTATATGAAAAAACACAATTAGTATTGGAATCATGCATAATTATGAAATAATAATAATTTTTTATGTTTTACAATAGTATTATATAAAAATATCTATTTTTATTTTTATATTTTTTATATTTTTTATACATAAGAATCCGTATTTATTATACCTAAAGAACCACTACTTTCAATATATTTGAAGTGGAAGGAACAGTATATCCAAGTTAGAGGAGTAGGTTTTGGAGTTTCACCTCAGAAATAATTCAATAATACAAAGCTTCAAGGAGATACATATGAGATGATTAAAGGTATGTAGTCACAAATATATTCTTCAAAAGATATTATTATCTAATATCATTTAGAAGACCAAAATATGAAAAAGGATCAAATCAAAAAAAATAGTGGAACAATGATCAGTACATGAAGAGACACATGACCCCACTAACTTTGAGGCTAGCCATTCTCCTCAACCACCAACCTTACTTGAGGTAATAAAATTTTTCATAAATATTTCTCCTAAATTTGAATCAAAAAACCTTCGATAACTTTATATTACAAAAATTATGCTGGGTGAAATTGTATGTGATTTATATCTATCAACACCCATGCATCACCTTATTGTGAGGGGTATGGTTTATAATATCTCAGGAGACATGATACATAATAAAAAACTCCAAAAAGATCATAGGAGAGTGTGTATTGAAGTATCTCTCTATATGAGTGTTAAGTTTATTATTTTTCTTTATGATATGGATGTTACCACAGTAAATAATATTATTAGAACTTTTGTAGCATAGCTATTTAATATTATAAAGATATGTGATTTGTCCCTTTAGGAATTTTTTAAAATGAAAAACCTTTAAAATTTGATGATAAAAGATTTTAAATGAGGTATTATATTATATATGGACAAAATAAAGGAGAAACAGATGGATGAATCATGATAATCCAGTGAATCAACTAAGAAGTCAAAAGGACCTTCTGAGAGTATCGTCACTCCACTAGCTCCATTATTATATATATTAAAAATACAAGTGGATGAGAATACAAAATTTAAATATAAAAAAATTACTACAATGAAAATGAAGAATAATTATTTGTAGATTCGATTATAGACATGGTCGGTCTCGAGAGTACAGATGAGATTATCAAGTTCAAATGTATGGGAGTCTTAACTGTGACGACATAAATGAGGTACATTTTAAAATTTTGTTCTTCAAAAAAATTATCTAATATGTCCATTATGGTTAATAACTATTCATATTTTATATATAATTATATATTACTACTATACGAAGAGAAAACCCCATGAAGAAAAATTTTGACTCATTAATCCCTCTATCATTTCTGTGGAAAAAGTTTTTTTGGAATTGAAATAAATTGAAATGAAGAAAATCACCTAAGCATGGAATTTTAAAGGAAAATAACAAATTAATAAATCCTTTTGATGCCTACAAAATATGGGTAAAACTATACAATCTAATCACATAAATTAATTTTTTCTTTTTTTGTTACTTATTTATTTTTTTTTCAGGAAATAAGGGATGCTAATTACAATTAATTTGGATAACCTAAGTATTTATTTTTTGGATCCAAATCATGGATTTCCAAGAAATTGACCGCACATGATGTCAATTTTGAATTTTTAAAACACTACAATCAACATTTAATAGATAAACATATAATTATATATTTTATATTATATTTTAACAAGAATTTTATTACGATGGGGAAATCTATAGATATTATCTAAATCATCTTATCAGGTCAGTTACTGATCACAAAATCCTATGGATTTATTCAAATGGAAACAAATTATAGTATATATTGTAATATTTAACTATAAAAACATATTTCACAACAATTTACTTAGTTTGGTCAATGTTTCTGTAATTTCTGAAATAAAATAACGACAATAATTGTGGATATTTCATTTTCAAATTTATCAAGGATATTATATACCATTAAAAAACTAGCATCCCAAAATTGGTAATTTCTAAAGTAATTACAATTTCATTTAAAATATTTTTTAATAATATTTTTTCTATATTTTCTCAATGCTACCAAGACTTCCGAAAATCTATATACTCAAAAGAAGAAATAAATTTTCTGAGATGAGTGGGAAGAGTACATGGTGTTAAAATGTTTCCCGACATCAAGTTGTGGTGATTAAATATTATGTGTGTGATCTAATATAGACTATAACCTTATAGATACATTTTGGGATGTGATACATTAGTATAATAATTATTTAGATAATATTTTTGAAAAATAAAAATCAATTGTTCCCTAATTTCCTTCTTTTAGGGGTTAGAATGAGTTGGTATAAATAAAAAACCACTTTTTTAATAAACCTCAAAAACAATAAAGATTTCAGTTTCTTCTCAAGGATAACTGACAAGAAGGTTTAATCTATATGAATTCTATCAGAGATAGTATCTTGTCTGAAGCTTCTCATGCTCATGATAGATTATAATTCATGGATGTAGCTAAGATAATGGTGAAACTTAAATGGTTCAAGGATCCTTCTACACACAAATCTAAAGAAATATTACCAAATACTAGGTAAGGTACTTCCATGATCATAGCCTCATTATTTTCATTTTGTTTCTTCAGGTCTTTAGATGATTTTTTTTAAACAAAATAGGCCTAATTACAATATCTTACACCTCCATGATAAAGAAGAAAGATGAATTCCGTTACTTTCATGCTTCATTCAACCAATGACATGAAAATGAAATATACTACAAATACTAATAGAGATACCTCACACATATCCTAATCCAATGCTCAAAGTAAAAAATAAGTAATTAACTATGAAGGAAATTGAACTAGGGTTTAATGTTGAAAATGTTGAGATGTCGGTTGATCTCTACAATATAATTTAGATTAAATTACATGTCATATTTTCAAAAATAAGAATAAAATTCCATATTGTTTTCAAAATTTAAGACAATGATTCATAATTCAATTGAGATATGTAGTAATCGACCACATGTCAATCCAAGAGAAGATGTGGCTAGTATGACTCAAAGAAAATGTTTTCAATATAAAAGTGTCATTTTAGTTTAAAAAATGCATCGCATTTACAAAACTAATAAAATAATATCATATGTTTTCTAAACTTTAGTATAACTATACATAATTTATTTTTGACATGTAGGAATTGACTACATGTCATTCTAATACAAGTTGTGGCTAGTATGTCTCAAAATGTATGTTTTGAATATAAAAGTGTCGTTTTAGTTTAAAACATGTGTCACATATCCAAAACTGAGAAACAAATCTTGGATGATTTTATAACATTATTAAAATAGTAAATAATTTATTTACTATTCCTATTAATTAACCACATATCAATTTGATACATGATATGGTTGCTCTGACTCCAAGTGCATGTTTTTAATATAAAATTGTCATTTTAGTGTAAAATACACATCACACATCCAAAACTAAGTGAATGAAATTGTATTTTATTGAAAATTTACTAGAATAATCCATAAATAATTTTATTCATATAATCACTGACCTAAAATCAATCTAAAAAATGATGTGGCTGATATGACTCAAAATTCATGTTTTTAATATAACTACCATTTTAGATTAAAATATGTGTCATATTTTTAAAATCAATAAAATGATCTTATATTATTTTAAAAATTAATAAAATGATTCATAATCTATTTTTGATGTTCAGGAATTGATCGTATATCAATTTTACACATGATAAGGCTCGTATGATTCAAAGTGCATGTTTTCAATAAAAATTTCATTTTAGTTTAAAAGGAACCTCACATAGAAAAAACAAAGAAAAAAATTATTTTTTTCAAAAATTGTGAAAATCTCCATATTCTATTTGATATGTGTGGGGAATAAACTAAAAGTCAATCTAATAAACGATGTGGACGATATGAATCCAAGTATTTGTTTTAAATATAAAAGTGTAATTTTAGTGTAAATCATCATCATATAGAAAAAAAACTAAGAAAATGACCTCGGATTGTATTGAAAATTTAGAAAAAAAATACATAATTAATTTTTTTCAAGTAGAAATAAAACTCACATCAATATGATACATGATGTGTCTAGTATGAATCTAAGTGTGTGTTTTCAATATAAAAGTTTCATTATACTAAAAAAATGTGTCACATAACCAAAACTGAGTAAATGAGATCATGTTTTATTGAAACATTAATAAAATGATCCCTAATTCTATTTTTTCTATGTAATAATCAAACGTATGTCAATACAATACCCTATGTGTTTGGTATTACTCAAAGTGTATGTTTTCAAAATAAAACTATCATTTTAGTTTAAAATATGTGTTACATCACTAAAACCAAGTAAAAAATCTTTGATTGTCTTGATAATTTATAAAAATGATCCATAATTTATTTTTTGAATATAATAATTTACCAAACATCAATCAAATGCACGATGTGGCTGGTATGACTTGGATGAAAGTTTTCAATTTAAAATTTTCATTTTAGTTTAAAACATACATGACATAGCCAAAATTAAGTAAATGAGATTTTATTTTCTTGATATTATAGGAAAATGACCTATAATTCATTTTTATCAAGTAAGAATAAACAATACATAAATACCAAATAGGATGTGGCCAGTATGAATCAAAGTTTTTGTTTTCAATATAAGGGTCATTTTAGTTTAAAACATATGTCATGTTGTAAAAACTTAGAAAATGATCTCAGAAGGTTTTCAAAATTTATGACAATGATCCATAATCCATTTTTTATGTGTAAGAATAAAACTCATGTCAATGTGACATGAGATGTGGTCGTTGTGATTGAAAATGTGTGTTTTTAATATAATTTCCATTTTAGTTTAAAACATGTGTAATGTACTGACCTGGGAGTCACTAAACAGTTCCCCAAGACTATAGTTTACAAGTTCTCAAGAACACCTCCTTGTACTCCATAGGTTTCCAACTAGAATAAAGGGTCCATAATGGTATAGTGGGGATACTATACCCTCATAATCAGAGTAACATAGTGGTATCATAAATAAACACAAGGAAGTTTCACATTATCAACTGGTAATAGAAGATAAATCATCCAAACCACAATAAAAATAATAATATCTAAGGGAAATTTCATATAAAAAATTATGTTTATGCCATGGATCAATAAAAATATATAATCAATACATGGAAACAGATATCTGGTATAATACATGTATCAAAATTACAAAAATACCAAAAGAAACTATCATCAGACAGAATCACGAGCCATAGCCCAGTCATATGCTCCCCTGATTCTATGCAACAATCAACCAATCATCCCGAAGTGGGCACTTTCTCCTATACCTACCAACATCCATGAAGTATGTTCAGGTACCAAATGGTGTCCCGAATAGGGTGTGAGATAACACTTAATAGGCCACCACCAACAATATCAATAATAAGTCCAGTCTGTTCATATAAATCGAAGTAGTGTGCATATATAATAGGAGTAAAATTAATAAAAGTAGAATTGTTATTTTTTGGTCTATGAAGTTTCACTATGATCAATTAACAAGATTATAAGGGATAACTGTAAATCATGGAAAGCATCATCAATGGCCAACACTATGTAATCAAATATCAAAACTACACATATTGGGATCTAAGGAGTAAAAATGTCCAAGGCATCCTAGAAGGTTGGATCCAAGGATTAGAAATGTCCAAGGTATCCTAGTAAGTTAGATCCAAGGTGTAAGAACCAAAGAACCCAAGTAAGATAGATCCAAGGAATATAAATTTCCAAGGCATCCAAGTAAGACAGATCCTTGAAGTATAAATGCACAAGACATTCAAGTAGGCAAGATCCAAAGAGTAGAAATGTCCAAGGAATCCAAGTAGGCTATATCTTAGGATTATAAATTTCCAATACATCTAAGTAGGTCGTATCCATGGAGTATAAATGTTCATATCATACAAGTAGGTCATATCCATGGAGTATAAATTTGTCATATATATACATTATATGTTAAACACATTATTCCTGAAATCAGGATTGATTAATCACCCTTGGTTCAAACTCACATGACCTCTTTACTATTTTTGGTCACAAGAATCAATACTATTCATTGTATTGAGCAAAGAGATTAAACTAACGGAAAACCCCTCCTCTCCTCAACTATAAATACCACCCTCCCCCACCTCTTCCTATCACACATATAAATCTTTTATCATTGTTTAAATTCATCCTAATATTCTTCTAAAGTCTCTTCCCCATGTCTAAGACCTATTGGTATCACCAAAAGGCTAAATATTATAGGCCTTAAGGAGGATCTCAAGGAGAAGAGATCAAAAGGTAAAATCCTATTTCATTTTCTTGTGTTTTATTTCAATTCTTTTTTTTATAATATCTTAACCTCCCATTATCCAAGAGGAATTAAATCTCTAGTATTATATATATTTTGGATTTTTATCAAGTTTAAGTAACAATTCATCCTCATACTCCTTCTCTTTTTCCTTTTATTCTAAAAATAAAAACACAGTTTGTGATGTGTCGATTTACCGAAATCGTGGAAGATGTGTCTTCAATTTCCTTTACTTATTTTAAAGATAGATGTAAAACCATTTTAATTGTTGAAATAGATTTTAAAGTTTATTATATGACCTCTCTTATGTTTTTGAATTAACTTATATTCAGAATATTAAAGGTATATGGTGAAACAAGTTCATAGTAATTAATGTTTTATCTAATGATTCATCACAATATATGATAAAAATGATTAATTGTATCATTTAATATTCTATAAACAAATTAATAAAATATCATTTCACTTCTCGAGTTTCACTTCCATTCTACAAGAAAATCTATTTTGAACTAACCATGGAAACAATGTAAAGAACGTACCCAACACAATGTAAGTAAAAAAAAATACTATTAATATATGTGTGGAATGATGTTATAAAATGATCATATAAGGTGTTATAAAAATTATTATTATTATTTAAATTATTAATAACACTCTTTTAACCATTATAAAGGAGGTTTAAACATTTTTTAAGTAAGAAAAACTTGAGGTAAGGGAATTCTAAACCCAATTTTCATTCTTTGGGTTAACCTTCTACTTTATTCATTATGTAGGATGATGAATTTTTTTTAATTATGTTTTATTATGTGTGTATACACATATACATTCCATTATAATTAATTCTCACTCCAATTATATTTTTAAGGGACTTTCCTTTTAAAATCATTTTAAAAGTCTCTTTAATGAAATTCAAATATATTGTTTCTTTATTTATATGGCATGAGTGGTTTCTGCTGATTTCATGATGCTTTATTATTCTGATGTTTCCATTATAGGTTTACATATTAATTTTTGATTAATATTATTTCATTATTGTGTGCACGTTTTTTATATTATAAAAGTGATTTGTTTTATGAAAAAATGGTATTTTGAAAATTTGAATGTGTTTTTCTCAAGGGTTTAAATGAGTTATCAAGTATTTTATTTATGATATGTTCCTTGGACAAAGTTATGTTGGGTTAAGCCTATTATATCTCAATATATGATGGGTTGAGCCCCATTATAGATCAAGATATGACAGGTTGAGCCCGATTATAGCTCAAAATATGTTAGGTTGAGCCCATTATAGCTTTAGATGTGAAGGGTGAGCCCCATTATATATAACATCCCAAGTAAATAAAGAATAAGATATTTTCATATTTATTAAAATTTGTGAATTAAATATTAATTTTACTTTAAAGGGGATGATATTTTTTATGGAATACCTGATACGCAACAACGGGTTTCTTTGAAATCTTATGTTGCACACAATGCTGAGTCATACTGAAAAATAATAATATAATATTATTTTAAATGGTAGTTAACTCATAGTCGTTATATTTGTGGGAATGAATATAACTAACTAAAAAATTATTATAACTATTTGTTTATTTTTTTTACATTTATCAAATAAATTTTAGAGGCTTAAAATAATAAAGAATCCAATTTTAAGCATAAATACACTAATATTCTTTAGAGTGTTGATTTACCGCCTTTTGATGGTAAACCCTCTTTAAATAAAATTTTGGTCACTTTTATACTTTATATTTGAAAAATTAAAATTCTTCTTCAGAATAAGGACATCCAAATTTAATTCGGGTAAATTTTTGGTATTTTTCTGATAAAATTCATTTATTTAATGAATAGTGAAAAATAATGTATTTTAATCCAAAAATACCTTTTAATATAATTTATTTATATGGTTAGATTATGCTTTTAATTGGTTTTGAAGTTTAATTAGATTATATTTTTACCATTTAATCCAATTTTGGTCATTGGAAGTAATTTTACTTTGAAATTTGACATAAACAAGTGTCAATCCTTTGATAGTTATTATTTCTTAAAAACACGCTTTTTGTTTTGACAATGAGAATTAATTTTAAATTAATTAATAAAAATTCTATGTTTTTGAATTTGGTAAAATATACATCATTTTTGAATTTGAAATATCAAATATATCTTAGGCTGAATTTTTTGAATTATTCTGAAAACCTTCAATTTTTCATGAATAGTGAAAACACTGAGTAGTAGTTAAAAAACGGATTTTTCATTTAAATGAAATTTTACCATTTCTGTGAACTAAATTTAAAAAATATGACATACATGGTTATTATAAGTAAGTAAAATTTTGTTCAATAAAATGAAAATAATTTTTTGTTGAACAGTAACTTTTGACTTTTATTTACTACAGTTAAAGGTAAATAGGGTAATTCAAGGTAAAAATAATATTATAACAATATAAAATTACCTTAAGAATTATCCTAACCTTATTGGATGAGTCATGGGAAACCAATAAAATCCTTGGGTGTGATTTTTGTCATTTTAAATCCATTTGGGTAAGATAATGACATTAATAAATTTTTATTTAAAGTAAAAATAAAAATATCATAAACATGCATTGTTTTGCTAAAAGAATTATGTGGGGTTATATAATTGATATATTTGACTATAAATATTAATTATAAAGATAAAAATATTTCTTGTATTATTTTATTTTATTTATAATTTTTATACATCAAATAAATAAAATTATTTATGACACAATAATGATGCAGTGTTTACCTCATTAATGAATGATTCAAATAAATGAGATTATAAAATTTAAAAAACTATCCAAAACCTATACAATTATTATTGGATGATTTTATTTTGAACAATAGTCATATTATATTCTACTTTAATTAGTTTTGTACCTTTAAGAACCAAAAATCATTATATAGTAAAATAATATTTTCAAACATTCCTAAAAAGCCCCTCCTCCCCCTTATAAAAATCCATCACATCTAACCCATTAATCACACCTCTCAAACACCTTGGCCCATCCAAACTCTACCCAAATAAGTTCTCAAGATCCCTCTCTTCCATATATATGCCTAAACTTATGTATAAGGCACTTTAAGAAATTATGTTTGTTCAAACTAATGGTAGTTACCAGATTTAAAGGTAACATCTTCTCTTAAGTTCTTTTCTTTTATTTTACTTCTCCACCCCCCCCCCCCAAACAAACTCTTTTTATTCCTTTATTTTATAACAAAAATAGTATACTAAATATACTAGTTTGTTTTTATGAGAAGTATTCTTACTACATTTACACACACTTCCATCTAATGGGTAAAGAATATATTGTTTTTGTGGACGGCAAACTACTGCCTCACGAAATGATGATTGTTCAATCTTCTCCTACCACCTCTTATGGTGTCCATTAAGAGGGAAATTTATTTAAATGTTATATATATTATATTTATATTTCCTCTATGCTTCTGTATTTTTCATTTATATCATACCTTTATGTTTTACATAATGGGTAAACGCGATAATTTCATTTGAGGAAGTGCGGACTACCGCCCCTCAAAGTTATATGACTCATTCATGCCATATGTGGAACATAAAAAGGACGGAGTTACTGAAATTATATATATGATATTATAATATAATTATAATATACCTATGTATCATTAAGTTTTCATTCTATTAAATACTAAATAGAAATGAAAGTAGCGTTCATGCGTACGTACGGCTTACCGTCTCCATGAACGGTGCATTTCATTTCTTACCTCCAAATGTTATGTACTATTATAAATACATATATATATTGGATATATATTATATATATATGATATCTAAATCATGAATATAATTCTCTATATAATAGAATTTTTACCACATGAACAACTTGTAATTATAAGAAGTTCATTTTTTACTCAACTACCAAATATCGACAAAATGACCATTATTAACTTAAATGATTAAATAATGTTTATAACATGGTAATAAGTGATATAAAAGGAATAATAAAACTGAAAAAGTTTCTTAAGAAAGTAGAAATTAACTTTAGTTTATTATTCAGGAGATTAAAGAATGAACGGATCATGTTGGACACAAGGTAAGGGACTTCGTTTCAATCTCCTTTCATTGAGGCATATTTTGTTTTAAACACTACTTTATTTTATACGGTGTATAAAAACCTTTTACTTTTCATTCCTTTAAAATTAAATCTTTTTATACAAGGTGTTTTACTAAATGAAAAAAAAGAATGTTTCTTTTTAACGTAAGCGGTGACAACAACCTTTTCCGTCACCATGAGTATTATTTGATCTTTGGCTTCCTTAATAATCCGTAATGTTTTTAAAAGTAAAATAAATACCATATACTCTTTTAGGTATTTTCATATTGAAAATGGTTTTAATAATGTATTTTTTATGTCAATATATTTAAATAATATATTTTTATTGAAATGTGGAAATGTTATCTTTCCTTTATATTTGTTTTATGTGTTATGAATATGTTGTAGTTCTTGGGCATTGTTTAAGAATATGGGTGGTTCTATGATAAACCTAGGGTGGGTGAGCCCGAGATAGATCTCCAATGCATTGGGTAATGTGATGGAGGTAAAATTGAATGTTTCTCCTAATAGATTTTGAGAATATACTGTGATGGGTATTCCAAATGTAACTCCCCACGTAGCTATGAAAGCTACAACGTAAGTATGTTATGGATGCCATAAGTTACCTTTATGATTTGTGAAAAATATGTGTTATTCCTAAATCTTATGATTTCATGAGGTATGTTAAAGAGCTTATGTTATGTATGTATTGATGAACTAATGTTTTCTTTCTTTGTTTTATAACCCTTACTGAGCTTTTTATGCTAATCCCAAGTTTTGAAATGTTTTTCACAGGACTTAAAGATAAATAGGGTCAAGGATGTGATCAAGGAAAATTCATATTTTCTAAAGCATGGAACTATACATGACTCTTTTTTTAAGAGTTTTTATTTTTGAAAAAAATGGAAACTCAGTAGAGGTGTATACTTTGTAATTTTTGAGATATAATGTAATATTTATGGCCTAATTATCTAAAACTATAAACCTGAAAATATCCTTAATGTGAATTATTCATTTAATTCTATATTATGTAATGTTTTAAGGTTGATTCCTTATATTATAGCTCTCTAATTCATTGGGTACTCTAAAGATGGAAGTTGAATGAATGGTTATTCCATGTGTAAGGGTGGCTGTAAGAGTGATATGGTAAATATTTTCCAAGGCAACTACATGATGTTTCCATGCATGCTAACGAGTTTTTATGAAAAAATTTTTATTGGTTTTCTTTATGTTATCACTTGTATAATGATTTATTTATTTATATACCTTACTGATATTTGTGTTCTCATCACAAGTTTTTAAAATGTTTTCTATAGGATTTCTTAAGAAGTTCAAAGGATAGTTAAGGGGATAATACAGATGAATCCAATTAGTCATTTTTTAATTATTTTTTTAAACTCTGATTCAATGTATATAAGTTGCTATTTTATTCTCCAGAACCTAGAATAGAAAATATCCTCAGATATATAATGTACTGTGTATTTTTATGTTATATCTTATAAAAAAATACACAATATATTTTAGTACTAAATCTGGAAGTGCGGGTTCAGGGCATTATGGTTGGTATCATATGAACGGTTTAGAAAACTTTAGAGATTATAAATTTTAGTTTTTTTAGAAATATTTTAGTTATAGTATTTACTTTTGAACTTATGGTTAATTATGTACACATAATAAAATAGTTTCTCTTAATTATCAATATGTAAATTCAGAATTATAAGTATAATGAATGAATTGTGAGGAAACAATTCATTTAAGGGGGGAGAATGTAACATCCTAAGATTTTAAAAGGAAACACTATATTCTTAAATTAACTACTAATTAATATATGGAATTTATAATCTAGCAATTGAACATAATTTTTCTGCTTCTATGCTTTGAATTTCAAAAAATGGACATACACGGTTGCGATCAATAAGTTATTTGGAGTCTGGTAGGACAAACATAATTTTTGGTGAATAGTAACATACCCTTATGAATATTAATGTACCCATATGAATATTAATATGACCCTTATGAATAGTAAATTGTCCAAATTAATAGTAACATCACCAATGAATTTATAATAAAAAGGAATCTTATAAGTTATATTACGATCATTATATAAGTGTTGTTATTATTTGTATGTCATAAATAGTTAATTTAATTTAATATTTTAAATGAAAATGTATTTTTATAAAATTTAATAATAAATTATTATTTTATTATCATATGGTAATAAGATAATTTTATAAGACCTTTATTAATTTTTCAAAGTGTTATAAAATCACTTATAGTTTTAAAATTGTTATTTTTCAGATAAATTATTATTTTAATTAAAAATTAAATTACTCATATTTAGAAAAAAAAATATAAAATGGAGTTAATTTTTGAATTACACGCATCAAAAAATGGTTAGTGTGAATTTTTGGGATTTTTCTTAAATACTTGAATTTTTATGAATAGTGAAATATGGTAATTTACCGTATATATACATTATATGTTAAACACACTATTTCTGACATCATGACTGATGTGAGCACCCATGGTTTGAACTCACATGCTCTATTAACTATTTTTTCACAAGAAACAAGAATATTCATAATATTGATCAAATATATTAAACTAATGATTAAAATAATTGAAAACCCCTCTTCTCCTCCACTATAAATACCCCCCTCACACCCCCTCTTCCTCTCACACCTCTAAATCTTTGAACATTGTCTAAATTCTATGCAATATTCTTCCCAAGTCTTTTCCCCACATCTAAGACCTAGTGGTCCCACCTAAAGTCCAAATATCAAAGTCCTTATGAAGGATCTCAAGGTGAAAATATCAAGAGGTAAAAATACTCTTTCATTTTCCTGTGTTTTCTTATCAATTATTTTCTTTTCTTATGTTCTCTTAACCACCACTTATAAAAGAGGTATAAAATATACATTATTATATATATTCTATATTTTTATCATTTTTATGGAACAATTCATCATCATAATCCTTCTCCTCTCCCTCTTATATGCATAATATTAATGGTATATGATGAAACAAGTTCATGATTATGAAAGAACCACCAAAATGTTATAAACATCATTAATGATTCATCATAATATATGATAACAAAATGATTAATGGTATCATTTAATAATAATGAAAAATATTAATAACATCTCATTTCACTTTTGGAGTTTTTCTTCCATTCGACAAGAAAATCTGTTACGAACTGACCATGGAAACCTTGTAAAGAACACACCCGAAACAATATAAATAACAAAATATTATTAATATATGTGTGGAATAATGTTATAAAATGATCATATAAGGAGTCAAAAAATTATCATTCTTATTTAAAGTATTAATAACACTCTTTTAACCATTATATAGGAGTTTTAAACATGTTTTAGGTAATAAAAACTCGAGGTAAGGGAATTCTTATCCCAATTTCCTTTCTTTGGGTCAACCTTCTAATTTATTCATTATGTTGTATTAAGATTATTTGTGTGATGAATTTTTTTTATATTATATTGAATTATGTTTGTATATACATATCCATTCCATTATAATTAATTCACACTCCAATTATATATGCATGGGACTTTCCATTTAAAATCCATTTAAAAGTCTCTTTAATGAAATTCAAAACAATTGTTTTTTATATATATGGAATGAGTAGTTTCTCTTGATTTAATGATGATTTATTACTCTACTGTTTTAATTATATGTTTACATAGTAATTTTTTAATAATATTATTTCATTATTGTGTGCACTTTTTTTATATTTTAAAAGTGATTTGTTTTACAGGAAAATGGTATTTTGAAAATCTGAATGCATTTTTTTCATGGGTTTAAATGAGTTATCAAGTGTTTTATTCATGATATTTTCCTTCGACATAGTTATGTTGGGTTTTTCCAATTATATATCAATATATTATGGTTTGAACCCCATTATATCTCAATATATGATGGGTTGATCTCCATTATAGCTCAAGATATGTTCAGTTGATCCCATTATAGCTCAAGATATGACAGGTGAGCCCCATTATAGCTCTCCAATGCATTGGGTACTCTAGATATGGAATTTGAATGAATGGTTATTCCATGTGTAATGGTTATTGTAATATTTATATGTTAAATATTTACCAAGGAAACTAAATGATGTTTCCATTCATGCTAACAAGTTTTTATGAATTGGGTTTTATTGGTTTTTTTATGTTATCACTTGACTAAAAATTTATTTCTTTATATCCCTTAATGATATTTTTGTTCTCATTGAAATTTTTAAATAAAAATTCCATAGGATTACTTAGAATTTCAAAGGATGGTTAAGTTTATAATGCAGATAAATCCAATTAGTCATTTTGTAATTATTTTTATAAACTTTTATTCAATGTATGTAAGTTATTATCTAATTCTACAGAACCAAGACTAGAAAATATCCTCATATGTATAATTTACTATGTATTTTTATGTTATATATTATAAAAAAATACACAACATATTTTATTATTGAATATGTAAGTGTGGTTTTAGGTATTTACACTTTAAGGTGTTTATAACCTTTAACAACCCACTTTATTACCATATTCAATTCCCAATACTATAAGGTGAGATAAACACGTTACACGAGTTTAATATTCATGGTTTAAGGAAATAACCCACCCCATGGGTGGTTTGGGTTGGGTACAACAATCTATAACCTAGTATAAGTGTGTTGTTATATATCATAAGCAATAATTTAACATTTAATTTAGGGGTTTGCTATTTTAAAAAGCAATGTTGGGAAAGTTTAGCATACGACATGATGGAAACAAGGGATAAACAACCAAACATCAAATGAAAAGGTATATACCACCTAACTTATTCAAATAGAGGAGTACTCATCTAGACTCAGCCTTTGATATGGTCTAGTTCATAGTAAAATGGAAGAATATACAAATTCCCTAAAAATAGGGCATAATATCTCACACCAAATTAGCATCATCAATAAAAATAAAAACAATTAAAGGAGCCCAGGGATTATAGAACATACTAGTGGTTATCCAATGATATGAATGGATCTTAATTCGGAGGTAGGAATAAAAAACATCTTCAAATCCTAGGTGAATCTTGGATGGGGTCAAATAGGAGAAGAAGGTGGTTTTTCCACTAGAAAAGAAAAAAGAAAGAGGTGGTTTAGTTTATAAGGATTTTTAAGTGAAAAAATTTCATTTCTCAATTTTAAGAGTCATCATTATTTTTTCACATTTTTTGAAAAACTATTTTCTAACTATAGTGATAAAGGATTAACATTCATGGATATTACATTATTTTAGATAAATATTCAACACATTACAAAATTACATGCTTGAGGACCATAATAGTTTAGTTTCTTTGAAAACATGAAACACAATATGCTAATCTGGTGGAAAAATATTCAATGTTTACCACAAATATATTCCTTTTTAGTAATCCTGCTTAAATACTTTCTTCATAACTTGGGGGGTGAAACATAAGAAATAGTGAGCTTAGATGTTCAGTAAGGGTAAATAAGGGAGATATGTAAGCATAATCATGAGCCTAAGGGTATGAGAACTTTATCATGACATTAAAATATAATACCCTTTATATCAATTATCATTATCAAGATTCATGGAACAAATATTATCATTTCATAATACATGAATCATAAATTAATTAAGAGCATAAGCCATGAAAGCATAGCATAGGAATAAAACATATAATTGTGGTAAACACATAAACATATAAAATTATTCTCTATAAGTCAAGGATCACTATCAAAACATATCTTGCAACTTCATGGGGACTAAACCTACTGAGTAGGACACACCACTATCCCTAGTTGCACCCCTTTCTTTATAGTGGATCAGGTTATACCTTCTTCCCATAGTAGATCAAGATGCACCAATTTCACATTTTGGATCAGAACGCACCTGATTTCCATTGTGGACAATGATTTACCCATTTCCCATTGTGTATAAAGCCACTCAACTTGTTTCTCATCATTATCTCATGAGATATAAATATTTACCCAATGAATTGGAGGGAGATATAGTTTTCACTCTTCAAAAAATGAAATCATGCATACGTCTGCTGCAAGATAAAAAGACAATATTCATATCATAACCCATGAAATGAAATGTATATCATAAAAATTTCATCATGTCATAACCTATGGAAAATAAATAGGTTTCATAATCATTTCATCAAATAATAACCTATGAAAATTAGTGGTTTTCAAAATCATATCCCTTGTGGAAGAGAAACGAGTGTTATAAACATCATTCCATCAAAACATAAACAATTTAGGAAATAATATGAATGGTATTATTGGATTATATCCCTATTAAAGAATAGGTAACACCAATGTATGTCGTATTATATGGAAAATAATTTTTAAATATCTTTTAAAAACATTTCTTGAGAAAAATATCATTTCCTCATTGAAAAATGATTTTTAAAACATAAAACATTTTTAAAACCTTTTTCTTGTAAATTAACTTTCAAAACTTATAAAGGAAGATTGAAAACCCATTTAAACCCTTTTTAAAACATAAAAAAATCCTTTTAATTTAAAATGTGCTTAATATATCATTTAAAATCTTTTTTTGAAATCTTTTTTAGAAAAAAAAATTTGGAGGAAAACCGATTTCCTGCCGAAGAGAGAAATAAAGCCGGATTTCCATAAAAAATTAATAATTATATTAATTAAAAAATAGTGGTAAAATGGTACCATTAATTGAATATATAATGAATAACTATAGTATAATAAAATTAACGATAATTCTTGAGGGATGTACCATAGTATTTTGTTAATATAAGGATAGTTATAAATAATCCTGATAAATGATGAGATTGTAGAAATAAACACTTACCACTTTGGTAACTTTGAATAAAAATACACATGAAATAAAAACATTACATGAGGATTTAAATATCATGAAAATAATTAGATTCGTGACATAACATTTCAAAGGGTAATTATATACACCTCAGAAAATAATATAGGTGTATAACATAACATGTGTCTCAAAGATGAAAAATTAAGACAGAATTCCCTTACAGATTTGGAAATTTTTAAACCGTAAAGCCCATAAAATCAAGATGATAAAATGGATATGAAAATAAAAATAAATTTTAGTATAATAATAATAAAATAAAATCATGGTTAGTGTATACACCACATATAATAAATAGGTGGTGAACATGGATTTTGTCTCATGAAAAATAAAAGTAAGATAGAAATACCTCACTACTTGAGTAACTTTTGAATTGTGAGATCTGTGAAATAATAAAATAAATTTAAAATTTTAATATCATTAAATTACAAAGTTTCATGATATATCATGTCATAGTTCAGTATATAAACCACACAAAAGAAACAAGTGGTGAATATGGCATAAGTCTCATAGAAATAAAAGTGAGACTATAAATCCCCTTACTACTTGAGTAACTTTTGAATCCTGATCCCCATGAATGAATAAAATAAATTAAAACTTTTAATATCATTAAATAAATTAAATTCAATATATAAATTTTCATAGGTAAGTATATACACCACAAAAAATAAGTGAATGGTGAATATGGCATGTATCGCAGGGATATAAAAAAGTGAGATGAAATTCCCTTACCTTATGTCTTGACTTTATTCATACACATTCAAAAGTCTTTTGTAATAAATATCAGTTTATTATAAATATAAAACAGAAACATATTAATATATATCATAACATGTATGATTTTATTATGACATCATATCATCAGTTTATTAAAAATTTCCTGTTATAGTTATGTTTTGGGTAATAACTTCTTTGTTTTTCGTATATATTTTGACTTGTTATATTTATTTATCTAACTTTGATCATGATTTAATCATTCAAATAATGTAAAAATGATATATATATATATATATATATCATATATATTCACTATATATGTGTTTATAATAATCTATGAAATATATAAATAGGAAATTAAATACATCGTTCATGGAGACGGTAGGTCGTACGTACGCATAAACACTGATTCCATTTTCTTGTCATATTGATTGAAAGAAAAGTAAGTTATGTGTGTATATATATATATTATATTTATAGTATCAATATTTTTTCTTATGTATCACATATTTTTATTAAACCCATCCTTAATATATTCCAAGTAAAGAGTTAACAAATCACATCACTTTGAGGAAGCGATTGTCTACACATCTACAAATGATGTTATCATATTCCCAAAAAATGAAAATAATGAATGTATATATTATATAATAATTAAATATGCATAAATAAATTATAAAATATTATATATTATATATAAATATTAATCTCATCATTATTACCAACCTTTAGAGGTGGTAATGGAAGAACGAACGATATCAGTTCACGAGGTGGTAGTCCGTTGTACACACGAATGGTGATTGTGTATCCCATTTGATAGAAGTGGGTGAGAGTGTATGTTATACCATTAATATAAAAACATATCATTATATTTAGTATACTATGTTTATTATATAATCATGTAATAATAATAATTTAAATGGTGAAGAAAGAAATAAAACAAAAGTGTTCATTGAAGAACATTACATCTTTTTGGGGTAACTCCTTTTGGTTTGCACCAAAAGACTTCCTTAGTTTTATTTATACCCAAAGTTAGTCTTATAATATGATATGAATTATTTTTGTATTATATTTGGTCTGTTTTTTTATGATAAAAATTTTATATAGGTTTGAATAAGTGAGGGGGTGAGTTCTCTTTTACAGTGAATGATGAGTGGAATTCTTGTAAATAAAAAAAGGTAAACACTATTGAGAGGTATCCCTTTCATCATGTGCATCTGATAATGGTCCATTTTTTATAAAAAAGGTAAATTTTTTAAATATGGTTATAAAATAGTTTTTGGACAATTTTATAGGTTATTTTTCCCCATAAGTTTAAAGTTTAACAACTAAGTAAACTTGTTTTTACCTTAATTGTTGTAATTAATTTTAATTACAATCACTAATATTTTTTATAAAAAAAACTAATTTTAACTTAATATAAATTATAAATTATTCTAATTCCAAATATTCAATCCATTTTTTTAAATTCTAATCACATAATAGGTATAATTTAATTTAAAAATAATCCCGTAGAATGGATGAAATAGCGAGTTTTTAAAGTGAAAATGTTAAAAAATTTGAAAAGTTTTTATATCCAATTTCAGTGAGAAATTGATTAAAATTACCAAAATTGTATTAATATAAGTATAATTTATCTAAATATACTATAAAATCAAATAAAATTATAATTTAACTATATTAATAAATTAAAAATAAATAAATTTTTCAATTAAAATTCAGTATTTTTTACTATTCATCAAAAAATGAAACTTCTCAGAAAAATATAAAAAATTCACCCTAAGATAATTTTGATGTTATAATTTAAAAAATAAAGTTTATTTTTTAAAAGAAAATTTATAAAAGTGTCAATAATTAGATTTAAAATATGTATGTTATTAAAAGGTGGAAAAATTACCTTTTTGAAAAATATATATCTTTATGCGTAAAATTTTATTTATTCATATAACTTATCTAGAAAACACATAAGATGAAAATTAAATAGTTTATTTAATATAATATTTTTTTCATAATATAATTTATGAAATTTCTTTAAATTAATTTATACAAATAGTTGTTAAGAAAATAATTTCCTATATTTATAAAAGGGTTTTATTTTCATTTCTAATTATTTTGACTATCACCAAAGAATTAATCATATATACATGTGTAAACCATATTTTCACAATTTAGTTATTCTTATTCATAACTTCTATTCCAACGGCTAGGTGATAACTATAATAATATTTTAATAATATTAATAGTATATTGTAGTTTAAGAAAACTCAGTCTTTCGTGTAACACAAGATATCAAAGAAACTAGACATTGTGTGTAACACAAGCCAAATATAGTATTAAATATATTGAAATCTAATATAACTGTTTCATATAGTGCAATATTAAAGTTTTGTTTCATATGAATGCATTATAACTTGGTGTAGTGTTAAATTCAAGCCATAAAATAATTTTAATTTATTTAGAAAAAAATAATTCAAAAAAACTTATAGTGTTACATTCTACCACACTTAAAATGAATTTTTCTCCTGAAATTATTTTGGGTCATCAGAGTTTTAATACTTGAAAGTTCCTTTCATAAGAGCCCACATATAAAAATTAATACTAAAAGTTATTTTTAAAAGGGAAATTTGTAAACATAATGGTTACCCAAAGTAACTCATAACTGGGTTTTCACATAGGTGAATATAGGTAAGGTTTTTTAAGCATGGAATAAATGTGTAAATAATTATGGTGATTGATAAAGATCATTTATCGCAATAAAGTGGGTGATCTAAAGAAATTTGACAATCACAAAACCAAAAACCAAAGAGGCTTGGAAAAGGTCATTGATATCATGAAAAATGATGATAATAGGATAATATTTTATTTTAATATATTTTTCCTAAAATTGAAGAATTTTCATGAGAAAATACACTTAATTGATTTCATTCCATTTCATAAGAACAATCTCGCCCTTGGGTTTTTCTTTGACCAATTTTCCCTTCATATCTTTCTTCAAGAAATGAAGTTGGATTTTTTATGCCTGAATCACTAACAGATCATAAGATAAAAAAGTAGAATGATAATTCATCCCATATGTATTTAGTTAAAAAAACAGAAAAATTGTTATCAAAGGTTATCTAATATGAATAAACCCTCATATGGCAAGATAATAATTTAATCTCTAATACCTCATCTAAAGTTAAACTTAAACCATTCCGTCAATAGTTAACCTTGTAACCCTTACAAAAGATAAAAATACAAAACATTAGAAAAAATGTCAATAAATTTTTCAAAATAAAATTAACATTGATCCCCTATATATCATAAATTAGATCTTGGTTTTCATATACCAAGCATGTGAATACCTTCATCATGTATTCTCTAGAAAAATGGTAATAACCTGAATTACCATAAATCATTATTGAAAACATGAATTATTTCTTATTCCAAATATTATTGGATATATTCCATAAATACAAAAATTTCATAATATCCATCCACGATAGAATAAACCACTTTTCTAACAAATCCTTTATCAGTTCTGAGGTCTTCAATACTATCTAATTTACTTTATCCAAATCAATCAACTCTTTATCCAACTTAAACCCAAGTTTCTCAACATCAGGAACAAATTAAGGGTTACCTTCCCTTTATAAAAATATCAAATTTCCATTAAATCACTTTTTTATTTCATCATTACCATTCAATATATTTTTTCAAATCCTTAATGAAAAACATATAATTCATGATTCATATAACATAATTCTTCAATTCCAATACATATACACTTTAATCATTCTAATTATTTCTCAAACCATTAACTAGGCTTCATCATCTTATTTCTTAATACCCCTTTCTAAAAATATGAAATAAGAATCATGTATTATCATTCATCAAACTCAATTTAATGATTATTATAAACAATACTATTTGAATAGAACATATCTTTCATGTGTCACTCATGGTTTCCTTATCATCATTAAAAGTATCATTACTATTACAACCTTGTGTATTTCATTAATTATATTTCCACTTAAGAAATTTATTTTCATAATGCTCATACTTTCCACATTTAAATCATTCAATAGTCAAGGATACCTTAGGGGGTACATTATCCTCCTCCATTTCATTATCTGACATTTTCATTTTCCCTTTATAGTTTCTTTCTTTGTTTCCTTATTTCCATAATCAAAACATTTACCTATTCCTCTAAGACATCCACTTTTAGTATCTAGATAGTGATTTAATTTCTTGGAAACCACCATCTCAATCCTTTTCTAAAATTCCAGGACATTTTCATAAACTTTGACTTATCCTTATACTTATCCTTATATACATCCCTAAACATTATTTAGAAATATCCCTATGTATCTCACTAATGTTTTCTCATCTTAGTTTCTAAAGGTTTACTAATCCTTTACTTTGATACAAACTATAGTGACCCAGTATTAACATACATGGATATTACATCATTTTATATGAATATTCATCACATTACAAAATTACATGTATTATGATCATAATAGTTTAGTGTCTTTGGAAACTTGGAACACAATCTAATAATATAGTGAAATATCTTCAATTTTTCCCACAAATATATTCCAATTTAGTACTCCTAATTATATCCTTTCTTCAAAAACTTGGGGGACATAAGAAAGGGTGATATCAGATTCTCAGTAAGGTTAAATAAGGGAGATATATAAACATAATCATGAGCACAAGTGTATAATAATATGATAATAACATTAGAATATAATACCCTTCATATAAAATATCATAATCAATAGTCATTGAATAATGATTATAATTTCATAATAGATGAATCATAAGGTAATCAAGATCATAATCCATGAAATCATAAAATACGAATAAAACATAGAATTGGGAAATACACATAAACATGAAAATTTATTCCCTATAATTCAAGACTCATTGACAAAACTTATCTAGTGACTTCATGGGTACTACACCTACTATGTGGGACACACCACCATCCCCAGTCACATCCCTATATTTAGATTTTATCAGGTTACACCTTCTTCCCGTAGTGGATTAGGATGAACCTGTTTCCCATTGTGGATCTGGATGCACTTGATTCTCATTGTAGATCATGATGCATCCATTTCTCACTATGTATCAATCCCATCAACTAGTTTCCCATCATTATCTCATGATATATAAATATTTTCCCAATTAATTGTAGGTAGATATAAGTCCCAACCATCACATAATGAAATCATACATATGAGTTCCACAAGATAATAAAACAATCATCATGTCATAACCCATGAAATGAAATTAGTATCATAAACATTTCATCATATCATAACCTTTATAAAATAGATAAGGTTTATTATTATTTCATAAAATAATAACCTATAAATGGAAGAAGTTTTCAAAATCATATAACTTGTAGAAGAGAAATAGGTTTCATAAACATCATTCCATCAAAAAATAAACCATTTAAGATTGAATATAAATGGTATTCTCAGATCATATCCTAATTAATGAATAGGTAACACCAACAGATTTTATCTTTCATGGAAAATAATTTTTAAAGATATTTTAAAAACATTTCTTGAGGAAAATATTGTTTCTTCTTTGAAAATATCTTTTTAAAAGATAAAACCTTTTAAAGGCCTTTTTCTTTGAAAAAGACTTTGAAAACATATAAAGGAAGCTTTAATAATATTTTAAACACTTTTCAAAACATAAAATAATAAAAATAGTTTTCCTTGAAAATTGTATTAAAATATCATTTAAAAAAATTAAATCAGTTTTAGAAACCATTATTTTGTAGGAAAATCGATTTCTGGCCAAAGAGAAAAATAAAGTCAAATTTTTATAAAAACATTTTCATAATTATCTTAAGTAAAAAATAGTAGTAAAATGGCACCATTACTTGAAGATGTCATGAATAAATATAGGAGAATAAAATTCATGATAATTCTTGAGAGATGGACCATAATATTTCATCAATGTAATCATAATCATAAACAATCTTGTTAAATGATGATATTATAGAAATAAACTCTTAGCACTTTGGTAACTTTGAAAAAAAATACACATGAAATCATAACATTATATGAGGATTAAAATATCATAAAAATAATTATACTCAAGATATAACATGTAAAATTGGTATTATATACACCTTGTAAAATAATATAGGTGTATAACATAACATGTATCCCAAAAAAGGAAAATTTATACTAAATTCCCCAACTGATTTGGTAATTATTGGACCGTAAACCACATGGAAGATAGATACTAAAATTTATATTAAAATAGAAATAAAATTTAGTATAATAATAATAAAATACAATCATGGGTATTTTATACACCATATATAAGAAATAGGTGGTGAACATGGCTTGTGTCTCACAAAAAATAAAAGTGAGATAAAAATACCATACCACCTGGGTAACTTTTGAACTATGAGATCCATAAAATAATAACATAAATTGAAACTTTTAATATCATTAAATAAATTAATTTCATGATATAACATGTCATTTTTCATTATATACACTACACAAAAGAAATTAGTGGTGGATATGGTATAAGTATCACATAAATAAAAGTGAGATTGGATATCCCCTTACTACTTGAGTAACTTTTGAATCAAGATCCTGATGAATGAATAACATAAATTTAAACTTTTAATATCATTAAATAAATAAATTAAATTATATAAAATGTCATAGGTAATTATATACACCACACAAAATAAGCGAGTGGTGAATATGGCATGTATCTCACGGATATAAAAATAGTGATATGAAATTCACTTATCTTATGTCTTGGATTTCTTCATACACATTCAAACCTCCTATATAATAAATTTAAGTTTATTATAAATATACAGAATAAAATTATTCATATATATCACACCATTTATTATTTTATTATGCCTTTATATTACCCTTTTATTAACAATTCCATGTTAAAGTTATGTTTTTGGTAATAACCGTTTTGTTTTTCATATATGTTTAGACTTGTTGTATTTATTTATCTAACTTTGATCATGATTTCATTATTTCCATAATATAGAACATGATATATATATATATATATATTATAAATATTCATTATATACATTTTTATAATAATATATCAAATATATAAATAAGAAATGAAATACACCGTTCATAGAGATGGTAGGTTATACGTACACCAGAACATTGTTTCTATTATCTTAGCATATTGAAATAAAGAAAAGTAAATGATATATATATATAATATTTTAATTATAATTATCATGTCATATATATCACATGTTTTTATTAAACTCATCCTTAATACATTCCATGTAAAGCGTTAACAAATCACATCGCTTTGTGTAGGCGGTAGTCCACACGTCTTCAAACGATGTTATCATACTCCCACAAAATAGAAAACATAAATATATGTGTTTTATAATACTTTTTAAAGCATAAATATATCATATATATAATATATATCATATAAAAATATTAATTCAGACATTATTCTTAGCCTTGAGAGGTTGTAATGGAAGAATGAATGACATCGGTTCGCAAGGCGGTAGTCCACTGTATACATGAACGGTGACTGTATATCCCATTTGATGGAAGTGTGTGAGAGTGTAGGTAATACCCTTAATATAAAAAAATATAATTATATTTAGTATACTTATGTTTTTATATAATAATATAATTAGAATAATTTAAATGTTGGAGAATGAAATAAAACAAAATGCTTGTTGAAGAATGTTACCTCTTCTCTGGGTAACTCCTTTTGGTTTGCACCAAATTACTTACTTAGTTTGATTTATACCAAAAATAAGGATTATATTATGATACTAGGGTTTTTAAATTTTATTTTAGTTATGTTTTTAACAATCCAAAAGTATTTAGTGGTTTTAATAAGTGATGGGGTTGAGTGTCGTTTTATAGTGGAGGAGGGGTGGCATTCTTGTAAATATAAAAAAGTGAACACTATTGAGAGGTATCCCTTACATAATGTGAATCCAATAATGGTAAATTATATATAAAATGGGGTAAAGTTTATAAATATTTCATTTTTTGGAATATTTTATCGGTTATTCTTCCCTTAAGTTTAAAGTTTAACCACTAAGTATACACATTTTTACCTTAATCGCTCTAATTAATTTTAATTACTATCACTAATATTTTTTGGTCAAAAACTAATTTAAACTAAATATAAATTATAAATTATGATGATTACATATATTTAATTCATTTTTATAAATTCAAATTACATAATTGTTATAATTTTTTTTTAAAAAATCCCACAGATGGGACGAAACAATGGATTTTAAAGTGAAAATGTTCAAAAGTTTGAAATAGTTTTATATTTAATTTCAATGTGAAATTGATTAAAATAAAGTAAATTAAATTAATATATGTTTAATTTATCTAAATATACTTTAAAACCAAATAAAAATATAATTTAAATATATAAATAAATTACATGAAAAGTCAGTTTTCAATTAAAATTCAGTATTTTTCACTATTCATCAAAAAATGAAACTTCACAAAAAAATATAAAAAATCCATCCTAAGAGAATTTTGATATTATGATTCCAAAAATTAAGTTTATTTTATCTAATAAAATTTATAAATGTGTCAAAAATTATATTTAAAATAGGTGTTCTATTAAAAGGTGGTAAAATTACCTTTTAGAAAAATATATATCTTTAGACATAGAATTGGATTTATTCATATATATTTTCTAAATGAAATATAATATGAAAATTAAATATTTTATTTAATTTAATATATATATAAATATCATTAAAATAATTTATCAAATGTGGTTTAATTTATTTATACAAATAGTTTTTCAGTAAATGATTTCCTATATTTAAAAAAGGGTATTATTTTCATTTATAGTTAGTTGTTCACCAGTGAATTCATAATATATACATGTGTAAACCATATTTTCATAACTAAGTTATTTTTATTCATAACTACCATTTCAATATCTAGGTTATAACTATAATAATATTTTAATAATATTAATAATATATTGTAGTTTTTTAAAACTTAGTCTTGCATGTAACGTAATCTATTGAAGGAACTCAGCATTGTGTGTAACACAAGATAAACATAGTGTTGTGTATAGCACAAGATAATCTAAGTGTTTCATATAGAATAATATTAACTTAATTTTTTGTATGAATAATTCATAACTTGGTGAAACATTCAATGAAATCCATCAAATAATTTTAATTTATTAAAAAATAATAATAATTCATAAAAACTCAGAGTGTTACACCAATCTTCCACCCAACTCTATCCCAAGATACCCCTTTTATGGGATACCCACACAATTTGAATAACCATGTGAATCCCATGAAAAAACCCTCTATTAATAGGTTTGAATCACACACAAGGGTGTGCGGTTTGGGTCGCACAGTTAGGGAAAATCGTGTGACCCTTTGTTGTGCACAAAAAACCCCAGCATAGTTTAATAAAACCATTCATCCTAGGAGGGATAGTTTCTAATAATTGTGTAACCCAACTTTTTTCTCTAAAATTAGGGATTTTGGCTACAAAAAATCCCTAGACACCCTAATTTTCTCCATATCATTACTAGCCATTCATGTAAGGGTAAAAATAAGGAATTAAACCAAAATTAAAAGGGTCCATGCTTCAAATAAAAACCAGGTTCTTATAATATTACCCTTTAAAGGATCTCATACCTGAGTTTCCCTTCCAGGGGTGGTAGAACCTCATATGATAATAAATTTGTCTCCTGATCACATACATCATCCTCCCACTCCCAAGTATCAACATATACAAGGTTATGTTTCCATAGCACCCATACTAAAGGGATATATCTTCCTCAGAGAACCTTTATTCTCCAATAAAAATTGTGAATGGGATAGTCCTCAAAATAAGAATCAACATCCTATTCAATGTCATCAGGATCAAAAGCATGTGACAACTCGGCATGGTAATGGTGAAGTTATGAAACATGGAAGAGGTTGTGTATGTAATAGTGCCTCTAAGGTAACAAAAATTGATGGGATATAGTCCTAACTCTATACAAGATCTCAAAAGGCCTAAAAAATGAGGTGACAGCTTCCCTTGTTTTTTAATTAGTCTATGCCCTGACCTGGGTGATACTCACAAGAAAAAATGATCTCTGACCTCGAACTCCAGAGGTCATCAATGATGGTCATCATACTATTTCTGTATATACTGAGAAGTATCCATATGCTTTCTAATCAATTTCACTTACTCCTAAGTCTCCTAAATGAGACAAGGACATAGTATCCTTACCTCTCTTGCCTCTAGCCATCACAAAGGTGAATAGCATGGTCTGCTATATAGGGCCTTATAAGGTGACATCTATTTAGTCTCTTGATAACTATTATTGTAGGAAAACTCAAATAGGGGTATATGTTTCTCCCAAGAACCCATGAAATTGAGAACACATACTCAAATAATTTCCTCTAAGACTTGTATCATTCTCTCTAAATTTCCATAATTCTGAGGGTGATATGTCATGCTCAAAATCACATGTAAACCCAATGCCCTCTAAGAACCCTTACAAAACCAAGATGTGAATTAGGAATATCTATCTTTTAAAATAGTACAAGGAACTCCATAAAGGTGTACAATATCAAGGATACAAGGCCTCCTAAGATCATCTATCAAGAAGGTATAGTGACCCTACTTTTTCTTATATAACTATTATATCATTTTAAATATAAACAACATAATAGCATTACAAAACCAAGAACCAAAGGTTTAGTGTATTGGAAAAATTAGGCACATGTATAATTTTAACAATAATAAAACATATAAATTTATTTAAAATGTTATTCTTTATCCCTTTAAATCTCATGTTCTTCTTATTACATGTAATCACCTAAGGATATACATCAAATAGAATGGGTAAGCTAAAATCCTGATAATAGGATTAATAAGGGGCATAAATCAATAAAACATGAGTGATGATAATAATCATCATCATAAAAAAAATCATAGGATCATCATCAACATAATTAGGGAAACATTGAATAAAGTTAGGGAATGTAAAAATGCATAAAAATGAAACATCATGTCTTAATGTTCAAATACCACATGTGATCAAATATTGCATCATGTTCATGTATAAAATATGTGCATAATCATAACATCATAATTGTAAAAAAAATATAGCATCATATTCATGAATAATACACATAATCTCATGAGATATGTCACATTACCTAATTCATTAGAGGAAAATATAATTTTGGTCCCACCCATCACATCATAACATTTACATAATCATACATGCCACATAGAACCAATAACAATCTTAGTCATAAAATTTCTCATAGAAAGGAAATGGGTTTAATTAGAATTTTATAAAGAATATATTCATGAATAAACATTGGGGTTCAAAAATTATAAATTTAAAAACATATATGGTTTAATAATCATCACACTTGAGTGAAGAAGAAATAATCTCAAGAGTAGTCAAGATGTGAATTGGAAAGAAAAGTTCTTTTGGAAAATCTTTACATTTTTCATAAAACCAGGTTATAAACATGTATATCCTAGAAAATAAAAAGGGAATAAAAATGAAATTATATTTAAGTAACATTAAATTAATATACAAACTAAAATTTGGCATGAAATAGTTATAACCAAAAGAAATAGAGTTGGGTTCGAGAATCCCATTAACTTATGTCCGGATGCATTCTGCACTTGCACATAATGTCATGAATAATAAAAATAGATTAATTAATTACTAAAACCATAACCTATTATAAATTTATTTTATTTATTATAATTTAATTAAGTTCTTTTCTGTCCATTTATATGAGTTATAGAGTTCAATTTCTTTGTTCCATAATTGTTCTTTTCATGGTTTATGGTCGGTTCCCTTGAACATAATTATGGGAGTTCTTGTCAAATAGATTCAAAACTTCATAAGTGGAATGAAATGGTATTAATATAAATCCATTACTTTAAATTATCACATATATCATCTTTTATGATATTAGGATGATTCAATAGATAAAAATTTAATAAAAAATGTTTAATTTATTTTGGTGGTTTTTACGACCATCACAAACTAGTGTAATTTTATTTAATATTATGTTTATATATTGGTTAAAAAACATGATATAACTTATAATATGTATATTAAAATATTATTTAACCATAATAATGGTTTTATGACCATCCTTGAAGGTGGTAATGGAAAATAAAAACTCATCATTCATAAAGGTTGTGAATCGAAACATCACGGACGATGTTTTCATTTTAGGATAAAATGAGAGGAGAAAAGATTTGATGATGGATATTCCATTAAAACAATAAAATTATATTATATATAAGATACTATAGTTATAATTCCACTTTGGATAGGGTAGTTAAGGGGAGTATAAGAAAAGAAAAGAAATTAAAAGATAGGGATTGTGGATTTTACCTCTTAAATGTTGTCTCCTTGAGAACCTCCTTAAGGAACTTGGGTTTGGCCTTTTATTAAGAACAAAAACCCTTGGATGCGGTGTAGAGTCTTGGGAATTTAATTGGGTAAAATGTATACAACCCACAAGGCTTTGAAAGTGTGTATATAAGGGGTGGTGAGAGGTGGTATTTATAAGGGATGAGAGGGGTGTTTTTTATTATTTTATTCATTTGTTTATTATTTTAGATCAATGATATGAATAGTATTGATTCCTATGAATAAATATAGTAAATAGTTCAGGAGGTTATGAACCAATGGGATCTTTCATCATCCATGACTCAAAAATTCATGAATTTGTCTTATACCGTAAATCACCATATTTCATTATTCGCCAAAAAATCAACTATTTCAGAAAAATCCCAAAAAATCACCCTAACCATTTTGCAAAGTTTAGATTTTAAAAATGGACTCAATTTTATAAAAATAATTTTTTAAATATTAGAAATTTCATTATTAATTAAAATCATCATTTATTCTAAAAATATCAATTTTAATATTATAACTGATTTTATGAAACTTTGAAAAATTAATTATAGTATCCTAAAACTATATTTTAATTATAATAAAACAAAATATTAATTTCTTAATATATTTTATGAAAATAAACTTTCTTTTAAATCATTATATTATATATAAAATTTCAAATAATAATTTATGTTTTAAAAAAATACCAACACATAATTTATCATTTTTAAAACATTTATTTACTTATACCATAATATAATTCAATCATATTTTCATTTATAAGATACTTAAATTTTATATATTATTTAATAGGTTATGTTACTTTTATAATTTTTATATTTCTATTCCTAACTTTTATATTTATATTCCTGTGATTAGGTTATTATTCAATCGGTATAGATTCCTAAATTTCTATAAATACCACTTATTTCATTATTTATTTATTAGAATAATTTTTTTTCTGGGTTCTATATGTGATGCATGTGTTTAATGATATAATAATGAGAATTTAGATTCTATTGATAAAAGTTTGGGTCGTTACATTCTTCCCCCCTTATTAAATTTTTCCCTCAAATTTTCATTTTACATACTATGGTGAAAATGGGTAAAGGTATTTTTTCCTATTTTTAACTATTAACTAGAAAAGAAAAATAAAATTATGGGTCTTTAATACTTAGATAATGAGAATATAAAAATTCAAATTTGAACATATAAGGATAGACTTATAAATGAAAAGGATATCCTGACTTGTGATTCCCTAAGTTTTAGTCCAAGTTATCCATGGTGATAGAATTATCCATAAGGTTCTCACTAAATTTTTCTAGTCCTAATTCAAAAAAATAACTTGACCATGATATGATACCAATTATATAAACACTAATTTTTTTTACATAACTATTACATCATTTTAAAGATAAACAACATAATAGTGTTATAAAACCAAGATCCAAAGGTTTAGTGTCTTGGGAAAATTAGGCACATGAATAACTTTCATAATAATAAAACATAAATATTTATTTAAAATAGTCATTTTTATCCCTTTAAATATCACATTATACTTAGTTCATGTATTCACCTAAGGATATGCATAAAAGATAAGAGGTGAGCTAAAATACAAGAGTTTGTATAAGGGTAATGGATCAATAAAACATAGGTGATTATAATCATCATAATCATAACATAAGCATAGTATCATCATCAACATAATGAGGGAAACATTGGATAAAGTCATGGAATGTGGAAATGCATAAAAATAAAACATCATGTACTAGTGGAAAAATATCACACATAGTTTTGAACAAATATTGGATCATGTTCATGCATAACGTATGTGCATAATCTTAATATCATCATTGTGAAAAAATCTAGAATTATGTTTATTCATAATACACATCATCTCATGAGATATATCACATTACCTAATGAATTTTAGGGATATATAATTCTATGCCCACCTGTCACATCATAATATTAACATAATAATGCATTCCACATAGAACGTATAACAATATTAGTCATAAAAAAAACCCATGGAAATGAAATGGGTTGCAGGATAATTTCATAAATCATACATTCATGAATAATATTTGGGGTTCCCAAATGAGAAATGGAAAAACATATATGGTATAAGAACCATCACACTTGAGTGAGGAAGAAACAATCTCAGGAGGAGTCAAGATGTGAATTGGAAAGAATATTTCCTTTGGAAAATATTTACATTTGTCATAAAACCATGTTGGGGATATGGATATCCTTGAAAATAAAAATATAAGAACAATGAAATTTTATTTAAGGAACATTAAAGGGATATAAAAACTAAAATTTTCATGAAAGAGGTATAACCCAAAGAAAGAGAGTTGGGTTTGAGAATCCCCTTACCTTATCTCCTGATGTGTTCTTCACTTCCACTTCAAATAATGAATAATAAATTTTGATTAATTAATTACTAAATACATAAAATCTTATAAATTTATTTTATTTATTATAATTTTATTAAGTTCTTTTATGTAATGACCCAGACTTTTTAAATGATATTTATTTCCTAGATAAATTTTTGTTACATATTAAATAATATTATAAATATAAAAAATAAATTGAAACCAAAAAATATATATATTATTAATAAATATCATTACATTAGTCATATATGAAACCAATTAAAATTCCAAACATTAGAACTGGATAAAGAATATAAAATAGAATAGCTAAATTGAAAAAATAAGGATCGCACCAATCTACTAGAATCATCACCCCCACTGCAAATGCTATAGAAATAAAACAAAATATTATTAAACTAATCAAAATATTATGATAATGATAATATAACCTTAAGAGATATTGTAGTAAATTTTTATTAAATTAATGAAGTGGTATTTATATGGTATAAAGGGAAATGTGACCATTGGGATTCAACCATTATATGATCTTTGGTCAATATGATAGTTGGAATATATACCCTTAGTTGATAATTTTACCATTATAATTAGTGTTTATAAGTAGTAATGACATAGGATAATTGATACATAAAGTAGAATCAATGTCCTCAACTAGTAGAGTCATACTATTTGAAGCCCATTTGTCAGAACATTAGAGGGAGGTATCGTCATCGGGGTTTTCCCTTGACCAATCCCAAGCTAAGCTTAAAAAGGTGAAGCTTGAATGAAATAACCTATGAAAGAATATTACATAAGTGGTTATTACCACTCAGTCGATGTTAGCTGAGGAACCCCATGAAACTACCACCATCTCACACCTTACCCTTAAGTGTATGCAGGTGTAATAAGGGGTTACGTGTCTAGACCTTAGTTACATAATTTTTAAATTCATTGGTATAAAAAAATGTTTATTCCATAAATTCTTCTTAAGAATAGTTTTTCATAATAAAATATAAGTTTAATTGAGATGAATTTGATAATTTTTTGGATTCAAATAAAACATAATTGAATTTTTTCTATAAAATATATATAATTTTTATAATAAACCAAGGTATTATGAATAGTATTTATTTTAATTAAGTGGTCTTTAAAATAACTTTTAATTAAATAATAATTGATAAAATAATTTTATAAAGGCCTTGGAAATTTTTTATAAGTGATAGAAATTTGATTGTGCCTTAAAAACTAATATTTTTAAATAAAGAAGGATTTTATATTTAAAATTATCATATTTAGATATTTTTTCTGATAAAATAACAATAATTTTTGAAATCATAATTTCTAAATTATGTTAGGGTGAATTTATGATAATTTTATAAAAAACGTTATTATTTTTGAGAATAATAAAAAATAAAGTTTTAGGGTTTTTATATATTTTATGACATCATATTTATGTAACAATGATGTAATAATTAATTAAACACAATCCTCAAACTAAAATATGTAATTTTATTAACATTAATTATATTAAAATATTTTATTCAATTTTTAAAACTATAAGTTACTTTGCAAACTCTAAAAAGGAAAAATTGATTTTTAAAACATTACTTTGTAGATTCTTTACTTTTCCATGAAAAAATATGTATTAAATAATGGTGTTCAGTTCTGGAGGATTAAAGTATCATAAAATGTGACCCAAATATCCAAAACCATGAGCAAAAATCATGGGTAAGCCAATGGTTTTTCATTTTCCACAACCTAGTTTTCCAAGACCTGTATTTAAAAATTATTAAATAAATCCTCCACTTATCCTATAAATATCCACACATTTATCCATTTCCCTTCACTAAAAATACATTCTACATGTAGTTCTAGTTATTTTTTCTCCTAAGGAGTCCCCCCAATATGTTCTCAAGCCCCCAAGTCTCCATTCCTAAAGATCTAGGAGTAACTTTTCAAGGTAAGGGAAATCTCCACTTCAATTTTCCACTCAAGAATCATTTTTATGGTATGTATTCCAATTGCAAATAAAATTACTTTTTTCCACTTTTTATTATCCCATTACTGTAATAATTGTATTTTATCAATGGGAGACCCGAGTACCCTCCCATTTTTCACTTTTCTAAAACCATGTTTTATACCTATCATGCTGCCAAATTTTCATCTCAAATTTTCCTATTTTACATTAGAAATTTTCTTTTCCTTTTTATCTTAATATGCAAACCTATTTTATTTTTAATTGGTATTCAAAAAGATTTAAAAATAACTTTTTGATTCGTGGATTTATATATATGAAACCCATTTCCTTTTTTGGGTTAAAAATGAAATAATGATCATGTCTTTAAACTATTTTGTATGCTAATATTTTGATAGGAAACTTGTTATTTATTATCCATTAGTTATTAATGAAATGTTTTATTATGATTTACATGAATCATATAAAATTAATACATATGAATGTTTCACCCTAATGGTGTTCCAATGCATTGGGTAAAGAATTCAATATCTAGAGATGACATGTTTTATGATACCTTGGTGAATAACCCTGGTAATTTTCATTCATGACACCTTACTAATAAGCTTTGGTGATATGCTTATGAATGTATCATTTAAATTTTGTAGCCACATTTTCACGTTATGATTCATGTTCTTATTATTATGATATGTCTCTTTCTCATACATTATCATTATGACTTATAATCTTATTGTTTCTTAAGATCACATGTTACATGTCTCTCTTGTTTATTCCATTACTGGGATTCACGCTCACCCATTTACTTTGATGTATATCCCTGGGTTATGAGATGTAGTAAATATAAATTTGGTTGAACCCATAAACATGTATTTCAAGTGAATTTAGAATAATGTTTTAAGTTTTCATGTATTATGTAACTTTTATCCAAGAAAATAAAATTATAAAGATTATATTTTTTTACCATGTAATGAAAAGTTGTGTAATAAAAAAAGGTAGGATTCTATAGTTTGTGGACATTTTGATGGGTTATAGAGTTCAACTTCGTCATTCCAAGAGTGTTTGTTTCATGGTTTTTGATCGGTTCCCTTGAGTATAATTATAAGAGTTCTTTTAAAATTGAATAAAAACACCATAAGTGGAATTAAATGGTATTAATATACATCCAATATTTCAAATTATCTCATATATCATTTTTTCAAATATGAGGATGATTCATTAGATAAAACAATAATTAAAAATATTTAATTTACTTGGGCGGTTTTTATGACCATCATGAACTAGTATAATTTTATTTAATATTATTTATAAATATTAGTTATAGAACAAGATAAAACTTATAATATGTATATTACAATCTTATTAAACAATAATAATGGTTTTATGATCAGCCTTGAAGGCAGCAATGGAAAATGAAAACCATAATCCACAAAGGTGATGAATCGATACATCACCGACAATGTTTTCATGTTTAGAATAAAATAAGAGGAAATATTTGATGATGGATATTACATTAACAAAATATCATTCCAGGGTATATAAGATACTAGAGTTATCATTCCACTTTTTATAGGAGAGTTAAAGAGAGGATAAGAAAAGGAAATAAATTAAAAGAGAGGGATTGAGGATTTTACCTCTTGAATGATGTCTCCTTGAGAACATCCTTAAGGCACTTGGGTTTGGTACTTTGTTGATACCATCATCCCTCATACGTGGGGAAGAGTCTTGGTAAGTTAATTGGATAGAATTTATACATTTATAATGGAAGAGAGGGGTGTTTTTTGATTATTTTATTCACTTGTTTATTATTTTTTCCCAATACTATCAATAGTGTTGATTCCTATAACTAAATACAGTAAATGGTTTAGGATATTTCAAACCAATGGGTTCTTACATTATCCATACATCATCCATGGCTTGAAAATTCATGTATTTATCTTATACCATGAATTACTATATTTCACTATTCATCAAAAATTAAAATATTTTAAAAATGCCAAAAAATTACCTTAACCTTTATTATATATGTAGATTTCAAAAATGGACTCCATTTTATGAAAATAACTTTATAAATATAATAATTTTCATTTTTAATTAAAGTCATCACTTATTCAAAAAATATCAATTTTTGATATTATAATTGATTTTATGATACTTTGAAATTTTAATTATTGTCTCATAAAATTATCTTATAATTATAATAAAAAAATATTAATTTATGAATATATTTTATAAAAATAAATTTTCTTTTAAATCATTATAATATTTATAAATTTGTAAATAATCATTTACATTTTACAAAAATACCACCACTTAATTTATTATTTTTAAAACATTTATTTACTTATACCATTATATAATTATATCATATTTTCATTTATAAGATACCTAAATTTTAGATATTCTTTTATAGGTGAGGTTACTATTTTAATGGTTGGATTACTATTTCTATTATTCATATTACTATTCCAATAGTTAGGTTACTATTTCATCAGTACGAGTTCTTTAATTTCTATAAATACCACTTATTTCATTTTTCATTTATAAGAATAGTGTTTTTATTGGTTTATCTATGTGATGAATGTGTTTTATGACATAATTATGAGAAGGGTAATTCCATTGATAAAATTTTGGGTTGTTATAGAAGGTCTCCCAGATATGTAGAAAATGGGTGACCTTTATCGGCCTATCCACAATGACCCATATTGTGTCACTACATCAGGGTGACATTGGTAACCTAGTCATGAAATCCATGGCCACATAATCTCATTTCCAATCAGGAATGGGTGATTATTGTAAAATTATAACTTTTCACTGGTGTTCTTCTTTCACCTGCTGACAAGTGGAATACTGAGTAACAAAACCAGTTATCTCTCATTTTATACAAGGCCACTAATACTAGTGTCACAAATCCCAATACATCTTGGTGAAACAAGGATGCACTGACTAAGTAGAGGCATTAAATTCTCTCATCAATTCCTCATTCATATCTATTGGGACCCAAAAAGGACCATGAATACGTATAATTTTATCCTCACCAATTGTCCAACTAGGTGGTGGATTTTTACCTACCATGCTCTTTTTATGACTAAGGCTTCAAAATATGATAATTTTCTCATCATCACCCTATCTATAAGTGTGTAAGTCACTCCTGAGGATGAGAGAAAATTCTTTATTTGACTATCCTACATCTCCAAGTTAATTTCATAGAACAAGGCCATTAATTTCCATTAACTACTAGCCTCTTGTACAAATTTTGTTTGATTCTTACAAGTTAGAGAATCAGCTACTGTATTTCCTTTACCAGAAGTATAGTCTATCTCAGAATTGAAAAATTAGAGATATTCAATCCAGCTTCTCTTTATAATACTCAAATCATTGTAGTGTAAATATGTAATTGGTGATTTTTTGATATGTGAACGCCAAAAAATACTCTCTCAGAAAATAGTTCCTCCAAAAATGCAAGGTATAAAAAATGGTAGCTAACTCAAGGTCATGCATTGAAAAATTATACTCACAAGTTATCAACTAGAGAGGTTCGTACTCTATGACTCAATCCCTCTGCATTAAAACTACTCCTAGCCTGATTCCTGATGCATCATAATATAGATCTGGTAAAATCATGATCGGTGTTGAAGTCAACGCTCCCTTTATTTCTTAAAATACCTTTTCACACACTTTAAACCATATAAATTTCAACCCCCTTTTGGTTAAACCAATGAGATGTATAGATATACATGAGAAGTCTTGGATGAAGTGTTTGTAATAACCATACAGGCCTATGAAACTCCATATTTCAAATACATTCTTGGTATTCTCCTAAGAAACCACAGTACTTGCCTTCTTTGGGTCCACCAACACTCCTATATTTGAGATGATTTGACCCAAGAATTGAAATTTGTCCATCCAAAAATGATGTTTTATGATCTGGGAATATAACATACACTCTCTCAATGTATTCAGAATGATTTCAAGGTGTTTATCTTGATCGTTTCGATTATGATAATACACCAAGATGTCATCCACAAAAATCACCATGAAAGAATCTAAATACAAGTTTAAAACCTAATTCATGAGGGCCATGAAAATAGAAAGTGTGTTCATGAGACCGAATGATATAACTAGATACTCATAAAGACCATACCTACAACAGAAATTTGCATGAGTTATATCTATCGGCCTGACACACACCTGGTGATAACCCAACCTCAAATCAATTTTCATGAAAACCCAATCTCCTCAGAGTTGTTCGAATAGGCCATCTATACAGAGCAAGAGGTACTAATTCTTAACTATCAACTGATTCAATTTTCAATATTCCACACATAAATGAAAATTTCCATCTATCTTCTTGGTGAAAATGACTGATGAATCCCACAAAGAAGTATTGGGTTATATAAATCCCTTTTCTTACAAGTCCTTTAGCTGCCTCTTGAGATCCTTCAACTTCATAGTCACCATCCTATAAGGATGAATGGATATTTGTGTAACTCTAGGAACTATATTGATGAAAAAATCTACCTTTTTTTGAGAGGTAGTCTTGAAAAGTCATCTGGGAAAACATCCCTAAATTAATCTAAAATTGTATGTAAATATATTTTGCATTTTTCCTGATCATCCAGATATGAGCTAGCAATCTGGGTTATCACCCTACCTAGCTCATGATGCTTGGGTCCAATTCAACTCTCCTGGACAACCCATTCACCCTTGTGAATAAAGACCCCACCCTCTAATGATTTTAAATTCACCCTTCAATGATAGTAGTCAATATAAGTGTGATAGGGAACTAACCATTCAATCCTAAGAATCATATTAAACCTTTCCATGTTAGGGTAAAAGAGGTCCCATACAAAGAAACACCCACCTATCTTAAGGGTGAACTCCCTTCACTAGCATACACTCTTGGATTGAATCCCCAATGAAGTATAGAGTGTCATCATTCCATAGGAAAAATGAACATCAAGCCCAAGGATCACCACAATAGGCACAGATATGAAGGAATGAGAATAACCTATATCAAAAAGAACATGTACTAACATAGTGGATACCAGAAAAGAACCTCCACTATAGATGGTCTGGTTTTCTAATCCTTAGGTATTGATTGCACTGCATACATTTTTCCTAATTCTCGACCCTAAGAAACAACCTGACTACCCCAAGTAGGCCCGCTCTAGTGTCGTTGTAAATCTAGTGTCTTGCTACCCTAGCCACGACCACCACCTCATCTTGTTCAATTAATTGTACTCCATCTCCCTGGTTGATGAGAAGCTACTGACCCCACTCATGAATTTAGATTTTATGCATACCCTCTCTCATTGGATATTGGAGGGAAGGTCCTATAAAACCACTATATATAGTCTATCCATCCATAGTCTTGGCACCCAACTAGGTTCTTATCACATTGTATCCTCATGTGTCCCTACCTCTCACACTAGTTATAGAAAATAAAACTACTAGTACTCATGCCCTGGTTGGTATTCCCCTTATGAGAGTTCTCAAAGCATTACTTCCTTCCCCATGACATTTATCCACTGGTTCAAGAAGCTGAACTACCCAACTATGCACTCCAATATTCTCTCTATCTTTTTTTAGTAATCAATACCCAATTTAATAATTCATATATAGTATCCAACTGAAAAACATTCACCTACGATTGAATGGCATGCTTGAGCCCTTCCTTAAAGTGACTCACCCTAAACAGCCCATCGGCAATATAGATAGGGGTAAATTGATGAATCTCTATGAAGTGAGCAAAATATTCCATAACATATATAGCACCCTACTCTAGATGCATAAAATTCGTGGCTCGTTCATCCCTCAAAGTATATAAGAAAAAGTAGTCGTAAAAATTAGATTGGAAATCCATTTAAACCATATCCTGATACCTATAATCCTAGTTAAATACATACCACCAATTCTTGGTGGATCCATGAAGGAGATACATCATGAAATTAACCCTATTATATAGAGTCATTTGCACATTCTTGAAGATAGATAGGACATTCTTAAGCCATATCTCAACAACATAGGGGCTACTATCCCTCAAGAAATTGGGTGGGTCTACTACTTGAAATCATTCATCAACTATTCCATAGTCGAGGGAATATATGGGGATACCTAAACAATCTGTATAAATTTTTATAAACCTTATTGGAATTAGGCATCAGCACCCATATTTGGTGTAATAGGAGGTGCCACAAGGGGCACTATTGGAGGTTCTACTGGTGGCCTAAGGCCCACCACCTCTAGATCATGGTCATATCCACCCTCCTAGAACACAACTTAATGCTATCATGGTGGTATACCTCTATCTATCATGGCATAATGAATAAAATATTAGTTCTATAAGGTTTCTAAAATGATGCATGGTCAATGATTCCTATCCATACTAAGCCAATAAAAAATGAAATCCAACATAAAAAATAATAGTAACTTTACATATCATGTGTTTCAACCAATGGTAGAATAAAATCAACTGTAAGAGGCATAAAACATACCAACATATCCCATCCTAGGAAGTTTGGATTTTTACCAATACTTGGGTTAGAAAATCCAAGGCATAGTCTCATTACCAAATTCCAAATATTTCCTAATCTTATATCCAATATTCCCAAATGAAAATAAAAAAAGAAAAGAAACCCTCTGATTCCACTTTGTAACATCCTGACCCGAGATCCACTAAACGGTGATCTGAGATGGTGGTTCATAAGGCCTCAAAAAATCCTCCCTATAATCAATGTAACACAATGGTATCATAAATAAACATAAGGCGGAAGCACAATATCGAGAATCAATGGAATATAAAACATTCAGACCATAATAATAATAATAATCATAGCCTAGGTTGGCATCATATAAAAAATTATGTGTATGTCATAGAGATATACATAATATAGGCAATACATGGAAGCAGGCATCTAGTACAATACATGTATCAAAAGTACAAAAATACCAAAAGAAACTATATCTAGGTATCATCATGATCCATAGCCTGGTCTTATGCTCCCCTTATCCTATGAAATAATCAATCAATCATCTCAAATATGTGGCTTTCCCCTATCCCTACCTACATCCAAGAAGTCTATCTGGGTACCAAATGGCAGCCTGAACAGAGTGTTAGATAACACTCAGTATGTCACCACCAATGGTGTCTATAATGAGTCCAGTCTATACATATCATCTGATGTAGTGTGATGATGTAATGGGATTAAAATTAATAAAATTATAAGTGACATTTTCCAACCTATCAAGGATCACTTTTATCAATAATCTAGATAATAAGGGATAACTGTAAAGCATGGTAATCTCTATCAACAGACTACATTGTGTAATAAAGTTTCAGGCTTACACAAGCCAAGATCCAAGGAGTAGAAATTTCCAAGGCATCCTAGTAGTCCATATCCAAGGATTAAAAATTTCATAGGCATACTAATAGGTTTGATCCAAGGTGTAATAACCAAGCCATCCAAGTAATTCAGATCCAAGGAGTAGAAATGTCCAAGGCATCCAAATAGGATGGATCGAATTAATAGAAATGCACATGGTATCCAAGTAGGCTAGATCCAAGGAGTATAAATTTATAAGGCATCCAAGTAGGCTATATCTAAGGAATATATATGTCCAAGGCATCAAAGTATCTCAGATCCATGGAGCATAAATTTCCATAGCATCCAAGCAAGTCATATCCATGGAGTAGAAATGTCTATAGCATCCAATAGGGTCATTAGTTCCATAAAGAGAACCCCATTATCATCATAACCATTTAATAAACCATTTAATTGATAATTTCATTAATCCATTCATATGAATTTACCACTCCAATCGCACGGTGCATCAAATTAAAAGTTCTCTTCTAATCTAGCTGACAAGGTAGTTAAATATTGCCAGGGTCGATCCCATAGTAAAATAGAAAAAGTAATAAACAATGAAAATCAGTGAGTCTCAACCAATTATCCTAATAAAATTTTTTGAATGGAACGAGAGGAAAAAGTGAAACAATTTGCAAAAATTAAATTAAAACAAAATAATAAACCTAAAAATTAGAAAACAAATGTTTTGGGGTTGCAACTTGATTAGGGTATCTTTTAAAAATTGTTCTTTATTTTTCAAATTATTTATTAAATACATTTACCATGTGGAATCAATTAAAATACCATTTCCTGGACTAATAGCAAGAATTTTTGTATTTAAACACCAATACCTTGGTCTGGTGATTGAATATTCAAATCCACATCAAGATTATCACCCCAAAAATAGTGGAAATGGGCTCACCCAATGGTCATGGGTTCACCTATTATAACTCCTTTAATTTCCCTAGTTGTTTCATTCTTGGTCTGATATAGAAGAACTGGTGTAATGGAAAAAAATCATTAATATAATTATAAATTAAAAAAATAATGATAATAGAAAAAACTACCGAATTTATTTTGCATAATACCCATAATCGTATTAAAACCCCAATACAAGAAACTAATTCTATTATTACCATGGTCATGGTGTGCAGGTTAAGTAGAAAATCAACCCCAACCATGGATATAATAAAAAATAAGAGGGAAAATTAATTACATTAAAATAGAATTGAAAACACAAAGAAACCCCAAATTTGGATTTGGGGGTGATCCATAGATAGAGAAGCAACACCACCCCCTTGGATGTCCAACCAGAAACTTGAAATATTATCTCTATTTTTATAGAAAATTAAAACTACACGGTGTGCACCAAAAATTACATTCCATGTACATGGGTCAACTAATTATGGCCTCGTTTTCTTTACTAGTAGGTGATCCTCCACACCGCCCATTGAATTTGAAGTGTTAGCAGCTGGTTGGTGAGAGTACATGGCATGTTGCACTGATTGTTCACTCTAGTCAGCTACATGGGTGTGTACTCGGTCGGTTCAGACCATGTCTCTGCAAGGTTACATGTCATGTTTTTATAAAGTACACATCGTGTATATCTTAATTTTTATTTTTATTACTCCTAATTTGTGACTTTAATTGGAATCTCCTGAAAAATCAGCAAGAATACTGAAATAAATAATTTTATCCACAAAACAACATATATCTAGTTAAAACATGTTTTTATACTCAATAAAATGTATGAAAAGGTAAGAACATATCAGGAACATCAAACTCCCCCACACTTAGTCGTTTGTTTTCTCTCAAGAAAAACTGAAACATCTAATCAAACAAATCCATACTCTAAAAAGGGAAGAATTCAACTAATTATAGTTATAAATATTATATCTATATTAGAGGATTTTAAAAGGAACAAAATGAATTTCAATTCCCAATATATTCTAATCATGCCTCTTGTATATTTCAATTAAATTATTTCATCCTCTTTTAGTTACATTTTTCAACTTTTCACAAATATACATGCTACTTGATGATTTACCTCACCAAAAAAAGACACACTCGTCACTCAAGATCAGTTAATTAGAGTTATTCTCAATATTAAGTATATACACTCTATCCATAGGCTTTCAAGTATTCTGATTCTCCACTTAGAAATTAAATCAAAAAAATCATGAGGCCTTTCAATGAGGTTCAAATTTTTCCAAGGATAAGTTTAGTTAGGTAATGATGTGAAAAATAATCTTAGAGGCATGAAAAAGGAGACTGAATTCATAAACAATAAAGCATGATATTCAATAATAAATCTCAATGAAAATGACTCCCCCTCAATATCTGTCAAATTGCAACATCACCAAGATATTCCCTTGCTAAAATGGGTTCTCAAACCATCAATAAGCATAATGAATGAATTTGGACCACTTTTTAATTTTTCATCATTTTTTTGGAAGGGACCACATAGGAATACAATGAATACTGGTTTCAAAACCCTTCTATCCAAATGAAAAAAAGAAACTTTCCACCACACTTAATTTCATGGTTTCTCACCAAAATATACCATGAATAGCCAAACTTCCTCTTAAAAAACAAATGAATAATCAAGCACTATTATCAAAGAATTAGGGTATGAAGGATAAATAGTCTTGTATGTGGCTTCTTATCAAGTCAGATCATGGTTTATATGGGTTTCATAGAGGTCATATATAGGGTGAGTATCAAGGTCAAAGGGGATGAAAATATCAATCAAATGCCTCAATAATTTTTAATGTGAGTCAAAATCTTCATGTTTTGAAGAGAAATAATTTCAAGTTCTAGTTTTCATGTGTATCCCAAGAATTTCTCAAGAAATAGGGTATAATAAAGAATATGAAAAAGGGATCAAAATAACTTCTAGGGATAAGGAAAATAATGGGTCAATCAGGTGATGATATGAATAAAAATGATTGGTCTAATAAATGAAAAAGGTCAAGAATTTAAATCAAAAATCAAAATATATAAGTAATCACTTTAAAATACTTTTAAAATAAAAATAAAAATGTAACTATTAAAATTCCCATCTATGTATTTATTATTTATAATTATAATTAATCAAAAAAATTACACATTTTAAAATATTACATCTATTTAATGATGTCACCTATATTATTTTAAGGGAAAAGACTTGTGTAGTCAAGAGATTATCCCCCACACTTAATGATCCACAAGGTCCTATAAGTGAAACACTAAATAATAGAAGAGGATGTGGAGAAATACAATAAGGAAATGGGACAAAGAGCAGTAAAAGAGTAATATAAAGAAAAGTAAGGAAAATAAACACCAAAATAATACACCCCTTATGGTGGTATCTAAAATATAGAAATAATTAACATCGTTGATAAAAATACAAACAATAAAAGGAACCTAATGATTAGAGAGCTTATCAGTGGCTATCTAATGAGATGAATGGATCTTGATTCAGAGGTCGAATGAAGACATGGCTTCAAAACCTAGGTGAATCTTAGAGGGGAGTTCAAATGGGAGGAGAAGGAGGTTATGTCCAATTGGAAAAGAAGATGAAAATATGTGGTTTAGGTTATAATTATTTTAATGGAAAATGATAATTTTTCTAATTTTAAGAGGTCACACGGTTTATATGTATGGTTTTCCAAACCGTGTACAAACCATGAACCCAACTCTATCTTAAGATACCCCTCACATGGGCTAGCCACATGGTTTGGATAACCATGTTCAACCCATGAAAAACCTATCTATTAAGTGATATTCCACACATTTATGGGAATATATCTTGGGTTTCATGGTTAGAGAAAATCATTTGGCCCTCTGTTGTGCATTGAAACACCCAGCATGGTTTAATCAAACCATGTGGCTTGGGCGGCACGCTTTCTACCAACTGTGCGAACTAGTTATTTTATCTAAAAGGAGAGGCACTGGACTCCAAAAAATCCTTGTACACCCTTGACCCTTGTTTCCTACATAGAATTACTATGAATTCATTTAAGGGTAAAACCAAGGAACTAAACTAAAATTAAAATCATGTGTACCTCGAAGAAAAACTAGGTTCTTACAATGCATGTCACATAGAAAAAATTAAGAAAACAATATCAAATTGTTTTTCAGAATTAGTAAAATTATGCATAATTCATTTTAGATGTATAGTAATCAACCTCACATAAATTCGATACGTGATATAGTTGGTATGACTCCAAGGGATAGTTTTCAATATAAAAGTGTCATTTTAGGGTAAAACATGCATCATATAGGCAAAATTGAAAAAAAAATGATCTCAGATTGTATTGAAAATTTAGGAAAATGATCCATAATTAATTTTTTGAATGTAGTAATTAATAATATGTCAATCTAATATATTATGTGGCTGGTATGACTCCAAGTTCATGTTCTCAATATAAAAGTATCATTTTAGTGTAAAATGTGTGTCACATATCCAAAACCAAGTAAATGATCTTGATTTGTCTTGAAACTATAATAAAATGATCCATAGTTCATTTTTTCATTTAGTAATCAACCGCACATCAATCCAATACATGATGTGGTAAGTATGACAAGAAGTTTGTGTTTTCAATATAAAAGTGTCATTTTAGTTTAAAACATATTCCACATATCCAAAACTGAAAAAACAAGATCAAATTGTCTTAGAACTTTAGTAAAATGATCTATAATATATTTGTGATGTGTATAAATAGACTTCACTTAAATTCTAAAAATTATGTTGTTGTATGACTCGAGGTGTGTGTTTTCAATATAAGTGTCATTTTAGTTAAAAATATGTGTCACAAAGGAAAAAATGATAAAATGATCTATTATTGTTTTAAAACTTTAGAAAAATGATCCATATTTCATTTTATATGTGTATGAATCGAACACAAATCAATCTAACACATTATGTGGTCGGTATGACTCAAAGTGTGTGTTTTCAATATACAAGTGTCATTCTAGTATTAAACATGTGTCACATTTCCAAAACTGAGAAAATGACCTCAAATTGATTTAAAAAAATTTGAAAACATGTTGTAATTCATTTTTCCTCTATAATAATAGACCACATATCAATATGGAACATAATGTGTCGATTATGACTCCAAGTGCGTGTTTTCAATATAAAAGTGTCATTTTAGTGTAAAACACATGTCACATAGCCAAAACTGAGTAAACAATATCATAGTATCCTGAAACTTAAGTAAAATGATCTATAATTCATTTTTTTTAGGTAGGAATTAACCTCACATAAATCTAATACATTATGTGTCTGGTATTACTCAAAGTTCATGTTCTCAATATAAAAGTATCATTTTAGTTTAAAACATGTGTTGCATAGCCAAAACTAAGAAAAAAATCTCAAAATGTCTTGAAACCTTAGGAAAACAATAAATAATCTATTTTTGATGTGTAGTAATTGAATTCACATCAATCTGACACACGATGTGGCCAGTATGACTCAAAGTGTTTGTTTTCAATATAAGTGTCATTTTAGTTTAAAAAGTGTGCTTCATAGACAAAACCAATAAAACAAGCTTAAATTGTTTCCAAAATTTATGAAACCAATCCATAATTCATATGAAATGTGTAGGAATTGAAAACACATAAATCTGACTCATGATGTAGTCAGTATGACTCCAAGTATGAGTTTTCAATATAAATGTATCATTTTTGTGTTAAATGAATGCCACATATAAAAATTGATAAAATAAACTCATATTATCTTGAAACTTTATAAAAATGATCTGTAATTCATTTGTGGCATGTAGGAATCAAACTCATGTTAATCTGACACATGAAATGGCCGGTATGACTCCAAGTGCATTTTTTTAATATAAAAGTTTCATTTTAGTGTAAAATGCACATCACATAGGAAAAACCTGAGTAAACAAGCTCATATTGACATGAAACATTAGTAAAATGATCCATAATTCATTTCTTTCATTTAGGAATTGACCTCATGTCAATCCAACACATGATGTTTTTGGTATGACTCAAAGTTTTTGTTTTCAATATAAAAGTGTCATTTTAGTTTAAAACATGTGTCATATAGCCAACACTGAGAAAATGATCTCAAATATAAACTTCAGTAAAATAATACATAATCCATTTTTAATGTGTATGAATCGAACACATGTCAATATGACACACAATGTGGCTGGTATTACTCAAAGTGCATGTTTTCAATATAAGTCTCATTTTAGTTTAAAAACATGTCACATAACCAAAACCGAGTAAACAAACTTGGATTGTTTTCAAAATTTAAGAAAAAAATATATAATTCATTTGATATGTTTAAGAATTTATCACACATAAATATGACACACAATGTGACCGGTGTGACTCTAAGTGTGTGTTTTCAATATAAAAGTGTCATTTTAGTGTAAAATGCATGTCACATATCCAAAACTGAGAAAATGAGCTCAGATTGTCTTGAAATTTTAGGACAATGATCCATAATTCATTTGTGGTATGTAGGAATTTATCACACATCAACCCAACATATGATGTGGTGAGTATGACTCCATGTAATATCACGTCCCAAACCACGAGGTTCGAGTCAGAGTGCCACATGACCTTAAACGCACCTCCATGTAAGCTAGAGGCTACCGATTAGTAGTGAGGGTCTTGAGTGGAACTATGAGGAGACTATACCCTCCATCAAAGGGAACAAAAGAAATAAATAATCAATATAATAAATAAATTAAATAATCAGAGTACATGCAGAAAAATGAAGATGACATATATGATATGATAACCAAAAAAACAAGGATCCCATGTACATGTAAAGCTAGTAAATAAAGGAAACAATAGACATCCCACCTGAACACTATCCTGTAATGACCACATCCTCCAAATCCACCTACTCAACCATACACCATAGGGAATTTTCCCTTCACCAGTTCGCTGGTCATGAAGTCTAAAAGTGCATCAAAATTCCCAGAGTAGGGTGTGAGTACAGGACTTGGTATGACACCACCAATATCCCTTAACAATAGTGCATAAAATATAAAAGTCCATTTCATGGACATAAATAGGGTACAAATATAAAAAATATATATAACATAAGTACCAAACACATTTTGGGTCCTCGAGGACTGGGTCTACCTATTTTGGCACCATTACAGGAGAAAAATATTTGCTTCAGCATAATGTCGGTAGGAACATCACCATCCATGTCTGATATGTCCCCCTCCTTAATGGGATAGTTCCCAAAACATGTTTGATACATACCTTGGAGGAGATATCCCATATACATACCGATTAATATCTTACACAAACCTCTCAGAATGGGATAGTCTATATAGCACCACTTACATCAACTGCAAATACAAAACAGTACATGAAAACATGTATATAATATGACAGATCAATATCATGCTAAACAAGCAAGTATAACCATTTGAACAATCTATGTTCAAGAAACACAAGCACAAGTCAAGGTTACACACACACATATTATGTGATCAAGCATCAAACATAGGTCCCATGGGCTACACATGCACACCAAACAGTCATGCCAATAACCCTTAATAAAATATATGCTAAAATTAGGGGCTTTCTACACATATGTTTTACACTAAGCTACATGATCACACCAAAAATCATGTCAATAACCTATAAATAATGTTCCAATGTTAAGGAATTATTACACATAGATTTTACATTGGGATAAACATGAACGCCAACAACTATGCCAATAACCAATATAAATCATGCAATAATGTCAAGTAATCCCTACCTTATGTGAAATGAATATTGACAACAATGGTTGAAATTAAAATTTAACTAAACCAATAAAACCTTGTTTCCTTTAGATATAAAATTAGGTTTAAAATTATGCTCATCAATATGAACCCACTGACACCAACTCTGCATCCATCTGAACAATATCGGAGAACATATTGAGGAGAGAAGTTTGAAAAAAAGAATAATTGAGTGGGGATATAGATATTGGATAATGGCATGAGGAGTAAGGGTAAATCCCTTATGGGTTGTGCCATCCTTATATATTTTTTTTTTCAATTGAAATTTCATTCATCAAATTATTATTATTAATTTTTTAATTCATTAATTCTTATTTCAAAATTCATCCAGGAATTACCCATGAAACCTCCAATTACCTTGTCTTTTGTATATCATTCCTTTCCCCCTTCAATAATTTATTTTAATTTATTTTTCTTCATCTTAAATCAATTTTTTTTTACAACAACAAAAAAACATGTAATTTTTATTCAATGAAAAGAGAGATTACAAGAATAACAATGTCTGAATGGATAGACCAAGAGAAGAGGAAAAATCAATGGGGCCTAAAATATTGGAGACCAAGGGCATCTACTCTATTGATATTCACACCTTCCGGTTTCAAACTTTTTATATCATAAAAAAACAATCTCTTAGTACCAGGAATGTTGATTAAGGAAAGGTAGTCTGCAGCCATATTACCTTCGTGCCAGATATATGAAACTTTTATATTAACGTCGATGATGATTTTTCACTTTCTAACAATATAATAAATAGATCAAGGAATAGAACCTTTTCCGGTTATAGCATTATATAAAATTCTTGAATCTGTTTTAGCTTTAGAAATATGAAGATTTCTTTGCAAGAATATGTTAAGACCAGTAAACATGTCCATCACCTCAGCAAATAAGGAATCACATTGTCCCATTCTAATATAAAAGGCCAAGATAGTCGATCCACTGGTGTACCATATAATTCCTCCTCTATGACTCTAGCCAAAAAATATAAGATCCATCACTGTTAAATTTTAGTCCCCTTGGAGGAGGATTCCAACATATCCAGCTGCCTTGATGAAGAGAAGCAGATCCAGATGTCTGAGAGCATAAGAATTTCTGCAAAGAAGGAGCCTCGTTCCACTTTCCAAAATCCCTGATAAAATCAATGAGTAGATTTTTTATCCTGCATATAATCATCCTACCATTAGAAGAAATACCCTCATAAATGAACTGATTTCTCACCTGCCACAGACACCAACACCCATCCCGTAAAATGACAACATGTGCCATTCTTTCAGAACTACCAACACCTGATACATGAAACCATCAATCAATAAAGTATTAATTGGACATAAATGGAGATTAAAGGGCAGTTAATATATATTACATAACTTATTTTATTACATAACTTATTTTATTCATCTTTCTGCCCACTTAAGTCCATTTAATCCAATTAATCTTTCATTAAATATGTTTTAATCCATCCTTATATATATATATAACTCATATATATATAAATGTTATATATACACACACACATGTCCATATATACATAAATACACTTGCACATATACATACATATATATATATTTGACCCATATATATACACATATGTATATACATATATACACCTGTACATGTATATATATATCCCATATATATACACATTATATATATACACACCAAAATTATTTTTCCTAATTTAATAATAAAAATAACAATATTTTTTTATTATTATTATTAAATCACTGTCATTATTGTCTCCATAACCATTTCAAGAAGAATATCCATTAAATATAGAATAGTAAATAAATTTTTATTAACTACACAACTGTATTTATTTAACATAAGTAATGATAGCAACATTATTAATTTTTTCACTTATTACTTTCATCATAACATAATTATTAATTATGGAAGTATATTTTCCATTTTTTCATTTGGAAAAAATAATAATAATACAATTATTATTACTATTATTATTTAAACTTCCCAATAAAAATCTGGGTGCCAATTATTATTACCCTTATGTGCGATGTTACTAAACACCCAACGCACACAAAACTTATGTCATTCCTAAGGTAAAATTTTTATTATAGGCCTAATGAAAGTCACGTATTTTCAATCAGAAACACTTTTTGAGAGATATTTAATTTTTTCAAAAAAATTATAATAAACATATTAAATAAGTTACCCTCATGTGAAATTTATCCAAACACCTAAAGTGCACAAATGTTATGTCATGACTAAGTTAAACCCTACATCTTGGACCTGATGGTGGTATCTAATTTCTCATATGAGATACTATTTGGGAGTTATTTTATTTTTCAGAAAAATCATGCATGTGTAATATAATATATTTAATATTTTTATTTTATCAATATCGAGGCTCTACGGACCCCAGAATTCCACGTTAAATCAGCACCAAAATCTAAAAATATTCCATAGAATATTCCAATGTTTTAATAGATATTTTACCATTTCACAAATCTATAATAAAAGTATTGAAAAATTAAATTTTTCATACGAAAAAAACTTCTAATTTATTAATAAAAGATGATTTTGTTATCATTTTAAATTGATGATATTATAATTTTCCTCACTATAATTATTCTCATCCTCGAGAAGCGCTTCAAATCATTGAACCACTACTCCCTGCCATAGGAATTTTCATATTAAAATTAAAACATTTTTAATAAAAACATTTTTAATTCCACCATAGGTGTTTACCATCAACGCATTCTAATTTCATTCGACCTCATTGAAAGGAACACATTAAAAAATTACTACTTGTTCAAGTCTTAAGTCCATATTATTAATATCTACATGTTAGTCACATCCACAAAGATAAAATCGAGCATTGAATACAACATTATTAAATAAAAGAACAGTGGAAATAATGCACTGAGGCACATATCACAATTTCAATAGGAATCTAAATATTTGGGAACTATTTAATGAAAGAAACAAGTGTATATGACATGTGAACCAACGTGCTTAAAATTATGAATGAATACACACCAAATCCCATAAATAAAATATCTACATCATGTGCATCACCCAAGGTGAATTTAATAAATAATAACAATAAAACATAATTTCCCCAATTTATGGAAATTCAGAGGTCTACTGTTTAGTGCTAATAATACACTGATATAGTTCCCATGCCCAAGTCCCAACCATTCTATGTCTTGTGTATCCTATCCAAGATCAAGGAAAATATAAAAGACAAGTTAGTTAATCATGATCCTATGATACCATTTTGTAACATTCTGACCTGAACCACTGGGTCCGAGGCAGAGTGTCACATGACTTCAGTCGCACTTCCCCATACCCCAAAGGTTATCGACTAGCAGCGAGGGTATTGAAAGGAACCATTAGAAGAATATAACCTCTATCAGAGTGCATATAATAAATAAATAACAAATAAATTAAATAATCAGAGTACATGTGGAAAACTAAATGTGACATACATGATATAATAATTGAAATGAAACAAGGATCCCAGATACATGAAAAGCTAGTAAATAAAGGTATCATTAGATGTATCACCTAAACTCCATCCAAAAATGACCACATCCTCTGAATCCACCTGCTCAACCATCCACCATAGGGCCTTTTCTCTACACTGGGTATTTGGTCATGAAGTTTACAAGTGCACTGAAATGCCCAAGTATGGTGTGAGTACAAGACTCAGTAGGACACCACCAACAACCCTTAACATCATTGCATAAAATATACAAGTGCATTTTATGGACATAAATAGGGTACAGATATAAAAATAATATATCACACAAGTACCAAACACATGTTGAGTCCTCAGGGAATGGATCTACCTGCTATGGAATAATGTTAGTGGGAACGTCACCAACCATGTCTAAAACATCTCCCTCCTCGATAGGATAGTTTACAAAACACATTTGAAACATCTATTGGAAGGGATAACCCATGTATGTTCTGATCAATATCTCACACGTCTTTCTCAGAAGGGGATAGTCTGTATGGAACCACCTATATCAACTACAGAGAAAAAATAGTACTTGCAAACATGTATATAATATGATGGATCAATATCACGCCAAACAAGTTGTATAATTTTCTAAACAATCCATGTGAAAAAAATACAAGCACAAGTAAAATTTACACACACAAACACACCTCATGTGATCAAGCATCAATCATAGGTCTCACAGGTCACACACGCATGAAAAAGAGTCATGCCAATAACCCTTAATAAAATATATGCTAAAATAAAGGGCTTTTTAGACATATGTGTCATATTGGGATACACATGCACGCCAACAAACATGTAAATAAAGTATATAAATCATGTTCTAATGTCAAGGAATTCCTACACATAGTTTTAGCACTAGGATATACACATACGCCAAAAACTATGCCAATAACCAATATAAATCATGCACTAATGTCAATGAATTCCTGCCTTAAATGCAATGATGATTGAAGAAAATGGTTGACATCCAAATTTAACTATGCCATCGAAACCTCGTTGCCTTTAGAAAAAAAAATTTGGTTTAAAATTCAACTCATTAAGACAAACCCAAAAACACTTATGGAACATCAATCCAATAAATTAAGGAGAATATATTTAGGAGATAAGTTTAGAAAAAATAATAAAATAAAATAATAATTGGGAGGGGAATAGAGAGATGGGAGAATGGGGTGCGGTGTAAGGGTAAATCCCTTGTACGTTGCGCCTAGGGATGTAACTAAATGCATGACATGCACAAAACATATACTGTGCCTAGGGTAAAACCCACATTCCAGACATAATGATGATATCATATTTTCAATTGGAAGCACCGTTTGGGAGATATTTAATTTTTTCAAAAAAAAATATAAAAAAGATATTAAATAAGTTACTCTCACGTATGATCTATACAAACACCTGATTCATACAAACATTATATTGTTTCTAAGCTAAAACTCACATCATGGACCTAACGATGGTCTTAGATTTCTCATATGAGACACCATTTTAGAGTTATTTTATTTTTTGGGAAAAATCATGCATGAGTAATAAAATGTAATTAAAATTTTTATTTTATCAATATTGAGCCTCTATGAACCATGAAATTCTACAATAACTTAGTACCTAACTCTGAAAATATTCCATAGAATATTCAAATGTATTAATAAGTCTTTTACTATTTCATAAAGCCATAATAAATATAAGCATTGAAAAGTTAATTTTCTCACACATAAATAATTTTAATTTATTAATAAAACAGGGTTTTGTTATCATTTGAAATTGAGAGTATTACACTCAAAGTGTGTGTTTTCAATATAAAAGTGTCATTTTAGTGTAAAACACACGTCAAATTTCCAAAACTGAGTAAACGAGCTCAGATTGTATTGAAACTTTAGGACAACGATCCATAATTAATTTATAGTGTGTAAGAATTGACCGCACATTAATCCAACACATGATGTGGCTGGTATGACTCAAAGTTTGTGATTTCAATATAAAAATATCATTTTAGTTTAAAACATGTGTCACAAATCCAAAATTGAGCAACACTTCCAGAGATTGGGGCAAATTCAGTGCATGTTTTTATCATCACTAAACAAAAAGCACTGATAAAAGGGGGCACATTTATCAATGCTAGCTAAAAGTGTTGATAAAGATATTTTTTATTAGTGCTAAAAAACATTGATAAAGGTTGATCCTTATCAGCACTATTCTTAGTGTTGATAAAAAAATTTAATAAAAAAATTATTAATATATATATATATAATTATATTTATATTCAAAAATAATGTTTATTTATATACATTAATTATAAAACACATGTTTTTTGTAATTAATATAAATATGATATATTAATATATATTTTTTAATAATTCAAATATATATATATATATAATGTTTTGAAAACAGTATTTATAAGTTTATAAATAAATTTATATATTTAAATAATTATAAAATTATAATAATTTTATTAAATAATAAATATTTTTATTATATTTATAATTATATCTATTTATAATTATATATATTTATATATTTATATATATATATATACATATACATATATATATATATATATTAGTTGTTTGGAGGTACAATTACATCAAACACGCACATCTCACACACAGGTCGGAAAGGCAGGTCATAGCCCCCTCTATGGGAATATTCCACCCATCAAGCATTATTTATTTATATATGGATGGCTCAAAGGCCCAGTGGGCATGAGACCCATTTTTTTTTGCCCAAAGGCCCAATAGTGAATTTGCCTTGCCTCTGCCTAGTCCATCGTCGTAGATCTCGCTTGAGCTTATAGGTGTTCACTTCGCCTCTTCTCTGCCTGATCCACCCCATCATCATAGTCACACCACCATCTACCTTGACCATCATCAGAGTCGCATCACCATCCCGTCAGAGTTCCTACATCGTCGACCGCACATCACCGACTTCCCATAGCCTAGCAGCACTATGCAACTGCATGTGTGGTCCATCGTCGCCCATCATCAGAGTTACTCTATCATCCACCTCAGCCATCATCAGAGCCACACTACCATCCCATTGGAGTTCCTTATCTCTGCTTGCACATCATCGGTCACCACAACCAAGAAGCACTAAGCCACTGCCTACACCACCTTCATTATTATTTGTAGCACCCGCCTCGCGCCTCTAACAATGTCGTCACCGCCCATTGCCACCATAGCCAGTTCTCCAAGAAATGCCACTCCTCCACGCATATTTCCCCCCATTACACACTACTAGACCCGTATACGGGTGTTTATTTGACAGATTTTCTGTGTGAAAATGGGACCTCGAGTGAGGCCATTTGATGAGGGTGATGGCCGATTGATGATGTTAAATGACGAGCTTTGGTTGGCCAATCTACGCATGGCAGTGGGTAGTTTTAGAGGGATGATTGTCATCGTGTGAGGGGGCAACCGTAGCTGATGTCAGAGCTGGCACGGTGGGGGCAAGGTGGTTGATGGTTCCAGAAGGATGACAGTCACCGCATGAGGGGGCGATGGGTGATGACATCAGAGCTACGCATTACGAACAGCAATGGGGCCAATCTGGGCAAGGAGATTGATGGTTCTAGAGGGATGAACCTTCATGACAGATGGTGGTGCAGCGGATAGGTGACAAATGGTGGAGACGTGCAGAAAAGGGGGGTCTATAGATAGCGATGTGGATGGAGGGCCCCAACAGTGGACCAGTGATGAAAGGCAGAGATGGGTGAGGTGGAAAGATAAGGGACTTTATATGGGCCTTATGGGATGGTCCACTGTAATGAAGTGGGTCTATGATCCATATAATAAAATAAATAAGAAAAACTCAATGGGTGGCTTATCCCTTGGGGGGCTATGACCTGCATGTTTGGTTGTGGGTGTGTGGCATGTGTGTGTTTCATTGTAATTGCACCTTCAATCACCTAATATATATATATATATAATTATATTAATATATTTATAATTATATACAAATATTTTTTATTATATTTATTAATAATTAGCATCATAAATAAATATATATTTATTATATTTATAGTTATACATACTTGTATATTAATAAATATATATAATTATATATATATATATAATTATATAAATATATTTATAATTATATAAATATATTTATAAATATATTTATTTATAATTATAATTATAAATACATACATATATATATATTTGTAAATAATTTTATATAAAAAAAATTATCAAATTTATATTAATCAAATGTTTAATAATTTATTTATATATATTTATTACCAAATTTCTATATAATTAAAATAAATATAATATATTAATATTTAATTTAGAAAATTATATAATATATAAATGAATATATTTATTTAGATATATATATTGATATTAAATAATTTAAAATATATGTACATGTATAACTACATGTGTGTGTGTGTGTACATGTGTGTGTGTACATGTGTGTGTAGATGTTTATATGTACATATGGATGTTTGTAATTCATGTAAATGTTACAAATTAAATATTTAATATCTTTTAATTTATTTAATTTAATTTGTTCATGTATTATTATACAATCATTAATAATGTTAAAAATATATTTAATCATTTTGTAATATTTATTTATATATTTTTTTTTTATTTACTATATATACATGTAATATTTTCAATATAATTTATATGAATAATATTTATTCATTTTTATTTATTAAGTTTTAACTTTTAAAATATGTTTGAAATTTATATAATTAACCCGTTTAAATGATTTTTTTAATAATTTTGTGATTTAGATATTTAATTATAAAATTATAAATATATGTAATTTTTTTTTAAATGTTATTTATAAAATTATAAATAAATAAATATAAAGTTAAATAATTATAAAAATATAATAAATTTATTTAAATAATAAATAAATTTATTATATTTATAATTATATATAAATATGTTTTAAAATATATTTATTTCTAATTATAATTATAAATAAATAGATAGATAAATCCATGGTCACACCATTCCTAGTATAAACAAATAGATATATATTTAAATAATTATAAAATTACAATAAATATATTTATTATATTTAAAATTATATATTTATAATTATATATAAATACCTTTTAAATATATTTATTTATAATTATAAATATAAATAAATAAATACATATTTAAATAATTATAAAATAACAATAAATATATTTAAATAATAAATATATTTATTATATTCATAATTATATATTTATAATTATATATAAATACTTTTTAAATATATTTATTTATAATTATAATTATAATTATATAATTATAATTATAAATATATATATATATATTTAAATGTCTATAAAATTAAAATAAATATGTTTATATGATTTTATAAATATATGAATTTATATATTAATAAATAATTATATAATTATATAAATATATTTATATATTTATATTTATATACAAATATTTATAAATATATTTATTTATAATTATTATTATGAATAAATATGTTTATATATAATTAAATGATTGTAAAATTATAATAAATATATTTATTATATTTTTAATTTTATAAATATATATAATTATATAAATATATTTATAAATATATTTATTTATAATTATAAATATAATTATAATTATAAATATATATATATATTATAATGTTATAAATATATATAATAATATATATAAATTTTTAAGATTAGATCTTTATCAGTGCTAAAAAGGTGTTGATAAAACTACTCTATTAGTACTAGAATTTTAGCGCTGATAAAGACATGTTTTATCAGCATTTTTTGAGTGCTCATAAAGGGGTATCTTTATCAGCTCTAAAAAACACTGATAAAGAGTATTTTTATCAACACTTTCCATTTTAACATTGATAAAACTACTATTTATCAGTGTTTTTTGGAAAAGCGCTGATAAAAGCTTTACCCGATCTTATAAGAGAACCCTAACCAGAGGCCTCTCTGTCGCACACCTTCAAGATCTCACAAAATCCTACATTGGTCACATTGGCGCTCTTGTCGATGCTCTCACCGCCTCTGATCTCGCCACCTCTCTCACCTTTTCCACCGCTCTCACCACCTCTCTTGTCGTTGCCACCTCTCTCGTCACCACTCTCACCATAGCCACTGGTCTCCAAATCTAAGTTATGTGGTGAATCCCTACACCACATCACACACTAGCACTGCAACGCACCACCCCTGCACCACACAAATCTCATCACCACATCACACCCCTGAACCATATCACACCACCCCTATTTTATTATTTCCCAAATGAAAACCATACCCCGAGGGAAGGTGGGTTCTCCATGTGAGTTTGAGTGACCGTGGGAGGGCCCCATCATCAATAGTATAGATGGATTTTCTATGTGAAAAATTAGGGCTAGGAAATCATGTAACTATGTTAACATATCATATAATTAAGATGCAGTTGGGTGATCTCAAAAGTATAGGTTTTTTCTGTAATTGCATGACTAGAATGAGATCACGAGATCACACAACTGAGACATGCAGTCAACGATTCCTGATTCCCATCATCCCTCAGCCAATATAAGTTTTCCAAAATATATTACTTCTTTTATAATGTTTAATTGTATGAAATTAATTATTATAGTTTAATTTTATTATTGAAAGATTAAATTGAATTTAATATTGCATAATTTTTTGAAGAAGAAAAAGAATTTTAGTAAAGTGAAATTTAATTTGATCTTACAAAATATGTTTGATATAAAACATTAAAATGAGAAAAATAATCAATGTATCAAAATATATGAATTTTTTTCTACATGTATATTTATTTTAAACCAATAATTTAATAAGTTGTGGTTAAATTTTCAATTATATCTTCTTAACATATATTTTTTTAAATCTTTCTAAAATTTTAAAACAATTGTTATTTTTGGATCCTTATATTAATGAATTGAATAGATTTTCATCAAATTAAATATATGAATAAAATAAAATAAATTTAAACTAAAATAAAATACCAATAAGTGTTATATAATATTATATTTAATGCATATCTTAAATAAATCTTAAAATATTTTATAACATTATATGTTTTATCAAAATGTATATTTTTATTTATCATTAAATCTAGTTATATATTTTTAAAATCTATATAATGAATATTATTATTTAATTATCTTTAAAAGGATTGGAAGAAAATTTTAGTAATATAAAATTCTATTAAACATTAATTTCTTTTACTTAAAAAGTTAATTGATAAAGGAATATATTACTAAATTTTTAAAACTAACATTTTTAATGATTCCTAAATTCGGGTTAATATTTCTTAATATATGAAAATAATTAGTCAACTCAAATTATATTAGATTCTCTATGATCTTTTGTCTAAAATATCAATAATATTTTAAGATTTATAAACCTTTACATTTTTTCTTCACGGTATGGACATCAATCCAAGGTGTGGACAACACTTCACCTCAAATAGTAAATAGAATGAACCTTATACATCTCCCTTGATTCATGAAAATTAATCTTACATATCATCCCTTATTAGTGTAAATGACTCTTACATACCACCTGATAACCTTTATGTAAACTCCTTATTCACACTTACATATCATTGTGTGGTTACATACTTTTCTAATTTTATTCATTTATAAATTTATACACTTTTATAAATTTTATAGTATATCATATTTACATATACAGTTTAAATATAAAATTTTATTAATTATTTATACTTTTTTAGTTTTCTAGATTTATAAATTAATATAAAATTTTAGTTTTATTCGTTATAAATTATTATACTTTTATAATTTCATAAATTTTACTTTTATATATTATAATTTTATACTTTTATAAATTTTTAAAACTATATACTTCTATAAATTATGTATACTTTTATAACATATATGTACTTTTATATAGTTTTATAAATTTATATATATTTATAAATTATGTATATTTCTTTAAAATATATATTCTTTTATAAATTATATATAATTTTATACTTTTTTATACATCTATAATTTTATATATTGATATAAATATATATAAAATTTTAATTTATACTTTTATACCTATATACTTTTTTCAATTTATCAATAGCTTAATACTTTTATACTTTCATAAATTTTATTTCTATAAATTGTACTTTTATATTTTTATAATTTTGTATGATTGTTATTTTTTCAAAAAAAATCATTTGGATAATTAATAGTTGTTTTATTATATGAAATATTTTATGTTTTAAATCATAATGGATAGAATTTGGATTCATGCTTTTAATTGAGTGTTGAATGAGTTTCAAAATTATCTTTTTTTTGGATTTCATGTTCAACAATGTATCTAATGGGGGACTTATTAAATTACTTTTTATAATTGCATCAGTAGAGCATGATTTACTCATAAAGGGTGATATCTATATTTCTATGATTATATTAACTTTCAAAGATCTACTAGATACACAAAATATCACCTCCTACATAATATAGATTGATAATAACACCATGGAAGGGAATGTCACTGACTCTACCCAACCCATAGGATGTCCATCATGACTTCACTCCCAAAAATGGTGAATTAATTTTTAACCCCATTGAAACTCCTAAACCTACTTTGAATCCAAAATCACGTTCATGGTTTAAATTAGGAGTGTTCTCCACAACTACATCTTCTCTCTGATTTGGTGTTAGCTTCTAAGGGGACGAGTCACAGGCAAAACAATGCAATAATAACTATCATCCTCATTAACTTGATCTCCCGAACAATTATTATTGCATTTTGTTGCCTAAGACTCATCCCCTATCTCTTCTGGACATGTACCTATGTTGTTTGAACTAATCTGAGAAGTAGTCATCCCATACTAGGTATCAGTGAACATTGTGGATGAATTTAGAGGATAACACTTACCACTAGTGGAGTAATTCTTTTCTTAAATTCAATTACCCATTTCCTTCAAAGCATGATGAAATTATTTGAAACATTCAAATGTTGGGTTCCCCTTATTTTAAAGTCCCCTTTTTGTGTATTTATTTATTTTGTTAAATATTAATATTACCAAATAAAATGGGATTGATATAAATAGAGAGTGTATGTATTCCAATCATATGAATATGGGATGAAAGAGTTCATCAAGTTTTCAAAAGATCATGCATATGACCCTTCTCAAATACTTTGTCCATTTTTACATTATTGTTATTGAAGACTAATTAGTCCATAGGATTTGGAAGAACACTTGATCTGTCATAGAATAGATCGAGTTTATAAATCTTGGAATAAACATAGGGGAAAAGAGAATGAATCTATTGACTGGGATAACACTACGTTTTATGGATCATCTAATATGATTACAAGTGTGGATGATGATGAATATTGTATTGAGGATTTGATTATATGTGTGAATTATGATGAAGATCGTATTGACTAAATGATAATAATAGTTGAAAATGAACTTCATCATTGTCCAAAATTGTTTTAGAAGTTAAAGAGTTCTTCAAAAATTCCATTGTATGTTGGTTACACTAAATATACAGCATTTTCAGTCATACTGAATCTGTATAATTTAAAAGTTGGTAATGGATAGAGTGACACCGATTTTACTAAACTACTTTCTCTCTTGAATGATATTTTTCTAGAAGATAATGAGCTCCTTATCCGAACATATGACACTAAAAAAATTCTATGTTTAATGGGTATTATCTCTAGAAGAATACATGCTTTTCCAGGTGATTTTATACTATTTCACAAGGACCAAAAATCACTTAAAGAATGCCCAAATTTTGGTGCTTCTCAATGCAAGAAATATGAGTTGAGTCATAAGAAATTCATATGGTATTTTCCAATCATTCCAAGGTCTAGGAACCTATATGGAATTAAGGATACTAAAAGGAAATTAACATGTCATGAAGATATAAGAAATAAATATAGGAAACTTCGTCCCATTCCATACTCTCCTTAGTGGAATATAATTGATCATGAGTATCCTGAATTTGGAAAAAATCCAAGAAACCTTTATCTTATGTTATCTACATATGGAGTGAATCCCTTTGGTATTCAAAGTATCACTCATAGTACATGGATGGTTATGTTGTTAAATTGTAACTTTCCATCATCATTATGCATGAAATGAAAATAAATTATGTTATATATACTTATATCAGGACCAAAAAATGGGATAATGATATTGATGTTTATTTTTCTCCATTGATCTAATATTTGAAATTGTTGTGGGATTCATGTGTTACATTGTATTATTATTATATAAATGAATAATTAATTTTGAGATATATGTTTTATAGGATGATAAATTATTTTCCTGATTTTGGAAAAAAAATTAGGATATAGCATTAAAGGAACTCAAGGGTGTTCCATTTGTGAACAAGGTACACAGTCAATTAGGTTGAAACATTCATCTAAGACTATGTTTCTAAGAAATATCATATTTCTATCTTGATAACATAAGTACCCATCTTAGATGACATCATTTTATGGGATTTTAGAAGAACGTACATTGTCATCTCCACTAAAAAGTAATCAATTGTTTGAAAAATTAAAATATATGGACACTATTTTTGGTAAACCTTTTTAAAAAAACTTACAAAAACTGATTGGAAAATAGATTGTTTTTTAATTACCTTACAAGAATTTTCTATGTGTCATACATTTTCTTGATGTTATGCATGTTGAAAAAAAATTATGCGATAGTTTCATTGGAACATTATTAAATAAACCTAGAAACAAAGGCTGGAATTAAAGATTGGTTAGACATGATTAACATGGAAATATAGGAAGAGTTGGTGCTAGTGAATTATGAAAATAGAATTTTCTCCCTCTAACTACTTACACTCTTTCTAGGTAGAAGAGATAACAGTTTTTCAAATTCTTTAATGATGTAAAGTTCATAGTGGGGTATTCATAAAATATCAATAATATCATTTCAAAGACTGTATTAAAGTTAAATGGTCTAAAATCAAATGAATTTCATGTTTTGATGCAATATATAATGCTAGTAGATTTATATTTCATTTTTTCCAAGAATTTCTATCATACATTAACCAAGATCTATTCCTTTTTCAAAGATATATGCAAAAAAGTTATAGAAATGGTAAAATTTCTAACTACAGAAAAGGAAATTGTCATTATATTATGTGAATTGTAAATGTTCTTCACACAAACATTATTTTATGTGATAGTTCACTTGGTGAGAGAGATTCATCTATGTAGTCATGTACACTATATATGGATGTACCCCATTTAATGGTATATGAATATTTTGAAAGGGTATGCCAAAAATTGAATTCAGTCATAGGGTTGTTTTGTAGAGTAATATATTTTTGAGGAAGTCATTGAATTATTTACCAACTACCTATCAAGTGTGGAAAGAATTGGTCTACCGAAATCTCATCACACTAGGCAGCTTGTGGGTGAAGGAATTTATAAAATAGATATTTTCATAATAAATAATATATATTGGGAGTAATTCCACCTTTACATTTTGCATAACATTTTATAGGTTTCCCCATATTTTGAAACCCATAAATAAATTCATAGGAATTTGAATCCATCAAGGTCCTAAAGCTGGATATCAAATACATATAATCAATAGTTTATAGGATGGTTTTGAGACCATATTTTTAAGGTGTTAGATAATAATATGGATTCAATTTCAGATTGAATTTGATGGATAGCTAGAGGACCAAGTATACATGTATTATCTTATAATGGTTTTGTAATTAATGGTTACAAATTATATACAAATGAATATGATGAAGGCAGTACCATGAAAAATAGTGGAGTTACACTTGTGGCTAATGCGATGCATTTTTTTGATACCAAGAAAATAAATCCAATTTATTTGAATATTTCATACCTTGTCATCATCAAAAAAATATGGGAGTTGGATTATACAACATTCCAAGTGATGATTTTTCAATGAAAGTGGGTTGATAACAGGAGTTCTATTAAAATATATGAATTTAGATTTATAAAAGTGGATTTCAATAAATAAGGGTACAAATATGAATCATTTATAATGAAATCATAAGAAGTATAATTATTTTTTTCCATATCCCACAAACCAAAAGTGGTCAATTGTTATGTTATCGACCAAAACCACTGAAGGGTTAGATGAAAATTCAACTGAGGATAATCCTTTTATTAGGAAACCACAATCATTTCATAGTGGTCCCAATGTAGATAGTGTTTTTTATTTCAGAGGATACTATAATGAAGGGATTTGTATACTCGATAGCAGAGTAAAAATCCCTTTATCCTTAAAAAAATATTTCAATAGTCATGTTATATATATTTTTGTAATATAGATTGTGTTACCCCATGTTAGTATATGTTCACTGATGTATTTACATAATCTAAATTAAATATTTAACCACTTATAAAAATAATGACTTATGCACGTGTGGATGCTCCCAATCCATAGGAACAATAGGTTTCTAAACCTACTATTAATCCCAGTATAGAGGAATAATGACCTTCTACACATGTCGATCCTACCAATACAGAGGAATAATAGGTTTCTCAGCCTATTGTTGCTCCCATTTTAGAGGAAAAATGACCTTCTGCACATTTCAATTCAACTAATCCAAAGGAACAACATATTGACAATGTTGAACCTAAGGAAATAGTAGACTACGAAGAACCAATGTCGTAGAAAAAATAGGAGTGCCATAGCGTGATGGTGTTAGTAAAAATTATTAAGGTGAAAAGAAAAGGAATAAAATTTGAGATTTTATAGAATGTGTGTGTCCATCCTTTTAACCCCAACAAGACCATATTCAGTAGTTTCATTAGGCTTGTCACTTGGAAGCAAATTTTGATTGATGTAGATTCGTGGAACCATGTTGATCCCATGTTTAAGACCCTTATTTGGGAAGATATTAGGGTAAAAATATGAAATAATTTATTTATTTTACTAAAAAATAAAATAATAAAACATTTACTTACTCTTTATCATCCCTTACATATTGTATTTATAGTAGATCACCCCCACTAGGAATTTGAATTAATTCTTTCTAGAAAGGATAACGTAGTATTTTTCACAATTCTAACAAAATTTCATCTTAAATATATTGAATGGAAAATAAACTCACACCAACCACATATGTATTCACACCTGATAATCCAATTAGGATGGGATACAATTATGGGGTGATATCTTTTTAGGTACATTATGGATGGTAATGCATTTTTTGACAATACGTGCATTAATCACTTGGATTGAGAATTATTAATTTGTCAAATGGAAAGTGAGTGATAAAAATAAGGAATGGTAAAAAAAATACCCCTACCATAAACCAAGGATAGAATATGCTTCACTTGAAAAGAAATTGGTATGTATTTTAAATCAATTGTGATACTTTTATATGACTTGAAAAAACAACATAATTATGTTCCTCCATTTATATAAATATTGATGAATCCAAATCCAAATCCACTTCTATCACATGTCATGTGCTATGGAAGGAGACACATGTAAATAAATATGGGATCCTATTATATGAAAAAAATACAAAAGGTATGGGAAGCACATGTAAGTAATACAAAATAAATATTTGTTTTGATTTAAATCACTATTACATAACAATGATTACTTATTTTCCTATATTTTTTATCCAATTTAGACATAGGAATCATCAAAATAGTACTGGATGAACACCTACTATCGGTGGCCTTGAAGTAGCCAGAACAGTATGGTCATGTCAGAGGTGCGGGTTTTGGGGTGACACCCTGAATATATTTTGATAAAAGAAAAGAATATGTGGATAAAGATAAAGAAATTGAAGAGATGAAATCAATATTAGATGCCCTTGAAGAAAAATTTCATTGGAAGTCTAAGTTGCTAGAAAATTTTATGGGGGGAATCAAAGAGAAGAAACAACTCAATAATAACTACTACATGAAGATCTCGCCCACCCCCCCCCCCACCCACCCACCCACCCACTATGTTTGAGGTGATTTATTACCCTCAAAGAGATATCTTAGATGATTTAATCAATATTCTCATAATTGTTTCTGTGAAATTTGAATCAAACAGAAACTGATACCCTTCCTATACTGATATTCTATAAGGTTAAAATGACTATTATTTATATCTATCAACACCCACCCATCTCCTTGTTATGAGGGATACCATGTTCAATATACAAGAAGAAAGTGTACATAATAGAACACTTCTAATAGGTCATGTGAGAGTAGGGATTGTCATATCTTATGAGTTGAGTGTCGAGATACCTATTCCATTTGATGATGTAGATATGCATATGGTCAAGAAATCTATTGGAACATTTATATCATGGTTTTCATATATTGTAAAAAACATTTCAAAAAAGAGGTATTCATTTCCAATTTATTTTTCATGCTAAACACTTAAAAATTAATGAAAAAGTTCTAAACTGATGAATATTATTATATATGGAAAAATGAAAGGGGATGAAATGAAAGGATGGATCAAAACTATCTAAAGGATCAACCAACTGATCAAAAAGATCTTTAGAAACCACATTTACCCCTCTCGTTCCATATCCACATTTACTAACATTGAAGTTTCATGAAGATATAAAGTTACAAAGTGGTAGTAATCACATAGTTGATTTTGAAGAAAAAATGTACGGAGAGGACATTACAAAATATATTTCTCTAGACAATGTAAATGAAATCATCAAGTATGAATGGATTGGAGTCTCAATTGTAAATTTATACATGAGGTGTGTTTTCATTATTTTTTTTCCAATAGGTGATATAATATGTTAATTATGATACATTTCATTTTTTTAATCATATATATGAATACCAATTGAAGGGATTTCCCCATGAACATAAATATGAACTCATTATTCCTCACACCACTTCTATAGACCAAATATAAATGGAATAAAAAATGAATGAAATAGTGGAAAAACTGGCCAAATCGTTTGAAAGCAAACTTACGGATGAAAAACTCTTCTTAATACCAATGATACAGGGGTAAAACTCTACAATTTAATCATATAAAATATATTTTCATTACTTTAATTACTTATTCCTTTTTTTTGTTTTTAGGCAATATTGAGTACTCATTACAGTAAAGTTGGATACTCCAAAGATATATTTTCTAGATTAATTTCATGGATACCCAAAGAAATGACCAAACATGATGATGTTTGTCAATTTGTAATACACTACATCCAATTTTTTTAAACTAAAATTCAAGTTATATATTTTATATTATTTTTTAATTCGAATTTTTTTATGATGGGGTGATGTTTAAATATAGTGAAAATCATGGCATGAGGATAGTCTATGCACACAAGGATATTTTCAACTTCTACAAGTGGATAAGTATCAGGGTATATATAATAATATATCAATACCCATACACATATCAAAACAAATTACTTATTTTTTTCAATATTTTTATAGAGTCCAAAATAAACAAATAGAAAATATTTCAATTATTATGTTTATAAATTTTTGAGATATATCATATATCATACAAAACTATCATCCCTCAATATATATTTTTTAAGATAATTATTATTTCATTTAAAATGTTTATTAATCCTTTGTGTATTTATATTTTTCAGTACTACCACGACTATTGAAAATCCTTGTATTCACAAGATGAAATAGATTTGTTTATAAACTAATTAGAAGCATACCTTGTGTCAAAATATATAAATATGTCATGAAGAAGTAACTTTTTACTTCTTATTCAATTGATTTTCTTATCATTTTATCTACTTTTTTAGTTAATTTCATCACCATTTCTATCTAGTACTTATTTTGTGAATTTTCATAGATATTGTCGAGAAAAATCCCTCAAATCATTGTTTCAGTGTTTTGGGGGTGAATGTGTTTGTTGAAAATCCAAAAGACCACGAAAATAGTATGGTTGGTGTTTCTGAAGTTGGTTTTTAAGATGGCGTAGTTTCCCTGTGTTTTTCAAATTTTTAGGTCTCAAAGTCAAGAGTTTGTTTTTTGGAAATGAATATTTTTCTACAAAGGGAGTTTGCGGACCGCAAAGTGCAGTTCACGGACCATAAAGTAAGTATGCATAACGGTGAAGGAAATTCAGAAAAGGTGTATTTTCTTATATCAATGCTATGACAACTACCAAGCATGGTATGTAGACCGTATAACAAAATCAATTTATAGGAAGGATTGCAGCCCGTGGGAGGCTTGATGTTTTAGGAAAGTGGTGGTGATTTGAGGATCCAAAAAGGGTTTAATGTCTCTGGAAGACATTATCCACTGCAAAGGAAAAATATGCTATGAGAACCATATAGAATAGTATGTGATGAAGGTTGTATCGCATTAAAGTTTTGGGTAATTCATATTAGCAGTATTTGTGGATCTATTTTCCTATATAAAGACCCTTAATCAGATGATTAAGTGGAGTGAATTTCAATAGAAAAGATCATTACTCTGAGAAGAATTTAGAAAAGTCTGAAGTAGTTCACAAGGGTGGATTCCACGAAGAGTGAAGTATTTTATGGGAAAAATTCCACAAAAAGAGTTTGTAGAGATATATAGCCTATAAAAGAAAAGGGACCAAATAACAGGAGGTGGTCTGTAGAGCATCAACAGTCTACAAAAGAGGAAACGGACTATGGAAGAATAGGTTGTCTGTAGAAAAGGATACTACCCACTAAAGAAGAGGTGTTCTGGGAAGCACTCTCACCATGCAGTGTAATGCAGTTCACTGAGGAAGCAAGGTTGATCGCAGAGGATTCAAGGAGGCTTGTAAAGGCACTAAAATAGTTTGTCAAAGCAATTTCTGCAAACTAAAAGTACACGGAAAAGTAGGAATTAAATTGAGTATCTAACAATAATTGAGTATGTGTTTATTCATGAAAAATAAGGGACCTAAAATTCCATAAACTTTGTATGGATCCCTTCCATAGTAGTGAGAAAAGGAAGAGGAAGAAGCTGATATTTTCCATCGGTAGTGAGCCAGAGAAAGAGACATGGGGAGTGACCATTGGGAAATCAATGAGCTTACCCTAAAACTTGTAAAGGAAGTTAACCTAATAATAGAAGTGATCTATCCTATACCTTGTAATTTGAAAGCGAGCTTTAATGGATTTGGTACATCAGCACATTGTTATTGTATGCTCCTTAGATGTAACCCAGTGAGGGTGAACCAAGTAAAATCATTATGTCTCATGCATGATTTCATTTTTTTCATACTTTACTACAATAAAGATAGAGAAGATTGTTTTATTTAACAATGAAACATGATCCTAAGGGGTAGTGGTTTTAATCTGTCATACCCTGATTCACCCCCTATCAGGGTATTTAACTTAGTAGAACTAACAAAGATCATAAAGAAATGACTTCATTAATAAGGATGATTCACTCTTGTCATATGATCATGTACTCAATTTGATACATGGTATACCTAGTATGACTCAAATTATATGGTTTTAGTTTAAAATTGACATTTTATTAATGTATTGTTTCATATTTATATTCAATTTATTTCTTTATGGTGTTACTAACATAAGAATTTTTTTCTAATACAGGTGGATTCTTTTTCTTGGGTTGGGATGGATTATTCGAATTTTCTTATGCTTGTGTGATATTGGACTTTGAGGATGCAGTTGAGATAATGAAAATAAGGAAATGGGTTAAGAATGTATAAAACCATCATGAAAATATGAATTCCTGCTACTCGTTTAATTAATTTTTTCATCATTTTATCTATTACTTATAAGTTAATTTCCTTATCATTTTTATCTAATACTTATTTATTTATTTTTCACATATCTTTTGGAAAGTCATATTTTGATTTCAACTATCTGCAATACTTCATAAAATATAGAGCATGTTCTTTTCTGATGGAAGAGGAAACCCCATGCTGCCTGAAACGTGAAGTGTTTCAGGGATCAGGGATTTTCTCTTCCATCAGAATGGAACATGTTATATTTTTTATATCTTTTTATAGATAGTTAAAATAAAAACACATATCACATAATCAATCAGTCGCACATCAATCTAAAACATATTATTCATAGTATGAATCAGACTGTATGTTTTTAGTATATAATTTACATTTTAGTTCAAATCACACATCACTTAATAAAAACTGAGAAAAATAATTATCATTATTTTGATACATTAGGTAATCAACCCATAAGTAATTTGTGATGTGTAGGAATCATCCACATCTAAATCCTATGCACGGTGTGGCTGGTATGACTCCAAGTGTGTCTTTCAATTTAAAATTGACATTAATTTCAGAAAAAACAATAAGTGACATATTAAAAAAACAAACAAACACATTCATATTGTTTTGATACTTTATTAAAATAATTTATATATAATTTTGTATGTTTAGGAATCAACAGAACCTCAATCCAACTCACAGTGTGACTGATATGACTCTCGGTGTGTCTTTTTATTTAAAATTGACATTAATTTTAGTAAAAAGAAAAATGAAGCATTAAAAACCAAGAAAACGAATTCATATTTCTTTAATAATTTAGTAAAAACGATCCATAATTTATTTTTGATGTGTAGGAATCAACCTCACCTCAATTTGACACATGGTGTGACCGATATGACTCCAAGTGTCTTTTTATTTAAAATTGGCATTAATTTTAGTAAAAAGAGAAAGTGACATACTGAAAACTAATAAAATGCATTATGATTATTTTTATACTTTAGTAAAATGATTCATAAGTCATTTTTGATGTGTAAGAATCAACCTCGCCTCAATAAGATGCACGGTGTGGCCGGTATAAATCCAAGTGTGTCTTTTTATTTTAAATTGACATTAATTTTAGTGAAAAGAACAAGTGACATACTAAAAACTAAGAAAATAATTTATAATTGTTTTTAATATTTAGTAAAATGATACATAAGTCATTTTTAAAATGTAGGAATCAACCAAACCTCAATCTGATGCACGGTGTGACCAGGATGACACTAAGTGTGTCCTTTTATTTAAATTTGACATTAAATTTATAAAAAATGACAAGTAACATAATTAATAATGATAAAACATATTTAGATTATTTTTATACTTTATTACAATGATATATAATTCATTTTTTATGCATGTAAATCAACCACACCTCAATCCGAAACATGGTGTGACCGGTATGACTCAAAGTATTCGTTATTTGTTTAAAATTGACATTTTAATTCAAAATGTGTGTCATTCACTAAAAACCAAGAAAACATGCTTTGATTGTGTTGATAATTTAGGGAGATTATTCATAATTAATTTTTGACATGTAGGAAGTTATCTCACGTCAAATCGACACACAATGTGACCAGTATGACTCAAAGTGTGTGATTCCAGTTTGAAGTGATATTTTAGTAAAAAAACACAAGTGACATACTCAAAACTAAGAAAATGAATTATTATTTATTTTATACTTTAAAAAAATGATCCATAAGTCATTTTTGACATGTAGAATCATCTGCACCTCAATCTAATGTACGGTGTGACCAATATGACTCAAAGTGTGTCTTTTTATTTAAAATTAACATTAATTTTAGTAAAAAGAACAAGTGATATAATGAGAACCAAGAAAACACATTCATATTGTTTTGATGCTTTAGGAAAAGTATCCGTAAGTCATTTGTGACATGTAGGAATGAACTTCACCTCAATATGATGCACGGTGTGACTGGTATAAGTTCAAGTGTGTCTTTTTATTTAAAATTGGCATTAAATTTAGTAAAAAGAACAAGTGACATACTGAATACTGAAAAAAACATTCAAATTATTTTGATACTTTAGGAAAGTGATCCATAAGTCATTTTTTATTTGTATAAATCAATCACACCTCAATATGATGCATGGTGTGACCGATATGACTCCAAGTGTGTCTTTTTATTTAAAATTGACATTAATTTTAGTAAAAAGAATAAGTGACATTTTTAAAACTGAGAAAACACATTTATATTATTTTTATAAATTAATATAATGATCCATAAGTCATTTATGACATGTAGGAATCAACTTCACCTCAATTAGATGAACAGTGTGACTGGTAGGACTCAAATTATCCGTTATTGGTTTAAAATTGACATTTTAGTTCAAAATGTGTGTCACTCACTAAAAATTAAGAAAATTCACTTTGATTGTCTTTATAATTTAGTAAAATGATTCATAAGTCATTTTTTATGTGTAGAAATTAGTCTCGTGTAAAAAAGACACATGATGTGATCGGTATGACTCAAAGTACATGTTTCGAGTTTGAAATGACATTTTAGTAAAAAACAAAAGTGACATACTCAAAATTGAGAAAATGAATTCAGATTGTTTTGATACTTAAGTAAAATGATCCATTAGTAATTTTTGAGGTTTAGGAATCAACTTATCCTCAATCCGATACATTGTGTGACGGGTATAACTCTAAGTGTGTCTTTTTATTTTAAATTGACATTTATTTTAGTAAAATTAACAATTGATATACTGAAAATTGAGAAAATGTATTTGTATTGCTTTGATACTTTAAGAAAATGATCCATAAGTCATTTGTGACATGTAGAAATAATATGAACCTCAATATGACATATGATATGACCAACATAACTCCAAGTGTGTCCTTTTGTTTAAAATTGACATTTTATTAATGTATTCTTTCATATTTATGTTTAATTTATTTCCTTATAGTATTACTAACAAAATATTTATTTTCTTATATAGGTGGATTCTTTTGCTCAGGTTGATGTGGTTTGTTTGGAAACTGGTACCATGGTCAAGCTTTTTTGATAGGGGGTCACGGGTGTCAAAGATAATGCAACATTAATGTTTTTAAATGCTTTTGGATAATAATTGTAAATGCAATTATACAAAACAATGTTCGAAATGTATGTAGTAGTGTTTTTTTATTTGTGATGTAAAATTCATTTCAAATAAATTATATATTTTCATACAGTTTACAGGTGTATGTGTTGTCGTGTGTTATTATTCAAACAACACATAGCTGCAGGTTGGCCTTTATCAGCACTATTTCTAGTGCTCACAAAGGCCCCCTTTATCGGCGCTAGTTTTTCACTGATAAAGATCTATATTTATCAATGCTAATGAAAATGATGATAAAGTGAGGCCTTTATCAATGATTTTTTTAGCATTAATAAAGTGGACCCCTTTAATGGAGTTGAGGACAACATCACTTTTTTAATGTTGTTAAAGCCCTTTTTCACGCTATTAAAGGGTCAGTATATAGTAGTAAAAATTGGATCATATTTTCTTAAAACATTATAAAAACAATCCATAATCCATTTATGATGTTTTGGAATCAGTTGCATGTCAATCTGACACATGATGTGGCTAGTATGACCCAAAGTGTGTGTTTTCAATATAAGTGTCATTTTAGTTTAAAATGCACATCACATAGCCAAAACTGATCAAATGGGATAGAATTTTTTTCAAACTTTATGATAATTATTTATAATTCATCTGACACATGTATAAATCAACTGCACATAAATTCGACATATGATGTGACCGATATGGCTCAAAATGCGTGTTTTCAATATAAAAGTGTCATTTTAGTGTAAAATGTGTGTCACAAAAACTAATAAAATGAGCTTGGATTGTTTTCATACTATAGAAAATGATCCATAATATATTTTTGGTGTGTAGAAATCTACTACATGTTAATCTTCCACATGATGTAGACGGTATGACTCCAAGTGTGTGTTTTCAATATAAAATATCATTTTAGTATAAAGCGTACATCACATGGCCAAAACTGAGTAAACGAGCTCAAATTGTCTTTAAACTTTAGGAAAATGGTCCATAATTCATTTTTGATGTGTAGGAATCACCCACAAATCAATATAACACATGATGTGGTCGGTATAACTCAAAGTGTTTGTTTTCAATATAAAAATGTCATTTTAGTTTAAAATGTGCATCACGTATTCAAAAACTGAGTAAATGAGCTTAAAATGTATTGATACTTTAGGAAAATGATTCATAATTCATTTATGACATATAGGAATCAACCTCACATCAATCCAACACCCTATGTAGGAAGTATGACTCCAAATGCATGTTTTCAATATAAATATTTCATTTTAGTTTAATGATATAATTATTAACAACTATTTAAAAAATTAAGATAATTAATAACTGATAATATCATTAATATATTTAGTAATTAACAATATAATTTATATGGATTATTAATTATCAATGTAATTAATTATTCATAATATAATTATTAATTAATAATATAATTAATAATTAATAATATATTTAACAATATAATCATTTATAATATAATTAACAGTATAACTGATAGTATCAATAATATATTCAGTAATTAAAAATATAATTTATCATATGTGGATTATATAGCATTAAAATTTAAAAAAAATTATTTTTTAATGTACTATTACTAAAACAAACATTGGTTTTATTATGGTGATAGACTTTTGTATGGTGGTTTATTGTTGGTGAAAGCCTGTAATAAGAGTTATGATTTTGTATATTGGTTGTAATTTTTTTGATTAATTTTAAATATCACATCAATGTAAATACTTTTGATGTAAATTTTTAATTTAAATGATAGTGCAATGTTATATTTTTATTTCAATCCATTTTCTGTAATATTTTCATTCCAATTTGATTCTATATTTATAATATGGTTCTTTTATAGGGTTGTTGCAGGGCAGAAAATTTTTTAGTAGCTGCATGGTCTTTATCACCACTAACTTAGCACTGATAAAGGGGGTTTTATCAGGGTTAAAACTAAAGTGTCGATAAAGACAACCTTTATCATCGTTTTATTTTTAACACCGATAAAGGTAGAGTGCTTTTAAGGGTGCTCCGATTGTCAGTGTTTTTTTTGTGCTTACAAAGACTATTTTGAGATATGTCGGTTTTGTAGTAGAGAAAATTTTAAAAATTCAAGTAATTTTGAACCATACCTCAAGGACACGAATAAAAATATATAAATAAAATAAAATAAAAAGGAAAATGATTGTCGGGTGTGACAATAAGAATCCCCTAAAAGATGATATCAATATTAGAAACTCTTTTATCTTATATGTTTATGTTTACTGAGTTTAAAATATAGAATGATGCCCTATCATTGATTAGTTTCAATATCTTTATGAGTTATGTATTGTTGCACATGTTTTGTCACCAAAATAAGTCCACTGAGGAAAGGTATCTTCAAGAACCTTTTCTTTCAAGATTAAGGCTACAAGATTCTTTTTATGAACAATTTTTTTGTATTTCTTCTATCAAAAATGTATGTCTCTCTTGAAGTGCCTCAAATTAAATTTTTTTCTTAAATTTCACTTTTTCTTTATAGGTTGATGAGATCTTTTATGCCTTATTACAACAGTTTTTAGGAGGGGTGGAAAGATAAATAAAATCATACACTAAAGCAATAGGAAAGAACTCGGTGAGACTCGAACCCGAAACCCCACAGAGTTGCTACCAACTGAGCTAGACCCTGGGGGAAAGATCTTTTGGGACTTCCTGTAGAATATTCTAAGGATTCAACTCCCTATATCCTGATGGATTTTAATTTCTTATCCTTTGATTCTTTTTTCTACTCATCACTACCACAAAAATAGATTTACGCAGCGACACCCATTAACTATGCTAAAAAAAGAACTTATAAAGGGGGTACCTTTATCAACACTAAAAAAATACTGATAAAGGGTGCTTTAAACAATGATAAAAACAATGTAAAAAGTACACATTTATCAGATCTTTTTTTAGCACTGATAAAGGTATCATATTTATCAATTCTTTTTTTAGCACTGTTAAAAGTGCCCCATTTATTAGTGTTTTTTTAGAAGTACTGATAAAGACCCCCCTTTATCAGTGCTTTTTTACTAGTGCCTATATAGAGTATATTTTAAAAAAAACATTAAAAAAATATATTAATATTGATATAAATATAATATATATTTTTAAAATATTTTTTAGATGAGATGGATAGGAATTTACACTTGATATATAAGATATTTAGTGAAAATGGACTATAAAATAATTTAAAAAATAGCTTTAATTAAAAATTAACTAATTATTATCGAGTAATATTCATTTAATAACAATTTGAAGATAAAAAAATGAAAAAATATCTAAAATATCTAAAATAATTTGAACATAACAAAAAAACTTCAAACGATCATAAATTGGAGTAGGTTTTTAAGGTGGTGTGGTTTCCCAGTGTTTGCCAAATTTTTGGGTCTCAAAATAGGGAGTTTGGTTTTTGGAAAAGGAATGTTTTTCTAAAAAAGGATTTTGTGGATCGCAAAGCACAATTTGTAGACCACAGAGGAAGTATATAGAATGGTGAAGGAAATGTAGCAAAGGCAGATTTTCTCATAGCAAAGCTATGAGGGCCACGAAGCGTGGTACGTAGACCACATAACAAAATCAGTTTGCAGAAAGGCTTGCAGTTAGTGGGAGGCTTGAAGGTCACAAGAGGCTTGACGTTTTCGGAAAGAGGTGATGATTTGAGGATCCAAAAAGGCTTTTTTGTCTGTATAAGACATCGGCCACTACAAAAGAAGAATATGCTATGCGACCCGCATAGCATAGTATGCGGTGAAGGTTATACCGCATTGAAGTTTTGGGTAATTCATATTAGCAGTATTTGTGGATCTGTTTTCCTATATAAAGACCCCTGATCAGATGATTAATCAGAGTGAATTTCAATAGAAAAGATCATTGCTCTGAGAAGAATTTGGAAAATTCTAAAGTGGATTTCAAGGGAGGATTCCATGAAGAGTGAAGTATTTCACAGGAACAATTCCACAAAAAAGAGTTTTTAGGGCTCTATAGCCTACAAAAGAAAAGGGACCACATAGTAAGAGTTGGTCCATGGAGCATCAGCAATCCACAGAAGTGGAAATGGTCTATGTAAGAAGAGGTTTTGTGTAGAAAAGGATACTACCCATGAGAGAAGAGGTGGTCTATAAAGCACTCGCACCATGCAGTACAATGCAGTTCACAGAGGAAGCAAGGTTGATCACAGAGGATTCAAGGAATCTTGCAAAGGCACTAAAACAGCTTGCGAAAGATATTTTTACAAACTAACAGTACGCAGAAAAGTGGAAATTCAATTGAGTATCTACCTATAATTGAGGATGTGTTCATTCATGAAAATGAAGGGACCTACAGGTCCATAAACTATGTATGGATCCCTTCTAGAGCAGTAAACAAAGGAAGAGGAAGACAATGATATTTTCCATTGGCAGTGAGCCAGATAAAGAGACATAGAGAATGACCCTTTGAAAAGCAATGAGATGAACCTAAACCTTGTAAAGTTAGTGATCCTGGACATAGAAGTGATCTATCCTAAACCTTGTAATTTGGTAGTGAGATTTAGTGGATTTGGTACATAGGCACATTATTGTTGTATGCTCCTTAAAAATAAACCAGTGAGGGTAAACCAAGTAAAATCATTATGTATCATGCATGATTTCATTTTTGTTCATAATTTTTTATGGAAAAGATATAGAAGAGTGTTATTTTAACAATGAAACAAGATCCAATGGGGTAGTGGTTTTAATTTTTCATACTTTGATTCACCCCCCCCTCTCAGGATATTTAAACTAGTGGAGCTAACAAAGGTCATAAAGAAATGACTTCATCAACAAGGATGATTCACTCATGTAGAATGATCATGCACTCAATCTGATACATGGTTTACCTAGTACGACTCAAATTATATGGTTTCAATATAAAATTGACATTTTATTAATGTATTGTTACATATTTATATTCAATTTATTTCTTTACAGTGTCACTAACATAAGAATTTTTTTCTAATACAAGTGTATTATTTTTCTCAAGTTGGGGTAGTTTATTCAAATTTGATCATGCTTGTATGAGATTAGACTTTAAGGTTGTATTTGAGATAATTAAAATAAGGAAATTGGTTAAGAATGTATAAAACCATCATGAAAATATGAATTCCTACTACTTATTTAATTAATTTTTTCATCGTTTTTTCTATTATGTCTAAGCTAATTTCCTTATCATTTTTATATAATACTTATTTATTTATTTTCAAAGATCTTTTGGAATGTCATATTTTGATTTCAACTATCAGCAACATGCCATAAAAGATATAGCATTTTCTTTTTTTATGGAAGAGGAAACCCCATGTTGCCTAAAACGTGAAGTGTTTCAGGGACCATGTAGTTTCTCTTCCATCATAATGGAACATGTTATCTTTTTTTGTCTTTTTACAGATAGTTAAAATAAAAACACATATCACATACTCAATCAGATTCACCTCAATCTGAAACATAGTAATCACAGCATGGCTCAGACTGTATGTTTTTAGTATATAATTTATATTTTAGTTCAAATCACACATCACTTAATAAAAATTGAGAAAATGCATTATGATTGTTTTTATACTTTAGTAAATCAATCCATAAGTAATTTTTGATGAGTATGAATCATCCACATATAAATTAGACACACGATATGGTCAGTATGACTCCAATTGTGTCTTTAAATTTAAAATTGAAATTAATTTCAGTAAAAACAATAAGTGACATACTAAAAAACAAACAAACACATTCATATTGTTTTGATACTTTAGTAAAATGATCTATATGTAATTTTTGATATTTAATAATCAACTTCACCTCAATCCGACTCACAGTGTGGCTGATATGACTGCAGGTGTGTCTTTTTATTTAAAATTGACATCATTTTTTGTAAAAAGAACAAATGGTATAATAAAAACCAAGAAAACACATTCATATTGCTTTGATACTTTAGTAAAAATGGTCCACGGTTTATTTGTGACATGTAGGAATCAACCTCACCTCAATCTAACACACGGTGTGACCGATATGACTCTAAGTGTGTCTTTTTATTTAAAATTGACATTAATTTTAGTAAAAAGAGAAAGTGACATACTGAAAACTAATAAAAAACATTATGATTATTTTTATACATTAGGTAAATTATTCATAAGTCATTTTTGATGTGTAGGAATCAACCTCACCTCAATATGATGCATGGTGTGGCCTGTATAACTCCAAGTGCATCTTTTTATTTAAAATTGACATTAATTTTAGTGAAAATAACAAGTGGCATACTGAAAACCAAGAAAATGAATTCAAATTGTTTTGATACTTTAGTAAAATTATCCATAAGTCGTTTTTAACATGTAGGAATAAACCCAACCTAAATCTGACACTCGGTGTGACCGAGATGACACTAAGTGTTTCCTTTTATTTAAAATTGACATTAAATTTAGAAAAAAGGGCAAATTACATAATTAAGACTAATCAAACATATTCTAATTATTTTTATACTTCAGAAAAATGATCCATAAGTCATTTTTGATGTGTGTAAATCAACCTCACCTCAATCTGACACATGATGTGATCAGTATGACTCAAAGTATTCATTATGAGTTTAAAATTGACATTTTAGTTCAAAATGTGTGTCATTCACTGAAAATCAAGAAAACGTGCTTTGATTTTATTGATAAATTAGAAAAATGATTCAGAATTAATTTGTGACATGTAGGAAGTTGTCTCACATCAAAGAAACATGCAATGTGACCAATATGACTCAAAGTGTGTGATTCTAGTTTGAAATGATATTTTAGTAAAAGAACACAAGTGACATAATGAAAAATGAGAAAATGCATTCAGATTTCTTTGATACTTTAAAAAAATGATCCATAAATCATTTGTGGCATGTAGGAATCATCCTCACCTTAATCTAATGTATGTTATGATCAATATGACTCCAAGTGTGTCTTTTTATTTAAAATTGACATTAATTTTAGTAAAAAGAACAAGTGGCATAATGATAACCAAGAAAACACATTCATATTGTTTTGATGCTTTATTAAAAGGATCCATAATTCATTTGTGACGTGTAGGAATCAACCTCACCTCAATCCGATGCATGGTGTGACTGGTATAAGTTCAAGTGTGTCTTTTTATTTAAAATTGACATTAAATTTAGTAAAAAGAACAAGTGACATACTAAATACTGAAAAAAACACATTTGGATTCTTTTGATACTTTAGGAAAATGATTTATAAGTGATTTTTTATGTGTATTAATAAACCACACCTTAATCTGACACATGGTGTGACCGATATGACTCCAAGTGTGTCTTTTTATTTAAAATTGACATTAATTTTAGTAAAAATAATATGTGATATTTTTAAAATAGAGAAAATACATTTAGATTATTTTGATACATTTGGATAATGATCCATAATTCATTTATGACGTGTAGAAATCAACCGCAGCTCAATTCGATGAACGGTGTGACTGGTAGGACTCAAATTATCCATTATTAGTTTGAAATTGACATTTTAGTTCAAAATGTGTGTCACTTAATGAAAATTAATAAAACATGCTCTGATTGTCTTCATAGTTTAGGAAAATGATTCATAAGTCATTTTTGATTTGTAGAAATTAGTCTCACAGAAAAACATCACGCGATGTGATCGGTATGACATAAATTGCATGTTTCAAGATTGAAATGACATTTTAGTAAAAAAAACACTAGTGACATACTCAAAACTAAGAAAATTAATTCATATTGTTTTGATACTTTAGAAAAATGACCCATTAGTAATTTTTTATGTGTAGGAATAAATTGCACCTCAATCCAACACACTGTGTGACCAGTATAACTCCAAGTATGTCTCTTTATTTAAAATTGACATTTATTTTAGTAAATAAAACAATTTACATACTAAAAATTTAGAAAATGCATTCGGATTGCTTTTATACTTTAGAAAAATGATCCATAAGTCATTTTCGACATGTAGGAATCACCTAAACCTCAATACGATGCATGATCTGACCGATATAACTCCAAGTGTGTATTTTTATTTAAAATTGACATTTTATTAATGTGTTCTTTCATATTTATATTTAATTTATTTATTTATAGTATTACTAACAAATGATTTTTTTTTCTTATACAGGTGGATTATTTTTCTCAGGTTGAGGTGGTTTGTTTGGAAACTGATACCATGGTCGAGCTTTTTTAGAGGGGGTCATAGGTGCCAAAGATGATGGAACATTAATGTTTTTAAATGCCTGTGGATAATAATTGTAAATGTAATTATAAAAAATAATGTTTAAATGTATGTAGTAGTGTTTTTTGTATTTATGATGTAAAATTTATTTCAAATAAATTATATATTTTCATACAGGTTAGAGGTGTATGTGTTGTCGTGTGATGTTAGTAAAACAACACATAGCAGCAGGTTGGCCTTTATCAATGCTATTTCTTGCGCTAACAAAACCCCCCTTTATCAACACTAGTTTATCACTGATAAATATCCCTATTTATCAATGCTAATGAAAATGATGATAAAACAAGGCCTTTATCAATTTTTTTTAGCATTGATAAAGGGGACCCCCTTTAATGGAGTTGAAGACAACATCGCTTTTTTAATGCTGTTAAATCCCTTTTTGTATGCTATTAAAGGTTCAATCTTTAGTAGTGAAAACTTTCTCATATTGTCGTGAAACATTAGAAAAATGATCCATAATCCATTTGTGATGTGTTGGAATCAGTTGCACATTAATCTAACACATGATGTGGCCAGTATGACTCAAAGTGCGTGTTTTCAATATAAGTGTCATTTTAGTTTAAAATGAATGTCACATAGCCAAAACAAATCAAATGGGATTGAATTGTTTTCAAACTTTAGGAGAATTATTTATAATTCATTTGACACGTGTATGAATTCACTGCACATTAATCTGACATACAATATGACCGATATTGTAACGCCCTGACCCCTCTAGACCGGAGCTGGTGCATTACTTGTTATATTAGAATGGTTAGAAGGAATGAAAATCCGGAAGGAATGATTAGTTTAGTAGTCTTAAAGAAACTAGAAACATATATGTAACCCAAATTATATTGGAAAAGGTTACAAAATACAATACATAACAAAAACTAAAAACTACAACCACATGAACTCAATAAATGATCTCCTCTTCATCACCTATTGAAGGTAAACAATGAAAGAAGTGATCTCAAACACTCGGTAAGGGTTACAAATGGTGGAATCATGAATCAATAATAACTTAATTTTAAACAATTTGACATAATCAATATGGCATGGTGAATAAATGAAAAACTCACACCATTAATAAACTTAGAATGAAACTGCATCCATAGATTTTGTCATAGTGAAAACCTCATGGATAGTAATAACTGAAAATGAATAAAGAGTATTCTTATTAATTGTACATCATGTATCTATCACATGATACCATAATACCGTAAAAACAGTTTAGTTCTGTGGGTAGAAACCCGTCTGATTTTTGGAAACAAACTCGAAGTGTTTGTCGCCAAATGATTTGTCTCATGAGACCTACTGATGCATTGAGGGGATGTAGCGGGCCTCACCCAATGCTACATATGTCCAAATCATTCTTTATACATATATTCAACACAAGATCAATATGCCTTTACATTATCTATGTAGAATAGAGGATTCGGATTCATCAATATTTCCACAGTCAAAACACCATTCAAAATAAATACCGTATGTAAAATGGTATACAGATTAGACAATAATAATATCCATGATATGAGAATATTGAAATTTAAATGGAATATAATTTCAATTGAAAAGTAATCTCAAATTGGAAATAGGTACACCACATAAGAAAGAGTAGGCGCACAATACTAAGCAAGTCACAATGAAGTGAAAATTGAGACAAAGCTCGTTACCACGTTGTAATCAATTGAGTCATGTGACCAAAAGTTAATAACCACCAAATGAATCACATAATACTATGAATATAAAGAGAATCATGATAATATATATAAAATTTCAGTACACATATACCACATATAAAAAATAAGAGGCAAACAATGGAAATCCCACAAAATTGAAAGTGAGATGAGAAAACCCCTTAAAAACATTTCAGCATGGTAACGAGTGTTCTTGAGTGGGATTAATGAGAGGTAAAGGGGTATCCAATTATTTATACATCATAAGGGTAGTATGGGGTAGGTTCTAAAACATACCCATTCATTTGGTATTAAAAATAAAAGAGCACAACATAGGGGAGATTCTTGAACAAAAGTGAGAGAGAGGATCCTTTACCTTAAATCCGTTGGTGTTCTCCACTTGTTATTAAAGACCTGAATAAACAAATTAGGTTTATTAATTAATAATTATAGAATCTCTTATATATTTAATTGGTTTAGTATAATCATTTTAAGTTCTTTTATAACCGTTTTTATTGGTTATGAGGTTCAATTTCATTGTTCGAGCTCGTTTGTTTACTTGGTTTTAATGACCGGTTCGCTTATATTCATGTTTGGATAAACATGTAAGATTAAAGTGGTTTTCCAGAATTGAAGTTATATTCTATTAGTTCATATCCAGAATATTATATGGTTTTAAATTTAATTTGGTTACTTGGAGTGAAGTTTAATTATTAATATAAAACCATAGTGACAACCGTTTTTGTTAATCGGTGGATTTGATTACAAAGAACATGTTTTGATTTATAAATTAATACCATTTGTACAAGAGGATTACATAACCAAAAATAGGATATATTAATTATATAATAATATGGTTCAACCATAACAAAAATGGTTTCATGACCAGAATTAAAGATAATAATAGAAATTGATAAACGGTTTTCCTTGAATGTGCTAAATTGACACATCTCAAACGGTGCTTTCATTTCTTTCAAATAAAAGGTGGGGAAAGGAGAGAAGATGATGAAATATCCCATTAGCATAAAACAATTCCAGTACATGTATGTTACTGGAGTTATCATACTATTTGGGTGAAGGGAGGTTAGGAAAGAAACAAAAAGACAAGAACTTAAAAGAAAAGAAGGAATTGGAATGAGGAATTTACCTCTTGAGACTTCCTCCTTTGAGAACCGCTTAAGGGGAGAGGTTTTGGTATTTTGAAGAGCCTAGGGGATTTTGGATGTGGGGGAGGAGATTGGGGAGAGATTTGGGTAGAATATTGGCAAGGCACAAGTCTTGAGAGGAGTGAAGAGAAGAGGGAGTGAGGGGGTTTATAGTGGAAGAGAGGAGGGTTTTCATAATTTTTTAATCATTAGTTTATTATTTCTTCACAAGACAAGGAATAGTAAGTATTTCATGACCAAAAACAGTTATAAATTCATGTGGCTTCGAACCAATTGGGATTACATCACCATATCATCATCAATGACTCAATAAATCCCTTATTTAGCATTTATCGTAAATTATCACATTTTATTATTCATCAAAAATTCAAGTATTTCAGAATAATCTCAAAAAATCACCGTAACAAATTTTTGACGTGTAGAATCCAAAAAATGAAGTCTATTTTTCAAAAAAAATCTAAATATTATTATTTTAATATTTAATTAAAATCATTATTTAATCGAAAAATATAAACACTTAAATTATTCAATTTCATTTTTAAGGTGCCTAAATTTATTTATACATTCATGGGTGTGGATAAAATTCACAAGAGTCATATTACTATTCATAAGGGTAAGTTACTATTCATAAGGGTGGGTTACTATTCATGAGGTATGTTACTATTCACTAAAAAATAAGTTAGTTCTATCAGACTCTAAATATCATCATAAACACAACTGTGAATGTCAGATTTTCAAAATTCAAAACACACAAGTGGAAAATTTAAGTTCAATGGCTAGGATATGAATATATTTTAAATAACTAAGTGTTGTTTCAAAGAAACTCAGTGCTTTATGAAATATAGGTTATGACTCGAACATATTTAATAGAAACATACCATAAAATGTTTGGGGTGCTACAGATATGACTCAAAATACATGTTTTCAATATAAAAGTGTCATTTTAGTGTAAAATGTGTGTCACCAAAACTTAGAAAATGAGCTTGGATTGTTTTAAAACTATAGGAAAATGATCCATAATCTATTTGTGGTGTGTAGGAATCCACTACATATTAATCTTCCACATGATGTGGACGGATGACTCCAAATGTATGTTTTTAATATAACAGTATCATTTTAGTATAAAGCGCGCATCACATGGCCAAAACTGAGTAAACGTGCTCAGATTATATTGAAACTTTAGGACAATGATTCATAATTCATTTGTGATGTGTAGGAATCGACCAAAAATCAATCTAACACATGATGTGGCCGGTATAACTCAAAGTGTTTGTTTTCAATATAAAAATGTCATTTTAGTTTAAAATGTGCACCACATAGTCAAAACTGAGCAAATTAGCTCGAAATGTCTTGATACTTTAGGAAAACGATTCATGATTCATTTGCAGAATATAGGAATCAACTGCACATCAATCCAACACATAGTGTAGCCAGTATGACTCCAAATGCATGTTTTCAATATAAAATTTTTATTTTATTTTAATGATATAATTATTAACAACTATTTAAATAATTAAGATAATTAATAACTGATAATTTCATTAATATATTTAGTAATTAACAATATAATTTATATAGATTATTAATTAACAATGTAATTAATAATTCACAATATAATTATTAATTATATTATTAATTAATAATATGTTTAACAATGTAATCATTTATAATTTAATTAACAGTATAACTGGTAATATCAATAATATATTCAGTAATTAAAAATATAATTTATCATATGTGGATTATATAGCATTAAAGTTGTAATTAGTTTCTTTTTTTATTTATTGGTACTAAAATAAACATTGATTTTAATATGGTGATATACTTTTTTTATAGTGGTTGATTGTTGGTGAAAGCCTGTAATAAGAGTTATGATTTTGTATATTGGTTGTAATTTTTTTGATTAATTTTAAATATCACATCAATTTAAATACTTTGTATGTAAATTTTGAATTTAAATGATGGTGCAATGTTATATTTTTATTTCAATCTATTTTCTGTAATATTTTCATTCCAATTTGATTCTATATTTCTAATATGGTTCTTTTATAGGGCTGTTGTAGGGCGGCAAGTTTTGGAGCAACTGCATGGTCTTTATCACCGCTAACTTAGCGCTGATAAAGGGAGTTTTTATCAGGGTTAAAACTAAAGTGTTGATAAAGACGATCTTTATCAGCACTTTATTTCTAGCGCTGATAAAGGTAGAACGCTTTTAGGGGTGCTCTAATTATCAGTGTTTTTTTTTGTGCTAATAAAGCCTATTTTGAGATATGTTGGTTATGTAGCAGAGTAAATTTTGAAAATTCAAGGAATTTTGACCCATACCTCAAGAACACGAATAGAAATCTATAAATAAAATGAAATAAAAAAGGAAAATAATTGTCGGGTGTGACAATAAGAATCCCCTTAAAGATGAGATCAATATTAGAAACTCTTTTCTCTTATATGTTGATGTTTACTGAGTTTCAAATATAGAATGATGTCCTGTCATTGAATGTTTCATTCTCTTGATGAGTGATGTGTTGTTGCACATGTGTTATCACTAAAATAAGTCCATTGAGGAAAGGTGTCTTCAAGAACCTTTTCTTTAGAGATTTAGGCTACAAGATTCTTTTTATGAACACTTTTTTTCATATTTCTTCTATCAAAAATGTATGTCTCTCATGAAGTGCCTCAGATTAAATATTTTTCTTAAATTTCACTTTCCCTTTATTGGTTGATGAGATCTTTTGTGCATTATTACAACACTTTCAGGAAGGGGAGAAAGATAACGAAAATCCTATACTAAAGCAACAGGAAAGAACTCAGTGAGACTCATACTTGAAACCCCGCAGAGTTGCTACCAACTGAGTTGGACCCTGGGGGCAAGATTTTTTGTGCCTTCCCATCAAATATTTTGGGGATTCAACTCCCTATATCATGATGGATTTGAATTTCTTATCCTTTGATTCTTTTGTCTACTCATCACTATCACAAAAGCGACTTTACGTAACGACACCCTTTAACAGCGCTGAAAAAACACACTGATAAAGGGTGTTTTTAACAACGCTAAAAAAAGTGATGTAAAAAGTACATATTTATCAGCGCTTTTTTTTTTTAGCGCTGATAAAAGTATCACATTTATCAGCGTTTTTTAAGCGCTGTTAAAAGTGTCCCATTTATTAGTGTTTTTTTAGAAGCACTGATAAAAACCTCCCTTTATCAGTGCTTTTTTACTAGTGATGATAAAGAGTATATTTCAAAAAAAATCATTAAAATGTATATATCAATATATAAATATATTTATATTGATCTAAATATAATATATATTTTTTAAATATGTTTTAGATGAGATGGATAGACATTTACACTTGATATATAAGATATTTAGTGAAAATGACCTATAAAATAATTTAAAAAATAGTTTTAATTAATAATTAACTAATTATTATTGAGTAATAGTCATTTAATAACAATTTGAAGATAAAAAAATGAAAAAAATTCTAAAAGATCTAAAATAAGTTAAAAATGTGACAAAAAATTTCAAATAGTCATAACTTTTGATATGAGTGTCCGTTTGGGCTCTACTACATATCAAATCGAAACTTGTGATGAACTCTACGTTGCAAAGGGTTGGACTAAGCTCTATGAGCTTTGTCCCATTTTTGACCCCTAAAAGGGACCAGAAGACCTCCAATACTGATTTTTTAGTCGGGGTACCCAATTTTTTTTAACATTTGATAGATTCTCAGTCTCGTTTAAGGGGGGTTTTTTAACTTTTTTCAGTGGGGACTGAATTTATTATCAGAGATTACATTGATATTGATATTTATGGATTTGAAATTTTATCGTCTTTCACAATAACTTGTTATTTATAATCAAATATATAACAATATATAAATATTTTTTATATATTCACACATAAAATTTTAATTTTATAAATAAATAATTAAACATATTTACATATAAAATATCTTTATAAATATATAAATCATGTCTAAATAAAAAACAATATTCATTTTATTTTTAAAAAATGTGAATATTTATATACCTATATAATGTGTGTCTGTGTATATTTGTGTCTCTATTAACAAATTGATATACATTATCTATATATTCTAACATATATGCACATAAATATTAATATATAATATATGTAAATAAATAAAATATGTATAATTATATTTATAGATACACATATAATATATATATATATATGTATGTATGTATGTTATATACATGTGTGTATTTATTTATTTATACACACAAACACAAAACATATTTTATAAATGTATTTAAAAATAATCGTATAAATATATTTTATTATAAGAATAATATATAGATAAAAAAATATAACTATATATATATATAATAGATATAAATATATATTAATATACAAATAAATATATAAATAAATAAATATAACTATATATTTATATTAATATAACAAAATATATATATTAATATCAATATATATTAATATACGAATAAATATAACTATATATATATATATATATCATAAAATAGGGAACGAAACAAGTTGGATGAGTGGTAAAAGTGCAGACGTCCAAGGGAGAATGTTTAACATTCTTCCAATAAGTTGAGAGTACATCAGTGATGAATATCAACATGATGAAATCATCCATATTCGCGTTTTATTTTAGATGTCGGGATATCCTTTGAATTTCGAATATTTATTCCATGATGGATATTTTATCTACCATTTTATATGAAAATAATTTTCTAACAAAGAACATCTTACTTATAGCATTTCCATTGATGTACTTTTGTAAGACTCAGAGAGAACGTTGTGTGGTGGTCTTTCGAGAGGCTTTGTTTTCGAGCCTCCTCATGCGCGAATAGTTAGGTTTTTTTCTTTGTTCCCGCCTTCCCTAATGATGTAAAAAAAAAGTCAGAGAGATGTCGATCACCGGGTTCGAGAATCTGATATATCAACACATGAGATATACATTCTCTCATTTGTATCTAGTGTGGGAAACATGTAGAGACTTTCAATGGGGATTATAGCTTTTGTGGTGGTTTAGAGGGTGAGAGAATTAATAATTTTGACGGTCAATTATTAATAATAAAATGATGCCCATAATACTCATTTATGAGTAATAACAATGCACTAATATTATTCTGATGGGTGTTTAAGATAATAATAATATTAATAAATGAAAAGGTGGGAGACAAATGGGCAAATTTTTCAGGAGTGAATTTATTATCGGTTTATATATATCATCATATTTTTTAAAACCTTATTAATTATAATAATATTTATATGTGGGAGGCTAGTAGGCTGGGGCGGGCTACGTAGGAAAAGGCAAAGGAGCGATCGGGGGCGGCGGCCTCCTCATGAAACCAAACGAAAAGAACCAATGTGCAAATTAATATTACTTTTACTATAAAAAAATATTTTATATATTTGTCGATATAATTTAGGCACCACTATCGTTTTGTTAGCTGTAAATATTTGAATTTACGACGGGTCCAAAAGATTCAACGGCTGGATTTTATTTAAAATGGAACAAGATCTGATACCGCCTACTATTTTTTTATAATAAACATTAAAAAAAACCCGACAAATTTAAAATTCCACCTATCAATTTTATTACGTTTTTTGAGTTTTCATATCATGTGGACATCTCACCCAACTATTAGTTTTCAAATGAAAATTATATTTAAGAATTTAACATACATTTAATAATAAAAAACAGAGAGAAAAATAGCCATTATTCATATATAATGAAAACCGAATTTATTTTGCTAAATTTTGCAACTTGAGTAAAAACTATTTTTTTTACTAATTTTGAATTTAGTGTTAACTTTTAATTTTAAAGGGAAAATAATATTAATTTGGTTTAAACAATATATTAAATAAATTTAATTTCATTATTTAATAAAAACATAATATATTTATAATTATTCTCGCACATTTCATATTAAATAACTTTATTTCTTTTCATTTTTTAAGTCAACAATAATTTATTTGTTAGTAATTCAAAATTTGATATAAATGGAAAAATATATATTACATTTTTGTTAAACATTATATACAAGAACACATGCATAAAACAATATTTTTATATCAATTTTATAAGTTGGTTATTATATACAACCATTACACACACATATATATAATGTTTTTTTTTTCTAGAAAAACCATCGTATATGACACTTTGGTAAATTTAAAATTCAATGCAATTATGTTTGAAAAATGTCATATATATATACATATATATATAAACACGTAAGGGGGAAGTCCATATTTTTTAATAAAAAAAAGAAACTCTATTATTTTGCTGGGCAGAGAGATCTCATTACATGGTCATGAAGACTCAGAGGCACAAAGAACCAAGGTACATGACCCTTTGGCCCAAGAGGAATTAAAGCCCAAGAAGACCCTGACCCGATAGGCTCAAACGCTTGGCCTGCTTCACCTAACCCACGCCTTCTGCACGTCGTTGCTGCTAGAGGCCGCCGTTCATCACCCCAGTGCACCTTCCAACGATTTGATTGATCCATCAAATAGAATTTGTACTGAACATTTTACGGGGATTAAAAAATTTATTGATTTCATGGATTTCATAGAGATTTGATTTGGGTGTCCATGTAAAAAATGCGCAAAGACATGTCTCTTCAAAAAAGATACTATGACAAAACATTTTCTTCGAAACGAGTTTTTGAAAAACTATATGATGAGGCCACGTCATGGGGAAGATTCAATTCTTTATTATCAATAAGAAAGTATTTAGATGGATGTTGACCCGAGAACAGTTGATCCAATGAGCATAATGCTCAATGACATAATATGTTTATTTTAACTTGAAAAGAGTAACATCAATAACCATGATGTTAGAAGGAGTAATCCATGTTCTAATGCAGATAAAGAAACATTGAAATTCATTGAAATTCTTGACGATGAACATACCGAATTATATCATAAATGTACAAGATTCAGTAAATTGTCATTTATCATCGAGTTGTTACACTTGAAGACATTGAATTAGTGAACATACATCTCCTTCGATATGTTGTTGGTACTGTTTCTGAATGCACTCCTTATTGGAGTGAAGATTTCAAAGTTGTAGTATCAAACTCGTAAGTTGACTAACAACCCTGATTTCAAATATGAGAGCAATAACGCGTGCCCCAATAACTATATGCTGTTTAGAAAAGAGAACGCGCAACTCAGTGCTTGTATTGTCTGTAACTCATCAAAGTGAAGAGACAATGAGATTAATCACGGTCAATAGAATCTTCCTAGTAGGGGCATGAACCATGGGAAGAAGATCTTTGTGAAGCAGATGCATTACTTTCAACTGAAACCAAGGTTGAATTGATTCTTCATGTCATCTAAAATCACTAAAATGATGGCACTGAACGTGGATAGAAACAAAGAGGGTGGTAAGTTAACTCACCCAACAAATACCTTTGCATTGAAGGGGTTTGATCAGAGACACTCGGAAATTTCTCAAGATATTCGTAATGTTCAACAGAGTTTAGCTGCAGATGGTTTTAACTCGTTCAAGTCTATGGTTGGTGCGACATATAGTACATGGCTGGTGGTGTTGGTTCTATATGACCTTCCTTTTTGGTTATGTGTGAAACAACCATTTTTATTACTTTCCACACTTATTGATAGACAAAGGTGACCCGATAATAAAATTGATGTTTATATGCAACCATTGATTGTTGAGATGCATGAATTTTTGGTAGATGGGGTGTTGACTTTTGATTTGGAAGATAATGAAATGTTTAGAATTCAGGCTGCTTTGTTATAAACATTTAATGACTTCCCAATGTATGCTAATTTTCTAGGTTAGAGTATAAAATGAGAATTCACTTTTCCTTGTTGCAATAAAAGTAAGAAATCAACATGGATTAAGCACTGTAGAATGTGGGCATACCTTGATCATAGAAACTTTCTTCCTCCACTGTAGAAGTTCAAAAAATAAAACATGTTATTTGTGTTAAGAATCCCACAACAAACTTGAACCACGAGAAGCAACTTCACTGGAGCCAACAACACGAAAACAGGCTTCAGAAAAAACTCCCACAAATGTTTGTGTACTAGAATAAGGAAGAATCACCTAACCCTAATCACCACACTAAGTTTTACTTACTCTAGCATGTTCACTCCAAACTCTTACAAACATTCATTAAAAAACACGAAGAAAAGAAAAATGAAAGAAAAGAGACAAGTGGATTTTACGTGGTTCGGACTTTGAGTCTTACGTCCACAAGAGAAGTATTGCAATCTTTCATTTCCTTGGAAGTAGAAGAGGATTACAATCAATGTGATTTGAAAACAATGTAGATCACTAAAATCAATGAATGCTTGACAAATTAGCATGTGCCCCCACCTACCTTATATACAGGGTCTCAATCGGTCAGCCGGTTGTACTAACCTATGACTTCTGCGGGGGTTCGTTCGTGGATCAAAATAACTGCTGATCTCTATAACATTCTTTGACTTAACCACCAACTACTGGTATACTGAACAAAGATCCCCCTTTGATGATTGACCAATACCATGCACATGCATCCATTAGAAGATGGTACATTCCGACCACATCATTGCCAACTATTGAAGACTGGCTACCACTACCTTCACAATATCAAAGGGACTTCTAGAATATCTACTTCTGGTTGAATGAATCTGGCAATTAAAGAGGCTTCACAATCCCAACAATCTTTCACTTGAAGAGTGCTTCAAGGACATCTATGTCATCCTTTACCACTTTGGAAAACAATAAAATCCATTTGCTTCTGCTATATGCAATGCTCCTCCATTCCTTATATACACCCAAGCTTGACTGAGGCATAATGTTTCCTGAGGCTCTTCTAGAATAAAATCTTAGTGAACATATCAGCTATATTTTATCTTCAACAAACTTCCCCAACTCCAGCTCTACATCTTCCAGTATCTTCAAGATAAAGTGGTACTTTAAGTCAATATGCTTCATCCAAGTATGGAACATTGGTTTTTTAGCAATGTGGATTGAACATTGACTATCATAGTAAAGAATTCCACTTTACTATCTACTTTCAAGCTCCTCAATTAGATGCCTAAACCATATTATTTCCTTTCTTTCTTCCGTTTATACCACACACTCTTCTTCCATTGTGGAGGGTGTAATCACCAGTTGCAACTTTGACATGCGATTGATTATGGTTCCATCGAATGTGAAAACATATCAAATTATTCTCATATATGTATCTGATTCACCACCAAAGTTTACATCAATATAACACAACAACAAATCATCTTCTATATAAAAAATGGTTGTATCTTTCATTCCTTTGTGGTATCGAATAACCCACTTCATAACTTCCCAATGATACTTTCCTGGATTGTCTGCATACACTATGTTCTAATGAGTTCACACCATGGCATATATAAGGTTTTTTTATTGATGCATACGATACCTTCTCCATGTGTTTTTCCTCTTTGTTTTTCTATGGTAATTCTCCTTCTAACTTTTGAAGTGTCTAATAAGAGGTGTTGAGATCAACTTATATTCACTCATACAAAATCTCTCAATAATCATCAGTATGCAGTTTTTTTGAGATAGAACAAAACTTCAAATCTATATATCTTACTCAATATTCATGCCTATAATCTTGTTTACTTATCTAAGATATTTTATTTCAAATACTCCGAAAAAATGATTCTTTAGATCCTACATCTATTGAATTTATAGACCCACCATAAGCATATCATTCACTTATAATAGAAAAATGATGAATTCCACATCATCATACTTCATTTGATAAGAATAAGGGCATGAGTTTCTCCTCTTGAAACATTTCTTCACTATGAAAATGTCAAACCTCTGGTTCCAATATCTTGGTGCTTGTTTCAAACCATAGATACTTCTCTTGAGTTTTCACACCAAGACCTAATTCCACTGATCCATGAAACCAACATGTTGCTTCATATAAAATTATTCTTCTAAATCTCCATGAAGAAAGATCATCTTCACATCCATTTTTTCCAGATATAAACCTATCTAAGAAACCAAACATAGCATGGTTCAAATGGTAATGTGCTTTACCACTGGTTAAAATATTTCAAAGAAATCAATGTATTCCTTCTGCCAAAACCCTTTAACAGTTAGACTCACTTTATACCTTCTTCTTCCATCAGATTCTTTTTTAACCTGAAAACCCACTTTCTTTACTATTGGTTAAAATATTTTAAATAAATCAATGTCTCCTTCTGCTGAAACCCTTTAACATCCAAACTCACTTTATACCTTTTTCTTCCATCAGCTTCTTTTTTTTAACTTGAAAACCCACTTGATTTAAAGTGCCTTAATTTTAAGTGGTAGATCAATAATCTTTTATGTGTTATTTTTGTGAAATAAACTAGCTCTCCCTTAATAGCTAACACCCACTTACCAAAACCACCAAGGTTAACTGCTTCTTCCAAACTCTATGGCTCTCCACCATTTATTAAACGTAAGAAGTGTAAGTCAGCTCAATACCTATGTACCGATCATTTGATTCTTGTAGATATTTTCACTGTTACCTGTGAATCTACTCTCTCCAAAACTAAAACATCTACAATCCCTTCCTCCTAAACTCCAAACCAATATTTTCTAGTTCTCATTATTTTAGGTATATCTTCCATTGGTTGAACTTCCAAACATTACGTTCTACCTTATGAATTTTCTCCTAGAATCTTTCAACCACTGATAAATTCAAATCCATCTGAATTCCCCAAAACATCAACTATTAAAAAACCTCTATTATGATCAACTTGGATTGAAGTTGACTCTATGTCATTGTGCATATAAAAGATTCAAAAACTTCCAATGGTAAACTCACCATTTTTGTTTGACCTTAAACACTTCAACACACTTCTAGTTTCCTTTTCCAACTATATATTTTCACTGAAAAAACATCAAATAGTTTTGATTTATGTTTCAAGAAGTAAACCTATAATTTCCTCATAGAGACATTAATTAATGTCAAAAAATATTATGAATCTTCATGATATTTAACCAGGGAAGGTTTCCAGAGATCTGTATGCACAAGTTCAAGGTTTTGGAATTTTGGTGTTCTCTTTATCGAGTTAAATTACACTTTCTATTGCTTATCGAGTATGAAACTCTTACAACTTCCAAAATCTGTATGATCCAACTTCAACATGCCTTTTTCATCTAAGGCCATCACACTCATCTAATTTAGGTATCTAATTCAGTAGTACCACAATTCTAAACATTCAGTATGTCACATGTAACACCCCAGAATGATAAAGGGTTAAATGACTAAATTATATGACTCATGTCAATAAGATGAACCTTCCTTTTCAGGAGCCTACCTGATTAGAACTCCACAATTAAGAGTACTTTTCCTGGTGTAGTGACCAGGATGGGTGACCTTCTGAGAAGTTTCCTAGGGTGTGTGTGAGTGAGGACAAAGCACACTAGAAAGGACATGTGTTGGCCTGTGGGGACAGTCATTAGTCAGATGACCCGTTCGGGCATGTGGGTGGGCCCTAGGGTGGGGAACATGTGTTTGCGGGGCAACTAGGGTACCTGGTAGGCCAGGACCTAACGACCATGATAAGGTGGGGGCGTGCTTGGCCTAGAGTAGTGATCAGGATGTGTGTGTGTGAGTGAGGACAAAGCACACTGGAAAGGACATGTGTTGTCCTGTGGGGACAGTCATTAGTCAGATGACCCATTCGGGCACGTGGGTGGGTCCCAGGGTGGGAACCACGTGTTTGCAAGGAAACTGGTGTACCTGGCAGGCCAGGACCCGATGACCATGATAAGGTAGGGGCGTGCTTGGTCTAGAGTAGTGATCAGGATGGGTGACCTTCTGGGAAGTTTTCTAGGGTGTGTGTGAGTGATGACAAAGCACACTGAAAAGGACATGTGTTGGCCTGTGGGGACTATCAATTGTCAGATGACCCGTTTCGGAATGTGGGTGGGCCCTATGGTGGGGACCACATGTCTTGGGGGCAATTGGTGGTACCTGGCGGGCCAGGACCCGACAACCATGTTAAGGCGGGGTGTCTGTGCTGTCACCAGGACCCGGTTGTCACATTTGGTATCAAAGGAAAGGTTTAGTTAGTTAGGGAATTAGGATTAGTGAACCCTAGAGAAATCCTCTAGCATGAGACTAAGTACAAATATGCACACAAGAATTTTTTCATAGGGATCCCATATGTTATGATTTTAGTATAAAGTGTTTAAATGAATAAGTTATTCATGACTTGTTGACTTATGTTTTGTTCTAACCTTTTCTATTTTAGAAAATGGTGGGAACCAGGAGAAACCTGGCCACCGACTCGTGAGAGGGGAAATGCAACGATTTCCCAAATGATATCCCCAATGATTTGGGAGGTGGAGTTCAAAACTTCATGGCGATGCTTACCCAATTATCTCAGGTTATGAACAATAACCATAATAATGGGGAATATCCTCCTTCACCAAAGATAGAGAAACTGGCTATAGAATGTTTTATGTGGCAATGACCACCGACATTTAGTGGATCTTCCAATCCACTAGTTGTGGAATAGTGGGTCAACTCCATGGAGAAGATATTTTCTGTTCTTCATTGTTCTGAGATGGAGAAGGTGACACTAACCGTTTATTGTCTAGATGGAGAGGCTGATCAATGGTGGGATTTGATTAAGAACACCAAGACAAGGGAGGAAATTGAAGAGATGGAATGGGAATACTTTAAGATAATGATTCTTAACAAGTATGTGTGGTAGTTAACCACTAAGACATGATGTTTCATTTTTATGCATTGTCACATTTCAAGTCTTATATTTATGCTTCCCCTTACGTTCAAGATTATTTGCCTATGTTATGATTATGATCACCCCATGCTATATTGTTCTCATCTATCCCCTTACTAGGCTTTTAGCTCACCCCTTTTGATGTATATCCTCAGGTGACTACATGTACTAAGGAGAGTTCAAGTGCCAGTAAGAAGCTAGAGAAGAAGAAATTGAATAAATGTTTATGCTTGATATTCTAATTGTTATGTATGATCCTATTTTTCCCAAGACACTAAACCTTTAGATCCCTTATGTATAATACTATTATGTTATTTATCTTTAAAATTATGTAATAGTAATGGAAGAAATGGCTGGGTCACTATAGTTGGTATTAGAGGTGGTACCCAGCCTTAAGTGTGGTGCACTACCTGGGTTGATATGTAGGGCCCACAACGAGGGCGTTGTGATCTAAAGGGGGGGGGGTGATTATAACATCCCCAAATGAAAAAGGGTTAAATGACTAAATGATATGACTCATGTCAACAAGGTGAACCTTCCTTTTCGGGAGCCTACCTGATTAGAACTCCACAGTTAAGCGTTCTTGGCCTGGAGTAGTGATCAGGATGGGTGACCTTTTGGGAAGTTTTCCAGGGTGTGTGTGAGTCAGGACAAAGCACACTGGAAAGGACATGTGTTGGCCTATAGGGACTATCAATAGTCAGATGACCCGTTCAGGCATGTGGGTGGGCCCCAAGGTGGGGACCATGTGTCTGGGGGGCAACTGGTGGTATCTGGAGTGCCAGGACCCAACGACCATGTTAAGGCAGGGTGTCTGTGCTGTCACCGGGGCCCAGTTGTCACATCATGACTAGTCCCAACAGGGCTCAAGTCGTAACTACCCCAAGCCCATTTCCATAGGCCAAAGGCTGGTGGAAAGTGCTAAAAGGCATAACTAATATGGGATGTACTAATGTATCTGTACGCATGTTCCCAACCATATCCATGAAAAAGTGTAGAGGAATAATAATAAAATATGTAATATCTAGAGAATAAACCATGCATGTAAAACCTATAGGGAATACAAGAGAAAAATAACATAATCTAAAAAGAAAAGGGAAAAAATAAAAACCCAACAAGAAGGATGTCCCAACCAAACAAAACTAGAAAAGTAAAGTGCTGAGAGAGTCCGAATCCAGATCTCCAAGACACGACCACCATATGCGGTCAAATGTACCAAGTTATCCCTATGATCCTCTATAATCACCACCAAGCTATTAATCATCTACATAAGAAATGAAACATGTGGGAAAATCCTATGCAGGGGTGAGTATATACATACCCAGTAGGATGCCCTGAAAGCTGATGGAGGAGTAGTAAGAGAAACGATAGAAGTAAAAAGATCGACCCATAGTAAGAGAGAAATAGAAACCAATCAATAGGGATATATTATCATAAAAGAAACCTAGATGATAGAGAAATATGATCTCCATCTCACAGTCCATCCCTGAAAAAGAGTCTACTATCAATTTAAGAGGCATCTCACGTGTCTATCTGAAGAAACATCCATATGGGGCCACACCTTGCCACTGTGCCACAGAGTCGAGGGGAGGTATAGGACCCATGCCCTGACATGATTGGAAGGTTGTGCTCAGTAGATAGATAGAGGACCCATGCCCTGTCCCAAGAAGAGGGTTCCACTCTGAAGATGGATAAATAGAGGACCCATGCCCTGATACACTAAGAGGGTTCCACTCTATAGGTAGAGGACCCGTGACCTGACACCATATGAGGGTTCTACTCTAGTGGTAGAGGACCCATGCCCTAACTCCACAAGAGGGTTCCACTCTAGTGGTAGAGGACCCATGCCTAGACTCCATAGGAGGGTTCCACTCTAGTGGTAGATGAACCATGTCCTAACTCTAAAGGAGGGTTTTAATCTAGTGGTAGAGAGAAATGGAAACCAATAAATAAGGATATATTATCATAAAATAAACATAGATGAGAGAGAAATAGGATCTCCATCTCACAGTCCAGCCCTGAAAAAGAGTCTACCATCAATTCTAAGAGGCATCTCATGTGTCTATCTGAAGAAACATCCATATGGGGCCACACCTCGCCACTGTGCCACAGAGTCGAGAGGAGGTAGAGGACCCATGCCCTGACATGATAGGAAGGTTGCACTCAGTAGATAGAGAGAGGACCCATGCCCTATCCCAATAAGAGGGTTCCACTCTGAAGATGGATAAATAGAGGACCCATGCCCTGATACACTAAGAGGGTTCCACTCTATAGGCAGAGGACCCGTGACCTGACACTGTATGAGGGTTCCACTCTAGTGGTAGAGGACCCATGCCCTAACTCCACAAGAGGGTTCCACTCTAGTGGTAGAGGACCCATGCCCAGACTCCATAGGAGGGTTCCACTCCAGTGGTAGATGAACCATGCCCTAACTCTAAAGGATGGTTTTAATCTAGTGGTAGAGAACCCATTCATTGACTCTACAGGAGGGTTCCACTCTAAAGAGAGATAGATGGAGGACCCATGTTGTAACACCCCAAGGATTTAAAAATAAATTTAATATAGAATGAAATCAATGAAACACTGAGTCTCTATAAAACAACACCTCATTATTTATAGGATATAGTTATAACCTAATCATTAAAAATATTTTTTTTGCTTCTCTATTTTGAATTTCGAAAAATGGACATACACGGTTGTATTAATATGGGATGTACTAATGTATCTGTACGCATGTTCCCAACCATATCCATGAAAAAGTGTAGAGGAATAATAATAAAATACATAATATCTAGATAATAAACCATGCATGTAAAACCTATAGGGAATACAGGAGAACAATAACATAATCTGAAAATAAAAGGGAAAAAATACACACCCAACAACAAGGATGTCCCAATTAAACAAAACTTGAAAATTAAAGTGTTGAGAGAGTCCGATTCCAGATCTCCAAGCCCCGACCACCATATGTGGTCAAATGCACCAGGGTATCCCTATGATCCTCTATAATCACCACCAACCTATAAATCATCTACATATGACATGAAACAAGTGGGAAAATCCTATACAGGGGTGAGTATATACATACCCAGTAGGATGCCCTGAAAGCTGATGGAGGATTATTAAGAGACACGATAGAAGTAAATAGCTCGAACCATAGTAAGAGAGAAATGGAAACCAATAAATAGGGATATATTATCATAAAAGAAACCCAGATGACAAAGAAATAGGATCTCCATCTCACAGTACAGCCCTGAAAAAGATTCTACCATCATTTCTAAGAGGTCCATCAATAATGACCAACATCTCACATGTCTGTCTAAAGAAACATCCATATGGGGCCACACCTTGCCACTATTCCACAAAGTCGAGGGGGGGTAGAGGACCCATGCCCTGACATGATAGGAAGGTTGCGCTCAGTAGATATATAGAGGACCCATGCCCTGTCCCAACAAGAGGGTTCCACTCTGAAGATGGATAAATAGAGGACCCATGCCCTGATACAATAAAAGGGTTCCACTCTATAGGTAGAGGACCCGTGACCTGACACCGTATGAGGGTTACACTCTAGTGGTAGAGGACCCATTCCCTAACTCCACAAGAGGGTTTTACTTTAGTGGTAGAGGACCCATGCCCAGACTCCATAGGAGGGTTCCACTCTAGTGGTAGACGAACCATGACCTAACTCTAAAGAAGAGTTTTAATCTAGTGGTAGAGGACCCATTCATTGACTCTACAGGAGGGTTCCTCTCTAAATAGGGATAGATAGAGGACCCATGTTGTAACACCCCAAGGATTTAAAAATAAATTTAATATAGAATGAAATGAATGAAACACCGAGTCTCTATAAAACGACACTTCGTTATTTATAGGATATATTTATAACCTAATCATTAAAGATATTTTTCTGCTTCTATATATTGAATTTCGAAAAACGGACATACACAGTTGTATTAATATGGGATGTACTAATATATCTGTATGCATGTTCCCAACCATTTCCATGAAAAAGTGTAGAGGAATAATAATAAAACATGTAATATCAAGAGAATAAACTATCCATGTAAAACCTATAGGGAATACAAGAGAAAAATAACATAATCTAAAAAGAAAAGGGGAAAAATACACACCCAACAAGAAGGATGTACCAATTAAACAAAACTAGAATAGTAAAGTGCTGAGAGAGTCCGAATCCAGATCTCCAAGCCCCAACCACCATATGTGGTCAAATGCACCAGGGTATCCCTATGATCCTCTATAATCACCACCAACCTATTAATTATCTACATAAGACATGAAATGGGTGGGAAAATCCTATGCAGGGGTGAGTATATACATACCTAGTAGGATGCCCTAAAAGATGATGGAGGAGAAGTGATAGACACGATAGAAGTAAACAGCTCGACCCATAGTAAGAGAGAAATGGAAACCAATCAATAGGAATATATTATCATAAAAGAAACCCAGATGATAGATAAATAGGATCTACAGGTCACAGTCCAGCCCTGAAAAAGAGTCTACCATCAGTTTTAAGAGGTCCATCAATGATGCCCAGCATCTCACGTGTCTGTCTGAAGAAACATCCATATGGGACCACACCTCGCCACTGTGCCATAGAGTCAAGGGGAGGTAGAGGACCCATGCCCTGACATGACATGAAGGTTGCACTCACTAGATAGATAGAGGACCCATGCCCTATCCCAACAAGAGGGTTCCACTCTGAAGATGGATAAATAGAGGAACCATGCCCTGATACACTAAGAGGGTTCCACTCTATAGGTAGAGGACTTGTGACCTGACACCATATGTGGGTTCCACTCTAGGGGTAGAGGACCCATGCCCTAACTCCACAAGAGGGTTCCACTCTAGTGGTAGAGGACCCATTCCCAGACTCCATAGGAGGGTTCCACTCTAGTGGTAGATGAACCATGACCTAACTCTAAAGGAGGGGTTTAATCTAGTGGTAGAGGACCCATTCATTGACTCTAGAGGAGGGTTCCACTCTAAAGAGGGATAGATAGAAGACCCATGTTGTAACACCCCAAGGATTTAAAAATAAATTTAATATTGAATGAAATGAATGAAACACTGAGTCTCTATAAAAAACACTTAGTTATTTATAGGAGATAGTTATAACCTAGTCGTTAAACATATTTTTTCCACTTCTGTGTTTTGAATTTAGAAAAACGAACATACACGGTTGTATTAATATTGTATGTACTAATGTATCTGTATGCATGTTCCCAACCATATCCATGAAAATGTGTAGAGCAATAATAATAAAATATATGATATATAGAGAAGAAACCATGCATGTAAAACCTATAGGGAATACAAGAGAACAATAACATAATCTAAAAAGAAAACGAAAAAAAAGACACCCAACAAGAAGGATGTATCAACCAAACAAAACTGGATAAGTAAAGTGTTGAGAGAGTCTGACTCCAAATATCCAAGCCCCGACCACCATATGTGGTCAAATGCACCAGGGTATCCCTATGATGCTCTATAATCACCACCAACCTATTAATCATCTACATAAGACATGAAACATGTGGGAAAATCCTATGTAGGGGTGAGTATATACATACCCAGTAGGATGCCCTAAAAGATGATGGAGGAGCTGTAAGAGACACGATAGAAGTAAATAGCTCAACCCGTAGTAAGAGAGAAATGGAAACCAATCAATAGGGATATATTATCATAAAAGAAACCCAAATGAGAGAGAAATAGGATCTCCATCTCACAGTCCATCCCTAAAAAATAGTCTACCATCTGTTCTAAGAGGTCCATCAATGATGCCTAGCATCTCACATGTCTGTCTAAAGAAACATCCATATGGGGCCACACCTCACCACTATGCCACAGAGTTAAGGGGAGGTAGAGGAACCATGCCCTGACTTGATAGGAAGGTTGTGCTCAGTAGATAGATAGAGGACCCATGCCCTATCCCAACAAGAGGGTTCCACTTTGAAGATGGATAAATAGAGGACCCATGCCCTGATACACTAAGAGGGTTCCACTCTATAGGTATAGGACCCGTGACCTGAAACCATATGAGGGTTTCACTCTAGTGGTAGAGGACCCATGCCCTAACTCCACCAGAGGGTTACACTCTAGTGGTAGAGGACCTATGCCCTAACTCTATAGGAGGGTTCCAATCTAGTGGTAGATAAACCATGCCCTAACTCTAAAGGAGGGTTTTAATTTAGTTATAGAGGGCCCATTCATTGACTCTACAGGAGGGTTCCACTCTAAAGAGGGATAGATAGAGGACCCATGTTGTAACACCCCAAGGATTTAAAAATAAATTTAATATAGAATGAAATGAATGAAACATCGAGTCTTTATAAAAAAAAACTTCATTATTTATAGAATATAGTTATAACCTAGTCGTTAAACATATTTTTTCTGCTTCTGTGTTTTTAATTTTAAAAAACGGACATACACGATTGTATTAATATGGGATGTACTAATGTATCTGTACGCATGTTCCCAACCATATCCATGAAAAAGTATAGAGGAATAATAATAAAATATGTAATATCTAGACAATAAAATGTAACACCCCAAGCTTTCACGATATGCTTCTCTTTCAATAATGCAATAGCTTGCATTGTACGCAAGTTCGAGATTCTAACACACCGCGACCAATCAAAGTAGCCGTTATGAATAGTAATACCCAAATTTTGAATTATATAAATTCTTTATTTCAAAATGGACTTCTTTTTTGGATTCGGAATATCGAAATTAGCCTAAGTTGAATTTTTGGTATTTTTCTGAGAACATCCAATTTTCGATGAATAGTGAAAAATACTTAAAAAAACTATTTTAATCCAAATAATTTATAGTGATAAATTATAATATTGAGTGGTTTTAAATTATAAATAGAATATAATTTTACAATTTTATCCAATGGTGGTTATTAGAATTAATTTCACTTTTAAATTGGACATAAACAATTGTCAATCTTTTGATAGATATTGTTTCTTAAAAACATGCTATTTTTTGTACAGTAGGAATTAATTATATAATTTATTAATGAAACTTCTATGTTTTTAATTTGGTAAAATAGACATCATTTTTTAATTTGTAATATCAAATATAGCATAGGGTGAATTTTTGGTATTTTTCTGATAATGTTCATTTTTTAATGAATAGTGAAAAATGTTGTATTTTAATTCAAAACTTCCTTTTCATCCAATTTATTTATATAGTTATATTGTAATTTTAATTAGTTTTAAAGTATAATTGAATTATGTTTTTATCACTTAATACAATTTTGTTCATTGGAAGTTATTTCACTTTTCAATTGGATGTAAAAACAAGTCAATCTTTTGATAGATTTTATTTCTTAAAAACCCGTCTTTGGTTTTGACAACGGGAATTATTTTTAAATTAATTACTGCGATTTCTGTGTTTAGAATTTGGTAAAATGGATTCCATATTTGGAATCATAAGGTCCAAATTATGTAATTAAGACTCTTGTTTTTGGACATTATGAATAGTAACAACGACAATTATCTTTAATTATCATGATTAATTAGTAATCAGGTAGTTGAGGGTAATAAAATAATATCATAATAATATACAATGACCCCAAAATGTGTCCTAATGCTACTGGTTGTGTCATGGACAACCATGGGATGCCTTGTGCCAAACTTTGGGACCCTATGGAATCACTTTTGTGTGATAGTGACATTTTATCTTTTTATTTTTAAAGAAAGGAAGTATGTTACACCTAAGTAAAACAATTTTAATTTTGTCTACATAAATGATCTCTTAGACTATAAATAGTAATTGGAAAGCTAAAAATATTTCCTACATAATGGTATTTTTTTTTATAATTTTTATACATTAAATAAATAAATTTATTTATGACACCATGATGATGCAGTGATTACCTCATTAATGAACGATTTAAATAAAATGAAAAGATAAGGTAAAATCTAAAACTTACACTTGTCTAAAGCCTATTTTATGGGTGGATCTCAAACCCTTATCATATTATCTTCGAAATATATCATTGTGGGACCTTTAAAATCCGAAAATCATTTCATAATAAAGTAACATTTCAATATTTCCAAAAGATCCCCTCCTCTCCTCTATTAAAAGGTCCCCATCTCTACCACCTTATTCACACCTTCAAAGCTATTTTTCTCATCCAACCTCTGCCCAAATACTCTCTCAAATTCCCTCTCTTACTCCTAGAAGGCTCACTTTGGTCAGAAGTCTTCCCAAGGAAGCCTTTAGCTCAAATAAAAAAGAGTTACCTGATTTTAAGGTAATGTCTTCTCTTATGTTCTTTTGTTTTATTTTGCTTCTCCAACCCCTTAAACTCTTTTTATTCCTTTTTTTTTGTAACAACACCAGTATATTAAATATACTAGGATGTTGTTATGAGAATTATTTGGTTTACACTTACACACACCTTCGTCCAATGGTTAAAGAACATACTATTTCTATGGGTGGCGAATTACTGCCTCACGAAACGATGATTGTTCAATATTTTTTTAACACCTCTCATGGTGGCCATTAAGATGTCACTATATTATATATGATTTATATTATGTTTATGTTTTCCTTATTCTTCTGTATTTTTCATTTATGGAATACCTTTATGATTTCCATTATGGGTAAATGCGATAATTTTATTTTAGGAAGTGCGGACTACCGCCCCCTCAAAGTGATTTGAATCGTTAATGCCATATGTGGGACATATAAATGATGGAGTAAATGATATGATATTATAATTTAATTATAATATACCTTTATATCATTATGATTTCATTCCATTAAATATGAAATAGAAATGAAAGTAGCGTTTATGCGTACGTACGGCTTACCGTCTCCATGAATGGTGCATTTCATTTCTTACCTCTAAATGTTATGTAATATTATAAATGAATGTATATACTGGATATGTATGATATATATGATATCTAAATCATGAAAATAATTCTTGACATAATGTATATTTTACCACATGAATAACTTGTAATTATAAGAAGTTTATTTTTGACTCAAGTACCAAAGATCGACAAAACGACCGTTATTATCTTAAATGACTACATAATGTTAATAACATGGTAATAAGTGATATAAAAGGAATATTGAACTTGAAAAAGGTTCTTAAGCAAGTAAAGATTAAATCTAGTTTATTATTCAGGAGATTAAAGAACGATCGAGTCAAGTCGGATATGAGGTAAGGGACTTCATCTCAATCTCCTTTCATTGAGGCATATTTTTTTTTATACAAAAATTTATTTTATACGGTGTATAAACCCCTTTGACGTTTATGTTTATTCAAAAGGAATCTTTTTTATATGAAGTGTTTTACTAAATGACAAAAGGGAATGTTGTTTTTGTTATACGTATGCATCGACAATAACTTCTCCACCACCGTGACCATTATTTGAGTTTCGGCTTCCTCTACAAGCCATAACAAATTTTTAAATGAAAAATAAATACCAAGTTTTACTTTTCTTTTATTTTGGTATTGAAAATGGTTTTATTATATCAATGTGTTGTATTGATATCTTGTGATTGAAATGTGGAAATGTTATATTTCCTTTATGCATGTTTTATGTGATACGATTATGTTATGGTTTATGATATGTTTAAACCTTTTCATATAAGGAATGCATTGGACTTAGTATGTGATGGGAGGAGCCCGCTATAGCTCCTCGATGCATCGGTAGGTCTCATGAGACAAACTAGTGTCTTGGCACAAGGCCTTGACAAAATCTTATTTGTAGTCTTGGCACAAGGCCTTGACTATGTGGTTATGATAGTCTGACATTATGCATTCCATCATTATGAAAGTGGTTATTGATATTGAATGTGATTATTCGAATAGTAGAATATCCATGTGAATAAGTAAAAGGAATTATTTCATTTTACTTTTTACCTATTATTCTGAAGTTAAAGTTTAAAAGGATTTTGTTTTAGTTATATATTGCCTTAAATGTTTATGTTTATTTATGAAAGTTTCCGCTATATTGTTATCTTTACTGAGCATCTGAGCTCACCCCTTTCTATGTTTTATTTTCCCAGGATGTGAAGAAATATTTTATGACTGACCTGCAGGGATAGTCTGAAGGAGATATGAGTGTGGACTATGGATACTATGTTATTGTAGTTTTTCACTTTATGATGTAATGTAACATTTATGAATGTATCTAGTGTTTCCAAGGCTACTAAACTAATCGGTCTTTTGAGACTTGATCTTTTGTGATCATGCCAATGTTACGTAATAATGAACTGACTTTGGGTAACTGGGGTCGGGGCATTATATAAACCATTCATGTAAAACCTACAGGGAATACAAGATAATAATAACATAATCTAAAAATAAAAGGAAAAAAATACACACCCAACAAGAAGGATGTCCCAACCGAACAAAACTGAAAAAGTAAAGTGCTGAGAGAGTCTGAATCCAGATCTCCAAGCCCCGACCACCATATGTGGTCAAATGCACCAGGGTATCTCTATGATCCTCTATAATCACCACCAACCTATTAATCATCTACACAAGACATGAAACATGTGGGAAAATCCTATGCAGGGGTGAGTATATACATACCCAGTAGGATGCCCTGAAAGCTGATGGAGGAGTAGTAAGAGACACGATAGAAGTAAACAGCTCGATCCATAGTAAGAGAGAAATGGAAACCAATCAATAGGGAGATATTATCATAAAAGAAACCCATATGAGAGAGAAATAGGATCTCAATCTCACATTACAGCCCTAAAAAAGAGTCTACCATCAGTTCTAAGAGGTCCATCAATGATGCCCAACATCTCACGTGTCTGTCTAAAGAAACATCTATATGGGGCCACACCTCGCCACTGTGCCACAAAGTCGAGGGGAGGTAGAGGACCCATGACCTGACATGATAGGAAGGTTGTGCTCATTAGATAGATAGAGGACCCATGCACTGTCCCAATAAGAGGGTTACACTCTGAAGATGGATAAATAGAGGACCCATGCCCTGATACAATAAGAGGGTTCCACTCTATAGGTAGAGGAACCATGAACTGACACCATATGAGGGTTCAACTCTAGTGGTAGAGGACCCATGACCTAACTCCACAAGAGGGTTCCACTCTAGTGGTAGAGGACCCATGCCTAGACTCCATAGGAGGGTTCCACTCTAGTGGTAGATGAACCATGCCCTAACTCTAAAGGAGGGTTTTAATCTAGTGGTAGAGGACCCATTCATTGACTCTACAGGAGGGTTCCACTCTAAAGAGGGATAGATAGAGGACCCATGTTGTAACACCCATCAGATTTAAAAATAAATTTAATATAGAATGAAATGAATGAAACATTGAGTCTTTATAAAACAACACTTCGTTATTTATAGGAGATAGTTATAACCTAGTCGTTAAACATATTTTTCCTGCTTCTGTGTTTTGAATTTTGAAAAATGAACATACATGGTTGTGATTAGTAATATATTTAGAGTCTAATAGGATTAACTTACATTTTTGGTAAATAGTAACTTGACCCTTTAAAATAGTAATGTACCCTTATGAATAGTAATATAAACCTTATGAATAGTAAATCAGCCAATGAATAGTAACCTCACTCATGAATGTATAAATAAAATTTAGGCACATTATAAATGAAAGTATGATATAATTATATAATATTACAGGTAAGTGAATATTTTAAAAATTAATAATTAAGTGTTGATATTTTTGTGATTAATAAATATTTAATAATTAATAAATTTATTTTCATAAAATGTATTAATAAATAAATATTTTGTTGTCTTATGATTTTAGGATAATTTAATAAGACTTTTGTTAAATTTTCAGGGTGTTATAAAACCACTTTTAATCTTAAAAACTATATTTTTTGAGTAAATGATGTTTTTAATTAAAATTTAAATATCTCGTATTCAATTTTTTTTTATAAAATTGATTTAATTTATAAATTCTACATGTCAAAAAATGGTTAGGGTGAAGTTTTTGGATTTTTCTGAAATCCTTGAATTTTTAAGTGAATAGTAAAATATGATAATTTACAATATAAATACATTATAAGATAAATACACTGTTCATTGAGTCATGAATGATGTAATCACACTTGGTTCTAACTAACATGCACTTATTACTATATTTATTCAAAATAATCAACACTATTGGTTGTCTTGATCAAAATAATAAAATAATGAATAAAATAATGAGAAACTACCCTTCTCCTCCACTATAAAAACCATCCCTCACCCCCTCTTCTCCTCACACCTTCCATGCTTTGATCCTTGTAAAATTTCTACCCAATACTCTTCACAATATCCTACCCCATATATATAAGCTATTGGTATCATAAAAATACCAAAATCAATCCCCTTAAAGAGATTCTCAAGGAGGAGTATTTAAGAGGTAAAATTCTCTTCATTTTTCCTTTATTTTCTTTTCAAGTTCTTTCTTTTATTATTATCTCCTCACCTCCTCTGTTAAAATTAAAATGATAACTCCAATATCATTTATATACTATAATTATATCATTTTAATGTAATATCATTCATCAAACTCCTTTCTATCTGTCTTTTATTTTAAAAATGAAATTATTGTCCGGGAGGTGCCAATTTACAACCTTCGTGGATGACGAACTTTCATTATTTAATTTATACTTCAAGGATGGTCCTGAAACCATTTTTATATTTGAAATAGATTATAAAATATTTACTATATCTTATTTAAGGTTCTGTAACCATTTTATATATATGATATTAAATAATAGAACAAAACTAGTTCATTGTGATCAAAAAACCGTTAAAACCGAGCTAAACGATTATCATTAACATGTTATCTAATGATTCATCCTAATATATGGAAAAAATAATACATAATACCAATAAAACTTCTATTTATTCATTGATAACATGTAATTTAAATTATTCAGAATCATTACAATTTTACATGAACTCTATTACATATAATCAAGCAAACTGATCATGAAATCAAGGAAACAAACACTCCAGAACAACAGAATTCAATCTTATAACTTATAAAAAAGGACATAAATGAACTTAATAAAAATATAATGAATCAAATAATTATATAAAAGGTGATTTATTAATTAATTAATAGATTTAATTTTATTATTCATGACATTAAGGTCAAGTGCAGAATTCATTTAGACATATGGTAAGGGTTTTCTTCCCGAACCTCCGTTTTCATTCGGGTTGTTCTTTATTCCTATATAAACCTATATAATTATTCATTTATTTTATATAATTCTTAAAATATTGTTATATGTTCCAAAATAATTTATTCTGATAAGTTCATCTTTATTTTTTAGAAAATAAATGTTTTAAAAGGGTTCCATTCTCAATTCTTCACGATAAGCAAGCCCGATTAAAGGGAACTTCTAGATTTCTTACCCATTTTCAAGTGAAATATATAATATGTTTTTAAGACACCATTATTTTTATAAAATAACTCATTTTATCATGGAAAACTATCTTAGTTCATTTCTAGTTTTATGATTTTTTTCAAAAGAACTCTTCTTTTCAAAGCGAATGAGTATTACTCTCAAGAATTATTCGATAAATTTTTTAGAGAATTTTCATCTATTTCAACATCCATATTGAATCTTATGTTTTATTGGAATTAACCTCTTATGATTATCATATAGCATATTTTATTAAATGGTTTATTATCAGTTTCACTATGGATGTGCTATCTTGATTCCATTCACCATACTAATAAGAATGGTTAATGGTTGTGTCTACATATTGGGGAAAGTTATTTTATATGTTCAAGTTTTTTATGTTTATCCCCATTAATATGAGGAATGAATTGGACTTATCAAGTGACTAGTGGGGATTTATATAGGCCCTTAATGCATCATAAGGTCTCATGAGACAAAATAGAATTGGGTTTTGGCTGAGGCCTTGCCCTAGTATTTTTGGACATCTTGGCCAAGGCCTTGATGATGTGTTTCAGATGTCCACAATTATAAATTCTCTCATTATGATATTAGTAATTGATAAACCATGTGATTTTTGACTAGTATAATATCCATGATTAAGTTTCATTCTCTTATAATCATTTATATGGATTTATTTATTCATCTTTCATTCCTGCCATATTATGCTCAAGTTTATTTTTAAATGCATATGTCTTTAGTTATTCACCATGCCTAATATTTATGATAATTTCATTTTTATTACTTACCCTTATTGAGCATCCGATATCACCCCTTATGTTTTATTTTCCCCCAAGATAAAAATATGAATATTATTATGAATGAATTGCATGAATAATCTAAGAGTTTGTGGGTGTTTCCAATGGAGTTGAAATGTTGTTTTTTTACTTTCAAGTTGTAATGTAAATCTTATGTTTGTATATGGTTTTCCAAAACTACTAAACTATTTTGTCTTTTGGGATGAGATGTAATTGTAAGCATACCAATGTATTAATATAAGGAACTGGCTCTGGGAAACTAGGGTCAGAGTCCTTACAGTTGGTATGAGAGGAAGTTTAGTTGAAACCTTGGAAACTAGATATAAAAAACATAGATTAGGGGAAAAACCCTAAGATATACTTTGATGATAAGCATACAAGAATATCCTATAATTTTGGTAAGGTATATATTATATGGATGTTTCTAGAAAATATATCCCTATTTGGATACTACAAGTGGACATTGTTCTGGCATAGATATACCTAGGAGTAACAACTCTGACAAGGTGTTCTGGGCCTGACCCGAGGTAACCTGGTACACGACAACGAGCCTTACTACATAATTGGTTTGACAATAATGGGGGATATGCTTAGGATAATTCATATTTTTTTTAAAAACCATTGTGAAAGATTTAATTGTAAATATGTCCCTAAAGAAACCATTCTTATGATTATGAGATCATACATGCATAAAATTACAATTTATGTTATGTGTTTTTTTAGTTATACATTATATATTATGATTCATAGCCTAATTTAGTGTATTCCATTATTTAGAAATGGTGCCTAGTAGAAGTAATGGAAACTGTATTAATGCATGTATTCTATGTAGGTATTTCTCTCATATGAAAGATAATGATGTTGGTTTTGGAGCTGCGACTGGTTATGAGAAACTTATAACTATACCAGGACAACTAAATCAGGTTATGAACAATAACCTTACCCATATGGAGCATCCCAATCCAAAACATGGAGGATTAATGTTAGACCACTTTATGCGATAACATCCTCCATCATTTAATGGAACTAAAAACCCATTCACAGCAGAGAAATGTATACGTTTCTTAGAGAATATATTTCTTGCTTTGGTAAGTAACAAAAGGGAGAAGGTTGTCATGGTAGTTTATCATCTATTAAGAGATGCTGATCAATAGTAGTTGTTGATTCAAAACACAAAAGAGGGGGAATAGATTGAAAAAATGGAATGGATGGATTTTAAGGAAATTTTCCAAGAAAAATATTTTCCTCATGAACAATGAGAAGATATGGAAAGTAAATTCTTGAATATGAGGTAGAAGAAGTATGAGAATGTTTCCAAGTATGAATCCAACTTTACAAGGTTAGAAAGGAATGCTGTAGACTACATATGTAATCAGATGAGTAAGATTGATCATTTATTTGATGGTTTAAAACCATTCCTCCAAAGGGAACTGGTTTCCCAAACATTCTCATCATATGAAGATATAGTCTCATGTGCAATCAAAACAGAGAAATAATTATTAAAGTCTTATGAATTTAAAGGAAAGAAAGAGAAGAAGAGGGTGGTAGAGGAAGTAATGGACAAAGGAAAGAATAAAAAAGGGAGTTTTCCAACATGTGATACCTGTGGAAGGAAACACCCCAGTTTCTACTTAAATGGAAAAGGAGTCTATTAAAAGTGTGGAAAAAAGGCCACTAATCTCGTGATTGCAAGGGAAATAAATAATCTATGAATTTTCAATTCTAAAATTATAGGGAGATGAGACACTATGAAAATGATTTTCCGAAGCATTAAGGAAACTTTCCTCAGAAAAGGACACAAAAGTAAGGAAAAGCTTATGAAATCACAACAACTAAGGTTGAAGTTCTGAATGATGTGGTTGCAGGTACATTAATCATATCCTCAAATTTAGCTAAAGATTTATTTGATTCTAGATCATTTCATTCCTTTATATCTTCCTAGTTTTCATTAAAAATTAGATATTTACAATTCTATTTAATAAGGGAGTTGTCATTCAAAACCCCTAAAGGAAGTCTCATTGCAACAAAGATGTGTCATATAGTTCCCATTATGTCATATAAATGTTATTTATCCACTGATTTTATTGTCATACCTATGGTAGAATTTGAAATAATCCTCAGTATGAATTGGATTTCAAAATATTATGTGAAAATCTATTACAAGAAGAAGGAAATTATGATTTGTAAGGAAGGTGTAGAATCCATTATCTTTTGAGAAGAAACATCACCATTTGATTCTTATCTAGATTCACCCCCAGTAGCTATACTGAATTCAATTCTTGGGGAGGAAGATAACTCAATATCTATGGGTGAGGAAATAAATCTTCAAATCGAGGATATACCTATTGTGAAATAATACATTGATGTATTTCCATAAGATTTACTTGTAAATCCTCCAGAGTGGGAAATTGAGTAATCTATTGATTTAATTCTTGGTGAAAGGCCTATATCAAATACTCCTTATAGAATGGATATGGTGGAATTAATAGATTTGAAGAAACAACTAGAGGAATTGAGTGATAAAGGATTTATCCGCCCTAGTTTTTATCAATAAGCAGCTTCTGTTCTTTTCGTTAAGAAGAAATATGTATCTATGAGGCTGTCTATTGACTAATGGTATATCGATGCTATTATAATAAAGAACAAGTATCATCTTTCTTTCATTGATGATTTATTTGATCAACTTCATAGGGCCCAATATTTTTTTAATATTGACCTTTGATCTGAATATCATCAGTTTCATGTGAAGAAGGAATATATTTCAAAGACAACATTTCGAACCAGGTATGGGAATTATGAGTTTATAGTAATGCCTTTTGGACTAACTAATGCACCCTATTTTTTCATGGATCTAATGAATAGAGTTTCAAGGAATATATTGAAGAATTTTTTGTAGTATTTATTGATGAAATATTAGTATAATACAAAGGCTATGAAGACCATGAGAATCACTTTAGGAGTGTTTTAAAGAATCTTAGAAGAAATGAATTATATGGGAAGTTTAAAAAGTGTGAATTTTGGCTTAAATAATTTTCTTTTCTTGGCCATATTGTCTCTAAGGATGGAATATTAATTGATCCTGCAAAGACAAAGGCAGTTCAAGAATGGACTACTCCAACAAACATAACTGAGGTACGTAGTTTTATTGGTTTAGCAGGTTATTATCAGTGTTTCGTTCATAAATTCACCTGATTAGCTAACCCATTAACCAATATTACTCATAAATGGATTAATTTTGTATGGAATAAGTAATGTGAAGAATTTTTTGAATAATTGAAGAGGATATTAGAGAATTATTCTATCTTGACTCTACCATCAGAAAATGGTGTATTTATGATTTATAGTGATGCCTCAAAGAAAGGACTTGGCTATGTACTTATACAGAATGATAGAGATATTGTATATGCATCAAGGTAGTTAAAAACTCATGAACAGAACTATCCAACTCATGATATTGAGTTAGCATTTGTAATATTTTCCATAAAGATATAGATACATTATCTTTATGGTGAAAGCTATGAGATATATCCAGATCACAAGAGCTTGAAATATATCTTCTCATAGAAATAACTCACCATGAGGGAAAAATAAATGGCTCGAGCTACTCAAATATTAGGATTATTCCATACACTACCACATAGGGAAGGAAAATAAGGTGGAAGATACATTGATCAGGAAGGATCATGGAGTTCTAAATAGAATGAGGATTGAAAGGGATCCTGTGTTTATGGATCTAGTAAAGATGGATATGGGAATTATCAAAGAAGGTGAAACATCATCACTTTTCCAATTGGATACCCAACCATATTTATTTGAAAGAATTAAAAGTTATCATCATGATGACAAGAATCTTCAAAAGAAAATTAATGCTGTGAATGATGGGAAGTTAGAAGACTTCATGTATGAAGATGGAATTACAAAATTTGGGGGGAGGATATGTGTTCCCTATATACCGAAGCAAAAAGAGATTTATTGGATGATGACCATATCTAGAATTTCTCTATACACCCTGGTAGCACTAAGATTTATTGAGATACGAAGGAAAATTTCTGGTGGGATAATATGAAGTAGGAAATTGCTGATTATGTATCAAGATGTTTAGTATGTCAACATGTGAAGGCTAAAATACAATATATTAAGGAATTCATGCAACCTATTCTTATTCCTACATGGAAATGGGATGACATTACTATGGATTTTGTCACTGGATTACCCAAAAATCTAAGAAATAATGATGCAATATGAGTAATTGTTGATCGACTTACCAAATCTGCACATTTCCTCATTATAAGGGAGAATTTTACATTGGAGTGCCTTACACGACTCTATATTAATGAAGTTGTATGACTTAATAGAGCACCTATTTCAATTATGTCTGATTGTGATCTAATATTTACATCAAAATTATGGAAAATTATTCAGAAATCTTAGGACACTGTGCTTCATTTGAGTACTATTTATCACCTTCAAACTGATGGGCAATCTGAAAGGACCATTCAAACATTAGAAGACATGTTGAGATCATGATCCCTCAACTTTAAAGTTATATGGGATCAATATTTTACTTTGGTAGAGTTTTTCTACAATAATAGTTTCCATTCAAGTATTCAAATGGCACCATATGAAGCATTTTATGGAAAGATATATCGTACACCAACATGTTGGGATGAAGTTGGTGAAAGGAAGGTTGTGGGACCAGATCTTTTAGAGGAAAAAACAGTGAAGGTAAAGACTTTAAAACCCATATCAAAGTAGCTCAAAGTAGGAAAAAGATATATGTCGATAATCGAAGTAAGGATTTGAAATTTTAAGTGGGAGATCACGTTTTCTTGAAATAATCTCCTTGGAAGGGTATTATCATATTTGGGAAGAAAGGGGAACTGAGCCCCAAGTACATTGGTCCTTTTGAAATACTAGATAGAATCAGAGATGTGAGTTATCATTTGGAGATGACACCAATCCTTTCTAAAGTACAAAATGTGTTCCATGTATCATTATTAAGAAAGTACATGCCAGACCCAACACATATCCTCACTTCTACAGGAATAGATATGGGACCTGATTTATCTTATTATGAAGAGCCTATCTGAATTTTGGACACTAAATAACAGGTGTTGATGAATCAAATGACTAAGCTGGTAAATTTACTTTGGAAAAATCATAAAATTGAAGAGGCAAAGTGGGAGCCTGATCAAATTATGATGAATACCTACCCAAATATTTTTATGAGGTAACATTCTGGTAATTTTGTGGATGAAATTTTTGAAGAAGGGGAGAATGTAACATCCTAAGGATTTACAAATAAATTTAATATAGAATGAAATGAATGAAACACTGAGTCTCTACAAAACAAAAATTTATTATTTATAGTATATAGTTATAACCTAGCCGTTAAATATAATTTTTCTTCTTCAGTGTTTTGAATTTTAAAAAACAGACATACACGGTTTGTGATCAGTAAGACAACTTACATTTTTGATGAATAATAACTTTGCCCTTTGGAATAGTAATGTAACCTTATGAATAGTAACATGAACCTTATGAATAGCAAATAATATAAATTAATAGTAACCACACTCATGAATGTATAAATAAAATTTAGGCACCTTATAAATGAAAGTATGATATAATTATATCATAGTAAATGTAAGTTAATATTTTAAAAATTAATAATTAATTGTTGGTATTTTTGTGAGTAATAAATATTTAATAATTAATAAATTTATTTTCATAAAATGTATTTATAAATAAGTATTTCTTTTTCCTATTATTTTATGATAATTTAACAAGACCTTTGTTAAATTTTTAGGGTGTTATAAAATCAGTTTTAATCTTAAAAACTGTATTTTTTGAGTAAATGATGTTTTTAATTAAAAATTAAATATCTCATATTTAGAAAATTATTTTCCTAAAATGGAGTTCATTTTTTTAATTATACATGTCAAAAAATGGTTAGGGTGAATTTTTGGGTTTTTTTGAAATAATTGAATTTTTAAGTGAATAGTAAAATACGACAATTTGTAGTATAAATACATTATAAGATAAATAAACTATTCCTTAAGTCATGTATGATGTAAGGACCCTTGGTTTGAACTCAAATTCACTTATTTCTATATTTATTCACAAAAATCAATACTATTGGTTATCTTGAGCAAAATAATAAAATAATGAAAAAATAATGAGAAATTACCCATCTCCTCCACTATAAAAACCACCCCTCACCCTCTATTCTTCTCACACCTTACAAGATTTTATCCACAAAAAATTTCTATCCAATACAATTACCAAGATCCCCCCATGTCTATAAGCTCTTGGTCTCATAAAAAGACCAAAATTAACCCCCTTAAGAAGATTCTCAAGGAGGAGTATTCAAGAGGTAAAATCCTCTTCCTTTTCCATTTATTTTCTTTTCAAGTTATTTCTTTTATTATTCTCTATTCACCTCCTCTGTCTAAATGATCATGATAAATACCTTATTATTTATATACTGTAATTATATCATGTTAATGTAATATCCTTCATCAAACTCCTTTCTCTCTCTTTTATTTTAAAAACGAAATCATCGTCTGGGAGGTGCCAATTTACAACCATCGTGGATGATGAACTTTATTTTTTTAATTTATCCTTCAAAGCTTGTCATGAAACCAATTTTATGGTAAAAAATATTATAAAATATGTATTATATCTTATTTAAGGTTTTGTAACCATTTTATATACATGATATTAAATAATATAATAAAACTAGTTCATTGTGATTGAAAAACCGCTAAAATTGAGCTAAACGATTATCATTAACATGTTATCTAATGATTTATCCTAATATATGAAAAGAATAATAAATAATTCCAATTAAACTTATGATTATTCATTAATAACTTTTAATTCAAAATTTTGAGAATCATAACCATTTTACATGAACTCCATGACATATAATCAAGCGAACCAATTATAAAATTAGGGAAACGAGCACTCTAGAACGACAAAATTTAATCTTATAACTTATCAAAAAGGATTTAAATGAACACAATAAAAATATAATTAATCAAATACTTATATAAAATGTTCTTAATTAATTAATTAATGGGTTTAATTTTATTATTCAGAACATTAAGGTCAAGTACAGAACTCATTCAGACATAAGATAAGGGTTTTCTTCCTAAACCTCCATTTTCATTCAGGTTGTGATTTCTTCTTGTATAAACCAATATAATTATTCATTTATTTTATATAATTATTCTAAATTCTGGGTATACATTCCAAAATCATGTATTCTAATCGGTTTATCTTTCTTTTTATGGAAAATTCATGTTTCAAAAGGGTTCCCTTCTCAATTCTCCACAATAAACAAGCACGATTAAAGGGAACTTCTTGATTTATTACCCATTTTCAAGTGCACTATATAACATATTTTTAATTCACCATTATTTTTCTAAAACCACTAATTTTATCATGGAAAAAATATCTTTGTTCATTTTTGGTTTTATAAAAATATGTTTTCCAAAATAAGTCTTCTTTTCAAAGTGAAAAAGTATTACTCTCAATAATTCTCTGATGAATTTATTAGAGCATTTTCATCTATTTCAAAACCCTTGTTGAATCTTATGTTTTATTGGGATTAGCCTATTATGATTATCATATACCATATTTTATTAAATGGTTTATGATCAGTTGGACTGTGGATGTGCTATCTTAATACCATTTACCATACTACTCAGAATGGTTAGTGATTATGTCTATAGATTAAAGAAAATTATTTCATATGTTCATTTTTTTTATGTTTATCCCCATTCATATGAGGAATTAATTGGACTTAGAAAGTGATGGGTGGGGCCTGCTCTTTCCCCTAGATGCATAATCAGGTCTTATGAGACAAAACATAATTGGGTTTTGGCCAAGGCCTTACCCTAGTATTTTCAGACGTCATAGCCGAGACCTTAATGATATGTTTCAGATGTCCGACATTATGAATCCCCTCATTATGATATTAGTAATTGATAAAACATGTGATATTTGACTAATATAATATCAATGATTAAGTTTCATTATCTTTTGATAATTTATATGAATTTATGTATTTAGATTTCATTCCTACCATATTATGATCATGTTTATTTTTAAAGGCATGTGTTTTTAGTTATTCACCATGCCTAATGTTTATGATAACTTCTGATGTATCACTTACCCTTACTGAGCATATGAGCTCACCCTTTTCTTATGTTTTATTTTTCGCCAGGATGCGAAGATAAATATTATTATGAACGAATTACATGAATAATCTATGAATTTATGGGTGTTTCTAATGGAGTTGAAATGTTGTTTTTTGCTTTCAAGTTGTAATGTAAATATTATGTTTGTATCTAGTTTTCTAAAACTACTAAACTATTTGGTCCTTCAGGATGTAAACTCTTTGAAAACATATCAATGTATTAATATAATTCACCAGATCTAGGTAACTAGGGTCAAGGTCCTTACACATGCCCTGATACAATAGGAGGGTTTCACTCTATAGGTAGATGACCCTTGCACTAACTCCATAGGAGGATTTCACTCTGACGATCTTGGCTGATCACACTATGGGAAAAATCAATATTTACGATGGGGAAATTTGCCCGTCACAAATAACCAATTATTTGCGACGGGATTTTGTCTCCCATCATAAATAGTTTGGCGCGACTTGCGTGCCAAACCACGCGAATATTATTTGCGACAAGGCGATGTCTTCCGTCGCAAATAGTTTGGCGCAGCTTGCGTGCCAAACTGCACAAGAGTGTTTGCGACGGTACCCGTCGCAAATACCCGGTGGCAGTTAATAGCTTTTTACGATGGGATGTCGTCCCGTCGCAAAAAGAGTGTCGGCAGGAACTATTTGCGACGGGCCCCGTCGCAAATACCCTTTTTACCTCAAGAGTGTTTGCGACGGTACCCGTCGCAAATACCCGGTGGAAGTTAATAGCTTTTTGCGATGGGATGTCGTCCCGTCGCAAAAAGAGTTTCGGCAGGAACTATTTGCGACGGGCCCCATCGCAAATACCCTTTTAACCGCCGACAGTAATTAATGCGGGCGAGGATATTTACGACGGGGCCCGTCGCAAATACTACTATTTGCGACGGGTATCCCGTCGTAAATAACCCCGTCGCAACTAATCTAACCTATATATACCCCCACCCGTTTTTTTCCCAAATCACTCAGATCTTCCTCTCCCACTCTCTTCATTTTTCAGTTTCAAGGAAAAAATTTACTTTACTTGAAATTTTTTAGATGAGAGCAATTGGAAGGCGCCAATACCTTCAGAATATCAAAGTTTAAGGTATTTATATATATATTTTTTTATATTTATATTATTTGTTTATGTTAATTTTAATTGTTGTTTATTAGTTGTAATTAAATTATATTTCAATTGATTTTTATTTTTATTTATTTTTACTAAGAAATTGATATTGTTAGTGATAATTATAAATAATTAGTCATAATTAGTATTAATTAGATATAATTAGATATAATTAGTAATAAATAGATATAATTAGTAATAAATAGATATAATTAGGAATAAATAGATATAATTAGTAATAAATAGATACAATTAGCAATAAATATATATAATTAGCAATAAATAGATATAATTAGTAATAAATAGATATAATTAGTAATAAATAGATATAATTAGTAATAATTAGAAAGTATTAGTAATAAATAGATATAAATAGATATAATTAGTAATAATTAGTTATAATTAGTAATAATTAGATGTAACTAGTAATAATTAGATATAATTAGTAATAATTAGATATAATTAGTAATAAATAGATATAATTAGTAATAAATAGATATAATTAGTAATAAATAGATATAAATAGATATAATTAGTAATAATTAGATATAAATAGTAATAAATAGATATAAATAGTAATAAATAGATATAAATAGTAATAAATAGATATAAATAGTAATAAATAGATATAATTTGTAATAAATAGATATAATTTGTAATAAATAGATAAAATTTGTAATAAATAGATAAAATTTGTAATAAATAGATATAATTAGTAATAATTAGTAATAATTAGTAATAATTAGTAATAATTAGTAATAATTAGTAATAAAAAAAGTATATTATCAATATTTACGAAATAACAATATTAATATTATTAAAATAATAAAAATTTTATAAAATATTAAAATTATCAATATTTTCAATAGGCTTTGCTCTATTCTTAACATGTTCAAATCTCAATGGGTCGTCAATTGTCAGGTCATGCGCAATAAAGAGTTTATGTCAGCCATGTCTAATATAAACTCTATAATTTTCCTTGCATGGTTGATCACCTCACAAGTAGTGTTGCAATAGGACAACCCAAGTCATGCCCTTCTCATCTCTAAGAATAATCTCACATGACCCTTTACATAGACCATTATTTCTTAAAAATTTAAGGGAAAGATACTGATATCCCCTTAAATTTTTAAGAAAGAATGATCTATGTAAAGGGTCATGTGAGAGGATTCTTAGAGACGAGAACGACATTACTTTGGTCGTCCTATTGCAACACTACTTGTGAGGTGATCAACCATGCAAGTACAATTATAGAGTTTACATTGGACATGGCTGACAGAAAATTTTTATTGCGCATGACCTGACAATTGGCGACCCTTTGAGATTTGAACATGTTAAGAATAGAGCAAAGTCTGTTGAGAATATTGAAAATTTTAATATTTTATACATTTTTTATTATTTTAATAATATTAATATTGTTTTTTCTTAAATATTGATAATATAATTTTTTTATAAGTAATAATTAGTAAATGAAATCTGCTTGGATAATGAAGGGAAAATTTGTAATCATCTCCACAATGATGATTACCAAATTTCCTTTCATTATTCAAGTAGTTTTCATTTTTCTAAGTGTTGGTCGGAGTGGATACTCAAGAGAGGGGTGAATTGAGTTCCAATAAAAATTTCCGTTAAAAATATTTCTCTTAAAATCCCCCAATTTAAAAACAAAGTTAAACTGTAGTGAATCTATACATAGTGTAAATGTTCAATCAGTTTCTCAAAGATTGATTAGGTCTCAGTTGACTTAATCTGAAGATTAAATTAACTTTTGAAAATAACTTACTGGTTTACAATAAGTATAAACACTTGCTAATTTAACTATCAAAGTAGCTTTAAAATAGTTTGGTATTTCAAAGTAATAGCAGCAGAATAAATATATAGTATACTTATAGATTTAAATTAAAATGAATAGTAGAGTTAACCAAGAGGTCCAGTCTCAAGCCGAGACTTAATCCTCTCAACAATTTATATAAATTGATCCACACCCTGGATCAGGAGTAAACAACAGTACACTACTGTCCAGGTCCAAAGACCTCTACCACAGTTCTATGTGGGAAACACAAACAACAGCACACAGGCTGTCCAGGTCTTACTCAACCTCTACCACTATCCACAGTGGGAAATAAAGGGTTATGAAGTTTGAGTGAGGATTTAAGAATCCTCCAGTTTTGCTCAGGAGACAGTGTGTGTGTAAAATAAACAGGGTACACACACTGCTCGAAATGTAAAGATAGAATCACTAAAGAAAGTGAGAGAGAGTTTAGAAAAACTTTAGTGATTGGCAGTGCAGCTCTGGACTCGTTTTATTCATCAGATAATCTTCTGAGTCCTTCTATGGTTTCTGTTTAGAAAACTGAGTATCGTTTTCTTCCTTGGTTCCAGGTTCAGCTTCAGCTTATCATCTTGATTTCATGAAGTGTTTGATGTAGTCCTTCACTCAAGATGCAACTTGTGTTCTCTTAAAAATGAATAGCTTCGTGTATGTCCAGTTTTCTTGAAGTATGGATGTAGCCTTTCAAGAATGCACCATGTTTGAATGATGTTCAACCCTTTTCTTTTTCACTTGTGTGCCTTCTTAGTTCCTTGATGATTGTCGTATGCACACCCAGTGTTCTATACTTCTTTTCTTGTCTTCTAGGTCTTTATCTTACCTTTTTGTAGCTTTCAGATCCGGAAAAAAGGAATGATTACTTTTTTCATGGGTACTAGGTACAGTTTCCTGACATGGCAACAGAATTCATTAAATAACATTGAATGCATTAAAAACATCAAATGTAACTGTTAGCTTAATAAAGAAATAGTATTGAGAGCATAGAGTTTGACTGGTTGGTCAATTAGTAGCTCATGTTGGTAAATGTGTACGGTGGAATTTGTGTAGCAGGTCCTTCCATCTATAGCTCTTTGATCTTGTATCGGTTGCTCTATATACCAGTGACTTTGTTCCATAGATTACTCTAGTTCCATCGGTAGCTCGATGTATCAGTGACTGTACTTGTATCGGTAGACTTACTCTATCGGTAACTATCTTTTAACTGGATCTATCGGTAGACTTCTGTCTATCAATAGCTCTTGTCTATCAGTAGAGCTGGTCTGTTTGTCAGTCGGTAGCTCGGTAGACTGGTTCTATTGGTAGCTCTATACTTGTATCGGTAGACTGTATCAGTCGGTAGCTCGGTAGACTGGTTCTATCAGTAGACTTCCTCATATCGGTAGCTTTGGTTTGTGATTGTCAGTACTCATATCAGCAGGCTTACTCTATCAGTAACTACTGGTAGACATGCACATCGGTAGCTCTATACATATCAGTGACCTTTATGTATCGGTGAATCTGTCTATCGGTAGACTAGGTCTATCGGTAGACTGAGTACCGGTAGCTCTTTATGAGTAGCTATATGCAGATCAATGACTTATACTTATCTATTTTTATGCAAATCATATCCGAATGGGTTAGAAGAACTTCAGAACTCATATAAACATATATAAACAATGATTAACATATTCTAGAGATTATTTTAATATTATTATCATCTTGATTATAGAATATCATAGATTTGAAAGAATTAATATATAAATAAACATTAATTGGGATTATCAAAGTATATGAAAGCATAATTGGGATTATCAAAACAGGTGAGGTCAACAATCTCCCCCTTTTTGATAATCGTAACTTATGATATTATTGTTTTACAAATAGTGAGAAGTTGTATCAGAGGATATATCATTAAATGAAATTATCTCAGAGAAACAGTATGTTATAGAACATAATGCAATGATATCTAAAGTTTAAATGAAATGGTATCAAAGGATGAAAGTAAAAGCACCGGTATCAGAAGGTCAAGGCATGATGGATGTTCCTTAGATAAATTTTCTCCCCATTATTTATTCTCCCTTTAAGACTTCTTCCCCCTGGGTGAATATTTCTCCCCCTTAATATCCCCGTAGAAAATTTCTCCCCCTTTGTGATAATCAAAAAGTGGGAAACAATAAGAAATAGAAAAAACAAGTAGCACAATGAGAAATAAAGGAAATCCAATTGTATTAGATGTTGCAAAAAGGTACAGAGACATAAAACAAAATACAATGAATTCCTATCAAATATTCTAGCCACTTGTTCAATCCACATCCTCAATGTGAGATTTTCCCTTGGGAGTAGAAGAGGATTTAGGTGAAGTGGTTGCAGGTGAGGGCTTAGGAATTCCAGAAATGATCATAGGAGGCTGATCCATAGAAACTGATCCTGGTCTGTACCGAGGACTCCTTTGTGTGATCATAGGAGTGAGGCTTCAAATTGCTTGGGCAGGAGTCATCTGAACAAGAGAAGTAGCAGAGGCAGAGGCTGGTAAGGCAGGAGGGTCAATCACTGGCCTAGCATCAACATGCAGAAAAGGCAGCAACAGATTTCTGAAATCCATAATTATTCCTCCTCCTCTCTCCACAGTGGATATGAAGTCATCCTTGTTCTCCATAAACTTGTCCAACGATGGAGTCAATTCCCTTAGCTTTCTAACTTTCTCTCTGAAAGCTTGATTGATAGGAGGTAGCTTCATATTTTCCAACAGAAGTTTGAAGTGATTGTTGAGTTGATTCTTGGTGAAAATCTTAGAGAAATAAGAGTCCACCTTATATTTCACTTCTTTATGAGAGGTAGATGCTTCTCTCATGTAGTCTTGGACTATCTTCATTATCTCCCTGGCTGAATCTCTTGTAGAAAGCACAACTCTGCTCAGCTCGGATGAGTCCATAGAGCCACTAGTTGAAGCTTGACCAAGCTCCTCCTTCATCACAACTCAAATTTGATTCAGATCTATAGAGGGTTTAGATGCAATAGAACCAACAGATAAAGATATATTCTCTTTGAAGCTTTTGGTCAACCCACTGATAAGATTTTGAACTTGGGAATCCTGGGTTTTAATATGATCTTTCATAGAAGTTTTGAAATCTTCAAATATTGAAACCATCTGGATTACCACACTCTTGACATAGGATGAGTCCTTATCTGCTTGGGATTTTGAGCTCATGTTAGAGTCTAAAGAAACAACAGATTCCTTTAGAGCTTCAAGATCTGCTTCAAGTCTAGAAACTTGAGCCTGGCAGTCTTTGACTTCTTCCACTATTTCTTCCATGAAGGTTGACAAATTACAAGCAAGAGAAAGTTCAAAAGATCTTTCCAACATACTCATCTCTTCAGCAAAACTGTGCTTCATCTCAGCAACCGAGGCATTAAAAGATTCTTTCATCTCATTCTTCAAGGATTCCAGATCAACCCTTGTGATCATATCGGAAGGTAAAACTGTAGTGGGTACTCTTTCAAATGCTAAACTGACCACTTATTCATTCATAATCGATTGAACTGATGAGACTAGAGAGACTTCCATCTTCTTTACCTCTTCCACAAAACTGTCCTTAAGATTTTTCTTTAAAGTATCCAGGTCATGCATTCTGACCACATCTTCAGGAAACAACTCAAATTCAATATTATAAACAATCTTTGGTCTATTGTGAGATACCTCATTATCTGAATCTGGATAGTCTAAACCACATACTACAAAACCTAGGTCTTCTGCCCAATCTTCAATTCCAGAAACCACTGCAACACTTACAACATTGGTTTGATTCTACCCCTCAATGGGTGTATCCTCAAGTAAAACAACAACATTTTCAGCAATATTCTTAGCAGTCATTTCATCCTGATGAGAATATTATACTATTATTTCCATACCTGCAACAGCAGGAGGTTCTTCCAAAACAGGAAAGGGTATGTCAACTTCATTTGCATCCTTAGAAGGCAATAAAGATTGTCCAATCACTGGACTAAGACTCAAATCAGCTGACAGATATGCTTCACTTTCATGAGCATCTTCTTCATTTTCTACAGCAGCCTCTTCAACAGCCTCTTCAACAGCCTCTATAACATCTTCTTCCTTATCTGATTTACGTTGATCAAGATTTTCAGGAGCTGGGCTAGGAGGTAAGTCAGGGTCTCCTCCTTCATCAGCAGAGGACTCTTCCTCTTCTGAATCATCACTGTATTCTGGCTCCTCTTCATTAGGTCCCAGACCTAGATCCCTCACATCCTTAGGTCTTGAAGGATGATTCACAGGATTAAATTTGTCATACACCTTCTGGTCATTATTGACCCATTCTCCTCTCCAAGGGTTCTAATTGATCCTCATGTATTTGCAGACTGTAGAGATGATACAAAAGTTATTATTCACTACCACTATCTCATCTTGAGACTCAGCTACCCCTTTTACCTTGATCATTACATAAATTAACTTAGCAAAGAATAGGGCATTTGTCTTTGATTTCGGCCTTGTCATGTCTTCCATTTGGATCATCAGCAATATGCACAGATTAACTTTTACACAATGTCTTAAGAGATGTAGGAGATAGATATCCTGATATCTCAAATTGGAAAAGTCTCCTCTCCTTGGTATCAAGACATTTTGAACAAATTTGAACAAAAATCTGTTCTCTCCATCCATTTCTGCAGCAACTACTTGTCTTTGACTTCCATCACCAATCAGCTCTTCCAAAGTAGTCTCATAGTCGAAAATATCACTGGTAGGTGGCATGGATCTCGATACATATCCAGATACCCCTTCATATGGAAATTTTAAGCACTCATCCCGTTCAATAGATGAAAACGATATCTTCTTTCCATTCACAAAAGAGGTTACTCGATTTTCATTCTCAGATTTCTCAAAGGTTACAAACTCGTAAAACTGTTTCACTAATTTTGGAAAGTAGGGACCATTGTTGTTCGAAAAATACTCTACCCATTTTTTATCTTCAAGTACTTCAAGTACTAAGGATTTGCTAGGTAGCTGCCATTCTACACACAGCTCCTTTTCAATTACAATGACTCTATTCTGCAGATGAGGATTCACTGGTCGTCTCCCCGACCTAGTTCTAGAAACACTACCACTTGCTTCTTGCTCGGTCTTCTACTTATTTGTTTTCGGCTCAACAGAGTCATCTCTGACGGTAGGAAGTTTGGTTTTTTCCATATTGGATTCGAGGGATTTAGGGTTCTCTAAGGATTCAGGAGCTAAGGTTTGAGGGTAAAGGTTTGAGGCTCGGTGGATTGAGAAGTAGCTCGGGCTTTAGTTTTATCATTTAGGAATCATAAAATAAATAAATAAAATGAAATAACACAAAAACGATTCAGATTCTGGCGGAAGACAGAAGTTTAAAGTAGCATAATCATCGGTAGGGTCTATCAGTGAGAATTCCTATCAGTGAGGTTACATCAGTGAGAGTTTCACATCGGTGAGAATTTCACATCGGTGAGAATTTCACATCGGTGAGAATTTCACATCGGTGAGAATTTCACACCGGTGAGAATTTTACATCGGTGAGAATTTTACATCGGTGAGAATTTTATTTCGGTGAGAATAGCTACTGGTCAAGGTTAAACATACCTAACTCATGTCTAATGTAACTTAACCTTTCTGAACTCAAAGGTTTAGTGAAAATATCGGCTAATTGATGTTCAGTACCTATAAACTCAAGAATAATATCACCCTTTTGATAATGATCTCTCAAGAAATGGTGCCTTACATCAATGTGTTTGGTCCTAGAGTGAGACACAGGGTTCTTTGAGATATTTATTACACTAGTGTTGTCACAGTTGATAGAAACATGCTTAAAGTCATATCCATAGTCCAAAAGAGTTTGTTTCATCCATAGAATTTGTGCACAGCAACTACCAGCAGCTATGTACTCTGCTTTGGCAGTGGACAATGCTACAAAATTCTTCTTTTTACTACACCAAGATACTAAGGATTTCCCAATAAATGACATGTTCCTGATGTTCTTTTTCTATCTAACTTGCAACCAGCAAAATCAGCATCTGAATAACTCATTAACTCAAAGGGTTGTCCTTTTGGGTAAAACAAACCTAAGTTTACAGTATGTTTAAGATACTTAAAAATTCTTTTAATAGAAAGTAAATGAGATTCTTTTGGATTATCTTGAAATCTTGCACACATAAACACACTAAACATAATATTTGGTTGACTAGCAGTAAGGTAGAGTAAGCTTCCAATCATACCTCTGTAATTGGTTTGATCCACTGGTTTCCCAGTTTCATCTACATCCAATTTACAAACTGTACTCATAGGAGTATCACTTTCCTTAATACTATCCAAAACAAATCATTTTATAAGATCCTTTGTGTATTTACTTTGATTCAAAATAATACAATTTTCATTTTGGAAAACTTGAAATCTAAAAAAATATTTAAGTTCTCCCATTAAACTCATTTCAAACTCATTTTGCATACTCTTTGAAAAATCAGTACATAAAGAGTGTTTAGAAGATCCAAAGATAATATCATCAACATATATTTGAACTATTAAAACATCTTTAGAAATTCTTTTAATAAAAAGAGTTGGATCAGCAATCCCTTTGGTAAAAATTTTTGAAATAAGAAAATTACTAAGTCTATCATACCAAGCTCTTGGAGATTTTTTTAGACCATATAAAGCTTTAGAAAGTTTAAAAACTTGATTTGGAAAATGAAGATTAGTAAATCTAGGTGGTTATTCAACAAAAACATCTTTGACAATAAAACCATTTAGAAAAGCACTTTTAACATCCATTTGATATAACTTGAAATTCAGATGATCAGCATAGGCAAGTAAGATCCTAATAGATTCTAATCTAGCTACACGTGCAAAGGTTTCCTAATAGTCTATACCTTCCTCTTGACTATATCTTTGTGCAACTATCCTAGCTTTGTTTCTAACTATGTTTCCAGATTCATCAACTTTGTTTCTAAAAACCCATTTAGTGCCTATTGTTAAAGTGTCCTTAGGCCTGTCAACTAATTCCCAGACTTTGTTTCTTTCAAATTGATTTAACTCTTCTTGCATAGCCATTACCCAAAATTCATCATTGATAGCATCATTGACATTTTTTGGTTCTAGCTGTGAAAGAAAGGCTTGATGTTCAACCTGGTTTCTTAGAGAAACTCTAGGCTGTGTCCCTCTATCAAGATTACCAACAACATCTAAAGGATGATTCTTTAGAATCCTAGTTGATCTAGTAAAGGTAGTACTAGAAATTTCAGTTTCATCTCCAAGTTCAGGTTCAACAGAATCAGATTCTAGAATATGTCCAGAACTGGATATTTTTATAGCAGGTTCTTTAGATTTATCATTAAGGTCCAGAACACTCAAATATTCTTCAAGATTTTCAAGAGAGGTTTTAGGATCATGTGGATCAGTTTCATCAAACTTGATGTGAATAGATTCTTACATACATTTGGTTCTTTTATTAAAGACTCTATAGGCTTTGCTAGTTAAAGAATAACCAAGAAAAATTCCTTCATCGCTCTTAGAAGGAAACTTGTCCAGATTATCCTTTGTATTAAGAATAAAAACTTTGCAGCCAAAGACTCTGAAGTAACTAACTTTAAGTTCTCTATTGTTCCATAACTCATATGGGGTCTTCTTGAGAACTGGCCTAATTAAGAATCTATTAATAATATAACAGGCTGTATTCACAGCTTCATCCCAAAAGTAAATAGGCAGGTCATACTCATTGAGCATGGTTTTAGCTATTTCTTGAAGGGTTCTATTCCTTCTTTCTACTACACCATTCTGCTGAGGTGTCCTAGGAGAAGAAAAGTTGTGACTATAGCCATTGTGTGAGAAATAAGATTCAAACTCTTGATTTTCAAACTCACGGCCATGATCACTTCTCAGGTTTTTAATCTTAAGTCCACTAAGGTTTTCTACAGACTTAGAGTATTTAAAAAATTAATAACAAGATTAACTTTTGTGAGCTAAGAAGTATACCCAAGTATATCTAGAAAATTTATCTACTAGGACATAGACATAGTGCTTCCCATTTAAACTAGAAACTCTTTAAGGTCCAAACAAGTCCATGTGAACCAACTCAAGAGGTTAAGAAGTTGAAACTTATTTCTTTGATTTAAAATAAACTTTATGTTGCTTTCCCTTTTGGCAGGGATTACAGACTTTGTCATTTGGGAATTAAAGTTTAGGTAGGTCTCTAACCAAGGTTTTCATATTCATCTTTCTAAGTGAATAGATGTTTTAGTGTCCTAATCTTATATGCCAAAGCCAAGATTCTTTATGAAAATCATTTAAGCAAGTAACATGTTGTTTAGCTAAAGCATTTAAATCAACACCATAAACATTTTAATTTCTTAAAGAAGAAAATACTAAAACATTCTTAGAATTAAAAACATTACAGGAATCATTTTCAAATTTCACATTAAATACATCATCACATAATTGAGAAATACATAATAGGTTATATTTAATTCCATCAACAAATAAAACTTTAGAAATTAAAACTGAATTAGAGTTACCAATCTGGCCTAGGCCGATGATTTATCCTTTAGAATTATCACCAAAGGTGACATGGCCTCCATCAACCTTTATTAAGCTCTTGAAGCATGAATAATCTCCAGACATGTGTCTTGAACATCCACTGTCCAAGTACTATACCTTCTTGTGAGAACTCTTTAAGCATGTTTCCTACAAAACAGATTTAGATAGAAAATGATATTGGTACCCAGATCTTCTTGGGTCTATAAAGGTTAGAAATCAAAGCTTTAGGTACCCATATTTGTCTTATGGGTCTCATATAATTTATAGAATCAATAGATTTTTAAAGGTAAAATTTATTTGATCTATAACCATATGAATAACTAGTTGAAGCATAGGAATTTCTAGAACTGGAATAAGCATAATTTTGTCCAGACTTAGGAATAAATCGAGTTTTAGTGAACTGTCTTTGTCCAGGTTGGTATCCCAAACCAGTAGTGTATTTAGGTTCAACTTTCTTACCTAACATTTGAGTTAGAGTATCTTTCCCATTTGTGAACTTTTCTAAGTCCTTTCTAAGTTGCTTATTAGACATTTTCAGTTCAGTATTTTCCTTTAATAGTTGATCATTCTTTTCTTTTTCTATATCAAAGGCAGATTTAACATTGGCAGTAAGAGCACGCTGTTTCTTTAGTGACTTATATTTGTCTTTAAGTTCATTACATGTTTCTTCCAGCATATTGTAGTATTCAAACAAGTTAGACTTAGACATATTTTCAGAATCAGAATCAGATTCTGCATTATCTCTAGAATAATAATCATTTAGGACAGGGGAAAAAGGTACCTCGAATGTGTTGGTCATGAAGCACATGTTGGCACGATTCTTCTCAGAATCATAAATTTCAAACTCACTTGTGCTGTCTTCTGAAGCACTCAAAGTATCTTTCATAGCTTTCTTGTACTTCTTGTCCTTATAATCATATTTCTTTTTGACTTTTAATTTTGGACAATCAGCCTTGATGTGTCCTTTCCTTTTACACTCGTAGAAAACAACTTCATCACCTTTATCTATTTTTTCCAGTCCTTCTTCCAATGTCCCTTATTGTCATACTTTCCCTTGTAGTTAGATTTTATGAAGAATTTATTTTTCCTATAGAACTTCTTAAACCTTCTGGCTATCTGATCCATTTCAGCATCACTGTTTGATTCAGAATCTTCACTGGTTGAACTTTCAGTAGGTACTTGCATTGCCTACTTGTCTTTTCTCTTAGAAGCAGTAGACTTGAAAGCTATGAATTTTCTTTTTGTTTCATCATCTTCCTCTTTATTCACCTTGAGTTCTTCCTCATACATCATTAATTTAACAATAATCTCTTTTACAGGTATTTATCCAATGTCACATGACTCTCTGATTGAAACAGAAGTGCTTCTCCATTGTTCTGGCAGACATCTCAGTATCCTCATAATTTGTTCCTTAGCTAGAACAACTTTTCCAAGTGAACTCATTGTATTGACTATCTCATTAAACCTGAGATACATATCAGAAATATGTTCATCAATTTTCATTTTAAAATTATCATATTAAATAGTATAAGTATTCAATTTCATTTCTTTAACATTAGTTCTTTTTTCATGAGAAACACCTAAAGTATCCCATATTTCATAGGCAGTTTTGCAAGCAGATATTCTATTAAACTCTTCATCTCCTAAAGCACAATACAGGGCATTCATAGATTTACAATTATTATTGTAAGTAGTCTTTGTAAGTTCATCCCAAGTTGTTCTTTCGGTTTCTAGAATTTTATATTGAGACTCTATAGCAGTCCAGATATCAAAACCCATACTTTCCAAATGTATTTTCATCTTAAGTTTCCACTGGGCATAGTTGGTGCCATTACAGAAAGGTGTCCTGTTAGCAGCAGCACCCTCTAGTCTATTGTCCATAACTAGATTTTAGAAAATAAATTTTAAAGAGATAAAATTTAGAACTAACAGAAATTTAAGATCTTTAAAGATGAAACTAAAATTACAGTTGAAAAACAGAGTATGTCAATAATCCTTTAACAAAAACAAGTCCTTTGATACCAAATGTTGGTCAGAGTGGATACTCAAGAGGGGGGGGGGGGGGTGAATTGAGTTCAAATAAAAATTTCTGTTAAAAATATTTCTCTTAAAATCCCCCAATTTAAAAACAAAGTTAAACTGTAGTGAATCTATACAGAGTGTAAATGTTCAATCAGTTTCTCAAAGATTGATTAGGTCTCAGTTGACTTAATCTGAATATTAAATTAACTTTTGAAACTGACTTACTGGTTTACAATAAGTATAAACACTTGCTAATTTAACTATCAAAGTATCTTTAAAATAGTTTGGTATTTCAAAGCAATAAAAGCGGAATAAATATATAGTATACTTATAGATTTAAATTAAAATGAACAGAAAAGTTAACCAAGAGGTTCAGTCTCAAGATGAGACTTAGTCCTCTCAACAATTTATATAAATTGATCCACACCCTGGATCGGGGGTAAACAGCAGTACACTACTTTCCAGGTCCAAAGACCTCTACCAAAGTTCTACGTGGGAAACACAAACAACAACACATAGGCTGTACAGGTATTACTAGACCTCTACCACTATCCACAGTGGGAAACAAAGGGTTATGAATTTTGAGTAAGGATTTAAGAATCCTATAGTTTTTCTCAGGAGACAGTGTGTGTGTAAAATAAACAGGGTACACACACTGCTCGAAATGTAAAGATAGAATCACTAAATAAAGTGAGAGAGAGTTTGGAAAAGATTTAGTGATTGGCAGTGCAACTCTGGACTCGTTTGATTCGTTAGATAAGCTTCTGAGTCCTTCTCTGGTTTCTATTCAGAAAACAGAGTATCATTTTCTTCCTTGGTTCCAGGTTCAGCTTCAGCTTATCATCTTGAGTGCATGAAGTGTTTGATGTAGTCCTTCACTCAAGATGCAACTTGTGTTCTCTTGAAAATGAATATCTTCTTGTATGTCCAGTGTTCTTGAAGTATGGATGTAGCCTTTCACGAATGCACCATGTTTGAATGATGTTCAACCCTTTTCTTTTTCACTCGTGTGCCTTCTTAGTTCCTTGATGCTTGTCGTATGCACAACCAGTGTTCTCTACTTCTTTTCTTGTCTTCTAGGTCTTTATCTTCCCTTTTTGTAGCTTTCAGCTCCAGCAAAAAGGAATGATTACTTTTTTTCATGGGTACTAGGTACGGTTTCCTGACATGGCAACAAAATTCATTAAATAACATTGAATGCATTAAAAACATCAAATGTAACCATTAGCTTAATAAATAAATAGTATTGAGAGTATAGTGTTTGACTGTTTGGTCAATTAGTAGCTCGTGTTGGTAAATGTGTATGGTGGACTTTGTGTAGCAGGTCCTTCCATCGGTATCTCTTTGATCTTTCATCGGTTGCTCTATATACCAGTGACTTCTTTCCATCGATTGCTCTAGTTCCATCGGTAGCTCAATGTATCGGTGATTGTACTTGTATCGGTAGACTTACTCTATCGGTAACTATCTGTGAACTGGCTCTATCAGTAGACTTCTGTCTATCGGTAGCTTTTTTCTGTCGGTAGCTCTGTTCTGTTTGTCAGTCGGTAGCTCGGTAGACTGGTTCTATCGGTATCTCTATACTTGTATCGGTAGAATGTGTCAGTCGGTAGCTTGGTAGACTGGTTCTATCGGTAGAATTCCTCATATCGGTAGCTATGGTTTGTGATTTTTAGTACTCGTATCAGCAGGCTTACTCTATCGGTAACTACTAGTAGACATGCATATCGATAGCTCTATACATATCGGTGACCTTTGTGTATCGGTGACTCTGTCTATCGGTAGACTAGGTCTATCGGTAGACTGAGTACCGGTAGCTCTTTATCAGTAGCTATACGCAGATCAGTGACTTATACTTATCTGTTTTTATGCAAAGCATATCCGAATGGGTTAGAAGAACTTCATAACTCATATAAACATAGATGAACAATGATTAACATATTCCAGAGGTTTTTTAATATTATTATCATCTTGATTATAGAATATCATGGATTTTAAAGAATTAATATATAAATAAACATTAATTGGGATTATCAAAGTATATGAAAGCATAATTGGGATTATCAAAATAGGTGAGGTCAACACTAAGTATTTCTAAGTATTACTAAATTAGTAATAAATAGTAATAGTTAGTAATAATTGGAAATAAATTGTAATAATTAGTAATAAATTTTAATAATTAGTAAAAATTAGTAAAAATTAGTAATAATTAGTAAAAATTAGTAATAATTTGTAATAATTAGTAATAATTAGTAATAATTAGTAATAATTTGTAATAATTATAAATAATTAGGAATAATTAGAAATTATTAGCAATAATTAGTGTGACAAAGATGCAATTAAATGAGCCGTCAGACAAAATAGTAGCCGTCAATCCACTGGAAATTGTGTCGCCCTTAATTAATGGTAATTATTAAGTAGTTGTAATTATTTATCTTCTTTTTTCTGATAGTATTTTTTTATAATTTCAAATTATTCAAAAACAGTGGTGATTTTATATTTTATGTAGAAAAATATGGAACAAGGAAGTCGACATCAGTCATTATTAGATGACCGAACTTGGATAAATCAGTGCAGAAATCCAAATGGTTCTGGTTTAAATCCTGTATATATTGAGGGTGTTGAAGCTTTCTTAGCATTTGCATCATCAAAACTAGAATATTTTTCAGAAGGCACAATTAAGTGTCCTTGTAAAAAATGTGCTCTGAGAACATTTGATACATTTGACAAGGTTGGGGGACATCTCTTGCGGTTTGGTTTTCAACCAGATTATGTTTTTTGGTACCAACACGGTGAACGCAGTTCCAGAGAAGATCCTAATAACTTGATTCCAGATCCATCATGGTTTCAAAATTTAGTACATGATGTTGCAGGTCCATCTATGTAATAAACTGAAACTCACGATGATATTGATTTAACTCCTAAGTTGGCACCATCCGAATTTTATGAGTTTTTGAGGTCTGCTGAGGATACATTATATCCTGGTTGCAAGATAACCAATTAGAAGTGATTGTAAAATTTATGGCTATTAAATCAGATAATCCAAAAGTCAAACAACTGTTTTGATCAGATATTTTCTTTGGTTAAAACATTGTTACCTGAAGGAAATGTGTTGCCTACAAATTACTATGAGAGCAAGAGGCTGATTCGTAATCTAGGACTTAGTTATCGGAAGATTCATGCATGTCCAAATGATTTCATCTTATATTCTGGAGAAAATGAGTCATTGGATAGTTGTCCCACATGTGGACAATCAAGTTATAAAGAAGCTCAACCAGAGAAGTCTAGATCGATTACAGTAAAACAGTTGATATATTTCCCCCTTACACCTAGGTTGCAGTATTTATTTATCTCTTAGAACACAATGTCAATGACATCATGGCACAAAACCAAGATTTCAACTAATAAAATATTGAATCATCCATATGATGGTGATTCATGGAAACATTTTGACCGTCTGCATCCATCTTTTTCTATAGAAGCTCGAAACGTGCGATTGGGTATTTCTACTGACGGTTTCTATCCATTTGGTTCTTATGGTAGTCATTATTCATGTTGGCATGTCTTTATAACTCAGTACAATTTTCCTCCATGGATGTTGATGAAGGAGCCTTATATCTTTTTGACTCAATTAATCCCAGGACATCCGAAAAGTAATATTGATGTTTATTTGAAACCATTGATTGATGAGTCAAATTCATTATGGAGTGATGGTGTTAATACATATGATGTTGCTGTGAAAAAAATTTCATATTAAAAGATACATTGATGTGGATGATTAGTGACTTTCCGGCATATGGAATGTTATCTGGTTAGAGTACACATGGTTCGAAATCACGTCCTTACTGTATGAAAGAAAACAAAGCCTTTATGCTTGTCAATGGAAAAAAACCTTGCTATTTTGATTATCACCGTAGATTTCTTCCAACGGATCATCCTTTTTGGAGGAACAAATCTCATTTCAGAAAAGGTACAATTGAAAGGGATGAACCTCCAAAGATAATATCAGGTATAGAGTTAAAATCAGTTGTATTTTTATTACCCCCATCACATTTGGACCAACATTAAACCAACAGAAAATTCATGGCTTTGGGAAAGAAGATAATTGGATAAAACAGAGCATTTTTTGGGATCTTTCGTATTGGTCTGATTTGTTGATCCACCACATGTTGGATGTTATGCATATTAAGAAGAAATGTTTTGATAATTTATTTCATATAGTTTTGGATACACAAGTAAGACCAAAGATACTGTAAAGGCACGATTATATCTTGCCCAAATTTGCAGGCGACCAGAACTTGAACTTTTTGAAAATGTCAGATCACAGAGGTTAATGAAGCCAAAAACATCTTATACACTGTCCAAAGAGAGTCTCTTATTATTTTGTCAGTGGATTGAAGATTTGAGACTTCCATATGGCTATGTTTCCAATTTGGACAGATGTGTTAAGAATGGTTATATTACTGGATTAAAAAGTCATGACTTTCATGTTATAATGGAAAGAATTATGCCGATTGTATTCAGAGGTTTATTGAATTCTATGATTTGGGATTCGATAACAGACATATCATATTTTTTTCAAGAAATTTGTGCAGTGACACCAGACTACGATGTGCTAAGAAAACTGGAAGAAGATGTTGCTGTAATTATATGTAAACTGGAAAAAATCTTTTTGCCGAATTTCTTTTACTCAATGGAACATCTGATATTACATTTGACACATGAAGCTAAATGTGGAGGTCTAGTACAGTTTCAATGGATGTACCCATTCGAGAGATGCATACAAAAATTGAAGAAAAAAAACGTAACAAAGCATTAGTTGAAGGCTCAATTGCTGAAGCTTATTTTCAAGAGGAAATTGCTTTTTTCTTCTCTCATTATTTTGAATTCCAATATCCCTCAAAACACAATCTCCTGGGATGAAATGAGGGGAATGTTAATGAAGAAATGGACAATCAATTAAGAGTTTTTCATCAGCCAAATATTAGTTTCGGTGGAGTTCATGAATGATGGATTTCAAATGATGAACATCATAGAGCTCATACATACGTTCTGCTCAACTGTGAAGAAATGAAATCATTTGTCCTGTGAGTGCTTCTATCACTTATTATATAATTTATGTTACAGTATTTAAAATTATTTTATTTGTAGGTTATATGATAATCATATCAAGAAACAAATTTCACAAATTACAGCAGCTGCTCTTGAAGAACGCAGACAATTTTTTTTCTCAATGGTTTAAAAAACTGGTAACATAAATTATTGATGGTTTAATATCAATTCTGTTTATTATTTATTATATTGATAATTTTTTTACAAATTTTCAGGTGTCTCAATGTGCTGATAAAATTGATAAGTGACTGTGTATATTGAGTAACCCACCATCCAAAATGGTTAAATCTTATAATGTGTATGTGGTGAATGGTTTTCAATTTCATACACATGCATAAAGGGAATAAAAAAAAACAATGAATAGTAGAGTTTTCTTGAGAGGATCAAATCACATAGAAACTGAAGTTGACTTTTATGGTATTTTGGATGAAATTATTGAGTTGTGTTATCTAGGATAGAACTACATAACAATGTTTAAATGTCGATGGTTGGATACTGAGAGAGGCTTGCGTGTTCATCCAACTCATGGAATCATCAATATTAAATATAAAAGTATTCTTGTAGTAAATGAACCATTTTTATTGGATCAACAGGCACATCAAATTTATTATGCAAAGCAATGTGCTACTTCAAGATACTTGAGTGATTGGTGGAGCATAATAAAAATGAAATCTTGTGAAAATTAGTTTACTCAAAATGAATGTGGTTCCGTTGAAGTGGAAGAAATTGAAAATTTTCAAGAGATTGCTCAGAATCCATCTGATTCACAAAGAGACGTGAATATCGATGATGACACCCCAAAATTAAGGATCAATGGTGATGAATATGTTAATGATGTTACAAATGAATTTGAAATGACAAGAGATGATGAAACTGAAACTCATATGGATATTGATGATGCTGAGGAGGAAGATGAAGACATTGACATTGACAGCTATGGAGAAGAGGATGAAGATGAACATTGACATAGTTAAATGCTGGTTATAATCATAACTAATATATATCTATATATAATAATTATTTTCAACTATCTGCTAACAACAATAAATTTGTGTTTCAGATGGACTCTGATCTATTGTGTGAGTTAGAGGAGGCTGAGATACCTTTGGATGATGGGGATGTTGGATCATCTGACCCTCATCCAACTGGACACAGAGGGGGCACGGTCTTGCATGACTGATGATTCCTGACCCTATACCTGAGCGACGTCCACATCTTGGTTTCGATCCATACACACAGAGGTGTGGTAACATGTATATTTTAGTCAGATTTCATTTATTTATTTATATATATACTAATTGTTTGATTATTTATTCCTTTTTCACAGTTGTGTGCATGTAGCTATTGGACAGGGGAGCGCTATCTTACACAATTATTTTTCTCAACCATGGATCACATGGGAACAGATTCCCGTTGATGTGCGACGCGACATGTTCCATCATTGGCTGGTACATAAATAAATAATATTTATTTTGAAATTTATTTTATTAACAACTTGATATTATAAATTATTTGTAGGGTTTATGGTATCTTATCAATGATAGCATGCGCGACGCTATCCACGCGGCATGACAGGTTTCTATACGTGACCGTTTCTGTCAGTTTTTTCACAATTTGAGAAGGACAACCATTAAGAAAGCAGGAGTGACAAAATTTCATGATTCGTGCAGTGCCCAACTAATAGAGTACATTTCATCTCACGTTTGGGATGAATTATTTTTACATTGGTTGGGTGGTGGATTTCAGAGGAGATCTTCAGTGGGACGACAGAACCGGGGGAGACAGGAGGTGACACATCGAGCTGGTAGTCGTACATTCAGTTCGCATAGAGAGAATCTGGTAAGTATATTTTTTAAATATTTTATATAACATTAAATATAAAAAGTTTATTTTATATTTCTGTAGGCAGTCGAGCATCCCGATATTACGGAGTTTGACGTTTATCAGAGGATGTACAGTAATCCAGCCACTGGAGAGATTAGAGGTGATCGCCAGCGTCAGATTGTGGTTAGTATTATTTTTTCAGTTTGACAATTAACTACATATAATATTTTCACAATTTTAATTTTAAATTGGAATTGAAGGATTCATATGAGGCTATGACTTCTCAGACACAGGATAAGGGTCAGGACGAGACGACTGAGCAGACCAGTGCTCACCATTTCGATGAGGCGGCATGGATGCAGGCGACTCAGTATGGCTTTGAGAAGGGCAGAATAGTTGGTATCAGCTCTCATTTGACTCCTGGTACTTATTATAGTACTACTGCGATGTCAGCGTCCAGCTCGAGAGGAGCTCGTGGAGAGGAATCATCTTCTGGCTCACAGTATCAGGAGCAGTTATGAGCTCAGGCTGAGCTTATAAAGACTTTGCAGAAGTAGCAAGAAGAGATGTGTCGGCAGAAACAACAGTAGGAGAAGTATTATGAGGAGCAAATGCATCGATGGCAGTAGCAGTAGCACCAGCAGCATGAGGAGGAGACACATTGATGACAGCAGTAGCATCACGAGCAGATGGAGTACATGCGCCATCTGACTCGTAGTTTAGGGATGAAGTTTCCTCCACCAGCTCCTTCAGCTCCTCCACCTCCTCCAGAAGATGACCCCCAGTGATTTTTTTTATGTTACAAACATTTGAATTTAACATTGTAATATGAATTATTTACATTTTCTGTCTTTTATATCGGTGCAAATATTACATAATTTAATTTTTAATATTTTAATATTTTATTATATTTTTTTGTGAATATTGAGAATTTTAATATTTTTTATTTTTTTATTTTTTTAATAATATTAATATTATTTTATTAAATATATTTTTTTAGTATTATATTTTTTAATTTTTGTTTATTTACTAATAATAATAATAATAATAATAATAATATTTTATGATTTTTTTATATTTTTATATGAATATTGAGAATTTTAATATTTTTTATTTTTTTAATAATAGTAATATTATTTTTTCATTAATTATAATTTTATTAAATTTATTTTTTTTAAATTAATTTATTATTTACGACGGGACCTTTTTCTACGGGACCCCGTCGCAAATAGTCTAACTAAATATTTTTAAAAACATATTTGCGACGGGACTACTTGCCCGTCGCAAATACTTTGTTGCGACGGGCCCATCACAGAACGTTATATATATATATTTGTGATGGGGCGAGGGCCCGTCGCAAAAACTATTTGAAACGGGCCCGTCGCGAAAAAGTTTATGTATATATAATACATATAATCGGAGACTTATTTGCGACGACGATGTTTCCCGTCGCAAATAGAATTATTTGCGATGGGCCCATCGCAAATAATGGTATTTGCGACAACATTTTTTGCAATGGGCTATTTGCGATGGACCCCGTCGCTAAATCTTATTTGTGACGGGATCCCGTCGCAAATAACCCGTCACAAATACCAATAATTCCAGTAGTGTCATTTCCATCATCGAGTGCCGCCTAAATAAGAAACACATCTAGAATACCTTGCATCATATCTAAAAATATACCATGAAATCCACCATCATTTTCTACATGAAAAAATGATCTGGATAATCTACTCACTGGACAACATCTGAGTCCAAACAAAGGAGATACGAGAGGTAGACGTTTTCTAAAAAAGAAGGGTACATGACGTGTAAGGGAACCCACATGGTGAGTGGTCCCTCCCTACTTTTTGGTCATGTCCCTATCGGCACAAGACTCGCTGGCCATGTAGATGTACATGACATGTATGAGTCTCACATGACATGTCTCAGCCACCTAGGGCATGCCTGTGTGCTCTTGGGAATGTCGTGTAATCTTGATCGTGCCCGTTTACTCTAATACATGGTGTGTCCTCCGGCACATGGTCCTTCTCATGTGCTTCTGTCACACGACCTGTCTACTTGAGGAGGGTCACATGTCATGTGGCCCAACCACACAGTGTGTGATCCTTAACTTTTCCAAAACCCGAGCGTGCATCCATAGGGGTACTACACAATGTGTGTTCATCGGACTACACGACACGTAGTCTAGTTTTTAAAAAAAGTATAGATCTTCTCCACATCTTCCATATATACACCCTCTACTGTGAATCCCACCATTTGACCACCCAAAATTGGTGGTGATTGCCTCCAGTCATCATTTCCATCCACCTATTAGCTAGAAAGCAGAATCTGGCTTGCCTGTACGAACCCGCCGTGCACCGCCGTGTCTCCGACCGTCACCCGTAACCTCATTGGATTTGTGATCCATAGTGGAATCACCCACTTCTCATAATCTATCCAAATTCATACCTTATTCTCCAATCTATTATTCCCATGAAATCTTCCATGAATTCTGGGGTTTGATCATGCTCGTATCTGTCTGACAATGTCGAACCACGACCTTATAGGCCAGTGGTGAAGAACATGTAGAATGACTGAGAGAAAAGAACAAGAACAATGGTGAAAAAATCATTGACCAAGAATTCTTGGCAAAAAAACTAGATCATGAATAGTCGGGGTGAGAAAATAAGGAAAAATAAGGATTTAATTTAATAAACAATTGAAAATTGGTACATAGGTGCATGAAAAGGATCAATTTAACGTAGAACAAAGATAAGGAATTGATCATTATCAATATTTTAATCATAAGGAGTGGAATCAAAAAATGAAGAGTCCTTCCTTGATTCAGATTGATCATTGGTGAAGAACACTGCTTCCAATGAAGGAAGAAGATCCATTGCATTTACTATGCTTCAATTCACCTTGATCCAGTTGTTGATCATCACATGATCCTGATCCTCGAACAAATAAAGGTGGATTATCCTCTAAAAAATCCTAGGGTTATACAACTAACCATGAAGATCCAACATAATGATGATTTTATAGAGGAAATTATGTTTTAGGTTATTTAATGAATTAATTAAATAAATAAATAATTAATCCACAGAATACACCCACCAATGGTCTCCTTATCTGAACACCCCACATTGAACCACTTTAGGTCTCTCCTAGAGTAAACCTCGCATTTTGGATTCAATTATGATATCATATTTTTGATCCGAGACTCTGTTTAATATATATAAAAATTTTCTTGAAAAATTGTACACTCTTAGTATAAAATATATTTAATATTTTTATAAAATTAATTCTGGGTACACTGGGCCTCAGAATCGCATGCCGTCTTAGATCCTGGATTTGAGAATATTTCTAGATATATTTAAAACTCTTATAAAGAAAAAATATTTTCTCTAAATTATTTCATACTTTAAGATTTTCATACTCAAAGAGAAAAAACTAATAAAAAATCTGGGCATAATGAGCCCGAATCTATCTCTCCTTCTACCAGGAGCTCTCCCATATGATCCCATGCCACCACAACTCACGAACCAAGGGGATGGTCCATCCATAAATGATCCTCTCCCATTGATCCTTGATCCCCACTATGAGATCCATTAAAGTGGATCTATCCTTGATGTCCAAATCTCCCTAGGTAATAACGTGCACAAGATTATTCATGTATCTCCTCAACTGTGACACATAGAGGATGCCATGCACCCGCTCCAACTATGGGGGTAGGGAAAGGTAGTAAAATACCTATCCAACTTAATGAAATATATTGAATAGCCTGATGAACCTTAGAGATAACTTACCTCCCCATCTAAACCTCAAAAATCCTTATATTAGAGAGACTCTCAGGAAACTGTGGTCTCCCTGATCAAAATCCAAGGACATACAATGTTAGTATATATAATATTTCTGCCTGATCCAGGCTATCCTCATCCACTCATGGATCATCTGGACCTTTTTCGTCATCACCTGCACCATCTATGACCTAATAGAAGATTTCTTACTAGTCTTAGTCCAACATAAGGGTGACCTATAGGGTCTTCCATATAGTGCCTTCAAAGGTGCCATGCTGATATTAGAGTATTAGCTATTATTGTAAGAAAACTCCACCAAGAGAAAGTGATCCTCCTAACTCCGACCAAATTCAAAAATGAAATCCTTCAACATATCCTCTATCACATGGATAGTGTGCTTAGTATTCCCTTCTATTTGGGGGTGAAAGGCTGTACTCAACCTCATCTGGGTCTTAAATGCCTCTTACAAGACTCTCCACAATAATGAAGTAAATTGCTTATCATGGTTGGATACAATAGTTGAGTGAACCCCATGAAGGCATACGATCTTCCATACATACAACTGTCCCAAACTCTAAATATAACTCTACTCCCTAATAGTAAGGAAGTGCACTAACTTCATAAGTCGTTCAACTATTACCCAAATGGTATCATAGACTCTTTCTATCTGTGGAAGCCTTATCATAAAGTCCATGGATATGCCATCAAATTTTCACTCTAGGATATCAAGAGGCTGCATAAAACCTATCAGAACCATGTTCTTAGCCTTCACCTGCTAACAAGTGAGACACATAGAGATGAACTCATCCATGCTCTACCTCATAATAGCCTAAAAAAATGCCACTGAGGGTCTCTATACATCATTCCTATATCAGAATATACAACCAAAGGAGATGTGTGAAACTCTCTAATCACCTCCTCCTACATCATGAATGAGACCACTGTCTGTCCCTAGAAAAGAATGACACGATCCCCTCATTTAGAAAATCTATATGGTGAATCTTCTGAGAATATATAGTCATGTAATACCTCACACTCTGTCACGAACCGACCCAAACTAGGTCTTGAGCTGCAACTACCCCAATCTTGCCTCCATAGGTCAGGGGAAGATGACCAGTATTTAAGGCATAACTAATATAGGGAGGCATTTTCCTAAGTACCTATATGCACACACATATCCATATCAATATAGAAGTGTATAGGAAGTAAAATTAAAAGAAGAAAAATTCCAAGGGAATAACAATGCATGAAAAAATTCTTGACAGTACAAGAGTATGATAGTGTGAAATGAAAATTAAAGGGTAAAAATACATTCCCAACCAGAAATATGTCCCAACTTAACAAAACTAGAAAGTAACATGCTAAGATATCCCAATTTATTCTCTCTAAGATGCGACCGCCATATGCGGTCTAAGGTTCTAGGTATCCCTAAGATCCACTGAAGTCACATCAACCTGTTTTTCATCTGTATAAGAAACAACACATGTGGGAAAATCCCATACAGGGGTGAGTATATGCATACCCAGTAGGATCCCCAAAAATCTGAAGGGGTAGCAATAAGAGGTACAACAAGAATAGAAAGACATTAGATGTAAGATACCGTCAAAGAGAATATCTCAACCCAAACCAAGAGAAGAAGTAACCTCATCCAAGGAAAAGAGTATCAATATGGTGAGTATATGAACTATATATTGAGTCTTCACCAAATATAGTTGGATACTAGACTCATCAAACCATAATAATCTAAACACAAAAAACACGTGTCATACCCCACACATATTTTCCTCTCATGGAAGGAGAGTTACCAAATCCAAGGGTATGGATATAGAAGAATATATATATTCTTAGTAAAAATAAATCTAAATGAGAGAGTAAGGGGATCTCCATATCATAGATCAAACCAAGAAGAAGATCCACCGACAATTCCAAAAGTTCATCAATGATGCCCAGCATCTCACACATCTGCTCAAAAGTAATTGTACAAGTCAAACCATGCTTCATCACTATACCGCGCAGTCAAGGGGGCACAAACTTGAAGTAGAGGACCCGCTCCCTAGTATGTCAGGGGATACCACTTTATAAGTATCCATAGAGGACCCACTCCCATGACAATGGGGGGTTCCACTATATAAGTATTCTAAGAGGACCCACACTGATGCTAGTGGGGGTTCCACTCTAGTGTCATGAGGACCCATGCCCTATACTGATAGAGGGTTCCACTTGATAAGGTAGAGGACCCATGCCCATGCTGATGGGGGGTTCCACTCTAAAGTTATATCACCCATTCCCTGGTGTGATAGGGGGAGGGGGGGTTCAACTCTAGTCATCATGGACCCTCACCCTATCTGATAGGGGTTGCACTTGGAAGTCGAGGACCAACACCCTGGTACAAGAGGGGGGTTCCACTATAGTCACCGAGGACCCATACCCTACCTGTTATGGGGTTTTACTCATTAAGTAGCTATAGAGGACCCACTACCATGGTAATGGGGGGTTCCACTCTAAAGGTTGAGGACCCCACTTCCCATATCTACTGGAGGGTACAACTCACTAGTCTTTGGTGATTATGCCTGATCACTACCATCGATGGACGTCACATCAGTAAGCACTATTCTAAGAAAATTTTGTTTCATATATTGAAATCTAAAACCAAGGGAACCATCACGTTCTATGTGAAAAAACACTCAGGATAGAATACTCATGGGCCAAAATTGGAGTTCAAATGAAGATACAGATGATTGAAGTTTCCTAAAAAGGAACCAAGGGGTACACGATGTGTGGTCCCATTCCACCACTTGGCCTTGTCCCTAGATGTAACATGAATCAAAACCCATTTAGTAGTATATTCCATGTAGGTGGAATACATGTTGTGTCTAGATTAACCGGGATTGGGACGTTTCCTACTGTCCATGTTCATGTACTAACCTTATGTCCTTGTACTTTGGTACACGACATGTTGCATTCACACGGGGTGCCACACATGTGATCTAGATGTATATGTGTACTCTGGTACATGGTCATGTACCTAGATGTGTACTTCCACATGGGATCCCAACCATGTGATCCTCCATACGGGCTACCCATTTGGGGAATGGGTACATGGCATGTAGGAAGACATACATGCCGTTCCATCCTTAACTTTTCTAAAAACCTAGCTGCCGCACTTAAGGGAATACATGCCATGTGTTAATACTTATACATGGAATGTAGTCATGTTTTCTCCAGAATTTCAGATCCGCTTCTGGTTCCTCGAATCCAGCCATTTCGCTTCGAATCCATCCCTATCTCCACTCAAAACTTGTGGATATGGTTGTGGATCATGTTTTTTGGCCATTGCTTGCCGAAAATTGGTCTCCAGTGGTCAACGGGGGTTCCATCGTGAGTTATGCACACTCCCAATCCTTATTCCATCAAATAATCAGCCATCTATCATCAAAACAATCATCCTAATCCTGCAAAAAACCTAAATCTGGTCTTATTTCATCAATCCATGATTTGTTTATCGATCTGTTACAGTCCCAGGGGTCTGATCGGGCTCAGTACCACTCGAAAATGTCGAACCTGGATCGAGGGGTCCTACCGTTGATGAATATGAAACAAATGAGGGGGATGGGGAGCTCAATAACAAAGTTTTAAACATCATTTTCCAAGAGTTCTTGGAAAAAGATCAATAGCGGACGTTCGGGGTTAGAAAAAATTGAAAAAATGAATTTAAATTGGAACCTAGGAAGATGAAAAGGATAAAATTGGTGAAAATTGATAGAAGGGATCGATATTATCAATTATTTTAAACAACAAGGTCATAAACCTCAAATTTTTTAGTTCTAAATTATCCCCTTCTTCAAATATTTTTTTCCCTGAAAAGAAAAAACTAAAGAAAAAGGTGGGGATACTGAGCCAACATCTAGATGTTCCATAAATATTCCCCATACTGGGATGTGTAACCAAAGGATAAGAGTCTCCAATAGTTTTAAAAGTCCATTAATTATTCCCAACATATCACACATCTTCTTAGAAGTAACTGTACATGTTAAACCATGCCTCGTTAATGTGACACATAGTCGAGGGGGAACAAACTCGAAGTAGAGGTCCCACTCCCTAGTATGTTAGGGGGTTTCACTCTATAAGTATACGTAGAGAAACCATGCCCATGCCAATGGGGGGGGGGGGGGGGGTCTACTATATAATTATTTGTAAAGGACTCATGACCATGATAATGGGGGGTTCCACTCTAGTGTCATGAGGAACTGTGCCCTATACTGACAGGGGGGTTCCACTTGGTAAGGAAGAGAACACATTCCCTTGCCGATGGGAGGTTCCACTCAAAAGGTCAAGGACTCATGACCTAGTGTGATGGGGGGGGGGGGTCCACTCTATTCATAGAGGACCCATTCCCTATCTGATAGTTGGGTTCCACTCAGAAGTTGAGGACCTACTCCCTAGTACAATGGGGGGGGGGGTTCCACTTTGGTCATCAAAGACCTATGCCCTACCTGGTAGGTGGGTTACACTCGGTAAGTAGCTGTAGAGGACCTGTGCCCATAATTATGTGGGGTTCTACTATAAAGGTCGAGGACCCCACTTCCCAGCTCTAATGGAGGGCATAACTTGATATAATCTGTTAATTCTTCGTGATCATTTCCATCGGCGGGCATCACCTCATTAAGCACCATTAATGGAAAATTTCACATATTATCTCATAAGACATAACCAAGGGAACAATCATGTTCTACATGAAGAAACACTCAGTATAGGTTACTCACAAGCCAAAATATGAGTTCAAATGAAGGAGATATAGACGATTGAAGTTTTATGAAAAAGGAACCAAGGGGTACACAGTGTGTGAGGGGACCCACATGGTGTGTGGTCTCGCTCCACTGCCTGGATGTGTCCCTGGATGACACAAGGCCCCCAACCCATGTAGTAGTAAAGGCCATGTAGGTGGACTACATGGGGTGTCTAGACTAATTAGGACTGGGCCGTGTCTTGCTGGTCATGTCCATGTACTGACCCTGTGTTCATGTACTTAGGTACATAGTGTGTTTCTTCACATGGGGTGCTGCCCATGTGATCTAGCTATGTCTATGTTCTCAGGTACACGATTGTGTACCTACCTGTGTACTTACACATGGGATCCTATGAATTTGATCCTCTACATGGGTTTTCTATCTAGGGAAGGGGTATACGACACATTGGAAGGATTACACGCCATTCCATCCTTAAATTTTCCAAAACCCTAGCCACACTTAAGGGGTGACACTTCATGTTTTCATCCTTATACATGGCATGCTGTCATGTTTTCTCCAGAATTTCAGATATGCTTTCAGTGCCTAGAATCTAGCTTTTCCACTTTGAATCCATTCCTATCTCTTTATGAAACTTTTAGATCTATTTGTGGATCATGGTTTCTAGTTTTCTCTCACTATAAATCGGTCTCCGATGGTCCATGGGGGTTTTTTCACGAGTTTTTCAGACCCTTGATCCTTATGCCATCAAATAATCAGTCATTGATCATCAAAACGATCATCCTTATCCTACAAAAAACCTAGACATGGTCTTATTTTATCAATACATTCTTTTTTTATCGATCTGTCATGGTTCTGTGGGGTTTAATTAGGATCAGTGCCACTGGAAAATGTCAAACCGAAACCGCAGGGTCCTACTAGCGATGAACAAAAAGAAAATGAGGGGGAAAAATCACAAGAACAAAATTTTAAACATCATTGTCCAAGAGTTATTGGAAAATGATCAAGAATAGATATCCAGGTTTAGAAAACATTGAAAATAACTAATTTAAATTGGTACCTGGGTGCATCAAAAGGATATAATTGGCACAGATCGATTTTCTCAATCAGTTTAGTCAATAAGGGTGTAAACCTCAAATTGACGAGTCCTACTTAGTTTATGTCCCCAAAATAGGACTCTCTTACGTGCTGGAGAAGCGGAGGAGTTAGAACTGTCGACTAAAGAAAATATACACCCCCTCTTCAACCAGGGATAGCTTCAAGGAAGCTAGCTGCTCTGATACCTCCTGAACCAAATGAGTCTAGGACTCCTACTAAGGGAATCTTCCGCCACATTTCCCTTTCCAGGAGTGTAGACTATATCAAAGTCATAGTCCTATAGGAACTCTAACTAGCGCCTATATCTTAGGTTCAAGTCTATTTGTGTGAATATATTCACGAAACTCTGATAGTCTGAGTAAACAACAAAGAACTCTCCCAAAATTTAGCACCTTTACATCCTTAGAGTAAAGACTATCACTGCTAACTCTAGGTCATGAGTAACATAGTTCATATCATGGGTTCTAAACTGTATCGACCCATATGTGATAACTGTCTACCTCTACATTAACACACAACTGATCTCATATCTAGAGGCATCGATATACAATACATACTCCAAGACCTACTCTGGTAGTCTCAAAATAGGAGCACTCATTAGCCTCAGTCTTTAATACTCAATGGCTTTCTAACACTCCTTAGTCTAGGGAAACAACCACCCTTTCCTTGTTAGGGTGGTCAAAGGGGCTACAATCTTAGAGAATTATTACACAAAGTTCCTATATTACCCTATCAAGATGAGAAAACTCCACACCTCTGACATGATCTTGGGTGGATCCCAAGTATGTAGGATCGAAATAACAATGTAGATGCTCAATATACAAGAGGGGGGGGGGGTGAATTTTATACTTTAAAAATTCCTTTGGAACCTTTAAAGTTGGTTACGGATAACTATGTTTTCCTTAGACAAGGAAAATTCTAAGTTTAACAAAGTTAAATTAAGAAAATTTCACAACACCTCTAATCACCAACTGGAGAATTAGAACCAAGATTTACAATATAAGATTATACCTTAAAGAATATAGAATCTAAACTAATTAGAGTACAAGTGTAAGGAAATATAATAAAGTTATACTTTCCTTACAATACAATATGCAGCGGTGAAACAAGTATCAAAACTACAAGCAACAAGATATGAATCTTTTAACCCAAAGACAAGGGTATCCAACAACCTTGGATAAAAGTTCCTTGATTTATACTTTCAAGCAAGCCTGTCTTACCCACACCAGGATAATCCCTCGATACAAAGATCAGAATCTCTGTCTTGCTATCCCCGCAAGCCCTCAACTTCAAGGTAGTTGGAACCTCTGTCTTCCTCAGCAAAGAAGCCCTTGAACTTCAAGGTAGTCGGCACCTCTGTCTTCCTATCCCCGGAAGTCCTCGAATGTAATCACCAACATTCGGAGTCACACAAAGCAATCTGAACGAGTGGTTCACTACGCACAAGGCATGAAAAGCTTCTCTCTATAGAAATCACCTTAACAATGTGTGTTCTCTAGATCGATCGAATTCTTGTTGAGATCTTTCAAATGAGATCCTATTTATAGGAAAACTTCCAATGGTCGGCTCCCTCTTCCAACAGTCATATTTTCTATGAAATTTAGAGGGACCTGTACACGTGTAACTCAACCAACAGTTAATTAGAAACAGAATAGATGACATCGTTTTATAAAAAACCATGTATAACTGAAAACACGACATCATTTTGAAATGAAGCATATGTAAGTAAAATATAATCAATATTTCGGAGTGTAATCAAGTCAAAAGTTCGGAGTCTAACCAAAATGAAATTTGGAGTCTATGTTAAGAAATGTTTGGATTCTGTTTTATAGGAATTCGGAGTCTGGTTTCACCAAAGATCGGAATATAAACTTGCAGAGTTCGGAGTCGAACTAATTAAGAGTTCAGAGTCAAACTACTTAAGAGTTCGGAGTAGAACTTCATAAGAGTTCGGAGTCGAACTGTTTAAGAGTTCAGAGTCGAACTGCTTAATAGTTAAGAATCAAACTGCTTAAGATTTCAGAATCGAACTTCATAAGAGATCGAAGTCGAACTACTTAAGAGTTCGGAGTCGAACTGTTTAAGAGTTCGGAGTCGAACTTCATAAGAGTTCGGAGTCAAACTGCTTAAGAGTTCGGAGTCGAACTTCATAAGAGTTTGGAGTCGAACTGCTTAAGAGTTCGGAGTCAAACTTCTTAAGAGTTTGGAATCAAACTTCATAAGAGTTTGGAGTCAAACTGCTTAAGAGTTCGGAGTCGAACTGCTTAAGAGTTCGGAGTCCATAATTCGGATTGGAACTGCATTACAGTTCACATCCAGAATTCGGATCCTAAAAATAGAATTCTCCAAATCTTTACATTATATGGCTCTGGGATTTTGGGTATGAATCCGGTTTTTGTACTTAATAAAATATGGCTATGTATAATAAAATCTATGTTAGGGTAAATTTCCTTGAAGAAGTAAATTTTCCTTATGAAGGTAAAATTTATATTTCCTTAAGTATAAGGTGCTTTTGATTTTCAAAACAAGAAGGAATGGAAAAATCATAAGGAAAACCTTATTGACTCAACAATCACCCCCTTTTTGGAAAGCACAAACATCCTTATGAAAAAGAAAATAAGGACTTTGAAAATTTTCATTAGACTTTGAAATTAAACACTTATCTCACTTTTTTCATGGATTAAAGTGAATACAACTAAATCCCCCTTAGGAATTGAAACACTAAGGATTGTATTATGAATTTTCAGAGTGAAGTTTACATTATTGTAAGAATGAAGAACTTCGTAGTGGGAAACTCCCCGTTACTTTAAGAATATTTTTCTTAGGAATTTTCCTTTCTCCTCCTTAGGAGTAGTTCTTTTTCCTTCTCCCCCTTTGTGATTTTCAAAAAGAATTTAAGGTAATGGAAAATAAAGTATGGTACCAGAAACATTAGTATATGAAAAGATACAACCAACCAAATAATCATTTCATTAGAGTTGGAAAAATTTTACGAAGAAAGACAATTACAACAAAAGATCAGAGTGAGTTCATTTGTCTTCCTTTTCCATCGGAATGAGATTATTTAACAGGGTTTTGAGTTTCTTTAAGTCTCTTTGGTCTTCCTCACCTTGCCTCTCCAAGGCTTTTACCTTTTCTTCTTGGAATTTTAAAGCTTCTTCCTGAGCCTCCAAAGCTTCTTTATGAAACTTTATTATCTCATCTTGCTTTTCCATCTTCTGCTGAAACTCAATCCAGAAATATCTTTCAGTTTTCCAATTATGAGATACTGAGTTAAGCTTCCCATTCAGGTCCCTGACCTGTTGATTCTAAGAATTTTTCTCTTGGGCCAGTTTTTCATAAATCTCGTTAACCTTTTTATCCTCCTTTTCAAAAGCATTTTAAACTTCAGCCTGTAAACTCTCAAACTGAACTAAATCTTCATCAACTCTCTTAGACCACTTGGTTATCTTACTGTAAGATTTTCTATGAATATCATAATCAATAAGAAAACTTTTCTGTTCAACTTCCAACTTCACAAACTTATCCATGACCATGGATAAAGAATCCGATTTCTGATTCATACTTTTTTGCACCATCTGGTATCTAGAATCTATTGTTGGAAAAATCGGAATTGTGTACACCAATTTCCTTAGAGACTGAACTACAAAATCATGCCCATGAGATGATGATTCCGAATCAGAAACTTTTATTGTAGACTGATCTTCTTTAGCTTGCACCAACTTTCTTCTAGAGGTGCCACCAACCTCTTTCTTCCTGATGAAATATTTTATAGGTGTCTCCATGAGAGTTTTCTTCCCCTTATCAGCTCTTGGAACAGGTTCCTTATTAATGGATACTTCCTCGGATTCAGATACTTGAACGATCTGGTCTTCATCTGGTTTTTTTTTTCTTGTCCTTGCTCATGAAAATGCCTTTCAAAAGTTTATTCCTCATCATACAAGACATTATCTTCTTCTTCTTCTTCTTCTTGCTGTTGCTTGCTAGATTCCTCATCTCCCTTTCCTGGAGTAACTAACTTTGCGGATTTAGCCTTATCTTTATAGTCCTGTACTTGCTTGATCAGGGTATCCAAATCTTCACACTCTTTTTATTATTCTTCTTCTTCTTCTCCAACTTCTTCAGCAACTTCTTTCTCAGCTTCTTCAACTATTTCTTTACCCTTGGATCTATCCGGAGAGACATAGTTCTTTGCTGGAGTTTATGTTAAAGAGGGTTCATCACCAAAAGTTTTTGGTACGGGAAGTATTCCGGAATCCAACTCTATAGCTTTCAGCAAAGATTGCACCACTTCAGCTTCAGTCATCTTCGTTTTCATTTTCTTCTCCTTCTCTTGTTTCTCTAGCTCCTCCGTAGCTTTTTCTTTCAAGGCCTTATCCTCTGTAGGGTCTAGTCCGAATTGAGGATCCCCTTCCTTCCTCATTTCTTTATCTTCCCTCCACTTGTCTGCCACTTCATCCATATATGTTTTCTGCTTTTTGGCTTGGGGGGAGTAGATTGAGTTTCCTTAGCCGGAGGAATTTCTTCGTCAGCAACGACTTCCTTAACCTTTCTCTTCCTCATTTTCTTTTTGGATGGTTCTGGAGAGTGTGTTTCTTTCAGAGCTGTCTCAACCTCTTCAACAGACAGAGGGTAAAATTTTTCTGATTCACTGGAAAAACCCATCTTCATCCTCTTGAGAGTATCATCACTCACTAGCATGAGCTTGCAATTCCGGATCTTTGATTTGCAGGAAACCTTGAAGGATTCTAAGCACCGAACTATCAGCTTAGACAGTAAGGTAGAAAACATGATAATATGAGCTCTTAAATTACCTACTTTGATATTCTTGATCGTAACCAAGACATACCTCATTAGATTTATCCTTCTTAGATTTACCAAAAAATCTAAGACATATATATCACTTTTCTTGAGATTTTCTTTATCACCTCTTCTTGGAACCAGAAAGCCTTGCACCCAAAGCTAAAGAATTCTATTGTTCGGAGTGAGATGAGAAATCTTGATAGTTGAATCATCCTTAAGGACAAGACCCTTTAGTGCCTTCTCCTTGTTGAAACTTCCTTGCACATCGGGAAGTTTGTGTGAGCAGAACTCAGCTTCTCCTTCATATGAAAAACCAACCAAGCTCGCATCCTTGGTGTAGGAAAGATTATAAGTCTTTCCATAAGACTTGAGAGAAAACCATTCTCTGCCATCTTCCATCAGGAAGGAAAGAGACTCGTAGAACTCAGTCAGCAAATCAGTATAAACCGGATCCTGTTTATCTGACTTTGCTACGCAGACATCTTCCCATCCTTTCAGCTTTATATTCTTGGAAATAAGGGAATCAAGCTTATAGAAATCCGGATAAACTAACCTTTCCATAAAGACTAATCACTTAGAGATTGGTTTCACAGTCGACATATCTTGAGATGTTTCTTCAACAGACATTCAGAGTGAAGAAATCTGAAAGATTCGGATCGGCTTTGCAAAGTTCGGAACCAGCCTTAAGAAGTGCAGCAGGGCTTCGAGACGCCAAAGCTTGAAAAACCGATGTGGGACGAGTCTCGGGGTCCCCTTTATATAGGCAACGAATGTGGCCGTTGGTCTTCCAAAAGCCATCTAATGGTAGAAAAATCTTTGATCTGATCTGACGGTTGAGAAAAATCCCACAAGAAAAACTTGATTCCGATCTTTTGAGGGTTTTTTTAAAGAAAACATTCGGATTTGAAAGAAAACTAGAATTCGATATTTTAAAAACTAGAAAAATACCATCAAGAAAAATTTGATTATGAAACTAAAAATACGGAAATCATAGCTTTCGGAGTTTCTAGAAACATTGTTCATAATTGGTAATAGTTTTTTTTTATAAAAAAACACGAAAATATCATTACGAAAATGCCAGTCCAAAAATCTCTATTCCAGAAGTTCTTTTACAAAAAACTTCTATTCCAGAAGTTTTCATTCCGAGAATTTAAATACTGAATATTTCAGTTCCGGAAATTCCCATTCTGGAAATTTCAGTTTCAGAAATTTCCATTCCGAAAAATTCAGTTTCAAAAGGTTTGAAAAACTAACTACGAAAAAATTTAGTTATACTAATTTTGAAAAAAAGATTCTGAAAAAAATTTAGTTACACTTACATTCAAATGTAATCCCCCTATGAGAAGGAGTTTATTACTGTTAGGATAATTGTTCAACAAGAAGTTAATGAAGAATGATTACCTTCCAGTTATCATTCCTAACTTTTGTTTAATGTATTCAAATCTATCAGAGGGTAAAGATTTTGTGGAAATATTAGCAAGTTGATCTTGCATTATGATAAACTGAAGAATGATATCTCCTTTAAGTGTGTGATCCCTAAGAAAGTGATGCCTAATTTCAATTTGTTTTGCATGAGAGTGATGTGCCAGGTTCTTACTTAGGGCAATGTCACTTGTGTTATCACACAAAATTTGAGTCTTAGAAAAACTCAGTCCATAATCTGTGAGTGTGTGTTGCATCCACAAAACTTGAGCACAACAACTTCCAGCTGCTACATATTTAGCTTTAGCAATGGAGAGTGCGACAGAATGTTGCTTCTTGCAGGACCAAGAGACTAATGAATCTCCTAAGAAGTGACAAGTTCCGGATGTACTCTTTCTATCCATTCTACATCGACCAAAGTCAGCATCCGAAAAGAATCTTAGAACAAAATCATTTTCATAAGTATAAAATAATCCTAGATCCATGGTTCCCTTTAGGTAGTGAAAAATTCTTTTTACCGCCTTTAAGTGATATTCCTTAGGATTGGATTGATATCTTGCAGATAAGCATACTGAGAACATTAAGTCTGGTCGACTAGCTGCTAAGTAAAGTAGACTTCCTATCATACCTCTAAAAGATGTTTGATCTACTGGTTTCCCAGCTTCATCAAGATCTAAAGAGTTTGAGGTACCAATGGGAGTACTTATACTCTTAGTGTTGTCATAACCATACTTTTTGAGAAGATATTTAATATACTTATGTTGATATATATAGGTTCCTTCTTGTTTTTGAGAAATTTGAAAGCCAAGGAAAAAAGTAAACTCACCCATCATACTCATTTCAAACTCAGACTTCATTAGAATTGTAAAAGAATCAGTTAAATATTGCTGAGTTGAACCAAATATGATGTCATCAACATAAATTTGAACAATCAAAACATTTTTCTTATCTTTCTTTATAAAAAGGGTTGGATCTGCATTTCCCTTAACATAGTTATTTTGAAGCAAAAATCCTGTGAGTCTATCATACCAGGCTCGTGGGGCTTGTTTAAGACCGTAAAATTCTTTGGTAAGTCTAAAAACATGATCAGGATGTTTTGAATCTTCAAATCTAGGAGGTTGTTCAATAAACACTTCCTCTTGAACATAACCGTTAAGAAAAGTAAATTTCACAAAACCTCTAATCACCAACTAGAGAATTGGGACCAAGATTTACAATATAATATTCTACCTTAAAGAATATAGAATCAAAACTAATTAGAGTACAAGTGTAAGGAAATATAAGAAGGTTATACTTTCCTTACAATACAATATGCATTGGAGAAACAAGTATCAAAACTACAAGTAACAAGATATGAATCTTTTAACCCAAATAGAAGGGTATCCAACAACCTTGGATAAAGGTTCCTTAATTTATACTTTCAAGCAAGTCTTTCTTACCCACACCCGGATAATCCCTTGATACGAAGATCGGAATCTCTGTCTTGCTATCTCCGCAAGCCCTCAACTTCAAGGTATTCGGAACCTTTGTCTTCCCTAGCAAGGAAGCCCTCGAACTTCAAGGTAGCTGGCACCTCTGTCTTCCTATCCCCGGAAGTACTCGAATTTAATCACCAATATTTGGAGTCACACAAAGCAATTTGAATGAGTAGTTCAGTACCCACAAGGCATGAAAAGCTTCTCTCTATAGAAATCACCTTAACAGCGTGTGTTCTCAAGATCGATCGACTTCTTTTTGAGCTCTTTCAAATGAGCTCCTATTTATAGGAAATCTTTCAATGGTCGGCTCCCTCTTCCAATGATCATATTTTCCATGAAATTTGGAGGGACCTGTACACGTGTAACTCAACCAACGGTTAATTAGAAACAGAATAGACGACATCGTTTTATAACAAACCATGTATAACTGAAAACACGACATCGTTTTGAAATGAAGTATATGTAAGTAAAAGCTAATCAATATTTTGGAGTGTAAGAAAGTCAAAAGTTCGGAGTCTAACTAAAATGAAATTCGGATTCTATGTTAAGAAATGTTTGGATTTTGTTTTATAGGAATTAGGAGTCTGGTTTCACCAGAGATCAGAATCTGAACTTGCAGATTTCGGAGTCGAACTACTTAAGAGTTCAGAGTTGAACTACTTAAGAGTTCAGAGTCGAACTTCATAAGAGTTCAGAGTCGAACTGCTTAAGAGTTCGGAGTCGAACTGCTTAAGAGTTCGGAGTCTAACTTCATAAGAGTTCAGAGTCAAACTGCTTAAGAGTTCGGAGTCGAACTTCATAAGAGTTTAGAGTCAAACTGCTTAAGAGTTTGAAGTTGAACTGCATAAGCGTTCAGAATCGAACTTCATAAGAGTTCGGAGTCAAACTGCTTAAGAGTTTGGAGTCGAACTGCTTAAGAGTTTGGAGTCCAGAATTCGGATTGGAACTGCATTACTGTTCACATCCAGAATTCGGATCCTAAAAACAGAATGCTCTAAATCCTTACATTATATGGCTCCGAGATTTTGGGTATGAATCCAATTTTTGTACTTAAGAAAATATGGCCATGTATAAGAAAATCTAGGTTAGGGTAAATTTCCTTGAAGAAGTAAATTTTCCTTATTAAGGTAAAATTTATATTTCCTTAAGTATAAGGTGTTTGTGATTTTCAAAACAAGAAGGAATCGAAAAATCATAAGGAAAACCTTATTGACTCAACAATCTATCCCTTTTTGGAAAGCACAAACATCCTTAGGAAAAAGAAAATAAGGACTTTGAAAAATTTCATTAGACTTTGAAATTAAAAACTTATCTCCCTTTGTTCATGGATGAAAGTGAATACAACTAACTCCCCCTTAGGCATTGAAACACTAAGGATTGTATTCTGAATTTTTGGAGTGAACTTTACATTATTGTAAGAATGAAGAACTTCGTAGTGGAAAACTCCCCCTTACTTTAAGAATATTTTTCTTAGGAATTTTCATTTCTCCTCCTTAGGAGTAGTTCTTTTTCCTTCTCCCCCTTTGTGATTTTCAAAAAGAATTGAAGGGAATGGAAAACAAAGTATGGCACCTGAAACATTAGTATATGACAAGATACAACCAACCAAATAATCATTTCATTAGAGTTGGAAAAATTTTACGAAGAAAGACAATTACAACAAAAGATCAGAGTGTGTTAATTTGTCTTCCTTTTCCTTCGAAATGAGCTTATTTAATAGGGTTTTGAGTTTCTTTAAGTCTCTTTGGTATTCCTCACCTTGCCTCTCCAAGGATTTTACCTTTTCTTCTTGGACTTTTAAAGATTCTGCCTGAGACTCCAAAGCTTCTTTCTGCAACTTTATTATCTCATCTTGCTTTTCCATCTTCTGCTGAAACTCAATCTGGAAATCTCTTTCAGTTTTCCAATTCTGAGATACTGAGTTAAGCTTCCCATTCAGTTCCCTGACCTGTTGATTCCGAGAATTTTCCTCTTGGGTCCATTTTTCATAAATCTCGTTAACCTTTTTATCCTTCATTTCAAAAGCATTTTGAACTTCAGCCTGGAAACTCTCAAACTAAACTAAATCTTCATCAACTCTCTTATACCACTTGGTTATCTTACTGCAAGATTTTCTATGAATATCATAATCAATAAGAAAGCTTTTCTGTTCAGCTTCCAACTTCACAAACTTATCCATGACCATGGAAAAAGAATCTGATTTCTGATTCATACTTTGTTGCAGCATCTGGCATCTGGAATCTATTGTTGGAAAAATCGGAATTGTGTCCACCAATTTCCTCAGAGACTAAACCAAAAAATCAAGCCCATGGGATGATGATTCTGAATCAGAAACAATTCTTGGAGACTGATCTTCTTCAGCTTGCACCAACTTTCTTCTAGAGGTGCCACCAACCTCTTTCTTCCTGATGACATCTTTTATAGGTGTCTCCATGAGAGTTTGCTTCCCCTTATCAACTCTCGGAACAAGTTCCTTATTAAGGGATACTTCCTCGGATTCAGATACTTGAACGATCTGGTCTTCATCTGGTTTTTGTTTTTCTTGTCCTTCCTCAAGAAAATTCCTTTCATAAGTTTCTTCCTCATCATACAAGACATTCTCTTCTTCTTCTTCTTCTTCTTGTTTCTTGCTAGCTTCCTCATCTCCCTTTCCGGGAGTAACTAACTTTGCGGATTTAGCCTTATCTTTATAGTCTTGTACTTTCTTGATCAGGGTATCCGAATCTTCACTATCCTCTTCTTCTTCTTCTTCTTCTTCTTCTTTGTCAACTTCTTCAGCAACTTCTTTCTCAGCTTCTTCAACTATTTCTTTACCCTTGGATCTATCCGGAGAGACATAGTTCTTGGCTGGAGTTTCTGGTAAAGAGGGTTCAACACCAAAAGTTTCTGGAACGGGAAGCATTTCGGAAGCCAACTCTGTAGCTTTTAGAGAAGATTGAACCACTTCAGCTTCAGACATCTTCTTTTTCATTTTCTTCTCCTTCACTTGTTTCTCTAGCTCCTCTACAACTTTTTCTTTCAAGGCCTTAGCCTCTGCAGGGTCCAGTCCGAATTGAGGATCCCCTTCCTTCCTCATTTCTTTATCTTCCCTCCACTTGGCTGCCACTTCATCCGTATATGTTTTCTGCTTCTTTGGCTTGGGGGGAGCAGATAGAGTTTCCTTATCCGGAGGAATTTCTTCATCAACAACGACTTCCTTAACCTTTATCTTCCTCCTTTGCTTTTTGGATGGTTCCAGAGAGTGTGTCTCTTTCTGAGCTGTCTCAACCTCCTCCACAGACAGAGGGTAAAATTCTCTGTATTCACTGAAAAAACCCATCTTAATCCTCTTGAGAGTATCATCACTGACTAGCATGAGATTATAATTACAGATATTTGATTTGCAGGCAACCTTGAAGGATTCTAAGCACCAAACTATCATCTTAGATAGTAAGGTAGGAAACATGATAATTTGAGATCTTAAATTACCTTCTTTGATATTCTTGATCGTAACCAAGACATGCCTCATTAGATTTATCTTTCTTAGATTTACCAAAAAATATAAGACATATATATCACTTTTCTTCAGATTGTCTTTATCACCTCTTCTTGGAACTAGAAATCCTTGCACCCAATGCTGAAGAATTCTATTGTTCAGAGTGAGACGAAGAATCTTGATAGTTGAATCATCCTTAAGGCCAAGACCCTTTAGTACCTTCTCCTTGTTGAAACTTCCTTGCACATCGGGAAGTTTGTGTGAGCAGAATTCAGCTTCTCCTTCATATGACAAACCAACTAATCTCGCATCCTTGGTGTAGGAAAGCTTATAAGTCTTCCCATAAGACTTGAAAGAAAACCATTCTCTTCTATCTTCCATCAGGAAGGAAAGAGACTCATAGAACTCAGTCAGCAAATCAGTATAAACCGGATCCTGTTTATCTGACTTTGCTACGCAGACATCTTCCCATCCATTCAGCTTTATATTCTTGGAAATAAGGGAATCAAGCTAATAGAAATCCAGATGAACTAACCTTTCCCTAAAGACTAACCACTTAGATATTGGTTTCGCAGTCGACATATCTTGAGATGTTGCTTCAACAGACATTCAGAGTGAAGAAATATGAAAGATTCGGATCGGCTTTTCAAAGTTCAGAACCGTCCTTAAGAAGTTCAGCAGGGCTTCGAGACGCCTAAGCTTGAAAAACTGATGTGGGACGAGTCTCGGGGTCCCCTTTATATAGGCAATGAATGTGGCCATTGATCTTCCAAAATCCATCTAACGGTTGAAAAAGCTTTGATCTGATCTGACGGTTGAGAACAATCCCGCAAGAAAAACTTGACTCCGATCTTTTGAGGGTTTTTTTAAAGAAAACATTCGGATTTGAAAGAAAACTAGAATCCGATCTTTTAAAAACTAGGAAAATACCAGCAAGCAAAATTTGATTATGAAACTAAAAATAAGGAAATCATATCTTTCGGAGTAGCTAGAAACATTGTTCGTAATTGGTAATATTAATTTAAAAAAAAAACACGAAAATATCATTATGAAAATGCCAGTACGAAAATCTCTATTACGGAAGTTCTAGTACAAAAAACTTCTGTTCCGGAAGTTTTCATTCCGATAATTTAAATACTGAATATTTCAGTTCAGGAAATTCCCATTCCTGAAATTTCAGTTTTAGAAATTTCCATTCTGAAAACTTTAGTTTCGAAAGGTTTGAAAAAATAACTACGAAAAAATTTAGTTATACTAATTATGAAAAATAGATTCCGAAAAAATTTTAGTAACACTAACATTCAAATGTACTCCCCCTATGAGAAGGATTTTATTACTGTTAGGAGAATTGTTAAACAAGAAGTTAATGAATAATGATTCCCTTCCAGTTATCATTCCTAACTTTTGTTTAATGTTTTAAAATCTATCAGAGGGTAAAGATTTTGTGGAAATATCAGCAAGTTGATCTTGCGTTCCGATAAACTGAAGAATGATATCTCCTTTAAGTGTGTGATCCCTAAGAAAGTGATGCCTAATTTCTATGTGTTTTTCACGAGAGTGATATGCAGGGTTCTTACTTAGGGCAATGGCACTTGTGTTATCACACAAAATTTGAGTCTTAGAAAAACTCAGGCCATAATCTGTGAGTGTGTGTTGCATCCACAACACTTGAGCACAACAACTTCCAGCTGCTATATATTAAGCTTCAGCAGTGGAGAGTGCTACAGAATGTTGCTTCTTGCAGGACCAAGAGACTAATGAATCTCCTAAGAAGTGAAAAGTTCCGGATGTACTCTTTCTATCCATTCTACATCCACCAAAGTCAGCATCCGAAAAGCTTTTTAGAAGAAAATCATTTCCATATGTATAAAATAATCCTAGATCCATGGTTCCTTTTAGGTAGCGAAAAATTCTTTTTCCCGCCTTTAAGTGAGATTCCTTAGGATTGGATTGATATCTCGCACATAAGAATGCTGAGAACATTAAGTCTGGTCGACTAGCTATTAAGTAAAGTAGACTTCCTATCATACCTCTAAAAGATGTTTGATCTACTGGTTTCCCAGATTCATCAAGATCTAAAGAGTTTGAGGTACCAATGGGAGTACTTATACTCTTAGTGTTGTCATAACCATAGTTTTTGAGAAGATCTTTAATATACTTATGTTGAGATATATAGGTTCCTTCTGGTTTTTGAGAAATTTGAAAACCAAGGAAAAAAGTTAACTCACCCATCGTACTCATTTCAAACTCAGATTTCATTATACTTTCAAAAGAATCAGTTAAAGATTGCTGAGTTGAACCAAATATGATGTCATCAATATAAATTTGAATAATCAAAACATTTTTCTTATCTTTCTTTATAAAAAGGGCTGGATCTGCATTTCCTTTAACATAGTTATTTTGAAGCAAAAATCCTGTGAGTCTATCATACCAGGCTTGTGGGGCTCGTTTAAGACCGTACAAAGCTTTGGTAAGTCTAAAAACTTGATCAAGATGTTTTGTATCTTCAAATCTAGGAGGTTGTTCAACAAACACTTCCTCTTGAACATAACCGTTAAGAAAAGCAAATTTCACAACACCTCTAGTCACCAACTGGAGAATTGGAACCAAGATTTACAATATAAGATTCTACCTGAAAGCGTATAGAATCTAAACTAATTAGAGTAAAAGTGTAAGGAAATATAAGAAGGTTATACTTTCCTTACAATACAATATGCAGCGGAGAAAAAAGTATCAAAACTACAAGTAACATGATCTGAATCTTTTAACCCAAAGAGAAGGGTATCCAACAACCTTGGATAAAGGTTCCTTGATTTATACTTTCAAGCATGTCTATCTTACCCACACCAGGATAAATCCTCGATACGAAGATCAGAATCTCTTTCTTGCTATCCCCGTAATCCCTCAACTTCAAGGTAGTTGGAACCTCTGTCTTCCTCAGCAAGGAAGCCCTCGAACTTCAAGGTAGTCGGCACCTATGTCTTCCTATCCCTGAAAGTCCTCGAATGTAATCACCAACCTTCTGAGTCGCACAAAGAAATCTGAACGAGCGGTTCAGTACGCACAAGGAATGAAAATATTCTCTCTCTAGAAATCACCTTAACAGTGTGTGTTCTCTAGATCGATCAACTTCTTGCTGAGCTCTTTAAAATGAGCTCCTATTTATAAGAAAACTTCCAACGGTCGACTCCCTCTTCCAACAGTCATATTTTCCATGAAATTTGGAGGGACCTGTATACATGTAACTCAACCAATGATTAATTAGAAATATAATAGACAACATCGTTTTATAAGAAACCATGTATAACTGAAAACACGACATCGTTTTGAAATGAAGCATATTTAAGTAAAAGCTAATCAATATTTCGGATTGTAAGCAAGTCAAAAGTTCAGAGTCTAAACAAAATGAAATTCGGAGTCTATGTTAAGAAATGTTCATATTATGTTTCATAGGAATTCGGAGTCTGGTTTCACCAGATATCGGAATCTGAACTTACAGAGTTCGGAGTCGAACTAATTAAGAGTTCGGAGTCGAACTACTTAAGAGTTTGGAGTCGAACTTCATAAGAGTTCGGAGTCGAACAGTTTAAGAGTTCAGAGTCGAACTGATTAAGAGTTCAGAATCGAAATTCATAAGAGTTCGGAGTCGAACTGCTTAAGTGTTCGGAGTCGAACTGTTTAAGAGATCGGAGTCGAACTTTATAAGAGTTCAGAGTCGAACTTCTTAAGAGTTCAGAGTCAAACTTCATAAGAGTTCAGAGTAGAACTGTTTAAGAGTTCGGAGTCGAACTGTTTAAGAGTTCGGAGTCCAGAATTCAGATTGGAACTGCATTACAGTTCACATCCAGAATTCGGATCCTAAAAAAAGAATGCTCCAAATATTTATATTATATGGCTCCGGGATTTTGGGTATGAATCCGATTTTTTTACTTAAGAAAATATGTCTATGTATAAGAAAATCTAGGTTAGGGTAAATTTCCTTGAAGAAGTAAATTTTTCCATATGAAGGTAAAATTTGTATTTCCTTAAGTATAAGGTGTTTGTGATTTTCAAAACAAGAAGGAATGGAAAAATCATAAGGAAAACCTTATTGACTCAACAATCTCCCCCTTTTTCGAAAGCACAAACATCCTTACGAAAAAGAAAATAAGGACTTTGAAAAATTTCATTAAACTTTGAAATTAAACACTTATCTCCCTGTGTTCATGGATGAAAGTGAATACAACTAACTCCCCCTTAGGCATTGAAACACTAAGGATTGTATTCTGAATTTTCGGAGTGAAGTTTACATTATTGTAAGAATGAAGAACTTCATAGTGGGAAACTCCCCCTTACTTTAAGAATATTTTTCTTAGGAATTTTCCTTTATCCTCCTTAGGAGTAGTCCTTTTTCCTTATCCCCCTTTGTGATTTTCAAAAAGAATTGAAGGGAATGGAAAACAAAGTATGGTACCTGAAACATTAGTATATGACAAGATACAACCAACCAAATAACCATTTCATTAGAGTTGGAAAATTTTTACAAAGAAATACAATTACAACAAAAGATCAGAGTGAGTTCATTTTTCTTCCTTTTCCTTAGAAATTAGCTTCTTTAACAGGGTTTTGAGTTTCTTTAAGTCTCTTTGGTCTTCCTCACCTTGCCTCTCTAAGGTTTTTACCTTTTCTTCTAGTACTTTTAAAGCTTCTTCCTGAGCCTCCAAAGCTTCTTTCTACAACTTTATTATCTCACCTTGCTTTTCCATCTTCTGCTGAAACTCAATCTGGAAATCTCTTTCAGTTTTCCAATTCTGAGATACTGAGTTAAGCTTCCCAGTCAGGTCCCTGACCTGTTGATTCCTAGAATTTTCCTGTTGGGTTAGTTTTTCATAAATCTCGTTAACCTTTTTTATCCTCCATTTCAAAAGCATTTTGAACTTCAGCCTGGAAACTCTCAAACTGATCTAAATATTCATCAACTCTCTTAGAACACTTGGTTATCTTACTGCAACATTTTTTATGAATATCATAATCAATAAGAAAACTTTTCTGCTCAGCTTCCAACTTCATAAACTTATCCATGACCATGGATAAAGAATCCAATTTCTGATTTATACTTTGTTGAAGCATCTGGCATCTAGAATCTATTGTTGGAAAAATCAGAATTGTGTCCACCAATTTCCTCAGAGACTGAACCACAAAATCATTCCCATGAGATGATAATTCCGAATCAGAAACTTTGCTTGGAGACTGATCTTCTTCAGCTTGCACCGACTTTCTTCTAGAGGTGCCACCAAACTCTTTCTTCCTGATGAAATCTTTTATAGGCGTCTCCATGAGATTTTTCATCCCCTTATTAGCTCTCGGAATTGGTTCCTTATTAAGGGATACTTCCTCGGATTCCGATACTTGAACGATCTGGTCTTCATCTGGTTTTTTATTTCTTGTCCTTCCTCATGAAAATGACTTTCATAAGTTTCTTCCTCATCATACAAGACATTCTCTTCTTCTTCTTGCTATTGCTAGCTAGCTTCCTCATCTCCATTTCCTGGAGTAACTAACTTTGCGGATTCATCCTTATCTTTATATTCCTGTACTTGCTTGATCAGGGTATCCAAATCTTCACTCTCTTCTTCTTCTTCTTCTTCTTCATCAACTTCTTCAGCAACTTCTTTCTCAGCTTCTTCAACTATTTCTTTACCCTTGGATCTATCCGGAGAGACATAGTTCTTGGCTGGAGTTTCTGGTAAGGAGGGTTTAACACCAAAAGTTTCGGGAACATGAAGCATTCCGGAAGACAACTCTGTAGCTTTCAGCAAAGATTGCACCAATTCATCTTCAGACATCTTCTTTTTCATTTTCTTCTCTTTCGCTTGTTTCTCTAGCTCCTCCGCAGCATTTTATTTCAAGGACCTAGCCTCTGCAGGGTCCATTCTGAATTGAGGATCCCCTTCCTTCCTCATTTATTTATCTTCCCTCCACTTGGATGCCACTTCATCCGTATATGTTTTCTGCTTATTCGGCTTGGGGGGAGCAAATTGAGTTTCCTTAGCTGGCGGAATTTCTTCATCAGCAACGACTTCCTTAACCTTTCTCTTCCTCCTTTGCTTTTTGGATGGTTCCGGAGAGTGTGTTTCTTTCTGAGCTGTCTCAACCTCTTCCATAGACAGAGGGTAAAATTTTCCGGATTCACTGGAAAAACCCATCTTCATCCTCTTGAGAGTATCATCACTGACTAGCATGAGCTTGCAATTCCAGATCTTTGATTTGTAGGAAACCTTGAAGGATTCTAAGCACCAAACTATAATCTTAGACAGTAAGGCAGGAAACATGATAATCTGAGCTCTTAAATTACCTTATTTGATATTCTTGATCGCAACCAAGACATGCCTCATTAGATTTATCTTTCTTAATTTACCAAAAAATCTAAGACATATATATCACTTTTCTTCAGATTGTCTTTATCACCTATTCTTGGAACCAGAAAGCCTTGCACCCAAAGATGAAGAATTATATTGTTCGGAGTGAGATGATCAATCTTGATAGTTGAATCATCCTTAAGGCCAAGTCCCTTTAGTGCCTTCTCCTTGTTGAAACTTCCTTGCACATCCGGAAGTTTGTGTGAGCAGAATTCAGCTTCTCCATCATATGACAAACCAACCAATCTCGCAGCCTTGGTGTAGGAAAGCTTATAAGTCTTTCCATAATACTTGAAATAAAACCATTCACTTCCATCTTCCTTGAGGAAGGAAACAAACTTCTAGAACTCGGTCAGCAAATTAGTATAAACCGGATCCTGTTTATCGGAATTTTCTACCCAGACATCTTCCCATCCATTCAGCTTTATATTCTCAGAAATAAGGGAATCAAGCTTATAGAAATATGGATTAACTAACCTTTCCCTAAAGACTAACCACTTAGATATTGGTTTCGCAGTCGACATATCTTGAGATGTTGCTTCAATAGAAATTCGGAGTGAAGAAATATGAAAGATTCGGATCGGCTTTGCAAAGTTCGGAACCGGCCTTAAGAAGTGCAGCAGGGCTTCGAGACGCCAAAGCTTGAAAAACCGATGTGGGACGAGTCTCGGGGTCCCCTTTATATAGGCAATGAATGTGACCGTGGGTCTTCCAAAAGCCATCTAACGGTTGAAAAAGCTTTGATCTGATCTGACCGTTGAGAACAATCCCGCAAGAAAAACTTGACTCCGATCTTTTGAGGGTTTTTTTAAAGAAAACATTCTGATTTGAAAGAAAACTAGAATCAGATCTTTTAAAAACTAGGAAAATACCAGCAAGCAAAATTTTATTATGAAACTAAAAAGAAGGAAATCATAGCTTTCGGAGTAGCTAGAAACATTGTTCGTAATTGGTAATATTCCTTTGAAAAAAAAACACGAAAATATCATTACGAAAATGCCAGTATGAGAATCTCCATTTCGGAAGTTCTAGTACAAAAAACTTCTGTTCCGAAAGTTTTCATTCTGAGAATTTCAATACTGAATATTTCAGTTCCGGAAATTCCCATTCCAGAAATTTCAGTTTCAGAAATTTCCATTCCAAAAACTTCTGTTCCAAAAGGTTTGAAAAACGAACTACGAAAAAATTTAGTTATACTAATTTTGAAAAACAGATTCCGAAAATTTTTTAGTTACACTAACATTCAAATGTACTCCCCCTATGAGAAGGAGTTTATTACTGTTAGGAGAATTGTTCAACAAGAAGTTAATGAAGAATGATTACCTTCCATTTATCATTCCAAACTTTTGTTTAATGTATTCAAATCTATCGGCGGGTAAGGATTTTGTGAAAATATCAGCAAGTTGATCTTTCATTCCGATAAACTGAAGAATAATATCTTCTTTAAGTGTGTGATCCCTAAGAAAGTGATTCCTAATGTCTATGTGTTTTGCACAAGAGTGATGTGCAAGGTTCTTACTTAGGGAAATGGCACTTGTGTTATCACAAAAATTTTGAGTCTTAGAAAAACTCAAGCCATAATCTGTGAGTGTGTGTTACATCCACAACACTTGATCACAACACCTTCCAGCTGCTACATATTCAGCTTCAGCAGTGGAGAGTGCTACAGAATGTTGCTTCTTGCAGGACCAAGAGACTAATGAATCTCCTAATAAGTGACAAGTTTCGAATGTACTCTTTCTATCCATTATACATCCACCAAAGTCAGCATCCGAAAAGCTTTTTAGAACAAAATCATTTCCATAAGTATAAAATAATCCAAGATCCATGGTTCCTTTTAGGTAGCGAAAAGTTATTTTTACCGCCTTTAAGTGAGATTCCTTAGGATTGGATTGATATCTTGCACATAAGAATACTGAGAACATTAAGTCTGGTCGACTAGCTGTTAAGTAAAGTAGACTTTCTATCATACCTCTAAAATATGTTTGATCTACTAGTTTCCAGATTCATCAAGATCTAAAGAGTTTGAGGTACCAATGGGAGTACTTATACTCTTAGTTTTGTAATAACCATACTTTTTGAGAATATCTTTAATATAATTATGTTGAGATATATAGGTTCCTTCTGGTTTTTGAGAAATTTGAAAACCAAGGAAAAAAGTTAACTCACCCATCATACTAATTTCAAACTCAGATTTCATTAGACTTGCAAAAGAATCAGTTAAAGATTGCTGAGTTGAATCAAATATGATTTCATCAACATAAATTTGAACAATCAAAATATTTTTCTTATCTTTATTTATAAAAAGGGTTGGATCTGTATTTCCCTTAACATAGTTATTTGGAAGAAAAAATCCTGTGAGTCTATCATACCAGGCTCGTGGGGCTTGTTTCAGACCGTACAAAGCTTTGGTAAGTCTAAAAACATGATCAGGATGTTTTGTATCTTCAAATCCAGGAGGTTGTTCAACAAAAACTTCCTCTAGAACAAAATCTGTAAGAAAATCAAATTTCACAACACCTCTAATCACCAACTGGAGAATTGGAACCGAGATTTACAATATAAGATTCTACCTTAAAGCGTATAGAATCTAAACTAATTAGAGTACAAGTGTAAGGAAGTATAAGAAGGTTATACTTTCCTTACAATACAATATGCAGAAGAGAAACAAGTATCAAAACTACAAGTAACAGGATATGAATCTTTTAACCCAAAGAGAAGGGTATCAAACAACCTTGGATAAAGGTTCCTTGATTTATATTTTCAAGCAATTCTATCTTACCCACACCAGGATAAGGCCTCGATATGAAGATCGGAAACTCTGTCTTGCTATCCCCGCAATCCCTCAACTTAAAGGTAGTTGTAACCTCTGTCTTCCTTAGCAAGGAAGCCCTCGAACTTCAAGGTAGTCGGCACCTCTGTCTTCTTATCCCCGGAAGTCCTCGAATGCAATCACCAACATTCGGAGTCGCACAAAGCAATCTGAACGAGCGGTTCAGTACACACAAGGCATGAAAAGATTCTCTCTCTAGAAATCACCTTAACCGCGTGTGTTCTCTAGATCGACCGACTTCTTGTTGAGCTCTTTCAAATGAGCTCCTATTTATAGGAAAACTTCCAATGGTCTGCTCCTTCTTCCAATGGTCATATTTTCCATGAAATTTGGAGGGACCTGTACACGTGTTACTCAACCAACGGTTTAATTAGAAACATAATAGACGACATCTTTTTATAACAAACCATGTATAACTGAAAACACGACATCATTTTGAAATGAAGCATATGTAAGTAAAATCTAATCAATATTTTGGAGTGTAAGCAAGTCAAAAGTTCAGAGTCTAACCAAAATAAAATTCAGAGTCTATGTTAAGAAATGTTCGGATTCTGTTTTATAGGAATTCGGAGTCTGGTTTCACCAGAGATCAGAATCTGAACTTGCAGAGTTCAGAGTCGAACTACTTAAGAGTTAGGAGTTGAACTACTTAAGAGTTCAGATTCGAACTTCATAAGAGTTAGGAGTCAAACTGTTTAAGAGTTCGGAGTCAAACTGCTTAAGAGTTCGGAATCGAACTTCATAAGAGTTCGGAGTTGAACTGCTTAAGAGTTCGGAGTCGAAATGTTTAAGAGTTCGGAGTTGAACTTCATAAGAGTTCAGAGTCGAACTGCTTAAGAGTTCGAAAGTCGAACTTCATAAGAGTTCGGAGTCAAACTGCTTAAGAGTTCGGAGTCGAACTGTTTAAGAGTACAGAGTCCAGAATTCGGATTGGAACTGCATTACAGTTCACATCCAGAATTCGGATCCTAAAAAAAGAATGTTCCAAATCTTTACATTATATGGCTCCAGGATTTTGGGTATGAATCCGGTTTTTGTACTTAAGAAAATATGGCTATGTATAAGAAAATATAGGTTAGGGTAAATTTCATTGAAGAATTACATTTTCCTTATGAAGGTAAAATTTATATTTCCTTAAGTATAAGGTGTTTGTGATTTTCAAAACAAGAAGGAATGGAAAAATCATAAGGAAAACCTTATTCACTCAAAAATCTCCCCCTTTTTTGAAAGCACAAACATCCTTACGAAAAAGAAAATAAGGACTTTGAAAAATTTCATTAGACTTTGAAATTAAACACTTATCTACCTTTGTTCATGGATGAAAGTGAATACAACTAACTCCCCCTTAGGCATTGAAACACTAAGTATTGTATTCTTAATTTTCGGAGTGATGTTTACATTATTGTAAGAATGAATAACTTCTTAGTGGGAAAATACCCCTTACTTTAAGAATATTTTTATTAGGAATTTTCCTTTCTCCTCCTTAGGAGTAGTTCTTTTTCCTTCTCCACCTTTGTGATTTTCAAAAAGAATTGAAGGGAATGGAAAACAAAGTATGGTACCTGAAACATTAGTATATGACAAGATACAACCAACCAAATAATCATTTCATTAGAGTTGGAAAAATTTTACAAAGAAATAAAATTACAACAAAAGATCAGAGTGAGTTCATTTTTCTTCCTTTTCCTTCAGAATGAGCTTCTTTAACAGGGTTTTGAGTTTCTTTAAGTCTCTTTGGTCTTCCTCACCTTGCCTCTCCAAGGATATTACCTTTTCTTCTTGGACTTTTAAAGCTTCTGCCTGAGCCTCCAAAGCTTCTTTCTGCAACTTTATTATCTCATCTTTATTTTCCATCTTCTACTGAAACTCAATTTGGAAATCTCTTTAAGTTTTCCAATTCTGAGATACTGAGTTAAGCTTCCCATTTAGGCCCCTGACCTGTTGATTCCGAGAATTTTCCTCTTGGGTCAGTTTTTCATAAATCTTGTTAAAATTTTTATCCTCCATTTCAAAAGCATTTTGAACTTTAGCCTGGAAACTCTCAAACTAAACTAAATCTTCATCAAACCTCTTAGACCACTATGTTATCTTACTGCAAGATTTTCTATGAATATCATAATCAATAAGAAAACTTTTCTGTTCAGCTTCTAACTTCACAAACTTATACATGACAATGGATAAAGAATCCGATTTCTGATTCATACTTTTTTGCAGCATCTAGAATCTAGAATCTATTATTGGAAAAATCAGAATTGTGCCCACCAATTTCCTCAGAGACTGAACCAAAAAATCATTCCCATGAGATGATGATTCTGAATCAGAAACTTTACTTGGAGACTGATATTCTTCAGCTTGCACCGACTTTCTTCTAGAGGTGCCACCAACCTCTTTCTTCCTGATGACATCTTTTTTAGGTGTCTCCATGAGAGTTTACTTCCCCTTATCAGCTCTCAGAATAGGTTCCTTATTAAGGGATACTTCCTCGGATTCAGATACTTGAACGATCTCGTCTTTATCTGGTTTTTGTTTTTCTTTTCCTTCCTCAAGAAAATTCCTTTCATAAGTTTCTTCCTAATCATACAAGAAATTCTCTTCTTCTTCTTCTTACTGTTGCTTGCTAGCTTCCTCATCTCCCTTTCCTGGAGTAACTAACTTTGCAGATTCAGCCTTATCTTTATAGTCCTATACTTGCTTGATCAGGGTATCCAAATCTTCACTCTCCTCCTCTTCTTCTTCTTCTTCTTCGTCAACTTCTTCAGCAACTTCTTTCTTAGCTTCTTCAGCCATTTCTTTACCCTTGGATCTATATGGAGAGAAATAGTTCTTGGCTGGAGTTTCTGGTAAAGAGGGTTTAACACCAAAAGTTTCGGGAACAGGAAGCATTCCGGAAGCCAACTCTGTAGCTTTCAGCATAGATTGCACCACTTCAGCTTCGGACATCTTCTTTTTCATTTTCTTCTCCTTCGCTTGTTTCTCTAGCTCCTCTGCATCTTTTTATTTCAAAGCCTTAGCCTCTGTAGGCTCCAGTCCGAATTTAAGATCCCTTTCCTTCCTCATTTATTTATCTTCCTTCCACTTGGATGCCACTTCATCCGTATATGTTTTCTGCTTCTTCGGCTTGGGGGGAGCAGATTGAGTTTCCTTAGCTGGAGGAATTTGTTTATCAGCAACTACTTCCTTAACCTTTCTCTTCTACCTTTGCTTTTTGGATGGTTCCGGAGAGTGTGTTTCTTTCGGAGCTGTCTCAACCTCTTCCACATACAGAGGATAAAATTCTCCGGATTCAATGGAAAAACCCATCTTCATCCCCTTGAGAGTATCACCGCTGACTAGCATGAGCTTGCAATTCCGGATCTTTGATTTGCAGGAAACCTTGAAGGATTGTAAGTACCAAACTATCATCTTAGATAGTAAGGTAGGAAACATGATAATCTGAGCTCTTAAATTACCTTATTTGATATTCTTGATCATAACCAAGACATGCCTCATTAGAATTATCTTTCTTATAATTACCAAAAAATCTAAGACATATATATCACTTTTCTTTAGATTGTCTTTATCACCTCTTCTTGGAACCAGAAAGCCTTGCACCCAAAGCTGAAGAATTCTATTGTTCGGAGTGAGATGAGCAATCTTGATAGTTGAATCATCCTTAAGGCCAAGACCCTTTAGTGCCTTCTCCTTGTTGAAACTTCCTTGCACATCGGGAAGTTTGTGTGAGCAGAATTCAGCTTCTCCTTCATATGACAAACCAACCAAGATCATAGCCTTGGTGTAGGAAAACTTATAAGTCTTCCCATAAGACTTGAAAGAAAACCATTCTCTGCCATCTTCTATCAGGAAGGAAACAGACTCCTAGAACTCAGTCAGCAAATCAGTATAAACCAGATCCTGTTTATCTGACTTTGCTACGCAGACATCTTCCCATCCATTCAGCTTTATATTCTTGGAAATAAGGGAATCAAGATTATAGAAATCTGGATGAACTAACCTTTCCCTAAAGTCTAACCACTTAGAGATTGGTTTCACAGTCGACATATCTTGAGATGTTGCTTCAACAGACATTCAGAGTGAAGAAATCTGAAAGATTCGTATCGGCTTTGCAAAGTTCGGAACCTGCCTTAAGAAGTGAAGCAGGGCTTCGAGACGCCAAATCTTGAAAAACCGATGTGGGATGAGTCTCAAGGTCCCCTTTATATAGGCAATGAATGTGGCCGTCAGTCTTCCAAAATCCATCTAACGGTTGAAAAAGATTTGATCTAATCTGACGGTTGAGGACAATCCCGCAAGAAAAACTTGACTCCGATATTTTGAGGGTTTTTTTAAAGAAAACATTCGGATTTGATAGAAAACTAGAATCCGATCTTTTAAAAACTAAGAAAATACCAGCAAGAAAAATTTGATTATGAAACTAAAAATAAGGAAATCATAGCTTTCAGAGTAGCTAGAAACATTGTTCGTAATTGGTAATATTCCTTTAAAAAAAACATGAAAATATCATTACGAAAATTTCAATCCAAAAATCTCCATTCCGAAAGTTCTAGTACGAAAAACTTCTGTTCCGAAAGTTTTCATTCCGAGAATTTCAATACGGAATATTTCAGTTCCGGAAATTCCCTTTCCGAAAATTTCAGTTTCAGAAATTTCCATTCCGAAAACTTCAGTTCCAAAAGGTTTGAAAAACTAACTACGAAAAAATTTAGTAATACTAATTTTGAAAAACAGATTCCGAAAAAATTTTAGTTACACTAACATTCAAATGTACTCCCCCTATGAGAAAGAGTTTATTACTATTAGGAGAATTGTTCAACAAGAAGTTAATGAATAATGATTACCTATCAGTTATCATTCCTAACTTTTGTTTAATGTATTCAAATCTATCGGGGGGTAAGGATTTTGTGAAAATATCAGCAAGTTGATCTTGTGTTCCGATAAACTGAAGAATGATATCTCCTTTAAGTATCTGATCCCTAAGAAAGTGATGCCTAATGTCTATGTGTTTTTCATGAGAGTGATGTGCAGGTTTCTTACTTAGGGAAATGGCACTTGTGTTATCACACAAAATTTTAGTCTTATAAAAACTAAGACCATAATCTGTGAGTGTGTGTTGCATCCACAACACTTGAGCACAACAACTTCCAGCTGCTACATATTCAGCTTCAACAGTGGAGAGTGCTACAGAATGTTGCTTCTTGCAGGACCAAGAGACTAATGGATCTCCTAAGAAGTGACAAGTTCCAGATGTACTCTTTCTATCCATTCTACATCCACCAAAGTCAGCATCCAAAAAGCTTTTTAGAACAAAATCATTTCCAGAAGTATAAAATAATCCAAGATCCATGGTTCCTTTTAGGTAGAGAAAAGTTCTTTTTACCGCCTTTAAGTGAGATTCCTTAGGATTGGATTGATATCTTGAACATAAGCATAATGAGAAAATTAAGTCTGGTCGACTAGCTGTTAAGTAAAGTAGACTTCCTATCATACCTCTAAAATATGTTTGATCTACTAGATTCCCATCTTTATCAAGATCTAAAGAGTTTGAGGTACCAATGGGAGTACTTATACTCTTAGTGTTGTAATAATCATACTTTTTGAGAAGATCTTTAATATACTTATGTTGAGATATATAGGTTCCTTCTGGTTTTTGAGAAATTTGAAAACCAAGGAAAAAAGTTAACTCACCCATCATACTAATTTCAAACTCTAATTTCATTAGACTTGCAAAAGAATCAGTTAAAGATTGATGAGTTGAACCAAATATGATGTCATCAACATAAATTTGAACAATCAAAACATTTTTCTTATCTTTATTTATAAAAAGGGTTGGATATGCATTTCCCTTAACATAGTTATTTTGAAGCAAAAATCCTATGAGTCTATCTTACCAGGCTCGTGGGGCTTGTTTCAGACCGTACAAAGCTTTGGTAAGTCTAAAATCATGATCAGGATGTTTTGTATCTTCAAATCCAGGAGGATGTTCAACAAACACTTCCTCTTGAACATAATCGTTAAGAAAGTCAAATTTCACCACACCTCTAATCACCAACTGGAGAATTGGAACCAAGATTTACAATATAAGATTCTACCTTAAAGCGTATAGAATCTAAACTAATTTGAGTACAAGTGTAAGGAAATATAAGAAGGTTATACTTTCCTTACAATACAATATGCAGCGGAGAAACAAGTATCAAAACTACAAGTAACAAGATATGAATCTTTTAACCCAAAGAGAAGGGTATCCAACAACCTTGGATAAAGGTTCCTTGATTTATATTTTCAAGCAATTTTGTCTTACCCACACCAGGATAAGCCGTCGATACAAAGATCGGAATCTCTGTCTTGCTATCCCCGCAAGCCCTCAACTTTAAGGTAGTTGGAACCTCTGTCTTCCTCAGCAAGGAAGCCCTCGAACTTCAAGGTAGTCGGTACATCGACTTCCTATCCCCAGAAGTCCTCGAATGTAATCACCAACATTCGGATTCGCACAAAGAAATCTGAACGAGCGGTTTAGTACGCACAAGGAATGAAAATATTATCTCTCTAAAAACCACCTTAACAGCATGTGTTCTCTAGATCGATCGACTTCTTGTTGAGCACTTTCAAATGCGCTTCTATTTATAGGCAAACTTCCAACGGTTGGCTCCCTCTTACAACGGTCATATTTTCCATGAAATTTGGAGGGACCTGTACACGTGTAACTCAACCAACGGTTAATTAGAAACAGAATAGATGACATCGTTTTATAACAAACCATGTATAACTGAAAACACGACATCATTTTGAAATGAAGCATATGTAAGTAAAATCTAATCAATATTTCGGAGTGTAAGAAAGTAAAAAGTTTGGAGTCTAACCAAAATGAAATTCGGATTCTATGTTAAGAAATTTTCAGATTCTGTTTTATAGGAATTCAGAGTCTGGTTTCACCAGAGATCGGAATCTGAACTTATAGAGTTCAGAGTTGAAATACTTAATAGTACGGAGTCGAACTTCATAAGAGTTTGGAGTCGAACTGTTTAAGAGTTCGGAGTCGAACAGCTTAAGAGTTTGGAATCGAACTTCATAAGAGTTCGGAGTCAAACTGATTAAGAGTTCAGAGTCGAACTATTTAAGAGTTTGGAGTCAAACTTCATAAGAGTTCAGAGTCGAACTGCTTAAGAGTTCAGAGTCAAACTTCATAAGAGTTCGGAGTCGAACTGCTTAAGAGTTCGGAGTCGAACTGTTTAAGAGTACGGAGTCCAGAATTCGGATTGGAACTGCATTACAGTTCACATCCAGAATTCGGATCCTAAAAATAGAATGCTCCAAATCTTTACATTATATGGCTTTGGGATTTTGGGTAAGAATCCGATTTTTGTACTTAAGAAAATATGGATATGTATAAGAAAATCTAGGTTAGGGTAAATTTCATTGAAGAAGTAAATTTTCCTTATGAAGGTAAAATTTATATGTCCTTAATTATAAGGTGTTTGTGATTTTCAAAACAAGAAGGAATGGAAAAATCATAAGGAAAAACTTTTTGACTCAACAATATCCCCCCTTTTGGAAAGCACAAACATCATTATGAAAAAGAAAATAAGGAATTTGAAAAATTTCATTAGAATTTGAAATTAAACACTTATCTCCCTTTTTTCATGGATGAAAGTGAATACAACTAACTCCCCCTTAGGCATTGAAACACTAAGGATTGTATTCTGAATTTTCGGAGTGAAGTTTACATTATTGTAAGAATGAATAACTTCGTAGTGGGAAACTCCCCCTTACTTTAAGAATATTTTTCTTAGGAATTTTCCTTTCTCCTCCTTAGGAGTAGTTCTTTTTCCTTCTCCCCCTTTGTGATTTTCAAAAAGAATTTAAGGGAATGGAAAAAAAATTATGGTACCTGAAACATTAGTATATGACAAGATACAACCAACCAAATAATCATTTCATTAGAGTTGGAAACTTTTTACAAAGAAATACAATTACAAAAAAAGATCAGAGTGAGTTCATTTGTCTTCCTTTTACTTCGGAATGATCTTCTTTAATAGGTTTTTGAGTTTCTTTAAGTCTCTTTGGTCTTCCTCACCTTGCCTCTCCAAGGCTTTTACCTTTTCTTCTTGGAATTTTAAAGCTTCTGCCTAAGCCTCCAAAGCTTCTTTCTGCAACTTTATTATCTCATCTTGCTTTTCCATCTTCTGCTAAAACTCAATATGGAAATCTCTTTCAGTTTACCAATTCTGAGATACTGAGTTAAGCTTCCCATTCAGGTCCCTGACATGTTGATTCCGAGAATTTTCCTCTTGGGTCAGTTTTTCATAAATGTCGTTAACCTTTTTATCCTCCATTTCAAAAGCATTTTGAACTTCAGCCTGGAAACTCTCAAACTAAACTAAATCTTCATCAAATATCTTAGACCACTTGGTTATCTTACTGCAAGATTTTCTATGAATATCATAATCAATAAGCAAACTTTTCTGTTCAGCTTCCAACTTCACAAACTTATCCATGACCATGGATAAAGAATCCGATTTCTGATTCATACTTTGTTGGAGCATCTGGAATCTGGAATCTATTGTTCGAAAAATTGGAATTGTGTCCACCAATTTCCTTAGAGACTGAACCACAAAATCATGCCCATGAGATGATGATTCCGAATCAGAAACTTTGCTTAGAGACTAATCTTCTTCAGCTTGCATCGACTTTCTTCTAGAGGTGCCACCAACATCTTTCTTCCTGATGACATCTTTTATAGGTGTCTTCATGAGAGTTTTCTTCCCCTTATCAGCTCTCAGAACAGGTTCCTTATTATGGGATACTTCCTCAGATTCAGATACTTGAACGATATAGTCTTTATCTGGTTTTTTTTCTTGTCCTTCCTCAAGAAAATGACTTTCATAAGTTTCTTCCTCATCATACAAGAAATTCTATTCTTCTTCTTCTTGCTGTTGCTTGCTAGATTCCTCATCTCCCTTTCTTGGATTAACTAACTTTGTGGATTCAGCCTTATCTTTATAGTCCTGTACTTTCTTGATCAGGGTATCCAAATCTTCAATCTCCTCTTCATCTTCTTCTTCTTCTTCGTCAACTTCTATAACAACTTCTTTCTCAGCTTCTTCAACTATTTCTTTACCCTTGGATCTATCCGGAGAGACATAGTTCTTGGATGGAGTTTCTGGTAAAGAGGGTTTAGCACCAAAAGTTTCCGGAACGGGAAGAATTCCGGAAGCCAACTCTGTAGCTTTTAGCAAAGATTGCACCACTTCAGCTTCGGACATATTCTTTTTCATTTTCTTCTCCTTCGCTTGTTTCTCTAGCTCCTCCCAAGCTTTTTCTTTCAAGGCCTTAGCCTATGTAGGGTCCATTCCGAATTGAGGATCCCCTTCCTTCCTCATTTATTTATCTTCCCTCCACTTGGATTCCACTTCATCCGTATATGTTTTCTGCTTCTTCAGCTTGGGGGGAGCAGATTGAGTTTCCTTAGCCGGAGGAATTTCTTCATCAGCAACGACTTCCTTAACCTTTCTCTTCCTCCTTTTCTTTTTGGATGGTTCTGGAGAGTGTGTTTCTTTATGAGCTGTCTCAACCTCTTCCACAGACAGAGGGTAAAATTCTCCGGATTCACTGGAAAAATCCATCTTCATCCTCTTGAGAGTATCATCACTGACTAGCATGAGCTTGCAATTCTGGAACTTTGATTTGCAGGCAACCTTGAAGGATTCTAAGAACCGAACTATCATCTTAGATAGTAAGGCAGGAAACATGATAATCTGAGCTCTTAAATTACCTTCTTTGATATTCTTGATCGTAACCAAGACATGCCTCATTAGATTTATCTTTCTTAGATTTACCAATAAATCTAAGACATATATATCACTTTTCTTCAGATTGTCTTTATCACCTCTTCTTGGAACCAGAAATCCTTGCACCCAAAGCTGAAGAATTCTATTGTTCGGAGTGAGACGGGAAATCTTGATAGTTGAATCATCCTTAAGTCCAAGACCCTTTAGTGCCTTCTCCTTGTTGAAACTTCCTTGCACATCAGGAAGTTTGTGTGAGCAGAATTCAGCTTCCCCTTTATATGACAAACCAACCAAGCTCATAGCCTTAGTGTAGGAAAGCTTATAAGTCTTCCCATAAGACTTGAAAGAAAACTATTCTCTACCATCTTCCATCAGGAAGGAAACAGACTCATAGAACTCGGTCAGCAAATCAGTATAAACCGGATCCTATTTATCTGACTTTGCAACACAGACATCTTCCCATCCATTCAGCTTTATATTCTTGGAAATAAGGGAATCAAGCTCATAGAAATCCGAATGAACTAACCTTTCCCTAAAGACTAACCACTTAGATATTGGTTTTGCAGTCGACATATCTTGTGATGTTTCTTCAACAGACATTCGGAGTGAAGAAATATGAAAGATTCAGATCATCTTTGCGAAGTTCGGAACCATCCTTAAGAAGTGCCGCAGGGCTTCGAGACGCCAAAGCTTGAAAAACCAACGTGGGATGAGTCTTGGGGTCCCCTTTATATAGGCAATGAATGTGGTCATTGGTCTTCCAAAAGCCATCTAATAGTTGAAAAAGCTTTGATCTGATCTGACGGTTAAGAACAATCCCGCAAGAAAAACTTGACTCCGATATTTTGAGGGTTTTTTAAAGAAAACATTTGGATTTGAAAGAAAACTAGAATCCTATCTTTTAAAAATTAGGAAAATACCAGCAAAAAAAATTTGATTATGAAACTAAAAATAAGGAAATCATAGCTTTCGGAGTAGTTAGAAACATTGTTCGTAATTGGTAATATTCCTTTAAAAAAACACGAAAATATCATTACGAAAATGCCAGTCCGAAAATCTCTATTCCGGAAGTTCTAGTACGAAAAAATTCTGTTCCAGAAGTTTTCATTCTGAGAATTTCAATACTAAATATTTCAGTTCTGGAAATTCACATTCTGAAAATTTCAGTTTCAGAAATTTCCATTCCGAAAACTTCAGTTTCGAAAGGTTTGAAGAACTAACTATGAGAAAATTTAGTTATACTAATTTTGAAAAACAGATTTCGAAAAAATTTTAGTTACACTAACATTCAAATGCACTCCCCCTATGAGAAGGAGTTTATTACTCTTAGGAGAATTGTTCAATAAGAAGTTAATGAAGAATGATTGCCTTCCAGTTATCATTCCAAACTTTTGTTTAATGTATTCAAATATATCGGAGGGTAAAGATTTTGTGAAAATATCAGCAAGTTGATCTTGCGTTCCGATAAACTGAAGAATGATATTTCCTTTAAGTGTGTGATCTCTAAGAAAGTGATGCCTAATGTCTATGTGTTTTGCACGAGAGTGATGTGCAGGGTTCTTACTTAGGGCAATGGCACTTGTGTTATCACACAAAATTTGAGTCTTAGAAAAACTCAGGCCATAATCTGTGAGTGTGTGTTGCATCCACAACACTTGAGCACAACAACTTCCAGCTGCTACATATTCAGCTTCAGCAATGGAGAGTGCTACAGAATGTTGCTTCTTGCAGGACCAAGAGACTAATGAATCTCCTAAGAAGTGACAAGTTCCAGATGTACTATTTCTATCCATTCTACATCCACCAAATTCAGCATACGAAAAGCTTTTTAGAACAAAATCATTTCCAGAAGTATAAAATAATCCTAGATCCATGGTTCCCTTTAGGTAGCGAAAAAATTCTTTTTACCGCCTTTAAGTGAGATTCCTTAGGATTGGATTGATATCTTTCACATAAGCATACTGAGAACATTAAGTCTGGTCGACTAGCTGTTAAGTAAAGTAGACTTCCTATTATACCTCTAAAATATGTATGATCTACTGGTTTCCTAGATTCATCAAGATCTAAAGAGTTTGAGGTACCAATGGGAGTACTTATACTCTTAGTGTTTTCATAACCATACTTTTTGAGAATATCTTTAATATACTTATGTTGAGATATATAGGTTCCTTCTGGTTTTTGAGAAATTTCAAAACCAAGGAAAAAAGTTAACTCACTCATCATACTCATTTCAAACTCAGATTTCATTAGACTTGCAAAATAATCAGTTAATTATTTCTAATTTGAACCAAATAGGATGTCATCAACATAAATTTGAACAATAAAAACATTTTTCTTATCTTTCTTTATAAAAAGGGTTGGATCTGCATTTCCCTTAACATAGTTATTTTGAAGCAAAAATCCTGTGAGTCTATCATACCAGGCTTGTGGGGCTTGTTTAAGATCGTACAAAGCTTTGGTAAGTCTAAAAACATGATCATGATGTTTTGTATCTTCAAATCTAGGGGGTTGTTCAACAAACACTTCCTCTAGAACATAACCATTTGGAAAAGAAAATTTCACGACACCTCTAATCACCAACTGGAGAATTGGAACCAAGATTTACAATATAATATTCTACCTTAAAGCATATAGAATCTAAACTAATTAGAGTACAAGTGTAAGGAAATATAAGAAGGTTATACTTTCCTTACAATACAATATGCAGCGGAGAAACAAGTATCAAAACTACAAATAACAAGATATGAATCTTTTAACCCAAAGAGAAGGGTATCCAAAAATCTTGGATAAAGGTTCCTTGATTTATACTTTCAAGAAAGTCTGTCTTACCCACACCAGGATAAGCCCTCGATACAAAGATCAGAATCTCTGTCTTGCTATCCCCGCAATCCCTCAACTTCAAGGTAGTTGGAACCTCTGTCTTCCTCAGCAAGGAAGCCCTCAAACTTCATGGTAGTCGGCACCTCTGTCTTCCTATCCCCGGAAGTCCTCAAATGTAATCACCAACATTCGGAGTCTCACAAAGCAATCTGAACGAGCAGTTCAGTACCCACAAGGCATGGAAATCTTCTCTCTCTAGAAATCACCTTAACAACGTGTGTTCTCTAGATCGATCGACTTCTTGTTGAGCTTTTTCAAATGAGATCCTATTTATAGGCAAACTTCCAACGGTCGACTCCCTCTTCCAACGGTCTTATTTTCCATGAAATTTGGAGGGACCTATACACATGTAACTCAATCAACGGTTAATTACAAACAGAATAGATGAGATCGTTTTATAACAAACCATGTATAACTGAAAACACGACATCGTGTTGAAATGAAGCATATGTAAGTAAAATCTAATCAATATTTCTGAGTTTAAGCAACTAAAAAGTTCGGAGTCTAACCAAAATGAACTTCGGAGTCTATGTTAAGAAATGTTTGGATTCTATTTTATAGGAATTCGGAGTCTGGTTTCACCAGAGATCGGAATCTGAACTTGCATAGTTCGGAGTCGAGCTACTTAAGAGTTCGGAGTCGAACTACTTAAGAGTTCGGAGTCAAAATTCATAAGAGTTTAGAGTTGAACTATTTAAGAGTTCGGAGTCGAACTGCTTAAGAGTTCGGAATTGAACTGCTTAAGAGTTCGAAATTGAACTTCATAAGAGTTCGGAGTCGAACTGCTTAAGAGTTCGGAGTCGAACTGTTTAAGAGTTCGGAGTCGAACTTCATAAGAGTTCGGAGTCGAACTGCTTATGAGTTCGGAGTCGAACTTCATAAGATTTCGGAGTCGAACTAATTAAGAGTTTGGAGTCGAAATGCTTAAGAGTTCGGAATCGAACTTCATAAGAGTTTGGAGCCGAACTGCTTAAGAGTTCGGAGTCAAACTGCTTAAGAGTTCGGAGTCCAGAATTTAGATTGGAACTGCATTACAGTTCACATCCAGAATTCGGATCCTTAAAACAAAATGCTCCAAATCTTTACATTATATGGCTCCGGGATTTTGGGTATGAATCCGGTTTTTGTACTTAAGAAAATATGGCTATGTATAAGAAAATATAGGTTAGGGTAAATTTCCTTGAACTAGTAAATTTTCCTTATGAAGGTAAAATTTATATTTCCTTAAGTATAAGGTGTTTGTGATTTTCAAAACAATAAGGAATGGAAAAGTCCTTAGGAAAACCTTATTGACTCAACAAAGTAAGCACTACATCGATATTCACCAGGTCTATAGCTAATCCATGCTTAGAAATAACATCCCCAGGAAGTGAACCTCATGGATTTAGAACTATCACTTTGATATCTTACCATAAATCTGGTTCTCCCAAAGAAAATATAGGACCATCATCAAGTGCTATGTATTCCCCCCTCTGATGTAGAGTATATGAGTATGTCATTAATGAATACAAAAACAAATAGGTCTAAGTATGGATAGAATATATGGTTCATAAAATATATAAATATAGTAGGGAAATTTTTCAAACCAAAAGGCATCATCAGGAACTCATAGTGTATGTATCGGCATCAGAATTCTAGTTTGGAATATCAGGCTCAAAAACTCTCAGACAGTGGTAAAAGAACCTGATATTGATCATAGAAAACCATATCATACCTCTAAACTGATCAAATAAGTCATCAATCCTCAGTAAGGGGTACTTTTTCTTTATCATGGACTTGTCCAACTGATGATAATCTACACAAATTCACATGTTCCCATATAACTTTTTCATGAACAACACTAGATATGATTATGGGATACACTGGTTCTAATAAAACCCTTCTCTCGAAGGTCCCATAACTACAATCACAATACCCCGATCTTGGTAGGGGTTATCCAATATGCCGAAGAAGATATCAGAGCAGTCCTAGGATGGAATTTGATGAAAAAATCTATCAATCTCCTCATAGGTACTCTCAAAATGTCATTGGAGAATACGTCTATGAAATGACCCATGAGTGAAGGAATCCAGATGCCTGAAGAGCCTGATGCACCAAGGGATACACTCACCAACTGATGGGTGATGGTTTGTAGCCTCCTGCTCACAAAACCCACTCATATTTATATAGAAACCCTAGACATTTAATTATAACATTAGATGATTTTAAGCATAATTATACATCAGAGTACAATCCAAGGATCATTAAGTATAGTGTCTTGAAAGACTAGGTACATGATACATAAAAATGGGATTAAAAAAAACTTCTTTATTTAATCTTCATAAAGATCTCCTAACTTAATTTAAGACCTTAAATCTGTATAGGATAACTTAGGGATAACATGAATAAATGGATGAGCTAAAAATCCAAGTAAGATAATGAACATAAGAAAGAAGCTTAAGCACATGAGTTAGGAGTCATGACATAAATATACCAAAAGCATGGAACATATTAAATCATAACATATAAACATGGGATCATATAAAAATAGAATCATATAAATGTGGTAGAAATATAAAACATGTCTTTAGTACGATTCAAGGATAAAATCCAATCTCATTTCTCATAGTAGTATGAGTTAAGGATAACCGCCAATCCCATTTCCCATAACAGCACAAGCCAAGGCTAACCACCAAGACCGTTGAAAATAACATCTCATGAGGATTAACTTTACCCAATGTATTGGAGCGCTATCTGGGAACACCGATATTAATTTTCATTAACATTTTTTCTACATAAGGAATTATACATAATCAATCTTACATAAACATAAGGGTTACCCATGGAAAGAATTGTGTACCGCAATCAGGACATAAAACATAAACGATTGGTGTATCATGAATGTGTCCATGAATGAAAGGAATTATAAAATACATGGATGTTTATAAGGTAAAATAGTAATATATCATGTTAAGTGATGTAAAAAATAAGTGACAATATGTAATAAATGTATTTGAGAAATTTTATCATTAAAATATTTTTGTGCGGTTTAAAGGAAAATACCATAGAGCTTTTAAAATAGACAAGAAGAAAATATTTTATATAAAACCAGAAGTGAAACAAGAATATTTTCATGATAAAAATAATAATTTTATAAATACAATGGTGGCTTAAAATAGAGGATATAGTGTACTTGAATTTGGGTTAAATTTTGGGAAGTTCCCTTAAAATGAGTTTTCTTATTGGGAAGTATTGAGGAGGGATTCACTTAAAAGCATGTATATCCCTTGAAGAGAATGAGAGATGGATCTTGGAACATGAGTTTGGAGAATATAAACATAATTTAGAAGTTTTAAATAAAAAGAAAAGATAACTTAATTTGGGTAAAATAAAGATAGAGCAACCTGAAGGAATAAAGGAGGTTCGGGTAGAATTCATTACTGATTATCAGCATGGTATCGAGTATACCTAAAAAAGGATTTATGAGAGAGAAAAGGGGTTTCTAATCACTTATAAATCAAGAGGTAAGTATGGGGGAGGTGTGAAATTATACCTCATCATTTTGGATTGCACATAAAAAAGCATATCACAGAGGATAATCTTGATTAAGAGTGAAATGGGGAGGATCCCTTACCTTAATTTCTGCTTAATTTTGTCTCTTCTGCACCTCCTGAATAATAAATTTATGTTTATTAAAACAATGATATAAAAGTGAATTATAGTTATTTTATATAAATATCTATCAATTATATTCATTGGATTTTATTCCATGATTTTTGTTGATGAAAATGAAGCGTTTTGATATCATATTTTACTTAAAAATTTCCCATCTTGCAACAATTTCACTTTTTATTAAATGAAATTTATAAATTAGTATAATTAGTTATATAAGAATAGAATAAATTTAATTTGATATTAATATATTTTATATAATTTATATTTTACATAAATTAAGGTTTTTATAATAATCATCTTGGAAACGTATCCGTAGATGGTTAATCAACCTTTAACGGGACATTGTCGATAGTGTGGGAAAGGAAAGTATGACATTGATATTTTTTCATTAATATGATAATTAAAGTAGATTAAAATCATTAATATAATTTTAACTTACTACATAATCAATTATTTATCATAATTTTATGAAAGTTATAGGGTAAAATAAATAAAAGGAATAAAAGAGAGAAGATTTAATAGAGTCTTACTCTCTCCTCAGTGTATCTCCTCTTGCATGAAACTATAAATCCCTTGGTGATTGGAGTTGGAGGGATCTGGAAAGTCCCTAAGTATTATAAGAGTCTTGAGAGGGAGAATTTGGGTAGATATTAGGCTTAGTAAAATATGAGAGGAGTGGTTTCCAAAGGGGAGGGAAGGGTTATTTATACTTGAGGGGGGGGGAGTGTTTCTAGAATAAAATATGAAATAAAATAATATATTAGATGTTAGACTTTTAATAGTAGATTTTTAACAACATAAATAATATATTATTATAATATAATTATTTTTGGAATTTAAATAATCTTTATAATTTTAATTTATTAATTTATTAAAAGGAAAGTGTAAAGAAAGAGAAAAAGATTTTTAAGGAATCACTTTTTGACTTTAGGTTTTGGAAAGTTTTTTCAGTTTGGAAATTGAGTTTATTGTATTTTAAGGAACCATTTATGAAATTAAATATAACATTGTCGAATATAATGTTCTTGAAATTTTATGTCATCATTACATCATGAATGATGCAATTTAGGATATACCAATTATATGAAAAACTGTATTTTTACTATTCACCCAAAAATTAAAGTATTTCAAAAAAATCCCAAAAATTCACCCTAACCATTTTTCAATGTGAAGAATCCAAAAATGAATTCAAATTTTCAAAAATATTTTTTTTAAATATGATTAATTTAATTTTTAATTAAAATCATAATTTACTTGAAAAATATAGTTTTTAAAAATTAAAACAGACTTTATAATGCTTTCAGAAATTATATATGGTCTTATAAAATTATCATCAAACTAGAAGACATAGAATTTTTAATTTATGAAAAAAATTTAGGAAATAAATTTTCTTATAAAATAATTAATTATAATTAATTATTTATGACTTACAAAAATACCAATACTTTTACTACGATCAAATTACCACTTATAAGATTCCTAAATTTTATTTAATCATTCATGGGTAAGTTTATTATTATTTTGGATGAATTACTGTTAATAAGGGTCGTATTAATATTCATAAGGGTAGGTTACTATTTATAAGGGTTGGTTACTATTCACCAAAAAATTTGTTTTTCCTATTGGAATATAAATAACTTACTGATCATGAACGTGTATGTCATATTTTTGAAATTCAAAACATAGAAGTGGAAGAATTATGTTTAATGGTCACATAGTATTTAGTATCATGATATTTCATTGTGCTTCCTAATACTATAAGGCATAATTATAAGAAGGGAATTCCATTGATAAAACTTTGGGTTGTTACATTCTTCCCCCTTATGAAATTTCACCCTCGAAATTTCATTTTACAAAAACAGGTGAGGGTACTTCTCCTTCATTGCCTCCTCCGGTTCCCAAGTCGATTCTTCAAACTTTTGGTTCCTTCACAACACTTTGACAAGGTGGGTTGTCTTGTTGCGTAGAACCTTATCTCTTAGGTCAAGAATCTTTACTGGCTGCTCCTCATAGGAGAGATCATCTTCCAACTGTACCATCTCCGAGTTTAGTACATGTGAGGGATCTGGTATGTACTTCCTCAGGAGTGATATGTGAAACACATCATGAACTTGAGACATATTTGGTGGAAGTGAAATACGATAGGCCATGAATACTACATGGTCAAGGATCTCAAAGGGGCCAATGTACCTTGGTCTTAACTTCAATTTCTTTTCAAACCGCATTACTCTATTCCATGGTGATATTTGCAGGAAGACTTTATCTCCAACGTTGATCTCCAAGTCCCTTTAATGGTTGTCAACATTAATCTTTTTCTAACTCTGAGCATCTTGTTTCTATATGACTTGAACCTTCTCTATCATCTCTTGCACAAGATCATGTTCAAGTAGATTTCTTTCTTCAACTTCATCCCAACAGGTTGGAGCTCTACATCGCTTTCCATACAAAGCTTCGTATGGAGCCATCTGAATACTCAAGTGGAAGATATTGTTTTATGAGAACTCAACTAATGGGAGATGTTGATCCCATACACCTTTGAATTATAAAGAGAAGGCTCTTATCATTTCTTCAAGAATCTGAATAGTCCTTTCAGATTTTCCATCAGTTTGGGGGTGATAGGATGTGATGAAATTTGATTCAGTACTCAAATCATGTTGAAGACTCCTCCAAAATTTAGATGTGAACCTTGGATCATGATCAAATAAAATCGAGAGTGGAACACCATGCAGTCTCACCACTTCCTTTAGATATATCTTTGAAAGTTGTTCAAGTGAGATATCTTCTTGAATAGTGATAAAATGGGAAGACTTGGTGAGTCGGTCAACTAAAACCCATATCACATTATTTCTATTAGATTTCTTCGGGAGACCAGTGAAAAAGTCCATAGTGACATTATTCCTTTTCCACATGGGTATAGGAAATGGATGCATCATAACTTTCTACTTTTTTTTTCTATACTTTAACTTTATGACATACAAAGCACCTTGATATATATTACGCAATCTTCTTCTTCATTTTATCTCACCAGAAGTGTTCTCAGAGATCACAATACATTTTTTACTACCAGGATGGATAGATAATGTTGAGATATGTGAATTATCCAATAGATCCTTCTTTATCCCAGGTGATGAAGGCACACAAAGTCACATTCCAAACTAAATCACACCATCATCATTGATATGACACTCATGAAACTTCCCTTCCTTTACTGGGTTTACCTTCTTTTGTAATTCTAGATCATCCCTTTGTGCTTCCTTAATCTTCTCTTGGATAGATTGTTGAACAATCATTTGGTAAAGGTAGGATGTATCCCCTACCCTTATGATTTTCAAATCCATCCTTTGTATATACAAGAAGATAGGGTCTTTCTCAATCCGTAACATGGATAGAGTAGAAGGTTATTTTTTTCTAAGAGCATCAGCTACCTTGTTCGCCTTTCCAAGATGATAAAGAATAGAGAAATCTTAATCCTTTATTAGATGTAACCATCTCCTTTGATGCATGTTGAGATCCTCTTATGTGAATATATAATTTAAACTATTGTGGTCCGTGTATATGTCACACTTCTCACCATAAAGGTAGTGCCTCCATATTTTCAAGGAAAAAATAATGGGAGCTAGCTCTAGATCATGCGTTAGGTAGTTCTGCTCATGGATATTCAACTATTGTGAGGCGTAGGCTATCACATTATCATTTTTCATGAGTACTCAACCCAATAATTTCTTTAAAGAATAGTTGTATATCACAAAACTGTATCCACTTTTCGATAGTGTGAGTACAAGTGTAGTGATCAAACTTCTCTTTAGCTCCTTGAATCTTCCCTCACATTATTCCATCCAGACATACTTTACCCCATTCCTTGTTAACTTAGTTAGCAGGCTTGATAATCGTGAGAAATTTATCACAATACGTTGGTGGTACCTAGCCAACCCAAGAAAAATACGGATTTCTATGACATTAGAAGGCCTCATCCATTTCTCAATCGCCTTTGTTTTTGAAGGGTCCACAGAAATTCCCTCACTTATGATCACATGTCCCAACAACATTATTTAATTCATCCAAAAGTCACACTTGCTGAACTTGACATACAACTTCTCCTTTGTTAAAGTCTCCATCACAAGTCTTAGATGTTCTTCATGTCCCCCTTGCTATTGGAGTATATGAAAATATCATAAAGGAACACTACCAAATTTTTTTTCAAGGTAATGTCTAAAGAGTCTATTCATAAAATCCATGAATATTCCAGGGGAATTAGTAAGTCACCAGAAACTCATAGTGCCCATACTTTGTATAGAAGATAGTCTTCTGAATATCTTCCTTCTTCACCTTTAGCTGATGATATCCAGAACGAAGATCCACCTTTAATAAGTATTGAGATCCTATTAACTGATCGGACAAGTCATCAATACTTGGAAGAGGATACTTGTTCTTTATGGTGATCTTGTTAAGTTCTTGATAATCGATACACAACTGCATTGTTCCATTCTTCTTCTTCACAAAGAGAACTGGCACACCCCAAGGTGATGCACTAGGGCGTATGAGACCTTTGTCCAAATTCTATTACAAATGTTTATTTAACTCTTTTAGTTTAATAGGATACATCCTATAGGAACACTTTGAGATAAGATTAGCTCCGGGTATGAGTTCTATTGAGAAATCTACCTCATGGTCCGGGGGAAGTCCAGGTAACTCTTCGGGAAATACATCATTGTATTCCCTCACAATGGGCATGTATTCAATCATGATTCTCTCCCTCATCTTAATCATTTGAGCTAGAAGTTCTTGCTCATAAGGTATTAATATCCACACTTGAGACAATGATTCCAAAGGAGATTCATATTCCTCCTTACATTTTTAAAGAATCAAAGGATTATTTGGGATGTAAAGAGTGATCTCCCTTTACTGATAGTTGATGTCGGTTTTGTATAAAGATAGCTAATACATGCCTAAGATAGCATCGAACTCCACTAAAAAATGTATGAAAATATTTTATAGAAGGTTTAGTCCACAAACATTAACCAGGGAGGAGTTATAAACCATAGACACAATAATTTCCCCATTCTTTGTTCTTAGAGATAACTTTTCCTCTAAATTTTGAGGTGGTGTTTGATTAATTCTACTAAAATTGAAAGATATGAAAGAATGCATAGAACCAGAATCAAATAGTACATTCTCTATTCTTGAATGAATAACTAGAATACCTGTCACCACATCATTATCCGAACCCACCCCAGCAATAGTGATAGCATAAGCCCTTCCTTGTTTCCTTAGAGGTTTTTGTTGATTTCCTCCACCAAACCTTATATTAGGGTAGTTGTTGGCATAATTCTCATGCTACTTGAAGTTGTAACATTGAACCATTGGCTGAGTTTTGATCTGAACCTTTCTTTCTTCTTAAACATTAGTGGGATTTTTCATATCCCTTCAATATTTCTTCACCATATGACGAAACATTACACATTTGAAGCAATTCCTGGTCCCCTTTAAACAATTCCCAGGATGCTTCTTCCCAAAAATTTTACAAGTGGTATATTCAGGATTCTTTCCATCATGGGATTTGTTTTCTGAACCACCCATGTTGTTCTCCATTTTCTGTTTTTTTTTCACCAGGCCCACGAGACCACTTAGAGTCTCTAATCTCCATTTCAACCTTGAGGGCACAACATATAATCTCCTCATAACTATCTAAGTATCAAATCACCAACACTTTTTATATAATCGTCTTGAGTTCGCTGAAGAAGCGATCTACCTTGCTTTCAGTGTTCATGAAAAGCCTAGAGGCATACCGTTCAAGCCTTGTAAGGTTTTCTCCATACGCCCCGATGGACTCATCTTCCTTTTTTTTGAGTCTGAGTAACTCTATTTCCTTTTTGAGATGGAGGGTTCGAGGAAAATATTTATTGAAAAACATCCTCTTGAATTCCACCCAATCCATGGAATCAATTTCCTCCCAGGGCTTCGTATTCTTGATCAGTGTACACCACTGATCAGCTTCCCCATAAAAATGATAGACCTCCAGTATAAATTTATCTCCTTCCGATCATCTAAGGATGGAGAATATCTTTTCAATGGAGTTAATCCACTGTTCTGTGAGGAGGGGATCAGAAGATCCACTAAACATGGGAGGCCTTTTCCATATGAAATATTCTATGACAATTTTCTCTTTCCTTGGAGGAGGAGGGAATTCTACATGGTTGAATTTATTATTCATAACTTGAGCCAGCTGAGCAAGTACTTTCATGAATTTATGAGCACCCATTACCATCATATCAGGCATATAATTTTAGGGGAATCTTCACATTGCCTATCACGTTGGTTGTTGGAATGTGTTCTTCTATTTTCTACCATTAACTAAGAAAAATAATGTATAATTATAGGGCTTGAATACTTATATATTGAGCATAAAAAAGGAAACTTTGAACGTAATAGGATAAACATATAAAGGAGAAGTATATCCCAACTTGTGATTCCCTAAGTTTAAATCTAGGTTATCATTGATCTATTTCTTAACTTATATTCTTATGGGATTTTTTCCTTAATAATGGTTTGTACTAAGATCATGAATTCACCAAATAATACCCCATGGGAGTGTCATAACGAAGAGTGTAATAAGGCCCGTTATCATGCACCCATTCCTATAAGAGTCTAGCTCAAAGCAGTGTTTTCTGGTTTTAACCCTAGATATATCTATGCCAGAGTCACCTCTACCTACCCGTATCTAGATAGAGATGTATTTTCTTGATAAGACACTTACTCAATACTCACCAAAATTTAGGTATGTTTTTTTATACTTAGTCTCATCCTTAAGGTTCTCACTAAGGTTCTCTATTCCTAATATCCAAAAATAACTAGACCATCCTCTGATACCAACCATAGTGACCCTATCCTTTTACATATAACATTACATGATTTTAAGCATAATTATATATTAGAGTACAAGACAAGGATCATTAAGTCTAGTGTCTTGGAAGACTATGTATATAATACATAAAACTGGGATTAAAAAAACATTCTTTATTTAATCTTTATAAAGAGCTCTTAACTTCCTTTGAGCCCTTACATCAGTATAAGATAACCTGGGGATAACATGAAGAAAGGGATGAGCTAAAAATCCCAGTAATGGAATGAACATAAGAAAGAAACTTAATCACATGAGTTAGGAGGCATGACATAAAGATACAAAAATCATGGAACATATTAAATCATAACATAAAAACATGGGATCACATAAACATGGAATCATATAAATGTTAAAGAAACATAAAGAATGTCTTTAGTATCAGTCAAGGATAACCACCAATATCGTTCCCCATATTAGTATGGGTCAAGGCTAACCGCAAATCCTATTTACCATAGCAGCACAAGCCAAGGCTAACCGCCAAGACCGCTGCACATAACATCTCATGAGACTTAACTTTATCTAATGCATTGGAGTGCTATCTGGGTACACCCATATTACTTTTCATAAACATTTTTTACACATAAGGAATCATAAATAATCAATCATACATAAACATAAGGGTTATCCATGGAAATAATTGGGTACCACAATCATGACATAAAACATAACTGATGGGCATATCATGAAAGTTTCCATGAAAGAAAGGAATTAGAAAATAAATGGATGTTAATAAGGTAAAATAGAAATATATCATGGTAAGTGATTTCAAATATAAGTGACAACATATAAGAAATATATTTGAGAAATTTTAGCATTAAAACATTTTTGTGCGGTTTAAAGGAAAATACCATAAAGCTTTTAAAATAGATAAGAGGAAAATATTTTATATAAAACCAGAAGTGAAACAAGAATTTTTTCATGATAAAAAATAATGATTTTGTAAATACAGTGGTGGATTAAAATAAAGGATAGAGTGTACTTGAAGTTGGGTAAAAATTTGGGAAGTTCCTTTTAAAATGAGTTTGCTTATTAGGAAGTATCGAGGAGGGATTAACTTAAAATCATGTATATAATCAGAAGAGAATGAGAGATGGATATTAGAACATGATTTTTGATCATATAAACATCATGTGTAAGTTTAAAAAAAAATAAAAGACAACTTCATTCGGGTAAAATAAAGATAGAGCAACCCGAAGGAAGAAAGGAGGTTCAGGTAGAATTCATTACAGATTATCAGCATGGTATCGAGTGTACCTAAAAAGAGATTTATGAGAGAGAAAAGGGGTTTTTAAATCACTTATAAATCAAGAGGGAAGTATGGGGTAGGTGTGAAATTATACCCCATCATTTTGGATTACACATAAAAAGGAATATCACATAGGAGAATCTTGAATAAGAGTGAAATGGAGAGGATCCCTTACCTTAATTTCCACTTAATTTCATCTCTTATGCGCCTCCTGAATAATAAATTTACGTTTATTAAAACAATAATATAAAAGTTAATTATAGTAATTTTATAAAAATATTTATCAATTATATTCATTGGATTTTATTTCATGATTTTTGTTGATGAAAATGAAGCGTTTTGATATCATGTTTCACTTAAAAATTTACCATCTTGAGACGATTTCACTTTTTATTAAATATAATTTATAAATTAGTATAATTAGGTCCAGAAGAATAAAATAAATTTAATTTTCTATTAATATATTTTATATAATTTATATTTTCCATACATGAAGGTGTTTATAATAATTATCTTAGCAACGTCTCTGTAGATGGTTAATCGACTTTAACGGAAAGTTGTCGATATTGCGGGAAAGGGCAGTATGAAATTTATATTTTCCATTAATATGATAATTAAATTAGGTTAAAACCATTAATATAATGTTAACTTACTGCATAATCAATTTTGTAGCATAAGTTTTTTTAAAGGTATAGGGTAAAAGGAAAAAAGGAATAAAAGATAGAATATCTAATAGAGTCTTACTCTCTCCTCGGTGTAGCTCCTCTTACACAAAACTATAACTCCCTTGGGGATTGGAGTTGGAGGGCTCCAGAACATCCCTGAGTATTCTAAGAGGCCTGAGAGGGAGAATTTGGGTAGAGATTAGGATTAGTAAAGGATGAGAGGAGTGGTTTCCAAATGTGGTGAGAGGGGTTATTTATAATTGAGGAGGGGGAATTTTTAGAATAAAATATTAAATAAAATAATATATCAAATGTTAGACTAGTAATAGTAGTTATTGACAACATAAATCATATATTAATACAAAATAATTCATTTTAGACTTTAAATAATCTTTATAATTTGAATTTATTAATTTATTAAAAGAAAAGTGAAAAGAAAGAGAAAATGATTTTTAAGGAATCAATTTTTGACTTTAGATTTTGGAAAGTTCTTTTTAGGTTAGGAAAGTTATTTTTAGGTTTGGAAATTGAGTTTATTGTATTTTAAGGAACTATTTATGAAATTAAATATAACATGGATGAATCTAATTTTATAGAAATGTAATGACCCAATATTTTTTTAAAGGAAATTCCTTTCTTATAAATATGTCATAATCACATGAAATCACAACATAATTAACTACTAAGTGCTATGTGACCCTTAAAACATAAGTTTGTCACTTCTGTGATGTGAATTTTAAAAATCCGACATACACAGTTGCGATTAGTAAGTTATTTAGAGTCCAATAAGAAAAAGTTAATTTTTGGTGAATAATAAGCTACCCTTATGAATAGTAACATACCCTTATGAATAGTGATATACCCTAATGAATAGTAACTTTACTTATGATAGTATATAAATAATATTCAAGTGTAAGTACGATATATCTATGCTTTAAAATAAGTAAATAAATGTTTTAAAACTCTTATTTTTAGAATGAATTATGATTTAATTAAATATTAAATTAATAATACTTCAAAAATTATTTTTGAAAAATGGAATTAATTTTTGGATTATACATGTCGAAAAATAGTTGGGGTAAATTTTAGGTATTTTTCTGAAATACTTGAATTTTTGATGAATAGTGACATACCATAAATTGCAAAATTAAGATAAATACACTAATTATAGATTCATGTGTGATGTCCTGCTGATGTAAGCCCGCTTGGTTTAGGATCACATGATAAAATTACTATTCTTAGTCATGGAATACTCACTATTCCTTGTCTTTATTAGAAATAATCAATTAATGAGTTTTATATTAATAAATCCCCTCTCCTCCACTATAAAAACCCCCTCTCACCCCCCTTCCATTCACTCCTCTCAAGCATTGTTCCTTCTCCAAATTCTATCCAAATACCCTCCCAACCTCCTTTCCCATGTCCAAAAATCTTTGGTCTCATAAAAATACCAAAACCTCTCCCTTAAGGAGACTCTCAAGGAAGTTTGGTTCAGGAGGTAAATTCCTCTTTTCAATTCTTTGTCTTTCCTTTCAAGTTCATTTGTTTTATTTTTCTATTACCTCTCCTTATAAAAATTTTGTGATGACTACAATACCTTATAATTACTGGAATGTTGTCATGATAGTGAAATAAGTTATCATCAGCTCTCCCTTTTTACCTTCTTTTATACTAGTAGCAAGAACACCATCCGAGATGTGTCAATTTTACACATTCAAGGATGATGGACTTTCAATTTCTATTATCATTCTCAATTCAGGTCATGAAACCATTATTGTTATGGTTGAAACAGATTATTATATATAATATAACCTATTTAATATTCTGTAATACCTTTGTACAAATGGTATTAAGTTATAAAGAAAAATGAGTTCGTTGTAATCAAAACCCACAAATTAACCGAAACAATTATCATTAAATCTCTATATGATAATTCATCCTCTTTCCATGTAACCAAGTTATATAAATGACCAATAACACCTATTTAAGTTCATAAATAATATATAATTTCAATTCTGGAGATTTACATTCATTCCATATACTTAAAAACAAGTGAACTGAAGATGAAAATAAAGAAAATGAACACTCCGAAGCGACAGAATTCGATACAATAACTTATCAATAAGAACATAAATGAACTAACCAGAATTATGATAAACTAAATACATGTCTAATAATCTATTAAATAAATTATTTATAAGTATAATTTCATATTCCAGGAGATTAAGTTCAAGAGAAGAACATGTTTGGAGTTAAGGTAAGGGTTTTCCACCCAAACTTCCATTTTTCATTCGGGTTACTTTTATTGTCTAATTTCCTCGATGAAATTCTTAAGTATTGTTATGTAATCATAAATTCTCTGTGAGTATTATATATATGTACACTAACCAGAATCCTTCCCTATTTTCTGGATAGTTACATTTTTTAAAAGAATCTCTCAAAACTGTTTCCAAAAATACGAGCCCGATACAAGGGAATTTCTCAAATTCATATCTATTTTCAATGGAAAGATATAATATATTTTTGGAAACCATTATCCTTATAAAAACACTCATTTTATCATGAAATAATATCCTACTTTACTTCTGGTTTTATGAAAAGATTTTTCCAAAAGAGCTCTTCATTTCAAAATAAGAGTATTTATCACAAGAATTGCTTAATGATTTTAGAAGATTATTCTCGTTTGATTCAACACTCTTATTAATTATTATGTATTTTTGGGGTTAATAATTTATGATTTCATATACCATATTTTATTTAATGGTTTATAACTAACTTTATTTTGGATAATCTATCCTAAAACCATTCACCATATTTTTCCGAATGGTTAATGTATATGTTCAATAATTGGGGAAAGTTAGTTACATTTCATATGATAGTTTCAATATGAATGTATATGTTATTTATGTTTAGGCCCAATCATATGAGGAATTCATTGGAATTATTATGTGATGGGTGGGGCCCTCTATAGCCCCTCGATGCATCAGTAGGTCTCATGAGACAAATAGACGTGGAATTGACCAAGACCTTTCCCAATGTGATATTGATTTTGGCCGAGGCCTTAATCATTAGACGTCTTAGCCTAGGCCATGAAAAAATGTTTCAAAATGTCTAGAATATGCACTTCCCTCATTATGATGCTAGTATTTGAAGTTCATGCGGTTATTCGACTAGTAGAATACCCATGATTATGTTTTATTATGGAATTATTTATTCAGCTCATATTTCTTGAATAATGTGTTCAAGTTCATTATTAAAGGCATGCGTTTTTAATTATTCACCATGTCTAATGTTTATAATATATTCCGCTCTATTGATTACTCTTACTGAGCATTCGATCTCACCCTTTCTTATGTTTCATTTTTCCCAGGATTTGAAGAAGTAAATTATGAATGACATGCAAGCATAATCTAGGAGGCTCAAATGTTTCTAATGGAATAAATTAGTATTTTATTTCCTTTCTTGATGTAAAGTTGAACTTATTTATGTATATTGTTTCCAATAATACTAAAATACTTGGTCCTTTGGGATACTTATTCCTTGTTTGTATGACAACGCAATCAAATAAGGCACCGGCTCCGGGCAACTAGGGTCGGGTCCTTACAGTTGGTATCAAAGGAAGTTTAGTAGAATACTTGGAAACTAGATGTAGAAAACGTAGAATTAGGAAAGATTCCCTAAGTTAGTCTTTGAGTATATACATATAATAATGTCATGGTATTTTGGTAAGGAATATCTTATGTAGAGCTTTCAAGCAATACATCCCTGTCGGGTTACGAGCAGGTAGAGGCGGCTCTGGCACAAATGTGTCTAGGGGTGAAACCCAAAAAAACTGCTTTGAACTAGAATCGAAAAGAAACTGGTGTATGAAAATGGGCCTTGCTAAACTCTTGGTTATGAAACTCCTGGGGGATATGCTTAGGATAATTCACATTTTCTTTAAAATCCATTATGAAGGATTGAAATGTAAAATATTCCTCAAAGAAACCATATTTGTGAATATGGGATTAGACATTTGTAGGATCTCAATTTTTTCTAAGTATTTTATTAAGTTAAGATTATACATTATGATTCATAACCTAATATAGTGTATGCCATTATCTAGAGATGGTGCCAAGTGGAAGGAATGAAAACCGCACGAACACACGTGTCCCCTGTAGGGATTTTCCTACGATGCAAGATAATGATATTGGATCTTGTGCTGTGACTGGTGCTGAGCAACTCATAACTATACTGGGAAAACTTACTCAGGTTATGAATAATAAACTTACCCGTATATAGCATCAGGATCCACCATGTGGAGGAGCTATGCTGGATCTTTTTATGTAACAACAACCTCCACCATTCAATGGGACTACAAACCCATTTTTAGCTGATAAGTTCCCTTGAGAAGATATTTCTTGCTTTGGGATGTAATGAAAGAGAGAAGGTTTTCATGGCAGTATATCATCTATGAGGAGATGCGGATCAGTGGTGGTCATTAATCCAAAACACAAAGGAGGAGGAAGATATAGAAGAGATGGAATGTAGAGATTTTAAAAAAATCTTCTTAGAAAAATATTTCCCTCGTGAGTAGTGAGCAGATATGGAGAGACAATTCTTGAATCTGAGGAAAAAGGAGGATGAATATGTTTCCAAGTATGAATCTAACTTCACAAGGTTAGAAAGACATGCTGTGGACTATATACGAAATACAAGGAGCAAAATTGGTCGATTCTTTGATGGCCTAAATCCATTCCTACGACAGGAATTGGTCTCCCAAAGTTTTTGCATCATATGAGAATATAGTTTCATGTGCTATCAAGACAAAAAAATAATTCTTTAAGTCTTATTACTTTAAGGGAAATTAAGAAAAGAAGAGGGATCTTGAAAACCCTGGGAAAGGAAATAAGGAAACAAGGAAGAATGGTAGAGTTGAATTTCCACCATGTGACAATTGTGGAAGGAAACACACTGGTTCATGCTTAAAAGGAAAAGAAGTATGCTACAAATGTGGTCAAAAGGCCATCTTACTGGTGATTGCAAAGGGAAGAAGGAATCCAATGATGTTTAATGCTATAATTGTCAAGAGATGGGACACTATGCTAATGATTGTCCAAAGCATCAAGTAAATATGCAACAAAAAAGGTCAAGGGATCAAGGACAAGCTTATGCAATCACAACTGTAGAGGTTGAAGTTCTTAATGACGTGGTGGTAGGGACTTTAATCATTTCCTCAAATTTATCCAATACTTTATTTGATTCTAGATCGTCGCATTCATTTATATCTCCCCAGTTTTCTAAGAAAATTCGATATGTCCAATTTAATTTAATAAAGGATTTATCAGTCAAAACTCCTAGTGGATGTATCATTGCAATAAAGGCATGTTGATTAGTCCCCCTCCAGACACCAAAATGTTCTCTAGTTTTTAACCTTATCATCATACCAATGACTGAATTTGATATAATTCTCAGTATGGATCAACTGTCAAATTATGATGAGAATATTTATTGTAAGAAGAAGGAAGTTACAATTTTTGAAAATGGTGTAGAATTACTTGTTTTTAAGGTGGAAACTTTGCCACCTGATTCTTATCTAGAACCACCCCCAGTAGCTCTACTGAATACAATACTTGGAGAGGAAGATAAACCAATATCTATGGGCGAGGAAAAAAATCTTCAAAATTGAGGATGTGTACATAGTGAAAGAGTGCATTGATGTATTTCCAGAGGATTTACATGGACATCCTCCAGAGTGGGAAGTTGAGTTCTCTATTGATTTAATTCTTGATGCAAGACCTATATCAAATAATCCTTATATAATGGCCACTGTGGAATTAGTAGAGATAAAGAAAAAACTAGAGGATTTGAGTAAAAAAGGATTTATTCGACCTAGTGTTTCTCCATGGGGAGCCCCTGTCCTCTTTGTCAAGAAGAAAGATGGATCCATGAGGCTTTGCATTGATTATAGGGAAATCAATGCTATTACAATAAAGAATATGTATCCTCTACCCCAGATTAATGATTTATTTGACCAAATTCATGGAACTCAGTACTTTTTGAAGATTAAACTTCGATCCGGATATCATCCATTGCATGTGAGGAAGGAAGATATTCATAAGACAACATTTTGGAACAGGTATGGGCATTACGAGTTTACAGTGATGCCTTTTGGACTAACAAACACACCATCTGTTTTCATGGATTTAATTAATAGAGATTTCAAGGAATATCTTGATAACTTTGTTGTGGTATTCATCGATGATATCCTCATATAATCAAAAGGATATGAAGACCATGAGAATCACTTGCGGGTTATTCTGAGAACTCTTAGAAGAAATAAATTATATGGAAAGTTTAGCAAGTGAGAATTCTGGCTTCAATCAGTTTCTTTTTTGGGCCATATTGTCTCTAAGGATGGAATCCTAGTTGATCTTATGAAGACAAAGTCAATCCAATATTGGCCCACGCCAACAAATATAATTGAGGTACGCAGTTTTATTGGCTTAGTAGGTTATTATCGGTATTTTGTTCAGAATTTTGCCCGACTAGATAACCCGCTAACCAAGATTACATGTAAAGTAGTTAAGTTTGTGTGAAAAAAAGAATGTACAAAATGATTTGATGAATTGAAAACAATATTGGTCAATGCTCCAATTTTGAATCTTCCATTTGGAAGTGATGGATTTATAATATACAGCGATGCATCAAAGAATATACTGGGTTGCGTCCTTATGAAAAACGATAAAGTTATTTCTTATGCATCAAGACAATTTAAGAATCATGAGAAAAATTATCCAACTCATGATCTTGAGTTAGAATCTGTAATTTTTGATATGAAAATATGGAGTTATCTCTATGGAGATAGATGTGAGATTTATACGGACCATAAGAGTTTGAAATATATTTTCACACAAAAAGAAATCAACATGAGGCAAAGAAGATGGCTCGAGTTACTCAAATATTACAATTGTTCAATACACTACCACCCAGGAAAGGAAAATATGGCGGTAGATACATTAAGCAGGAAAGATCAAGTACTTATGACTCAAATGAGGATTGAAAGAGATCCTATGTTCATGGATCTACTGAAGATGGATATGGGAATTGTTAAGGAATGGGAAACATCACTCCTCTTTAAAATTAATGCTAAACCATATTTACTAGAGAAGATAAAAATTTCTCAATCTGATGATGAGAATCTGCACAAGAAAATTAATGTAGTTAAGGATGGGAGACTGGCTGACTTCGTGTATGAAGAAAGAGTTCTGAAGTTTTGGAAGAGGTTATACGTTCCATCAGCACCTGAGCTAAAAAGGGAACTATTAGTCGATGCTCATAGCTCAAATGTCTCTACACACCCGGGTAGCACCAAGATGTATAGAGATCTAAAGGAACATTTTTGGTGGGAAAACATGAAGATGGAGATTTCTGATTATGTGTCGAGATGTTTAGTTTGTCAATAGGTGAAGGCAGGAAAAAAACATCCTGGTGGAGTCATGCAACCCCTTCATATATCTATGTAGAAATGGGATGATATTATGATGGACATTGTCATGGGGATACTAAAGACTCCAAGAAAGAATGATACGATATGGGTCATTATTGACCGTCTTACAAAATATGCACATTTTCCTACTATAAGGGAAGATTTTCCACTTGAACATTTAGAAAGAATATATATTAATGAAGTTGTAAGACTTAATGGTGTACCCTCATAAATTGTTTTTAATCGTGATCCCCATTTTACATCATGATTCTGGAAGAGTCTTCAGAAGGCCCTAGATACTGATCTTAATTTGAGCACTGCCTACCACCCACAAACAGATGGATAATCAGAACAGACTATTCAAACATTGGAAGACAGGTTGAGGTCTTGTTCACTTTATTTTCAAGGGACGTGGGACCAGTATTTATCTCTCGTATAATTTTCCTACAACAATAGCTTCCATTCAAGTATTCATATGGGACCCTATGAAGCATTATATGGGAGGATATGTCGTACACCAACGTGATGGGATGATGTTGGTGAAAGAAAGATTGTGGGCCTAGAACTTGTTGAAGAAACAACAGAAAAGGTGAAGATTTCCAGAACCATATCAAAACAGCTCAAAGTAGGCAAAAGAGCTACGCTGATAACCAAAGAAAGGATTTGTAATTTCAAGATGGTGATCAAATTTTCTTAAAGGTATCTCCATGGAAGGGTATTATACGATTCGGTAAGAAGGAAAATTAAGTCCCAGGTACATCAGAACTTTTGAAATTCTAGACCGAATTTGAGCCGTAGCTTACCATTTGGCATTGACACCAAGTCTCTCCAAGGTTCACAATTTGTTCCACGTGTCAATGTTAAGAAAGTACATGCCAGACCCAACACATGTACTCACTTATGAAGAAGTAGAACTTGATCCCGATCTATCATATTGTGAAGAGCCTATCAAGATTCTTGATACTAGAGAGAAAGTATTGAGAAATCGGACAACTCGTCTAGTAAAGGTTTTATGGAGGAACCATAAGATAGAGAAAGAAACATGGAATCTTGAGGAGCTTATGTCAAAGGCATACCCAAATCTTTTTAGGTAATATTTTGTGAATTTTGAGGACGAAATTTTTGTAAGGAGGAGAGAATGTAATGAACTAATATTTTTTAAAGAAAATTCCTTTCTTATAAATATGTCATAATCACATGAAATCACAACATAATTAACTACTAAGTGCTATGTGACCCATAAAACATAAGTTTGTCACTTCTGTGATGTGAATTTCAAAAATCTGACATACACAGTTGTGATTAGTAAGTTATTTAGAGTCCAATAAGAAAAACTTAATTTTTGGTGAATAGTAACCTACCCTTATGAATAGTAACATACCCTTATGAATAGTGATATACCCTAATGAATAGTAACCTTACTTATGATAGTATATAAATAATATTCAAGTGTAAGTACGATATATCTATGCTTTAAAATAAGCAAACAAATGTTTTAAAACTCTTATTTTTAGAATAAATTATGATTTAATTAAATATTAAATTAATAATATTTAGAAAATTATTTTTGAAAAATGGACTTCATTTTTGGATTCTACATGTTAAAAAATGGATGGGGTAAATTTTTGGGATTTTTTCGAAATACTTGAATTTTTGATGAATAGTGACATACAATAAATTGCAAAATTAAGATAAATACACTAATTATAGATTCATGTGTGATTTACTGCTGATGTAAACCCACTTGGTTTGGTATAACATGATAAAATTACTATTCTTGGTCATGGAATACTCAATATTCCTTTTCTTGAGGAGAAATAATAAATTAATGAGTTTTATATTAAGAAATCCCCTCTCTCCTCGACTATAAAAACCCCCTCTCACCCCCTTCCATTCACTCCTCTCAAGCATTGTGCCTTCTCCAAATTCTGTCCAAATACCCTCCCAACCTCCTCTCCCATGTCCAAAAATCTTTGGTCTCATATAAAGACCAAAACCTCTCCATTAAGGAGGCTCTCAATGAAGTTTGGTTCAAGAGGTAAATTCCTCTTTTCAATTCTTTATCTTTCCTTTCAAGTTCATTTGTTTTATTTTTCTATTACCTCTCCTTATCAAAATTTTGCAATGACCCCATTACCTTATATGTACTGGAATATTTTCATGATAGTGAAATAAGTTATCATCATATCTCCCTTTTTATCTTCTTTTATACTAGTAGCAAGAACACTATCCGAGATGTGTCAATTTTACACATTCAAGGACGATGGAATTTCAATTTCTATTATCATTCTCAATTCTGGTAATGAAACCATTATTGTTATGGTTGAAACAGATTATTATATATAATATAACCTATTTAAGATTCTATAATCCCTTTGTACAAATTGTATTAAGTTATAAAGAAAAATGTGTTTGTTGTAATCAAAACCCACAAATTAAATGAAACAATTATCATTAAAGATCTATATGATAATTCATCCTATTTCCATGTAACCAAGTTATATAAATGAACAATAACACCCATTTAATTTCATAAATAATATATAATTTAAATTCTGGAGATTTACATTCATTCCACATACTTAAAAACAAGTGATTTGAAGATGAAAATAAAGAAAATGAACACTTCGAAGCGACAGAATTTGATACAATAACTTATCAATAAGAACATAAATGAACTAACCAAAATTATGATAAAATAAATACATTTATAATAAGTTCTTAAATAAATTATTAACAAGTATAATTTCATATTCTAAGAGCTTAAGATCGAGAGAGGAACACGTTTGGAGTTAAGGTAAGGGTTTTCCACCCGAACTTCCATTTTCATTCGGGTTACATTTATTGTCTAATTTCCTCGATGAAATTATTATTTATTTTTATGTACTTCTCATAAATTCTATGTCATTATTCTATATATATACACAAATCAGAATCCTTCCCTATTTTTTGGATAGTTACACGTTTTAAAAGAATCTCTCAAAACTGTTTCCAAAAATACGAACCCGATACAAGGGAATTTCTCAAATTTGTATCTATTTTCAAGGGAAAGATATAATCTATTTTTAGAAACCATTATAATTATAAAAAAACTAATTTTATCATGAAATAATATCTTACTTTACTTATGGTTTTATGCAAATATTTTTCCAAAATAACTCTTCTTTTCAAAATATGAGTATTTATCACAAGAATTGCTTAATGATTTTAGAAGATTATTCTCATTTGATTCAACACTCTTGTTGATTCTTATATATTGTTGGGGTTAATAATTTATTATGTCATATACCATATTTTATTGAATGTTTTATGACTAAATTTATTTTGGATAATCTATCCTAAAACCACTCACCATATTATTCCGAATGGTTATTGTTTATGTTCAATAATTGGGGAAAGTTAGTTACATTTCATATGATAGTTTCAATATGAATGTATATATTGTTTATGTTTATCCCACCTCATATGAGGAATTCATTGGACTTATTATGTAATGGGTGGGGCCCACTATAGCCCCTTGATGCATCGGTAGGTATCATGATACAAATAGACATGGAATTGGCTGAGGCCTTTCCCAATGTGATATGGACTTTGGCAGAGGCATTAATCATTAGACGTCTTGGACGAGGCCATGAAAAAATGTTTCATAATGTCCGGAATATTTACTTCCCTCATTATGATTCTAGTATTTTAAGATCATGCGATTATTTTACTAGTAGAATACTCATGGTTATGTTTTATTATGGCATTATTTATTCTGCTCATATTTCTTCCATAATGTGTTCAAGTTCACTATTAAAGGCATGTGTTTTCAATTATTCACCATGTCTGATGTTTATGATTTCTTCCACTGTATTGCTTACTCTTACTGAGCATTTGATCTCACCCTTTCTTATGTTTCATTTTCCCCAGGATTTGAAGAATTAAATTATGAATGAAATGAAAGCGTAATCTAGGAGGCATGTTTGTTTCTAATGGAATAAATTAGTGTTGTATTTCCTTTCTTGATGTAAAGTTGAACTTATTTATGTATCTTGTTTCCAATAATAATAAACTACTTGCTACTTCAGGATACTTATTCCTTGTTTGTATGCCAACATAATCAAATAATGCACCGACTCCGGGAAACTGGGGTCGGGTCCTTACAAGAAAATTTATGTCATCATTACATTATGAATGATGGAATTTAGGATATACCGGTTAATGGGAAAAACTGTATTTTCATTATTCACATGAAAATTAAAGTATTTCAGAAAAATCAAAAAAATTACCCTTACCATTTTTCAAAGTCTATAATCCCAAAATGGAGTCCATTTTTCAAAAATAATTTTCCAAATATGATTAATTTAATTTTTAATTAAAATCATAATTTACTTGAAAAATACAGTTTTTTAAAATTAAAACTCACTTTATAATGCTTTACAAAATTACACAGGGTCTTATAAAATTATCTTCAAACCAGAAGACATAGAATTGTTAATTTATGAACACATTTTAGGAAAATACATTTTCTCATAAAATAATTAATTATAATTAATTATAATTAACTATTTATGACTTATAAAAATACCAATACTTTTACTATGGTCAAATTTCCACTTATAAGATTCCTAAATTTTATTTAATCATTCATGGGTAAGGTTATTATTTTTTTAGATTATTTACTATTCATAAGGGTCGTATCAATATTCATAAGGGTAGGTTACAATTTATAAGGGTAGGTTACTATTGACCAAAAATTATGTTTTTTCTATTGGACTCCAAATAACTTACTGATCATGATAGTGTATGTCATATTTTTGAAATTCAAAACATTGAAGTGGAAAAATTATGTTTAATGGTCACATACTATTTATTATCATGATATTTCATTGTGCTAATTAATACTATAAGGCATAATTATAAGAAGGGAATTCCATTGGTAAAACTTTTGGTCGTTACACCTTCCAGGATATCTCTCTCGAACATAAAAGAGATTCTTGTCCCATTAGTGTGAAGAAATATAACTCATTTTCAGTGAGAGTCAATCTGGGTTCGAAACATGGACAACCAATTCACACCAAAGATGATGTTATAAGGTCTTGTCATGATGACCAAAATTTCCCACGAGAACCTCTTTCCACTAATAAATAGCTTGCACTACTGACAGATATAGGATATCGAAGAAGTGTTTCCTATAAAAACCTCAAGGAAAAGTTTCTAGGATAACCTATCATCTAGGAGCTCCAGATCTTACACCAGTAGTGAAGAGATTAAAAAGTGAATCAAACCTGTGTCTACTAGTACTTAAGAAAGAGTATAATAAACATATATTGTACCTATAATCACCTAGTGAGCCTCTAGATCATAAGTATCCATCGCCTACAGCTACCCATGACCTCGATCACTAGCTCTTTGAGTCTAACATGGGTTTCCTTGTGGTGGTGGTGGAAGTATCTTATAATGACATCCACCACCCATAGCTCCTCCTACTAGAGCCCCACCTTCTCCTATTCCATCTCCACCTCCTTAGAAGCCACACTACTCTTACCTAGGATATCCATGATCATGGATTTTCCTCTGCCATGGAACTCTATCTGCTATCTTCTTTCCCTCCTCAGCATGTTAGTTCAGGAAATCACATGCCATGTGACCTCACCCATAACATGCATAAGAACTCCTCTCTCTAGGCTTCCCAAGTCTCCTAAATAGTCCCTTTTCTGCATGACTATGTGTATGAGTCTGATAATGAAAATATCTCCCACACCGAGATCCTGCTAACTGGTGTTTTTTAATTGCTGTAGGTGAATTATCCCCATGAAACCCACTGAAAACTATGGATTCATGATGTCTATCTGATAGAAATATCTCCATCACCAGCACTTGATCCAACACTCTTTCATAAGTTCGAATTCATATGGGCACCAAATTGGAATTAATATTTATGTGGATACCCTAATAAAACTTCCACTCCTAGATGTATCCATCTCAAATCATGCTGAGGGAGTATCGCATAAGGTCATCGAACCTTGTGGCATACTCAACAACTACCATACCTCCCTACTATAGCTCCAGAAGCTCTGGAATTCAAATTGAGTGTAAGAATGAGGGGTATTACTCCTCACGAAATAGATTTTGGAAGTTAGTTCATGATAGTGTTGACTCATCATGAATCTATGTGACTAGGCTCCACTAGCACCCAACTATTACATGGAAAAGGATGGAAATCAGTGAAACCACATGTTCATTTAGTGTTTGTATAAGCCTAAAAACATAGATCATTGACTCTAGACAATCCTCTACTACATGGGGATCAAGATCATCACAGAACCTCAGTGGCCTCGGGCATTCAAACTTGAAGAGTGCTCTTATACTGCAAGCTTCCTCAGTCTGCTCTACTGATACTGTTTGTGGATCAATAGGTGGAGGTTCTACTACCTTTCCACCTAGAGGAATAATCTATCATGATGGCACCTAAACTAAGGCATCATCACTCATCATATAATTGTTATGATTTGGAATTAGTAACCTGAATGACTATATTTGCAGAGGTACCTTGAAAATTTAATCAAGACATACCATAGTCTGATGAAATCTATATATATATATAGGAAGATAACTCAAGAAATAAAGTCAAAAACTCAATCCTATATGATTAATGTACCAATGAACCCTGTAACCAATGTCTCGTTATACCGTGTCGACAAGCAGGTAGTCAGAGTCATGATGTATGTATGCATTAGCTACCACTCCAACACTGGGTTCTTTATCTTGAGATCGACACTTGAGACACTTTTATACTATGTAACTAAGTCCCAACCAAATCCTTGTAAGGGGATAAATCCAAAAATTATCTCAAGGAATAAATCACCTTCGATACCAATGTTTCATGACCTGACCCAACAATGGTTGAGGTGCTACAACCCTAAGCCAACCTCCATAGTCTAAAGGATGGAAATAAGAACTGAAAGATGTAATTAATATGGTAGGCCTTTACCTAATTTAACTATATGTATGAACCCAAACCTCTCCATGCATAAGTATCGAGGAATAAAAATCAAAGATGTAATATCTAGAGAATAAACTATACATGTAAAACCTCTAGGGAATAAAAGAGTACAAAAATGTGATCTTAAAAGAAAAATGGTAAAAATACACTCATAACCAGAAGGATGTCCCAACCTAAAAAATCTAGAAAATCAAAGCACTGAAATAGCATGAATCTAGATCTCTAAGCCCTGGCCACCATACATGATCAAATACATCATGGTATCCCTATGATCCTATGTAATCACTATCGAATTGTTTTTAGTTTTCATAAGACATGAAACATGTGGGAAAATCCCATGAAGGGGTGAGTATATACATACCAAGTAGGATTCCCCAAAAGCTGAAGGGGGGGGGGGGTGGCTAAGAGACATGATAGAAGTAGAAAACTTGACCCATAGTAAGAGATAAACAAAAACCAATCAATAAGAATATATTATCATAAAAGAAACCCATATGAGAGAGAAAGGGGATCTCCATATCATAGCCCATCCCAAGAAATGATCATTCTATCAGTTCCAAGAGGTCCATCAATGATTCCTAGCATATCATGCGTCTGTCCGAAGAAACATCCATATGGGACCACACCTCTCCACTGTACCGTGTAGTCTAGGGGCCACAATATCTAGGTAGAGGACCCATTCCTTGGTATGATTAGAGGGTTCTTTTTGGTAGATAGATAGAGGGACCATTCTCTATCGCAAAAGGAGGGTTCCACTATGAATATGAATAAATAAAGGACCCATGACATAATATAGTAGGAGGGTTCCACTGTATAGGTAGAGGAACCATGCCTTGATTATGCAGGAGGGTTCCAATCTAGTGGTAAAGAGACCATGCCCTGACTCTATAGGAGGGTTCCACTCTAGTGGTAGAGGACCCATGCCCTGACTTTTCAGGAGGGTTCCACTCTAGTGGTAGATGACCCATGCTTTGACTCCACATGAGGATTCCACTCTAGTGGCATAGGACCCATTAATTGACTCCACATGAGGTTTCCAATCTAAATATGGATAGATATAGGAACTATTCCCAAATACAGTAGGAGGGTTAGACTCTATAGTTATAAGACCTATTCCCTGACTCTATAGGAGGTTTCCATTATGATGATCTCTCTAGATTATTTCCATCATCGAGTGTCACCTAAAGAAGCATCACACTCAGAATACCTCACATCATATCAAAAAATACACCATGAATTCCACTCACACATTTTATGTGAAAAAACAAACAGGATAGGCTACTCACTGGAAAACATATGAGTCCAAACAAAGAGGATATGAGAGGTGTATGTTTCCTAAAAAAGAAGGGTATACGACGTGTAAGGAGACCCACATGACATGTGGTCCCACCTTGTTTCCTATCCATGTCTATACTATAACATGAATCGTTGTCCATGTAGATGTACATGACATGTATGGGTCTCACCCAACGTGTCTTAGTCACCTAGGGTCCGCCCGTGTTCTCCTGGATATGTCATGTAATCTTGACCGTGCCTGTGTACTCCGATACATGGAGTGTCCTCCCGTATGGGGTCCTGCCCATATGCTTCTTCCACACAGCCCATCTACTCAGGGAGGGTCACATGACTTGTGGCCCAGCTGCATGGTGTGTGATCCTTAAATTTTCCAAAACCATAGCACCACAACCATAGGGGTACTACACAACGTGTGTTCATTGTCATGCACGATGTGTAGTCTGGTTTTTCACAAAAATTCCAGATCTGCTCTACGTATTTTAGATCCTTTCCCGCTTCCAAAAATCCCACCATTTGACCACACAAAATAATTGTTAATTTCCTCCAGTCATCATTTCATGATACCCATTGGGTGGAAAATAGAATCCAACTTTCCCGTATGAACCTTCTATGCGCCTCCGCGTCTTTGGCCATCACTCTTTTCCTCACTAGATTCCCGATCCCTAGTGGAATCACCCACATATCTTAATCTATCTAAATCTGTCCTTGATTCTTTTATCCATTCATCACACACAAATCCTCTGTGAATCTGGGGGTCTGATCATTCTCTTACCCACCCGACAATGTCGAACCGTGGCCTCATAGGCTAATGTTGAAGAACACGTAGAACGATTGGGAGAAAAGAACAAGAATAAGGGAGAAGCAATCATTACACAATTTTTATTGTCCAAAAAAGTAGAACGGGGATAGTTGGGGTGAGAAAACATGTCACAACATGAATTTATTTTAATAAACAACTGAAAACTGGTACATAGGCGCATGAAAAGGCTCAATTTAATGTAGATCAAAGTGAAGGAATTGATCTAGCTCAATATTTTAATCATAAGGATAGGAATCCACTAATTAAAATTCCTACCTCAATTAAGATCAATCATTGGTGAAGAACACTATTTTTAATGAAGGAGTAAGATTTGATGCATTAACTATGCTTCAATTCACCTTAATCCAATTGTTGATCATCGCCCGATCTCATTTTTCCAATAAAGAATGGTGGATTATCATCTCAATGATCCTAGGTTTATATGGATAACTAAAGAGATACTCTATAATGATAATTTTATAGAGGAAATTGTGTTTTAGGTTTTTAATGACTTAATTAAGTAATTAATTAATTAATCCATTGAACACATCCGCCAAATATCTTCTTATTTTAATGTCCCATGACGAACCACTTTAGGTCATGCCTAGGGTAAAACTCACATTCCAAATTCAACCATGGTATCTGATTTTTGATCAGATACTCCATTTAAGAGATATTCCATTTTTCTTGAAAAAATGTGCTTGTGTAGTATAAAATATATTTAATATTTTTATAAAATTAATTATAGTCACAAAGGTCCACAAAATCATGCATCGTCTAAGTGCCTGGCTCTAAAAATATTTATATTTATATTTAAAATCATTATAAGGAAAAAGGGTCTCTACATAGTGGTAGAAATTTTGATAAGTATTTATGACTACCCCCTTCCATTCAGATAAATTTTTCCATCATTTAAACCACTAGCTATAACTAGGGAACCACAAGTGATTTTCTACACTCCATTTTTAAATCTTGTTCCATAACCCACTTAGTCCAACTGTTTGAAAGAGATCAGATTCTTACAAAGACCAGGAATATTACAAACATCCTTAAACATAAGGAAACTTATATTATTCATCTAAACTATAAAATTTCCCTTCCCAACAATTCTAGTGCTTCATTATCCTCTAAATGCAATTTTCCAAATCTTCTAGATACATAATTTGAAATATAACCCTTTTCTCATATGGAATGAAAATATAATCTAAAATATACAATCCATGATTCCTATAGGGCATTAACTCTCAGAGTATATTTTAATTACTCTCAAAATTTGAGTTCTTAAAACTTAACCCCCTAGAAGTTATCCTTCCAGAATTTCCTTTGCTATTATGTCAATATTTTTTGAGACAACCACTTTTACCACATCTCCAACATGTTAAACCATGTATGATAGATTTACTTATACAACTTTCTCTTGTTTTTTATTTTATCCATATTTTACATATTTGAAGTGGTGAGTTCCCTCTTTATTTTTCATTAAATTAATTTCTAAAATGTGCCGGAATCTCCCTCCTATCTAGATCTTCATTAAGAATCATACTTTAGTCATATTTGAATATCTAGTTAGTTTTTCACCAGAGCAACTGCTATTACCATTTCATCCCATGATTCCAGAAATGACAAGAACAAAAGTATAGGCCAAATATAATCCTTGATATTAAGATTCACATACTCAAGATGACTTGATATCATTTTGAAATAATTCACATGATGTGTCATGTACCTTTCTTCCTATATCCTCTTATATTCAATAAACATCACATCAAACAAACTATGTTAAGTACAATAGGCTTATAGTGCATATGTTCAAGGGATTTCATTAAATCTATTGTAATTTTCTTCTCCTGGATGTTCAAAAAAAAAATTCCAGGATAATTACATCATAATCAAACCCAATGCCTTTCTGTCCTGCATTTTCTATCCATCTTTCTCTATAGCTTCTAACTTGACACCCTTTAATGTAATGTCCAAGTTATTTTGGCCGAGCTAGCCTTACAATGAGATTATCTAGAGGCTAAAATATTTCCCATAAAAATTTCCTATCCAAACCATTCCATCATCTGATGTTATTCCTATAACATCCCAAGATTTTAAAAGTAAACACTATGTTCGATAGCGTAAAAAATACGCCCTATCGAGCTTAAACGAACAACTGAATATTTTATTTAAAAGTAACTATTATAACCTATATGTTAAACTGGAGGGTATGAATAAGAAAAACTAATTTATGAAATAAATATAAAGGTCCAAATTAATATAAATTTATTGGTAAATTCTTATAAAATAATAGCACAATTTTTAGTAAAGTATTTTTTTTCAAAAAACTATGTTTTCTTCAAAAATGATTTTTCTTTATTTTTATTGGTGATTATTATAAATAATTTATAAAAATTTCACAGATTTATTTTAAAAAATAAATTTCTTTTTTGAATTCATAATTTCAAAAAAAAAATTAGGATTGATTTTCCATATTTTTTTAAAAATATTGATTTTTCAAGGAATAGTGAAAATGATAATTTTTTATTGGAAACTATATTTTCTTTTAAAGTATTTACATGGTAAAATTATTTATTGGATTATTTTTAAATTTTTATTTGATAATTTTGATTCAAAATAATCCAATTATGGTTTTTGAAATGTATTTTATACTTGAATTTAGTAAAAAACTTTTTATATTTAAAAAAATCATTTTTTTTCAAGAAAAACAGTTTTTTTGTTGCGTTTTTCCGATTTAATTTTAAAATTAAATTCTAAAATTTATGTGTTTTGAATTTTGAAAAATGGATTCTATATTTGGAATTAGTGGGTTCATATTTACTAAATATTTCCCTTTTATTTTTGTTTAATATAAATAGTAACTTGTAATTTCGGTTATCCTGATAAAGGGTAAATTAGGTAATTTAGGTTAAAAATAAAATGATAATAACAAAAAACAATGACCCAAACACTTACATAAATATTTTTAATGAGTTTATCTTGACCATGATCATCCAAGGTTCTAATTTATTAACTTTTGGGGATACTTTGATAAGATTATGACTCGTACAATATTTTTTAATGAAATTTCAAACATGCCACACTCTTGTTTTTAGTAAGTATGATATTTTTAATATAATGTTATCCAGAGGATATGTTTGACTATAAATATTATTTGGGAATCTAATATATTTATACTCATTAAGTTAATTTATTTTTAATTTTTAGTAAATAAATAGTTACCTTAAATTCTTGCACAACACTGACGCAGTAATTATTTAATTAATGAAAAAAATCAAATAAATGATATTAAAAATATTAAAATTAATATAATTTGAGATAATTAATGTTATAAAAAATTTTATAGAAAAAAATGAAATGTTATAGATATAATAAAATATTTTATTTGAATTATAAGTGTTATCTTGATAGTATTAAAGTCAGAGTAATGAATAGTTCTAAAATTGATATTATGGATATTTTATAATAAATATTATTTTATTAAATGTCATAAAATTGATAAAAATATTAAATCTATAAAAGTGATTAAGATAATGTTAAAATCATCAAACATGATCCATTTCTTGGTTTTTTTTCATTTTATAGTAACTATAATAATTCTCAAAGTGTAAAAATCCATATTTTCATGGTAAGAGTTAAAGGGGTTAAATAAGGGTTAAAACCAAAAGATAAGAGTCTAAATATAGTCAAAACTTATCTAATTTTTATTAGATGAGGGTATTTTGATCCATAATAATATTATATTTGAAATTAATATGTTTGGATCCATTTGTAATTAAATTTTATTTTATATTATTTTATTATTTTGAGAAGTTCCAAGAGTGCCCCATCTTTTATAAAAGGGAACACCTTATTCTCATTTATTTACACATAAAAGAATTTTTTTTCATCCAATACCTACCCAAATAGATTCATATAATCCATAAAATAATTATATAGCTATTAGTTTAGATAGAACACCAACCTTAATGGTCTTAAGGTGTTATGAAAAGGAGATTTTCCAAAGAAGATGCATCATTTTTAATCAGGCATTTCTATTTTTTTTATTCTTACACATCCATAAAACCTTCTTCAAACATGATAAAATATTAACTCTAGTATCCTACATATATTTACATTTCATTATGTTAGTGGTATGGCCTATATTTGTAAGATGATGACCTTTTCTGGATTTGTATCAAGCTTGGTTTCAGGTATTCTTTTGCCTTGTATTGAGTATATTTTGTTTAAGTTTTATCTTGGGTTCATTTGGGTGAAAATTTTAGAAAATTTTTAGGATGAAGGGAAGTTCACGATTGGTGCATAGTTTTCCCAAACCGTGTGCCCTAGCCTAGCAAACCATTCAACCCCTCACAAAGAGGGATTGTAAATATGGTGTATGGTTTGTAAAACTGTCCACCCTCTTAGGAGAAACTATGCACCCCAAAAGAGGCACATGGTTAAAGTGCATGGTTTGGAAAACAGTGCACCCCTACCTAGGAAAACATGCATCTGTTTTTAATTAACCCTAAATTTTGTTTTAAAATTCTTGAACCCCCTGTATTAATCCCTGATAAGCTCTAGCTCGACCCTAAACATTCTATCTCATTTTTGGAGGCTCCTGGATGAATTCCTAGAGATCTTGACCTTCTTTCATCATGATTCAAAGGCTATATTGTCCGATATGAACTTCTACGAATATTTATTTTCTTCCCATTTTTATCTCTCTCTCCCTCCCGTTCCTCTTCCTAGATAAAAGAGGGATGTTCATCTCCTATTGGTTCTAGATCTAGATCTAGGGTTGTTAGATCTTGGATCTAGGTTTTAGATCAATATTGTGTTCTTCATCATGGAATTGAACTATCTATTTCCAATTGGGGATTTCTTTTGGGTGATTTCTAATCAAAGAATTGAGGTAGGTGGTCTATTATTCAAATCCCAAAGTATTGATTTCAATTACGTGTATGTAATTGTAGAATTGGTATAAATTTTTTAGAAATTGAATTTATTTAACTTAATTAATTAATTTAGAGAATTAATTAATTAAAGTATTGTGAAATTATGATAATTAATTATTGAATTAATAATTAGGTTATTAATATTCTTGAAATGGATTAATTATTTTTTGAATTAATTAATGATATGTTGACACTGTGAAATTTATTTGATTAATTAAATATTGAATTAATTAATGAAATTTTAAGATTTTGAAATTGATTTGGTTAATTTATTATCAAATTAATTAATTATATAGCGATATTTTTGAATTTAATGGAATAATTAATTGTTAAATTAATTATTGGGTTATTGATATTGTTAAATTGGGCTAATTAATTATTGAATTAATTTATAGAAATTGTTTTGATTATCAAATTGATTAAAATGTATTAATTTATTGTTGAATTAAATAATAAATGTTTTGATTGAGGAATGTGATAACAAGGTTAATTTTGATTTAACTTGAATGATTTGATATATGTGATATATGTTCTTGATTGAGAAATAGTGTGTGGGACACAAACTGATGCTCTAAATACCCATGGGGGTCCTAGTAGTGGAGTTCTAGAACCAAATGCATGTATGTGAATATTTGTATAGGATAGGGACTAATGCTCCAAATACCCATGAGGTGTGCAACATGGACTGATGGTTAATGTTGATTAACCTTTAATGATGTGATTTATGAGATATATGTGTTTGATTGAGAAATGGGGTGTGGGACATAGACTAACACTCCAAATACCCACAAAGGTCCTAGCGTTGGTGTTTTAGGCCCAAATTCATGCATGTGAATATTTATATGGGTCAAGGACTGATTCTCTAAATACCTATGAGGTGTGGGATAGGGATTGATGCTCTAAGTACTAACGGTGTTCTAGACACAATGTTATACACCCATGATATTGGAATTGGACTATGATTACAATTGGACATATTATGAATTGAAATGAAATGGATAATGAAATACCATGTGTAATAGTGAATTATGAATTGTTTATGTGATGTGGTTCAGACTCTGGCATGGTCCAAAAAGGTATTGATAGTTTGAGTGTCCTTAAAAATCCAATAGTTGTGTGGATAAATAAAGAGTAATTGAATAAATGTAAAGTGTTTACTTTATTTATTTTATTTATTCTTTTTAAAATTTCATTCACTATTTTGACTGGAATTTATGTAGACATCATTGGTGGTGGCCTACTGAGTTGTACTCACACCCAATTTAGGATGCCTGATCAGTACCCAAATAAATTTCATGGTTGCAGGACCGGATAAGGGAAAAATCCATATATTAGATGGATAAGTCAGGATGGATCGTGGATAAGGTAACTAATACGGGTTTGGTACCCTCTTGGGAGTTCTCAGTGTCATAATTTATTTTGGGTTTTTCATATTGACACTTGAAACATATTGGAATGACATATCTACTATTTAGTTTTGGATATTGTATTTCCTATTTTGGTCATCATGTGATACTAGTTTATTCTAGTTATTGGTTATATCATTTGTCTATTGTTGATTTATTTTCACTATTTTGATACTTTGATACAGAGGGTATAGTCTCACCATGATTAATATTAGACCCTCACTACTAGTCGGTAGCCTCTGGCATATGGGTAACCACGCTTGAGGTCACGTAGCAAACTGTCTTGGGGTACCGATGTGTGGCACTTGGGTCTGGACGTTACAAAGTATTATCAAAGGAGTTTTCTTTTATTTTTCATTTGTCTTGCTATTTGGGAAAGGTAGATATGATAATAAGATGAGTTGGTACTTATTGAAGAGATTTTTCATTGGAGTATCTAACCCATACATGAGGGTAAAATCTAAGTACCTAGGGTGGGATTGTTGTTATTGATGTGTGTTGTTACAGTTGGTGCTATTTCACCTCGAGTGATGCACATGTGTTGTACTGTGATTATTATTTCTAATATTTTACTAATAATCGAATCATGGATTGGTAATGCATGATAGTTGAGTATTCATGCATCATTCTAGGCACTCAAGATTATTTTGTGACATGCATCATTTTAGGCACACATGGGAAAATGAGTTTTTGAGTAAGTTCTGAAAATTGAAATGTTTTACTTTTTATGTAATTGAAAGGGAAATATGTGATTAATGAGAAATTAAAACTAAAAAATGATTCAAAATATGAATAAATGGGTGTCTAATGTGAAACCTGAATAATGAGAATGAGTTTACCCTTTTTGTTAACCATGAATTTGATGTGGGATGGTTAAGGGTAGTGATAACACCTCGATTCTGACTATGTGGTGGGGTTGGGAAAATGTATTGTTATAGACTATTGTGGATCCTTGTCAATATGTTAAATTTATGTTATGTGTCATGATACATGTGTTTTAAATTGTAGAGATATGCCTGCACAACTATTCTTGTTGAGAGGATGATAGGAGGACTTGGATGGAAATGCTTCTCTAGTAGTAGAGCACAAGGCACTAGTTGTACTGAGTAAGGAATTCATAGATCTATTCCGAGATAACTTTTCTCACTTTATTCAATTTATGGAAAGAGACCAATGGAGGGTTTTTGAAAAACATGTCTGATATGAAGAGGGAGTTATAATTTCACCACCCTTTTAATTTCCCCAAAGAGGGTGGACCTGAGGTAGCTGAGTTCTGGATTGAGTCTATCCAGAATATACTAGACCACTTGGAGTCTCCTTTTGAGAAGAGAGTAAAATTATATTCTTACATGTTACATGATCAGGTGAAGTGATGGTGGGACATTTAGATGCAAGATGAACAGTTAGAAAATATGGAGTGTAAGGACTTTCTAAGGGAAACCTGAAGGAGTCTTCTAGTGGAGGATAAGTGGTTTCTACTAGATGGTCAGGAGGTATGTCTTCTAAGGGAGGAAGCATCATTATAACAGTGTTGACTAGAACAGTAGAAATAACTACTAGGGGAAGGATCAATTACATAGGATCTTACCCAAGTTCCTTTCCACTAGTGCGTCAGGTCGAGCCACTATCATAGCCATTTTCTCTAGACATGGGTAGAGTTCCAATATTGTAGTAAGATAGGATATCTAAAGAGGTTATACAGGAACCCATGGTAGATGGGTAATGATGGAACAACTAGATAGAGCCATAGTGTAGGAAGTAGATCTTCTAAACCTCATCAATCTAGAAGTTGGAGTTCTATTGGTCATGGAAATGGAGGAAGTGGATGTAGAGTTTCTAGGAAAGATTTCCCATATCAGCAGATTGGTGCAGATTAGGGGACTCAAATTACATCATAGGGTGGAGGGGAAGGACATTTACATACTATTCATCCAACTCTTGTGGATATCATGGTTGGAACAACAACAATAATAGGTACTATTCTTTTAGTTTATATTATATATAGTGTCTTATTTGATATAGGTTTCTCTCATTCCTTTATTTTCACACAAAATATGAATGGTTTGTGCCATGTGGTGGAGTTCATGAGTGGGGTCTTGACGATAGATACACCTTTGGCTGTACGGTTGAGATACATCTATTTATGAAAATGGTGTTCTCTCAAGGATGGAGAGCATCATTTTATATGGGATATTTATATTATAGATATGTTAAGATTTGAACTAATTATGGGTATGGAATAGTTGGTAGTGTAATGATCCCACATTTATTATTACCGCAGGAGAGTGGATTTTACGTCTTTTGAGGGTGAAAAATACATTCATCGCGGAGAGTGGGATATCTAGGTGGGCCATGTTGAGACGATTCATTAGAAAATGGGGGAGATCATCACCCAGGTTTCTAGTTTTTTACTAGATGATGGAGGGTTTGAAATAGGATGTCTTTCCACTCGTAATAGACCAGTTTCAGGATGTGTTTCCTAAATAATTCTTAGGGATTTAACATGAGAGATGTGTAATTTACCATTTATCTTATGCCTGGGGATGATCCGATTTCAATTACACTATACATAATGAAACAAAAATAGCTTCAAGAGCTCAAGACCTAGTTATAGGAGTTAGAGGAGTTATAGGATAAGGGATTTATCTGACTGAGTACATCACCACAGGGTTCTATAGTCTTATTTACAAATAAGGATAACGAGACTCTATGCTTGTGTGATGATTACCAGAATATAAATGAGAAGACTCTGAAGAACCAACATCCTATTTTTCATACCGATAATATTTTATACTAGTTGAGAGGATATTGTATCTTCTTGAACATTGACTTGAGATCAAGATATTATCAGTTGAGAGTTTGACCATATGATATACCGAGGAATGCATTCAGAAGAGGGTATGAACTATATGAGTTCATTGTGATGCTATTCAGGCTAATTAACACACCAGTAGTGTTTGTTTCCTTGATGAAAATAACCTTCCATTAGTACCTATATTATTTTGTGGTAGTATTTGTGGATGAAATCTTAGTGTACTCCAAGACTCGTGATGATAATTCCCCACATCTTTACATTGTCCTGAGTATACTTAGAGAGAATTAACTATACGACACGTAATATATGTGTCAGTTTTGGATTTATCAAGTACACTTGTTGGGTCACATCATATCAGAGTAAGGTGTGTTAGTGGACCCAGTGAAAGTCCAAGCAGTTGTTTCTTGGGAGAAACCAAATTTTTTTTTTGATATCCACAGATTTTTGGGATTAGATGGATATTATTAAAGGTTCATCCTAGAATTTTCTTGTTTGGAAGCTCCACTTTCATGATTGAATAAGAATGGGATAATGTTTGATTGGTCAAAATTATGTGATAATGCCTTCCATGAGTTGAATAAGCACTTTACATCGACAACAATATTGATCCTACCCAATCAATGTAAGGAGTATATGGTGTTTTGTGATGCTTTTGGGATAGATATTGGAGCTGTGTTGATGTAGGGAGATCGAGTTGTGCCATATGGGTCTCAGCAGTCGAGGCCACATTAATGGAAAAATCTTATGCACGATTTTGAGTTGGATGTAGTGGTTTATGCTTTAAAGTCTGGTGGTATTATCTATTGGGCTAAAAGTTTACTAGGTATACAGATCATAAGAGCTTGAATTATATCTTTTTTGCAATAATATTTGAATCATTGACAATAGAGATGGGTTGAGTATATGTAGTCATTCCACTTTGATCTAGAATATATGCCTGGAAATGCTAATAGTGTTTCTAATTGTGATGTCCAAACCCAAGTTCCACTAAATGGTGCCCTGATCTGATTGTCCACATTCCCTCAAGCACACCTCCCCATATACCAGAGGGTGCTGACTAGCAGTGAGGGTCTGGTAAGTCAGTATTGGGGAGACTATACCCTCTTTTATTAGAATAAAACACTAATGGAAGCAAACAAAAATAACTAAGTGCGGAATCATATAAATAAAAAAATAATACCATGTCATATGATATTCAAAATAAGATAATACAATACTCAACTAAAAGGTAAACCATTCTATGAAAATGTGAATATCAAGTGTCTTCAATGAAACTAAATTAAATACACAAAAACTCACAATAGGGTCCCGAACTATGTCCAATTCCCTCTCCCATGCTCCAATCCTAAACAAAAACCTCTCCCAGGGCCTTGACCTCATCCTTTTATGCAACAACAAAGTATACTTGGGTGCCGATCAGGCAGCCCGAATAGGGTGTGAGTACAACTCAGTAGGCCACCACCAATGGCGTCTAAAGCAAGTCCAGTAAAAGATAATGTATACAGTTTTATGAAACAATAAATACAATGTATAATTAAATAGTTATCACATTGTCATTTAATATTTAACCACCACATTAGGCTTAGTTTCAATTCATGTTTTCCATTTGAATTATCATTCATTTGGTGATAAATGTCATTCCAAGAACCCCAAATCTCATTGAGTGTAGGTCACCATGCCTAACACTCCATATCTCATTCGGTGTAGCTCGCCATGCCTAGAACCCCATAATCTCAAGCCTGGATAACTATTGGGGAGGAATGCCATGTCCAAGTCCCAACTTATAATCGGTCTAAAAATCCATGTCTAGAACCACAAAAATATCATCCATTTAATCATTCTTAAATTCACAAGAATTATCCCCATTATTTTATTACTAGTCCAATGATTAGTGTACCATTTCAAAGGTCATTAGTTAAATTAACAATTAACTACACACATAACCCATTAATTAATTCATCAATTAACTAATCAATCAACAAAATTCTCATTCCATAATTAATTATTCATAATTAATTATCCATATCAAATATCAACTTTTCATAATTAATTCTCACAATTAATTATCTTTGATCAACATCATGGAATATAATTAATTCTCACAATTAATTATCTTACATAACCAAACATCATTTCATAATTAATTTCCCCCAATTAATTATCTTAACACAATAAATTCAATATATCACCTACAATATCTCAACCCATAACCAATCTCCAAAACAAATATCTATTTTGGAAACCCCCCTTCATTTGTTCCGTGATTCAATTATCAATTGATCACCAAGGAAATCACAAGTCAATTCCACATTTCTAATTACTCCAATTTAGGAAATCAATTATCAAGGGAAGCTATAAAATCCATAAACTCACATTCACATATCAAATCCATGACTATGGGAGTTTGATTTAGACCACCTAACTCATTTTATTAATGAATGTTAGTCTAACATAAATCCCCAAAATTCAAGCGGCACAACATCATTGATCAAACTCTGGATCTAAATTGCTAAACCTAAAATTAAGATCAAAGGCATAAAGATCTTACAAATCTCTATCTAGATCCAAAATACTAGATCTATATCTCAACTCATAGGTTTAGATCCATGGAAATAGTGAAGATATTCCAAAAAAAGATAAAGTATAGATAGAGGAAATAATGGGATAAGCAACAAGATGAAGTCCACTTACATGGAAGAGAGTGGATATTCAATTCAGGATTTTGATCTCAAAGAACAATGTTCGAATCACCTTGGAATCTCTTCAGAAGGATTTGGGATCACCTAGAATTTTTCAAGCCCTATCCAAGGTTGAAATACATAAGTCTTGGGGGTTCGTGTGGTTTTAAAACAGATTTTTGGATATTTAATCCTGTGTGCATGATTTCATGGGAAGGGGCGCAAAGTTATGGAAAACCGTGCAGAAACCGTGCACCAACCATGCGGAACTCTCTTTCCAGGTTTGCACAGTTGGCATGGTTTAGTCTCAATATTTTTAAAATAATGCACAAACCATGCAGACCTCTCTTTATAGGTTTTCATGGTTGGCACGATTTAGCCACACAGTTTGTCAAACCATGCGTAAACAGTGCATAAACCATAATCCGTTAGTTTTTCTTAAAAATTCCCCAAAACGAACCCCAAGCCACTAATAAAAAACAAAGGTACTTAAAAAACTAAAAATGTACCTAAAAACACATCTGAGATGATTCTATATAAGGCCGAGATCTTAGAATATCCCAACCTTATAACAGTTCATGCTTGAGCTGCACTCCCAAACTTCTCTAAGATTCTAAGCCAAAAATATTGGGACATTGAGCCCTCATGTATGCTTCTCATTCACAAGTTTCCTATTAAACACCTCAATGTTTCCATAACACATGAAATAAGGTCATGGTCTTTCCCCATAACACTTTCTCACTGTGACCTAACACACGTATCAGATGCTCCTCAAAGGACGCATCTATCTTGAGGTCAACCTATTCCACATCAATCGCATGAGAATGGTCTTGGTGATAATGCTGTAGTTGTTACACATGGAAAATATCATGCATAGAACTGAATTTATATGGAAGGGCTAATCGGCACACCACCAGACCAATTCTCTCAAGTACCTAAAAATTTCCTACAAACATAGGCATCAACTTTCCTTGCCTTCGTATCCTATAGTGACCCAATATAGGCAACACCTGAACGAATACACAATTGCCCTCCGTAAACTCTAGAGGGCATCTCCATCTATCATCACACAAATTCTTCCTACTCCAAGTCGTATCAATACATTTTCAAATCAACAACACCTTCTCCAATGTTTCTAGAACAAGACTCAGTCCCAATAGCTCTGACTCAACCACTTCTAACCAACATAGCGGTGTTCTAAAAGGTCTACCATAAAGTTACTCATATGGTGCCATTTGTATAGTTTCCTAATAATTATTGTTATAGGTTAACTCCAATAAAGATAATTGATTCTCCCAAGAACCACCAAAGTCAAGCACACATGTTTGCAACATATACTCTAACACCTGTATAGTATGCTTCGACTACCCATTTGTCTGTGGGAGGAAGGAAATACTTAAATAAACATTTATACCAAGAACCTTATATAAGCCCTTACATAAGCATGAAGCAAAGCATGAATCCTGATATGAAACTATAGTCTGTGGCACCCCATGCAAACGAACTATCTCTCATACATACAATTCTCCCAATTGTTATACTATAAATGTTTCCCTGATATGAAAGAAATGTGCTACCTTCAGTAGTCAATCCAAAATGACCCAAATAAAGTCATTCTTCCTAAGTTTCTTTGAAAGTCCTACCATGAAATCCATAGTCATTTCATCCCACTTCCATTCTAGAATAGACAATGGCTGTAATAGGCCCCCAGGTCATTGATGCTCTGCCTTCACCTGCTGACAGGTGAAACATCTTGTTACAAACCCTACTATCTCCTTTTTCATTCCTGACCACTAAAAATATTATCATAGGTCACGATACATTTCCCCCCCAGGATGTACCACTCACTTTGAGGCATGAAATTCTCGCATGAGTTCTTCTCACATACTTGTAAGAACAACAACCCAATTTTTCACATAGATGATCTCATCCTCATCTATTATCCAGTCTGAAGGTGTATCCTCACCTTCAAGGATTTCCCTTAAGTCTAAACACTCATGATCCTTATAATACCTATCCCTAACCCATCTTAATATTGTAGACTGAACTATTATAGAAACCAGGGTCATCCTCTCATGACTCTCCTAAACTACAACATGCATTTCAGCCAGAAAATTCATCATCTTCCACTACGCACTCGACTCATGTACCTACTAAGTCTGGGTTTTCCTGTTCAAGGAATTAGCCACACTATTCCCCTTTATGGGTTTATATTCCAGTTCAAAATCAAAGGACTTCATATACTCTACCCATCCGTTCTACCAAAAAATTAAGTCGTGTTATGAAAATATATACTTCAAGATTTTGTGATCTGTAAAAACTCTAAAATTTTTACCCAAAAGATTGTGTCACTAACACTTAATAGCATAAACCACTACTGCCAACTTGAGGTCATGAATAGGGTAATTAAATTCATGTGACCTCAACTGTTGAGACCCATAAGCAATGACTTGATCCCCTTACATCAACACATCTCCGATTCCGATCCCATAAGCGTCACAATACACCGTGTACTCCTCACCCAACTCAGGTAACATCAAAATTGGTGCTGATGTCAAGTGTTTCTTCAAATCTTGGAAATCATTCTCACATGCTTCTATCAAGTCAAACTTTATCCCTTTATTTTTCAAACCTGAAAGTGGTGCTGCAAGTTGGAAAAAGTCCTAGATGAAACTCCTATAATATCTAGCTAATCCCAAAAATCTTAGAATATAAAAAAAATTATTGGGATACTCCCAAGAAACCAATGCCCGCACTTTATCTGGGTCCACTTCCACACCTTCTTCCAAGATGATGTTCCCCAAAAAGTGTACCCTATCAATTCAAAACTGACATTTAGATAGCTTGGTGTAAATCCGATGCTCTCTTAGTGTACCCCAGACAATGTCAAGATATTGCCCATGATCATCACGAGTCTTAGAGTACACCAAGATGTAATTAAAAAACACCACCACATATTGATATAAGTATGGATGAAAGATCCTATTCATCAAGGCCATAAATACTGCTGGAGAATTTGACAACACAAATAGTATTAAAACAAACTTATAAAGGCCATACCTACTTTTGAAAGCAGTTCTTGGTATATCAGAAGTCCGTAATCTCACCTGTTGATATCCTAATCTCAGATTGATCTTTGAGAACAAAAAATCCCCCATCAGCTGGTTAAATAGATCATTGATACGTGGAATAGGATATCAGTTCTTCATGATCATTTTATTCAACTTCTGGTAATCGAAACACAAGCGTAAACTCATGTCATCCTTCTTTTCAAAAAATACAGGTGATCCCCAAGGCAACATACATGGAAGGATAAACCCTTTATCCTCCAACTCCTACAACTGTGTTTTTGAGCTCTTGAAGCTCAGTTAGTGCCATTATGTAAGGTGGAATAGATACAGAATCATCCACTGACATGAGCTTAATAATGAATTCCACATCTCTCTTAGGTGTTGACCTTAAAAAGTCTCCAAGAAAGACATCCCAAAATAGTTCTACTACTGGTGGAAGGACATCTTTCCTACCACTCCCATCATCCAAAAAAAGACTAGAAAATTGGGCTATGAGCTCTTCTAGTTGCTGATTAATTGGCCTAGCTCAACCTGCATGGATATCCCATTCTCTATGATAAACATACTGGTTACCCTTAGGAGATACAAAGGTCACTCTCCTATGGTAACAATCTATATGGGCTCGAAATGTGACTAGATATTCCAAACACATAATTAGGTCAAAGCCTGTTATATCAAGGACATATATATCCTAAAGAAAAAGATACTCTCCGATCTCTAGAAAAAATTACTTTCTTAAATAGATATCCCTAGACCGTGTTCCCAATGGTGTATCGATATTCATCACCCTGCTTATAGACTCCAACTCCAGGATTAAACCATTAACAATATTTTCAGATATAAAGGAATGAGAGGAACTAGTATCAAACAAGGTAGTAGATAAAGTAGAATCAACTAGAATTGTACCTCTCACTATTGATGATCCAACATCTCTCTCCACAAGTGTAGGCTGCACTGCATGTAACTATCCTACCCCTCTTCCCTATGGTGTCAACTGAATCCATCGAGTAGAACCACTATAATGATATGGGATCTCATACCCTGAAACACCATGTCCACTACCTATATCGCCTCTACCATTAGAGTTCTAACTACCAGAACTATATGGTGTGGAAGACCCCCTTCCCACAATCTGACTTTGAGAAACTTCTCCCGCAGCACTAGCTTACCGTTGTTTCGTGCAGAACTTTTGTAGGTGCCCCATCTTTCCACAAAACCGACACTCCACTGGTGGTTGAGGACAATGTGTACGATAGTGTCCCTACCTACCGCACTGATGGAAAATATCACGAGTAATATCTGGTGAAACTGTTCCTCCTATCTATATATCTTGCTTTCCACTATCCTGATTATGGTTCTTGTAACGACGCTTCTTTCTCTTGGAAGGCACACTCCCTGATCGTCTAAGGATAAATACATGTCTAGTACTAGAAGCCTCATTCTGGTTCCCATTTTAAATGAGATCTTGATTAACCACTTTTGATAACTTCTTAAGCCTAAAGATATTCACTTGAGACTTAATTTTACACCTAAGTCAATCCTGAAATTATTTTATCGAAGAATCCTCATTTGCTGGTAAAGTTGGAGAAAAATGTTGTAAGTTTGTGAAACATTAAAAATAATCCATTATGGACATAATTCCTTAGGTTAGGTTCATAAAATATAAATCCTTATCTTGTCTCAGTGTCTCTAGATATAAGTTCTCTAAAAACTTCTCAAAAAATTCCTTCCATAACATCTCATCAGTTTGTCCAGATCGTACCAGAATGTCCCACCAGCACTTCACTGAACCATGTAGCATATAAGCAGCCAACTTGACCCTCCTCCCATCCAGATTCTCCAAGTGGAGAATTATCATATCTATGGATTCAATCCATAATTCATCTCCCTTAGGTCCACACCCTCTCTAGTAAAAGTATAAGGGTGTTATAGCTAAAACTCCCTTGTCAACTTAGATATGCTTTTCAGAACCCGCCCTGGGTCACTCTCCATGAATTGCATGAAATGATCAAAGTTCTATCAGAAATTCTCCCCTTCCTTCTCTGATTCCAATAATGGCGCCTTTAGTTCCATATCTGGAATTTTTTCCGGGCCATACCCCTTGGTCTCTCCCTCAATAAGAGTTTTGGAGGTATATTTATACAAATCCAAACACACGCCTTAGGTCTCATAATGCAACCTTATAACATTTATGTAAGAGGAGAAACTAATACACCAAGTTTCAACATGTTATTCTCCCTTTTCTTCTTGCCACATGGTCAACACTGAGGAATTATCACTTCCCATAACCATACTACTCCTAGGTCTTGGTTAACAAGGGTAAATATATTCTCATTAATTAATTATTCCATTAATTAATCACATTATCTCATATTAATTAATTAATTAATTAATAAATTAATCATACTCATTTAATCAATCAAGTTTCTCATTAGAAACCCATTTATTTTCCTTTTTCATCATTATTTCAATCTCACAACTAGGAAAAACAGTTCAAGTTCCAAAATTCACCCATAACCCATTTTTCCCAGGAGTGCCTAGAATGATGCATGTCACAAAAACCATGAGTGCCTAGAATGATGAATGAAGACTCAATTATCATGCCTCTTTAGTCCATGAATAAAAATTCCACAACTGTAAAAACAAATATCACATCACACCACAAGTGAATCACCCAAGGTGGAATAATATCCAAATATAACAACAAAAAACAATCACAATAATACCACCCTGAGTACATGGATTTTCCCCTGTAGATGGGTTTGCAACTCCCATGAATGAGATCATTACCAAGCCTCTAATCTTCCTAATCTCATGTTTACCTTTCCCAAAATAGTAATAAAAAATAAGAATAATGAAAGTAAAACTCCTCTGATACCACTTTATGACGTCCTAACCAGGGTGCCACTAAACGGTTCTCTGAGCCGGTTGGCCACATTCCCTCAAGCATGGATCCCTGTACACCAGAGGGTGCCGTCTAGGAATGGGGGTCCAGTAAGTTAATCTTTGGGAGACTATAACCTCTTTTATCAGAATAAAACACCAACAAAAGAAAATATAAATAACCAAGTACCAAAGCATATAAATTACCAAAATAATACCATGTAATATGATATTCAAAACAAGATAATACAATACACAACTAAAAGTTAAAACATTCTATGACAATGAAAATTTCAAGTGTATACAATAAAAATAAAATTAAAGACACAAAGACTCCCAAGAAGGTCCCGAACCACATCCGGTTCCTTTTCCCATGCTTCAATACCAAACAAAAACCTATCCTAGGGCCTTACCCTTATCCTGTACTACAACAAAAAAGTCTACTTGGGTTCCTATTAGGCACCCCAAATAGGATGTGAGTACAACTCAGTAGGCTACCACCAATGGTGTCTAAAAAAATTCCGGTCAAAAGATAGTGTATGCAGTTATATGAAGCAATAAATACAATGACTAATTAAACAGTTATCACATTGTCATTTAATCTTTAATCATCACATTAGGCCCATTTTCAATTCATGTTTTCCATTTGAATCATCATTCATTATTATAATTAATTTGATGTTGAATGTTATATCAAGAACCCCAAATCTCATTGAGTATAGGTCTCCATGCCTAACACTTCATATTTCATTCGGTGTAGGTATTCATGCCTAGCACCCCATAATATCAAGCTTGGATAACTATTGGGGAGGAACACCATGTTCAAGTCCCAACTTATAATTGGTCCAAAACGCCATGTCTAGTACCACAAAAATATAATCCATTTAATCATTATTTAATTCACAAGAATTAGCCACATAATTTCATTAATAATCCAAAAATTAGTTAAACATTTTAAAGGCCATTAGTTAACTCAACAATTAACTAAGCAAATAACCCTTTAATTAATTCATCAATTAATTAATCAATCTACACGATTCTCATTCCATAATTAATTCTTCACAATTAATTATCCATATCAAATATCAACATGTTATAATTAATTCTCACAATTTATTATATTTGATCAACTTGATAGAATATAATTAATTCTCACAATTAATTATCTTACATAGCCAAAAATAATTTCATAATTAATTTTCCCCAATTAATTATCTTAACACAATCAATTAAATATATCATTTATAATATCTTAACCTATAACAAATCTCCAAAAAAAATATCTATTTGGGAAATCTACCTTCGTTTTTTTCGTGATTCAATTATGAATTGATCACCTAGGGAATCAAAAGTCAATTACACATTCCTAATTACTCGAATTTAGGAAATCAATTATCAAGGGAAGATAAAAAATTCATAAAATAAAATTCAAATATCAAATCCATGACTTTGAGAGTTTTATTTTGACCACATACCTTGGTTTAGTGATGGATGTTAGCCCAATAGAAATCCCCAAAATTTGAGTGGCACAACATCATCGATCAAGCTCCAGATATAAATCCCTAAACCAATAATTAATACCAAAGGCATCAAGATCTTACAAATCTAGATCTAGATCCACAATCCTAGATCTAGATTTCAACTCATAGGTTTAGATCCATGGAAGTAGTAGAGATCTTCAATGAAAAGATCAAGGATAGATAGAGGAAAAAATGAGAGAAGCAATGGGATGAAATCCACTTACCATGAAGAGAGAGGATCTTCAATCCGGGATTTTTATCTCGAAGAAAAATGTTTGAATCACCTTGGAATCCCTCCAAAAGGATTTGGGATCACCTAGAATTTTTCAAGCCCGATCCAAGGTCAAAATATGGGAGTATCAGGGGGTTGGGTGGTTTTAAAACTGATTTTCAGATATTTAATCCCGTGTGCACAGTTTCCTTGGTAGGGTTTCACGGTAAGGGAAAACAATGCGCCAACCGTGTGGACCTCTCTATCCAGGTTTGAATTGTTTAGTCGCATGGTTTTTCAAACCTGGAAAAAACCGTGTGGACCTCTCTGCCCAGGTTTGCATGGTTAGAATAGTTTAGTCACACAGTTTTTCAAACCGTGCACAAATTGTGCGTAACCCACTATCCATTATTATTTCATAAAAATTCACCCAAACTCACCCCAATAAACTACTCTAAAACAAAGTTACTTAAAAACCTCAAAAATTACCTGAAACTCACCATAGATGACTCCAAAAAAGGCTGGGATCTTACAATATCCCCACCTTATAACAGATCATCCTCGAGCTGCACTCCTGACCTTCTCTAAGATTCCGAGCCAAAAAGATTAGGCCATTGAGCCCTCTCGTCTGTTTCCCATTCCCAAGTTTCCTCTTTAACACTTTCATGTCACTATAACACATGAACTAACGACATAGTATTTCCGCGTAAAACTTTCTCACTGGGACCCAACACACATATCAGATGCTCCTCGAAGGATGCATCTATTTTGAGGTCAAACTCTTCCGAATCAATCAAATGAGAAGGGTTAGGGTGATACCTCCATAGTTACAACACATGGAAAACTTCATGCATAGTTCTGAATTTCTGTGGAAGGGATATTCGGTTCGCCACCGGCCCGATTATCTCAAGTACCTCAAAAGGTCCTACAAACCTGGGCGTCAACTTGCCCTACCTCCATATCCTGTGGTGACCCAATCTAGTCAACACTAAAAGGAATTCAAAATCTACCTCTGTAAACTCTAAGTGTCATTTCTGTCTATCATCATATGACTTATGCCTAATTTGATCCCTAGCCATATGTTTTCGAATCAACTGCACCTACTCCTATGTATCCTTAATGAGACTCGGTCCCAAAATATCCGACTCACCCACTTCTAACCAACATAGAGGTTATCTACAAGGTCTACCATAAAGTACCTCATACAGTTCAATCTGTATAGTTTCTTGATAACTATTTTTATAGGAAAAGTCCACTAAAGATAATTATTTCTCTCAAGAACCACCAAAGTCAAGAACACATGCTCATAGCATATCCTCTAACACCTATATGGTATGCTTCGACTGCCCATCTATCTGTGGGTGGAAGGACGTACTTAACAAAACCTGTATACCAAGAACCTTCTGTAAGTCCTTCCAAAATCATGAAGTAAAGCGCAAATCGTGATATGAAACTATAGTCCATGGCACCCCATGGAAACAAACTATCTCTCGTACATACAGTTCTTCCAAATTTTCTACTATAAAGGTTTCCTTGATAGGAAAGAAATGTTATACCTTCGTTAGTTGATCCACAACAACCCAAATAGAATCATTATTCCTAAGTGTATTTTTAAGTCCTACCATGAAATCAATAGTCATGTCATCCCACTTCCATTTAAAAATAGGAAATGACTATAATAGGCCTCCATGTCATTGATGCTCTGCCTTCACCTACTGACAGGTGAAACATCTTGTTACAAACCCTACTATCTCTATTTTCATGCCTGGACACCAAAACTATCCTCGTATTTCATGGTACATTTTTGTCACCCCAAGATGTACCATCCACTTTGAGGCATGAAATTATTTCATGAGTTTCTCTCACATACTTGTAGGTGAAACAACCCGATTTTTCACATATATTATCTCATCCCCATCCATTATCAAGTCTGAAGGTTTCTTCCCACCTTCAAGGATTTACCTTAAGGTTAAACACTCCAGATCCTCATACTACGTGTCCCTGATCAATCTCAAGAGTGTAGACTCCACTACTATATAAACCAGAGTCATCCTCTTCTGACTCTCCTAAACTACAACATGCACTTCAACCAACAAAGTTATCATCTTCTACTATACACTCGAAACATGTACCAAATGAGACTGAGTTTTCCTGCTCAAGGAATCAGCCACACTATTCCCTTTTCCAGGTTTATATGCCAGTTCAAAATCAAATGACTACATATAATCTACCCATATTCACTACCAAAGATTCAAGTCGTGTTTTGAAAATTTATACTTCAATATTTTCTGATCCATAAAAAATATAAGCTTTTTACCCAAAAGATAGTGTTGCTAATACTTAAGAGCATAAACCACTGCTGCCAACTCAAGGTCATGTGTAGGGTAATGTTTTTCATGTAACCTCAACTTATGAGACCCATAAGAAATGACTCGATCCCTTTTCATCAACATAGCTCCACGTATAATCCTAGAAAACTCAAAATACACCGTGTAATACTCACCCGAATAAGGTAAGATCAAAATTTGTGCCGATGTCAAGCGATTCTTCAACTCTAGGAAAGAATTATCACATGATTCTATCCAATAAAACTTTATCCCTTTCTTTTTCAAACCTAAAAGAGGTGCTTCCAATCATAAATATTCCTAGATGAACCTCCTGTAATATACATATAATCCCAAAAATCTTCAGATATCAAAACAATTCTTGGGATGCTCCCAAGAAACCACTACCTACACTTTTTCAGGGTCCACTTCCACACCTTCTTCTGAGATGATGTGCCCCAAAAAGTGTACCCTATCAATCCAAAACTGACATTTAGATAGATTGGTATATAATCGATGATCTCTTAGTGTTCCCTGGATGATGTCAAGATGTTGGGAATGATCATCATGAGTCTTAGAGTACACTAAGATGTCATCCAAAAACACCACCACAAACTTATCTAAGTATAGAGTAAATATCCTGTTCATCAAGGAAATAAATACAGCTGAATCATTTGTCAACTGAAATGGAATTACACCAAACTCATAAAGTCCATACCTACTTCTAAAAGCAGTTCTTAGTATATCAGAAGTCCTTACTCTCACATGATGATACCTTGATCTCAGATCAATCTTTGAGAAAACAAAATCCCCCTTCAACTGGTCAAATAGATCATCAATACATGGAAGAGGATATCGGTTCTTCACAACCATTTTATTAAACTTCTGATAATCGACACACTAGCATAAAATCCCATTGTCCTTTGCAAACAATACAGGTGATACCCAAGGGGACATAATTGGATGGATAAACCCTTTATCCTAAAACTCCTCCAAATGCACTTTGAGCTCTTGAAGATCAGTCAGTGCCATTCTTTAAGGTGGAATACATACCAGATCAACCCCCAATATGAGCTCAATAGTGAATTCCACATCTCTCTCAGGTGGAAACCCTAAAAAGTATTCAATAAAGACATCCTGAAATAGTTCTACTACTTGTGGAAGGAGGTCTTGCCTACCACTCCCATCATCTAGCAAAAGACTAAAACTTGGGATATGATCTCTCCTAGTTTCTGAGTAATTGGACCAGCTCAGATTTCATGGATATCCCATTCTCCATGATGAACATACTATTCACCCCTAGGAGATATAAATGTCACTCTCCTACGGTAATAATCTATGTGGGATCGGTATGTGACTAGCCAGTCTATACCCATAATCAATTCAAATCCCGTTATATCAAGAACATAGATATCCCAAAGAAAACGATACTCTCCGATATCTAGAAAACATTATTTGCATAAACAGATATCCTAGGACTGTGTTCCCAATGATGTATCAATATTCATAACCCCGCTTACGGACTCCACCTCCAGGCTCAAACCATTAAAAATATTTTCAGATATAAAGGAATGAGAGGAACTAGTATCAAACAAGGCAGTAGCTAAAGTAGAAGAAACTAGAATAGTACCTTTTATTATCGATGGACCAGCCTCGCTCTCCACAAGTGTAGGGTGAACTGTATGTAACTATCCTTCCCCTCTTCCCGGTGGTATCGTCTGACTCCCTTGATTACCACCACTCTAATGATATAGGCACTCATACCCTAAAGCACCATTTCCACCACCTCTACCACCATTTCCCATAAAGCTCCATCTTCTAAAACTATATGGTGTAGAAGACCCCTTCCCACACTCTGACTCTGATTAGCTACTCCCTTAGCACCGACTCGCCACTACTTCTTGCAGAAATTCTATAGGTCCCCCATCTTTTCACAAAACCGGCACTCCACTGGTGGTCAAGGAAAATGTGTACGATAGTGTCCCTACCTACGACACTGGTGGAAAACCACATGAGTAAGATCTAGTGCAATTGTTCCTCCTAACTTTCCACCTTAATTTCCACTATCCTGACTAAGGTTCTCGTAACGATGCTTCCTGCTCTTAGAAGGCACACTCCCTGATCATCCAATGACATCTACCTATCCAGTACTGGAAGCCTCCTTTAGGCTACCCTCTGAAATTAGATCCTGATTAACCACTTCTGATAAATTCTTCATCCTAAAGATATTCACTCAGGACTTATTTTCACACCTAATTCCGTCCTAAAATCATTTGGCTGAAGAAGCCTCATTTTCTTCCAAATATGGAGAAAAATTCTATAAGTTCATGAAACGTTCATCAAAATCCATTATGGATATGATTCGTTGGGTCAGGTGCATAAAATATGAAGCCTTCTATTTTCCCAATTTCTTTGGATATAAGTGCTCTAAGAACTCCTCCAGAAAGTCCATCCATAACATTTCATCAGTTTGTAAATATCATACCTGAATGTCCCACCAGTGATTTACTGAACCTCATAGAAAATAAGAATCCTACTTGACCCTCCTCCCAGCTAGAGTCTCTAAATGGTCAAGCATCATCTCTATGGATTCAATCCATAATTTATCTCCATCAGGTCCACCCTCTCCAATAAAAGTAGGAGGGTGCTGTATCTGAAACTCTCTTGTTTACTCAGACATGTTTTTCACAACCTGACCTGGGTCTCTCTCCATGAATTGCATGAAATGAGAAAAATTATCATGGAAATTCTCCCCTTCCTCTTTAGCTTGCACCAATGGTGCCTCTAGTTCCCTATCTAGAAGTTCATTCCAGGCCATACCCCTCAGTATCTCCCTCAAAAAGTGCCATGGATGCATATCTCTACAAATCCAAACACATTTTTTAGGTCTCATAACACAACCTTATAACATTTACATAATAGGAGAAACTAACACACCAAGTTTCAACATGTTCTTTCCCTTTTTTTCTCACCATACGGTTAACACTATGGCCTTATTACTACCCTTAACCATCATAATCACAGGTCTTGGTTAACAAGGGTATATACCTTCTCATTAATTAATTCAACCATTAATTAAACACATTATCTCAAATTAATTAATTTAATAATTAACTAATTAATCATACTCATTTCATTAATCAAGGTTCTCATTAGAAACCCATTTATTCCCATTTTTCATTATTATTTCAATCTTAGAACTTGGAAAAATAGTTCAAGTTCAACAACTTACCCATAAACCATTTTTCCTATGAGTGACTAGAATGATGCATGTAACAACCTTGAGTTCCTAGAATGATGCATGCAGACTCAATTATCGTTCCTATTTAGTCCATGAATAAAAATTACACAAATTTCAAAACAAACATCACATTAAACCACAAGTGTATCACCCAAGGTGAAATAATATCCAACTGTAACAACAAACGACAATCACAACAATCCCAACCTAAGTACTCATATTTTCCCCCATACATGGGTTTGCAACTCCCATGCATGAGCTAATTACCAAGACCCTACTCTTCCTAATCTCTTTTTTTACCTTTCTCAAAATAGTAAGACAAAATAAGAAGAATGAAAATCAAACTCTTATAATACCACTTTGTGATGTACAAACCTGGGTTCCACTAAATGACACCCTGAGCCGGTTGGCCACATTTCCTCAAGTGTAAATCCCCGTATGGTAGAGGATTCTGAATAGAAACAAGGGTTTGGTAAGTTAGTATTGGGGATATTATACCCACTTTTATTAGAATAAAACACCAACAAAAGCAAACAACAATAACCAATTAAGGAAGTGTATAAATAACCAAAACAATACCATGCCATATGATTTTCAATAAAATAGGATACAATACTCAACTGAAAGGTAAAACATTCTATGAGAATTCAAATGTCAAGTTTCTAAAATGAAACTAAAAGTAAAGGAAAAATGACTCCCAAGAGGTTCCCAAACCACATCTGGTTCCCTCTCCCATGCTCCAATACCAAACATAAACCTATCCCAGTGCCTTGCCCTTATCCTGTCCTGTAACAACAAAGTCTGCTTAGGTGCCGATCAGGAGGCCCGAATAGGGTGTGAGTATAACTCATTATTACAAAACCATTGGTGTCTAAAACAAGTCCAATAAAAAGATAGTGTATGCAATTTTATGAAGAAATAAATACAATTCACAATTAAACGGTTATCACATTGTCATTTAATCTTTAATCATCACATTAGGCCCAGTTTCAATTCATGTTTTCCATTTGAATCATCATTCATTATTATCATTCATTTGGTGTTGAAGGTCATGTCAAGCACCCCAAATATCATTGAGTGTAGGTCTCCATGCCTAACACTCTATATCTCATTTGATGTATGTCCTCATGCCTAGAACCCCATAATCTCAAGCTTGGATAACTATTGGAGAGGACAACCATGTCCAAGTCCCAAATTCTAATTGGTCTAGAATGCCATGTCTAGCACCAAAAAAATCTCATCCATTTAATCATTATTTAATTAAAAAGAATTATCCACACCATTTAATTACTAATTCGACGATTAGTTAAACATTTCAAAGGACATTAGTTAACTCAAAAATTAATTAAGAACATAACCCTTTAATTAATTCATCAATTAATTAATCAATCAATATGATTATCATTCCATAATTTTCTTCACAATTAATTATCCATATCAAGTCTAAACTTTTCATAATTAATTCTCACAATTAATTATATTTGATCAAAATCATGGAATATAATTAATTCTCACAATTAATTATTTTACATATCCAAACATCATTTCATAATTAATTTCCCCCAATTAATTATCTTAACACAATCAATTAAATATCTCATTTACAATATATCAAACCATAACCAGAATCCAAAACAAATATCTATTTGGGAAACCCCCTATAATTTTTTCCTTAATTCAATTATTAATTGATCACCAAGAAAATCACAAGTCAATTCCACACTTTTAATTACTCTAATTTAGGAAATAACTTATCAAGGGAATCTAGAAAATCCATAAACTCAAATTCACATATCAAATCCATGACTATGGGAGTTCTATTCAGACCACCTAACTCGTTTTATTGATGGATGTTAGCCTAGCATAAATCCCTACAATTTTAGTGGCACAATGTTGTCGATCAAGCCCCATATCTAAATCCCTAAACCAAAAATTAAGATCAATGGAATAAAGATCTTAAAAATATATATCTAGATCTAGAATCCTATATATAGATCTCAACTCATAGGTTTATATCCATGGAAATGGTGTAGATATTCCATGAAAAGATCAAGGATATATAGAGGAAATAATGAGAGAAGAAACAAGATGAATTCCACTTACCAGGATGAGAAAATATATTCAATCCGGGCTTTCGATCTTGAAGAACAATGCCCAAATCACCTTAGAGTCCCTTAAGAAGGATTTGGGATCACCTAGAAATTTTCAATCCCAATCCAAGGTCAAAATATGGGAGTCTTGGGGGTTTGGGTGGTTTTAAAATAAATTTTCAGATATTTAATCCTGTGTGCACGACTTCCTGGGTAGAGGCACATGGTTAGGGAAAACCTGTGCACAAACCATGTAGACCTCTCTGTCCTAGTTTTCACTATTGACATGGTTTAGTCACATAGGTTTTCAAATCATGTGAAAACCATGTAGACCTCTCTACCTAGGTGTTCATGGTTAGCATAGTTTAGTCACACAATTTTTCAAACTATGTGCAAACCGTGCACAACCCACCATATGTTAGTTTTTCTTAAAAATTCATCCAAACGCATCCCAAGACACTAATCCAAAACAAAGGTTCTTAAAAACCTAAAAAGTACCTAAAAACTCACTCAAGATAACTCTAGAAAAGTCTGGGATCTTACAGTAATGCTTTAAGTTGGAAAACATAGACTCATGCCGTTTAGGAGTCTAGTGTTGAGTGTAAGATGATGACTTTATTGGATGAGATTTATGTTGTTGTTCATTAGAACCAGGAGTGGATGACTCTTGTTTCAATTTCAATGGAGTCTACACTTTTGAGATGGATTAGAGATTAACAATATTAATATCCAGGTTGTCTGTCCTTTTGGGAAAGCCTTGATACTGGGGAGTCACCTTCCGATTGGATCATATATGAGTGTGGGATCATCTATGTCAGGAATTGGGTTGTTGTGCCTATGAGTATGTGAGAAGAGTTGATGAGTAAATTTCATGCCTCAAATTGGGTGGTGCATCTTGGTGTGACCAAAATGTGATTGGACATGAAAAAGGATATTGTAGGGTTTGTGACATGTTGATACACCTTTCAATAGGTGAAGGCCAAGAATAAATGACATTGCGGTTTACTACAGTCATTTACCATTAAAAAATGGAAGTGGGACGAAGTTAACATGGACTTTACGGTGGGTCTCCTGAGAATGACTCATAATAATGATGCTATTTGGGTGATTGAAGATTGTTTTACTATGGTAGAACATTTCTGGCCAGTACGAGATACTTTCTTAGTGGATCAGTTGGGATACATGTATGTTTGATAGATAGTCCATCAATATAGGGTTCCACAGAATATTGTTTCAAACTCTGACTCACATTTCAATTCGCTCTTCTAGAAAGGCCTACAGAAGGCTCTTGGTACAAATGATTTATTGAGTATGAATTTCCACATACAAACAGATGGGAAATTAAGATGTACTATATAGGTTCTTGAGGATATGCTTTGAGAATCTATCATATAATTTGGTGGGTCTTGGGAGAAGCACCTAGTCCTGGTGGAGTTTTCCTATAACAATAGTTTTTAGGAAACTATTCATATAGAACCATACGAGGATATTTATAAGAGGCCATTAAGATCACCTCTATGATGGATGGAGGCAGGTGAGTTGGAACTGTTGGGACCAAGTCTTATTTATGAGACATTGGAGTAGGTTTAGTTGATTTGGAATCATATGGATACAAATCAGAGCATACATAAGTTTTATTCAGATATATGTTAATGATCCCTAGAGTTTATATAGGGTGATCATATATTCCTTCGGGTGTCACCTAGATTAGGACACTGCAGGATATAGAGGTAGGGAAATCTAGTGCACAAGTTCTTTGGACTGTTTGAGGTTGTAGAGAGAAGCGAGCTAGTGGCATAGTGATTAACTCTTAATAGAGATATAGTTCTATGCCCGATGTTTTCCATATTTCATAACTTCAATGGTATCACCCCAACCCTTCTCATGTTATTGAGGTTAATGATATTGAGATTGATATTGATTCATCATTTAAGGAGCATTTTATACATTTGTTGGAGCATAGTTTGAAAATGTTGTAGGGAAATACCATGACGATAGTTCATGTATTGTTGAAACATAGATGTGTTTAGGAGGAAACATGGGAAAGATAAGTAGATATGTAGGCTAATTGTCCTGATATTTTTACCTCAGAGTATTAGGAATTCTTGGGATTATAGCTTGAGGAAGATCTATTATAAGATGGGGGAGATTTTAAGATCCCGAACGTTTTGAGAGATTTATTGATCTTGGTTTTAGGTACTCTTTTTCTTTGGTTTGAGTGTTTTTTTTGAGTTTTATCTTGGGTGTGTTTGGGTTAAATTTTGAGAAAATTAAAAGGATGAAGGGAATTACGTGGTTGATGCATGGTTTTCCCAAACCATATGCCCTAGACCAGAAAATTGTACAACCCCACACATAGAGGGCTTTCATGGTTGGTTCACAGTTTTTCAAACCGTTGACCCTATTAGGAGAAACTATGAACTCCCTATAAGAGGCACACAATTAAGGTTCATGATTTGGAAAACCGTGTTCCCCTACCCAGAAAACCATTTATGAGTTTTTAAGTAACCCAAAATCTTGTTTTAAATTTTTTGAACCTCCCGTATTAACCTCTAATTGGACCTTGATCAACTGTAAACATTCTATCTTGTTTTTGGAAGATCCCAAATGAATTCCTATGGATACCAACCTCCTTTATTTGCAATTAAAAGTCTAGATTGTCAAATCTACACCTCTCCAGGTATATATATTCTTCCCATTTATATCTCTATCCCACTGAGTCTTCTTCCCTGAAAAAAGAGTGATTTATCCACTGTTGGTTCTTGATATAGATCTCAGGTTGCTAGATCTTGATTCCTTTGATCTTAGATATAGGTTTTAGATCTAGATAGTGTTAGTCATTATTGATTTGAACTATCCAATTCAAATTGGGGATTTCTGTTGGGTGATCTCGCATCAAAGAATTGAGGTAGGTGATCTATTATTCAAATCCCAAAGTCTTGATTTCAATTACATGTATGTAATTATTGAATTGATATATAATTTTTAGCAATTGAATTTCATGAATTGAATTAATTAATTTGGGGAATTAATTAATTAAAGGATTATGAAATTGGAATAATTAATTATAGAATTAATTATTGGGTTGTTGAGGTTGTTGAAATAGATTAATTAATTGTTGATTTAATTAATGAGATGTTGATATTGTGAAATTGATTTGATTAATTAATTTTTTAATTAATTAATGATATGTTGAGATTGTGAAATTGATTTGATTAATTTATTATTCAATTAATTAATGAGGTATCGAGATTTTTAAATTTATTGGAATAATAAATTTGGAATTAATTATTGGGTTATCATGATTGTTAAATTGGGTTAATTAATTATTGAATTAATTAATGGGAATTGTTGTGATTATGCAATTGATTTAAATGGATTACTTAATTATTGAATTAATTAATACATGTTTTGATTGAGGAATGTGATAAGAAGGTTACTTTTTATTAACCTTGAATGATGTGATATATGTGATATATGTTTTTGATTTAGAAATTGGGTGTGGGACACAGACGGACGCTCCAAATACTGACGAGGGTCCTAGCCATGGTGTTCTAGTCCCAAATTCATGCATATGAATATTTGTATTTGATAGAGACTGATTATCCAAATAACCATGAGGCATGGGATAGGGAATGATGCTACAAATACCCATGGGGTACTAGACATGAAATTATACACCCATGATATTGGCATTAGACTATGGTTCCAATTGTACATATTATAAATGGAAAAGAAATGGATAATTAAATCCCATGTGTTATATTGAATTCTGAATTTTTTTATCTGATATGGTTCAGACTCTAGCACGGGATGAAGTAGGCGTCAACTATTTGGGTTTCCTCAGGAACCTGAGGGTTGTTTTGTTAAATAAAGAGTAATTGAATAAATGTAAACTATTTTATTTATTACTTTTATTTATTCTTTATACAACTACATACACTATTTTGAATGGATATTGATTTATCTTCCATTGGTGGTGGAATACTAAGTTGTACTCACACCCTATTCGGGATACCGGATTGGTACCAAAACATATTTCATGGCTGTAGGATAGGATAAGGAAACGATCCATATTTTAGATGGCTGAGTTATAACGAAGAATGGATGATGGAACCAGATGTGGTTCAGGACCCGCTTGGGTGTTGTCAGTGTCTTCATTTATTTTGGGTTTTTCATATTGAAACTTGACAAATATTGCCCTAAAATATCTACTATTTAGTTTGGGATATTGTATTTCTTATTTTGGTCATCATGTAATACTAGTTTATTTTGGTTATTGGTTATATCATTTGTATATTGTTTATTTATTTCTGTTATTGTGAAACTTTTATAGAGAGGGTATAGTCTCTCCATGATCGATATTAGACCCTCGCTACTAATCAACATCATCTAGAATATGAGGAGGTGTAGTTGAGGTCACATAGAAAACTAGACAGGGGAACCAGTGTGTGGAACCTAATTCAGGATGTTACAATATCCATCTCTACTTTCATCAAATAGAAAATAATTTATCATTCATGTATATGACAGACTACCGCCTCTCGAACCGATGTAATTCATTTTCCATCACCATATCTCAATACTGGTTATAATGAATGAATTAATGTTTATATATGGTATTAATGACATATTTATTACTTTGAAAATATAATATATCATTTACACCCTTACCTTTCCTTGCATAGAAAAATGATAACCTCATATGTGCGTACATGTGGATTACCACCCCCACGAAGCAATGGGATTCATTTTTATCCCCAAATTATATGGATAATATATATGAGTAAATTTAAATAAATAATATGAAACATATTATATTATTATAATTCTATAAATATAAAATAATACTCACCTTCTTTCCTTAATGATCATTGAAAAATAGAAATGTTACTCTAGCGCACGTACGGTCTATCGTCTCCATGACCGTAACATAGTTCATTTTTAATAACCATATTTAATCTATATATTTAAAAGTATAATTAATTTATAAAAATGATAATTATTTTATGATAATTATTCTCAAGATTATGGAATAATGACCCCTTTGACCATAGTCCACATATAAAAGTCATTTTGGACTTAAGTACCGAATATCGTCAAAACATCCGATGTGAACTTAAATGAATAATTAATTATGTATAATAGGATAATAAGTGATATAAAAGGAATAATAAACTTTAAAAATTTTATTAATAAAATATAAATTAACCTAAGTTTATTATTCTGGAAGATAAAGAATATATGTGATGATTCAGACTCAAGATAAGAGACTTTCTTTTAAAAATTATCTTTTTAAAGTTTCCCTTAAAACTATATTTTTATTCCATATCAAAATAATTATTTATATAAATGATTTAAATAATATTTATATTATTCTTATATGATTTTTAAACTCAGTTTTACTTGTGTTTTTATTTTTAAACAATAGTTTGAAAGGAATATTTTTTCATTTTCCAAATGAGGTACTTTGCAACTTTTCTAACAAAAATATAGAAGGGATGGTTTTTTAACTTAAACAGCATGAGAGGAAGTTCCCAAAATAATGAATACTTAATTATTTAAATCTAAGTTTTAAAAGTTTATTTTTAAATGATTTGTTTCATTTATAAGTGTGCAAATTTTTAAAATAGAAAAGTGATTTTAAAATGGAAAAGTTATTTACATCAAGAATTATTCCAAGTGACATTTCAAAATCATTTTCTATATATGTTGAAATCCTTTGACGATACTTAAGTTTTTATATGGATATGATCAAAGGATACTATAATTATTATTTTTTAGATAGATTATGTTTATGATGAAAATAGTTTGATGAAACACGTTCCTTTTTTTACGGGTTATACTTTGATTAAGTTTATTTATTTTCTTGAATTCTGAGATGATGAATGTTTTTATAATGAAACACTTCATGATTTATGATTATGTTATGGTTATTAGGAATTTTTATGATGATGTGTGGTTCTATTATAAACCAAGGATGGGAAGTTATGTTATAACCTACAATGCATTGGGTGCCCTGGATGTGGAAGTCAACTGTATGCTTATTCCTTATATGAGACAGAGTTAACCAATTAGGTTTCTCCTAAGATATAATGGGAATATACTATAATGGTTATTAAATGATTTACTATAATGGTTAATAATGATTATATCTCATGTTTACTCTAAGGTAATGATTATAAGTTAACTGTTAAGGTCTTCCATGAGTTTTTGTGGTGGTTACCCTAATGATGCCTATAAGGCCCCAGCCTTAAACCTTACTTAATCTTGAGTTATTAAAAGATTACACATTGAGGATCTTTTCAGGTTTAGAGTTTTAGATAATTAGATCATAAAACTTGCATTACATTCCACATATAAACAAAGTGGTTACATAAAGATAGTATTCTTCATTCCCATCAATGGAAACATATTTAAAATAAAACATGGATTCATTCTTGACACTTCCTTGACACTATCATCATATCATGTACCTTTCCCTTGACCAGTGAAAACATTTCAAAAAAACTTGGGATGAGCATAAAAAGCTCAGTATGGGTTATAAAAACATGGAAAGGAAACATGGGTACATATATACATAAGAGTGAAATCATACTTTACCCATAAAACATAAGCACATTAACATACCTCATCAAATCATTAGTAAATCATAGAAATCATAAGACATAAAGGTAACTTGAGGCATTCATAACATTCTTACGTAGGGAGTAACCCTCTTGGTTACGTTTGGAATACCCATCACAGTATATCCCCTAAAATCACTTCGGAGAAACCTTAACGTTTCACTCCTTCACGTTACCCAATGCATTGGAGAGCTATATCGGGCTCACCCGCCCTTAGTTTATCACAGAACCACCCGTCTTCATAATAATGCCCAAGAACCATAACATAATCATATCACATAAAACATGCGTAAAGGAAACATAAAATTTCCACATTTCAATCACAAGATATCAACTATAACACAAAAACATTGTGAAACCATTTTCAATACCAAAATAAAAGAAAAGTAAAACATGGTATTTATTTTTTTCTTTTAAAAAGAAGGTATGGCTTGTAGAGGAAGCCGAAACTCAAATAACGGTCACGACGGCGGAGAAGTCGTTGTCGCCGCATACGTACGACAAAAACATTCCCTTTTTTCGTTTATTAAACGCTTCATATAAAAAGATTCCTTTTGAATAAACGTAAAAGTCAAAGGGGTTTATACACCGTATAAAAGAAAGTTGTGTATAAAACAAAATATGCCTCAATGAAAGGAGATTGAGACGAAGTCCCATACCTCATATCCGACTTGACCCGACTGTTCTTTAATCTCCTGAATAATAAACTTGAGTTAATCTCTAATTTCTTATGAACATTTTTCAAGTTCATTATTCCTTTTATACCATGTTATGAACATCATGTAATCATTTAAGTTAATAATGTTCATTTTGTCGGTATTTGGTTCTTAAGTCAAAAATAGACTTCTTACACTTACATGTTGTTAATTTGGTCAAAGTTTCGTTATATCCAGAATGATATTAATTATTTGGATAACATATATATATCATATATATTCATCATATACATGTATTTATAATATTACTTCACATTTAGAGGTAAGAAATGAAATGAACCGTTCAGGGAGACGGTAAGCCGTACGTACGAATGAACGCTACTTCCATTTCTATTTCGTATTTTCTGGAATGGAATCATAATGATATAAGAGTATATTATAATTCTAGTATAATAACATATATAATATCATTAACTTTATCCTTTACACATCCCACATATGGTATTAACGAATCAAATCACTTTTAGGGGGCGGTAGTCCGCACTTCCTAAAATGAAGATATCGTGTTTACCCATAATGGAAACCATAAAGGTATGCCCAAAATGAAAAAAAAACAGAAGTTTAAGGAAACCATAAACATATTATATATCATATATAAAAATAGTGACATCATAATGGCCACCTTTGAAGGTGTTAAATGAGTATTGAACAATCATCGTTTCGGGAGGCAAAATTTCGCCATCCACGGAAACCGTATGTTCATTAACCATTTGATGTAGTTGTGTGAGAGTGTAGCTCAAATAAATATTATAACAACATACTAGTATAATGAAGATACTTGTGTTGTTACAAAAGAAGTAAATAAAAAGAGTTTATGGGGTTGGAGAAGGAAAATAAAACAAATGAACATGAGAGAATGAATTACCTTTAAAAGTGTAACTCCTTTTGATTTGAGCCTAAAGGCTTCCTTTGAAAGGATTCTGCCCAAAGGGAATCCTCTAGGATGAGGAGAGGGATGTGGAGAGAGTAAATGGGTAGGGTTTGGCCGATCCAAAGGCTTGAGGAGTGTGTGAAATGAGGTAGAGGTGGGGGCCTTTTATAAGAGGAGAGGAGGGGCACTTTTGGAAAGTAAAGATAAGTTACTTTATTTTAAAAAGAGTTTCGGATTCAAAAGGTCCCACATTGCTATAATTCGAGGATAAGGTGATAAGGCTTAGAAATCCACTCATCCAATTGGTTTTGGCCTTGTGTAGGTTTTATATTTTTCATTATCTTTCCATTTTATTTAAATCGTTAAATAACGAGGTCATCGCTGCATCATCATGATGTCATAAATAATTTAATTTATTTAAAGTCTAAAAAATTATAAAAAAATACTATGATTTAGGAAATCTTATTATATTTCCAATGAATATTTATAATCAAAAATATGATCTTTATATCCCCATGTAAAAATTGTTTTCGTAAAACATATTATGTTTGTGTCATTTTTACTTTTACATTAAATAAAAAGCTATTTATGTCATTTCCCAACCAAAGTGGATCCATGGGGTCCCCAAGTTGACCCATGGCTTGTCTTGGTCGTCCATGACACAACCAATGAGGGTAGGACATGTGTCAAGCTCATCTTATTTTATTAAAGCATTATTTTTACCTTAAACTATACTAATTACCACTAATCGCGATTAAAAACTTAATAAGTTACTATTCACCAAAAAATTATTTTAATCTCATTGAACCACATTTTACTTCTTAATGACAACCATGTATGTCGGATTTTTTAAATTCAAAACACAATGATGGCAAAATTTCATTTAAACGGAAAATCAGTTTTTATAAGTATCACTTAGTGGTTTCACTATTCATCAAAAATTGATGTTTTTCGGAAAATTACCAAAAATTACCCCTAAGCTATATTTGATATTCTGAATTCAAAAACAAAGTCTATTTTACAAAATTAAGAACATATAAGTCACATTAATTAATTTAATAATTATTTCCCGCTGTTATGACAAATAGCGTGTTTTTATGAAACAATAAGTATCAAAAGATTGACACCAGTTTAAGTCCAATTTCAAAGTGAAATTGATTCCAATGACCACCATTGGATTAAATGGTAAAAATATATTCTAATTTCACTTCAAAACCAATTCAAAAGATAATCTAATCATATAAATAAATTATATTAAAAAGCAGTTTTGATGTAAAATGCAGCATTTTTCACTATTCATTAAAAAATGAACATTGTCAGAAAAATACAAAAAATTCACACAAAGTAAATTTTGAAGTCCCAATAATAAAGAATAAGTTTATTTTGACAAAAATAGTTTATAAAATTGTCAAAAGATAGATTTAAAAAGGGTTTTCCATCATAAGGCAGTAAAACAATCTTTTAAGAATATTAGTGTATTCCATGCATAAGATTGTATTTATTTTCATTTTAAGCCTCTAAAACACTATCTTAATCATTAATAGACATAGATAAAAGTATCTATTATTCATTACTTACTTGGGATGTTATATCCTTCCCCCCTTTAGAAAATTGCGTCCTCGCAATTTATTTACTTATCAAATAAATGGGGGTACTTATCCCTCATTGCATTTTCAGATTCCCATGTTGCCTCTTCAATCATGTGGTTTTTCCACAAAACCTTTACCTGATTAATCACCTTATTCCGTAACACTTGCTCCCTGTGGTCAAGAATCTGGACCAGTTGTTCCTCATATGATAGGTTCTCTTCCAGCTGAACTACTTCTGGACTCAAAACATGAGATGGATCTGGCATATACTTTCTCAACATCGAAACGTGAAAAACATTGTGTACCTGAGATAAACTCGGAGGTAAAGCCACTCAGTATGCAGCTGATCCAACTCTCTCCAGAATTTCGTATGGTCCAATGAACCTTGGACTAAAATTTCCTTTCTTACCAAATCTCATCACACTTTTCTAGGGAGAAACCTTGAGAAAAACATGATCACCTACCTTGAAAGATAGATCCTTCCTCCGGTTATCCGCATAACTCTTCTGCCTGCTCTGAGCTGTTCTCATGTGTTTCTGAATCAGCTGAACTTTTTCTGCCATCTCTTCTACCAATTCTGGTCCCATCAACTTCCTTTCACCCACTTCATCCCAGAAAGCTGAAGTTCGACACCGCTTCCCATATAATGCCTGAAATGGTGCCATCTGTATACTGGAATGAAAACTGTTATTATATGAAAATTCAACCAAAGAAAGATGTTGGTCCCAACTTCCGTGATAATCCATAGAAAAAGCTCGTAGCATATCCTCCAATGTCTGAATTGTTCGTTCTGACTGCCCATCTGATTGAGGATGAAAAGCTGTACTAAAATTTAATTCAGTACCCAACAACTTCTGAAGGCCTTTCCAAAAGTTAGAAGTAAACCTGGGATCACGATCCGATACAATGGAGAGAGGAACTCCATTTAACCTGACTATCTCTTTAAGATACAAACGGGAAAGTTGATCAAGAGAGAAAGTATCTCATATATCAAGGAAATGAGCAGATTTGGTTAAGCGATCAACAATAACCCAGATTGCATTATTACCTCGAGATGTCTTCGGTAAACCCACAACAAAGTCCCTGGATATATTCTCCCATTTCCACTCTGGCACTGGTAAAGGCTGAAGCATCCCTTTCGGTAACTGCCGCTCTGCTTTAACCTGCTGACAAAGTCAAACACTTCACAGTAAAATCAGCAATATCTCTTTTCATTCCATCCCACCAGTAATACTCCCGCAGATCTCTATACATCTTAGTACTGCCCGGATGAACTTAAAACGGAGAAATATGAGCTTCACATAACAACTCTCTCTTCAACTGTGAATCACAAGGCACACACAATCTCTTCCCAAATCTCAAAACACAATCATTATCAATGCTGAATTCAGGAAACTTACCTTTCTGAACCAGCTCTACCTTTTTCTGCAACTCACTGTCTTGCTTCTGTGCTTGCTTGATTCTATCTGATAGAGAAGATCTCACTGATACCTGAAACAAAACAGAAGGACTTCCTGCACCAACAACTTCTATGCCAAAGTTCGTCAAATCCTTAACCAAAGGATCATGTTCCAAACGCAACATTGTTAATGAAGCATTACTTTTTCGACTCAAAGCATCAGCCACTTTATTTGCTTTTTCCGGATGGTAATGAATTGTACAATCATAATCCTTGATTAATTCTAACCATCTCCTTTGCCTCATGGTCAATTCTTTCTGAGTGAATATATACTTTAAACTTTTGTGATCGGTATATATTTAACACTTTACTCCATACAAATGATGCCTCCAAATTTTTAAAGCAAAAACAACAACAGATAGTTCCAAATCATGTGTCGGGTAATTTACCTCATTAGTTTTCAACTATCGTGAAGCATAAGCAATTACCTGATCATTCTGCATTAGGATGCAACCAAGTCCTTTCAATGAAGAATCACTGTATATAACAAACTCACCATTCCTGGAAGGTAGTGACAAAACTGGAGCATTCACCAATCTTCTTTTCAATTCCTGAAAACAATCATCACATTCTTTTGTCCAAATAAACTTAACACCCTTCCGAGTTAGCTTAGTCATTGGACTAGATAACCGTGAAAAATTTCTAACAAACCTTCGGTAATAGCCCGCCAAACCAAGGAAGCTACGAATCTCTGTTACATTTGTGGGTCTTGGCCATTCTTCCACAACTTTTGGTTTTGTAGGATCAATAGTTATTCCATCTTTAGAAACAATGTGACCAAGGAAAGAAATTTGTTGCAACCAAAACTCACACTTGCTGAATTTCCCATACAGTTTCTTTTCTCTTAAGGTTTGCAATATAACCCTTAAATGTCTTTCATGCTCCTCTTTACTTTTAGAAAACACCCAAATATCATCAATGAAAACCACCACAAACTTATCCAAGAACTCATGGAAAATTCTATTCATTAAGTCCATGAATATAGTAGGTGCATTGGTTATCCCAAAAGGCATTACTACAAATTCATAATGGCCATATCTCGTACAGAACGCGGTCTTCGGAATATCTGCCTCCTTTACCTTCAGCTGATGGTACCCCGATCTCAGGTCAATCTTTGAGAAAAACTGAGCTCCCTGGAGATGATCAAAAAAATCATCGATATGAGGCAAAGGATATTTGTTCTTAACAGTGATGTTATTCAAGGCTCTATAATCAATGCAAAGTCTCATAGAACCATATTTCTTTTTAACAAATAAAACAGGAGCACCCCAGGGTGATGTGCTAGGTCTAATGAAACCTTTTTCTAATAAATCTTGCAATTGCTCCTTCAACTCTAAAAGTTCAATTTGTGCCATTCGATAAGGGGGTTTTGAAATTGGCTTAGCATCAGGAACTAAGTCAACAGTAAACTCAACTTCCCGATCTGGTATTATTCCAGGCAACTCATCAGGAAAAACATCAGGATACTCATTTACCACTGGCACATCATTAATCTGAACAGTTCCTTTATTTTCAATGACGTGTGCAAGGTAACATTCATTTCCATATTTTACAAGTTTCTCAGACTCTTGATATGTTATCAAAAGTAAGGGTTTATTCTTGTAAACAAACTGAAAGCCTTTCTGAAAAGAAGCTTCTTTAGCTCTACAGTCAATCTTAGCATGGTAAATAGAGAGCCAATCCATACCCAGGATAACATCAAACTCTACTAGAGGTAGAACAATAAGGTTTTCAAGTAGGTTCTTTCCACAAATAAGGATAGGATGATTCCTAGAAATTATTTTTGCCTCAACATTTCCCCCAGTTGTTTTTACTAAAAGTTTAGGAGTCATTTCTTGAGATGGTATTCCCATTTTACTAGAAAAGGTTTCAGAGATGAAAGAATGTGTAGACCCCGAATCAAACAACACACTGGCATAATCTGAAAAAACAAAAAAAATACCTGATACAACTTCATTTGATGGCCCGACATCTGATGAAGTAGTTGCAAAGGATTTCACCACCCCTTTCTGCTTGTAGTCTAACTGCTTCCCATCACTCAAGCTCTTTGTCGGACACTCGTTTGCATAGTGACCCATCTCATTGCACTTATAACATTTCACTAACTGTAAATCAAATTTGTTCTTACCTTTACCTTGATCCTTTTCAGTGAAATCACGAGCCTTATGTCCCATATTACCACATCGGTAGCACTTTCCAGAATTCAGAAGACATTCCCCAGCATGCCTTTTTCCACATTTATCACAAACTGGAAACTTAGTTCTCTTACCATCATACTTTTTTGAAGAATTCTTACCTTTCTCCTACCACCTCGGTCTCTTATTCTGTTTGTTGTTATAGAACACTTGATCATCGGAAAACTCCATTTCCACCTTCTCAGCACATCGAACAAGCTTTTCATAACTTTTAAACTCACGAGAAGCTAATGCCCTTCGATATTTTGGCTTTAATCCTGAGTAAAAACGATTGATTTTACTATCAAGGTCTCGGATAAAATTTGGAGCATACCTTGCCAATCGAGTGAACCTTTCTTCATAGGCAGCCACTGAGTCTTCCTCTTACCTCAATTCCAAGAATTTTTTTTCCATCCTAAGTCGAACAGCCTTAGGAAAATACTTCTCAAGAAACATACCTTTGAATTCATCCCAGTCGAGAGCATCAATCTCATCGGCGTCCCTGATATTTTTAACCATAGACCACCACTGATCTGCTTCACCCTCCAAATGGTAAATAGCAAGACTAACCTTTTGATTGTCTGAACACCCCATGACATCAAAAATCTTCTCCAGTTCTTTAATCCACCCTTCAGCTAGCACAGGGTCAGATGATCCTCTAAATGATGGTGGATGTTGCCTCATGAAATGTTCCACCACTGACATGTTCCTCTGCGATTGATCTGGCTGATCTCGTGCATGGATACCACCACCATTTATATCCTGAGTCAACTGCGCCATTTCTGCAACAAACTGTTCAGTTCCAATTCCGACCATCTCAGGATGCTGATTCGGAAGGTTATTTCCTTCTGTATGCCATCCTAGCACTGCTTCCCTATTTCTTCTACAGAAAACCATTCTGAACAAACATGTCTTAGATGAAGAAACATGGTAATCTTCAAATGCTATATGATTTCAAAAAAAAAAAAAATATTTTTGGATAATCATCTAAAAAAATTCTAACTCCTAAAGTTATCTAAACCGACCTTCGATACCAACTATAAGGCCCCAGCCTTAAACCTTACTTAATCTTGAGTTATTACAAGATTACACATTGAGGATCTTTTCGGGTTTAGAGTTTTAGAGAATTAGATCATAAAACTTGCATTACATTCCACATATAAACAAAGTGGTTACATAAAGATAGTATTATTCATTCCCATCAATGGAAACATATTTAAAATAAAACATGGATTAATTCTTGACACTTCCTTGACAATATCATCATATCATGTACCTTTCCCTTGACCTGTGAAAAAATTTCAAAAAAACTTGGGATGAGCATAAAAAGCTCAGTATGGGTTATAAAAACATGGAAAGGAAACATGGGTACATATATACATAAGAGTGAAATCATACTTTACCCATAAAACATAAGCACATTAACATACCTCATCAAATCATTAGTAAATCATAGAAATCATAAGACATAAAGGTAACTTGAGGCATTCATAACATTCTTACGTAGGGAGTAACCCTCTTGGTTACATTTGGAATACCCATCACAGTATATCCCCTAAAATCTCTTCGAAGAAACCTAAACGTTTCACTCCTTCGTGTTACCCAATGCATTGGAGAGCTATATCGGGCTCACCCACCCTTAGTTTATCACAGAACCACCCGTCTTCATAATAATGACCAAGAACCATAACATAATCGTATCACATAAAACATGTGTAAAGGAAACATAACATTTCCACATTTCAATCAAAAGATATCAACTATAACACAAAAACATTGTGAAACCATTTTCAATACCAAAATAAAAGAAAATTAAAACATGGTATTTATTTTTTTCTTTTAAAAAGAAGGTATGGCTTGTAGAGGAAGCCGAAACTCAAATAACGGTCACGACGGCGGAGAAGTTGTTGTCGCCACATACGTACGACAAAAACATTCCCTTTTTTCATTTAGTAAATGCTTCGTATAAAAAGATTCCTTTTGAATAAACGTAAAAGTCAAAGGTGTTTATACACCGTATAAAAGAAAGTTGTGTATAAAACAAAATATTCCTCAATGAAAGGAGATTGAGACGAAGTCCCATACCTCGTATCCGACTTGACCCGACCGTTATTTAATCTCCTGAATAATAAACTTGAGTTAATCTCTAATTTCTTATGAACCTTTTTCAAGTTCATTATTCCTTTTATACCATGTTATGAACATCATGTAATCATTTAAGTTAATAATGTTCATTTTGTCAGTATTTGGTTCTTAAGTCAAAAATAGACTTCTTACACTTACATGTTGTTAATTTGGTCAAAGGTTCATTATATCCAGAATGATATTAATGATTTGGATAACATATATATATCATATATATTCATCATATACATGTATTTATAATATTACATCACATTTAGAGGTAAGAAATGAAATGCACCGTTCATGGAGACGGTAAGCCGTACGTACGCATGAACGCTACTTCCATTTCTATTTAATATTTTCTGGAATGGAATCATAATGATATAAGAGTATATTATAATTCCAGTATAATAACATATATAATATCATTAACTTTATTCTTTACACATCCCACATATGGTATTAACAAATCAAATCACTTTCAGGGGGTGGTAGTCCGCACTTCCTAAAATGAAGATATCGTGTTTACCCATAATGGAAACCATAAAGGTATGCCCAAAATGAAAAAAAAACAGAAGTTTAAGGAAACCATAAACATATTATATATCATATATAAAAATAGTGACATCATAATGGCCACCTTTGAAGGTTTTAAATGAGTATTGAACAATCATCGTTTCGGGAGGCAAAATTTCGCCATCCACGGAAACCGTATGTTCTTTAACCATTTTATGTAGTTTTGTGAGAGTGTAGATCAAATAAATATTATAACAACATACTAGTATAATGAAGATACTTGTGTTGTTACAAAAGAAGTAAATAAAAAGAGTTTAGGGGGTTGGAGAAGAAAAATAAAACAAATGAACATGAGAGAATGAATTACCTTTAAAAGTGTAACTCCTTTTGATTTGAGCCTAAAGGCTTACTTTGAAAGGATTATTCCCAAATGGAATCCTCTAGGATGAGGAGAGGGATGTGGAGAGAGTAAATGGGGAGGGTTTGGCCGAGCCAAAGGCTTGAGGAGTGTGTGAAATGAGGTAGGGTGGGGGCCTTTTATAAGAGTAGAGGAGGGGCACTTTTGGAAAGTAAAGATAAGTTACTTTATTTTAAAAAGAGTTTCGGATTCAAAAGGTCCCACATTACTATAATTCGAGGATAAGGTGATAAGGCTTCGAAATCCACTCATCCAATTGGTTTTGGCCATGTGTAAGTTTTAGATTTTTTATTATCTTTCCATTTTATTTAAATCGTTAAATAATGAGGTCATCGCTGCATCATCATGATGTCATAAATAATTTAATTTATTTAAAGTATAAAAAATTATAAAAAAATACTATGATGTAGGAAATATTTTTATATTTCCAATTAATATTTATAATAAAAAATCTGATCTTTATAACCCCATGTAAAAATTGTTTTCGTAAAACATATTATGTTTGTGTCATTTTTACTTTTACATTAAATAAAAAGCTATTTATGTCATTTCCCAACCAAAGTGGATCCATGGGGTCCCCAAGTTGACCCATGGCTTGTCTTGGTCGGCCATGACACAACCAATGAGGGTAGGACATGTGTCAATCTCATCTTATTTTATTAAAGCATTATTTTTACCTTAAACTACACTAATTACCACTAATCGCGATTAAAAACATAATAAGTTACTATTCACGAAAAAATTATTTTAATCTCATTGAACCAAATTTTACTTCTTAATGACAACCATGTATGTTGGATTTTTGAAATTCAAAACACAATTATGGAAAAATTTCATTTAAACAGAAAATCAGTTTTTATAAGTACCACTTAGTGGTTTCACTATTCATCAAAAATTGAAGTTTTTCAGAAAATTACCAAAAATTCACCCTAAGCTATATTTGATATTCCGAATTCAAAAACGAAGTCTATTTTTCAAAATTCAGAACATATAAGTCACATTAATTAATTTAATAATTATTTCTTGCTGTTATGACAAATAGCGTGTTTTTATGAAGCAATAAGTATCAAAAGATTGACACCAGTTTAAGTCCAATTTCAAAGTGAAATTGATTCCAATGACCACCATTGGATTAAATGGTAAAAATATATTCTAATTTAACTTCAAAACCAATTCAAAATATAATCTAATCATATAAATAAATTGGATTAAAAAGCAGTTTTGATGTAAAATGCAGTATTTTTCACTATTCATTAAAAAATGATCATTGTCATAAAAATACCAAAAAATCACACAAAGTAAATTTTTAAGTCCCAATAATAAATAATAAGTTTATTTTGACAAACATAGTTTATAAAATTTTCAAAAGATAGATTTTAAAAGGGTTTTCCATCATAAGGCAGTAAAACAATCTTTTAAGAATATTAGTGTATTCCATGCATAAGATTGTATTTATTTTCATTTTAAGCCTCTAAAACACTATCTTAATCATTAATAGACATAGATAAAAATATCTATTATTCATTACTTACTTGGGATGTTACAATTCCCCAAGTTTACAATATTTTTTATCTACATTTTCTATGTGTTTTAAAAGTTTTATTTGATCAAAATGTGTATTTTTTTAATATATAAATGATTAATTATATAATATTAAAGAATAATGTGATAATGGTAATTATATTATGGATTTTCATGTTTTTACTGGACTAATGATTTTCTTTATTTTTTTTATGTCCCTTAGTGAGCTTTTTGTACTCATCCCAATTTTTAAAATGTTTTTCACAAGGTTTAAGGGAGAGTAGGAACAAGGATGAGGTTAAGAATAAAATTGTGAAGATATATAATTAAAATAAATAATGTTTTATATAAAAGGTGTTTTTTTGGTGTAAAAAATGGATACTATGTAGAAGTGTCCACTTATAATATATGAGTTTACATTGTAATATTTTTTACTAATTCTCAAAAAAATTTAAAACAAAAAGAACCTTATGATTATAAATAAGTGAATTATAGTTCAAAACCACTAAAATATGTAATGGTTAAGGCTAAGTCCTTAAAATGCCTCCAAATATAGTAAATCCCATTAAAATAAAAACACCTGAGTAAGAGTGAAAAATTATTTAAGATATTTTCAAGTGATTTGATGAGCCTATGATTAATTAACCTTATATTTTATACTAATTTGTGAGAATCCCACACCAAAATTTATTCATTGAAAGTATGTTCACTAGAACCATAATTGAAAAAATCGGATCTAGAAGAAATTATCACAGACATCAATATACTAAAACTTGTAAGTGTCACCTCAACCTAATAACAAAACTGAATTGTTATTACTCTAGCACATTTACTCACAACTCACACAAAAAGTCAATGAAAAACCTAAAAAATGGAAAAATAAAAGAAAATTAAATACATAATATGATTTTATGTGGTTCGGACTTTTCATCTTATTTACATAGGAGAAGAACTATGATATTTCATTTCATAAAAAGTAAAATATTATTAAAATCACTATAAAATGAAATATATGTAGATAACTAAATTCAATGAATTCTAGAAACATCAGCATGTGCTCCCATCCACCTTATATATAAGGTAATAACTAGTCAAATGGTTACACTGACCTCTAACTTCCATGAGGGTCTATTCATTGATAATTATAACTTCCAATCTCCTATATCATTCCTTGAATTGACTATCAACTACTAGTAGACTGAACACAACTTCCCTTTAGGTGAATTCACCACCACCATGGACATGCATCCATCATAAGATGGTACCTTCAGAATACATTATTACTAACTGCTGAACACTTGTTACCATTTTCTTCATAAGTCCAAATTTTCTTCTTTATTTTCCCCTTCTATTTGACTAAATATATCACTTGAAGAGGATTCACAATCCTAATAAATTTATGATAATAGATAGATGAACCATCACTATAAATAATTTGTTAGGTTCAAATTTTATCCAAATTTCATCAAGAAAATATCTATACAACGTATGATTTTTAGGATTTTTTGTCTCCAAAATTATTATCCATTACAACTATGAATATAAAGTGAAATCAAAATTAGAATAAGTGAAGTATTTTCATCGAATGAACTTATTATAAATATAATACTTGTAAGGAACAATTTATATTTTATGTGCATTGAGTAAAATATGTGGGATAATATAGTGTTCAATATTTTATGTATTAAAATAAAATTAAAGGATAGTGCCAATACTAGAGATTATTTTAAAGAATTGGGATTGAGAAAAAATTTAAATTTTTAGTTGAGTGAGGGTAATATGGAATATATTCATGATGCATAGTACATGAGGAGTAGAAAATATAAATATGTATTTATATAAATTTTTAAGAAAGTAAATGTGTCTAATGGTTATTATTCTAATATTTCTAATCATTTAAAATGATTATTATGAAATTACATGGTATAAAAGCATAGATAATAATATTTTACATAAACAGTTAATCCCGATTTCAATTCTTGATTATTTTTTACCCATTTTGTTGATATCTTTATTAAAGAATATATATTTTTCAAATAGATTTGTTTACAAAATCATAGCACGATTCATTTGAAAAAGATATAGGAAAATATTTTTCTCACACTCTATAAATTATAGAAACTATTTCCACTTATTTTTTATGGTCCACGTGATCATACATTTAATTTTTAATGTCATTACTTGTGGAACTGTCTAATTATGGTGTACGTATCAAGAACACCCAAAACATTTTATGGTATCTTCCCCTTAAATACTTTCAATTCAATAGATAGCCTATATTGCATGAATCACTATGTATTTCTTGAATCAAAACATTATAGGATAAAGTTATAAGCTATCCATTAAACATAAACTTTCCACTTCTATGTTTTTAATTTTGAAAAATGGTCATCTAGAGTTGTGACCAGTAAGTCATTTGGAGTCTGATAGAACCAACTTGATTTCTTTGATGAATAGTAACATAACCTTATGAATAGTAAAATGAATAGTAATATTATCCTTATAAATATTAAATAATTATAATATATTATTTTCTTAAGGTAATAAGATAATGAGATCTTAATTAATTTTTCAATGTGATATAGAACTAATTATGCCTTTAAAATTGTTTTTTTGAATCAAAAATGTTTTTATTTAAAAATTAAATTAAAAATACATAGAAAATTATTTTCAAAAAATGGAGTTCATTTTTGAATTCTACACATAAAAAAATGTTTAGAGTGAATTTTTGGGATTTTTCTAAAATACATGAATTTTTCACGAATAGTAAAAATACATTTTTGAGTTTTCGGTAGTTTAATGACATCATAATGATGTAAAAATTAAATATAAAAGTATGGTTGACTTTTGTACAGTTAATTATGACATGAGGTGTCCCAAGTGGCTAAAACCGTGGGCAAATACCTTGGGCAAGCCCATGGTTTGGCAAAAACCACTAATGAGGTGTACCTTTGAAATTATTAAAAAAATACCTCCCTTTTTCTATAAATACCCACTCATCCATTCGTTGTTTTTAATTAAAAATACCTCATACTAGAATCTCTGGTGATTTTACCTCTCTAGGATCCCTCCCAAGGTGTCCTTAAGCCCCAAGATCCCATAATTCAAGATCTAGTAGTTACTCTGCAAGGTAAGGGAATCCTTCAATCTCTTTTTTTAGTCATCACTTTTTTTATGTTATCTATTTGAATTTCCATTCTCATATGATGGGGTTTAATTTTATGTATTATTATTAATTTCCTTTTTATTTTAATATGATAATATACCCTTTTGTTCTCATCATTTCATTTTATGAAATTTTAACCGATGCCGTTAGGCTGCTGAATTTTCATATGGGATCTCTCAACTTTTCTTTTATTTTCAAGTTCATCTCTTTTATTTTTCTCTTCTCACCTCATATTTCCAAATTACCATGATAAACTACAGTATCATATATATACTGGAATTATATAATGTTAATGGAATAACCATCATCAATATTCTTACTCCCCCTTTTTATTTCTAAAAATGAAATCAACATCCATGAGGTTCCAATTTATAACCTTTGTGGACGACAGAGTTTTATTCTTCACTTTCTCATTCATTACTGGTCATGAAACCATTTTAATGGTTGAAACAGATCAGAATATATGTATTTAATCTCTTTAATTATCTGGAATCTTTACACACTCATAATATGAAATAATAATACAAAACAAGTCCATTATGAACAAAACGGCCAAGTTAATCAAAAATATTTGTAATAAACTTTTAACTAATGAATCATCATCATGGTATATAACCCAAAATAATTATAAGATCATTTATATCTATTTAATATCACTAATAATATATAATAACAACTCTGTATATTTATCCACGTTTCACATGAACTTCTATTCCTGAAAGCAAGTAAACGAATCATGAAAACCAAGGAAGAAAATGCTTCCAAAACAATAAAATTGAACCTATTAAACCCATTAAAAGGGACATGAATGAACCTAATAAGGTTATAATAAATCAATGAAATCTATATGAGGTTCTGGAATTAGTAATTAATTGATTTAAATTTTATTATTCAGGTCATTAAAACTAAATAAGAACACACTCGAGCATAAGGTAAGGGGTTTCTCATCTCACTTTTATTTCTGTGAGATTTTCATTGTTCGCCACTTATTTCTTATATGTGGTATATGTGTACTAACATTTGATATATAATAATATGATTCTATTTATATTCATGTTATTCAATGATTCATTTTAGGTTTATTAAGTTCTGGGCATATGATTCAACCAATGACATTGTTGTAAGGGACTTTGTCTCAAATTCTATTTGGTTGTGACTAACTTTGTATTGTGACCACAATAATCCTTATGTAGTGTACCTACAACCTATTTGAGATAAATTTTAATTTGAAATTATATTTATATTAAATATCTATAATCTCATATCATGGATATGTTTGTTGTCTAAACCGTATACCATTTTACATACGGTGTTTTATTTGGAAAGTTATTTTAATTATGGAAATATTGATGAATCCGTATACTCTACTCTATACGGATATTGAAAAGGCATATCTCTATTGTATTGAATCATTGTATAAAGAATAATTTGGACATGAATTGGTGGGTGGGTCCCTCTATAGCCCCTCGATACATCGGTAGGTCTCATGAGACAAATTAGTTTGGCGACAAACCCTTCGAGTTTGTTTCCAATAACCAGACGGGTTTCTACCCACAGAAAAAGACCATTTTAATGGTATTATGGTTTCATGTTCCTGATACATGATGTCCAATTAATAAGAATTATCCTTATTCATTATCTGTTTTTATTTATATCAATGAGGTTTTCACTATGGAAAAATCTATGGATGCAGTTTCATTCTCAGTTTATTAATGGCATTTGTGTTTCATTTATTCACCATGCCATATAGATTATGCTATATTGAATATGATTCACTTGTTATTGTGTTCATGATTCCTCTATTTATAACCCTTACTGAGCATTTTATCTCACCCCTTTCATTGTTTACTTTCAACAGGTGACAAAGAGGAGATTATTTATCGAGTTCTTGTGGATGCAGCTTTTAGTTTTCATTATGTATTGTATTTTGTAAACTTTTACAACATAATTTGAGAAACATATATTAATCTAGTTTCTTCAAGACTACTAAATTGATCTTTCCTCTATGATTTTTATTCCTTCTAACCATTCCAATAACACATGTAATGCTCTGGCTCTAGGCTAGAGGGGTCGGGTGTTACAGTTGGTATTAGAGGAAGTTTAGTAGGAAACTTAGAAACTAGAGTAGGAAATATATAGTAGGGAACAAAGCCCTAATATATTATTTTAGGGTAAATGTACAAGAACATCATGGTATTTTGGTAAGAAATAGATTATGTGAATCTTTCTAGAAAATAAATCCCTATCTGGATACGAGTAGGTAGAGGTGGCTCTGGAATAGATGTACCTAGGAGTAAAAACTCTGACAAGGAGTTTTGGGCTTGACTCGGGGTATCCTGGTGCACGACAACAGGCCTTGATACACTCTTGGTTACGACACTCCTGAGGGATATTCTTAGGGCAATTCAAATTTTCTTTATAATCCATTATGAAGGAGTTTAATGAAAATTTTTCCTTAGAGAAACCATGTTTATAAGATTAGCTATGAAAATAATTTCAATCTATGTTGAGTGATTTTTTGTTTGAGATTAATAAACTAATCCAGTGTATCCCATTATTTAGAAATGAAGTCTAATGGAAGAAGGGGAATAAATACTCGTGGGAAAGGCAGGGATCTCCCTATTTAGCAGGTCAACATAGTTAATATTGGAGAAGATCAGATCATGACCATATTGGGACAAATTACTCAGGTTTAATGAATAACCATTCCACACCTGTGTTGGATCGTTTTATGCGGTAGAAGCCCCCATCTTTTAGTGGGGCTACTAACCTAGTAGTTGCTGAGCAATGGATCAAGTCCCTTGAAAATATATTCACGGCATTAAGATGCAATGAAAATGAAAAGGTAGCACTGGCAGTATATTATGTCTAGGGTGATGTTGCTCAATGGTGGTACTTGATTCAGAATACCACGGAGGAAGAAGAAATAGAATATATGGAATGGAGGACTTTTAAGGAAATATTATTCAAAAAATATTTCCCTTGTGAGCAACGAACTAAAATGAAGAGAAAATTCCTTAGCTTAAAACAAAGGGAAGAAGACAGTGTTGTAGAGTATGAGGCTACTTTCACAAGGCTGGCCAGGTATGCTGTGAATTATGTACATGACTCAGCAGACATGATTGATCATTTCTTTGAAGGTATTAAGACAAGTATTTGAAGGGCACTGGCATCTCAATCATTTTCATCATATGATGAAATTTTATCAAGTGCCATCAAAATAGAGAGGGAATTTTCTAGATCATATATTTTCAAAGGAAATCAGGATAAGAAGTGGTACTATGATAACAAAGGAAAAGGAGAAGCACCAAAGAAGATCAAGGGAACAAAGCTATTCCTATTATGTGAGAACTGTGGAAAGAATCATCTCGGGAAATGCTTGAAAGTCATGGAAGTCTGCTATAACTGTGGAGAAAAGGGATATCAATATGATTAATGCAAGGGGAAGAAACAATTCAATGATATTCAATGCTACAATTTCAGAGAAATGGGACTCTATGAAAATGAGTGTCCTAAGCGTCAAGGAAACTTGACTTAGAAAAGGCCAAGAGAGCAAGGGAGAGCCTATGTGATTACAACCATGGAGGTTGAAGTTCCTAATGACGTGGTGGCAGGTACTTTAATTGTTTCCTCAAACTAATCCAACACTTTATTTGATTCTGGATCATCACATTCATTTATATCTTCCTAGTTTTCCATGAAAATTAGATATATCCAATTTTATTTAATAAAGGAGTTGTCAGTCAAATCTCCCAGGGGATGCATCATTGCAACCAAGGCATGTCGACTAGTCCCCATCTAGACACCAAAACATGCCCTAGTTTCTAAACTTATCATCATACCAATGACTGAATTTGATATAATTCTCGGTATGGATTGGATGTCAAATTATGATACGAAGATTTATTGTAAGAAGAATGAAGTTACAATTTTTAAAAATGGTGTAGAATCCCTTGTCTTTAGGGAAAAAACTTTGCCAACTGATTCTTATTTAGAACCAACCCTAGTATCTATACTGAATGAAATACTTGGAGAGGAAGATAAACAAATATTTATGGGTGAGGAAAGAAATATTCAAATTGAAGATGTGCACATAGTGAAAGAGTACATTTATGTATTTCCAGAGGATTTACCTGGACATCCTCCAGACCGGAAAGTTGAGTTCTCTATTGATTTAATTCCTGATGTAAGACCTATATCAAAGACTCCCTATAGAATTTCCACTGTGGAATTAATAGAGCAAAAGAAAAAACTAGAGGATTTGAGTGAAAAAGGATTTATTTTACCTAGTGTTTCTCCATGGGGAGCCCCTGTCCTCTTTGTCAAGAAGAAAGATGGATCCATGAGGATTTGCATTGATTACAGGGAAATGAATGCTATTACAATAAAGAATAAGTATCCTCTACAACGAATTGATGATTTATTTGACCAACTTCATGGAGCTCAATACTTTTAGAAGATTGAACTTTGATCCGGATATCATCAGTTGCGTGTGAGGAAGGAAGATATTCCTAAGACAACATTTCAGACCAGGTATGGGCATTACGAGTTTACAGTGATGCCTTTTGGACTGACAAATTCACCCTCTATTTTCCTGAATTTAATGGATAGAGTTTTCGAGGAATATCTTGATAAATTTTTTGTGGTATTCATCGATGATATCCTAGTATACTCAAAAAACTATGAAGACCATGAGAATCACTTGCGGGTTATTTTGAGAACTCTTAGATGAAATAAATTATATGGGAAGTTTAGAAAGTGAGAATTCTGGCTTCAATCAGCTTCTTTTCTGGGCCATATTGTCTCTAAGGATGGAATCCTAGTTGATCCTGCGAAGACAAAGGCAATCCAAGATTGGCCCATGCCAACAAACATAACTGAGGTATGCAGTTTTATTGGCTTAGTAGGTTATTACCGGTGTTTCATTCAAAACTTTGCCTGACTGACTAACCCGCTAACCAAGCTCACACCTAAAGGAGTTATGTTTGTGTGTACAAAAGAATGTACAGAATGATTCGATGAAATGAAAAGAATAATGGTCAATGCTCCAATTTTGACTCTTCTATTTAGAAGAGGTGGATTTTTAATATACAACGATGCATCAAGGAATGGACTGGGTTGTATCCTTATGAAAATGATAATGTTATTGCTTATGCATCAAGATAGTTGAAGACTAATGAGAAAAATTATCCAACTCATGATCTTGAGTTAGTATCCGTAATATTTTCTATGAAAATATAGAGGCATTATCTCTATAGAGAGAGATGTGAGATTTATACAGACTACAAGAGTTTGAAATATATTTTCACACAAAAAGAACTCAACATGAGGTAAATAATGTGGCTTTAGTTAATCAAAGATTACAATTTTTCAATACAATACCACCCAGTAAAGGAGAATAAGGTGGCATATGCATTAAGTAAGAAAGATCATGGCCTTCTGACTCAAATGATGATTGAAAGAGATCCTATATTCATGGATCTACTGAAGATGGATATGAGAATTGTTAAGGAAGGGGAAACATCACTCCTCTTTCAAATTATTAATAAAACATCTTTACTAGAGAAGATAAAAATCTCTCAATCTGATGATGAGAATCTGCAAATAAAATTAATGCAGTTAAGGACGGGAGACTAGCTAACTTTGTGTATGAAGAAGGAGTTCTGAAATTTGGGAAGAGGTTATGCGTTCCATCAGTACCTGAGATAAAAAGGGATCTATTAGATGATGCTCATAGCTCAAATTTCTCTATAAACCTAGGTATCACAATGATGTATAGATATTTGAAGGAATATTTTTGGTGGGAAAATATAAAGCGGGAAATTATTGACTACATGTCAAGGTGTCTAGTTTGTCAACAAGTGAAGGCATAGATACAACATCCCAAATGAGTGATGAAACCTATACCTATTCCTATGTGTAAGTGGGATAAAATTATGAAGGATTTTGTCACCGGACTACCGAGGACACCTAGAAGGAATGATGCAATATGGGTAATTGTTGATCATCTCACCAAATCAGCACATTTGATTCCAATAAGAGAGGATTTACCACTTGAGAACGTGGAAAGAATTTATGTTAATGAATTTGTGAGACTTCATGGTGCACCTCTATTGATTGTCTCCGATCAAGATCCCTGGTTACATCAAAATTATAGAAAATTCTCCAGAAGGCTCTGAATACTGAGCTTCATATGAGTACTGTATATCACCCTCAAACTGACAGACAGTCTGAAAGGACTATTCAAACTCTGGAGGACATGTTGATATCATTATCTTTTGACTTCCAAGGTATGTGGGATCAATACTTTCCTTTGGTGGAATTTTCCTACAAAAATAGTTTCCATTCAAGTATTTAAATGACTCTATATAAAGCATTATATGGAAAGAGATGTCGAACTCCAACTTGTTAGGATGAAGTTGGTGAGAGGAAAATTATAGGCCCAGAACTTATTAAAGAGACCACGACAAAGGTGAAGAAAATACAATCCCATATTAATGAAACCCAAAGTAGGTAGAAGAGTTATGCTGAAAACCAGAGAAAGGACTTGGAATTCCATGTGGGAGATCATGTATTTCCAAATGTATCTCCATGGAAGGGTGTCTTGAGGTTCGATAAGAAAGGGAAACTGAGCCCCAGGTACATCAGACCATTTGAAATTCTGGAAAGAATCAGAGCTGTAGCTTACCATTTAGTTATGCCGCCAAATCTCTCCAGAGTTCATGATGTGTTTCATATATCATTGTTAAAGAAATATAAGCCAGACCCAACTCATGTACTCACATATGAAGAAATAGAACTGGAACCTGATTTGTCATACTGTGGAAATCCTATCAGGATTCTTGACACAAGGGAGAAGGTATTGAGAAATCGAGCAACTCGTCTAGTAAAGGTTCTTTGGAGAAACCAGAATATGGAGGAAGAAACCTGGGAACTAGAGGATTTCATAAAGCAAAATCACCCACATATTTTTGGTGGGCTTTAACATAAAATTTCTAAGACGAAATTTCCAAAGGAGGGAATAATATAACACCCCAAACATTTTATCGTATCTTCCTCTTAAATAATTTATATTCATTAGATATCCTATATTGCATGAATCACTATGTATTTTATGAATCAAAAAATTATATAAGAAAGTTATAATCAATACATTAAACATAAATTTTCCACTTCAATGTTTTTTAATTTCAAAAAATGGTCATCTAGAGTTGTGACCATTAAGTCATTTAGAGTCTGATAGAACCAACTTGATTTTTTAGTGAATAGTAGCACACCCTTATAAATAGTAAAATTAATAGTAATATGACCCTTATAAATAGTAAATAATGACAATATTTTATTTTCTTAAGGTAATAAGATAAGGATATCTTAATTAATTTTTCAATGTGATATAGAACTAATTATACCTTTAAAATTGTTTTTTCGAATTAAATATGTTCGTATTTAAAAATTAAATTAAAATTACTTAGAAAATTATTTTCAAAAATTTGAATTCATTTTTTAATTATACACGTCGAAAAATGGTTAGGGTGATTTTTTGGGATTTTTCTAAAATACATGAATTTTTCATGAATAGTAAAAATTCAGTTTTGAGTTTTCATTAGTTTAATGACATCATAATGATGTAATAATTAAATATAAAATTATGTTCTACTTGTGTACAGTGAATTATGACATGAGGTGTCCCAAGTGGCTAAAACCATGGGCAAATACCATGGGAAATCCCATGGTTTGGTAAAAACCACTAATGAGTTGTCCCTTTGAAATTATTAAAAAATTACCTCTCTTTTTCTATAAATACCCACTCATTCATTCGTTTTATTTCATTAAAAATCCCTAAAACTTGAATCTATAGTGGTTTTACCTCTCTATGAGTCCTCCCAAGGTGTCCTTAAGCCCCCAAGGTCCCATCCTTCAAGATCTAGTAGTTACTCTACAAGGTAAGGGAATCCTTCATTCTCTTCTTTTATTCGTCACTTCTTTTATGTTATCTATATGAATTTACATTCTCATATGTTGGGGTTTGATATTATGTATTATTATTACTATCATTTTTATTTAAATATGATGAGATACCATTTTTTTCTCATCATTTCATTTTATGAAATTTAAAGCGACGCCGTTAGGCTGCCGAATTTTTATAAGGGATCTCTCAACTTTTCTTTTATTTTCAAGTTCATCTCTTTTCTTTTTCTCTTCTCACCTCCTCTTTCCAAATGACCATGATAAACTCCAGTATCATCTATATACTGTAATTATATCATGTTAATGGAATAACCATCATCAATATTCTTACTTCCCCTTTTTATTTTTATAAACGAAATCAACGTCCATGAAGTTCTAATTTATAACCTTTGTGGACAACGAAGTTTTGTTCTTCACTTTCTCATTCATTACTAGTAATGAAACTATTTTAATGTTTGAACTAGATCAGAATATATGTATTTAATATAATTAATTATTTGTAATCTTTACACACTCATAATATGAAATAATAATACAAAACAATTTCATTATGAACAAAACGACCAAGTTAATCCAAATATTTGTAATAAACTTTTAACAAATGAATCATCATCATGGTATATAAACCAAAATAATTATAAGATAATTTATATCTATTTAATTTCACTAATAATATATATTAAAATCTCTGGATATTTATGAACATTTCACATGAACTTCCATTCATGAAAGCAAGTAAACGAATCATGAAAACCAAGGAAGAAAATGCTTCCAAAACAACAAAATTGATCATTTTAACCCATTAAAAGGGCCATGAATGAACCTGATAAGGTTATACTATATCAATTACATGTATATGAGGTTATGGAATTATTAATTAATGGATCTAAATTTAATTATTCAGGTCATTAAAACAAACGAAGAACACACTCGAGCATAAGGTAAGGGGTTTCTCATATCACTTTCATTTCTGTGAGATTTTCAATGTTCGCCACTTATTTCTTGTATGTGGTATATGTGTACTGCAATTTAATATATAATAACATCATTCTATTTATATTCATGTTATTCAATGATTCATTTAAGGTTTATTAAGTTATGGTAATATGATTCGACCAATTACATTGTTGTAAGGGACTTTGTCTCAACTTCTATTTGGTTGTGACTAACTTTGTATTGTGCACCTAATAATCCTATTTGGGTTACCTACTGCCCATTTGAGATCAATTTTAGTTTGAAATTATATTTATATTAAATATCCATAATCTCATATCATGGATATGTTTGTTGTCTAAACCATATACCATTTTACATACGCTGTTTTATTTGGAAAGTTATTTTAGTTATGAAAATATTGATGAATCCATATACTCTACTCTATAAGGATATTGAAAAGGAATATTTATCTTGTATTGAATCAGTCTATAAATAATTATTTGGACATTTAGTGGAGTGTGGGGCCCTCTATAGCCCTTCGATGCATCGGTAGGTCTCATGAGACAAATTAGTTTGGCGACAAACCCTTCGAGTTTGTTTCCAAAAATCAGACGGGTTTCTACCCACAAAACAAAACCATTTTAATGGTATTATGGTTTCATGTTCCCGATACATGATGTACAATTAATAATAATAATAATTATTAATTATTAGTTGTTATTAATATCCATGATGTTTTCACTATGACAAAATATATGGATGCAATTTCTTTCTCAGTTTATTAATGACATTACTGTTTCATTTATTCACCATGCCATATAGATTATGCTAGATTGAGAATGATTCAATTGTTATTGTGTTTATGATTCTGTTATTTGAAACCCTTACTGATCATTTGATCTCACCCCTTTAATTGTTTACTTTCAACAGGTGGCAAAGAGGAGATCATTTATTGAGTTCTTGTGGATGAAACTTTTAGTTTTCATTATGTATTGTATTTTGTAAACTTTTACAATGTAATTTGAAAAACATCTATGTATCTAGTTTCTTCAAGACTATTAAACTGATTGTTATTTCAGGATTTTTATTACTTCTAACCATGCCAATATCACAAGTAATGCACCGACTCCAGACTAGAGGGGTCGGGGTGTTACAGTATCCAATAGAGAAATTCTTGAATAAATTAAAATGATATGTGCACAAAAAAGATCATATGAAATATTTTATTTTTAAGGGTTATTTTATGGATGAATGAACAAATTTATATACTATATACAATTATGAGGTTGAAAACAATAAATAAACCCATTTGAATCGATAAAGGTCTAATTAGAGATGGGACACCCTTTGATATGGACAATGATAAGTGGGTTTAAGCTCATAGATACATGTTATTTAATACTCTTTTGGTTATTCCAATAATACATTAAATTATACAGTCAACTTATTATGTATTACATTAATATATTTTATTTGTTCCTTATCTTTTATTATATTTGAATTTAGGATTTATACCACTAAGTTAGTATGGGTAAAGCCCCGTCCCACTGATCATCAGATCCAACAACTTTGTTTTATTACATTTTATGAGTGGTTCAGGACCCACATATGTATACATAATTGATTGAATATTTTTATAATGTATCTGAGGTGTATTTTTTCAATCCTACTTCCAATGAATTAACATGAAATTTATATATTCACAAGATGCATTAATATGGTTCTCATATATTTACTGAAGAAATCAACTAACTAACTGATGTTTGGTTTGAAGATATTATCATTAAAAGTCTTTGGACGTTAAGAAATTTTAATTTTTCATTGGTGATGTTGATGGGAATCGAGCAATGAAAAACAGTGGTATTGGTTTTCCATTCATCGATGCAATGTTTTTCTATGGAGTATCGAGGGACATCATTGATGTAATTGATGTTCATAACATAAATTATATATTGTTTAAGTTTTCTTGGGTCGATCTAGTTTGTGGAAAGAAATATGACCATTTCCAATTTACATCGGAAAACTTGAATATTTTTTTTCATAAATTTAATTATATAAGTAATGATCCATTTAGATCAGAATCATAGTTAGATCATGTTTACTTTGTGAGAACTGATTAGAACTGTAATGTTGTAGTGAAAATTTCTAGAAGGGGGATTTTTCAGATTGAAAAAGATAATATATATATCATTACTTTTACTAAGAAAAGTCTTAGTTAAAACAATATTATTGTACAAGAAGAAGATATTCAATGGGACTCGGTGAATTTTGAAGGAGATATGATAGATTTAAATGATTATTGAAATATTGATTATAATTTTTCTCTATTTACATCTAAAAATTCTTATCATTTGTATAAATTTATATGAATTATTTGTTAAAAAATCACTCTATTTAACTTTATTTTATTTTAACATATATAAATATATTAGAGGATGAACATGGTACTTTACCTAGCATAGTCTGTATATACGTTTTTAGTAATCTATTAATTTATTTTAATTTTATTTAAATGTCTTTTCTTATAAATTTATTTTTTTAATTTAAAAATTTGTTTTTATTAACCACATTATGCATTTTTTTAGTAGGACCCAAAGAATATTCTAGTAGATACAAGGGTCATGGTAGAGGGGTTTAATCTTGGAACCCAAATACCCAACTAAATATGTTATTTGATATAACCTTTTATCCAATTGGAGAGGGGGAGAGTGCACTAATTCATTAACTGGACCATATGATACATGAACCAAACATAATACCTCTGATGACTCACAAGTTAACATCATAACCCAAGGATATGATTGATATATTATGGAGGGAGTTTCATGTAAAATTGAGGTTTAATTTTTCATTATATTTTTTTGTTATTGCATACACTGATATTTTTTTTAGTAATATGATTATTTTCCATCCTATTCATAAGTGTTCAAATGAGTGTACTTTTCCAAATGTTGATGGTTATGGAAATATTACAAGTGAAGGGTTAATAGTGATCATTGGGAAATATTTATAGGTGTGAAATACATTGAACAATGAGTCCCACTAGGTGTTCTTCCCACCCAGTAGTAGGATTTGGTTGTTTTTTGGTCAAATGAGGAAGCACAAATAATTTTTATTTCTTTTAATATATAAATGAATTTAATATTTTATACTTCTAATAACTAAATACATAGAATGTATACCATGTCTGGTTATCATTTACATAATCGAGCACAATAAGTATCACCTTCTAGACTTTTCACTCAACACATGTCAAAACATAGGCGTAACATAAGTTTAGAATTATTTTCTCATTTATATATTTAACATATCATAGTAAAAAATGTGTATAAATATGTAATTGTTGGTTCCCCATGGCGGTGGCTATGGTGGTAGGGGGTTTGGGGTTTGGGGTACCGGTCAGGGGGTCGAGTCCCTAGGCTGTTAAATTTATTTCATGTGTATAAATAAGGCCCAACTTTTAAATATGTAATTGTTGGTGGGATTTTATATAGTTAAGACAACAATGTAAGTCCATCGACCATATTTTGGTATGGATGAGGAATCATTATGTCACTGATCTCAATGTTCTCATTATTATAGTAATAATTTTTTTAGTAAAAAATGAGCTTTTATTATATTGAGGATATTCATATTTTTTTACTAATTCATTATATCTATTCCATAGGATCATTTTAATGTTTAGAAAGTAGAATTCCTAGAGGAGCACTAAAATATTACAATGCGTAAATGTGAGTTTTTTAGTGTACCATAGAGCATGATGGTAATGGTTACTCATTGAAATATGACACATGTAAATGATGTCATGCAATTTTTAGAGTAGAGGAAATGAGTGTATGCATAGATGAATAGATTCAAAAATTGGTTAAGGTATATAATATAGTGAAGACTATGAATCCCAATATGAATGCTCAGTTTTAATAGTTATGAGGAGAGTTTGAGGGGAGATTATCACAGATGTAAGTATGTATAGAGAAAGATATGACACGACATCTCATTGATGGTTCACAAGTGTTAACATCATAGGTAATGAAGAAAATAAATTATACTTACACTATTTTTCAACATTATTTTAATATATAATATTTAAATATATAGTAGTCTCTAATTACAACTAGTGGATAAATTTGTGAGTATATAGGTTATTTGGATATGGATTTACTAGATTAATGTGGCGTGTTCCATTAAATTTTGTATTATTTAATGTTTTATTAGAGATGTATAATAATATTTTTATTCCTAAAATTTATTATAGTAAAAAAACATGTGTCTCAAACAATATTGTCATAGTCAAAAAATAGAAAATGACCATGAATTGATGTAAAATGATAAGACACTAGTCATTTAATTATTTCTAAAATTAATGAATATAATGCATTCCAATACAACATGTGGTGTGCTCCAAATTACCAAAAAAGAATTTTTTGAAGATATGGAAGTCTTTAAAAATGTGCATTAGAGGGTTAAAAATAAGAAAACAACCATGGATTTCTATGAAATCTTTAGAAAATTATCTCCAATTTATTTTTAAAATGTAGGATCATTTGACACATAAATCTGAGTTATGGTTTTCTTAGGATGATCAAAAAATAACTTTTAGTATTTTCAAACACTAATACAAGTGTGTAATAGTAAAACACAAGAAAATGATCATGAATTGGTGTAAAATTATATGAAATAGATCATTGAAATATTTATAAATTTTATAAACAAGAATGACATAAATATAATGTGTGGTGTGCTCATAATGACTAAATAAGTGGTATTTAAAGATATTAAACTCTTAAAAAAATTCATCAGGGGGTTAAAATGAATTAAACAACCTCAAATTATTAGGAAATCTTAGGAAAATGACCATTTACTGATTTGTGAAATGTAGGAATAGATTCCACATCAATTTGAGTTTTGGTTTTCCTTGGATTAGAGAAAATAAAAATTTAGTTCTTTAAAACTCTAAAAATTGAACGTAATAATAAAAATCTAGTAAATGATCCTGAATTGATGTGAAATAATAGAAAAAAGTTCATTGAATTATTTATAAAATGTATGAAGAGATGGATTTATAGTATATTGTGTGACATACTCAGGATGTATTAAAAAATAGTTTTTGAAGAAATTAATATCTTTATAAACATGAATTAGGAGTCACAAGCAAAAAAACAACCTTGTATTATCATTAAAGAAAAATACAATGCACGATGATTGATTTAGAAAATTTAGAAACTAACTCCACATCAATCAAAGTTGTAGTTTTCTCAGGATGATCGAAAACACACTTTTAGAATTTTGAAACTCTAAAATGTGTGTGTAATGTTAAAAACCTGTAAAAAATCATATATTTATGTGAAATGATAGTATAATAATTTTTTTATTATTTATGACATGTACAAATAGATGATAAATCAGTCCTAGGGGTGATTAATTGGCCTTAGGCCCATGGACCAAGCATGCTAACTTGAATTTATGGGGTGGTATGGACAAGATAAATTTGGTCCAAATCTTAAATAGGCTTAAATAGACCATAGAAAAAATATTATGATGTTTTGAAAACCAACCTCAAAATATGCAAGCCATCTCATGGGATAATTCTTTTTCTTTTTTTAAAAAGATTCAATTTAGTATAGAATTTTTTAACGAAAAACATATATATACTTTAAGTATGTGATGAATATATGCATATATAAATTAATAATTATATAATATATAATTTATTTAATATTTAATATTCCCTAATATTATGTGTTTTTTTGAAAATTATTTATAATCTTGATTACATATGTGGACTGGCCGATAGAACGGTCCTCTTAAACCATAGATTGGACTAGACCAAATTTTTTGGATCCTACATTAAATATGGAACTAAATTAACTACACATTTTTAGGCATGGTCCACACAATATTTGGCCATACCACCCAACCTATACTGCAATGTACCCCAAGTCAATCTAATGTGCAGTGATCTTAGAACGATAAAAAATAGTTTTTGAAGATATCAAAGTCTTAAAAACATGTGTAAGAGGTTTAGAGACAAGAAAAATCCTCATATTTATCTTAAATATTAGTAAAATTATTAATTATTTATTTTAAAAATATACAAATAGATTATACATCTATATGAGTCATGGTTTTTTTGGGATGATTGGAAATATTTTTTTTTGTGTTTTAAAACTCTAAAATGTCTATGTAATGGTAAAAACCTAGAAAATGATCATGAATTGATATGAAATTGTATTTAAAATACCAATGAATTATTTTTGACATGTATTAATAGAGAACACATCAATCTGATGTGCTTTATATATAGAATGACTAAAAATAATTTTTTTCAGGATATTAAAATCTTTTAAAATGCATATCATTGTATCAAAACCATGAAAATGAACCTGAATGTCTATGAAATTAGAGGAAGAAAAACCTTTGATTTATTTTATAAATTTAGAAACTAACTCTATATCAATATTAGTTACAGTTTTACAAACATGATAAAAAACACAATTTTAGTGTTTGAAGGCTCGAAAACAAGCATGTAATGATCAAAACCTTGAAAATAAGCATGAATTGACATGGAATGGTAGAAAAAATTAATTTGAATTATTTTTAAAAATTGAAAATAGATTTAATGTCAACCCAACATGTGATGTACTTGGAATGACCAAAAAATATTTCTTGGATATTTAATCCTTTAAAAATGTTATTCTGGGGTCAAAACAAAGAAAATGACATTGGATTTCAATGAAATATAAGAAAAATGACCACTGATTGATTTGTGAACTATAGGAATAGAAATCATATCAATTTTAGTTATGGTTTTCTTGAGATGATTGAATTTTTTTAGTGTTTTAAAATATAACAGATGTTTATAATAGTTAATACCTAGAAAATAATCATTAATTTATGTAAAATTATAGGGAAATATTTTTTGAAATATTTTTAAATTTTTTGAATAAAATTAACATCAATATAATTCATGGTGTGCTCTAAATATTTAAATAATATATATTTAAAAATATTAATGTTTTAAAAAATTTGCCTTTGGGGATCCAAACCAAGAAAATGACCTAGAAATTCCATGAATTATTTGAACAATGATTTTTTATTTTTCTAGAAATTTTGGAATATATGTCACATGAATTTGATTTTTAGTTTACTCACGATGACCAAAACTACACTTTTAGTTTTTTAAAACTCTAACACGTACATTTAAGGAACAAAACCTAGAAAACGATCATGAATCGATGTGAAATATTAGGAAAATTATCATTTAATTATTTGTGACATGTATGAATATATGAAATGTCAATATGACATGTGGTGTTTTTAGAATGACTGAAAAAATAGTTTTTGGAGATATTAAATTTTTTAAAAATTTTCTCCTAGGGTCAAAACCAAGAAAATGACCCCATATTATCATAAAATATTATTAAAATGAACTTTTTTGGGTTTTAAAATATAGGAATAAATGTTTCATCAATTCAAGTTGTGGTTCTACCGAGAATACCAGAAACACACTTTTAGTGTTTTAAAACTCTAAAGTGTGTGTGTAAATCTCAAACCTAAAAAACCATGAATTGAGATGAAATGATTGAAAAGTGGTATTTGAATTATTTATGACATGTAAAAGAAAATTAAATTCCAATCCGATGTTTGGTGTGCAAAAAATAACTAAATAAGTAGTTATTAAATATGTTAATATCTTTAAAAACATGTTTCTATAGGTTACAACCTAGAAAATAACCTTATATTTCCATAAAATCTTAGTAAAAAAATGCTGATTGATTTTTGAAAGGTTGGTATGTACACCACATCAATTATAGTTTCAGTTTTCTTGGAATGATAAAAATGAACTTTTAGTGTTTTAAAACTCTCAAACATGTGTATAATGGTCAAAACATAGAAAATGACCATTACTTGACATGAAATTAGAGCCAAATGATCTTTTGATGATATTAAAGTCATTAAAAAAGAAAGTCAGTGGGTAAAAAAGAATCACATATTTCCATTAAATATTAGGAAAACCATTGTTGATTTATTTATGAAATGAACAAATAGACACAAAATCAACCGTAGTTTATTTTTTAGCTGAATGAAAAACAATTCAATATTAGTGTTTTAAAAATAAAAATAATTTATGTAATAGTTTAGACCGATAAAAAATAATGAATTGATGCAAAATCATAATAAAATTATCTTTGAATTATTTTTGACATGTATGAATATACTTCACATCAATCCGACATGCGTAGTGCTTGGAATGTCTAAATGAGTATTTTTTAAAGATATTAAAGTCTTTAAAATCACACATTTGGAGGTTAATACAAAAAAAAGAAAATTTAATTGTCATGAAGTCTTTAGAAAATTACCAATAATTAGTTTATTAAATATATGATTAGTCACCAAATATATTTTATCTTTAATTTTATCAAGATGACCAAAAATTCATTTTTAGTGTTTTAAAATGCCAAAACATGCATGTAATGGTTAAAACCTTTTAAATGAACATGAATTGACATGAAATATTAGTCTAATGATCCTTTAATTATTTTTGACATGTAAAAAGATATTTCACATCAATTAATCATGTGGTATTATTAGAATGACTGAAAAACAAATTTTAATGATATTATTGTATTTAAAAACATGAGTATGGGGGAAAAAACTAAGAAATCATCCTCATATTTTCATGATATAATAGAAAAGTGATTGGTGATTGATTTTTGAAATGCAGGAATACAAGACACATTAATCTAAGTTTTGGTTTTCTCTGGAGGAAAAATTAACTTTCAGTGTTTTTAAATTCTAATTTTTTCTGTAATGGTCAAAACCTAAAAATTTACCATGATTCAACATAAAATCATAATAAAATGATATTTGAATTATTTTTGACATGTACAAATATAATACACACCAATTAGACATTATTTTTTATTGTATTAACTAAATAATCATTTTTAATGATATTAAAGTCATTAAACACACGCATCAGGGGTTAAAACTAGGAAAACAATCTCCAATTGTAGTGAAATTTTAATAAAATGACCAATGATTGATTTTTTAAAATGTATAAATAGATTCTATATCAATATAAATTACAATTTTATTGATAAAAAAATACTTTTAGTGTTTTAAAACTCTAAAATGTTCTTATAATGGCAACAACCTAGAAGATGATAAAAAATTCACATGAAATCACAAGAAAATGATATTTGAGTTATTTGTGACTTGAATGAATATATGGAATTTCTATTGGAACCAAGGATGTTTTTTTGATAAAAAATGAGCATGTTTTGTGCTTTTTTTAACCCACTCATGGATGATCATGAATATTTCAAGGAAAAGTACCATAAAGTTTAAGCCGTAAGTAGTTTTAAATGTGACATCGTTTTCCAGTGTTTGCCAAATTTTTGGACCTAAAAATCAGAAAATGGAGAGATTTTTTTTGGAAAATGAAGGTGCATGAAATATTGGATTGGTGTGTGAAAAACATGGAATGTTCACTAAATTTGTTTTTCACACAATAGTGAATTCAAGTTAGAATTTTCGCTCAAAAGGTGTTTCAGGATCAGAACATCGAAAAATGGCAATGGCACGGGGTGTGAAAAAAATCTGGGGATGTACACAAAAAATGGTTCTTGCACGCAAATAATTGCATGAATAATGAAAGTTTTTGTGTGACACGGTGGGTTTTACATGAAAGGGTCAAGTTTTCCTATAAATATAGGGTGCCCACCCTCATTCGACACAGATAAAGACATAGAGAAGATCCGTGCTCTGATGCCCGTAAAAATTGCACGAAAAGGGTGTTGTGCGGAAAACTAAATTTTGCACGCAAATAGTGAGGTTGCATGTAAAAGGAGGTGTTTTTAAACAAAATAAAATAGTTGTATGCAAAGTGATTTTGGGATTGCACATAAAAAATATATTTTTTGTACACAAGTTAAGCGAATTGCTCACAAGGCGTGGTGGGGGCTGTACGTAAAATTTGAGGTTTCTCGGTAGACCTATGGAAAAGTGGTAATCATCAGTGGATGAAAACATGACATCAAAAAAGCATATATATATGGTTAAGGATGCAGGTATTCATTCAAATGAAGAGACCCTCAAGTCAAAAAACTGAGTAAGGCTTTTCCTATGGCAGTGAGAAAGGGGGAGTCGATGGAATTGTTTAGAGGGACGTAGTGGGATATCACTAAATTATTATAAAGGTAGTGATCATGGAATATAGTGACTATATCCTAACTCTTGTACTCCACAAATAGTGAAGATTAGTAGTTTTTGGTATGACTGACACACTATCGACATATTCTCCTTGGATGTAGCCCTTTGTGGTGAACCAAGTAAAAGTTTCATGCGATCTATTTTCATGTGATTTTTTATTTGTTGTTCATATCCTTCCTATAGGTTTAAAATATTTATACCAAGGTGGGAACAATATTAGACACTTTAAGAGAAAAAATTTGACACCCTGATTCACCTCTACCCTCTCAAGGCATCCTGGGGTCCTACAAGTGGTATCAGAGGGGGGTTACTGGTGTTAAATCTATCCTTTCTTTATTATAATAGAGAATTCATTAAATGTCAAGGGAGTGAACCTATTTAATGGAAGTAAATTTAAGATTTGGAAGAACATGATGAGATCACATCTAAGATCTCTTAGAATGGATGTGTTTTTTTCTACGGCACAAGGAATTCAAGTCACTGATCCAACAAGGCTATCCATGACTGATACAGACAGAAAAATGCTTGATGCGGATGCTAAAGCACAAAATTCTCTCACTGCATCGCTTTCTGACAAGATCTATCTGAAGGTAATGAGCTGCACCTTATCATAGTCTGTGTGGTAAAAACTCAAAAATATTTATGAAGGAGATAGTAAAGTGATGGAGGAAAAACTCTAAGTTTTTCACAATAGGTTTGATGATCTAAATATGAAACCTAATGAAAATGTTGATTTCTTATTTAATAGAACTACTAAATTTGTCGGAGAAATTCAAGGTATTGGAAAAGATATCAATGACCTTGATATTATAAATAAAATCATGATGAGACTTCCACCTCTGTACAATGCAAAGGTATCAGCTCTTGAGGAAAGGGATCTCTCTAAACTCTCTCTGGATGATCTTCCAAGTAGCCTGTTGGCATATGAGATGAGAGTCAAACCATAAGATGCAACAAATCATGTAAGGAAAGAAATAACATTCAAATCCATGAAAAAACTAGAAATTTTAGTAGATTGTGTTAATGAAGATGATTAGGAAAAAGAAATTATTTCTCTCATTACTAATAAATTCAAGAAGGGAAAAGGGAAATTTGAAGTTAAGCTATGTCTAGATTATTTTTGTTGTGGAAGAGTTAGTCACATTGCCTCTCGATGAACAAGAAATTTTGATGATGAAGAGAGTGAATTTGGAGATATTCAGAAGCCTTAGAAAAGGTTTTACAGAAAGGGAGACTTCAAATCAGGAAAGAAACTACAATAAAATAGTTTTTTATACGAATAATATGATGATGATAGTGAATTATTTGAGGAAGAAGAAGTATAATTTAAATTTGGAAACCATTCTTCTATGATGGCTATAACTAAAAAATCAAAACCATCAAAAATTAATGCTGCCGATAATATGTTGGCCAAAAATTCCAATCATGAATTGCAACTTAAAGATGATTTTGGTAAGATTTAGAATAAATATAAGATATATAATAGGTGCAAAGAAACTTTTGAAGAATCATTAGAATATGTTGATCATTTTGAAGATGAGATTGAAAGATTAGAATAACTTGTGAAACTACAGTCGTCAATTATTGAAAGCACAGATGATGCAGTGGAACTAAAAATCATAATTGAAGAAAAAAAAAGTTCATCAGTGAACTTACCTTGAGATTGGAGGAAAAGTCCAAAAATATTGAGAGACTTGAAGAAAAATATGTTACTCTTAGAAGTAAAATTGAAAGTGGATCAAATTCAAAAGAAGAAAATACAATTTGGAAAATTCTCAAATGCTGAATTGCTGGAAAGAGCTAAGCGTGGCTCTGAAAAAGTTGAAAATATTTTGAATGATCAAAGACCCTCATGCATGGGAAAGAATGGAATGAGTTGTGATGCTGAAATATCAAATACTGTAAATAAAATTGTCCAGAATAAAGGAAAGCTGAAAATGGGTCATATTGAAAAGTCATTCGAAGTACTGAAAAATTAACCCTAAATTCAATTTGAAAGAAGAACTGAAGATTTTCCATAGGTATACCTAAGTTATAGGTAGCTAAACAGTGTGCCTAGGGGAGGATACATGAGGAGGAATCAAAATGAGAAGATATTTCCACTTGTAAAATGTCAATTCTCTACCTATCTGGGCCATACCCTGTCATATTGCAAAGTGGCAATGGGCTATTTAAATGGGAAACATATAGGATCTCAAAAAATAAGAACATACTCATATACTAAGTCTTATAGAAGAAATAAAATCTAGATATTTTTTTAGTGTTCTAACTTAGGTCACAAATCTATGTATTGCAGGTAGAGGAATGACAAAATAATTTCATAAAATTATCAGAGACGGGTCAATATTAGACAACCAGACGATGTGGATATTTCAAATAGGTTTTCTCCTTTAGAAGAAGAGTATTAGTATGAATAACCCACTTACATGGAAGAGAGAGTTGAAAGGCCATCAGTGTCCAACACTCAACTCAATAACTCATGGAAAGAAAAGAGGAATATTGAAAAAACCAATCATATAGAAGTATCCCTCAAGGCTACAAAGAATAAAAACTCCTGGATTATTGATAGTGGATATTCACCTCACATGATGAGTAATGAAGACCTATTAACTAATGTCAAGAAAAAGGTCGATGGAACATTGAGGTTTATTAATGATGGTGCTTTGAAAATCAAAGGATATGGAAGTACTAAGCTAGCTAATGGAGAGTTGAAGAAAAATGAAGTCCTTTATGTGGACAGTCTACATCATAATCTTATAAGTGAAAGTCTACTCTATGACTCAGGTCTTTTTGTGAAATTCAATCAGAATGGATGTACTATAATAGGAAAGTCTTGGAATTCTTATATGAAAGGCTGTATAATAGATGGAAACTTATATCTAGTCGACAACAAAGAGAACATTTTCTACCTAACAGTTAAAGAGGAAAATTATCTGTGGCATCAGATATTGGGGCACACTAATTAGAAGGACATGGAAAAGATACCTAAGATAAAGATAGTCATGGAAATCTCTAATATGAAGCATGAATGAGAAAAGACCTGTGATTATTGTATGCAAGGGAAGCTGGTCTGTAGTTCCTATTAGTGAAAGAAGAAAAGAGCATCTGACCTCCTTGATCTCATTCATATAGACATATGTGGGCTGATAAATGTTGCTAGAATACATAGAGAAAGGTACCTTGTTCTTTTTATAGATGATTACAGTATAATGACATGTGTTATTGTTATACACAGGAAGCGACAAGTGCTTAATTTCATGAAAACCTATCGACTTATTGCTGAGAATGATATTGGATGGAAGATCAAAGTCCTAAGGTATGACAATGGAGGGTAATACACATCCATTGATTTTGAGAATTACCTAGAGAATCTTGGGATAAAACATGAGGTGGCTGCTGTGAGAACTCCATAGAAAAATGGAGTTGTTGAATGCCAGAATCAATAGGTAAACAACATGTCTAGAACTATGCTGACCGAGAGTTCTATTCCTTGACATTACTAGAAAGTGGAAGTTCAATCTACCTTGCAAATTAAAAATTGAATAGGTCTATATATGGATGAGAAAAAAACACCATATAAATTATGGCATGGAAGGAAGACCTCTTTGAAATATTTTTGTGTTTTTGGAAGAAAATGTTTCATCCAAAATAAAGAAGTAAATCAAGGGAAATATGAAGGAAATACAGGAGAAGGAATATTTCTTGGATACTCAATGAATAGAAAATCATACAAGTGTTTCAATAAGCCCTCAAGAAGAATTTTGGAAATAATTGATGTCAATATCATTGAAGATAAAAACATGATTTATTCAAGGAATATGTATGATAATGTGATAGAAAATGAAGAAGAATGTGAACATGAAACAAATTCTAATACATAGGTATAGGAAGGTGTAAAAATAATATCCAGATACACATAATGATGTTGAATCAAAAGAATAATCAGAAGAGGAAGACATAACTAGAGAGAATTTGATCAAACCCCAAAGGAGAAATCGAAGAGAAGATATTGATCTTTCCAACATTATCGGGGATAAAAAAAACCTATATAGACAAGGAGAATGAGGAATAATGAACAATATACATTTCTATCAGTTGTGGAACCATCCTAATATGAAGAAGCTATAAAGGATGAGTCATGGGTAAAAGAAATGAATGAAGAGTTAGCTCAGATTGATAAACATTGGACTTGGGATCCTATTAAGAGACCTAGAGGTCATAATGTGATTGGTACAAAGTAGATTTTCAAGAATAAATTTGAAGAATATGGAAATGTGATCAGAAATAAGGCGCTTTTGGTCTTTAAAGGATATTCACAAATTGAAGGCATTGATGTTGAGGAGACATTATCTCTAGTAGCGATGCTAAAGTCAATCAAGCTGTTTCTTGCCCTGACAATCCAAAGAGGTTACAAAGTGTATCAAATGGATGTTAAAAAAACATTCTTAAATAGAGTCTTGGAAGAATAAGTATACATTGAACAACCCGTGGGGTTCCTACTTTTTAATGATGAAATGAGGTTTTGAAAATTAAAGAATTCTATCTATGGCCTAAAATAGGTACAACAGGCTTGGTACTCTTGATTGGACTCTTATCTGAGGAATCTTGAGTTTAAAAGAGGAGTGGATCACAATCTCTATGTGTAAAATTATCAAAAAGATCAGTTCATGGTATTGGTATATATGGATGATATTATCTTTAGTGGTTTAAGGAAGGGATCAACTAAAGAATTTTCTAATCACACGAAGTCAGAATTTGAAATGTCTATGATTGGAGAACTCATATACTTATTAGGGGTGCTGGTGATTCAGAAGAAGAATTACAGTTTCATTTATAAAGACAATTATGCAAAAGAGATGTTTAATAAATTTAATATGCAAGATTATAAACCAATGGTGACTATGATTGTGGTTAGAAAAAAACTTAGAAAGCATGAGGATGACATGTCTATGGATCCCACAATATACAGGAGAATCATTGGAAGCTTACTATACCTAACAGCGAAACAACCAAATATTTTCTTTGCAACATTTTTAGTAGACCACCTTCAAAGTAATTCAAATTAAGAACATATGAAAGTAGTTAAACTAATTATGAGGTACATTCAAGGTACTCATAATTATGGATTATTCTTTCCTATAGGAAAAGATAATGAATTATCTTCTTTTTCAGACAATGACTGGGCTGGAGATGTGGTGGATAGAAAGTACACGAGTGGTGGAGCATAATTTATTGGCAAGAAATGTGTGGGATGGTTGATAAAGAAATAGGAAAGGTCATCACTTAGTACTGCTGAAGCTGAATATATCTCTACTACTAGGGAATTCACTTAGTTACTTTGGATGAAGAAGAAACTAACTGACATAGGTGACGAGGTGAAACAACCAATGATGATTTACTGTGATAACAAGAGTGAAATTGATCTTATGAATAATCCTATTCAGCATTATCATTTGAAACATATTTAAATCAGATATCACTTCATCAATCAAAAAGTTGAATAAGGTTTTATCAAGATGGAACATGTGGGAACGAATGATCAAGTGGATGGCATTATGAACAAGATGCTGTCAACGACTGTGTTTGAGAAACATTGGTTGAACCTAAGTGTTCATCCACCTTCTAATGCATGAGGAGGCTACAATTTCTCCCCTCTCCCTAGTTATGTTAACTATTTTTAATATATTTTCTGATGTGATGCAGGTTTATAGGGGAGATATTATCCAGGGGGAGTGTGCTTTGAGTGCTACAATGAACAAATACAAGTCTTTGAGTTTATTTCCAATCAGGTAGAATGAATAACTTCAGGACATGTAATGATTATATAACACTACAATAATTCAATTTTATGAAGAGAATGAATAAATTCCAGACATGTAATGTTTCTGTGACACATTAAGAGAATAGGTTGTATGTATTTAAGAATTCCAAAACACGGGAATCCAATCCAAGCTACCACTCTTGTTTTCTAAACCAAGAATTTCTCATGTATACTTAGAGTGTTGGATGAGGTGATTCTTGCATATCAGGTTTTGATAGTGGTTGGTGCTCACTGATTTTATCTGAAGATTGCCAACAAACCCAAAGGGAGAGATTGTTGGAACTAAGATTGTTCTTTACTAAAAAGAAGCATGGTTTGTGTTTTTTTCAATCCTCTCATGGATGATCAGGGATATTCCAAGTAAAAGTATCATACAGTTCAATCTATAAGTAGTTTTGAAAGTGATGTCATTTTCTAGTGTTTGCCAATTTTTTTGGGTCTAAAAATAAAAAAATAGAGAGATGTGTTTTTGGAAAAGGAAGGTTCATGAAATATCAGAGTGGTGCATGAAAAACAAGGAATGTGTGCTAAATTTGGTTTTCAGGCAATAGTGAATGCCATTTGGAAATTTCACTCAAAAGGTCTTTCAATATTAGAACACCAAAAAATGGAAAAGGCATGGGGTGCACCAAAAATCTAGGGATGTGCGGAAAAAATGGTTCTTGAATACAAATAATTGCATGAATAATGAGAATTTTTACGTGACATGGTGGGTTTTATGCTCAGGGGTCAAGTTTGCCTATAAATATGAGGTGACCCCTCTCATTTAACATAACTAAAGACTTAGAGAAGAACTGATATCTGATGCATGAAAAAATTTCACAAAAAGTGTGTTGTGTGGAAAACTGGAGGTTGTGATTAAAGGGTGAAGGTTGTGCATAAATGGAGGTGTTTTTTCACAAAACATAATAGTTGGAAACAAAGTGATTTGGGTATTTCACAAAAAAGGAGATTTTTTTCACATAGGAAAATCGAATTGCGCGCAAGGTATGGTAGGGGCTGTACGTAAAATTTGAGGTTTCCCGGTACACCTGTGGAAAAGTGTTAATTATAATTGGATGAAAACGAGACATCAACAGAGAATCTATCTATAGTTAAGGATATATGTATTCATGCAAATGAAGAGACCCATAATTCAATAAACTGAGTAAGACTTTTCCTGAGGCAGTGAGCAATGGGGAGTCAATAGAAGTGTTCTGAGGGACGCAGTTGGATATCCCTAAATTATTGAAAAGGTAGTGATCCTGGAACAAATTGACCGTGTCCAAACTCTAGTACTCCACAACTAGTGAAGATAAGCGGTTTTTGGTACGACCGATACACTGTCGGTGTATGATCCTTGGACGTAGCCCTTTATGGTAACCAAGTAAAAGTGCTGTGTGGTCTCTTTGAATGTGATTGTTTATTTGTTGATCATATCCATCCTATAGTTTTAACACATTCCTAACAACGTGGGAACAAGATCAGACACTTTAAAAGAAAAATTCAATACCTTGATTCACCCCTACCCTCACAGGGTGTCCCGAGCCCCTGCAATTTCAATTAAAATTTAGGTGTGTTCAAATGCAAAAAAAACATATTTTTAAAGTTATTAATGTATTTAAAAATAGTTCCAAGGGATTAAAAAAAACAACCTTTAATTACTATTAAATATTAAGAAAATGATCTTTTATTAATTAGTGAAATAAAGGAATATACAACAGATCAATCTAATTTGTGTTTTACTTTTAATGAGTAAAAAATCAACTTTTAGAGTTTTAAAAATCTAAAATGTACCTGTAATGGTCAAAACCTAGAAAAAACCACAAATTGATATAAAATTATAGGAAAATGATCTTTGAATTATTTGTGACATGAATGAATAGATTCTATGCTAATCTGATGTGTAGTTTTCTCAGAATGACTAAAAAATAAGTTTTTAAAGATATTAAAGTCTTTAAAAACATACATCAGTGAATTCAAAACAAGAAAAAAATCTCGAATTATTGTGAAATATTTGGACAATGAAAACTAATTTATTTTTCAAATACATGATTAAAAATGATATCAATACTTTTTGCAGTTTTCTCAGGATAACCAAGAAGTAAATTTTAGTATTTTTAAACTCTAAAACGCACATATAATGGTCCAAACATAAAAAATGACCACTAATTGATGTGAAATAGTAGAAAAGTATTATTAAAAATATTTTAAACATGTATGAATAAACAAAACATCAATCCTACATGTGGTGTGCTCAAAATGACTAAAAAAATTTTCAGACTAAAAAATGAATAACAAAAATTAATACATTGAAAACCAAAAAATTACTATATATTTTTTCTCAAATGTACTAAATTTTACATTAAATAATCTAGTGGGATTTGTTATTATTATTTTGTTATTTTTTTAGAATAAAAATATTTTTTTAAAACTTTATTCAATTTTAGGTTATGAAATGATGGATGTGGAGATGAAAAAACGTTTTGACAAGGCTAGTTGTGAGATTATGAAGTAAATTATTTATGATGTAGGCTATGTTACATTTTTGAATTATATATGGTTTTTATTTCTATTTTTTTATATACTAGAGTAATATTCATATATATTTTTTAAAATATATATGTATAGATACAACTATATGATGGTTTTATTACCTCCCATGATAGGGCTAGTAGAGACCACCATATAGAGGTTTCTCTAGCATCCCATGTGATGTACAAAAGCCAACACTATTATAATGGCCCAAACTGTTCAGGTTCCTTAATCCTTTATTTAATCCCTTTTCTAAGTGTTTTTGTGTTACGATTTGTTGGGGTCAAGTATCTAGTAACTGATAGATAGATTTATAGGGGTTTAGAAGAATTTAAGGTGGTGTAGGGTTTTATCATGGTTTGAGAAAACTGTATTGTTCTTCCCAATAAACAGTGTGACTTATTGGAGAGTGGAAATAGATGGTGTGTAGTTGGAACATAGCTATATATAACTATTTAAAAACCCCAAGAAAACCATGTAACTTGTAATAAAGGAAAACACATAGTTGGCACATGTTTTACCAAACTATGTGGCCAAACCATTTGGGTTCCCAGAAGAGGCAGTAATACTCACATGGTTCATGCATGGTTTAGAAAACTGTGTGACCAAACCATGAACACTAATTTAATTAATATGAAATTTTACATTTTAACCTAAAACCACCATGAAACCCTTCATTATTACTCCTAAAACTACAAATCTCAAACCATTGGACTCTAGTGGATATTTTTAGAAGTTCATCTCCCCCTAACTCTAATTTTGGTGGACCTAAGGATTTGTCCCATGAAAATTCAATGTAAGAGGTTTTTATTCCCCTTTTCTTCACTTTTCATTTATATATCATATCCTACTATTGTAAATAATAATATATTTGGTTTTTAATTTATAGATCTATGAATTATTTTGTGATATCATAAGGTATTATTGATTTATTAATGGATAGGAGATTGGATCTAGAGATATTTAATCCCTCCTTATAATGGATCTATATATACCATTGGTGGTGAATCTCATTGGGTATGTTGATCTACCTCCAAGCCCTTGTTACATTCTACTTATTGAATATAGATTCTAGAATTTCAATTATAATGAATTGGGATTGGATTCTAGGAATTTTGGGTTCACAGACGTAGTTCAATGAAAAATCTTGGTAATTAATGTGAGTACACTATGGTTGGAAGTACTTACCATATAACGACTTTTTTTAATGTTTATTGGCATGTTTTTCATGTGTGAGATAATTGGTATCCAAGAGAACCATTGTGTGATATTATAATATATGATTATGATTTTGATATGGTGTGTGTGTGTGGCCCACATGACCTATTTATTATGTGCTATGATTTACCCCCTCTAGGATATTCCCTATTGTGTGCAGATGCATGGTATAGAGAGGTTTATATATAGTATGAAATTGATAGGTGTATTATTATGGTTTTTTTATCCCCTAGATTAGGATCATGTGTTATTATGACATACGATGATGATGATGATGGGACATAGAGATATGGTAGGGGTATGATGATCTTGTGGCCTAAACCGATACATAATATAGGGAATTATAGATTTGTGGCCTAAAAAGAGTCTTAGATAGGAGTGTGAAAGCCTTGTGGACCAACCTTTTAGAAGAAGGGGAATAATTTCTTTATGGCCTAACCCAACGATGATCTAGGGGTGTGTTGACCTTGTGGCCAGACTTGGGTATTGATTGGATATAACCCTTGATTTGAGACATGTGTTGGCCTTGTGGCCTGATAAAATATGTGATTAAATATGAGACACCCATTTAGGTAGAAAGGATAAGCAGGCATGTCTAGAACTCATGGATTCTTTGTTAGCACACTGTCACCTGACATATGTTTGGTCACTTATTTATGAATTTACCATTAATCATGGCATGAAACTTTATATACTTGGCCACTCTATGTTAAGGATGCATTGGTGGTTTACTATTGGGTTTATACTCACATCCCACATGTTAATCTCAATGTACACATAGATTTCATGGTCAATGTTCTGGAAAAAGGAAAGGGCCATGCGTTGGGGATCTAGACATGGGGATATTAGAGGATAGAGGTGATACTAAGATGGACTCCAAACTGTTGTTACAATGATTTATTTTATTTTATCTAGTAATCATACATTGTTTGAAGAATCAAATTGGGGGTCGTTTAGTTTATATTGTATGACCTAGATTCCATTTTTTATATTATATTTATTTTATTATAGTTTTTGTTGTAATTTTCTAAGATATTTATTTACACTTTGTTGTGATTTTGGTGTGTGACTATTATTACAGAGGGTATAGTATCCCAATGAAATTTTTTCAAACACTTAATATCAGTTGAAAAACTTTTTCATATGGGGAGATTCACATGAGGTCATGTGGCACTCTGGCTCGGAACAAAGACACATAAGTTCCTGAAAAAAATATTATGTAACAAACCTATGAGTTGTTGGTGATGGGATTAATTTTACTAGTTGCACCGTTACATTTTCATACTAATCCTAATTACTATTATGCTATGGAAATTTATGGGATTTGTGTGCATTCATACATCATGAAAATACATGTAGGTTCACATGTCATTCATATGATTTTCTATCATACATAATAATTCAATTAATTAAATACCATTGGTAATATGTGAACTATGATTTTGTGATATATCTATACTAGAATTTAAATTAATTGAACTAAGCAAGCTATATTCTTTATATGCATATGGACAAGACTAATATTTAGGTATTAGAGACTTGGGTTAGTCCTTGAGTAGTGTTAAGGGGGATGTACCTTGTGGGTGTGGGTAACCTCCTGTGATAGGTATTCCAATAGAAATAACTTGTGTGGACTTATAAAATCCTCAAGTTGTTACCACAAGTGTGATTTTATGGGTGTTTCTAAGTGTTATTTTGGAAATTCAGATAATTAATCTCATGATATTCTATATGGGACTAACTATATTAGCACATCATAATTTCCTCTCAAGGGCATATGTTCTTTTCCTACAACTAAACATGTAGGGGGATACAATTTAGCATAATTCTGCACCTATTCATGTGGTTCAGAAAGTGGAACTACTTTATCCTAGAGTCGTCTAGATAGTACTTGTTCAAGGTGGGGGAGGTCATAGGATGATGGTTGATTATTCTTGGGATTTCTAAATTCAATACCCCATCCTTCTATGGTACTGGAGGACCCTAGGATTCCAAGGATTAGATCGATTTCAATTAGAGAATATTTGATATTGTGGAGACTCTGTAGGAATGATAGGTTAAGTTGGTTGTCCTCATATTTCTAAGAACCATGAAAAGATAGTGGGGCATCATGAACTAGGTAGAGATATATTAGGGTCTGACTTGGTAGAACTTTAATAATCTCTTCTTTGAAGAGTTTTTTTGGATACATTGAAGGTGGATCAATGTAAGGATTTTATGGAGCTTTAGCAGGAGACAATGTTAGTATCAACATATTATAATCATTTAAAGTGTTTACTTATTTTTTCTCTAATTTTGATGGGTAATGAAGAAAAAAAGGACAAGAAGATTGAGATTATCCTTCATTCATTGCTGAGGCATTGTTGCATGAGTTTCAACCTGATAACATATTCTGATGTGGTACATAAGGCCTTGATAATTGATATTCGTTTATAGGGGGATAAAGTAATTGTTTATATTCTTATATTTAGTGGGATTTTTATATAAGTTTTAGGATCATATTTAGGTAAAGAGAATACAAGAAATGATGAGATGCGCCATGTTGGAAACTGACAACCAGAGAAGAGAAGTGGCTCTTCAACACCCACTATAACACCCATAAAAAGTGTGACTTAAAAGAATAAATGCTACTACCTATGTCAAAAAGGGAAACCTTTATTTTTAAGAGTTTACCTAATTATAACTATTGAGTTAATTGGGATTGGATTAAAGTAGTGTCATGATGGGTGACCTCCTAGGATGTTTCCCATGATGTGTGTGAGTGATGAAAAAGCACACTGAAATAAAATATCTTGGCCTCTGGGGAAACAATTAGTTTGATTAGTGATCTAGGTGGGTAATGAACCATGGTTTGTTGGGAAGGAAACCAAGGTATTACATGATACCCATGGGGTTAAAAGATTAGGTTCATGACTCTGGGAGGTTGGATCATGAAAAATGGTATTAGATCTAGTACCTAGATTGAAGTGTAAAAGGCACTACATGTGATTGAGGTGTGGGGTCAACAATGAATGCATTATGATTTAAATTGGGATATTATAACACCCTTGAAAAAGTGATACTTAAAATTTATAAATGTTAATACCAATGTCAATAAGGTTAATTTTTTTCTATGAACCTTACTTATTATAACTCCAAAGTTAAGTGTGCTTGTTCTGGAGTAGTGCCCGGATGGGTGACCTCATGGAATGTTTCATACATGGAGTGAGGAATAAGCACAATGAAAGATCATATGTTGGCCTATGGGGTCATCAATTAGTCTAATAAGTGACCCAGTGGATAATAACCTATGGTGTTATGGGAAGGTAACCAAGTTATAATAAGAGACCCAAAGGGTTAGAAGACCAGGTTAATGGCCCAATGAGGTTGGGAAATGACATCCACTATGAAATTGGTCTTTCTAGATGTTATAATTACGTATAAAAAGGATTGATCTCATGTTATATCAAAATACTCTTAGATAGTGACATCTATGTATAAAGTTGGGTAATATCCTATGATTTTGTTAAAATGTATCATAGTTGGTATTAGGGAGACCCGTCTATGGAATGTCCAAGGGAACTTATCAATGGGTGAAGAATTTTTAGAATCCTGTGACCCAGGTGAGTCATTGGCCTCATGGAAAGGGCTGTGGATCCAAATTAGGCAAGGTTTATTTGGTGGAATAAGTTTTAGATGATATAGGAGAGGGAACTTCTATTATTAAAGGTATTGTTTTGGTTACCTCCACACTCTCCACTACTTTTTTTTGACACTTGAGAGTCCCATTATTTTATATATTCTCAAGATGTTGCTGGGTTAGACTTAATGGATAAGTTATCTTCTAAATTTATTTCTCTTGATATAAACTTGGGAAGAAGGTACACCATCTCTAGAGATATCCAAATTTTCCTATAATATTTTTTACCTTTTAAATTTATGGTATTTCACAACCTTAGATATGACTAGATTCAATTTCATTTTCAACATCATCTGGTTGACTATTTAATGATTACACATCAACTGCTATAGGAGATGAGTATCCTTTACTACACCTAAGGGGGTGAATTTTGTTTTGATCAATGAATGAGATGTTTGATAAGGTATAATAAGAATATTACTATTTTATTTTGGGGATATTACAACACAGGAAGTGGGTATGGTTCTTGGGGAAGATCAAGTTGTAGCTCCCTCCCATTTTCCTCCAATGGTGGACCATTACCAAGATGTTTTCCCAGATGATTTATCAACACTTCCTACTAATATAGGAATTGAATTTGATATTAATATCATCCTAATAGAGTGACCTATATCGATCATTTAGTATCACATGGAACTAGGTGTGTTGAAGGAACTTGAGTTTAATCTTGCGAATTTGGAGGTGAATGGATTTATCAGACTGAGCACTTCTCATTGTGGTGCTCTAGTTTTTATTTCTAAGTAGGATGAGAGAATTAATATATGCATTGAATTTAGGAATCTGAACCAGGTCATGATAAATAACAAGTACCCATTTCTGAGGATCAATGATTTGTTTAATATGTTGAGGGGTTCATGATGGTTCTCTAAGATTTAATTGAAATTAGAATACCACCGAATTTTGGTCAGAGAATAGGATATACCTAAGTAAAAGTTTAGGAGTAGGTATGGACTGTATGAATATATTTTCATTCCTTTTCGGTTGAAAAATCCTCCAAAAATGTTTATAGATCTCATTAATATAATCTTACATATATATATTGACTCCATCATTGTATTCATTGATGATATCCTAATATACCCATAGATCCTAGAGATGTATGATGGAAACCTTGAGATTGTGATGAGTACACTTTGAGTATATCAAATTTATTTTAAGATTTCAAATTTTCACTTTTGGATACAATAAGTACACTTCCTTAGGTATGTGACTTATTAGGTGTGAATCTTAGTTGATTAGGATAAGGTAGAGGTGGTGATGTCTTGGGAATTCCCTAGTAACGTGTTTGAGATATAGAGTTTTCTAGGTTTATTTGGGTACTAAAAACCATTAATTCAAGATTTTTGTTGCTTGGTAGAACCTATAAATGATAATTACAAGAAGGGGGATGAATTTTGAGCAGAACAAATAGTGTGAAGAGGCCGTCCTAAAGCTAAAAGGAAGATTAACATCAACTCTAATTTTTATCTTACATGATCCTGGGATTGGATATATAGTTTAATGCAATGCATCAGATGTTGTTTTTGGAGATATTATAATGTAAATTGATTAGGTAGTTTCTTATGAGTCTCGTTAGTTGAAACCTCATGAGCAGAACTACCCTATGAATTACTTTGATTTGGTGGCTATGGTCCATTTCTTGAAGTTTTGGAACTATTATCTATTCAGTAAAAGGTTTTCCATTATTAAAAACCATAAGAACTGGCAATATATCTTATCTTAATGGAATTTTAATCTCTAATAGTGGATCTAGGTTGAGTATCAGCTAAATTATAAATTTTAGAATGATTATGATCACATGAAGGGTAATGTTGTTGAATATACTATTTGTTGGAAGATGCAAGATCTTGAAGAGTACAATTTTTAGGATTAATAGAGATTTATGAGTTTATTGACTGAATGGTTGTTGGGTTCATATGTAGATCAAGGTGTGATGACATGTACTCTCTTAATTATCATGCCTACCTTGGTGGAATGAGTGAAAGTGATATTGGAGACAAATTCAAAGTAATTAATGATGCATGAAGGGTTGGTAGGGAATGATACAGTTCTAATATGGTCTTTAGAAAGAGATGATATGATCTACATTCTTGAGAGAGCTGTATTTTCTACTTTCATGAGGGAAAAACTAATAATTGACTCTAATACACCATAGTGATAAGTACACCTAGGGCCAACTAAGATGTATCATTATATGAGATGATGTTTTTTGTGTCCAAGTATGGAGAGGGACATAACAAGATTTGTTTTTTATTTTCATACCTACTAAAGTGTTAAAGAAGAGAATCTATGACCAGATTGTTTACTTCAACCTCTTCCTGTTCCTTTGTGGAAGTGGGATGAGGTGATAATATATTTTTATAGGATTTAATAGTATATTTAAAGGATGAGATTCTATATTGGTTGGGGTTTATCGGCTGATGAAGGTGTAACAATTCTTGATGATCCGGGATACTCTTTCTATACATGAGTTGGGAAAAATATATGTTTGAGAGACAATATAAATTTATGGGGTTTATATGAGTATATTATCTAAAAGGGTGATCATTTAATTTCATGATTTTTTAAATTATTATATAAATCTTTGGAGACTCACTTGAATCTAATTATGGTGTATCATGCACAAACTAATGTTTAGTTAGAGAGGGAGATCCATATTCTATAGGATATGCTTCAAGTATGCATCCTTGATTTAGGTGGAGCATGGGATGATCATAGAACCTTGGAATAGTTTAAATTTAATAATATACACCATTAATTAATTAATTTTTCACCATTTGAGGTACTTTTCAGATAAACATGTCATTCATCACTGTGTTAACATGTGGAAAGTGAGGCATTTTTTTCTGGTCAAGTATCATACAAGAGACCTATGATATGGTCTAGTTGATTTTAAAGTGGTTGGTGAATGATTAGAGTGGGAAGTGATCACATGAATAAATGAGGATATGACCATTAGAGTTCAACATGGGTGACTAAGTTTTCCTAAAGGTGTCACCTTGTTTGGGGAATCAATGATTGTAGAAGTAGAGGAAGTTGGTATTACTGTTTGTAGAACCATTTGAAATCATAGAGCCCATCAAAATAGTATCCTATCATTTGGATCTTCCTATATGGTATTGAGGTATGCATAATGTGTTCTATGTGCCTCATATTTTTAGGCATGATCCTTATCTTGTTCATGTGATTTACATCTAAGATGTTGAGTTGTATCTAAATGATTAATTTATGGAGTGACCAGTATAGATTGGGGATCAGAGTGAGAAATTGTTTCAGGGGAAGATAATACCAATTGTTTAGTTCTATGGTAGCATGATCACATACAAGAGGTGGCTTGGGAGTGATAATATGATGTATGGTATCAATGACCCAAGTTTTTTGATCAAGAACTCAAAGACACTTCTCAAGGATGAGAAGTCCTTAGAGGGGGAGATTATAATGGACCAAAATTTTTAAGTAATTTACACCTTGGTTTTGGCCCTTCTCGGGGTGTTTTTGAGTTATAATTTCCCTAGGTGAAGCATTGAGTAACTTTTGGATGGTATTATAGGTTTTTATTAGATTTTAATGGGGTTAATGGTTTGAAAATAGTTTGGTAAAACCATATAGTTTTCCACATGAAACTATATTGATTGTTGTATAGGGGTAATAGATGAAACACATTTTGTACATGGTTAGAGATAACCATGAAATATCCCCTAATAAACCATGTAACTTTTAAGAGAGAAAAATTCATGCTTGGTGAAAATTTTACCAAACTATGTGGCCAAAATGTGTAGGTACCCTAAAGAGGTAGTAATCCTCACATGGTTGGTGCATAGTTTAGTAAACTGTTCCACCAAACTGTGTGTGGAAATTCAATTAATCTAAAATTTAGGATTTAACTAGAAACCTCCCCCAAAACCTTAATTATTTCTTATAAACCTAGGGATCATAGACCTAGGAACTCAAGTGGATATTATTAAAAATTTCTCTCCCTCTTAATTCTAATTCAGGTGGATCTAGAGGAATTTACCTATGAGAATTTAAGGTAAGAGGTTATTTTTCCTCCATTATTAAAATTTCTTCTAGATATACTCTACTCTTATTGAATGGATTAGGAGATCTAGGATATAATTTCTAGATCCATGAATTATATTTTTATTTAATAATTGATTATAGATTTATCAATGGATAAGAGTCTAGATATAGATATTTTTCATCCATCCCTTGAACAGATCTAGATCTATTATTGGAGGTGGATCTTGTTGGGTAAGTTAATGTACCTCTAATCCCATGTTACATTATTATTATTGAATCATGATTATATACTTATATTTTTAATGAATTGGGGTTTAATTATATGAACCATTGATGAACATATGCAGTTTAGTGACAACCCTTAACAATTGATGTTGACACACTGAGGTAAGAAGTCCTTACCACATAGGGAATTTATATAAAGATGATTGGTATATTTGGAATTTTTGTGTGTGTATAGCCTTAAGAACCATTGTGTGATGTTCTTTGCTTGTGATTTGTATATGGTGTGCATGTGTTGCCCATAAGACATATGAATTGTGTGCAATGAATTTTACCTTATGTGATATACCCTGCTGTGTGTGGATGCATGGACTACATAAGTTTTTATCTAGTATCAATGTGCCATGTGGATCATTATGGCTTAGTTATGCCTTCCTTATAGGGGGATTATGTGATAGTAAAACATGAACTAATGAAAATGATGGGACTTAGATATATGGAAGGGGTATGAAGGCCACATGTATTGACCCGAGGTAGAGTATGGGGAATGACAACACTATGGTCCAAACATAGGATGAGTTAGGGGCGTGATGGCCTTGTGTCATAACCTAATAGATCCAGGGGGAATGATGGCCTTATGGATGAGGTTAATACATGGCTGTGATGACCATGTGGTTTGATTCAGGGCTTGATAAGTTATGTGATTTGATTTAAGATATGTGTTGTCCTTGTGGCCTATTCCGATATGTGATGACACATGGTACAACCATTTCAACATAGAGATAAAGTAGGTACAGTAGGGGTTCATGGAGGCTTGGTCAACACAAAATTTCCAGATATATGTTTTGGCTTCTTATTTATGAATTTAACTTCTATCATGCCATACACTTTTATATACTTTTATACTTTATGTTAAAGATTTGTTGGTGGAGTCTTACTAGGTTTATACTTACACCCCACATGGTCATCTCAATAAGCCTATGGATTTCATGGGCAAGGATTCAGATAAAGGAAAGACCCCTGAATTGGGGAGCTAAGTAGGTGGATCTTGGAGGATAGAGGTGATCCAATGATAGATTCTGGACTATTACTAAAATTATTTAGTAAATATTTATCTTGTTATCATATATTAGTTGACCAACCACAATGAGGGTATTTTGGTTTATATTGTGTGACCAAGATTCAATTTATTATAACATGATGATTTTCTTATAGTTTCTACTATGTTGTTATGGGATGTTTATTTACAATTTGTTGTGATTTTAGTGTATGGATATTATTATCAAGGGTATATTATCTCCACAACACTGTTCATACACTCTTCACTAGTTGAAAACCACTTACATATGGGGAGACACACATGAGGTTATGTGGAATTCCAACCTAGACTGGGCGATTCAGGTCAGGGCATTATAACCATGTAGTGATCGTTATAGTCTCCCATGGGATGTCTCATAGTGACCACAAGATGGTGGTCACTACACGACTGTTATATCCCATTAAAAACCATTTTAAAGGTCATTAATGGTCCATTCTGTAGTAGTGTTGGATTAGAATAAAATGTATTTAGAGATATTAGTATTCCATTTATAAGGTTTTTTAAATTGTGGGTTCCACCAATCAAAAAAAATATTAAATACAATATGATTGAAATAAATAAAAAAATCTTGTTAAATGATGCATCACAATTTATTTAGTTTCACAATCATAAACTATGTCACTCCATGTAGTGAAATTCATCATTTTTAATCTAAAATTTATAAATAAAAACATATATGTATACATGCATACATGTATATATATAAATAATATTTCTCAAAACACCATTTTCTTATATATTAAATTATTATATCTAAAAATAAAATTTATAATAATAATGTATTATAAATGCAGTATAAGTCTAAAAATATAATGTGTATTTATATAGTAATAAAATTAATGATAATAATGAATTTTAAAATTTTAAAGTATCCACTAATTTATAATTCCTCATAAATATAATATAATTATTGAAATATAATTATGAAAATAAATAATTACAAAATAATTATTTTTCCATAAAAATAATTTCCTTTCTATAATCAGGTAATAATTACTTTTTGTTTATTGTATGTAATTCACTATAATTTATTTAACAAATAAAATTACTTATAATGTATTTTTAGCGACTTATATTTTTTTCGAGCATGAATTAAACTCATTCTTGAGTTTAAAAGCCTTAAATTTTTAAAAGGGGTAGAATGGTAAATTTATCCAAGTGAAGAACCTTATAAATATTTTATGATTGTTCTATTGTTCTTGGGGCATGGTGTTTAGACTTTAATGGATTTTTGGTGAGATTTTGAGTTGGTGAATCATTAATTAATCTTCAATATTTATTTATTGAATTAATAATTTTAACACACGTTTGAATGAAAAAATCACATAAAAAAAGCCCTGTATAGAAATTATTACACCACATTTGTTTCCTAAATTGGGGGGGGGGGTTAGATCAGAAGAGGTGTAATTTATGAGTTCAGATTCTAGGCCCCAGACTAGACCAATTTCGAGACTTTAATTTTTTACATCGCTAACCTATTTAGTGTTATTAATTCCACTTGGAGTTTGTCTATTAGGGTTAACCACTTTATTTTCTCCAAAAACCTAGAGATAAATTAGGGTAATGTAATCTTGGTGTTTTTTGAGGATCCATCAAATCAATGAAGTGGAGGTGTCTTAATGTGCCAATGACGATGAACCTTAAATCATTATTGATCCTCCATCAATGAAGGGAATCAATATTAAATGTTTTCTTCATTATTAAAAATATATAATTTATATTTATCACCCTTGAATTATAATATTATTATACTAACCTCATTACATGAATAATTTCTTAGATTATATTTCTAAAATTATTGGGGAAGAACCTGATCGATCCCAGGATAAAACACATATGGAAAAAATTGAGGAAAATATCCAGTGAAAATAGAAAAGATAATTTAATAATAATTAATATAATCATCACATGATATATAAGATGTAAAAAATCTCCAATAAAGAGGATTACAAATACATTATGCAACCCCTAAAATTCATTTAAAACCAAAGAGTTAAAAATTGAAGTGAGTGCTTGAAGTTGAAATTAAAACGACTTCGTAGAAACACTTATGTTAAATGAACACCTGGATAAGATTTTCATCTCTCTAAAAATACTCCTATGAAAAAACATCACCATCATATGATAATATTTTCCCAATTGGAGATCTCGATGTGAATAAGAGATATTATCGACACCAATTCAATAACTATTTGACACTCTGATGCTCACCGTTCAACCTTCTCCTGACCCCTTGAAGTCACTGCTAAATAATTCCATTACAAAAAATTATAATCATTGATGTTTAATTTTTGAATTTGCGATGTTTATAAATATCACAAATTTATTTACAAATGTATCTAAAAAATATCAGTAAATGAGGTGTAGTTAAATTAGTGATGTTTATAAACATCGACAAATTAAAAATATGTATAATAATAAAAAAGTAGAGATGGATCATTTACGGATGTTTTTTTAGAAATGTCGGTAAATCAAACCTCATTTACTGACATCTCAAAAAAACATCAATAATATTTCTTTTTTTAAATTCAAATTTTTTGGTTTTTTATATTAATTAGCAGGGTTTATAAATGTTTCTAGTTAGCGATGTTTAGAAACATTGATAATTAGAGAAACCTTCTTTACCAACATTTAAAAAAAACCATTTTTAAACTTTTCAAAACAAGGTGTCAATTACCTATGTTTTAAAAAAACATCAGTTTTTTATAATTCTTATTTTTTATGGTTTTTTTACATTTTTAAAATTTACACACCCACATAATCCCCAAGAACCCCTCTAATAATCCTCCTCCACCATACCCTAGTGTAATCTCACTGCCCATAATACCCCACCCCCTTATCCCCTCTAGTAATCCCCCACCCTACCCCAGTGTTACTGATATTTCAAAAAAATGCTAGTTTTTTTTAAATTCATATTTTTTCTAGTTTTTTTACAATAATAAAATTTAAACACCCAAGTAATCCCCCAAAACCCCTATAGTACTCCTCACCCACCCTACCCCAACATAACCCCCTACCTGTATGATACCACCACCCTCACCCCCTATAGTACACCCCCACCCTACCCCGACATCACCCCCTCCAGTACTCTTCCCCCACCCCACCCCAGCCTAATCCCCACTCCCTGTACGACACCACCGCCATGACCCCCTCAAGTATCCCCCACCACCCACCCCCTCCAGAACTATTTACACTCTCTTACACCCACCCACACCCCCACACCACCTCCAGCATAATTAGTACAATTCCCCCTCCTATAGGTCGATGATCTAGGTTCAACACATGTGAAATCATATATTAAACCTCTACTAAAAGACTATCCCTGCACCTCTAGTGTCACAATGAAGAAGCAGACCAACTCACCTATCCCGATTATGAATTAATTGTTGTATTATGTTATATATATAAATATATTTTATTATTTAAAAAACTAATTATATATATATTTATATATTAATATATATATGTTTATATTTTATATTTTATATTTTATATTTTAAGTTTGTATGTATATATGTTTATAATTTGCATATATTTTTACATTTTATATTATATATATATGTTTATATATATTTTTATAATATATGTTTATATATATTATATATATGAGTGTGTTTATATTTTATTTTTATTTAAATTTTTATATTATATATATATGTTTATATTATATATATATATATATTATATATATATGTATATATTATATATATATGTATATATTATATATATACATATTATATAATTGATTCTCTTCCCCCTCCCCTCCCTCCCGGCGATGCCCTAAGCCCGATGGTCAAGATCTGGGCTCCACCTCCTTGTTGGAGGGGGGGGGGGGTTCTCTTCTCCTACACTCTGAAAAGGAGCACCTCCACAAATTTCTACCCTTATTAAATCCAGATTTTCTCCCTTCATTTACAGAGATCCAGGTTGGACCAAAAGTACCCGACCTGTTCAAAGGATCACCTCAGGTTCCAATCTTGTTGTCTAAGTTCACCCATACTTCATATATCTTCAATATAACCTTGGTGGCTCGATTAATTCATCATCACCCTTTAGTTGATGAGTTCAATCATTTTGTTTTTGGATCTTGGGGTTTACTAGATCATGCGGTGGTGGGGCTTCGTAACATAAAGCATATTATGATCATATTTGTGTCGATGGAGGATCTGATTACCATATGGTCCAAGGCTCCTCTCAAATGAAATAGGAGTTTCTTCTATCTTCTTTAGTGGACGTTCAATTTCTATATGAAGTGAGATGCTCCAACAATTGAGATATGTGTAAGTTTCCCCAATCTCCCACTTCCCTTAAAAAACCCTTCTATTTTGCGGTTACTCAGAAACCATGTTTGTCGCTACTTATTCTTTGATAGTAGAACAACATCCATGATCCATCATATTTGTCCCCGCATTTTTATGGAGGCAGATGTTTCAAAGGTGCTGATGGACTGGGTTTGGATAATAGTTAGAGAAGAGTTTTGGTGAGAACAAGCAGTTGTCTTCGAATCATGGATAGATCACAGTGCATCCTGTGGGAAGCTAGGACATTTTTCTATTCTCTATCATAATGGACATCAGATAATGAAGGGGCATCCTTGTGGGAAAGATCAGATGATAGATGAGGTAGGACCAGAGTCTAGAACACAAGGAACTGTAATTGAATAGGAGGGTCAGGGTATCCCCTCATCTAATAAACATAATACTAACACTAAGTCGACAAAGGTAATTTTTGGTAAAATGACCCCATTCTGGGCAAGCCTTCTCATCTCAGATCGGATGAACCAAGAGTTGCTAATATATTCATGCATCAAAGGAATGATCTGGCTGGTCGACTGTAACGTCCCGGTTTCGAAAGCCACATAGAGGCGCCCCATACCCAGTTGGTCACATGGACTCAATCAAATTTCCCCTAATGCCAGAGGATTCCGACTAGCAACGAGGGTCTTGGGTGTGATAGTGGGGAAACTATGACCTCATTGGCAGAGTAACACAACAGAAGTAAAAAAATAGCAAAAGAAGAAGAAGTAATAATCCATACAAAAGTGAACAGCGAAAGACTGGAAGCAATAAACTTGAGTACACATATATATGAATGATGCATGATACATACATCTAGGAAAGTAGCCAAAAAAGTCACAATGATGGAACAAAATGGTAATAAACCAAAGTATAAGAGAAATCAAGGTAAATAACTCCTCAACATCACAAGCCATAGCTTAGTCCCATGCTCTCCTTCTCTGCAGCAAATCAAGTACCTAAAGTAGAAGGGTTCTTGACCTTATCTATACCTGCAACAATATAATCTATTCAGGCCAAAAATCATGGCCCAAACAGGGTGTGAGACTAAATCCCAGTAGGCAACTACCACAAGATCTATGCCTAAGAGTCGGTGAATATATGGCTGGTAATGAGTAAAAGAAAGTAGTGAATAAGAAAGTACTCAGCAGTAAAAAATCCACAGTTTCAATGCATTGAATTTCATATATCAATCAACATCTAACCAAAGTAGGTAAACAAAAACAAGTAACCCTCTGAGAATTACTCACAGCACATCCCCAATGGTCCTACCTAGCAACACAAGAAAGTAGCTAAACATAAAAGGTAATCCTCTAGGAAGTACTCACTGTCTATCCCCTCTAGTTCTACTTAGAAACACGAGCATGTAGATAACACAATAGGTAACCATCTGGAAAGTACTCACAACCTATCCCCTCTAGTCTTACCTAGAAACACAAGCAACCCTCTGGGAAGTACACTCAGTCTAACCCCTCTAGTTCAGCTTTAGAATAGACTCTCTGGGGAAGAAATTGCCATAAATTCCCCCTATAGTCTCATATTGGTAACTAAAGGCACTCTTGAGAAGCACTTACGTCACATTACACCTGTGGACCATGTTTAGGAACTACAGAAACTCTGAGAAGCACTTACATCAATTCCCCCTATGGTCTTCCATCGTAAGAAAAAACAGACACTCTGGAGAAGCCCTTCCATCCATTCTCCCTATGGCATACTACACTAGGTTCTCAGGGCCTTGTGTAATTCAAGAAAGCATAAAATCACGTATCAGCCAAAGTAAACCTATATAAATACTTGGATAAACAGTCTACAACATAAAATCATGTCATAACAACAGTCACACCATCCTACAATACTAGGCATGGAAAAAACAAGGCATCCTAACAGGCTAAACAGTACCAAAAGGTCATAACCAAAACATGCATGAGAAAACACCTCCAAAGCATAGAAATTTATCCTATTCAAATTCAATTAACGTCTAATAAAGAACACAAGCATGGTAGGCAATTTAACAGGGATAAAACAGTAAACACACAATACCCCGTTCAAGGGCATTGGAAAAATTTCACATATAACTCATATAATTTCAACAGAAAGGCACAAAAAAACTACCTCAGTGTTGTAGGATTGATATAAGTAAACCTCAAGAATTGAATCTCCCAAGAACACGGTAGATCTACAAAAATGCTCAAAACGTTCAACTGAGGATAACTTGAGAAAGATGAAGAATCATGAAATTAATCTCTAGAAGAAGTAAGTACTTACCGAGGTGATTCCAATGCAATTGATGATAGTCAAATAGGAGATCAGATGCTCAATGAGAGGCTTGGAAGAATATCGTGGTCGTACGAGAGCTCTCGGATGAACTAGGTCAAGAAGAAGGCCTTTCTTGCGATTAGACGTGACCCCAATATGTTTAATGAAAAAAAGAAAATACATGGCATGTACTTTGGAAGTAAATGGTGTGTACTCTCCATTTATGTACCCCGCATTAGGAGGCCTCTAGGTTACCCCTACATGGCCATGTGTGCAGCCATTACACGGCCTGCACATGGTTTCATGCAGCAACCGAGTACATGGTATGTACTCATAATGTACCCGGCGTGTACTTCAAAAATTATCAGAAAATCCACTTTTTCTAAAAAACAACCAGAAAAGGAAAAAATACCTGAAAAGAAGATCTGGGTTCTTAAAAACTTCCCCCCTTAAATAAATTCATCATTGAATTTCCCTAGAAAGGCAACATAGAATAAGAAACCCCAAACAGCTCTGACCACTACGATCACACGTCTGCCTCCCTCTTCCAAGTCTCATCCTGTACTCACCCATGTGGCCATAGCACTCATACTAGAGGAATAGACCAGCCACAAATAACATTTGTACTTAGATCGAAAATCTGGATAGGATGATCCTCAAAAGATGCATCCACTTTCAACTCAACCTCCTCGTGTTGGAAGACATGAGACAAGTTTGAGAAGTAACGTCAAAGATGATAAATGTGGAAGATGTTGTGAATAGCCTGGTACCTCTGAGGTAACTGAAGTCGATAGGCAACTAGCCCAACTCTCTCCAACACCTCAAACAGACCGATGTACCTCAGAGAAAGATTACCCTATCTCTTAATCCTTCTGTGTCCCAACCTCATTGTGATATGTAGGAAAACCTGATCCCCAACCTCGAACTTCAGAGGTCATCTCTAATGATCAGCATAAGACTTCTGTCGAGACTGTGCAATATCCATCCTCTTCTGAATCAAATCTATCTACTCTGTGGTCTCTTGGAAAAGACGAGGTCCCAACATAGCTGCCTCTCCTACCTCCAGCCAACATAAGGGTGGTCGGCATGACCTACCGTATAAAACCTCATAAGGATTCATCTGAATTGTTGCTTGAAAACTATTATTATAGGCAAACTCCACAAGAGGTATATGATTATTCCAAGAACCTCCAAAATCTAGGATGCATGCATGAAGCATGTACTCAAGAACCTGAATCATATGCTCAAACTGACCATCTGTCTAGGGATGGTAAGCTGTACTCAAAAGCACCTGTGTACCCCAAGCCTTCTAAAGCCCCTGCCATACCCGAGAAGTTAAACGAGCATCCCTGTCTGAAACGATGGAGTGTGGAACCCCATGTATAAGTACAATTTATCGGAGGTAAAATCATCCCAGATCATCAATAGTGAAGGTCTCCTTGATCAACAATAAGTGAGAAACCTTCATGAGTCTGTCAATGACAACCCAAACTGTATCATTCCCTCGAGGAAACCTTAGTAAACCTATCACGATATCCATCATGAAATCATTCCACCTCCACTCAGGAATGGGTAACTACTGAAAAATCCCTACTGGTTGCTGATGATCCACCTTCACCTGATGATAGTTGGAACACTTCCTGAAAAAACCAGAAACATCTCTCTTCATACCTGGCCACCAATACTGGTGGTGTAGATTATGATACATCTTGGTGACACCAGGATGAACTGCCCAAACTGAGGAATGAAAGTCCCATATAAGCTCCTCGCGTATGTCTGCTGGCACTCATTCGTGCCCCTTGAAATGCAAGATCTCATCCTCACCTATGGTCCATATAGGAATAGGGTCCTCTCCTAACACGCTTTCCTGTAGGACTAGACCTTCAAAATCTGATAGCTTCTTCATTCTCACTCGATCAAGAAGAGTAGAGGTAACAGCTATAGAAGAAAGAAAAGTCCACCCCTACCTATCGTGCACCTCCAAATGCATCTTAGAAAACCGAGCCCCAAGCTGCCACTCCCTAATGGCCTCAGGAACTGCTTGTATCTGAGTTATCCTACTCATCACATCAGCCACCGCGTTGCCTTTCCCAGGTGTATAGGCAAGCTCAAAGTCAAAGGACTGAAGGTACTCAACCCACCTTTGCTATCTCAAATTAAATTCATATTGAGTGAAGATATATGTGAGACTCTTGTAGTCTTTGAAAACCACAAAATGATCTCCCAAAAGATAATGTCTCAAACATTGCATGACATGAACAACATTACCAACTCGAGATCGTGTGTTGGGTAATTCTTATCATGTGGCCTCAACAGCTGAGACCCGTACGCAACGACTCCTTCTACCTGCATAATCACATATCCTAGCCCGATACCTAAACCATCATAGTATGTACTATAGCTCTTGGACGACTCTGGAAAAATTAATATCGGTGCTAAAGTCAACCTCCCTTTCAGCTCCTGAAAGGCCGACTCACAAGAGTCTAACCACAATAACTTTTCAAACTTCTTAGTCAAACCCATCAGTGGTGCTGCTAAGCATGAAAATTCCTCTGTGAAATGTCTGTAGTATCCAGCCATCCCTAGAAAACTCTGTACATTGAATACATTTTTCGGCTACTCCCAGAAAACTACTGCCCTCACTTTCTCTGGGTCTACTGATACTCCCTTCTCTAAGATAACATGACCCAGAAGTGAATTTGGTCCATCCAAAGGTTGAATTTTGAGAGCTTAGCATATAACTGATGCTCTCTCAGTATACTTATAATTATCTCAATATTGGTAGCATGGTCGTGTCGAGTGTGAGAGTACACCAAGATATCGTCCAAAAAGACCACCACAAAAGAATCCAAGTATGGATGGAACACTCGGTTCCTCAGTGCCATGAAAACTGAAGGTGTGTTCGTGAGACCGAATGACATAACCACAAACTTGTATAGACCATACCTACTCCGTAAGGGTGTAAGAGGTATATCAGATGGTCTAATACACAACTTGTGATAATCGGATCTCAAGTCAATCTTCGAGAACACCCGAGTTCCTTGAAGATGATCAAAGATATCATCAATCCTCAAAAAGGGATATGAGTTATTGACCGTCAGTTGGTTCAGATTCCAATAATCTACAAAATGCCTAAGGGTACCATCTACCTTCTTCGAAAACAGGATAGACGAACCCCATACAGAAGTATTGGGTCGAATGAAACCCTTTTCCTACAACTCCTCCAACTGCTTCTTGAGCTCCTAAAACTCTACTATAGCCATCCTATAAGGAGGAATGGACACCAGTTCCACTCCTAGAATGAGCTAAATAGAAAATTATACCTCTTTATCCAGAGGCAAAAATGAAAATTTACTTGGAAATACATCCATGAAATGATCCACCACTGGAGGAAAGTCTAACCATGAAGTCCCGTGGTCATCTAGATATAGACTGGAAATCTAGGCTGTAAATCCTCCTAACCCATGATGCTTAGGTCCCACTCTACTCGCCTGGACATCCCATTTTCCCTTATAAATAAACGATCTGCCTTTTGGTGATGTGAAACTCACCCTACGATGGTAGCAATCGACGAATTCCTGGAAGGGAACCAAACAGTCCATTCCTAGAATGACATCATAGCCTGTCATCTCTAGGACATAGAGGTACCAAAATAAGTGACACCCACCAAACTCTAGAGGGCCCTACTTACACTGACACACACAAGCCATTCTCGTCCCCAACAGAGTGTCCAATGTCTGGATATCAGCAGAAGAAAAGATGCAGAGCCCAAGTATCTCTACAACAGAAACAGATATAGATCTATGGGAAGACCCTGTATCAAAAAGAGAAAATGATAAAACTGAGGAAACTAAGATCGTAACTCAAACTATAGAAGGTACGAGATCCTGCTCTTGTTGGTTCTGCTCCACTGCAAAAGTCTGGACTGTACCATGACCCTGTGACCCTACCTGACCACTTTGAGCTGATCCGCCCTAATGTCACTAAAAACCGGGCGACTAGCTACCACGAACATAACCTCCACCTCGACCTGAACGGTCGGAAGAACTCCAGTTTCTAGACTGGTGAGAAACTGGTGGTTCTACCCTAGAACGTGGAGTCATAGAAGAACCCTTGTCACTAGCTGCTAGTGAGAAAATCTGATAGAAGCGCTAAAGATGACACATCTTGCCGCAAGATCGGCACTCCACTAGGTCTCTCAGGAAATGTGGCCTCATATTCACACTCTTCATTCATTGGAAGCACACCACCTAGATACTAGAAGATATATTTCCCTTCCTTGGATCTCCACGCAAAGACTCCCTATGGCACTTCCTGCTGTCAGTAGGAGGGATACTAACTCTGGATGCTGAGTCGCCCTGGCTCACAACTCCAAAATCTCTCAGATTTCGATCTGTGATCTGTGCCTGGTTTACGATAGAAGTGATAGAAGTCAACCTAAAGATATTCACCTGTGATGGATGTCATGACTTAGACCATCCTCAAAATTCCTTTCCAGGAATAACTCATCACCTTATGGAATAGGCGTGAAGTGCTACTGCTCGGTGAAGCGAGAAGAATAATTCATAACTAAAAAAGTACCTTGCTCCAGACTCATAAACTCTCGGGCTCGATCGACCCTGAAGGTATCTAGTTAGAAGTAGTCGTAGAAGGAACGCTGAAAATCTTCCCAATCCATGAACTTCTGGCATCCATCCTGTGAGATCACATCCCACCATATCTTGGAGGAATCCCAAAGCATACAGATAGCGAGCTTGACCCTCCTCTCTGGAGAAGTTTCTAGATGCTCGAAGATATAAAGAATGGATTCAAGCCATGAATATACTGCCTGGGGTCCTACTTCCCCTATGAAAGTGGGAGGATGCTGCTATTGAAAGACATGCATCAACTCTTCCATAGACGGGGCAGGATGTGGTACCCCACAGAAGGTCAACATGAACCTTATAAAACCTGTTCGGAACTGTGCATCAACACCTGTGTCTGTAATAACGACTAGTGCCAAGACTCGCACTACTAGAGGATCTGCTGGAAGTCCTTGATCAGTCACATCCAATGTATGATCATCTCCTTGCAACTAACGTACAACCAGAGGACGTCTTGGTGGCATGACTCTGTAAGGTCAAGATCACACCTTAGATCAAGATTATAAAAGACTGAAAACTAGAATAGTAAGAAGGGAAAAGGAGAAAAAAAACATTAAGGTTTTTCAAAACAAGGATACAAGGCATGTATAATTCCTACATGGCGTGTTCCCTTAAGCCTTCATATGGTTATATACTTCTGCTAGAATTGGTCCTGTAACACCCCAAACACACAGCGTGTTATCTTTACACACAACGTGTACTTGAATTCTCTTCCCCTGCCCGAGTCCTTATACATGGCTAAGACACATGATTCTCCTTAGAATGAGATTACACAACATGTTTGTTCCAAACACGGTGTGTACTAAATGAGATTCACCGACTTGTGTTGTTCATGACACAGCTAGATACTCGGATGACACTACACAACGTGTTCCAGATGGTCACGATGTGTACTAGAAAAGATAACACTGACTTGTGTTGTTAGTTACACAGTTGGATTCCAAGATTACACTACATGACATGTTTAGAATTGAAACAGTGTGTATAACCTAAGATTTTTCTGTCCATGTTGTTGTTCACATAGGCGGACACATGGTCAACTTGACAAGGCATGTACAAACAGTACACGATGTGTTACCACAAGAATTTCTCTATCCCGTGTCTCTGCCCACACGGTCTATGACATGGATAGAAACTTCACAACATGTACATAAGTTACACAACATGTACATAAGAAAAATAGTTTCTTCCCAAACAAAATAACACATGGTGTGCAGTCAAAACTACACAGTGTGTATTATGGGGTTTTCCAGATAGTAAGCCTCAAAAACTACTCCGGAGCCCAGAAAAACACTGAAACGAACACCAAAGTGCCAAATTCTAAGTCGTGAGGGCCCATAATCCCCGAAAATTAAATATTTTCATCTTATACATGTTATAAAAAATCAAAAACAAGGAAATGATCCACCAAATTCCGGTCCATGAGGGCCCATAAAACCTCCAGAACCATAATTTGGTGTTCATTCAAGAAAAAACTCTGCAAATAAATACCCTCTCAAACAACATGTATTCTATCAAGGCATATATCACAAAAAAATGCATATCTAGCACAATATCTATCACAACAACATGCAATCACTAATGCATCTAAAATGTCATGGAAAGTATGCATGACATGCGATTTCAAGAAAGTGACTATATGATGCATGAGATAGAATACCCTCATCTCATCAGGTTTCAATAGAAATAGAACCTCAACAACATCAACAATAACAACAAAATACATGTGATTCACTCAAGGTGATATCAAATCAACTATAATATTGAAAAACCAGAAAAATTGAAATACGAGGTAAATTGGATTTTCCCTGTACATGGGTTAGCTACTCCCTGTAAAAAATTATTACCAAGTACCCATTCTTTCCTATCCCTAACTATAGGATCCAAATAGTAAGTAAAAGAAAATAAACTCCTATGATACCACTTTGTAACATCTCGGTTCCGGAAGCCACTCATTGGTGCCCCATACCTAGTTGGTAACATGGCCTCAAGCACATTTCCCATAATGCCAGAGCCTGCCGACTAGCAGCGAGGGCCTTGCCTGTGATAGTGGGGAAAATATACCCTCATTGGTAGATTAACATAGCGGAAGTAAACAAATAGAAAAATAAAAAGCAGTAATAATCCATACAAAAGTAAACAGCGGAAGACTAGAAACAATAAACTAGAGCACACATATATATGACTGATGCATGATACATACATCTAGGAAAGGAGACAAAAAAGTCACAATGATGGAATACAATAGTGCTAAACCAAAGTACAAGAGAATGAAAGGTAAATAACTCCTCAACATCACAAGCCATAGCTTGGTCCTATGCTCTCTTGCTCCACAACAAATCAAGTACATAAAGTAGAAGGGCACTTACCCTTGTCTATACCTGTATCAATATAATCTGTTTGGGCCCAAAATCATGGCCCAAACAGGGTGTGATACTAAATCCCAATAGGCAACCACCACAAGATCTGTTCCTAACAGTCAGTGAATATATGGTAGGTAATGAGTAAAAGGAAGTAGTGAACAAGAAAGTACTCAGTAGTAAACAATCCACAATTTCAATGCATTCAATTTCATATATCAAGCAACAAATAACCAATGTAGGTAAACACAAATAGGTAACCCTTTGGGAAGTACTCATAGCACATCCCCTCTGGTCCTACCAAGTAACACATGCAAGCAGCTAAACACAAAAGGTAACCCTATGGGATGTAATAATAGTTTGTCCCCTCTGGTCCTACCTAGAAAGAAAAGCATGCTTATAACACAACAAGTAACCCTCTGGGAAGTACTCACAACCTATCCCCTATGGTCCTACCTAGAAACACAAGTAACCCTCTGGGCAGTACACTCAGTTTAAACCTTCTGGTTTAGTTTTAGAGTAGACTCTTTGGGGAAGTACTCTCCATCAATTCCCCCTATAGTCTCATATCGGTAACTAAAGGCACTCTGGGGAAGAACTTATGTCACATTCCCTCTGTGTCCTATGTTGAGGAACTATAGGAACTATGAATAAAGACTTACATCAATTCCTAATGTGGTCTCGCATCATAATCGAAAACATACACTGTAGAGAAGCCCTTCCATCCATTCTCCCTATGGTCTACTACACCAGGTTTTCACGACCCTGTGTAAGTCAAGAAATCATAGTAGCGCATATCGACCAAAGTAAAACTCAAGAACTACTTGGATAAATAGTCTACAACATAAAAAAATGTTAGAACAATATTCACACCATCCTACAATACTAGGCATGGGAAAAACAAGGCAGCCTAAGAGGCTAAACAGTACCAAAAGGTCATAACCAAAACATGCATGGGAAAACAACTCAAAAGCATAGAAATTTACCCTATTCACATTCAATTAACCTCTACTCAAGAACACAAGCATGGAAGGCAATTTAATATGGATAAAATAATAAACACACAATACCCCATTCAAGGGTATTGGACAAATTTGCACATATAACATAAAGAATTTCAATAGAAAGGCACAAACCACCTACCTTGGTGTTTTAGGATAGATATAAGTGAACCTAAAGTCTTGAGTCGCCCAAGAATATTGTAGATCTAAAAAAATCTCAAAATGTTCAACTGAGGATAACTTGAGAAAGATGAGGAATCATGAAACGAAGCTATAGAAGAAGGAAGATCTTACCGAGGTGATTCCAATGCAATTAACGACAGTTTAATCGGAGATCAAATGCTCGGTCGGGAGCTCAAAGGAAGATCATGGCCGTACGGGAGCTCTCAGATGAACTAGGTCGAGAAGAAGGCCTTTCTGGTGATTAGACGCGACCCCAGTACATTTAATGGAAAAAATAAAATACATAGTGTGTAATTTGTAAGTACACGACGTGTACTTTCCGTTTTCATACCTCGCATTAGGTGGCCTCCAGGTCACCCCACATGGCTGTGTGTGCGGCCATTACATGTCTAGCACACGACTTCATGTGGCAACCAAGTACATGGTGTGTACTCATAAAGTACACGGTGTGAACTTTAAAAATTTCTAGAAATTCCTCTTTTTCTCAAAAATGACTAGAAAAGAAAAACATACCTGAAAAGAAGATCCTAGTTATTACATCAACTACTCCAGGGGAATTCTCATTCGGTGCATACGGTGGTGGGGATTAATATCTCTTATGCTGGGGTTTTGCGGTCTGGAAGTGCTAATTGTTCTACAATGGTGAATAAAATTCTATATGAGGGTGTGTCGAATGGTGGAAAGGGTTGTGGGTCCCTGGATTCATGCTTGTATGAGGAGGAAGATCATAGTAGGATTTATCGGTGAAAAAATACATCTCTAATGTTAATTAATCAGTTTGATGAGTTTGATGAGGCAGGGTCTGAACATGATCCATGCCTGATCTAGGGGCAGAAGATGCAAGAGGTAGTGGAAGTGCATTCAAATATTTTACCTGAGGATGATTATGACGAGGATATCTCTAGTCAGCTCTTAGTGGATTGTGATGAGGGAAATAAAGTCATAGGGATTCACAGTTCAATGAATAATAAGGGATTCAAGGGGACTAGTGATGTAGGGGGTGGATTGTAGTTGAGGGGAATAAATCCAAAGGCTGGAAGGACTATTCTTAGCTGCCAAAGCCGATGGAGACAAGGTCGGATAGTAGGTCTAAGGTGATGGCTGATGAAACTGCGGACCAGGTTCAGGGTAGTTAGAAGAGAAGGGTTCTTCAAAAATGAAAACAACAAATCGAGAGTCAGGATCCTAAAATTCAAAAGTAGGGGGAGGGATTAGGAAAGGTGGACGAGGAAAATGGGAATGAACTTCTAGAGCTCCTTATATCTTCAAATGAAGAAATGAAAGAAGAGTCCACTAAGCTCATGTCATTAGAGGAGGAGAAGAATATAATATTAGAGAGATATCTTTGAGGTAATTTTAGAAAAAATCAAAGGTACTGGATCTACAAACAAGACCTTCTTTTAGCACACGACTTCAAAAAAAGAAAAAGAAATGCTGAGGAGTACATCCAAACATAGGAAAAGCTTATAAATTAATTTTAAGACCTTGCCAAAGATGATTCAGATACAAAGGACCACGCCCTTAATTGGGGGTCATATCGGGTAAGAAATTCCAATATCATTAGTCTCACTATTAATGACTTTGTGATTTATTACTGTGCTTATAGCTTTTGTCCTTAAACTTATATGGTTTCCCACTTTTCCTCAAAAGTGCCTTTGGAAATAAAAATTTAATCTTAGTAGTAGTAGTAGTAGTAGTAGTATATATTATATTTTATATTAATATATTTATGTTTATATATGTATGTGTGTGTGTAAATATATATATGTGTATGTATACATATATAAAATCAGCCACATTTTAAAACACTCATAAGAATGTCACTAAAATAGTCATGTTTTCTTATAAACATGACTAAAATTCTAAATATTCAAGTGTATTATGTTATATTTCTTTTTATATAAATATATTTAAATATTTAAAAATTAATATTATAAATATATATATATATATTAATATATATATTAATATATATATATATGTGTTTATATTTTATATTTTATATTTTAGGTTTATAAATATATGTTTATATTATATTATATATATACGTTTATATTATATTATATATATATATGTTTATATTATATATATATGTTGTTATTATATATATATGTTTATATTTTTTATTTATGTATATATGTATTTCTATTATATATATATGTTTATGTTTTATATTATATATATATATGTTTATATTATATATATATGTTTATATTTTATGTTAATTTATTTGTTTATATATATATGGGTGCGTTTCTGCGTATAAATATATATGTGTTTGTATACATATATAATTATAAATTTAGTCACATTTTTTTTATTTTTTTATTTGTTTATATATATATATGGGTGCTTTTCTGCGTATAAATATATATGTGTTTGTATACATTGGAAAAAATGTTACTAAAATAGACACATTTTCTAAAAAATGTGACTAAATTTAAAATATATATGTGTTTATATATATAAATATATGTATATATATATTTATATTTTTGAGGAAACATAACTAATTTAGTAATGTATTTGAGTAAATGTCGTTAACTTAGCAACATTTTTTGAGGAAACGTCAATAATTTAGCTAATTTGTGCTCTCCTTTCCCACACATAAAGAATATTTCATTTCATTTAAGGCATTTTACATAGCAACACTTCCCGTATTTTTGACATGTAGAAATTGAATCATCTTTTCTTTATCATATTTATGTTTTATATTATATATATATGTTTATATTTTATGTTTATATATTATATATATATGTTTATTTATATGTTTATATTATATTATATATATATGTTTATATTATATATATATTATATTTTTATATTAATATATATATATGTTTATATATATATTTTTATATATATGTGTGTGTATGTATAAATATATATGCCTGTGTATGTATAAATATATATGTATGTATATATATATATCTATAATTATAAATTTTCACATATATATATAATTAGCAATGTTTTAAACACTGGTAAAAATATCACTAAAATAGACACATTTTTTTAAAAACCTGACCAAATTTAAAATATATGAGTTTTTATATATAAATATATGTATATGTATGGATATATTTATATATATATATATATATGTGTGTGTGTGTGTGTGTGTCAATTTATATATATGTTTATATATATGTGTTTGTATGTATATATATATATATATCTAAATATATATTTACATTGATGCAGTGAAACAGGCTATATAAATATATATATTTTTAGAAACCATTCCTAAAAACATTACTAATTTAGTGATGTTTATGAGGAAACATTGCTAAATTTAAAATTAGTGACATTTTTAAAAATCATCCCTGAGAGAAAAATATCACTTTTTTCATATGAAACTAATTTAACAACACCATGATCTTCAATTTTAATCATTTTTTCACTAGTTTATCTCTCAAAAGAAAAATAAGTAGGCATAGGCTTTGAAATACATTTTCTATCATGCTTCGGCTTCAAAACCTTCTTCATTACAATTGATGTTATTTGACTCATGGGAGTTTATTGACCCTTCCAAAAATACAATGAATCTACCTTCATAATTTTATTCATCAATTCATCACACACATTTTCCCCAGTATTGTAAAGTGTGTTAACCATACTTCATCATATAATGATAATAAAAACTCTTTAAAACCACAATATTTCATTTCTAAATCTACTCTTGAACCCATAATCATAAAGAATAGAAGCAGGTAAAAAATTATGGCATATATCTGACATTTTTAACACTTCCTAATTTTTTTTGTACAAATATCATTCTTAGTGATACAAATATCACCAATAAAAATGACTTCATACAAATCTCCATTTTCCATACCCAATCTACTGATGTAACATTCTTATTATGAGGAAAATAATTCCCTTTTTTGTGTGATATGGTATGAATCCATGAATCAATCACCTAATCATTTTACAGATTTGACTTATGACAATCAATGTTAAATGAATATTAATTTTCATAACCCTAAATAATATTGATGCGAATATCATCAAAATCAGTGTCATGTGTCTTCTTTTCTTCCTCATGTATCTTTTCTCATGTTTTAAAATATTCTTCACATAAACCTTATCATGATAATATAAGAATCTATCTGATTGACCATGCTGATTACTGAATCCATCCATCATCACCAAAATACCAGTACTACATAAATATTCACCATCACTAGTTTTTTTTCTGAGTCAAATTCATCAGTCATGATGAAATCACATCTTCTAACTCTATAGTTTCTTACCCAAATATAAAAGTGGGGTTAGATTATCATATGAATATAGGAATGAAACCATTAGAATAAAATCTTTATCATCTTCTTATATTTTTAAAAATATTATGTTTCCTTTATCATTGATCTTGATCATGACTAAAGAAAACTCATTTATAAGTTTTATGAACTCATCTACTTGGTTACCTAAATCTTTATTCTCTGAAATTCATAGATTATATGACTATTTATTTAGATTCAAATTATTCTCAAGTGATTATTATTTATATCTTCTTTCAATCTATATCTATATTTCTTCTAGATCTATCAGATTCATTACCCCACATGGTCTATTCTATAGAAAATGCCTATAAATTGTGTGTGCCACCAAATACCTTATATCCATTCAATAATCATTTTCCATATTCTCTATCTTCTCATATATTTTATTTATATCCTTTACTATCACATCACATGTCAAAACATTTTTTACCTATTTTTCCATAGAGTAAAATAAATTTTCCTACTAAAAATAATGATATGAACATACATAATTTATTATAAATCATCCATATCCAATAAATAATAAAATGGATTACATATCTCTAAAACTAGTTATTGGGTAGGAACCAATCAATCCCAAGATAAATATTTTTGTGACAAAAATTGGAGAGAATATTTAATGGAAATAGAAGTGATAATTTAAGTACAATAAAAAACAAATATATGAAATTTAACATAGAAAAATATCTAATTAATAAGATTAAAAATCCATTTGGAAACTATAATAATTACACTAATATAAGAGAATATAGAATAAAATTCAGTTCCCAAACTCCAATTTCAAATGAATACATAAAAACCTTTTTGAAAACTAGACTCTGATACACCTATGTCATCTCTATTAAAATATTATTATGATAAAAAATCCCCATAAAGTGAATAATTTTCACCACTCAGAGATATTTATGTGAACACTCATCAGTGTTGAAAAAATTCAATGATTTTTTTGGATTCACACTACTCAATTTTTATGATCCTTTAGGTGTCTTGAAGTCGCCACTCAGTACTTCAAGGATGGTGTGCATAAACTCTGCTTCCAGACTTCTTTTGTGGATGTTTTTATAGACATCACTTATCAAAAGACTTATGATGTAGCCCCACTCTACTACTTTTATTACACTCTTTAAATCCATTATAAAATTAATTAATATAAAAAACAATATATATAAAAACTAAAAAAACTCATGTGTTTCTATATGAAACTTCAAAAAATAAATTCAAACTTCTCTTATCTCAAATTTGAGATTCCACAAACTAAAACCTATTTGGAATTTCCCTATAATTTATATTCTCATACTTGATCCTATATTTTTTCTTTTATTTTAAAAATTTTATGATAAATAATTTTTATTAGAATTTATGTTTCTACATGATGTTCAGTGGAGGGAAAATTGAGATCAAAAAATGGATGGTTGGTTAAAAATACACCCTCATTTTCCCTTTTTGATTACCCTTATGTTTCTTTTATTTCCTCACGTTGGATGATCAACCTTGATCTTCATAATGGTTGAAGGTTATTTGATGAAAATTTTCATGAAGATCCATTTTATGGAATGATGAAGGTTTTACTAGAAAGGTGTGGTAACATAAAGGGGATATGGATTAAGTGGTGGTGTTGACCTAGGGGATGATGTGGGAGTGTGAACAACCATCAGAGTCTGAAGTGAACAAATAACTGGTTATGGAATGGGAATTTAAATAACCTAATTATGATAACTTTCATAAATAGTGGTGATAGACATGTCAATGAAGTGAATGATGAATAAATAATATATTTATAAGAAGAAATGATCACAAAGTGTATAGTCCCCGAGTACACAACACATTTTGTTTAAATATACTTCCATGGATTAAAATATAGAGTAGAATATAACATGATGTGTGGCCTTATTTAACATATCATACCCCTTACATGGTTTCTCTTGATTTTAAGATATCATATGTCATGTGTATTTTATTCACATATCATGTATGGCATAAATACATCACTTAGGCTGTACTAGAGTGCATCTCCAACTATCCAACTAGCCACACACACTATGTGGGTTAAGGGGCATGTTGTGTATGATATGAAGACATGAATCGGGCCTTGTATGTACACTCTTACCAACCCTTGAGCTTTAGATTCCATGTAGTGATTGATATTTTCTATATATGATGGAATCACAAGACATTGAGAATCTATAGTATATGATGGACTATCTCTCAAGTACCAAATGTTATGTCACCAAAGGGACACATAGTGTAGTCTAAACCCATATTATTGGATGGTGGATCTATATTCTCGACTATTAAATGAGGATCACACACTATGTTTAACCAAATATATAATATGTACTATTTTTTCTTTAGTATTCAATAATTTTTATTGCTGAGGTGTTTTAATTGGATAAATAAACAGTCTATTCTGAGTGTTTCAACATTTATAAAAATGATATAATGATTTTATATAGTATACCATTTTCTTATCATTTTATGAATTTATAAGATGTTAGAATCATAGATATGATTGTAGGTCTTGAAAAAGTGTCCATAAAATGCATGAAGTTGGTAACCCTAAAAACGACTTACTAATATTGGGGCATGACTCCTTCGTATACTTGATGGAATTTATACCCCCCTTATATATATGTGTATTAGTTCCTCTATTTTGGAAATTTCAAGCATTTAATCAATACCCCTTGATCCAAAAAATGTGAGGGTCCCCCATAGGGTCTGATAACCCCTTATTCGATTTACATCTTCCCTTCACTAAGCATGGGTCTCTTATAAGATTTATGGAGTTGGTTACCCCACTATGTGATGGGGCGAGGGTTATTAATTCATGGAGTGGATAACCATTTTATTGAAACATATTTCCCTTTATGAAGAGATAGTCCGATTTTTTGGTTGGTAACCCCTTAGATTGGAAAACATAACTTGGTGAGGTTTGGGTCCCCCACTATGATTTTAAAGTGATGATGTGGGATTTTGAAGAGATGGGTAGGTCAAATTCTATGAGGCTTTCACTTGATGGACATTCAAGATTTACATTGAGATATGACTTACAACTAGGTTTTGAAATTTGGATATTATTATGATTTTGGATGCCTTTACTTAAAAAGAATATCGAGACTCTTTATTTTGGACTATCTTCCACTCTCTAGATCTTGGGTTTTGAGTTGAATCATTATTTTTATTATTCCTTTTTGAAATTAGGTGGTTATACTAGGTATTTTTATACTCACCCTTACATGTATGTTCTACCCACAAATGTGTGTTAATTTAGATGACACATATTTTTAAGGTGACTATAGTGGGAGTATACTTAATGGAGTTGATGATAAGTGGCAGTTGGTGATTTTTGATGGCAGTGGATATTGCTAGTGATCATTTCATGATTCATTTCAATGAGGATGTGTTTTACATTATCACAAGTGTATCTTACTTTGGGATTTTGGCCTCTTATATTTTACTTTATTATTAGATTATTTCATTGTGGTATTATTTTGAATATCTAGTTTCTCATGAATGTATATTACTCTTTGTTTTGGTTATTTATGTTATCATTGGTTATTGGATTATTATAATTATTTCAGAGAGATGTTATTTGTTGCTGATATTCATTAGGCTAAGGCCCCCATGTGTGATATTCCTTCTTGGTGCTAGTCACCATCCCTTAGTTTATTATAGGCGAGCTTTAGGTGACATACTCAGCCTAACTGCTAGTCCATTTTAGAACTCGAGGGGTCAAATCATGTTAGTATTTCATATACATTATAATTAAATATTATAATTAATTTAATAAATATAACTAAGAATTATAGTATAACATAATTGAATTAATATAATGCGCATATATATTATAAACACAATGTACATTATAATTGAATCAATAAATATAAATGTTTTATAATGTATTGTATTTATATTATAAATAAATATTATAATTATGATAAAAAAATTAATAGAGAATTAAAGAACATTCTAATGGATTTAATGTAACATATATTTATATAACAACATTATAATTAATTTTAAATGTTGATTATATTTATATTGTAAATATAATATATATTTTAATTGATTATAAAAACATTTTCTATAGTATAAATATAATCTGCATTATAATTAATTTAATAATTGTTATTGATTTAAAATTTATTATATTTTTATTATAAGTAAATATTATAATTGATTTAATGAATAAAAATGAGAATAATAATACATTATAATTGATTGAATGTAATGTATATTTATTTAATAAATATTATAATTGATTATAAATAATATGTATATTTATATTATAAATAAAATATATATTTATATGTATATAACAAATAAATATTATAAATTATTTATATTATAAATAAATATCGTAAATTAGTAATATGTTTTAAATCAATTATAATATTTAGTTATAATATAAATAAATATTACATTCCAACCAATTTAATAAATATAATTGAATTATAATTTTTATTATTCATATTATAAACAAATATTATGATTGATTTAATATATATAACCAATTCATAATGTATTATATTTATATTATAAATAAATATTATAATTAATTTTATTGATATAATTGAGAATTATGGCACATTATAATTGATTAAAAATAGTATATATTTATGTAATAAATATTAGAATTGATTATAAATACAATATATATTTATATTATATATAAAGTATATTATAATGTATTTAATAAATATAATTAATTTCAAAATAATTATATTAATATTATAAATAAAAACTATATTATATTGAATAAATTAAAATTGTTTATAATTTATTTTTTATTTAAATTATAAATAAAAATTATAATTGATTTGATAAAACAATTGATTTATAATGTATTATTTTTTTTATAAATAAATATTATAATTTATTTACTAAATATAAAAAATTATATATTATATATATATATATATTATAATTATATTTCATATTAATTTTTTAAATATATTTATATTTATCATCCGTTCATTCTTAGAATATCCTTAAGTATTTCCTCAACTTTGAAAATCATAAAAAAACACTTATTATTTCTATAACTATATTCATTGAAAGGTATACGAATAAAGTTCTATTGGAAGTTTGTTTCATCTAGAAATATTATTATCTGAAAATTCAGCCTCTCATAAAGCATTAGAAGATTAAGAGACAAACTTCAAGTTAATCGATATACAATATTACCCACTGAACCTCAACCCAAAGATCAGTAGATAGACTGTTTCATCGAAGAACTTGTCAAGACATATTTGACAACAACCGATAAAATAATTCTCCTTCATAATATTCAAAGATTATTTACCAATGATAATTAATGAATATAAATTGATAAATAAATTTTTAAATTAAAAGAAGCAAATAAATATAACACCAAATTCCAAAGGTATTACAGAAGAGTTTATTTAAAAACAACGAAGAATTAATTGAATTGTCTTCTTCATAAAATTCTCTCAGAAAAGTTCATATCCCAAATCTATATATAGAACTGAGAAATACAGTTGAATAGGTGACCGTTTTTGTGATGAGGATCTCTCTTCATGTTATTAAAATATAAGATTTCTTGTATGTCCATAGAACTTTTTAAGCACTAGAAATTGACCACATCACATAAAGATCAAGATCATTTTTTGTGATTTTATTCATATCTTGATCCTCACCCTTTATAATAGATTTTTTATCCATAAATCTCATTTTAAGAAGGAATGAATTTACTTCAATATTTTTCATCACTCCACCCCCTCCATCATTTGATTGAATGAATAATTCTTTTATGAATATTTTTTTTAAGAAATGGGAACTTATTTAACTCCGTGATGGATTATTTCAGTTGGTTATAAGATTCCCATGTAAACTTTTGGGTTATAAATGAATGAGATTCAGTGATTAGAGTGTTTAATCCTTTATTTATAAATATAGGTGACACAATAACTTCTAATCCTAAACTCCTTTACTATTTCTTGTGTTCATATCTTTAATTTTATTATTATGACATGTTCAACATTCCTTATGTTTTCAAAAATAAATTTCTTTCTAAAATGTTATGTTTTGTCATATTATTCAAAATTATACCATACAATTATTCTAAATCAGCATTCAAATATATTTTAAAATACCCCAATTGATCCTTTTTAGTAATAATATTTTATTTTTAGGTTCACCCCATCTTAAAATTATCATATTGTGGACCAAAAATTAGTATTAAAGATAATATCTATATCATTATTTTCTAACACTATATTGTAATAGTGAAAGTATTCTAGAATTTCTTTGAAGATACCTTCTTGAACACCTGAGTCTCATAAAATCAACCAATCAAATTTATTTGGTGGGATTGATTATGAAAATTAGAGAGATAAATGGAAAACTTCATAATAAAATCTAGATTGGAATGTTGGAATATTACCAAGAAGTACTATAAAACCCTGGATAAGCATCTTGAAAAATAAAATGATTTCTATAAGGGGGGATAAATTCTTATCATAAGGTTAGATATTATCTCTTATTCTCTATTTCTTATAATATATAGTTCTATGTCTATTCATGTAATACAACTCACAAGATTTTGATGAAGCTAAATATTACTCACTTTAAAACTAAAAAGGAACTCTAAACCAAAAGCATTATGCTTTTACTCACAATATCAATACTCAATTTTTTACTTGGAGAATCAGTATTAAGCTTGTATCAATATCTCACCACAATCATGAGTAGACTATACAAACATACTGAGAAAGTGGTTAATGAAAACATAGTTGTAGAAAAATTCATTGACATTAAACCAAGAGAGTGTGAGTTAATGAGAAGTTTTATAGAAAATAGAAATAGTATAAAAAAACTTAAAATAAAATATCTCATAGGTACACCATTGTAGTATAAGTTGTGAATCTATAGATATAACTAGAAATAAAAACATGAAAAATAAAGAAATATCCCTTAAATAAACCACCATAATGGGTCTAACTATTGTCAGTGAGCCACAACTAAGTGAGGATTAGTTCACTCTTCTTTCAAAAAATGGGATAAATTTTATAAATAAGGAACTTGAAAAACAATTGATCAAATAGAATATATATACATGTAAATTTTGGGAATAAAGATTCTAAAAAGTAGAAGGAATAAGTTATCTGCTACAAATAAAATAATTATGAACATATCAAGCCATCTTTTCCTTCTAATAGACAAAATAATATAATAATGTTCAATAAATGAAAATACAAAAAATTAATAAAGTAAAACACCTAGATCCCTATCAAATAATTATCATCCAGAAGAGACTCAGAAAAGGGATAAAAACTAGAAGATATCTAGATTCTTCACATCCATAATAATCACATGACTTATGAAAAAGTTTGGTGTCTCAATCATATTTGAATTGAAATATTTTTAAACAATTGTGTACTCTATAGAAGATTAAAAATACATATAATAACTTCTTGATTATTTTATAGAGATTAAAATATTATTCAATCTCTTTTAGAAGATGTGTAAGATATACAAGGTTTAAGAAAACGACTAATGAAAATATTTCTGAACATAATTTCAAATTTTATTTATGATCATTTGATTCCAAACCCTATACTAATCCCGAACAAGTGGTTTAACTTACTTTGGACAACAAGAGAATAAAAATAGATTTTTCTATATTTACATAAGTTAGAGAAAATCTATAAAAAGTAAATTCCTATATAAAACAAAAAATTTATAAAAATAAACATGGATACTTTACATCATTCAGATATAATTTTTCAAATATTCAATTTATACCATCTGGAAGACCATTATTATATATCATTTTTACCAATAGGCACCAGAAAAATAAATTATCACTAAAGATTATTAATCCTTTAATAAAAAAATGTCAAAGTAATAGTGGTATATAAGCATTATAAAGTCAAACAAGTATGTGTTCCAAAGGTGTTATTTTCTAATCACTCTATACATATGAAAATATTAGTAGATTACCCATGCATGACTGAATTTATTGTCAATAAGAAAGATTAAGGAGTCTATCAATATGTGGAGATGTGACCTGCCGTCATAAAAATCATGGAGACTATATTATCCTTCTTAAAGACCATATATAGAAATTTCCAAAGTAAAATCCATTAATTGTGATGATTATTGAAAAAATTATCTTTAATGAATCAAAGAAAATTATTTTTATGTATAAAAACACTGTATTAAGAATATGACATGAAGGATTGATGACCTGGTTGATTGGGGAGTTTTAAGGGTAGCATAAAATTATGAGGAAAGTACAAAAGTGAGAAGGAATATTCCATATCTTGTTGAATAATGAAGATAAAATAAATATATTATTGGATGATTATTACGATTTTGGTTAAGAGTGATTTAAGGTGAATTAAAGGACTCAATATTAACCCAAGAGGATTTAAAATGAGTTAAGTCAAGTCTTTAATTTCAAAATATTACTTAAAGTTAAGTTGGAACTTGTGTTAATGTTACATAAAGTTCAGACTCTACATAAAGGTAACATGATACCTACAAAAAGGTTACCTTGGAGAAAACTAGAATTATGTAATGGTAATTAGAGAACAATATCAAAAATGTATTCCAAATTCTATGAAAAGGTAACCTCAAAAGTGCACTTATTATGTAAAGGAAATCCTGAAATAGCACTTGCTATGTAAATGTACTCTGGTGAGCTGCATAAAGGTAACCTAAAAATACCAAAGGCTACTTAAGGGAAAATTTAAGGATTTATAATGGTTTTTTGAGTTTTCTAGAATATTATAGATCCTAAAGAAATTTATTCAGATGATTATTTGTATGAATATTTAAATAATAAAATATCATAAATTTGGGATAAATAATTTTGATCCATTTTGAGATTAATATTAGAATCCTTTACAACATGAAAATCAAGATTATTTTATGTAAGGATGAAGTTGATAAAATTTTAATATGAGAAACACACTAAAGAAATAGAGTCCACACCATAAGAAGATATGAAATGTAGAAGCTTCTACATCAATTTCCATTTATAGTGGTTATTTTGAGAAGTCTTATAATCATAAGACTTTGAGTATATGTCTTCATGCCAATTGTATGGGTTTTTGATCATCATAATAATATAGGGGATCATATGAATTTGGATCATATTCCTTGATCATATAACTTTAAATTAATATGAAGTGAAAAATATAAAATGTTGAGATGAGTTCCACACTAAATAGATGAGTTTCTATGTCACAATAAAAAGATACATAATGTCATACATGTGGAGATTTCAAATGATTTATGGAGGTGGATATCACGTATAAGAGAGCTAAAACAATTTAAATGTAGATTTTTTTATAAGAAGAAGAATATGTGGTATTTTATATCACATAAGGAATCACTTATGAGTCTTATGAAATGTAAATCAAGATGCGATATTTGAATATTGCACAGATTATTGAAGTCACAGTCTCAAGAAGATTAAGAGAGGGAAAGAATAACATAATTATTGACACTTACTTTTTCACAAGAGGGTGAGAAGCTTCAATGGAAAATAACTCATGTAGTAAATAAGTGAAGGTCACCAAGGATAATCAAGGAATTCCCTCAAGTCAAATTTCTCAAACCCCACCTACATACCAAGAGACTCACATAGGCCATGCCTTTGTGGACAAGTAGGAGAAGTCACACCTGCGCAAAGGTGCTGCATGAGAAACATATGCAATAGACCTATGCAGATTACCTCCTTCACCCAGGGTCCCAAAATTTTCTATAAATAGGATCCTTGGACTGATCATTTTATATGATTATAATACCAAAAGAAGCCTTGAATATTTTCTTACACTATTCCTTCTCCCAAGTCCTCTAAACCTCTTAGTTAGCTATCCAAGCCTCAAGTAAAGAGGAGATTATGGAGGGTTCTGAGATTAGAGTTTCCCTAGTGTTTTAAACATAAAAGACCTATTCAAGGAGAAAATTCCCCCTTGTACAAGATCACTAGGGTGAAGTCCTATTCTTGAGCTCGATACTTGACTGCCAGTCATCTAAAGAAACCTAGAGAGACCCTTGGAGCCTAGACCAAGGTCTCATCCAAGTGATGAAACCCAGGTTTTCTATCATCCAAAGGCACATTTAGATCACCCAGGTCCACCCTGTGTGAGATCTTAAGCTCACCCAGCCCTCACCTGTGAAATCCAACTTTACCTCACCTAAGTATACCTTTTATGAGACATCTTAAGATCACCCAGGACTTACTTGTGCAATCCACCTTTAGATCACTCATCCCTCACCTATGAGAGACACCTTCAACTCACCCATCCCTCAACTGTATGATTCATTATTTTATACCTCTTTAATTCAACCTATGTTAGAGAACCTCTTCCCTTGAATCACTCATACGAGGGTAAACAATCCACGGAATCCTCTAAAGCCTCTAGATATGTGTGGTCATAGTACAAGGCACACTAACGTGTCCTCTCGATCATACATTACCATGGTAAATGGGGTCCCATTGTTAACCCACCTAATAAGGGGGATCCTTAGAATGTCATATATCACACATTACTGTGGTAATGAGGATCCCAACCTTAGGTATGGTGACAGGTGTCCCTTCAGTTTGGGCTGCAGTATCCATCATATGTATCCCCTCCCTCATCTCCTCTGCCACCTATGAAAAGAGGAGGAAAGAAGGACCTGGATTAGGGAATACCTACTGGAGTAATCCCCTAGTATTTCTTGAGGAGTATTTCCCCATATTAAGTATCCCCTCCCTCATCCACCAGTGGATGAAGGAGATTTTTTAGTTTTCTAGATCTTCCTCTTCCTCTTGTTTCTCATACAAAGCATGAATCATGTGGTATTAGTGGTTATCAATGATCATGATATCCGTATAATCAAATTAATTTCTCAATAGGGAAATCCTTTTTTAGATCTTCCTCTTTCCTACCCAATGGGACTCCTATGTGTTGTAAGACCCAAAATCATGTCATCATATCAGAGGTCCATATTCCCAATGAGGAAACCCCTTGGACCTCTTGATTTCCACAACTTTGTGGATGTATTTACACAATGTACCACCCATAGGCACATGGGAAGTAAGAACATAAGCCCTAAATGAGGTTTCATAGTGGGGAAAAACTTACCTACCTCAATAGAGAGTCCTTTTCTAGATATTCCTCTCACCTTAACATGATACTCCTCCATAGGTGTAAGACCCAACCTCTAAAACTATGTGGTATTTGATTCCTATATAAATGGGATATGTGTGAAGCCTCTCTGAGGTTTAAAAGAAAAAAACAAAATTCACCATAATATTATATGGTCCATATTCCTAGTAGGGTCATATCCATATTAGGATGGTACATCCCTTTTAGTTCCCTTAGTCCCCTTTGGCATAAGTCCTACACCAAAATTGACTACATACCTTTATCCTATAATTCCTTGAAATAAGAAATTAAACTGCACAGTTTGGTCCTTGTCACATGTAATTAAAAGTTATGAAGTGTCCTATTAAGTGGAATCTAATTGAATGGGTTCTAATTCCTTTCACAAGGATACATAGGAATACCATCTCATGGGACTGATACCAACATCAAAACAACTCTCATATTCCTGGATGATGATTAATTTCATATCACACCACTGTGTGACTCAAAACCAGCATCATAATAATAAATGACATAAGAATCTATAATCTATACACATAAGGATACCATTTATGGAGAACCTCAGATACATATAGATATCTCCATAAATAAATAACCCCAGACACATAGAGAAGATTCTAAATAAAATACATACTAAAAATTGATTATTAATACAAGGGTAACCCATTTTATATTTTAGTCTTAATAAAGGATTAATGAATATATATGAAATCTATAATAGAGTCCCAAAGTAGGAAATAATTGCACTTAAAAAGGTGTGATGAGCCCGACCACCCATCATCTCAACCAATGTAAGTACCTAAATATTGTTGGAGCCATTTACCAATGACCAAATGACTTTAGAAAGTAGGTTCATGAAACATCCCGAATAAGGGAACCATAGGGTGTTTCTAGTTCCATAAATAAAACTCATCGAAAACTACCCAAAAAGGATGAGGAAATATGTTTCTATCATGAATGGCCATGAAACTACCACAAAAAACTCAATTCACTTCCCATGTGGTTCTCGAGATGGAAACAAAAATAGTGAACTAGATGTGAATCCTTAACCAAAATGCCCATGTCACCCACATGTCAAGCCCCCTTTTTCACTCTCACAAAATGAAAGTGGGCCAATCATGGATCTGAAAAAATTGATAAAGCATGTGTTTACTTATTTATATGCTTCTATGATGGGGTTATCTTGTTTGTACTTTTTATAAATATCCATACACTTTTGACAAGAACTCCCTTTAATACAATGACAACCTACATGCCAACCCAAACTTATGAATATTCTACCATACAATAAGGGTCGTCATCAAATTAGAAGACATTTTAACTGAGCCATATTCTTTAGCATTAGATCTCAAACAAACACATTTAAAAGTACCATCACAATTGTACTATACCAACCCTAGATACTACATATGAATCACTCTAAGGAATGAAGTCCCACCAACCATATGTTCAATATGAGTTGGTAGAGAAGAAGCAGACGATGTCCTTCTTCATCTAAAATCACTTTGAGAGCCTCTACTTAGAGAAAAACAAAAGGTTATTCCTTTATATCAAGGTGGTGGATCAAGAGGTCACCAAATAAATCATTCAAGCACCACAAGAAACCCACCAAAGGGCTCATTCCAATATCCATCTCCTATAATGTTTCATGGAATTAAACACTCATCATGATCTGAGTGTTACCCTCAAGAGTTCAGCCAAGTTCACTCTAACCTGGGTACTTAGGACAGCCCACCAAGCGTAGATACCATAAAATAGAGAATATAGACATAACTTTGTCCCCTCCAATGAAGCCCACCAGTCAAATAGGGAAACAAATTTCAAGTAGGAACACACACCTGACCATGCCCACCAACACTACCAGGTTGGTTTGGTAGAATTTGAAGAAACCACCCAGCGAATCCCTATAATAAATAGGGGACATACCCATTTATATATCCTAGAAAAACATTACTCTTGATTTATATTGAAAGGAAATGGAGGACAATAGTAGAACCACACCCATTGTTTAACTACATAATGTGAATGTATCCCTGTTACGACTGTTGAAGTCACTCAAAATATCCTAATGATGATAAAATAGAAAAATAAAATTCTTTCCCACATACCATAAGCCTATAAAGATATAATAATGAAAGTGTAATTGGTCGATGTGAAAACAAACCACTCTACCCTCACATATTAGGTTACTCAACGACATAATACAGGAGTCACCATGGTGTATAAACATATCTATTCTCCTGTACAGGAGGTTTATGGGCGAAATCCCAGGATAAATGTGTTTTCATGGGATCTGATTCTGGTACTTTCAGTACTAGATACTTCCAAATTCTTCAAGCTAATTCTACCTATCAAGACTCATGGGGTGAGACTCTATGGTGTAAGGAACATCCTTTAAAGTTCAATTTTCTAGTTTGGAGTGTCTAACATAAAGAATTTACAACTGAGGAGAATATCTAGTGGAGGTGTATCAGTATTGTATCCTAATGTATTTGAGGTAGGGAATCTAGGGTTGAATCTACTGAGAATTTTTTATTTAATAGTGAATGGGATAATGTGGTTTGGGCCTTATTTTGGTAGTTCACTAGGTGGTCATCTCATGAGTTCTCCACCAACTGCTTCATTCATTAGTAATTTCATGGTGAATATAAGCCTAGTGTGGAGATAAAGGCTAGAGATTTAATACTTTCATTAGTTTTCTAGCTCATATGGTCTACCGGGAACAATGTTCGGCACAAAAAAAATCCTGGATCAATCTCAGGTATCTTGTTCAAAACAAAAATTTTAATTCTGTATTTGGCTAAGTTATGTAGAGACTTATAGTCATCCCCTTATATTAAGTACCTACTTACCGTCCCCCCTCCATGATTAATATTGATGATTTGGGGAGATAGATTAGTTGGACGCCTCCTACTCAGGGGAAAAAATTAAACAATGATGGATCTTACCTTGTGGAATATATACACAGTGGAGGTGTGATTAGGGATTTAAGGGGATATATTGTAACTGATTTTCATTCTTTCTTTGGGAATGAAGATTCTATCCAAGATTAAGACAAATATATTCTCACAATCCTAGATCTATGTAACCTTATAAATATCCCTCTCGATGATATTGAGACAGACTCAATAATAGTTTATAATGTAGTTACAGGAAAATGAGAAATTCCTTGGTCTATCGAGTACTCTATCAAAAGGTGTAAGGGGATATTGAACAATCATATGACTATCCTCAATACCCAATCATAAGGAAGTGTAGTCATAAATTACCTAGCATCCAGAGATTCCCATAAGGACTATTTTCAATTCTTTTCAAGTCTTGCATCATTCCCCCTAAATGGGTCTAATTTTGTTAAAGATGATGCTCTAGGTATTCATTACTACATGCCTTCGTAAGTTGTATTTATAGGAAATCATGATTTTTTTACTAAATTAAAAGTATTCTTTGTGGATAGATTGGGCCTATACCCTTGTTCCAACTGTAGGTCATCAGTCTATCCTAGTGGACACTCTAGGGTTGGCCTATATCCATGCCAAAATTTCAGATATCTATTGAAAAATTTTGACGATAACATGGGAGATAATAAATCAGGCTTACATATTTGAAATACGCTATCCATAGAAAGTGACCCCTATCACTTGTAATATAGAATCTAAAAATAATCCCCACTAAAGGTGATTGGAAAAATTAAGAGCTGATCTACAATCCCACTCTTCTCAATATTGGTGTTCTTGAATCCCTACAGTCCCAGATGTCCTCCCAAAAAATCTTACCATGAAGGATTACTTCATTTTCATAATCCAATCATTCATGAGAGCCCATACCCTGATGAGTTCCATGAAAACCCTCTTCATGGACATAAGATCAAATAAAAAGGCGTCCATACCCTTACCATTATCCACCTTAATGGTCCTCTCCAAAGTACACACTGTAGGAATTCTCCTTGAAATCATATATCAAGTTGTGATGGTAGTCTTCCCCATGATGGAATTCACTGTGAAGGTCTTCCCCATGGTGACACTTTATTTTATCAATAAGGTCATCCCCTTACTGAATCAATTATAAAAAATCCTACATATCATAATGAACTTTGGAAAATGAGTCGAGTCATTCCATATGCATCATCATTGAAAAGTGACATTCCTTATCAACCAAAAGATAGCCTAGGACAGTGTTCATTCTCCGAAACACTCTTGGATTTATTTTCTTCCAATATGATAGATACAATCCATGCTAATCCCACTATTTTCAATAGAGTAGAAGGGAAATTTTGACTTTGATCAAATTAGGTTGAGGAACCTCCTATCAAAGATGAATAAGAAACATTTCTTATGAAAATATAGTTGGACAATTATAATATACCAGTCATGTTCTGTAATTTATCCACTCACCAATACAACATTCCATTAGCATTGTCATAAGATTGTGTTCAAGAAATACACTTAACTATATGGACCACTCTTTATCACCTAAAAAAATTCATACTTGACAATGAATATCCAAAACATTTCAAGGTAATATAAGGGATACATAATCAAATTTACTTAAAGGCTCTCCTAGATGCACAATAATCAAAACGGGGAAAATTGTAAGGAGCCCTTAAACATGAATACCTTGACGTGTTAAAAGAGTTATGTTCACTGATTTATGATGCCCAAAGTTGTGTCTATATTAGAGCATGTGGAGAAAATGGGGAATTTCATTTCACCTAACTCCCTAATAAAAAAATCCAACCAAAGGTGACATCATGTATTGTTATAGTATCAGGCTTGATTTGAGAATCGTGCTCTTCTCACAACAGATGGTATGCTAAAAAACATCCTTGTATGCCTCTCAGAGATGCAAAGCTATAAGGGAGTGGGCCATCAAAAGATTTTTTTCATAAATAATTCAAAAATATTTAGTAATCCATCCACTTAAGGGAATAAAATTATAAGGACTCGGCCTTAAACATTACTTATTATTGAATTAAATGAATAATTCACATTGAGGATCTTTTCAGGTTTAGAGTTTCAGAGAATTAGGACATAACTATTACATCTCAAAGATTACAAAGTAGACACATCTACCCAGCTTCCATTTTTTTCACAAAATAAAAACTCTTGAACAAAATAGTCATGTCTAGTTCCTTGTTTTAGACAGCCTGACATTTCCTTGATCCCATCCTTGACCCTATTCAACTTTATGTCCTGTGAAAAACATTTCAAAAAAAAAATTGGGATGAGCATAAAAAGATCAGTAAGGGTTATAACAATACGGAAAGAAAACACTAGTCCATGTATACATAAGAATCAATGAAATCATACTTTACTCATAAAACATAAGCAATTTAACATACATCATAAAATCATGAGATTTACGAATAACTCATAGAAATCATAAGACATAAAGGTAACTTGAGGCATTAATAACATTCTTACATAGGGAATAACCCTCATGGTTATGTTTGGATTACCCATCATAGTATATTCCCTAAATCTCTTCGGAGAAACCTTAGTGTTTAACCCCTTCGCATTACCCAATGCATTGGAGAGCTATATCAGGCTCACCCACCCTTAGTTTATCACGAAACCACCCATTTTCAAAAACAATGACCAAGAACAATAACATAATCATAGCATATAACTTATGCAAAAAGTAAAGAAAAAATTCCCACATTGAAATAACAATATAACATTTTAATATATTTAAATAATGAATCCCTTCTAAAAACCATTTTCAAAACCATTTTCAAAACCATTTAAAACATTTAATAAAGAGATTTTTGAATCAAAGTGTCCCATAGCACTTTGAAGATTTTAAAATTTTAAACCATTAATATCCATATAAATAAATCCTTAAAACCATTTTGAATACATGGATATTAATGAGAAATATATATAAGAATAAATCATTAAAACATTTAAAACTATATTTTAGTTAAAGGGTTTTTAACAAAATGAGAGACACTTGAATACAATAATTGAGGAATAAAATTTAATCAAAACTTTATAATATCATGAGAATAAAGGGATTCATGATATAATATTACAAAGGATAGTATATACACCATATAATAGTGAATTGGTGCATAACAACAATGAAGCCTCAATAAAAATGTAAAATGAGATGAAATCCCCTATAAAGAAGGTATTCTTAAATTAAGGATAAATCAATCTCATAATTATGTGTGACAAGTATAAATACACCCAATATAAGTGGATATTAAGTGTAAAACAATCAAAGTTCATTAAAACATATTCAAATAATGACATATTCAATAACTACATGTTGAACCCAAAGAAATCGAAATTTGGTTAAGAAGTTCCCTTGGTAACATTCGACACCCTAACGACGTCACTTTAAAATTCATAAAATTAGTTTATGAGAGAGAAAATGGTATCTCATCACTTGGAAATAAAATTTGCATCAATAAGGATATAGAAGAAAATATCCCAACATAAAACGATGTAAATTAAAAGATATAACAAAATAAGTCTTTTAAGGAAGGACTATACAACATTGATGTAAATACTCATAAAAAAAATTATATTACACAAAGAGTATAATAATGAGAAGTACATATTCCACTCAAAGGAAATTGTGGAAAATGTAGCATAAATCTCACGAGAATAAAAGTGAGATGAAAAACCCCTTACGGAAACTCGAAAGACTAACGACGCCACTTAAAACTTCCAAAAAAATTTATTGATGAAATAAAATAAGGTCTCTCATCATATGAAAATATAAATTAAAGTAATTGGAATATAAAATAACATCCCCCAACTAAGGAAGAGGAGCTTAAAAGAAACGACATAAAAGAGAGTACTTAAAAAGAAAGAGAGAGGTAGGATCCCTTACCTGAAGTCCGACTTGTCTTGTTCGTTTCTTTATATTCCGGAATAATAAACTTTGTTCAATTTATAATTGATTAAGGTCCTACTTTAAAGATTATTATTCAGTTCATATCACATATTATAATTTTATAATAATTGGTTAATAATGTGAGTTCATATCAAACGTTTTTGTCGATGTTTGGTACATGAGTAAAAAATGAACTTGTTTGAAAATGATTGTCCATGTAGTTATAAGTAAATAATATACAGAATTGTATTGATGATTTAAATATAATATATATCTAGTACATATTAATTTTATACTATTCCATAACATTTGGAGATAAAGAGAAATGAAATGCACCGTTCATGGAGACGGTAGGCCGTACGTACGCATGAACGCTACTTTCAGTTCTTTGTCATGGAATTAAAAATAATTGAGAGATATATATATTATAATTATAGTAGAATATATATGTTTTTTAGGTAAAATAATTTCATTAAATTCATTCTTTATACATTCCATGTATTGCATGAATGGGTCACATCACTTGAGGGGGCGGTAGTCCACACTTGCTCGTATGAAATTATCGCAATTGCACAACATGCAAAGCATAAAGGTATGTTTTAAATATAAAATACAGAAGAATATGGGAAACATAAATAACATATATATCATATATAAAATACAGTGACATCATAATGGCCACCATTAAAGGTGTTAAGAGAAGATTGAACAATCATCGTTTCGTGAGGCAGTAATTCGCCATCCACAGAAACAGTATGTTCTTTAACCATTAGATGGAGGTGTGTGTAAGTGTAGATCTAATACTTTACATAACAACATCATAGTATATTGAAGATACTGTTTTTGTTTCAAAAGAAAGGAATAAAAATATTTTAGTGGTTTGGAGAAGCAAAATAAAACAAAAGAACACAAGTGAAGACATTACCTTTAAATCGGGTAACTCCTCTTGGTTTGACCCAAAAGGGTTTCTTGAAGAGCATTATGCCAAAGGTGAGGCTTCAATGATTAATATAGGGATGTGAAGAGATTAAATGGGCAGGTTTTGGCTGAGAAAAAGGCTTGAGAGGTGTGGGTAAGGTGGTAGAGGTGGGGGCCTTTTATAAGAGAAGAGGAGGGGAAATCTTGGAAAGTTATAAACTATTACTTTATTATAAAATTCTTTTCGGATTTTAACGGTCCCAAAAGGATATATTTAGAGGATAAGGTGATAATGTTTCGAAATCCACCCATAAAATAGGTTTGTGACAAGTTTAAGACTTATATTTCACCCTATCTTCCCATTTTACTTAAATCGTTCATTTATGAGGTAATCACTACATCATCACGGTGTCATAAATAAATTAATTTATTTAATGTCTAAAAATTATAAAAAAATAAATCATGATTTAGGAAATCCTTTTATCTTTCTAATTAAAATTTATAGTAAAAAATATGACTTGTATAACCCCATGTAAAAATTGTTTTAGTAAAACAATACATGTTTGTGACATTTTAATTTTAACTTTAAATAAAAAGTGAATAATGTCATTTTCCGACCAAAGTGGCTACATGGGGTCCCCAAGTTGACCCATGGATTTTATTGGTCGTCCATGACTCATCCAATAATGTTAGGACATGTTTCAAGGTCATTTCATATTATCATAACATTATCCTTACCTTAAATTACACTAATTACCTTTAATCGTGATTAATAAAACTTAAAAGTTACTATTTACCAAAAAATTATTTTAATCTCATTGAACCACATTTTACTTCCTAATGAAAACCATGTATGTTTTATTTTTGAAAATTAAATCACAGAATTGGTAAATTTTCATTTAAACGAAAAATCAGTTTCTTTAACTACCACTTAGTGGTTTTACTATTCATCAAAAAATGAAGTTTTTTAGAAAAATACCAAAAATTCACCCTAAGATATATTTGATATTCTGAATTCAAAAATGATGACTATTTTAAAAAATTCAAAATATATAAGTTGAATTAATTAATTTAATAGTTCATTCCCGCTGTCAAAACAAATAGCGTGTTTTTAAAAAAACAATATCTATTAAAAGATTGACACTAGTTTAAGTCCAATTTCAAAGTGAAATTAATTCCAATGACCAACATTGGATTAAATGGTAAAAATATATTCTAAATACACATTAATATCAATTAAAAAGATAATCTATCCATATAAATAAATCATATTAAAAGGTAGTTTTGAATTAAAATGCAACATTTTCACTAAAAATGATCTTTATCGGAAAACTAACAAAAATTTACACAAAGTAAATTTTGATGTCCAGATTCAAAAAAGGGTTTCATTTTGTCAAATACAATATATAAAATTTTCAAAAGTATATTTAAAAATGGCTCTCCATCAAAAGGCTGTTAATCGACCTTTTAAAGAATATTAAAAGATTTATGCTTAAAATTGGATTCATTTGCATTTTAAGCCTCTAACATTTATTGGATAAAAGTAAAAATATTTGACAAAAATATATAATAATTTTGAAGTTATTTCCGTTCATTACCGCCATTACAACGGCTAGAAATTAACTGCCATTTAAAATAATATTATTTTATTATTAGAGTGCAACGTAAGATTTCAAAGAATCTCGTTGTTGCGTATTGGGTACGCCATCGAGCATAGAATTCCATTTAAAGTAATATTAATATTTTATTCATAAATATGGATAAATATGAAAATGTCATATTCTTTATTTACCTGGGGTGTTACATCCTTCCCCCCTTTTGGGAATCGCGTCCTCGCAATTTTAAAATTGGGCTTGGAAACCTCATTGAAAATCCCACATCGGAACAAGAGTCAGTAAAACTATCATTTTGATATAAAGAAAGAGAAGTAAAAAGGTCACCTGAGTTAACCCATACTAGGATTCTATGTAGGAAAAAATGGAAATGGAGGAGAAAACAAGGGGACATGTTCTGATGGAGAGTGATAGAAAACATGTTTAGGTGAAAGTAAACCACAAGAAAATCACAAAGTTGTGATGGGTTAAACGGTATTTGATTCCCCAGTAGGAAAAATTAACAGACAACATTTTTGTTTTAAGTTACTTTTCATTTAGGAATTTATTTATGAGCTTAACTAAAACATAAGGAAACATACTTACTTTTCATGTTGACTTTCAACTTTTACTAGATTTCTTACACAAACTCATATTTTCTCAAAAAGACGAGTATTTAGGATGACTTGTTCACATTAAGAGAGATATAACCATATTCTAGAGAATCACCTAATACACAAAAGAGAACAATATACTTCCCATGTCTTTAGACCTTAAACAAAACTAAAACCAAAAAGGTTAGTATGAGATCAGATAATACCCCAAAAGGTTAATCCTTTATAAAAAAATCTATTCTTAATCTCCAAAATTTTTCAAACAATACCCAAAGTTCAACAAAGACCATTCAATAAACATCTATCCATAAAATTCTTCAAATTAATCAAAACTAAGATTGAAACCGAAATCTCTGAAGGATTTAATCACATAGTCTTCCAAGATAAACCTTAAAATTTATCTCCAAATAACATCAGTTACTCTTAAAGTATCATACTGAAAAGTAATTAACCTAATCACATATCCTCCATGATAAGTTAATAATTTCCATAGATAACCCAAAATAAACTTATTCTAGATTCATAAGATCCTCTAACTAAAAATAATTAGTCAAACTAACCAGGGACTTCACGTAGTCCAGTGGTAGGTGATAAATACCAGTCGCACCTCAGTTGTGGGTTCGATTCTCGCAGCTTCGTCCGACGCGACAGGTTGTCACATGGTCTACGTGTTGTCATTTTTCCAAAACTACATAATTCTTAAAACATTCCCCAAAATGAGATAAAATCTTCAAAAATAATCATAACATATTTTAACCTCAATTTTATCTCATGCCTTTCATTTTCCATCATAACATATAGTAACCCATAATTACCTTGAAAGTAAGGATCATATAAACCCTAATTGCTACCTTTATAATTATTACCTGAACTTCCACATTGAGTTGGTGCTCTTGTACATGATGCATTAGAGAACTCACCAAGTTTCAAGTCGTTGATCATTACTCCTGATAGTTGGTTTAGAATAACCACGAGATTTCTCATTGAATCCCCCATTTCATCTAGTCTCTTAATCAGAGAACCACCACAGTTTCCTTCAAACCCATTGTCACTTTGGTGCCTGCTAGATCCATCCATTTACTAAAACCAAAAAAAATGTCAGTGTGAGTATATCAATAAAATCATTATGTACTAATGAATAAGATAAACACTAATATATACTTACTCATTCACTTTATCTAAAAACTATGACTCTTTATGAAATACTATCCATTATTGTAATGTCACTTATACTTAAAGAATACCCTAACCTCTAAAGTTATCTAAACTGACCTCTGATACCAACTATAAGGACTCGGCCTTAAACATTACTTATTATTGAATTAAATGAATAATTCACATTGAGGATCTTTTCAGGTTTATAGTTTTAGAGAATTAGGACATAAATATTACATCTCAAAGATTAAAAAGTAGACACATCTACTCAGCTTCCATTTTTTCACAAAATAAAAACTCTTGAACAAAAGAGTCATGTCTAGTTCCTTGTTTTAGACAACCTCACATTTCCTCGATCCCATCCTTGACCATATTCAACTTTATGTCCTGTGAAAAACATTTCAAAAAAAAACTTTGGATGAGCATAAAAAGCTCAGTAAGGGTTATAACAATACGGAAATAAAACATTAGTCCATGTATACATAAGAATCAATGAAATCATACTTTACTCATAAAACAGAATCAATTTAACATACCTCATAAAATCATTAGATTTACAAATAACTCATAGAAATCATAAAACATAAAGGTAACTTGAGGAATTAATAACATTATTACGTAGGGAGTAACCCTCATGGTTACGTTTGGAATAACCACCATAGTATATTCCCGAAATCTCTTCAGAGAAACCTTAGCGTTTAACCCCTTCGCATTACCCAATGCATTGGAGAGCTATATCGGGCTCACCCGCCCTTAGTTTATCACGGAACCACCCGTTTTCATAAACAATGCCCAAGAACCATAACATAATAATAGAATATAACTTAAGCATAAATAAAAGTTAAAATTCCCACATTGCAATAACAATATAACATTTTAAGATATTGAAATAATTAATCCCTTTTAAAAACCATTTTCAGAACCATTTAAAACATTTAATAAAGAGATTTTTGAATCAAAGTGTCCCATACCACTTTGAAGATTTTAACATTTTAAAACATTAATATCCATATAAACAAATACTTAAAACCATTTTGAATACATGGATATTAATGGGAAATATTTATAATAATAAATCATTAAAACATTTAAAATGATATTTTAGTTAAAGGGTTTTTAACAAAATGAGAGACACTTGAATACAATAATTGAGGAATCAAATTTAATTAGAACTTTATAATATCATGAGAATAAAGGGATTCATGATATAATATTACAAAGGACAGTATGTACACCATATAAGAGTGAATTGGTTCATAACAACATTGAAGTCTCAATAAAAATGTAAAATGAGATGAAATCCCCTATAAAGAAGGTATCCTTAAATTAAGGATAAATCAATCTCATAGTTATGTGTGACAAGTATAAATACACCCAATATAAGTGTATATTAAGTGTAAAATAATCAAAGGTAATTAAAACATATTTAAAGGATGACATATTCGATAACTACATGTTGAACCCAAAGAAATCGAAATTTGGTTAAGAAGTTACCTTGGTAAAATTCGACAGCCTAACGACGTCACTTTAAAATTCATAAAATTAGTTTATGAGAGAGAAAATGGAATCTCATAACTTGGACATAAAATTTACATCTATAAGGATATAGAAGAACATATCCCAGCATAAAAAGATTTAAATTAAAAGACATAACAAAATAAGTCTTTTAAAAAGAGGAGGGTGGAAGGTTCCCTTACCGAATTGGGTAACTTTCGAAACGTACACCCCATGAAAGAAGGACTATACAAAATTGATGTAAATACTCATAAATGAAATTATATTACACAAAGAGTAGAATAATGGGCAGTACATATTACACTCAAAGGAAATGGTGGAAAATTTAGCATAAATCTCACAGGAATAAAAGTGAGATGAAAAACCCCTTACGAAAACTTGGCAGCCTAACGACGCCACTTAAAACTTCCAAAAAAATGGATTGATGAAATAAAATAGGGTCTCTCATCATATTAACATAGAAAGTAAAGTAATTGGAATATAAAATAACATCCCCCGACTAAGGAAGAGGAGCTTAAAAGAAACGACATAAAAGAGAGTATTTAAAAAGAAAGAGAGAGGTAGGATCCCTTACCTCAAGTCCGACTTGTCTTGTTCGTTTATTTATATTACTGAATAATAAACTTTGGTCAATTTATAATTTCTTAAGGTCCTCCTTTAAAGATTATTATTCAGTTCATATCACATATTATAATTTTATAATAATTGGTTAATAACGTGAGTTCATATCAGACGTTTTTGTCGATGTTTGGTACATGAGTCAAAAATGAACTTGTTTGAAAATGATTGTCCATGTAGTTATAAGTAAATCATCTCCATAATTGTATTAATGATTTAAATATCATATATATCCAGTAAATATTCATTTTATACTATTCCATAACATTTGTAGATAAAAAGAAATGAAATTCACCGTTCATGGAGACGGTAGGTCTTATGTACGCATGGACACTAATTTCATTTCTTTGACATGGAATTAAAAATAATTGAGATATATATATATTATAATTCCAGTAGAATATATATGTTTTATAGGTCACATAAGTTCATTAATTTCATTCTTTATACATTCCATGTATTTCATGAACGACTCACATCACTTGAGGGGGCGGTAGTCCACACTTCCTCGTATGAAATTATCGCAATTGCACAACATGAAAAGAATAAAGGTATGTTTTAAATATAAAATGCATAAGCATATGTGAATCATAAATACCATATATATCATATATAAAATACAGTTACATCATAATGGTCACCATGAAAGGTGTTAAGAGAAGATTGAACAATCATCGTTTCGTGAGGCAGTAATTCTCCATCCACATAAACAGTATGTTCTTTAACCATTAGACGGAGGTCTGTGTAATTGTAGATCGAATACTTATTATAACAACATCCTAGTATATTGAAGATACTGGTTTTGTTACAAAAGAAAGGAATAAAAAGAGTTTAGGGGTTTGGAGAAGCAAAATAAAACAAAAGAACACAAGTGAAGACATTACCTTTAAATCGGGTAACTCCTCTTGGTTTGAACCAAAAGGGTTTCCTAAAGAGCATTCTGCCAAATGTGAGACCTCAATGATGTATATAGGGATGTGGATAGATGAAATGGGAAGGTTTTTTCTGAGACAAATGATTTAGAGGTGTGGGTAAGTTGGTAGAGGTGGGGGCCTTTTATAAGAGAAGAGGAGGGGCACTCTTGGAAAGTTATAAACTATTAATTTATTATAAAATTCTTTTAGGATTTTAAGGGTCCAAAAAGGATATATTTCGAGGATAAGGTGATAAGGTTTCGAAATCCACCCATCCAATAGGTTTTTGACAAGTGTAAGACTTATATTTTACCCTATCTTCTCATTTTATTTAAATCGTTCATTTATGAGGTAATCACTCCATCATCACGGTGTCATTAATAAATTAATTTATTTAATGTCTAAAAATTATAAAATAAATATCATGATGTAGGAAATATTTTTATATTTCTAATGAATATTTATAGTAAAAAATATGACTTGTATAACCCCATGTAAAAATTGTTTTAGTAAAACCATACATGTCTGTGACATTTTAGTTTTAACTTTAAATAAAAAGTGATTAATGTTATTTTCCAACCAAAGTGGCTCCATAGGGTCCCCAAGTTGACCCATGGATTTTAGTGGTTGGCCATGACTCATACAATAATGGTAGGACATGTTTCAAGGTTATTTCATATCATTATAACATTATCTTTATCTTAAATTACACTAATTACCTTTAATCGTGATTAATAAAACTTAAAAGTTACTATTCACCAAAAAATTATTTTAATCTCATTGAACCAAATTTTACTTCCTAATGAAAACCATGAATGTAGGAGTTTTTAAAATCAAATCACAGAAGTGGTAAAGTTTCATTTAAACGAAAAATCAGTTTTTTTAACTACCACTTAGTGGTTTTACTATTCATCAAAAATTGAAGTTTTTCATAAAAATACAAAAAATTATCCCTAAGATATATTTGATATTCCAAATTAAAAAATTATGTCTATTTTCAAAAATTCAAAATATATAAGTTGCATTAATTAATTTAATAATTCATTCCCGCTGTCAAAACAAATAGCGTGTTTTTAGGAAACAATATCTATTAAAATATTAACACTAGTTTAAGTCCAATTTCAAAGTGAAATTAATTCCAATGACCACCATTGGATTAAATGGTAAAAATATATTATTAATACACTTTAATATCAATTAAATAGATAATATATTCATATAAATTAATCAGATTAAAAGGAGGTTTTGAATTAAAATACAACATTTTCACTAAAAATGATCTTTATCGGAAAACTAACAAAAATTTACACAAAGTAAATTTTGATGTCCAGATTCTGAAAAAGGATTTTATTTTGTAAAATACAACATATAAAATTGTCAAAAGTATATTTAAAAAGTGTTCTCCATGGAAAGGTGGTTAATCGACCTTTTAAAGAATATTAGTTGATTTATGTTTAAAATTGGATTCATTTGAATTTTAAGCCTCTAACATTTATTGGATAAAAGTAAAAATATTTGAAAAACATATATAATCATTTTTTAGTTTGTTCCATTCATTCCCGCCATTAAAACGTCTAGGTATTAACTGCCATTTAAAATAATATTATTTTATTATTAGAGTGCAATGTAAGATTTCAAAGAAAATCATTGTTGCGTATTGGGTACACCATTGAGCATAGAGTTCCCTTTAAAGTAATATTAATATTTTATTCATAAATATGGATAAATATGAAAATGTCATATTCTTTATTTATCTGGGTTGTTACAACAATCATTAAGAAACACTAATATATTTGGAAGCAGATGTTTCAAGTGCAAGTTGTACAATGAATCCAACCCATGTTTGAAAAAATATCTATGAAATCAAAAGCCTATATATGGCTACAACATCCACAAAAATCTAGTAATATCCCCAACCTGTAGGGATAGGAAATTCTTTTCAAAAGAACCTTCTAGGTCAAGAAACCAAGCTAAATAGTTTGGTAAAATAGAATGGGAGCATCCATAGCCCAAAGGATTGGCATATTTTTTTTACCTCAACCTCCTCCTCAATGAAAGTCAATATTTTCCCATTTAGGAGAAGTGTAATTGAATGAATCCTCTCATTTAATCTTATCCCATGACTCAACTTACTCACTAGGAACATGGATGGAAAAATTGTTTAGAGATTACCTTAAAATAAAAATTCACCAAATTATTCCAAGAGGAATAGGGAAGGAGTGTATGAGGCTTTATGGAGGAAAAAAATAGAAGAAATATCTGAAGGAGGATGATGAAATTCCTGCAGTACATTAAAAATCATTTAATGTTATTAGAATCACCCCTATGGCACATGAGCCTCATCCCGGTTGGTGAGGACTCAACAGGTGCATCCAAGAGACTCGAAATCAAATTTGGGTAGAGACATATTTCTGGGTACTGTAGCAGTCCTATTGTAGGTAATGTAACAAACACTGTTTGGTACTATAGCAGCCAGAACTATTCATCCATTTAAGATTCTAGGCCACCGGTTTTTCCTCAGATATAGCAAGATTTCATGCCACCCAAGGCCTTCAGGACAGTGGTATATTAAGTCCTTTAGGACACCTTAGGGCCTTAGGTACACCCCAAGGCCTTCGGGCCACATGATTATGTAGATGTATCGGTTAGAATACAAGGGAAAAGGATTCAGTTGAGGATTTAGGGTAGGCGAATTCACTAGAGTAGAGCTAACTAGAATCGAAAGAATGAGAAATTATGGCATTGCCATCATTACTGGGCCAGTGCAGCATTGCATAGAAAAGCTAGCCAGCCAGCCTTGAGAAGGTGGAGTACTGATATGATGACATATGCTAGGGGGGATTAGTTCCAAGTTGTCTCGTCTAGGTGATTCCCTCTAAGACCTATGGGTCATGTAATTGTATCTAAGCCTTCAGGCCTTATAAGGGTTTCACCTCATCCCTTTAAAGGTGGATTATCAAAAAATAATAAAAAATGAAGGCCTTTAGGCCATTCCGACCTTTATAATCACCCATATAGATGCTATGAACATGAGTATGATATAGAGGAACATGAGGAGGATATTTATATTCATAATATGGTATACATAGAAATTATTGAAGGTGGTGTGCATACCCAAAACCAGAGGCTTGCCATGAATTTTTGGATTCCCTCAACTACTCTACTACTACCTCCTCAACAAGTACCTGCCAATGAAAAAGGTAAAGGTAATTCTATACCTCGCCTACCTCCAAAATAAGTTGAATTCATCAAAAATTTGGAAATAATTTCTCAGTTGGAGGAATATATGAAAGAGTTGGGAAAATGTAATACAGAACTACACTAAGGAAATATCCCTACAAGATATGTTCTAAAAGAGGATCCTTAACTCTCACTCCAAACCAGCATACTACAAAAAAGAGGGTTCTTACCAGTAACTAAAATAGAGATAGAACATATTATCAATGTGGGTTACTGAAAATAAATATATTTAGATCCCATAAAAGCAATAGATCAAATGTTCCCTCTATTGGGAACACAATCAGAGCCATGTCATACCCATTTTCATAGCCCAACCCCTATAGGTTACCCACCACAAGTACAAGAAGAGCTTCCATGATTAGACCAAACTTCTATTACCCTTTATCACGATCCTTCCCAGTTTACCATTCCTCCCCAACTCATCAACACCATCGAAACATTTTTAACTTGATTAAAAGCTACAGAAGGGTGATTTGAGATATTACAATAATAGAGGAATCCTTACCCTTAATGGGTGTATGAAAATCTTCCCCACCAAAATATGATAATCTTATATTCCCAAAATTCAACAGTTCTAGGGATCCATAATAGTATCTTATTCAATTTGTATCTTGGTGTGGCCCCATGATGGGGACCCTTGAGTAGTAAGAAGTGACTAAACTCATATGTTTTGTATAAAATTTAGAGGGCCTGTCATTAACTATGTATAACATTCTACTGGCCATATCAATCAAGAGATGAAAATATCATCACCAATAATTCCTATATAAATTTAGCTTTACATTTCCTCAGATTATAGTCCTCGAACTCTCATTTTTTTTGAAAATGAGAATATAAGAGGGTGTCAGATTTTAACTCCTTGTAGAAATGATTATGTTGAGACCAACCTCTATTCCAACTCTAACTCCAAATATCACACCTCCTCACATGGTACCTCTTCCTAAATAACTGATTTGGTAGAATAATACTTATCTAGATAAAGGAAAGAGCAAAAATTCTCTAAATATGGATACTAGAAGAACAAATTATACTCCTTATGAGACCCTTAGGTTCTTGGATACTTATTAGCATCCCTATAAAACAACCTGCTAACCCTAACAAAACCAAAAATATACAACTAAATCAGCCTTGATGATCCCTTGAATTACTACCCCTTTCACTGAATATTGGGGTACTCCAATGATGTCTTGTTTATTTTCAAATATTTTTTTCAAAATATGGTTTATTCTGGGAATGTGAAGCTAGGAAAACCACTTTTACATGCAACACATGTTTCTTCTTTCAATTCAGAGGAAGAAGGTGAATGGAAGGAAGTAACAAAAAATAATTAAATAAGGTTTAGTGATTGATTGACTAGAAAAACAATCAAATTAACTCATGATATCCTTCAATGACAGTTAAAACAATCAACTATTCCTTTATTCACTTATACTATGGAATAAATGACTCTATTAGCACTGATTCCCTCCAAAGGCTGATTTTCTAAAAAATGACATGGCCGGAAGGGTAAAAAATAGACCAAGGAATATGAACTTGTACCAAGTCTAAATTTATATTTGAGACTCTCAAAATTCATGCCTTTAATCTCAAAATCACATGCACTGTCCCGAAAAATGGTTCCATAATAGTTGACCCATGGTATGGAATCCTCATCTAAAGAAGAATTCATCTTTGGTTCCATTAAATTCATTAACTTAATGGATCCCTTATCTGATGATTAGTATTAATATGTACCCGAGATCCCTATACCCATTGGGAGAACTAGGGGAAGATTCCACAAGATCTAAGGATAAAGGGGAAGATGCGATCATGGAAAAAATCAATACTTTGGACACATCCCTACTTAAACAGGATACACTATCAAAACTAAGGGGAAATACCTTTGGATAGCCCAATAGAAGAAGGTAAATTACCCCACATATGCTAGGTGTTTCCCTGACCAAATCATCCTATAATATTGATTATAGGAGATTCAATTATCTGATCAACCTTAGCAAGCATGCATATCTAACTAAACAAGTATAAAAGTACCCCCAACTTCCATTATAATGGTCGATCTGCCTACATAATTTACTTCAGATCTTAAAGCTCCCATAAAAGAGAAAATTCATACTAAGAAGCATATACACTTATCCTATAAGTATGAAATTTTAATGTAATTGGCCCTGGTTCTAGCTAGGTTTTTGATCTTGGATTCTCTATGTCTATAAAAAGATATCTATGATGAACTCATAGAGGATTTTATAAGACCTTAGGATTTTAAAAATGAGGTTTTCATTATTGAAGTATATCGTACATATATCAATAATAAATAATTACATAGTATCATCTCTATCACAGAGTAGAAAAAATATGACATTATACAAGGACACATTAGACCATTGTATGTGTCTGGGAAAATAAATGATGTTGATATATGATGGGATTTCATTGATAATGGATTATAATTCAACCTCAATATAGTCTGAACACTTCACTAGTTGGGTTATAATGAGCCCCAACTATCCCCTTCTACTCTAACACTATAGTTTTATGTCAATAGTGAGTGAAAAAATTTCGACGAAATCAAGCTTAAGGATTAGTTTTTGGACCTTGTATTCGAATCAGAATTTTTAGTAGTCTGGAAAGATAATACCTTTAACATTATGCTAGAAAGGCCTTTGTTACATCAACACTTGGAAGTATTATAATTATACCACCAATTAATCATATATTTAATTAATAGTCAAATTAGGATGTTTCATGGGGACAAATCCCCATTTGTATCTTGAGAATCACAATATATTGATGAAAAATTCTACCAGAGGGATGGGAAACAACCCATGGCTAATGGTTTTACTTGAGCCAATGCCTCGAATGGTCCAAAAATGTGATCGTAAAATACATTCAAGAAAATCATTTAATAATATGTGATTCCCATCAATCAGATCAAAGATATATGCCCCATTTTGGGTCTATATTCAACAAAATTTGTTATACCAGTAATGACGACTGGGCCTGGTAGTGATGAAAAGGTTGTACGCTCTCTGGGCAGTGTTAAATTCTTAGGTGAAAATTTCCTAAATCCATCACTTGAAATTCAAAATATCCCTTCCTCATTAGATAATTCAGAAAAGTATTTCATGTTACCAAGGAATAGTGAATATAGTTCTTCCATTTCCCTCATCTCCCCTATAAAACATAAAAGAAACTACACAATGAAAGTTAGGTTAGAGGATGATACTTTGTCTTCCAGATGTCAAAACATTGAATCCTTTACTAAATTCAACAAATTTAATCCATGGAATACTTCCCCTATGAATAAGGAAAAATTGGAAGAATAATAGTAATAGAAATATGAAGAGGAATATTAAGAGGAGGATAACCTTAGGGATTCCTCACCAGCATTCAAGGTGTATATACCACTATTGATGAACCCAAAAAAATAAATTTGGGTACATGGGAGGACCCACGACCAAATTTTATTAGCAAGGACCTGTATTACAAAGAATAATAGGTATATACCTCCATTAAGACACCAAGAGTTTTTTTCCTAGAATTATGTAGAAATTACGGGCCTCAATCTCGAAGTGGTCACCCACCACCTAGGCTTTCCATAAAATCACCAGAGATACAAATTGGTAACTAAAAGGATGCACCTATCTAACGACACCAAAATTGAAGTTGAAGATGAAAATACTCTCAAGTCAAATTTAATTTAGTAAGTATAATATCTAAAATGTCTTGACAACATAGTCCTGATAAAGAATAAGAATAGAAAAATTAGGGTTTGCATCGAATTCAGAGATCTCAACTAGCACTGAGGGATGAATTACTCGTTCCAATTACAAAACCTATTATTGATGAAATAGATTGATATCAAGACCTCTCCTTCATAGATGGCTATTTAGGGAATAAAAAAAATCTGATTGCCCTAGAAGATGAGAAATCCAAATACTTCAAGGACCCCTAGAGTATTCTGCTACCAGTTGATGAACACCATCTTAAATAATGAAAATGGTACATACCAACACGCCCTACATCACATATTAAAACCATATCTGGGAAAGCATATTAAATTCTATGTTGATGATTTGGTGGATAAGTCTTGATAATATTCTAACCACATGACTGATCTTGGGACCAACTTCAATAAACTGGGACATCATAGCCTAAAGATGAACCCCTTGAAATTCCCTTTCAGAGTTACCTTAGGAAAGTTTCTCATCTTCATGGTATTCCATTGTGGTATTGAGGATGATCCAATGGATAAAAATTATATCCTTGATTTTTTACACCATCTAAACCTTAAAGAGTTGAGGAGATTACAAGGATGGATTTCTTATATTCGATGCTTTATAAAAAATGTCATAGGAAAGTTTTTAACCTTCACTAGGTTGATAAAGGGGGGGGGGGTCACATATTAGTGTAATGATTACTGTTAGGAAGAATTAAATAGTCTCAAGAAATATCTATTAAGTCCACCAATGCTGATGTTTCCTATTGAGGGAAATCTTCTCATCTGGTACATGACAACCTTATAAAAAGAACTAGTTTCTTTTATCACAAAAAATAATGATACCAAGAGTGAAACAAACCTTCATTATCTGATTTGAATCATGATAAATACCATGAATTGTTATTCAGATATCGAGAAGAGTTATCTAGAATTAATCTTCACAATTCATAAGTCGAGACACTACCTACAACACCATGAGGTATATTTTATCTCTCATAGTAACCCACTTAGTTACATCCTTTGTCATACTATGTTTACTGGATGTTTAGAATAGTGGGTAGTCATCTTGAAACATTTTGATATTTAGTTCATTCCTTAGAAAGTGGTAAATCGTCAAGAATTATCAGATTCAATTAAGGAAAATCCATATCCAGAAACAATGTCGTTAAATATTGAATTGTATGATGAGGAGATCTTATCAATTCAAGATAGCCCCCAAATATGGTATACGAATTTCAATGTTTCTTCTATAAGTCTAATAGTTAAGAGAGTGGATTACCCTAATATCAAAAAATTTTGGTTGGGATTCATGTTAATCTCTTTAACAAAGGCTATCTTACCTTACTTTTTATTATTGTCACAAGTTTGTAAAAATAATGGGGTAGAATATGAGGCCCTCATTTTAGGGCTTAATCTGGCACTTCAAATGCCAGTAGAATACTTGAAGGTAAAAGGTTATTCATAATTGGTAATAAAGATGATTAATGGTGATCATATCATCATAAAGGAAGATATAATACCCCTTCTTGACTATGTCTGAGGAATAATGATAGAATCCAATTTAGAGATAATATTGGATTGCATCCCATGATCACAAAATGACAAGGAAGATGCATTGGAAAATGTGGACAAGACTTTGGAGGATCTAGATTAGGATGAAATAGTAATTATCATTACTAACCATCGAATGGTGTCACCTTTTTCTCATGTCAACATGTAATAAAAAAATGATGTAATTTTTTTCTTTGAACAAGAGATTCCTACAACCGGTTGGAGGATTCCTATTATAAAATTCCTTCAAAACTGAGTTCTCCTATCAGAAAAAGATGAAAAAGAGAAAACTTGATGATGAGAAACCAAATTTACTCATTATGATGGAACAAATCACCCAAAAGTCCTCTATAAATGAGGATTCAATGAAGTCTTTCTCAGGTGAATTGATGTAGAAGATATTGTTGATGTCCTGAAAGAAGTATATAAAGGATCCCATAGTGCCCACCATTTAGTGTTCAATATTTTCCATCAAATCCAGAGCCTTGGATATTTTTTGCCTTTAATGATCTAGGATTTTATGAAATTCACCAAAAGATACCATTCCTAACAAGTAAATGAAAACTTCATCCATCACCCCTATAGTTGATACACACTTCCAAATACTCCTATCCATTTTCCATATGGGGAATGGAAGTTGTAGGGCCATATCCTCCATCTACGGCCAAGAAATTTAAAAATATCCTCATTAATACCTAATTCTTAACTAAATGGGATGAATGAATACCCCTAAAATATGTAGGGACGAAAATCATTTTATTCTTGGTGAAATTCAACATCATTACCATATTTGGTTCCCTTCAAATGATATTTATGGACAATGGAACCAATTTCTATTCTGCTAAGTCGGATAAGCTTTAACAAAAGTATAATTTCAAATCCAACCATATATAAAACTATAATTAAGTGAATAATAGATAGATATAGGACTTCAACATGACATTATTAGACATACTTTAGAACATGGCAGATAAAGATAAAAATTTTTGTCTTGAAAATATATTTCATTACTTGTTGAATTATCGGACTATAACCCACACCACTACACGGGAGACCCTGTATTCCATGTTATATGAGTAAGAATAAGTCTTTCTCATTGAGGTCCAATTTACCTTGATTGAAATTCCATTTGTGATCAATTATCTATAGATCAAAAATCCCAAAAAATGGATGGATGAATTGTAGGGACTTGATGAGAAAATACAACATACTTTTCATTACTTGAAAGTTCACAAAAATTAGATAGCATGGGATTTTAACAAGAAATTAAAAATTCACTCATTACTATAAGGAGAGTTGGTACTAGTCCTCAAGACCCTGATGATACTAGGTAAGAAACCTCCAAATCATAAGTCAAAGTGGGAACCTAATTCTATACACAAGTTCTACTCTAACGGAGCTTATTACTTGATCTATATGGATTGAGAGATTGTTACGACCCCTAACAATGATAAGTTTCTCCAGAAATACTTTGTGTAATAATAATCACATGGAATTAGATGAAAAACCTTAAAAGGAACACCAAATTGTATTTATCAAATGACCTTAAAAGGCATGAAAGATGGTCCTAACTGTATGCCCTAAAAAATGAAAAACACTATAGCCTGAGCTATAATAATTTAAAAGACATAGTCTAACATTATAGTCAAAATAAATTAAACATTAAGATAACTTTAATACCACATGATGGAAAAAATGAATGGTTCACATCCTTTTTTCATGATGTAAAATTGGATAACATTTCAGTTCGTTCATGAGAGGATCACAATCATTGGTATTAGTCTACCACCACACCTCCCCTCTATAACTATGTGTGGTTTTATTATCATCTCAATGGGATATATAGTGACACGCATACCGTATGGAATGGGACCATCCACAAACTAAATAAAATTATCCCTCTCCTACATAAAAACAACGATCTATGTGGAAGACTCTAGTATGATTCCTTTCATTTATGGGCCCATCTTAAATATTAAAAACTATATGTGTATTGATTTCTTCCACCAAATGATATGTGGTGATGCCTAGGTTCCATAATCTAGGGCCAGCCACAAAATACAAGGTACATGTCCCTTTCCTCCCTCACATGAACCCAATCCATATAGGAGTTCTTAATTTGGGTTCCCTCATTCAAGAGACTATAATGGGAACAAAAATACCCCCTTCCCTACACATGAACAAAAATCTCTGTAGAAAACTACAGATTACAAGAACAATGCCAGTCCAAATGCTTCCTTTTTTCCAAGACACATCCTTTCCACACATCATACTCCATGTCCTAGGAAAATTTAGGTCCCCACAAACTTTCTCCAGCCATTGGGTATAGAATGTCTGACTATTGAGGACACCATTGTTTTGACTATACATTAATACACCCAAGTCAGACTTTTCATAAGTCTTCCTCAAAAGGCCTATCAACTAGAGGCACATTCATCCTTAAAATAAACCACTTCTATTTTTATAACCCTTGATGGTGTCATTTTGGAAAAATATTTTCAAACATGGTCTATAAGTACTCTTTATGTACTTGTCTCATATCACTTCTTCTGATATGAGAACCCACAAGATCATGGTTTAAAATTTACTTATTCGCATCATAAGTATATTAGAATGCACTTGTCTAGGTAGGTATTAAATCACTCACTATTTCTATGACATATGGTCCTAGTCGTTTGTACTAAAACTACATGACACCATGTCATTCTAGTCGCATGATGTTAAAATGCATGAAAATGTCTTCAGTACATGACATTAAAATGTAGTCTTACCTCATGTATCAAGCATAGAATTCCTTGGGAAGGTATATTAGGAAGACCCATTTCATAAACATAAGATTACACTCATAATATGATTCCTTGAATTCCTAGATAGAATTTATAGGGCCTCATGTATTCTTTTTTACGTCAGATAACATTCATCCTTGCTTCATGATGTTAAAATTCATGGTTTTACAGTACTACATACATATTGATTGTCATTCTAATGGGATACATAATGATTTACACATCCTAAATCCTATTCCATCCACTAAATGATAAAAATTTCCCTATCCTTTATTCAAATCACCTCTGTGTGGTGAAACAAAAACTTTCCACTCCTTATTTCTCACATTGAGTATATCTCACATGGGTTTAAAAGTTTAGGTAAAATCTTACCTTCATGATCAAGGTATATTAGTTCATGTTAGGGTTATCATGGTCCTAGATTCAATAACTTAAAAGGCACACCAAATGTCCTTACCATATGACGTTAAACAACATCGTTGACATCTCTTTCATGACATTAGTCCAAGAACTATGTTTGGATTGGTTCTTTATTTTATGAGATACATATTAACACCCAGGTCCTACATCCTGTTCTAACCTCAATATAAAAAAATTCCCCCACTCCACTATGTATGATATAGATCATCATAGGAGGGTCCAATATGCGTTTTCACCCCGATCATGATCGATTATTAAAAAAAATACTACTCTCCATAAAAGAATTTGATTAGTGTGGGGAATATTTAAGAGAACTATATATGTAATGATTCTCATTCCAATGAGATGTATAAAGATACAAGAATCCTATCTATTGGGACTAACCATTATAAAAAAATTCCTACCCATTGCATATGGGTTATACATACATGTGAAAAAACTCTCCCCATTCTTGCTTGATTTTGACATGAAATTCTCCTTCCATACATAGGAACCTTCCTTACACAAATAAAACTTTGTGTCTCGGGAAATCTGAATCTCCAAAATCTTTCTCCAACCATCAATGATATAATATCCGATCCTCAAGGAAAAATTTGTTTTGACTATGAATTGATACACCTAGTATGGATTTGTATAAGTCACCCACAAAAGTCATGTCAACTAGTGTGAAATTAATCCTCAGGAGAAACCCCTTATTTCTCTACAATCCTTGATAAATTTATGATGGAAAATTATTTTTGAACATGGTCTAAAATAATTCCTTACATAAATTTCAAAAATATATTTTCTAATCCAGAAGACCCAAGATTATACCTTACAATATTTCCTCTGAATGCCTAAAGGATGATGCAAAATTCTTGGTCATATCACCATGAAATTGAAAATCAATAATATTTTATTCAAAGCTAAAAGAACTTAAATGGTATCCATCAATTTACTTTCTGTAAAACATTGAACTATAGGGTCCACATCATGATGTCATGATATTATACTTTACAATCCTTCAACCCTCATCAGGGAGCAACCTTTTATCTCGATGTTTATTATACACCTCATCACAGAGAAGAAATTCATATGACTTTATGAAAATTCCATCAAGAAATGTAGTGACACCTTGATCCTCTATTATAATCCCAATGACTATAATAGACAAAATGTTTGTGTTCCTGGATTTATGGACACAACCCTGATCTAGGAAAGAAGCTATGGATTTCTCCCAGAACCTATTATTTGAAAGATTGCGGTCAAAAATAGAATGCATCTCCTTTAAATAAAAATAAAAATTTTATTGGATTGGTTCCTAATTCATTTCCAGTGCCATCCTAGATGCTCCGTTCATTCTAATACATAGTTCCTTCACAGACCACCCTCTATGGTCTTGAAAAATCCATATCCTCACAAACTCCCCTTGACCATTGGTAATATAATGTATGATTCCTAAGTTAATATTTGTTTTAAACAGGAATAATATGCACCTATTTTTATCTACATAAGTATCCCCTAAAAGGATCATCAACCATAGGCACCTTCAGCCTTAGGAGAAACCCATTCTATCTCTATAATCCCCAAAAACATCTGTTGGAAAGATCTTTTCACTTGCTCCTTGACAAAACTGAGCGGTAGAAATCCTTACATAATATTCCATCTCCCTCTTTAATTCTAGAATAAGTGATGTTCACATTCAACCTAAGAGTACACAAGGATAGGTAAAGGCTAGAAAATGAAGGATTCATCGACATCCATATTCCTCTAACTCAAGATCTGACCCTCTTATTCTGATCAGATCTATTCCAGAGAGTTTTTTTGACACTCCCTTTATATTAGGGTGATAAGATTCAAAGGAAAATACCTTAAGTAATAAAGAAGTGAAGGGAACCAAGGATAATCAAGGAATTCACTCAAGTTAACTTTTATGAACCGCAATTATGCTAAATAGATTACACAGGACCTACCTAAATGGCCTCACAAAAGCATCCACATCTGTATAGAGGACCTGTACAATACACCTATACCATGGAACTATTTGGATGACCTTTTTCACCCAATATCCCAAAACTACCTATAAATAGGACCATTGGGATCCTCATTTTCTATTTCTAGAATACCATAAGAAACCTCAAAGATCTGGTCACCCTATTCCTTATAATAAGTCCTAAAAACCTTTCAGGTAGATATACACACCTCAAGTAAAGAGGAAATTAAGGTGGTTAGTGATATAAGATTCTCCATAGCGTTTTAAACAAAAAATAAATGAGTAAGTAGACCCTCCTACTAGTCCAAGATCACTAGGGATAAGTACCCTTATCGAGCCTAATACTTGAGAACCAGTCATTCAAAGACACCCAATGAGACCCTTGGAGCCTAGAGCAAGGCCTCTCCCAAGTACTGTCTCCCCAGTTGTCCATCGCCCAAAGGTACCTTTAACTCACCCAAGTCTACCTTGAATGAGGAATCTTAATCTTTCCCAAGCCTCACCTACATGATCCACCTTCATAGTTCCCAGGTCTACCCTACACAAGATATCTTAATCTCACACATGCCTCACTTGTGTGATCCACCTTTATCCCACCCATCCTACACATATGCAAGCCACCTTATGCTCACTCATCCCTCATCTTTGTGATATATAATTTAAGAACTCTTTTATGACACCTATGGTAGTGAAAATATTCTCCTGGATCCCTATTCCAAATGGAACAAAGATAAGGCCTCCTCCAAAACCTCCAGATATGTGTGATCAGAGTATAGGGAACATTAGCATGTCCTCTCGATCATAAATTACCATGGTAAATGCGGCCATACTGTTAACCTATCCAATAAGGGAAATACTCATAATGTTATCAATCATATATTACTATGGTAATGAGGATCCCAACCTTAGGAATTATAATAGGTGGATCCTCAGGCTGAGCAGCGATATCCATCATCCATAGCCCCTCCCCACACCCTCTTCCACCCACCGAAAGGGGAGGAGGGAAGGATCTTTCTTAGGGAATCCCTCATGGAGTAATACCCTATAATTTCTTGTGGGATATTAACTTAACAAAAATATCCCTAACATCTTCTATTAATGTGTGAAGAAGATTGTGTGGATTTATAGATCTTCTAATTCCTCTTGATTCTCACACCATGCATAACTCATGTGGGATTAGAGGTCAGTAACAATCATACCATACACATGACCAAATACCTATTCCAAGAGGGAAATAATTTTCGAGATATTCATTTCACTTACCAAATGGGACTACTATTCAATGTAATACCTAAATCCATGTAATCACCTCAAAATTCCATATTCCCAATGAGGTAACCCCTTGGACCTCTTGATTTTCACTCCTCCATAGAAGTGTTTGCACCATGTCCCATCCAGAGGAACACATATAGTAAACATGTAATCCATAAAGTATGAATCACCAAGAGGAGTGAGTTACCTATCTTAGAAGATTTTCCTTTACTATATCTTCCACTCACCTTGACATGGGACACCTCTATAGGTATAAGAACCAACCTTTTGAACTACGAGAGATTTGATTCTTGTCCAAATGGGATACATAAGAAGACTCCATGAGGTTCAAACCTAGCTCCCCAAATTCATACTGATATTCTATAAGCCGTATTAACAGTTGGGGAATATCCAAATTGGGAGGCTACATCCCTTCCGAGCCCCTTAGGCTGCTTCAATGTAAGTCATACACCTTCCTTGACTAGTCAAATTTCACTTATACTTCCTTGCGGTTTGATGTTAAACTTTCTATTTTTTTCCTTGTCACATGACCTTAAAAGGTATTATGTGTCCCATTAATTGGAACTAAAATACGTGGGTTATGATTCCTTTTTAAAAGGATATATAATAAGTCCATATCATGGGACTGATCCTAGAATGAAAAAAAGTCCCATATTTTTAGATGATGATAAATTTCATAGCTCCCCACCATACAGTTTAAACCAATATCATAATAATAAATGACATAAGAATATCTAATCTATACGCAAAAGGGTACCATTGATAGAGAAACTTAGAAACATTCATATGTCTACATCGATGAAGAACCCTAGATATATACAGATTATTCTAAATAAAATACACGCTAACAATTGATTGGTAACATAAGGGGGACCAGTTTCATATTTTTCACTTAATAATGGATTCAAGAACATGTCTTAAATCTATAAGAGAGACCTAGAGAAGAAAATAATTTTACTAAAAAGGCATGATGAGTCTTAACTCACATCCTATCGAATAATTTGAGTCTAGAAGTATTGTTGGAACCATTTACCAATTACCACATACATTTGGAATGTAGGTTCATGAAACATCCGGAATAAGGGAACTATTAGGTGTTTCTGGTTCCATGAATAAAACCTATTGTAAAATTCCTAAAAAGGACATGGACATACGTGCCTTATGTGAATGGTCATTCCACCACAACCACAAAGAAAATTCTATTCACCCTCTACATGTTTCTCAGGATAGAAATATTGATTTAACAAGATTTAGATAAGAGAAGATCCTACCAAAAGTCATAAATATTTATCTACATCGATTATAGAAATAATATTAAAATAATTTTTATGATATTATTAAATGAATATATATATAGGAGAACAAATAAAAAATATAGATCGTTATATTATTTATTCAGGTGATCAATTGCTATGTATCAAAGAGGAGAAATTTATTTCATGAAGAAATCCCAATACATCATGGAATAAGAGTTTTGAAGTCTCAAGATATAGTTGTATCATGAAATTAGAGTGATAAGTCACTACTATTCACTATAATAATGTTTTTGAGTAGGGATAAATGATATATGAGAACTTTTCATAAGGAATTGAAGAAAACAAGGCTAATGTTCTTCTATAAGGAGATACAAAATAAGAAGTCTTCTTTGAAATAGGTTGCAGAATACCTTGAAGATCAAGGGATATGTGAGGAAGTCAACACCATATGAGAGGGATAACATGTATGAGACAAAAAAACTAATGGGATGCTAAACCATGTGATGTAGTAAAAATATCTTTCAGTGGGATGTTCGATAAAATTATGGGATGTCCTGTAAGCATGGTGTGATATTATACAGTAGTAACATATTTCATTAATAGTGTAATAATATTTAAATGATTTGTATAAAATATTGTATTATGGAGTATATATTTATGTTTAAACCTTTATATACTTGTTTCATAATCCTTTTACTTATTTTATTATTTAAGAGAGGTTGTGGAACAAAAGAATAGTGGATCAAAGATTTAACAAACCATGGAGGTAGAGTTTAAAAGACAAAATTCATGAAAATAAAAAGGGATCATAGATTCACACATTTTTATTCTCAACCATCACAACTGAATTAGGATAAATAAGTGGTTTTATATCTATTTTCCCTTAAAAAATAATCAAGAATTTTTTAATTTTGGTAATAGAGATTTTGAATTCAGTCAATAATAGAGGAGATCCTTTCCTAGATGGAAATAACATTTATTGACAGAAGAATTGAATGCTTCCATATTTATTTTCATAAGGTCTCAATGTAATTTATTTTTTTACATTGGAATTTATTCCACTAGAAATAGATTCTCCCATGACTTAGGAAGATAATAGAAATGTAAAAGTAGATGATAAAAATATTAATTCCATTATATCATCGCTATTTGAAAAATTATACAGCAAGTTTATGTGACTAAATACTTCCGAAAAGATGAGAGAAACACATGAAAATATGTGTGAATGAAATTTGAAGTCCAAGGAAGAAAATTTTTATATTTTGGGGGTAATTTTTGAAGATATATTTATGAAACATGATGAGAATATTGACGATTACTTCACCTGGGTTAATTATTTAGTTTGTAATATTAGAGGATTTGGTGATACTTGGGAGGATTCAAATTTTTTGAAAATAGCAAACGAAGTTTCCTAGAAATATTTAATTCATATAAATCTTCCCATGAAGAAATTAGATAACTATATTTTAATGAACCAAATAATAATTTTCTCAATTATGTGATGAGAAAAGACCCTTCATGGATGTGAGAATAAAATGAGGAATGAATAATATGAGACTTATGATAATTATAAATATGAGAAGGAAAATTAATATTATGTATATAAGAAAGGTAAAACTATTATAACAATGCATTTTAAAATGGTAAAATGAATATATATAGGAAATAAAATTTTAAGGTGTTATAAATGTAAAGGTGATCCATATTTCACCCAGAAATTACCATATAAGATTAAAATTGAACATGAGTTATATATTAAAGTAGGATATTCTTCAATTAGTAAATATTTATCTAGGAGATGATCTAAAAAATATTGAAGATGATATTAAAAGATGAAAAAAATTTTATCAAAGAAGGATAATAAAAATCTGATGAGTAGAGGGGAAGATAATATTTCATTGACATGGATTGAATATAAAGGTGAAAGTTTCTTACAAAAACATAACATATTAATTTCTCATGTTATAAAATTTTAATATTATCCAACAAATTATGAGGTAGGAGAAGGAAAAGATAATGAGTACATGTTGAGAACAAAAATTGATGTTTTCTTTTATAAAAACACAAAGATCAAGACGAAAATTATTTTTTGAGACATATGAAATAAAGGTGGATAAAATGGATAATGATATCATTAAAGAGTAAAAAATAAAAAAGGTACCAATTTTTGACCATGATAGAGTAATGAAGGAACATAATGATAATATGGCTACAAAAGAAGAGGATCTGAATGAGACAAAATATTAATGACTTAATTCTAAAAATACATTGATGAAGATAAGATAATATTATAATAGTGTAGTATAGATTTATGTTGGATATTATAAGGATTATAATAATACTATCCCCAAGGTAAAATCATGAATTACTTTTATTTTTTTAAGTGAAATTAAATCTGTTTTCTTATAAATTACAGATTCTAAAAAAACTAATGGATTTTGGGCTAATATATGATGTGAGAAGGTTACTACATGAAAAATTGAAATCAGAGTTAAAGAAATGTATTAATAATAGCTAAAAATAGAAAAAATAAAGGTTATAAGTCACCTAGAAAAGGATAATAATTTCTTGTATATACTCAACAATATGTTGAAAGATCATGATTTAAGGGGAACTACTGGTGATATAAGGTTTTTGGGTAAATTTTTTTTGTTTGTTGGTAGAACATGTCATTAACATAGAACTATAATGAATATAGGGGGGAAATAGAGAAAAAACAATAATAAATTTTATGATAAATAGAAAATATCTTAGAATATAGAAATATACAACTGAGAATTCAATAATAAGGACTCCATAGACTTCTAATGTTGAGAGGAATAAAAGAAGAAGTACAAAATAAAGTAAAAAGGATACTAGAAAAAGTGTATAGATGATGGAAGAAAAAAATTATTCTCACATAGAAAATAAATTAGGAAAAAATAAAGTTTAAGAGAAGTTTTATGGGTGATGAAAGACCAGTAATCATATTTCAAAGGACTACATGACATTTCTAATTCAAAAAAGGAAAATATTAAGAAGAAGAATCTAGAATATGATGAATCATGTGCATTTTTTTATCCTGAAATCAAAAAGGTCCTACATAAGTGTAACACCCCATGATTTTATGTTATATTTTTTTTAAATAAATTAATCTCTTCAATATGTTACTTTTCACAAAACACTAAGCTTAAACTAACTCCAAAATATTATGATTTTTACACAACCATTATCACCTAGCCATTGGAATTGTGGTAATGAATAAGATTAAATAAATAATGAAAATTTAGTATTAAAATGTTTATAAAATGAATTCATTTGTTACCAATTAATTAGAAATGAAAATAAAAAACCAATTGAATATAAAGGATGTGTTTTTATAAAAAAACTCTTTTTATGCAAAAAATAGAATTTTATCTTAATAAATTAAATTAATAACTATTATTAAAATATATTAATTAATTTATATGTTATATATTCATTAAAATGTTTTTGTATTCATCCAATAAGTTTAATATTCCTAAGATAATAATAAATCCAATTTTAAGCATAAAAGCAATATTTTTCTAAAGTCATTTTTATTATCTTTTTATGAAACACATATTTTAAAACTAAAATTTGAAACTTTTATAATTTTTTTTTTAAAAAAACTTAATTTTTGAAATAATAATTTTAAAATTACATTAGGGCGAGTTTTTAGTATTTTTCTGATAATTTTCCTTATTTGTTAAATAGTAAAAAATACTCAATTTTAGTTAAATAATGAATTTTATTATAATTTATTTATATAGATAATTTATATGTTAAATTGGTTTTAAATTATAATTATGTAAATTATACCTAAATAAATCTAATTTAGGTAATTAGAATACATTTCAAATTAAAATTCAATAAGAAAACATTTCAAACTTTTGAACCTTTTCACATTAAAAACCCGCTTTCCCGTTGCATATGTGGGATTAATTTTAAATATAATTTTTACAATTATATGAATTGAATTTTGTAAAATGGATTCCATATTTGGAATAATAAGTTCCAAATTAATAATTATGGTCATTTTAATTTTTAGTAATAAACAAGATACCATGGTAAAAAATTATTTCCCATAATATAGGTAAAATAATGAAACGAGATAAAGTTACAAGTTAAAGGCTTAAAATACCGAAAAACTATAAATATTTAATGGGTGTTTTGAGGTATTTATCAACCCTAAACATATTTTACAACATTAATTATCTACAAAACTTTTTAAAAATTAATTCCACCTCATTGTGGTTGGCCTTAATTATAAAATAATCATTATTTAGTTAGTTAAACCACCCCTCCTCAAGTATAAATACCACCCCTCACCACCCCATTTCATCTCAAAAGACATTATTATCCTAAAATATATGAAAAAATCTCTCATAATCACTCTACAAACGTTTTAATGCTTCTGGTCTCACCCAAAGACCATTTTCCTAGGTCTTTAAGGGATCCTTCAAGGAGGTATGTCCAAGAGGAAATTTTCTTGAAACACCTCTTAATTTCTTTTTTTATTATACTTTATCCTCACCTAATTCATATATCAAGGAATGATAAATATAGAATAATTTATATAATTAATATTTATGTTTCTAATGTAATATACCATATCCATTTAATTTCTCATATCCTATTATTCAAAGAAATGAAACAATTTTCCAAGTTATGTCAGTTTACCATCTCTGAGAATATTAATTATGTTTATTTTTCATTACCACCTTAATGATAGTAATAAAACTATTATTATGTTAAAATAATATTTTAATACGTATATTATAATATATTTCATGTTATGTAACTAATATATAGACATAATATTAAATAAGACATATCTAGTTCATGATGGTTAGAAAACCTCCAAATTAAACTAATCATTTATCATTAACATTTTATCAAATATATATTACAAATATAAGAAAGAATATGAGAAAATTAAAAATTATTTAAGTTCAAAAATAAAATTTTATTTCACTTTTATAGTTTTATTTCCATTTTACAAGAAAATACATAATTATACATAAATTAACCGATCATGAAACCATGAAACGGACACACCCAAAATAATGAAAATAATAAAATATCACAAATTAAATGGTGGTAATATGTTATAAAAGTATTATATAAGGTATTATAAATATTATTATTATTATTTAATTAATTAATAACATCATTCAACCCTTTATACATAAGTTTAAATTATGAAAAACTAAAGATAACCATGAGGAAAGGGTTTCTCATATCACTTTTTCTTCTGTAAGATATATGACTTGTTAATTAATTATTTATTATGTGTGGTTTATAACATACATTTAATATATAATATAATGAATCAAATTTTCATAATGTTATTAAATTATTAATTTGATAATTATTAATTTTACTGGGCATTTGATTCGACTGATTACAAGGTGGTAAGAGAATTCTATACCCAATTTTCATTCTTTGGGTTAACCTTATACTTCATTGATTATGTCATGCTATGATTATGTGTGAGGTTAATTTTCAATATATTTTGTTTCATTTAAACATTTTTATGTGTATTTATAGCGAATTCACATAATCAATTAATTTTATTGATTCTTACTTCAATGATATGATATTCATAAGGTATTTTATTTTAAAAACTATCTTTTTAATGCTTTTCTTAAAACTCATTTTTTCTTCCGTGTCTAAGTTTTCTAAAATTGTTTCTAAAGATATTTTTACTATAATCCTACTATTTAATAAAATAATTTTTTCCTCGTGTTTTACATTTTAAAAAAATGGTTTTAAAGGATTCTTTTTTTTTGTATTCTAAGTGATATTCTTTATGAATTTTCTCAACAAAAAATACGGAAGTATTTTTTTAAATTATACACATGATAATATTTTTCCACTATCATGATGCTTTAATTACTTAATGATTTGTTTACTTTCTTACAAGTTTATTTTCAATGTAAATCTATTCTTTTAAAATTATGCGTAATTTTTAAAAACAAATGTTTTCAAAAATAGAAAGGATATTTTCCTTAATAATTATTTCAAGTGATCATTAAAAATTATTTACCATATATGATAACATTATTTGATATTACTTATGCATTATAGAGGATATTTTTTTAAGGATAATATCCTTATTTCCATTGTGGTGTTTTTATGTTAATGATGTCATGAAATTTATAAAACCAATTTCTTTGAGTTATTTTATGATGATATGTTTATGAAACTCATTTCTTTTCTATTTTTCTGATATGATGCATGAATTATATACTTGTGGAACTAAAATTTTTGGTTTTCATTATGTGATGGTGTTTATGTTATAACCGTGTATTGTGGTTACATTATAACTAATTTTTGTTTGGACCTATATATCCCTCAAATTCATTGGTTAACAATTTATATCTCATTAGATAGAGAGGACTAAAATGGAGATGTAAAATTCATTCAGTAAAATAGGGTTGAAAGAGGAAGTGAACTCGATTTAGTATAACTTGATAGGAATGGGTATTGAAATCGGTTCAGTAAAACAAAACTAAAATGGGATGTGAACTTGGTTCAATAAGACAGTACTATAATGGGAAGTTAAATAGGTTTAGTAAGGGAATTTGTATGCCATTATAGTCTTGGGAGTGAACTTTGACTACTATGATGGTTTGAGGAGTGAACCAATTATACTATTATTGTATTATATTATATCATTGAATTATAAGGAAATTATTTTCTATGCTTATGTTTTTTCCATAATTCTATGTTTTATTCTAAGTTATTCTTTTATAATTAATGTGTTATGAATTTTTATGACTTATTCTATGACTCAAGATTATGATCTTTGATATACAGGGTATAATTTTCAAATTTTATGTTCATATTATTATACCATTATTTTTATGTTTTGATTCATATCTCCCCTATTTACCCTTAATGAACACCCAATATCACCCTTATATTATATTTCTTTCCCTAGGATATGAAATAAGGTATTAATTATGACATATCAAAAAGGGTTCTAGTTTTGTTAAATCGGTGGGGGATGATATAGATGTTCTATGAAATAGTTGTTTATATTTTCCAAGTTTCCAAAGACACTAAAAACATATAATTATTGATAGGTTTTTTTATATTATATAATGAATATTTATCTATTTAGATGTAAAATCTATATATGAAAAGAGATGATCTTTATAGTTGGTATCAAATAATTTTTTTGTTAACCTTTGGAAACATGGATGAGAAAAACTTATTAATAAGTCTAGGTTACAATCCTAGAGTTTTGGTAAAAATCATGAATTACATTAGATTAAACCAAAGGTGTCATGGATTAAAATTTTATAAGTAATTTCTATTGATTATGTAGTTTTCACAGTATGATTAGTGGTACTCAAACTATTATTTTTGGTTTTGGTGAACAGAGAGAACTAGAAGGAATTAGGTTAACATTGAATGTGATGGAAAATTTAGTGATGAGATTTCAAATGGGAAAATGACTAGAGTGAATGATGTTATGATTATACCTAACCAGTTTTCAAAAAATGTTATCAACAATGTGTAATTTAAAAAACTCTTAGACTCACCAAAAATGAGAAGGAAAGAGTTTGCTAAGTGTTTGGGTAGTGGTGACCATGAGGGAAAAAAGATTCAGTTTCCTACATATTGAGAATGTGGAAAGAAACACTCAAGTGGTTTCTTTATTGGAATAGGAAGATGAATTGAATATGGAAATATAGACACAAAGAAAGTAAATGAAAAAAAATGAAGAGTTTAGTTAACATAATAGATGAGAATATTGATTTTCTTAAGGTATTATCAATAGATTAATTCTTTAAATATGTAAATTATAGGAATTATGAAAATATATGTCCTTGGGGGATAGTTTATGAAGGTAATCAATAAGGTAGTACAAGTAATGGGTATATTAAGGATGAAAATGACATGTGAAAGGATATAACTATTAAGGAATAAGATGAATAAGATTAGTTAATTTCTTGAGAAAGAAGTAGGATGAATGAAGTCTTTATGTACTGGAATTCAAAGATTATGTTATATGAATCATTAAATACATAAGTATTGTTCATCATATGTTTTTCATTAATTATTTGAAAGGATATGTTGATAAATATTTATGGATTGGAAAAGTGATTTAATGGCAAGGTGATATTTTTGGAGAACACAACATTATGGGAAATATGACCCTTAATATGTGCATTATGTTGGGATAATAATGAAATAAAGAGATGTTTGATTGTGATAAAATAAATTGTATATATTGATGATATTGGTACTGATTAGTAATATGATAATAAGGTGGTTTAGGGATTGAGTTTATATAATTTTTGGATTTATGATATGAGGAAAGAATTATTTTTTAAAATCATGCATGTTTTCATAATTTTTTTGGTAATTTAGTTTATTACCATGTTTCAAGATAAAACATGATAATGTTTGGTGTGTGAAATATAATAGATACATCAAATATTTTGGGGGATTAATTATAAGTTGATTTTGAAAATTTTGAGACCTTAATTATAAATTATTGGGTTTTAATCTTTTAGAAGGTTTATAACGGTAACCATTTATGAAGTTTTTTTTACATTGAATTTTTACACCCCAGGTAAATAAAGAATATGACATTATCACATTTATCAATATTTGTGAATAAAATATTAATATTACTTTAATTGGGACGCTATGCTCGATGGCGTACCCAATACGCAACAACGAGTTTCTTGGGAATCTTACGTTGCAATATAATAATAAAATAATATTATTTTAAATCGTAGTTAATGCCTAGACATTGTAATGGCGGTAATGAACAGAACTAACTAAAAAATTATTATATATGTTTGTCAAATATTTTTACACTTTACAATAAATGTTAGAGGATTAAAAATGCGAATGAATCCAATTTTAAGCTTAAGCATTCTAATATTCTTTAAAAGGTCGATTAACCGCATTTTGATGGAGAACCCCTTTTAAATCCACTTTTTGACAATTTTATGTGTTATATTTGACAAAATAAAATTCTTCTTTAGAATCAGGACATCAAAATTTACTTTGTGTAAATTTTTGGTATTTTTCCGATAAAGTTCATTTTTTAATAAATAGTGAAAAATGTTGTATTTTAATTCAAAACCACTTTTTAATCTAATTTATTTATATGATTAGATTATCTTTTGAATTGATTTTAAAGTTAAATTAGAATATATTTTTACCATTTAATCCAATAGTGGATGTTGGAATTAATTTTATTTTGAAATTGGACTTAAACTAGTGTCAATCTTTTGATATATATTGTTTCATAAAAACATGCTATTTGTCATGACAACGGGAATTAATTATTAAATTAATTAATGTAACTTATACGATTTGAATTTTGTAAAATAGAAATCATTTTTGAATTCAGAATATCAAATATATCTTAGGGTGAAGTTTTGGTATTATTCTAAAAAACTTCAATTTTTGATGAATAGTGAAACCACTAAGTGGTACTTAAAAAACTGATTTTTTCGTTTAAATGAAACATTACCACTTCTGTGTTTTGAATTTCAAAAATCCGACATACATGGTTTTCATTAGGAAGTAAAATGTGGTTCAATGGGATTAAAATAATTTTATGGTGAATAGTAACTTTTATGTTTTTAATCGCGATTAGAGGTAATTAGTGTAATTTAAGGTAAAAATAATGTTTTAATAATATGAAATGAACGTGAAACATGTCCTACCCTCATTGGATGTGTCATAGACGACGAAGAAAATCCATGGGTCAACTTGGGGACCCCATGGAGCCACTTTGGTTGGAAAATGACATAAATACCTTTTTATTTAAAGTTAAAATTAAAATGTCACAAACATGAGTTGTTTTACTAAAACAATTTTTAAATGGGGTATACAAGTCATATTTTTGACTATAAATATTAATTAGAAATATAAAAAGATTTCCTACATCATGATAGTTTTTTTTTAATTTTTAGACATTAAATAAATTAAATTATTTATGACATCATGATGATGCAACAATTACCTCATTAATAAGGGATTTAAATTAAATGAAAAGATAATGTTAAATATATACCTTAAACTTGTCCGAAACCTATTGGATGGGTGGATTTCGAAACCTTATCACTTTATCCTTGAAATATATCCTTTTGGGACCTTTTAAATCCGAAAATCATTATATAATAAAGTAATATTTTATAACTTTCCAAGAGTGCCCTCCTCTCCTCTTATAAAAGGTCCCCACCTCTACCACCTAACACACACCTCTCAAGCCTTTGGCTCGGCAAAACCCTGACCATTTCATCTCTCCACATCCCTATATTAATCATTTAAGCCTCACTTTGGGCAGAATCCTTTCCAAGGAAGCCTTTGAGCTCAAATCAAAGGAAGTTACCCGATTTAAAGGTAATGTCTTCTCTTGTGTTCTTTTGTTTTATTTTGATTCTACAACCCCCTAAAATCTTTTTATTCTTTTCTTTTGTAACAAAAAAAGTATTTTAAATATACTAGGATGTTTTTATGTGATGGATTCGAGCTACACTTAAACACACCTTCGTCTAATGGTTAAATAACATACTGTTTCTATGGATGACGAATTACTGCCTCACGAAACGATGATTGTTCAATATTCTTTTAACACCTTCAAAGGTGGACATTAAGATGCCACTATATTTATATATGATATATAATATTTTTATGTTTTCCTTAAGATTCTTTATTTTTCATTTATGGCATACCTTTATGGTTTCCATTATGGGTAAACATGATATCTTCATTTTAGGAAGTGCGGACTACCGCCCCCTCAAAGTGATTTGATTCATTAATGTCATATGTGGGACGTATAAAGGATGGAATTAATGGTATTAAATATTTTATCCTACTGGAATTTTAATATACCTTTATACCATTATTATTTAATTCCATTGAATACAGAAAAAGAAATGAAAGTAGCGTTCATGCGTACGTACGGCTTACCGTCTCCATGAATGATACATTTCATTTCTTATCTACAAATGTTATGTACTATTATAAGGACATATATATAATGGATATATATGTAATATATTACATCTAAATTATGGATATAATTCTGGAATTATAATATATATATCTCTCATTTCTTTTGATTCCATTAATATGACAAAAAATGAAAGTAGCATTCATGCGTATGTACGGCCTACCGTCTCCATGAACGGTGATTTTAATTTTTTATCTTCAAATGCTATGGAATAGTATAAAATTAATATATACTGGATATATATGATATTTAAAAAATCAATACTATTCTGGAGATGATGTACCTATAACTACATGGAAAATTCTTTTCCAGAAAGTTCAATTTTTACTCACGTACTGAACATCGACAAAAACGTCTGATATGAACTAACTTTATTAACCAATTATTATAAAATTATAATATGTGATATGAACTGAATAATAATATTTAAAGTAGGACCTTAATCAATTATAAATTAAACAAATTTTATTATTTAGGAGATTAAAGAACGATCGAGTCATGTCAGACACGAGGTAAGGGAATCCTACCTCTCTCTTTCTTTGCAAGTACTCTCTTTTATGCTCCATGTTCTTATGTTAGAGGATGTTATTTTATATTATTATTTCTTTACTTTTTATGTTCATGTGATTATATACCCTATTTGATCTCATCAATCCATTTTTGGAAGTTTTATGTGGCGTCGTTAGGCTGCCGAATTTTCATAAGGGTATTTACATCTCACCTTTTGTTCCCGTGGGATCCATGCTACATTGGCCACTATTTCCTTTTTATGTGGTGTATGTAATGCCCATTATTTTAATATTAGTATAATATAATCTCATTTATGGGTATTTACATCTTCATTTTATTACCCTTCTTTCATGGGGTGTACGTTTTGAAAGTTACCCAAATCGGTAAGGGAACCTTTCACACTCCTCTTTTAAAAAGACTTATTTTGTTATGTCTTTTAATTTACATCTTTTTATGTTGGGATATGTTCTTCTATATCCTTATTGATGTAAAATTTATGTCCAAGTGATGAGATACCATTTCCTCTCTCATGAACTAATTTTATGAATTTTAAAGTGACGTCGTTATGCTGCCGAATTTTACCACGGGAACTTCTTAACCCAATTTAGATTTCCTTGGGTTCAACATGTATTTATTGAATATGTTATAATTTTAATATGTGTGAATGCACTTTTATTGTTTTACACTTAATATCCACTTATATTGGGTGTATTTATGTTTTTCACACATAAGTATGAGCTTGATTCATCCTTAATTTAAGGATACCTTCTTTATAAGGGATTTTATCTCATTTTATATTTCTATTGAGACTTAATTGTTGTTATGCACCAATTAACTCTTATATGGTGTATATACTGTCCTTTGGAATATTATATCATGAATCCCTTTATTCTCATGATATTATAAAGGTATGATTAAATGTTATTCCTCAATTATTGTATTTAAGTGTCTCTCATTTTGATAAAAACCCTTTAACTAAAATATCATTTTAAATGTTTTAATGATTTATTCTTATAAATATTTCTCATTAATATCCATGTTTTCAAAATGGTTTCAAGGATTTATTTATGTGGATATTAACAGTGTAAAATTTTAAAAGCTTCAAAGTGGTATGGGACACTTTGATTAAAAAATCTCTTTATTAAATGTTTAAAATTGGTTTGAAAATGTTTTTTTAGAATGGATTCAATATCTTAAAATGTTATATTGTTATTGTAATGTGGGAAAGTTATCTTTACTTTATGATTAAGTTATTTGATGTGATTATTTTATGGTTATTTGGAATTGTTTATGAAGAAGGGTGGTTCTGTGATAATCTAAGGGCGGGTGAGCCCGATATAGCTCTCCAATGCATTGGGTAACGCGAAGGGGTTAAACGTTACGGTTTCTACGAAGAGATTTAGGGAATATACTATGATGGGTATTCCAAACATAACCAATAGGGTTACTCCCTATGTAAGAATGTTATGAATTCCTCAAGTTACCTTTATGTCTTATGATTTCTATGATTTATTCATGATTTTATGCGGCATGTTAAAGTGCTTATGCTTTATGGGTAAAGTATGATTTCATTATTATGTATATATGTACTCATGTTTCATTTCCATACTTTTTATAACCCTTACTGATCTTTTTATGCTCATCCCAAGATTTTGAAATGTTTTTCACAGGTCAAGGGAAAGGTAAATGTTGTGATGGTAGTGTCAAGGAAGTGTCATGAAAGAATCCATGTTTTATTTTAAATATGTTTCCGTTGATGGGAAAAATGAATACTGTCTTTTATGTAACCACTTTGTTTAAATGTGGAATGTAATGAAAGTTTCATTATCTAATTCTCTAAAACTCCAAACCTGAAAATATCCTCAATGTGTAATCTTGTAATAACTCAATATTAAGTAAGGTTTAAGGCTGGGGCCTTATAGTTGGTATCAGAGGTCGGTTTAGATAACTTTAGAGGTTAGGGTATTCTTTAAGCATAAGTGACATTACCATAATGGTTCGGATTTCAGAAAGATTCATAGTTTTTAGATAAATTTAATGAGTAAGTATATCTTCCTCATTAGTACATGATGATTTTGTTGATATACTCACACTAACATTTCTGTTTTTAGTGAATGGATGGATCTAGCAGGCACCAAAGTGACAATTGGTTTGAAGGAAACTATGGTGGTTCTCTGATTAAGAGACTGGATGATATGGAGGATTCAATGAGGAAACTCATGGTTGTTCTAAAGCAACTATCAAGGAGTCATGATCAACCACTTGAACCTTGGTATGTTTTGTAATTCATCATGTATGAGATGACCAATCGATGTGGAAGTTCAGGTAATAATTATAAAGTTTACCATTAGGGTTTATATGATCCTTACTTTTGAGGTAATTATGGGTTATTATATATTATGATGGAAAATGAAAGGCCTGAGATAAAATTGAGGTCAAAATTTTTTACGATTATTTTTGAATATTTTATCTCGTTTTGGGAAATGTTTTAAGAATTATATAGTTTTGGAAAAAGGAGAACACGCAGGCCATGTGACAACCCGTCGCGTTGGACAAAGCTGCAGGAATCGAACCCACAACCAAAGTGCGACTGGTATTTATCGCCTACCACTGGACTACGTGAAGTCCCTGTCCAGTTTGAATAATTGTTTTTAGTTAGATTATTTTAGGAATCAAGAGTAAGTTTATCTTGGGTTATCTATGTAAATGATTAACCTATCATGGAGGATATGTGATTAGGTTAATTACTTTTCAATATAAGAATTTAAGAGCAACTGATGTTATTTGGAGATAAAGGTTAATTTGTACCTTGGAAGACTATGTGATTAAATCCTTCAAATATTTGGGTTTCAATCTTAGTTTGGTTTACTTTGAATAATTTTATGGACAATTGTTTATCGAATAGTCTTCGTTGAACTTTGGGTTTTTTTGGAAAATTTTTGGAGATTAAGAATAGATTTTCTTTTTATAAAGGATTATACTTTTGAGGATTATCTGATATCATACTAACAATTTTGGTTTTGGATTTTGTCTAAATACATGGGAAATATATAGTTCTCTTTTGTGGATTAGGTGATTCTCAAGAAGTTGATTATAGTACTCTTAATGCGAACAAGTCTTCCTAAATACTCTTCTTTTGGAGAAAATATGAGTTTGATTAAGGAATCTAGTAAAAGTTGAAAGTCTACGTGACAAGTAAGTATGTTTCATTATGATTTAGTTAAGCTCAAAAATAAATTCCTCAATGAAGAGTAACTTAAAACAAAAATGATATCTGTTAACTTTTCCTACTGGGGAATCGAATACCATTTAACCCATCACAAGTTTGTGATTTTCTTATGGTTAACTTTCTCCTCGACATGTTTACTATCACTCTCCATCAGAACATGACCCTTTGTTTTTTCCTCCATGTCTATATTTTCATACTTGGAATCCTAGTATGGGTTAACTCGAGTGACCTTTGCACTTCTCTTTCCTTATTTTAAAGTGATTGTCTTTATGACTCTTGTTCCGATGTGGGATTTTCAATGAAGTTTCCAAGCCCAATTTTAAAATTGCGAGGATGCAATTCCCAAAAGCGGGGAAGGATGTAAAACCCTAGGTAAATAAAGAATATGAAATTTTCACATTTATCCATATTTGTGAATAAATTATTAATATTGTTTTAAAGGGGACGCTTTGCTCGATGGCGTACCCAATACGCAACAACGAGTTTCTTAGGAATCATACGTTGCACTCTAATAATAAAATAATATTATTTTAAATGGTAGTTAATGCCTAGCCGTTGTAATGGAGGGAATGAACAGAACTAACTAAAAAATGATTATATATGTTTGTAAAATATTTTTACTCTTTAAAATAAATGTTAGAGGATTAAAAATGTGAATGAATCCAATTTTAAGCGTAAACATTCTAATATTCTTTAAAAGGTCGATTAACCGCCTTTTGATGGAGAACCTATTTTAAATCCACTTTTTGACAATTTTATGTGTTATATTTGACAAAATAAAATTCTTCTTTAGAATCTGGACATCAAAATTTACTTTGTTCAAATTTTTGGTATTTTTCCGATAAAGTTCATTTTTTAATGAATAGTGAAAAATGTTGTATTTTAATTCAAAACCACTTTTTAATAAAATTTATTTATATGATTAGATTATATTTTGAATTGGTTTTAAACTGAAATTAGAATATATTTTTACCCTTTAATCCAATATTGGTCATTGGAATTAATTTCACTTTGAAATTGGACTTAAACTACTGTCAATCTTTTGATATATATTGTTTCATAAAAACACAATATTTGTCATGACAGTGGGAATTAATTATTAAATTAATTAATGTAACTTATACAATTTTAATTTTGTAAAATATAAATCATTTTTGAATTCAGAATATCGAATATAGCTTAGGGTGAAGTTTTGGTATTACTCTGAAAAACTTCAATTTTTGATGAATAGTGAAACCACTAACTGGTACTTAAAAAACTGATTTTTCATTTAAATGAAACTTTACCACTTATGTGTTTTGAATTTCAACAATATAACATACATGGTTTTCATTAGGAAGTAAAATGTGGTTCAATAGGATTAAAATAATTTTTTGGTGAATAGTAACTTTTATGTTTTTAATCGCGATTAGAGGTAATTAGTGTAATTTAAGGTAAAAATAATGTTTTAATAATATGAAATGAACTTGACACATGTCCTACCCTCATTGGATGTGTCATGGATGACCAAGAAAATCCATGGGTCAACTTGGGGACCCCATGGAGCTACTTTGGTTGGAAAATGACATAAATACCTTTTTATTTAAAGTTAAAATTAAAATGTCACAAACATGAGTTGTTTTACTAAAACAATTTTTAAATGGGGTTATACAAGTCATATTTTTTACTATAAATATTCATTAGAAAGATAAAATGAGTTCATAAATCATGATATTTTTTTATAATTTTTATACATTAAATAAATTAAATTATTTATGACATCATGATGATGTAGCAATTACCTCATTAATAAGGGATTTAAATAAAATGAAAAGATAATCTTAAAACTATAACTTACACTTGTCATAAACCTATTTGATGGGTGGATTTCAAAAAATTATCACCTTATACTCTAAATATATCCTTTTGGGACCTTTTAAATCCAAAAATCATTTTATAATAAAGTAATATTTTATAACTTTCCAAGAGTGCTCTCCTCTCCTCTTATAAAAGGCCCCCACTTCTACCACCTTACACACACCTCTGAAGCCTTTGGGTCGGCAAACCCCTAACCATTTCATCTCTCCACATCCCTCTATTCATCATTTAAGCCTCACTTTGGGCAGAATCCTTTCCAAGTAAGCCTTTCAGCTCAAATCAAAAGAAGTTATCCGATTTAAAGGTAGTGTCTTCCCTTGTGTTCTTTTGTTTTATTTTGCTTCTCCAACCCCCTAAACTCTTTTTATTATTTTCCTTTGTAACTAAAACAGTATATTCAATATACTAGGATGTTTTTATGTGAATTATTTGAGCTAAACTTACACACACCATTGTCTAATGGTTAAAGAACATACTGTTTCTGTGGATGGTGAATTACTGCCTCACGAAACAATGATTGTTCAATATTCTTTTAACACCTTCAAAGGTGGCCATTAAGATGTCACTATATTCATATATGATATATAATATTTTTGTGTTTTCCTTAAGATTCTGTATTTTTCATTTATGTAATACCTTTATGGTTTCCATTATGGGTAAACACGATATCTTCATTTTAGGAAGTACGGACTACCGCTCCCTCAAAGTGATTTGATTCGTTAATTCCAAATGTGTGACGTATAAAGGATGGAATTAATGGTATTACATATTTTATAGTACTGGAATTATAATATACCTTTATATAATTATTATGTAATTCCATTTAATACAAAAAAAAGAAATGAATGTAGCGTTCATGCGTACCTACGGCTTACCATCTCCATGAACGGTACATTTCATTTCTTATCTCCAAATGTTATGCACTATTATAAGTACATATATATAATGGATATATATGTAATATATTACATCTAAATGATGGATATAATTCTGGAATTATAATATATATATATATCTCATTTTGTTTTAATTCCATTAATATGACAAAAAATGAAAGTAGCGTTCATGCGTACGTACGGCCTACCGTCTCCATGAACGGTGCTTTTAATTTTTTATCTCCAAATACTATGGAATAGTATAAAATGAATATATACTGGATATATATGATATTTAAAACGTCAATACTATTCTGGAGATGATGTACCCATAACTACATGGAAAATTCTTTTCCAACAAGTTCAATTTTTACCCATGTACTGAACATCGACAAAAACATCTGATATGAACTCACTTTATTAACCAATTATTATAACATTATAATATGTGATATTAAATGAATAATAATATTTAAAGGAGGTCCTTAAGCAATTATAAATTGACCAAATTTTATTATTCAAGAGATTAAAGAACCATCGAGTCATGTCAGACACGAGTTAAGGGAATCCTACCTCTCTCTTTCTTTGCAAGTACTCTCTTTTATGTCATTTTTTTATGCTCCATGTTATTATGTTAGAGGATGTTATTTTATATTCTTATTTCTGTACTTTTTATGTTCATGTGATGAGAGACCCTATTTGATATCATCAATCCATTTTTGGACGTTTTATGTGGCGCCGTTAGGATGACGAATTTTTATAAGGGGATTTTCATCTCACTTTTTGTTCTCGTGAGATCCATGCTACATTGGCCACTATTTCATTTTTGTGTGGTGTATGTACTGACCATTATTTTACTATTAGTATAATATACTCTCATTTATGGGTAGTTACATCTTCATTGAATGACCCTTCTTTCATGGGGTGAACGTTTTGAATGTTGCCCAAATCGGTAAGGGAACCTTTCACACTCCTCTTTTAAAAAGACTTATTTTGTTATGTCTTTTAATTTACATCTTTTTATGTTGGGATATGTTCTTCTATATTCTTATTGATTTAAATTTTATGTCCAAGTGATGAGATACCATTTTCTCTCTCATCAACTAATTTTATAAATTTTAAAGTGACGCCGTTAGGCTGTCAAATTTTACCAGGGGAACTTCTTAACCCAATTTCGATTTCGTTGGGTTCAACATGTAGTTATTGAATATGTTATCCATTGAATATGTGTGAATGAACGTTGATTGTTTTACACTTAATATCCACTTATATTGGGTGTATTTATGTTTTTCACACATAATTATGAGATTGATTCATCCTTAATTTAAGGATACCTTCTTTATAAAGGATTTTATCTCATTTTACATTTCTATTGAGACTTCATTGTTGTTATGAACCAATTCACTCTTATATGGTGTATATACTGTCCTTTGGAATATTATATCATTAATCCCTTTATTCTCATGATATTATAAAGTTCTGATTAAATGTTATTCCTCAATTATTGTATTCAAGTGTCTCTCATTTTGATAAAAACCTTTAACTAAAATATCGTTTTAAATGTTTTAATGATTTATTCTTATAAATATTTCTCATTAATATCCATGTTTTCAAAATGGTTTCAAGGATTTATTTATGTGGATATTAATGGTGTAAAATGTAAAAAGCTTCAAAGTGGTATGGGACACTTTGATTAAAAAATCTCTTTATTAAATGTTTCAAATGGTTTTGAAAATGTTTGTTTAGAATGTATTCAATATCTTAAAATGTTATATTGTTATTTAAATGTGGTAATGTTATCTTTACTTTATGTTTAAGTTATGTTCTATGATAATTTTATGGTTCTTGGGAATTGTTTATGAAGACGGGTGGTTCTGTGATAAACTAAGGGCGGGTGAACCCGATATAGCTCTCCAATGCATTGGGTAACATGAAGGGGTTAAATGTTATGGTTTCTCTGAAGAGATTTAGGGAATATACTATGATGGGTATTACAAACATAACCAAGAGGGTTACTCCCGATGTAATAATGTTATGAATGCCTCAAGTTACCTTTATATATTATGATTTCTATGATTTATTCATGATTTTATGAGGTATGTTAAAGTGCTTATGCTTTATGGGTAAAGTATGATTTCATTCTTATGTATATATGTACTCATGTTTCCTTTCCATAATTTTTATAACCCTTACTGAGATTTTTATGCTCATCCCAAGTTTTTGAATTGTTTTTCACAGGTCAAGGGAAAGGTACATGATGTGATGATAGTGTCAAGGAAGTGTCAAGAAAGAATCCATGTTTTATTTTAAATATGTTTCTGTTGATGAGAAAAATGAATACTGTCTTTTATGTAACCACTTTGTTTAAATGTGGAATGTAATGTAAGTTTCATGATCTAATTCTCTAAAACTCTAAACCTGGAAAGATCCTTAATGTATAATCTTGTAATAACTCAAGATTAAGTAAGGTTTAAGTCTGGGGCCTCATATGAATATTCTATAAAGTTTTATTGATTAATGTATTAATTAACCATATAAATATTTATTCATATTGTATAAATTTTTCTAACCATTTTTGTTATGATGATAACTAGAGGTAGAAGAAATGAATTGTCATCCCATTACAGATCTTATGTTCCACTAGTTTTGCATGAATCACAATTTCAAATTCATTCATTGGAGTAGGAAATGAAGTGGAAATTGATAAAGGCATGAAAAAAGAGTGTGATTATAATTATCATATGAAATCAAGTAAATATATCTTCTCGAATGAATTTTAAATAAAATTTTATCTTATTATCATCATATTTATGACCTTAATGACCATTTTTAGACTTATTTTGTCTATGTTTTTGTTGTCATTTACACTATATTGACCATTTTATGTATAATATTTCATCAGAAATTTATTGTTATAATCCTCTTTCATGTCCATGATTTTACTTTGCACTAATGTTCTCCTTATCAAAATCCTAGTTATGTGGTGACCTTCTCATTTTACATTCCCTATTTTTAAGAGGATGTTTTATTTATCCCTTTTTATGTGGGTTTCCCACTAATAAAATTTTAAAACATACATATTTTATTTACAAGTGAAATTTAATATTTTCAAGGATACATTTTTTTTAAATTATTGATCATATTCGGATGGTAGATTATTGATTGGATCTTCCACTAAATCTCTCGCATGTTTATAATGTGTTTCAGGTAGATCTATTGAGGAAGTATGAACTTGATCCGTCACATGTACTACAATCAGTGGTTATACCATTTTAGTTTGATATTTATTTTAATTAATAACCAATAGATGTTTTGGATCATAGAGATCATATTCTATGAAACAAAACCACTCAATTGGTTAATATTTTTGTGGAAGCTATGTAGGAACTTGGAGATGCGATGAGTCAGAGGTATCCTAATATTTTTACATCTGAGTAAACAAATTTGACGGTAAAATTAATTTTAATGTGGGTATAATGTAACAACCCAAGATTTTATGCAATATCTTTTTTAAAATAAATTTTATCACTTCGATAGCTTACTTTTTACATAACATTAAGCTTAAATGAACTCCAAAATATTATTATTTGAACACAACTGTTATCACTTTGACATTGGAACAGAAATAATGAATTTGATTATCCAAATTATAAAAATATAGTTTAAACGTGTTTATAAAATTAATTTATTGGTTACCAATTAATTATAAGTGAAATTAAAAAAAAAACAATTGAATATTAAGGATGTGTTTTTATAAAAAAACTATTTTTATGATAAAAATGGAATTTTATCTTATGAAATTAAATTAATCAATATTATTAAAATATATTAATGAAATTTATATGATATATATTCAATAAAATGTTTTTTAATTCATTTAATATATTTTATTGGCTTAATATAGGAATAAATCCAATTTTAATCATAAAAGCTATATTTTTGTAATGGCAATTTTGCCACCTTTTGATGAAAAACTTATTTTAAAACTAAATTTTTACACATTTATAAATTTATATTGAAAAAATAAAATTCATTTTTGAAAGATTAATATCAAAATTATCTAGGGTAATTTTTTGGTATTTTTCTGATAAGTTTAATTTTTTTATGAATAGTGAATAATACTGTATTTTAATTAAAAAATGCATTTTATTATAATTTATTTATATAGTTAAATTATATTTTAAATTGGTTTTAAAGTATATTTAGTTAATTTATAATTCCATAAATTCAATATATGTCATTTTAATCAATTTATCACTGAAATTGGATATAAAAATATTTCAAACTTTTGAACTTTTTCACTTTAAATACCAGCTTTCCCCTTGCATCAGTGAGATTAATTTTAAATATAATTTTTCCAATTCTATGAATTGAATCTAGTAAAATGGATTCAATATTTTTAATCATATGGTAAAGATTATTTGGTGATGTCATTTTCATTTTTTGGAATAAAAAAGTTACCGTGGTAAACAAAATTATTTACCACACTATAGGTAAAATAATGAAATGAGTTAAAGTTAAAAGGTAAAGATATTAAATACCTAAAAAAATACATTATTTAATGTGTTATTGAGGTATTTATTGACTATAAACAGAATTTAATGAATTATTTATCATCAAAATTCATGAAAATTAATTCCATCTCAATGTGGTTGTCTTTAATTATAAAATAATCATTAATTAATCACTTAAAACCTCCCCTCCTCAAGTATAAATACCACCCTTAACCACCACATTTCGTCTCACAAGAATTTAAGATCCTAAAATATATGAAAAATCCTATCCTAATTAGTCTACCCATGTCCATGTTTTTGTGGTATCACCCAAATACCATTTCCAAGGTCTTTAAGGGATCCTTTAAAGAGGTAATATTCAATAGGTAATTTTTTCAAAACACACCTCTTAATTTATTTCATTATTATAATTTATACTAACATAATTAATCTATATGGGAATGACAACTATAAAATCATTTATATTTTAATTTTTTATATTTATAATGGAAAATATCTCATTCTTTTCATTTCTCATATCCTCTTATTCAAAGAAACAAAAACATGGTCCAAATTATAGTGGTTTACCATCTCTATGAATAATGATTTTGTTTATTTTTCATTACTTTCTTCATGGATGATCATAAAAATATTATTATGGTTAAATAATATTTTAATAATTATATTATAATCTATTTCATGTTTTGGAACTAATATATAGACATAATATTAAATAATACAAAATCTTTTCATGATGGTTAGAAAAACTACCAAATTAAACTAAACATTTATCATTAACATTTTATCAAACGAATTATCCTCATGTAAGAAATAAAAATATCATATGAGAAAATTTAAAATTATGAAATTCTATTAATACCATTTCATTTCACTTCTGGTGTTTTATTTTCATTTTATAATAAAATCCATAATTTTACACAAATAAATCGATCATGAAACCATTAAACTAATGCACCCAAAACAATGATAATAATGAAACATCACAAATTAATGGGTGGTATAATTTTATAAAAGTATCATATAAGGTATTATAAATATGATTATTTTTATTCAATGACTTAATAACATAATTTATCCCTTTACAATTGAGGTTAAAGTACTCAAAACTAAAGAGAACTATGCGATAGGGGTTTCTCATCTCACCTTTTATTCTGTGATATATTTTCCTTATTCATCAATTATTTATTGTGTGTGGGGTATATGACACCATTTGATATATAATTTCATGAATATCATTTTATTAATTTTATTAAATGATTCATTTTATAATTATTACTTTAATTGGGAATATGATTCAATTGATTACAAAGTGGGAAGGGAATTCTTAAACCAATTTTTATTCTTTGGGTTAACCATATACTTTATTGATTATGTCATGATATGATTATATGTGAGATTAATTTTGATTATATTATGTTGAATTTCAAATTTTTTTATGTTTATTTTTAGATAATACACATAATATACTAATTTTATTAATGATTACTTCAATGATATGATATTTATATAGCATTTTCGTATAAAAAATTTCTTTTTAAAGTTTCACATAAAACTCTCATTTTCTTCCATTTCTATATTTTCTAAAATTGTTTCCAATTTTTTTGAATATTATCCTATGAGTTTTTAAATTCATTTTTACTCATGTTTGATTTTTTATAGAAATAGTTTGAAATGATTTTTTTTTTGATTTTCTAAGAGAGGTTCTTTATGAATTTTCCCCCCCAAAATATGGAGGAATGATTTTTGAACTTATATGACATGGGATGATTTTTCCGCCATCATGAAAATTTATTGACTTGAATCTTCCGTTAGAAGATTACAAGTTTATTTTCAAATTAAATTTTTTCTTTTATAATTGAATGAAATTCTGAAAATTAAATGATTCCAAAAATAGAAAGGATAGTTTTTTCAAGAATTATTTCAAGTGATCATTAAAAATTATTTACCGTATAAGATAACATTGTTTGATGTTAATTATTATTTACTAGGGATTTTATTTAAGGATAATATCCATATTTCCTTTGTGGTTGTTTTATGTTTATGATGTCTTGATATTTATGAAACTGATTAATATAAGTTAGGTTATGATGATATGTTTATGAAACTCATTTATTTACTTGGTTTATTATATTATGAATGACTTATATCCTTGTGGAACTCATATATATGGATTTTAATATGTGATGGTGGTTACATTATAATAAAGGAAGGTAGCTACATTATAAACAATTTTTAGGGGGACCTATATCTCCCTCCAATTCATTATACAATGATTTATATCTCATGAGATAGACAAGATTGAAATGGGGATGTGAGCTTGGTTCAGTAAAATAGGGATGAAATGGGATGTGAACTGGGTTTAGTAAGACATGAATGGAATGGGGATTAAGATTAGTTTAGTAAAACTTGTCTGAAATGGGAAGTAAACTCATTTCAGTAATTTAGGACTTGAATGAAATGTGAAACCAGTTCAGTTTGGGGATTTGTACTCCATGATAGTCTTGGGAGTGAACCTTGACTACTAGGATGGTTTGGGTAGTGAACACATTCCACTATGATAGTATTAACAAAGATCATTAACTTGTATGGAAATGATTTTATATGATTAGGTATTTTCCAAACTTCCATGTTTTATGGTAAGTTATTATTTAATGATTCATGTCTTATGAATTTTTATGATTTATTATATGACTCAATATTATGATATTTGATATGCAGGGTATAATTTTCAAATGTTATGTTCACATTGTTATACCCTTATGTTTATGTTATGATTCATATCTCCATTTTTAACCCTTACTAAGCATCTAAGCTCACACATATCTTATTTTTATTTCCCCACAGGATATGAAGGAAGGTATTAATTATTACATGTAAAAAAGGTTTCTAGTTCTGATGAAATAGGTGGGAGATGATATAGATGTTATATGAACTAGTTTTTTTTATGTTTTCGAGGTTTCCAAATACACTAAACCCATACGATTCTGGCATGATTTATTTATGTTATGTAATGAATATTAATCTATTTAAATGAAATATCTATGTATGAAACGATTGTATAATTATAATAAGAAGCATATTGACAAGAGTGATACCACCAACATTTCTACAAAGATAAGTGATAAGAAAAGTGGGGAAAAAAGATTGAAATATATCCCTAATGATGAATTGGGGAAGAATAGAAGATCCCAATCAAGATAAATGACTCAAACTTTATAGTAACACTAAATTTAAAGGTATCCCATCCTTATTCACTTTGTTTTATTTATACTAACTTGTAGGGAATTTAAGGAAATGTAGTAAAATAAAATCATGATGAGGTAGTTAAAAATAGAAAATAAGAGAATCTTTCCATCACGGAAACTGATTAATATAATGGTGAATAAAAATTAAGTGCATAATTTTTTTTGGGGGGGGGGGGGGGTTCAAAACAATAAGGAATGATTTAAACGTGATCCAAGTCATAAAATTTGTAATTTTCTAGATTGACTTGTAAAATTGAAGATTGATGCATTTTAATCATATTTTTACACTAGTTTTGACTATGAAAAATGTGTTTATAATGGTGATGTGTTGTTTAATGTTTTTGGTAAAATAAATTTGGATTTTTATGTCTTGAAATTAAATATTTTAATGTGTTTGTTGATATATGTGTAAAATAAAATTAATTACCTGATAAATCTATTTGAAACCCCCCCAAAAAATTTAGAATGGTGTCACAAGTAAGGAATTTATGGATAACATTTATTAAATTTGTTATCCACTCTTGTTTTCTAAATCAAGTTATCCAATATAGGATTAGAGTTGAATATATAAAGGATAATTTATAAGAATGTATGATGATCCATCCTTCTCTCCCAACAGTGAATCATTATGAAATGTATATATATAAAGGTAGATAAAGGTACTATAGAATTTTTTTTTCACAAAGGATTATAGGGAGAAAATAATTGATGTAAAACCCATATATGGAATTTATATTTGATTTTAAATAAGGGGAAGAAAGAAATGTGCACACATATTGACTTTATAGATGTGTGGTGGGTTTGAAAAAATTACCATGTGGGAGACCTATATACCTATACAAGATTATATTTATTTTCAATAGGGATGACATAAAAAGATGTAAATATGTGGTTATGTGAGTTTCCATTATAAATGGAATGAAGACTACGTGATGCTTCATAAATATCTTGGTTAGAAAATATCAAAATATCCACCTTTAATTATATTTATTTTTGGTGATATAATATTTAATGTATCAATGACAAGTGTAGTTGGGAGAAAAAACACTGTCTTCATCATATTTCATTAAGTATTGAGTATATAGTCAATTTATGAGTTTTAAGGCTAGATTTAAATTTTGAGTAAAGTAAAAAAGTGAGAAGGAATCATCCATAACCTTCTAAATATTGAACTTTCTATAAACATTATTTTATATTATTATTTTTATTTTGATTAAGAGTTATTTTTGGTGCTATAAATACCTCATGATAAACTTAATATATTTTTAATTAAGACAAGTCAAGTATGAAATTATATAGACATATGTAAAGGTAATCTTTTCATAACCCAAACTCCCTAAGCCCTGAACCTTGGTCATCTAATCTCATGGGTCTTTTTTAATTCCTTAGTTTCCTTCCTACCACACCACAAGCTATTACGCACCAGGAACACTTATCAGACTAACGAACAAATGTTAATTTAGTGTGATTTTCTCCACTCACACACACCCTAGTAAAATTAAAAATATTCTACCCATCCCCACTCTACTCCATGCTAGTCTCCCTTAAATATGGAGTTCAGTATGCCCCTTAAAATAAAGGTGCACCTTGTTGAAATGTGTAGTATCCTTCAATATTTTATGTCTCATATTTTTAGGTGTTTTACATTATACCCACATTAAATTACAACACCCTCATTGTTGACCTTGAAACTCAACCTTAGTAAAATTCTCTACACTTCAAGCCGGGTATTGGATATGATACTATTTATCACAACCCAACATCCTGAGTTGCAAACCTTAGCCATATGACCACATGCGTCCCCAATAACACCTTGGTTTCATTCTAAGTACACTATAATATATTACCCATTAGGTTCACTTATCAAAATAATGAATATCCTCATAGTCCAACACATGGTATTTTAGTGTACTTTTTCATCACTCACACACACCCTTGGAAACATCCCAGGTGGTCACCAATCCTAACACTAATCCAGTACATGATCTATGAACCATATAGTTATAATCAGGTAGGCTACGAAAAAATAAATTTTTCACATTTTTGAAATGATAGTAACATTTAGTTTTTGAATTATATATTTTATATGGGCATTAAAAAGTGACCACCTACATAAAGGTTACAATGAATTTTAAAATCTATAAAATTTTTTCTTGATACATGTGCAAAGGATAAACTAAGAAAAACTAGACCAGGGTAAATGAAACTAGGGTAAAACTTCATAAAGGTTGGATTAAGTCTATGTAAAGGTAACCTCAATGGTGAACTTTCTATGTAAAGGTAATCCTATATTAACATTATCCTTGTAAAGGTATGTTAGTGAGCTATGTAAAGGTAACCCTGAAATGCTAAAGGATACAAATGGGTAAATTTGAGGCTACATATTGGTATGGTAAGTTTTATATAAAATTTTATATTCTAAATAATGTTATTTAGATGATTATTTTCAGGGATATTTGAATAATTATATTTAAAAAATTATGGGGAAATAATCTTGATTCAAGATGGGATTAATATGAGAATACATCACCACATGAAAATCAAGGTGTTGCTATATACAGATAAAGTAGAGAGAAGTTTGAGATGAGTAACACATTGAATGAATGGATACCAAAAATCAAGGAGAGGTGAAATAAATATTACACAATAATTTAGTTCAATTATGGTGTCTTTTTTTTTGTATGTATTATAATCATATGACTTTGAGCGTACAACTTCATTCCAATCACATGAATTTGTGATCATCATAAAACTTTGGGGGAACATATAAATATGGATCATATGACTTGATCATATGTAATTAAATTCATTTTAAGTTGAAAATATAAAATGATGAGATGAGTTCCACACTACAAGGATGATATTACTTTTCATAGTAAAAAGATTCAGGGTTCATCACATGCAATTATTTTGAATGATTTGAAGAGGTGGATTATCATGGATAAAAGAGTTTAATTGTTATAAATGTAGCTGTTTTTATGGGAAGAAGAATATGTGATATTTTATATTGTGAAAATAATATATTCAAAGTCCCATGGAACTTAAATAAAAATGTTACATTTGAAAATCATGTTGGGAGTTGAATGACACATCTAAAAGGGATTCAAAGAGGAAATGCTTTACATGATTTAATGAGATTCATAGAAGAGAATATCCTTCCACAAAGCATAGATATTTATATACATAAAATATCAAAATGAAATTAAAATATTAATTTTGATATTATTCCATATATATATATATATCATAAGAAATGAAAAATTTGAGAGCACTCGATACTTCTTTTAAGAAATCATTTTTAGTTTATTGAAGAGGAGAAATTAACTCCATATAAGAAGGCATGTGCGTTAATGAAGAAGAGTATAAAAGTTTAATGATAAAAATTTATTATGGAATGACAATGGTAAGTCACTATGATTCACTATCACTATGTTTTTGAGCAATGATGAATGATCCATGGGAACTGAATGTGAATAATTGAAGAGATAAATGTCAAAATTATACTATAAGGAGAGATAAAAGTTAAAAAACTATTTGAAGGAGGTTGTGGAATAATTTTAAGATGAATGACTATGTGAGGTATTCAAAACTATTTGGGTTGGATGATCTATGTGAGACATCAACAAGAACTTAGGGGTGTATGGACTATGTGATGTAGTATAAAGATCCATCTGTGAGATAACTGAGCACATAATGGTATGTCATGTAAACATGGAATGAGAGTATGCCATTATAACTACTTAAATTAATAGTGTAAGTACCAATAATTTGGGTTTATAATTTATTTAATAAAAGAGTTAATCTTTAAGGATAGACCTTCTAAATCATTGTGTCATTTCCCCTTTTCTTATTTCATTATTTGGGAGAGGTATTGAAACAAATTAAGAGTAGATACAATCCTTAATTGGATAAATATGTTGATATTAAAATAAATAATTCATAAAAATGGATAATTGAATCACTAAATCCCCCTATTAGTGATCACACCTAGACCAATCTCTATAAGTGGTATCAAAAAACTTAGTAACATGATGTGTATGATAAAGTTTAAAGTACCAACAAAGGAAAAAAATTCTGTTATGTGGACTATATTTTCTTCTGATACATGAAAAATGATAAATATAACTTCTATCACATGATGAAGGGTTTTTTTACATTTTTAAACAACATGAAAGGAAATATAATGTGATAATAATATGCCACCATACAAGGAAATACATTAATCTATAATTTTTTTATATTAGTTGAAAAAAGAATAACCACATACTCATAAATTAGTTATGTGATTAGGGATATTCTTTTAGGTTTATAAATAACTCATGTTCTATAATAAATGAATAATTATATCAAATAATATCTATAAAATTCCAGGAAAATGTTTACACTATAATATTATGAGACTTGTGAAACAAAATATCCCATGTGTTAGATTTTTAGGAAATAATTCATGGTTATGGAAAAGACATCTCGAACATTTTATCTTTTGATCCTTGACCAATGTTCATAGAAGTGATATAGTTAAAAGTATAAAATATATAAGATTTCACTTCTTTAAATCCTATAAGAATTTCCAATTTTCAAATCTACATAAAATTATCCTAAAACAAACAAACCCCATTCCAACTTATGAACCACTTCAGATTGTGCATATGGACCTTTTTTGTCCAAAAAAACTATGAGTATTAGAGAAAATTACTAATCTTACATTTTGTTTGATGACTATTATTTCCACATGTAACACCCCCATATGTTAAAATAAAACTATAGTCAATAGCACATTTGACATGAAACATTGAGTTTAAAAGGTCCATGATATAATATATAAATATTATACTTTAAACACGACCAATATAACCTATCCATTAAATTGGTGGGTATGAATAGTATTAACGTATTTATGAAATATATATTAAGTTTCAAATAAATATAAATTTATTAACACATTCTTAATAAATAATCACTTAACTTTAATAAATATATTTTATTCTATAAAAAATATGTTTCTTTCAAATATGTTTTTATTGATTTTTGTGATACAATATTATAATTAATTGATCAAAAATTTTGAAATTTTATTTTATAAAAATAATAATTTTTTTTAAATAATCAAATATATATTATATTAGGGTAAAAATTTGGGATTTTTTTGTAAAATATTGGTTTTTTAGTGAATATTGTCAAATAACAATTTTTGGAAAAATTGCCACATATTTTTAATAAATGAAGTATTTAAAAAATCCCACTATTAAGTTATTTTTATTTAAAATTAACATAAATTTTATTTATTAAAATTTAATTTAATTAATTAAGTTTAAATCATCATTATAGTTTATTTTAATATAAGTTTGTTTTTAGGATTTAAAACACATTGTTTTGAAATTTGTTTTAAAGTGCATTATTTTTCTCCATTATATATAATTAAAAAGCCACCTAACGAGGATTTTTTATATTAATTATATATTTATAAATATTAATTTTAATTAATTTAATTATAATTACTTTCTATATATTTTTTATATTATCATTATATGCTTAAAAATGTATTTATTGATACCTTGTTTTTTCGACATGTCTACGGGTTTAATTTTAAATTAAATTATAAATATTTTGTGAATTAAATTTGATAAAATCTTGTAAATATTTTAAATAATCGTGATTAATATTATATAATAAGTTAAACTTAATTTTTTGGTCTTAATTAATAGTAAAAAAAGTAAAAATATTTGACCACAGTCAATGTTAGAACATGTTTACTAGGGGGTGTAAACTATTTAGGTAAATGAAATTAAATGTTTAAAACATATATTTTTTAATTTTATAGGTGTTTATTTAAATTATATCACCTCTAATTCTTTATTTTTAAATTTTTCAAGCACTTTTCTTGATAGTAAGTTCACATTATAGAATAGTTTTGGGTATATAAAAGAATGCCACTCCCCCTCGCTTATAAAAGAGAACCCCCACTCTTATCATTTCCACTCTTAAGAATACCATTTTCTCAGAAAATAAATTCAAAAAAACATTCCTTTATTCCCTTAAAATATATTAGAGGCCTTATTTTGATCAGGAACCCAATCTAGGGAGGCATTAGGTATAATCCTAACGAGGTGGTCCAAAGAAGAGGTATCATTCCCAACCAGACATCTTTGTTTTATTTCTTATTTCAAATCCATAAACATTTATAATTAGTTATGATATAATTAAATTAGTATCTACCATAATCTAATATTTTGTTAAATTAATTACATAACTTAAATGCATATCTACTTCAATCAAATTGGAAATTAAACCATCGTTCGTGTATATGACATACCACCACCTCATAAACTGATGTAATTACTTTTTCGTCATCACCTCTCAAGAATTTATATGATTATTAATTTAATGTTTATATAAGATATTAATTTTATATTAATAATTATTTGAAATTATCATATCATATACCTTCTCACCTCACCGTCTATTGAAAATGATAATATCATTCGTGTGTATGGATGACTACCACCTCGTGAAGCGATGTGATTATTTTTTTATTTCCACATCACATGGATGATTTATGTAAGTAAATTTCAATAAAAAAATAATATATTTATGATATAATTATAATTATATAAGGATAAAATAACACTCACCTACTTTCCATCATGATCTTTGAAAAATGGAAACGTTACTCATGTGTAGGTATGCCCTACCATTTTTACTACTGTAACATAGTTCGTCTTTAATAACCATATTTCATGGTTTGGTTTAAAATTATAATTGATTTATAAAAATAATAATTATTTACTTATTATTATTTTGGAGATTATCTAACAATTTCCCCTTCAACCATAGTCAACACACCAGTGCCGTTTTGAGTTTTTGAACCAAGGGTCCTCAAAACAACCACTATGGACATAATAAAATAAGAAATTAAATATATAAATAAAATATAAGAAGAAAATGGTTTATTTATAAAGGTATTAAACCTAGATAAGTTTCTTAGTAAAACAAATAATTTATATATATTTATTATTCAAGGGATAAAATACATACACAATAAATACTGGACTTGTGGTAAGGGTTTCGTCCCAAAACTTCCTTCTTTAATACACATGTTATTTTATGAACCAAATTTATTTTAAATGGTGTATATATTAAACCATTACATATAATATCATAAATAATTTATAATTAATGATATTTTAAGTTAAAATTATTTTATTTAATTTATGGGATTTATGATTCAAAAGTTTCCAAAGTAGTAAGGGTTTATATTTAAATATCATTTCAGTGAGGGTTATTTTTTCTTGAATTTCTATTAAAAGAAATTATTTGATTATTATCTAATAAAACCCTTTAATTTTTCCACCTTTAGTTATTCATGAGTTTTTCAAGTAATATTACCATTTTTATCTCTTTTCTAATTAAAAGTATTGATATTTTTTTTAAAAACATGACTTTATTTCCCTCTTCGGTCAAAAATCCTTTTTCGTCCATATACATGTTTTCTAAAAATATTTTCAAAAATATTTTTAACATTATAAAATTATTTATTAAAGAAATTTTTACCCATGTTTTTCTTTTTAAAAAATTCTTCAAAATTAATCTTCTTGTCATTTTTCAAATGTGGTTCTTTTTAAACCTTTTTACAATAGTTTGAAAGATATTTTTTAACATATACGATATTTACAAAATTACACACCATCAAGAACAATCAATTATTTAAATATTACTTCATAGGTTTCCATAGTTATTTTTAAAGAAGTTTTTTTCTATAATATTTTAGAAATTTTTATATTTTGATGAAGTCATTTCAAATAGAGAAGTGATTTTTTTCAAGAACCATTTCATGTAATCTTTTAAAGACATTTAAATAAATAATGAAAACCTTTAATGATATGTATTTCTTTTAATTATGTATATATGTATCTTAGATATATACCTATATTTTTATCCCTTACTATTATGGGGTAATACATGCCTTATATTAATATCTTAAATTCCATCATTATGAAATTTCCTTTGATTAAGACATGAGGAAAGATTATGAAACCCATTTTCTTCCCATGGGTAATTATTATGTTATATAGTATGATAAATTTACTTTATGTGGAACACATAAATCATGAACATGTTATTATTGGTATACCTAGATAGTTATCCAATTAATTGAGTAATATTATAGTCTCATGTGATTTCATGTATGGGATTAGGGAGTAAACGTAATCTATTACAAGACTTTGCCTACCATGTGATATTCTTTATGAATTTATACTTGAATCATGTTTATGATGTGTTTTTTATTGCCGCTACACTTCCTATATTAACTTGATCTTATTATTCTATGATATTTATTTTATTCTTCCTTATTATCACTCATAATACTTCTCTTTTATGATATCTTGTTATACCTTTTAATCACATTTTATGTTTCCTTATTATGTTCATTCTCCTACTAGACTTTTTAGATCACCCCATTTTTTATGTATTCCCTATGTTATCCCATACAGTTTTGGATCTAAAAAAGACTATGGAATTCATTATGGAGAATAAAATATATATTTTTATTTTGTTATCAATTTGATATATTATGAATACAGTCTTCTAAATTAACTAGACCTCATGATATTTAGGTTCTAATTAATGGATGTTTATGTTAAAAATCATGTGATACAATGTGTAAAATTCATGGTTCACTATAGTTGGTATCATAAAAAAGGATTAGTTAACCTTTGGAAATAAGGATTGAAAATTATAGTAATAACCCTATGGAAAATTATAAGAAAAATTATAATTATATGAAAATAACCTAGAATATTGGTAATGTATAGAGCAAGTGGTTTCTAAGAAATTACATCGTTGTCTGGATACAACAAGTGGATGTGGCTCAGGGACAATTGTACCAAGGGGTAATAACTATAAAAATGGAACATTGAAATATAATTTATCATTACCTAGTTTAAGATTATGGGATTTCTTCACACCTAGTTTGACACTCTTGAGGGATATTCTTGGGAAATTCATGAACTCTTTACGAACAACTATGAAGAAACTAAAAAAATTATTATGTAAGAAAAAATAATAGTAAATACTACCATGGAAAACCTACATTAAAAAAATGGAAACACATAAGGGAGTATATACTTATAATTCATAATATATTCCTCCAAAGTATATAAGTTACAATTTTTTACATTTATTTGTTAATGTATTATCATCTTGTTTTTCTTATTTCAGATAATGGAGGGAAATATGATATTGCATTCGAACAACCAGTGTGATGGGAAATGTAATGATTTTCTTAAAGAGATGACTGAACTAATTGGAACAATAGTTAAACATATTATGATCATGAAAAATGAGATATCTTGAATAATGATTAACATATGGAACATTTATTAATTTCAAAACACATAAAAGAATAGAATGATGGTGTCATATAAATGTCCAAGTGTTAAAGATGATAAAAAAAAGATGATTTAATATCATACATGTGACATATTTGGGAACAAGAACCATTGAAAATCACTTAAAGGATATGGATGATTATTTATGTGTGGGAAAGGATGAAATAAAGTAGCTAATTGCAAAAGGAAAATGAAGAGTTCAGTTAACAAGATGTAGGGAAATAAAGTTCAACCTAAGGAACCATTAATAGTTCAATATAGTAGATGTGGGGAACTTAGTTGTTATTGGATTCAATGACCTAATACAAGGATTAAATCCAAATGTTATATATTACGAAAATCATTTAAATGGTATGATTGAAGTGTCTAGGTATAGGAATTTTAAAATAATGTTGGTAAAGTGTTTTTAATAATAGTTCCACGAAACTTCTAAGGATCGTACTGCAGTAGTTTTTCTTTAATAATTTTCTATAATATATAGGATGGTATTAATGAACTAGAAAACTAATTTAATGGTCAGGTAATTTTTTATAGAATAAAATTATTAAGGAAAATATAATCTTTGATATATATATGATGTTGAGGTAATAATAGTCAATTAATATTATTTGATTTTCTAGGAAAAAATAAGCTCTATAGAATACATTAGTGGTTAAAAACTAATTTAATGATTAATAATATTTGTATTTTGTTCATTATATTTTTGGGAAAATTAGAGTATTTATATAAATATAGTTTTAGAAAAAGTAAAACCTACATGCTGGGTGACAGCCCATAAAATCTGGAAAGGACACGAGGCTTGAACCCATAATTGAAGGACGATAAGGGTGTAGTTCCTAGAACTACCCTAAGTGATGTATTTGTTCATATAATATTGTTTTTAATTGTTTTTTTGTATAAATGTTATTTTTTGTTTGTGAAACATATTTTTGGAATAAATATTTATGAAATTTTAATATTTTTGAGAGATTAATGATATTTTGGGAAATGTTTTATTAGGTTGAGGTATATGTAACCTTTAGGTCTATTATTTGATTTAATAAGAAATATTATTTGAGAAGAACATAATTAAATCCTTAAATTTTTATGTTGTTTGGGATGTAGGATTATTTAGTTGTGGAATATTTAAGTTGAACTTTGGAATTAAAGATTAATATTAAGGTGCATTTATTTTGGGAATTATATTACCATATTATAACCAATTATGGTTTTGGTTAATTTTTAAATATAATAAGAATATATTGATATTATTTTGTGGAATCAAATGATCTATTGAAAGATAATATTAGTGCTTCAGGCATAAAACAATTCCTCTTGAATACTCATTATTTGGGAAAACAAATGAGATAATGGTGAAAAATGATTAAAGGATAAAATTATAATTTTAAATTAAGTATATTTCCATATTTCCTTAGTCTACATAGTAAAAGGATTTCTCAAATTTAGCGAAATGATCTTGAAATAAAACTTTTATTCATTTTTGATAAATTTATGGCCTCTTTTCTATTTAAATAAAAAAGGGTATAATGTAATGTCCTAAATACATCTTATTTTAAAATACATGTTTTCACTCACACCCATGTTCTCCTATGTGTAATCATATGTGATGATCTTCATGTTTTTATTTCCCTCTTTTTAAGTAGATGTTTTATTAACCCTTTTTATGATGTCGGTTTTCCACAATGGAATTTTTGAATGTAAAACCCTTGATTATTAAGAACAAGTTCATGTTTAGAGGATGAAATTTATTTAAGGGAATAAAATATACAAGCCTGAGATTTTAAAAGGGCACTATATTTGATAGTGTATTCAGCACACAATACTTAGTTTAAATGAACCATGTTATAATATTAAAATATTATTATTTAAACATGGCCGATATAACCTAGAAGTTGAATTGGAAGGTATTAATAGTATTAAATAATTTATAAAAAATATATATAAATGTCACTATAAATATAAATTTATTTAAAAACTCTTAATAAATAAGCACTCATCCTTAATAAAGATATTTAATTGTACAAAAAATATGTTTCCTTCAAAAATGATCTTTATTTTTTATTAGAAAATATAATAATTAATTTATGTAAATTTTGTAATTTTTTTTATAAAATGATAATACTTTTAAAAAATCAGAATAATGATATTAACTTTGGGTGTTTTTTTAATTTTTAGTGAATATTAAAAAATACCAATTTTTGGTAAAATTGATATTTCTTTTTAAAAATTAAGTAATTTAAAAGACCCATTATTATTTTAATTTTATTTAAAAGTAGTAAAAGTATTATTTAGTTATATAAAATATAATTAATTATATTCAAATATTCTTTATACTTTATTTTAATATAAGTTTATTTTTAGGCTTTAAAATACATTTTTATGAAAACTATATTTAATTGCATAACGTTTTTCCATTACAACTGGTTGAAATAAATCATAATAAAAAATTATATTAATTAAATTTATAAATTATATATCTATAAATATGAATGTCAATTAATTTAATTATTATTACAAGTCATATTATTATTATAAGATTATCTGATGCTTAAAAAATACATTTCTTGAAAACATATTTTTTCGACATGTTTGTGGGTTTAATTTTAAATTTAATTCATCCAATATTGTGAATTGAATTTATTAAAATGTATTCGATATTTTAAATAATGAAATTAATATTATAAAATAATTTCTACTTTATTTTTTGTCACAATGAATACTAAAAATAGTAAAAATCAATTACCATGGTTAATGTTAAAACTGATTTTTAGGGGAGGAGGGTGGGGTGAATTAAAATAAGAAATTAATATAATAAAATTATTAAAAAATGTTTATTTTGAATTTTATAGTTTTTTATTGGCATTATATCTCTAACACTACTTTATTTTTTCAATTTTGGAAGCACTTGGCTTGAGCGTGACTTCCCATTATTGAATTGTTTTGGATATTTACAATAATGCCACTCTACTTTCCTAATTAAAAGGAACCCCTATCCACATATTTCTACACTTCCAAGGTCCATTGGTTTGGGAAATAACTTCCCAAATACATTCCTTAATTCTAATCACATGTCCTATAGTCCTTTTTTTGAATAGAAACCCTTTCTTGAGAGGATTTAGATATAGTCCTAAAGAGATGGTCTGAAGAAGAGGTATCGTTCTTAACCAAGAATCTTTGTTTTACTTCTTATTACACCTCCATAAAATCATTATCAATTAATATTATATAATAAAACTAGTATATAACATATAATAAGATTCTATTACATTAATTTAATAACCTAAATCTATCCCCACTTCAATCAAATGGGAAATTAAACCATTGTTCATGTGCACAACAGACTACAACCTCACGAACCGATGTAATTCATTATCCATCATCACCTATTATGGATGTTCATGATTATGGATTTAATTATTTTATATTATATTCATTAAATATTAATAATTATTGAAAATTAACATATCATATTATTTCTTACCGTTCCATCCATTGAAAATGATAACATTATTCGTGTGTATGGTGGACTACCGCCCTGTGAAATGATAATATTCATTTTTTGTTAACAAATCACATGGATAGTATATGTAAGTGTATTTAAAGAAAAAAATATGATATTTACTATATAAGTATAATTATTTAAAGATAAATAACACTTATATTCTTTCCATCACGATCATTAAAAAATGGATTTGTTACTCATGCGTACGTATGACCTTCCATCTCCATGATTGTAACGTAGTTCATATTTCATAAACATATTCCATGTTTGGGTTTAAAATTATAATTTATATATAAAAATGATAATTATTTCATGATAATTATTTTTTATATGATGTAATAATGACCCCTTTGACTATGGTCAAAACACCGATGCCCTTTTGAAATTATGAACCAAGCATCCTCAAAACACCTAACATGGACAGAACTGAATACGTAATTAAATATGTAATTAAAATAAATGAATAATATGGTTTAAGTATGAAGGGATTAAACCTATAAAATATTATTATTAAAAAAATTAATGGATATATTTTTATTATTTATGAGATAAAATACATACACAACAATGTCTGGAGTGAAGGTAAGAGTTTCATCTCAAAACCTTCTTCTTTAAAACACATGTTCTTTTGTTCATATAGTTCCATTTAAATGGTTTATATAATTCCATGTTAAATATTATATTACTAATACTTCATAATTAATGATATTTTAAGTAAAAATTTATTTACATAATTTATTTTATTTTTGATTCAAAATTTACTAAAGTGGTAAGGTTTTATGTTTTAGTCTCATTTTAATCAGGATTTTTTATGCTTGAATTCACATTATAGGAAATTATTTGATCATTTTATATTAAGATTGTTTAATTTTATTCTCATATGCCTATTCATGAAATTATTATTTAATATTACCATTATCCTCTCTTTTTTACATTAAATTATTAAGAAAAAGTTTTTAAGAAAAGATGACTTCATTTCTCTCTTCGGTTGAAAATCCTTTTTCTTCCATATACATGTTTTCATAAAATATTTTCAATAATATTTTTAATATTCTCAAAATTATTTATTAAAAATATATTTACACATTTTTTACTTTTAAAAAAATATTTAATTGGAATATTTTTATTATTTTTTAAATGATGTATTTTTATACCTTTTTATAGCACTATAGAAGGGATGTTTTTTTAACTTATATGACATGTATAGAATTACCCACCATCAAGACCTCTAAATTGTTTTAATATTACGTTTTAAGTTTCCATGGTTATTTTTAAATAAATTTTTTCCTATATTATTTTGTAATTTTTTATATTTTTAAGAAGTTATTTCAAAGTGAAAAGACATTTTTCTTATGAAATATTCCATATAATAATTTAAAGAAATTTTCTTCAGTGATGAAGAATTTTTTTATTGTGGATTTATTATAAATTTTGTATATATGACTCTCACATATATACCTAGCTTATTATCACTTAATTTTATAGAATAATACATGCCTTATGTTTCATCTATTAAATTCTATAATTATGAAATTTTCTTTTATTGTGATACGAGACAAGATTATGCTGCCCATTTTATTTCCATGAGTAATTGTTATGTTGTTGATTATGATTGATTTAATTTATGTGGCACACATAAATCATTAAAATGTTATTATGGGTGCACCTAGATAGTTATCCAATACATTGGTTATGTTATAGTCTCATTATTTATCATGTATGGGATTAGAAAATAAAATTAATCCCTTATGGGGTTTTGTCACCCATGTGATATTATATAGTAAGTTAACCTTGAGTCATGTTTATGTCATGTTTTTTGTTGCTTCCACATTTCATATGTTACCATGGGCTTATTATACCTTGTTATTTATGTTATTATTCCATGTTCTTACTCACATTCCTTCTATTTTATGATATCAACTTATACATTTGACCCATATGTTATGTTTCCTTATCATGATTATCCACTTACTGGGGTTTTTTAGTTTACCCCTTTTATCGATGTATTCTATAGGTTATTCCATGCAGTTTATGAGATCAAAAAGATTTAGTATGTCATTATAGAGAATAAAATAAAAAGTTTTATTTTAGTATCACTTCTATGTATTATGAACTTAATATTTCAAATATACTTGGCCTCATGATCTTTGGGTTATAATTAATGTATGTTTATAGTAAAAATAATTTAAAAATATGTGTAAAAGTCTTGGGTCACCATACCACACATGGGTTTTCATTTTCAAATTTAAAAAGAACTAGAGTTTTTGAAAATATTTTCTTCTTTGTTTAAGATAAAAATCACCTTATATTGATTACTATACATAGTGATCATAATGGTGAAACTTTTTATATAGTAAAAGGAATATTTTTTGGTACCAAGAACTCAATAATATAATGGTGCATTCAAACGGTGAAAATGTACTCTATATGAAATTGCACGAATGATGATATATGAATATAAACATTCCAATAACCACTGGGGGGAGGCTATGAATACAATCCTCTACACTATAAATCATGTGTTTCTTCATATACTTAAAAAAATACCTTATAAACCATGGAATGGTAAAAAAATTATGTTATGATACTTTAATGTTTTGAAATGAAATGTTTCATTTGAATTTTTTTTCATAGTATTTCAAAAATTGTTTCAATATTTTATAATTGAAATTTCTTAGTTACTTTTACAAAAGTAAGTCTTACTGGGTGTTCAATAAAAAACACATATCACTGATGAAAAAATGAAAGTGAAATTTGATAAAACAAACACTTTTAAAAAGGTTTTCCAAATCATCTATAAAGTGATCTTGATGAAATTTTAATACCCTCTCCCATATTAAAAAATTATAATACTAAAAATATGAAATTATAAATTTAAAAATATTTTAAAGTTATTCATAGGAAAAAGAGTATCAATATTATACAGATCCTATAACTCATTATACAATAAAATATCATCCAATTAAGAAGTCCATAGGTGATATCAATCAACTAGTTTCAACTATAATTTCTCTATATAATGAATATGAGTATCTCAAATTATTTTCATACTTTGAACTAATATTTTATAATGACACCATTGGATATTAAAACAATTTAATATAAATTCATTAAGAGATGAATCAGTTTAAGTGGAATCATGTATATAATTTGGTTAAAATGATAAAGTATTATTTGGGTAAAGGATCAATATAAGTATTCTAAAATAAGTGTAATGAATATGTTATAACCATCTATAATATATCTAGAATAATTAATATAGTTTATAACTAGGAAGAAGTTATATATTTTAATAAAACATTTTAATTAGTAGATAGAATTAAATAAATTTTAATTCTATATTCCTATGAAACACATCTAAATTTTACCCCTTTAAAATTATTGTTAAGAGTGTGATTGAAATTTTGTAGTTTAGGAGGATTTTTATGTTGAACAACCTATAGAATTTGAAAATACACACATATGGAACCATGTACTTAAAATTAATAGGTCTATTTATGGAATTAAATAATCTCTATTTTTCCATTATGATAATTTATTTGATGATATTTTAAAAAATGGTTTTATAAAAGGAACTAAACAACCCACATGATTTATAAAAAAGATTATTATGGACATCCTTACTATTCATATTTATATAGATGAACTCATCTTGAGATCGACTCGAAGATCAGATATAGAATATTTTTCAAAACACGTGTAAAGTTTATTTGAATTGAGTATGTTGGTAGAATAAAATTTCATTCTTGTTTTTAGAATCACACAATATTAAAAAGGTATTTTATTGCACAAAACAAGTATGAAATTTACCTATGAAAACATTTTAGATTATAAAATACATACTTCTATGAGTACCTCATGTTAGTTAAATCTTGATAATGCTAAAAAAACACTAGATAAAAAAATTTATTGAGTGATGATCGAAAGTGAGCAATACTTAACAAAGATTTGTAAAGACATTATATTTTTTTTTCTCTAATACATTTTTCAATCCAATTTAAAAGAGTCCCATTTAAAGGTGGTGAAAATTATTTTCCTATATTCCCTCACTAAAATGCGTTAAAATTCTAAAATAGAAGTATATATAATATAAAAACATTGTATTTGGTACTTGTCATTTCCTTAGGGAGGTTCTTGTGCCATGATCTTGTAATAAGATTCACTCAAATGCAATTTACACTACCGAAGTGTAATGCATACCTAATAGATGTTTTTATGTATATTTGTTTTGGATGAAACAAAATCTTTTAAATTTTAGTGTCATGTAGACTCATGTGTTAGTTATTTGTGATAATATGATAGTAAAGAAAAATAGGGGAATAATTTTGGTTTATTGGAAACAATTTTAGAAACTACTACTAATAAATATTTTAAATCTTTAGCCGTGGTTTTAAAAAAACTGATGCCCATTATTTTTTAATTTACCCCGTTTACCTTTTCTCCCCAAAGAACCCTCTCTCCCCACGCCTGATCACAATCCATCAGCCTTTCCCCATAATGCCTCTCATCGATCTCTCTCACCACTTCCCATGTCCCCCTCGCTGTTGGTCCCTATTGCCCATTACCACCGCTCTCGATCCCCCGATCCCCCCTCTCTCCTCCCATTTTCTAGTTTTACATAAACATGGTTAAAAACTAATAAATTAGGGTGGTTTCTTTTGTCATTTTTTGGTTCTTAGGGGTTAAAGGAGTGATTTTGAGGCCCGTTTTGGGGATGTTCATTGAAGGTGATAGTTTTATCCCTTTTAAGGAGGGTTTTATCTTATTGTTCAATTTTGGATCAAATTAAATTAGGCCTTTTGTGATTTTTTGGTTCATCTTAATTTTCTAGGGCTTCATTGGATATTATGAGGTGGAATTTCACTATCATTTTCAAGGGCAGTGAGTTTCAAGTTGGATCCCTTGTTTTTGGTCTTTAAATTGCAGAACCTAGCTTTCTTTTATAAGGATTCATTTGTTTGTAAGATTATATTTGCGATGTTATGAAACCATTTTGATAATGAAATTATATTTTTGACATATTTTTGGGATTTTATATTATTTCAAATGATATTTCATTGAAAAATCAATTATTTTTTGATCTTATATGGTTATTTTTGTGTTTTAAATTTCTTTTATAAAAAGGAAAGGAATTTTTTGAAAATGTGTAATTTTTTTTGTTATATAAATTACACCCTTTATGTGGTTCAAAATTTTGTTGTGTCTTATTTTATTATATATCTTACAAGTGAAACTTTTATTATTAATTTTTAGTATTGTATGAATTTGTTTATTTAAAGGGTTTTTAGAGGTGAAATGTGGGATTCTTATTTTATTGTGTTTATATTATAATATCATATCACGATTGTTTCTGAGCATCCCTTTAGATTCTTCATGAGAATCCTTGGCTAGATAAATGGAAAATATAGAGATGTGTTCTTTGGTACTTGAGATAATACACTGCTTAGCACTCCCTAGTTTATTTTATGCATAGGATACGGGGAGTTACACCCGATAAAGTTTTTTGTGTGTAATTGAGGGGGTTATATTTATAGGATTTCAGTTTAGGATAATATATGGTTCCTACTAAGTATACCTAGTATTGTATCATTAGTTCCTAAGGTATTTCATCATGATGTATCTTATATTACATTGTTTTTATCATGTTTTTATTGATATGTTAGTTATTTGTTTCATGTTTTTACTATGTTTCTTTCTTAATACATTATTTAGTTATATTATGATTGAAAATATAGTTTTTTTGAAACTGTGAAGAAAACAACTACGTTCATAATCTATACTATACTAAACTAATATCATTTTTGAATATTTTATATGGATTTTTTTAGAATATTATATACTATATTAATTGTAAAAAATAATTTTAATTGGTGAATAATGTAAAGATAATTATTTCATTAAAGTAATGTGTTTTGTAAAGTAAAGAGAATTGTAGAAGATTTATTTATTTTTTTAACATTAAATTTTAAAGAAATATATTTTATATTCATTAATTTCAAATTATAATTTTATGTTTCTCATATAATAGGAAATGTATGGATTATTGATGGAATCCTATAGGGAATTAGTTCAAACCTTGTATACACAATTTCTCATGTATAAAGTATTGATATCTTATATAGGTGTACATGTTAGGGTTTCATTTTTAGATTTTATCAATAAATATTCTATTTAAATGTGTACTTGGTATGTGTAAGTGGACTTTGTTGACATAGAAATAACACACTTAATATTACCAATTCTTATTAAGTATGTTGGGAAATATTTAATAATGTCCATATCATTTGAAATGTGCATTGTTCATATGTTATCATTTCTAAATTTCTTTTTCTACATGAATTTTTTGAATTATATGATCTAAATTTAATTTAATTTATTTAAATGATGGTAATGACAAAGAAAAAGTGTTTGAATAATCATAGTTGACTCCTATATGAGGTTTCCTCAACCAAAAAGACACCTAAAGATCCATTAGGCTCTCTACCTACAAAATCTATGAAACCATCCATATACCCTCATAAGTGTTTGGAAAACCCTTTATCTCCATATTCCCAATATCTAGAACAACCTGCTTCTCTGTCCCATCAACAACCATCACATTGCCTCTAGATTCATATGGTTCAGTACACAAAGACTTCATAATGAGGCAATAGGTGGTTACTCTTATTTCATCATGAAGATATTGTACGGTGATAGTTATATGTAAATTTTTTTATGTGAATAAAATTATTGATCCCTTTTTATAATAATAACTATTTTTCTCAAAATATGGAAATAATTTTATAAAAGTAACAAATATTAATAGTTCATATGTTTGGAATTTGAATAAACTAAAGATATGTTTCCTATTTTATTGTTATGGGATCTCCATAGATGATTCTACGGGATTATTTTGAATGATTCTAGGCTATTTGATGGATAATCCAATTACCCTTCTGATTATATTTTTTGATTGGATGAATATGCCTCAATATTAGAATAATGATGTAGTTGATTCCCATATAAAGGTAATTTTAATACATCATGGATCAATTTAATTATATTAGTTAATTAAATTCTAATAATTTTAAAACAAATCTTTTTTACAAATGTTATTCCACTTTACCATTGTTGATCTTATCACATGAAAGTAGAAAATGAAAAATTTGGGTAAGAAATGGAAATATTTTAAAATGTGATTATGAAATGAATTCAATGATACAGAAGAGATCAATGGTAGATGTTTGTTGATATCCATATCCATAAGAATCACATGGTATTGAAAAATATATTATTATATTAATATAATTTTACAGTTAAGGATATGACATTTTATACATTACTATTAAATTACATGTTATTTATTTCTGGTTGTTTCAAGAAAAATGCATCAATTTGAGAAAATCATATAATTACCATCACTAATGGTTCGAAGATTTTTTCTTAAAATATATCTACTATGGTAATATTTTAATTAGTTTAAATATTTAAAAGGTTACATTATCTGTTTCATATATTAAAATTTTTATTTATCTTTGTGTAATGAATTCAAGGAATTTAGGGAACAAACTATACTGAATAAAAATTTGTTTATATGTTCATATGAAATCCTATGGGAGTTATGTGAATGATCTATCCAAATAATTTGGGGGTATGAATTAATTTTCAACTATAATAACTTACTTACAGTTGTCACATTTTTAATATGTATTCCTTTAATTATGGATGATATTTTATTTATAGGTAAAAATAAAATAGCTATGGGATACCAATACCATGAAATCATTATTGGTCTCCTAGGATGATCAAATTGGTCAAGTCCTTAAGAAGGAGAATCCTAGATGTGTGAACGAGATGAGTTTGGGATGAGTACCTTCTGATGTGTTTGGTAGCTCACCAGGGATTTCAACTGCATCTAATCTTAGTTATAGTTACTCCCTATACCAAGATACTCAGAGGTAGTTTATAGAAATCAAAATCAAAATTTAGGAACATAGTATCACAATACAAAAATAAGGTTCTTATATACAGATGTAGGATGCGAATGTCATTTCTCCACAGAGAGAATTAATTAGTTTTTATCAAAAGATACTAGATGTGTTCCCTATGATATTGTGTCAATGGATGGTTTGAGTGTGGAGGTAAATCAAAAAACTTCCTAATAATTTTATACACTTATTTGTTTTAGGTTTAACTTTTAATTTAAATATATGTCACTATTTAATTTTCAAGAAAATTTTCAAATTCGTGCCTGTAGCAGGGAGTGGATATGAAGATAGAGACAATGTCGATATTAGTTCATCATGTAGTGATGATGTTCAGTGATGGTGATGTGTAACTAAATTTCTAATAGACTAACACAATGACATGGTGATACCAAAACCATGTTGTGGTTTGAGGTTAGTGTTTTTATACAAATCTGTTTATTTGACATTCAATTGAAACATTAGTTTTCTAAAACTCACATTTTATTCATTATCAACTTATATATTTCAATATTGATGAATTAGAATTGGTTTAAATTGTAACTATGTTTTCTAATATTTACATAAATGATTTTTCTATTTGTTTATATGTTTTATACATGTAGAATTGTTTTGTGTACAGTCTATATGTTTAATAAAATGACCAAGAGTATATTTTTTAATAAATTTTATTCAAAGTGGCGTTTCAATTTTCTATTTGATTTCTAAATGATTATAATTTTTTTTGATTTAATGGAATTCTTATCAAAGAGTGATTGGACGTGGGTTGGGGAGTATGATTTAATGTGTTTTATTGGTATTATTATTTAAATTATGATACGTTTCCACACTTCTATTTTCTAATTTCCTAGAAATCCTGGGTATCTAGGTGGTAGATCAAGAAATAATTGTTATGCAAGTCATGAAGAAACAATAAAAAGTATATTATTGGGAATGAAAATCTCAGGTTATAGGGAGTGCTACCCTAGTGAGGCTAGGTTTGAGAAATTTAGGAGGTTATTTTTAAGGAACTTCATCAATATGTCATAAGATAGTTCATCACGGGTATGTCTAGGATTGTATGATTAGACCCTATGACATTTCCCATGATATATAAAATTTGGCTTGTCTTTCTTATTATTGTGTGTTGATTACATTTTTAGTTACTTTATTTCTATTATTATATTTCTTTCCCCTGATTTTTATTATATTGAATATAGTCTTTCATCATTTTTGTTCCATTATCAATGATATTTATTAATTTTAATAAGAAAATAACTAGTTTACTTGTATATTTTAACAATATTTCTGTAATTATGTTATGTTTTCCTTAGTTTATACTTTGGTTACTTTTTATTTTTTTTATTTATTTTTATACTCATTTTGTTTTCAAATGGGATTTTATTTTATTAAATGAAAAAATATTTTAAAGAAATTTATGCTTTTATTTGGTTTCTCTTATTTATCTACCCTTTGTGCATGTATCTTGATATTTTTTTTAAATTTATATATATATATATATAGATTATAATATACCTTATTTAATTTTTATTTATATATGAAATTATTTATTTTAATATGGATTGAAGTCCAATGTGTATATTCAATATACTCTAATTTTATCAGTATTTTAATAGTTATATTTTGATATTGGCCTTGTTTTTTCTTTTTTGGATCTGTAGTTTTTTGTAGATGTAATTCTTTAAACATCAATATATAGCAGTGGTTTAAACTGTCACTATATTTAGTCATTTTTTTTGAGAAACTATTTAAGCCACTATATGTGGTCATTTTTTTTATAAGTGGTTTAAACCATCACTATATTTTATTAAGTTTAGTGATGGTTAACACTACCATAAATGTATAGATAGTTTTTAAGATGAAAAACCACAACTAAAAATGAAATAACCATTTCTATAAAAATGTTTTGCGACACTTCCTAGAAGACACTGTTAAATTGGAGAAACCTAAACAATTTGGATGTCGACACAAACTTTAGTGGTGGTTTTATAAAACTATTTTGGAAACTTTTGGGGTTGGTTTAAACAACTGCGAAATGAGAAAAACCACCAGTAGAATCTTATTATGTTGTAGTGTGAGTTCTATCTCTCTATATAAAAATCCATCACATCACTCTAGATATAAATACATTGATATCAGACATCACTTTATTTATGATAATATATAAAATTTATATATAACTATTGGGTTTATTAAAATAGATGAAAAAATAGTTTACATCTTCACTATAACATTAAACTCAAAGTGGTTTGATATTATAAAATGAAAAATAGGGATTATTGATTTAAAATTAAGATATTTAACTATTTGATTTACGCAGAAACAAATAAAATCCTCATGAATGGGTGAGGAAACATTCTCTATGAATACCAATTTTATTTTAAGGATCCTCTAAAATAGAATTAATGAATACTATTCCCTGAAACTTGGGCATACATGAGGAAACCAGGAAACTAATGATAGTCATTAAAATCAGTAAAAATTTGATTGTTAAAAATAAACTAATACCCTTAGGATAATTTTAATTTTTTTTATATATTATATTAATTATGTCATCTATCTATAAACAATCATATCGATCTTATCTATTTCTCATATCTATATTTCCCCTCAAGATAATATTTGATGCACTATAATTACTGAATATTCAATAATTTAAAATGATTGTGTATCAAAATCAACTAAGACCATTGAAAAATAGAATTCAATATGATCCTTTCACCTATCCTTGGATCTATTTATTAGAGGGTACCCTAATTTTTTTTAAATAGTGTATATATTTCTTTTATTCCTTTCATGAAATCCAAGTGCTAAATGTTCATTTTTTATTTAGTATACTCTTAAATCATTTAATATTCTACCATCAATCATATATCCCTCTAGTTTGATGATTTTAGGAGTATAGAAATCAATTATGGTAGAGTAATTAAAAAAATGTGGGTTTGATACCTCTTATTATACTATTTAAACTATAATTACCCATTAAAAATAGGATAAGTTCATTTTTATAATTATATTGTTATACCATATCACCTAGATATCATTTAAGAGATATTATCTATTATACTATCAATAACCATTTAAAAAATATATAGCTATCATTTATGATAAAAGGAAAGGGTATGTTTTTTCCCTCAAAAGGGTTTTCAAATATCTTGACGCCTCTCCTATTGGAGAATGTTTTTTCATCTTTCATCGACTCCCTAATGAAGATAATAAAGGATCAACATTGAAATTTTTTTGGGCCAATAGTTTTGTGTCCTCGAACCTGAATTTTATTTCTCTACAAGTTAGTGTAGACTATTCTAGTTCCTCACTAAGGGGATGATAAAAATATTAAACTTATAATAATTTTTTATCAAAGGATTCATCATTAGAATAAAATAATTTTATGTTGCATAATATATGTTTGATTATACCGCCACTATCACCTATTAGAAGCTTTGATTTAAAATTCTTCTTTATGAGCATTTAATTTCACATATCATACTTTCCCCCCTTCACAAAATTTATCCACTAACCAAGCTAGATCTATATTCTCCTATAATGAAAATACCCATTGATAAAAATGAATTTAAAATATACATGTAAAATATTATTTGGAGAATTTATGATCCATTGAAAAATGTATCAGAAAGCCTCAAACTTCTATGATTTATATTTTACTAGTCATTGATTCTATATTAATAAATCATGTGGACTTGTTGGACCTTTATAATAATAAGGATTCCAATCTAAATGAATTTGTTTCATTGTAGTACATATATTAAAACAAAAGGTATTCCCTAATAATTATAGTAAAGAAGAATAATAATGCACCATGGATATCAGGTTTTGAAAAAATAGAAATGGAAGGATTCACGGTTTTTATGGTCTCAATTTCCATATCATTCTCTTCATTCCAAACTCCCCAACTATCCTACTAAACATCATCAACCACTCTAATTTTGCACCAATTTGTTTTCACCCCCATCTATCTCTATAAAAACCTATCAAATCCTTCCTTTTACAAATATGTCACAAAATCCACTAGATTTTATTCTCATACATCCAAACCTTTTACATGCAACCCTATCTATAACTTAAAATGATACCACCTTATCCATTTCTTAGATATTTACTTATAAAACCAATTTTACTATTACAACTATTATGGATAACCATTACATTTTCCGAAATCCCTCCCATATCTTTATCATTAACTTGAATCTCCATTGCAGGATATCCTCCATTCACCTAACTAACAATTTCCCTGACCTCCTCATAAATTTTAGTGATACCTCCATTTCCCTTCCATTAATCTCCCAATATGTTCTTTTTTACCTCAAATGATCTTGATTTTATTTCACTCTCTTTTGGACCTACCTAAAACACACCTCATTCCATTTGAGGAATTTCATACTCCACTTCCATACCTTCCAAGTCATTAGAAAAATATTCCACACCTCTTGAAAACCACTTATCTTCTAAAATTCATCTGAACATCATCCAAGATCTTCTTTCCCCAACACCCCTACCACCCCCTACAAAACTTTCACCTGAGAAAACATTAATACATAGATAAAAAGTAGAAACCTATAATGTATCAATAAAAATTTGACAAAAAGATTACTAACACTTCTAATATGATATTTTAAAAACTAAAAAATATTTTTACTTCTTCCCATAGATCCCAAAAAACCAATCCTCATTTTAAATAATTACTCCTTTAAAACCTCCATTACATTTAGCATTTCTTGACCATATTTTTAATTTTCACTATAAATTTAGTATATGTTATCAAGAACTAGAAAAAAATTACAGTGATCACCTCAAGGAAAAATAAACATTGTTAAATCTCTACCAAGTCCATGAAACTAATCGAAAGGCCCTTGAATTAATTTACCAGTGTCTTAAAAACCTTTAGTTTTTTATTAAAAATTCTCTACCCACTGAATATTCATATTTTTACCTTTTTTATACATTATTTTATCTATGTTAGTACTATGTAATAGTAATTGTTTCATAGTTTATTTTTGATAATCACAAGGGGGGTAATTTAAAATAATAAAAATTCCTATTTAATAAAATAATGTATTTTTTAAAAATAAAATCCCAAATTTATGTAGTACTATCTTATGATGTCTTTTATTCTTCTAAAAGGGGTATACTATTTGGTGTTTCTTAGAATAATCTCTACTATTTTATCTATTTTGATAATCAAAACATAAGATTATTATTCCTTTAATTATTTTATTTGAAGGAGATATAGATATAGTTATAATAAAATTTTGAATCTTCTATATATAATTATGTAGATAATCATATTATCATGATGTATCAAAATATTGTGAGAAAATATACCAGTTAATTGATATATGATATTACACATTGAAACTGTATGCAATGATGAATAAATGATTTGGTTATATTAATGATATATATAAGTCATTAACCACCAGTGAAAACATATATAACAGTTGAAAATAAAATAATTCACCTCAACAATTAAAAAAAATTATTTTTCAATGAAAATTAACAATGATAGGTCAATAATTATTTAAATAATATATATGTAAATAAATAAAGTGTCAAATTCTATGTGTATCACAGAAGGACTTTAAAAAAAATAATGATGAATTATTAGAATAATATTCTTCATTAAATTATCTCAGTAATTATAGTATCATAATTCTATAGATGACAACAAATAGTATACTTAAAAAGGCGACATTTTTAGTGATCAATCTCTCAGTTCTTATGAAAAAATCGATGAGTTCCTATTTTTTAATAAAACACCCGATCACTATAAAATGATCTTATCCCTTGAAGACCAAGATCACTTATCTATGATTTTATTTACCTTTTTATCCACACCTATTTTGTTCTATTTTCTATCAGAAACACTCAATCCAAAAATGAATTAATCTTATTTAATATTTTCTATCACTAAATCCACTCTTCTATTTGATTAAACTAAGAATAATTTTATGAAAACTTAATGTAATATTTGATAACTGGTTATAATTAATGTAGGATAACAATATCTTGTTATAATATCTCCCTTTCCAATTTTAGGTTTTAATAAAATAATCTTAAGGGCTATAAGTTTGGAATATTTTATTTAATGATATGAGATATAAGGAATTATTAACTTAAACTACATTATCATTTACTATGTTCATCTATTTAAATGTTCATGTTGTGTATAGTTCAAAGAGTCTTTCATTTTATAAACTATATTTCATTTTAAATTTTCATATTCTATTATTAAATTATATTTTGAATAACATGGTTCTTTAAAATCACTAGTTAAAAAAATTCTAGAATTTATAGAATTTTCTTGTCAATAAAATTTTATTTAATTTTTTTTATATTTCAATACACTACATATTGAAATTTAAATTCATTAGACCGATATTTATATTATTTGTAAAATTAATATTTTTTTAACAATTAAATTATATATTATAAAAATAATATAAATATATTTATTAAATAAAATTATAACATAATCATAATATATTATAAATTAATAGCTACATTATAATTTTAAATATCATTACTATATCATATTTTCTCAATTCACCCCATCCTGACACTATATTTGACATCCCATAAGGCTTAAAATGAAAAATTAATTTCCCTAGGCTAGCACAAATTTTAATGGTTTCAATCATTATCATTTAAAAATGATTTCAACCTCATATACATAAATTAAAAAGACATAAAATTTCTTTAAAAAAATCATCATGGAGTATCCATACATTAGAAATTACATGATAAATGAAAAATATATATTTAATAGAATATACCAAATAAATAATAGTTATCATAAATTAAATGAACCAAAATAAAAGATTTATAAGATGCATAAAATATAAAAACATCCAAACATTGTATAACCCTTAAAATGTAAGAATAGATATACATGATTTATCAAAATAAAATAATAAGACAAAATTGAGGAGAAATAATGGATTAGGACCTTTATTATGCACATCTCAAAATAAAACCAAAATATTCCAAAAATATCACAAGAAACATGACCACCATTTGACCACTAGTTATCTACCACATATTATCAACACTATAAATCCATCCAAGGGACTACCGTACACCATCAAATGAGTGATACAATTTCTATTTACCTACACCATGGGTAACTTAGTCTATATAAACACCAAATTTTATATGTAAGGATTGAGTTCAAACTCAATATAATATATTCAAATATTCTATACATTTTATTTTATAATTAAAATCGCACATGATAGTTCAAAAATAAATAATAAAGTGATTATACATTTATAAGAGTACATAAATATAATAATTCAACACCTAATATATTTTATTTTAAAATAATGATATTTTTACAAATAAATAACACAAAATGGAGAACTAATATCATAAGAAAAAATAATTATTATACATCAAAATTTATTCATCATTAAACGACAACCAAGGTCTTAAAAAGATAATCCATGGAAAGAATCTAACAAAACTATCTCACTATTATGATTCAATTTTATCAGCACACAACCATCATAACCTGATTTATAATCAAAATGAGGGAACCCCACTCTCTAGGAAGAAATCCATTGATTAGGGTGCCAGTAAACTAAAATCATATTAGTATATCACTCATCACTATAAGCTCCATTCTATTATACAAAGATTTCAATGAAGTTATTTTAAAATCCAAATATAAAAGATCAATCAAATTTTTTTAAAACTCCCATTTCAATATATATACACCCTCTATAGAAACATCACCTATCATATTAATATAACATCAATCTATATAGATTATTCCAATATAGTAATAGGAGGCTAACAAAAAGAGTGTAAATAAAAATAAACATTTTTATTTCATATAAAAAACCTTTATACATTAAAACTGAATTTTGAACCATTAAATTAACCTTAAAAAATATTTAATAAATCATATAATCAATTGTAAAATCAAATATCCCTTTATAAAAATGTTTATTATTCTTTGATATAATTTGTATCAGCTTAAGATTTTAAAAAAGGAACATCATATTTGATAACATATATGGAATGAAACACCAATATTAAAAGAGAATGTAACACCTATATAATTTATGATATATTAATTTTTAAATAGATACAATATATTTTATATCTTACAATGCATGAAACATTGGGATTGAACAAAACACGATACTTTATTAAAATATTATTATATGAACATGTCCATTATAACCTAGCTTTTAAGATTGTAAGAATTAATAATAAAAAAACTATAAATATTATATGTTTTTAAAAAATATAAAATAAATTCAATGTTTATCTATTGATTATAAATAATATAAATCCATTTTAAATAGAAATAAATGTTTTATAAAAAACATATTTTTTTCTCAAAGGTGGATTAATCGTGCTTTGTACACATAATTAAATCTAATTTTTACAATTTAAAAAAAATTATTTATAAATATAAAAATTATTTTTTAAATATATATTTCAAAATCATCTTAGGGATGTTTTCTGAGAATTTTTTGAAAAGATTATTTTTTGATGAATAGTAAAAATACTGATTTTTATTGAGAACTACTTTTTCGTTTAAATTATTTACAAAGATAAATTTTATTTTAAAATTAAAATTAGTTAAATTATGTTATAATATAATTAATTTAGGCCATTAGAATCAATTTTATATTGAATTTTTATTTTAAAACATTCTATACTTATAAGAATTTTCTCTTTGGAAAACTGCTATTTCGTCGAGTCTACTGTTTAATTTTAAACTAAATATTTCAACTTATGTTAATTGAATTTATAAAAATGAATTAAATATTTGGAATAATAATAATTCATATTATATAATAAGTCCAATTTAATTTTTTACCATAATGATTAGTGAAAATAGTAAAAATTAATTACAGAATATATGGTAAAAATGGGTTTACTAGGGGGTAAACTAAGAAGAAAAGGGTTAAAATGACCTAAAACTCATCTAAAGGACATTTTATGGCCATATTTTAACCTTATAACATATAATGAGATATTTTTGGGCTTTTTATATTAGGAATTCATGGGTATCACTTTTCTTTTCAAAAATTCAATGTGTCTCCCCACCCCATCTTATAAAAGGCCACCCCCTCTCCTCCCTTATTCACATTAACAAAACCATTTAGTCCAAACAATAATACTCAAATAACTTCCTTATATACTTACCTGAATCCTATATTACTTGTTTTTATCATAAATTCAATCTATAAATTCTTTAGTTTAATCCTACATAGGTTTTATAAAGAAGACATAAAGTTTTAAACTGTGAATTTTAATCATACTTATTGTTCTAAATCATTATAATATTATTAAAATATGATAATATAATAATATATATATATAATATATATTAAGAAGTTATTATTTTAATTTAATATCCTATAGCTATATCCACTTCTATCAAATGGTGAAAGAAACTGTCGATTGTGTGTACGAAGGAGTCCCACTTCATGAACCGATGTAATTCGTTTTCCATTACCACATTTCAAGGATAGATATAATGATATATTTAACATATTTATATGATATTTATAAATTTTTTATATTTATATAAACATGGTATCACATACATAGTATTAGTTTCCTTTCCGTTGGGGATATGATAATGTCACTCATGTGTAAGACAGACTACAACCTCACGAAGCAATGTGACTCGTTTTTCACTTATGCTTTACATTAAAGGCAGAAAGATTAAATTTAATCAATATCTGTAGTTTTTATGATCTTACCATAATTATAGAAATATAATATCACATATAACTTATTAATTTCCAATATTTTGTAAAATAATAACGTCGCTCGTGCGTATATGTCGGCTACCACCTCCACACAGCGATGTGAAATATTTTTTATTTTATTTTTACACAGATGATAATAATGATATATTTTATTAATATAAATTATAAATATTAAATGATAATTATTCCATATTGGTTAATTTATCATTATTTTCCTTATTTTACATCTGTCGATATATGTAACACCGCATGCTTCCATGATACGTTTCAATTTGAATAATTCAATAACTTGCATTGTAGGCAACTTCGAGATTCTAACACACCACAACCAATCAAACTAGCCGTTATGAATAGTAATACCAAATTTTTTAAATTTTATAAAATTTATCTATCAAAATGGTCTTCATTTTTGGATTTGGAATATTGAAATTAAGTTAGGTTGAATTTTTGGTATTTTTCTAAAAACTTTCACTTTTTGATGAATAATGAAAAACGCTGCGTTATTGTTTAAAACTGATATTTTTTAAATAATTAATTATTTTATTTAAATTTATTTTAGGTCAAAATAGATACATAATACCTATATATGTTCAATGTAATTCATTGGAGTCATTTTTTAATAATATTATATATATAAAATTTTATTGAACGTTTCACCGTCTTTTACCCACCTCCTAGTAGTATTTGAAAATTCGTATAAAACATAATTTTACCGCTTCTGTGAGTGGAATTTCAAAAATACAATAGACATGGTAGATATCATTAAGAAAAATATGGTTTAATAAGATGAAAATAATTTTTGGTGAATAGTAACTTTTTACTTTTATTTACCACGGTTAAAAGTAAATAGGGTAATTAAGGGTAAAAAAGATATTATTGTTACCCTAACACATGTCCTAATTCTATTGGATAAGTGTAATTCGACCAAAAACAACCTTATGAATAAAATATGACTTTTTAGGTCCACTTGGATTAGATTAGGACATTTATTATTATTTTATTTAAAGAAGAGTTAAAAGAGTTAAAATCAAAGTTTAATAACTAAACCATTTTCAATATAAAATTATACATAAGATAAATTCCACTATAAATATTAATTATAAAGATAAAGAAATTTAATACATAATTATAATTTATTTATAATTTTTATACATTAAATAATTTAATTTATTTATGACACAATGATGACACAATAATCACCTTAATAATGAAATATTAAAATAATTGATATTATAAATATCCAAATAAATGTATTTTGAGACTTTTGATGAATGAAACTAATTTTATAAGTAAATATGACATTTTATTATTTAACATATGAATTTATTTCGAAGTAATAATTTTTTTAGGACTTTAACAAAAATCATTTATTAAATAATGTCAAAGTTGACATAATTGAGTTTTTAAAAAAAATATTATATTATTGGTTGATATAATATTCATAAATGTATAAGGTTCATCCAAAAAGACTTAATAATATTATATATGTTATTAATTAACCTATTGGGGTTCTCTTGGAAGTTTATAGTAAGTTTATTAACCATATAATATAAAAATAGAAAGAGACATGGTAAATGTCAAACTATTTAACTAAGAGTTAAATCTAAAAGACAATGTTAATATGGTGACCCAAAACTATCTAAAACCTATTGGTTGAGTATTTTTAGACCTAAACACACCTTATCCTAGAAATAAATTATTTTGGAGCCATTAGAAACCGAAAATGATTTTATTATAAAATAATATTTCAATATTTTCATAAGGTGCCCCTCACCCCTCTTATAAAAGGGAACTTCCCATTATCTTAATTTCACACCTCCAAAGCCTTTTGGATCGGCCAAATCCTACCCAAATATCCTTAAAAACTTTCTACCTTCATCCTAGAGGCCTTTATTTAGTCATAAATCCATCCTAAAGAGCCCTTTTGATCAAATCAAAAGGAAGAACCCGAAGAAGAGGTAGATATTTCATCACCTCTTTCAAGTTATTTTCTTCTTCTATTTCCTATTTCTTGGTTGTTTCCATAATAAAATAATAAATCCAGTATATTATATATACTATGATGTTATTATAAAAATTTTTCAGCCATATTCATTAGTCTATCCATCCTATAAATAAAAAGTCACCATACATGCGTACGTACGAATTACCGTCTCCACATCGTGGTGTAGTTTATTATTCAAACACTTAATCATTTGGATGGGTATATATATGAGTATAAATGATGCGAATAATAAATATAACTTGATAATTATTATATATATATGATATACCATACAATTATATATGATTTTAATACCAAAAGAATGATATAGTCTCTTGTGCGTTTGTACGGATTACCGTCTCCACGAACACGATAAGATTCATTACCCATCGTAATAATTCAAGAATAATTTTCATTTTATGATTAAAAATAATGTTTATGAAAATAATATCATTCTGTATATGAATCAAATACATCATATCCATAACAAACATGGCTTATGTAACTAAGCATATAATGGAAAATGAATCAGTTAACACCCGAAACGATGATAGTACTAAAATATCACTAAAAAATCAATATTATAAGATTATATATGATATTATATTAATGTATATGGTTATTGTATAATTTAATAAAAATTATTTTACCATTATACAGAAGTTTATCCTACCCTCGGACAATGAAATGTACAAGGAAAGGGTTAATTTCCCAATCACTTTATTATCCGAGGTTGTTTTTACGTAAGTATCTACTGAGACTTATTTATCATCCACATACATGTTTCTTAAAAATGTATTCAAAAACATTTTTACTATTTACTTGACTATGGTTTAAAGTCATTTATACCCTTTTTTGACTTTTCGTAAAATTTTTTGAAAGGAATCTTTCTGTCATTTTCCAAACAAGGTACCTTATGTCCTTTTTGACAAAATTAATGTAATAATGTTTTTTTAACTTATACAGCTAGTGCAGCTATTTTCCACTATTATAAAATTGTCTAAGTTTTCCTTACAAGATTATAAGAATATTTTCAAAATAAATTTTTTCTTTTATAATTATATGGATTTTAAATGATTTCAAAATAGAAAGATATATTTCTCTAATAAAAAGTTTTGATTTCATCTATGTCAACATACTTCGATGGGTTGTGAGTTTATTTGAAGTTGATTTATTATGATAAAACAATTCCATTTTGTATTGAAGGTTTTTTGATATGTTTGAATGTGGATGTTTTATTTTTATTTCATTCATGGTTTATGAATAAAGTATTGACATTTCGTATGCTAGTTTTAATACGAATTTTTATGTTATGTTTAAAGCTTTTCATATGAGGAATGCATTGGACTTAGTAAGTGACGGATGGAGCCCACTATAGCTCCTCGATGCATAAGTCGGTCTCATGAGAAAAAATTGTGTCTTGGAACATGGCATTGAAAAAATATTATTTGTAGTCTTCGCACATGGCCTTGACTATGTGGTTATGAAGTTTGGAATTATGCATTCTATCATTATGAATGTGGATATTGATATTGCATGTGATTATTCGACTACTAGAATATCCATGTGAATAAGTAAATGGAATTATTTGATTTTATCTTTTCCATATTATGATGATGTTCAATTTTAAAAGGATTTTGTTTTATTTTTACATTGATTTAAATGTTTATGCTTATTTATGAAAGTTTCTGCTATATTGTTATCCTCACTGAGAATATGAGCTCACCCATTTCTATGTTTTATTTTTTCCCCTAGATGCGAAGAAGTATATCATGACTGACCTGCAGGGACAGTCTAAGGGATATGAGTGTGTCCTATGGAGGCTATGTTTTTGCAGTTTTTCATTTTATAATGTAATGTAAAACTTATGAATGTGTCTAGTATTTTCAAGGATACTAAACTAACCGTTCTTTCAAGACTTGATCTTTTGTGATCATGCCAATGTTATTTAATAATGAACCAACTCTGGTTAACTAGGATCGGGGGAATTATAGTTGGTATCATAGGAAGTTTAGTAAAAACCTTGGAAGCTAGATTTAGAAAATCTCTAATTAGAGAACATTATCCTACGATAGACTTTCAGGATCAGTATAAAATAATTTCCTATAATTTTGGTACTGTAGAGATTTTATTATTTTCCTAAGAAATATATCCCTGTCTGGATACGAGTTGGTATAGGCATCTCTAGCACAGATGTACCTAGTGGTAAACCCCAAAAACACCGCTTTGAGCTAGACTCGAATGGGAACTAGTGCAAAACAATGGGCCTTACTGCACTCTTTTTGAAGACACTCATGGGGGATATGCTTAGGATAATTCTCATTTTATTTACAAACCATTATGATGGGTTTATGAGTATATAATTCCTAAAAAAAACATTTTTATGATTATGGATTATATTCATAAACTATTCAATTTATGTTAAGTGTTTTACAAGTTTGAATTTATGTATTGTGATTCATAAACTAATCTAGTGTATGCCATTGTTTAGAAATGACGCCTAGTGGAAGGAATGGAAACTGTATCAACACACATAAGCCATGTAGAGATTTCCCTCCTACGCAAGATAATTATAGTGCAACTGGTGAAGTAACTCATGCTGGTCAGCTTATCACTATACTGGGACAACTCACTCAGGTTATGAATAATAACCTTACCCGTATGGAGAACCCTGATCCACAATGCAGAGGATCAATGATAGAAGGATTCATGATGCAACAACCACCAAAATTAAATGTTAGTATATATACATTAGTAGCTGAGAAATGGATAAATTCCTTATATAAAATATTTCATCATTTAGGGAGTAGTGAAAGGGAAAAGGTTATCATGGTAATTTATCACCTCATGGGAGATAAAGATCAATGGTGTCCATTGATTCAAAATACAAAGGAATATGATGAAGTATCAAATATGGAATGGAGGGAGTTTAAAGATATTTTCTTAGAAAAATAAATTCCTTATAACCATTGAGCGGATATGGAAAGACAATTTTTGAGTCTGAGGCAAAAAGAGGATGAGAATGTTGCAAAAAATAAGGGTAACTTTACAAGGTTATCAAGGAATGTAGCATATTATATACGTAACCCAAGGAGTAAGATTGATCAATTATTTGATGGGTTAGAACCATTTCTTCATCGATAATTAGTTTCACAATCATTCTCATCATTCAATGATATTTTCTCTTATGCTATTATGAAATAAAAAGAATTCACTAAGTCTTATAACTTTAAAGAAAAGTAGGATAAAAAGATATCTGTTGAACACTCTATAAAGGGAAATAAGGGGAATAAGGGAAAAGTTGAATATCCATCCTACAGTAATTGTGGGAAGAATCACCCTGATACTTTCATGTAGGGAATGGGATTCTATTACAAGTGTGGTGAAAAATGCCACCAAGATAATGATTTCAAGGGGAAGAAAGAGGATGTCAATATTGTGTGCTATAATTATAGAGAAAAGGGGAATTATGCAAAAGAATATCCTAATCACCAAGGGAACTTACTTTAGAAACGTCCAAGGTAGAAAGAACAAGCTTATTCTATCACTACTACTAAGTTTAAAGCTTCGAATGATGTGGTGGAAGGTAATTTAATGGTTTCCTCAAGTTTAGAAAATGATTTATTTGATTCTGGATCATCTCATTTTTTCAGAACTTCTAATTTTGATAAGAAAATTAGATATTTTCAATTTGACTTAACAAGGGAGTTGTCAGTCAAAAATCATAGGGGAAGTTTCATCGCAACAAAGTTTTGTGGTTTAGTTCCCATTAGAGAATATAAATGTTCTTTATCTATAGATCTCATCATCATACCCATGATTTAATTTGATATAATCCTAGAAATGGATTGGCTTTCAGACCATGATGTGAAAATTTATTTTAAGAAGAAGGAGGTTTAAATTTTTGATGATGATAAAGAATATCTTATCTTTAGAGTAGAAAATTTACCACCAGATTCTTATCTAGATCCACCCCCAGTAGCTCTACTAAGTTAAATTATTGGGGAGGAAGAGAATGAAATAAATATGGGTGATGAAAAGAATGTTTGAATATAGGATATACCTATTGTGCAAGAATATGTTGATGTGTTTCTAGAGGATTTACTTGGACATCCTTCAGAATGAGAAATTAAGTTTTCCATTGATTTAATTCCTGTTTCAAGACCCATATTGAAGACCCCTTATAGAATGGCCACTGTGGAATTAGTGGAACTAAAGAAACAACTAGAGGAATTGAGTAATAAGGAATTTATTCACCCTAGTGTCTCTCCATGGGGATCCCCTTTCCTTTTTGTTAAGAAATAATATGAATATATGAGGTTGTGCATTGACTACAGGGAGATCAATTCTATGATAATAAAGAACAAGTATCCCCTACCTTGCATTGATTATTTATTTGATCATCTTCATAGAGCTTAATATTTTTCAAAGATTGACCTTCTATATCAGTATCATCAGTTGTGTGTGAAGTAGGAAGACATTCCAAAGACAGAATTTTGAACCAGGTACGGGCATTATGAGTTTACAGTAATGCGTTTTGGGATGACTAATGCACCCTCTATTTTCATGGATCTAATGAATAGAGTTTTCAAGGAATATATTGATGAGTTTTTAGTGGTATTTATTGATGATATCCTGGTATAGTTCAAAAGCTATGGAGATCATGAAAATCACTTGCGCACCATTCTGAAAACCCTCAGAAGAAATGAATTATATGGGAAGATGAGGAAGTGTGAATTCTAGATTCAAGAGATTTATTTTCATGTCTATATTGTCTCTAAGGATGGAATATATGTTGATCCTTCAAAGACCACGGAAATCCAAGAATGGCCAGCATCGATGCGTATAACTGAGTTACGTAGTTTTATTGGTTTAGCAGGTTATTATCAGTATTTTTTTCAGAATTTTTCCTGATTGGCTAACCCTTTAACCAAGCTCAGATATAAAGGGGTTTAATTTGTTTGGACAAAAGAGTGTGAAGAATGTTTTGAAGAACTGGAGAGAATATTCGTCAAAGCTCCTATCTTGAATCTACCATCAGGGAATGATGGGTTTGTTATTTATAGTGATTCTTCAATGAAAGGACTTGGTTGTGTCCTTATGCAGAATGATAGTGTCATTTACTATGCATCACAACAGCTAAAAAATTAGGAGAAAAACTATCCTAGTCACGATCTTAAGTTAGCAGCTGTAATATTTTCTCTTAAAATTTCGAGACAATATCTCTTTGGTAAAAAATGTGAGATTTATACTGATTAAAAGAGTTTGAAGTATATTTTATCATAAAAATAACTCAATATGAGGCAAAGGCGATGGCTGGAACTACTGAAGGATTATTATTGCACAATACACTACTACATAGGGAAAAAAAATAAGGTTGCAAATGCTTTGAGTAGAAATGATCATGGAGTTTTGAACAAGATGAGAGTTGAAAGGGAACCTATTTTCATGGATCTAGTGAAAATGGATATGGGAATAATCATGGAAGGTGAAACATCAATACTTTTTCAAATGGTTTCCAAACCAACTTTACTAGAAAGGTTAAAAAGTTCTCAGGCTGATGGTGAGGAGCTTCAAAAGAAGATTAAAGCTGTGAATGATGGGAGATTGAGTGACTTCATATATGAAGATGGGATTTTGAAATTTGGGAAGAGTCATTGTGTTCCCGATTTACTGGATCTAAAATGGGAATTTTTAGATGATGCTCATAGCTCCAATTTCTCTATAGAGCATGGTAGCACCAAGATGTATAGAGATTTGAAAGAACATTTTCGGTGGGGCAAAATGAAGAGGGAGATTACTGATTTTGTGTCAAGATGTATGGTTTCTCAACAAGTGAATGCTGGATGGAAACAACCTAGAGGAGTCATGCAACCTCTTCCCATAACTGAGTGGAAATTGGATAATATTACGATGGACTTTGTCATGGGGCTACCAAAGACTCCTAGAAGGAATGATGAAATATGGTTCATTATTGATCGTCTTACCAAGTCAGAAAATTTTCATTCTATAAGAGAAGATTTAACACTTGAACGTCTAGCAATACTATATATTGATGAAGTTTTAAGAATTCATGGAGTACCCTTATTAATTTTTTCTGATCATGATCCCCATTTTACATCAAGATTCTGGAAAAGTCTTAAGAAAGGCTTGGAAACTAAAATTCATTTGAGCACTACCTACCACCCTCAAACTAATGGACAATCAGAATGGACTATTCAAAACATATAAGAAATGTTGAGATCTTTCTAACTTGACTTTCAAGGCATGTGAGATCAATATTTACCTCTGTTAGAATTTTCCTATAACAATAGGTTCCATTAAAGTATTTAGATGACACCATATGAAGCGTTATATGGAAAGTGATGTTGCACACCAACTTGTTGGGATGATGTTGGTGAAAGAAAACTCGTAGGACCAAAACATATTGAGGAAAAAATGGAAAAGGTGATGGTTATCCAAACCCATATCAAAGTAGCACAAAGTAGGAAAAAGAGCTATACCAATAACTGAAGGAAGGATTTGGAATTTCAGGTAGGTGATCATGTTTTCTTGAAGGTATCTCCATTGAAGGTTGTTATAAATTTCGGTAAGATGGTTAAATTTAGTCCCAGGTACATCGGACCTTTCAAAATTCTAGAACTAATTGGAGTTTTAGCTTATAGTTTGGAAATGCCTCCAAGTCTCTCTAAAGTTCATGATGTGTTCCACGTATCACTATTGAGAAAATACATGCATGAAATAATGCATGTACACACCTATGAGAAAATTGAACTGGAACCTGATCTGTTTTATTGTGAAGAGCCTGTCAAAATTCTTGATACAAGAGAACAAGTGCTGAGAAACCAGATGACTTTTCTGGTAAAAGTTCATGGAGAAACCATAAGATGGAAGAGGCAACGTGGGAACCAGAGGAACTTATGATTAAAAACCACCCAAATTTTTGTGTGTGGTAGTATTATAGAAATTTTTAGGATGGAATTATTTGAAGTATGGAATAATGTAACACCCCAAGCTTCCATGATACAGTTCCCTTTGAATAATGCAATCGCTTGCATTGTACAAAACTTCGAGATTCTAAAACACTACAACCAATCAAACTAGCCATTATGAATAGTAATAACCACTTTTTAAAATTTTATAAAATTTATATATCAAAATTGACTTCATTTTTGGATTCATAATATTGAAATTATCTTAGGGTGAATTTTCGGTATTTTTCTCAAAACATTCAATTTGTGATGAATAGTGAAAAACACTGCGTTATTGTTTAAAACTGACTTTTTATTTAAATAATTAATTATTTTATTTAAATTTATTTTAGGTAAAAATAGATACATAATACCTATATATGTTCAGTGGAATTCATTAGAGTCATTTTGTAATAATATTAGATATATAAAATTTTATTGAAATTTTCACCATCTTTTACCCACCATGTAGAAAAATTTGAAAATTCACATAAAACTTAATTTTACCACTTATGTGAGTGGAATTTCAAAAATCCAAGAGACACGGTTGATATCAATAAGAAAAATTTGGTTCAATAAGATGAAAATAATTTTTGGTGAATAGTAACTTTTTACTTTTATTTAACACGATTAAAAATAAATAGGGTAATTAAGGGTAAAATGATATTATTATTACCCTAACACATGTCCTAATTCTATTGGATAAGTTTAATTAGACCAAAAACAACCTTATGAATAAAATATGACCCTTTAGGTCCACTTGGATTAGATTAGGACATTTATTATTATTTTATTTAAAGAAGAGTTAAAAGAGTTAAAATCAAAGTTTAATAACTAAACCATTTTTAATATAGGGTTATACATAAGATAAATTTGACAATAACTATTAATTATAAAGATAAAAATATTTCCTACACAATCAAATATTATTTATAATTTTTAGATATTAAATAATTTAATTTATTTATGACACAATGATGACGTAGTAATTTCCTTAATAATAAAATAATAAAATAATTGATATTATAAATATCCAAATAAATGTAATTTGAGTCTTTTGATGAATTAAACTAATTTCATAGTTTAATATGAAATTCTAGTATTGAACATATGAATTTATTTCGAAGTAATAAAGTTTTTAGGACTTTAAAAAAAATTATTTATTAAATAATGACAAAATTGACACACTTGAGTTAAAAAATATAATATTATTGGGTGATATAATATTCTTAAAAATCTAAGGTTCTGCCAAAGGGAATTAATAATATTATATATGTCATTAATGAACCTATAGGGGTTCTATTGGTAGTTTATAGTATGTTTATTAACCATATAATATAAAAATACAAAGAGACATGGTAAATGTCAAACTGTTTAACTAAGAGTTAAATCTAAAGGATAAGGTTAATATGGTGACCCAAATCTATATAAAACCTATTGGTTGAGTTTTTTTAGAACTATCCACACCCTATAATCGAAATAAATTATTTTTAATCCATTAGAAATAGAAAATGATTTTATTATAAAATAATATTTCAATATTTTCCTATGGTTCCCCTCACCCCTCTTATAAAAGGGCACTTCCCATTCTCTCAATTTCACACCTCCAAAGACTATTTGATCACCCAAACCCTACCCAAATATCCTCCAAACCTTCCTCCCTTAATCTTAGAGGGCTTATTTTAGTCAGAAATCTAACCTAAGGATCCCTTTTGATCAAATCAAAAGAAAGAACCCGAAGAAGAGGTAAATATTTCATCACCTCTTTCAAGTTCTTTTCTTCTTCCACTTCCTCTTTCTTTGTTGTTTCAATTATAAAATAATATCTCCAATATATTCTATATATTTTTATGTTATTATAAAAATGGTACAACCATATTCATTATTATATCCATCCTATAAATGACAATGTCACCATACGTGCGTACGTACGGATTACCATCTCCACGTCGTGGTGTAGTTTGTTATTCAAACACTTCATCTTTTGGATGGGTATAATAATGAGTTTAAATTATGTAAATAATAAATATAACATGATAATAATTCTTTATATATGATATACCATCCCATTATATATGATTTTAATATCAAAATAATGATATTGTCGCTCGTGCGTACGTACAGATTACCGTCTCCATTAACGCAATGAGATTCATTCACTATTGTAATCATTTGAGAATACTTTTCATTTTATGATTAAAAATAATTTTTATGAACATAATATCATTCTGTATATGAATCAAATACATCCTATCCATAATAAACATGGCTTACATAACCAAGTATATAAAAAAAAACGAACCAGTTGACACCCAAAACGTTGATACTACTAAAACATCATTAACAAATAAATATTAGAAGATCATATATGATATCATATTAATTTATATGGTTATTGTATAATTTAATAACAATTATTTCACCATTATACAGGAGTTTAACCTACCCTCAACTAATGAAAAGTACAAGGTAAGGGTTAATTTCACAATCTCTTTATTATCTGATGTTGTTTTTACGTATCTACTGGGACATATTTATCATCCACATCTATGTTTCTTAAAAATATTTTCCAAAACAATCTTTACTATTTACTAGACTATGGGTTAAATTCATTTATACCCTTGTTTTAATTTTTATAAAATGGGTTTAAACGAATCCTTCTGTCGTTTTCTGAACAAGGTACCGTATGAACTTTATGACAAAATTAAGGTAAGAATTTTTTTTTAACTTATACGGCAGGTGCAGATATTTTCCACCGTTATAACATCATATAATTTTCCCTTAAAATATTATAATAATATTTTCAAAATAAATTATTACTTTTATAATTATATGACTTTTAAATGATTTCAATATAGAAAGATATATTTCTTTAAAAAAAAGTTTTGATTTCATCTATGTCAACATCATTTGATGGATTGTGAGTTTATTTGATGTTGATTTGTTATGATACAAAACTTCCATATTGTATTGAAGGTTTTGTGATATTTTTGACTATAGATGTTTTATTTTTATACCATTCATGTTTTACGAATAAAGTATTTAGATTTCATATGCTAGTTTTAATATGAATGTTTATGTTATGTTTAAAACTTTTCATATAAGGAATGCATTGGACTTAGTATGTGAAGGGTGCAGACCGATATAGCTCCTAGATTCATCAGTAGGTCTCATGAGACAAACTAGTGTCTTGCCACAAGGCCTTTACAAAATCGTATTTGTAGTCTTGGAACAAGGCCTTGACTATGTGGTCATGAAGTCTGGCATTATACATTCCATCATTATGAAAGTGAATATTGATATTTCATGTGATTATTGGACTAGTAGAATATCCATGTGAATAATTAAATGAAATTATTTGATTTTATCTTTTACATATTATGCTGAAGTTCAAGTTTAAAAGGATTTTCTTTTAGTATTACATTTCCTTAAATGTTTATTCTTATTTATGAAAGTTTCTGCTATATTGTTATCTCTAATGAGCATATGAGCTCACCCCTTTCTATGTTTTTCCTAGGATGAGAAGAATTATATTAAGACTAACCTGCATTGATAGTCTAAGGGATATTAGTGTGGCCTATGGAGACTATGTTGTTATATTTTTTCATTCTATAATGTAATGTAAAACTTATTAATGTATCTAGTATTTCCAAAGATACTAAACTGATTGGTCTTTTGAGACTTGATCTTTTTTTATCATGCCAATGTTATGTAATAATGCACCGAATCTAGGTAACTAGGGGCTGGGAGTTATAATAGAAATAAAAATAACATTCATGCATTTGTATGGCATACCGTCTCAATGAAAAGTGTAATCTTTTTCTGTTTTCAAATATAATATTTTAATATAAATACATATATAATTAATATATATTATATTTATATCATCGTTAAAATTATTTATATTATTTAACCACGATCAAATAAAAGGGACCAAAATTACTGAACTAAAACATGTATGAAAAACAAAGCAATTATCACCTAAAACATTGATTTTAACAAAGAATTGTAAATAAATGGGTGGTAAAAGAATAAAATAATAATATATGGAATGAGAAAAATTATTATGGTTATTTAATATATTTATAACAAAACTATATTTAGTATACTATAGTTTAATACACTTACCTAGGAAGTCGAACAAGATTTAAGGGTTTCTTATCTCACTTTTACTTTTGTGATACATACACCATATTCACCACTTATTCCTTTTAATTGTGTATATAATACCTATTTTATATGTTGTTAAATTAATCCATTTGTCTTATGATATTTACAGTTTCATTTTATGATTATTTATTCTATGTGGATAATGATTTAGAAGTTACCAATGTTGGAAGGGTTTATTTCACAACCTCATCAATGTTTGGGATTATTTTTGTTTAAGTAAACCTTGGGAGAATTATTTTTTATTTATATTTTAACAAAATATATTTTCATCTAATTTGGTTATTCATTAACTTTTTCAATTAATAGTATCATTTTTTCACTCTTTGGCACTTAAAATGGTTGAAAAAATGTTTTTAAAAAAATCCAAATTTAATTATCTCTTCGGTTGAAAATATTCTTTTCATAAAAATGCATGTTTTATAATTTTTTTTTATCTTTTTACAAATAATTTATTTGAAAATTTTTTCCCTTTTTTATTTTATTCAAGTTTTTAAAGAAATATTCATTTGTTTTTCAAAACAAGTACTATTTTTATTTTACTGAAAATATGAAAGGAATATTTGTTTTAATATGTACAACATGAATAGAAATTTCTGCCATCAAAACCACTCAATGTTTCAAATCTTATTTTAAATTTATTAGAAGTTTATTTTAAAGGAAAATTATTTTCAATACATTTTGCGAACAATTTGTTTATTTATTTTAAAGTTGAAAAGGATATTTTCCTCAAAAATGTTTTTAATGACATTTTTGTGGTATTTCGATTCATCAATAACATTATCCCTTTCTTATACTTATGATCTACTAAGGATATGTTGTATTCATATCATATTTATTATTTATTTGGATGTTTTTTGGTAAGTTTAAATAAGTTTTATATAATTTTATTATCATTCACCATATTACTCTTGATGGTTTATGATTATTTTTATTTGATTGGGCTAACTATACATATTTTATATGTTTTTTAAGTAAGAATATTTATGTTGATTATGTTTTAGCAATTTCATATGAGGAATTAATTTGACCTAGTAAGTGAAGTGTGGGTCCTAGTTATAGATATATCCTCGATTCATCAACAGGTCTCATGAGACAAATTAATTTGTCAAATTAGATAGGTTTCTACCCACATATTTAAACTATCTTATAAAAGGTCTTGAAAGTATATTTCATATGTACAACATTATTCATTACCTCCTTATGAGATAAACTATAAATGTCCTGTGATTATTTTATTTTTTAGAATACCCATGTATACAGTTCAATCTCAAGTGATTATTTATATGGATTTGTTGGATCATCATTTATTTCTTCCTAATTATACTCAGTTTATTGATTAAATGCGATTTGTTTTAGTTATTTACCTTAAAATATTGATTAGGCTTATTTATTCATGATAGCTCTCACTGCATACTTAACTTATCTAAGCATCTGATCTCACCCATTTCTAATTTTTTTTTACTTAGGATACCAAGAATTTTTTTATGGTCGATATTTAGGGATACTCTATGATGAATAATGTAATTCTCAAAGAAATCACTTATATGGGTTTTACATTTTCAACTACAAAGTGAATTTAATATTTATATCTATTTTACCAATACTACTAAACTATTTGGTCCTTTAGTATGTTATTCCTTATATCTTATGACAATTTAATAAAGTAAAAACCAGCCCTAGGATACCAGAGTTGGGATTATTACATTATTTATAGCTAAAATTATGCACAATTTTTGGAAAACCCATTGACATCACCTATATTTACCAAATAAGTAGATAAATTATTAAAACCATCTAGTATATATTATTTAAAGGATAATTATAATGATAATATATTAATTTAAAATTTCCAAGCACTAATGACCAACTATACATGTCTTAAAAAGAAGCTATTATAATCCTATACTAGTAACTGTTATTATAATAAAACTTAATCAGTGATAAATAGTTATCATATGAACCTATAAATATAAAAAGAACTAAGTATATATTAAATAATTTGAATAGCACATTTCATCTAACCATATATCTGTAGAAGGTATGTAAAAGAAAATATCAACTAAGTACCCATATATTTCAGAAAATTCTTTCAAAATAAAGAGGCAATGTTAGGGTCATTATTAGAAAAAATGGAGAAGGGAACTCTATTAATTTTTTTATAAATATAATTTCACAATATTTTATATATTTAATCACTTTTTAATGGAAAAGAAATGAGTTTCTTTGGTATACCAATCAATGACCAATCATATTACATTACTTCTATGAGAAGGTTAATCTAATAAAAACCAAAAGTACATTGATACCTCATCCCACTTATATGTAGGAATCAAAGTGGTTGTGACAAACTACTGGGATTATGATAATAAAACCTTACTTAATGAAAAGTGGGATAACATGAAACAAATTCAGTAATATATCTTAGTAATGTGACATCAATTATCTACCTTATCCCGCACCATAAATATAAATTTTTTATATCATAATATATCTTGTTAATACTTTGGTGGATAAAAAACTAGAAAATTTGATATATAATATAAATTTACACCTTAATAAAAGAGGAATTACTTAACACTTCCTAAAATAAAAAATTAACTTAGAATACTGAGTCAATTAACCATGGTTTCACAACCTTTTTAAATTCTACTTATTCATTTTCATTTAGAATCCAAAATATGTTCTAATGGAGTTAAATTTATTAATTAAATAATATATTTCATAATTTGTAGGATATTATATTATACACTTACTTTATATAAAAATTAAACTTTATAAAAAGGCTCATGAACTATCACATATCTCAATATTCTTTCACTACTAGTAATGGTAGATTATTACAAAGAGAATAAAAAAATACCTTCACCAATAGTATAATAAAAATAAAAATAAAAGGACAATAAGTGTTCAACCTATCACATTAATCTCATATTCAAATAATTCAAATATAAAATATACTTATGACTATTGTTATATATATAAATAGTGAATTTACCTTGAAATAAAAATCCTCACAAACATTTCAATACATACATCATTACCACTGTCTTGATTTCATGGGTTGGTTAATTCCTTCAATGTGAGAAAAATTAGAAAGAACCATTCAATTTCACATGATAATTCATTATAATAATGCGTCCCATGACCATACCTGGGGTTTTAAAGTGAACTATATAATCTTTTACAAGTTAGGGTAGAACAAACTTAGAATAAAAATTCATCCTCTTCTTCAATTCCTCAAATGATTTATGACATTCATTTATCCATCGAAACATCCATTAATTATATTTAAAAACCATCATGGGATATTTAAAGTGTGAAAAATTATGAACAAATTTCATATTCTACCTCACGCAATGAAATAAATTTACGATTTCAAAAAAAATAAGGATTATCACAAGGGATCATAATTTTAACCTTCATAGGATCCACCAATATAGATTTCTTTGGAACCACATGACCTTGAAATATAACTTAATAAATCCATAATAAATATTTATATAGTTTATTATAAACAAATATATCATTAAAATTCCCTAAAATTATATATATATATGATCTTAATGATCTTACATTTACCTATAGTAAACAAAAAATATCATTCAAAAATACTCAAACAGTGGTTTTGATGTATGTATTAATGATACTTTTCAATAATTCAAAAAACAAATAGGAGTATTCATGGTCCCAAAGGGGATCATTAGGTATTGATAATATACATATGTTCTATGGGAACTAGTCTTTATAATATTTTAATCTTTCACCCTCAAAAGGTGGTATCCTATACAATGGTTAATTTTTTACAACAACCTCACTCTTGTGAGATAACTAAAGATGTATTTAATATTAAGAAAAGGGTATTTATTATTTTTAAACTTTAGATTAATATTTTTGTAATTGATATAGTGGAAAATGATTCCATCTTCCTTATTTGAAAATAGATTTGTTTCTTTATACGGTGACCCAACCAAGTGAATAAGACCCTTTACATCATGGTATTATAACTTATCTTTCATCTCTTTAAATTCAACTAGAGATATTTGATATGATTATAAACACATATGACTTTTACTTGTAAAAAATTAGTTGATAATTCTACTTTCCTTTCTATAGGTTTCCTAGATAAATCATTAGGGAAAATATACAGGTGTCTGTTCACTACCTCATGAAGTTTAACTCCTGTAGTTACCTCTTTAGAATCTAATGGAAAAAATGATTACTGATAAGTTATAGTCCCTATATCCCATATAATATTCCCTACTATACCTAATTTTGGGTCCCATTAACCCTAAGATACATGAGTTTTCCCATCGAGTGAGAGAAACACCACCATTTGATTATAAAAATAAATATAAGATTTTGAACTAATCATATAATTCATACCAATAATAAGGTCAAAGTCATATAATTGAGGATAATAAATTTTGACACAACTTCATCATTATATATTACCATATAAAAATAAGGAAATTTTAACCCATGATCCTTTTTTTTAAAGGAGTAGGGATCTACATAATATTAGGCATAAGTTCAAATATTAAAATCTGCTCATAAATAAGTTTATATTATCTAATAGAATGTATGGAACCTATATATAATAAATAAAGAACCATATATGATGTAATAAGAATCGTACCTTGATCTATTTGGGAGTCAGAATATTCTTTTTCACATTCAAGATTTGTAGTATATAATTTTACTCTCTAAAGAAAAACCTAATATTACATATTAGGATGAGAGGAAACATCTATCTTACATCATTATCCTTTTCTTTTAGAGAATGTTTCCTTGTACATAGATGCGTCTAACTTAAAAAAAATAACCTCTTGAGAGTTTAGATCCAACCTTACTACTTTGAAGAGGAAAAAACTCATTAAATAACTACAAATAACCAATCCAACCTTATAGATAAAATGTATTCAAGGGCTCCTAACAAATAAACTTTGAAGTTACTAACATCACATATGGAAACACACAAGTTATCTGCATCCCAAAGAATTTGAGGGAATGGGGTTGAATTATTAATAAGTAAAACCACTACATCCCTAAAAAGGTTCCTCATGGTTCCTCTTTTGACCAAATTATCTATTATGAAATACACTAGTTATAACAAATGCAAAACCTATTCCTTACATCATTGGGATAATTATTTCATGAAAGACTACATTATTGACCAAATAAATTTAAGAAGTGAAAAATATAAAAGTTTATGATCTGATATGAGGTCAAAAGTATATTTCAAAATCAATGATAATTAAAAGTGTCATTTGAGACAAGTTATTTTCAAAATTCCCCCAACTCTATAGAATGGGTTACATACTCTATTACCATGTGATTCTAATAATTAAATTATAATAACTCAATAGTCTTATCCATCTCCCAGGTCCATAAATATTACAATTGATTTCATATATACTTTATAACCTTATAGTTTAGGCCCTTTTGTGGTTTATATTTAAACATTAATTCCCAATAGTTATTTCTAAATGATTCTACGATATAGTTAAAAAACATGACCTTAAATGTTTTACATGTTTGAAAAAATTTAAAAATCCACTCAATGCTATTCATACATTCTTTAGATTCTTAGGGATATTTTTCATTAAGAATGGAATGTATGTTTTTCTTAATGAATTCTTAATAATGATCCATAGATCAGTCCAATTATCATGATACTTATATTCCTAGGTTATAGGTATCATGGATAACTAATTTTACTTGATTAGGATTTACATGATCATTTAATTATGAAAAATTATCCATGTTTCCATCACTGGAGTTTTCTGATTACCTTTTGGGAGATATATATCTATATTTTATAAATAATAAAAAACATGGTAAAAAAATTACCTAAAATTAAAAAAAAACAAAAAATCTATTATATCATGATAAAATTACATTAACACCTTAAAACTATCATTAAATAATTCATAATAAGTGAAAAATACTTATTAAAGTGATGTAAAATAATATAAGAAAAAATAGAAAAAACCAAAATTATTTCAAAATTTTAAGTCCGTAATATGTGGTCCTAGGATCATTTTTCCATCCATGAAAAACCTAATAAAAACCTTAAAGTTTGATGGTCCCCATGCTTGGTTTTCAACCCATTTATTATGAATATGAAACATTGAATTCCTTCCATTTTTCACTTTGAAAACTTAAATTTCAAAAAATAACACATATATTATCAATATATATCATTATTACCATGTTTTAAATAAAAATATTAAAAAAATTAAATTAAAGTAGATAAAAACTTAATATACTTACCTATAATATAATTATAGCTCATGGAATATTACTAAGAGTGTTATCTAACAACTCTTTCATAATCCTTCTCCAGAGTCCTAAGGATCCTATATTATATATAATATAATTTCTTAAATAGCATAATGAATGATGTCCATGATACTATTTTGTGATATATTTTCATGGGTCAACCTATATCAACACCGAACATGATATTCCAGAAGGAAAAAATGAGTTTCCTATTTGACTTAGGCTGGTATAAGTTTCTAGGGAATCAACTATTGTCACTAGGAAATTATTTCACCATTATAATCATTAATAAAATGAGTATAAAACTTCTACCAAAACTGGAGCATGAAGTGTCCAAATATTGAAAATTAAATGATAAACCAAAAATATACTTTCAATTAAACAAATAAAATAATTTATATAGCATTTCCAAAAATATAAGAATAAACCAAACTAGTGGGGAATAGATGATGATGACCTTTACAATATACATCCCAAAAATAAAAATAATTTTTTCCCAAAATACTAAGAAAAATATATCTCTATATGACTTATGGTATACTCCCATATAACATCTCTACCATAGCTCCATTTATGTGACTATTGTAAATCTGTAAAAAAAGATACACTATTCTTTTACTTGTATCATGGATAGCCAAGTCTATACATAGACACACACCAAAGTGTGTAGGTAGGGAGAATTTATAAACCCAAAATGATACCTCCAATGACTCTATACATTTCATTTTATAATACATACCATATATGTATGTTAAAAAAACAAGTATCCACTTTTACATTTATAAGAGGAAGAAAATGAAACACACTAACACTTTTTTTTATTTCCTTAAAAAATATAGGAATTTTACCAAAGTAATACCAAGAGTATCAAGGGATAAAAAATATTGTAAGAATAATTAATCATTATAATTAATGATTTATTTATTATAGTACAACTACCTAGTGCCTATGAAGAAAATCTGGGACTTGAGCCTAATAAAACTGTCACAACAGAATTTTGATGAGATCATATCAACACACATCATATTTACAGTCATTTGTCCTTTTGGGTTGGAATCCCACTATCCAATGTATAATAAATATCTAGGGGAATTAGTAGAGTTGTATCATACTAGTATATCACTCATCATTATAATTTCCACATATATACCCAAGGATTTTTATAATGTTATTGTAAAATAAAAACCTCAAAGATTAGTCAAAACACTTATAAAAATATTATACCACCTCTCATACACTGACCATAGAAAAAAATCCTTTCACATGAATATAACATAACTCCGTATAGATAAATACAATATTTAAATAAAAAATAACAAAGATAATATTCAAACATTATCAATTTCATTTTATAGATAAAAGATTAATAATTTAACATATAATTTAAAACCACTAAAATCCACTTTCAACAAATATAATAAATCACAAATTCACATAAAAAATAAAGTTATAGTGAAGTAAAGACAAATAACTCTTCCTAAAAATTCAAATCATCTCATGAAATCATTTATATAAGAAACTATGCATAAAATTTAGGAAAAACACTTGAAATAATATATAATTCTAAAATTATTAGTAGAACTCCTAAAATGACCCATTTTATATACTTTGATAGAGAATTATGTTGATGAGAATTCAATTTTAAACATTTTAGTGCCCATGGTTATATCAAATAAATAGAATTCAATATAATAATTTAACATAATCTATTTATCCAATTTCAATCCACCAAAAAATAGTTTATTTGGGGCTTAAAACCAATTTAATAACCCTAAAATAGAAAATATAAATTTATTTAGCCCCACATTGAATCATTAAGGTGTTTTGGATGGTTAAGTCATATAAAATGTAAAATAATAGGGGAATAAGTGAACAAGAAGAATACAGATCCCTAATATTGTGATATTTATAAGAAATGACCAATAATAAATAGAAAATCCCTAATAAAAGAAAGTGGAGAATAGATTCATATTCTAGGAACTATCTAATCCTATGAATAGGTTCTTAGAAGAAAAATATAAAGAAATATGTAGAAGAAGATCCTTAAAAATAAATATAGCCACTTTCTGCAAAAAAAATAAAAGCCCGATAGCATGGTATAAAAGATTATGAATTGGACTATTCCACTATCTAGATTTTTATAATTTGAAAAGTTAATTTACGTAGTGGAACTCATTGTGATTATCAACCAAGAATTCTAAAAAAAATCCTTAATTTAAAATATTTCAACTTGAACACCATCAAATTTAAAAAAAACATATCTAAAATAAATGCATGTCAATAACATGATGGGTGTTATAATTACTTTTTATAAATATATAAAAAATAATTATGTTTAATAACAAATAAATAATTTTTACAGTATTTTGGAAAATAATTTGTTTTTAAGAAAGAAATAATTATTTTAAAAAAAGGTGTTGTCATAGTTAATTTGTTATAATTAAAGTATATTTAAAATAAATTATATATCATTTGTTACAATACAATTTTAAAAACCATCATTATTATTAATTTAATTGTTTTATATATAGAAATTATAATTTTAGAATTGTAGTCTATTTATTCAACATTATCATTACACATTTTATTTTTAAGTTATAATCTATTTAATAAATTAAAGGGGAAAATATTTTCTAAAAAATACACAATATATATTTTTGGTTACATTTTGTACTATATTAGTTTTTTATTTCTTTAAAATTAAAATTGGACTATGTATATTGAAATAATATGATTGAAAAACCAAATAAATTGCACTATATAATGTATTATAAATATTCTTTATTAACAAATTTATTATTCTATAAAATTGAGCATGAAAATTGTGACCAACAATTCATAAAATCCCAACCATTGGAAGCCCCATATCCCTAAATAAATTTTAACCATACCAAAAAAAATATTTTATAATATACATTCATAAATAACTATTTTTAAACTCAATACCCATTACTAAAAAATCTTAAAAAATTAAAAATGGATTATATCTTAAATAGATTGACTACAATGCATTTTAAACACTAAAACAAGTCATTTATGTAACCCTTGTGTTTGTTTTTGAATGAATCATATTATAAAGTTTTTTTACATATAATTTAAAATAAATAATGAAAAAATGTTTTTGTATATATTTTTTAAAAAATGGAGTGTTTTGGTGTCAATAACCAACATAGGACACTATTGGGTATGGTCACATGAGCTGACTCCTCACATACCCATGATGCATTCTCAATCTCCCCAGGTTGGCAACTAGTGCTAGGGTCTTAAAGAATAATTAATGGGAATAATTTATCTCTTTGAATATTAAAAATATAATGAAATAAAACATCATATCAGAGTATGTAGAATAAAATATAAGATATCACAAGATATAAAGAGTAATTATAAGAAGTAGCAGATAAATGAAGAATAAATAAATAAGACGAACATAATCGGGGCTATCTAAGCTGATACATATAGATCCATAAAATAATAAAAAATAATACTATTACCATAAAATTCCATATGATCCTTGGTTACTCCCCACATCCCAATCCACCCATCCAGTACAACTTAAACACCCATATAAGGAAAACCAATGCTGGGGAACCTAGAAAGAAACTAAAAGATATGTATACATAAAATAGTGTTTGCAGGGTGAGAGAAAAACTGAGATCAATAGAATCCCACCAAGGAGTTCATGAAATTTCCTTAAAAATTTCAAGTTAGTTATGATAGTATGAAATACAATGTAGAAAATTTGGGGTTTTATACATATGTATATAAAAAAAAGCGTTAGACATGTTTTCATTTATAAACTTCATTTTATTTTCCTTTTAAATGAAAATAATTACTTAGAAAAACATTTCATTAGACTAAGCCTTCTATTTCATAGAAACATAAATTAAAATACAAATTAATAATTAATTTTTAAAATCACCCCTTTAGGATCATTATAGAAATTTTGATGAAGTAATCCAAATGTAGGAATAACAAAATAAACACCAGGGAACTATAACACAAGGGAAAGAGGATTAAAAAGTAATATAATGGTGATATGTGTGTTAATAAAGAAAGGGAATATAGAGGGGAGAAATTTACCTTAGAATAATCAACACTTTATCATGGAAAATTTCTAAATATCCTATGAGGAGACCCTAGATGTACCCAGTTTGGAACCATCTACTAGATTATCAATGCATTCCTATGTCTATTACTAATTGAATACCCTAGTGGTATTAGCTTATGGAATCTAATACTAAAATAGATATAGTCCATCTAATAGGGACTAAATAATAAATTTTCTTTTCCCTAAATAATATTCATAGTATACTTATGTAATTCAATCAATAAGAGGTTTGAAATCACACACATCAATAAATCATAAGCCATAAATCTCATAACACCTCCAACACCTCGCAGGATATAACCCAAATCAGGGTTTCCATATCCCATATAAGAAATGAAATGTTCATTGGGGATTAATAAATATCCCATCAAAATATAATATCCCCCACAGGGGGTCACCATTCAATAGTGGGCTCAAGAGAGTCCCACACACCCTCACAATTTGAAAACCATTAAAAAGTTCCAAATGAGACTTCAATAAGTAGACTTAGAATGCATAGTCATTTTTATTAGTTTAAAATTTAATTTCAAATTTATCTTTAAAACCAAACCATTGAAATTAACTCCAAACCACCTTTTAATGAAATCCATATAAATAAATTCCCAAAACTCAATTCACAACTATTCCTTTAAAAATTCTTCATTGAGAGTTTGGCTTAAAACCATTTCAAGATATAAACTTATTTTCTTTAAAAAACCAATAACACCAAACATCATAAGCTCATTTCATGACCCAAAAAAGCTTAAATTCCATTAAAATCCCAATACTATATTAAAACAAGCCATTTGAATCTTTTAGAAATCACTTAAAATCTAAAAAACTTTTCAGAAACCAAAACCAATGGAAATCAACCACTATGCTAAGTGGAAAACCAATACAAAACATTAATAAAATCTATTTAACTATCATATATATAAGTAGTTGAAAAAAAACATTTAGATATCTAAAGTGTAAAATGAAACCCCAATTTAAGAAAAATAATAAAAATACCTCCCTATATTCAACAAAGATTAGTACTAATGTTATCACCTATGATAATGGATGCTCAAACAAGCCTCAAACAACGTTTTGCAAGAACTAAAATACTAGAGAATGAAATTAAATTCACCCTTGAACCCTAAATAAGTCCAAAATACCCCTTAATGTTCATGAGAGAAATCTAGATCTTAGAAAATGGTGCATGGAGAAAGATAGAAGAGGGAAAAAACCATAATGAGGTTTACTTTCAGAAATCTCAAGAAAAAAGGTTGTAGTAGTGTATAAAATGAAGTACTAGGATGGAGGATCTCTCTTGGTGTGCACACCATCATGTTTAAATAAGGGGATAAAGAAGAGGTCCAACCCTATTAAAATCTATAGGGCACTTTAGAAAACTAATTTTTTAAACAAATGGGATTCTAAAATAGTTTAGATGCATAATTTGGTATATAGTACAACATCCAGTAGTTTCTTTCAGATAATCAGACCCCACAAATTTTATTTAGCCACACACTTAAGAGAAACCGTGTTCTAAATTTGCAAGGCCCTGATATGATTTATAACACTATACATGGGACATACACATAATTTTCCCAACCATGTGTTGAAATAAAGAAACACCCAAAAGCCTGAAAAAAATTAAATGTTATAAACTTGAAACTCTAGAAAAATGTCACATCACAAGGAATAAACATAATAAATAAACATAATAAAGGTAATTAAAGACCACAATATTATAATTCCCTCCACCATATAACTTTCTTTCCCCGCAAAATTTCTGAATAATTTAGAACTATCTATAAAATGATCCCTAATAATACCTCATGAAATGAGGTTGGTTGAGTTGGGAAGAACTAAAAATAACCTACGGAAAAAAATTGAACAATAATGATTTATCTAAACCATTAGACCACCTATACAGAATTATAGATCATATCCAAGCATAATGTGACTATTAAAATGGATAAAAAGTATAAATGTAATGAAGGTCGAGAAAAATTATGCCCATTATTTAAAATTAATAAAAAATGGTGGATCTAGGAAGAGACACATAGATAAAATAATAACACCACAAAGAAGCACATATCCAATAATTTTCCATGAATCTAGATCCCTATCAAATATAATGTCCCCTGAGATCTTAAATTCAAAACCTAATAGAATAAAGAACACATGGAGAATCCAATATTTGAAATATGAAATCCATTACTGAGATCAATAAGGAATATGAAAAACACAACCCATGAAGATAAAATCAAATCCACACCCTAATAAGAAACAACATGGGTTGTAGAACCTAATTCATAACACTCAACATGTAAAATAGAAACTCAAATTGGAACATCATCCCATAATGAAACCAATAAAAAATAAACATACAATAACACATGAATAATTACCTAAAGTAAAATTTTGTCTTAGTTACCCTAAAACTAACCCAAAGGACACCCATGCTCAACAAAAGAATAAACCAACCATAAAGAATCCTTAATAGAATATATATCCTGAGAAACAAGGTACACATTAGCCTTTAATTCATCACCATCCACAAAAGAACATACTAAAAACTAATAAATACACACCAATATGATTTCCTATAAGAAAAAAACACTTAATAAAAAAACATAAAACCCAAAGAAAAAACCCAAAATACATACCACAAAGACTCTAAACTAAACTGAACTCCGCAAGAGGAGATCCAAATCCTTCTTAACCAAAACACCACTTTATCAAAAAATAGATGACTAAGATAAAAAATACATTAATATAATAAGTTCTAGAGTGAAAAGAGATATTTTGGATCCACCATTCCACTTGGAGTTTGGGAATATTAAATAATATGTAGAAGTCAATTCTAAGAAATGGGAGAGGCCCTACAAGGACCACTCCGAGAGAAAAAATTCTAACTTTAATCTATAAATTTCAAGAATTCATTTAACAACCAACATGAAACAATAATTGAACTGAACATGTTCCAAAATAAATTCAAGTGGTACCATAATCCAAGGAAAAATCCAAAATCACTAATTTATCAAAATAGACACATTTCGAAATTTCACATTTTACAAAACCCATATTCCTTAAAAACAAACCACCCTTTTAAAATTCACCTCATTATAAATTTTTGAAAGGCCCTATCATTAAAATCGAAGAAACCTATTAATTTTTTCATAAAACCAAAAACTTTCATAATATTTTCACTCCCCTTTCAATACACTTTTACACATTTATTATAATTACAAATGTTTCAAAAGAATATTTATATTATAATTCCCTAAATGAAATAATAAATTTCATCCCATGCTATAATTTTTTAAAAGAAATATAAAAAAACACACATTAATTCCTCTTTCATTACAAAATACATTCAAAACTTCATTATGAAATCAATTATCTTTAAAAACACCTTAGGTAACTAATTTAAGCATCCCGTTTTAAATATTTAATCATTTACAAATTCAACTTTTTTAAACTAAGACACCTTTTACTCCCAAATCAAACCCCTTAACCTTATTTTAAGCCAAAAAACTCAAATCCTTAATTAAAATTTGTTTAAGAACACAATTTTGAAATATAAAAACAATATTTTTCATTTAAAATAAAACATTCAAGCATAAATCTTAATCAACCCTCATTAGATCACATAATTTAACTTAAAAAAATCTCAAAATGTACATCACACCACCAAAACACCAAACTAATATCACTTCATAATGAAAGGGAGAAAAACCACATTTTTAAATGAGAAACATCCCTATTCTTGATTTGGCCACAATAGGTAGTTAACTATGAGTAACTATAAAATAGGTTCTATGATGTTTATTGACCAATTATGCATGATCTCTATATAGTTTACTAAACCGTGTGGTCTAACCATGTTTCTATGTTTTAATAAGAAATTTCACCACAAAAACTCAAAATAATCCCTGAAATTAGTGACACACTGATTAGGGCTAATGTATAATAACAAAGTATCAAATTCTAGAAATAATCTTCAAAAATTAACTCAAAATCAAGAGGAATACATATGGAAACTCAAGAATAAAGGTGCTAAAGAAATCATGAATGTTTCCCCCACTTAAATATCAATTTATGATAATGATCCTACTATCCATACTATATAGACACACCAAAAATAGCAATATAGAATGCACTACTACAAATTTGTATTGAAGAAACCTAAGTCACCAATAGATCTGGCCACCTGAGTTGACCCTTGACATACCCAAGTCTCATTATTGGTTACCTCAGGCTAGAAGATAGTTTCAGGGTCTTCAAAAAAATAATGGGATTTTACCCTTTGAATATCACTAAAAAAATTAAATAAAATATCTAGTTTTAGTGTTAATAATAAAAAACGATATATCACATGAGATAAATAATAAATATAAGAAGAATTACATATCCAAAGAATAAATAAATAAATTAAACATAATATAGGGTATCCAAGATGAAACATATACATACAAAAGAGAAAAAAATATGAATTATACCATCAAACTTTATGTGACCCTTGGTTAATATACAAATCCTAATTAAACTATCAATTACAATTTTAACACCACATAAGGAAAAAAAATTCTCATATAAATGAAAGGAAACCATAAGAGCTGCATAAAATGAATGGTGTATATAGAGTTCAATAAAAACAATGATAAGAAGGATCCCACTAAGGATTTTATTAAATTTAATTATAAATTAAAATTAATTTATGCTAGTTTGAAACAATATTAATAAAATTGGTTTTTATACATACATACAAAAAATTCAACATCATACACATTTCCATTTTTTAACATCCTCTTTGTTTAATTTTAAATAATAATAATATCTTAGAAAAACATTTTTATTTGGAGAAGGCCATTTTTAACCAAAACATCCATTTAATACCAAATTAAAATGTAATTTATAAATAAACCCTTTTCAATATCATTGGATTTTTTTTAAAATCAATACAAATTAATGAATTAAAAAATAAAACAATATGTTTTTATAAGTATACTTGTAGCTACCTCTAGTGATGATTTACTCTAGCAGGGGGAAGGCAAGATATTAGCTAGTTTAGAGGCTTCACAACTTGGGGTTCTCTCATCTCAGAAAATAAATAATCTTCTTAGGGGTACAATTTAAGATTATATTTCTAATATTGTTCACATTGGTGTGGATTTTACTTTGTGTAGGAGAGAAAAGTAATATATTTTCACTAGGATATCTAAGATGTTAAAAACAAATCATGAATAACTTTAAAATGGGGATATATTCTAGATACAGATGAAGATGAAAATGTAAAGAAGAGAAAAATGGATTATATGTACAAGGTGACCCAAGAGATAAATATGGATTGTGAAGTATTATCACATACTCTCATGAAGAAAAGAATTCCCCAAAAATACTATTCTAATCTCAGTCCCATGATGAGTATTGTTCCACTCCACAGGTAGTAGTAATAGTGAATCACTGAATTTTTTTAGCTCATTTATTGATGGATCTAATTTGACTGATGATGTTGATGACTACCATGATGATTATGACTTTAAACATTTATTCTAATTTAATAATTTTCTTGTTAAAATTTGGCTTCTTTTTATGGAAAAAAATGAATTTTTTAACCCCTTTCATTCTTCCATCATGATTGTGTTCAGTTTTTATTTAAAAAAAGTGTCTCATAACCTAAAATATTTGTTTTATTTATCAAATAAAACACCATGAAAGTATAAAACAAGGGAAGGTGTGTAAACAAGTAAAGTCTTAGTATAGTCTATGCCAACAATGAAAAGGAATTAAAATGTGATAAATTTACCTAATAAGAAGTAAAAGTAATCATGGGAAATTATTAAACATCCTATATGGAAACCATAGACGTATTTGGGTTGGAACCATCTGTGGGACTATTGATGTATTCCTATATCTATTCTCAACCAGATTCCCTAAACGAGACCCATTGGTGGAACTCACTTATGGATTATAATACCATGATGGATCTAGTCCATCTAGTCAGTACTATATAGTAACATATATTATTCCTCATGAAGATTCCTAGGACCACCATGTATCTCAATGAATAGTAGGTGATCAATCACAATCATTTATAAATTATAAGCTATAAATATAACCTCACCTCCAATAACCTCATAAGAAACAACCCCAATCATGATATCCCTATCACATATAAGACAAGGTGTTCCAATCTTGGATACAATATATATCAAATCAATAAATATTATCACCCTAAGGTGTCAAAATTCAACAAAGGTATCAAGAGGGTCTCACACACACACACTATTTAAAAACCATTAAAAACATCCAAACACGACTTCATTAAATAGAATCAGAATTCCTTGTTATTTATAGTTATTTGAAATTTTATTTCAAATGAATACTTAAACCCAAACCATTGAAATTCATTTGAAATCACATTTTCAACCAATATATAGAAAAAAATTCACAAAACTTATTTCTTAACCATTCCTTTAAAAACAATTCATTGAGAACTTAGTTTAAAAAAGGTTCAATAATTAAATCTCTTTAATTTTAGAAAATAAATAAAACCAATCCACATTTGTTTATTCTATGACAAAAATAGATTTTAGTTCCATTAGAATCCAACAACCATTTTAAAACAAGTCATTTTAACCTTTTAAATAGAAATCATAATCTACAATGAAATTTTAAATCCAAAATTTCTTGAAAACACCATCTTTTCCATTGGAAAACCAATCCAAAACATTTATAAAATCTATTTGAATATGATATATAAGAATAATATAAAAAATAAAATATTTTAAAATCTAAAGAAACAAATGAAATTAAAATTTAGGGAAAATAACACAAACAACTAACTGAGTTTAATGATGATTGGGCTAGAAGTTGTTCCCCATGATAGAAGATACTCAAAAAATCCACAAGAAAAATATCACAAGCCTTAAAACCTAAAATAACTAAATTAGTGTCACCCCATGATCATAAATAATCCAAAAAATATCCCTTAGGGTTAATGGTATAAATCTCTAGAAAGTAAAAAGGGGGTAGGGAGGAAGATAGAAAATTAACAAAAGAGGATAAGAAGGTATACCTTGATAAATCACAAGAAACAAGGTTGGTGGAGATTTTAAATCGAAGAAGTTAGAAGAGGGATATCCCTTGCTGTGTACGCTAGCCTGGTTAAATGAGAGGGGAGAAAATAGAGGGACAACCCTCTTAAAAGTGGGAAGGTTATTTTAGGAAACTCAAAATTTTAGACACAAGGGAAACTCACACAGTTTGGTAAATCGTGTGGTTGCCATGAAAATTCTAATGGATTAGGACACCCCACATACATTGTTTTTCCACATGGTTAAGATAAACCCTACACAAACCACACCTAATTCTAATAAGTGGTGCAACACAGTACATGGTCTACCATTACTGCTTTTTTATGTGATGTAACTATGAGACGTCCAAAAATATTAAAAAATTCTGAGTTATAAAGCTAAAACTCAAGAAAAAGGTCACACCCTAAGGAATAAATAAATAATAACAATAAATTAAATTAATTATTGAGGTGTTTCACTTTTAATTATTTAAAAATTATGAAATTATAATTGAGAATATTGTTTATGTTATCCCAACTAAGTTAAATACTCTAAGAGGGGGGGGGGGGGGGGGGTTAATCAGGGCATGAAATATTATAATAATCACCCCTTCAGATCTTGTTTCATCATTAAAAAAACTCTTCTCTACATTCCCTAAAGTATTGTATGAATAGAAATTAAAACATGCACGATACATAATGATTTTACTTGGTTCACCCTCACTAGGCTACATCCAAGGACCATACAACGACAGTGTTCCAATGTACCAAATCCACTAAGGCTCACTACTAAATTAAGGTTCCGATTAGATCACTTCTATGCCTAGACTCACTGCCTATACAATGTTTAGGGAAGATTCAGATCTTATCAAGGGTCACTCCTTCAATCATTCCTTCTATGGATCATTTCCAGTGGAAAGTACCACCTTCTTCTTATTACTTTTCTTACTTCTCTAGAAAGGATTCACACACATTTAATGAAAATGTAGGACCCTTCATTAGAAATAATGAATTAATACTAAATTTTAAGTAGATGCTCCATTAAATTTATAGTTCCATCCACTTGATGAATATCACATTACCATAATTTTACTACACAATCCTTTTTGAAAACTTTTGTGATGCTTACTCATTTTTGTGAACATAACTATTTTTACAAAGCTCACACATCTTTCGTGAAGGTACCCAATTATTCAAAAGAATAAAATAATTTTGTGAACCCCACAAACTTTGTGAAACTCACCCATTTTGTTAAGATAAAAAAAACTAGAATAAAATTATTTTAATAAAGTTCACTTAGCCTTTATGAAACACCTTCCCTTCATGAAGATAAGTTGGCCTTTATGATGCTCAATACTTTCGTGAAGCTCAAAAGTTTTTGTTAGCTTATATATCCTTTAGTAATATCAACACCTTTGGTAAGCTTTCATAGAATTCACTAACATCATCACTTTTGGTTGTATTTCATAGACTTTATGATCTTAATTACATTCTCTTTGATTATAACTTTCTATCAGCTTTCATATCCTTCACGAACTTCCTCTCTTCAAATTTTTTTTCAAGAAAAACCTTCACGAGTCACCTTCCTTATATTAATCTTTTAGATTCTTGTTAATCCTTACACTTCTCAAATGAGGGGGTAGAGGCGTATTTATAGGCATTTACTCCCATTCCATAAGTTTATAAGATCTCCAAAACCTTTTCATATATATATGAAAACTCATTCATGGGGATCCCAATTTTTTAAAAGCACTAGGTAAATTTCCCATTCACAAACATTCTCGTAGTCATGTAGAATTACCATCAACCCTTCGTGCATTCATGATGCTCTTTTGGGATCAATAATACCTTTTTGAAACTCTCTTTGGAAAACATATTATTCAAAAAACTCATGCCCTTACCATATTTTTAGGAGAGATTCACAGAAACCCATATTTCATGATGATTGAGCCATCCTCCAAATTTTGGACTCCAAAAATTTGGAAAATACTAGGAAACAGTGCCACCCTGTGTATGTAATTTATTTACCACTTATAAAGAATCCATTCTTTGTCCATGGATTTTTTTTCAATATACTATGTCAACAATCTCTCTAAAACTCCACAATTGACCATAGAAACCTGTTTTTTCAATAAACACAATCAACCCAAAAATAATGTAATGTTAACTTGAGGAAATTTTCCCAAAAAATTATAATACTAAAAGAAATTATACTATGTGCGTATTATGTTATAAAATTAATAAAATTAATAATAATGATTTAGATATTTATAATTCTGCTTTTATGACTTTATATGTATAATTAGAAATATACATTATTCAAATACTAGAGAATATAAATATATATTTATATTATAAATAATAAAAAAATTAGAATAAATGATTGTTATATTAGGAATTTTTTAGACAGGGTGTTTAATAATATGTTGGATGAAATACTGTTTATTATAAACATGAAATATTAATTATACATGATATATAATTATAGAATGATTAATCTCTTTAATGTATTTTTGTAAATTAAAAATTTGGTATTTATAAAAAATGTGAATATATAATTAAATTAGAGAATTTAAAAATATATGTTAAATAATTTAATTATGATATTAGATTATTGTTTTGAAATATAAAAAGTAAAAATATAGCGTATATAAATGATTATAAATTATGAGATTTAATTTTAGAAATAAAATGGTTTAGAAGAATTAAAGTCATGTAAAATAGTAAAAATAAAATTAAAAGAAGTCATTACAATGATAAAATATATTAATGCGGATTATTGGATCCCATTTGACAATAGAACATTTTTCTTTGTTGAGGGTTATATTTTTTGACAACTATTATAATTATTATTGGTATTATTAGATTGTGGTCTTGTAATATTGATCTTTGATTTCTTAGTGATGCATGGAATTAATAAATAGATTGAAAAGGTTGAGTAAGATTGGAAAGAACTTAGTGAAACATCACAAGGGTCAATTTAGGCTTATCACTACCTATGATAGGAAGACATGGAGTAAAATAGACTTATTAGTGTTCATGAATCAGTAGAGTGAGGAAAAACATATTGAAATTCAAGATTATCACTACATGTGATAATAACACAAAGATTATTGTGAGCTTATACTTGACTATAAACAAATACAAAGAGAAATTTAACTATTTTGTAGCTCATATAAAAGGATTCCCACCATCTAATAAAACATGGGAATATTACTCAATAGTGGGTGTGAATCTTGGATACTAAACATGTGTTTCATAAAAAATTATTGATACATATCAATACTTATTTTATGAAACCTATACTATCCTATTTAGCATTGAGAGTATAATATTTTACATGTCTAGAAATTTTTTAGTGAACATTGAAAACTAGATACAAACAAAATGAATAATGAAATTATTTGTTAATTTTTGTGATTTAAGAGAGAGAATAATCTAACACTAGTCATGATAATAGTAGGATATAACAACCACCAATATTTGGCTGTTACATGGCTCATTAAGAATGATGGTTAAGGTAAAAATTATTATTGTAATGTTCACATATTTTTCAAAATAAATATTTAGGGTGTATGATAATTGAAATCAAGTACATGATAGAGGTAATGTTTCTATATGTGTTGGAAATATGGGTGTATTACTTCACATGATATTGATAGTTTGATTTTGTTATCTTTTATAATACTAGTTATTTTTCTTTATGTAATGATTTTATTATATATTCATGTTAAATACTATAGATGTTTTTTAGAGAAGTTTTAGAATATTTAAATTACACATAGAATAATTTTAAAGTATAGTTTTACCTCAAACCAATGGTGAAGAATATAGAGATTATAGGGAAGTTGGAATTGGTTAATGAAAATCAAGACATATATATTTTTGGATGAAAATAGAATGTTTTTATTTTATTTCATTTAATGACATTATAGGGGCTTGAAACACGTAAAATGATTCCAATGGGAACTAGAACCACTCTTTTGACACATTTAGTGATATTATTACATGTTACTTTTGACAAGAAATGAGAAATATGAGAGAGTTGTGAATAAAAGTTTCATAGGGAAGATAAAATGGTGAGGATTATCACTTGAAATATATATCCTTGTAAATATTTACAATATTAATAGATAATTATATGAATTAAATGACCCAATTATTCTATGATAGTAATATATCAATTTTTTTATGAATGTTGTGTGAATCTAGTGTACCAAACATTGGAGAGATGAGATTGAAATTATTATTTTCCACTCCTTTTACATGTAATTATAACCATAATTTAGTGATATGTGATTTTAGTGAACTCCCACTCACACCATGTATATATATTATATTTGGTGAACCAGGTAACCTAAAATCTTTTGTGTGTATATATTATTCTTACATTTTATAGTTTATTGAATAGAGTTTAGTTTATTATAACAAATATGACAAGATATGTGCATAGATTATATATTTTGTAAAATAGTAGTAGTGTTTCTTTGAAAAGATAATTCTCCCCACACAAAGGTTATTATTAGTTTTGGACATAATAATATTATTTAAAATTATTAGTATCAACGTCCGGGTTATAGGACCATTTTTTATCTTAAATTTATGGGTTGTTATTTTTTGTATCATAGATACATCGGTTAAGAACAATGGGATGCCAATGTTTAATAGGAATAAATTTCAACAAATAAAAATTAGGATGATTTACTAGTTATGATATATAATAATTGAAGTAAGATATTCTTCCTTATAAAGAATATATACTTCAGAGGGGACTTCTATGAAAATTATTGATGTGGAAGAAAAAATGGCGTAAGTGATTTTGTGGTTGTTAATACACTTGGAAGTGACCCTGAAGACCTCAATTACAATAAATTGATTTATTTTAAATCATCTTTATCTATGTTGTACTAGATAATTAAAATTTATTCATATGAATATAATGTCAAAGAGACTAAAATATAAATTCCAAGAAATAATTTTTAAAATATCAAAATACTTGCAGATGAGTTTACCGATTCATTTTTAGTTGATTGGATGATATTATTAGAGCTATGAGTGGTATTAAAGAATTTATTCATATATATATATATATATATCTGAGGGATATTATATTCTCACCTCAATTTAATGGCATATATAATTGAATAAAAATACCTAAAATTTTTATCACTTGATGATCTATAGAGGATACAATTTTCTTTTGAAACTAGGTTATAAATAATTATTTAGAATGTAGAAAATAATCACATAGAAATTTATCTCAAATAAATAATGAAACTCTATATTAATGGTTAATTTAAAGGTGAATATTATGAAATAATGGAATTTATCTCAAGATTTGTCAAAGGAAAATGGTATATTTAAATGAATGTTTCCTCTAGTTTATATCTATGGTGGAAAGGTAGGACATCATGCTTAAAAATATACCACCAAGTATAATGATAAAAATTTATGAGTATAATAATAGTGAGTTATATATGAATGAATTTAAAAACATTTAAAATTATAAAGGATATTATTTTTTTAACATAAGATCTATATCTTGTATAAAATTAAGTTAATAAAATAGAAACACACAGTGATATTGTTTTTGAATTAGAGGATAAAATTAAGTGTTACCTAGATGATATTTATAATAAAAAAGAAATAGTTAAAATTTTTAATAATGTAAATTAGTAATAAAAAAATTCTTGAAAAAAATTAAGAATGAATAAAGGCTTTAGAGGATGAATTTAATATTTGAAACTGGGCGTAGAAGATAAAATTATATTTTACCTCACGGACATAGTTGAAGAGCAGGAAAAAATCATTGATGTACTAATTATAATGAAAAAGGTGGAATATTGTGAATGAAATAGCGGGAATATGAAATTTTGGAAACTATGAGGAAGATTGATATTGAAATTAAACTAGTTATTGATATAAAATACATTGTTTTTGACCGTTACAGATTAACAAACACATACCAAATGATGTTAAGATTCTAATAATATGGTTGGATTTCATAATATTTAGATATCTTTTTTAATGTTAAAATATGGATTGGGATATGATTCATACACTATTTTTGTTAAAGTATGTGGTAAATAAAATAAAATTTATGAGGAGATAAGAGGTGATGGTCGATAGAAGAATACCTCAAGGTAGTGTGATGACTAATCATCAAAAATGTTTTAGGATTGTTTTATTTATTGGAATTTTTTGGGAATTTTAAGGGGGTAAGGAATCTATAAGAATAAATAAATATTCATAATAATTTCATAAAATAAATTTGGATTATTCCAATTATATTTTTTCATAATGGGTGTATGGTGAAAAACCTTCATAATATCTAAAATAATATTGGATAAGAGTTCCGAAAAACACTTATTCACTAAGAATTATGATGACAAATTAAATTTATAATATTATGAAGATTTTAAATTATCTTAATTTTCAAATATTTGAGGACATAACAATATATATTTGTTCATTGAAAAAACATTGTAATGGTATATGCATTTTAAAAAGGTGAATCAATTAAAATTACATAAAAGATATCATTTGGGTGAATTATCCTTAAAATCAAGTGATAATCAAGGGACGTGAATATTAGATATAGTGTATTCCTAATTTATGATAGGGAACATATATTCATTGAATATTTTTATATACATGGTTTTTTTGAATAGTGAAGTTTGTAAATGATGATGTGTTATTGATCAAGAGCACAAATAAAGTAATTTTTGATGGAAATGAAAATTTTAAAGTTGATTTATGGCTATTAAAATTTTGAAAACACAACCTCCTAAGTATCATTAGATGTGTGACTGTAAAGCCTTAAGACTTTATTATTTACTTCCCTTTAGTAAATAATAAGTTAAAACGATTTATTAACATGTAAAATTAAAGTAAAAAAAACCATGAATCATTTTATTTAGATAAAAAATTACAAAAAAAGTACATGGAACCATCAATTACATGCCATGGTTGATTACAACAACTAAAATTTTATAAAATAAAAAGGGTTAATAAATAGATTCAAAAAATACATTTAAAATTAATATATCCCTTGGACCATATCCACCCTTTATAATCACTATTAGTTAAACTAAACCTATAATGAGAAAGAAAATAATGAAAGGAAAAAACATTATCTTAAATAAATAATGAGATATATGACTTAAGAAGTGGGGATGCAATGATTGAATTTAGTTAGACTATATATTGGAATGAAATTTGAATATTAAAAAAATGGTCATTGGAAATATATAGTGATTGTGGATATTTTCATTAGATATACATGTTTAAATATTATGTTTTATAAATAATAAATAATTGGAAAAATATAATTTTTAATTGAAATATTTTATTATAAAAATATTTTTAAGCGTTAAAAATATTATTATGAAATTATTATATTATAAAATTTAAGGAAATATTTTAGTATAAATATATTAAAAAATTAAATAATTACAAAATAAATAATAAATATTAACTGTGCTTATGCTATGATATTTTACTATAAAATAGAGGTTTTTTCAATGAACTATATTTCTTGAAGTATTATGTATTTTTACATTATTAAAATAAATCACCATTAAAGAATGATTTTAATGAATTTTATTGATAATATAAATAAATAAATAAATTATCTGTCATCCCATAGTTACTAATAAAGAATTAATAAGAACAAATTCATTTTATTCTTAAAAATTCATTTTATTAAAAAAATTAACTTTTTATTTGATATGAATTTTATTTTAGGAAACTAAATATATTATGGATAAATTCTGATAAGATAAATTATTGATATCAATAATATATTTACTACAATATAACTATTAACTGATAAGAAATAAGAATAAAAAAAGTTAAATTTATTAGAAGTCAGTCTTCTATAAAAATTATTTTTTCCTATATATCATATATTCTAATATAAATGTTAATTTTATTATACATAAATATTGAATTGGATTAAATGGATTATAAAATTGGAATCATCACATAAATATATGGCAAAAGGCTTTATCATATATTTTTAGTAAAGAAATAATTACAACGGTAAATTATTAATCAATGTTATTATGGGTAAAAATGGGTAACCTAAGTGGATGGAGGTTTGTTAAGTTTATAGGACACAATGACCTTCCATAAAAGAATTCGTAGGTTAAAAATTTATACCGACAAGTCTCACCAACCATTCCTTAGATAAATCATGTAAATATCATGAAATTGAGTTCTTACCCCACAACAACCATTCAATTCCAATGAAAAGTCCCTCTTTTCACCAATAGAAAGAGATCACTTACACCCACCTTAAAAAACACCTATAATTTGAAATTATCATTAACCTAAGAATATTTTCTGTCCCCTAGTGTCCTATACCACGTTTTATATACCCTTATTCCAATAATAATCTGTGTGTGCTCCATTTTCAAATGATATTGCGAGAGGTGATTGAAACTCTCTACATGAGTATCACCCATTATCTATCATTATTTTCTATATATTTTTCATACACCATCATAAAAATAATTTTCAAAACATATTAATGTAATAAAATCTATATAATTATTTTAATTAATATTATTATATTGATATTATATTTGTTATATTCCTTCTCCCCTATCCTTAGAATAATGAAAACATTGCATATGTGTATATGCAGACTATCATATCCATAAATATAATGTCTTATTTTTCATAAATTCCTTATATAGATGGATTAATATGGTTATTTAATGAATAAATATTATTTTTATAACATTATAACAATTATTAAAATGTAAATCAATTTATATCTTCTTTTTATTTTATGAAAAAAAATGAAAACGTTGTATGGGTGTTCATGTAGACTACCGCCTCCATGGAGCGACGAGTTTCGTTTTTCATCACTAATTTAAATGGATGGTTTTAAAACATATTTTATGAATGTATATATATGTATGTATTTATATACATATATATTATCAATTAATAATAAATTTTATTAATATGGTTTTGAATGGATGACACAAAAATTAACGTTCATCTTAAATAATCATTTAATATATGTAAATCACCCAAAACAAGTTCATAATATATCCTCTTATAACAAAACTTTACCATAATTTCCACCTAGTGAGCTTGAGGATGAATAAATAACTTAAAAACTCTATTTTTCATATTTTTATAATTTTTAATGATGAAAATTATACCAATTAATTGGGTTTTTACATCTTCATTATGAAACTTGATCAAATTAATCATAATTACTAACATATGATGATGAAGAAAAATATTATCTAAAAAATATATGGATAGTTAACAATTATATTTTAAGAATATAAATGGAAATAAATATGTATATGGATATGGAATAATTTATCAATATGGTTATTTTAATTATATAGGATGTTGAATCATCTTTATGTAAGTTGGGATTAAAGGTAAGGGTTTCCACATCCCAATTTTGATTCATTGATATATGCTTCATATTAATCAATATTTTTTTATTTTGTTGTATATATTACCCATGTGTTTATATATATATAATGAAATTAAATGGATTCAAAAATCACTATTATTTTCTCATGTTTATGGGGTTTTAACTCAATGGTTACCAAATCCTTACTAGTTTCTTTCTAATATCAATTTCAGATAGTGATTATTATGAATGAATTTAAAAATAGAAAAAAATTGTGTTAATTATATCTTTAAAACCCCAAAATTTTTCTTATACTTTGTTTATTACTAGTTTTTTACACGTACTCTCTTAATTTCATTTCTCTTGGAAAATAATTTACCCAATCTCACTCTTACAAGTAAAACAACTCCACCTCTTATTTTAGGTCATACATATTTCTCATATATGTTCATAATAATTTTATATTTGTCTTTATCCATGATTAAATAATTATTTAAGGTCATTTTATACTATTTTTAATTTCCTTATATTTTTTTTAAATTCTTTTTTAACATTTTCTTCATGAATCATTTTGAAAAAAGTATCTCTTTTTAATATTATATATGTGAACACATTCTTACACTATTATGATGATTATTATTTCTAAATATTACTATCCATGTTTTTAAATGGTTTAAAAAATTATTCTAAATCATATTGTTTTTGAATATAATTGGTAATATTTTTAATATTTTTCAAAATTAATTTTTTTAATTTAAAATGAATTTCTGATTCTAAGAGGGATTTTATGAGATTTGTTTTTTAAGAAAGAAGTATTCAAATTTATTTTCCAAGAAATTTTGTGAATGTATCTTTCATTTATAAAATTTATTTTCTAAAACCCGTTTTTGGTTTTAAAGGTTAAAATTTAAGATGTTTATCAGTCTCAAAGTATTTAATTTTAAAGAAAACACTATTATAGAGTTTTAAATCATTTTTAAAAGGGGATATTTCTTTTTATTTTTTAAATTGATTTAACTAGTAATCATAAAAGGGTGATTTTTAACCTTTTTAACATCTCATGATGGTTAACATATCATGATGATATTTTAAAGAAGTTTTCAAGAAACTAATTTATTTCCAATGGGTTAATTAACCTATAATGAAATTATTATTTTTAATGATTTTATGGAGAATTTATGTATGGTTTTAATCATGTGATGTTTAATACTAGAATTATATATCCCTATAATTAATTGACTAAAGTTTTATATGTCCTTAGATAATTTTTGGAATAGAGTGTTGTTGCTCGCTCCATTATGGAAATATGGTAGTGATTTATACTCCACTATGTTATGGGAATCAGGAAGTGATAACTGATCCAATATGTTATGATAATTAAAAATTCATGTGAATTTAACTATTTTATGGGAACCATGTAGTGATTCCTTCTCTACATTGCTATGGGAAACAAGTAGTGATGTATGCTCCACTAATTTATAATATCTACACATTAGTTTGGGCCAAGTTCATATGTTTTAATCATAATCATTTTATGTTAAACTATGTATTATATTATTATAATATAATTAATTTATGTATTATGATCCATTTTTAATTGTGTATGATCTCCTAATGTCATGTTCTTAGGATTTGATTATGTTTTGATACCCACACGCTTATCTTATGCTCACTTTTGATCACTTATTGTTATCTATTTTGTTTACCATTTTTAAGCATATGGGAACACCCATTTATTTTTTTTCCATTAACTAGGTTATAAATATGAGTATAAAATAGGATAAGTTTTGTAATATTATTTAGGAATTTTAATAAGTGTTTTAAAATAAGTTGTTTAAGTTACTGATCTCCAAAGACACTAAAACTTTAGTTCTAGGGGATTTGAAACTATGTGGGAGTTGAAATGATTATTCATGTAAAATAATGAAGTATGTGTATTTATTTAGATTAAGTCACAACAATTGGTATTAAATGATGTTTTAGTTATTTTTTGGGACTAGGATTAAAAACCTTTAATGAGAACCCTAGGTAAAGCCTAAATATAGGAAATACCGTAAATTTTTCTAAGTTATAGAGTGTGTGGTTTCCTTGTAATAAAATCTTTATATGGATATAAATAAATGGATGTAGGATATGGAAGATATGTAACTAGGTGTAATTACCCTAAAAATGTTAACTGAGTATTAAAACGATCTCCACATGGTGAATGACACATGTGCATAACTATACACATGGTTTTTGACTCTTGGGGGATATAATTAGGCCGATTTTATTACTTTTTATGAACCATTATAAAGAGCATAAATAGAATTTGAGTATATAGGTTATAAATAGTTAGACTAGATAACCAAATAGTAATGATACCATAAATAAACTAGATTAAAACCTACAAGTTTATACAAGAGGATAGGAACATCATTTATTAGTTACTTATTCTATGTTTATATTTCCACTTTATGAAATTATTAATTTTACTACACATAAAATTTCCCTTATTTAATTTAATGGATTATTACCAGATAAATTTAGTTAATAATGGAAATGATGAAAAATTTTAAGACCATCTCAGAAAGATAGGATCTGGATTAATAAATTCTGGGTATATGAATAAAGAGTTATCTGGAGTTATGATTAACAATTTGAACCTAGTTAAATTTCCAAACACACTAAATTAGAGGAATCCCAAGATTCATGGAAGTTCATATGATAAAGAAAACTTTGGAAAGAATATTTAATTTCTTATATGTCAAAAATTTTGTAAGAAACACCGTAAGAAAAGCCTCAAGGGAATGATAAGTTTTTTGTGTGTGGAAAATGTGGGCATAGAGAACATAATCTCTAAAGGAAAATTAAATTTTCAGGTAAAACCATGGATGGAAATTAAGGTAATATAAATGTACCACTAATAATGAAATGTTTTAAATGTATTGAAGTTAGGAATAATCATTGTTAGTTCTTTAATTAAAGGTTTAACAATGATTATTAGAATCAGTAACCTCATAGAGCAAGGGAATAAGGAAGAACCCCTGAAACAACAACTACTAAAGTGGATCATTTTTGTTAAGGTACACTTATTATCTACTTAATATTTTGGGATGTATTTTTGGATTTTGGTCCAAGAAACATTGATATACCTAGAAAGTTTTATAAGAGAATAAAATCACCACCCTAATGGTTTGATATTGAATTATCAAAGAAAACTACTTTCTGTGTCATTTTTCTATCCAAATTGTAGTTTTTAAGAATTATATTTTTTTAAAATACTATTAATTATACCTTAGTTTAACTTAAAGAAATTTTGAAAATGGATTGGATTTCTCCATAGAGACTCAATATCGATTACGAAAATTTGGAAATCAAATATTATATTTCAAATCAACTTAAGATATTTTATCAATTCAAGGATAAATATAAACTTCTTATTGATACTACTTCCATTATATGGCTCTTAATAAATGATCATAAGAATAGTTTTGTATTCTTACCCATGTTTGTGAGGTTTATATTTAATTAGAAATTATTTCTTGAGTCGTGATTATATTATGAATACCATTATCCATTTTCACAAGTTAGAAAAATTAAAATTTCATGGATAAAATTTATTTATTGGGGTTAGAATGTATTACCCTGAGATTTTAGTTTTAATTTATCTTTAATAAATAATGTGTTTCATATATTTCTTTACACATAACATTAAACAAAATAACATGACACAGTTGATGAGATACAAAATTATAACAAAATTACATGAAACCATGTATTAAATACCACGGTTGATTACATCCATTAAAAACACATAATTTAAAAGGGTAAAATAATATATTTAAAACCAAGTGATCCCTTGAATGATATTCTCCATTTATAATCACTATTGGGAGAACTAAACTTACAATGAGAGATAAAATAATTAAAGTATAAATTATTATCTTAAACATGGAATGAGAAGTGAAACTTAAGAAGTAAGAATGAAATGAAGTATTTTAGTATTTCTATATGTAAAAACGAAATATGGCCTTAATAAATATTGTAGTTAGAAATATGGTTGTTGGAGATATGGTTGTTGGATATAAATGTATCTAATAATTATACAAATATTGTGTATTATCAGAAGAAAATTCAAATTTTAAGTTTTATAAATAATAAATAACAAAACCAAAATGTTATATTTAATTAAAATATATTATTTTAGAAATTATTTTATACATAAAAAATGTTACTATCCAGGAATGATATAAGAAAATTTAAAGAAATATGTTTGTGTAAATATATTGATAAAATCAAATTATTATTATAAAAATAAATTATTTTAATTTTAGTTGGTCAAATCATTTAATATAAAAGAAATAGATTTTTTCAAAGAATTAATTTTCTAATAGAATTGTTTATTTATATTTTATTGAAAACATAAGTATTGGATAATGTTATTAATGAAATTAATTGATAATATACATAATTAAATAAAATAACACTCATCCCATAGTTATTACTAGAAAATTAATATGAATAGATACACTTTATGATTAAATGTTTATTTTGTTAAAATTTTTTTATGTGTTGTGAATTTTATTTTAATAGTCTAAATATATCCTCGTTAAATTATGATGAAATATATTTTTTATATAAATAATAGTTTAAAAATAATTTAATTCGTAATTGATATAAAATAATGACAAAAAACTTTTAATATATGCAATTTCATTTCTTTATAAAAAATGTTTCTCTATATACCTCAAGTTTTAATATAAAATTAAATTTTACTATAATTAAGAATTTAATTAAATTTAATGGAGTACGAATTCATATTTTATTTTTTGAAATTTAGAATGATGTTTTGTCTTATATTTTTTTATTAAAATAATAATTATCATGGTTAATTTTTAATCAATGTTAATAAGGTTAAAAACGGATAACATAAGTGGATAGAATTTTATTAATTTTACATTACAAATAGAACATATATAATACCTTTTATTGGTATCATAGTAATATCCACATGTCTCACCAGCCATTCCTCACCAAAATTACCAAACTATAATGCAATTAAATTCTTACCCCTTACTATTCAATTACATTGAAAAGTCCCCCCCTTTCACCTATAAAAGGTGCTCACTTATTATCACATAAAAAATAATCCCTTATTAAAAATTTTATAAAAAAAATCTATTGATTTTGCTTCCACTATAGTACTATAAGACATTTGGCATCCGTTTGTTCCTTCAAGAATTCCAAGTTCCTCTATTCCCAATGGATATTTCACTATAAGATTCAACCTCTCAACATGAGTATTACACACTCTTTGACTTTATTTTTTGTATCATTATAACATCCTATTACCATTCTAATAGGTACATCTTAAACCTTGTCATGGTTTTTCTATTTTTTGTTCGGGTAAGGGTTGTGTTTGGATTGAGAGGATACCTATATTGGTAAATAACAACACTTTTTTGGATTTTTCAACTTGAAACAGGGTGGTTTTGAAAACTTATAGGATATTACACACTGTGTAACAAATGCCGGGTTCAAGCCATGAAGTGTGGTTCACAGTGTTATGGGTACACGCCATGAATACCCTTTACACAACATGAAGAATTTTATAGTCTATTTTTAATGCGTAACGATGGGGGTTTATTCAATTACAAATCTTAAGGAATTACTCATTGTGAAGAGGTGTTACATGCCGTATAAGACCCCAAATTTAAATGGGTGTTACAAATTCGATGTGTTTTCTCCATTACAAAAATTAAATCTTTCACAACTTTTAACAGGTTTACATGCTGTGTAAAGCCCTGATAACATCCTATAGAATGAGGTAGTACACTTGTTAATTTTTCATTCACTCCTCTCTAATTCTTCTTCCTTTGACCCAAAGCCTTCCCCAGTTATTATTGGAGACTTCCAACCCTTACGGATACATTCCATTATTGATCAATCATCATTTGTTTGGTGAGTGATATCCGCGTAAGTGTACTTCATCAATATTTATCTATATCTCCTTGTCCTCTCTTGAATAATCTTGGTATTGATGTATCTATGCACTGTAGTGTTGTATCTTTCTTCTAGACTGAGTTTCAAGATCATCTACACCTTTTTTCTCATTGATAGGTATCATTGCAAGCATTAGGTTTTATGAAGAGGTAGGTGGTTTTGTCCTGAATTTCCAAATTCTGAAAATTAATTTTTTTTATTATCATAACTAACCTTTTAAGGTCTGATAGGGAACTCAACATGAAATCATGACTTAAAAAATAACAAAGCCTCCATAGTTTGATCCAAGACAAAAACAACTCATTCAAAACTACAATGAAAGGACCCAACATAGTAACATAACCATGAAGACTAGCTTCCACCTACTCATTATTTATTGGCAGGCTATCCCGTGCATGTATGCACAAGCCTGGAACTGATGGAAATCACATACCCTCTCTTGCATCCAAATATTAATAGAAATTCCTGGTAAAAAAACTTTCTTTTAACCTCCTTTGAAACACCCCTTTATTGATGAACTCGTTAAAAGTTAATTAAAACGAAAACCGTAGGGCCAAAAGGCAATCATTTCCTCAACCAGCAGAACACAAAGAAAAAAATTCACCAACCTCACAACAAAATCCTTTAAGAAAACATGTCCCATTCCAACCTTAGTGATGTGATTCCTCCACAACATGAATGTAATATATGAGCAACTACTTCACATTATTCAGAACATAACCTCCATATAAAATTTTCGAGAAAGTTCTTTAGCAACATGCATAGATTGGGAATTATCATGAAGATTTTTCTAATATCAAAAACTAATAGATACATTTTAGTATCTCCATATCCATCGAATGCTCCTTCACCAAAGATAGATACTCACACACCAAGAAACCAAATCTCATCACACCCCAAAAACATCATTAAAAACAGAATCATGCATAAAACATCACCAATTAAAGACGATCCAATTGCATCTCGACCACGCTTCCACTACAATGCAGAGAGAACGCAAACCTAGAATCACAAACAGTCAAATGTAAAATGAAATCTAAAGCCAGATCCCATCGCCAACCTCTTGTTACCACCTAGAGACCACCTTGAACCGTTGCGCGTTCTTCCAGCCCACATAGAACAGTTGAGCCAACCCTCAAACAAGGGAGGGTGGAACAATTACCACTAGCTTCACGACACTACCAAATAAATCCCTACCCACCTAGAAGGGATAAAGATAATACATTCCAAAAATAATTGGTAAATTCCAAGACAAACATGCCCATGGAACCATCATGACTCCTCCCCTGGGAGAGGAACCACTATCATAGGAGCACTGAGTAAGAGGCCAAAGAGATTCCAAAGTTTCATGAGGTGAAGAGAATATAGGTGGTGATAGGGGAAACCCTAATCACATCTACACTCCTTATGGGCTCATCTAAGGGTTCTAAAATTGCCAAATTCATTATTCCAAAATTTCTTGATTTATTTAAATTCTTGTTGAAAATTAAATTCCTCAAACTTGCCTTCAATTAATTAGATAAAAAACCAATTTCAATTAATCAAAAGATTTGAATTATTTTTGGCATAGAAATCTGGAAAACCCCCAATTCCATTGAATTAGGGCGTGCTTATAGAAATTGGTCAATTTATGTTTATGAATTTAAAATTTGGATTTTATGGAAATGTTTTCAATTAAATTATTGAATTTATCTATGGAAATGAATTGTGAATATAATATAATTTCTTTTGAATATATTTCAAACTTTTGAAAATGAATTAAAATGATTTGGTAGTAACCTAGTTGTTTTATCTTGCGAAAAGAGCATGTTTTTTTATTAAAACCAATTATGGGTTTAAATGGAAAAAATTGGCACTTTGAAATGGAAGAATAGGATTTAATTTTATTTTAAGTAGTGTTAAAATAAATTTTCCATCATGGAAGAGTGCGTGCAAGACAATGGTAGTTGGTTAGTTATTTGGACACACTCAACACTATTACAACATTCTAAATCATACATACGAAAGGTCACATTGCTGATAGAAGTGTGATGAGTCACGTCTGCACAATGTCAGGGGGATGTGAGTATACTCATTTTTCTAATATCACTTAGAGAGTGCAGAGTCCTATAGATAGAAATAATATCATACCTTTTGGAAGATGACCATTATTCTCACTTGTTTTTATATATACAAGATATAAATGTATTCCAATGTTTTAAAACTACTTTACATTTCTTTTCTGGATTTAAATAAACAACTTTATATAAATATTTAATTTAATCCACTGTTTTAGATATCCCATTTCTTTTAAAGTAAAATACGGGGAATTGAAATTATTTTACATCATTTTGAAAATGTATATCATGTTTTGTTAAAATATGCTTTTGAATTATGAAACCTGTTTATTTTAAAAATTGAAATCTTTTCATTGTATAATATATATTTATAATTTTTTATGTAATATTTAGTTGTATACTAATATGATAGGATCACACCCTACTCTTTCCTTTGGGTTTTTTTATAATTTCTTCTTCCAAGATCAAGAAAAGATAATGGATCTCTGGGAGGTGGATCCAGCAATTGAGCTTGGGAATTGGTGAGTTGTGTCTTTAGGGACCTTGGAGATGTTTCCCCTATTTTGTACATGGGTAATAGTAGTTTAGGCTATTTAGTCCTTTTTTTATTCCAATAATTTAGTCCCTTTGAAGTTTTTTATATGCATATTGACTTGCTTGTATGACTTTCACTATGTCTTGTGGTAAAATCATTCCCACTTTCATGTTGTATAATTCCAGGTGCTAGTCACCAACCTATGGGGATCATGAATTCCCTTTGGTCTATGTCATGGATGGATCAGTTATTAGGTTACTTGGGTACCTAGGATGGATCATGAAAAAGTGATATTAGAGCTAGGTTGTTGAGATTTTTTTCATGATATCAATATGCATTTTTAAAGTCTTGTCAGGACTTAAGAGGTAGTTGCGATTGAATGCCTAGATAGATCTCACAATTATAAACCTTAAGTCACCAGGGGTTTTCTAGGAAGGTCATATTATAGATTAGATTCAATAATTTCCTTATTCTAATTTTGATAGAGTGGAATCCAAATATAATTATTCCATCTATTAGGAATAAATACCCTTGATGCTCAGTTTGAGTGTGAATATAATGTCTTCAACATTATATGATAACGTTGTTGAGCATCATGTTTCCGAGAAGATGTGAAAATCGGATCTAGGAGGAAGATACTACAGAAACACAGCGAGAGAATCCTCCAGTGGACCGAAATATATTTGAGGTGATCATGTACACTTTCCATGCTATGGGACATGCACCACCTCCAATTTTCATTCAGGCTCTAGCTGTGGATCCTTTGGGGGAAGTTATTTGAATTTTTTCTCAAGAGTACCTTCCCTAGAAGCTACAAATTTTCAAAGCATCCATTGATTCTCAACATGATAAGGAATGGTTGGGAAAGGTAGAATATTTGTTTGAGTTCTTTGATACACCAGACATGATCAAGGTAATGTGTGTCACCTTCGTGTTGGAGGACCAAGTAGGAGATGGTGGGATATGATGGCAACGACAAATAAACATAAGGGATTAGAGTGAAAATAATTCAAGGTTATTTTTACTGACTAGTTCTATCTAGAGTCAATGGATTTGGCTAAGGCTGTAGAGTTTTTCAAGATTGAGCAGTCCAACAGAACCATGACTGAGTATTTAAATCATTTTTCTTATTTGGTGCAGTTTTCACCTGAAATTGTATCTAATGAAAGGTTAAAGGCTATAGGATTCGAGTTAGGACTTCAATTATATATATTTTCTTAGGTTTTCTTATTGAAGATTTCCACTTATGATGATGTGATATATAAGGTGATGATGGTCGAGATGGAACTTTTTAGAATGTCAGGGTTATCAGAAGTTTCTATTTCTCCCTATTTAAGTGTTGGTTCTTTAAAAGGAAAATGGAAGCGTGAGGATTCTCACAGTAGTTCTCAATAGTATGGTAAATCAAGAACTCCTACAGCATCAGGTGGAAGTTCATTGGTTTGATACCAGTCTAGAAATATGGGAAATTATATGTTGGTTTCCACTAAGGCACCCTAGAACTGTAGATCCTATTGAAATTCCGGGAACTTACAAATATTCTTCCATCACTTTTCTACTCCTCATAGTGTGACAGGACCATCAGATCCTCCAAAAATTGTGGGAAAATCATATTGTTCACTTACAAAAGGTTTCCAACCACATTCATCTAGAGAAAACCTTCTTCACATAGTGAAATATTATCTATAAGAATCAGACATGTGTACAGCGACCGTGAGAGGTACCATTACTATAACATCATCATTAGTTACTGCTCTATTTGATATTAGTGAATCTCACTCGTTCATTTCAACCCTTATTGTTAATATGATTAATATTTCTATGAAGAAACTATATTGTGTAATTAATATTACTACACCCATTGGTATGAAGAGAGAGTAGGGTCTTTGTAGTCCCTTTTGTTTCTTCTCTACTTTAGAAGTCGATATTTCATGGATTTTTTTTGGTTCTTGACATGAAATCTCTTGATGTCCAATTCGGGATGAATTATATCATTTCTAATAAATCTCAGATCAATTAATATCTTTTACTGGTATACCTTACAACACCTAGTGGTGTGCCTCTTTTCTTTCAAGGAGAATGGGACCCATGGTTGGGAAGAGTTGGACCCTCTTATCCAGAGTTGTGGAAAGTAATATCAGTGTTCGATTTTGATCTAGAGAATGATTAAGCAAGTGAGGATCTTCCTCCAATCATCATCGAGTTTCCCAATAGGTTTCTTTATGATTTATCTAGTTTTATGCCGGTGACGGAGGTCGTGTTTGCCATTGATTTAATGCTTGGTACTCAACCAATATGAATTCCCTCTTACCTCATGGTATCAGTTGAACTAAAATATATGAATTCCCAAATGGAATATCTTCTTGAAAAAGGCTTTATATTCCCAAGTGTTTAACTCTAGGTAGCTTCGGTTCTCTTCCCTAAGAAGTCTGATGGTTTTATTCTCTTATGTATTGATTATCAAAAGATCAATAGATTTATGATAAAGAACAAGTATCTATTTCATTAGATTGATTATATGTTTGAGAAGTTAAAAGATGAAAAGTGGGTTTCAAAGATTTACTATTGATCTGGTTATCATCAGTTATGGATAGGGGAATATGAAATTTAGAAAACTACCTTTTAGAGAAGTTATGGCAATTATAAGTACCTTATTATTCCCTTTGGAATAATAAATTATCATACTGTTTCATGGATTTTATGAACAATATTTTACATGAGTATCTAGATATATTTGTGGTAGTATTCATGGACGACATCCTTATTTACTTTAAATTTGAGGAGGATCATGTGCAACATTAGAGAACAATTCTGATTCTACTAAGAAATCACCAAATTTATGCCAATCTTTTGAAGTGTGATTTAGGGTTTTAGGAATTGAAATTATTGGGACATGTGGTGTTTGAACAGGGTATATCAGTTGATCCTGAGATGGTAAAGGTTCTTATGACTTGAGAGAAACCACAAAATGTATTTAAAATTTGAAGCTTCTTCGGCTTAGCTGGATACTATCGTAGGTTTGTAAAGGGCTTCTCAAAGTTGGCTTCTCCAATGTATACTCTAACAAGGAAGGGGGAGAAGTTCTCTTGGGATAATAAATATAAAAATTCTTTTGTTGAGCTGAAACGTCTTTTGATGAATGCGCCAGTGTTGACTCTTCAAAAGGCCAAACAGGTCTATGTAGTCTTTTGTGATGCATCAAGTTCAGTCTTGGGATGAATTCTTATGCAGGGATACCATGTAATTACTGATATATCTCTTCATCTTTGGATACACAAGAATAATTATCCTACCCACAATCTTGAACTTGTAGCTGTGATGAATGTGCTTAAGAGTCGATAGAATTACATTTATGGGAAAATGTTTACCATATTTTCAGACCACAAAATATTGAGTTATATATTCTCTAAAAAATATTTGAACCTTAAACAATGGTGTTTGTTGGATATCTTAAAGTTTTTCGACTTTGACATCACCTATACCTTATGGAAAGGGAATGTCATTATAAATGCATCGAGCTGGAAACTTCTATCCCAGGCTGTGAAAGAATCTTTAGAGGGGTGGAGTTTGATGGATATCTTTGCATAGTTTCATATTTGAATTTAGTATAATAGTGATAAATCTTATTTATCCAGAATTCAATTGATATATGTTCATCCTAATATGATTCTTCAAGACCAAGAGCTTGATGTTGAATTTTGTAACACTCAAGTGTTTTTTTGAAATATTTTCTACAAATAATTTTTATTTTTTAGTAAATTTCATTGCACACAATTGTTAGTTTAAAAGAACAGTGAGATTATATTATTATAAAATTACCATTATAGCCTAGATTTTAGGTTAATGGGTATAATTATAACCAACTTATGAAAATTCATTATGAATTCATTCTCTATCAATTATTCATGAAAAGTATAAATCAATAAGATATTATTATTTTTGAGTGAATTACTTTTGGAAATTAAATTAATGATATATATATGTGTTATATACATAATAATTTTTTTATATTCATCCAATGGATATTTTAGTCATAAGGTATGAATAAATATCTATTTGATGAATAAGAACCTATTTTTTTAAAGGTTAATTTTACACCTTGGAATGGAAAAACCATTTTAAATTACGATTTTGACACATTAATAATTTTTATATGGCAACATAAAAATCTTATTTTTAAGTGAGATCAAAAATTTTACTTTGGACAAATTTTGGATATTTTTCTGATAACTTAATAGTTTTTATAAATAGTACTAATACGTTAAATTTTAGTTAAAAACAAATTTTTTCATGAAGAAAATATATATGGTAAAATTATAATATTTATTGGTTTTAAAGTATAAATAGAATATATTTTCATCATTAAATATAATTTATGTCATTATCATTAATTTTACATTGAATTCATAGGTAAAAACATTTCAATCTTTTGAAATGTTTTATCTTTTAAAACCCATTTTATAATTTCAACAATGAGATTAATTTTAAATTAATTAATGAAAATTTTGTGTTTTTAATTCTGAAAAATTGATTTCATATTTGGAATCATTAGGTCCAAATTATTTTAATAGTCTACTTTCATTTTTGGGAATTATGAATAGTAACTTTTGTAATTATTTTATTACCATGGTTAAAGGTAAATTGGGTAATTAGGAGTAAAAATAATATTATAGAATTACCTTAACACCATTAAAAATAATATTGTTTGACTAAATTACACCCTTATCATCTATGTTTTCAAATGGAATCACTTTATCGCCACTTACCTATGAATATGACATGAATGTCATAAAAAGTAATGAATGTGAAAAAATGTCACAGTCTCATTTTATATAAAGATTTTAATTTTAATATATGGATAAATAGAAGATAATATTGAATATAGATATTCTATTGAAATATAAAAGAATTAAATATGTTATAGGAATTTATTTATAATTTTTAGAGATTTAATAATTACCATTAATGATAACACAATAGTGATGTAAAAATCATTTTAGTAATAGAAATATCTAATAAATGGTTTAAAAAATATTAAAAAAATTTCATAAGAACTAATTAATATTATACACAAATTTTCATGGTGAATATGACATGGTAAGAGTGTATTTAGTATTTTTATTCAAATTTATCCCCTTTTTGTTTTTTTAAATTCAAATAAATGAATAGTGTCAAAATTGACACTATTGATTTTTTATGAAAAAAAAATTTATTAAATTATTTAAAAATCATAAAAATATTTACAAAATTACAAATTGATAATTATAACATATTAAATGTCTGAAAATATCCATTTAAGGTCAATTAACACTATATAAGTAAAAATTTATGACCATTAAATATTTATAATGTTATTATTATAATTAAAATTTAACAGGACAACTAATTATCAATTAAAAATATATGGTTTAAATTAACAAAATAACTTTTCCAAAATAAAATTTTGGATGATATTACAACCCTATCTCATCTCATTTTAGAAATTGAGACATTTTTGAGGGTTTTGAGTAGGGTTTTATTTTATTATAAATTATTATTTATGGAGTTTCCAAAAGTGCCCATCACCACAATTATAAAAAGGATTCCCCTCCCTCACCTATTAACTTAATTTTGAGCCTTCAAGATCTGCCATCCCCTTCCATTTTTCCTTATAAACTTCCATATGTTTATTATAGAGGTTTTGGTTCTCTTCAAAGACCAACTCTGGTTCTCTAAGAGGGAATTTAGAGGAGGCACACCGAAGAAGAGGTAATATCATTTACCGATTCATTCAAACTTGTTTCTTCCTCTACATCATCTTCATTAGTTGTTTTATTATAAAGAAATAACATAATTATCACTCTGATACTGATATGTTATTATAAATATGAAACGAAAATCGTTCACCTTCTACCCATCCTATGAAAAATGAAATCACCACGCATGTGTACGTACGACTTACCGTCTCCACGCTGTGGTGTGATTTATTTCTCACCACCACCTTACTTGGATGGGTATAATGATGGAAATAATAACTATATATTATTATTATAACATGATACTTATTCTGAAATATTATACACCATCCACTTCAATACCATTCAACAATTTTGGGAATGATATCAACACTCGTGCGTATGTACGACCTACCGTCTCCACGATGTGATGTGATTCATTCAACATGATCTTTATTAAATCTTGATTATATACATGAATTTAATTATTAAATATGATATATATTATACTAATATAATTTTTTAAATGATATAACAATAACCTAAACAAAGGAATAATAATTTATCCAAGAAAATATGTATAAGAACATAAAGCAGTTAATACCCAAATAAGGAGTAACAATGAAATATAACCAACAAACAGATGAAAATATGATCATAAATGTTATCCTAAAAAATTATTATAATTCGGGATTTAATCATTAAAATTATTTAAATTATTATAAAATATGTTTAGATACATATGAATCATATTAGACCATTGGTAAAGGATAATTTTTCAATCTCATTTTTATCTAAGATAGTTTATATATAAGTGTTTACTAGGGGTATATTTATCATCCATGTCCAGGTTTTCAAAATAATGTTATCATAAAATGTTTAATATTATTTTACGTATTATTAAAGTCATTTTAGCCATTTTTTATTTTTATTACATGGTATGGAAGGAATATGTTTTTTACCATACGAGGTGCTTTTTGACTATTCTAGTAAAAGTACGAGAAGAATGTGTTTTTAACTTTTACGACAAGAATGGATTTTTATTCCTCTACAATAACTTATTTCCTTGTATCTTACCCTACAATATTACAAGGTTATTTTAACATAAAATTATTTCTTCTCAAGTTGTGTGGCATTTTGAGGAAGGAAAACATTTTTGATGAAGAAAGGATATTTTCCTCTGGAATTAATTTCAAGTGTTTTCTCAAAAAAAATTTCCATATAAGATAGCAATATTTAAATAGGGTTGTATTTTTATCTCTATTATTATTATGATTTTATTGTGTCTATTATGGAATGTTATTTAAGAAATTCCTTTGTTTTATATCAATTATGATGTAGTGATGTTTATGAAACCCATTTTATTTCATGTGTTATGCTATGAAGAATGTTTTTATGTTTTATTGAATCCTATAATACTGGTTTAATTATGAGATGGGTGATACCTATATCTCCCTCAAATTAATTGGGTGAAGATTTATATCTCATGAGATATACATGACTAGAATGGAAATCAAATCCGGTTCTTTAATACAGGGCTGGAACGAGGAGTGAACTTAGTTCAATAATGGACTTTGTCTTCTATGATGGTATAATAAATGGGCCTTGACTAATATGAAATGATTTTCTAGGATTATGTGTGTTTTACATGAAATTTCATGTGTTATGTTATGACTATTGGGATAATATTGCATTTTTATGATTTATCCAATGAAATAATATTATGATCTTGTATATGCAGGATAATATTTTCAATTGTTATGTTCTTATCATTATGATATGATTGATATTTACCTAATTTACCCTTACTAAGAATTTGATCTCACCATTTTATAGGTTTATTTTCTCTAGGTCATGAAGAATGGTGTTTAGTAAGACATGTCAATAGGGAATCTTGTTTTGAAGAAATAAGAAGGAAACAATTTGGATGTTTTATGAAGCAGTTGTTTATGTTTTCTCAATTTCTAAATACACTAAACCTACATAGTATTAGAATAGTTTTGTTATGTTATGTAATAAATACTATTCATTATTGATTTAATATTTATATGTAATGTATGGGAAATTATAGTTGGTATCATAGAAAAATTATAGGTATCATTTGTAAACTAGGTTGAGAGAACCATAGTAAAAACCCTAAGGACATGTCTAAGTATAGGTTAAAATCCTATCCTAGTGTTTTATATATTTTCATTAATAACCTAGGACAAAACCTAAATTGTCCTAAATTGAAATTTTGTTCTTGATTATGTGGTTTTGTTGTTATGATTATGGTTTCTCACACTATGATTCTTGGTTTTAGTCAATGTATGGAACCCAAAGGAACCATTTTAATGCTGAATGCAAAGGGAAATGAAATGATTATACCCTGAGAAACAAAATTTTATGAGATACGGAATGTAGAATTTTGTATCTATTCTCAAAAAACTATATCAAGATATGAATCATGCTAGAATTTCAAATGAGAAAAGGAGAGAGAAAAATTCTGTTGGGTCAATCATGAAACATCATCCACCTTCATTAAATGGGTATTCTGATCCTTTACTAGTTGAAAAATGGATCAGTACCAATGGAAAGATATTTTTAGTTCTATAATGTTTAAAACATGATAAATTCATCTTATTAGTCTATCTCTTGGAAAGAGAATCTGATTAATGGTGAAATCATATCAAGAATATGAGGCAAAGAGATAAAATTGAGTCCATGGAATGGGATGAGTTCAAGAAGTTATTTATCAATAAGTACTTTCCAAGTATTCTTTAAATAAATATGGAGAAATATTTTCTTGAAATTAAGAAAATGGATGATAAATCCGTTGGTACCTATGAAGAAAATTTTATAATACTTGCAAGGTATTTTTATGGAATTGTTATCCAACCCATGTGTAAAATTGATCATTTCTTTGGTGGATTAAAAAAAGTATCTGGAGGGAATTATCCATAAGGGAATTCAATAGCTACGAGAAATTTTTTTTATGTGCTCTCAAGGTTAAGATAGAGATTGGAGTAACCCATTAGTCATATGGGTTTAATAAGAAGATAAAAATAGAATTTAAAGGAAAATATAAAGACCACACTGAAAAGAAGAAAAGTTTTCTCTTATCCTCAATGTGTGTAAAGAAATATGGAGGGAATTTTATTAAATGTATTATTTAATTTTTTAAGTATGGAAAAGAATTTTATTGGGTAGTTGAATGACGATGTGATGGGAAAAAGATGTTTAATGAAGTGAACAAATAAAAGGCTACATTGAATGCACCTCCTTCACTTCAATGTTATAAGTGCAAGGAAATGGGTCATTATGCCAATAAATTCCCAAATCCAAGTTTAATTGATTATAAACGATTTCAAAAAAATCTTATATACAAAGAAAAAGGAAAGTCACATGAAATCACTATCAGCGATGTGGAGTATGATAATGAAGTGGTGAAAGGTTCACTTACCATCCAATCTAAAGTTAAAAATGTTTTATTGTATTCTAGATCCACCAACTCTTTTGTTTTTGATGAATTTTCTAAGTGTATCTCCTTATTAACTCAACAATTAGATGTTGAGTTATCTGTGACAACTCCTAATGGAAGAATAGTCACATCAAATGTTTAAAATTCTTCTCCAGTTGAAGTTTTTGGGAAAGTTCTTCTTATAAATCTTGTGATCCTTCCTATTGTAAAATTTGATGTGATTCTTGAAATTTATTGGCTTTCTCTATATGGATCTTTTATAAATTTCCAAGGATGGGAAGTCACATTTCATATTCTAGATCAATTTATTATCATATATCGATTCAAGCAAGAATATAACGTCACAGTAGAAATTTCTTCCATATTATGGGTTTTGATTCCAATAAATGAAGGTTATTATGTCAAATGGGTAGGAAAAAATCACTATTAATAATACTCCCATTTTATAAGAGTTTGACGGTGTCTGTCTAGAATAATTTATAGGTATTACAACAAATCCTGAAGTTGAGTTTTCAATAGAACTCATACCATGTGCTATGCCTATTTCAACTGCACCTTATAGAATAGATGAAATTGGTTTGCTATAATTAAAGAAGAAAATACAATATAATCTTAATAAGGGATTCATATGCCCTAGTGCATCACCTTGGTGATAACCTGTTATATTTGTTAATAATAAATATGGATCAATGTAACTATAAATTTATTATTAAGAACTTAACAAGATCAATATCAAGAAAAAATATCATCTTCCTAGAATTGATGATTTATTTGACCAACTACACGGTGCCCAATACTTTTCCCAGATTGATATTTGTTCATGATATCATCAATTAAGGATAAAAAAGGAATATATACCAAAGTTGACATTCTGTACAAGGTATGAACACTATGAAATTATAGTGATTACTTTTTGTATTAATAATTCCCCACTATATTCATAGACTTACTGAATGGAGTCTTTAGAGACTATCTTGATCAGTTTGTGGTAGTCTTTATAGATAATATTATTTTCTTTTGAAAGAGAAAGGTAGAACATGAATATCACTTCAGAATTTTACTGAAGATCTTGAGAAAGGAGAATCATTATGAAAAATTAACCAAGTGTGAATTTTGGCTTCAGAAAGTTTCATTTTTGGGTCACATAATCTCAAGAGAAGGGATATCTATGGATCCAGTGAAAACAGATGTTTTTGAAAGATGGTTGAGACCAACAATGGTATGTGAGATCCAAATATTTCTTGGTTTGGCAGGATATTATCAATGTTTTTGGAATATTTTTGTTGATTATCTAATCTATGCACCAAGTTGACTCGGAAAAGTGATAAGTTCATTTGGATATAGGAATGTGAAGAGAATATCAAGGAGTTAAGAAGAAGGTTATCCTGTGCAACAGTGCTCACACTACCTTGTAGTGGAGAAAGGTTTGTGATCTACAGTGATGAATCCAAGAATGTTCTTGGATTTGTTCTCATAAAAAATGATATGGTGATAGCTTATGACTCGTGAAAGTTGAAAATTCATGAGAAAAATTTCCCAAATCATGATTTAGAGTTAGTTATGGTAATATTTTCAATAAAGATATAGAGAACTTATCTTTATGGTGAAAGGTGTGATATTTATACCAATCATAAAATTTTAAAGTGTATTTTCACAAAAAAAGGAGATGAATATGCACTAAAGAAGATTATTGGAGTTAATTAAAGAATATGACTGATCAATACATTACCACCTTGGGAAAGTGAACAAGTTGGCATATGATTTGAGTCAAAAAGACCATGCTAGCTTATCCATGATGAGGATCACAAAAGATCCAATATTTTTGGATTTTCAAAAGATGTATCTTGAAATTTTAATTGAAGGGGAGAAATATTATCTCTCTTAAATGAATGTTCAACCATCTATACAAGTGAAGATTAAAGAGTCATAGAATTAAGATGCATATTTATAAAAGAAGGTGAGAAATGTTCCTAAATTCATCCTTGATTGTGATGAAATAATAACGTTCCAGAACTGGGTTTGTATTCCACCCATACCATAATTAAATAAGGAGATATTGGATGAGGCTCATATTTATTCATTCTCTGTTCACCCTAGAAGCACAAAGATGTATAGAGACCTGAAAGAGTATTTATGGTGGGATGGAAAGAAAATAGATGTCACCAAATATGTCTCTCAATTCTTGGTTTTCCAGCAAGTTAAGTCTTAGAGACCGAATTCTAAGGGTATGTTACAACCATTACCTGTACCAGAATGTAAATGGGAGAACATCACTATAGAATTTTTCACAAAACCTCCCAAAACATCCAAAGTAAATAAAGCTATCTGGGTTATAGTTTATTTCCTTATGAATTAGGCACATTTCATTTCCATTAGAGAGGATTTCTTTCCTGATCAGCTTTCCAGGATATTTGTAAAGGAAGTGGTAAGATTTCATGGAGTACCACTTTCCATTATATCTGATCAGGATCTGAGGTTTACATCAAAGTTATGGAGAAGTAATCAGAATGCTTGGTATATAGAGTGATGTTTCAACTAATATTATCATCCTCAAATATATGGTCAGTCTGAGAAAACAATTCAAACTCTGGAAGACATGTTGACAGCTTTCTCTATGGATTTCAAAGGTGGTTGGGCTCAAAAACTACCATTTGTTAAATTTTCTTACAATAATAGCTTTATCTCAAGTATTAAGATGAATCATTATGAATCCCTCTATGAAAATAAGTGCATAACTCTAACTTTTTGGGATTCATTTGGGGACAGAAAGCTATTAGGACCTGATCTTGTTGATGAAATGGAAGAAAAGGTCAGATCTGTTCAACAACACATAATAGAATCTTAGAGTCAAAAAAAAGTTATGCTAACAACCAAAGAGAATAAATAGAGTTTGAAGTGGTTGTTAAGGTGTTATTACAAATATATCCCTTAAAGAGAGTAATGAGATTTTGAAATAAGGGTAAGATGAGCCCTAGGTATATCAGTCATTATGAAATTCTGGATCGTGTTGTGAAGGTAGCTTACCGATTGGAACTTCCACTAAATCTATCACAAGTTCGTGATGTGTTCTATGTATATCTCCTGAGAAAGTATATACCTAATCCTTCACATGTACCAAGATCATAAGTTGTAACACTAGAAGAAGATCTTTCTTATGAAGAACAACCGATAGAGATTCTGGATCCTAGCGAATAAGTTCTACGAAACAAGACCACTCACTTGGTTAAAGATTAATGGAGGAACCAACAATTTGAATAAGCTATACGGGAACTTGAGTATATGATGAGGGAGAGTCACCCTTATCTATTTGGAACTAAGTGACGAATTTTAAGGGAGAAATTCGGTTTAAGTGGGGTAGAATGTAACACCCATATATTTTTGTGAAATATTTTCTTTAAATAATTTTTATTCTTTAGTAGATTTATTTGCATAAAATCGTGAGCTTAAAAGAACTATGAGATTCCCTTATTATAAAATTACCATTATATCCAAGCCGTCTAGTTATTGAGAATAATTATAACTAACTTATGAAAATTCATTATGAATTCATTGGCTATAAATTATTTATGAAAAATATAAATCAATTAGATATTTTTATTTTTTAGTGAATTACTTTTAGTAATGAAATTAATGAGATATATATGTGTTATATACTTTATAAAATATTTTTATATTCATACAATGAATATTTTAGTCATAGGGTTTGAATAAAACCCTATTTGATGTATAAAATCCTATTTTTTTGAAGCTTAATTTTACATCTTTGAATGGAGAACCCATTTTAAATTAAAATTTTGACACATTAATAATTTTTATATGAAAAAATAAACATGTTATTCTGAATCGGGATATAAAAATTTATATTGGATAAATCTTTGATATTTTTCAGATAACTTTCATGTTTTGATGAATAGTAAAAATATGCCAAATTTTAATTAAAAAAACTTTTTCATCGAGATAATTTATATGGTAAAATTATAATATTGAATAGTTTTAAAGTATAAATATAATATATTTTTATCATTTAATATAATGTATTTTATTATCATTAATATTACATTGAATTCATTGGTTAAAAATTTTAAATCTTTAGCAATGTTTTAACTTTAAAAACTGATTTTCTCATTTCAACAATGAGATTAAATTTAAATAAATTACTGCAACTTATGTGTTTTTAATTCTGAAAAAGTGATTCCATATTTGGAATCCATTGGTCCAAATTATGTTAATAGACTACTTTTATTTTTGGGCATTATGAATAGTAACTTTGGTTATTATTTTTATTACCATGGTTAAAGGTAAATATGGTAATTAAGGGTAAAAATAATATTATTAAAATACCTTAACACCTGTAAATATCTTATTGGATGACTAAATTCGACCCTTAGAATCAATTATTCTAAATGGAATAATTTTTTGGCCACTTACCTATGAATATGACATGAATGTGATAAAAACTAATGAATGTGACAAAATGTCACAATCACATTTTATATAAGTATATTAATTTTAATATATGAATAACTATGAGTTAATATGGACTATATATAGGATTTGGAAATATAAAATAATTACCTACATCATAGGAATTTATTTATAATTTCTATGAGTTAAATAATTACCATTAATGATGACAAAATAGTGATGTAAAAATTAGTTTATTAATATAAATATCAAATAAATGGTTTTAAAAATATTAAAATAAATATCATATTAACTAATTAATATTATGAATTTATTTTATAGGTAACTATGACAAGTTAAGAGTGTATTGAATATATTTTTTGAATTTATCTCTTGTGTGTTTTTTTAAAGTCAAATAAATAAATAGTTTCAAAATTAACACAATTGATATTTTATGAAAATAAAATTTTATTGAATTATTTAAAAATAATAGAAATATTTAATTATTAAAAATTGAATATTATATGATATAAAATTTCATAAAATATCAATTTATGGTCAATTAACACCATATAAGTAAATATTTATAACCATTAAATATTTAGAATGTTATTACCACAATTAAAGTTAAATAGAATAACTAAGTATCAATTAAAAAGATATAGTTTAAATTAACAAAATAACTTATCCAAAATATATTTGTGCATGATATTACAACCCTATGTCATCTCATCTTCAGAATTGGGATATTTTGGAGGTTTTTTGGGCAGGTTTTTATTTTATTATAAATTTTTATTTATGGAGTTCTCAAATGTGCCCCTCACCTCAATTATAAAAGGGCACCACCTCCCTCACCTATTAACTTAATTTTGAGCCTTCAAGATCATCCATACCTGTATCTTTTTCCATATCAACTTCCCTATTTTCATTTTAGAGGTTCTGTTCGTCTTGAAAGACCAACTCTAGTTCTCTAAGAGGAGATTTATAGGAGGTACATCGAAGAAGAGATAATATCATTTACCGATTCTTTCAAACTTCTTTCTTCTTCTACTTACTATTAAATATTTGTTTCATTAAAAAGTAATAAAATCAGTATCACTCATATAATGGTATTTTATTATAAATATGAAACAACCATATTCTATTTTCTACTCATCCCCTGAAAAATGAAATCACAACGCGTGCATACAAACAACTAACCGTCTCCACGCCGCGGTGTAATATGTTTTGACCACCACCTTACATGGATGGGTATAATGATGTAAATAAAAACTATATATGATTATTATAACATTATTATGATTCTAAGATATTATACGCTATCAAATTCAATATCATTAAAAAATTTTGTGAATGATATCACCGCTCCTATGTACGTATGACCCACCGTCTCCACGATGCGATGCGATTCATTCAACATGATCTTCATTAAAAGATGATTATATACGCAAATTGAATGAATAAATATGATTTATATTATAATAATATCTTTATTTAGATGATATATCTATAACCAAAAAATAGTAATAAGAACTTATCTGATAAAACATGCATAGGAGCATAAAGTAGTTAATACCTGAATAACAAGTAACAATGAAATGTTACTAAAAAATAGATGAAAATATGATCATAAATGTTGTCATAAAAAATGAATATGTTTACGTAATAAATCAGTAACATTATTTAAATCATTGTACAGGATCTTAGGATACATATAGATCATATCAAACCCAAGGTAAGGGATAATTTTACAATCTCATTTCATCTAAGATTGTTTATAGGTAAGTGTTTACTGGGGTTATATTTATCATCCAGGTATATGTTTTCAAAAATACGTTTTTATAAAATATTTATTATTATTATATGTATTTTCAAATTCATTTTTACCCATTTTTTACTTTTACTACTTGGTATGGAAGGAATCTTTGTTTTGTTTACCATATGAGGTACTTTTTGACTTTTTTGGTAAAAGTATAAGAATAATGTTTTTTTAAATTATACGACATGAACAGATTTTTATGATTTCAGAATAAATTATTTCCTTGTAGCATACCCAACAATATTACAAGACTATTTTCATATAAAATCATTTCTTCTAAAATTGTGTGGCATTTCGAGGAAGTAAAACGTTTTTGAAGAAGAAAGGATATTTTCCTCAGGAATTAATTTCAAGTGTTTTCTCAAAATAATTTTTCATATAAGATGACACTCTTCAAATAGGGTTATATTTTTATCTCTATTATTATTATTATGACTTTTTTTTGTTTATGATTGAATGTTATTCAGGAAATCTATTTGTTTTATATCAATTATGATGGAATGATGTTTAAGAAACCCATTTTATTTCATGGGTTATGCTATGGTAAATGTTTTTATGTTTTTGTGGAACACGTAAGAATAGTTTCATTATGATATGGATGTGACTTATATATACCTCCAATCCATTGGTTAAATATTTTTATATCATGAGATAGACATGACTGGAATGGAAAGATAATATGGTTATGTAATACATGGATGGAACGAGGAGTGAACTCAGTTCCGTAATGGAATTTGTCCACTATGATGGTCTCAGTAATGAGCGTTGAATAATATGAATGGATTTTCTATGCTTATGTGTGTATGAAATGATATTTCATGTCTTATTTTATTATTATTGGGATAACATTTCACTTTTATGATTTATCCCATGACATGATATTATGATCTTTTATATGCAGGATAATATTTTCAAATGTTATGTTCTTATGATTATGATATGATTGATATTTCCCTAGTTTACCCATACTGATCAATTGATCTCACCCTTTCAAATGTTTCTTTACCCCAGGTCATGTAGAAGGGTATTATGTAAGATATTTTAAAAAGGATTATAGTTATAAAGAAATAAGTTCGAGATAATGTGGATGTTTTATGAACCGGTTGTTTATGTTTCCCAGTTTCTAAAGACACTAAACCAATATTATACTGGCATGGATTTATGATATGTAATAAGTAGTATTAAATTTTGAGTTAATATATGTATTTAAAGTATGGGTTGTTATAAATTCCATTTCATTAGATTCTCTCATCATTCTAGGGAGATAGTGGCCCAATTGTTGTTCTCCAAGGAGGGTGTGATGTGTTATCAAAACCGTTACGTTGTGCCGTTAACAGCAAGGATGGCTACAATGTGGGATTTATATAATTCCTAGTGGGTTTTGAACCAAAGAACCACTAATATTTTCTATGAAATGTGGTGGTAGTTCTAGTGGAAAAGTATGAGATGAGGCAATTTAGAGTTTTTCCCATCGCTATACGTGCCAAAATGTGAAAGCCAAGCACCAGAAAACATTGGGTTTTCTTCAAACACTTCTAGTACATACTTCGAAGTGGGATGAAATATTTATAGACTTTGTGATTGGGTTTCTTCATATCCATAGAATGAAGAATGTGATATGGTTTTTGATCGATAGACTAACCAAGTCAGCTCACATTATACCCATTCATGATTTAACCAAAGTTAGGGAGTTGGGAAATATGTATGTGAAAGAGATTGTTTGTTTGAAAGGAGTTACATATTCTATAGTCTCTGATTGGGATCCTAAATTTACTTCTCATTTTAAGGGGCCTTCAGGAGGCACTAGGATCTCAAGTTCATTTGAGCACAACCTACCATTCGCTGTTAAATGGCCAGGCAGAGAGAGCTATATAGATTCTTGATGATATGCTTCGAGCTTGTGTTCTCGACATTGGAAGGTCTTGGAATGATCACTTGTTATTAGTTGAGTACTCTTATAATAATATATACCATTATACAATTAGAGTAGAAAATTTTGAGTCCTTTTATATCCATCCTTGTAAATATTCATTGTATTGTTCAGAGATTGGTGAAAGTTCCTTGGTTGGACGAAGTTTGGTGCAAGAGACGAAAATAAAGATTCACCTATTTCATCAAAGTATTTTGAAAACTTAGAGCCGATATACGTATTGTGTTGATAATCACCATAGAACTTTTGAGTTTGAAATTGGTGACCATGTGTTCTTGAAGGTTTCACCCCGATTGGTTCATCAACATCTTGGGAGGGAAGGAAAACATACTCCTCATTTTGTGGTACCTTTAGAGGTTTTTGATTTGGTGGGGAAATTTTATTACCATATAACACTACCACCACTGTTGATGTTGATACACAACTTATTCCATGTATGACAACTGAGAAAGTATATTTTTGATAAATCTCACATTTTGAGTTGGAGTTATCTTGAGATTTAAAATGATTTATCTTTGACTGAGTGTCTAGTCAGGATAGTTGATTCTGAGAACAACGTACTTAATGGAAGGATGATACCTTTTGTTCATGTGCTATGAAATCATGGTTCTGATAGTCACAATACATGGGAACATATGGCACTGATGAGAGAGAAGTGGCTTCATATTTTTGGGATGAAGGCTTCTTTATTGGCTCTTCGGGGACATAAAGTTCTTATGGTGGGGAGGTTGTAAAAGCCTATTACGATTTTGATAGATACGTCTTAAACCATGTTGTGGTTTTCCTTTTTATTGTCTTGGTAAGGGTTAAGTTTGGATTAGAAGGATACCTATAATGGTAAATACTGACACTTTTTGATTTTTTCAACTTTATACAGGGTTTTTTGTAAGCTTCTAGGATATTACATGTCATGTAACTAGGTTACACACTATGTAACTACAGTCAGGTGCAAGTCGTAAATTGTGGTTCACAGTGTGATGGGTAAATGTTGTGAATTCCCATTACATGACGTGAAGTATTTTCAGGTTGGGTTTTAATGCGTATTGATGGGGGTATAGTGACCCCATACTTTTAAACATATCATTATATGATTTTATGCATCTTATTACAAGATAAGGATCGTAATGTCCGGTGTCTGGGAAGACTGGGTACATAAAACTGAAAGCATGGGACTAAATAAAACAATTATTTCTTTAATATTCAAAAAGAGATCCTAAATTCCATTGTGATCATACATATTCATAGGATAACATGGGGATGAAATTAATAAAGGGATGATATAATAATCCTAGTAAGGGAATAAATATAAGAATAAAGCTTTAGCACATGGGTTAGAAGGCACACAATAATACCATAAGAAGTCTTGTAACATATAGAATAATGAAATATAAACATGGGATCATATAAAATTGGATTTATAGTAATGTGTAAGAAATATAAAACATGAATTTATCATTATTCAAGGCATGTTGAACAGAGAGGATCACAAGTAAAGGTTAACCACCAAGAGAATTGCACATGGTAGCATGAGTCAAGGCTAACCACGAAGATCATTTCACATAACATCTCTTGAGACTAAAACTTACCTAATGAATTATAGTTTTATATTGGATAACCCATAATAAAATTTTCATAAATATCATTTCCACATATAGAATCAAACGTAATCAATCATAAATTAACATAATGGTTACCCATGGTAAGAATTGGGTATCATAACCATGACATAAAGAATAATAAAAGGAAGTTTCATAAAAATGTCAAAGGTAATTTAAAATATAAAAGGGCATAATATTTTATAAAAACCTAGTAGTAAACCAAGAAGGTTTTAATAATAAAAATATTGGTTTATTAAAAATAATGGTGTCTTAAAAAAAATTATATAGAGTACTTGAAAATGGGAAAGAATTTTGAAAGTTCCCTTAAACAGGTTTGCTTATCGAGAAGTATTGAGGAGGGAACCACATAAAAACATGTAAATTCCCTAAAAATAATGATTAATGGAACTTAATAAATGATTTTGGAGAATTTAATAAACATTTATAATATGTTCATAAAAATAACAGATAACTTCATTTGGGTAAAAAGAATGATAGAGCAACCTGAAGGAATAATGGAGGTTCGGGTAGAATCTTTGATCTTATGTATAATGGTGTCCCACACTTGACATTAATGTCATAGATAACCAAATTAAATTAATTAATTAATATTTTCATAACCTATTATTCATGAAATTGATTTAATATGACCTTATTATGTATATTCATGAACTTTTTGATGGGTTAAGAGGTTCAATTTCATTGTTTGGGAGTGTTTGTTTCCTTGGTTTTTAGAATTGGTCTACGTATATACATGTGAGGATAAAAATGTAAGATGAGAATGGTTGTCCAGAGTTGGATTTATATGTTATTAGTGAACTTATAGAAGATTACATGGTTATAAAATTCATTTTTTTAAAGTGAATATGAATCATTATATTAAAATTTAATGATACCCATTTTTGTTAATTAGTGGTTTTTAATCACAACAAACACATTTTGATTTATAAATTAATATCATGTAAAAAAAGATTCCATAAACTTAGATTACAAATAAAAAATATATTATTGTATTTTTCAACCATAAAAATGGTTTCATGACTAGAATGGAATATGATAATAGAAATTGAAAACCAGTTATCCTTGAATGTGATAAATTAACACATCTTGGATGGGGTTTTTATTTCGAGTATTAAAGGAGGGGAAATGAGAGATGATGATGAATTATTAAATTATCATAAAAAATTTTAGTACATGTAAGTTACTGGAGTTATCATAACATTAGGATTAAAGGAGGTGATTAAAGAAAAAGAAAGAAAGGAACTTGAAAGGAAATAAATGAAATGAAAAGAGGAATTTACCTCTTGAATATATCTTCTGGGAGAACATATTTAGGGGAGATGCTTTGGTATTTTGAAGGGAATAAGTGATTTTAGATGTGGGTAGTATATTGGGAGGATATTTTAGAAGAATTTAGATATGTAACAAGGCTTGAGAGGAGTGAAGAGAAGTGTCAAAGAGGGGTGGAATCTATAGTTGAGGAGAGGAGAAGTTACCCATTATTTTAATTATTAGTCTAATATTTTTTCTAAAGACTATGAATAGTATTGATTCTTTTGATCAAAAATAGTAAATAGAAAATTTGTGTTTGAATGAATAGCCATTTAAATCATCCACGAGTCAAGCATGATGCATAAATTCATTTATTTATCATTTAGCATAAATTATCGTATTTTACTATTCAAAAAATTTAAGTATATTAGAAAAATCACAAAAAATCATACCAACAAATTTTTTATGTTTATAATGAAAAAATTAAATCCATTTTATAAAAATAATTTTCTAAATATGATAAATTTATTTTTTAATTAAAATCAAAATTTACTTGAAAAATAAAAAATTTAAAATTAAAACTGCTTTTCTAAAACTTTGAAAAATTAACTAAGGTATCTTAAAATTATCTTATAATCATAAGTCATAAAAATATTTATTTATGAATACATTTTATGAAATAAAATTTCTCTTAAATTGTTCAATTAATCATAAAAATTTAATTAAATATGCATGACTTACAAAAATAACATCACTTAATTAATATTTTTTAAAATATTTACTTACTTATAATATGTTATATTTTTATCATATTATCACTTATAATATGGAAAAATTTAATTCATACTTTAATTAGTGTGGTAAATATTAAATTGGGTAGTTTACAATTCATAAGTTTCACATTACTATTCCCAAAGGTCAAGTTACTATTTCATCAGTATACATTCCTTAACGTATAAAGATACCTATTATTTTACTCATTATTTATTTATAAGGTTTTTATTGTGTTTTATATGTAATCTTATATGATTATACTATGATCATAATTATTAGATTTTAATTTCATTGATAAAAAATTGATTCATTACATTCTACCCCCTTATGAAATTTCACCCTTAAAATTTCATTTTACATTCTAATCCATAAACTGGTGTGGGTAATTTTCCTTCATTGCATCCTCCAGTTCCCATGTTGCCTCTTCGTACTTATAGTTCCGCCATAGTACTTTGACTAGGTGAGTAGTCTTGTTGCATAAAACATTATCTCTATGATCCAATATTTTAACTGGATGATCCCCATAAGAAACATCATTCTACAAATGTACCACCTTTGAAGAGAGTACATGTTAAGGGTCTGATATGTACTTAAGAGTAATATGTGGAAAATATCGGGTACTTTTGACATGGTTGGTGGAAGTTATAGTCGATAGCCCACAACTCCAAAATGATCAATAATATTGAAGGGTTTTATGTACCTGGGACTTAGTTTTCCTTTCTTCCCAAAACTCATGACCTTATTCCTTGGAGATATTCAGAGGAATAACATGTCTCCACCTTTGACCTCAAGGTCCCATCTATGATTGTTTGTATAACTCTTCTGTCGACTTTGGGCTATCTTGATGCACTGGTGAATGGTTTTCACCTTCTACTCCATTTCTTCAACCATTTTAGATCCTAGTAGCTTACACTCATGGACTTCATCCCAACATGCTAGTGTTTTGAACCTTTTCCCATAAAGGGATTCATATGGTGCAATTCGGATGATTAAGTGGAAACTATTTTTGTAGAAGAATTCAACCAGTGAAATATGTTGGTCCGAACCTCAACATTTTTTCTAGTGTTTAAATTGTTCTCTTATATTGGATAGTAGTTTGAGGATGATAAGACATACTAAAGTTTAGTTCAGTGCTTACAATATGATGGAAAATTCTCCAGAACTTCGAGGTGAATCTTGGATCTCTATTAGATACAATAGATAGTGGTATGCCATGAATCCTCACCACCTCTTGGATATATATATCCCTGAAATTTGATCCAATGTAAAGTCCTCTTGAATTGAGATAACGTGAGATGTCTTTGTAAGAGGATCCACAATGACCCATATAGCATTGTTTCCTATATATGTCATTAGAGGTTTAGTGACAACGTCCATGGTGATGTTCTCCCACTTCAATGTTAGTATGGGTAGTGGTTGCATCATAACCTTAAATTTTTTCCTTTAAGCCTTAATTTTCTTACATACAAGGAACTTTCATGTTTACTTAGCAATCTCTTTATTCATATTGTCCCACCAAAAGTTTTCTCAAAGATCATGATACATCTTTGTGCTCTATGGGTAAATAGAAAATGTTGAGCTATGTGAGTCATTCAAAAGATCCTTCTCTATCTCTAGATCAGATGGTACACATAATCATGAACCAAATCTTACCACTCCTTCCTTTTCAATCTTGAACTCAGAGGATTTACAATTTCTGATAGCTTCCACTCATTTCTAAATTTCCACATATTTTCATTGAGAATCGTTTATTTTCTCTATAAGGGATGGTTGAACAATCAATTGAGAAAGGATTTTTGACGTTTCCCTCTAGATGATTCCCATGTCTATCCTCAATATATCTAAGAATATTGGATCCTTTTAAATTCTCACCATTGATAAAGATGCATGATGCTTTCTACTAGAGCATCTGCCACCTTATTTTACTTACCAAGATGGAAATGGATTGAGAATTAATAATCCTTAATAATATCTAACCATATTCACATATTCCTATTATGATCTTTTTTTGTGAATATATATTTTAACTCTCATGATTAGGATATGTCTCACACTTCTCCCTATAGAGATAATGACACCAGATTTTCAATGCAAAGATCACAACCACCAACTCCAGATCATTCTTGGGATAGTTTTTAACAAGGATTTTAAGCTACCTTGAGGTGTAAGCTGTCAATTTATCATTTCTCATCATCACACAACATAATCCCTTCTTTTAAGAATCACCATAGTTATAAATAGTTCTCCACTTATTGGGAGTGTGAGTACTGGTGCAGTGATAAGCTTCTTTTTGAGATCCTTAAAGCTTTACTCACATTATTGAGTCCAAAAGAACTTCACTCCCTTCAATGTCATCTTGGTAATTGGGTTTAAAATCATGAGAATTTAATCAAAAATCATCAATAATACACAACTATACCCATAATTCTGTGGATCATTGTTACATATGTTGTCCTTTTCCACTCTTTAATTTCCATTGTCTTGGAAGGGTCCACAAATATTCCTCTACTAATGATAACATTCCCCAAGAATGATACTACCTCCATCCAAAACTCACATTTACAATAATTTTCATATAATTTATACCTTTTAAAAGTTTTTATAATAGTTTTCACATGCTCTTCATATTCTTATTTTCTCTTATAGTAAATCAAAGTATCATCGATAAAGACTACCAATTTTTTAAGGTAATGACTAAATACTCTATTCATTAGATCCATGAAAATTGTTAGGGAATTAGTGAGTATGAAGGGCATAACTATGAACTCATAGTGACCACACCTTGTTTGAAAGGATGTCTTGGGAATATCATCCTTCCTCACCATTAATTGGTGACATCCCGGCTGAAGGTCCACCATAGAGAAATAACTGGACCCACGGAGCTAATCAAACAAGTAATCTATCTGAGGTAGGGGTTACTTATTATTTATCTTGATTTTATTGAGCTCACGATAAACAATGAAGAGGCACATTGAACTATCCTTCTTCTGGACAAAGAGAACTTGTGCTCCCCAAGGTGAAGCACTCAGGCATATAAAACCCTTGTCTATATTTTCCTGTAACTAATTCTTTATCTCTTCCAGCACAATTATTTCCATTCTATATGGTGCCTCCGATATAGGTAGGGTTCTAAGAATACGTTCAGTTGAGAAATAAACCTCTTAATAAATAGTAATAACATGAAATTATTTAATAAATACATCATTTTAGTCCCTTAAAATGGTCATGTCTTCGAGCATGATTATCTCCTTTATCTCAATCATTCGAGCTGGACATGATTTCTCATAAGGTATTAATATCCACACTTGTGACAATGATTCTAAATTAGATTCATATTCCTCATTACACTTGTAAACAATTGGAGGATTCTTTAGGATGTGAAGAGCGATCTCCCTTTCCCAACAGTTGATGTTGGATTTGTAAAAAAATATTCAATCCATTCCCAATATAACATCAAACTACACTAAAAGAAATATGAAGAGATTTTTTAAGAGGTTTAGTCCACAAACATTAACTGAGGAGGAGTTTTATACTTTGGATGCAATAATTTCCCCATTTTTTTCTCATAGATAACTCAATATCTAAATTTTGAGGTGGTGTTTCAATAGTTCTACTAAACTTGCAAGATATGAAAGAATACGTCGAAACAGAATCAAATAGCATGTTCTCTATTCTTGAATGAATAACTTGGGTACCTATCACCACATCATTTTTCGACTCCACCTCAGTAGTAGTGAAATAATAATCTCTTTTTTATTACCTTGGAGGTTGTTGTTGATTTATTCTGACAACACTTGGATTTGGGAAATTTTTTAGCATAATGACCATGTTCCTTATAGTTGTAACACTACACTATAGACTGAGTGTTGATATGAACCTTTATTTATTCTTCCACATTAGTGGTATTTTTCATACCCCTTTGGTATTTTTTAGACAGATGACCCATTCTTCCACATTTGTAGCAATTACTAGTTCCCTTTAGATAGTTCCCATAACGTTTCTTCCCAAAATTTTAACATGTGGGATGTTCAGTATTTTTTCCATCATTGGATTTATTTGACGATCCAACCATATTAGAATCCATTTTTTCTTTTTGTCATAGGTCCCATGAGACTATTGAGAGTCTTTGATCTCAATTTCCTCCTTGAGGGAACAACAAGAAATATCTTCCTAACCGTCAAAGTCATGAATCACTAGAACCTTTCATAGTCTTATCTTTAGTCCACTAAAGAAGTGATCCACCATGATTTAGGTGTTCTTGGAAAAGTTATAGGTTTATCTTGCAAGCCTTGTGATGTTTGCCTCATATTACCTGATAGACTTATCTTCCTTCAACTTATGTCTAAGGAACTCCCTTTCCATCTTGTGGAGAAGGGTTTAGGGAAAATATTTATATAATTTTTTTTCTTGAATTACTCCCAATCTATAAAATCAATTTTCTTTTGGGACTTTATATTCTTGATCAGTGTCCACCACTGATCGGCTTCCCATCAAAATGATAGATAACCAACAAAAATTTCTCTTTTTTTAGCACTTGATGACATAAAATACCTATTCAAAGGAGTTAATCCAATGTTCCACAAGGAAGGGATCAAGAGATCTAGTAAAAATGGGATGAATTTTTTCTTGAAGTATTTGATAGAAACATTATCTTTCCTTGGAGGAGGAGAGAATTCCACATGATTTAAGTTATTATTGAAAAATTGAGCCAGCTGAGTAAGTACTATCATAATGTTTTGAGCACCTACTACCATAATATTAGGATTATCATTAGGGAAATATTCACATCGCATATGACATGGGTTGTTGGAATGCATTATTTTATTTCCCACCATTAGCTAGTAAAACCAAAGTACAATTAGGGGGATTGAATACTTAGCTATTAAGAATAATAAATAAACCTTAAAAATTAAAAGGCTAAACTCTGGATGGAAAATTTTCTCCTAACTTGTGATTCCATAGGTTTCAATCTAGGTTATCCATGATCTGTTTCCCCACATTTATTTTTATAGGCTTCTTCTTTTTTTGTTCCCTTAATAATAGTTCATACTAAGCTTAGGAATTTCCAAAAGCATATCCCATAGTACCGTGAAACTAGGAGTACATAAAGGCCCATTATGATGCACTAGTTACCATTCAAGTCTATCTAAAAATGGTGTTTTTGGGTTTTATCCCTAGATACATCTATTCTAGATCCACATCCACTTATTTGTATCTATATATGGATGTATTTTCTTGATAAACCACTTACTCTATACTCACCAAAATTTAGGGATGTTTTCTTATACATAGTCTCATACCTAAGGTTCTTACTAAATTTATCTATTCTTAAAAATAAATAGACCATCCTATGATACTAACTATAGAAACCCCAACCTCTTACACATATCACAACATTATTTTATGTTTTATTACAATCCAAGGATCATAAAGTCCAGTGTCTTGGAAGAATAGGTACAATAAAATGAAAACATAGAACTAAATAAAAAATTTCTTTATTTAATGTTCATAAAGATATCCTAACTTCCATTTTTCTCATACATATTTATAGGATAACCTTGGGTTGGCATGTACAAATGGATGAACTAAAAATTACAGTAAGGTAAAAATATAAAAATAAAGCTTCATCCCTTGGGTTAGAAGGCATGACATAATGATATAAAAAGGCATGGAACATACAAAATCATGAAATATGAAAATGGGATCATATAAAAATGGATTCATATTAATATGGTAGAAAAATAAAACATGAATTTAGAATGGTTCCAGGCTCCTTGAAAATATAATAGAACAATTCAAGGTTAACCACCAAGACTTTTGCACATGGTAGTACGGGTCAAGGCTAACCACCAAGACCATTACATATAACATATCATGAGAATAAAATTTACCTCATGAATTAGAGATCTATCTAGGTTCACCCATCATAACACGTTCATGATTATTCTTTCCACATATAGAATCATACATAATAAATCATACATAAACATAATGGTTACCCATGGTAAGAATTGGGTATCAAAATCATGTCATAATGAAAAATAAATGGGAGTATCATAATAATGTACATGAATGAAAGTAATTAGATCATGCAAGGATAATAATAGGGTGTAATAGAAATATATAATGAAAATTTATGTCAACTTGAAGTAATAACATGTAAAAAGTGTACTTAATAAAATTTAGAATTAAATTTTTCTAGTATGGTTAACAGAAAATATAAAAGGTCATTTAAAACATAAAAGGAAAAAATATTTTATATAAAAACATTAGTGAAACTAGATGTTTTTAATAATAAAAATACTTATTTTATAAAAATAATGGTGGTTTAAAAATAGATTATATAGTGTACTTGAAAATAGGTAAGAATTCCTAATGTTCCTTTAAATGAGTTTGCTTACCGAGATGTATTGATGGGGGGGCTACTTAAAAAAATGTAAATCCCAAAAAGAGAATGATGAATGGAACTTAAAAAATGAGTTTTTAGTAGGTAAAAAACATTTATAATATGTACATAAAATAACATATATCTTAATTTGTTTAAAAAGAAATATAGAGCGACCCGAAATAATAATGGAGGTTCGAGTAGAATCATTTACCTTAAGTTTGATGGTGTCCTCTACCTGAGCTGAATGTCTAGGATAACAACATTACATTAATTAATTAATATTTACAGAACCTATTATTCATGAAATTTATTTATTATAACCTTATTAATTCCATTCATGATTTATTTGATTGGTTAAGAGGTTCAATTTCATTGTTTGGGAGTGTTTGTTTCCTCGGTTTCCTGATTGGTTTACTTATATACATGTGAGGATAAAAATATAAGATAATAATGGTTGTACAGAATTGGATTTATGTTTTATTATTGAAAATACATAATATTACATGGTTATAAAATTCATTTGGTTATTTTTAGTGAAGATGAATCTTTATATAAAAGCTATGATAACCGTTTTGGTTAATTGGTGGGTTTTAATCACAATGAACACATTTTTCTTTATAAATTAATATTTTTGTGAAAAAAAGATTCCAAAACCTTACATTAGACATAATACATATATTTTATTCTGATTCTACTATGAAAATGGTTTCTTGACCAGAATTGAAGATGATAATTGAAATTGAAAACCCGTCGTCCTTGAATGTGACAAATTAACACATATCAGATGGTGTTTTCATTTCAACTATAAAAAGAGTGGGAAAGAGAGATGATGATGAATTATTCCATTATCATAAAAAAATTTAGTACATTTAAGGTAATGTATTTATCATAACAATAGGATGTAAGGAGGCGAGGGATGAAAAAATCAACAAAGGAGCTTGAAAGAAAATAAAAGAAATGAAAAGAAGAATTTACCTCTTGAATATATCCTTCTTGAGAACCTATCTAGAGGAGAGGTTTTGGTATTTTGAAAATACAAAGGGATTATATAAAGGGGAAGGATATTGGGAGGATATTTTAATAAAATTTAGATAAGGCACAAGGATTTATAGGAGTGATGAAAAGAACTAAAGAGGAGTGGTATTTGTATTGGAGGAGAGGAGGGGTTTCCCAATATTCTAATAATTGATTAATATTTTTTCTCAAAACTGTGAATAATATTGATTATTGTGGAAAAATAAATTAAATAGAGCATGTGAGTTTGAAAAAATGGCCATTTACACCATCCATGACTCAAGCATGATCTAGAAATTCATTTATTTAGTATTTATCATAAATTATCATATTTTACTATTTACTAAAAATTCAAGTATTTTAGAAAAATAATGAAAATTACCCCAACCATTTTTCAACTTTAAGAATTAACAAATGAAATCCATTTTATGAAAATAATTTTATAAATATGAGAAAATTAATTTTTAATTAAAATAATAATTTACATGAAAAATACCAATTTTAAAATTAAAACTTCTTTTCTAGCACTTTGAAAAATTAACCAAGGCCTCTTAAAATTATCTTAGAATCATAATCCATCAAAAAAAGTTATTTATGAATAAATTTTATGAAAATAATTTTTTTAAATCAATAGATTAATCATAAAATTGTAATTAAATATACATGACTTACCAAAAATACCAACCCACAATTAAAAATTATTATAATACTTACTTAATTATACTATGTTATATTTATATCTTATTGTCACTTATAAGATGGATAAATTTTATTTATACTTTCATTAGTTAGGTTAATATTCAATTGGCTAGTTTAATATCCATATAGGTGAAATTACTATTCCAAAGTTCAAATTATTAATTCATCGGTATAGATTTCTTAACATCAATAAATACCTTTTATTTTACTCATTATTTATTTATAATGTTTTTATTTTTTTCTATAACTAATATTATATGATTATAATATAAGTCATAATTATAATAAGGGAATTTCATTGGTAAAACATTGGGTCGTTACAGGGGGTTTCATTAGTTACGAATCTCAGAAAATACACTGTGTGAATAGGGGTTACACATCCAGAAATACCCTAACCTTAAAGAGGAATTAAAAATTCAACGAATTTTTATTGTTACGAAAATTATATCTTTCATGGCGTGTAACTAGATTACGCACTATGTAATGCCCTGACATCTGCCTTTAAAAGGTGGCAGTTCACTTGGTTATTTTTCATTCACTCCTCTCCAATACTTATTCCTTCAACCCATAGCCTTCCCTACTTATTCTTGGAGACTTAAAACCCTTCCAAATCCGTTCCTTTGGTGATAAAATGTCATTTCTTTAGTAGTTGATATCTAGGTAAGCATTATTCATTGTTCTTTATTCATATATCTTTCTCCTCTCATAGATAATCTTGGGATTGATGGATCTATGCCCTGTGGTGTTGGATCTTTCTTCTACATTGAGTTTTGAGATCTTAAATGCCTTCATTCTCATTAGAAGGTGTATTTATGAGTGTTGGGTTTCAAGAATAGGTAGGAGGTTCCGTCCTAAAATACCAAATTTATTATTCTGAAATTACATGATTTATTTCAAATATTGATTGAAATTCAATTTATCAAAATTTATTTAAATTAAACTGATAAAAACCCAATTCCATTGAATTGGGAGATTTGAAATGGTTTTGGCATGAAAATTTGGAAATCCCATAATTCTATTGAATTGGGGTGTGTTTATAAAAATTGGATGATTTAAATTGTTGAATTTTAATTATGGATTTGATGGAAATTTTTTTAATTGATTTTTCTATTTAATTATGGAAATGAATTTTGAAAAGGATATATTTTTTTGAATTTATTTCAAACATGTGAAAATAGATTGAAATGATTTGATAGAAACTGAGTGGTTTTATCTTTTGAAAATTGCATGATTTTTATTAAAAGGAATTTTATTTTTAAATGGAAAAAATTGGCATTTTGAAATGGAATAATGGGATTTAATTGTATTTTAAGAAGTCTTAAAATAAATTTCCCATCATGTAAGAGTGCATGAAAGCATTATGTAGTTGGTTTGTTATTTGGAATCATTCTATGCCATTACAACATTCTAAAACATACCTAAGGAAGTTCACATCCCAAATGGGATGATTATGAGTCACCTATAGACGTTGTCTAGGGGAAGTGAGCATACTCATTTTCCGGTGATCAATTTGAGAGTGTGGAGTCCTATAGCTGGAAATACTATTGTACCTTTTGGTCAATGGCCATGTTTCCCGGTTGTTTATTTATATATGAGATATAAATGTATTCTAATGTTGTAAAACTTCTTTACAAACCTTTAATAGATTTATATTAACTATTTTATGTAAATATTTTATTTAAGCCAATTTTTAGATATTCCATCTCTTGTAAAGTAAAATCCTATTCTTTAAAAGTATTTTCCAACATTATTAAAATTTATTTCATGTTTTGTTTAAATATTATTTTGAATTCCAAACCTATTTGTTTTGAAAATTGAATGTTCTTTATTGGATAATATATATTCGGTATTTGTTATGGAATATTTGGTGGTATCCTATAGATCTTAGGCTCACACCCTACTTTTCTTTGTTTAGGTGTTTTTGGAATTTATTCTTCCAAGTTCAAGAAATGGGAATGGATATCTTGGAGGTGGATAGAGCTATTGATCTTGGGACTTGGTGATTTGTGTCCTTAAGTTCCTTGGGGTTGTTTTCCCTATTTTTGGTACTTGGGTTGTAGTACTTTGGGATATTTATGCCTTATTGTATTATGGTAGTTTACTCCCAGTGGAGTTTATTTTATATTAATATTGACTTTCTTGTCTTACTTCTACTATTTCTTGTGGAAAAATTGTTCCCACTTGCATGTTTTATAATTCCAGGTGCTAGTCACCAAACAGTGGGGATTGGGAATGCCCTTCATGCTATATTAGGGCTATCTCAGTTCGGAGGTTACTAGAGTACCTAGGTAGGTTTGTGACAATAATTATTAGTAAATATCCTCAAAACATATTCAAACCATATAAATAAAATAAAAAAATCATCGTTAAACCAAATTTTATTATTTTTATGGAATAATCATCGTCTACCAACCTTCTTCTTAAAATAATGAAAATTTCATCCATGCATATGTGCAGACTACTGACTTTATGAGAGACATGTTTTATATATCATAACTACTATAAATGGATAGTTACAAAGGTGTATTTAATGAATAAATATTATATTTATAACATTATTATGTTTTTGAAAAGATAAATTTATCTATTACTTGTAAATACAATAACCCTAGTAGCCTAAAGTTAGTGGTTACATTATTACATCGGTATAATATACAAGGAATCACATCCCGAAGGGCCTAATAGTATAATAGTCTTTATAAAAAATATACAAACTTGAAATTCACTTTAAAATTGAAAAAATAAAATACAAAATGTTTTTTATTTTAGGACACCATATTTCCCCTTAGCATTTCTCTACACATCAATCACAAAACACTTCTTGGTATCCTAGGGAAAATAAAACATAATAAAGGGGTATGATCAAATGATTAATAAGGGAAAGTGTAACGTGTAAGATATCATGAATAAATAATCAAAATCAATATAGAGGTAAATTAATAAAAATCAATTTCATTTTAATAATAACTTGAGCATAATATGGCAGGAATAACTAATGATCAAATAAATATCCATACCCAATCACATGAGATTTAAATTTTTTCATATATATTTTAATTAATTTAATAATAACATGAACATAAATAAATTATATAATAAATAGGGAATTCATAATGATAGATATATAAAAGATATTGTCCAGTATTTTCACAAGATAATTTAAATCTGTGTGTAAAAACCCATTTAATTGTGCCAACTAATTTGTCTCATGAGACCTACCAATTTATATAAGAGCTATATAATTATAGGACACAACCATTACATAATAAATATAACTCCATTTTCATATTAAAGGGGTGAAAAATAATCAACATAAACATTCATATTAAAACAGTAACATATGAAATCTTAATATTTACCTCAATCAATAAAATAATCATAAACAATCCTAAGTAATATGGTGAATGGGAACAAAATTGTACATCCCCTATCAAAATAATCGTAATCCATATAGATAAATAATAACGATTATATTAAACATTTCACATCGAAAATAATTTTTAAAATAAATGTTTTAAAAAATGTTGATAGAAAACAATTCATTGAAAATAAAATTTAAATATTATAAAATAATATTTAAATCATTAGGTGGAAATGATGGTGGTAAATTCCATTCATTTCGTAAATGTTAAAACAAAAATTCATTTCACATTTTTGGTAAAAGACAAACGAGGATAGTTTTGGAAATAACATAAAGATTACTTTCATTTTTATTAAAGTAAAAAAGCATAAAAAATTCTTTAATAAATCATTTTTAAAAGGTTAAAAACATTTTTTAAAACAATTTTATAAAATATTTATTTTTATGAAAAATTATTTTTGGCCAAAGAGAGAAGTAAAGTTTCATTTTATTAAAAACATTTTCTAAATTATTTTATATAATGAGGAGATGAAATTTTTTACTCTTATTTTTAAAAATACATAAATAAATAGAGGATAAGAAAATAGATTAACTATAATATATAAATATTAAATCATTACCCTATAGGATACTTGAACAAAAACAATCCCAAAGAATGATGAGACTTCGAAAGAAACCCTCAACACTTTGGTAAATTTTGAATCATAAGCCCCATGAAGGAAATAAATTAAAATTAAAATATAAATATCTTGAAGATAAATAGATAAAATATATACAAAAAGAGAATTTGGTAGTATATACACTACAAGAAGGAATAATTGGTGAATATGTATTATGTCTCATGGAAGTAAAAGTGAGAAAATAAACCCTTAACTCAGGTCTGCTTTCCTTTGTACATGTTCAAATTTTTTTTATAATAAATATAGGTTTATTATAAATCTATTAAAGGACCATAATAATATATTTATTTCCATATATTATTTAACTTCAGTCTTTTATCACCTATTTATTAACATTTATTTGTTAAAATCACATTTTTGGGTGATAGTTTCTTTGTTTTTTCTTGTATGTTTTGGTTCGGTAATTTTGAACCTTTTATTTTGGTCAAAGTTACATAATCAAAATAATGTTAACCATGATTTATATATATATTATATATTCATTATATATGTAATTAGAGTAATCTATAAAATTTATAGATAGAAAATAGATTACACTATCTAAGGAGACGTTAAGTCATACATACGAATGAATGTTGTTTCCATTTTTTCAAAATATTGAATAAAAAGATATTAATAAAATAAATCATTTTTTCCATCAATTTAAAATGAAAATGAAAAATATTCCACATCACAATGTGGAGGCAGTAGTCCACACTTACACATGAGCAATATTATTATTTTCCAAAGGATTGGATTGTAAGAAGTTAGATGTGACATTATTTATCCATAAGTATTTTTAGGTCATAAATATCATATATATTTATTAATTTTAACCTTAATACCTTCCATGTAAAGGGTATGTGAAAAATGAACTACACTGATTTGCGAGGCCATAGTCCACCATACAAATGAGCGATGTCATATATACCCCATAGAATGGAATTTAAAAGGTATATGTGATATAATAATTTAATAAATATAATAATGTCATAAATATAGTATAAATAAGTTAAATACATCATTATATCCATCCTTTAATGGTGGTGATGGAAAAAAATTACATCAGTTCATGATGGGGTATTCTTCTTTACACACGATCAATAGTTTTGTTTCCATGGGGATGAAAGTGAAGATGGATATCAGTTATTCCATTAACATAATAAAAAGTCAGTATTTATGGAATAATATTGATATTATATTATTATATTTTAAGATGTTTTTAAGGAGGTGGAATAAGAAATAAATCAAACATGCACATTTCATAATTTTACCTCTTCTTCGGAGAGTCTTTTTATGGTGACACCTGAAGCCTTATTAGGAGAGATTGTGTGACACCCCAAGGTTTTCTAAAAGATGAAATGCTTGGAATTTTTTTTATAGTAGATATTTATAAGTATTCCTTAAACATAATTTTACTTCTTATATGTTTTATATTTTGAAAAATGGTCATCAACAATTATATTCAGTATGTTATTTGGAGTCTATTGGAACCAAAGTTTTTTTGGTGAATAGGAACATACCCTTACGAATAGTAATATGAATAGTAATATGACCCTAATGAATGGTAAAATGTATTATTATTTTATTTTCTTAAGGCTTTAAGATAATGACTTCTTGATTAATTTTTCAATGTGATATAAAAGTAGTTAAACTATTTAAATAATTAATTTTTGAATTAAGTATGACTTTATATAAAAATTAAATTAAAAATATTTTGAAATTTATTTTTAAAAAATGGACTTCATTTTTGAATTATAAACGTCGATAAATGGTTACGGTGATGTTTGGGTATGTTAAGGAAATAGTTGATTTTTCAGTGAATAGTAAAAAATACAGCTTTTGGTTTCGGTGTGTTAATGACATCATTAATGTTGTAATAATGATTTCATAAATCTGGTAAACTTGTGTATAGTAAAATAATATGTGAGGTTTCCCAAGTGGATTATGCCATGGAAAAATACCATGGGCAAGCCCATGGTTTTGTAAATACCACTCATGAGATGTCCCTTGGAGATTATTAAATTATTACCCAACTTTTCCTATAAATACCAACCCATTTCTCCAATAACTTCATTACCAATTCCTCCTAAACGAAGATATGTCCTACTTAACTCCCTATTAGTCCTCCCAAGGTTTCCTCAAGACCCCAAGGTCCCAACCTTCATGTTCTAGGGGTTACTCTACAAGGTAAGAAACTTCTCAATTTCTTTCTTTTTTCAATTCAATTTATCTTTTATGTGGTATAACTATCAAAGTTTCCATACCATGTTATCATTTACTTATTATTGTTGATATATTCTATATTTTTATTCATTTCTAGATGGGTTACCATTTTCCCCTCTCTTTTTAATGTTTTATAAAACCCTCTTGCATAGCTGTTGGGTTGCTGAATTTTTGGAAGGGATATCTCGCTTATTCTATTATTTTGAGTTCCTTTCTCCTTATTTCATCATCTATTATTACCCAAGGGGAATGAAATCTCCAGAAATATTTTATATAATGGATTTTCTCATGTTTGTGGAAAATTAAACATCATTATTTTTCTCCTCTCCCACTTATTCAAGGAATAAAAACATTATCTGTGATGTGTCGAATTACCGACATCGTGGATGATGTGATTTCAATTTTCATTAACTATTTAAAGTCGGGTTATGAAAAAAATTTTATGGTTAAACAAATTTATAATAAATGTATTTTTTCTCATCAATGTTTCTGGAATTATTTTTTTACTCATGGTTTTAATTTATAAGACAAAACGAGGTTGTTATTATCAAAGAAGCACCAAAATGATCTAAACGAACATCATTAATGTTTTAACTTATGAATAATCCTCATATAAAAAATAAAATTAATAAATAGTATAAATTATGGTACTATAAATATTTATATACCTATACATTACAATTCTGGAGCATCACTTCCAATCGACAAGAACATCTATCATGAACCGATCATGAAAATCATTTAAAGAACTCACCCTAAACAATGCTAGGAACAAAATGATAACAATTAAAGGGTGAAATGAAGTTAGGAAATGATCATATAAGATTTTATAAACATGAAAATGTTTCTGTAAAATATTAATAACAATCTTTTAACTATTATAAATGAGGTTTGGGAAAATTGGAAGTAAGACAAACCTGAGGTAAGGGAATTCATAACCTGATTTCCATTCTTTGGGTTAACCATCTACTTTTTTATTTATGTGGTATTAAAATTTATTGTGTTATGGGTTTTTCTTATATATTATCTAATTAAGTCTAATTATAGTATATATACATATTACATCCACTCTATTTATTCTCTCTTCAATTGTATGATATTTATAATGGTCTTTTCTTTTACAATCCTCTTTTAAAAATTATGTTTTACAAAATTCAAAAGCAATGTTTTTATGCTATTATTCATGTTGTATGATTATGTTATGGTTTTTGGGAATTTTATATGATGAAGTGTGGGACCTATATTTTCATCCAATTAATTGGGTATGTGTAAGTTGGAGGTCAGCCGTATGGTTACTCCAAGTGTAATTGCGATGGTTACACAAATTGTAAGATAACCATGAGGGTTACACATTATAAGGTAGCCGAGTGGGTTACAAGATTATATAAGTAATTACCCAAGATAAAATTATGGATATACTTATGTTTTTATTTATTTCATAAATCTCTTGGTTCACAAAGTATGTATATATATATACAGTTGATAAGTATGTCTTTTGAAAATGATTTCATACGACTAATGTGTTCTTACCTTCTTTTTATATCCCTTTTTGAGTTTTTCTGCTCATACCAAGTTTCAAATGATTTTAACTGGTTAATGAATGTGTAAGAAAATGAAGTAATCCATGTTAAATGTTGAAGAATTTTCAAGGAGTCATGTTTTATGTTTTAATGTTTTATAATTTGAAAAAAATGGAAACTGTTTTTATGGAATCCACTCTGTAATGATGTGTAATGTTATGAATGTATTATGTCCTAATTTTCTAAATCTATAAACTTGTAATGTTACTAAATGTAAAGGAAGAGTTTTCTTGACTAAATTAATTATTATGTATGTAATATTTCCGGGTCCATATAGTTGGTATCATAGGATGGTTTAGATAATTTTAGGGGTTAGGATGATGTTAGAATAATATCATAAACGATTTATACTGTGTGATCAATTTGAAATGTTATAGAACATAAAGATTACCATGTTGCTTCATCTAAGATATGTTTGTTGGGAATGGTTTTCCATATAAGTAATAGGGATACTGAAGGGGATATTCACCGACAGAACGAAATCCTTCTGAATCTGCATCCCGGAATGGTAGGGATTGGAACTGAGCAGTTTATGACAGTTATGGATCAGCTAACGCATGAAATAAATGGTGGTGGCATACATTAAAGAAAACAACCAGAGGTACCACAAAGGAACATGATAGTAGTGGAACATTTTATGAGACAACACCCTCCTGATTTCAATGGATCTTCTGACCCAGTAGAAGCTGAAAGATGGATTAAATCTCTTAAAAAGATATTTGATGTTATGGGATGTTTATAAGATCAAAAGGAAAGTCTTAACTTTTATCATTTTGAAGGTGAAGCTGATCAATGGTGGTCAATGGTAAGGAATATCATGGGTAGAGAAGATTTTTATTCCTTAGAGTGGGATGGATTTAAAAGTCTTTTCCTTGAAAAATATTTTCTTAATGTGGTGTGACTTTGGAGGGAGAAGCAATTCCTTGAAATGAAATTTAAGGAGGAAGACTCAGTGTTTATGTATGAAGAGAACTTCACCTGAGTGGAGAGGTAATATCCAAACCTAATTCTGGGTCTTGATAGAAAAATCAACCGCTTTTACATGGGATTGAAGTCAAGGTATCGAAGGGCATTGGCCTCCTATGAACTCAATTGTTATGAGAAACTTGTCCAATGTGATGAGAGGGTAGAGATGGAATTTGATGATGATCACGTGCATGTTGAAAACAAAGAGAATAAGAGGTTCAGATGGAAAGCAATGGGTATGAATCAACTAAAGAAATCTGATGGAAAGAAAACCCAGTTTCCAGTTTTTGAAAAGTGTGGCATGAAGCACCCTGGGGAATGTCTTAGAAAAATTGGGATGTGTTTTAAATGTGGTAAGTTTGGACATATGGCCCAAGATTGTAATGGAAATAATCCAAAGAATAATCCTGATAAGAAAACTGTAGAGTGTTTTAAATGAGGTGAGATTGGTCATTATGCAAATGTCTGCCCAAAGGGAGATCTAAATGATGCAAAGAGGCCAAACTACAAGTAGAAAGGTGTAGTGAGATCCTTTGTGACTATGTCAGCAGATGTCATGCCATCTTATGAAGTTGTATCGGGTACTTTGTTTGTTCACCCATATTTCTCTAAAGTTTTGTTTGATATGGGGTCTACACATTCCTTCATCTCTGAGGAATTTTCTGGTAAATTAGAAATATCACATGAACAAATGAGACTAGAACTTGTTGTTAAAACACCAGAGGAAAATATTATAGAAAAGATGAATTATAAGAATCTTTCCATTGTGTTTTGTGAAAAGATTTTACCTGTAAACTTTGTTGTTTTACCATTGGTTTAGTTTGATGTTATTCTGGGAGTGGATTGGCTTTCTAATTATAATGTTAAGATTGACCATAGAGCTAAAGAAGTTGTTTTTCAGAAAGAGTTTTAGTTTGTATAAAATAATGAACCCATACAATTGATAACATATCAGTAAGATAAGAAACTATTCAAAGATGGAAATGAAAGTTATCTTTCTCATATTGTTGAAAATAAAGACACTATTCTGATTAATGATGCGGCAGTGTTAAATGAATACCTTGATGTTTTTCATGATGAGTTATCTAGTGTCATACATGATCAGGAAGTTGAATTCACAATTGACTTAGTTCCTGATGCTAAGACAATTATAAAACACCCTTATCATATAGCTCAAATAAAACTTCTTGAATTGAAAAATCAGTTGCAAGATTTTCTTGATAAAGGATTCATCCATCCTTGAACTTCACCATGGGGAGCTCCTGTTTGGTTTGTTAAAAAGAAATATGGTTCCATGAGACTTTTCATTGATTATAGGTATTTGAATAACATCACTATTAAAAACAAGTATCCTTAACCTCATATCGATGACTTATTTGATCAGCTCCAGGGAGTACAGTACTTTTCCAAGATTGAATTGAGATATGGATACCATCAGCTAAAGGTGAAGGAGGATGACATCCCAAAAATATCCTTTCGTACAAGATATGGGCATTATGAATTTTTTGTTATGCCATTTGGATTAACTAATACACCTGCTATATTCATGAATCTTATGAATAGAGTATTTCATGAGTTCTTGGATAACTTTTTGGTTGTTTTTATTGATGAAATTATAGTATTTTCTAAAAATAAATAATAGCATGAAAAACTTCTAAGGGTTGTTTTAAAAACCATAAAAGAAAAAAAACTATATTGAAAATTCAGAAAGTGTGATTTTTGGTTGCAACATATTTCTTTTCTTGGGAAAATTGTAAATAAGTATGGAATAACAATTGATCCGGCCAAAACAAAAGTAGTTGATGAATGGAAAAGACCCACAAATGTAATAGAGATTCATAGTTTTATTTGGTTAGCAGGTTATTACTGATGGTTTGTTAAGAACTTTGAAGGGTTATCTAGCCAGATAACTAAGTTAACCCGGAAAGAGGTTAAATTTGTTTGGATAAAATAATGTGATGTTTGTTTTCAAGAACTGAAGAAGAGATTGGTGAATGCTCTAGTTTTGTCCTTACCTTTCCGGAATGGTGAGTTTTTCATCTACAATGATGCTTCTTTGAATGGACTTGGTTTTATATTGATGCAGAATGATCCGGTAATTTCCTATGCTTCAAAAAAACTTAAAACCTCCTGAGCTAAATTATCCCACATATGATTTGGAATTGGCAGCTGTGGTTTTTTCATTGAAAATTTGGAAGCATCATTTATATGGAGCGAAGTTTCAAATGTATACTGACCATAAAAGTCTAAAGTATATATTCAATCAGAAGGAATTAAACACGAGGCATAGAAGATGGATAGAACTGACAATGGATTATGATTGCATGATCAATTACCATCCTATAAAATCAAACAAAGTGGTGGATTCCTTAAGTAAAAAACATCATTCATCATTAAACATGTTACATTTGGAACATGATACCTTGATTAATGATTTGATGAATTTTGGCTTAGATTTTATTGGTACAGGAAATATCTCTGTTTTTTCTTAGGTTTTAGTGCAGTTATCATTATCAAATAGAATTAAGCAAGCACAGAAAGAAGACCATGAGCTACAAAAAAAGGTAGAATTGTTTAGTGGGTATGGTTCTAGAATGTAACCATGATAAATATTGTGTTTTAAGATTTGGTAAAAGGTTGTGTGTGCCTTGTGATTCCCATTTGAAGAAAGAATTGTTGTGTGAAGCTCATAGTTCTCCATTTTCAGTTCATCCTGGTAGTACTAAGTTGTACAGAGATCATCGAGAGTATTATTAGTGGGATGGAATGAAAAGATATATTGTCAATTTTACCATGAAATGTTTGACATATCAACAAGTAAAGCAGAGTGACAGTTACCGAAGGGGATTCTTCAGCCTTTTCAAGTGCCAGAGTGGAAATGGGAGAATGTATATATAGACTTTTTAGTGGGACTACCAAAGACATGTCAATGTAACAATGTGATTTGGGTTATTGTTGATCGACTGACCAAATATGCAAATTTTCTTTCTATTAGAGATACAATGTATTTGGATCAGCTTTCTCGATTGTACCTCAAATAGGTTGTCAGGTTACATGGATTTCCTATTTACATTGTATCAGATTGGGATCTCAAGTTCACTTTTATCTTTTGGAAGGGAATTCAGTTGGGAACAAAATTAAATTTTAGTACAACTTTTCATCCTCAATCATATGGGTAGTCAGAACAAACGATTCAGACTTTGGATGATATGCTTTGAGCTTATTAAATGGACTATCAGGGATTTTGGGATCAACATCATTATTTAGTTGATTTTTCATATAATAATAGTTTTCATTCGAGTATTCTGATGGCGGCTTTTGAGGATTTGTATGGGAAGCAGTGTCAGAATCCATCGTTTTGGGATGAAGTCAGTGAAAGAAAGTTTATGGGGCCATAATTAGTGGAATAAGTGGCTGAGAAAGTGAAGATGATCCAACAACACGTGAGGATGGCTCAGAGCTGACAGAAAGGTTATGCAGATGATAGAAGGAAAGACATCTCTTTCGAGGTAGGTGACGATATTTTCCTTAAAATCTCTCCTTGGAAGAGTGTGATTCATTTTGGTAAGAAAGGAATGCTAAGTCCACGGTTCATCGGTCCTTCTGAAGTACTAGAGAAAGTTGGAACAGTTTCATACTAAGTAGTTCTACCTCCATGTTTGTCTCAGTTGTACAATCTTTTACACGTTTCAATGTTGAGAAAGTATGTGCCAGATTTATCACATGTTTTGAGCCTAGAAGCAGTTCAGATGGAAGAGAACCTTTCTTATGAAGAGAAACTAGTTCAGATTCTTGATTGAAGGGAAAATGTATTATGGAATAGGATAATCCACCAGGTAAAGGTTTTTTGGAGAAACCACATGGTTGAAGAAGCAACATGGGAGTTTGAAAATGTTATAAGGGAAAGGTACCCTCACTTGTTGATAAGTAAATAAAATTGAAAGGACACAATTTACAGAAGGTGGGGATAATGTAAAACCCCACAGTTTTCTAAAAATTAAAATGCTTAGAATTTTTCTTAAAGTAGATATTTATAAGTATCCATTAAACAAAATTTTACTTCTTATATGTTTTGAATTTCGAAAAATGGTCATCTATAATTGTCTTCAGTATGTTATTTGGAGTATATTCGAACCAACTTGTTTTTTGGTGAAGAGTAACATACCCTTATGAATAGTAATATGAATAGTAATATGACCCTAATGGATGGTAAAATGTATTATTATTTTATTTACTTAAGCATTTAAGTTTATGACATCTTGATTAATTTTTCAATTTGATATAAAAGTAGTTATAGTTTTTAAATAATTAATTTTTTAATTAAGTATGATTTTATTTAAATATTAAATTAAAAATATTTATAAAAATATTTTCAAAAAATAGACTTCATTTTTTAATGATACACGTTGATAATTGGTTAGGGTGAATTTTGGAAATTTTTCAGAAACAGTTGATTTTTTTAGTGAATAGTAAAAAATACAGTTTTTAGTTTCGGTGTGTTAATGACATCATTAATGATGTAATAATGATGTCATAAATATGGTAGACTTTTTTACAGTTAAATAATATGTGAGGTTTCCCAAGTGGCTTATACAATTGGAAAATTCCATGGGCGAGCTCATGGTTTTGCAAATACCACTAATGAGGTGTCCCTTGGAAATTATTAAAATATTCCCTTAATTTTCCTTCAAATTCAAACCCATTACTTCATTAAATTCATTCCAAAATTTTTATAAATGAATATATTGTCTCCTTACCTTTATAGTTGTCATCCAAAATATTCCTCAAGCCCCCAAGGTCCCAACATTCATGTTCTAGGGGTTACTCTACAAGGTAAGAAAATTCTCAAATTCTTTATTTTTTCCTTTCAAGTTCTCTTTTATGTGGTATAAATTTAAAAGTTTCCATACCATGTTATTATTTCCTGATTATTATTGATATTTTATATATTATGATTCATTTCTGGATGGGTTACCATTTTCCCCTCTCTTTTTATTTTTTTCTAAAACATTGTTGGATAGCCGTTGGGCTGTCGAATTTTGGAAGAGATTTCTCGCTTATTCTTTTATTTTGAGTTCCTTTCTCATTCTTTATTCATATATTCTTAACCAAGAGACATTAAATCTCTATAAATAATGTATATTATGGATTTTTTCATGTTCATTGAAAATTCATCATCATTATTTTTCTCCTCTCCCACTTATTCAAGGAATAAAAACAGTGTGTGTGATGTGTCGAATTACAGACATCGTGGACGATGTGATTTGAATTTTAATTAAATCATTCAAGTTTGGTTATGAAAAAAAAATTTATAGTTGAACCAAGTTGTAATATATGTATTATGTCTCATCCATGGTTATGGAATTATTTATTTTTACTCATGGTTTTAATTTATAATACAAAATGAGGTTTTTATTATCAAAGAACCACCAAAATGATCTAAACGAACATCATTAATGTTTTAACTTATGAATCATCCTTATATAAAAAATAAAATTGATAAATGTTATAAATTATGGTACTAGAAATGGGTAAATACCTTTCCATTACAATTCTATAGTTTCACTTCCAATCAACAAGAACAGCTACAATGAACCGATCATGAAAATCATTTAAAGAACTCACCCTAAACAATGCAAGGAACAAAATACTAACAATAAAAGGGTGAAATGAAGTTATGAAATGATCATATAAGATGTTATAAACATGTAATTGTTTCTTTAAAATATTAATAAAAATCTTTTAATTATTATACAAGATTTTTAGAACAGTTATAAGTAAGACAAACCCAAGGTAAGGGAATTCTTAACCCGATTTCCATTCTTTTGGTTAACCTTCTACTTTGTTATTTATGTGGTATTAAAATTGATTGTGTGATGGTTTTTTCTTATATAATGTTGAATTAAGTCTTATTAAAGTGTATATACATATTCCATTCAATCTATTAAGTATCGCTTCAATTGTATGATATTTATATGTGTCTTTTCTTTTAAAATCCTCTTTTAAAAATTATGTTTTACAAAATTCAAAAGAAATGTTTTTATGATATTATTCATGTTGTATTATTATGTTTTAGTTATTTTTAATGGTTTATGATGATGTGTGGGACCTATATTTACTTCCAATGCATTGGGTATGCGTGTGTTGGAGGTCGGTCATATGGTTACTCCAAGTGTAACTCTGATGGTTGCACAAATTGTGAGGTAGCTGTGATGGTTAGAAATTATAATGTAGCCGAGAGGGTTACAAGATTATATAAGTAATTCCCCAATATAACTTTATGGTTATTATTATGTTCTTATGTATTGCGGAAATATCATGTTTCAAAAAGTAATTATATATATAAATATAGACCAGTGATAAGTATGTCTTTGAAAATGATTTCATATGACTAATGTGTTATTCCCTTCATTCTTTATCCCTTACTGATTTTTTGTGCTCATCCTAGGTTTTAAATGATTTTAATAGGTTAATGGATGTGTAATAAATTGAATTAAGACATGTTAATTGTTGAAAAATTTTCAAGGAGTCATGTTTTAAGTTTTAATGTTTTAAAATTTGAAAAAATTGAAACTGTTTTTATGGCATCCACTCTATAACAATGTGTAATGTTAGGAATGTATTATGTCCCAATTCTCTAAAGATATAAACTTTAAAAGATCCTCAATGTAAAGGAATTTTTTTCTGGACTAAATTCAAGATTATGTATGTTATAAGTCCACGTCTTTATAGATTGATTGTAACACCCCAAGGTTTTCTAAAAATAAATTGAAATGATTGGAATTTTGTTTAAAGTAGATATTTATAAGTATCCTTTAAACATAATTTTACTACTTATATGTTTTCAATTTCAAAAAATAGTCATCTACAATTGTGTTCAGTATGTTATTTAGAGTCTATTAGAACCAACTTGTTTTTTTTCGTGAATAGTAACATACCCTTATGAATAGTAATATGAATAGTAATATGACCCTAATGAATGGTAAATTGTATTATTATGTTATTTTATTAAGGCTTTAAGAAAACAACATCTTGATTAATTTTTTAATGTGATATAAAAGATGTTATAGTTTTTAAATAATTAATTTTTGAATTAAGTTGGATTTTATTTAAAAATAAAATTAAAAATATTTAGAAACTTATTATCAAAAAATGGACTTCATTTTTGAATTTTACAGGTCGATAAATAGTTAGGGTAAATTTGGCGATTTTTCTGAAACAATTTATTTTTCAGTGAATAGTAAAAAATACAGTTTTTAGTTTCGGTGTGTTAATGACATCACTAATGATGTAATAACGATGTCATAAATCTGGTATACTTGTGTACAGTTAAATAAGATGTGAGGTGTCCCAAGTTTCTTAAACCATGGTAAAATACCATGGGAAAGCCCATGGTTTTTCAAATACCACTCATGAGGTGTACCTTAGAAATTATTAAAATATTCCCTTACTCTTCCTATAAATACAAACCCATTCCTTCATTAAATTCCTTCTCGATTCTACCTTAATAAATATTTGGACTCCTTACCTTATTAGTAGTTCTCCCAGGGTTTCCTCAAGCCCCCATGGTCCCAAACTTCATGTTATAGGGGTTACTCTACAATGTAATAAAATTCTCAATTTCTTTCTCTTTCCATTAAAGTTCTATTTTTTGTGGTATAACTTTCAAAGTTTCTACACCATGTTATTATTTACTTCTTATTCCTGATATATTCTATATTATGATTCATTTTTGGATGTGTAACCATTTTCCCCTCCAACTTATAAAATTTATCATCATTATTTTTCTCCTCTTCAACTTATTCTTGGAATAAAAACATTGTTCGTGATGTGTCGAATTACCAAAATCGTGGACAATGTGATTTAGATTTTCATTAAGTATTTCAAGTATGGTTATGAAACCATTTTTATGGTTGAAACAAGTAATAATATTTTTACTATATCTCATCCATGGTTCTGGGATTCTTTTTTTACTCATGGTTTTAATTTATAAGACAAAATGAGGTTGTTATTATCAATGAACCACCAAAATGATCTAAATGAGCAACATTAATGTTTTAACTTATGAATCATCCTCACATAAAAAATCAAATTGATAAATGGTATAAATTATGGTACTGTAAATATGTAAATAATTTTTCATTACAATTCTGGAGTTTCATGTCCAGTCGACAAGAATATCTGTCCTGAACCGATCATGAAAATCATTTAAAGAACTCACCCTAAACAATGCAAGAAAAAAAAATACGAACAATTAAAGGGTGAAATGAAGTTATGAAATGATCATATTAGATGTTATACACATGAAAATGTTTTTCTAAAATATTAATAACACTCTTTTAATCATTATATAGGAATTTTAAACAAGTTGGAAGTAAGACAAACCAAAGGTAAGGGAATTCTTAACCCTATTTCCATTATTTGGGTTAACCTTCTACTTCATTATTTATGTGCTATTTAATTTTTTTTGGTGGGTTCAGTCTATATTATGTTTTATTATGTGTATTTATAGTATATATACATACTTCATCTACTCTATTAAGTCTCTCTTCAATTGTATGATATTTATAAGGGGATTTTCTTTAAAAATCCTCTTTTTACAAATCTATTTTAAAAAATTAAAAAGAAATGTTTTTTTGAAATTATTCATGTTGTATGATTATGTTCGGGTTCTTGGTCATTGTTTTTGATGAAGGGTGGGACCCATATCTCCCTAAAATGCTTTGGGTATGTGTAAGTTGGAGGTCAGCTGTATGGTTACTCCAAGTGTAACTACAATGGTTACACAAATTGTAAGGTAGCTGTGATGGTTACAAATTATAAGGTATCTGAGAGGGTTATAAGATTATGTAAGTAATGACCCAAGATACCTTTATTGTTATACTTATGTTCTTACGTATTTTGGAAATCTCATGTTTCACAAAGTAATTATATATATATATATAGGTGATAAGTATGTCTTTTGAAAATGATTTCATAAGATTAATGTGTTCTTACCTTCTTTTTTATATCCCTTACTGATATTTTGTGCTCATACCATGTTTTAAATGATTTTTCACAGGTTAATGGATGAGTAAGACAAATATGTAATCCATGTTATAAGTTGAAGAATTGTCAAGGAGTCATGTTTTATGTTTTAATGTTTTATAATTTGAAAAAATGGAAGCTGTTTTTATGGTATCCACTTTGTAACAATGTGTAATGTTATAAATTTATTTTGTCCCAATTCTCTAAATCTGTAAACCTGAAAAGATCCTTAATGTAAATGAAGTGTTTTCTTGACTAAATTCAAGATTATGTATGTAATAAGGTCAGGTCCTTATAGTTGGTATCATAGGATGGTTTAGATAACTTCAGAGGTTAGGATGATGTTAATAGAATACCGTAAATGATTTTTAATCTTTGATTAATTTGAAATGTTATAGCATTTAAATATTACCATGTATCTTCATCTAATATATTTTTGTTCAGAATGGTTATCCATAGAAGAAACTGGGAAGCTGAAGAGAAGAGGCACCAACATAATGACATCCTTTTGAATCTGTAGCCTAGAATGGTAGGGATTGGAACCGAGAAGTTTGTGATAGTAATGGATCAGATAACGTAGGAAATAAATGGTGGTTCCATCCTTGTAAGAGAACCAATATAGGTACCAAAATGGAACATGAAAGTAGTGGAGAATTTTATGAGACAACACCATCCTGCATTCAATGGATCTTATGACCCATTAGCAGCTGAAGGATGGATAAAATCCCTTGAAAATATATTCGATGTTATGGGATGTTCAGAAAATAAAAAGGTAAGTCTTTCCATTTATCATTTTGAAGGTGAAGATGATCATTGGTGGCCAATGGTAAGGAATATCAAGGGTAGAGAGGGTTTTTATGCCTTAGAGTGGGATGAATTTAAAATTATTTTACTTGAAAACTATTTTCCTATGGTGGTGTGACTTAGGATAGAGAATAAATTATTTTAATTGAAGCAAAAGGAGGGGGATTTAGTGGTTTTGTATGAAGAAAACTTCACCCGACTAGCGAGGTATGCTCCAAATATTATTCTAGACCCTGATAGAAAAATCAACTGCTTTTACTCAGGATTGGACCCAAGGTATCGAAGGGCATTGGCCTCTTATGAATTCAAAGGTTATGAGAAACTTTTCTGATGTTCTAAGAGGGTAGATATGGAGTTTGATGAAGATCATGTTCATTTTGGCAATAAAGAGAAGAAGAGGTTTAGGTGGAAAGCGATGGGTAAGAATCAACCCAAAAAATCTGATGGTAATAAAATCCAATTTCCAGTTTGTGAAATGTGTGGAAAGAAATACCTTGAGGAATGTCTTAGAAAAATTGGGAAGTGTTTTAAATGTGGTAAGATTGTACATATAGAATGAGATTGTAATAAAAATGATCCTAAGACTAATCCTAATCAAAAAACTCTAAAGTGTTTTAAATGTGGTGAGATGGGTCATTTTGCAAATGCCTACCCAAATAGAGATCTGAATGATGTAAAGAAGCCAGAATATAAGCAGAAAGGTGTAGTGAGATCCTTTTTGTCTACGTCAGAAGATTTTAGTCCATCCAATGAAGTTGTATTAGGTATATTGTTTGTCCATTTAGATTTTGCTAAAGTTTCGTTTGATACGGGGTCTTCACATTCCTTCATCTCTGATAAATTTTCTGGTAAATTGAAAATATTACCTAAACAAATGAGAACAAAACTTCTTGTTAAAACACTAGGGGAAAATATTATAGAAAATAAGAATTATACAAATCTTTATATTGTGGTTTGTGGAAAGAGTTTACCTGAAAAACCTGTGGTTTTACCCTTAGTCGAGTTTGATGGTATTCTGGTAATGGATTGGCTTTATGTGTATCTTGCTAAGATTGACTATAGAGCTAAAGAAGTTTTTTTCAAAAAGACTTTCAGTTTGTATATAATAATGAACCCATGAAATTGATACTTATCTGGAAGATGAGAAACTGTTGAAAGATGGGAATTAAAGTTATCTTGGTCATATTGTTGAAAAAAAGGGAACGATTCAAAATAATGATGAGACAGGGGTAAATGAATACCTTGATGTTTTTCCTGATGAGTTACCCAGTGTCATACCTGATTGGGAAGTCAAATTCACAATTGACTTAGTTTTTATTTCTAAACCAATTTCAAAACCCCCTTATCGTATGGATCAAATAGAACTTATGGAATTGAATAATCAATTGAAATATTTTCTCAATAAAGGCTTCATTCATCCTAGTACTTCACCATGGGGAGACCCTATTTGTTTTGTTCAAAAGAAATATGGTTCCATTATACTTTTCATTGATTATAGAGCTTTGAATAACATCACAGTGAAAAAAAAGTATCATTCACCTCATATCTATGACTTGTTTGATCAGCTCCTGGGAGATCAATACTTTTCCATGATTGAATTGAGATCCAGATACCATCAGCTAAAGGTGAAGGAGGATGACATCCCAAAAACAAACTTTCATACTAGATAAGGTCATTATGAATTTTTTGTTATGTCATTTGGGTTAACTAATTCACCTGATGTATTATTGAACCATATGAATAGATTATTTCATGAGTTCATGGAGTAATTTGTGGTTGTATTAATTGGTGATATTTTGGTATTTTTTTAAAAATAAATATTGTCATGAAAAACATATAAGGGTTTTTTAGAATCCTTAAAATAAAAGAAACGGTATGGAAAATTCAGAAAATGTTATTTTTGGTTGCAACAAATTTATTTTCTTGGGCGAATTGTAAATAAAGATGGAATAAAAGTTGATCCTACCGAAACAAAATTAGTTGATGAATGGTCAAGACCCAGAAATGTTAGAGAGATTCATAGTTTTCTTGGGTTAGCAGGTTATTACCGATGGTTAGTTAAAAACTTTTCACATTTATCTATCCCGATACCAAAGTTAACATGAAAAGGGGTTAAATTTGTTTGGATAGAAGAATGTGATGTTTTTTTTCACGAACGAAAAAAGAGATTGGTGAATGCTCCAGTTTTGTCATTTTCTTCCTAAAATGGTGAGTTTGCCATATATATTGATGTTTCTTTGAAGAAACATGGTTGTGTTTTGATGTATAATGATTAGTTAATTTCTTATGCTTCGAGACAAGTTAAACCTCCGGAGAAAAATTATCCCACATATTATTTGGAATTGGAAGCTATGGTTTTTGCTTTGAAAATTTGGAGGCATCATTTATACAAAACCAATTGTCAAATATATACTGACCATAAAAGTCTGAAGTATATATTCAATCAGAAAAATTAAACATGAGGCAGAGAATATGGCTTGAACTGATAAAGGATTCTGACTGCATGATCAATTACCATTCCGGAAAATCAAAAAAAGTGGAAGATGCCTTAAGTCGAAAACATCATGCATAATTTACTATGAAACATTTGGAACATGATCCATTGATTAATGGTGTGATGAATTTTGTCTTAGAAGTTGTTGGTTGAGGAAATACCTTTGTTTTGTTTCAGGTTTCAGTGTAGTATTTATTGTAAGACAGAATTAAGCAATCATAGAAAAAAGACCGTAATCTATAGAAAAAGGTAGAATTGGTTAGAATTGGTAAGTAGCCAAACTTTAATCTTGATAAAGATTGTGTTTTGAGATTTGGTAAAAGGTTGTGTGTGCCATTTGATTCCCAATTTAATAAATAATTGTTGTGTGAAGCTCATAGTTCTCCATTTTCAGTTCATCCTGGCAGTACTAAGATGTACAAAGACCTTCATGAGTATTATTGGTGGGATGGAATCGAAAGAGATATTTTTTATTTTACCAGGAAATGTTTGACATTCCAATAGCTTAAAGTAGAGCGGCAGTTACCGAAGGGGATGCTTTATCCTTTTCCAGTTCCTGATTGGAAATGGTAGAATGTATCCATAGACTTTGTGGTAGGACTACCAAATACTTCTCAAGGTGAAAATGTGATTTGGTTTCTGTTGATCAGCTTACAAAGTCTGCACATTTTATTTCTATTCGAGATACAATGTCTTTAGATCAGCTTTCTCGACTGTACCTCAAGGATATTGTCAGGTTACATGGAGTTCCTATTTATATTGTATCTGATCGGGATCCCAGGTTCACTTAAAACTTTTGGAAGGGACTTCAGATGTTGTTGGGCATAGAATTAAATTTCTGTATAGATTTTCATCCTCAATCATATGGGCAGTCATAATAAAAAATTTAGACATTAGAGGATATGATTCGATCTTGTTCAATGGACTTCTAGGGAAGTTCGGATCATCATCTATCATTAGTTTAGTTTTCTTATAATATTAATTTTAATTCCAGTATTCAGATGGCACCTTTTGAATATTTGTATGGGAAACAATATCCAACTTTAGTATTTTGGGATGAAGTTGGTGAAAGAAAGTTGATGGGGCCATAATTAGTAGAAGAAGTGGATGATAAAGTGAATATGATCCCGTAGCACATGAGGACATCTCAATACAGGTAGAAAAGTTATTTAGATGACATAAGGAAAGAATTCTCTTTTGAGGTAGGTGACCATATTTTCCTTAAAATATCTCCCTAGAAAAGTGTGATGTGTTTTGGTAAGAAAGGAAAGGTAAGTATGTAAAGACCCGTAAAATTCAAGGAAATTTTTTTTCTTAATTTTCTTTAGAATTTTACAAGAGCGCGGTTTCTGACGGCACCTGATTCCGAGGCCCAGAGTGCCCGGAATCGATTTCCGAAGTTTGGCTCGGGTACGTTTAGTGAACGAACGAGCGGGAATTCCTAACTTTTGATCCGGTGCTCGGAATTGAAATCCGAGGGCACCGATGAACTCGCAGCACCGATTTTCTCTTAAAGAGACCCTTTCGGAAGTTGCGTTTGTTGCGGAACAAAAGTTAGTTTTTGGGAGATTTATAAAAAGTTGAATAAAAAAATGTGGATTCTTTTTATTTCACTTTTGTAGGTTAACTCCTCTCAAAAGGAGTTAGGGGTGGGACCCACACCCACTTAACCTCCCTTGAGAGGATTAAGTGTGGTGGGACCCACACGAACCTAAACCTTTCAACTTCCCCCTTAAACTTCCCTCTCTCCCTCTTAAATGTTTGTAAACTTAACATCTAATTAATTACACATGAAATGTTAATTAATTAAGTGTTATGTTTTTTTTGAATTTGAAGTTCTGAATTCCTTGGCTTGGTAAATAAAATAAGGAGGGACCTTATTTTATTTTGTTAGCCAACTTGTGTGGATTTCGTTTTGAGAGCTCCTCCTCCATCTTCTTCATCTTGACGAAGAACACTCATCTTGACGAAGAATGCTCAAGCTCCGACGAAGAACGCCGCTCCGCTCTTCTTCGTCTTCCGTGTCAACAAGAGGGAACGCCGCTTCCTCCTCGGTTTCCCTTCGTCGACATAAGAGGTTTCACCAACGACGTATCATATCGGACGCACTACTTCGTCATCGGATTTGACGAACGACGATCGCGACGCCCGATCTCCACGACGTTGACTTCCGCGGACGTTGTCAAATCTTTGAACCTATACCCGAGGTAGGGGTTGTTATTTATTGTTAAATTATTTTATTCTTGACCGTGGATCTCACATGTCTATGTGAGGCTTTTGATTATTTTATATAAGTGTTATTTTTTAACGTGAGGGGGGCCGGACCGCACGAACACGGCCGAACCCCCCCTCCATCGTTCTTGTTGCTTATTCTTGCGGGTGGAAGCAAAGTGGCATGGTGCCGTCGCACCACGCGGATAATCGTGCAATTATTTTGCGCGGCGCCGTCGCGCCACGCCGAGGAAGAATCTTCAAGAACGCGACGCCGTCGCGCCGCGTTGAAAGGAATCAAGGCACGACGGAGGGGTGAGGTGCCGTCGCACCGCGCCGGACGACGAACACCGCGGCCGGTTCCGGGCCGCGGCGGAACGAGGAGACCGGCGGCCGGGCCGCCGGCGTCGGAAGCCGAAGAGGGGACCGGAATTTTCCGGTCCCGTTGGAGAAAACCGGCCGGCCAGCTAGCCGGCCGGATGACGTTAAACCGGGGGAATTAATCCCCCGGCCAGCGCATAAAAACCCCCCTCTTTAAGAGGGGGGCGGTTTCCATGTAAAGGGGGGGGGGGCAGCAGCCCCCCGGTTTTCCTCCAAACCGGCCCCCACGTGGGGGCCGTTTTCTTGCAAAGGGCGCGGCACAAAGGCCGCGCCGCCTTCCCAGGAAGCGTGGGCTTAGCCCCCCGCGTGCCGCCACCGAGCGGCGCCAGGCCGCCGCGCCGGGCCGCCCCAGGGGGGGGGGGGGGGTCGGGCCGGGTCGGCCCGGACCCGGACCCCCCCGTTTCGAACCAGTTTCGGTCTTTTGGTCATAACTTGAGCCTCGGATCTCCGATTGACGAACCGTCTGCGGCAACGCGATCCTTGGATCGAGATGGTCGTTTTGGTATTTCGCACTCAAGGTTTAGGATTACTTTGAGTTCGGCCGGGTTGGTTTGTTCACGAAACCAACCGGGCCTTCGGAGCGGAAACGCTCATATCTTGAGCTACGAACGTCCGATTGACGTACCGTCAGCCGTGTTGTGTTCCTCTTAGTGAGACGGATCTTTTGGCATACTCCGCCCGAGGTTTGGACGCAGGTGGAGTACGGTCGGGTTGGTTTTGCCTTAAAAACCAACCGGGCCCTAGGGACGAAAATGCCAATAACTCTCAGACCGGGCGTCCGATCGACGCGCCGTCTGTTGCGTTGAGTTCCTGTTGACGTTACGGAACTTTTGGATACATCAACTCTGGACTTTGTGACAGTTGATGTATCAGCCTCTCGGCTCGTGGAGCGGACCCTCCGAACAAGCTTGCTGTGTGCGGGAACCCTAGTGCTGGCTGCGACTGTTACTGCTACTACTACTGCTACGACTGCTACTGTGACTGCGACGACGACAGTACAGAGATCCTGTGTGGATTCGACGACGACGACTTCAGCACTTAGCGATCCTACGTGGATCAGTGCTACAGGTCCTCTGTGGGCCCGATCCTGTGTGGGTCCGATCCTGTGTGGGTCCTTGCGCTCAGCGGTTCTGTGTGAGCCAGCGCCTACAGGTCCTGTGTGGGCCCGATCCTGTGTGGGTCTTTGCGGGGGTTAGTTACCTATCGATCATTCGTGGGTCCGACGACTTAGATGGATCAGTGATCATCTTTATCGTCCTTTGAAGATGTATACCTGTGTGAGCTGAATCCTTTTGCTTTCCTGTGTGGATTGTGTTGTGCAATCCTGTGTGGATTACGTTTTTCTTTCCTGTGTGGAATACGTTTACTTTCCTGTGTGGACTGAGTTGTACTTGGTTTCGGAGGTTGGAGCGTATTTGAATTGATGACTTAGGTATATGTATGGGCATATACCTAAGCAGTGTCTGTTGTTACTTCGTGATTATACCTTTCTTCGTGGTTTATCCTTTGTGGATTTCAGAGACCTTCAGGGGTCTCGGGGTCCCTACTGAGTAGCTTATACTCACCCCTGCACGGGCTTTTCCCGCACTACGTTGTGTTGGTTGCAGACGACGGACAACGTTGACCTTAGCTGAGGCTTGCAGAGCGGGACGGTACCCGGAGGTGGACCACTGGGCGGGACGTGCTCGGAGCGGACGGTGGGACCCGTGGAGCAGAGGAGCTATCTGTACCCATCCTTCAGGTGGGATTTCCAGTGGACAGCTCGGAGTAGCGGCTTTTACTTTTCAGTTGCTGTTTTCCCTTTCGAGTTGTACTTTACTTTCAGTTTGGGTTTGTATTCTGGCCCATTTACTTTTCCGCACTTTCAGTTGTACTCTGCTTTTGTTTAGTGTTTACTTTCCGCTTGCTTACTCTGTGGTGTTTGTTTACTTTTCAAAGGCAATGCCTTCCCTTTTTATCGGGATTTACGCCTTGGTGCTAGTCGCCAACCCCTGGCCTATGGAAGGCAGGCTTGGGGTAGTCACGGCACGGACCCCGAGGGCGGGTCGTGAAAAATTGGTATCAAAGGAGTTCGGTTCTACCGCGAACTCTAATCTTTTCTATGTGAAGCAATAATTTTTAGCGTATTGAGTGTGGTTATCATTCCAGGGAGTCCAGTGTTGGTGCGGCGGCCGACGTATCCGTACACCAGGACCCTGACTTCTGATTTCCGACTTAATGCATGAAAACATTGATTGCGTGTGTGTTTCAAAGTTTTCTTTGTGATTACTTATATCAGCTCACCAGGTATACTATTCTGACCGTGGCGCACCTGTTTCCTTTTCAGGATGGCCCCACGACGGCAGCCAGCTAGGGTTCCGAGCGTCGAGCGAGACGACAGCCCACCGAGCGACGAGGCCTCGGTACAGGGCCCTTTGCCAGTAGTGGCACCGGCGGTAGCTCTACCCGCCGAGCCCCCGATGCTTCCAGCAGCAGCCGCTGACGATGCACGTCGCCTCAGCGCACTGCATGAGTTTCAGCGCCAGCGACCGCCCAGGTTTCGCGGGGAGACAGATCCCCAGGCAGCAGAGGACTGGCTGGAGGCAGTGGTTCGAGTGTTTAGGCTAGTGAGGACACCAGCAGACCTCATGGTGATCCTCGCTGCGAGCCTACTACACGCAGCAGCAGGATGATGGTGGAGCCTGATGCTCAAGGTGCACGATGAGGCATCTCTTCTTTGGACGGACTTTGAGAGCCTTTTCCGCATGGAGTTCGTCCCATCCACCCTTCATGCGGTGCGTATCCAGGAGCTTCTACAGCTGCGGCAGGGCAGCATGACGGTCGCTCAGTACTCGGCAAGATTTACCGATCTCTCGCGCTACTCGACCAACATGGTACGGGACCCATTCTTCCGGGCCCGGACCTTCGAGCAGGGTTTGAGACACGAGATCAAGGCATCGCTGATCTCCCTCAGCATACCGACTCAGACAGAAGTACTAGAGCGGGCCCTTCTGATCGAGAGCTTCCTTGCTGAGTCTACACCAGCACAGCGACCCACCGCAGGGCGGCACATGGCAGAGTCATCGGCAGCAGGCAGTCGACGGATGACTCAGGGGTCCAGACAGACCAGACCTTCGGGCAGACGATCTCAGGGCACTGGCTCAGCAGCGCGGGGCACACAGCGCGGAGCCAGTCATCCGAGTTGCAGATAGTGCTACTCGTGCGGCGGGCAGGGCCACATGGCTCGTGACTGCCCGACCCGTCGTGCCGAGGAGCAGCAGACAGTTGATGGACCACCGAGGCAGAGGCGGAGGGTCGACCGTGGCGGTCCGCAGGGAGGAGGCGGACGAGGCAGAGGAGCTGGACGAGCAGCCGGTGGTGGCCGACGCTTTGAGGCTCTACCACCACCACCACTAGGAGGTCCACCCCGACCACAGGGAGCTGGCGGGCAGCGACAGACACAGCTCCAGGCAGCAGAGGCCTACGACCACGGCGCACCCGAGATGATTTGAGGTACTATCCGTGTCTATTCCACCCTTTCTGCAGTTCTTATAGACACAAGAGAGAGTCACTCTTTCATAGCCTCTGCCCTTGTTCGGAGCTCGGAGATTCCGACAGAGCCGTTGGCTCGATCCTTACGGCTAGAGACTCCTACGGGAGCAGACTCGACGATTACGCACTGGTGCCGGCAGTGTGAGATTACTCTAGGAGGCGAGAGCTTCGGCTGGGATCTTTTAGTAGCAGCGTCGAGGCCTTACGACGTCATCTTGGGCGTGGATTGGCTATCTACGGTCCATGCACAGATTGACTGTTTTAGGCGCAAGGTGCGATGTGTACGCACCGACGGGAGCAGGTTCACCTTCACCGGCGAGAAGGGAGCCTCAGCAGCACAGGATGGACTTCCGCGGAGGAGAGGACAGCCCATCACTCATCAGTTGGCTAGCCTTATCCTTGGAGCAGTTGACGTGCGGAGTCCTGGTTTTCCTGCAGTGGTGGATCAGTTTGTGGACGTTTTTCCCGGCGACGTTCCAGGGCTACCTCCTCGCAGAGAGGTAGACTTTTATATTGACTTTTACCCCGGAACATCCCTGATATCCACTCCAGCATATCGGATGGCCCCCGCCGAGCTTCGAGAGCTACGGGTACAGTTGGAGGACTTGCAGGGCAAGGGGTTCATCCGACCCAGTGTTTCACCCTGGGCTTCCCCGATATTGTTCGCCAAGAAGGTGGACGGGAGCTTGCGACTTTGTGTTGACTATCGTCTCCTGAACCAGGTGACAGTGAGGAACAAGTATCCGCTACCGAGGATTGATGACCTCTTTGATTAGCTCAAGGGAGCACGGTGGTTCTCGAAGATAGACCTCAGGTCAGGCTATCATCAGCTCAGAGTCAGAGACGAGGATGTGCATAAGACAGCCTTCAGATGTCGGTATGGCCACTATGAGTTCTTGGTTATGCCTTTCGGTGTAACCAATGCTCCAGCAGTGTTCATGGCTCTCATGAACAGGATCTTTCAGCCATACCTCGATCGGTTTGTCGTGGTCTTCATCGACGACATTCTGATTTACTCTACGACAGAGGAGGAGCACGCCTATCACTTGCGAGTTGTACTAGACACACTCCGAGAGCACCAGCTTTATGGTAAGCTCTCGAAGTGCCAGTTCTAGATACGTGAGGTCCACTTCTTGGGTCACGTTATCACTGAGGCGGGAGTTGTAGTGGATCCCGCGAAGATTGAGGCTGTGTTAGCATGGGAGCCACCCAGGAGCGTGACTGAGGTTCAGAGTTTCTTGGGACTAGCTGGATACTATCGGAGATTCGTGCCAGACTTCTCTAGAGTTGCGGCATCACTCACAGCTTTGACGAAGAAGGGGAAAGCCTTCGTGTGGTCAAACAGATGTCAACAGAGCTTCCAGGAGTTGAGACAGAGATTGACTAGCGCATCTATCTTGAGGTTGCCTGAGGAGGGAGTAGGGTACGTAGTCTACTGCGATGCATCAGAGACCGGACTTGGATGTGTTCTGATGCAGGAGAGGGCCGTGATCGCCTATGGATCACGTATGTTGAGGCCGCATGAGAAGAACTAAGCTACCCATGACCTGGAGTTAGCAGCAGTGGTCTTCGCTCTGAAGACATGGCGACACTATCTGATGGGCGAGCGCTTTACAGTCTTTTCCGATCATCAGAGCCTCAGGTATATCTTCTCTCAGAAGGACCTAAACCTGAGACAGCGGCGATGGCTCGAGTTCCTCCAGGACTATGACTTTGAGATAGTCTATACTCTTGGGAAGGGGAACGTAGTAGCCGATGCCCTCAGCAGGAGGACGGGCATTCAGCTACTTGAGGAGGCGACAGAGCAGCTAGCCTCTTTGCAGATATCCTACGTGGATAGAGATGGAGCAGCCTTCCTCCAGTCTCTCACAGTCACCCCTCCACTACTGCAGTGAGTCAGGGAGGCACAGCGTGGGGACGCTGACTGTGAGACACGGCGTGCACAGATATCCTCGGGACAGGCACCTGATGGTTTCTCCCTTGGAGAAGAGCACAACATCCTTTTCAGAGGACGTACCATGGTACCAGTGGCTTTGCGAGAGGAAGTGTTGAGAGAGTTTCACATTTCTCCTTTGGCGGTACATCCTGGAGTGGCAAAGATGTACCAGGACCTCAGACGACAACACTGGTGGCCGGGCATGAAGAAGGCTGTAGCAGAGTTCGTCTCTCGATGCCTCACCTGTCAGCAGGTAAAGGCAGAGCATCAGGTACCAGCGGTCTTGGTACAGCCCTTGGAGGTTCCGGAGTGGACGTGGGACGGAATATCTATGGATTTCGTGACTGGACTTCCACGCACTTCTCGAGGTCACAACTCCATCTGGGTGATTGTTGACCGACTCACCAAGTCGGCACACTTCTTACCCATCAGAGAGCAGGGATCAGTGGAGAGCTTGGGACGTCTCTACGTTCAGGAGATTGTGCGGCTCCACGGCGTGCCATCATCTATCGTCTCCGATCGAGATGCTCGCTTTACTTCCCGGCTTTGGAAGGGGTTACAGGAGGCGTTCGGGACGCAGCTACGTCTTAGCACAGCCTTTCATCCTCAGACGGATGGTCAGACGGAGAGGACCATTCAGACACTCGAGGACATGCTCCGCGCATGTGTCCTCGACTTTGGTCGTAGCTGGGAGGACCACCTACCCTTGGTGGAGTTTGCGTACAACAACAGCTACCACTCCACCATCGGGATGGCACCGTACGAGGCATTGTACGGCCGACCTTGTAGATCTCCTTTGTGCTGGACAGACCCCGGAGAGTTAGCACTAGTGGGACCGGAGATGGTCCAGGCCACGACAGAGAAGGTCCAGGTCATCCAGGAGCGGATGAGGACAGCTCAGAGCCGGCAGAAGTCATATGCTGACAGAAGGCGGAGGCCACTGGAGTTCGAGGATGGCGACCACGTCTTCTTGCGGGTCTCACCTCGACGTGGTATTTAGAGATTTGGCCGAGGCGGCAAGTTATCTCCGCGCTTCATCGGACCCTTCCAGATTCTCAGCAGGATTGGTGAGGTGGATTATCGCCTGGCTCTACCACCTCAGTTGCACCGGGTGCACGACGTCTTCCACGTGTCTCAGCTGAGGAGATACGTGCACGACCCGACACACATAATTGATCATGGGGAGCTTAACATTGACGATGGGGCGACTTTTACGGAGGTCCCGGTGGATATAGAGGATCGACAGGAGTGGGTCCTGCGTGGGCGATCGATTCCTCTTGTGCGCATCAGATGGCATCACGGGAATCTCCAGGAGAGCACATGGGAGCGGGAGGCTCAGATGCGTGCTCAGTACCCTCATTTGTTTCCCTAGTTTTTGATGTATCTTTACGGGGACGTAAAGCCCTGAGGTGGGAGTAATGTAAAGACCCGTAAAATTCAAGGAAATTTTTTTTCTTAATTTTCTTTAGAATTTTACAAGAGCGCGGTTTCTGACGGCACCTGATTCCGAGGCCCGGAGTGCCCGGAATCGATTTCCGAAGTTTGGCTCGGGTACGTTTAGTGAACGAACGAGCGGGAATTCCTAACTTTTGATCCGGTGCTCGGAATTGAAATCCGAGGGCACCGATGAACTCGCAACACCGATTTTTGCTTAAAGAGACCCTTTCAGAAGTTGTGTTTGTTGCGGAACGAAAGTTAGTTTTTGGGAGATTTATAAAAAGTTGAATAAAAAAATTTGGATTCTTTTTATTTCACTTTTGTAGGTTAACTCCTCTCAAAAGGAGTTAGGGGTGGGACCCACACCCACTTAACCTCCCTTGAGAGGATTAAGTGTGGTGGGACCCACACGAACCTAAACCTCTCAACTTCCCCCTTAAACTTCCCTCTCTCCCTCTTAAATGTTTGTAAACTTAACATCTAATTAATTACACATGACATGTTAATTAATTAAGTGTTATGTTTTTTTTTGAATTTGAAGTTTTGAATTCCTTGGCTTGGTAAATAAAATAAGGAGGGACCTTATTTTATTTTGTTAGCCAACTTGTGTGGATTTCGTTTTGAGAGCTCCTCCTCCATCTTCTTCATCTTGACGAAGAACGCTCATCTTGACGAAGAACGCTCAAGCTCCGATGAAGAACGCCGCTCCGCTATTCTTCTTCTTCCGTGTCAACAAGAGGGAACGCCGCTTCCTCCTCGGTTTCCCTTCGTCGACATAAGAGGTTTCGCCAACGACGTATCACATCAGACGCACTACTTCGTCATCGGATTTGACGAACGACGATCGCGACGCCCGATCTCAGCGACGTTGACTTCCGCGGACGTTGTCAAATCTTTGAACCTATACCCGAGGTAGGGGTTGTTATTTATTGTTAAATTATTTTATTCTTGACCGTGGATCTCGCATGTCTACGTGAGGCTTTTGATTATTTTATATAAGTGTTATTGTTTAACGTGAGGGGGGCCGGACCGCACGAACACGGCCGAACCCCCCCTCCATCGTTCTTGTTGCTTATTCTTGCGGGAGGAAGCAAAGTGGCGTGGTGCCGTCGCACCACGCGGATAATCGTGCAATTATTTTGCGCGGCGCCATCGCGCCACGCCGAGGAAGAATCTTCAAAAACGCGACGTCATCGCGCCGCGTTGAAAGGAATCAAGGCACGGCGGAGGGGCGCGGTGTCGTCGCACCGCGCCGGACGATGAACACCGCGGCCGGTTCCGGGCCGCGGAGGAACGAGGAGACCGGCGGCCGGGCCGCCGGCGTCGGAAGCCGAAGAGGGGACCGGAATTTTCCGGTCCCGTTGGAGAAAACCGGCCGGCCAGCAGGCCGGCCGGATGACGTTAAATCGGGGGAATTAATCCCCCGGCCAGCGCATAAAAACCCCACTCTTTAAGAGGGGGGCGGTTTCCATGTAAGGGGGGGGGGGGCAGCAGCCCCCCGGTTTTCCTCCAAACCGGCCCCCACGTGGGGGCCGTTTTCTTGCAAAGGGCGCGGCACAAAGGCCGCGCCGCCTTCCCAGGAAGCGTGGGATTAGCCCCCCGCGTGCAGCCACCGAGCGGCGCCAGGCCGCCGCGCCGCCGCGCCGGGCCGCCCCAGGGGGGGGGGGTCAGGCCGGGTCGGCCCGGACCCGGACCCCCCCGTTTCGAACCAGTTTCGGTCTTTTGGTCATAACTTGAGCCTCGGACCTCCGATTGACGAACTGTCTACCGCATCGCGATCCTTGGATCGAGACGGTCGTTTCGGTATATCGCACTCAAGGTTTAGGATTACTTTGAGTTCGGCCGGGTTGGTTCGTTCACGAAACCAACCGGGCCTTCAGAGCGGAAACGCTCATATCTTGAGCTACGAACGTTTGATTGACGTACCGTCAGCCGTGTTGTGTTCCTCTTAGTGAGACGGATCTTTTGGAATACTCCGCCCGAGGTTTGGACGCAGGTGGAGTACGGTCGGGTTGGTTTTGCCTTAAAAACCAACCGGGCCCCGGGGACGAAAATGCCAATAACTCTCAGACCGGGCGTCCGATCGACGCGCCGTCTGTTGCGTTGAGTTCCTGTTGACGTTACGGAACTTTTGGATACATCAACTCTGGACTTTGTGACAGTTGATGTATCAGCCTCTCGGCTCGTGGAGCGGACCCTCCGAACAAGCTTGCTGTGTGCGGGAACCCTAGTGCTGGCTGCGACTGTTACTGCTACTACTACTGCTACGACTGCTACTGTGACTGCGACGACGACAGTACAGAGATCCTGTGTGGATTCGACGACGACGACTTCAGCACTTAGCGATCCTACGTGGATCAGTGCTACAGGTCCTGTGTGGGCCCGATCCTGTGTGGGTCCGATCCTGTGTGGGTCCTTGCGCTCAGCGGTTCTGTGTGAGCCAGCGCCTACAGGTCCTGTGTGGGCCCGATCCTGTGTGGGTCTTTGCGGGGGTTAGTTACCTATCGATCCTTCATGGGTCCGACGACTTAGATGGATCAGTGATCATCTTTATCGTCCTTTGAAGAAGTATACCTGTGTGAGCTGAATCCTTTTGCTTTCCTGTGTGGATTGTGTTGTGCAATCCTGTGTGGATTACGTTTTGCTTTCCTGTGTGGAATACGTTTACTTTCCTGTGTGGACTGAGTTGTACTTGGGCTCGGAGGTTGGAGCGTATTTGAATTGATGACTTAGGTATATGTATGGGCATATACCTAAGCAGTGTCAGTTGTTACTTCGTGATTATACCTTTCTTCGTGGTTTATCCTTTGTGGATTTGAGAGACCTTCAGGGGTCTCGGGGTCCCTACTGAGTAGCTTATACTCACCCCTGCATGGGCTTTGCCCGCACTACGTTGTGTTGGTTGCAAACGACAGACAGCGTTGACCTTAGCTGAGGCTTGCAGAGCGGGACGGTACCCGGAGGTGGACCACTGGGCGGGACGTGCTCGGAGCGGACGGTGGGACCCGTGGAGCAGAGGAGCTATCTGTACCCATCCTTCAGGTGGGATTTCCAGTGGACAGCTCGGAGTAGCGACTTTTACTTTTCAGTTGTTGTTTTCCCTTTCGAGTTGTACTTTACTTTCAGTTTGGGTTTGTATTCTGGCCCATTTACTTTTCCGCACTTTCAGTTGTACTCTGCTTTTGTTTAGTGTTTACTTTCCGCTTGCTTACTCTGTGGTGTTTGTTTACTTTTCAAAGGCAATGCCTTCCCTTTTTATCGGGATTTACGCCTTGGTGCTAGTCGCCAACCCCAGGCCTATGGAAGGCGGGCTTGGGGTAGTCACGGCACGGACCCCGAGGGCGGGTCGTGACAAAGTACACGGTTCATAAGTCGTTTTGAAATCCCAGAGAATGTTGGACTAGTTGCATAACTAGTATCTCTACATCCAAGTTTGTCTCAGGTACATAATATTTTTCATGTTTCGATGATGAGAAAGTTTGTTCTCGATTCATCACATGTTTTGAGCCCAGAAGCAGTTCAGCTAGAAGAAAATCATTCTTATGATGAGAAACCAGTTCAGATTCTTGATGGAAGGGAACAAGTATTGTGGAATAAGGTAATCAACCAGGTAAAAGTTATGTGGATAAACAACATTGTTGAAGAAGCAACATGGGAGTATGAAAATTCTATGAGGGAAAGGTACTCTCACATGTTTGATAAGTAAAAAAAATTGTGAGGACACAATTTTAAGAAGGTGGGGATAATGTAACAACCCAAGGTTTTGTAAAAATAAATTGAAATTCTTGGAATTTTGTTTAATGTAGATGTTTATAAGTGTCCTTTAAAAATAATTTTACTACTTATATGTTTTTAATTTCTCAAAATGGTCATGTACAATTGTGTTCAGTAAGTTATTTGGAGTCTATTAGAACCAACTTGTTTTTTTGGTGAATAGTAACATACCCTTATGAATAGTAATATGAGTTGTAATATGACCCTAATGAATGGTAAAATGTATTATTATTTTATTTTCTTAAGGCTTTAAGATAACAACATCCTGATTAATTTTTCAATGTGATATAAAAGAAATTATAGTTCTTAAAAATTTAATATTTGAATTAAGTATTATTTTATTTTAATATTAAAATAAAAATATTTAGAAAAATATTTTCAAAAAATGGAATACATTTTTTAATTCTACACGTCGATAAATGGTTAGGGTGAAGTTTTTTGATTTTTCTAAAATAGTTGATTTTTCTGTGAATAGTAAAAAATACAGTTTTTAGTTTCGGTGTGTTAATGACTTCATTAATGATTTAATAATGATGTCATAAATATGGTAGACTTGGGTACAGTTAAATAATATGTGAGGTTTCCTAAGTGGATTATACCATGGGAAAATACCATGGGAAATCCCATGGTTTTTCAAATACCACTCATGAGGTGTCCCATGGAAATTATTAAAATATTCCCTTAGTATTTCTATAAATACCAAACCATTCATTCATTAAACTTCAGTAAATATTATTCCTCAATGAAGCTATGGCCTCATTACCTTTCTAATAGTCCTCCCAAAGTTTTCTCAAGCCCTCAAGGTCCCAACCTTCAAGTTCTAGGAGTTACTATACAAGGTAAGAAAATTCTCAATTTCTTTCTTTTTCCATTCAAGCTCTCTTTTATGTGGTATCACTTTCAAAGATTCCATACCATGCTCTTATTTTATTTTTATTCTTGATATATTCTATATTATTATTAATTTCTGGATGGGTTACCATTGTCCCCTATCCTTTTAATGTTTTCGAAAACCCTATTGCAAAGCAGTTGGGCTGCCGAATTTTTATAGAGGATTTCTCACTTATTCATTTATTTTGAGTTCCTTTATCATTATTTATTCATATATTCTTACCCAAGAGGCATGAAATCTCCAAAATTTATCATTTTCAGGTAAAATTTATCATCATTATTTTTCTCTTCTCCCACTTATTCAAGGAATAAAAACATTGTCCGTGATGTGTTGAATTACCGACATTAGGGATGATGTGATTTAAATTTTCATTAACTCTTTCAAGTCTGGTTATGAAACCATTTTTATGGTTAAAAAAGTTATAATATATTTATTTTTTCTCATCCATGGTTCTAGTATTCTTTTTTTACTCATGTTTTTAATTTATAAGACAAAATGTGGTTGTTATTATCAAAGAACCGCCAAAATGATCTAAACGAGCATCATTAATGTTTTAACTTATGAATCATCCTCATATAAAACATCAAATTGATAAATGGTATAAATTAAGGAACTAGAGAGATTTAAATACCATTCCATTACAATTATGGTGTTTCACTTCCAATCAAAAAGAACATCTTTCATGAACCAATCATGAAAATCATTTGAGGAACTCACCCTAAACAATGCAAGGAACAAAATACTAACAATTAAAGGGAGTAATGAAGTTATGAAATGATCATATAAGATGTTATAAACCTGAATAAGTTTCTTTAAAATATTAATAACACTCTTTTAACCATTATACAGGAGGTTTAAACAAGTTGTAAGTAAGAAAAACCTATGGTAGGCTAATTCTTAACCCGATTTCCATTCTTTGGGTTAACCTTTTACTTTATTATTTATGTGATATTTAAATTGTTTGTGTGATGGTTTATATTTATACTATGTTTTATTATGTGTATTTACAATATATATACATACTCCATCCACTATATTAAGTCTCTCTTCAATTGTATGATATTTATAAGGGGATTTTCTTTAAAAATCATCTTTTAACAAATTTATTTTATGAAATTCAAAAGTAATGTTTTTATGAAATTATTCATGTTGTATGATTATGTTATAGTTCTTGGGAATTTTTTATGATGAAGGGTGGGACCTATATATTCTTCCAATTCATTGGATATGTGTAAGTTGAATGTCAACCGTATGGCTGCTCCAATTGTAACTGTGATGGTTACACAAATTGTAAGGTAGCCGTGAGGGTTACAAATTATAAGGTAGCCAAGAGGGTTACAAGATTATATAAGTAATTCCCCAAGATACCTTTATGGTTATAATTATGTTCCTATTTATATTTTAAATCTCATGTTTCACTAAGTAAGAATATATATATACAGGTGATAATTATGCCTTTTGAAAATGATTTCATACGAATAATGCGTTCTTTCCTTATATTTATATCCCTTACTGAGTTTTTGTGCTCATCCCAAGTTTTAAATGATTTTCACAGGTTAATGGATGTGTAAGATAAAGAAAGAAGCCATGTTAAATGTTGAAGAATTTTCCAAGAGTCATGTTTTATGTTTTAATGTTTTATAATTTGAAAAAAATGGTAGCTATTTTTATGGTATCCACTCTATAACAATTAGTAATGTTATGATTGTATTATGTCTCAATTATATAAAGCTCTAAACATGAAAATATCCTCAATGTAAAGGAAGTGTTTTCTAGACTAAATTCAAGATTATGTACATAATAAGGTCAAGTCATTATATTTATAATTTGAATAAGAACTCTAGGTTGAAAGGAAGGAGTAAAGGGAGATATTTTTATATGTATTGGATTAACAAAATGGTTCAGGAAGTGTGAATTTTGGAGGAGAGGGGTTATCCTTTTATAAGTGAGGAAAAGGATACACATGGAATTTTTTTAATGATAAAGTGATACCCATATTTTTATCACGAAAAATGACTAAATAAGGGGCCAATATCAACAAAATATAGGTTATAATGTTGAAATGTATCAAAAAATGTGCATTGGACAAGTTTTAGTCCATTTTAACCATTTTATTCTTAGTCTCACCCTCGATAAACCCATATTTTACCTTAACCGTGGAAATTAATTGTTACTATTTTTACAATTTAATTATTGAAAAAAATTAATTTGATATTATTATATAATATATATTATTATTATTAAAAATAAGGAATCCATTTTTCTAAATTTAATTCATATAAGTGGAATACGTCAATTTAAAATAAAACCCATAGACACGTCAAAAAATGGTTTTCCAAAGAAAACCTTCTAAAGTATAAAATGTTTTAATATAAGAATTAAAAAAAAATTCATTAAAATAACCTAAATTAGTTAAATTTTAATATAATTGAACAAATTTTACTTTAAATATGATTTGAAAAAAATATAACCTTGAAAATAATTTAAAAGAAATGGAGGTTTTCAATGAAAATAAGTATTTTTCGCTATTCATCAAAAAATCAATCTTTTTAGAAGAATTACAAAAAATACCCAAAGATAATTTTTACATGTTGACTTAAAAAATAATATTTAATTTTTTAAATAAATGTTTATAAAAGTTTTAAAAATTAATTTTAAATTATGCGTGAAAAGAGCGACTAAACCACATTTTTGAAAAATACGATTTCTGCAGAAAGAATTACTTTTTTTTATTTCAAATGTTGATTATTTTTTTATAATAAATAGGTAACCACTAAATTTATTTTATAAATTATAAACCATATTAATTTAATAATTTAGTTAGTTCTATCTAGACCATAAAACTTAAAGAAAATGTTATAATGGTTATGATTAAATAATAATATTTTCCTTTGTATCATGCTTCATTTAAACCCGACATTGCATGCATCAAAATCTAAGAATGTTTTTTAATTTTTTTAGAAATAAATTAATTCTAATTTATAATTGTGTTACATTATCTTTTAATATTGTTTTTATGTCATATATCTTATCATAGATTATGTTCCTATTTTAATATTTTGGGGTGTTACATTCTACCCCTTTAAATAAATTGCATCTTTTCAATTTAATCTTGATCTCGTAAATTAATGGTTTGAAATTTTTATATATCTTCATTGGAACCCCACATCATAAAAAGGGTTAATAAGACATCTTATTGATATGAGAGAAATAGAATGAAAAAGTTCTTATATAATAATACAAAACTAGGTTTCCAAGTAAGAGAACATTGGTGTAAAGTGAAGATATGGACATGGAAGAAAATCATGCAATATTATAGATACTGGTAAAGATCATTGATTACAAGAAATTTATTGATCTAGATAATGTTAATGACCACACAACTATAAATACATGAATCATGAGAACACCATAGGTTCTAAGAAATTAAGGCATTAAGTTAATTTTTTTGTTTCAAAATCTTTTTCCTAGACTTAAGTAATTCATTTTCTATCTTGGAATAAAAGGAAATATAATCACATAATATAATTAAATTTCATAATAAAAACTTCAGAATTTGGTTTTTCTTTTATCAATTTCTACTTCATCTCTTACTCTATGAAATTAATATCCAAAAACGAATTTTATATTCCCAAAGCACTAAAATCAACTTTTAATAGACTTTAAGATCTATAAAAGAGTAACAAGTTATTCCTATTATTTTTTCTAAAACCAAAATGGTTAAAAAAATACCCAATATTATAAATTAATCTGTAATACATAAATAGTAACTCCAAAAATTCAAATTAATCCATTTCATAAATATTTAACTTTAATACCTGTCCAAAATATGATCCACCATATTTAGATTATAAAAATTATAAAGGGAGGTCACTAAGTCATAATTTGATTTCCCATATAATATTAAGTTGTTATTAATTCCAATTACAAAAATGTTAATACCTTGATCACTATATAACCTTAATAAAAACATGTATTATTACAAAAATAAAATACCATTTTGTTGAATATATTCTATATATCCAAACATGCCCTAAACTCCAACAAAGACAACATAAACCATAAAATCACTAACCAATTTCAATGTCATCGATATAATCCCATAAACATATATTTATAGTTATTATATAAACATATATCATTTATTATGGGTTATATTATCTTTGTAATATTTTTACAAGAATCTGAACTTGCCACTGAATCACTTTTCTTGGTCATTGGTACAATTCAAAATATGCTCTCATTTTCTTAAAATAAAAAATTCTGAAATACAAGTCTTATATATTTAATAATTCTTATAACCAAAATACCACTGAAAAATATTCTTATAACATAATTATTATATCCAAAAATGAGAACATTAATCAGTCTACTTTGTATGTAGTAATAACAAAAGAATGACCTTGATCCTTTAACTTATTTTTAGGTATATGTCCTTGAAACTTAAGGAATTCATTTTAATAGTGCTCCATTTCCTTAAAAATTGTTGAATTTAAAAATGGTAGTTTCTTTCTTGTCTTTACAATAATGAACATATTTTCCTTTCTCTCTAAACTTGTATCATACTCCCATTCCTTTCAAGAAAGTATCCGAGGGTTTTTTTCCACAATTATAACATGGGGGAAATCCTTATTTCCTTTATTTCCTTTATCCATATTTTTATCTACCATACTTTTATTCCGTTTCATACCTTTTAATCCATAATAATTGGAGAATTCCTTCTCTTTCTTGACACCACATGATACTATGTTCTCGTATCATGGGAAATTTTTAATGACTCCTCCTTAGAAGTATTTTCATAATTCCATTAAATAAATACTTAACATTTCTCTTTTGATTATGTATGTAGTTCATATTATACCTTGATAACCTTGTAATGTTTTTTTTATAATTAGAAACACTTTCTTCTTAATTTTTTCTTGGGTTCACTAATTTTTTCCCATATCCACTCATGGATCTTGAGGAAAATATTTTTCCAAGAAGAGTTCCTTAAAATCCATTCATTCCATGTTTGAAATTTATTATTTATCCTTATTGTTTTGAATAAATGAATACCATTGATCTTAATATCCAAATAGATTATAAACTACCATGAAAACATTCTCCCATTTGTTTTTTCCCAAATAAAGAATTATCTTCTCTAAGAAACTTAACCATTTCTCAGCTACAAATCTATTTTTAGTCCCATTAAATTATAGAGGTTGATGACGCCTAAGGTATTATGACATTGTTACAACATGTGGTGTATCAGTAGGACACTCAATGAGGGAAAGGATATTTATCATAACTTATGTCAGTTTCCCTAATATTGTTATAATTTTATTATTCCATGGTCTAACTTTATTATCTTCCCCTTGAGTGAAATCCCTTCACAGGGTACATGAATTGATACAGTTTCCATTCCATCCATCAGGCAATATTTCTAAATAATGGATGACACTATATTATATCATAACATTATGAAACATAATATATAATCCTAACACTAATTAAAAAGTAACATAAATTGAAAAATTTATGTATATAAAATCTCATAACCATAAACATGATTTATTTGGGAATGTTTTCAAATAATAAAAAATTTCCAAGTATATATAAATGTTTGTAAAGAAAATATGAAATAACCCAAGTATATACTCTAGGAATATCAAACCAGGTGCACAATGAGGCTCATTTTCATATACCAGGAAATACTAAAGTCATGCCTAATGTGCCCTTTTCAGAGTAATTACCTATATGTACATCTGTTCTAGATCCAAACCAACTTTCATTATCTATAAAATGATATATTCCTAGGAAAACTATATCATTTCAACCTTACCAAAAACTTAGGCTGTTTTTTATAATTTTAATCAATGTAAATTATAGGTTTATGTTCCCTAAAATATTTATTCCAAAATCTAGTTCATGTGGTTTATACTAAACTATATATGATACTAATTATAAAGACCCCAACCCTTACTGAAAAATGTTAGTGATTAATTTATAAAATTCACATATGATATAAGGAATCATATCCTAAATGACCAAATGGTTTAGTATTCTTGTTAAACTATATACACACTTTAAATTTAGTTTACTATTGAAAAAAAAATATTTAAAATGTGTTTTATTAGAGAACTACAAATTTTTTCTTAGGATATCCATGCATATCAATCAAAAAACACTTCCTAGTCTCCTAGGGGAAGAAAAGAAAGGGGTGATATTATATTTTTAGTATGGTTAAGCATGCAACAAAATTTATCATGAATAAATAAGAATAAAAAATATGTAAATGTAAATAACTACAACACATTCCATTTAAACAATAACTTTAGAATAGTATGATAGGAATATTCGAGGATCAAATAAATCCATATACAAAATCACATGAGCTTAAAATGTATCCATGGATATTATAACTAATAGAATAATCACATGGAAAATAATAAGTGATCTCATAATGAAAAAATTCATAATGTCAGATATCTGAAACATACCTTAGAGACCTTTAACAATATTGTTCAAATATATGGGTAAAACCCATTTAATTTTTCCAAAGGATTTATATCATGAGACCTACCATTGCATCGAGGGTCTATGTAATTATAGACTCCAAACATCACATAATAAGTCTAATGGATTAAAAATATGAAATGGTTGAAAAATAATTAACATCTGCATTTATATTTAAAAACTAACATACCAAATATTTATTCTTACCCAAATTAATAAACATAATTATTAATCATCTAGAGTAATATGGTGAATAGTTATGAAATTGTATATCCCTAGTAAAAGTGATCATAAACCATCCAAATAAATAATACTGATGTTATCAATATAAAATATCTCTATTTTATCGTATGTACAATAAAGGTTTTATGGATTTGATGAATATAAATACTATAAAAATGTACTTAAAAACATTTTAGAGGAAAATAACCTTTAAACTTTGAAAATAATTTTAAACATAATGTTCATAAAATATTTTGATAATATTTTAATTTTAAAATAAACATTTAAATTTAAAAATTAATATTTTAAACATTGAGTGGTAATGATAACAACAAATTAAATTCATTCCATAAATGTTAAAACAAATATTTATTTCACATATTTAGTAAAAGCCAAACAAGCCTTGTTTTGAAAATGATAAAAAGTTTCCTTTAATTTTTTTTAAAATTAAAAATGGTTTAAAATTAATTTAATAAATCATTTATAAATAATTAAAAACTGTTTTTAAATCATTTTTAGGAAACATGGATTTTGATGAAAATGGATTTTTTACCGAAGAGAGAAAAATGTAACATTTTATTAAAAACATTTTATAAATTAATCTATGTTCCAAAGAGAGGAAAAATGGTAATATTACGTGAAACATTTCATGAATCACTCGATTATATTAAAATATATTGATTTTAAAATATAAATATCAAAAAATTTCCCCAAGGGGGACTTAGAAAAACAATCCGGAATAATGATGAGATTATTAGATAAACCATTCCCAATTTTGTAACATTTGAATCATAAGACCCATGAAAGAAATAACTTTAAATGATAATCTAAATACCATTAATAGAACTATATTAACTATATAGAATATAAAAATGGGACGTATATACACTAAAAAATGTAACAAGGGGTGAATATAGTACAGGTCTTATGAAAGTAAAAGTGAAATGATAAACCCTTACCTCTGGTCCAATTTCCTTCATAAATGTTCGAAACTCCTATATAAAAAAACAGATATATTATAAATATATTATAAAACCATAATCATATATTTAATACTATATATTATTTACTTATTTTCTTTTATCACCCATTTATTAAGATTTTTTTTGATAAAATCACTATTTATGATAATAGTTGCTTCTTTTTTCATGTATGTTTTATTTCGGTAATTTTTGTCCTTTTATTTCGAACCTGGTTCAATAGTATATATATTTATAAAAATGATTTAAAAATTATATATTTTCATTATATATTCAATTATAGTAATCTATAAATATTAGAGAAAGAAAATGGATTACACCATTCATGAAGATGATAAGACGTACGTATGCATGAATTCTGTTTACACATTTCTTGACGAATGAAATGAAAGAAAATTAAATGTCAATTAAAATTAAAATAATAATAATTATCTTACATATAGAATTTATATAAATCAAATCCATCCTTTTTTACTATCTATGTAAAAATAAATTGAAAAACATTTCACATCACTACGTGGAGGCGGTAGTCCACACATACGTACGAGTGATGTTATTTTTTTTCAATGGATCGGAAGGTAATAAGTTTGATGTGTTATTATATTTCATTCATAAATATTACATATATTCATTAATTTTAACCTTACTACCTTCTATGTAAGGAATAAGTAAAAACTAATCACATCAGTTCATAAGGTGGCAGTTCACCGTACACACAAGAGATATTATCGTATCCCCCAAAAAATACAAATTAAGCTAGTATATGTGATATAATATTTACATAAGTATAATAATTTTATAAATTTTATGTAAACAATTTAAATTCATTATTATATCCAGCCTTTAAATGTGGTGATAGAAACTGAACTACATTAATTCACGAGGTTGTATTTCATCATACACATGATCGTCTGATCGATTTTCCATTCGATGGAAGAAGAGATAGATCTGGGTTATAGAATTAATAGAATAAATTCTATGTATATATGGTATATTAGTGTTATTATATTATCATAGTTGAAAATGATTTTAAGTTTTTTTAATAATAAATAAAACAAATATGCATGTTTAATAATTTTCCGGATTCTTCAGAGAGACTTTTTAGGTTTATACCTAAATCATTATTATGAAGGATTAATAATAAAAATAAGTAATATAAGATTTTTTTAGGTAATTAAGTAATATATTTGGGTAATTATTTTAATAAAAATGGTTTTGGAATTGTGAATATGAGAGAAGTAGGGTTGAACTTTTATAAGTGGGGAGAGGACACACATGAAATTTTTGAAAAGATAAAGTGATACCCATGTTTTATCATTCCAAAAAGCCTCCAAAATGGGTAATTATAAAACATAATAGGTAATAAAGTATAAAAAATTATATAAAATATGTTTGGAAAAGTTTAATGTCATTTTTAACCCTTATCTTCATAGTTTAACCGCTAATAAGCACATTTTCCCCATAAACATAGTAATTATTATTTATTATGTTTACTATTAATTATGTTTAAATATTACGTTGAATTTATTAGATAATATAAATTATTCTTATTCCAAATATCGAATAAATTTTTAAAAATTTGATTCATAGAATTTAAAGGAATCAATTTAAAATAAAACCCATAGATATGTTGAAAAACGATTTTTCCAAACAAATATTTCAGAAGTTTAAAACTTTTTTATATTAAAATTAAATATGAAATTGATTAAAATGACCTAAATTAATAAAATTGTAATATAATTGATATAATTTCCCTTTAAAACTAATTTTTTAAAAACTATACATTTAAATAATTTAAACAAAAAGACACTTTTCGTTAAAAATCAGTATTTTCACATTCATCCAAAAATTAATCTTTTGAGAAAAAAAAACTCACCCAAAGATAAATTTGGAATGTAGATTTTAAATAACAAATTTATTTTTAAAAATATTATTTTCTAAAATTGGTTAAAATTATTTTTTAATTATGTGCACAATGTGTGACTAAACCCTCATTTAGAAAGTTATATTTTTTTAGAAAACATTTTTTTCTTTGCAATGATTCTTATTTTATTTCTAATCAACACATTAGAATTAAATTTATTTTATACAAGCCATAACCATATAATCTTCATAATTTAGTTTTTCATATTCATACTCAAGAAATTAATGGAAAGGTTATAATGGCTTTTATTAAATAGTAATATTTTAATAGAGAATTGTATTTTGTTTGAACCTAGCATTTCATGATATTGAAGAGTTTGAATTTATTTAAAAGGAAATATATCATAAAGTATCAATGTGTTAAATTCTATTGTAATTTCTTTTTGGTTCATTTCATATATTCTATCTATGATGATTTTCCTATTTTAAAATCTCATGTCCTTACATTCCATCCTTCGGTTTTATTGAAAACAATATCATCAACTATTTTTACTTGTGGGATATCCCCTCTATAGAGAAATGTTTTCAGTTTTTCATCACTGAATTACATTTATAGTTATAATTTTTTTTCATTAATATATATTATATTAATTAGTAAAATATTTCTTGAATATATCCCCTAAATAATGACATGTAAATTAATTATCATCATAATGTATCTATTTAAATACGCAAATTACCCAAAAAAAGTTTATAATGTCTGCCATTCTCATGAACTGTTCCCATATTTTCCATCAAAATAATACGAGGATGATAATATTATTGAAAAAATGATTTATATATCCTTTATAATTTTTGGAATTATGAGATTAATATCAAATAATGATGTTCTATGTCTTTATTACAAATCATGTGACAAAGAAATCAAAATAAATAACATCTGACAACGAAGAAAAATATTATCTAACCAATATAATGATAGTGAATAATTACAATTAAATAATATAAAAGATAATTTATATTATTATGGTTTTTATATAATTCACTAAAATGTTTATTTTTGTTATAAATAAGTTTAAATAACTTTTTTGGAAGTCAAGATTAATGTAAAGGGTTTCCTTATCTCTATTTCGGTTCATTGAGATATAATTCATATTGACCACTTATTTTATTTTTTGGCGTATATGATTCCCATGGAAGATTTTTAATATTATTATAAATAAATTAATGGTATTAAAAAATATATATAACAATCTCCCTTTTAAGGAGAGTTTGACTCAAAGGTTACCAAATCTATAAGGTTTTATTTATTATCTCAAATTGAAATCTAGATTGTTATGATTGAATTTAAATATCAGAAAATATTGTGTGAAATTTATCTCTAAAAGCCAACCATTTTTTTCTCCTCTAGTTATTTTTTCTCACATCCTCTCTCATTTTTATTTCTCTTATTACATAATTTTCCTGATGAGATGCTTGTAAGTGAAACTGTCTGCCTCTTATATTTTCGATTAGGTGTCTTCCTCTTCTCTATGCATATTAATTTTATGGTTGTCCTTATCTATGCTTGAAAAATTCACTAAGAATTTTTTCTAAACATTTTAATTTCTTTAAAAATATTTATAAATAATTTTATTATATTTTCCACATGTATAGTTATAAAAAATTTATCCATTTTAAAAATTTTCTATGTGAACACATCACATCAACATTATGAACATTATTCCTTATGAAGCTTACTTTCTATGATTTATTTTTTTTTCAAACGATTTTATTGATTAAATATTTTGAAAAGAAAATTATATATAATTATATTTCTCAAAATTAAAAGTTTAATTTTATAAATTCATTCTTTATTTTAGAAGGGATTTAAAAGGATCATGTTTTTGAGAAATAAGCCTTTAGTGTTTTTTTGTCTTCTCAAAGAATTTTTTTAATATAATATTTCTTTTATAACATTTTTCTTCTAAAACATTGTTTTTCGGAAAATTTAAAACTCTTTTTTGATGATTAATGTATTTCATTTTGGAGAAATCAATTTCAGGGAAATTCTACTATTTTCAAAAAAGGGATATTTCTTTCTATTTTTAAAGTGCTTTATTCATTAATATTAAAAGGTTGATTTTTGTGTTTGTCAACATCCATTACTGTTCCATATAATACACTTATTATGCATTCTTATGACACCATAAAACTTATTTCTTTGGAATCCTTTTGATTATGATGTTTTGAGGAGGTATTCATGAAACTCATTTATTTCCCATGAGTTAATTAAGCTACGATAAAATGATGAATGATTTTATTATCATATGGAAAAATTATGTATTTTTTTCATTATGTGATATGTGATAATAGAATTATATAACCCTCTAAAAATTGGGTAATGTCTTATATCTCATGATTTTCTTATCAGAATCAAGTTTTGATGCTCACTTTTCTATCAGAATTAGAAAGTGATACATTCTCACCAATGTTATGGGAATTAGGAAGGGATTCATGCTCTAATAACTAAAAAATTACTACATTATAAGGGGTAATTTTTTGACTTTAGAAGGGGTTATAACCCTTTATAAAGACATTACCAATGGTTATGGAGAACCGTCGCTAATGTGCCCGCCTACTATCATTAGAGGCAGTTTTGATAAAGCGCTGGTAAAATCATGGAGAATTTAGTGGCGGTTATAGTAGTGGGGGTTTAAATCCCTCTAATGTTGACTAAAATCTATCAAAATCACTTGTATTAGGGGTATTTTTTACCGAAACTGGCTCAAATAGAGGGCATTAGGGGTGGTTTGAACCACCCCTAATCATGATTAATTTAGGGGTGGTTTTCCCAAACTCCCCTGAAGCCTCTCTTTTTTTTAATTGGTACCCATGACCCATGACCCCCTACCTCTACTTCTCTACCTGGTTCTTCCTGGACCCCATCGCCCCTATAGTTCTACCACCCCACCCCCTCCAGTTCTACCCCACTCCCCTCCATTTCTATAACGTGACCGAGCCTCCCTCCAATTCCCCAAGGCACCCTGGCCTTCCCTCCAATTCTATAATTATCCTATCCCATTACGTGCAACCTCCCTCTCCCCTTCCAAGTAGGTGCATGACACATGGCCTCCAAATCACATCCCTATTAATTTTAAAAGTACGACTGAAGGGATTCGAACACCAAGCCTGCCAGAAATCTGTGAACGGTGAACCCGAGAGGCCACCACATTCGAAAATTGTCTTTTGTTATATAAGTATAGATTCATTTTATTTATATACATTTTCTTATTTATTAAATAAATATTTTTTTACAAAATATATTTAAATACATTTCAACATATAACCAATATATAAATATACATACCTATATATTTATATGTATATTAGCATACAACTGAGTAAGTATATGTTTATATATATATATATATATAGACACACGCATTTATATATGTGTCTGTGTTTCTGTATTTTTAAAAAATATATATATAATATAATTATAATATATATTTGTTTAATAATTTTTATATTCTTATGTTTTCATGATAATAATAATATAATTAATTATTATTATTGTTATTACACCTCATTAAATTATAAAAATTAAATGTTGGTTTTATAAAAAATATAAATTTCTTTTATTAGTTATATCATTCATATGTTATATTAAATACATTTATATTTTATAATTTTTTAAATTATTTATACACTTAAATACATATTTAAAAAATTATAAAAATGTTTATTTTAATAATATATTTTTGTATATAAGTATTTACTTTATATATTTACATAATGTCCTTAGAGATATATTTATATACCTTATTTCAATACATATGTTTATTATAATGTGAATTAATATATATATTTATTTGAATAAATTGTATAATATTATATATAATTATTATTATATAAAATAAATTTTTTACAAAAACTTATATCATATATATTTAGTATTATATGAATTAAAATTTATAAAAATATTTATATACTATTATATGAAATAAAAATATATATTATATATAATATAAAATCATAAACATATTATTTAAAAATATATTTATTATTATAATAATGTAAATTATAAAAACATTATGATGTATTTTTTAAATAAATTATGTTTCTGTATATATTTATATAATATGATTTTTATTTTACATTATAAATAATTAATATTATATAAAATATGATTTATCCATATAAATATATATTAATGTATATAATATTTATATACAATTATATTTATGTATAGAAATAAATAAAATTAAATACAATTAAACATGATCATATAAATATTTTATATAACATGTTCATATATATAATGTATTTAAGTACAAATATATATTGTGTTTTAATTATATATATATATAGATGTTACGTTTTTAAAAAAAATAATAGCGGGGGTTCACAAATCCCTTTAATCTCTAAAATTAGAGGGGTTGTGAATGACCTCTAATGTAAAGACATTAGAGAGGGTCCATAACACACTCTAATTTATGTTTTTAAAGGGGGTTTTCAACCCCCACTAATTTAAGATATTAGAGGGGGTTTAGAACTGCCTCTAAAATCTAACAAGATATTTAAAAACTAATGATTAAAAATTTAGAGGGGATTTATAACCCCCTCTAATTTAAGAAATTAGAGGGTTCCGTAACCCCTTAAAATTTGATAATTAATGGGAGTTGTACATAATCCCCACTAATTTTTATAGTAAATAAATTTAGGGGGGGTTCATAACCCCCTCTAAATTTGATTATTAGAAGGGGTCATGTAGAACCCCTTATAATTATACATAAAATGAATTAAGAGGGGGTTGTGCATAACCTCCTCTAAAAAACCCCTTCTAATGTGTTGTTTTTTTTGTAGTCACTATGTTATAGGTGTCAGGAAGTTATTTATTCTCTATATTGTTATGGAAATTGGCTATGGTGTATACTCCACGATGTAATGGGCAATAGGTAGTGATTTCTTCTCTAATATTTTTGGATGTATTCACTTATGTTTATGCCAAATTAATATTTATTTTCATCACACTCATGTTATGTTGGATGATATATTATGTTATGATATGATCCTTGATTTAAATATTATTATCCATATTTATTTGGGTTTGATCTTATAATGTCATGTTCTTGTATTTTTATTATGTTCTCATACCCACATTATAAAGTATCATTGCTTCCGATCACATTACATTGCTGGTTTTGTGGCTGGAGAGTTCTTGAAAGAAAATAGAGGAGGTTCAGTGGAGTTGGAGCAACATAAAACCACAAAATACATTTCACACCATAAAATAAGAGTTTACATCATTCGTTTTTGTTTTATGTCTTGTCTAGCCATTAACTTACGAGTTAGGTGTGGCGATAGGATACCATTTGGAATGTGTTTATGTTGTAAGAAATGGTTTTATTCCATATGATAATTCAATATTGAGGCACTGTGTTTTTTATAATAAAAGGAGTTTATGTCTTTGATGTTGGATTTATAGTGTAAGGTTTGCAGGACCATGGAATTTAAGATGTAAACTTTTAATTTATGCCTTAAATTAGGAATGTTGGAGGAAGTTTATAACCCTAGTTCGGTTGATTTTTCATTCATTTAGGCACTCATCACTCTCCCATTATAAACAAACCCTAGGTGCCCTTGGGAGATCTTCTAACATTTCTTCCCCTTGTTTAGATCTTTGGTTCCTGTAGTTGAGTTTTGGAGATATGAGGTGAGGTATCTTTTTTCCATGTCGTTTTCATTTCATTATTCCTCTTAGATCCTATGTGGTGATGTTTCTTGGGGTTGGGTTTGTTTTGGGGTGTGTTTTTATGATCCATTGATGTGGTATAGGTTCATTCATGTATTTTCTTATGCTGCTGTGAGTTTAGGGTTGTTTCTTTTTTACCCTGTGGTGTGTAGTGAGTTCAGAAATCATATTTGATGAAAATGATCCTCATTCTTTCTCTTTATATGTTTTATGTGTGGAGATTTCATTTTTTTATTTCCTTTTGGTGGATAGTAAGGGTTCACATAATAATTATAATTAACTGGAAAATCAGTAATAGATTGGTATGGAGAGATATCAATTGTTTTGACTACGTTGATATTATTGATGATGATATTATGCCATGTTTTTGACTTGCTGAAAAGGAAGGCTATTGGGATCCTTGTATAAAAATTATATGACATGATTTGATACCATTTCTTTGTTTTGGTCTGACCACACCATGGATTAAAGGACCAAGAATGTATATTTGGAAAATAAATTAGTTTCACATAGAATCATGGTCTGTGTTATAATACTCATGCTAAATAAATATGGAAATGGCTCCCTTGAATAAATTACAGAATCCATAATTTTTTGATTATGTATATGGTCTCTTGTTGTGTTTCCTTGTGTTTTATAGGCTGTTGTGCAGTAATAGAGGTTACTAGATGGGCTATTTGATGTGTGAGGTTGTGATGCAGTGGTTAGGTGGCATGGATGTGATGTGGGATGTGGTGTAATGTGGTATATAGTGGTTGTGATGCATAGTGGAAATGATGTGTGGTAGTGTTGTTTGAAGAGGTTGTGGTATTTGATGTGGTGCGTTGTGGTTGTGGTTTATAGTGGAGATGATATGTATAGGTGATATCTGGTTTTTGTGAGTAGCAGTTTTGATGTGATGTGTGATTGGGATATGTGATGTGTCATTACCATGGTGAGATAGATTGATTAATATAGCGTGGTAATTATGGTGGATGTATAGTGATACGGCATTTGTTGTGTGAGTTGGGATAGTTTTTGTGTTTTTTTGTGGTGTTAGTTTCTAATTAGCTAAGCAATAAATTGTGATGATAAACAAGATGGAATAAGATGGATAATAAATGAGATAGGGTGGAATAGATCTGATGAAATTTGATATGATGTTTTTTTGATGTGATATGTGTAGAAGGGATGGGATTATTGGATATTCAATATTGGACAATGAGAGAATAAAATCAATAGAGAAGTTTTATAAGGTACCTTTCTTTTTTACGATCACAATTTTAGATTACAGTTAGGTCCACTAGGTCGAATACCCTAAGAGGGGAGGGGGGGGGGGGTGAATCATGGTATGAAAAATTAAAATTTCTCCCCCTTTGGATCTTGTTTCATTATTAATAAAAACTCTCATACCTCTCATTCCCATTTAAAAGTATGAAGATAATTTAAATCATACACGAGACACAAAATGTTTTAAATGGTTCAACTTCAATGGGCTACATCCAAAGAGTATACAATGGTATTGTGACGATGTACCAAATTCACTAAGGCTCACTGCCAATAATGAGTACAATGTTCAAGATAGATCTTCTGTGCCCAGTATCACTGAATTTACTAGGTATAGTGTTTGATCACAGCATTACAAAGGGTCACTTCTTATGCCTCATTCATTGGCTCACTATCAGTAGAAAGGGTCATCGTATTCCTCTTCCTTTGGTTCCTTCTCTTGGAAAGGAATCCACTCGTAGTTTATATACATTTAGGTTAAAAATAGTTTATGGAAAAGTAGGTCCCTTCATTTTCATGAATATTGAATCCTCAACTATAGGTAGATTCTATGTTGATGTTATTTTTTCACCCACAGATGAAATCCACCTTTTCGTGTACTATTAGGAAACCTAAATGATTTTTGAAAACCAACTTGATGCTTTTTCATGCTTCCTTGAGTGTTAGGAAAACCACATACTCCTCCCAGGTACTAAGTATCGGGTATGGTACGTGGAATGCCTCCTCTACGAACCACTTCTACTTCATTGAACAACCCTTCATCTATGGATTACTTCTGCTTTCACTGTCACGTACCACCTCTGCATACCGACTCTAGGAGCCTCCTTAGAAAATCACCCTCTGCCGGCGAACAGTTCTCAGTTCATGTACTAACTTTAATTCTATAAAACCTCTCTCTTCCATGTACCAGAATTCCTTCTTTGTGTACTAATTCTTTTTTAGGTTTGAGTTCCCTGCAAAAACCTTCAGTGAAAATGATTTCGTGTGAACCACTTCTCCTCATAGAAATCGTCCTCACGAACCACTTTTGAATTTCATCGAATTCTAGGTGCAGAGAGATGTTCTATAAAAATTTTCGTTCACCCATATAATCGATGGGATTATATTGTCTTATATATTCAAAGATATCCACCTAATCCACTAAATCGATTTTTACCAAATCTTTGATTCAACTCCGCCTTCACCACCTACTACTTCTACCACCGCTAATCGCACACCTTCCAGAAAACCATTTGTCATACATGGTCTACATACTACCTTTTATTCTACATGGTGAAATTATCTTCCACTACCCATTAAACCATCAATACTTCCACATATTGCACTCCCGTTCACCATAAACCATTACTGTAAACAATTTTTCCCTCTCTGTGTACCATTCTTGCTACCTGGTATGTAGCTGCGAACTGTTCTCAGACATTTTATGAAGTCTATGTCCTAGTCTCCATGATTTTATTCCTTTTTTTCCATTCTTCAAAATGTTCTGTCCTATGAATAAAACCTTAAATTTCCAAATAGGAAATCTGATTTTGAGGCTCCAAAATTTGGAAAACACTCGAAAAATACACCACCTTAAAAACCTATCTTCGGAAAACACCAAGAAAAATCATTTGCAGTCATCTGGATTTGTCAACAAACACAATCACACTCATAACATATCGAGAGGACACATTGAGGTATTATTTCCCAACAATCTCCCTGTTTGTGTTTGTTGAAAACTATTCTCATAAAAAAGTTTCCCATTTTGATACCTCATTAAAACTCATTTTATCTTCAACCACCATTTGCTTCATGTGACTAATACAGTGATCAAGGATTTAATCAACACATACTAAAATCCCACATGAGTCTTGCATGACATGAGAAAAAAGACTATAATTAAAATTTCACCAATGAATCACTTCATTCCTAACACCAACCCATGAAACTAATAAACTAAGTTCATCAAGAACCTCAGCTATCATGATATATAATCTTTGATCGATCACTTCCAGTATTGTTAGATTTAATACCCCCCTACATCACAAATCATCCAAAAGGATTCAGATCAGCTTCAAATCCTCCTATCTCTATTCTCAACCAAACAACTTATCCCCATGTCATTTCTCCCTTAGAATAGTCACACTTTATCCCTCTTTTTCAATGAACCTGAAGGACACATCATGGTGGTCTATAATAGGATAAATAAAAAACATTAGTACATTAGGGAAAACGCACCATACCTCAGGGGGGTCAAAGATCCACACTTTTTCCAGTGCAGTGAGTCGACTGGACTCCCAGATCTAGTGGATGTATTCCAAATGATTCTTTGGGTAATTCCTCCATAAGAATATCTAATTTTTTTTATTTTTTGGCACATACCCCAACTTCACTAGACATTTCTCCACTTTCTCCTTGATAAAATGATATTTGATTTCAATGTGCATTGTCTTTAATTAAATGGAGGGTTTTCCCCAAATTTATTACACTTTAATTATCAAAGTTGATTTCGATCGGATACTTCACTTCAAATCCCATATCATCAAGTTGCTGCATCATCCAAAATAATTATGTTCAAGCTTGAGTAGCTTCAATGTACTCAGATTCTATAGTTCTTAATGAAATGAAATCATGATTCTTACTCAACCAGGAAATACACAACCACCAAGAGTGAAGGAACCTCCAGATGTTAATTTCATATCATCTGCTGAACCAGCTCAATCTAAATCTGTATATCCCAATAGCTCTCTCAGAGATTTTTCATTATACATTTATGCAAAATCCACTATTCTTTTGATATACTGATGTATTCTTTTCACTAAAATAATTTGGATATCCTTGGTATTTCTTTGATACCTCAATTATTGGCATGTGGAAAATAAAATATCAGGAATTTTCACTATTAGGTACAAGAAACTTCCAATGATATTCCTATATTATGTGATATTAACTTTCTTACCTTCATAATCCCATGACAATTTCAATGAGGTAGAAAAAAATTCATTATCTATTTGTAAATATCCATTCCAAACCTTATAAAAACCTACTTGGTGTATTTAAATTATGAAATAAAAGTTCCATTCATTCCTTGCATTAACTGTAAGACAAGGAAAACTATCATTTCACTGATCATTGACATTTCAAACTTGATTTTCATGAATTAAAAAAACAATCCACCTTGTGTTTCAATTGATCCACCAAAAGATTATTTCATCGATATAAACTAGCACCATCATCCTTGGACTACAGTCATTATTGAAATACAGACTGTAATCAACTAAACCACTTTAGAAACTGAGCTTCTTTATAAACTAATCAATCCCTGAATACCATTATATTGGTTCTTTCTTCAAACCACACAAAACCTTATTCAGTCAACAAACTTTTTTCTCATATTCTTGAATGAGAAAATGATCAGTTTTCTCAATGTAAACTTCTTTCAGTACTCAATTCAGAAATGATGACTTGAAGTCCATTTGGAAAATTTTGATCTTTCTTTGCCTTTTTATGGTCAAGAATAATCTTATTTTCTTTAAACTCTCAACATGTGAAAATGTTTTATTGATGTCTATACCCTCTATCCGGGAGTACCCTTTTCACACAAGTCATGATTTGTTTCAAATCACAACACCATCTTTATTCATTTTGTTGCGAAAGACCTATTTTTTCCCTATGAAATTCTTGTCTACTGGTCTCAAAATAATCACCAATGTGTGATTATTTTCAATTTGGTCAATCTCTTCATTCATATATTGAACCTAGTTCTCATATCCAGATGCTTCATCAAAACATTTAGGTTCCACCTGTGATAAGTATGATGCTTGTTGTAGAGTCTTCAATCTTATTGTCTCCACTAGTGTTGAATGATCACCAATTATGTTATGCCTATAAATTTAATCTCTTTTCACTAGCCTCTGGGAAGACATTAATTTATTCTCATCATTTTATTCTTCTTCTGAATCAACCTATAGAGATGGAGAATATCTTGACATGCACATATCTTCATCATGATCCTCCTGAGTCTGATCATATATTTTCTAAAGATTTTGTTCCTTCTCCACTATAGTCACAACATGAATTTTAAATATCTTTCCTAGACACTTATCGAAGCATTTATACGATTTTATTTTCTTTGAGTTGCTAAAAACTTTTCCTTCATTGCGACAAGATTCAAACTTTCGATGTTTTTACTTATTGATAATGAAACATTTACATCCGAAGACTCGAAAGTAATTGAATGATGGATTCTTTGCATACCATAACTCATATGGTGATTTATCATCTTTCAGACTAAGTAAATCTCTATTTTAATTGTTTTTTGTTTTCATCACTTATTCTTTCCAAAATTTTCCCAGAATGTCTTTCTTAATGAGCATTGTTTTAACCATGTTGTTGACAATCCAATTTCTTTTTTCAACTAGTCCATTCTCTTGTTGAGTTCTTACCACTAAAACTTGATGCCTTATTCCATGTTTCTCAAGATAATCCTCCACTTGTATATTTGTGAACTTCGATCCATTATCTGTTCGGATCGTCCTAATTTTCTGACCAAGCATCTTTTCACATTCTCGTCGATATCTTGTAATGTAACTACACTATATATATTTATGGGTGATTATTGTAACCCATTCCATTATGATATAATCAAAAATTAATATATCTCCTCCCACAAATAGACCATGGATAAATTGTCCCACACACATCAATATGCACCAACTCAAGAAATCTTGTCGACTTTTTCTATATCGTCTTATATTCCTTTTTAATGATCTAACCTTGTTGGAAAGAATAAAACATATGAGTATGATCACACAATAATCTAGGGAGTTATTTATTATCATCATATTTCATCATATCTTCCATGGAATATTGTCTTATGTGGCCAAGACGCTTATGAAATAACTTGTTTTCTTTATCCTTGGACAGAAAGCACATATCTTCTTCTCTATTCATAAGGTAGAGATTTTATTTTTTATGCTTTCCATGAAACAAAACAACACCGTAATTTTCCATGATGATAAATAATTTCTTGGAAAAACTTATGGAATGCCCAGAGTCCCACAATTGACTAACACTAATCATGTTGTGACTTAGACCCTCAACAACCAAGACATCTACTAGTCTATTATCTTTTCCTCCAAACATGGATTTTCCTGAACCAATAATTTTCAAGCCCTCATCATTAACAAATCTTATGATACCTTCTTTATCATACCTGATTTATTTCCCTAGATCCTTATTTCCTTTCATATGGGGTGTGCATACATTGTCAATGATCCACATCCCAGTGCGATTTGATGCCTTGAACGCAATTTCTAAAAAAACTTCCTTCTCAACCCTTTTATTTTTCACTTAAGTATTTAACTTCATAACCGACATGGAATGATAATATTGATCTTTCTCAGTGTATGACGGATCAGCTTCAACTTTCATAGATACAAATTGAATTTTAATTTTTATCTCTCTTGATGATAAATTTTCCTGCTTCTTATGAACAAATTTAGTATTCCTCATCACATTACTTTCAATTATTGATTTGCAATATCTTTCCATATATCTAAGTCCTTTACAACTGAAACCAAGTCCATCATATGATGACAAAAAATTTTGAGCTATGTATGACCACATCTGTTTGTCTTGTTCTTTTTGGTACTTATTTTCAATAGAATTCACATTTTGAGAGTGTCCCATCTTAGAAAACGAATAACATATTATGTGAGGTATATTCTTGTGTGGAAATGATGCACCAATAGTTGTGCCTTGGGTTATCTATGTCTTCTAATTCTACTTCGTACCAAAATCAATCTTTAATCTCGGAGTGGGTGCTTGTGGTCTGACTTGAACCATAACTTCTCTATATTTTTGATCATTACCAATACCATCCTTATCATTCAAATTTGATTATTTGTTCTATTCTGCTAGACCACTCCGTTCAAATTTAATCTTATCTGTTACCTATATAATCTTCTTTACTAATGTCAATACGAAAGTTAAATATTTCTCTTGATATTTAACTATTATTCACAAACCACCGACTTTCCCTTTTAGTTATTAAATACATTTGATTTGATCTTTTCCAATTTCAGTCAAACTATCGATTTCTATTATCTATTCTTCAATTTTTAGTCTGTACTCAACCACCATTTATAATATTTCTAGTACTGAAACTTTATATTTTCAATTTATACATTCATCTCAAAATTTTCTTCTATCTGTTTCTACATATAAAGTTTTTCATCACAAACAACTTTTTTATATTTATTTTTTTTGGATCTCAAAATATCTACCACTTCAAGGGAAGCTTCTAATTCAGCCTATAGATCAACTCTTTCTTCAATTTATCCTTCTTCACTGTCACTTTATTTATTGTTAATGAATTTATGAAAACTGTCACCAAAGCATCTACTTTATTATCCTTAATGTCCTCCAACACTTCAGCCTCATATTCTTCTAAACTTTGATATTCTTTTGATAGAAGATTCCTATTTTTGAATAATATTCTCTTTGTAATTCTCCTACCTTTTTACATTGATGAATACTTATTTGGGGGGATTTCATCATTGTATTTATTTTCATCAAAACAATTCTTAGGACATTTTACTGGAAAATTTCCAAAATTTCCACATCAAAATCATGAAAATTAATGTTTACCATTGAACTTCCCTTTCCCCTTTGCATATTTGAGGAGAGAAATGACATGACATTATCCAAATTTTCCTCCTCAGGACTATCTTCAAAAGATAGATTTTTCATGGCCTTGAATGCCACTTCTTTGGATATCCCCTTTCCCACTACATCATTATAATAATTTATCATTTCATATGGTACAAGGTTACTCTATAGGTTTTATAGTGTCAGATCTTTCAGGTCTTTGTCTTCCAGCACTAAAACTTTTAGATTGTATCATGGTGGAAGTTTCCTCAAGATACATTTTACAATATTTATATCTTCAAGGACTTCTCCAAGACCCCAAATTTCTTCCAAAATAACATTTACCTTATTGAAAAATTCATCAAGAGACACATTGAGGTTTATTCTGAGATCCTCATTCTTGTTCCACAGAACCAGCAGCTTTGCTTCTCTGAATTTGGCTTCTCTGTCATAAATATTTAATTTTTTTTTCATATATCATGTGATGTTTTATAGGAAATCACCTTCATATAAATTTCATTTGATAAATATCCCCATAAATAATTGATCCTATATGTATCAACATCCAATTCCATTCTTTTCATCTTCTGATAAATCACCACTATTGATGTCAGTTGATATTAAATGAATAGATCTTGTAAATACATCCATTCCTACAAATCGAAAGTAGTGTAGCATCCGATTCCTACTTGATTAAAAATTATTTCCATTGAATATTGCAATTATTTTTGATTTACCAGATCTAATTCTTCTTCTGAGATAGAATCATAGAATTTCATCCTTTCTCTTTAATACTAATTGGTAGGTCCACTAGGTCGAATGCCCTAAGAGGGGGAAGGGTGAATCATGGTATGACAGATTTAAATTTATTCTCCTTCAGATCTGGTTTCATCATTAAACAATACTCTCTTACATATTTTTCCCATTGAAAATTATGAATGCAATTTAAATCATTCATGAGTCACATCAATTTTTACTTGGTTCACCCTCAATGGGCTATGTCTATGGAGTATACAACGATGATGTGATGATGTACAAAATTCACTAAGGATCACTTCCAATAATGAGTACAATGTTCATGATGGATCTTCTATTCCTAGACTCACTACATTTACAAGGTTTAGGGTATGTTCACTACATTCCTAAGGAACACTCCCTATACCTCTTTCACTGGCTCACTGCCGGTGGAAAGGGTCACCATCTTCCTCTACCTTCGCTCACTTCTCTTAGAAAAGAATCTAGTAATTGATTGTAGACTTTTAGGACAAAAAAATTTTATGGTCATGTAGGTTCTTTCATTTTCATGAATACAAAATCCTCATATATAGGTAGATGCTCTGTTGAAATTACTTTTTCACATGCAGATGAAATCCACCTTTCTGTGTAATGTTAGGTAACATAAATGAATTTCACAAACTGACATGAAGATTTTCCAATCTTCCATGAGTGTTTTGAAAACTAACTAATCCTCCAATGTACTATATACTGGGTATGGTACATAGAACGCCTCCTCCACATACTTCTTCTACTTCCACAAATATCCCTCTATCTACAGATGACCTCGACCTTCATTATCATGTACCACTTCACAAACCTCCTCTATAAATCACCCTCGGTATATGAAATTTTATCTGTTCATGGGATACATTTACTTCTATAGACCACATATCTTCTACGTACCCGAATTACTTCTCCGCATACTACGTCCTCAGTAGGTTTGAGTCCCCTTTAAAAACCTTTGGCTAAATTCCTTCTGCGCAAACAAATTCTCCTTGCAGAAATCATCCTCGTAAACCAATTTTAGATTTCACCAGATTCCCAGAGCAGAGAGATGTCATATAATTATATTCTCTCAACCTTCTAATCAGTGGGGTTAGATCTCTTTATATAGGATAAGATATCTGATTAATCCACTAAATTGAGATTTACCAAATCTTGGATTTAGCACCGCCTTCACCACGTACCTCTTTACCGCCGATAACCGAAAGCCTTCAAGAGGACCATTTTTCATATGTGTTCTAAGTAATACCTTTACTTATACATGGTTCCATTATCTTTTTCTATCCCGTGAACCATCAAGACTTCCACATACCACATGCCCTTCACCACAAACCATTTCAGATAACAATTTCCATCACTCCCCGTACCGTTCCCGCTACCTTGTACACTGCTACAAACCATTCCCGGACATGGTACGTGGTCTATATCCCAGGCTCTACATTTCTCTTCATTTTCGGATTTTTTCTTCATTTTTAACTCTGTTTATTCCTATCAATAAAACCTTAAATTTCCCAACACAAATTCGCAATTTTGTGGTCCAAACATTGGCTAATACTGGGAAACCGCACCACCTTAAAAACATATCTTAGGAAAATTCCAACCAAACTAATTCTCAGTCATCTGGAATTGTCAAAAAACACAATCACACCCCAAAAATATAAATTTGACACACTGAGGGATTTTTTATCAATAATTACAATATTGAATACTTGTTTTGGGGAGTGAGTCATGGTGAGGCTAAGATGGTTTGTTGAACTATTTAGGAACTTGTTTGTTATGATATTTGTTATTTTTTGAATTAGCATGATCATTTCACATGTTTAATTTAGACCTTGGTTATTTCCCATACTACGTATACCTATTATGCTTACCTTATGTCCATAAAATATTTTTCAAGTTTCTAGGAGTACTTTGGGGGCCAAGCTAGACATTAATATCAATGTTGGAGCTGTTGTTGATTCATTTCCATAGATATTCCTTCCGGAAGTAGAGAATTTTATGTGCACCAATTTACTTTATTCATTCATTGTGGGATGTTTTTTATTTTACCAATATATTATCTACTATATTTTTTTGTGGTTGTTTATACTATCTTCTAACAGTGTTCTATTATAGATGGAAATGCCTCACATATCTATGAGATTTTACACCATTGGTTATAGTTTCTAACATGGGGACTACTGAAGGTGGGAATCAGTGATCATTTTCTTTCTTCCTATATTAAAACATTTTTAAAGGGAGGGGGTTATAATAGAGTGTTATTAAAGACTGATGGTTGATAGATATGATGAAATTTGGAGATATGCATGATGAGGATTACATGGGTTGGTTGGGAAGAGATACTATTTGATCATGGTGTGTGACATAAGTCAGGAATACTGGATAGGGAATTATATTTTCGCCTCACCCCCTATGATCTAGGGCATGTACTATAATAATTTTGAATGACCAAGTGAGATTGTGATGTCCCAGTTTTGGGTGCCATCCAGAGGTTCCCCATACCCAGTTGGTCAAATGGATTCAAGTGCATTTACCTAAATTCTAGAGGCTACTAACTAGAAATGAGGGCCTTGGGTGTGATAGTGGGGAAACTATTCCCTCATTGACAAAGTGATGCATTGAAAATAAATAGATAACAATAGTAGAAGCAGTAATAACATGAAATAAGTAAACAATAGAAGAATGGAAGTAATAAATGACTGGATCACATATATATAAATGATGCATGATAACTATGTCTAAGAAAGAATCCAAACAAGTCACAATGCTGGAATACTATACTAAACCAAAGTACAAAGAAAACAAATAAACTCCAGCAGCATTGCAAGCCTCAACTTGGTCCCATGGTCTCCAGATCCATAGTAATCAAGTACATGAAGTAGAAGGGTGCTTTCCCTTATCTATAACTGCAACAATATAATCTGTTTGGGCACCAAATCATGACCCAAATAGGGTTTGAGAATAATCCTAGTAGGAAACCACCCAAAAATATATTCCAAACAGTCAGTGAATATATATGGTAGGCAATAAGCAAAAAGAAGTAGTAAACAAGGAAGTACTCAAAAGTGAAAAATCCTAAAGTTTCAATTGGATTTATTTTCATATATCAAGTAATAATCCCATCGAAAACAAGTAACCCTCTAGGAATTACTCACAACCTATCCTCTATTGTTCAACAAATCAAACACAAGTAACCCTCTAGGACGTACTTGTAGTCTAACCCTCCTAGTTCCGCTTTAGAAAAGACTCTCTGAGGAAGCACTCACCGTCAATTCCCCCTGTGGCCTCGTATCAGTAACTATAGACACTTTGTAGAAGCACTCGAAATAAAATTCCTCCAATGGTATCATAACAAGGAACTAAAGACACTCTGAGGGAGGATAAAGTCCCCCCCCTATGGTCTTGCAACATAAATGTAAACAGACACTCTGGGGAAGCCCTCAGCTTCCACTCACCCTATTGTCCACTACACCAGGTTCCCACAAACCTGTGTAAGTCAATTATGCACAAATTGTATATAGAAAAGAAATTAAAACTCATGAAATACTTAGCTAAATAGTCTACAACATCTCACAACATTTCAGTTAAATTCACTCCATCTTAAAAATACTAGTCATGGAAAACAAAACAGCTTAACGGACAAAGCTAGACCAGACGATAAGTATCAGAAAAACATGGGGAAAAATACATATTAAGGTAAATAAGCCTGTTCAGAAACAAAAAACCTCTACGCATGAACACAAGGAATAGCAGGCATTAATAGGGCTAAAATACCTAAATGCGAAATACACTGTTCTAGGGTATTGGGAACGTTTTCACATTATATTCAAAGAATAACTATGTAAAGGAAAAAAACCACCTACCACGACATTGTAAGTTGATATAATCTAACGTCATCCCTTTAATCAACCTAGAACGTGGTAGATCTACAAAAAATTAAAAAATTATTAACTAAAAAAATCTCTAGAGAGAGGGGAAATCAAGAGATAAGGGTCTAGAATAAGGAAGAACTCACCATGGTGATTCCAATGCAACTGTTGGAGTTTTATTCATAGAATAGATGGTGAGTAGGAGGCCCATAGAAGATTCGTTGGTATCCATCACTCCTAGATGAGATAGACCTAGAAGAAGAGGTTTCTTCCGATTAGACATGACCCCGGTCCGACATAACAATTAAAAATAAAAGTACATGACATGTTATTTAAAAGTACATGATGTTTTCTTGGCTTAGCTAGAATCCTCTTTAGGTGTTGTCTAGGTCACCCACTTGGCCATGTACTCGGCCGTTACACAGCCAGTACACGGTCACCCGTGACAACCAGGTATACATCGTGTACTCCAAAGTGCATGGTGTATACTCCTTAAATTTATAGATTCTCCTCTTCCTCAAAAATACCATAAAAGAAAAACCCTTACATGAAATTATGATCTAGGTTCTTAAAAACGTCCCCCATTAATGAAATTCGTCCCTAAATTTCCCTATAAAGGCAGTGTAGAAGTAAAATACTCGAATAGCTCCGACCACTGTGATTGCAAGTCAGCCTCCCTCTCCTAAGTCTCATCCTGTACTCTCCTATGCTGCCATAGAACTCATACCAGAGGAACATACCAGCCATAGATAACCTTTTTACTATGATCAACAATCCAGATTGGATTCTCCTCGAATGATGTGTCCACCTATAGCTCAACCTCCTCAGGTTGAAAGACATGAGATGGGTCTGAGAAGTAACGTCGTAGCTGAGAAATGTCGAAAACATCGTTCATAGGCTAATACCATTGAAGTAACTACAACCAATAAGAAACCAGCCTGACTCTCTCCAAAACCTCAAACAACACGATGTATCTTAGTGAAAGCCTGCCCTCTCTCCTAATCCTCCAATGTCCCAACCTCGGTCTGACACGTTGTAAAACCTGATCTCCAACCTTGAACTCCATAGGTCATCTTTGTTGATCAGCATAAGACTTCTTTCTTGACTGTGAAGTAGCCATCCTCTTCTGAATCGACTTCAACAACTCAGTTGTCTCCTAGACAAGATGAGGTCCCCACCTAGCTACCTCTCCTACCTCTAACCAACATAAGGGTGATCATCATTTCCTATCGTACAAAGCCTTAAAAGTTGAAATCTAAATAGTTTCTTGAAAAATATTATTGTAGGAAAACTCCACCATAGGTATATGCTTCTCCCAAGAACCTCCCCAATCTAGGATGCATTCTTGAGGAATTTCCTCTAGCACCTGAATCGTACGCTTAGACTGGCCATCTATCTGGGGGTGGAAAGCTGTGCTTAGAAGTACATATGAACCCAAAGCCCTCTATAATCCTTTCCAGACCCAAGAAATAAAATGGGCATCCCTATATGAAATAATGGAGTCTGGAACCCCATGTAGACGTACAATCTCTCGGATATAAAACCTTCTCAGATCATCTATACTAAAGGTATCCTTAATTGGAAAGAAGTGATCAGACCTCGTGAGTCTTTCAATGACAACCCATACTACATCATTTCATCGAGGTGACCTCGGTAATCCTGTCATGAAGTCCATCGCGAAATCATTCCCCTTCCACTTGGGAATGGGTAACTGCTGCAAAAGTCCCACTGGTCACTGATGCTCCACCTTCACATTCTGATAGATGGAACACCACATAAAAACCCTTCAACATCTCTCTTCATACCTGGCCACCAATACTAATGGTGCAGATCTCGATAAATCTTGGGGAAACCAATATGAACTGACCAAACTAAGGAATGAAAGTCTCGTATCATCTCCTCGCATATGTCTGCTGACAACCAAAATTTCCCATGAAAGTGAAATATATCATCCTCACCCATGGTCCATCCAAGAATAGGGTCCTCTCATGACACACTTTCCTATCGGACTAGAAATTCAGCTTCTGATAGATGCCTCATTCACACTCGATCAAGTATAGTAGAGGTAACAACTAAAGAAGAAAGGAACATTTGTACCTCTTTGTCTTGCACCTAAAAATGCATCTCGGAGAACATATCCATAAGATTCCTCTCAATGTTGGCCTTCTGAACAGCATGTATCTGATTCCTCCTTCTCAACACATCTGCTACTGCATTGCCTTTCAAAGGAGTATATGCAAGATAAAAATTAATAGACTGTAGGTACTCAACCGACCTTCACTATCACAAATTCAAATCACACTGAGTAAAGATATACTTGAGAATTTTGTGGTAGATGAAAACAAAAAAATTCTCTCCCAAAAGATAATCTCTCCAATAGTGTAAAGCCTAAACAACTGCATCCAACTCAAAATTGTGTTTCAGGTAATTCCTCTCATGTCGCCTCAATTTACAAAACCCGTACGCAATGAATCCTTACCCCTACATAAGCACTACCCCTATCCTGATAATTCATGCATCATAGTATACAATACATATCTTGACTTAATATGGAAGTATTTGTATCGGTGATGAATTCAACCTTCATTTCATCTCCTGAAATGTAGACTCACAAGAATCTGACCACAAGTACTTTTTACCCTTCTTAGTCAGGCCTGTTATTGGTGCTGCTAAGCATAAAAAGACTTGTATGAAACGTTTTTAGTAACCATCCATCCCTAGAAAACTACGAACCTCATAGATGTTCTTCGGCTATTCCCATGAAAATAATGCTCTCACTTTCTCTGGGTCTACTGACACCCCTGTCTCTGAGATGACATGACCAAAGAAGTGAATTTGGTACATCCAAAAGTGGAATTTTGAGAACTTAGAAAATAACTGATGTTCTCTCAGTGTACTAAAAATGATCTCAAGATGTGTGGCATGGTCGTGTCGATTGTGAGAGTACACCAAGATATCATCCATGAAAAATACCATGAAATAATCCATGTATGGATGGAACACTTGGTTCATCAGTGCCATGAAAACTGTAGGCATGTTCATGAGACTGAACAACATAACCACATACATGTATAGACCATACCTACTCTGAAAGGTTGTAAGAGGTATATCAGATGACCTTACATGCCATAGATGATAACCGGATCTCATGTAAATATTCGAGAACACCCGGTCTCCATGAAGCTGATCGAAGAGATTACCAATCCTTGGAAAGGGATATCGGTTCTTGAACGTTAACTAGTTCAACATCCAATAATCCACACAAAGTCTGAGGGTATCGTCCACCTTCATTGCAAAAGGATTGGTGAACCCCAAGGTGAAGTGCTGGGTTGGATGTAAACCTTCACATGTAACTCCTCTAACTGTTTCTTGAACTCCTGTAACCCTAGTGTAGCCATTCTATAAGGAGTAATGGACACCAGTTCCACTCCTAGCATGAGATCAATAGAAAAGTATACCTCTCACTCCAGAGGAAAACTTGAAAATTCCTCTGGAAAGAAATCTCTGAAATGACCCCCCACTAGAGGAAAGTCCATATGTGAAGTCCCCAAGTCATCCAGATATAGACTAGAAATCTGGGTTGTAACTCCTCCCAACCCATGTTGCTCGAGTCCCGCTTTTTTTCATAGACATACCATTCACCCTTATGTAAAAAGGATCTACCCTCTTGTGATGTAAAACTCACCTTACGATGATAGTAATCAACAACTTCCTGGAAGAAAACTAACCAATCCATCCTAAGAATGACATCATCACCTGTCATCTCTAAGACATAAAGGTCCCAGAAGAATTAAAAGCCACCAACCTTAAGAGAGAACTCCTTGAAATGACATATATTAGCCTTTATAGTCCCCAACAGAGTATCCATCATCAGGACATCAACATAAGTAAATATATAGCACCCAAATCTCTCAACAACAATAATAAATATGAAACTATGTGAAGACACTGTATCGAAAAGTGCATAAGACGAGACAGAGGAAACTAGAATCGAACCTCAAACTGTAGAGGGTCTGATATCCTAATTCTATTGGGTCTACTACACTAAAAAGGTATGGCCTGTACTGCAGTCCTATGAACCTTCCTGTCCACCCTGAGCTGATCCAACCTATTGTTGCTGAATTCCTGGTGACTGGCTACTACAACCACAACCTCCACCTCTACCTAAGTGGATGGAAGAACTAAAATACCAAGATTGATGAGAAACTGGTGGTCCTTATCCTAAATAAAAAGTTATAGAAAAAGCTCTATTACCAGCTGATGGTTCAAAAAAATGATAGAACTGCCAAAGATGACCCATCTTGCTACAAGATTAGAACTCAACTAGGTCTATCAAGCAATGTGGCCTCATATGCCCGCTCTTCCAGCACTGGTAGCACACCACATGGACACTAGATGGAGTACTTTCTTCTTCAGATCTCCATGTGGGGACTCCCTAAGATGCTTCTTGCTATCAGTTAGAGGGGTACCAACTCTATATGTAGAGCCTCCCTAGCCCACAGCCCCAGAATTCCTCAGATTGCGCTCTGTGATCAGTGATCGGTAGACTATAAAGGTGTTGTAAGTCAACATGAAGATGTTCACTTGGGATCCGATTTCATGCCTAAGACCATCCCCAAACATCCTCACAAGAAACAACTCATCACCCCTGGAATGGGTGTGAAGCACTGTAGATATGCAAAGCAAAAAGAATACTCCATAAATAAAAGAGTACCCTGATCCAGAGTCTTGAGCTCTCAGGCTCAATCGACTCTCAAAGTCGATGGGTTGAAGTAATCATAGAAGGAATGCTGGAACTCATCCAAATACATAACCTACTAGCGTCCCACTTGTGGTATCACATCCCACCATCTCTTGGTAGAATCTCAAATTATATACGTAGCGAGATTTATCCTTCTCTCTATAGGAATCTAAAGATGCTTGAAGATTGAAAGCATGACCTCTAACCATGATTTTGTAACCTGAGGTTATCATTCCATTAAGAAGGTGGGAGGATTCTACTGCTGAAGGACCCACATCAACTTTTCCATAGATGGGGCAAGATTCCGTACTCCTCAGATGGTATGCATAAACCTCATGAAACCTTCTCAGAGCTGTGAATCAGCACCTACATCTAGAATGATGGTTGGTGCCAAGACCAGAAAGACTAGAGGATCTACTGGCAGTTCCTGATCTGCCATGTCCGGTGTCTGGTAACTACCTTATATCTGGCGTACAATCAGAGGACGTCTCAGTGGCATGACACTGCAAGGTCAAGCACACACATCAGTTAAAGTATATCGAGGACTAAAAATTTGAAGTGTAAGAAGGGAACATGAGAAATAAATCATTCAAGATTTCAAAAAAGTGGCCACATGGCGTGTATAACTCCTACATGGTGTGTTCTTTTAAGACTTTACATGGGCGTGTACTCCTGTCAACCCTAGTCATGTAACACCCCATAAACATGGTGTGTTCTCTCTTGACATGGAGTGCACTTGAATCGTGTTCTCTTGCTCGAGTTTCTATACACGACTAACCCACATAGTTCTTATAGAGAAAGAATACACGGCGTGTTTGTGCCTAACATAGCGAGTACTAGAAATAACTTCACCGACCCATGTTGTTAGTCACACAACCGGTTACTTGGATGACTCTATATGGAGTTTTTTTATAGACATGAAATGTACTATCTACCCATAATCCACCCATGTCATTGGTCACACGGAAGGACACATGGTCTAAACACACAACATGTACTTATGGTACACGACAGGTTCCCTCAAATATTTCCCAACCCCGTGTCTCATCCCACATAGGATGCAACACAGTTTGGGACTACACAGAGTGTACATACAATACATGGCATGTAATTAAGAAAAATAGTTTTTCCTGAATAGAAGGATACATGGCATTTATGTATCATTAGATGCCATGTATTCTGGGGTTTTCTGGACAGCAAGCCTCAAAAACTACCCCGTAACCCAAAAAGCATTGAAAAAAACAATAAATTTCCAATTTCAGATCTATGAGGGCCCATACTACCTTCGAATCAAATCTTGGAATATTATACATGTCACATACAAGCATATTCATGTAATGATCCACCAAATTTAATCCATGAGGGACTATAACACCTCAATAACCAAAGTTTTGTGTTCATTCATACTAAACCTTAGACAATTCATATCCTATAAAAAATAAGGTATTCTATCAACATATATATCACAACAACATGTATATCTAGAACAACATCTATCACAACATCACGCAATCAGTAATATACCCTAAATAGCAGGGCAAGAATTCATGGCATGTGATCTCTAGAAAGTTCCTATATGATGCATGATATGACATACCCTCATCTCATTGAGTTTCAATAGAAATAGAACCTCAATAATATCTACAACAACAACAAAAAACATGTGAATGACCCAATGATGAAATCAAATCAACTGTAATAATTTCCAAACCACAAAAATCATAATATATAAGGTAAAGTGTATTTTCCCTATACACAAGTTAGCTACTCATAGGAAAAACTTATTACCAAGTACCTATTTTATCCTATCCCTGACTATAGGCTCCAAACAATATGTCAGGAAGAAAAAAAAATCCTCTGCTACCACTTTGTAATGTCCCAGATCCAGGTGCCTCCTAGAGGTTCCCCATACCCAGTTGGTCATATGGCCTCAAGCACATTTCATTAAATTCTAGAGAGGTCCTAGGGTGTGATAGTGGGGAAATTATTCCCTCATTGGGAAAGTAATGTAGTAGAAATAAGTAGATAACAATATCGAAAGCAGTAGTAACATTCAATAAGTAAATAAATAAAGACTAGATATAATAAACGACTGGAGAACATATATATAAATGATGCATGATAAATATGTCTAGGAAAGAATCCAAACAAGTCACAATACTGTAATACAGTATAAAGCCAAAGTAAAAAGGAAAATAAATAAACATCAACAGCATTTCATGCCTCAGCATGGTCCCATGCTCTCCAGCTCCACATCAGTCAAGTAACTAAAGTAGAAGGGTGCTTTCCCTTATATATACATGCAACAATATAATCTATTTGGGCCCAAAAGCATTACCAAACTAGGGTGTGAGATGAATTCGAGTAGTCAAACACCCAAAGATCCATGCCTAATAGTCAGTGAATATATATGGAAGGCAATAAACAAAAAGAAGCAGTTAACAAGGAAGTACACAAAAGTGAACAATCATACAGTTTCAATTGAATTCATTTTCATATATCAAGTAAGAAGATAATAAAAAACAAGTAACCATTTGGGAATTACTCTAAACCTATCCTATCTGGTTCAACCAATCAAACACAAGAAACCCTATGGGAATTAGTCACAGTCTAACCCCTTTGGTTCATATTTAGAAAATACTCTCTGAGGAATCACTCACCATTAATTTCCCCTATGGTTTCGTATTGGTAACTATAGACACTCTGGAAAAAATATCAACATCCAATTACCCCTATAGTCTGGTAACGAGGAACTATAGACACTATGTGGGAGCACAAAGTCCACCCCCTATGGTCTCACAATGGAAATGTAAACAGACACTATGGGGAAGACCTCAGAGTCCATTCCCCCTATGGTCTACTACACTAGAATCTCACATACCTGTGTAAGTCAATTGTGTACAAACGGTATATGAAATCCAAAGTAAACCGTAATAATTACTTGTCTAAATAATCTACAATATCTCACAACATGTCAAATAAATTCAATCCATCCTAACAAAAATTAGAATGGAAAACAAAGCATCCTAACAGGAAAATCTAGAGAAAATGGTTAATATTAAGAAAACATCGAAAAAAATTCCATAACAATGTAAATAACCCTATTCAAAATCAAACAACCTCTACTCAGGCACACAAGGCATAAAATGCATTAACAGGGATAAAATTCCTAGACATGCAACACCCCGTTCTAGGGTATTGGGAAATTTTTCACATAATATTAAAAGACAAATACAAAAAGGCACCAATCACCTACCTCGACATTGTTAGATCGATATACTCTGACATTATCCATTGAATTGACCAAGAACACAATAGATCTACAAAAATGTCAAAAAAACTCAACTAAGAAAATCTCATGAGAGAGGAGAAATTAAGAGATGAGGCTCTAGAAGAAAGAAGAACTCACTGTGGAAATTATAACGCAACCTATGGAGTTCGATTCAGAGGAAGGATGGTGAGGTGGAGGCCTGGAGAAGATTCATCAGCATTAGTCTCTCCTAGATGAGACAAACCTAGAAGAATAAGTTTTAGTCGATTAGATGTGACCCCAGTCCGACATAATTATTAAAAAGAAAAGTACATGGTGTGTTCATTAAAAGGACATAGTTTGTACTTTCCTTAACCAATCTCTGCTTTAGGAGGTCTCTAGGTCATCCTATGTTACCATGTACTTGGCTGTTACAGGGCCAGTACATAGTCACCCACAACAATTAGGTACATGGTGTGTACTACAAAGTACATGGCATGTACGCCTTAAATTTCTATATTCTCCTCTTCTTCAAAATCACCATAAAAGAAAAACCCATACCTGAAACAAAGATCTAGGTTCTTACAGAGATGGACTTCTTTGTGGGGTAGAAACCTAAGAGAGGTTCATTCATCATGATTGATCAAGTTCATGTATGAATTGGGTTATTGTGAAAAATAAAATGAAAAAAATAAATACTTTTTTTAAAATTCAATGCTATTGGGTTTAGGATATTCTCCTTGTTTTCAGGAATGACTCTTGTTCATCATATGTAGATGTCTCAGGAAGTTTTTTCAACATGATGATCTAGTTGAAAATATAAGTGTTGAAATGAATGAGGATGATGAGGTTATTAGTGGGATTTTCATTCCTATTAGGGGAAGAGTTTTGGAAATTATGGGAGTATCATCTCTGATCTAAAAACAGAGTGCTAACTGGAGGATCTTGAGATCAATTTCAGTCTCATATGATAATAGGATGTGTTTTGGGTACCATTGGTAGTGATTCATTTATATGGAGCTATGTGTTAATTATGGACACTATTTCCTGGTGACTATAATGTGTAATAAGTATTTTGACTAGTTTTTAATGGGAGTTCATAGTGGAGTTCTTGTTATGGATGATGAGAGAAGACAAGAGGAAGGAGATGCAATCCCTTCTGTAGGGGGATTGAGTTTTTGGGAGCTTGGGATTATGTTTAAGGATCGATTTCACATTGATCCAAATGTTTTTCCAAATGGGGATTCAATATAAGTGTGTTTGGAGGAGTATTTGTATCTAATGATTATATATGTGATCACTCTGTTTACGCCCCCTATATACCTAAAAGTGCATAAAAAGGAAGAGATTATTCAGTGGAGGTTTTATATGGGAGTTCATCCCAATGAGGTTGGAAACAAAGGAGTCTTAAGGAGTAGATATTTATTTAGTGGGACATGGGTGTTTAGGTAATTAGGGTTCTGGCCAGTGGGGAACCAAATATTGCTGATCTCTTTCGGTCCTTCTTGGACAGGTGGATTCTGAGAACCTACCATAGGATTTCTATTTTCATGATATTTTTGTGAGGTACATGGAAACCCAAAATCCAAGTGTTTAACCACTTCTAGAGACCAGTATTAGGTGGGTGTTCAAGCCCCTTTACAGTAACAAAAACACTTCCACCAAGTCAATTTCAGCGACAAGGACCACCAATTCTTATTTCAAAGCCAAGAGAAGATATTGTTAGCAAATTTTAACCTTGTTTTGGTCCAATTATTCATGTTACTAGTTAATATTATGGTCATGGAGTCTAGAATTATAGTAGAAAAGGAGAAGGGTGTGGTCAGATGCACACATATGAGGCAATAGTGCCAGCAGAGCCAGGATTTTTTTGAGGTATGATCAATTTATCACACATTATTTATTTTACCTAGTTTTATTAAGGATTCTCACACTCCTTCTTTATAATAATTTTTTCAATGATTTGGTAATTTCTAAAGACATGATTCAAATTCCCCTGGTTTTATTCACACTAGTTGGTGGTTAGACCTCTTCTTTTATGTGTACTAGGGGTATAGGATGGTGATGGGACATCACTATTCTATGGGAAACTTATTCTTACTATAGGTAGAAACATATAATGTTATCCATGTATTTTATTAGCTATATTCCAATTTATTAGTCATCAACTATTTCTGGAGGAGGATTTTTTTTCATTATGGAGGGCCAGTAAGGGTGTTCATTGGTGAGTGAGGTTATTAGATGGGTGATAGGAAAGTAGATCCTCTTAAGACGCATTTTATAGATGTTTTTGGGGAAGCACTGGTTGTGGATGTTCCAAGGGCTTCTGAAGAGTTCCTGGTTGTTTTCCCAAAGGTTGTTATGACACTACACCCTCAAAACAATGTAGAGTTTAGGATATAATTTTATCCTGGAACATCTCCATTTTGATGGTTCCTTATCAGATGGAGCTTATGGAGCTATGAGAGCTCAGGTTTCAGGTGGGTGATCAGATGAAGAGGGGTATCATTCGGTCCGGTGTGTTGATGTGGGGTGATTTAGTATTTTCATCCAAGAAGGAAAATATTAGTATGATGTTGTGTATATATTACCATAGGTTGAATCATGTGATGGTCAAGAACAATTACCATATTCCGAGGATATAAAAACTTTTTGACCATATTAGATGAGCAAGTTGGGTTTCAAAGATTGATATATGGTTTGTATATCACTAGTCAGGGGTGAAGGATCAGGATAATTCAAAGACTTACTTTGGTTCATAATATGGGAGCATTGAGTTTTAAGTCATTCCATTTGGTGTTATGAATGAACCAACCAATTTCATGGGGATTATAAACACTATGTTACATTATTTCCTTGAATGGTTCATCATATTATTCATAGAAGATATCTTTATTTACTGAAGGGAAGATGAGGATATTTCCGATCATTTTTAGCTCTTTTTCTGGTCCTTAGACACTATAATTTCAATGAAAAGTTTTCCAAGTTTGAAATATGGATGTGATAGTTGTGTTTCCTGGGGGACATAGTGTCTTAAACGGTTATTGTAGTAGACTAGTTGAGGATTGAGGTAGTTGTTTCTTGGTACGTTCATAAAAACGTGGTAGTGGTTTATAGATTTCTTGGTTTCAAATGCTATTATCATAGGTCTGTACATGATTTAACTAAATTTTTAGCCGTGATATAAAAATTGATTATAAAGGACTAGAATTATTTATGGAATGGTCAATTTTGGGTAGCATTCAGTTACCTTAAGGATAAGTTGGTCAGGGCTCCCATGCTTTATTTACCTATGTAGGGTGTTTTGTTCGGTTATTTATGAGGCTTCCCATTTGGGATTAGATTTTTATTGATACAACAGAGGGAAGTGAGCTATTATGGGTCAATATAGATAGGTAACCATGATAGTAACTTTCCCACCCATGATCAAAATTGGTGGAAGTTGTTTTTGTGCTAAATTTGTGATGATATTACCTCATTCGTGAGTATTTTTTGGTTTTCACTAATTTTGGGATTCTAAAATATGTATTGTCTCAACAGGATCTAAATGTACGCTAGTGGAGATGGGTTAAGTTTTTATTGGATTTCAATTTTGAGTTTTATTATACTTGGGGAAAGGGGAATGTGGTTACCGATGTCTTGAGTTTTATTTCCCAAGAAGATTTGGTTTGGAAATCTGTGGATGCTTGGAAAGGGAATGATAACTTTACAATGATACAGATTGATGTTGGGGAGAGTAGTGATCATTGTTTTCATTATGAGTTGAATATAGAGTCTTCCTTGATGTGTTAGATGGAGGACTCTCAATGTTGAATCAATGGTTGATGTGGTTTGTGATCATGTTGGCCATGGAGATTCCACTAAGGGTTGAACAGAAGATGGTCAGAACTAAATTCTATTTTAGGGGAGGTTATTTATTCCCCATGAGATGTGTGAGGGAGTTCTATGTGAGTTTTAAAACTCAAATTTTTCGATATATCCTAATGTGAAAAATATATATCATGTTTTGATGAGGTAGATTTGGTGTCTAGGTATGAAATGGTTAGTGGTAGAGTTTGTGGCGAGGTGTCTAGTCTATCAGAAAATGAAAGCAAAGCACCATGTTCCAAAAGGTTTTTGTTGTCTCTAGATATTTATGAGTGTAAATGGAATGAAATATGAATATAATTTTTCATAGGGTTACCATAATATTAGGGAGGTTTCTATGTGATTTGGTAATATTGGGAAGACTGAAAAATTCATCTCATTTCCTAAAGATTTGCAAGTTGAGTATCATGGGTGTTTTGGAAAGGTTGTATGTAGATGATGTGGTTAGGATTAATAGTGATCATCATATCTAATTGGTATCCTAATTTGAACTCAAAGGTCCATATGGGATTAATGTATGCCTCTGGCTCCAAGTTTCACCTTAGCACTGAATTCCACCATCTTATAGATGTAAAAATAGAGAAAAACATCTAGATGCTAGAGGATCTGTTGTACAATTGCATCTTGAACATTGGTAGATCATGGGAAAGGTACTTTCCTTTGGTTGTTTTTTCATAAAAAAAATCTATCACTCATCCATTGGCATAGACCCATTTGAAGAATTTTATGGGTGATCATGTCATTCTTTATTGTGATGAACATGTGTTGGGGAGTTGAAAATTCTTGGTCCTGATTATAGTGTCCCTAACCTGATTATCCACCTAAACAGTGCTATCGATCTAGGTTCCATTGGCCTTAGGCATGCCTCCCCATAAACCAAAGGCTCCCGACTAGCTATGAGGGTGTAAATGTAGTCATTAGGGAGACTATACCCTTAGATAAATTTTATAATTATGGTCCGGGTAATAATATATATCATGCATAAGAATAAATAATGATAAGTAGATTCAAACCACACTTCTATTGGCGGATGCATAGTCAATATTAATTAAATAGAAGAAGAAACAAATAAAGTGGAATCAAAAATTAAAAATATCATCATGTCAATAAACACTTATAGGAACTAAATAGAACAATAAATTATTTTATAACAAGTATTACATTTCACTATACAAAAGGTGCATCGATGGATAACCAAAAGTAGTTACCTATATAATAATAATGCTGATACATGAGAGTAAACTGAAACAGAAAATATCAAAAGGAAATCTCCAACTGGCATGACCTCAAGATCCCATTCCATACTTTATGAAAGAAGCTATGAACAAGATCCTAAAGCTAACCCCCTACTTGAATGTAAATTCATAAAGTTTACACACGTCCCTAAGGACTCATGCATGGTGTGAGATAAGTCTCAATAGGATACCACCAAAAGGTGAATACCTAGAATATGTGTTTAAGTAGGCATGAAATATAAACAAAACTAAATTAGTGCAACGAAATAAATAACCAAGGCTTCCCTGGTAGTCAACATCTACCAGGAATCCATCACTTACCTTGACCAATGCCAGTATCCTAGAAGTAAAATGCATCCTTGGACAATGTCTCAAGGTACCTGTAACATCTCATAGCTCAGATGTACCCTCATGTTCCACCTCAAGAATGTATCCCAGCACCACATGCCTCCCAAAACATCATGTCCCAAAAAGTACCGATGCCTCGAAGTCACATCAAAAAAATCAATGGTCCCTCAAACCATTTATAATAAGAACACGATGGACCATGACTAACAACCAGAGGCACAACTATCCCTGTCCTCAAAAAATATCCATTGTTGGATCAATGAAAAAAATTTTGAGGAACGATTATGTTTGTCCTAAAATATAAGTCCAGTTGCATGGTCTCAATAATGACATCCCTCAGCCCCCAACCATCAGCCTCATCTTTGAAAACAGAAGACTCCACACCTTCCATATGGGTTTCTATGACAAGAACCCCAAAACAATTTCCTAATATGAACTACCAGGGGACCCTACCCGCACGAGTGGTCAAAATAACCTTATAAACATAGTCACATGTGTGAACATGACTCAATTTATTATTTTAGTCATCAAGGGTGAGTAAAAATCACCAGATAAATAACCTAATACACATCAATACTGAAACCTCATGTCTCTACGACCTTGTCACTATAATATGTTCGCTATTTAATCTAGTATCAAGGTCAATGCCCCACCTGATGACCTCACCACCTCAATCTAACATCCTTGATTCCTAATCCTTTGGTAAAAACACTAAAGCAATACGGGCCAATCCTAACTATGAAATCAACATCACCTCAATATTGATGGCCAAGCCATATCAACCTTAGGCCAAGCCCGTAACGACCCCTTGGGTATCATCCCACATCGTCCATCATAAGCAAGAACCCATATACATAATGAAACTCACTTTAAATAAGAAATTCAATTTTACAATATTGAATTTCATAACCAAATAACACTACAATTTAATCTAGACAACTTGAATACCTCAATTAGAATAACCTAACAAATTCAATTTAAAATAATTAATTTTAAAAATATTTGGTACCATGTTCCAAACCACCCAAAGGAAAGAAGACCTCTAAATCTGCCTCGCTTGAGTGAAAATGTATTTGGGTGTGCCCAACAATATTCCATGGGTCACAAAATCATTTTAATATAAATTAATAGGTAATAAAGGGTCTCTCCCAAAATACCCAAAAGAGAAATAAAATCCAAACCACTAAAATAAACATGAAAACACAATCAAGATATGAATCAACTACATTGGATCTATAAATGTAGGCATACCCAATATTAAGATCCAATTCAAAGACGATTTGTGTAGATCTTAGTTTCTATCCAATTCCATGAAAATAGGAAAAAATAGACCTAATGGATTTAGTTCTCTATGAGGTGAAGAAAACTTAGGAAGATAAGGCTAGTTGTGGTTACCATTACAGAGATGCATCTAACGCACTTGAAATTTCTATCATTAGAGCACCGATAGAGAGATGGGAGAAATCCAAGTGGTGGATGGAAAAATAGGGAAACAAATATATCTAGAAAATGTCCAAGAAGTAAGAATGAGATGAAAATAAATATAAAGGAAAAAGAAATAAAAATTTAAAAACACTCTACACATGACTCACATTTTACTCAAAGGGTTTTCTAAACCGTCCGTAAACTATGTGATCTACTGTGCATAGGTACTGAATAAGTCTCATTACCCATTCACCATTCCACATGATTTTTACTAAGCATGTGCAACCCTCTATAATTACTGTAGAAGCCATCAAACAACCATGAACCTCCCTCACATGGTTTATCCAAACCATGTGGCATTTCAAAATTGGGCTGCATGGTTACCTAGAAGGGAGCACATAGTTTTCCCCTAAACCATGAACCTTTTTTCCTACAACCCAAAATGTGCCATTTGGTCTATGACACTTACAAAACCAAACCAAAACACCCAAGACACTCTCTAAGCCTCTAAACCAAAAGAAAAACATGATATCAAACTGATGGAACTCTTATAATATAGTTCCAATCATAAAATTAGAAAATGTAATAGCCATTATTTAAAAATTGAAAATATGAGATGTTTTCAAACTAAATAAAAAACAAGAGATGTTATAACAATGTGGTGTAGAGAATAACATAGAATATCCAGTTGGATCGGGATAGGATGAGAGAAAAACATGGCTATCATAAGAACTTTGCTGATTGTTGGAAGAGCCCCCTAGAGTTTGAGGTTTGAGACCATGTGTTCTTGAGAGTATCCCCTCAGTGAGGGAAGTAGAGTTTTTTTATGTGAGTAAGATTTATCCATAGTGTTTTGGGCTCTTTGAGGTTTTGGGGTGTGTTTTTGAGGTACCATATCTATTGGAATTTTCACCACAGTTAGAGAGGATCCATGGAATATTTTATACGTGTTGTCATTATATTCTAAACGAATCCCACATAATTTAATGGAGAGATTTAGATGTCAAGGATGATGTAAAATTCACAGAGAATCAAATAATGATCCAGGATCATCGAGAAAATGTGTGGCATGGACAAAACAATCCCTCGATTCATGCGTTATGAAAGCATGATGACCTATTGAAGATTACTTGGTAGTGAGAGACCAAGATGTGTGTCCAGTACCCAATTTTGTTTTGAGTGTTTCTTTACTATGTTATATTTCATGATATGACTATTGGATATTTCTATTTTACATGATGTTCCATTTTCATGATTAGTGAAGTGTGATAATGACCCAAACATATGGAAAGGGGAGAACTCAAATCCAAATCCAGATGAGTTATACTCAAACTGGATAAAAATATACAGGCAAGTCAATTCCATATAAAGTAAATAATATCTCTACAAGGAAGTTGGGTTTCCCTAATTTGTGTCCTCAAGGAAATGATGGTTTTTGGTAGTGCTAGTTTTTTGTTTGGAATGTACAGAGGTTTAGAATTTTATGTGGATAACTGTGTTAGAAGTAGTGGCTTGTGGATGGTTTCAGATGAGTGGTTTTGTGATCTTTGAGTGGTTGGGATTTGGTTATGTGGGATGCTTTTTGGGTACCTCATTTGGGTATGTTTGGTTGGAGGTAATTTGTTGGTGTAACTATATCCTTGGAAGGTATCTCATATGGTGGTTTCTTGGAACACTTTTTTCCTTTAATTAGTAGTGGTTTTGATTCTAGAGGATGAAAATCATTTGAGAGGTATCTAATGTAATTTTTTGTGCCTTCCCAACCCATCATTTTTCTGGTTTTTTGGTTTGAAAGTGATTAGAAGAGCATAGAGGAGGGCTAATAGAGTTGGAGTTGTATCAAACTACAACATACCATTTATGACACAAAATAAGATTTTAGAACATAGGTATATGTTTTATGTCTTATAAAGCTGGTGGATTAAGACTTGTGTGGTGAGGGAATATCATGTGAATTGTGTTTACACCATAATAATGGTTTAAATCCTATATGGTAATTCCAGACCAAGGTAATATGTTTTTTTGATGGAAAAGGAGTTTAAGACCTAAAGGTTGGTTTTAGAGTGTACACTTTAATGGAACATGGAATTTACGACATAAAAATTTAATTTAATCCATAAATAAGGTGATTTTTAGGTTGTTTATAAACATAGTTTTTTCTAATTTTTCATTCATTCAGCCTCTCATATATCTCTCATTTTGGACAAACCTTGGGTACACTTGGGAGATATCTATTCCCTTATTCATCCTTTTAAGATAATTGGGTATGATGGTCAATTTTTGGAAATATGAGGGGAGTTATCCTCTTTTTACCTATTTTTTCTCTTGAGTTGTTCCATAGAGATATTTTTCGGGAATTTTTCACGGGTTCAGTAATTTTTTCAGTTTTTTTAGATGATATCATGATGCATTACTGATTTATCAATGGTTTCCCTTGTGCAATTTGAGTTTCTGGTTTTTTATTCTTCGCTATGTGGTGTGCATCAATATCAAAAATATTCTTTGAGGTTAGGGATCCTTCTTCCCCCATTTACTTGTGCTATTTTGGGTATTTAATCATTTCTATTTCTTTTAGGTGGATAAGAATAGTTTTAATAATGAAGAAAATTGAAATTTTTGAAATTGATGGGTATGGAGAGATATCAATTGTTTTTACCACTCTGATATTGACAATAATGATATTATTCCATGTTGTTGTGTTACTAAAAAAAGTTCTCTTGGGGACTTATTCTCATAGTAGATGATATGAGTTAAGAACCTTGTGGTGCTATTGTGTGATCTTACCCTAGATAAAAGGATAGAGAATATATATTTGGCTAATAAATTGGGTTCCCATTGAAACCTAGTTTTTTTTATAATAACCATGATAAATAAAGAAGTAATTAAATGTAATACCTTGAATATATTTTTTAATCGATAATGTGTTGCTGTTGTGTGTAGTCACTTTTTGTGCTTTATTTTTTGTTGAGGGTTATTGTGCGGTGATAGAGTTGTCCGACTGAGATGTTTGATGTGTGGGCCTTTGATGTGGTGGTAATGTGGCATGGATGTGATGTGGGAAGTGGAGAGATGTGGTGTAAAATGGTTGTTGTGCACAATGGATATGATGTGTGGTGGTTTTAGGTGATGAGGTTATGGTATACGATGTGGTTCATAGTGGTTGTGGTGCAGAATGTCAATGATGTGTGGTGGTGATATGCAGTTATTTTGTGTGTTTATTGTGGTTTGTAGTGACCCCTACCCCAGTATCTTGGATTTTGGGTCTACATTTTTATATTCTCATTATATCTAAGTAATCACATCTGAATGATCGAATAGTTTTGTAGTCTTGGTGAACCAGATACATATTAGAAATAATTATTACAATTGAAAATATAAAATAACAAGTTATTTTCTTTGAGAAAACAATTATTACTCATAGAGTATCACTACATATGAATCAGAAAACACTTCATGGTATTCTAGGGAAAATAGAACATAAGAAATGGGCGGGCTCAGATACTCAGTATGGGTAATTGTACAGTGTAAGATACGAATAAATAATGAATAATTAAAATTATAGGTAAATAGCTAAACACACAATCCATTTAATCAATAACTTGATAATAATATTAAAGGAATGAATGATGATAAAATAAATCAATATAAATAATCACATGAACTTGATAACTTAAACATTGATATTTTAACTTATCAAATAATCACATAGAATATCTATAATTGAATTTGTAGTGATGTAATGTACAATAATGGACATCTAAAACATAATATAAATTCCTTGTCCCAAAAAATCTAAATAAATGTGTAAGGTCTTAACCAAAACAGAATTTAGTTTGTCTCATGAGACCTACCAATACATCAAGGGGATATAGCGGGGCCCGAATGTCACTTACTATGTCTAATTCATTCCTCATATGAAAGCAGTTAATCATAATCAACATAATTTTTTTATTTAAAAACTTACATATGAAAATTTAATACTTTCACCAATCAATAAATATAATCATAAACCATATAAAGTAAAATGATGAATAGAAATAAAATTGTACATCCCTTATCAAACCGATCATATACCATCTAGAGAAATAATAAGGATGGTATCAATAAAAAATATCCTAAGTGGATCATATGTTAATTGGAGAGCTGATTCCATTATTAAAGAGAAATTCTTGGAAAATATCCTTAAAACAATTTTTATAAAAACAACCTTTTTATTTTGAAAATCTCAATTTATAACAAAATGTTCAAATAAATACTTTGAAAATACTTTTAATTGAAAGTAACATTTTAATTTTTTTAAAATAATCACTAAATTATTGATTAGTCATAACATTGGAAAATTCCATTCAATCAATACACATTAATGGTAATGTTTTGGTAATAATATTTTAATAAAGTATCATGTTTCATTAAAAAACAGTTTTGCGTGCATTGATAACAATCAAAGATGTTTAATATATTTAAAAATAAATATATCATAAAGTATTAGGGTGTTAAAATCTATTTTAATCTTGGTGTTTCATGTCATACACTCTATCCAATATGATATCCCCCTTTTAAATTCTTAGGGTGTTACATTCTACACCCATTAAATAAATTTCATCTTTATAATTTTGTTTTGATCTCAGTAATCAAGGGTTTGAAATTTAAAAATAAACTTCTTGATATACCAAATCATGATAAGGGTTAACAAAATATCATTTTGATAAGATAGAAAGGTAAGTAATATAGTAATTTTGAATATTTACAAAACTAGGTTTCCAAGTTGAAGAAAAATGGTATGAAGTGAAGATATGTACAAGGAAGGAAAGCATACATAATTATAAAGTTTGTTAGAATATCATTGACTATATAAATGTTTATGATCAATGGAACGTTATGGACCTCAAACCATAAATATGTGAGGATTTAAAATACTATCGATTCAACATAAATAAAGGTTTTATGATAAAATTATGATTCAATATAATTTTCATAGAGTTAGGTAATTAATTTACTATATTGACTAATAACATAAGAAAATACACTGACTAGATATCTTTCTATAGGCACAATTTCATCCTTTGGATGTTGTTTGATAAATTTCCACTTTATCACTTACTCTAAGATATGAATATCCAATAGGAATTTTTATTCTCGAAGAACTAAAATTAACTATTTATAGATCATTATCTAAATAATAGAATGAAAATTCATTAATCCCATCTTGAAATATTCTCCTAGATGAAAAGTTTCAGATAAATATATCTAATAATACCCAATGTTCAAATCAATTCACCCTATAAATAGTTAACCTAATGACTCGTCTAAAATACTTCTGTTTAAAATCAAAGTAAATTTTTTTTGAAGAAGGGTCACTAAATCAAAATTATATTCCCCAGACAATATAAAGTGGATCTTAAAGTCACATTCCAAATATGTGAGTACCTTGATAACCATAAAACCATAATAAAAATATCCATGATTCCAAATATAAAATCTCATGTTGTCAAATATATTTCATAAATCAATACCTGTTGTAAAATCTAACAAAGATGACATAAACCATCAATCCTATGACCAATTTTATGGTCACCAACACCACCCAATAAAAATATTATTATTATCTCAACATTACGAACAAGTTATGGGTTATCCTCTATTAATAACATGTTTTAAAATATTTTTAACTTGTCACTAAAAATATTTTCTTGGTAATCGGTAAAATTCCAAAAATGATTTTGAATCATTTAATAAATAGTAATAGAGTAAAATACTTTTTCATTTCATGATTATTATAATGATAATATCAAAAATAACAAATTTTTATTTTATATTTTTTTGATCCAAATACACAAAAAAATACATCATTCCACTTTGGCTGTATCAATAGTATATTGATAACCTTAATCCGTATCTAATTCTGAGGTATATTACCTTGATGATTGGGGAATTGGTTGGAATATTTCCCCATATCCTTTCAGTTAAATAAACACACTTTGAGTGATTCTCCCTTAACCTTGCATTCGTTATCATGATGACCTTTTTGTCCACATATAAAGAAAATTCCTTTTCCTTTTACACATTCACCAAAGCGATTCTTTCTATAAGTATCACATGTGGGAAAGTCCTTATTTCCCTTATTCCCTTTATAATTTTTTCTTTGTCATCATTTTTCTCTTACTTCCCTTTGAATCCATAAGTATTGGAGAATTATTTTGTTATCTTGATATCATATGATATTATTTCCTCTTATAACGAGAAAGGTTTGGAGAATAGTGACCATTAAAAAATTGGCTTAAACCCATCAATGAAATGGTAAATCATTCTCTTTGGATTATATACATAGTGTACAACAATAATTGATAACCATGTATCATTGTATTAATTATTTGAAACATTTCTTCTACTTTTTGTATTATAATCAAGTAATATCTTTCTATATCCCCTCATTAGTCATGAGAAACATATTTTCCCAAGAAAATAGCCTTGAAATACTTCCACTCCATGATTTATATTTCATCCTCATCCATTGTTTTTTGGATTAATGGACACCATTGATACACATATCTAGAGAGATGAAAAACTTACATAAAAAATTTCTCCCTTTAACTAATTCCCAGTGAAAGAAATATATTCTCTAAAGAACTTATCCATTGATAAGATAAAAATGGATTTGTAGTCCCACTAAATTATAGAGGTTTATAATACAAAAAATTAGTATAACATCATTAAACCACATAGTGGATCATAAATATTCTCCATATAAGAAAGTTTATTACGCATAACATGATTCATATACCACAATATGGTTATTATTTGATCAGTTCTAGCTCCAACTCCAACTCCAGCTTCATTATCTTTCTATGGGGGTAATCCCTAAATGGGTTACATGCATTGATATGGGTTTCATTCCTTTCATTATGAACTATTTATAAATAATGAAATACAATATATTATATCCTAACATTATGAAACATAACATATAATCCCAAAACTAGATGAAAAATTAATATTAATTGAAACAATTTAAGCATAGATAATCTCATAACAATAAATATGGTTTTTAGGGTTATGTTTCTTTTCATCTATTTCATAATGATTTGTAAATAAAATGTTTTTTATCTAAAGAATATACCCTCAGAGTGTAAACTCAGTTGTGAAGTGGGGCCTATTTTTTTCACCAAGTGATAATTAGGTGACGCCCAATGCATCCATTTTGAAGTAATTGCCCCTAGGTATATCTACACTAGAACCACATCCACATGTATTATCCAGGAAGGGATGAATTTTCTAAGGAAAACCACATAATATATTCCTTACCAAAATATTAGGATGTTCTTCTATAAATATACTCAATGTCTATCATAGGTTCATTTTCCCTAATCTACATTTTATTAAATCTAATTCTCAAGGTTTCTACCATACCTCCTCTGATACCAACTGTAGCGACCCTAATCTCATTAGCTTGGAGTCGGTATCTACTTTATCACATTGGAATAAGATACAAGAAATCACATCATGAAATACTAAAAATTTTAATAGTATTGGTAAACTAGTTACATACTTTAAATATTTATTAGAATTCCAAAAATAAAATAAAAAAAGTATTTTCTTTGACAAAACCATTATTCCTCACCACATATCCCTATATATTAATCAAAAAACACTTCCTGATATCCTAGGAAAAATAAAACATAAGAAACGGGTAATATCATATTATTAGTAATTGTAAACCTATAATATAATCTATAAATAAATAATTCATAATCAATATGGAATGTTAAATGACTAAAGCACATGAAATTTAATCAATAAGTTGAGCATAGTATGGAAGGAATAAATAATTATCAAATAATGCCATATAAATAATAACATGATCTTGAAAATGTAACCATGGATATTATAAATATTCATATAATCACATGTAATATCAATAAAATAATTCATAATGATGGAATTCCAAATGTTGGACATATAAATCATACTACGTATTTCCTTTTCTTAGAAATCTAAATAAATTGGCATGGTTTCTACCAAAATCCAATATAGTTTGTCTCATGAGACTTACCAATGCATCATAGGGATATAGTGGGTCATGACCATCACATAATATGTCCAATTAATTTATTATAAAAAAGGGGTGAAACAAAATCAACATAAATATTCATATTGAAAAACTTATATAAAAAATTCTAATACTCACCCTAATCACTATACATTATCATGAACCATCCTATGTAAAATAGTTAATGAAAATAAAATTATAAATACCTAATCATAATCATCATAATACATATAAATAAATAATTATAATGGTATCAATAAAACACATCCTTACTGTATTATAAGTAAAATATAGGGTTTATGTCTTTGATGAATATAAATACATGAAAAGGTCCTTAATTTTTTTAAGAAAAATAACCTTTTCATTTTTAAATCACCTTTTAAAAAAGATCAAAAAACATTTTGAAATTAATTTTTCTTGAAAATAACCTTTTCAAACTTTTAATATAGTAATTAAAAAATTTAATTTTCATGATAGTGAATTTTTTTTCATGTTCTACACATTAAAAAAGAGATTACTTTCACATTTTCTATAAAATCCAAACAATAATTTTTTGAAAATGACACGAAGATTCCATTGATTATAAAAAAGTAAAAATAGGTAAAAAATAACTTTATATTTCATTTTTAAAGGTTTAATAAATAATTTAAAACCATATTTGAAAACATGGGTTTTTATGAAAAAGGATTTAAGACCGAGGAGAGAAATAAAGTTGGATTTTATTAAAAATAATTCTCCCTAATTTTAAGTACCAACAAGTAGAAAAAATAAAACAATTACTTAAAAAAGGATATGAATAATTATATTTTAATAAAATATAATCCTTTTAATATATAAATATAAAATAATTCTCTCATGGGAACTATAAATATATACAATTCTGAATAATGATAATATTGTGAAATAAATCATTACCACTTTGGTAAATTTTAAACCATAATCACTATAAAAGAAATAAAATAAAATAAAATTTTAAACACCACTAATATAATTATATTAATTATATAACATATAAAAGGTTTATTATATATATCATAGAAATGAAATAAGTGGTTATTATGACATATGTTTCACGAAAGTAAAAGTGAGATTAGAAAACTTTACCCCAGGTCTGATTTCTTTTGTACGTATACATACCTATTGTATAATGATTTTAATAAAGTTATTAATATATAATAGAGCCATTACAATATTTATAATATAATATATTATACTCTTAAAACATTTAACCACCCATTTGTTAATAACATTTCATTATTTTCCTTGTTATGAGTGTTAATTGCCTTGTTTTCTCTTATGCGTTTTGTCATTAAAGTTCCAGTAAATGTGAATAGGTTATATATATATATATATAATCTAAAAATTATAATAAATATATAAATATAATATTTACTCAGTGGATAAATTTTAGTATCATGTTTGAATGTTGGTCATGGCAAATAAATCACATCACTTTGCGAATATGGTAAGTCGTACGTATGCACAAGCGTTGATATCATTACCGTAATGAGGGAAAGGGTAAGGAAGTGGATGAAATATTCATTTTATAAAATAAATATAATATCATATATATCATATATATTCATTAATTTTACCCTTATTACATTCCATGTAAAACATAATTTAAAAAGAAATCATATCGCTCCACAATGTAGTTATCCACTGTATGCATGAACGACATTGTCATATTTGAAAAATAAGGAAACTTCAAAAGATATACATGAAATTAAAATTAAAATTAAAATTCAATATTTATAATAATATAATAAATATCATTTAAATTTGGTAAATCTATCATTTTATCTCTCCTTGAATGTTGGTGATGGAAAATGAACTACATCAGTTGGCGGTAGTCTGCCGTACACAAGATCAATGTTTTCATTTCTAATTTGATGGAAGAGGAAATTAATATAGGTTATAAAATTAACATAAAAAATATAAGTATATTTAATTTACTTATATTATTATATCATCATTAATTAATAATAATTTAAGTATGTGGAGGAATAAATAAATTAAAATGCTTGGTTAGGGATGTTACCTATTATTTAGGAAACATCTTTTGGTTTCTACAAAAATCCTTCCAAGGTACTATTTATAAAAAAATAAGGATTCTAGGATGTGAGTATGGAATTAGTTAAGTAATTTTGGTAGGTAGCTTCTAAAATAATGGGTTTTATAAGTGTGAATAAGTGTGGAGAGGGGGTGGCCTTTTATAAGTGAGGTGAGTGGCACTCTTGTAATTTTTTAAAACCAAACGTGTACCCTTGTTTTTCATATGAAAAAAGGATAGAAAATTGTACATTATATAAAATATTAGATATAAGGTCTAAAAATGGAAATAATATTTGTTTTGGATATGTTGAGAGTCATTTTTAACCCTTATCTTTTTAGATTAAACCTTTTATAAACCCATATTTACCTTAACCAAAGTAAATAATTTTTATTATTTTTAATATTCATTTTGGTAAAAAGATTTATTGAACTTATTAGATAATTTAAATTATTCTGATTCCAAATATGAAATCAATTTTCCCAAATTCCATTCAAATAATTGGAAACATATAATTTAAAATTAATCCTGGAAATGTGACGTGAAAGCGGGTTTTCGATGAGAAAATGATTAAAATTATAAAAAGTTTTTATATAAAATTTATTAAATTGAAATATATTGGATTAATAGATATACATTTAAAATAATTTTACTTTTAAAACCATATTAAAATAAAATTCATCTCATATATTCTTTGAATGTAAAAGATGTTTTATAATAAATACCAATATATTTCACCATTCATAAAAAAATTATCTTTTTAGAAAATTATAAAAAATTAAACAAAAGATAATTTTAAAATATATATTTAAAAAATAAAATTTTATTTGTCAAATAAATTATATAAAATTTTTAAAAATTAATTTTAAATTATGTGAGAAAAACAAGACTATATTTCTTTTAAAAACACTATTTTCCAAATACATTTCATTATTTTTAAATAGATATTATTTTATTTGTAATTAATAGATATCTATTTAATTTATTTTATACATGGGTAAAAAACACTATTTTATTAATCTAGTTGTTACAATTCATACCTTCTAACTTAAAGGTTATGTTATAATGGTCATATTAATTATAATATTTTAATAGAGCATTATGATTCATTCAAACCCAGTATTTCATGCATTGAAAGCTATCAAAGATATTGAATTTATTTTGAAAAATACATTTTATAAAGTCTCAAGGTGTTACATTCTCTTACAATATTATTATTTCATTTCATATACAGCATCAAATATAACATCCCTCTTTTAAAATCTTGAGGTGTTATAGTTTTGATAAGTGGTTGGGATGTGCAATGTGTGGTTACTATAGTGAGATGGCTTGGGTGATGTGAAATAGAGATAATGGAGGATACATATTGGTGAAGTGTTGGTTGTGTGGGTTGGGCCAGTTGTTGTTTGTATTGTTTGTGTTAGTTTCCCATTAATATATGGAATAAATTGTGATAATAAATGATTTAAAATATGCTGGTAAATATATGAAATGGTATGGTAACGGATGTTTGGTAGTTGTATTAAATAAATTGAATGAAATAATGGGCTATGTAATGTCAAATGGGTTGGATAAATGAAAAAAAGTGGTCAAAAATATTACTATAAGTGGAAATTTTGTGTTCCTTGCTTGTAATTTTGGTAACATGTTGCATATATTGGTGGTAGTGGTTGTAATGGTTTGTTTGTGATATAATGGTAGTGATGTGGTGTGCACAAGTGTAGTTGTTGTGAACCCATATCTTAGGTATTTTGGGATATTTATATATAATGTATATTTATGTTATTTCAAGATACTCCCCACATAAGTTGGATAACGTTACCAATAATCAAAGGTTTTGGGTTCTGGGTGTTTTATAAACATCTAAGACGTGTTAAAATATATTTTAGGCTACCCCTCTTCCCCATTATTCCTTTAACAGGGATATCCTAGGTGGATTCGAGTGAGATGTATAGTGATATCTCCGTTGTTTTCATGCAATACGTTGTGTGATAAAGATGTGATGAGGTGTAAACTAATATGGGGACCATGCATGGTTAGAGGTGGGAACGAGGTTGATTTCCTTAACATTAATGTTATCATAATGCTATGGTTATTTAATGGTATGAGATTTGATTGACCAGGTTTCTTCAGGAAAGATGTGGGGTGGTAATGAATAATGCTAGCACAAGATGCTAGACCTTGAGATAGTGTGGTAGGTAGTGATGGGTCCCAACCAACATCAGAGATGAACCATGTGACTTCACACTACTACAAATAAGGACTTTCAAAGTGATAAAATAGTAATTTTTCAGTACAACAATGCGCTACAAATTAGAACATGATTAAAAGACTGTGTCATTTATCAGTGCTAGAAAAGTGCTAAAAAGGGAAATTTTATCAGCACTATGAAACACATAGATAAAGGATACATTTATTATAACTTTTATTTAGTGATGATAATGTTACATTTTACCAACACTATAAATAACACTAATAACTGTGAATACTTATGTAGTGTGCAATTAAAATTATAGTACACTATAGATGCAAAAGAAGTAGAAAAAATAGAAAATAATGAGTAAATCCTAAGTAAAAATATAAAATACCAAAGAAAACATATAATTTAATTTTAATACAACTTACAATAAAAAAACACTATATTATAGACATTTCAAACATTGGTTTTTACAGTTATATGAGTCATTAAAAATTACCACAGACATTCAAAAACATCAATGATTTTTTGTCTTTTTCCCCCAACCCCCATTCATGCTATTGATGAAAAAAACACCCAACTCAAGAAAAAAAATCAAACTATTTAAGAAAACAATTCTCATGTTAGTTTTACTATAAATAAATAAATTAAATAAAAGTATTAATTTTAAACTAAAAACATATGATTTGAGTTATACTTAGAACACCATGTACTGGGTTGAGTTATGGTTAATTCTAATATGTCACACCATTTATTATTGTTCTAAAAAGTTGGTACTGTTGAATTGGATCCTATCTGGGGTGATTCAGAAATCACTATGGATGGGAGCCAATTAAATAGGTATTTCTCTTTGAGAATAATCCTTCAAATGTCACACCGTTTCTTGTGCATCTTCAAGAATTATCTTTGTAAAAATAAAATAAATAAGTATAAGAGAAAAAAGATAAGGAAACTAATTATGTGATAGGAAATAAAATCATGATAAAACAATATGAGCTTATTTAATCTGTGTTGGTGATGTGATCTAAATTTTAAACTAAAATAAAACTTATAAATTGAAAACACGAACTTTATGTCATAATGATCACATCATGTGCTTGATTGATGTGTGGTCAGTTTATATATGTCATAAATGAACTGCTGATCATTTTTCTAAAATTTAAAAACAACCCGATTCCTCTTCCCCAATTTTGGATTGTGATTTGTGTTTTAAACAAAAAAGACACATTTATATTGTGAAAAAACACTTTGATCCATACTAGTCATATGACGTGTCATATTGTTGTGTGATTTATTATTACACACCAAAAATTAATTATGGTTCAATTTCATGAAGTTTGAAAAACTAGATCTTATTTTCTCAGTTTTTTCTATTCTATGCGTATTTTAACCTAAAATAGAACATTTTTATTGAAAGCATTAACTTTGAGTCATATCAACCACATCATTTTATAGATTGTTGTGCGGTAAATTCTTACATGTGAAAAATTAATTATGGATCATTTTCCATAATATTTAAAACAATAAAAGCTCATTTTCTTGATTTTGGCTATATGATGTTTGTTTTTAAACTAAAATGATACTTTTGTATTGAAATCACTAACTTTGAGTCATATCAACTATATCATTTTTCAAATTTATTTGAGGTTAATTCCTACACATGAAAAATTAATTAGGGATCTTTTTCCTAATTTTTGAAAACAACGTGATCTCATTTGCCCAGTTTTTGTTATTTGATGTGTGTTTTCAACTAAAATGGAACTTTTGTATTGAAAAAACCCCACTTTGAGTCATATAGACCACATATTGTGTTGTATAAATGATAGTTCAATTTATACATGTGAACATGAATTATAGAACATTTTCATAATGTTTGAAAACAATATAATCTTATTTTATTGGATTTCATTATCTGATGCATATTTTTAACTAAAATGAAACTTTATTATTAAAAACATGTACTTCAGGTCATATAGACCACATCATGTGTCATATTTATGTGTGGTCAATTCCTATAAGTTAAAAATGTATTTTGGACCATTTTATTAAAGTTTTAAAAAATATGAAATCATTCTATCAGTTTTGTCTATACAATGCATATTAACTAAAATGACTGATTTATATTAAAAACATACACTTAGAGTCATATTGATTACATATTATGTCAAATTTATGTGAATTTTATTATTACACATCATTAATGAATTATGGATCATTTTCATATTCTTTAAAAACATTATAATCTTGTTTCTCGATTTTGGTTTTTTGGAACACATTTTAACCTAAAATGATAGTTTTATATTGAAAACACATACTTAGAGTCAGACCAACCACATCTGGTTTAAGATTGATGTATGGTCAATTCATACACATAATAAATTTTATAATAATGCATGCCTGTTTTCATTGTTTTGGCGATGTGGTGCATATTTTAAACTAAAATGACACTTTTGTACCGAAAACACTCACTTAAAGTCATACCAACAACATTAGGAATTAGATTAATTTTAAATAAACTTAAACTTATGAACAATGAATTATTGGAAATTTTAGGATACTTTAAAGATAATGAAATCAAATTTTCTTGGATTTGGCTATGTGATATGCGTTTTAAACTAAATTGAAACATATATTTAACACATGCACTTTGAGTCACACTGACCACATCATGTATCAGATTGATATGAAGATGATTCTTATATATCATAAATATATTTTTGATTATTTTCATAAAGTTCTTATGCTATCAAAACTCATATTATATCTTTTGGATATGTGATATGTGTTTTAAACTAAAATGAAACTTCTATACTAAAAACACACACTTTGAGTAATGCCCACCACATAGTCTATTGAAATGACGCACGACTGATTCCTACACATAAAAAATTATTTATGGGTTGTCATCATCTTGTTTTAAAACCTTGGAATATTGTTTTTTTAGGTTTTGGTTATGTGATGGTATTCTAAATTAAAATGAAATTTTTATGTGGAAAACATGTACATCGAGTCATACTGACGACATCAAGTATCATATTGACGTGTAGATTATTAATATATGTTAGAAATGAATAATTGACTATTTTCCTAAAGTTGGAATGTAATTGGAGGTTTCTTTTTATTTTTATCTATGTGATAAATTTTAAAATAAAATGACAGTTTTGTATTGGAAACATAGACATTGGGTCATATCAACCACATCATGTGTTGAATTGGCATGTGGTTAATTACTATACATTAAAAATGAATTACTGATCATTGTAATATTTTTTTGAAAAATTTGATCTTTTTTTATCAGTTTTGGAGATGTGACATGCATTTTAAATTTGAATGGAACATTTCTATTAAAAACACACACTTTGAATATTATCAGTCACATCATGCATCATATTGATTTTTGATTAATTACTTTACATCAAAAATAAACTACGGCCCCTTATTCTAAAGTTTGAAAACAATTCTATCTCATTTTCTCAGTTTTGGATATCTAATGGATGTTTTAAACTTAAATGACACTTTTGTATTGAAAACATTCACATTGAGTGATACCGACCACATCGAGTGTCTGATTGATGTGTGGTTGATTCTTACATGTCATAAATGAATACCAATCTCCTAAAATTTGTAAACAATCTAATCTTATTTTCTCAGTTTTTTCTACGTGACACATGATTAAAACTAAATAGACACTTTAATATTGAAAACTCACACTTTACATCATACCGAACACATCAATTGTCAGATTGATGTGTTGTCAATTCCAAAAAATCATAGATGAATTATTGATCATTTTTCTAAATTTTGGGAACAATGTGAGATAATTATGTCAATTTTAATTATATAACATGAATTTTAAACTAAAATGACACTTTTTTATTGAAAAATCACTCTTCAAGACATATTAACCACATTGGGTGTCATATTGATTTACAATGAATTACTATACATAAAAAATGAATTATAGATATTTTCTAAAAATTATTAAAATAATATGAATTATTTCATGGTCTTGATCACATGAGATGTGTTTTGAACTAATGTGGGTATTTAAGAAAATAATTTTTAGATAAAAATGATAAGGTAATTAACTAAAAAAATAAGATAAAATGATTAAAAAATTAACTAAATAAGTAGTAGAAAGTCATGTGCTCATGATATCTATATACATTCTAACACATTTTATTCTATCTATTCATTCCTAAAAAAAATCCATTTCTTCCATTATAATTCTCCATGAGAAATATATCCAAAAAATATATAATAATTATAATACTAATGATTCACATACTAAGTGTATCTCTAAGGTCATAAATCATACTCTATCAAAAAAATTGTACATAATCACCTAAATTTGATGTCGAATTTGTTTTGACACCTTGTATGCTACCTAATCATCTCTAAATAAATTCACTTCTTCTTTTGAGTATGTATATTTTTGGAAATATTCATAATACTATGAAAATATTTAAAAATAAACAATTAGGAAATATATTGAATGAAATTGTAATTACCTTCAGTAATTACCTATTAATTGATGCTGTTGTTTAATGTTACACAATATCTTTCTTAAATTTTCAGACTTAACATCCAAAATAATTAATGTTATCTTACTTTTGAAACTTAAAAAAATTGAAGAAAATAAGTAATTTGTTTTGAAAAAGGTTTTGATAGCTAAATATTTTCAAATTTACCTTAATCTATTTCCATTTAATGTATCAATTGGACGATTAATTTCATTCAACAACCTCATACCATGATTTATACTATATTTTATAGTTCTCTCAATTATGAAAAAATTCTCATTAAAACACAAACCGAAACATATAATTTAAATTTTATCTATAAAATGATGATTGTAATGCATTACAAATTCATAATACACATAATGTGTGGTTGTTTTTATGGAAATCCATGCATTGGATCTGAAAACTAAATATTTTGGTAATCCATTTTAATTTTGATCAATATTCATTTCTTTCTAACAAAAAAAATAAAAAAAATAAAAATATATCTTAAATTATTAGATTGCAGAGTTTTAACCCAACATTATAGGCATAAATAAGTCCTTCATCTGTTATTTTTTTTCTCAAAAACTTTGTTTAGCACATAATTGTTATTAAAAATTTCTATTAACACCGATTAAATTTAGTCTGTAGAGTTGATATTGGGATGCATGAATCTAATAATCAATTCATAGGGGTTTTCCTTTATATAGTAGTAATATAAATTACTATAGAAAATATGAATAGTTATTAACTTTATTGAACATATTTGATTATTTTTTTGTAAAAATGTATACTGAAAATGTATCTTATGTTTTTATTTATAAATGAGACTCCTAGGCATTCAAAATTGAGAATCTAATTTATAATCTTGAGACCGACCACATCTGTAATGATAGTTCCAAATATTCTTTCTTTATATGGAATACAAAAAATGTATCCATATTTGAATGTGGTGTCATCATGATGTTTTGATGATAATATTGGTTGTACTGGAATTGGAGGGGAGAAGGAACCTCCGAAATGTATTATTTTTTTTTCATGGTAAATTCACTAGATTATCATGATTCTTCCTTCTATTTCCCCATCATTTTATCCATCTGTAATACCATACCTCACTTCTGAACTTTTTTTCATCAAATATTATAGTTGTTTCATTTGAGAAAATTTGTTAAGGTTATACCTTTTGTATATTCATAATATTATACTTCCATTATATAAAATTTCCAATAGAATCATCGACTGTTGTAATATTAGGATAATCAAGTTGAAGAGGAAACTTAGCGCTTGACTGTTGAGATACTTAAATACCTACATTAATGTTATCTTTTGGCATTTATTTATTATGTATCATGTATCCTAGGATATTATAAACTATACCCCTTAAAAAATGTGGTTCATGGGTGTTAATTTATAGAAATCAAATAAAAATTTTCCATGTATAATTTTAGTATTATTAAGAGTTGTTTGATATATATTTAGGATTAATAGAAATGAAAAAATTGGTTACCTTGGGTAAGGTATGTAGTATAGGGTAATGACTGGCCTCAAATCTATCGGGGTCATTTGATTGTTCGTATGATGATATTTTTTCCACTGCTGGTTCTATTTGATCTATTTTCATATATTGGTCTACCACACCAGGACAGACAATAATATCTTGAAAAAAATCTATTTTCAACTACAATCCTTTCATCATCTGATATCTATCTTCTTGTAGTGTTTATCATAAAGATATGTTTGAGGAGACACTCCAAAACCAACACCACTAACACGACTATATTGTTCCAACCACTTCAAAGCAACTGAAAGTAGTTTTCTATCCAGTACGGTCACTTCTAATTCTTGTGTTTAAACCATATAAAAACATATGAGAATAAAGAGTTATTTTTATAATACTATTATAAAACATAAAAAATTTCTATTATGTCATACTTACACATGTTTTCCATAATTATTTTCCGTTTTCATCAAATAGTTTACCCTCATTTTTTATGGAGGCCGCCTTCCATAGTATAGGATATGGGATATAACTGGATTTGGATTTTAATTCGTAAATCCTTATATAAATAGAAGAACTTATATTGTTTTGTATCACATAAAACTTTTTTTCTTTAATATATGTTCTATTTTCTTCTATAGTGAAGTGTAACCCATCCTTGCTTTAAGATGGGGGTACATTAATTTTGATGGACATTTTTTATTTTAAGAACTTCATTATCATTTCATAAATTAAAAATTTTCATTAAAATTAGATAAAATAAATAATATGAAATAATATATTATCAACTACAATGCACCTAAAATCATTTCTCATCATGATGAACGATGAAATCATTACATGTTTCATTCTTTATATAGTATGGACAAGTAATTAGTGAGTGGGGAGTTACATTCCCTTTAGTATCCCCAAGATAAAACATTTTAAGAAGAGTATGGAAGAGTATATAGGTTTTTCCAGTGGCCATTAAGACATATTTTTTATGGAAATCATCTAAAATAATTGAACACTACAAGGAATAGTGAAAATTAATTTAGTTTTCATAATATATTTCTTTTGAAAAAATAGAGAAATTATATCATAAAATTACATTTATATATTCCCAAAGGGTATCCTTTATTATAGGTTTTACATGGCATCAAAAATATATATCAATCAATACATTCATCGTTGTTGTGAACCCAATATAACTAATTAAAAATTACTTGATTGGGTTAACAAGTTGGCTGCATTGATTCCATCCAACCTTAAATTTTATACCCTCAATTTCTACCTTGATAATTTTAGTCAACACCATGATGATTATATTTTATTTTTTTCATCAATATGGTTTTCATCTCTTAGTAATTAAGTAGATTTAGAATCAATCTCTTATTCTTTCCTCAGATTGGTAATATAATCATGTGAAGAAGTTATTATCTTCATGATTAGTAAAAAATTAATTTAAATTATGTAAATATAATATAGAGTAGATGATATTATTTGGAAAAAATAGTATATTAAAAAACACTTTAAACTACTCATTGAACAGAGTTTATTTTCTAAAAATGTTAAAGTGATTTTGGTCCTATTTTGAGAATCTAAATCCCATATTTTTAGTCCCCACTAACATATAACACACTATTTACATTATTACCTCTATTAAATGATTATGATCTCCAAATTAAAGTTCTGTCCCCAATTGAATTTTCATCAGACCCTACAGTTGACTTAGTGATCTATATGACAATTGACCAATTATTATTTTCTAGAAATAATATATAAAATACCATCACACCTTGTGTTTCCATTATAAACAGCTCACCCTCTTCTCTTACCACATTGAAATTAACCTTCATGAAGCCCATTTCATAAATAGTCCCTACACTCTTCATGTCAACTTATATTCAATAGAAAATGAGCACATGAAATGTATTATAATATAACAATTATATCTATTTGATGATGCCAAGATATGAAATATTCACATTGTAACATCCTGACCCAGAAGCCATTGAACGATTCCCCATGTCGGTGGGCCACATGGCCTCATGCATGCCATCCTATATGCCTGAGGTTTCTGACTAGTAGTGATGGCCTATGGTGTGTTTTTGGGGGATACTACTCTCTCATGTTAGAGTGTAACATAGAAGTGTAACATATAGATCATTTGAGGAAGTAGATAAAATAACTGAAGACAATATAGAAGGTAAATCACCTTGAAGACTATAATAAATAAAAAATTCCAAAGGAAATATCATATAAAAATGATGTATCATGTTTCTAAAAAGAAGGAAAACATGTATACAGAAATCCAATACAGTATAAGTATTAAATGGTAAAAATAAAAAAAGGACTATGTCCAAATAAATTTAGGAGACTAGATCGACCATGTGCTCCCCTACTCCTATGAAATGAGTATCCAAGCATCATTCAGTGGGAGCTTACCTCGGTCCATACCTGCATCTATTAAATATATCTAGGTACCCAACGAAGGCCTGGAAATGGTGTTAGATGACACTTAGTAGGCCATCAACAATGGTGTTTATAATCCACCTAGTCTATGTAATATAAACAAAATTTGTGTGTAATATATATCACAGGTATAATAGTAAATAAAGAAATGTGTTATCTTTCCCAGGAAAACTTGTATCCCTACAAAAAATAGTCAATGCACCATAAAAAATGGAATATATACATCGTATATAAACAAGTAACATTGTACAGTCTAACAACTATAAATATGATACCCATCGCAGGGCTATATGTAATCATAGAAAAATATCCACTATAGCCATGCTGTATAACCAAGTGTCAATATCCAGAAAATCAACGCCATGTATTACATTGTATAACATTCACAATGGACACTTCATTTAATCTAGTTTCAGACCATGAAGGGCCAGATCTGAGGGATGTAAGACCGAGAAATCCTCATTGAGTCCCAAGAGAATCTCGATGGAAACTCTGTAAAGGCTTGGGTGGGGTCCAAGGAGTATTGTTAATGGAGCATGTCCTATGTGAGTCCATAAAGATTTATCCAAGGGGTAGAAAGTACCTTTTCATCCAATAGAATTAGGATCAAAGGAGTAAAGAAGTCAAAGGAATCCACTACCAGAATCAAGATCTGTGGAGTATAAAAGTCCGAGGAATCCAATGGAATCAATATCAAAGGAGCTTATCAAATGAATCCACTATCATAATCAATTAATCAATCAAATAATTTATCATTTAATAACCATTCAAATTCCACGATAATATCAAACTAATTTCTAAAATTCCATTTAAAGAATTTAATCAGTTTAAAATCATGTAATTAAATATAAATGAGGCGTAACATTCAACAAATCATTCATTAAATTCTCATTCAACATATAAAGGATCCAAAAACTAGTGGTGATCTCACATACACCTAGAAGGGTGGTATATAATAAATTACATACAAAGGAATACCCCATGGGAGTCCAAGGTTAGGGATAAAAACCTCCAATAATCATAGAGGTACTAGTAGGAAACCTAATCAGGTCCCAAACAATTATTCAAGATGTTAAATTATTCTTAAGGGAAACATTAGAAGGTATGACATACAAAAAACGTATGAAAATGAATACAAAAAACTAAATCTTAAGGGAAACTTATAACATACCTACCATATACCCTTGGAAGACCACTCATCTAGTATCAACTTTTTTTTCAAGCAGGATCAAAAGAAAATGGAGAAATGAAAAAATGCATAGAAAATAGGGTATAAAATCCAACACCAAAATAACTCCTTCAAGGAGAATAGAAATGAATTATTGAAAAATTTTAATGAAGAAATAAACGGTTTAGATCCAATGATTCCCACAATAGAAGAAATGAAGTTTGTATCATGAAATGACACAAAATCCTAGATCTTGTCTTGATAGGGCTTCACGAGAAGTTCTCTTGTGTGATATAGGTGAGGGATTCTGTCAAAATGAGGCACTACCTCTTATTTTAAAAATTAAACATCAGAATTTACATAGTGTGAAAATTCCTCATGTGTTGTGTAAAGACCAGGGTCTTCCCCCCCAAGAAAAACCCTTTACATTTCATGAATTGGCTGACCTAGGCCATTACATGTCATGTATTGAATACTCACTGTGTATTCCAATTACACTTCATGTAATTATCCTATATCTAGCGAACATCCCACCCGATTCTTACTTACCAAAACTACCCAACCAGCCCATGGTCGAAACTCAAGGTTCTAATCTAGAAAAAAACACAAACAAGAGTTTAACAAGAAATAATAGAATTTGTACCTCAATAAAAAACCAGGATCTTATAATCTTCCCCCTTAAATCAATTCTTCCCCAAATTGAGCTTTGAAGTTTTTTCAAGAATTGGTTAAGAATAACTATGGAAATAGGGAACGTATGTCAGCCTCCCAATCCCATGTATCATCCTATAAATGTCCATGCTTCCATAGTTTATGTACTAGAAGGGCTGACCAACCTCAGATATAATTTGTGCTCCTATTAATTATATAGATAGGTTTGTACTCAAAGGAAGCGTATAACTATAGCTCAACCTCATCTGACTATAGTGTATGAGATATATTTGAGTGGTAATGGAATATCTAATATAAAATTAAGAACTTCTTCATGGATAGGTACCTATGAGGTAACTAAAACTTATTGGATATTGGCCCGACTCTCTCCAGAATCTTGAGAAACCGGATATATCACGGTGAAATATTACACTGTCACCTAAACCTTTTGTGCCCTGACCTTAGCGTGATATAAAAAATTATTTAATCCCTAACCTTCAACAATAGAGGTTGTCAATAATGATTAACATGAGATTTCTATCTAGACTGTACTATATCCATCCACCATCTAATCCACTAGACCTAATCCAAAGTATCCTAAATGAGATGAGGTCTAAGAAACACCATCTCTCTTGACTCTAACAAGAACATGGGTGATTGGAATGACCTCGGATAAAAATCCACACAAAGTTCCATATGAATAGACTCATGATGGCTATTATTATAAGATAACTCATCCATGGGTATATGCCTCTTCCAGGAACCCAAAAATTAGGGATGTGTGCTCCAATAATTTCTTCCAAAACCTATGTAGATCTCTTTGACTAGCCACCGGTCTTAGGGTGGTGTACCATGCTCATAATCACTTACATACCCAATGCCGTCTGCATACTCTTCCAGAATAAAGATGTAAACTAGGCGCCCCTATCTGATACCATAGTATGAGGAACTCTATGAATGTTCACAATCTCATAGATATAAAATCTCAAAAGATCGTATACTAAAAAGGTATCCCTGATTGGGAGAAAATGTGTGACCATTGTGAACCTGTCCACAACAACCCATACTACATCACAACCTCAAGGTGACCTTGAAAACCCAATCAAAAAATTCATCAAAACATAATCCCATTTCAACATGGGAATAGGTCATTGTTATAAAATTCTTATTGGTCACCAGTGTTCTTTCTCTACATACTGACAGGTGGAATACCTCATGAAAAATCATATACCAGTCATTTCATCCCCTACCACCAATATTGATTGTGCATGTCATGATACATCTTGGTAACGCCAGGATGTACTTCCCAAGAGGAGGTACGAAACACCCACATCAGCTCCTCATTTATGTTTGTTGGAACCCAAATTTGGCCAGGAATATATGGAATTTTATCCTCACCCATGGTCTAGCCAAGAAGTGGTTTCGCACCTTCCACACTCTATTATAGGACTTAGCCCTCACCATCTGATAGTTGTATCATCCTCCCTCTATATTGAAGAGTATATTTTACTTCCAAGGACAAGATAAAAGTTGTCCCATGTATGTCCTTCACCTCTATGTGTCTATCAATGAATAAGGCCATAAGATTCCACTCACCACTAGCCTCCTAAACAACCTATATCTGATTTATATTACTTGATGAATAAACTACTACATTTACCTACCCAAGTATATATGAAATATCAAAGTCCAAATACTATAAGTACTCAACCTATCTTCATTTTCGTAAATTCATTTCATGCAATGTAAAAATATATTTTAGGATTTTTTGGTCCGATTACACCACAAAATTCTATCTCAGTAAATAATTCCTTCAATAGTGCAAGGGGTGTACGACCACGACTAACCCAAGATCATGTTTTGGGCAGTTCCTCTCATAAAACCTCAACTAATGAGACCCTTATTCCATGAATCACTCATCCTGCATCATTATGTCTCTTTTCTTAATTCCTGATGCATCATAATATACATTATAGATTATTCCTAGCTCTGGAAGTATCAAGACCAACGGTGAAGTTAGTCTCCCTTTCATCTCTAGAAAGTATGTCTCAGAAGTCTATAAACCTAAAAACATCATACCCTTCTTATTCATGCCTATAATATGTGATTTTATGAATTATAAGTCCTATATGACACCCATATAATATCCACATATCCCCAATAAAATTTGTCTGTCAAAGAAATTATTGGGATACTTCTAGAAAACTACATCTCTCACCTTCTATGGGTCAACCGATACTTCTATCTCTGAGATAATATGACACACGAAATGAATCTGATGCATCTAGAAGTTGTAATTTTTTAGCATAACATATAATTGATGCTCTCTAAGTGTATTAACAATGATATCTGGATATTTATCATGGTCATGTCGATTTTTAGAATACACCCAGATACCATCAACAAATACCACCACAAACGAATCCGAATAAGGAATGAAAACTTGGTTCATCAGAGTCTTAAAACTCCTAGTGTATTTGTAATATTGAATTAATTAACATGATACTGATATAGACCATAACTTATATGAAAACATATACAATTTATGTCTATAGATCGAACATGTACATGGTGATAACCTACCAGTAGACAAATCTTTGAGTAAAACTAAGCTCCTCAGAGCTTCTCAAATATACCATCTATCCATGGAAAGGGCTACTGGTTCTTAACCATAAACTGTGTAATATCCCACTGCACCTCATTATATTGGGACAAGAAAAAATTTATACTTTTCCTTAGGAGACATCCCCAAGATGACAAAGGGTAACAATAAATGTTAAGGGATTCATAAATAGTTGGGGGATGATTTACCATTAAAAAGAAAAAAATGAGCTATGATATACATAACCAACAATCACTACATGGTTCAATATAAAAATTGAATACAACTGAATGTATAACAGAAAATACAAACTTTATCAAAGTACCAAGAAGAAAGGAAGATCAACATCAACTATAAAGGGGAAGACAAATCCAAAAAATCTCAATGTCTCCAAAGACACTAAATCTGTAACACCCAATAAGATCCAACCTATAACTCCACAATTCATTCCCATGTTTCACAAAGCACCACTAAATAATTGAGATAATTTCCATTTACCATTGTCTCAATAAATTATATCTTGAAACACACCAACATTCCCAAGAAGGGGGAGAGTAATAAAACTTAGTAGGTTTTCCCCTAAATTTCTTCTCTAATCACATCACTAAAATAGAACACATTAGAAAATTTATATAAAAAAAATTATATAAAACACTTTAGAACATTTTAAAAGTATATATATAAGATAAGAAGTTCACATAGAAACCATTTTCCAACCAAAACAGTATTCAAGGAAAGTAACCGAACAAGTCTATCAAACCATTTGGTAAATCCCATTTTGACATAATTAATTCCATTTAACATATCCTCAGATCCAAACATGGATGAAACCATGGACCTCCTTATACTCGTGAGTGGTGAGCCTTCCTTTCATCAAGTCGTCACTTGGTGAACAATTTTGATGGGGTAAAGTTCATACCCTTATTCATCCCACTATTGATGGGGGAAACATCATATGTTTATCCATCCCAATACACAAGAACACACACCAACCACAATGCCAAAAACCAATTCCTAATTGACCATTTCACACCATTTCAATAAAAAAAAATTTATTGAAAAATTTATCACCATACCATTTCCATGAATAAAAAAAACATATTTTAAAATCATTATTTTAAAATCCATAAACCAAGAACTTTCTATAACCACCAAATTTCAGAAATCCACAAACCATCACTAAATAGGGTGTCTACCTTTATTTTCACATCAATTTTCCAATAAATTTCAAACAATTAATACAATTTGAAACTAATAATTTATGTTCTAAAAAGAGTATTTTGGAGTGAAGCCACATACTTCAGAAATAGTAGAAAAATAGAATAATGGAACAAATTATTCAACAAAATGGTTTAAAACTCAAAAAACCCACCTCAGATCTCATTCCCCATCATCATCATAACCATATCTCATCATGATTGTCATTATTTATAATAGATATATCCATAAAAAATAGATCTATGAATCCCATAGAGGGAAGAAGATTATATTAATGAAAAAAAACTTGGATCAAAGACTTACCAATAAATTCAGCTGTCGACCCCACAATATTTTCTTATATATTACACTCGGATCAAAGGGGAACGTCTCTATAGCCTTTGGGAGGAGAGAAAACCGATTTAGTGTCATCAAATAGGGAAAAAGGTGGTTTAGAAGTAATATTTAGTGAGTTAAACATTTTTAGGACCTAATTCTCAACCGTACATAGTTAGGGAGCATGATTTGAAAAACCATGAAAAAAATCATATTCTATCCAATAACCTTAACCACCCTTCACTGGGTTTTCTCACATGTTTAGGAAGAACATTAGCCCATCATTTTTTCCTTTGTTCCTCTTTACATGGCTACTCTTGTGTTGGTTCACATTTGGCCAAACCATTAACATAGTCTTGCACCTACCCAAATCCCACTGAATTCTTTTTGACAACTTCCTGAAGGTGCTTCATGGTTTCTATTAACCATTCTCAAATCTTGTAGCTCCATAAAATTCCTAAAATATTCTAAAATTCCTCTAAACCCTCCCAAGCATGACTCAAAAATTTTACACACTTAAAATATATAAATGAAGGTTTACATACATGAAACTCGAGGTGCTATATTATCCCCACCATTTTACTATTTCCCTTATAAATTAGATAACTACCATTGTCCTAAAATAGATCAAGCCACATCTTGACCATTTCGTTTTCCCGTTCCCACGTTTCATCCAAAATCTAAATCTGTTGCCAAAAACCCACACTAGACCATTGATTTTCCCATGAAATAATTTCACTTGACTATCCAAAATATATAACAACATATGAAACAATAAAACATTTGGATGTAGGTCAATGTGATCCCATCAAATCACAAAGTTTGGATCAAGAAAATAATTCTTAAACTAAGATACATGAAATATATTATGGCCTACACTAAATCATGGTAGAAAATACAACATATATTTCACCTCATCAATCTATTCAATTTTCTAAAAAGGGCCTATGTATTAAGAGATAACTTTACCTGCTTCCCATAATGATAATGCTCAAGTCTTGTAGATATAAACAAGATCACATGATCACTCACCTCAATTGAAAAGGGCCACAGATGATGATCCACATACAACTTCTGACAACTCAAAGTCATATTTATTCTCTTCTCGGTCAACAAAATCTTATTTATTGTCCACTAGCCATGGCTTAGACCAACCAGTGAAGTCTCACAAATTTTACACCCAAAAAAGTGGAGAATGATAAGGATGCTCATACAATGCTTCAAAAGAATCCATATGTATCGAGGTCTAATAATTGTTGATATATTAGAAAAATGCTAGGATATATTATCTTCCCACGATCCTCCAAAATCCATTAAACAAGCCCGCGTCATGTATTCCAACATTTGTATCATCCTTTTGAATTATAAATCTATATAAGGATGATACTATATAATTATAGTCAATTGAGTCACAAGGGATTGATATATGGATTTCTAGAAATGATTTGTAAAACTCAGATCTCTATGTGATACTATCGAAACAAATATTCCATTACTCTTTACAACTTATCATATACATATTATAGACAAGCCCTATACTTTATTAGAATCACTAATATGGGTGAAGTGCACTAAATTTGTGATCTGATCAGCTATTTCACATATTGTGTAATGTTTTGGAACCATTATGTTATAAAATCCATGGCTATTTGCTCCCATTTCAAAATAGGAATAGGTGAAGATTGTAATATACCCGCTGACTAATGATTCTCTTCCTTAACCTTATGATAAGTTAAGCATCTTGAAACAAACTCAACCACCTTTCTTTTCATGCCAACCTAGTAAATCTGTACTTTCAATTCCTAATAAATATTCTATATTCCATGATGAACTACCCATCTTTCATGGTGGTATACATGAAGAAGTTGTTCCTAAAAAGACATAGGTACAACCAACTGATTTAGAAACCAAAAAACAGAACTCTTATCCAATTTCCATACACCAATGGTCTCCCCTCCATTTATTTTTAACCTCATATAAATAAATTCTGAATTGGATGTCTATGCATTTTTAACCATCTCCATCAGATCAGGTACCAAAGAAACTTGAAAGGAAATAACAAAATCACCCTGGCCTTCAAAATCCTTGTGCATGTCAGGTATCACCAACATCAACTTCCACTGATTTGAAGCCTCTTTTCCAACTGATCATATTACTTTTTTCATAATTCATTTGTGACAGAATTTCCATTACCTATTGTATATAACAAGTCAGATTCAAACATTTCAAGATAAAGCATCAATATTTTTTGTCTCACATTCAAATATATTTGTGAGAAAATATGCTTCAATCTCTTATGATCTGTAAACACTGTAAATTTATCCCCAAATAGGTAATGAAGTCAAGTCTTAAAATCATTGACTATGATAGCTAACTCTAAATTGTGTGTTGGGTAGTTATTATAATTCCACTATAATTGTCGTGAGCCATAATCAACAACAAGATCTCCCTGTATAAAAACACATCCCATCCTAGACCTCGAAGCATCACAATACACCATGTACCCTTGTCCTGATTCCAAATACATCACGATTGGTTCTTGATGATATAGTGGGTTCCCTATACAAACTGTGCATTACTTCTGATCACCATACCATGCATATAGTTAGATATAAATGATGTTTACTTACTATAATCACGTTTACATTTATGCATCCACTATTAAATGGTTTCCTTATATTATGTGTTGTATAAAAAGATATAGTAGATCCCATACTATAATGAGAACCTAGTGGTACTATGAAATTAATCTTAAACAATGGTTTTATGGTCTAGATACATCATATTGGCTGGACATAGCTGATGTTTGACTATTAGCTGTTGTGATATCATAATCATTTAAACTTATTCTAATGAAATTTTCACTTGGTGATCTCTATTCAATGAGATCATGAGGATAGACCTGCCAATTGGAACACCACATGTTTTGGGAGTCATTTTTTGTTCCTATCCACAGACATGTGTATTGGTCTCTTGAATTGAGATCATTATCAGTGTGTGCCATTTGATCGTGTACTCTGATGAAAGGAAAATACCATGATAATAAAATCATGGTGAGGTAGCTTTTGTTGGGTGCATTATTGGTGGTATGACATTGATTGAATGTTTGAGAAAGGATTTGAAACTTTTGTGTAAAGGAAGTCATATATCTCAATCCATGTTTATTATAATAGTAGTACCTTCATAAGACCATTACCATAGAATCCAAGGGTAAACATTTCCTATAATATCAATTAATAATAAATCAAGAAAAGTGTGATGAAAAACGTGTGTGTTATGCATTATGAGATATGAAAGACAAAGAGATTGTAGAACACAACATGTGCTCATAGGTTAGTAGCTATTGCTATTACTATCCTAATCTCTTTAGGGGTCTTAATAGGTTCCAAGACTCTGCTCTTGGTCTATGGATTTTATTCACTACTATCGAGATAAGGTCCTTCAGGGTCACACACAATAGCATATAAAGAATCTTCCTGATTCATTTGAATAGGTATATCAGACATGGTGGGCCCCATCATGGGGTCCTAGTATTTTCCAAGTCATCGATCATTGAAAAATAAATAAATTCATTTTATTCATGTAAAGAATAATTAGTATTGAATTTTATTATTAAAGGTATGTACAAGTCATGTAAATATGAGAAAATATTAATCGAATGAATATTATTTAAATATTCAAGGTTCTTTTAATATTAAGTGGGAATTACAAGTCTAGTTATATGACTTGGGATTATCATGCAATATATATTTTATATATTAAAAACATGTGATAAAATAATAAATAATATTTACATTGCTTATTTCATCATAATTATTTATTTAGTGGATGATAAATAAACAAGGGTTGGGAACTCATTAGGGTATTTTCATCATCCATTATAAATAGAGAGAGGATCTCTCCCAATATACTATTCATTCATTTATGAATGAGAGACTCTATGTCCTCCTACTTCTTAGAGATATAATCTCTATCTTCAAGTGGTGATCCAAGAATTCCTTTAGGCAATAAAGGTAGAGGATCACATTGATCATCAGGGTTCCAAATTCATCATTAGATATCCGTGCTAGCACCCGGAATTCAGTGATGGATGCTCCAATGTATTTTTGAAGAATGTGTGTATGATCTTGTGGGTTCCAAAAATGTATCCTTCAAGAAACAATTACCGGTGATGATGAATAATTGACTACAACTTCAAATTTAAAAAAGGTATGTTTTCAATTTTAATTAATTTGTTTTTTTAATTTACATGAGATCATCGGACTGTAATGGGGCTCAGATTATCGTAAATGACAAGTTACGTCATCTCGATGATGAAAATTTTAAAATCCCCAGAAGGTTTGAAATCAGTCACAATGATTTAGACTACAGACAAATCGAATTTCAAATGTCCATGTTATAGTGATTCAAAATTTTATATTCATATTGTGTTTTCATTTTGGTTTCGATTATTAAAAGTTTCAATTGATTATTTTTTAGTTAAGATCTGGTCATTTCTGATAATCATATTTTTTTTAGTTTTGTTAAAAAAACTAAAAAGTGATGATAATTATTATTATAAATAATAATAATTAATATTAAAAAGAATAATAATAACTATTTGATAATTATTATAATGATAATTATTTTATTATTATTATAATTTAAAGGCTATTACCTTAGCAATTATTTTTTCAAAAGTGGATTTGGGTTTTTTTGTAGCTAGAGGACATAAGAGTTTAAAAAAATGATCAAATTAATGGGGGCCACTTGGCCCCTATCATCTCCCTCCTCTTGTGTGTGACCATCTAGTGAATAGATTGCCGAGCACCTCACTAGTGAATAGAAAGACATAGTTCCTCAATAGTGAATAGAATGCCACAACACCACCCTCTGGTTGAACAAAAAACTCATCACTAGCCTCTCCCCATGAGGATGCGTCTCACTACACTCTAGGGATAAGATGAGGTCGCCACCCCTAGTCAGATTAAACTAGACCGCCATGCCTCAGTGAGACTACCACCTCTTGGCCCCTGCTGTCACACCAGATTTTCAAATACTGGTTGGACCACTATACTCGCTAAGTGACACAGGTGGGTCTTCCCAACATGGAACATGTTCGGACAGACATTCCTAACCCCTAATATCCCAACACCGGATTTTATCTACTTGTTATAGGTATGTGCAGGTTCAACATAACACAAAATAGGCTAATTTAAGTATTTCAGGGCCCTGGATAACCATAATTAACATATTTAATTAATTTAATTTTTATTTTTATGTTAAATTAAATAATATCTTAATTTTAATTTAAAAATAATTTTAATACCCATAGGATAAATTAATTTAATTTTGGAGTTAAATCAAATCCATTGGCTAATTTAATTTTGGAAATAAAATTACATTAACAGGGTATCGATATAATTAAATTATTTGAATTTAATTAATTAAATTAATTTAATTAGAATACCCTTGTACTTTATTTATTACAATTTAATTTTTATCAAACATTTAATTAACCTGTGACTGGTTTTGAGCATTATCCAGACAATATATGTTTGTATTTATTTTAATTAATTATTTTAAATATGTGCAATGATTGTAATAAATTAAATCCCAGTCTATGTTTTGTTTTGAGTTTTAGTTAAAATGTATAAGGACCTACATGTCCAATTCACTTGATGTATATTTACATCTCTAGTTCCCCTCAACTGTGAGAGATTATTATAGAACTTTGAAAAAGAATATGAAAGATGTGGACCCTGTAATGATGAGTCATACACTAGATGTGATGTGGACCTCACCATGGCACGAACAATGTAAGATGTAGACAATCAAAAATTGTGGTGTTACTCCAGATAAATATCGGACATTCTGAATAGGGGTCGAGCTGCATCATGAGTCAAGAAAAGACTTAGGTATGATTTCCCTAGGTCATTTTAGATACTCAAGACCATTCAGGTAGTTAGATTTCCTTTTATTAATTTCTTTATTATTTTATGCATTTTATAACATCGAGAAAATACATAAAATAATAAACAATTAAATTCATAAATAAAGAGCATATGTTTTTCTATTAATGTTTTGTTATGATAATGACAACATATATAAAAAATATTAATAAAAATGGATTATATACTTCGAGAGAGAAACAAAAAACCCTCACAGAAATATTAAGTTGTTAATAGCCTTCCATCATTAAAATTTGAACAAAACTGGGTGTTTGGGGTACCAGTCATGACATAGATGAGGGTGACCATAGCATCTCAGCCTTTTCTTACATTACTATTAAATCATTTTAAAGATAAACACCATAATAGTATTACACATATAGGATCCAAAGGTTTAGTGTCTTGGGAAAACTAGGACCATACATAACAAATACAATATCAAGCATAATAATTTATTTAATTTCTTCTTCTCTAGCTTCTTATTAGCACTTGTCCTCTACTTAGTACATGTAGCCACCTGAGGATATACGTCAAAAGGGGTGAGCTAAAAGCACAGTAAGAGGATAGATAAGAACAATATAGCTTGGGGTGAGCATAATCATAACATGAGAAAAATATAATGAACATGAGGGGAAGCATAAATATAATACTTGAAATGTGACAATGCATAAAAATGAAACATCATGTATTAGTGGTTAACTACCACACATACTTGTGAACCAAGATAGCATCCTGTTCAATAATAATTTGACATTTAATCATGTGATTAATCACTTTACCCAATGCATTAGTGCACTGTATAATTCCAGGCGCACCCGTCACTTTGAAACATTCATACTTCGCTATATAATTCCGGGCGCACCCGTCACATCATAACATTATCATTATCATGATTTCCACATGGAACATACATACAAAGTGAGCATAAATATGCCATGTTATGTAATGGGTTTCATCTCATAAGAATATATTCATAATCATTGGGTTCCCAAAATAAATAGGGAACAACATACTTGATACAAGAACCATCAACCATGAATGAGAGGTAAAAGTTGAGTTCTTAAAAGAACAGTTCTTTTGGAAAACATTTAGATTGACATAAAAATCATTAGGAAAAATTTATATCCTAGAAAAGGTAAAATAATGATGAAAAAAATTATTTTTAAGATGTGACCATACCAAATTGGAGTGAAAGAGGGGGAACCTGATGAAAGAAAATTGGGTTCGAGATTTTCCCCATACCTTGTATCCGAATGCTTCCTTCTCTTTAATGTCCTGTATAACGACATTATATTAATTAATTAGAAATACAGAGCCTTCTTTACATTAATATGGTTCATTATGGTTTCATTATGTGATTTTATGTTCCTTTGGATGAGTTATAGAGTTTAAAAACATTATTCGGGAATGTTTGTTTTTATGGTTTTCTTGAGTGGTTCACTTGTATACTTAAATTCAAGATCGGGTAGAACATGGGTAAACATCCAGAACTAATATTACATGTTATTAATGATATTATAGAAGTTTTAATGATTTTATAATGAATTTTATTAGATCCATGTGGATTAATCATTAGATAATAATTAAATGGTGATTGTTTCGGTTAATTTGAACGGTTTTTCGATCATAATGATCTTGTTTTAATTTATCACTTAGTAATATGGCCAAAAGTTATTTACAGAACTTTAAATAGGATATAATGCATATAAAATATTCTGGTTCAACCATAAAAATGGTTTCATGACCATATCTGAAGGTATAAATAGAAGAAGAAAGAAAGTCGTTCTTGAAGTTGATAAATTAACACCTCACGAACAACGTTCTCTTTAATAAAATAAATGGAAGAGGGAAAGGGGGTTGGATGATATAATATCCTATTAGAAACATAAAATTACAGTACATGTATAATAATAGAGTTAAAATACCATTTGGATAAAGATATGTGGGGAGAGATCAAGAAATGAACTTGAACATGAAAGAAGAAAAAGGAGAAGAGGGAGAGCAGTTACCTCTTAAATCCTCCTTTAGAGATCCTCCTTAAGGAAGCTAGGCTTGACCTTTTGGTGAGACCAACAGTTCTTGGATGTGGGATATGGGATAGGGAAGATTTTTGGGTATATTTTAGAGAAGGCTTTGAGCTTGAGAGGTGTGAGGAAATGAGGGTGTGAAGGGTGATATTTATAGTGGAGGGGAGAGGGGTTTCCTTAATATAAAATTCATTAGTTTACTAATTTACCCTAAGGCAATGAATAGTGAGTATTCCATGACCAAGAATAGTAATTTATCATGTGATACCGAACCTAGTGGGCTTACATCAGCATAACATCACACATGACTCTATAATTAGCTTTATTAGTTTTTTTTGTAAATTACGGTATTTCACTATTCATCAAAAATTCAACTGTTTCATAAAAATCCCAAAAATTTACCCCAAATTTTTTTCAACATGTAGAATCCAAAAATTAATTCCATTATTCAAAAATAATTTTCTAAACATTATTAAATTTATGTTTAATTAAAATCATAATTTACTTAAAAAACAGTTTTTAAAAGATAAAACTGATTTTATAGTGCTTTCTAAAATTACACAGGGTCTTATAAAATTATCTATAAACTATAAGACATTGTTTAGATAATTTATCAACAAATTTTAGGAAAGTATATTTTCTTTTAAATAAATTAATTAATTATAAATAATTATTTATGACTTACAAAATACCAAAACTTTTACTACGGTTGAATTGTCACTTTCTAAGATGTCTAAATTTTATTTGATTATTCATGGGTAAGGTTACTCTTAAGTTAGATGATTTACTATTCATAAGGGTCATATTACTATTCATAAGGGTATGTTACTATTTGTAAGGGTAGGTTACTATTCACCAAAAATTATTTTTGTTTTATTAAACTCCAAAAATCATCTTGAACACAACCATGTATGTCAGATTTTCAAAATTCCAAACATATAAGTGAAAAACTTATGTTTAGAGGTCCTTTAGCACTTAGTAGTTCATTATGTTGTGTTTTCATGTGATTTTTTGACGTGATTATAAGAATGTAATTTCCGTTGAAAAACTTTGGGTCATTACATTCTTTCCCCCTTAAGAAATTTTGCCCCCAAAATTTCAATTTACAAAAACATGTTAGGGTACTTCTCCTTCATTTCCTATTCTGGTTCCCAAGTTTCTTCCTCAAACTTATGGTTACTCCACAACACTTTGACAAGATGGGTTGTCTTGTTGCGTAGTACCCTATCTCTCTGATCCAGAATCTTTACTGGGTGCTCCTCATAAGAGAGATCATCTTCCAGCTGCACCTCCTCTAAGTTTAGTACATGTGAGGGGTCTGGTATATACTTCTTCAGTAGTGATACATGAAACACATCATGAACTTGAGCCATATTTGGTGGAAGTGAAAGATGATAGGACACATCTCCTATGTGCTCAAGGATCTCAAAGGGGACAATATACCTTGGTATTAGCTTCCCTTTCTTCCCGAATTGAATGAATCTCTTCCATGGAGATATTTGAAGGAAGACTATCTCCAACGTCGAACTCCAAGTCCCTTCGACGATTTTCAACATAGATCCTTTTACGACTTTGAGAATCTTTGATGTGTTTCTGGATGACTTGAAGCTTCTCTGTCATCTCTTGAACATGATCGGGTCTAAGTAGCTTTCTTTCTCCAACTTCATCCCAACAGGTTGGAGTTCTACATCGCTTTCCATATAGAACTTCATATGGATCCATCTGAATACTCGAGTGGAAACTATTGTAGTATGGGAACTAAACCAATGGAAGATGCTGATCCCATCCACCTTTGAATTCTAGAGAGCAGGATCTTAGTATATATTTAAGCATCTGAATAGTCTTTTCAGATTGGACATACATTTGGAGGTGATAGGCCATGCTGAAATTTAATTTAGTACTCAAAGCATGTTGAAGGCTATTACAGAATTTAGATATGAACCTTGGATCACTATCAGAGACAATTGAGAGTGGATGTCACGAACCGAATCTGGTCAATGCCAAAACTGGCACCCGACCTAGCCCGTGGAAAGTCCCAAAGGGCGTTCCTGATCCCCACGTGCTGGCACAAGTTTCTGGGTATCAAAAACTCCAAATTGGGAACAATTTACCCGAGTTTGTATACTAAAAACAACAAATGAATCCAAGAAATCAAATATGGATTCTTCAAACCAAAACATGTTTTCCTAAAATTCAGAACTGAATTACACAATTTTAAACAATTTTTGAAGACCATTATAATGGTACAATCTTGTGAAATGACAACCCAAGAACCTCCACATGGGAAGAGGCACCACCCTCAAGCCATCTCCCTGACACTACATCATGATGGACCGCTAAAAACCCGAACCAAAGGCATAAAACCTGTACCCAGACCTATGACATAAAATGAGAAAGTCTACATACACCCAAAGGTGTAAGTAGGGTGTGAGCAAAAGCCCAGTAGGATAATGCCACTAATATATTCCATGTGATAAACATTTCATGATAAAAAGCATTGAAAGTTTGGTAAATAAGAAATTCTTGTTACAATTTTTTAAAGGATGCAATAACAAATAAAAACAGTTTTCATGTTGGAAAATTTTAAAGGTCCAAAAATTTTAAAATAAATACCCAGGATATGGAAATTTCCAACCGAAAATACCGTATACCAACAATAAGTACAATGGATCTAATGAGCACAAGTAATTGGAAATAACCCCTAGGCACTAACAAGGAGTGGGTCCTAGGTACCTCATATCTCGGTGAGAGTAACCACAAAAAATATCTGTTCTCATGCACGAGCCACTAGTAGGGATCATACCCATAACCTAGTGGTCCCCAATCATCATCATCATAGTTTATTTAGATTTTTAATCGTCAATCTTGCTAAGTGAAACTGAGGCCAAACCCCACAGATTCACTAGCATACTAGTACACGTCCACCCACCTAGCTACCTGAGTTTTCCCTTTGTGCTCAAACAAGTTCAACAATCCAAGAAATATAGTATTCACATGAAAATATCACTTCCACATCAAAAATTAACCAAACATCCCCATGTACATCACACAAGTCACAAATTCCACTTTTCAATCAAATGCATTTTGAAATCAAACTCACACCAAAATTTCCTACAACACTTTTCAGATTTCTTTTACACTTCCACAAATCCTTTAAACAATTTTGTAAAACCATTACAAGATATTCAAGTCACATAAAATCCCACACACATGTCACTTAATACCCTTCTCACATTCACAATTCATTTTATCAGTAAAATCACACGAAACGTCCCACACCCGTGTTTCGCATAGAAAACAAAATTTAGTAAAACATTTGGTCAATTTATGAATAATTCTAAATTTTTTTGACATCTCAAATCACCACTTTAGTATTCAAAAACCCACATTAGATGAACACACTCACCCAAAAAGTACATATACACCCTTTCCCAACTTTGTTTAACCAAATAAAACATTTGCAATTTTTATAAAACAAACCCAAGAGGTATAACCATTGTTTTCACACTAAACCCATTTCAAAACCCTCATTCAAAACCAAAATCATACCAATACCAATAAAAAACAGAATTTTCAGCCCTAAAACAATTATTAAACCACCCCAAGTGTTATAAAAATAAATTAAATAATATCACAAAGATACACATGAAAAACACACATTTTCATAAATCACCTTCAAGAAGTACAACACGGTTTTACACCTTAAACTCATTCAAAAACCTCTTTTCAAGGCCCACATGAAAATAAGGAATTAACAAACCAGAATTTTCATCCCCTTTCAAGACTAATAAATCACTTTCATATGTTATAAAATAAACCCAAACATTACCCCAAGAGTCACACATGAAAAGCACCCAATTTCAAGATAAAATACAACGAAAAATTAAATGTTTAACCAAATCCATAAAAAAGTAGTTTTCACACCACAAAAAACAGATTATAAACATAATAAATTAATTAAACAAGAAATATAACTCATCATAAAATGGTTACACATGGAATCACCTAGCTTTTGATTCGAAACCCTCAAAACTTGGTGTGAAACCATAAGCGCGCCACCGCCGCACAACAAGGAATATAAATCCAGACCTAGACCACCAAAAATTGACACAAAATATACCAAAATAAGACCTTAGGATCAAACCCCAACTTTTGTACATGAGGAACTTCAAGAAAGAGGAAATAAAACTAAAAGAGGATGGAAGGAACCAAGAAGGAATTCTCTTACCTGAAATATCTTGAAGAAATCGGCCCCAATCCACCAAAATATGAACCTCCAAGTACCCAAAACTGGTATAGAGGTTCGAAGGAGACATATTAGGTCATGTGGGTACTGAAATGGGGGAAGAAGGATGAAAATTTAGGAGTTATGAAAGATTCATTTTACCTCGTCAAATATGGTCTATTTGAGAAAGAGTATGAAAGATCTCCCTAATTCGCGGTTCATCTATGTTTTGATTTAATAATTTCGATCCTTTTAATTTGATTATGGTTCCAAAATACCCAGAATGTCAGAAATGATATATAAATCACATATAGTAATTATTTTTTTAATAATCCATTAGTGTAAGATATAGAGAATTAATTACACATTTCATGGAGATGGTAGGGTGTACATACACATGAATGCTATTTACATTTTCCTAAAAGATTGAATGAACGAAATGTGAAAAATATATTACCTTTATAGAATCTTAATTATGATATATATATCACATATTTTCATTAAATGTATTCTCATTACCTTCTATGGAAATTTTAATGTAAAATCTTATCACATATTTTTGCAATAAGGTAATCCACCATATACACAAGTAACGTCATTATATCCCCATTGAATTGAAAAACATAAATAACATGTTATATCATGATTAAAAAAGTTTAAAAATGTTAAATATATCATTTATATAATTTATATCTTCTATTAAACCAATCCATGTGAAGTGATGATGGAAACAAATTACAAAAAAACTCACGAGGTGATTAGCTGTCGTACACACGATCGATAGTTGCATTTTCCATTTGATGGACAATGAGATGTATATAGGTTATGAAATTAAAATAATAAAATATAGGCATATGGTAGATACTGTTTTAATTTTATCATAATATTTTATTTATATTTTATGGAGGTAGAATAAAAAATAAAATGATAATGCATAGTAAAGTGTAATACCTCTTCTAGGGAGAGCCTCCTTTGGTTTATACATAAAACATTCATAATAGCTTATTATAATAAAAATAAAAACTATAGGATGTGGGGGGATATGTAATTACGGTTTTTGGGAAGGGATATTACTGCGAAAAATTATCTTAGAGTGTGGAGAAGATATAAAGGAAGATTCCCTTTTATAAGTGGGGAAAGGAACTCCCTTGGAAGTAACATGAAAATTTCCCAAAATAATCCAAATTGAAAAATTAAATCCCTTGAAAAAAATCCAAATGTCAATATATTATAACATGGGAAGTATAATATTGAATTATTCCTTGACAATATTTTTTATAAAATTTGTAATTTCAATCCTACCCTTATCTTTTTAATTCATCCTCTCGGTAAACCCATTTTAACGTTAACCACATGAATTAATTTTTACTATTTTTCACTACTCACTATGAGAAAAAATTACATGAATTTATTAAATAATATTAATTATTTTAAATCATAATATAGAATTTATTTTATGAAATTCCATCCACAAAATTTGAAAAATTTAATTTAACAGTAAAACCACACATGCAATGAAAAACAGTTTTATAATGAAACAATATTCTGAATATTAAAAAGGTTTTATTTAAAAGTTCAATATAAAATTTATTAAAATGAACTAAATTAGTTTATTAAATATATAATTTACCTAATATTAATTTTAAAACTACTTTTTAAAAAATTGTACCTTATAAATTCTTTAAACAGAAACAAAATTTTTAATAAAAAAGTATTTTTCATTATTCATCGAAAAGTTAATCTTTTCATAAAAATAATAAACATTATAACTAATATTATTTTTAAATTTTGATTCCAAAAATTATGATAATTTTTTAAAATTCATTCTCTAAAAATCAAAGAAGTATTTTTTTTTCAAAAAGAGAAATATTTTTTAAAAAAATGTATTCTCGAAGAATATAAGAAAATCACCAAAAAATATGTACTTGTTCATTAATTTTTTTATATAAATAATTTCAAAATTATTTTCAAAATATGGTTTTTATTATTAATACAACTTGGTTTAACAATATTGTTGCATTTTTTAAGTTTAAATAACAATATCAATAGTATATCATGATTCATTAAAATACAATGTTGCATATTACACAAGCTATCGAAGAAATTAAATTTATTCAAAAAAATAATATGTAAAATAATTGGGTGTTAATGATAAGATATTTAATTATGAATTTAAATTATTTTATGACTTATGAACCTATAGAAAATAAATAGGTTATCAATGTGAAATCCTTTATTAAATTAATTTTTCATGCTATTTTTTATGAGAAAATAAAGAAACAACGACATAATCCGAAAAAATAGAGAATTAGGCTAAATCTATTAAGTGTATTTATTGTTCGACACCTAGAAGATTTCATTTAAAAGAGATTTTAGTGTCAAAAATATTATTTTGAAATGATTGATTTATATTTACTATTATTTTACATGGATATTTATTGAATTTTATTTAAAAGAAAAACCCATCGATTTTTAGCCTTTTACTTTTGAAATGATTTTTCTATTGAACATGAATTTTTAAATGAGATTTACCTTGTAATGTGCCATATTTATTAAATCATATATACTACATGGTTAAAGCGAATATAATTTTTATAATATTATTAACATTACCATTATAAAATATAAATGTATATAAGAATTGGAAATATTATAATGGGGAAAAAAGTAGAAAATAAAATAACTAAAATATTAAAATTTTTATATGTTCAATCCCCCGAAATAAAATTACTCATGGAAGAAATAGTATAAATAAAGAATTATAATATTAATATAATATTCAAATAGAAAATAAAAATATATAAACTTGAGAGAAAATAGATGTGAATGAAGAATGAATGAAATAATTTGAATATAAAGGAACTAAATAAACTTATATGAGACTTAAAAATCAAAACTCTGTAATATTAATATGACCATTTTGAATAGTAACCATACCTTTGGAATAGCAACTTCAACTATCGATGTGTAAAATAATTGTTTTTTATCTTATAAAATTAAAACATGGCATATTTATATCATGAAAAAGTAACTATTTTATAATTGATAAAATAAGGGTTTGTTTTTTAGTAAAATATATATTTTTATATTATTTTTTAAAATTAATATATTTATTACAAATAAATTTTATTTTTATAAAATGAATTTATAAATTAATATAATTTATAAATATAATGATATGAAAATTTTATGTGTCCTTAAGTAATTTGTCATAGGGTTTAAAAATGGATCATTATGTTAAAAATTGCATTCTTCAAATAGATGGGGATTTTATTTATGAACTAAATTTGTAAAATTTAGCAAATTATTTTCTTAAAATATAATTCATTTTTGGAGTCTATATATTAATAGATTATTATGATGATTTTTTTTTCATTTTAAAAAATAGTTGATTTTTTTTGTGAATAGTGAAATATATCAAAGTATAGTATTTATCATTATAAGATAAATTATTGAAATTTTAAGTCATAAATGATGTATGAATCCATTATTTTAAGCTCACATACATAATTTAATATATACAATCACAATAATAAACACTATTAATATTATTGAGTAAAAATAAAAAACCAATGCATATAATACTAAAAACACCCATATAAATACAACCATTCCCAACCCCTTCTCATCATAGATATAATCCTTGGATATTTTGAAATCTCATAAAAACCATTTCCTCACCTCTATCCCCACTTCTCTAGAAGTTTTTTTCCTCTAAAAATTTCAATCCCAAAGTTCCTTAAGGAGTATTTAGAGAGGAAACATTCAAGAGGTATTGTTATAAAACCTTGTCATTTAAATTCATTTATTATTATACCTTATACTATCCTATACCATATTATAAGAAATGGTGAAAATAGTATTATAAATATACAAGATTTTTTTAAATTTAATATTCATCTTCTTCTTAACCTTCAATTGTTTCTTAAATGAAAAAGGTGATCACAATATTGTTTGTTTACAACCTCTATGAGAAACCTAATTTTTTTCTCCACATTATTCAAGGATGGTTAAAAATTTATAATTATGGTTATATATGATTATAATAAGTATAATATAATTTTTTTTAATGTTTTTTAATTTTTTTATAATCATTTAATAAAACAAAATGAATTTAGTCTGTGATGGTTGGTAAAACTGCCCAAATGAACTAACCATATAATGGTATTTTTTTCACTAAAAGGATTAGTCCAATGGAGTAAAAAATAAATGATATTTGGTAATACTAAATTTTTTTGAATTATGTAAATACCATTTCATTTCACTTCTAAAATTTTATTCCCATTTTACAAGAACTTCAATAATTTTCAACAAGTGATTCGACTGTGAAACCATGAAACAGATTCCCTCCAAATAATGAAATTAAAAACTATATCCAATTTAAATTGTTATAAATTAATATAATAAAATTAAAAAAATATTAATGGAAATGGTTTTTAGATCTATAACTAATGTATATAATTTTATTATTCAAGACATTAATCCCAGGAAAATAATGATTCTGGAATAAACGATAAGGGATCTCAACAAACCACCCTTTTTCTAGGGTAATAACATTTCACTATATAACTATCCATATCTCTATATATCTTTTTAATTTTATATATTGATTCTAGATTCATTATTTATGTCTCCCAAAAACATACCTGTCTTATTATCCTTTACTTTTATGGGTTAACAAATGACTTATGTTCATTTCTAAAATGGATTATCATTATGCCTTATGATTGATTCCCTTTTTTGGAACACATAAGAACGTACAGGTTATAATGGGTGAACCCAAATAGATCTCTAATTCATTAGGTAATGTTTTTGTCCCATGAGACTTTATGTATGGGATTAGGGAGTAAAACTAATCCATTAAGTAACTCTTTCCATCATGTGATGTTGTATTAAGATTTAGCCTGGATTTATTATTGTGTCTTGTTTTATGTTGTTAAAACATTCATGTATTACCATGATTTCCTGATATCATTATCTTTATGATATAATAACTTGGTATTATTCCTAATAATTCTATTTATGATATCATGATATGACTTTTTTAGTGATATTTTATGCTTCTCCATCATGTTTATTTCCTTAGTGGGATTTATAGCTCACAAAATTATTTTATGTGTTCTCTAAGTTATCCTATTGAGTACTAGGAGATAAAGGGGATTAAAGATATCATTATGGATATTAAAATAAATAATTTTCATTTTAGTTTCATTTTTTTGTCATATATACATTATCTTCCAAACACATTAATATTTTCAATCCCCAGGTTGTATTTAATGTATATTTAGGATAAATATCATGAAATATTATTTTAAAAGGTTTAGGTACCTATAGTTAATATTAGAGGATTGTCTAGTTTTCTGTGGGGATTAATAATTGAATGAATTTTTTAGAACCTTATGCATAATAAAAAGTATTGGAGAATATTCTGGAATTTTTTTGAACTATAGAGAGAGTGGTTTCTAAGAAATTTCATTCATATCTGAATAATTCATGTGTATGTGGATCTAAAATAGTTTTAACTAAGGATAACAAATCCAAAAGGGAAAATTTATTATTAGATCAATAATCACCTAGTTTATGATAAAGAGGTTTTTCTGTACACTTGGATTGTCACTCTCAGTTGATATGATTTTGAAAATTCAGAAACTCTTTATGCGAAATTATGAAGGCATTAAATATCTTGTTATGTTAGAAAAAAATAATAAGTAAATTTCCTTGTGTGACATATATTGAAACCAAGAGACTCATAACATGGGGTTTTGTTCCATTTATAAATTATTCTTTCTATGTTTATAGTTTCACTATAAATTAATTATTAATAAAGTATTCTCCACTATTTTTTTAATTTTAGTTAATTGTGGGAAATAAGAGGGATCATTCCACCAAAAAATATGATAGAAAATGTAAAAATTTCACTAAAGGAATTCCTAACCTTTAATAAGTGGGTGTTGGGAACTTCATGGATGTATTGGATCAACTAAATCATGTTATGACTAATAAATTGAATCATATAGAATACCCTCCTTCTCTTAATAAATATAATGGTGTGGAAAAGTTAGTTATTTGATAAAGGAATCATAACTTTAGTGGATATAATGATCCCCTAATCATGGAATAAATAATTAAATCCATTAAGAATGTATTCTTTTTCCTTCAATACTCAAAATGATAAAATTTCATGTGTGTTGTCTATCATCTTAAAGGGAAAACTGATCAGTGGTGGAAACTAACCATAAAAAAAGTTTAAAGATAATTTTGGTTCCAAGGAACATGAAGGATTATAGAAAATATATTTCAATAAATATTTTAATTGAATTAACCCTCTTAAAATGGATATGGAGTTCCTCGAACTAATGAAAAAAGAATACGAGTCTATCAGGTCATATGAGGAAAACATTACAAGTATTTCATGATACACCTCTAGTTTTTTCATCAACACAAAAAATGATGGTAGACCTCTTATTTAGTGGATTAATTCCATGCCTATGAAAATATCTAGTGATTATCAATTTTTATAATAATGAATAGATTTTTTATTTTTACTAAAAGGTCTAGAAATATATTATAGACTATTAGTGGTTTCATGGGTCTTGAGAAAAGAATAAAAAAATGGAGTTTAATTTAAGATGGTAAATGTTTAAATCTCTTTGAGGAATGAAATAAAACATCCCACGTGTCAAAAGGGTGTGAAGAATAATCCCAAAAACTATCTTCATGAACCATATAAATACTTCAAGTGCTGAAAATATGGGTAAAAAGCTAATAATCCCCAAATATAGATGAATAAATATTTGAATGTGAGTGAAGAAAACAAGTTTTTTATAAAAAATGAGCTTAAGGTACAATGTTTCAACTATAATGAACACATGAATTATGAAATCCAAGACCCTAATCAAAGGGGTTTTAAAGACAATTAATGATAAAAACCTCCAAGGCCTAAAGATAAATAGAATATTCTATCATTAATGGGGAGGTGAATCCCAAAAATTATGTGGTGATAGGTATGTTTGTTATTAATGGAATAATAGTTAACATAAATTTTGATTTTGGTTCTACGTATTCTTTAATACCATGGATGTTTTTAAGAACTCTTCAGATGCCACCATAAATCATAGACGTTAATTTAGCTGCAATAATAAAAACAGATAAATTATTGAATCCCATGTATATAAGTCATCTCAGGTCAATTTTTTAGATTGAACCTCAACGAATATCATTTATAACATCCTTTAGTGGAGTTTGACTCTATACATGGTATTGATTGGTTTTCCTTATATAAGGATTCATCAACTATTTGGAATGGGAGATCAATCTTCACATCCCAATTTATCTTCTGATTCTATACAAGTGTAAGGAAGAGGATGAATATAATTTGTAATATTCTGTTCAAGAATGGATATTATGTACTCTGGAGAAATAAATATAGCCCAAATAATTTAGAAAAAGGAGAGAATCAAGATTGAGGAAATTCCCTCTGTAAGGGATTATACTAACATATAACCTAAATAATTGTATGGTCTTCCTATAGCCTGACAGGTTGAGTTGTCAATCAAAATTATAATACGATATAATCCCATATCGAAGACCCCGAACAAAATGGAAACCATTGAGTTGAAAGAAGATGAGAAGCAGTAATAAGAGAATCTATACAAGGTTTTTATAGGCCCAAGTTCTTCACCTTGGGGTGCACCATTCCTCTTTATCATGAAGAAGAATGTGTCATTGAACCTCCGTATTTATTACCATGAACTCAAAAAAACCATGATAAAGATCAAATATCCCCTGGTATACACATATGAATCTTTGATCAATTATGAGAGTTCTAATATATCTATAATATAGAACTTCAATTAGGGTATCAATAATTAAAGGTGAATAATAAATATATTCATAAGACTACCTCTAAAACAAATTATGGACACTATTTAATCATATACTTCGAACTCATTAATTATCAAGAAATATTTATGGACATGATGAATATATTATTTATATATTACCTCAATAAAATTTTTCTATTTCTTAAAGATGATATTTTGATATACTCCAAAATAAAGGAGGAGCAATAGGGGAATTTGAATACTATACTGAAAACATTTTGAAAAAAGAATATATATGAAAATTATATTAGATTGAGTTCTAGAAGGGGAAGTATCATTTTTTATGCATGGTATTTCCTATAAAGGGATATCATTATACCCTTTGAATAATAACATAATTGAGGAATTTAAAAAATGAAATATATAATGGAGATCCATAGATTCAATGTTCTAGCTAGATGTTATTGATGATTTATGGAAAAATAATTTCAATTTTCAAACTGACTAAACAAGATTACATGGAATGGGGTAAATTTTTTATGGACTAAAAAATGAGAAGAGAGATTCCTAGAATTAAAAAAGAGGCCCATCACTACACTGGTCCTCATGCTTCTCTCATATGGGGAATTTTTATGGCATAAATTAATGCTTAAAATTTTTCCAGGGCTATGTAATAATGTGGAATGAAAAAGTGATAGTCTATTCCTCAAGGTAGTTGAATCTTCATGAGAAGAACCATCAAATGAATGATATGGAGTTGGTAACATTTATCTTTATGATGAGAATATAGATACATTATCTCTATGTGGAGTAGTGATTAATTTATATAGATTAGAAGAGAATAAAATATATATTCACACATAAGGAGATTAATATTTTCGAATTAAGATAGTTAGATATTATCATGGACTAAAACTACTTAATACACTACTATATTTGCAATTAAAATAGAGTGGAAGATTCTCTATGTATAAAGGATCTAGAAACCATAGAAATGATGATTATTTAGAAGTGTGTAATATCGTTAGAATTATAGAGGATGAAAATGGTTAACATAATTGATCAAAAATCAGAATTACTTTCTAAAATGATTAATTAACAATCCCTTTTATAGGAGATAATGTATTCTCGTAAAGATGATGTGGAAATATAGAGAAATATAGAAGCTATAAGAAAAGGTAACTCCTCATATTTTAACATTGATGAAGGAGTTTTAATATTTGGGTTATTAATTTTTGAACCATAAAATCCCATGATTAATAATGAGTTATTGAATGATACACATTTCTCAACCATCTTCATCAACCCAGGGATCATGATGATATATTGAGATCTTTGTGAGCACTATCAGTCAGACAATATGTTGAAGGAGATCACATAATATAAATCAAAATGCAATGTATATTAATAATTGAATTCTAAATGGAAAAATTCTAAGGAGATTATTCAACAACCACATTTAAATACATCAAAATGAGGAAACATAACCATTAACATTCTCACCAATCTTATAAATCCATCACGAGGAAATAAGGATATCTGAGTTGGAGTGGATCATATTACCAATATTGGTTAGATTATTTCAATTCAGGAGAACTTATCACAAGATACAAATAAAAGGGGATACATCAAAGAGGTAGTGATGCTACATGGAAAAGAATCAATGATTGTATCTGATCATTATCCAAGATTTACCAAATTTTTTTTGAAGACACTCCAACATTCTCTATACATTGTGTCAAATCCCAAATATATTATCACCCCCAAAATGATGACCAATCTTGATGACTATCCAGACACTCGAAGACATGACGAGAGAATTCATGATGGAATTCAATAGAGGATGAGATCAACATATACATATGTTCATGTTCTCATAATGTAATAGTTATCACTCAAGAATACAAATGTTTCAATATAGTAAAAATTGTTGGAAAAGATGTAGAATAACAACGTTCTAGGATGGAATTGGTGAATGAAATATACTATTCCATGACCCATACCTAAAAAGGCGTACATACTATGATAACAATGAAGGTAGTGATATAATGAACCCCAAGTCTCACCTCTATTAGGCCCCTTGTTGGTGACTATCCCAGAGGGTATAAAAATATCTCATGGGAGGTATTTCCCATTATAACAGTAGGATAAAGAGGTAGAATAAATCCAATATATGAAACTCCATGATGTAACATAAGTTAAAGAGAACCTAAAACATATAACCATTCACATATAAAGTAAATATATATATATATAAAATTCTATAAATAAATACCCTATATGAAAGTAATAAGGTCGCAACTCAACACCAACTACAAACGTCAGAGCTAGTAAAGTACAATGAAATCCATGTAGTCCTCCTAAAAACCTGAAAACTAGTTTATATACATTGGGTGAGAAAACAAGTATACTCATTAAAAACTATAATACATTTCATGTACGTGTTTAAAAATAACAAAAATGAACCATTAAGAAAATAAAGGAACCAACAACACCTAAACAGGTTAACAGACCAAACATATTCTCACAAGGTCTCTCTCACCAAATAGGAAATCCAAGTATAGTGACATACTATGATGCACATATATATAAAGGCACCCCAAAATACTTTCCAAACTTATTTTCTACTCTCAGACACCAATGACAAGAACCCTATGTACAACTGACCATTATATCACTTCTCAATCGAAGAAACCTAGGCTATCACAACATATCTTTACCATAAACACCTGAACCATCACACCACATCTCACATAAAGACACCTGAGCTATCACACCAAAACCATAACCAAAATTTTTGGTGGTCATAAACATGAATAAAAATATCCTTATTCCCTCCTTATATCATGAATGTTACCTGCCATAATCTGTCTCACCATCTCATCAAGCAAAAACTAGTTGTGCATGTATCATTATAAACCGAGATCCATATAACCTATGCATTGAGTTGGTGGGTCATGTGGCCGCAAGAGTGACATAACATATACCAGAGGGTTCCAACTAGAAGTGAGGGTCCACGGTGGAATAGTGGAGAGACTATACCCTCATATCAAATAGGCACAACAAATATAATAAACAAACATCCAATAGGAGAAGTATGATATTAAAAGACACTATTAATATAAGGCAAGTAACCTGCCATAGAAGAAGAATATAAAATATATGGAATAATGGAAACAATAAAATAATAATTAATATTGGAAACATAAATAAACAGGAAACTATTATAATATTAAATTCCAATAGGCGGGTCCTACATAATAATTTCATGGAATGCTAATATATAAAAAGGGAAAATAGGGGACATGCATATACAACATGCTATAAAAAAAATAAAAAAGGAAGTAAATATTTCACTAGTATCTCAAGCACAAGATCATTCCTACTCTCCCATGATCTATAATATATGAAACATTAGTCAAGCATCTGTAATCGGGAACCTTCCCTTATTCATATCTGCAGAACATTAATTTACTTAGGCATGAAAGATGGCTCGAGTAGGGTGTGAGATAAAATCCTAGTAGACCAACACCAATGGTGTCTAGATATAATTCAAGTGGTATATATTGAAAATCCAATGTGTAGGTATAACTTAATAATAAAAAATGCTGAAAATAAATAAACTGTAACTCGATCAGGTTCTTAAGGGAACCCTAGCAGATCTACCTACTTCAGCTCAAGCCAATTTATGAATATAATCAGTAACCATAATTATGTATATAATTATATAATAATATAAATATATTATATTTTTTACTATATACACTTATATTCACTAATTACATTAGGATGTATGTATGAATAGACATAGAAACTAGGTGCCGATTGGATTTGGGGCATAACCAAAGTATCCATAACAAGTCTAATGAGCTATAGGATTTAATATGGGTATGTTCCCTGAATCTCATAATGAATGAGTGACATCATGCTCAACATTCAAGTTAGGTGGGGTGAGACATCATGAATGACACACTAAATAAAGTAATATGAAACATCATACCCATCACCCATATAATAGTATAACATTGAGTTATGGAATACTCAACACCCATTTTAAGGGAGTGTGAAATAAAATTCTCAAAAAGTACCTTAAACATTATTCCCCAACCAATATCAGGGGTGTAATCACTATATTTTAATATCTTGAGGGATCAACTCATACGAATCATAATAATCACACCTAATATAAATAATTATGTGTCACAATTCTTATAATAAATTAATAATAACATGCATTAATTGGTGAGGCATTTCCACCCATACTTATTAAGTTCAATTCATCTATTTAATTCATTTAATTATGAAAACCATCAAGAAACCATTTTATTCAATATAAACAATCCATTTATTTTCCCAAGGTAGGGAAATACCATTTATTGATAATCCATGCACTTAGAAAGTGATTTGGGAGATCAGAAATTTTGTATAATAGTGGAAAACTACATTTTCAACCCAATACAAACACTTTGGAGGTGTTTGGTCCATCATTAATTTATATAAGATAGGGTAATTAACTAGGAATACAAAATTGGGTGTCTATAATTGAGGTAGACATCCTCTAACTGCATGGAAATGTTCCACAGGTGCATAACATCGTGCGATGATTTATTTATAATGAAAGAATACATTTTAAGGAAATGTATAACAAAGGAAAACATGCATCATAATGTGTAAGATATAAAAACAAATAATCATTGAGGAGTAAATTCAAGACCACATTTGTTCCATATCAACTTTTTATTCAATGTATAACATAAGAAAAATAATGAACATTCTATTGCCATAAATATAGGGAAAATGATATCGCACCAAAATAGTATAAGGGAAACTAAGATAGGAAGTAAGGGGATTCAAGTTCTTACCAAAATGGGTGAAACATGGAAGATAGAGTTTATTTGGAGTCTATATGAGGAAACAACATCACAAAATACTCATGGGAGGGAGAGATCATTCCCTAGAGTAATAAAGTTCCTCAATCCCTAGAAAATAAAATCAGAAGACGTGAGTTTATATATTATCTCATTATAGGAATTTTTTAAATTCACCCATCCTGATAGGGGTGCACGGTTTGGCCACATGATGGTCGAAACCGTGAACTAACCCTACAATACACCACTACTTGGTGGGGACATCAAATGAGCTAACTGATCGGTTTGACTAATCATGTACATGATGTGCAAAAGTCATAGTCCCAAGCCCCTCTACAATAGGCATAGGTGTGTTCCTAATATCACACATTTTTAGACAATCCATGTTTCCCCTACTCTCCTATTAAATTACCTATATAGTTAGGGAGACTGTGGGGATGGGTTTCATGGTTTCTTTTAACTGTGTGGTCGAGTCAGTTTTTTGAAAAAATTGGGTCTTTGGGCTTCGAACAAGAACCATACACTCTCATGACATCTATGACTCCAAAAGGTAACATTATATGTGTCTAGAAAAGGAATTTAAACAAAAAAAAATGATCCATACCTTTGTGAAATGATGGGTTGATGCAACCTTCCCTTAGTAATGCTACTCATCCCCCTCTTGTCCATCAGTGGGTAAATATATATCATTTGTAAAAATCCTTAGCCACTGAGCTCATATATAAACTTCCCACTCCCATCTATCATCCTATACACGACCTTACTACAATATCACTTGTAATAAATTTACTGACCTACATCAGAGTGTCTTAATGCTACGTTCCACAATACACATTGGATACTACTCAAAGGACACATCCATATCTAAATCAATCTTGTTAGGATGGAATACATGTGATGGGTCTGGATAATTTCCACGAAGCTGATATATATAAAATACATCATGCATAGACTGGTATCTTTGAGGAAGTTCTAACTGGAATGCCACTAGTCTGATTCTCATCAGAACCTTACAGGGTCTAACAAACTGAGGTGAGATCTTACCCTACATCTGAATATGTTGATGGACCGACCTGAGTGAACCTTGAAAGAGTACCTATTCAACGACATCAAACTCAAGAGGTATTTTGTGTCGATTGGTATATTACAACTATCTATAATGAAATGTAAACATGAAATTTTTGATCAGTTGGACCCACTCTTTATATTACTGAATGATAAATGATCCATGAAAAGCTGCCTCTGCTTCCTTTAACCAACATAGAGGTGAATGAAAAGTCTAACCATATAAGGCCTTACATAGAACCGTATGAATGGTAACGTGAAATTTATTATTATAAGTGAACAAAATAAAGTTTATGTGTTTCTACTAGGAACCCACAATGTCTAGGAGACATTGAATGAGCATGTCCTATATCACATAAATTGTATTGTCTATCTGTCAGTCAGTCTGATGGTGATAGAACATGCTCAAAAACCCTTGTATACCCAAGCCCTTCTGAAACCCCTTCTAGAAATGAGTTGATGTTTGGTCCATGAGGTTGAATACCCTGGGGGGGGGGGGGTGAGTCAGGGTATGAAAAATTAAAACATTATCCTATTTGGATATTGTTTCATTGTTAGAAAAAACTCAATTCTCTCTTCCTCTCATAGAAAAATATGAACAGATATGAAATCATGCATAGGACACAATGATTTTTACTTAGTTCACCTACAGTGGGCTACGTCCAAGGAGCATACAATTGCAATGCACATATGTACCAAATTCACTAAGGATCACTGCCAACCATGAGTACAATATTTGGTCTAGATCTTCTATACCCATGCTCACTACCTTTACAATGTTTAGGGTCTACTCACTACATTCCAAAGGGTCACTCCCTATGCCTCTTTCTCTAGCTCACTTCCGGTGGAAAGAGTCACTATTTTCCTCTTCCTTCGCTCACTACTCTTGGAAAGTAATCCACACCGAATTTATCAACTTGTACGTCAAAAACAGCTTATGGACTTGTAGGTCCCATCATTTTCATGAATTATTGTATCCTCAAATATAGGTAGATGCTCTATTGAAGTCCCTCATTCACCCAAAGATGAATTCCACCTTCCTGAGTACTGATAAGTACCGAAAAATACTTTTGCAAACTGATCTTAAGCTTACTAAAGATTCCTGGTGAAAATCACTAACACCCTTATTCTCCTACGTACTAAGTACCAGGTTTGGTATGTGGAAAACATCCACTGAGGACTGCTACCGCTGCTATGAACTTCCCTTCACCCACAGAATATCTCCACCTTCACTATCAGGTACCACCTCTACTTATCAATCCTGTGAGCCTCCCCATCTAAACCCCTTCTGTCCGTGAACTATTCTTTGCTTGAAAACTACCACTAAGAATCAACCTATGTTGGTGAACAGATATTTCTTCATGGAATTTCTTCACAAACAGCTTGTACACCACACCTTCTTCCTCTATGTACTGTGCCATTTACTGGATATAGTTTGATAAAAAAACCTTCGTCAGAATTTCTTCCGCGCGAACCACTTCATATTTTGTGGAATTATCCCTCAAAAACGTCCTTCATACATTTCTGAATTCCTTGATAAAAAATATGTTCTCTAATGATATTATATCACCCCCATAATCAGTTGTATTAGAGATTATTATATAGGAAAAGATACCCGAAAAATCCGATAATCTATGAATTACCAAATCTTCAATCCATCCTTCACCATATACCGATACTTCTGCCACCGCAAAGCGCAACGAACCCACAAACCATTTTTCTTATCTTTTCCACATACATTCTTTGTTCCTACATGGTTTATCTCTTCCACCTATATCAATCCATCCTCGTACCACATGACCCTCCACTGTGAACTGTTTTCAATTTCGTGAACCACTCCGATGAACTATTCCCGCTGTTCCTTGTACCATTCCTGGAACATGGTGCATGGTCCATGAATTGTAGTATATAGTTCTCATAACCTTCCAATAATATTTAACATTTTTCATTCCGTTCACTCCTATGAATAAATCCTTCCTTTTCCAACTTGTAACTCCCAATTTTGGGGCCCAAAAATTTGGTAAACACTAGGACAATGCCACCTTAAAACCATGTCTTCGAAAAACACCAACCATTCTCATTCATGATCATATAGATATGGAAAAAAACACAATAACACTCAAAATATTATAAGGGGACACCTTGATGGATTTTTTTCCAACAATCTCCCCCTTTGGGTTTGTTGAAAACTATTCTCATAACAATTCATTTCATTTTTATATCTTGTTAATGATCCTTCCATCTTCAACCATCAATCAATTCATGCGATTAAGATAGAGATCAAGTATTTAATGAAAACATACTCTAAGATAACATGATCCACTATTGGTGTGAGAAAAAAGAGTATAATTAAAGTACATCAATGAATCACTTCATTGCTAATCAAAAACTGATGATACCATACAAATACACTGATAATAATGAAAAGATTTCATCACGAACAAAAACCATCGTGATATCTAATCATTGATAGATCAATTCTATCATTGTAAGATTTAATTATCCCCTTATATTATAGCTTCACCAAAAAGCTTCAGCTCAGCTTTAACTCCCCCTATCTCACTTATCTACTTAGGAGCATCTCCCTGTGTCTTTTCTCCCCTAGAATATTCACACTTTTTCATCCTTTGTAAAAAAACCTAAAGGGTTATTTAAGGTTGTTTCCAATAGGGTAAAGAAAATATATCAAAAAATTATAGAAGGACATATCATACCTCGGGGAGGGAGGGTCCTACATCCACACTTTTTCAAGCGCTGGAAGTCGAATGGACTCTTAAAGCCATTCGATTCCTTTAAAATGCTTATTTAGGTATGACCTTCATTAGATATCTGTAACTTGTTGTTATATAGGAACATAAACCATATTTACAAGCACTTTTCTATACCTTATACTTGATAAAATGATACTTGATATCAATTTTATTTGTCCTTGAGTGATGGACTATATTTTTTCTCAAATTTAAAACACCTGAATTATCACAATAGATTCCAATCAGATATTTACCTTCAATTACCATATCCTCAAGTTTTTTATTCATCCACAATAGCTGTGTGCAATCTTGAGTAGCCTCAATGTATTTAGATTATTCGGTGCTTAATGAAATGCAATCTTTTTTTTCTTAACCAAGAAATACACAACCCTCTATGATAGAAGGTACTTAATGATGTTGATATCATATCATCTGCTGAACTGGACCAATCCACATCTGTATATCCCAATTACTATGGATTATATTTTTCATTATACATTTGGCCAAAGTCTCATGTTACCTTTATATACTAAATAAGTCTTTTTACTGTAATAATGTTTCTCTCCTTAGGATTTCTTTGATACCTTAATGCTTGGCATGTGAAAAATAAAATATTATTCCTTGTCGTCGTGATGTGCAACATACTTCCAATGATTTTCCTATATTCTTTGGTATTATCTGCCTTGCCTTGGTCATCTAGTGATAGTGTCAACTAGGTAGTGAATGTAGTCTTCATCTCTTGGTAATTTTCCATTCCAAAATTTCTCATAAGATCTATAAAAAATTTATATTGAAAAATAAATGTGTCATTCCCTCTTTGGGTCACCTGTAAGCTATGAAAAAAATGTTATCTCACCAATATTTGACATTTTGAACTCGATTTTCATGAATTCCGAAAACTATCTAAATTGTGATTCATTTTATCCACCAAATATTATGTCATCAATATAAACCGACACCATCATCCTTTGACTAATATCATTATTGAAATATAGATTGTAATCAACTACACCACACTAGAAGCCGAGTTTCTTTTAAAACTGATCAGGCCTTGAATACGATGCTCTTGGTTCTTTCTCCAGACCATATAGAGGCTTCATCAGTTGACAAACTCTATCCTCATCTTCATGAATGAGAAAACCACCTGGTTTCTCAATGTAAACTTCTTCTTCTAAAACACCATTTAGAAATTCTAACTTGACATCCATTTGGAAGAACATAATCTTTATTTGAACTGCTATGGCCAAGAATAATATGATAGTCTTCAACCTTGAAACATGTGAAAATATCTCATCAACACCAATACCCTCTATCTGGGAGTACCATTTGAACACCAATCGTGCTTTTTTTTTTTCAAATAACCACACCATCTTCATTCATTTGCTAGAAAAGGAACATTTTGTTCTAAAGACATTCTTGTTTCCTAGTCTCGAAAAAATTTCCCAAGTCTGATTCTTATCAATTTGGTCAAGTTCTTAATTCACTAACTGAATCCGATTATCATCTCTAGCAGCTTCATCAAAGCATTTAGCCTCCAACTATGTTAAATATGATTCTTGTTGTAGAGGATTCATCCTTCTTGTCTACACTGGTGTTTTCTGATCACCGAATTTATTCTGCCTATCAATTTCATATCTTATCACTAGTCTCTGGAAAGAAACTAATTTATTTTCATCATCTGAGTATTCTTCTGAATCTACATCTAGAGCTAAAGTGTCTCCTAACATGCTTATCTCTTCATCACTATCCTCCTGAGTCTAATCATGTATTTTCTGAAGATTTTGTTCATTTGAAAATGCTATCACATCATGACTTTCAACTATATTCCCCACCCTCTTATTGAAACATTTACATTCTTTGTTTTTCTTTCAGTATCCTAGAAATATCCCTTCATCCCCATGGGATTAAAATTTCCAATATCCCTATTTATTCATAATAAAACACTTACTTCTGTATCTTCGAAATCACTTCAATGATGGATTCCTTTCATAACCTAACTCGTATGAAGTCCTCTTATCTTTTGGAAAAATCAAAGATCTGTTTGAAGTGTATACTGCTATCATTACTGCTTCTTTCCAAAATTTCTATAGAAGGTCTTTTTTAATGAACATTATTCTGGACATATTGTTGACAATCTTATTTCTTCTCTCAACTACTCCATTATTCTATAGAGTTTTTACTACTGAAACTTGATTCTTTATCCCTTGTTTTTAAGATAATACTACACTTGGATATTTGTGAACTATGTTCCATTATATGTTCGCATCTTCTGAAGTTTCTAATGAAGCATCTTTTCACATTCTCATCGATATATTATAATGAAACTAAACACTTTATATTTATGGGTGATTATTGATACCCATTCCATTATTATATAGTCAAAGTGGAATAGAACATAACATATCCTCATATCAATAGACCTTGGATAAATTCTCCCACACATATCAATATGCACCAACTCAAGCAATCTTGTTGACCTTTGATCCTTTGGGTTATATGTCTTTTGAATGATCTTCCCTTACTGACAAGCATCACATGTATGAGTACGATCATGTGATAATCTAGGGAGATTTTATGCAGCATCAACATTTTCCAGATCTTCCAAGGATGGCCGGCTTATATGGCCCCTATTCTTATACCACAACTTGTTTTCTTCATCCATGGACATAAAGAACATATCTTCTTCTCTACTCAAGAGGTAAGGATTACCTTTTGTACACTTTCCTTGCAACACAACAACACCATCATTTGATGATACATAATATCTGGGAAATTCTTATATCATGTCCTGAGCCACAAAATTGATTAACACTAAGCATGTTGTGACTAATCCCTTCAACAACCAATACATATACTTGTCTGATATCTTTTATTCCAAACTTGGATTTTCATGAATCGGTAATTTTCAATCCTTCGTCATTTCCAAATTTTACAATAAATTCTTTATCATACTAAATTCTGATCAATAGATACTTATTTCTCATCATATGGGAAGTGCATACACTATCAGTGATCTATATCCTAGGGAGATGTGATACCTTGAATGTAATGTCTCCAACCACTTCTTGCTCTGCCATTTTATTTTTCACCCAAGTATTTGACTTCATATCTAACATGGAATGATAATCTTGATATTTCTCTGTATATGAAGATTTGGATTCAACCTGCAGATTTGCAAATCAATTATTAATTTTCCACTCTCTTAAAGATACATTTGGCTCTTTCTTATAAAAAAATTCAGTCTTCCTCGAAACATAACTCAACATTGTTGATGTGCAATATCTTTCCATATGTCTGAGTTCTTTACACCAAAAATAATGACTATCAAATAATGACCTGGAATTTTGATCTATGTAAAACCACATCTATTGGTCTTATTTCCTCTGGTACCTCTTTTATATGGAACATAAATTTTGAGAGTGTCCCATATTACCACAACAATATCATCTTATGTGAGGTACATTCTTGTGTGACAATGATTCACCACTAGTTGTGACTTGGGTTCTCTGAATCTTTTGATTCTACTTTATACCCAAATCAATCTTCATTATTAGAGTGGATACTTGTGGTCTGATTAGAACCATAACTTCTTTCAATTTTATATCAATCCCCATACAAGTCTTATTATTCAATGCTTATTGTTTCTTTTGTTATGCTAGAACTCTATACTCAAATATCATCTTCTCAGTTGCCTGTATGATCTTCATTTCTGATGTCGATCCTGGTGTTAAGTACTTCTCCTGATCATTAACTATTCATCGTAGACTAGCGACTTTGTATTCTAGTTCTTCGATACGTCTGATTTTATTTTTTCTAGTTTCAGTAAATTTTTTGATTTCTATCATCTGTTCTTCAATTTTTTTTTGTACTCAACCACCTTTTTTCAGCATTCTGGTATTGAAGTCCTAAGATTTTGAACATCTATATTTATCTCATAATTCTCTTCTATATTTTTCTACATATAGAGTTTGGCATCACAAACATCTTTGATTTATTTCATTTTTTTGGTACTAAAAATAACTATCACTTTAAGGGAGCTTCTAATTCATCATGAATATCAACTCTTCCTTCAATTTCTCCTTCTTCACTATCACTTTCTTCTATATTTAAATAATTTCCAGCAACTATCACCAAAGAATCTATTTTATGATCTATGCAATCCTAAAAATCTTTTAACCCATATTCTCTTGAACTGTCATCATCTTTTGAATTCTCATTCTTCCTTTTGATGGAATTTCTCCGAGTACTTCTCCTACCTTTCTCATTTGATGAATATTTCTTTTGGGAAATTTCATCATTTTCTTCATTTTCATCATCAAACTTCTTAGGATACTTTGTTACAAAAATTCCCAATATTTCTACATCGAAAGCATGAAAATGAAAGTCTACCTTTGAAATTTCTTTTCATGCTTTATAGATTGGTGGAGGGAAATGACCTAACATCATCCATATTATCCCCCCAAAAACTATTTTTAACAGATAGATTCTTCATGACCTTGAGTGACACTTTCTAAGAATTCGCCTTTTCCACTGCATTGTTATCATATTTTCTCATTTCATGAGCTACAAGGGTAATATGCAGTTTATCTATTATAAACTCTTTCTGGACTCTGTCTTCTAGCATTGAAACATTCAGATTGAACCATAGTAGAAGTTTTTTAAAGATACGTTTCACAATCTCTATATATATAATGACCTCTCCAAGATCCATATGTCTTCCATAATAATATTTATCCTATTAAACAGTCTCATTGGGATTTATTCCAAGTTCCTCATACTTGATCTATTGAACCAACAACGTTTCCTCTAAAACTTATATGTCTCCCTCATAAATGTTTAATAATTTTCCAACATTGCATGTGATGTTTTACAAGGCATCTCCTTTTTATAAATTGGATTTGACAAGGCTCACCATAATGCACTGATCCCTTTAGCAACATCATCCAATTATATTCTTTCAACTTCTGATAAGTAACAACTATTAATGTCAGTTGATATTCCATGTGAAGATTTTGTGAAGATATCCATACCTACTGATCAGAAGTAGTGCTGCATCCGATTCATCCATAGATGAAAATTATTTCCCTAAAAGATCATAATTAATTTATAATTGACCACCTCCATTTCTTCTTCTTGAGATAGAACCACTAACATTAAACATTTCTCTATAATACCAATTGTTAGGTCCACTAAGTCGAATACACTGGGGGGGGGGGTGAATCAACGTATGATAGATTAATACTTTCTATCATTCATATCTTATTTTTGTTAGACAAATTCAATTCTATCTTCCTCCCGTAGTAATATAAAAATAGATACGAAATCATGCACATGATCGAGCAATTTTTACTTGGTTCAACCTCACTGGGTTACATCCAAGGAGCATATAACGACAGTGTACCGATGTACCAATTTCATTAAGGCTCACTACCAATAATGATTAAAATATTCCGGCTAGATCTTCTATGCCTAGGCTCACTACATTCACAATGTTTAGGGTCTTATCACTGAATTCCCAAGGGTCATTCACTACGACCCTATCCCTAGTTCATTGCCAGTGGAAAGGGTCATTGTCTTCTTCTTCTTTCACTCACTGCTCTTTGAAAGGAATCCACACTTTGTTTATCAACTTGTAGGTCAAAAAAGTTTGTGGATATGTAGGTCCCTTCATTTTCATGAATTGTAACATGCTCAACTATAGGTATATTTTTTTGTTGAAGTCCCTCTTTCACCCACAAATAAATATCACCATCCCAAGTACTTCTTGGTTCTAGAAAACATGTTTGCAAACTGATATGAAGCTTACTGAAGCTTCCTTTTGCAATTCATGAACCAACATATTCTGTCATGTATTGAGTACCAGGTTTGGAATGTGGAAAACATCCTATATAGACTGATACCACTACTGCAAACAAAACTTCTTCCACATTCAACCTTCACCTTCACAATCACGTACTCCCTCTAAGTACCAATCTTGCGAACCTCCTTGGCAAAACCCATACTGTCAGAGAACTGTTATTTGTTCGCGAACTGCCTCTGCGAATCACCATATGTATCCAAACTGTTCTTTGTTCACATAGTACCTTTGTAAACTGCCTTTATACCATGCCTTATTCCTCTTCATACCACATTCTTTTCTGGATACAGTCTCCCACAAAAACCAATGGAAGAAGTTCTTCTGTGCAAACCACTTCTGCTTTTGCAAAATTCTCCCTCATGAACTTCCTTTAGACTTTTCCGAATTCCAAAATCAAAAGGATTTTATGTAATGATATTCTATCACCACCATAATTTGTGGGATTAGAAATAATTATATATTAAAAAATACCCTCAAAATCAGATAATATATGATTTAACAAATCTTTAAAATAGCCTTCACCGCATACTGATCCATCTACCACTACGAACCAAAAGCCACGTGTGAACTGTTTTTTCATATCCGGTCCACATACTATCTTTCTTCCTATGCAGCCAATTTCCTCTGCCAACATCAAGACATCTACATATCACACTTCCTTCCACCAAAAATTAATTTTTGTTTCGTGAACCGATCTTGTGTACCGTTCCAACCACATCACATACCATTCACAGAACATGGTTCGCAGTCTATGAATTATGGTACACTATTCTCATCATTTTTCAATTTTTTTCAAAGTTTTTCATATCATTCACTCATATGAAGAAATCCTTCCTTCTCTAACATCAAACCCTCTATTTTATGGCCCAAACATTTGTCAAACAGTGGGTAACAATGCCACCTTAAAAACCTGTCTTCAGAAAACACCCAACATTCTCTTTCATGATCATATGGCTTTTTCAACGAACAAAATCACACCCCAAACATTCCTAGAGGAAACCTTCAGAGATTTTTTCACAATAGTTTTCAAGTGTGCCTACCTATCCGACGTGATATAACATGTAACTCCATGAATATGTATACACTCTATAACATATATCTTTCCAACCTCATGTACTGAGAATGTATCTTGTATGGGTAGGAAGTGTAATACCTTCATCAAATGACCAAAGAAAACCCACACTGCATCATTTCCATGAGGTGATCTAGGTAAACAAGTTAGAAAATCTATAGAAACATTTCCCCATTTCCACCCAGGAATGAAGAAAGTATGTAAAAGACATATAAGACGTGGATGTTCCATCTTCACCTACTGATTGGGGGAACATCGAGTGAAAAAACTAGATATTTCCCATTTTATATAAGTCCACTAATAATAGTGATGTAAATCTCAATATGTCTTGGTGAAACCTAGAAGCACTACCCATAATGAGGCATTATGTTCCCAAATATGCTCCTCTTTGATGTCATCTAAGAGACAAACATTCCCATGAAAGAGGAAGGTCTCATCCTTATCCACTCTCTAAACAATAGATGAATCAATAACCAAGAGACTTTACCGTAGGACTAAACCATTAAGATCAGAAACTTTCCTCATTGTCACCTGTTCCAGAAGAGTATAAGTCTGTGATAAATCTGAGCAGATAGTCTTCCAATGATCCTCTTGATCCTCAATGTTCATTTTTGATAACAAATCAATAAGCTTCCACTCCCCACTAGGTTCAAGAAACACCAATATCCATGTATTTCATCTTAGAGTGTGTACTAAAAAGTTACATTTTCCAAGTATGAAAGTAATCAAAGGATTGTAGATAATCAACCCATATGAATTTCCTTATCTTCAAATTTTGTTGTGTAAATATGTACTTGAGTATTTTGGGATATGTGAATGCAACAAAAATTGTCTTCAAGTCAATAGTGTTTCCAACTGTATAGATAATGAATTGAAATAACTAGCTCAAGATTAGGTGTTGGTTAATTCAGCTAATTAGGCCTCAACTATGAAGGCCCGTTTGCGAAGACTCACTCATCTTGTATCAAAACTGCTCCCAGACCAATACTTGATGTGTAAAAATAAGGAATTTATATTTTTACTGGATCAGGTGGAATCATGATCATCACTTATTTCAATCATCCCTTCAACTCTTGAAATGATTCTTCAAAAGTTTCTAACCATATTAATTTCACACCATAATCCTGAAACCAGTGCTTCCAGGATTGAGCAATCCTATATGAAGTGTTTTTAATACCCATATATCCCCAATAAACTCCATTTTCCAAAGTAGTTCATGGCATTTTCCCAGTAAACAACTACGCTTACTCATTCTGGGTCAATTGAAACTCCTGACTCTGAGATTATATGACCTTGGAAGTGAACTTTTTCTTTCCATAAGTGGAATTTTCTAAGCTTAGCAAAAATATGATGCTCTCTTAGTATATTAAAAACAATATCATATTGGTTATAATGGTCGTTTCAAGAAAAAATACAATAATATTCCATTAATTAAGAATTACACAAATGAATCTTGATGCAGGTAGAAAACCCAATTCATAAGATCCATAAAAACATTTGGTTCATTCATGAGATAGAATTACATCACTAGACACTCATAAAGACCATACATGCTATTGAAAGATGCATGAGGTATGTCAAATGACCTGACATGCACCTGATGATATAATGACCTCAAGTCATCCTTTTAAAACACATTCTCTCCTAATATATGATCTAAGAGGTTGTTTATTTAAGTCCATGGATACTAATTATTCACCATGTCCTGGTTCATCCTTCGGTAATCCAGGACAATCCTGGGGGTACTATCCAAATTATTGGAAAAAAGGTCTGGTGAACCCCAAGGATAAGTGCTAGGGTGTATATATCCTTTAGCCTCTAGATCCTAAAACTATTTTCTAAGATCTAGAATCTCCTTTGGTTCTATCCTATATAAGTAATGGAAACTAGTACTAATCCTAGAACTATATAAACAGTAAACTATACCTCTCGCACTGGATGTAGCTCAAAAAATACTTTAAGGAACACATCCCTAAAATGAACCTCCATAGGTGGTAATACATTGTGTCTTAACCATTGATTATTCATGTAAATACAAGAAATCTCAAGTGTCACACTGTCAGACCCCTGATTCCTGGGTCCTCATCAAGATTCTTGCATATCCCATTCTCCCTTGGGAAGATGCCTACCTCCCTCTAGTGATGTGAACGTCATTATATGATGATAGAATCCAATATGGTCATGATAGGTAACTGACCATTCCATTTCATATGAAAGTAGTCCAAAGGAAGAGATATCTGCCTATCTGAAGGAGAAAATATCTGTAGTGAAAGACAATCTTTATTCAGACACCTAATGAGGTATCAATCATCATCACACCATAGATGTGTTCAATCACATGGAACAGACTCTCCATGTGTTCCTCCAATATAAAAGAGTGATATGTGCCTATTACTAATAGATAATACACTAATGTAGAGGCTAATAGAATAGTACCAAGAATAATAGAAGGTATGTCGATCTAGTCGTCTTGCATAGGGTATGTTTTATGTAAAAGGCGTGTAACATGAACCTGTGTGATATCCTGACTACCCTATGTAATCCCACTTTTTTGCTGAGAATAATGAGTCTATCTACCTTTACCACAACCACCACCTTGGAATGAGTGGCTAGTGGTATTCCAGCTACCTTCATGGTGAGGTACTACTGACCCCACTCCAGAATGTGGAGTAGGTTTAGATCCCCACTCTCTAGGTACTTATGGAAAGGTCCGACAAAAGTGATGAATATTCCCCTTCCCACTACAACCTCTACATTCCATTAGATCGTGTAAATAATGATGTTTCATATGTATTGACTTTCTGTATTGGTTAAATATAATAAATCTTATCATCATGAGGATAATGACTGCTTCTACCCCCATTAGAAAGTTCAAAACATCAGTTTTGACATCTAGAAGAACCTTTTTCTCTCCTCTGGACCTGTGTTGCTGTTTTTCATTCCCTTTAATAAGATTAATAAATATTTTGCTTATCTTGTTAAAATTCTAGAATAACCACTTGAAGGTATGGGCACCAAAACTCTCTGGATCACACCATCGTCTTACCTCAGGTTCCTCATAGTAATGAGGTCTTAGTTGAAAATCTCATAAATAGTAGTTGGCTTGTAATCATTGACCTATGATGGGATGGTGTATGCCATCCGATCCTTGAATCACCACACAATAATATGATCTTCACCTGATTGAGTAGAATAGAAATGATTAAACTCAGTAAAATGAGTAGAATAATCTATAAAATGAATGGCTCCAAACATTAGGTCTATAAAATCTCTATCTCAATCATCCCTCAGAGTCTGTGGAAATAAGTAATCATAAAATATAATTTGGAAGTCTACACAGATCATATCATCATGTTATTCTTCTTGGGTGATAACATCCCGCCATCTCTTAGAAGAATCACATAGTATATAAATAGTATGTTTGTCCATCCACTGTGGAGGCATATCCATATGCTCAAATATTGAATCCATGTCCTCCATCCATGACTCAGAAGTATATGGTCCACTATCACCAAAAGAGGTGGGAGGATGCTGCTGTTGGAACTCCCAAGTGAAGTATTCTATATCTAGGATTGGTCGAGCAATACCTTGAATGTTTTTCATCATATGGAAAACTCTCTCTCAAAATTTCATGTCACTTACCATATCATGAATAATTGGTGGTGTCATATGTGTCATTACTGGGGAGATCAATGGTGGCTCAGGGCCCACAACCTCCGGTGCATGGTCATCACCATTATACTTTCCTTAATAATCTTATGAGACACCTCGACTATCCACTAATAAGGCCAGGTCTGGGTCTAAGTACAATATGATAAAATATAGGTTATATTATATGGAGTGAAAATTTAAAGGTATAGAGGAAAAATACCAATACTTTACAATTAGAATCCTATTTAGTTCTAACCATTTCATTTTATGAGTTTGAATTTCAATTTCAATTTTAATCATTTAGATATATAATATACATATCATGGTCTTAAACCAGTTGGTATAGTACCCTCCACATTGTATAATTGATTAATTAATTTTTCATCAATGATATATGTGCAAAAAACCCATTTATATTAATATAGGAACTTTAATTAATCCAATTATATTATTTCTACAAGAAATGTCGTAATATTTTCATATATAACAACCAGTCACTAACCATATGTAGTAAGAAAATTCATGAAGAAAAAAAACATGAAATGGAAAAATGCATGGCCTATTGGTCTTATTGATCCTAGGATGATTCATATAATTACGTGCCCTCATTTCATCGAGACATGGTAAAAGAAATCCCATTTCAATAACACCAACAATTAGAACATCATATGACATGTGTGTCAACCCATGGTGAAGTCGTACCAACTATAATAGGAATTACCAATAATTATTATACCATATCCTAGGTAATTTGGTTTATTTGTATATATGGGATAACTATAATTAGGCATATGCTTATTACCAAATTCCATTACCTCCTTGTCTCTTTTCTAATATCTAAACATTAATTTAAAAGGAAAAAGGCCATTATGATACCAATTTGTAACTTCCTAACCCGTGATCCACTTAAACTATTCCCTTAGCTGGTGGGTCACATGGCTTGAAGAATGCCTCCAAGTGAAACCGAGGCCACTTACTACCAGTTAGGTTCCAAAATGGTAAAATAGGGAGACTATAACCACATTTCAGCTAGAATAATAAATATAATAAAAAAAAGAAAACAACCGAAGCATAATATAAAAAGACACAATAATGAAAGGAAAAACAAACCACCATAGTGAAATCATATAAAACATATGGAATAGTGTAAATGATAAAATAATTATAAACTATGGAGGCATAAATAACCAATAATCAATGGTAGTATCAAATTCTAATAGGCTGAGTCATATATAATGCTGTCATGGAATGCTGATATAAAAAGGGGGAAATATGGGATAACTATATGCAATATGATATAATTTTTTTTTTCAAAAAGGGAATAGGAATACTCCATTAGCATATCAAGAATATGCCCAATCATCTACTCCCATGTTCTATACTATAAGAAAAAATAATCAAGAATCTATAATACATAGCTTTCTCTTATCCATACCTACATACATATAATCTACTTGGGTACCAAAGGTAGCCTGAGTCGTGTGTGATATAAAATCAGAATAGACCACCACCAATAGTGTCTAGAGATAACACAATAAGTGTACATATAAATGGAATTGTGTTAGTATAAATGAATAATAATCAATTCTATAAATAAATAAATAACAGCTAGATCAGGTTCCTAAAGGACACATAGAAGATCTAAATGCTTCAACTCAATATGATATATGAGTTTTATTAGAAACCATAATTATATTTATATATATAGAAATAATATAAATATAGTATAGTCATATAATCTATCCTCTTATAAAAACTAAGTATGTAATGGCCAGACCCGAAGCCTAGTGCCTACGCATTACATTGACATGATTACAAAGAATAAAATCTTGAAGGACTGATTCATTGATCATTCTTAGAAATGAAGATTACATACATGATACCCATAATAAATTGGGGAAATATAAAATAAAAACATGATATATAATAAAATGAAATAAACAACATCCTTTAAACTCATTCAAAGGTTTCCTTTTCATAACTTGGGGAATGGAAACATAATAAGGGTGAGATAAAATGTTTATTAAGTGTATGTAAAATAGAATAACCAATGAAAGAATGAGAATAAATTAACATTTCAAGGTAAATAAATGATAATAAATTCCATTTAAATCACTGGATAATGAATAATTGATATGTCAAGGTAAGAAACATAAAATACACACCATTTTATCATTAAATTGAGAATAAAATACAACCATTGATTTTAAAGTATGAAAACATCATGAATAATAAAAATGATAAATCAAATGTCTATGAAGGAAATTCTTAATTATTGGGAATCATGTTTATGGAATGTGAAAACCTATACTATTAATATATATCCACCATAGAGTTCAAACCTAAATGTAGATTTTTTTTAATTTGGCCAACTTATTTGTATCAAGAGAACATATCGATGCATCAAAGGGATATATAGAGTCCAAGACAAAACCATAATTGTATTTACAAAGGATTAATTATATATAGAAATTAATTTAATCAATAGAAAATATGCATTATCAAATATCCATATTGAATAAATTATATGGAATACAAAAAATTCCCTAGTTAAACAAATAACTATCAAAGTGAAAACTGAATGTAAAAATAGTATATGATTTTAGAAATAATAATATCCATCTTCCAAGAATGTAGATATTTAAATTATTAAAATAACGTTATTATTTACAGATAAAGTTAACAATCACAAATAATGTGAGATTTTAAATACAATCATTAAATACACTCTTGAGGAGAATAACCTTTAAACATTCCAAGGTCTCCCACACCACTTCCAGACATTTGAATCATAATATATATTAAGGAATAACATTAAATGAAACTTATAATATCATGATTATAAGTATATTAATTATATAACATGTCATAGGGTAGTATATATACTATATAAAAGTAAAGTGGTTCATAACAAAAATAATTTTTAATGGAATGTAAATTGAGATGAAATCCCTTACCCAAAATTTCATTTTCTATGAACATCCTTTAAAATATTATATAATAGTTTTAAGAGTGTTAATAACTTATTATAGAACCATATTCATATTTATATTATCATATATTATCTTCTTATTATATCTTATTGCCTATTTGATAGTAATCCTTTATTATTTTCACTATTCTGAGTGTTCGTTGCCTAGTTTTTTCGAGTAAGATTTATCTTTTTTACGTGTTATTATTATTAATTAGATCACGGTTTCAACATATAAATAATTTAAAACATGATTTAAAAATTATATATATTTATTATATTTTTATTTCTAATAAACCATTATATTTTGAGAAAGGAGATGAAATTCACCATTCATGGAGACGGTAGGCCGTACGTACGCATGAATGCTACATTGATTTCATTTTATTATTAAAAGAGTGATAACTAAATGATAAATATAAATATTTTAACACCATAATAATATTAATTTCCAATATTTCACATATTGTTTTTAAAATAATCCTTAATATGTTCCATATATATCTTGAACCAACCAAATCTCTTTGAGGAGGAGGCAGTCCAGACTTTTATAGATGATGTTATCATATTTACGCAAAATGGAAAGTATAAAGGTAAGTGTTATAAAATAATTTTAAATGGAAAAAGTAATAATAAATATCATATATGTCATATATTAAAATATTTTCGATCATAATTTCCACCATTTTAGGTGGTAAAGGAAAAATGATCAACTTTCCTTCATGAGGTGGTAGTTTGCCATACACAAGAACGGTAAGTTCGTTACACATTATGTATAATTGGATTTGAGTGTAGGCTTAAAATTTAACAATAAACATACTAGTATAATTATTATAGTGGTTTTGTTATATAAGGAGAGTTTGTGTGGTGGAAAATAGAAATAAGACCATTGGGCTTGAGGGAAGATGTTACCTCTTCTTTGGGTAACTCTTTTTGGATTGCACCAAAGGGATTCCTTGGATAAATTTATGAAAAGAAGATTCCTCTAGGATGATTATTTGTCTATTGAGGAGCTATTTGGGAATTTGTTGATCTATCCAAAGTGGATTGAGATGTGTGAGGAAGTGGGAGGCTTGAGTGCCTCTTTATAGTGGAGGAGGAGTGACACTCTTGTAAATTTTGGAAAAGGAAATTCCACCCACATATTTGACATTCAAAGTGGTTCCAATAATTGACTAAATTTTATTCAAGTGTTTATAGGGTATATATATGTACAAAAACATATTTTGGACAAATTTATAGGTTTTTTTTCTCTTAATTTTAAGGTTTAGTCCTTTATTAAGATTAATTTTACCTTAAGCAATGTAACTAATTTTAATCACTTTCCCTAATCATTTTTGAAAAAAACTAAGTTGAAATTATTAGATATTATAAATTATTCTGATTCCAAATATGGAATCTGTTTTACCATCTTCCAAATATATAACTGGAATAAATTTATACAAAATTAATCATGTTGACTGACAAAAATGATGGGTTTTAAAGTAAAAACGTTTTAATGTTTGCTATGTTTCTATATCCAAATTCAATGTTAAATTGAATAAAATGACATAAATTAGACTAATTTATAAAAAAATCAATCTAATTAAACTTCAAAACCATTTGAAAATATAATTTGACTTTATAAATAAAGTATACCGAAAATAATTTTGGAATTAAAATTATTTATTCTTATATATTCATTAAAAAATGAATCCTCAATGAAAAATACCAAAAAATAATCCTAACATAATTTTTATATACTGATTTAAAATATTAAGTGTTTTTTTGACATCTAATATTTATTGAAGTGTCAAAAATTTCATTTAAAATAAGTTCCCTTTTAAAATGTGGTAACAATGCCATAATCAAAATATTGATTTTCATATAAAATATTGAGTTTTTTTCTTTTATAATAGTAATTATATTAGATTAATGTAAAAAATATTTTATAGAATTTATATTATATAAATTTACAATATAAAATATCTAAAAGTTGTATAATTTGATTGAATTTTCAAAATGTGACTAAATTGTGATTTTTTAAATCAGGCATTGTTTGTATTGCAATGTATCAACGAATTTAAATTTATTCTAAAATGAAAAATTTGGTAAAGTATTGTGGTGAAAAATAATTCCCTCATTCAAAATATTTTCCCTCTAAATATTAGGGGTATTACCCTTAAAAATATTTGGGTATTTTTCCTTCATAGAATCATATAGTTCCCATGTTTCTTCTTCCATTTTGTAATTTCCCCAGAGTACCTTTACTAGATGAGTCATCTGATTCCTCTATAATTTTTATATGGTATCAATAATCAGGATAGGTTCTTCAAAATATGAAAGGTCAGGTTTCAAATATAGAACATTAGATACAAGAACATTCCTAGGGTCTGATATGTACTTTCTTATCATAGATATATGGAATACATTATGTACCTTTGAGATATTTGGTGACATTTACAAATAATATGAAATAAATTCAACCCTTTCAAGAATTTAAAAATTTACGATGTACCTGGGACTCAATATCCCTTTATTATCGAACTTGATAACAAACATTCATGGAGATACTTTCAAGGAAACATGTTCTGTTACCTGGAACTCTAAACCTTTCCTCTAATTATCGGAATTGATATTTTTCCTACTTTGATATGATATAATATGAGTATAAGTTTCCTTTACCTTTATAATATTCTCTTTTAAAAGTTCTGGGTCTACGAGTCTCCTTTCACCAACTTCATTCCAAAAATTTAAAGTACATCATCTCTTTCCATATAATGCTTCTTATGATTCCATTAGAATACATGAATGTAAATTTTTATTATAGAAAAAATATACCAAAGATAATTAATGATACCACATCCCTTGAATATTGAGTGAGAATGAACTCGAAATGTCTTCCATTTTTTGAATAGTCCTTTTAAACTTTCCATTAGTTTGAGGGAGGAAGGAAATGCTCAACAGAAGGCCAGTATTGAGAGAATTCTAAGTAATTATCCATAATTTCAGTGTAAAATGAGGATATAGATAAGAAACAACAGATAGAGGTACACCATGTTATAACTTCATTAATATATATCCTTTAAAGGCACTCAAGTTTCAGTTCTTATCTTATGGGAAAAATTAATAAATTTTTTAGGTGATCAACAATAACCTATATTGCGTCATTCAGCCTAGATGTATTTAGTAGTCCCATAAAAAAGTCCATAGTAATATCATCCCATTTACACACATGTATAGGAAGAGGTTACAAAAATATTTTAGGATACTACCTCATAAATTTCACTTATTGAAAGAAAAACATCTGGACACAAAATTACTAATTTCCTATGTCATGTTATCCCAGATAAATGTTCTTTCAAGTCTATGTGCATATTTGGGATACCTGGTTATATTAAGACATTTGAGCTAGGAGAATCTTCCAACAACCCCCTTTTTATATCAGTTATATATGAAACACAAAACCTCTTTCCAAATTTTATAACACAATATTAACACGCAAAATATGATAATTTTTCTTTTTTGTGACTTTAATTTTATTCTAGAAGTTATCATCATCAGATTAAGAATTATTTATCCTCTATAATAAAGTTTGGTTTTCAAAAATTTAAAAAACTATTGTTGTATCCCATTCCTTAAAAATTCCCATATCCAAATTTACTAGATCCAAGAATATATGACTTTTCTCAATACTCATTTGGGTTAGAAATATATGATCCATCCTAATAAATGCATCATTTACCTTAGTTTCCATCCCTGGGTGGTAGTTCATTGTGAAATCATAATCCTTGAGTTAATCGAGACATCGCCTTTGTCTCATGTTGAGCTATTTCTAAGAGAAGAAGAATTTCAGGCACTTATGATCCATGTATATCTCACATGATTTTCTATATAGATAATGGATCCATATTTTCAAAGTGAATATTATATCTTTTAACTCAGGATCATGTTTTGGATAGTTCCATTTGTGAGTCTTAAATTTCCTTGGTGTATAAGCAATAACACTGTCTTTTTCCATTTGAACACAATCAAGTCCATTCTTCAATGAATTACTATATATGAAAAACCCATCACATACAGATGGTAATGTCTAAATCATATCATTAAATAATGTTCTATTTAGTTCATAAAATAATTATTCACATTCCTTTGTTCAAACAATTTTAACTCCTTTACATGTAAGATTAGTTAACGAGTTAGACAATCATGTAAAATTATGAATGAATCACTGAATGTAACACTCCAAACCGATGAAAATACATACCTCGATTATTCTTATTAGTGTAAGACATTCTCTGACGACATTTTTTTAGGATCAACTAATATTCCAACCCTGGAAACAATATAACCAATAAAAGAAACTTCTTGAATAGATAAATCACACTTACTAAATATCCCACATATCTCTTCCCTTATAATAGTCTTAATAATTATTCAAAAGTGATTATCATGTTCCCCATAGATTTTATAATAAACCAAAATTTCATTAATGAATATCACAACAAAATCTTCATGAGATTCATTGAATACTATGTTCATTAGTTTTGTAAAAATAGAGGGTACATTACTCAATCCAAATGAAATTACTATAAACTCTTAATATCCATACCTCATCCAAAAATATATGTACGAAATGTATTCATTCTTTTCACACAATTGGTGATACAAAATATGAAGATCAATCTTTGAAAAATATTGGGCTCCGTGAAGTTGATTCAACAAATCATCAATGTATGGTAGAGGATACTTGTTATTTAATGTAATTACATTGATTTAACTTTAATGAATGCACAAAGTAATTGATCCATCATTCATCTTAATGAATATAATAAAGGCTCCCTAAGGTGAAATTATAGGAAGAATAAATAAATTATTACCCAAATCCAATAGTTGTTTCTTTAACTCTACTGATTACACATTTTCTATTCTATTGGGAGTCTTTGATATTTTCCTTGAACTACGGACTAAATCTATAGAAAACCCAACTTCATACTCTTTGTTATATCAAGGAAATTACTCCGGAAATACATTAATGTATTATTGTAAAACATGTACATCCTAAATTTCAAGATTAAATTATTTTCAAATATGTGTTGTTTTATATTATTCCCTAATAATTACATTCAACAGAGTTACTAGGGGTTAATCAAGACAAGAATTAGTTGAGGATGCTTCTTCCCTAAAGATAAGTGATTCTACATCTTCCTCATAAATCATAATTTCATTATTTTGTAATAAATTTATGCCTCATATTTTGAGATTTAATCCATGTTGAGAAAAATATCAATGTCAACCATAGGTATGATAACAGGGTTAGCAAGTAAAACATGTTTATGTGTAATAATGAGAAATAAAAGACACATTTTTTTCTTGAAATTATACTTCCCTTATGAGTTTTGACTAAAATATCCTTTATTAAATGACAAGTGAAATGTCTAATTTTCATTGAAAAAATGGGTAAATATAAAAGGGTTAAATGATCCATAATCATATAATTAATTCGATAATTTTGAAGAAAGGATTAATGTACCTACCTTTATATCATTTAGTACATCTACCTCCACTATAGTGATCGCATAATCATGGCCATGTCCCCTTGTCCAATTCTATAATGAATTACTTAGATACATGTGAAATTCATTTACATAGTTCCACATATCTCTATGGTTAAATAATTAGATAGTATTGTTTACCTTCTTCCCTTTATAATGATGAGCCTGGTTACCCCTATCCCCTAACTTATAACAAACTCTTAGCCCCTTCAAACATTTCCCAAGGTCCTCTATCCATATTTTTTACAAGGAGGAAAAGGTTGAGTTTTTTTATTCGTTAGAGATGAATTCCATTTTTCATGGTACTTATATGGTATATTATTCTATTAGTTTCCATTGAATATGTTGGTTCTTGAAAATTCCTTCTTCATTTTTATAGAACATGAAACTATTTCTTTGTATGATGATTTTTTTTAGAAACGAGTTCCATTCAAAAATTTTTATTAGGATATCAAAATAACTTGTAAATCTTGCACTCCATATTTTGTATATAATCTGTAGCATACCTAGATAAACTTTTAAAGGAATCTTCATAATCTAAAATAATCTCTTCTTACGTTTTCTTTAATCTATGGAACCTACTATTTATTTCAATTTGTTGATCATGAGGGTTGTATTTATCGAATAATGTCTCATTAAGGGTTCTATATTCCATGGGTTCTATTTATTCTTCCTCCCTAGTATTTTGGATCAAGGTACACTATTAATCAGCATAAACTTTCAAGCAATCGACCATATTTTCAACCTTTTTCATTTCACAACATCTAAAGAAAAAAATATCTTATTTAGAGACTTGATCCATTTCTTAGCTACAATTGGATTAAAATTCCCACTAAATGATGGGGTATTTTATAATGCAAAGTGATCTTGCGTATGATATTATCTTTTTGGAATAGGTTTATCCATTCAAGAAACGTTATTTTTCATAACCAGATTAAGTCTCCCTAATATAGCCATAATTTTACCTATTTGAATATGAGCTGTATTGGCTTCTTCAGTAGGTAAATCTATTCATTTTACATGAGTATTGACACCATTCTCCCTTACTGGTGAAATTTCTAAAAATTTGATATACTGTATTATTCATAAAATAATAATGTATAATTCCAAATATATTGAAGCATATGACATGAATTTATTCATTGTAAATCCAAGAATCATAAACATTGGTTTATTTAGGAACATATTTAGTTCTAAATCGTTTATAATAGTTTGTAAATAAAATGAAAATTATCCTAAGAGTCTCCCCTAAGAGTTTCACACTAGGTGCACAGTAAGGCCCAATGTCATGTACCAGGTTACACTGAATAAGGAAAGATACACATTTTCAGAGGTTTTACTCCTCGGTTCACCTATTCCAGAATAATTTCCCCTTACAGTATCCAGATAGTGATATATATATAGGAATACACACATAATCTATACCTTACTGAAATTATGGGATGTTATTATATAGTTATAAAAAATGTAAATATATGGGTTATGTTTAATAATATATGTCCTCTAAATATAGTTTCCAAGGTTTCTACTAAAAGTCCTTTAGTAAAAACAATAATTCTACTACCCTAGAAGCCTAGAGTCGATTCATTATTTTATTACATTGTAATGATTAGTTGGATTCAAATCCTGACAGAAAACTAATTTAGAAGTCTTGTAATGCCATATTACATATATTATACCCTAAATATATTGGTGAAATAAAATTATAAAAACATTATACATAAAAAAATTAAATAAAGATCATCCTTGAAAATCGTTCAAATTAATCCTCTTCATAAACCATGAAAAAAAAACATAATAAGGGTAAAATCAAATGATAATTAAGGGTATGTAAATCAGAAGAAATATTTAATCATTAAAAATAAAATAACATGGAAAGGTAAATAAATAATAACACATATCATTAAAATAATGATATAATTCACAATCAAAACGAAAAGGTAAAAAACTGAAAAATAATAAATTTAATCAATAAACATTGAATGAAATGCATCCATATATTTAATCATTTGAAAACATCATGGTTAGTAACAATGATAACTAAAATATCTATGAAGTAAATTACTAATTATTAGAAATCATTTCTAAGGCACATGATATCCTAAATACTCAAGATGCATCCTCTAGACAGTTTCAAACTATCGGAAGAAACTATTTAATTTGGCCAACATATTTTCCTCATGATAACTTTTCAATGCATCGAGGGGCTATATAATGCTTGATACCCACCATTAATTTCATGTACAAATTATTACTCACATCAAATAATTTATTTAATCAATATAAAATATTCCTTATCAAATATTTTAAGAGAATAAAAGATAGATATTATCAATAATTCCCAATTAATCAAATAACAGTCAAAGTGATAACCGTATATAAAAATGGTATATAGTTTAGTAAATAATAATATCCATTACACAAGAATGTGTAAATTTAAATGATTAAAATATGGTGATTTTTTCAATATATTGTTAAAAATAAAAAATAATTAGATATTTAAAATATAATATTTAAATACATTCTTGATGAGAGTGATCTGTACACATTTCAAAGTTCCCCATACCACAGTGAAACATTTAAATTTTAATATATATGAAGAAAAAAATTAAATTAAACTTATAATATCATGTGAATAATTATATTTATGATATAAAATTTCAAAGGGCATTATATAAACCATATAAATGCGAAGTGGTGTATAGCGACAAATAAGTCTCAATGGAAAGTAATTTTTTGATGAAATCCCTTAACATGTGTTTCAATTTATGGGAACATGATATAACCTCATGTATAATTGTTTTTTGAGTGTTAATAAATTAATAATGAAACATATTAATGTTTATAATTTCATATATTATCTTATTATAGTTTCGTCCTAACCGTTTGATAACAATCATTCATTATTTTTCCTACTTCTGGTGTTAATTACACAGATTTTATGTATGTCTCAACATGTTACTAGAAATTATTATTAATTAGATATTGGATTTATTATCTACATAATTTAACCATGATTTAAATATCATATATATATAGTATATATTAATTTATAACAATAAATTATATTTAGAGATAATAAATGAAATGCATCGTTCAAGGCAACAATATGCCGTATAAATGCATGAATTCTACATTCATTTCTTTGTCGTATTAAAAGAGTGATAAGTAAATGATACATATATACATTATAAATAATGTATAATATTAATTTCAAATTAGTCATGTAGTTTTATTAAAATCATCATTAATACACTCCATGTATAGCATGAACGAATCACATCACTTTGAGAAGGCGGTAGTCTGCACTTCAACAAATGACGTTATCATATTTACATAAAAATAGTTAGTATAAAAGTATGTGTCATAAAGGAATTAAATAAAAAGTATATAATAAGTATCATAAATATCATATAAAAATATAGTTGTCATCATAATTACCACCATGATAGGTGGTAAAGGAAAAATAAACAACTCCACTTCATGAGGTGGTAATTCACCATACACAAGAACAATAAGGTTGTTACCCATTAGATAGAAGTGTGTGTAAGTTTAGATCAAACATTAAACATAACAACATATCAATATATTACAAATATTGGTATTTTTATATATTAATGTAATTATGAGAGTTTAGGCAGTGGATAATGAAAATAAAACTAAAGAGTTTAAAGAAATAGTTTACCTATTCCATGGGTAACTCCTTTTGTTTTGCACCAAAGGGATTCCTTGGATGGATTTATGAAAAAAGTGAGGATTACAGGGTGAAAATTGGGATTTTTAGGATCTATTTATGAATATATTTAATGATACAAAGTGTGTTGGGTGGTGTGATGAAGTGAGAGGCTTGAGTGTTGTTTTATTGTGGAGGAGGAGTGACACTCTTGTATATTTTGGAAAAGGGAATTACACCCACATTTTTACCATTTAATGTGGCTCAAATTGTGTAAAAATAGATAAAATTGAGTATATGGTATAAATATGGCTATATAATGTATTTTTGAAAATTTTCTAGTTAAGTTGGGGCCTTAAGTTTAAATTTTTGTCTTTTGTTAAGCTTAATTTTTCCTTAATCATTACAATTAATTTTAATCATAGTAACTAATATTTTCTTTGTAAAAAAAGTAATTTGATCAAATTTGACATTATAAGATATTATGATTCCAAATATTGAATCAATTTTACCAAATTAAGAATATTAAGGATCATAAATTAATTTAAAATTAATCCTGCAGACGGGATGACTATGTAGGTTTTTAAAGTGAAAATAATTAAAATCATTATAAGTTTTTATATCCTATTTCATAGTTAAATGGATTAAAATGACCTATATTTGAATAATTTATAAAATATTAATCTTTTTAAAATTTAAAAACATTTAACAATATAATTTAACCTAATAAATAAATTAGATGAAAAATTAATGTGGATTAAGAGTCATTATTTTGTAACTATTCATTAAAATTTTAATCTTCAGAGAAAAACACCAAAAAAATTATAATAACCTAATTTTAATTTTCATATTTATAATATTAAGATTATTTATTACCTATAACATTTATAAAGGTTCCTTAAATTTGATTTAAAATAGGTTATCTATTAAATGGCAGTAAATGTACTTTAATTAAATTTTTATTATTATGTGAAATATAGTATTTGTTATTACCTTATGACTATATAATTTGTCATATGAATGTAGAAAAAATATTTTATTGAATTAATAATATACAAATTTACTATATAAACTCTCTAAAAGAGTTATAATTTATTAACTATGAAAAATGTGACTAAATGGTGTTTTTTTAAATCGAGTGTTGTGTGTATTGGAATGCTATAAAAAAATTTATAGTTATTATAAAATAAAAATATGGTAATGTATTTTGGTGATGAAAAATTTATTTGATGATTTAAGGTTGAATATTACAAGATACTAGGTTCTGGATAGACCTAGGGAGTAACTCAAACAACTATAACTAGTCTAACGAGCTATAGACTCTAACATGAGTATGTGCTTGGAATCTCATAATTAATGAGAGACATCATGCTCAACACTTGAGATTGGTGGAGTGTGAAATCATGATAAACAACCTAAAAAGATGAATTTTTATTGTTATTCTAATAATAAATATAATATTATAATGGTGAAAGATATCATTCTCAACACCCGGTGTAAGGGAAAGTGAATCTTTATGCTCAATAAGTCCATTAACCATTGTCCATGTAACACGCCGAGTTTTTATGGGCCTTTTTTTGATTGAATTAATTTTCATTGATTTATTGAACTAAAATAAGTGATAAATTACTTTCACACAACACATAATCAGAATACATAACATACTACACCAACTTGAAATACGTTACACACAACACTGACTTTGAGTACGTTACATGTAACATTGATTTTCTTTAAAACTTCTTTCTTTATAATTATTTAATAAAGATAGTTATAACCTATACATTAAACCTGGTAATTTAAATAGTAATAAATAATTTTAAAATAGTTTTTATAATGGGTTTATATAAATTGAATATATTGATAGTGAAAATATTTTTTTTGGTAAAGTATTTATATATTTTAAAATACTATTTTCAAAAAAGAATTGTTTTTGTCTGTCTATGGAAAATAATAAAAATAATTTTTGAAAAATTTAGAAATTGAATTTTCTAAAATAGAATTAATTTTAGAATTTAAAATTTCAAATTATCTTAAAGTTAATTTTTTGTATTTTTTCTGAGAAACTACATTTTTGGATGAATAGTGAAAAATACTGAAATTTAATTCAAAATTATTTTTTCATATAATTTATTTATATGGTTAAATTAAATTCTAAATTTGTTTGAAAGTTAAATTATATCATATTCATATAAAATAATCCAATTTATGTTATTTGAAGCAATTTCACATAAAAATTGGATATAAAAACATAGAATTTTTTTGATCATTTTTACTTTAAAAATCAGCATTATCATCCATTGTGTGCGATTAAATTTAAAATAATTTTAGATAATTATGTAATTATAATTTGGAAAAATGTATTCCAAATTTCTAATCAGAATAATTTATAATATATAATAATTTAAACATAGTTTTTGACCAAAAATATTAGTGAAAGTAATTATAATTAATTTCAATGATTAAGGTAAAATTATGCTTAATAAGGGACTAAACCTTAATATTATGGGCCAAAAATGATTTATCCAACATTAAAAAACTATTTTAAGGAAATTATTAAGCTATTAAACTTCAATTATTGGGTCTTTTTGGTTTTAGAAGGTTTCTAGGTAAAAACATGGGTACAACAAACATGTTTTTAAAAATATCATGTGAGTCCTTTTCCTCCACTATAAAAGGATATAAAATACCTCCCTTACTCACACCTTTAAAAAAATATACCCTTAGACATGATCTTAATAATAAACCTCCAAACAACCCTAACCTCACCCTTGAATCCACTCTTTGGAAAGACAATAATCCAAGGAACCACTTTGGGGAAAACCAAAAAGGAGTTACCCAAAGAAGAGGTAACATCCTCCCTCAAGCTCCCTTATCTTATTTTCAATCTCCACACCCTTCACTATAAATATTTCATGATTATAAAAAAGTATCAGTATCCTAAATATACTGATTTTTTATTCTAAGGTTTTTAACTTAAACTACACACACTTCCATCTAATGGGTAACGAATATACTATTTATGTGTATGACGAACTATCTCCTCATAAAATGAAAATTGTTTGTTTTTTCCTTTACATCATTTAAATGTAGGGAATTATTATAGAAATTATGTTTATATATTATATATATGATAATTCTTATGTATTTATGGTACTTCAATTATCTCAAAACACATATATGTATACTTTTCATTTTGTGTTAGTATGATGATTTCATTTGAGAATGTGTGGACCACCGCTCCCTCAACGCGTTGTGATTCATTTACACAATACATAGAATGAATTAAGAATGGGTTTAGTGAAAAAATATGATAAATATGATATAATAATTATACTACACTAATTTTATATATTCAAATATATAAATATTTTTAATTTTCTTTTTTTTCATTAAATACGACAATAAAACAGGAACAACATAATGTGTACGTATGACCTACTATCTCCATGAAGGGTATATTCCATTTAAAACTTATATATTATATATATTATTATAATACACATATAATAAATATAAATAATATTTATACAAAGTATTTTTAAATAATTATTTATGTATTAGGACCAAAGATATAACAAATTAGGACACATGTAACGAAAAAGGAAGATATTACATGAAGTGAAACCTTAACATAGAATTGATAACATGTGGGTAATATTAAATCATAATAAAATAATTTATGGTATTAGATATAATAATATGGTTTTGTGATATATTTATAATAAACTTATATTTATCATACTGGAAGTTTGAATGAGTACAATGAGAGTCAAGACACAATGTAAGGGAATTTCATCTAATTTTTTTTATATCCATGAGATAGATGACATATTCCCCACTATTTTATTTTACATGGTGTATATAATTCCCATTAATTTATTATATGATTAATATTACTAAATCTATGGGTATTTAAATGTCTATTATAATATATTTATTCTATTTATTTTATGTTTCAAAAGTTACCAAATCAGTAAGATAGTTTTGTATCAATTTTACTTCTTTGAGACCAGTGTTTTGTTATGCACGAAAACTGTTTTTTGAGGTGTATATAATTAAATTTTACATGTTATATGATGAATATAATTATTTTAATGATATTTTATTCTTCATTTAATTTTTTTTCTTACATGTAGTGTATGATCCCATGTTACCATTTGGTATGATTGTGGTGAAATAATATCATCATTATCTAGATTATTTATGATTCCGCTTCTATTGATGAAATATTATGATCCCAATATAAAGAAAAATATTGAATTTATTTATTAAATTTTTATTCAAGTTATCACCATTTATTTGTACCATTTTCTAGTCTTTGGTACTTATAATAATAATGGAATTGTTTTTAAGGAAAATATGATCGTATTTTCTTCTTTGGTTGGAAATCTGTTTTATTTCAAAAACCATGTTTTAAAAAATGTCTTAAAATGGTAATTTAAGACCATTTTAAAGGAACAATTATTTTAAAAATCATTTATTATTTTTGAAGATATTTTAAAAAGAAAATGGTTTTAAAAAATGATTTATGTTTTAAAAAGTGTTTTTCAATGCAAAAAGAAACTTTTATCAAAAAATAATATTATAGATCCTTTAAAATTATTTCCCATCTAAGATGAAATCCATTGGTGAAACTAATGAAATTATTGGGAAATGATTAGTTATCACCATTATTATTCAGTCTCTGAATTTTATATGTTTTTATGCCGTGATTTTTATGAAACTAGTATCTATCTCATGGGGTATATGATTTTGAAACCTACTTATTTTCAAAATTTATGATTGTAATGAAATTATTATGATACCTATATCTTTTCCCATCAGTTATGATATTATTACAAGATTATAATACCAATTTCATTTCATGGGTAATTATATGATTTTTAATGATCTTTTGGGACATGTATGTATGATTTCATTATGATATGGGTGGGACCTATATCTACCTCCAATAAATTGGGTAAAGATTTATATCTCATAAGATAGTATATAATGGTCTTCAGAGTGAACCTTTACTAATAAGATGGCCATGAGAGTGAACCATGAATACGAATATGGTATTAGGACTGAACTCATGATACAAATATGGACATGGGAATGAACCATGACTACCAATATTGTATGGGGAGTGAAATAAATATATTAAGATGGTCTTTCTAGAAATAACTTGACAACTACATAATTAATTTTATATGATTAAGTGTTTGATAGAATTCCATATTTTATTCTTATCTTATGATTTCATGGATCATGTTATTTATTTCCATATTATTCATGACTTATGAAATATCAATACTTATTCACAATTCATTTATTAGTTCTTTTATATGCAGCATATGATCTTCTATTTTCATGATCGTGTTATCATATCCTTATGCTCATGATTATTCTTACATATCTTTATTTTTTACCTTTACTACCTATCAGAGATCACCATTTTTATGGATCCTTCCTGAGGTTATAAAGATATTTATTTATTATATTTCAAAGAAGGTTAATATTTAAGAAGAACCTTGTGGGAGATAATGTAGGCCACTTATGTACCAATTTTTATGTTTCTATGTTTCTAAAGGCACTAGAGTAATATGAACTTAGGGAATCTATTTGTATAATGTTTTAATTTTTCCTATTAAGTTTTATAATGTTACTATATGAAAAGATATGGATTCTATAGTTGGTATTATAGAAAGAGTTTTGTTAAGATTTGGAAACTTAGATGAGAAAAAAATTAGCGATAACCCAAAGGGCATGCCTAAGGATAACTCTAAAGATAATGAAAAGTAAAGAAAGATGTCCTAGAATTTTGATAAAGGATAAAGCAAGTGGGTTCCTAGATATACATCTGTTTATGGATACTAAAAGTTTATGTGGCTGTAGAATATATTTACCTACGGGTAATAACAATGATAAGGTGTGTCAGGCCTGACTCGGCATAACGTGGTACCTGATAATGGGCCTGACTACACACCTGGTTTGACACTCCTAGTGGATATTCTTTTGGAATTCAAAAACACTTCAAAAACCACCATGAATGATTTAAATATAATTTGGATATCAATTACCTAGTATATACCTAAAGTGTAATGTATTACTAAATAACTCATTATTTAGACATCCTATACATGGATTTTTATGATTATGTGGTTCCCCACTATGATAACTATTTCTTACTGTATGTTTTTAGATTTAGTCAATGGTTGGAACCTGACGGAACCAGATTAATAGTGACTGCGATGGACAATGAAACAATTTTCTGATAGTGAAAAAAATTATATGGGTGTCGGAATGAAAAATCATGTTTCTATGATCACATATATTTCTAAAGCAATAAATGATGGTGGACTTCCAAATGAGAAATGAAGGGAACACCACTCTCTTGAGTCTTTATTGAGGCAATACCCATCTTATTTCAGAGGGTCTTTTGATACACTTGTTTCTGAAGAATAGATAAATTCTACTAAAAATATATTCACCATTATATAGTGTTTGGAGGATGAGAATGTCTTTTTGGCTATTTATCGGTTAGAAGGACAAGTGGACCAATGGTGGACTCTAGTCAAGAATACGAGGAAGAAATATGAAAACGAATCCATGGATTGGGATGAGTTCAATAAATTATTTTTCAATAATTAAATTCCATGAATTCTTTGTACCATGATATAGAAAATGTTCCATGAGTTAAAAAAAAGGGATGATAAATCTATTGGCTCCTAGAAGGATAATTTCAAAAGACCTGCGAGGTATGATTCAGGAATTAACAATCAACCTGAAAGTAAAGTTGATATGTTTTTAGTGTCTCAAATCCATGTGTCATAATGGTGTTTTCCTTAATAGAATTTAGTATCTACAAAGATATTTTAAATTGTGAAATCAATATTTAAATAGAGGTTTGAGTCACATAGAAATATTAAGTTCTTGACAGGAAAAAGAAGAAGGAGTTTAAACGGAAATATAAAAACCATGAAGAGAAAAAGATAATATTACCTTTATTCTCTAAGTTGGGTAAGATGAATGGATGAAATATAATTAAGGGGTATAATAAACGTTTTAAGAGTTTAAGGGAAATACATTGAGAGTTTTATTACTGAAGTGATGGGATGAAGTTAGTTAATAGTGTGAATGGAGAAAAAGAGGCACAAAATGAACCTCCCCCACTTCAGTGCTACAAGTGTATGGAGAATGTGTGTTATGATAATGAGTGACCAAACCCAAGGTATGGTTATTATGGTAGTCATTAGAAGCATCATAAGCCGAGGAAAAGGGGAAATATCAGGTAATTTCTATTTCTAATGAGGGGTGTGATAACGATGTGCTGAAATGTACTCTTGCCATCAACTCTAGAACTTCTAACATGTTATTTGATTTTGTATCTAAATACTCTTTCATATCTAAAGAATCTTGTTCACATTGTTAATATTCTATATAAATGATTATATGTGGAATTATTAGTGAAAAATACTAATAGTACGATGATTTCATCCCATGTCAATGATTCCTCTCTAGTTGACGTTTTTGGGAATGTGCTTCCATAAAATCTGGTCATTCTTCTTTCAATTGAATTTAATGTCATATTAGGATTGGATTGGATTTATCTGCATAAATCCCACGTCAACTATTGAGTAAGTGAAGTTACTTTTGATATTTCAAACACTCATATGATATTCCATCAAAGTAATTATAACTCTGAATTTCTTGTGGATATTACATGTTGTGTATGGGTCCTAATTCCAATTCAAAAGGTATTTTTATCTCAAATGGTTGGGGAAAAAATTTATATCAATGATACACCTATTGTTCATAAATTTTTGGATGTATTTATGGAAGAGTTTCAAAGACGTCCACAAAAACATGAAGTTGAGTTAACAATAGAACTCACACCTAGTTCCACACCAGTTTCAAAGACTCCCAATAGAATGGTCTTGATTGTATTGCAAGAATTAATGAAGCTAGTCCAAGAAAACATTGATGTAAGACTCATTTGGAAAAGTGTGGCATGTTGATGTAAACATGTTCCTTTGGTAAAAAATAAATGTAGAACAATGTGAATTTTCATTGACTATCAGGAGTGGAACATGATCAAAATCAAGAATAAGTATCCTCTTCCCCATATAAATGACTTAATTGACCAACTGTAGAAAGATAAATACTTTAATATGATTGAATTAATTTTATATTTCATAAATTGAGGTTCATGAAGGAGGATATACCTTGGATGAAATTACATACAAGGAATAGATAGTATTAATATATAGTGATTCCATTTGGTCTTAATATTTCCTCTACTAACTTCTGGGATTTAATGAATATTATCTTAAGATATTACCTCGATCAGTTTGTGGTAGTCTCTCTATAAGATTTTATTATATATTAAAATAACAAGGAAGATCATGAATTCCAATGGAGAATTCCACTAAAGACCCAACATATGAAGAAACTATATTCAAAATTTAAAAATTGGGAATTTTGGCTATAAAAGATATAGTTTTTGGGTTAGGTAATCGCAAGAGATTTTATAACAGTTGTAACACCCCGAGGTTCCACGATACGCCTCTCTTTCAATAATGCAATAGCTTGCATTGTACGCAAGTTCGAGTTCTAACACACCACAACCAATCAAAGTATCCGTTATGAATAGTAATACCCAATTTTTGAAATTTTATAATTTTATCTTGCCAAATGTACTTAATTTTTGTATTCGGAGTATTGAAATTATCCTAAGTTGATTTTTTTGTAATTTTCGGAGAACTTCCAATTTTTTATGAATAGTAAAAAATACTTAAAAACAACTTTTTTAATCAAAATAATTTATAGTGAGAAATTATACTATTTAGTGGTTTTAAAGTTTAATTAGAATATATTTTTACCATTTTATCCAATGGTGGTCATTAGAATTAATTTCACTTTGAAATTGGACATAAACAATTGTCAATCTTTTGATATATATTGTTTCTTAAAAACACCATATTTGTTGTGACAACGGGAATTAATTATAAAATTATTTAATCCAACTTATATGTTTTGAATTTTGTAAAATAGACCTCATTTTTGAATTCAGAATATCAATTATAGCTTAAGGTAAAATTTTAGCATTGTTCTGAAAAACTTCAATTTTTGCTGAATAGTGAAACCACTAAGTGGTAGTAAAAAAACTGATTTTTCATTTAAATGAAACATTTCCACTTCTATGATTTGATTTTCAAAAATCCGACATACATTTTTGTCATTAGGAAGTAAAATGTTGTTCAATGGGATTAAAATAATTTTTGGTGAATAGTAACTTTTAAGTTTAATTAATCACGATTAAAGTTAATTAGTGAAATTTAAGGTAAAATTGATATTATAAAAATATGAAAATACCTTTACACTTTTCCTACCCCTATTGGATGAGTCATGGAGGACCAAGAAAATCCATGGGCCAACTTGGGGACCCCATGGAGCCACTTTGGTAGGAAAATGACATTAAAAACTTTTTATTTAATGTTAAAATAAAAATGTCACAAACATGAGTTGTTTTACTGAAACAATTTTTAAATGGGGTTATACAAGTCAGATTTTTAACTATAAATATTCATTGGAAATCTAAAAATATTTCGTACATCATGATATTTTTTTATAATGTTTAGACATTAAATAAATTAAATTATTTATGACACCATGATGATGCAGCGATTACCTCATTAATTAACGATTTGAAATAAAATGAAAAGATAATGTAAAATCTAAGACTTACACATGCCAAAAACCTATTGGATGAGTATATTTCGAACCCTTATCACCTTACAATCTAAATATATAAGTGTGGTACCTTTAGAATCCGAAAAATCATTTCATAATAAAGTATCATTTCAATCTTTCCAAGAGTGCCCCTCCTCCCCTCTTATAAAAGGCCCCCACCACTACCACCTTACTCACACCATAAAAGCCTTTTTGCTCAGCCAACCTCTGCCAAAATACTCTCTCAACTTCCCTCCCTTACTCCTAGAATCCTCACTTTTGGCAGAAGTCTTCCCAAGGAAGCCTTTGGCTCAAATCAAAAATAGTTACCCGATTTTAAGGTAATGTCTTCTCTAATGTTGTTTTGTTTTATTTTGCTTCTCCAACACATTAAACTCTTTTTATTCCTTTTCTTTGTAACAACACCAGTATCTAAAATATACTAGGTTGTTGTTATGATAAGTATTTGGTTTAAATTTACACACACCTTTGTCTAATGGTTAAAGAACATATTGTTTTTGTGGGTGGCGAAATACTGCCTCACGAAACGATGATTGTTCAATATTCTCTTAACACCTATAATGGTGGAAATTTTGATGAAACTATTTTCATATATTATATATATATTATGTTTATGTTTTCCTTATGCTTATTTATTTCTCATTTATGGAATACTGTATGATTTCCATTATGGGTAAATGCGATAATTTCATTTTAGGAAGTGCGGACTACCGCCCCCTCAAAGTGATTTGAATCATTAATGCCATATGTGGGATGTATAAAGGATGGAGTAAATTGTATTATACATTATATTATACTGTAATTATATTATAACTTTATATAATTACAACTTCATTCCATTAAATACGAAATAGAAATTAAAGTAGCGTTCATGCGTACGTGCGGCTTACCGTCTCAATGAAGGGTGCATTTCATTTCTTACCTCTAAATGTTATGTAATATTATAAATGAATGTATATACAGGATATATATGATGTATATGATATATACATCATGAATATAATTATGGATATAATGGATATATTACCACATGATCAAAGTGTAATTAGAAGAAGTTTATTTTTGACTCAAGTACCTAAGATCGACAAAACGACCGTTATAAACTTAAATAATTACATAATGTTCATGACATGGTAATAAGTGATATAAAAGGAATAATGAACTTGAAAATGGTTCTTAAGAAGGTAGATATTAACTCTAGTTTATTATTCAGGAGGTTAAAGAGCGGTCGAGTCAAGTCGGACACGAGGTAAGGAAATTTCTTAACCCAATTTCCATTCTTTGGGTTAATCTCCTACTTTCAAATTATGTCATGATATTATTATGTCATATCTTGTATTTATACTTTATTTATGTGTACTTATAATGAATATACATAATAGATCTATTTAATTTTTAAAATTATCTTTGTAAGGACTTCGTCTCAATCTTCTTTCATTGAGGCATATTGGGTTTTATACACAACATTCATTTATACGGTGTATTAAACTCTTTGAATTTTACATTTATTCAAAAGGAATATTTTTTACGAAGCGTTTTTACTAAAGGAAAAAAGGAATGTTTTTCTTATATATGCGGCGACAACGACTTCTCCTCCGCCGTGACCATTATTTGAGTTTCAGCTTCCTCTACAAGCCATAACTTTTTTTAAAATGAAAAATAAATACAAGTTTTAATTTTCTTTTATTTTGGTATTGAAAATGGTTTTGAAAGTGTTTTTATTATATCAATGTGTTGTATTGATATCTTGTGATTGAAATGTGGAAATGTTATGTTTCCTTTATGCATGTTTTATGTGATACGATTATGTTATATGATATGTTTAACCCTATTCATATGAGGAATGCATTGGACTTAATAAGTGACGGGTGGAGCCCGCTATAGCTCCTCGATGCATCGGTAGGTCTCATGAGAAAAACTAGTGTCTTGGAACGAGGCCTTGACAAAATCTTATTTGTGGTCTTGGGATGAGGCCTTGGCTACGTGGTTATGATAGTCTTGCATTATGCATTCCATCATCATGAAAGTGGTTATTGATATTGCATGGGATTATTCGACTAGTAGAATATCCATGTGAGTAAGTAAATGAAATTATTTAATTTTATTTTTTTCCATATTATGCTGAAGTTCAAGTTTAAAAGGGCCTTTGTTTTAGTTATACATTGCCTTAAATGTTAATGTTTATTTATGAAAGCTTCCGCAATATTTTTATCCTTACTGAGCATCTGATCTCACCCCTTTCAATGTTTTAATATTTTCCAGGATGTGAAGAAGTATTTTATGAATGTCCTGTAGGGATAGTCAGAAGAGGATATGAGTGTGGACTATGGAGACTTTGTTATTTTAGTATTTCACTTTATGATGTAATGTAACATTTATGAATGTATCTAGTGTTTCCAAGGCTACTAAACTAATCGGTCTTTCGAGACTTGATCTTTTGTGATCATGCCAATGTTACGCAATAATGCACCGACTCTGGGTAACTGGGGTTGGGGCGTTATAGTTGGTATGAAAGGTAGTTTAGTACTAACCTTGTAATCTAGATTTAGATAAACTCTGATTATATCTCAAAGCCCAAAGATAGAATTTGAGGATTATTATAGAAGAACATCCTAGAATTTTGCTATTATAGAGATTTTGTGAGTTTTCTGAGAAATACATCCCTGTCTGGATACGAGTAGGTAGCGGCGGCTCTGGCACAGATGTACCAAGGGGTAAAACCCGAAAACACCGCTTTGAGCTAGACTCGAACGGGAACTGTTGCACGACAACAGGCCTTGCTGCACTCTTGGTTACGACACTCCTGGGGGATATGCTTAGTATAATTCTTATTTTCTTTACAAACCATTATGAAGGGTTTATGAGTATATACTTCCTCAAAGAAAACATTTTTATGATTATGGATTATATCCATAAATAGTTCAATTAATGTTAAGTTCTTTACAATTATGGAATTATGTATTTTGATTCATAAACTAATCTAGTTTATGGCATTGTTTAGAAATGGCGCCTAGTGGAAGGAATGGAAACCGTATCAATGCATGAACTCTGTGTAGGGATTTCCCTCCTACTCAAGATAATTATTGTTGATCTGGAGATACAACTGGTGCTGATCAACTTATTACCACACTGGGACAACTCATTCAGGTTATGAATAATAACCTTACTCGTATGGAGCACCCTGATCTGCAACGTGGAGGATCAATGTTAGAATTCTTCATGAGGCAACAACCACCAACATTTAATGGGGGTACAAATCCATTCGTAGCTGAGCAGTGGATAAACTCCTTAGATAAAATATTCCGCGCCTTGGGGAGTAGCGAAAGGGAGGAGGTTGTCATGGCAGTTTACCAGCTCACTGGAGATGCCGATCAATGGTGATCGCTGATTAAAAACAGAAAGGAAGATGAAGAAGTATCAAGTATGGAATGGAGGGTGTTTAAGGAAATTTATTTAGAAAAATACTTTCCTCGTGACCATCGAGCAGATATGGAAAGGCAATTTCTGAGTCTGAGGCAAAAGGAGGATGAGAATGTCACAAATTATGAGGCCAACTTTACAAGGTTAGCAAGACATGCTGCAGATTATATACGTTACCCAAGAAGTAATATTGATCATTTCTTTGATGGGTTAAAAGCATTTCTCCATCGAGCTTTAGTATCACAATCTTTCTAATCGTACGAAGATATTGTCTCGTGTGCTATCAAGACAGAAAAGGAATTCTCTAAGTCTTATGACAACAAAGTAAAGCAAGAGAATAAGAGAACAGTGGAACAAGAGATAGATAAAGGGAAAAAGGGAAAGAAGGATTTTCCTTTATGTGATAATTGTGGAAATAATCACCCCGGTGCTTGCCTAAAAGGAATGGGAGTTTGTTATAAATGTGGAGAAAAAGGTCACCAGACTCGTGTTTGCAAGGGAAAGAAAGAGGCTATTAATGTTGAATGCTACAATTGTAGGGAAATGGGGTATTATGAAAATGAATGTCCTAAGCGTCATGGAAAATTACCTTAGAAAAGGCCAAGGGATCAAGGACAATCTTATGTTGTTACTCCAGTTGAAGTGGAATAATTAATGTATTGGTGCTTTTGGACTCAAGGATTATATTCTGGTTATAAGAATAATGTGATATATATAAGGATTTTTCTACAGTAATTGTTTTTTTCATTAAGGTTTTAATATGATGAAGGTAATCATATTTTTAGTATGTAAAAATAAGAGAAACTTTACTTTGTTTGGGGAATATGATGTTACATTTGATTTCAGAATTTTGAGACCTTTTAGAGAAAGTCTGGATAGAGGTATTTTGGATAACTATAAAGGTTTTAATGGATTATGTTGAACCTTGTATAGTATTGTTTATGGTTAAAACATTTCTGAGGATTATTTTTGGAATATTATAACACTATAGTTTCAGGAAAAGGACAACCTTCAGGTTAGGGGATAACCTGTCGCGTCGGACAAAGCTGAAGGAATTGAACCCACAACCATAGTGCGACAGGCCTTTATTTCCTACCACTAGCCTACAGGAAGTCCCTGGTTATTACAAAATAGTTTTCCTAATCTAAATGGTATGTGATAATATTTTTAACCTTGTACGATTAGAATAAATATAATATTTTTGAGTTCTATTATCTTTTTGAGTGAAAGATGAGTTTGTGGTCGAAATTATATGAAGGTTAAAACTCTACTTGTCAAGCATTAATATATATCCCTATCTCTTATTCTATGAATAAATTAATTCTTAAACTTTATTAAAGTGATATTTAAACAAAAAAATGTGTTATCCTAATACCTTATGTTTTGTTGAACAGATGATATTTTAAATCACCATAAATTGAAGGCTTTGAGGCCCTCAATTTTACACTTGTTTGTGATTGATGACCTCAATAAATCCCTATAAATATTTACGTTTTCCTCTAATTATGCGTCTATAATTGCCACCAATGTTCTCCTATTAGAAACCCTAATTTGGTGGTGACTTTCTCATTTCCATTTCCCTCTTATTAAGGCTAAATTTTATTAACCTTATTTCCGATGTGGGTTTTCCACCAAGGTATTTTCTATTTTCAACCTTTTATTTTCAAAGAAAAATTTCAAATTGAGAGAACACAATTTATTGAAGGAGGGGAAAATGTAACACCCCGAGGTTCCACGATACGCCTCTCTTTCAATAATGCAATAGCTTGCATTGTACGCAAGTTCGAGTTCTAACACACCACAACCAATCAAAGTAGCCGTTATGAATAGTAATACCAAATTTTTGAAATTTTATAAATTTTATCTTGCTAAATGGACTTCATTTTTTTATTTGGAATATCGAAATTATCCTAAGTTGAATTCTTTGTAATTTTCGGAGAACTTCCAATTTTTTATGAATAGTGAAAAATACTTAAAAGCAACTTTTTTAATCAAAATAATTTATAGTGATAAATTATACTATTTAGTGGTTTTAAAGTGTAATTAGAATATATTTTTACCATTTTATCCAATGTTGGTCATTAGAATTAATTTCACTTTGAAATTAGACATAAACAATTGTCAATCTTTTGATATATATTGTTTCTTAAAAACACGCTATTTGTTGTGACAGCGGGAATTAATTATAAAATTAATTAATCCAACTTATATGTTTGGAATTTTTTAAAATAGACATCATTTTTGAATTCAGAATATCAATTATATCTTAGGGTGAAATTTTGGCATTGTTCTGAAAAACTTCAATTTTTGATGAATAGTGAAACCACTAAGTGGTAGTTAAAAAACTAATTTTTCATTTAAATGAAACATTGCCACTTCTGTGATTTGATTTTCAAAAATCCAACATACATGGTTGTCATTAGGAAGTAAAACGTGGTTCAATGGGATTAAAATAATTTTTGGTGAATAGTAACTTTTAAGTTTAATTAATCGCGATTAAAGGTAATTAGTGAAATTTATGGTAAAAATGATATTATGAAAATATGAAAATACCTCTACACTTGTCCTACCCCTATTTGATGAGTCATGGAAGACCAAGAAAATCCATGGGTCAACTTGGGGACCACATGGAGCCACTTTGGTAGGAAAATGACATTAAAAACTTTTTATTTAATGTTAAAATAAAAATGTCACAAACTTGAGTTGTTTTACTAAAACAATTTTTAAATGGGGTTATACAAGTCAGATTTTTAACTATAAATATTCATAGGAAATATAAACAGATTTCCTACATCATGATATTTTTTTTAAATTTTTAGACATTAAATAAATTAAATTATTTATGACTCCATGATGATGCATCGATTACCTCATTAATTAACGATTTTAAATAAAATGAAAAGATAATGTAAAATCTAAGACATAAACTTGTCAAAAACCTATTTGATGAGTAGATTTCGAACCCTTATCACCTAACCATTGAAATATATAAGTGTGGGACCTTTAGAATCCGAAAAATAATTTCATAATATAGTAACATTTCAATCTTTCCAAGAGTGCCCCTCCTCTCCTCTTATAAAAGGCCCCCACCACTACCACCTTAATCACACCTTCAAAGCCTTTTGGCTCGGCCATCCTCTGCCCAAATACTCTCTCAACTTCCCTCCCTTACTCCTAGAAGCCTCAATTTTGGCAGAATTCTTCCCAATGAAGCTTTTGGCTCAAATAAAAAAGAGTTACCCGATTTTAAGGTAATGTCTTCTCTAATGTTGTTTTGTTTTATTTTGCTTCTCCAACCCCTTAAACTCTTTTTTTCCTTTCTTTTGTAACAAAACCAGTATCTAAAATATACTAGGATGTTGTTATGATAAGGATTTGGTTTACACTTACACACACCTTTGTCTAATGGTTAAAGAACATACTGTTTCTGTGGGTGGCGAAATACAGCCTCACAAAACGATGATTGTTCAATATTCTTTTAACACCTCTAATGGTGGCCATTTTCATGACACTATTTTCATATATAATATATATATTATGTTTAGGTTTTCCTTATGCTTATTTATTTCTCATTTATGGCATACTTTATGATTTCCATTATGGGTAAAAGCGATAATTTCATTTTAGGAAGTGCGGACTACCGCCCCCTCAAAGTGATTTGAATCGTTAATGCCATATGTGGGATGTATAAAGGATGGAGTAAATAGTATTATACATTATATTATAATGTATCTATATTATATCTTTATATAATTATAACTTCATTCCATTAAATACTAAATAGAAATGAAAGTAGCGTTCATGCGTACGTACGACTTACCATCTCCATGAACGGTGCATTTCATTTCATACCTCTAAATGTTATGTAATATTATAAATTAATGTATATACTAGATATATAGGATGTATATGATATATAAATCATGAATATAATTATGGATATAATGGATATATTACCACATGAACAAAGTGTAATTATAAGAAGTTTATTTTTGACTCAAGTACCTAAGATCGACAAAACGACCGTTATAAACATAAATAATTACATAATGTTCATGAAATGGTAATAAGTGATATGAAAGGAATAATGAACTTGAAAAAGGTTCTTAAGATGGTATAGATTAACTCTAGTTTATTATTCATGTGGTTAAATAGCGGTCGAGTCAAGTCAGACACGAGGTAAGGGAATTTCTTAAACCAATTTCCATTCATTGGGTTAATCTCCTACTTTCAAATTATGTCATGATATTATTATGTCATATCTTGTATTTGTACTTTCTTTATGTGTACTTATAATGAATACACATAATAGATCTATTTTATTTTAAAAGTGATCTTTGTAAGGACTTCGTCTCAATCTCCATTCATTGAGGCATATTTGGTTTTATATACAACTTTCATTTATACGGTGTATAAACCCCATTGAATTTTACATTTATTCAAAAGGAATATTTTATACGAAGCATTTTTACTAAATGAAAAAAAGGAATGTTTTTCTTACGTATGCGGCGACAACAACTTCTTCACCGTCATGACCATTATTTGAGTTTCAGCTTCCTCTACAAGCCATAACTTTTTTTAAAATGAAAAATAAATACAAGTTTTAATTTTCTTTTATTTTGGTATTGAAAATGGTTTTGAAAGTGTTTTTATTATATCAATGTGTTGTATTGATATCTTGTGATTGAAATTTGGAAATGTTATGTTTCCTTTATGCATGTTTTATGTGATATGATTATGTTATATGATATGTTTAAACCTATTCATATGAGGAATGCATTGGACTTAATAAGTGACGGGTGGAGCCTGCTATAGCTCCTCGATGCATCGGTAGGTCTCATGAGACAAACTAGTGTCTTGGAACGAGGCCTTGACAAAATCTTATTTGTGGTCTTGGAATGAGGCCTTGGCTACGTGGCTATGATAGTCTGGAATTATGCATTCCATCATCATGAAAGTGGTTATTGATATTGCATGGGATTATTCGACTAGTATTAATATCCATGTGAGTAAGTAAATGGCATTATTTAATTTTATTTATTCCATATTATGCTGAAGTTCAAGTTTAAAAAGGCTTTTGTTTTAATTATACACTGCCTTAGATGTTAATGTTTATTTATAAAATCTTCTGCAATATTGTTATCCTTACTGAGCATCTCAGCTCACCCCTTTCAATGTTTTAATATTTTCCAGGATGTGAAGAAGTATTTTATGAATGACCTGCAGGGATAGTCAGAAGAGGATATGAGTGTGGACTATGGAGACTTTGTTATTGTAGTATTTCAATTTATGATTTAATTTAACATTTATGAATGTATCTATTGTTTTCAAGGCTACTAAACTAATCGGTCATTCGACACTTGATCTTTTGTGATAATGCTAATGTTACACAATAATGCACCGACTCTGGGTGACTGGGGTCGGGGAGTTACAACAGTAGATCCATCAAAGTAGGATTCTACATATGGATAGCCTAGACCAACCATGGTAATGGATATTTTGAGTTTATTTTGGTTTAGTTGTGTATTATTGATGTTTTGGGAATAATTTCTCATGACTATCCAATTTTATGACTAGGTTAACTTGGAAGTGTGTTATGTTCCTATGAAAAAACGAATGTGAGGAAAATTTCATGGAACTGAAGAAAAGGATTTTAAGCACATCTATGATTACACTACCCAATAGTGGATAAGAGATTATACTATATAGTTATAAATTCTAGAAGGTATGGAGATGTTTTTTATGAAGAATAACATAGTTATCACTTATGCCTCTTGGTAGATGACGATATATGAGAAAAACTACCCAACTCATGATTTGGAGTTATCTGTGGTATTTTTTTCATTAAATACCTAGAGGTATTAACTTTATGGATAAAAGTGTGATATATATATACTGATCATAAAATTATAAAACATATATTCACATAGAAAGAGTTGAACATGAACTCAGGGAGATGGTTAGAGTTGATAAAGAATTATGAATGCTCGATACATTTCCAGCATGGCAATGAAAGAAAGGTGGATGATCCTTTGAGTCGATAAGATCATTAAATATTATCAATGATGAGGATCACAAAATATCCAATATTTAAGGATTTTTAATGGAAGGACCAATAAATCCAAAAGAAAAGGGAAAATATTATATTTATGAAATGAATGTTCAACCCACTATCTATGGGAAGAGTAAAGAGGAACATAAAGAAGATGTTGAGTGAAAAATAACGTTAGAAACGTTCATGAGTTCACCTTTGATTAGGATTGAATGATAAGGTTCAATAACAATTAATTTGTTACTTCTATACCAGATTTTAAGAATGAAGTATTATAGGAATATCATAGTTCATCATTCTATATTCATCCTAGAAGTGGGAATATGTATAAGGATATGAATGAATACTTATGGTGGGATGTAATTAAGGGGATATTGAATATTTTTTAAAGTTAGTGATTGGTAAGACAATAAGTTAATGCTGAAAGAAAAAATTGTAATTGGATGTTGCGTCTATTACCCATAAGAAAATGTAAATGTGAGAAAATCACTATAGTTTTTATCATGGGAATACCCAAAAAAAATAATGGGTTTAATGGTATATGGGTAGTAGTCGATCTCCTTACTAATTAATGAAAATTCAACATTATTAGAGAATACTTCTCTGTAGATCAAATTTATAGGATACACATTAAAGAAGTAATAATCTTGCATGGAGTACCACATTTCATTATATCAGATCTGGATCTGAGGTTTTCTTCTATGTTCTGGTGAAATCTTCCAAAATAACTTGATATATAATTGAGTTTAAGAACTTCTAATCATCCTATAAAATGTGGTCAGTCTGAAAGGACAATTCAAACCCTAGAGGATTTGTTGAGATCATGTTCTCTAGATTTAAAAGGTTGTTGGGATAAAAAACGTCCTATAGTTGAGTTTTCAGACAAAAATAGATTTCAATAAAGCATAAAGATGGAAACTTATGAATCCCCATATGGGAATAAATTTATAACTCCAACATTATAGGATGGAACCTTATAAATAAAGCTATTGGGACCTGATATCACTAAAGAAATGGTAGATAGGGTTAGAACCCTTCTTGAGAATATCAAAATTGCTCAAATTAGGCCTAAAAGTTATGATAATAATCCCGAAATGATGAAGAATTTGAAGTTTTTTAAAAGATGTTTCTATGAATATCACCCTGGAATAATGTAATGATATTCAGGAATAAAGGGAAACTAATCCCTAGGTATATCACTCCATTTGATATTCTTAATCGTATCACGATGATATCCTATCTCTTGGAATATCATCTAAATATCTCTCAAGAATATGGTGTGTTCCACGTATATATACTAAGGAATTACATATGTTAACCTTCATATGTAGTAAAAATTATAGGTCATACGACTGAATCATGATCATTCTTACAAGAACAACCGATTGAAATTATTAATTGTATGGAGAAAGTTCTAAGAAACTAGACCACTCACCTAGTCTATGTTTTATGACGAAATCACAAGTTATAGGATTCTATGTGTAAACATTAGGATATTATGAAGTAGAAATATCTTATTTTTTATTACCTGAATGATGAATTTTGAGGGTGAAATTGATTTTTATGATGGGTAGAATGTAACACATCGAGTTTTTATGGACCTTTTTTTTCGAACGAGTTAAATTTTATTGATATATTTCATTAGCCATGCCAAAAATTATAATCACATGAAACCAAATCATCATATGTTACACATGACACCAACCTAGAAAATGTGACACACAACACCGACATGGCATATGTTACATGAAACTTTGAGTTTTTACAAAACATATTTTTTTGTTATAATTATTTAAATTTTATAGTGGTAACCAAGGTATTAAAAATAGAAATTTGGATTGTAATAACAATTTTTAAAATATATTTTTAATGGTTGTAGATAAATATATCATATTTATTGTGAAAATATAATTTTTTGTAAATATTTATATGTTATAAAATACTATTTTCTCAAGTAAACTTCTTTTTAGGTCTTTCTATGAAACAAATAATATTAATTTTAGAAAATTTTATAAATTTAATTTTATTAAATAAACAAAAAATTATAATTTTTAATGTGTAAATTATCTAAGGGTGAATTTTTAGGATTTTACCTGAGAACCATTATTTTTGGTTGAATAATAAAAAATACTTATTTTTAATTCAAAACAACTTTTTCAACTTTTTTATTTATAAGATTAAATTAAATTTTAAATTTTTTTCAAATTTAAATTAGAACATTTTTTTTATAAATTAATTCAATTTATGCCATTTTAACCAATTTCACATCGAAACTGGATATAAAACATAGTAAACATTTGATCATTTTTACTTTAAAAACAATCATTGTCGTCCCATTAATGGGATTAAATTTAAATTAATTTTTTTTTGAATTTTATTAGTATAATTTTTAAAAATGGATTCCATATTTGGTATCATCATAATTTATAATTTATAATAAGGTCAACTTAGTTTTTAACTAAAATTATAAGTGAATGCAATTAAAATTAATTATAACAATTAACGAGAAGGTAAGCTTAATAAGGTTCAAAACCTTAATCATAAAGGGCCCAAATGACCTATAAACTTCTCCAAAATCCATTTAATGGATATTATTACACCATAAACCTTAAAATATTGAGTTTTATTGGTTAATTTTATTTTTTGTGTAAATACATGGGAACACCTAACCTATTTTCAAAAATACCACATGAGTTCATTTTTTACCTTATTAAAGGCCACCATATCTCCCCCTTCATAATACCTCTCAAAACACTTAGGTTCAGAAAATATCAGACAAATACATCTACAAAACCCCTAAATTACTCAATTAATCATCCATTTGGGAATAAATAAATCCATGTAATATTTTTTGTGAAAACCAAAAGTAGTTTCCCAAAGAAGAGGTAACATACTTTATCAAGCTCCTCTATCTTATTTTCATTATCCACCCCCTACAATATTGTCATTCAATGCTTATAAAAATGCAACATTATCATAAATATACTTATATTTTGTAATTATCTATTCTATACAAACACTTACAAACACTTATATGTAATGGGTAACGATCATATTATTTAGGTGTATGGTGAACTACTGCCTCGCTAAATGACGATTGTTCATTTTCCCTTTACTGGCTTTGATGGTTGGAAATTATGATATAAATACTATTTATATATGATTTCCATGGTACTTATTATTTCTTTAGTATTATTTAATTATTTAAGACCATATATCTTTATACATTCAATTTTGTGTAAATATGATAATTTCATTTGAGGAAGTGTGGACTGCCACCCCCTCAAAGCGATATGATACATTCAAACACTACATAGAATGTATTTATGATGGTTTTAGTGAAATTATATGATATATATGATATAATAATGATATTTAGATAATTTTATATATATATATATATATAATTACATACATCTATGTCATTTAATTTTTTTCTTTCATTATGGAAATAAAATGGAAACACTGTTCATGCGTACGTATAGCCTACCGCCCCACGAACAGTGTATTAGATTTAATAATTCTATATTATATGGATTATTATAACAAAATATACTGAATATAAATTATATTTATATCATGGTGTACATTCTGGAAGTCATGATATAATTAAAAGCACCAAATATATAACAAATTGAGACACATGCGAAAAACAAGGAAGATATTAACTGAAGTAAAAACATAAAATAGAATTATTAACAAGTGGGTAATATAATGTCATAATAAAACCATGTATGGTATTAAATATAAGAATAATTTTCTATTTTTGATGTATAATGAACTTATAATTCTCATATATGAAGTTTTTATGATTATAATTAGAGTCAAGACATAAGATAAGGGAATTTCATCTCACTTTTTTTATATTCATGAGATACATTCCATATTCACCACTCTTTCACTACTAGAATATTGGGCTTTGAAGCCCCCTGACATGGGAGACCACCTCTGGCGGTCGCTATTGGTGGTCAATGACCTTTGTAAAAAAAACTTAGGGCTTCGGCGCCCCCGCACACCGTCGCCCTCGACCTAGCCCAAGCCCCCCCATCACCGCCCTCCCTGAGCGCCCTCCCCTACCGCCCTGCCTTGCCGTGCGCCCCGCCGCCCTCCACCACTCACCGCCGTCGCCACCCTCATCGGCCTCCACCCTCTGTGTTCCCTCCGACCTCTGCCCTCTCGCTCTGGCCACCCTCCACCCTCCAGTCATCCTCCACTCCCCTACGGAGTCCCTCCTCCCTCTGGCCTCTGGCCTCCGACCTCCACCTTCTCTGTCTCCTACCCCTCTGGCCTCCGGCCTCCGACCTCCGCCCTCGGCCCTCTGCCCCCTCGGCCCTCCCCCCACCCCAGACGACCTCCACACCCCAGACAGCCCCCCCCCCCCGCACCCCGTACAACCCCCCGTACCCCGAAGAGCCCCCCTCGCACCCCGGACAGCCCTCCCCGCACCCTGGACATCCCCCCCCCACCCTAGATAGCCCCACCACCCCGGACAGCCCCCCCGTCGCTGCCTGACCTCGTCCCCTCACCGCCTCCTCTCCTCCGGCTCCCCGCCGCCGCCGCCGCCCATCCCCTCCCTCACCGCACCGCCTTTGGCTCTGGCTCCCTTTCACTTCCTCTCCTCTCCCTCGGAGCATCGCCTTCGGCTCCCCTCCCTTCCAGGTTTGTAGAACAATCAGGTATGACATGGGATTTTACTTACATTATTATTTTATCAATGGTTCATAAACAAATTATTAGTATTTATTTTAAATATAGTTCATTTGAAAAATGAAAATGTAATAATTATTGTGTAAATGTTTGTTATACAGATATTATTATGGTTAAGAGTTGGATTGATCTTCCCAATCGTACGTCTAAAGAATATTTCAATGGAATTATGTAGTTTATTGACTTCACCAGAGGATTTGAAAGTGACTATATTAGTTTTCCATGTAGAAAATGTGATAACAGATATCAGTTCACATGAGATACTATGAGGGAGCACCTATTATTTAATGGATTTCTGAAAAATTATAAGAGTTGGACTCGTCATGGAGAAGAATATATTCGTTGTCATAATAGGGATGCAGCTCAGATGGATGTTTATGCAAGGATTAATGATCCAATGCATGAAATGATTACTGGAATGGTACGTGGGTTTGATCCTGAAGGCATTGACATCGAGAATCTTGAGACCAGTGAGATAAATCTTCACTCTGGTGCAGATCATGATTAGAGGAGGTTTTATGAAGCACTTGACGATGCGAAAATAGAATTATATCCTAGATGTACTTCTTACATTAAACTATCGTTTATCATGAAGTTGTTGCATTTGAAGACTTTGAATAATTGGTCAGACAAATCATTCGACATGCTTTTTGTGTTATTAAAAAAGGTTCTTCCTGTCGATGCTAATATTCCCGAGTCGTATTACTATGCTCGTAAGTTGACAGAGAACTTAGGTTTTACATATGAGACCATAGATTAATGTGCAAACAACTATATGTTGTTTAGAAAGGAAACACCCCATTTGGATATTTGTACGGTTTGTGGTGCTTCCAGGTGGAAAGAGAACAGGGGAAATAAGACTCATCAAAGTTAGATTGCGATACAGGGGAAACCAATTTCCGTAAAGCAAATGCGTTACTTTCCCCTTAAACCGAGGTTGAAAATATTTTTTATGTCATCTAATGTTTCTAATTTAATGAGTTGGCATACAGAAAGAGTTCATGAAAGTGATATGCTAACCCACCTGGCAGACTCTCATGCATGGAAGGATTTTGATAGGAGACATCTCGACTTTTCTAAAGATGTTCGTAATGTCCGATTGGGATTGGCAGCAGATGGTTTCAATCCATTCAAGTCTATGGTTGGTGCAAATCATAGTACATGTCCTGTGGTGTTGGTTCTATATAATCTTCCTCCGTGGATTTGTATGAAGCAACAATTTATATTAATTTACACAATTCTTGATGGACCTAAAAGTCTATGGAATAAGATTGATGTTTACCTTCAGCCATTGATTGATGAGTTGAATGAATTTTAGGGCAATGGTGTAATGACTTATGATTTAGAAACGAATGAAATGTTCAAAATGAAGGCTGCTTTATTGTGAAAAATCAATGAATTCCAAGCTTATGAAAATTTATCAGGATGGAGTACGAAAGGGGAATTTTTTTCCCTTGTTGCAGTAAAAGTAAAAAATCTGTATGGATTAAACATTAAAAAAATGGGCATACAAGGGTCACATACATTTTCTCCCCCCTCAGCACTGGTTCAGAAAGGACAGAGTGGCATTTGATGGTTCTAGAGAGTTCAGCCCAGCACTAAATATCATGACAGGAGTCAAAATGTTATAGCATATTGAGGAGGAAAACATCCGCACTGTTCGTGAAATTCAGGATTTGGTGGCTCCCCCAGTACATAATATTCGTGCTGCGGGTAGGCAACACTGTCACAATTGGAAAAAGAAAAGTATTTTTTATAGTCTTCTGTATTGTAAAACTAACATTCTAAGGAATAATTTGGATGTCATGCACATTGAAAAAAATGTTTGTGATAACATATTGTGGACCATTTTAGGTGTCAGTGGAAAATCAAAGGACCATGTTAATGCACGCTGTGATTAGGAAAAAAAGGGTTTAAGGAAACAGTTGCATTTACAGTTAGATGAGGGAAACAAGGCATATTTTCCTGCTGCACAGTATACGATGACTACAAATGAGAAATAGACATTTCTTTCCATTTTGAAGATGGTCAAGGTGCCTAATTTTTACACTTCTAATATTTCAAAGTGTGTTAATCTGAAGAGCAATAAATTGGAAGGGTTGAAAAGTCATGACAATCACATAATACTTCATTAGTTGATTCCAATCGCAATTTGTGATTGTTTATCCCCCAATGTTGTTCAGTCGTTGATTGAGATGAGTATTTTTTTAGACAACTTTGTTTAATAAATCAAATAATGAGTGATTTAAAACGTTTGTCGGAACGAATTGTACTTACGCTTTTTCACATTGAGAAACTTCCCCCCCCCCCATTTTTCGATGTTATAGTCCACTTGACAGTGCACCTAACTGATGATGTAATGGCTGCTGGTCCAGTGCAATTCAGGTGGATGCATCCTGTTGAACGGTATTTGAGTACATTGAAAATATTTGTATGCAAAAGAGATCATCCGGAGGCATCAATAGCCAATGGTTATTTTATGGATGAGTGTACTACTTTTTGTGCAGAATATCTTACGGATGTTGAAACAAAATTAGATAAGCCCTCTCAGATTCATGATGGTCCAGTTGGAGAAGGAACCACATTTGATATGGAAAACATCGAGTGGATACAAGAACATCGATATATCTTGTTCAATACTCCATCAGTTGCACCATTAATGCAGTAAGTATCTTATCAATGTGCTTGTATAACTTTTACATGTTTTATTTTCATAAGTTTATCATTTAAACATCACATTATCATTTGAAAGAAACACATTAATGAGATAAAAGAAGAGATGTATCGTGCGACTGAGTTGCAAATTCAACAATCTCATTATGCATCATTTCATGATTGGTTCAAGGATTATGTATGTATAAATTGATTTTCATTATGAGTGAAGTATTATACTAATTTATTTCTACATATATCAGTATTTAATTTTATAAATTATGTAGGTTCGTAAGCTGAGGTAGTTAGGGGACCCCATCCTAACTGATGTATTTATCCAACTGGCTGAGGGTCCATCTATAACGACATGTCGTTATAAAGCTATTGATGCTAATGGTTTTCGATTTAACATTAAAGATGTTGACGACAAACGAGCAACAAAAAACAGTGGCATCGATTGTCCATTTTTCGATTCTAGTTATTACTATGGTCAATTGCTAGACATCATTGAAGTTGTATACACACATGGTTTGAAGTACATATTGTTAAAGTATAATTGGGTTGATCCAGTTCATGGATGTAAATTCAATCAATATCAGTTTTCATTGTTGAATTTTAACTATATGATATACAGAAATAATGAACGAGTTGAGAATGAACCTTTTATTTTGACATCACAAGCGGAACAAGTATTCTTCGTTACTTTTCCTTCGGATCCAATTTCGCAAGTTGTTGTCAAAATGTCTCGGCAAGGAGTGTTTTTATTTGAAGAAGATGAAATCGATACTGTTCCATTTGTTTACCAATATCTTGATCAACATACAATAGTTTAACGTGAAGAAGATATTTATTGGGTCGGTGCGGCTGTTGAAGGATCAATGGTCGATTTTCATGTTTAATAAAAGGTATAATTGTTTTCCCTCTATTCAGTATTGAATGTCCTAGGATATCATAAATTATCTAACCATTTTATAAAACCTTTTAAGTTTTAATCCTCACTTTTGGAAGTTTATTTAGTTATAAATATTTCGGGTGATTTTACTCTTAGTTTATTGATGTTATTGTCGGTGTATCTTCCCTTTGAGGTATTCTTCGTCTGGTCCATGTGGTGCTTGATTTTTTATTAATTATATCTGAAATTTTTCTATGCATTGACTTGTTTTGTACATAATTTGTATATCCATTTTTTTAACTTTATGATATTTTAAAATTCATTCACAACTAATTATTCAATCCATTTTTTGTTTGATTAACAATTGTACAAGTTTGACTTTTTAAGAACAATCCAATTTATCTTTTAGACAATTTGGATAGTCCCCTTACCAATGTTTTCTGTGACTGCAGGCATGTCTGGGGAAGAGGCAGTAGATCCACATCATCCATCTGAGGCATCTATGATTCAGGATCGAGGTGTGTTTGAATGTCATTGTCTCTATTTTTTATGTAATTGATAAACATATATATATATATATATATATATATATATAATATCTGTCAAATTATATATAAAATTTCAATAGGATTAGACTTGATTGCATCTTCCTCTCTCAAGAGAGGCCCCAATCAAGGAATTTTATGATGGAATTCTGACACGACGATTGATGTTCCATTTGATGAGGTATTTCATCCTGTGGGACCGAATAACCCTACATTTATTCATCAGCTGGGTCATATCATACGTGACCCACAACGATTTCCACTAACCACGCGTGACTGCGCTTCTATCCCTCAGGACACATTAGATCGTCTTTGGAGGGAGGTTCATGTAATAAGACCATTAGAATTTATTCTCTATGTATAAAGAATACTAATATGTGTGATTTTTTTCTTTGTAGAAAAATTTAAAAGTTTTCCCTGAAGAGTTTTGGCCCGTGTGTATGAGAAATTTCTATAATATGTGGAAATACTATAAAGGAAAAGTGAAGAGGGACCACTGGGTACCAAATGTGGGTGCCCAAGACATTCTGGAAAATGTCCCGAGAGGTGTTCTCCCGGCTTAGTGGCATGACTTGGTTGCATATTGGTCTACTGAGGGTGTTGCGGTTTGTATATTTATTTTGGTGTATATATATTTTCAAGAATGTGTGGTTTATTTGAAATTTGAATGAATTGAATGTAAAAGGTGTCAGCACGCCATTCTGAGAATCGAGCATTGTAGGGACCACCTCACAAGCTCAGTACTCGTCACGTGTCTCAGATCCAAGATGACGTATTTATTATTTATTTTTTAATTTATTAATTAATATGGTTTTGTGTTTATATTTTATTCATATACAGTTGCGGGAACAAGGTGCATCGACTGATAAAATGTCGGTGTGGATGAGGACTCGTGATCGCAATGATCCAGAGGCTGCAACATTGATAGTAAGTTCTTGTAAATACCAATACTTACATAAATCTTTATATTAACATATATATATGTATATATATTTAAATATTTCACAGGCTCAATTTGAAGCTGAGTTAGAACATCTGCTAGAGGACCAGCGACAGCTTCCCATGTGAAGGGATGATATCTTTAATCACATTATTGGTCAGGAAGAGCATGGATATAGTTTGACCTATGGAACATGGATTCCTCGTTCGGTAGTGTCACGCACTATGGTTGTCGGTCCTGCTGTTGATCAGATGACACAACAGTTGTCAGATTTCGAGGCACGGATGCACGCATCCGGGGAGGCAAATGCGTAATTGACCGCTGAGGTTAGAGCACTGCGGGAATATGTGCATCCAGGTGATGGTGCATGGGATCATATGAACCAGGTTTATACTGTATTTATTTATTTAATTTAAATTATTTTTTTAATGAAAATATTCGTAATGTTTATTTGTTGTAGGCCCCTGGCCCACCGGATGGAGGTAGCAGTGATGACCACGTGTGACACATCATATTCACAAGGTGTGTTTTTGTTTTTACTGTTGGGGTTGTTATTGATGAATAAGTTGTGTTTCTAGTGAGATTTTATTTGTGATTTGGGGGTATCATGTGTGTTTTGGTCTGACACAATGTTTGTGTGCACGAATTGAGAAGTAACCATGAAACTGATTAATGATTTGGATATTTTTTTGTTAATTTAATCCTTTAATGATTTAAATTGCATGTTCTGTAATAGTTTGGAAAAAACCATGTTCTGTAACCACTCTTGGACAACCCCCCACCCCCGGACAACACCACCCACCCCCAGACATCCCCCCCTCACCCCCGTACAGCCACCCCACACACCCTGGACACCCCCCAACATCGGACAACCCCCACCACCCCAAGCATCACCCCCAACCCCCCAACCCCCCCCTCCCCGCAGCCCCGTACAGCCACCCCCCCACACCCCCCCGAACAGCTCCCCACCCCGGACAGCCCCCACCACCCCGAACAGCACCCCCACCCCTAGACACCCCCACCCCGGATAGCCCCCCGCACCCCCGCACATCCCCCCCGCACCCCCTGGACATCCCCTCTTGACAGCCCCCCCGCACCCCCGCACCCCCGTACAGCACCCCCCCCCCCCCCCCGCATCCCCCCGGACGGTCCTCCCCCCCACCTCGGACAGCCCCCACCCCTGTACAACCCCCACCCCGGACAGCCCCCCCCCCCTGAACCCCCGTACAGCCCCCCACACCCCCAGAATAGCCCCACGCACCCCGGAAAGCACCCCCCACCCCCCGGACAGCCCCCCCCCCCCCCCCCCCCCCCGACCCGGACAGACCCCCCGCACCCCCGTACATCCCACCACGCACCCCCAGACAGCCCCCACGCTCCCCCGGACTGCCCCCCCCCCACGGACATCCCGCCCCACCCCCGGAATCCTGGTGAATCTCAAGCATCATGCATAAACAAAAATAAAAATAAAACAGTGGTTGTAGAATCATCCACAGCTGACATCAACATCTTATCCCAAACCAGGATTCCACATCAATTCAGATTATAATGTAACACTCGCAAGAATAATTAACCAAACACACACACCCCCTCAGGATCATTCTATCAATAGGGCACCCACTCGAGTCCTATGTATGAAGATGCATTCGTATTGGGATCCTCAGCAGTTCGGCGCGCTCTAAAAGGGCGCACTGGGTGGTAAAAACCACCCAAATGACCTTGGAATTCCATAAAATCATACGACAACAACCGCAGAGTGAATTGTAAAATGGTTGGATAGACGACACGTCAATCGGAGGTTCTGTTTGACCGCGGTGACTGGAAACGCGTTTCTGGAGTCATAAAACACCAAAACAGCATGTCACAGTCGAATTCAGAGAAAAAGTGATCCGAATGACCTGAAACCGCAAGAGAACTATAGGAATATTATTCATGAGATGCAGGATGAGACAACACGTCCATCAGTCGTGCGGTGCTTGTGGTACCACATAATGTGTCGTTTTCAGCAATTCAGCACGCTCTAAAAGGGAACGCTGGGTGGTCAAAACCACCCAAACGACCTCGGAATGCCACGAAATCATACGACAACAACCACAAAGTGAATTTTGAAATGGTCGGATAGACATCACGTCAATCAGATGTTCCATTTGACCGCTGTGACCGGAAAAATGTTTCCGGAGTCATAAAACACCAAAAGGGCATGTCATGGTCTAATTCAGAGAAAAAGTGCTCTGAATGACCTGAAACCACACGAGAACGATAGGAATAATATTCTTGAGATGCAGAAGAAGATGGAACATCCATCGGACGTGCGGTGCGTGCGTTATGACCGAATTTGTCGTTTTCAGTAGTTCTGTGCGCTCTAAAAGGGCGCGCTGGGTGGTCAAAACCAAGAGAATGACATCATATTGCCATGAAATCATATGACAACAATCGTGGTGTGAATTGTGAAATGGTCAGACAGACGACACGTCAATCAATGGTGTCGTTTGATCGCGATGACCGGAAACACGTTTCTTGAGTCATAAAACACCAAAATAGTATGTTACAATAGAATTCAGAGAAAACATGATCGGAATGACCTGAAACCACACGAGAATGATATGAATATTATTATTGAGATGCAGGAGGAGACAGTACGTCCATCAGATGTGCCGTGCGCACGGTACGTCCGAATGTGTCATTTTCAGCAGTTCCGAGCGCTCTAAAAGGGCGTGCTGGGTGGTCAAAACCACCTAAAAGACCTCGTATTTCCATGAAATCATATGAAAACAACCGAGGTCTGAATTGGAAAATGTTTGGATAGGTAGAATGTCAATCAGAGGCGCTGTATGACCGCGGTGACCGGAAACGCATTTCCGGAGTCATAAAACACAAAAACGGAGTGTCACGGTCGAATTCAGAGCAAACACGCTCCGAATGACCTGAAAACTCATGAGAATGATAGAAATATTATTTGTGAGATTTAGGAGGAGACTACACATCCATCAGACGTTCAGTGCATGCGGTACGACTGAATGTGTCATTTTCAGCAGTTCGGCGCGCTCTAAAAGGGCACGCTGGGATGTCAAAACCCCCCGAACGACCTCGGATTTCCATGAAATCATATGACAAAAACCAAGGTGTGAATTTTGTAATGGTCGGATAGAGAACACATCAATCGGAGGTGCCGTTTGACCACAGTGATTGGAAATGCATTTCCGGACTCATAAAACACCAAAGCGACATGTCACGGTCGAATTCAGAGGAAACGTGCTCTGAATGACCTAAAAATGCACGTGAACGATAGGAATATTATTCGTGAGATGCAAGAAGAGACATAACATCCATCAGACCTGCCATTCGCATGGTATGACTGAATGTGTTGTTTTCAGCAGTTCGGCGTGCTCTAAAAGGGCGCACTGGCTGGTCAAAACCACCAGAACGACCTCAGATTGCCACGAAATCACACGACAACAACCATGGTGTAAATTGTGAAATGGTTGGACAAACAGCATGTCAATCGGAGGTTCCGTTTCACCACGGGGACTGGAAATGCATTTCCGAAGTCATAAAACACCAAAACGGTGGGTCACAATCAAATTCAGAGTAAAAGTGCTTCGAATGACCTGAAACCACACGAGAATGATAGGAATATTATTCTTGAGATTCAAGAGTAGACGACACATCCATTGAATGTGTGGTGCGTGCGGAAAACATTCATTTTAAGACAAAAAACACCTTGCTAATCTAAAGAAAAGACTCCAAAATAAGAAAAACAAATTCAAAAATTATAACATTTATTAAATTGGTGGTTTTAAATTATTATAGCGCCATGAGATGTCAGATTTCATTTTATTATATGTTTATAATAACTGAATAAAAATGTCAAATTTAAATTTGTTTTGTTTAGATTTCTTTGTATCTTATTATAGGTTTTTAAAGCAGATGAGTGTGGATCTTTGAAGCACGTCTATCATTTACTCTTTATGATGATATTGATGTTTATTGTGTTTGGATTTGTTTTTCATTTTTTATGATTTATATGCTGTTTTTTTATTTTGTATCATGATTTTTTTTAAAAAAATTTCCAGTGTAGGGACCTCCATTGGCGGTCGCTTTAGGCCGAAGTCTTGGTCACATTCATCGACCACTAGTGGCTGTCGTTGTAGTCCAGATTTTCTTCCAGCTTCAGCGACCGCTACGGTCGCTATAGGCCGATGTCTCGGCCACCTTTAGCAACCGCCATTGGCGGTCGCTGGGCGGTCTCTACAGGCCAATACGGACCGCCAATGGCGGTCTGTATAAGTTGAATTTTTAGTAGTGTTTTCTTCTCCATGTTGTATATACAATACATGAATTTATTTTATTAATATTATTCTAAATATTTGGGTATTTAAATATCCATTCTATGATATTTTTTTAATGGGTTTTATTTCTTAAAAGATTCAAAATCTGTAAGATAGTTTTGTCTCAATTAGACATATTTGAGACTCAAGTTTTGTTATGCACCTCAATTCTTTTTGGAAGTGTATATAATTCCATTTCACATGGTGTATTATGAATCTAATTATTTTAATGATATTTTCTATTTCATTAAATTTTATTTACTTACATGGAGAGTATGATCCCATGTTACCAAGTGGTATGATTTTGGTGAACCAATATCATCTTTTATTGAGATTATTTACAATTATGCTTATATTTATGTAATATTATGATCCATCTCTAAAAAAACTCATGAAATTCCTTATAATCTATTTATACAATGTATATCCTTGTATTAGTACAATTTTCCACTATTTAGTACATAAAATAATTTAGAAGATGTTTTTTATGAAAAATATGACCCCATTTCCCTCTTCGGCCAGAAATCTATTTTATTTCAAAATCCATGTTTTAAAAAATGTTGTTAACTGATCGGTTAAGATAATTTTCACGTAAAAATTATTTAAAGAATGTTTTATTGTTTTCAAATATTCTTTTATATGTTTTCAAAGATATTTTAAAAGAAAATGGTTTTCAAATATATTTTATTTTTTAAAAAACATTTTTCAATTCAGAGATGATATTTTACTGAATAAATTATTTTTAATAGATTTTAAAATTATTTCCCATATAATATGACAACCATTGGGGTTACCCGTGAATTTTTGGGAAAATTATTCTATGTTTCCATTATTTTTTATTCCCTGAATTATATTTTTTAATCACTTGATTCTTGTGAAACCCATTTCTCTTTCATGTTATATGATTTTCAAACCCACTTTTTTCATAGGTTATACTTCTAATGAAATTATAATGAAAACTATATCCTTTTTCATAGGTTATGATATGATTAGATGTTTATAATACCCATTTAATTTCATATGCATTGAAATTATTTTTAATGATATTGTGGAACATGTATGTATGATTTTATCATGATATGGGTGGGACCTATATCTCACTCCAATATGATGGGTAAAGATTTACGTTAAATTAGATAGACTAGAATAGTGTTGGGAGTGAAGCTTGACGACTAACATGACCATGGGAGTGAACCATGAATAAAATGATGTTATGAGGAGTGAACATATAATACTAATATGAATATGAGAATTAACCCTGACTAACAAGATGGTATGGGGAGTGTATTGATGCTGCTAAGATGGAATTGGTAGCCATTCTTTGATGACCATGGAAATCATTTTATATGATTATCTAATTTCCAGAATTCCATTTTTTCTTCCTATTTTTTACTTTCATTTATTATGGTATATTACTTTAGATTCATGTCTTATAAACTATCAATCCTTATTCAACAATTCAAGTATATGATCTTTGATATGAAGGTTATGTTCTTCAATTTTCATGGTCATAATCGCATACCCATATGCTCATGATTATGTATACTTATTCCCCTTGATTACCCTCACTGATCATCCGATATCACCCTTTTTGATGTTTCATTCCCATGGTTATAAAGATATGTATTATGTTTGATATGTCTAAAAAGGTTATTACTGAAGAAGAACCTGTTGGGAGATAATATATCTTAGTTATGTACGAGTTTTTATGTTTTCTTATCTCTAAAGGAACTTAAATAATATAGTCCTTTGTTGTCTACTTGTATAATGTTTTATTTATTCTGAAAATGTTATGTAATGTTAATGTATAAAAAGAGGGATTATAAATAATTATCCATCTAATATCAGTGATGTAATCATAATAACACAATATCTTGAGGGATTACTCAATAAGAATCATAATCATCATGCCCAATATACCTAAATGGGTGTCATAATTCTTATTTTCAATATATAATAGCATGCATAAATCAGAGTGGAATTTCCCCTTTTAATTATACATTTGAACTCATCTATTTAAATCATTTAATCTATAAAATCATCTTAAAGAAAATCCACTCATTATAAATAAGAAATTTTATTAACCAAGGCATGAAAATTCTATTTTATGATATGTTAAGAACTTAAGATGTGATTTTGAATTTAATAAATCTTTTAAAAGTGTGGGAAATTACAATTTTAAAACAAATCCAAAAACTTAGGTAGTGTCTGGTCTCTCAATCATTTATATAAGAGAAGAAAGTTAACTTGGAATACCAAAAGGTGAGGATAAAATTGAGGTCAACATCCTCTAACTATATGTCATGGGTCTATGGATGTATAACAGCCTAACATGATTTATTTAGAATACAAGAATACATTTTAAGGAAATGTACAAGAAACGATGGAGTGTGTCACAACAATGATGCTACGAAAACAACTCAACTTTGGTGAATAATTTCTAGACCAACAAACTTAGCCTTTAGATGAGTCCCCATCTAATATCAGCTTGATATTCTTTGTATATTGGAAGAAAAAAACATTGTCCAATGACCTAAAAATAGGAATAATGGGATCATAATTAAATAGTGTAAGATATATGAAGTGATAATGAGTTAAGAAGAAAGAGTATTTGGGTTCTTAAATATACTGATCCAATATGGTGGATTTAATTTGATTTGGAATTCAGATTGGAAAATGACTTCAAAACCTTACCAATAGAGAGGGTGAGATCTCATGGGAGGAAGAAGGGTCCTCTGTCACTAGAAAATAAAAGTACAAGAGGTCTTTTTTACATATTTATGTAATTAAGAGAAATTTTATAAATTCACCCATCTTAACAGATGTGTACAGTTTGACCACACAGTTTTTGAAACCATGAACCAATCATGCATTACACCACTTCCTGGGGGGACCCCACATAGAGTAGGCATATGGTTTTTCTAACCTTGCACAAGACATGCACAAGGTAATGTCCCAAGGCCCACTAGAATATATATTGGTGGTCTCCTAGGCTTTTATAGTTTCAAAAAAACCATGTGGACCATTTCACTCTTCTAAAACTCCCCAAAAAGTTTGGGAAACAATGAATGTTGTGTGGAATATATTCTCTAAACGGTGTGGCCCAGCCTATTTTCTTAAACCATCCGGGATCCAGTCTCCAAACAAGCCACGAACACCCTCATAATATCAGTGACTCCATTAGGTAAAATTTTAAGGGATGAAACAATTAATTTAAACGAAAAAATGACCCATACCTTCATTGAAATACGGGTTATTATAATGAAATTTTGATTTTGGCCATTATAACCAATGCATAACTAGCTCGATTAGAAGAGATAAATATAAATATTGGGTAGCTTCCTATCCATTTTCACCATCATGATATTTGAAAGACACCCACAAAATATCTAGTTATGGGAACATGGTGCTCAACATGGGTGGGATGTATACAGAATTCACTAGAAAAATACATGATATATATGTAATATCCTCACACAATCCCAACATTTGGTTTCAAAATAAAACATTCCTCTAACTCACAACAAAACCCCTAGGGTTTCATAATCATTAACCACTTCCATTTCTACCACTAAATGTACGACAGCACATAATAAGACACAATCCAAATCGCACATTTTATCTTCATTTTCAAATTGATCCATTTTATAGGTTTCCTATTACCAACCAATTATATCTAGATAATACATTAATTTCATATTTTAGGCCCATTTAGTCCATTCATGAACTGAATAATAATGATACTAGTTGAGAAATAGTCATATCACAACACCACAAAACAAAAAACAAAACATCATCCCCAATCCAGCCACCCCACACATCCACCACCACACACTGATAACCACATTTTCATCGGAATCTTTTTTTCACCACCACATTCCATAACCACCCATTTCACAAACAAATTAATTTTTACATATACCCCAATACACAATCTCACATCACAACCTCCATATACGACATCCATTTCCCATAAAAAAATTTCCCCACATTACAAACATACATCAAAACACTTTTTAATTCATAATAACATAAAATTTTTCCTATTTATCATGGAGATTTCATCACATTAATCTTCTTTGTTTCAAAGGAATTCTCACAAAATCCATAATTTCTTCTTAAAATTAATTTTTTATCCAAATATAAGAGGTTATAAATATATTCAATGTGATATTGATCGATCACGAAACAAGGATTCCATAGCTAGTCAACTATAGTACATACAAATCCCCCAATAATCATAATTTTAAATGAGGCATCACACCTATACAACCACAATATCAATAATATTATAATGTTGTAAAATAATGTGATTTCATTCCACATTAAATTTAAAATTACCATTTTATTATCTTTATTAGGGTGGTAAAAATATCATTATGAAGATAAACAAGAGTGTAACAAATCTCATATGATACACTAGAAGAGAACCGAAGGATCCCGTACCTTAACTAGATATTCCTAATCCATTGTAGAGGGTTGGAAGAAGAGGGAGGCCACCACTAGAAAAAAAAAATAAGAATATCACCCATAACATCCTTTAAAATAGAATGATCATAATTATACCATTGGATAACCCGCAAAACAAGTGCTTTATGTTGAACAAAGCACCCCTAAAAATAAATATAAGGAAAATAGGTGAAGGAGAAGAAGGGATGTCACTAAAACCAACACAAATTAATCCTCCCGGAATGGGGTTAAAATCCACTGAAAGGGGTATCAAATAGTTCATTGGTATTCACTTGATTAACCAAATAAATTATAGAAGTAATGGAAAATTTATTGGGCATGAGGGGATTTATGAATTAATACATAACCTGAAAAACACTGGACCATGGAGCATCTTACAACACCATGCCACAACATATTGAAAAAACATTAGTAATATAACACAATGGGAGGAGACCACACTGAAAACCCCTAGTTAAAATTGATTCTATGATCATGTATTGATCCGTAGGTCATATTATATAAATCTTGTGGACAAACTATGGAGAAACCTATAGCCCACAACATAACCACTCGTATTTTTGCAGAACTAACCAAAAACTGCTATGAGAAAACCTCGATACTCAATGTCACACAAATCAACATAGGATAATGAACTATGTTGCATCAAACCACTATATTATTACCACACCTAAAAAGGTAGTAGCTAGAAATATCATCCCAATCTCCCCTTAGGGTTCGGAAGGAGCTCCAAGAAGAACCCATCACATGTTGAGAGGGGGCTACACCGCCACCAAGATCAAAGGTGCAACTGGCCCCCATGATCAATGCCACAACGATCCACCTTAGCTATATTTTCTAGCTTCAACCTATCCTCTACTCTCAAATTCTTTTTTAATTCTCACCATTTAACTCTACCACTAAATTACTGCAAAGTAATGGTATATAAGATCCATTCCATTACGTCAGATACCTCTCAAACAAATCCTATCCTAAAGAATATAAACCATCTTAGAATGAAATGTTGAAAAGATGCCCAAACAACCTCATATGAGATAACATTCACGGTTCTCATTACAACTGAAACATTTCCACCAACAAAACTCACTAAACATAGCTAAAAACATTAAAAAACATTCCTAACAACCAAATTACCACACTATCTTAACATTCACCCCACCGAGAACAATACCACATTATTCTACTATCCACAAGCTACCACCTTTTTTACATAGGCATCTACTCCACCATCTCACCCCCACAAGGACCAATCCAACAACTAAAACCGACACACAACACTTCCCTAAGCTCATAAATCGTAGGGCTTCTTGTCCCATGTCTAGATATAATTTTATTTGGGTGAAACTAAATTGACCATATGGTTATAATATTGTCAAGGTATAAAATATATCGATTAGGAATCAGGTTCTCCCCTCTCCATATTCATATAGTTTTAAAACACATATCACGTTAAGGAAAAATAAACCTAATAGACATAAATATTTCAAACCATACATCATCAATAAAAATAAAGGGAAATAATATGTGGTGAAAGGAACTCTAGGTACATAGAATGAATCTTCACCTCACTCTCCCAAGTACTCTCCTCGATGCCACTATGCCACCACAACACATGATCCAATGGAATTGTCTATCTACACAACACCTTCCCAAGAGGATAATGGATATCTACTGGTCACTCCATCAATATCTCATCAACCTCAATATCTATGTCTACCCAGTTAATGGTGTGAGCGTCAACATGAATATATCGATACAGACAAGATTTATTTAAGATGTCATGAATCTTATCTAATCTTGGTAGGATTACCAACCTGTCATCCACATCAAAAAAGCTCCCCAACACCTACAAAAGGCCCAATAAAATTGGGAAAGAGATTACCAAACCTACTAGACCGCTACTACTTGCATCAATGGGAGACTCTCAAGAATATAAGGGATCTGAAATCAAACTCCTAGGACCTCCTCTTATGATTGGTATAAGACTTCTGGTAGTCTTGTTCTACATGAATCGTTTCACTATCATCCGACACATTCTCTATTATTATCTACACCATAGATGGAATACAAACCAAAGGCTCCACAATGTCGATCCCATCACAATGCAGAACGACATGGTCTACCATAAAATGACTCAATTAGGGACATGAAAATGGATGAATGATAAATATAACAATAATAAATCTCAATCATGTGAATGTTCTTTCCCATGTTCCACTAAAGTCTAATATTCCTGTCCGTAGAAAATTATCCAACATCTTAATAATCTATTCTATTTACTAATTCTTATGAGGTAGGGAAGTGCTAAGGAATAAATGAGTTTCAAAATTATGTTGAAATCCACTCCAGGATAAAAATTTAATACAAGTTTATATATCATAGTCAATGGACCTTTTAAATCCATGAATCCAAAAAACCTCATACACATACCTTCTCTCCAAAAAATCTATGTTTCCAAAATCCTTGATCTATAGGAAGTGAGAAAATTTAATCAACTGATCCATGATTACTCATATATCATCAGAAAATTCTTGAGATTAAGTTAAACTTATGATGAACTCCATCAAGATTTCATCCCATTTACACTCATGATAATCAACATGCTACAACAAACCACTAGGAACATGGTGCTCATCCATTACCAACTAGAAAACCAATCACCGAGATATAAAAAATTCCACTACCCATTTTATCGTAGCCCATCAAATCCTTTTAATGACATGATATATGTTATATACCCCCAATTATACTTCCAAAGGGGACCTATTAAACTCATAAAGGCCTCCATAATAATTATCCACTAGTATAAAAAACCACCCTTAAAACAAAACCCGGTTTAGAAAATTTTGGCCATCCCACTAAAGTATCACCGTGGAAAACACCATTTCACATACCATATAACATTGAGTCACCCCACTAAGATTCCTGCACATTATGAATTATTGAAGACTGTATTATCATATTAGAAAAGAAACATTTACCATCAACCAAACTTGCATCTATGTTAAGGGTTTTGAACTCCTTCATCACCATCCTAGAATATTCGATCCCTCTAACAACATTATTTCTTGAAATAATTATTAAATAATCATATACAATATAATCATTTATAGTTGTGTATGAGATTTAAATATAACAATCTGGAAGAAACTCCATCCACCTCTATTACCATATATTTAGATCACAATGATAAATGATATAACTAAAGATATTGTGATCCATGAAGTCCACAAAATTCTTCCTAATGTGTAAATGTCACAAAAAAATACACACAAACACAAACATAGACAACTCTAGATCATGGGTAGAATAGTTACAATCTTAGGGACATATAAACCTAGACCAATGTTATATAACCACTTTATAATGCATCAATGTGGAAGTAAAACCTGAAAAATCAGAAACTAACATATAGTAATAGTCTACAAGACCCAGTAAGCTATGATACAATACAAAATTATTCACTGTTTCCAAGGATATAAGTACCTTGAACTTTTATGGGTCCAAAAAATTCACCCTTTTTTTTACCATGTTCCCAAGGGAATATACCTCTCATGTCCAAAACATACACATGGGAAACATTCCAAATATTTTCTTGAATCAAAGAAAACTCATGAAAACTATGAGATGATCAACATGATAATCCTCTATCTCTGAGTAAATCAATATATCATTGAAAAATGAAAGTATGAAATGGTATAAGAATTAATTAAACATGGAGTTCATGATTTCCATAAGCATAGATGGTGAATTTGTGACACTAAACGATATGAACACAAACAAAAACTTCCCATACCTATATCAGAAGGAAAATTTCATGATATTTCCCTCAATCACCCTTAACTAGTGATACCGAGAATGCATATTGATCTTTTATACTAATTATGTACAATTAACTAGAGGAAAATATTATTGATCCTTGAAAGAGGGTAACAATTCTTAATTGTTACCTGATTCAACCTATGATTATCTATACTCAACCATACACTATCCTCCACCTTCTTGGAGAAAAAAACTGGAGAGCGCCCATATGAAATTCCAGTTCAGATAAAAAACTTCTACATTAGATCATATATTTAAATCCCAATATCCCATAACATTGAAGGTTCTATTCAATATTTATAATTTTAAATTATAGAAGCATTAGGCTACAAGTCTATCCTAAACTAAACATCAAATAGAATAGGTATAATTAATAACTCATGGTAAAAACATTTAGAAAATATTTAATAACCTTGAGATACTCCCCTAACCTAGTATCCATTAATTCTAGAGTTAAAAAACCATCCTTGTAAGAAGGTTCTGCACATGACTATTTCCCACCGGACAACTCTGATTGCTAATGAAAACTTCATGCTGGCCATCCACATCTGAGAATATTTCTATTATTATAATGTATTAAATAAAAAAATGCATAGAGTAAAAAAATTTTATTCTGATAATGACATAATACGACTCCATTTATAGTATTAAAACATCCCATTGTGATTGATGTAGATGCATCATCAGTATACACCTCCGACAGACTTCAAACAAGCTAGTCTACCCTCCAACTGGCATAGTCAACACTAGGGTTTTGAGAATACACTAAATTTCTAGTCCCAAAAAAATTCTAGAGTAGGTAAAACCAAGGCATGAAAAACTACTAAATCAAACAACAAAAAAGTTTTGCACAATAATATGATAATACAATTATCAATCTCTAGAGACTCTTGAACTGCCACACCCACTACATGTAATTGACTATACCTATCAATTTTTCCTCTATGTTGAAAACCTCCATGAACAATCTTAGGATGAGGTCCCTAAATATGATTAACATAATGATATCAGACTCTATATAGCCCATCCCCTCCCAACAAGGCAAAATCCTACTACCCCTGTGGCTAAAATGGTCTCATTGGAATCTACTTATGAGGGTGTTGGTGAACCTATCCACGTACACCATACTGAGATCAAAACAAATCATCACATATTATATTGGTGTCTATGAACCATAAAGACAAAAAACATTGGCCCAAATACCCTTGTGTAAAATGGAAACAACTACCTCCATAATGTTGGAAAGAAAACCATTGAGGTTGATTCCTTACTAGTCAAAACATTGAAGTCCCTAATTCCGGAGACCTTCCATTAACAACTCTTACCCTCATTGAACCCTATTGTCCCCCCCCCCTCATGGTAAACCTCCCCATGGTTGTATACACTTTATAACCTACACATTCTTTTTTAGATATAGATACATTAGAGACATTGAAGAAGTAATTATATATTTGATTGAAAAATGGAGTGGATCCTCATGATGCAACACTTGGGACTACTCATTAAGAAATACATATGGGAAAAATGAAAAAGAACCTTGAACTTTATTCCAAACTCCCATATAGATAAACTCCCACTCTAAAGATAGAGAAGCTCTTGCATCATTACTACCTTAATGGTTTATTAAAGGAACTCAACATGAAAATATATCTAAAATTCAACCCATGAAACATTTACCTCCTTCCGATAAACAAGATATATTTTAAACCACCAACACACATCTCGCCACATTTAACTAACTAAAAATATGACCATGAAATCCATCATGGACTAGATCAAACTGAAGGTGATATTAAGATCCTCCAATATTCTCTCTATATCCAGATCAGAAATACTACCCTTTTATGTCACCAAATAATTCTACTGAAAAGTGCACTATTTTTCTTCCTGTGAACATACTCTATAATCTGATAATCCTTTCGATGATCGACCAGATCATCCTGAGGAACCACTACTTCCAGAACGACACATTGAAGATGACTTGCAGGTATAGTTGGAAAGGGAAACAAGGATTTCCTAAGACCATAATTATGGAATTTTATTAACCTTTTTTTAATTAATTTTAACATCCAAAAACACCCAATTAAAAATATAACATAGGTCAATCATAGTACATGTACCTCTTCTATGTCTCTATCCTACAAGGGGTTCCACCTCACAAAGTCATTTGGTTGGATTAGAGTCCTTATTAGAGATCATGATGGGGGGGGGGGAGGATGTCATATTTTCCCAATGTCATGAAATAAGGATAACTTACACCATTTCCCAACTAACACATGTAATACTTACTATGACTGACTCCAAATCCATTAAATCCACATCCTCCCTCTAACACCACTCTTTCATGACCCCCACACTCTAAATATACCCATTGGAGGTTGCAAATTATGTAAGAAAGATATTAAATCCCCAAAGTCCTGCCTCTAGTAGGCCCTGAGTCGGAGAATTTATTTGAGGGTATATATATCTCACTTGGGAGGGATTAGCCTCTATAATATTAGGATCATGAAATAGCATAACTCAACTACAATAAAATCCATGATATAAAACAAATTCAAGGGTTCATTCTAGAAACATCCAACACTGTCCATATTTATCCCAAAAATTTAAATTCTATTTATATATATGGGGTGAGAATACAATTTTACTCAATTGGAACTCAAAAGTATCTCATATATATGTGAAAGAAGCATATTGATGCACATGTGGGAAAAAAGAATAAAAAAAAACCAAAAAATGTCAACTAACGAAGCCCATCATCTCCAAGGATCGCTCACCAAATAAGACGTGCAATTATAATAACATAATATAATACATATATATATATAAAGGTACCCCACACCATTTAACCTTTTCATTTTTCACTCTCACACCCCAAATTTCCATGTCCTAGAACTACCATATATTTTAAAAAACATGTAATTATAAGACCGTTACATATAACTAGCTATTACATCAATTTTGTCTTGAAAAACTCATGCCAACATATCACTTCTCACCTGAACGTACTTTGGTGGTCACCCCACATATCACCCTTGTTGACCATGGATGTCACACCAAAACCATTGCCAGAATAGTCAGGTATCATGAAGATGATGAACATAAACATCATTTTATCCTCCTACCATGCATGAAATCCCCCTTAATACATCTCATCATGTCATCAAAAAACAACAGTAGTTTGAATTATGGATATCATATCATGTGTATAAAAAACTCTTATTAAAGAGAGAGTAGGAAATAGAAGGTATCCATCGATCCATCCACACCACCATGATATTGGGATGACCCCCCAAAATATCTAGTTGTATGAACATGATACCTGAAATGAGTGGGTTTCATAAATAAATCACAAGGAAAATGAAAGATATATATGTAATAGGCACACATAACCCCAACTGTTGGTTCCATAATAAGATATCCAACCAACTACTGAAAATTCACCCATAGTCTCAGAACCTTTCAGTACTTCTATTTACAAAATTAAATACACAAAAAGTGAAAATCTAAAATCCACATTTCAAGTTATTTTTTAAAATTATTCCATTTTATAGATTTCCCATTACCAACTAATTCAATTTGGAAAACCCATTCATTTCAAATTTCCAACCGATTTTAATCCAGTCATTCAATAAAAAATTAATTTTGATACTAACCTGAAAACATGTATATCATAAAATCACACTCAAATAAATATCCCATCATTCCCATGGTAACAAAACCAAACTACCAACATCACACACTTTAAACCACCTCTTTTTTACAACTAGAAAATTACTGACATTTCCATTATAACCACCCCATTTCACAACCACACTACTCATCACATCCGTCCCAACAACTCAACAACACATCACAACCTCCACATACCACATTCATTTATAATCACATCACCTTACCAAATTAAATCCAAATATAACAACACTTTTGACATCACATTAACATAAATTGTTTCAAATTTATAAGGTAGGGTTCATCACATTCCTCTACTTTGTTTCAAGGTAATTCTCAAAGTAGCCATAATTTTAATGTTTAACTCATTTATTATCTAAATGTAAGTTGTTATCCATTTATTCAAGGCAAATTTAATAAAAAACATAACAAGGGTTCCAAAACTAATCTATTAAAATGAAAAACATCCCCCAATAGCCATAATGTTCAACAAGGCATCAAGCTAGTACAATCAAATTATCAATAATATAAAAAACCCATAAACTCTTTTTATTTCATTCCCTTTAGAATTTAAACTTAAAATTTAAAATTATTTATCATCATTATGTTGAATGAAACTATATTCCAAAATATAAACAATAGAATAACTTTACTTTATTATATACTAGATGAAAAATGTAGGATATCATATCGAAAACAACGATTTTTAATATACAATGCATTGTTTGTAGTAGACTAAATCCACTAATAAATACCAAAATAATGGGTTGAACTAATAACTAGATAGAAAACAATAGACACATAAGTATAACATTGAAAAAATAAAAAAAACTATGGATTTATATGGGTAACATCCCCTCCCTAGATGAATAATAAAAAGGAAAATAGGGGGAGGACAAGTGGGGAACTCACCGAAACCACCAAAAATCAATCATTCAATACCAGGGATGAATTCCATTATAAAGAGGATGAAAGATATACTTGGGTCACACTTGGGAAATCCAAGAAATTAGTAAATGTTTGGGAAATTGATCAGGTTTGAGGGGAGTTAAGAATTTGTACGTAGATTAAATATATATGGACCACGACACAACTTTCAACACCACACTAGAGCTATTGAAAAACCATAGGACTATGATGTAGTGTAAGGCGGAAACACCACACCCCCAGTAAAACATGCATATGAGTTATATGGATAGATCAATAGTATATATCCTTTAAGGTTGTAGGAGGGATTTTGATGTATCATACAGACCACGTAAAACCACCCCAATTTAATATAACTGTCATCAAACACTGTGGTATAACCTCCATGCTCAACCCTATAATGCCCGACACCAGAGAAGGGACTATAACAGTGCCAAGAAAGATATTGCAACCACCCTAAAAAATTTGTTGCCATAAAATTCCTCCCAATATCCCATACATTGCACCCATAGATCCACCCCATAACTCTCACCTACATATAGGGGATACACTGCAAAAAAACACTATAGTGAAACCACCCCAAAAAAGTATGTTGCTCCAAAAACACGTTTAGATTTCCAATACACCACAAATAGCCCCCATATTTAAAAACATCCACCACTATAGTGCTTCCCTACACTTCAAACCATAGATATTCTCCTTATCTGAATTTCTTAGCTATAACCTCTCCACCACTCTCCAACTCCTATAGAATTTCATGGTAAAATACCACCCCCATAATTCTTTCAAAGTAACAGGATGAATGGTTTGATCCATTATATGCTGGGACCTAAAATTCTTGAGAAAGTCATAGAAAAGGTTAAGACCATCCAACATCATATCAAGGATGCTTATAGTCATTAGAAGATCTATGTTTACTACCATAGGTGATACCTAGAGTTTGAGGTTGTAGAAAAAGTTCTCCTCTATATGTCTCCATGGAAGAGAGTCCTGAGATTCATGAATAAGGTAATGCTAAGTCCCTAATACATCAAAACCATTGAAATTTATTATTGCACTATAGTAGTAGCTTAACAACTAGAACTTCCACCAACCTTCTCTCTAGTAAAAAATGTATTCCAAACATCCATCATAATTAAGTACATACTAGATTCATCACGTGTATTAAAATAAATGGTGGTATAGTTGGAAAATGACATCTCTTATGAGAAGTATCCAGTGAATATCTTGAACCATATAGATAATGTTCTAAAAAACAATAAAAAATCACCTAGTATAATTACTATGAAAAAACCATAAATATTAGGAGGATAAATGGGATACATAGGATTACATGATACTGGAAATGAAATTTCAATGGTGAAATTTGTTAAGGGGGAAGAATGTAACAACCAAGAATTATGTAAAGAAAATTTTCCTTATAATGCATCATATTTAGTAAATCACATATAACATATGATGAAAGAAAAATTTATTTTGAAAATCAAATTTATAGAAAAAAATATTCATAAGAATTGAAAATATTACAATGAGATCAAAAATAGAAAATAAGATATAAAAAATATGAAAATATAGATATGATCAATCAAACAAAAGAACCATACTCATGAATAAACATGCATAAATGAAGCAGAATGTTAGTAATAAAAAATTCATCTTGAGAAGATATATAAACTTGAGAGAAAATATATTTTAATAAATAATAAATAAAATATGTGCTTCATATATGAAGTAAGGAACCCATATGGCCATTAAAAATTTCACAATTGGAATAGTAATCAGACAGTCACAAATAGTAACATGACAATTGGAATAGTAACCTCACCTATTGAAGTGTAAAAAAATATTATCTTGATAAATGAAAATATGGAACATTTATATCATAATTAAATGCTATAAAATGATTAAATAAGTGTTATTGTTTTTATAAAACTTATACGCTTTATTTTCATTGTTATAATAAATATAATGATTCAAAAGAAATTTGTTTTCAATTTTATTAAATTAATTTTAATATATATTATAATGATATAATTTTTTTTGAGACCTTAAGAAAACATTGAATTGTCAATAAAATAGATCATAAGATTGAAATTAATATTTTTCAAATTAATGATAAATTTATTTAAAAATTGAATTTATCATGTTTATAATAATATTTTCTTTAAATGGATTTTAATTTTGAAATATAAACATTGAAAAATGGTTAGGGGGATTTTTTATTTTTATTAAATAGTGGCAATTTTTATGAATAGTGAAATATGGTAAAATAATATATTTATCATTATAAGAAAAATAATGATTTTTTGAGTAATGGATGATGTAAGTACCCATTATTTCAAACTCAAAGACAAGATTTAAATTATATTGTGAAAAAATAAATACTATTGACATTATGGTGAAAAAGGATAGAGTAATGAATATAATATTAAAAAAACAACTTTTCCCTCCTCTTATAAATATTATCCTCACAACCCTTTCTCCTAACACCTTGTAATACTTGAAGGTTTCCAAACTTATAGCACAATATTTCTTCACCACTCTCCCGAAATCCTTTGAATACTTGTTCTTCCATAAATCAAAATCATAAAGTACCTTTATAAATATCTCAAGAGATGACATTCAAGAGGTAATATTCTAAAACCATATCCTTTAAATTAATTCATTATTCTACCATATCTTCACCTCACTCATCCAATACCACATGATGTCTCTAGTAACATAAATATTCTGTAATATTATTTTTAATGGAAGATAAATCTTATACCCTCTCATCATTTTTTTCTTAAATGGAAGCATTGATTATAAAATTGTTGGTTCACTACCTCTAGGAGAAACATAAATATTTCCCTACAAGGACATCAATTATGGTTATTATAATATTTTTATAGAAAAATATAATGATAATAAGTATAATATAACTTATTTCATGTTTTGGAATTTTATAATAACAATTTAATTAAATAAAATTAATTTAGATTGTGATAGTCAGTATATCCACCCAAATGAAGTAACTGAATAATGTTAACATTTTTACTAAAATAATCATCCTTATTTTGGAACATAATAGGACATTTGGGACCATTTCAATTTTTTAAGTATATGAATAACATTTAGTATCACTTCTGGAGTAATAGTCCCATTTCATATGTACATCAATAATTTTAGACAAGTGATCCAACCATGAAATAATGTAACAAACATCCTGAGAACATTGAAATTAAACACCAAATATCATTGTAATGGTTATAAATTATCATAATAAAATTCAAATAATTAAAAAGATATGAATTTTTTTCCCAATTATGTAAATAATGTATCTAATTTTATTATTTAGGACATTTAGTGCAAGTGAAGAATGATTCTAGAACATCTAGTAAGGCATCTATCTGAACCACCTTTTTCTTAAGGGTATGACCACTCTCTCTCAAATCACATTCTGTCTCTTTATTTAATGTTATGTAATGATTCTAAATTCTGTACATATGCCTCTCAAAAATAAACCTAGTTTATTCTAAATTATTTTAATGGGGTAATAGATTCTATTAGTATATTTCTAAAATACCTTACTATTTATAATCATTTATGGCATAGATAAGAATGTAAATGTTATGATGGGTTATCCTAGATAGAGATCCATTTCATTGGGTAATATTTTTTTCTCATGTGAAATTATTTAGGGGATTATTGAGAAAGCCTTATCCATATCGGGACTTTGTCAACCATGTGATGTTGTCTTGATATTTATCCCTTACTTATTTTTATTCCATGTTTTATATTGTCTTTACCTTTATATATTGTTATGATCTTATGATACCATGTTCTTTAAGATATTCACACATGCCGTTATTGATGATCCTATTGTTTATGATATCATGTAATGCATTTTGATTGATATTTTATGTTTCTCTATCATGTTTATTCCTTTATTGGGCTTTATAGATCACCCCTTTATTTTATGTATTTCTTATGTTATCCTATATATTTTTAGGATGTCAAAGTGAATTAGGATATCATTATGAATATTAAACTAAAGATATTTTATTTTAGTTTCATATTTTTGTCTTATGCACCTAGTCTTTTAATAAAACACGGAATTTTTTCCTTTAGATATACTTAATGTATATTTTTATTAAAAATGATATAATATTATGTTTGAATGGATTATATTGTTATAATTTTAACCACCAATAATTATCCAAGAAAATCACCTTGAAAATTTCCTCGTGATAGATTATATTTTTTGGTATCATGATGTAGATAAATGATTTTTTTTATAGAACTACGGTGATACATTCATTTTTCAAGTATGATCATTACAGAAAATTTATTTTATATTGAGTGAATAATGACTAGAATTTTCCATGTGTCATTGGTTATGATGTTTTCATAGATGAGATTTCATGAATAAATAAATTTATGTGTAGAATGAAATTAAATGTAACATGTTTTTATAAATGATTCCTGAAAAAATTCTATTTTGGAAAAGATCTTGGAAAATTCCCTCATTTTTGTTTTTTTTTGAATTTTACATGGATATTTCATGATTTCATTGGTATAACGTACTTATTTATTGGAAAATTTATATAATAAAATATTTCACTATTTTTTAATTTAAAATTTAACGAACTAATAACAATGAATTTTTTTATTTAATGTTAATTTTCACATATTATTTTCATTTAAATATTTGGGAATTATTGTGAAACTTTCATAAATTTATTATTTTGATTTATTTTATTAATAATCAAGTGTTTATTTCCCTAGAAATACATAATTTATTACCTTTTGTTATCCAAATAACATGTTTTGGAAGTTTACTTTATGGAAAGGTGAATTTCCAAATGTTAGAAAAATTAAAGAGGTAACCATGTTTGAAAGAAGTGAAGAGAATATTTTGACATAGTATTATTTATTATTTTTGAAATATATCATACATATTTAGTTGAAAGATATTTTATAAAATATTTAATACATAGGACAATGAATATTAGGTATGGATAATCACTAAATATGAATCCAATAAGATATGAGTTTTGGGAGATATGTAGAATATGAAGTATGTAAAAACATTACATACAGAATAATTCATATGTTAGAGTCCATTTTTCCAATATGTGAGCTATTTTTTCCCGATATATAACTTCATATCAGAAAATGTTATGGAATTATGAAATTTACCCATGATAGTTCATAGGTTATGTGGTAGTGTTTTTTTTCTATTTCATAACAATTGAATTGGGAGAAACCATAAATAAAGTATAACATATACCAAAGAAATATCTTTCATATATAATAATTATTCCATGGACTAGAATTGAGACATAATATTTTTTCATGCTACTACATATATTACTCATCATAGTTTCCCTATAATACATAATATATTTTATAATATATGATGATTCTTCCAGTTTAACTAAGAGGAAAGGTATTTATTCCCCTTTGATATATTTTAATTTTTTATGTTGATAGGTGATGTTTTATACACTGTATAATTTCATCCAAAAAATTCATAGTGTTTTATGAGTCTCATGATTTTTATCCAATAATTTATTTCGAAATATTCTTTTGAAAACATGAATTTAAGAATAATAGAGGGTTTAAAGACCTAACATCATTAGAGAATTACCAAGAATACTAAAATCACTCTACGAAATGGAATTAAAATTTGGAAGTGCAATGAATTCATTAAATCTACCCCATGTACGTGATGAAAATAATTGAAGCTACTATTGAATATATAAAAAATTAGTTCCCTATATTATGAATAATTTTTAATCAATACCTTGGCCTCATGATTAGTTTATGATTTTTATGTTTAATTCCTTCAATAATTCATTATGTATAATATTAATATTGTGTCTTTAACTATATCATCTAAATTTATCACTTTTTTATTTATAATATGATCGATAATATTTATTATGGTAAATAATTAATCTAATAGATCTACATAGGGTATAATTCAATCAAGAACTTTATCCCTTGATCATTATTGTTTAAATTTATTTTTACTGCATTGAGTTCTTCCAATGATTTTCTATAGTGGGGAATGGTGATAGTGTGTTCTTAGTAATATGATATTATTATTATAATACTATTACCCCCCTCATCATTTGATAATTTGGGAATACCATGGATTCAGGGTTGTTAAGTGTTTAATGGGTGTGTTGGATGGTTTGGTTAGTTAATCTTTTGAACATGACAGTAGAAGAAAACACTTATAATGGCTGACCAATCTTCATAAATATCAACACATTATAAAAAAGAACATAAAAGAACACATTAAATACTATTAAATCCATATATTAATCTTTAAAAAATATGTTTTTATGGATATTCATGAATCAAAAAACATAATATTTCTTCCTCGAAATAGATTACCCTATACATTCATCCTTAATATTATATTGAGGGTTATCGATCATCGAAGGGTTAGTAGTGAATTTTACATGAGATAATGGAAGATCAAGAATGTGAAATGTTTTATATTGGTATGGAAGTATCTAGGGTCCCAAAAATGTTGGAATCTCCTTACTTTTTATACTATATCCATAACACTCTTCATTAAATATAAAGCATTAGTCGTACCAAGTCCTATATCATGAAACTTGTATATTACTTCCCATTGGTGTAACGTTCATTATTGACATCAATGAATTAGAAAATCCATAAATGAATGAACTCTTTGATTCATAATGTATCAAACTATGATGAAGTATGTATTCAAATTAATACACTCTAATATGTAAGCATATGTTATGTTTGGTGTAACATAGTCTCAGGATACTTCATATCCACACCAAACTATGTTTCCACCAATGTATTCCTAAGATCCTACATAAGGATATGTTGGATCAAATGTATCAACAATATCATAATATACATTAAAGTAATATAAATTTTAGGCAACATATAAAATTCCCCCATATTCAACCAAATCCCATGAGGGATTTATGAAATAAATTAAAACTTATCATTAATCTAGATAAAACCTTTTTTGCATATGGTTTAAAAACAATATTTAATTTGAAAAAATGATTAAATAAAAATAAAAAAAATCATAATAAGGCCTAATTGTGTGACCCTATATACTTTATTATAATTAAAAAAATATATAAAATTTCCATTTCATAGATGTAATAAAAGAGTTTCCTCTATGAATTTGTTAGTGATACACATGTTACTAAGGGGTTTTATGCAATCTCCATAAAAAACAATTATATATCATATGGAAATGTATGCTAAAATATGTATCATAGATATAATATTATACCAATATAATATCCTCTAACATGTAATTAAGTTACCAATAAACATGGGATAATTTTAATATAGTATAAGTCATCTCATCATTTCTTGATTCTTAGAAAAAGAATGACATGGTCTATTAATAATTCACATATCATTCATGTAGCTGATGTGTACATGTCACATACCTCATCCAACTTATTGAACACCACATATTATAATCAATAAATAATGGTCATGAATTTACATAAACTAATTCAATCAAGCTACATAATTCTTTTAGCCCCATACAAGTTAAACCCCCCATCTTTGTTGACCTCCATATGATATAATGTTATACAATATACCATAAAACCCCCTAATAAATAATCCACAATAGATTATATAATAATGACATTAAATAATGAAGGATATCATGGTAGATATATCTACAAAATTAGGTAAAAAGAAGTGATAATAATTATAAACCTCTAAATACATCAATGAGTATATGTCATTCCATGCGATATACTTAGTGGGTTGGTACAAATAATACGTTTCCACTTATTATCTCCGGAGTCTACTAATAATTATAATATTAATATATTATCAAAAGAAAACTCCATTGTGATCATCTATTGGAGGAAAACAAAAAATCATACATTGAGAAGATATTATCATTGCCTTGTACATGTAATGGTAATTAAAACGTATATAAATGAATGATTAACATATAAATACATTATTATAAATTATTATACATTATAAAACCATTATATTAATCTCTTAAGTCTCAAATTCAATGAGACTCAACAAGACTCTCAATATTATGATACGATAATAGATTCATTATTTGATATACTATATTACCATATATAGAAACTTTATAGATCAAAAAACTATCCCTCTCAATGATCAGTCATAAAATATGCTATTTTTGATGGATTTGTTTGGTCATTAGGCTAGATTAGTGTTCCTTCTATTGAGTGAGGAATCTATATCTATCATAATAATGGTTAATCACTCCCTTGATGCTTCCAACCACATATTGTTTTGAAATGAACTTCTTAAACCAAAACAAATTCTTAATAGAATCTAATTAAATGTTGTACTCTACCTTTATTTTAATTTACTCCATGAAATCTTGTTTTTAACTTTTCTATATGATTTCTTTACCATATAGGAAAAAATATATTTGGATTTAATATCATCTTGGTGAGAATGAAAGTTTCATCTATGTAAAAATTTACAGAAATTTCATACTATCCTTTAAATACTATGACCATAATATTAGTTCTATTCAAATACATTAGGATTTTTTTAATAGAATTCCAGGGGATCTATCCAAGATTATTTTGGAAACAATATGTAATGATTATATTATATGCTCCATCTAGTTCAGTACACAATATGAAATATAAGATAGAGACCATGGAAGAAATATATGGAATTCTATCAATCATCTATAACTCCTAATAAGGATCTATAATATTTCTAATATTGAAACCTAAAAAACTAGTAGGAATTATATATTAGAGTTTTAACACCCATGTTTCAATTATAATAAGTAAGATTCTCAATCAAATTAAATTATTGAATAAATTAAAGGGATTTATTAATGAAACGGATTAAAACAAAAATTCAAAAAAAATTTAATTTTAATTTTATGAAATGAATTTATCCTTTTAATTAAGAATTCCAATATTAGTTTTCGGAAAATTTATTATATTTTTAAAATATCTTCGAATTATGGGTGAATCGTGAGAAATTCTAACTTTAAAAATTCTATCACTTTTATGACATAATCAGGATATAAGAATGAATTAAAATTTTAGGAAAATTATTTGTAGCCTAATTAAATATTTATTATATAATATAATTTATATAAATATATAACATTGAAATTATAGATCCATTTTTATCATTTTTTAAATATAAGTTATTTCTTTATTAAATTAAAACTATTTTTTATTTTTCTATTAAGTATCAAAAAGGTTATTTATGGATTTAATTTGGTTTTAAAGAAAAATAATCCTCCTTTAATTTGATATAATCTAATAAATTTTGGTTTAATTAAAATTATGAAGGCTTTTTGTATGATACCATTTTTATGCTTAATAGAGTATTTTCTAGAATAATTTTCCTTTTCATTTTATGAATTTATATTAATTGTAATTTTTTTTCAATTCTGGGAGTCGAATATTGTAAAATTTATTCCCTATTCAGAGTCACCATAATTAAAATTTTGTAATAAGGTGAAACTGATTTTTGGTCATAACTAATAATAACCCTGGTAAATATTCATCACCATAGTTATGGGTAATTAAAGAAGTTAAAATAAAGGGAAAAGGATTTAAGATAACATAAATAACCTTATTAATTTAGAATTATTGGTTTTATTTTCGATTTAACATTTTAATAGTTTAATATATTACAATTTTATTCACTTTTATTGAGTATGAAGTATATTACATTATAAAATTTTAAGTATTTACATGTTTGGCATGAAACTAACTTATAAAAGGGAACCTCCTCCCCAACTTTTTTAAAAACTTATAGAGAGACTTAGATCAATCATGACCAACCAAAATAGCTTCTCAAAATCCATATCCACATCCTATAGGTTCTGGTATTCAATAATGAACACTTTAAGAAGTCATAATGTGTAAGAAAGAGTAAATTACAAAAAAAGTGGTATATATTTGTACAGAGTTTCTTTGGTTCCTTTCTTCTTAAACCTAATCAAAATATTCAATAACCATATTAATGTAATTAAATTATTATAATTTATATACAAAGAGTTTTTGTGTTACTAAGGCATTCATTTTCTGTCTCCTTACCATCTTATGGTCAATGAAAATGTCACTAGTGCATATGTACATTCAACCATCTCTACACAACCTTTTAATTTCTTTTCCATCAAAGTATCACTTGGATGGTTATAAAGATGAAATTCATGAAAATATATTATATATTGTATGATCTTCAATTTTTCTTGAGTTAAGAATCTTTTTTTGGGTTAAATGTATTCCCATCCTTTTTGGATTAGACCCTTGGATGAGTCATTGGACGATTGGGCTATTTTTGGGAAAGAAAGGGTAAATCAAGCAGAAATGTGGATGCATGCCAAGTACACTTCATGTATTGTGTCTACACGTCGTTTACTTGGTCGTCCAGATGTGTAGCCAATCTGGGATAGAAAAAAAATTTCGATTATGCTAAGTGTACTTGAGGTACACGCCATGTACATTTCAAGCATAGTTTTTTTATAAAGGAGGTAGTAGCTTCAATTTTTGGGGCACAGAATAGTTTCCTCTTGTTTTTGAACCCACAACCCAATATTATAGTTTTTTCATGTATTGAAGCTATTCAAAATCTGATTCAATCATAATCTATTACATTGGAACTATATCGGTAATTACTCGATTTATTTTTAGTCGTTCTTGATTGTTCAGAATAATTTCTGCGCTATTTGGATTTATGCTCATATGCCCTAATAATATAGTCTTCATCCATTATTCAGATTTTGTCCAAAATGAGATTAATCAATACATGATACAAGATGAAATTTCAACTACCGAAGAGAGGTAGGTGGTCTATAATTTCTTTTGGATTTTTAGAGTGTTTTTTGGGCATTTGGAGGTTATGCCTTTTTTCAAACATTCCATAAAGGCCTTGTTTTTGAGTGAGTAGCATTTTGTAGATGAAGTAAGACCTAGTGAGGATGCGCACTAGTTCCGTTTAGGTGTGTTTCCACCATTTAAGTGAATTGAGTCCACCCAAGGGATTCTACTTAAGGGGAATATGTTCTTTATGCCAGTTAAAACCATCCAAGGGGCATGTTCTACCGCTTTCCTAGTTAATGGAATCAAGTTAATTCTTTGATTGCTTGAGTAGCATATTTTGAGGATGTAATTACTACTTACTCAATTTATATCATGTAATGCCTTGTCTATGTTGATTTTTTGGAATATTAAATAGATAATATGGGTGGGTATACCTATGTTAAATGAAAAATGGAATGTTAAATGGTTTATATGGGAGGGTCGACCCACAACTTATGATAATTGGGTTGCATGAGTAGGAATACACATTTCTTGTGCTGGTTTACATGAGTGGGTATAGTCATGGCTGACCCATCATGATATGAGTGGGTATACACAAATGTTATTAATTTTTGATTTTGAATGATTTAATTCTTGAATGAATGGTTTGATAAATGCCTTGGATTTCTCTCCTCGGGTCTGAAATGTGGTTGTGGACACGTTAGGTTGATTGGGCCCCTTTGGTATTGATTCTCTGGGATGCCTCACACCTTACTTCACCATAGGATCTAGCATTCATGGGCTTGCATAGGACTTTCTATTTCCTTTCTCCTATGAACTTGACCACTACCTAACCGAGTTTCCACCAGGGATGTCCACGGGACTTGGTGGGATGCCTAAGAAAATCTCCTTGGATCCGGACCTCCTTGGTCTATATATTTATTACTTGGATGCCTTGGTCTGTTGAAACCTTGGATCCAACCCTCAGGGTCTACATTTCACTATATGGTGTGGCCGTGTGTTGCTACTTCACTACACATCATGGATGTGGGATACTTGTTCACTTTATACAGTGTGTATGTGGGTTGTAGGATAGATATGGATGTATGAAGTGGGTGTGTGACTTGTTTACATGGTTATAACAGCCTTGTTAGGAGCTGAATCTCTGTTTAAGGTATACTTGAGGGATGTTTAGTTTTACTTGTTATAGTAGACTTATTCCATGTATAGATACACTTACTTACCCTTTGTTTACACATTCTATCATCATTTTAGAATTTCTATTAGAATTGTATAGACCTGGATTGTTTCTTACTAGGATGTTTATCTCACACAATGTTTGGGCCTCCTTGGGGATCTACACGGATTATATTGTTGCTGGTGTTGATAGGGGAAAGCACCCAAGTATAGGCTGTTGACTATGGATTTAGAGTAGGGGAGAATAGAATCAAGCTAAGGCTTAAGATGCTAGGAAACCTTTTTAGTATTTTTTCCTTTTGGGACTTGTACTATATTACATTACCTTGTACCTACTTTGGCTATTTTATAGACACTTGTAACATCGGCATCATTTTTCTATATGAGATAATTCTACTTATTGATATTTATATTCTTGTCAACCTATATTACTTTCACCTATCTTCTTATTTATTCGCTTTTGGTATTTCATGTTTTTTACTTCTGCTGTGATACTCTCGTAATGAGGGCATAGTCTCCCCACTGAATCACAAAGGCCCTCGCTACTAGTTATTAACCTCTGATGTTTGGGGAGATATGTTTGTGGTCTTGTGACCAACCAGGCTTGGCGCACCGTTTCAGGTGGTATCTAATTTCGGGATGTTAAAAAGTGGAATCATAGGCATTTTCCAATTTATTGTTGACTTACAGTTTGGCAATGTTATACATATATAGGTAAGAAATAGATTTTGGTAACAAACTGTACATGGGATTAGATACCCCACATACAAGGAAAATCAAAATTTCCATGAATTGAGTTATGATTTTCTAGATTTTGACTCGTATAGTTTACTTAATTTCCCCATTGGGCGATGCACTTGATTTATGATTTTACTATTGATGCAATTTTTGGGTTTTATTTCAGTTTCAACCAGATGAGATGAGGGTGTTCCCTATCATGAATCATATAGACATTTGTCAGAATCACATTAAATTCATTATTACATGCCATCTATGATGCATTAGACATTACATGTTGTTGGGAAAGTTGATGTGATAGCTATACCTACAGTTGTGTTAGCTGGGTGTAGTATAAAATGGCGTTACATCATCTTTTAATCCATATGGAGTATGGGACCTTATAATTTGGGAAATAACACACCAATAAAATGTAAATTCTTAAATGAACTTTTTATATGTATGGTTTGAATGGGACCCAAGGTTTGAGTTCATGAGGTGTTATGGTCTCTCAAGGATTGGGAAATTTGTAAACCATTGGTAAATTTTTTGGATTAACTGAACATGAAATGGAAATGAAAACTCGAATGTAAAATAAATACTTAACCTAGACCCAACTTCTGAGTGGGAGAGAGGAAAAATTTTTAGTGGTTCACGGGCTATTCTATATACATTCCGGGCTTTAGAAGCAGGATATGTATTTGACATGGTTTCATGGAGGGATCTGACTTATCCGTCGCTTTGATATTTGTTCTTTGATGTTATCCTTTACTAAGGTGTGAATTTGGAATGGTGAATACATGAAACCATGATGACCTCCAGTGGTAAACCATGATGGATGTGATGTCCAAACTTCAGAGATGATGGGACACATGCTACCACTTGATCCTCATATAGTGCCATATGTAGCACTTGAAGCTGTTTTGGACATGGGTGTCAAGGAATAGATCCGTGACGGTTTCATTCACTATATACAGACCTTCCAGGGAGCACTGTATCCCACCTTTACTGTGGATGACTTGACACAGGGGTTCCAGAAGTAGCATCCTCCAACATTTTCGAGGGAGGGTGGAACACAGGTTGTAGATCTATGACTAGACACCACATTATCAATTTTTATGAATTTGGAGATTCCTCCAGAGTAGAAGGCCAATCTCAGGGTTTACATTCTATGTGGAGTGGAAAAGTGCTGGTGTGATGTAATGAATAGAGATGATGGGATGCATAATATGGGTTGGATTGAGATCCAAACCGGCTTCTATGACCACTTTTATCCCACGAATCTGTGAGAAGAGCAGTCTAGTGAGTTCATGAATTAGGAGAAGGCCATGATTGCAGTTATGGAATACTTATCATTGTTTACAGAGCATCAAAATATTGTGCTAATGTATCTTATAGATGAGATGTCATGGTAGAGATACTTCAAGGAAGGCCTTATACATGATATAAGATCTTAGGTCAAAGTGTTATGGTATCCTTCTATCACTGAGATTGTGAATCATGTACTTATTATAGAAAATTACCTAAGAGAAGCTAGTTGTACAGAATAGGGGAGTGTTGTTTCTCACCCCAGTGGATCTATATCATTAGGCAGGAAGCACTGTTTTGAGGCTTCTTTCAATGTGGGTTCTAGTCAGGCTGTGGGTGGAGAAATCTTGTTGTTTTTTCAATTAGTGTTGTAGGCGAGGCCACATGAAAAATCTATGCGACTGCATCCTAGTTGAGTTCCGAGCATGCAGCAGGATGGGACACATGGAACCATTTTGCAGGACCTTCCCTAAATCTATGAGTGGTAGGGGGTTAGCTCTAGCATCAGGTTTAGGAGCAGGGTCTTAATATCCATGTTAAGATCAGGGATGGAGTAGTGTGGTCTAGTCAGGTAATGTCAGTGGTGGTCATGGTCATGGTAGCCAGACACTAGGATTTTATAGTGAGTAGGGGAGATCAGGTCCGGGTTTCTAGGTAGGGTAATAGGGTTGTGGTACATGTTAGAGTTATGTAGTGCAAAAGACCCAACAGAAGCAGGATCACATACCCTCTATAGTGAGTTGTAAAATCTTAGTAGATTCTAATATTACATTTTCTCTTTTAGAAATAGGTTCCTCTCACATGTTTATCTATAAATGTGTGATAAATATCCTTGCAATTGTTTTTTTGCTTTATGATGGCTTTTTGATGCAAGATACACCATTGGGAGTTATGATGGGTGATGTGAACCAGTGTATGGAGTGTCCCCTTAAGGTCAGAGGGTGTCACTTCATTTGGGATATTTTTGTCATTGAGATGAGAAGGTTTGACATCATTATCAAAATGGACTAGCTCGTATAGTTTTGAGCATATGTTGACTGCTATCATCGAAGGGTGAATTTCACATCACCAGAGGAAATTGTGTTTATTCACAAGGGTGAATGGTATGTACAGGCAAGAAGAGATGTAACTAAGCATCGTGGGCTTGGCAGGATGACAACCTAGATGTGTAGTTTGTTTCCGGATGATCAAAGAGTGAATCAGTAAGTCTTTCTTCCAGTGGTTGAGTGCTTTAGATATGCCTTTCCCGATGACTTTTCTTATTTACATCATGAGAGATAGATGGATTTTTACATAGATCTAGTAATAGGATCTAAACCTCTATCCATTCCACCGTACAAGATGGCTACGATGGAGTTTCAGGAGATCAAGGGGCATCTATATGATTTGGAGGTGAAGGGGTTTATCAGATCGAGTATTATTTATGGGGTTCTTCGGTCATATTTGTGAAAAAGGAGGATGAAACTCTTAAGGCTATGCGTATATTATCAGAAACTGAACCAGTTGATGGTTAACAACTAATACCCCTTGCCACAAATAGATGACTAGTTTGATAATATTCAAGGATATTGAGTGTTATCAAAGATCGACTTGAGGTTAGGATAACACCAGGTATGTGTTTGACCCGCAGAAAAACCCTATATATCCTTTCGTAGCAGGTATGGGTTACAATAGTGTCTAGTTATGTCATTCAGTCTCACAAATGTACAAGCAGTTTTCATGTAATTAATGAACAGAGTGTTCCATCCAGACATTGATTCTTTTGTTGTGGTTTTCGTGAAGGATATCTTGGCGTATTAACACAATTGAAATGACCATGCCAACCATTGTGAGATCATTTTGAATACACTAAGATAACATCAGTTATATGGTAAGATCACAAAATTCCACTTTTGTATAGATCAAATTCACTTCTTAGTCACATTATCTTGGATACAAGAGTGTTAGTGGACCTACAGAAGGGGAGAGGGGTTGTTTCCTAGGAACAACCCAAGAAATTTTTTGATATACATAGCTTCTTGAGGATAGCTGGTTACTATAAGAATTTTTTATTGGAATTATTACATTTAGTAGTGCCATTAATGGGCTTGACTAAGATGGGTGTGATGTTTGTGAGGTTAAAATCTTGTGATATAGCCTTTCAGAAGCATAAAGTATTGTTGACATTAGCACCAGTTCTGATATTGTCAGAGCAGGGCCAGAGTTACATGGTTTACTATGAAGCTTCAGGTGTTGGGCTTGGAGAAGTGATGATGCAGGGAGATCAAGTAATGGCATATGGGTCTTGGAATCTGAGGTCACATGAGAATAATTACCCTACACATTATCTAATATTAGCTATTGTAGTTCATGCCTTGTGATGTTGGAGGAACTATTTACTAGGGGAGCGTTTTGTGGTGTACATGTACCACAAAATCCTCAAGTATATCTTTTACACAGTGTGTTATGAATTTGAGGCAGTGATGGTGGGTGGAGTACCTATAGTCCTTTGACATTGAGCTTTCCTACACACCTGGAATGGGAAATGTAATAGTCGATGCACTGAGTAGGAAGACTCAGATACATTCAGTGCAACATACTAGTAGCGAGTGGAATCTTATGGCGCAGTTTTTTGAGATGCATCTGGAGGTGCATGACAAATAGGGTCATACTTTTCTTTCATATATAGTTGTTACCTCTACCCTTCTGGATAGTGTTAGTATGAGGTAGCTATTGAATTTAGAAGGCATTTTTATACGAGAAGGTGTGGCAGGTGAGGACCTACCTCTTGGTTGGACAGTAGGTGATGATGAGATACTATATATCCATGGCTGTGTATGGGTTCCAGTGGACATACATGACATGTTGACGTAGGATTTTTATGATTCAGCTTGGGTAGTGTATCTCGAGGTTACCAATATGTACACTGACTTGAGACATTATTACTGGTGGCCGAGAATGAAGAGAGAGGTTGCTGGTTTTGTTATGATGTGTTCCACCTATTAGTAGGTGAAGGTAGAACATCAGTGACAAGCTAGGATTTTATAGCAGTTTCCTATCCCAGTGTGGAAATGGGAAAATATTGCGATGGGTTTTTGTGACAGGTTTTCTAAGGTCTCCTAAAGGTAATGATGTTGTGTGGGTTGTCATTGACATTATTACAGAAGGTTTCACACTTCTTTCTAATCAAGAAGACATTCAGTGTTGATGATCTTGGAAAGTTTTACATCTGAGAGGTGGTACGACGTCATGGGGTCCAATGAACTATCATGTCGGATAGGGATGACTGCCTTATGTATCCTTTCTGGAAGAGTTTTCAGAGGATGTTGGGTAAATAGGTGCTGCTGATCATATCATACCACCTTCAGACTAATGGTCAGCCAGAGCGTATGATACGGGTGCTAGAGGACATAATGCAAGCATGAGTCCAATTTTTTGGGGGCTCTTGGGATAGGTACATTCCCCTGGTTTAGTTCACCTACAATAATAGTTATTAGGAAAAAGTACATATGGAACCTTATGTGGCCTTATACGGTAGGCCATGTCGTTCTCCTCCATGCCTGTTAGAGGTTGGTGAGGCAGCTTTACTGGGACCATGTCTCACAAAGGAGACATCTGAGTAGATCTAGATGATTCTGAAGTAGATTGATACTATAGAGTATTGTCAGAAATCAAATACCGATCACCGCATATGACCTTTAGAGTTCATGGTCAAGGATCATGTTTTCTTTCATATTTGATCAAGGTTAGGATACAAGAAGATCAGAAGACAAGGTAAACATTCACCATGATATGTTGGGTCGTTTGAGGTTCTGGAGAGAGTCAGCTCAGTTTCCTATCTGTTGAAGTTACCTAAAAGGTACTGATCCATGAAATATGTATTCCACGTCTCTCACCTTCAAGACTATCACTCAGACCCATCTCATATTTTTTATCCAGATAATATTGAGCTTCAGGTTGATGCATCCTTTGAGGAGAATCTGATTCGTATCGTTGATAGGAAAATGATGGTTCTCTGAGGCTGGTCAGTTTCTCCAGTATGGGTGTTATGGAATCAACACCATTTATAGTATGAGACTTGGGAGAGGGAGGGTGATGTACATTCTCAATGGATGAATTTTTTTAGACAAATCTTGACCACCCTTCATAGAGAAATGCATGGACAAATTTCTATAGAGGTGGAAGATTGTATGTTCTGGGGTTTTTCTTGTGGTACAGATCATCTAATTTGGGTTATAAGTGTTTATTTACATTTTTTCATAGACCCCAGGTCTAGCTGTAGTCTAGTCGGGTTGTTTTTGGGAATGAAATGGGATAACATGGTAAAATCTGGCCACAGGATAGGTACACATTGTGTACTTGGTCTACACGTCGTGCACTTGGCTATCACAACATGTTGCCAGTCTGGATTGGAAAAAAATTAGTTTGATTATAAACCATGTACTTGAGGTACACGCTATGTAATTGTACAATGGTTTTATTATAAAAGTGGTAGTAGATTTGATTTTTTATGCACAGAACAACTTCATCTTGTTTTTGAACATAAAATATTCTATTCTAGTTTTTCAAGTATTGAAGCCATCCAGACTCCGATTCGAGAGCCTCGTGTCACATTAGAACTGTATATATAATTAAATGATTATTTTTTATTCATTCAATATTCATTATAACAGTGACTGCACTATTTTTATTTGGGATCATATTCCCTAATAATCCATTCTTTGACCATTATTCAGATTTCTTTCAAACCGGGATGAATCAGGACACGATAATGGACACGATCTCTACAACCGAGGTGAGGTAGGTGGTATATAGTTTATTTTGGATTTTTCTGGTGTTTTTTGGGTGTTATAAAATTATTCATTTGGTCATAAATTTCAGCACGACCTTGTTTTAGAGTGATTAGATTTTCAGACATAGTGATGATGCCCACAAGTTTTGATTTGGTGCGTTGACACCCTTTATATGTTTTGAGGTCACCCAAGGGGTGCTCCTTAAGGGGAATATCTTGTTTATTCTTGTTTAAACCACCCAAGGGGCGTGTTCTAGTGCTTTCCTAGTTAGAGAAAGCCTGTTAATGCTTTGATTACATGAGTAGCCTATTTAGGAGATGTACTGCATCTTTGCTCAATGAATACCATGTTATGCCTTGTTGAGGTTGATAGTTTGGAATGATGAATAGATAATATGAGTGGGTATACCTATATAAAAGGACTAATGGCTTGTTAAATGGTTTATATAGGAGGGTAGGCCCATATTATTATGATAAATGGTTTTCATGAGTGGGTCTACTCTTGGATTATGATGGTTTACATGAGTGGGTATACACACCGATGATGCTTGGTGATGTGAGTGGGTACACTCACATGTTATGAATGGTTAATTTTTAATGATTGAATGCTTGAATTAATGGTTTGATATATGTCTTGGACTACTCTCCTTAGATATGTAATGTGATAGTGGATGTTGTGGTTTTATTCTGCCCCTTGGGTCTTGATTTTCTGGGATACCTCATGTCTTTCTACCCCATATGATCTAGATTTTTTGAGCTCAGGCAGGACATTCTGTTTCCATCATCCTAGGACCCCAACCAGTGCCGAACCAAGTTTCCATCTGGGAAACCCATGGGACTAGATTGGATGACTCATAAACACTCTATGGATCCGGCCCACCATGTTGTGAAATTTATTACATGGATGTATTTGTTTACTGACACCTTGAATCTGGACCTCAGGGTCTACATTTCACTATAAAACATTGTAACAGCATGGTTCTGGATGCCATCCAGAGGAGCCCCATACCGAGTTGGTCACATGGCCTCAAGTGCATTTCCCTTAACACAAGAGGCTGACAACTAGTAGCGAGGGCATTTCATGTGATAGTGGGGAAACTATTCCCTCATTGGAAGAGTAACAGAATGAAAGCAAACAAATGGAAAAAACGGAAGAAGTAATAATCCATACAAAAGTAAATAGCGGAAGACTGTAAAATATTAAACAAGATCAGACATATATATATATGAATGATGCATGATACATATGTCTAGGAAAGCAGCCAAACAAATCTAAATGATGGAATAAAAAGGTACTAAACACATGTACAAAAGGAAACAGGTAAACAGCTCCGCATCATCGCAATCCATATCTTGGTTCCATGCTCTCGAGTGCCACCAAAAATCAATCACCTGAAGTAGAAGGGCCCTTTTCCTCATCAACACCTACAACAATATAATCTGTTTGTGCCCAAAAGTATAGCCCAAACAGGGTTTGAGACTAAATCCCAACAGAAAATCACTACGAGATCTGTGCATAACAGTCAGTTAGTATATATGGAAGGCAATAAGTAAAAAAGAGTGTAGTAAACAAGGAAGTAATTAGAATCACACAATCCACAGTTTCAAATCATTCAAATACCATGTATCAAGTAAGTAAGAAAAACACACAGGTAACACTCTAGGAAGTACTCACAGCCTAACCTCTTTGGTCCTACCTAGCAGCAAGCAAGCAAGAAACACAACAGGTAACCCTATGGGAAGTACTCACAACATATACCCTCTGGTCCTACCTAGAAACACAAGCAACCCTCTGGGAAGTACACTCTGTCTAACCCCTCTCGCTTAGCTTATGAATAGACTATCTGAGGAATCACTCACCGTCAATACCCCCTATAGTCTCATATTGATACAAAAGGCGCTCTGGGAAAGCACTCAATGTCGCATTCCCCCTGTGGCCCACGTCGAGGAAATACAAACACTCTGGGGAAGCACTCATCATAAATTCCCCAAGTGGTCTCGCATCGTAAGTTATAAAGACACTCTGGAGAATACCTTACGTCCATCCTCTCTATGGTCAATACACTAGTTTCCCACGGACCTGTGTCTATCAAGAAAGTACAACAAAGAATATTGGCCAAAGTAAACAACAAGAACTATTTGGAAAGCAGTATACAACATAACAACATATCAGAACAATCACACCATCCTACAACTAGGCAGGGGAAGGTAAACTGCAGGCTAACAATCAACTAGACCCTACGGTCAAAACATGAAATCATTCATGGGAAAAAACATCAAAAATCATAGAAATTAACCCTATTCACATTCAATTATGAACAACTCATGCATAAACGAATTTCATTCAAACAATAGGGCTAAAACAGTAAACACACAATACCCCGTTCATGGGTATTGCTGTTTTTTCACATATAACTCAAAGAATTTTTACGAAAAGGCACAACCCACCTACCTAGGCATTTGGAGATCGATATACTTGAGTCTCAGGGCTTGAATCACCTTAGAACTCCAAATATCTACAGTAACGTCTAAAACTTTCAACATATGATAACATGAGAAGGATAAGGAATTGGGAAATGAAGAAAAAGCAGATGGGAGAGCTTACTGATGTGATCCCAACACAATCAAAGTCGATCGAATCAGAGATCAGATGCTCAGTCCGGGTCTCGGAGGAAGATTGTTGCTGAACCCTCGCTCTTGGGAGAACCCAACCATGAAGTAGATGTTTCTGTCTATCAGAAGCGACCCCGATGCATTTAATGAAAAAAAGAAAAATACACGACATGTAATTTCTATTTCCATGCTCTTCTTTAGGCATCCTTAAAGTCACCCCACATGACCGTGTGTATGGCCTCTACACGACCAACACACGGTTACCTGCGGTAAACGAGTCCACGGCGTGTACATCGAAAATTTCTAGAAATTCCTCTTTTTCTCAAAAATGACCATAAAAGTAAAACATACATGAAAAAGAAGATACAGGTTTTTACAGACATCACCCCTTAAAATAATTCATCCCCGAATTTCCCTAGCAAGTCGACATAGAAGAAGAAACCCCGAAAAGATCTAGCCACTGTGCTCGTATATCAGCCTCCCTCTCCCAAGTCTCATCCTGTACTCGCCCGTGCTACCATAGCACTCATACCAGAGGAACAAACCAGCCATAGAAAACGTTCATACTTCTATCAATGATCCATGCAGGATGCTCTTCAAAATATGCATCCACTTCCAACTCAAACTCCTCAGGTTGGAAGACTTGAGACTGGTCTGAGTAGTAACATCGAAGCTAAGAAACATAGAAGATGTCATGCAAAGCCCAATACCTCTGAGGTAATTGCAACCGATAGGCCACCGGCCCAACTCCCTCCAACACCTCAAATGGTCTTATGTACCTCAAAAAAAGCTTACCCTATCTCCTAATATTTTTGTGCCCCATCCTCAGTGTGACAAGCAAGAAAACCTAATCTCCAACCTTGAACTACAGAAGTCGTCCCCGCTGATCAGTATAAGACTTATCTTGAGATTGTGCATTAGCCATCCTTTTCTAAATCAAGTCTATTTTCTCTTTGGTCTCCTGAACAAGATGAGGTCCCAACATAGATTCCTCTCATACCTCCAGCCAATATAAAGGTGATCGCCATGTCCTACCATATAAAGCCTCATAAGGTGCCATCTGAAAAGTTAAATGAAAACTATTGTTGTAGGAAAACTCCACAAAGGGTATATGATTCTCCCAAGAAACTCAAAAATATAGGATGCATGCATGAAGCATGTTCTCAAGCACCTGAATCGTACGCTCAGACTGGACATCTTTATGGGGATAGTAAGCTGTACTCACAGGTTCCTGTGTACCCAAAGCTTTCTGAAGCCCCTGCCAGACCTGAGAAGTAATACGTTCATCTCTATCTGAAACAATGGAGTGTGGAACTCCATGTAAATGAACAATCACCCGGATGTAAAACCACCCCATCTCATCAACACTGAATGTCTCCTTGATCAGAAAGAAGTTATCAACCTTCGTGAGTCTATCAAGGATATCCCAAACTACATCATTCCCTCGAGGGGACCTCAGTTAACTTGTTATGAAATCCTTCACGACATCGTTCCACTTTCTTTTAGGAATCAGTTACTACTGAAAAAGCACTACTGGACATTGATGTTCCACCTTCACCTATTGAGAGGTGGAACACCTCATGACGAACCCAACAACAACTCTCTTCATATGTGGCCACCAATACTGACGGTGTAGATTACGATACATCTTGTTGACACCAGGATGAACTGCCCAAAATGATGAATGAAGTCCCATATCAGATTCTCATGTATGACTACTGGAACCGATACTCACCCATGGAATCGCAAGATCTCATCCTTTCCCATGTTCTTTCCAGGAATAGGGTCCTCTCCTGACATACTTTCCCTTAGGAAAAGGCCTTTAGAATCTGATAGATGCCTCATTCGCACTCAATCCAAACAGGTATAGGTAACAACCATAGAAGAAAGAAAGGTCTGCCCCTGTCTATTGTGAACCTCCAAATGCATCTCAGAGAACAGAGCCATAAGCTGCCACTCACTGCTAGCCTCTTGAACTTCTTTTATATGAGTCCTCCTACTCAGCACACCAGCCACCATATTCCCCTTCCCAGGCATATAGGTACGCTCAAAGTCAAAGGACTGAAGGTACTCAATCCACCTTCACTGTGTCAAATTCAGATAAAACTGAGGGAAGATGTACTTGAGAATCTTGTGGTCGGCAAAAACCACAAAATTATCCCTAGAAGATAATGTCTTCAATAGCGCAAGGAAAGAACAACTACAGCCAACTCAAGATCATGTGTTGGGTAATTCCTCTCATGTGGCCTCAACTACCAAGACTCATACGCAAAGAGTCATTATCCATGCATATTTACAACTCCTAGCCCGATACATGAGGAACTATGGTATGAAATATAGCTATTTCTTGGATCTAGAAAGACTAGTATAAGTGCTAAAGTCAACCTCCCTTTCAGCTCCTGAAAGGATGACTCACAAGAATCTGACCACAAAAACTTCGCACCCTTCTTAGTCAGACCCACTAGTGGTACTTCTAATATTGATAAGTCCTGAATGAAATGTCTGTAGTATCCAGCTAGCCCTAGAAAACTTTTTACCTCAGATAATTTCTTCAAATTCTCCTAAGAAACTACTTCTCTCATGATCCTCGAAGCTGATCAGTTCATCAGGGCCATGAAAATTGTTGGTGCGTTCGTGAGACCGAAAAACACAACCACATACTCATATAGACCATACCTACTTTGGAAGGCTGTGAGAGGTTTATCAGATGGTCTAACATGAAACTAATGATAATTGGATCTCAAGTCAATCTTAGGGAATACCCAGGATCCTCGAAGCTGATCAAAGAGATCATCAATCCTCAGTAAGGGATATCGGTTCTTGACGGTAAACTGGTTCAGTTTTAGATAGTCCACAAAAACTTGAGGGTACCGTCTTCCTTCTTCACAAACAGGACAGACGAATCCCACAGAGAAGTACTAGGTAAGATAAAACCCTTTGCTTGAAACTCCTCCAACTACTTCTTGAGCTCCAGAAACTCTCATCCTTCCATCTTATAGAGAGTAATGGACACCGATGTTGCTCCTGGAATGAGTTCAATATAAAAGTCTACCTCACGCTTCAGAGGTAAACCTGAAAAGTCTTTTGGAAAGACATCTCTGAAACGATCCCCCACTAGAGGAAAGCCTAACTGTGAATTCCCCTGGTAATCTCCATATAGACTATAAATCCGGGCTTTAACTCCTCCTAAACCATGATGCTCGGGTCCCTCTCTGCTCACTTGGACATCCTACACACCCTTATGAAGAAAAGATCCACCCTCTGGTGATTTGAAACTCACCCTACAACGATAAAAATCGACGACTTCCTAGAAGGGAACTAACCAGTACATTCCTAGAATGACATCATATCCTGTCATATCTAGGACATAGAGGTCCCAAAAAAAGTGACACCCACCAACATCTAGAGGGAACTCCATGCACTAAAGTAAAATCGCCATTATAGTCCCCAACGGTGTGTATATTTTCAAGATCTCAGTAGAAGAAAAGGTGAAGATCCCAAGGATCTCCACAACCGAAACAGATATAAAGCTACGAGAAGCCCCTGTATCTAAAAGAGAAGAAGATAAAACTGAGGCAAATAAGATTGAACCTAAAATTGTAGAAGGTCTAGGATCCTTCACCTACTGGGACTCCTCCACTACAAAATTCTATCCTGTACCACAAACCCATGACCCTGCCTAACCACTCTAAGCTAATCCACCCTAATGTCACTGAAAACAAGGTGACTGGCTACCACAACCACAACCTCCACCTCGGACTGAACAACCAGAAGAACTCCAGTTCCTAGACTAGTGAGAAACTGGTGGTGATGCTCCTAAATGAGGAGTCATAGAAAAACCCATATCACCAGCTGCTGGTAAAAAGAACTAATAGAAACGCTAAAGATGACCCATCTTTCCGCAATATCGGCACTCCACTGGGTCCCTTAGGCAGTGTGGCATCGTATGCCTGCTCCTCCTGCACTGGTAGCATAACACTTGTCTACTAGAAGATATATCTCACCTCCTTGTAAGGTCTGCATGAACCTCCTGAAACTGTCTCGGAACTGTGCATCATCACCTATGTCCGGAATGACGGTTGGAGCAAAGATTGGGACTACTGGAGGATCTACAGGTAGTCCCTGATCAGTCGTGTCCGGTGTCTAATCAGCGCCTTGCAATTGGCGTACAACCGGATGACGTCTAGGTGGGATGAATTTGCAAGGTCAAAGGCACACCATAGATCAAGATTATCAAAGACAAAAAACTAAAAGCGTAATAAGGGAACAAGAGAATGAAAGCATTCATGTTTACAAAACGAGACTACATGGTATGTATTATTCCTACATGATGTGTTCCTTTAAGCCTTTCACATGGGTGTGTACTTCTTCCAGAACTGGTCATGTAACACTCCAAAAAAATGGAATTTTTTCCTTTCACACGACATGTACTTTAATTTTTCTTCCCCTACCTGAGTCCTTCAACATGGACGATCCACACGGCTCCCCTTAGAACAAGATTACACAACGTGTTTGCTACAAACACGACGTGTACTTGACGATCTTCACCGACCCGTGTTGTTCATGACATGGATAGATACACGACTTACAATACATGGACAATTCCAGATGGACACAACATGTACTTATTAGGTTTCAAATGCCCGTGTTGTTATTGACACGACTGGATACTCAGCTGACACTACACTGTGTGTTCCATACGGACACAACATGTACTAGGAAAGATAACATTGACCTGTGTTGTTAGGTACATGGATGGATCCCAAGATTACACTACGTGGCATGTTCGGAAATGACATGGTGTGTATAAACTACGATTTATTCATCTGTTTTGTTAGTCACACGGGGGAAGATAGGGTCACGACGACACGACGTGTACAACCAGTACATGGCATGTTCCTACAAGAACTTCCCTATCCCATGTCTCTACCCACATGGCCTATGACATGGTTAGAGACTGCAAGACATGTATATAAGGTACATGACATGTAATTAAGAAAAAATATATCTCTTTCGAGCAGATGAACACATGGCATGTAGTCAAAACTACACGGCATGTGTTCTAGGTTTTTCCGAACAGTAAGCCTTAGAAATTACTCTAGAGCCTAGAAAAACACTGAAACGAACACTAAAGTTCCAAATTCCAATCCGTGCAGGACCATACTCCCCACGTATCAATTCTTTGCATCTTATACAAGTTATAAGAAGGAGAAAAAGGCAATGATCCACCAAATTCTGGTCCACAAGGGCCGATAACACCTGAAGAACCAATGTTTGGAATTCATTCAATCAAAACATCACACAAACAATACCCTATCAAACTGTACATATTTTTGTCATGACATCTTCACAATAGCATGCATATCTAGCACAACACCTATCATAACAACATGCAATCACTAATTCACCCTAAATTCCATGAGAAGTATGCATTACATGTGATTTCTAGAAAGTGCCTATATGATGCATGAGATAGAATACCCTTATCTCATCGGGTTGTGACAGAAATAGAACTTCAATAACATCAAAAATAACAGCAAAAAACATGTAAATCACTCAAGGTGAAATGAAATCAACTGTATTAATTGAAAAACTAGAAAAATTGAAATTTAAATAATTAGATTGGATTTTCCCAATACACGAGTTAGCTACACCCGGGAACAACTTATTACCAAGTACCTATTACAGACTATCCCTGACTATAGGCTTCAAGTAGTAAGTCAAAGAAAAGAAACTCCTTTGATATGACTTTGTAATGTCCTTGTTCTGGAAGCCACACAGAGGCCCCCATACCTGGTTGGTCACAATTCCTCGAGAGCATTTCACCTAACGCTAGAGGCTTCCAACTAGCAGTGAGGGCATTGAGTGTGATAGTGGGGAAATTATTCCCTCATTGGAAGAGTAACACAACAGAAGTAAACAACTGGAAAAAACCGAATTAGTAATAATCCATACAATTGTAAAAAGAAGAATACTGTAAAATAATAAACTTGATCACACACATATATAAGAATGATGCATGATACATATGTCTAGGAAAGTAGCCAAAAAAATCACAATGATGGAATACAACATTACTGAACACAAGTTCAAAAGGAAAGAAGTAAAAAAATCCTCTGTATCGTAATCCATTGTTTGTTCCAATGATCTACAGCTTCACTGAAAATCATGAACCTGAAGTAGAAGGGCGCTTGCCCTTATCTATACCTACAACAATATAATCTGTTTGGGCCCAAAAGCGTAGATCAAATAAGGTGTGAGACGAAATCTCAGTAGGCAACTGCCACGATATATGTGATTAACATTTAGGGAATATATATAGAAGGCAATAAGTAAAAAGAGTGAAGTAAACAAAGAAGTAATCAGCAGTACACAATCCATAGTTTTAAATCATTCAAATAGCACATATAAAATAATCAAGAAAAACACACTGGTAACCCTCTAAGAAGTAATCACAACCTAACCCCTCTGGTCCTACCTAGAAACAAGAAAGAAAGCAACACAACAGGTAACCCTTTGGGAAGTAATCATAGCAAATCCCCTCTAGTCCAACCTAGAACCACTAGAAACCCTCTAGATAGTACACTCAGTCTAACCCCTATGGTTTAGCTTAAGCATAGACTCTCCGAGGAAGCACTCACCATCAATTACCCCTATAGTATCATATCAGTACTAAAGGCGATCTGGGGAAGAACTCAACGTCACATTCCCCCTGTGGCCTACATCAAGGAACTACAGACACTCTGGGGAAGCACTCAATGTCAATTCCCACTATGGTCTCGCATTATAAGTTATAATGAAACTCTGTAGAATCCCATACGTCCATCCTCCATGTGGTCTATACACCAGGTTCTCACGGCCCTGTGTGTGTCAAGCTAGTACAACGAAGCGTATTGGCCAAAGTAAACCTCAATAACTACTTGGATTGCAGTATAAAACCTAACAGTATATCAGAACAATCACACCATCCTACAACTAGGCATGGGAAAGTAAAAAACAACCTAACAGGCAACTAGACCCTATGGTCAAAACTTGCAATCATGCATGTGAAATAACTTCCAAAGAATATAAATTAAATCTATTCCCATTAAATTATCAACAAATAAAGCATTAAATTATATTAGGAAAACAATAGGGCTATAATGGTAAAAACGCAATACCCCGTTCATGGGTATTGGTGATTTGGCACAAAAAACTCAAATACATTTTAAAGAAAGGCACAAACGACCTACCTCAGCATTGTGAGATTGGTATACTTGAGTCTTAGGGATTGAATCACCTCAGAACAGTGAATATCAACCAAAAAATATAAAAAGCTCAAAGGATGATAACTTGAGAAGGATAAGGAATTGGGGAACAAAGCTCTAGTAGAAGGGAGAGCTTATCGAGGAAATCTTAATGCAATCAACGATAGCCGAATCAGAGATCCTATGCTCTTTCGGGGGCTCGGAGGATGATCAAGGCTGAAACCTCGCTCTCAGACGAACCCAACCTTGAAGAAAATGTTTCTGTCTGTTAGATGTATCCCCGGTACATTTAATGAAAAAAATAAAATACATGGTATAGACATTTGAAGTACATGACCTGTACTTTCCTTTTCTGTAATCCGCTTTAGGCGGCCTCCACGTCACCCATACATGGCTGTGTGTAGGGCCACAACATGACGAGAACACGGTTACCTACGATAACCGAGTACACAGAGTGTACTCAGAAAGAACACGTTGTGTACTTCGGGTATTTCTAGAAATTTCTCTTTTTCTCAAAAAAAGACCATAAAAGGAAACATACCAGAAAAATATGATATAGGTTCTTACAGATGTGTCTGTGGGATGATACTTCACTATATATCATGGTCGTGAGATACTTTTTCACTTTATACAACATGGATGTGGTTTTTAGGATGCATATGGATGTACGGTGTGACCATGTGACTTGTTTAATTGGTTATAGCTGCCCTGTTAGGAGTTGAATCTCTTTTGCAGGTTTCCTTGAGGGATGTTAAGTTTTACTTGTTATTCAAGACTGATGCCTTGGGAATATGTGCTTATTTACATGTTGTTTACAATTTCTAGAACCTTTTTAGAATTTTTGGTAGCATTCTATTTACCTGGGTGGTTTCCTACAAGGATGTTTATCTCACACCCTGTTTGGGCCACCTTGGGGACCCAAGCATATTATATGGTTGTAGGTGATGATATGGGAAATCACCCCAATAGAGGTTGTTGACTGTGGTTTTAGATAATGGGAACATAAGACCAAGAAAAGGCTTGTGATGGAGGGATACCTTTTTGGTCTTTTGTTCCATTTGGGACTTATACTGTATTACATTTCCTTGCACATGCTTTGGATTTTTTCTAGACTCTTTTACCTTCTACATCAATATTTTACATGAGATACTTCTAGTTATGTATATGTATATTCTTATCGGCCTGTATTACATTCATTTATCTACTTATTTATCGGCTTCCACTATTTCATGTTTTTGATTTCCGCTGTGATACTATGGTAATGAGGGAATAGTCTCCCCATTAACTCACCTAGGCCCTCGCTGATAGTCAATAGCCTATGGTGTATGGGGTGGTGTGCTTAAGGTCTTATGACCAACCGGACACGAGGCACCATTTCAAATGGCATCTTGGTATGAAACATTACATATATAGTATATAATTATTAATTTTTAAATATATATTATCATTCACGTTTTAAAACTATAATCCAATGAGAAATTATAATGTTGATGGTTCATATGTTTGGAATACCACCTTCACAGTGTAATTTGATTTATTTTTCTATTATCCCCTTCATGGATGAATATAAAATTTAACATAACAAATAAAAATAATATACATGATATTATTAACATCATATAGATAATGGAACTATTTTATATCAACTTTTACCATGATCAATATAACAAAGTAATTTTGGAGAAATTGAAAAAATAGCCTTAAGTTGCCGATTTAAGAAATAACTATTCAATGAATGAATGAAAAATGATAATGAATATATAATAAAAAATTTAATATAGTTGAAAAATTTTCTTAATCAATCATTTATGACATTTAAATTGATTATTTATTTAGATATAACATGTATAACTATGCATGAATCCAATGTAAGTACTTTTTATCTCAACTCCACACTATTGAGACCTATTTTATACTGTGCACCTAATTTAATTTATTTGGTGTATATTCTTACCTATTTAAATATTATAACATTAAATAATATTTTATGGTATTTTATACTCTAAATAAAATTTTTCCATTTAAAAGGGTTTGATTGAAATTTTTTGAATTATTTAATAGTTTATTTTATAGTCAATATCTTATTCGTATTTTTCTTGTTTAAATTTACATTTGAATAATTATATAATATTTATTTCTTAATCCCCATATATTTTATTCTAGTTATTTTATTTTTTAAGATAATATTTTTTCTTCCATCTTTACCCTTCTTCGGTACTACAAGATAAAAATAACATTTATAAAGAAACCATCATTATTTCCCCATTCTAGTTAAAAATATGTTCTCCATATCCAAATTTGTTTTTAAAATTATTTTATGGAAGTTTATTTTTGAATTTAATGATTGATAAATGTTTTTTATGTTTCCTTTAAATTTATTTGAAATTTTATAAAAGGAATATTTTTAATACTTTCTAAAATGGAAACTTTGACTTATTATAAAAGTTTGAAAAGAATGTTCTTTTGAACTTCTATAAAATGAACATATTTTCCCACATCCATGATTGTTAATTTTTTTGTAGATCACTCAATAATTTTCTATGTCTTTTAAAATAATCTATTTTTGACATTATCATGTGAATGTTTATTTTTTATATTAAAATAATGTGAAATAATTTAGAAAATATTTAAAAGAATTTTAAAAATTATTTTTACCTTTAATTTTATAAAAAAGATACAAAAGATTAATGGAAATTTATTTTTATGGTTTCACTTCAAATTTAGTGTCTATTTTTTTGAAGCATTCCATCAATTTGAAACCCTTATTTTTTATGAATTTATGGTATTCTATTATCCTTTACCAATTTTTGAGTTAAACCTTATCTTGTGATTATTCACTTTATTGTGATCATGTTCTATATCATTATTTATTATTCGTTGGAAATCATTTTTCTTCTTCATTTAAATATTTTCATTATCATGTATGTATTAAATTCCATTTCTACAACTTTATATTATTAGATGAAGGAATCCTATTAAGAATTTAATTGCATTTACTTTGAAAATATTGATATTCCACATTCTTGATTCAATACACATATTTTTTTGTTGATAAGGATTATAGATTATAGATTATATTATTGATTCAATATATAAGGAATATGTTGGAAAAATTTACATGAAGTATTATTCATGGTTAAAAATAACCCTTTTATGCATTGGCAGGTTTCACGAGACATACAATTAAAAAAATTAGTTGGTAATTTCGTTTATATGTTCCCATTAAATGACATTTATTAGAAAAATTCTTTGATTGTAAGGTTTACAATGTCTCAGAATAAGGACTTGATGGTAAGTGCATGATGCCCGATAGTATGCATTTACTTAAATAAAATTTCAGTAATTATAATACATATTTTTTTTGATATTTTCAATGCATGTATTTTTATTCTACTGTTATTAAATAAATGGAATATTTATTGATTTTTTAGTTTACTATATCAGTTATTCCTTATTAATTAATTATAAATTAAATTATACACTTTACCTTAATAAAGAATATGAGATCACCCTTTATTTTCTTTCCTTTCCATAGGATATAAAGAAAAAACATTAAATTATTTTCAAGGAATCTGTAGTGGTTTTCATGCAATGTTTTCTTTTTCCAATGCAATATTTAATTAATGTATATATCTAGTGTTCCTAGACTACTAAATGGATTTATCTTTTTTTTATGATCCTTTTTATCACAGACCAATTTAATAATGTAAACATCGGCTTTGGGTTACTAGGTTCAGGGTCATTATAGTTAGTATTAATGGAATATTATTAGGACCCCCAAGAACTTGATTTTCAAATAATGTAATAATAACATGAATTTTGATAATTGAGAAGAATATTGTTGGTCTTTTAGCTTCATATTTTTTTTTCATTTCATAACATTCATGATCTTATAAGATAATTTTATGTATGAAATTGTTTACATATTACTCCTAGAGAATGAAATTGATATCATATCAACTCATATTTACAATATAGTGATTTATATAATGATAGATTTAGTGAAAAATGTGTTAGAGATAAGACGTTTTTGGAAATATTAGAGAAATGAACTGTAGTTTTGAAAAATAATTTTTCCTATATGGTGAAAATTTTGTCCTATAATGGGAGTAACCTTTATAGAATCGATTTATGAAATATGATTTTATATCCATTAATGGAAGAACTAATTCATTGGTAGTTGGAAAATAGATCAAGTCCTTGAAAATATATTTTTGGATTTAGGATGTAAAGGCAGGTAAAATGTTATTTAGCGAGGATTTTTTTTTAAATGTAGATGTTGATCAATGGTGGTTATTGATCCAAAATACTAAAGAACATGATAAAATAGAATATATAGTATAATTATAAGGATTCAGCCTTAAACAATACTTATTATTGAAATAAATGAATAATTCACATTGAGGATCTTTTTAGGTTTAGAGTTTTAGAGAATTAGGACATAACTATTACATGTAAAAGGTTACAAAGTAGACACGTCTACTCAGCATCCAATTTTTTTCCACAAAAATGAAAACTATTGAACAAAAGAGTCATGTCTAGTTCCTTGTTTTAGACAACCTGATATTTCCTTGATCCCATCCTTGACCCTATTCAACTTTATGTCCTATGAAAAACATTTCAAAAAAAACTTGGGATGAGCAGAAGAAGCTCAGTAAGGGTTATAACAATATGGAAAGAAAACATTAGTCCATGTATACATAAGAATCAATGAAATCATACTATCTTCATAAAGCATGTGCAATTTAACATACCTCATGCAATCATAAGATTAATGAATAACACATATAAATCATAAGACATAAAGGTATCTTGAGGCATTCATAACATTCTTACGTAGGGATTAACCCTCATGGTTACGTTTGGAATACCCGTCACAGTATATTCCCTAAATCTCTACAGATAAACCTTAGCGTTCAACCCCTTCACATTACCCAATGCATTAGAGAGCTATATCGGGCTAACCCGTCCTTAGTTTATCACGGAACCACCCATCTTCATAAAAAATGCCCAAGAACCATAACATAATCATAACACATAACTTAATCATAAAGGAAAGATAAAATTCGCACATTTGAATAACAATATAACATTTTAAGATATTGAAATAATGAATCCATTCTAAAAACCATTTTGAAAACCATTTAAAACATTTTATAAAGATATTTTTGAATCAAAGTGTCTCATAACACTTTGAAGATTTTAACATTTTAAACCATTAATATCCATATAAATAAATCCTTAAAACCATTTTGAAAACATGGATATTAATGAGAAATATTTATAAGAATAAATCACTAAAACATTTAAAACAATATTTTAGATAAAGGATTTTTAACAAAATGAGAGACACTTGAATACAATAATAGAGGAATAACATTTAATCAGAACTTTATAATATCATGAGAATAAAGGGACTCATGATATAATATTCCAAAGGACAGTATATACACCATATAAGAGTGAATTGGTGCATAACAACAATGAAGTGTCAATAGAAATGTAAAATGAGAAGAAATCCATCATAAAAAAGGTATCCTTAAATTAAGGATAAATCAATCTCATAATTATGTGTGACAAATATAAATACACCCAATATAAGTGGATATTAAGTGTAAAAAAATAAAAGGTAATTCACACATATTCAAAGGATGACATATTCAATAACTACATGTTGAACCCAAAGAAATCGAAATTGGGTTAAGAAGTTCCCTTGGTAAAATTTGACAGCCTAACGACGTCACTTTAAAATTCATAAAATTAGTCGATGAGAGAAAAAATGGTATCTCATCACTTGGACATAAAATTTACATCAATGAGGATATATAAGAACATATACAAACATAAAATTATGTAAATTAAAATACATAACAAAATAAGTCTTTTTAAAAGAGGAGTGTAAAAGGTTCCCTTACCGATTTGGGCATCTTTCGAAACGTACACCACATGAAAGAAGGGTCATAAAATAAAGATGTAAATACCCATAAATCAGAGTATATTATACAAATAGTAAAATAATGGGTAGTACATACACCACAAAAAAAGAAATATTTGAAAATGTTGCATGAATCTCATGGGAATAACAAGTGAGATGAAAATCTCCTTATTAAAATTCGGTAGCCTAACGGCGCCACATAAAACTTCGAAAAATGGATTGGTGAGATCAAATAGGGTCTCTCATAATATGAACATAAATGATCAGTATGTTATATATAGAAATTATACCCCAACATAATAAAAAGGAACATGAAAGACTTGACCAGAAAATTGAACTTGAAAATGAGAAGGGTGAACGAATCCCTTAAAAATTCGGCAGCCTAACAGCATCACTTTTTCGTAAAAAAATGAATTGATGAGATCAAATAGGTTCTGTAATAATATGAAAATAAAATATATGTATGATAGATATAGATATCACACCCAAACATAATAAAAAGGAACTTTAAATACTTGACATGAAAATAGATCTTGAAAACGAGAAGGGTGAAAGAACCCCTTAAAAATTCCACAGCCTAACAACGTCACTTAAACATAAAAAAATCAATTGAAGAGATAAAATAGGGTCCCTCATCATATGAACAGAAAATATTAGTATGATAGATATAGAGATCATACCCCAACAAAAAAAGGAACTTGAAAGACTTGACAACAAAATTGAACTTGAAAATGAGAAGGGAGAAAGGATCCGTTACAAAAATTTCGGCAGCCTAACGGCACCACTTAAACATTCATAAAACGAAATGATGAGAGTAATAGTGGATATCTAATTATATGAACATGAAAAGGGAAGTAATAGTAATATAAAATAACATCCTCCAACATAATAAAAAGGATCATAAAATAAATGACTTAAAAGAGAGTATTTCAAAAGAAAGAGAGAGGTAGGATCCCTTACCTCAAGTCCGACTTGTCTTGTTCGTTTCTTTATATTACTGAATAATAAACTTTGGTCAATTTATAATTGATTAAGGTAATCATTTAAATATTATTATTCAGTTCATATAACATATTATAATGTTATAATAATTGGTTAATAATGTGAGTTCATATCAGACGTTTTTGTCGATGTTTGGTATATGAGTCAAAAATGACCTTGTTTGAAAATGATTGTACATGTAGTTATAAGTAAGTCATCTCCATAATATTATTAATTATTTAAATATCATATATCTATCCAGTACATATTCATTTTATACCATTCCATAACATTTGGAGATAAAAATAAATGAAATGCACCATTCATGGAGACCGTAGGCCGTACGTACGCATGAACGCTACTTTCCTTTCTTTGACATATTAATGGAATTAAAAATAATTGAGAGATGTATATATTATAATTAAAGTATAATATACATGTTTTATAGTTTACATAAGTTCATAAATTTCATTCTTTATACATTCCATGTATTGCATGAACGAGTCACATCACTTGAGGGAGCAGTAGTCCACACTTCCTCGTATGAAATTATCGCATTTTCACAACATGAAAAGCATAAAGGTATGTTATAAATATAAAATAAATAAGCATATGGAAAACATAAATACCATATATATCATATATAAATTACAGTGACATCATAATGGCCACCATGAAAGGTGTTAAGAGAAGATTGAACAATCCTCATTTCGTGAGGCAGTAATTCACCATTCACAGAAACGGTATGTTCTTTAACCATTAGACAGAGGTGTGTGTAAGTGTAGCTTGAATGCTTCACATAAAAACATCCTAGTATATTTAAGATATTGGTGTTGTTACAAAATAAATGAATAAAAAGAGTTTATTGGTTTGGAGAATAAAAATAAAACAAAAGAACACAAGTGAAGACATTACCTTTAAATCGGGTAACTCATCTTGGTTTGAACCAAAAGGGTTTCTTGAAGAGAATTCTGCCAAAGGTGAGGCTTCAATGATGAAGATAGGTATGTGGAGAGATGAAATGGGTAGGGTTGGCCGAGCTAAAGTCTTGATATGTGTGGTTAAGGTGGTAGAGGTGGGGGCCTTTTATAAGAGAAGAGGAGGGGCACTCTTGGAATGTTATAAAATGTTAATTTATTATAAATTGATTTTAGGATTTTAAAGGTCCCAAAAGGATATATTTAGAGTCTAAGGTGATAAGGTTTTTAAATACACACATAAAATACGTTTGTGACAAGTGTAAGACTTAGATTTCACCCTATCTTCTCATTTTTTTAAATCATTCATTTATGAGGTAATCACTGCATCATCACGATGTCATAAATAAAATAATTTATTTAATTTCTAAAAATTATAAAAAAATATCAAGATGTAGTAAATCATTTTATATTTCTAATGAATATTTATAGTCAAAAATATGAAAAGTATAACCTCATGTAAAAATTGTTTTAGTAAAACAATACTTGTTTCTGACATTTTAATTTTAAATTTAAATAAAAAGTTATTAATGTCATTTTTCAACCAATGTGGCTCCATGGGGTCCCCATGTTGACCCATAGATTGTATTGGTCGGCCATGACTCATACAACAAGTGTAGGACATGTGTCAAGATCATTTCATATTATTATAACATTATCTTTACGTTAAATTACACTAATTACCTCTAATCGCGATTAATAAAACATAAAAGTTACTATTCACCAAAAAATTATTTTAATCACATTGAAAAAAATTCTACTACATGATGACAACCATTTATGTCAGATTTTTGAAAATCAAATCACAGAAGTGGTAAAGCTTCATTTAAACGAAAAATCAGTTTCTTTAACTACCACTTAGTGGTTTCACTATTCATCAAAAATTGAAGTTTTTCAGAAAAATATCAAAAAATCACCCTAAGCTATATTTGATATTCCGAATTAAAAAATGATATCTATTTTAAAAAATTAAAAATATATAATTTGCATTAATTAATTTAAAAATTCATTCCTGCTGTCAAAAAAATAGCGTGTTTTTAAGAAACAATATATATTAAAAGATTGACACTAGTTTAAGTACAATTTCAAAGTGAAATTAATTCCAATGACCACCATTGAATTAAATGGTAAAAATATATTATAAATAAAAATTAATATCAATTAAAAAGATAATCTATCCATACAAATAAATCAGATTAAAAGGAGTTTTTGAATTAAAATGAAACATTTTCACTAAAAATGATCTTTATCGGAAAAATAACAAAAATTTACACAAAGTAAATTTTGATGTCCAGATTCTAAAGAAGGATTTTGTTTTTTCAAATAAAACATATAAAATTGTCAATAGTATATTTAAAAAGGGTTCTCCATCAAAAGGTGGTTAATCGACCTTTTAAAGAATATTAGAAGATTTATGCTTAAAATTGGATTCAGTTGCATTTTAAGCCTCTAACATTTATTGGATAAATGTAAAAATATTTAACAAACATATGTAATCATTTTGTAGTTATTTCTGTTCATTCCCTCCATTAAAATGGCTAGGCGTTAACTATTATAATATTATTATATTATTAGTGTGAAACGTAAGATTTCAAAGAAACTCGTTGATGCATATTGGGTACGCCATCGAGCATAGCATTACCTTTAAAGAAGTATTAACATTTTATTCACAAATATTGATAAAAATTAGAATGTAATATTATTTATTTACCTGAGATGTCACATGCTTCCCCCTTTTGGGAATTGCATCCTCGTAATTTCAAAATTGGGCTTGGAAACTTTATTGAAAGTCCCACATTGGAATAGGAGTCAGTAAAACTATCACTTTAAAAGAAAGGGAGAGAAGTACAAAGCTCACCCGAGTTAACCCATACTAGGATTCCATGTATGAAAATATGGATATGGAGGAGAAAACAAAGGGTCATGTTCTGATGGATAGTGATAGTAAACATGTCTAGGAGAAAGTTAACCACAAGAAAATCACAAACTTGTGATGGGTTAAACGGTATTCGATTCCCCAGTAGGAAAAGTTAACAGAACAAATTTTTGTTTTAAGATACTCTTCATTGAGTAATTTATTTTTTATCTTAACTAAATCATAATGAAACATATTTACTTTTCAAGTAGACTTTCAACTTTTACTAGATTCTTTAATCAAACTCTTATTTTTTCCAAAAGACGAGTATTTAAAAAGACCTGTTCGCATTAAGAGTACTATAATCTACTTCTTGAAAATAACCTAATCCAAAAAAGAGAACTATATATTTCCCATGTCTTTAGATCTCAACAAAAACAAAAAAAAAGTTTAGTACGAGATCTGATAATACCCAAAAAGGATATTTTGTTTACAAAAAGAAAAACTACTCCTAATCTCCAAAATTTGTCAAACAAAACCCAAAGTTCAACGAAGACCATTCAATAAACAATTTTTCCATAAAATTCTTCAAATTAAAACCAAATAATATTGAAAGCCATGTATTTGAAGGATTTAATCACAGTCTCCCAAGGTACAAATTAACATTTATCTCCAAATAACATCAGTTGCTCTAAAAGTCTCATTCTGAAAAGTAACTAACCTAATCACATATCCTCCATGATAGGTTAATAATTTCCATAGATAACCCAAAATAAACTTACTCTTGATTCATAAAATCATATAACTAAAAAATAATTAGTCAAACTAACCAGGGACTTCATGTAGTCTAGTGGTAGGTGATAAATACTAGTCACACTTTGGTTGTGGGTTCGATTCCCACAGCTTTGTTCGACGCGATGGGTTGCACACGTTCGGCATGTTGTCCTTTTTCCCGAAAAATATAATTCATAAAACATTCCCCAAAACGAGATAAAATCTTAAAAAATAACCATAACATAATTTAACCTCAAGTTCATCTCATGTCGTTCATATTCCATCATAACCTATAGTAACCCATAATTACCTCAAAAGTAAGGATCATATAAACCCTAATGGTTACCTTTATAATTATTACCTGAACATCCATGTCGAGTTGGTTCTCTCGTACATGATACATTAGAGAACTCACCAAGGTTCAAGTGGTTGATCGTGACTCCTGATAGTTGGTTTAGAATAACCACGAGATTTCTCATTGAATCCCCCATTTCTTCCAGTCTATTAATCAGAGAACGGCCACAGTTTCCTTCAAACCCATTGTCACTTTGGTTCCTGCTAGATCCATCCATTTACTAAAACCAAAAATGTCAGTGAGAGTATATAAACAAAATCATTATGTACTAAAGAGGAAGATAGAAACTAAGATATACTTATCCAAGTTATATCAAACTCATTCCAACCTTCAAAAATAACAATGACTCTATCTAATATAATAACCATTATGGTTATACACAACTTGTCACTTAACATTCTAACCTCTAATGTTATCTAAACTATCCTTTGATACCAACTATAAGGATTCAGCCTTAAACATTACTTATTATTGAATTAAATGAATAATTCGCATTGAGGATCTTTTCAGGTTTAGAGTTTTAGAGAATTAGGACATAACTATTATATCTCAAAGGTTACAAATTAGACACATCTACTCAGCTTCCATTTTTTTCACAAAAATAAAAACTCTTGAACAAAAGAGTCATGTCTAGTTCCTTTTTTTAGACATCCTGATATTTCCTTGATCCCGTCCTTGACCCTATTCAACTTTATGTCATGTGAAAAACATTTCAAAAAAACTTGGGATGATCATAAAAAGATCAGTAAAGGTTATAACAATATGAAAAGAAAACATTAGTCCATGTATACATAAGAATCTATGAAATCATACTTTACTCATAAAGCATATACAATTTACCATACCTCATGAAATCATAAGATTTACGAATAACTCATAGAAATCATAAGACGTAAAGGTAACATGAGGCATTCATAACATTATTATGTAGGGAGTAACCCTCATGGTTACATTTGGAATACCCATCACAGTATATTCCCTAAATCTATTTTGAGAAAACTTAGCGTTTAATCCCTTCGTGTTACCTAATGCATTGGAGAGCTATATCGGGATCACCCGCCCTTAGTTTATCACGGAACCACCCGTCTTCATAAACAATTCCCAAGAACCATAACATAATCATATCACATAGCTTGAGCATAAAGTAAACATAACATTCCAACATTGCAATAAAAATATAACATTTTAAGATATTGAAATAATGAATCCATTCTAAAAACCATTTTCAAAACCATTTATAAAATTTAATAAATATATTTTTGAATCATAGTGTCCCATACCACTTTTAAGCCTTTAACATTTTAAACCATTAAAATCCATATAAATAAATCATTAAAACCATTTTTAAAACATGGATATTAATGATAAATATTTATAAGAATAAATCATTAAAACATTTAAAACAATATTTTAGTTAAAGGGTTTTTAACAAAATGAGAGACACTTGAATACAATAATAGAGGAATAACATTTAATCAGAACTTTATAATATCATGAGAATAAATGTACTCATGATATAATATTCCAAAGGACAGTATATACACCATATAAGAGTGAATTGGTGCATAACAACAATGAAGTCTCAATAGAAATGTAAAATGAGATGAAATCCATTATAAAAAAGTTGTCCTTAAATTAATGATAAATCAATCTCATATTTATGTGTGAAAAATATAAATACACCTAATATAAGTGGATATTAAGTGTAAAACAATAAAAGGTCATTAAAACATATTCAATGGATGACATATTCAATAACTACATGTTGAACCCAAAGAAATCGAAATTGGGTTAAGAAGTTCCCTTGGTAAAATTTGACAGCCTAATGACATCACATTAAAATTCATAAAATTAGTTGATGAGAGAGAAAATGGTATCTCATAACATGGACATAAAATTTACATCAATAAGGATAGAGAAGAACATATCCCAACATAAAAAGATGTAAATTAAAAGACATAACAAAATAAGTCTTTTTAAAAGAGGAGTGTGAAAGGTTCCCTTACCAATTTGGGAACTTTCGAAACATACACCACATGAAAGAAGGGTCATATAATAAATCAGTAAATACCCATAAATTAGAGTATATTATACAAATAGTAAAATAATTGGTAGTAAATACACCACACAAAAATAAATAGTGACAGATGTAGCATGAATCTCACGGGAATAACAAGTGAGATGAAAATCCCCTTATTAAAATTCGGCAGCCTAACGGTGCCACATAAAACTTCCAAAAATGGATGGATGATATCAAATAGGGTCTCTCATCATATAAAAATAAATTATCAGTATGATATATATAGAGATTATACCCCAAAATAATAAAAAGGAACTTGAAATACTTGACCAGAAAATAGAACTTGAAAATGAGAAGGGTGAACGAATCACCTAAAAATTCGGCAGCCTAACAACGTCACATAAACTTCAAAAAAATGAATTGATGAGATAAAATAGGGTCACTCATCATATGAACATAAAAGATCAGTATTATAGATATAGAGATCATTCCCAAACATAATAAAAAGGAACTTGAAAGACTTGACATTAAAATAGATCTTGAAAACGAGAAGTGTGAAAGAACCACTTAAAAATTCGGCAGCCTAACGACGTCACTTAAACATCAAAAAAATCAATTAAAGATATAAAACAGGGTACCTCATCATATGAACATAAAAAATAATTATGATAGATATAGAGATCATATCCAAACATAAAAAGTAACTTGAAATACTTGACAATAAAATAGAACATGAAAATGAGCAGGGTGAAAGAATCCGTTACAAAAATTTCGGCAGCCTAACGGAGCCACTTAAACGTTCATAAAATGAAATGATGAGAGTAAGAGAGAATATATAATCATATGAACATGAAAAGGGAAGTAAGAGAAATATTAAAGAACATCTTCTAACATAATAACAAGGAGCATAAAAGAAATGACTTAAAAGAGAGTATTTGAAAAGAAAGAGAGAGGCAGGATCCCTTACCACATGTCCGACTTGTCTTGTTCGTTTCTTTATATTCATGAAAAATAAACATTGGTCATTTTATAATTACTTAAGTTAAAAATTTAAAGATTATTATTCAGTTAATATCACATATTATAATGTTATAATAATTGGTTAATAATGTGAGTTCATATTAGACGTTTTTGTCGATGTTTGGTACATGAGTCAAAAATGAACTTGTTTGAAAATGATTATCCATGTAGTTATAATTAAATCATCTCCAGAATAGTATTAATGATTTAAATATCATATATATCCGTTATGTATTCATTTTATACTATTCCATAACATTTTGTGATAATAATAAATGAAATGCACTGTTCCTGGAGACGGTAGGCCGTACGTACGCATGAACGCTACTTTCATTTCTTTGACATATTAATGGAATTAAAAATAATTGAGATATATATATATTATTATTACAGTATAATATATATGTTTTATAGGTCACATAAGTTCATTAATTTAATTCATTATACATTCCATGTATTTCATGAACGAGTCACATCACTTGAGGGGGCGGTAGTCCACACTTCCTTGTATGAAATTATCACATTTTCACAACATGAAAAGCTTAAAGGTATGTTTTAAATATAAAATACAGAAGCATATGAAAAAAATAAATACCATATATATCATATATAAAATACAATGACATCATAATGGCCACCATGAAAGGTGTTAAGAGAATATTGAACAATCATCGTTTCGTGAGGCAGTAATTCACCATCCACAGAAACAGTATGTTCTTTAACCATTAGACGGAGGTGTTTGTAAGTGTAGATCTAATACATAACATAACAAAATCCTAGTATATTTAATATAATGTTTTTTTACAAAATAAAGGAATAAAAAGAGTTTATTGGTTTGGAGAAGCAAAATAATACAAAAGAACACAAGTGAAGTCATTACCTTTAAATCGGGTAACTCCTCTTGGTTTGATCCAAAAGGGTTTCTTGAAGCGAATTATGCCAAAGGTGAGTGTTCAATTATAAATAGAGGTATGTGGAGAGATTAAATGGGTAGGGTTGGACGAGCCAAAGGCTTCATATGTGTGGGTAAAGTGGTAGAGGTGGGGGCCATTTATAAGAGAAGAGGAGGGGCACTCTTGGAAAGTTATAAAATATTACTTTATTATAAAATGATTTTAGGATTTTAAAGGTCCCAAAAAGATATATTTAGAGGATAAGGTGATAAGGTTTAGAAATCCACCATTACAATAGGTTTTTGACAAGTTTAGGACTTATAGTTTACGCTATCTTCTCATTTTATTTAAATCATTCATTTATGAGGTAATCAGTTCATCATCACGGTGTCATAAATAAAATAATTTATTTAATGTATAAAAATTATAAAACAAATATAATGATTTAGGAAAATTTTTTATCTTTCTAATGAATATTTATAGTCAAAAATATGACTTGTATAACCCCATGTAAAAATTGTTTCAGTAAAATAATACATGTTTGTGACATTTTAAATTTAAATTTAAATAAAAAGTTATTAATGTCATTTTCCAACCAATGTGGCTCCATGGGGTCACCAAGTTGACCCATGGATTTTCTTGGTCGGCCATGACTCATCAAATAAGGGTAGGAAATGTGTAAAGATTATTTCATATTATAATAACATTATCATTACCTTAAATTACACAAATTATCTCTAATTGCGATTAATAAAACATACAAGTTACTATTCACAAAAAAATTAATTTATTCTCATTGAAACAAATTTTAATTCCCAATGAAAACCATGTATGTCGGATTTTTGAAAATCAAATTACAGGAGTGGTAAAGATTCATTTAAACGAAAAATCAGTTTCTTTAACTACCACTTAGTGGTTTCACTATTCATCAAAAAATTGAAGTTTTTTAAAAAAATATAAAAAATGCACCGTAAGCTATATTTGATATTCTGAATTCAAAAATGACGTCTATTTTAAAAAATTCAAAATATATAGGTTGAATTAATTAATTTAATAATTCATTCCCGCTGTCAAAACAAATAGCTTGTTTTTAAGAATCAATATCTATTAAAAGATTGACACTTGTTTAAGTCCTTTTTCATTGTGAAATTAATTCCAATGACCACAATTGGATTAAATGGTAAAAATATATTATAAATAAAATTTAATCTCAATTAAAAATATAATCTATCCATACAAATAAATCAGATTAAAAAGAGGTTTTGAATTAAAATTCAACATTTTCACTAAAAATGATCTTTATCAGAAAAATAACAAACATTTACACAAAGTAAATTTCGATGTCTTGATTCCAAATAAGGATTTTATTTTTTCAAATACAACATATAAAATTGTCAAAAGTATATTTAAAAAGGGTTCTCCATCAAAAGGAGGTTAATCGATATTTTAATGAATGTTATAAGATTTATGCTTAAAATTGAATTCATTTTCATTTTAAGCCTCTAAAATTTATTGGCTAAATGTAAAAATATTTAACAAACATATGTAATCATTTTTTAGTTATTTATATTCATTCCTGCCATTAAAACGGTTAGGTGTTAACTATTATAGTTTTATTATATTATTAGTGTGCAACGTAAGATTTTAAAGAAACACGCTGTTGCGTATTGGGTACGCTATCGGGCATAGCATTAACTTTAAAGTAGTATTAACATTTTATTCAAAAATATTGATAAAAATTAGAATGTAATATTATTTATTTACCTGGGATGTTACAATAAATAAAATTTAATGTGAATCTTTTAAATAAATATTTTTCTCCAGAGAAACAAGTTAAAATGGATAAGAGTTTTCTGAACCTAAAGTAGAAGGAAGAGGAAATTGTTTTTCAATATGAGTCTAATTTCCAAATACTAACAAGGTATGTGACATGCTACATACATATTAAAAAAATCCTTATTGACCATTTCTTTTATGTGGTAAAGTAAGACCTTTAGAGGGAAGTAGTCTCCCAAATGGTTTTATCATATGATTATATAGTATCACATTCCATTAAGATAGAGAATTAATTTTATTGGTATTATAAAATTATGGTAAATAACGAAAAGAAGATGTCAGATGAACTCCATAGAAAATTAAATTCATTAAATTATAACAAGGGAAATATGTTATTTAAAAAATGTGATAATTATGAAAGGAAATGACCTAGTAAATTATTATATGGAATGAGAGTTTATTAAAAGTGTAGATATAAGGACTATCTAATTAATGAATGAAATGGAATAAAACAAACTAGTTTTATGATTTTTTTCACTGTGTGGGGATGGAGAATTGTTTAAACCAATTCCCCAATCATCAAGGGAACCTAACAAAAAAGTGGACAAGGTGGAAGGAAAAGATTATGTGAATACGAAAGATGATGTTTAATTTCATAAATGTGTCGTGGATGGTACATTTATTGTAATCTCAAAGATAAAAATTTATTTACTACATTTTAGATCTTCACAATATTGTATATCATCCACATTTTTCCCAAACATTAAATAATTCTATTACACCTAAAGAAGTTAGTGTTCAATCAAGTCACATTGTAAACATACTATTAATGAAAAGTATATGTTATTTAGTTTCCATTATTAGGAATAAACTAACCATACATTCAAAATTTATTATTATATATAAAGTTGACTGTAATATAATACTTTTTATGGATTTTATTGCAATGTATAATAAAAAAAATATTTCCAAGAGAAGAAAATTATTATTCATGTATAAGATATGGAATACCTTGTCTTTATAAGAGATTAATTAACATGTGAATCCTATATGGATCTACATATAGTAGCACATATTAATGAAATAAATGGAAAATAAGAGTTGACATAGACAAAGGATGGGATTAAAAATAGTAAAATTGAAGGAATTAATATTTTTCATTTATAAATTAATGTGTTTCATAAAAAATTTCATGAAAATCCAAAAAATTTTGAATTTTGGTTTTCTATTGAACTCATCCTTAATACAAATTTTTTTAACACTCCCTTCTGAATTACAATAGTAAAATTAGAGGAATATGAGGAAAAAATACAAGAGTTTGGTAATAAGTTCTTAATTATCCCAAGAATTTTACCTTTGTGAACCCTTGTACTTTTTATTAAGAATTAGTATAGGCCTATGGGTTTCTGCATAAAATATTGAGAATCCAATTCCATTACTATAATTAACATTGATCATTTATCCCACATTGACAACTTATTTGATTAACAAGATGGAGATCAATATTTTTCATAGATTTATCCATTTTTTGGGTGTCATGAATTTTGGATAAAGATTAAATTTCTTCAGAATTATTATTCATAATATATAGATATTTTTTGTTTACAGTAATGACATTTGGATTAAATGATGTGCTATTTGTATATGAAATTTAGTAAGTGATAATTATAGATTTAGAACGTTTATTTTCTAGTCCATATTATCTCCAAAGATGTAATATTATTTTACCCTTAAATGATAATGGAAGTTTAATGATATCCTATACTAAATAACATAAATGAGATATATAGTATTCTTGGATTAATAAGTAATTATCGATTTTTAATTCATTATTTTTCCCAATTAGCTAACCAATTAACTAAGATGACACATAAAAAAGTTATGTTCATATGCTGATAAGAATTTAAGGAATGTTTTTAATAACTAAAGTTGATATTGGTAAATGCACCAATATTGAAATTACATTTATAAAGGGATATTTTTTTGATAAGTGGTGACTTATTAAAGAATGTAATTAGATATATCCTTTTAATGTATAATGAAGTCATTTCTTATAATTCAATATAATTAATGTTCCATGAACAGAATTATCCAACCCAAGATCTTGAGTTCATAGCTATAACATTAAAAATGAAAATATGGATACATTATCTATGTTACTAATGAAAATAGATATTTAAAAATTGTAGAATTTTAAAATACAACTTTTCTCAAAAACAGCTCAATTTTAGGCAAAATAGACAGTTAGAGCTAAAGATGGATTATGATTTCCCAATTTACTACCACCCCTGTAAGGACAAGAAGGTTTTTGATACATTGTATATGAATAATTAGGGATATAAAACTAAAATTAGGTTAAAAAAAGATCATATATTCATGTATTTAGTATTTTTTGGAAATTAGGATCATTAGGTAATGGTAATTTTCACTCTTTTTCTATATTATTACCAAACCATATTTATTAGAGAAGAAAAATGGTCCAAAATGAGGATAAGAGTTTTTAAAAAAATATTATTTTCATTAAGGATGGGAATTCAATAGAATTTGTTTATAAAGAAGGTGTAATAGAATAATATATCTTAAATGTGTCATGTAATCTCTCATTATTATTAAGTGAATGTTGTCTAATTTTAATTTGGTATTTGTCCTTAGATATACAAAAAATCATAAAATAAACAATTTTATATGTTTAATTATTGATCTAATTTCCATGTATTCAAATTTATAATATATAATGGAGGATAAACCTCTTGAGTGACTCACACAAATATATATCAATGATGTTAGAAGACATAATGGTGTACTTCCTTAGATAGTATTTCATATGGTCCCAAAATTTACATCAAAATTTTAGAAAATTATTTAAAAGGATCTTATCATCATGATACATTTAGTCACTGGTTACGAACCTTTGATATATTGATTGTCTGAAAGGAATATTAAAATATTATAAAACATGATGAGGTTATGCTCACTTGATTTTAATGGTTTTTGGGATTAATATTTTCTTTTGGTGGAATTTTCTAATAATAATAATTCCTATTCAAGCATTAAAATTAAATTTTAAAAATAATTTTATTGGAAAATATGTCATACAACTAATTTTCTAGATGAGGATAGAGAAATTTTTTCCCATGAACATATTGACGAGATAATAATAAAAGTGAGAACTATTTAGAGGTGTATCATTTTACCTAAAAGTTGGAAAAATAGCTATGCAATATCTTAAGGAAGGGCATATAATATAACCTGGGGGATTGTGTTTTCTTGAATGTATACCCATATAGGGATATTATGTGGTGTTGAAATAAATGGAAACTAACTCCTAGGAACAATGAGAATTTTTATATTTTTGATATAATTGGAACTATGGTTAACCATTTAACAATACCGCCCCTCCTCTAAAAAATTCATGATGTGTTATAAATATAATTATTGTAGAAGTATATGATAGAAATAATTCAGGAACTTACCTATGAATAAATATAATTGGTTATTGTTTTTATGAAGAACATGTCCTTATTCTTGAAACTAGGGAACAAGCATTGTGGAAACTAGAAACATTATTGGTAAAGGTACATCGAGATATCATATGATAGAAGTAGATGTTATGGAACCTATGGATGTTATGATGAATTAATTCCCCCATTTTTTTATTTGTTAAAATTCTATAAATTTAAATGATGATTTTTATGAATGTGTGAATACTAGCACTTGAACATAAATTATGGGAGGTATATTATTTATTCTTAGGAAAGTAAAAACGAATGCACATAACTTTATTCAAAAAATTTATTAAAACATAAATTCATAAATTTGATAATTTAATTTTTTTAAATGAATTTACTTTTTGAATTATTTAGATAAAAATTACTTTAGGGTGTTTTTTTGATATTTTATAGAAATAGTTGAATTTTGGATGAATAGTGAAAAATTACCATTATAAAAATTCTGTAACTTTTCTAAAATAATAATAATTTAATTTTTAATTCAGCACTTATGAAATAATATTTATTTAAAATATATATTTAATAATTAATATAGTTAATTTAAAAATATAATATCAATCCTAGAAGTTTATGTTAAACATTTTTCAAAATATAAGTATTGTTTTTTTCCAATAAAAATTATTTTTGGTTGTTGAATTTTTATCATGTATTCACTTGGTTACTGTCTATTTGGTTTTGTTTTAATGTGAATGAAGTATCATTTTTAATTAACATAATATAAATAATTCCTTGAGAATAAATATTTTACATCATTTTGGAGAATTTGTTTTATGGTCAAGCGAGCATTTGTATAGAATAGTTTTTCATTGCATTTTGTAAACTTATATTATAAGTATATTTACCAATTTTAGAAATTGAGTTTTAAAAAATCTATTTCATGTTTAAAATTAACATAATTAAAATGAGGTAATATGGTCGATATATTTTTTGGGAATATTAAATACTAACCATGATAAATATGGATCACCAAGGCTAAGTATAAAATGAGAAAAAATAATGGGATATGACTCAAGGAAGGCATAAAAAACTTTATTAGATATCATTAGTTATTTTTATTTCTACCGCACCCTTTACATCATCATAAATATTATAATTTGGAGCAATTTTAATTGAGTATGAAATATAGTTTATGTTAATGTTTCACATTCTGGTATGTCTAAACCCACAAAACTTATAAAAAACTCCAATCCCCTAATTTATCCAATCATTTTAAGCCACTTATTTCAAGAACTAACCCCATGGGGCCTAGGATATAACTCCCCAATCCCTCATCGAATTATCCAATGGCAGGTGACTAGTGCCAAGTAGGCATATCATACATATGGGAGACCTTTTCCTAAAGTCACTATACACACACACACACACACACACTCCCAAACACCACCATGGGATAGTGATGATATTTAACGAAATATGGAAACTAAAATGCATGCATACATATATCCCATTTCATAACGAAAAATAAGTATATAAATTTAAAAAATGAAAAAAAACACCCAACAAAAACTATAAATGTTTCTAACCTTCATAGAAGGATTGAATCACTATAAAATGAAACTAATGAAAAGATTATTTGCCCGTATACTACAAAAAACTTGTCCAGTCCTGCTCACTAAGCTCCACTTGCCTCAAGTACTCTGGGGACTCCATAAAAATAACTGTGGTTTTAATAAGTGACAACATTTTTGGGAAAATCTCTTATAGGTTTGAGTATAATAACACTCAGTAGGATCCCTAGAAAACCAAAAGAAAAGATAGCAACTAAAAGGCATCAGTCTGCTCGACCTTGCTAGAGGGAACCCAATTGAGAGGGAAACTCCATCTCAAACCATCCCTGGTTATACATGGCAATTCATTTTAGTACACAAGGGGTTTCAACCCGTACATGTTACAGTACAACAAGGACTTCCAAAATCACCAAGATATACTCATCTCAGATTGCAAGTCTCATGTGCTCCCGAACTCATACCTAGTTATAGAATTGTAATTTAGGATATAAAGGTTAAACCCAACTAGGATAACACACTCCAGGAGTTCATCTCTAACAGGTGTAACCCATCCTAGATATACACTCCATCGGGAACAACTCAACAATTCTTAATGGTACCTCTAAGAAAATTCCCTCCATCAGGAGAAACTCTGTAGTTCAAACTATAGTTCCCTACACCAGAGGCCCTATCAAGGATAACCTTAAACTTATATCATGGTCATAAGAACCCAAATGTAGATCCACCACTCCACAACACACAACTAAGGGATCAAAAATCCGGACCATACACCGCGTGCATCCACTCTAATGAGAGATAATGAAGGGACACAAACCTCGCCACCGTGCTACCATTGAGGGAGTATTGGGTCCTAACTAACTTATGAAACCTCTTTCACTACAGTGTAAACTGTCCCACACCTCAATCCATAAAGGAAGCACTAACTCTTCACCAGGTATCACATATTACATGTTATGGGCCCCACTCCTCATAACTATAATCAATGTAATGGGAGATCCATTTCTTATAGGGAACCCGCTCCCCACTTATACTCAATGATGGGGGAGTACAACTCCATAGATAAGGACCCATATCCAGGTACGACATGAGAGTACATCTTAGAGGATAGATAACCTACACCACAATATGATAAGTGAGTAAAACTCCGAAGATACAAGACCCGTATTGTGACTAAATAAGGGGGTAACACTCTACCAACATGATCACTATAGGGGACTCGCATCCAGACACGACAGGGGAGTATTGACCCTAGGGTAGTGGAACCACTTCCTAGAAAGATAGAGGAGTACCAAATCTAACGAAAAAGCACATATAGAGGACCCATACATTGGAACGACAAGGGATTTATGACTCTAAAGATAGAATACCTGCAGACTAACACGATAGGGGATTAATCACTTTGTATATTCATCACATATAGAGGAATAGTGCACTATCATAATAGGAGAGTAATGAATCAATGGATAGAGGACCCACAACCTAGTCTAATAATGGAGTACCCACTCTATCTGTCCAACGAATATAGTGGACCCACACCCTTGAATGATATGGGAGCACTATGTCCAATTACACAAATGATATGGGGAACTCAAGCCCTCATCCAATAGAGGGTACTATCACCGAGAGAACTACTATAAGGGTAGATAACTCTCCCCCATGATATGGGGAGTTCTGTGTCAACCAAAGCAGAGCTGTAAAGGGAAACTTGAAAACATATGTGGAAGGAGTGTACCAGTCCCATCATATCTCTCTAAGAACCTCACCGATCCACAGTATTAGTCATGAATCATTGAAAAAAATCATAAAACATATCATACATTGTATCATAACTCCGAAATGGGTAGGGGACCCACACCTTCATACAACATTTTAGAATTGATCTATGAGCCTAACGTGTCTAGGGTATCCATATCCTTAGATGATAGGAAAGGGTACTAACTCTATAGACATCCCAATGATCCACCATAATCACTTCTCAAGGATGGGAACTGCAACTATATAATCATGATCGAATCACACCACACCGTATCTCATAGTCCACTATGGATTCCACCATTGAGTTCTATGTAGAAAATTTCTTAAGATATGCTACCAGTAAGCCCGAATATGAGTAATGGAGAAAGAGACACTAAAGGAGAAATATCCCAAGGGAAGTAAACAGTGTGCACTGGGGTCCACACGATATGTGGACTCGCCCAAGAACCTAGATGTGTCCCTCATTTTGATAGACTATCAAGAAACATAGGCATTCATGGCATGTGAATCCTATACATGATGTTTCATGTCTCACATGACCCACGACTATTTTCTTCTTCTATACGGCTTGACCATCCCTTACTCTCACACAACCTATACCATCTTGTACACGACATGTCCTGGATAAATAGAAATTTGGGTGGGTTGATTTCCCATTACCATGTATGGAACCATGTGCCCATGTACTTTTTCCATGAAGTTCTACATGACCATGTACAATCATAGTACTACCCTGGCCATGTCCTTTGGACACACAACATAGGGTTACTACATGGTGTGTAACCCCAAAACAAGTCATTTAGTCACCAAAATATAGCTTCATAGAATGTGAAGAAAAAATAAAATGACTCACTAGTTTACACGTCATGTAAATGAGAATTTTGTTGGGAATTTCCTTATGAGTCTCCCAATTCACCCCAGTTTCCCCTGAAACATGCAGATCAACCTTGAAGGGATCTATTGAAATAGTAATAGGGATATACAACCTAAAAATAATGAAAAATGATATAATGACTAAAAATCATATATTCTCACACCTATAGTGAAACATTGAAGATTCATGGGTAAAATGATAGGTTGATCATTCTTATCCTTAGTCTGATGACTACTGACGCTAAGAATAGAGATCAGTTGCACGTTGTCGCTTTGATTTGGCATCAGTTTTCCATTTCTCCAAAGGGGGAGAGGAGAGGGGTTTTCATTTTATTGTGTCATAAAAACAAAAGGGGAAAGGGATGGTTAAATTTTATTTAATTATATAAAATCAATTAACTCCATTTTAACACCCCATCTCCATCTCACCCGAGACCAAACTCGTGGTGCTAACAAATTTTATATCGCACATAGATTTAACATTATGTTCTGAACTCATCCATGGTCTAAAATTTTTAATCTGAATCTTTGACCATGTGTTATAATATGTTTCAAGAAAAACATTGTGCTCATGAAAAAATATATTTTATATTTTTAATAATTATGGACCCATGTTTATCAAGAGTGAATTTTTGATCAGAATTTTGAACATTTACTTTTAAATGCTTTTTCTGTGTAAAAATGCAATTTTACCCTAGAAGATGATCTAAGATAATTTTATGACCCCCCTATTGGTCATATAATATAGTTTTTACTATCGAATATGAGTTTTTTTTAATTATAAGATGTTCAAATTTCAGGAGAATAATTATTAAACAATATTTACTAAATTAAATATTAATTTATTCACCCAGGTACATTTAGTCATATTATTCGAACGATGTGATGGATTGATATTAAATCATTTCTATTGAGTCTAGAACATCAATTGTTTCTTAGGAATGACATAAACTGTGGTTGGGAACCGAGGCCGGTCTGGGGCCCATTTTCGTTTTCTTTAATTTTCTTCCATTTTTATTGTACTTTGCTTTTAATTAACCATATAGATTCTCAAATATTCCCTCGATGGATTCCCAGTCACAAGAATAGTAGAGAAAATGAGATTAAGAGAGTGATATAGAGAGTAAGGAAGTAGGAATGAGGAATTGTCGTAGATTTCGTGATGCGACAGATCTTCGTATGGTAATCATAGACCATAGAAATGGGTGATGGTTTAGCGAATTCCACCCAATGGCTGTCTTTTTGTTTTTTCCACAGATCCTTTTAGATTTAACATTTTCATATTTTAGCCCTCAATTATTCTATCTTATGACTCATTGTGTCTAGATCTATTGGTTGTGGGGAGAATAGGTGTGTCTCAGGCATTTTAGAGGTTTTACATTATGGAAAACCCATCTACATGGTGTTTAGTTTATGGAACACATGTTGTGTGTTCTTGATGATAGGAGAATATGAATTTTTTAAGTACACTCCATGTATGGGTCACAAACACCATGTATAGGGACTCTGGAAGATAGTCGAGTACCTGACTAGGCTATCGTGTAAAGGGGAACATGTCATGTGAAGTACACAGCCAGACCCCGTGTGGGTTGCATGTTGTGCAAATGAACACAATAGAGAATATTAAATTCTCATAACATGTGAGGTACAAAGTGAGGTACCCTATGTAGGTTACACATGATGTAAACGATCAAAACATTTTTCACATGGGGGTTTACATGCCGTGTCTTGCTGGAGTACATGCTGAGGTTGGACTTTGAGGGTACATGTCATGTACTTGGGTACACATGTAATATACTCGTCTCATGCGACACTTTAATGGGGTTTCTCACCTTTTTTCCCTACAGTTGGAATTGGACCCAAGGGTAGTCCATTCTAAGTATCTTTCCATGTAGATCTTGATGGTGGAACCCTTGTGGCTGTTTGAGGACTCTTTGGAGTCTTTTTAAACTTTTATCTAAATGTAAAGGTCCTTCCTCTTATAATTGAATGTAGTTATCTCATGAGAGAGGAATGAATGAGATTGATCGGTTGGTTGTTCAGACCAACATAGCTCGAGGCCATTATCTGAGATGGTCAATGAGCTATCTATCTTGATTGGTGCCTTTGTATCATTCCCTTGAGGATGTTTCCATTTCGAGATGTCCCCTTTTTGGACTATGGGTCCATGAGTTAAGTTTCCTTTGAGGATGCCATGTAGGATGCCTCTAATTAAAATTTACCTAGATAATCCTATATAGGATGCCCATACTTCATAATTTTTCTTGAGAGTCCCATACAGGATGACTTTTCCTAAGTACTCTTTTGAGAACCCCTTATCAAACACCTCCATTTCCTAACCATTAGATAATTCTATGTACGATTCCTCCTTTACCATTTTCAGATAAGGATCCTGAGTAGGATTCCTTCTCTTTTGTGTATACCTCAAATATTTCAAGTAGGATACCTATTAGTGTTTGAATCGAGGGACCTTGTGGGTGCCCATTTTTTGACTGATCATGAGTTAGTACGTTAGGTTTGGGTAGTGATGGTAGCTAGTGTCAACTTAGAACCCGTTCCAAACTTATAAACCCATGGGGATATGACTATAGTGTTGGGATTAGGCATTCGACCACCCTCACACTTTTTTATGCATTTACATGTTTTCTACTAATGTAGAGATGATCACCATAGGTTTATTCTTGGTTGGTGGCTATAGAGCCTGATAAGAGGCATCTTTCTTTCCCTTGGGGATTCTTGAACATTCTCATCAGGACACATCCTATTCGTTTAATGGGATTCCCAAATGTGCTTCCATAGTATATGGATTCTGTTCCTTGTTATTGTTTTATTATTTATATACTTATAGGTAATACCTGGTATTTGGTTATTGAGCCATATATTTTATTATTATATTATTGGGATTTCTAATGGAACTTCATAGTATCCAGCTGTAGAGCCAATGTTTATGATTTTCAGGAATGAAATCCCTATTAATGACACTAATTCGTGATTATACTCTCCCACGTGATGATGATGATTTATATCTCCTAGTTTTATATGATGAGGCTGATCCTGCTCTCCCTGAGTAACATGATTAGGATGGTTATGCTCTCCTTGGATTGTGTGTTAAATGAGGATGATTACACTATCCTTAAACTAGGGTTATCAGTGGATGATTATTCTCTTCATAACCTGCGGTATATACTGTATGATTAATATCTCACTTACTTGTGGCATATGGGGGATGACTATAATTTTCTTGATTTTTAATATGAAGAGGATGTCTATATGTTCTATACATAATCCAAATTATGAGCCCTTTTTTATTAGGGTGGTTGAGCATGGAGTCTCACACCTATGATTGAATTTCACATATGGATTTTTAGGGGTGGGAATGAATTCTACTGGGTGAGATATCCTTATAGATACCCAAAGGGTCAGACCCTTAGCATTCATCTAAGTTCCATATGTTGTGGTTGCTTATGGATCAAGGCTTAGGGCTCATACATTGGATTGTATTTATGTGGAATGAGAATCATGTCGTATAGTTCTGGAAAATTTCTATAAGGTGTATATGTACTTATATAGAATCCTACTTAATAGAGATTGGTGGAGAGTATGGGTGAAGCTAGGGTTATGATGAGTATCTTCTACGGTGAAGTAGTTTGGTCATAGAAATTTCTAGCACTGTACACAGAAGGTATATGTCTATTGAGATTCCAGTCCCATAGATAGACTAAATGATACATATTTTGACTGGCACAACATCCTGATCAATTCCCTTGCGCAAGATGTCTAGGTGATTGGGATTATGAACCCAAGGATAGACTGCTGTTTTGTTTTTTATGTTATTTATTTCACCTTACTCATGATTATTCATATTTAGGTATATATATAGGTATGATACTATTCATAAATATATGAATAAAAAATGGATATCCATGTTATCACCAAGCCTAATTGATTTGGATTTCGAACTCTGGGGTTGAGAAAGGATTCACATATATTTTTTTACATATCTTTTCAATTGAGTCTTATATTGGTTGATAATATTTCTTTTACATGGACTTATAACATTACATTTAATGGGTCATTATTGGGGTGTCCTAATGGGATTAGTTTTTACCCTTGAATAATCGCTTTAGTGTGTGTTTAGACCTTATGTATGCATTTTAGGCTAACCATAGTTGCACAGTGGATATGGATGAGGTCCAGATTTTCGTGTTTTTGTAAAGATTCTTGTGTGGGTTCTTATGTTTGGGTTCCTATATTTGGACAGTGTTTGGAGATTGGGTATGTGGTATGGATGGTATTTTTAAGTAGAGCATTTTAATTTTATTTAAATTTATTTTATACTTCTGTATCTGTATGGTCATCCTAATGGGTCACCAATGTTTTATGTAAAACCTAGTTTTTCAGGCTTTTTAGCATTAGACTTATTATCATAGTATGTTCTATTTTGGTTTATTTATTTTTTCGTTACTCTATTTTTTACTTTTTCCTATGACAGTTTGATATTTATACTATTTTATTAAACTTTTATGAGGGAATAATATCCTCACTATCATACCCTAGGCCCTTAATGCAAGTTGATAGCCTCTAGTGTACGTTGAGGCAATTTTTATGACTCGTAATGATGTAGATCAGAGTATCGATTTAGTGGAATCTGGGTCTGGATGTTACAAAGTGGTAGAAAAGATGTTCTTTTCTAGGCTTTTAATATTTGGGATATGGTATATAAGAGTATTAAGAATGTGTCAAAACATGTGATGGATATCAGACTGGTGTGTTTAGAACAGTTATTCCTGTAAGAAGTCCTGGTTTCCAGGGATTGATATTTGTGTTCTGGTATGTGATGTTATATTAGTATATGATTTTTCCCATGATATACACACATTATTTGTGAATGTTATAATTTATTATGGATTTAAAACTATTGGCCTATTGAAAAGATTCCAGGGATGGATTTTGACTCTTGTCTAGCAAAGGAAAGAGTTCCCAGAGATGGATTTTGACTCTTGTCCAACAAAGGAAAGATGCATCTCATGCATCATATTTGGCATGTAGGATTCATAGAATATAGGGTGGATAGTGAGTGATTATTAATGAAGATAGGGTCCAATTGTTTAAAGTTACAAAAAACCTTAATGGAATTTTACCATAAAGGTTTTTGTGTGGAATTATATTCAATTGAGAAAAAATTAATATATTTTTCTTATGATGGAAGGTAATATGGATCTATATTGAGGTAGTTGGTGGTGAGGTTCATGAATCATCCATCACTAATGGGTGGTTCCATGACCCTAGTTGGATGATATGGAATGTGATGCCATTCTATTTTACCCCATATAGGGTTTTGTTTCTTAGTTTGGGGTTATCCAGTTGAATAACTGAGTACAATACTGATAGGTACCACAATTTCTATCATGAAATATACCTCAAGAGGGTATTACCATATACATATTCCCAATGAGTGTGAATGTAGTATCTCTCCTACATTGGAATCATAACATCTAGGTTGAATTTCCTTATGGAGATGCTCTGTGAGGATCAGTCTGTTATTGGTCGTGTTTTCATTTTTGACCATCATAAGACATTGTGATCCGGATTTTATATGTTTCTTAGTTTTTAATTAGAAAAATGTTGGTAAAAATCTATTTTGATCAAGGAAAACTTGTGTGAGAGTGGTTGGATCATGTTTGAAGATTTATTTTTAGGATTTGATCTTGGATTTTCATTAATTTTGGTATCGATGCATGGTGGTTGCTCATGTTTTGCGTTATATGCATATTGATGCCTTCATATTTTAGCAAGAAGTTATTGTTCATTGGTATCATGACTAGATTTGATAGGTAGAACTGTTTGTGTTCATGGATAGATCAATAAATGTTTATGGAACCTCTAACATAGTCAGAGTGCGGGTTTCCACTCGAGACTAGAAAGAAAATTGGTGATGGGATGTTTTGGAATAAATCCTCGAATGTGTGAGGTTCCAAATTTTGAAGAGGGGTTCCGAGGGAGATTCTGGATAGTTAAAACTTATATTCCATGTATCATGATCAACATAGAAAATTTTTATGGTCTCACATCTTTTATACAAAATTTCTGAGTATAAATTAGAATTTTTTTCTTTTAGATTCTTGCATGGGATAAATGATAATTTTATCATAGAAGATGACATCAGAATTTTTTTGACCACTCAGTTGGTCCAAAAATTGCTTTTTCTCACTAGGTCTTGAGTTTGGTGGAATTTAGATCCATTTAAATTTTAATAGAATAATTATTAATTAATATTTGATAAATTAAATATATTTTTTTCTGGTTGATTCAGCCATATATTTTGAATGGAGTTTTGTATTGAGATCCCATCTTCACCGTTGAGTTTGTAAAAGAGTGTTTTCTTAGTTAAGGAATAAACTTAGGCTATGTATCAAGGCCTACTTGGGCTTCATTTTCATTTCATTTTATTTTATTATTTTATTTTCTCTTCATTCTCCCCAATGGATTCTCATGAACACACCCTATTTCTTCCCCTTCACATCCCTGAGAAAGAAAATGGGAGTGGGAGAGGGAGAGAGAGGAGGAGGAAGGATGTACTTTCATGGAGCTCAGGATGTACTAGATCATTGTGTGGAAATAGAGGACCATTTAAATGGGAAAATATTCATTAGATTCTTCCCAAAGTAAGGAATTTTTAATTTTTCACTGATGATCCCTATGTATTTACCATCTTCAAGTTTTAATCGATTATTATGCATTATTAAAACCCATTGTGGCCAGATCTGTTTTTTGTGTGTGTGTGGGGGGGGGGTTAGGAATTTTTTAGGTTTTTAGTTGAAGAAAACCTGTCTACACAGTATGTGGTTCAAGGAACTCTGGCTATTTGTTCTTCCTTTTAGGTAAAGATGAATTTTTTTAGAATACTTCATGTATGGTTCATACATGCTATGTACAAGGTCATAGATGTGTAGATAAGTAGACAACTAGGATTATCATGTAAAGGAGATCATTCCATGTAGAGCACACAACTAGAACAGTGTGGGTTATATACCATATAGATGTACACATCTTGAAATAATAAAAATCTAGGAAATGTGTTGTACATGAGAAGGTACCATGTGTATGACACATGCCATGTACACAATCAACATGCCATGTACTTGGGAATTTACATTCCAAGTCTGGTTGGTGTACACTCCCTGGTGGGACCATGTGGGTATACATTGTGTACTAGGTTACACACACCGTGTACTCATCTCTTGATACACTTTGAGGGGTTTTCTTATCATCTTGACCATGAGTCAGAACCGGAACCATGATTTTTCCATTCTGATTATATTTCTTCATAGATTCCAATGGAGAATACCTTGATGTGGTTTAAGGACTCCTTGGAGTAATTTCATTCTTTTATCAAAATCAATAGGTTCTTCCTCCTGTCATTGAATTAAGTTTTCTCATGAGTGAGAATTGAATGAAATAGTTATGTTTGGTTTTTATACCCACCTAGTTTGAGACATTGACCTAAGATGGTTGATGAGCTCTCAATCATGACCAGTGCCTTTGTATCTTTTGCTTGAGGAAATCTCCATTGTGAGATGTCCCCTTTCTGGCCTAAGAGGTTGTGGTTTTAGTTTTCTCCAAGGATACCCTATTGGATTCTTCTATTTACATTCAACTTAGTGGATCCCTTTTATGATTATGCTTCTTCTAATGCTATCTTGAGGGTCACATATAGGAATCATTTTCCTTTCTACCATTTCGAGGAACCCTTGTAGGATGCCACTTTTTCCATACCATTAGAGGTTTCCATGGAGGATTACTACATTAACCTTCTCAGATAACGGCCCTGAGTAGGATTCCTTCAATTATGTGTATATCAAGCGGGTACAGAGTATGATACCTCTCAGTGTTTGAATAGAGTATCCCAATGTGTTTCCCCTTATGTAACTAACCCAGAGTTAGTACATCATGTATGGGTAAGGATGGTATATGGTGTTACCTTAGAACTTATTCCAAACTTTTAAACCCATGTGGTTGTGGATGTAGTGTTGGGTTTTGGAATTTTTACCCCCTTACTCCTTGTTGTTACTTTTACATGTTTATTATTGATGTATCGATGACCAAAAAAGGTGTTTCTCTGTTGATGATTGTTGATCATAACAGTATACATCTTTCTTTCCCATTTCCAATCCTAGATTTTCTTCATAAGACTTGTCCTATCAATTTATTGGTATTCTTAAACGTGCCTTTAATGGATCTAAATTTTGATCCATGTTATCATTTTATTATTTTCATATCTAGAGGTACAATATGGGATATGGATGTGAGCCATAAATTTTATTATTATATAAGTAGGGTTTCTTGTGGTGGTTCCTGGTATCCATCAATTGAGCCTATTATCATGATTTATAGGCATGAAATCCCTAGTAATGATACTCATTGATGATATACTATCCCCAGTGAGAAGGATGATTCCACTCTCTTCATGTTTTATGATTAGTATAATTCCACTCTCCTCGAGTTATATAATTTGTATGATTATTATCTCATAATCTCATTGGTTAAATGGGGATGGTTACACTATCCTCATCATGAGGTTTTTGTTGGATTATTTCACTCTCCTCAACCAATGGTCTATAGAGGTTGAATATTCTCTCCTCGACCTGTGGCCTATAGAGGATGAAAAAGTTCTCCTTAATTTTTCATATGATGAGGATCTCTAGAAAATATCTATGGGATCAGGCTTATGAAACCATTTTTATTAGGTTGGTTGACCATTTAATCTCCCACCTATGATTGAGAATCACATTTGGATCTTAAGGGGGGTATGATGTATCATTGGTGACCTCTCCTTATAGATCTCCTAAGGGTTACACGCTTAGGGCTCATTTGAGTTCCAAATGATTTGACTTCCTATATACCTTGACCTAGGGATCGTACATTAGACTAGATTTAAATGTAATGAGATTTATGGAATCTAGATCCTAGATATTCACAATATTTCTGGATATACTTCCCTAGAATCCTACTTTACAGTGATTGGCAGTGATCTTGGGTGAACCTAGGGTCAAGATGAGTATCCCCCTATGGTGATGTATCTTACTTAGATCCATTTACATCATATGATGAATCATTTATAGGTCAATTAATATTATGAACCCATATATTAACATAATGATACATGTCTTTAGTGGAAATATTCCCAACTCAATTCTCTTCCACAAGAAATCTAGGAGGTCAAGATTATGAATGCAATGATCGACTAACATTTTGTGTTTATGTTATTAATTTCACCTTAATTATGAATATTCACATTTATGTATATATGTATAAGTATTGGACTGTATATATACACATAAAATTATGGATATCTACGATATCACCATGCCTATTTGATTAGGATTTCAAACCAGGGGTTTGACTGTGGTTTCACATTTGTTCTTTTTTACTTATCATTTCAATTATGTCCCGAATAGAATGAGAATATTAATTTTTCATGAACATATAAAATATTATTTATTGTTTCATCATTATCATGGTGGTCACACCAAAATTTAACCATGTTTTTATGGTTGAAGCGGTCACTTGTAGTGTATATTCAGTTATTGAATCCATAGAGACCTATGTAGAAACCTAAAAATATGAAAATTTTTTGGATTATTTTTGGATATGAAGTGGAAAACATTCGGTTGATTTTATATGTGTTTTAAAAAATACTAAGAGACCTAAGTGGAATAAATTTATGAGAAATTGTTAATCAAAGGTTATTACAAGGGATGTATTGGATGAAAATATTTTATAAGAATTTAAATTTCTTAGAGGCCAGAGTGATTCATTTAAATAGATTAAAACAACTTAATCACTTATTAATTTAATAATAAAACATAATTATAATCACCTATACACTTTGAGGATAATTTTTATGATCACTCCAAGGTAAATGCTCCTATTAGAACTTGAAGTGTGTCCCATTAAAATTCCATTAGGATGAATAAGTATTAAGATCACCAAAAAACTCTCAGTTAATATAAGTGATTAATCATTAATATAATGATAAATGACATCCAATACCGACCATATATAATAACATGGATAAAAAAAATAGGTTTATACCTTCATTGATGCTATTCTCTCAAGGGAAGTGGGAATCAGACTCATGAGGGAAGAATTTAAGAATTGAAAAAAAATGTGATAACAGAAACTAAACCATTATATGGAGGATTTATCTCTTAATTGTATTAATAAATTTAAAACTTAATGAAACTATATTAATGTTTTAACCAAAATAACATAAAATTAGAAGAAGAATAATAAGTTTTATTTAGAGGATAATGGGATTTTAATAGAATATAGTTGAAGGACCAACATTACAAAGACAAAGCACTATCATAACATTACAATGAAACAATTAACAAAAACATCCTAAATCCTCCAGCACCACTACATTATATAGTAATTTTAGAACCCTTGGGTTGAGCCTCAAATAGTGAAAGTCACCCCAATTAATAGCAGTAGGACTAGGGGTGGAAAGTGAATGGGGAGAATAAGTTTACACCCTTAAAAAGATATGATCCAACATACATACACTAAAAAAGGCACCAAAATAACATTCAAGATGTTCAAATTGGGGTGGTCCATTGAAGAAAAAAATGATTAAACTTATGTTTCCTGCTAGTATCCAACATTTCAGACCAATTAAATGTTAGGTTTTCAAAATATTATTGAAATAGTGGTCTATTTTTCTAGTCCATATAATCTAGACTATAATTTCGTGTTCAACATGGGATGATTGGAACTCCATTAAAACATCATAATTATCTTGGTACACTGTTGAAATAAATATTCCACAGGATATACTCCATCTAGAATTCATATTTTTGAATATTGGCACTTGGATATTGTTTAATAAAGTCATTTTATTTGGAAATTGTCCTATTCACTTCACCGAAAATGTGTTGGCAGGAAATCCCACTATGGTTTTCTTATGATATTATTCTTCAAGTGATAAATAATATTGAAATATTAACAACGGAATGGGAATCCTGAAAATGAAATATGAAATTAAAATCATGATTAGTGTGGTATAAACTGTGTCTCAAAAAGTACCAAGTAAAAGATCACTTTAAGAATGAATAGCAATCCTGATGTGAAATAATGTTCAAATTATAAAATGACCTAAAAATTATGTTTATGAATAATGAAGAACCAGAATATTATAATATATACAATTAATATTAGATTATTTTAGTGGCTAATCACACCCCCAACTTCAGTTTTACTTGTCCCGAGAAAAATATATCTCAAAAATAAGAAATTCAAATTTATTTTAAAAAAAATTCAATATACAATTCTCACCAAAATACATCATCCCAAAAAATTAAGAAACCCATCAAAATAATTTAAAATAATATAGAATAATAATTATATCCAAATCCCAATACAATTCCTTTGTTCAGATTCATCACCACATTTCATCCAATTTCAATTAATAATGACGAGGTATTTTGAATCACAATAAACATGGGGTCCATAATTATTCATGTGGGAAAATATGGTTATTCTAGGTGGAATCGAATTTTAATATTAATATTAGTATAATTTTTTTATTCTTTTTTGTTTTTTTTTTAATTTTTCCTAGTTAATAAAAATTTAACTCAATCAAGTCAACCCCTATAGTGAGACATTCCAAATACCTCTGAGGACCAATGTATTTAGGGCACCAAGTGAAGCACACATACTCGAGTTAACTCAATAAAAAAATTAAATTACCAAAAACTTGGACAAAATTCCAAACTAAGGGCTGGAAAAAAAATTGTACTAGATCCTTAAGTGCCTAATTCAATAGATTATGTCAATCCATTTCTCTATATGAAATTATATATATATATATATATATATATATATATTTGAGTACCCATGTTAAAATAAAAATTATCACCAAACCTATGTCATTTATTACGAGACCCCAAGAACTCAAATTAATAACCCACAATGAAAAGGATTCATTTTGGGAGCTTTTTATTAATTGGATTAAAATGTAAATGGGAAAAAATCAGATTAGATAGCCACACTTTAAAAAATCAATGACCATAAACATAACCATGGATTAATATTTGCATCAAGTGATGTAGAATTATTTGATATTCCATTTCAAATTTTTCAATATGTATTATCATTTTCATGGTTAAATAAATCATTCCTTATATTAACATGAGTTATTTTTAATATTATTATTTTTTGGTTTTTTCCCTTATACATACAATTTTTTTATTTCATCCCCCCAAACATAGAAGAACACAATAAATAATGTTTAAAGAAAATAAAATTTAGAATACATTGAGGTAGAGGAGATAATTCCTCGAATTAAAATTTGAAAATCAGTTATCTAACAATTTTACCTAGTGGTATACTGAATAAGGATGTGCCACAAAAAAATTGATATTTTTGACCCCCAATTTCACTAATGGACTCTCAATAGTGGATGGTAGAATGGTGAGAAATTTATGGATGTAGTTGAATTCCATGGAATAAAAACATCGACCTTAATAACCCATTCTTCTCACACTAAAACCAAAATAGAAACCATGGAAACCCGAGAGGTTCTCTTAACCAAAAAAAGAAAAAAAAAGAAACGGAAAAAAATGTACCTGTTTATTTTGAATCTCAAAACCTTGATTTAATGTACCATTAAAGGCCAGGTCGCCACAAAAAAAGCTATTTGTTTAATTTTTATAGCCTGACATGGACACTAAATATATCAACTTTTTTCTGGTTCATATGTTAGACCAGTTAACTCCTCATTTTTTCTTATTTAAGGATTGATTCAATGAATGGTTTTAACCTATGACCGTTGAATTTGAATAGATGACCACTAGTGGGATCCTGAATCACTACTTCCCCATCTGGGTACACATGATGTAGTATGCAAGGACATAACCACATACACGTTAACTTTCTAGGGTGTAATTGTTGTTTGGAACTATTTAATAGCTCATATTTTCCCAGTTGAAAAAGCTTGATTTTGATATTGCAAGATTTTTAAGCTTGAAATTTATAATTATTGATCCATGAATTTTTATAATCCTCTATCCTAAGTTACTCATGTTCTTTAATATCAAATTTCTTCTTTTTTAGCCAATGAAATGTAAAATTTCATTTTTTTGTTTCCCAAAAGGCCTTTCGTTCAATTTGAATTGTTAAATGGAATGCTTTTAAATAAACAGACCTATTTGGGTAAATGTGTAGGATGGGTTTCAAGATAGTGTGATTTTAACAAAGGAAATCTATGAGTTTCTTGGACTAATCATTCATAGAGGGGTTGATAGTTTTTTCATGGATTTGAATAATTTTCCATATTTTCCAACCCAACATGAATATTGGTTTGAGGATAGTAGACAGTGGAAAATTTGTGAGAAATAACATAGTTAGAGATGAGTGTTGAGAAGTGAAGGTTGCAAAAATGATTTCCAAAATCATTGATTATCACCCTAGGATTTTCAAATCTAGAATATATGTGATCTTTCAGGAACAGAATCACAACATGATGGTCATTAGACTTGGTGGGAATGACCTCAACCCATTTTGAGACATAATCATTAGATAATTGGATGTAAATATATCCCCTAGAGTTTAGTAATGGTCCAATGAAAATAATTCCCCAATAATCAAATATTTCAATGACTAGAATGGGAGTAAGGGTCAATTGATTCCATTGGGTTATGGATCCAAATTGTTAACAATGAGGAAAATTGTTTGCAGAATTTGTAGGAATATTTAGTGAGGTTAGGCCAGCAGAAACCAATTTATAGGACCATTATAATGATTTTTATATTGGAGAATTGGTCTCTATATGCATCTCCATGACATAATTTTATAGTGGACTCCTTCTCAAACTCAATAACTATTCTCCTAATGATTTGTTAATGATAGAAATTGAATATGTATGAAGCATCAAACAGAATGTTTTTGAAATAATAGTGGAATTTAATGTTAGCTTTGGTCTGGAAAAATTTTAGAATGTCACATGTATCCAAATGGTTTAATTTATCAGCATAATATGATCAATAACTAATATAATATATATTCTCCTCTAGAAATTAATTAGAAACCGAATGTTGATGTGAGTTATTTTTCAATTCTATCTGAGATAGGTGATCAGCTACAAAATTTTCAAAAACCTTTTTTTCATTAATGCCTAAATAAACCAATTGATGAATAATTACCCACTTAATCAATCTAGATTTGGAATATTGTTTTTAGAAATGGTATTTCATAGCTGAATGACCGGTGAAGAACGCAATGGGGGATCCTAAGAGATTGGAAATTAATTTCTATAAGGTCAAGACAAGAATAAGTAATCCATTCTCTGTGGTGGCGTAGTTGATTTTTCCATCATTTAATGATTTTATTTCATCATTAGTGACACATAGAGTATCACTATACTGTTTTTCTAAAATAGAACCTAAAAATAAGTTACTCACATCACACATGAGTTCTAATGGAAGTATATATTTTATAGATTTCATGATAGTTGGAGAGATAAGAGATGACTTGAGTGTTTAAAATGATTCCTCACATTATTATATCCATAAAAATCGATCATCATTCACAAAAAAGAGCACAATTTAGTTGGGATATAGAGAATAAATTATTAATGAATATTATACAGAAACCAACACATCCTATGAAGAACCTCACTTACTTGATATTTTTTGGATAGGTAAGGTGCATAATGATTTCAAAATTAGCTTTTTAAAATTTAATCCCTCTTTCAGAGACTAGATGGATATGGACTACTCTGTCCTTCAGCATGAAATGGAATTTTTTCCAGTTTAGGATAAGATTCTTACTCTCATATCTAGACAAAACACATTCCACATTTATAATACACCCCTCAAATGTATCCATAAACAGGGATAATTCATCCATCATGACAACTGAATAATCCACCACCATGTTAGATAATATTCCTATCATGCATCAATAGAAGGTAATAGGTGCATTTCTTAATCCCAAAGGGCATACATTTTAGTGGAAAAGTTCCAAATAGACAAAATAATGTTCTTTTCCCCTGATTTTCATTGGAAACTCCAATTTTATTGTACCCCGATAATCCTTCTAAAAAGTTCTATAAATCATGAACCACCACTCATGTGGGGAATTGATTGATAATGGGAAAGTGGAAATGGGTTTTTTAGTGTATGGGTTTGACTTTCTATAGTCCTTGCACACTCTCTGTAAACTTCTTACCCTTATAAGAAGAAGATTTCCATCCTCATTGGCAATCACAGTGACTCTAGCTTTTATTAGAACTACTGAATTGAGTTCACCCAGTCACTCTTAGAAATGAGGTAGATGATACCAAATTTCAACAACTTAATATGGTATTTACTTACCAAATTAATAAGATTGGGATTGAGTCTTCGATGAGGTTGACAACATTTTTTGGAGTCACATTAGAGAAAAATTTTATTTGTTCAAATGAGCGGGATAATCCCTGGAATATTACAAAGGGTCTATCAAACTGCTTTCTTATGATTTACTAGGACATCAAGAAGCATCCTCTCTTGATTGGATTTGAGGGAGAAGAAGTGAAAAATAGTAAAGGATTGATTACACCCTAATAATGAATACTTTAGTGAATAAGGATGGAAATTATATGCAAGATCATATTGGTTAACACTTTCAAAATAAGGACAGAAAATTTTATCAAAATCCATTTATTTTATGAAATATTTTGATAGAATGGGTACCATTTGAGTAGAAGTTTCAACCACCAAATTGGCCAGACTAGTGTGATGAATTGTTATGGAATCAATTATTCTACTTTCAAAAATGATATCATAGACTGGTGATCATAAAAAATCATGAATAGAGTCGTATAAAAGAGAATCAAGGAAAGGAGACAAATTTACCACATATGAATAGAGGAAATAAATTTCATCTTGACTTAGACATATTTTAATGATTCCTCGATGTTTCTTTCATTCACAATCAAAACTAACTATATTATTGAGCTGATGTATATATTGAATATATTGATAGATTTAATTTTAAATTTTTAGAAAAAGTATGACATTTCCAAAGGTTATTTTCATGTTCACATTCTTAAATTTGAAGACTAAGTGGATTGTTTCTAAGAAAAGATGACCTAGGATGCTAGATTTTTACTCCTTAGAACATATTATTGGGTGTCTTTCAAGGAAAATAAAGTCATCTAGGTATATTAAATTTTCATCTTTCACTAACATATCCTATAATATCCCCTTAGGAACTCAAACACTACGATCAAAAAGTTAAAGAGTGACTAATGTTGGTCGGTGTTCCTACATCCATAACTAACTTTACATGGCATATGGAATGGGGTTAACAATAGCTATTGGATATGATAGGGTTTTAAAAAATTTATTATTAATAATATGACAATTAATATGAAGAAATACTAGGTATTTCTACATATGAGTAATTGTACCTTGAATGGTGGTACTCACATTAGAAGCCAAAAGGACTTGGTTTTGATGTGAAAATTTCCTTTTAAAAGTTCTCAAGTCATTATGGTAATTTGAGTTAGTAGGAGTAATTTGGATTTCATTGAGGGGGGTAATGTTTAGATTAACTAGAGATAATATTTCCCATAAAGTATCATTCAGTTATTGTTTATATTTTTCTCTTAAGCATTGAGGGAAGGGAGCAGGTTGTTTGCTTATTTTGTGTTATTGTGGTTCCTTCACACTCTCATTGTAGTTTTTCAGAATATGATGGAATTTCATCCTCATTTTCAAGAGAATTATAATTTTTAATGGTTTTGGAATGTTTTGTTCTAGATTTTCAATGGATTTTAAACTTCTGAATACTATCACTACTTTTTGTTGTTCATGAGAGGTTTTTGTGTAACTTGATTATGCCCTTATAGTTGGGGAATCCTAAGTTAGCATTAGTGATTTTTCTCTTTTAATAGTTTTCAATTCATGTTTAGGTGATGAGACTTACTAGTTAATTTTTTCCATTTTTTACTAAAGTGTTAAAGGATTGGGAGACAGATATACTAGGAAGGGCTTGTGTTGGTTGGTTTATCCCAAAAGGATACCTAGGTTGCTGGATTTTTTGTGAATAAGTTCTTGGTATTGAACAAGAGGATGTTGGAATTGGACTTCTTATGGCTAGAACTAGTTATGTGTTTGATAATGTTTTAGAGGGTTGGGGTTTTGTCCTTACGGATGACTAGGTTATTGGATAGGTTTTTGGTTATTCTTACAAAGTAATAATGGATAGTCATTGTAACATGGGTTAAAATTGTTGCAGTATTGCATCTTATAAACGTTTAGGGAACTGAACTCTGCTGGTAGTCATCCTAAATGAACATCATTTATTGAAAGTTAGGATGGGTATTTTTGAGTCTTGTGTTCATGTTTGTCAGAAATTGTGCAAGCGGGGTCAAAAATTTGAATTACTTAGAACTTACTAAGCATGATATCTTCAAACATCCTCGGGAGTGCAACTTGTTTTCCCCTATGACTTTATTCTTCCCTATGATTGTGAGTTCCTCTTGATTTGGGTGGATTCTCATAGTATGGAGATTTTCCCAATGTTTGTTTTTGATCCGCTTGTCCTTCTATATACTCATAAGCATCATCCTAGGATTTGTTTTGGAAGGATCCATTACACATCATGTTAATGAGTTTTTTGTTTTTATGGACCCACCCATCATAAAAGTTTCAAACTTTTTCTGGTATCGAAAATACATGGTGAGGTATCATGATGAATTTTTATTTTAACCTTTATCATGTTTCCTAAAATCACTCCCTTGTTTTTAAAAGTAGTTTTGGAGTTTCTTTTTTAAGTGAAATAATTTTGTGATGTTGGAATTTTTATTTTTAGAATTTTATTTTTAATTTCTACCCAGAGTGGACTGATGCTGGTATTATATTGTTTAACCATTTATTTTCTCTATAAATTAGTGAGAAAAGAAAGAATCACATCTTAGATGACTCACATTTATGTTTTGGGAACAAAGTTCAACAATGTTTTTGAACTCATTGACAAGCATTTAAAACATTTCTAACTCCATCCCATGAAAGGTTAGAAGGTGGTTTAGGAATAGATGACTGAAGACATAGTGGGATTCTCCTAGGTAATATTTCATAATGAAATAGGGATAATATTTTGAATTATGTGTTAGTTAGTCATTCATTTATTGATCATATACATACCAAAAGTTTTGGTCTACCTCATTTTGATTTCGATTTTGTTTCTCATTTGGTTTTATGAGTTGGTTTCATTAAATACAATCCATTTAAATGGGATCAATTTTTGAATCTAGTATATTAGAAAGATGATGATTTAATGGAAAGATACCCAGAGGTGTGATTTACTCCACAACCCTAGGAATATCCACCCTAACAAGATGGTTTGATTTGTTATGGGTATAGGCGGACATGCACTAAGGAAAGTGAAAATAAAAATAAATGAGAAAATATAATAGAAATTTAGGTGAGAAAAGATAAATGGGGGAGAATTGAATGAGTGTGGTTTGGGTTATTGAATTCTCAGATACTTACGAAGAAACTTACAGACACATATATTCTATAGATTGTTGTTTTCTATAAAGTGGACACCTTTTAGTTTATTTTAAATGGGTTTAAGAAAATACTAAGTTACATAAGTGAAATCAATTCCTGATTAAGGGTCTATCCTTGGTCCTTATAAGTGATGTATTGGATGAAATTACATTTTAATGGTTTCAATTTCTTATACTCAAGAGTGATTCATTTGAATAAACTACCAAAACCTCATCAGTTATTTGTTTAATAACAACATAACCCTAATTCTAATCACATATACACTTAGAGGATCATTTTTATGAGCTCTCCATGGTATATTTTATTATTATAATTTGAGGTGAGTGGGTTTAAAATTAAAAAAGGATGAATAAGTATTAAGATATTCTCATGAAACTCTCCATTAAAATAAATGATTAAGCATTTATAGAGTGGGAAATAATATCCAATACATACCCTTGATACTCACTTTGATCAACCATTGTTTGAAGGATTTATATCTTCACAATGTAAATAAATTCACATATTGTTGAAGTAGTTTCAAATTTTTAAGAAAAAATAAAAAATGATAAGTAGTATACGATCTATTAATAGAATAAAGTTATTCCAATAACTTATAATTGAAAGAATAACATTATTAAGACAAAGTGGCAATATAAATTTACAAGGAAAAAAGACCAAAAACATTCAAAAATTTTCAATAACACTGACATAAATAGGAATTTTTGATGCCCCAGGGTGAGACTCAAGTAGATAAATTCCTCCAAATTAATGGTAGTAGGCCTTAGTGGATAGAAATTTGATGGGGACAATACTTTTCTACCCTTGACAGAAATCTGATCCAACTTTTATCCACCAAACAGAGGTGTATAAATTACCCAATATAGGGCCAAATTGTGATAGGATATATAAGAATAAAATTAATTCAAGTATGTTTCCAAATATCATGTAAAATTTCTTCCCAATTGGATGTTTTTTTCGTCATATGATTGAAATGGTCAGATGTGTTTTTGGGCCACATAATTTGTCCCAGAATTTCATCTTTAACTTGGGACACTTGGAAATCCATTAAAAATCATAATTATAATTGTAATGTTTTTAATTAAATGTTCCTCACAATTTCATATATATGAAATTAATATTTTAGAATCATTGGTCTTGGATATAGTCCGATAGAGTCATTTTATTGGGATATTGTCTAGTTCTCTTCACCCAGAATGTGTTGGCATGAAAAACCAATCTGATCATCATCAATTGCGATTCTTAAATTTCTCTAGAAGAATTAAATTTTCATAATAGAATTTGAATCAAGAAAATGAAATGTTAACATAAAATCATGATTAAGATGAGACTAACAATTTGTCTAAAAATTCACCAAGTTATAGTTCACTTCATGAAATAATTGCAATCATAATGGGAAATAATGTTCAAATCATAAAATGAATTAAAATGGTGTTTATTAACAATTAAGAACATGAATATTATAATATATACAATTAATATTAGCCTATTTGAGTGGATAATCATGTTTCCTTATAAAATTATTTCTCACCTCTACACATGAACCATAGTGTGCATGTAGAACTTTTTTTCTTTTATGGTTGAGCACAATTGCATAGTGGGTAGAGATGAGGATTAATGTTTCATGTTTGAGTGGAGATACTCATTTGTGTTATTATATTTAGATTAGTGTAGTTCAATAGTGTTTGGAGACTAGGAATGTCATTTGGATCAGAGTTAGTAGTAGAGTCCTATACTTTTATTTCAATTTCTTTTGTACTCATATATCTGTATGGTCGTCCAAGTGGTTGTCCAATGACATATGTATGACCAGTATGTTTGGGTTTTTTTCCATTTAATTTATTATAAAACAATTATATTTATGTTTATTTGAATCAATGGAACTCTATTTATTTAATTATTTGAAATATATTTAAATATTTATGTTGTCTTCCTACTTTGATATGAGGGCATAATCACCCTAATATCACACTCTAGGACATAGAAGATAGTTAGAAACCTCTGGCGTATGGGGAGTCACTCTTGAGGCCTCATAATGATGTAGTTTAGAGAACAATTTTATTAGAATTTATGCCAGGATATTACAAACCCCATTGAGTCTCTCTGAGCCCCAAATCCATGCCAAATGCTCATATCACTTTAGAAATATTCCTTGAAATATTCCAATGTGTTATAGATTAATGTTTGAGTAATTACAACTTATCTCCACCAATTTGTACACATATTTTTGAAATTTTTTATTTACATTGTAAATGATCTATTTTACCCAAAATACCACTTCAAGAAGTCTTAATTTGAATTCCAAAATGTGATTACAAAAAGAAGATGTATATGTTATTAACATTCTATTTTCAAGTTCCTTTACTCTTAAACCACCTCTAAATCTTAAATAAAGATTTTAATATAATTAAATAATTATATTTAATATAATGATATGTTTTTGTGTTAATGTTTCTTCAATTTTATATACCCTTTCCATAATATAGAAAATGAAAACATTGATGAAGCATACATATGAATTACCATATCCACATAACGGTTTAAGTAATTCTAAAACATAACCTCACTTTTATGGTTATAATATTTAATTTAATTAATATATATGATATTTATGCCATACTTATGATTAGATAAAGATAATATATCATATACCATATAGATAACCAAACATTTCATATATATATATTTCACATTTGAATAGATGAATATACATTAAATAACATAAAAATCCATGCCAGAAGCGTTTATGTCATGTTCCTTAGGAAATATGGATACATAAAAAAAATTCAACGATGAACTAAATAACATCTCATAAAAAACATACTACTTATGAATATTAATCATAATACCTTTATCTATAATATGGGGGAATGAAATATAAATATGGGTGATAATAGATTCTTAATAAAATTAAAAAAGGGGATATCAACATAATGTAAGAATAAGGGTATGAAAAAAGACAAAAACATTTGAAAACAATACCCTACATATCATAGACCATAAAATTTTGTCATATAATAAATCATGTTGTCTTAGAGAACAAGATCTATAATAGATTCAAATAACACGATCCTTGATAACATAACATTATGAAAAAGATATGGATTATTGGCATACACATAAGGAAAAATATATTATTTTAAGGGTATCTTCTAAGTTATTTATAACATGTTATGATTGGGATAAAATGTTTTTTTACCTTTTTTTGGCTTGATAAAATCCCTCATTTACCCTATTTTGGTCTTCAGATAAGCTCATATTTACCTTTATTCAGGATTGGTGTAACCTCCTATATACCTTATTTTTGGTTTTGGACAACCTCTCATGTATACTAAGATCTCAAATATTATTAATCATTTCCCAATGAATAATAGGGAGATATTTATAGCACCTATCACATAATATATACATTTATTTCTAAATTATTCAAAAAAATCATCATATTATATAACTTGAGAAGGAAATGTGTTTCATAAACATTTCCTCATAAAATAACCTAGGGGAAATAATTGGATTTTATAAAACAATTTAATGATTATTGTAAATCATCCTGAGAAATAATAAATATGGTATCTTTGGATAATATCACTATTAATTTTCATGTAACATAATATTATGTCATATTGGATAAAAATTTATTTTTAAATATCACTTTTAACATTTCTTGAAGAAATTAACTTTTCCACTTTGAAAAAAGTTATTAAAATAATATAAAATCTATGAAATAGTAAAGAACAATTTTCTTTAAAATTAACCATGTAAAATAGTAAAGGAAACTTTTAACCATTCTGTGGTCTTGAGGGTGTAACAATCCATTCACTGTGTACATGTTAAAACAATGATTCATATAACCTTTTTAGTAAAAAGTTTAATATTCCTTATTAAGTTAAAGAAATGAAGATCCATTTTAAACCATTTTTGAAAATGTAAAACATGGGTAAAAATTTATTTAAAAAATATATTGATAATTTTAAAATACTTGATTAAAATAGTTTTTTTATAAAATGTTATTGGAAGTAAAATCATTTCCATCAAAAGTGAAAAATAATGATGATTTTTCTTAAACACATTCTATCAGAATATTGAGTACTTAAAGAGTGGAAAATTATTTTGAAACATGTATTATATAGAAATTTCAATAGGATAAGAAAATAAATGAGTGTTTTGATATATATATATATATCATAATATTTAATCATTAATAGCATAATCATAAACAATACTGATAAAAATGAGATTGTAACATAAAACCTTTACCACATTAGTAATGTTTTACACATAAGAACCATTGAAAAAAATTATGGACATGTAATTGAAAATAATTTTCATAATAATTATCATAAAATTCATTCATGGGAGGTATACACCCCACCGAAAAGAAACAAGCGGTGAATATGGTAGGCATCACACATAAATAAAAGAGAGATGAAATTATCTTACCTCATGTTTTAAATTTCATTATTTACATTATAAAATCCTGTATAACAAATATATGTTTATTATAAATATATTATATTACTATAATCATGTATTTAAATTCATATTTTATATACATATGATACTTTATTACCTTTTTAGTAATATTTTCCATATTAATATCTTATTTTTTGTAATAACTGCTTCATTTTTCATATATGTTTTGGTTAGGTATTTTTTGTTCTTTTACATTGATCAATTTTCCATAATTTCCATAATTTTACACATTATATAATATAATATATATTAAATATATATATTTATTTATATTAATAATTTAAATTTATAAATAAAAAATAAATTACATTGCTCACAGAGGTGGTGGGCCGTACGTACATAAGAACACTGTTTCCAATTCCTTCATGGATTGAATGAACGAATGTTAAATTTTAATTTACCTTTATAGAATCATTTTTTATAATTTATATCATATATATTTATCAAATATACCATAATTACTATACATGAAAAAATAATATTTAAAACATTCCACATCGCTTCAGAGAGGCGATAGTCCACAAGTACACATGGGCGATGTTATCATTTTCCAACATATTGGGTGGAAAGAAGGTTGATGTCATATTATAATTAAATTTGTATAATTATTATATAAATGTATTTTAAATATTTTAGATATTTCATTATATTTATCCATGAAATATTATGGTGGGAAACAAATTTTATTACTCTGCACAGCCGTAGACCACCGTACACATGATCGACCACATCATTTTCCCATTCTAGGGAATATGAGAAAGATATAGGAAATTAAATTAACATAATAACAAATCTTAGAAGATGGGATATATATATTTTATTATATTATGATAGTTGAATTATATTTTTGGAGGTTTAATAATAAATAAAATTAAAATAATGGGTTATGAATGATACCACTTCATCAGACAAGATCACTAGGTTGGAATTAAAAATTCCTATTTGATGTGTTTCCTAAACCTAAAAAAGGAATCTATGATATTAGAAGTTAATTGAGAAATAATTTTGGTTATGTTTTTACATTACCAAAAGTTTGGGGTGTGTGAAAGGAAGAACCAATGGGATGTCCTTTTTTAAGTGGTGGAGATGAAACAATCAATTGTTTTGAAAATAAACTTTTATACCCATGTTTTACACATCCAAATGGCTCCAAAATGGATCATAATGATATATTTCCATATATAAGTTGAATATATGTCCATAATATAGGATTTGGAAATGTTTTTTGTAATTAATTTTTTTCCCAGGTAAGACTTATTTATTTATTTGGTTAAACTATTGTTTTCATTATTTTTCACCTAGACCCTAATATAGGTTGAGGGCCCGTTGGGTTTTTTTGAAAGGGAGAGGAAGGATGGATGTAGGTCTGTTAAGAGAAAATTAGATTTCAAGTAATTAAGATACACTATGATTTTCAATTACATGATGTGTAATATACTGGACAAAATCATTCATGTCATTTAAAGGGCATTTACTAGAGATGAAGACCCTAATATTTACATTATGATTAAGTAATTTAAACACCATGTAAATTCAAGAGATTATTTTTTCTAAATAGAGGCATGAACATTATTTTTTTACATATAAACTCACCCCTATCTCATGTAGAATAACATAAGTAATCCAAGAGTAATTATTTTCTCTTATTTCATTATCTAATATTCAATTTCATATATGTCTTTCACATTTGATGTGGATCGATAGGATCTTCAATTATACTGTGCCTTTAGTGGTTTTTATTCATCTCGATGGAGTTATTTATCTTTAGGACAATATGAACTATGTTTTGACATCGATTGATTCTTATAAATTCAAAAAATAAAAGAAAAAACTAAGGGTCGATGATGGACGAAGGGATTGATATGGGTATACAGTAGGCAGTCTATGAATTATTGCAAAACAAATCATCGTTTATAAACTTACATTGTTTATCTCATGCTATATTCATCGACCGTTGCAGATTAATTTCATATTCCATGATTATAATCATTGAAAATATATTCTAGATCCCATTATATATATTTTCATCACATCATTGGACGTTGTGACCTCAACTCTAACAACCCCACAAAGGGTGTTTCCTTATTTATGACTTGGTAACCCTTGTTTTGTTTATATATGACACTATCTGAGTGTGCTTGGAGTGGACCTCAATAATTTAAGTGTTTTAATTAAAAAATGAACCTATTAAAGCTTCAATATAAATTATTCTATAGATATCACTTTACCATTATAAGGTAAGTGTTCCAATTTAAACAAGGAGCCTAAATTTGTTAAATGGAATGAATACTATTATATATCACTTAGATTAGTTAATTATAATCAAATGATAATTGGTTGAAAGCCCTTAGAATACCTTTTCTTTATAAGAATGGTAAAATAATGAAAAAAATAATTGAATTCGTAATTAATCTATAAAATGTTTTGTGGTCCATTATAGCCTTGCAACATAGTATAGAAGAAAATGGAATGATCTTATTAAATTATTAAGAGGAATGAGTACTACATGGATAGAATTAAATAATAAATTATGTAAAATGTGCCTATTGAATGTGGACATTTTACTCTTTATATGAGTTTTCAAACATAAGACAACCTTGGATTCCAGAGGGAATTCCATAATCACTCAAAGGATTCCCTTATGAATCACGGATTCAGTTTCCAAGGGAGATACCCACCTTCGAACAAGGTCCCTGTCTACTATAGGATGCCTGAAATGACGCCATAAGACACCGTCACTATATTCTAGATATTAGGATTCATTGTATATAGTTCTTTGATCCATATTGATGTCTTAGGATGTGTAACACCATGGATTCACCCCATTGATCCCAATCATGATAATCCTATTTTACCTCTGATGACATCCTTTGTCTCATTTTGAACCATTTACTATGGAATACATTGGTTGATGCCCTTGGGTTACACTTAGACACCTTATTTCCTTAATTTATGTTATTAATGAGTTGGTGTAACACCCCAGGTAAATAAATAATATGAAATTTTCATATTTATCCATATTTGTGAATAAAATATCAATATTACTTTAAAGGGGATGCTATCCTCAAGGACGTAACCAACACGCCACAACGAGTTTCTTTGGAATCTTACGTTGCACTCTAATAATAAAATAATGTTATTTTAAATGGTAGTTAACATGTATCCATTGTATTGGCGTTAATGGATAGAAATAACTAAAATATGATTATATATGTTTTTTAATGTTTTTACATTTATCCAATAAAAGGTAAAGGCTTAAAATACGGAAAGAATTCAATTTTAGGCGTATATGCCCTAGTTTTCACTAAAGGTTCAATAAACGCCTTTTGATAGAGAACCGTCATTAAATATAGTTATGTTCACTCTTATACATCCTTTTGGAACAAATAAAACTCTTATTAAGAATTGGGACATCAAAATTTACTTTGTGTAAATTTTTGGTGTCTTTCTGATAAAGTTCATTTTTTAATGAATAGTGTAAAATGTTGTATTTTAATTCATAACCTCTTTTTAATATAATATATTTATATGATTAGATTATCTTTTGAATTGGTTTTAAAGTGAAATTAGAATATATTTTTACCATTAAATCCAATAGAGGTCGTTGGAATTAATATCACTTTGAAATCAGACTTAAACTAGTGTCAATCTTTTGATACTTATTGTTTCATAAAAACATGCTATTTGTTTTGACAGCAGGAGTTAATTATTAAATTAATTAATTCCACTTATATTATTTTAATTAGGTAATATAAAAATCATTTTTGAATTCGGAATATCAAATATAGCTTAGGGTGAAATTTTGGGATTTTTCTAAAAAACTACAATTTTTGATGAATAGTGAAACCACTAAGTGGTACTTATAAAAACCGATTTTCCAGTTTAAATGAAAATTTTCCATCTTTGTGTTTTGAATTTAGAAATTCCGACATAGATGGTTTTCATTAAGAAGTAAAATGTGGTTCAATGAGATAAAAATAATTTTTTGGTGAATAGTAACTTATTAAGTTTTTAATCGCGATTAGAGGTAGTTAGTGTAATTTAAGGTAAAAATGATATTATAAAAATGTGAAAACACCATGACACTTATCCTACCCCTATTGGATGTGTCATGGAAGACCAATAAAACCCATGGGTCAACTTGGGGACCCCATGAATCCACTTTGGTTGGAAAATGACATTAATATATTTTTTTTTATTTAAAGTTAAAGTAAAAATGAGACAAACATGAAATGTTTTACTAAAACAATTTTTACAAGGGGTTATACAAATCATATATTTGACTATAAATATTCATTGGAAAGATAAAAAGATTTCCTACATCATAGTATTTTTTTTATAATTTTTGTAAATTAAATAAATTAAATTATTTATGACATCATGATGATGCAGCGATGACCTCATTATTTAACGATTTTAATAAAATGGAAAGATAATGTAATATCTAAGACCTACACATGTCAGAAACCTATTGGATGAGTGTAATTCGAACCCTTATCACCTTATCCTTGAAATAAATTAATGTGGGACCTTTAAAATCCAAAACTCTTTTGAAAATAAAGTAACATTTCTTAACTTTACAAGAGTGGCCCTCCTCTCCTCTTATAAAAGGCCCCCACCCCTACCTCCTTACCCACACTCCCAAAGCCTTTGGCTCGACCAAACTCTGCCCATTTTGTCTCTCCACTTCCCTCTCTTACTCCTTGAAGCCTCAATTTGGGAATAAGTCTTCCAAATGAATCCTTTGAGCTCAAATCAAAGGGAGTTACCCGATTTTAAGGTAATGTCTTCACTTGAGTACTTTTGTTTTATTTTGCTTCTCCAACCCCCAAAATTCTTTTTATTCAATTATTTTGTAACAAATCCAGTATCATAAGTATATTAGGATGTTTTTATAAGAATTATTCGAGCTACACGTTCACACACCTACATCTAATGGTTAAAGAACATACTGTTTCCGTGGATGGCGAATTTCGGCCTCCCGAAACGATGATTTTTCAACATTCTTTTAACACCTTTAAAGGTGGCCATTAAGATGAAAATATATTTATATATGATAAATAATATGTTTATGATTTCCTTAAGCCTCTGTATTTTTCATTTTGGGCATAACATTATGGTTTTCATTACGGGTAAACGCGATATCTTCGTTTAAGGAAGTGCGGACTACCGCCCCCTCAAAGTGATTTGATTCGTTAATACCATATGTGATACGTATAAAGGATATATTTAATGATATTATATATGATACCATACTGGAATTAAAATACTATTATGTATCATTATGTTTTAATTCCATTAAATATGAAATAGAAATGGAAGTAGCGTTCATGCGTACGTACGACTTACCGTCTCCATGAACGGTACATTTCATTTCTTATCTCAAAATGTTATGTAATACTATTAGTACATATATATAATGGATATATATGTAATATATTACATCAAAATTATGGATATCATTCTATAATTATAACATATATATATATATATATATCTCATTTTGTTTTAATTCCATTAATATGACAAAAAAATGAAAGTAGTGTTCATGCGTACGTACGACCTACCGTCTCCATGAACGGTGCTTTTCGTTTTTTATCTCCAAATTATATGGAATAGTATGAAATGAATATTTACTGGATATATATGACATTTTAATCATTAATAATATTCTTTAAATTATTTACTTATAACTACATGGGCAATTTTTTTTCAAACAAGTTCATTTTTGACTCATGTACCAAATATCGGTAAAAACGTCTGATATGAACTAACATTATTAAAAAATTATTATAACATTATAATATTTGAAATTAACTGAATAATAATCTCTAAAGGAGGTACTTGGGCAATTATTAATTGACCAAAGTTTATTATTCAGGAATATAAAGAAACGAACAAGACAAGTTGGACTTGAGGTAAGGGATCTTACTCCTCTCTTTCTTTTTAAGTACACTCTTTTATGTTATTCCCTATAAATCTCATATTTCTTGTTATTGGGATGTTATTTTATATTAAAATTACTATAATTTTTATTTTCATGTGATGAGAGACCCTATTCTCTCTCAGCAATCCATTTTTGAAGTTTTGAGTGGCGCCGTTAGGCTGCCAAATTTTCGTAAGAGATCTAACCTCTCTCTTTCGTTTTAAGTACTCTCCTTTATGTCACTTCTTTTAAGCTCCTCTATGTTATGTTGGGGGATTTTATTTTATATTCCTCTTTCAATAAACTTTAAGTTAATATGATGAGATACCCTATTTGATCTCATCAATCCATTTTTGTAAGTTTAATGTGGCGCCGTTAGGCTGCTGAGTTTTTGTAAGGGATTTTTCATCTCACTTTTATTCCCGTGATATTTATGCTACATTTTCCACAATTTCCTTTGAGTGGTGTATGTACATACCTCTATTATACACCTTGTGTAGTATAATTTCATTTATGGTTATTTTCATCTTCATTGTATTACCCCTCTTCCATGGGGTGTACGTTTCGAAAGTTACCCAACTCGGTAAGGGGACCTTTCACCCTCCTCTTTTCAAAAGACTTCTTTTGTTATGTATTTTAATTCACATAATATTATGTTGGGATATGTTATTTTATATCCTTATTGATGTAAATTCTATGTCCAAGTGATGAGATGACCTTTTTATCTCTCATCAACTCATTTTCTGAATTTTGAAGTGATGCCGTTAGGCTGTCGAATTTTACCAAGGGAACTTTTTAACCCAATTTCAATTTCTTTGGGTTCAACATGTAGTTATTGAATATGTCATCTTTTGAATATGTGTGAGTGACATTATATTGTTTTACACTTAATATACACTTATATTGGGTGTATTTATATTTCTCACACATAATTTTGAGATTTATTTATCCTTAATTTAAGGATACCTTCTTTATAAGGGATTTCATCACATTTGACATTTATATTGAGACTTCATTGTTGTTATGAACCAATTCACTCTTATATGGTGTATATACTATCCTTTGGAATATTATATCATGAATCCATTTATTCTCATGATATTATATAGTTCTGACTAAATGTTTTCCTCAATTATGGTATTCAAGTGTCTCTAATTTTGGTAAAACCCCTTTAACCAAAATATCCCTTTAAATGTTTTAATGATTTGTTCTTATTAATATCCATGTTTTCAAAATGGTATTAAGGAATTATATATATGGATATTAATGGTTTAATTTTTGTAAATCGTTAAGGTGGTATGGGACACTTTGATTCAAAAATCTCTTTATTGAATGTTTTAAATGGTTTTGGAAATGGTTTCTTTTTGAATGGATTCATTATTTCAATGTCCTAAAATGTTAAATTTTGATTGAAATGTGGAAATGATATGTTTACTTTATGCATGTTTTTTTTGATACGTTTATGTTATGGTTCTTGGGAATTGTTATGAAAACGGGTGGTTCCGTGATAAACTAAGGGCGAGTGAGCCCGACATAGCTCTCCAATGCATTGGGTAATGTGAAGGAGTGAAACATTAAGGTTTTTCCGAAGAGATTTAGGGAATATACTGTGATGGGTATTCCAAACGTAACCAATAGGGTTACTCCCTACGTAAGAATGTTATGAATGCCTCAAGTTACCTTTTATGTCTTATGATTTCTATGATTTATTCATGATTTGATGAGGTATGTTAAAGTGCCTATGTTTTATGGGTAAAGTATGATTTCATTCTCATGTATATATGAACTCATGTTTCTTTTACATATTTTTTATAACCCTTACTGAGCTTTTTATGCTTATCCCACGTTTTTTGAAATGTTTTCCACAGGTCAAGGGAAGGGTACATGATGTGATGATAGTGTCAAGGATGTGTCAAGAAAGAATCCATGTTTTATTTTAAATATGTTTCCGTGGATGGGAGAAATGAATACTGTCTTTTATGTAACCACTTTGTTTAAGTGTGGAATGTAATGCATGTTTCATGATCTAATTCTCTAAAACTCTAAACCTGAAAAGATACTCATTGTGTAATCTTGTAATAACTCAAGATTAAGTAAGGTTTAAGGCTGGGGCCTTATAGTTGTATCAAAGGACGGTTTAGATAACTTTAGAGGTTAGGGTATTCTTTAAGCATAAGTGACATTACCATAATGGTTAGGATTTTAGAAAGAGTCCTAGTTTTAGATAAAGTGAATGAGTAATTATATCTTAGTGTTTATCTTCCTCATTAGTACATGATGTTTTTCTTGACATACTCACACTGAACTTTTTGGTTTTAGTAAATGGCTGGATCTAGAAGGCACCAAAGAGACAACAGGTTTGAAGGAAACTGTGGTGGTACTCTGATTAAGATACTAGATAAAATAGAGGATTCAATGAGGAAACTCGTGGTTGTTCTAAACCAACTATCAAGGAGTCATGATCAACCACTTGAACCTTGGTATGATCTTTAATGCATCATGTACGAGATGAAAAATCCATGTGGAAGTTCAGGTAATAATTATAAAGGTAACCATTAGAGTTTATATGATCCTTACTTTTGAGGTAATTATTGGTTACTATATGTTATGATTGAAGTGAAAGGCATGAGATAAAATTGAGGTTAAATTATGTTATTGTTATTTTTGATGATTTATCCCGTTTTGGGTAATGATTTTAGAATTATATATTTTTGGAAAAAGGACAACACGCAGACAGTGTGACAACCCGTCGCGTCGGGCAAAGCTGCGGGAATCGAACCCACAACCAAAGTGCGACTGGTATTTATCGCCTACCACTGGACTACGTGAATTCCCTGGTTAGTTTGACTGATTCTTTTTAGTTATATGATTTTATGAATTAAGAGTAAGTTGATTTTGGGTTATTTATGAAAATGATTAACCTGTCATGGAGGATATGTGATTAGGTTAATTACTTTTCAATACGAGACTTTAGAAGAAACTGATGTTGTTTGGAGATAAATGTTACGATTTAACTTGGAAGACTATGTGACTAAAACCTTCAAATATTTGGGTTTCAATATTAGTTTGGTTTACTTTGAAGGATTTTATGGACAAATTGTTTATCGAATGGTCCTATTTGAACTTTGGGTTTTGTTGGACAAATTTTGGAGATTAAGAATAGATTTTCTTTTTAAAGGGTTATCCTTTTCTGGATTATCTGACCTTGTACTAACCTTTTTGGTTTTGGTTTTGGTTAAAGCCTAATGACATGGGAATTATATAGTTCTCTTTGGTGGATTAGTTGATTCTCTATAAGTTGATTATAGTACTCTTAATGCGAACAAGTCTCCCTAAATACTCGTCTTTTGGAAAAAATATGAGTTTGATTAAGGAATATAGTAAAAGCTAGAAGTCAACATGAAAAGTAAGTATGTTTCCTTATGTTTTATTTAAGCTCAAAAATAAATTCCTCAAAAAAAAGTTACTTAAAGAAAAAAAAATTTCTATTAACTTTTCCTACTGGCTAACCCAACACCGTTTAACCCATCACAAGTTTGTGATTTTCTTATTGTTAAATTTCTCCTAAACATGTTTTCTATCACTCTCCATCAGAACATGACCCTATGTTTTCTCCTCCATGTCCATATTTTTCTACATGGAATCCTAGTATGGGTTAACTCGGGTGACCTTTGTATTTATCTTTCTTTATTTTAAAGTGATTGTTTTACCGACTCTTGTTCCGATGTGGGGCTTTCAAGGATGTTTCCAAGCTCAATTTTAAAAATTGCGAGGATGCAATTCCCAAAAGGGGGGAAGGATGTAACACCCTAGGTAAATAAATAATATGACATTTTCATATTTATCCATATTTGTGAATAAAATATTAATATGACTTTAAAGGGGACGCTATGCTCGATGGCATACCCAACACACCACAACGAGTTTCTTGGGAATCTTACGTTGCACTCTAATAATAAAATAATGTTATTTTAAATTGTAGTTAACATGTAGCCATTGTATTGGCGTTAATGGATAGAAATAACTAAAATATGATAATATATGTTTTTAAATGTTTTTACATTTATCCAATAAAAGATAAAGGCTTAAAATACGGAAAGAATTCAATTTTAGGCGTATATGCCCTAGTTTTCACTAAAGGTTCACTTATCACCTTTTGATAGAGAAATGTCATTAAATATAGTTTTGTTCACTCTTATACATACTTTTGGACCAAATAAAACTCTTCTTAAGAATTGGGATATCAAAATTTACTTTGTGTAAATTTTTGATATCTTTCTGATAAAGTTCATTTTTTAATGAATAGTGTATAATGTTGTATTTTAATTCATAACCTCTTTTTAATCTAATTTATTTATATGATTATATTATCTTTTTAATTGGTTTTAAAGTGAAATTAGAATATATTTTCACCATTAAATCCAATAGTGGTCATTGGAATTAATTTCACTTTGAAATCAGGCTTAAACTAGTGTCAATCTTTTGATACTTATTGTTTCATAAAAACACGCTATTTGTTTTGATAACGGGAGTTAATTATTAAATTAATTAATTCCACTTATATTCATTGAATTAGGTAATATAAAAATCATTTTTGAATTCGGAATATAAAATATAGCTTAGGGTGAATTTTTGGGATTTTTCTGAAAAACTTCAATTTTTGATGAATAGTGAAACCACTAAGTGGTACTTATAAAAACTGATTTTCCCGTTTAAATGAAATTTTTCCATCTTTGTGTTTTTAATTTCAAAAATCCGACATAAATGGTTTTCATTAAGAAGTAAAATGCGGTTCAATGAGATAAAAATAATTTTTTGGTGAATAGTAACTTATTAAGTTTTTAATCGCGATTAGAGGTAATTAGTGTAATTTAAGTTAAAAATGGTATTATAAAAATGTGAAAACACCATGAAACTTTTCCTAACCCAATTTTATGTGTAATGGCCGTCCACGAAAACCCATGGGTCAACTTGGGGACCCCATTAAGCCACTTTGGTTGGAAAATGACATTAATATCTTTTTATTTAAAGTTAATGTAAAAATGAGACAAACAAGAAATGTTTTACTAAATAAATTTTTAAAAGGGGTTATAAAAATCAGATATTTGACTATAAATATTCATTGAAAAGATAAAAAGATTTACTACATCATAGTATTTTTTTTTATAATTTTTGGACATTAAATAAATTAAATTATTTATGACATCATGATGATGCAACGATGACCTCATTATTTAATGATTTAAATAAAATGGAAAGATAATGTAATATCTAAGACCTACACATGTCAAAAACCTATTGTATGAGTGGATTTAGAACCCTTATCACCTTATCCTCGAAATAAATTAATGTGGGACCTTTAAAATCCGAAACTCTTTTGAAAATAAAGTAAAATTTTGTAACTTTACAAGAGTGCCCCTCCTGTCCTCTTATAAAAGCCCCCCACCCCTACCTCCTTAACCACACTCCCAAAGCCTTTGGCTCGGAAAAACTCTGCCCATTTTGTCTCTACACTTCCCTCTATTACTCCTCGAATCCTCACTTTGGGCATAAGTCTTCCAAATGAAGCCTTTGAGCTCAAACCAAGGGGAGTTACCCGATTTTAAGGTATTGTCTTCACTTGAGTACTTTTGTTTTATTTTGCTTCTCCAACCCCCTAAACTCTTTTTATTCAATTATTTTGTAACAAATACAGTATCATAAATATACTAGGATGTTTTTATAAGAAGTATTTGAGCTGCACTTTCACACACCTACATCTAATGGTTAATGAACATACTGTTTCCGTGGATGGAGAATTTTGGCCTCCCGAAACGATGATTGTTCAACATTCTTTTAACACCTTCAAATGGGGCCATTAAGATGACACTGTATTTATATATGATAAATAATATGTTTATGATTTCCTTAAGCTTTGGTATTTTTCATTTTCGGAATACCTTTATGGTTTCCATTATGGGTAAACGCGATATCTTCATTTAAGGAAGTGCGGACTACCGCCCCCTCAAAGTGATTTGATTCGTTAATACCATATGTGGTACGTATAAAGGATATATTTAATGATATTATATATGATACCATACTGGAATTAAAATACTATTATGTATCATTATGTTTTAATTCCATTAAATATGAAATAGAAATGGAAGTAGCGTTCATGCGTACGTACGGCTTACCGTCTCCATGAACGGTACATTTCATTTCTTATCTCAAAATGTTATGTAATACTATAAGTACATATATATAATGGATATATATGTAATATATTACATCAAAATTATGTATAACATTCTGGAATTATAACATATATATATATATATCTCATTTTTTTAATTCCATTAATATGAAAAAAAAATGAAAGTAGCGTTCATGCGTACGTACGACCTACCGTCTCCACGGTGCTTTTCATTTTTTATCTCCAAATGATATGGAATAGTATGAAATGAATATTTACTGGATATAAATGATATTTTAATCATTAATACTATTCTGGAAATTATTTACTTATAACTACATGGGCAATTTTTTTTCAAACAAGTTCATTTTTGACTCATGTACCAAACATCGGCAAAAACGTCTGATATGAACTAACATTATTAAACAATTATTATAACATTATAATATGTTATATGAACTGAATAATAATCTATAACGGAGGTACTTATGAAATTATTAATTGACCAATGTTTATTATTCAGGAATATAATGAAACGAACAAGACAAGTTGGACTTGAGGTAAGGGATCTTACTCCTCTCTTTCTTTTTAAGTACACTATTTTATGTCATTCCCTCTAAAGCTCATCTTTCTTGTTATTGGGATGTTATTTTATATTACACATACTGTAATTTTTATGTTCATGTTATGAGAGACCCTATTCTCTCTCATCAATCCATTTTGGATGTTTTGAGTGGCGCTGTTAGGCTGCCGAATTTTCGTAAGAGATATAACCTCTCTCTTTCCTTTTAAGTACTCTCCTTTATGTCACTTATTTTAAGCTACTCTTTGTTATGTTGGGGGATGTTCTTTTATATTCAAATTTCTATAAACTTTATGTTAATATGATGAGATACCCTATTTGATCTCATCAATCGATTTTTGTAAGTTTTATGTGGCACCGTTAGGCTGCCGAGTTTTCGTAAGGGATTTTTCATCTCACTTTTATTCCCGTGAGATTTATGCTACATTTTCCACAATTTCCTTTGAGTGGTGTATGTACTGCCCACTATTATACACCTTGTGTAGTATAATTTCATTTATGGTTATTTGCATCTTCATTGTATGACCCTTCTTCCATGGGGTGTACGTTTCGAAAGTTACCCAACTCGGTAAGGGGACCTTTCACCCTCCTATTTTCAAAAGACTTATTTTGTTATGTCTTTTAATTCACATAATATTATGTTGGGATATGTTATCTTATATCCTTATTGATGTAAATTTTATGTCCAAGTGATGATATGCCCTTTTTATCTCTCATCAACTCATTTTCTAAATTTTGAAGTGATGCCGTTAGGTTGTCGAATTTTACCAAGGGAACTTTTTAACCCAATTTCAATTTCTTTGGGTTAAACATGTAGTTATTGAATATGTCATCTTTTGAATATGTTTGAATGACATTTTATTGTTTTACACTTAATATCCACTTATATTGGGTGTATTTATATTTCTCACACATAATTTTGAGATTGATTTATCCTTAATTTAAGGATACCTTCTTTATAAGGGATTTCATCACATTTGACATTTCTATTGAGACTTCATTGTTTTTATGCACAAAATCACTCTTATATGTTGTATATACTGTCCTTTGGAATATTATATCATGAATCCATTTATTCTCATGATATTATATAGTTCTGACTAAATTTTTTCCTCAATTATTGTATTCAAGTGCCTCTAATTTTGGTAAAACCACTTTAACCAAAATATCGCTTTAAATGTTTTAATGATTTGTTCTTATTAATATCCATGTTTTCAAAATGGTATTAAGGATTTATTTATATGGATATTAATGGTTTAATTTTTGTAAAGCTTCAAGGTGGTATGGGACACTTTGATTCAAAAATCTCTTTATTGAATGTTTTAAATGGTTTTGGAAATGGTTTCTTTCTGAATGGATTCATTATTTCAATGTCCTAAAATGTTATATTCTGATTGAAATGTGGAAATGTTATGTTTCCTTTATGCATGTTTTTTGTGATACGTTTATGTTTTGGTTATTGGGCATTGTTATGAAAACGGGTGGTTCCGTGATAAACTAAGGGAGGGTGAGCCCGACATAGCTCTCCAATGCATTGGGTAACGCGAAAGAGTGAAATGTTAAGGTTTCTCTGAAGAGATTTAGGGAATAAACTGTGATGGGTATTCCAAATGTAACCAAGAGGGTTACTCCCTACGTAAGAATGTTGTGAATTCCTCAAGTTACCTTTTATGTCTTATGATTTCTATGATTTATTCATGATTTGATGAGGTATGTTAAAGTGACTATGTTTTATGGGTAAAGTACGATTTCATTCTTATGTATATATGAACTCATGTTTCCTTTCCATATTTTTTATAACCCTTACTGATATTTTTATGATAATCCTAGGTTTTTTGAAATGTTTTTCACAGGTCAAGGGAAGGGTACATGATGTGATGATAGTGTCAAGGTTGTGTCAAGAAAGAATCCATGTTTTATTTTAAATATGTTTCCGTTGATGGGAAGAATGAATACTGTCTTTTATGTAACCACTTTGTTTAAGTGTGGAATGTAATGCAAGTTTCATGATCTAATTCTCTAAAAATCTAAACCTGAAAAGATCCTCAATGTGTAATCTTGTAATAACTCAAGATTAAGTAAGGTTTAAGGATGGGGCCTTATAGTTGGATAGACCCTTGAGGTCAAATATTTCATGGGTGTTACCTTGTATACTCGTTTAATATTATAATAATCACATGAGAGAATGGTTATTTCCGTAGATACTATTTACTATTATCATCATTAAAATATTCATTGGTTTCTTCCTTGGATCCTCTTACTTATCTCTAACTTATAAAGTGTATTTGACACTTGTTATAAATTATTACTTGAATAATTAAATCATTACATTTTTAGAGATCAGTAAAGGCCGGAGAAGGTATCAGGTTATTTAAATTACTCTACTGTCTTTACTTACTTTATTATACATAAACACTATTTCAATTTATATTCATAGAACAAAATATATAGTTTCTATTGGTGGTGTCCTACTGAGATTTATCTCACACCCTTTATGGGATATGTTTGGTACCTAATATGATTACATGTATATATGTGTTGACAATGGAAAGAGTCCCTCTTTGGACACCTAATCATGTTGGTTTACTATATGATTGATCTTGGTTGAAGATGATCGAGCCAGTGATCAGAAAGCTGGGATAGTTTTTTTATTCTATTTTATAGCGTGAATTTCTTGTTTTCATTTATACATGTTTTCTAGTTTTGTATAAAAATGAAATAAATCATCATTTTTTTATATGATTCATTTTATAGCTTTTCATTATTATATTAAACTTGTAAGTTAATTAAAATTTCTAGTTCTTATTCATTTATATCAGGCCTCCTCTACATTATTTTATTGTATATAAAATATGATCCACTCTAGAATGAGGGAACATTCTCCCCATAAACACACCCTACACCTTCACTACTGTTTGGCCACCTCTAGAATATAGGGATGCACACTTGAGGCCATGTGGCCCACTGGTTCGGGGAAACTCAAAGTGGATCCCAGAATGGGATGTCACAAAGTGGTATCATGAAGTTCTTTTTTCATATATTACTATTATTATATAGTAGACAAGAGATTACAAATGTCATGGAACATGGTTATATGATGGTTATTATTATTATTATGATTGGGGATATCATTTTTATCCTTGTCCAAATGAGATGTGGGATAGTAAGTATCAATCATGAATCATTATAGGCACCTATAAATCACCTTCCATGAAAATACATGACGTATTGTTTCATTTATTTAATTTCATTTTCTTGTATTGTCTGTGATTTTTGACCAAGACATTCTTGATATATATGATCGTGCTACCAATGTATTTTACATGGTAATGGATTTTTTTTATTTAGAGTTTTAGAATCAATAAAAATAATTTTTTATATATAGTTTGATGGTGTAATCTTAAATAGCTGGTTTTAAACCAAGTGAGTTATGTACCTATGGTTACATGAGTTAGTCTTTGGATATGATCGAGTGACTACCACTTTCAATTTACGAGGTGTATGGTCCCTTGTAAATTGGAAGATGCAATTTACTGATTCAATCCATTGTATATTACGCATTACATTCAGATACTGAATGTTGATAGTGTTAAATAAAAATTAAATGGGTGAAAATTTCAGTTATAAGGTCTATGGACCCTTGTTCACTAGGAATAGTGACACATTTTAATTAAAACATGATACAAGTATATAGTAAAATGAAAAAGGAAAATGTAAATCATGAATATAAAAAAAAATAAATGGATTCTAGTAAATAAAGACGCATAGTGTGATTGACCCCTCACCAACTAAAACCCTGATAAATAAAACAATAGACATTTAGTAATACCCTAGACTAATAAGACGGTGGTCAGGGTAGTATACCTTGGGTAGTGATCCCTTATTCCTATGATATACTTACACTTATGATTTTAACTTCGTTTAATATTTATTTGAGTCATGTGATTGGAATTTTTAAAGATATGCCACCACAAAATCCTCACGTCGTGTGCTAGGATGGTGGAAGCAACTACAATCTAGAAATGGTCGGCCCTAAGACATTGGTCCTACCACTAAGAGTGCCACTTGAGGTATCTATGGCTATACCTGATCTGGGTAATGAGGCTTAGATTTGTCATAGTTTATCACTCCTAACACAATCTATGTAGGGTCCTCAATAAACTTCACCTACTATAGATGATCTGACTCATTATTTCCACCAGCAATAACCTCCCATATTTTTGGGGGATGTAATTCTATAGGATTTTATGTTTTGGTTGGAATCCACCTTATCTATCATTGAGAATCTAGAGATTCATCTATATTGGAGTGTAAAGATTTTCACCTACATGGTTTGTGATTTGGCCAAGTACTGGTGGAATATGATTACCTACGCTGGTCATCATTACGGCATGATCTAGGATTACATTCAGACTAACTTCTAGGATTAATTTTTCCCTCTGACGTTTAGAGCTGTTTGAACCATAGAGATCATGAACATGGAGTGGGGTTTATCCTTATCATCAAATATTCATTGCATTTTACTAAGATTCAGGGCTTTTTATTAATTATACTTAGTGGTAAACAATCACATCCTAGCTTCTTTAATGATGAGACCAAGTATTGAATATGTACTCAGGTGAATGTATTTTTCCTACCTTCATTCTCTAAGATCTTGAAACATACATTTATTATTGAGTGAATTATGAGGTAAGGAGATAGTTTTAGGAACATAGGTTCAGCTCTGAAGGAGGAAAGTAGTTCTTCTATAAGTAGGAAGCATACCCTTGAGGTTTCTTTTCAATGAAGTGGAATAAAAATTAACTGCACTGAAATTTCCATTATATTCCATACATATGGATGATAGAAGAAGTATAATTGTCTTTATGATAGAGAATCTCTTGAGTACCATGATTCTGTACATATGGAGAATTTTTATATATTTGGTCATACCTTTCTAACTACTTATAGTGGAAGAGGATCCACACAAGATAAAACTTCATGCATGGAGTTTGGTGCACCCCATCAACAGGGGAGTTATAATAACACTAGAAGGATTGTACAAGGATGGGGTGGTGGCTGTGGTAGACATGCATAAGATTATTATCACCAGTAGAGAAAACCATCTTAGGGTTTCCCAATTGTATCATATGAAGGTGGATCATGTTATTTTGTTTCTTTAAAATCAATACACATGGATTAGAGTGCTGACCCATCAATAATTTGAGGTACGTTTCTAGAAGCCTCTTATATTGTATCTGATTTACTCATACATGTTCTTTACATTCCATTAACTCTTTACTGATCATGGAATGTATTTTTATGTAAATGTAGTAATACTATTATTTGATGACCATAGATACACCAATTGGTGTTTGGTGTGAGGGAATATTTCAATTCATGTAATTACCCTAGAGGTAGGGAGTTATCCATTATTACTGGACCTCTTCATTCTTTGATGACAGGCTTCAATTTCATTATTGGAATGGATTGGTTGGTTCCATATCAATTCGATATAGGCTTTTATCACAAAAGAGTGTTTTTCCATCACAAGAGAGTGGTAAGGGTGAGTGGAATGTCCAGACTGATAGATATGGACTAGAGTATCATGGGCTATATATAGTGGCCACCCATATTTCTATCTTTTTCATATAGGAGCATTAAATAAATATGATAGATTTTCATCACATAGTACTTCGTTTTAGAGACATCTTTCTTGATGATTTTTCTATATTACCACTAGAGAGATAGTGGTAGAGTTCATGATAATTCTTATTCTATGATAATCATCTCTATCCATTTAGGCATATAGGATGACAACAATAGAGATCTAAGAGATTAAGATATAGTTTAAAGATCTAGATTCTAAAGGTTTTATCCAACCAAGTACTTCTTCCTGCGGTTCAACTACATTATTTCAATTAAGGTGGATGATACCCTTAATTTATGTGTGGATTACCATTGGTTGAACATAATTATGGTTAAGAACCAGTATCCACTACCTTTGATTGATGACAACTTTGAATAAATCTCAGGGCCTTGGGTTATTTTAATGATAAACTAGAGATTGGCTGTCATCAGTTGTGAGTCAAGACTTCAGATATACCACATATCTATTTCTGTAGTCAGTGAAATTTAAATTAGTATCCAGTTATGCCATTAGGTCTTACAAATGTTCTCTCTGATATCAAGGATTTTATGAAGACATTTTTCCATAATAAGTTGGATTCCTTTTTCATGGTCTTTGTGGATAGAATTATAGTGTAATTGTGTACTCGTATCAACAATTCAAAACACATTGAGATAATATATAATACTCTGAGAGAGTATAATATTTATTCTAATCTTACTATGTTCCAATCTAGATTGAAAATGTTCACTTCATGGGTTATATTATCTGAGAATTAAGAGTATCTGTTGACCAAGAGAAGGTGAGTGCTATAGTGTCCTGAGAGTCTCCCAAGAATGTTTTTGATATATGATGTTTCCTAGGTATGGATGGATATTATATGTGTTTCATATATTACTTCTCATTTTTTATTCACCTCTTAATGTTATTACAATTAAGGGTATGAATTACATGTGGTTATAATCATGCAGAAAGCCTTTTTGACCCTAAAAGGATGGCCCGTTTCAGCCTCGATTATTTTTCTTCCAAATCATTTAAGAGGATATATAAATATTTTGTGGGGGAATCAATAATTATAAATATAGTAGTGTTTATTTATTTGGATGGAGTCGTTGTGTATAGATCTCAACATTTTAGGCCCCATGAGAAAAATTACCCGACACATGACCTCAAGCTAGAAATAGTTGTCAGTGAATTACATTGCGGGAGACACTCTCTAATGGGTGAGTGATTTATAATGTATAAAGACCACAAGGTCATAAAATATATATTTACATAGTGTAAAATGAATCCAATATAGTCAAAAGGATCAAATAACGTCATTACATTGGCTTTGAGATTGCGTATATGCCTTAAAAGTGGGAGGTGGTGGTTGATGCGCTAAGCCGAAATCTCTGGCACAAGCCATACATGAAGCCAGTGATGAATGGAATTTGATGGCCCTCATTTCTAAGCTGCCTCATGTGTTTCTTGAGAGACATGTTTTTTTTCATACATCCTTATCAGTTACCTCTTAACTCCTTGATATATTGAAGAGTATCCAATTTTCATATCCTAATGGCTTGGTTATCTATGAGAGTATTTTTGGGTGAGGAACCACATCTAGTTTTTTTATTGATGGAAACAACATCGTGAATATACATGAGAATTTAGGGGTTCCTACAAATACAAGAGATGAAATGATTCATGATTCACATCCTTCTTTGTAGTGGTTTATCTAGGTATCATCAAGATATATCGAGATATGTGATGCTAGTATTGGTGGATTGGGATGAAATTTCAGATAACATGATTTATCTATAGGCGTTTCACCTGTTAGTAGGTAAAGGAGATGAACTAGTGAACTTCTGTCAAGTTACAAGAATTTATGTTCATTGAATTTAAGTGAGAAGATGTAGTTATAGATTTTTTATTCGGCATACGAAGGTTTCCTCGGTGTAGATACGTAATTTGGGTAGTCATTGATCAACTGAAAAATGTAAAAAAAATCCTTCCTAACCAAGACACATTATCAATTGATGAGAGGGGAAGGATGCATGTTATTGATATTATACCGAAACACATGTTCCATTATATGATCATTTTAGATAGGTATTCTCATTTCACATCGAGGTTCTAGTAGGTGTTAGAGAGAAATATGGGTACAGAGGTGCTTATGAGCATAAATTTTCACCGTTAAACAAATGACCACTCAGAATGGATGATATAGGTGTTTGAGTACATGATACAAGCATGCTTCATTGATTTTATAGTTATTAGGAAAATAATACCCCTCTCACGGAGACCGTCTACCGTAATATCATTTAGAAAATGATTCAGATGGCTCCAAAAGAGGCCTAATATAGAAGGTGATGTCATTCACCCCTATGCTGGTTAGTGGTAGGAGAGGTATAAATACTAGGTTCTCACGTCATTCATGAGACTTTGGAGTAGGTTCGTCTGACTAGAAAGAATATGTACACTTCTCAGTCTAAAAGTAAATAATTTTTTCATTATCTTCAATGACCTATGGAGCTCGAGGTTAGGGATCATGCTTTCCTATGGGTATTTACCAAGCTTGGGAATAGATGAATACAAAGGAAAGGGTAGATTTCACCTCATTATATCAGGCCAATTGAGATTTCATATTAAGTTAACCTAGTATCCTCTATTGTTTTATTACCACATAGGTATCAAGACATGCAGGATTTTTCCATGTTTCATAGCTTCACCATGATCATGTCGACCTGTCTCATAATTTTGATCATGAGGAGGTGAGTTAGGTGAATATTATTCTGTGAAGGAGTATCCCATATGCCTCATTTAATGTATAATGAAGTCTATCTAAGGCCATTTTTTCCTTTATTATGGGTGATATAGTTGTGAATTCGAGTACAAGATGAGACTTGGGAGTAGGAGGCTAATCTATGGGCTCAATTTCTAATTTTTTTCTTAGATAGTGTTTCACCACCCTATGAACGTGAACTCGAGGGTTAGTTCCTTTAAGAGTGGAATACTATAAGAACCATTTTCTTTTTCATTAGGTTATATTTTCTTATTTTCTTTATAATACCTTGTTTGTGTTATTTTTTACCTATACCATAAACTAGATTTTGGGCCTATTGAGAATATTTTGGAAGGGAAGAGGGAGGAGGGATATATGTTGGATATAGGCCAATTACATGTTGTATAATTGGGAAAAAGGAAACGTGTCAATCAAAAGATGTGTAATGGTCTATCTAGAACCATTCATGTCATGTAAAGGGTTTCTTCCCATGGAGTAAGACCCCAAGATTTACACTATCTGTAAATAATTAACACAATTTTTAAATCATTTAAACAATGTGTAAATGATTTACAAACTGTGTAAATGCTGAGGTCAGTTCTTTTTAAAAATAAACGAAGAGTATATATTTTTCAGACATAAAATCATCCCCACATAGTATCTATCTCACAAAAGCACCCATAGATGCTAAGATCTAGGATTTTTGTTGTTTCATTATCCAACCTATGATTTCAGATATGTCTATCTTATTTGATTCTAGCTGAAAAGATCTTATTTCATCTCATGTCATTTTTTATTTCTCTTCTCCTTGACGGAGTTATTTTGGTTAAAGATTATATGCCCTATTTTCAGGGTGTTGATACATTCTTCTGGTTTCATCTGATCTAGGTAAAACTAAGGTTTGATAGTTGATGAGGAGAATTCTACAGGTACATGGTAGGTGGTCTATGAATTTTGATGAAAAGTGTCTTCATTTATAAATTTGAATTGTTTTACGCATGCCAGGTTCACTATAAATTGCATATTAAATTCATATTCTATGATTATAATAATTGATATCATGTTCAATAACTCCTTATATATATTATCATCACTTAATTGGGGGAGTGACCTTAACACTGATCACCACAAGTAGGGTGAATCCATATTTTTTCCTGGGTAACCCATGATGGGCCTAACTGCGGAACTGTTTTGGTGTTCATGGACTTGAAATCGATAAGGTAATTATTTTAATTATAAAATGATACTATTAAAGGTTCAATGGAATGTATCTTATTGATATCAGTTGAACCTTATAAGGTAACTATTCCAATTTAATCAATGAACCTAAATTTTTTAAATGGAAAGTGTACTATTATATATCACTTGTCCTAGTTAACTATAATCACATAGTAATTGGTTTCATGTATTTACCCCTTCATTTAATGTTTATGAAAGTTAAAGGAATGAACCTAACATTTGAATATGGAATTAAATTATCAAATGGTTTCATGCCACTGATATCATAGACACATAGTATGAAAGGGAATTGAATGAACCTATTAAATTACTAAAATGCACACGTATTACGAAGACATAATTAAATAATTGTTTATGTATATGGTGCCTATTAAAAATTAGCCTTTCAATTTTTATAGGAGAGGATGGACTTGATACAACCATTGATTCATGTGGTAATTACTTGAGCACCCATAAGATTCCATTCTGATTCAAGGGGTCGATTGACAAGGGAGATACTCACCTGAATACATGGTCCTTGTCTTCTAGAGGTTTCCCAACAAGATGTCGTAGGATCCCTTCAATATAATTTAGATGTTATCATGCCTGGGTTACACTCCTTGGAGCCATATGGATGTATTTAGACATGTGGTTCCATGGATTCTCCACATTTGGCCTACTCATGCTTTGGCTGTTTTATAGCGTACGAGATCCTGGGACTCATTTAGAATCATTTATAGTGGAATTACATAGTATATTTCCTTAGATTACACTCAAACCCCTTATATATAGGATTCAAGTTATTAATATGTTTGATTAAACCATGGGGTCAAGGATTCTCTTGTAATTACGTTGGACCCCCTTTTACTATTATCATTATCACATGATTCCTTTTTATTACCATGGATCCACTTTACTATTATCATCACTATAAGATTCATTGGTTTCTATCTTAGATCCTCTTACTTATCTATAACATATATAGAATGTTTTATAATTATTATAAATTGTAACTTAAATATTTAAATTATTACATTTTTAAACCCTAGATGAGGCTGAATTAGGTATTAGGGTATTTATAGTACATTACTTTATTTAATTCTTTTATTATACATGGATAATGTTTTAATTTATATTCACATACTAGATTGAATAGATTCCCATTATGGTGGAATACTGATATTTATATCACACCCTATCCAGGTCACCATTGGTACCTAGAAATATTACATGTATGCAAGTTTTTATAGGTGAAGCGTCCTATATTGGACTCTTTATCTTTCTATCATGATATAGGTGGGAACATGGTGGTAGATGGTCTGGATAGCACTCAAAATTATTGGATAGTTTATGGATTCTTTTTTATTCTTTTTTAAAACATTAAATTCCTTCTTCCATGTTCACATGTTTTCTTGTATTATGAGTACATGAAATATATTATTATTATTTTGTATATAATTTAGTTTATAACATTTGATTATTATATTCATCTTGGATGTTTATTTTTATTTTAGTTTATTATTCATTGATATTATTCTTATTTTATTTATCTATTATTTTATATCCAATTTTATCCACTTTGACATGAGGTCATAATATCCCCACAGACACAACCTTGTCCCTGAATGCTAGTCAACAACCTCTTGCATATGAGGAGGCACCTTTCAGGCCATATAGCCCACTAAATCTGTAAACCTCTAAGTGGAACTTGTGTTGGGATGTCACAAACTGGTATTAGGGGTTTTTATTTTCTTAATTTAATATTTTGAGATTATATACAAGAGATTTGAAATGTTGTGGGACATGGTGATAAGTCATTCTTGGTCGTACCTAACCTATGTTTCAGGTAAATGCTATGTTTCCGAAAAAAAAATCATTGTTCTTTATTTCGTTTCTTACAGTTGTTATACTTCCAATGTTGGGTGATAACATGTTATGTTGTGGTTATTATTATTATCATGATGGAAAAATTCATTTTTACTCATGGAAAAATGATATGAGGGAAAAGAATCATCAATCTTGGAACATTATAGGAACCAATAAATCACATTCCATGAATATGCCATTCCATATAGTTTCATTCAACTACATCCATTTCCTTTAATTTCATGTGAATATTGAGTGAGCCATGCAATATTTATATATTCTAGCATAACTGACATCTTATATAGGGTAATGGAATTTGTAATTTGAAGTTCCAATATTAATAACAATAGTTTTTTTCCTATATAGGATGATGGTGGAATCCTAAATAAGTGGTTTCTACCCATGCCATATATGTATCTCTAGTTAGATGACATGCTCTATGGATACGACTGAGTGAGTACCTATTTTAATTTAAGAGGTGTATGGGACCTTGTGAATTGGAAGATGTAATTTACTGAGTCATGACAATGTATATTACCCATTACATTCTAAGACCAAATGTAGATGGTGTAAAATATAAATGAAATGGGTGTCAATTTAAGTGATAACGTGTATGCGGTATTATTCATTAGGAATGTCAATCCATTTTAATCAAAACATGATTCTTGTATATAAGAAAATTAATGAATAAAATTTAATTCTTTAATATAAAAAAATTAAATGTTTTCAAGTAAATAATGGGGAAAGTGTGATTAACCCTTCACCTACCCAAACCCTATAAATAAATGTTTAAAGACCTACTAATACCTTAGACTTCTAACTGGGTGGTTGGGGAAGTACACCATGAATAGTGATATATTATTCTTAGGATCCTATTCCACTAGTAATTCTATATTCTCTCAATCTTGATTTGAAGAATGTGCTTGGAATTTTTAGAGCTATGCCACCACAATTTCCTTGAGTTATTCACCAAGAGGGAATGAATGACTACACTCTAAAAATTGTGGGCCATAAGCATCTAGTTTTTTTCATGAGTTTCACTTGAGTCGCCACATATTATACCAAATATAGGAACTAACACTTAGCTTTCTCTGTGTTTTTTTTCTTCTGAGGCACTCCGTACGTGATGATCCATGACATGTATCTACTATGGAAGATCTAAATCATTAGTTTTAGTAGCATCATACCTAAATCTTTTTATGGGATGGTGGTATATAGGCTGATGAGTATTGGATTTATTTTACCTTATATATCTTTGAGAATCGGGAGACATCTCCAGATAGCAAAGTCCTGATTTACACCTATATTCTACATTATTTGTCAAAGCACTGGTGGGATGTGATTACCGAAGCTTGTCATAATTAGGGATTATCAAGGCTTTATTTCAAACTACCTTCTATTATTACAATTCCCCTTACACACAGATATCTGATCAAGCTAGAGAGTTCACGCTCATGGAGTAGTAGGAGTGTGATATTCCATAGGTTAACGTCTTTATCCTACCTCTAATTTCAGAGATGATGAACCAAAACCTTATTATAGAGTGTAACTAGAGGGAAGGCAATAGTTCTAGGAACATAGGTTCAATTTTGAGACAATTTAGTAGTTCTTCTAAAAGTAAAAATACTTATAAAAAATGGCATTTTCACGTTATTTTTTTTATTTTAATGTGGGGTTTTAACTGATTTTTTTCACCAATGTTAGAAGTTGTAATTTTGACCATGTTTTTTATAAAATTATGTTAAAAAGTAAAATGGTGACCTCTCAACATCAATTTTTTGGAAAATCAAAGTCAAAATTATGATTGAATAAGGGGTTTAGCATCAGTTTTTGATAAAAAAATTTAGAGTCCTCATAGATGTATTTTATAATTGATTATTCATTAACTGAGGATAAAAACATTCATATAACATCGGTTTGATAAAAAATGATGTCAAAAGTCTACATAGAATACTTTCAATGTCCGGTATTATTGGAAATGGCCTTAAATGTCAATTTTGATGTCTTTATTTTCACATAACTAACATTAACTTTTTTCTTTATTTAGTTTACTTAAAATGATTTCATATGACTAGTCATGGAACTAAAATAGAGTAATAGATCATATGTTATTGCCTCCAAAAGTTTTACATTTATATGTTTGATAGATAAAACTCATTTTAATGAAAACATGGGAAACATGAATGAAAATTAAAGATACTGAATGAAAAAAATAATCTTAAATATTTAAAAATATTTTAATTATTTTATGATTTTCCTTCAAATTGATTTGTTTTTATCATTATTTTTATTCATTTTAGGGAAGAACTCACGAGGTAATGAAAATATGGAACAATAATGAATTTTTCACCACATTTGTTAATTATTATCTTGTTGTTCTACATTCATAACTTTATCGTAATAATACATCAACATTATAAGTAAAATTATCAAGTTTTTTTAATTAATGAAAATAATAATAAATAAATTTAGTTAATTATAATAGATACTTTGTTGAGATCATTTATTGAAGAAAAGTTGAAAATTTGGTTGAATTGAATAGATCGAAAATGTGGAAAGTGATAGAATAAGGATTTATATATAGTAAAAATTATTTTCAGTATGTTTGTATTAAAATATATGTGTAATTGTAAATAATGAAATTCATTTTTTGAAAAAAATTGAATTATAGATCCCATGTATTTTAAATTTCACTTTTGACATTGATTACATATATAAATTAGGTTAAAAAACCTTCATGTATTTGGGTTTTAATGTAGCTTTTATAAAACAGACATTGAATGATCTCCAAATAACTTTTGAGATTGTTTATTTAGTAAAAAAAATTAAGAAACCTTATTTAAAAATAAGTTCATGAAAAATGACGTCCAAATTCATCATAGAATAATTTTAAAGTATTTTTTTCAGGAACTGATGATACATGTTACCTATGATGTTGGTTATTAAAAAAAATGATAAAAATCATTAACAAGTCATATCCAATTTACCAAGATTCTATTTAAATGGTCGTTAAGATAAAAAAATTTATATATGAAAAGTTTTGGACATATGAAGTGGGACTTCTCTAAGAAAATTATTAGAGAAGTACAAATTTTGACGATGATTACTTTTGACCCGTAAGTTTATTTGAGCTCTACCACAAGTAAAATCAAAGCTTAAGAAATAATCTAAATTTTGGAAAACATTTTTAATGTCAGTTTTTTGAAAAATAGAAATCAATATATCATATATCATATAGCTTATTGAAACCCAAAATTTTCACACATATATAACACATCTGAATAGTTTAATATTTATTATATAACATAATAATCCATGCTACAATTATTTTGGTCATGTTTTTTTGGAATCATGGATACAAAATGAACTACTTCATAGGTGAACTACATAACATCTCATAACTATCACAATTTTTTTAAATATCATAAATAATACATTTATTCATAATATATGGAAGGGAAATATATAAAATTGTCAGCTTAGACGATTAGTTAGGGTAAAATGGGAAGATATCAACGTAACATTATTTTAAGGGTATGATAATAGGATAATAAAATTTTAAAACAACGCCCAACATATCGTAGATCATAAACATGAGTCATGGAATAATAAAATGTAGTTCAGAAGACAATATTTATAATGTAATCAAAGAACATGGGTCATGAGAACATAACATTGGCATAAGACCTTGATTTTTGGCATACACATAATAATAAAAAATCATTTTTCAATGATTTCAGCAAAGTCAATTATAACATGTTAGGCTTGAGATAACTACAACTGTACAAACTTTTGGGTTGGGACAACCTCCTCTTTACCCTCTATTGGTCCTGGGATAATTTCCAATGTACCTTCTTTTGAGATTGGGTAAACCATATTTATACCTTTTTTTGGATATGTATAACCTCCCGTTTTCCCTAGGTGTTCATAAAAAATTAAAAATTACCCAATGAATTATAGGGATATATATTTTCCACATATCAAATCATCCATAAACTTTTGGTCCACAATATTAAAAAACATTCATCATATCATATCATATGGGAAGGTAACGTGTTACAGAAACATTTCCTCATAACATAACCAATAAAAGTTAAATGGGTTTCATAAACATTTTTATTCATAATTATAAATAATCGAGAGAATTAGTAGGTATGGGATAGTTGGATTGTATCCCCAATAATTCTTATTTATCATCAAAGGATGTCATCTTAGATAGAAAATGATTTTAAAAGATCACATAGAACATTTCTTTAGGAAATTAATTTTCCTACATTGATAAAATTTAAATGAAAAATAATAATTTATGAAATATTAAAGTTCAAAATTTCTTTGAAAATAAACCTGGAAAATTTTAGAGGAATATTTAAACCATTAAGAATTTAAGTTGGTAGAAAAAACGGTTCATGCTGGTATATTTTAAAATTATTTTCCCTTCTAATTTGTAGTAAAAAATTAATCTAATTTTTTTAGAAAAATACAGGAAGATCCATTTTAATTATTTTTAAATATATTATAATTGTTAAAAATTTATTGAAATAGTCCTAGAATTTTAAAAAAAATTGAATTTGTTTTAGAAAACTTGGAAATGTAAGAAAATGGTGTTTCAACCTAATTGAGAAACAGACATAATTTTTCTTAAACATATTCTTATAGTATATTGGGAATTTAAAGAGAGGAAAAATAATGGTAAACATGTATTCTAAAAAATATATATATGATATGAAAATACATGAGTTTTTTTATATATCAATCATAATATTTCGTCTTCGAAATCATAATAAAAAAATCCTGAGAAAAATGATATTATAAAATAAATCATTAGCCACTTTAGAAATACATGAATCATAAGTCCCCCTGAAATAAATAAACCACTTTGGTTATATAATTGAAAATAATTTTCATAATAAATAAATATAATTCATACATGGAACGTATATACAAGACACAAAATATAGAAGTGGTGAATATGATATGTATCCCACATAAATAAAAGTGATGCAAAAATATATTAAATTTATCCAGCACTATCCTTATTCACATAAAAGGTCCTTTATAATAAATATTAGTTTATTATACTTATATTTTAGAACCATACATATATATATCATAAAAAATATGATTCACATATGATATTTTATTACCATTTTATCAATAATTTTCTTGCTAAAATCATGTCTTTTATCTTAACTACATCATTTTCAAGAACATTTTTGGTTTGTTTTTTTTTGGTCCTTTTAATTTGATCAAAGTTCCATAATCTAAAAACATTTCAAAATTATATAAATATAATATATATTCATTTTGTATTTATTTATATTAATCCATAAATGTTTTAGATATAAAATTAATGACACTGCTCATGGAGATGATAGGGAGTACGTACACAAGAACATTGTTTCATTTACTTGATGGGTTGAATGATAGAAAGTTAAATATTAATTCAATTTTATAGAAATTTTTTATATCATTTATATCATATTTATTCGTTATATCAACCCTAATTACTATCCAATCCAAAATAATATGAAAAACATGACACATCGATTCATGGATGCGGTAATCTAGAAATACACATGAGCGATGTTATCATGATCCAAAGGATTGGGTGGTAATAAGGATGATGTGATATTATAGTTACATGTTTATAATTATCTTATAAATATCATTTAACTATGTTATTATATTTAACTGTGAGAGGTAGTGATGGGAAATTAATTATATTGTTTCGTGAGGTGGTAGTTTTCTACACACATGAACAACATATTCATTTGCCATTTGATAAAAGTGTATATGGATATATTTTATTAAACTAACAAAATAATACCTTATAATATCTTATATATCTAATTTATTATATTACCATAGTTTAATATGATTTATGAAGGTGGAAGATTAAATAAAATAAAAAAATTGGGCCAGTAATGATACATATTATTTTGAAAAACTCCTTAGGTTTTCATAAGAAGACTTTGTTGGAAGGTACCATAAACATTATAAGGCCAATATGATATTGGGATGTAATTAATGGATATTTTTTTGTATTTTTTGACTCACCCAAATGGATTTTTTGTGTCGATAGAGTAGGAGAGAGGGTGACCTTTTGTATGTAGTGGTGATGAAAAACATGGAATTATTGAAATGAAAGTGATATACCCACGTTTTACACATTCAAAAGGATAAAAGATGATTTATTAAAAAATATATTTAGATATATGTTCGGAATATATCCACGATATATTATTTGGATATGTTTTTTTGTAAGAACATTTTTTTATTCATGAATTAAATATATTAGTTATTGGTTAATCTGTTGTTCGTGTTATTTTTAAACTAGACCCCAATAAAGGACCTGGGTTGTTGGGTAGTTTTCGTAAAGGAAGAGGCTGGATGGATATAGGTTGGTTTTAGGATAATTAAAAATCATTTAATTTGTAAACATTGTGTGTATTATGTAAACAATGTCTAATGGACTTGGAAAAAACTATGATGTCGTGTAACTGGTTTTTCCTAGGGAGGAAGAACCAAAAATTTACATGGTCTTTAAAAAATTTACACACAGTGTAAATTCATGAGTCATTGTTTTAAAATAGAGGCAGACACTCTATTTTTCAGAAATAAACTCACCCCTCTCTCTTTCTCATGTGGGAGAAAACAAGGAAGCCAATATCTATGTTTTTCTCTCATTTTCTCATCCAACCGTTGATTTTAGATTTTTCGTTCATGTTTTATGAAAACCGGTGTGATCTTCCTTCCACTTATTCCTTTCATTATTTATCTTCTCTTCATTGGTTTTGTTTAGGTGTAGTTTTATATAACCTATCTTTTGGGTGTTGTTACATTATTAATTTTTTTTCTGATCCAAGAAATAATAAGGAATAATAGTGGATGAGGATAATGCTACGGGTATATAGTAAGTGGTCTATGAGTTTTTTCCAAATGCATCACCCTTTATAATGTTCTCTTGTTGGTCACATGCCAGTTTCACTAGGAATTTCCAATTAATTTAATTTTCTATGATTATAATCATGGAACTCATATTATAGATATGCTTCTATAAATGATCATCACATCATTGGAGGTTGTGAACTGATTTCCGACCCACCCATGTAGGCTACATCAGTATTTAGTCCTCGGTAACCCATGTTGGGTTTATCTGCAAAACCATTCAGGTGTCCTTGGAGTGTACACTAATAAGTTATGAATGATAATTAATAAATGAACCTATTAAAGGTTCTATGTAAAATGTGTTATAAATATCACTTAACCCTTCTAAGTAATGTTTTCCAGTTTAATCAATGAACCTAATTTTATTAAATGGAATGTATTATTTTAGATATCACTTAGAATAGTTAATTATAATCAAATGGTAACCGGTTTCATGTCTATAGACTACATTTTCATGTTTATGAATTTTAAATATGTGAAACTAATAATTGAATATGGAATTAAAGTATTAAATGGTTCCATTTCCTTGAAATCCTTGTCACCGAGTATGAATAGAAATGGAATGAACCTTTTAAATTATTAAAATTCAAGAGTATTACATGGCCTGAATTAAATAATGAATTATGAATAAGGCTACTATTGAATAAGGAACTTTTTACATTTATAAGAGTTGTAAAACATGATCCATCCTGGGATTCCCAATGGAATTCCATGATCACCCAGAGGAAACCATTCCAATTAATAGAGAAAGTTTCCATGGGAGATACCACAATAGAACGTGGTCCATGTCTACAATAGGATGCCTAATATGACACCGAAGGACCCCTTCACTAATATAGATATTATTATTACCTGGATACACTCCTTGGATACATCTTGATATCTTCAGGCATGTGGCACCATAGATTCACCCCATTGGTCCCAACCGTGCTTAAGCCATATTACCTAGGATGAGATCCTTAAACTCAGTTAGAATCATTACAGTGGAATACCATGGGCAATGCACTTGGATTATACTCAGACCCCTTATATACTAGATACATGTTATTACTGAGTTGGATCAACCCTTGAGGTCATGGATTCCATTGTTATTACCTTGGATCCTATTTTACTATTATCATCATCATAGGATTCCTTGGTTATTACCTTAGATCCTATTTACAATTATCATTTGTACAATATTCCATGGTTTTTACCTTAGATCCACTTATTTATCTCTAACATGTACAACATGGTTTACAATTATTATAAAAATTAAATTAAATAATTAAACGAGTACATGTTTAGGCACAAGGTGAGGCTGAATTAGGTATCATGTTATTTCCATTACTGTACTATATATACATTATTTATTACACATGAAAAATGCTTTAATTTATATTTACAGAATGAATTGTATATATGTTGTTGTTGGTGGCCTACTGAGATTTATTTTAAACCCTATCGGGTCCATTTTTGGTACCTGGGATGATTATATGTATACATGTTCCGACAAGGGGAAGCATCCTGCTTTGGACATTTGATATTGCTTTCTTAATTTCATATGGAGCTTGGTAGCAGATGGCCAGGCCAATGCTCATGATTCTTGAATAGTTTTTTCGATTGTTTTTTATTTCATTTTATATCAGGTATTTCTTGAACGGTTTATACATGTTTTCTAATTTTTTAGAGACATGACCAAAATTATTTTCATTTTGTATATGAATCATTTTATAGATTTTTAATATTATATTTTACTTGGATGTTTATTCTTATTTATTCTTATAATTAATTGATATCATATTTCCACTATTTATCAGTTATTTTACAACAACTATGTTATACTCTGACATGAGTTCATAGCCTCCCTATTGACAAAAACCTATGCCCTCACTTCTCGTAGGTAGCCTTTGTCATATGTGGTGGAGTACATGAGGCCACATGGTCACTGGATTGGGACACCTCAGAGAGGAACCCAGGTCGAGATATCACAAAGTGTTATCATTGGATTTTCTTTTATTACATTAATATTTGGTGACAATATAAATGATATTTTAAACTTTTTAAAACATGGTTATATGCTGTTCTTATATTTAGAAAACCAATATTTGGGGTAAATACTGAGTTTTCTAAAATAACAATTATTATTTTGTATTTTCCTTATTAGTATTGATATAGTTCCTCCATTGGGTGATACACATGTTATGTGATGATGCTGGTGATAATTATTATTAGGATTGATGAATTAATTTTTATCCTTTTCCCGATGATATGAGGTAATGGATGTATCAATAATTCATCATTATAGGAACACATAAATTAGATTCCATGAATATTACATTCCATATTGGTGCATTTCACTTCTTGAATTTTCCTGTATTTCCTATTATTACTGAGTGTTCCATGATATATATATATATATGATATTGATGCTAAAATATTTTATAGGGTATGAGAATTGGTTATTTAAAGAAACCACATCAATTTAAATAGTGTTTTACTATATATGTTAATGGTAGAATATTAAATAATTTGTTTCTACCCATGTCTGCAATGTACCTTTGGTTACATGAGATACTCTTTTCCTACAATTGATTGACTACTAGTTTTAATTTATGAAGTGTATCAGCCCTCATAAATTTGAAGAAGTAATCTACTATCTCAAGCAATTGTATATTACAGGTTACATTCTTCGACAAAATGTAGTTGGAGTTAAAATGATATTAAACAAGTGTCCATTTAAGTTATCAGGTCTTTAGGACCTTATTCACCAGGAATGGAAATTAATTTTAATATAAACTTGATATATATATATATATATAAATGAAAAAATGAAATGAAAATATTTATTATAAATAAATTAAATGGTTTCCATAAAATGAAGATAATTTTTTTTATTAAACCTTCCCCAACTGAAACCCCTGAAAATAAAATTTTAGAAACACGCTAATATCCTATCATTCTAGGTGGGTTGTTGGGGAAATATACCATTAGTAGTGAACCCTTATTATTATGATCTACTTACACTAGTTATTTTATCTACTCTCATTATTGATATAAGGTGTGTTATAAGAATTTTTAGAGCTATACCACCATGAAATCCACAAGTAGCACACCAAGAGGGTGGAAAGGAACACTCTCTAGAGATTGTGGGACCTAAGCCACCCGTATTACTACCAAGATTTACACTAGTGGAACCTCTTAATATACTTGAAATGGAATGGATGCTGAAATTTTTTCTAGTTTCCTACATATAATTTAGTCTATGTAGGGTGACTCATGACCTATACCTACTATTACTGATTCGACTGATGAGTTCATGTAGCATCATCCTCGAATATTTTCTGGGGATGATAGCCCAAAGGCTACTTAGTCTTGGCTAGAGGCCACCTTATCTATCTTTGAAAATCTAGAGATGGATCCCAATAGGAAGGTGGAGCTTTCCACCAACTAACTCTGTGATTTATCCCAGAGATTGGAGAATATGATTACCCAACCTGTTCTTCATCAGGGCATGGTGTGGTCTTACTTTCAGATTGACTTCTATGATTTATTTTCCCTCATATGTTGGAATCTAAACAAGACAGAGAGTTAAATCCCTTGAAGAACAATGTTATGCCATTCATTAATAATTCCACTAATGTTACTGAGTTTCAATGCTCTATGATGTTTCTAGACAGTGATGAGATTTCACATTGTAGAAAATTCATGGATAGGCTCAAGTATTCCATCTGAACATAGGTTAATGGATTTCACCTATCTTCCTCTTCTGAGATCGTGAACCAAGCCCTTATTATTAAGTTAAAAATGAGGTGACATGATTGTTTTGAGAAAAGATGAATTTTTAAAAGGTAGCGAAGTAGTTCTTCTAGTAGTAGGAATCGTAAACTTGATGCTTTTCATTAGAGCTGTAGAAATAAAAGTAACCAAACATGAAGCTTCTTTATATTCCAAAAATGTGGATAGAACGGGCATATAAAGCCTCAATGTGATAGATACCGTCTTGATTGTCAAGATTTTGGATTTTTTGGGTAATATTCATAGATTCAATCAAACCGTTACATACGCTTCGAGTGGAAGAGGATTCTCTCCAACTCCACCATCAGATGTAGGTTCTATTGCACAATGTTAGGTTAGAAGTTGGTGTAGCATTGGACGGACAATACAAGGAGAATTTTTTTCTTTTGGTAGTTAGAATTCATATTATTAGGTCTTGTAAAGCGGGCCTACTTAGGGTAGTATGGGAGTAGAACATGGCAGTGGATTAGTTTAGTTTCATTATTTACATATGATGCCCAAGGAACATAGTGTTGACCCATCTATAGTAAGAGTTACTATTCTTGTATGCTCTACTACTGTATTTTATTTATTCAATACAGTTTCTTCACTTTCTTTTATCTCTTCAACAATCATGGTACATCTCATATTAGAAATTTAGTACTATTGTGGTGTGATGAACCTAGATACACCATTTAGTGTGCAGTTAGAGGGAAAATGCCAATGCACTGACTTCCCATTTAGGCAGGAAGTGATCTCTACATATGGGACCCCTTCATACTCATGATTATAGATATCAACGTCATTATTGGAATGAATTTTTTGGTTCTATATCATGCATACAGAGACTCCTATAACTGTAGAGTGTTGTTCACATCACCAGAGGGAGGTAGTTATCTACAAAAGTTTGAGTTGAATGTACAAGATGATAGATATTGACCAGAATATCATGGGCAATGTGGAGTGACCACCCATATTGGTAGTCTTTATATGGTGGGCATGGAATACATTGGACATATTTTCCACCCATGGTATATGGTTATAGTGACCTATTTCAAAAATATTTTTCAGGATTACCTCTTGAGTGATATAGAGGTAGTTTTTAAAACCATACTCATTATAAGAGTAGCTATAGTTTTTATTCCCTTATATAGGATGACCCCTACTAATTTCCATGATCTCAAGGGAAAGTTGGAAGATCTAGAGTCTAAAACATTTATCTGACCTCACAATTCTTCCTAGGGTTCACCCATTCTTTATTTTCAAGAAGGTGGGTGATTCCCTTCATTTATGTTTTGATTAATGATTATTGAAGTAGATTATAGTTAAGATAGGATAACCACAACCTTAGATTGATGATATATTTGACCAACTCTGTTGATGTTGGGTGATTTTGAAGGTTGGCCATAGATCGGGATTTCATAAGTTGGATTCAAGATTTCAGATATACCACGTAAAAATTTACATATTTGGTACAGTTTAAATGAGTGCTTACTTATACCATTTGGTCCTACAAACAAGCTGTCATGACCCGTCCCCTGGGGCCCATATCGTGACTACCCCAAGAACGCCTTCCATAGGTCAGGGGCTGGCGACTAGCATCAATGGTGTATTTCCCAAAAAAATGGGAAGGAATTGCATTTATAAAACATAACACACACAACCAGAGCACAAGAGGAAGAAAAAACTAAGTAAATAAGTATAACAAGTGTGTGGAAAGTAAAATGTGGCCAGAAATACAAGCCCAACAGAAAGGTACAATTACAACTGAAAGAAAGTACAACTGAAAAGAAAAACAACTAGAAGATGGAAACAGCTCATGGATCATCCTCTGGGTTCCTACCAGAAGGGTAGGTACAGATTTCCTCCTCAGTAATCTACTTCTATTGGTCCGATCTATGTGCCGTCACACTAAGTGTCCACCTCTGGGTACCGTCCAATCCTCGTACACTCTTCCTCGGTCAGTATTGTTTGTCGTCTGCATCCAACACAACGAGGTGTGGGCATAGCCCCTGCAGGGGTGAGTATAATGATACTCAATAGGGACCTCGAGACCCAAAATGTCTCACTAAATCTATGAAGGAAAAACCAAAAAAAATATATCAACAGATAACCTTTACCTAATTATATGCCCATACATATACTTAAGTTATCAAGTAACCCATCTCAATCATGAGGAAAACACAGAGGTCATTGACTCAGCTCAAACCAAGATTTTCATTATCAAAACCACAACTGTTGGAGAACTCCTCCTCTGTCTTGTACAGTGGCCCTGTCATGACTCTGAGGTTCTACTCACTAACCTTAGACTGCTGAGGTACTCCTCCTATCGAGTACCGCGGGTCTGCTGCCAAAACGGGTGCTCCTCCGCAGTGGGTCTTCCGCCGCACCGGGAACTCCCCCTAATAGCCGTCAGAGGTACTCCTTCTATTGAGAAACACAGGTCAACTACCAAACTAGACACTCCATTCTCCGTGGGTCTACCGCCAAACTGGCGGCTCCATCCAATGAGCTAGTTGAATCACACCGAGTCGAATCGGTCAAGCAGTCATCAGGTCTACAGCTACTAGGTCTCCGTACTATGCATGCTCGTCTCTGAGAGAATATGATCCATGAGCTAATGGTTGATACTCCATGTGTCACGAAGTATCACATAGAAGTATCACAAAGGACCGCTACATCAAAGGGGTCTCAGCACAACAGACAGCCTGTCAATCAGACGCACTGTCTGTGAGTTATTATCCTTTTTGTCCTGGGGTCTCGGTTGGTTTCATGTACGAACCAACCCAACCATATCTCAACTACACCCTGAAATCCCATGGGGTATACTCAAAGGAATCTTTTCTTAACGAGATTACCCACGCCGCAGATGGTTCTTCAAACGGACGTCCAGTCTTAGAGTTATTGGTTATCCGTTCCCGGGGCCCGGTTGGTTTCTAAGCTAAACCAACCCGACCGTAATCCAACTATATCCAAACATCAAGTGGAGTATTCCAAAAGAACCGTATCATCATAAGGAATAAAATTTAATTGATGGCACGTCAATCAGACGTCTGGTCCATATGTTATAAGCATTTCTGCTCCAAGGGCCCTGTTGGTTTCGGGTTTAAAGCAACCTAGTCATACCCAAACTTTGTCGAATCCTTGATTGTAATATACCAAAACCACCGTCTTAATCCTTGGAATCATACACAATTTACGGTGCGTCGATCAGAGATACGTAGCTCATGTTATGGGCATTTAACCAAAAAAGGTCCCAAAAGGGGGGGTCCGGGCCCAGTCCGACCCGGCCCAAACCACCCTAGGTCGGCCCGAACCGGGTCGACCGGACCCCAGTCTGGGTCCGGCCCGACTGGCGCCGTCCATCTCGGCTGGGCACGGCCCGACCTGGCTAGCCGAGCGGGGGGCCACGACCTCCCCCGGATCCCGCACGGTGTGGGATCCTTCCCACCGCCACCGCGGCTGGTGCCGCGGAGGATCTTCCGCCGACGGGGTGCTGGGGCGCCGCCTATGGTCTCCGACATCGTCGCGGACTTCTGCGGGCCACCAGAGTCATTCTGGTGGTCCGTTTTATCTCATGTCTACTCTGACTGCCCTCTCAGGTTCTTCTCTTCACTATGACAACCTCAAAATGACGTTTCCCTTCCCTTCACCCATTGCCAAGCAATCCGCACAACAAGAACGATATGGTGGTGGGTCCGAAGTTGTTCATTAGCCCGTACCCACCATTTTAGAGGATCAAACAATTATTCAAAAAATAAACACCCATGATCGAGGGTATAAATCACATAAATTAAAATTATACAAAAAACTACCCTACCTCAATGTTCCCCATTCGTTGACGATATCGCGAAAAGGCGGACGTCGGTTCATTGACGTCGTCGCAAGGGAGGAGATGAAGGTGTCGACGATCGTTGGTATTCGTCTCTCCCACAAAGTGCCTTCGATCCCGGATCGAGCGTCATTCATTGGAGTACACCTGAAGTAGAAGTATCATTGGAGACTATGCATTGTTCGAATCGTAGAGCGGTCTTCATCGAGGAAGAAAGTCATTCTTCGTTGGAAGAAGACTCTCCCTCTTCTCCTACTTCTCCTTAGCCTTCCACATAGACAAAATTCACCAACTCTCAAAACAATAACTTGGCTATTATTTTATTCCCACACATACATTTCAAAAATTAGAAGATCCATTCAAGTAATTGCTCATTAATTTTGTGTGTGGTGGCACATTCATGGTTGAGAGGTAGAGAGGTTCCACAATAATAAATGAGGTGAGGTGGAGAGTATAAGAGTTAATGGGGATTTGTCAAATTAATGAAGGGGAGATTAAAGGGGAGTTGTATTGTTGGGGGTTCATGTGGGCCCACCTCAAAAATATCCTCTCATGGGAGGTTCTGTGGGTGAGGGCCCACCAACAACCTCCCCCTTGCAGGATATAACCAACACTCAATATAAAATTGTGTGCAACACAATTTTTATTTAATTTATGATTAAACTCCAAAATATATCTTCGAACCCGCATAAAACGCAACTTCAGAAAAGGTCCCCTTAATCGAATATCGGCGTCGCGAGTTCATCGGTGTCCTCAGATTTCAATTCCGAGCACCGGTTCAAAAGATAGAAAAACCCCATGTACGTTTACTGAACGTACCTGAACAAATCTTTAGAAAATGATTCTGGGATCACCGGGCCTCAGAATCCAGCGCTGTCAGAAATTCCGGACTCCTAAAATTTCAAAGATTTAAGAAAAAAAATTCTTGAAATTTCCGGGTCTTTACATTACCCCCACCTCAGATATTTACGTCCCCGTAAAGCTACAACACGCACTAGGGAAAATAATGGGGTACTGAGCACACATCTGAGCCCCCTGCTCCCATATTCTCTCTTTGAGGTTCCCGTGCTGCCATCGAACACGTAGCAGAGGTATCGACCGTCCACATAGGACCCACTCCTGTCGATCCTCAATCTCCACTGGAACCTCTATGAATGTCTCCCCATCATCGATGTCCATCTCCTCGTGGTCGAGGATGTGGAACAGGTCGTGGACACATCTCCTTAGCTAAGATACATGGAAAACGTCGTGCACGCGGTGCAACTACGGTGGAAGGGTCAGGTGGTATGCCACATCAAATACACTGCTGAAGAAATAGGAGGAGTGACTGTAGATAGGATAAACAGTCCCTGTCCACAAAGGATATCAACAATGCAGCAAGATGCTCCGTTGCCCTCCTAGAAGCTGAATACCAGTCCTCCTACTAAGCACATCCGCAACAACGTTCCCCTTTCCAAGAGTATAGACTATCTTGAAGTCATAATTCTGGAGGAACTAAAGTCATCACCACTATCTTTGGTTCAGATTATTATGAAAGAATACACACCTGAGACTATTGAGATTGTAGTGAACTGTAAACCATTCACTCAACGAACAATGGGTGAGACTAGCCAATTGTAAGAACTCATCTTCACCATTCTTCGCCTATGTTCTATAAGAGCTGCTAAGATTTATCCTCTAACGAAAAGGGAAATCCAGTCTCATCCCCTGGATGAACCACATCCTTTTCCTAATATAGTCATTCCGGATATGAATGACACCAATTCATGCCATGGACGACGTCGTAAGCCCTCGACACCACTACCAAGAGATCCAACCATTAATCATGCCTCCAAGGGTTGAGTCACACTGTCGGCATCAGTGTGTGGTCACTGGGTCTCCTCTAGTAGAAATCTCAAAAGTGAGGGTCAAGTCAATAGTTTAAACCAGAACCTCTTAGTATTAACTACACAAAAGTAAGGAAAGAAAACGTCACAAGGACAAGTGTCTTTTATTACTGTATCCCAAAGTACAATGAAATATAACAACCACAAAAAATAATAACATGGTAACTAGAAGCACCAAGAACAAAGGCCTCCATGATTGGAACTAGTCCCGCTCTTGTCCACCTACTTCCGGAGCTCCATAGTCGTATGATTTTGCTCCATGAAGTTGTGCTCTCCCATATCCACCCATTCCCTCCGGTCGGGGTGGAACTGCTGGTGGTGGCGGTGGCAACAGCTCAAAGCAGCATCCACCACCAGCTGTACAGCCAGCTCCACTGCCTTGGTCTAGTAGGTTCCTCTACTACCTGCTTCTCATCTGCTGGATGGGTCGAGCAGTCTCGAGCCAAGAGTCCATGCCCGCCGCATGCATAACACTTACTGCTCCTCGTAGAGCTAGCTCTATTTCTGGTGCCTCACACAACTGAACATGTATCTCGAGGTCACCCACCTATTGGCCTAGTCCGCTTGGACTTCTGTGTCATCTCTCTGCTACCGGCTCCAGAAGACTCCACTACGGTAAAAAATCATTGCGAAGAGAGAAATATATCTAGAGCCCATATAGAGCGTAGAGTTGCTGGTACAAACTCTGCCCAGAAAATACCCTCGAAATCTCTCCAAGTGAGGGTCGCCTCATCATAAAACTGGAGCATCAGGCTCTACCACTTCACAACTACTCCCTGAAGAAGACTAACAACTAGGTACACCATCAAGTCAGTCGGTGTCCCAACTGTGTGGAAAACTCATGCTACACCCTCCAGCCAGTACTCAGCTATCTGAAAATCTGTCTCGCCTCGAAACCTCGTAGGCCTCAGTCGCTGTAACTCATTAAATGCACTCAAGCGACGTGCACTCTCCACTGGTGCCTCAACTGGAAGAGGGCCCTGTACTGAGGCCTCATCGCTCAGAGGCCTGTCAGTATCTACAACTCTTGGGGATCTAGCCGGTCATCCGCAGGGAGGCATCCTGAAAGAAACAGATGTGGCACAGTAAAAGACTATACCTGGTGAGCTGACCTGGTTTGCGATGACTGAGAGGAAAAATTTCTAAAACACACATTCCATCAGTGTTTTTGTGCACTGAGTCGGGAATCAGAAGTCAGAGTCTTGGTGTTTGGATACGTCGGCCACCTGCACCAACACTGGACTCCTTGAACTGAAAAACACACTTCTTACCCTTAACATTACTTCTTCACAGAAAGTAAATATCAGATTCCTATGTTCTGTAGTAGAACCGACGTCCTCTGATACCAATTTGTCATGACCTGTCCCTCAAGGCCCGTATCGTGACTACCCCAAGCCCGACTTCCATAGGCCAGGGGCTCATGACTAGCAACAAAGACATATTTCCCTAAAAACTAGGAATGAATTGCCTTTATAAAACATAACACACACAACTAGAGTACAAGAAGAATCAAACACTAAGTAAAGAAGTATAAAAAGTGTGCTGAAAGTAAAAAGGGATCAGAAATACAAGCCCAACAAAAAGGTACAACTACAAATGAAAGAATGTACAACTGAAAAGACAAACAATTGGAAGATGGAAACAGCTCATGGATCATCCTCTGTGTTCCTACATGAAGGTTAGGTACATATGTCCTCCTCAGCACTCCACAACTATCGGTACGCTCTGTGTTCCATCACGTCAAGTTTCCACCTCCGGGTACCGTCCAGTTCTTGTACACTCTACCTCGGTTAGCACTGTCTGTCGTCTGCATCCAACACAATGAGGTGTGGGAATAGCCTGTGCAGGGGTGAGTATAATGATACTCAGTAGGGACCCCGATACCCACAAGGTCTCTGTCACACACGGTTTTTTTTTCTGTCTTTGTATTCATCCGGCCCATTCCCAGTTTTAACAACTGAATTTGTTTCTTTTATAACTCTTTTTTTTTCATCCTTTTTCACCCAATAAACTTCCCACTTATCCTATACTGATATATTAAAATTTATTTATCCTTTTGGACCCATTATAAATTCATAAGCCAGGCGAATTTGGGTCACTTATTTAGGTATTGGGCCGGTCCATGGGCCCATTTCCTGTTTTAAAAAACATAATTTGTTTCATTTATATCTTTTTCAATTGTTTTTCTTTTTCGGTGATTCCACCTCCCACCCGAAGCCAATATCCCTATCCTCACCCCCAATATCGTTTTCACCACTTTGGAGCTCATATTGGTCGCGTATTAGGGAGAATGTTCTCTGGTTTCCTCAAAACTTCCAGAATTGAGAAGGTAACTTGTTTCACCCATAACTCATTAAATTAGTACTCTTTTGGCCACCAATTTTCTTTCCCTGGTTATTACAGATCTTAGTAGTATCTCCATGAATTTTCAAGCCATTAACTTCCCTCTAGGGTTGCAGATCTAATGGAATACGAAGAGTTTTCTAGGGTGAAAGGTGAGATTCCTTCTCCTTTCTCCTTCCTCTTCCCCCTCCTTTCATTATTTCATGGTTTTATATTGTACCCTAGTCTTGATAGACCTAGGGTTTTGTTATACCATGTTTTTTGATGGGTTTTATGTTTGTTTAGGTCTGGTATTTATAGTTTTAGGGTTTATAAACCCGCGGCGGGTGATTTCGGGTGTGCGTTTCAATTACACCAAAGATTTGAGGTAGGCTACCCCATGCACATGACTTTATTATTTAAGTTTCATCCTTTTATTATATTTAAAACCAGATATATATGTTTATTATTTTTTTTCATCCTTTAGATAATTTTATTGGTGTTCAAAGTGGTTGTTTAATCATTGGTTTGTGAACGGTAGTGTTGTTTTGTCATGAAAGTTCTCAACAAGTGTTTGTTTAAATGTTCTGTTATCTTTTTCAAATATTTTGTGAGTTTTATAATCTGTTCTATGGTATTTTTAACATGTTACATTATCTTGAATGAAAATATGGCTTTAAATTGGTGTTTTATTTCTTTTCATGTACATAAAATAAATTGTTTTGTTTAAAAAGGGCATGTCATGTGTTCGGTAAATTGCCCGGTTGGCTTTTATGTGTGATGTGTGATTTAAAAGTTATTTGATTGGATTTATAAAGGAATTGGAAGAATTATAAATGTTATTTTTGGGTACTTATATTTATTTCCAATTTGGATTTGTTTTTACAAACAAGTGGGTTTTGATTTACAACATATTTTGGCCCGAGTTGCCCAAAAATGGACCGTTTCACATCTTTATGAAAATGGTTGTGTTTTGAATATTTAACCTAAGTATTATAAGAGATTTATGAATGAGGTTTACTGATGTAAATTATGTTTATACAGATCCTTAATAAAATTAAAATTCATACCTTCATCAAAGGTTAGTTTTGAGAAAATGTTTAAAGGCCCATTTGGCATTTCCTAATGAAGGAGTGTTTTACTTGTATATAACAAGTTGTGAAATTGGGATTGTTTTATGGTACATTAAATGATTTTATTAAATGTTTATTGGGCTGCCAAATATGATTTGGTTTGGTTATGATGTGTGTTTATAATTTAAAGAGTGTTTTTGAAAGAGTTTTATGTGCAAATCCTCAATACACTTCATGAAATTGTTTTACCGAAATATTTAGCGGTTTGTTGATTAGTGTAAGAAATGTGAAGAATGATTATGGGATGTTTGTGTTTTTATGGTTTTGGAATGGAATGGGGATGTGAAATGTGTATTTGATAATATGTGTAACTTGATTGAGCACTAAAGGGAATCCCGAGTATCTAGGTGGGCGGACGTGTACTAGTATGCTAGTGATTCTGTGGGGGTTGGCCCCTGTTTCACGTAGCAAGTTTGACGATGACAACACTAACTAAACTATGATGATGTTGATGATTGGGGACCACTAGGTTTTGGGTATGTTCCCTACTAGTGGCTCGTGCACGAGAACAGATATTTATTATGGTTACTTTCACCGAGATACGAGGTAACTGGGGCTCACAACTAACTAGTGCCTAGGGGTATTCCTGTGACTAGTGCTCATTGGCTATTTTGTACTCACCGTCGGCATACGGTGTGTTTGGTTGGTAAATTCAGTAGTATGTGTTATTTATTTGAATGTTAAAATTATTTAAAGCAGCCCTCTGGAAAACTATTTTCATTTTGAAGTTTCACCTCCTTGAAAATAATTGTTACTTGCATTTTTGTTTATTAAACATGCATGTTTTTGTCTGATAATTATTATAGAATGGAACCTCATTTGAAAACCATAATTTCAAATCTTCAATTTAAAACTATAAATCTATGTTTCTTTTATTTTAAAGTAATGTGCATTGGGAATAGAATATCGGGCTAACCTACTGAGTTTTAATACTCACGCCTATAGTCTTCTTTTTTTTAGCCCTTGTGCAGGTTTCATCTTTAGTTCGATCACCTTGGGAGACTTTTTATCATTGTGTTGGAGAGTGACCAGAAGTGTCACATGGAGTTATTTTTTTCATCGGAATTGTTCAGTTGAGTTTTTGGTTTTGTTCTAATTTTAGTTTCTTGTATAAATAATATTTAGTTCAATTTTTATATAAATTCATTTTGGGCTGTCCGTTTATTTCCGCTGTTTGTTTGATTGTTTATATATGGGAGAAATCGTTCCCTTGTGTACTCTATTGATGCCCTTGGTGCTTGTCACCATCCCAGGAGGATTGGGAACGCCTCTCGGGACTTGTCGCGGGCTGGCCTGGGTGACCGGTTTAGGGTCGACTCGGGCTGGTTCGTGACAGTCTCACTAAATCTATCAAAGAAAAACCACAAAAAAGATCTCAATAGATAACCTTTACTTAAGTATATTCCCATATATATACTTAAGTCATCATGTAACCCATCTCAATCATGAGGAAAACAAAGAGGTCATTGACTCAGCTCAAACCATGATTTTCATTATTGAAACCAAAACTGTTGTAGAACTCCTCCTATGTCGAGTAAAATGGCCTTGTCGCGACTCTGAGGCGATAATTACTAACCGTAAACTGCTGAGGTACTCCTCCAATCGAGTACCACGTGTCTGCTTCCAAACTGGGTGCTCCTCCGCTGTGGGTCTGCCGCCAAACCAGGCACTCCCCCCAATAGCCGTCAGAGGTACTCCTTCTGTCGAGTACCACAGGTCTGCTTCCAAACTAGGCACTTCGTCTACCGTGGGTCTGCCTGCAAACTGGGCACTCCATCCACTGGGCTAGTCGAATCACTTCGAGTCGAATTGGTCAAGCAGTCGTCAGGTATACATCTACTAGGTCTCCGTACTCTGCATGCTCGTCTCCGGGAGGATCCGCTCCACGAGCTACTGGTCAATAATCCAAGTGTCATGAAGTCTCACGTAGAAGTATCACAAAGGACTATCACATCAAAGGGGTCTCAGCGCAATAGACGGCGCGACAATCGCATGCCCGGTCTGTTAGTTATTAGCCTTTTTGTCCCGGGGGCCCAGTTAGTTTCGTGTTCGAACCAACCCGACCGAATCTCAACTATACCCTAAACTCCCATGGTGTATTGTCAAAGGAAATGTTTCTCAACGAGATTACCAATGCCGCTGACGTTTCTTCAAACGGACGTCCAGTATTAGAGTTATTGGCTTTTCCGTTCCAGGGCCCTGGTTGGTTTCTAAGCTAATCCAACCCGACCATACTCCAACTCCATCCAAAACTCAGGTGGAGTATGAAAATACAACCATATCATCATATGGAATCCAACATAATTGACGGAACGTCAATCAGACGTCCGGTCCTTCTGTTATAATCATTTCCGCTTCGAGGGCCCAGTTGGTTTTGGGTTCAAACCAACCCTGCCATACCCAAACATTGCCAAAACCTTTAGTGTAATATACCTAAACAACCATCTCGATCTGAGGAATCTAACACAACTGATGGTGCATGGATTAGATATCGGTAGTTCAGGTTATGGGAATTTAACCAAAAAAGGTCCCAAAAGGGGGGTCTGGGCTCGGTCTGACCCGGCCCAACCCACCCTGGGACGACACGAATCGGAGCGACCTGACCCGGGTCCGGGTCCGGACCAACTAGCATGGACCGGCTTGCGGCTGGTGTGGTAAGGCTAGGCGCGGCCTGGCCCGACGGGGTACGACTGGCGGCCGACGGAGCAGGGGGGCGTGGCCTCCCCTGGATCCCGGGTGGGGCTGGATTCTTTCCACCGCCGTCGCACCCGGGGCTGCGGCGGATCTTCCGCTGGCGGCCGGCCGACACCGGCCACCACCTCTGGTCTTCGGTGACCCACGCCGCCGCGGACTTCCTCGTGCCATTAGAGTCATTCTGAGTGTCAGTTTTAGCTCCTGCCTGCGCCTACGACCCTCTCGGGTTCTTTTCTTCACTATGACGGCCTAAAAACATCATTGCCTTTCCATTCACCCATCGCCAAGCAATCCACGCAACAAGAACAATATGGCTCTGGGTCCGAACATGTGTGTTATCCCATAACCACCACATTAGAGGCTCAAACAATTATTCAATAAATAAACACCCATGCTCGAGGGTATAAATCACATAAATGAATGTTATACAGAAAATTCCCCTACCTCAAAGTTCACCGTTCATTGAGGATATCGCGAAAAGTTGGACGTCGATTCTTTGATGTCGTCACAAGGGAGGAGATGAAGGTGTTGATGATCATTGTTGTTCATCTCTCCCGCAATGTGCCTTCGATCCCAGCTCGAGCGTCGTTCGTTGGAGTGCACCTAAAGAAGAAGTTTCATTGGTGACTTCGTGTTCTTCGAATCGTAGAGAGTTCTTCATTGAGTACGAAATCTGTTCTTCGTTGGAAGAAGACTCTCCCTCTTCTCCTCCTTTTCCATATCATTGCACAAAGAAAACATGCACCAAATCCCAAAATAATAGCTTGGCTATTATTTTATTCCCACACATACGTTTGAAAAATTAGAAGAGCCATTCAATTAATTTCTCATTAATTTTGTGTGTGTTGGAAAATTCATGGGTGGGAGGTGCAGAGGCCCCACCATAAAAAATGAGGGGAGGTGGAGAGTTTAAAAGTTAAGGGGGAGTTTTCAAATCAATGAATATGAGATTAAAGGGGAGTTGTAAGGTTGGGGGTTCGTATGGGCCCTACCTCACAAATATCCTCTCATGGGAGGTTATGTGGGTGAGGGCCCCACCAACAAACTCCCCCTTATATGATATAACCAACACTCAAAATAAAATTGGGTGCAACAAAATTTTTATTTAATTTAAGATTAAACTCAAAAATATAACTTCGAACCCCCATAAAACGCAACTGTGGTAAAGGTACCCTTAAGAGAATACCGGCGCCTCGAGTTCAACAGTGTCATTGGATTTCAATTCCGAGCACCGGTTCAAAACATAGAAAAACTCGCACGTACGTTTACTGAACGTAACCGAAAAAAACATCAGAAAATGATTTTGGGGACACCGGGCCTCGGAATCAGGCGCCGTCAGAAACTGCGGGCTCGTAAAATTCCAAAGAATTAAGAAAAAAAAATCCTTGAAATTTTCGGTTCTTTACACAAGCATGGGGTTTTTGTGGACTTGATGAATATGTCTTTCAATCCCTATTTGGATTATTTTTTATTCTAATTTTTTTGTGAAATATTGGTGTATTCATGTACTCATAACAATAGTGATAAACACAGTCAAATAATTTTGAATATTCTAAGAGAGAATTACCTTTATGGTAATATTTCTATGTTACACATATTTATTAAAAAAAGTTCACATCTTGGGACATATTATCTTAGAATTAATATTATATTTTTCCTTGATAAGGTGAGTGATATAGAGTAATAGTATAAACCCAAGAACATGTTTGATACAACAAGTTTCTTAGGGATGGATGGATATTACATGCATATCATACAATACTTCACCATGCCTAATGTTTTTGGAGAAACTCTCTAATGGGTTAGCACTTTATAGTGTATATATACCAAAAGAGCCTCAAATATATTTGTATATAGTGTAAATTAAATCTTAGACAACTAATATCTACTGAATAACTTTAATTATTCTATTTATAGTTTTTCTAACTGCCTGGAAATAGTGATGTGGTGGCTGATGCTCTGATCTAAAATACTCTATAAAAATACTATACAAGAAGCCAGTGATGAAAAGAAATTGAAAACATTATTTTTTGAGAATCATCTTGTTTTTGTGGAGTGTTATGAGAAGTTTTTTCTAACATCATTAGAAGTTACCTCTTTACTCCTTGATAATATAAATTGTAGGAAGTTATTGGATCATAAATTATTGATTCACTTTGAGATTATTTTGGGAGAGTTCCACCAATGGATTGGTCTACAAATAGAGATGACATCCGACATATACATGAGGGTGTTAGGGTTCTTAACGATATGAGAGAGGAACCGATTCTTGATTCCCATACTTCTCAGCATGCAACTCTTCTTGGAATATCGTATATGTATCGAGATATATGATTCCAATATTGTTGGACTAGGATAAAACTTTTAATAGAATGCTTTATCAGTATTTGTTCCAAAAATCAGATGGTGAAGGAGGAGAAACAGTGACCTAATGGCATGATAAAACTATTTATGGTCCCAGAATAGAAATATGAAGTTATTTCTATGAATTTTGTATTCGGCTTCCCACGGTCACCTTATGGTAGAAACACAGTTTGGGTAGTCATGGATCGAGTGAAAAAAGATATCCCACATCCTTCCTATCACATATACATTATCAATTAATGAGTTGAGAATAATGTATGATTGTGAAATTATATGGTTGCACTAGGTCCATCTTACTATCATATCAGTTAGAGAAGTTCATTTCACATCGAGGTTTTATAAGGGTTTTAGAGAGCTATGGGTACAGAAGAACTTATGAGAACATCTTTTCAACCTCAATCCAATGGCTAGTTTGAATGGATGATATAGGTGTTATAATTCATGCTTTGAGCTTGTGTCATTGATTTATATTGATCATGGGAGAAATATATCCCTCTATCTGAGTTCTACTACACTAGTAGCATTATGGAATTTATTCAGATGTCTCTCTACGAGGCCTTCTATGGTAGGCCATGGAATTTATCCCTATTCTAGTTAATGGTAGGAGTGGAAACACTAATAGGTCCTAATCTCATTCAAGAGATATAGTATTTGGTTTATTTGATCATAAAGCACATGTATAATACTTGTTATAGATAGAAATCATATGCTGATCTTTTCAATAAACTCTTGAGTTCAAGGTTAGGGATCATGTTTTATATGGGTATTTTCTAGGCCTGGTAATATATGGATATCGAGGAAACAATAGTTTTTTCTTCACTGTGTATGGCCATTTGAGATGATTGAAATATTCAGTCCAGTAGTATATCAGTTTCTGTTATCTCATATGCTCCCTTCCCTGGATGGTGTCATCCCCATTTGAATGATTCACAGTTATCATGCTGACTATCAAATAATTTTGATCCTGAGGAAGTTGTGTTTGGTGAAGCCAATTCTTTTGAAGGGTATCCAAAATGAATCTTTGAAAAAAATGTTATCTGATTCCAGTTTTTCCCTTTATTATGGGTGCAATGGAAGCACATTCGTCTATAAGATGATACTTAGGGTGTGGGATACCGACGTATGTTCTTAGTGGATGGAGTTTCTATGAGACATTTTTTTCCATTCCCTTAAAAGGTGAACTCAAGGATAAGTTCCTTTAAAGGGTTATGACTTTAAGAACCATAATTTTTTTAGGTAGGGATTCTTTTGGTTTCTAGTTTAACTATTGTTCATGTTATTTTTTGTCCCAGTCCCTAAGAGGGGCCATTGGCTGGTTGGGTAGTTTATGTAAATGAAGAGTAAGGAGGCATGTAGGTTGGATAGAGGAAAATTACACATCATGTAATTTAGATACATGAACTATATAAATAAGATTATGTGTAATGGTCTTACTAGAAACATTCAAGTCATATAAAGGGGTTTTCTCTAGGAGGAAGACCACAAGCTTTACACTACATGTAAATTCTTTTGGAACCATGGATATTATTTTCAATAATTAGAGTATGGTTTGTGTTTGTTTTCAATCCTTATTGGAAGTTCAAAAGGTTTTTCAGTAAAGTGATCATGTAATTTATATAGAAAACAGTACCGAAGGTCGCGTCATTTCCCAGTGTTTTCCAAATTTTTGGGCCTGAAAATTGGGAAATGGGAAAATGTGTGTTTTATGAAGGATCATGCATGAAAAAGGGTAGGTGTGTTGGTAACATGCGTGCAAGGTTTGTTTCGGGATCAGATCATTGAAAAATGGTAATGGAATGAGTTGCGTGACATATCAAAGTGTTGCACAAAAAACATGGATTGCACGCTAAATTGGTTTTGCATGAAATAGTGAATGTAGGTTGGTTTCCTCATAAAAAAGGTGTTTTAGGATCAGAATGATGAAAAATGTAAGAGGCATGAGGTTCCCAAAAAATCAAGAGAACTACATGAGAAATGATTTTCGCATGAAAAAGGATTGTGCACAGAATGATAGTTTTGCATGACAAGGTGGGGTTTTGTGTGCTGGGGTCGGTGATGCCTATAAATAAGAAGTGACCCCCCTCATTCGGCATTAAAGAAAGAGTTATATAAGATCCGAGTTCTGATGTGTGTAAAAGGTGTGCATAAAGGGAGTTTCACAAAAAAATTTAATATGCGTGAAAATGTAGACGTTGTGGGTAAGAATTGATGTTGCGTGTAAATGTTGAAGGTGCAAGAAAAAAGTATATGATGCATGTAAAATTTTCATATGTGCGTAGATGTCTATGTTGTGAGAAAAATTCAATGCCAAGAGTAAAAATTGAGGTTTTGTGTAAAAGTTGAGGCTACAGGTAAAAGTGAAGGTTGTGCGTAAATGGGGTTGGTGCGCGAAATAAATTCCACATGAAATTCAAGTATTTCCCAAAAAATTGAGATCTTTCATGAAAAGGGTATGTGTTGTGTGAAATCATCATTTTAACCTGTTTTCATATCTAAATATCCGGTTTAGTGGTTTTGTGCCTTCTAGTGCATATTTTTTGGACTTCGATGCACGTAATGTCTTGTGATGAACAAAGACAAAGACTTCAATGAAAATCTATTGAGGAGACCTTCACGTCTATAAACTGAGTGGGACTTCACCAAAGGTAGTGAGTTAGGGGGAGTCAATGAGAGTGACATAAGGGATGCAGTGAGTGTTCCCTGAACATCTGTAAAGGGATTATGTCAGACATAATGTGACTATGACAAAAACATGTAATCTATAAACAAGTGACGATTAGTGGATTTAGGTACGATTGAAACGCTGTCGGTGTATTCTCCATAGACGTGGCCCATTGTGGTGAACCGAGTAAAGGTGCTATGTCAACTCCTTTCATTTTTTTGACATATTTAACAAGTTCCTACCAACTTTGGATTAAGATCCACAACATTAAAAATAATGTCTAATAATATAAATCAATTGTCCTAGTTAATTTTAATAGAATGGTAATTGGTTTCATGTAAATATCCCACCATTTAATGTTTATGAATTGTAAATTAATGAACCTAAAATTTGAATTTGGAATTAATGTATTAAATGGTTGCATTTTCTTGATATCATTGTCACAAAGTGTGAAAGGTAATGAAATGAACCTATTAAATTGATAAATGGAATGATTATTATAGAGGATAAATTCAATAATTAATTATGTATAAATTTCCTACTGTGTATAGAAATTTGTATCATTATAGAAGTGGCTAGACTTGAGTCAAACTTGGGTTCTCGAGGGAATTCTTTTAGCACCCATATGATACCATTCAGATTCGAGGAGCTGGTTTCTGAGGGAGAGTCCCACCATGGGACGTAGTCCTTATCTAGGTAAAGATTACCAAAATGATGTTGTAAGATCCATTCAATATCTCAATGATATTATGTTTCCTTTGACACACTCTATGTACCCAACATAATTACTTTGGACATGTGGTTCCATAGATTCACTACATTGGGCCCAGTCATGATTAGTATATTTTACCTTGGATGAGATCCTTCGACTTTGTTAGAATCATTTATAGTGTCATTCCTTGGATGATTCCCTTGGACTACACTTAAACATGTTATATCTAGGCTGCATGTAAATACTGAGTTAGATTTACCCTTTATGACAAATATTCCTGGGTTATTTCCCCTGATTCTCTTTTACTATTATCATCATCATAGGATGCCTTGGTGTTTTTTTATAAATTCTTTACTATTATCACCATTATAGTATGAATTGGTTTCTACCTTAGATCAAATTACTTATCTCTAACATATATATTATGGTGGAAAATTATTATAAACTGTAACTTAAATAATTAATTGATAACATGTTTAGGAACTGGGTAAGGATGAAGTAGGTATCGTAGTATTTAAATTATTGTATTGTCTTTAAATCATTTTTTTTACCCCCAAAATATTTAAATTTATATTAAAACACTCGATTTTATAGATTAAATTGGTGGTGGACTAATGATGGTTTATCACACACCTTATCCATGCCACCATTGGTACCTTGGAAGTCTACAAGTATGATAGTATTTATAGGGGGAAGAATTCAGCATTTGACATCTGATCTTACAAGCTTTCTTTATGATGGATATTGGCAGTAGATGACCAGGCCAGTTCCTAGGATGCTTGGATATGGTATTGGATTCCTTTTTATAATTTTGTACAATATTTGGTTCCTTATACCATGTATAAATGTTTTTTAAATTAATATATACATGAAATACATTATCATCATTTTTATAAAATACAGCATACATATTTAATTATTATATTCATATAGAATGCTTATTCTTATTTTCACAGCTTATTCACTAATATCATTATTATGTTATTTATCTATTATTTTATATCTATTTTACTCCACTAGGAAATAGGAGAATAGTCTCCCGACAGAGACTACCATGGACCTCCTTTCTAGTCCATAGACTTTGGAATTTAAATATACACGTTTGAGGCCGTGTGGCCCACCATCATGGGGATCCACTAGGTGATACCCGGGTCGAGCTGTCATAAATTTTAATTAGAGGGTTTTATTTTCGTAATTTACTATTTTGAGATAATTGAAAAGTGATTAGAAACACTATTGGACTTGTTTATATGCCATTTTTGGGTATAGCTGAACCACATTTGGGGTAAATGATATGTTTCTTGAAATAAGAATTGTTGTTATATATTTTTGTTAATATTGTAAATATACTTACACTATTGGGTGACTCACATGTTATATTATGGATGTTATTATAATCATGATTGAGGAATTAATTTTTATCATTGTCCTAATGAAATGAGGGAAATGAAGCCTCAATCATGAAAAATTATAGGCACCAAGAAATCACATGCCATGAATATACCATTCCATATAGGTTCATTTCACTATTTTCATTTTCTGGTATTGCCTATGATTATTGAGTGATCCATACTTGATATAAATGATCATGCTGCTAACATCTTACAAAAGGAAATGGAATTGGTTATTTAAAGTATGCACATTAATAAAAATAGTGTTTTCCAGTAAATGTTGATAGAGGAATTTTAAATAGATGGTTTCTACTGATGTAATCCATGTACCTTTTGATACTTGAGGTACTCTTTAGATATGATTGAATGACTACCAGTTTCAACTTAAAAGGTGTATGATCCCCTATTAATTGGAAGAGGTAATTTAATGAGTCAATCCAACATATATTACACATTACATTCTAAAATCAAATGTATATGTGGTTAAATAGAAATTAAATGGTGCTGATCTTAGTGAAAATGTGCACATTACCTTATTCAATAATATTAGTGATCCATTTTTTTCAAGACGTGATAGATTCATAGAAGAAAATTAAAATATAAAATATAATTCTTTATTGTAATAAAATTATTATTTTTTCTATTAACTAAAGTGAAAATTTGTGATTTAGACTTCACCTACCTGAAACCCCATAAATAAATGCTTATACACTAACCAATACCCTACACTTCTATGTGGGTGGTTGGGGTATTATAACTTGTCTGGTGAGCCGTTATTTTTATGACCATGTTCCACAAGTGCTTATATCTATTATCACTCTTGATTTAAGTAATGTTCATGGAATTTTCGGATCTACAACACTATGATATCCTCAAGTCATGCTCCAAGATGGTCGAAATGAACACCCTCTGAATATCATGGGCCCGAAACCTCTTGTCTTACGACTCGGAGTGCCACCTTATTATCTAACTTCTTTAACTAATCTGGGAAATGACACAATTTTTTGTGAGAGTTTCCAATTTCTAATGTATTTTATGTGTGGTTCTCTAATACCTACACCGACTATGGTTGATCTAAATCATGAGTTCTAGTAGAAACATTCTCCTATCTTTTCGGGGAATAATGGTCTATAGGCTGCTATGTCTGGGATTATGGCCACCTTATCTTTAATTTATCATTTAGAGACACCTCTAGAGAGGAGAGTCATGTTTTCCACTTACATGTTGTGTGATTCATCCCAATGATGATGGGATATGATTACCCATGTTTTCATCATTGGGGAATGGTCTGGGGCAACGTTCAGACTACATTCTATGATTAGAATTACCTTCAGATACTGAGAGCTAATTGAGCAGAGAGTTTTTGAACCTGGAGAAGGGTTATAATCTCCTCATAAAATTTTCATCCCATTTTACAGAGTTGTACCACTTTCCTCCCCTTCTAGCTGGGGATGAGCAACCGCGTGCTAGACGCTTTAAGGATGGACTCAAGTATTCCATCTAAATATCTGTGAGAGGATTTTTTCTACCTAAAATTTTTGATATCAGTAAATAATTAAATATTATTGAGATATAAAATGGAAGTATATATTTCTAGGAACAAAGATTCTATTCTTAGGAAGGGTAGTATTTATTCTAGTTGTAGGAGAGTACCCTTGAGGTTTCTTGTCAGAGTAGTGGTGGATAGATTATCCACAATTGAAACTCTGTTATATTATATTAGTGTTGATGGTAGGGGAATTTGAACCTTAGTGTGATAGAGGATATATTTAATGATGTGATTGATTCAATATGGGAGATTATGGAATATCGTATTGGAACATTCCATTTTCTAGTGGAAGAGGATACACACTAGATCCACTTTCAAGAGTAGGGTCTGTTGCACCACATTAGGCGGGCAGTTGGGGTATCACCTGTAGGGATGGTTGAGGAAGTGGTAATTCCCATGATAGCTAGACATCAAGTTATCAGATCTAGTAATGTATACCTGCTTAGTGTAGACCATATGTATCATAGGGATTTAGATCAGATCAGTTTCATGTTTTGCATCTGATAATCGGGGATACGAGTGAATGAAAAACTATAGTACGATGAATAATCATAGTATCCACTACTATTATATATATATTATTCCACATTCGTTTTAAAAATTACCTTATCTATTTATCAATCATGTAAATTCTGGTGTCAAAAATTTAGTACTATTTTGGAGTGATGACCCTAGATACTCTGCTCAGTGTGCGATCCATGGGAATATGCCAATGAAGGGACTGAACCCCTTAGGTTGGTAGTAATCAATTTTTATGGGAGCTCTTCATACTCATTAGGGAGTGATTCAATTTTATTCTTGTAAAGGATTGGTTGGTTCTATATCACTCATATTTGGACTGATATTTCCGCGAGGTATCATTAACATCAATAGAGTGTGGTTGTTTCATTCACAAGGATGAGTGAAATTTCCATGATGGTAGAGTTAGACTATAGTATCTTCAGCTTGGTGGACTAGCCACCAAAATTTGTAGAATTTTTGGTATGGAAAATGGAATACATCTGATAGATTTTTCTCCCATATTAGACCGTTTCAAGGATCTCTTTACCAAAAAGATTTATAGATTACCACTAGAGAGATAGGTTGATTTTATGATCGATCTCATTCCATGATAAGATCCAGTTTCCATCCATCTATATATGATTATACCTACTGAGCCCCAGAAGATTAAGAGACTATTGGAATATTTAGATTCTTATGATTTTATCCAACTCAGTACTTCTCATTGGGGATAACCTTGTATTTATACTAATAATGTGGTAGAGAATCTTTATTTATGTGTATATTTCTGATGGTTGAACCATATTATAGTTAAGAACCAGTATCCACTACTTTATATAGTTGATATCTTTGACCAGATCTAAGGAGCTAGGATGATTTCGAAGAGCATCCTAAGATCAGGCTATCATAAGGTGTAAGTCAGGCCTTCATATATACCACATATGACTTTCTATAGTTGGTACCATTTATATGAGTATCTAATTATACCATTCAGTCTTATGAATGTTCCCAAATTTTTTCAAGATTTGATGAATAAGGGTTTCTATCCCTATTTGGATTCATTTGTCCGGATCCTTTTTGATGAAATCATGGTGTATTTGAAAACTCATAGAAACCATTATAAACACGTTAAAATAATTTTGAATATGACGAGAGAGTATCATATTTATGCTAAAATTTTTATTTTCCACTTATGGATCACAAAATTCCCCTACTTGTGTCATATTATATTAGAATAATGTGTACCTATTGTCCCAGAGAATCAAGTTCTGTAGCATCCTGAGATTAGAATAAGAACTTGTTTGATATATGGATTTTGTTGAGACTAGATTATGAATATATGGGTTTAATATAGAAATTATCATGCCTCAATTCACCCCTTTGTGGTCTTAAAAATAAGGGTGTGATGTTATTATTGTTAGAAGCATGGAAAAAATACTTTTAAGACCAAATGGGTAGGGCTGTTTTAGCACCTATTGTATTTACTCTAGATTATGGAAGAGGATATACAGTTTTTTGTGATGCATCAGGCATTGGCCTTGGTGCAGTGTGGATACAGGAAGGTGGAGTTATAGCCTATGTGTCTCATTAGTAGTGGCCCCATGAGAGAAAATATATAACACATGACATTATGCTAAATACCATTGTCTAAGACTTACATTACTAGAGAAACTATCCTATGGATGAGTAATTTATTGTGTATATTAACCAAAACAACGTAAAATATATCTTTACACAATGTGACTTGAACCTCAGAAAATTAATATGGTTCAAATACATTTAGTCTTTTGACATTGAGATTGCCTATATGTACAGAAATTTAAATGCAATGTCTGATACACTAAGACAAAAAACACAGGCACATTCCATACATGAAGCTATCTATAACAACCCTAATGTTTATTTCACATTAATAATTGATTTATTAAATAAAATTACACTTAATAAAACCCAGAAGAGTGGAAAATATTTTGTATTTGTGAAATTGTTAAATAAAAAAACATCTTTAACATGGTATACACAAACATTAATGAAAACTTCCTTAACAAGATTTATTGAAAACTTATTTAACAAGCCCAAAAATATCCATAGTTCTTAAAACGACATGGGATAACCTTATAAAATAAACAAGAAAGGTGTGAGATATAAAGAAGTATAATGGAATAAGAGTGGAAAATTTGATACATGTCAGACAATATGAATATCAACGAGGAACAAAAAGAACTTCAATAATAAGGCATGATATAGCATGATAATCATAACAAGGGAAATGTCGAAACAAATTAAAACCCTATAACATGAATTTCAGCCAGGATAAACTCCCAAGACTTCATGGTGGAATATGTATATAAAGGAATCAGGTACACCCCTATCCCAATATTATGTATCACGATAATACACATTACCCAATGCTTTGGAGTACTATCTAGGTGCACCCATCAGAATCATTTCATTCTCTTTGTTAAGTGTGCCACATAGATCATACAAGATGGAGTCATTGATCACCATATTTTATTAAATAATGATGGAATATGGATTAAATATTCATAAATACCCATTCAATATGTTTATGTCCATAATGTTGAGTACGCTTGATAGAATAATAGTCACGGTATTCACTATACAATTGTTTTGGGATAGAAAGTCATTGTGAAATTTTTTCAGCATAACAACGTTACATAAAAATTTTAAAAATTAGTTTATAAGATATAAAGTGGACTTTAGTTATATTTAAATAAAATATGATGTAATAGGTACATGGAAAAGAATATCCCAACATTATAAATTTTGGAATAGAAGGTATAAGGTAATGATTAAAGATGAATAGAGAGAATAATCCTTATGAAATTTTGGCATGGTAACATGTGTACATAAAGGATCATGTCAAGATTAATAAGAGTAATAAAAAGATATAATCATTTATACAGAAAATGGAAAGTATGGGGAGTATATAATATCATATAACATCATAATTAAATGAATATTAAAATAGATAACATAAAAAGAGTGTCAGATAAAAGAGTAGAGTGAAAGATCCCTTATAGATTTTTTACTTAGAAAATATTAGGTAAGGGTCAAAATAATAGATGATAAATGACCTCTGATTAATCTAAAATCAATTAGATAATAAGGTAATGATGATAAATTAATGGAATCATATAAAATCAAAATTGAGAAGACTGATTTCAATGATTGTGCTTGAATTAAATGGAGGATAGAAATGTGAGGATCCCTTGACTGTGTAACTCCAAAGGGTTGGGAAGGGCTTCTCGAAAGCTTGGGGGTTCCTTGGGAGGACTCTAGGTATTGGAGGGAAGAGTTTGGACATGTTGTAATGAGATTGAGTGAATATAAATGGGATATTTTTTGGGTTTATATTGGAAAAGAGGGCTATTAGTTTATTATTTGGATTTTTTCTTATACAAAATAAAATATCAAAAAAAACAAACTAAACCATGGGGGTCACCCATGGTTTTTAAAAAATGGGAGTAGTTTTGTCATTATAGAAGGTTAATAAGTTGAAATTATAAAAATATTACCCTTAGTGATGTGGAGATGAGTCACAATCTTCAAGTAATTATTTTAAAATCCTAAAATATATTATAAGTCTTGGAGGATTCATAATAGATTTAAGAAATAAATCAATAAAACGTAAAATAAAATTATTTTGAAAAGAAAACTATTTTTTCATGCATCATATTTTTATTATTCGTTAAAACAGTTTTGGGTCATTTCAATGTCATAAAACCCAAATAATATTTATATGGTATTTAATTTTTACCCGAAAATTCGATCTTCTCTAAAAAATTCTAAAAAATTCACCATCGTTTAATTTAAATATCTTGATTGAAAAAATAATTTTATTTTTATCTCAATAATTATCTAAATATATGAATTTTAAATTTCAAAATAATAACTGACATTTATTGAAAATGTTGGTTTTTTTTGACAATAATAGTTTTCTAAGCCTTAGAAAAATCACATTTGACTAGGTAAAAATTAGGTGATCATTTATATTTTAAAAAAATTATTTTATAAGAATAATTTGTGAAAATATTATTTAGTTTTTAGAAATCTATTAATTCATAAATTCATTAATGTAATTTTAATTTCAACAAAACAATAAAAATTTTTCTTTATAAAAATAATTTACAATGTAACTATAATAGGATTGGAATATATTAATTATTATATACAAAATAATTTATATAATCATATTTATAGTGTCATGTTACATATCCCTTTATTACACCAGAAAAATAACTATGGGTAAGGTTCACGATGGTGGGAATTTCATGGGGTAGTTCGGTGAACATGGATTGGTCTTCAATATCATTGGGCTTGAACTTCTCTCGTAAATGGTTTCACTCAGGATTATGTTGTTGGATCGTAGCTTGGTCTCGGTCATGGGAAAGCCCTAGAAATTCTATCTTCCCTGGAATCTTTGATAAATGGACTTCATATTGTACAATACTACTGGTTGAGGTCGTCACTTCCTTTATATGCTACAATTTAATTAGTTAAAACCATATATGTATAATAATAATGTATTCTCTATTCAATGAATATATTATAATGATAATGATACTTAAAAGTATTTTAAATCCAATTTGAATAATAATAAAAAAACAAGTGAATTTGTTTTCTATAACAATATTATATAATAAGGCATGTATTAAAATAAAAAGGGGAATTTTATTTATAATAGTTTGGGTCATTACAATCTCCCCCCCTTAAGAAATTTCACCCCCGATATTTTTATTTCCCACACTAAAATTGATGATGGTAACTCTACTTCATCACTTCCTATGGTTATAATCTTTCTTCATCAAACTTTTGGTTTCCCCACTACACTTTGAGTTGGGGAATTTTTTTATTTCATAGAACTTTCTCTCTACGATCTAAGATCTTCACTAGTTTCTCCATATAGGAAAGAAAATTGTTCATTGGTAACACCTATAGATTTATTACATGTGAGGGGTATGGTGTGTACTTTCTTAAGGGGGATAAATGTAATACATCATGTAATTGAGATAGGCTCTATGTGAGTGCTAGTCAATATGCCACCTCTCTGATGTGATCAAGGATCTCAAATGGGCTGATGTACCTTGGAATAAACTTTACCTTATTCAAAAATCACATCACTTAATTACAGGAAGCTATGTGGAGGAATACTACATCTTCAACATAAAACTATAGGTCTCATTCATGATTGGTAGCATAGATATTCCACTGACTCTATGTAGCTTTGATGTGTGGTTGAATAGTTTTACAATTTCCACAATTTCCTCAAACATTCCAAGACCTAATAGTTTGTGTTCCAAAAAATTGTTCCAACATGTAGGTGTTCTGTACCTCTTCCCATAAAGGTCTTTATAGTGATCCATTTGTATGCTCTAGTGGAAGCTATTTTTGTTAGAATAATTTACCCGAGGAAGGTGTTGGTCACATCCTACTGTTAATTAAATTGAGAATGCTATAAACATGTATTGATGTGTATGGATAGTCATGTTAGATTTTCAATTAGTTTGTGGTTGATAAGTTGTACTAAAGTTCAACATAGTGTTTAGATAATTCTAGAGACTTTTCCAAAACTAATATGTAATGCTTTGATCTTGACCAGACATTATTGATAGTGTTACTGGAAGCAACCTCACCGATTATCTGATTTATATTCATGCAAGTTTATCAAGGGATGATTCCTATCAAATCACAATAATTTGTGCGATATTTGTAAGAGGATCCACAACAAAAAAATAGCATTGTTTCCGTTTAATGTCTTTGTAATTCTAGTGATAATGTCCATGGTATTTTTTTCCCATTTCCATGTTAGTATAGGTAATGGTTTCATCATCCCCTTAGACATTATACTTTCAACCTTCACTTACTGACATACCAGGTACATTAATATATATTCAACAATATCCTTCTCTATGTTGTTCCATCAATAGTGCACTCAGATATCTCAATACATATTGGTTTTTCCTAGGTTAATGAATAAAATCGAACTCTGTGAATCATCTAATAGCTATATCTTTTACTTTGGATTTTATGGAACACATAGTCTTACCGAAAATATCACAATTTATTCTTAATAAACAATTAAATCTGAATATTTCTCTCCTATTATAGTTTTCACTTTATTATAAAATTCCACAACATCTTTTAGGGAATCCTTTAACCTTTAATGAAGAGTAAGTTGAGAAATCATTTGTGAAATGATTAATGATGTTTCTTCCATTATGATTCCCATGTCAATCATCTTCAATTCAAAGATGATTGGACCCTTCTCAATTCCCATCAATGATAAAAGTTTTGGTTCCTTTCCACTTAGAGAATCCACCACATTATTCTCATTACCAGGATGGTAGTTAAATGAGAATTTATAGTCCTTGATCTACTCTAACCATCTTCATTGGTGCATATTAATATCTTTCTATGTAAATATTTATTTTATGATATTTTTACGAGTATATATCGCACACTTCTCCCCAAAGAGACAATGTAACCATATTTTCATCACAAATATCAAAGATTACAACTCCATATCATTTGTGGGATAGTTTTTCTCCTGAAAATTTATCTACATTGAGGCATAGGCAATGAATGTTTAATTATGCTTTGATATAAAACCCAATACATTTTTCAAAGAGTCACTAAAAACTAAAAAAATTCACCAATTATGGGTAGTGTGAGAATTGGGGTAGTGATAAGCCTCATTTTTAAATCCTTGAATACTTATTCACATTCATCCTTTCATTAAAACTTGACTCTCTTCCAAGTTATCTTGGTAAGAGTTTTTGAAAATCTTTTAAACTTTCTCAGAAATCAGTGTTAATACCATGCTAACCCAAGACAAATTTGGATATATATCATAAATATTAGCCTCGACCATCCTTCAATTTCTTTTTTATTTGATAGATCAGATATCCCATAGCTTGTGAGGATATTCCCCATGAATGAGACTTCCATCAACCAGAACTCACACTTTTTAAATGTGGCATAAAGATCCCCCTTTCATAAGGTCTTTATCATAGTGTTCAAATTCTACTGATTCTTCCCCTCACATTTAGATTATATTAGGATATCATCTATAAAGACTAAATTTTTTTGAGGTAATTTCTAAAGACTGTATTCATAAAATCTATGAATACTGTTGGTGAATTAGTGAGACTTAATGGAATCACTGTGAACTCATAGTGCCCATACCTGGGATGAAAAGTGGTTTTGGGGATATCGTCTTTCTCCACCGGTACTTGATAATAATTCGATTGAAGAACAACCATGGAAAATTACTATTCTCAATGAAGTTAATTGAACACGTCATCAATCCATGGTAGATGATAGTTATTCTTTATCAAAATCTTTTTGATATCATGTTAATCCATAAAAAGGTGCATCTACCCATCTTTCTCTTGATGAATAGAAATTGTGCACCCCATGGTGAAGAAACTAGAAATTTAAACCCTTTATCTATATTCCCTTATAGTTTATTATTTAGCTCTAAATTTTACTAAAAAATGATCTTATATATAGTATTTGACATTAGTAATTCCCCATGATTATGATTGCTTGAAAATTCAACATCCCATCTAGGTGGAAGACCAAGAAATACCTTAGAAAATGTATCAGTGTATTCTCTCACAATAGGTATGCATTTAAGGATGATCCATTACTTAGAATCAATCATTTGATCTATATATGATTTCTCATTGGGATATAATATCCTATCTTGAGATTATGGTATTCAAGAAGATGCATCCTTCTCCTTTCTCTTATACAGAATCAGGGGACGATTCTACATTCATAGAGTGATTTCATTCTCAATGTAATTTATGTTGGCTCTATATAGGGAAATAAAATACTTTCCAAAAACTGCATAAAATTCAACCAAAGGTAGTATGATAAGGGTCATTGGGAAGTTCAGTTTACAAATTGGGACAAAAGAGGAGTTATATACATGGGATGCATTAATTTCCTCAGTTTCTGTTCTCACTTACATATCAACTTCCATGATTTGTGGTGGTCAATGAATTGTTCTACTAAACTTTCATGATATGAAAGATTGCATAGAACCAGAATAAAAAAGTAAGTTCTCAATTGTTGAATGAACATCTAGCATAAAAATTACCACTTCATTTTTGAGGTTCGCATTAATGGAAGTGATTGAAAAACCTCTCCCTTTCTACCTTAGAGGTTATTGGTTTCCTGAAGAAACCCTTGGTTTAGGTAATTGATTTGAAAATTACCAAAGTTACATGTAATAGTAGAAGTGAACAATGTGTTTAGGGTTGAATAGAGAATTCATTTCCTTCATCCCATTATAAGGATAAACTTTTCAATAAATATTATATAGGTTTCCTTTCTTCCAACCCATAAAGAATTTCTTCACCCCCCTTAGAAAATTCCAAGGGAGCTTCCTTCCACACCATTGATAACTGGGATTTGGAAATTTATTAGCTCCATTTGATTTTTCCATCAGACTGCTAGTGTGAAACTCCACTTTACACTTCATATCCCTATCATACCCTTGGGATTCAACAATCCACATCTTGAATTTCAACGAATATCAAAACAAATTCTCATAGATATCAATGTCACAAATTTCTAAGGATTTTTGAAGTTTAGGTTTGATCCCATCAAAGAACTAATAAAAATTTCATTGGGTATAATGACAAAACTAGAAGTATATCATGCAAGACATTTTGTGTTTTTATCATATCCCCTAGAATATTTTAGTTAATTTTTCTTGAGGGAGAGGAAATCCAATTCCATTTTAAGTTAGAGGGTGCAAGGAAAATAATAATCAGAAAAGATTTTCCATAATTCCTTGAAATCCATGGCTTTAATATATTCCTTAGCTTTTATATTAAATATCAATATCCACCAATGTTCAAATTATCCCTACATATGATAAGATGGAGGGAGAACCATCTCTTTTTTATAACATTGAAGGATGGAGAAGATCTTCTTGATGGAGTTGATCTATTTTTCTGTGATTAAGGGATCAAATGATCCATTGAATGTGGTAGGCCATTGTTGCATGGATATCTCAATTAAGGCTTGTTCTATCTTAAACGTGTTCGTGAGCTCATCATGATCCATGTTTTGATTTAGATAATGAGTCGTCTGAGAGAGTATCATGCTATATTTTATGATTCCTACTTCCATCAGATTGGGTATTTAATGATCCTCACTGGGATTCTATCCTACCTGAACACCCAAACTGGTCCGTGACATGGACGGAAAGGTGTTCCTGATCCCCACAGGTTGGAAACTAGTGACGTGCATCCAAAAAATACAGGGGAACAATTTTATCCCAACGAAAAACTAGGATAAAATATAGAAACTGAACTCGCAAATAAAAACAAAAGATCATAACTATATACACAACTGGTATAATTATAAAATAAAATAGAATAAGTAAAAATAAAATACTAAACTGAAGAAGAAAATATAACAAAAACTGAATCATGCTACCACGATAACCATGTGACCTCCTATTCACCACAAACCACAAAACTAAACTGCTCCTCAACGATCCCACAAACCACAAAACTTAGCAACAATCTAACATGGTAAATAGATCATGTCTACTAACACTGATTGGTACAAGTAGGCTGAGAGATACACATCTCAGTAGGAAAACACTAAAGAATATATGTAATTGTTTTCGCAAAAAAAATTCCATTAATAGTATATTGAAATAAATTTGTTAAAAAATAGATTTTTCTCATTTTTATAAACAACACTTCCTTTAATTCTTAAAACAAACAACACTACATTTCTAGTTTAAAAAGATGAGTTAACCAGTTTAACATAAAATTATAAATAAGGGGTTATATGGATATTATAAATATAAATCAGTAGTATAAATAAAACTATGTGCATAAAAATAAAACAATAAATTATAAAATGTAACCATGACCTTATACTAAACACTTATAGAGAAACCCCTGGACATACTCAGTCTGGAACAACCAACTAGAGTATGGTGAAGCCATATAGTCAATAACCACTGGCCAACCTAAACTAACCAATAATGTTAGACAACCCTATGGGCCTATCAGTGATCTAGGGGTACTAACCCATATAATCAGGGGTGGAAAAAACCCTCACTCAATCATCTAAAAGACACCCAGGAAACCTTGGTAAAAATAATACTTTTTAAGTAGGTGGTCCACACACATGTGAATCACCTCGGCTTCCGTCACAACAATTTCCTACCCCAAACAGTGGAAGAACCTATATGATAACTCACAAGGGGAAATCCCCAATAGGTGTTCCCATCATATAAAAAACCAATTACAAGTGTTGACCAGACCGTCACATCACATAAGCTGTTAAACAATTTCACAACTCATCGTATGTTTCTAACTAAGAATTTAAGATTTAAAAACCATAATTCACTTTTCAGATCAATTTAGAATTCTAGTTTAAAAAAACACAACAGACATAAAAAGGTCCAAACAGACCATCATGTCAGACAAAAATTCAATTATTTATTTAAAAACATATAATATTTCCAAATGATCCATTAACATTACACACCCAAATAAATATTTCCAAAAACAAATCAAAATACATTACCAGACAATATGAAAACCCACATTCAGTAAGCATTTTCCAAATTGGCCTTTACACCATTATTCACCCAACAAGACCTCTCAATTTACAAATGGGACATTATCCTTTCCCAAACACTCACCAAAACACATTTCAAGGACAACCAGGTGAAACAATAAGGAACCCATTTAGAATTATATTTTCAAATCTCTAGAAGCAACACTTTCCCTCATTTGGAAGATATTGAACCATAATGTGAAAAAAGAAATTGAGGTAATGAGAAACTTATAAGGGGAATGTGTTTTAGAGTTCCATCTTCATATGAATGCACATCTATGCGTTCACCTTGTAAACCAATTTATGTGCCAACAACTAATGGAAAGATCAATGTTTTATTGAATCCTTTTAAAAATTAATTTTTAGAACACCAATTTCCCTTTCACTAAACTCAATAATCCCACATAATAGTGAAACTTAAACAACCCCTTTTCAATGCGTATCCACTACAATTCTCAATCCATATAAACTAATTTTTCAAAAAAAATATATAACCACAAAAAAGAAATTTAATAAAATATCTTTAAGTGAAAACGTCATCCAAACAACCAAATTTATCTATTAAAAAAATTTTAATTTAATCAAACCCATTTCGTATAAATTCACATAGGCATAAACAATGAATCACTTGAGAAAACTATTTTTAACAATTCCTAAAAATTATTTATCACTATAATAAACGAACTAGTTTAATTATGAAGGTGTTAATCATATTTAAAAATTAATATATAGAAACCAAGCATCAATAAGATCTATAAAAAAGGATTAACATGGAAACACCTACCTCACTGGTGTGCAAATATGAAAAAACCATTGAAGAAGAGATATCTAATCTCCATGAAACCTTAACACACCATAGATTAAAGGTAAGCATAACTCAAACATAAACCATAGCCATTAGGGTTCGAACAAGGTAGTAAAACCAAAATAATAACCAATTAATAAAGAGGGAAAAGAGAGAGGAGAGAAAATGGATAAAAAAACCTAAAAAACTCACCATGGATTTAAGGGAAGCATCCATGGAGGAGGAACTAAGGATAGGGGACTAGGGGGGCCATTAATGCACCAAAAAATCCTTGGTTATAGGGGTACAATTAAAAGTTAATGGGAATAATTGGTAGAATAGGGTTTTCAATATTTAATAATCTGGCATGAACGCATAGTTTGGCCACACAGTTTACCAAACTATGCGCCAACCATGCGAAGGACACATCCCATGGGAGGACCAACCACATGAATAAATGACATGGTTTGTGAGGGTGAGAGAAAATGATGTGGTAGCTTCTACCAACTACTAGACCTACCACATCACAAGACCACATAGTTTGTGTGACCTTACATAAACCATGAGGTAACTTCTCTCCCAAAGCATGAATGGCCACACAAGTTCTGGGGCTGACGACATGGTTTCTACAAACCACACAGTTCCCGTTCACTTTCAAAAATCAACCCAAGACTTCCAAAATTGAATTTTTTAACCAAAAATTACACCTAAACCTCAACCGAAAAGATTAAAGATCAATAAATTAACAAAAAAAGAAGTATCCTAGGTCTGGGTGTGATAGGGTATATCACTAGGACCATCATCACGTTGACTATAGAATTAATTGTATACCTAATTTCTCATATATTCGACCATTGAATATAATAAAAGTAAAATTATGGGTGATTATTTTAAATAATTAAACACAAAAGAGGAATTCAATAATATTAAAGGGATAACTTATAAACTATATTTATCTTATTAACTTATGAGTTTCTAGACTTCAATCAATGTTATCCATTATCTATTTTGTAACATATATTCTTATGGGGTTTTCCCCTTATTAATAGTTCTTAATGAGCTTATGAATTTACAAATGAATATCCCACATTCATTTTAAACTAGGTGCACAGTAAGGCCCAATTTTATGTACCTAGTTACCCTGAGTCTCGCCTAGAACACCTTATAAGAGTTGTTACTCCTAGGTACATTTGTTCCAGAACTACATCCACTTTTAGTATCTAGACATGGATGTATATTTTTGATAAACCATTTAATCTATAATTACCAAAATATTGGGATGTTTCCTTATAGTTTGGCTAATCCTTAAGGGTTTCAGTAGAGCTCTCTAATCATAGTCCCAAAAATAACTAAACCATTCCTCTGAAAACAACTATAACAACCCTTTTCATTATTTAACATTAATACTTGGTTTATTACATAAAATTAAAATTAAAATATTAAAAATTACCTATATGTATGTTAATTTTGAAAATTATGTGAATGATATTAAATAATGAACAAGTGATACAAAAACATTATTTAAAACATTCTTAACATTCTTTATTGAAAACTTTTTTACATGTTCAAAATACTCCTTCAAACATAAAGTTTCATGTGTTAACCTCATGATATACCATATAAAGGTATTATATATAAATCCTAATAAGTGAATAAACATGGAATGAGTGACACATTTCAGAAAATAGGTATATAAATGAGGAAAAGAAGGAACATGACTAATATTTCATGATATTTCATGATAATCATAACATGGGAAATGTGTAAACAATCTAAAACTGTGAAACATGAACATAGGTCAAGAATAAACCACCAATAATTCATTGTGGAAAATAACCATAAAGTAATAAGGTACACCCTTATCCAAAACTGATGTATCATGATACAAAAAATTACCCAATGTATCAGAGCACTATCTAGGCACTCCAATCATAATCATTTCATTCTCATGATTATGTGTTCCACATAGATCATATGAGATGGATTAATTCATCATAATTTTTTATTCAGAAGTCAAGGAATGTGGATTACATACCTGTAAGTACCCAATCAATAAGTATATGTTCATTAAGGTGAATAACCTTGATAGAATAATGGGTATTTTTTCCACTACACAATAGTTTTGGCATGGAAAATTGTGGTGGAATTTTGGCTGCATGAGGAAATTACATAAAAAGTCAAAAAATGGTTGATGATAGACAAAGGGGTATTTCATTATTTGGAAATAAAATGGGAGGTAATAGTGAAACGGTAAAGTATATCCCAACCTTATAAATTTGGAAATTGAAGGGATAATATAATAAAGAAACATGAATTGAGAAAATAATCCTTAGGAAATTTCAACATGGTAATGGGTCTACATAAAGGATCATGAGATGATTAATGAGTGGTAAAGGAATATGTAATCATTTATAAATCAAAAGGAAAATAAGGGGAATATAGAATATCAGATCACATCAAAAGAGAATTAAATTTAAAGGATATTACATAAAAGGATTTCCTGATAAAAGAGGAGAGTGGATGATCCCTTTAAAAATTTCATCAAAGTAATGACATAGGTATGGGTCCAAATGATAGAGCATAAATGATCTCTAATTAATATAAAAAATTGGGATGTAATGGAATTATTAAAAGTAAATTAAATTATAACTAATTGAAATTGAAAAGACTAATTTCAATGAATCTTCTTTAATTGAGGGGAGGATTATAAGGTGAGGATCCCTACATGAGTGTGTGACTTCAAAGGCTGGGGGTGATTATTAATGTCAAGGGGGGTATCATAAAAGGAATCTAGTGAGTGTATGGTAGATTTGTTACATTCACAAAGAAGTTTTAGTGATGGGAAATTAGATCTTGAGTTGGTTTATATAGGAAAATAGGGAATTTCATTATTATTTTTGTTTTGGAATCTACATTATAAAATAACAAAACCATAAACAGTCCCATGGTTTATTCACATTGATTCATCCAAAGGAGAGTAGTTTTGTTTATTTTATTTGGAAAAGGGCCAAAATTATAAAAATTTTACCCTTGGTTATGGGGAGGTGAGTCTCACTCTTAATGGAATTATTTTCAAATACTAAAACATATTATAAGTCTTAAAGGGTTCATAATGGATTTACAAAAAAAATAAAATAAAATAAAATAAAATTTATTTTAAAGGGAAAACATATATTGGTTTTTGGATCCTATTTTTATTATTTATTACCACATTTTTAGGTCATTGAGATGTTATAAAACTCATAGTATTTCTATATAGTATATAATTTTACCCAAAACATTGACCATATCATAAAATTATATTAAAAATTCATCGTTGGATAATTTCGACAGCTTGATTCCAAAAAATAATATTTATTTTATCTAAATAATTTTATAAATATGTGAATTTTCACTCGGAAAAAAATAAACAACATTTATTGAAAATGATATGTTTTTTATAGTAACAATTTTAAAACCCTTATAAAAATTACATTTGACTTCAAAAAAATTATATTATTAGTTATATTTAATAATAATTATCTTATAATAATATTATTTTAAAATATATTTTATTTTTAAAAATCATTTAATTCATAAATTCATTAATTAAATTTTACTAGTAACCAAAAAATAAAAATAACGCTTTATAAAAATTATTTACAATATAATAATAATTGAATGAAAATATATTCATTATTATATTTAAAAAATGTACACAATCAGGTTTCTTGGGTCTGGATAAATACACCTTTAATACACTAGAAAAATCCATAAGGGTTTTTTGAGAGATGGTGGGACATTCATGGGGTGGTTCGACGAAGATGGTTTAGACCGTGATCTCAAAAAGGTTGAACTTATCCTATAAACAGTTTCTCTCATACATTAGTTTTTAGATATATTCTTAGGATTGGTCATGGAAAAATACCAAAATTTCAATCTCTCCCAGAAGCTCTGATAAACTGGCTTCATAGGGTACGATCATACTAGTTGAGGCGATCAATTTATTTGTATGTGACAATTGGATTTGTTAGAACCCCATATTTCTACTAATATTGTATTCAATATTATAGGACTCTTTTATCATGAACAATTATATGTAATAGTCTCTTAAAGGAAATAATAATAATAAGAAAAAAAAAGTTCATGCGTTTTATATATCTATATTATACAATAATAAATTTAATAAAATGAATAGTGGAATTTTATTTTTAATAGTTTGAGTCATTACTCCAACAATGAATTAAAATTGGTGGTTTTTTTCTAAGATCCATATGAAGTTTCATGTGATTCATGAAGAGTTTTTTCTTACATCCTTAGCAATCACCTCTTTACGTCTTGATGGGGTGAAGTGTATGATGTTTGTAGATCATGAAGGATTGGTTTTTTGGGAGAGTATTTCTGGTGAAGATCTACCTTCAAATTGGTCTATTGATGGAGACGATATCCTACATATACAAAGAGGTGTTTGGGTTCCTATAGGTATGAATGAAGAAATGATGCACGAGTCCCAAAATTCCCATTGGGCTATTCATCTTTGAATATCTAAGATGAATTGAGATATATGATGCTAGTGTTGGTTTCTTGGGATGAAATGATAGATGTAAGGCCTTATCTCGAGGTTTCTCACCTATCAGTAGGTGGAGGCAGATCACCTGTGGCATTATAGATTTTTCCAATCAGTTCAAGTCCTATAATGTAGACAAGAAGTTTTTTCTTTGGATTTTATAGTTGTATAAGTGAGGTCTCTTTTGGGTAGTGATGCAGTGTGGGTAGTAATGGATGAATTAACCAAGGTAGCATATTTACTTCCTATATGGGATACTTTCTCAGTTGATGAGTTGGGAAGAATTAATTTATATGAGATTATATGGTTAAAAAAGGTGCCTTGTACTATCATTTTATATAGAGAAAATTATTTCACATTGAGGTTCTAGAATAGGTTACAGATAGCTATGGGTACACTTGTACTTTTGAGAACATCTTTTCACCCAAAGACAAATGGCCAATTAGAATGTATGTCAGTGGTTTAAGAGGACATGAAACAAGAATGTGTCCTTGATTTTAGTGGCTATTGGGAGAATCATATCCCTCTCTTCGACTTCTCCAATAAAAATAAATTTCATGTGATGATTCTGATGGATCTTTAATATGACTTGCATGGTAGGATTTTCCGTTCACTCCTCTACTAGTGAGGGGAAAGAGATGAAGTTCTAATTGGTCTATGCATCATTTATGGAACTTATGATAAGGATTAGATTATTTTGAATCACATTTACAATAACTAGTATAGATCAAAATAGGATTCCAATCTCCATTGATGACTTTTAGAGTTCAAGGTTAGGGATCATGTTTCCCTATGGGTATCTCTTAGGCTTGGACATAGATTGATAAATAGGCATGGGAAGCTATCACATTGTTATATCATAATTTTTGAGATTATTAATAAATATGGGATGGAATCCTATAATTTCATATTACCTCATATTCTAGAAGACATGTTTTAGAAAGAATAAAAATATCTAAGGTTTCAATTTGTTAATGAAATGAGGTTTTTCAAATTAGTGGTATAATTTTTATCTACATATTTTAGTTTTGTTTCTTCTTCCACATCCCTCAAAAATTATTTGTCCATCATAACAAAATAAATCCAGCGTCCTATATATATTCATATTTTATTATATTATTTTCATTTTCTTTATCCATATCCTCTTCTATAAAATAAGAAACAAAATAATCATTCATGTATACGGTGGACTACTACCTTAGGAACCGATGTAATTCATTTTCCGTGACCTTATCTCGAAATACGTTATAATGACATAATTAATATTTATATATGATATTTATTAAATACATATCACAATTGAAAGATAATATATCACTTACCTTATTATGTTTCCCATATCTAGAAAATGATAATGTTCAGTATTCGTATGTCTAGACTGCCACCTCTATGAAGTGATGCGATTCATTTTTATCCTGAAATCACATGAATGATAAATAAAAGTATATTTAATGAAATTAAATGATATAAGTGATTTTACTATTACTATATGAAGTTAAAATAATATTTAAATTCTTTCCATAATCATCTTTGAAAGATGGAAATGTTACTTATGCATACATACAACCAACCATATCCATGACTGTAACATAGCTCATTTTTCATAACCATATTTAAAGGAAGTATTTAAAAGTATAATTAATGTATAAAATTTATAATAATATCATGATTATTAATATGTAGATGATGTAATTTTAATCTATTTGACTGTATTTATCCTACCAAATTCATTTTGGACTTCGGAATTGAATATCATCAAAATGTTCAATATGAACTAAAATGATTATGTAATTATTTATGTCATTTAAATTAGTGACATAAAAGAAAAAATAAACTCGAAAAATGTTATAGTAAATTATAAAATAAACTAATTTTATTGTTCAATAATATAAATATTGTATGTGATAAATCATACTCAAGGCAAGGGGTACTTTTCTTTAAAAACCTCATGTTAAAAGTTTTAGAGATTTGTTTTTTAAATATTGTTATTCCATATAATTATCTTCAAAAAAAGTTTTATAAAATTATTTTCTCATATTTAAAGACACTTATATCCATGATTAACTTTTAATAAATTGTTTGAATGGAATATTTTTTAAAATTTGAGAACTAGGTACTTTGTGAATTTTCCAACAAAAATACAGAATGAATGGTATTTTAAATTATTGTTGATTTTCCCACTATCAAGATGCCATAATTATTTGTAGTTTTCCATATAATGTTTCATATTTATGCTGGTATAAAATGGTTTCTTTATTGTGTGATTAGTTTTTATATTTTAAAAGTGGGTTTTAAGAGAAAGTGGTATTCTGATATCTAAAAGTGTATTTCACATGTTTTTAAAAGAGTTTTAAAGGTTTTTATTCCTGATATATCACTTAGAAATTATTTACAAATGGTTTATCCCCACTAAAGATAATGGGTGATCTAGTTATACCTATACATTGGTAGCACCCATATAGCATCGGGTTATCCCCTTATAGTTTATATAATGGGTTCATATAAATAACACTCCAATGCATTGGATTCTCCAAAGGTGGATGTGGAATGTATGGTTATTCCATTTATAAGACAAATTGTAAGAGTGGTATTATAATGATGTACCAAGACACCTACATGGCTTTTCTATGATTTATAATCATCCGTCATGGAAATTATTTTGACATAAAAAGCGTAACATACTGATTTTTTTAAATGAAAAATTTATCCCCTTTTTATATGAAAATGTATGTTTATAAGAAAACAATTTTAAAGGGTTTTCATGTATTCAATAGATTAACATATTTATTATATTTATGTATCTTACTATCTTTTTCACTCATACCATTATTTAATTTTTTTTAAATAGGGTTTAATGGAAGAATAAAGACAAAGATGAGATCATGAAGTAAATTGAAATAATTTTTCATGAAATGAATCTATGTTTTATTTTAAATGTATTATTCAGTTGGAAAAAGTATATTGAATATAAGTTTCCACTTTTAATTAATTATTTTATTATTTAATATTGTCTAATAATAATATAAAACCTTAAACCGAAAAGATCATCGGTATTCTAAGAATGTGAATTACAGTTAAAAAACAAAAGAATATATAATGCTTAGGTCCAGGTCATTATAGTTGGTATCATAGGATGGTTTAGTCCACATTGGAAATTATGATTTTTTTTTGAAAAAATGGATACCATTGGGGGGATTATAATTTTAAGGTTTATTGTAAGATCAATGTCATGGAAACCCCTTTTGAGGCTTTATGTTATGAAATTTTAATGTGACTAATGATATTTTTGGGGACATTTATTTTTTATTTAATTATGGGTTATTTAAATTTAAGAAAATATGTTTTATCATATACATAACCATGAGATTAGAAATTTCTTTCTTTCATAACAAATTAGATTTTTTTTGGTAAGTTCACTATAATTTTGAGGAGCCTTAACAGTTTATGATATACAGAATACTATGAGATTTTATTAGAGAAATAAATGATGAATTATCTTTTTGAAGCATACATAATTACACTATTTCATTATTATAATTAATGTGAGTTTTTAAAATATATTTGATATTATGTTATTAGGGAAATTACCTTTTGGTATGATACTTTAATAGTTATTGATATTATTTATAGATACATTTTAAATTTTTATTAGAAGACTATGTGATCAAATCCATCTAATTTTAATTTTTTAAATATTAGTATAGAATAATTTTGAGGAATTATCAGGATATTTATTTATTGAATTTCCTAGGTTTAATTTTGGGTATTAATATCAAATTCTGGAGACTACTAGTATGTTTTATTCTTTTGAATGTTTATACCGTATGAGGAATTATTTTATATTGTACTAATAATTTGTGGTTTTTGTAATTGTATAAAGTTAGGATCAATATATTTTTAATATAATTTTTATTTTTTTATCCATATAATTTTATTATAAATTTTTTGGAATGAAAAATTTACATTGAATACTCATATTTTACAGAAAATGATGAGATTGTGTAAGAAATTGATTAAAGAAGTAAATTCTAGTTGTCATTTAAGTATTTTTTTTCAAAGTTATTTGTATATATTGAAATATAATACATCATCATTAGGAGTTTTTTTTAAACAAACAAACTATTAATTCAATTTTTTTACTGAGTAATAAATGGATATTTAAACCATTAGAGATTTATGATTTTTTCATGGTTGAATTTCTCATGACCTTGTTGTCCCTTACTATATATCAGTATTTAAGAGTTAGTTTTCTCTTACATATCCATGTTTCCAAATTCAAAAAATTCATTCTTAAATTGAATCTTAGAATGTGTTATCTGAGGCCACCTCTATGATTTCATTTACTTGTTTTCAATAGAAATATTTATTAATCCATTTTACAATGTGGGTTTTGACCAATGATATTTTAACAATTCATAACCTGGTTACTGTTATTGAGTTCAAAAATGAAAGGAAGAAATTTTAAAATGGGGGAGGGGGGTGTAACAAAATAGTTAATGATAGAATCAGTTATTTTAATATTTATTAGTATTCCAAAATTGTGAAGTTATATTAATTAAAAATATATTAAGTACATCTTAATAGAAAACAAAATGGTTTTATTTAACTCATTTATTCTAACAATTAAAACATAAGTTTAATTTTAAAATATATATATTCAATTTGATAAAATTAATTTAAAATTTAAATATCAATTTTATATTAAAATGGTTTTTTAATTTTAAAAAAATATTGATTTTTATGAAATAGTGATAAATACTTATTTCTATTTAAAATCATATTTTATTTTAAAGTATTTAGAAGTTAAAATTACGTTTTGGATTGGATTGAAATTTGAATTAGTTCATTATGATTATATATAATTTAATTATGTTTTTAAAAGTATTTTAGACCTTAATTTACCATAAATACATATAATATTTTAAAATTCTATTTTTTTCGAAGAAGTATTTATCATTTCATTTTGTTGGTTTAATTTAAAATTAAATTCTAAAAATCTCAGGTTTTGAATTTTGAAAAATGTATTCCATATTTTGAGTCATTGGGTATAAATTTAGTATGTATACCATGATTAGTTTTACACAAGAGTAACAGTATCCTTATAAATTATATTATGACCAAAATAATGGGTAAATCAGGTCATTTAATTTAAAAATAAAATGAAAAGAACCATAAAATGACCTAAAAATTTAAATAAAATTTATTGGATGGGTATATATCAACCGTAATCATCCAAGGGTCAAATTAATGACCTTTTGGGGGGTCACACCCATCCCATTACCATTATTAATTTATTTTTCTTTGAGTCGGGTAGTTTGGGTCGAAACCTGACTTAAGATTTCAAGTTCTGTGTGTTTTGGTCTTGATTGCGTCCAACGCAACGCGGTCGAAGCTGTGCAGCCTCGCCTGGGTCGCCGCTTGACCTCGTCTGGTCCACTGCATGGCCTGCCAGGAGTTCAAGGCAGATAAAAATTACGCGATGATTAATAAACCCATAATGTAATGAAGGATTGAGACCGCGAGACTTAAGTGAGGCACTATTTTGAAACTGCACAACCTCACCTGGTCCATCGGGTAACCCGCCGATGTCCAATTAATTAAATGACTTTAATCAACAATGAATATATAAAATTAAGCGAGTTTTAAAATAGAAGTAAAACAAAATAATAAGAGTTAGATAAAAAATTAATTGATTTTTTACTGATAATAGTAATATTATTATTCAAGTTATTATTAATTATTATTGTGTATTATTATTATTTATACTAATGATGATAATTAAGTTACTCAATTTATTATTATTACTTGCATAAAGATATTAATATAATTACTAAAATTATTAATCATCATTCTTAATTATTCTCATTAAAATTGTTAACTTTCTATTTGACATTATCTTTTTAAGGATCTAAGTTTTATTAGGCTATTGTTTTTATTGTTATTATTATTTTTATAATTATTTTCTTTAATGTTTTAGTTTAAGAATAATGTTATTACTAATGTTAATATCAGTATTAGTTTTATTTTTTTTATCTATTATTTATTTTATTTCCCCCTTTTTGTTTAGGGTTTCATTTTTTTCTGTTTGTTTTCGGTACCCTCCTACCCAGGCCACCGCACCCCCCCTTCTTCCCCCATTCTCGTCGCGCTGCAGCTTCCTATTCAGCGCTGTCATACGCCCCACTTTCCGGACAAGCCACACCCTGAAACTCCCCAGCCGGCTTCCCCTCGTGTCATCGCCCCGACACCTTGTCCAGCCGGCTTGCATGCCCCTTCCACGCACCCCCCACGCCTCGCTCCATCTAGCCACTATCGTCCGTTGGCCTTCCCATCTCCAGCCTCCCCGACCAGCTACACACACCCATGCGGAACCCCCCATGGCACCCTGCCTATTCTCGGAAGAAAAATCGTAGCGCCGCACCTAGGTCCAGCCATCAGACCTCTCCTGCTTCCCCCTTCAGATAATTTTCCCTCTTATTATTTGAGTTTTATTTTATTTTATTTTTAATTTTTCCAGCGGGTATGAGTTCATATTCTAGGGTTATAACATGAAGTGTTTGATCCGAATTCGTGTTTTTGAGTTCACACAAGGTTCCTTGCGGTGAAAACGGCACACGATTAATGTTTCGCTCTAGAATTTGAAGATTTCGCATCCTTTTTCTGGAGTTTATACCCCCAAGGTATGTTCTTCTGCTCATAATTATTGCTTGATGAATTTATTTGCGTGTTTAATTAATTCAGAATATTATTTAGTTAGTTAGTAGGGTGCGAAGTGGTCTTATTTTATTCTTTGGAAATCTCACATGCATTGACTTGTTATTAATTTGTTCTTGTGATATTAGTGTAATTTTTTTGTAAACCCATGTAAAGCTGGTTTAGTTTTTTATAAATCCTTAAATTTTTAATTAAATGACATTTGTGGTGCAAATCTTGTTTCGATAATATCACGTCCTCTGTTTAGTTCTAATGTGGCCTTTTAAATAAAAAACAAATTTACCCTTAGTGAAAACATTATTGCATCGCTTGTTATCACTTGTGTTAAACTACTCAAACAGTCTCTTTTTAATTGGTGTAAGTGCTGTGGATTGAAATATTGATCTCGCGTTGTGTGTGTTTGGTTACGAAATAAGGTTTTGTTGGTTTTGTGTCAAAATTCATGCTCTTCTCTTCAAAAATTTGTTTATTAAAAAAATCTAAAATGTTTTATTAAATAGTTATTAAGGATGCAAGTTGTTTTAATTGGTTGTGTAAGAAATGCAGATTGGGTTTTGGAACATTTTAGTGTGCGTATTATTTCAAATGGCTTTTTGTGTGTGTGAATGGTGTTTTTTGGTGTGTGGGATGTCTTTCTTGGTTTGAGTGTATTATTATGACATGTGGCGTGAACTTTGAATTACCTAAGCACAAACGGGAAGCCTGGGTACTAGGTGGGTGTTCTAGACTAGTGTGCTAGTGATACGGGAGTGGCCTCGGCCCAGTTTCACTTAGCGGGATTGACGTTTACAACACTAACTTTGTAACGCACCGACCCCAGTTACCCAGAGTTGGTGCATTATTGCGTAAAATTGGCATGATCACAAAAGATCAAGTCTCGAAAGACAGATCAGTTTAGTAGCATTGGAAACACTAGATACATTCATAAATGTTACATTACATCATAAAGTGAAAAACTAAAATAACATAGTCTCCATAGTCCACACTCATATCCCCTTCAGACTATCCCTGCAGGTCAGTCATAAAATATTTCTTCACATCCTGAGAAAAATAAAACATTGAAAGGGGAGAGCTCAGATTCTCAGTAAGGATAACAATTTAGCGAAAGCTTTCATAAATAAACATAAACACTTAAGGCTATGTATAACTAAAACAATATCCTTTTAAACTTGAACTTCAACATCATATGGAAAAAGTAAAATGAGATAATTCCATTTACTTACTCATATGGATATTCTACTGGTTGAAAAATCACATGCAATATCAACAACCACTTTCATAATGATGGAATGCATAATTCCAGACTATCATAACCACATATCCAAGGACTCATGCCAAGACTAAAAATAAGATTTTGTCAAGGCCTCATGACAAGACACTAGTTTTTCTCATGAGACCTACCGATGCATCGAGGAGGTATAGCGGGCTCCACCCATCACTTATTAAGTCCAATGCATTCCTCATATGAATATATTTAAACATATCATAAACCATAACATAATCGTATCACATAAAACATGCATAAAAAAACATAATATTTTCACATTTCAATCACAAGATATCAATACAACACATTGATATAATAAAAACACTTTCAAAACCATTTTCAATAGCAAAATTAAAGAAAATTAAATCTTGGTATTTGTTTTTTATTTAAAAAAAGTTATGGCTTGTAAAGGAAGCCGAAATTCAAATAATGGTCATGGCGCCGGAGAAGTCATTGTCTCCACATACGTATGACAAAAAAACATTCCTTTTTGTCTTTTAGTAAAATTATTTGTATGAAAATATTTCTTTTGAATAAACATAAAAGTCAAAGGGGTTTATACACCGTATAAAAGAAAGTTGTGTATAAAACAAAATATGCCTCAATGAAAGGATATTGAGACGATGTCCCTTACAAAGACCATTTTTTAAATAAAATAGACCTATTATGCGTATTCACTATAAATACACAATATGGAAGTATAGATACAATATAGAAAATAATAATATCATGAAATAATTTGAAAGTAGGAGATTAACCCAAAGAATGGAAATTGGGATAAGAAGTTCCCTTACCTTGTGTCCGACTTGACTAGATCATTCTTTAATCTCCTGAATAATAAACTAGAGTTAATTTAGACTTTCTTAAGAACCTTTTTCATGTTCATTATTCCTTTTATATCACTTATTACCATGTTATGAACATTATGTAATTATTTATGTTAATAACGGTCGTTTTGTCGATCTTTGGTACTTGAGTCAAAAATAAACTTCTTATAATTACAAGTTGTTCATGTGGTGAAATATCCATTATACAAAGAATTATATTCATGATTTACATATCATATATATCATATATATCCAGTATATACATGCATTTATAATATTGCATAACATTTAGAGGTAAGAAATGAAATTCACCGTTCATGGAGACGGTAAGCCGTACGTACGCATGAATGCTACTTTCATTTCTATTTCATATTTAATGGAATGAAATTATAATTATATAAAGGTATAATATAATTCCAGTATAATATCATGTATAATATTAGTTACTCCATCCTTTATACATCCCACATATGGAATTAACGATTAAAATCACTTTGATGGGGCGGTAGTCTGCACTTCCTAAAATGAAATCATCGCGTTTACCCATAATGGAAATCATAAAGTTATGCCATAAATGAGAAATAAAGAGGCATAAGGAAAACATAAAAGTTATATATATATCATATATGAAAATATTGTTATCATAATGGCCACCATGAGAGGTATTAAAAGAATATTGAACAATCATCGTTTCGTGAGGCAGTAATTTGCCACCCACAGAAACAATATGTTCTTTAACCATTAGAAGAAGGTATGTGTAAGTGAAAATAAAATCCTTCTCATGACAAAATCCTAGTATATTTTAGATACTGGTGTTGTTAGAAAATAAAGGAATAAAAAGTGTTTAAGGGGTTGGAGAAATGAAATAAAACAAAAGAACATAAGAGAAGACATTACATTAAAATCGCGTAACTCTTTTTGATTTGAGCCAAAGGCTTCTTTGGGAAGACTTCTGCACAAAGTGAGGATTCTAGGAGTAAGAGAGGGAAGTTGGGAGAGTATTTGGGCAGAGTTTGGCTGAGCCAAATGGCTTGATGGTGTGGATAAGGTGGTAGATGTGGGGCGCCTTTTATAAGAGGAGAGGAGGGGAACTTTTGTAAGGTCATGAAATGTTACATTATTATGAAGTGATTTTCGGATTTCAAAGGTCCCACAATGATATATTTTGAGGATAAGGTGATAAGGGTTCTAAATATACCCATCCAATAAGTTTTTTACAAGTTTATGTCTTATATTTTACATCGTCTTTTCATTTCATTTAAATCGTTAATTAATGAGGTAATCGCTGCATCATCATCGTGTCATTAAAAATTTAATTTATTTAATGTCTAAAAATTTAAAAAAATATAATGATGTAGGAAATATTTTTAGATTTAAAATTAATATTTATTGTCTAAATTTTAACTTATATAACCCCATGTAAAAATTGCTTAAGTAAAACAACACATGTTTGTGACAATTTTATTTTTACTTTAAATAAAAAGTTATTAATGTCATTTTCTTACAAAAGTGGCTCCATGAGGTCCCCAAGTTGACCCATGGATTTTATTGGTCGTTCATGGCTCATCAAATAAAGTTAGTACAACTATAAAGGTAATTTAATATTTTTATGATATCATTTTTACCTTAAATATCACTAATTACCTTTAATCGTGATTAATAAAACCTAAAAGTTACTAATCACCAAAAAAATATTTTAATCCCATTAAACCAAATATTACTTTCTAATGACAACCATGTATGTCATGTTTTTGAAAATCAAATCACAGAAGTGGTAATGTTTCATTTACACGAAAATTATTTTTTAAACTACCACTTAGTGGTTTCACTATTCATAAAAATTGAAGTTTTTCAGAAAAATATCAAAAATTCACACTAATCTATATTCAGTATTCCGAATCCAAAAATGAAGTCCATTTTGAAATATAAAATCTATATAATTTCAAAAATTGGGTATTACTATTCATAACGGCTACTTTTATTGGTCGCGGTGTGTTAGAACTCGAGGTTGCGTACAAGAAACGCTGCTCTATTATTCAAAGAGAAGAGTAGCATGGAAGCTTGGGGTATTACATTCTCCCCTCCTTCAATAAATTTCATCCTCGAAATTTGAAATTTTTCTTTGAAAATAAAATGATGAAAATAGAAAATACCTTTGTGGAAAACCCACATCAGAAATAGGGTTAATAAAAATATAACTTTAAAAGAAAGAAAGAGAAGTACAAAGGTAACCCGAGATAGCCCATACTAGGATTCTATGAAAATATGGATATGGAAGAAAAACAAACCATCAAGGTCTAATGGAGAGTTATAGAAAAAAGGATTAGGAGAATTTTAACCACAAGAAAATAAAAAACCTGTGATTGGTTAAACGGCCATAGAATCCCCAGTTGGAAAAGTTAACCGACTACGTTTTTGTTTCTGTTACCTTTTATAAAGTTGAGGAATTTATTTTGGAGATTTACTAAGAACGTAAGGGAATATACATACTTTTCATGTAGACTTTCATTCTGTAAGAAATTTTTACCACGAACCCATCAACCACTCAAAAAGATAATAGAAATGAAAAATATTATATTTATCATAATAATACAAGGTTTTAAATATTAACACATACCATTTAGATTATGAAAACTATTTTGTAATAACCAGGGACTTCTTGTAGGCTAGTGGTAGGTAATAAAGGCCTGTCGCACTATGGTTGTGGGTTCGATTCCTACAGCTTTGTCCAACACGACGGGTTATCCACCAACCTGCAGGTTGTTCTTTTCCTAAAACTATAGTATTATAATATTCCAAAGATAATCTTCAGAAATGTTTTAACCTTATACAATACTATCCAAATTTCAACTTAATCCATTCCATCCTTTATAGTTATCTAATAAACCTCTGTCCAGACATTCTCTAAAAGGCCTCTAAATTACCAAATCAATTGTATCATCAGATTCATCAAACAAAGTAAATTTTTTCTTATTTTCACATAAAAAAATATGATTACCTTCATCATATTAAAACCTTAATTAAAAAAACAAGTACTATAGTACAATACTTATATATATCACATTATTCTTATAACCAGAATATAATCCTTGAGTCCAAAAGCACCAATACATTAATTATTCCACTTCAACTGCAGTAACAACATATGATTGTCCTTGATCCCTTTTCCTTTTCTGAGGTATGTTTCCCTGAAGCTTAGGACATTCATTTGCATAATGCCCCATTTCCCTACAATTGTTGCATTAAACATTGATAGCCTCTTCCTTTCCCTTACAATCACGAGCCTGGTGACCTTTTTCTCTACATTTATAACAAACTCCCATTCCTTTTAGGCAATTATCGGGGTGATTCTTCCCACAATTATCACATAATGGAAAATCCTTCTTTCCCTTTTCCCTTTATATTTCTCGTTTTTCACCGTTCTATTCTTCTCTTGCTTTACTTTATTGTCATAAGATTTAGAGAATTCCTTTTCGGTCTTGATAGCACATGAGAAAATATCTTCGTATGATGAGAAAGATTATGAGACTAAGGCTCAACGGAGAAATGGTTTTAACCCATCAAAAAAATGATCAATCTTACTTCTTGGGTTATGTATATAATCTGTAGTATGTCTTGCTAACCTTGTATAGTTGGCCTCATACTTTGCGACACTCTCATCCTCCTTTTGTCTCAGACTCAGAAATTGCCTTTCCATATCTGCTCGATGGTCATGAGGAATGTATTTTACTAAGAAAAGCTCTTTGAACTCCCTCCATTCCATATTCGATACATCATCATCTTCCTTTGTATATTGAATCAATGACCACCATTGATCAGCATATCCCGTGAGGCGGAAAGCTACCATGACTACTTTTTCCCTTTCACTACTCCCTAATGACTGAAATATTTTCTCTAGGGAAATTATCCATTACTTAGCTACTAAAGGATTAGTAATCCTATTGAATGTTGGTGGTTGTTTCCTAATGAAGCGGTCTAACATTGATCCTCCACGTTACGGATCTGGGTGCTCCATACGAGTAAGGTTATTATTCATAACCTGAGGGAGTTGTCCCAGTATGGTGATAAGTTGATCAGCACCGGTTGTATCTCCATCCCCACTATAATTATCTTGAGCAGGAGAGAAATCCCTACATGGAGTCTGTGCATTGATACAGTTTCCATTCCTCCCACTAGGCGCCATTTCTAAATAATGGCATAAACTAGATTAGTTTATGAATCAAAATACATAATTCCATACTTGTAAAACACTTTACATAAATTGATCTATAACCATAAAAATGTTTTCTTTTAGGAAGTATATACTCATAAACCCATCAAAATGGTTTGTAAAGAAAATGAGAATTATCCTAAGCATATCCCCCAGGAGTGTCGTAACCAAGAGTGCAGAAAGGCCCGTTGTTGTGCACTAGTTCTTGTTTGAGTCTAGCTCAAAGTGGTGTTTTCGGGTTTTACCCTTAGGTACATATCTTCTAGAGCCGCCTCTACCTGCTCGTATCCAGACAGGGATGTATTTCTCGGAAAACTCACAAAATCTCTATAATACCAAAATTATAGGAAGTTCTTCTATACTAATCCTCAAAATCTATCTTTAGGATATGTGCTCTAATCAGAGTTTTTCTAAATATAGATTCCAATGTTAGTACTAAACTTCCTCTGATACCAACTGTAACGCCCTGACCCCAGTTACCCAAAGTCAGTGCATTATTGCGTAACATTGACATTATTAGAAAAGATCATATCTCGGAAGACCGATTAGTTTAGTAGCCTTGTAAACACTAGATACATTCATAAATGTTACATTACATCATAAAGTGAAAAAATAAAATAAAATAGTCTGCATATTCCACACTCATATCCCCTTCAGACTATCCCTACAGGTCAGTCATAAAATATTTCTTCACATGCTGAGAAAAATAAAACATTGAAAGGGGTGAGTTCAGATGCTCAGTAAGGATAAAAATTTAGAGGAAGCTTTCATAAATAAACACAAACAATTAAGGCAATGTATAACTAAAACAAAAGCCTTTTAAAATTGAACTTCCACATAATATGGAAAAAGAAAATTGAGATAATTCCATTTACTTATTCACGTGGATATTCTACTGGTCGAATAATCACATGCAATATCAATAACCAATTTCATAATGATGGAATGCATAATTCCAGACTATCATAACCATGTAGACAAGGCCTCATACCAAGACTATAAATATGATTTTGTCAAGGCCTCATGCCAAGACACTAGTTTGTCTCATGAGACCTACAGATGCATCGAGGATCTATAGAAGGATCCACCCATCACTTATTAAGTCCAATACATTCCTCATATGACCAGGTTTAAACAATACATAAACCACAACATAATCGTATCACATAAAACATGCATAAAGGAAACACAATATTTTCACATTTCAATCAAAAGATATCAATACAACACATTTATATAATAAAAACACTTTCAAAACCATTTTCAATACCAAAATAGATGAAAATTAAATCTTGGTATTTATTTTTCATTTTAAAAAATTTATGGCTTGTAGAGGAAGCCAAATTTCAAATAATGGTCATGGAGGTGGAGAAGTCATTGTCGCCACATATTCACGACAAAAAAAACATTCCTTTTTGTCATTTAGTAAAACTCTTCGTATAAAAAGATTCGTTTTGAATAAATGTAAAATTCAAAGGGGTTTATACACCGTATAAAGGAAAGTTGTGTATAAAACATAATATGCCTCAATGAAAGGAGATTGAGATGAAGTCCATTACAAAGACCATTTTTAAATAAAATAGACCTATTATGTGTATTCACTATAAGTACAGAAAATGGAAGTACAGATACAAGATAGAATATAATAATATCATGAAATAATTTGAAATTAGGAGATTAACCCAAAAAATGGAAATTGGGTTAAGAAGTTCCCTTACATTGTGTCCGACTTGACTCGATCATTCTTTAATCTCCTGAATAAAATACTAGAGTTAATTTCTACTTTCTTAAGAACATTTTTCATGTTCATTATTCCTTTTATATCAATTATCACCATGTTATAAACATTATGTAATTATTTATGTTAATAATAGTTGTTTTATTGATCTTTGGTACTTGAGTCATAAATAAACTTCTTATAATTACAAGTTGTTCATGTGGTGAAATATCCATTATATACAAAATTATATTCATGGTTTAGATATCATATATATCATATATATCCAGTATATACTTTCCTTTATAATATTACATAACATTTCGAGGTAAGAAATGAAATGCACCGTTCCTGGAGCTGGTAAGCTGTACATATGCATGAATGCTACTTTCATTTCTATTTCATATTTAATGGAATGAAATTATAATTATATAAAGGTATAATATAATTCCAATATAATATCATGTATAATATTATTTACTCCATCCTTTATACATCCCACATATGGCATTAACTATTCAAATAACATTTTGGGGGCGGTAGTCCACACTTCCTAAAATGAAATCATCGCGTTTACCCATAATGTAAATCATAAAGGTATTCCATAAATGAAAACTAATTAAGAATAAGTAAAAAAATAAACATAATATCTATAATATATGAAAATAGTGTCATTATAATGGCCATCAGGAGAGGTGTTAAAAGAATATTGAACAATCATCATTTCGTGAGGCAGTAATTTGGCACCCACATAAACAGTATGTTCTTCAACCGTTAGACGAAGGTATGTGTAAGTGTAAATAATATTCTTCTCATTAAAACATCCTATTATATTTTAGATACTTTTTTTGTTAAAAAAGAAAGGAATTAAAAGAGTTTAAGGGGTTGGAGAACCAAAATAAATCAAATGAACATAAGAGAAGACATTACCTTAAAATCTAGTAACTATTTTTGATTTGAGCCAAAGGATTTCGTGGGAAGACTTCTAAACAAAGTGAGGCTTCTAGGAGTAATAGGGGGAAGTTGGAAGATTATTTGGGTAAGGGTTGGCCGAGTAAAATGGCTTGAAGGTGTGAATAATGTGGTAGAGGTGGGGGCCTTTTATAAGAGGAGAGGAGGGGCACTCTTGGAAGGTCATAAAATGTTACATTATTATGAAGTTGTTTTCGGATTTCAAAGGTACCAAAATAATATATTTCGAGTATAAGGTGATAAGGGTTCGAAATATACCCATCCAATAGGTGTTTGACAAGTGTAAGTCTTATATTTTACATTATCTTTTCATTTCATTTAAATCGTTAATTAATTAGGTAATCGTTGCATCATCATGGCGTCATTAAAAATTTAATTTATTTAATGTCTAAAAATTATAAAAAAATATCATGATGTAGGAAGTAGTTTTACCTTTATAATTAATATTTATAGTCGAAAAGTTAACTTATATAACCCCATGTTATAATTGTTTTAGTAAAACAACACATGTTTGTGACAATTTTATTTTTACTTTAAATAAAAAGTTATTAATGTCATTTTCTTACACAAGTGGCTCCATGGGGTACCCAAGTTACCCATGGATTGTCTTGGTTGGTCATGACTCATCCAATAAGGTTAGGACATGATTAAAGGTAATTTCATATTTTTATAATATCATTTTTACCTTAATTTTCACTAATTAACTTTAATCGCGATTAATAAAACTTAAAAGTTACTATTCACCAAAAAAATATTTTAATCCCATTGAACAACATTTTACTTTCTAATGAAAACCATGTGTGTCAGATCTTTGAAAATAAAATCACAGAAGTGTTAATGTTTCATTTACACGAAAAATTAGTTTTTATACCACTACTTAGTGGTTTCACTATTCATCAAAAATTAAAGTTTTTCAGAAAAATACCAAAAAATTACACTAAGCTATATCTGATATTCAGAATCCAAAAATGAAGTCCATATTGAAATATAAAATTTATATAATTTTAAAAAGTGGGTATTACTATTCATAACAGCTACTTTTATTGGTCGCGGTGTGTTAGAACTCGCGGTTGCGTACAACACACGTTTGGTTGTCTATTTCAAATTTTAGTTTATTTATATGGTTAGTTGTTTTTGTGTCTTTTATTTCGGGTAAAATAATTCCCATGTGTTAGTTTTGATACCCGGGTAGTAGTGCCTGCCCGTGGGGATCGGGAACCCCCTTCGGGCCTTGTCGCGGACCGCATCGGGTGCGGGGTCGGATGGCGACCCGGCCTGGTTCGTGACAAAATGGTATCATAGGGGGAAATGTTTGCTCTCTTGGGTCATTTTCTTTTGGGATAGAGTCATAGTAGACTTGATTTAAAGTTGTTGGGACTTGATGTCCAGGCTACGAGTAAGGTTCCTGGCAAGCACAACTCGTTGCGAGACTCAAGTTACCAAAGTATGATGGGGTTTGTTTAAGGTTTTGGTCCTCGCGGTTAATCATGTCTAACGGAAATGAAAAGGCAGTAAGGTCAGTGGTCTTAGTGAGATCAAAGGGTCTAGAAATCCTTGTGGAGCCAGGGAAACTGTCCTAAAATACTCTTCGTGGCCTATGGCGTGATTGAAGTATGGCCGCCAACCGTATGCCCCAATCACCCGCAGAACCTAGTTTCCTCCTGCACTGTTTCTCGTCTCACTGTTTTGGATTCAGGTAAATTTGTGTTTTAAGTAAAAATGTTTTGGTCTTTGAAATTTTTTTCAAATGAAGTGATTTAAAAATAAAATGGTGTGTGAGGTTTCAAAAGTGTGGGTTGGATGTTTGGGTTTTGAAAAATTGAAAGGTTTTGTTTTGATCCTTGGCGATCTCATGGGAAACCACATGCATGAGTGTATAAGAAAAGGGAAATGATTAATGGCACGAACGTATGAGTTCCTGGATGGAAATGAGGTGGGTACCGGTGCGGCATGAGAACATGAATGTGCGAGGCTCATTGGACGCCATTGGTTTTTGTACAACCCACTTGGTTTGCTTATTTTCAAAATGTTTTTTAAAGGAAAAACTTGGTGTTTTAGTAAATGGTGTTTGTGTGGCATGTCCTTTTGTTTTGGAAATGTCGTATGTGAGGCCTTTTGAGCCGAGGGTCCTTTCTAAATGATTTGGGTCCCGAGTTTGAATTTTTTTAATTGAATGTTGGTATGCAAGCGTGTAGTTAGTTAATTCCTTTGAAAAGTACATCAGGGAGCCCTTGCAGTGGTTCCCCCTGCACGTTTGGTGTTCCCTTGTGGTATGTCTGGACCATGGGACCTGTTTGATTGGGTCCATGGTTCTCCTTCATGGCTAGTGTACGCCCCAATAAAGAGTCAATGTGCGAATGATGTGCGGCCACAGATAGTTCGCCGTTGGCCGACCCTCCAGTTGATTAAAGTAAGGGCTCTCTATTTTGGGTGATAGTGAAAATTGTTTTACATTATCCTTTCGGTTAATTAGATCCTCTCGCAGTAGGGTGACATATTCGAGGGGAACTGAAGGGAGTTTCTCTCTCTTTGAGTGTCCCACCTTTAGGGTATGAATTTTGATGTCGTCATGTTTGAAGATTCCCCTAGAAACGGAGAAAGGAAATCTAGCGGGTAAGGGTGAAGGCAGTTCAGAATTTTTTGTGTTGACCAGCGTCTTGAAGGGATTTTTAGTATTTACATCATCTTCAAGGGTCATGTTCGGTGACGTCTTGCAGCGTGAGGTCCCTTTGATAGTCAACGGTGGTTTGGAAGCGGTAAAGGAGACTACAATGGGAAAAGGTGGAATCAAACCTATGTTGTGGGTGTGGTCTATCGTTCTAAATGACCTCTGGTCTTTTGTTTGTTTCTTTTAAGGAAAGGTTCGTGTTAGGCTACTAGTTTTGCAGACCCAGTCGTATGAGGCTGCTATGGTCATTCGCAAAAATCACTTGTTGTTCATGACATAGTTTAAAGTCTTTCTCAGCGCAAAGCTCCTCTCAACAGCAACGGTCATGTTCAGGTGATGATTGGTGGGGTCGTGTTCTCATTCAGTGTTACAAAGGGTGATGCACATGCACCATTTGAACTCTGGTGTTGGTGAATGTTCCTCATATGATCAGTCAGATGCGGTAATGTGTTGTGTTTGATGGTGTTTCCTCCGGTGCAATATGATTGCATGTGGCACCAAAATGAGACTCCCTACTCGAGAGTCTTCAATGCCTGACTGTGAGGCCAAGATGCTTCAAACATCAGGGCTCTAGCCATAGGCCTCATAGTGAAGATGGCGCATGGTCAGGAACCCCAGGAGTGTATGGGACCCCAACACTATATCTATCACCAATGTTAAAAGTAGAGGAGGTTTAAATTGTTCCAAGGTTGTTCCGCTCCGAATGAGCCATTTGATTGCATTAGGTTTTCTCAACCATGTGGAGGCATGTTCCTCTCATTGCCTTAATGTATTGGGGATTTTGTCCCACTGGATGAAATCATTTTAGTGGTCCTTATGGGAGTTTGTTGAGTAAATCTGTCTCAAATATGAATAATGATCATCCAGGAATGTGGAAATGCTGGTTTGTCTTGGGTCATGATTTTGATGCCCCGGTAGTCAGGCCCCTCCCTCCCTGCCCCTTGTGGTGGGGTGTTTGGTCACCATCAGGAATTTTTCGAAGTTCTATATCCTCTGTTAGTTCTAGTGGAGGTGAGACCCACGATGGGTCTCATACAATGGTCTCTGGAATAAATCAGTGTTGGCCTTTCCTGAATGGTGGGGAGTCCACCCGGACCTCCCCATGTTGGTTTACTAGTCTCTCCTTGGGAGTTTTTAGGTTCTTAATGGTGGAGAGACCCACATTGGGTCTCACACGAATGTATCTAGTATGAATCAGTGCTGGACTTTTCTTTAATGGTGGGGAGTCCACACGAACTCCTCTGTGTCGGTTTTCCAGTCTCGTTTCGAGCGTCAGTGACTTCCTAATGGTGGGGAGTCCCTCGGGCCTCCCCATATTGATCTTTTTCTTCTGTTTTTAAATATGGTTTGGTGATAAGTGATAAGAATGTTCCATGGATGTGGTTTGACCTTATTTGTTCATTTTAGGAAAGTGGTGTGGTTTCAGTTTCATAGTGGTTGAGGTGTTTCGGCTTGTGAAGTTGGTTCTTGTGGGTTCAAGAGTTCGTTTTCTAAAACAATCAGCTGGAAGAGTTCTTTATCTTTGGGGCATGCAACACATATCAAAAATCCTTTATATGATTTTCTCTATGTTTTCTTTGAGTCACTTTCTCTAAGCACGATACTTTTACCCCTCTTTTCTTAATGTTTGTGGGGATTCCCTTTGAACATTAAGGTAGATGGTTTTCTTCTTTGAGGTTTGGTTCTAGTTGTGGATTTCTGGGGACAAAAAGATTTATGGTTGGGAGAATTTTCACACCCGTCCCTTTACCATTATTTATTTTATTATTTTTTCTTTGATTCGGGTAGTTCGGGTCGAAACCTGACTTAAGATTTTGAGTTCTGTGTGTTTTGATCTTGATTATGTCCAGAAAAACGCGGTAAAAGTTGTGCTGCCTCACCTGGGTCGCCACATGACGTCGTCCAGTCCACCGCATGGCCTGCCCAGTGTTCAAGGTAGATAAAAGTTAAGCGTTGATTAATAAAACGATAATGAAATGATGGTTTGAGACCGCACGACTTAAGTGAGGCACAATTTGGAAACTGCGCGGCCTCGCCTGGTCCACCGAGTGACCCGCTGATTTCCAATTCATTAAATGACGTTAATCAACAATGAGGAAATAAAATTAAGTGAGTTGTAAAATAAAGGTAAAAAAATAATAAGAGTTAGATAAAAAATTAATTTATTTTTTACTGATAATAGTCATATTATTATTTAGGATATTATTAATTATTATTTTGTGTTATTATTATTTATACTAATGATGATAATTAAGTTACTCTATTTAATATTATTAATTGAATTAGGATATTAATATAATTACTAATATTATTAATCATCATTCTTAATTATTCTCATTAAAATTTTTAACTTTCTATTTGACGTTATCTTTTTAAGGATGTAAATTTTATTAGGATATTGTTGTTATTGTTATTCTTATTTTTATTATTATTTTCTTTAATGTTTTAGTTTAAGAATAATGTTATTACTAATGTTAATATCATTATTAGTTTTATTTTGTTTTTTTATATTTTATTTATTTTATTTTCCCCCATTTTTGTTTAGGGTTTCATTTTTTTCCTTTTGTTTTTGGCACCCTCCTACCCAGGCCGCCGCACCCCCCTTCTTCCCCCATTCCCATCGCGTTGTAGCTTCCTGTTCACCGCTGTCGTGCGCCCCGCTTGTCGGAAAAGCCACACCTTGAAACTCCCCAGCCGGCTTCCCCTCGCGTCGTCGCCCCGACACCCTGTCCAGCCGGCTTGCATCCCCCAGACTCATACCCCCCATGCCTCACTCCATCCAACGACCAACGTCCATTAGCCTCCCCATCTCCGGCCTCCCCGACCAGCTGCGCACACCCTTGCGGAACCCCCCATGGCACCCTGCCTATTCCCGGAAGACAAATCATATCGCCGCACCTAGGTCCAGCCATCGTACATCTCCTTCTCCCCCCTTCGGATAAGTTTTCCCTCTTATTATTTGAGTTTTATTTTATTTTGTTATTTATTTTTCCTACGGTTATGAGTTCATATTTAAGGGTTCTAACATGAAGTTTTTGATCCAAATTCGTGTTTTTGAGTTCGTGCAAGGTTCCTTGTGGTGCAAACGGTGCGTGATTGATGTTTCTCTCTAGAATTTGAAGATTTCACATCCTTTTTCTGGAGTTTATACTCCCGAGGTAGGTGGTTACGCTCATAATTATTTCTTGATGAATTTAATTGCGTGCTTAATTAATTCAGCATATTATTTAGTTAGTTTACAGGGTGAGAAGTTGTCTTATTTTATTCTCTGGAAATCTCACATGCATTGATTTTTTATTAATGTTTTCCTATGATATTAGTGTGATTTTTTTTGGAAACCCATCTCAAGGTGGTTTAGTGTTTTATAAATCGTTAAATTTTTAATTAATTGAAATTTGCGGTGCAAATCTTGTTTCGATAATATTTCATCGTGTGTTTGGTTCTAAAGTGTATTTTTAAATAATAACCAAATTTACCGTTAGTGAAAAAGTTATTGCATTGTTTGTTAGAACTTGTGTTAAACTACTCAAACTGTCTCTTTTTAATTGGTGTAAGTTGTGTGGATTGAACTCTTGATGTGGTGTTGTGTGTGCTTGGTTACGAAAGAAGGATTGATTGGTTTTTTGTGTAAATTCCTGCTCTGATCTTCAAAAATTTGTTTATTAAAAAATTCTTAAATGTTTTACTAAATAGTTATTAAGGGTTCAAGTTGTTTTAATTTTTTGTGTAAGAAATGAAAATTGAGTTTTGGAACATTTTAGTGTGCGCATTATTTCAAATGTCTTGTTTTGTGTGCGAATGGTGGTTTGTAGTGTGCGTCATTTATTTCTTGGTTTGAGTGTATGAATATGACATATGTCATGAACTTTGAATTACTAGAGCACAAACGGGAATCCTGGGTACATAGTGGGTGGACTAGACTAGCGTGCTAGTGATACGGGAGTGGCCTCGACCCAATTTCACATAGCGGGATTGACACTTACAACACTAAATAAACACTAGATGATGAGTGGAGACCACTATGGTAGGAGGTGTTTCCCTACCAGTGGCTCATGAACGAGAATGTATGATATGGTTCACCGAGACGTGAGGTTCTAGGGTCCCATTTCTCGCTTGTATCTTTAGGGTCTCTCCCTCGTATTGTTCTCTTCCTTTGCTTCCTACTCACCTTTGACACACGGTGTGACATTGGGGTTACCAAGAAAAGTGTGTGTGCATGTGTACGTGTGTGCATGTGTCTATGTGTGTGTGTGCGTGTGTGGGTGTGTGTGCATGTGTGTAATTTAATTTAAGTTGTTTTCCTTTTAGAGAAGTTTCCCCTTAAAACCCATTTTCATTAATATCCTTTAAGCACTTATTTATTTTTATTCTATTAATTTCCAATGTATTTGTCTTTTAATAATTATGCATGGAGCCTTTTATGGGTGGCATCCTACTAGGCTTTTAACTCACACCCTACATACACCCTTGGGAGTATGTAGATTCTGTTTCTTCTGCATTCGAGGTTGTGACTTCATGCTCAGTGATGGTGGTTCAGGTGGCAGTTGGTCTTTTTAGGCAGAGTGGTGCTGATATGGCCTCTCTTTTTCTGGGAGGATTGAGTATGGGTTTTTGTTTCCGCTGTCCTCTTTTATTTTTAATTATTGGTTCGAATTTTAGACTTTAAAGCTGTTCATAGTTTAAAGGCACATTTGGTTTTCTATTTCTAATTTCAGTTTATTTATCTGGTTAGTTGTTTTTCTATCTTTTATTTCGGGTAAAATCGTTCCCATGTGTTATTTTTGGTACCCAGGCACTTGTGCCAGCCTGTGGGGATCGGGAACACCCTTCGGGCCTTGTCACGGACCGGGTCGGGCGCCGGGTCAGATGGCGACCCGGCCTAGTTCGTGACAAAATGGTATCAGAGGAGGCAAGGTTTGCTCTCTTGTGACATTTTATTTTGGGATAGAGTCATAGTAGACTTGAGTTAATGTTATCGGGACTCGACGTCCTGGCTACGAGTAAGGTGCCTGGACAACACAACTCGTGGCGAGACTCAAGTTACCAAAGTATGTAGGGGTTTGTCTGAGTTTTTGGTCCTCGCGGTTAATCATGTATAAGGAAAATGAAATTGGAGTAAGGTTAGTGGTCTTAGTGAGATAATAGGGTCTAGAAAGCCTTGTGGAGCTGGGGACACTGTCCTGAAATACTCTCCGTGGCCAATGTTGTGATTGGAGTATGGCCTCCAACCATATGCTCCAATAATCCACTGACACTAGTTTCCTTCTGCATTGTTTCTTGTCTCGTTGTTTTGGATTCATGGAAATTTGGTTTTTAAGTAAAAATGTTTTGGTCCTGGTAAATGTTTTCAAATGAAGTTCTTTAAAAATGAAATGGTGTGTGAGGTTTGAAAAGTGTGGGTTGGATGTTTTGGTTTTGAAAAATGGAAGGGTTTGGTTTTGATCATTGGTGCTCTCAGGGGAAACCACATGCATGAGTGTATACGAAAAGGGAAATGGTTAATGGCACGACCGGATGAGTGCCTGGATGGACATGAGGTGGGTGCTGGTGCGGCACGAGAACATGCATGTGAGAGGCTCATGGGATGCCATTGGTGTTTCTACAACCCATTGAGTTGCCTTATTTTCCAAATGTTTTGATAACAGAAAAATTTGTTGTTTTAGTAAACAGTTTTTGTGTGGCGTGTCCTTCTGTTTTGGAATTGTCGGATGTGAGGCATTTTGAGCCGAGGATCCTTTCTAATTGATTTGGGTCCCGAGTTTGAATTTTTTTATTGTAAGTCGGTATGAAAGCGTGTAGTTAGTTAATTATTTTGAAAATTACACCGGGGAGCCCTTGTAGTGGTTCCCCATGCACGTTTGGTGTTCTCTTGTGGTATGTCTTGACCATTAGACCTGTTTTATTGGGTCCACGATTATCCTTCTTGGCTAGTGTACACCCCAATAAAGAGTAAATGTGTGAATGATGTGCGGCCACATATAGTTCACCGTTGGCTGACCCTCCAGTTGATTAAAGTAAGGGCTCTCAATTTTGGGTGATAGTGCTAAGTGCTTTCCTTTCTCCTTTCGGTTAAGTAGATCCTCTCATAGCAGGGTGACATATGTGAGGGGAACTTAAGGGAGTTTCTGTCTATTTTAGTGTCCCGACCTGTCGAGTGTGAAGTTTGACGTCGTCATGTTTGAAGGTTCCCCCTAGAAACGTAGAAAGGAAATCTAGCAGGGAAGGGTGAAGGCGGTTCAGAATTTTCAGTGTTGACCAGTGTCTTGAAGGGATTTGTAGTATTTAAATCAGCTGCAAGGGTCATATTCGGTGACGTCTTGTAGCGTGAGGTCCCTTTGATAGTCAACGGTGGTTTGGAAGCAGTATAGGAGACTCCAGTGGGAAATGGTGGAAGCAACCCTATGTTAATGGTGCGGTCTATCGTTTTAAATGACCTCTAGTTTTTGGTTTGTTTCGTTTAAGGAAAGGTTCATGTTAGGATACTAGTTTGGAAGACCCAGTCTAATGAGGCTTCTATGGTCATTCTCATTAATCACGTGTTGTTAATGACGCGGTTTAAAGTCTTTATCAGCGTAAAGTTCCTCTCAACCGCAACGGTCATGTTCAGGTGACGATTGGTGGTGTCGTGTTCTCATTCAGTGTTACAAAGGGTGATGCGCATGCACCATTTCAACTCTCGTATTGGTGAATGTTCTGCGTATGATCAGTCAGATGCTGTAATGTGTTTTGTTTGATTGTATTTCCTCATGTGCAATATGATTGTGTGTGGCACCAAAATGAGTAGCTCTTCTCGGGAGTCTTCAATGCCTGACTGTGAGGCAGAAGATGCTTCAAACATCAGGGCTCTAGCCATAGGCCTCGAAGTAAAGCTTTCATGTGGTTAGGAACCCCTGGAGTTTATGGGACCCCAACATTATTTCTATCACTAATGTTAAATTTAGAGGCAATTTTAATTGTTCCAAGGTTGTTCCGCTCCTAATGAGTCGCTTGGTTGCATTAGGTTTTCGCGACCATGTGGAGGCATGTTCGTCTCGTTGCCTTAAGGTCGTGGGGATTGCGTCCCATTGGATGCAATCGTTTTAGTGGTCTTTATGGGAGTTTATTGAGTAAATCCGTCTCAAATCTGAAAAATGATCATCCAGGAATGTGGAAATGATGGGTTGTCTTGGGTCATCCTTGTGATTCCCCGGTAGTCAGGCCCCTCCCTCCCCGCCCCTTGTGGTAGGGTGTTTTGTCACCATCAGTAATTTTTAAATTTTCTATATTCTTTGTTAGTTCTAGTGGAGGCGAGACCCACGATGGGTCTCGTACAAAGGCCTCTGGAATAAATCTGTGTTGGACTTTCCTGAATGGTGGGGAGTCCTCCCGAACATCCCCATGTTGCTTCACTAGTCTCGCCTTGGGAGTTTGTAGGTTCTTAATAGTGGGGAGACCCACATTGGGTCTCACACGAATATCTCTATAATGAATCAGTAATGGACTTTTATTTAATGGCGGGGAGTCCTCTCGAACTTCTCCGTGTTGGTTTTCCAGTCTCGTTTTGAGCGTCAGTGACTTCATAATGGTGGGGAGCCCCTCGGGCCTCCCCATGTTGATCTTTTGATTCTGTTTTTAAATATGGTTTGGTGATAAGTGATAAGAATGTTCTGCGGATGTGGTTTGACGTTATTTGTTTACTTTATCCAAGTGGTGTGGTTTCAGTTTCATAGTGCTTGAGGTGTTTCGGCTTGTGAAGTTGGTTCTTATGGGTTCAAGAGTTCAGTTTCTAAAACAATCAGCTGGAGGCGTTCTAGCTCTTTGGGGTGGGCAACACATATAAAAAAGTCTTTATATGATTTTCTTGATGTTGTCTTTGAGTCACTTTCTCTGAGCACGATACTTTTACCTCTCTTTTCTTGATGTTTTTGGGGATTCCCTTTGAACCTTAGGGAGATGGTTTTCTGCTTTGAGGTTTGGTTCTAGTTGTGGATTTCGAGGGACAGAATGATTTATGGTTGGGAGAATTGTCACACCCATCCCTTTCCCATTATTTATTTTATTAATTTTTTCTTTGAGTAGGGTAGTTCGGGTCTAATCCTGACTTAAGATTTCGAGTTCTATGTGTTTTGATCTTGATTGCATCCATCGCAACGTGGTCGAAGCTGTGCTGCCTCGCTTAGGTCACCGGTTGACCTCATCCAGTCCACCGCATGGCCTTCCCATTGATGATTAGTAAAACGACAATTAAATGAAGGTTTGAGACCTCGTGACTTAAGCGAGGCACAATTTTGAATCCATGTTGCCTCGCCTGGTCCACCGGGTGACATGCCGCTGTCGAATTCATTAAATGATGTTAATCAAAAATGAATAAATAAAATTAAGTGAGTCGTAAAAAAAAGAAAAACAAAATAATAAGAGTTATATGACAACTTAATTGATTGTTTTACTGATAATAGTAATATTATTATTCATGATATTATTAATTATTATTTTGTATTATTATTATTTATACTAATTATGATAATTAAGTTACTCTATTTATTATTATTACTTGCATTAGGATATTAATATAATTACTAATATTATTAATCATCATTATTAATTATTCTCATTAAAATTGTTAACTTTTTATTTGACGTCATATTTTTAAGGATGTAACTTTTATTAGGCTATTGTTGTTATTATTATTCATATTTTTATTATTATTTTATTTAAAGTTTTACTTTAAGAATAATGTTATTACTAATGTCAATATCATTATTAGTTTTATTTTTTTAACTTTTATTTATTTTATTTTCCCCCCTTTTTGTTTAGGGTTTCATTTCTTTCCTTTTGTTTTCGGTACCCTTCATACCCATGACGCCGCACCCCCCTTCTTCCACCATTCCCATCGCACTGTAACTTCTCGTTCAGCGTTGTCGCGCGCCCCGCTTTCCGGACAAGCCACACCCTGAAACACCCCAGCCGGCTTCCCCTCGTGTCGTCGCCCCGACACCCTGTCCATCTGGCTTGCATCCCCCAGCCTCGTGCCCCCCCATGCCTCACTCCAACCAATGTCCACCGTCCGTTGGCCTCCGCATCTCCGGCCTCCCCGACCTGCTGCACACACCTTTGCGGAACCCCCCATGGCACCCTGAAAGTTCCTGGAAGACAAATCGTAGCGCCGCACCTATGTCCAGCCATCAGACCTCTCCTTCTTCCCCCTTCAGATAAGTTTTCCCTCTTATTATTTGAGTTTTATTTTAATTTATTATTAATTTTTCATACGGTTATGAGTTCATATTTTAGGGTTCTAACATGAAGTTTTTGATCCGAATTCATGTTTTTGAGTTTGTGCAAGGTTCCTTGCAGTGCAAACGGAGAACGATTGATGTTTCTCTCTAGAATTTGAAGATTTCACATCCTTTTTCTGGAGTTTATACACCCTAGGTAGGTGGTTCCACTCATAATTATTGCTTGATGAATTTATTTGCGTGTTTAATAAATTCAGCATATTATTTAGTTAGTTTGTAGGGTGAGAAGTGGTCTTATTTTATTCTCTGGAAATATCATATGCATTGATTTGTTATTAATGTGTTCTTCTGATATTAGTGTGATTTTTTGGAAACCCATTTCAAGATAGTTTAGTATTTTTTAAATCGTTAAATTTTTAATTAAATGAAATTTGCAGTGAAAATCTTGTTTCGATAATATTACGTCGTGTGTTTCTTTCTAAAGTGGATTTTTAAATAAAAATGAAATTTACCGTTAGTGAAAAAGTTATTGCATCTTTTTTAGCACTTGTGTTAAACTAATCAAACGAGCTCTTTTTAATTAGTGTAAGTGGTGTGGATTGAACTCTTGATGTGGCGTTGTGTGTGTTTGGTTATGAAAGAAGGTTTGGTTGGTTTTGTGTGTAAATTCATGCTCTGATCTTCAAAAAAAAATTTATTAAAAAAATCATAAATGTTTTACTAAATATTTATTATGGATGAAAGTTGTTTCAATTGGTTGTGTAAGAAATACAGATTGCGTTTTGGAACATTTTAGTGTGTGTATTATTTCAAATGGATTTTTTGTGTACGAATGGTGGTTTTTTGTGTGTGTGATGTCTTTCTTGGTTTGAGTGTATGATTATGACATGTGGCATGAACTTTGAATTACTTAAGCACAAACAGGAAGCCTGGGTACTAGGTGGGACGACTAGACTAGCGTGCTAGTGATACGGGAGTGGCCTCGGCCTAGTTTCACGTAGCGGGATTGAAACTTTCAACACTAAATAAACATTGGATGTTGACTGGAGACCACTATTGTAGGAGGTTTTTCCCTACCTGTTGCACGTTCATAGGAATGTGTGATATGGTTCACGGAGACGTGAGGTTCTAGGGTCCCATTTCTCGCTTGTATCTTTAGGGTCTCTCCCATGTATTTTTCTCTTCCTTTGCTTCCTGCTCACCGTCGGCACACTGTGTGACAATTGGGTTACCAATAAAAGTTTGTGTGCGTGTGTGCATGTGTGCATGCGTCTGTGTGTGTGGGTGCTGTGTGGGTGTGCATGTGTGAGTGTAAGTTAATTTAAGTTGTTTTCCTGTTAGAGATGTTTCCCCTTAAAAACCGTTTTCATTAAAATCCTTTAAGAACTTATTTATTTTTATTCTGTTAATGGCCAATGTATTTGTCCTTTAATAATTATGCGTGGAACCTTTTCTCGACGGAATACTACTTTGATTTTAGCTCACACCCTTCATACACCCTTGGGTGTATGTAGATTTTGTTTCTTCTACATTCGAGGTTGTGAATTCACGCTCAGTGATGGTGGTTCTGGTGGCAGTTGGTCTTTTTAGGCAGAGTGGTGCTGATGTGGCCTCTCTTTTTCCTGGAGGTTTGAGTAAGGGTTTTAGTTTCCACTGTCATCTTTTCTTTTTAGTTATTGGTTCGAAATGTAGACTTTAAACCTGTTCATATTTTAAAGGCACGTTTGGTTGTCTATTTATAATTTCAGTTTATTTATCTGGTTAGTTGTTTTTCTATCTTTTATTTTGGGTAAACTCATTCCCGTGTGTTATTTTTGATACCCGAGCACTTGTACCGGCCCGTAGGGATCGGGAAAGACCTTCGGACCTTGTCGCGGACAGGGTCGGGCACCGGGTCGGATGGTGACCCGGCCTGGTTCATGACAAAATGGTATCAGTGGGGGAAAGGTTTTCTCTCTTGGGTCATTTTCTTTTGGGATAAAGTCACAATAGATATGAGTTAAAGTTGTCAGGACTTGATGTCCTGGCTTCGATTAAGGTTCCTGGCCCACACAACTCGTGGCGGGACTCAAGTTACCAAAGTATGTTGGGGTTTGTTTGAGTTTTTGGTCCTCGCAGTTAATCATGTATAAGGGAAATGAAAAGGGAGTAAGGTTAATGGTCTTAGTGAGCTCGTAGGGTCTATAAAGCCTTGTGGAGCTAGGGAAAGTGTCTTAAAATACTCTCCGTGGCCAATGGCATGATTGGAGTATGGCCGCCAACCATATGCTCCAATCACCTGATGACACTAGTTTCCTCCTACATTGTTTCTCGTCTCTTTGTTTTGGATTCATGGAAATTTGGTTTTTAAGTAAAAATGTTTTGGTCTTCGAAAATGTTTTAAAATGATGCGCTTTAAAAATTAAATGGTGTGTGAGGTTTGAAAAGTGTTGTTTGGATGTTTTAGTTTTGAAAAATGGAAATGTTTGGTTTTGATCCTTGGCGCTCTCATAGGAAACCACATGTATGAGTGTATACGGATAGAAAAATGGTTAATGGCACGAGAGGATGAGTTCCGGGATGGACATGAGGTGGGTGCCGGTGCAGCATGAGAACATTCATGTGCGAGGCTCATGGGATTCCATTGGTGTTTGTTCAACCCACTGGGTTTGCTTATTTTCAAAATGTTTTGTTAAAGGAAAAATTTGGTATTTTAGTAAACGATGTTTGTGTTGAGTGTCCTTGTGTTTTGGAAATGTCGGATGTGAGGCGTTTTGAGCCGAGGATCCTTTCTAAATGATTTGGGTCATGATTTTGAATTTTTTTATTGTATGTTGGTATGCAAGCATGTAGTTAGTTAATTCTTTTGAAAAGTACATCAGGGAGCCCTTGCAGTGGTTCCCCCTACACGTTGGGTGTTCTCTTGTGGTATGTCTTGACCATCAGACCTATTTGATTGGGTCCATGGTTCTCCTTCTTGGATAGTTTATGCCCCAATAAAGAGTCAATGTGCGAATGACGTGTGGCCACAGATAGTTCGCCATTGGCCGACCCTCAAGTTGATTAAAGTAAGGGGTCTCTCTTTTGGGTGATGGTGATAAGTATTTTTCTTTCTCCTCTCGGTTAATTAGATCCTCTCTTAGCAGGGTGACATATGCGAGGGGAACTTAAGGGAGTTCCGGTCTCTTTGAGTGTCCCGACCTTTCGGGTATGAAGTTTGACGTCGTCATGTTTGAAGGTTCCCCTAGTAACGGAGAATGGAAATCTAGCGTGGAAGGGTGAAGGCAGTTCAGAATTTTCAGTGTTAACCTGTGTCTTGAAGGGATTTTTAGTATTTACATTGGCTGGAAGGGTCATGTTCGGTGACATCTTGCAGTTTGAGGTCCCTTTGATAGTCAACGGTGGTTTGGAAGTGGTAAAGGAGACTCTAGTGGGAAAATGTGGAAGCAACCCTATGTTGTTGTTGCGGTCTATCATTCTAAATGACCTCTAGTCTTTGGTTTGTTTCATTTAAGGAATGGTTCTTGTTAGGATTCTAGTTTGGCAGACCCAGTCATATGAGGCTGCTATGGTCGTTCGCAAGAATCACATGTTCTTCATAAAACAGTTTAAAGTCCTTCTCAGCGTAAAGTTCCTCTTAACAGCAACGATCATGTTCAGGTGACGATTGGTGGTGTCGTGTTCACATTCTGTGTTACAAAGGGTGATGCACATGCACCATTTCAACTCTGTTGTTGGTGAATGTTCCACATATGATCAGTCAGATGCTGTAATGTGTTGGGTTTGATGGTGTTGCCTCTGGTGCAATATGATTGTGTGTTGAACCAAAATGAGAAGCTCTGCTCGGGAGTCTTCAATGCCTGACTACGAGGCAGAAGATGCTTCAAACATCAGGGCTCCAGCCATAGGCCTCCGAGTGAAGCTAGCGTGTGGTCAGGAACCCTGGGAGTGTATGAGACCCCAATATTATTTCTATCACCAATATTAAAAGTAGAGGAAGTTTAAATTGTTCAAAGGCTGTTCCACTTTGAATGAGTCGTTTGGTTGCATTAAGTTTTTTCGACCATGTGGAGGCGTGTTTGTTTCGTTGCCTTAAAGTCTTGGGGATTGTGTCCCATTGGATGCAATCATTTTAGTGGTCCTTATGGTATTTTTTTGATTAAATCTGTCTCAAATCTGAATAATGCTCATCCAGGAATGTGGAAATTCTGGTTTGTCTTGGGTCATGCTTTTGATGCCCCGGTAGTTGGTCCCCTCCCTCCCCACCCCTTGTGGGGGGGGGGGGGGTGTTTGGTCACCATCAAAAAAATTTCATAGTTCTATATCCTCTATTAATTATAGTGGCTACAAGACCCACGATGGGTCTCATACGAAGGTCTCTGGAATAAATCGTTGTTGGCCTTTCCTGAATGGTGGGGAGTCCTCCCGGACCTCCCCCTATTGGTTTACTAGTCTCACCTTGGTAGTTTGTAGGTTCTTAATGGTGGGGAGACTCACATTGGGTCTCACACGAATGTCTCTAGAATGAATCAGTGTTGGACTTTTCTTTAATGGCGGGGAGTCCGCTCGAACTTCTTCGTGTCGGTTTTCCAGTCACCTTTCGAGCGTCCGTGACTTCCTAATGGTGGGGACCCCTCGGGCCTCCCCATGTTGATCTTTTGCTTCTTTTTTTAAATATGGTTTGGTGATAAGTGATAAGAATGTTTCGTGGATGTGGTTTGACCTTATTTGTTCATTTTATCCAAGTGGTGTGGTTTCAGTTTCATAGTTCTTGAGCTGTTTCGGCTTGTGAAGTTGGTTCCTATGGGTTCAAGAGTTCATTTTCTACAACAATCAGTTGGAGGCGTTCTAGCTCTTTGGGGTGGTAAACACATATCAAAAAGTCTTTATATGATTTTCTCGAAGTTTTCTTTGATTCACTTTCTCTGAAATGATACTTTTACCACTCTTTGCTTGATGTTTGTGGGGATTCCCTTTGAACCTTAAGGGAGATGGTTTTCTGCTTTGAATATTGGTTCTAGTTGTGGATTTCCGGGGATGGAAAGCTTTATGGTTGGGAGAATTTTCACACCCATCACTTTCCCATAATTTATTTTATTCTTTTTTTCATTGAGTCGGGTTGTTCGGGTCAAAACCTGACTTAAGATTTCGAGTTCTGTGTGTTTTGATCTTGATTGCGTCCAGCGCAACGTGGTTGAAGCAGTGCTGCCTTTCCTGGGTCGCCGCTTGACCTCGTTCGGTCCACCGCATGGCCTAACTGGTGTTCAGGGTAGATAAAAATTACGCAATGATTAATAAAACGATAATTCAATGAAGGTTTGAGACCGCACGACTTAAGAGAGGCATAATTTTGAAACCGCGCGGCCTCGCCAGGTCCACCGGGTGACCCGCCGCTGTCCAATTCATTAAATGATGTTAATCAACAACGAAGAAATAAAATTAAGTGAGTCGTAAAATAAAAGTAAAAAATAATAATAAGAGTTAGATAAAAAAATAATTGATTGTTTCAATGATAATAGTAATATTATTATTCAGGATATTATTAATTATTATTTTGTATTATTATTATTTTTACTAATGATGATAATTAAGTTACTCTATTTATTATTATTTCTTGCATTAGGATATTAATATAATTACTAATATTATTAATCATCATTCTTAATTATACTCATTAAAATTGTTAACTTTCTAGGTGACGTTATATTTTTAAGGATGTAACTTATATTAGGCTATTGTTGTTATTGTTATTCTTATTTTTATTATTATTTTCTTCAAAGTATTAGTTTTAGAATAATGTTATTACTAATGTTAATATCATTATTAGTTTTATTTTGATTTTTTATCTTTTATTTATTTTATTTCCCCCCAATTTTTTTAGGGTTTCATTTTTTTCCTTTTGTTTTCGGTACCCTCCTACCCAGGATGCCGCACCCCCCTTCTCCCCCTATTCCCATCGCGCTGCAGCTTCCCGTTCACCGCTATCATACGCCCCGCTTACCGGACAAGCAACACCCTGAAACTCCCCAGCTGGCTTCCCCTCGTGTCGTCGCCCCAACACCCTGTCCAGCCGGATTTTATCCCCCAGACTCATGCCCCCCATGCCTCACTCCATCCAGCGACCGCCGTCCATTGGCCTCCCCATCTCCGGCCTCCCCGACCAGCTGCGCACACCCCTGCGGAAAACCCCATGGCGCCCTACCTGTTCCCAGAAGCCAAATCATAGCGACACACCTAGGTCCTGCCATCGGACCTCTCCTGCTTCCCCCTTCGGATAAGTTTTCCCTCTAATTATTTGAGTTTTATTTTATTTTATTATTAAATTTTCCAGCTGTTATGAGTTAATATTTTAGGGTTCTAACATGAAGTTTTTGATCCGAATTCATGTTTTTGAGTTCGTGCAAGGTTCCTTGCTGTGAAAACAGTGCACGATTGATGTTTCACTCTAGAATTTGAAGATTTCATATCCTTTTTCTGGAGTTTATACACCCGAGGTAGGTGGTTCCACTCATAATTATTGCTTGATGAATTTATTTGCGTGTTTAATTAATTCAGCATATTATTTAGTTAGTTTGTAGGGTGCGATGTGGTCTTATTTTATTCTCTGGAAATCACATATTCATTGATTTGTTATTATTGTGTCCTTGTGATATTAATGTGATTTTTTTGGAAATCTATGTCAAGCTGGTTTAGTGTTTTATAATCGTTAAATTTTTAATTAAATGGAATTTGTGGTGCGAATATTGTTTCGATAATATTATGTCGTGTGTTTGATTCTAAAGTGGATTTTTAAATAAAAAAAAATTTACCGTTAGTGAAAACGTTATTGAATCGTTTGTTAGCACTTGTTTTAAACTACTAAAACGGGTTTTTTAATTGGTGTAAGTGGTGTGGATTGAACTCTTGATGTGGCGTTGTGTGTGTTTGGTTACGAAAGAAGGTTTGGTTGTTTTTGTGTGTAAATTCATGATCTTCTCTTCGAAAATTTGTTTATTAAAAAAATATTAAATGTTTTACTAAATAGTTATGAAGGATGCAAGTTCTTTTAATTGGTCGTGTAAGAAATGAATATTTATTTTTGGAACATTTTAGTGTGCGTATTATTTCAAATGGGTTTTTTTGTGCGAATGGTGGTTTTTAGTGTGCGTGATGTCTTACTTGGTTTGAGTGTATGATTATGACATGTGGTATGATCTTTTAATTATGTGAGCACAAACGGGAAGCCTGGGTACTAGGTGGGAAGACTAGACTAGCGTGCTAGTGATACAGGAGTGGCCTCGACCCAGTTTCACTTAGCAGGATTGACACTTACAACACTAAATAAACATTGGATGATGACTGGAGACCACTATGGTAGGAGGCGTTTACCTACCAGTGGCTCTTGCACGGGAATGTATGATATGGTTCACCGAGACGTGAGGTTCTAGGGCCCCATTTATCACTAGTATCGTTAGGGTCTCTCTCATGTATTGTGCTCTTCCTTTGCTTCCTGCTCACCGTCGGCACACAGTGTGACATTGGGGTTACCAAGAAAAGTTTTTGTACAAGTGTGCATGTGTGCGTGCGTCTATGTGTGTGTTTTTGTGTGTGTTTGTGTGCGTGTTTGTAAGTTAATTTATGCTTTTTTTCCTTTTAGAGAAGCTTCCCCTTAAAAACCATTTTCATTAAAATTCTTTAAGCACTTATTTAATTTTATTCTATTAATTGAAAATGTATTTTTTTTAGTAATTATGCGTGGAACCATTTCTCGGTTGAATCCTACTTGTATTTTATCTCACACCCTATATACACCCTTAGGTGTATGTAGATTCTATTTCTTCTGCATTCCAGGTTTTGACTTCGTGCTCATTGATGGTGGTTCAGGTGGAAGTTAGTCTTTTCAGGATAAGTGGTGCTGATGTGGCCTCTCATTTGCCGGGAGGTTTGAGTATGGGTTTTAGTTTCCACTATCATGTTTTCTTTTTAGTTATTGGTTCGAATTGTAGACATTAAACCTGTTCATAGTTTAAAGGAACGTTCAGTTATCTATTTCTAATTTCAGTTTATTTATCTGGTTTGTTGTTATTCTGTCTTTTTTTTTCGGGTAAAATCGTTCCCGTGAGTTAGTTTTGATACCCGGGCACTTGTGCTAGCCCGTGGGGAATGGTAATTCCCTTCGGGCCTTATCGCAGACTGGGTCGGGCGCCGGGTCAGATAGCGACCCGGCCTGGTTCATGACATGGGGCCACATTGATGAGATTATTACTTTATTATAGTATTTTATTAAAAGAAATGTTAAACATTTTCCACTACTGTTTTTGATTAGTGTAATATTTTTAATATGGTGTTATTCAGATGAAATTTTTGTCAATAAATATTAGTTTGATGGATAAAATATTTATCTAAATCATGGTAATTTATTTATATTTGTAGTAAATATATAATTACCTTATCTTCTTGCAGGATGCTGATGTAGTAATTATTTATTTGATGTAAAAATAAAATGAATGTTATAAAAATATTAAATAAAAACTAATTTGTGATAAATAATGTGATAAATGAGTACTATATATTACTATTATAGTCTAGGAACATAATAATGTATTTTTTTTTCTAATTTCATATTTTTTTCTGTATATTATTAATGTCTTTGTAATGATTAGTTCTAAAAATTGACATTATGGATATTTTATAGTAAATAATAAATTATTAAATGATATAAAATTTCTAAAAATATTAAATTCCACCAATTTATTAGGATAAGGTTTAAAATTTAAACCATAGTCCATTTATGGGTATTTTTTATTTTTTAGTAACATTTTTAACAAAATAAGAGTAAATGTCCATGATGCCATTGTAAGAGTTAAAGGTGTTCAAACTAAAAGATATTGTAAAAAATATAGTCACAACTTATATATTTTCTATTTTATGTTAGGAATTCGAACAATAATAATATTATTCTATAAATTAATATTTTTGGACCTATTTTGGTTAAAATATTAATTTAAAACAATTTAATATTTTTGAGAAATGCCCAGAGTGACCCTCCCCTCTCTTTTCAAAGGTCCCGAGTTCCTATCATTTATTCACAATAAGAAAACTATATTTTACACCAATACATGAACAAATAACATCCTATATTCCCCACCTACATTATATTGGTATTTTTTTGAAAAATTCAACTCTTAGAGGTCTGTAGGTGTTAAGAAAATGATGTTTTCCAAAGAAGAGGTAGATTTTTTCTTCATATATAAGATTTTATTCATTAAACACACACATTAAAACTTTCTTAACCATGATAAAATAATAATATAGGTTAATAAATATATTGATATGTTATTATTTTGTTTCATTACCTATATCACTCTCATATTCCATATAATGGGAAACATAATCATCATTTGTGTGTATGGTGGATTACCGCGACCTGAACTGATGTTATTTTTTTTCCATCACTATCTCTCGTGAAATTTTAATATTAGGAAATTAATATTTATATATGATATCAATTAAATATTTAGAATTATGAAAAGATAATGAACTGTTTACTATATTACCTTTCCATTCAATTGAAAATGATAACTTTCTTCATGTGTTTGTGTGAACTACAAGCTCCAAAAAGCCATGTGATCTGTTTTTCATGCCTCTTTTTAAGGGATGTTATGGAGAGAATAAAAATAGAAAATCAAATGAAATGAAAATAAAATAAAAAATAAAAGAGGATGTTTACCTCTTGATATCTTCTACTTGGAATCCTTCTTAAGGACATTGGTTTTGAACTTTTGGTGAGACCAATAGGTTTTAGACATGGGGAATTGGCTTGGGAAGATGATTGTGAAGAATTTAGACTAGTTTAAATTTTTGAGAGGTGTGAGGAGATGAGTGGGTGAGGGATTGTATTTATAGTGGAGGAGAGGATGGTTTTTTTATTGTTTTATTCATTAGTTTATAAATTTTTCTCAATACCATGAATAGTTTGAGAAATATCAATAAATAATTTTAAATAATCAATGAAATGTTGAAAATATTTTTATTACATCATTCATGATGTTATAAATAGTTTATTTAACCTATAATGTATATATACAGTAAATTACCATATTTCAGTATTCATAAACATTCACATATTTCAGAAATGCCCAAAAATTTAAACCCAACAATTTTTCAACGTGTAGAATTCTAAAATGAACTCCATCTTTTTAAAATAATTTTCTAAACTATGAAAAATTTTATTTTCAATTAAAATCAGAATTTATTTGAAAAATAACTATTTAAATGTTATACCTGATTTTCTAACACCTTAAAAAATCAATCAAGGGACCATAAAATTTTCTTATAACCATAAGATAATAAAATAATAATTTATTAATACATTTTATGAAAATATATTTTATTTTAAATAATTATGTTAAATATTGAATTGTAATTAAATAGTTAATAATTATAAAAATTCCAACACTTAGTTTATAATATATAAAAAATATAATCATATTTTTAGTGATTTAATATATAATATTTTCACTTATTGGAAGGATAAATTTTATTTATACTTTATTTGGTGATATTACTATTCTATCGAAAAGATCACTATTCATAATGGTCATGTTACTATTTCCAAGTTCATTTAACTATTTCATCTCTAAAAAATCCTTAATTTCTATAAATACCACTTATTTTAATATACATTTATTAAGAATAGACTATTTAATTCTAGAATGAAAAGAAATTAATTTATATATTCCAGGGTTCTTATAGAAAAATGACTATTTAAATCAAATATTTTAGCGTGTTAAAATTTTATTCTCTAAATTATATCACTATTGAGAGTAATTTTATCCTCTTCAATGAAGGATTCTCGTCCATGTCCATATTTTCCTTTCCTAAAAATTTTATAATCTATAATTTGGAAACTATTTTTGTTTTATCTCTTAGTACCTATATATTTATCATAACATTTTTTTAAAGGATAATTTATAACCACTTTTATGATGTTGGTTTTAATGATTTTATTTAAACATATTAAAATGATTTTATATACATTTAAGATAAAATTTTTCATCTTCCACTCCAAATTTATTTTTATAACCACTATTTAATTTATAATATCAAATATTTAATTTAATTTTTCAAAGCAATATATTCTCAAAAAATTTCAACTCACATTTATGTAAACTTTATATATTATTCAAGTATCAATTATTTGTGATTATTTGAAGATGTAAATGTTTTCAAAATAGATTCAATTAACTTATTAAAAATATAATATTTTTACTATTATTATGTTTTTTTTATTTCGTTCCAAATAATTATTTTGTAAATTACTTAATTCCAATCTCTCCCAAGGGACCATTATGAAAATGAATTTTCAATTTGACCAATAACATTATTAATTATACAAAAGATAAAATTATTTTCTATTAAAATATTTTATGACTTAACTATCATTTTCCGATTTGTATCTCAATGAATTATATTAATGGAGTATATATTTCATGTATCACTATTTAAATGTCCTCGTGGAATTAAATTGTTGTGTGATAGAAAATTTAGTATCAACTATTGATATTTATTAGGTCAATTTTGGTGATACCATCATGAAATTTTGTGAATCACATTTTTTACTTCCATGTGTTCGTTTATGACATGTTTAATTGAATTGTGTTCATGTGGAACCATACGTATGGGTGATTAACTGGTGAGGTCCTTTGTGAATATCCCATTAATTAATAATTTTTTATTTCTAATGAAATGAAAATGGAACACAGGTGGATTTATCTATTTCGAAAGGGTACACTTTTGGATTTGTCATAAGAAAAATTGTGCACAAGAGTATTATTTCCATGCTAATGTTTTGAAGAAAGAATTTTTCCAATGAAATTGGGATAAATGAGAGGTTTTATCCCATGAAATTTGGTACATAAGAAGATTATCTGAAGCTCAAGATGGTACATGGGTGATTTTACAATGGTTACTATGTCCAGAATTTCCTAATGGATATCTTGTACATATAAATTCCATTCATATATTTATTCTATATTTTTATGTTGTAATATTATTCCTATGATTATTCTCTTTTCGTCACATTTAATTCTTCACAATTGAAGATAATTTCTTCTATGGTATATATTTGTTTATTTGAGATTATAGGAATTTATATCCTGACTTATATGTAACACTTATTAATATATGCTTTTTGAACAAAAAATTTTTACTCTTAAATTGTTTTCTCATATGATTATGATCCAACCCCTTCTGACATATTGATATGTTTTCCATTAATGATAATTTGATCTCAGTCTTTTGTTTGTTTTCTTTTCTCTATTATATGATGTTATTGTTAATTTGAAGTAAGTATATAAGTGAAAATGTTGGAGTTAAACTATGGGGAAATGTTCACATGGGTTTTTTATACATATATTCCCCAAATACATTAAAAAAAATTGTTCTCCTAGTTTTTTTATATTATTTTAAGACATAATAATAATGTGAAATGTTTTTACGTTAATTTTAAAAAACTCATGGTTTCAAAGTAAATTAGAGAACATATTATTTTTAAATCAGACCTGGTTGTGGGGTCTAGGGAACCTAGTAATTACACTTATATTGTTATGGTATCATCCTATATCATTGGATCATATTCAAATGACTCTAGATCCAATTTCAATGAATAAAATAACTAGTTGTTCCTGATTGAGTGCATATATTGAAATCATGTGGACAATCAAATTCTCTATTTTAAGCCACCATCTAACCATTAAGACTGATTTCCTATATAAAAATTCTACGGGACAAATAAAAGTGGGATATAGACAGTACATCGGTAGGGATAAACGTCAAAAACTCTTACAAATTCTATTTAGTAAATATCTTATTAATGTTGGAATAAATGGAATTGAAATAATTTTTTATGGACTATAGTTTTGAACATGTCTAAATGATGAATCTTTTTCTGTCATAATTTCCCTCGTGTAATTTAAGTGAAAAAATTCTGAATATTTCACCAAACAATTTATTGTAAGACCAAGATGTGTTCAATATATCGTTGATCTAAATTTGTATCAAATCCATTTATTAAAATGCACTCAATAACTAACCCACTCAATGAATTCCATTTTTTGATCATAGACTGTGATACAAGAAGTTTTCTAATAACTTCACACATGATTGATATTTCTAAAACATATCAATAAAAAATCAATTCTAATAAAACCCCTTCATCTTTTTTCCCACCTGTGTCTTGGGCTAGTTCGAAAATAACTATTTATAGTAAATTTTTTGTATAAAATAATTTAATACTTTTTCATGGTATTATTTTTCAAAAAAAATAATATATAACAAACAATTATCATCTCTAACCACCATTTACTTGATATCCATCTCTTTTTTAATGATTTGGGGTAAAACCCCCTATGTAGGATTTTATAAAAAACCCTTAACATGTTTGACATAACCTGTTAATGGATTAGTCCTTGTATAATATTTTGATCAGCCTATGAAGTTATAGATTTTGTTTCATATTATTCCCAAACCAGTGTACCAATACTTTCTCTTAAAAGATATATTAAAATTTAATTTAGTTAGAAAATATTATATAACGATGGTAGAAGAGAAATGTGAATAATGGTAACTCCTCGCAATCCCACTCATTGAAAAAAATACTAGAAATATTCCATAGTTGATACATGATATTCATCCATTATTATCAATAGTTCACTCATAAATAGGTCTGTCATGGTAGTTATCCCATTATATTTTATAAAATCTAAAATTTGGTAATTATTAATATTTAATGAATGTTTAATGAATGTATTTAATATGAAACCTGGAATAATTCCATCATTTTGAAGTTATAATTTTATTATTCCGGGTTATATTGTTTTCTACAATATTTTTTGAAATCCACTTTTAGGCAACAATGTTTATTAAAAACCATTAAACATTACTTTCTTAACACAAGAGAATATGCATAATAAGTTTATGTTTATATAATTCCTATAGTTGGTGTTATGAAGGAAACCAAGTCATCTGACCAAATAGTTATCTTTTCCACCACAACTATTGATAAAGATGTGATGTAATGTGAATTTTCACCTTTATAATTCTCCCATGTTATATAAGGAAAAACCTATTTAGATATTGGTACTGCAATAATAATTATAATTATAAAATATTATACATTTTAATGGGATATAATGTATAATATAATTGGTTAATATGTTCTTCCTATAAGAACATATTTGAAAAAAATAAAGTATCCCTCAATATTTTATTTCTTAGGATAACAACATTATATCATAATATGTTTATAATGAAATGGAAAAATCCACTGGTGGATCAACTATCTGAATACAATATTGTTCCAAATGAATCATGGAAGGATTAATCCTCATTGAAACTTTTATAATTATCCCATCCTAATAATTTTTTAAAATTATTAATATTAGAGAAAATATATTAATGTTATAGTCCACATATATATTTTCATAAATACAAATTTTATATATATTAATCATTTTTAAGAATAAAAAATAGTTGTTGAAAATATCTAATTTAACTCTATAACATTTATAGATTTATCCCAATAATCCTTGGTTACATTACCAACCTTGAAATATTGGTCACAGTGTTTCATAAGTCATGTTATCTATTTATTAATTTCATTTTGTCAATCAACTGTGTTCATTAAAGTTTTTTACTCTCAGATATATTCATTAATATTTTCAAAACTATATTATCACATTATATTAGCAGGGCCTTGAAATTCCTATCTCATGGGATTTAGACTCATACCTAAAAAAATTTAAATACATCTTCTAGAGGTTTCAAAATGTTATAGTTATCCTATAGTTTGTGACGTTTTACGAATATTTCACATGGATAAATTAATGGATATGATACCTTTATATAAACATATGTGGTCATCCTATTATGTCGTAGGTTATTTCATGGATTTTTCACATTGTCTACTACCTCTCTTTGTAAACTCTCTCTGTTGAAAATTGTTATTTTTTTGTCTCTGTAAAATATATTTCCCCAATTCATATCAGAATTGATTGATACAAATTCACATAGTGATTAAAATGTGGCACGTTAACTAAATTGGTCACCTTATACTACTAATGGTACCCTTATCCATAGTCAAAGGTCCTTCTATTTGAACCACTAGTTCCCATGTCACATTCATGATATATTATTAGATCCACAATTTAATATAATCTCAGTGAATTATATAAGTCATATTCACCAATTGTAGTGTAATAAAAGAATATATATATTCATGAATCATCATGGACCATAATTTTTGATCAAATATATACCCCTTATCATCTATTTCATTAGAAAATGGGCATATAATTCTCATTATAGGGAATTAAAAACTAAAATTAAAATTTATGGGGAACATAAAAATCAATAATTACGTCATACTCAACCCTTGTGACGAAAATTCCATCTTGGACCTCCATCTTATATGTTATATTTTCATAACATCCCAACCCACCATATATGATCATCCTAGATGATAGCACTCTATAAAACAATTATCTAAATCAGGAGAGTATCTTTATAGTCAGGATGAAGCATTACATACCCACTAAATGTGTCCAGATCCAAGATACACATTAAAAATGTAATCTATATTTACATAAGCGAATCACTAGAAATGTTTTGAATTCATATGTTATAATGTGAATGTAATTTCATTTAATAAGTTTCGTACTAGTTTGAATATAAAAAAGGGAACCTATCTCTAGTACATATATGATAGTTGTTTATTTTTTTTCCAAATTGAAACCATAATAATATATGGTAATATTTTTTAGTAGGATATCAATAATAGTGATTCTTGGCCTCAAACCAATATAAAAATCATGGCCATGTTGTAGGTTCTCTATTAAATATATGGAATAAAAAGTAGTCAGACAGAGTGAGGGACACACATTGATGATGATTCACCAACTCCATTTTTAATGTTAACCATTTTCAAGAAGTAATAACTAGGGATTATAGTACATCACATATAATAACATCAACATATCATTGGATTAATAAATGTTTTCCTCCCTTTACATTCCTTAAAAATACAGTAAGAAGAACTAAAATTGATATAGGTTCTTGGTTGGGTCTTTTTCTATGTATATTATCAATCTTCCCTCAATAGTGTATCCACTAATAGTGTCATACTCTCTATGTATTCCCATGAATGAACAAGGGGGGGGGGGGGGAATTAATCATAAATGAATTTTATAATGGGTATCCCTCCGGAAATTTTACAAATACTATAGTATACTCCTTAATTCCACTTTTAATAGGTGGTATTTTTTCACCCTTGGTATACATTTTCTTAAGAGATGGGGAACATGGTTTGATTATTTATAGATATTCATCTAATAAATCCAAAACAATTTATAAATTACAATTTTTCATAGATTTTATTCTCATTCAAATAAATTTTCATTATGCAGTATTCTATCATATATTTTAATCACAATAAACTACTAATACATAATATCTAAATCATAGTATTACTATGATGTTTTATAGTATATAAAAATTGATATATCGATGATTATATATTTATATAAGGCTCAAAAATAAATTTACGATGCATAGGAGTTGTGAACATGTTCCCAAAAATATATGTCAGCTCAATAGGGCCTTTCATAACATACATTACTTATAATGGGATATTATCAATTTATAATTTAGACATATGAGATAACTAGAGATCATTAACATTGTGTTATGTTGGTTGGATTGGGGGGTCAATGGGTAGTTAAATTTATTTGAATGAAATGGGATAATATAATATGAGGTTTTAATGACTCTATTGTAGAACCTTTACAAAATCCTAAATTAGAGTTGTGTAGAAATATAGTATATAGTATTAAATATAATAATACATTTCCTTAGTCTATAAAGTAAGATAACTCAAGTATAATTAACACATATCACATATAATTTGGCATAGTTAATCATTACCTCTTAATAATGGATCACACAATCCTAGAACAAAAATGTTTACTTTTTTATAGATTATCTTTACAAACATCTTATTTCAAATTATTTATTAAACATTTCCTAAAATTTCTCCCCATAAAACATCGTCCTAAAAATAATATTATATATAATTTCTTAAATTAACGGGAAATATATAAAGGAATGAGTTCCAATTATTATTAATAGAAATGGTTATCAATGAGTCAAATTTTTTTTCATCATAATAACAAAAGAAAACATGAAACTAGGAGAAACAAATACCTAAAAAGAACATAGTAGGATAATATGTGATCATAAGTCATAATAACAGTACTTAGATAAATGTAATTTGTTATATAACCGAAAAGTCTCATCATGAATGCATTATATATACCATGGAATAATTATATAGAAATACAATTTAATAATCATGTGACATGTGTTATAATATAAGAATGTGGAAAAAATATAATAATTTTAAATGTTAACATTATTTACAGTGAAAAAATAATATGGGAACACAAATCCTGTAGAATATCTAATGAAACAAATTCCCACAAATAATTTTATGTGCATATTAAGGTATAATAAATTCGACTATTCATGTTGAGAACATTGTTAACTACCATCAAGTCCACATAAAAGATGAGTATCTCATAAAACCAAAACCATTTTGTGATGCATTATAGTTCTATATAAAAAAAACCTATCACAAAATTTTAAACCACTAAAGTTTTTTCCTCATGAAATAAATCCTAAATCAAATCAATATAAATTCTAGGAATGAGAATGAATGAAATATAATTTTTAGACAATATATCATAAAATTGAATTAAGAATTAGATTTGTTGATTCCAAACAATTGATCACCCAAAATATGTATATAATATGTGAATTTAAGAGTTCATTACCAAAACATTAATATATAGAAAATATATGATTTAAATATCTATAGTAAGAGATATGTGAATTCATAAAATGAACTTTCATAAATAGTTTATAACATTATTTTATAAAATATTTTTTATTCAATTTCAATATATGTTTTCAAAAATGGGAAGTAATGAAGAGTCTAAATCCCCAAATATATGTTTAATTAATGGAACCTTGAGATTAAAAAATGATAAAAAAAATAAATATAAGTCGTACGATGTAGATTATATGAATCTGAATAAATGTAACTTTTTGAGATTTTTGGGATGTTTTAATGTATCCAACATCGATGAAAGAGTTAAAATTTGTTTTGAATAGATATATAAAGATGTATGAAAGTATAAAATAAACTAGAGAATAAAATTTCATTTGAATATATAACATACACATAAATTAAAATATAATATAATATTCCATATGAAATGATCATGATATATAAAACATAGTAGAATATAGTCAATGATTGTAGATTATAAATCAAATAAAAGAGTTTATGTTATAAAAAACACATAAAATTGATTCCTATATGGTCGAGCACACTCTAACCTCTTGTATAATATTTCTTTATTATACATGAATTTTAATAAAAAATTATTTAATTTTATATAATTCATTTATATTTTGATATTAATGATTTTCAAGATATTCTTTGAAAAAAATTAGTATCTGAGTGTTAATTATCCAGTTTTTCATATGATATCTTCAGTGTCGAGGTTATAGTAATTTATTAATTCACACATAAACATACCCAATTTTTTTTAGGGAGATTACATAGTTTATTATTCAAATTTTTTTATAATCGCAATAGTCATTTTATGTATGCTATGCTGATTTTTTTGTAAAGACGTGTTTAAATCTCCTTTTATTTTTGTAAATATGGATTAAAAAAAGAAATTATTTTGTTAAAAAATTTACTTATATATGTTAGAATTAAATAATTTCTAAATCATACTATATTAATTAATGTCATATTATTTCACTAGTAGGTATGTTATCTTAATTATTAATGTTGAGTACATTATTATGTCATTCCTATTGGTGGATAAATCGACCCAAATGAAAACATTTAATAAAAAAATAATAAATAATAAATATATATATATATATATATATATAAAATATCACTTTAATATATGAATAAGAACTTATAAATCAAATTATTTAAATAATAATTATTTTTTAATATGATTTTTATTATTAGGATAAAAAAATATTATTTGGGAAAGGATTACATTTACATTGAATAATATAAACTTATCTTAGAGAGGCTCTTGAAACTGAAGGATGTGGGAATTTTTTTTAGGACCACAGACACCCAAATATGGGAATTATTATTACATATAGTCTTTGGTTATATGTTTAAGATCAATAAAATGACAAAATTTTCTTTTTATGGGGGTTAGGGGGAACTATTATAGGTTATCCTTAGTGATTTTTTTGTAAATAATAATTTCTTAATGTGCATGAAATTTAATATATCAGGAAATGATAAAAAAATTGAATAATATTTGTGTTTGGTCTATAATACTTTCATCTAATAAATATTGAGATTTTATTATAGTTATTTTATAATTTAATACTTAATTTATGCTTTCCTGTAATTACCGAACATTAAATATTACATATTTTGATGTGTTTAGTACGAAAATAAATTTATTTTCTAACTAGTATTTTTAGGAATCTATTTTTACATAATTAGTTTATAAATCAAATATAAAGAGACATATTTTCTGGATTTTACACTTTTAGATAGTAACCATGTTTCCCAAAATATAAAACTTTTAATAAAAAAGAAGTATTATTTTCATGAAACATTTTCCAATTTTTAAAATTGATGTATTCATTGTCAAAAATAATGTACACAACCCTAGGAAAGTAATTCCTGAAAATATGGGATAGGAACAAAAATATAATTAATGGAAAAAAACAACTAGCCCATTAATACTTATATAAAATTTTATTTCAAGATATCATTTGGGATCAAAATGTACATTTTCTTACTCAATATATGCCCTTCTTTGCACAAATATTTTCCTAAAACATATCATATGAAAACATAAAGGTGAAAAATATCATTAATCATTCTTTGAAAACATGGTGAACTCATGAAAGTTCTTTCACAAAGCTATTATTTTTACCCTTAATATGTTATAAAAAATATAATTTGAAAAATAAGTTCATTCCTAAAATTTTTGAAAATAATGGGATTACCATAAAACCAAAAACTTGCAAAGATAATCCATATCGGTATCCTAGGATATCACATTTAATATCATTATTTCAAATGGAATAACAATATAATAATGTTAAATACCCATTTCAATTTAGGGATATCACAGACCCACCCATCATTGGAACACAATGTAACCACCCATCCTTAGTTTGTTACATAACCACCAATATTTTGTTTATCAAGGAACCAACCATAATTGGTTTATAACTAAAAAAACAACATCATAATTAATTTCTGAGAACCATAACACAATTAAGACACATAAATATTAGATTTTATAGAATTACACATATAAAAATTTCTTAGCACCCATAGAAAAATATTTAGAGATATTGAATTATCCACTCCATTTAAAAATTGTTTTTCATTACCAAGATAATGTGATAAGGGAAATATGTAATTTATTTAAAGAAATCATGAAATCCACTAAAGTAATGTTGAAATAAAATAATTTTTTTGTTGACGAAAATATTTTTCATAGTAAATGTTAAAATAGATCTTTCTATTAATATTTCTATCAAAAAATTCCACTAAACACACATAAAAAAGTTTCTTTTGAATACCATTGAAGGAAATTAAAAAGAGATACAAAATTAATGTTATAAATATTTCATATCTATAAATATAAATAAATAAACTATTTCAAATCTTATTGATATGGAATAATGATAATATGAAAATAAATTTTTATATAATTTTAAAAAATGGTTTTAAAGTAATGTTTCCCCTTTGTAAAACATTACAAATACTCCATCTTATTTTTAATATTTTTAAATGAAGTAAAAAATATTAAAAAATGATGTTTTCCATCCATTGATTCATTATTAATATTATACTTGAATCATTTATAATATCATTTAAGAAAAATATTTACAAATTAAATCACTAAAACATATTAAAATGAGGTTTGAGGAAAAGGATCCCTTACCTTGAGTATGATTCATTGCATACGTCATTTATCTTTAATAATAATAAAACTATGTTAATTATTTACCTAATTACAAACCATTTATGTATTTATTATTCATTTTATTTTAATTATTACTACATTATATATGAAGGACCCCAGAACACCCTAAGAGGAGAGGGGTGGATTAGGGTGGAAACATTTTCTTTTAAAAATACCAATCTTTTTACAATATTGGTTGAAACTTCTTAAACCTGTCATAAGGGAATATGTAGAAAAGGAAATCACATGAAAAGAGATGATACAACAATTTTAATTGGTTCACCACTATGGTCTAGTCTATGTAATATATGAAGATAATGTGTTGGTCGAAAAAAATTCAATGAATCTTCATTAATTATGTAGTGAATAATTTTAGACACAATCATGTTATACCAGGAACATTTCCTTTAAAATATTTCAGAGATATCGCACTACATCCCTTAGAGAACATCAATCGAACTCCCCTTGCTCATTGCCTTGGGTAATGTCTCACTGATTTTAATGAAATTAATATCCCTTCAATATATTTTAATTGAATTATTTTTACCTATCCATCACAAGACTCTTCTCACATAGAAATATAGAATTGATGCACATGAAATCATAGAAAATAATCAGATAAGTGAAGCCTCTTAAAATCTCCAAACTACACTTCTGTGGAGCACCACTTCAAGCCTACAGGTATGGGAATTATCATGCAAGCTAACTTTTGAGAAACCATTTACTTTTTATGAAACCCTTATCTATCGTGAAATACTTATATGAAACATAGCTAAAACATGAATTTCACTTGTTCTTTTAGAGATAATTGGGACACTTGCATGTATGTTTTACAATGCATACGTCATTCACGTGAAAATCCATTATGTTCCAAGATAACATATCTTCATTGAAAAAAATCATAAATATTTAGTGGGGGTACTATCCTATTTAAGGGATTTTTAGTGACCCAACACATATGATGGAAAGTGTACCCATGAAAGCATGATTCCCAAATTCTTTATCCTCTGTCACAATACTCACACTATGTACAAAACCATACCTTGTGCACACTTCGTTTATTTTTCATATTTTGACGAATTGACCTTGAAAAATACTCGTGAAAAACCTTTCCATCTACATTAACAATATCTCACAACTACGTTTTCCAAGTAAAATTTATCTATTCTCTAATTTTTTGATTCAAAAATTTGGAAAACATAGGGAACCAATAACACCTTTCATACTATTGTCTACATGAACTGTAAGATCCCTTTCCTTGAAAACTATATGATATTAAATGTGAGGATTGAAAAAAATACAAACCATCAACCACTAACATCAAGACCAGACTTGGTACCAATAACCTCTCTCTTTGGGTTTGTTGGTGATCTCCAGATAAATTCAATGAAGCACCAGTCATAAATAACCCAATTCATAAGAAACAACTTACCCAACACTATAATTATACACAAGAAATGATAAATGTAGAAAACAAGAGTGGAATCATGAATCAGGTTCGGTTGTTTAGGAATTATTAAATATGAATAAGATACGCTCAACCCGTATCATCGTTACATAGAATTATTTTCTATATTCTCATTTTCCCCATTTATTTTCCCCCTTTGTAAACTTTTTTGAAATTTCTTGCATTTCCATATTCCTGAAGATATAAAAAATTTCATTCTTATCCTTTGTACCATTGGAATTTTCAATTCCCCCATTATAAATACACCCCAATAACCTTATTTTGAATTTTAGTGCTAAAAAAGACACTCCCCCTTGACCATATCTTCCCCCCAAACCAGTACAACATTGGAAAATACATTAAAATACTTAATTCAATTGGGTTAAGGGGACCAATTATAAAATCCTCAGGAATTGGTAGGGTTTTGAACACATAGGTTAAAATGATTCTTCCTAAACACATGTGCCAACTATGGCTTGTTTATCATGTCATCAACTTGATAATCATTTCCAACACGATCCAGTTTAATCATTCCTTGTTCAACATTTTTCATGATAAAGTGATATCTAATTTCACTGTGTTTCTTATGAGAACGATGAAAATGATTCATCATAATATGAATTACATTTTTTATAGTGAATAACCATTGACCATTTAACTTCATCACTAATATTCGTTAGATGTTGCTTCATCCACAATAGAGGAGTGCAATAATTTATAGAGGAGATACATAAATAGTAATGAGGGTGGTGACTTCCTATTTTTTAACCAACCATCCAACAAATTAAAATTCAATAATGAATACTCCACGTCTTATGGAATTTCTGTGCATCACATATCAAGCCTAGTCAACATCAGAAAAGGATAATAATTCATTATCTTTTCATACAATAATGTATATTCCATAATTGTGAATACCATAAATGTACCTCATGATTTGTTTAATGATCACAATATGTTGTTTATTAGATTAATTTAAAAGAGGTATTATAATATGGTTTCAAAAATTATATTCTTCCATGTTGTCGTACATAAAATAGGCTTCCAATGATTCTTCAAAACATGGCCCAATCCATAAAATTCGCATCCTCATGATTTCTTTGTTTTGTTACAACCACAACTAGAGTAAATTTTTTTAGAGTCATGAATATTGAATCTATTAATAAAATCCCTTTCATATTTTTCCTGTGAAATAATAGTGTAGTCATTATTTTAAATCACTTGCATCCCCAAGAAGTATATGAGTTCACCAATCATAGACATTTAGAATTCTGATTTAATGTGATTGGAAAATTATTAAAATGATATATGACTCATTCTAACAAATTTAATATTATACAGATATACCAACACCATAAATTGATATACCATTGAATTTTTTTCATAGTTTTCTAGGTCGATACCACCTCTTTTAAATTTCATCCCCTTTAGATATAAATCTAGAAGAGAATTCCAAGCTCGTGGGGCCTTCTATAGATAATAGAGAGCATTTTTCAGTCTAAAAACATCTATTTCATCAATTAAAATTTGAAAAACCAATGGATATTAGATATAGAATTATTATTCTATAAAAAAATTTAATTATTCAGTTTTGAGGTCCATCTGATAAACATTATCTCCTTCTTTAATTTCCATATCAAGGAAAATCTTGATTGACTCCAGTATCGTTACTGGTGAAAATATTTCTTTGAAATCAACTCCTTCAATATGTGTATATCATTTACACACCAATAAAGCATTATTTAGGACCACATTTCCATGATCATAGAATTTAGTTTTAAATATACATTCTCTACCAATCACATTGTGATTTTTGGGTCTCTTAACTAATTCTCATGTCAGGTTCTTGTCGATTTGATCCAACTCTGCATTCATGGATTTTACCCTTGATTCATATTTCACAACTAATTTAAATGAGGATGGTTCAAAAAATAATATTAAGGTAGATTGTGTATAATAATTGATTATCCTTGTCTGTGTTAGTGCAGTCTAGTACCTGATGATATTGGATTGATCTAATTTCGGCTCTTTGATATATCCTTAGAGGTTTTGAATAATTTTCATCAAACACACATTCTTATTATGATTCTTCTTATGAATAAACATCCTTTTGTGATCTTTGAATATTTTTCACACCATTTTATACTTCTACATTTTAATTTGTTCCATGTCCATTGTCTTTTACATCTTGAATTATATCATCATAAGATCTCCTAAATGATTTTTTGGCCTTACAATTAAGGATATTAACACTACTTCTTTCAAAAATTCTTCCATGAGGATTAATGAAACATTTATAGGCTTTACTATAAATTTAATATTTGAGGTATATTCCTTCTTCTATAGCATCACCATACTTCCGTTGATTTCATTCATTGTTTTGAATGAAACATTTACATCCAAAAAACGAAAATTCTTCAAGGAGGACTTCATTACATGCCACCACTCATATTTTTTTAAGTTTATCCCATATAAATACCCATTATATTTTGAATATAAACTATATCATGAACAACCTATTTACAGTAATGGTGAGATATAAAACACTCAATCAGCATAGTTCTGGCCATATTGTTCAGCTGCTGATTCGTACAGTCAACCACTCCATTTAGTGGTGGAGTTCTCACAGAAGTCACCTCATTTTTCATTCCACAATTCTCTTGGAAATTTTCAAATTCAATGGATGTGTATTCCCCTCAATTGTCATTCCACAACACATTGGTTATCTGTCTAGTATCATTCTCAGTTATTTGGTGAAATGTTTCCATGAAATAAACCACTTTAAATTTGTAGTATATAACCACCACACACTAAATTAGACTACAATCATCAATTAAAAGGATGCGGTATCTTTCGGTATATGTTTAAAAACATTTATCGGACCTCATATATCTATATGGGTGAGATCAAGAAGATTAAACACATTTTTCTTCTTTAGTTGAAATGAATTGTAGACCAACTTCCCTTGTATGAATGAATCAAAATTATTTTTCTGTTCAAGATTCATATTGGGGTTATCCTTGACTATCATCATCTTATATATTTTTTCCATGAGTTTTTGATTATTTCCCCCTAATCTCTTATTCCACAATTCATTTTCTTCATTAATAAATAAGTAGAAAATATTCAATCTACCATCAACCTGGTATAAGTTTCTCTATGTTCTACAACCTTTCATGAGTGTATTTCCTATCTTTCCATTTATTATCCATCCATTTTGATTGAGTTTTACCATAAGTCTTGAGTCACTGATTTGACCCACAATAAATAGATTGTGATGTAAACAATTCACAAAAATATCTCCAATTTCCTTTTTCTCTACGTTTTCTAGTTCAGTACTTCCACTATATTTAATATTAAGATCACCTTCATTACCAAAATATACCCTTACATCTAACCATTTTTTAACATTATTTAATAGGTCTAAATTTCTCATCATATTTGATGAGAATCCACTATCACACCGGAATTTCCTGAAGGCTGTCATTTTTATTGATTTTTATAACCCCCATTCAAGGGATGAGGGGGAAGCCTTACAAGGCCAGCATGATTATAGATTAAATTTCTTGTATGCTTAAGAGACATTACAAGACCCACCGAAATTAAAGATTTCTACCAGAAAATAACAATAATGAACCACCCCTACCTATCATCTGTATTGTGATGGATAATAATACACTATGAAGAATATAAGTGCTTCTACACATTGTAACATTATTGGATACTTTCATTAGGCTAGAATTTTCAATATTCCTTTCTCCTTTTATGAAATACTCGATTCAGTGAAGGATAAATATGTCCTTTATAGTGTCTCCTTAATGTGGGAAGGTTATTCATAATAATTATATTATTATATAAGATGAAACCATTTTGTAATAGCAACACCATCTTTTTTACGAGTGTGGACTTGTCTCTGATTTCTATTGGTGCTGTTTATGACTTTCCTCTTCCTATAATGAACAACATTATGACTAAATTATGAAAAATGAAAAAAATATCTTTAGAAATTATTTCTTATATAAAAAGTAGTATGTGATTTTTTCCCATTTGTTGACTCCCCATCACATCCCAATTTTTATAGCTTCTTTCCTCATCCGAGAATGACATGGTATGTCCCAGACATCCATATAGTTGACATTTCATATGTTGAAATTTCTTCTCATTTATCTTACTCATCATGTCTCCTTAGTTAGGAAAATAGTTCGACATCTAATCATGTGGGAAACGATGGATAGTATTATATTATCCTTTTAGTTTGATTTGAAGGTTTATTGGTTAATACTTCACGATACTTTGTGATATGTACAAATTTTAGCATCCCTTTATTTTGGTTTATTTTATTTCCAATCTTTAATGTTTCAGTATCACAACTAGTTAAACTTTTTCCCATGCATGAGGATAATTGAAAATATAATTCCTTCTCTACTCTTTCAAAACCAATATTATCTATCCCTATCAACTCATCATATGAGAATTTTCAAAACTGAATTTTCTTCTTTGTTTCATTTTAATTTGATTCACATTATAGTTTACACTTAAGATTAAAAACTTCTTCTTCATGACCCTCAAAAGTGTTGGAATTCTCCTCTAGTATGAGTTTTTGGTCATTGACTACATTTTCCTCTTCATAAATTCTCTTTTTCAATTCAATTACATATTATTTTTATTCAATGGTTTTTGATCATTATTCCACCAGTTCTACCTCTCGTTTTGTTTCATATTCAAGATGATCAACATATTTTGATGATTCTTCCACAATAACTCTCCACTTTTTGAATATGTTATTGTTATTGAATATTGATCATTATTAAATCATAAAAAAATATTGATAATTATATAAATATCATTATATTTATCATATAAATTTTTATAATACTCCATAAATGGTAGTGATAGAAAAATGAATGAATTTTTTTATGGAGATAGTGGTCCGTACGTATGCACGAATAAGGTTTTCATTTTCTTATAGAAAGATGTAAAGAATTATAAATAGAATGTTATTATTATTAAATCAAAATTAAATCATAAATTATATATATATATATATTTATTAAATCCACTATTATATCTTCAAATGTGAGGAGGTGATGGAAAATGAATCATATTGTCACTAGGAGGCGGTAGTCCACACGTACACATGAGTGATCCTATATGTTTCCATTTGATGAAAAAGAGGATGAAAATGGGTTTTCCATAATAAAAATAAATTATTATCATATTTATGTCAAGGGATTAATTGTTTAATGAGGGTTACAATAGATATATATTAAGTATAAGAAGAAATAATCATTGGATGAATTAGGTCTGATGATTAACTATTTTTTTGGATACATCCTTTAGTATACACATTGAGGATTATTATGATGGTGTTAGGGAAATTACAAGAAATCAGGAATTATTGTAAGGAATGAATGATGGTTTTTGGGTAGGTATTTACTAAGCTACATAGATTTTGTTCTGAATAATTGATGATAATATTTTTCCATTAATCCTTGTGGAGAGTAAAAAATATAAATAGATAAAAATTTTAAATAATATAAATTCATTCTCTTGTAAAAGTTGAAAATATTGATAGATAATTCATGTTAAGATAATACAAGGAAAAAATTTCTCCATCGAATAAGATACAACTATTTTAATGTGGAATTCTTACCATTATACATTAGTTTAACCCCAACAGTTAACCGATTTTATACTTAACCATTTTTAAATTTTTTAATGTTTTTAATAATAATTATTAAATAATGAATGTTTCATCATTTATTTTCTTTTAAATTATGATTCCAAATATTTAATAAATTTTATCAAATTCAATTTCTTATGCAGACGATATTAATTGTAAAATAATTTTTAAAAATATAATGAATACCATTACATAAAAATTCATTTTAAGCAAAAAAGTAGATCTACATAAATTTCATGTCATGAAAAATATATTAAATGAATGTTAAAATAATTTATTTAATATTTAATCTATATTGTTAATTATATTAATTAAAAAATATTTATTTATTTATTTTTCTAATATAAATAAACATTATCTATTTAAAAAAAGTTATTTGGAAAATAGATATTATTATTTATAAATTATATTATTATTATTATTATTCATTAGAAAAAATATATATGAATTATTATTAAAAAATTAAAAATAAAAATCATTTAAATAAAATTTTAATCTTGATTAATATACTTTCATATATGTAATATCATAATATATAGAAAAATAATTTTCAATGAAAAATATGTCGCTAAATCATGCAATGATTATTTTATATTCGTTAATCAACACATTATTATTATGGAAAAAATTTCTATTTATAATTTAAAATTTTGTTAATCCAATTCATACCCACCAAGTTAATGTCTCAGCTTTACATGTTATAATATATCATCGTCCTTTTATACCTGGGGTATTGTTTAAATAATGATATCACAGAAAAAAATTTATTTCAATTTAATACATATGAAATAATTGGGTGGTACAGTATCACATTAAATGAATTTATTAAATGGAAATATTGATATAAAAATTAAACAAAATAACATAATTATAAAAAAAATATAATTAATAGGGTCACTCTTGAACTATATATATATAGGATAGAATTCTTTTAAAGATATAAAAAAATGGAATGAAAATCAAAATATTAATTTTTTGTAATTATTTTGTAATGTGGTCATAAATAAGCATTTTTATGTCACTCATAAAATTCTTCTTTCCAAATTATGTCTCCATAAAGATTTTGAAAACATAAAATAAGTAAAAAAATGGAATCTTGTAACATAAAATGAAAATGATAATAAATTTGGAGTGAACGACATAAAATTTATGAATTGAAGGTAAATATGTTTTTAATCCTTTTTAATATCTTTTAAAAATACCCACATAAATGAAAGATATAGATTCTATTTAATAGAGAAAATGGGAAATATCAATGGTAAAGAATATTGATCATATTTGTGTTGATAAATAAATAAAATAATACATTTTTTATGTGATAGATCATAGACATTGTAACATCCCAGGTAAATAAAGAATAATACAATTTCATATTTATTAATATTTGCGAATAAAATATTAATTTTACTTTAAAGGGGTTGCTATGTTCGATAGCGTACCCGATACGCAACAAAGAGTTTTTTTTTTGAAATCGTACGTTGCACACTAGTAATAAAATAATATTATTTTAAATGTTAGTTAACACGTAGCCGTTGTACTGGCGGGAATGGATATAAATAACTAAAATATGATTATCTATGTTTTTTAAATGTTTTTACATTTATCTAATAAAGGATAAAGGCTTAAAATATGAAAAGAATTTAATTTTAGGCTTATATACTCTAATTTTCACGAAAGGTCCACTTATCACCTTTTGGCAGAGAACCGTCATTAAATATAGTTTGGATAAATATTATAAATTCTATTAGACCAAATATAACTCTTCTTTAGAATCGGAGCATCAAAATTTACTTTGTGTAAATTTTTGGTATCTTTCCGATAAAGTTCATTTTTTTAATGAATAGTGTAAAATGTTGTATTTTAATTCAAAAATTATTTTTAATCTAATTTTTTAAGATGATTAGATTATCTTTTTAATTTCTTTTAAAGTGAAATTAGAATATATTTTTACCATTAAATCCAATAGTATTCATTGGAATTAATTTCACTTTGAAATCGGACTTAAACTAATGTCAATCTTTTGATACTTATTGCTTCATAAAAACACGCTATTTGCTCTGACAACGGGAATTAATTATTAAATTAATTAATGAAACTTATATTTTGTGAATTTTTTAAAATGGACTTCATTTTTTAATTCGGAATATCAAATATAGCTTAAGGTGAAGTTTTGGTATTTTTCTGAAAAACTTCAATTTTTGATGAATAGTGAAACCACTAAGTGGTACTTATAAAAACTGATTTTTCGTTTAAATGAGATTTTACCACTTCTGTGTTTTGAATTTCAAAAATCCTTCATACATGGTTGTCATTAAGATGTAAAATGTGGTTCAATGAGATTAAAATAATTTTTTGGTGAATAGTAACTTTTAGGTTCTTAATCGCGATTAGAGGTAATTAGTGCAATTTAAGGAAAAAATGATATTATAATAAAATGAAAATACCTTGACACATGTCATAACCTTATTTGATGTGTCATGGCCGACCAAGAAACGCCATGGGTCAACTTGGGGACCCCATGGAGCCACTTTGGTTTGGAAATGACATAAATAACTTTTTATTTAATGTTAAAGTAAAAATGACACACACATGAAATGTTTTACTAAATCAATTTTTACATGGGGTTATACAAGTCAGATTTTTGACTATAAATATTAATTATAAAGATAAAAAGATTTCCTACCTCATGATATTTTTTTATAATTTTTATACATTAAATAAATTAAATTATTTATTACATCATGATGATGTAGCGATGACCTCATTATTTAACGATATGAATTTAATGGAAAGATAATGTAAAATCTAAGACCTACACATGGAAAAAATCTATTGGATGGGTGGATTTAGAACCCTTATCACCCTATCCTTGAAACACATCAGTTTGGGATCTCTTAAATCCGAATACCATTTTAAAATAAAGTGACTTTTTTTTACCTTCCAAGAGTGCCCCTTTTCTTCTCTTATAAAAGGCCCCCACCTCTACCTCCTTACCCACACTCCCAAACCCTTTGTCTCACCCAAAACCAGCCCATTTTGGATCTCCACATCCCTATCTTACTCCTTGAAGCCTCACTTTGGGCAGAAGCCTTCCCAAGTAAGCCTTTGAGCTCAAATCTAAGAGAGTTACCCGATTTTAAGGTAAGGTGTTCTTTTGAGTCCTTATGTTTTATTTTGCTTCTACAACCCCCTACACTCTTTTATTTTTTTCTTTGGTAACAACTCCAGTATACTAAATATACTAGGATCTTGTTATAAGAAGTATTCGAGCTACACTTACACACACCTACATCTAATGGTTATAGAACATACTGTTTCCGTGGATGGCGAATTTCTGCCTCCCGAAACGATGATTGTTCAACATTCTTTTAACACCTTCAAAGGTGGCCATTAAGATGAAAATATATTTATATATTATATATAATATGTTTATGTTTTACTTAAACTTCTGTATGTTTCATTTTGGGAATACCTTTATGGTTTCCATTATGGGTAAACACAATATCTTCATTTAAGGAAGTGCGGACTACCGCCCCCTCAAAGTGATGTGATTCGTTAATGCCATATGTGGGATGTATAAAGGATGGATATAAAGTTATTATATATGATGTTATAATGGAAATATAATATACCTCTATATCATTATTATTTCTTTCCATTAAAGTGTGAGATTGAAATGAAAGTAGCGTTCATGCGAACGTCTGGCTTACCGTCTCCATGAACGGTGCATTTCATTTCTTATCCCCAAATGTAATGTACTATTAAAAGTACATGTATATAATGGATATATATAATGAATGATACATCTAAATGATGAATATAATTCTGGAATTAAAATATACATACCTCTCATTTAGTTTTAATTCCATTAATATGACAAAGAAATGAAAGTAGCGTTCATGCGTACGTACGACTTACCGTCTCCATGATTGGTGCATTTAATTTCCTTCCACTAAATGATTATGTAATATTATAAATACATGTATATTCTGGATATATATGATATATATGCTATCCAAATCAGGAATGTCATTCTGGATATAAAGAACCTTTGACCACATGAACAACATGTTATTGTAAGAAGTCCACTTTCGACTTAAGAACCAAATATCAACAAAACAAACATTACTAACTTAAATGGTTACATAATGATTATAACATGGGAATAAGTGATATAAAAGGAATAATGAACTTTAAAAAGGTTCTTAATCAAGTATAAATTAACTCATGTTTATTATTCAGGATGTTAAAGAACGATCAAGTCCAGTCGGACCCGAGGTAAGGGACTTCATCTCAATCTCCTTTCATTGAGGCATATTTAGTTTTATACACAACATTCTTTTATACGGTGTATAAAACCCTTTGACTTTTACTTTTATACAAAAGGAATCTTTTTCTATGAAGCGTTTTACTAAACAACAAAAAGGAATGTTTTTTTAACGTACGCGGTGTCAATGACCTTTTCCGCCGCCGCGAGTATTATTTGGTCTTTGGCTTCCTCAACAAGCCGTAATGTTTTTAAAAAAAATAAATACCATATACTCTTTTATGAATTTTGGTATTGAAAATGGTTTTGATAAAGGATTATATTATGTCAATATATTTGTGATATATTGTGATTGAAATGTGGAAATGTTATAATTCCTTTATATTGGTTTTATGTTTTATGATTTTATATTGGTACTTGGACATTTTAACGGGTGGTTACGTGATAAACCATATGACGGGTGGTGCCTAGAATACCAGGACGGGTGGTTACGTTATAACCTCCAATGCATTGGGTATGGAAGTCGGCCGTATGGCTATTCCATTAAGTATGTATGGAAGTTGACCGTATGGCTATTCTATTAAGTGATATGTGTGGAAGTCGACTGTATGGTTATTCTACTTAAGTATGTTTATGTCCCAAGTTACCTTTATATATGTTATGTGTTCTTTATATGGGTTTTATGGTAATCATTTGATTACAAAAAGGTAAGTAATGATATTTTATTCAGTGAATAGTTTTTTGCTACTTCATGAAGGTGAAGGTATTACTTTGATAAAGTATACATGGTTTACTTGATGTTTGAAAAACTAACAGTTTTCATTCTTTGTGTATACCTTATTGAGATTTTTATGCTCACCCCAAGTTTTTTTGAAATGTTTTTCACAGGACTTAATCTGGAATAAGGTCAAGGATGGGATCAAGGTAATCTTATGCTATATAAAACATGGAACTAGACATGTTTCTTTTTAAGAGTTTTTTATTCTATGGAAACTTGGTAGAAGTGTCTACTTTGTAAATCTTTTGAGATGTAATAGTTATGTTCTAATTATCTAAAACTCTAAACCTGAAAAGATCCTTTATGTGAATTATTCATTTAATTCAATATTAAGTAATGTTTAAGGCTGGGGCCTTATAGTTGGTATCAAAGGTCGGGTTAGACATTTTTAAGAGTTAGAAAATTGTTAAATTTATAAATTAATTTATGGTATGATTGAAATGATATAGCATTTAAATATTACCATGTTTCTTAGCCTAAGATAATTCTATGTTCAGAATGGTTTTCCATAGAGGAAACAAAGCATCTTTTCAAGAATGGCATACAGAGTATAATGACCTTTCAAATCAGCGACCAAAGATGGTCAGAATCAGAATTGAGTAGTTTACTGCACTGATGGCTCAGTTGAATCAGGTGATAAATGGCGGTCGTGTTTATTGATGATATTTTGGTGTTTTCTAAAAGTAAAGAGGATCATGAAATTCATTTAGGGGTTATCATGCAGACCTTAAAAGAAAAGAAACTGTATGGAAAATTCAGCAAGTGTGAGTTTTGGTTACAACAAATTTTTTTCCTGGGTCACATTGTTTCAAAAGATGGCATAACTGTTGATCCTCCTAAAACAAAAGTTGTTGAAGAATGGCCAAGACCCACAAATGTAACCGAGATTCGTAGTTTTCTTGGGTTGGCAGCTTACTATCGAAGGTTTGTTGAAATTTTTTCACGGTTATCTCATCCAATGACTAAGCTAACTCGTAAGGGTGTTAAGTTCATCTGGACAAAATAATGTGATGATTGTTTTCAGGAGTTTAAAAAAAGATTGGTGAATGCTCCAGTTTTGGCACTTCCTTCCGGGAATGGTGACTTTGTTATATACAGTGATGCTTCGTTGAAGGTACTTGGATGTGTCCTTTTGCAGAATGATCAGGTAATTGCTTATGCTTCATGTAAGATAAAAACTCATGAGGTAAATTACCCTACACATGATTTGGAATTTGCTGCTGTTGTTTTTGATTTAAAAATTTGGAGGCATCATTTGTATGGAGTAAAGTGTGAAATATATACTGATCACAAAGGTTTAAAGTATATATTCACTCAGAAAGAAATGAACATGAGACAGAGGAGATGGATGGAATTAATCAAGGATTATGATTGTACAATTCATTACCATCCGGGAAAAGAAAATAATGTGGCTGATGTTTGAGTAGAAAAAGTAATGCTTCATTAACCATTATACGTTTGGAATGAGATCCTTTGGTTTTCGATTTGATGAACTTTGGAATGGAAGTTGTTTGTGTAGGAAGTCCTTCTATTTTGTTTCAGGTATCAGTGACATCTTCCCTATAAGACAGAATCAAGAAAGCACAGAAGCAAGACAGTGAGTCGCAGAAAAAGGTAGAGCTGGTTCAGAAGGGTAAGTTTCCTGAATTCTACATTGATAATGATTGTGTTTTGAGGTTTGGGAAGATATTTTGTGTGCTTTGTGATTCACAGTTGAAGAGAGAGTTGTTATGTGAAGCTCATAGTTCTCCGTTTTTAGTTCATCCTGGCAGTACTAAGATGTACAGAGATCTGCGGGAGTATTACTGGTGGGATGGAATGAAAAGATATATTGCTGATTTTACTGTGAAGTGTTTGACTTGTCAACTGGTTAAAGCAGAGCGACAGTTACCGAAAGGGATGCTTCATCCTCTACCAGTGCCAGAGAAGAAATGGGAGAATATATCCATGGACTTTGTTGTGGGATTACCGAAGACATCTCGAGGTAATAATGCAATCTGGGTTATTGTTGATCGCTTGAAAAAATCTTCTCATTTCCTTCATATACGAGATAATTTTTCCCTAGATCAACTTTCCTGTTTGTATCTTAAAGAGTTAGTCAGGTTACATGGATTTCCTCTCTCCATTGTGTCCGATCGTGATCCCAGGTTTACTTCTAACTTTTGGAAAGGCCTTCAGAAGTCGTTGGGTACTGAATTAAATTTTAGTACATCTTTTCATCCGCAATCAGATGGGCAGTCAGAACGAACAATTCAGACCTTGGAGGATATGCTATGAGCTTGTTCGATGGATTATCAGGTAAGTTGGGACCAACATCTTTCTTTGGTTGTGTTTTCTTATAATAACAATTTTCATTCCAGTATACAGATGGCACCATTTGAGGCATTATATGGGAAGCGGTGTCGAACTCCAGCATTTTGGGATGAAGTGGGTGAAAGAAAGCTAATGGGACCAGAATTGGTAGAAGAGATGGCAGAAAAGGTTTAGTTGATTCAGAAGCACATGAGAACAGCTCAGAGCAGGCAAAAGAGTTATGAGAATAACCGGAGGAAGGATCTATCTTTCGAGGTAGGTTATCATATTTTTCTCAAGGTTTCTCCTTGGAAAAGTGTGATGACATTTGGTAAGAAAGGAAAGCTGAGTCCAAGGTTTATTGGACCATATGAAATTCTGGAAAAGTTGGATCAGTTGCTTACCGATTGGCTTTAACTCCGAGCTTATCTCAGGTACACAATGTTTTTCATGTTTCAATGCTGAGGAAGTATATGCCAGATCCATCTCATGTTTTGAGTCCAGAGGTAGTTCAGCTGGAAGAGAACCTGTCTTATGAAGAACAGCCAGTCCAGATTCTTGACCGAAGAGAGAAAGTGTTGCAAAATAATGTAATTCACCAGGTAAAGGTTTTGTGGAAAAACCATATGGTTGAAGAGGAAATGTGGGAATCTAAAAATGGTATGAGGGATAAATACCTCCACTTATTTTGATAAGTGAATAAAATTGCGAGGACGCAATTCCCAAAAGGGGGGAAGGATGTAACATCCCAGGTAATTAAAGAATAATAAATTTTCATATTTATTAATATTTTCGAATTAAATTTTAATTTTACATTAAAGGGGTTTCTATGTTCGATAGCGTACTCGATGCGTAACAAAGAGTTTTTTTGAAATTGTACATTGCACACTAGTAATAAAATAATATTATTTTAAATGTTAGTTAACACGTAGCCGTTGTACTGGCGGGAATGGATATAATTAACTAAAATATGATTATATATGTTTGTAAAATGTTATTATATTTATCTAATAAAGGATAAAGGCTTAAAATACGAAAAGAATTCAATTTTAGGCTTATATACTCTAATTTTCACGAAAGGTCCACTTATCACCTTTTGACGGAGAACCGTCATTAAATATAGTTTTGATCGATCTTATAAATTCTGTTGGACCAAATATAAATCTTCTTTAGAATCGGAACATCAAAATTTACTTTGTGTAAATTTTTGGTATCTTTCTGATAAAGTTCATTTTTTTAAGGAATAGTGTAAAATGTTGTATTTTTATTCAAAACCTCTTTTTAATCTATTTTTTTAAGATGATTAGATTATCATTTGAATTGGTTTTAAAGTGAAATTATAATATATTTTTACCATTAAATCCAATAGTGGTCGTTGGAATTAATTTCACTTTGAAATCGGACTTAAACTAGTGTCAATCTTTTGATACTTGTTGTTTCATAAAAACACGCTATTTGCTCTGACAGCGGGAATTAATTATTAAATTAATTAATGAAACATATATGTTGTGAATTTTTTAAAATGGACTTCATTTTTGAATTCGGAATATCAAATATATCTTAGGGTGATGTTTTGGTATTTTTCTGAAAAACTTCAATTTTTGATGAATAGTGAAACCACTAACTGGTACTTATAAAAACTAATTTTTCATTTAAATGAAATTTTACCACATCTATGTTTAGAATTTCAAAATTCGGACATACATGGTTTTCATTAAAAAGTAAAATGTGGTTCAATGAGATTAAAATAATTTTTTGGTGAATAGTAACTTTTAAGTTCTTAATCGTGATTAGAGGTAATTAGTGCAATTTAAGGAAAAAATGATATTATAATAAAATGAAAATACCATGACACATGTCCTACCCTTATTGTATGTGTCATGGCCGACCAATACAAGCCATGGGTCAACTTGGTGACCCCATGGAGCCACTTTGTTTGGGAAATGACATAAATAACTTTTATTTAATGTTCAAGTAAAAATGACACACACATGAGATGTTTTACTAAAATAATGTTTACCTAGGGTTATACAAGTCATATTTTTGACTATAAATATTCATTAGAAAGTTAAAAATATTTCCTACATCATGATATTTTTTTATAATTTTTAGACATTAAATAAATTAAATTATTGATGACATCATGATGATGCAGCGATGAACTCATTATTTAACGATTTAAATAAAATGGAAGGATAATGTATAATCTAAGACCTACACATGTCCAAAACCTATTAGATGGGTGGATTTATAACCCTTATCACATTATCCTCGAAACACATCAATTTGGGACCTCTTAAATCCGAATACCATTTTAAAATAATGTGACTTTTCTTTACCTTCCAAGAGTGCCCCTCCTCTTCTCTTATAAAAGGCCCCCAACTCTACCTCCTTGCCCACACTCCCAAAGCCTTTGGATCGGCCAAAACCTGCCCATTTTGGCTCTACACATCCCTCTATTAATCCTTGAATCCTCACTTTGGGAATAAGTCCTCCCAAGTTATCCTTTGAGCTCAAATCTAAGAGAGTTACCTGATTTTAAGGTAATGTCTTCTTTTGAGTCCTTTTGTTTTATTTTGCTTCTCCAACCCCCTAAACTCTTTTATTCTTTTATTTTGTAACAACTACAGTATCCTCAATATATTAGGATGTTTTTATAAGATGTATTAGATCTACACTTACACACACCTACATCTAATGGTTAAAGAACATACTGTTTCCGTGGATGGCGAATTTCTGCCTCCCAAAACGATGATTGTTCAACATTCTTTTAACACCTTCAAAGGTGGCCATTAAGATGACACTATATTTATATATTATATATAATATTTTTTATGTTTTCCTTAAGCTTATGTATTTTACATTTTGGGAATACCTTTATAGTTTCCATTATGGGTAAACACAATATCTTCATTTAAGGAAGTGCGGACTACCGCCCCCTCAGAGTGACGCGATTCGTTAATGCCATATGTGGGACGTATAAAGGATGGATTTAAAGTTATTATATATGATGTTATACGGGAATTATAATATACCTCTATATCATTATTATTTCTTTCCATTAAAGTATGAGATAGAAATGAAAGTAGCGTTCATGCGTACGTACGGCTTACCCTCTCCATGAACGGTGCATTTCATTTCTTATCCACAAATGTAATGTACTATTAAAAGTACATGTATATAATAGATATATATAATGAATTATACATCTAAATAATGAATATAATTCTGGAATTAAAATATACATACCTCTCATTTAGTTTTAATTCCATTAATATGACAAAGAAATGAAAGTAGCGTTCAAGCGTACGTACGGCTTACCGTCTCCATGAACGGTGCATTTCATTTCTTACATCTAAATGATTATGTAATATTATAAATACATGCATATTCTGGATATATATGATATATATGATATCCAAATCAGGAATGTCATTTTGGATATAAAGAACCTTTGACCACACGAACAACATGTAATTGTAAGAAGTCCACTTTCGACTTAAGAACCAAATATCGACAAAACAAACATTATTATCTTAAATGGTTACATAATGTTTATAACATGGAAATAAGGGATATAAAAGGACTAATGAACTTTAAAAAGGTTCTCAATCAAGTATAAATTAACCCAAGTTTATTATTCAGGATGTTAAAGAACGATCGAGTCAAGTCGGACCTCAGGTAAGGGACTTCGTCTCAATCTCCTTTCATTGAGGAATATTTCGTTTTATACACAACTTTATTTTATACGGTGTATAAACCCCTTTGACTTTTAATTTTATACAAAAGGAATCTTTTTCTACGAAGCATTTTACTAAACGGAAAAAGGGAATGTTTTTTTAAGGTACGTGGTGACAACGACCTTTTCCGCCGCCACAAGTATTATTTGGTCTTTGGCTTCCTCAACAAGCCGTAATGTTTTTAAAATAAAATAAATACCATATACTCTTTTATGTATTTTGGTATTGAAAATGGTTTTGATAAAGGATTCTATTATGTCAATATATTTATGATATATTGTGATTGAAATGTGGAAATGTTATCATTCCTTTATATTGGTTTTATGTTTTATGATTTTATATTGGTACTTGGACATTTTAACGGGTGGTTACGTGATAAACCATATAACGGGTGGTGTCGTGAATACCAGGATAGGTGGTTACATTATAACCTCCAATGCATTGGGTATAGAAGTCGGCCATATGGAAATTCCATTAAGTATGTATGGAAGTTGGCCGTATGGCTATTCAATTAAGTGATATGTGTGGAAGTCGACCGTATGGTTATTCCACTTAAGTATGTTTATGTCCCAAGTTACCTTTATATATGTTATGTGTTCTTTATATGGGTTTTATGGTAATCCTTTGGTTACAAAAAGGTAAGTAATGATATTTTATTCAGTGAAGAGAATTTTACTACTTCATGAAGGTGAAGGTATTACTTTGATAAAGTATAAATGGTTTACTTGATGTTTGAAAAACTAACAGTTTTCATTATTTGTTTATACCTTACTGATCTTTTTATGCTCACCCCAAGTTTTTTTGAAATGTTTTTGACAGGACATAATGTGGAATAAGGTCAAGGATGGGATCAACGGAATTTCATGCTATATAAAACATGGAACTAGACATGTTTCTTTTTAAGAGATTTTTATTCTATGTAAACTTGGTAGAATTTTCTACTTTGTAAATCTTTTGAGATGTAATAGTTATGTTCTAATTCTCTAAAACTCTAAACCTGAAAAGATCCTCAATGTGAATTATTCATTTAAATCAATATTATGTAATGTTTAAGGCTGGGGCCTTATAGACATGGAGGATAAATAGATCATATAGTGGATGACAAGTATTCATATCAACACATTCTTCAGTCATAAGAAATATAATCCACTATAGAAGAAATTTCTGACATGGAAATTAAATTTCCCTAGAAAGGATAAATGAAAATAAAAAAGAATGTAAATTTTAATTAATATTTAATTATTTGATGAATATAGTTAAATAGAAAGGATGATGACTCAGATAAATGAGTATGATTCATGAAGAACCCATACGTTGGATTCATGTTCTTTCACACATTCTCTAAAATGTTATATGATAAATTTTTTTTATTAATTATCTATATTATAATTTATTTATTTCACTTCACTCTATTAATTTATAATGTTCTTTTTCTCATTTAATAATAATTATTTAATTATAACTGATATTCAGATATTATTATTTAATAGTGTTTTATAATAAATTTAGCATACCGATTATAGTATTTCCTTGTTCCTTATGTATTTATTTCTAAAATAATTGTCATGGTGATTATATTGGGTTCTTTTCATATAAAATTGATTTATAATTATAATTCATGGGATTAATGGTGATGGTACGAAAAGAGTAGTTAAATTACTTCTTTTATGAACTATATTTCAATAAAAATAATTTATTTTACTAATGAATATACCTAAAAAAATAACATTATAAAATTTTTAAATCATTAAAAACTCATTATTGCTACATCAGATTACATATAATTATTTTTTTTAACAATTCCTAAGGTCAAAATTTTTGGGTAGTTTGTGTATATGGTAAATACACCCATACAGGAACACCTAATAATGAATGAATAAATAAAAACATTTTATTTTAGATATATAATATATATTTTATCAAATAATTTTGATTAAAATAATTTTTTAATGAGTAAATTTATATTGTAAAAGTGGTTAATAATGAATAAAAAATAATAATTATGTTAATAGTAAAAATTACATCATGGACATGAATATTCCCCTTCAGATTATCATGTAAATGAATGATTTACAGATAATTATAACAATAGAATCCCAAACTATAGAAATCTTATTTGAGAGATAAAATTTTTAGGGCATGATTTTGATACCAAAGTAAAGGTGCTCTTTGATATGATAAGAATATAGATTTTTTATAAGTGATATTGAGTGGAATTTTTTAATATATCTATTCCATAATATATAAAGTATTTATTTTCTCATGAAATCGGGGTTTAAATTAAAAAAATCATTGTTTTATGTGAAAAATCATCTTAAAAAATCAATATATAGATAATATTGTATATATTTTTTCAATTTTACCAATAAATTTCTCTCTTTTATGATTTTTTTCCAGATTAAAAATATAAAATTAATTTTATTTGATACATATTATTAAAGTAAAAATATAATATTATCAAAAAAAAAAATAATACAATTTTTTTTAAGAAAATGTAATTTTAATCAAAAAGTTAATAATTCTAATCATATTCACTTATAATTAGTAATCAATAGTTTAATAATAATTTTTTTTTATATTTTCTTTTATTTTATTTATTAAAACATTTCTTTAACATGTATTATGTTATATATGTTAAAAACACAGTATAAAAATGAATACTTTTAAAATTATCTCTTTGGAAATTATATGATTTGATTTCTAATTCACTACAATTACTTATTTATTTAATATATTTTTATTGAATTTTACTACTTTTTTTTTGTTGAAAAATTATTTTATCATTTTTTTTAATTTCATCATTTCCCCATTTTATTAAATTAATTATTAAATATATATATATGTATATATTAAAAGTCTTAATTTTTAAATTCACATAATAATAATATATATTTTAAATATCAATTGTTATATAAATAATTATAAGATTATATGATCTATAATTTTACACAAAAAAACCCATGATGATCTCAATATAATACCAAAGGATAAGATAAGAAATAATGAAAACTATGGAAAGTGAATTAGTTAAAATGGATATAATTCGGATTTTTATGAACTTTCATTTCTCCTGGAGATAATTTGACTCAACCCACACTTGTTGTTTTTTAGAAAGGGCTTTTCTCGTTAAAAACATTAGTTGAACTACATTTTTTGTTCTAATCAAAGACTAATGGTACTCATAAGGAATACTAGTAATACCAAATTTAATTGCATCCCATTTTTATATTGATTTCATACTATGATTAATTATATTTATACTCAATAATTTAAAAAACAATTTATGACATTAATATTTGATTTTAATAATATATCTAATAAACAAATAATCAATCATATAAAATCTCCTTTTTTCAAATTATTATTTCAACGTACACAAAATCTCAAAAACCCTATAATCACAACAATCACATATATACAATGACTATATAATATAAAAACTAGAACCCATATTTCCAGATCTCATGTAAAAATATAATATTTACATCTATTTGTTTTACAATTATAAACGTGAAAAAATTTAATCCCTTTAAAAAATAACATAAATATATTAGATCGAATCACTGAAAAACCCATAGAGATTTTTGGATTAGTGTTTTTGAGAAGTATGAAAAATAATAATATAAATTTTTATTCAAAAAATAATTTTTATCTCCAGCTATGTTCTTTACATTTTTTATCCTTTTTTAGAATAATATACATGAAAAACTCCATTTCATCCTTTGAAAAATGAAACATAATAATTGTGAGAACAAATTCTTTGTAAGGGTAAGAATATGAATTACCAATTGAATGTTACCAGTGATCATAAGATGATTATATGGGAATCAAGACATAATAATATATAATCATCATAATGTAATTAATTTTAATTTCCCTCAAAACCTAGTTTATAAAACATAAGACATGTCATAATGTTTTATCATAACAAAAAAGTCATATAAGAAAAAATTGTGGAGCTATGTGAAGAAAATCCTTAATAAATGGATCCATTAGAACCTGATCCCAGAATAAATAAAACATATTGGTATCTTGGAACAACATTTTCATATGAAACATACAATTGCTCTTATAAATTCAATAACCTACCCTCTAAAATAGAATTTTCTATTAAGAGAATCATATGGCTAGTAATGTATTTCATTTAACCAATGAATTGGAGTGATATATTAGCTTCAACCATCATCATGAGCTATATCAGTATCACTTATCATAAAAAAAATTTCTATGACCCATAACATAATCAAGAAATTTTAATGTTGACATTTTCAACATAATAATATCCATTGGTCATTCATAGCTTGATTTACCCAACAAAGACAAGTAGTTTGAATGAACATATCATAAAAAAAATCAAAATACATTCATATAATGAATAAGGAAGGTATAATTACAATATATATATTTGGAGAAAAAATAAAATCAAGGGTTATTGTCATTACTAGATAGAAGCATCATAAAATGATCATTAAAACATTATTGGTGAAAATAACATTTCCACAATGAAAATTAATTTTATGAAAAAAATTCTAGGATAATAGGAACGAAAATATATATAAAAAATAATCATGGAATAATTTATAAAAATAATAAAATCATTAAGTGTTCATGGAGATAAAAAAAATTTGTTTATGCTATAATTGTAAAAATATATTTTTTAGCACATTCATTAAAAGTACCTTTTTAGGAAAATGAAATGATGTTTATTTTTAATTGTTTAAAAGAATTTAAATATTTGTAACAATTTTATCAAACATAAATTTTTGGTTTTCTGAAAAAATTGTCAAAAATAATTTATAAATCGTGGATATATATGACAATGGGCTTCCCATAGAATGTTGAGAAATATAGTTGGATTTTATTAAGAAACATTTCTGAATCATTCTGATTATCAGGGAGAAAAAATGGATCTAAAACACAATAATTCAATAAATATATATATGAGGAGAAAAAATATTTTAGTATATAAAATAATGATTGTGTAATTTATCAATGAACAGTCAGGAATCAACAAATCTGATAAAAACCTGGATTAAAACATATACCCCTTACCACTTTGGTAACATATGAAAAATATTCCCCATGTAATAATAACATCAAATCATTCAATTTAAATCCTTAATATAAGGAAATTAATGATATAAAAATTTAATGATCTAGTATACACAACTCATAAACGAAGATTAGGTCATTACTTAAACATATCTCTCAAGGAATGGAAAATCAAGATGTGTATCTCTTACGAAGATAATATTATTGAATTCAGAATTAATATTTAGATATATTACCAGTGAATTATTTAACTTCAAACAAAAAAATTTAATTAAAACATAAAATAATAATTTATTATTACACATAAAATCATTTAAATAATATAGTAAACAGATTTGTAATATAATCCATTGAACAAAAATCTAGTTATGAAATAGATTACCACATTAGTATCATTTGAATAATAAAACTTGTAATTATAATAATTCTTTTATAAAATACCATCAAGTATGTACGATTTTTTAGGTAACACGTAAAAGGGAAATATAGACACCATATAATTAAATTTGGTTTATGATATTAAAACATGCCACTACGAAGGTTAATTTAGATGAAATCCAATACATTGTGTCTAGAATTACTATGTATATCCTTTAACACCATTATAAAACATTATATCAATTATTTTATATGTTAAGAAACATTTCTTGGAATTTTAATTTATAATTTAATAATTTATATCATTTATTTCAATTAAATATGTTATTAAATAATTAGTAAATTCAACTCACGTATTTTGAGAATGTATCATTTATAATATCAAAATGAATTTGGTATATCAAACGTGGTCAAAGTTTTCATTATATCATAATATCTAAATTATAATTTTTTAAATTTTATATTTTAACAAATATATTATAAAATAATTGATGATACATGGTTATGAAAATTAAATTTTGTTATAATCATAGGGATGGTAAGTAATACATATACATGAGTAAGGTTATAATATTTCAAAGTGAATAAGGAAATAAGTTAAGTATAATATTATCTTTTTTTAGTTATAATTATATAATAAATATCATATTACCTCTATAAATTAACTTAACTATACCATCCATGTGATGAAGTGATGAAAAAAATCACATCGTATCGTGGTGGTAGTAATCTACACAGATGCACAAAAAATGTTATTATTTTTTAATGGGTGGAATAGTAAAAAATTAGATGATAAATAATCTTAATATAATTTTAATTATGTAATTTATATCATATATATACATTAAATTAATAATTATAAAAATCTGAAAGAGGCGGTGATAGAAAATTAATTACATCGGTTTGGGAGGTGGTAGTATGTCTTATAGACGAAAAATCATCCCTTTCAAATTTTATGAAATTATATATGGATATAGGGTAAAATAAATACATAATAAATTATTATAATATGTAATTTAATGAATATTTATTTCATAAGTTTTAAAAGTGATTTTAATGACATTGAAGGAGAAATAAAATGAAAATGAATAGTTAATAAATTTGCCTACTCTTTAAAAAAATCTTTTGGATTATACAAAGGTTGGTTTACTGATCAACAAAAGGGAATACAGGAAGTGGGTAGAGAGTAGTGGAATGTATTTAGGTAGAAAATGTATTAATAAAAATTCTATTAATTTGTGGACAAGAGAGAATAGATGTGTCTAATTATATGGGGAGAGGAGACCATTGTCCTTTTCAAAATAAGTTAACAATATTATTATCATACTCAAGAAAAAAGGATCCATTATAAACTATTTAAAACTATGAAATGATATCATGATGTAATATGTTTATATAAAATGCTTTATACATGTTATTATGAATTTTAACCATTATCCATTTCTTTTCACCCTTTTTAATCTTGTATTAACATTAATCAAGATAAATGATTTTTTTTTCGATTTTACTATTCATATTTTTAAAAATAAGTTATAATTGATACCTATAAATAATAATAATTATTCCATTTATGGAATATGTTTTATCAAATAAATTTCACATAATTCATAGAACTATATTTAAACCTAATATCACAAAACGTTATGATAAACATGTTTTCATAGAAGTTTTTTATTATGTATAAAAATAGTCTTATTGAAAATTAAAGTATATTTTTTATTACAATAGAAAGTTTTAGACAATATTTATTCAAAATAAACTAATTTTTTTTAAAAAATATATAAAATAGAATGTGACATTCTAATTAGTTGAAAAGAACTGTTAGTATTCAATAAAAATCAGTATTTACACTATTCATGGAGAAATCAATCTATTTATAAAATTTTCATAAATTCACCCTAAGATAAATTTTCATGTTGATTTAATAAATGATATCATTTTTATGAATCAATATTTCTAAAATTTTATGAAATTTATTATAATATTCTCTTACAAATTGAAATAAAAAATATTTTTGAAGAAAATATATTTTTGAGGAATAAAACGACTTTACTAATTATTTTACAAATTAATCAGAATTTATAGATAAATGTTTATTATTATAAAATTATATATATATATATATATAATGATTCAGTAACTACTATTCTTATCCACAAATTTAAGTAATGTGTTAAAGTGTTAATATTTATAAAATAATATTTTGTAGTTCATTTAAGCTATGTAATCACTATCATATAACATATCAAATATATTAATATTTTGAAAATATCACTAATTTACAATATACACACACCATTAATAAATCAGGTCCACAAGATTTTATCTTGAAATCGGTAATAAGGTGTTTTAAATTTTAAAAAACTTTTTTTGAAAACGCGCAACCTAAAAAAGGTTAATAAAACGCCATTTTTAAAGTATGGAAATAGAAATAAATAAGTTATCCAGAATAACACATAAATAGGTTTCCAACTAAGATAACATCGTTTAATGTGAACATATATTCAGAGAGGAAAATAATAATTTTAGAGTAATGAAAGGTAGTGATGTAGAAAATTGATTATAATAAATTGAATGATAATTATATAGTGAATGAACACAAAACAATAAATTAAAGTGGTGTGAATTAGACCATTGATACATTAGAAATAATGGTACTATAATAAAACATTTTTTAAGATACATTATGAGTATTTGAGGAAATGTTTTTCCATATATACTAAGAATATACAGAAATATACATACTCTATAGGTATAGATTCATCCCTAAATCAGTTTACACTACAATCTCATCTTTTTTTTCTCAAAAAATGAGAAATCAAGATTAATTTTTCATGATTGAGTAACAATAGTAAACTTTAAATGGATCACATAATCCAAAAAACGATATCAATTCATTCACACCGCCTTTACATATTAACGAAAACATAAATGGTTAGCCTATGGTAATATAATATCCAAAATTCCTAATCCATCTTATGAAAAAATAATACATATGACTTCAACATTTCAATAATAACAAGGAGGGTTTATCTTAGATAATTCCATAAATAAATAACAAAATATCTCAAATAACCCCAATAAACTCATAAGTAATGAATGTGTTAACATTAAATTTTTCCTCATAACTTTTACATGACATTCCCAAAAATTTAAAATTAATGTTTGAAAATAATTCATCATGTTATCCTTAATAATTACATATACCTCAACTAACCAAAAAATCACCCATGAAATCTATAATCAATTTATGATGAAATCAATTAAAATATTAATATGATTTTATAGGCCTATATAATTATGATAAACCATAAACCCATAAAACCATGATATTATCCAAAACTATTAATAAAAATTCACGTGAGAAAACTCATAATCTTAAATGTTTGGTAAATAATTCTATGATGCTTAATATAACATGATTGAATATGTACCTAGATTTTTTATTCAAAAAAATAATCATTTCATCTGGGTCATTGACAACAGTAAACATGACCTAATTTTTACCCTTCAAAAAATATAACATCAAAATAAAATATTGGATCAATTATATACAAATAGACCATTTATGTTTTTAGTATTAGGTAATTTAAAAAATACAAAAAATAAAAACTGGGATGTAAATGAAACTAGTTCATAAGGTAGTCTACATCATCTCCAACCAAGTTATTCACATTTAGTTACTATGTTAGAAATAAAATACTAAAAAACATTTTTAATACCGGAAGAAAATTAATTATAATAATTTTGAGCTCAAATGGTCAGTAAGCACAAGAAAATAATTAACAATTGAATTCCATTAGTGGGAATTAGATGTGCACAAGGCCGAACATTTTTTTCCTTTTTCAAAATCCGGTTTATGGGTTCCTGGTACCCCACTACATGAGTCCAAAAAGCCACATTAACCAAAACATACAAACACCAAAAAAACTAACCATGCATAAGAAACCACGAACCCGGGCACAAGGACATCATAGAATATGATCAAAAACACCCAGGATTACCTTGAGCATCCTCCGGCGCGACCATCGACACCGACCCAAATCCTCCTATTGGAAAATTATAGAGGAATTCACCCAGCCTTCAAGCGATGGAATGGACTCCAAGGATCCACCCTCGAGGGCGTCAAGGTTATGATGACCTAATCAATGTGTATGATCATAACATATAAGAATTTATTCCCATAAAAACCAAGGTAATTTAACATGATACATAGAATAAATATTTTCCATAAGAAAATAATTATCTAACTCCACTATTATGAGTCTTATAAAATCTATCATTAAATAGATAATATGTTATATCTTGATGAAACAAGAAATAAAACATCTTGGTAACTAGGAAAATCATTTTCATATCACTCTTACTATCACCCTTACAAATGTTATAACCTAACTATTAAATTTAATTAATATATTAGGAGAAACCTATAATCAATTAAATATATCTTCTTAAATAAGGTATTGGATAACTATATTGAGATCTACCATCCTAATGAGATATATCAACATTACATGTAATCTTAAATAATGTCTGGAACCATAACATAATTATAACACATAAGAGATTGTATTTTTTTTAAAAAAAATTAACCATTGTGCATTCATATCTAGATCAATCATAATATATCAAAATTATTAATAAGGACCATAAAATATTAATATATACATGTTGGATAATAATTAAAATCAATCATTGTTTTTCAATGAATTGAAATACCATGAGAAGGGCATTAAAAATTTTCATGAGGATAATACCTTTTCCACTTTGAAAATCAATTTAAGATTTTACATATTTAAAGAATTTTATCAGAAAAAATCTATGAAATTGTAAATTGAAAGATGTAAAAAAATCATTGAATTATTGAGTCGTCAGGAAAACATAATAGTTCATTATTTTAATAACCAATTAAATAATATTTTTTATCAATAATTCAGTAAAAAGTAACTTGTTTAGAAAATTAAAAGAATACACTTTTTAATTTTTTCTAAAAATTAATAAATTAGTAAAATTGATTTTAATATATCACTCAAGAATATTTATTACCATTCTTGAAAATATTTTAGAATACGTTGATTGGGAAGAAAAGGGGATTCCGATCGAAATTAGATTAATAAGGTCGACTTTTCCAAAAAAACACACTCTAAAGCATTTTGAGTACCAGAGAGTTAAAAATTCTATAAAAACAAATAAAAATTAATAATATATATCATAGAATAAAAATTAAATGGGTCTATCATATATGGATTATATAATTCATCAATGAAGATTCTATCCCAAACGATCTCGAATAAAAATTGGATTGGAAGATAAACCCCTTACAACATTGTCCTAATTTTTAATCATAATCCACAAGAAATTGTAACATCTGATGAATTTTCAAATATCATTAATTGAGGTATATTACTGACATATGATGTCAATTTTTTATATATAAACATTATAAAAGAAGATACATTCATAACATAACCACATGTCATAATGAAGTATAACATGAGATTAATATTCATTAAAAATATAGTATGAATTAATTAATAATTAAACATCAGAATAATTATGTTTAAAAAATATCAATCTACAAAATACATGTGTATATAATACAAAACAATTAGAGGTAATTTCATAAAAAATCATTGATTAATATAGTCAATGATGATGTAATATAACCCAATGAAAATAAATTTATAAATGAAATAAAATCATGATTTGATGACATTCCAAAAAACCATTGGATTAAATTAAATAAATTTAAACATAATAATAAAATATAGTATAAACAATTAATGAAATAACTTATTGAAGTGTAGCATATACACTATAATAAAATAAATAGTTTTATAACATTGTTACATGCATCAATGAGGGTAGATTCAGATAAAACACCTGAAATTGAGTACAAAATTGAATGTAGAACCATAAACACTTATATATTAAACATATATTGATTACTTTATTTTTAAATAGTATTTAATGGTTTTCAACTTATTTTTATACCATTTATTTTAGTGATAATTTTAGTAAAATAATTTGTTTTGTCCACATTGGATTTTTTATGAATATTTGGATCACAATTCAATATGAATTTAGTAGGATAAACATGGTAAAAAAGGTCATTATTACATCATATCTAAAATAATAATAATTAAATTATAATAATTTTTATACTTTACTTATAATTTAAAAAAAAATGAAATTTTGTTATAAAAATTGAATTAAACTGTAAGTACACATGAGAATGTTTTAATGTTTGAAAGAGAATGATGGAATGATGGAATGTATAAATTTATATTTCACGAAATATTGAAATATCATATATATCATTTTTTTCATTTAATATTCCTATTTTTACCAGTCATGTGAGATGATGATGAAAAACTAATCACATTCCTTCCTGGAGGTGGTAATGAAAACGTACACATGAATGGTGTTATCATTTTTAAATGGACGTTAATGTAAGAAAAAAAATTTATATTATATTTAAATAATGAATATTATATCATGAATATCATATATATATATATAATAAATATATCTTAAAACCATTAGTATGAGGTCATGATGGAGATATAATTACAGTGGTTCAAGAGGCGGTAGTCTGTCATACACATGAATGATGATTTCACATACCATTTCATTTAATAGGAGGTAAATATAAGATACTCCATTAACATACAAAATATAAGTAGATGGATGATACTGAGTCTATTATTTCATCATGGTTGAATAATATTTTATGGGTGTATTAGAATAAATTAATAAAAACCCCCATGTAAGAACAATACCTCCCCTTCGAACAACCTTATTAGTTTTTTTACTAAATCCATTCTAGGATGTTTTTAGATAAAAATTAGGGAATCTAGGAAAAGGGGATGTATGTTATGTATGGACTTTTGTAGTTATTTTACGAACCAAAAGGCTCATAAATTATTCATAAGAGATGAGCGAGGGTTTTCATTTATTAGTTGGGATAGGGAACACATGGAATTTTGAAAAAGATTAAAATTTATGAATGTATTACTCTAGAAAAAGGCTCCAAAATATCATCTTCCTGAAGATGATATGTTATAGGGTCATCATTGGGATAATAAAAGGTTTTATTCAAGTTATCTATTATTTAAACCCCTATCTCTTTAGATTAAACCTGAGTAAACTATTTTTAACCATAACTATGATAAATGTTTTTGATTATATATATATTTATTACTTTAAAAAACATTTTCCAGATTTTTACCTGAGAGTCATTATTTTTATCCAAAATATAATATTTTTAATTAAATAAAATTAAATTAAACAATGTCTCAGAATTTATCTTAAATTTATACTTAAAAAACATAATGAAAATTGGTTTTAAGAAAAATGAATTTTGAAGTATAAAAATTATTTTATTCAAAATTCATGTATAATGTTAATAATAATAAAGTATATTATATTATGTTAGGTCAATAGGATCTAATTTTATTTTAATACTAATCAGAAATATTATGTGACTTCGAAAATAAACTAAAAATAAAAAACAATTTTTAAGGAAAATTAATATTTTTTAATATTTATTGAAAAATCAAACTTTAAAAAAAAAATCAAAAAAATTCAACCTAAGATAATACAAAAAAAATTAGCATCAATGGTCTATTTCCACGAATGTTAATTAAAAATGATAGCCACCATGCCTCAAGTTTGCATACCTATATGCCATAGGTTTCAGATTAGGAACGATGGATCAAAATGATATAGTGGGGAGACCCTACTGTCATGATGAGTGTGAAACAGAATGGAATAAAATAATGAATATATAGTGGATGGCGTAATAATGGATTAGAGGATGTAAAAAATCAATATAAGAATAAATCACCATGATAAAAAAATGGAATAACCATCATACATAACCACATATACTAATTTTTACAAAATAATTCCATTAATGAAAGCTTTTAATAAAATAAGGTACATGGGATAGAGGAGCTGGAATGTCCAACATGATATACAGAAGTATAAAAAAAACTATCCCAAATTACATCACATGTATATGATTTTTCCTCTACACCTATAATAAACCCTATTATATAAAATAAAGCATCCATAATAGGCCTCTATCACATGCTGCTACATACATCGATGATGTCTGTCTGGGTAACAATCAATGTCCTAAACATGGTGTGAGATATACTTAGTATTAGACCACAAAATATTCCTATAAAAAAACCATCCTATCCTATAGATTATAATAGTTTGTAGTAATAACAATAATAAATTTTTAAATATAATTGGATGCAATCCAATCAATAAGTACATGTTGCGACAATAAGTGTACACATGAGGGAAAATTTATACATGAGTAAAGTGTCTGCTGAGACACACTCAAAATAAACAATCTATCATAAATATTTGGGATTTAACCTAAGTTCATTGAAAAATTAATCCTCTTCAATTCCATGATTTTGATCTATATGAAAATATACAAAATGTAGATCTATAAGGGACATGAGAAAATTCTATTGATCAGAGTATCCTCTTCGAGTCCATGTGGCTCATCAATAGAAAAATTCGTAAAGACTTTGGTGGAGTAAAATAAGAAATCCCTTGTGGGCCATGGAGGTTGGATCTAAGTTAATAATCTAGTACATCCAATTTAAATGTAAAATCGGTACCATACCATGATTTGAGTGGTATACCAATGTATTCATCATAAACATTTTATATAATGGTTTAGGATTTCAGTTAGAGTCCATTACTTTCTAACAACTTAATTTAACTTATTAAATTATTTAATTGACTCAATCACATGTGATAAAAATAGAACTTGTTGTGTATATCCCACCTTTTTTATCATTGAAATTAATTTTTATAATCCCAGTGATCATCAGTCAAAATTACAATTTCCATTTATTACATTTAATTTATTAATCTATATAGTTCAAGAATAATTCACCCTTTAAATCAAAAATCAATTCATATATGAATTCCACCCACGGATAGAAAGCCCAACACACTGAAATGTGTGGCTTAATAAAAGGAATTTAAGGAAACATACCTTATGGGGTGGTTCAGTATGAGTTTAATGACCTTTATCATTTTCAAGGGAGAAATAAATCATCAAAACATGATATAATTTTTTTTAATTTATGGTATTATTCATTTTAGAAGAAATTCATGAAATTTATGGTGTGAGACTTGATGACCGTTCTATTAACATGAAGTCTTTGAGGGTATAGGTAGATACCACCCACCTTTGACGGCTAGAAAACTTTTAATGAATTATCATCCTCTAATCTAGGCTAGAATGAAAAAAATCAATGAATCATATATATATATACATCAAAAAATGGAATATTATATAACATAGATTTAGAATTCCATATGGACAGATGATAGAATAAAGGAAATAATTAAATTAGAGAGGTTACTAGTGGATATCAATCATGATAAAAAAAAGAGTAACAGATGGAAAATAGAAGAGATAGATAAAATTCTAGTTTGGTGGCAAAGGAGAGCTCTAGTAAAGAAGGAGGTAGATATGAATAAAAATTGATAAAAAAGGAGGAGTTATGTTTTAATAGAATAATAAAAATATAAATTTCACTAATTTATAATGGGAATGTCGTCTAGTCCCATATTTTTCCAAAAAAATGCATCACCACCAACTAAGTGTCACAAACCATGTATGAATTCTTCATGGTCTTCGAAACAATTAACACCTCATGTGGACTAGATATGCATCCCCCAACACAAATTTACATGAAAGGGCATCAAGATTTTAAAAATTTGGAAAATCATGTGTCACAATCTAGTAACCACATGGTCATGGGGCATTTTTAGCACTATCCATGTGATAAAAAAGATCCTTGCTTGTTTCTCCCAAGGAAACAGGGGTTTTGGGATCCAATCTTGCCTCAAAACACCCAAAATCTTCCTCAATATCTTATTCAAATGAATTAAAGTAAAAAAATTGGTTTAAACAGAAATTTAATGTTTCTATATGTACTGATAATAACTAGGATGTTACGAACTCTCCTAATTACAACAAGTCATCCCCAAGTATCCATTCCGGGGGTGGTAGAACATAATAAAAAAAATAATTCATGACATTCAGAATATATATTGTCCTCTAATACTCATTAATAGTTTTATACATGAATATGCTTCTACAACACCCAAAAAGGAGGAATTAACATATGATATGGAGCCTTAATTCTATGACCAATAATACAAACCATATACTCATGAATAGAATAATCCACATTAAATGAAATGTCACTAGGATGAAAGAAATAAGATATGGAAGAACAATAACGGGGAATCTATGAAACATGAAAGAAATTGTTCATAGACCAGTAGATATGAGATCACTGAACCGATATGCTACTTTACCGACTCTCTCTATAATATCAATGGGTCCACTGAACCTTGGTTCCCACTTCCCATCCTTATTGAACCATTGATTCCACAATCTAGCTAAAGCATGAAAGAATACTTAGTCCCCAATCTCAAACTCCAAAGGTTATCTAAAATTATTGGAATAGTTTTTTTCCTATAATGACTGAAATACAATCACTTCCTTATATAATTTATGTTATCCTATATGTTAGAAATGATACGAAGTCTTAATCACACTGCCACTCCAACCTCTAACTTGAAAATGGTCGAATTGAATAACTTACCATATTGGGCCTCAGTGGGATCCATCTAAATAGTTTCATAAAAGACATTATTATATTAAAATTATGATATTTCATGGTTTTTATCCTATCAACCTCCCAAATAAAAGAAAAATTCCATAATAAGGTACTAAAAAACAAATATCATATACTTATAGTGGCCATCGGTCCATGGTTGATAAGTTGTAATTTGATGTACCTATGAACCCAATTCCCTCATCTTCCCATGCAAGAGATAAGAAATAAATAGAGCATCAAAATGCTATATAATGGTGTGGGTAACCCCTTGTTTTAATAAATTCTATTATACATACATCCTACCGATCTCAACCACTGAGAAGTTCTATCTAATATGTAAGAAGTCGAAAAAAATCTTTATCATGTCAATGATCACCCACATAATTCATATCCATGATATGTCCTAGGAAATAAAATCAAAAAATCCATATTGATATCATTCCATTTCAACTTAGGAATGGTTAATGAATCTAAAATGAATTTTAGTCAATGACCTTCTTCCTTCAACTACATATCAATGGAAAAAGAGTAACATAACCAGCAAACTTATTCTTCATCCCCAAAAAAATGTATTGGTTATGTAAGTCATTATACATCTTGGTAGAAGTAGATTGTACTACCCAAGAGGATGAATTATGCTATCACATGATTTTTTCTAGAATTTATGTAAGAACCTTGACACATCCATGAATGGTAAAGACGTCATTCCCCACGATGATCGTACCATGTGGTTAGTCCTCACTAGAAGTACTCTCCCTTAGGACCAAACCCTCAGGGTCTAGAATTTTTTATATCTTCATTCTATTCAGAAGTGTATAGATCATTGATAATGATGCATGCAAAGTCTACCTTTAATGATCCTTCATCTATATGTTCATATTAGAAAAGATGTAAATCTATTTCCACTTACTAATAGCCTCTTGGACTACCGGTGTCTGAGTATTCTATCTCAGATCATCATCAATGAAATTACCCTACCAAAGCATATAATAAAGATCAAAATAAAAGTAATTTAGGTATTTATCTCATATTTACATTTTTATAGTTTATTCATGTTTTCTAAATATGTACATGATGTTTTTTTGTATACTCTAAAAAATCTCTCTATAAAAAGTAATTCCTCGAAAAGCCCATGACATGAACCATAATCACTAACTTGATATGGTTTATCAGATAATTGAACCTTTTTTGGTTTCAAATTATGGGAATCATACACAAAAAAAATTTCGGCCAACATTAGAATGGATCATTGGATGATCCCTAATGGTTCAAAATAATCCATATAGTCTTTTATAGGATTTAGATTATTTAGTATTTGTGTTTTATATAATCTCCCATTTAGTTCCTTAAAGGTTCCATCACTTTCTTTAGTCCAGAATAGTGTGATACCTTTCTTGGTCAAGCCTATGAGTAGTGTTGTATGGAATGAAAAATATTTTGTAGAGTATGTGTAAAAACTAAACACCCCCATGATGTTACATATTTCATTAAAATTCATGGTATAATTCAATTAATCAATGACTCTCACCTCATCTCGGTCCTTGGATACTCCTGTCTCAAAAAAAATGTTACATTTTAAGTGAAAATTATCAATCCAAAACTAGAATTGTGTGATCATACAATATATAAGTGGTAGTATCAATGCATAACCAAAATTATATCAAGGGATTTTCATTGATTATGTCATCTATATGGGTACCATAATATTTCATCCATGAATACTAGCACAAATGAATCAAGATATGGGTAAAAAAATAGATTCATGAGACCTTTGGAAGCTTCCAGAATGTTCGTGAGACCAAATGGCATTACCAAATTATCATAAAAGACATATATACCATTGACTTATATACAAGGTATATCTAATTGTCTATCCTACACCTAATTACAACATGATCTTAAATTAATCTAAGGGAAAACTCATGCTCCGTAGAGATGGTCAAAATTTCCTTCTATATAATGATTTCAACTGACAGTAATCCATATAAAGGAAAAGGTTCCAATACTCCTTCCGGGATGAAATCAGGGGAGAACCTCATGGTAATATACATTTTCATATGAACCACATAGCTTCTTAGTGCTCCAATAGTCTCCTGGGCTTCCACAAATCAATTAGATCCATCTTGTAAAGAGGAATTGGTACATTTACTACTCCATGAAATATCCCAATAGAGAAATCTAAGCCTCATTCAGAATGAAGAATAGAAAAATATTCTTTGAAGAAATCTTTGAAACATTCCCCTATGCGAAATAAATATGTACATCTAGTTAACTGATCATTCAAAAATATACTAGCTATATGGGATGTCACTTCACCCATAAGTTTATTCTGTGGTCCATATCAACTCTCATTGAAATCCAATTAACCCTTATGAATATAATTAACACCCTCAGGTAATCTAAAGTACATCCTACATAGATAAAAATCAAAAAATTCATGGTATGAAACCATCTAATCCATCTTAATAATTCATTCAAATTCATTCATCTCGAGGAAGAAGAAGTTCAATATAAAACGATTATATCTTACCTGAAGGGGGAATTACTTTCACTAGTTTAAATTTTATATTTGAGTTGCCAATGGGGTATTAGGTATCATCATCCTCAAAATTGCTGATTCATAAGCCTATGGATCTCAATAATTTCCAATAATATAATGGGGTTGGAAAATCCAGTGTTAAATAAAATAGAAATAAATGTATAGAATACTAAAATCGAACCTCAAACTGTAGAAGGATTTGTCTGATGCTCATTGAGAATTGGATTCCCTACATATATTTGTCTTGATCTAAAACCCTTAGATACATCTTGACATACCTAGTCATGAAAAATCTATTACTACTATTAATCTAGTTTCTGGATCCTCTGGCCACAAACTATTCCTTATCCTATATAGATTGTATCACTACATTATTTCTCCTAGAGTTGAGCTATTTATCATAATCATGAATGTACAACTAGTGAGGACAATATTATATTAGATATATTGTGAATTTTATGCAAAAAATATAATAATTCACCCATTAATTCATATTTTCTATGCACAAAAAGGTAATCCATCACACTAGACACTAAAATGGACTAGGTTACTTGAATAATTATTGATCAGATGGGTATCTAGGAACAAACATTGGATACTTATTAATCCCCATGAAATATTAAAAATATACTTCATTCTTCTATATAAACTGATAGCCTATCATGGTATTAAACTAACCTAGCCCAAAACTATAAATCATCTAAGGATATGCATAGATATGAGGTCATGGTTCATTTATCAGTGCAAGAGTTTGAAAAAAACATTCACCTTAAAGAGGATGGAATATAAGATCCCATCCTCAAAATTTATACCTCTCGATAGATAATCAACAAGTATAAATTAAATTATGTTCTAAAAAATTATGAAAGAATAAAAATAATCTAAAATAGATATAGTTTTCTTCTCTAGGTGCATAAACATTCTATCTCTGTCACAAATTAGTGTCTCAAGAAATAAATAATCAAAAAATAATATCTAGAAATATCACCAGACCATAACATGATGGTGGTTAGCCTAAGTAAAAATATCCAAACATATCATAATTTTCCCTAAAATCGTGTACAATACAAGAATGGACTTCCTCTCAATAGGAACCTCTATAATGGTCAAATATAGAAAAAATGTCCACAATTCATTGTTTAATAGCATGGGGACCACCATACCTTGAAAAATTTGTGCATCTGACTATTGAAATTACTATGTCAACTCTTCCACCATATGGTCCATTCACAGGGATCCTTGAATAGTTTTCATAATTTAGAGAAATCCCTCAAGAAATTGAGTATTGTATCCCCTGCCATGAATAACAAGAGGTTCCACAGGTGGAACTACCAAAGGTAATACTAGTGGCTCAAGACTTTCCACCTCTAGAGAATAGTCATTTACACTCTCTTAGTGCATGGATGAAGGATGTTTTGGAGGTACATTTGTATAATTATAAATTAATGTCTCAAAACAAGATTTTTTATTGAAACAATCATGTGTAATGAATTAGACAGGTAAAATCTAGTATATGAAAAGTTACACGCATCTCCCTACACCAATATCTAAGTCTAGGTAATATCAAAGTTCATAAAAGGCCACAAGAGGCATTCTATGCATCCTAATACTAAGGTTGGATCTATGGAAAGATCTATTTTTTATATTCGGGGTTCCATTATATTGAGTATCAATTGAAATTTATTGATGAAGACACCATTTAAGTTACAATTGAAATCCCCATTAAGGACAATGATTTCATTTAATAATTAAAATTAAATAATATATTTAAATCATGGTACAATTATTTTAATCTTCTATTTCTATGATAATGTCACAATCTTTATAATTTTTAATCGGTACTACATGTAACTACAAAAAATCGTCTATGATTTTTCAATTATGTGGATTACCATTCCTAGTTCATATAGGCACATAGACTCTATAAATCTAAATTAGAATCCATTTAATTTAATAAACTAAAATTACATCCCCTAAAACAAAAGGTAATAGGGATAAAAAATTCCATTACTATAAAATTAATGGTCTAATGAAATAACCTTTGGAAATACACTATTTAGTTTGATGTAGACAATTTAATTGACCATATATTTGTCTTATTCATTCAACAAAAACATTAGTCCTATAATAGGTATAATAGTCATGGAAGAAGAACATGTTGTAGGAGATGAATATGGTTTAAATAGAATGGAATATTCCTAACATAAATATACTCAAGTTCCATATTGATGCATGATACAAAAATAAATTCCATATAATTCAATGGAAAAAGATAACTTTATAGTAACAAATATCCCACAAATCATGTGTGTCCCCCAAATGTGATATCAGGAAAATTATAATAGAGAAAAAATATAACATCATGTCCCATTCTAAGAAACATGGATTCTATTTAAATATGGATTATCTACTCCCACAATTCGGATAATTACCAAATTTAATTACATTTCATTTATCCTTTCAACCAATACAAAACATCTAGATAAAAAAGAAAAAACAGAATTTGATATAACTTAATGAATTCAGGGTCTAGTTTACTAACATGTAACCTAACATGAGATCTACCCACCCTCAAATGAACATCCCCATTTTCTAGAGTCATTATAATAGTAGTGAGGTTTCTTAATGATACAGTGGGGAGACTATACACTAATTATCTGAGTGAAGCATGGTGGTATTAAATAATAAGTAAATGGTGGAAGCTAAAAGAATGGAATAATTAAAGTAAAGATCCATATAAATATAAACTAGCAAGTCAAAGATAATAAAATAATAAATAAATAGGTTCACTTCCACTACCATATAAACAAGGATGAAATGAATGTATTCTATACAAAAAATGGAGTATATTTGATATTTTAGAAGGCATATAAGACATCAAATACAAAAGTCAATAAAAATTATAATTATATCCAATATAATCACATGTATTTTCTTAGTCCTATGCTCCCTTACACCATCCAATTACAGATAATAAAACATCCATTATAGCTCAATTTACCATGTACCTACATGCATCCATGATGTCTGGCTGGGTTCTAATCACTGACCCAAATAGGGTGTGAGATACATACTCAATAGTCCAACACCTATAGTGTTTAAAAAAAATTCATCCATGGTTTATAACGTGACATATTTTTACTATTTTTAGGTATTTTGAAACCCTACATTTTAATAAATATTTGGTTGGGATTCATCTAGGAGTGTTCAGGTAATCATTTTGTAGTGTTTTAAAATTTTTTGTCTAGTGCATGATTGGTACAAGGTTTTCCCATATTGTACGCCCTCTCAAGGAAAACCATGAAATACCCAGAAGTGGGGTTTTTCATGGTTGGAACACAGTTTTTCAGACCATGTCCCCTTATAGAAGAATCCAAGGGGTCCATTTTAAATAAGCACATGGCCATGTTTCATGATTTGTCAAACCCTACAGATCTGCTAAGGAAACCATGAATATTATTTTTTTAATAATATTTTATGTTTTCAAATCCATAACCTTCATTTTTAGGACCTCAATTGACGAATAGGACCCCAAACCAATTTCTACCATCCTTGGACCTCCCAAGAAGTGTTTTTGGCCCCTTGGACCCCTTTTGGAGGTAGATAAAATATTGAGGAATGATGTTCGATCATCACTCTATAGGTTTCCTCTTTCCTTTATCATTCTATCAAAATATCTCTCTTACCACCTAAGGTTCCATAGATCCTCCTGTTGATTTTTGGATCTAATTACCCATTGGTTGGGTTTGTAAACCATTATTTGATTTATTTTACAAGGATTTTGTGATCATTATTATTCATTGATGAATTCCATTTGGGGTTTGCTGATTCATGATCTGTTCTTAATTAGGTAGGTGGTTATGCTACGATGCCCAGTTTTTATTAACACTAAATTCCTTTTTCTAAATTTAATTTTATTTGTTTAAATGAATTTTTTTAATTATATTCTTAACAAACCAATTCAATAGAATTTGGGATTTTGGAAATTAGTTTTTGGAATGTAATTGGAAAACCACCAATAACATTTAATCGTGGTGTATTTATAGAAACTGTGGAAATTTATATTTTCAAATATAAATATATGATTTTATAGAAATTAGTGAAAAACAAATTCCATTGAATTGGGGATTTATTTTGAAATTGATGGAATTTGGTAAAAATTATAATTATTGGATTTTATTGTGAAGTAGAATTTGTGAAATTACATTGTGAATTGATTTCAAATTATGATTTTATAAAATGGAAAAAATTGTTTTGATAGAAATAGTAGGGTTTTATCTTGGTGAAAATGCATGTCTTGATTAAAAAACTGGGTTATGATTTTTTAGTGGTAATTAGAATATTTGAAATGGATAATTGGATGTAATTGTATTTTAAGGTTTCATGAAATAAATTTCCCATAAATTATTTTTTACTAGATCACATACAATCCTTATGTTTCTAGTGTGCTAATTGGACATCACTCAATAATTCTACAACATTCTAAAACATAAATGCAGCATGTCGCATTCCATAGGTTATGGTGATTAGTCCTCTTTGACCTGAGCTCAAAGAGATGTATGTACAAATTTCACGGGCTCATTGAGGGTATGGATTATCTGAGCTTTTAAATATTACACTTTTTAGGAATGTGACAATGTGGCATCCTTGTTTTTATTTGAAATATAAGGCATTATTATTTGTAAACTATTTTAAATGGCTTTTGATTTAAATAAAAAAAATTATATATACTTCTCATTTAAGCCAATATTATAGAAATATTTTCATCAATTGAAATGTGATGCTTATTTTAAAATTCATTCCACATTTTTTAATGTAAAGTCCTATTTCATTAAAAAGGATTTTCAAATTCTAAACCTATTTATTTTTAGTTGAAATATGAGTTAGGTAAATTTAATATTGGGATCTATTATGGGATCCTTGGTCATACTAGACTGGGATTTTATGATAGCACCCTACCTATTCCTTTGTGTGCTTGTAGATTGTATCCTTCCTGGTTTTATCAGGGGTAAAAAACTACTTACAGGGGGTCTATCTACCAGTTTGTGGACATGGGGAGTTTCATTCGAGTTGGGACTAAGACATTATTCCTATTTAATTGTACATTTTCTAAAGTAATTTTTGATGTTATTACTATATTACTTATGGTACATACCTCCTTGTGGAGTTTCATTTGTATATATAGCGTATTCTTTGTATTTACTTCCAAAATGATGGAGGAAAAATTGTTCCCTATTAATGGTTTTTGAATCCATGTTCTAGTCGTTGACCCCAACAGATTGGAAATTTCCTTTAGGAAATGACATGATCATATCAGTTAATGAGTTACTTGGGTAACTGGGTTGGTTTGTGACATATATTATGAAATAGTGTGAATATAACATGAATAAATATTTAACAATAATTTTATACACTCCAATCAATAAGTACAAGCTGTTAATAAAATATATAGATGATGAATCAGTGTTTGAAAGAGTGAAGAAATATATAATGGATATTCCAGATATACTAAGTATCAGACCCATGAGGTCCAGGACCCATGGACATTAACCAATGAATCCTCTTCATATATATGGAGGTCATCGAAATCATACTCAGTATAATGTATTCTAATATTATCATGGCCACATGGATATTAAATAAGGAATCCTCTTTGAGTCCAAATAGCTCATCCGTAGAAAACATAATAAAAAACTAGGTGATGACCAAGTAGAATGTCCAAGGCGATTCAAGAAAGAGTGGTCCAAGTTAATAATATGAGGAATCCAATGTAAACGTATGACCTATTCTATAACTTTATGTCTATTCTATACTAATGTATTCATCATAAACATTTTTTTACAATGAATTAAAAACCATGAATGTGTCCATCCTCTTTTAAAAAATTTAGTTTATATCATTAAATTATTTAATTAAATCACTCATAATTGAAAAATAGAGGATATGCTATTATCTATGATGTCTTTATAACTATTTATATTAATATTCATAAACCAAGAGACTATATATATCTAAATTATACAATCCATTTATTCAGTTTCATCAATGTATCAACACAATTATTGTAGTATTCATCATTTACATCCCAACTCAATTCATAAATGGATTCCACTCATGGGTGGAAATCCAAACACACCCAAATTAGTGGCATAATCATTGGAATTTAAATAAAACATTATAAAGGGGTGGTTTCGGTTTAGGTCACAGACATTTAACCTTAAAAAGTGGGAAATAGATCCTTAATACACGTTCTGCAATATTTTAATTAAAGGTACTACATATTTTCGAAGAAATAAATGGAGGTTTCGGCACCTGACAATACATAATGAGCGATAAACCTAATTAATTTAATTGGATAAGTATAAAACACAAAGAATAGATGGGACATAGAATCATCATCCATTAGTGACCTTTAATCCAATCAAGAATGGGAGAAATCAAATAAAAAAATAAATACTACAAAAATATGGCATATCAACTCACAATTATTTAGAATTTAATTTGGAGAGATGAATGGAGAAACGAAACACGAGGTTCAAATATCTTACTAGTGGCTATCCAACATGATAAATGCTGAGAGAAATGAATATCAAAAGAATGTGGTGGATAAAATACTATCTCTAAGGAAATCTAAATCTCTAATTAAGAGGGAGGATATTGTTTATGAAAATAGAGGAAATTTGTAGGAGGAATTTAAAATAGAAGGTGGGAAAATGTGAATTTAAATAATTTGTAAAGGGATCATGGCTTGACCTTATGGTTTTCTGAAACAATGACCTAATCGTGTGCCACCACTACCCAAGTAGAACATACCCGGCATGGATGGTGTTTGGTTTTCCAAACCATAAACACACTATTAGGGTCACCTCTACAATCCACCTACACAAATTCACATGACTGTGTGACCTGGAGTGCATCATTATAAATTGTGAGATGTCTTCTAGGACCTGAATAGTTGAGGGGTATAGTTATCTCAAACTATGTGATACAAATGTGCCAAACCTATTTATCCCCAAAACACATGCTTTGAGATCTGAACAATCACTAGACACCTCCGACCCATTCCATAATATCTTAATCAATTTAAATAGATAAAATCAATTGTTGTAATCCAAAATTTAAATGATCTATGATGAAAAAGAAAAACTTGGATGTTTTAGAAAACACTATTTCAACAATGATACCCTTTTATCAAATATTTATTTAAGTGTAATAAAGAATACTTATAATATTTACACAAAAAATTAATGGAAATTATTTGTGAAGAAAAAATATTTTTGGAGGATATGTTGAATTTACTAAAAATTGAGCGATAATTTACAATGAAGTTTTTGATAATTTCATTTGATTATAATATATATATATATATATATATTCCAATTCATTCACTGGGGCGCATGCATTTGTATGCTTGAGTACGAAAAGCGTGGCTTTGTTCCCCCACATTTCCACTTTCCAGAGGAGGGAGACATACTCTCCTTATTCAGGGATGTTTGCTCCTTGATCAAAACAGGATGATGGGATGTCGGTTCTTCCTTCCGTGGATTCCTCCTTATAACTCATCACATAGTACGAGTCTCCCCCATAGATTTAATACGTTGTTAAGGAAACTCTTCCAAGTTCCATATCTTCATGGACACCAGTTAAATACACTGCTTCTGTCGGGACTTTACGAAGGGTCCAGTCAGGGAAATAACCTTCGGTCAGGGGAGTAGTCACGTTGTGCGTCACTGGCATGTCTGGGTACTAGGGAATTTGGGTGTCTGTCCTTTTCCCCTTATTATAGGGATTCTCAAGGGCGCGGAATCCCTAGGCATCCCCCATTGAATGCGGGGGATCATATGACATGGGCATGTATTTGATGTTTTCCTCAGCTTCCCATGATTAACAAAGTGTATGCCACAAGTTTAATGTCCAGCGGAGATGGATTGGACTAATCAGAACACTGACTAGAGTGGATCAGATGGGGGAACCCCTTGTAGGGAACACCGATGTGGGTTCCAATGTGTGGTTGACCTCCCAATTACTATTTAGGGGGATGGGGTATGAGGCGGTATGCTCTCACCAGGATGTGGTGGCCCAGGTAGGAATCCGGATGGATGATGGAAGGTTCCATGAAGTGGATGGTGAATGGGATGGAACTGTCCTAAGGTTGACGATGGTTTTGGGCTTGATACTCAAAAAGGCTTCCTACGTATCCCCATGGTAGGGAATCAAAGTCCACATAGTTCATCTGATGATGGCTTAACACCAATTGGGGTTCTGAACGGCTTATTGCTGGATGAGATCACAATGGCTTACCACTAGATAATGTGTCAACAGATTTTCACCAATTGGGGTTCTCAACGGCTTACCGCTACATGAGATCACAATGGATTACCACTAAATGGAGTGACAATGGATTACTGCTAAAAGGAGAGACAACATCTTACCATCGAAAGGTGTGACAACAGCTTACCGATGAAAGGAATGACAACCGCTTAACGCTGAAAGGAGTGACACAGGCTTACCTCTAAAAGGAATGACAATGACTTACCACTGAAAGGGTGACAATGGCTTACTGCTGAATGGAGTGACAATGGCCTAACAATGAAAGGAGTGACGACGACTTACCACTAAATGGAGTGACAATAGATTACCACTGAATTGAGTGACCACAACTTACCGCTGAAACGAGTGACAATGACTTACCACTAAAACGAGTGACAATGGATTACCGCTGGATGGAGTGACAACGTATTACCGCTGAATAGAGTGACAAGGGATTCCCACTGAATGGAGTGACAACAACTTACCACTATAAGGAATGACAACAAATTACCACTAAAAGGAGTAACAACAGAATATCACTGAATGGAGTGAAAACAGCTTACCGCTGAATGGAGAGACATCTGCTTACCATTGAATGGAGTAACAACAACTTACCACTGAATGGGGGGGGGGACAACGACTTACCACTGAATGGGGTCCATAGTTTAACGTCTGCGGGATAGGGGCGAACCGATGTGAAGGAGGACTTTGGGTCCAATGTTTGTTGGGTTTGAACCTCGTGGAGGCTTCCTACAATTATTTCCTTAGAATGGATCAAAGACCATGTAGTTCAACTAGTTCCATTTGGGGCTTATGCTCTGAGGAAAACCATGGTGTTGGTAAACCAATGTGATTGGGGGTCGGTATGACCAATGGAGAGTGGGATTGAACATCACAGAGGCTTCCTATGTACCATACCATACCAAGGATCAAAGACCACATAGATCAGGATGGTGGGTGTTGGGTTTACACTCTGGGATGCCCAGAGAGTTGGTGAACTGACGTGAAGATGGTCGGAATGACCGGTGTTGGTCTTAAACCTTGTGGAGGATTCCTACATACCTCACCATATCAATGATCAATTCCCTCGTAGTTCAGATGGGAAGGGGCTCAATGCACCGATGTGGTAGTACGGAGCAATGGTTGTGGGGCTTCAACCTTATGGAGGTTTCCTACGTACCTTTCCTTAGCAAGGATTAATGACCACGTAGTTCAAGTGGTATTAGGGATTACACTCTAGGCTGCCCAGTTTTGGTGAACCGACGTGAAGGGGGGTGGAATGACCGGTGTTGGGATTGATCCTCATGGAGGCTTCCTACGTACCTCACCTTAGGAAGGATCAAAGTCCACATATTTCAGATGTTGGGTGTGGGGTTAAACTCTAGGCTGCCCAAGGAATATGTCACGGTCGGTGCTAACTCTAAGCCCACATGATTCATGAGCAGTGTGAGAAAAAAGTGGTAGGAGAGACATGATGATCACATCACAGAACGTGCATCCGTGGGAGGTGAAGTGGTGCTTACACATAGTTAGTTGCCTGATGAGGTTGGGACATACTCCAGGATGAAGGACCATATGGTGAGAAAGACCACCGAGAGAGGGACATGACACCCAGGAAGAGAGGAGGAGCATGGGTGATACCTCCTACAAGAAAAGGCAGGGGATTACACCAAGATAGTTTCCCTCTCCCCACATTGTATGCATGGGGGATGTCATAGTTTAACATCATGTTCTGAGGATGATGGTGCTTGGCAGTTTAACGTCATGCAGCTTGGACTAGGCGGGTTTGCTCCACACCCCTAAGACTTACATAACAGGTACCCTCTTCTCCGTATGGAGGGAAAGGCATTGGCAATGCCGTGGTTTAGGGGTGTCATGGAGTGAACCATCAGGGGGTCCACATTTGTGTAACTATTCGAAAAAGAAATAGCCATTAGCGTGCCTATGTGACGAAGCATGAGGCAAAGGAACGTGATAGGTAGTATTGTCCAAGGGACTTTGAAATCACATCGGAATAACTTGGATGGTCGCACAGGAAGTGAAATTGCAAAATAGAGGGGTTCATAGGTAGGGGCCTTGTGAAACTCTGCTACTCCACATGGCGGAAGTTGCTTGGGAAGGGGTGTGCTTAGCGAAGTGTGGTACCTCAGCCTAAGTATAGGGCAGAGGTGCATATGGGTGGTGCTTCGCAAAGTTGAAAGGCATTCGCGGAGCATTTACTTGCGGAGCAAATGTGCCTCACAAAGAAAGGTATCGTGAAGCAATGTGGTTCATGATGTATAGTGACCCCGCCTTAGCATATGGATTACATGTATGTGAAGGGTGTTTCGTGAACCATAAATGCTTCGTGACGACCTACGTCCCCTTGAGGATCCCCTTCCTTCACGGAGGCCCTTAGGCTCTACGAAAGGCATCCCTCTCGAAAGAGGGGGATAATGCAAAGCAAAGGGGAGGCAATTCGAAGAGAAAAATTACCTCACACAGCTCATGGTTCACAGAGCAGAAGGTGCTTCACGATTTGGGAGGTGGGAAGTTGAAAGGTCAGATGATACGCCCTAGGGACTTGGGGGGAGGCTAGTATTTATAAGGGAGAGGAGTTGCGAAGATGAACTTTCTTGGGGTGAATACAGAGCTTACTCTACAGCGGCTCATGAATGTCAAGTGTGGTCGTGGAGCATTACCACCTCCTTGCACCGCGGCGGCTCACGAACGTCAAGTGCGGTCATGGAGCGTTACCACCTCCTTGCTTCATGGTAGCTCATGAACGTCATGTGCGGTCACAGAGAATTTCCGCCTCCTTTCTCCATGGTGGGCGCAATGCGGTTGGGGCTCGATGAGTGGTCTTCACGAGGCAGCCTTTTGAGGCTTTCTATTTCTTCATCTTCTTCCCCACTTTGGAACCAAAAATTTCCCCCCATCAGACTTGGAGCTGCGGAAAAATCGAGGTTCAATGTCTGAGGCTAAATCACCAAAATCCTCTATTATTCGCGAAGCTGTATGTAAAAGAGGGATCGTGCGGCGGATAGGCAATGTGCAACCCAAGCACGCCGCGATGCTCTACGCGAAATGGACGTGCTACGAAGCTCTGAAGGGAGTCACCAATATTAAGGGGAGCTGACATCTATTTTGTTCCTTCCCATCTCTGTAAAATTTCCTTTTTTCACTCTTGATTCGCTTATCTCCGCGTACCCTATGATTGATATCTGCGAATCAGGTGTTCACTTCGCGGTGCAAATCGAGATTCTGACTCGACAACCGTGCTTCGTGATCTTGCGCTTAAAGGTGTAGGCATGACTCCATGACTAGGCTTCCCGAACACGCTCTGCGAATGAGCTTTGTGAATGAACTCAAAAATCATCCATGATATAAAAATGAATGGCTCATCAAGAAGTTTTTGAGGGTGTTCTTGCAGATGCCACCCAGTGGGAAGAGATGACGAACACTCTGGGTCATGGAGAGTTAGTATGGAGCCACTCTGACAATGATTCATGGGTGGCACTGTTGTCAGAGATCCTGAAGAACAACCCACTATATAAGAGGCTTCCTTTGTATGGATTCAGGATGAGGGATGACTTCCTCATCCTTAATGAAAGTAGGGACGAACCAGCTTAATGGTTTAAGTTTACGTTGTATCCGGGCCAATCATTCAGGGCGCCTGACGGCCATGTCAGGGAAGACTTCACACCCATCTTTGATGACCACATATACAACCATCTGAATAATTTTGATGGTAAGGCGTTGCAGACGGAGAATTCTCCTCCTTTGTACCACACGATACTAAAGGTAGATTTGAGGAACTTGAGAAATGGGTGGTCCGAGGAATGGGACCTGCCCTAGGGAAGCAACTTCACAGATCATTGGGCCTGGTCCTACAAGGTAGGCACCTCATGTGAGGAGTTCCGGGCCGAACTGGGAAGAATGGGTTTGTATGAGGTGGATTGGGCCTCCCAATTCCACATCTATCATCCGAAACAGCTAATAATGGAGTTATTGAGAAAGTGGTCATCGAGGACCTACACCTTCCATTTACACCACAGGGAGGTTTTTATTAACTTGTGGGATGTCCACCAGATTTTGGGGGTCCCGATACTGGGGGCTATATAAGATGAATTCCTATGTTTAATTAGCACGTGGGAGGATTCATAGTAGATGTTGCATCTAGAAATGGCATTGATGAAGCTGATGTTGGGATAGGACAAAGAAGCAGTGAGAGATGTCCACTTTAAGCGGTGGATCAAGAAGTTCCTGAATTTCCCAGTAGACCAACATTTTCTGGTGAGGCCTCAGACTTTCCCGAAGGGGGCTCAATTGAGCAAGGAGCACTCGTACTAGTGGATCTTGGAGGACAGCTAGTTGAAGACATGGGGGTTTAACGTCATCACAGAGCAACAACCAATAGTTATCTTGGCGGAATTTGTCACGACTCTAATCAGTGGTTAGATCCTGCCGGTGAGGGATACCAACATCGGATTACGCCCATGCACATTTATCATGGCATCCTCTATGGTGACAGGAGGGTGTGTCAACTTAGGAATCCCAATGCTCTCCAAACTGTATAAGATGATATGGAATATCCGTGAGGGGAAGAGGCCGTAGAGGGTATGTGGACCATTCCACCCCCTATATGGGTGGATAGCAGCACATATCATGGGTGTTTATGAATAATAAAACCCTATCTCACCTCCGGGATCAAACTTCCACCCATCAATCCTAAACACTGCGGGTAGATTTTCATCCAAGCTAAACACACTGTTTATATTGATCCGGGTTTGGAAGGAGGAAGAGTTCAATTTTCACCTGTTCGCATTGCTGATGGGGGTATTCACTAATGATGTCCATGGAACTGAAGAGAACTAGGCATATCTCCTTTCCTTTCAAGTGGGAATCTTGGTGGAAAGGGTGGACCACGAGCCCCTCTACGAGACATACACCCCACACCATTTTTCAAGGCAATTTCTGTGCATTCAGCGATAGACCCCGCGTGTCTATTTTGAGGTGCTCCATGAGGAACACCCATGTGTGATGAGAAAAATGTGGCTCATTTTCACACAAGAAGACGAGAGGATGCGGATCGAACTGCCTCCGCCTACCGTCATCTTTGGGATTGTGAAAGAGTATGCCATATGCTGGGAGGTGGCTAATACAAGGGAAATGTTGAAGCAACCAACCTTTCAGGTCAGTGATGGAGAACCTCCCCAACCATGGGTTCGGGGCCTGAAGGCTGCAAGGGAATCCTGCAGTGGTGGGGCTGCCGTGGTGGTGATGCTCACACCAGTTGAGAGTGAGGAAGCAGCCATAGATCCTATAGTGGTAGCAGACCCAGATGTTCCAGACGAAGATATCCATTCAGAGGGGAGGCCCCCAAGAGGATTCCGCAGGATACCTACCCAAGCTCCAGGGAAGCGGTTGTTCCATATCGAAATGTCGGAGAGTGTTGTCTTCCTGGAGGCCGGGGACATCTGAGAAGTAAATAAGAAATTCCTCATCCCTGCTGAGTTGTGGCAACACCTTAACTATCTCAGGATGGATTTACCGGTGATAGGCTCTATCTGGGATGGCTTTATGGTGCCCCAGGAGGAGGCATAGTGGTACCTGGCAGAGCTGGAGGACATTGTGCATCCCCAGGGTGCCCCTCATCCAATCACGGACCATGTCAAGGTACTACTGGAGCACACTACTCCCCAACAGTTGTCGACTGCTGATTTAATAAAGCACTTCCCACTACCGGAAGAATGAGAAGAGTCCTCCTAGGGAGATGAGTTCGAAAGAGGGAGCTCGCTGGAGGAGGAAGAAGTTTTAGATCAAAACATAGATCATGAAGAGTTCACAGAGGCCCTTGAGGTAAAACATATAAAACCACCTTCTCTGAGACTAGCATTGAGGTCATTCTGGACTACTTGTTAACATCTGAACCATGCAGAACAGTCTTATATACAAAAATCATTCCCATCCCTCAGAGGGTGTAGATGCAGGACCATAGGGATCTAAGCCTTCTTCCGCACCTATTCTTACATCCAATGGGGATAGAACACCTGAGGCGACTCCTCTGGAGTTTTCAGACCATTCGATCATATACAGTGGGGCATGCTTCAGGGTCCCGATGGTGTTAACCAAAGAACAAGACCAGGGATTCAATCTCTCTAAGTCACCTCTCCCAATTTTATGACTGTCATCCCCTAACCATGTTCACTGACATCCATTTCCCCTTTTATATGGAACATAATTTTCATCAAATGGTGTGGGTCACCTTGGCGAGGTTGGTCGGGGTTTCCTACGGCGTCCTTCTCAAGGGAATGCCAATGATCATTGAGGCGGATCACCAAACTGACCATGCGGTGGTGCTCCCGATCATTGATGGGACCATCAGCGGGGCTGAACCCAAGATCATTGAGGTTGGATCTGATGATGAGGATCGATTGGATAGTCCAGGTCCCACCATGCTCGACGAAACACTATACATGGACCCTACTGAAGGGTTCATGGGGGCGTTCCCTACATATGAGCCTACCAAACATTCCGACTGGGATGAGATGGCCTATGATGAAGATAATAGTGAGTTTTCTATCACCGACCATGGAAGTGGATCAAGCACTTCATTGAAGACACCTCCATGCGCTATGGCTAGACGAGATTGATAGACTTTTCTCGCGGCTATTCGAACTATGTGCTGGTGGAGTGGATGCCCAACATCCCTACAAGATCATCTGATATATTATTGTGTAATAGATTCGAGAGTATGACCGTGGCCTCGGTGTGGGATTGCAGCGGAGGAAAGCAGTGAACATCAAGAGGATCCAGGTGGCAGAAGATGAGGTTTAACGACTGTAGGCCCAGGTATATGAGCATTCTTCTTCCCTTGGTGTGCAATCAGAGCTCGTATCGAGGCTGAAAGCCTAGCTGGTGGAGGCCGAAGAGGGCATGAAGCGAGCCTCTGAGGAGATGAATTTCATTTAGACCAATGTAGAGAGGGCCCAGATTGCGGCTGATGAATTGTACCCCATCAATGTCGAGGAGGAGCCGGAGTTGAACAAGTGAAAACAACTCCTATATTCCACTAGCCAGAGGGTGGCAGAGCTGCTATGCACTTTTGATGAGGTCAACATGTCCATGGGGGGAAATGACCCTCGGTCACTGTAATGATCACTAAACCTGAAACATACTTTCATGCTCTGATTTTTTGATGCCATAACATGCATGTGTTCTATTGTTTTTATTGGTTTATTGAATTCTCGTGATATTCGTGGAGCGTCTAGAAATCATTCCCTAAGATCATGTGGGTCGGGCCTGATGTGAGAAACAAGGTATGACCAACTTATCGCCCCCATCCAAATGTAGGAGTGCAATCCAATCTTCGGGCATCCGAGGGTTGAATAACTGGCCCAGATTTTCAGGAGTAAATGGGACTTACCTGACTGGATAATGAATCTCTCGGAACAGGCAAATTTCCATTTTCCCAGTGTGTTGTTGTGAATGAACAAGGTAACACCAAGGGAACTTGAATCAATCTGAAGAGATGTGAATGGCAGGTGTGAATCACGATACCCAGGATTCAGAACACTATGAGGGTGGTGTGAAAATAAAGAATAACTGTTGACCGCATTCAAAACAGATTATTCTTATTGTGTTATCACTAAATGGGGATAACAATTAGGGCGGATAGCTAACCATGTACGAAACACAGGGCCTGACTCAAAATTTCATCTATTAGTCTTCCGGAACGTTGGCCTACGATTGTAGGTGGGACATGGGCCGAGCATCCATACTATTAGGGGGTTCCCTTATACATGAAAGAGGATGAGGGTCCGAGTAAGTGGTACACAAAGCATGGAATGTGGAGTGATGGTTTGTTTGAAAAGAATCCAACACTCTTGAAATTACGACATCATAGTGGAAGAAAATTAGATGGGCACATCAGTTTGATCATGGATCATTCGTTATTTTAGACATGATCTCTCTAGAAAGGTTGCCATAAATGAGGAGGAATATGATTTATGATTCCTGGGGCTGGACATAAGGTGAAATTCAATGGTGTCTCTACATATCCCATTAGGATGGTAATAAAGACATATATAGTTCTAAGGGGTGGCACTGTAAGGTAATGTTCTTGGGATAAAAGGGGGCATGTGGGTATGGCCCTCACACCACAAGACATGGTATTTGATATGTCTTGTTTGTCCTTTAAGGCGATTGTTTTTTTGTGAAGCGGCAGACCTAGGATTACGAGTCCCGCTGTCACCACAAGAATCAAGTCATATTCATGCACTGACAAATGGTATGGTGTGTGACTGATACAAAACATGGTGTCCCCTTGAGTGAGGACATCACAATGCAGTGATGTTTTTCGTCGTGCGATCAGAACGATAATGTCACAGTTTAGCATCATGTGATGGGACTAGGCGTGCATTTTATGTCGTGTGGAAAAGACGTAGAAGAGATGAGACTAAATGGGGAATGTGCACGGTGAAATAAATCATACCCAATGTGAATGAGGACATAGTCCCATACCACAACGTACACGATTACTTGAAAGAAACCTCGGTCCAAGGGGCCAAAATATAGGTAAGAGGGTAAGGGGAACGAGAAACTAGATCCCAACTGAGCTGGACCCGAAAAAAAGATGTCTAGGTGGTCCTAAGTATCCCATGAGGATGGGAATAAAGCTATAAATATTTCTAAAATAGAACTTATTTTATGGTCTTAAATCTTTGACCATGGAAAAGGGAAGTCAGTTCGGAGCCTCGAATGACACCTTTACCGTGGATTGTCCTCCTAATGTTCAAATGCGCACTGAGGGATAGTGTCAGGAGTGTTAAAGTTCCACTTGACCATGATGGGGTTGACAATGATGTGAATCATGTTACCAACATTTTGGGATCTAAGGGGTTGGCATGACGATGAAGGATAACTGTTGATCATGTTCGAAGCATAGAATCCATATCACATTAAGCTGAAATGGGGACAAATAAATGAGCATCAACTACCGACCATGTTTGCAACGTGGTACTTGTATCGATTTGTTGTCTGAAACTATCGAGGACGTTGGCCCGTGATGGTAGGAGAGACCTTAGGCCTAGAACCCATGCCATTAGGGGGTCCGTTTGGGTGTCAAAGGTGATGGAATCCCTAATGAGGGAGAACATGAAGCCTAAAAAATGGGTGAAATCATGTATGAGTAGAGTCTGATATTACAGGTACTAAACCAAAGTACCCTTAGGAACATTGGTGAATCGCTGACAAGGGTCTAGGAGGGTGCTCAACTTGAGAGTAAACAATTTTAAGGGACTAGTATAGAATACAGGGATGGAGAACTCCGAGGAGAGAGTGGAACATTGCGTGGTTGTTACAACCTAAGGTGAATGGGGACATAATCTGATACCACATGATATACTCTCCTCCCTAAGAAACGGTTGGGAACGGGGTGAAGGTGAAAGGGAGATTTCTGAGAGATGGAGTTGGACCCGAAGACTAGACGTTCGAGTGGTCCAACGTATCCCATGAGGATGGGAATCAAGCTATACTTAGTTCTATGAAGGTGAAATTCCAAAAGATCTTAGTTTAAGGTTTTAGAACATAGACCATGGAGAAGAGGGAATATACCAATTTAAGGTGGTACTTATCCCAATCCCTTAGCCTATGTGACTCGAACTCAGTGTAGGAAACAAGGACATAAAATGTATTTGCAATATGTTAAATATATGAAAAAGTGGAATCAGTGGAGCTCTGGATGATTACCTCATCGTAGCTTTCTTTTCCCAACATACGGATGCTTACTAAGGAATAGTACCAAGAATTTTGAAGTTCTACTTGGGAATGATGAGGTGGGGAAGGATGTGAATCATGTAACCGACATATTGGGCTCAATGGTATTGGAATGATGATTAAGGATAATTTTTGACCATGTTCAAAACACATCATCCATATCGTGTTAGCCTAAAATCAGGGTAAACAAATGAGCATCAACCGCTGACCGTCTTCGCCATGCGGGACTTGTATTGATTTTTTGTCTGAAACCCTCGAGGACGTTGGCATGTGATGGTAGGAGAGACCTTAAACCTAACATCCATAACATTTGGGGGTCCCTTAGGGTGTGAAAGGTGATGGAAGCCCAAATGAGGGAGAACATGATGCCTGAAAAATGGGTTAAATCATGTCCGAGCAGAGTCTGAAATTCCAGGTACTAAACCAGAGTACCCTTAGGCACATTGGTGAATCACTGTAAAGGGATAAAGGGCTCATCTTGAGAGTGGACGATTTTAAAAGATGACGATAGAAGAAGGTGATGGAAAACTCTATGTAGGAGGAGGTAATTGGCATGGTTGTTACAACACTTTATGTGAGTGAGAATGAAATCCCACACCACACCATATATTCCTCTCTCTGGGTGAATGGAGGCCACAAGTCCAAGATGGGGCTGGACCAGAAAACGAGATGCTCAGGTGGTCTTAAGTATCCCATGATGATGGGAATCAAGCCATAAATAGTTCTAGAACTGCACATTGGGGTAAGATGCCCTAATGAGGGGGGTGTACGACATAATGAGTAATCTGACGTGAATGAGGACATAGTCCCATACCACACCGTACAAACCCAATTTGGAACTTGGGATGGGGGCTCGAAAAGGCCAAGGGGCCTTAGGCTGGGCCACAGATGGGAAGGACAGGTCAATTCGCAGTTTAACTTATTATAGTGAGGATGAGGAGAGGGGTATGATACCCAAACAAGGGAAATGTATGGGGCAGTGAGTAACCCGACGTGAATGAGGACATAATCCTATACCACACCGTACAATCCCATAAGAGAGAACCTGGGCCAGGGGCCCGAAAAGGCCAAGGAGCCTAAGGCTGGGCGTCCCATCCTACGGTACCCTTATGACCTCTTATGCAGTTATAGCCTTGACATAACTCCTAAGCCCATGTGAGTTGTGCTCGGTGTGGGAAAAAAGGAGTCAGACTCGGCTCTCCCTATCATATAGGGGTCTAACAACTGGAATCACCCAAAGGGAGTTCATCGCATGGAGAAACAACGAGGCAGAATTAACCACTACCCTTAATGTTTGGGACATTTTGGGGTGGTTCTAATGATAGAGGATTTCTGTTGAACATGGTCGAAACACAACGTCCCTATAGTAACCTGGACTGGAGTAACAAATGAGCATCGACTGCTGACCATATTCTCAACACGGTATTTATTTCGGCCTGTTGCTCAACATCTTTGAGGGCGTTGGCCAAATGTGGTAGGAGATACCTTAGGCCAAGTATCCATGTGATTTGGGGACCCTTCTGGATGAGAGAGATAATGTATTCCCAATCAAAGGAGTGAATGAAGCATAGCTACACCCATACAATTTAAAGTCAAGAAGGGCAGTGAAAGAGGTGGACACCTCTGGGGAGTGTGACGTATTGCAGAATCGAGATGAGATTGACATGTATTTAAGATAGGTCCTACACCACACCATATGTCTTGACACGAGGGGAGGTTTTGGCGTTTGGGCTGGGCCAACAGACGAAATGTTCGGGAATTCCTATGTATCCCATAAGGATGGGAATTAAACCATACGTAGTTCTTGAAGGACAAGTAGTTTAGCATCGTACGGTGAGGACAGGGGTGGATAGAAGAATGGGGAGTAGGCACATGGTTTGACAATTATAATCCTAGCATGAGAGGGGCTAAATAATCTTACAGCATATCATGCAACGATCCTCTAAGAGAACTATGCCTAGGGAGGATAGTCAAAGAGAAGAGTTTGGGGATGCTCTCAAGATGACGTGATTGAGAGTTCCTACATATCCCATGTGGATGGGAATCAAGAAACATGTAGTTCTAAGGGTGCAGTTTAACGTCTAGCTGGATGAAATTCGGTTTAACATCATGCAGGATGTTTTATAGTTTACAGTCATGTATGACCAAATAGTTTAGGGTCATGTAGGACCATCATGCAGTTTAGGGTCATGTGGGACTGTCTAGTTTAAAGTTGTATAGGACTAGTACGCTCATGAAAATTATTTCTTGCGGAACTTGGCATTGGAGGGAGGAGTTATAAGCTCACCATCCATGGTCACTAGGGAGTATGCTTCATTGGGGTAAACCTTGTGAATTATGTAAGGTCCTTCCCATTTGGTATCCAACTTGTGTGGTTTTATACTAGGGATCAGTGGGGCCTGGAGGGACAATACCAAGTCCCCTTGTAGGAAAGAGAAGAGGTGAACCTTCTTGTTGAAGGCTCTAGCTATCTTGTTCTGGTGCCTTTCCAGATTTTGCATGGCATGAAGCCTATTTTCATCAAATACTTCCAATTCTTCCAGATGAATTCCAGCTACCTTATCTGGTGCCTGATGGTCATAGACCACTATGCGTAACAAAGGCAACTGTATCTCGATGGACAGGACAACCTCAGCTCCTTACACCAGGGAATATGGGGTCACCTTGGTGGAATTACTAGTCATCCTCTGATAAGCCCCGAGGGTGATGCAGAGCTTGTCTGACCAACTCTTCTTATTCTGACCAACCATTTTCTACAAGATGTATGAGAGGGTTTTTCTGAATGCCTAATCTATCCATATGCTTTCACCTGATATCGGGAGGTATGGTTCGAACGGATGTTGTACTTGGCATACAATTTCTTCAGTGTGGCTGCACGAAAGTTGGTTCCATTATTGGTGAGGACGACATGAAGGACTCCAAACCAATAGATGATATTGGAGATAACGATGTCAGTGATAGAATAGGCCTTGACCGCCTTTAGTGGAACTGGCTTTTCCCATGTGGAAAAGATATCCTTGGTGGTCAGGATGAACCTGCACTGGCGAGATGTCACCGGTTGATATGGTCCCACGACATCTAGTTCCCACACTGAAAATGGACAAGCGTACTTGGTGGAGTGGAGAGGTTCTGGGTGCCTATGAAATAATTTAGAATTAATTTGGAATGCATTAAATCTCTTGGCGAACTCGATGCATTCGTGGATCATGGAGGGCTAGAAGTACCCCAGTCTCCGGATCTTATGAGATAGCTTCGGCCCAACATGGTGAGACCCACAGGAACCGTCGTGAACCTCCTACATGAACTAAGAAATCTTGAATCCTTGGATGCTACAGAGGTGAAAACCATCATACCCCTAATTTTAGAGGATTTACTCAAGACCGGGAACACTGTAGAGGGTAAACTGCAACACTTGGCATCATATTCGCTCACTCTCGGCCCGATCTGCCAGGAGGTAACCTTTTGGAGATACTCAACAAAGGGGTCTATCCATTCAAGAGTTTCTTTAACCACTGCATCTGAGGAACCTGGTAGTCCTACAATGGAGGCTCTGGCAGTAAGATGGCTTACCCACATGTCGTCTTCATCATATGGGCTGAGAGGAGAAATGACTCTCCGATGTGCCATGAGTATAATCAGATCATCCTTGTTGGCCTCTACAAGTGATGAATCCAAGCCGGCTAGGGCATCAGCTCGACCGTTCTGAGATCGAGGGACATGATTAACATCCAAACAAGATGAGAACTGGGCTATTAGCTGGATGGTGCACTCAAAAAATTCCAAGATCTCTGGCTTTCTGACGAGATAATCATAGTTGATTTGTTGGATGACTAGTTCAGAATCCCCTTTCACATTCCAATGGGGAACATAAATCTCGAGGGCGAGCTCGAGGCCAGTGATAAGAGCCTAGTACTCTGCTTCATTGGTCATGCAGACTTCCGAAAACAAGAATTAATACGACAGAATGGATTTCACTACGGTGATGAAGTCAATACCCAGGCCCACTCTGTTGAGTCTGGGATTATTGAGATTTCTACCGGTGGTACTCCGAGATGTGCCATCAAAGTGCATTTTCCAACACAGGATGGCCTGATCTACTGAGAGGATTCCCTCGTCAGGAAAATCATGGTCCAAAGATTGGTCTGCGGGGATTGGATGGTCAGCAAGGAAGTCTTCCAATGCCTGTCCCTTGATAGCCTTCTGAGGGACACACCTATTGTTGAACTTCTAGAGGATTACTTCCCACCATTCTAGATGACCGGTTAGCATGGGGTGGTTTAGAATGTACTTCAGTGGGTCTACCCGAGACACCAGGTAGACCAAATGGTGCTACAAGTAGTGTTGCAACTTCTATAATGACAATACAATCCCAAGACATCTCTTTTCAATGGGGGAATATCTAGTCTCTGTATTGAGGAGATTGCAGTTGTGGTAGTAGAGGTTGTTTTCCATCCCCTAATTGTTCTTCTGGGTGAGAAGGGAACCAAGAGATTGTTCTAGGGTGGTCACATAGAGGACCAGAGGCTTTCTAGAGACTGGTAGCATCAGGACCAGAGGCTGAAGAAGATATTGGGTGATTTCCTCGAACACAGTCTGGCACTCTTTGACCCATTCATAAGCGATGCCTTTCTTCATGAGCTGAGAAAAGGGATTAGACTTTCCGGCCAAATTCACAATGAATCTACATATGTAGGCTATGTGGCCCTGGAAACCTCAATTATCGGGAATACATCTCGAGAAATACATCTGGATGATGGTATTGATCTTATCTGGGTAGATCTTGATGCCGCAGTACCTGACAAAAAAGCCCAGAAACATCTTGAAGGTGACCCCGAAGGCACATTTCAACGGATTCATCTTCAGGTGGAAGGAACGGAATAAGCTAAATAGTTTCCTAATGTTCTTGATATGGTGTTGGTGCTGGAGAGATTTGACCACCAACCAATTCACATAGAATTCCACCAATGTCCTAAGGATTTCCTTGAATATGCGGAACATGAACCACTGATAGGTGGCACCTCCATTCTTCAGGACAAAGGGCATAACCTGGTAACAAAAAGTACCTTGGGGAACCCTGAAAGCTATGGACTCTTAAACCTAGGGGGGCCATCTGGATCTGAATGTATCTAGAGTAATTGTACATGAATGAGAGGGCGTGAAACCCAGCTGTATCATCGATCAAAAATTCCATCACAGGAACGGGAAAATCATCCTTCAGACAGTGGAGGTTGAGATCACGGAAGTCGATGAAATACCTAATCTGTCCATTTTTCTTTCTGACTGGCACGGTGTTGTCCAGTAATTTGGGGTACTGGAACTACTTTATGAAGTTGGCTCTGATGAGTTTTTCAACTTCAGCCTTAACCATGACACCGTGAGAATAGTGCATCTTTCTGGGAGGTTGCTTAAACCCGCGATGATTTACCGGAAGACAGAGGCGGTGGATGGCTACCTGAGGATCTAGTACTGGAATCTCATCGTAACTCTGGGAAAACACATCACTGTTCTTCTTCAGGAAGGCCACATACTGTTTTTTCTCCTCAGGGGTCATGGAGGCATTGATCAATGTGGGCCTTAGATCTACCTCAATACCGAGGTTCTCTTGTATCAGTTCATCAACCGTAGTGGAGACGCTCACTTCAAAGCCATGTGGAGTATCCTAAAGATCCTCTTCTTCACTTGAGGAGGAGGGATTCTTAGTGGGAAGAGATTCCTCTGGGTTGAAAGATCCCAATGAAAGGCTAGTACCAGCCTAGGCGGTAGTGGACATCATATCAGATGGTTCAAGTGCTGCCGAAACCATAGCAATGAAGGCAGACAATCTGATCCCATCCGGCCTTCAGCCCAAGGGGCCATGCTTGATGATATCAAAGTAGTAGTTGCGAGTCGTCTTGATTAGGTTGATTCCATCATGGAAAAATAGACATGTATGGCATACTTCCATTACCATGGGGCAGACATCCCGATACCATACAGGGGTAGAAGGCTCCCGGATTACCTGAGCCTAGTTTGTGTTGGAGTACGTGGTGATTTTATACCATTTCATAGAATTGGGAATGTGTTTCCACCTTATACTAGAGACAAGAAATCATTTCCCCACGTTGGGGGTTGTGGCCTCCAATCGATGTATCAGGAAGACATAAGCATCATCCAGACCCGCCTAGGGGTCAGCCGTAACCACGACGGGTTCAACCTCACTGGCCTGAATCTGCTTGTCCTTGCTATTGTAATTATCGGCATCCAGGTATCAGGCTTCGCAAGAAGAAATAGGAGATGCATCACCTTGGAGTATTCCTACTAGACCATTGAGGGAATACTTGATGCACTGGTGATACGATGAGGGGACCGCCACATATAGTTGGAGCCATGGTCTTCCCATCAATGCATTGTACGAGGTGTCCTGAGAGACAACCATAAACTCTGTGTTGGCAACTAGGCCGCCGAACTGGGTCATCAAATGGATCTTATCTACTGGGGTCTACTCCATCCTTTCGTATCCCGGGATTCTTAAATCAGAGGGAGTCATGCCATCTTCAGATAAACCCAGCCTCCATAGTGTCTGCATCGAGATAAGGTTAATCCCGGAGTTAGTGTCATGAAGAAAACATCAAACCTCCATGCCATTAAATTGGCTAGTGATGTACAGTGGGAGGATGTGACCCTGTATGGGAGAGACTTCTTCTTCTCCAAAGAATGAAATGAGGACATGAAATATGGCATTCTCGACTGCTTCAGGATGAAAAGCATCTACATCTACTACCTCTATCTCAAACTAGAGGGGGATTCTTAAAGCCTCAGTGAGGGACTCATGCATATCTGATGACAGGTGAAGGGCCTCAAGGATGGAATGCCTCATAGGGATGCATGAAAGGTTTTTGATGACATTATACTTTCATTCCAGGTTGTAACTTCTGGTTACAAGAGGTCGATCTGTGACATGAGGCATGTCGGGACCTACTGGTTGGATCAATGGCTGCCTAGTGCCAGGAATATCCCGCTATTCACTAGTCGAATTCTGAAGAGTAGCTGCTAGATAATGATAGAATGACTCAGATTGGTCTATAGTAGAGAGTGGTTGGTCATGACATGGCTGAAGTAGCTCTTCCTGATCTAATAGTACAAATGGTGGTGGAGGTGAGCCCGACAACACTAGATGAAGAGGTTGCATGTGCTGAGATCTGCACTCGGCCTGCTGTCTGGTCTTAGTGGAATGCATGGCCTAGCTGAAAGTGCTAAATGATGTTCCCCACTGACCTCTATAGCCGCGATTCAGCCGACGTTGGATTCGACTGGGGATGTTGGGAAGGTTCACCGGGTGGTCCCCCTTGTCGGGAGTCATATAGGGGTTTACCAACTCCGCGGTATTAACCAAATTGTACCGTTGACTATAACTGGAAGAGACATCCATCATCGGGTAGATTTTGGGAGGAATCTCTATCTAAGGTGGCATGAAGTTACCGAGAGTGCGGGACGAAGATGGAACAAGAGGGGAACATTGCTTTTTTCTTGCACCGCTGATGCTTACGGTTCTGGGAATAGTCCGACTGAGATGATGATGTGGAAGTAGTGGATACAACTTCTAAAGGCTCCGGATGATTCAGGCATTCCCAAATGATACCATGGGCATGAGAAACCATTTTGAGAGCCATCCGGTCATCATACTTCTGCGACTCATGGTTAGAATCCTACTTCCACTCTCTTTCATTGTCGCTACTGTTGTCTGGCCTAACAAAGACACCCACCACTTGTGCCTGGGATGGGCCTAGGATGACTATGTTGTTATCGACCTGGTCTTGATGCCATTATTTAAACACATAACACTGGCTGAGGGTGTTCCCCAAGATCCGATGATAGGGGTAATAGTTGGGGAGATTAGTGAGATTCGCCTCTTCCAGACTTCTGCACTTAGGAAATCTTACAATCCACTGTTTTAAGGTGCTAGAGAAGTAACTAGGGACCTCATTATCATTGAACGAGTAGGTCCGGTTTCTTCTGTCCTGGAAGGGGGCCCTTGGAGCCTGACCCTGTCGAGGAGCTTGAGGGGCTTGTTGAGTAGGGGAACCCTGATTGTCCCGCCTGGGCAGTGGCAGTGCATTCCATGAAGGTGCTTACCGATTTTGAGGCAGAGGCTGCTGAACTGGAGGCCGCACTTGAGGTGGAGGGACACTGTGAGGCTGTGGGTATGGTGCCACTGGTAGTAATTCTAGTTTCTTGAGGGATTCTATTTGGGCCACCGCAGCGGGCTCAGCTTTGTCAGCCCTCGTTGCTGGAATTACAGCGGGAAACAGACATGCCTGGTTGGTCTATTGCAGGGCTTCCTCCAGGAGTTGGACCTTACTAGAGATTTCTCAAAATCCTCCAGGTTAGTTCTAGGTTATTTTAGAAAGAACATGTTCTGTCTTAATATTTCCTACGCACATCATCAGTAATTACTTTTGAGTTAGTGTCATGTCAAGGGAGTATGTGAGCCCCTTCCACCAGGCGATAAAGTCCGCAACTCACTCATCTAGACTTTTTTTGCACTTGAAGAGGTATGTGATGCTAGTTTTACAAATGGTGGAACTAAATGGGTAGAGGAATTGCATGTGAAGATCCTCCCCGAAGGTCACAGATCTGACGGGGAGATGGTTGTACCAGATGAATGCTGAACTCTCCAATGTATGAACAAAACAGCGGAGCTTGGCCGCCTCCTGCAACCCTATAGTCCCCAACATGGGCCCACACATTGAGTTGATGTAATATAGGTGATGTAGAAGGTCCCCCATCCTGTTAAAGGGGGAGAAGGTGGGATTCTCAAAACCCGTAGGTGTCGACATATCATCCACCCACGCCGAATATGTCTTACCATGAGGTGGTATTTCCACCTGCTGCATTTCCAAAGTCTCAAGGCGGGCTATGAGCACCGCTATTGGATCATCTGGGTAGGGGTCGCTATCTTGATGGGTATCCCAAACCCAAGCATGTTGGCGGGTTCTTCAACATGGTACACAGGCTCAGCGGCTCGTGGAGCTGCTGGTGTAGCGACTCGCGGGGCATCAGGGGGAGCCCGAGCCAGATTCCATGGATTGTCACACCATTCAGGGGGGTTTGGTGAGACATACCGTGCCCTTTTTTCTGTGAGATCCGGCTTCAGCCCTATCTGCGGGAGAAGCATGATCAAGGTTTCTTTGGGGAAGCTCGTTGAGGGGAAGTTGTTACTACCCCTACTGTAGTATCCTAGGATTGTTGTAGTCCGGTCGTCGCTCTGCGGCGCGTTCATACAAGATCTCGTTGACGAACTTCTTTTGTTTAACAAGTTGTTGGTGCAACGTGGCCTTCTCATAGTCTTCCTCTGTCTTTTTCACTAAGGCAGATGAGTCGGATTGCATGGCTGATCCGACGTGCTCTTTGCCCTTACCAGTATTTCGGCTGAGTACCAATGCTTTAGTGGGCACAGGGAGACCAAGTAGGTTCATCTACTGGCGATTAATCCTTCTCGATGGTTCCAATAGTGATGGCATGCCTTCTGGGGGAAGACTCCATCGAGAAGCTCCAACTCATCCTCATCGTCCACCAAGTCAACCATGTTGACCATGACCCTTCCTGGTGGCATGTCCTCAATGTCACCAAGTATGTTGGGCTACCTCTGGATAAGACTTAAGAGGAGGGTATAATACTGCCCCCCGCCAAGGATTTGCATGCGGGGGGTATCCTCCTTGATAATTTTGCGGAGTACCTTGATACTCTGAATGCATTGTTGCTAGAGGGCCTCAAGAGAACCAGGTGACTCAGGGTACATGGCCACTGGGAGTGCTGCCAACTGGACCAGACGAACTTACTAGGTGATGTCTTTGAAATGATATTGGCTCCTGTGATAAACCACACACTGGTGATGAAGAATAAAATGTTTCACCCAGAGGGTGTGGTGGAAACAATCAACATCCTCTAGGGTGATGGATTCTGGTATGCAGAAATTCAGTGCCGTCACGGGCCATAAATTCATGGGGAAGTGGTCTTACGCATGAATGTTCCATAAACTCCTTGGTTCAGATTCAGGGACTGGCCCTTGATTTCACCACTCTTCCACTAGGGGTGGATGAAGAACTGGCTGCGGTATAGAAGCAAACCGATGTGACGGTAGGCTGGCCGGTGGAGAGTACGACGAGCAGGCTGACTGCCCGCTGAATCTCGGGCTATCTTCCGAAGAGTATAGCGATCTGGCCACTAAGTTGCAATAATATGGGATGACAGTCACCATTACTAGCTCAGGGGCTAGGGCTACTAGCAATTGTTCGCGCTGCTGCTCGCCCGCCATTGGTCCACAGAATAGCTCTTTATGATCTCTTGTTGAGGTAGAGAGCGCTTCTGGTGATAATAGTGGTGATTACACGATCGTGACCTGTGGGGTCACTATATTTTTATCCACCTAGATGTACCAACAGTGGGAGGTAGGAATTCGATGGACCATGCATTCCAAGAGTACTAGGCTGATGCACCTTGTCCCTGCACTGATCCTTGACTCAGATGAGCAAGAGGGGGGCACCCAAGCTGAGTCGTAATCTACCTTAGAGTTTGAGAAGTGGAACGGATTGATCTCCATCCGGGACTTCCCTGTATTCTTCTTGTGACGGCGACATCTTTCCTTCCTTCCCCTGGATGGCTCCTCGGGGTAGGGGCTGATTTATGACATCGGGTCCTCTGTCCGCACTGGTGTTGGGGCGGATAGGGTTTCCACCCGAGGAACCTCAGTTGTGTGGAGTAGCAGGAAAATTGTCAAAGGGGACATGGGGAGGACCTCCATGGATAGCACTGAAGTGAGAAAGACCTTGGCTGGAACCAGTAAGAGCATGGGGAGGACCTCCATGATTTTTTTCCCTGGTGACCCTTGTATGGGGAGGGTCCTTGTACTAGTCTAGCTGAACATGGGTAGGACCTCCGTGATGGTTACAGGTGGAGCGAGGCTAGCCTTCACCCCTCTGATTAGCGAGGTGAGGAGGATCTTCACCATCTAATATGAGGACATAGGTAGGGCCCCCATGTTGAAGAGAGACCAGATGCATAATCTCCCCGCACCGGCAGTCGAGGGCATTAGGAACGAATCCATACCCAGTGTAATGGGCACATGAGAGACTTCTGTAACGAGTGTTACTACTGCCAGGAAGACCCTCATTTGGATTGAGGTTGGCACAGAGTGGAACTCTATGTCAAGTCTCAAAGTAGGGAAGGCCAGCACTTTCCATGGAAGTGGTATGGGGAGGACCTCTATTCTAGTTTACATCATTGCGGTTAAGATCACGGTGGCCACTGCTTGTGCCAGCGACCAAGAGAGTCATCCCAGCCTGCCTGTAGGGCGGTTGGGGCCTCAATCCTGGTTAGGCGTATAAGATCCCTTGCTCTTTGCATGCAGAGATCTTGGGATATGTATCAGCAGTCCCTCAGGACACCGTAGACATTGACGTTGATTCCCCATGGTGAGAATCCTCCTCATCTGGCGCCCGATCCTAGAGTCGGGTCGAATGAACCAGAGGTGGTGGTGCAGGTATGTAGCTTACATTCTCATCTTCCAACATGACCGGGCAGTGGTACTGACGCGACTGGGTGGGAGCCCTCGCTGGAAGCCCCTAGAAGGGGAATCTGACTGGGCTGGGTCAGATTTCACCTACCTTATATGTGTAAGGAAGAGATTTGTCAAAGCGCTATGGGGATAGGATACCGAAACGGGTGTATGGGGAGGAATGGCTCCTGGTGTTGCCCTCGAGGGTGGTGTTGATGGTGAGGCACAGTCCACTCCAGATCCAGGTGGGCCATATCCCACATAGGTATGATGCCCTCCTCCTCATAACGATGAATGAGTTCGTTGATTACCCTCCTTTGAATGACCTCGGACAGGGATAGGGGGCGGAGGTTCCATATGGTCGTAGATGTAGAGGTCATTGTGGAAGAGGTGAAGCCACATGGAATGTCCATGTGGGCGCTGCCCCTTCCCCTACATTGGTGGGCAGGTGGTGACCGCGCCCTTGGAGAAGCAACTTGATTCCTGAGAAGTATGGAGATTAACTCATCAGTGCTGAAAGAAAATGGAATCGATGACCAATGCCCCAACGTCATACTACCATCTGTGGCTGGTAAGAGGGATCCATGCTGACAACATCGCAGAACGAGATGTCCAATGTTCTACTACCCCAACATCTGGTGAGTTTCATGTGAGGCCCACTATTTGATTGGTGGGACCCAGCACCAGATAACTAGATCTGATGACACGTCAATCCATTGATTCCTCTAATGCTACTTATCTCTATTTTGAGTAGAAGAAATTCACGTCGAGTTCACTATTTATATTTCTGACACTTTCGCTGGGGTGCGCACGTCCATCATCTTGAGTACAAATGGTATGATTTTGCTGCCCCAGATTCCCGCTTTCAAATGGCGGGTGGCATCCACTCCTTTTCCAAGGACGTTTGCTCCTTGATCGAAACTGGATGATGTGATGTACTTTTTTCCTTCTGAGGATTCCTCCTCAGAACTCCTCGCCTTGTCTGGGTCTCCCTCATAGATTTAATTCATTATTTTTGAAACTATTCCTAGCCCCATATCTTTATGGACACTAGTTAATTACACTACTTCTATTGGGACATTCCAAGGGGTCCATCCATGGCAGCATACTTCGGTTAGGGGAGTAGTCACATTGGGAATCACTAGCATGTTTAGGCGTTGGGGAATTGGTGTTTCTGTCCTTTTCCCCTTATTATAGGGCTTCTCAAGGGCGCGAAAGCCCAAGGAATCCCACATAGAACGCAAGGAATCATATGCCATGGGAATTTGTCTGAGGTTATCCTCAACTTCCCAAGTTTAACACAGGGTATGCTACAAGTTTATCATCAAATAGAGATGAATCTGACTAATCATAAAACTGACTAGAGTGGATCAAATAGGGGAACCCCCTGGAGGGAACACTGATGTTGGGGCCAACGTTTGGTTGAACTCCCAGTTACTATTGAGGGGGATGGGGTTTGAGGTGGCATGATCCCACCAGGATGTGGCGGCCTGGGTAGGAATTACAATGGATAATGGAAGGTTCCATGAACGGGATGGTGAATGGGATGGAACCATCATGAGGATGATGATTGATTTTTTCTTGATCCTCAAACATGCCTCCTACGTATCCCCGTGGCAGGGAATCAAAGTTCTTGTAGTTCATTTGATGACAGCTTACAACTGATTGGGGTTCTCAATGGATTACCGATGGATGAGATCACAATGGCTTACCATAGGATAAGGTGTCAACGAATTATCATTGATTGGGGTTCTCAACAGCTTACCGCTGGATGAGATCACATCTGATTACCGCTGAATGGATTGACAACGGCTTACCGCTAAAAGAAGTGACACCGGATTACCGCTGAAAGGAGTGACAATGGCTTACTGCAGAATGGAGTGACCACGACGTACCCCTGAAAGGAGTGATAATGGATTACCACTGAAATTAATGACAACAACTTACCACTGAAAGGAGTAACAATGGATTACTGCTAAATCGAGTGACAATGGCTTACCACTGAAAAGAGTGACACCAGCTTACCGTTGAATGGAGTGACAATGACTTACCATTGAATGGAGTGACAATGCCTTACCGCAGAAAGGAGTGACATCGGATTACTGCTGAATAGAGTGACAATAGCTTACCACTGAATGGAGTGACAACGACATACCACTGAATATAGTGACAACGGCTTACCGCTGAAAATAATAATAATGAATTAACACTAAAAGGTGTGACAATGGATTACTGCTGAATGGATTGATAATGGCTTACCGTAGAATAGAGTGACTATGTCTTACTGCTGAATGGAGTGACAATGGCTTACCAGTGAATGGGGGTGACAACGGCTTACTGCTGAATGGGGGTCCACAGTTTAACGTCATGGGGGATGGGGGCGAACTGATGTGAAGGAGGACCTGGGGTCCAATGGTTGTTGGGATTGAACCTCATGGAGGCTTCCTATGTACCTTGCCTTAGAAATGACAAATGACCATGTAGTTAAACTGCTGGCATTTGGGGGTTACACTCAGAGGAAGCCCAGGGAGTTGGTAAACCAACATGAAGGGGGGTCGGCAAGACTAATGGATGATGGGATTGAACCTCGTGGAGGCTTCCTACATACCTTGCCTTAACAACGATCAAAGGCCATGTAGTTCAGGATGGTGGGTGTGGGACTTACACTCTTGGCTGCCCGATGAGTTGGTGAACCGACGTGAAGATGGTTGGAATTACCGGTGTTGGTCATGAACCTCATGGAGGCTTCCTACATACCTAACCTTAGCAAGGATAAAAGTCCTCATAGTTCATATGGTAAGGGGCTCAGTGCACCGATGTAGGTAGTCAGGACCAATGTTTTTGGGGCTTGACCCTTTTGTAGGCTTCCTACATACCCTGCCTTAGCAAGGATCGAAGACCATGTTATTCAGGTGGAATTGGGGCTTACAATATAGGATTCCCGTTTTTGGTGAACTGACGTGAACGGGGTCAGAATGACCAGTGTTGGGATTGAACCTCATGGAGGATTTCTACATACCTCACCTTAGCAAGGATCAAAGTCCATGTAGTTTAGATGGTGGATTTGGGGCTTACACTTTAGGATTCCCGAGGAAGATTTCATGGTCGGTGCTCACTCGAAGCCCATGTGAGTCATGCTCGGTGTGGGAATCAAGAGGTAGTAGAGACCTAACGATCACGTCGTGTAAGGTGCATCCGTGGGAGGTGAAGTGGGGTTACACGTAGTTAGCGGCCTGAAGAGGTTGGGACATACTCCGGGATGGAGGCTCGAATGGTGACAAAGCCCAGCGAGAGAGGGCTTGACACCAAGGAAGATAGAAGAAGGGGTTCTACCCCCTACAAGAAAAGCTATAGTCATACACCAAGACAGTTTCCCTATCCCGGCGGAGGATGCATGTGGGGAAGTCATAGTTTAATTTCATGTGCTGATGACGATGGTACTTGGTAGATTAACGTCCTACATCTCGGACAAGGTGGGTGTGCTCTGCACCCCTAGGACTTACATAACTGATACCCTATGCTACTTATGGAAAGGAAGGCATTGGCAATGTCATGGTTCAGGGTTGTCATAGAGAGAACCATCAGGGGGTCCATGTTAGCATGGCTCTGCGAAGAATCAATAGTCTTTAGCGTGCCTATGCGAAGAAGCATGAGGCGAAGCAACGAATGGGAAGTATCGTCCAAGGGACTTTTAAACCACATCGTGAAATCATGGAGGGTCGCATGGGAAAAGGAATTGCAAAACAAAGGGTTTCATAGGTAGGGGCCTTGTGAAACTATACTGCTCCACATGGCAGAGGGTGCTTGCGAAGTTGTGTGCTTAGCGAAGTGTGGTGCCTCTGACGAAGCATAGGGTAGAGGTGCATATGGGAGGTGCTTCGCGAAGTGGAAAGGCATTTGTGGAGCACTACCTCGTAGGGAAAAGGTGCCTCACGGAGCAAGGTATCATGAAGAAATTTTCGTCGTGAAGTATAGTGACCCCACCTTAGAGTATGGATCACATGTACGTGAAAGGTGTTCCATGAATCATAAACACTCTATAACAACCCAAGTCCCCTTGGAGATCATCTTCCTTCGCGGAGTCCCTTAGGCTCCACGAAAGGCATCACTCTCAAAAGAGGGGGTTAAAGAAAAGAAAATGGGGGGCACTTCATAGAGCAGAAGTACCTCACACAACTCATGGTTCACAAAGCTGAAGGCACTTCGTGATTCGGGATCTAGGAAGTTGAAAGGGCGAATGATCCACACATGGGACTTTGGGGGAGGTCAGGTTTTATAGGGGAGAGGCACCGCGAAACAAAAGATGCTCGGTGCAATGATGGAGCTTGATCCGCGGCGGCTCGCGAACGTCAAGTGCGGTCACAGAGAATTACCTCCTCCTTGCTCTGTGGTGGATCGCAAATGTCAAGTGTGGTTGCGGAGCATTACTGCATCCTTCCTCCGTAGTGGCTCGTGAATTTAATGTGCAGACGTAGATCATTACCGCCGTCTTGCTCCGCAGCGGGCGTGGTGTGGTTGGGGCTTCGCGAATGGTCTTCACGAGGCAGCCTTTTGAGGCTCTCCGTTTCTTCATCTTCTCCCATTTTTTGCACCAACAAATATATATATATATATATATATATATATATATATATATATTTCTAAATTTGGTGACTAAATTTCAAGCCCCCCTACTTAGGAGCTATGATTATATAATAATATTTCATCACATATTTATGTTCAATGGTATATTTCATATACACTTTTAGATATTGTATTCTTTTAGAAATATTTTGATGTTACGTGTAAACCCAACAAAAATATAGAAAATGATTATATTAAATTATATAAATAACCACACATACATCATGAAAATAATTCATCATATTATCTTATTTATATTATAAAAGAATTTATTATCATTCTAATATGTTTTATTCTTTGAAAAGGTCATATTATGGGTATGATCGTTATGTTAGTTATCAATGTGGAATATTTAAATCTTGTTGTATTTTTATTCACTTTTGGTTTTATAACTTTTGTAATAATTCTAATTATTTTTACTTTTTCTACGTCATAATTAATTTCATTTTCTATTATATGCTTTCATGCTAATGAATAGGTTCAATGCTTAATTTAGTCCAATGTTTCTTGTAAGGCAAACTATCATAGATTAAAATTAAATTTTCTCACTATAATATTTGGGTGATATATTCAGTATCTATATCAATATGTGTATTAAAAGAAACATGGATTTATATTTTAAAATATAAAATTATTATTTAATTATAATAATTTTATTGAAAAGGACCATATCACATTGATTTGAAACAAAATATCAAAATGGAAAATAAAAATGATATTTTTTAACAATGTAATTTTTATATGTCCCAATTAATTGAGGCCTTAGTGAATTAGGGATTCTACAATATTCACAATAACTAAAAATAAACATAGTTAAAATTGGGCGAAAAGAATGTTTTAAATATACTGAATTCACCTAGTTGAGTAAGGTTCTCCTTTGGTGGTGGTCCCATTATTTATATGGATAAAAGTCTTCATACACCTATCCACTCTCCCAAATTTAAAAAAAACACAACAAAGTGATATGATTTTCATTATAATTTAATCAATTCAATCTTATATGCATCTCATTATGAGTGTTTCAATTTGTTAACACTAAATTATTAGTCATTTTTTTTTATGAATTCTATGTAATGATTCATATATTTTTTAGTGTAAGGAGTAGAGTGAACCATGGTAAAATCTAAACACAAACCAAACTAAAATATTAACATAAACCAAATTCAATGATTATCATGTAACATGTGTAATTATATTAAATTAACAATGTTGATTTTGGGAGACTAAAACATTTTTACACATAATTATACTGATCAATTTCCATAGTTCGCAAAGAAAATAATAGGTATTCAAAGGAGAGATAAAGATTATAGTGTTGGTTTTTCATTCCATATCAAATATCTATACAGTCGCATAAGTTATTTATAAATAAAAATTCAATTGGAAGGGGAGAAAAGTGATAAATTATAGTGAGATAATGGTTTAACACATTATATGATTACAAATGACCACTTCACCAATGTAGAGTATTCCGAACTTGGTGGTGGACATTATTATAGAATTATTTAAATGAAAGTCAAAATAAGTGTATTATAAAATATCATGTATTAAAAAATAGAATTATCCTACATACTAGAATTTTAAAACCTCCCATATGTTGAAAATTCCTTATCCTCAGTTAATTTTAGGTATCATGGTGTAGTCATAAGATTTTACCAAATTGGTATTATTATCCTTAGTGGATAAATTTCACCATAGTCCTTGCCTCGAGAGTATAGCTTCACCAAGCCACCATATCCATTATATATCTATTCCCATGCTTATTAAATATTTAATAATATTATAATGTACATGACCATGTTCCCACTTGATAATGGATATTTCAAATCCTACAAAAAATTTACATCATGTAATTCAGTTTCTAACTATGGTTCCTTAAGTTGAGGTCAAAAAAATACCACCTTGATAATAAGGATCCTTTTCCATGAGGAACCCATAAAATTTACCCTTAACCCAAAATATTTTATGGATATTTTAATAAAAATCTATACTCTTGAGACACCATCCATATGTAAGCTCCACACATTCACCCATATCCTACATGGGATTCATTTAGGGTTGATAAAGAGAAATTATAATTCTCACTATCTTGGGATTCCATTTATTTGTTGAACTACAAACATAATTTGATTAGTAATATGTATAATGTCTTATTATTGGTTACTCATGTGTAATTCCCAAACTGGAACCATCAATATGAACATCTTTTTATTTTTTATAGTCATACGACTATAAAATATATGATGGAGTATAAGCATTAAGAATAATTTTTAAATTCCTGAAATAATGGTTAATATCTTATATCCACAAAATTTATTCTATAATTCCATTATGAAAGAAAATTAAATCACATGATTTGAACCCTTATATGAATTTAATTTTAATTCAACTTTATCAAGGATGAATTCCACAACACAAAGGTATCTACTTATATTACATGTTTTCCCTTCCTGACAATATACAAAGTGCAGGAATCATACAATGATTTTCTTATGTCTTTAAATTGTGAACCTGGATAATATGTTTTTGAATTCCCCTAATTGGTAATTTTTTTGTTTTCATATTATAGTTCAATAAAAACTACATAGAAACACTTAATTACATACACCATAATATATAGTGTAAATATTTATATTTCTTAACTATATATATATATATCCTTAAACTATATCTTTTATATCTTCCCTTATGTATTTTTCAAGAGATACCCCATGATTTTATAGTATAGTGATATTATTCTACATAGTATCATTTTGAATGTATAAAATTAATCCATTAAGCATCATCAATTGTAAATGATAAATTTTAAAAATTGATTTCATGAACATGAAATAAATATATAAAAGATCATAAGAGTAGGAAACATGATTGTTTTTTGGATGCAGTGACTTTACATCATGTTAGTTTTAATCATTTAAGACCTATTATACTTTAAAATGTAGAGGGTATAAGAGTCATTGAGAATAATTATGAATAGATGATTTCATAGGTTGTTAACTATGAATTTATAATATATCACGTGGTTGTGATTTTGGGAAAAGTAATTTTACATTAGATAATGAAAATAACTGAGAGGATGAATTTAATAAATAAGAATCACTTATATGGAATTATATAAGATGAGTTTTTGATGTTATTTTGAAGGTCTATTATAAAAATACTAAACTAAAATAATAACATGATATTAATTTAATATTTAATAAAATAATCACAATGTGACAATAAGATAATAAACATTAGGTAATATAGACAATTGAATATTATTCCCAGTTATATTCAATGGGAACTCATGTCATTTAGTATTTAATAACTAAATGAGTTACCAATTATATAATATAAAATTATGGAATGATATCCATATTTTATAAATTTTGATGAAATATATATAATGAAATATATGATTAAGGATTAGTGAATTTTTGATGGAATTTTAATTTTTTGCATAATATTAGTTTTTTTGGGAGAATAGGGATATGGATCAAAATTCAAGGAGATTCAGCATTCTATGGGGTTTTTGGTGTTATATATGGAATGGGAGGTGGAGAAGACGTTAATAAAATATATTTTACAAGTGGTGAAAAAAAATATTTTTGTAGATACCAAATGGTAGTTGTATTTCTATGTAGTGGGACTATAGTTCTAGGTTCCTTTCTATCCATCCATTTGGTGTGTACTAGGTGGATGGTGTCATGATACATACCCTGTACATGTAGTATCGACATCCAGTGAGAAATTCGGTTATTTACATAGTATTAAAAGACCCATAAATTATGAGAAAATAACTCCTTATAGAAGATTTATACTTGAGAGTGGATATTTTTCTATATACCAAACTTTTTTTATCTAGTCATGTTCCCATTATATCCAATTAGAATTTGTTTATTGATTCATTTTGTGTCACATTAGTTCTAGATAAACTAGATGCTCTGTCTCACTAAATCTACTTCTTGGTTAATCTATTATTTTGTGTAGTTCAATATTTGGTTTTAATGAATATTATACTATAAAATATTGTTATTATCCCAATATAATTGCGATTCATGTTTTATAGTTTTTCAAACATAGAAAGTGGACAGATACCCCCAATTTCTCATAGTTTTTTGGAGGTACATACAAAAATGTATATTTTAAGTGTTTTCACTGATTTGGCTTGGAACTAGAGTTTGAATGAGTGATGTGGAAGGAAAATTATAATTATAAGTATTAAAGATATAATTCTCCGTGATAATGTCATGTCATTTATTTTCATTTAATACAAGAGTTACTAATCATTGATTTTACTCTGCCTATTACTTATTTAATTGAATTGGTTTTTCAATTAATATTATTTATAATTAAATTATTGTATTGTGTGTATTAATAATGTGGATGAAGAGTGTGGTTATTCTTGATGTTAGATTGGTTAAGGGTTTAGTAGTCATCAATTTTCAGGGTTACATTAATATTTAGGTATTTGGTCCTTTTGACAAAAAATCATATGTATGTATTCTTATCCATTGCAAGCATGTTCCTAGGATTTAGGATCAAATGTTATGAAAAAGAGGATAGATGAGTCTAAGAAATTGAAATAGTCTTATATTAATTCTTAATAAGTTAAATTTACATTGTATTTTATAATATTCTAATTTTATAGATTACCTATATATATTATGATAACGATTATCTTTTTCATGATGGATTAATATTCCCCATAGTGTTATGGAATGTTATGTCGGTTATTAATGGACTTGGATGAGAATAATGATATATTTTGTGACCTGTTGTGTATTTAGGATCAGGGTTTCCACTCCTATTACTCAATATCCAATAATATATCTCTTCCCACCTAGGGTTCCATATGACCTTGTGTTGATTTTTGGATTTAATACCATCTCTTTTGGTTTTTTAAACCTAGATTTTAACTGTGTAACATGGATTTTGTGACCATTGTTCTTCTTTGAGGAATCCCATTTATGGTTTGGTGATTCATGATCTGTTGTTCAAGAAGTAGGTTGTTCCATTATGATTCCTAATTTTTATTAACCTTAAATTTCTATTTTAATTTCATTTTATATATTTATATTAAATTTATTTTAATTATTTTATTAAAAACAAAATTCATATGAATTGGGGTTTTTTAAATTGGGTTTTGGCACGACTTTGTAAAAAACCCCAATTCCATAAAATTCAGGTGTATTTTTAAAAATTGTTAAAAATTAAATTTTTTAATTATAATTATGGATTTTAATTAAAATTATGAAAAAAATACAATTCAATTGAATTGGGGGTTTATTGTAAAATTTATGTAATTTTGTAAAATATTAACTTGTTGAATTTCATTTCTAAAGTGAATTTGTGAATGTAAGAACGTGGTTCTTCCTTTGAGGTATAGATCTTACCTATTTCATTTTATACATTAGAAAATGTGGGAAAAGAAGTTTAGGGGATGATTTTAGGCATTTTACACAATGTTAATAGGAACTACAAGTTGTATACTTATAGGTACACACCGTCTATGAAAGGCTACAAACCATGTAATCTAGGTACACAACCATGTAATGGTCTAACAAGAATTTGTATGGACATGACATGTAATCTAATGTACACACCCTATAGATTTTTTTGATTTAATCAGGCAGTATCATCTTTTATTGTCAGATGAATAGAAGTCTTTCCCCGTTATTAGAATAGTTTCTCCATATAGGATTTTCCTCCTGGATTGATCATCCAAACCTTGATTCAATCATCGTCATTTGCGTTTTTACCTGATTGGTGAGATATAAATTCCTCATGAGCCTTTATTCCTGACATATTCTTTTGATATAGTTATTTATGGTTGAATCATTATACATTTTTTATAGATTTACTTTTTGATAGGGAAAATCAAATCCTGATGTTGGATGCAGATATTCATACTACAATGAGGTAGATGGTCTTATTCTTTTCACTCAATGTTGAGTTGTTTATATGTGTTGTGTTTCCATTATCCCATGTTTATGTTGTAACCAAGAATGTAAAATGACTCCTTATGTTTCCTAATTTTTATTAGGTCTTGAAAAAAATTAACTTAAACATGTATGAGATTATTGTCTTGATTAAGGGCCACCCAGTGGGGGTGTTCCATTGGAATGACTGTTTATTGTCATTTGTACGAGGTGGCCCATGAATCATTACTTGTTTTCCATTATTTGATCATTAAGTACAAATTATTTTTATAATGGAATTTAAATTGTGATGAATTATTATTTATTTGTTTAAATGGTTAGGGATTAGTGATTCCCATTTTCCCCATGACATTCCAATTATCATTTAAGTCATGTGATAGTTTAATTAACTGGTTTCTTGATATGTATGATTCCCATGTGAGATTTTATATGTTTTTCATGTAATTTTGTAGTTTCCATGTGTTTTCCATTATTATAATACACTGATATACAATGCTCGATCCTGTTGAATATATTTCCAGTGGGTGAGGATTTGTTATTCCTTCAGGTGATGATATTTTATACATGTGGGTAATGATTTGTTATGCCAGTGGGTGAGGGTTGGTTATTCCTGTGGGTGGTGTTTTTATATGTCTTTGCGTAAAATTTTGAATTAATATTTAAATATAATGACTTATTATGTGTCTAACATTCTAAATAACAATCTAGGATTATGTCTTAATTTTACTTGTTTAGATAGCCTTATGAGGTATCTGTTGAGAATCCTTTATTTGGGGAATCGAAATTCTTAAGAAAAATCATGAAACATATATAATTCAATATAATTTAATGGTTTAATTTAAAATAATGAATGAAAATGGAAAAAATAACTTGTAGTATTGATTAATTTTTGGTACTTCCTATTTTACTACTTTTACTTTTTGGACACTTTTTATTGAATATACTCACTAATATATAGACACATAATTTTTCTGGTTTCCTACTGGGATTTATTTCTCACACCATATTGAGTCATGATTTTGTGTCCAAACAGATTATATTATAATTCCACTTTGTTACACTCTTCCAATGAGGGAGTAGTTTCCCAAATATCACACCCTTGAACATCACTACTAGTCGGAAGCCTATGGAAATTGGGGAAATGCACTTTAGTCCATGTGGACAACCGGGTACGGGGCACCAGTTGAATGTCACCAGGATTTGGGATGTTACAATGTAGTATTAGAGAAGTTTTCTTTTCTAGTTTTTCTTACTTTTTTCCTACATTATAAATATATAAAAAGGAAATGGAGTTTGGTAATTATCTATGCCTGTGTGTAGCTATCCCATGTACTGGGAAAAACAAAATTACCTTGAATTGATATTAGCTTTTACAATTGATTCAATATTAGATTTGGGTGAAACACTTGTTTTGTGCTATTATTATTGATGTCATTTTTTATCTATTTTTTGGCAACACAATGAGAGGAGGGTATGAAATCTCATAAATTACATATACACTTATTAGAAATCTCATGCCATGCATTCTTGATAATCCATTTAGAGAGAATTTCTGATTGAATACTACTGTGATAGATGAGGTTCTAGATATGCATGATTTTGTGATATATACCATGATAGATATTTTTTCTGTTGTGATAGGTGTATTGGTTCATGATATCATTGAATTGGATGGACACCAAAATGTTTCCCCTAAAGAGTCTATTCCCTCTTAGATTGTAATTTGGTGGATCATTTTTTGGACATGGGATATGAATTTTGTTGTTATGTGTGATATATGGATGCCACGATTTTATTCGAGGTATGTATGGGGCCCCTTGAATCTAAAATTGGAACAATGTTTCCTTATTTTTTTAAAAAGGGGTTCTGGGGATGTTCTTGAGTATTACTGACTAGAAATTCTGATGAAATGATTCATGGTACTATGAACACACTCCATGTGTTCTTAGTTTCATGTAGAAAATAACATTTCCATGTACACGCCGTGTACTCTGAGTACATGTTGAGTGAGAGATGACTGTGTCACAAGCCGTGTAAGAGAAAATATGGGTCAATGAGTTTTGATTAGAATATACTGTGTACCTTCTGAACAACCGATTTAGTTTTAAATAGGTAAAACTATGTAGCTTTGTCCATGTAAAAGTACATGTCTAGGAGGGAATAATTGGGTATACATCATTTTCTTAAACAACATCCCATGTACATAGGGTGTTTACCCACCCATGTCGGCAGGAGTACACGACCATGTAAGAGATTACATGTACACATCGTGTATAGTCCCAACATGAAGTGAACCTACAATGTTTACATTCCCAGGACAGTGAGAGTACATGACCATGTAAGGGCATATGTGTACACACTGTGTATGGTTTGTACACTCCATTTACACATATTTTTTTTAAATACAGAGGGTTTTATTATCATATTTAGTTATAACACTATTTTACTACATAGGTTGATAAATAAACATATACTGAGGTGTGTGTTCTATAATTTTAAAATAATTCCACCATGATGGCCTCCAATAGTATGCCAGGATAGTTAAAATTATCACAACCCAGAGGTGGTAGGACATGGGATACTGCAAGATCCTCTAGTCGTTCCAGTAGTGGCACCAGCTGTGATACCAGATACAGGTGCTGATGCACAGTTTTGTGAAGGGTTTATCAGGTTAATGAGACCTTCCATAGAGTACATCAACCTACCACATCTATGAAAGAAATAAAATCTGTATTCCAGTAAAATCATCCATATATGTTATGAAGGGATAGTAGACCATAGGCTACAGATTCATGGCTATCGTCCATGTTTATGATCTTCAAGTATCTAAAGGCCCCTCCTAAGATGAGGGTCAATCTCTTAACTTATATGCTGCATGATTGAGCCAAGAGGTTGTGGGGTGTTATCACATAGATAAATAATCATCAAGATATGGCCTGAGAAAATTTTCATATGGAATTTTATGATTACTATTTCCCCTAAGATGTAGATGGAAAATAGAGCTTGAGAGCTCTTTCTTATGGAGCAGGGAAATATACTAGTGATGGACTAAACTTCCCGTTTCACTAAGAATCAGATATTTACACATATTATAATGGGTGACGAGACATCGAGGGTTGGGAGATATGAGGATGGTCTTAGGTATGTCATCCAATCACAGGTGAAGGTTTTCATGTTTCATTATCTATATGCCATTGTTATTAGGGAACTAATTACCAAGCGTAATCAACAGGAAGTAGTAGGTGAGACCCGGGGCTGTATGGAACTGATATCTGGTATTGTCTTAAAATGCAGCAAGAAGTGTTCTATGGAGCATCCTTTCCGGGATATGAGCAGTTAGAATGTTTCTTACTGTATCCATGCGAGGTGCTACTAGTGTGGAAGATCTAGTCTTATGAGACTTTAGTGTTTGATTTACCTTGTCGATTATCGATCTTGTGGCAAGATGGACCATCTATAGAGATTCTTTAGGGAATTTCCATGAGCATCTGGTGATAGTGGTTCTAAACCAACACCACATTCATGATAAGGGTCAGTATCATCTCACAGGATAGGGAATTTGAATATGCTAAGACGTTCAGGATGAGGTGGTGGTCGTGGATGTGGTATCCAGACCACATGTTCTCAGTGACAGTAGGGCGGGTCAGCTTAGGGTACCCATACAGTGTCTTAAGGTCATAGTATAGTTCTGACTTATACATTGTAATAGACCCTGTAGGAATAGGATCCCATAACATCTACTATTAGAGGTACTATTGTAGTCTCCTACGTTATTGCTTCTGCACTATTTGATACAAGGTCTTCACATAGTTTTACAACAATTCCAGTTGAAGAGAGCCTTGGGATCAATTATTTCTCATATGATGATGATATTATGATAGATACTTCGTTCGGGATAGGGATATCAAGTGTGCGTTGGTGTCTGGAGGATTTCCTTGAGGTTGGTGGGTGTCACTTTTTTTGAGATCTTTATTTCTTAGAGATGAAACTCTTTGATTTCATACTCAGAATGGACTAGTTAGTATTATTTCAATCCATTATCAATTTATACCTCTATAGGGTTAGTTTTACATCACTATAAGGTGGATTATTTATATGGAATGGAGAGTGGGATGTCCATGCAAGTCGAGATGGACTCGAGCAATGTGGGTTGAGTGGTATGATAGAAAAGATGTCTAGTTTACATATGGATTACCAGGGGACCCATCAGATTGAATTTTATTTAGTGGTTGAACATTTCTGGGATGTATTCATTGCAAATTTTTAGGTTTACCTCTGGTAAGAGAGGTAGAGTTCCTTATCAAGCTAGTACTAGGATCAAAATAGATATCATTCCTACTAATAAGAATGCCTATGAAAAAGTTTCAATAACTCAAGAAGAAGCTTGTGGATTTGGAGGCTCAGGGTTTAATTTTAACCAATACATATATGTGGGGATCATCGATACATTTTTAAAAAAATATGGACAGAAACCTCAGGATATGCATGGATTTTTGGAAATTGAACTAGTAATGGTAAAGAACCAATATCCTCTTCTAGGAATAGATGATCTCTTTAATCAAATAAAAGGAGATAGAGTATTATCTAAGATTTATATGATATCTGGTTATCATCAGGTGCATGTTATATCATCAGAAATATATCACAATACTTTGTGAAGCATATATGGTCTGTACGAGTATGTGGTTTTTTCATTCAGTATCACGAATGCTCCTACGGTCTTCATGAAACTAATAAACTGAGTGTTCCGTTCCTATCATGATTATTTTTTAGAGGATTTCATGGATGATATATTTGTGTATTCTCATAATCGACATGACCATGCCAGAAATCTTGAGATTTTTTTGAGTATATTTTGAGAGAAATAGTTACATGCTATGCTCTCAATGAGACACTTTTGGATGAATTAAATTCACTTCCCTGGTCATGTAATCTTAGAGGCATAAGTATAAGTTGACCCAGAGAACGTGAGAGAAGTATTTACTTGGGAGTAGTGTAAGAAAGTCTTTGAGGTGTGTAGTTTTCTAGGGATGGATGGTTACTACATGCATTTTATTCAGGACTTTTCATGCTTAACAGTGCCAATTACGTGCATGAAAAAATATGGTGTGAAGTACATATGGTCATATTATTACGATACAACAACTTAGGAGCTGATAGGGAGATTAACTTCAGCACTAATACTGATTTTTCTAGAGCTGGGCATGAGTTATACTGTGTAATATGATGCATCAGGTATCGGGCTGGGAGCAGTGCATTTGCTGGGGGATCAATTATTTGCAAGAAAGTCTCAAAATTTGAGGCCACCTGAGATGAACTACAAGACAAACGATATAGATTTATCCATAGTTTTTCAGGCCTTACACTTTTCAAGACATTAATTATTTGGGAAGCATTTTGTGGTGTACACAGACCGAAAAAGTCTATAGTACATCTTTAATCAACATTATTTGAATTGGAGGTAGCGAAGGTGGGTGGAAAACCATCAGTATTTCAACATCAAGCATTCCTACATTCCATGGAAAGACAATGCATTGGCCGATACACTAAGATGAATGAGTTAAATTCAGAAAGTGTAGTAGGCCCATAGTGACTGGAAGCCGATGGAGTTGATCTCTGAGATGCATCTAGAGGTGAACGATAGGTTAGGCCAGAATTGTTTTACATCATTAGATGTTATCTCTACATTATAGGATAGAGTGAATAGGAGATATCTATCAGTACAAAGGCCTAGTTATAAAGGAGTGTATGTTAATAGGGGAACCTTTTCCTGGATAGACCATAGGCGATGATGAGGTTCTATGGTTACAGGGTCTCGTGTGGGTTGCAAAAAACATGTGAGAGGTTTTGATATAGAATATTCATGTTTCTGTATGGGTAGTGCATCCTAGAGTCACCAAGATGTATCTGGATATACATCATCTGTACAAGTGGCCAGGTATGAAGGGTTTCATATCTAGTTTTATCATGAGATGTTCCACCAATCTGCAGGTAAAGGAGAAACACTAATGACCAAAAAGATTGTTGCAGCAGCTACCCATCCCTGAGTGTAAATTGAATGAGTTCACGATGGATTTCATGATAGGGTTACTAGGATCGCCTTGAAGAAATAATGCAGTATGGGTTGTGGTTGATAGGCTTACGATGGTTGAACATTTTTTTCCAATGAAGGGAACCTTAAATGTTCATGGGATTGGGAGGTTGTACGTCGAGGGACTTGAATGTCTACACAAGGTTCCTCATTCTATTGATTCAAAAAGGGATACCTTTTTTAGACTTTGTTTATTGAAAGGGATACAAAGGAACTTTTGTACACATGTGCTAATGAGCATAGCTTGCCCCCCCCAAATAGATGGCCAGTAAAAGGCACGATTAAGGTGCTGGAGGACATGCTTTGGGCATGTATCTGGGATATTAGGGGTTCCTAGGAGAAACACATACCCCATGTTGTGTTAGACTACAATAATAGATTCCAAGATACTATTCATATTTTTCCATATGAGGCCTTTAATAGTAGGCCATGTCGATCCCCCATATATTGGCTAGAGGCTAGAGAGGCAGCGATGTTGGGACCTCATCTTGTCCAGGAAACCACTATGAAGTATTAGTGGATTTGGAACTGGATGGTTGTTGTGTAGACTCATCAGAAATAATACACTAATCATCATAGATAAACTTTTATGTTTGAGTTCACAAATAATGTTTTCCTACGTGTTACACTGATATTGGGATCCAAGTGGATTATGAGACAAGGTAAGATTTCACCGAGATAAGTTGGTCCATTTGAGATTCTAGAAAGGGTCAATCCATTTTATAATATATTTTGGTTACATCAGTGGTACAGGTCGATGAACAATGTCTTCCACATTTCTCAGTTGCAACGTTACATTTCATACCAATCTGAATCCTTTCTGCCTGAGGAAGTGTAGTTGTTGGAAAATAAATCCTTTGAGGAACATCCCATTCATATAGTCAATCGAAACACAAAGAATCCATATGGTCTGTCTGTTACATTGATATGGGTGCTGTGAAGGTATATCCAAGTGTTAGAAGAGACTTGGTAGAGGGAGTTCGACATATGATCACAGAGGCCAGAGTTGTTCCCTGATATTTATTCATCAACCTTGGAAGGGTAATTTTGGAAAAAATTACTTTAAGGGGGGATAATTGTAAGAACCCAGTTATTAAATTGAGGTATGAATATTTCCTTTTCATTTTATACTTATGAAAATTTTGGAAAAGAGGTTGAGGGGTTGACTTCAGGCCCATTACATTATGTGACCAGGAACTACATGTGGTGTATGAAAGGATAAATTCCATGTAATCCAAGTACATGACCTTGTAATGGTTTGAACACAATTGTTATTACATGTCCTGTAATTTCAACTACAACCCATTTAATTTTTTATTGATTAAATTAGTATGTAGAATTGTTCTTTGTTATATGGATAGAAGGCTCACCCCGTTACACGAACAACAACACGGGATGGGATTTTCCTTCCCAATTGATCATCCAAACCCCAATTCTTTCTCTATCAGTTGCGTTTGAACCAGATCAGTGAGGTATCAATTCTTATTGATCAATTATTCCTGATTTATTCTCCTAATCTAGTTATTTAATTTTCATCATTTATAAATATTTGTCGATCTACTCTATTCTAGGGTGAATCAACACCTGATGCTGGACAAGGAGAGTCGTACTACAATGAGGTAGGTGGTCATGTGCCTTTCTCTAAATGTAGAGTTTATTATATGTGATTTATTGCTGTTATCTAATGTTTTGGGTGTTACCATGAATGTAAATAGACCCATGATCTTTTATAATAATGATTAGTTCATGAATTAAATTAACACAATAATGTTCAAGCTTGTTGGTTTGATTAAGGGCCACCACATGGGTGTGTTCCATTGGAGTGTTGTTTATGGTTTTCTGGCCATGTTTTCCTTCTAGGCATGCCCTATTTTCGCTTATTGGGTCCTTATGTACGAATTAACATTATAATGTAATTTCAATTGTGAAAAATTGTGATTGATTTGATTAAAGGGGTTTTGATTGGGGATTTCCCATTTCTCCATGATATGCCAATTATCCATCAAACCTTGTGATAGTTTAATTCACTTGGTGATTGAATTTTATGATTCCCACATTAGTTATTACATGTTAACCATGTATTTATATAGTTTACATGTTTTTTCATTATTGTTAAATTCTGATATACTAGGATTGACCATGTTGAATGCTATTCCCATGATCAAGGATTTGTTATGCCTATGGGAGATGATTTGTTATACCCATGGGGAAGGATTTTTTATGCATGTAGTGGAGGATTGGTTATGAATGTGGGAAGGGTTTTTATAAGGCTTTAGAAAAGAAGTTGAATTGAATATTGAAATGGAATATCTTCTAACACATATTCGACAAATAAAATGTTTGGATTTAGTCTTTACATTATGTATTTAGATAGTATTCTAATGTATATATTGAGCATAATTTATATTAGGGACTTAAGAGATCATTTAGGATCTCAATAATTATATAATTCAATGTAATTTAATAGTTTAACGGATCATAATGAATAAAAATGGAAAACAAGACTTCTAGGATTGTTTACTTATGGGTACTACCTAGTTTAGTGTTTTTTTGTACACTACTTGTTTCATCTACTAACTAATAGATAGGAACAAATAATTTGTGGTTGAATACTGGTATTTATTTCTCACACCCGGTTTTTTTCATGCCTTTGTGCCAAATATATTATATTTTCACATGTGTCGATAAGGGAAAGAGCCCTTTTTCACGTATATGAGATGTTGTTTAGGATTTGGGGATCATGGGACAGAGCTGATGCATGCGATACTTATTAATTTGCATTTATAATTTTTTATTTTGTAATAATGTTGTAAATTTATATAGTGTACCTATTTAGGATGTTTTCTTAGAACATGTGGCATGATGGATCATATTTGGTATTGAATGATGGTTGGTTATTTATATTATCATTCGTCCAATGTTTATTTCAGTTTTATGTTGTTTACCATTTATCCTATTGTATATTATTAATCCACAATGTTACACTCTTACAATGAGGTAATAGCATTCCCACTATCATACCCTAGGCCCTCATTGCTAGTTGGTATCCTATGGAATTTGTGGAAATGTGCTAGAGGCCAAGTGGCCAACTGGGTACGAGGCACCCATTGAGTGGACCACAGATCTATGCATTATAATGAAATAGAATTGAGAATTGATTTCAAATTCTATTTTATAAAAATGGATTAAAATGGTTTTGATAGAAACCTTAGGGTTTCGACTTGGTGAAGAGGAATGTTTTGATTGAAAAATATGTAATGATTTTTAAGTGAAAAATTGGAATATTGGAAATGGAGGATGAGAATTAATTATATTATATTGTTTCTTGAAATAAATTTCCCAAAATTTATTTTTTTACTATAGAACATTCAAAACTTATATTGTTAGCTTGTTAATTAGACATCACTATAAAATTCTACAACATTCTAAAATAGAAATGCAGAACACCACATCCCTTAGGTAATTTTAACACACAAAGTTTTTCTAAAAATAAATAGAAATTCAAGGAACTTTTTTAAGTAGATATTTATAACAGGCCTTTTAACATAATTTTTTCCACTTCTACATTCTGAATTTCAAGAAACTGTCATCTACAATTGTGTTCAGTGTATTATTTAGAGTCTATTAGAAATAAATTGTTTTTTTTGGTGAATAGTAACATACCCTATGAATATTAATATGAATATAAATTTGACCCTAATGGATATTAAATTTTATTATTATTTTATTTTCTTAAGGCTATAAGATAATAACATCTTGGTTGAGTTTTCATTGTGATAAGGAAGTAGTTGTAGAATTAGAACTGTTAATTTTTGAATTAAGTATGCTTTTATTTAAAAATTAAATTAATAATATTTAGAAAATTATTTTTCAAAAATGGACTTCAATTTTGAAATATACACGTCGATAAATGGTTCGGGTGAATTTTGGGAATTTTTCTGAAATAATTGATTTTTCAGTTAATAGTAAAAAATAAAGTTTTTTGTTTCAGTGTGTTAAAGGAATCATTAATGATATAATAATGATTTCATAAATCTGGTCGACTTCTATATAGTTAAATAATATGTGAGGTGTCCAAAGTGGCTTATACCATGGGAAAACCCATGGTTTGGTAAATACCACACATGAGTTGTCCCTTGAATTTTTTTAAAATAATCCCTCACTTTTACTTTAAATACCAACTCTAACCTTCATCTAATTCATTCCCAATTCTCCCTCAATGAATCTATGGTCTCCTTACCTTCATATTAGAACTCACAAGGTTTTATCAAGACCCCAAGGTCCCAACCATCAGGTTTTACGGGTTACTCAACAAGGTAAGAAATTTATCAATTTCTTTCTTTTTCCCATTCAAGTTCTCTTTTATGTGGTATAATTTTCAAGTTTCCATAACATGATCTTATTTCATTCATATTATTGACCCTCTTGATATTATTATTCATTTTTTGATGGTTTAACCTTGTCCCCTCTCTTTTTCATATTTTATAAAACCATGTTGTGCAGCCGTTAGGTTGCTGAAGTTTTGTAAGCGATTTCAAAATTTTTCTTTTATTTTGAGTTCATTCCTTATTATTTCTTCATATATCATTACCCAAGAAGAATTAAATCTCAATAAATCATGAATATTCTATATGTCATCATGTTTAGGGAAAATTACTCATCATTATTCTTCTCCTCTCCCACTTATTTAAACAATAAAAACATTGTTTGTTTGTGTCAAATTATCCACATCGTGGATGATGTGCTTTCAATTTCCATTAATTATTTCAAGTCTGGTCATAAAACCATTTATATGGTTTACCCAGGTTATAATATATGTTTATGACTCACCCATGGTTCTGGAATACTTTTTTACTCATCGATATAATTTATATGACAAAACGGGGTTGTTATTATCAAATAACGACTAAAATGATCTAAAAAACATCATTAATGTTCTAACATATGAATCATCCTAATGTAAGAATTAAGAAGGAATAATGGAATAATTCATGTTACTATATATATGTATATACTACTCCATTCGAATTCTGGAGTTTCACTTCCAATCGACAAGAATGTCCACCCTGAACCAACCATAGAAATCATGAAAATAATTCACCCAAAAAAGTGCAAGGGAAAAAATACTAACAATTAAGGGTGAAATGATGTTATTAATTGATCATAAAAGATGGTATAATCAAGAAAATGTTTCTTAAAAATATTAATAACACTCTTTTACAAATTATAGAGTAGGTTTATACAATTTGGAAGTAAGACATACCCGAGGTAAGGGAATTCTTAACCTGATTTCCATTCTTTGGGTTAACCTTCTACTTCATTAAATATGTGCTATTTAATTTTTTTGTGTGAATATTTCTATTTATATTATTTTTTATTTTTTTTATTTACAGTATATATACATACTCCATCCACTATATTATGTCTCTCTTCAATTTTCTGATATTTATAAGGGGTTTTTTTCTTTAAAAATACACTTTTAAAATTCGGTTATACGAAATTCCAAAGCAATGATTTTATGGAATTATTCATGTTGTATGATTATGTTTTCGTTCTTGGGAATTATTTACGATGAAGGTTGGGACCTATATTTCCTTCCAATTTATTGTGTATGATTATGTTGGAGGTCGGCCGTATAGTTAGTCCATGTGTAACTACGATGGGTACACAAAGTAAGGTAGCCATGAGGGTTACAGATTATAAGGTAGCCATGAATGGTTACAAGATGATGCAAGTAATTCCCCATGATACCGTTATGATTATATTTATGTTCTCACATTTTATTGGATCATGTGTAAATATCATGTTACACGATGTAATTATATATGGATGAAAAGCATGTCTTTTGAAAAATGTTTTCATACGTTATGAATATTCAGGGACTAACGTGATTTTTCCTTATTTTCCACCCCTTAATGAGTTTTTGTGTTCATCCCAAGTTTCTAAATGATTTTCACAGGTTAATGCATTTGTAATACAATGAAGGAAGACACATTAAATGTTGAAGAATAGTAAAAGAGTATTTTTTTATGTTTTAATGTTTCATATTTTAAAAAAATGGAAACTATTTTTATGGTATCCACTCTGTAATAATGGGTAATGTCATGAATATACTATCATAATTCTTTAATTCTCTAAACATGAAATGATTTGAAATGTAAAAGGAAGTTTTTTCTTGAATAAATTCAATATTTTGTATATAATAAGGCCAAGTCATTATAGTTGGTATCAAAGGATGGTTTAGATAACATTAGGGGTTTGGGTGATGTTAATAGAATAACATAAATTATTTTCTCTCTATGGTTAATTTGAAATGTTACATCATTTGAAGATTACCATGTTTATTTATCTAAGACATGTTTGTTTAGAATGGTTGTCCACAGAAGGAACATGGATGCTGAAGAGGAGAGGCACCAAAAGAATGACATCCTTTCAGAACTACAGCCCGGAATGGTAAGGATTGGAACTGAGAAGTTTGTGACAGTAATGGCTTAGCTAACACATGAAATAAATGGTGGTGGCATAAATTAAAGATAACCAATTGAGGTACCACAAGGTAACATGAAAGTAGTGTAACATTTTATGAGAAAACATCCTCATACATTCAATGGATCTTCTGACCCAGTAGCAGCTGAAGGATGGATCAAAGACCTTTAAAAGATATTTGATGTTATGGGATGTTCAGATAATAATAGTTAAGTATTTCCATTTATCGTTTTGAAGGGGAAGATGATCATTTGTGGTCAATGGTAAGGAATATCAGGGGTAGAGAGGATTTTGATTCCTTAGAGTGGGATGAATTTAAAAGTATTTTCCTTGAAAAAATATTATTCTATGGTGGTGCGACTTATAATGGGGAAGCAATTCCATGAATTGAAAAAGAAGGAGGAAGATTTAGTGGCTGTGTATGAAGAGAACTACACTCGGTTGGAGAGATATGCACCAAATATTATTCTGGATTTTGATAGAAAAATCAACCACTTTTACTCAAGGCTGATGCCAAGGTATCCAAGGGCATTGGCCTCCCGTGAATTCAAAAGTTATGAGAAACTTGTCTTATGTGCTGAGAGGGTAAAGATAGAGTTTGATGATGATCATGTGCATTTTGGAAACCATGAGAAGAAGATGTTCAGTTGGAAAACAATGGGTAAGAATCATCTAAAGAAATCAGTTGGTAAGAAAATCCAATTTCCTGTTTGTGAAAAGAGTTGAACGAAACACCCTGGGGTAAGTCTTAGAAAAAATGGGAAGTGTTTTAAATGTGGTATGTTTGGACATATGGCCCGAGATTGCAATTAAAATGATCTTAAGAATAATCCTGATAAGAAAACTATAAAGTGTATTAAATGTGGTGAAATGGGTCATTATGAAAATTTCTTCCCAAAGAGAGATCAGAATGACGTAAAGAATCCAGACTACAAGCAGAAAGGTGTATTGAGATCCTTTGTCACTACATCAACAGATGTTGGTCCATCCAAGGAATTTATATAAGGTACTTTATTTGTTCACTCAGATTTTGCAAAAGTTTTGTTTGATATGGGGTCTACACATTTCTTTCTCTCTTAGAAATTTTCTGGTAAATTAGAAATATCACCTCAAAAAATGAGACCCGAAATTTTTGATAAAACACCAGGGGAAAATGTTATAGAAAATAGGAAATATAAGAATCTTTCTATTGTGGTCTGTGGAAAGTCTTACCATCAAACCTTGTTGTTTTACCCTTATTTGAGTTTGATGTTATTCTGGGGATGGATTGGATTTCTGATTATCATGCTAATATTGACTGTAGATCTAAAGAAGTTGTTTTTAGAAATAGTATCAGTTTGTATACAAGAATTAACCCATACAATTGATAACATATTAGGAAGTTGGGAAAATATTTAAAGATGGAAATGAATGTTATCTTTCTCATATTGTTGAAAACAAGGTAAGTATTCAAATTAATGATGTGCTAGTGGTAAATGAATACCTTGATGCTTTTCGTGATGAGTTACCAGGTTTCATACCTGATCGAGAAGTCAAATTCAAAATTGACTTAGTTCCTGATGATAAACCAATTTCAAAACCCCCATATCGCATGGATCCTATAGAACTTCTTTAATTGAAAAATCGGTTATAGGATTTTCTTAACAATGGCTTCATTCATCCTAGCACTTCACCACGGGGAGCCCCTATTTTATTTGTTAAAAATAAATATGCTTCCATGAGACTTTTCATTGATTATAGAGCTTTGAATTAAATCACTGTTAAAAACAAGTATCCTTTGCATCATATTGATGAATTGTTTGATCAAATCCAGGGAGCTCATTACTTTTCCAAGATTGACTTGAGATCCGGATACAGTCAGCTGAAGGTGATGGAAGATGACATCTCGAAAATATCATTTCGTACTAGATATGGGCATTATGAATTTGGTTTTTATGCCATTGGGAATAACTAATGCACCTGCTACATTCATGAATCTTATGAATAGATTATTTCATGAGTTCTTTGATAAGTTTGTGGTTGTATTTATTGATCAAATTCTCATATTTTCTAAAAATAAAGAGGAGCATGAAAAAAATCTAAGGGTTGTTTTACAAAAATTAAAAGAAAAGAAACTATATGTAAAATTCAGCAAGTGTGATTTTTTGTTGCAACAAATATCTTTTCTTGGGCACATTGTAAATAAGGTTGGAATAACAGTTGATCCTGTCAAAACAAAAGTAGTTGATGAATCTACAAGACCTACAAATTTTATAGAGATTCATAGTTTTCTAGGATTAGAGAGTTATTACCGATGGGTTTTTAAGAACATTGCACGATTATCTAGCCCGATAAATAAGTTAACAAGGAAAGGATTTAAATTTGTTTGGACAGAAGAATGTGATGTTTGTTTTCAGGAACTGAAGAAGAGATTGGTGAATGCTCCAATTTTAGCCTTACCTTCCCAAAATGGTGTGTTTTTCATCTACAGTGATGATTCTTCGATTGGACTGGTTGTGTTTTGATGCAGAATGATCAGGTAATATCCTATGCTTCGAGACAACATAAACCTCATGAGCTAAATTATCCCACACATGATTTGGAATTGGCGGGTGTGGTTTTTTCTTTGAAAATTTGGAGGCATCATCTATACGAAACCAAATGCCAAATATATACTAACCTTAAAAGTCTAAAGTTTAAATTCACTAAGAAGGAATTAAACATGAGTTAGAGAAGATGGCTAGAACTGAAAAGGATTATGACTGCATGAGCAATTACCATCTTGGGAAATAAAACAAAGTGGCAGATGCCTTATGTCGGAAACATCATGTGTCATTAATCATGATACGTTTGGAACATAATCCCTTGATTAATGATTTGATGGACTTTGGATTAGAAGTTGTTTGTAAAGGGAATACGTCTGTTTTGTTTCAGGTTTCAGTGCAGTCTTCATTGTCAGACAGAATTAAGGAGGTGCAAAAGGAAGATCGTGAGCTACCGAAAAAGGTAGAAATGTTTAAAATGGGTAAGTTTCCAGAATTTAATCATGATAAATATTGTGTTTTAAGATTTGGAAAAAGGTTGTGTGTGCCTTGTGATTCCTAGTTGAAGAATGAATTGTTGTGTGAAGCTCATAGTTGTCTATTTTATGTTCATCCTAGAAGTATTGAGATGTACAGAGAACTTCAGGAATATTATTGGTGGGATGGAATGAAAAGAGATATTGCTGATTTTACCTGGAGATATTTGACAAGTCAAGAGATAAAAAAGAGTGACAATTACCTAAGGGGATACTTCATCATTTTCCAGTGCCAGGGTGGAAATGGGAGAATGTATCCATGGACATCATTGTTGGACTACCATAGACTTCTCGAGGTAACAATGCGATTTGGGTTATTGTTGATCGGTTGACAAAATCATCACATTTTCTTTCTATTCGAGATAAAATGTTATTGGATAATATTTCTCGATTGTACCTCAAGGAGATTGTCGGGTTACAAGGAGTCCCACTTTCCATAGTTTCTGACCGAGATCCCAGGTTCACTTCTAACATTTGGAAAGGACTTCAAAAGTCATTGGGCACAGAGTTAAATTTCAGTACAGCTTTTCATCCTCAATCAGATGGGCAGTCAGAACGAATGAATAAAACATTGGAGGATATGATTTGATCTTTTTCAATGGACTATCATGGAAGTTCAGATCGATATATTTCTTAAGTTTAGTTTTCTTATAATAATATTTTTCATTCTAGTATTCAGATGGCACCTTTTGAGGCCTTGTATGGGAAGTGGTGTTAGACTCTAGAATTTTGGGATGAATTGGTGAAAGAATGTTTATGGGGACAGAATTAGTTGAATAAGTGGCTGAGAAATTGAAGATGATCCAACATCACATGAGGACAGCTCAGAGCAGGCAGAAAAGTTATGCAGATAAAAGAAGGAAAGACTTCCCTTTCGAGGTTGGTGACCATGTTTTCCTTAAAATCACTCATTGGAAAAGTGTGATGCATTTCGGTAAGAAATGGAAGTAAAGTCTATGGTTCATCAGTCATTTTGAAATATTGGAGAAACTTGGAATAGTTTAATACTGTGTAGATTTTCCTCTGAGTTTGTTTCAGGTACACAATGATTTTCATGTTTCGATGTTGAGAAAGTATGTGCCAGATTAATCACATGTCTTGATCCCAGAAGCAGTTTATCTGAAAGAGAACCTCTATTATAAAGAGAAACTGGTTCAGATTCTTGATCGAAGAGAACAGATATTGCAGAATAAGTTAATCCACCAGGTAAATGTTTTTTGGAGAAACCACATGGTTGAAGAAGCCACATGGGACTCTAAAAATTCTATGAGAGAAAAATACCCTCACTTGTTTAATATGTAAATAAAATTTCAAGGATGCAATTTCAAGAAGGCAAGGATAATGTAACACCCAATGTTTTTATAAAAATAAATAGAAATGCATGTAACTTTGTTTTAAGTAGATATTTATAACTATCCTTTTAACATAATTGTTTTCCACTTCCATGTTTTGAATATTAAGAAACTGGGATCTATAATTGTGTTCAGTATATTATTTAGAGTCTATTAGAACCAACTTGTTTTTTTGGTGAATAATAACATACCTTTATGAATACTAATATGAATTGTAATTTGACCCTAATGAATATTAAATTTTATTATTATTTTATTTTCTTAAGGCTAGAAGATAATAACATCTTGGTTAATTTTTCATTGTGATAAAGAAGTAGTTGTAGAATTAGAACTGTTAATTTTTGAATTAAGTATGATTTTATTTAAAAATTAAATTAATAATATTTAGAAAATTATTTTTCAAAAATGGAATTCATTATTTAAATTTGAACGTTGATAAATGGTTAGGTGGAATTTTGGGAATTTTTATGAAACATTTGATTTATCGATGAATAGTAAAAAATACAATTTTTAGTTTTGGTGTGTTAATGACATCATTAATGATATAATAATGATGTCATAAATCGGGTCAACTTGGGTATAGTTAAATATTATGTGAGGTGTCCGAAGTGGCTTATAACATGGGAAAATACCTTGGGAAATCCCATGGTTTTGTAAATACCACTCATGAGGTGTCCCTTGAAAATTATTAAAATAATCCCTCACTTTTCCTATAAATAGAAACTCTTCCCTTCATTGAATTCATTCCCAATTATCCCTCAAATAATCTCAGTCTCCTTAACTTCATATTAGTTTTTCCATGGTTTCCTCAAGCCCCCCCCCCCCAAGTCCCAAACATCATGTTCTAAGGGTTACTCTACAAGGTAAGAAAATTCTCATATTCTTTCTTTTTTTCCTTTCAAGTTCACTTTTATGTAGTATAATTTTGAAATTTACATAACATATTATTAATTATTTCATATTCTTGATCTTAGATATATTATGATTAATTTCTGTATGGGTGAACCTTGTCCCCAATATTTTTAATATTTTCTAAAACCATGTTGTGTAGCCGTTAGGCTGCCGAATTTTCGTAAGCGATTTCACAATTATTCTATTATTTTGAGTTTATTCCTTATTATTTCATCATATCTTCTTTCCCAATAGGAATTAAATCTCCATAAATAATTTATATTATATATTTTATCATGTTTATGGAAAATTCCTCATAATTATTCTTCTCCTCTCCCACTTATTTAAAGAATAAAAACATTGTCCGTTTGTGTCGAATTATCGACATCGTGGAGGATGTGATTTCAATTTCCATTAATTCATTCAAGTCTATGCATAAAACCATTTATATGGTTAAAACATGTTATAATATATGTTTTATGACTCATCCATGGTTATATAATTCTTTATTACTCATCGTTCTAATTTATAAGACAAAACAGGTTTGTTATTATCAAATAACAACTAAAATGATATAAACAAACATCATTAATGTTCTAACTTATGAATCATCCTCATGTAATAATTAAAAAAGAGGAATGTAATATTTTATGTTAATGTACATATGTAAATACTACTCCATTCAAATTTTGGAATTTCACTTCCAATCGACAAGAATGTCCACCATGAACCAATCATTCAAATCATGTAAAGAATTCACCAAAAAACAGTGCAAGGGGAAAAATACTAATAATTATGGGTGAAATGGTGATATTAAATGATCATATAAAATTTTATAAACATGAAAATACCTCTATAAAATATTAATAACACTATTTTAATAATTATATAGGAGTTTTAAACAAGTTGTATGTAATACAAACCCGAGGTAAGGGAATTCTTAACCTGATTTCCATTCTTTAGGTTAACCTTCTACTTCATTAAATATGTGATATTTAAATTGTTTATGTGATGGTTTCTGTTTATATTATGTTTTATTTTGTGTATTTACAGTATATATACATACTCCATCCACTATATTAAGTCTCTTATCAATTGAATGATATTAATAAGGGTCTTTTCTTTAAAAATATTCTTTTAAAATTCGGTTTTACGAAATTCCAAAGAAATGTTTTTATGGAATTATTCATGATGTATGATTATGTTTGGGTTCTTGGGAATTATTTATGATGATGTTGGGACCAATATTTCCCTCCAATTCATTGGGTATGATTATGTTGGAGGTCGGCCGTATGGTTACTCCAAGTGTAACTGCAATGGTTACACAAAGTAAGGTAGCAGTGAGGGTTACAGATTATAAGGTATCCAAGAATGGTTACAAGTGATGTAAGTAATGCCTCACGATACCTTTATTATTATATTTATGTTATAATGTTTGTTTGGATCCTGTTTAAATATCATGTTACCTGAAGTAAGTATATATGGGTGAAAATCAAGTCTTTTGAAAATGTTTTCATACGTTTTGAGTATTCATGGACTAACGTGGTTTTTCCTTCTTATCCATACCTTACTGAGATATTTTGCTCATACCAAGTTTTTAAATGATTTTTCACATGTCAATGGATGTGTAATACAGGAAGTAAGACACATTAAATGTTGAATAATAGTAATGGAGTCTTGTTCTAAGTTATAATGTTTTATATTCTGAAAAAATGGAAACTATATTTATCATATCCACTCTGAAATAATGTGTAATTTCATGAATGTACTGTCCTAATTCTCTAAAGATATAAACTTGAAATGATCTTCAATGTAAAAGGAAGTGTTTTCTTGACTAAATTCAAGATTATGTATGTAATAAGGTTGGGTCCTTATAGTAATGTTGACAATTCTTCATTGACCTGAGCTCAAAGGGACATATGTACAAATTGTATTGGCACATTGAGGGTGTGGATTCCCATATCATGGAACTATCATAACTTTTATGCATATGACCATTTTCTCCCATGTTTCCCTTTTAAATATAGGCCATTGTTATATTTAAACTATTTTACATGCCTTTTGATTTATATCAACAATCTTATATAAATTTCTCATTTAATCCATTGTTTCAGGCATATTTCCATCAATGGAAATGAGAATACTTTCATAAAGTTCATTTGTAATTTGTAATGTAAGGTATGAAATTTTTAAATATTCTTTTGAAATTCCAATCCTATCTATTTTAAATTGAAATCTCTATTTGGTTAATTTAATATTGGGATCTGTTAAAGAATATTTTGTGAGAATCAACTGGGATTTTTAGCGCGCATCCAACCTATTACAGTGGGTTTTGGTAGATTACCACCTTACTAATTCGATGATGAGTAAAATAGAACTCTGAGGTTCTTTTATCTTATTATCTAGGGATTTGGTTACTTTTTTTTGAGTTAGGACATGGACCGTTTTTCATTTTTTTTTGTAATATTTATTTAGTACATTGTTTTGTTATGACTGTATTGTTAGAACCAATGATGTTTGTAGATATTTAGAGAGTTTGGTGTTAACATACACATTTATTAATAGGGATTTTTCATGGAATGTTTTCATAAATTTGTGGGTGAAGGCAGTATTGAAGGTGGTGTAGTTTCACAGTGTTTTCAATATTTTTGGTCCTAAAAAAGCGGAGTTTGATGTTAGAAACCAATGGTTTTTCATACAAGAGTGGATGTTATGAAAAAAGAAAATCAAAATTGGAAAAATAATGTAAATTAATACCTTAAAACATGGACCACGTACTATGTTATATGAATGGTTTTTGGCAGCATACCTGTATTTTGGAATGGTATGTGGAGCAATGCACAGAACCGAAAAAGTTTTGCAGTGACCGTTCGCAGTGAAAGCGTGCAATACAAAATATGATGAAGGATCTCAGTACTGTTGTGGCTAATGAAATAGGAGTGGTACATGATGGAGGCTAACAGTACATGGATGGAGTTCAGTATACAGTGAATATTTTCCCACATTGAATATTTGGGTAAATCAGACTAGAAAAATTTGAGGAGTATGTGCCTATTTAAAGAGCATTAATCATCTTTATTAAGGAGATGGATTGGAGATTGAAATTTTGGGAATAAATATAGTGATGTATTAATTTTTTCATGGGGTAGAAGATGGTACGTGAAGAGAAATATTTGGGTATGGAAAAATAGTCGGTGCAAGAGAGTTTATTTCGAGGAAAAATCTCTCGTAGAACGCGGTGGAGCAAGGTAGTAAGAAAATCAGGGAGGTATATGGAGAAGTTGAGTAGTACATGGATTAAGGAAGTATTCAGGTCAAGGAAGTTAATAGAGGTTTTGGACGGTACCTAGAAACATCAGTGGTATGTGGAGGAGGTTATCCACAAACCAAATATGCTACTTTGTTTGCAGAGGAGGTGATGTGGTACACGAAACACCCATGGAATCCTGAAAATGACAAAATAAATTTGAGAAATTAATTAGCATAACCTATTAGTCTATGGGATATTAAATTAAATCTGTAGGTGAAAATGGTACTTCAAAAGAGTTCCATTTATAGATAAGGATTCATGATTTAATGCTAAACCATTGATGTGACCTTTAAGTTTAAAAACTGAGTGAATATTCTTCCAACATAGAGATAAAGGGGGAGACAACAAGTGTGATCCAGGGAATGTTTTATGCTATCCCTAAAACATTGTAAAGGATGTGCGCCTTGCATAGAGTGACTGTGCTAAACTATTTTAATCCACAACGTTTGAATATTACTGGTTTTTTGGTACGACCGATACAATATCGGTATATTCTCCTTGGGCTTATCCCTTTGTGGTAAACCAAGGAAAAATGATGTGTCATTACTTTTCATGTGATATGTTCTTTGAATTTCCTCACTAGTAAGGTTTAATAGGTTCCTAAAATTATGGGAAAAATATCCATTATTTTAAATGAAAAGGTTGACACCCTGATTCACCCCTTCCATCTCAGGGTGTATTGAGGACCTTCAAGTGGTATCAGAGGGTAAACGTATCTAGAGTTAAATCTGTCCTTTTTTTCAAACATAGAGAATCAAATTAATTTTAGGGGAGTTCCACTATTTGATGGAAGTAACCTTCACATATTGAATAATAGGATGAAATCTAAACTAATATATCTTATAATAGATATAATTTTTTCCATTTCACGAGGAATACAGGTCACTGGTCCAACTAGTATATGTATGAATGATACAGACATGAAAATTCATAATGCTGACACTAAATCACAGAATTCCGTAACTATAGATCTTTCTGATTAAATATATCTAAAGGTGATCAAATGTACACAAGAAATGTCTATGTGGAAGAAACTAGAGAATATTTATGAAGGAGATGAATAAAAAGAAATTATTTCACTCATTGCCATAAAACTCAAGAACAGAACATAGATACTAGAATGTAAGTTAACTCGTTCCTGTGTTCATTGTGGAAGAGTTGGTCACAATTATAATGACCCATACTTTACATACATTGTTATTACTTTAGAATTTAAGGACACTTATTATAACATATAACAAAACCAAGAAAGGACCATATAGGTATAGTGTCTTTAGAAACTGGGAAACATAAACAACTAGTTCATAAAGCATCTACTTTTCCTCCCATTTATTTCAACATATCTAGAGTCCCTTTTTGGAATATTCTACTTAATATCCTTCTTCCAGGCCTGGGGAAATAAAACATACACAAGGGTGAACTCAAATTCTCAGTAAGGGTAAACAAGAGAAATATCAATCACATCATATAAATAAGAACATAACTTTTGGAAATCTTAACCTGCAAAAGAGATCATAATATCATAACATGGGATAAATCATAGAAGTGAAATGTAATCCCAATAATCATAACTTAAACATGAAACTTTGTGGCATACACACATAATCATAGAGAATCATTTCTTATTAGTCAAGACTCATTTTCAAGACTATCTTAGTGGACAAAGTCCATTTCTGAACCGAGTTCACTCCTCGTTTCAGTCCTGTTTCACTGAACCAGTATAACCTACCATTCCAGCCATGTCTATCTCATGAGATATAAAATCATTACCCAATGCATTGGAGGGAGATATAGGTCCCACCCATCTCATAATGATACCATTCTTATGTGTGACACAAAATCATAAATCATACATCATTGCATAACCCATGTAATAAAAATAGGAATCTTAAACATCATAACATCATAAAACAATTCATATAAGATAAAGGAATTCATAAAAATATTTCCATCACAACATAATCAAATCAATGTAATAATAGGGATAGAAATAGATCCCTATATTATCTTAGATGGAAAATAATTTTGATAAAACACTTGAAATCCATTCTTGAGGAAAATATCCTTTCTACTTCAAAAACACTTTTCCTTTCTTAACATGTCATAAAATTCTAAACTAAAAGAAGTTGATTAAAAATAAACTTGAAAATTTTAAAGGGAAGCTTCTTGGAAATACTGTTTAAAAAATACATTCATGCCGTATAAGTTAAAAGAAAACATTCTTCTCGTACTTTTGTCGGAAAAGTTACGAAAAATGAAAAAAGATTCTTTTCATATCCTTTACTAAAAACTCACCGAAGGGTAAAATTGGATTTAAAAAATTTTAGGTGGATGTAAATAATATTACATATTGAGTAAACGTGGATGTGGATGATAAAATATACCCCAGTAAATTCCAAAGTATAAACAATATCAGATAAAAATGAGATTGTGATATTTCCCTTACCTTAGGTCCGTTATGCTTTGTACGTGTCCAAACCTCCTGTATAATGATTTAAATAATGTTATTGACTTATTACAGAATCATAATTATTTTTATGATATCATATATGGTCATATTCTTAGCTTCTTAGTAGTAATATTTCATTGCTACTTGTTATTCGGGTGTTTATAACTTTTTGTTATTATGCGTGTTTTGTCGAATAAATTCTTATTCTTCTCTTTAGGTTATAGATACCTCATTTACTGAATGGTATTAGTGTAATATATATCATATTCATTCATTAAATTCATTTATATAATCATTATGAAATGAGGATCATGTAGAACGAGTCGCATCACTTCGTGGAGACGGTATTCTGTACGTACGCACAAGTGATGATATCGTTCCTATGATCGTGGAATTGTATTGGAGTGTATGTATACTATTTAAGAATAAATATCACTTTATAATAGTCATATATAGTCATTATTTACACCATTATACCCATCCAAGTAAGGTGGTGGGGGAAAATAGATTACACCACGGCGTGGAGACGATATTCCATACGTACGCACGCGCGGTGATTTCTTTTTCCGTAGGATGGATAGATGGTGAAATAGGGTTGTTTCATACATATAATAACATATCAGTATATTACTGATACTTATGTTATTACTTCATAATGAAACAACTAAAGAAGAAGAAGTGGAAGAAGAAATAAAGATGAAAGAATCGGTAACGGACATTACCTCTTCTTTGAAGTGCTTCTTTGAGACCTCCTTTTAGGGCACGAAAATAGGTCTTTCAAGAAGACCAGAAACTATAGGATGTTTCTAGGGAAGTGGAGAGAAGAAATTGGTAGGGGTTGGACGAGCTTGAAGGCTCAAAGTTGTGTGAGGAAGAGGGGGAAGAGGTTCCCTTTTATAAGGGAGGAGAGGGGCACCTTTGGAATAACTAAAAATATTATTTTATTATAAAGTCCATTTCGGTTTTAAATAGCTCAAAATTGAGTTATTTCGAAGATAAGTTGGGTATGGGTCGAAATCCTCTAATATAATAGAATTTAGACATGTTTAGGTCATTATATTAACCTTATCATTTAGTTTTAACTCTTAGTTAATTAGATTGACATTTACCATGTCACCTTGTATTTTTATATTATATAGTTAATAAACTTACCATATACATCCAAGAGACCCCCCAAGTTGTGTTGTATTAATATATATAACCTTATCTAAGTCATTTGGCCGAACCTTTGTTTTTTAGGAATAAAATAACAATTAATATTATAATATTTGTTTCAAAAACTATTTTATGTCAATTTTGACACTATTCAATAGTTGATTTTTTTGAAACTCATAAATGAATGATTACTTCGACCAATGTTAATTAAATTAATCCTAACATGTCATATTAACCTATAAAATAAGTTTAATTCATAAAAAGTCTCAAATTATACTTATTTAGGTATTTATAATATCAATTATGTCAGTATTTCATTAATAAGATAATTACTGCATCATCTTTGTGTTATAAATAAATTAAATTATTTAATGTCTAAAAATTACAAATAAAATACCATTATGTAGGAAATCGCTTTAGCTTTATAATGAATATTTATAGTCGAATTTATCTTATGTATAACCACATATTAAAAATTATTTACTTATTAAAATTTGATTTTAACTATTTTAACCCTTCTTTAAATAAATTAATAATAAATGTCCTAATCTAATCCAAGTGGGCCTAAATGGTAATATTTTATTCCTAAGGTTGTTTTTGGTCAAATTTCACTTGTCCAATTGAATTAGGATATGTGTTAGGATAATAAGAATATCATTTTTACCCTTAATTACCCTATTTACTTTTAACCGTAGTAAAAAAAAGTAAAAAGTTACTATTCACCAAAAAATTATTTTCATCTCATTGAACCACATTTTACATTTTGACATCATCCATGTCTCTCAGATTTTCGAAATTCCACTCACAGAAGTGGTAAAATTAAGTTTTATGAAAAATTCAGTTTTTTTAACGACCACTTAGTGGTTTCACTATTCATCAAAAATTGAATGTTTTCAGAAAAATACCAAAATTTCACCCTAGGCTAACTTCAATATTCCGAATCCAAAAATGAAGTCCATTTTGAAAAATAAAATTTATAAAATTACATAAAGTGGTTTTTACTATTCATAACGGCTAGTTTTCATAATATTTTAATAGCATATCATTGTTTAGTGAAACTCGGTATTGCGTACGACACAAGCTATTGAGGAAGGTCGCGATTTCGTGTAAAGAAAGCCAAGAAAGTGTTGTGTGTAGAAAAAGATTCCTTTGATGATTTATATAACATAAAAGTCTCGGGTGTTACAACACTACCACTCATTTCCCAGGAAAGATTAACGATTAAGAAAGAGAAAATGGAGACATAAAAAATCCATAGATAATGTTTTTTAAAAATATATACATCAAATATAGAAAGAAATTTCAGTGAAATAGTTTTGTCTGGGAAGAATAAGAATATGTAAAAAAATTATCAAGTGTTACATCATAATGTTGACTCATACAAATAATCAGAAGAGGAATCCAAAGACGGATAAAAATCGTTCAAACCTCAAAGTAGAAATAGAAGAGAAGATATTGATTATTCCAACATTATCGTGGATCAGAATGTATCTACAAAAATAAATATAATGATGAATAATGCACAATATGAATTTCTATCAGTTGATAAACCCACCACATTTGAAGTTGCTACAATGGATGATTCATGGATGAAAGCATTGAATGAAATGTTATATTAGGTTGACCATAATTAGACTTGGGATCTTGTAAAAAGACTCAAAGGTCAAAATGTGATAGGTATGGTGTGGATTTTCAAGATCAAAATTGAAGAGCATGGGAATGTGTTCAGAAATAAGGTGCACTTGGTCTATAAAGAATATTAAAAAATAAAAGGTGTTGATGTTGAAGATACATTTTCTCCAGTAGAGAGACAGGATTCAATCATACTATTTCTTTCCATGGAAATCCAAAAGGCTATAAAGTGTATCAAATGGACGAAAATACATTATTTTTAAATGGAGTCTTGGAAGAATAAGTCTACATTGAAAAACATGTGGGGTTCTTTCTTAGAAATTATGAAATGAAGGATTGAAAATTAATGAATGCCCTTTTTGGCCTGAAATAGGCACCAAGAGAAAGGTATTGTCCATTAGACTCTTGTCTCAGAAAGCTTGAGTTTAAATGAGGAAGAGTAGATCATAATATCTATGTGAAAGATTCTCAAAAGGATCAGTTCATGGTATTGGTATATGTGGATGATATTATTTTTAGTGGAATAAGGTAGGGATTAGTGGATGAATTTTCCAATCACATGAAAAATGTATTTGAAATTTCCATGATTTGTGAACTCACATACCTTTTAGGTTTCTAGGAGACTCAAAAGAAGGATTTCACTTTCATTTCTCATGAAATATATGCAAGAGTGATATTGAAATATTTTCATTATGCATGATTCCAAACCAATGTCGACTCTGATTGTGGTTGGAACAAAGTTTCGGAAGCATGAGGAAGGGTGTTTTGTGGATCACACAGTGTATAGAAGATTCATTGGAAGCGTACGGAATGTAATGGAAATGAGGCCTGATAAAGTATTTGTAACATTCCTTGCAGCCTGTTTTTCGAGTAATCTGAAGGAAGAACATATGGGGGCATTGAAAATAATGATCAGGTACATTCAAGGTACTGAAATTTATGGATTATACAATGTTACAATAAGAGAGAGTGAACTATCATCTTTTTCTAATGCTGATTGGGCAGGATATGTAGTGGAGAGAAGGTTTAATTGTGCTGGAGCATTATATATTGGGTAGAAATGTGGGGGCTAGTTAAACAATAAATTGGAAAGTACTTCTCTAAGTACTATTGAAGCAAAATATATATCTACAACCAATACGTGTACATGGTCACTTTAGATGATGTTGCAACTGACTGACATAGGTGATGAGTTGAAACAACAAATTGTGATTTAAGGTGATAACAAGGGAGAAATTGATCTTATAAAGAATTATTTTAATCATTCTCATACAAAACATATTAAGATCAAATATCACTTGGTCACAAAAAAGTTGAAAACGATGTGATAAAATAGACCATATGGGAACCGATGAGAAAGTGTTTGAAATTATGACCAAGACACTTTTAGCAGTTGTGTTTGAGAATCATTAGTTGATCCCCAGTGTTCAACCACCACCATGTGCATAAAGAGGTTACAAGATTCCCTTCTTACCATTTGTTTTAACTGTTTTTAATCTATTTGTGTAAATGATGCAGGTTTATAGAAGAGATATGATCTAAGGGATCATGTTTTTTGAACTCTAAAAGTCAATATTCGGTTCATTGGGGTTATTTAAAATGGAGGAGAATTGATAAATTCAATGTAAAGTGATCTATTTCATTCTGGATACTAGAAATATGGGGAATAGAAGAAGTTAGAAATGAAACTATGTGAGAGAAATGAAAATAATTAAAACTCAATTCATGTCTTATATATTATTTTCTACATTGAGAACTACTCATGTAGACTTAGAGTGATGGACGAGTGGTTTTTTGAAGGTGCGGGTTTTGATCATGGCTAGCACATAAGTGAATTTGTCTAGAGATTTCAATCAAACCCGAAGGGGAAGATTTCTGGAACCAAGGTTGTGTGATGATATTAATGGAGTTTGGATTGTGTTTGTTGTAAATATATACATTTATGACTAGGGTGTTTCTGGGAATGGTTCACAGCTGCGTACCTGGAAGTGGGAACGGTATGTGGAGTGGTTTGTAGAATCAAAAACAGTTTGCAGTAACAGTTCTCAATAAAGGCGTGAGGTACGAGGAATGCTTAAGTTTTGTGGGATTATAGTGGTTCTTAAGACAAGTGTAGTATTAGGTGGAGGTTAAGATAATGGGGTTGATGTTTAGTATACATTTAAGATTGTCCAACATTGAAAATTTGGTTAAATCAGATTAGAAAAATTTATAGAGTATGTGCCTATTTGAAGAGCAGTAATACCCTTTGTTAAATAACATGATTTGATATTATAATTTCTAGAAGTAATATGATGATGTCTGAACTGGTTCTAAGAGGAGAAGATGGTACATGGAGAGAACCATCTGCGTAATAGAAAACAGTCTCCGGATGAGAGTGCAGTTTGCAGAGGAAGCTCTCAGAGTACACGATGGAGGAAGATAGTACACGGATCTAGAAGGTACATGGAGAAGATGAACAACACATGGAGTGAGGAAGTATTCACGGTAAAGAATTTTGTGTTGGTTTAGGATATTATTAAGAAACATTAGTGGTACATAGAGGAGGTGATCTACAAACCATACTGGGAAGTCAGTACGTGGTGTAGGTTAAGTGGTCCACGGAACACCCAATGAAGCCTAAAAAGTGTCCAAATCAATTTCTGAAATTAATTACCACAACCACTCAGTGAACTATAAATTAAATTAAATATTTGGGTAAAAATTGTATTTCAAACAAGCATCCATTTATAGTTTAGGATGGATGTTTTAATTCTAAATCAATGATGCGACCTTCATGTCGATAAAATGAGTGAAGATTCTTCTAACATAGTGAGCAAGGGGGAGTCAACGAAAGTGATCTGAGGGATACAATGTTCTCTCCCTAATACCATGTGAAGACAGTGTTCCTGGAATATAGTTTTTATTATAAACTATTGTAATCCACAACATGTTAAGATTAGTGGTTTGTGGTAATACTGACACACTGTCGTCATATGTTCCTTGTATGTAGCCTCTATTGGAGAACCATGTAAATTTTTTGTTTCATTTCTTTTCATGTGATTTTTTTCTCCACTTCTTCATAATAATTGTTTTACAGCTTCTTACTATCATGGGAACATGATCCATCGGCTTAAAAGAAAAAAGTAGACACGCTAATTCACCCCTCCCATCTCAGGGTGTTCTGTGGTCCTTCACGTATTATATATGGTAAATAACTCCATATAGAGTTTCATTTGTATGTATATAGACTGGTTTTTATTTACTTCAAAAATGTTGGAAAAAAATCGCGTCCTCTTATTTTGGTTTGATTCCAGGTTCTAGTCACTGACCCATGCAGACTGGGAATTACCTAAAGGAAATGACTTGACCATCTTAGTCAACAGATTAATAGCGTAATTGGGTTGCTTTATGGAATATATGATGAAAAAGTGTCAATAAAATAGGAATAAATGTGTAAAGATAATGTGATACAATCCAAACAATAAGTAAATTCTACTAAAAAAATATAGATGATGAATAAATATATATAAGAGTATATAATCAGGCGGGGGATATGCCTATCATACTGAGTATTAGTCCCATGAAGTCTAGGACCTAAGGACATTAACTAAGGGATCCTCTTCAAATCTATGGAGGTCATCAAAAGCATAATTAGTATAGTATAGGCTTTCATTAAATTTTTAAAAAGGATATTAAATTGGGAATCCTATTTGAGTCTAATGATTTCATCAATATAAAAAATAATAAAAACTTGGGTGATGACCAAGGAGAATGTCCAAGGTGATTCAGGCAAGCTGGGTCGAAAATAATAATATAGCCAATCCAATGTAAATGTGTCACCTATTCTATACCGTGATGTTGGTTCTATACTAATGTATTAATCATAAACATTTTTTACAAAGGTTCAAGAACCCTGCAAGTTTCCATGACCAATATTAATTTTTTTATCATAAAATTAAATTAATTGATTAAATCACTCCTAAGTGAAAAAATTGACGATATGGAAATATCCATGATCTAACTATTTAGATAAACATTAATAAACTCAAAGGACATTCATCTAATTTAGAATTTTTATTTATTCAGTTTCATTTATATATCTACATAATTAATGTGGCATTCAACATTTACATCCCAACTCAATTCATATATTTAATCCACACCTGGTGGAAATCCCAAGACACCCAAGTGTGTGTCATAATCATAGGAATTTAAATAAAACCACATAAAGTGTTGGTTATGTTTGAGATCAGTAAAATTTAACCCTGAAAAGTGGGAAAAATATCATCAAAACATGTTCTAAAACATTCAAATTAATGGTACCACACATTTTTGAAGAAATAAATGGATGGTTCGAAACATGAAACTACATAGTGAGAAACAAACATAACGACTTTAAAGGGTTAAGTATTTAACACCTAGAGTATATGATAATTAGACTCCTTATCCATTAGAAACCACTAATTTGGGATATAATGGGAGAAATCATAGAAAAAAATGAATACCCGAAAAATATGTCATTTTAACACTCAATGATTTATAATATCATTAGGAGAGAATAACAAAGAAGGAAAAATGGGATTGAGTATCTTACTAGTGGCTATCTAATGTGACAAATGCTGAGAGAATAAGACAACCAATTAAATCAGTGGATCAAAGTATTTCTTTGAGTAAAGAGAGAGATCAAATCATGAGGGAGTATATTTTGAATTGAAATAGAGGAAATAGAGAGGATTAATTTAAAATAGAAGGATGGAAAATGTGAATTTAAATCATTTTTAAATGCTTCATGGCATGAACATACCGTTTTCCAAACAGCAGTCCTAATCATGTGACAGAACTGTGAAAGTTGAAAAAACCGTTAATGGATTGTGTTTGGATTCCAAACCATGTCCCCACAAAGCATTTCCACATTACAATCCACCTGCACCAATTCGATTGACTTTGGGACCTAGAGTGCATGGTTAGATAGACCCATGAAATCTTCCTATCCCCAAATGGTAGAGGTGCATAGTTAACACAAACTGTTCTCTAATCATTTTCCACATTTGTTTATCCCATAAACTTTGGCTCTGATATCTGAACAAGAACTGGAGACCTACAACCAATTACATAAACTCCCAATCACTTGAATTATCAAAAATTAAGGGTTTATTAAAAAAATTTAAATGATCCATAACGAATTTGATAAATCGATATATTATAGACAATATGATTTCAAAAATGTTATCCTTTTATCAAATACAATATTAAAATGTTATGGACAATATTTATAAAATTTTCTCAAAAAATATAATGAAAATCATTTGTGATGAAAAATTATTCTTAAAGGATTGGTTTAATATACATAAAATTGAATGATAATTTTCTATAAATATTTAAATAATTACAATTGTTTAGGAAATATATATATTTAATAATTTGTTTACATATTTTCATACCCACATACATGAGAAGTAGGATACGCCACTCATATTTAAATAATAATATTTTATCAGTTATGTAATCTCAATGGTATATTGCATATAATCTATCAATAATTATCTTCTTTTAAAAATATTTAGGTGTTACACGTAATCCCAATGAAAATTACAAAAAAATTATCATATTAAATTTATATAAATAAACACATGTACTTCATGAAAATAATCCATCACATTTTCTGATTTATATTATAGATAGAATTATTATCATTTAAACATGTTGTATTATTTTCAATGAAAATATTATTAGTATGATCATTATGGTACTTCTGTATAAGGAATATTTCAATCTGGTTGTAATTTTATTTACTTGTGGTTTTATACCTTTTGTAATCATTGTAATTGTGTTTATTTTTTATACATTCTAATTCATTTAATTTTTTATTATAATATTACATGTTACTTATGTGATTCAAATATAAATTTTATCTAATTCTTCAAATAATACAAGCTAACATGGATTAAAATTTAAATTTACCACTATAAGATATGAGTGTTATATTCAGTATCTACATCAATAGTTGAAGTAAATGGCATCTGGTTTTGTATCTTAAAATCAAACATTGTTATTTAATTAGATTTATTTTCTTTAAATGGACTAAATAATATTGTTTTGGATAAAAAATTTCAAAATGTGTGATAAAAATTAAATTTTATAATAATTTAGTTTTTATATGTCCCAATTAGTTGAGGCCTCAGTGAATTAGGGATTCTACATTATTCATAATAAATACAAATAAAATAGATTTAAACTTGGGTAACCAGAATGTTTTACTTATACATTTTAAATATTGTTGAGGATTGTTCTCTTATGGTAGTAGTTCCAATATTTATACTGATAAAATTCAACATACACCTATCACTCTTAAAAAATATACCAAATCATAACAAATTGGTATATTTTTCCTTATGCATTAATCAATTATATATCCAATCCATATCATTATTATTGTTTTAATTTATATTCACTAAAAATTACTCAATGTTTTTTTATGAATTCTATGTAATGATTCACATATTTTTTTAGTATAATGATATGGGTAAACCATGGTCAAATATTAGAACATACCAATCTAAAATATTAACACAAACCAAATTCAATGTTGATTATGTAACATGGGTAAGTATTAACACTTTACAACATTAATTTTGGGTGACTAAATTTTTTGACCAATAAATATATTAATTAAATTCCATAGTTATCCTATAAAAATGGTATTCAAAGGACAAAAAAGATTATAGTCTTTGTTTTTCATTCTATATCCAATTTCTGTACACTCCCATATGATATTGAAAAATAAAAATTCATTGGGAAGGGGATAAAGGTGATAAATGTTTGTTATATAATTGTTTCGTGCATAATAGGTTTTCAAAGAACCATTTCAACAATGTTGAGGATTCATACCTTAGTAGTGGAAATCCTTAAAAGAGGGTTTAAATGGAATTCAATAAAAGTTTATTATTAAAAACCATAAATTAATAATAAGATATTTATCCTATATCATGGGCTTAGATAAACTCCATTACCTTATAGAGACCTTATCCTGAAGAAAGTTTAGGTATTAGGGTGTAGTATTAAAATTTCACTAAAGTGGTAATGTTTCCTATAATGGATAAATTTCACCATAGTCCTTGCCTAGAATGTATAGATTCACCAAGCTTCTATATCCATTATATATATATATATATTAAAATTCTTGTTATATAGTTAATAATTTTTTAATTTACATGACCATTTAACAACTTTATAATTTATATTTAAAATCCTATAAAATATTTCCCTCATATAATTCAGTTTCTTGTTGTGGGTCCTTAAGTTGTGTCCAATAAAACACACCTTTGAAAATAAGGATCCTTTGTCTTGAAGAACCCATAAAATTTCCCCTTTACCCAAATTATTTCACGGATATTTCATTAAATATATTGACTCATTAGATACTTTACTTTTTTAAGCACCATAAATTCACACTTCTTTTATATGGGATCCATATAGACTTGATAATGAAAATGTATAATTCCCACCCAATTGGGGAATCTTTTTCATTGTGGAACTAACTACACAATTTTCGTAGTCATCAATAATATTTTTTTCTTGGTTACTCATGTGTAATTACCAAACAATTACCATCAATAGGAAAATATTCATATTTTTACTAGTCAAACTACTATAAATGTATGATAAAATATACCCATTAAGAATTAATTATAAATTATTTAAATAATGGTTAATATTATATAACCACCAAATGTATCCCATAGTTCCCTAATAAAAGGAAATTAAATCACATGATTTGAACACTTATATGGATTTATAATCTATTATTCATTATGAAGGATGAATATCACAAGATAAAGGTGTGGATTTATATTACTTGTTTTACCTTATTGATAATATAAAAAGTTTTAATATTCATATGATGAATTTCTCATGTCTTTACATTGTGACCCCAAAAAATTTGTTTTTTATTCCCTTAATTAGGATTTTTCTCTTTTCATATTATGTTCAATGAAAACTAAATTGAAACTCTTATTTCCATAGACCTTATTATATAGTTTCAATATTTAGATTTCCTAACAATATGTATATATCCTTAAAAATATCATTTATATATGTCCTTATGTATTTATCCTGATATTCCCCATGATTTTACCATATTACGATTTTATTCTATATATTACCCATTAGAATTATTGAAATGCATACATTATGTTTCATCAATAAAAAATGATAATATTTCAAAATAGATTTCATGAAGATGACGTAAATCTATAAGTGATCCCAAGAGTATAAAACATAATTATTTATGCGTTGGAGTGACTTCCCATCATGTTATTTTAAAAAAATTCAAACCTATAATACCAGAAAAATATAGAGGGTAAAAAGATCATTGAGAATAATGATGCATTGGTGATTTCATATTTTATTAAAAATTAATCTAAAATATATTATGTTGTTTTGATTTAGGGAAAATGTTTTTGTGATTAGATAATGAAAATAACTAGGGGATGAATTTATTTAATAAGAATCACAAATAGGATATTCTAAAACATGATGTTTTGAGGTTATTTTAAAGGATATATGATAAAAAAAATTAAACTAAAAAATAACCCAATTTAATGAGAATATTTAATAAAATAATTAGATATGTTACAATAAGATGAAAAAACTTTTAGGTAATGGGGAAAATTGAATATGATTATTGGTTATTTTGAATGTGAACTCATATAAATTTTTATCTAATAAATAAAATAGTTACCAGTGATATATTATAAAATTATGGAATGATACCCATATTATAATAATTATGATAAAAGATATGTAATGATGAATATGAGTATGGATTAGTTATTTTTATATGGAATTTAAATTTTTTGCTTCCTAGATGTGGAGTTTGTATATTGAAGATACAGATCCAAATTCATAGAGTTTGAACATTATAAGGATTTTTTTGTTATGTTATTGTTGTTATAGAAAGAATGGGAGGTTAAAAGATGTTTGAAAAAATCTATGGTCTAGGTGGTGAAAAAAATATTATTGTGGTTACCACATGGTATTTGTTTTCCCATTTAGTGTACTTATAGGGATATGGTTCCAACTATCCATTCATTTGGGGTTTATTGGGTGGAAGGTGTAGTGATACATACCCATTACTGGTATCTTGGGAATCCCGTGTGATATTGGGTTATTTACATCGGATTACAAGACAAAAAATTATGTGTAAAGAACTATTTTATCTACATGAGTTATACTAGATAGAGGATATTTGTCTATATTCCCCACATATTTCATACACTAATGTTCCCGATATATGTAACTAGAATGTGTAAATTGAATCATTTTGGGGAACGTTAGACCTAGGTAAACTAAATGCTTCCTCTCATATTTTCCACATATTGGTTAATCTAATATTTTTTGTGGTTCTAAATTGGATTTTGTTGAATAATATGCTATAAAATAGTGTAATTGTGCCAATATAATTTGGATTCATGTTGTACTGATTTTCAAACATAAAAAGTAGAGAGATACCCCTCATTGCTCATATTATTTTTTAGAGGTACATAAAATAATAAATTTTTTGAGTTTTTTCCCTGATTATGCATGGAAATGATGTTTGAATGAGCATAAGGAAAATAATATTTTAATTATTAGTGTGAAATAAATAATTCCACATGACAATGGAATTTCATTAATTTAGATTCTATATATGGGATTATAATAATTGAGTTTACATTGACTATTCATCATTCAATTAAATTTGTTAATTAATTAATATTATTTATAAGTAAATTACTATTTTGCGTGTATAGATAATGTGGACAAAGGGTGTGGTGATTCTTGATGTAGGATGGGTTAAGGGTTTAGTGATCATTAATTTTGAAGGTAAATCTAATTCTTAGGTAGGTGGTCCTCCTGATACTAATCAATATGAATGTACGTTTATCCATTGTAAGCATGGTACTTGGACTTGCGTTTCGAAGTAATTTAATGGGGTTATATGCGTCTAAGATAGTGAAAAGTCTTATATTAATACTTATTAAATTAAATTTTTGTGTCTTGTATGATTTGGTATTTAATATATTGTCTATAGATTTTATGATAAGGAGTATCTTGTTTATGATGGATTATGATTCCCCAATGTGTGATGAAATGTTATGTATATTATTAATGTTCAAATATGAGCATCATGTGTAATTTTATGACATATTCAGTATTTTGGATCTTGGTTGGTTGTCATGATTGTCTTCAATCCTCTAGAAGTTTATAAAGAGGGCGATAGAGAAATATTGTGACTTGGACTCCTTCAGTGAGAGTGGTGGTAAATTGGGAATCATCCTGAGAGACAATTGTAATCCAATTGGTTTGAAAGACACTTTTTAAAACATAAATTTTTTTCACAATACATTATATTTTTAAATCATTTATTTCAATTATATTGTTTCCATAAATTTTATGGGAAAATAAGTTATTAAATATAACATCAAATACTTGTATGTTAATATTGAAATTATTTAATATTCATACAACCATAAAATATTGTTAATTGTCTGCATGCTAAAAAAACGATTGTTATCAAAGTTTTAGTAAAAGTCAACAAAGGAATTTTTTTTAAAAAAATATGAAGATTCCATTAAAAAAATTAAAAAAGACAAAAATCGGTAAAATTTTCATCAATAGAGAATTTGGATAATTTTAAATACATTTTTGATTTCTATGAAAGCATGGTTTGGGATGAAAAAGGGGTTATCAATTGAAGAGTTAAATAAAGCTAATTTTTCATAAGAATATTCATTTGAATTATACTATGCATAAAGAGAATAAAATTAATGAAAAAATATATTATAAGTACATAAAAATAGGAGAATAATATTAAGTATTTTATTGAAAGATATATTGTAATTTTTCATTATAAGAAAACGTTGTTATAAATATAGTTGATATAAAATTAGACCGTAACATAAAATACATACTACTTTAGAAATTTTGAATCATAATATGTAAAAAATAATAACATAAAATGAAACATATAATATCATGAGAATAATTAAATTCATTATATTACATGTAAAAGGGTCTATATATTCACCAAATAAAATAATATAGCTGCACAACATAACATATCTCTCGAGGAAAGAAAATTGAGACAAATATCCCTTACCTCTTTAGTATCTCATAAAATGTAAACCCAAAGGAAGATATATCAATAAATGAATAACTAAATCCAATAAAATTTAAGTAAGGGAATCATAATATATATTCATGTGTAGTATATACACTACATAAAAAATATGTGATGGATTTGACACGTGTCATAGAGAAATAAAAGTGAAACAGAAATCCCTTACGAATTTTGTAATATTTTGAATTGTAATACCAAATAAAGTATAACATCAAGTGAAATTTTAAATATAATTAAATTTATTCAATTAGAGACATAAAATGTAAAATGGGTGGTATATAAACCCCTCAATGAAATGATGGTTGAATTTTCACATGTCTCCCATAAATAAAAAATAGACGAGAAATATCTTACTTTATGTATCAAATTCAATCTACACATTTGAACCTACGGAATAATAAAAATATTTTTATTATAAAACTTTTGTATTAAAATAATTAATTTGATTATACCATATATTATTTACTTATGACCATTTAATACCCATGTTTTACCAATTCCTTGTTAAAATCATGTTTTAGTTAACAAATCCAATGTTTTTCATATTTGTTTTGATTAATTATTCCTAGTCCTCTTATATTGATCTGGGTTCCATATTTTCAAAAAAATTAATCATGAAATAATTATAAAATTAATATCTCAATTACATTTTTATGAATAACCATGATAGAATATTTTGATAAAAGATGTTCATTATTATCATGGAGACATTTGGTTGTATATATGCATGATTAACATTTGAATTTTTTATTGATCATTAGTGAAATGAGTTATATAATATTTTATCTCTATATAATTATAATTATATCATATTAATCCTTTAAATATACTTATATATGTAATCCATGTTGTGTGGTGATGAAAAATTGGGCCCACATCACTTCGTGAAGGCGGTAGTCCAGACATACACGAACATCATTGTCATATTTCATTAAGTTAATATAAAAATAAAAAAGTTATAATATATTTTTATACTGATAAATATTTCCTAAATATGTTAATTATTCCATGTATATCACATATATTTGTTAAACTTATCCTTATTATATCCAATTTAATGTATTTGTGAAAAAGAATCACATAGCTTCACAAGGTTGTACTCTGTTGTATAAACAAGCTACATTATTATATCCCCTATGAAATGAAATCTAATAAAAGGTATATATGATATTAATACTCTAAAATTAATTTTTAAATATCATATATATACTTCAGATTCATCATTATTCCCAACCGTGATAGGTGGTAATTGAAAAAATGAATAACATCAGTTCACAAGGGGGTAGTCCACCATACTCACGAATGATTGTTTCATAACCCATTGGATGAAAGTGAATTTTTTTTATAATTATATTAATATAAAAAAATATAATTATATTAAATATAATTAGGTTATTATATAATCTTGTTTTTATAATAATTTTAAGAGGTAAGGGAAAAATAAAACAAGATGCTCGTTGAAGAATGTTACATCTTCTTTAGGTATTCTTATTAGGTTTCAAAAAAATACCTTAATAGAATGGAATAATGTAAATATAAGTCTTATAGGATGATATTAGGTTTTTTTGGATGTTATTTTTGAAGGTATTTTTTGAATAATAACTTTTTTATGGTATGAATATGAGAGGAGAGAGGGTGTCCTTTTATAAGTGTGTTGAGTGGCACACTTGTAGTTTTTGAATTAAAAAGGAGTACCCACATTTTATAGAGAGTAACACCTTGGGAAAATACAATGATGAAAATTTATTTTCTAAATAATGATTGAACACCTAAAATTATTTTTATATGGATGAAACTATGTGATGAAGGTGTATTTAATTCTGCATATCATTATCTTATTATGAAGGAAAATTTCTTGATCTATATATTGGATTAGTTTTCAACAAATTGTTCTATGTTATTTTGAATGTTTTAAAAATAATTGTATGTTATTGATAGTTAGGGTAAAATTATTTCCATTAAAATAAATAGTTTTTATGTACTAGTTGAAAACTACATGCACATGTTTATGATATCGCTAGGAAAAGAATGAAAATAAATTCAACAAACCTATATTTGGTGTTAATAAAGTGGATTATGGTATTTTATTATAGTTCTAATCCAATATTAAATCATTTAATGCTCATCAATTTATTTATTATCATTTTCTATGTGATAACTGATTAAGATAATAATAAGTTATTTTAATTTATCTAGACGAATTTATAATTTGTGAGATTATTTAATGGACTCAATTCACCCTCCTCCACCCCTTTTGAGTCTTGGACTTGAACCCTGCTTGGAAAATAATTTGTAGAATCATATATAGTGTATGCACATACATGAAGATAAAACAAAAAAATATATTCAGTATTTGGGAAATTAGGTCTTGTCATCATGTACTAACCATGATATATATGGTGAGATACCTTGTGAAGTGATGGAGTACCGGTTATGTGCTCAGAAATTTGTTGAGAATTTTTTTTGTTTTCAGGTGACCACATGCTCTTGTGCATATTTAGAGTGTAAATATTACTACATTGATATATCTTTTTCTAAATTATTTTAACAACTATGTATTAAGAATAACATATGGTATTGGGATCATTTTGAGTATTTTTTAGCTATATACTATATTGAGAGATATGGATGATGAAATTGGTCTATGTGATGATGTTGGGATTTATATGCTACCCTATAATAGATATTTATGTGAGGATGTTAGAATGGATAGAATAGGTTGGTCATATGATCATTTTTTTTCATTTAATTCCATACCATATTATTACTCCATAACCATTTTGTGATGTTTTTTGATAATATTTTATAAAATAAAAGATATGTGGAGTCACCATGAGAGAGATGAAAATATTATATGATGTGACATGTGATGTGGCATGTAATGGGGTGTGAGACATAATATTGAATAATGGGGAGTAATAATGTTAAGTGACATGTCATGAGATTTCATGTTACGTGAGGTTGTGATGTAATTTTATGTGTAACATGATGTATTAGAAATTCCCTTAAGTGAGAGGTTATAGATAAGTGATTTAGTATGTAACATGGTGTGACTCCAAGCCCATAGTGATAGGGTAGATGTTTTAGATATGGGATGATATGTTTCTTAGAATCACACATTGAGTCATATAGATACTATATGGAACTTGGTATAAGGTCAAGACTTGGTTCATGAACATCCACTCGTTTAGAGAGCTATCCTAGAGACCCAATTTTTGAATCCAACAATAGAAAAAAAGATAAATTTTTAGGTTGGATTGTGAAATGATATCCCTTTTTGTATTAGAAAAGTTAGTTCAGATCATTTATCATAGAATCATGGTCAGTACATGATGGAAAAACAAGATTTCCTAAATATTATATATTTTTTCTCGATTTAATTTCATGTACATGAAAACACTATATATGATGGTACAAATGATTTTTCAAGAAGGGTTCCAGTCCAATACTAAATAAGGGTGATGGGGGTGGGGGTTAATTGATTCCATTAAATAATATCAATAATTAAAAATTATTCTTGATATTTAAAAATCACTCATTATCTTCCTAATTAGTAATTTCAAAGAGTATATAAATAAATAATGGCAAGGACATGAAATGCTTTAATATAGGATTGGAACTATAAGAAAATCCCTTAATCCACTCCATAAACAAAAAATATAGGTTTAGTGAATTTATTTTGATGATTTACATAGAGATATCCTAAACAAGTATACCTAGTTTTTAAATAGTAAAAAATGACTATTTATTTTGCTTCAAATAATTTTACCATAAATGACAATGACATATTATTTTTTGTAAAAAATTCACCATAACAAAGAAAAAGTTGTTATAAATTAATCCAAAATATAGTTCAACCAATTTTCCCTTAAAATAAGATGATGGAGTATGGAGTAAAATACAATGTGATCACACCATTTCTTCCATTTTAAAATAATTTATAGATGATAAATCATTCTATACAAAATGAATTTTCATCATGTTTTTTCCTATGGTGATACTCTATATAAGATTTATTTAACAAACACAAATTAAATTTTATATCTTCGAAATTTAACAATATGTTTTTTATCTCTATCATATTTTTTTGTAAAATCTTTTTTAATTTTTGTGATAAAAACACAAGAAATAATTATAGATTTATATATGTTTCAATAATATCTTATATATACCTAGTAATTATCAAGGAATAATATTTTTTATGTGTATAACTATACTTCCCTTGAAAAAAACATATTAATTATTATAAAACACATATATAAATAATAAAATTAAGTATGCATTTGGGCACATTTTTTTTTCAATATCTCAAATTATTCATTTTTAATGTCATCCATAAATGTATCCAAAATTTTCATATAATAACTAAACATTTATTTACAGAAATAATCCATCTAACAATATTATTACTTTTTTTATGTTTGATAAATAATTGAATATGAATAAAAATGTCAATACCAATCTTTAAATGTATCCATGTGAATTAGAATTTAAACATTTTTTAATATCATTTAATAATATCTAAAACATTTTAACGTTATCATTATAAAAAAAATAACAAATTAATTTCTAACATCATTTATCTGATTAAAATATTCTATATAGATGTGAATATAACATCTCTATCCACTTATTTGCATGAAAAAAAGATTACAAATTAAGTAAATGTTTACCATAGAATGATAAAGTAAAAACCCATAAAATTAATATTCCAAGAACATTGAATTCATTTTATTCATTTTATAAGAGTCATTAATTTTATTTTGTAACAGTGAATCTTCCGATAATTATAGTTATATCCCCACTACCTCTATAATGAATTAGCTAAATTCTAACACTCACTGTATGTTTCACATATCTAGAAATATAATTCCATTGAAAATATGAAATATAAATTAGTGAGGATATATTTGTTCTAAAAAATATTTAAATTTTAACACAATTAAACACAATGGTTATTTTTTTCTAGACAATAGAAAAGAATAAATATAATTTTATGGTTAAAATGTATTTATCTAAACAGTGGTTATCTGGATTTTCCCGCACACCTGTATTGAAACTAGTTTATGGAACTTATGTAAAATATATTTTAAAATATAAAATGATTTTATAAAAATAAAAATTTTAAAATAATATTAGGTTAAATATTTTATAATTTTCAAAAAATATAATTTTTTGACGAATTGAGAAATATATTTCTTTTTAACTAAAAAATTTCCTTTTCATCAAGATTATATATAATGATAAATTATATTTAAAATTTGTTTTAAATTATAATTATTTAAATTATATTTATATTCAAACAAATAATTTTATTTCAAATCTTGTATTATTAAATTTTTATATAAAAACCTTATAATCTTTTGAAAATTTTTTCTTTGAGAACCCACTTCCTCATTGTGTCCATGAGATTAATTTTAAATATAGTTTTTTAAATTATATGAATAGAATTTGGAAATACCTTTTATATATTTTTAATAATAATAATTTATATTAATTTATTATTCTAACTTAATTTTATTTCCAAAATTAATTGTAAAAACAATAAAAATTAAATAAAATGTTTAAGGTAAAAATGGGTTTTCTGGAATGTTAAACTAAAAAGATAAGTGTTAAAATGACATAATATATTTCATAAAATATATTTTATCTGTATATTTCGATCCTATAATATCTATTTCAAAATAATAATCAATTTGGGACCCCTTCTTCAAGTGAAAAACATTGGTATACCTTTCGCATTCGAAAAAATAAAAGTGTGCCACACACCTAACATATAAAAGGCCACTCCTCTCCTATCATGTTCACAGCAAAGACATTAATTGTTTAGAAAATAGCTTCCCAAATCACATCAAAACATCCCTAATATTATCCTAGAATACTTATATTTGGAATTAATCTAACCAATGAAGGCATTTTTTGCAAACCAAATAAGAATAGTCGAAGAAGAGGTAACATTTTTCAATGAGTGTTTTGTTTTAGTTTTCCTTTACCTCCTAAAATGGTTTTTAAAACATGATGATATAATAACATTAGTATGTTTCATATAATTTTATTTTTTCGATTAACATCATAACCTTCAACCATATCCACTTTCAGCAAATGGGTTATGAAATAATCCTTCGCGTGTACGGTGGACAACAGCCTCAAGGGCCTATGTCATTGGTTTTTTTCATTACCAAATACCATAGATTGGTATAATAATGTATATAAAGTATATATATGAGATATAAATAATAATTATATATATGTATTATTTATATAATATATACCTTTTATTACATTCCATTAAATAGGTGATACGATTACATCACTCGTCTCTACGAAAGACTAGTACCTTGCGAAGTGATGTGATTATACTTTCACGAAAACATTAATTTGATGATAATAAGGATAATTTTAACAAATATATGTGATATAAATGGAATAATTTTTATATTCATGAAAAAATTATCATTATGAAATTTTAATATAATAATTACTTTTTTACATTCACTTAATGAAAGATGACAATGATGTTTGTGTCTGTTTAGAATACCACCTTCACGATGCGATGCGGCTCTTTTTTTTCATCCCCACACAACATGTACGACACATATTTGTATATGAAAATAAAAAATATGAAATAATTATAATTAAGGATATAAAAAATATTATATAACTCCTTTCCCTAATGATCATTAAAAATTGGATAAGTTACTCACACATACGTATGAACTACCGTCTCCATGATTTTAATGATCTTCATTTATTAAAACTATATATCATGATTGCTATTAAAATAATTATTGATTTATCATTTTTATAAATATTTCATGATTTGTTTTATTTATATCATATCACCATGACTAATGTAAGAGGATCAGAAATAGTAAATCAAAACATATTTGAAAAACAATGAAGTTGCTAGTCAAAAGATGATTTTAACAGTGAATTGGAAAAAACAAGGGTATAAAATAGCAATAAGTAAATAATACGTAGTATAATATAAATAATTATGGTACTATAATAGTTTTATAATAAAAATATATTTATTATACTCAATGTTCAATTGTGTAAAAAGGAAGTCAAGACTTAAAGTAAGAAATTTCTAGTCTCTTCTTTGTTTCTAGGAGAAAATTTAAAGTACACCCAACATTTCATTATGTGTTGTATATAAAACCTCTTTGACTTATTATATCACTAATCACATTATTTTAATGACATTTAACAATTCATTTTTGTTACTCATTATTTTAGATTACAATTATAATGATTACTAAAGATGCAAGGTATTTCTATCTCTCTTTTACTTGTTTAAGACACATGACATATCCATCAATTGTTTTTATATGGTGTTTATGATATGCATTAATATATATTATTAATCTCCTCATTAATTTTTTTTAATATAAATATCCATTTTAAGATACATCTCCCTTTGTGTTACAATTTAAAATTTACAAAGGAGGTAAATTATTTTGGTAGCAATTTTATTTCCTTAATATATATATTATGTTGTGCTGCAATATTATCTTATGTAGTGTATATACCACCCATTTTTCATGTAATATCATGAATTAGTTTATTCTCATGATATTATATTTTAAATTTAATGTTACTATTTAATGCAAATTATGATTAAATGTTACCAAAGTAGTGTCTATTTTATGTAATAGTATGATTTTTTATCTGCATTAATTATTAGTATGTTTTTTATGATGAAGAATTACAATCTGTCTCTTAATATACTTCTGATATTTATTCTCCAGTTATTATGTTCATATAATTTATTTATTCTCCTTCCTTGGAGCTCTGGTCTGCGGCGTCGGTTCAGCTCGCTCGGATCTTCCACGGTTGAATCATTTCTTCTTTTCCTCTTCTGTGACTGTGTTCCATTCTTCTGTGCCACTCCTCATTTCTCCTTGGTGAAGCTTCTGTTTCCGGTTGACTCCTGCGAGTCACCGCCTTCTCCCGGAACCCCTTGTGTCGTGGGGGGAGTAAGCCGTCTTCCCTGCTCCTTTTCTCCTTTTGGCGCATGTCCGGCCTTCCATGGGACCGTGCAACCACTCTCGGCGTCGTCATCCCCTGTGGGTTTCAGATATGCGATGGGGAGAATGATTCTAGATCCCAATATTTTCAAGCTTCACCTTCATCATATATCTGAGACTTCTGACCCATTTGCTCTCTGTTCGGGGTTTCCTTTTCATTGCGCTCCTGCTTCACGAAGACGGGGGTGGTGTGGGGGTAGGGCTCGGCTTCCACACTGGTTAGAAGTTTCAGTGATTTGGGGTTTTGACACTCGCAGCCCCTCCGTGATGGTTAACCGACTTTGACCGCTCACGAAGAGGTTGAGTCGCGAAGCACCTACCGTGAAGGGGTAAATTTGCGAAGAGGAGGTTTCACGAAGTATATTCCGTGACGGTTTGAGGCGTTTTTGTGTTCTCATTTTGTTTGATTCATGAAGAATATACTGTGAAGTCCTGAGGCGCTGTGTGTGCGTGATTTTTCTGGCTCGCGAGGTTAGTTCGCGAAGGGTCCGAGTCGTGAAACACCTGCAGTGAAGGTCAGAGGAGCTGCGTGACCGCAACAGTGGTTGTCTTGTGATGATCTTACCATGAAGATATGAGGTGTTCTGTGCTCATGAAGGCCTGAGGCGTTGAAGCCGTGAAGGCCTGGCGTGGAGAGTTTCCCCGCGAAGAGCCTGAGACTTTGTGAGGGAACGAAGGCCCACTGTGGTGTGGTTCCCCGCTATGACTGGGGGGCGCGCGATGCGGATTCTTGAGGCAGTGTGGACCACAAAGGCTGGGGAGCCTGTCTCAGGTGGGTGGACCACGTTAGGGGTTGAGAAGTGGTTTCCGGTCCAGAGACCTGTTTGTTGGACCGGGTCTTGGTTGTTGTGAGGGTGGGTTGGGATCTGCAAAGGTGTCATCCCCTAAGGCAGATAGTATATTCCACCTTTTATTTGCGCTATGGATTCTGACATTGTTAACCAATAGAAGGGACCATCCCTAACATACAAAGAAAAGGTGGCGATCGAGGCATAGAGAAATAAAGACTCACTCTTGAAAAAATTCAAGTCTCTGCTCGTTGAGGGAAAGTTCATTGAAAAAATTTCAGTTAATCAGGGGGCTCTCAAAAACACTCTTCAGAAAATCTGGGAACTTGACGCAGGAGTGGCTATTTGAGAGGCGGGAACTAATCGCATCATCTTCAAGTTCGTTAATGAGAGAGATAGGGATAAAATATTGCGTGGCAGACCATGGTCCTTCGATAATTAGCTCCTCCTCATGGAAGAATTCAAAGCGGGAGATGATATCCAGCGGGTGAATTTAACCCTCTCCCCCTTCTGGATACGAATTAAAGGGATCCCTTTCCATGCAAGAACAGAATCCATAATGGGAGAAATTGAGGACTGTGTAGGCCAATTTCTTGAATGGGATTGCTCTGACCCAATACAATGGGGCCCTGAGGTTCGGATCAAGGTAGAAATTGAGGTATCAGAGCCCGTAATGAGGGGAATGTTCCTGAATATTGAAGACGCCAACACCTGGATATCAGTCGAATTTGAGAAACTCCCACACTTCTGCTTTTTTTGTGGTCATCATGGCCACCTGGAGAGAACATGCTTCACAAAAGCTAAGAGCGGATCAGGTGACATCACCCTCTAATATGGCCCTTGGCTCCATGAAAAAATTAACAAATTTTCTTTCATCCATGAGATGGAAAAACAAAAGGACCGTGACCGTCTCACGTTGGAACATACCAGTCATGTGGAACCCACACATGGACAGGTCATTATGCTGGGACATCCAAATTTCTCTAATGCAGACTATCCCACCTAGAGGGAGGATGGCGTTCATCCTAACCCCATGAAGGACAAAAATAAGTCATCCACAAGGTCGGCGAAGAAGCAAAAAGAACCACCATGGAAATGCTCAACACCAGAGCAGATTCACTTCAAACCACCAGATCCGGATCCGGGTCCACAATCGTTTGTAATTAACATATCAAAAATGGAGGCCCATGGAATTACGGGAACTCCAATGCTGGGCCCAGTCACCCGTCACACGAGGAAAAGGGTGCAATGTGGAGGAAGTGATGATTGCGTGGAAGACCCTAACCCCGGGGTCAGGAAAAGAAAAACTGAAACATGCCAATCGGGGAGGAGTCCCACCAAGAGATGGAAAACAACAAGTATAGAAACAAGTTTGTAAGAACCAAAGGTGGCGGCGGGCGAGATCCAGCCCCGCCTAGAGCAATAATTGTGTTATGATGGAACTGTCGTGGGCTTGGCAACCCACTAACGGTTCGCATGCTTCAGTGAAATTGCGCTCAATGTCTCCCCGATATGGTTTTTATGTCTGAAACCATACTTGAAAACAAGGACATCAATGGTATTTCTCTGAAGTGTGGCTTCCAAGGGTACTTTCCGGTGCCCAGAAAAGGCCATTCTGTGGGCCTATGTCTCCTTTGAAAGGACAATATTTATATTAACATTTTTTTCTCATTGCACCATGTGGCTGAAAATATTCAAACAACCTTGAACCCACCCTATACCTTTGTGGGATTCTATGGCTAGCCATCCGATGCTGATAAGGTGCAGTCATGGGACCTTCTGGGCAAGATGTGACATGATTTACCTAGCCCTATTCTTTTTTGTGGTGATTTCAATGAGATCATGTTCCATAAGGAAAAGCAAGGTGGAAGTACACTACACTCAGACTCGATGTCTAATTTCAATGAAGCGATCAGTAGGTAAAACCTGGTCGATCTCGGGTACACAGGTAATGCATTTACATGGTTCCGCAGCAACACTGAAGGTACCAACATTGTTGAACGTCCTGATAGATTTCTAGGTTCTACTGATTGTACTAATCTGTTCAACATGTTTCATGCTGGCCACTTGGCCCTTAATTGTTCGGATCACTGCCCAATTCTCATTGATTTTCTTCATGGAGAACGTAAGCATCAACCTAGAAGGCCCTTCAGATTTGAGAGATTTTGGTCGAAAGACTAGGAATGTGAAGAGGTGGTCCGATCAAGTTGGAAGAGCTCCCATGAAGATGTTGGCCTCAATATCTAATACATTGCATCCGGTCTGAAAACATGGAGTTACAAGAAATTCCACAAACCTGATAGGAATTGAGATCCCTTGAAAAGATGTTTCACAACTTACTCAGGATAACCCCATCCAATGGAAACATCTCCAGAATTGGTTCAACTCAAAGAAAGATGGACGAGGCCCTTCATGTTAAGGAAATATTCTGGGATATGCGGGTGCATGACATCCACATTAAAGAGCGCGATGCTAATACAAGGCATTTCCATCTGAAAGCGTCATCTAGGTGTTAGAAAAACTCTATCATGAGCTTATCACGACCTGATGGAAGCAAATTTTCTGACACCTGCGGCATCCACGAATCTTTGGTAGGCTATTTCCAGAACCTCTTCTCCACATGAACTCCTTTCATGTCAGTTGAAGTGAAAGAATGCATCAGACCCTCGATCACCTATGAGAATAATCGGCAACTTACAAAAGATGTGACGAATGATGAGATTCACCTGGATTTGAAACAAATTCACCGTACAAAGGCCCTAGGATCGGATGGTTTTCATGCACTTTTTTAAACAATACTGGCACATTGTCTGTCCCGACATCTGCAAAATGATAAAAAAACATCTGGGCGGGGAATACAAGTATTTCTTCCATCAACAAAACTGTCCTCGTTCTCATCCCCAAAATTTAGAACCCTCAGGCGATCCTGGATTTTAGACCTATCAGCCTCTGTAATGTTTCTTATAAGATCTTCTAAAAAATCCTTGTCAATCGGCTGCGTCCTTGGATTCATGATATTTTCTCCGAAAACCAGAGTGCCTTCATGGCCACGCGGCTGCTTACTGATAATGCAATTATGGCCCATGAAGTTTTCCACTCAATGAAAATGCACTCCACTGCGAAAAAAGGAACCATGGCCTGGAAACTGGATATGACCAAAGCCTATGATAAAGTGGAATAGAAATTCCTAAGAGCTGTGATGCCGAGAATGGGATTCGACACTAAATGGACAGATATCGTCATGCACTACATCTTGACTGTCTTCATTTGAATCAAAGTCAATGGGGAGCTCACCATAGTATTCTCTCCAACCCAAGGCACGTGCCAGGGAGATCCTCTCTCCCCTTTTCTCTTCATCTTGGTGGCTGATGTTTTCTGTAACCTTATTTCCAGGGCTGCATCTTCTACATCTATTCATGGAGAAAAGGTCTTCCGTGAGAGCCCACAATTGTCACATCTCTTCTTCGCCGACGATTTACTCCTTTTCTTTAGATCCACTATTAATGCATGCTGAGTGATCAGCCACACAATCCAGCAATATGAGTGAGTGTATGGACAGTCTATCAATCACGACAATTCGGAAATCTCTTTCAGCTCAGGGGTTCCTCCTGCCAAGACAGCTGAGTTTTGTGCATCTACATGCATTCATATAGTTGATAAACACCAAAAGCATCCCGGACTCCCTATGGTGATTGGTTGGTCAAAAAAAATTCATTGCTGCTCTGGTGGACAGAATTGAGAAAAAAATTCAAGGCTGGGCCCCTAAAAGAATATCCAATGCTAGCAAAGGAACCCTCATTAAAGCTATCATTAAGTCTATCCCCAGCTATTTTATGTCTATGTTTGAGCTCCCAAAGACCATCATCTACCTGATTCATTCTCATACTTCCAACTTCTGGTGGGAAAAAATGATGGAAGAAAAAAAACCCCACTGGGTTGCCTGGGAGAAACTCTGCAAACCCAAGCCGGAGGGAGGGATGAGATTCCAACACCTTCTTCTATTCAATGACGCACTGTTGGACAAGCATGGAATGTGCCTTTTGAACAGTCCATCGTCTTTGTGTGTGCGGGTACTCCATGAAAAATACATTCCCCACATGAACTTCCTTGGTTCCTATCTTGGCCCTCGACCTAGCTTCCTCTGGAGAAGTATTTGGGGGGCCTGAAATCTCTTGGAGAAAGAGGTGGGATGGAGGATTGGAAATGGCTCATATGTCAACATCTGGACCGATCCCTGGCTTGTCGATGAGGATGGTATGTGGGCCACATCCCCTGCCGAACCAGGTCTTGAAAACGCCTCTGTCAACTGCCTCTTTTCAGACCAGGGCCCGGGGTGGTGTGTGGAAAAGATCAAGGATTGGTTTAAAGAATGAGACCAAAGAATTATAATAAGTATCCCCTGTGTCCCTGATGTAGGCCCTGACCATATTTTTTGGACCAATGATGTTTCAGGTGACTACACGGTGAGATCCGGGTATAGACTGGGTCTTGGCATTCACTCTTTCTACCATGATGAGGGACCATGGAAAGCGCTTTGTAAGCTCAACGTCCCCCAAAAAATACGCCAATTTTTGTGGCAGGTGTGCACGGGCACCCTCCCTACCATGAGCCTCTTTTTTTACCGTCGTATGGCCAGTGCTGAATCCTTACCTTTATTCTCGAATATTCCTGAAACTCTTTGGCACAACATCATTCACTTCCCAGGAGCCAAGGAAATTTGGAATAAATGGGGCTCGACTTCGGATGCTTCACTGGACTTAGTCTCAAATATCCCCGATCTTCTGATGGACTGGAGTTTCTTTCTTTCATCAACCGATGCAAGATCTTGTTGTACCCTGTCCATGATCATTTGGGTTAGGCGTAACGATTCGGTTTTCCACCACGTTCATCACCCTCCCGAGTTCTGGATTGAATGAGAAACATCATGGATTGAGGGCTGGAAGGATCGCAAAGGACATGATATGCTAGGAGTTACCCCCTCCATCCCCATCATTGGACCCCCCATCGAAATGTAGTCTTAAGCTTAACGTGGATGCTAATATCCCCAAGGATGGGCCCATTGCTCTTGGCCTCCTGGGGAGAAATCATCTGGGGATGATTATTGCGGCAAAATATGAATCCCATCAGGCCTTCTGGGAACCTGTAGTTTCTGAGGCCTCTGCCATCCTTGCAGGCTTGATGTTAGCTGCAGAATGTGGATGAGATGATATCATCATGGAGTCTGACTGCCTCTCTGTTATCAATGCCATTAACCCCAATGACGCCAGACTCCATCCCTTTGGCTTCATCATCATGAGAATCTGCTCGCTGCGCCAAGGCTTCTCTTGTTCCACCTTCTTATTTACCAAAAGGGAATGAAACAATCCTGCCCATTAGCTGGTGGCCTCCGACCCTTTCGATGTCAACCAGCTATGGCCAGACAATTTCCCTTCATGGACCTGCTTATGTATGACTGCTGATCTTTTTCATTAATATTATCCTTCCTTCTTTAAAAAAATGATGTTTTTGAATCCTATTTATACTTCATGAGTTATACTTGGATGAAATTGTTCTGAAATAATATTCTTTTTCTATGATTTATGCTATGATGAAATGAATATTAAACCTTTTCCTTTTTATAGGTCATGATATGATAAATTTATTATTAAATCCATTTCATTTAATGAATTATGATATGATAATTATTTTATAATAAAATGGAACTTATATGTATAATATTAATTATGTGCCCACTTGGGCCTATATATCCCTCTAATGAATTGTGTAATGATTTCAATTTCATGTGATAGATAGTACTTGAAGGGTGAGTGAAATAGGTTTTGTATGGGAAATTGTCTGTTTTGGTTGTTTTGGGAGCAATACATGACTACGATGATGGATTGGGGAGTGTGTCTATTCCATTATTATAGCCTTGGAAGTGAGAATTTAATAATTTGTAAATTATTTTATATTCTTATGTATATTCCATAAATCCATCTCTTTTTCTCAAGTAATGCTCTCTCGTATCATTTTCATTGATTTACTTATGAGTAATGTTTTTTAAACTAGCAATACTTATATCATGTATCAAGATTATGTTATTTGATATTCGTGGTATGGTATTGAAATATTATGTTCATGTTATTATACTCTTATATCTGACTTGTTATTATATATCTCCTATATTTAAAACTATTGAGAATCAATGCACACCCATTCTTATGATTCCTTTCATAAGTTTAAGAATAAATGTTTAATTAGGGTATATGTATTATTAGTACTAAATGGGAAGATCTTTATGGGTGATTTTGAAGATCAATTACCAAATTAGAGAATATTTTTCCTAGTCACCAAACACACTAAGCTATTACAATTTTAAGGCTTGTGTTTTTGTAATATATTTAATATTCTTCTAAAAATATATAATATCTATGTATGGAAATCCTAGGATTCTATAAAATAAATTTTCAAGCATGAAAAAAATAATAGAATAAATAGACTATTTATTTTAGCATATAAAATATTAAAATTATGATTAAACATGTGAGTAATCTAAATGATAAAGTATTAAGAAATTATATACTGGAATAAAAAATATCAAATTATATCATTGAAATATGGTAATAAATCTAATAATATTGACTAAAATCCCCGACCAAGGTTTAGTAATTTAATTCATATTAAAACCTTCATATATAAAATAATAAATCATCCAGTGAAACCAATAAAAAATCGAGGACATTCCATGTAAATATAAAAAATAATATATTATATAGTTATTTATAGAATTAATTAATTAAAAACAATAACATACACTTAATAAGGTAACAAGAGTAATCAAATATAAATTAAATTACTATTTTATAAAAAATTAGTACATATCGAGATATTATTATATATTAAATATGGAATAAATATTTCCTATATCGGTGTGGCCATATATTCATGGTACTACAAAATATAGTAAATGAATAATCATCAATTTAAAATTAAATTGATATATTAAATAAATTTAAGATAAAAATATGTTTAAGGGGTCTTAAATCATATATTTTAGTAGAAACTAGATATATCATTTATCATTTTAGCTTTTATAGATCCTTCATAAAACTATAAAACAAGATTTCCTATTTATACTAATTTTATTTTGGTTCTAGAATCATTATCAATAAATTATTCAGATAATTAAAACCATTTACATCTATTATAAAATTTTACCTCAACTTTAGATATATATTTATAAATATTAGAATGTTTGAAAGAAAAAAATAGAGGATTTTCAAAGTAGAAATCAAACTTATATTTTCCTTAAATTCTAAAATGACAACACATAAAAATATACATTATTTAATTAGTTGAACAAAGATGAAAATTATTTCAACCAAGATTTTATTTTTTAAAATTTATTATAATTCTATAACTATAATTATTTGTTTTTCTCTTTACAATGATTTAATTATGATAATCCACCTGTTAGTAAACATACTAGTATAAAATAATAAAGAATCCAAATATCCAAATAACACAGTAAATCTACTTAACTTCAAGGAACACAATTATTTATCTTTATCATGTTTTGACATAACATCTAAATTATGTTTAAAGTAGGAAATATTTTATAGAAGAACAAAATCATAATATTTTATAGTATTTCATTCTAAATTTTTAATGAATCATATTTATCTCTAATTATGGAAGAATTCAAATTACGAAAAATAAAATTATAATTTTTAGGAAATTAATTAGATTGAAAATTTTAGTTTGATCCATAATATATAGATTAACATTTTTATTCTAATGATAAATATTAGGGTTAAAATAAAAATCACAACAAGATTCCCCAATAGAATTATAAGAATACTTCATAGCTATTTTTCCTTTCTCTAAGTAATCAAATATTATTTGATACATACCTCGTATATATTTTGTGGGAAGCCAGGTATGATATGTTTTTCATCAATCATTTGTATAATTTGATCTCTTTTTCAACATCCATCACGAAATTTTCTTTTTCTCTTATTTTATATATTTTTGAAACATATATAAATTTATCTATTTTAATCAATAAAAAACCATCCAGTTGTATATTTATCTGATGAATAATAATATATATGTTTAATTTTTTTTTCTCATTCCATGAATTGAAAACCATAGGACATACATTTTCTTCATTGGAAAACTCAGGATTATCAAATTCTATATGAATCTAAGATTCATACAAAATGAGTGTTATTAATTAATATTTTATTTATAACAATAAAATTGGGGTTGATAATATAATATATATAGATATAATATTCTATCTAGAAGAAAAAAATCTAATAACTTTTAAACATTGATCATAATTAGGTAAAATAGTTCTGAAGAGTGAGATCATTCACTATTTTAGTGATTCTTCTTTTCAATTGAGTAATAATTTATTCATCAAGTATAATAAATGTATAAATTTAATTTTAAAATATATCAACCTAAATTAAATTATATTTTTTATTACATAAAAGGTAACAAAAATTGTCTACAATAATTTCATATTTTATGTACACTGAGAACCCTAATAAGTTCATCTAGTCTTAATCCTTAAATGACAACATTCATAGATCTGAAATTATAATAATAATAACATTATAAAGAAAAATTTAAATATTTAGTTTCACTTGATAAAATATTTTAGGGTTTCACCACATTTATGTAAACATTGAATATTATTTTCTTTAATTAGATAATGATTATAGATTCCTCTTAACAATAATTTTCACCATTGTTATAAGGTTCTCTAATTAGTTAAATTTCATTCAGAGGATCAACCATAATAATATATTATTTTCCAGTTTTATCTTTCTCAATATCTTGTTAAGACAAAATTTTAAATCTTTGACGAGGAGGCCCAGATAGCCACTTATTTTCCCATCTTAGTTAAATAAATAAACATAATATTGTAATTTAATTGTTTGGTTTATATAATTTATAAAATTAAAAATTCATTATTTATAATGAGGAATATATCCATATCTTATTAATATTTTTTCATAGATATAAATTGAAATAAATATTATGATATATAATATATTTTTAGTTGTTTAGGGAAAAAAGAGCATACCCTTATCATCTCCACCAACACCCAATGAAGTCATTGTGATTTTGTTCAGATTACTTTATTAGGAACATTTACATTGAGTTCATATTGTTTTCATTTTTTATAATAGGGATTTTATGGATAATTTTTATCATTTTATTATAGAAATAGGAAACTATGTAAGATTAGTTGAGACTTATCCACTATTGTGTTCGAGTAGATTACAATTAATCTAAAACTAAGTATAATTAGTCACTAATTGGGATAATTTTCTAAGATATATAATTGAATACTATTTCAATTTATAGTTTTTTATTTCATTTAGTATCTATAAGTATATGGAATATTCTCTATAAAATGATTATTCTTGGGGAAGAAATCAACAACTGATCCAGGGTATATATGTTTTTAATGAACCCCACAATTAAAAAAATATATATATTAAAGAAATTAATAACATCTTATTTTTCCTTCTTTTCTTCTAATACCTATTCTTAATCATGTGATAATGACAAGTTAGAGAATAAAAAATTAAAATAATTATAACATATCTCTTTTGGGTATGTAGAAAGTATCATGAAATTTATGTTTTTTCTGCATAATTTTTTATCATATCATGATGATATCTATATCCTAGTAGAGAACATTTAAAATAAGGAAATGATATCATTCCTAAACCTTTTTTTCTACCATTGATAATTTAAAAATTAAATTATTCGAATTCATCTCAATATATATCTACTATTTCATCATGTAGTGTATCATTTCTTTCCTAAAAAATACATTTACTAATATAATATAAAAATATATCCTTGTCCAATAATTATATAATAATAAATAATTTAATAGATTTAATTAGATATATCCAATTTAGTAAGAACATATTGATTATTGTAACTAATTGAATCAAACTTAAAATCACTCCACAACATCCAAAAAAATTAAAATAATAAAATTTGAAATAACATTGAACTAAAAATTTTATTCCGTAAAGATGTGAATGGAAAAACACTAAATTAATCATGGAATAGAAATATCATCAATGTAAAACATTAAATATTTCATTAAATGACAATGAAATAAAATTTAAATGAAATATTCACAATGTAAGAGATTCATCAAAATATTTTAAGAACATTTATTCCCTTTATTATTTATGGTTAAATTTTTATTTCGTAAGAGTAACTTCATCGCATCCACTATAATGACATATAATAATTCTAACTCTCAATGAAATTTTCATTACTTATACACTTCCAAAATCACATAGGATAATAAATATCCATCACCTATAAAAATTTTTTAAATAAAATATTTTCATTTCAAAAATTCATAGTACATATGATTTTATGACAAGAAATATATTCATTATAGGTTATTAACAAATGTAATAAACATTAGATAATTCATGAGATATTTTACATTGAAAAATGTTCAATAAATTAATTTTTTTTAAATTTTTTTATCATTTGTAATATTTAAAAAATTGTGAAATTTGAAATAATAATGAAAAAAATCTATTTTCTCAGAATCTTATAATATGTTTTATAAAGTTCATAATGTGTAAAATTTTTCATTCTATTATGTGTTATTTATTACTTTTCTTAATTTCCTGAATTAAAAATGTAGAACAAATACACAATATTATCTAATATTTATGATTTCAAATATAACAAAAAATAGAATTCTAGAAAAATTTAACTTCAAAGAATTGACTGTATGAATTTCCCCATTATGTACATAGAAATTTTCACAGTATAAAAAGTGAGTACTTGCATAAAAATTTTTATAATATTATATTGAATAAATAATAAAACTATATTTATATAAATAAAGTAGAGGGTGAATTAATTATCAAAAGATAGATAAAATTGAAATGGTCCAATGAGTATATCTGAGAGCCCCATGATGAGACCGTACTACATTATATTCTGACATCAAAATAAAAAAATTGTTGGGTGTGCATCCCTTATTTGTATATTTCATTTGAAATTTTATATGGGTGATATAGTATGAGTATCAATTTATATTTTTGGAGACTTTTTCTTGTAGGGACATGTGTTTTATAGTTATGAATACCCTGTTTTTTCTCTCTATTTTGTATTAGATTGAATTATGGGTAACCAATAATGTATGTACATTTGTTTATCAAGGGTATAATTGCTAATAAAAAGTATTATTATTTTATGTAATATTGTTGATCTGTTATTATATTAAATTCTATATTCATACTCATATGTTATAAGGTAATTATAACATTTACATGTTATTCTTAAGATTATACCAAGATTGTATTATCATTATTTTATTCATAGACATTGCCAACTAGTGAACAGCCTCTAGTGTATGGTGAGGTGTGTTGAATGTATTATGTAACTTAGTCTTAGTTGGTGTAAGTGATACATTAATTAAGATGTTAAAATATGGAATCTTATCATTTTTTTGGTGATATTACAATTTGGGAATGGAAGATGGAGGAAGAATGTTGTCATTTTGTGAGACTTAATTTATTATTAGGAATAACTATCCCATGTATATGAAATTATCATGTTAAATGGGATGTGAATATTTTTTTCACTTTAATGATTGTAATAATAATTTATGATTTTTTTTCGAGATAGTTATTTATTATTTTTATTCTTAGATTGGGGTAGAATGTGGGAATGGATTGTTTCTATATACTAGGGGAAGAATTATCCTGGGCATGTTCAGGATATCTTATGAATGAAAATGGTTTTTATAACAAAAAAATATTTTTAGAAACTATTAAGAATGATTTTTTTATATAAATTTATTAAAATACAAGAAATAATTAATTAAATAATCAATAATAAAATATTAAATGTTTTACCAAATAACTTATTGGATAAAAAATATTTAATTGGTATTTCTAGGGTTAATTTCAATTTTTTTGTCTTGATATTACAACCCCAAAATCAAGATAGATTAAAACCATATTATAGAATGGTCAAGGAATGGTATCATTTATTTCAATCTCATGTATGGGTGCTAGAGTATAGTGCAATTTCTGAGTGAGAGGCCTTAGTTGTCAGATACCATTTAGATAGTTGATAATTTATTTGATTCTTCTTGGTTTAAGTCGCTAATTTATTTGATTCATACTTGGTTTATCATGATGTTTTCTTTTGAGTTAGTATAGGGGTTTCTAGGTATGGTATGTGGTTATCTGTAATGGGGTTGTTGGTTTTTAATGGATTCATTGGGATGGTTATCCTCAATCATTAGAGGGATAAAATAGAGTTTCACATTAAGTGATATTGGTACATGGGAGGATTTAATCACGGTTTATTGGATCATTGGAATATAATTTGTATTTTGTTTTGGTTATTATGTTTTTTGGATTCACATGTTAATTTTTTAGATATTTCCTTGTGTATAAAGTAAACAAGGAAACAATGGGTTCCTTGTGAGGAGTATGCTGACCTTGTTGCACAGGGGTGGATGATATTGAATGTGGTTTCTATTTGGAACCATGATTTAAGGTTGGCTTTAGCTTAGTTTCCTATCATACGTATCACATTTAGGGAAATCCATTAGATTCATTTTGGTCTTTAGAAATTTTGTTTTGTGAAATTATCATTGCGGTATGTTTAGAAACAAAAATATGTTTGTTAGAGTGGTTCAAAACAACATGGGATTTTTAAAAAATATTAGTTTGTTGGGGATTTATATAGCATTGTTCTATGATCATACTATTGGTTTCATGAAATCAATGAGTATTTATTTATATCCAATATCTTCTAAAGGGGCATGAAATATTGGTTAAAACACATTGATCATTTGTTCTCGATGAAGCGACCCTAATTTATAGTGTTATGCAAATAATTTGAAATATTGGTTGTGTGTGTTTTAAAGATAGAGATAGTAGATTGTCATTTAAGTATCCATATAAATCCTTCTACATCGATGGAGGATTATAGTATTTCTATGATGGTATTAAGAACATATATGGTGAATTATATTGACTTATTAAACAAGTGACTATTGCATATAGGTTTTTGTTAATTAAAACTGTGTAATTTAGTAATGAAATTACATTTGTTGGGAATATAATAATAAAATTAATAAATTTGGTGGCCTAAGATAAAGATAAATATTCTCGTGTATTTTTAGATAAAATTTTTCTATAAAATGATTAGTGCCTAGGTAATTATGAATGTCTCAATTGTGTACTAATGAGATAATTTTGAATTGGTATTGTGGTTAATGTTTACCAGAAATCTATAGTCTGTGTATTTTATTTATTGAATATTTTATCATAAATTAAACAAAATCCTCTTAGTGTTTTTTGGAAATATTTTATTCCATAAAAACAAGAACCAGGGATCAATGGTCATGGTTAATGGGTATTAACAATTAAGGCTTACATTTAAGGAATTTTGATGGTGTGTAAGTGTCTTTTAATATTTGTATTAATGGGTTTAATGTTTTAAATTTCCTCTAGTTAGGAGTATTTGAATGTTATTTTTGTGTGTGAGCAATGTCGCATGTTTGAAATGTTTGATGTGGGGTTGTGGAATATTTGTTGTGGATGGTAGGATGGTGGATATAGATGTAGTTTCAACAGTTGAATTGTGAAACATATATAGTTTTATTAATAACATAGATTTGTGGGTATATCTTTAATGGTGTTTACCATCAAATAATTCAATAACATACTAGGCATATGATTCATCAAATGGGATGGATGGATCTCATTTTTCAATGTCTTCTAATAAATAGAATTATATGGATTATTATGAGTAAAAAATACTGTTATTGTGTATTGGTTTTGAGAAAAAAATTATATAAAGGATTTGATGGGAATAATTTCATATAATCAAGTATTGGAAATAGATTTTTTGAATCAGATAAATTTTCTAGAAGTTGAAGAATTAATGTGTTCCATCTGTCTGAGTTTTCTTGGAGAAAATCATATGGGATTTATTAGGTGTTAATTTAATAGATATAAAACTAGTTAGAATATACTATGAGATGTGGAATAAGATTCAAATGTTAAGAGAATGGATTAGGGTATTCTCTGGATTGATTCTTGGGGATTATAAGTCCAATAATGTGGATCTTGTGTCGACCCACATCATTACATGAAAATGAAGATTGGAGGAAACTTGAATTTTTATCTTTATAGTAAGGGAATTTTGACATATAAAATTTTGATCAAAATTCAATGAACATCCCATGACGGTGTTTTTTTGAATACTTTTTATAGTTTTATCATGTTTCGGTGGTGACTATAGGGTTTGAAGTAAGGGGTGGGTTTTGAATGGTGCACTATTTTATTTCCCCCTGAGTAATCATCGGCATTGGTAGTGAATTTTTTGTTCCAGGAGTACACTAGATAATCAATGTGGTTTTAGTAGTTGGATAGTAGAGAAATTTATATTCCACGAATATTTATTGGGTACTAGGTAATTTATTGGATTATATTAGGGGGAACGATAATAAATTCTTGTTTATCAACTCTTTTTTCCAGTTGATTTTAGAATAGAATATGGTATTAATTTAAACATCTCCTGATAAATCTTCCTTGAAGGATTTTCTATGGATCCTACTTGGGTTTTGGTTGACTAGGGTATATTTATGAAAATTTGAGTTGGGTAAACACCCTCCACCTCCTCCTATTACTTTTCATGGTATTTACTTATCTTTCTATTATTATATATGTGAAATTGAGGATAAATCCACAATTCCATGGTGAAATATAATGGATATTGTGGTTACATATGTCATTGTAGCTTATGGACATTAAAAACGGTAAATTCCGTGTATTACAAACCATTAAATGGGAGGTAAATTACTCAATTGTTTGTCTAGGTTTTCCGCAGACTTGGAAAAGAATGGATGCCAATTGAGTATCCTTTGACGGAGTATCTATTTGTAAGTGTTAGATTATCCACTGAATGTGGCTAATATTCATTATTAATATCTTAATATTCATGTGTCCCAAAGTCCAAAAATTTCATTTTTAGTGGATTATAAAAATCGAACATCATTTCTCATCTTATGTGAAATTCATTTTTAAAATGAAAATCCAGGCCCAATCATTCATCTTTTTGTGGATATTTTTTTTATTTTTTGAATTTGATATTTTGGGATATGATTGATCATTTTTTTGTAAAATTTATAAATTTAGGATCTATGGATAAATCCAACGAGAAGGAGATTTTTCAATATGAATTAGGATTTTTTCTGTACAAAGCATAATGGGCCTAAGTCCCATTAATCAAAAGTCTGGCCCATAATCTAAGTCCAATGAAGATAAAGATTTAACTATAGAAAGAGAAAAATATGGGGATTATTTCATTCAACTTTTTCTAGAGATAATTCTAAATATTTCATGGAGATAATGGGATCCAAATCTTACATTTAAATGGTGGTCCCGATCTGAATGCCAATAAAGTTATCCCACCATTTTAACCATAAATTCAAAATGGTTAAACCACATGACTGAAAATTGTGCAAATTGTTATAGTAAACAAGGAAGATGATATTTTAATTCTACTAAACCTTCATATTCAGCCACCATTAGTTACAAATTTACACATCTACATTGGTGATGAATCTGGACGAATTTCCCGGTCAACTTCAAAATGTCTAATTCTCGTGATTGTCTCATCGTCCTGTTGACTATATAAAATAATGGGGACACAATTTATTATTGTGGAATGTATATATGGCTCCTAATATTCTTCTATAAGGAATTGGATGTGAAGGGAATTAGGATCTATGTTTTTCTTTTATCCATTGTATTTCCTTCAATTGTAATTTACTACTTTCATTTTTGTAATTTCATCAGAAATTTTTCTAATATAAGTTTGTATTTCACTTTTAGTATCATAATTAAATTTCATCTTATTCTTAAATTTTTTCTTTCCCTATTATTTACAAAATAATATCTTTTAATCTAGGTGTAAATTTATTCACACCATCTATTGGGAATTCATAACACAACGATGTAGTGTTAATTTTTTAATGATTTTATTCTTTAATACCGGTACTTTAAGTCGACTACCCACATCTATTGATAGAATAATAGTGTTATAGAATGTATTAATGGAAATATATCTAACTATTAATAATGTTTTTAGTCCAGGGAGGATTCTCGGTGTGATTTTTCTAATTGTGGATCATTTAATTAAATTGTATAATTAATTATCAATGATTATAATTAATTTATTATGTCACGTGGCTTATGATATGATCCTAAGAGCATAAAAATGGTTTACTTTATCCTGAAGTGAGGTTTAGGGATAATATATTTTAATGTAATATATAATTGTTGATTGTATTATTTTTTAATAATTTAATATTTTTTTCTTGTTCATTGATGGCATGTGCCATGGGTTTTCTTCAAAAGATATATAAAGGATTTAGGTGAGTCTTGGACTGTGAAATAATCTTTCTTAAAGTCTTATTATTATTATTTTAATGTGTTTTCCATGATTTTTTAATAAATATATTCTCAAGGGATATTAAACTAAGTGTACTGATGTTTAAAACATTAGAAGGGACCCCAATAACTTCATTGAATGTTATGTAATTTTTATTTATCCTTTGTTTATCCGAGTGAGTTAGTTCATGAAATAATTTTTATGAGGACCTTATATAGATATCATAATTGGTGTTTATCCATGTTAATTATTTAATAAATGATAAAGAATAACTTTTGTGTAGTAACTACCGATATAAGAGTGATTGAAATATGGGAATGAAAATGAGTGGTTGTGTATAGAATTTAGGCCTTGAATATCTATGTTTATGGATGAATAATGAGGTTAGATTCTCCCATGGGGTGTTCCAAGTGGAATTTTGTTAAATAAATACTAGGATAGATTCTATTGATATGAATATCTTGAGAGAGAAGGGTTTTAATGCTTGATGTGATTGAATATCTTGGTGAGAAATCTCATGAGGATTGTATTATATCGAAGGAGCTATGATAATGGGAAGACCAAGTGTGATTTTTCCAGTCAATGTTTGTAATTGGAAGATGAGATATGTAGGGTCAGGATGATAAATCTATTGTGAAACTATTTGGTTTGATGGGGTACTAATCAAGTGATAAAGATGAGGTAATGACTTGTTTGTGCCTTTTCTTGAGATGCAATGGTGTTGTGCTTGGCTTGATTGAGGGGATAGTGTTTATATATAGACAATTGTTTCATATAAAATAATTTCCATGTTATTTATGAACTTGGGGTTTCGAATAATTATGAAATATGTACAGATTTTATTTATATGTATGACATGATTTTTAAAATATATGATGTTGTATTATACATAGTACACCTTAACTGAGTTCTACGTTAGGATGATCATTTGAATTTATAGGTTTTTGGGATTAATATTTATTTTATATGTATATATTCAATATTGGGGATGAGGTATTATATAATGCATGGTTTTATGTCTCTCCATAAGCAGGAGAGTGGTTGTATTGCATGTGATTGTGATATTATTTATAGTATGGCATGAGACCTTACCACAATTTTGTTTTAATTGATGTGTATTTTGGTACATGATGTGGTATGTGTCTTCACCTAGAGTATGAGTGTGGAGGAATTTGATGTCTTAAGATACATCAAATTGATTAAGAGGAAAGAGGATGGTGATGTAGTATGTGACATGTTATGTTATTGCCACATATGATAGAGGATGGTGGTTTGTGATGTGGTACATGACATGGTATGAGGCCCCACCTAGAGAGAGATGGTGGATAAATGAGATGTGGCTTAAGGAATGGAATGTGACAACACCCTGAGTGATAGGGTAGTGATAAAACTTATAATATGAAATTCAGAGTTAGTATGTTACTCATGTAACACCCCAATATTTCAATATAAGAATATTATGCTCGATATCGTACATGAGACACATCACCAAGCATAAATGGCCAATGAAATATATGAACAATATTACCTACCCATTATATTTGTGGGTATAAATATGAAAATATAATTTATGATATATATATATATATATTAATGTTATACTTAATATAACTGTATTGATATGTTTTTTTTGTAAAAAATTACATAGGTTTTATTAATGAAATTTTATTCATCAGAAATACATTTTATTCAAAAATGACTCTTATTGATTATTGTGATAAAATATAATAATTAATTTATAGAAATTGTAAAAAAATAATTTATAAAAATAATTTCATTTTCGAAATAATAGTTTATGAATTATCATATTGTAAAATTTTGGGATTTTTAGAAAATATTTATTTTTTCAGTGAATAGTAAAAATACTATTATTTATAAAACAATAATTGATTTTCAATGAATTTTTCTATATATAAGCACCATAATTATATTTATTTTACTTCATGTAAAAAATTATTATTTAGTTTTATATAATATTAAAATGTACATATAAATTATCTTGATACAAGATTTTAGTATAAGTTTATTTTTGGGATTACAAACAGTTTTTTAAAACTATTTTCAAGTGCATAATATTTCCCCATTGTAATAAATTAAAAACCCATAATAATGAAATATTTAATTGAAATTTGTCTATAATATAATTAGATAATAATTTATATTTATATAATTCTGATTTCTAGTCATAGAATTAATATAATATCATCTTATTCTTGAAAAATACATCTCTTGAAAATAGCTTTTTCATTACATATACTGGTTTAATTTCGATTTATATTCTAGAACATGTATGAAGTAAATATGGAAAAATATATTTAATATTTGGAATAATAATAATTTATATTTTATAATATGTTCAAATTAATTTTTTTTCTTAAAGTATTGTGATAATATTAAAAATCTTTTACGGTGGTTAAAGTAAAAAATAGTTCAATGTGCTGTTAAACTAAAATGGTAAGGGTTAAAGGAACATAAAAATAATTATAAATTGGATTTTAAATTTTTTTTATAAATTATATCATCTAAGGATTTATAATGGTCTATTTTTTAATCCTTTTGTTTTGTGGAAAATATGTGCATCACTTTTCTTTTTCAAATATTTATATTGTGTCTTTCCCTCCATTTATAAAATCCACCCCTCTTTTATCAACATCACACATTCATATCCTTTTTTTCAAAAATACCATGAAATAATAAATTACATAATTACATCCATATGACATTGATCTCTTTTTTTTTTATTATAAATCCATCATAGGAAATTTTTCACTCACATAAGGTGGTTATCGGATGAATAGTTATCACACTTAAACAAGAATTATTATTATTTTTCTTATTACACCTCCATAAAATACACTTAGAATATTAAGATATAATAAAATAATTTTCTCTTATATAGTGATATATTATAATGTTAATTTAATAACCTAAATCTATATCCCCTTATATTAAATGGGAAATGAAAGAATCGTTCATGAGTATGAAAGACTTCCGCCTCGCGAACCAGTGTATTTTTTTCATCACCGCCTCTCATAGATTCCTCTAAAGATGGATATAAAAATATATATGTGATATTTGAAACATAATTTTTTATATTTAACTATTTTATGAAATATATATTATTACATATCATTTCCCAAAGGATATGATAACATCGTCCGTGGGTCCGGAAGAGTACACACTCGCGAAGCTATGTGATTCAGTTTTCACTATTACTTTATATTAAAGGTAATAATGATATATTAAATTAAAACATGTGATATAAATAAAATTATTATTATATTAATGAAATATTTTTCTTTATAAAAAGTAAATATATACTTTGGTTTTTTAATCTAAAAAATTTAACATCATTCGTGGGTAGGTGTGGATTGCAACCTCAACAAAGAGTTCAGATTCTTTTTTCATAACCAAATAGAATATATATATATATATATGTGTGTGTGTGTGTGTTATTGTGTTTATTTAATTAATTTTTTGGTATTTATGATATCATTATCATTCATTAATGATAATATATTAATAACATTATTTCCATAATGGTAATTGGAAAACAAAAATGTTACTCTTGCATATGTATGACCTACTGTCTCCCTGATTAGAAAATATTAATTTTTCAAATACATCATTCATGAATTTTTTAAATGTATAATTGATATAGAAAAAAGATAATTATATGATTTTAATTATTATTGATATGTTTAAATGATAAATTCTGTGACCATAAGGAATATTCTAAAGTCATTTTAGGTATATAAGCCAAATATCATAAAAAAAACCAAAGTAAACATAATTGATTATGTAATTTTATATAAAATGGTAATATATGAAATAAAATTAATAATGAAATTCATAAAGGTTCTTAAAAATCTAAATAAATAACATAATTTTATTATTCTATATGATAAATAGAACACATAAAGAATTAGACTTGATGTAAGGGACCATTTTACTGGAAACGACAATCTATAATGCTTTAAATATTTCATTTATAAATATATTTCATCTATAGTATGGTAATTTTTTTAAAAAAAATAATTATTTATGTTTAAATTAATGACAAAGGTTAATTTTTAACATTTTTAATTTTCTAATAAATAATGATTATTTTTAATCTTTTACACAAGGACCCTTTACTTTAAGAATCATAAATTTAAAATTTTAAGTGATTTATTATCTATGTATTTTTATTAATTATAAATATTCCTAAAATTATTTTATAGGTTTATATATATGGATATAATTTTATTATAAAAAAATTATCTTAAATTTAGCATTCTTCAAAATTTATTCATTTGAAATATTTTAAGTGTTTTGTATGGAATGACATCACCAAAAGAAAAAAAGAAATGTTCTATTTTAGCATATAAGAAAAAACTGACTTTCTGACCATGAAAACCATTATTTTATTTCAGATATTATTTAAAATAATTCATGTATTCAATAAATAAGAACAATATTTCCCTCTTTAGGTATTTTGGTATTGAAAATGGGGTTTTAAAAGGGATAGATATTTTAATATTTGGTTATGTTTTCTTATGGGTGGAATGAACATTTTATGGGAATAATTTTTAAAATTGAAATATTTTATATTTTATAATTATTTTAAGGTTCTTTGATATTATTTATGATGATTGGCAATTCTGTTATAAACCCATGATGTATAGGAAAATTATTTACCAAATATGGGTGGTTACATTATAAACCATGGATGGGTGGTTATGTTATATAACATGAATGGGTGGGTTCATGATAGATCTCCAATGAATTGGGTATAGATTTCAAACATATGGGTATTCCATTTGTAAGATTTATAAGTAATGTGATGTCCTATGATACATATATGTTTTATCCATTTTCACTATGAATTTTTATAGTAATTATTTTATTTCCAAAAGTTTTTTTATCAATGAGATTATATTTCAAAAAAAGTACTTAATTCTTATTAAGAGTTAAAATTTTATCATTGGGGAAACATTTTAATGATTTTATCATCTTATCAAAGAATAAATTATGAGTTTTGATTTTTATATTTTAATTTGATTAATTGTGTGAAAATATTTTGGTAGATATCAAGATTTACTTTTTGAGATAATGTGTCATTTAACCAAACATCTTACTTTGGAATGGAAAATTTTTATAAGTAATCTTGGACTAACATGTTCATGAGTATTCTTTTATATATCTTAATTTATTTTTTATTCTAATCACAAGTTTTATAAATGTTCCTCAGAGAGGTTTAAAAATGATTTTGTACAAGGATGGACTCAATTTTTTTTGGGTTTCATATTTCATGAAATGTATCATTGTCAATGAAATATTTTTACTCAAAATAAAAAATTTATTACCAATGAAATCAATTTATCTTGTGATTAATGGATTATTAGTAGGATGGAATTAAAATGATCAAACACTCCCATATTTTCCCTTTGATATTATTTTATCATCATTATTATTGAAAAATAATTATCAAAATATTTTTAAAATTTTATAAATTCTATATAACCTAAATGAATATATTTGAAAACAAACAACACCTATTTGTTAAAGAAATTTCTTTGGATCATGGAATATATATTTTTTCATTTGAATATCTCAATTCATCTATCTATTTTGGAAAGGAAAACACAACTAAGGACTTGATAACTTGTTTTTCTTGGAAATACAGAACTCTTAATGGATGATAATGGGGAAATTAATTGAATAGTTTAATTAATTGATTTACATATTTAAGAAAATAGAAATCCAACATGTCAGGTGATGAAACATTTCAGTTGTCCAAGTAACTAGGCATGAACCCACAACTGAAGGGTAAAACTGGGGAAGTTTCTACCACTGATCTATATTATTTCTTATTCAGTATGACATATTCTTTCAATTAATTAGTTCAAAAGATACTGATTATTTTTTTTGGAGAAAATGTATTATTCTATGTATAACAATAATATTTACATATTATTTCGTAATGAGGTGATTAATTTTGTTTTTTAAGATGTTCATGATTTTGTGAACCTTATATGTTTATAGAAGATCGAACATTATGGGATTTTATTTGAAGAATAATGATTCAATTATAAATATTAAGAATATATTATTTTAATATGGTATTATAGTGATAGAGGTTATGTATATAACTAATTAATAATAATTTAGAGATTATATTATTAAGGAATATTCATTTTTGGGTATACGGCTTTATGAGTGACTGACGTGATTAATGATAAATATTAAATTATTTGTGGAAGATTATGAGATTAAATATTTTAAAATTTTGGATTTAATTCTTTTTGGGGAATATTTTAATTATGTTTGAAGTTATCCAGTAAATGAAATGATCGAATTTTATCTGTGTGTGTAAAAAAATTATTATTATATAATGGTTTATTATTTTTAGAAATTATCATATATGGTTATAAATTATTTTGTTTTTTATAATGTAAAAAATAAATTAGGAATATGATACTGTACTTTTGTAGATTATTTTATCCCATATAAATTTTTTTACTTCGGTAATAGAAAATTCATCTTGAGTACTCATCATTTAGAGAAAAGATGACATTGTAGTGAAAATTGATTACATGATAAAATTATACATTTAAAGTAAGAGTATTTTTCATTATTTTCATATTAAATATGGTCAAATAAAAACTCTAATGTGAGAAAATGGTATTGAAAGAAAATATATTTCCAATTACCATCATTTACGAGGAAATCAATGATCCTTTTCAGACCTCTTTGGTCTATGTTTTTTTGGTTGCTGAATGTCTAAAGACTATTCACATTCTTATTATCAAAGATCACTATCACTATTCACAATTATATGGTAATTATAAACATCATTATTGTACACATATTAACTTCCAATGTTTTATTTCTTACTTGTAAACATAGTAATGTGTTATTCAAGATGACGTTCTCACATATATCACTCTCTTTTCAAGTAAATGTTTTAGTAACACCTTTTATGATGTGAGATTTAGATAATGGTTTTTTGAAATAGAAAACCATTTTTTACTGATATTTATTTGAAATTGTGAGGATATAATTTATTGTGGGGTGTATAATATAACACACTTATATTTTTAAAGCATCACATTATGTTCAATAGGGAACAAAAATCTTAACATCGTGCATAAATGAACTGTGAAAATCAATACTTTTACAACATAGCCCTAAAATTAGTGGATTGGAATATAATTAACTATGTTTTTAAATATATATAATTTTATTAAATATTTATTTATAAATTCATATTAGATAATTTACTAGTTTTTAGTAATGACATTTTATTCCTAGAAAATAATATTTTTTTAAAAAATATGAAAATTAATAATTTTGGTTACAAAATATGATAATTAACTAATAGAACATTTAGAAAATATATTGAATAAAAAATAAATTATTATTTTTAAATTTTCATATAAAATTATCTTATGAAATATTAATCATATATTTTAGAAAATAGTAATTTTTTAGTGACTAGTGAAAGTAATGATTTTTCTAATATTACCATTAATTTTAAATAAATTAACTTAATTAAAAGTCACATAATTAATTAAAATTTCTTTCCAGAAAAATAATAAATATTTACTTTTATTTAATCAATATTATTACATTTGAATAATATATACTAGATTTAAGAATAAGTATATTTTTGGCTTTAAATTTTTTTTTTCTCAACACTATTTTACAGTGAATAAGGTTTATCCATTTTAGTTACCAAAAACCCCTAATAATGAATGATTAAAATATAATTTATGGATTATATATTTATTAATATGAATTTAAATTGATATAATGATTATTATTAGTTCTATATTTGATATAACATCATCTTATGCTTGAAAATTGATATTTGGAAACCCCAATTGTCATCTCACATGTGAGTTTAATTATAAAATAAATTCAAAAAATTATATAAATTGAATTTTTTAAAATTAATTTTTTTAATAATAATAATTTATAATATATAATAATATGACCATAATATTTTTCTTTATATATTGTGAAAACATTTATTTTTTATAGTGGTTAAGGTAAAACCGAATTTACTGAGGCATTAAACTAAAAAGATAAGGGTTAAACTAGACTACTAACATATAAAATTCTATTTTATGGGAACTTATAGACCTTATATCATATAATAATCTGAAATGAAAAATATTACAGCCATATTTTCTATGGAAAACATGGGTATCAATTTTTATTTTCAAAATATCAGTGTGTGTCCTCTCCCACACTAATAAAACTCAACCCTACATTATCTCCTCATCACAGTATAAAAGACATTTGATTCTATGAATGACTACCAAAATAATTTCCTTTTACTACGGACTAAGATCCCATATTTTGATCATAAATCCATCCCATAAAAGTATTTTTTTGAAAAGAAAATTAAGTATTATGAAGAAAACACATTCTTCTTAAATGAGTATTTTAATTTAATTTTTTTCTTACACATATTTAAAATAATTTTCAATTATTGTGATATAATAAAATTTTTATATTCCATATAATGAAAACTTTTATGGTAATAAAATAACCAAAATCCATCTCCTTTTCAATAAAATGAAATGAAACAATCAATCTAGTTTATGAAGGTCTATCACATCGTGAATCGATGTAATTCATTTCATAACTGCCTGTCATGGATTATAATAATGATTGAATTAATGTGTATATATTTATATGATAATTTAATATAATTATACTTATTTAATTATTATTTCACATATATATTCATAATTTCTATTCTGTTGGGGATAAGATAAAATTTATCATTTGTATGGCGGACTACCGCCTCATGACGGGATGTGATTAACTTTTAGAAAAGCTTTACATTGATGGGAATATGGATGATGTTAATCAATATAAACCATATAAATTAAATTATTATTATTCAAATGAACTATTTTTCATTCTAAAAATATAATATGACGTCTTATTTATTACACTTAAAATGGAAATATTGTTTGCGATTATGTGTGAGCTGTCATCTCTAAAAAGAATTTAGATTATTTTTTTCATCACCATATCACATGGATGGTATATATATTTATATTTAAATAAATAATATTTAATTTATTAAAATATTACCACTATGTGATGGTAAAAAATTTCTTATATTCTTTCTATTATCATTGTTGAAAAATAGAAACATTACTCTTTGTACATATGACCTTCCAACCCCACGATGGTAAATTAGTTCATATTTCATAACCATATAAAAATGTTGTTCTGGAAACTATAATTTATGTATAAAAATGATAATAATTTAATGATTATTAATACTTATATTTTGAAATAATAACCTTATTGACCATAGTGAATATACCAAAGACATTTTCAATATATTTCTTAAATATTATCAAAACATTTGACATAAACATAATTGATTATGAAATCACATATAACATAGTAAAAAGTTAAATAAAATGAATAATTAAAATGAAAATTTTTGTTAAGAAATTTAATAATTAACATATGATTATTTTCATGTAATTTAAATAATATACCAGATGAATTCAACTAAATGTAAGGGACACTTTTACTTGAAACATCATTTTAATTAGTTGTATGGATTTTATTTCTAAATATTTTTATTATAGGTTTTTTATATGTATTATTTAAACTATAATTTTAATTTCAATTGATGAAGAGTAATAGTTTTTAATAATTTTTAATTTCATTAAAACGTTTTAAAAAAATAATAATCTTATTAAGGTGTTACGTAAGAAACACTTTACATTAAAAACATGTTTTAAATTTTGTAATGAATTATTATATATATATATTTAATTCATAACCATTTAATTAAAATTTATTTTTGGATTCATTTATATAGACATAATATAATTTTAATGTAAATTTCATGCCTTTTTTGACTATAATTCAGAGGTTTTCATAAGAATAATTTAATTTTTTTACTACTGAATGTTTTGAGATAATGAAAAAATGAATGTTTTTCCTTAACAAATAATATGAAAATGAATTTTACCTCTATTAAAATTTATGTTATGTCTAGATTCAATTACAATATAACAAGTTTTATTTTAAAAAACCTTTATTTTACCTTTTCTGTGTATTTTGGCATTAAAAATATGTTTTTAATGGAGTGAAAATTTCCATACTTTGGAATGGTTCATTATAGGTGTAATGACTATTTTATAAGTTTGACATTTAAAATTGAAATATTTTATTCATTTTATTTTATTTATTGGTCTTGAAAATTATATATTATCATTTTAGGTTCTATTATAAACTAACTATGTGTGGTTCCTTGATAAACCAATAAAATGTAGTTATGTAATGAAATAAATAACAATAGTTATGTTTTAGTACAAGGATGGGTTGTTTCATGATATCCCTTTAATGCATTGGATATAGAAAAATACCATATGACTATTCCGTTTGTAAGAGTGATATTAAATTTGTAATACTAAGATAATATTGTTTTTTATCTATTCATTATATAAGTTTTTATGGTAATCCTATGAATTATGAAAAAGTAATCAACGAGATTATCATTAAAAATAATGTAAATAATAATGATTACAAGAGGAAATTATATGTTTTTGGTATTGTTATCATGATCTTAACATGTTTCCAAGTACCATATATGAGTTATATTGTTGAATTTATGTTTTCTTATGAAATGATTTTTTGAAATCTTTGAGAAAAGAAGTCAATCTCATGGGTAATAAAGTGTTTCTTTTTATCTTGAAGAATATTTGCCAAATTAATATTAATATAATTATTAATGTACAAATATGTTTATCTTTTACATTTTATTCCTCTTATGAAAAGTTTTTTTCTCATACCATATTTTTAGTATGATTTCATAGGGTCTTAAGGATGAGTAAGGATGAGGAAACATTTAGATTAATATTTTGAATATATGTTCTATGAGGAAAATATTTTTCTTTTTAAATGTTTTATATGGTGGTATGTATGGATACTTATTAGAGTTTTACAATTTGTAATATATGATTTTGTTATGTATGAGTAACGACATAATTCTCTAAAACTGAAAATCTAAAATAATATTTGGAGAAAAAGTTAAATATAGTGTAATGAATCTAGAATATTTAATGTTTATGGTTGGGGCCATCTAAATCTTCCCTCAGTATGGGGTAGTGGTCAAGACATAATTGGTGGACCCTATCCTTGGTGATAATTTATAAATTACAGTCATCATGTAGTTTAAATTACCTTCTTGTATTACATGATTCAAGTGAATTTAGGTTTCATGGTGGTCTTATTGTCATAATATATTCTAAGAAATGATTTGTAGGATGTATATTTATGCCTCGTTTATTATAACATATTTGAATACACTATATATGATGGATTATATAATGAAACTTTATGATACAAAAGTGATTTATATACTCACACCCAAGACATCCACCCTAATGTTTGTGTAGAATATATGATTCAATTTTTGGAGATAAGGTGTGTAGGTGATCTATATCATGTATTTATATCAGCATTAAGGGTACTTTATTAAGTGTATTATGTATATAATTATTCCTACCTTATTTTTATTTTTATTTATTTTATACCTCTTATGAAAATGGGCACGCTTTATTGTATGTATATATGCAATGCATGGGTGTCATTTGTGATATAAAAATTTAACGGTTATCATATATTAATTTTTATACAATAAGTATAATATTTTTATTATTAATATAATGAGATATGATATTGAAGTTATTTACCTATTACAGAGTGTATAGTATCATCATAATTTTCATTGACTTTCCCGGCTTATTGACAACCTCTAGAATATGTAAAGGCACACATGAGGTAATTTTTTTCTTCATTTATGGTGTCGTATATTCTATTCTTGTTGGGTAATTAAAATATTTATAAAGGTAAAGGAAAATATATAAAATCATTCTATTAATTAAATATATTTCAAGTGGTTATAATAAATATAGATTTATTTTATTACACAAAAGCTATTAGTGTAGTAAACAATAACTAAAGCATAAAATATTGTACTTCCAGCAAATATTAAAATAAAAATCTTAAAAATAATTTATATTGGGGACTCCAAAACATTATCACATCTTAATAACATTATTTTAATGTTTATAAGAATGTATAAGTTAAATGACTAGAAACATGCGTGGTTGAATTACTTTCTTTATTAATAAAATTTTTTTCTAGAAAGGTAAGAACATTGGCTCTTTAATTGAATGTAGAAAAGTAGCTACAATAATATGAATGTTGGAAAGTAACATTTATATGTTTTAATAATAGGAAAAAGATCATGTGGAATAGTGTTTGAAGGGAGGAATGACTCCTCTATAACAACCTTATTTTCAAGTGCATCTTCAAGAGTGTTAGCTTCCAGATAATAATGTGTGATGGTGTAGCTAATTAAATTATATTGATCAAGGAAATCAATCCATTTCACTATCAACTTCTAGGAACAGTCTACCATCCCATATCTAATAAATTGGACTAAGGTTGTTGAGTCACACTCAAACCAAATATTATTCATAATTTTTTGTAGTGTCATGGTGACAACATTTATCATACCATTCATTTATTCCTCTAGGGTTATTGTAGTGCCATAAGTACCACACTGGAAACCATAATATCTCTAAAAAAATCCCAATACAGAAACACGTAACCTACAAGACCAAGGTATCATTTCAAGGTTCCATCTATAATTTTTTATATCCATCTAGTAGGGGTAGAAATCCATATAATTTCAATCTAGTGATGTGGATGGGGGAATAATCCATGAACCTACATATGCTTTAAAAAAGATAAATTTTTCACCGAATTATTTGAGTACGTAGAGTGGAGTGTGTTAGCAAGAAGAATTTCCACGAGAATTTATAATAGGGAAGCATTTATGTTGAATTGGAACTAGTTTTGAATCACCTTTTTGTGTGATATCTTTATGATATTAATTAGTTTACTACAAGATTCCTAGAAGAGTATGGTATTCCATATTGACACTAGAATGTTGAGTAGAGTGGGAATAAAAGAACTGATTGAATAATATGGGATATGCCAATTCTAAAAGAGGTCAAAGATGTTTTTCAATTAAGATGAAGTAGTTTTTAAGCAAAGGAACAAGTGATTCACATATTCATTGTGTTGGTGGTAGAGGAATCACCTGGAGTAGAAGGAGAAACCCACCTTCTGAAGATTTACCGTATCTTGGATTTATTGAAGGGAAACCTACACAATAAGGTGAATATAGAGTTAAGAATTTGTTTTTATTGAAATATAAAATCCAATTGTTTGGGCCCTATGTGAGGTGTTTGTATAATGTCTTAGAGTTATGCCAACCATTTAAATAAAATCCTTGTACTGGCATGTCAACATGGGTTGAGAATGTATAACTTTAAACAATTTGAATTATTGTAGGTGGAATATTGCATAGGTTGTTCACTTAATAATTAATACAGAATCGAAAGTTGATATTAGAATCTATGCTATCAATTTTGGAATAAATAGGGTTTCAAGTTCAGTCAAGAATCCAAAACATGAGAGTGGAGATAACATTGACCAATTAGGGTGAATATTGGAATATCTTATAAAGGACAGATTTATGTTCAGGACAAACTAATGAGATCATATATGATGTACTTCCATCTATCACTCTCTGAAAAAACATGCATCTTTGAAATTTTAGAGATTCTGATGTTGAATTGAGCAACATCCATAGAAAATGTTTTGAAAGAGACTAATTAAATAAGTTTATTTTCTTGATACCAAAGACACTTTTAGTATAAGGTAGTAAATTTTTCAACCATTTGACAATAATTATCTTTATCATGAAAATGTATCCACTCTAAATGTAGTTTCTCATTAATGAATTGATGAATTTGATAAAGGAGGTATGCTAGAAGTAAACCACAAAAGATTACAAAAATCTGAAGATGATTTCATTCTTAGAAAGGGATATTTTTTCTAACAATTGATAAGGATTTTCCTTTATAGGATGATATATATATTTTAATCCGACTCAAGATACTGACAATCTAATAAGGATGTTGTAATCCCCAAACTATAGGCACTCCAAGATAAATTAATGGTTAATATCCCTCCCTGATTCCCTATTCATTGATCATCCCCATCTTCCTAGAGGCTGATACATTCTTCACAAAGTATATTAAATACATTCCCTAACTATTTTTTTGGCCTAAGATTCTTTCATAATGAGTGAGGAACTTCTTGATGTTCTTAATGTTCCTCATATATCCCTCAGTAAATATGATGATATCTTTAGAAAAAAAGATAAGGCATAGAGATGAAATACCTCATGGTTCCTGAATGGTTTTTTATTTCACCACTTTTCACCATAAAAATAAAGATACAAATAAGATCATATTTAGAAATATCAAAGATGATATCCAATAGTTGGTCTCATTGTCTCACCCCTCTTGAGCATGTGATGTATCCTTCTGCAAATCGATTGATGGGAATAGAAATAATTGTCAACCCAAGAGGCACGTTGATCCTTTTGATACCGATATAATTGAAGTCCAAACTCACAATAACATTTCAATTAGATCCCGGATCTATCATTTAAAAGGATTTCTTGATGTCATGTTTGAGAGAAATGTTTCCACCCCTTACTTACATCCTGAGAAGGTTCATGCATTCTGAGGTAGTAATCAGACAGTCATGTATATTTCATCCATGAACAAAACTGAATTAATTCCATGAAATAATAATTTTTTATATTCATGGGAGTATATTATTTAGGATTATTGTGATAATTTTTTGAGCAGTGTTAACTTGTGAAACTAGCCGAAATAAGATACTTTGACAAGCTTTTTCAGCCATAAAAATAAGGGAAATATGTTGTTTATTAAAGCCAATGGAGAAGGATACGCCTTTGTAAATTTTTTTATCCATATTTCTTACATCATATTAGATCACCTCCACAAAATTTTGAAATAAATGGTTGGTAAAACCATCCATATTAGGTGATATTTTCTTTTTCTGAATAAAGACAACTTCCTTAATTTCAAACTCAATTGGAGTAGAAATGAGGATCGAATTGTCACCCTCAATGACCCGATTCAAAATAATACCTTCCTTTATTTTCTATATCATTGTCATACCATTAAAGATATTTTCATAAAAGGAAAAAATGTGAGCCACAGGCGTATTCATATCATTCATGATCTATTCCCCATATTTCGAGAGAGAAAGTGGTTTATTGGACTTTCATGTCGTTTTTAAATTTTGGAAAATTGTTGCCTTCCTATCCCCATAATTGATCATATTGAACTTATATTTATTTTTTAGGATAATTCCTTTGTGTTTTATGAGTTCTTGAATCTTAGAGGAAATTTGAGTCTCTTCAGTGACACCATTTAGAATGTTGTGGTGCGTGATGTCTTTCAGAATAGAGTGAAGAGAGATCTCCAAAGCAACGATTTTATCATCATGATGAATAAAATTATTCCTGCTCAAATACTTCATAGAGAACTTAGATTATTCATTTTTTATATTTAGGAAATTGTGATGTCTTTCTATTCTGCAATTTTCTTCGAGAGTTGGACTGATTTTTGAAACTATGGTATGTCCTTCCATTTATTATTAAACAGAATGAAATGGGATGTTTTCAATCATATCCATGAAGGCTCACAACAATGGGGTGGTGATCCGAGCTATTATTTTCCAGGGAGACATGGGTGATTGATCTCCAATTACCTAGTAAGGAATAATTCACAAATTTCTTGTCAATCCCACTAGCCCCCATTCCATTAACATGTCTTTTATACCAAGTGTATTTAGCCCTAGTGATATTGACTTCAATGAGGTTGGATTCCTCAATGAAAGTGTTGAAATCCTTGATGAAGTATGAGTAGAAGGAATGAACCAATTTCTCATTAGCTGGTAATATAGAGATAAAGTCTCTAAGAATAACACATTGCTCTATGATGGAACTAGAGATTCTCTTTATCATAGTCCAAAGTGATATCCTTTCGTGTATTCTCTTTAAATCATAAATAACAGTGCATTAAATATTAATTCTACCATTGTGGAAACATTTGGTGGTGGATTTTCCACCATCAGGGGAAATTTAGGGGCTATCAATAGAGTTATGGACATGCCGCCAGAGACAATGTTAAGGTGCAGAGGCTACTGATTTTCCCAAGAGATAATATAAAATGCTTTGTGAAAATTTATCCTACTTGAGAAGAAATATTATAGGATCCGTAAGACCTATGATATTAGTATAATACATGACTGTGGATATCCTTAATGTAAATTTAGTGTCATATTTGGTTATTCCTTGAATTTTCTATAACATGATAATCATTTGGAATGAGTCTCGGGTGTTCTTTCCCCCATTTCTTTTAACTCAATTTTCATGGATTTGACAGATTTTATGATATTCTCCATTGACTCTAGCTTGTACATTTCATCCATGAACCCCTTAAAGCCTTCTTGGTTCCGATTATCATTACTCATAAAATATGTATCACTAATTTTTTGATGCGTCAATGAAATTTGAATTAAAATACCCTTTATAGAGGCATTAGAACTATAACTAGTGTGAGGCACTGATGAAACCTCCTATTACTTTCCCAATCATGACTTTATCTTGGTGACTAAATTAAATGATGCCTCATTAGGATCAGCATGCTCTTGAAATGTTTCATTAATAGGTGTCTCCCATTCTGAAATATCCACCTGTGTAGCTGGGATTGAGATCCACAGACTGGAATCCTCAAAAGTGGCATTAGTGAGTTGAGTTCCTCGTTCATGATGCACCTTGCACAAACAGAGATGCATAATATTTCCCAACTTATTAACTACCAAACCAATTTTATCATGCTCCGTGAGGGAAGAATCAATTTACATGGAGATCAGCTCATGTAGGTATTATTCATATTGGAGAATAGAAACCATTGAGAATATTTCAGATGTTATAGAAAGTAATCCATTATCTATATTTTCATTTATTAAATCGTGTCTGTCAGCATCACATTTTGACCTATGAGCCAGAGGCTGGTCATCCAACTGTGGTGTATCCTCCTCCTTCACTATGTCGTCCAATAAATTTTTGGTTTTGGCAACATGATTATAATTAATGTGTTTCTAGATATATCCTCAAATGATTTTAACTAAAATATTTAGTACCTATCATGAAACCACATTTGGAGAACCACTATTTTGAGGTATATGGCCCATTATTAAAATTTCTTTTGAGTATATATAATTATTGGGTTATTTTTTGGATGGTTTCAAAAGGTTATGGGTATTTTTATAGGATTTTATAAATGAACCTATATTGTTCATGCATTGTATAATCTTTCTAGAATCATTATATAACCGCAAAGGAGAAGGAAATGTGCACATAGAAGGAACATGATTGGGACATGGTGTGTACCAACTGTGTGAATGATCAAGAGAAACAATGCATCTTGAAATATATAGGAAACCATGGTTGGTGCTATGTTTTTCTAACCATGTGATCCAACCGAACAATGTGTCTATTTAAGATAATAACAATGTACATTTAATGTATTATTTACCAAACTGAGCATATAAACCATGCGACATACATTTGTCCTTCATTAAATAGTGGATATAATATGAATCAATCCTTTTGACTCAAGTTTATCCCCTAATCCCTCGTAACCCAAATTAAGTTTTCTCTCAATGAGTGAGATACCACCCACATCAATCTAGGAGAAATACTTTAGCAAATGAATGTGTGTTGGAGGCAATGATTTTTCAGTAAGTTCCCTTTCCCCCTTATTCTTCCTTGATGCAAGATTCTTCTCTCTCTATCCCTATTAAAACCCTATATTTAATCAATTATTGATAGATATATGTGTTATGAATTAGTTTATGATGTAATAAAATTATATATTTTTAATAGAATGTTGTTTGTGATTGGATATTATTGATTTGTAGTGTTGTTCTTATTTTTCCCCAAGTTTTTTATTTCGGTGGATTCACTCTCATCTCTACACGTTTTAGAAATTTAAGGGTTGGTTTAAATTAAATATTATTTTTTTAAATGGTAGGAAATATTTTTTTCATTCTTGAAGTAAATATTGTTTTGGTATTACCAAAGATATTGTGGAATGTTGATTAGTTTTTATAAAATACCCTTTTATTATAATTAAAAAATCATGATTTTAAAATTATGTTTATTTTGATATTTGTATTATATTTTTTGAAATTATTTTAAAAAAGAATTTGTATTTTTGAAAATAGATTCCATTAAATTTGAATAAAATATTGGGAATGAGTTTAATACGATAGAAAATGGTTGTGAAGTACCACAATCAATGTGTGATGTTGTATGGACTTGGAGTTACACCACCAATAGTAACACCGAGATTTAACATGTGTGGGTGGTTGTGTGTGTATATATAGGATGTGTATGAAAAATAAAATTGAGCATGGTTAAATTAAATTCTATTATTTAAATCTTAATAAAATTGTTATTCCTTTAATATTTGTAGTTTTTATTACTTAAAAATGTAATATTTAAATTGTATTAACAATATTTTCCCTATTACCAGAGTTGGAATGTTATTGGGGGACTACTACTGAGTTTATAATTACCCATTTTATGGGAACTATTGTTAGTTTTCACATTTCATCTACAAAGACACAAGTAATGGAAATATATCATTGTTTTTTAGTGATAATTCTTGATACCATGGTCTTGGCATGTGGAGTTTACCTTGGAGTGGGGTGGGTGTTTCTGGGTGATATCTCTCATGAGTTTTGTGTTTTGAGGTCTTATGGTTATCATTGAGTATTTGTAGAACCTAAATATTTTTATGAAATGTATTTTACAAAATATAATTTCTTTAACAACATTCATTTTACAATACAACATGTTAAGATCGCATTACAAACAACACTGGCATAACATGTGTTACACGCAAACCTGATTTCCTTGAAAAAATCAATTATTTATTATTATTATTTAAACAAGAATATTTTATCCATGTTGTTAGAATAAGAGGTATGAATTGTATTAACTAAATTATTAATAGTAGATTAAAAATATATATACTATAATTTGAATAATTAATTATAAATGAATGTAAAACCATTTTCAAAATAAATAAAAATGTTTTTCTAAAAAACTACTTAAATGTACACAAGTTTGTTATACAGATAAATAAAGAATAACTATTTTTGGGATATATTAATGAAATATATTTATAATACATATTATTTAATTTTTATCAATCATCTTTTGTGTTTTTTCTTCATGATATATAAAAAAATCAAATTTTCACGTAAAAGAAGTATTCTCTCTAAAAAGAGAGTTTTTCCACCTTTTGATGGTGCATATGTATTAAATAAAAACATTTAACACCATAATAAATAGTATTTTAAAAAATAAAGTCTTCCTCGAAATTGGGATAATTTTTTTTGGGTTAACAATTAGTATTTTTGAGAGAATATTCTAGTTTTGATGAATAATAATAATATTTCTTATAATAGAAAATTGTATTTCCAATTACAGTCATTATTAGTTAAAATTATGTTATTTCTTAGTTGAAAATATTAATTACATAATTTTAATTTAAAATAATGAAATTATTAGTATTTAAAATTATGTTATACATGAATTTATAATAAAAACATTTTACATTTTAGAAAGTTATTTTTCCAAAAAATATATTTCTTAGAGTGTTTTATATATTTTATTTGTAATTAAAATATGTAAAATGTTGTTTTTTATTTATTAAAAATGGATTTGAAATTTGGATTTATATTGTCCAAAATTAGTTAATCAGTTCCTTTTAGTTTGGGAAATAAGAATAAAACCATGTTAAATTATGTTACCATGATAAAGGGTTAATTGAGTAATTTAAGATATAAAAAAAATTATAATGACTATATAATGACTCTAACACTTTCCTAATTATAATTAGATAAAAATAATTCGAACCTTAACACATAAAGATCGAAATTATGGGGTTGAATGGAAACTTATCGAAAAAAAGGATAATATAATATTTAAATCAAAGAAATAAAATCGACACATTCATAATTATAAAATCCATTATGTGACCAAATGAAGAAACAATTATATTATGAATTAATATTAATTTAATGATTTAAATTAATAGAAATATTTTCATGATATAAATTTATTTTTTACTTTTTAGTCCACATATATGAGATTATGATATTTATGATATTTTTTTAAATAAAACTAAAAGAAGCCACATTCATTTTTTAAATACTATATCATATTTAATATCAGTTTAAATAAAATATATATTCGAATATAAATTTTATATTAAAATTTAGAATAATTATATTCATCATGGAATTTTATTTTTAATTTATCTTGAAATTATATTTAAATTAAATAATTACACAACCGTAATGTAATAATTATTTATATAATAGAAATATCAAATAAATGTTATTAAAAATATTTAAATAAAAATTATATGAGATAATTTAGATGATAAATAAATTTAATATATTTTCATAACCCCAATGAAATATAATAAAATATTTATTTCTATGTTGATTACTATCTTCATATGTTTATATTTCTAAAAATAAATTGTGTCGAAATTGTCACTAATAATATTTTATTAAATTATTTTCAAAATATAAAAAAACATAAAATAATAAAAAATATGGTAATTTTTTTTATTAATTGTTCATCCGTGTACTAATTGAAATTCCAAAATTAATAATCACAATCTTATAATATTGAAAAAATTATTACATTAGTTAATATTTAAACATGTTAACAAAGGATTAACCAAAACGATAATGTCTAAAATAATACCAAAACATGTATAATATCTATTGGTTAAAAATATTATAGCCTTATATCATCTTATATTAGAATACATGAAATATTTGAGGTATTTGGATTGATAATAAATTTATTATAAATAAATATTTTTATAAATTTTAAAAGTTTCCTTCCCCACAATTATAAAAGGGAACCACCTCTCTCACTTGTTCACATCACATAGAATGTTATATGTTGATGAAAAAATAAATTAATATTTTTATAAACTTCCCCATAATAATTATAGAGGTGCTGGTATTTCCAAAATACTAACACTATATCTCTTTATAAGAGATCTAAAAGAGTAGTTTCGAAGAAGTAGAAATATTTGAAATCTGTGACTCTCTTTTTATAGCTATTCTATTTCTCCTATAAATATATTATATATATCATAAAATAATAACATAAGAATCATCAATAATATGAATTTTTTATTATTATTAATACACCATTATACATCCTCTTACACATAGTATAAGAAATAAATGTATCACATGTGCATACATATGGATTACCATCTCAACATAGAGATACAATTCATTTTCCATCACCACATTTCATGAGTGAGAATTACCAATAGTTTAAATTTAATATTTTATATTTATATCATAATTAAACATTAATAATGATAATATAATATATTCACTTTTTCCAACTAATCATATGGGAAATGGTAATGACGCACATACATACATATGGGTAACCATCTCCATGATATGATGTGATTTAGTTTTCATCTATATGTCACATAGATTATAATAATGATATATTTTGTGAATATATTTGATATATATAACATAAAAATAATTCTTTAATGACAATATATCATATAATTTACATTTTTTATTATGAAAACAAAATGAAAATAATGTCCATGCCTACTTACGACCTATAATCTCCTGGAAATTTGTATTTTATTTCCCACATATAACTATTATGAATCAATATTAATACATATGTAATGAATATATATTATATTTATATCATTTTTATCATTATATAGATGATTAAATCATGACCTATGTAATAGGACCAAGGATAACAAGTCAAAACATGAACAAAAATCAAAGTGGTTATTACCCAAATCATAAAATTAACATAGAATTGTTAATAAGTGAGAAATAAATGGTCGAAATCAAATCACATTTGGTAATATATACTTTAATGATACAATTATACTTATTATAAAAGTAGTTTTAACTTATACTAAGGTTTTAATGAAATAAGGTAAGCTGTTTCTGTAACATCCCAGGTAAATAAAGAATAAGACATATTTCGTATTTATTAATATTTTTGAATTAAATATTAATTTTACTTTAAAAGGGTATCTATGTTCGATAACATACCCGATATGCAACAACGGGTTTCTTTGAAATCTTATGATAGACAATAATATTATAATATAATTATTTTAAATGGTAGTCATCTCCTAGCCATTGTATTTTCAGTAATGAAAAAAACTAACTTCAATATGATTATACATATTTGTTAAATGTATTTACATTGATCCAATAAATGTTAGATGCTTAAATTGTGAATGAATATTATTTTAAGCACAATTTACATTAAAAGGCCGATTTATCACCTTTTAATGGAAAACCCTCTTTAAATATAGTTTTGGTCACTTTAATATATTCTAATTGACCAAATAAAATCATTCATTAGAATGGGGACATCAAAATTTATTTTGTGTAAACTTTTATAATTTTTCCGATAAAGTTCATTTTTTAATGAATAGTGAAAGTATTGTATTTTAATTCAAAATGGCCTTTTAATTGAATTTATTTATATGGTTAGATTATTTTTTTAAATGGTTTAAAAGTGAAATTTAAATATATTTTTACCATTTAATCCAATGTGGGTCATTAGAATTAATTTCAAAGTGAAATTGAATAAAAACAAGTATTAATCTTCTGATGGTTATTGTTTCTTAAAAACACGCTATTTGTTTTGATAACAGAAATTAATTTTTAAATTAATTAATGACACTTAATTGTTTTTAATTTGGAAAAATAGACATCAATTTTTAATTTGGAATATCAAATATTGATCCGGCTGAACTTTTGGTATTTTTCTGAAAGATTTCAATTTTTGATGAATAGTGAAACCACTTAGTGGTAGTTAAAAAAATTGACCTTTTCATTTAAATAAAATTTTACCACTTCTGTGAATTGAATTTCAAACATCTGACATACATGGTTGTTTAAAACAATTAAAATGTGGTTCATTAAGATGATTTTTTTGTGAATTGTATCTTTTCACTTTTATGGACTGCAGTTAAAGGTAAATAAGGTAATTCAAGGTTAAAAGAATATTATAATAAATAAAAATTACCTTAACACTTGACAAAAATTTATTGGTTGACCCATTTACGACCATATTCATCTTTGGGTCGATTTTGGAACCCCATTGAGCCACTTGGAAGTGATAATGACAATTTAGATTAATTAATTTAATGTGAAGACAAAATTGACATTAACAAAAATCATTTAGTAATTAATTTTTATATGGTGTTATATAAGTCCTAGTTTAGAATAAAAATATTCTTTGGAAAGATAAAATATATTTCCTATATCATGATATTTGTTTTATAATTTTTATACATCAAATAAATTAAATTATTTATGACACAATAATGATTCAGTATTTACCTCATTAAAAAATGATTTAAATAAATAAGATTATAATGATTAAAATATTATCCAAAACGTGTAAAATTCTGATTGGATGATTTTATATATACCATGACTTATCTTAGCATCGACTATAATGATTTTTGTTCCATTATAAACCGAATATCATTATATTTTAAAACAATATTTTCGCACTTTCCTAAAGAGCCCCTCCTCTCTCTTATTAAAGGAGACCACTTCTAACCAATTCATCACACCTCTAAATACATTTGGATCGTCCAAACTCTACCAAATTAAGATACCTACATCCCTACCCTCCTCCTAGAATCCTTACCTTAGGAAGAAGTTATATGAAGAAGTTCTTTTGGTTCAAACCAAAGCACGTTACCAAAATTAAAGTTAACGATTTCTCTTAAATTGTTTTCTTTTATTTTACATCTCCAACCACTAAAATATTCATATTCTTTTATTTTGTAATAGAACCATTATCCCCAATATACTAGTATTTTTTTATGATACGGATTCGAACTACACATACACACACCTCCGTCTAATGGATGAAAAACAAAATGTTTCAATGGATGGAAAACTAACGCCTCACGAAACGATGATTGTTCAAATATCTCAAACTGCCTCTCATAGTGGCCATTATGATTTCACTGTATTTATATATGATATATATTATGTTTATTATTTCTTTATGATTATTTATTTCCCATTTATATCATGCCTTTAGGGTTTCCATAGTGGATAAATACGATAATCTCATTTGAGGAAGTGCGGACTACCGCCCCCTCAAAGTGATGTGACTCCTTAATTTCTTATCTGGGATGTATAAAGGATATATTTAATGATATTATATATACTGGAATTATAATATAAATATTTATCATTATTTTTTAATTCAATTAAAAGAAGAAATAGAAATGAAAGTTGCATTCATGCGTACGTACGGCTTACTGTCTCCATGAACGGTGCATTTAATTTCATACCTCTAAATGTTATGTACTATTATAAATACATGTATATACTATATATATGATATATATAATATCTAAATCATGAATTTCATTACTGATATAATGAACTTTTGACCACATGAACAACATGTAATTATAAAAAGTCCATTTTTGACTCAAGTACCAAATATCAAAAAAACGAACATTATTAACTTAAATGATTACAAAATATTTAGAACATTGTAATAACTGATATAAAATGAATAATAAACTTGATAAATATTCTTAAGAAATTAAAAGTTATCTTTAGTTTATTATTCACGAGATTAAATAACGATCGAGTCATGTCGGACATGAGGTATGGGATCCGACCTCTCTCTTTCTTTTCATGTAATCTCTTTTATGTCATTTTATTTATGCTCCAATTTCTTATGTTGGAGGATGTCATTTTATATTCCCTATAAATTAATTTTTATTTTAATATGATGATAGAACTCCTCTTACTCTCATCAGTTTATTTGAAGAATTTTTAAGCGGCACCGTTAGGCTGCCGAATTTTTGTAAGGGATTTTCTTATCTCACCTTTAATTCCGTGATATTTCCATTGTTCGCCACATATTCATTGCATGTGGTGTATTTTATTACTTCCATATGATATAAATTATCATGATTATAATTTTATTCATGGTATTATGTGATTCATTTGGTGGCTATTAATGTTTGGTCATACGACTCAGTTGATTACAACGTGGTAAAGGGTTTCGTCTCACTTTTTATTCCCATGAGATTCATGCTATTTTTGCCACTATTTCCTTTTGTGTGGTGTATTTACTGCCCCTGATTGTACTCATAATGTAATATAATTTCATTTATGATTATTTTCACTTACATTGTATGGTCCTTATTGCATGTGGCATATGTGTTGTAAGTTACCAAATCGGTAAGGGAACTATTCACCCTCGTCTTTATAGAAGACTTATTTTTGTTATGTCTTTTAATTTACATTTATTATGTCAGGATATGTTCTTGTATATACATATTGATGTAAAATTTATATCCAAGTTATGAGATTCCTTTTTTTATCTCATCAAATAATTTTCTGAATTTTAATGTGTCGTCATTAGGCTGTCAAATGTTTACAAGGGAACCTCATAACCCAATTTCAATTATTTGGGTTCAACTTGTAATTTTTGAATATGTCATCCAATGAATATTTGTGAATGACCTATGATTGTTTTAAAATTAATATCTACTTATATTGGGGGTATTTATATTTTTCACATATAAATATGTGGTTGATTTATCCTTAATTTAAGGGTACAATCTTCATAAGGGATTTTATCTCAATTTACATTTCCTTTGAGACTTCATTGTTTTTATACACCAATTCACTCTAATATGGTGTATATACATTAATTTGACATTTTATATCATGAATCCCTTTATTCTCATGATATTATAATGTTATGATTAAATGTTATTCCTCAATTATTTGTATTAATGTGTCTCTCTTTTTGTTAAAAAACTCTTCAACTAAAATATCATTTAAAATGTTTTAAAGATTTATTTTTCTAAATATTTCTCATTAATTTCAATGTTTTCAAAATGGGATTTAGGTTTTTTTATATGGACATTAATTTTTTCAAATGATAATTCATTTAAAATCTTCAAAGTGGTGTGGGACACTTTGATTAAAAAATCTATTTTTAAAATGGTTTTGAAAATGATTTGATAAAACATATTTTATTTCAATATCATGATTTGATATATTGGAATGTGTAAATGTTATCTTTCTGTTATACATGTGTTATATGTTATGTTTATGTTATGGTTATTCGGCATTGTTTATGTATACAAGTGGTTCAGCGATAAACCTAGTGCAGGTGAGCCTGAGATATCTCTCCAATGCATTGGGTAATGTGACAGAGGTAAACATGATGTTTCTCCTAAGAGATTTAGGGAATATACTGTGATGGGTATTCCATGTGTAACTCCCTACATAGATGTGATAGCTACAATATAATTTTGATATGGATTCTATAAGTAACATTAATGATTTATTATTTGTGTGTGTTATTAATAAATATTATGATTTCATAAGTTATGTTATGATAGAAAAGTATGGTTTCATGTATTTTTATTTATTGTTGGGGTAATGTTTTCCTTCCTTATTTTATAACCCTTACTGAGCATTTTCTGCACATCCCATGTTTTTGAAATGTTTTCCAAATGACATAAAGATGAATAGGTTCAAGGATGTCATCAAGGAAAAGTCATGCTATCTAAAACATGGAACTAGACATGTGTCTTTTTAAGAGTTTTTATTTTATGAAAAAAATGGATACTAAATAGAAGTGTCTACTAGTAAAATTCATGTTTTTAAGTAATAGTTATGGCCTAATTCTCTAAAACTATAAACCTGAAAATATCCCCAATGTGAATTATTCATTTAATTCAAGATTATGTAATGTTTAAGGCTGGGTCCTTATAGTTGGTATCAGAGGTCAGTTTAGATAACTTTAGAGGTTAGGATATAATTTAAGCATAAGTGAAATTACCATAATGGTTAGGATTTTAGAAAGTGTAATAATTATTTTTATAAAGTGAATGAGTTTAAGATAACATGAATAAGTATATCTTATTTATATGATGATTTTAATGATATACTCACATTGAAATTTTTGGTTATAGTAGATGGATGGATCTAGCAGGGACCAAAGTAATTGTGGATGTGAAGAAAACTATGACAGTTTTCTGAATGAGCAGCTGAATGATATGGGAGCTGCAATGATAACTCTTGTGGTTATTCTCAACCAACTATCTGGAGTCATGATTGACCACCTGAACCTTAGTGATTTTTATAAGACATCATATATGCGTGAAACAAATCCCTACTGTTGGTCAGGTAATAATCATAAAGGTAAGTATGTTCAAAAACCTATGTGTCAAAGATGTGGAATGAAACACATAAGAAAATTCTTCAAAGGGATATAAAGAATCTTTAAATGTGGAAATGAAGGTCATATATCAAGAACCTACCATGGAAAAAGGAAGCATCTAGTTGACTCTGGGAAAGGGAAAGAAATTATTTCTTAAGGATCAATTGACTATTTTAAATGTGGTGAGAATGGTCATTATGAAAACACATTTCCTATGAAGAAGTTTTTGGAATGGGATCACTCGTATCGTACAAATATTCATTTACCAATACATAATGCCATTCCGATTGAGGATGAAGAAACTGACAATGACCAATGAAAGGTATGGATTATTTCTTAACATATGTTTTCCTATTATTGAAATCTTAGGATAAGATTCATGAATTGCTTTTTAGGAAATAAGTATTTCGAAATAAGTTGGTAAAGAATGGTTAATGGATCATGAAGAACATTGAATGAGTAAGAGGTCAACATATAAGGGATTCAAGAGTTATGGTAGATTTTAGGATAGTGAAATGCTTAAAAGTATTAAGTCTCCTTTGATGATTGAATTACATAAGAATACTTCTTATAGTATGTGAAACCCTGATGTTTGATATATGTAAACTTTATTCAAGAAATAATTATCTTCTCTTTTGTGGATATAGTTATAACGAACCATTTGGGTTTATATGATCCTTGAATTTGAGGCAATTACCGGAAATACATTTTGGGATGCGAAACAAAAGTTATTAGATAACCTTTGTGATTAAAATATGTTATGGTTAATTTTGATGAATTTATCTCTTTTGGGAATGTTATAAAATTATATAGTTTTTGAAATGAGGCAACACCTAAACTGTGTGAGAAACCATCTCATCGGATGAAGCTATAGGAATCGAACCCACAAACAAAGTGCGACTAGTATTTATCACCTACCACTGGACTACATGAAGTCCCTAGTTAGTATGACTAACAATTTTTAGTTAGATGATATTATGAATTAGTAATAAGTTGATTTTGGGTTATCTATGGAAATGATTAACCTATCATGGAGGAAATATGATTAGGTTAATTACTTTTCTGTATGAGACTTTAAGAGTAACTAATGTTATTTGGAGATAAATGTTTAGATTTACCTTGGACGACTATGTGATTTAATCCGTTAGAGATTTGGGTTTCAATATTTTTTTGGATTACTTTGAAGAATTATAAGGATACCTATTTATTTAATGGTCTTTCTTGAACCTTGGGTTCTTTTTGTTGAATATTGGAGATTAAGAGTAGTATTTATTTTTATAAAGGATTATCATTTGGGTGATTATCAGATCTTATGCAAAACATTGTGGTTTTAGTTAATATCCGAAGACATGGTAAATGTATAGTTCATCTTTTGTAGATTATGTGACTATCTATAAGTTGATTATAGCACTATTAATGTGAAGAAAAAGTCATCCTGAATATTCTTCGTTTGGAGGAAATATGAGTTTGTGTAAGAAATATAGTAAAAGATGAATGTCAACATGACATGTAAGTATATTTTATTATGTATTTGGTTAAGATCATAAATAAATTCCTCAATGAAAAGTAACTTTAAACAAAAACCATGTTCATTAACATTTCTTACTGGGGAATCAAATATTGTTCAACCCATCACAAGTTTGAGATTTTCGGGTGGTTAAAATTCTCCTAAACATGTTTCCTAACACTCTCCATCAGAACTTGACCCTTTGATTTCTCCTCCATATCCATGATTTCATGGAATATTAATATGAGTTAACTCGGGTGACCTTTGTGCTTCTCTTTATTTCTTTTAAAGTGATATTTTTACTGACTCTTTTTCCGATGTGGGTCTTTAAATGAAGTTTCTGAGCACTTTTTTTAAATTGCGAGGACACAATTTCCAAAAGGGGGAAGGATGTAACATCCCTGGTAAATAAAGAATTATAAATATTTCATATTTATTAATATTTTCTAATAAAATATTAACTTTACTTTAAAAGGGTTTCTATGTTTGATAGCGTACCCGATACGCAACAACGAGTTTCTTTGAAATCTTACGTTACACACTAATAATATAATATTATTATTTTAAATGGTAGTCAACTTCTAGCCTTTGTATTGGTGGTAATGAACAAAACTAAATACAATATGATTATATATATTTGTTAAATGAATTTACATTTATCCAATAAAAGTTAGAGGCTTAAATTGTGAATGAATCTAATTTTAAGCATAATTTACATTAAAAGGCTGATTTATCGCCTTTTAAGGGCGAACCCTATTTAAATATAGTTTTGTTAACTTTAATAAATTATAATTGACCAAATATAAATCGTTCCTTAGAATGGGGACATCAAAAATTACATTGTGTAAATTTTTGGAATTTTTCTGATAATGTTCATTTTTAATGAATAGTAAAAAATATTGTATTTTAATTCAAAATTTTCTTTTAATATATTTATTTATTTGGATAGATTATATTTTTAATTGGTTTTAATGTGAAATTAAAATATATTTTTACCATTTAATCAAATTTGGGTCATTATAATTAATTTCATATTGAAATTGGACATAAACAAGTAATAATCTTTTGGTAGGTATTGTTTCTTAAAAACACGCTATTTATTTTGATAATGAGAATTTTTTTTAAATTAATTAATGGAACTTCTATTTTTTTAAATTGGAAAAATAGACAGCAATTTTGAATTCGGAATATCAAATAATTCTTAGGATGAATTTTTGGTATTTTTCTGAAAAACTTCATTTTTTGAGGAATTGCGAAACCACTTAGTGGTAGTTAAAAAAACTTACTTTTTCATTTAAATAAAATTTTACCACTTCTGTGAATTGGATTTCTAAAATCCAACATACATGGTTGTTAACAATAAGTGAAATGTGGTTTATTAAGATGAAAATAATTTTTTTTGGTGAATAGTAACTTTTGACTTTTATTTCCCGCAGTTAAAGGTAAATAAGGTAATTCAACGTTAAAAGAATATTATAATAATTAAAAATTACCATAACACTTGTTCAAACCTTATTTGTTGAGTCATTTACGACCATGGGCATATTTGGGTCTATTTTGGGACCCCATTGAGTCACTTGGGTGTGATAAAGACAATTTAGATTATTTAATTTAATGTGAAGACAAAATTGACATTAACAATAACATTTTAGTAATTAATTTTTATATGGTGTTATATAAGTTCTAGTTTCAACTAAAAATATTATTTGGAAATATAAAAATATTTCCTATATCATGGTAATTTTTTTATAGTATTTAGATTTCATATAGAATAAATTATTTATCACACAATAATGGTGCAATATTTACCTCATTAATAAACGATTCAAATAAATACGATTATAATTATTACAATATTATAAAAAACAAGTACAATTCTAATTTATGATTTAATTTCGACCATGAATCATCTTAAATTCTAAATTTAATGATTTTTGGACTATTAGAAGCTGAATATCATTATACTAGAAAATAATATTTTCACACATTCCTAAAGAGCCCCTCCTCTCCCTTATAAAAGGAGACCACTTATAAACAATTCCTGACAACTCTCAAGCCACTTGGCTCATAAAAACTCTACACAATTAAGCTCCCTAAATCCATTCCCTCCTCCTAGAAGCCTTACCTTAGACATAAGTAACATCATGAAGTCCTTTTTGTTCAAACCAAAGGAAGGTACCCAAATTAAAGGCAACTGTTTCTCTTAAATTGTATTCTTTTATTTTACTTCTCCAACCCCTAAAATCTTTTTATTACTTTATTTTGTAGCAACACCAGTATCCTAAATATAATAGGATGTTGTTATGAGAAGGATTCGTACTACACATACACACACCTCCATCTAATAGATGTTGAACATAATGTTTCTGTTGATGGAAAACTAACGCCTCACGAAATGATGATTGATAAAATATCACTAAGAGCCTCTCATGGTGGCCATTATGATTTCACTATATTTATATATGATATATATTATGTTTATGTTTTCTTTATGCTTCTGTATTTTCAATTTATAGCATGCCTTTACGGTTTCCATAGTTGGTAAATACGATAATCTCATTTAGGGAAGCACGGACTACCTCCCCCTCAAAGTGATGTGACTCGTTAATGCCTTATGTGGGATATATAAAAGATATATTTAATGATTTTATATATATTAGAATTATAATATACCTATGTATCATTATGTTTTAATACTATTAAAATAAGAAATAGAAATGAATGTAGCATTCATGCGTACGTACGGCTTACCGCCTCCATGAACTGTGCATTTCATTTCTTACCTCTAAATGTTATGTACTATTATAAATACATGTATATACTTGATATATATGATATCTATGATATATAAATCATGAATATAATTCTTTATATAATTAACCTTTGACAACATGATCAAAATTTATTATAAGAAGTCCATTTTTGACTCAAGTACCGAATATTGACAAAACGAACATTATTAACTTAAATGATTACATAATGTTTATAACATTGTAATAAGTGATATAAAAGGAATAGTAAACTTGAGAAAGGTTCTTAAACAAGTAAAAATTAACTTTACTTTATTATTCAGGAGATTAAAGAATGATCGAGTCAAGTCGGACACAAGGTAAGGGGTCCAACCTCTCTCTTTCCTTTCATGTACTCTCTTTTATGTCATTTCATTTATGCTCCATGTTATTATGTTTGAGGATGTTGTTTTATATTAATAATTATGTAATTTGTATTTTCATATGATGATAGACCCATTCTTACTCTCATGAATTCATTTTATGAATTTTTAAGTGGCGTTGTTATGCTGCTGAATTTTTGTAAGGGATTTTCTTATCTCACTTTTAATTCCGTGAGATTTCTATTGTTAACCACTTATTCATTTCATGTGGTGTATTGTGTACTGAAATTTGATATATATTATCATAATTATCATTATATTCATGGTATTCTGTGATTTATATGGTGGTTATTAACTTTTGTTCATACGACTCAGTTGATTACAACGTGGTAAAGGGTTTCGTCTCACTTTTTATTCTTGTGAGATTCATGCTATATTTTCCACTATTTCCTTTTCTGTGGTTTATGTACTTACCATGATTGTAATCTTTATGTAATATAAATTCATTTATGAGTATTTACATCTTCATAGTATGATCCTTATTTCATGTGGCGTATGTTTTGTAAGTTACCAATTCGGTAGGGGAACTATTCACACCCCTCTTTATAGAAGGCTTATTTTTGTTATGTATTTTAATTTACATCTTATTATGTTGGGATATGTTCTTCTATATCATTATTGAAGTAAAATTTATATCCAAGTGATGATATTACCTTTTTTATCTCATCAACTTATCTTCTTAATTTTAATGTGACGCCATTAGGCTGTCAAATTTTTACAAGGGAACCTCTTAACCCAATTTCAATTCATTGGGTTCAACTTGTTCTTATCTAATATGTCATCCAATGAATATGTTTGAATGACCTATGATTGTTTTACACTTAATATCTAATTATATTGGGTGTATTTAAATTCTTCACACGTAGTTACGTGATTGATTTATCCTTAATTTAAGGATACCTTTTTTATAAGGGATTTCATCTCAATTTACATTTCCATTGAGAATTCATTATTGTTATGCACCAATTCACTCTAATATGGTGTATATATTGAACTTTGATATATTATATCATTAATCCCTTTATTATCATTATATTATAATGTTCTTATTAAATGTTATTTCTCAATTATTTGTATTCAAGCGTATGTCTTTTTGTTAAAAAATTCTTTAACTAAAATATCTTTTTAAACGATTTAAAGATTTATTCTGCTAAATATTTCTCATTAATTTCCATGTTTTCAAAAAGGATTTTAGGATTTATTTATATGGTCATTAATATTTTCAAATGATAATTCATTTAAAAGATTCAAATTGGTATGTGAAACTTTGATTCAAAAATCTCTTTTTAAAAAGGTTTTGAAAATGATTCGATAAAACATTGTTTATTTCAATATCTTGATTTCATATATTTGAATGTGGAAATTTTATCTTTCCTTTATACATGTGTAATATGTTATGATTATGTTATAGTTATTGGTCATTGTTTACGTATATGGGTGGTTTTGTGATAAACCTAGGGCGAGTGAGCCCTAGATAGCTCTCTAATGCATTGGTTATGGTGACATAGGTAAACGTGATGTTTCTCCTAAGAGATTTAGGGAATATACTGTGATGGGATTTCCAAGTGTAACTCCCTATGTAGCTGTGATAGCTACAATGTATGTTTGATATGGATGATATAAGTATCCTTAATTATTTGTGATTTTTGTGTGTTATTCATAAATCCTATGATTTCATAAGGAATGTTATGCTAGAAAAGTATGGTTTCATGGATTTGTATTTATTTTTGGGCTAATTTTTTCTTTCCTTATTTTATAACCCTTTATGAGCTTTTTATTCTCATCCCATGTTTTTGAAATGTTTTCCACAAAACTTAAAGATGAATAGGTTCATGAATGGGATCAAGGAAAAGTAATGTTGTATAAAACATGGAAGTAGACATGTGTCTGTTTAAGAGTTTTTATTTTATGAAAAAATGGATACTGACTAGAAGTTTCTAGTTGTAAAATTCAAGTTGTTATGTAATATTTATGGCGTAATTCTCTATAACTCTAAACCTGAAAAGATCCCCAATGTAAATTATTCATTTAATTGAAGATTATGTAATGTTTAAGGCTGGGTCCTTATAATTTCTGTTTGACTTTCATTTTATATACACTACATGATTCATTTGTGTGGTGTTTATACCTCCCATTAGTGTATTTTATGTGTATTATTTTGAATATTATGTTATATTCATATATATATATATATGAATTTATTTCATTTATGTGGAAAATAATTCTACTTATTATAATGTGATAAGTGATTATTTGACAATTTCCTCAATAATATTGATTATTTATCTTTTAAATCATAGTTGTGAATATTTAACTTTCACATCCATGTTTTTAAAAAAATGAATTTGTAATATTATTCTGATGAATATTTAATTTTATTTTTACACATGATCAAAATTTTATGAAATGGTTTTGAAAGAGTATTTTTGTCATTTTATGGAAAAGGATTTTTGTGACATGATAGGAAAAAATATATGGGAGAATGTATTTTCAATTATAAAACATTATTGGAATATACCTAAATCATGAAGCCTTAATTATTTGATGTTTTATTTACATAGTTATAAGGTTATTTTAAAATTAAATGTTTTATTTTAAAATTTTGTGGATTTTTAATAAAATAAAATGTTTTAAAAGAAGAAAAGATGCCTTCCTCAATAATTATTTACAAGTTATATGTAAAAATTATTTTACATTTAGGAAAACATTATTGATGTTTATTATGTTTTACTAGTGACATGATCTAATGATACCATTCTGATTCTATCTCCAATTTTTTTTCATTATGATGAATTGTTATTTATGAATCCTATATCTTTTATATGAGGTATTTTATTAGGATTATATAATGAAACCCATTTATTTTTATAGTTTCTGATACAATGAATGATATTTTTTATAATTGAACACAATTTTATAGTTTTCATCATGTGGTGGATTGGACCTATATCTCCATCCAATGCATTAGGTAAAGATTTATATCTTGGGGAATAGACATGACTAAAATGGTAAGTTAACTCTATTTAGAAATATAAGATAGAAACATGAGTAGAATTGATTCCGTAATACATGAATAGAACTTGAGTATAATCGGTGTTATAATACAAGACTGTAATATGAGTAATATCAATTTTGTAGAATAATGCTATAAGGAGTAGTGAAATCATCTCAGTGTGTGACCTTGTCTTCTATGATGGTCTTTTTATTGATCCTTGAATAATATTAAAATGATTTTCTATGAATATGTTTTTTCCAAAAAAAAATTTGTTTTTATGTTATGGAATATGTTCTATTATTCTTTATAAACTCTAATGATTTATCACATGACATGATATCCTGAATCTGTGTTAGGAAGATACAATTTTCAAATGTTTTCATTATTTTCTTGTGTCTTGTAGTTATGATATGATATATTTCTCCCTTTTTTACCCGTACTGAGCATATGAGATAATCAATATCTTATGTATTATTTTCCCAAGGTTATAAAAAAAATTTTAGGTTGTGGTAATAAAAGAGAAGTGATTTTTGAGAAAAATTAAAGATCATTCACAAGACTTGAAGTTATTCTTACATGTTTCCAAAGGAACTAAAATATTTTTTTTACTCTAAAATATCTTTGTCTAATGTAAATAATATTCATCTAAAAATAATTAATATCCATGTATAAAATAATAGGTTTCTATAGTTGGTATCAGAGAAAAGGACTTGTTAAAAATTGTAAACTGGGATTATAAAATTTAGTAACATCCACAAGGATATGTGTATATATAGGTTGTAAACTTATTATTTTGGAAACTATAATGGATATGCTTTTATTAAACATAATATGTTATATATAGGACGTAATTTCCATTGATTATGTATTTTTCCACTATTAATAGTAGTACCAACATTATAATTTTGGTTTTAGTCAATGACTAGAACCTAGAGGAACCAAGTTTGGAAATGTATTGATGTTTCTCTTGGGAAACAGATGTTATGGAAGATGAAATTAAAAACCATGTTTCTATGACCAGACATCCATATGAAGCCATGAATCCTGTTAGGATTCCAAATGAAAAAATTGGGGAACACCATTATATCAAATCTTTAATAAGGAAATGTCCACCTTAATTTAGAGGATAAACTGAAATTATATTTGATGAAAAATATATGTATACACCTTAAAAAATATTTTCTATTTTACTTTTTTTTCAAAATATTAAATATTTTAGTGGGGATCATATCTCTTAGAAGGAGAGGTGAATAAGTGGTGAAATGTTATCAATAATATGTGGAAATAAGATAAAATTGAGTCCATGGATTGGTATGAGTTCAATGACTTATTTTTCAGTATGCACATTCCCTATATTCTTCTAAAAAAGGGAGATTTATGTTTCCAATATATCTCATGTTTACAATAAAAAAGGATAGAAAACATATAAATATATAGAAACAATTGAGAGAATAATTCTATATTTACTTAATGCTTAATGTGTGGAAATAATCATGGTGGATGTTTCATAAAGGGGACAGATAAATCATTGGTGGAAAGGTATGTTATCTTGAAAGATTATACTAAAGTAATGTGAAGAATGTGGATAAAAATAAGAATTGAGATATGGCTGCATAGAATTCTCCCCTCCATTTCAATTCTTCATGTTCATAGAAAATGAGATTTATTATAATAAGTGCACAAATATAAGGGTTAATGGTGATGATTATAGATATCTTAAGCCTCTTAATGCTAATGAAAAACTAAAATCACAATAGATCACAATTGGTGATGTGGATTACAATAATGAATTGGAGAAATAATTGTGTTTTTATGTAATTGAAATCAGGAATATTTTTCTAGAGTCACTTTTACAGTATTACAATGTAATGAAAGATCTATGAATTGTCCTACTATAGTTTTTGCTTAAGGATTTGATGTAATATGTTGAATAATACTACTAACCATGAAATATTTTTGAGGTGGTAAATTTATATTTTTAGATAACATAATATTTAGGGAGGTACAAAAATTAATATGTGTATGATGTTGGCATAATGAGATAAATAAATGTTTGATTGTGATAAAATAAATGGGATAATGTTAATGAAATTGGCACTAATATGATGAAAAAATGGTTTATGATATGAAGAATTATTTTTATATAATTTTAAGATTTATTGTATGAGGAAAGTGTTAAATATTTACAGAAAGCATGTTTTCAATATGGTTTTATGGTAATTTAGGCTATTTAGATTATTTTAGATAATACATGAAAATAGTCTTTCCATGTTTTGGTGTGTGACAATTAAGAGCTACGCCAAGTTGCATACGGAATTATTGACATGTTGATTTTGGAAATTTAGTGACCCTTTTTTAATTTTTTGTATTTTAATATTTTTAAGGATCATGAATGTAACCATTTATGAAATTGTTTATTTTAAAATTTGGATGAGGTTTTAGTGATTAATGTACTGTCTCTCAATGTGACAGTTTAGGTATATTGGATTACTTGTGTTAATATTTTTTTTGTGATTTTAAGACTAATGGACTAACCTATCATTCTATGTATATCATTATCTATAAATTATTAAAGAATAAACAATTAATCTTCTTTTATAGGAATAATAGATGAAGTGTAAATTTATCAAGGAACAAATAAAGGATGAGATTATACTTATTAAATCCATTAATTATTTCTTCTCATAAAAATTTATCAACTCTAGGGAATGAATCCAAAAAAATGATATCATATTACCTTCTTCTATGATGAATCAAATGTTCCTTAGATCATCATAGATTTATGTCTTTATGATTGTAAACATTATTCTAACTATATTCTTTGTCACTCCAATAAAACATGATAGTTATATTTCTCTTCAAAGTCTATGTTTCACTTTCCACCAATGTTCTTCAGTGTGGAAAAATAGTTGTGAGTTACATTATGTAACCATTCTATTTCAAATATTCTTTTCCCAAAGGGATTTTTATTAATCTTCATAATGTGAGTTTATATGAATTGAAAATTCAATTATTAATCCTTTAATAACCCATATAAATATTGAGGGGGAAATTCTTTTTATGGGGGGGGGGGTATAATGTTACACCATGATATTTTTTTTCAAATATATTTTGAAATAATATGATTTTATTAAAATCATTAATTTCATAATACACCATGCTAAGCTTGATCTACATGCAAGATCGACTTAGCTTTTGTTATACACAACACTAAGTTCCTATGAAACATCATTTTTTATTATGATTATTTAAAATATTAAATTATAGAATACTCATTAGAATTTAATGTATAACAATGATTAAAAAAATTAGAAAAAATCGTTTATACATGTAAATATAAGTATTTTACCAATTAAATATAAATTAATGCACAAACCTTTTTGAAATAAAAGAATTATTTTCTTCTAAAAAACTATTTAAATGTGCATAAGTGTGTTAAAAAAATAAATAAAAAATAAATCTTGATTGATTATATTAATGATATTTATTTACAATACATTCAATCAAATGTTTATAATTTATTTTATGTTTTTCTAAAAAATATATATGAACATATCAAATTTTACGCATAACAAAATTATTTCACTAAAAAGAAAGTTATACAGCCTTTTTGATGGGGAATTTATTTGAAATGATGTTTCTGAAAATTTTATGAATTATATTGTTCAAATCATGTTTATTTATTTGTAATTAAGGTGAAAAATAAAATTATAAAAATAAAATTATAAAGAATATGTAATAGTAAGCATGGTAAATTTTTTTGAATTGTTATATTTTATTTTTTGCTAATATTAATAGTAAGCATGGTAAATTTTGTTACCACGGTAAAGAGTAGAATATGTAATTAAGGTTAAAAAAAATTATAAAGAATATATAATGAGTATAAAAGATGAAAAAATTTTGTTGGATGAATAAACACAAAATATAAACTCATAAGGATCAAAATATAGGTTTTTAGAGGCAACTTTTCTATGAAAAGGAGATACAAAATACTTAAATCAATAAAAGACACACAATATAGCATTGTTTGTCTTAAAAATACCTTATTTTTTAACATGGGGAGAAAGTATTTTATGGACGAATATTAAAGTAAAGATTTATGTTAATGAAAAAAATTTCATGATATAAATTTATTTTCGACTTTTTTGGCCACTTAGATAAGATTATAATATTTATAATATTTTTTTAAAAAAATTCATAGATATCGCCATTGTGTTTTAAAAACAATATCATTTTTAACATAAGGTTAACTAAAATATAATTTTTTAAAAAATATATAATTATCAATTTTTAAGATTTAAATTCATCACGTTATTTTATATTTATATTATTGTGAAAAAATTAGTATATCAAATAATTACACAATTATGATGTACTATTTATTTTATTAATGGAAATATGAAATAAAAGTTATTAAAAATATGAAAATAAATATTTTTTGAGATAATTAATTTGATCAATGAATTATATTGATGATCATGAAACTACGAGGATATAATAAAATATTTTATTTCTATCTTAACTTGTTGTCTGGATGTTGTTAAATTTCCAAACACTAGAGAGTTTCAAAATTTACACTAATGATATTTTGTGAAAATAATATTTTATTAAATTATCTAAAAATAATAAAACATATTTAAAAAATTATAATACCGTAAAAAATTATAAATTTTTTATATATGTACTAATTTAAATAACATAAGTAAAATTACAACATTTTAATATTAAAAATTGTGTTTCATAATTTAAAATTAATATATGTTAACTATGATTATACCAAAATGATATAGTCCAAAATAAAAGCAAAATATTTCTAAATTATATTTTTTGGTGATATTACAACCATATATAATCATATATTATAATAAATATATTTTTTTTGGATTGATATTGATTTTATTAGAAATTAATATTTTTTTTAATTCCAAAAATACCCCTCGCCTCAATTATGATCCGGAACCCCCTACATAACTTCTTTAAGGTACATTAAGTCTTATAGACAGTCCAAAACCTGAAAAACATTTCTTTTTTATATTCCTTATATATATTCTAAAGGTGCTGTAATTTCCAAAATACCAAATCTAGATCTGTTTAGTAGAGATTTAATAGAGTAGTTTCATACAAGAGGTAATCACTCTAACCGATCGGTCTCTTTTTGTATTCTTCTATAACTCATCTAAACATATGATATATATCATAAAATAATAAATTAAGAATAATAAATGTTCCAAAATGTTCCAAAATGTTATTATGATTATGAAAATATCATTACATAACCTCTTTAATATCAAAAATGAAATTAAAGTATTGCTCATTCGTACGTACTACTTTTCGTATCCACATAGTGATACAATTAAATTACAATCACCAAATTTTAGGATTGTGGATTACGATGGGTTTAATGTTCATATATTAAATTTATTAATGAATTATAAAATTTAATAATAATATCAAATATTTCTTTTTACTACCTAATCTTTTGAGAGCTTATAGCACCCCTAGTGCGTAAGCTTGGCATACCATCTCCCCGATGCGATGCGATTTGTTTTTCATCCTTATCTCACATGGATTATAATAAATATGAATTTTATAAATATATATGGTATATATAAAATAATAATTATAATTCAATGATAATATATAACTTACTTTTTTCTCATTTTAATATGAAATGAAAATGTTAACAACCTTCATACGTACATATGATGTAACGTCTCTTTGAATAATATATTTTATTTTCATGCTCTAAATTTTATTAATATCAATCAATAAACATATGAATAATATATTTGATAATTAAATAGTTTTTATAATCTTTTATATGATTAAATAATGATCTATATAAGAGGACCAAGGAAAAAAGGACAAAACAAAAATGAAAAACAAAAAGGTTATTACCAAAAACATAAATTTAATATAAAATTATTAATAATTGGGAAATATAAATCACTATGTAAATAATATATTGTATTATATATATTAATCATAAAATTATATTTATTTTACAAGAATTCTGGATGCATACAATGAAATTCAAGACTTGTGGTAATGAATATTCGTCACACTTTCATTTTTTTGGACACACACCTTATAAACTACATGGTTCATATGTGTTGTGTATATACTTCTCATGAGTGTGTTTTAGAATTATTATTCTGAATATTATTGAATTTTAATATGAATATAATTTTATATTGTTCATGGGGATTAGGATTCTATTAATTATAAAGTGATAAGTGGTTATTTTAAAATTTCATCAAATATAAGGATTGATTCACATTAAATAAAAATTATATAATATTTATCTTCCACATCCATGTTTTCAAAATAACATAAAAATTGTTCTAATATTCTCTTATGAATATTTAAATTTATTTTTATCCTTATTTTACTTTATATTAAAAGGTTATAAAAGAACAATTTTTTTATTTTTCAGACAAGGTTCATTATTATATTACCGAAAAAAATATATGGAGGGAATGTTTTTTTAACTTATAAGAAATGAATGTAATATTAATTCATCATGGAGACTTAATTATTTTATGTTTCCTTCAAAATATAAAAATATTATTTTCAAATAAATATTTTATTTTTAAATAGAGAAACATTTTTGGAAAAGAAAACATTTTTAAAGAAGAAAATATATTTTCATCATGAATTATGTTCAAGTAATATCTAAAAAATATTTTCCCTATAAGATAGCATTATTTTATTTTACATATGTTTTTCTTGGGATATGGTCTGATTATAAAATTAATATTATTTCATGGAATGTTAAATTATTTTATGATGAATTGATGTTTTTGAATTCTATTTCTTTCCCATGTGTCATTTTATGATTATATGTTAAAGAACCTATTTATTTATTTTTGTTCTTATATGATAATTGATTTCAGTTTTTATGGAAAACATTTGTATGGTTTTCATTATGTGATGGTTGGGACATATATCTCCTTCCATTTAATTGGTTGATGATTTATATGTCATGATATAGAGATGACCAAAATGGGTAGTGAACTCGGATTAGTAACACGATATAGGAATATGAGTAAACTCAGTTCAGTAATACCAGACTAAAACATGAGTAAACACAATTACTTAATATCAAAATAGAATGGGTGTAAATGTAGTTTAGTAATACTTGGATAGATTTAGGAGTGAACTCGTTTCATTAAGGAAATTTCGTAGCTATGATAGATTGGGTAGTAATACTTGACTAATATGGAAATTATTTTTTATGATTATGTGTTTTCCACATTTTCATGTATTATGTTATGATCTTATGGAATATGGCATTTTATTCGTTATAAAAATCACTTTTTATTCCAGGGGTAGATATCATGATTATTTTTCATGCATGATATAATTTTCAATTGTTTTTTATATTCATATGTACTATAATTATGATATTATTGACATCTATCTTATTTACCATTACTAAGAATTTGAGATAAGGACCCGACATTAAACATTACATAATCCCAAATTAAATGAATAATTCACGTTGAGTATTTTTTCAGGTTTAGAGTTTTAAAGAATTAGTAATAACAATTATATTAAATCTCAAAAATTTCAAAGCAGACAGTTCTACTCAGTTTCCATTTTTATATATAATAAAAACGCTTTAATAAAGGAGACATGCCTAGTTCTATGTTCTAGACATCATAAAATTTCCTTGTTCCCATCCTTGACCCTATTCCACTTTATGCCCTGTGAAAAACATTTTAAAAATATGGGATGAGCATAAAAATCTCCGTAAGGGATACCAAAATAAGGAAAAATATTATATTTTCAAAAAAAACAAGTAATAGATGAATAATATATAATAAGTAATACGTTTCCCCTTTATGATGTAGTAAATACTCTTTACTGAGTAAAAGATCTATTCTTACCCTTTTGTAACTAAACGACTACCATAATATCCATATAAAGAAAAAATAACATATAAAGGTAACTTGGGACATAAACATTCTTAAGTGGAATCACCATACGGTCGAATTCCAGAAATGTCACTAAAAGAAATAGCCATAGGGCCGACTACCATAACCAATGCATTGGAGGTTATAACGTAACCACCCGTCCTGGTTTGTCACGACACCACCTGTCATATGTTTTATCACGTAACCACCTATAAATGACCAAGTACCATCATAACACATAACATATTGAAAATAAAAACATTTCACAAATAACATTTAATTTGAAATCACTATAAATAATTTCAAGATATTTAAATAATCAATCCATTTTCATAAACCATTTAAAATGATATTTTGAATCAATGTGTCCCATACCACATAGAATATTTCAATGGAATTATATCTTTTAAAAATTAATTTCCATATAAATAAATACTGAAAACCATTTTTAAAACATGGAAACTAAAGATAATGATTTAGAATAATAAATCAATAAAACATTTAACATGGTATTTTTGTTAAAAAGTTTTTAACAAAATGATAGTTTCTTGAATAAAAATAATTGAGGAATAACATTTAATATCAAATTTATAATATCATGAGAATAAAGGTATTCATGATATATTATTACAGTGGATAGTATATACACCATATAAGAGTGAATTGGTGCATAACAACAATGAAGTCTCAATGGAACGTAAATTGAGACGAAATACCTTATAAAATCTGTATCCTTAGATTAAGGATAAATAAATTACATAATATTGGGTGACAAATAATAATAAACTCAATATAATTGGATATTCAGTGTAAATAAATCATAGGAAATTCACACATGATCTTTTTAAGTAAAAACCAATGACTTGAATGTTTAACACAGTGAATGGAAATCGAGTTAAAATTACTCTGATCAAATTCAGATCGAGGACATGAGAATTTATCATGGAGTGATTATGTGTATCAAAATAATATCGACACAAAGGTGAGTGGAAATTACAACAAAAATAAATAAATAGTGATTCCACACATAATAATAGCATGACATAATTAAGAATAAGAAGATTATCCCAAGGAATTGAAATTGGGTTTAGAGGTTCCCACACCGATTAGGTAACATAAATAAGATACAACCCATGAAATAAGGATCATAAAATTAATATATAAATACTCATAAATGAAATTATATTACACAAATAGTACAATCATGGGCATTATATACACCAAACCAAATGAAATAGTGGCAAATATAACATGAATCTCACAGTAATAAAAAGAGAGATGAAACCATTTTCCATGTTGTAATTAACTGAGTCATTTGACCAAAAGTTAATAACAACCAAATATTCATATAATACCATGAATAAAATTATAATCATGATAATATATATCAAATATAATTACACAATACACAACATTCCATGAATAAGTGGCGAACAATGGAAATATCACGGAATTAAAAGCGAGATAAGAAAATCCCTTACCTTGTGTCCTACATGACTCATTTTCTCCTTGTTCTTCCTGAATAATAAAGTAAAGTTAATTTATACTTGAGTAAGAACTTTTTTCAAGTTTATTAATCCTTTTATATTAGTTATTACCACGTTATAAACATTATGTAATCATTCATGTTAATAATGTTCGTTTTGTCAATATTTGGTATTTGAGTAAAAAATGAACACCTTATATTTACAAGTTGACCATGTGGTCAATAGTCCATTATATCCAGAATGACATTAATGATTTAGATATCATATATATAATATAAATCCATTATGTAGATGTATTTATAATAGTACATAACATTTGGAGGTAAGAAATGAAATGCACCGTTCGTGTAGATGGTAAGTCGTACATACACATGAACGCTTCTTCCATTTCAATTTCTTATTTTAATGGGATTAAAACATAATGATACATAGTTATATTATAATTGCAGAATAATATCTTATTTAATATAATTAAATCCATTCTCTATACGTCCCACATATGGCATTAATGAGTCATATCATTTTGAGGGGAAGATAGTCTGCACTTCCTCAAATGAAATTATTGCGTTTACCCATAATGGAAACCATAAAAGTATGATATATATGGAAAATACAGAAACATAAAGAAAATATAAACATAATATATAACATATATAAATACAGTTCCATCATAATGGACTCAATGAGAGGCGGTAGGAGGTAATTGAACAATAATCATTTCGTGAGGCATTAGTTTTCCACCCACAAAAGCATTATGTTTTTCACAAATTTGATTGAGGTGTTTCTATGTGTAGTTCAAATACATCTCATAACAACATCCTAGTATATTTAGGATACTATTTTATCTATAAAATAAATGAATAATAAGATTTTAGGGGTTAGAGAAGTAAAATAAAAGAAAATAAGTTAAGAGAAACCATTAACTTTATTTTGGATAACTTCCTTTGGATTGAACCAAAATGGTTTGTTGAAGTGCCTTATGCCTAAGGTAAGGCTTTTAGGTGGAATAGAGGTATATAGGGAGATTAATTAGGTAGATTTTGGATGATCCAAAAGGCTTGATAGCTGTGAAGAATTTGTTAGAAGTGGTCTCCATTTATAAGGGGGAGGAGGGGATATTTAGGAAATTTTTCAAATATTATTTTATCATATAATGATATTCAGTTTATAAATTTCCCAAAATCATTAGAGTCAAATAAAATATGACTCATGGTATAAATAAAATCATCTAATAGAAATTGGATAGGTTTTGGATGATATTTTAGTAATCATAATCTTATTTATTAAAATCATTTATTAATGAGGTAAATACTACATCATTATTGTGTCATAAATAATTTAATTTATTATACGTCAAAAAATTATAAAAAAATAATATCATGTAGGAAACCAATTTATCTTTATAAAAAATATTTATAGTATAAAATATAACTTATATAACACCATATAAAAATTAATTTACTAAATGATTTTTGTTTATGTCATTTTTGCCTTTACATTAAATTAATTAATCTAATGTGTCATTATCATTCTTAAGTGGACCCATGGGGTCCCAAAATCGACCCAAGGATGTAAATTGTCTCCAATTAATAACACAATTAGGTTAGGACAAGTGTTAGTGTAATTATGAATTATTATTATATTGTTTCTACCATAAATTACCCTATATACCTTTAACCGCGGTAAAAAAAGTCAAAAGTTACAATCCACAATAAATTATTTTCATCTTATTGATCCAAATTTTACTTACCAATAACAACCATGTACGATGGATTTTTTAAATTCAATTCAATGAAGTGGTAAAACTTCATTAAAATGAAAAAGATAGTTTTTTATCAACTACTAAGTGATTTCACTATTCATCAAAAATTGATGTTTTCAGAAAAATAACAAAAATTAAACCTTAGATATATATGATATTTAGAATTAAAAAATAATGTTCATTTTTACAAATTAAAAACATAAAAGTGTAATTAATTAATTTAAAAATTAATTTCCGTTGTTAAAACAAATAGCGTGTTTTTAAAAAAGAATAAATATCAAATCATTGACACTTGTTTATGTCCAATTTCAATGTGAAATTAATTCCAATGACTAAAATTGGATTAAGTGGAAAATATATATTCTAATTAAACTTTAAAACCAATTAAAAAGATATTATAACTATATAAATAAATTACATTAAAACCTGGTTTGAATTAAAGTACAATATTTATCACTATTCAATAAAAAATATACCTTATTAGAAAAATTCCAAAAAATCAGACAATGTAAATTTTGTTGTCCATATTCTAATAAAATATTTTATTGGGCCCAATATAATGTATTAAAGTGACCAAAACTATATTTAATGTGGGTTTTCCATTTAATGGTGGTAAATCGATCGTTTAATGTAAATTATGCTTAAAATTAGATTCATTCACATTTTAAGCCTCAACATTTATTGGATAAATGTCAATACATTTAACAAACATGTATCATCATATTATAGTTATTTTTTTTCATTCCTTCCAATAAAACGGCCAGGAGTTAACTCCCATTTAAAATAATAATATTATATTATTAGTGTGCAACGTAAGATTTCAAAGAAACCTCTTGTTGCGTATCGGGTACACTATCGAACATAGAAACCATTTTATAGTAAAATTAATGTTTAATTCCCAAATATTTATAAATATGATAATTTAATACTCATTATTTACCTAGGATGATACATCTGATCTCACACTTCCCATTTATTTCTTTTTCCCCAGGTTTTAGGAATGGTTGTATGTATGGGTAATATTGGAGAAGATCTTTATTGCAAAGCATTGAAGATCATGCAACTAAATAGATTTTTTTTAGAGGTTTACAAAAGAACTAATCTATTATTATCCATGATTCTTTAATTTAATTAATAATCATATAAAAATAAATAATCTCTATGTAATAAAATAATGCGACATTATAATATCATATGTTGTTTTCTATTTTTCTCTAATAAGCATTTTTGTTTTGGTTATGATAGAGTTGTATTTTGTATTATAACATCATAGTTTGGTTTTTTTCGTTATTTTATATATAGTATAGATGTTTTCTCTTTCAAAATGATAATAACCCCTAAATTTTCTTAGTGAACTTGGATTTTATTTACAACCACTGGTGTCTTTTTAATGTTACCCATTTCATAGATCCACATTCATCACTTTTAAATCCAATGAGGAGGGGATGGATTTTATGAATGGTATCATCTTATTCAATCAATGACATAGTAATAAAAATAATTATCTATTGATCCAAATTTCTTTTACGATAAATGGTGTTTGTTTTAATTAGTCATGGAGTTGAAAATAACGTTATTCTTTGTTCTTGAGATTATTTTAAGGAACAATATTTTTAATGTAATGACACAGGTATTTATATAATAATACATTTCGATTTTTATTAATTATTATGAATAAGATATTAATTTTATGTTAAAGGGGATTCTTTTTTTGATAGCGTACTCGACACACAACAACAGTGTTCTATGAAATCTTATATTCCACACAACATAGTGTTATACTGAAAAATAATACATTATTATTATTATTTTAAATTGTTGTTAATGCCAAGACATTGGAACAGATGGAATGAATAGTATCAATATAATTTAGAAATATGTTTTACACATTTTTAAATAATAAGTCATTGATTAACAAATTTTTTAGAAATGTAAATAAAAACCCATTGAATATAATAAATGTGTTTTTATAAAAATCTATCTAAATGAGATTAATTGTGTCTCTATATCATTATTTATCAATTTTTTATTTAAATAAAAATATGTGATATATTATAAATTTAATGTTTTAAATTAATATTATATGTTTTCTATATATGATATATTAATAAATTCGTTCTTTTAGGATAAAAGAAGTATTTTTCTAAAAATGTAGTTTTACCGTCTTTTAATGGAGAACCATTTTTAAATATTTTTTGACACCTTTATATGTTTAATTTTATAAAATAAATATATTATTCATAAAATGAACATCAAAATTTACTTTGGATGAAATTTTGGTATTTTTTTTGTTAAAGTTAGTTATTTAATTAATAGTGAAAAATACTGCATTTTAATTAAAAAACTCCTTTTAATGTAATTTATTTATATTGTTACATTGTAATTTTAATTGGTTTTAATGTTTAATTGGATTATATTGTTACCATTTAGACCAATTTTTTTCATTGGAAGTAATTTTACATTGAAATTGGACATAAACACATGTTAATCTTTTGGTTGATTTTATTTATAAAAAATACACCTTTTGGTTTCAAAAATATGAATTAATTTTAAATTAATTTTTTCTCATTCTCTTTTTTTAATTTTTAAAAATAGATTCCATTTTTTGAATCTTCACATTCAAATATTGTAAATAGTTACCTTTTATTTTTATATATTATGAATAGTAAATTCATTAAATATTTTATTTACTAGGGTTAAAAGGAAAATTTGATAAATGATTGTAAAAAATTGTATTATAATATTTTTAAATTATGCTAACACATATCATAACACTATTGGATGAGATATTTCCTACCATGGTCATCTTGGGGTCGATTTTATGACACCATGGAGCCACTTGTGCACGAAAATTACATATAATTACTTGTAATTTTAAGTTAAGGAAAGTATAACCTAAACATGTATCTTTTTGAAAAAACAATTTTTATATGGGGTTATATAAGTTATCATTTAGACTGTATATATTCAGTATAAATATAAAAAAATTCATACATCATGATATTTTATTTATAATTTTCACACTACAAATAAATAAATATAATTATGACACAAAACGATGAAATGATTACCTTATCAATGAAAGATTTAAATAAATGACATTATATATATTCAAATAAATTTATTTTAAAATATATTTTTTCCATACAAGAATTTTATGGATGAATATGAATTATTATCTTATTATTTATGATTTTTTTTATCGAATGAAACAAGCTGTAATGGATTTTTAAAAAGTCTTGACATGAATAGTTTAAAAATTGACATAAATGAACTTTTAAAACAAATACTATTTTATCAAATGATATAATTGTTCTAAAAATCTAATATTGGTCCAAATGACATAGATAATGTTTAAAATTTCATTAATGAACAACATGAAGTTCTATTGGCATTTCTTGGACATTATATTTACAATATAGTATGAATATAAAAGAGGACATGGTAATAGTTAAATTAGATAACTAACGGTTAAAGCTAAATGATAAAGATAAATATGGAACCAAAACATTTCTAAAACATATTGGTTGTCTTTATTTCGATAAATAATCTACTTATATTATAATTAAGGTAGTTTTTGACATCTTTAAACCAAAAATAATTTTATAATAAAATAATACTCCAATGCCTTCTTAAAGTACCCCTCCTCCCTCTTTTAAAAGCGAATCACCTCTAACCCTTAATCACACATCTAAAGCCCCATTGGCTCATCCAAACACTTCCAAAATAACCTTCAAACACCCATATATTTATACTCTAATCCTAAAATTTTGAATAAGGGAAATAAAGAATATTTTTAGCTCAAATTAAAAAGGAGTTACCCGATTTGAGGTAATGTCTTCTCTCAAGATACTTTCATTTATTTTCCGTCTCCAACCCACTAAACTATCTTTATTATATTATTTTATAAAAACACCAGTATCTTAAATATATTAGGTTGTTTTTATGATATATATTCTAACTACACTTTCACTCACCTTCATCTAATGGATTTTGAAAATACTATTTCCATGGATAAAGAACTGCTGCCTCACGAAACAATAATTGTTCAATTATCTCATCCTCCATATCATGGTGGACATTATGATGTAATTTTGTTTATATGATATATATTATGTTTATATTTTCTGTATGATTCTGAAATTTTATTTACAAAATTCTATGATGATTTTCATGATGTGTAAACATGATAATTTAATTTGAGTAAGCGCAGACTACCACACCCTCAATGTGATAAGAATCATTCATTCCATACATGGAACATATAAAGGATGGGGTAAATGAACATATCTAACATATATAAAATGTCATATTATATTGGAATTATAATATAACTATTTATCATTATGTTTTCATTCAATTAAATTTGAAATAGAAATAAAAGTAGCGTGCATGTTTATGTACAACTTACAGTCTCCATGAACGATGCATTTAATTTCTTATCTCCAAATGTTATGGTATATTATAAATACATATATAATATATATAAATGATATATATATTAATAATATTCTAGATATAGTGGTATTTTGATCCCAAGGAAAAATTGTAATTTTAACCAGATCATTTTCGAATCAAGTACCAAATATCGACAAAACGGCCGATGTAAACATAAGTAATTATGTATTGAATATAATGTGGTTTTATGTGAAATAAAAGTAATAATAAAACATATAAAGCTTTATATGAATGTTGAAATTAACATAAGATTATTATACAGGAATAATAAGGAACGTATGCGACGAGTTATATTCATTGTAAGAGAACCTTTCACTCTCCTCATTTAGTCAAAGTTATCTTTTATGTTATTTATTTTAGTTTAAATTTTAAAATGTTGGGAAATATTTTTCAAATTTTTTATTTGTTTTCATTTTTTTTCAAAATAATGAGGGACCATTTTTTCTCTCATCGACTCATTTTCTGAATTTATAAATGACGGTGTTAGGATGCTGAATTTTCATAAGGGAACTTGTTAACCCAATTTCCATTCTTTGTGTTGATCTTCTATTTCCTGATTATTTAGTTATATGATTATGTAAGAAAGGACTTTAGATATATTATCTAGTATTATTACTGATTTTTTTGGTTTTAAATTGAATACACAAAATCAAACTATTTGAATAATAAAATGATCTTTGAAAGGGACTTTGTCTCAATCTTCATTCATTGAGGAATATTTTGATTGATACATAACATTATTTTATATGGTGTATAAACCAATTTTAATATAAATTTAATTCAAAGGGAATATTTTTTCAACCAATAATTTCACTAAATGACAAAGGGAATGTTTCTTTTTATCGTACGTGTTGACAACGACATTTCTATCACCACAAGAATTTTTTTATATATGGATTCCTCTACATGATGTAGTGTTTTTAAAAGGAAAAGTAAATACCATATATAATTTTTTTATGTTTATTTTTATTGAAAATGGTTTTGAGAATTAATTTCTTATTTAAATATGTTTAAATGATATATTGTGATTGAATTTTAGAAATGTTATCTTTACATTATGATTGTTTTATGTGTTATGAATATGTTATGGGTTTTGTGAATTGTTTATGTATACGGGTGGTTTCGTGACCATCCTAGGGTTGGTGAGCCGGAGATAGATCTCCAATGCGTTGGTTAACATGATGGAGGTAAAAATTAATGTTTCTACTAAGAGATTTAGGGAATATACAATGATGGGTATTCCAAATGTAACTCCCTATGTAGCTGTGAAAGCTAAAATATATGTATGTTTTAGACACCACAAGTTATATTTATGATTTATGATTTTAATGGGTTATTAATAAATCTTATGATTTTATGAGGTATGATAAATGGTTATGTTTTAGGATTGAGAACTATGATTTCATATATTTTTATGTTTTGATGGAATAATGTTTTCTTCCCTTATTTTATAATCCTTATTGTGATTTTCATGTTCATCCGTTATTTTAGAAATGTTTTTCACAGGTTATAAGGAAGGGTAAGAGAAAGGATATATTCAAGAATATTTACATCAAGAAAATAATTACTGTTTTATTTATAGATTTATATTATTATGAAAAATGGGATAGAGTAGAAATTTTTACTTTGTAATCCTTTGAGATGTAATATAATATTTTCAACTTCATTCTCTAAAACAATAAACATGAAAAGGTACTAAATGTTAGTTATTAAAATAATCAAATATTATGTTATGTCTAAGGAAGGGTCCTTAGAATTAAAAAATAAAATATAGATCATAAAAAATAATATATAACCACTTTATGTTGAACTTCATGTTTTTTGGGTGTTTGGTAAATGTGTTTTTAATAAAAATATTATGTGAGTTTTGACCTATTCATCATGAATTTAGACTATGAGAGTTAGATGACAAGAATTGATTTCATGAATTCCCTATAGGTTTTTATTATTCATTTTGAGATCAATGGTTAATTAAATACCGATAAAGATTTTTGTTTTGAAAATAATGATTATGGTGGATTTCTAAAATAAGTGTTGTAATATTTTAAAAGAGTTGATAAATCTTTGATAATGTATGACTTATGGAATGATATGATGTGATATGTGTCAATGTGGTAAATTTAAATTATATATCCTTATGGATGTAATGAGTGAGAATTAATTTAGTTTTTTTCTACTTATAGTAAATGATAAATGGTAGGTTTCATAGAAATCAATAGGAGGAGGCTGCTAAAAATGTGGTTGCACCTAGGCCACATGTGAACCTACTGCTAGTTCAATGCACTATTTAGGGTTTTGAAGCCATGGATAAAGGTAATTGGAATGGTAAACATAGGAATGTAGATCATTATGTTTTCTTCCAAAAGAATAATCATCCCATCATCCAGTGGGATTCTAAGCTGGATAAAGCGGAATTCTGGTTAAACTGGATGAATCATTTATTAAATTGTCAGAGGACAACCACAACCTTTATGGAATATTTTGAAATATAAATGCTATAGTATTTGACTTTTCGATGGTAAAAATTTACTGTTCATTTCAAATTGGTCCAATGCATGACATTGAAGGACTTTAGATAATTGTTTAAGAATAAATTATGTCATCACACCTTTTCGATTTCAATAAAAATAGATATATTTAGTCAGATGTATGAAAAACACCCAGTGATAGAGTATAAGGATAAATTTATTAATTTTTTATTCACTTTTTTCTAGAATTTAATTCACATTCATTATTTAAGGAACGCATTTTTGAGATTGGGATGAGTTTGAAAATTCATTCAAATATTTTCCTTTTTTATAATAGAATATACATAGATTGTTAACATAATGACTATAACGACGCGACTATATTAAAATGCATAATATTGAATTTAGTCAAGAAATCACTTCCCTTCACATTGAAAAACATTTAAAATTTATATATTTAGGGAATTTGGACATAATAAATTCATAACAATAAACATTAATATATAGTGGATACCATAAAAACAATATTCATTTCTTAAAAAATATAAGAAAATTCAAATAAAACATGATTTCTTTGATAGTACTTCAATCAATTGACATATATTTCTTAATTTATTACAAATCCTTATAATCTAGGAAAATCATTTAAAAACATGGGATTAGAAAAAAATGTCTAAGTAAGGGATATAAAATGAAGGAAAGAACACTTTAGTCCACAAATAATTGTAACATAAGAAACCATTTCCAAAATATATACATGTCACCCATATATACTTACATTTTAAAACATGATATTTCCTCAATATTCCCAAAAAATATTAGATCCAAAATAAAACTATTAACATATAATGGATCATTAATTACATAATCTTGTAACCCTCTCGGATACCTTATTATATGTAACCTTCACGACTACCTTACAATTTGTATAACCTTTGTAGTTACACTTAGAATAACCATATGGCTGAACTCTAAAAGACACGTACCTAATGAATTGGTGGGATATATAGGTCCCACACTTCATAGTTATCAATTCCATAGAACTAGAACAAAATCATACAATATTAAGATTTTCATAAAAACACTGCTTTTGGATTTTCGATAAAATAATTTTAAAAGAGGATTTTAAAAGAAAATCCCTTAGAAATATCATATAATTCAAGTTAGACTTAATAGATTCGATTTAATTTTTATACACAGTGTAATTACACATAATTAAATATAATATAAACAAAAACCATCAAACATAAAATATTTAATACAACATAAATAACAATGTAGATAGTTAACCCAAAGAATGGAAACTGGGTTAAGAATTCCCTTACCATAGGTTTTTATTACATAAAACTTGTTTAAAACTCATGTATAATGGGTAAAAAAGTGTTATTAATATATTACAGAAACATATATATCTTTATGAAACCCTATATGATCATTTCATTACATCATTTTACCCTTTAATTGTTAGTATTTTTCCTTGCATTGTTTTTGGTGCGATCATTACATGAATTCCATGATCTGTTTATGATGAATATTTTATCGATTGGAAGTGAAAATTCCAAATTGAAATGGAGTGGTATTTAAATAGTTATCGAAATATAAATTATACGATTTATCATTTTTAATTCTATTAAGAGGATGATTGATGAGTTAAAACATTATTGATATTTGTTTAGGTAATCTTGGGGATTCTTCGATCGTAAAGAACCCATTTCGTTTTATAAATTAATAACATGTGTGAAAAATGATTCTAGAACCTTATAAAAGTTATAATAAATAAAATATAACTTGTTTCAACAAAAAAAATGGTTTGATTAATAGTATTAATTAAAGTAAAATAAATTTAAATCTCATCCCCCATGATGTCAGTAAATCGACAGATCATGGACGGTGTTTTAATTTATTGAATAAGTGGGAGAAGAGAAGATTTATTATGGTGATTCTTCCATAAAAATGATTAAAATACCTAATATGTATGATACTGGATCATTAATACCTCTTGGATAAGTGCGGGAGAGTAAATAAGTAGAATATTATGGAAAATGAAAAGAAAAGAATGAAAACAAAATATGATGCTTACCACTTGATCTATTCTCCTTGAGATCCTTCATAATGCCATTGGTTTTGGCCTTTTGGTGAGAATACGAGATCTAGGATGTGGGGACGATCCTAGGGAAGTATATTGGTCATAACATAGGTAAGGATCATGGATTGAGAGGTATGGGAGGAAGAGGGGAATGAGGGTGGTATTTATAGTGGAGGAGAGGAGGAATTTTACATTATTTTAATCTTTTTTATATTATTTTTGTAACACCCCAAGTTTCCACGGTATGCTTCTCTTTGAATAATATAGTAGCATGTGTTGTACGCTACTTCGAGTCCTAACACACACCAAAACCAATAAAACTAGCCATTTTGAATAGAAATAACCACTTTTCCAAATTTTATAAATTTTATCTTTCAAAATGGAATTCATTTTTGGATTCAAAATATCGAAATTAGCATAGGGTGAATTTTTGGAATTTTTCTGAAATGATAAATTTTTTAATGAATAGTGAAAAACACTGAGTTATAGTTTAAAAGATAATTTTTATTTAAATAATTAATTATTTTATTTAAATTTATGTTAGGAAAAAATAGATACATAATGCCTATATATGTTCAATGTAATCCATGGGAGTCAGTTTATAATAATTTTAGATATATAAAAATTTTATTGAACTTTTCACCGTCTTTTACCCTTCTCTTAGGAGAATTTACAAATTCACATAAAACATAATTTTACCACTTCTTTGAGTAGAATTTAAAAAATCCGAGAGAGAAGGATAATATCAAGGAGTAATATTTGGTTCAATAAGTTAAAAATAATTTTTGATGAATTATAACTTCTAAATTTTTTTTACAACAGTTAAAAATAAATAGGGTAATTAAGGGTAAAAATCATATTATTATTACCCTAACACATGTCCTAATTCTATTGGATAAGTATAATTCGACCCAAAAAAACCTTAGTAATAAAATATGAACCTCTCTGGTCCACTTTGATTAGATTAGGACATTTATTACTATTTAATTCAAAGAAGAGTTAAAAGAGTTAAAATCAATGTTTAGTAACTAAAACATTTTTTGTGTAGGGTTATACATAAGAAAAATTCGATTATAAAAATTCATTAGACATATAAAAATATTTACTTCATAATGGTATTTTATTTATAATTTTTATACATTTAAATAATTTAATTTATTTATGACACAATGGTGATGCAGTAATTACCAAATTAATGAAATATTAAAATAATTGATATTATAAAAATCCAAATAATTGTAATTTGATACTTTTTATGAATTAAACTAATTTTATTGGTTAATATGACATGTTATAATTGAATAAATAAATTTGTATAGAATTAATAAAGTTGTTAAGACTTTAAAAAAATAAATTATTAAATAGTGTCAATATTGACATAAAGGAGTATTTAAAACAATATTATATTATTAATTGATATTCTGTTCCTAAAAATCTATGGTTCGGCCAAATGACTTATATAAGGTTATATATATTAATAATGAACCACTTGGGTTAGTTTGGCTTGTTATTGAAAGTTTATTAACCATATAATATAAAAATACATAGAGACATGGTAAATGTTAAACTATTCAGCTAAGAGTTAAATATAAATGATAAGGTTAATATAGTGCCCCAAACCTCTATAAAATATATTTTTTGAAAGTATTTCGACCCATACCCACCATAAACTTTAAATAATCCACCTTTGAGCTATTAGAAATCGAATATGAATTTATTAGGAAATAATATTTCTATCTTTTCCAAAGGTACCTCTCACCCCTCTTATAAAAGGGCACTACACATTTTTTCAAATTCATACCTTCAAAGACATTTGGCTCGGACAAACCCTACCCAAATATCATCTCAACTTCCCTCAATTCAACCTAGAGGCCTTAGTTTGATCAAAAAGCCATCCTAAGATTCCCTTTTGATCAAATCAAAATGAAGAACCCGATGAAGAGATAATGTTTTCACCACCCTCTTTCAAGTTCCTTTCTTATTCAACTTCTTCCTTCTTTGTTATTTATATTCTAAAATAAAAACTCCAGTATCATCTATATAATGTTATTTTATTATAAATATGGTACAACCATAATCATTATTCTATTCATCCTTTGAATGACAAGTCACCATATGTGTGTACGTACGGCCTACCGTCTCCACATCGTGGTGTAATTGTTATTCAATACATTATTATTTGGATGGGTATAATAATGATGTTTAATTAATATAAATAATAAATATAACATGATAATGATTCTTTATATAAGATATAACATCCAATTATATATTATTTTAATATCAGAAGAACGATATTGTCGCTCGTGCGTACGTACAGACTACCGTCTCAACGAACGCGATTAGATTCATTCCCCATCGTATCCATTCAAGTGTAATTCTCATTTTTGATTAAAAATAATGTTAAAAGACTTTATATAATTCTGTATGTGAATAAAATTCAACTTATCTATAACAAACATGGCTTATGTAACAAAACATATAAAAGACAATGAGTAAGTTAACACCTGAAACGATGAAAATACTAAGATATTATTAACAAAGCAATGTTAAAAGATCACATATGATATCATATTAATGTATATGAATCTTGTACAATTTAATTACAATTATTTCTCCATTATAAAGGATTTTAAACTACCCTCAACCAAGGAAAAGTACACATTAAAGGCATATTTCACATTCTCTTTATTATCCGAGGTTGTTTATACATAATTATCTACTAGGACATATTTATCATCCACATCCATGTTTCTTAAAAATGTATTTCAAAACATTGTTACTATTTTATATACTATGGGTTAAAGTCATTTATACCCTTGTTTGAATTTTTATAAGATGTTTATAAATTAATCTTTCCGTCATTTTCCACACAATGTCCTTTTTAACCTTTTCGACAGAATTAAGGTAAGAATGTATTATTTAACTTATACGGTGAGTGGAGCTATTTTCTACCGTTATGAAATCGTCGAAGCTTACCTTACAAGTTTATAATAATATTTACAAAGTAAATGTTTTATTTTATAATTATGTGACTTTTAAATGATTTAAAAAAAGAGATATTTCTCTCAAATAGTTTTGATTTCATCTATGTCAACATCCTTTGATGGATTTTATGGTTATTTGAAGATGATTTATTATGATACAAAACTTCCATATTGTATTGAAGGTATTGTGATATGTTTGACCATGGATGTGTTATTTTTATACCATTCATTGTTTTTGGAGAATGTATTGACATTTCATATGTTAGTTTTAATTCGAATGTTTATGTTACGTTTAAACCTATTCATATGAGGAATGCATTGGAAATAATAAGTGATGGGTGGAGCCCGCTATAGCTCCTCTATGCATCGGTAGGTCTCATGACACAAAATAGTGTCTTGGAACAAGGCCGTGACAAAATCTTATTTTTATTCTTGTCACAAGGCCTTGAGTATGAGGTTATGATAGTCTGGAGTGATGCATTCCATCATTATGAAAGTGGTTATTGATATTGCATGTGATCATTCTACTAGTAGAAAATAAATGTGAATATTTAAATGGAATTATTTCAATTTATTTATTCCACATTATGCTGATGTTCATGTTTAAAAGTATTTTGCTTTGTTTATACATTTCCTTAAATGGATATGACTATTTATGAATGTTTCCGCTATATTGTTATCCTGTTTGGGCATCTGAGATCACCCCTTTCTATGTTTTATTTTTTCCCAGGATGTGAAGAAGTATTTTATGAATGACATGTAGGGATAGTATGAGGGGATATGAATGTGGTTTATAGAAACAAGATGTTGTTGTAATTTTTTTACACTATGATGTAATGTAACCTTTATGAATGTATCTGGTGATTCTATGGCTACTGAACTAATCGGTCTTTCAAAACGTGATCGTTAGTGATCATGCTAATGTTATGTAATAATGCATCGACTCTGGGTAAATGGGGTCGGGGTGTTACAATTGGTATCAGAGGGAGGTTTAGTACAAACCTTGGAATCTAGATTTAGATAAACTCTGATTAGAGCACATAGACCTAAGATGGTCATTGAGGATTTGAATATAATAACTTCCTAGAATTTGGTATTGTAGAGATTTTGTTAGTTTTCTGAGAAATAAATCCCAGTATGGATACGAGCAGGGAGAGGTGGCTCTGGCACAGATGTACCTAGGGGTAAAACCCAAAAACACCACTTTGAACTAGACTCGAACGAGAGGCGGTGCACGACAACGGGCCTTACTGCACTCTTGGTTACAACACTCCCATGGGATATGCCTAGGATAATTATCATTTTCATTAAAAACCATTATGAATGGTTTATGTGTATATACTTCCTCAAGAAAACATTTTTATGATTATGGATTATATCCATAAACTTTTCAATGCATGTTATGTGTTTTACATGTTTGGATTTATGTGTTGCGATTCATAAACTAATCTACTGTATGCCATTGTTTAGAAATGGTGCCTAGGGGATGAAATGGAAATATATCAATGCATGTACTCCATGTAGGGATTTCCCTCATTCTCAAGATATTTATACTGGAGCTGGTGATGCAACTGGAGTTGATCAGCTAATCACCATACTAGGACAACTCACTCAGGTTATGAATAATAACCTTACTCGTATGGAGCACCCTGATCCACAATTTGGAGGATCAATGTCATATCGCTTCATTAGCCATCAAACACCGACATTAAATTGGTGTAAAAATCCCTTAGTAGGTGAGAAATGGATAAATTTTTTAGAGAAAATATTCCATGCCTCAGGTAGTAGTGAAAGGGAAAATTTTATCATGAATGTTTACCGCCTCACCGGAGATGCTGACCAATGGTGGTCATTGAATAAAAACACAAAGGAAGGTAAAAAACTATCAAATATGTAATGTAAGGAGTTTAATGATATTTTCATAGAAAAATACATTCCTCGTGACCATCGAGCAGATATAGAATGGAAATTTATGAGTTTGAGACAAAAGGAGGATGATAATGTCGCGAAGTATGAGGATAACTTTACAAGGTTAGTGAGGAATGTAGAATATTATATATGAAACCCAAGGAGTAAGAATGATCATTTATTTTATGGGTTAAAACCGTTTCTCCATAGGACATTAGTCTCAAAATCTTTCTTGTTGTACGAAGATATAGTATCATGTGTTATCAAGACAGAAAAAGAATTCTCTAAGTCTTAAGAATTTAAAGCAAATCAAGAGAAGAAGAGATCTGATAATCACTCTAGAAATAGATATAAGGGGAATACAGGTAAAGTTGAATATCCATCCTGTAGTAAATATGGGAAGAAACAAACTGGTACTTTCTTTAAGGGAATGGGAGTCTATTACAAGTGTGGTGAAAAAGGCCCCCAAGCTCGTGATTGCAAGGGGAAGAAGGAAGCTACCGATGTTCAATGCTACAATTGTAGGGAGATGGGACATTATGCAATTGAATTTCCAAAGCTTTAAGGGAAATTACCATAGAATAGTCCAAGGGATCAAGGCCAAGCCCTTTCTATCACTAGTGCTGAGGTAGAATCTCCGAATGATGTGGTGGTATGTAATTTAATGGTTTCCTTGTAACGACCCAATGTTTCAGTAATGGAAAATCCATCTTGATCTTATTAATTGTCTCTTTATATAAAATGTTTTTATAAAATGTCAACATCATTGGTTTTATGATACGAATTGTGAGTGTTACATTTATAGTCGTTGAAAAGTGATCACATGATTAGTATAAATATAGGGCTTTAACACATCCAATTTTACTTAGACAAAGGAAGCGATGGCCTCATCTAGTATAATTTCCCCATATGAAGCCCATTTATCGGAGCTCAGAGAAGAGGTGGCATCCTTGGGATTTGCTCTTGAAGAAGACCATGCTGAGCATCATCATGTCATGCTCGAACGGGACCGTCTACAGGAAAATTGGAAGTTGATTGAAATTACCACTCGAGCGATGTTATCCGAGCAACCCCAAAAGTCCATCACCATCGTACACCTTACCCTTAAGTCTTATGCGGCTATTTTAAGGGGTTATGTAACAAATAAATAATACTATGTTTATGTAACAAATAAATAGTACTATGTTCATGTACATTGTTTTTTGATGAAGATGTACATGGGAATCATAGAGAAGGGAAGATCATAAATCCTTTCACAAATGATTGCTCAACCATCTATTTTGGAAAGATTAAAAGATTTTCAAAAGGATGATGTGGGAATTCAAGAAAAAGAGGAAGCTATAGAAAAAGGGAAATACTCAGAGTTTAATGTTAATGATGAAGAAATTGTTTGGTTTGGGAAAAGAATATGTGTTCCATCATGTCCGGAGCTGAAGAATGAACTTTTGGATGATGCACATATTTTAACTTTCTCTATTCACCCAGGGAGCACAATGATGTATCGAATTCTATGAGGAAACTTTTGGTGGGATAATATGAAGAAGGAGATTGCTGAATATACATCAAAGTGCCTGGTGTTCCCGCAAGTGAAGGCATAGGGGCAGAAGTCTAAGGGGATGATGCAACCATAGCCTATACCAGAATGGAAATGGGAGAACATCATCATGGACTTTGTCACTGGACTTCCAAGGACATTCAAAGGCAACAATGAAATCTGGGTTATTGTGGATCGTCTTACAAATACTGAACACTTCATTGCTATTCAGGAGGATTTTTTATTGGATTAACTGGCATGGATATATATCAGGGAAGTGGTAAGGTTTCATGGACTACCACTAACTATTGTGTCTGACCGAGATCTATGATTCACCTTTATGTTTTGGAAGAGTCTTCAACATGCTCTGAATACTGAACTGAACTTCAGTACGGCCTATCAGCCTCAAACTGATGGCCAATCCGAGCGAACTATCCAAACACCTGAGGATATGCTGAGAGCATGCTCAATGGACTTTAAAGGAGGATTGGATCAACATCTTCCTCTGGTTGAGTTCTCTTATAATAATTGTTTCCACTCAGGCATCAAAATGGCACCATATGAAGCCCTTTATGGGAAAAGTTGCAGAACACAGGCGTGTTGGGATGAGGTTGGTGAACATAAGCTGCTTGGACCAAAAATGGTCAAGGAAATGGTGGAGAAGGTGAAAACCATTCATCAACATATCAATGCAGCCCAGAGTCGACAGAAGAGTTATGCTAATAATCATCGACGAGACCATGAGTTTAAAGTTGGAGACATGGTTTTTCTATGCATATCTTCATGGAATAAGGTCATGAGGTTTGGAATGAATGGGAATTTAAGTCCATGGTACATCATCCCCTTCGAGATTCTTGATCGTGTCGGGGTTGTTGCCTATAGACTAGCACTTCCACCTACTATGGCTAATGTACATGATGTCTTTCATGTATCCCTCTTAAGGAAGTACATACTGGACCCTTGACATGTACTCTCTTCTGAGGTGGTATGATTGGAAGATGATCTTTCTTATGAGGAGAAACCAGTGAAGATCATAGATCATAGAGAAAAAGTTCTACGAAATAAGACAATGCCCCTCATCAAGGTGTTGTGGAGTGTAACACCCCAAAATTTCATAGTGTGTTATTTCTTCAAAATAATTCAATAACTTGCACTACACACAACACCGAGTTCAATCACACCATGAATTACCAAAAAAATTCCATTCAAAAGAGGTTATGAATATCATTAACTAAATTTTAAACTTTATATAATCCTTATAATTTTAGAATGCATAGTATGAGTTTCTTACACATAATGCAAGAATAGATTCATTTTCAGTATTGCACTTTTATCAACTTTTAATAGTGAATCCTTTTTTAATACATTATTTTGAACTTTTTGACTAAATGGGGACATCAAAAAATTTAAAAGGAAACATCCCAAGCTACCACGGTACGCTTTCCTTTGAATAATACAGTAGCGTGTGTTGTACGCAACTTCGAGTTCTAACACACCACAACCAATCAAACTAGCCGTTATGAATAGTAATGCCTACCTTTTAAAATTTTAGAAATTTTATCTCTCAAAATGGACTTAATTTTCGTATTCAGAGTATCGAATTTAGCCTAAGGTGAAATTTTGGTACTTTTCGGATAACTTTCATATTTTGATGAATAGTGAAAATTACTAAATTTTAATTAAAAACAACTTTTTTAATCAAAATATTTAATAGTGATAAATTATAAATTTGAGTGGTTTTAAATTATATTTAGAATATATTTTTACCATTTAATATAATGTTGGTCATTGGACATAATTTTACAATTAAACCGAACATAAACAAGTGTCAATCTTTTGATAGTTATTATCTCTTAAAAACACGCTTTTTGTTTTGACATCGGGAATTAATTTTAAATTAATTTCTGCCACTTCTGTGTTTTGAATTTATAAAAATGGATTCCATATTTGGAATCAGGATGTTCATATTGTGTAAATAGGTAACTTTTATTTTTATACATTTTGAATAATTACTGCGGTAAATATTTTATTTACCATGGTTAAGGGTAAATCCGGTAAATAAGGGTTAAAAAATAATATTATAAGAATACTAAATTACCCTAAAACTTGTCCTAGCCCTATTGGTTGATACATTTTCGACCATAGGCATCTTTGGGTCGATTTTGGGACCCCATGGTGCCACTTGTAGGTGATTGGGACACTTTATTTTAATTAAGTTAAAATGAATTCAAAAATGACACAAGCATATATCTTTTAGAAAAACAATTTTTACATAGGGATATATATGTTGGATTTTAGATTATAAATATTCATTAGAAAGATAAAAAGATTTCCTACATAATGATAGTTTATTTATAATTTTTAGACATTAAATAATTTAATTTATTTATGACACAATGATGATGAATTAATTACTATAATAGTGAAAAATTAAAATAATTGATATTATAAATACCAAAATAAATATAATATGAAACTTTTAATGGATTAAACTAATTTTCTATGATAATATGATATATTAGTATTGATTTAATTGACTTTTTTCGAAGTAATCAATCTGTTATGAGTTTCACAAAAATCAACTGTTGAATAGTGTCAAAATTGACATAAAAGAGTTCTTAAAACAAATATTATATTTTTAATTGATATTAAATTCCTAAAAATCTAAGGTTCGGCCAAGAGACTTATATCATGATAGGTTCATCATTAATGGACCACTTGGGGGTCTCTTGGATGTATATAGTAACTTTATTAACCATATTATATAAAAATACAAAGAGACATTGTAAAAGTGAAACTAATTAACATAGAGTTAATACTTAATGATAAGGTTAATATAAACACCCAAAACTGTCTAAATTCTATTGGTTGAGTTTTTTTCTACCCATACCCACCTTAACATTTCAATAATCAACTTTGGAGCCATTAGAAACCGAATATGAATTTATTATAAACTAATATTTCTAGCTTTTCCAAAGGTTCCCCTCACCCCTCTTATAAAAGGTCACTCCTCCTTCTCATTTCTTCACACCTTCAAAACCTTTTGGTTCGGCAAAACTCTGCCCCAGTACTCTCCCAACATCCCCCACTACAACCTAGAGGCCATAGTTTGATCAGAAAGCCAACCTAAGGAGCCCTTTTGATCAAATCAAAAGGAAGAACCCGAAGAAGAGGTAATGATTTCACCACCCTTTTCCAAGTTCCTTTCTTCTTCCACTTCTTCTTCCTTTTTTATTACCATTCTAAAATAATAACTCTAGTATCATATATATACTGTGATGTTATTATAAATATGGTACAACCGTATTCAGTATTCTATCCACCTTTTGAATAACATGTCACCATACGGGCCTTGCTGCACTCTTGGTTACGACACTCCCAGGGGATATGCTTAGGATAACTCTCATTTTCTTTACAAATCAATATGAAGGGTTTATGAGTATATACATACTCAATGGAGACATTTTTATGATTATGGATTATATCCATAAACTATTTAATTTATGTTATGTGTTTTACAAGTTTGGGATTAGGTATTGTTATTCATAATCTAATCTAATGTATGCCATTGTTTAGAAATGGCGCCCAGTAGAAGGAATGAGAACTCTAGAAATGCACATGATACAAAGAGAAAGAAGGATCATATATTTCATGGTCTTAAGCCAGAATTTACAAGAGAAATAGTCTCGCATGTATTATCATCATATGAAGAAATAATATCATGTGTTGATAAGATAAGTAAAGAGTTTACGGAGCCTTATGGATTTGAAGGGAAGCAAGAGAAGAAAAGGATGGAATAGAGAAAGATGTATAAAGGGAATAGGGAAAAGAAGAATTTTCACATATGTGATTACTATGGAAAGAAGCACCCTGGAACATTCCTGAAAGTAATGGTAGTTTGTTATAAGTGTGGAGGAAAATGGCACAAAGTACTTGACTGCAAGGGTATGAAAATGGTTTCAAATGTACAATGATTCATTTTCAAGGAGTTTGGACACTACGCGAACCTATGTCCCAGTCATCAGACTATGCCGCAAATGATGCTATTGGATACTAATCAAGTTATGATATTACCACAGATGAAGAGGAATGATTAGAGTTCTTATGTTGATTATGTCAATTGAGTGTTGTATCAACAATGTACTTGTTATAATAATTATGGAGTATATAAGGATTGTACTACAGTACTATTTCATTAAGGACTTGAGATTGTGTGGAACAAAGAAAAGTGGCTCAATAGCAGGATAAATTTTTGGAAAATATATGGTTGAGAGAATGATAAACCATAATATAGTTCTGATACCGAGGTAGTGATTTTGGAATAATACATGATTGTTTTGGTTAAATTATATTGGATATTCTTGACTACCTTGGAACTGATTAATGATTTGTATATTCCATCATTTTTGGGGTTTAAAACATTTTTGTATTGATGAAGTATATCCATCATTATATATGGAATAAGGGAGCATGAATGTAATCAATAAGAAATATGGTAATTCAGGATGTTTCAGTGTATTAAAAGAATACATGATGAAGGTATTCATATGCTATTACGGGGTAAAAAGGATCTACATTATGTTTACCTTCCTTATAAATGTTGGACTGTGAGTTTGGATGGAAGTATTTTGGATAGTTCTAGTTTAGATTATTTTGGATTTCCATAAAAGGACAACCCGGAGGTCGGGCGGCAACCCATCGCGTCCGGCAAGGCTGCGAGACTTGAACCCGCAACCAAAGGGCGACAAGGGTGTTTCATCTACCATTGGCCCACGAGATTTCCTGGATTAAATAATGTAGTTTTTTTAAAAAATCTGGTAGATGAATTATAAATTCATTTATTTTGGGACCCTGTACGAATAGTATAAATAGAATTTTTTTTACGTTCTATTATCTTTTAGAGTGAAAGACGAGTTTGTGGTAGAAATTTATTATTGGATAAAACTCTAATTATAAAGTAAGTATATCTCTTTATGATCTTAGCAAATCTCATAAATAAATTCCTCAACATCAATAAAAGGAACATAGAACAAAAATTTTGTCCTAGATGGTACCTTAAATCATCACTAATTTATGGCTTTGGGATTGTTGGCCTTTTCATAACCATGTTCTCTACCACTCTCCATCAGATAATTGATGGTTATATTTCTCTTCCATATCCATATTTTCCAATATGGAACCCTAGTATGTGTTATTTTCGGTAATCTTCATACTTTCCACTCTTTATTTTAAATAGAGGCCTCATTAATTCATTTTTCGATGTGGGATTTAAACTAAGATATTTTCAAACGTCAAAAATGTGTTATCCCAATACCCTATGTTTTGTTGAACCGATGGTATTTCAAACCATCATAGATTGATGAGTTTAAGGACCTCAATTTTATACTTGTTTGTGATTTATGACCTCAATCACTACCTATAAATATTTACGTTTTTCCTCCAATTATATGTCTCTAATTTCCACCAATGTTCTCCTGATCGAGATCATAATTTGGTGGTGACCCTTTCATTTCACTTTTCCTCATATTAAGACTAAATTTTAGTAACCCAATTTCTGATGTGGGTTTTCCCAAAAATATATTTTATATTTTCAACCTTTTATTTTTGAATTACAGTTTCAAATTGCGAGGACGCAATTTATTGAAGGAGGGGAGAATGTAACACAACAAAATTTCATAGTGTGTTATTTCTTCAAAATAATTCAATAACATGAACTACACGCAACACCGAGTTCAATCACACCATGACTTAACAAAAAAAAGCCATTCAAAAGAGGTTATGAATAGTATTAACTCAATTTTAAACTTTATATAATCCTTATAATTTTAGAATCCATAGTACGAGTTTCTTACACATAATGCAAGAACAGATTCATTTTCAGTATTGCACTTTTATCAACTGATAATAGTGAAAACTTTTTTAATACATCATTTTAAACTTTTTGACTAAATGGGGACGTCAAAAAAATTAAAATGAAACATCCCAAGCTTCCACGGTATGCTTTTTCTTTTGAATAATACAGTAGCGTGTGTTGTACGCAACTTCGAGTTCTAACACACCACAACCAATCAAACTAGCCGTTATGAATAGTAATACCTACCTTTTAAAATTTTATAAATTTTATCTCTCAAAATGGACTTCATTTTTGTATTCGGGGTATCGAATTTATCCTAAGGTGAAATTTTGATACTTTTCAGATAACTTTCATATTTTGACGAGTAGTGAAAATTACTAAATTTTAATTAAAAACAACTTTTTTAATAAAAATAATTAATAGCGATAAATTATAAATTTGAGTGGTTTTAAAGTATATTTAGAATATATTTTTACCATTTAATATAATTTTGGTCATTGGACATAATTTTACAATTATACCGAACATAAACAAGTGTCAATCTTTTGATAGTTATTATCTCTTAAAAACACGCTTTTTGTTTTGACAGCAGGAATTAATTTTAAATTAATTTCTGCCACTTCTTTGTTTTGAATTTATAAAAATGGATTCCATATTTGGAATCAGGATGTTCAAATTGTGTAAATAGGTAAATTTTATTTTTAGAAATTTTGAATAATTACTGCGGTAAATATTTTATTTACCATGGTTAAGGGTAAATCCGGTAAATAAGGGTTAAAAATAATATAATAATAATACTAAATTACCCTAAAACGTGTCCTAGCCTTATTGGTTGATACATGTCCGACCATAGTCATCTTTGGGTCGATTGTGGGACCCCATGGTGCCACTTGTAGGTGATTGGGACACATTATTTTAATTAAGTTAAAATGAATTAAAAAATGACACAAGCATATATCTTTTAGAAAAACAATTTTAACATAGGGTTATATATGTTAGATTTTAGATTATAAATATTCATTAGAAATATAATGAGATTTACTACATAATTATAGTTTATTTTTAATTTTTAGACATTAAATAATTTAATTTATTTATGACACAATGATGATGAATTAATTACTATAATAGTGAAAAATTAAAATAATTGATATTATAAATACCCAAATAAATATAATATGAAACTTTTAATGGATTAAAAAAAATTTCTAGGATAATATGATATATTATGATTGATTTAATTGACTTTTTTCTAAGTAATCAATCTTTTATGAGTTTCACAAAAATCAACTATTGAATAGTGTCAAAATTGACATAAAAGAGTTCTTAAAATAAATATTATATTATTAATTGATATTAAATTCCTAAAAATCTACGGTTCGGCCAAGAGACTTATATCATGATAGGTTAATCATTAATGGACCACTTGGGGGTCTCTTGGATGTATATAGTAACATTATTAACCATATTATATAAAAATACAAAGAGACATTGTAAAAGTGAAACTAATTAACTTAGAGTTAATACTTAAAGATAAGGTTAATATAAGCACACAAACCTGTATAAATTCTATTGGTTGAGTTTTTTTTGATCCATCCCCACCTTAAAATTTAAATAATCAACTTTGTATCCATTAGTAACCGAATATTAATTTATTATAAACTAATATTTCTAGATTTTCCAAAGGTTCCCCTCACCCCTATTATAAATGGTCACTCCTCCTTATCATTTCTTCACACCTTCAAAACCTTTTGGTACGGAAAAACTCTGCCCAAATACTCTCCCAACTTCCCCCACTACAACCTAGAGTACTTAGTTTGATCATAAAGCCAACCTAAGGAGCCCCTTTGATCAAATCAAAAGGAAGAACCCGAAGAAGAGGTAATGATTTCACCTCCCTTTTCCAAGTTCCTTTCTTCTTGCACTTCTTCTTCCTTTGTTATTACCATTATAAAATAATAACTCTAGTATAATATATATACTGTGATGTTATTATAAATATGGTACAACCATATTTAGTATTCTATCCACCTTTTGAATAACATGTCACCATACGTGCGTACGTACGGCTTACCGTCTCCACGTCGTGGTGTAATTGTTATTCAATATATTATTATTTTGATGGGTATAATAATGATATGTAACTCATGTAAATAATAAATATAACATGTTAATGATTCTGTATATATGATATAAGAACCATTTATATATTATTTCAAAAGAATTATTTTGTCGCTCGTGCGTACGTACGGACTACCGTCTCCACGAACGCGATGAGATTCATTATCCATCATATCCATTCAAGTATAATTATCATTTGATGATTTAAAAATGATGTTTAAGGACTTGATATAATTCTGGATATGAATAATATACATCCTATCCATTACAAACATGGCTAACGTAACAAAACATATAAAAGAAAACAAGTAAGTTAACACCCGAAACAACGATAATACTAAGATATTATTATCAAATCAATATTAAAAGATCATATATGATATCATATTAATGTATATGATTATTTTATAATTTAATAACAATTATTTCACCAATATACAGGAGGTTAACCTACCCCATCCAAGGAAATGTACATGGTATGGGGTTTTCATCTCACTCCTTATTCCCGTGAGATTCATGCCATATTGCCACCATTACCTTTTGTGTGGTGTATGTACTGCCCATAATTATATTCTTTGTGTAATACACTCTAATTTATGTGTATTTACATTTTCATTGTATGATACCTCTTTCATGGGTTGTATGTTTCATAAGTTACCAAATTGGTAAGGGTTATTTCAGAATCTCTTCATTATCCGAGGTTGTTTATACGTAATAATCTACTGGGATCTCTTTATCATCCACATCCATGTTTCTTAAAAATGTATCTCAAAACATTTTTACAATTTACAATAATATGGGTTAAAGTCATTTATACCATTTTTTTACATTTTATTAATGTTTTATAAAGGAATATTTCCGTCATTTTCCAGACAAGGTTTTTTCTAACCTTTTCGACAGAATTAAGGTAAGAATGTTTTTTTTAACTTATATGGCGGGTGCTGTTATTTTCCACCATTATAAAATCGTCGAATCTTCCCTTACAATATTATAATAATATTTTCAAATTGAATGTATTATTTTATAATTATGTTACTTTTAAAATGATTTAAAAAAAATATATTTTTCTAAAATAGTCTTGATTTCCTCTATGTCAACATCCTTTGATGGATTTTAAGCTTATTTGAAGACGATTTATTATAATACAAAACATCCATTTTTTATTGAAGGTTTTGTGATATTTTTGACTGTGTATAAGTTATTCTTATGTCACTCATGGTTTTTGTTTAAAGTATTGACATTTCATAAGTTATTTGTAATCTGAATGTTTATGTTATATTTCAACCTTTCATTCAGATAAATGTGTTAGACAAGTATGTTCCGAGTTGGGGGCCGGTAAAAGTAAGCCCTCCGTTTTGGTCTCCGGTTATTAGAGGAACTCCGGTTTGGTCTCCGGTTATTAGAGGAACTCCGGGTTGGTGTCCGGTTATTAGAGGCACTCCGGGTTGGTGTCCGGTTATTAGAGGCACTCCGGGTTGAGATCCGGTTATAGTTAGCCCCAAGGTCATGGGACGAGGCCTTGAAAAAGAAATTAAAGTTCAGCATTATGCATTACATCATTATGAAAGTGGTTATTGATTTTTCATGTGATTATTAGATTAGTAGAATATCCATGTGAATAAGTAAATGGAATTATTTCATTTTATTTATGCCATACTATGTTGAAAATTAAGTTTGAAAGGCTTTTGTTTTAGTTATACGTTGATTTAAATGTTTATTCTTATTTATGAAAGTTTCCTCTATATTGTTATCCTTACTGGGAATTTGAGCTCACCCCTTTTCTATGTTTTATTTTTCCCAGGATGTGAAGAAGTAAGTTATGAATGACCTGCAGGGATAGTATGTGGGGATATGAGTGTGGAATATGGTGACTATGTTGTTGTAGTATTTTTCCACTTTATGATGTAATAATTTATGAATATATCTAGTGTTTCCAAGGCTACTAAACCAATCGGTCTTTTGAGATTTGATCTTTCTTGTGATCATTCCAATGTTATTTAATAACGCACCGACCCTGGGTAACTAGGGTCGGGGCGTTACATGGAGAATCAACATGTTTTAAGAAGTGACTTGGGAATCAGAAGAAGTGATGAAGCAAAGTTACCCACACCTGTTTTAGTGTGGGAAAAGGAAAATTTCCAGGGAGAAATTTCTTAAGGGGGGAATATTGAAATGACCCAATGTTTCATTAACGGAAAATCCCCCTTGATCTTATTAAATGTCTCTTTATATAAAATGTTTTTATAAATTGTCAACTTCATCGGTTTTATGATAAGAATTGTGACCATTACATTTATTGTCGTTGCATAGTGATCACATGATTAGTATAAATCTAGGGCTTTAACATATCCAATTTTACTTAGACAAAGGAAGCGATGGCCTCATCCAGTAGAATTGCCCCATATGAAGCCCTTTTGTCGATGCTCAGAAAAGATGTGGCATCCTTGGGCTTTGCTCTTGACCAAGCCCAAGCTGATCTTCATCATGTCAAGCTCGAACGAGACCGTCTATGGGAAAAATGGAAGTTGATAGAAATTACCAGTCGAGCGATGTTATCCGAGCCACCCCAAGAGTCTGTCACCATCACACACCTTACCCTTAGGTCTTATGCGGCTATTTTAAGGGGTTATGTAACAAATAAATAGTACTATGTTCATGTACATTAGTTTTTTTATATAATAATAAATATACTTTTTTGTCATTATTGATACATTGTAAATATTTTTTAATGTACAAATGGAGTTTTTAATTATTATTTAATTAAGAAATCTATTTTATTAAATTAAGGTATTTTTGAATTAAATAATATTTTAATAAAATATTATTATTATTAGATTAATTTTATTATATATAAATGATCATATAATTGTATGAATACAATTATAAATTTTATTAAGGTTTGAAATCCATTTTTGTCAAAACCCGTGAATTTTCGATAAATGTCGGTTTTTATTTTAAAAGTGAAAAATAACATATTTAGAAAATTATTTAGATAAAAAAAATGTTATTTTTGGAATCAGGACGTCGAAATTATCCAACAGTGAATTTTTCATAATTTTCTGAGACAGTCAAATTTTTGAGTAAAAATTATATACCGTTTAAATATATAATGTGTTTTATGACATCATAATGACCCAATAGTGATGTAATATAAAACTATAATCTTTATATTCGGCCAATATATGTTTTACCATTAAAATAATGTTATTTTGGGTTGGTTTGGATAACTTTTCAAAGCATTAATGGACACCTCAAGACTTATTAAACACCTTGTCTTTTTAAATTAATTTCCATGGGAGTGTGACTCACCTCCAAATAAGAAAACCTATTTTTTTAAGAAGTTCGGATTTTTCATTATAAAATAATGTTTTCTTCTTACATTTTCCAAAAACCATGGGCAAAAACCATGGGATGGTTTGTGTTTTGGATTAATTTAATATAAGGGGTCCCAAACATAAATAATAAATATTTCCCCCACCTTTCCTATATAAACCCACCCAAGCTCCAACTCCCTCCTCACTCAAAGCCTTTGGAGTTCGTCCAAACACTTCCCTAATCTCTCTAGAATCCTCCCAAGGTGCCCCAAGCTCCCAAGAAGCCTCTAACAAGCCTCTCTCTATTCTTTTGAAGCACACTTCCAAGTAAGGGTTTTTCTTCCTTTCTCATTTTTTGTCTAATTTTCTTTAAGTTATTTTTCCCTTTTTTTCAATTATGAATGTTGGGGTATGGTTAAACACCTCCCTCATACATTCCTATTTATTTTTGAATGATCTTAGATCCCTTTATCTCTCAATAAATGCCTCCCATGTACACCCGTTACTATGCCGAAATTCCGAAAGGAACTTCGCTCTCCTATTTTACATTCAAGCGATACTTTTGTATTGTGAATATAAATTCCACTAAAAATGTTGGGATAGTTATATATATGACCTCCTTACTGTCAATTACATGTAAATATGATGAGGAACCCCTTTCTCTCTCATCAACCATTTTTATGAATTCTTATGTCAAGCTGTTATGCTGCCGAAATCGCACCGATTTTCTAAGACAATGTCATTGTATAGTGAATACCATACCCATTTCTCCATCAAGGGAATTAAAATTTATGAAAAATTACTTATTGATTATAAAGGTTCATGTATGAATTCCACATTCCTTTATCATGGAATAAATGATTATGTTTTATGAATCCATGTTTTATGATCCATGTGGCACACTTATGCATGAAATGAAATGTTTAAGAAGGGTGTGCCCTTATAGAGGTCCAATGCATTGGGTAAAGTATAGTATCATGATACGTCATGTCCAATGAGTTTTGACTCATGGTAATTCAACTGCAATGAGGTTTTACTCATGCTTTATGTGCAATGAGGATTTCCTCATGCTCCATGTGCAATGGGCCTTGGCTCATGCTAATTCTATGTTAAGTATTGTTGCCACATTACCATGTTATGATTATCATGATTTATCATACCTTTATGTTCATGTTTCGCTTGTGATCTATCGATATGCCTAATGTCTAACATGTATTGTACTCCTCATGTTATTCCATGTGTATTTCCTTACTGGGATTTATAGCTCACCCCTTTCTTATCCATGTCCTCAGGTTATCCCATGAAATGATACGTACGAGGTAATGTAGTGGTCATGTAAAGGAAGTTTTCAATAAAGATGTTGTATTTCGTGTTTTAAGTTTTTATGTAATGATACTAATCCCCAAAGACCATAAACCTCTCGATCTTCTTTGTTGTATCAAAAGTGGTTTTATGTAATAAATCATGTTTATGATGTAATAAAAAGTTGGGTTGTCAAATTACTCATGTTTAGCCAATGCTTTATTTGATTCTGGATCATCAAATTGTTTCATGTCTTCCCAGTTTTCTAGGAAAATTAGATATTTCCAATTTAATTTAACATGGGAGTTTTCAGTCAAAACTCCTAATGGAGGTATCATTGCAACAATGTTTTGTGAATCAGTCCCCATTAGAGCACATAACTGTTCTTTATATACTGATCTCATCATCATACCCATGATTGAATTTGATATAATAATCGGTATGGATTGGATTTCGGACCATGATGTGACGATATATTGTAAAAAGAAAGATGTTACTATTTTTGATGATGATAAGAAGGAACAACTTATCTTTAGAGCATAATCTTCACCACCTAATTCTTATCTTGATCCACCATAGTAGCTCAACTAAATTCAATTATCAAGGAGGAAGAGAATGAAATAACTATGGTTGAGTAAAGTAATGTTCAAATAGAGGATGTAACTATTGTAAAATAATACGTAGATGTGATTTCGGAATATTTACCTAGACATCCTCAAGAAAGAGAAATTGAGTTTTCCATTGATTTAATTCCTGGTCCAAGGTCTTTATCGAAGACCCCTTATAGAATGGAAATTGTGTAATTAGTTGAACTAAAGAAACAACTAGAGGAATTGAGTAATAAGGGATTTATTCACCCTAGTGTTTCTCCATGGGGAGTCCTTGTCCTTTTTGTAAAGAAGAAAGATGAATCTATGAGGTTATGTATCAGATACATGGAAATAAATGCTATAACAATAAAGAACAAGTATCCCCTACCACTCATTGATGATTTATTTGACCAACTGCATGGAGATCAATACATTTCAAAGATTTACCTTTTATCTGGATACCATCAGTTGTGTGTGCAGAAGGAAGACATTCCGAAGACAACATTTCAAACTAGGTATGGGCATTACGAGTTTACAGTAATGCCTTTTGGATTGACTAATGCACCCTATGTATTCAAGGATGTAATGAATAGAGTTTTCAAGGAATTTCTCGATGATTTTATGGTGGTATTTATTGATGATATCTTGGTATACCTCAAAACCAACGAGGATCCGGAAAATCACTTGTGCATTATCCTGAAGACTCTTAGAATACATGAATTATATGGGAAGTTTATCAAGTTTGAATTCTGGTTTCAAGAGATTTATTTTCCTCGACATATTGTCTCTAAGGATGGAATCTATATTGATCCTTCTAAGACAAGAGCAATCCAAGAATGGACAACACCAATGAGTATAACTGAGGTATGCAGTTTTATTGTCTTAGTAGGTTATTATCGACGTTTTGTCTAGAACTTTGCCCATTTGGATAACCCATTAACAAAACTCACTCGTAAAAGGGTTAAATTTGTTTGGAAAAAAGAGTGTGAAGAATGTCTTGAAAAACATAAGAAAAGAATATTAAATGCTCCTATATTGACTCTACCATCAGAGAATGATGGGTTCGTTATTTATAGTGATGAATCCATGAAAGGACATGGTTGTGTCCTTATGCAGAATGATAGAGTTATTTTCTATGCATCATGATAACTGAATGTTCAAGAGAAAAACTACCCTACTCAGGATCTCTAGTTAGCTTCTATGATCATTTCTTTGAAGATATGGAGACATTATCTCTATGGTGAAAAATGTGAGATATATACCGATCACTAGAGTTTGATGTATATTTTATCACAAAAAGAACTCTACATGAGGCAAATGAGATTTCTCAAATTACTCAAGGATTATGATTTCACAATACACTACCACCCAAGGATGGAAAATAAGGTGGCATATGCTTTGTGCAGAAATGATCATGGAGTTTAGAACAAGATGAGAGTTGAAAATGATCCTATATACATGGATCTAGTAAAGATGGATATGGGAATCACCATGGAAGGTGAAACCTCAATACTTTTTCAAATGGTTTCCAAAACATCTTTACTAGAAAGGATAAAGAGTTTTGAGACCAATGATAAAGTTTTTAACAAGAAGATTAACGCTATGAATGATTGTAGATTGAGTGACATTGTGTATGAAGATGTAATTTTGAAATTTGGGAAAGACATTGTGTTCCCGGTATACCTGATTTAAAAATGGAATTGTTAGACGATGATCATATTTTCAATTTCTCTATACATCCTTGGAGCACAAAAATGTATAGTGATTTGAAGGAACATTTTTGGTGGGACAACATGAAGAGGGAGATTTCTGATTTTGTGTCAAGATGTATGGTTTGTCAATAAGTGAAAGCTGGAAGGAAACAGCCTAGAAGATTCATGAAACCTCTTCTCATACCTGAGGGGAAATGAGATAATATTATGAGGGACATTATCGTGGGACTACCAAAGACTCCAAGAAGGAATGGTTAAATATCGGTAACTGTGGATCGTCTTACCAAGTCTGAACATTTTCTTGCTATAACAGAAGATCTACCACATGAACGTCAAGCAAGAATATATATTAATGAAGTTGTGATACTTCATGGAGTACCCATATCAATTTTTTCTGATCGTGATCCTCATTTTACTTCATAATTCTGGAAGAGTCTTTAGAAGTCTTTACATACTGAAATTCGTTTGAGCACTGCATACGACCCTCAAACAGATGGAAAATCAGAACATACTATTCAAACCTTAGAAGACATGTTGAGATAATGCTAACTTGAATTTCAGGGTATGTGGGATCAATATTTACCTCTGGGGGAATTGTTTTATAATAATAGCTTCTATTCAAGTATTAAGATGGAACCATATGATGAGTTATATGGAAAGAGATATCGCGCACCAACCTGTTGGGATAACATTGGTGAAAGAAAACATGTAGGCCTAGAACTGGTGGAGGAAATGATATAAAAGGTGAAGGTAATCCAAAACCACATCAAAGAAGATCAAAGTAGGCAGAAGAGCTATACCGATAACCGAAGGAAGGATTTTGAATTTCAGGTAGGAGATCATGTTTTCTTGAAGGTATCTCTATGGAAGGGAGTTATACGTTTCGGTAAGAAAGTTAAATTGAGTCACATATATTTCGGACATTATGAAATTCTAGAACAAATTGGGGTTGTAGCTTACCATTTGGCAATGTCACAAAGTCTCTCCAAAGTTCACGATGTGTTCCACATATCACTGTTAAGGAAATACATGCCTGAACCAAGGCATGTTTTCACCTATGATGAATTTGAACTAGAACCCGATCTGTCTTATTGCGAAGAGCCCATTAGAATTCTTGATACGAGAGAACTAGTACTAAGAAACTGGACGACTTGTCTGGTAAATGTTAGATGGAGAAACCATAAGATGGAAGAGGCAACGTGAGAACCCATGGAACTTATGATGAAGAACCACTCAAGTCTTTTCATGCCTTAGAATTCTAGATATTTTGAGGATGAAATTATTTGAAGGAGGGGAGAATGTAACACCCTAAGCTTCCACATTACGCTCTCTTTGAATAATACAGTATCGTGTGTTGTACGCAACTTTGAGTTCTAACACACACCACAACCAATCAAACTAGATGTTATGAATAGTAATACCCTCTTTTCAAAATATTATAAATTTTATCTTTAAAAATGGATTCATTTTTGGATTCGGAATATCGAAATTATCCTAGGTTGATTGTTTGGTATTTTTCTGAAAACGATCAATTTTTTATGAATAGTGAAAAAACACTAAGTTACAGTTTAAAAACTTATTTTTATTTAAATAATTATTTTTATTATTTAAATTTATGTTAGGGAAAAATAGATACATAATAACTATATAAGTTCAATGTAATCCATTGGATTCAGTTTATAATAATTTTAGATATATAAAAATTTTATTGAACTTTTCACCGTCTTTAACCCATCTCATAAGAGAATTTACAAATTCACACAAAACATAATTTTACCACTTCTGTGAGTATAATTTCAAAAATCCGTGACACACGGTTAATATCAAGGAGTAAAATGTGTTTCATGAAGATTAAAAATAATTTTTGGTGAATAGTAACTTTTTACTTTTATTTACCATGGTGAAAAGTAAATTGGGTAATTAAGGTTAAAATGATATTATTATTACCCTAACGCATGTCCTAATTCTATTGGATAAGTATAATTCGACCAAAAAAACCTTAGGAATAAAATATGAACCTCTTTGGTTCACTTGTATTTGATTAGGACATTTATTATTATTTAATTCAAAGAAGAGTTAAAGTAGTTAAAATCAAAGTTTAAAAACTAATTTTTTTTAATATAGGGTTATACATAAGATCAATTAGATTATAAATATTCATTAGGAATCTAAAAATATTTCTAACATAATTTTACTTTATTTATAATTTTTAAACATTAAATAATTTAATTTGTGTATGACACAATGGTGATGAAGTAATAACCTAATTAATGAAATATTAAAATAATTGATATTATAAATAACCAAATAATGGTAATTTGAGACTTTTTATGAATTTAACTACTTTACTAGGTTAATATGACATGCTATTATTGCTTAAATGAACTTGTTTCAAATTAATAATGTTTTCATGACTTTTAAAAAAATCAATTATTAAAGTGTCAAAATTGACATAAATGAGTATTTAAAACAAATATTATATTATTAATTGATATTCTATTCCTAAAAATCAATGTTTCTTCCAAATTACATAGATAAGGTTCTATATTTTAATAATTAACCACTTGGGGTTTTCTTGGCTTGTTATAGTAAGTTTATTAACCATATAATATAAAAATACAAAGAGACATGGTAAATGTTAAACTATTTAACTAAGAGTTAAATATAAATGAAACGGTTAATATAGTGAACCAAACCTATCTAAATTATATTGGTTGAAAGTATATCGACCCATACCCACCTTAGACATTAAATAATCCACTTTGGAGCCATTAGAAACCGAATATTAATTTATTCTAAAATAATATTTCTATCTTATCCAAAGGTGGCCCACAACCCCTCTTATAAATGGGAACTCCCCCTTATCTCAAATTAATACCTTCAAATACTTTTGTATCATCCAAACCCTTCACATATATTCTCTAAACTTTCCTCACTTAATCCTATAAGCCTTAGTTTGATAAAAAATCCAACCTAAGGAGCCCTTTTTATCAAATCAAATGGAAGAACCTGAAGACTAGGTAATGATTTCACCACCCTCTATCATGTTCCTTTCTTATTAAACTTCTTATATCTTTGTGATTTCCATTATAAAATCTTAAATCCATTATTTTCTATATACTATTATGTTATTATAAATATGGTACAACCATATTCACTATTCTATCAATTCATTGAATGACCAGTCACCATACGTGCTTATGTATGACCTACAGTCTCCACGCCGTGGTGTAATTGTTAATCAATACATTATTATTTGGATGGGTATAATAATGATGTGTAATTCATGTAAATAAGAAATATAACATGATAATTATTCTGTATATATGATATAACATCCAATTATATATTATTTTAATATCAAAAGAATGATATTGTCGCTCGTGCCTACGTACGGACTACCGTCTCCCCGAACGCGGTGTGATTCATTCCCCATCATATCCATTCAAGTCTAATTCTCATTTTATGATTAAAAATAATGCTTAATGACTTTAAATACTTCTGTATATTAATAATATTCAACTAATCTATAACAAACATGGCTTATGTAACAAAACAAATAAAAGAAAATAGTAAGTTAACACCCGAAACGACGATAATACTAAGATATTATTAACAAAGAAATGTTAAAAGATCACATATGATATCATATTAATGTATATGAATCTTCTATAATTTAATTACAATTATTTAACCATTTTAAAGGATGTTAAACTACCTTCAACCAAGTAAAAGTACAAGGTAACTGTTTATTTTACAATCTCTTCATTATCCGAGGATGTTTATACGTAATTATCTACTGGGACCTCTTTATCATCCCCATCCATGTTTTTTTTAAATGTCTCTCAAAAAATTCTTAAAATTTTATATACTATGGGTTAAATTAAATTATACCGTTTTTTGAATTTTTATAATATGTTTATAATGGAATCATTCCGTCATTTTCCAAACAAGGTATTTTCAAACCTTTTCGACAGAATTAAGGTAAGAATGTCTTTTATAACTTATACGGAGAGTGTGGCTATTTTACACCATTATGAAATCGTCTAAGCTTCCCTTTCAAGATTATAAGTATACTTTCATGTAAATATTTTATTTTATAATTATGTGACTTTTAAATGATTTAAAAAAAGAAATTTCTCTCAAATAGTTTTGATTTCATCTATGTCAACATCCTTTGATGGATTTTAAGCTTATTTGAAGTTGATTTATTATGATACAAAACTTCCATATTGTGTTGAAGGTTTTGTGTTATGTTTGACTGTGGATGTGTTATTTTTATACCATTAATGGTTTATTGTGAAATTATTGACATTTCGTTTGTTAGTTTTAATACGAATGTTTTTGTTATGTTTAAACCTATTCATATGAATAATGCATTGGACTTAATAAGTGACGAGTGGATCCCACTATAGCTCCTAGATGCATCTGTAGGTCTCATGAGACAAATTACTATCTTGGAACAAGGCCTTGACAAAATATTATTTTTAGTCATGGAACAAGGCTTTGAGTATGTGGTTATGAAAGTCTGGAATTATGAATTCCATCATTATGAAAGTGGTTATTGATATTGCATGTGATTATTCGACTAGTAGAAAATCCAAGTGAATAAGTAAATGGAATTATTTCAATTTATTTCTGCCATATTTTATTAAAGTTCATGATTAAAAGGATTTTGTTTTAGTTATACAATGCCTTCAATGTTTATGCATATTTCTGAATTTTTTCGCTATATTGTTATCTTTACTGGGCATTTGAGCTCACCCATTTCTATGTTTTATTTTTCCCAGGATGTGAAGAAGTATTTTATGAATAAACTGAAGGGATAGTATGAGGGGATATGAGTGTGGTCTATGGAGACAATATGTTGTTGTAGTTTTTTACATTATAATATAATGTAAACTTTATGAATGTATCTGGTGATTCCAATACTACTAAACTAATCGGTCTTTTGAGACTTAATATTTTGTGATCATTCCGATGTTATGTAATAAGGCACCGACACTGGGTAACAGGGGTCGGTGCGTTACAATTTTTCCTCAAGACTATGAATTTTCCAAATTAATGTGGCCTAAATTGTAATAATGGCATATGAGTTTGAAAAAATTCACCTTACATCACTTTCAATGTCATAAATAGTGTATTTATCTAATAATTTGAATATATGGTATTTTATCATATTTCACTATCATAAAAAATTCATGAATTTCAAAAAAATCTAAAAATTTCACCCTGACCATTTTTTGATCTGTAGAATTCAAAAATGAAATCCATTTTAAGCAAATAATTTTCTATGTAATATTAATTTAATTTATAAATAAAATCATACATTATTCAAAAATCTAAAATTTTAATTCTATAACTACTTTTATACCACATTGAAAAATTAACCAAGATGAAATTATCATTAATCCTAAATAATATATAATAATAAAATTTACTATTCATTAGGGTCATATTACTATGCATAAGGGTATGTTACTATTCACAAAAAATTAAACTTGTTCTATTAGACTCGAAATAACTTACAGATCACAAATGAAGCTGAATGTTTCAATAAATTCAAAACATATAAGCAGAAAAATTATAATTAATGGCTATTTATAAATATCTACTTAAAAAAATGTTTCATGCATTTAATTTTTTTTATAATATTGGATGTTACATTTTTTCCACCTTTAGAAAATTACTTCCTCATAATTTTTTAACTTATTAAAAAAGTGAGGGTACCTTGATCAGGGTGTCCACCTAGCTTAATCATCATATTTCTCACATAAATCAAAGTTATATTCATTGAAACAATGATTCAAATAGCCTTAAAAATCAATGGATTCATTTATCCAAACACACATTGTATAACTCACATCATATGGGAGTTCACAGAAAAATAGTTTCAGAAAATATTCATGTATGACATATAATTTCAAAACATCTAATAAAACATGATTTTTATAATATAGTCAGAACGAGTTTTTGTTGAAACATTCTATAAATGGTTCTTTTAAAATACCATAATTATGTGTTGAAAGTATATAATGTAAAATAAAATATAAATAGGTTGTGCAAGGGTCTCTCTTTTTAGCACCATTTTCAAAATCATAATATTCTTCAAAATCTTGTGATGAGGCAAAATATTTTAAAATTCCTTGATAATATTTATCATTATTGAAAATATGAGAATATTGAGATAATATTATATGACTAAATGGAACCCATGATCCACGATGATATTGAGGTATAGTGGAGGTATTAGATATCTCAAACAATGTCTTCCAAGTGAGTTGTATGTTTGAAAATGTTTTAGAATTGTCTTGAAATGTCTATGCAATAATTATTACAAGCATGTCATCAAGAAGAGATAGAAATGTAATTTGAGATCCTTCTCCTCCAATTTTTTAATGACTTTACTTGATCTGAAAACTTATTGAAAAAGTATTTGACCTATATAATATACATAGAGAATAACCATATGTTAAACGAAAACACATAATACCTATAGTTGTCTAAACCTTTCCTTGGATAAAAACTATAAGAACACAACCTTATTTCATTACATAATCAAGAATTTAGTAAACAAATCACTTCCCTTAAAATTTATAATCTTTTAATGTTTATCACTTCAGAGAATGAAGACATAATACATTCATAAAATTACTCTTTAATATAGAGTGGATACCATAAAAACAGTATTAATTTCTTCAATAATATAAGACATTTAAAATAAAATAAGATTTCTTTGATAGTTATTAATTTTTTGAACATGGATTCATTAATTTTCATAAACATCCTTATAACCTATGAAAATCATTTAACAACCTGGGATGATCACAATCATCTCATTATGTGATATAAAAAATAAGGAAAGAACACATGAGGTGATGAATACTAGTAACATATGAAATCATGTTCAAAAGACATACTTATCACCCATATATACATACATTGGGAAACATGATACATCCAAAAGATTCCCAAAAAACATATTATAAAAAAATAACTATAAATATATCTTGGCGAATTAATTACAAAATATTATAACCCTCTCGGCTACCTTATAATTTGTAACCTTCGCAGCTACCATAATATTTGTGAAAGTATTACAGTTTCCCTTGGCATAACCAAATGACCAACCTCAAAATTACTTATACCTAATGAATTGGAAGGATATAAAGATCCCATAAGTAGTATTAAAAAATTTCCATGTACCAGAACATAATCATATAACATGAAAAAGTTCATAATAACATTGCTATTAAATTTTGTTAAACAAAATTTTAGAAGGCAATTTTAAAATAAAAGCCCCTTAAAAATATCCTATAATTCATGTGAGTCATAATAGAGTGGATGGAATTTGTATATAATCTATAAATACAAAAAATTAAACATAATATAAACATAACCCATCACATATAAAATATTTAATACCACATACATAACTATGTAAAAATTTAACCCAATGAATAAAGATTTATTTAAGAATTCCCTTACCTCTGGACTGGCATATTTAAAACTTGATTAAAACTATAGTATAATTGGTAAAAGTGTGATATTAATATTTTAAAGGAACAAATCCATAATTATAATACATTATATGATCATTTAATTAATTTATTTCACCCATTAATTGTTAGTATTTGTTTCCATGTATTGTTTTTGGTGCGTTCTTTACATGATTTCCATGATCATTTCATGATGGATATTCTTGTCGATTGGAAGTGAAAATTCATAATTGGAATGGAGTGGTATTAAAATATTTCCAAAAATATAAATTAATCTATTTAACATGTTTAATTCTCTTATTATTATGATTCATGAGTTAAATCATTAATGATATTTAGTTTGGTTGTTTTGGCGGTTCTCCGATTGCAATGAACTCATATAATTTTTTAGTTTGATAACATGTGTGAAAAATGATTTTAGAACCTTATATAAGTTATAATATATAAAATATAATCTAGTTCAATGAAAAAAATTGTTTCTTGACAAGTATTTATGGATGTAATGAAAATTGAAATCACATCATCCACAATGTCGGAAAATCGACACATCAGGGACAATGTTTTAATTTCTTGAAAAAGAGGGAGAGGATAAGAATTATTATGGTAAGTCTTACATAAACATGATGAAATAAAAAAATATGTAATATAATTGATAATTAATTCTTCTAGGATAGGGGGAGGTGATGAAATAAGAAGCATTGAAATGAAAATGAAAAGAAAATAATGAAAACAAAAGAGGATGTTTACCTCGTGATCTCTTTATCATGAGATCCTTCTTAAGGATTTTGATTTTGGAGTTTTGGTGAGAACAGAAGCTGTAGGATGTGTGGAAGAACCGTGGTATGAGTATTTTCTCTAACATAATAAAGGATCAAGTATTTAGATATGTGCGTGGAAGAGGGGAATGAGGGTGGTATTTACAGTAGAGGAGAGGAGGTAGTTTACATTATTTTAATCTTTTTTATAATATTTTTTCTCAGGACTATGAATAGTCTTGATTTGGGTGACCCAAAATAGTAATAATGGCATGAGAGTTCTAAATAAGTGTCATTACATCACATATGATGCCATGAATAGTGTATTTAATTGATAATCTGACTATACGATATTTTAAAGTACTTCACTATTCATATAAAATTCATGAATTTTAAAAAAATCTCAAATATTCATCCTAGAAATTTTTTGACATGTTGAATTGACAAATGAACACAATTTTTTGAATATAATTTTCAAAAAATTATTAATTTAATTTTTAAATAAAATCATACTTTAATCAAAAATTAAAAATTTTAATTATATAACTGCTTTTATATCACATTGAAAAATTATCCATGATGTCATTATCTTTAAGCCTTATGAAAATAAAATAATAGAAAAATTAACTATTCATTATGATTATATTAAAATGCATATTACTATTAATAAGGGCATGTTATTATTCCCCAAAAATTAAGTTGGTTCTATTAGACTCCATATAACTTACTGACCATAATTGTAGATAACTGTTTTTTGGAAATTCAAAACATAGAAGTGGAAAAACTATGATTAAAGACTACTTATAAATATCTACTTAAAATAAAGTTTCATGTATTTGAATTTTTTTTAAAACAGGTATGTTACAGTGAAAATATAAGAATGGTATATCCTGATAAAATATGGTTATAGGGATCATTTCTATCCCTATGAGAGGATGTGGTAACTCAAATGATGGGAAACGTGGAAGAGGAACACCAACATCCTGATTAGTGGTACACCTCATAATTTGACTATAGGATCAAAAAATATTCCTCTTCAACACAAAATTAATACATGATGTTTTTTGTGTAGTTCATTAGATCACTTATAGTGACATTTTTCGATAGCACCTTGAGTATGTCACATTTTCAACAAGATTGTACATGTTTAGAGCTATTATCATAGTGATCTAAGGATAGGTTCTAGAGAACCCTCTCAGGATTTCCATACATTTTATTATTTAAAGAGTTGAGTGTATCCAAATAAATATTATCATACAAATAGAGTGACACACTTTGATTCTAGAAACACAAGGACTCCAAAAATAATGCAATCTCAATAGTGTTACCAAAATAAAATTACAATGAGTATGAAATTTTATGGTGCACCGAATGTAATCATGGATGACCTATCTGGTCCTTACATGGTGAGAATTAAAATTATTTTTAATTCCAATCATATGGAAGATTTTATTGATACAATCAGATCCCACTCATTTATTTAATCTTGTTTTGTTGATCATATGGGTTTTCAAGTTTTTTTTTCCAATAGTTTTGAAACTACAAAATCCTTTTAACCAATGATATTGTCAACAATTTGTGTTTATTACAAGTTCTAAAAAAATAGATGTTGTTAAGTTTCATTGGGATTTATTTATGCATGATATGGAAGTCTATAACTTTATTCTGGGTATGGATTTGTTAATGTCATTCAAGAACCACATTGAATGTTATAAAAAAAAGGTTAGTTTCACTTATCAAGACAGATCCTAGCATCTAATTAGTAGAGATAGGGTTGTAAAGACATGTTGAGAAGTACTTTTGGAATAAGTATTTCAAACCATCTATTCTTAGATGGATGTACTTACCTTTCCATCTATGGATGGTATTTGGAATAGATATTTTCCAACCATTATTTCCCAATATATTGATGTTTTCCTGAAAATTGTTGGGATTTCAAGGAAAAGAGAGGTGGTGTTTTGGAATTTTCTCCTTTGGGTGACCAGCCCGATCTCACTTCTATATTTTTGGTTGAAACTAAGAACACATTAGGATTTGAATGTTTATTTTGAGTAACTATAGAAAAAAAATCTAATTCGACCATGAATATCTTTTTTAGTATCTCTAGTTTCATATTCAAAGAAGGAAGATGGAACTCTTACACATTGTGTTCATTATCACAATATTAATTGATTTATGATAAATAGTTAGTATCTTATTCAACACAATAATGGTCTATTTGATCAATTTAGGGGATTCTAGTGGTTCTTGGAAATAGACTAACATTCACTATATCAAAAATTGTGAGTTTACAAGGAGGAAATTATCAAGATATATTTAAAATGTAGATATTTACTATATGAGTATATGTTTATCCATTTTGTTCAAACAAATGTACCAATCATTTTTTTGTAATTTATGAATCAAATCATTCATAATTATCTATATTTTTGTTTTGTGGTGTTTTTGATTATTTTTTAGTTTCTTTTAGGATGAAAATGTATTATGGGAAAAATCTAGACATAGTGTTGTGTATATTTCATGATCATTATTTGTATGTAATTTTATCATTGATATATTTATGGATAAAAAAGTATGTTTATGTAGCCATGAAATTTCAGAAAGATAAATTTATATGGATCATGAAATGATTGATAATATTTTCTCTTTGAAACCTGAAAATAAATATTTGAGATATGTAGTTTCATTAATTTACCTGGATACTTTATATATTTTCATATAATTTTTTATGTTTAATAATACCTATTACAACATTAATAAGAATGTTAATTCCTTTGCAGTGGAATAATGAATGTTAAAAATCTATTCATGCACTTATGTTTAAACATAACATTCACATATCTTCATGTTTCCATAGTATGGAAATAGCTATGTAGCCTGTTGTGATGAATCATGGTATTGGTTTCACATTATTTTCATGTAAGGAGATAATATTGTTTCTTATTATTGATGAAAATTATGGATTAATTAGAAGAACTATCCAATAAAAAACTTTGAATTTGCTATATTGGTCTATGATTTAATGACATGTGGTAATTTTCTCCATAGTGAGTAATTAATAGTGTTTATGGATTATAAAATTCTGAAACACATTATTTCTAAAAGAGATCTGAATTTAAGGAAACATAAATGAGCGATATATTTTTAGATGTATAACTTGTAATTGATGTATAAAATGAGTATATAAGACTCTATGGTGAATTACATGAAAATTAATTTATTTTCTTATTGTGAAAAAAGGCTTTAGACCAAAGGAAACTTATTTTATTCATACCGGATAAGCATATAGATAATATAAAATAATAAGGTATTTTAGTTTTATTTATAGATTCAATTGTTTTTATTTTGGTTGACAGTGTTACATTTTTTGAGATATTTGATCCCAATTTATATTATGAAGAGGAAAAGACTCTATGGTAGAGAGAATATTGTGTAATTTTAGATGAATGGGAATTTAGTGTTTCTGTTTAGATATTGGGTGGTCAAACCATTTCCTTTTTAGGAACAACATCTTAATGCCTAACACTATTTGAGAAAGAGTTTTTACCTTTTTATTCATAAAATTTATAAGGAATAAAATATATTATTTTGGTAGGTTGGCTTGAAAATAGATGTTCAAATGAATGTATTGAGACGAATCAGCTATCAGAATGTCATGGTAGAGCATCAAATAGTTTTCATATGCTACAATCTTTACCAATTCTAGTGTGGTAATCGGGGAATAGAGCCATATGTTTTTTAATTGGTCTACCACGGGATGTTATGAAACATGATGCCAAATGGGTGATAGTGGACCAAATCAAAATGTCATATCACTTCATCCCAATTAATGAACCTATTTTGGGAGAAGTGTTTTCCAAATTTTACATAGAGGAAATTATAATCATGTATTGTTTTCTAGTCTTGATTGAATTGGACTGATTACCCAAGTGTATGTCTCAATTTTATAAACCCTTATAGTAAACCCATGGTATAATATTGATTATGATTATGAATTTTCATACAAAAATTGATGGACGACATTAATGGATGATCCAAAAAATGGAATAAATTCTCAGGGAATGTGTGATGGATTTTTTTTTCTATTATTAGAAGCTTGTAAACTTATTGAATGTCTCAAAAAATAACATCTATAAGTCCTCAATACATATAAAACCATATGAATAAATGCAATAATGACTTTATCTTTCTCCAATTTGTGATGGGAATCATGTACTACTTCATTAATTGGACCTAAACATTTCAAAGAGACAATATAGAAGTTTTAGTTTATCATAAAGATAAAGTAGGTGACTTAGTGTTCTTATAAATCATTTGTGTATCATCCTAGATGAAAATTTATATTTTGGGTATGTGAAAACATGTTCTTAAAAATTTTACATGGATTGGAAATAATCATTTTGGTAAGAAATGAAAACTTATATCCTTGATAAATAATCCATTTTGATATACTACAATGAGTTAATGAGGTGGAATATATATTGGGTTTTCTTTCAATTTCTAGTTCAGTGAACAATATGTCTCATGAACCTCAGTTTAATAAGTAAGAAACTAATCATGACCATGTATTTTGATGAAACCATGTTTAAATAGTTCCAAATGATATATTGATTCATGTTGTAGTATGAAATACCAATTGGAATGATGTTTTAAAGGAGAATAATTTTTATAATGCTAGTATTTTCTAATAATGGTCAGATTCCAGAAATAAAATGGGAGCATTAAAAAGAAATGATAGATCAGTGAACCCATATATAGTAAGAGAAAATAGTTTTCAATCTTTTAGTATTGGAAATTATAATGGTTAGGAGAATTAATAATCCCCATTTTTTTATAAGACCCTTTATTAATCTATTTTGAGTCTATATAATTTTTTGGTTTTGTTTCAAGAGATTTGAAAGGGGTTTGTAAATGTATTAGTGGTTTTTATAGAGGTTCATAATTTGGGAACGATTATTTGAAACCATGAAGAATATCTAGGAATCCATGATGGGGAAGAAAATCGAAATTGGGGAGGCACACATTTTTCACATATTTTGGCCAAATCATTTGAATTCCCAAGAGAAACTATTCATCTTGAAACACAGGAAAAACATGGTCGGTACATTTTTTCTATAACAGTGTGAGACCAAGACAAGGGGTGTGGCCCTAACAATGTAGCAACAGAGGTTTGGTGCATGGTTTGAAATACTGTTCAACCTAATCATGTGGTGTTATGTTATCCCTCCTTAAACTATAGATCTAATCGTAATTAATACTTTGGGACCTCTTTATCCCCTATTCCCTCCAGAACATAAATTCATTTTCACTTAAGGTGTGATAGATGATATCCTTTGACCGTGGAGTGATCACATGGAAAAACAATGTTCATTGTAGGAATAGATTAATTTGAATGTTCATGTTCTACTACATTATTCATAGATTCATGGTTCTTCTATCCCTCTTAGAGCTAGAGGTCCAGTATATTATGGATATATATGTGTCTTATGAATGATTTTTAGATGAAATCTTATTATATCCAGTGACGTTAACATTGGTTGAAACAATATCTTTATGTTTTGTTGTTTGGTTCATCAATTTTACTATGTTTCTGTGGTAGTTGTATTCTATATCATATACACATTATATATAACATTAAGGATTAGTTTTAGTTAAGTTATTTTATCACAATGGGTTTGAAATTATTATTATTTATTCTATATGGAAATATAATTTTTTTCATTCTCTTTGGAATTGTGAAAATTTAGATTGTTTTGAGAAACCCAATTTTTTATATTTATAAAAATGATTTTCTAAAATTATGTTTTTTATGCTTGTAATTTATTTTATAACATGATTTATAGAAATATACTATTTGATTATTGTGACATAGCTTTATGTAGGTATATATGTTTGATAATTATTTGACTTGGATGGATAATGGTCACTATCAATGATGAATAGATTATAGACATGATGTTCTACCATAAATAGTAACACCAAGCTTGAGTGTGTATAGAAGTCTATGTTTGTGGACTTTTGATACATATTCCAAATAAAATTGAGAAATAGTTTATGTTGGACATCTCATGTATTAATCATGTTTTAATTATCAAAAATCTCATTATGATTTACCAATCTTAATAATAATCTTAAATCCCCTTTATATTTACAAATCTTATTACTGATCAAAAATCTCACATATCTTATTACTCATGTGTATTTATCTTTCATGTTATCTTATACTATATAATGGTTAAGGTCAATCCATTTTATGCATATTAATGTTTATGTTTGAACACAGTTATTTGTCTATGTACAAGACACCGTGAAGCTTGACATATTAAGTCAGACACTGTGAGAAAGAGACAGTCACTGTGAACAGAAGCACTGAAGCAGACACCATGACCAAAGAGACACCGTGGCCACAAGACACCATGAGAAACATAATGTGAAGGACACACCATGAGCAAGACACTGTGAGAAACATACCGTGGAGGACACATTGTGAGCAACATACCGTGAAGGACACACCGGGAGAAAGACACTGTGAGCGACTCAGCATGAAAGACCTACCGTGAAAGAGACACCATTTGAAGATCTACTGTGAAGCTGTTTTCCCACGAATAACTGTGGTAGAGGTGTGAGTACCTGGACAGTTTGTAAACTGTTGTTAACCCTAATCCAGGGTGTGGATCAAATTTATAGATTAATTTGAGAGGACTAAGTCTCAGTTTCAGTCTGAAACTCTTGGTTATATCTATTGTGTATTTTTAGTTTAAGTTTAAAGTATACAATATCTAATTTATATTCTGCTGCTGTTACTTAGAAATAAACATCTATTTTAATGTTACATTGATAGATAATCTAGAAAGTGTTTTTATGTTTTTTAATGTATTAGGTTAGTTTCAAAAGTTATTTAATCATCAATATTAGATTAATTGATTACTAATCAATATTTTAGAACCTAACTGACCATTTACTTTAATACAAATTCACTACATATTATCTTGTTATTCAAATTGGGGGATTTTAATAGGAATATTTTTAACATAAATTTTAAATTTGAACTCAATTCACCCCCTCTTGAGTGTCCACTCCGACCAACCTTTGGTTTCAAAGGTTGTTTTGTTTTTCAATGTTTTCAAAATACTCTGTTTTTTTCAACTATGATTTTATTTGAATCTTTAAAGATCATAAATTTCTGTTTATTCTAAATTTTTTCTCTTTAAATTTATTTTCTAAAATATAGTTATGGATAATAGACTAGAAGGTGCTTCTACCAACAGTCCACCTTTCTTTAATGGTACAAATTATTCCTAGTGGAAACATAAGATGAAAATTCACTTACAGAGTTTGGGTTTTGATATCTGCACTGTTATAGAAAAGCAATATAAGATTCCAGAAACTGAAAGAACTACTTTGGATGAACCTACTAAATTATCTTACAATAATAATTGTAAATCTATGAAAATATTGTATTTTGCTTTAGGAGATGAAGAGGTTAATGAAATATTTCTTGTAAAACTGCTTTTGAAATATGGGATACCTTTGGTGTTTCTCATGAAGGAACAACCAATGTTAAAGAAATGATATTAAACACTTATACTATTAAATATGATAATTTTAAAATGAATAATGATGAACCTATCTCTAACATGTATCTCAGGTTTAATGATATTTTCAACACTATGAGCTCCCTTGGGAGGGCTGTTCCAGCAACGGAACAAATCATGATAATATTGAGATGTCTGCCAGACCGATGGAGAGGCACATCTGTTTCAATAAGAGAGTCATGTGACATTGGTGCTCTGCCTGTCAAAGAGCTAATTGGTAAGAATATGATGTATTAGGAAGAACTCAAGGTGAATAAGGAAGAATATTATGAACCTAAAAGGATGTAAGTGGCAATTAAGTCTACTGCCTCAATGAGAAAGGACAAGGAGAAAACTCACATACCTACTAAAAGCTCAATAAGTGAATGTTCAGAATCTGACAGTGATGTAGAAATGGCTGAGATGGCCAAAAGATTTATGAAATTAAATAGGCAGAATAAATTCTTCAAAAAAACAAAAAAAGGTAAATATGAACAAAAATATCATTGGAAGAAAGATTGGAAGAAATATGATAAGAGTGATGAAGTTAGCTACTATGAATGTAAGAGAAAAAAAGGCCACATTAAAGCAGGCTGTCCAAAATTGATGTTCAAGAAGAAACATGACTACAAGGACAACAAGTATTAGAAAGCAATGAAAGAAACATGGAGTGCATAAAAAGACACTTCAAGTGATCTTGATTCCACTAATGATGAATATTCTCATAAATAAAACATGTGTTTTTTGACAAACACCTCTGAGGTAACACTGGACCCTCCTGCTTTAAATTCATACTATTCTAGAGTTGATTCTAATTCTGATTCTGAATCTGAAAACATGTCTAGTGAGGAACTATTTGAATATTGTTACATGCTAGAAGAAACATGTAATGGACTTGAGAACAAATATAAGTCATTGAAGAAAAATCATTCTCTCAATGCCAATGTTAAATATTCCTTTGATATAGAAAAGGAAAAGAACGCTCAACCGTTGAAGGAAAATACTGAACTAAAAATGTCTAATGAGCAACATAGAAATGACTTAGATAAATTCACAAGGGGAAAAGATACACTTACTCAAATTTTAGGTAAACAAGTGGAACAAATGTATACTACTAGTTTGGGATACCAACCCGGACAGAGACATATCACTAAAAATAGATTTATTCCTTAATCTGGACAAAATTGTACTAGTTCTAGTTCTGGAAATTCAAATGGTTCAACTAGTTACTCACATTGTTATAGATCAAATAGAGTTTACCATTCAAAATCTGTTGAATCTATTTATTATATGTGACAAATAATACAAATCTGGGTACCTAAAGCTTTTATTTATAACTTGTCTGGATCCAAGAGAATCTGGGTACCAGAATCATTTTCTGTTTAAAGCTGTTTTGTAGGAAACAGGTTTGAAGAGTTCCCATAAGAATATATGGTACTTGGATAGTGTATGTTCAAGGCACATGTCTGGAGATTATTCTTGCTTCAAGAGCTTAATAAAGGTTGATGTAGTCTATGTCACCTTTGGTGATAATTCTAATGTAAAGATCATCGGCCTAGGCCAAATTGGTAACACTAAATCAGTTTTAATTTATAATGTTTTACTTGTTGATGGATTGAAATTCAATCTGTTATGTATATATCAGTTATGTGATGATGGCTTTAATTTTTCGTTTGAAAATGATTCTTGTAATGTTTTTAATTTTAAGAATGTTTTAGTATTTCCTGCTTTGAGAAATGAAAATGTTTATGCAGTTCATTTGAATTCTTTAGCTAAACAAAACATTACTTGATTAAATGATTTTTATAAAGAATCTTTGATTTGGAATAAAAGATTAGAACACTGTAATACACATTCACTTAGAAAACTGACTAGGAAAAACTTGGTTAGATACTTACCCAAACATGAGTTTCCAAATGAAAAAGTTTTTAATCCCTGTCAAAAGGGAAAGCAAAAGAAAATATCATTCAAACCAAAGAAAGAAGTGTCAAATTATCAACCTCTTGAGTTGGTTCACATGGAATTGTTTGGACCTTCTAGAGTTTCTATTTAAAATGGGAAACACTATATCTATGTCTTAGTAGATGAATTTTCTAGATATTCTTGGGCATACTTCTTAGCTCACAAAAGTGAAGCTTGTTTTTACTTTATTAAATACTACAAGTCTATAGAAAACCACATTGGACCTCAGATTAAGGCCTTGAGAAGTGATCATGGCAACGAGTTTTAAAATCCAGAGTTTGAACTTTATTTCTCACACAATGTCTATAGTCATAACTTTTCTGCCCCTAGGACACCTCAAAAAAATGGTGTAGCAGGACGAAGTAATAGAACCCTTCAATAAATTTCTAGAGCTATGCCTAATGAGTATGACCTACCTATTTAAATTTTTGCTGAAGCAGTAAATACATCTTGTTATATCATCAATAGAGTCTTATTTATAACTTTTCTCAAAGATACCCCTTATGAACTGTGGAACAGTAGAAAACCGAAAGTTCTCTACTTTGGGGTCTTTGGTTTCAATGTCTTTATTCTTAATACCAAGGATAATCTGCACAAGTTTTCTTTTAAGAGTGATGAAGGAATATTTTTAGGATATTCTATAACTAGAAAAGCCTATAGAGTTTTCAATAAGAGAACAATGTGTGTGGAAGAATATGTTCACATCAAATTTGATGAAACTGATCCACATGAACCTAAGTCATCTCTTGAAAATATTGAAGAAGATTTGTCTGTTCTGAACATTAATGAAAAATTCAATGAACCTACTGTAAAGACAACCGGTTATGGAAATATTTCAGAATATGCTCCTAATGAACCCAAACCTAGAGAAGATCCTGAAATTTCTTGTCCTACCATTACTAGATCAACTAGGATTCTAAAGAATCATCCTTTAGATGTTGTTGTATGAAATCTGGATAGAGGGGCATAGACTAGAGCTTCACTTAGAAATCAGGTTGATCATCATGCCTTCTGGTCACAGCATGAACCTAAAAACATTGATGATTCTATTAATGATGAATGTTGGGTAATTTCTATACAAGAAGAACATAATCAGTTTGAATGAAATATTTTTCGGAATGTAGTATAAAAACCCAAGGGCACTTTTTTATAGGCACTAAATGGGTGTTTAGAAATAATGTTTATGAAGCTAGAAACATAGTTAGAAACAAGGCTAGGTTAGTTACACAAGGATATAGTCAAGAAGAAGGAATTGACTATGTGATACTTTTTCTCCAGTATCCAGACTTGAAGCCATTAGAATTATACTTTCTTATGCTGCACATCTGAATTTCAAACTATATGAAATTGATGTAAAGAGTGCATTCTTAAATGGGTATATAGCTGGCGATGTTTTTGTTGAAAACCCGTGGATTTTCAAACCCTCATTTTCCAAATCATATTTTCAAACTATCAAAAGATTTATATGGTTTAAAGCAAGCTCTAAGAGCTTGGTATGAAAGATAAGTACTTTTCTAATTTCCAAAACTTTTTTTAAAAAATAGACGATCCTACCATATTTATAAAATAAATTTCTAAAGATTTATTAGTTGTTCAAATATATGTAGATGATATTATTTTTGGATCTTCAAAAACTTCATTGTGTACTGATTTTTCTATAATGATGAAAAATGAATTTTAAATGAGTTTAATGGGTGAACTAAATTTTTTTCTTGGATTTCAAAATTTTCAAAATAATGATGGGATTGTTTTAACTAAATGTAAATATACTAGAGATATTATAAAATGTTTTGGATTAGATATAACTAAAATTAGTGAATCTCGCATGAGTACCTCCTGTATGTTGGATCATGATGAAGATGGAAATCTATTGATCAACCCACTTATAGAGGAATGATTAGAAGTCTACTCTACATAACTACTAGTTGTACTGATATTATGTTCAGTGTTTTTATGTGTGATCACTTTCAAACAAACCCTAAATAATCACATTTAAATGATGTAAATAGAATTTTCAAATACCTAAAGCATACACCCAATCTAGGACTATTCTATGAAAATGGAAAATCATTTGAACTAGTTAGTTATTATGATGAGTATTTTTTTGGATGTAAGTTAGATAGAAAAATCACCTATGGAACATGTCGCCTTTTAAGAAAGTCCCTAGTATCATGGTGTTGTAAGAAACAAAATTCTTGTTGAATTATCTACTTCAGAAGCTGAATACATAGATATTGGAAGTTGGTGTGCACAAATTTTATGGATTAAACACACATTACTAGACTATGGATATCAATTCATACATGTCCCAATAAATTGTGACAACACAAGTGCTATTAAAATTTCAAAAAATAATGTTTCACATTCTAGGACAAAACATTTTTATGTAAGACATCACTTATTGAGGGATCATTTCCAAAATGGTGATATCACTTTAGAATTCATTGGCACTAAATTTCAAATTCATGATATATTCACTAACCCATTAAATTCTGAGAGATTATATTACATCATACATGATCTTGGCATGATCAATCACAAATAGATATCTTACTTGTCTTGTTGTTTAATATTGTGCTAAATTAATTTACTGTTTCATGATCACTATTTCTTGGTTACTGTCTCATTTTACGGTCTCACAGTTAACACTTTGTGTTCAATGTCTGTCACTATCTCACCATGACTAAACTGAACACTCACTATCTCACCGTGACGAATACAGACTATCTCACCGTGATGACCTCTTATCCTCACACTGTAATGAATACTCACAGTCTCACCGTGAAGATTATTTATGCATTTATTTTAACACATATTGTGGTAATTTTTATATCACCGCTATTTCCTTTCCCTTTTTTTATTATTGTGGCGTTTGACATTCTCAAATGATAAAACATAAGGGTTTCACTCGATTCCTCACCAGAGATCTCTCCCGAACCTTCTCAACCGTGCAATCCTTCTCTCCTTCTCTCTCACCAGAATCTTCAGTGGATGCCAAGGATGAAGCATCTATCTTTAACATCATATGAGAATCTCCGCTCTAAGAAACAGAATAGGACACCAAATCTTGCACCCGAAGGACCCCTGAATCCTAACCTAGTAAGCCATACTGTTGCTCCTAAGAAGGAAATCTTCCCTGAGTGTATTTTTTCAAGTAAGTCTTTAGTTCTGAAAGAATATAAGAGAACAAGGATGGATCAAATGGTTCTCTTGAAAAGATAGACCTATTTACCCAAGGTTGGTATCTTAGTTCTATCAGTATGTAAAATTTTCCTTTGATGCTGGAGAATGTTTTATGGTGACAAGTTGGATCCATGGTAAAAAATGCGGTTTCTCTTCGAGGATATGGGCTGCATGCCTAAGGATTCCTCATGAAGGGATTTGTGATGATTACCAGATAGACCATCCTCCAACAAACTAAATCTTTGAACTAGATAATTCCTTGGAAATTCTAACTGGAAATGGAACCAAGAGAAGGCCCATAGAAGGTGAATTGGGCGGGGGACTAGGTTGCTGTTTATGTTTCATGAAAATTTAATTTTCCCAAGGAAAGTAGACATTGCTGTTTTGAAAATCAGGATGTTTTTATGATTTATCTGATGAATAATGGTCGTAAGATAAATCTGTGCAAATATATCAACAACCACATGTGTGAATTGATTATGGTCACCTCGAAATCCACTTCCCTGTTTTACTCAAGGATGATTTCGGCTATGTTAGTTTCCAAGTGATTAGTTGGACCAAATGAAGAAAAGCTTGAGGATTTTGAGTACTTTTATTCCAAGCCAACCATCATAAGGATGAAGATAAACTTGAACCCCTGTAAAGAAGAAGTGGTTTGATGATAATGAAATGGTTTATCAAAAGTTCAATCCTTTGGATTATCCTAAAAGGCCTAAAAACATTATTAATCCTGGTTTGGAACTAGATGAGGTGGCTGAGTGTCCAAAAGTGGAGGAAGAAGAAAAAGTGGAAGCTTGGGTACCTTTTAGAGAAGAGGGTGAAATACCTCCTGAGGAAATAGCTCCTGTTGAAAATGAAAGGACTGCTATTCCTGCTGAAGTTTCAATAGAATATGCTGTTGTTGAAAAGGAAAGGACATGATGGTCCTTCTATTGTGATTGAAGAAGAAGTACCTCCTTCCCATGTTGATCAGGAAACCCAATCTAAAGCTTCAAGAGAGTTAGTTTTTTCTGAATCCGAGCAGCAATCCATGAAGAGACAGATTTTGTTGTGGAAGAACATCCTGCTGAAAATGAAGCAAGTTTGGAATATCTAACTGAGGAACAATCTGTTCCTGAGTACATACCCTCTACTGAAGAAAGAAGGGAAATTTCCTTTCAGGTGGCAATGCAGGAAATATCTGAAGATATTAGAGATGATCCTGTGAATCTTAACCCAGTTCCTGAGCCTCAAGAATCTAAAATGGAAGCAGATTTTGAGGGGGAGGAACCTCAAAATATTGATATTGAAGAAGTTGAGCCTAGTAATGCATCTCCAACAACTGATTCATACTCTGTGTATACTCAGTATGAATTCCCCAGTTGTCATGATGTGAGTGAATCACAACAAGTGACTGCACCTATGATTTATCTTTCTTCTCTATTTCGATTGAAGTCAGTCTCACACCCTCAATCTAAACCAGAACCTGAATCCGAATCTGAAACTGAAACTAACTCTGAACTGCAACCAGACCCTGAACCTGCCCATGAACCGCTTTCTTCACCTGAATCCTTTCCTTATCAGCAATGTTTTTTTAGTAAATAATATTTAAATGTTTTTGGAGAGACTATATTAGCTGGAGTGGAGAAGATTATGTCCTCTCAACCTCGTCCTGTGAATCAACTATGTCAGGAAGATTCCTCGATTATTTTGGAAAATATTAGTCTGCACATTTAACCCAGGATGATTCAATAAATTCACGAATTAAGGGTTGAATACAAATTGCTTAGTTATGATGTTGCAACTTTGAAAATTATGGTAGCATACATGCAGAAAAAACTGTATCCAATATCAAAGCTTGCTCCTGCTCCTGTACCTATTGCTGTTTCTCCTGAAGCAACTATTTCCAACATTTCTCAAGACATTGTGTCCCAAATGCATCCCTATCTATTATATTTTGATGAAAATACTGGCGAAAGGCACACTCAGATGTTTCACATAATGAGATAACTTGTGGAGAACTAGAATAAACTTACAGATGAATACACTGCCTATCTTCAAAAGGTATTGAAACAGATCAAAGATTTAATTGTAGCTGTCAAGGCTTCTCCTTCCTATGGTCAGACCTCCACACCTTCTTTGTATGATTCACTTCTCAGATCTTTAATCAAGGATGAAATTCATAATTTCTTCAGTGGTTCTGATTTTTCCCCTTTATCTGAAGTTGTTTAGAATTGTGATTGAGAAGTTTCCTTGGTTCATGTTCATTCCAGGATTGCCAATGATGCTCAGTAGGAGATCACTAAGATGATATATTTCTATCTCACCCGGATTCTCTCCAAATATGATATGAAAAATCACTTTAAGTATCTTGTGGAAAATTTCAGGATACCTTTTATGACTCAGGAATTCAAAACTCAAGTTCAGAAGCTCACTGAATTCACCAGATTGTTTGAAAAATTCAGGGAGAATAAAGATGATTTTTGAAAAAGCTATGCTATATGGAGGATAAATTATCACAGACTTCATCAACCTTATAAATCCCTATATCCATGCCCAAAGTACTGCAATAGTTTATCCAGTGGCTTCCCATCTTAGACTTGGACTGCTTGCCTTAGCCTCCACTGCTATGTTAGTTAGCCAAGCTCTAACTCATATCAGGCCAATCATTCTTAATTAGCCACAGACTCGATCTTCTACAACTCCATCTTTAGGTCCCTATTTCTTTGACGGTCTACCTTTACCTTCTTTCTCTACCACCTCTATGCCTTCTTCCACATCAACAACTAATAAAAGAAAAGAGAAGACCAACCCCTGAAGAAGCCCAATGACTACATTCTTTTTGATGGGGATGTCTTTGATTGTTTATTTTTTTTACTTCTACTATATGGTGTATTCTGAACTTTTTTAATTCAATATGCACTATTTTTTCCACTCTTTGTTTACCTTTTTAATAATCCCAAAAGTAGTAGAAAAAGTATTCTATGTTATATGTTATTCAAGAAAATGTTATTCTATATGTTACTTTCTCTACAGTTTCATTTGATTTATACATTACCTATACATGATTTGTGATAATAAAAAAGGGGGATATTATTGGACTCCTCATGTATTAATAATGATTTAAAGATCACAAATCTCATTATGATTTACCAATCTTAATAATAATCAGAAATCTCCTTTATATTTAGAAATATTATTACTGATCACAAATCTCACATATATTATTACTCATGTGTATTTATGTTTCAAGTAATCTTATACTGTATAATGGTTAAGCTCAATCCATTTTATGCATATTACTATTTAAGTTTGAACACAGTTATTATTCTAAGTACAAGACACCGCGATGATTCACACAGTAAATCAGACACTGTGAGAAAGAAACAAACACCGTGAAAAGAAACAATGAAGAAGACACCATGGCCAAGGAGACAACGTGACCACAAGGCACCGTGAGAAACATACCATGAAGGATACACCGTGATAAAGACACCGTGAGCATCATACCGTGATGGACACATAGTGAGCAAGGAACCGTGATCAACAAACCGTGAAGGACACACCGTGAGCAAGAGACAGTGAGCGACACACCATGAAAGACATACCGTGAAGGAGAAAATGTTTTCATAACTACCGTGACACCGTTTCCTAACCGTTTTTTCAATATTATTTAAATATTGCTAACAGTCATATTTGATGTTTCTAATGCAATTAATGATATTTAATGATAGTTGTTTGTCTTTTAGGAAACAAACCTCGTAACTATGAAAAGGTAATCACTCTTATTGCCGGAGCTCGTGGAATATAAGGAAGATTGAGCTGCAGTAGAGAAACACACATTCCAGAAGAACATACGTACGCGAGAAAGAAACGCGAAGTGAACTGTACTTAACAGAAGAGCAATCCTGAGCACAACTGAAGAACACATTACATGATATTTAAAGAACTCCCATGCGTGAAATCCAACTCAACTGAAGAACACACGAAGAATCAAGAGAACATCTTCACTCGTGAAAGACACCAAGATGAACCACAATACTCTATTTTTCAACAGAAATATTAGAGAAGGACTCAGAAGAATTTCTGCTGAATCCAACGAGTCCAGAGCTGCACTGATAATCACTAGAGATTTTATATACTCATTCATACTTACTCTTAGTGATTCATTATTTACATTCGAGAATTTTGTATACCCTGTTTATTTCACACACACACTATCTCCTGTGTTGAACTAGAGGATACTAAATCCTCATTCCAAACATTCTACACCTTCTTGTGTCCCACTATAGATCGAGGTAGTGGTCATGTGAGACCTGGACAGCCTATGTGCTGTAGAGTTGTTTTCCCATGAATAACTGTGGTAAAGGTCTGAGTACCTGTACATTTTGTAAACTATTGTTAACCCCGATCCAGGGTGTGGATCAAATTTATATATAAATCTGAGAGGACTAAGTCTTGGCTTGATACTGAACCTCTTGGTTATATCTGCTATGCATTTTTAGTTTATGTTTAAAGTATACAATATCTAATTTATATTCTACTGCTGTTACTTTGAAATAAAAAACTATTTTAATGTTACCTTGATTGTTAATCTAGAAAGTGTTTGTATTTTTTATAAAGAATTTGGTTAGGTTAAAAGGATAATTAATCTTCAAGATTAGATTATCTGAGAACTAATCAATCTTTGAGAACCTAACTGACCCTTTACATTAATAAAAATTCACTACAGATTATCTTGTTATTCAAATTGGGGGATTTTAATATAAATATTTTTAACTGAAATTTTTAATTGGAACTCAATTCACCCCCCTCTTGAGTGTCCACTATGGATATTAGTTTAATGTATTTGTTTTATTAATTACCCTAGAAATTTTTTTTTCTTGATATAAATTTTTTTTATTGACTAAAACAATATTATATAAATTATAAACATGATCTTTTTCCTAGTAATGTTTCTTGGGAAATCATTCAAGAAATCATTTTTTGCTCAAACTCCCCCTATGTTTGGGAACTATTCTTTATTTACATGTTTAATCTATCAAGACACATATAATGGTCGGGACTCTTAATTCGTTAGTTATGATTCTTGGTACCATGGGAATGGCATGTGGATTTAGGTCTTTGAGAAGGTTTGGTGATTTTAGTCCATGTATCTTTGGAGTTTTGAGTTTTTTGGCCTTAAGGGTGGTCTTCAAATATGTATTTTGGTTTACTCTTGTTCTCTGATATGGTTTATTGATTTTCTTATGTTTTAGTTTTATTTTTTACTCATGCATCACATAGAGGTTTGGTTGGTTATTGTATATTTAATCTAGATGTTATATCTTTTAATGTGAAAATCATTTCCCAAATTTTTTTAAGGACCTTGTAATTTAATACATGACTTTGGTGTTTTTGGGTTGTAATCTAAGGCGAATTAGCACTCTTATCACCTCATAAGATAATCAGGAGGGGTGATATGTTATAAAATTATATTATTGGATATTAATAAATCATGGTTACACATAGTACATTAAAATAACTTATTTATTTTTTTACCATTTAAAAAAAATATAAACTAACATAAATTAATTAAATATTTTATTTTCAAAAAAAAAACCACTATATAAAATTTTTCCCAAGTGATAAAACTATGAATTTATATAATTAAATAACAATAATAATTTATTAACTCAAGGGTGTAATTAATAATATTGGAAATTTTGTTTTTTGGAAAATATAATATAAAAAATGAACAACTATATTTCAATGGGTTTTTAATGAATAGTGGAGAAATTAAGTTTATGTACAAGTGAGTTTTTTTACACTATTGACCTTTCCAAAATCCAAATAATACATGGAAAAAACAATTGGGACTTGATAATATGTTCTTAATGTGTTAGATTCATGTTGATACTAAATTTGTAGTGGAGGCGGGTTAAATTTTCAACTAAACCATGTCATTATCATCCTATCTACATGAAAGAGTGTCCAGATTATCTACCACATATGTAAAATTTAAATTTACCATGATAAAAACGTTAACAATTGTGATAAATCAAATGATAAAAAATAAAATAATTTAATGTTTATTAAATGTTTGAAAAATAATTCCCAAACAATCAGAATATACAAAAAATTAAAAATATTATTGATTATTCAAAAAAGATACACACTATTCTATAAACCCAAATTTTAAACAATTCCTATCATCACGACTCATGATTATGTTCTTGTAACCCAACACCACATTCTATAACCAAAATCATAGTTCAACGTGGAGGTTTTTGATACCTGTTATTTTTATATAATAACCCTTTAGGAATATAATACACATTAATATTACTCATATCCATATATTTAGATTAAATTTTATTAATTTTCGATGATAAAAAATAACATGAATCCAAATAAACCTCTACTCAAAATATAAATTAAAATAAACAATGACTATTTTGAAACAACAAATTCAAATAATATATATAGTCAATTCCACAAAATATATGCCACCATGTAAGAAAAAATAGTTATGTATACTTATGAAATCTTAATTAAATAGTGACATGAAGAAAATGAATACTATAGAAACATAAATCATTTTAATCCATACTATTTTTATTGCGGCATTGAAATTATTTTCACATTATATAAAACATATGATTCCCCTAATAATTTACAATAAAAATCACCCTTCACATAGATAAGTTCATATTTATCACTTCAGCGAGTGTATGAAATTATATCTTGGATAACTCTATAGTTTACCTTAATAAGAAAACCAACCAAATATATACTATTTTTAGGAATTATTATAAAAACCTTCAAAAAATCCCAATTCCCCACACTAACATTTGAATTAATTTTAGGACCATCTAAACAATGAAAATCATGAAATAAATTAATAAATCACAACTACTTACCCCAACATAGTTATACATTAAACTATTTCAACAAAAAGGAAACATTTTATAGTTCCCTCATGATCAAAATTCTATAAGTAAATTCATTTTCAAAAAATTATAGTGAATAAATAATAATCATAAATAATGATTTTAATAAAACCCCTTTAAATCATTCTAATATAATCCCTCAACACCATTTTCCTTCTACAAACTAATCCCAATACAAATAATAAAAATCATAAAGAATATTCCACATATATTATTTATATTCTATTTTAAAATTCTATTTATTATTAAATAAACATAGAAATATTATATTTATAAAAAAGTAATTTTATCATTTTGAAGAAATTCAATTTTTATGGAAGACTATAAATTTACCAACAATAAATACACAATCAATAGTAATTTCATAAAGAAAATAAGGAAATAATAATTCCACAAAACATAAATTTATTATTTATTTATGTTTAGGTAACTAAATGTGCATCAAATGTGTCTTCATGATGTGATAACTTTGAGATAAAAAAGGTAGAATAAAATTTTTATAATAAAATATGGAGTTACTAAAAAGTCATCTTGATAAAAACCAAAGGATATATATATGGGTTAACCAAGATTAAAGGTAGTATGGTAATGTTAAATTTATACAACAATGAGAGATTTTACTTACCATACTATTAATAAACCATCTGAAGATGAAAATTTATTTAATTTAAATAATTATTATTAAATAATTATTTACACTTGGGTATATTAGGTTTTTCAATCATATGATTACGTATGAAGAAAGATAATTATTGAGGAGGGAGTAAATATATGCAATCCAAGAGAAACATTCAGGAAAAAATAAAATAATAAAAACTAAAATAAAATTTGATAATTATGGAAAACATAATTAGTAATGGATTGTGAAGTTGATTTTATTTTAATTATTTTTTAATTACCTATTTTATTTTACAAAATAATACTAAATTTTTTATAATGAAATTCATAACTATCTCAAACGGTTTCCTCAAGGAAATAAAAATTCAAACATGTATTTAATAATTTAGTTCACTAATTAAGACTCCAAATATATTTTAGTTTTTATCAAAATCAATATAGTAAGTTTTTGAATTCTTGGTAATTATTCTTTACACAATTTATGATTTTTATATTTATTATAGAAACATTAAGAACATGTTTATCATACCTATAATTTATTTATATATGTTTTATCGTAACATAGGTTTTTTGGGATCATGTTTTATGTTGATTGTGTATTGCATGAAATTTCATTCATGGTGTTTTCATAGGAGTTTAAAGACATAGAAAGATGGTTTATATAAAATGGAAGATCTATGGTGGCCCATGAAATTTTTTAGTCGAAGGAAGGAAGTTTTTGAAGGCTGTATGTGGTTTGTGTGGTCATTTTTGTCACCCCCATGGTCAAGTATGTGGCCTGGGATATGATTTCATATTATTCTGGTGGAACTCTATGATGAAAAAACAAACCATGTGATTATAGGGTTCATTTTCTTGAAAAGTCCATGATATATATATGTGTGTGTATAGTGATGAGAGTTCTGAGAGTCATTTTTTATAAATAATATTAGTTGACCAGGAATTTAAGTATGTGGTTGGTAAGAGATTTATGTTTAATCTGTATAATAAATTTTTAATAATCAAAAAATAATATTGTGGGTACCGCTACATATGGAGTACATGAAATATAATTTTCAATGTATTATCATTAATTTCAATGATTAGTAAAATATCTAGTCATTTTTTCATTTAAATACCTCATTAATCCTATCAATGAGTGTTTATAAGGATGTTAAGGAGGACCCCAGGTGTAATAATAAGATTTTTGATTGATAGAATCATCTATAATGTTAGATCATCAAGTGAGAACACATTTAATAGTTCAAAAAATATGTGCATGATGAGGATTATGAAACATTATTTTGTGAGTATCATTCTATACAGTAATTATAAATGTATAATATATAGTTTTTTTTTCACAATGAGGCTTCGTTATAATATTAGTTACCAAAAACCACAAGGTATGTTTCTAAAGAGCAATTTGTATGGATTATTTTCATGTTGGAGCTATGTGAAGGATCTGTGTGAGGGATCTATATGAAGTGAAGTATTCTATACATGAAGGGTAATAAATAATCTAAAGGTGATTATTTAATTCATATGTTCCCCATTAAAAATACATTTAATTAATTTTGTGGAAAATATTTTCATATAAATATACTTTGGTGAAGATTTTGAGGCTAAGGAGTACATTAGAGAATGAATCTAGTTTTTTATGTTAAAAATAAAATCATACATTCTTATCAGCGTGGATGTGCACTTTTTTAGAACTGAGCATGAAATGAAATCCCCAAACAAGTGGGTTTTTAAATGTTTTACCACAGACGATCTATGTATACGTGTCGACGTTGGTGAAAAGCAGCCCGATCTTAGACGAGCACCATGTGTGAGGGATTCTAAGCACAAACATAAAATATAAAATATCTGGTTTATATCTGAAGCCACCAACAACGTATGCTCATCGTTAGTGATCACTGATCGAAGAATCTAAATTCGAATTCCTCCAGATTGTCTACACGTGCTTCATGGAATCTTCATGAGTGCCGATCATCGTAATCCGGGTGCTAGTGCAGATTTGCGATGATGCCTTTGATCCTCCAACGACCACCGCATCGCTTCACTAGGGATGCCCGAGAGAGAGCTCCACTCGAGCTCCTTGGATCCAGAGCATCTCTCTCTAGATCATTGGAGAGAGAAGAGGAGAGAGAAGCCCCATTAATAGTGTTTGGAAAATACACATCATCTTCTATTTATATTTCTTAATTAAAATACCCTATATCTCCTCGCTGACCCCGAATACTTAACGCACTATCGATGATATTTTATGACTACTATTCTAAGTCATAAATATTATTATAACTTACTTGTAATATATTAAAATATATTACATGATAATAATTATGTTATTAACTCTACTCCTCGCTCCAATAAATATTAATTGAACCTTGAATAATTTAATATTCATCAATTAATATATTTCATGTATTTACTTAAAACTCATAAATACATTCAATAAATTAATTCGATACTCATTTTCCTAAACTCGAATAATATTATTTTATTTATTTCATTGGTGATCGTTTAACTTTGGAAAAATCCCATACCCTTGTGGCGGGGCCCACCATGACCAAAACTCATATTCAAATGATAGGGCAGATTCTTGAATATGCTATTGTGTGTGACCCTCTAGGTCCTTATTTTGACAAACGAGAAAAGTATTAATAGACCAAGAGCAGGATCTAGCAACCCATCATAGCCCCTGAAGAAATAAGGATTGTCACAGCAGTGAAAACCAACCTACAGACATGCACTATGTAATATAATATTTTTGACTGTAATATCTGATCAAGCAGGACGCACTCACTTGTCATCACCCTTTTATTTCTTTATAGTTTTTTGATTTAACTGGATAAATTTACTCTTGACTTCCATGTCCATGGTTTTATATAGGTACTTCCATCCATATCAACATGACCTGAAATATATTACTTCCATAACCTAGAAGTGAAAAATCCGTTCTTGAACATCCATCCAATGTCATGCAACTAACAACACACCTAACAAAAACTACCTCGCCATAGCTTCATTGACATGGTTTTCATCTTGCATCAAAGTACCCATTCAAATGAAATGCATTGGTAATGATCTAAAGTCAGGGGACCATTACATAAGATCATAGATAATAACATCCAATTACACCCAAAACGTGAGTTGTTCCTATAGGCAAACCAATCCTCATGATCTCACTACTATTGATCACCAAGTGCGAACTTCATGAGAATAAGTCTCAATTCTTATGAGCCCCCAGCACCTGATGGTCAGACATCTACTGTGTCCAATAATTAAGATGTATCTTCACAATAGAACATATATTTATGATTAATGTCATAGTATCTAGAGGTTCTCATTATAGTGTGGGTACTGCTATAACCTTTCGATATGACAATTAATCTTTGGACATTACCATTTCAATTGTGGAAACAGAAAAGTCTTACACTATAATGGTAAGATGACATCATGCATAGCTTACCATATACATGATATGGTTATTAAAATCAATAAATAGTTGGGTATAGTTCACCCACTATTACAACACACATTATGTATATAATCTAAGGCAAACTACATTCATATCAGTGTGATAGGAGTCGATGGATGTTATCTGAAGGACGTAGAGTGATGTCCTTGAACTCATTGTAATGGAAATGGGGATGAAATTTTGTGATTATAACTCAATAATTATAATAATAAATCTAGTGAATGTTAGTGGATTCTATTATCATTAAAAAATCATTAGTGTATGGTCATTGTATTGGTCCTTTGTGATGGGAAAAATTTGACATATGTATGTATTTTAATTTTGTTTGTTTGTTTGGTCAATGTGAATTCAACTAGATCAGATTAATGAGTTCCTACTAATATTGGGTCCCCATTATTATAAAAATAAGTATATTACAAATTGATTGACACATAAGATTTTAGGGAATCCTGATTGTATTGTATTAGTATAATATCATTGTCTTTTGGAATTAAAATTGTATAACAAATTCTTTGAGATAGAGAATTCCCTTAATCATAAATGAGTACCTATTTTGTATGGATTCAACCACAAAATTGAAAAAAATAAAATGATATCACATAATTTATCTCTAAAAATATAAATCACATATTATACCATATAAATATGTGATGGAACATGGTTGTCTATGAATGATGATGATGGGAAATTTTCGGATTTTGATGCTAATGCTCAAATTTATTTATCTATTACCCTATCAAATTATATCAATATGAATGCAATGATTTTAACTAGTGAAAATTAAATATGTTGAAAATATTATAATATACAATAAGCTGATATTAATGTAAAATATCCCACGATATAGGTACTCTATTATAGAAACACAGATTTGAAAATTCATCTATATGAGAAGGAAAATAACTTCTGTAATAAAATCAATAATGTTGTAAGAGCTATTTTAGGAAATATAGAATACATAAATTATATATAATTGGATAAGAATATTTTTTAATTGTTTCCACCCTTTTATAGTTGATAATTGGTTACTATAGAAGAGATGTATTTTTTCAATCTTTATATAGATGATATGTTATGTTGTTTAATGTCTTTTTAAATGAAAGTTCAGTTAGGGAAAAAATTCCTATAATTAGGTAAATGGAAATTAAGGAAACCATTATTATAAATTTTTTAAGGGATAATCAACATAGAGTATGTGGATGATTAATTTATATCTCCTTTTTGGAAGAAAATAAAATAGATTAAAGGGTATATTATAAGTAAATCCATCTTTAGCTTGTATACGGTGTTGTAATTTTGGGAACATTGATACACATTTATCATGAATCTTTTATGATAATAAAAGTAAAAATAAAATTACATTAAATCCATAAAGATGGTTTATTTCTCTAAGATACTCTAATACATATATTACATTATGTATGAAATTTAATAGAATGAGTTTTGGGAGAAAAATATTATAATAAATATGTCATAGAGGAGGTAATTGCATGATTGAAATATAATAAATAAGATATACTTATTTATATTATGAAAAATATGAACCTAAACTATAAAAAATTAATGAACATGAAGGAAATGTTGGTCTCATGTTGGAACACTATGTATCTCTTAAATATAATGATATTTATTGAAATAAATTTGAAGCATCATTGAATTATAAAAGGTTACATTGAATATGATAAAATTATTGAATTTCTGAATGAATTGATGTAAGAAAATTTGAATAATAATATTATTAATTATAATAATATAAAATATATTTTGAAATTTAAATTGAATCATTAATAACTAAAAAATACTATAGATCACATTAATTTATGTGTTGAGGGGAGTGTGATAAAGGTCATATCCAATGAATACGAGGTTGTCTCCTAGATAATGATACATGAATCAACATTTATGTAAAGTGATTAATAGAATATGATACATATTTTGAGGTTCAAACAAATATAATTGTATGAATCGATCATGTAATGACCAAATTTTTTTAATAAAATTATATATAAATATACAAAAACATTTTAATTTAAAAGTTAAAACAATTATGGTGATGAAACATCAAAAGTAGAAAAAAGGAAAAATATAAAACTTGGATTGAATAAGTTAGATTATTATAGATTGTATAATAATTCACCAAAAGAATAATAAAATATATCTATATTGAAAATTAATATTTGGTATGAGTATAATCCATTATTTTTAGATAAATTTAATTAATTAAGGTTATATAATAATGTTAGGAACATGTGGATGAGTGGATGGGATATAATTTTTCATCATATGGAGTTGTACTTATTTGAAAAAATTCAATACACGTTGTTATAAGGTTAAGATGGAACAATAAAATTTAATGTTTAATCTCTAAATTTTTTTTAAACAATATTGATTCTATATCATCATAAAATATAGAAAATAATTTCTATGGATACTTTTTGGATGTTTTTACATTGGAAAAATGTACAATTACTATAAGAAATGAGAAACTAGAAATAGTAAATCCATATCCTAGAGAAAATGGAAATAATTCAATGAAAAAAATTAATCTAAAAAATATGTATTTTTTGTTAAACAAAAATATGAGTATTATTTCACTAAAACTTCTTAATAGAATTTTTATAGTCCAACTAATACATGTACTCGTCCACATATCTCCTTGATGGAAAATAAGAAGACTGGGAATGAAAATCTAGTATTAATTTTTATCAATATAATAAAGAACATCAAAACAGAAATTATAGATAGTGGTTGTTCTTCAAATATTATAAGAAATTTATATATATTGAAAATTGATAAAGGTAGAGGTTATAAACTTATTGACACTATAAATGATAGATTATTGAAATTAATGGGAGTGGAAATTCGCATTTTTAAGTGAGGATCTAAATAAAAATGAATTTATTATGTCATATTTATTACAAAAGTTCCTTCAATGTGTGATTCAACTTTATGTCTCTTATCGTGAGGATGCATCTAACTAGGAAGGTTGTGTTTTCAATGAACAAGATGGAAAATCATGTATTATGGGAAAGAGAACTAATATAACTCAATAATTTCTTGGATGTTCTAAAAAGTATTATATCCTTATATTTGATTATAGAATAAACATGTTTCATTAATTGTCTAGTAACATTCACTAATAAATGATTGAAAAAACTATAAAAGCTAAGAGTTGTAGTGGAAATACCATATTTGATGGTTGTTTTGGACAATGAATGTGATTCTTTTATATTAGAAGAAATAGTCTTGAGTCATTATTAAATTTAGAAAAATTGGGAACCTAATATTTTTAATTTTTTCTACATTGATTTATTTAGATTAATTAATATATCTACGACATACAGAAAAATATAATTCATTAATTTCGTCTATAAAAATAGAGATATGTAGTGGGACATATTTATGGAAAGAAAATGGGCGGTTATGCGGACCATAAAGACTTATATGAGGATATTAGAAAATGGGGTAGGGTGAAAACATATGATATTATGTCATAAAAATTGAAAAATATACCTCTAGTGAGATAGAAAACTATATCAAGAGTAGGGTATAAAGGATGATGTTTACACACTGAGATATCAGAAAAATGGAGTTATTGAATGAAGAGATAACATAATGAATAATATAGCCAAGAAATTACTCATTTAATGAGTTATTTCACACCATAATTTTAAAGAGGAAATTAAATTTATACATTACACTTTTGAATTGGTCAATACTAATCACTAGGTATGTGAGGAACCCGTATGAAATGTGTTATGGGAGGAATCCGTCCTTAAAACACGTTATTCTCTTTGGAAGTATGTTCTTCACCTAAAACATGGAATGAAATCAGGGGATGTGCGGAGATTCATAATATGAACGAGTATTTATAGGATACTCAACAAAGTGTAAGGTCTTATTTTTTTATCAGGAGTTGGAGTAAAATTATGGAAAGAAGGGATATCGATATCATTAAATTAAATTATTTGAAGAACTCTAGAGGCACAAATGATCATGTATCCAATGAAGAAGTTGAAGAATAAAATTATACCGGTCCATCTCAGAATGTGGTGTAGATTTGTGTAGATTATTAATAATATGGGGTTAAATTGGATGAGGAAGTTCTTGAAAAATATTATAAACATAAACCTCATTGATTATATTGCATAACAACATTTTATCCATCAAATAAAAATAGCATATCATCCCCACAAACACAAACAAGGAGTGTGTGGATCTTGTGGATCTATTTTTTCCCATAAAACCAATATAATTTAACTGAGGGGTAAGAAATAATGACGTGTTAAATTAATTAATGAATAATTATCTTTTATTTATAAAAAATAAACCAAATTGTGCTGAAAAAAAACCATAATGATATCATAATAAATGGATCTTGAAGAAAAAAATTGATCTGTATGGTAATATTTCAGAAAAATGTCCCACATTGTTTTTTATGGCTCTAAACATGATAAAGGATCTAATATTGATGAAATTGTTTCACTAGTGTATCAATTTGAGTCCATTGGTATCTTTTTTTCTCTAAAAATATTGTAAGGACAAAAAGAATATCTGATATATATGAAATTTATATTCATAAATAGAGTTCCAAAATAAGATGTTCACATATAACATCCATTGGTTCATAGATTGGAAATAAAAAAAAATATTTATATATTTATAAATGCTCAGAATGGTGTAAAATATGAACCATAATCATGGTATTATTAGTTTTATTAAAAAATGTTGAATTTTCCAATTCAGAAGGGTTTGTATGAACTATGCTCATCTTGTGAAAACATCCATGGAAGCCCGATTTATGGACATTTTCTATGTGGATTTTCATAAACTATCACTCCTAGGGTTTCTTTGGGTAGTGATAATCCATGGGTGGAAATCACAAGACATCCTCAAGTTGGATGGGGGTTGGTGACCAGTTCCATGTTGGAAAAACAAAAACATTGGAGTCATTAGACAATGTATATATACATAGACACACATTTCTTGGACAATATAATGTTGAATGTAAGGTAAAATTACAATCATTTTCACAAATATATATATATCCCACAAAAATGTATTAAAAAATAATTATATGTATAAAGGGACCAATGTAATGCACACCAAAATTTTAGGTAGTTACTGTAGCATCACAGTAGTAGTGGTAGATGATGTATCACTTATAGATACAGTTGCTATAAGGAGTACTATAGTGGGTGTTGTAGCAGTCTAGGTATTATAGTAGAACTTTTCTAAGAATGGGTCTGGGATGAAAATTTCAAGCTTACCACCAATGTTATGGGATTCATGCAAACTGGTACTTCAGACCAAAAATATATAATATAATATAGTGGCTGGTTGGGTGGGTTATCCTTGTGGGGGGTGGGGGATATGAACAACCTTTCAAGCATGTGTGTGCGTTTTGTGTGGGTGTCATAATGTAATTATACATTCTAACCTATAATATATATAACAAGGAAACCAAAAACGGTAATATAGTCTATCCTACATTGAAGGTTGCGACTGATATAAAATGCACTAAAAGTTTGAACCTCAGACTATCAAGCACAAAACTAATCTCCACCTACTCTCAGTCCTCCTACGACACCATCAAATGGCCTATTGACTACATAAGAAATGACATGTGTGGGAAGATCCAAGACGAGCATAAGTATAATAACATCAAGTTCGCCACCATTAAATAATAAAAATATAAATCATCATGGATTGTCAAACCATCATTACATATGTATATTATCAAAGATATGAGACAAAATGATAAGAAAAAACCCAAATATATTCATATTAAACTATCAATATCAAGAGGTCTAAAACAATAATTCCAACCACATGATTCTACTACATGATTCAAGGTAAACACTTTTCTATGTTAATAAACTCAACAATCCATGTCATTGTTTATGGTGAATAATCTGGATGTCATGATCAGCAGGTTTCACCAATTACATACTCATAAGATCTCGAAGGATAATAGTTTTTAAATTTGGGATCACACCACAAAACATAAGGGGGATTCCAAAAAACATTCAAGATCAAAATACTAGATAGGGGAATTTTGACCTATCAATATTGGTCATGATGATACCATGAACCCCACCTAAAACAAATAAGATAGTGGATCCCACCTAGGCATCATGGATGGATTGGACGATTTCTAACAAGACCCAATCCCCTGAAGGGGATCTAAATCTTTTTTTTGTATTTAATTACACATAGTACCTATCAATAGATGTACCAAGGGAATAAACTCAACTGAACCAGATTTATTATATATAATCTAAGGGTCTCGGAATCACCAAGAAAATTTTCAATACATGTACCAGTTGTATATGACGTGTCCCATCTTCCCTGGGCCTTCACATGTCTCTCCATCCCACATGGAACATAAACATCCCTATAAAAAACATTTCCATTAGTAGTAAATGACATGTAACATTTGAGATGGAACATGGCATGAATCCTTCATGTTCTTTTGGTCATATTGTTGATCCGATATACATCTGGTTTTGGTTGTATACTTTGATGCATCCCATATACTTGGTTGGGTCTGAGTAACATGTTGTGCTAGTGTACCCTACCCATGCCAGTGTGTCTTAGTTTTTCTATTCCCACGTCCCCTATAGGGTATACAGTAATCCACCAAAAAAGTCACATGGTTTGTGTTAGGAACCACAAAAAATGAAATACTTCACTATATGTATAAACACTCGTGAAAAAGACGAGTGACTACACAAAATGTGGTATTTAGACTGTATTCTATATAGTTGGAAATTTAATTGAAATTGATGGAAAACATCACATGTATTCTTGAATGATATCCACCATGATTCCCACTAAATAATCTTCCTTAACCATATTATGTGATCGGATCAAGCCCTATTATCACACCCCACATAATTTCATCCAACAAATTAAATTGGAAAACCACCATGTCACATCACGCCACTTCATAAAATCATGAAAAATGGAATCGCTAATCAAATAAGACCCATATCTAATCACCCACTATCATCACCACACCTTGATTGCATCCTTGATTGAGAAACCCACCCACGGTATTGGTTCTTTGTTCTAAATAACTGTTACAAAACAATCAAATATTGGGTATTCAATGAACTAAAAACCATTAAAACAATGATGATGATCTATGTTTGGAAATAGGGTCTAAATGAATAATCATATATTTTTTAATGATCCTCTTATTTTTTGGTCATAGCCTCGATTATTTTCCATTATAATTATGAATGAAGATCATCATAAACAACAAATACACTTTTCTTAAATTAGAAATAAATAAAAATATATATAACCACATGATCTACCTATGAAATAATCTATTAATTAGTCTTATTTATGATCATAATAGGATAAAAAATGGGATATAAACCATGGAAAAAAATTCCCTACCATCATTTGTGTCGATCGTTGAAACATAATGGTACAATTTTGTCATCATTAGCAAGATCCTAAAATTTTATTTATGTTGGAAATCCTTGAACTAATCTGTTTCACCATATTCTCTTAAAATAGTTCCACACAATCCAAAGGGTAATCCATCTAACAATATGACTAAACTATAAATTTATATTTATAGAGGAGATAATTATGTTAGGAATTAATTAAAATAACTCAATTAATATATTAATTTATTTAATCATTTTTCCCATGATGGCGCTCATGTCGAAAATTGAAATTCGACAAAGGGTGTGCCATTTATAGGGAAACACAACATTTTGAAATGAATGATGGTCTCAAATTTCCCATACAATTTCCATTTCTAGTTTTATTTACCAATTTTAGTAAAAATACAAATTTGAGATATTAATATATTTAATATTATTATCTAATTATTTATGGGCCCACTAAACATTGAAATCGTGTACCATCTCATCCCCTGGCTATGAAAACATTATTACATATATAAAAAATATTTAGATTGAAAAATAGATACATTAAATTATCTCAAAATTGTGGATTTACATAAAAAAACATAAATGTCGACAATGAAATGAGTGGGTAGTGAGATCACCAATGGTTTTCCTGTTCCCGGGTATTATTGTAAATATTCTCTTGGTTCCAATTGACACAAACCCATGTAATTAAGAACACATAGAGGATCTTCTCGTACAAATAATCGATCTCCACGGGGTAATCAACAATGGTAACTCTATACTTACAATGTAGCTCATACTAGTCGATGACATGCAATATTTTATTCACATACATAGTCAGCTGCAATACGTGGAAGATGTCTTGTACCCAATCTATCTATAGTGGTAGGGTCAAAAAGGTTTCCTCCTCACTTGTAGTATGAAGTATCTGAAAATTAACAATTAATCCTAGAGATAACATTCTATTCTCACCAATTATCTTTAACCTAGGACAAGGAGTGACTTTAAGGAACACATGGTATCCCTCTTATAACATCACATACCTTCGTTTGTGGTCATATTATGACTTTTGACAACTCTATGCATCCCTCATCCACTCTGGGATGATCTTCAGCATTTATGTAATAGCTAACACTAACATTTGTACCATTAGTGCTGACTCAAATGAATTAGAAAAACATATTTTTGATCCATAGGGTTCCCAATAAAATTCAATAAATGGCATAGTATTAATGGTGGAATGGTGGCTATTATTGAACAAAAACTCCACAATGGTTAAGAGATCCTCCAAAATAAAACCAAATTTCAACACATAGGATTACATCAGGACCTCTAGAACATAAATGGTTAACATTGTTTGATCATCACTCTAGAGGTGAAAGTTCATGTTCAAACACAACTAAATTCCAATGTCCTCTCAAACATGCACCTCTCATAATTATTAAGTGGACAGACTTGGTGAGTTAGGATATGAAAACCAAGATTACATCATATCACATAGATGTCCATGGTCACTCCATTAAGACATCCCACGATATAATATCCCACTTCCAATTTGTCAAAATAAGAGGTTGAGAAAAAAACCTCTATAACTTGTTTCACATCCTTTACTTTATAAAAAATGCGGCATGATGAGGAAATATATTCTGTGAAATTATATCTACATGGACACAAAATCCAAATATGGTGGCCATGGTACATCTTCTCTACCCATTGATGTCCCACCAAAAGAGATATATAAAAACTCCTCAACACCTCCCAACACAAGGTCACTAGAACCATCGTCTATTCTATGAAAATCTCAACATACTTTCCACCTTCAAAAAATCCATAATGATCCAATCTAATCAAAATAAATGAACTCCTAACATGACATTCGATATCTCTATATTGATCCCTTATAATTCAGTTTATAGGAAATGGGTTATGAAACATAAATTACAGAACTGAATCACTATCCTTATCCATGAGAGACAATTGCATTTAAGATAAAAACTCTGATTCCATGGACAACAATTTCAAAAATGATCTTCTGTTGAGAGTATCATAAATTACATTCCCATTCACCAGAGTATAGAATATATCAAAGACTTAGTAATGGAGTAACTCTATACATCTCCTCCATTTGTTGTAAATTTCCCTATAATAGAAGATATTATTGGAACTATTGTGTTCATAATAGAATATTAACGGATCACCCTAAAAAATTTTCCCCACATTTCATCGGAGAAGCTTAGGGAATCCATATTTAGAATGTGGGTCACTTAGTTTTGATTATGGGGTCCTAACTACTATGAAAAATAGGAAATCACTTCCTACCACTAAATTAGATCAAGACGATTTATAGTCCCCAAGTCCTCGTATAACACTACATAGTCCACACTATCCTATGGTTATCTCAATATTGTATCTCTCACTAGAATATAAAACAACTCATGAAAGGTCTACTTGAACCTCTTTATCATCATGAATGTCTACCAATTTCCGGTCAAGGATGTAAAGGGTGATCATATTCTAGTGTAATCTTGCATGAGTCTCCTATAATATCCTACCAACCATTGTATTATCAAAAACCATCATCTTTCTCTTGGGTGGCTCCCGAGATAGAACTTCCTCATCCATCACCGATTCCACTACACCAATATCTGGTGAAATGAATATTCATAAAAAGTGGTCATATATAATCCAAAATTAAAAAATATTGGAGGGTACCATAAATATGGAAATCAAATATTATTTTGAGTACATTTTTGTAGTTTCTTGTGGGCTCCTCCTCATACATTGAGTATAATTGGATATAATCAATGAAAATTTCCACAAACTGGTAAATGAATGGATGTTATATCTATTTCATGGAACTCTTGAACACTACTAAGTTGTTCTTAATTGTAAAAGGAATAAAAATTTATTTATGAGGACCATAGAAGCATTAAAATTAATTATTTGGTATAACCTTTTCTTGTACATGAAGATTGAGATAGCTTGAAAAGATGTAAATCGATGAGAACCATCATGTACATATGAACGAATGAAAGATTCCAATGAATCTTGAAATTGGATAACTATTCTCAATAATACCTAGGTTTGGTTATGATAATCAGTACACAACCTCAAGATCATATCCATCTTCTTTGTGAACAACATTGTGGCATCCCTGGGAGAAATATTGGGTCTGATGATGCCATTCCACTATAGGAACATTATCTAAAAATACATCAGTTGAATCTCTTTGTGATCCATTTTATATGCCATTATAGATATAGTGTATATTATTGGATTCAATTCCAAAAAAAATATCATGGAGGGGAGGAAATAATTAAATGTTCTTGTGAAAGATTTCCCCATACTCTTCTATAACTACATGAAAATAGAAGGCCATAACATCCCCAGATCCAAGAATAATACTAGATAACTACTGACTAATAAACTCTATCCCCTACATATGAATAAATCATACACTACATGGTTTTTATTCCCACCCATGATGGGAAAAATAAATCCCTCACCATGGATACACCACATGCTCCACACGAAATAGTCAATATGGGAATGAAATGTGGATAACTATGCAATACCTAATATGGAATAAAAAGGACTCATCGCCACTCTAAATATATCATGTAAGAATTTATTAGCTCCATTAGGTGGGTAACCCTATCAGAAAATGTTTTTGATCACTGAGTCAACTCTGGTAAGAATCTCTATGGTCAATGGATGAGAAAAGGGATCATCTAGAATCTATAAGTCTCGAACTATAGAATTATAATGTAATGAGTGGCTAACACTCATTTCAATTAGTATAGAAGGTAATGTAGAGAAGACATACATCATAGCTATAATATTTCTAGGTAGCTTGATTTCATTTGACGATAATACCTATTACAATCATCACACCTAATGATGAGCTCATAAATATTGGCATGGACTACCTACTAATGTTAGTGGTAAAAGAAAAATTTTCTTCCACCTCTAGCTACTGCCCCTACTACTCTACCATGTCTATTTTCCAATTGAAAACCTTACTAAACCCATTATCAATTCTTAGGTTGTACATTAAACATCACATATTTATTTAAATCATGGTTTAAGAAATCCCAAATGAAATTTCATTGACCATTGGAAGAGTAATATCATGTGTCTCTTGGTTGACTCGAGCCAACCTGAGATCCCTAAACTTGTAGACCTCTATCGTGAGATTATCTCATGAATTTTCTTTCATACTCAGAATCCAATGACTGTCCTCAGCTACAAGATTATGATTTCTATGCTTTTTTGTAACAACTACTATCACCCCATGTTGGTATCTAGTCATCTAGGATTCTCTCTACTACTAATGGCCTCTGAAAACACCAACATAGGTGAGAATGTAATGACATGTCAAAAAATAGATATATCAACTTTATACCCTATATATGGTGTTTTATCTAATGAATTTTTATCTAACCATATCTTGAGAGTATCGATAATTGTTAGTGAACCTCATTAAGTACTCTCATATGACTATAAATCCCTACAAAAACAACAAAAGAACCAATATTAACATTGCTTAAAATGTGGAATCATATAACTCCACCCTGGGGACATGAAACAAATATCACTAGGAGAGATCTATCTAATCATGTGACTGGGTGACTAGACTACAATAAATTATTTAAAATCCATGAAGTAGACTCACCACTAGGGACACCATCTTATATATAGGTTCCCTCGGAAGGAAAAAAATGTGGGTCATTGCCTGTAAACAATCCTCAGTTACATGGAGTCAGTATCTATCTGAACCATGTCAGATCACATCATTTTGAACTAACAGATCACACTTAGCCTATAAAGATACTCAAATGTTACTAGTATAAAAATCTATTACAAAAAAATGTTTTAAAAAAATGTAAACCCACTCGGTGGTACCGCCCCCTATAAAATACAATATACTAAAACATTATCAATCAGAATATCGTCCTTGTTATCACACTATGGATCCATGGATGGATCTCATTGTTGAGTCATACTAACAAAAACATGATATAATATAGTTAATGATTATATATAGAGATCTATCTCAAGAACATCAAGGACTATAGAAACTGTTGCGACCCAGTCTTGATATACATGGAAATTACATCAATTTAGATATGTATTCAGTATATTACAAAAATAGATACCTGGGCACTGTAATAGTTTATCGTCTTTGAAAACATAGAAAAGAAATATTCTATCCAGGTAAATGAGATTCAATGTCTCCCCTAATGATATAAAAATTTATTATTTATACATAAAACATTTCATCATATCTTGTGGAATGGATCATAATAAAGTTGTGATCTAAAATACTCAGTATAGGTAATTAAAGGAAATACATAAGAATATTATAAACAAAAGGGTATTAAACATGATTATAACATTTGAATATCAAACTCTTACATTTATATAACATAATAATGGATTTTTTTTATATGACATGAATAAGAAGAAAATAAATAACACATGATTAATAATTATAGAAAAAGAAATGGTAGGGAATTTGTGGAATTCATTGTGGTTTGTTACACTGTAAACACGTATAAGTATAAACATGTTCACTAATAAAGTTAATGACATGAAATAAGGACCCAACATAAACATTGGGACATGAAACTTGGTCTATGAATAATATTGTGAACATGTAATAAGGCTCAAGCATAAACTTATGGATGTGAGACCAAGTCCATGCATAACATTGTGAAAGTGTTACTAGGTTCACACATTATGTACTGTATATGATACCATGTCCATGAATAACATTGTGAACATGTAATCAGGTTCACACATAAACATATGGATTTCAACTAGGTCCATGCATACAATTTTGAACTCTTAATATGTTACACTAATAACATTGTGAACACATAATGAGGATTACTAATAATATTGCGAACATGTTATCAAGTTTACACATAAACATATAGACATGAAACTAGGTCCATGTATAACATTTTGAACACGTAATCAGGTTCACGCATAACATTTATACTAATGAGTCATCTATCACTCCCCAATGCATTGGAGGGAAATATAGGTCCCACCCATCTCATAATAAAATAATTCATAAATGTTCCATATTATAATATAAAACTCATCATATCATGACTGAAAAAAAGACATAGGTTTTATAATGATCGAATAATAACCCATGAAATGAAATCAGTATCATTAAAATTTTATCACATAATAACCTATGGAAAAGAGATATGTTTCATAACCATTTCATCAAATCAAAACTTTTGAAAAGAAGCAGTGTTTTGAAACATGTTACCCATTGAAAATAAACAGATTTAATAAACATATATCTCGTGGGTGAGAAACATGTATCATGAAGACCATGACATTAAGCATAACCCATTAATATAAAAGATATAAATAGAACATTTATATCATTTCTATAAGGGAATTAGTGATATCAAGAGATTTCATCATAGATGGAAAATAATTTTGAAATAAAATTTAAAAACATTTCTTGAGAAAAATATTCTTTCTTCCTCGAAAATTATTAGTTATAATGTAAAACATTATGGGAATTTTTTAAACAATGGATTTGAAAAAATATAAAGGATGATTTGAAAATAATAAAAATATTATGATATTTTTCATTTAAAATGATACATAATGATCATTTTAAAACATGTTTGAATTTTTTTTTGAAAACATGGTATTGAATACAATAGATTTCCAACCATGGAGAGAGAGGGATAAATTTTACATAAAAACATAATCTTATGTACCAAATTGTAGTAAAATAGTACCTAAACATGTGGATATATTAATGAAATATAGTAGAAGGAAACTAGGGAATTATCATGAGAGATGGATCATAATATTTCATCAAAGGACGCATAGACATAAACAATCATGAAACGTGATGAGATTGTCTCAAAAAACTCAAATTATGTGGTAACATGAGATAATACTCTCCATGTAATAAAATGAAATTATATGAAGTTTTAAATATCTTTAAAAGATTTATATTATTGATAATACATTTGAAATGGACATATATACACCACAAAAAAATAGTTTTGGTGCATAACAAAACATGATTCTCAAATAAGGAAAACAGAGAAAAAACAGTTTTACTGATTTGGTATGTTTTGAAACATAAACCCCATGAAAGAATGAACAGAAAATAGAAATGTGAATAGCCAAAATTTTAAAGAGATGATAAATTTTATTCAAAATCTTGTTCAGTATAGAAACCACACAGAACAAAGGAGTGGCGAACATAACATTTATCATAAGGATAATAAATGTTAGACGAAATCCCCATACTGTGTGTCATGACTCTCATAGTGTTTGTTAAAACCACCAAATTATAACTATTAATTTATTAAAATTTTTTTTTAGAACCATACTATTATTTCTAAAACCATATATGGTTTGACTATGACCTTATATTACATGATTGTTAACGATCCGGTTTTTTGGTTTTTCTTCGGGTAATATTCACTTTGTTGTTTGCATGTGCCTTAATTTTTTATATTATTGGTTATTATACTTATACCATGATTAAAAAATAAAAAACATGATATAAATATAATTTATATTCATTATATTTATATTATAATAATATATATAATAAATAATTGTTAACAGGAAAACACTATTCATGGAGATAGTTAGTCGTACCCATGCAAGAATGCTGTTTCAATTTTTAACATTCATATTGAAATAAAGTAAGTAAATGAAATATGTATATATATATATATATATTAAAAAAGAATTAATATATCATATATAACAAATATGTTCATTTATATATTCATATTTCACTTATATATACATATTTCATATTGAAAGAATTATTATATCATATATAACAAATATGTTCATTTACCCCATCCACAATACATTCCATGTGGTCTTTGCTTGAATTCCATCGCTTGGGGGAAGTAGTACAAATTTCCTCAAATGAGATTGTCACATAATCACCAAATGGAATGTAAAAAAGGCATGTTTTGTAAAAGTAATAATGAATATTAAAGTCATAAAAATATAATATATTAAATATATAAATATATTTTCCATAACAATGGCCACCATGAATGGTGGTAAGTAATAAATTAACAATCGTTGTTTTTTGAGGTAGTAGTTCACCACACACAGAAATAGTATGTTTGATATCCACTAGATGAAGGTGTTTATAAGTTATAAAAACATGGATCTTCTTTTCAGGTATGTTTTCCTTTTCTGGTCATTTTTGTGAAAAATGGGAATTTTGGGAAATTTTTTATGTACACACCGTGTACTCGGTTGTCGCATGAAGCCACATGCTGGCTATGTAATTTCCCCCCACACAACCATGTGGGGATGAAATGGAGGCCGCCAAATGCAAGGTACAGAAATGGAAAGTATAGGTCATGTACTTCTAAAGTACACACCGTGTATTTTATTTTTTTCATCAAATAAATGGGGGTCACGTCTAATCACAAGAAAGGCCTTATTCTCAATCTTGTTCATCCGAGAGAACCTGTACGACCATGATATTCCTTCGAGCCCCCGACTGAGCATCCGATCTTCGATTCGACCACTATATATTTTGTTGGGATCACCTTGGTAAGATCTTCCTTCTTCTAGAGATACATTTCATGATTCCACCTCTTTCTCAAGATATCATCGGTTGAATGTTTTTGTAGATATATGGTGTTCTTGGGAGATTCAAAGCTTGAGGTTATTGTATAGAGATCTCCCAACACTGAGGTAGGTGGTTAGTGCTTTTCTGTTGAAAATATTTGAGTTATATGTGAATATTTTTCCAATACCCTTGAACGAGGCATTTTGTGTTTCCTATTTATCCCTGTTAATTTCATGACATGCTTGTGTGATTGAGTAGTGGTTTATTTAATGTGAATAGGGTAATTTTCTTTTATTTGGAGGTGTTTTACGGAGATTGTTTTAGTTATGACCTTTTTGTACTACTTATCCTATTAGGATGCCTTGTTTTTCCCATGCCTAGTATTGTATGATGGTGTGACTTTTGTTCTGACATACTGTTATGCTGTAGACTTTTTAGCTAAGTAGTTCATGATGTTTATTTTGGCATAAACGCACTTCTCTTCTTTCTAACTTACACAGGGCCATGAGAATCACGTTTAGTAGACCATAAGGAGAATAGATGGAAGGGATTCTGCGAAGTGTCTGTTTTTTTACGATGTGAGACAATAGGGGGAATTTACATAAGTGATTCCTCAGAGTGTCTGTATTTCCTCGACATGGACCACATGGGGAATGTGACATAAGTTCTTTTCCAAAGGCACCCAATACCTTGTTGGTCAAATCGAATGAAGCACATTTCCCCTAAACCAAGAGGCTACAGACTAGCAGCGAGGGCCTTAGGTGTGATATTGGGGAATCTATTCCCTCATTAGAAGAGTAACACAACGGAAGATAAACACATAACAACAGAGAAAACAGTAATAATATCAAACAACAAGAAAGAACACAAGTCTGAAGGAATAAGTAGTTGGAGAATATATATAAAATTGATTAATGGTACATATTGTAGGACCCAGGGACACCCTGATATGGTAGGGGTGAATCAGGGTGTCAACTTTTCTTTTAAATTTGATGGATCTTGGTCCCATGTTTTTAGGAACTAGTCAAACTGCTATGATGGATATGATCAGAAATCAAACATTCACATGTAAAGAGATGACACAATACATTTTACTTGGCTCACCACTAAGGGATATGTCCAAGGAGCAAATGCCGACAGGTTGTCAGTCGTACCTAATTCAACTATTTTTCACGAGTAGTGGATTACAATGGTTCAGGAACAATCACTCGGTCCCAGGCTCTCTGCATTTACAAATGTTCAAGGATAGACCACTACGTCCCTCGGGTCATTACCGTTGACTCCCCCTAGCTCACTACCTTGGTGAAGTCCCAGACAGTTAATAGATGTGAGGGTCTCTGGAATGGATTTGCATCAATGTCTTTGCCTCTTCTTAGCACGAGACTCTACATACATCGAAGTCCAGACATGATTCACTTGTATGCACTAAACCAATGAACCTGATAACTTGAACGTGCAAACAAGTTTCACTGACAATTTCACGCAACACCAACACTTTTCATGTATGGCCTTCCTATTGCCCGCAATATTTCCTTTTCGTACAGAAAAATATTTTGTGCAAAAACATCCTTTTTCGCGCAACTGAATCATTTAGATTTTGCCTCAATTTTTACGTGCAACTCTACCTTTTTCGCACAGCCTAGAATTTTTTGCGCAACTCAGATTTTTTTTCAAATTGGAATATTTCACGCAGCACAAACTTTTTCGCGCAACCTGGAATATTTCGTGCTCCTCGGAATTTTGTGCGCAAACCCCATTACATGGAACTTTTACACGCATCAGACCTTAGATCTTTTCTAAGTCCTCAACCGTATGAAATGATGGTGGTCACCTCTTATTTATTGTTTTCTCATACCCCTATGCACAAAACCCCCTGTGGACTGAAAAAACTCTCACTTGGCGCGTAATATTTCACACAGGTACCGTTTTTCACGCACATCTCCAGATTTTTTGCACAACTCATGAATTTAGCATTTTTCGACGTTCTGATTCTGAAACACTATTTTCATGAAAAAACTGAATCCCCTTTTTCACTCACCACTCTATTTTTCGTTCCCAATTCAAATATTTCTTTCACATACCACCTTTTTCATGCACCATATCCTCTTGGCGCACACCTCTTTTTACCAACAATCCATGTCTTCATTTTCCAATTTTGAGGCCCAAAAAGTTTGGAAAACACTAGAAAATGGCTTCACTATCAATACTATTGTCTACTTGAACTGTATGATCACTTTAGTAGCACACATTCTAAACTTCTACTAAAGATTGACAAAAAACACAAATTGTACTCAAATTCATGCATAAAACAACCATGGTTCCAACAATCTCTCCATTTGGGTTTGTTGGCAATCAGTAAATAAATTCAATCGAGCACCAACCATATGCAATCAAAAAACTCATGAATAAACCTATCCAACACTCTAAGTCAACGTGAGCAATTCTCGGTGTAGAAAACAAGAGAGGAATCTTGAATTGGGATCATGTGTTTTGGAATTCTCAATGATGCCCAAGAAATTATCTTACAATGTCACATATGAAATAAATTTCCAATGTATTCCTTCTCATCCTTTCACTAACATTGAATTCTCAATGTGTCACTGAAGCATTACATGCCTAAATTTTTCACAGAAGCATTACATGACTAAATTTATTCCTTTATCCCCAATTGACAATAAACCCAATGACCCATAAATGTTCATTGATCAGCTCAAACAACACTCCCCCTGGATAGTATCTCCCCCCCAAACATCCATCACAGACATAAACAGATTAAAAACAGTCAACATAACCAGGGAGAGGGGTATTACGTAACCTCCTTTTGCACTGGAAGTTGGCTGAACAACAAGGTTCAACCAATGCTTCTCAAATATAGCTGCTGACCGTGGGTTGGTCAAGATATTAACCACTTGCTCATCAGTTCCCACATGATCCATTCTAATCATGTCTTTCTCAACTTTTTCATTGATAAAGTGATACCTGATTTAAATATTTTTTGTACGATAATGCTGAATATGATTATTTGTAAGATCAATCGTGCTCTTTTTATAACAGTAAACTACCATTGGTTGCTTCACCTCATCACCAATATCTGTTAGTTCTTTCTTCATCCATAGCAGTTGAGTGCATGCCTTTTTGGTGGAGATATACTCAGCTTTAGAAGAACTAAGATAAGTAATTTATTGTTTCTTGCTTAACTAGCCAACACATTTATTCTAAAAATAGAATGCTCCACCACGGGTGGAATTTCTGTCCACTACATCGCCAGCCCAGTCAGCATCAGAAAATGCAGATAACTTACTGTCCCTTCATGTATAAAAGTATAAGCAATAATTGTGAATACCTTGAATATACCTCATGATTCTTTTTACTGGGGTCATATGTTCCCCCTTTGGATTACTCTGAAAACGGGCCGCTAGACAGGGTGCAAAGACAATATCTGGACATGTCACTGTCGGGTACATCAGGCTCCCAATTATCCCCCTATACATGGTGGGGTCTATAGATGCCCCGTATTTATGCTTTCCATGTTTGGTTCCAACTGCAATCGGAGTTGATATTGGTTTGGAGTCCTGCATATTAAACGTCTTCAGTAGCTCTCTTGCATAATTTTCATGAGAAATGAAAGTGTAATCCTTCTTTTGAATCACCTGCATCCCAAAGAAATAAGTGAGCTCCCCAATCATAGATATTTCAAATTCTGATTTCTTGTGATTGGAAAATTCATCCTCTGATTTTTTCCTGCTAGAACCAAATATAATTTCCTCGACGTAGAATAGAACCATGAACTAATCTTTTGAAGAATTATTCACATATATATTGTGATCAACTCCTCCTCTATTGAATTCCAGCTTCTTGATATAAGATTCCAACCAGGAATACCATGCTCGTGGTGCCTGCTTCAAACCATATAGAGCATTCTTCAGTTTCCAGACCTTTACTTCATCAGTACCATGAAGAAAACCCACTGGTTGTTCAATGTAGACTTTTTCTTTTAGTACACCATTCAAGAATGTTGTGTTGACTTCCATTTGATATGTTTATATCCTCTATTAAATTCCATGGAAATGAAAAGACAAATTGAGTCTAATATAGAAACTATAGAAAAGGTTTCATCAACATCCACACCTTTAATATGGGAGTACCCTTTACATTCCAGTCGTGCCTTGTTTCGAATAACACATCCATGCCCATCCAACTTGTTCTTGAAGATCCATTTTGTACCAATCACAGTGTGAAATTTCGATATCTGGACAATATCCCATGTCTGATTCAATTCAATCTGATCTAACTCTTCATTCATGGATTTCACCCATGATTGATCCTTTACTGCTCCTTCAAATGAGGATGGATCTCAACGGATAGAAATGCAGATTGCGTGTTATTCCTCATTCTCCTTTTTTTGTGGGTGCACTCCTGCCCCCAATTATATTATATGGATCAATCTCAGCTCTTAGATTTCTCCTGTGAGGTTCAATTTGATTCTCTCTAGCCAAGGTTTCCTCTTCTGATTCTTCTTCTCAGTCAACATCATTATGTTACTGCTGAGAGTTTTGTCCATCTTCCTCGATTCTTGTATTATTTGTTTACTCCATGTTCATTTTCTTCCTCACTTTATATCACATCAGCATATGAAATCCGTCAAGAATTTTTGTTTTTCTCTTCAATGATCTTAACATCACTGCTTTCCAAGATCCCTCCTAATCTCTTGTTGATACACTTGTAGTCTTTTCTATTCGTGGAGTATCCACGGAAAATTCCTTCATCTGTAATGTCACCATACTTCCCTTGTTTTCCTTGTTTTTTCCTGGTGAAAAATTTACTTCCAAAAACACTAAAGCATTAAAAAGAGGGCTTCCTACCATGCCAAAATTCATATGGTGTCTTCGTCTCACCAATATAAAATCTTGTTCGATTATGAGTATACACTGCAGCTTGAAGAACCTCTTTCCAATAATGCCGTGGAATATGACTCTCAATCAGCATAGTTTGTGCAATGTTGTTCACCTGTCGATTCCTATGTTCATCAACTCCATTTTGTTGGGGAGTCCTCACAGCAGCTACCTCATGTTCTATCCCATTCTTCTCCAGGTAATTTTAAAATTCAATGGTTGTGTATTACCCTCCATTGTCAGATCAAAACACTTTGATTATTCTCCCAGTATCATTATCTACGATTCATCGATATGTTTTCATGTTGTCATGCACTTTTAATTTCTTATGAATGACCATTACACATGTCATTCTCCTGTAATCATCCATGTAAAGGAAAAAGTAAATTCTCCATGAGTTCCAACAACATTTATCGTCCTGCATACATCTGTATGAATTAGATAATGAAGATGAGATTCCCTTTTCTTCTTTGGCCGATATGAACTACATACCAGATTCCCCCAAATGCAAGCATCACAAGACTTTTCACCCTCACGCTTCAGGTTGGGAATGTCCATGACATTACTCAGTTTTTACATTTTTCCATGTCTTTTTGATTGATGTGTCCTAGTATTCGATGCCACAAATTGTTTTCTTCTTCAATAGTCATGAAAAAAACATTTTTTTACTCTCAACCTGATACAAGCTGCCTTCTGTTCTACATCCCTTCATAATTGAATTGCCTGTCTTTCCATTGATTGTGCATCCTTTTTGATTAAAAGTAACTATAAGTCACGATTCACTGAGTTGACTCATGCTAAGAATATTTTTACGTAGTCCATCTACATAAAAGACTTTAGTCTTATTTAGATCTCCGTTAGCTAATTTTGTATTTCCACTACCATTGATTTTCAAATCTCCATCATTACCAAATCATAATGTACCATCAACCTTCCTTCTGATATCTGTTAACAGGCCAGCATTACCTTTCATATGACATGAACAACCACTATCCAAAATCCAGGTACTCTTGCATTTTGTAGCATTGAGGGCTACCTATGCATGGTTGTATTTCGCATTCTTCTTCTTTTCTTTCCAATAGATATTGAATTTTGTTTTAGATATTGATGACATTCTAATTAATTCTTCCATATAATCAGATTATTTATAACCACAATATTCTTCCATAGGAGAAAACCTACGTGTGAGATAAACCCCATCAAGAGGGTGGATATTTACCTATCTCTGAGAGTTGTACGAATCTCTCCTGTCGAATCTCTTCCGGCAATACATAGCTTTATGCCCAAAGTTAGAACAATGAACATAGTATCCATAGAAACTATTTCATCTATAAGATGGAGGATATGAAGTAAAACTCTTTTGTTGATGTCCCATATCTTCCCCATGAATGTTTCTCCTTGCCTCTTCGCAATATGACATGGTATGTCCTAGATAGACACAGAACTGACACTTCACTATAGGAAAATTTCTTCTCACTTGAATTTATCGTCATGCCTTCTTCCTTGTGAGAATAGTTGGATTACCTTTAATTTCTGAAAGATTGACGATAATTTTTAGTTCTTCTTTTAGTTTGGATTGAGGGTTTCTTTTTCAGCACATCAGGAAATGTTTCAACATGTCCAACTTTTATATTGTATTTCTTTTGGCTCTCTTCACTTCCATCAGTTGATGTCTCAGCTTCACATCCAATTCCACTCTTTCCCATGAAATCAGGTCTTTGATAACTCAAGATTTTCCCAATCCCATCTAAACCACACTTGTATCTTTCCAGTAATTCTGCATCTGAGAATACTCCAAAATAAATTTTCTTCCTAGCCACATTTGTGGTTGATTGACATTGAATTTTACTAGTAAGAGTAACAAATTCTTCCTCAAGACCCTCAACTATCTTGGACATCTGTTCCAGTATAGATGAAAGCTCATTTATGACCTTTGATTGTTCTTAAATTCTATTCTTTTGTTCCACAACATCATCTGTGCTTTCAAGGATTGAAGACAAAACTCTCACTAGTTCTTATAGTCATTCAATTTCGGCTACAAGAAAATCAACATATTCTTATGATTCTTCAACCATTTTCTTCCACTTATTTCATATCTTACATTTATTCTCAATCTTGGAAAAGGAATCCTTATTTTTATTCTTTGGATCACCATTAGGAATAATCTGATTATATCTACGTTTATTGATTGAGGGTTCTGACATTTCAATGGTAGCCACCATGGAAGCCTGGTTTTCTGTTTTAAATTCTGGTTCCTCTTCTTCACAAAATTCAATATCATCATCTTCTTCTTCATAGGAAAAAATCTTCATCTATATTTTATTTCCAGATTTGATGTGTCCCTTTTTGGAGAAACATTTCTGAGGTTTCTCGATGTCTTCTGCTTCACTCTCATCATCATCAAACTATCTTTGGCACTGAGAGGCAATGTGCACAACTCTTCCACAATGAAAACATGACAGGGGTAACTTACATTTAAATTTTCCTTTTCCTTTCTTCATCTTCATGGAGAAGAGAGAAAGAATTTATTTTTTCTCATTATCTTAACCACTACAATCTTCTAAAATTTTTAGTTTGTCCATGGATTTGAATGCCATTTCTGTGCTTACACATGTCGTGGAATCTTCGGGTTTGACTGTCATCTCATATGCCACTAGACTACATAACAGATCATCCAGAGATAGTATAGATATATCTCTTTCATCAAGGGATGACACCTTTTCATTTTATATAGGAGGAATTCTTCACAAGATTTTATTTACAATATCAATGTATTTGATTTCCTCAATAAGACCTCGAACTGCTCCTACTACATTAGTAATTCAATTGAAGAATGAATCTGCATTATCATTATGATGCATCTTTATATCATCAAACCTGTTGTGTAAGTCTTGATGTTTTGCCTACTCCACTTTTCTGCCCCCTTCATAAATGATTTCATGTTTATCCCATATAGACTTTGTTTAGGTGAAACTCATCACCTTTAGATAGATGTGATCTGAATGAGCCACAGTGATAGCATTCTGAGCAATGGCATATGTGTCAAAAACATTCCTGTCTGTATCAATCATAGCAAGCCCTACTGGATCAGTAACTTTTATTCCTTGAAGAGTATCAAAGAGGACTTCCATTCAAAGGGATCTTAAATGAGATTTCATTTTGTTCTTCCAAATCTGAAAATTACATCCATCAATGAGGGGTATTCCCCTATATTGAATTCATTATCCATGACGATAAAGGTCATATCTAACACCAACAACCTCTATCCATTGATACCACTTATGGGACCCTGGTACACCATGAGCGGGGAGGGGTGAATCAGGTTGTCAACTTTTCTTTTAAATTTGATGGATCTTGTTCCAACATTGGTAGGAACTAGTCAAACCTGTATGATGGATATGATCAAAAATCAAACATTCACTTGCAAAGAGATGAAAGAAGACATTTTAATTAGTTCACCACTAAGGGTTATTCCCATGGAGCATACGCCGACAGGTTGTCGGTCGTACCTAATTACACTATTTTAAACGAGTTGTAGATTACAAAGGTTCCGGAACATTCACTCTTTCCCAGGCTCACTACCTTTACAAATGTTTTGGGATAGCCCACTACGTACCTCGGGTCACTCATGTTGACTCCCCCTGGCTCATTTCCTTTAGTGAAGTCCCAGTTAGTTTATAGACGTGAGGTTCAGTTTAATGTATTTACATTGTTGTCTTTCCCTCTACTTAGCACGAGACTCTTCTTGCATCAATGTCCAGAAATGATGCACTTATACGCACTGAACCACTCAACCAGATAACCAAAACGTGAAAACAATTTTCATGGACAATTTCGCGCAACACCAACCCTTTTGCGCAAGGACTTTCTATTGCACACAATATTTTCTTTTTCGTGCAGAAAAATATTTCACACAACAACACCCTTTTTCATGAAACTGAATATTTTACGTTTCACCTCAATTTTTATGTGCAACACTGCATTTTTCATGCAGCCCTGTTTTTTTCATGCAACATGGATTTTTCATGCAGACTAGAATATTTTGCACAGTACGTAATTTTTCGTGCAAACTGGAATATTTCACTTTCCTAGGAAGTTTTTGTTCAAACCTATTTATGGGAACCTTTAATGCGTATCAGACCTCAGATCTTCTCTAAGTCTTCAACCATACGGATTGAGGGGGGTCACCTTTTATTTGTAGGAGTCTCAGACCCCCGCGTGGAAAACCCCCTGTGGTGTGAAAAACCTCTCACTTGGTGCCTAATATTATTCACAACTATCAATTTTCGTTCACATCACCAGATTTTTCGTGCAACCCAAGACTTTTCCATTTATCGACGTTCAGATTCCAAAACACTATTTGAGAAAAAAAATTGATCCTATATTTTGCGCACCATGCTATTTTTCACGCCCAACTCAAATATTTCATGCACAACCCTACTTTTTTCGTGCACCACTTCCTCTTGGCTCCACCTTCAATACTATTGTCTTCTTGAACTGTTTTATCACATTAATAGCACACATTCCTAACTTCCATTGAGGATTGACAACACACACAAACCATACTCCAATTCATGCGTAGAAAGACCATGGTTCCAACATATATGTCTAGGAAAGCTTCCAGACAAATCAAAATGTAGGAATAAAGTACTAATGAAAATTAAAAAAGAAAACAAGTAAACACCTCAACATCACAAGCCTCATCTTGGTCTCGTGATCTCCAGCTCCTCAATAATAAAGTACCTGAAGTAGAAGGGAACTTGCCCATATCTATACCTACAAAATATAATCTATTTGGGCCCAAAAGCATATCCCAAACTAGGTGTGAGACTAAATCCTTATAGGCAACCACCACAAGATCTCTACCAAACAATCAGTGAATATATGGAAGGTAATGAGTAAAAGGAAGCAGGGAACAAGATAGTACTCAGTAGTAAAGAATCCCCAGTTTCATTACATTCAATTTCATATTTCAAGCAACATCTAACCAAATCATGTAAACAAAAATACGTAACTGTATCAGAAGTACTCACAGTCCATCCCCTCTGGTTTTATCTTGCTACACAAGCGAGTAGCTAAACAAAAAAGGAAACCCTTTGGAATGTCCTCATAGTATATCCTCTATAGTCCTACATAGAAATAGAAGCATGTAGATAAATCAATAGATAACCCTCTAGGAAGTACTCATTGCTTATCCCCTCTGGTCCTACATTGTAACACAAGAAACCCTCTTGGAAGTACACTCAGTATAACCCCTCTGGTTTAGATTTAGACTATACTATCTGATGAATCACTCACTGACAATTAATTTTATATTATTGTATCGGTAACAAAAGGTTCTATGGGGAATTACTTACATCACATCCCCCCTTCGACCTATGCTGAGGAACTGAAGACCCTATGGGGAAGAACTTATGTCAATTTCTCATAGGGTCTCACTTCATAAGCAAAGGCAGACACTCTGGAGAAGCCCTTCCATCCATTCTCCCTATGCTCTACTACACCTGCTTCTCATGGCCCTTTGCAAGTCAGATTTCATAGCAGCACATATCATCCAAAATAAACCTCAATAACTACTTGGATAAACATTAAACAACATAACAACATGTCAGAACAACAGTCACACCATCCAACAATAATAGGAATGGGAAAACAAGGAATCCTACCATGCTAAGTAGTGCCAAAAGGTCACAACTAAAACATACAGGGAAAACAACTCCAAATCATATCAAATTACCCTATTCAAATTCAATTAACCTCTACTCAAGAACACAATCATGGCAGGAAATTAACATGGCTAAACAGGAAACACGCAATACCCCGTTCGAGGGTATTGGATAAATATTCACATATAACACAAATACTTACAAAGAAGGACACAAACCACCTAACTCGGTGTTGGGAGATCACTATAAGTGATCCTCAAGCCTTGAATTCCCCATGAAAACTATATATCTAAAAAAATGTCAAAAACATTCAACTAAAGATATCTTTCGAAAGAGGAGGAATCATGAAACAAAGATCTAGAGGAAGGAAGAGAATAACGAGGTGATCCCAACATAATCGACGAAGGTGCAATCAAATATCGGATGCTCGGTTGGGGGATCATAGGAATATCATTGTCTTACGGGTTCTCTTGGATGAACTAAGTCGAGAAGAAGGACTTTTTTGGAGATTAGGCGCAACCCCGATACATATAATGAGAAAAAGAAAATACACGATGTGTTCTTTGGAAGTACATGGTGTGTAATTTCCATTTCCATACCCCACATTAGGTGGCCTCCAGGTCACCCCCACATGGGTGTGTGTTTGGCCATTACACAGCCAACACTCAGCTTCATGCGGAAACTAAGTACATTGCATGTACTCATAAAGTATGCTGTGTGTACTTCCAAAATTTCATGAAATTCCCCTTTTTTCTCAAAAACGTCCAGAAAAGGAAATCATACCTGAAAAAAAGATCCTGGTGCTTAGAAACTTCCCCCTTAAAGATATTCATCCCCGAATTTCCCAAGTAATGCGGCATAGATTGAGAAACCCAAAACACCTTCGGCCACTACGATCGTACATCGGCCTCCCTCTTCTGAGTCTCATCTTAAACTCATTCGTGCTGCCCTAGCACTCATACCAGAGAAATAGACTGGGCATAGAGAACCTTCATACTTTGACTGAAAATAAGAATATGATGCTCTTCATAAGATGCATCCACTTCCAACTCAACCTCCTCATACTGGATGAAATGAGACATGTCTGAGAAGTAACGTTGAAACTGCGAAACATGGAAGACATTGTGCATAGATTGATAGCTCTAAGGTAACTGCAGCCCATAGGCAACTGCCCCAACTCTCTCTAACACCTTAGACGGCCCGACATACCTTGGAGAAAGCATACCATGTATCCTAATCCTTTTGTGTCCCATCCTCGATTTGACCCTTAAGAAAACCTGATCCTCATCCTCGAACTCTAGAGTTCATCTCCGCTGACCAGCATAAGACTTCTGTCGAGACTGTGAAGTAGCCATCCTTTTCCTAATCAAATCTACCAACCCTGTGGTCTCCTGAACAAGACGAGGTCCTAGCATAGTTTCCTCTCCTGCCTCAAGAAAACATAAAGGTGATCAGCTGAGCTTACCGTACAAAGCCACCTATGGTTCCATCTGAATAGTTTCTTGGAAACTATTAGTATAGGAATACACAAAAAAGTGGTATATGATTCTCCCATGAAACACCAAAATCTAGGAAGCATGAATGAGGCTTGTCCTCAAAAACCTGAATCATATGCTCGGATTGGCCATCTGTCTGGGGATGGTAAGATGTACTCAAAAGTACCTATGTACCCAAAAATTTTTGAAGACTTGGCCTGGCCCGAGAAGTAAAATGGGCATCATTGTCTGAAATTATTGAGTGTGGAACCCCATGTAGACAAACAATCTCTCAGAGGTACAATTATCCTAGTTCATCAACACTAAAGGTCTAATTGATCGTAAAAAAGTGGGATACCTTCATGAGTCTATAAATGAAAACCAAACTGTATAATTCCCTCCAGGAGACCTCGGTAAAACTATCATGAAATCCATCATGACATAATTCCACATCCACTCAGGAATGGGTAACTACTGAAAAAGCCTCGCTGGTCGCTGATGCTCTTTTATCACTTTCTCGCAGGTGAAACACCTAATAACGAAACCAGCAACATCTCCCTTCATACCTGGCCACCAATATTGGTTGTGTTGATCAAAATACATCTTGGTGATTCTAGGATTTACTACCCAAACTGAGGAGTGAATGTCCCGCATCAGCTCCTCACATATGTCTGCTGACACCCATACGCACACACCGAAACACAAGATCTCATCCTCACCTATGGTCCACACCATAATATGGTCTTCTTCTAATACACTTTCATGTATGACTTTTACATCATAATATGATAGATGCCTCATTATCACTCAGTCAAAAATATTATAGGTAACAACAATAAAAGAAAGAAATGTATTCCCCTGCCTGTCGTGCATCTCCAAATGCATCTTAGTGAACGGATCCATAAGCATCCACTCAATACTGGCCACCTAAAATGCCTATATTTGAGTCCTCCTTCTCAACACATCTTCAATTTTGTTTCCATTCCCCAGTGTATAGGCAAGCTCAATGTCAAAGGACTGAAGTTACTCAAACCACCTTCTCAATGTCAAATTCAAGTCACACTGAGTGAGGATGTAATTGAGAGTTTTTAGGTTGTTGAGAACCAAAAAATGCTCTCCCAAATGATATTATCTCAAAAAGAATAAGGCATGAACAACTGCAACCAACTCCAGATCATTCGTCGGTTAATTCCTCTCAAGTGGGCTCAACTTCTGTGACACGTACACAACAACACCTTCTCCCTGCGTAAGCAAAGCTCCCAACCCGATACCTGACGAATCACAGTAAACATTATTTCTCTTTACCAACATTGAAAAACTTGTATCAGTGCTAAATTCATCTTCTCCTTCATATCTTGAATGGATGACTCCCAAGAATCTAACCACAAGAACTTTGCAACATGCTTATTCAGGCTCATCAGTAGCCCTGCTAACCATGAAAAGTCTTGTATGAAATATATGTAGTTTCTAGAAATCCCTAGAAAACTTGGTACCCCAAATACATTCTTAGGCTTCTCCCAGGAAACTAATACCCTCACTTTCTATAGGTCAACTGATACTCCTGTCTCTAAGATAACATTACCCAAGAAGTGAATATGGTCCATCCAAAAGTGGCATTTTTAGAGAATAGAATATAACAGATGCTCTCTTAGTGTACTCAAAATTATATCAAGATGGGTAGAATGTTCATGTCGAGTGTGAGAGTACACCATGATATCGTCCACGGAAACCAGAATGAAAGAATATAAGTACAGATATATCACTCAGTTCATCATTTCTATGAAGATTGTAGGCATGTTTATGAGACCGAACAACATAACCACAAACTTTTATACACCATACCTGATCCAGAAGGATGTAAGAGGTATATCAGATGGTCTAACGTGAAACTGATGATAATTGGATCTCAAGTAATTCATTGAGAACACCGGGGATCCTCAAAGCTGATCAAATATATCATTAATCCTTGACAAGGGATATCGGTACTTGACCATCAACAGCTTCAGCTTCTGATAATCCATGGAAATTCTGAGGGTATTGTCCACCTTCTTTGCAAACAGGATAAGAGAACCCCAAGGGGAAGTACTGGGTCCGATATAACCCTTTTCTTGCAACTCATTTAACTAATTATTGAGCTTCTGTAACTTTGCTGTAGAGATCCTATAATGTGGAATGGACACCGGTGCTGCTTCGGGTATGAGCTCAATAGAAAATTACACCTCTCTCTTCAGAGGATAACATGAAAATTCTTCTGCAAAGAACTCCCTGAAATAATCCGCCACTGAAGGAATGTCTGACTGTGGATTCCCCTATTCATCCAGTTAATGACTCGCAATATGGGCTATAAATCCTCTAAACCCATGATGCTCGGGTCCCGCTCTACTCACCTGGACATCCCACTTTCCCTTATGAAGAAACAATCATTCATCTGGTGATGTAAAACTCACCCTATGGCGGTAGAAATCAAAAAAATTCATGGACGGGAACCAACCAGTCCATTCCAAGAATGACATCATATCCTGTCATCTCTAAGACATAGAGGTCCCAAAAGAAGTGACACCCATCGACCTCTAGATGACATTCCTTACACTGAGGCACACTAGCCATTCCAGTCCCCAATGATGTTTTTAGTGTCGTGATATCTGTAGAAGAAAGGTTGTAGAGGCAAAGGCTCTTTACAACTGCAAAAAATATAGAGGTATAGGAAGCCCCTGTATCAAAAAGAGGAGAATTTAAAACTGAGGAAAATAAGATCATACCAAGAACTATAGAAGGTCTAGAATCCTACTCATACTGGGTCTACTCTACTTGAAAATATTGTCCTCTACAACGACCTGGTTACCCTACCCAACCACTCCGAGCTGATCCGCCCTGATGTCACTGAAAACCCGACGTCTGGATACAACGACCATGACATCCACCTTGTCCTAAATGACAATAAGAACTCCATCTCCCATACTAGTGAGAAAATGGTGGTGCTTCCTAAGAATGGAATTCATAGAAGAACCCCTTTCACCATCTTCTGGTGAGAAGATTTGACAAAAGATCTGAAGATGACCCATCTTGACGCAAGATATGCACTCCACTGGGTCTCTTGGGAAATTTGGCCTCGTATTCCTGCTCTCCCCACACTAGTAGTACACCACATGGATACCAGAAGATATCTCTTGCCTACTCGGATCTCCATGCGTAGACTCCCTACGACACTTCCTGCTATCAGTAGGAGGGATAAAAACTATGGATGTCGAGCCGCCCTAGCTCATAACTCTAGAATCATTCAAATTGTGATCCGTGATCAGTGCCTGGTTGATGATAGATGTGATATAATTCAACCTAATGATATTAAACTGTGATCGTATGTTGTTCCTGAAACCATCCTCAATCTTCTTTTCCAGGAAAAACTCATCACCTCTCGGAATAGGCATGAAGCACTACTACTCGGTGAATTGAGAGGAATACTACATAACATAAAGAGTACCCAGCTCTAGACTCATGAACTCTCAGGCTTGATTGGCCCTCAAAGTATCTATATAGATGTAGTCATAGATGGAATGTTGGTACTCATCCAAAGCCAAGAACTACAGACGTAACTCCTGGGAGATCACATCCCACCATCTCATGGAGGAATCCCGAAGCATGTATGTAGCGAGCTTAACCCTCCCCTCGGAAGGCATATTCAGATGCTTGAAGATTATACGCAAGGATTATAGCCATGGATCAATAGCCTGGGGTCCTCCATCCCCAGTGAAAGTGGGATGATGTTACTACTGAAAGTCCTGCTTCAACTCTACCATAGATGGGGTAGGATGCTTTACACAGATAGAGGTCTGCATAAACCTCATAAATCCTTCCCTGAACAATGCATCTGCACCTACGTCAGGTATAATGACTGGTTCCAAAACTGAAAAAACTGGAGGATCTTCGGGTATTCCTGATCAGTCTTGTCTAGTGTCTAATCATTTGCCTGTAACTGGAATACATCCAGAGGATGTCTTGGTGGATGAATTTTCATGGTCAAGCGCACACCATAGATCAAGATCATCAAGGACAGAAAACTAGAATAGTAGAGAGGGAACAACATAAATAAAGCATTAATTTTTTAAACAATGATTCATGGTGTGTATAATGCCTAGATAGAGAGTTTCCTTATGCCTTTCACATGGGTGTGTACCACTGCCAAAAATTTTCATGTAACACCACATACATGGCATGTTGTCATTATACATGGCATGTACTTGAATCCTCTTCCCCTTCCCGAGTCCGCTTATATAGATAGGCCACACGGTTCCCTTAGAACATGAGTACACGGTGTGTCAGTTCCAAATAGGTTGTGTACTAGATGAACCTCACCAATCCGTGTTGTTAGTCACATGACTGGTTACATGGTTATCCCTACACGACGTGTTCCAGATTGACACGAAGTGTACCTCTTATGATTGAACTGCTCATCTTGTTAGTTACACGGGTGAACAAACGATTGACTATACAAGGCGTGTTAGTGCCAGAAACGATGTGTACAAGATGATTTATCCGACCCATGTTGCTCATTACATGGCTAGATACTCGGGTTACACTGCACGACATGTTCCAGATGGACATGCAGGGTAATAGAAAAGACTCAACTAACCCATGTTGTTATTGAAAAGGCCGATTATGCAGTTCCACAAAACAATGTGTACATCCAATACAAGGCTAGTCCTACCAATGATTCCAATCCCAGTGTCTCTGCCCATATATTCTGGGACATAGTTATTGACTACATGGCTTGTACATACAGTACATGGAGTGTACTTAAGAAAAATAGTTTCCTCTTGAATAGTAGAACACATTGCCTGTATTCATCAATACACTGTGTGTATTGTATGTTTTTCCAGACAGTAAGCCTCAGAAACTACTCCAGATCCCAGAAAACACTAAAATGAACATTAATGTGCCAAATACTGATCTGTGAGGGTCGATACTCCCCCGTATCAAATTTTGGCTTCTTCTAAATGTTATAAACATGTATAAAACGTCATTGATCCACCAAATTCTAGTCCATGAGGGCCCATAACACCTCAAGAAACAAATATTGTTTTTCATTCAAACAAAAACATACACAACCAATACCCTGTAAAACAAGAAGTATTTTTATCAAGGAATCTACCACAACAACATACCGATCTAGCACAAGACCTATAACAACAATATGCAATCACTAATGCACCCTATATAGCCTAGAAAGAATGCCTCACATGTGATCCCTAGTAAGTTCCTATATGTTTAATGAGATGGAATACCCTCATCTCATCAGGTTTCAATAGAAATAGAACCTCAATAACATCCAAATTAATAGCACAAAACATGTGAATCACTCAAGGTGAAATCAAATCAACTGTAATAATATTAAAACCATAAAAATAGAAATAAAGGTGGTAAATTGGCTTTTCCCTTTACACAGGTTAGCTACTCCCAGTCACATCTCATTACCAAGTACCAATTACTTCCATCCTTTTCTATAGGCTCCAAATAGTATGTCATGAGAAAATAATTCCTATGATACCACATTGTAATGTCCCACTTCTGAAAGCCACCCAGGGGCGCCCCGTCCCCATTTGGTCACATGAACTCAAGTACATTTTCCCTAATGCCAGATGCTAACAACTAGAAGTGAGGGCCATGGGTGTGATAGTGGGAAAAATATGCCCTCATTGGGTGAGTAACACAATGGAAGAGAAAAATATTACAATAACATAAGAAATAATAATATTAAACAATGAGAAATAGCGAAAAACTGAAGAAATAAGCCGCTGGAGAATATATATAAAAATGATGCATGGTAAATATGTCTCAGAAAGAAGCCAAATACATCACAATGCTGAAATACAGTACTAAACCAAAGTAAAAAATATAAAAAGTAAACTCCTCTGCATCGAAAGCCTCAGCTTGGTCCCTTTCTCTCCAGATCCTCAACAATCTTGCACCTAAAGTAGAAAGGTGATTTCCCTTATCTAAACCTACAACAATATAATCTATTTGGGCCCAAAATCAAGTCTCAAACAGGATGTGGGACTAAATCCTATCAGGAAACCACCACATGATCTGTGCCAAACAGTTTGTGAATATATGGTAAGTAGTGAGTAAAAGGAAACAATGAACAAGAAAATACTCAGTAGTAAACAATGAACAGTTTCAATGAATTCAATTTCATATTTCTAGAAATAGATATCCAAAGAAGGTAAAAAACATGTAACCCTTTAGATGGATTTTGGAACCTGGACATTAAGGGAAAGTGCCCTTCTACTTCAGGTACTTGATTGTGGAGGAGTTGGAGAGCATGGGGCCAAGCTGAGGCCTGTAATGATGAGGAGTTTACTTTTTTTCTTTTTTTTACATTGCTTTTGTACCATATTCCATAATTTTGATGTGTTTTTTGGCTTTCCTAGACATATGTACAATGCATCATTTCTATATATATTCTCCAGCTGTTTATTTCTTAATAATTCCGTTGTTTCTTGGTATTTGATATTATTACTACTTCTAATATTGTTATTTGTTTCTCTAACACTGTGTTACTCTTTCAATGAGTGCATATTTTTATCACAATCACACCGAAGGCCCTTGCTACTAGTCGACAGCCTCTGACATTAGGGAAAATGCGCTTGAGGCCATGTGACCAACCGGGTACGAGGAACCTCTAGGGGGCGTCAGAAACTGGGATGTTACATAAGTGTAGATATAAAATTATCATAAAAAAATACATTTATGTGGTGAATACTATTTTTGTTTGAGAGGAATGTAATAAAAAGATTTGAGGGATGAAGAAGGAAAATAAAGTATCTTGAGAGAAGATGTTCCCTCCAAATCAAGTAACTCCTTTTGGATTATCCCAAATGGATTCTGTGAGATGTATTATTCTAAAGGGAATACATCTAAGAGGAAGTGAGGGATGTCGGGAACTTATTTGAGTTGAGTATGGGTGGGACAAGGGGCTTGAGTGTTGATGAGGTAGAGTGCTTTCATTTTTTGTGTGGAGGGGGAGTGGTAGTCATGTAAAAACCAGAAGGAATTAATTATTGGGTAGTCTACCCTACCTAATGTTCCTAAAAAATGGATTATAGAAGAATCATGGATGATTAAAACTTCCAAGACAAAAAATATGATCTTTTTAATAATTTGGTTCCTTAATTTCTAAGATTCCCCAGTTTTATCATTTTTGGTTTTATTAAAGAATTTACTTTTCTAATCATATTATTTTAACCAATAGGTCTAAAATAGTGTGATATTTATTATTAAAAATATATAACCTATATGATTAATATGATATATAAATTTTAAAATAAATCTATAATATTTTTGGAAATTAATTTTAATTAAAGTGCACGTGAAGTAGTAAAACACTTCTTAAACCAAGACTTTGTTAAGAACTTTTTTACAATATATGAGTCAATATGTTAATAATAGAAGATAAATTGTGTAATTAGTATAATACATATAATTATTATTAACCCATAAAAACAACTTGGTAGAATATATTTTTTTTGTTAATTTTAAAAAATTTAATAAAATTTTATTTATTGTAAAATAACAATAATGTAAATTTTGACATTATGTTTTTAATGTTAATTTTCAAATATCAATATAATATTGGAATTAAAATATATTAAATATACAAAAGTGTAAAATAATATTTTTATCTTTAGAAATAAACAAATAACTTAATTCAATCAATTATCTTCACTTTTAATATTTATAGTGCCTTTTATTTTTTGTTATTATTAACTAAATTATCCATATATTATCATTTCATAAGCATTTTAGGTGACCAAACCATCTATAATAATTATAGATAAATTATTATGGTTAAAATAACTTAATTATCTTTCAAAATTATATATTTAACTGGAAATATTATGTTTTTAAACATCCAAAACTTTAATAGATGTTAAATGTTTGAAATGTTATTTTTTTGTATTTTTCCCTTACATATCATATATATAGTGAACTTCCATTTAATAATATCCCAATATCCCCTAAATATCCATAAATGTTGTGATATCGAAAAAATATTTTATTAAAATTGATTTTGGACATGTTTCTAGGTCATTTAGGTCCTTTGATTATGATGTAGTACCTTATTAAGATTAATCAGACCTCAATCACCATAATTAATTTTAATCACATTCAATAATCATTTTGGTCAAAAAATAACTTCATCATAGTAGGAAAAAATTATAATACTGGTTGAAACTATGTATGTTGTATTTTTAATAATAAAAATCACAAAAGTGGGAAAATTAAGTTTAACACTAATCCCACAAATAGGGCAAAAAAATAGGATTTTAATGTAGAAAAACGTTCAAAGGGTTGTTAGGTTTTAAAATACAATATAAAATTGAAATTTATTATAATGATGTAAATACTATAAATAGATGTATAGTTTTTCAAATTATCTTTAAATAAAATCTAAAAAAATTTAATAAATATTTTAACAAAAAGGCTATTTATACTAAAATGTATTAGTTTTAACTATTCAACAAAAAATGATGTTTCTCAGAAAAATCACAAAAATTCACCCAAAGTTGATTTCTACATTTTTAATTTAAAAATGATATTTATTTTAAAAAATAAAATTCATAAAAGTTTCAAAATTGAGTTTTAAAATAGCTTTTCCCCTCAAATGTTGTAAAGCTCGGTCAAACATATTCCATAAGCTTACCTCGTGTTCTATGTACTGCAAGCTTTGAAAAGTGTTCCATGTAGAGAAAGATCAAAATAGTGCTGAGTATATTAATATAAAATCATAGAATAATATGTTTTAAATGATTAAAAATATCAAAAATATTAATTAAATAAAAAAATATTTCACTAAATATTTGGGAGTTACAATCTACCCCCTTAAAATGAATTTAACCATAACTTTTTTTTGGGTTATCAAAGGATAAATACCTAAAATTTTAAATCATAAAAACCCACATCATAAAAATGGATACTAACACTTCCCTTAAAATTGAAATTCAGAACCATATCAGTTACCCAAATAGACACCTAACTAGTTTTCCACATAGGAGATCATATGTGAAATGTGAAAACATGGAGATGGAAGTAAAATATATCTACCATTTTTGAAGTATAGTGTTATAGAATAAGGTTTGGAAAATGTTAATAAACACAAGGCCAAAAATTTACTATGACCTAATGGGACTTCTGATTCATCTAAAATGTTCGTATCCGACAACATTTTTGTCTTTGAGATCACTTTTACATAGGTTATATAATTTTCCTTAAATTATATACTAGAATAATTACATTAAAATTCCACGCTTTATAGTTTTTTGATTCACCTCATCTATTTCTATAGAATGGAAGGTGACTTTTTCATTCATGAAGTACTAACAGATCATTATATCCTTGATATTCCTTCCAATTTGTCATAGTTATAATCAACACAATATAGTTTGAACCAACTATCCAATATTCAAAAATCCACATCTGCATAGATAAAACATTAAAATTACTGACGTCATCTAATGATTAACTTAAAAATTCCATAAGTGGTAAACGAAAAAACAGTTTTGATAGAGGAAAATACAAAAAATTATATAGAACTAAAAAAATCATCATAACATTGATCCCTTATATATTAAAATGCATCTTTTGGTTATTAGATTCCAAACTTGTGAATATCCTCATCATATATTTTTTTTGAAACATGGTAATAACCTAATTTTTTTAAAATACTTTTCTAAAACATGCCTGATATCTTATTCCAATGGTTATTAGATATATTCCTTAAATCCAAGAAGTTGTAATCTTCATTCTTGCTGACACAAATCACATTTTCAATAATTAGTTCCAGGGAAATCCATAATATCCAATTTAATTTTTCTTATCCATCATATCATTATCCAAACATCATTATTGAAATGTCAGCAATTTATTAAGGGTTACCTTCCATTAATCAAAATATCATCATCCCATTAAATCACTTTTATGTATCTCTATCACCATTCAACATTTCCTATCAACCCATAATTAAAATAAATAATTATTATACTTATATATTTCTTAAGTTATGTAATATAATATTGGAATTCCAATATATAAATACTACAACTGTCAAACCATATTATTTAACCATTATATAGTATTCTTCAACTTATTCATTAATACCTCCTCACTAGAGTATAAAATATGAATCATATCATATGGTTCCTCAACCCAAATCCAATCATAGTTCTTATGTATAATTTAAAAAATACAGGCAGAATGTCACATACCTTTCACATTTCATTTACAGTCACTTTATCATCTGAATAATAACGAATACTCATAATACCTTTATAATTACTATTATGATATTTCAATGTGGTAAATCGGTTCACAAAATACCAATACATTACACATTTGTAAAATTTATTGTTAACCATGTTCCTTGTAGTTATCCAAATTAAAAAAACATAAAGCACACTGTGAGAAACACATATCACATTTGAAAGCCACATAATCATGAAATATTATCTATATGATGTCAAAATCATGAAACCTTCTTTAATCTATGACACCAAAGTTTCATAATATGTTATTCATAGGAAACTTCTATATAAATACTTCTTTATGGTTCATGATGTTTTTGTAAATTCCCCAAAGATATCCCTGAAGAGGGTTAAACTTGATATGTATCAAGGATTGTTGTCGTGTACAAGATTAAAACGAGTCAAGCCCTAAACATCTGGTTGGAATTGTTACCACTTGTTACATATATTCCAGAGACACATCCACTTGTAGTATCCAAAAAAGGGTTCATTTCTTGGAAACTACTCACCCTTTCCTTTTACTAAAATTATAGGACATTTTGATAAATGTTAACTCAATATTATACTTATCCTTAGAGACATACCTAGAGATATCATTTGAAATATACTTGTGAATATCACTAAATTTTTCTCATCATTGTTTCTATTGTCTTACTAAAACATTCAATTTATATAGTCAATAGTTCTATAGGCTTGAAATAAATAGATATTATATCATTTTAGATTAATATTTAGTATATTATAAAAATAAATACCCAAGGACTATAATAGTTTTATGCATTTCAAAAGTAAGAAACAACAATATTCTATCCTATTGAAGTATCATCAACATATCACATAAATATCTCCACCATTAGTAATTATAACTAAATCCATTATTAATTCCTTGTGTAAAGGAAACCTAATCAAGTAGTGAGCTCAGATTCTTAGTAAGGGTAAATAAAGAAAATGAACAAGTATAACATAAACCAAAGGTATGTAACATGGGGAAAAAATTTGAAGATAATGACCTGTATATTAGAGAACATAGTAATGATTTGAATTTCATAATACAAGAATCCTAAGGAGATAAATAACATAGGACAAGGAAGCATAACAATAAAAAATACATGCAATTTGGGGTGTTCATGTTGGTTTATATCATTGTGAACATGTATAAGATGAAATAGGTTCACTCATTATGTAAAGGACCTGAAATAAGTCTCCATCATCAACTTCTGGAAATTAAACTTGGTCTATTTAGAACATTGTGAACAAGTAATCATGTTCATGGATAAACTTATGAATGTGAAACCATTTCCCTGTATGACATTGAGAACATGTAATCAGGTTCACACCATACCCAATAGACATGAAACTAGGTCCATGCAAAACATTGTGAACATCAAATTAGGTCCATGCATAATCTAATGGACATGCAACCTTTTCCAGGTATAAAATCATGAACGCGTAATAAATATCACTTATAATATTTTGAATATGTAATCAGGTTCATGCATAAACATATGGACATGAAACCAGGTCCATGTATAACATTGTGAACATATAATCATGTTCATGCATAACATTTATACTCATGAGTCATCCAAAGTTACCATTTCACTGAATGGAGATATTGGTCCCTCTCATATCATAAGAAAATCATTCCTATATTTTCCACAAAAACATAAAACATTCATCATATCATGACACATAAAAAGGAATAAGTTTTACAAATATCTAATCATAACCACAAAAATAAATTGGGAATCATTAAAATCCCATTAAATCATATTCTATGGAAAAGAAATAAGTATTATAACAATTTCATCATATCATAACCCATGAAATTAAGTGGGTTTCATAGACCTGTAAATCATGAAAAAGAAATGGATTCCATAAACCTATATGATCTAAAAGGGAAATATATATCATGAAGACCACAAAATTAATAATAAACCATTCATAGAAAGGATTTGAATGGAACCATTATATCATTTCCTACAATGTAATGAGTAAAATCAACATATTCCACATTATATGGAAAATATTTATTAAATAACTTACAAAATCATTTATTGAGGAAAATATCTTTTCTTCTTTGAAAACTACTTTTCATAAAATAAACCCTTTTGAATACCTTTTTCCTTTGAAAAATTATTTGAAAACATATAAATGATGATTTCAAAAAATAAATATATTTATGAGGATTTTTTCATGAAAAATATCATCAAGTATAATTTGAAATCACTTTTTAAAACAATTTCGATAAAATGGTTTTTGAATACAATAGATTTTTTAACGAAGAGAGAGACAATAATATTTTACATAAAAAGATTATATTAAGTACCAAAGAGTGGAAAATGGTACTAAGACATGATTATATATTAAAAAATAGGTTATGGAATCTTAGGATTTTTCTCACGATATGGATCAAAATATTTCACTAAAGGAAGCATAAAAATAAACAATCTAGAAATGTGATGAAATTGTATCAATATACTCATATTACATGGTAACATGGAATAATACCAACCATGTAAGAAAATGAAATTAAATGATTCTTTAGATATCATTATAATATTTAAATCCTTGATAATACATGTGAAATGTAAGTATATACACCTCTGAAAAAGAGTTTAGGTGCATAATAGAACACGAGTCTCGAGTAAGGAAAATGGAGACAAAACTATTTTACCGATTTGGTAACATTTGAAACATAAACCCCATGAAAGAGGGGAAATAAAATGGAGGTTTTAATAAAAATAATATGTATAATATACATATTATACAATCATGGTCAATACATAAACATAAAAAATTTAATGAGTGGAGAACATAACATGTATCTCACAGAAATTAAAAGTGAGAAGAAATCCCCTAACCTCGTGTTTTGACTCTCGTCATATTTGTTTAAACCACATATATAATAAATATAAATTTAATATAAATATTTTTCACATCCATTTTATTATATCAATTATTATATATGGTTATGTTATGTTCTAATTTTACCAGCTAGTTAATGATCATATGGTAGGGTATCACTTCAGGTAATATTAACATTGTTCTTCGCATGGGTCTTAATTTATTATATTGTTGGATATTATACTTATATAATGATTATAGAATGTAAATAATTATATAAATATCATTTATATTCATTATATATATATTATTATAATATATATAATAAATAAGTATGAAATGGAATACATTGATCATGGAGATGGTAAGTCATACATACACATGAATGTTGTTTCCATTTTTAATTGTCATATTGAAAGAATGTATATAAATGATATATGTATATATATATAGATATTATATTTCAATTAATATATAATATTTATATATAATATGTTTAGTAATCGCATCCTTACTAAATTCCCTATGGTGTGTGAACGAATCACATCGCTTTGAGGGGGCAGTAGTACACACTTCCTCAAACGAGATTATCGTATTAACACCAAATGGGAGGTAGAAATATATGAAATTTAAAGATAAGAAATAATATTAAATAAATAATTAATATAGTAATTTACATATAAAAGTTTAATTTCTATCATAATGGCCTCCATGATTGGTTGTAAGGAAGAAATGAAGAATCATCGTTTCGTGAGGATGTAGTTCGCCGTACACAGAAACAATATGTTCAATATCCACTAGAAGAAGGTTTGTGTAAATGTAGGTCTATCCATCAGCATAATAACATACTAGTATATTATGGATACATATTTTATTATACAATAATGGAATACATGGAGTGGAGGGGTTGATGAATGAAAACAAAAGAGCTTTTGATAAGACGTTACCTCCAAATCAGGTAAATCCTTTTGGTTTGTTTGAAAAGAAATCCTTGAGTATCCTGATTCCCATGGGAAGGATTCTATGAGTATGGGAGTCATTATGTGGGATTAATTTAGGTTATTTTGGTTATACAAGGGGCTTCATAGGTGTGATGAAGTGGTAGAGTGCTTTCTTTTTTATAGTTGGGGGGGGGGAGTAGTACTCTTGTAAATACCAAAAGGTATTCAGTAATGAGTGGTAGAACCTATATAATGTTCCTAAAAAATGGACTAATAATAGATTATAGAGTAATAATGGTCAAATAAAACCTCATAAAAAAAATATATGATATTTTTAAAATTTGGATCTCTAACTTCAAAGATTCCCCAATTTTATCATCTTGGTTTTTATTAAAGAATCTAGTTTTTTAATCTAATTAATTTTACCATTAATACTAAAATAAAGTTAGATTTATTTTTCAATATATTTAAACTGATTTATTAACATGATATATAATTTATAAAATAAAATTTCAATTTTTTTTTGAAGTTAATTTTAAAACAAGCGCAAGTGATGCACTAAAACAGTACTTACAAAGGGACCGTGTTACCATAATTTTTACAATATATGAGTCAAAATGTTATGTATAAAAGATAAATTGGTCCATTAATATACCATACATAATATTTATTAACCCAAAAAAATATCTTGTCATAATATATAATTTTTATTAATTAAATACAATTTAATAAAATTTCATTTTTAATAAAATAACAATAATGTCAATTGTGACTTTATTTATTTAATGTTAATGTTAAAATATCTATATAATTTTGGAATTAAAATATATTAGGATTAAATATGTTTAATATGATATATTATTCTAAAAAATAAATAATGTTCACCATTCAATAAATTAACTACACTTTTAATATTTATAGTGTCATTTATTTTAGTTAATTATAGACTAAATAATCCATACATTGTCTCTTCTTTATCATATTGGTTAACTAAACCATCCTTAATAATTATTGAAAAATTATTATGATATTGATAACCTATATATCCTTAAAAAGGATATGTATAACTGAAAATATACTTCTTTTTACATAGCCATAAGTTTAATAATTGTTAATGGTTTGGAATGTTCTATTTTTGTATTTTTTCCATATTTATTCTTTAATAGAGGGAAAATACATTTAATAAAATTTCAATAAGACATAAATTTAGAACCATGTGGGGATATGGGGTAAATAATAGAATCCAATGGATTTTGGATCAATGTCATGGTCATTTAGGTCATTTTTATTAAGGATTCGTCCGTTATTAAGCTCATTTATACCTTAGTCACCGTAATTATTATTTATAACATTCAAAAATAATTTTGGAAAAAAATAAGTTCAAATTATTAGACCACAAATATCATACTGATTACAACTGTGTATATCTGATATTTAAAAATGACTTCACAGAAGTGGTAAATTATTATTAATGTTAATCTCGTAGACGAGGTGAAATAATATGTTTCTAAAGTAAATAAATATTCAAGAGTTTCTTATGTTTTTATATTAAATTGCAAAATAAAATTGATTATAATTAAATAAATTGTGTAAATATTTTTTTAATTTATATTAAATGACATTATAAAAAATAAAAAATAAAATTTATAAATAATAATTATTTAAACAAAAAATATATTTTAACTAAAATCGAGAAGATTTCACTATTCATCAAAAAAATGAAGTTTCACAGAAAATCCAAAAATTTAGCCCTGTTTTAATTTTGACATTATGAATTAAAAAATGGTGTTTATATTTCAAAATAATATTCATAAAATTGTAAAAAGTGAGTTTTAAAATAGGATGGTCGTTAATAGATGGTAAAACTCGATCTTGGGTGTACCACAAGCTGACTTAGTGTTGCGTGTATCATAAGTTATGCTCTGTTTTTCATGAAGTGAAAGATCAAAATGGAGCTATGTATATCAAAACAATAACATAAAATAATATATTTTTAATGATTCGAAGTATCAAAAATAATAATTAAATAAAAAAATTATTTCAAAAAATCTTGGTTTGTTACATTCTACCCTCCCTTAAAATGATTTTTTCCCTAGAAATTCATCTGGGTTATCACATATTTAATAATTGAAAATATGATTCAAAGGACCCCATGTTGTAAAAATAGATACTACAGTTTCTATTAAAAATGAAATTTTGTAAACATAAAATTTATAAAAAGTAACATATAACTGGGTTTCCACAAATGAGATCATACGTGGCAATTGAAAACATGGACATGGAAGAAAAATGTAACATTAAAGTTCTAATGGATAGTGATAGATAACAAGGTCTAGAAAATGTTATCAATCACAAGGACATAAATTTTCGATGACCTAAATCTATGTGAATGAAAAAAATTGGTTTCAAGAACCTTTTTCCTAAGTTTAAAGAATTTTCAATAATATATATATATAAATGATTTCTAAAAGACATCATCCTTTAATGTTCGTTGATCCACTTCAACTCTTTCTCTAGAAAGGATGGTGAATTTTTCATTACATTAGTACTAACATATCTTGGTATCCAACATATTCCATCACATTTTTCATCATTTATCATCTGTACAATGTAGTTTGAACCGGCTATCAAACATGCATAAATACTCATATGGAGCGATACCACATTAATATTCTGAACATCATCTGATGTTTACCTTAAACATTCCATAAATGGTTATCCTCATAATCCTTCCAAAATATGAAAATAATAAATTATAGTTAGATGTTATAAAATTGGATTAACATTGATCTCTAATATATTACTAAGTATCACTTGGTTACCACATTCCAAAACTATAAATAATCTCATCATATATTCTCTTGAAACCTGGTAATAAACTAATTTACCATAATTCCTTTTGGAAATCATGCATTATTACATTTTCCAAAGTTACTAGATATATTCCATAATTCCAAGAAGTTGTGAACATCTTCCTTGCTGATATAGAACACTACGTAAATAATCACTTCTTAAGGAATCCATACCATCTAATTTATTTATTCATCCGCAACATATCATTATCCAAGCATCGTCATCTCAATGTTAAGAATTAATTAAGGTTTTCCTTCACTCAATAAAAATATTATCATCCACTGAAATCACTTTTATATGTCTCCATGACAATTAAACATGTCTTTTCAATCCTTCATGAAAAAAGATACTAAAAATACTTATATTTTTCATGATTCATATAACATAATAATTGAATTCCAAAACATATACACTTCATTAGTAAATCCTTATTCATAGACCATTATTCATGATTCATCAACTTAGTCTTTAATACTGATTTCAAATAATATGAAATATGAATCAGGCCTTATGGTTCATCAACATTCCCCTAACCATGCTTCTTATTTTTAATGTTAAAAATACTGTAAGACCATCAAATACCGTTCACATGTCATTTGTTGCCTTTTTATCACCGGAAGCATAATTAGTACTTGAAACAACATTCTGATTATCTTTATGAGATTTCCAATTGCGAAATAGATACTCATAAAAACTATACATTCAACATATTAAAAACTTTGAAATTACCATGTTCATTCAAGTTATCCCAATTACTATAACCAGAAATCACTAGATGAGAAACACATATCATAGTTGAAAAAAACATTAAAATGAAAAATTATTTATATTTGGTATAAATCATAAATCATTCCTTAATATATTTACTCCTAGTGTATTTGTAGGTTATCCATTGACAAATACTATTTATGTCCATCATGATGGTAAATTATGATTTTGAGAATTCCCAAAAAAAATCCCATGATTGACAAACCAGGTGTGTAGTAAGGCACGTTTTTGTGATCTACATTACCCAGATTTAGGCTCAGAACATATTTTCAATTTTTTTACCCTTAGGTACATCTTTCATAGAGACACATACACTTACATTATCCAGAGAAGGATTTTTTTCTATGAAACCACTCACTCTATTTTTTACCAGAATTTGAGGACATTTTCTTAAATGTTAACTCATACAAAAACTTATCCTTAGAGACATCCAAATACATATCCTTAGAATTAAACCGAGGGATCTCACTAAGGTGTCCTCATCCTAGTTTCCAATGGTTGACTAATAATTTCCTTTTATACCAACTGTAGCAACCTGGGTTTGACATATATAGATATTATATCATTTTAGATGAAAATTCAGTACATTATAAAAATGTATTCCCAAGGACTATAAGAGTTTATTGTCATTGGAAACATGGAAGTGAAATATTCAATCCTTTTGAATGTTCATAAACATCTCCCATTAATATCTACAACTTTATTAATTCTTTAAAAAATTATTTTATATGACATGGAGAATGAAAAAATAATAAAAGGGTGAGATCAGATGTTCAGTAAGTGTAAATAATGGAATTCCATAAAGCATAACTTAAACAAATAGGTGTTGAACTTGAGCATAATATTTGAATATCATTCCTCAAAGAGTAGAGAACATAATAATGAATGGATGTTCACTAATCTTAAATCATAAGGAAAATTAGAACATATGACATGTAATCAAAACAAAGAGAGAGGTAAGGAATTTTTTGCATGCATGTTTGTTTATAAAATTGTGAACATGTATAAGTAGAAACAGGTTCACCGATTACGTTAATGACCTGAAATAAGGCCCCAAAATCAACTTGCGGACATGGAACAAGGTACATGGATAACATTGTGAACTTGTAATCAGGTTCATGCATTATATGATAGATATGAAACTAGGTCCATTCCTAACATTGTGAACATGTAATCTGATTCACACCTAATCTTATCAATTTGCAACACGGTCCATGATTAAAATTGTGAACATGAAATAATGCTCACTCATAACGTTTTAGACATTTTATACGGTTCACACATGAAGTAATGAAAATGAAACTCAGTCTATGATTAGAATATTGAACATGTAATCAGGTTTGTGCATAAAATTTATACACCGGAGTTTTCCACCTTTACCAATTTAATTGTAATTATATATAGGCCCTACACATCTCTTAATTAAATAATTCATAAATTTTCCACAAAATAATAAATCAGTCATCATATCAGGCCCAATAAAAATACTTTGGTTTTAATAACATGAAATCATAATCCAAGAAAAGAAATGGGTTTCATTATCATTTCAACACATCATATAATATAGAAAATAGATAGGTTCCATAACCATTTCATCAAAGCATAACCTGTGAGAAGAAGAGGGTTTCATAAACATGTTACCCATGGAAAAGAAACAGACTCTATAAGCATATAACCTGTGGAAGTGAAATGGGTTTCATGAAGACCATGTAATTAAGCATAACCCATTTATAGAAAGATATGAATGAAACCTTTAGAACATTTCATAGTGTGGAATGAGTAACATCAACAGATGCCGTATTATATGGAAAATAATTTACATATATCTTTCAATAAAATTTCATGATGAAAAATTTTATTTCTTCTTTGGGAACATGTGTTTATAACATAAAACCATTTTATTTGAAAATGTATTTTAAAACATATAAACGATGCCTTGAAAACAATAAAAAATTTATTATATCATTTTTTATTAAAAATGATATTCAAGGATCATTTGAAAACATATTTAAAAATAATCTAGAAAACAAGGATTTTGAGTACTATAGACTTCTGAATAAAGAGAGAGACAATAATATTTTAAAGAAAAATTTTATCATAACTACCAAATAGTGGAAAAAATTTACTAAAACTAGAGGATATCTTAAAAATAGAGGATAATGAGACTAATTTATGCCTTTGAGAGATGTATCATAACATTTCATCAAAGGAAGCATAAACATAAATAATATCAAAAAGAGATGAGATTGTCCCAATATACTATTATAACATGAAAAATTGGGATCATACTCTCCATGTAAGAAAAGGAATTTACATGAATATTTAAATATCATGAAAATATTGATACTATTGATAATAAATGTGAAATTTATGTATATACACCTCAAAAAATTGTTTTGGTGCATAAAAAAATAATTCTCAAAGAAGGAATATTATTACAAAACAATTTTACTGATATGGGGTATTTTGAAACATAAAACCCATGAGAGTAAGATCATAATATGTAAATGTGAATAAAAAAAATTCAAAAATAAGATACATAGTATAAAATCACGGGATGAACATTGTCACGACACATACCCAATGGCACACGACGCAACAAACCCATGCTTGCCTCCCGATTTCCAAGGGAAGGTGACTCGCACCGAAGTAATTATCTAGAAGGTGGGAGGCATTAGTCGAGTACCTGTACGCATGCACACTCAGAACCCCATAACACAATTCTAAAAAGGAAAAAACAAGGTCCACTTAGATAACTACTGAGTGTAAAATTGTACGAGTTGAATGTAAAGGGTCCAAAATACAAACCCAACATAGAGAAGAGGGAAAAACGAACATACATGGTATACATAGATCTATCCATAGAAAAATATAACTAATGGGTCGGGGGAGAGTAGCTGCTAGAAGATATAGGAGTATGCCTAGCCTATCTGATGTCTCCATGCACTGGTTAGTCCTAGACCACCAAGGTCTTCGTCAAAGAACCAATTGTATGCATATGACACAGAATGTGCGAGAGAGGTCTATGTCGGGGGGAGTAACAGAATACTTATTAAGGACCCAAAACCCACAAAGAAATACCACAAATAAATGTTACACATGAATAAATGGAAAACATAGATAGGTAAAACATAAAATATAGAAAGAACACTTATTAGTCGTAAAGGTGAATATTTTGTATTGTTGAGGAATAGGTCCCTGATGAGTCATTGAAGACTGAAAGGACCCTATGTTCCACTCGTCTTCTAGGACATTGTGTTTCACTTCGCTACTAGGTTGTCAGGCCACACATGACTGCATGACTATTCATATGTCAACCCCCTGATTTCTGTAGGAAACTTTTCTAATAGGCCACATAGGTCGGCATTACTACTCATATCTCAAGCCTCTAAGGTCCACTTTACTACTCAAAAGCTAGGCCACACAAGTCCGCAAGACAACTCATATACCAAGCCACTAAGGTCCACTCGATATTTACTTATCTATTTATCTAGCCACAAGATTCTTTCTCTAACCACACATGATTCCAAGGGAACCTACACCTCAAGGAAAGGATCATATCTCCAACTCTAAGGAAGGTAACTTAGTGTATGTCAAAAGTACCTCCTCATTGCAAGGGTCTAAATGCCCCAAATATCTTGTCAATCAAACATACAATTTGCATGTTAGGACCGTTTTACTGAAAAGGTGTCGATGGGATCTCGGTCCGGTCCAACCCAGTCGAACTCACTTGACCAGACCTGACACGAGTTTGAACTGGTCTGTTTGTCCTTGCTTGGGCCATCTTGGCTTAGCCCTATGGTTCATCCAAACCCACCTTCTCCCACTCATCCTACTGTGAGCGGGTCAAGTTATTTCGCCCAGAGATGATGATGGTCATCACGCCCACTCCTGGTCAATCCACGGAGCTTTCTCCATGACATCCTCGCGGGTCACCGTAGGGCCCTCTTGCCACGGTCCGGATGAAACAAGGTCCTCTGGATGCACAACGTGACTCGATGCTATGTCAATTGGGGTTCCCACCACCGGCCGTTGCTGATGTCTCTCGTATATCACTCCATGGCTGATTCGTCCTGAATGTTCACCATTGTGGAACGCTTCCAATGCACGTCGCTTCCCGAACAAGGTCAGTGGTGTCAGTGAGTCATTCTGTGGGCCACATGACTTACTCCAGTGGTCTATTCTACAATATACGTGTGTCATTATACTTCTTGTATCGTTTTCATCCCTGCTACAGTCTCAAGGCCATCGTTCCATTGATCCAGGTGTTCGGTCATGAAGAACACATGAACACCCATAAGGGAAAAATCTGATCCTTGTTCATGTCTGCCCAATTCCATGGCTTTAGTGTTTTAAAAAAATTAGGGAAGGCTCAGATTCTATCATGACTAACCCCAAATCCAAACCACAATATCATGCATCTGTCCCATATGAATAGACGACCCACAGATTAACCAGTTTATGGGTTGATCCATATTCATTGTTTATAAAGAAAAACGTGGAATCAAATTCAACAAGGACATACCCATACATGGTTGGGGGATTGTTCGTTGGTGACGATTATCATTGATGCATTCGTCAATCCTCAATCCATCATTAGAGGTCATTCATCAGTGGTTGTTCTCCTATGACAAATATCTAAGGGTTCAGAGTGTTTCTATAATGTTCCAAGGATTGATCTTTTTCAATCAATTATATATTGAAAAAAACATTCTATTTTGTTGTGTTATAGCATAGTTACACTATTTTATTTATGGAATATTATCTCGGTTACATTGTGTTGCAATGACATCATATTGCAATGAATTTTAAATTAAAAATAAAATAAACATGAATTAAATTTTATTTTCCATTAAGAAATTATTTTAATAAAATTTCCTACAAATTATGAAGACAAAAGTTTCCCCTCAATCCACACCGGTTGAGGTTTAGTCCATTATTAAAGAAAGTCATCATTCAGGATAAAAAATTTCACTTGAATTCTTAATCTAGAAACCCTTTTAGATGTTTTCAAAACTAATCATGTGCATTATTAAAATAAACTTAAAAAAATTTAAACCAAACTATTGCTATCCCAGGGCCTCATAAATGAGTGCCTTCAGAGCATGTGGTCTGAAAATAACCCCGTATAATTTTAAAAAATTACATGGAATAACGATACATTACATTACCCCCAACATTAGAAATTTACATCCTTGTATTCCAAAACAATGGAAAAATAAGAAAATGAGGGTATTGAGCACGAATATGATCCTCTGCTCCCTAGTTCACTCTTTGAGATTCATGAGCTACCATTAAATGTGCACGATAGGAATTGGCCATCCAATAAGGTCACACTCTTATTGATTTTCAATCTCTACTTAGAAATATCACAACGTCACCCCATCGTCAATTTCCAACTCAACCTAGTCAATTAGGTGTAATGATTATTGCACCTACCTTCTCAGATACGATACATGGAATACATTAAACAGTCTATCCATCTATAGGGGAATAGCTAGGTAGTACGCCACCTCATCAAATTTTCTATGAATCATAATAGTGCTTATTAATCTCGGAGTTTTCTTGCCTCCTCGACCAAACCTATGCAATCCCCTTATTTTTAAAACAAGAAGGATCACATGGAATCCCTCATAAAACTCCAAGTGCCTTCATCTATTGTCAAAATATGATTTCTACCATCTCTGTTCAATCATTATGAACTCCTGGATGACCGGAAGTTTCTCAGTGGTAGCCCGTACAAACACTCGACCAATGAGTGCAAACATCCCTAGGTTCATCCACAAAAACAGTGATCTTCATGGTCACCCATACATTACCTCAAATGGTTCCATACCAATGATGGTGTGGTAGATTTTTTTGTATGTGAAATTCATCAATGTTAGGTGATCCTTTCTACTATGCTCGATGTCCAAGACAAAAGCACAAAGCATGTACTCTTAATCATGGATAGTCCTCTCCGTTTGACCATCTTTCTGTGGGTGAAATGATGTTCTCAAATGCAACTGAGTCTTGAACACTTCCTGAAATCCCTTTTACAATCAAGAGGTAAAGAGTGTGTCTCAATCCGATACTATTGTCTATGGGACCCCATGGAGTAGAACTATTTCCTCCACATATAGACATCCTAAGCCCTCTACTAAACCCTTCTCCTGGATAGGTAGGAAGTGGGCTGACATGGTGAGCCTGTCAACAATAACCCATATGGTATCATACCCCTGGTTTTAAGGGGAAACCCCATCAAAAATTCCATCGAGATACAATTCCACTTCCACTATGGAACCTCAATTGGCTTAGTCAAACCTATTGGAACCTGATTATCCACCTTCACATGCTAACATTTAAGGTACCATGAAACGAACGCTGCCACTACCTTCTCCATCTCAGGACAATTGTATTGACAAGAGAGGTCGTGGTACATCTTCACCACTACCGGATGTAATTCCAAAAGGTAGGTGTGGAATTCCTTCCGAACCTCCTCACATGACACCACTGGCACAAAAGTACATCTTTTAAAAAGGATGAGTAGATCCCCTCCTATAGAATAAATATTTGGAACTTATCTTGAGGATAAATGAGCATGTCGTGTTTCACATTCAACATGAACAAGCTACTATTCACTTACCTATCGTTAGAGTGGGGGAGTGACAATCATAGATGTAATATAAGATTCTCTACAATCATACACAATGGACAACTGCATTGAATTAAACTGATCTAATGCCTCACTCTACAACTGCAAACATGATCTTATATTGAGCGTGTTTGCTACCACATTCCCTTTTTTAGATATATAGATTATTTAGAATTCATAGTTTTAGTGGAACTCAAGCCACCATCGCTGCCTCATGTTTATTCCCTTCTAGGATGAGATATACTTGAACATTTTGTGATCAATGTAGATGTTATACCATTCACACATTATGTAGTTCTACCATATCATTATAGTAACGACTATTGCTGTTATCCCCAAGTCACAGGTTTCACAGTTTTGGTCGAGCTGCCACAACTACTATGAACCATATGTGATCACTACTTTATCATGCATCAGGACACATATCGGTTTAGTATCTAATTAATTTCAGAACAATACATAGCTTATTCCATCCTCCATTAGTCTCAAGATAGGGACCCTCGTTAATCTCTACCTCCGCTCCTAGAAACTCTGTTGGCACTCCTCCATCCACATGAAGGGACGTCTCATCTAGGTAAAAGATGTTAAGGGTGAAAATAACCTGGAAATGTAAGGAATTAATCTCTTATACTACCAAACTAAACCCATGAAAAATTATACCTCAGTCATCCACCTAGGTAGCTCCCAAGAAATAACTGCTTCAATTATTGTGGGATCTATAGCAACTCCAAATTTCTATTTAACACCTCATGATTTTAGGAGTGAGATTATTCTTAATTTATTTTATATAATTTGTTTTATGATACACCAAGATTATCTTTTTTTGTACACAACATCGTAGAATAATACAATATATGAAACACTATTCATGTCTTGTGTTACACACAATTTCATGTGCTTTTGAGAAAATTATTTTCATACAAAAATTAGTATAGATTTTGTATGATGAATAAAATAACCATGTTTGGATTATTTTATATGAAACCCTGATGTAAACATTCACTATAATCAATAATTACTTCTCTTTCTTTACAAACAAGAGAAACCTTCCTCGATAGCTTGCATTGTATGCAATACTAAGTTTCATTAAACAATGATATATTATTTAAATAATTTTATTTAATTGGATATAAAATAGCTAAAAAGTGTAGAATTACCCACATTTTTAATTTTATACTACTTTAAAATTTATCTTTTGTATTTTCTAGATCATGTTAAAACATGAAATTCATTTTGTAGATAAAAAGTGTGTTTTTCTAAAAATGCAGTTTTACAACCTTTCGATAGAGATCCAATTTTAAATCTTGTATTTCTACACTTATAGATGTTCTATTTGACATAAAAAACTTATTAATTTGAATAGGAACATAAATATTTAATTTGGATTAATTTTTGGTATGTTTATGATAATATTCATTTTTAATGAATAGTGGACAATACTGCATTTTAATTCAAAACAACCTTTTCATTTAATTTTTTATACACTTGGATTATATTTTTAAGTGGTTTTATAGTGTAATTATATTATTATTTTTACCATTTATTCAATTTTAAATCATTATATGTAATTTAATATTGTAATTAGATATAAACAAAGGTCATTCTATTAACAATTTTTTACATAAAAACCCCATTTTCTTATTGTGACTACGAGAATTAATTTTTAATTTATTACTACAACTTCTATGTTATGTATTTTTAAAAAATGAATTCCATGATTTGAATAAGTGGTTATAAATTATGTTATTATGTAACCTTTTCTTTTTTGGATATTATGAATAGTAACCACGGTAATTTTAATTTACCACGGTTAAAGGTAAATCATGAAAATTAGGATCAAAAACAATATTAAAAAGATAATTAAATTATCATAATTCTTTCCAAAATTCTATCTAATGAATTATATTAAAAAAATATAACCTAATGGTTAGAAATGACTCATTTAATTGATGTTTTCCATGAAAGTTATGTAATAATAATTAAAACAAAAGAAATTGACAACACGTAACTCCCATATATCTTATGAGTACAATATTTTTTTTTATTTTTAAAATAGATAAAACAACAAACATAAATAGTTCCTATAAATCTGGTGAAATTATCTATATCATTTGATTTTATTTAGAATTTTTATTGACTAAATAATTATTATTAATGATAATAGAATAGTGATGTAGAAATTATTTTATTAATATAAATTTGAAATAAATTGTTTCAAAAAAATTAAAAGAAATATAATATGAACTAATTAATGTGATCCAAAAATATTGAAGTTGACTATGACTTTATAGGAGTTTAAGAAGTATTTTTTTTTTCAAATTTATCATCTTTTTAATTTACTAAATTTCACATTAATGAATACCTTAAAAATTGACACTATTGATATTTTATAAAACCATCAAATTATTAAATTATTTAATGTTTACAAAAATATTTAAAAATAACATTGTGAAAATTATGAGGTTGAATATTTCATAAATTATTCAATTATGGAAAATTAAAAATACATATGTAATTTTTTTTCTATTTATTATTTAGAATATAATTATCACAATAAAAATTAAAGAGATTAAATAAAGATGAATAAAAATGATAAAGTTTAAAATAAAATAAAATCATGTCTAAATTTTACTTTCTGAAAGGATTTAGACCAATAAACATCTTATCATAGAAATAAATGAGTTTCGGACCATAAAAAATGAAAATAATTTTATAATAAATTAATAATTAAAGACAATCGTAAATTGGCCCTCCTCCCTCTTATAAACGGCCACCACCTCTCCCCACCTACTCAGACATTTCAAGTACTTTATATCTTAAAAAATAGACTAAATGTTCTTCAAAAATCCATCCCTTGCTTCTAGTGTCCACACAATGGACAAAAATCCATCACAGGGAGATTTTTTATGAAAATCGAAAGGAAATAGTCGAAAAAAAGGTAATTGTTTTATCAACTCTTTCAAAATTCAATTATTCTTCTATTTCCACATCTTATGTTTTTCTCATAGTAAAGAAATAAATCTTGTATATTCTACATTTTTATATGTTATTATAATTATGCGACAACCTTATACCTGCTTTTATCCATCCTATAAATAACAATATCACCATGCGTGCATACAAATTACTTACCATCTCCACGTCGTGATGTAATTTTTAATTCAAAAATATTTATTTTGTATGGGTATAATGATGAGTACAATGGATTTAAATAATGAATATTACATGATAATTAATCTTTATAATTAATATAACATCTGATAATATACAATTTAACCATTAAGTGAATGGTATCATTGCTCGTGCCTACGTACAGCTTACCATCTACACAATGCGAGGAGATTCATTCTCCACATTAACCAAAAAGGAATGATTATGAAGTAAAAATAATAAATAATAATAAAATATGTTACATAATAATTCTTTTTGATTTACATATAATCATATATAAATTATTTACTTTATTCCATTCAATTAAATATGGAAACAGAAATAGTGTTCATGCATACGTATGACCAACCATCTCCATGAACAATGTATTCAATTTCATTTATCTATCAATTAAATATATTTATATAATTAATATTTATGATATATAAAACATTTTTTACATATTTAATGTATTTAAATTATGATTTATGTAATAAGATCGAGAATAAAAATTCAAAGCCCGTACGATAATTAAAACGATTATAACCAGAACCTTTCATTAAAATGGAATGAATAAATAAAAGGGTGATATAAAGTTATAGATGAATAATATATGAGATAATATATATTATTATAATTATTTTACAAGTTAATAACATGTTTAAACACACTATACCAGGTTCAACACAAATATGGATGAAATTGGACTTACGGTAATTGATAATTTTGCAATCTCATTATTATAGGAGATTGTTTATTCATAAATATTTACTGGGGTGTATATATCATCCACAACAATGTTTCTTAAATATATTATATTATATATATCCTTATTCTATTTTTTAAATTATATTTCACTCTTTAGTAAATTTTTATTAAAATTTACAGAAGGAATCATTGTTTCATTTTCAATACAACATACTTTTTGACTGTTACGGTAAGAGAACGAGAAAAAACATTTTTTATCTTATAAGGAATGAACGGATTTTTCATCTTCATAACAACTTATGACCATGAATCTTAATATACAATATTAAATTTTTTTTTTCAACTAAATTATTTTCTATTAAAATTATTTGTCATTTTGGGAAAAGAAATCATTTTTAATGAAGAAATGATATTTTCCCCAAGAAATAAGTTTAAGTGTTTTTTGAAAATTATTTTCCATCTAAGATGATATTGTTTTATATTTCAATAAATATTTTTACTTTTATTGGAAATTTTTATGATGGAATTATTTTTATGAAATTTATTTATTTTATATAGATTATAAGGGAATGATGTTTAAGAAATCCTTTTAATTTCTTAGGTTATGCTATGAAGAATGATTTATGCTTTTGTTGAACATGTAAGAGTTATTTATTTATGAGAGGGTTGAGACCTATATATACATAAAATTCATAGGGTAAATATTTATATCTGATGAGATAGACATGGCTGGAATGAAAAGTAAATCTAGTTCAGTAATATAGGGCTAGAACGACATATAAATCTTGATCAGTCATACATCGATGGAATGACAAGTAAACCTAGTTTAGTAATGGAATTTGTCTAGTATGATGGTCTTGGCAGCAATGGATTGGCAACTATGGAAATCAAATAATTTTTAAATTTTTCCCAAAATTCCATGTTTTATTCAAATGCTACTTTCTCATGGTGGATGCTTCTATAATGATTTATGCCTTACGAACTACCAATAATTATTTCATGACTCAAAATTTTTGTATATGTAAAATGTGGTATGTTATTTTTCAAACGTTATGTATGTGTTTTTACATTATTTTTTTATGTTTTGTAAGATAGTTTTCATTTATACCCTTACTGATGTTTTAATGTCACCCCTTAACATGCCTAATTTTCCCTAGGATTTGAAGAAGGGAATTAAATAAGAAGTGTCTAAAAGGGGTTCTTGTTATTAAATCTAAAAAGGATACTAAGTAGATGTTTTTTGAAAAAAATAGGTTTTAAAAGTTTCAAATTCACTAAACTAGTAAGGTTTTTGGGAATCAGTTTATGTCATGTATTAATTATTCCAAAAAAGTAATTTAATGTCCATTTATGTCATTCGTGGGTCGTTTCATTCGAAATGACATGTCCTAGGAAGTAGTCCTCCAAAATACGAAACTGGCAGTTTTTAAGCTTCCCATAAAGTTGGTTCTCTTAGAGTGTATCCAAGACAATCCATTGGTGTGTAGTGTGTTTCTCCTTAGATGCTGAGTACACCAGGATGTCATCAATGAAGACAATTCCAAATAAATTGAGTTATGGTTGGAGGATCTAGTTTATGATTCCTATGAACTCACTTGGAGCATTGGTCTTGCCGAATGGAATCAACAATAATTCATAGTGTCCATACCAACATCTAAAGGTTGTCATCGTTACATCCTCACCCTTCACACAATGGTTATGGTAGCAAGACCTGAGTTCGATCTTCAAAAAACATCTCACATTCTTAAACTAATCAAAGAAGTCATCAATCCTTGACAGTGGATAGCTGTTATTAACAGTAACCGATTTCAGGAATCCGAAGTCCACACAAAACCTCAATCTCTTGTCTTCCTTCTTGGAAAACAAAACAAGGGATTCCCATGATGAAATGATGGGTCTCATGAAGACCTACTCCTACAAATCATTTTTTGTACCATCAACTCAATATTCTCCATGGGAGCGATCCGATATGTTGGTAGGGATATCGGTGTTTTCCGGGGGTACAAATCAATGTTGAGGTCCACCTATTAGCAAGGAAGTAATCTCTTAACATATTCTGTAAATAATTCTTCAAACTCATACACCACAACAGGACTGTGAGGAATCTTCACATCCACCACACTAAGAGTGAGGCTAGCCAACTAATGAGTGATCTGATGCCCCATCATCCAAAAAATTCTATTTCGAGCAGCATGCTCTCCCTCCTCTCTAGTGTAGGAAAAAATGGTCCCATCTCTGTATATGCACTACACTTTGTGTCTAAATAGTTGATTAGAGCATGGATTTTGGATAACTAGTATATACCTATGATGATTTAGTAAGGCCTCGACGTCACTAAAATGATATCCTAGAAGAAGCTTTGGCCTCCCATTGTAATCTCACATTTCTTGTACCTGTGTGTAATCAATGATGCACATCCCGTTGGAGTCTCTATCCATATGGATTGAGCCAACGACTCCATCGGAATCTATGATTCCCGAACAAGGTCTATGTAAATGGAAGAGTTACATGAAATTATGTCGATAATAACTGAATTAAAGGTAGGTAAGACACATCTCTTACTAATAATCATCTCCAGAGAGATGTGGTTGTAGGCCTCTATAGCCAATAGCTAGCCTCACCCCTATCCATGAGCTCTTGGAGCCTGTGGTGGACCACCAGAGGGTGTTTGCGTTAGCACGTCGATCTTCCATCCACCACCCTCCACTATTATAGCTCCACTGAAACATCATTCTCCCTCCATAACACCTCACTTGAACCTATGCCTCTACCTTAGTGGTCCCTTGGTCGTGTTTCGATCGTCTGTGTGGCAAGTCAGGCTATCACGAGACATCTGCCCTTTCCCACCGCACTAGTCTCTCATCCTGCCCCTCTAACAACTCCCTCCATCCTAGGGGGTCTTGAACTACATATCCTGAATCCTGGGGCCTACCCATGAAACCTTTGGCCCACATGGTCCCCCTGTGTCTTTTTCCTACTACCCAAAGCTGAAGAATATGCTGCTTGAGGTCTACTTATAACACATGCTACTTTCTCCTAGTCGAAAAAGAATCTCTCCACAATTGGATCTCTCTACTGGACCCTGGCCTGATTTGGGATTCTAAGAGATACTGTGGACACCCTAATCTCCTGGTTTAGTCCCATATGAAAAGCTCAGAACCTGAAGAACAATTCTCACACCATGTCTATTAAGTAACCAGAATGCTCGGTAAATATCGTTGAGTACTCATCCACTATCGTGCCACCTTTATGTAGGTGCATCATCTCTTATATGCACACTGAGCACAACATCGTTGTAAAGAACTACTCTCTAAAGAGGAAACCAATGTCATTCTAGGTGAGTTTCTCCTCATCAGGTTTCTAGATTGTCAAACTCCACAATACCTCTGCTAAACTTGAAAGAAGGCACGTGGCTAAGATCTCCATGTGGCAAGAGGCATCCTCACTATTCATAAGACTCGTGTAACAACAATGATCCAATACTTTTCATCATGGGGATTAGTATCACCCCTGAACTGAGGTGGTCTCTTACTTTGGAACTCATGTAAAGAATTGAGACTACATTCTCCATCTACTGCTAGCGCCTATAAAAAATGCTGAACAAGAGGTTATGGAAATTCTGCTTTACATCCCAGCGGGGCTATATTCAGTACTGGTTATTGTACTGATGCCTCATCACTGGGTGTACAATATCATGGTCACACACTAGAATCCGTTTTTTCTATATATTAAGAATAATCTTAAAATAGGTCAGGATGAACCACTGTCAATAGGTTATACCTTGCGAGTTGACTCAAGGACATGAGGAAACACTCAAAATCTTATATGATGCTTGCAACCATTGGTTTCACGTATCGATTCAAAAAAATAAAATTCAGGGACATCGAGTATGGATAAGTCATCCTCCAATCCAACACTGGATTCCTGGAGACTGAAATTTGATCTTGAATCATTCATCACTCTTTCCCCAAAACAGAACCACATAATATCAGTCTTTAAGAAAGTACCTACCATATATGATACCAATTTGACATGTCCCATCCCTGGGGTCCCGTTTCATGACTACCCCAAGACCACCTCTTGAAGAGAATGGGATGGTTAATAACACCAAAGGAATAATCCAATGATACTATGGCATTAGCTGAGTACTTGTACACACGCAAACTCACAACCTTACCCCACAACGATAAAAAGGAAAACATGCATTCCAATAAGACATCCCCTGAGTATAAAATAGAACAAGATGAAAGTTATGGGGGTGGAATATGATAAAAACTATGACAAGTATATAACAATAATGTAATGGTCTCTCCAAATCTATTTGTAGAAAACTCTATCTGAAGGGTAGGTGTAGTGTAACTACCGGAAGGTGTAGGAGCTTTCCACTTCTATCTGATATCTTCGGAAACCTCATGGTCATGGACCACCAAGGACTCTGTCAAATCGATGGTTTCCTACACAAGACATGACACCTACAAGTGGAGCCTATGCAGGGGTGAGTAACACAATAATAAGTAGCCACCGAAGCTACGAACAAACACCATAAGGGAAAATTACACAAAATGAAATAGATAACTCACATATGTATAATTTAAAATATAGAATGTAGAATTATCAGTAGTAAAGATGAATGATTAGTACTATTTAGGGACTCATCCATGATGAGTTGCTAAAGTCTGTCAGGTCACTGATGTTTTCTCTTCTGCTGGGCCACTAAAGACCACTCATCTACTAGTTTGTCAGGCCACACTAGTCGGAACGACTGTTCATCTACCAAGCCATTGAGATCAATTTGGATACTTGTATATTGGCCCACATAGGTCCAAATTTCTACTCGTATATCGGGAAACTGAGGTCCACTCAACTACTTATCTTCTGTGCCACACAGGTTATCACATTTACGTGTCTTCCAGGCCACTGAGGTCTATTCGATAGTTCATTCTCATCACAACTAGTCACAAGATTCCCAATAATAATTCAATTGATTCTAGGAGAATCGAATCCTCCTTCCATTGGTTATATATCTACCACCAAAAAATATTATTTGTCGTATTCCAAACTGAGTGCCTCGTCTCAAGGGTCCAAATGATTCCAACAGCTCACTAATCAGATGTACAATTTTCATGTTATGACTGTTTTACTGAAAAGCCTCCAGTTGGGTCTCTATCCTGTTTGACCCTATCTGACTGACCTGACCTAACCCATATCTATGTCTAAAATCCCATCCCGCATCAGAAACGGTTTGGTGGGACCGTCCTGAATAGGCTGGGTCTAGCTTGAACCAACCGAGCCATGGGTTCAGTATGCCTGGCCGCGGTCTAGCCTGGTGGGCTGTTGGTCCTGCCCAGCTAGAGTGGGCGGCCTGGCCCACTATGAGTGGTCCAACATGTCTCACCTGAATGTAATGAATGTATCTGCATCAAATATAGTCATTTGTTGAAATATCACTGCGTGACAGTCCCATAGGTTTCCATGGGGCCCCCCTACCGCAATCATAGTGAACCGCGGTTCTCCGGCTATGCGGCGCTTCTTGATGTTGAATTTGTTGGAGACCCTACCATTGGCTATTTCTAGAGGCCCTCATATAAAAACCCACAATAGATGATATTGGGACCTCCATCGCTGTGGTGTGCCCCCAGCGTGGGATATCTCCCACATGCGGCCACCACCGGGTGCCACCATCAGCGGTCGTCGGTGCCATTTGGGAGACTTATCCTTTCGTGGGCCCCCAGAATTTCTCTTGGGGTCCATTATCTGATTCAAAATTTCCTATATAATGTTTAGTTTTTTTTAAATCCCTACTATGTCCTCAAGGTCATCTTTTCATCAATCCAGGTGCTTGGTCATAAATAACACTCAAACACCCATAAGCGAGGAATTTGGGCCTTCTTTGTGTCGGCCTAATTCCTCCACATTAGATTATTAAACCAAATTGGGGAAGAGATAGAGAGTTTATCAAGAGTAACCCAAAATCTAAACCATAATATCATTCATCCCTCCGGAAAGAACATACGACCTGTAGATCAACCCATTTTATGGACTGATCTGTGTTCAATGTTTCAAAATTCATAACCAGGAAACCAATTCAACGAGAAAAACCGCTACCTAATTAGTGGATTAGTCATATGTGATGATCATCATCAATGGGTTCTTCTCTCCTCAAACCATCATTGGCGGTTTTTCATCAGTCTTCGGTCGCCAATTCCAAATATCCAAGGGTTTAGATCATTTCTCCAATGTGCCAACGATTTATCTCTGTCAATCCATTAATGATAGAAAACATTTTCTTCTTCATTTAATTGGAGTGTCATTATGATTTTCAATTTATGAAAAAAAAAATTTGGTCACATTGAATTTTAATTCCATAACATTTCAACATTGTTCTATTTCAAAATATTTAAAATTCAAAACAAAAAAATCGAGTTATTTATTTTATTTTTCATTAAGAAATTTTTTTTAATGAAATTTATTAATTATAAAAAGCTAAGATTATCCCTCATCCCACAAAGGTTGAGTTTAAGTCCATAATTAGGCATTTTAATGATTCTAGTTGGAACAGTGCCCTCATATTTTTAATCCAAGCACCCATTTAGATGTTTCTAATACCGCTCATGTGTGATATTTAAATAAACATAAAAAAAAGTTCGAACAACTTACCCTGTCTCACTAGGCCTCAGAATCTACTACAATTAGGGCACCTGGTCTAAAAATAATCCCATTTAATTAAAAATATTACATGGAATTCTATGATTTTTCAACATTCACCACACAAAAGGAAAGACTAGAGAACATAACATTTATCATATAGAAATTAAAAGTGAGATGAAGTCCCTTTACCTCATGTATTGACTCTCATCGTACTATTTCAAACCTCCAATTTTATAAATATAAATTTACAGAACCATATATTTATATCAAATACAATATATAGTTTGGTTATTAACAAATATTCCACACTTTCTAATGATCTTATGTTAGGGTTTCACTTCGGGTTATATTCACGTTGTTCACCACATGTGACTTAAGTTGGTATATCATTGGGTTTTAAACATATATCAGGATTGCAGAATGTAAATAATTATATAAATATAATTTATATAAAATATCTTAATATGATAACGATTTATAGAATAAATACGTATGAAACGTAATACACTATTTATGGAGATGATAAGTCGTATGTACGCATGAACACTGTTTTTGTTTTTAATTTTCATATTGGAAGAAATCATCTAAATGATATATATATATATATTAATGTATAATTATTATATCATATATATCATATATTTTTATTAATGCTATCCTTAATACATTCCATGTGGTGTGTGAATGAATCACATCACCATGAGGGGGAAGTAGTCCACACATCCTCAAACGAGATTATCATATAAACACCAAATGGATGGTAAAAAGGTCTATGTTGTAGAAGTAATAATGATTTTTAAATACATAATAAATATTATATATTATATATATAAATATAGTGTCTATAATAATGGCCACCATGATTGGTGATAAGGAAGAAATTAACAATCATCGTTTCTTGAGGCAGTCATTGAAAAAACAAAGAAAAAATATATTCGATCTCCCTTAGATGGAGCTATGACTAAGTATAGGTAGAAACATTATCATAAAAAATAATTTTATATGGATTATATGTGTTTTGAGAAACAATAATGGAATAATGAGAGTTGAGGGGTGAATAATGAAAATAAAGGATCTTGAGAGAAGATATTACTCTAAATCAGGTAGCTCCTTTGGTTTGTACCAAAAGGCTTGATTCATTTTCTTTGCGCACAAAGTATGGTTTCTAGGAGAAAGTAAAATATGTGGTTAGATTATTTGAATAGATTTTGGGTGATCCATGGGGCGTGGTAGGAGTGATGAAGTGGTATAGTTATTTCCTTTTATAGTGAATGGGAAGTGGTATTCTTGTAAATACTAAAAGGTTTTCATTAATTGGTTGTTTAGCCTTCATAAAGTGCCTTGAAAATGAAAAAATAATGTGTTTAGAAATAATAATGTTCTATTAAAACCACCACCACTAAAAAAAATTCATTTTAAGAACGTGGTTCCTTCAATTCAACGATTCCCTAGTTTAATCATTTTGGTTTTTATTAAATCATTCAGTTTTCTAGTTTAATTAATTTAACCATTATGACTAAAATAAAGAGAAATTTATTATAAAATTTATATAAATTTATTTATTAATATGATATGTAATTTATAGAATAAAATTACAATGTTAATTGGAAATTAATTCTAAAACAAGTGAACATGATGCTCTATACCACTACATAAACCTAGACTATGGTAAGATCATTTTCAAAATATATGAGTCGATATGTTAATTATAAATGATAAATTGGTCCATTAATATAAATTATATTATATTTATTATCAAATTTATATCACAAGGAAGAATATAGGTTTTTATTAAATTTAAATCATTTTATAAATATTTATTAATTGTAAAATTAAAATAATGTCAATTTTGACATTATTTATTTAATGTTTATTTTAAAATATCAATGTAACGTTGGAATTAAAATATATTAGGCATAAATATGTGTAACATGATATAGTAAAATAAATAAATAAATAAATACCATAATTTAATCAAATAACATTACTTTTAGTATTTATCGTATAATTTATTTTATTTAATTATGAGCTAAATAATCAGAACATTGGAATTTTGTCACCATTTTATGAAAGTAAATATTATATAATAATTATTTAAAATGTATTTTGATAATAATAACCAATTTTTATATCAAAATGATAAATATAACCTAAAATATGATTTTTTTAAAATATTAGAATTTTTAAGAAAATGTAAAGGTATCGAAATTTCCCTTTTTGTCTTTTTTATTTACCTACCCTTTAATATAGGGTACATCCCTTTAATAATTTCACAATAACCCATTATTTTTAAACCATGTGGGGATATAGTCTAAATATTGGCATCCAATGAATTTTGGACATGTTACCAGGTCATTTTGGACCTTTTTATTAAGGATTAGTCCCTTTACAAGCTTAGTCATACCTTAATCACCGTAATTAATTTTAATCACATTCAAAAATAATTCTGGTCAAAAAATAATTTGATCATATTAGAACACAAATATAATACTACGGAATTCCATGTATATAATATTTTCAAAATTCAAATCATAAAATTTTGAAAATTAATATTAATGATAATGTGGTAGTCGTGGAGAAATAACATGTTTTAAAGTAGAAAAACATTAAAAATATTATTATGTTTTTATATTAAATTTCAAAGTGAAATTGATTAAAAATCACTAAATTTTGTAAATAGATTTAAAAATTATCTAATTCTTATTAAAAAAAATTAAAATTAACTTTATAATTAATAACGTTTTAAATGAAAATGATTTTATAACTACAATGCAGTTGTTTTCACTATTCAAAAAATAGGTGATATTTCATAGTAAAATCCCAAAAAATAACCCTAGGATAATTTCTATGGTTTGAATTCTAAAATGATGTTTACTTTTCCAAATAAAAATCAGAAAATATCACAATGGAGTTTTAAAATAGGTTGGCCCTTAGAAGATGGTAAAACTTCATCTTGTATGAACTGTAGGCCAACACAGTGTTTCGTGTCCTACAAGCTAATCTAAGAGTTGCGTATAAGGAAATATCAACATAGGGTTTCATATTTCCTAACTAAAATAAAAAATAATCTATTTTCAATGTTTTAAAATATTAAAAAGATTACATAAATTGAAAAAAAATATTTTACAAAATCATGGGGTGTTACTGAAACCATTTGAACATGACTCATGTATTGAAAATTATACGTAAAACTATTGAATAAATGTACTATGTAAATAAAAAGGTTTCCACAGTCCTTTAAAATGGATAAATAGGTTACCTTAAAAAAACTAGAGTTCATGACATCAATGATAAGACAGAAAAATATAAACATTGTTATGATAAATCATAATCCAAAATCACATCAACAACACATCAACATTCTATTATGGTGACACTATTTTACAACCTAAATAACTTGGTTACACCTAAATAGTGATAATCCCAGTGATACAACCCAATTTAATCCTTTAATAGGTCGTGGTCTGGAAACCAGTATTGAGTAGGCATTCCCCTCACATGGGATACATTGGTAAGGACCTGGGTTTTTTGGCACTGCAGTTTTGTGCACAAATTTAAATTTTTTCGTCTGGATGATCTTGTGGGGTAAAAAATATTTTTCCCCTACCAGTTGAACTCGGATAAATTTTTTGACAACATTGTTGGTCTGATAAGAGTGTGTTTACCATAGGATAAGATTTTGGTGGAAATCTGAGTGGTTCGAATATTAGAAAAATATTTAATATTTAATATTATTATTTTAAATATTAAATTAGCCACACAAGTTTATTCATCCATAATAATTAAAAATAGCATCAGATAGAGATTTATTCTATGCCATTGAGACCGGAATGGGGATTTTGACCCAGGTAGGGCTTAAAAATGAGCCAGATGTCAGGGTTGGGTTAGACCACCTTTTTTCTTGTCTTTTCTTTATTTTCCCTCCTTCCTCATCCTTTCACATGCCTCATATGTTATCCTCATTTTTCATGAACTAAGGTATAATTGATATAGGGAGAAATATTATGAGATAGAAGGTAATATGGGTACTTTTGTGGAGCTCTCTTCAGGCAGATTTTTCATGTAGCAATCGGGGACGGTGTAATCGAACAATGATTTGGCAATTTCCCCCCAAAAATAGGCATCTTGACGTTTTTTCCAAATATACCCTTTAATCATGTTTTTTATGTTTTTAATATTTCTTTGTTATTTATTGAGACCTCCTAAGGCCAGATCTGTTGTCACGGGGGATAAAACAGGGGTTTCGGTCGATCTGAGGGATTTCCCGTCTGGAAACCCAGGTTATACTGAGTGTGTTCTAGGGTAACATGCCATTTTTTCCTCATCTTTTGAGAAGAAGAAGTTTTCTTGAGTACAGTCCATGTACTCAAAGTACACGTCAAGTGGTGACATGTTCGTGTGTCCAACTATGTGAGAAATAACAAAGATTTTTGGTTTTTAAACAGTGCACGCCATGTACATTGAAATACAAATTGTGTACTTTTACACAGGTGGACCCCATGTGTTCTAGCCATGTATATTTACATGACCATGGGGATGGATAAGAGTACATGTTGTGTACTCTAATTTAAACGCCCTGTACTTTTTCGAAATTAGTATTTTCAAGTATTTTGTTCCTAGGAAGTTAGAATTGGGAGTGTGAGTAGTCCATTCTGAGCGTTTTCATGTATATTTCAATAGTGGAATCCTCTTGAAATTTAATCATCATATAAATAGTGTTTTGGGGTTTGTATCTAAACAGGGAGATTCTTCATCTAGTTATCGAGTTCAGTTGTCACATGACAGTGATACATGGTGTGGATGATTGGTTGGGAATTTGGACTAATCTAGTTGAAACCTTTGATCTAAGATGAGCAATGAGCTATCCCCCATGACCTATGCCTTAGTGGACGTTACCCGTGTGATATGTTCCCTTGTAGGCTACAAGTAAATGAGACCAGATATTTTTAAGGATCCCTTAAAGGATGAATTTTCATATGTTCTCACCTAGGGAGTCCCTTATGGGATCTCTCTTCTGTTTTCCTTTGAGAGGATCCCTATTATAGGATTCCTCTGTTGTTCTCTGTTTGAGGATCCCATGAAGAATTCATCCCTTACTATACTATAATGATCCCATGAAGGATTACATCACTCCTATTTATCTAGAGGATCTCGAGTAGTATATACCTCTTTATGTTTTACTTGGGGGACCCAATGGGTTCCCCAGGGTTGACCAACCTTGAGTTGTAAGTTGTTTTTGGGTAGATATGGTGTTCAAGTGACACCTAGAACTCATGGAAAACCTGAAATCCCCGGGGGTAGTTGATGTATTGTAGGGTTGGGTGTTCGGGCCACCCTCACTCATTTTTTTAAACCTGACATGGTTTTGATGATGCAGTAGAGTTTACTAAAGGTGCTTCTTGGTTTGTGGTTGTTGATCCTGACAGGAGGCATCTTTCTTATTGTTGGTATTCCTAGACATTCTCTCTTAGGATACAGCTTCAGAGCCTTGTTATTTCTCATATATTACAACATCTTAAAGGTATTACCAGGGTCATTGATATTCAGCCATGATATATATATATATATATATATTATGATATATTTTGTTCGTTGTGATATCTTGAGTTGCTTCCTGGTATCCGGCTGTTGAGCCTTATATGTTTACTTATACACCATGAGTGATAACTGGATTCCTATAGAAATAATGCCTTAGACGGATTCATGGGAAATAATTCTATCCCTATGCGCACGAAATAGATATGCATGTGGGAAAGGATCAGATATTATTATGGGAAAGGATCAGATATCACTACAGTAAAATAGTGTATTAGCGATGGTTTTTTCGTGGGGGTTTTCAAAAACACTTCTAACATTTTGATCAAAAAAAATTAGTAGTGGTTTTGAAAACCATGATGAAGAATCCACTGCTAAATGTTTATAATTTTTTTTATAAATGATTTAAAATTTCTTCAAAAAAATAAATTTTTTTTGGAGGTTTTATGAAAACCACAGCAAAATTCAGGAAATATATTATAAATTTTTTTTATTTATAAAATATTAATTAGTAATTTATTATTTACAATAAAATATAGTTTATTATATATAATTCTAATTATTTTCAATGTGTAAATTAATAAATATTTATAATCATTAGTTAATAATATTTTTAAATAGAAAACAAATCTTCAATAAGATGAATAACTGACTTGGACATGAGATGAACATAACTTTTTGTCCAGGAGTCCATTTTAGCTCCAAAATTTGTTAAATCGAAGCTTAGAAAATAATCTAAAACAAAGTGATATTAAAATAAAGTAATAATCAAAGGAAAAAAATATATTCAAATTTCAAAAGTCAGAAAATGAAATGGAACATAAAATCACCATATCATCTAATCTGGGTGTCCGTTTGGGCTCTTCCACATATCAAATCAATGCATACGATGAGATATACGACGTTTAGGTTTGGTATCAACTCTATGAGTGTAATACCACTTCTTATTCTTCCAGAAAGGCCGAGAAGGCCTCCGAAAAAAGAGGTTTTAGTTGTTGAATTTGATTTTGTAAATTTCAAAAGGTTATAACTTTTGATCCTCATGTCCATTCGGCCTATACCACATATCATAATGAATCTCATTTCATGATATTTGATTTGATTTGTTGTGGTGCTAAAAATGGAGTCTCATACAAAATTTTGTGGTCATCTTTTTATTTTTAGGTTTTTTAGAGGTTCTTAATGTTTTATGATTTATTAAATTATTTAACTAATTAATTTTTTATTTACTTAATTATTATTTATATATTAGTTTGATTAATAGTAATCATTTAATTTATTAATTATTTATAAATAAATAAATAAATTATTTTTTTATTTATCTATTATTTATGTATTTTTATTTATATATATTTATATATCTATTTAATTATGGATAAATTTATTTATCATTTATTTATTATGTCCAAATTAAATATTAATTAAATATTAAGTACTAAATTATTAATATTTTATTATTTATTTATTATTCATTTATTATTTATTCATTATTTATAAATTTATTATTATCTATTTATTAATAATTTATTTAATAATAATTTATTAAATATTAAATATTGAATATTGAATAATAAATAATAAATAATAAATTTTATTTAATAATTTTTAATTACCAATTATTAATTTACAATTTACAATTATTATTAATTATTAATTATTAATTATTATTTAACTAATAAATTGTTTATCTAATAAATTATTTACGTGTTTATTATTTATTATTTATTCATTATTCTTAATTATTTATTATTTTTTATTTTTTATTTTTTATGTTTATATTTTTATTCATTAATTTATTTTTAATGTAGTAAATTTTAATTTAGTATTACTTTATGAGTCATTTATTATCTAATTATTTATTTATTATATAATTATTCTATATTAATTAATTAATATTTATTATTTATTTAGATATGAAGAACTTCTTAAAAATTTATTAATTATTTATAAATTAATAAATATAAAATATTATTTCTTAATTATTAATTCTTATTTATAAATTATTAATTATTAGTTATTAGCCATTATTAATTACTAATTACTAATTATTACTTACTAATTATTAATTATTATTTATTTATTATATACTATTTTCAATTTATTATCTATTATTTATTATTTATTTTTCGTTATTTATCATTTATTGTTTATAATTTTTTATTTTTTATTTAGTTATTTATTACTAATTATTTATTTATTTATTTATTTATTTATTTATCTATTATTTAATAATATATAGTTAATATGTTATTTACTTATATTATGTTAAATTATTTTTAAGTTATTTATTATTTATACATTACTTATATATTATATGCTATATATTATATAATATATATTATATACTGTATATTATAAACTACAACTTGTATATTACATATTATATATTATATATTATATATTATATATTATATATTATATATTATTTATTATATATTATATATTACATATTACATATAATATATTACATGTAACATATTTTATGTTACATATTATATATTATGCATTATATATTATTAAATATATATCAAATATTATGAATTTTATATTGTGTATTTTATATTATATATTATTTATTACAAAATATATATTTTATATTATTTATTATATATTATGTATTATATATTATATATTATATAATATATAATATAAAATATATAAAATATATTATTTATTATATATATATTATGTATTATATATTACATATTTTATATTATTTAGTTTTTAGTATTTATTATTTACAAGTTACTATATACTATTTTATATTTTATATTTTATATTTATTATTTACAATGAACTATTTATTATTTAGTATTTTTTATATTCCATTTATTTCCATATTATATATTTATTTTTTTATTATTCATTTAAATTCTATTAATTAATTAGTATTTGGTAATTAGTAATTATTGAATTATAATAATTACTTATTAATTATTAATTATAGATTATTTCTTATTAATTATTGAATAATAATTATTGATTAATAATTATTTAGTGTGTATTTCTTTGTAATATATTATTTCTTTCTAATATATATATATATAAGTATGTTAAATTCAATTTATTGACCACATGAAGATTCTGCTGGGGTTGTAAAGTCTTTGGAGAATAAGCAAGAGGTTAGGAGATCAAATCTCAACCAACACAGAATTTATATATATGGCAGGTGCTGGTGCATGGGCATTGAATTGTGCATAGAGATGGGCATGATCATGGAAAAAATAAATAAATAAATAAATAATAAACAAATCTAATTAATAAAATAAAAAAATAATAATAAAAAAAATAAATGAATAAATAAATGAATAAATAAATTATGAAAACAATTAATAATGAAAAATTAAAAATATTAATATTATTTAGCCACAGTTTAAACTACTGGTAAATCGTTCAATGGCAGTTTAAAAAACTACCTCTAATTTTTTTGAAACACGATTTAGTGAAGGTTTTTCAAAACTACCATAAATTGATTTAGTGATGGTTTTTACTGCCACTAAATACAAATTTTGGCCTAATGTATGCCATCGAGTAAGGTTGGGATATGCCTAGGGGTGAAGTTGTTCTCTGCCCTTGGGAGAGGTTTTTTCTATGCATTATGGAAAGGTTTTCTAGGTCTCAGTTGGATTAATGGGCTTATGCTCTGTGTTTTACTAATTAGTTACCTTTTACAAGATTGTCCATCGGTATACGATATCATTTTTAGAGGATTGACCGCAGGTATACAGTATACTAGTTAGTGATTGGTGGCGAGTACGTGTGAACCCAAGTGTTGGATGAGCATCCCCCTGTGGTGACATAGCTTTCTCAGAGATATAATTCTGGCATTAGCCAAAGCAAGTACATGTCGACGGGCTTATGGACCCAGGGATCAACTGTTGTTGTAGTTTCATGTTGATTTATACACAAAACAAGGAATATTCACATTTATATGTGTATAGGTATTGTACTATACAAGTGTACATATAAGGTAAGGACATCCAAGGTGGAACCTACCCAGTTGACATGAAATACAGATCTTGAGTTCATCTGTGGTTTCACGTTTGGTTTTTACCAGCTTTTGTTGGGTTCTAGCTATGCTGAGCACGTTGTTGTTGCATACAATTTTAGCAGGATAGTTATTGGTTGCTTGTTGGGGTGGCTAAATGACATTATTTCCCTGCCCTTCATGTGCACCTTAGTGTACGTGTAGACCTTATATATGCTTTTTAGGTTAATCACGATATGCATGGTGGATACGAATGAGACACAATGTTGCATGATCGAGTGGAGTAGCTCAAGTGGTTCTATTGATTTTGCTAGTGGAGTTTGACCGTGTCTGGAGATCAGGTACGTGGGTTGGCTCAGAGTTAGTAGTAGATACCTATACTTTTACTTTTATTTTCTTATGTACTTGTATTGGTATGGTTGGCCTATTGGGTGACTTTTTTTGTATTCCATTTCTTAGATGTCCGGGCTTCTATAACATTTTACTATTACTTCTTGTTCAATTTTAGTTGTTTAGTTCTTTCACACTCCATTTAGTTTATACTGTGTATGATACTTTGTCAGTCCCACTATTTTCTAATTCCCGTATGAGGATAGAGTCTCCCCACTATTAAACCCTAGTCCATTTCTTCATGTTGGCTTCCTCTGGCATACGGGGGGGGGGGGGGGGGGGCGTGCTTGAGGCTTTTGGGTAAACCAGCTGGGAGCACCGATTTAGTAGCTTCCGGGTCGGGACATTACATCATTGTCCAATGTACTTAATCATATGCAAACATATAGCATCCATTAAAATGTAAATGTAAATTAAATTTGATTCCAATGCATGTTTATATATATATATATCCAATAACAGGAGTCTGAAAAATGAAATTAAACAAATAAATGGGTCAAATATAAGCCCACTAAAAACATCAATAGAGTCTATCATTTTTTATTGGATATGATTTTATTCAAATGAAATAACAATATGATCCTCATTATATACTGGATATAACTAAGAACCACCTCCTGCAATTACTCCTAAGAAATAGTCATCTTTCTGGTCATCTACTTAAGACACAATATGTATGGGAAGAGCCCATATTGGGGTGAGAAATACATTACACAAAAGAGACCCACTAAATCACTAAATATAATGCATCAATAAAAGTCATATTATCAATAAATAGGTATCTAAACATCGATATGAGATATAATGATAATAAAAAATAATCCAAATATATAACAAAAAAAAGTATCCACCAATACTACAAGAAAAATCTCTCTTCTGAAAGTTTATGGGTAAACACTCATTCATGTTAATCCAATCCATGAGGAATGTATTCACTAATGGTTCTCATATGATAGGTCATTCTGGTCTAGTCTCTCAATTTAAGTAATTAGGTAACCTATAGAGATCATTCTTCCATTTTATGGCTCACACTCAACACCATTAGTGGATTCCACAATCCATACTGGATCAAATTTCTAGATAGTAGATCGAAACCCTCCACAAGGTCATCATAATGATACCCTGAACCCCACCATAGAATGATATGATATTGGTTCCTACTCCACTCCTTCCATACAGATATCATTAACTATACCCAAATTAGAACCACTAAACGGGTTCAAAATTTTATTCTTAAGAAATGAAGACATACTATACTCTCATAGGAATGGAATAAGTGTTCACACTCAACTAAACCTAGTATATAATAATTTGATGGAGGGAGATCACACTAACCTGAGAAAATTAAATGATATGGGATGGTTGTATATGTCATGTCTCATCTGCTCTTGGCATACCCATGTCTCCAATTCCCAAAATGAATATAGTTCTCTATATAAATTTCAGGCCCATTATGGGTACATGACTTGTAGATTTTCAGAAAAAACATAGTGTGACAATGACATGTTCCCTTTTACACCTATCCATGCTAATATATATATAGTCGTATGCGTTTTCTATGGATATTTCAGTGTACATGGTTGTGCCTAAGTGTCGGTCCATGACCATGTACTCTACCCATTACCATGTTCATAAATATGTTCATGCTAGTGTATCCTATGGGTACATGGGAATCCTCTAGCACCAAGTCACCTGGTGTGTGTTAAGGACCACATGAATTGTGATATTTTTATGTAAACATAAAACCTGACAATTGAGAAGTGGGAAAAAACATTGTGTGATCATCAGAATGCATTCCTTATAGAATGTCATTTTACAAAAATTTTAGGAATAATTCACATGAAAATTCTTGCCACTGCAAATATGAATCCCACCATATATTTTACTTGATACAACAAATCTCGATAGGGACATGTCCTAGCATCATTTCCTACCATATTATGGGCATCAAATATATTGAATATACCACCACATAAATTTCTATAAATACTTATTGTTTAAAATAGAAAACAATAATCCCTTGTCCAATATGATCCACCTCTGATCACTCGTCGTCAATATCACACATTGATTGAGAACATGATCCTAAACCACACCTACATTATCGATATGTTGAAAGTAATAATGTTTGTACAAAGATATAATACTCATTATTCATCAAACATCGAATTAAAGTATCCACCTATGGTTAATCATGTAATGATACATTGGTTAAATGAAAATACTAAAAATGATCATAAAACATTGACAATTGATCAGTTTATCCTTGATTATTGTCCATTAGAATGAATAATGAATTGAAACACAAAAAAAATTAATTTATTCAAATCACATGTAATTCAACCAAATAACCCAACATAATCAACCCATGAATCAATCAATTTAATGATTTTATATGAATTTATCATGGGATAATGAATTGGAATGAAATTCATGGAAAATAAATACCCAACATAGGCCATCATTGATCAATGATCAGGAAAGGTCTCGGGTCTTCATCATTGGTGAAGTCCCCACACTTGGATTTCATTAGTGATACTCGATCTAATATCATTCACTAATATTGTAATGTCACAGTCCTAGATCCCCTCAACCAATGCACTGAGAAGGTGGGTCACATGGACTCACGCACTCGTTCCGATATTCCAGAGGCTGACAACTAATAGTGAGTTTGTATGGTTTTACATTAGAGGGACTATACCATTGTATCAGAGTGGAACAATGGATACAATAAATAATCATACATTAAAAGAAGCATATATAAATGTGTTTCGTAGTATAAATAAAACAATAATGAATCGCATAATCATGAATGACCAAGACTAGGAAATAATAATCAAAATCACATAGGTTTATTCATATACATGATGTTTTTAGGAAAATATAATTTACAATAGGGGAAAACAAGGGAAAAGCATTCAAACCATTATACACAAAAATGGAAAGGTCCAAATGACTACTCCACTATAATTATTAGAATATTCTCAATATTATTTTCTCATACTTCATTATATATGTAAAAATGATGAAGCATCTAAAACATGGTGCTTTAACTTATTTATATTTATAAACATAAGGCCTAATCAGGTACCAATGGTGGATCGAGTTGGTTCTGAGATAAACATTGTCAGCCACCACCAATGGTTAATATAAATAATACTACTACTATATTTAGAATAGACGCGAATAAATTTAAATGATGATAAATAATAATAGATATAAATACAAGACATATCATATTATTATAGAAATCCTAGATGGTTCTAACTATTTTTGAAAATTCTGGTATAAGAGTATGACTAGTAACTATACATATATTGTAATCATATGTATAAACATATGGCTATATACTATATTGATATATATGCACTATATAAATAATGACATAAGTAGTTATATACATAGATATTATAATCTAGATAGAAATGTGGTGTAACTGATGTTTCCATTACTATTCTAATGATCTGTAAGCTCAGGAATGTGTACAAGCGATGAATTTCATAATAAACACAAGACATCTTTCCCATCATTCGATTTGGTGTGGTGAGTCTTCATTTCAGCACCAATAATGAGGAACAAGGAATGCCATTTCCATTACACAAATTGAAGCATAACAGTGTTAGGCATCCAGATCAACACCTAATGTATTGGTTCATGGAACATTATGATCAAAAAGTTCCTTAACTATCATTCTGTATCTAGTAATCGTGTACTACTATTAATAATAATATTAAAAATTTGATATATCCTATAAATAATTTAAAACCATTTAGAATATATATCCACAGTTCCACTATTTATATAATTCATGTTAATAATGATAAAATATGTGGCATTGACTAACCACCCATTTCCGTTCATTTTTTGTGAATCCTCTTAATTTATCATGGAATGTAATTTCTATTTCATGGAAAAGAACACATAGAATGTTATTTGGCCAACTATATAACTATATACAAGAATGAAATTCCAATTACAAGTCAAGATGACCACATAGAAGTTGCGTTGTTCATTAAAAACTACACAATATAGGGTAATTAATTTACCACACCCAAAGGGGTGACAATAAATAAGGTTAACAACAGCTAGTCACTAAAAAAGTTTCTATGAGAGTATAAAAACATGGTTATATTTATTTATAAGGTACAAAATTTATAAGGGAAATGTGTAGCAATGGAAAAAATGATACACAATGACAATGAAATGAAACCATCACTAATTTAATGTAAAACAACTAGACCACCTACCTTAGCGGTGTAGATGAATCCTTATAAACTATTTACTAAAAATTTGAAGTAGAATGAATGTAAACTGGCGTTTGGATAAAAACCATAAAAATAGGGTGAATGATATCACACCAAAATAGTTTAAGAGACATGAATAGAAACTAACATATAAAGAAAGAGGAATAAAAAGATTAACCTTAAATACGAAATTATTACAATGGTGATCTATTTGGACTCTGAATGAGGGAATAAAGAGATCCCAAGGTTATGTTGAAGATGATATATTTAAAGGTAAAATATGTAGGGCTATCTCCTGAAAATTAAGGGAGAAATAAGGATTAGTTATTTAAAACCTTTAAGTGGAAAAATTTGTATTTACCAAATAAATTTTTGGAAGAATATTTTTTATAAGGATAAAGCCTTAAATAATTACATAATTTTGAGACAATTCATTAATTTGATTATAATTCACATCAACGATCCTTTCACATTTACTGTTTCAAATAATTATGAAACTATTAATAAATTAAATCTAAAATGTTAAAATGTAGAAACTTTTAAACTATCCATATTTTTTCAACATAATAAAAGTCCTAAAATAAAACAAGAATTCTTTTATAGATAAAATTATCCTTTAATTATTCCATTCTCATTCCCTTCCTTATATTGTGTAAAAATCATCTCAAAAACATGGGAAGAGTATAAAAATCTATGTAAAAGTTATAAAATAAAGAAAGACAACATTAGTCAATGAATAAATACAAATCAATGAAAAAGTAATTTTCACTCATAAAACATAAGCTATTTAACATACCTCCTGATATATTAAGGTTTATGAATAACTCATAGAAATCATATATCATTCAGGTAACTTGTGGCATCCATAACATACTTACGTTGTAGTGTAATAGCTATATAGGAAGTATCCTTCGTGTTAATCTCTGAGATACCCATCATAGTATATTTTCTAAATCTCATAAGATAAACCTTATGTTTTAACTCCATTATGTAACCCAATGCATTGGAGAGCCATCACCGGATCAAACACCCTCAGTTTATCATGGAAACACCGATATACATAAGAAATTACCACGAACCATAAGATAATCATAACATATGAACAAAAAAAAGTAAAAATAACATTTCCACACCGAAATCATAAGACATCATATCAAGATATTGATATAATCAATTAATTCTCAACACCATTTTCAATAAAAAAATACCTAAAAGGGAATATGATTTTTACCTTTCTTTTTACGAACATTACGACTAGTAGAGGAATCCAAATATAAAATAATACATAGAGATGTGGAAAGGTCATTTTCATTGGGTTACTTAAAAGGAAACATTACTTTATTAATTTAGTAAAACTCTTCATAAAAAATATTCCTTTTGAAAACACTTTAATGCAATTTAAGGTAAAAGGGGCTGATTATACACAATATAAATGAAGGTCATGTATAAACCTAAATATTTCTCAATGAAAGGAGATTGAGAAAAAGTACCTTACAAAGATCACATAATTAGATTAGATATAAATAAATGAAATAAATTTGTGTGAAAAATACAAATACACTCAATATGATTGGGTATTCAATGTAATATAATAACAGTTCCTTCACAAATATTCTTAAAAAAACTAATGACATGTAATTTAAACTCAATGAATAAAGATTGAGTTAAGATTTATTGTAAAAATTTCATATAAATGATGTAAGAAATAATCATTGGGTGATTATGTGTAAAAAAATTATATAAACATAAAGGAAATTGTAATTTACAACATAATTAAATAAAAAATTATTCCACACATAATCTTGGCATAATATAATTAATGAAGTATGGATAAAACCCAATGAGTGGAAATTAAGTATAGATATTACCTTACAAATATCATTTTTTATTCAAATAGAATTATTATGTGTATTCTTTATAAGTCACTGTTAATCAAGAATAAATAAAAAATAAGATATCGAGATTCATTTCTCACATAATCACAGTATGACATAATCAAGAAGAAGAAGATCAACCCAAATAATGGAAATTGGGCTAAGAGGTTCCCATAGCTTGAGTCTAACTTGTCTTGTTCATTCATTATATTCCAAAAAAGTAAACCTATGTTAATTTACAATATATTCATAAAACTTTTCATGTTTATTATTGATATTACATCACCTATGACCATGTTATAATTATTAGTTAATTATTTGAGTTCATGTCGGACATTTTGTCGATAATCTTTTCTTGTGTAAAAAATAAACATGATATGATGTCACTAGTCTATGTGGTCATAATTAAATCATCTACAGAATAGTATTCATGACATAATAATCACTTTTACACATAAATATTTTTTTTTAATTTAAACTACTAAATATTATGAGGAAAATTAAACAACATTATAATCATAGAGACGATGGACCGTAAGTATGCATGAGTTACATTTCTATTTTTCATTGATCATTATGGAAATAAGGTAATTATAATTTAGTATTTCTCTAATTATCAAGAAATTATTGAAATAATAATATTTTACAAATACTTATATATATATTACAAGATATATAATTAATATTATGAGTCACACTGCTTCGTGGAGGTGATAGTTTACACATACGCAAAAACGATGTTATAATTTTTATGCACGTGGAAGTAAAAATGTATTTGATATATTATTAAATTAAAATGATTAATATTTAATTAATATCACATATGAATATTAATTCCATCATTATAATCAATATTGATAGATGTTAATCGATAACAAACAAAATCGGTCCATGGAGGTGATAATTCACAAGTATGAACGAACGGTTAAGTCCATTATCATTTGATGGAAGTAGATATGGTTTTAGTTGATTATATTAAAATAATTATATCTTATTATATTGAGGATATTGTATTTATTATCTCATAAAGGTTGTATGATTCATTAGGAAGTGTAAGAAGAAACAAAATATTAACAATTAAAGAAAACGACACCTCTTCTTCACTTGATCACCTTTGAAGAACACCTAAACCCTTTAATGAAGGCTTTTCTGCATGAACTATGTATTAAAGAAAATTGGAAAACATTATAGGAATAGTATTCGATATATCATTAATGAACTAAGAGTATTTGGATGTCTATGTAAACGATAGGGATGTGTGCCTTTTTATAAGATAGGGGAGGGTCACCCTTGGAATATATTAAAATATTAAATTAATATAAAATATTGATTTATAAAATTTGATCTAACATGATATATGAATAATATATGATGATGATAGATCTAAATCCTCTTATATAATAGATTTTAGATATGTATTGTGTTTTTTTAAACTGTATCTTTTGGTTTACCTTTAATTATCCTCTTCTAATTTTAAAAGTGGTAATAACATTTTAATTGTTAAGAAGATATTAATTTTACTTATATGTGTTGAATTTCCCATTATTTTACACTTAATGAACTTATTGAACATATCAAAAATCAATTTTTGATTTTAAAATATTTTTTAGGATTTGTAATCAATTTAATAAATTATTATTTTTATAAAACATCAATTATGCGATTTTTACACAATTCACTTTATGAAATTTTAATAAAATTCAAATAGAGAGATTACTTAAAAAAATAGTATAATAACATGTCCAATTAAACTATAAAATTATTGGATGACATACATTATGTCATATAATATTTATTTTAATATTTATTATTTCATTTATTTGAATCCTTTATTAATGAAGCAATCTCTACATCATCATTATGTAATAATTAAATATATTTATTTAATCACTAGACATTCTAAATAAAAATCCATGATATAGGAAATATATTTATATTTATAATGACTCTTTATATTATAATATATCACTTATAGAACCCAACATTCAAATTATTTATGTAAAATGATAAATGTTTATGTTATATTTCCCTTTATATTAAATTAATTATTTTATCATGTAATTTTCACACACAATTTGCTCTCAAATGACAAAATTTTGGCCAAAGTATTTTTCAGTCCATCATGACACATAAAATATGATTAGGACACATGTTAGGATTGTTTATATTATTATAATATTATTTATACATTTATTTACCTTATATACCCTTAAATCGTGGTAATTAAAAATAATTACTTAAGATACAATTCATATTATCCAAAAAATAATGGTTCTTATTTAAATAATATGGACCTTATGCATCCAAATATAGAATAAATTTTTTCAAATTCAAAACATAGATTTTTCGTTAATTAATTTGAAATTAATTCCCATTGTGAAAACCAGAAATCATGTTTTTATGAAAAAAAAAATCAAATGTTTGATAGGTGTTTACGTCAAATTTTAATTTAAAATTTATACCAATGTCCCAAATGACATTAAATAATAAAAAATAAAACACAATTAAACTTTAAAAACAATATGAAATATAATATAACTATATAAATAAAATAGATGAAGATGTAGTTTTGACTTAAAATGCAGTATTTTTCAATATTTATTAAAAAATGAACTTTATCAAAAAATTACCAAAAATTAATCAAAAGTAAATTTTGATGAAACAATTATATAAGAGTTATTTATTTTTTCAAATATAACATATAAATGTGAAAAAATCAAAATTTAAAAAGGGTTCACCATACTAAGGAAGCAAAAAGACATTTTAAAAATATTATTGTATTTAAATTTTAAAATTAGATTTATAACAATTTTAAAAGACTCAAATAGATTGGATAAATTTAAAAACATTTAAATGATATTTAAAATAATAATATTGTTAAATCTATTAATTCCCTCCAATATAACAGATTCTATTCCAACTGAACAACCTCTAGAATGAAAAAATGAGATGGATCTGACAAATACTTTCTCAACATTGATATTTAAAAAACATTGTGTACGTAGGATACACATGTAGGTACAGATACTATGTAAGAAACTAATCCCTCTTTATCTAAAAATGTATAGGGTCCAATGAACCACAAACATAGCTTTCCCTTCTTACCAAAATGCATCATAGTTTTCCATAGTGAAACTTTGAGAAAGACCAGACCACCCACCCCAAAAGAAGAATCCTTCCTCCAGTAATCTGCATAATTTTTTTGTCTTCTTTGAGCTATTATAATGTGATTCTAAATCAATAGAACTTTCTTCAATCATTTCATCTACCAATTCAGGCGCCATCTACTTCGTTTCTTCCACTTCATCCCAAAATTCTATAGTTCGACAACTCAATCCACATAATGCTTCAAATGGTGCAATCTATATACTAGAATGAACACTTTATTTAAATGAAAACTCGGGAAAAGAAACTTGTTGACCAAACCTCCCTTTTAATCCTTTCAAAAAAAAATAAGGACATCATCTAAGGTATTAATTATTCATTTTGACAGCCCATGTAACTGAGGATAAAAAGACTCACTGAATGTTAATTCAGTTCCCAATGAATTCTGAAGACTTTCTCAAAAAATATAAGTGTACCTGGGATTATGATCTAATAAAATAATGTGTGGAACTTCTTGTAACATAAATATCTCTCAAATATGGAATTATGAATGTTAATCTATATACTGTTCATGTTGAATAGAAATAAAATGAGAAGATTTAGTCAATCTATCAAAAATAACCTAGATTGTATTATTACCTCCAGATTTATTTGTTAATCCCACAATGATTCCAAAGATATATTTTCCCATTTCCACTCTAGTACCAGAAAAATTTGAGTCATCCACTTCGGCAATTGTCACTTTGTTATCATCTACTTAAAAGTCAAACACTTCAATTTAAACTGAACAATATCTGTTTTCATTCCATCCCACTGGAAATACACCCCAAGATCTTTGTACATCTTTGTAATAATGGGATGAACTAAAAATGGGGAACTACGAGCTTCACACAACAAATCTTTCTTTAAAAATGAATCATAAGGAACAAATAATCTCTTTACAAACCTCAAAACACAATATTTGTCAATGTTAAATTTGAGAAACTTACCCTTATGAAAACCTTGTTCCTTCTCCTGCAACTCACTACCATCCTTCTGATCTTTATTTATTTTTTATTAGAGAAAATATCACAAAAAAACCTAAAATAAAACATAATAATTTATTGCACCAAAAAAATTCCATTCTAAATTTCATCAAATCATTAATCAAATGGTCTTGATAAAAACACAACATGGTTAATGTAACATTTTTATTCTGAAACAATGCATTAGCCAATTTTTTTACTTTTCCATGATGGTAATGAATAATGAGATCATAATCCTTAATTAATATCAACTATCATATTTGTATCATGTTCAATTAATTTTATATAAATTTATACTTCAACAATTTATGGACAGAATATATTTCACATTTTACTCCTTAAAGATAATGCCTCCAAATTTTTAAATCCAAAACAATAGCATATAATTCTAAATCATATATAGGGTAATTTATCCCATGAGTTTTCCAATGGTGTGAAGAATAAACAATTACCTTATCATTATTCATCAAGACAAAACACTGTACTTTCAACGAAGCATCACTGTAGATGAAAAATTCACCATTTCTAGAAGGATGTTCCAAAACTAGAGAATTCACCAATCTTCCTTTCAATTCCTAAAAACATTCATCACAATATTTTTTCTAGATAAACATTACAACTTTTTGAGATAACGTAGTCAGTGGGAAAGATAAATATGAAAAAGGGTCAACAAATCCATGGCAATAAAATGATAAACCAATAAGACTATGAATCTCGGTTATATTTATGGGCCTTGGACATTGTTCAAAAACATTTTTTAGAAGGATCGATAGTAATTCCATATTTAGAAACAATTTGACCATGAAATTAATTTCATTATAACAAAAAATCCCTCATGTGTATTTTACCATATAATTTATTTTCTTTTATAATTTGAAAGGTAACCCTTAATTATCTTTATTGTTTTTATTTACTTTTAAAATATACCATAATATCATCGATAAACACAATCACAAACATATTCAAGAACTCATAGAAAATTATTTTCATAATATCCCTGAATATAGTAGGTGAATTAGTTAACCCAAAAGGCATAAAAACAAATTCTTAATGTCCATATATAGTAAAAAATGTGGTTCTCAGAATTTATGATTCCTTTACACTAAACTGATAGTACCCGTACTCAATCTAATATTTGAAAAATACTGATCTCTCTAGATCTAATCAGACAATTCATTGATATTAGGTAAAGAATATTTGTTCCTAATAATGATGTTATTTGATGATCTTTAATCAATGCAATGTCTCATTGAACAGTCCTTATTTTTAACAAATAAGATATGAGTACCCCATAATGATGTTCTATGTCGAATGAAACCATTATCTAATAACTCATAATGCTGCTTCTTAACTATAAAAGTGTAATTTTAGAACTTTGATAAGGGGTTTCTGTAATTAGATTAGCATTAGGAACAAAGTCAATAGAAAATTCAACATCCCGATCAGGCATTATACTAGGAAACTCATCAGAAAAAACATCAAGATACTCATTTACCACTGGAACATCAATAATATTAACTTTTTCTTTTTTTCAATAATATGTTCTTTGTTATATTCATTACCATTTTTACATGTTTTTCTGATTTCTAATATGTTAGCAATTTTAAGGGTTCATTCTTATACAGAAACCAATCTTCTTTCTAAAAAGAAACCCCCTTATCTCTATGGTAAATCTTAGAATGATAAACATAAATCCAATCCATACCCAAATTAACACCAAACTCTACAAGAGGCCAAACAACAATTTTTTTGGTTAAATTCATTCCAAATATAATGATAGAAATATTTTGATAATTTTATTTTGTCTCAATAATTAACCCAGGTGTTTTTACCACATTTTCAAGATTCATTTCTTGAGATGGAATTCCCATTTCACTAAGAAATTTCCTAGAAATGAATGAATCTGTAGACATAGAATCAGAAAATAGATTGGAATAATATGAATAAAAAACCATGTGCCTAATAAAACTTTATTTCGTGGCCCAAAATCTATTAATGTAGTCAAAAAGGATTTCACCACCCATTTCTGTTGGAAGTCTAAATACATTCCATTATATGAGTTCATCGTTAGATGATAATTTTCATATTGACCATCTAATTTCACTTAAAAACTACCAAATGTAAATCATTCTTTTTTTTCCACTACTCTGATATTTTTCATTACAATTACAAGACTTATATACCATTTTACTATATTATAAGCAATTAGCATAATTCAAAAGGAATTCCATATTGTGCTTCTTACACCAATTTTTTCAATCTGTAGACTTATTTTTTTTCTTACAATCATAACTTTTTTTGAAAAGTTATTCCCATTCATCTACAGTGTCGACCACATATTATGTTGTCTATCAAATAAAAAATCATCATTGGAAAAATCCATTTACATCTTCCCTGTTGAACAGATATTTTATTCATTACATTTGAACTCACGAGATTCTGATACCCTTCGATACGTTGGAATTAATACTTAGTAAAAACTTCTGATTTTATTATCAAGATCCCATATAGAATTTGGATCATAACTTGCCATTTCAGTGAATTGTTTTTCATATGTAGCCACTGAGTCATCCTACTTACTCAATTAAATCAATTAATTTTCCCATTATAATTAAAAAAATATTAGGAAAATATTTCTCAAGAAACATACCTTTGAATTCATCCCAAACAATAGCATCATTCCCTTCACTATCCCCAAAATTTTTGACTATTGACCACTACTAATTAGCTTCAACTTCAAATTTTTAATAAGAAATAATAACCTTTTTATGTTTAGAACACACCATGATATTGAAAATGTTTTTTAGTGTACTAATCAACTCTTCAGTTAGTACAATGTCAAATTATCCTCAAAATGATTTGGGATGTTTCCTTATGAAATTATGCACTACCGATATGTTCCACTATGGTTGATCGGGACGATCTCACACATGGATACCACCTCCATTTATAGAATTATGAAACTATTCCATCAATATAACAGATTTTTCAGTTCCGATTCTTACAATCTCACATTTCTATTTTGTAAGGTTGTTTTCCTCTAGATGTTGTCCCACCACAGATACCTTATTTCCTCTAAAGAAAACCATTCTGAATAGACATTTCATAGATGATGAAACATGTTAATCTTAAATTCTATTTCAATTTTACCATAATGTGAAAATAATTTATAAATATTCTATTAAAAACATCTTGGCCCTTACAATTATTTAAACAAATCTCTGATTCCCACTATAAGGCCCCAACCATAATACATTTCATAATATAGAGATAAGTAACTAATTTGGTTTTAATTATCTTCAAGGATATTTTAAGTTTTAGTGTTTTAATGAATTATGACAGTATTAATACATTATATCTCAATTATTACAAATTATACACTTTTACTTTGTTAAATATTTTTCACAGTAATAAAAATACTTAAATAAAAACAGAAATACATTCACGATCAAAATCATCTTGAATTATTTATTTCTCATACCCTTCCTTGAATCCTATGAAATTCATTTCAAAAACATAAGATGAGAATATAAAGCTTAGTAAGGGTTATAAAATATGGGAAGAACACATTAGTCCATAAATAAATACGAATCAATAATATCATAATTTTCACTAATAAAACATAAATTCTTTTACATACCTCATGAAATCATAAGACTTATGAATATCTCATTGAAATAATACATCAAAAAGGTTACTTTTTTCATCCATAACATACTTAAATTTCATCATTCATAGCTACATAGGAATTAAAGTTTGTGCTTACATTCGGAATACCCATCAGAGTATATTCCTAAAATATCTGTGGAGAATCCTTAATGTTACCCACTATCATGTTACCCAATTCATTGGAGAGCTATCATAGGATCACCCACACACATTGTTTCACAAAACCACCCATATACGTAAGATATTCCCCCCCAAAATAACAAAATCATAACATATGAACACGCATTAAATTGAAATAAAATTTCCACATTCCAATCATAATACATAATATCAAGATATTGATATTATTAATCCATTCAAAAAACAGTTTTCAATAAATAAAATACGTTAAAATTAATATGGTATTTTGTTTTCATTTTAAGAACATTACAACTAGTAGATGAATCCAAATATCAAATAATAATCACAGCGGCGAAAAGGTCGTTGTCACCAACTACTTTTAAAAGAAACTTTGCTTTTTATGGTTAGAAAACTGATTAAAAAATTGTTACTTTTAAATATATTTAAGTTAAATTTAATTTCAAAGGTGTTTATTATACACCATATAAAATATGGCCATGTATAAACCAAAATATTCGTCAATGAAAGGATACTGATAGGAAGTCCCTTACAAAGATCATGTAATTTGATTAAGGATAAATAAATGACCTAAATTATAGTGAAACATATAAATACACTCAATATAAGTTGATATAAAGTTTAAAACAAAAAAATTTCATTCACACATATTATTGAAAAAACAAAACAAATAACATGGATATTAAAATCAATTAATGAAGATTGAGTTAATATTTCCCATATAATGTTTGTATAAATGACATAAGAATTAATAAATGTGGTGATTACGTGTTGAAGAAGTATATCAACCCAAAGGGAAGTCTAAATTAAAACATAAATAAATAAACATTAATTACACACATAATCATGGCATAATATAATCAACGACGTATTCATAAAACCTATTAAGTGGAAATTTAGTATAGGAATTCCCGTACTAAGATCATTTTGTTAATAAAATAAATAAATTATGTTTATTATATATTATTCCCCATAAAAAAGTATAAAGACAAACTAATATATCAATATTCATTTCACACATAGTCATATCAAGACATATTCATGATATATAAGATTAACCAATACAATGTAAATTGGGTTAAGAAGTTCCCTAGAATTGAGTAAGACTTTTCCTATTCCTTATTTATATTCCTGAAAAATAAAAATTGGTTAATTTATACATGATTTAGAATATTTTTCATATTTTTATTCCCATTACATCACTTATTAACATGATATAATAATTAGTTAATTATTTGAGATCATGTTAGACGTTTTGTTGATAATCGGTTCTTGAGTGAAAAATGAACATGTTATGATGTCAATTGTCCATGTAGACATAAGTATACAATCTCTAGAATAGAATTAATGAAATATAAATAAATTTTACAAATGAATAATATTGTGTAATTTAAACCATTATCTATGGATATGAAAAGTGAACTATATTTTAATCATTGAGATTGTAGGCCGTATGTATGCATGAGAAACATTTCCATTTTTCATTGATAATTATGGAAATAAGGTAATTATAATTTTTTATTTCCACAATTATCATAAATATATTAAAATTATAATAAAATACATTTATTTATATGTATCGTATAAGTGATAAAATGAATAAAATATGTCACATTGTTTCGTGGAGGTGAAAGTTCACAGATACGCACATACAACATTATCATTTGTATGCACATGGACTTAAAAATTAAATTGATATATTCTTATCTTATAATGATTTATATTTCATTAATATCACATATTATGATTAATTACAACCTTATAAACAATATTAATAGATGAAAATTGATAACAAACTAAATCGGTCTATGGAGGTGATAATTCACGTGTACACACAAACGATTAATTTCAATCCAATTTGATGAATGTAGATATGGATTTAGGGGATGATTTTAATAATAATAACATCCTAGTATATTTAGTATACTTTAGTTTTAATATCATCATGGTTGTATGATATTTCAGGGAGTTGAAGAAGAAACAAAATAAAAACACTTAAAGAAAATGACACATCTTCTTCGGTTGATCGCCTTTGAAGAACACCTAAACACCTCTATAATGGTTGTTATTCCTAAACTATGGATTCAATGACATGGGTAGGTATTCTAGGAAGAGTATTGGATAGATCATGGAAGATATAAAATGATTTTAATGTTTTATTAATGATATATATGTGTACATTTTTATAGGCGAGGGGAGGGGAACCCTTGGAAAGTATTAAAATATTAACAGAATATAAATTGTTTTTTTAATCCTTGTGGTTACAAAAAGATATATAGATAATATAAAATAAGGATAGATCTAAATACTATCATCCAATATTATTTATACATGTATTGAGTTTATTTTAAACCTTATCTTGTTGTTTTACCATTAATTATTCTATTTTAATTTTGAAAGTGTTAACAACATTTTAATTGTTAAAAAGAAATTAAGTTTACTTATATGGGGTCAAATTATAATAATTGGAATCTTAAGGAAATTCTAGGCCATATCATGATCAATTATTTAATTTAAAATATTTTTATGATTTTAAATTATTTATTATTGTATTATTTTTGTAAAACATCAATTATATCAATTTTTACACTTTTTACTTTATAGAATTTAAATAAAATTCAATGAGAGAGTTAACTTTGAAAAAAACATTGAATAATCTACTAACATGTCGTATTCCTCTATCAAACTTTTGGATGACCTATATTATTTCAAATAATATTTCTTTTAATATTTATAATATTATTTATTTGAAACCTTTATCAATGAAGCAATAAATATGTCATCATTGTGTCATAAATATATTTATATATCTAATCTCTAGAAATAAAAAATAGGCTAGCATGATTTAGGAAATATTTTTAAATTTTTAATTACTATTTTTAGTCAAATATATCACTTATATAACCCCACATTAATTTTTTTTAATTAAAATGATACATGTTTATGTTATATTTGCCCATACTTTAAATTAATTATTATAACTTGTAATTTTCACCTCTATGTTTCTCCCAAATTCCCAATAGTAATATTAAGCAATTTTTGGTCCTTCACGAGCCTTACAATAATATTAAAACATTTTTAGAGTAGTTTTATATTATTATAATATTTTTTATGCTTATTTACCTAATTTACTCTTTAACTGTGGTAAATAAATATAATCACTAAAGTTAATATTTATAATATTAAAAAATAACATATATCTATTTACATAATTTGAACTTCATGATTAAAAATTTTTAATCTATTTTTATAAAATTGAATCACTCAAGTGGAATTAAATAATTTAAAAATAATTCTCGTTGTCAAAACTAGAAAGCATGATTTTTTAGAAAAAAACAACGAAAAGAATGATATTGGTTTATTTCCAATTTAAATATAAAATTACTGAAAATGAAAAAAAAATTGGATTAAATGATATAAACATAATACAATTACACTTTCAAACTAATAATAATGATAATCATACATAATATACAATTATATGAAAATGATATTTTGATATAAAATGCAATATGTTTCACTATTCTTTGAAAAAATGATCTTTATTAGAAAATTCCCAAAAAATATCCAATTTAAATTTTGATATCCACATTCTATAAGAAAATTATATAAAAATAAATAATTGACAAAAAGTAAATTGAAAAATGGTTGTGCATCAATAGGCGTTAAAACTATCTTTTAAAAATATTAGAGTATTTGATTCTTAAAATTGGATTCATTCCCATTTTAAGGAACTAAAATTTATTGGTTTAATTTAAAAATATTTTATAAAATATGAAAAATAATAATATAGTGAATTATTTTAATTCCCTCAAATACAATGATAAGGTGTTAACTTCCATTTAAAATAATAATAGTATTGTTGTATTATTTTTCAGTAAAATAATGTGTTCTGTGCAACATAATATTTGAATGAAACTCGTTGTTGCGGGTCAGGTATGATATCATATAATGTATCCCATTTAAAATAAAATTAATATTATATTCAAAAATAATAATCGATATGAATATTTATTATTCTAAAAATGCCTTGGATGTTACATTTTGGCTGCACGGTTGGCAAAACGATGAACCAACAATGCACTAGGATCTGTCTAATAGAGGACTAGGAAAAGGCTACACACATGGTTTGACTAACTGTGCAAAGATCAAGGGAAATTATTTATCAATTTTTTTGAGAAAAATTCAATGGTTGTGTCTCAATTCATGCATATTTCATGAAAATAGTGTGGGCTACTTCATCCCTATAAACTTCCCCACACATTTAGGGAAGCCATGTGAGATGGGATATAGGGTTTCAAATAACCATGTGGCTGAATCCGACTTTAGACTTCTCAATAATCTAGAATCAAAATAATACCCAACCACCCTTTCAACCTTAGTGACTCCATACTAACATTCATATGGACCAAATAAATTAATTAAAAATAAAATAAAATTACCCTTACATTTAATAAAATCGAGGTCAATAAAACCTTCCCTTCTTAAATATACTCTTCCCCATGTTGGCCCTCTAAGGGAAAATTGGATTTGTCTAAGAAACTGTTGGCCACTCATCTCTTATAGCAGTTTACCACTCCAAGATCTCTTTATATACTCAATTGTGCTTCTAGGTCTCCTAAACAAATTGAAATGACATACATCAGAGAGTGTTCATCCTCCAACTAATAATACACTCTGGATACTTCTCAAAGGAATATTAAACATCCATCTCCACTGTTTCGGTGCGGATGTGCGTCGGGTTACGCTGTTCCGCCAGGACGCGTTCGCGCGTGCACCCATCAACCCGAGGGGATAGGCGCGCGGCTTGTGGTCCCGCAGTCCCGCTTTCCAAGGTCGGGCGGCATCCGTCCCTTATTCAGGGGCGTCTGCTCCTTGATCGAAACCGGGATGATGGGATGTCGGCTCCTCCTTCCGTGGACGTCTCCTCGGAACTCGTCGCCTAATCCGGGTCTCCCTCATAGATTTAAGAATGTTCGTGAATCTCGTTCCCGGCGCCATATCTTCATGGACACCGGTTAATTACGCTGCTTCCGCCCGGACGCTCCAAGGAGTCCGGTCGGGGCAGCAACCTGCGGTGAGGAGACCGGGTGGCTCTGGGTGTCGGGGGCGTGTCTTGACACTGCGACTCTGCATGTCTGCCTTCCGTCCCTAATAGGGCTTCTCGAAGGCATGATGGCCTGAGGCATCCCGTACTGGGTGCGGGGGACTGTGTTACCTGAGGTTTTCCTCAGCTTCCCATGTTTAACACGGGGTATGCCGCGATTTTAACGTCCAGCGGGGACGGCATCGGACTGATCAACACGAGAAGTGGATCAGATGATAGAACCCCTTGCGGGGAACCTCCGACGCTGGGGCCAGCGCATGGGCGGCTTCCCGAGTGAAGTGGAGTGGAAGGAAATGGCATGACCCCACCGGGATGTGGCGGCCCGGGTAAGGATCAGGATGGATGATGGAGTGAAGAGCTTGGACCCCGTAGGGGCTTCCTACGTACCGCGCGTTAGCACGGATCAAAGTCGACGTAGTTCGGGTATACAGTTTAACGTCATGCTGGACGTCGGCAAGCCGACTCACGAAGAGATCGAGGCCGCCGGGCGGAGGATTGAACCGAACCACCTCGCACAGAGGGGGATGGAACGGCCGGGTGGATCACAGTTTAACGTCGTGCTGGACGATAAAAGGTGAAATGGAAAAAAGGGGCTGTGGGGAGGCACATTGGAGATACACACGGGCAGTCTCCCACAGGGGTGGATTCATAGGTGAATCGACGCAAGCGTGAACCCTGGAGGGGTCCACTGATGGACGAACCAACGTGAATACGACCGGGACGACCAGATGGTGGGCTTGAACCTCAGGGAGGCTTCCTACGTACCCTGTTTAGAAGACAGGGATCAAAGTCCACGTAGTTCACTCTGTCAGGACTTACGCACTTGAGGCAGCCCGGATGCGGCAAAACTCAGTTGGAAGGGACTTGGACCGAAAGTAGGAGACACCACGATCCCAGTCACACCCTCTACTGGCTTCGGTAGTGGGGGAGTGCGATGGAGATACACATGTGCAGCCCCCCACAAGAAACTAGGGGTTTGTAATACCCTACCCCGTAGGGAAAAGCCGCTCCCATTAAATCGTCCCTAAAGAGGGGCAATCCCGACATCCCTGCAGAGACGAGCGGGTGGGGGCCACATCCAAACCGGGGGGGACCCTGTGTGCGAGGCACGGGATCGGGTGATGCGGACGGTTTAGCGTCTTGTCAGACGAAGTACAGTTTAACGTCGTGTGTTGAGGACGAAGCGGACGGTTTAACGTCTTGCCGGACGAAGTACAGTTTAACGTCATGTGTTGAGGACGAAGGTGCTTGGCAGTTTAACGTCTTGCAGCACGGACGATAGGGGCTAGGCAGTTTAGCGTCGTGCAGCTTGGACGTAGTACAATTTAACGTCATGTTGGACGAATGCAGTTTAGCGTCATGCGGGACGAATGTGCAGTTTAACGTCATGCTGGACAATGTGCAGTTTAACGTCATGCTGGACGTATGCAGTTTAACGTCGTGCAGGACGTGGTGCAGTTTAGCATCATGCAGGACGATGAAGCCGCCGATAGGTCCGTGTCACATCGCGCAAGCCTGGAGGGCCGCACGGAAAGACAACGCACGGTGCGGGCACCCAGGATGAAGATCATCGGGCGCCACGCAGGCGAGTACCCTCAGGGGGTCAAAGGGGGCGACCCCGGCGGTTTGCGCGCAAAAGAAGAGCTTTGCGCGCAATACCGCGGGCCGGCGCCCAATTGTGCGGGCTGACGCGCAATTGGGCCAGCGCTTTGCGCGCAGATGATTGAGATTGCGCGCACCGGGCTTCGGACAGCTCGCGGGGGCAACGGCTCATTCTCTAACGAACGGCCACTTTGAAAAGGTTGGGGGGGGGTGCGCGCAATCGGGCTGGATTGCGCGCACCCGGGGGCAATTGCGCGCAAGAGGCTTCTTTTGCGCGCAAAGGCCTTCGGGTTAAGGATTATTCAAAGGAAAGGAGCCAAGGGGATTGCGCGCGAAGGCGAACCCCAAGGCTCTATTGCGCGAAAGAAAGGAGGTTACCTGAAGGTCGGCATTGCACGCGGAAGGGGTTGGATTGCGCGCACGAGAGACCTTTCGAATTCCGGCAACCCTCAAAACGTCGGGGGTCGCCTTATATTTATAGGCAACCCCGGGCGCAGAATCCGGTCTCGGGCGCAGAATTCTCTTCGCGGGCGCGGAATCAGGACCCGGCGCGCAAGGGAGCCGCGCAGGCCACGGGCGCGCAAAATAGCGCACCGGCCCAGCGCATTGCGTGCATCCCGGGAGGATTGCGCGCCGCGGCTCAACTTTGCGCGCGGGTCTCTGAAATTTCGCGCAAGTCCTCCGGGCCCTCCGGAACGTACCTCTGACTCCAAATATCACTTCGCTTTCCGCATCCGGAGCTTCGTTTGGGAACAACGGACTTTTCCGGCGTCTACAAAAGCCCCCCCTCGGAATCTGATCGGCGAGAGATCGCAACGATCGGGTTCCGAGGGAGACGCCGGAATGCCGAAGTCCTGGGCTGCGCGGGACTTAGGCGCGCAAAATGGGGCGCCGGGCGCGAAATTCGCCTCTGCGGTCGCGCAAAGCACTTTCCGCGCAGCGCGGACCCCGGCCTCGCCTATAAATAGGGGCCCTGGGTCCCGCGTTCCGTACTCAGGCCTTCCGCGCGATAAGCTCCAACGCTCTCGTGCGCGAAATTGCCTTTTCCGGTCGCGAAATTCTCCCGATCGGCGCGCAAAACCATCCGGAATTCGCCTGTCTTTGCGCGAAAACTCGGAACTTTGCGCGACATTCTTCCCAATTGCGCGCCGTCCGCTTGGATTGCGCGCCAACCTTCAAACTTCTCTACCAGCCTCGTCTGATCCCGCACGCTTCATCCCTTTACCCGCACGACTCCCGGAGCTTCTGAGATGGCCGCGAATCAAGGAAATGAGGGGGATGCCGCCATTCGCAGAGCAGATATGGTGGCGAACGAGGAGGTTTACGGAGCCAAGGAGATTGTTTCCAACAATCAATCCCTGTTCGACTTGCTGACGCCGGCCCAGAAGACATATCCGCTGTCGGACAACCTGCCGCTCTGGAACTTCGGCATCCTAGATGAGGTTCTGGTGCCAGGGTTCGAGATTGATGCGCCGCGGACCTGGGTGACCCGGGAGGACGAGATTCTCTGCTATAACATCACCAACAATGGGCATCCTTCCAGGGAGACCAGACGCTTGAATGTCTATGTCCTGAACCCGTGGACGCGAACCATTGACGGGGGTGATCCTACTGCGGAGAATTCTCCAGCCCTCTACTCGAGCATATATCGCCAGAGTGTCACGGACGACACCAAGGGCTGGCTGAAGGACTGGGACTTGCGGTCTGGGGGCAACTTCACCAGTGAGTGGGCCTGGGCGTTCTGGGTACGCCACACCTGCGATCACTTCGCGGAGGAGCTGCAGTACATCGGCCTGTTTGAGGCGGTGTGGACGTCGCAGTTCCACTTCTACCAGCAGTCCGAGCTCGGGCCGGAGCTGTTCACCCGATGGTCCCCGAATACCAACACCTTCCATCTTCACCATGGGGAGGTCGGTATCGGTCTCTGGGACATCCACTGCATCGGAGGTATCCCGCTGGAGGGTTACCAATACGATGAGTTCCTGCCACCGAAGAACACCTGGGAGGACAGGTCACAGACTCCCATTCTGACCTGGAATCTGCTTGACCTGGCTACGCAGCGGCTCGGGATCAAGGACTTCCAGAAGGACATAGCCTACAAGGAGTGGTTCGGCCTGTTCTTGGAGCATGACCCGGCGGTCAAGATGCCAGGCCGGGGGAAGCGGTGCCCGACCGCGGCTCAGAGGAGCCGAAATGGGTCGTACTGGCGGGTCCTGGAGACGGGCGACTACCGCTCATGGGGGTATCGCGTCATCGAGGCCCGGGACCCAAATGTCCGGTACGCGGCGTTCCTGGCCACCTTTCTGAGTGGGTGGCTCCTGCCGGTGCGGGACGCGAGAATGGGTGTTCGCCCGGCGACACTGGCGATGGCGGGCGCTATGGCCGCCAACAAGAGATACAACCTCGGGGTCCCAGTGTTGGCGAAGCTGTATGCCATCCTGGGACGCATCTCACGAGGGGGGTCGCCACGAAGGATCTGTGGGCCCTTCCAATTCTTCCATGGCTGGGTGGCTGCTCACCTCGGTGGGTACACGTTTCCGAACGCCGTCATTCCTCCGGGCAACGGCCTGCGACCCTCCCTGCTGAACATTGCGGGGGTCGCTCTGATGACCCTAAGTGAGGAGGGCGTGAGGATTCGGATTGGAAATCATGCCAATTTCAACTTCAGCCCGTTCCCCACTCCCGTTGGCCAAATGATCGACAACGGGCAGGGTCCGCTGGAGCAGCATGAGTACTTCCTGAACATGCGGGGCGGGGTGCTCGTGGCTCGGATCGACGGGAAGGTGATCTGCGAGCCTTACGTGCCAACCCGGTTCGCCAGGCAGTTCGGGTGCCTTCAACGGATGCCGAAGAGGGTATTCACGGCTGTCCGGGAGGAGACGAGCCCGGGCGTCCTTCGTCAGATGTGGCTGATGTTTGCCGCTTTCGGCTCTGGCGATGTCATCACTCTCCCTCCTACCGGATTTGACGCAGGCTTGGCAACCGATTACGCCGAACATTGGGCCATCGCGTACCCTGAGGGGCTTCTACGGAAGCCAGTTCGGCGGCTCGAGGTCACCCGTGCGGAGACCGGGCGTCAAGGAAGGAGGCGAGGCGCCGCCACACGAGGGAGAACAGAGGCGCGCCAAGCAGTGGAGCCGACGCGAGTAGGGACTTCGGCGGCGGGTACATCGCAGGCTGCCGCTACGACCTCGGCGCCCAGAGAGGGGGCGCGTGCGGTGGTCGCAGAGCGGCCCGGGAAGCAGGTAAGGCGTCTGCTCGAACCCTCCCACGATGCAGTCTTCCCGGCGCTGTGGTCGGCCTGGATGACCCTGCGGCAGTCATTGGGGACCGACGTCATCTGGAGAAAGATACTCAGAGAAGGGATCTATCTGCCAGAGGTCGGGCGCCTCCAGATCGCCGACAGGGTGGACTTCAACCGGCAGTATGCATATCTGACGGCCATGGACGAGTACGCGCGCCAACGTGGTCAGCGTGCGGAGCCATCCCTTCTGGTGAAGGTGATGCTCGGTCTCGAGCCCGCTCCAGAACAGATGCCGCCGGGAGAAGACGACAGTAACGACTCCGAGGAGGAGGAGGAGACGGGGGAGGATGAAGGCTCCGAGGGAAGGTCCCATCGGGGGAGCCCACGGGAGAGCGGCGAGGTGGCCGGCTCTGACAATGTTGACGTCACTGAGCTCCTCAAGGTCCGCTTCTATCCCTACTCAACCTGCTTCATCCATTCTCTTATGCAGCTTCTAACCCATTTCTCCACCTTTCTCAGGAGCACACGGATGTTGGTCAGGCGTCCTCAGCGGGAGTAGGAGAGGCGCCAGCAGGACAAGGCGGGGGCCAGACGCCCATCATTGAACTGACAAGCGCTGAGGGGTCCCCTGCTACAACTGTTCCTGCGGCGGCCGGGGCAGCGGAAGATGACGCTTTGAACCCCCGTAAGTCTCCTTACTTTACTGCTGGTGCTTGCCATTGACGATCTGTGACTAACCACGGCATGCCTTGCGCAGTGATCCCAGGACTGGAGGCTCGTCGGGTTGCCGAACCCGGGCCATCTACGAGTGGACCAGTGGTGGACATGCCGCCTGCTCCGGAACAGACTTCCCAAACCGAGCCGGCCCCACCAACTGCTGATCAGGGGGCTACGGACGTCGGTGGTGCTGCCGTCGGAGAGATGTCGGGGGCTGACGAGGGTGCCAATGCCGCTGGGGCGGGAGAAGAAGGTCGCCCAGATGTTGGGGAACCTATCCCCCGTGAGGACATCCCAGGGGCGGACCCTGCAGCAGACCTGCTGGCTGCCTTCCCTGCCTACCGGCCTGCCGACCCCGAGGAGATGGATGACTCGGACGCGGAGGCGGTCGAGGAGAGCCGGATAGCGCACCGAAGGGGGTGGAAGTGCATCCAGCGCTTCCTCAAGCGAGACCCGCCGGAGTGGCTGGGGCGCATGGGATCACTTCAAACCTGGCTGTGCTTCCTGTGTGCCGGGGGAGCTGATGCTCAACGCCTCCATCTGACGGTCCGTGATTTCATGGCCGAAAAGATGCGTGAGAGCTGCCGGCGTGCCGACGTCACACAAAGTCGTGACATGTCGGAGAGCACGCGGGCGCTCCTCGCGGCGGAGCAGGAAGTCCGACGTCTCGAAGGGCAGGCGGCAGAGAAGGAGGCCTTCGTCACAACGTGTACCGAGCTTGTGGAGCAACTAGCAGCCCAGCTGGTTGACGCCCAGGTACAGTTGACGGAGGCGGGCCAACAAATGGTGACAATTCAAGTCGAGCGGGAGCGTGCACAGGCCAAAATCGACGAACTGCGTGCTGCGACCGCCGACGAGGAGAGGGCACGCAGAGAGCGAGAAGCAGCTCTGGAGGCCGCCAGCCAAAGGGTAGCGACGTTAGAAAGGCTTATCCAGCACGCTAATCCTTAGGGGCTTTGTTTTGCCGTTCCCAAAACATTTGCCTCCGCTACTTTGATCCATCAATATATTTATCTGCATCTCTTTGGCTTAACATGCTCAACCACAATTCACTGTCTTGCGGGAGCGTTAACCAAGCATCAGGCATCCATAATTGGGCCTGGATTGCTGGAGAAAAGAGGGAGGTCATTCCTAGGAAAGGAGACCTCAAGCCTAATCAATGTATCATCCCCCCAACTTGTTCCAACACACGAGCGGGACAATGCCAGGGGTGTTGAGATTTTATCCGAACATAGGGAAATGAGAAAGGGTGAATCGCGTGTCCCGAATCCAGACATCCACAACGGTCGACCTTCCAGGAAATGCCCAAGACGGTAGGCAGACAGTGGATCGACCATAAAAACTGCAATAGACGGACTGAAGGTCATCATTCATATTGCAGGAGGCAGACCACATGTCATCATGAATACCGCTTTGGGGGTTCCTTCAGACACAAGGGTGGAAATCCAGATCAACAGGGCATGCGAAGCGTGGGGCGAAGTGACAATTTGTTCGAATAGAATCCAACGCTCTCAAAATTGCGCCACCGTGGGGAAAGCGTATTAGGCGGATGCACTAATCTGGCTGTGAATCACCTCAATCCTCAGACAGAACCTCTTTGACGAGGATACTGTCACTTCCCGTCATTGCAACGGGGCGTCCCGAGCTGGATCGGGGGGAATATCACAACTGCACCACTCTACCCGAAGTCAGGCCGGACGGCCGGCGACGAGGAGGGGCGGGACTTAGCGATCCCTGAGGCTGGACCCGAGTCGGAATGCCCGGGCGTTCCTACGTACTCCATCAGGCTAGAGATCAAGCCACACGTAGTTCTGAGAGTGCAGTTTAACGTCATGCAAGACGTAGAATCCCATTTGGGGGGATCTTAGTTTAGGGTCGTAGAGCTCGGACCATAGGGGTAGATCTTAGTTTAAGGTCTTAGAGCTCGGACCATAGGGGCTAGATCTTAGTTTGAGGTCTTAGAGCTCGGACCATAAGGGCTAGATCTTAGTTTAAGGTCTTAGAGCTCAGACCATAAGGGCTAGATCTTAGTTTAAGGTCTTAGAGCTCGGACCATAAGGGAGATCTTAGTTTAAGGTCTTAGAGCTCGGACCATAAGGGTAGATCTTAGTTTAAGGTCTTAGAGCTCGGACCATAAGGGTAGATCTTAGTTTAAGGTCTTAGAGCTCGGACCATAAGGGCTAGATCTTAGTTTAAGGTCTTAGAGCTCGGACCATAAGGGAGATCTTAGTTTAAGGTCTTAGAGCTCGAACCATAAGGGTAGATCTTAGTTTAAGGTCTTAGAGCTCGGACCATAATGGTAGATCTTAGTTTAAGGTCTTAGAGCTCGGACCATAAGGGCTAGATCTTAGTTTAAGGTCTTAGAGCTCGGACCATAAGGGAGATCTTAGTTTAAGGTCTTAGAGCTCGGACCATAAGGGTAGATCTTAGTTTAAGGACTTAGAGCTCGGACCATAAGGGTAGATCTTAGTTTAAGGTCTTAGAGCTCGGACCATAAGGACCTCAAAGTACGCCACATCGTGGTCCTATCCCCTGGATATGCGAAGACGCACTGAGGGATAGCGTCAAGAGTGTCGAGGTTTCTCCTGGTCAGAATGGGAGGTGGAAAATGTGAATCATGCGGCCATTCACTCAAGGACTGGGGGCACCGGAGTAACGATATGGGAGTACTGCCGACCGTGGCGGAAAAGCAGCATCAATATCGCACTAACCGTTGGTGGAATGAGGCAGCAAACGAGCATCGACCGCTCAATCGCAGGATTCATATCGATTTGCTGCCCGAGGCCATTGGGGGTACCGGCCCTTGTCGGTGGGAGAGCACTGAGGCATTGTGTCCGAACCGTTCACGGGGGCTCCACCCATGGCGTAGGCGATGGGTCCGAATGAAAGGGAGCACGAAGCCTGAAAATGGAGGAAACCTGACCAAGCGGATCCTGACCCTCCTGGCAATAAACCAGAGTACTCTTGACACAGGTGGACCACTGCAAGGGGTCGGGGAACACGCCTTGAGGGTGACCTGAAGGCGGCAGATTCCCCAGAGAAGGGGGAATCTCTAAGAGGTGGGGGGCTGGACCCGGAGTTTCAAACATCCGGGCATTCCTACGTATCCCATAAGGATGGGAATCAAGCCACACGTAGTTCTTGAAGCGCGGCGCAACACAATCGGGCACCAGCGCGGGGAAGAGTGCGGGTCTGACCCTCGCACACAGAAGGAGCGACATTTGATATTTCTTGTTTTTCCTTAAAGATGAATGGTTTTTCTTCGTGCGGCGACATGCCTGTGATTGAGAAATCTCTGGCGTCGCCACAATAATCAAGCCGTGAAAGGCATTGATGAATGGCGTGGTTATTAACCAGCGCCCAACGTGAGTGTCCCCTGAGGAGAACATCACGATGCAGTGCCGTTTCTCGTCGGGCGGCCAAGACGATCACAGTTTACGGTCGTGTGGTAGGACCAGACAACACAGTTTAAGGTCGTGTGGTTCGGACCATGGAGGAATCCGCTTATCGCGGTACGGAAGACACGGTGGAGGTGGGAACATACCCAGCCCTGCGGTCACGCACGATTCCAGGAGAAGAGTCCTGGGATAGGGGTCTGCGTATGTCCATCACCCGAGGGGCAGAGATGCTAGCCTCCAGATATACTGGGCCCAGAACTCGATTGTTCGGGCGACTCCTTCCTCCTTATGGGGACGAGGGTCCAGCTACGCATGGCCCTTAGGGAGGACATCCGCATATATCCTTGGTGCTCAGATCATGGGAGCCTCGAACGACATCATTACCCTGGTTGGTCTGCCTAACGTGTAGAGGTGTACTGAAGGTCAGTATGAAGAGAGTGTCGAGATTCCACTACAACGCACAAAGGCGGAGTGTGATGAGGACTGCGCAACCAATGTTCAGATCCTGAAAGAGCCGACATGGCGATCAAGGACGTTTCTGACCATATTCGCAACACAACATCCGATCGCGTCAGCCTAAGACGGGGCAAGCAAACGAGCATCGACCGCTCAATCGCAGGATTCATATCGATTTGCGGCCCAAGACCCGCCGGTAAATCGACCCGGAGCGGTGGGAGAGCACTGAGGCATCGTACCCAAACCGCTAACGAGGATCCCTTTGAGTGAAGGCTCAAACAAGAGGAAGCGCGAGAACCGACAAGCAACACAGGACTTGTCGGGATTGAATCCGACACCACGAGTCATAGACCGAAGTACCCAAAACATGTTAACAGATCACCGGAAAGAGTCGGAGGACTCACCCTGAGAGCAACCAAAAGAGGGAAGATCCCCGTGATCAACCAAGAGACGGGGCTGGACCTGAGACACAAGCGTCCAGGCGGTCCTACGTATCCCATAAGGATGGGAATCAAGCCGTACGTAGTTCTTGAGAGGCAGTTTAACGTCATGCAGGACGATGAGGGGTGCGAGGTAGTCTCACACACAGGGAGGCGTACGGCGCGGCCAGTAGACCAACGCAAATGAGGACATAATCCCCCGCTCATGCGATACGCCTCGCACAAAAAGGAGGGGAACTTGGGCCAGAGGCCCAACGCGGGATAGAGATTCCCGGGAAATGGGGCTGGGCCAGAAACATGAATGTCCAGGCGGTCCTACGTATCCCATAAGGATGGGAATCAAGCCGCATGTAGTTCTTGAAGTGCAGTTTAACGTCATGCAGGACGAAAAGAGAGGAAAAGGGGGGAGCAGAAGGCATCCCCAAACGTGGGGGGCGTACAGCGTGGCGAGCAAACCGACGTGAATGAGGGCATAGCCCCACGTCCACAACATACGCCACATACCCAGAGGCAACTGGGCCAAGGGCCCGAGATGGGATGGAAATTCCCAAAGGATGGGGCTGGGCCTGAAACATGAATGTCCAGGCGGTCCTACGTATCCCATAAGGATGGGAATCAAGCCGCACGTAGTTCTTGAGGGGCAGTTTAACGTCATGCAGGACGATACGCTGGGCAGTTTAACGTCGTGCAGCTTGGACGTGGTGCAGTTTAGCGTCATGCAGGATGAGGCACTTGACAGTTTAACGTCTTGCAGCGCGGACGAATGCTGAACAGTTTAACGTCTTGTAGCCTGGACGAATGCAGTTTCACGTCGTGCAGGATGTGGGCACACTCAGACAAAGTACTGCTTGAGGAACCTAGCGTTGGTGGGAGGAGTGACACGCTCACCATCCATAGTCGCCAGGGAGTACGCGCCATTGGGATAGACCTTGTGGATGACAAAAGGTCCCTCCCACTTGGGCTCCAACTTGGGCGGCTTCCTGACGGGGATCATAGGTGCTCTTAGGGCTAGCACTAGATCACCCTGCATGAAGGAGCGGAGGCGAACCTTCTTATTGAAAGCTCGAGCCATCCTGCTTTGATGCCTCTCCAAGTTGTGCAAAGCGCGAAGTCTATTCTCATCCAGTGCTTCCAACTCGACTAGACGGGCTTCAGCAACTCTGCCCGACCCTTGCTGGTCGTAGACCGCAGTGCGCAAGGATGGTAACTGGATCTCGATGGGCAGGACGGCCTCAGCTCCATACACCAGGGAATAAGGGGTCATCTGGGTGGAATTGCGAGTCGTCGTCCGATAAGCCCAGAGGGCGTTGGGGAGCTTGTCCGGCCAACTCTTCTTGTTCTGACCAACCATCTTTTGCAGAATGTTAGAGAGGGTTTTGTTAAACGCCTCGATCTGTCCATTCGCCCGCGCATGATAGCGAGATGTATGGTTCGAGCGAATGTTATACTTGGCGTACAACTTCTTCAACTCGGCTGCTCGGAAATTGGTTCCGTTATCCGTGAGGATAGCGTGAGGCACTCCAAATCGATAGATGATGTTGGAGGTCACGAAGTCAGCGATCGAACAGGATTTGACCTCTCTGAGCGGAATCGCCTCTGCCCATTTGGAGAAGAAGTCTGTGGCGGTCAGAATGAACCGGCACTGGCGAGCTGTCGCCGGTGGGTAAGGTCCCACAACGTCCAGACCCCAGACTGCAAAGGGCCAGGAATACCTGGTGGTATGGAGAGGCTCCGGCGGCCGATGCACAAAGTTCGCATGAACCTGGCACGCATGGCACCTCCTGGCATACTCGATGCAGTCATGGATCATGGAGGGCCAGAAGTATCCCAACCTCCGAATCTGGTGGGACAGCTTCAGCCCAGTCTGGTGGGCACCGCATGAACCGGCATGAACCTCTTGCATGACTCGTGGGATCTCAACTCCCTGAAGGCAACGGAGGAGAACACCATCAAATCCGCGTTTGTAGAGGATCTGCTCCAGGCCGGGGCTGCTCTGGAAGACAAACTGCGGTGCGCGGCGTCGAACTCGCTCGCGCTCGGCCCGATCCGATGGAAGAATGCCATGTTGGAGGTACTCAACCAAAGGCGTCCTCCAATCAGGGGCTAATCTGACTGTCATATCTGGGGTACTCGGGGCTCCGGGCATGGGGGCAACTGTGGTGAGATTACTTACCAACGGGCCGCGATCTCCCTCCGGGATAAGAGGAGCGATGAGCCTGCGGTGCGTCACGCGGACGATCAGGTTATCCTGTTCAGGCTCTGCAAGTGACGCAGCCAGGCTGGCCAAAGCATCTGCTCGACCGTTCTGCGACCGGGGAATATGGACAATTTCTGGCCGAGAAGGGAACCGGGCCATCAGAAGGAGGGTGCACTCCAGCAATGGCACAAGTTCCGGCTTCCTGACAACATAGTCGCCATTGATCTGCTTAACAACCAGCTCGGAGTCCCCTTTCACACACAGATGGGGCACGTCGATCTCGAGAGCTAACTCGAGGCCAGTGATGAGGGCATGGTATTCCGTCTCATTGTTGGTACAGCCCTCTGACAACAGGAAAGAGTATGGCAGCACGGCTTGCTCCGGGGTGACGAAGACGATACCCAAGCCCACTCTGTTGAGCTTAGGATTATCGAGCCTTCTACCGGTGGGGCTCCGGGAGGCACCGTCAAAGTGCATCTGCCAGCATGAACCGGCTCAATCGACCGAGAGGATGGCCTCATCTGGAAAGCCTAGATCCAGCGGCTGATCCGCGGAGGTTGGGTGAGCAGCCAGAAAGTCTGCCAACACTTGCCCTTTAATGGCCTTCTGAGACACATACCTGATGTCGAACTGCTGGAGAATCACAGCCCACCGTGCCAAACGTCCAGTCAACATAGGCCGGCTCAGGATATATTTCAACGGGTCTACCCGAGAAACCAACTGTACCTCATGGTGCTGCATGTAGTGCCGTAATTTCTGTATGGCAAATACGAGCGCCAAGCAGCTCTTCTCAATGGGGGAATATCTGACTTCCGCATCGAGGAGCATGCGACTCAGGTAATAGAGGCTATTCTTTGTTCCCTCGTTGTTCTTCTGGGCGAGAAGGGCGCCGAGGGACCATTCCAGGGCGGTCACATAGAGGACCAGCGGCTTCCCGGATACAGGCGGCATCAGAACCGGAGGTTGCAGCAGGTACTGTTTGATCTCCTCGAAAGCGGGCTGACACTCTTTATCCCATACATAGGTGGCACCTTTCTTCATGAGCCGAGAAAAGGGCTTACACATGCCGGCCAGATTCGCAATGAATCGGCGTATATAGGCTAAGTGGCCTTGGAACCCTTGCAGTTCCCGGATGTTACCTGGGGGAGGCATCTGGCTAATCGCCCTGATTTTCTCTGGGTCGATCTCAATACCCCGGTATCTTACCACAAATCCAAGGAACTTTCCGGAGGTGACCCCGAAGGCACACTTCAACGGGTTCATCTTCAGGCAATGAGACCGGAGGAAGCCGAACACTTTCTCAAGATCTTTGAGATGGTCCTGACGCTGGCGCGATTTGACTACCAAGTCATCGACGTAGCATTCCACCAGTGTGCCGAGGATTGGCTTGAATATGCGGTGCATCGCCCGTTGATAGGTGGCACCTGCATTCTTCAGGCCGAAGGGCATGACCCAGTAGCAAAAGGTACCTTGGGGGGCCCTGAAGGCAGTGAACTCCTCATCCTCAGGGGCCATCCGAATTTGGTTATATCCGGAGTATCCATCAATGAAGGAGAGGTCTTGGAACCCTGCCGTGGCGTCAATCAACAGCTCTGTCACTGGAAGGGGAAAATCATCCTTCGGACAGTGGCGGTTGAGATCGCGGAAGTCGATGCAGACTCTGATCTGCCCGTTCTTCTTCCTGACCGTCACAATGTTGGCCAGCCATTTGGGGTACTGAACTTCCCTCACGAAGTTGGCTTTGATAAGCTTGTCAACTTCGGCCTCAACCATGGCACCGTGGGATGGGTGCATCTTCCTGGGAGGCTGCTTGAACCCGCGATGGTTCGCCGGGAGACCAAGGCGGTGGACGGCTACCTGAGGATCTAGCCCAGGCATCTCGTCATAACCCCAAGCGAACACATCACGGTGCTGCCTGAGAAAGTCCACGTACTGGTGCCGCTCCTCAGAGGGCATGGTGGCACTGACCAATGTAGGTCTTGGATCGGCCTCGGTTCCAAGGTTCACCTGTATTAACTCGTCGACCGTGGCGGGGACGCCCTCCTCAAAGGCTGGGGGTGCATCTTCCACGTCTTCTCCACTCGGGGAGGGATCGTCCATGGGAGAGACTGCGTTAGCAACTGCATTGGGGATACCAGATCCTGCTGGGCCGCTGGTACTGGCATCGGCGGTCGTGGTCATCTCATTAGGAGACTCGCGGGCCGTGGAGACCATGGCCACGTCCAACCGTTGAACAGGGAGGACGTAAGCGTCATCCAGACTTGCCCAGGGATCACTTGCAACAGCGACAGGCTCGACCTCACCTGCCAGGATCTGCTTATCCTTGCTCTTGTAATAGTCCGTGTCCAGATAGCGGGCTTCACATGAGGCAAAAGGAGAGGCATCTCCTTGAAGCACGCCTACTCGACCATTAAGGGAGTATTTGAGGCATTGGTGGTATGACGAGGGAACCGCCGCGTGAAGGTGGAGCCATGGTCTTCCCATCAATGCGTTGTACGCAGTGTCCTGAGAGACCACCATGAATTCGGTGTTGGCAACCAAGTCACCGAACTGGGTCTTCAAACGTATCTTGCCGACCGGGGTTTGCTCGGTGCGGTCGTACCCCTGGATCCTGAGGTCGGAGGGAATCAAGTCATCCTCAGACAACCCCAATCTCCGGAGCGTCCGAGTTGGAATCAGGTTAATCCCGGACCCCGTGTCGACAAGACAGCGCCGGACATCAAGGCCATTGAACTGGCCGGTAACATACAACGGACGAATGTGCCCCTGTATGGGAGGGTCTTCATCCTTACCAGAGAACGAGATAACTTCCTGGCATTCGGCGTCCTCGATCGTTTCGGCGTGAAAGGCCTCTGCAGCCGCAACCTCTGTCTCAAACTGGAGGGGGCTCTTTAGGGCTTCAGCGAGTGCCTCGCGCATCTCAGGTGACATGCGCAGAGCCTCAAGGATGGAGAGTCTCACTGGGATGTCGGCCAAGTGCTTCAGGACATCATACTTTTTGGCCAAGCGCGAGCCCCTGGTTGCAGGAAGTTGCTCTGCGGTTGGAAGCATGACGGGCCTTGCCGGTTGGATCGGCGGCCGACTGGTACTTGGCGCATCTCGCTGTTCATTGGCTGCAGTCCAGGAAATGGTCACCGTACTGGGGTCAGGAGGCCGGGATGGACCCGTGGCAGGGCGGAGCTGGTCGCGACGCGGCTGAGGCGGTTCTGCCTGGTCCCACACCACAAACAGTGGCGGAGGCGAATCCGTCATCCCCGGATGGGGGGCCTGCGCACGCTGAGCTCGATCTTGAGCCTGCTGCCTAGTCTCAGTGGCGTGCACGGCCTGGCTGGAGGTATCAACTGCTGTGCCCCGGCGACTCCTGTTGCTGCGGTTCTTCCGACGGTGGCGACGACCGGGGACACTGGGGAGGTCCACCTGGTGTTCTTCAACGTCGGGAACCGAAAAGGGATTTACCAGCTCGACGGTATTAACCGAAGAGTACCCAACACCGTCATCGGACGAATCATCCATCACCGGGCGGGTCCGAGGAGGGACCCCCATCTCCGGGGGAATGAAATCGCCGAGAGTGCGGGATAGTGGCGGAACCGGCGGGGCGCGCTCTTCCTTCTTGCTCTGCCGCCGTTTTCTCCTCTTGGAAGAGGCAGGCTGGGACGACGATGCCGAAGCAGCACCCGCAGATTCTGGGGGCTCAGGCTGATTCAAGCGCGCACGGATGATTCCATGGGCGCGAATGATCGTCTTGCGGGCCATCCAGTTTTTATACTTCTGGGACCCGCGGTCGGAGACCAGCTGCCATTCGTCCTCGTTGCCACTATCGTCATCTGATCCCACGAACACGCCCGCTACCTGTGCTGGAGCTGGGCCCAACCTGATTACATTGTTGTTAATCTGGTCTTGGAGCCAATCCTTAAACACATAACACCGCTGGATGGTGTGCCCCAGGGCTCGATGGTAGGGGCAGTAGCGGGGGTTATTCGTAAGATGTGCCTCCTCTGGCTTCCAACACTCAGGCAGTCGCACAATCCTCTGCTCCAGGGCACTCCGGAAATAACCGGGGACCTGATCCTCATGGAATGAGTAAGTCAGGTGTCGCAGGCCCCTGGGAGCGCGGTCTTGACGAGGGGCTGGAGGGGCCTGCCGAGGAGGTGGACCCTGATTATCTCGCCTGGGTTGCGGCGGTACATTACGCGGAGGGGCCGGCCGGTTCTGAGGCTGCCGCTGCTGGGCCGGGAACTGAGCCCGTGGAGGCGGATTCCTGTGAGGCTGTGGAGCTGGTCTCACCGGCAGCAGCTCCAACGGCCTGGGGGCCTCTATCTGGGCCACAGCAGCGGGCTCAGCCCTGCTGACTCTCCTTGCAGGAATCATAGGAGGCAGCGGGTGTGCCTGGCTGGCCTGTTGCAGGGCTTCCTCAAGACGTTGAGCTTTGTCTGAGAAGTCCCTGAACCCTCCGGGGTAATTCTGAGTGATCAGGGAAGGGACCATCTCGGTCTTGACGTTCCCGACGCACATTGTCAGCAACTGCTCCTGAGTCAATGGCATGTCTAGGGAATACGTGAGACCCTTCCATCGGGTGACGAAGTCCACGACTCGCTCATCAGGCCTCTGCTTTCACTTGAATAGGTCTGCGATACTCGTCTTCTGGGTCGTGGAACTGAACTGGTAGAGGAACTATCTACGGAGGTCCTCCCAGCTGGTTACCGACCCGACGGGGAGCTGGCTGTACCAGACAAATGCTGGCCCTTCCAGTGTCTGAACAAAGTAGCGAAGCATAGCGGCCTCTTGCTGCGGCGGAGTCCCCAACATAGGCCCGCACCTCGAGTTGAAGTGGGCTAAATGTTGTGGCGGATCTCCAGTCCCGTTGAAGGGAGCGAAAGTGGGATTCCCGAATCCCGGAGGCGCTGGCATGTCATCCACCCATGCTGGGTAGGGCTTGTCGTCCGGTGGGATCGCCACCTGCCGAGTCTCCAAGGATTCCAAGCGGGCAATGAGTGCCGCCATCGGATCATCCGGACATGGGTTCCAGTCCTGGCGAGGATCTCTAACCACGAGCGCATTGCATGGTCCTTCAATCGGGTCGTCGACCGGGTCATCGAACTCGGCAGCTCGTGGGATGGCGGGCGGAGCGGCCCTTGGGGCAGCGGGAGGAATCCGAGCGGGGTCTCTCAGGTAGTCACGCCGCTCGGGAGGGTGTGGCGAAACATACCGCACCCTCTTGCCGTAGGCAATGGCCTCTCTCCTGTCGGCGAACACGGCGTAATCACGGTTGCCCGGGAGAGTCTCGTCGAGGAGCGGTTGTTCCGGTCCTTGCTGTCCTGGCCTAGGATCACCGTAGTCAGGCCGCCATTCTGCAGCGCGCTCGGCGAGGAGCTGGTCAACCAGCTTCTTCTGTTCAGCGAGCTGCTGACATAGCGTAGCCTTCTCGGGATCCTCCTCTGCCCTCTGCATGGAGGCAGATGGGTCGGCGGGCTTTATAGCCTCGCTGTGCTCTTTTCGTTTGCTGACGTTTCGGCTCAACGTCAGTGCTTCAGTGGGTGCGGGGAGCCCCAGGAGGTTCCTCTGATGACGAGTGACTCTCACCGATGGCTCTGACGACGGCTTGTCTTCGGGGGGGAAGCCCCCGTCAAGAAGTTCCAAGTCGTTCCCCTCTCCCGACAGGTCAGCCATATTGACCGTTTCTGTCCCTGGGGATATACCCTCAGGGCCACCCAGCGAATCGGGCTGTCGGCGAATCACACTGAAGCGTAGGGCAGCGTACTGCCCCCATCCACGGATATACACGTGGGGAGTGGCTTCCTCGATAACTTTGCGGAGTACTTGGAAACACTCGACGCATCGTTGTTGGAGGGCCTTGTGGTGATCCAATGACCCGGGGTGCCGAGCCGCGGGGAGCGTGGCCAGGTCAATTTGACGGCACTGCTCACCAATATCCTCCAGGTGTGCTAGGCTCCTGGGGTATGGCATTTGTAGGCGGTGAAGACAGGAGCGAGTCTCCCGGAGAGTTCGGCGGAAGCATTCGAACTCATCCGGGGTGAGCGATTCGGGTGCATCAAAGTCCGGTCCTGCGACTGGCCAAAACTTCTCAGGGAAGTGGCCCTCTGCAAGGACGGTCCAGAAGCTCCACGACTCAAACTCGGGACCCAAGTCTCCTTGGTCCTCTTCAATGGCTGGGAATGGACGGGGAACCGGCAGTGGTGCCGAGGCGGGCCGCCGGGCTGACGGGCTGGCCGGCGGTGAATACGGCGAACATGCCGACTGGCCTCCATATCCCGGGCCGCCCTCCGAGGGTGGCGGTGCCCTGGCTACCACATCATGATAGGATGGGCCGGCGAGCGAACATCCTGCCGTAGCATCGGTGCTCGCCGAGGGTGCACCAGATCGTGGTTCGACCGTCGATCCCCAGAAAAAGTCTCCGGCTTCTCCGATCGAGACGGAAGGCACTTCCGGAGGGGCCGGTACCAACCGCAAGTTTGATCCTTGGGGGTCTACCAGGCCCTCGTTACTCGGGATATACCTTCGGAGAGAAGCGAGGATCACATCGATCTCGCTCTCGGGGAGCACGAGGCTGACGTGCCGCATTCCTACCCCTGCCCTTGACTGGCGGGATTGGGGAAAGGGCTCTGTCACCGAATCGTACTCCGCCTCTGAATCAGAGAAGCGAACCGGTCGGATCTCTGTCCGGAATTCCGTAACATTCTTCCCTCGGCGTCGACGCCTTGCCTTCCTGCCCCTGGGTGGTTCTTCGGGGCACGGCTGATCTCTATCCTGGCGTCCTCCGGCCGCACTAGTGCTGGGGCCAAGAGGACTAGAAACCAAGGTGCGAGGAGCACCGGGACAGATATCAAAGGGGACGCGGGGAGAGATGATTCCGGGCGGGCCTCCGGGCCGAGATCGGAAGGTGGGATGACCCATGCCTCTTGGATCGGCCACACGGAGTAGCCCCTGTTGGTGAATAGCGCTACCGCGAGGTGGTCCGCGGTGGCTATTGTCTGCACCAGCAACCGGGAGAGTCGACCCAACCTGCCTTTGGGGCGGTCGAGGTCTCGATCCAGGTCGGGCATAGAAGTTCCCCTGCTCAGGATGCGCAGGGGCCTGGCGACTGGAGCCAACAGTGGCTTGGGCCAGTGCGACCGCTGTTGCTAGGGCCCCAAGGTGGGCATCCTCTTCCGCTCGTGCCCAACGTTGGCGTCGGGACAGACGAGTCGGGATGAGCGGCGCGGGCAGGTGGAGATCCCGCTCTTCGACATGAGGGGCATGGCGGCGGTGTCGCCGTGGCCTGGCGGGAGCCCTTATCGTGGATCCCTGGAGCGGATCTCGGATAGGGTAGTCCCGGGCATCTTCCACTTCATCCGCGTAGGGGAAGGAGTTGTCGGAGCGCTCCGGGGATAAGCTCCCGAAGCGGTTGGACGTCGAGGTAGGCAGCGGTGCCTCCCTGCGCGGCCCTCGGGGGCGGCGTTGGCGGCGAGGTGCAGCTCCCTCGAGGTCTAGGCGAGCCACGTCCCTGGTGGGGATGACTCCCTCTTCCTCATATCTCCGCACCAGGGTGTTGATCACCCTTCTCTGGATGACCTCCGAGGGGGAGAGAGGGCGTGGCCGTCCCGCAATTGCGGCTGCTGGGGCGGTCGTGGAACGGGCGGGACCGTGCGGAGTAGCCGCGTCGGTGTTTCCCCTACCCCTGCGCCAGTGGGCGGGTGGCGATCAGGCACTGGATCGGGCGACCTGATTTCTGAAAGCAGGGAGAAGGACCCATTAACACTGACAGGAAAAAGGAATCGACAACCAACCATTAGCGCCACGACGCCTTCCGTGGGGGGAACCCAGGCCCTCGACGTTGCGAGACGGAGTGCCCGCTGTCCCTTCCCCAGCCCCTGGCGGGTAAGACTGAATGCTTGGCCGGGAAACATGCCGGTCTTCCAACACCTCTGAAAGCCATCGGTCTTCGTATCGAGGAGAAGAGATTCACGTCGGGTTCACCATTTTTCTGTTTCGGTGCGGATGTGCATCGGGTTACGCTGTTCCGCCAGGACGCGTTCGCGCATGCACCCGTCGACCCGAGGGGATAGGCGCGCGGCTTGTGGTCCCGCAGTCCCGCTTTCCAAGGGCGGGTGGCATCCGTCCCTTATTCAGGGGCGTCTGCTCCTTGATCGAAACCGGGATGATGGGATGTCGGCTCCTCCTTCCGTGGACGTCTCCTCGGAACTCGTCGCCTAATCCGGGTCTCCCTCATAGATTTAAGAATGTTCGTGAATCTCGTTCCCGGCGCCATATCTTCATGGACACCGGTTAATTACGCTGCTTCCGCCCGGACGCTCCAAGGAGTCCGGTCGGGGCAGCAACCTGCGGTGAGGAGACCGGGTGGCTCTGGGTGTTGGGGGCGTGTCTTGACACTGCGACTCTGCATGTCCGCCTTCCGTCCCTAATAGGGCTTCTCGAAGGCGTGATGGCCTGAGGCATCCCGTACTGGGTGCGGGGGACTGTGTTACCTGAGGTTTTCCTCAGCTTCCGATTTTTAACACGGGGTATGCCGCGAGTTTAACGTCCAGCGGGGATGGCATCGGACTGATCAACACGAGAAGTGGATCAGATGACAGAACCCCTTGCGGGGAACCTCCGACGCTGGGGCCAGCGCATGGGCGGCTTCCCGAGTGAAGTGGAGTGGAAGGAAATGGCATGACCCCACCGGGATGTGGCGGCCCGGGTAAGGATCAGGATGGATGATGGAGTGAAGAGCTTGGACCCCGTAGGGGCTTCCTACGTACCGCGCGTTAGCACGGATCAAAGTCGACGTAGTTCGGGAATACAGTTTAACGTCATGCTGGACGTCGGCAAGCCGACTCACGAAGAGATCGAGTCCGCCGGGCGGAGGATTGAACCGAACCACCTCGCACAGAGGGTGATGGAACGGCCGGGTGGATCACAGTTTAACGTCGTGCTGGACGATAAAAGGAGAAATGGAAAAAAGGGGCTGTGGGGAGGCACAGTGGAGATACACACGGGCAGTCTCCCACAGGGGCGGATTCATAGGTGAATCGACGCAAGCGTGAACCCTGGAGGGGTCCACTGATGGACGAACCGACGTGAATATGACCGGGACGACCAGATGGTGGGCTTGAACCTCAGGGAGGCTTCCTACGTACCCTTTTTAGAAGACAGGGATCAAAGTCCACGTAGTTCACTCTGTCAGGACTTACGCACTTGAGGCAGCCCGGATGCGGCAAAACTCAGTTTGAAGGGACTTGGACCGAATGTAGGAGACACCTCGACCCCAGTCACACCCTCTACTGGCTTCGGCAGTGGGGGAGCGCGATGGAGATACACATGTGCAGCCCCCCACAAGAAACTAGGGGTTTGTAATACCCTACCCCCGTAGGGAAAAGCCGCTCCCATTAAATCGTCCCTAAAGAGGGGCAATCCCGACATCCCTGCAGAGACGAGCGGGTGGGGGCCACATCCAAACCGGGGGGGACCCTGCGTGCGAGGCACGGGATCGGGTGATGCGGACGGTTTAGCGTCTTGCAAGACGAAGTACAGTTTAACGTCGTGTGTTGAGGACGAAGCGGACGGTTTAACGTCTTGCCAGACAAAGTACAGTTTAACGTCATGTGTTGAGGAAGAAGGTGCTTGGCAGTTTAACGTCTTGCAGCACGGACGATGGGGGCTAGGCAGTTTAGCGTCGTGAAGCTTGGACGTAGTACAGTTTAACGTCATGTTGGACGGATGCAGTTTAGCGTCATGCGGGAAGAATGTGTAGTTTAACGTCATGCTGGACAAATGTGCAGTTTAACGTCATGCTGGACGTATGCAGTTTAACGTCGTGCAGGACGTGGTGCAGTTTAGCGTCATGCAGGACGATGAAGCCGCCGATAGGTCCGTGTCACTTCGCGCAAGCCTGGAGGGCCGCACGGAAAGACAACGCACGGTGCGGGCACCCAAGATGAAGATCATCGGGCGCCACGCAAGCGGGTACCCTCAGGGGGTCAAAGGGGGCGACCCCGGCGGTTTGCGCGCAAAAGAGGAGCTTTGCACGCAATACCGCGGGCCGGCGCGCAATTGTGCGGGCTGGCGCACAATTGGGCCAGCGCTTTGCGCGCAGATGATTGAGATTGCGCGCACCGGGCTTCGGACAGCTCGCGGGGGGGCAACGACTCATTCTCTAACGAATGGCCACTTTGAAAAGGGGGGGGTGCGCGCAATCGGGTTGGATTGCGCGCACCCGGGGGCAATTGCGCGCAAGAGGCTTCTTTTGCGCGCAAAGGCCTTCAGGTTAAGGATTATTCAAAGGAAAGGAGCCAAGGGGATTGCGCGCGAAGGCGAACCCCAAGGCTCTATTGCGCGAAAGAAAGGAGGTTACCTGAAGGTCGACATTGCGCGCGGAAGGGGTTGGATTGCGCGCACGAGAGACCTTTCGAATTCCGGCAACCCTCAAAACGTCGGGGGTCGCCTTATATTTATAGGCAACCCCGGGCGCGGAATCCTGTCTCGGGCGCGGAATTCTCTTCGCGGGCGCGGAATCAGGACCCGGCGCGCAAGGGAGCCGCGCAGGCCACGGGCGCGCAAAATAGTGCGCCGGCCCAGCGCATTGCGCGCATCCCGGGAGGATTGCGCGCCGCGACTCAACTTTGCGCGCGGGTCTCTGAAATTTCGCGCAAGTCCTCGTTTGGGAACAACGGACTTTTCCGGCGTCTACATCCACCTTATTAGGTTTGAATACATGATATTGGATTTAATAATACAATAAACTCTATGATATATGAAACATGTGAATCATCAACCAATATTTATGGGGGAGTGATATCCAGAACACCCTTAGTCTTATTTGCATCACATCTTATATAATTATAATGAATCATGGAAAAATATTATCCTACATCTGAATATTTTTAGGTCCCAAACATGGAGATAATTGCATGAAAACCAAATCTATGACATCAATATAATGTGGTCATCGATGATTGTTTTCATATGAATTAATTCTTGATTGAGTTTTCAACATGAATATTCTGATCAAATGGACCTATTCTATAGTCTCCAAGATGATACGTGGTCCAAGAAAATATTAATCTTTTTAATTTGACAAGAAAATAGGTGAATAGAAAGACTTAAAATATATGGCCTTATTAGGGTACAGCAGAATGGTATCCTATAATTTTTTGTTGTAAGAGTTATCAATACTTTGAATATGTTTTTTCTAAGAACCTAATCATTTTATGACATATGCATAAATCATTTACTCTAAAAACAGATCTGTGCGTTGTATTTTTCCTTCAGTGTGAGGCTAATAGGATGTGCTCTGAAGCACCAGTTTTCCCCAGGCCTTCTCTAACATCTTATATAGCTGATATGTGAAGAAATAACCCTTTTCAAATAACATAGACCACATATATTACTAAAGGATTAAAACATCCTCTTGTATAGTCCCCCAAGAACATCTTCTAAGATGGTCTCTCGAACAGGTAAGAAGTGTGTGATCATTATTAAACTCTCTATGAATACCCACACTATATTGTTTCCATGTGGTGATATGGGTAAACTAGAAAAAATATACATAGATAAAATATCCCATTTCTAGTTGGTAATGAAAAAAATATAAAAAATATTTTAGTATACCTTATTATCCTATATTATATGCTAATAAGCAGGGATCTAAGGGCTAAATCACCTTGTATACAATTTCATAGTTGGCCACCAATACTGGAAACTTATGTCTCGATACACCATGGTGACAGAATGATGTTTTTCCCAAAAGGAGGCATGAAATTCATCCATAAGCTCATCTCACATGTATAACGGAACCCAAACATGTCCAAAATGTCATAGAGAATCATCCTCATTCATAGTCCAACCGATAGTTGAATTGTAACAAGATATAATTTCTTACAAATCTAGGCCATCAAGATATGAGTGTCTCCTCTTTATCACCCATTACAGAAAATGGTTGAGATCATTTGTAAGGTTGAGAAGATAATCTTCTAGTGATCCTCCCTAACCTCAACATGCATCTACAAATGAAATGAAATGTGCTTCCACTCACAATTTGTCTCTTGAATTACCTGAGTTAGATGATTCTTGATTAGAGTATCAGATACAATGTTGACTTTCCCATGCATATTTTCAAGTTTAAAATCAATGAATATAGGTATTTGGCCTATCAATACTTCTTAAGATTTATATCATGCTTTACCAAGATGAATTTGAGTGTTGTATGACATCTGAACATGAGATAACACTTGTTATGTATGTAAGGCCTCAAAAAATGAAGATAATAAATAATACACCTTATACAAGGTCATATGTCTGGTAATTCGGCTCGTGAGGCTGTAAATGGAGAGAACTGTATGGTAATAGTCACCCATCCTGCATCAAAACAGCCCCATCCTAATACAAGATGCATAAACATAATCATATAATTCTCTAGCCTCGATCTGTTAGAATTAGGACCATCACTGCATTCAATATTTACTTCAACTCCAAAAAGGATGCTTTAAAAACTAATGACAATAAGAATTTCATAGCCTTTTTAGTCAATCCCATAAAAATCACTACATGATGTGATAAATCTAATATTAATAACCTATTATACAAAAAAATACAGGTAAATTCCATATATCAATGTTTCTCATTGGTGTCTCATAGATGGATGCAACTCTAACCTTCCTTGGGTCAACTGATACTCATTTATTTTAGATTATCTGACTCAAAAAGTAGACATTGTTGATCTAGATGAGTAATTTTCTAATATTAGTGTGAATTTGTTTCACCCTAAATTTATTCATCATGATATCATAGTGGTTGACATGTTCATTTAGTGAGTGAGAATACATAAATATATCTTCCAAAAATACTCCCATAAAAGAATCCAGATATGGGTGGAATACCTAGTTCACTAGAGCCATGAAAATATCTTTCTAGTTCATGAGAATTAATTCATTTTCCAGATAATCACAAATATCACACCTGCCCCAAAAATAATTATGTGGTATGTCTAAAGATCATTGTTATAATTGGTGTTATCACATCCTCATATCAATCATTGAAACACTCTCTCTCAACAGAACTGATCACATAGGTCATCTATATGTTGTAGTGGACAACTTTTCTTTACATTAAGCATTCTCCATAATCCTTAATCCACAGAGAGCCAACAAAACCATCCTCCTTGAAAAAATGACTACTGAACCCCAAGGAGGAGTGATAGGTCAGATAAAACCTCTAGTTTCAAGGTCATAAAACTATTTATTAAGCTTCGTAAGATCTATACGTTCAATCCTGTAAGGAGGAAGAAACAATGGTACTAATCCTCGAACTATATAAATGGAGAATTATACCTATCATAGTGGAGGAATCCCAAAATATTCATTATCCTAAATCTACCTAAAATGATCCCCCATTGGGGGGGGCATGTTGAATTCCAATATCATCTCAGAAAAGATTACAAATAGGGGATTCCACTATGCTTATACCCTGATGCTATGTCCCAATTGATTCATATTGATATACCATTATACCTTATGGATTATTCTACCACCTTATGGAGATATTAACATAACCCTATGATGATAGCAATAAACAAGGTATCGATAGGTAACTAATCAGTCTATCTTGAAAATTACTTCAAACACCATTATGTAGGGAATGAAAAGATTCTAGTCAAAGAGAAACCCTTTTGTCTCAAGGGGAAAATTTATAAGGATATAGATACTTTCTGATCGGATACCCAATGGGGTATCAAGTGCTATCATTCCACAAAAGTCATGAAATTTGAGGCCCAAACTCGCCATAATTAACTAAGAGACAAAATATTGAGATAAAACTTTGTCAATGATGGATGTAAATAATACAAAAGATACTAGAATAGTTCCTCAAATAGAATAAGGTCTGCCACTCTTCTCATTTTTCATAGGCTACACATCATGTAACTTTCCTGTATCGCCACCTTTGGATACAAATTAATAACCCTATATAGGCCAGTTCTGTTGGGGATATGAATCCAAATTCTAATTCCACATTCCATGAAATCATGAATGGCATGTTAGGCCTATGGTATTCCTAATGGATATATGTAGAGATATTATTAGACCTAATTTTGGGATGTTATGTAGGTGTAGATCCTCGCTCTCTAGGAACTGGTGGAAAAGTCATGAAGAAGCATTGGAAATTCCCCACCATGTCGTAAACTCTTCACTCCACTAGATCTCAGATACAAAGATGTTTTGTGTTTCTTAGCTTCACCACATTGGTTCCATATGAGAAATGTCTTAGTCTGATTTACCAGACTCCTACTATCTCTATGGGGAACCCCAAAAAGACACCTACTTCTACTAGAAGGAACACTGAGAGATCTAGTTACTGAACCACTCTATTTCCCAACATCAGATTTCCTCATATTTATCAATGTAATGAGGGACTAGTTGAAAATATTAGAAATTTTAGTGTTCAGAATACATTGACCTATAATAATATGGAATATACCATCATATAATCAAATGACCTCACAGTAATAGGATCATCATTAGATAGAGTTGCAAAATCTACTTCATCTCAGTGAAACAAGATAAATAATCCATGGATGACATGGATCCAAGGTGCGTGTTCATAAATTCTATTGCACAACCATGCATCTATGTATGTGAAATGATGTAATCATATAAGATGGTCTAGAATTATAACCATATAATATCACAATATCTGTATTCAATGGTAGTAACATCCATCATTGCATATAAGAGCCACATAGGATATAAGAATCGAGCTGGACCCTCCACTATGTATGCTTCTCCAAATGATTGAAGTTGTAAATCATAACATCAAACCATGACTTAATTTCATGTGGTCCTCCATCCATTGAAAAGGTGGGAGGATAATTATTTTGTATCTCTTGAGACAACTCAACCATAATTTATGATGGTTGAGTAACACCCTATATATAATGCATCATTCTAATATGTCATCTCTTAATTTTGAATAATTTCTCATATTAGGAATAAATGTTTGTTCCATATAAGGAACTACTATAGGAATTACTGGAGGATTAGTGCCCACCACCTCGGGTGCATAGAAAGCACTTCCTTCTTAGAATACTACTCGAGGCAGTCATGGTGGCACAATTATCTAATTCCAAAAAACATGCTTCATTAGATTATTTTGTAGTCGAAAAGTTTTTTAATGATAACCAGGAAGAGTACAAAATCATCCAATATAAATATCATACCTCTTTCCATAATCCCAAATCTATATCTAGGTTGCAATGAAAAACTATAATAACACACAATAATGTAATGGACACTCCAAATCACACACTACTAAGTCCTTATTCTGGTCTATATCTCATATCACACAATAGAGGTCCTACTATAGTGTTTCAATTGAAATGTATAAAGGATAATACCCTTTACATTAAAATTGGAATCCCATTTTGTGGTAACAATTTAACTGTTAATGATTTAATTTCTTCAATGTTTATAAAATTTATAATAATACAAATATATCATTATCAGAACCTGTATGTCTTCAACCCACAAAATCATATAATTTTATAATTATCATTTCATCACCAATATATGCATGAAAAAACCATTTCAATAAATGTAGGAATTTTTGTAGTCTAATAATATTTTCCCTATTTGAAATGTTAGTACATTTTAATATATTATATTCAGACACTAACTATATAAAAAAGGAAAATTCATGGAGAAAATAGATGTGGCGTAGAAAAATTCATATAATATTAGCCTTAATGAGCCTATAATGATGAATCAGATACTGATTCCATGTCTTACTAGGACAAGGAATTATGATTGTATCAGTGAAATTTTTTTTTATCATCAATAGGAATATGCATCACCCAATGTTGAAATCTTATGAAGGGAAAGAGATATAATCCAATAACAGTAACAACCCATCTTATGTAATTTTGTTTTCCCCTATATGTGGGTTAGGTACTCTAAGGAACATTATCATTATCATATTCTATTACATCCAAGGCTCTTATATAATACCCAAACTATAAGGAAAATTAAAAACTATCCCCTAACATGACTTTGTAATGTCCCAAATAAGGATCCACTTAATCGGTGCCCCAAGATTGTGGATCACATGGAGTCAAGTTCACCTACGGATATGAGAGATTATACTAATAATTAGTGAGGGTGTATAATGTAACAATTTGGATACTATAACCTTTTATCAGTATGGCATACTGAATAAGATAAGAAAAGAGAATAGATTAAACATTCATAAATGGATGTGATAGCAGAAAAAAAAAATTATGAATTGTGAATGTGTAAAAAACCAGGAAACTGAAATTGTAATCAAATCCACATATGCCAATTAATATACATTTTGATGTCCTGGAATGTTGATATATAAAAAGGGAAAAACATTTAGAAGATGCATTCAACCAGAGTTACAAAAATAAAAAAGGCCAAAATTCAACTCCATTATCTTCATGAGAATATTCTTTGTCCTCCTTTCCCATGCTCCACAATATCATTGAAAAATATCAAGCATATATAAAAGGTTTATTTATCGTATCCATACCAACAAAGATTATTTCAACATGAGTACCAATGGTTTCCTGAGTAGGGTGTAAGATAAAATCAGTTGTCCATATCAAATAGTGTCCGAAAATAATCCATAAAGCATATATAGAAAAGTATTGTGAAGATATTAATGAAGATAAACCTTGCTAGAAATAAATACAATATGGTTCATTTTCTATATTACACATGGATGACCTTACATACATTGTTATAGGCTAGTGAAATAGTTTTAACCATGTATATATAATAATAATATATATATATATATAGTTATATACTACATACATTTATATTCACTAAGTACGTGATGACACAAGTAGGAAAATTTAGGGATACTTGGTTCTAGTTGGACATGGGGCATTACCCAAGAGTCCATAACTAGTATGATAAGATATAAGTTTAGAAAATGGTATAATACCAATATTTCATAATGATTTTGATACATCTTTCCTTTCATTAGAGATGGTGTGGTGAGTTGTCTTGTCAACTGTATCACCCCAAGATTCCACTGTACACTTCTCTTTGAATAATACAGTAGCGTGTGTTGTACGCAACAACGAGTTCTAACACACACCACAACCAATCGAATTAACCATTATGAAATGTAATACCATCTTATTGGAATTTAATAAATTTTATCTTTCAAAATGCACTTTATGTTTGGATTCAAAATATCAAAATTTCAATAGGGTGAATTTTTGGTATTTTTCCGAAAACTTTCAATTTTGGATGAATAGTGAAAAAACACTGAGTTAGAGTTCAAAACCGAATTTTCATTTATATAATTAATTATTATATTTTAATATACATTAGGTAAAAATAGATACATAATAGTTATATATGTTCAATATAATTCGTTGGAGTCTATTTATAATAATTTTAGATACATAAAAATTTTATTGAATTTTTCACCATCTTTTATCCAGCTCCTAAGAGAATTTTCAAAGTCATATAAAACTAAAATTTTCCACTTCTATGAGGGGAATTTAAAAAATCCAAGAGACATGATTTATATCTATAAGAAAAATGTGGTTCAATAAGATGAAAATAATTTTTGGTGAATAGTAGCTTTTTAATTTTATATATCATGGTGACAGGTAAATAGGGTATTTCAGGGTAAAAATGATATTATTATTACCATAATACATGTTCTAATTCCAATGGATAAGTATTATTCGACCAAAAACAACATTAGGAATAAAATATGAACCTCTATGGTCCACATGGTTTTGATTAGGACACTTATTATTATTTTATTTAAAGAAGAGTTAAAAGAGTTAAAATCAATGTTTAATAACTAATTAATTTTTAATATAAGGTTATTCATATGATAAATTAGACTATAAATATTAATTATAAAGATAAAATTTTATATGACATAATGGTATTTTATTTATATTTTTTAGACATTAAATAATTTAATTTATATATGACACAATGACGATGCAACTATTTTCTTAATTAATGAAATATTAAAATAATTGATTTTATAAATATCCAAATAAATATAATTTGAGACTTTTTTGTTAAACTAATTTTATAGGTTTATATGACATATTAGGGTTGGTTAGATGATTTTTTTGAAGTAATAATTCTGTTATGAATTTACCAAAATCAGAATACCAAATACTGTCAAAATTGACATTAAAGAGTTTTTTAAAAAAATATAATATTATTAATTGATATTATATTCCTAAAAATATAAGTATTGGCCAAAAGACTTATATAATGATAGGTGTATCATTAATGAACAATTTGGGGTACTCTTGAAAGTTTATAGTATGTTTATTAACCATTTAATATAAAAATACAAAGATACATGTTAAATGTCAAACTATTTAACTAAGAGTTAAATCTAAAAGATAAAGTTAATATAGTGACCCAAACCTATCTAAAACCTATTGGTTGAGTGGTTTTTTACCCATAATAACCATATAATTTAAATAATTTATTTAGAATCCATTAGAAACATAAAATGATTTTATTATAAAATAATATTTCTAGCTTTTCATAAGGGGCCCCTACCACTCTTATAAAAGGTCACCCCTTATCTCTTATTGACACCTTAAAAGGAATTTTCCTCAGAAAAAAAGGGACCAAATACCCTCTAAACTATACTCCCATCATCCTAGAGGCCTTCTTTTAGTCATAAATCCCACCTATGGATTCCTTTTGATCAAATCAAAAGAAAGAACTCGAAGAAGAGGCAAATATTTCATCACCTCCTTTATGTTCCTTTATTCTTCCACTTAATTTTCCTTTGTTATATCCATTCTAAAATAATATAACCAGTATCTTATATATACTTTTATTTTATTATAAATACTTTAAAACCAAATTCATTATTCTATCCATCCTTTGAATGACATGTCACCATACGTTCGTATGTATGGCTTACCGTTTCTACGTCGTGGTGTATGTTTTATTCAACAAATTATTATTTGGATTGGTATAATAATGATGTGTAATTGTTGTAAATAATAAATATAACATGATAATGATTCTTTATATATGATATAACGACCAGTTATATATTATTTTAATATCAAAATAATGATTTTGTCGCTCGTGCGTACGTACGGATTACCGTCTCCACGAACACGATGAGATTCAGTCCCCATCGTATCCATTCAAGAATACTATTCATTAGATGATTAAAAATAATGTTTAAATAATTGATATAATCCTGTTTATGAATAAAATATCTCCTATGCATAACAAATATGACTCACATAACAAATAATATGAAGAAAAATGAATTCGTTAACACCCAAAAAAATGATAATACAAAGTTATTATTAACAAGGAATTGTTAAAAGGTCATATATGATATAATATTAACGAAAATGATTCTTTTATAATTTAATAACAATTATTTCCCCATTTTACAGGAGTTTAACCTACCCTCAACCATGGAAAAGTACAAGGTAAGGTTTAATTGTACAATCTCTTCATTATCTGAGGTTGTTTATACATAATTATCTACTTGGTCCTCTTTATCATCCACATCCATGTTTCTTAAAAATGTATATCAAAACATTATAAATATTTTATAAGCTATGGGTTAAAGTAATTTATACACTTTCTTGAATTTTATAAGATGTTTATATAGGAATCTTTCCATCGTTTTCCAAACATGGCACTTTTTGACCTTTTCGACAAATTTAAGGTAAGAATGTTTTTTTAACTTATACGGCGGGTGAGGCTATTTTCTACCATTATAACAACGTCGAATCATACCTTACAAGAATATAAGAATATTTTAAAATATAATAGTTTTCTTTTATAATTACGTGACTTTTAAATTATTTCAATATAGAAAGAGTGATTTCTCTAAAAAAAGGATTTGATTTCATCTATGTCAACATTCATTGATGAATATTAAGCTTATTTGAAGTTGATTTATTATGAAACAAAACATCTATATTATACTGAATGTTTTATGATATGTTTGACTGTGGATGTGATATTTTTAGTCCATTCATGGTTTAAGAATAAAGTATTTATATTTCGTATTCTAGTTTTAATACAAATTTTTATATTGTGTTTACACCTTTTCATATGAGGAATGAATTGGAGTTAGTATGTGATGGGTGGAGCCCGATATAGTTCCTTGATGCATCAGTAAGACTCATGAGACATACTAGTTTCTTGGCATAAGGCCTTGACAAAATTTTATTTGTAGTCCTGTCCCAAGGCCCTGACTATGTGGTTATGAAATGTTGGAATTATGAATTCCATCATTATGAAAGTGGTTATTGATATTGCATGTGATTATTCGACTAGTAGAATATCCATGGGAGTAAGTAAATTGCATTACCTTGATTTATATTTTCTATATTATGACGATGTTAATGTTAAAAAGGATTTTTTTTAGTTTTATACATTACCTTAAATGTTTATGCTTATTTATGAAAACGTCTACTATATTGTTATCCTTACTGATCATCTAAGTTCAAACATTTCTATGTTTTATTTTTCCTAGGATGCGAAGAAGTATATTATGACTGACCTTCGAGGATTGTATATGGGATCTCAGTTTTGTCTCTGGAAACAGTGTTCTTTTAGTTTTCCATTCTATGATGTAATATAAACCTTTTGAATTTATCTAGTACTTCCAAGGATACTAAACTAATCAGTCTTTTGAGATTTGATCTTTTGTGATCATGCCAATGATATGTAATAATGTACTGACTCTAGGATTCTCTGTTCAGGGCATTATAGTTTGTATCAGAGGGAGGTTTAGTACAATCCATGGAAGCTAGATTTAGATAAACTCTGATTAGATCACATAGCCCCAAGATATTCATTTCGAATTAGTATAGAAGGACTTCCTTGAATATTGGTTTTGTAAATATTTTGTGACTTTTCAGAGAAATAAATCCCTATATGGATACGAGTAGGTAGAGGCAGCTCTGGCATAGTTGTACCAAGGGGTAAAACTCGAAAACACAGCATTGAGCTAGACTCGAATGGGAACTGGTGCACGACAACGAGCCTTGCTGCACTCTTGTTTACGACAATCCTGTGGGATATTCTTAAAATAATTATCATTTTATTTTCAAACTATTATGAAGGGTTTATGAGTATATATATCCTCAAAGAAAACATTTTTATGATTATGTATTATATCCATAAAATATTCAATTTATGTTAAGTGGTTTTCAAGTTTGAAATTATGTATTTAGATTCATAAACTAATCTAGTTTATGCCATTGTTTAGAAATGGTGCCTTTTGGAAGGAATAGAAACTATATCAATGCATTCACTTCATGTAGGGATTGGAATTCTGCTCAAGATAATTATATTGGAGCTGGTGATACAACTGGTGCTGATCAACTTATCACTATACTGGGACAACTCACTCAGGTTATGAATATTAACCTTACCCCTATGGAGCACCCTGATCTAGAGCGTGGAGGATCAATGTTAGATAACATCATGAGGAAACAAACCCCAATATTCCATGGGTGTACAAATCTATTAGTAGCTAAACAATGGATAAATTCCTTAGAGAAAATATTTCATTCCTTGGGGAGTAGTGAAAGGGAAAAAATTTTCATGGTAGTTTAACGCCTCACTGGAGATGCTGATCAATAATGGTAATTGATTCAAAACACAAAGGAAGATGATGAAGTATCAAATATGGAATGGAGAGAGTTTAAAGATATTTTATTAGTAAAATACTATCCTCATGACCACCAGCGGATATGGAAACAAAATTTCTGAGTCTAAGGCAAAATATGTATGAGAACGTCACAAAGTATGAAGATAACCTTACAAGGTTAGGGAGGCATGCTACAGATTATATATGTAAACTAAGAAGTACTATTGATCGTTTCTTTTATGGGTTAAAACCATTTCTCCATCAATCACTAGTCTCACAATCCTTCTCTTCATATGAAAATATTTTCTCATGTGCTATGAAGACATGAAAAGAATTCTTTATGTCTTATGACTTTAAGGCAAAAAAAATAAGAAGAGATCTTCTAAACACTCAGGAAATGGAAAGAAGGGATAGAAGAGAAAATTTGAATATCTATACTATAATAAATGTGGGAAGAAACACCCGAGCACTTTCCTGAAGGTAATGTGTGTCTGTAACAAGTGTGGTGAAAAAGGCCTCCAAGCTCATGATTTGTAACGCCCCGACCCCAGCTACCCAGAGTCGGTGCATTACTTCGTAACATTGGCACGATCACAAGAAAGATCAAATCTCGAAAGACCGATTGGTTTAGTAGCCTTGGAAACACTAGATATATTCATAAGTTTTACATTACATCATAAAATGAAAAACTACTACAAAAACATAATGTTTCCACAGTCCACACTATAATCCCCTCATAAAATCCCTGCAGGTCATTCATAACTTACATCTTCACTTCCTGGGAAAAATAAAACATATAAAAGGGGTGAGCTCAAATTCCCAGTAAGGATAACAAAATTGCGGTAACTTTCATAAATAAGAATAAAATTTTAAGGCAATGTATAACTAAAACAAAAGCCTTTCAAACATGAACTTTCAACATGGTATGTCATAAGTAAAATGAAATAATGCCATTTACTTATTCACATGGATATTCTACTAATCGAATAATCACATGCAAAAATCAATAACCACTTTCATAATGTTGGAATGCATAATGCCAGACTATCATAACCACATAGCCAAGGCCTCGTGCCAAGACTACAAATAAGATTTTGTCAAGGCCTTGTGCCAAGACATTATTTTGTCTCATGAGACCTACCGATGCATCGAGGAGCTATAGCGGGCTCCACCCGTCACATATTAATTCCAATGCATTCCCATATGAAAAGGTTTAAACATAACTTAAACATTCGTATTAAAACCAGCATACGAAATGTCAATACTTTCACCATAAACTATGAATGGTATAAAAATAGCACATCCACAGTCAAACATATCACAAACCTTCAATACAATATAGAAGTTTTGTATCCTAATAAATCAACTTCAAATAATCTTAAAATCCATCAAAGGATGTTGACATAGATGAAATCAAAATTCTTTTTAAAGAAGTATCTCCTTTTATTTTGAAATCATTTAAGATCCATATAAAATAAAACATTTTCTTTGAAAATATTCTTATAATCTTGTATGGAAAGCTTCGACGATTTTATAACGGCGGAAAATAACCGCACCCGCCGTATAAGTTAAAAAAAACATTCTTACCTCAATTCTGTCGAAAAGGTTAAAAAGGACATTGTTTTGAAAACGACGGAAAGATTCCTTTATAAACCTCTTATAAAAAAAATCAAACAAGGGTATAAATGACTTTAACCCATATTCTTGTAAATAGTAAAAATGTTTTGAAATACATTTTTAAGAAAACATGGATGTGGATGATAAAGAGATCCCAGTAGATTATTACGTATAAACAACCTCGGATAATGAAGAGATTGTGAAATAACCCTTACCTTGTACTTTTCCTTTGTTGGGGTCGGTTAACCTCCTGTATAATGGTGAAATAATTGTTATTAAATTATACAAGAATCATATACATTAATATGATATCATATATGATCTTTTAATATTGATTTGATAATAATATCTTAGTATTATCGCCGTTTCGGGTGTTAACTTACTCATTTTCTTTTATATGTTTTGTTACATAAGTCATGTTTGTTGTATCTTATTCATATCCAGAATGATATCAAGTCCTTAAACATCATTTTTAAATCATTAAATGATAATTATACTTGAATGGATACGATGGAGAATGAATCTCATCGCGTTCGTGGAGACGGTAGTCCGTACGTACGCACGAACGCTACTTCCATTTAATTTTTATTTTAAAAGAATCGAATCCAAATGATACATAGGTATATTACTATTCATGTATAATATAATATTTTATATATGTTACTTAAGTTCATTAACACTATCCTTTATACGTTCCATGTGTGGTATGAACGAGTCATATCATTTTAAGGGGGCGGTAGTCCGCACTTCCTCAAATGAAATTATCGTATGTATATACAACATGTATGAAATAAAATGGAATTACAGAAGCTTATATATAAAATATATATCATTAATATCATTTTTAATTATAGTGCCATCATAATGGCCACCATGAGAGGTGGTAAGATGTATTTGAACAATCATCGTTTCGTGAGGCGTTAGTTTGCCATCCACAGAAACATTATGTTCATCATCCATTAGATGGAGTTGTGTGTATGTGTAGTTTTAATCCTTCTTATAACAACATCCTAGTATATTGAGGATACTGGTTTTGTTACAAAAGAAATGAAATAAATAGATTTTGGGGGTTGGAGAAGCAAAATAAATGAAAATAATTTAAGAGAAATCGTTACCTTTAATCTAGGTAACTCACTTTGGTTGGAACCAAAGGACTTCTTGAAATGATTATTGCCTAAGGGAAAGCTTCAAGGAGGAGGAGAGGGATTTGGGGAGCTTAGTTGGTCAGAGTTTGGACGAGCCAAGTGGCTTGAGAGGTGTGAGGAAAAGAGAAGGAGGAGTGCCCTTTTATAAGAGGGGTGAGGGGCACTTTTGGAAAAGCTAGAAATATTAATTTATAATAAATTCATATTCGGTTTCCAAAGGCTCCAAAGTTGACTATTCAAAGGCTGAGGTGGGGATAGGTCGAAAACAACTCATCCAATAGAATTTAGACAGGTTTGGGTACTTATATTAACCTTATCTTTAAGTATTAACTCTAAGTTAATTAGTTTCACTTTTACAATGTCTCTTTGTATTTTTATATAATATGGTTAATAAACTTACTATATACATCCAAGCGACCCCCAAGTGGTACATTAATGATTCACCTATCATAATATAAGTCTCTTGGCCGAACCTTAGATTTTTAGGAATTTAATATCAATTAATAATATAATATTTGTTTTAAGAACTCTTTTATGTCAATTTTGACACTATTCAATAGTTGATTTTTTTGAAACTCATAACAGATTCATTACTTAGAACAAAGTCAATTAAATCAATCCTAATATATCATATTATCCTAGAAAATTAGTTTAATTCATTAAAAGTTTCATATTATATTTATTTGGGTATTTATAATATCAATTATGTTAATTTTTTACTATTTTAGTAATTACTGCATCATCATTGTGTCATAAATAAAATAAATTATTTAATGTTTAAAAATTATAAATAAAACATCATTATGTATGAAATCTTTTTAGCTTTCTAATGAATATTTATAATCGAAAATCCAACATTTATAACCCTATGTAAAAATTGTTCTTCTAAAAGATGTAAGCTTATGCCATTTTTATTTTTATTTTAACTTTATTAATATAATGTGTCCCTACCACATACATGTGGCTCCAAGGGGTCCCCAAATTGACCCAAGGATGCCCATGGCCGGGTATGTGTCCACCAATAATGTTAGGACACGTTTTAGGGTAATTTAGTATTATTATAATATTATTTTTTAACCCTTATTTACCGGATTTACCCTTAACCATGGTAAATAAAATATTTACCGCAGTAATTATTCAAAAATAAAAGTTACCTATTTACACAATTTGAACATCCTGATTCCAAATATGGAATCCATTTTCATAAATTCCAAATACAGAAGTGGCAGAAATTAATTTAAAATTAATTCCCGCTGTCAAAACAAAAAGCGTGTTTTTAAGAGATAATAACTATCAAAAGATTGACACTTGTTTATGTTCGGTTTAATTGTAAAATTATGTCCAATCACAAACATTTTATTAAATGGTAAAAATATATTCTAAATATACTTTAAAACCACTCAAATTCATAATTTATCACTATTAATTATTTTGATAAAAAAAGTTGTTTTTAATTAAAATTTAGTAATTTTCACTATTCATCAAAATATGAAAGTTATCCGAAATGTACCAAAATTTAACCTTAGGCTAAATTCGATATTCCGAATCCAAAAATGAAGTCCATTCTGAAATATAAGATATATATATTTTCAAAAAGTAGGTATTACTATTTATAACGGCTAGTTTGATTGGTTATGGTGTGTTAGAACTCGGTGTTGCGTACAACACACGCTATCACATTATTCAAAGGGAAACGTACCGTGGAAGCTTGGGGTGTTTCATTTTAAATTTTTTGATCTCTCCATTTAGTCAAAAAGTTTAAAATATTGTATTTAAAAAGGTTTCACTATCAAAAGTTGATAAAAGTGCAATACTGAAAATGAATATGTTCTTGCATTATGACTAAGAAACTCATAATATGGATTCTAAAATTATAAAGTTTAAAATTTAGTTAATACTATTCATGACCTCTTTTAATGGCCTTTTTTTTGGTAAGTCATGGTGCAATTGAACTCGGTGTTGCGTGTAGTGCAAGTTATTAAATTATTTTGAAGAAATAACACACTATGAAATCTTGGGGTGTTACATTCTCCCCTCCTTCAATAAATTGCGTCCTCGCAATTTGAAATTGTTCTTCGAAAATAAAAGGATGAAAGTAGAAAATATATTTGTGGGAAAACCCACATCGGAAATTGGGTTACTAAAATTTAGTCTTAATATGAGGAAAAGAGAAATCAAAGGGTCACCACCAAATTATGATCTCGATTAGGAGAACATTGGTGGAAATTGGAGACATATAATCGGAGGAAAAACGTAAATATTTATAGGTAGTGATTGAGGTCATCAATCACAAACAAGTATAAAATTGAGGTCCTTAAATTCATCAATCTATGATGAATTGAAATACCATCGGTTCAACAAAACATAGGGTATTAGGATAACACATTTTTGACGTTTCAAAATATCCTAGTTGAAATCCCACATCGAAAAATGAATTAATGAGGCCTCTATTTAAAATAAAGAGTCGAAAGTATGAAGATTACCGAAAATAACACATACTAGGGTTCCATGTAGGAAAATATGGATATGGAAGAAAAATCTAACCATCAATTATCTGATGGAGAGTGGTAGAGAACATGGTTATAAAAAGGCCAACAATCCCAAAGCCAAAAATTAGTGATGATTTAAGGTACCATCTAGGAAAACATTTTTGTTCAAAGTTGCTTTTCTTAATATTGAGGAATTTATTTATGAGATTGGATAAGATCATAAGGAGATATACTTACTTTATAATTAGAGTTTTATCCATTAATAAATTTCTACCACAACTCAACTTTCACTCTAAAAGATAATAGAATGTAAAAAAAATACTATTTTCACTATTCATATAGGGTTCCAAAATAAACGAATTTATAATTCATCTACATGATCTTTTAATAAAAACTACATTATTTAATCTAGGACATCTCATGGTCCAGTGGTAGGTGATACACCCTTGTCGCCCTTCGGTTGTGGGTTCAAGTCTCACAGCCTTGCCGGACGCGACGGGTTGTCGCCCGACCTCCGGGTTGTCCTTTTATGGCAATCCAAAGTAATCCAAACTAGAACTATCCAAAATACTTCTTTCCAAACTCACAGTCTAACATTTATAAGGAAGGTAAACATAATATAGATCCTTTTTACCCCGTAATATCATATGAATACCTTCATCATGTATTACCATATTCCTTATTGATTACATTCATGCTCCCTTATTCCATATAGAATGCTGGATATACTTCATCAATCCAAAATTTTTTTAAACCCCAAAAATGATGGAATATACAAATCATTAATCAGTTCCAAGGTAGTCAAGAATATCCAATATAATTTATCCAAAACAATCACATATTATTCCAAAATCACTACCTCAGTATCAAAACTATATTATGATTTATCATTCTCTCAACCATATATTTTCCAAAACTTTATCCTGCTATTGAGTCACTTTTCTTTGTTCCACACAATCTCAAGTCCTTAATGAAATAGTACTGCAGTACAATCCTTATATACTCCATAATTATTATAACAAGTACATTGTTGATACAACACTCAATTGACATAATCAACATAATAACTCTAATAATTCCTCTTCATCTGTGGTAGTATCATAACTTGATTATTATCCAATAGCATCATTTGCGGCATAGTCTGATGACTGGGACATAGGTTCGCGTAGTGTCCAAACTCCTTGCAAATGAAGCATTGTACATTTGAAACCATTTTCTTACCCTTACAGTCACGTACTTTGTGCCCTTTTCCTCCACACTTATAACAAACTCCCATTCCTTTCAGGCAAGTTCCAGGGTGTTTCTTTCCACAGTTACCACATATGGGAAAATTATTCTTTTCCCTCTTCCCTTTATCCATCTTTCTCTCTTCTATCCTTTTCTTCTCTTGCTTCCCTTCAAAGCCATAGGACTCAGTAATTTCTTTACTTATCTTATCAATACATGATATTATTTCTTCATATGATGATAATAAATGGGAGACTATTTCTCTTATCAATTCTAGCTTAAGACCATGAAAGATATGATCATTCCTTCTCTTTGAATCATGTGCATTTCTGGAGTTATCATTCCTTCTACTGGGCGCCATTTCTAAACAATGGCATAAACTAGATTAGTTTATGAGCCAAAATACATAATCCCATACTTATAAAACACTTAACATAAATTGAACTATTTATGGATATAATCCATAATCATAAAAATGTTTTCTTTGAGGATGTATATACTCATAAACCCTTCATAATGGTTTGTAAAGAAAATGAGAATTATCCTAAGCATATCCCCCGGGAGTGTCGTAACCAAGAGTGCAGCAAGGCCCGTTGTCGTGCACCAGTTCCCGTTCGAGTCTAGCTCAAATCGGTGTTTTCGGGTTTTACCCCTAGGTACATCTGTGCCAGAGCCGCCTCTACCTGCTCGTATCCAGACAGGGATGTATTGCTCGGAAAACTCACAAAATCTCTACAATACCAAAATTCTAGGAAGTTCTTCTATACTAATCCTCAATGTTCATCTTAGGTCTACGTGCTCTAATCAGAGTTTATCTAAATCTAGCTTCCAAGGTTTGTACTAAACTTCCTCTGATACCAACTGTAACGCCCCGACCCCAGCTACCCAGAGTCGGTGCATTACTTCGTAACATTGGCATGATCACAAGAAAGATAAAATCTCGAAAGACCGATTGGTTTAGTAGCCTAGGAAACACTAGATATATTCATAAGTTTTACATTACATCATAAAATGAAAAACTACTACAACAACATAATATTTCCACAGTCCACACTATAATCCCCTCATAAAATCCCTGCAGGTCATTCATAACTTACATCTTCACTTCCTGGGAAAAATAAAACATATAAAAGGGGTGAGCTCAAATTCCCAGTAAGGATAACAAAATAGCGGTAACTTTCATAAATAAGAATAAACTTTTAAGGCAATGTATAACTAAAACAAAAGCCTTTCAAACATGAACTTTCAACATGGTATGGCATAAGTAAAATGAAATAATTCCATTTACTTATTCACATGGATATTCTACTAATCGAATAATCACATGCAAAAATCAATAACCACTTTCATAATGTTGGAATGCATAATGCCAGACTATCATAACCACATAGCCAAGGCCTCGTGCCAAGACTACAAGTAAGATTTTGTCAAGGCCTTGTGCCAAGACACTAGTTTGTCTCATGAGACCTACCGATGCATCGAGGAGCTATAGCGGGCTCCACCCGTCACATATTAAGTCCAATGCATTCCCATATGAAAAGGTTTAAACATAACTTAAACATTCGTATTAAAACCAGCATACAAAATGTCAATACTTTCACCATAAACTATGAATGGTATAAAAATAGCACATCCACAGTCAAACATATCAAAAACCTTCAATACAATATAGAAGTTTTGTATCCTAATAAATCAACTTCAAATAATCTTAAAATCGATCAAAAGATGTTGACATAGATGAAATCAAAATTCTTTTTAAAGAAGTATCTCCTTTTATTTTGAAATCATTTAAGATCCATATAAAATAAAACATTTTCTTTGAAAATATTCTTATAAGCTTGTATGGAAAGCTTCGACGATTTTATAACGGCGGAAAATAACCGCACCCGCCGTATAAGTTAAAAAAACATTCTTACCTCAATTCTGTCGAAAAGGTTAAAAAGGACATTGTTTTGAAAACGACGGAAAGATTCCTTTATAAACCTCTTATAAAAAAAATCAAACAAGGGTATAAATGACTTTAACCCATATTCTTGTAAATAGTAAAAATGTTTTGAAATACATTTTTAAGAAAACATGGATGTGGATGATAAAGAGATCCCAGTAGATTATTACGTATAAACAACCTCGGATAATGAAGAGATTGTGAAATAACCCTTACCTTGTACTTTTCCTTTTTTGGGGTTGGTTAACCTCCTGTATAATGGTGAAATAATTGTTATTAAATTATACAAGAATCATATACATTAATATGATATCATATATGATCTTTTAATATTGATTTGATAATAATATCTTAGTATTATCGCCGTTTCGGGTGTTAACTTACTCATTTTCTTTTATATGTTTTGTTACATAAGTCATGTTTGTTGTATCTTATTCATATCTAGAATGATATCAAGTCCTTAAACATCATTTTTAAATCATTAAATGATAATTATACTTGAATGGATACGATGGAGAATGAATCTCATCGCGTTCGTGGAGACGGTAGTCCGTACGTACGCACGAACGCTACTTCCATTTAATTTTTATTTTAAAAGAATCGAATCCAAATGATACATAGGTATATTACTATTCCAGTATAATATAATATTTTATATATGTTACTTAAGTTCATTAACACTATCCTTTATACGTTCCATGTGTGGTATGAACGAGTCATATCATTTTAAGGGGGCGGTAGTCCACACTTCCTCAAATGAAATTATCGTATGTATATACAACATGTATGAAATAAAATGGAATTACAGAAGCTTATATATAAAATATATATCATTAATAGCATTTTTAATTACAGTTCCATCATAATGGCCACCATGAGAGGTGGTAAGATGTATTTGAACAATCATCGTTTCGTGAGGCGTTAGTTTGCCATCCACAGAAACATTATGTTCATCATCCATTATATGGAGTTGTGTGTATGTGTAGTTTGAATCCTTCTTATAACAACATCCTAGTATATTGAGGATACTGGTGTTGTTACAAAAGAAAGGAAATAAATAGAGTTTGGGGGTTGGAGAAGAAAAATAAATGAAAATAATTTAAGAGAAATCGTTACCTTTAATCTAGGTAACTCACTTTGGTTGGAACCAAAGGACTTCTTGAAATGCTTTCTGCCTAAGGGGAAGCTTCAAGAAGGAGGATATGGATTTGGGGAGCTTATTTGGGCAGAGTTTGGACGAGCCAAGTGGCTTGAGAGGTGTGAGGAAAAGAGAAGGAGGAGTGCCCTTTTATAAGAGGGGTGAGGGGCACTTTTGGAAAAGATAGAAATATTAATTTATAATAAATTCATATTCGGTTTCCAAAGGCTCCAAAGTTTACTATTCAAAGGATGAGGTGGGGATTGGTCGAAAACAACTCATCCAATAGAATTTAGACAGGTTTGGGTACTTATATTAACCTTATCTTTATGTATTAACTCTAAGTTAATTAGTTTCACTTTTACAATGTCTCTTTGTATTTTTATATAATATGGTTAATAAACTTACTATATACATACAAGAGACCCCCAAGTGGTCCATTAATGATTAACCTATCATAATATATGTCTCTTGGCCGAACCTTAGATTTTTAGGAATTTAATATCAATTAATAATATAATATTTGTTTTAAGAACTCTTTTATGTCAATTTTGACACTATTCAATAGTTGATTTTTGTGAAACTCATAACAGATTGATTACTTCGAACAAAGTCAATTAAATAAATCCTAATATATCATATTATCCTAGAAAATTAGTGAAATTCATTAAAAGTTTCATATTATATTTATTTGGGTATTTATAATATCAATTATGTTAATTTTTTACTATTTTAGTAATTACTGCATCATCATTGTGTCATAAATAAAATAAATTATTTAATGTCTAAAAATTATAAATAAAACATCATTATGTAGGAAATCTTTTTAGCTTTCTAATGAATATTTATAATCGAAAATCCAACATGTATAACCCTATGTAAAAATTATTTTTCTAAAAGATGTAAGCTTATGCCATTTTTATTTTTATTTTAACTTTATTAATATAATGTGTCCCTACCACCTACATGTGGCTCCAAGGGGTCCCCAAATTGACCCAAGGATGCCCGTGGCCGGGTATGCGTCCACCAATAAGGTTAGGACACGTTTTAGGGTAATTTAGTATTATTATAATATTATTTTTTTAACCCTTATTTACCGGATTTACCCTTAACCATGGTAAATAAAATATTTACCGCAATAATTATTCAAAAATAAAAGTTACCTATTTACACAATTTGAACATCCTGATTCCAAATATGGAATCCATTTTCCTAAATTCAAAATACAGAAGTGGCAGAAATTAATTTAAAATTAATTCCCGCTGTCAAAACAAAAAGCATGTTTTTAAGAGATAATAACTATCAAAAGATTGACACTTGTTTATGTTCGGTTTAATTGTAAAATTATGTCGAATCACAAACATTATATTAAATGGTAAAAATATATTCTAAATATACTTTAAAACCACTCAAATTCATAATTTATCACTATTAATTATTTTGATTAAAAAAGTTGTTTTTAATTAAAATTTAGTAATTTTCACTATTCATCAAAATATGAAAGTTATCCGAAATGTACCAAAATTTAACCTTAGGCTAAATTCGATATTCCAAATCCAAAAATGAAGTCCATTTTGGAATATAATATATATATATTTTCAAAAAGTAGGTATTACTATTTATAACGGCTAGTTTGATTGGTTATGGTGTGTTAGAACTCGGTGTTGCGTACAACACACGCTATCACATTATTCAAAGGGAAACGTACCGTGGAAGCTTGGGGTGTTTCATTTTAAATTTTTTGATGTCTCCATTTAGTCAAAAAGTTTAAAATATTGTATTTAAAAAGGTTTCACTATCAAAAGTTGATAAAAGTGCAATACTGAAAATGAATCTGTTCTTGCATTATGACTAAGAAACTCATAATATGGATTCTAAAATTATAAAGTTTAAAATTTAGTTAATACTATTCATGACCTCTTTTAATGGCCTTTTTTTTGGTAAGTCATGGTGCAATTGAACTCGGTGTTGCGTGTAGTGCAAGTTATTAAATTATTTTGAAGAAATAACACACTATGAAATCTTGGGGTGTTACATGATTGCTAGGGGAAGAAAGAGGTTGTCGATGTTTAATGCTATAATTGTAGAGAAAGGGGAAATTATTCGTATGAATGACCTAATCCTCAAGGGAACATACCTCAGAAAAGGCTAAGAGATCAAGGACAACTTTATGCAATCACTACTGCTGAGGATGAAGCTCTGAAAGATGTGCTGGCTGGTAATTTAATAGTTCCTTCAAGTTTAGAAAATGCATTATTTGATTCTATATCATCACATTGTTTCCTATCTTCTCAGTTTTCTATGAAAATTAGATATTTTCAATTTGATTTAACAAGGGAGTTTTCAGTCAAAAATCATAAGGTAAGTATCATTGCAACAATGTTTTGTGAATCAGTTTCCATTAGAGAACATAAATTTTTTGTATCTGCTGATCTCATCGTCATACCCACAATTGAATTTGACATAATCTTCAGTATAGATTGGCTTTCAGACCATGATGTGAAAAATTTTTGTAAGAAGAAGGAGGTTATAATATTTGATTAAGATGATAAAGATCACCTTATATTTAGTGTAGAATCATCACCGCCTGATTCTAATCTAGATCCACCCCAGTAGGTCAACTAAATTCAACTATCGGGGAGAAAAAGAGTGAAATAAATGTGGTTGAGGAAAGGAATTTTCAAATATAGGATTCACCTATTGTGAAAGAATATTTTGATGTGTTTCTGAAAGATTTATCTAGACATCCTCCAGAACGAGACATTGAGTTTTCCATTGACTTAATTCCTGGATCAAGGCCCATATCGAAGACCCCTTATGGAATGGAAACTATGGAATTAGTGGAACTAAAAAAACAACTACAGTAATTGAGTAATAAGGGATTTATTCTTCTTAGTGATTCACTATGGGGAACCCCTGTCATTTTTTTAAGAAAAAGATGGATCTACGAGGTTGTGCATTGACTACAGGGAGATCAATTCCATAAAAATAAAGGACAAGTATCTCCTACCTCGCATTGATGATTTATTCGACCAACTTCATGGAGATAAATACTTGTTAAAGATTGACCTTCGATCTGGATATCATCAGTTCTGTGTGAAGAAGGATTACATTCTGAAAACAACATTTCGAACCAGGTATGGGAATTACAAGTTTACAGTAATGCATTTTGGATTGACTAATGCACCCTATGTTTTCATGGATCTAATGAATAGAGTTTTCAAGGAATAAATTGATGAATTTGTATTAGTTTTTTTTTTGATGATATCAAGTTATAATCCAAAAGCTATGAAGATCATGAAAATAACTTGTGCATTATCATGAAAATTTTAGAAGATATGAATTATTTTGGGAAGTTTATCAAGTGTGAATTCTGCCTTCAAGATATTTCTTTTCGTGGCCGTATTGTCTCCAAGGATGGAATCTCTGTTGATCCTTCTATGAAAAGATAGATCCATGAATGGCCAGAACCGACAAGTATAAGTGTGGTACGCGGTTTTATTGGTTTTGCAGGTTATTATCGGAGTTTTGTCAAGAATTTTTCCTAATTGGCTAACCCATTAACCAAGCTCCCACGTAAAGGGAAGAAATTTGATTGGACAAAAGAGTGTGAATATGATTTGAAGAACAAAAGAGAAGATTAATCAATTCTCCTATATTTACTCTACCATCAGGCAATTATGGGTTTGTTATTTATAGTGATGCTTCAATGAATATACTTGGTAGTGTCCTTATGAAAAATGATAGGGTTATTTCCTACGAATCACGATAGCTAGAAATATATGAGAAAAATTGGCATACTCCGGATCATGTGTTAGCAGTTTTATTCTTTTCTTTGAATATTTGTAGACACTATCTCTATGGTGAAAAATGTGAGGTACATACTAATCACAAGAGTTTAAAGCATATTTTCCCACAGAAAGAAATCAACATGAGGAAAAGGAGATGGCTTGAAATACTCAGCGATTATGATTTCACTATACACTAACACCCGAGGAAGGGAAAAAAGGTGGCAGATGCTTTGAGTTGAAAGGATCATGGAGTTTTGAACTAGATGAGAGTTGAAAGGGATCTTATATACATGGATCTAGTAATCATGGATATGGGAATCACCATGGAAGGTGAAACATCAATACTTTTTCATATGGTTTCCAAACCATCATTACTAGAAAGGATAAAGGGTTCTCAGACTGGTGATGAAATGTTTCAAAAGAAGATTAAAGTTTTGCATGATGGGAGATTGAGTGACTTTGTGTATGAATATGGAATTTTGAAATATGGGAAGAGAAATTGGGTTCCCTATATTCCTATTCTAAAAAAAATTATTAGATGATGCTCATAGTTCAAATTTCTCTATACACCCTGGTAGCACGAAAAAGTATAGAGATTTGAAGGAACATTTATGAGTGGACAACATGGAGAGGGAGATTTCTGATTTTGTGTCCAGATGTATGGTTTGTCAACAAGTGAAAGATGGAAGGAAATATCTTGGAAAAGTCATGCAACCTCTTCCCATACCGGAGTGGAAATGGGATAATGTTACAATTGAATTTTTCATGGTACTACCAAATACTCCTAGAAGTAAAGATGGAATATGGGTCACTGTTGATCGTCTTACCTAGTTAGCACATTTTCTTGCTATTAGATAATATTTACCACTTGAACATTTAGCAAGAATATATATTAATGAAGTTGTGAGACTTCATCGCATACCCCTATCGATTGTTTCTGGTCATGATCAACATTTTATATCATGATTCTGAAAAATTCTTCATAAATCCATAGATATTGAACTTCATTTGAGCACTGCCTACTACCCTAAAACTGATGGACAATAAGAACAGACTATTCAAACCATATAAGACATGTTGAGATCATGCTCACTTGACTTTCAAGGTATGTGAGATCAATATTTACCTCTGGTAGAATTTTCCTATAACAATAGCTTCCACTCAAGTATTTAGATGGAACCATATAAATCATTATATGGAAAGAGATTTCGCACAAAAACCAACTAGGATGATATTTGTAAAAGAAAACTCATAGTCTCATAACTGGTGGTGGAAATGATGGAAAATGTGAAGGTAATCCAAAACCACATTAAAGAAGCTCAAAGTAGGTAGAAGAGCTATGTTGATAATCGAAGGAAGGATTTGGAATTTCAGGTAGGAGATCATGTCTTCTTGAAGGTATCTCCATGGAAGATTGTTATAGATTTGGGTAAGAAGGGTAAATTGAGTCCTAGGTATATCAGACCATTCGAAATTCTAGAATGAATTGGGGATGTAGCTTACAATTTGGGAATGCCGCCATGTCTCTCCAAAGTTTATGATGTATTCCACATATCACGGTTGAGAAAATACATGACTGACCCAACACATTTACATACCTATGAATAATTAGAACTGGAACCTGACTTGTCCTATTACAAAGATCTTGTCAAGGTTCTTGATATAGGAGAACAAGTGTTGAGAAACCAGATGACTCGTCTGTTAAAGGTTCTATGGTGAAACCATAAGATGGAAGAAGCAATGTGGGAACCCGAGGATCTTATGATGAAGAACCATCCGAGTCTTTTTAAGTAATAATATTTCAGAAATTTTGAGGACTGAATTATTTTACGGAGGGAAGAATGTAGCACCCCAAGCTTCCATGGTATGCTTCTCTTTGAATAATACAACGGCATGTGGTGTACGCAACTTCGAGTTCTAACACACACAACCAATCAAAATAGTCGTTATTAATAGTAATATCCACCTTATGAAATTTTACAAATTTTATCTTTCATATTGGACTTCATTTTTGGATTTGGAATATCAAAATTAGCTTATGGTGATTTTTTGGTATTTTTTGAAAACATTCAATTTTTGATGAATAGTGAAAAAACAATGAGTTATAGTTTAAAAACAAATTTTTATATAAATAATTATTTATTTTATTTAAATTTATTTTAGGTCAAAATTGATACTTAATTACTGTAAATGTTCAATATAATTGAATGGAGTTATTTTATAATAATTTTAGATATACCAAATTTTTATTGAACATTTCACCGTATTTTACCCACCACCTAGGAGAATTTGAAAATTCACATAAAACATAATTTTAAGACTTCTGTGAATGTAATTTCAAAACTCATAGAGACAAGTTTGATATCAGTATGAAAAATATTTCAATAAGACGAAAATAATTTTTGGTGAATATTAAATTTTTACTTTTATTACCACGGTTTAATGTAAATAGGGTCTTTAGGGTAAAAATTATATTATTATTACCCTAACACATGTCTTAGTTCTATTTGATAAGTATGATTCGACCAAAAAAATCCTTAGGAATAAAATATAAACCACTTTGGTCCACTTGGATTATATTAGGATAGTCATTATTATTTTCTATAAAGAAGAATTAAAAGAGTTAAAATCAATGTTTAATAACTAATACATTTTTAATATAGGGTTATAAACAATATAATTTAGACTATAAAAATTCATTAGAAAGTTAAATATATTTACTATATAATGGAATTTTATTTAAATTTTTTAGTATTTTAATAATATAATTTATTTATGACCCAATGATGATGCAATAATTACATAATTAATGAAATATTATAATAATTGATATTATAAATATACAAATGAATGTAATTTGAGTCTTTTAATGAATTCCACTAATTTTCCAGGTTAATATAACATACTAGTGTTGGATAGATGACTTTTGTTTTGAATTAATAATGCTTTTATGAATTTAGAAAAAACAAAATACCAAATAGTGTCAAAATTGACATAAAAGAGTTTTTAAAACAAATATTATAGTAATAATTGATATTCTATTCCTAAAAATATAAGGATTATAAATAAGACTTATATAATGATAGGTGTATTATTAATGAACCACTTGAAGTTTTCTTGGATGTTTATAGTATGATTATTAACCATAAAATATAAAAATACAATGAGACGTGGTAAATGTTGAACTATTTAACTAAGAGTTAAATCTAAAGGATAAAGTTAATATAGGTACCCAAACATATCTAACACCTATTGGTTGAGTTGTTTTTGACCCATAACCATCAAATCATTTAAATAATTCATTCTGGAGCCATTTAAAACCGAAAATGATTTTATTATAAAAAAATTATTTTTCTAGCTTTTACTAAGGTGCCCCTCACCCCTCTTATAAAAGGGCACTGCCCCTTCTCTATAATTCACACATTAAATTCCATTTGGCTCCAAAAACCTCTACCCAAATACCCTCTCAACTATCCTCCATTAATCCTAGATTCCTTAAATTATTCATAATTCCATCCTAAAGAGCCCTTTTGATCAAATCAGTATGAAGAACCCGAAGTAGAGGTAAATATTTCATCACGTCTTTAAAGTTCCTTTCATCTTCCACTTCCTTTGTCCTTGTTGTTTACATTCTAAAATAATAACTCTAGTATCTTTTATAGACTGTTATTTTATTATAAATATGGTATAACCATATTCGTTATTCTATCCATCCTTTGAATGAAATGTCACCATACGTGTGTAAGTACGACTTACCGTCTCCACATCATGGTGTAATTGTTATTCAATACATTATTATTTGGATGGGTATAATAATGATGTTTAATTGATGTAAATAATATATATAAAATTACAATTATTCTTTATATATGATTTACCATCCAATTATATATTATTTTAAAATAAAAATAATGATATTTTCGCTCGTGCGTACGTACGGATTACCATCTCCATGAACGCGATGACATTCATTCCCCATCATATCCATTCTAGACTAACTTTCAATGGATGATTAAAAATATTGTTTAAAGACTTGAAATCATTCTGGATATTAATATCATACATCCCATCCATAAAAAATATAACTCACATAACAAATAATATAAAGGGAAACAGATCTATTAACACCCAAAACAATGTTAATACTATGATATTATTAACAAAGAAATGTTAAAAGATCGTATATGATATCATATTAATGTATATTACTATTGAATAATTTAATAACAATTATTTCACCATTATACAAGAGATTAACCTACCCTTTACCAAGGAAAAGTACATGGTAATGGTTAATTCTACAATCTCTTCATTATCCGAGGTTGTTTATACGTAATTATCAACTGGGACCTAATTATCATCCAATTCCATGTTTCATTAAAATTTACTTCAAAAAATTATTAATATTTTATAGACTATGGTTTAAATTCATTTATACCCTTTTTTTACTTTTATAAGATGTTTATGAATAAACGTTTCCATCGTTTTCCATACAAGGTTCTTTTTGACCTTTTTGAAAAATTTAAGGTAAGAATATTTTTTAATTGATAAGCCAGGTGCATCTATTTTCCACCGTTATAACATCGTAGATGCTTATATTACATGTTTATAAGAATATTTTCAAATATAAATGTTTTTTTTAATTACGTGACTTTTAAATGATTTCAAAATAGAAAGAGTTATTTCTCTAAAAAGGTTTTGATTTCATCTATGTCAACATCCTTTGATAGATTTTATGAATATTTGATGTTGATTTACTATGATACAAAACTTACATATTTTATTGATGGTTTTGTGATATGTTTGAATATGGATGTGTTATTTTCACACCATTCATGGTTTATAGATAAAGTATTGGCATTCCATTTGGTAGTTTTAATATGAATGGTTATGTTTTGTTTAAACCTTTTCTTAGGAAGATTGCATTGGACTTAGTATGTGACAGGTGGAGGCCGCTATAGATCCTTGATGCATCGGTAGGTCTCATGAGACAAACTTGTGTCTTGGAACAAGGCCTTTAAAAAATCTAATTTGTGGTCTTGGAACAAGGCCTTGAATATGGGGTTATGAAAGTCTGGCATTATGCATTTTATCATTATGAAAGTGTCTGTTGATATTGCATATTATTATTCGACTAGTATAATATTTATGTGAGTAAGTAAAAGTTATTACATTGATTTATATTTTCCATATTATGATGAAGTTTATGTTTAAAAGGCTTTTTTTAGTTTTTACATTTCCTTAAATGTTTATTCTTATTTATGAAAGCTTCTGCTATATTGTTATACTTACTGAGCATCTGAGCTCACCCCTTTCTATGATTTATTTTTAACAGGATGCAAAGAAGTATATTATGACTGAAATACATGGATAGTCTATGGGATCTCAGTGTTGTCCATGGAAATATTGTTGTTGTATTTTTCCATTTTATGATGTAATGTAAACCTTATGAATGTATCTAGTACTTCCTAGGCTACTAAACTAATCGGTCTTTCGATATTTGATCATTTGTGATCATGCCAATGATAAGTAATAATGCATCGACTCTGGGCTTCTATGGTCGGGGTGTTAAATCAACATTGAAAATGGACATACGTGGAACATTATTCTCATTTCCCAAATAAAAGTATAACTATCAGAGACATCACACACAAGACCTGATGTAAGGTATCATAAAACACATGGCTTATCATGTCCCTTAACCATCATTCCATTGCCAGTAATCGAGGCATATTAATAGTAATAATATCCCACATAAAGAGTCACCTATAAAGGATTTATAACCATTTAGATCATATATCAAAGGGATCATTGTTCATATAATTCATGTTCATAATGAAAAATATATGGAACATACATTCTGTCTTTTTCCAATCAGTTTACGTTAATCCATTTAATTATTCAAGGTACAAAATTTCAATTTTTGAGAAAAAATAGACACTTAGATGATTATTTGGTCAACTAGATAATTACATATAGGAGTAAATTTTATTTACCAGTTTATATGAATATATATAGGTTGTTTATTCCATTAACGAGTGAAAAAAGAATAGGAACAAAATTTAGCATACCCAAAGAGGTGGAAATGAAAATGTTGAGAAACAAAGAATCCCTTAGAACCGGTCCATGGGACTAAACAACCTGTATATATTTATTTAAAAACAATAAAATATTTATTGGAAACACATGATAATAGAAAGGGTATGATACAATAGAGAAGCCATGAAAACATCATGAATTTTATAGAAAACATTCCGACCACCAACCATAGGTCCATAGATGACCCCACATCCAATATATAATTTATATGTGAATTAGAATAGTAGAATAAAGAAGAACAAATCAATAACAATAAAAAAGGTGAATTAAGTCATACCAAAATATCATAAAATACAACAAGAGAATCTAAGAATGTAAGAAAGAGGAATTTGGAGCTTTACCTTAGCTATCCATTTTTTATGAAAAATATATGTTTGGGGTCCGGATGAGGGAGTACCCAAGATCCCAATGATGGATTGAAAATGAGATTTACAATGAATGGAGGCATAAGTAATAGGTGTTTAATAGTTTTATGGAAAAATGTTCAATTTTTTATAATTTACGGATTTCTTTGTTTGGATTCTCAGTTGCGAAAAATGTGTGCCAATAGCGCGATACAATATTTCGAAGGGGGGACCATGCCTGAGAAAGAACCATGGGTTTAATAACCATGTGTAACCTATGGGAAATGAATTTATAAATATTCTGAGAAAAATTTCATGGTTATTTGAATAGGCTTGCACAGTGGTAGACAACCGTGTGGGCTACAACTTCCCCCTAAAATGACCCATACAACAATGGAAAACCTTGCAGGATAGACATCCTAGTTTATACTAACCCGGAGAACTAGATCAACTTTCAAATATTGAGGGATAATACTTTAAAAAATCCTTGAAATCCCTCATAATGATCATGGATCCATTATTAATATTACTAAGGACCACATAAATGTTTTAAATAAAAAAAGATTATATTTACCTTTGAGAAATGTCAGGTCATTACAAATCCTTCCACCAAAGGATCCAATCAATCCAATGAGTAATAATAAAAACCCTATCATTATGCTATATAGACATAAACATAGATTATAGAAATATATTATTCATAAATTAAAATATTTAAATTAATATTTAAATATATTTAATTACATCACACACAACGATGCTCTTTTTAATAAACCAATACCAAAAAATGATATGTGGCCTCTATTATAAAACCAAAATTCTAGAATAAATGGACATATCGTATTTATCATTCAATTACCCATTAAAGTTTTATTAGAATATTTTAAGAAAACATAGAATTAATGGTTTTAATATATTTAAAAATTTTATTAAATCATTTCATGGATCATTGGGCCTCAGAATCTCACACCATCTTCATCACTAGCTATGAAAATATTAGTAGATTTATTCAAAATATATACATATAAATAATATAAAAATTATTGGATGAGGTCATATTTTTTGGAAGAAAATAATTTTAGATGGCCAATATTGGTGACCCCAAAAACATTCATAGGGACAAATGTTTTATAGAAGAGGGGATATATTTTCCTATCCTAAGAAATTCATTTTGGAGAGGTACTAATGAAATTATATTTACATGATTTTATCCTAATGTTGAATCTAATTTTTTTGGGAACATATATTATGGAGTAGGATGATGGGAAATAATTTAATTTTTTCCATTGTATAGGAGGATTATTGGAAGCATACATTTTTGAATTCAACAAAGATGGATATCATAATTGATATATGTTTATAGGATAATTTATAGAGTAATGAAAAAAAATTTAACCCCACAATAGATAAATAAATCATGAGATATAACCAATCTACACATATTTTTCAATTATTATATTATATATTAAAATATAATGAATTATAGATATTTTATAATATTCATTGGTTAGGAAATAAATTAGTATAAAAATATATAATTGGTAGAGAGTTATTTTAGGATATAATTGTATTAGATGGTCGAACAAGAAGAAATGGAGAATGTAATTAAGTAAGGTAGAGGAAATATATGTCCTAGTAACCAAGGTCTCTTCTAAACTTATGTAGATTTGGAAAAATTAAAATATAGCAGTGAAGATGTGAACTATCAAATGATGATAAATTGTGACCACACGAGTGTGATTATTGTCCCAAATAATATTGTTTAACAATCTCATAACTGATATATTGAAATAAAATATCACATTATTAATGAAACAGAATATAAGGACTAATCAAATTATAGTTTGTTAAAATCTAATGAGCCTAGGAAGGATATCATGAATAATCCATCAGAAAGAACAATTTTTGAGAAGCCTTGGACAATCCTAGATGTTCAGATCCCTACGCTGGCCTAAGGATTTTTAGAAATAACCCTATATATACGAAATTAGCTATGTATAACAATATATGATGTTATTATAATTTATGCGGAGATAAGATCAATGATTTCTTTTAGGATTATAATATATCATATTACCCTTTATCAATGTATTTTTTGACAAAGTAGATGTTATTTGAAGAAATTCTTTGGAAACATGTGTTAGTTGGAGATGTTAATATTTTTTCTTAAAAATTTATTGTAAAATAATGACTCTTTAATTGAGGTAGTGTCATGTTATGAATATATGATAATTTATTTTATGAAATAATGTATTCAACAGTCTATTTAACCCATGTTTTCTATGTTTATATTTTCATTTGATGTCTAAGAGTGTTACACCCCAAGATTTTATGGACCATTTTTTTGAATAAAATAAATTTTAATATATATCATGAAATGATCTAATTCAAATAATTCTATCCCATGAAACCAAATTTTCCTACAATATAGACATCAATGACAACAAATATGTTACATACATCACTGATTTGACTTTTATTAAACGCATCATCGATGTTTCTATGAAACATCATTTTATTAGTATGATTATTCATATGAGATAATTAATACCATGATGTTAAATATAGTCATATGAATATAAATAACAACCTTTTAAATATAGCTTATTTTTTTTTTTAAAAATAAAACATATAAATAATAAAATATATGTTTTTTGGTAAAGCCCTCTTATTTTTAAAAATACAATTTCTCGAATGAACCACTTTTAATTCCATTTTCTATAAAAAAATTAAACTTATTTTTTGAAAAATTTATAAATTAATTTTAAAAAATTTTATTTATTTTTGAATTTATAATGATTAAATTATCATAGGGTAATTGTTTGGGATTTTTCTGACAAACAGAAATTCTGAAGAATTGTGAAGAATACCAGATTCTAATTCAAAACAACTTTTTAATTTATATTAATTATATGGTAAAATTATTTTGTAAATTGGTTTAATAGGTTATTAAGATATTATTTTTTATCAATTAATCCAATTTTTGGCATTGGAAACAATTTCACATTGAAATTGGATTAAAAAAAAGCAAAATTTTGATCATTTTAACCTTAAACCTCTAAATTGTCGACATGACTCTAGAATTAATTTTAAATTTATTTAAGGAATTACATTGATTAGAAAATGGAAAAATGGATTATTTATTATTAATAAAAATAATTTAAAATCTATAATGAGGTCAACATTGTTTTTCCCTAAAAATATTAATTAATGTGATTAATATTAATTACACCAGTTAAGAGAAAAAATAGGTTAATAAGGCACTAAACCATAAATTTAAGACATAAAACGGCCAAGAAACATGTCCAGAACTCATTGGATGTCCATTATTCTACCATAAACCTTGTATTATTGAGTTTCTTTTTTGGTATTTTATGGGTCTTTAAGTTAACATTTAGGATACACCAAACTCCTCTTCAAAAATGCCATGTGTGTCCTTTCCCTTTCATATAGAAGGCTACTCACTGTATCCACTTCTTCATTCCACCAAATCTCCTTCTATAAACAAAAAACAACTCAAATAATATCCAAAATTCCTTCCCTTCCACTTATAATCCTTCCATTGGGTAGAAGAAAAATTTTGGAATCCTTGGGCATAAACCAAACGTAATTACCTAATTAAGAGGTAATGACTTCTCTCAAGCCACATTCCTTTATTTTCTTTCTCCACCCATCCACTTTATTTATTACATTTTTGTATCAAAAAACCAGTATCCCTAATATACTATGTTTTTTAGGCTAGATTTTCTCCCAACATGTACAAACACATTCACATTGTAACACCTCATGATTCCATCGTACGTTTCCCTTTGAATAATGCAATAGTTTTCATTGTACAAAACTTTGATATTCTAACACACCACGACTAATCAAACAAGCCGTTATGATTATTAATACCCACATTCTATAATTTTATAAAATCTATATATCAAAATGGAATTTATTACTTAATTCAGAATATCTAAATTAGATTAGGGTTATTTTTTGGTATTTTTCTGAAAACATTCATTTTTTGATTATTAGTGAAAAAAAATTCGTTTTTGTTTAAAACAAAATTTTTATTTAAATAATTAACAATTTTATTTAAATTTATTCACATTAAAAATAAATACATAATACCTATATATGTTCAATGTAATTCATGGGATTCATTTTTAAATAATTTTTTATATATTAAATTGTATTGAATTTTCACCGTCTTTTACCCACATCCTTGGAGAATTAGAAAATTCACATAAAACATAATATTACCCATTATGTGAGTGAAATTTCGATAATTCAAAAGACACAGTTTATATATGTAAGAAAAAATTGGTTCAATAAAATGAAAATAATTTTTGGTTAATAGTATTTTTTTTCTTTTATTTAACACGGTTAAATGAAAATAGGGTTATTAAGGGTAAAAATGATATTATTATTATCCTAACACATTTCATAATTCTATTGTATAAGATTAATTAGTCCACAAATTACATTAGGAATAATTTTATATCTTCTAGGTCCACTTGGATTAGATTAGTACTTTTAATATTATTTTATTTAAAGAAGAGTTAAAAGAGTTAAGATCAAAGTTTAATAACTAAACCATTTCTAATATAGGGTTATACATAAGATAAATTATACAATAAATATTCATTATAAATATAAAAATACTTCATACATAATTATATTTTATTTATTATTTTTTGATATTAAATAATATAATTTATTTATGATACAATGATGATGCAGTAATTACCTAAATAATGAAATAATAAAATAATTGACATTATAAATATCCAAATCAATGTAATTTGACACTTTTGATGAATTTGAATAATTTTATAGGTTAATATGACATTTTAGTATTGAACATATGAATTTATTTCAAAGTAATAATGTTTTTAGGACTTACAAAAATCATTTATTATATAATGTAAAAATTGACATATTTTATTTTTTAAAACAAATATTATATTATAAGTTGATATAATATTCCTAAAAATAAAAGGTTTAGAAAAAGTTCCATAATAATTTTATATATTACATTAATTAACCTATTGGTGTTATCCTATCAGTTTATTGTTTGTTTATTAACCATATAATATAAAAATACAAAGATACATGGTCAATGTCAATCTAATTAACTAAGAGTTAAATCTAAAAGATAAGGTTAATAATGTTGGAAAAACATATAAAAAACCTATTGGTTGAATTTTTTTAGACGTCTACTTATTTTATCCTTGAAATATATCATTTTGTAGCCATTAGAAACCAAAAATGATTTTATAATAAAATATTATTTAAATCTTTTCCTATGGTGCCCCTCACCCATCTTATGAAAGGGAACTTCCCATTCTCGTAATTTAACTCTTCCAAAGCCTTTTGGATCATCCATACCATATCAAAATATCTTCCCATACTTCCTCCATTAATATTAGAGGCCTTATTTTAGTCATAAATCAACCCTAAGGAGCCCTTTTGATTAAATCAGAAGGAAAAACCCAAAGAAGATGTAAATATTTAATCACCTCTTTCAAGTTCTTTTCTTTTTCAACTTCCTCTTTCTTTCATTTTTCCATTATAAAATAATAACTCTAGTATATTCTATATACTTTAATGTTATTATAAAAATGGTAAAACCATATTCATTATTCTATCCATCCTATAAATGACAATGTCACCATACGTGAGTACGTACATATTATCATCTCCACGTCGTGGTGTTGTTTTTTATTCAAATAATTCATCATTTGGAAGGTATAATAATGAGTATAAGTGATGTAAAAAATAAATATAACATGATAATGATTCTGTATATATGATATACCATCCAATTATATATGATTTAATATCAGAAGCATGATATTGTCGCTCATGCGTACGTACAGATTACCTTCTCCACGAACGTGATAAGATTCTTTCCCCATCATAATAATTCAAGAATAATTTTCGTTTTAGTATTAAAAATAATTTTTATTAACATAATATCAATATTTATATGAATCCAATACATCATATCTATAACAAACATGGCTAATGAAACTGAGCATATAAAGGAAATAGAATTAGTTAACATCTGGAAAGATGATACCACTAAAATATCATTAAAAATAAATATTAGAAATAATATGTGATATCATATTAATGTATATGGTTATTGTATAATTTAATAAAAATTATTTCCACATTATACAAAAGGTTTACCTACCCTAGACCAAGGAAAAGTAGAAGGTAAGGGTTAATTTTACAATCTCTTTATTATCCGAGCATGTTTTTACGTAAGTATCTACGAGGAATTATTTATCATCTAAATCTATGTTTCTTAAAAATGAATTCCAAAACATTTTAAATATTTACTAGACTATGTGTTGAATTCATTTATACTGTTTTTTGACTTTTTATAAAATGGGTTGAAAGGAAAATTTCTGTCATTTTCCAAACAAGGTACCCTCTGGCCTTTTTGAAAAAATTAAGGTAAGAATGTTTTTTTAACTTATACGGTGGGTGCGATTATTTTCTACATTATAACGTTGTCAAATATTACCTCACGTGAAAATACAAATATTTTAAAAATAAATTTTTTCTTTTATAATTATATGTCTTTTAAATTATTTCAAAATAGAAACAGACATTTCACTATTTTTTTTATTTCATCTATGATAACATCCTTTGAAGGATTGTGAGTCTATATGAAGTTGATTTATTATGATAAAATTACATATTTTATTGAATGTTTTGTGATATTTTTGTCTATATATGTGTCATTATTTTTACCATTCATGATTTATGGATATAGTATTGAAATTTTTTATGCTAGTTTTAATATGAATGTTTATGTTATGTATAAAAATTTTCATATGAGGAATGCATTTGACTTAGTAAGTGGAGGGTGGAGCCCAAAATAGCTCATAGATGTATAGTTAGGTCTCATGATACAATCTAGTGTATGGGCACAAGGCCTTGACAAAAATTTATTTGTAGTCTTGGAACAAGGCCTTGACTATGTGGTTATGATGTCTGGAATTTTTCTTTACATCATTATGAAAGTTGGTATCGATATTTCATGTGATTATTCGACATGTAGATTATCCATGTGAATAAGTAAATAAAATTATTTTATTTTATCTTTTCCATATTATTTTGATGTTGATGTTTAGAAGGCTTTTGTTTTGGTCTTATATTGCCTTAAATTATTATGATTATTTAGGAAAGTTTTTGATTTATTATTATCCATACTGAGCATCTGAGCTCACCCCTTTCTATGTTTTAATTTTTTTTCTAGGATGCGAAGAAGTATATTATGACCAACCTATAGGAATATTCTAAGGGATGTGAGTGTGTCCAATGGAGAATACGTTTTTTTAGTTTTTCATTTTATAATGTAATGTTAAAATTATGAATGTATCTAGTATTTACAATGCTAATAAACTAATCGATCATTTGAAACTTGATATTTTGTGATCTTTCCAATGTTATGTAAAAATGCATCGACTCTGGGTAACTAGGGTTGGGGAATTATGTTGGTGTCATAAGAAGTTTAGTACAAATATTGGAAGCTATATTTAGAAAAAATCTGATTAGATAACATTACCCTAAAATAGACTTTGAGGATTAGTATAGAAGAATTTCTTAGAATTTTGGTACTGTAGAGATTTTTTGAGTTTTTCACGAAATACATACCTGTCTAGATATGAGCAGTTAGAGGCAGCTTTGGAACAGATGTACCTTGGGGTAAAAATTGAAAACACCGCTTTGAGCTAGACTCGGACGAGAATGGGTGCATGAAAACATGCCTTGTTGCACTTTTGGTTACAACACTCCCAAAGGATATGCTTAGGATAATTCTCATTTTCTTTAAAAAAACACAATGATGGGTTTATGAGTATATAATTTATCATAGAAAACATTTTTATTATTATGGATTATATCCATAAACTATTCAATTTATGTTAATTGTTTGGCAAGTTTGGATTTATATATTTAGGTTTATACTCTAATATAGTTTATTCCGTTATTTAGAAATGGTGCCTAGTGGAAGGAATGGAAACTGTATGAATGCACGTAATTCGTGTAGGGATTTACCTCCTACTCTAGATAATTATAGTGGAGATTTTGAAGCAACTGGTGATGATTAGCTTATCAACATATTAGTAAAATCACTCAAGTTAATAATAATAACCTTACCTATATAAAGAACCTTGATCCACAACATGAGGGATAAATGTTAGACCGCTGCATGAGGAAACAACCACCAACATTCAATGGGAGTAAAAATCCATTAGTAGAGGAGTAATGGATAAATTCCATAGAGAAAATATATCATGCTTTTGGGAGTAGTGAAAGGGAAAAAGTTGTCATGGCATCATATCGCCTCACGGAAGATGCAGATCAATTTAGTAATTGATTTAAAACTCAAAAAAGATGATAAAGAATCAAGTATGGAATGGAGGGAGATTAAAGATATTTTAATAATAAAATACTTTCCTCATGAAAATTGAGTGGATATGGAAAGACAAATTTTGAGTCTAAGGAAAAAAGAGGACGAGAATGTCGCAAAAATATGCGGGTAACCATACAAGGATAGAAATGCATACAAATGATTATATATGTAACCCAAGGAGTATGATTGATTGATTATTTGATGGGTTAAAACCATTTCCTCTTCAATTATTATTCTCACAATCCTTCTAATCATAAAAATATATTATCTCATGTGATATCAAGATTGGAAAATTATTAACTATGTCTTATGACTTTAAAGAAAAAGAGGATAAGATGCGATCTATACAACACTCTGGAAATGGAATATAAGGGGAAGAAAGGAACTGTTGAATATCCATCAAGCAGTAAATGAGGGAAAAAACACCCCGGTACATTCCAGATGGGAATGAAAGTCTGTTACAGGCAGGGTGAAAAGGGCCACAAAACTCGTGATTTCAAGGGGAAGAGAGATGACTTCAATGTTGAATATTTCAATTGTAGAGTAAATGGTTATTATGTAAATGAATGTCTTAAGCTCCATGGGAACGTACCTCATGAAAGGAAAATTGAGCAAGGCCAATCTAATTCTATCAATAATGCTAAGGTTGAAGCCCTGAAATATGTAGTGGTAGGTAATTTAATGGTTTCCTCAAGATTAGAAAATGATTAATTTGATTCTGGATCATCACATTGTTTCATATCTTCCCAATTTGTTAAGAAAATCATATATTTTCAATTTGACATAGTAAGGGAGTTGTCAGTAAAAACTCCTAAGGGAAGTATCATCGCTAAAAATTATGGTGAATCAGTTCCCATTAGTGCATATAAATGTTCTTTATCTACTGATGTCATCATCATACCCATGATTTAATTTGATATAATCCTCAAATGGATTGTATTTTTGACCATGATGGAAAATTTATTATAAAAAGAATGAGGTTACCATTTTCGATGATGATAAGAAGTACCATATCTTTAGAGCAGAAACGTCACCACCTAATTCTTATCTTGATCCACCCCCATTTCCGCTACTAAGTTCAATTATTGGAGAAGAAGAGAATGAAATAACAATGTGTGAGGAATAGAATGTTCGAATAGATGAAGTTCTTATTGAGCAAGAATATGTTGATGTGTTTCCAGAGGATTTACCTGAACATCCTCTAGAATGAGAAATTTACTTATCCATTGATTTAATTTTTGTTCAAGGCCCATATCAATGATCCCATATATATTGACCACTGTGGAATTAGTGGAACTAAAGAAACCACTAGAGGAATTTAGTAATAAGAGATTTATTAACCCTAGGTTTTCTCCATGGGGAGACCCTGCCCTTTTGGTTACAAAGAAAGATAGATCTATGAGGATGTGCATTGACTATAGGGATATCAATGCTATTACAATAAAGAACAAGTATCCCCTACCTCGCAATGATGATTTATCCAACCAACTTCATGGAGCTCAATATTTTTCAAAGATTGACCTTCGATCTGGATATCATCAGTTGTGTGTGACGAATGAAGAAATTCCGAAAACAACATTTTGAACTAGGTACGGGCATTACGAGTTTACAGTAATGCCATTTGAGCTGACAAATGCACCCTAGGATTTCATGGGTCTAATGAACATAGTTTTCAAGGAATATCTTGATGACTTTGTAGTGGTATTTTTTAAAGATATCCTGGTATATTCTAAAATCTATGAAGACCATGAAAATCACTTGCTCACCATTCTGAAAACCCTCAAAAGAAAGGAATTATACTGGATGTTTAGCAAGTGTGAATTCTGGATTGAAGATATTTCTTTTCTTGGCCATATTGTCTCTATGTATGGAATATTAGTTGATATTTCAAAGACCAAGGCAATCCATGAATGTCCACCACCGGAGAGTATAACTGAGGTAAGCAGTTTTATTGGTTTATCAGGTTATTATTGGCATTTTTTGGAAAAATTTTCCTGATTGGCTAACCCATAAACAAAGCTCACTCATAAAGGGGTGAAATTTTGTTTGAACAAAAGAGTGTGAATAATGTTTCAAAGGAGTGAAGAGAAGATCAGTAAATGATGCTATATAGACTCTACCATCAGGGAATGATGGGTTTGTTATTTATAGTGATGCTTCAAAGACAGGACTTGGTTGTGTCCTTATGTCGAATGATTGATTTATTGGTTATGCAACAAAAAAACTAATATATAAAGAGAAAAACTATCCTACACACGATCATGAGTTTGTAGTTGTATTCTTTGCTCTGAAAATATGAAGACAAAATCTATATGGTAAAAAATGGGAGATTTATACTAATCACAATATTTTGAAGTATATTTTCTCACAAAAAGAACTAAATATGAAGAAAAGTTGATTGCTGGAACTACTCATGGAATATGATTTCTCAATACACTTCCACCTAGGGAAGGAAAATAAGGTGAAAGTTGCTTTGAGCTGGAAGGATCATGGATTTCTGAACAAGATGAGAGTTGGAAGGGATCCTATTTTCATGGATATAGTGAAAATGGATATGGGAATAATCATGTAATGTGAAACAATAATTCTTTTTCAAATGGTTTCCAAACTATATTTACTAGAAAGGATAAAAAGTTCTCAGAAGGATGACGAGGAGTTTCAGAAGAATATTAAAGCTATAAATGATGGGAGATTGAGTAAATTCATATATGAAGATGAGATTTTGAAATTTGGGAAATGAATTTGTGTTCTTGATATACCAGATCTAAAACAGTAATTTTTAGATGATGGTAATAGCTCCAATTTCTCTGTACATCCTGGTATAACCAAGATGTATAGAGATTTGAAAGAATATTTTTGGTTGGACAACATGAAGATGGAGATTCCTTATTTTTTTCAAGATGTATGGTTTGTCAACAAGTGAAATCTATAATGCAATGACCTGGAAGAGTCATGAACCCTCTTCATATACTTGAGTGGAAATTGGAAAATATTACGATGGACTTTTTCATGGGGCTACCAAAGACTCCTAGAAAGAATGATGCAATATGGTTCATTGTTGATTGTCTTCCCATGTCAGCACATCTTCATGCAATAAGAGTAGATTTAACACTTGATCATCTTATAAGACTATATATTAATGAAGTTATAAGACTTTATGGAGTACCCTTATCGATTTTTTCTAACCTTGATACCCGTTTTACGTCATGATTCTAGAAAAGCCTTCCGAAATCTCTGGATACTGAACTTCGTTTGAGCACTCTATACCACCCTCAAACTGATGGACAATCAGAAAGGTCTATTCATACCTTAAAAGACTTTTTGAGATCTTGATCACTTGACTTTCAAGGTATGTGGGATCAATATTTTACTCCTGAATAATTTTCCTATAGAAATAGATTCCATTCAAGTATTTAGATGGATCATAGGTATCGTTATATGGAAAGGGATATCACACACTAACATGTTGGGATGATGTTGGTGAAATAAAACTTATAGTCCCAGAACTTGTTGAGGAAAGAATGGAAAAGGTGAAGGTTATCCAAACCCACATCAAAGCAGTCCAATGTAGGAAAATGATCTATGTTAATAACTGAAGGAAGGATTGGGAATTTCAGGTAGGAGATCATTTTTTCATGAAGGTATCCCCATGTAAGGGTGTTATACATTTCGGTAAGAAGGGTAAATTGAGTCCTAGGTAAATGGGATCGTTCTAAATTCTAGAATGGATTGGTGTTGTAGATTATCATTTCGTAATGCCTCTATGCCTTTCTAAAGTTCATGATGTGTTCCACGTATCGCAGTTGAGAAAATACATGCCTGACCCAATGCATGTACTCACCTTTGAGGAAATTGAACTAGATACTGACATTTCTTATTGTGAAGAGCCAGTAAAAATTCTTGATACAGGAGAACAAGTGCTGAGAAACCATACAACTTGTCTGGTAAAATTCCTATCACTAGTGGAAAATGGGTTTATACCAACACATGCATGCCCAAAGTTTATAAGAACTGTCGGGAAATTGCGGTTTATTCCTATGGTTTTTCTAAAATCATCGGTATACATTACCGATTTATGATTTTTATCGGGAACCCTTTAGAGTATTCAACCCCCACAAGAACCCTCCCCGACCTCGGCCTATTGGCCCTCTCCACCCCTTCCCGACCTCGACCTCCTCAACCTACAGACCTCCGCCTCCTCCTCCCAACCCCAACCCCTCTCGTCTCCCTTTCATTTGGCAACATTCAACCCTCCCCTATTGGCTCCCTCTCCGACGATGACGTCCCCCTCCCCTCCTGGCTCCTGGATCTCAATCCTCCGGCGATGTTCCCCCCTCTGATGACGTCCCATGTCTCCCTCTTCAGTCGCACGCGACACCCCCCATGACCGAACACTCCACACGACGCCCCCCCCCCCCCTCTCGTCTCCATCTCCTCCACCATTTCTCCCAAATTTCTTGAGGGTTATTGATCGGTACGTCCAATTAAGAATTAATCTTCTTCAATTCGTCAATTTCATAGAGTTTTCCTCTCTCCCGTTTCCCGGTTTCATTCAGCTGAACCCTAGGGGTTTGGAGGTTTCCTGATTCTAACTTTGATCCTTGTTTGTAGGGGGTATCATGGTTCTCTCATGTCGCCTGGGGAATTTTCTGGAATCCGATGCCAAAGGCAAAGTTGTTTGGATAGTATGGGTTCATCTGCCACCATTTGAGGTTGGTTTATTCTTCTCTCTTTGTCTGGAGCAATTTAATTTGGTTCTTGTAGTGATTTATGTGTCAATGAAAACTCTATATTAGGTATGAATTGCATGAATAAGACTAATTTATATCCTTCATATGTATTTGTGTGTGTTTGTAGCTCATATCATGCTATATATTCCAGAATAATACATTTGTATAATCATTTCATGTTTATTTATTAATGGGTGAGTGGAGATAGGTTCATAAACATGATATTGTACGATGGTTATATGGGTATAATTGATTTTTTATTATGTTTTGGTATGTGGTATTATATTTTTCTAACATGGCCTACGGTATGTTTGATTCTTCTTTCATTGAATCTTATTTTTATGATTCATTTTTTAATTTTGAATTGATCTTAATTATGTTAATCTCATTTGTCTTATTTATCTTTTTTTACTTCGATTTATTTGATGTTTCATGGATGTCTAATGTATGGGTGTCCCATTCAAGATTCTCAATAACTGATTCAACGCCACACATTCTTGATGATGAAACAAACCAATTTAAATGAAACCATCATGAACTCATTCAAACTAAATTGAATGAAATAAGACATAATATAAGTAGGAAAAATCAAAATAATCTTAATTGTATTAACCTATGAAGAGTAAAATTGAATATTCCTAAATGATTCTACAATAAATTAAATTAGAGTATACCAATCAAATAAATTAAAATTAATCAGATGTAAAACAAATCATATCATGTTGTATCAAAACAAATCATACATAATCAGTGACCTGCCTCAATTAAGATGACATCAAATATAACAAACCAAGATGAAGTATAGGAAACCAAACCAAATAAGATTAGGAAGAGTAAACCCAAAATGAGTTGAACTAAATAAAGTGGAACCATAAAAACCCACAAATGATGTATCAAATTGTAAAAAATATAATGAATTAAAACCTATATAACCGCAACTGACATGAAATAAATTGAACTAATAAAAATTATATGAACCAAATGTAGTGAAACTAAATTTATTAGAACCCCATCATGAAGTGATAAATTTCATTCCCTTTCAATAAGAGAGTCATCTCCATTTTCAATAATTGGCCCAGTCAGTTAAAGATAATGTGTGAAATAGAAATAGTAAGATAATCTCACCAGATCAACAACCTCATCAGGGCCTAATGGTGTGTACTCAGATCAAGAGATGTATAATAGCCTGGGGTGAAACAAGGCACCAGGGATTATGGTGGTGTTGTGATAACTGTATCAATGGAGGTGATCCCATATCTATCCAAATAAAAACTGTAAAGGACTAATGAGTCTATAAGTGATATTTTCCTATTGAATATGGCTCAAGAGATTCCAGAGGCCAATAAGGTTCAATAAGACTATAATAGGAGGCTGAATCTCTACCACTCAATCTTCTATTACAAAAGTTCCAACTTCGATTCCAAAACACGCATCCCCTACTAAAAAAACCACCCATTCAAAAATATTTCCATGAAACCATCAATTCTAAGGATTATATATATTTACAGCCTCACCCAATAACCCCTTGTGGTGTATTCTCCTAGTTCTATGATTTCCAAATATGAACTGACACTATTATAGACCTTCTGGGAAGGGAACTATTGAGCGTGTATAGCGGTCGGCCGAGCTCTACTACGATAGAGTAAAATATTGATCCAATATTTAAAAGAGATGAGCGATCGTATAGAAATCTCATTTCTTATCTTTTCATTCATGATATTGAAAATATACCTCACGAAAAGAAAAGAGTCTATGAGGGGTTATCCTAGATATCCATGATAGGAAGAAATTTGTCTCACATTTCCCAAAGGGGGTATCCTTCATATTCAATAGAAATCCTAGAGGCTAATTCCAACTTCATTGTGGGACAAATGGAATGAGTTGGTTCCAAGGAACCAATCCATAATCAGTTCTATTAGAATATTAAAATGGTGTTATATGATATACTAATAAACGCATACTGGTTTATAAAGATGGATAACATGTAGCTGGTTGGAAAAATATAAGCAGCTTTACCTAACCATGAATAGACATGCTTATTAATCAGAGATGTGCCCATGCGATTCACAAGACAGCATGAAAACCCTGGTGACAAGTCTACCTTATCACATAACATCTAGTTGGCATGTCAAATTCGTCCTAAAAAAGGTTTTAAACACGACCATTTGTCTCTGTGTCACAATAATTGACTCCATGGAAATACTAAAGGGATTTACAATATAATTATCATGCATCAGCACAAGACCCTTCATTGGTGATGAGAAATAGTACCAACAGGTAGAGAGATTATATTTGATAAAACGTTTACGATGTTGTAAGACCCCTTTCCTTTCTCAAATAGAGAATTAAATAAAAGAGGAAATGGTGGATGATTCTTGTGGAGTGTGATACATTGGATATTACCCACATTGTTAGTCAATACCCCATTGATTGAACAAATTATAATAACTGGGGTGTAGGTGGAAGGTTATTGTGGTCAATGATCATTATGTGACACACCATGAATAAACCATTACTAGATCATAAAAAATGAATAACAAAAATTCCCTAAATCAAATCCATCCTGAATCTACAAGATACACACCATAAAAGTCGGTTTATAAATATGGTTTTGAGGCCCCTATACCCCCAGCACAAAAAAAGTATTCTATGAACTTGCACATACAGGCATCCAAAACTGATCACATATGTTGCATATTTCTCTTAGCGGCCAATCTCGTGATCACAATGATTACCCACTAGGTAAAACATAGGGAACAACCTAAGGGGTCATGAGGCATGCATAAGAACTTCAGTGATAACTTGATGTATTGTGAAGGAATTCTGGCGTGACATCCAGGTCATGTGAAGGAGGTCCTGAATATCTAATGAATCATTTGAATCCTTAACAAGCGAATACTAGAAAATTTAAGTAATATATGTAATAAATGATGGAATAAAGATTAAAATACATGATACATATTTAAAGAACAAATAAAATGATCCTCATAAACATCACACGACTCACCCAGATCATGTGAAAGCATCAGGACATGTCACCAAAATCAAGCGACCCTCCCTAGATATGCCATTTGGATCATGAGATGTCCTCCAGACATTTCTATAAAGTCTCATGACACCCCTCAGACATGCCACCTAATTATTTTGAATCCCTATCGGCACTCCATATATATATTACAATTTACACTTATAGGCCACCAAAATTATGCAACAACTGCATTGTCTATTAGTTAGGTCTCATGAAGTCCTCCACACTTAACCATCAGATCATTTGACATCATGTTAGAATATCATGATGTTTTCATGATGAGAAAAGGTCAAGTACCTGGATTTCACTGGCTCAATTTCTTTAACACAGTCTTGAGGATGAATTTTCATGTTCTATCCACATGAATTAGGTATGAAAATTCATCACATGGTATATGATAATCCATTGATAGATGATTTAGGTCCAACAGCAGTGAGAGGTACAATTAATATTGATTCATCATTATATAGTGTTTTATTTGAAAGTATTTCCACCAATTATATTATTTAGACCTATATTGTGTACATGATAAATCATTTTAATGATTTCATGCATTTTGTGATTTAAATTGCAATGCCTTTATATAAAAGTAGAGAGAAAGTTCTCAAATTCCCCTCTTATGATTTTCCTTATATAATATCATTCATTTCAATGTATTTTTTACTCTAGATATGGAACCAATGGATATAATTATTTATATGGATTGATTGATTATTATTAATTCCATGATCGACTAGAACCCAAATGAATGAAACTGTCCATGATAATATAAACAAAAACAAGACAAACTAAATCTAATGGAAACTTCCCAAATAGACTTGTATTGAAAAAAAATAAACTAATATGAAACTCGAGCAAAACTAATTATATACCATTTATAGGAAGATAAATTGTTAATTAATAGGAATGTACTTTTTGATAGTATCATTTTGAAACATGGATTTATTCCCCCTTGCTTGCAGGAACATGATTTGACCCATGTGGCATTGGGGTTATTATATGTTGGGCGATGACATGTATAGTCATAAGAGATAGGTATGTTTTACTTTAGTTTTTATTTTATTTTCTTTATCGCATTGTCCACTTAAGTCTTTTGTAGGTTTCTATCGACATGGAGTAGTTATATTCTTTAAAGGAGGCCAAAAGGTGTTCAGATTGTTTCAGTCTGCCGACTTTGATCCGAGGTAAGATTCTATGATTATTACTTGTCTCGCACCTCATATATTTTAGGTATTTCAATGTTTTTGACTCCATATTATGTTTTCGGTAGGGCGTTGGATCGTTTTGTGTTGGTTCGGGTGGATTTGGTTCTCCACTACCAATCGAGGTAAGATTTTAATGATGTTGGTTGGTTTTTCACTGGTTATGTGGGGTCCTTTATGTGTTTTAAGGTTCTTAATATTTTTTTTATAGTGCATTGATCCCAACTAGTTTGTTTCGAGTAACCAAGTCAAGGGTGAATCGCCTGTGTGGGCATAGATAAGTAAGTATATGTATATGGGTTCCCCTGTTACGTATATAGTCAACCATGGAAATGATTATACACATATGGGGCTAGGTTTTCCCTTGTATATATATAAAAAAAGAATACGCATGTGATTGGAGCCTGGTATATACATATAAGCATATGTGTAAGGATCCCCTTTCACATGTTCATGGTCATGCATGCGTGTGAATAGGGGATAGGTGTCCTTGCATGTGTGTGAAGGTGAATATACCCAATGGGGGAGCAACAACATTTAGTTAGAAAGCTCCAAGAGCCGAAGTGGACAGCTTGGTTCCATCTGGAGGTAGAGTCCCACTCATTTCCTCTTTAATTTAAGAATTCTTTAAATTGAATTTAGCTTCTTTCTTAATTCTGCTTAATTATATTGAATTTTTTATCTTGAATAAGTTTTCTTTAATATAATTGTATCATTTGATAAATAAATTCATGTTTTTATTATAAAACCACTTTTAAAAACAACGAATATAAAATATATATCTTTATCATACCACAATCCCGAATCAAGAGTCTTTTTTTTATAACATAATATCGGTTTCTATAATGTGAAGGACAAATACATAGAATTTATTTGGAATCCTGGTCAAAAGATGCTGCCCCACAGATGTTGCTGGACCGAGCCAACATCTGGAGGTCACGCCACGGTCACGCCGTAATTTGGCTCTTCTCCAGGACGACACCTCACAGTAGTTCGATGTCTTGTTTGAATTCGATGTATGATACCTAGATAGAGTTTTAGATACATTAAACACCCATAGTTAATGGGGAGGGAGGCGACGACCGGGTTTTTTCCCCGCTTCCTCCCACTCCCTTCGCTCCTGGCTGGAAGATGCTTCCCCGCAGAAGTCGCTGGACCGGGCCAACATGCCGCGGTCATGTTGTGGTCATGCCGCCGTCACGCCGGGGTCACGCCGCGGTCACGCCACGGTCAAGCCGCAGTCACTTTGAGGTCACGCCACGGTCACACTGCGGTCATGCCGCAGTCACTCCGTGATCACGCCACGGTCATGCTGTGATTTGGCCCTTCTCCAAGACGACACCTCGCGACGGTTCGTAGTCCTGTCAGAATTCGATGTATGATACCTAGATAGATCTTTAGATACATTACCCACCCATAGTTAATGAGGAGGGAGGCGATGAACAGAATGTTTCCCCACTTACTCCTGCTCCATTCGCTCCTGGCTGGAAGATGCTTCCCTACAGATGTCGCTGGATCGGGCCAACATGCCGCAGTCATGCCGCGGTCACGCCGCGGTGACGCTGCTATAATGCTGTGATTTGGCCCTGCTCTAGGACAATAACCCGTAGTGGTTCACAGTCCTGTCAAAATTCGATGTATGATACCTAGATAGAGTTTTAGATACATTACCCACCCTCCTTCCTGGACCCCAGACATCCCCCCCTCCTCCCTGGACCCTAGACAGCCCCCCCAACCCTACTCCCGGGACACCGGATCCCAATCTATGCTCTATTCAAGATTTACACTAAATCCCAACAGAAAAGGGGGCTTTACCACTTCAGAAGAAGATGAGAGAAGAGTGAAAACCCTAATAAAAAAGAGGAAGCAAGAGAGGATTAGACTCACCCGGATCATCAATCCGCACTTGACGGCACTCAAAATGCCCAAGTGGCATGTACAAGTCAACCCCGCCACAAGCCGAGGCACGGTGTGGATGGTACCTCTCAAAGTGTCTCACTTTTATTTGAAATGGACAACATTTTAAATGAAAACAACAACTAACATATGTGAAACTGACCAAATGGATTCAGATTGTGTTGACACCCCACCCCCGTTGATAGCTCCTCACCCCTGGACACCCCCACCCCCATGGACAACCCCTCACCCCTGGACACCCCACCCCCAGGACACCCCAACCCCTTGTATGTCATATTATATATGTGTTATATATAATTCAGAATTCTATATGAGACATAATTCATTTTGTATGTGTTATTGATTCTTTATTCAGAATTCATTACATAATTCATTCTACATGTACTCAATTTAGAATTAAATTATGAATTCTATATTGCATTGGGTAATTGGGTTCATATACATGGTTATAAAAACAGTTCACAAGTTCTTTATTTTTCAAACCGATTTCAGATTTCCTACAACCATGCTCTAAAATCATTTAGAGCGGTTCACAAGTTACAAAAATAGTTCACAAATTCCTAATTTTCTAAACATATTTCAGTTTTTCGGTTTTTTGTAAACAAATTCGAGATTTTGGCAATACAACACATTGATGAATTCACAGCTTATCCCTTTTAACAGCTCTTTCTAAATACATGCTTCCCTTTTAGATATCACTCCCCCAAAAGGTTAGACACATATCAAACTCTAAATTCACCTATCATTTCCAAAACCACACAATAGATGTATTGTTAAATTTTAAGAACCCACACTATGTGCTAACCTCAGTCAGTCTATCCTCTTTTGACTCAATCTCTGAGCACCCATCTCCATTCGTTGACCTGTTTCCACACCAATTCATTTCAATTCCTTCACTACCAAATGAATTACACAACCACCCAATCCCACCAACTGAAATCTATACCCGACCCGAGTGTAGTTCAAGAGTCAAATCCACTACTAACTCAAAACCACATTTGTTTCCTACTACAGGAAAGAAATCACCTCAGATACCCACACCTCATATTTCTTTCTGAAAACAACCGAATCACATTCCCACAATTGGATCAATCATTTACCCTAAATTATTTTCTATTTAAACACCCTATGAAAACCAATTTCACACATCGAGGATTCCTCACTAGAATCACAATGCCACCGCATCCAATCCAATCACAATGCCACCCCAAACAATCCAAATCCAGTTCCACAAACCTATGAGCCTTCTAGAACAAGGATTATATCTTTGCATAAAAAACAACACTCCCCACCATATAAGTTTCATCATCATAAACACACCCAAAAAACCTCAACCACTTTGTCGAACTCTGTGAGTGCCTCAACACATTACTATGTTAAATCCACTCTATACTAAGTGGTCATTCAACTAGAGTGGTGTTTCAATCATCCAAATCGACCATCAGATAACTAATCACATATAAATATAGTCAAAAAATTGAGACAACTAGATCAAAACATAGTTATAATTCCTAATCTATGATATCAAATGTGTCTCCTCCTTGGACTAGAGTCCTGACCAGAAACATACTCAAACCTCACGACCAAATTCCAACTAAACATGGGATGATCTAGCCTTCAAACCTCTATCCAAATATTTGATCTAGAATCATCGATAAACTCACATAAAACAAATAACATACCCTCTCCATGGTCCCTGGGATATTGTCCTCTAAAAACAACCACTATTGGCTCTCTTTGACCCACCTTAGTGCCAAACCAAAACACGGGGCTCCCATGGTCCACAATGTGACAATATAAATTGATTTCCAACTATAACGTCCTGAAATGCACCAAAAAGCATGACCCAAGTCATTAAAAAACCTCAAATGGGAAAAATTACACATTAACAACATACACCCTATGAGGGGAACCTCTAGTACATCTAAAGCACAAGACAAACCCAGTGCAGAAATTTCCCAAATGTCCCTAAATTGCCTCCAACTGATCATCAATCAACAATGTCTCCAACTGATAATCTATCAACAATGCACCCAGTGGGGTATATAAATGAAATGAATATCCAATGAATTATCAATGGTCCTGATGATAATAATAAATGTTTTACCTTACAAGGTCTCTATAGTACAAGATGGACCACTCCCCATGGGAATTAAGAATTAACAGCTATAGAAAACACTAGTCACTCAAGTAGTTACAGGCCCACTATGGAATCCTCATGAGTCCCTTTGATGCATATAAATATCTTAAGGAAATACAATCATAACTTCTATGCCACAACATCATCCCATCCTAATAGTTCAAATAGTTCCATTGCTAAAAAAGGAGGTAATCCTCAACTATTATAACCTTGAGAAATAGGTACCAACATGCCAGGATAAAACAAGATCTCTTCATATATACTACTTGATTATAATTTTTAGGATCTATATGAAAGAGCATTGAAAAAAATTTCTTAGATTTTACAATCCATTCCAACTAATGATCTCATAACCCTCACACATGATTTTCATCTCACAACCCAACCTGCTGGAGGATTCTAAATCCAATCCTTGATGAAATCCTGATAAATAATTATCTTAGTCCAAAACACCATAAATACCACCTTCAAACACAGAAAGTATTCCACCATGGAAATTTATATGAAAAACTGATCAAAATTGGATACTCATAAGTCGAATTCTGACTTCAGGGATAAAATAGGGTAAAACAACAAAAAGAAAAAAGTACCCAACCTGTACATTAGGTACATGATATGTAACCCAAAATGTACCCCCATTCCATGGGTCATAGACTGGTCAATTTGTACTTTTCCAAAGTACACATCATGTGTTCCAGTGTATGATTTTTACCCCCACCTGGGTATAATAACATACAAGGCCCCACTTAGCATAATAAATTCCCTACAACATGGAATGTATCACCCCATAAACAATATTTACCCCACATATGGTTCTTATGTATGTACCAGTCCATATAACCCCCCACATAAGGTCTACTAATGCTCAATGCTTATCCATGTACCTCACACTAGATACAGATTTATAAACTACATGGTCATCTGCCACTAGCAGACCCTGAATCAACACTACATTGCGTGTAACCCACCCCCTTGTATAAATATTTTAGTTCCCAAAACCCATCTTTCCCAAGTACGAATAACACATGATGTGTGTTCTCAAAACTACACATCATGCACATGAGTTCTCCAAAACTAAACCCCACAAAAATATCCCAAAACACCAAATTTCTCCAATGTATCCATAGATTTAATCCTGAATGGGTCACAAAAAACCCAAAAAATTAGATGAAAACGTAAAATTAACTACCATATGGGAATTGTTGGGGAGGTGGGGTGCTTGGGGGTGAGGTGGGGAGGAGGGGTCTGTGAAGGGGGGTTGGTGGGGAGGCGATGGGATGAGCAGGGGGTGGGGGTGGGGTGTAGGATGGTTAGGGGGGAGGGGGGTTGTGCAGGTGTGGGGGTGGCTATGTAGGTGGGGGGGCTGGGTAGATGGGGGAGGGGCTGGGAAAGGGGTTTGTGCAGGTGGGGGTGGTGGTTGTGCATGTGGGTGTTGGGGACTGGGAAGGTGGGGGAGGAGGTGGGATGTGCATGGGGTTAGGCTAGGCAGGGGGAGGGGGGCTGGGTAGGGGGCTGTGCAGGTGGGGTGTTGGCAGTGCAGGTGGGGTAGTGGGGGGGGGGGGGGGTTGGGCCAGTTGATGAGTATGGAGATGAAATTGTGTTCCCTAAACCCAATTAGGGAACTGAAAAATGATTTCTTAGGACCCAAGTATATCAGATAAGGAACATTAGTGGAAGAATCTATAATTCTAGCCATGTCCTTACATTGACTATAAATGTTTTAGAAACCGTGGAGGACACATTTAGTGAGTCTAGTATGAGAAGGAAAATCCCCATGCATAATCCAACCAGGTACAATTACTATGGAATGAAAAAAATGATATATCCATCATAGATCAAGATTTATATGGCATTATGTTGAGAAACATCAGACCCTTGTACTTGTATTTAATGATAAATGTTATCAATATTTGAAAGTATTACATTGACTATGATTTTTGAATTTAATACCATTCCAATGTTTACACATTCACATATGTGATATGATGAGGAAAATATAGAACCTTACACAAAGATACTACAACTCTGTATCTAATGCAAGAAATGTCCATAAGTCCAATTGATGCTCAGGTACAATTATAATATCCCCTCCCTATTTGATCAATAAGAAAACATTTTGTTGGTTCTTGGTCAATCTTCCACATCAATATCTGAACCATTCATGGGGAAGGGATGTGAGTAAGCCTTCAAAAATGAGATGATTATTTCTATGTGTTTCTTGTGTGATTTTTGTGTGATTGAAGGTGATTGATGTGTGTTTTTGTGAGTTTTCTATGTGTGTAGTGTGTTTTGTGTGTTTGTAGGTTGCAGTGTTCCTAAACCCACAAAATGAGTGTTTTTTTGTGATTGTAGTGTATTTTTTTGAGATAGCACGTTTTTAACACAGATTGCTGCCTGGAATTGATTGTAGGTTGTATCATTTTAAATTAATGGGGGTCTAAGCCAACAGTTTCAAAACCATTGGATTATACACATGTGTGCTGCTGCATTTTCCAATGGTTCAAAATTGTTGATGAATTTCCCAACGGTTCAAAACCGTTGGGTTATAACCCCCAATATGTTTATGCCAACGGTTCTAAAACCATTGGCATACCACTTTGTGCTGATTTTTCCAACGGTTCAGCTGAACTGTTGCAATACACATGATCCAATTATATTGCAATGGATCTTTATGAACCGTGGGCAGTTGAAATCTAAATATCCTTTTCCCAACAGTTCAACGTAAATAGTTGGTATAAGTATTTCTTGACACCTCACACACCAACGGTTCCTAAAACAGTTGGGATAAGATTTCCCAATGGTTTGAGGGCCTTTCCCAATGGTTTAGAACTGTAGGGAAAACATGGATTCCTAGTAATGTATGGAGAAACCATAAGATGGAAGAGGAAACATGGGAAACAGAGGAACATATGATGAAGAACCACCCAAATGTTTTTGTGTGGTAGTATTATATAAATTCTGAGGATGAAATTATTTGATGGTGGGAAGAATGTAACACCCCACGCTTCCAAGGTACATTTCCCTTTTAATAATGCAATAGCTTGCATTGTACGCAACTTCATGATTCTAACTCACCGCGACCAATCAAACCAGCCATTATGAATAATAATACCCACATTTTGAAATTTTATAAAATTTATATATCAAAATGGACTTTATTTTTGGATTCAAAATATTGAAATTATCTGGGGTGATTTTTTGGTATTTTTATGAAAACATTCAATTTTTGATGAATAGTGAAAACACTAGGTTATTGTTTAAAATGAAATTTTATTTAAATCATTAATTATTTTATATAAATTTATTTTATTTCAAAATAGATACATAATACCTATATATGTTCATTGTAATTCATTGGAGTCATTTTGTAATAATATTAGACATATATTTTTTTTTAACTTTTCACCGTCTTTTACCCACCTCCTAAGAGAATTTGAAAATTCACATAAAACATAATTTTACAACTTTTGTGAGTGGATGTTTAAAAATCTAACAGACATAGTTGATATCAGTATAAAAATGTTTCTCAATAAGATGAAAATAATTTTGGGTGAATATTATCTTTTACTTTTATTTAACACGGTTAAAAGTAAATAGGGAAATAAAGGGTAAAATGATATAATTATTATCCTAACACATGTCCTAATTCTATTGGATACGTGTAATTCGACCAAAAACAAACTTAGGAATAAAATATGATCCTTTAGGTCCACTTGGATTTGAATAAGACATTTATTATTATTTTAATTAAAGAAGAGTTATAAGAGTTAAAATCAATGTTTAGTAACTAATCCATTTTTAATATAGGGTTATATATAAGATAAATTCAACTATAAATATTCAATAGATAGATAAAAATATTTACTACATAATTATATTGTATTTATTATTTTTAGACATTAAATAATGTAATTCATTTATGACAGAACGATGATGAAGAAATTACCTTAATAATGAAATATTAAAATAAATGATATTATAAATATCCAATTAAATGTAATTTGAGACTTTTGATTAAGTACCCTAATTTTCTAGGTTCATGTGAAATGTTTGGATTGAAAATATAAATTTATTTCGAAGTAATAATGTTGTTAGGGCTTTAACAAAAATAATTTATTAAATAATGTCAATATTGAAATAATTTTGTTTTTAAAACAAATATCACATTATTGGTTGATATAATATTCTTAAAAATCAAAGGATTAGAAAAATGGCCATAATAACATTATATATATAATTAATGAACCAATTAAGATTCTCATGGATGTTTATTGTTAGTTTATTAACCATATAATAAAAAAATACCAATAGGCATAGTAAATGTCAGACTAATTAACTAAGCATTAAATATAAAAGAAAAGGTTAATATGGTGACCCAAACCTATCTATGAACCTATTAGATGATTGGTTTTCTAACTATACCCACCTTATACTTGAAATAAATAATTTTGGACACATTAGAAACCAAAAATTATTTTATTATAAAATAATATTTTAATCTTTTCCTAAGGTGACCCTCACCCATCTTATAAAAGGCACTTCCCATTATCTTTATTTCACAACTCCAAATCCTATTGGATTGGGTAAACCATGAAAACATATCCTCCCAACATTACTCCCTTCATACAAGGGGCCTTCCTTTAGTCAGAAAGCCATCCTATGGAGCCCTTTTAATCAAATCAAATGTTAGAACCCGAAGAAGAGGTAAATATTTCATCACCACTTTCAAGTTATTTTCTTCATCCACTTCCTCTTTCTTGCTTGTTTACTTTATAAAATAGTAAATAAAGTATCTTTTATATAAAATGATGTTATTAAAAAAATTGTATATCTATATTAATTATTCTATCCATCCTATAAATTAAAAAGTCACCATACGTGCATATGTACGGATTACCGTCTCCACGTCGTGGTGTTGATTGTTATTCAAACACTTCATCATTTGGATGGGCATAATAATGAGTATAAATTAATTAAATAATAAATATAACATGATAATGATTCTTTATATATGATATACCATCCAATTATAAGTATAAGGTTGAATGATATATGTATAACGAATAATGATATAACATGTTCAGAAAAATGCGATGAATATAGGGAATACTACCCAAAGTGAAACCGTAACATAGAATTGTTAACAAGTGGGTAATATAAAGTAAAAATAAAACCATATATGATATTATTTATACGTATATTAATATTTTAAATATTTATATTAAACATATTGGTTTTATAAAATAATATTGTATGAGTACGAAGAGAGTTAAAACATGAGGTAAGGAGATTTCATCTCACTATATAATCATGTGTGATACATGCAATAATCACCACTCTTTCCTTCTATATGGTGTATATACAGACCATTATTTTTTATCTGTATATTATATATGAATTTATGGGTATTAAATTATGTATTTTATGAATATTCATTTGTGGGGTTTATGTTTTAAGAGTTACCATACCGGTGAATATTATTTATCCTAGTTTCCAGTCTTCGAGACCCATTGTGTGTTACATACCTAAACTCTTTTTTAATTTGAATAGAAATCAATTTTACATGTTAGATCATGAATCATATTTTTTTCATGATATTTTATTATTATTTTAATTTCATTTTCTTACATTGAGTGCATTATCCCATGTTTCCACATTATAAGATTTTATTGAGACAATCTCATCAATTTTTTGAGATTGTTTATGTTTATTCTTCCTTTGATGAAATATTTTGATCACCCTCTCAAGATTGATCATAAGTATACTTATCCACTATTTATTCAATATCCCCTCATCTGTTAGTACCACTTTTTCTTTTTTTCATACGTAATATATGGTTTTTATATAAAATCTAACTCTCTCTCTTTCTTCGGTTATAATTCTATTGTATTCGAAAACCAATGTTTTACAAATAAATTTTAAATTTTTTTACAAATGATACATTAATATAATTTTTAAAGAAAAATAATTTTAAAAACATTTTGGTTTTTAATGCTTCCATTATAATATTTCGAATCTATTTTCCAAGAAATGGTTTTCAACAAGTTTGATGTAAAAAATGTCATTTTTAAAATAAGAAAGGATATTTACCTAAAGAAGTTTTTTTAAAGATTCTTCTTAATTATTTAACATATAAGAAAATATCCATTGGTTATACTCTTGATTTTATGGGGAAATTATTCAATATTTCTATTAAAATTATTTCTCTTAATGAATTATATTTTGATGGAATTATGTTTATGAACCTCGTTTCTCTTTAACTGGTTATATTCTTTTAAAGCCTGCTTCTATTCATTGGTTATGTTTATCATGAAATGATTATGAAAAAATTATCCTTCCAGTAGTTATGATATGATTACATGTTTATTATACCCAATTCATTTCATGAGTTATGTGATGAGTATTTATGTTCCTATGCAACATTTATGAATGATTTCACTATGACATTTATGGGACATATATCTGCATCCAATGCAATCTGTTATGATTTATATGTCATTATATAGAATAAGATAGTATTGGGGATGAACATTGACTACTAAAATGGCCATGTGAGTGAACCATGACTACTAAGATGGTATGAGGTGTTAACTCATGCTACTAAGATGGCCATCATATTGAACGATGAAAACCAAGATGGTATGATGAATGAACCCATACAACCAATATGGTCTTATAAGTGATGCCTCAGATACAATGGAAATCATATTAATTATTATGTTCTTTCCATAATTCTGTATTTTTTCCTTTGTTATGATTTCATGTATTATGTTACTTCAATCATTATTATTCACGTATTATTTACTTCCAATATTTATTACATTATTCTTATTGTAATATTTGATATTCATGGTATGATGTTTTATTTTCATGATCAAGTTCTCATTCCCTTATGCCCATGTTTATGTTACATGTCTCCCGTATTTACCCTTAAATATGAGATCACCTATTTTTATGTTTCCTTTCCCCCATGATATGATGATAAGTTTTATTTTTGAGGTGTTTAAGAAGTTTTCTAGTCATGAACAACCCACTGTAATATTATGTAGCTCATTTATGTACCAGTGTTTTGGATTTCACGCATCTAAAATAACATGAACAATTACTGTTTCTGGGAATATATATATATAATGATTAAGTATTTTGAAATAGTTATGTAATAGTTACATATGAAAAGCGAGTTTCTAAGTATTTGGAATTATGAAAAATGTATAGTTAACCTTTAGAAGCTAAGATGAGAAAAGCATAGTGGTAACCTTAATGACATTTCTAAGGATAAGTATAATGATATAAAAGTGTATGAAAATGTACTAAAATTTTGGTGAAGGGTAGTGTGTGTGGTATCCTTGAAATAAACTAATAGTTGGGTAACATAAGTGTATTTATATACGGAATAGATTTATCTAGGGGTAACATCTCCGAAAATATGTTCTAGGCCATACTCAGGGTAATCTGGTACACTATAGTGGGCTTAGCTGCACACCTGGTTTGACACTCCTGGGAGATATTATTTGGGATTACAAAACTATTCAAGAATCAGTATGAAGTATTTAAATAAATATCAGATATTAATAAACTAGGATAAACATAATATGTCATAGATTAAAAAAGTTTTCATAAGTTAGACATCTAATACATGAGTTTTCATGATTATGTGATTCACTTTATGTTAACCATTCCTTACTCTATGATTCTGGTTTTAGTCAATGGATAGAACCTGAAGGAACCACATTAACGGTGATTTAGATGGAAAATGAAACATTTTTCCTCATATGAAATTAAATTTTATGGGGGTTTAAATTAAAAACCTCATTGTTACGCTCACATAACTTTCTCAATAAATGAATCATAGTAGACAACCAAATTAACTAAGAAGGGAACATAATTTTATTGAGTGTTTAATGAGGCAACATTAACCTTAATTTTGGGGGTCTTATGATTTACATATTGTTGAAAAATGAGTCATTAGAACTGAAAAAGATATTCTATATTCATCAATGTTCGGAGCATGAAAAATTCATTCTAGCAATTTATCAGTTAGTATGTGAAGAAGATCATTGGTAGAATATAATAAAAAAATAGGAGGCAATAATATAGTATTGAATCTATGGATTGGGAAAAGTTCAAGGACATATTTTTCAATAAGTTCTTTCCTTGAATTGTTCGTACCAATATAGAGAAAGAGTACATTTAGTTCAATAAATGGGATGAAGAATATCTTGGTACCTATGACGACAATTTTTCATGATTTGAATGGAAATATAAAAGAAATATCCTCCATACCAAATTTAATTTTGATACATTTTTCAATTTCATAATTCCAGGTCCTATAAGGGTGTTGTCTATGAGATTCTTTAGTATCTATGAAGAGATTTTTCATTATTCAATACAGGCTATAGTAGAAGTAAGAGTCACATAATAATATCATGGTTCTGACATGAAGAAGAAGATGAAGTTTAATGTAAAATCTAAAACCCATGAATAAATTAAGTTGATATTTCCATCATACTCTATGTGTGGTAAAAATAATCGAGGAAATTGTTTAAGGGGTATAATAAATGACATATGTGTAAAAAGGAACGTCACTGGGAAATTGGTCACCGAAGTGATGGGAAATAGTTATCTTAACATGCTCGTGGAGAAAAATCAAAACATAATGTACCTCCCCTGATTCAACACTACATGTGTATAAATAATGGGAATTATGAAAAAAACTACACAAATCCAAGGTCTGGTGATGATAATCAACGTTAGTACCCTCTTATGACAAGGGGCATGGGGAAATATCATGAAATCACAATTTCTGATGAGGTGTGTGATAACAACATGATGAAAAGTACACTTACCATCCATTCAAGAACTTTTACTGTAATATTTTATTCTAGATCTCATGTTTATTATTTTTCTCTAGTTGTGAAACCCCCAAATGGAATGATGATTGGATCTCATGTTTATGATTCCTCTCTGGTTGATGTTTATGGGACTGTTCTTACTAAAAATAATTTCACTCAACCTTTGGTCTATTTTTGATGTCATCTTAGGAATAGATTAGAATCATCTATATAAATCTAATAGTAAATTTCAAGAACGTAATGTTATGTTTGATATTTCAAATAGTACCATGATCATCCATCAATGTGTTGATAAGAATGAACAACCGATGGATATTACATCCAGTGTATCAGTATTAATTCCAATTAAAAGGGATGTTTATCTCAAATGGTTTGGTAGAAGTTCGACATTGAGGTTATGTATACTATTTCAGTTTTTTTGGATGTTACTGTGGAATATTTTTATAGACTTACCCCAAAAAATTGAGTTCTCAATATAACCTATATCTAATACACACTAATTTTAAATAATCTTTATAGAATGACCCCTATTGATTTGAATGAATTGATGATGCTAATCTAAGAAAAACATGATATGGGATTCGTTCTTCCATGTGTGCCACCTTTGGGTGCCCAGTTCTTTTTGTGAAAAATTAATATGGATTAATGCGACTATGTATTAATTATCAGAAGTTGAACAAGATCACAATCATGAACAAGAATCGTCTTCCCAATCTTGATGACTTGATTGATCAAATTCATGGATTCAATACTTTTCAAAGATCGAACGTCATTCTAGATTTCATCAAAAAGGATTAATAAAGATGATATACCAAATATGAAATTACACACAAGTTTTAGTCACTATGAAGATATTCTGATGCATTTTGGTCTTAATAATATGACTAATATTTTCATGGATTCAATTAATAGAATCTTTTGATATTACCTAGATATGTTTTGGTAGTCATTATAGAATATATTATATTATATTCTACGATAATGGATGAGCATATATATAACTTGAGAATTGTACTAAGGAACCTACATAAGGAGAATATTTATTAAATGTATTTAATGTGTTAATTATGGCTGTAAAAAGTTTCATTTTTTGGTCACATAATATCGAGAGAAGTTACAGTAGTAGATCCATTAATGACATATCCTATTGAATAGTATCCCCAAAAACCAAGGAGAATGTGATCCATAGATTTCTTGGTTTAGATGGATAATATCAATGGTTTGTGGAGAATATAGTATGAATATCTAATCCTATTACCAAGTTAAATTGGAATGGGGTAATATTCCTCTGTTCAGATGATTGGGAGAAATATTTTAGGGAACTAAAAAGAATTTTGGTCAGTGAACTTGTTATTATGTTATGTTTTAGTAGATAAGGGTTTATATTATTTAGTGATGTATCCAAGAAGGGGTTAGGATGTATTCTATTGTAGAATAACATGGTATAGATAATTCCTAATGATATTTGAATTTTATTGAGAAAAATTACAGAACTCATGATTTCAAGTAAGTAGTGCTAATTTTTGAATTAAAGATATGGATGAATTATCTTTATGGAGAAAAGTTTGATATATATACCAATAAGATATTCACCAAAAATTATTTGAATATGAACTAGAGAATATAGTTAGGGTTGATAAAATATTTTTTCCGTCTAATACATCACCACCCCAGGAGAGTGGACAGGGTGGAAAATGATTCATTTTGGAAGGATCATGCTAGATTATTAATTATGGGGATCCAAAAATATCTTATATTTCTATATTTTTAACAGATAGATCTAGAAATAATGATGGAAGGGGGAAAATATTATCTTTATCAAATGAATGATCAAACCTATATCCAAGTAATAATTATGGATTCACATAAAAAAGATGTATAACTACAAAATAATGTAAGATAATTTCCTAATTTTAACCTTGATCTGGGTAGTATGATAAGGATCAGGAACTGTTTGTGTGTTCTATCCATACAAGATTTGAATAAAGGTCTATTTGAGGAACCTTAAAGTTCTTCACACACTATTAATTCTGAATGTACAAAGTTGTATATGGTATTTAAAGAATAGTTCTGGTGGGATGACATATAGAAAGATATCATAGAGTTTTTACCTCAATATTTTTTATTTCATCAAGTCAAGGATGAAATAAAAATGTCTAAAGGGATGATGCATACATTAGCCATACCCTAAAATGAATGGGAGAAAATCCCTATGGTTTTTTTGTGGGAATACCCAAATCCTATTAAGGGTTTGACTCTATAAGGGTAGTAGTTGATTGCTATAGTAAGTTAGCAAACATAATTTATATTATAGAAGATTTCTCTTTGGATAATCTTTAGAGGATATATATTAAGGAAGTGGTAAGGATCCATGGAGTACAAAATTATATTGTATCAGATCATTATATATGTTTTACATCAACATTCTAGTGAATTATTCATGAATCACCTGATATAGAATTGTGTTTCAGTACTTATAATTATCCATAGATAGATGGTGAGTCTGAAATAACAATTCAAACCCCAGAGGACATACTAGGATAATGTTTGTTAGATTTAAAAGGTGGTTGGGATACATACATTCTTCTAGTTGAGCTTTCTAACAACAATATATTTCACATAAGAATACATATAGAAATGTATTAAGCCCTCTATGGGAATAAATGTTGACCTGCAACATGTTGGGATGAGGATAGAGAAATAAAGATATTAGGACTTGATATCAGTGATGAAATGGTTAAGAATGTTAGAACCATTCATCATCATATCAAGAAAACTAAAATATGGAAGAAATGATTTGATGATACTATAAACATGATCTAGAATTTGAAGTTTTTGAAAAGGGTTTTCTATGAATCTCACCCTTGAAGAATTTTATGTGATTCATAGTAAATGAAAATCTAATCCATTGGTATATTGATCCTCTTTTGATTCTTGATCATATCCAGATAATAAACTATCACTTGGTAATTCCTCTAAATAAATCTAAAGTAAATGATGTGTTCTATGTATCTCTCATGAGGAACCAAATAACCTAACCTTAATCTGAACTAAACTAAGATGTCATACTATTGGAGCATGATCTTTCTTATGAGGTACAACATGTTGAAATTTTTTACCGATCACAGAAAGTTCTATGAAATAATACCACTCACTTAGACAAGGTTTTGTGAAGAAATAAATAGTTAGAAGAATCTACATGGGTACATGATCATATTATTAAATATAAGAATCCTTATTTTTTACCTGTGTGATTAATTTCGAGGGATAAATTCAATTTATGGGGGGTAGAATGTAACACCCCGAGTTTTTATTGAACAATTTTTTAGAATTTTTTTTATTTTATCTTGGAATAAATAAAGGCAAACATTCCATTCACATGGAACCAAATAGGCATACAATACACACAACACCAACTTGTCTTATGTTACCCGCAATACTGTCTTGGTTTACATTACACACAACAATGATTTTTCAATAAAACACATTTTAATATTTATTATTAGTTAAATTAGATAATTATAACCTATCTATTAAAAATATTTATAATAATATTAATAACAAAATTTATAATATAGTGTATAAATTTTTTATAAATAAAACATATGGATAATAATGTATATGATTTTTGGAAATACCATTCTATGTTTAAAAATATTGTTTTCTTGAATGAATATATTTTAATGTCCATTAGCAGAATATAATTAAATTATGTTTTGAAAATTTGTGAAATTTAATTTGATAAAATAAATTTAATTTTTTAAATAACAATTCGTTAATTAGCATATTTTTAATTTTATTGATTTTCGGACAAACATCATTTTTTGATGAATATTGGGAATACCCGATTTTAATTCAAATCTTATTTTTTATATAATATAATTATAATAATAATTTATATTTTTAATTGGGTAAATATTTTATTTTGATAATATTTTTATCAATTAATCCAATTTTGGTCATCGTAACCACATTCATATTGAAATTTCATATAAAACGTTTGCATGCTTTTGATCATTTTTACATTAAAACCAATCATTGTAAACCCGACTGTGAGATTAATTTTAAATTCATCTATTAACCCAATATGATTATAATTTTCAAAAATTGATTCCATATTTGGAATCGACCTAATATATAATTTATAATAAGGTCAAAAATGTTTTTTATAGGAAAATTATTAATGAAAAGTGATTAAAATTAATTACATCATTTTTGAGAAAAATTACGTTCATAATGATTTTAACAAAAACATTTAGACATAAAATCACCTAGAAAAATGTCCAAAACCACTGAGACGGCCATTATTAGAACATAAACATAACATTATTGAGTTTTTTTGGTTTGGTATTACGTTATTATGGTAAAAATGTGGTTACAAATTACTTATTTTTAAAAATACCATGTGTGTCCTTTCTCTTCCCTATAAAAGGACACCACCTGTACCCACTCTCTCAGACCTCTCAACCCCCTTAGATCACTCAAAATCAGATAAAAAAATATCCCATAATAAATTCCTTCCTCATAGAATACTTCCCCATGGCATAATTAATCAATAAGAATCCTTTTGGTACAAACTTGAAGAAGTTACTCGATTAAGGGATAACAACTTCTCTCAAACTATTTCCATTTATTTTCCATCTCTAACCCATATAATACATTTATTATATTATTTTATAAAAAATGTATCATAAATATTTTTGGATTTTTTCCTTCTAAGGTTTTTTCCTGAATTTACACACACCTCCATGTAATGGAAATCGAACATACTATTTAAATTTACAACGAACTACCGCCTCACTAAATAATGATTATCCTTTAACGCCTATCATGAAGTAAATTATGATAAAAACTATATTTATATAGGTTATATATTATATTTTTTATTTATTTATGTTTCTATATTCCTTTTAAAACCCACATCTTTTTTAACTTCCATTTGGGGTAATAACGATAATTTCATTTGAGGAAGTGTGTACTACCGCCCCTTCAAAGCGATGTGATTCATTCACATACTACATGGAATTTATTATGTATGGGATTTGAAAAATATAGGATATATATAAAATTATAAGAATACTATACTTATATTCTATACATATAAACTTTTATATCATTTTCATTATTTCATTAAATGTGATAAATAAAAGGGAAACAACGTTCATGCGTACATACTGCTTACCATATCAATGAATGGTGTATTCTATTTCATACATATTTATGATATAGATTATTATAGTATTAATATTTCAGATATGAATGAAATTTACATTATGTAATCATGATATAATTATAATGTCCATGAATATAATAAATTAAGACACATGCGAAGAACGAAGAGAATATTACCCAAAGTGAAACCTTAACATATGATTGTTAACTAGTGGGTAATATAAAGTAATAATAAATCAATATATGATATTATTTATAATAATATACTTATTTAAATTAATTATAATAATCATATATTTGATATATAGGAATATTTTATGAGTATGAAGAGAGATATGAAATAGGCTAAGGGGATTTCATCTAAATTTTTATTCCCATGAGAAACATGCTATGTTCTCCACTCTTTCCTTTTAGTTGGTGTATGTAAAGACCATGATTTAAATTTATGTATTTTTGAAAAAAAAATTAGGTATGAACGTATTAATTTTCTAAACATATATTCATGGGTTTTATGTTCCAAAAGATACCAAATTAGTAAAAATGTGTAGTCACAATTTTTCATTTTTGAGACTCATGTTTAGTTACACACCTAATCTATTTTTTGAGGTTTTTATACATCAAATTTATATTTTATATAATTAATATACATATTTTAATGATATTCTAAGAATAATTTAATTCACGTTTCATTTATGTATTTCATGGTCCCATGTTACCTTATTGTAAGAGTTTATTGAGACAATATCATCACTTTTCTTGATTGTTTAAATTTATGCATCCTTTTATTAAATATTTTGGTCTATATTTCAAGAAAACTCATGAGATTATTTATAACCTATTTATTCAATATAACCTCATATTTTATTACTAAATTTTAAACTCTTTATTAGTTATGATAATGTTTTAATGTAAAATATGACCATCTTTCACTTTTCTGTCAGAACTCTATTGTATTAAAAAGCACATGTTTTTGAAATTGTTTTCATAAGATCATTGAAGAACGTTTTCATGGAATAAAGGATTTTTAATAAATCTTTTTATTTTCAATGCGCCATTTATAATTGTTCATTTCTATTTTTAATTAAATTTTTTTTAAAAAATGTAATTATATAAAAAACATTTTTCAATGAAGAAATGATATTTTCCTTATGAAATTACATAGATATCATTAAAAATTATTTTCCATATAAGATAAAATACATTGGTGTCACTCATTACATTAAGTAGAAATTATTAAATGTTTCCATTCATATACTGTCTTTGAATAGATTATGTTTTCTTGTAATGATGATTATGAAACCCCTTTCTCATTCACGATTTATGTGATTTTAAAACCCAATTCATTTCGCAGGTTATTTTTATGATGGAATGATTTTGAAACATATCACTTTCCAAATTTTATGATATGATTACATGTTTATAATACCCATTTCATTTCGTGAGTTATGAAATGACTATTTATTATATTGTGGAACATGTATGAATGATTCCACTATGACATGGTTGGGACCTATATCTCAAACAAATGCATTGGATAAATATTTATATATCTTGAGATAAACTATGATTGTCTTGGGAAAGAACCTTGACTACTAATATTGCCATTGGAGTGAACCATGACCACCAAAACTTTATTAGGAGTGAACTCTAGCTACAATGATTGACATGGGAGTAAACCACGAATACCATTATGGTATAGGGAGTGAACTGATACTACCAATATGATCGAATTAGTGATGACTTGGATACTCTGGAAGTCATATTATAGGATAATTAGTTTTCCACAATTAATTGTTTTATCCCTATGTTATGATTTTAAGGCTTATTCTCTTTATATCATTATGATTCATTTATTATGAACTATCAAGATTTTTCCACGTTTCTAGTTATTATATTTGATATAAAGAGTGTGATTTATATTATCAAGATTATGTTGTCAAACCCTTCTCCTCAAGATTATACTTATATGTCTCCCTTGTTTTCCCATATTGAGCTTCTAGGATCAAAAATTGTTTTGTTTCTTTTCCCCTAGGTTTTGATTATACATATTATATTAGAGGTTCCTAAGAAGGGTTCTCACCAAGAAGATCTTATTCTAATATTATGTGGTTAATTTTTGTACCAATTTATATGTTTATATGTTTCTAAATGTACTATACCATTTACGGTATTTGGATGTCTATTTGTATAATGGATTAGTATTCTGTAAAATTTAGGTAATGTTTATTTTTGATAAGATAGGGTCTATTTAAAGAGTTATGGATATGATATGCTGGTGTGTCCTATTATTTTGGTGATATTGATATTGAAATTTTAATTTACAATAAACCAATATTTAGAGAAGTTTTGAACCATGTTGTTATAAAATTTTGTTTGGTGTTTCCGTTGCGATTATTTGGAGTCATTTTCTATATTTTGTAAAATTGTATTCAAATCCTTGGAAGATGGATTATATAAAATTTTAGCATAAATGATAGTATTTATTGAAGTATATATGTGTCCCACATAGATATCTAAGAGGACCATGTGGTAATGTATAAGGTCCATGTGGTCATGTATTTGGACCATATAAGGCATTCATGGTAGTATTTGGTAAATACATGATCATAAAAAAAGTCAAAAGTTGGAGATTTTTCGAATTAAAATAAATTTTGTACATGATAGTCATTGGAGTTTTCTATGTTCATTCTAATATGGATCTTGGTCAAATAAAAAGTTACTAAGGTAGTGCACCTAGGATGTTAACAGAATCATATGGTTAATTTTTAACCAAGAACAGATAAAGTATTCAATATTAATGTGATGATCATGATGAATGTTTATTATGGGGCTCAAAATGAAGTGGGTATGTGAGGTATATATTACAATGGTTGAATTTTGATTCCATGGAGTATCTAATTTTCTTGTCAGACTTTCACATAAAATACCACAATATTAATTCATTGAGATTCAATGAAAATGTTAAGAAGCAACCAAAGGGTGATCATAATATCATCATGTTCAAGAATTTTATATGATTTTGGATCCATGTATTGTGTATATAGTAATTTATTCATGATATGAATTCATAAATAGAAGTATGAAAAATCAGTTCCTGTGAAACATTATATTATATTAGTATACATAGATCATACCCTAATATTTACTCATGGAGAATGATTTTTTTATGAAGGATGATAGCTAGGAAAATGGGTTTGGTTTGTGAAAAGGAATTATGGATGATGGTTCTCATAGAGGAGCTCTGTAAATGAAACATATGAGGGATATCCAGAAAATATATGATACAGTACAAAAGGGGGAGTACAATGTCACAAATGTGAGTACATGGAGTACTGTATAATTTGTGGTTACATTACATATGATATATTTGGGAAGATATTTTCATTAAATCATATCAATAATATCTATTAATGATTTAACGGTATGTTAGAGAGTAAAATTTTGGCTTTTTGTGATGAAAATTAGATTAATCTTTCATGATAATGTGTAACACCCGACCCCAGAATCCTAGAGCCAATGCCATTTTTAACTTTTCATGATTACAAGGAATACAATCCCAAAGGACTTACGATTATATATGTTTTTTAAATTTGGATTATGTACATGAAACCCATATTGCATTGCTAAATAGAAAATTAAACACAATTCATAATAATGACAAATAAATTGTATCCTTGAAAATCATTCCAATAAATCATCATCATTTCATTGGGAAATGAGAAAAATATGGCTGAGATAAAATATTTAGTAAGGTTAAAATAAATGGACGTAAAAATGAATCCATAAAAATAAAAAATATGTAATAGTAAATAATTTAACACACTTTCCATTTAATTAATGGATAAAGGATAAACAATATAGAAAATCAGGTAACTGCAACAAATTAAAGTTAACAAAAATATTAGAATAAAATATATCCAGAGATAATGTCAAAGTAAAAAATATAATGAAGAAATAATAACTGAATATTAACAAATGTAATGATTAATTACTAGACCTCACATCAATGTCACATGAAAACCTCTACTATCCAGACAAATCTCAATACAGTTCAAAATTATATCTAGAAACCATTATAATTTTTCAAATTGATTTTTATTATGAGAATATTTCAAGGAATCATGGGATATATAAAATAAGGGTCCCACCCATTAATTAAATTAAAATTCAGTCCTATTATTACGTAATCGATTAATTTAAAAAATGTTTTACTTATGAAATATTTATTTTGAATAAAAAATAGAAATTTATTATTATTTCCTCATATAATCTAATAATATTCGAGGAAAACACCATATGTAAAAATGATATATGTTTTAGTTAATAATAATAAAAACCACCCATAAATATGGATATTTTATAAAATTTCCAATGAAAATGATTACAACATGAGGATTTATTCAAGAGAAAGCAAACAACCTCAAAAGAGAAAGTGGTATTGCACAGATTACTTCTACAACTAGGAAATTTTAATGTTAAACCCCTTGTGAGAGATAATTTAATATGAAACAAAAAATAACATGAATTATGAGTGAAAAATGATATTAAATGATAAAGTTTGAATAATTTACATTATATTAGAGTGAATTGATACATAACAAAAAAATAAGTTTCAATGGAATTTAAATTGAGTTTAAATCCCTTACTATATTGAAACAATTGATTTATAATATATATGAAATAAATATCTTCAAATGAAAATCTAAAAAACATGAATATATATTTATTCATGATATAATATTCAATATCTATATCATATACACCATACAAAAGAAATGATTGGTGAAATGATGTCTGCCTTAGGGAAGAAAATGTGTGAAAATAATTCCTTACATTACGCTTCTTTTAGTTAAATGTTATCTAACCACCAGTATATTTTCTAAGAAACTAATTAATATAAAATAAATCCATATTAATTTATATTATATCATATATTTTCTTTTTATAATAAATTATAACTTTCAATTAATAATATTTTACCATTTTCATCATTTCGGGTGTTAATTTCCTTGTTTATCGAGAATGTTTTTACTTATTATTATTTTCATATTAATTATATATTAATTTCACCATATAAATAATTTGAAAATTTATCTTAAATATTATATATATTCAATAAATATTTATTTTAAAAAATCAATAATATTTGGATAGAGGGAAAGAAATGCCTCATTCATGCTGACGGTAGGTCGTATACATGCTTTGACACCGATTCATTTTCATTGTCAAATTAAGAGAATGAAAATTAAAATTTATATATGTATATTTTAATTAAAATATAATTTTTATATTTTATATTTAAAAAAATTATATTCAAATAATTCTTATTAAATTCCACATATATTGTGAACTTGTCACATCACTTTGAGGAGGAGGTAGTCCAAAAATCCACAAACTATGTTATTGTATTCTCTGAAAATAGAAACAAAAAATGTATGTGTTATATGAAACAGAAATATGCCTTAATAAAGGATAAATATAATTAATATAATATATAAACTATTAATCCATCATAATTACACACTTCAACTGTGTTAATGGAACAACATGCAACATTATTTTGTGAGGCAGTAGCCCGTCGAACACACGAATGATGATTTAAAATCCCATTTGATGGATGTGTATGAAATATTAGGTAGAAATATTAGTAAAAAATAATATGTATATATATTTTTTATATTGTTTTCATTATATAATAATGGTATAAAAATAATTTTAAATGTGGATATGTAAATGAAATAAAAGTGATCGTTGAAGAAATTTACCCCTTATTTGGGTAATTGCTTTTGGTTTATACCAAAATAATTACATGAATGTATTTTTTTTTCAAAGGTGGGGAATATATGAAGAGGTGAGGAATTATGGTAGCTTATTTTTTTAGGTTCTTGATGTGCCAAATGGTTTGATAGTTGTGAATAAGTGGGATGTTTGAGTGCGTTTTTATACTGTCGGAGGATTGACATTCTTGTAAATATAAAAATGAAAACACTATTCATAGGTATCACTTATTTTTTTTAGGTTCTTGATGTGCCAAATGGTTTGATAGTTGTGAATAAGTGGGATGTTTGAGTGCTTATTTATAGTGGGGGAGGATTGATATTCTTGTAAATATAAAAAGGAAAACACTATTCATAGGTATCACTTATTAAATTTTATTTAAATAATTAACCCCATTAGATAAAATTTATTATATGGTCTATATATATCATGAAAATAGATTTAAGAGACGTTTACATGTCATTTGAGTCATCAATTGTAATGTTTAGTCCATTGTTTAGATAATTTTACCTTAATCGATCTAACTAATTATAATGGGATTTAAAAATATTTAAGGTGAAAAACGAATTTAAAAAAAATATAAATTATAAATTATTATGATTAAATATATTTATTTCACATTCCCAAATTCCAATCATATAACGGACATAAATTAATTTAAAATTAATCCTTCATATGAGATGATAATTCTAGATTATAAAATAAAAAATTCAAAAGATTAAGATGTGTTTATATCAAATTTCATTGTCAATGTGATTAGAATGAACAAAATTGGATTAATTAATATAAATTTCTTAAAATTTTATATTAAAACCAATATAAAATATAATTTATCCTTATGAATAAATTATAATATAAATATTTTTTAAATTAAAATTCAGTATTTCATTCAGTAGTCATTAAAAAATTAAACCACTTAGAAAAATAAAAAAAATCACCGTAGAATAATTTGTATGTTTTTCTATCAGAAATGATGTTCATTTTTTCATTTGAAATTTATAAATGTTTGAGAAATCAGTTTTTAAATTGGTTCCCCCTTAAATGGCATTAATATTTTATTTATAAAAAATATTGGTTTTGATTTGAAAAATTATGTTTTTCTTACCTTATGCCTATAAAATATATTGGATGAATGTAAATTTTTTTATTGATTGTATAATATATATATATAATTAATATAATTAAATAAATTTAATTAATTTAATTTATCATGATAAATCTCCCGTGTAAGCATAAAACCCATCTTGTATAAAACATTTCTAATATATTCAATTGGGTTTTGATAATCCTTTCTATTTAGTTGTTAATCAATGAATTAAAATATATTTTTAAATATGACTTATTCCTATTTTTAACCATAGATTTAACATTTAGTTTTTATCTTATTATATTAAATAATAATATCATAATAATTTATTATGGTTTAGTAAAACTCGCTCTTCTGTGTAGTAAAAACTACTGAACAATGTCATTCATTCATTTAACAGAGGATAACATAGTGTATCATGCATTCAAATATATATAATATATATATCTAAAATATTTAATATATCATAAATTATTTAGAGGATATATTCATTTATAAACGTGGGGTTTCATTTCAAGAATATTATCAAATAAAAGTTTCTCATTAAGAATTTTTGAAGTGTTACATTATCCCTACTTTAAATAAATTGCATCCTAGAAATTTAAACTCAATATCATAAGTCTAGGGGTTGATATTTTATTTTTTCTATATCCCACTTCACGAGAATATTTATTAAAATATCCTCATAATATGATTTAATGAAAAGTAAATAGTTTAATTGGAATAAAATATAACAAAGACACTAGGTAGGATAATATTGGTGCTAAGTGGAGATATATGCAAGGTTCAAAATTGAAAATATTTATAGGGGTGGTTGAGGTGATTGATAAATAAAGTTAGTGATCAATTGATAGTTGAAAACCTGAAATCCATTAATCCATGATGAAATAAATGACCATTAGTTCATGAAAAATGAAGGTATTAGGATAACATTTTAGTTTTTTAATCCTTTTCATAATATTGATGAAATATTTTATTTACCAAGAATATAAGGAAATAAAATTACATGATATGTTTTTATTTCTTAAGAACACTTTAATATTTTTGTTTTTTCTTGAATCAAACTCTAATTCATCCCTTATTTCATGAAATAGATATCCAAAAATTAACTATGATTATTGAAGAACTAAAATACACTTTAACGGATTATAAATTCTATTATAGAAAGTTATTATATACCTATAACAATTTTCCATTACAAATATAGTAAATACATTGATATATAAATTTTTCCCATATTTCATCAATAAAATTTATTCAACAAATTGATTATCTTAGAAAAAAACACATTAACTAGGACATCATGTAGTCTACTATTAGGCCGAAACCCTTTATTGTACCTTGGTCATTAGATCATTCCCCAAGGCCTAATAGGTTTTCCTTTATATAGAAACATATAATTCCCAAAATACTTATAATTGAAATAATTAAAATTTATTCATTAATTACCATTTTTATTGGGTTTTCAATACAATATATTTTTATTTTTTAATGTATAATAATATAATTTGAATATTATTAAAATTTCATTAATGATCATATTAACACCAAATGTTATAGATACATTCAAACTCATGTATCTAAAACATAATATTTGTGTTCATTAAATACAATCTCTTCTAAAACAGATGATCATCTAATGAGCTATATTTCCCTAAATTTATTCAAAAATGCCATTAATCTTCATAGACTTCTATCATATTAAACCTACAAATAGTAGTTTATGACTGAGAAATTATAATCAAACAAAATATAATAATCATGTGATGGAATCCATAACTCTTAATATAAAAAAATACATTCGTTAATTTATTGTAATTATAAAATTATAACTTACTTTGGGTTCATTAAGAATTCATTTCCTAAATCTAGTTTCCAAGGATGGTAGTTATTTTACATTGATTCCAACTGTAACACCACAACCCTTGATGCCTGGAGGCAGCACCATACATTTTTAAAATGTCATGAATACAACTAATAAAATCCAAAAGTCTAGATTTTTTTTGATGTTTCCAAAAATCATATTACATTTCTAACACCCATATTACATTAGAAAATAATAAATAAAACATAATATTTAAAAGAGATTAATAAAATGAATCCTTGAATATCATTTCCATAATTCATCTTAATATTTTAGGTAAAGAGAAAAAAATAATGTTGATGTAAAATTATCATTAAGGGAAAGCATACAATACAGGAAATCAAGAAATAATAATAAAAAATATGGAAAGGTAAATAATTGAACATACCTTTGATTTAAACAAATCGATTCAACAGAATCAATATTGAAATGTATTTACCTAAAAAATATAAAATGTAATAAACTAACTGAAAATTAACTATATATACAGTTAATTTCAAATAAAAAATATATTGGATAAGGAATAATTGAATACAAATAATGGATATTCATAATTATGGAATGTAATTTTTTGGTCACATGAAAACCTATACCATCAAGACCTTTCACAAGATGGTTTAAAACTACATGTAGAAAGACATTTTATTTGGCCATTCAAATTTTATCATGACAATCAATCAATAAATTGAATGGAAATATAAAGTATTATCTCCACCCATCAATATAAGTACAAATAATTCCTCAAATATAGTAATTGATCTAATTAGTAAACAATAATCCCTTTCAAATATCCATATTGAATAAATAATTCAGATTTATCAATATTTTCCCAGATAATTATATAAATATCAAAGTAAAATAATTTTGTAAAAATGTTATAAGGTTTATGAAAATATAATATCGCACCCCATAATGAGGATATTTATTGAAATTTACAATTTAAAATGATTACAAAAAATTTATTATTTGAACAAAAAGTTAATAATCACAAAAGAAAGTGAGATTGCAAAGATAACTTTTACCACAAAGTAATTTTCATGCTAAATCCCATGGGAGACATAATTCGAAATGAAACATAAATTAACCTGAAGTATGAGTGAATCATTATATTAAAGAAAATTGGGAAATATATACAGCTTAATAATGTGAATAGGTGCATAACACTAAGAAAGTCTTAGTTGAATGTAAATTGAAATAAAATCCCATACTACATTGTAAATTTTAAATCATAATCCAAATGATGTTGGATCAATTATGTAGATATTTATGTCTATTATATGGAAGAATACAATAGGGGGGGTGAATTGTAGGATTAAAAACCTTTGAGTTTTAGCATTTCAGAGATTAGTTTAAATGATCTTAAACTAATACAAATACAAACACCCACAATTGTATTGAATATAAAAGGTTTCATGTAATGTAATACTAATGAAATGTAAAACAATTGTATTCAAGATGAACACAACAATCAGAGTAATATTAATATGAATGATTCTACCTTAAAGCATATAGAATCATTCAATACAATATGTAATAGAATGGATGTAATTGAAATAATTACAAATGTATAAGAGATAGAAAAGGAAACAAAAACAATTTCCTTTATAATACAATTAGAAGCGGAAATGTAAAAGAATTACAATTCTTTTAACCCAAAGAGAAGGTTTATCCATTCACCTATGATAAAATGTCTGTCTCACCAACACCTTGGTGAGCCCTCGATACGATGATCGGACTGTCTGTCTGCCTATCCCCGGCAGCCCTCGATACGATGATCAGAATGTTTGTCTACCTATCCTCGGCAGCCCTCGATATGATGATCGGTCTGTCCGTCTGCCTATCCCTACCATCCCTCAATTTTGTAGGTAATCAGAACCTCTATCTTTAAATTACTTGAAATCCCTCGATACGATGATCGAACGTGCAAGGAACACAACATGAGAGAAGTCACAACGTCTCTCTCTATAATCTTGATTGAAGCAAAGTATCACACTTTTTCTAAAATCTCTTTGTTGTCTGTTCTATCTCTCAGCTTCGAATGAACTCCTATTTATAGGCCTCAGGTTCCAATGGTCACATCTCCTCCAATGGTCATATTTCTCCGAAAAACTCAGAGGGACTTGGACACCTGGCATCATAACGGTCATATTGAAACAGAAAGCACGACATCGTTTTGATTAGCATGTAACTAACTCAACAACATGATATTGGTTAAAACAAGATATATGAATAAGATAATCATGAGTAATATTTAAATGAATCAAGTGTTTTTGACAAATTACCAAAACAAGTATGTAATGAATGATATGAGAAGCAGAGTCAATGCAATTTCCATACTCAGTACGATCAGCATTGTACGATTGGCATGGTCAGTACGATCTATATGATCAGTATGATATACATAGTCAGTACGATCAGCATGATCAGTACGATATGCATAGTCAGTACGATCAGCATGATCAGTACGATTATTATAGTCAGTAAGATACACATAGTCAGTACGATACGATTAAAAGAGTCAGTACGATACGATTAACAAGAGAGTTGTGATTTCCATAACAAAACATAGAAGTCAAAAGAGGAATTTTTACTCAACAATCTCCCCCTTTTTGGAAAGCACAAATCACAGAATAAAAACGAAAATAAATACTTATCTCCCCCTGAGTTATTGGAAACTCTTCTGAAAAAGAAATTGAATACAACTAACTCCTTCTTAGGTATGGACTTTCCTAAGTATTGTATTCGTAGATTTTTCTTTAAGAGAGTTGTAAAGTATTCTCCCCCTTAATAAAAACATTCTCTCTCTTTGTAAACATTCTCCCCCTTTGTGATTTACAAAAGGAAAGGGGTAAAACTTGAATTTTCTGAAAGAGTTAGAAAATAAACACAACTAAATGGATAAAAGAAATTTCATTACAAAAAACACTAAACTTGAGAATAAATACAAATCACTTGTTTTCTCTTTCCTTATCCTTTTTGATCAGCTCATGAATAACTGCCTTCATCTTTTTTATCTCCTTCTTGTCTTCAGAAATAGCATCACCCTGAGACCTAAGAAGGTCTTATTGATCGAAAAAGAGTTAATCTTGATTTCTGATTGTCTCTTCATGAACTTTGATTACTTCTTCAATAGAATCAATTCTATCTTGCAAATTCTTGTTATCTTTTGATAACCCAGAGTTCTATTTATTCAAGAGAACTATTTCATCTTTGAAAGATGAAACTTTCAAAAACTCAGCCTGAAAGGCATTCATTCTCTCCTACAAGTCTTTTACTAAGCGAACATCGGCTCGTTGGGAAGAAAAAAGTTTCAACCTTTCAACCTTTTAGAGGTTAGGATACAATTTAAGCATAAGTGAAATTACCATAATGGTTAGGATTTTAGAAAGTGTAATAATTATTTTTATAAAGTGAATGAGTTTAAGATAACATGAATAAGTATATCTTATTTATATGATTATTTTAATGATATACTCACACTGAAAATTTTGGTTATAGTAGATGGATGGATCTAGCAGGGACCAAAGTAATAGTGGATGTGAAGAAAACTATGACAGTTTTCTGAATGAGCAGCTGAATGATATGGGAGCTGCAATGATAACTCTTGTGGTTATTCTCAACCAACTATCTGGAGTCATGATTGACCACCTGAACCTTAGTGATTTTTATAAGACATCACATATGCGTGAAACAAATCCCTACGGTTGGTCAGGTAATAATCATAAAGGTAAGTATGTTCAAAAACCTATGTGTCAAAGATGTGGAATGAAACACATAAGAAAATTCTTCAAAGGGATAGAAAGACGCTTTAAATGTGGAAATGAAGGTCATATAGCAAGAACCTACCATGGAAAAAGGAAGCATCTAGTTGACTCTGGGAAAGGGAAAGAAATTATTTCTTAAGGATCAATTGACTGTTTTAAATGTGGTGAGAATGGTCATTATGAAAACACATTTCCTATGAAGATGTTTTTGGAATGGGATCACTCGTATCGTACAAATATTCATTTACCAATACATAATTCCATTCTGATTGAGGATGAAGAAACTGACAATGACCAATGAAAGGTATGGATTATTTCTTAACATATGTTTTCCTATTATTGAAATCTTAGGATAATATTCACGATTTGATTTTTAGGAAAGAGGTATTTCAGAATATGTTGGTAAAGAATGGTTAATGGATCATGAAGAACATTGAATGAGTAAGAGGTCAACATATAAGGGATACAAGAGTTATGGTAGATTTTAGGATAGTGAAATGCTTTAAAGTATTAAGTCTCCTTTGATGATGGGATTACATAAGAATACTTCTTATAGTATGTGTAACCCTGATGTTTGATATATGTAAACTTTATTCAAGAAATAATTATCTTCTCTTTTGTGGATATAGTTATAACTAACCATTTGGGTTTATATGATCCTTGAATTTGAGGCAATTACCGGATATACATTTTGGGATGCGAAACAAAAGTTATTAGATAACCTTTGTGGTTAAAATATGTTATGGTTAATTTTGATGAATTTATCTCTTTTGGGAATCTTAGGAAATTATATTGTTTTTCAAAAGGGGAAACACCTAAACTGTGTGAGAAACCGTCTCATCGGACGAAGCTATAGGAATCGAACCCACAAACAAAGTGCGACTAGTATTTATCACCTACCACTGGACTACATGAAGTCCTTGGTTAGTATGACTAATAATTTTTAGTTAGATGATATTATGAATTAGTAATAAGTTGATTTTGGGTTATCTATGGAAATGATTAACCTATCATGGAGGAAATATGATTAGGTTAATTACTTTTCAGTATGAGACTTTAAGAGTAACTAATGTTATTTGGAGATAAATGTTTAGATTTACCTTGGACGGCTATGTGATTAAATCCGTTAGAGATTTGGGTTTCAATATTAGTTTGGATTACTTTGAAGAATTATAAGGATACCTATTTATTTAATGGTATTTCTTGAACCTTGGGTTCTTTTTGTTGAATATTGGAGATTAAGAGTAGTATTTATTTTTATAAAGGATTATCATTTGGGTGATTATCTGATCTTATACAAAACATTGTGGTTTTAGTTAATATCTGAAGACATGGTAAATGTATAGTTCATCTTTTGTGGATTATGTGACTATCTCTAAGTTGATTATAACACTCTTAATGTGAAGAAAAAGTCATCCTGAATATTCTTCATTTGGAGGAAATATGAGTTTGTGTAAGAAATATAGTAAAAGATGAATGTCAACATGACATGTAAGTATATTTTCTTATGTATTTGGTTAAGCTCATAAATAAATTCCTCAATGAAAAGTAACTTTAAACAAAAACCATGTTCATTAACATTTCTTACTGGGGAATCAAATATAGTTCAACCCATCACAAGTTTGAGATTTTCGGGTGGTTAAAATTATCCTAAAAATGTTTCCTAACACTCTCCATCAGAACATGACCCTTTGTTTTCTCCTCCATATCCATGTTTTCATGGAATATTAATATGAGTTAACTCGGGTGACCTTTGTGCTTCTCTTTATTTCTTTTAAAGTGATATTTTTACTGACTCTTTTTCCGATGTGGGTCTTTAAATGAAGTTTCTGAGCACTTTTTTTAAATTGCGAGGACGCAATTCCCAAAAGGGGGAAGGATGTAACATCCCTGGTAAATAAAGAATTATACATATTTCATATTTATTAATATTTTGGAATAAAATATTAACTTTACTTTAAAAGTGTTTCTATGTTCGATAGCGTACCCGATACACAACAACGAGTTTCTTTGAAATCTTACGTTACACACTAATAATATAATATTATTATTTTAAATGGTAGTCAACTCCTAGCCTTTGTATTGGTAGTAATGAGAAAAACTAAATACAATATGATTATATATATTTGTTAAATGAATTTACATTTATCCAATAAAAGTTAGAGGCTTAAATTGTGAATGAATCTAATTTTATGCATAATTTACATAAAAAGGATGATTTATCGCCTTTTAATGGAGAACCCTATTTAAATATAGGTTTGTTCACTTTAATAAATTATAATTGACCAAATATAAATCTTTCCTTAGAATGGGGACATCAAAAATTACATCGTTTAAATTTTTGGAATTTTTCCGATAATGTTCATTTTTAATGAATAGTAAAAAATATTGTATTTTAATTAAAAATTTTCTGTTAATATATTTATTTATTTGGATAGATTATATTTTTAATTGGTTTTAATGTGAAATTAAAATATATTTTTACCATTTAATCAAATTTGGGTCATTATAATTAATTTCATACTGAAATTGGACATAAACAAGTAATAATCTTTCGGTAGGTATTGTTTCATAAAAACACGCTATTTATTTTGATAACGAGAATTTATTTTTAAATTAATTAATGGAACTTCTATTTTTTTAAATTGGACAAATAGACATCAATTTTGAATTCGTAATATCAAATAATTCTTAGGATGAATTTTTGGTATTTTTCTGAAAAACTTCAATTTTTGATGAATAGCGAAACCACTTTGTGGTAGTTAAAAAAACATACTTTTTCATTTAAATAAAATTTTACCACATCTGTTAATTGGATTTCTAAAATCCAACATACATGGTTGTTAACAATAAGTTAAATGTGGTTTATTAAGATGAAAATAAATTTTTTTGGTGAATAGTAACTTTTGACTTTTATTTCCCGCAGTTAAAGGTAAATAAGGTAATTCAACGTTAAAAGAATATTATAATAATTAAAAATTACCTTAACACTTGTTCAAACCTTATTGGTTCAGTCATTTACGACCATGAGCATCTTTGGGTCTATTTTGGGACCCCATTGAGTCACTTGGGTGTGATAAAGGCAATTTAGATTATTTAATTTAATGTGAAGACAAAATTGACATTAACAATAACATTTTAGTAATTAATTTTTATATGGTGTTATATAAGTTCTAGTTTCAACTAAAAATATTATTTGGAAATATAAAAATATTTCCTATATCATGGTAATTTTTTTATAGTATTTAGATTTAATATAAAATAAATTATTTATCACACAATAATGGTGCAATATTTACCTCATTAATAAACGATTCAAATAAATACGATTATAATTATTACAATATTATCAAAAAAAAGTACAATTCTGATTGATGATTTAATTTCGACCATGAATCATCTTAAATTCGAAATTTAATGATTTTTGGACAATTAGAAGCTGAATATCATTATACTAGAAAATAATATTTTCACATATTCCTAAAGAGCCCCTCCTCTCCCTTATAAAAGGAGACCACTTATAAACAATTCCTGACACCTCTCAAGCCACTTGGCTCATCCAAACTCTACGCAATTAAGCTCCCTAAATACATACCCTCCTCCTAGAAGCCTTACCTTAGACATAAGTAACATCATGAAGTCCTTTTTGTTCAAACCAAAGGAAGGTACCCAAATTAAAGGCAACTGTTTCTCTTAAATTGTATTCTTTTATTTTACTTCTCCAACCCCTAAAATCTTTTTATTACTTAATTTTGTAGCAACACAAGTATCCTCAATATAATAGGATGTTGTTATGATAAGGATTCGTTCTACACATACACACACCTCCATCTAATAGATGTTGAACATAATGTTTCTGTTGATGGAAAAGTAACGCCTCACGAAATGATGATTGATCAAATATCACTAAGAGCCTCTCATGGTGGCCATTATGATTTCACTGTATTTATATATGATATATATTATGTTTATGTTTTCTTTATGCTTCTGTATTTTCAATTTATATCATGCCTTTACGGTTTCCATAGTTGGTAAATACGATAATCTCATTTAAGGAAGCGCGGACTACCTCCCCCTCAAAGTGATGTGACTCGTTAATGCCTTATGTGGGATATATAAAAGATATATTTAATGATTTTATATATATTAGAATTATAATATACCTATGTATCATTATGTTTTAATCCTATTAAAATAAGTAATAGAAATGAATGTAGCATTCATGCGTACGTACGGCTTACCGCCTCCATGAACTGTGCATTTCATTTCTTACCTCTAAATGTTATGTACTATTATAAATACATGTATATACTTGATATATATTATATCTATGATATATAAATCATGAATATAATTCTTTATATAATTAACCTTTGAAAACATGAACAAAATTTATTATAAGAAGTCAATTTTTGACTCAAGTACCGAATATTGACAAAACGAACATTATTAACTTAAATGATTACATAATGTTTATAACATTGTAATTAGTGATATAAAAGGAATAGTAAACATGAGAAATGTTCTTAAAAAAGTAAAAATTAACTTTACTTTATTATTCAGGAGATTAAAGAATGATCGAGTCAAGTCGGACACGAGGTAAGGGGTCTGACCTCTCTCTTTCCTTTCATGTACTCTCTTTTATGTCATTTCATTTATGCTGCATGTTATTATGTTTGAGGATGTTGTTTTATATTAATAATTATGTAATTTGTATTTTCATATGATGATAGACCCATTCTTACTCTCATGAATTCATTTTATGAATTTTTAAGTGGCGTTGTTATGCTGCTGAATTTTTGTAAGGGATTTTCTTATCTCACTTTTAATTCCGTGATATTTCTATTATTAACCACTTATTCATTTCATGTGGTGTATTGTGTACTGAAATTTGATATATATTATCATAATTATCATTATATTCATGGTATTTTGTGATTTATATGGTGGTTATTAACTTTTGTTCATACGACTCAGTTGATTACAACGTGGTAAAGGGTTTCGTCTCACTTTTTATTCTTGTGAGATTCATGCTATATTTTACACTATTTCCTTTTGTGTGGTTTATGTACTTACCATGATTGTAATCTTTATGTAATATAATTTCATTTATGATTATTTACATCTTCATAGTATGATCCTTATTTCATGTGGCGTATGTTTTGTAAGTTACCAATTCGGTAGGGGAACTATTCACCCCCCTCTTTATAGAAGGCTTATTTTTGTTATGTATTTTAATTTACATCTTATTATGTTGGGATATGTTCTTCTATATAATTATTGAAGTAAAATTTATATCCAAGTGATTATATTCCCTTTTTTATATCATCAACTTATCTTCTGAATTTTAATGTGACGCCATTAGGCTGTCGAAGTTTTACAAGGGAACCTCTTAACCCAATTTCAATTCATTGGGTTCAACTTGTACACTATCTAATATGTCATCCAATGAATATGTTTGAATGACCTATGATTGTTTTACACTTAATATCTACTTATATTTTGTGTATTTAAATTCTTCACACGTAGTTACGTGATTGATTTATCCTTAATTTAAGGATACCATTTTTATAAGGTATTTCATCTCAATTTACATTTCCATTGAGAATTCAATATTTTTATGCACCAATTCACTCTAATATGGTGTATATATTGAACATTGATATATTATATCATTAATCCCTTTATTCTCATGATATTATAATGTTCTTATTAGATGTTATTTCCCAATTATTTGTATTCAAGCGTACGCCTTTTTGTTAAAAAACTCTTTAACTAAAATATCTTTTTAAACGATTTAAAGATTTATTCTAATAAATATTTCTCATTAATTTCCATGTTTTCAAAATGGATTTTAGGATTTCTTTATATGGTAATTAATGTTTTCAAATGATAATTCATTTAAAAGAATCAAATTGGTATGTGAAACTTTGATTCAAAAATCTCTTTTTAAAAAGGTTTTGAAAATGATTCGATAAAACATTGTTTATTTCAATATCTTGATTTCATATATTTGAATGTAGAAATTTTATATTTCCTTTATACATGTGTAATATGTTATAATTATGTTATGGTTATTGGTAATTGTTTACGTATATGGGTGGTTTTGTGATAAACCTAGGGCGAGTGAGCCCTAGATAGCTCTCTAATGCATTGGTTAAGGTGACAGAGGTAAACGTGATGTTTCTCCTAAGAGATTTAGGGAATATACTGTGATGGGATTTCCAAGTGTAACTCCCTATGTAGCTATGATAGCTACAATGTATGTTTGATATGGATTCTATATGTATCCTTAATTATTTGTGATTTTTGTGTGTTATTCATAAATCCTATGATTTCATAAGGAATGTTATGCTAGAAAAGTATGGTTTCATGGATTTGTATTTATTTTTGGGATAATTTTTTCCTTCCTTATTTTATAACCCTTTATGAGATTTTAATTCTCATCCCATGTTTTTGAAATGTTTTCCACAAAACGTAAATATGAATAGGTTCATGGATGGGATCAAGGAAAAGTCATGTTGAATAAAACATGGAAGTAGACATGTGTCTGTTTAAGAGTTTTTATTTTATGAAAAAATGGATACTGACTAGAAGTGTCTACTTGTAAAATTCAAGTTGTTATTTAATATTTATGGCATAATTCTCTATAACTCTAAACCTGAAAAGATCCCCAATGTAAATTATTCATTTAATTCAAGATTATGTAATGTTTAAGGCTGGGTCCTTATAATTTCTGTTTGACTTTCATTTTTGTATACACTACATGATTCATTTTTGTGGTTTTTATACCTCCGATTTGTGTATTTTATGTGTATTATTTTGAATATTTTGTTATATTCATATATATATGAATTTATTTCATTTATGTGGAATATAATTCTACTTATTATAATGTGTTAAGTGATTATTTGACAATTTCCTCAATAATATTGATTATTTATCTTTTAAATCATAGTTGTGAATATTTAACTTTCACATCCATGTTTTTAAAAAAATGAATTTGTAATATTATTCTGATGAATATTTAATTTTATTTTTACACATGATCAAAATTTTATGAAATGGTTTTGAAATAGTATTTTTGTCATTTTATGGAGAAGGATTTTTGTGACATGTTAGGAAACAATATATGGGAGAATGTATTTTCAATTATAAAACATTATTGGAATATACCTAAATCATGAAGCCTTAATGATTTGATGTTTTATTTTCATAGTTATAAGGTTATTTTAAAATTAAATGTTTTATTTTAAAATTTTGTGGATTTTTAATAAAATAAAATGTTTCAAAAGAAGAAAAGATTACTTCCTCAATAATTATTTACAAGTTATATGTAAAAATTATTTTACATTTAGGAAAACATTATTGATGTTTATTATGTTTTACTAGTGACATGATCTAATGATACCATTCTGATTCTATCTCCAATTTTTTTTCATTATGATGAATTGTTATTTACGAATCCTATATCTTTTATATGAGGTATTTTATGAGGATTATATAATGTAACCCATTTATTTTTATAGTTTCTGATACAATGAATGATATTTTTTATAATTGAACACAATTTTATAGTTTTCATCATGTGGTGGATTGGAACTATATCTCCATCCAATTCATTAGGTAAAGATTTATATCTTGGGGAATAGACATGACTAAAATGGTAAGTTAACTCTATTTAGAAATATAAGATAGAAACATGAGTAGAATTGATTCCGTAATACATGAATAGAACTTGAGTATAATCGGTGTTATAATACAAGACTGTAATATGAGTAATATAAATTTTGTAGAATAATGCTATAAGGAGTAGTGAAATCATCTCAGTGTGTGACCTTGTCTTCTATGATGGTCTTTTTATTGATCCTTGAATAATATTAAAATGATTTTCTATGAATATGTTTTTTCCAAAAAAAAAATTGGTTTTTATGTTATGGAATATGTTCTATTATTCTTTATAAACTCTAAGGATTAATCACATGACATGATATCCTGAATCTGTGTTAGGAAGATACAATTTTCAAATGTTTTCATTATTTTCTTGTGTCTTGTAGTTATGATATGATATATTTCTCTCTTTTTTACCCGTACTGAGCATATGAGATAATCAATATCTTATGTATTATTTTCCCAAGGTTATAAAAAAATTTTAGGTAGTGGTAATAAAAGAGAAGTGATTTTTGAGAAAAATTAAAGATCATTCACAAGACTTGAAGTTATTCTTACATGTTTCCAAAGGAACTAAAATATTTTTTTACTCTATAATATCTTTTTCTAATGTAAATAATATTCATCTAAAAATAATTAATATCCATGTATAAAATAATAGGTTTCTATAGTTGGTATCAGAGAAAAGGACTTGTTAAAAATTGGAAACTGGGATTATAAAATTTAGTAACATCCACAAGGATATGTGTATGTATAGGTTGTAAACTTATTATTTTGGAAACTATAATGGATATGCTTTTATTAAACATAATATGTTATATATAGGATGTAATTTCCATTGATTATGTATTTTTCCACTATTAATAGTGGTACCAACATTATAATTTTGGTTTTAGTCAATGAGTAGAACCTAGAAAAACCATGTTTGGAAATGTATTGATGTTTCTCCTGGGAAACAGATGTTATGGAAGATGAAATTAAAAACCATGTTTCTATGACCAGACAGCCATATGAAGCCATGAATCCTATTAGGATTCCATATGAAAAAATTGGGGAACACCATTATATCAATTCTTTAATAAGGAAATGTCCAACTTAATTTAGGGGATCAACTGAAATTATATTTGATGAAAAATATATGTATACACCTTAAAAAATATTTTCTATTTTACTTTTTTTCAAAATATTAAATATTTTAGTGGGGATATTATCTCTTAGAAGGAGAGTTTAATAAGTGGTGAAATGTTATCAATAATATGTGGAAATAAGATAAAATTGAGTCCATGGATTGGTATGAGTTCAATGACTTATTTTCCAGTATGCACATTCCCTATATTCTTCTTAAAAAGGGAGATTTATGTTTCCAATATATCTCATGTTTACAATAAAAAAGGATAGAAAACATATAAATATATAGAAACAATTGAGAGAAGAATTCTAGATTTACTTAATGCTCAATGTGTGGAAATAATCATGGTGGATGTTTCATAAAGGGGACAGATAAATCATGGGTGGAAAGGTATGTTATCTTGAAAGATTATACTAAAGTAATGTGAAGAATGTGGATAAAAATAAGAATTGAGATATGGCTGCATAGAATTCACCCCTCCATTTCAATTCTTCATGTTCATAGAAAATGAGATTTATTATAATAAGTGCACAAATATAAGGGTTAATGGTGATGATTATAGATATCTTAAGCCTCTTAATGCTAAAGAAAAACTAAAATCACAATAGATCACAATTGGTGATGTGGATTACAATAATGAATTGGCGAAATAATTGTGTTTTTATGTAATTGAAATCAGGAATATTTTTATAGAGTCACTTTTACAGTATTACAATGTAATGAAAGATCTATGAATTGTCCTACTATAGTTTTTCCTTAAGTATTTGATGTAATATGTTGAATAATACTACTAACCATGAAATATTTTTGAGGGGGTAAATTTATATTTTTAGATAACATAATATTTAGGGAGGTATAACAATTAATATGTGTTTGATGTTGGCATAATGAGATAAATAAATGTTTTATTGTGATAAAATAAATGGGATAATGTTAATGACATTGGCACTAATATGATGAAAAAATGGTTTATGATATGAAGGATTATTTTTATATAATTTTTAGATTTATTGTATGAGGAAAGTGTTAAATATTTACAGAAAGCATGTTTTCAATATGGTTTTATGGTAATTTAGGCTATTTAAATTCTTTTAGATAATACATGATAATATTCTTTCAATGTTTTGGTGTGTGACAATTCAGAGCTACGCCAAGTTGCATACGGAATTATTGACATGTCGATTTTGGAAATTTAGTGACCCTTTTTTAATTTTTTGTATTTTAATATTTTTAAGGATCATGAATGTAACCCTTTATGAAATTTTTTATTTTAAAATTTGGATGAGGTTTTAGTGATTAACGTACTGTCTCTCAATGTGACAGTTTAGGTATATTGGATTACTTGTGTTAACATTTTTTGTGATTTTAAGACTAATGGACTAACCTATCATTCTATGTATATCATTATCTATAAATTATTAAAGAATAAACAATTAATCTTCTTTTAAAGGAATAATATATGAAGTGTAAATTTATCAAGGAACAAATAAAAGATGAGATTATACTTATTAAATCCATTAATTATTTCTTCTCATAAAAATTTATCAACTTTAGGGAATGAATCCAAAAAATGATATCATATTACCTTCTTCTATGATGAATCAAATGTTCCTTAGATCATCATAGATTTATGTCTTTATGATTGTAAACATTATTCTAACAATATTCTTTGTCACTCCAATAAAACATGATAGTTATATTTCTCTTCAAAGTCTATGTTTCACTTTCCACCAATGTTCTTCAGTGTGGAACAATAGTTGTGAGTTACATTAGTTAACCATTCTATTTCAAATATTCTTTTCCCAAATGGATTTTGATTAATCTCTATAATGTGAGTTTCTATGAATTGCAAATTCAAGTATTAATCCTTTAATAACCCATATAAATATTTAGGGGGAAATTCTTTTTATGGGGGGGGGGGTATAATGTTACACAATGATATTTTTTTCCAAATATATTTTGAAATAATATGATTTTATTAAAATAATTAATTTCATAATACACCATGCTAAGATTGATCTACATGCAAGATCGACTTAGCTTTTGTTATACACAACACTAAATTCCTATGAAACATCATTTTTTATTATGATTATTTAAAATATTAAATTATAGAATACTCATTAGAATTTAATGTATAAAAATGATTAAAAAAATTAGAAAAAATCGTTTATACATGTAAATATAAGTATTTTACCAATTAAATATATATTAATGCACAAACCTTTTTGAAATAAAAGAATTATTTTCTTCTAAAAAACTATTTAAATGTGCATAAGTGTGTTAAAAAAATAAATAAAAAATAAATCTTGATTGATTATATTAATGATATTTATTTACAATATATTCAATCAAATGTTTATAATTTATTTTATGTTTTTCTAAAAAAATATATATGAACATATCAAATTTTATGCATAACAAAATTATTTCACTAAAAAGACAGTTATACAGCCTTTTGAGGGGCAATTTATTTGAAATCATGTTTTTGAAAATTTTATGAATTATATTGTTCAAATCATGTTTATTTATTTGTAATTAAGGTGAAAAATAAAATTATAAAAATAAAATTATAAAGAATATGTAATAGTAAGCATGGTAAATTTTTTTGAATTGTTATATTATATTTTTTGCTAATATTAATAGTAAGCATGGTAAATTTTGTTACCACGGTAAAGAGTAGAATATGTAATTAAGGTTAAAAAAATTATAAAGAATATATAATGAGTATAAAAGATGAAAAAATTTTGTTGGATGAATAAACACAAAATATAAACTCATAAGGATCAAAATATAGGTTTTAGAGGCAACTTTTCTATGAAAAGGAGATACAAAATACTTAAATCAATAAAAGACACACAATATAACATTGTTTGTCTTAAAAATACCTTATTTTTTAACATGGGGAGAAAGTATTTTATGGACGAATATTAAAGTAAAATTTTATGTTAATGAAAAAAATTTCATGATATAAATTTATTTTCGACTTTTTTGGCCACTTAGATAAGATTATAATATTTATAATATTTTTTAAAAAAAATTCAAAGATATCGCCATTGTGATTTAAAAACAATATCATTTTTAACATAAGGTTAATTAAAATATAATTTTTTTAAAAATATATTGTTATCAATTTTTAAGATTTAAATTCATCATGTTATTTTATATTTATATTATTGTGAAAAAAATTAGTATATCAAATAATTACACAATTATGATGTAGTATTTATTTTATTAATGGAAATATGAAATAAAAGTTATTAAAAATATAAAAATAAATATTTTTTGAGATAATTAATTTGATCAATGAATTATATTGATGATCATGAAACTATGAGGATATAATAAAATATTTTATTTCTATCTTAACTTGTTGTCTGGATGTTGTTAAATTTCCAAACACTAGAGAGTTTCAAAATTTACACTAATGATATTTTATGTAAATAATATTTTATTAAATTATCTAAAAATAATAAAACATATTAAAAAAATTATAATACCGTAAAAAATTATAATTTTTTTATATATTTACTAATTTAAATAACATTTGTAAAATTACAACATTTTAATATTAAAAATTGTGTTTCATAATTTAAAATTAAAATATGTTAACTAAGATTATACCAAAATGATATAGTCCAAAATAAAAGAAAAATATTTCTAAATTATATTTTTTGGTGATATTACAACCATATATAATCATATATTATAATAAATATATATTTTTTTGGATTGATATTGATTTTATTAGAAATTAATATTTTTTTTAATTCCAAAAATACCCATCGCCTCAATTATGATCCGGAACCCCCTACATAACTTCTTTAAGGTACATTAAGTCTTATAGACAGTCCAAAACCTGAAAAACATTTCTTTTTTATATTCCCTATATATATTCTAAAGGTGGTGTAATTTCCAAAATACCAAATCTAGATCTGTTTAGTGGAGATTTAATAGAGTAGTTTCATACAAGAGGTAATCACTCTAACCGATCGGTCTCTTTTTGTATTCTTCTATAACTCATCTAAACATATGATATATATCATAAAATAATAAATTAAGAATAATAAATGTTCCAAAATGTTCCAAAATGTTATTATGATTATGAAAATATCATTACATAACCTCTTTAATATCAAAAATGAAATTAAAGTATTGCTCATTCATACGTACTACTTTTCATATCCACATAGTGATACAATTAAATTACAATCACCAAATGTTAGGAATGTGGATTATGATGGGTTTAATGTTCATATATTAAATTTATTAATGAATTATAAAATTTAATAATAATATCAAATATTTCTTTTTTACTACCTAATCTTTTGAGAGCTTATAGCACCCCTAGTGCGTAAGCATGGCATACCATCTCCCCGATGCGATACGATTTGTTTTTCATCCATATCTCACATGGATTATAATAAATATGAATTTTATAAATATATATGGTATATATAAAATAATAATTATAATTCAATGATAATATATAACTTACTTTTTTTCTCATTTTAATATGAAATGAAAATGTTAACAACCTTCATACGTACATATGATGTAACGTCTCTTTGAATAATATATTTTATTTTCATGCTCTAAATTTTATTAATATCAATCAATAAACATATGAATAATATATTTGATAATTAAATAGTTTTTATAATCTTTTATATGATTAACTAATGATCTATATAAGAGGACCAAGGAAAAAAGGCCAAAACAAAAATGAAAACAAAAAGGTTATTACCAAAAACATAAATTCAATATAAAATTATTAATAATTGGGAAATATAAATCACTATGTAAATAATATATTGTATTATATATATTAATCATAAAATTATATTTATTTTACAAGAATTCTGGATACATACAATGAAATTCAAGACTTGTGGTAATGAATATTTGTCTCACTTTCATTTTTTTGGACACACACCTTATAAACTACATGGTTCATATGTGTTGTGTATATACTTCTCATGAGTGTGTTTTAGAATTATTATTCTGAATATTATTGAATTTTAATATGAATATAATTTTATATTGTTCATGGGGATTAGGATTCTATTAATTATAAAGTGATAAGTGGTTATTTTAAAATTTCATCAAATATAAGGATTGATTCACATTAAATAAAAATTATATAATATTTATCTTCCACATCCATGTTTTAAAAATAACATAAAAATTGTTCTAATATTCTCTTATGAATATTTAAATTTATTTTTATCCTTATTTTACTTTATATTAAAAGGATATAAAAGAACAATTTTTTTATTTTTCAGACAAGGTTCGTTATTACATTACCGACAAAAATATATGGAGGGAATGTTTTTTTAACTTATAAGAAATGAATGGAATATTAATTCATCGTGGAGACTTAATTATTTTATGTTTCCTTCAAAATATAAAAATATTATTTTCAAATAAATATAATATTTTTAAATAGAGAAACATTTTTGGAAAAGTAAACATTTTTAAAGAAGAAAATATATTTTCCTCATGAATTATGTTCAAGTAATATCTAAAAAATATTTTCCCTATAAGATATCATTATTTGATTTTACATATGTTTTTCTTGGGATATGGTCTAATTATAAAATTAATATTATTTCATGGAATCTTAAATTATTTTATGATGAATTGATGTTTTTGAATTCTATTTCATTCCCATGTGTCATGCTATGATTATATGTTAAAGAACCTATTTATTTATTTTTGTTCTTATATGATAATTGATTTCAGTTTTTATGGAAAACATTTGTATGGTTTTCATTATGTGATGGTTGGGACATATATCTCCTTCCATTTAATTGGTTGATGATTTATATGTCATGATATAGAGATGACCAAAATGGGTAGTGAACTCGGATTAGTAACACGATATAGGAATATGAGTAAACTCAGTTCAGTAATACCAGACTAAAACATGAGTAAACACAATTACTTAATATCAAAATAGAATTGGTGTAAATGTAGTTTAGTAATACTTGGATAGATTTAGGAGTGAACTCGTTTCATTAAGGAAATTTCTTAGCTATGATAGATTGGGTAGTAATACATGACTAATATGGAAATTATTTTTTATGATTATGTGTTTTCCACATTTTCATGTATTATGTTATGATCTTATGGAATATGGCATTTTATTCGTTATAAAAATCACTTTTTATTCCATGGCTTGATATCATGATTATTTTTCATGCATGATATAATTTTCAATTGTTTTTTATATTCATATGTATTATAATTATGATAATATTGACATCTATCTTATTTACCATTACTAAGAATTTGATATAAGGACCCGGCATTAAACATTACATAATCCAAAATTAAATGAATAATTCACGTTGAGTATTTTTTTAGGATTAGAGTTTTAAAGAATTAGTAATAACAATTATATTACATCTCAATAATTTCAAAGTAGACACTTCTACTTAGTTTCCATTTTTTTATATAATAAAAACGCTTTAATAAAGGAAACATGCCTAGTTCTATGTTCTAGACATCATAAAATTTCCTTGTTCCCATCCTTGACCCTATTCCACTTTATGCCCTTTGAAAAACATTTTAAAAACATGGGATGAGAATAAAAATCTCCGTAAGGGATACCAAAATAAGGAAAAATATTATATTTTCAAAACAACAAGTAATAGATGAATAATATATCATAAGTAATACGTTTCCCCTTTATGATGTAGTAAATACTCTTTACTGAGTAAAAGATCTATTCTTACCCTTTTGTAACTAAACGACTACCATAATATCCATATAAAGATAAAATAACATATAAAGGTAACTTGGGACATAAACATTCTTATGTGGAATCACCATACGGTCGACTTCCAGAAATGTCACTAAAAGAAATAGCCATAGGGCCGACTACCATAACCAATGCATTGGAGGTTATAACGTAACCACCCGTCCTGGTTTGTCACGACACCACCCGTCATATGTTTTATCACGTAACCACCCATAAATGACCAAGTACCATCATAACACATAACATATTGAAAATACAAACATTTCACAAATAACATTTAATTTGAAATTACTAGAAATAATTTCAAGATATTTAAATAATCAATCCATTTTCATAAACCATTTAAAATGATATTTTGAATCAATGTGTCCCATACCACATAGAATATTTTAATGGAATTATATCTTTTAAACATTAGTTTCCATATAAATAAATACTCAAAACCATTTTTAAAACATGGAAACTATAGATAATGATTTAGAATATTAAATCAATAAAACATTTAGAATGGTATTTTTGTTAAAAAGTTTTTAACAAAATGATAGTTTCTTGAATAAAAATAATTGAGGAATAACATTTAATATCAAATTTATAATATCATGAGAATAAAGGTATTCATGATATATTATTACAGTGGATAGTATATACACCATATAAGAGTGAATTGGTGCATAACAACAATGAAGTCTCAATGTAACGTAAATTGAGACGAAATCCCTTATAAAATTTGTATCCTTAGATTAAGGATAAAAAAATTACATAATATTGGGTGAAAAATAATAATAAACTCAATATAATTGGATATTCAGTGTAAATAAATCATAGGAAATTCACACATGAACTTTTTAAGTAAAAACCAATGACTTGAATGTTTAACACAATGAATGGAAATCGAGTTAGAATTACTCTGATCAAATTCAGATCGAGGACATGAGAATTTATCATGGAGTGATTATGTGTAACATCCCAAGTAAGTAATGAATAATAGATATTTTTATCTATGTCTATTAATGATTAAGATAGTGTTATAGAGGCTTAAAATGAAAATAAATACAATCTTATGCATGGAATACACTAATATTCTTAAAAGATTGTTTTAGTGCCTTTTGATGGCAAACCATTTTTGAATCTATATTTTGACAATTTTATAAACTATGTTTGTCAAAATAAACTTATCCTTTATGATTGGGACATAAAAATTTAGCTTGTGTGAATTTTTGGTATTTTTCTGACAATGTTCATTTTTTTTAATGAATAGTGAAAAATACTGCATTATACATCAAAACTGCTTTTTAATCTAATTTATTTATATGATTAGATTATGTTTTGAATTGGTTTTGAAGTGAAATTAGAATTTATTTTGACCATTTTATCCAATGTTGGTTATTGGAATCAATTTCACTTTGAAATTAGACTTAAACTGGTGTCAATCTTTTGATACTTATTGTTTTGTAAAAACACGCTATTTGCTCTGGCAGCGGGAATTAATTATTAAATTAATTAATGTGACATATATTATTTTAATTTTTTAAAATAGACTTCATTTTTGAATTCAGAATATCAAATATAGCTTAGGGTGAATTTTTGGTAATTTTCTGATAAATTTCAATTTTTGATGAATAGTGAAACCACTAAGTGGTAATCAAGCAAACTGATTTTTCAGTTAAATGAAAGTTTACCACTAATTTGTAATGAACTTTGAAAATCCGACATACATGGTTGTCATTAAGAATTAAAATGTGGTTCAATGAGATTAAAATAATTTTTTGGTGAATAGTAACTTATTAAGTTCTTAATCGCGATTAGTAGTAATTAGGGTAGTTTAAGGTATAAATAATGCTTTAATAATATGAAACGACCTAGACACATGTCCCAACCTTATTGGTTGTGTCATGGCCGACCAAGACATGCCATGGGTCAACATGGGGACCCCATGGAGCCACTTTAGTTGGAAAATGAAAATAATATATTTTTATTTAATGGAAAAGTAAAATTGACACAAACATGATATGTTTTACTAAAACAATTTGTAAGTAGGGTTATACAAGTCATATTTTTGATTATAAATATTCATTGGAAATCTAAAACTATTTCCTACATCATCGTAATTTTTTTATAATTTTTAGACATTAAATAAATTACATTATTTATGACATCATAATGATGCAGTGATGACATCATTATTTAACGATTAAAATAAAATGGAACTATAATGTAATATCTATGAACTACACATGTCAAAAACTTATTGGATGGGTGGATTTCGAACCCTTATCACCTTATCCACGACATATATCAATGTGGGACCTTTTAAAACCGAAACACATTTTCAAATAATGTAATATTTCTTTACTTTCCAAAAGTGCCCCTCCTCTCCTCCTATAAAAGGCCCCCACCTCTACCTCATTTCACACACTCTTCAAGCCTTTGGCTCGGCCAAACCCTGCCCATTTGCTCTATCCACATCCCTCTCCTCATCCTAGAGGATTCCCTTTGGGCATAATCCTTTCAAAGGAATCCTTTAGGCTCAAATCAAAAGGAGTTACACTTTTTGAGGTAATTCATTATCTCATGTTCATTTGTTTTATTTTGCTTCTTCAACCCCCTAAACTCTTTTTATTTACTTCTTTTGTAACAACAACAGTATCTTCAATATACTAGGATGTTGTTATAAGATTTATTTGATCCAAACTCTCACACAACTACATCAAATGGTTAAAGAACATACGGTTTCCGTGAATGCCGAAATTCTGCCTCCCGAAACGATGATTGTTCAATACTCATTTAACACCTTCAAAGGTGGCCATTATGATGTCACTATTTTTATATATGATATATAACATGTTTATGTTTTCCTTAAGCTTCTGAATTTTTCATTTATGTCATACCTTTATGGTTTCCATTATGGGTAAACACGATATCTTCATTTAAGGAAGTGCGGACTACCGCCCCCTCAAAGTGATGTGATTCGTTAATGCCATATGTGGGATGTGTAAAGGATGGATTTAAAGTTATTATATATGATGTTATACTGGAATTATAATATACCTCTATATCATTATTATTTCTTTCCATTAAAGTATGAGATAGAAATGAAAGTAGCGTTCATGCGTACGTACGACTTACCATCTCCATGAACGGTGCATTTCATTTCTTATCCCCAAATGTAATGTACTATTAAAATTACATGTATATAATGTATATATATAATTAATGATATATCTAAATGATGAATATAATTCTGGAATTAAAATATACATACCTCTCATTTAGTTTTAATTCCGCAAATATGACAAAGAAATGAAAGTAGCGTTCATGCGTACGTACGGCTTACCGTCTCCATGAACGGTGCATTTCATTTCTTACCTCTAAATGATTATGTAATTTTATAAATACATGTATATTCTGGATATATATGATACATATTATATCCAAATCAGGAATTTCATTCTGTATATAAAGAACTTTTGACCACACGAACAACATGTAATTGTAAGAAGTCAACTTTCGACTTAAGAACCAAATATTGACAAAACAAACATTATTAACTTAAATGGTTACATAATGTTTATAACATGGAAATAAGTGATATAAAAGGAATAATGAACTTTAAAAAGGTTCTTACTCAAGTATTAATTAACTCAAGTTTATTATTCAGGACGTTAAAGAACGATCGAGTCAAGTCGGACCCGAGGTAAGGGACTTCGTCTCAATCTCCTTTCATTGAGGCATATTTCGTTTTATACACAACTTTATTTTATACGGTGTATAAACCCCTTTGACTTTTACTTTTATACAAAATGAATCTTTTTCTACGAAGCGTTTTACTAAACGACAAAAAGGAATGTGTTTTTTAACATACGCGGTGACAACGGCCTTTTCCGCCGCCGCGAGTATTATTTGATCTTTGTCTTTCTCAACAAGCCGTAATGTTTTTAGAATAAAATAAATACCATATACTATTTTATGTATTTTGGTATTGAAATTGGTTTTGGAAAAAGGATTCTATTATGTCAATATATTTTTGATATATTGTGATTGAAATGTGGAAATGTTATCATTCCTTTATATTGGTTTTATGTTTTATGATTTTATACTGGTACTTGGACATTTTAACGGGTGGTTACGTTATAAAAAATATGACGGGTGGTGCCATGAATACCAGGACGGGTGGTTACATAATAACCTCCAATGCATTGGGTAAGGAAGTCGGCCGTATGGCTATTCCATTAAGTATGTATGGAAATTGGCCGTATGGCTATTCCATTAAGTGATATGTGTGGAAGTCAACCGTATGGTTATTCCACTGAAGTATGTTTATGTCCCAAGTTTCCTTTATATATTCTATGTGTTCTTTATATGCGTTTTATGGTAATCCTTTGGTTACAAAAAGGTAAGTAATGATACTTTATTCAGTGAAGATTTTTTTTACTACTTCATGAAGGTGAAGGTATTACTTTGATATAGTATACATGGTTTACTTGATGTTTGAAAAACTAAAAGTTTTCATTCTCTTTGTATCCCTTACTGAGCTTTTTATGCTCACCCCATGTTTTTTGAAATGTTTTTCACAGGACTTAAAGTGGAATAAGGTCAAGGATGGGATCAAGGGAATATCATGCTATCTAAAACATGGAATCTAGACATCTTTCTTTTTAAGAGTTTTTATTTTATGGAGACTTAGTAGAAGTGTCTACTTTGTAATCTTTTAAGATGTAATAGTTATGTTCTAATTCTCTAAAACTCTAAACCTGAAAATATCCTCAATGTGAATTATTCATTTAATTCAATATTAAGTAAGGTTTATGGCTCGGGCCTTATAGTTGGTTTCAGAGGTCGGTTTAGACAACTTTAGGGATTAGGAGTTTTTGTGAGGCACATGATTAGTCCCTATAACTATTATTTCTGTTAAATCCTTGTTTTATAACTTTTTTCAGGACAAGTAAAGTCGGTTACGAATGGAAGGAGGAGTATCTCAAACGACATTCCTATCTCTCCCCGATGACATGCTTGCAATAATTATTGCAAAGTCATCTTTGGATGATTGTGAAACTTTTTCTAGCATACAACTCACTTGCAAGCATTTTTTTGAAATATCAAACATCTCCGCTATACCTCGTTATCATCGTGGATCATGGGTTGTTTTTAGAAAAATAGTATTTTCACAATATTGTCATGTTTTCAAGAGAGGTAAATATTATCAAGGTATTTTCAAATATTTTACCTTATCACAAGAATTTGAAGCATATTATGATTTTAAAAATGGTGCTGAGGAAGGAGACCCTTGCGCAACCTATTTATATTTGCTTTTAAAATATAGTCTCACATCTCATACTTATGGTATTTTAAAATGACCAATGATAGAAAGTTTCAACTCAATTTTGGTCTGACTATTTTTTAGAAGTCATGTTTTATCAGATGTTTTGGAATTATATGTCCTACCTGATTATTTTCCAAAACTGTTTTTCTGTGAACACCCATATGACCCATGTTGTGCGAGGTGTATTTGGATGGAGGAAGAAAATGATTTTGAAGGATCTCTAAATCATTGTTGAAATGCATGGGACTTCTACCTACGTGAACAAGATGACGATGAAACCGAGTGGACGCCATGATCAATGTATGCTATTATGAGTTTGTGTAAGAAACCTAGAAAGAGTTGAAAGTCAACATGATAAGTATGATTCCTTAAGATCAAAAACTAAATTCCTAAATGAAAAGTAACTTAAAAGAAAAATGTTGTCTATTAACTTTTAATACTAGGGAATCAAATACTATTTAACCCATCACAAGTTTGTGATTCTCTCATGGTTAACTTTCTCCTAAACATGTTTTCTATCACTCTCCATCAGAACATGACCCTATGTTTTCTCCTCCATGTCCATGTTTTCATACTTGGAATCCTAGTATGGGTTAACTCGAGTGACCTTTGTACTTATCTTTCTTTATTTTAAAGTGATTGTTTTACCGATCCTTGTTCTGATGTGGGACTTTCAAGGATGTTACCAAGCCCAATTTTAAAATTGCGAGGACGCAATTCCCAAAAGGGGGGAAGGATGTAACACCCCAGGTAAATGAAGAATAGACATTTTCATATTTATCCATATTTGTAAATAAAGTATTAATATTACTTTAAAGGCTTTCTATGTTCGATAGCGTACCCGATACACAACAAAGAGTTTCATTGAATTCTTACTTTGCACTCTAATAATAAAATAATATTATTTTAAATGGTAGTTAACATGTGTCCGTTGTAATGGCGGGAATGGATAGAAATAACTAAAATATGATTATATATGTTTTTAGATGTTTTTACATTTACCCAATAAAAGATAAAGGCTTAAAATACGGAAAGAGTTCAATTTTAGGGCATATATACTCTAATTTTCACTAAAGGTTAACTTATCACCTTTTAATGGTGAACCGTCATTAAATATAGTTTTGATCACTCTTATAATTTATTTTGGACCAAATATAACTCTTCTTTAGAATCGGGACATCAAAATTTACTTTGTGTAAATTTTTGGTACCTTTCTGATAATGTTCATTTTTTTATGAATAGTGTAAAATGTTGTATTTTAATTCAAAACCTCTTTTTAATCTAAATTATTTATATGATTAGATTGTCTTTTGAATTGGTTTTAAAGTGAAATTAGAAATTATTTTTACCATTAAATCCAATAGTGGTCATTGGAATCAATTTCACTTTGAAATTGGACTTAAACTGGTGTCAATCTTTTGATACTTATTGTTTCACAAAAACACGCTATTTGTCATGACAGTGGGAATTAATTATTAAATTAATTAATTTGACTTATATGTTTTGAATTTTTTAAATTGGACTTCATTTTTGAATTCGGAATATCAAATATAGCTTAGGGTGAATTTTTGGTAATTTTCTGAAAAACTTCAATTTTTGATGAATAGTGAAACCACTAAGTGGTAATCAAGAAAACTGATTTTTCAGTTAAATGAAAGTTTACCACTAATGTGTATTGAATTTTTAAAATCTGACATACATGGTTGTCATTAAGAAGTAAAATGTGGTTTAATCAGATTATAATAATTTTTGGTGAATAGTAACTTATTAAGTTCTTAATCGCGATTAGAGGTAATTAGTGTAATTTAATGTAAAAATGATATTATAAAAATGTGAAAACACCATGACACTTGTCCTAAACCTATTGGGTGAGTCATGGCCGACCAAGAAAAGCCATGGGCCAACTTGGGGACCCCATGGAGCCACTTTAGTTGGAAAATGACATTAATATATTTTTATTTAATGTTAAAGTGAAAATGACACTAACATAAATTGTTTTACTGAAATAATTTTTGAGTGGGGTTATACAAGTCCAAATTTTTATTATAAATAGTAATTGGAAAGATATAAAGATTTCCTACATCATAGTATTTTTTGTATAATTTTTAGACATTAAATAAATTAAATTATATATCACATAATAATGATGCAGCGATGACATCATTATTTGACGATTTAAATAAAATGGAAAGATAATGAAAAATATAAAACCTACACATGGACAAAACCAATTTTATGAGTGGATTTATAACCCTTATCACCTTATCCACGAATTATATCAATTTGGGACCTTTTAAAACCGAAAAACATTTTCAAATAAAGTAATATTTCATTACATTCCAAAAGTGCCCCTCCTCTCCTCTTATAAAATGCCCCCACCTCTACCTCATTTCACGCACTCCTCAAGCCTTTGGCTCGGCCAACCCCTGCCCATTTACTCTCTACACATCCTTATCCTCATCCTAGAGGATTCCCTTTGGGCATAATCCTTTCAAATAAAGCCTTTAGGCTCAAATCAAAAGGGAGTTTCAATTTTAAATGCAATTCATTCTCTCTTGTTCATTTGTTTTATTTTGCTTCTCCAACCCTCTAAACTCTTTTTATTTACTTCTTTTGTAACAACACCAGTATCTTCAATATACTAGGATGTTTTTATAATATTTATTTGAGCTACACTCTCACACAACTACATCAAATGGTTAAATAACATACGGTTTCCGTGGATGGCGAAATTCTGCCTCCCGAAACGATGATTGTTCAATACTCATTTAACACCTTCAAAGGTGGCCATTATGATGTCACTATTTTTATATATGATATATAATATGTTTATGTTTTCTTTAAGCTTCTGAATTTTTCATATTTGGCATACCATTATGGTTTCCATTATGGGTAAACACGATATCTTCATTTAAGGAATTGCGGACTACCGCCCCCTCAAAGTGATTTGATTCGTTAAATACCATATGTGGGATGTATAAAGGATGGAAATATGATATTATATATGACATTATACTGTAATTATAATATACCTTTATATCATTATTATTCCATTCTATAAAATACGAAATAGAAATGAAAGTAGCGTTCATGCGTACGTACGGCTTACCGTCTCCATGAACGGTGCATTTCATTTCATACCTCTAAATGTTTATGTAATGTTATAAATTCATGAATGTACTGTATATATATGACATATATGATATCTACATAATGAATAAAATTCTGGATATATTAAACATTTGGCCACACGAACAACATGTAATTGTAGGAAGTCCACTTTCGACTTAAGAACCAAATATCGGTAAAACAAATATTATTAACTTAAATGATTACATAATGTTTATGAAATGGTAATAAGTGGTATAAAAGGAATAATGAACTTGAAAAAGGTTATTAAGGAAGTAAAAATTAACTCAAGTTTATTATTCAGGATATTAAAGAACGATCGAATCAAGTCGGACCCGAGGTAAGGGATCCTACTCCTCACTTTCTTTTTAAGTACACACTTTTATGTCATTACTTTTAAGCTAATATTTCTTATGATTGGGATATTATTTTATATTACCCATACTGTACTTATTATGTTCATATGATGAGAGACCCTATTTCCTCTCATCAATCCTTTTTGGATGTTTTTAAGTGGCGTCGTTAGGCTGCCGAGTTTTCGTAAGGGATTTTTCATCTCACTTTTATTCCTGTGAGATTTATGCTACATTTGACACAATTTCCTTTTATTGGTTTATGTACTGCCAATTATTACACTCCTTTTGTAATATAATTCCATTTATGGGTATTTAAATATTCATTTTATGACACTTCTTCAATGGGGTGTACTTTTCGAAAGTTACCCAAGTCGGTAAGGGAACCTTTCACCCTCTTTTTTTTTAAAAAGACTTCTTTTTGTTGGGTCTTTTAATTTACATATTGTTATGTTGGGATATGTTATCATATATCCTTATTGATTTAAATTTTATGTCCAAGTGATGAGATACACTTTTTATCTCTCATCAACTCATTTGGTGTGATGCCGTTGGCTGTCAAGGGAACTTTTTAACCCAATTTCGATTTCTTTGGGTTCAACATGTAGTCATTGAATATGTCATCCATTGAATATGTGTGAATGACCTTTAATTTTTTTACACTTAATATCCACTTATATTGGGTGTATTTATATTTTTCACACATATTTTTTTAGATTTATTTGTCCTTAATTTAAGGATACCTTCTTTATAAGGGATTTCATCACATTTGACATTTCTATTGATGGTTCATTGTTGCTATGCACCAATTCACTCTTATAAGGTGTATATACTGTCCTTTGGAGTATTATATCATGAATCCATTTATTCTCATGATATTATAAAGTTCTGACTAAATGTTATTCCTTAATTATTGTATTCAAGTGTCTCTAATTTTGGTAAAACCCCTTTAGCCAAAATATCGTTTTAAATGTTTTAATTATTTGTTCTTATTAATATCCATGTTTTCAAAATGGTTTTAAGGATTTATTTATATGGATATTAATGGTTTAAAATGTTAAAAGCTTCAAGGTGGTATGGGAATTCATCTCAATCCCCTTTCATTGAGGCATATTTTGTTTTATACACAACTTTCTTTTATAGGGTGTATAAACCCCTTTGACTTTTACGTTTATTCAAAAGGAATATTTTTTTTATACGAAGCGTTTACTAAACATAATGTTGAGTCAATAAGGTTTTCCTTATGACTTTTCCATTCCTTCTTGTTTTGAAAATCACAAACACCTTATCTTTAAGGAAAAATGATTTCTTAAGGAAAATCGCTTTTATAAGGAAAAATGCTTTCTTAAGGAAAATTGCTTTTATAAGGAAAATTGCTTTCTTAAGGAAAATCGCTTTTATAAGAAAAATTATCCTTATCATATTTTCATTCATATTTTTCTTAAGTATGAGTTTCGGATTCATTTTTCTCGGAGTCATAAAAACTTTGATATAAAAGCATTCTGTTTTTAGGATTCGGTTCTGGACAAGAACTATAAGGAAATTTCATTCCGAATTCCGGATATGAATTCTGACTTAGTTCTATTCCAGAATCAGGATACGAATTCTGATGAAGAATTCTCATTACGAATTCTAATGAAGAAATTCTATTCTGAATTCTCATTACGAATTCTGAAGAAGAATTCCCATTACGAATTCTGAAGAAGAATTCTCATTACGAATTCTAATGAAGAAATCTCATTCCGAATTCTCATTACGAATTCTGATAAAGAATTCTCATTACGAATTCTGATGACGAATTCTCATTACGAATTCTGTTGACGAATTCTCATTACGAATTCTGATGACGAATTCTCATTTCGAATTCTAATGATGAATTCTCATTACGAATTCCTATTCCGAATTCCTACTCCGAATTCTCATTCCGAATTCTCCTATTAAACAGAATCTGATTATCATTGTTTTATACACTCTGAATTCATTCACTCCGAACCTTCATTCCGAATTTTTTAATTCCGAATTTTTGTTATTAACAAGTTTGTCTCCAAGTTATTTTCAAGTATGGCAGGAATGAATGTTGGTTCGATAGACAATTTGAATCCTACAAGGCCACCAATATTTGATGGTAATGATTATGAATACTGGAGAGATCGTATGAAGACGTTTGTTATCAATACTGGAGTAGATAACTTTGTCATGCTTACTGGTGATTACAAAATTCCTGACAAGGAAGTCAGAACCTTTACTAACCAGGAGAAGCAAGAATATCAACTCAACTACAAGGTACGCAACACTTTATTATGTTCAATGACCAGAAATATATATAGCCAAATTTCTTCTTGTGAAGCAGCTAATTGTATATGGAAGAAGTTAGAGGTTACTCATTTTGGGACTTCTAAAGTGATTGAGACTAGGAGAGCTATGCTTAGAGCTGAATATCATGGCTTTAATTTTCCTTATGGAGAACCTATCTGTAAAGTACAACAAAGATTTATGACAATCGTCAATAGTCTACAGTCTATGGGAGAGAAAGGTTTAGATGACGAAGCTCTTGTGGACAAGATAATTGACATTATGCCCAATGAGTGGGAATCCAAGAGAACAGCTATAGATGAGAACAGGAAGGTTACTCAAATAACTCTTGATGAATTATTTGGAACTCTTCTACAACATGAGACCAGAATGAAGAGAGATGCTGACAACATCAAGAAGAAGAATGGAAATGGTACTGTTGCTTTTACTACAACTTCGAATCAGATGAAAGCTAAGACTCCTGAGAGAGTAACCAGATCCAAATCGAAGAAAGTCATTTTCCAATCCGAATCTAGTGAAAGTGAAGTTTCAGAAAATGAATTAGCCAATCTTGCTCGAAGGATGAACAAGATAGCTGGACAAAGAAACTTTCAATCCAAGTATAAGAAGAAGGATAGGAAAGATAAGAAAGATGGAGAAGTTACTTGTTATGAATGTAAGAGAGCAGGACATATTAGACCAGATTGCCCTATGCTCAGAAAGAAAGAAAGAAAGGAAAGGCATTCAGACAGGAACAGGAAGAAATATTACAAAGCTAAAGCTAAGAAAGTTTTGAAAGCTAATGACACCTGGAGTGCCAGTGGTGGTGACTCTTCAGATGAATCTTCTGAATATGAATCTTCAGGACAGAAGAATCTTGGTCTTATAGCCAGATTACCTATTGATAATCATTGTCTTATGGCTAAGGTACGAAATGCTGAATCTTTGACCAATGTTTCTTTAAATCCTAATGATAGTAAGTATTATAACTCTTCTGATGAAGAATCATCTTCTGATGAGGAAAATACTTTACCTACTTTTGAAGAAGTCTCTAGATTTGCTGAACTTCTTGAGATTGAGAATTCCAAACTCAACAAGAAACTTGATAAGGCAAATTCTAGGAATTCTATTCTTACTAAAGAGATATCAGATCTTTCTAAAGATCTTGATAAGAAAAATGCTGATTTTGAAAATATTTCAAAAAATCTTGAGGAAGTAAGTTCTGAGAAGAATAAACTTTCTAAAGAGTTAGAAAAAGTAATTTCTAATAAAAATGTTTTCGAGTCTAACTCTAGTTCCAAAACTAATGATTTTGAAGATAAAAACTTGGTTGTAAAACTCAAGTCCGAAATTTTTTCCTTAAAGAAGTGCTTATCAAACTTTACCCATGGTAAGGAAAATTTTGATAAGATGTATTCTCAAATACGACCTTTAAGAAATAAATCCGGATTTGGTTATACCCATGCAAAACCTGTTTTCAGCAACAATTATTTTGTTCCTCAAAGTGCCCCATTTTGTACTAAGTGTCAATGTGGTGGTCACTGGGCAAGAAATTGTTCCTTAAACAAAACCCAATCCTTAGGTTTTCATAAAGCTTATTTTTCCAAGAAAATGTGGGTACCTAAGATTTTATTGTCTAGAAATCTCGGATCCAAACAAGTTTGGATTCCGAAAGTCTAACTTTGTTCTTAATTTCAGGAAAATAAAGAAAGTTCCAGCAACAATGTTTGGTACATGGATAGTGGATGTTCCCGGCACATGACTGGTAACAAAAGCTTCTTTGAAAAAATTATCAAGACGAAAGGAGGAAAGGTAACTTTCGGAGACAATGCTAAGGGAGAGATTGTTGGTATTGGTAATATTGTTCTTTTAGGTAAAACTTTGATTTCAAATGTTCTTTTTGTTAAAGGTCTTAAGCATAACCTCATTAGCATAAGTCAGTTATGTGATGAAGGTTACCTTGTGAATTTTAGGAATGATAAATGCTTAGTTCACAATTCCAAGGAAGAATTTATTCTCTCAGCCAACAGGCAAGAGAATGTTTACACCTTAAACTTAGAAGACCTAAGAAGCCAAGATTTACCTTGCCTAAGTGCAATGGAAGATCATTCTTGGTTATGGCATAGAAGACTAGGACACTGTAATCTTAGAAACCTATGTAAACTCTCTAAGAAGAAACTAGTTAAGGATCTACCGGAGCTTAGATTTGATTCTTCTAAAGTTTGTGATCCTTGTCAATATGGCAAGCAACATAAATCTAGTTTTAAGTCAATCGGTGAAGTCTCAACAACCGATGCATTACAGTTGGTGCACATGGATCTTTTTGGTCCTACACAAACTGGAAGCATTGGAGGCAAATACTATGTGTTTGTTCTAGTTGATGATTACACTAGATTTACTTGGGTCTATTTTCTAGCAAGGAAATCTGAAGCTTTTTCTTATTTCAAAAGTTTTAGAGCTCAAGTTAAAAATGAAAAAAACCTTCCATTGAAAACTATTCATAGTGATCATGGAGGAGAATTTCAAAATTCTGATTTTGAAACTTTTTGTAGTAAGAAAGGTATTACTCACAACTTTTCAGCACCTAGAACTCCTCAACAGAATGGTGTAGTTGAAAGAAGAAATCGAATTCTTCAAGAAATAACTAGAACCATGTTGAGTGAATATTCTATTGCTAGACATTTCTGGGCTGAAGCTGTAAGTACTGCTTGTTATACTATAAATCGAGTTTTGATTAGACCTTTTCTTAATAAAACTCCTTATGAGTTATGGAATGGTAGAAAACCAAGGCTTTCCTACTTCAGGGTTTTTGGTTGCAAAGTATTCATTTTGAATACTAAAGATAACTTACATAAATTCGCACCAAAATCAGACGAAGGAATTTTCTTAGGATATTCCACAACCTCTAAGGCTTATAGAGTTTTTAATAAAAATACTTGTACTGTTGAGGAAACAGTACATGTGAAATTTGATGAGTCAGATCCTTTTGTTTTTAAAACTTCCCAACTTACATCTTCGGATGTGTTTTCAAAAACTGATTGTCAACCTTTGTTAGAAGAACCTTCTGATAAGGAAATTGTTCTAGAAGATACTTCTGAAACATTTACCCCAGAAGACTTTCTACCTTATGTTGATGAACAGGTTTTACAAAACCCAAATCAGATGTTTCTTAAGAATCATCCCAGTGATAGTATTATTGGTGATGTAAATCAACCTGTAAGGACTAGAAGTTCCTTAAGAAATGAAGTAGAACATCTAGCATTTCTTTCCCAACTAGAACCTAAAAGCACTGATGAAGCTTTAGGTGATGATGATTGGATCAAAGCAATGCAAGATGAACTAAATGAATTCGAAAGGAATAAAGTCTGGACCTTGGTTGAAAGACCTAAGGAAACTTCTGTTATTGGAGTAAAATGGGTCTTCAGAAATAAATGTGATGAAAATGGAGTCATTGTTAGAAATAAAGCTAGACTTGTTGCTAAAGGCTATAATCAGCAAGAAGGAATAGACTATGAAGAAACCTTTGCTCCAGTAGCTAGACTTGAATCTATCCGTATTCTACTTGCCTTTGCAGCATTCTTTAATTTCAAACTATTTCAAATGGATGTGAAATGTGCTTTTCTTAACGGTTATGTTCAAGAGGAAGTTTTTGTTGAACAACCTCCTGGCTTTGAAGATACAAAACATCCTGATCATGTTTTTAGACTTACCAAAGCTTTGTATGGCCTTAAACAAGCCCCACGAGCATGGTATGATAGACTCACTGGATTTTTGCTTCAAAATAACTATGTTAAGGGAAATGCAGATCCAACCCTTTTTATAAAGAAAGATAAGAAAAATGTTTTGATTGTTCAAATTTATGTTGATGACATTATATTTGGTTCAACTCAGCAATCTTTGACTGATTCTTTTGCTAGTCTAATGAAATCTGAGTTTGAAATGAGTATGATGGGTGAGTTAACATTTTTCCTTGGTTTTCAAATTTCTCAAAAACCAGAAGGAACCTACATATCTCAACATAAGTATATTAAAGATCTTCTTAAAAAGTATGGTTATGACAACACGAAGAGTATAAGTACTCCTATTGGTACCTCAAACTCTTTAGATCTTGATGAAGCTGGGAAACCAGTAGATCAAACATCTTTTAGAGGTATGATTGGAAGTCTACTTTACTTAACTGCTAGTCGACCAGACTTAATGTTTTCAGTATGCTTATGTGCAAGATATCAATCCAATCCTAAGGAATCTCACTTAAAGGCAGTTAAAAGAATTTTTCGCTACCTTAAGGGAACCATGGATCTAGGATTATTTTATACTTCTGGAAATGATTTTGTTCTAAAAAGCTTTTCTGATGCTGACTTTGGTGGTTGTAGAATGGATAGAAAAAGTACATCCGGAACTTGTCATTTCTTAGGAGATTCATTAGTTTCTTGTTCATGCAAGAAGCAACATTCTGTTGCACTCTCCACTGCTGAAGCTGAATATGTAGCAGCTGGAAGTTGTTGTGCACAAGTGTTGTGGATGCAACACACACTTACAGACTATGGCTTGAGTTTTACTAAAACTCAAATTTTGTGTGATAACACAAGTGCCATTGCCCTAAGTAAAAACCCTGCACATCACTCTCGTGCAAAACACATAGATATTAGGCATCACTTTCTTAGGGATCACACACTTAAAGGAGACATTATTCTTCAGTTTATCGGAACGCAAGATCAACTTGCTGATATTTTCACAAAATCTTTACCTTCTGATAGATTTGAATATATTAAACAGAAGTTAGGAATGATAACCGTAAGGTAATCTTCCTCAATTAACTTTCTGTTGAAAAATCTCCTTACAGTAATAAACTCCTTTTCATAGGGGGAGTACATTTGTTTGTTTATTTAACAAAGTTTTTTCAAAATTTGTTTTCAAACTTTTCGGAACGAAAATTTCCGGAATGGAATTTCCGGAACAACAATTTTCCAGAAAGGATATTTTCGCACAGAATACTTCTAGAATGGAAGTATTCGTATTGAAAATTTCCGGAATGGAAAACTTTCGTACTGGTATTTTCATAACGGAACTTTCGTACTGAGTCTTTCGTATTGACTTTTCGTGTTTACCTTTTCGTATTGAGTCTTTCGTATTGACTTTTTCGTATTTACTTTTTCGTATTGACTTTTTCGTATTAAGGTTTTCGTATTTAGTTTTTCGTATTGAATTTTTCGTAGTCGTCTTTATATTACCCATTACGAATAACTTTCCTAAGCTAATCCGAAAGGTATGATTTCCTTACTGAAGTTTTCGTAATCATATTTTACTTGCTGGAAATTTCTTATAGTTTGTTTTTGGTTTTTTTTTTGAATTTCTTAAATCTTTACTTTAATAAAACCTCAAAAAGATCGGATTCAAGCTTTCAACCGTTAGATCTGATCTCAGATCGTTCTAAACCGTTAGATCAACCGAGGAAGTTGAACCGTCATTCCAAAGCCTATATAAAGGGGACCCTATTTTCTCGTCCCACATCGATCTCAAGCTCTTGCGTGCTGAAGCTCTGTCTCTCTGATTTAAGGCTGTTCCGAACTACAGTTTTCCAGTTCCGAACTTCAGTCTTCTCAGTTCCGAACTTCTCAGAGACTTCTAATCCGAATGTCTGCAGAGTTAGCTTCTCAAGAGATGTCTTCAACTAAGCCCATTTCACAGTGGTTAGTTTACAGAGAACGGTTAGTTCATCCGAATTTCTTCAGCAACTATGATTCTATCATTTCGAAGAATATCAAGTTGAATGGCTGGGAGGATGTTGCGATATCAAAAACCGGCAACCAAGATGAAGTCTACTCAGATTTGCTTGTTGAGTTTTATGAGTCGGTTGCTTTCTTTGTGGAAGACAATAGAGAAAAATTTTCTTTCAAATCGTATGGAAAGACATATAAGCTATCTTACACCAAGGCTGCAAGCTTGGTAGGGCTGAGTTATGAAGGGGAAGCTGAGTTTATCTCGCACGTTCTGCCAGACTCCTTGGGTAGTTTCAACAAGGAGAAAGCCTTAGAAATTCTCGGATTAGATGATGATAAGGCTCCGAAAATTGCAAGTCTTTCTACAAACTTCCGGATTCTGGAGTTATGGGTGCAAGGGCTTATCGTACCGAGAAAAGGAGATAAGGATAGCCTGAAGAAGAGTGAGATATACATCTTGGATTTTCTGATAAATCTAAGAAAGTTCAACCTGATGAAGCATATTCTTCTCAACATTGATAATTTGAAGAAGGGGAATCTGAGAGCTCAGATAGTGATGTACCCGGCAATATTGTCGAAGCTGATAGTTCGGTGCCTAGAATCCTTCAAGGTTGCTTGTAGTTCTAAACCGAAAGTTTGCAAGATCATGTTGCTCAGTGATGCAACTCTTAAAAGGATGAATATAGCTTTTAACAAGGAGTCAGGGAAATTCATTGATCTACCGCCTCAAGCAGAAGTGACTCCGAAAGTGGCTGATCCGGAATCATCAAAACCGGTAAGGAAGAGGAAGCAGAAAGAAGTGGTAGGTGAAGCTGAGGAACCCAAGTCTAAGGAAGTCCATTCCGCACCTCCTAAGCCTAAGAAGAAGAAGACATATACTGATGAGGTTGCAGCGAAGTGGAGAGCTGACAAGGAAAAGAGGAAGGAAGGAGATCCGCAGTTCGGATTGGATCCTGCAGAGGCTAAGGCTCTGAAAGAAAAGGATGCTGATGAGCTTGAGAAGCAAGCTAAGGAAAAGAAGCTGAAAAAGAAGTTGTCAGAAGCTGAGGCTGTGCAAGCTTTGTTGAAGTTTAATGAAATGGTTTCAGCAACCATTCCCGTTCCGAGATCTTTTTCTCTGGAATCTCTACCTGAGACTCCAGGAAGAAATCTTGTAACTCCGGAAGAGGCTGTTCCTACTGAGGAAGTAGAGCAAGTGGAAGAGGTTGAAGAAGCGGCTGAAGGAAGTGGTGAGACAGGAGATGTGCTCAAACAAGTAGATGAATATAAGGGAACTCCTTCGGAACACCTGTCGCTCCGAACATCTGAAGCTCAATCTTCAAAGCTTGCTACTCCTGCAATGGAAGAAGAAAAGGGAGAAGAAGAAGTTACTTGTCAAGAAAATATTTTACTTGATGCTGCTCAGATGGGAAACGTGGAAGCCAATGTTCAAGAAGTTGCTGATGAGGAAGATAAAATTGTTCAAGTCTCTGATAGTGAGAACAGATCTCCGGAACAGGTTTCAATTCCGGAAAAACAAAAGGGAAAGCAAATTCTTGCTGATACCCCGAGTTCAGAAAAAAGTTTGAGGAAGGAAGCTGGTAGCTCTTCTAAGAGGAAGTTGGAGCTTATCGAGGAAGAAAATTCTCCTAGCAAGATTTCTGATTCGGAGTCATCATCGTTGGGGCACGATTTTGTTGTTCAGTCCTTGAAGAAGTTGGTGGGAACCATTCCAACCTTCTCCAGTATTGATTCTCGGTGCCAGATGCTCCAACATACGCTGAATCAGAAAACCGATTCCGTATCCATGGTAATGGATAAGTGTGTTGAGATAGAAGCCCAGTTCAAAAATTTCTTCATTGGTTACGAAGCCCATAAAAGATCTTGCAAAAGGATGACTAGCTGGTCGAAGAAGAATGTGGAAGAGATGAGGTTGCTGGATGATTTTCAGGAGAATGTTAAGGATGCTTTTCAAACCGAGGATAAGAAGTTTCATGAGATGACTGCATCATTCGATGAGAAATTGGCTGAGGAAAAGAACATTCGGAGTCAGGAAGTAAGAGATCTGAATGGAAAGCTCAACTCTGTTAATCAAAGTTGGAAATTTGAAAGGGATCATCGGATCAATTTTCTAGAAAGGATAAAGTCTCAGGAAGAGAAAATGGAAGCTCAGGAAGAAAAGTTGAAGGCTCAGGAAGAAATCATTCAAGCTCAGTCAGCAAGAATAGTTGCCTTAGAAAAGCAAGCAGAGGAAGATCATAAGGATCTCAAGAAGATCAAGACAATTCTCAAGGGGCTCATGTCGAAGGAGAAAGATCCGAAATGACCAATCCGATCATTTTGTTGTAATCTGTTTTTGTTACTGACATTTCAAATATAATGAGAATTGTGCTTGTTGATTCTATTTTTGTCATTACTAATCTTTCAGGTACTTTGTTATTTTTTTCCATTCCCTCCAATTCTTTTTGAAAATCACAAAGGGGGAGAAGGAAAAGATCCTTAAGAAAAAGAGGAAATCTAATAAGTGCTTATCAAAGGGGGAGAAAGAAAAATACCCATGGAAATAGAACTCTAATAAGAGTTTGTTTAAGGAGGAGTTTTTCTTAAAGAAACATCACTCCGGAAATATGAATACGATCCTTAGAGTTTCAAAGCCTAAGGGGGAGTTAGTCGTATTCATCTATTTTTTTTAAACCAAGGGAGATAAGCTTTAATGTGTTTCTTTCTTAGAATAGCTTTTTCGTAAGGATGTTTGTGCTTTCCAAAAAGGGGGAGATTGTTGAGTCAATAAGGTTTTCCTTATGACTTTTCCATTCCTTCTTGTTTTGAAAATCACAAACACCTTATCTTTAAGGAAAAATGATTTCTTAAGGAAAATCGCTTTTATAAGGAAAAATGCTTTCTTAAGGAAAATTGCTTTTATAAGGAAAATTGCTTTCTTAAGGAAAATCGCTTTTATAAGAAAAATTATCCTTATCATATTTTCATTCATATTTTTCTTAAGTATGAGTTTCGGATTCATTTTTCTCGGAGTCATAAAAACTTTGATATAAAAGCATTCTGTTTTTAGGATTCGGTTCTGGACAAGAACTATAAGGAAATTTCATTCCGAATTCCGGATATGAATTCTGACTTAGTTCTATTCCAGAATCAGGATACGAATTCTGATGAAGAATTCTCATTACGAATTCTAATGAAGAAATTCTATTCTGAATTCTCATTACGAATTCTGAAGAAGAATTCCCATTACGAATTCTGAAGAAGAATTCTCATTATGAATTCTAATGAAGAAATCTCATTCCGAATTCTCATTACGAATTCTGATAAAGAATTCTCATTACGAATTCTGATGACGAATTCTCATTACGAATTCTGTTGACGAATTCTCATTACGAATTCTGATGACGAATTCTCATTACGAATTCTAATGATGAATTCTCATTACGAATTCCTATTCCGAATTCCTACTCCGAATTCTCATTCCGAATTCTCCTATTAAACAGAATCTGATTATCATTGTTTTATACACTCTGAATTCATTCACTCCGAACCTTCATTCCGAAATTTCTATTCCGAACTTTTATGTTAGAGTTTAAAACGATGTCGTACTTTCTGTTACACTTGTTTTGTTATAAAACGATGTCGTCCATTTTGTTATAAACTAACCGTTGTCTAAGTGACACGTGTACAGGTCCCTCCGAACTTTAAGGGAAATATGACCGTTGGAGAAGGAGCCGACCTTACCTATAAATAGGAGCTCATTTGAAAAAGCTCGCAACGGATGGATGAACATTTGGACTTTGTGCATACATGCTGTTGAAGTAATTTCTAGAGAGAGAGTCTCTTATTAACTCTCAAAGCTTCGTGCGACTCCGAATGTTGGTGATTACATTCGAGGGCTTCCGGGGATAGGAAGACAGAGGTGCCGACTACCTTAAAGATCGAGGGCTTTCTTGCTGAGAAAGACAGAGGTTGCCAACTACCTTGAAGTTGAGGGCTTGCGGGGATAGCAAGACAGAGACACCGATCTTCGTATCGAGGGCTTACCCTGGTGTGGGTAAGACAGACTTGCTTGAAAGTATAAATCAAGGGACCTTTATCCAAGGTTGTTGGATACCCTTCTCTTTGGGTTAAAAGACTATTATCTTGTTGCTAGTAGTTTTACTACTCGTTTCTATTCCGCTGTAATTCGTATCTTAAGGAAAGTATAACATTCTTATACTTCCTTACTTACTCTGATTCATTCAGATTCTATACGCTTTAAGGTAGAATCTTATATTGTAACTTTTGTTAAGTTTCAAATTCCGGAACCATATTTCCGGAACTTACTTTTGGAATCTCTTTCCAAGTTTAGTTCGGTGTTAGAGGTGTTGTGAATCAACTTAGTTTAACTTTGTTAAACTTAGTTCTTTCCTTTTCTTAAGGAAACTCTAGTTATTCATAACTAACTTTAAAGGTTCCAAAGGAATTTTTAAAGTATACAATTCACCCCCCCTCTTGTATATTGAGCATCTCATATTATATTTCGATCCTACACATAAAAAGGGGAATGTTTTTGTCGTACGTATGCGTCGACAACGACTTCTCCGCCGTCGTGACCGTTATTTGAGTTGCAGCTTCCTCTACAAGCCATTCTTTTTTTTAAAAGAAAAATAAATACCACGTTTTACTTTTCTTTTCTTTTAGTATTGAAAATGGTTTTCATAATGTTGTTATATCAATGTGTTGTATTGATATCTCGTGATTGAAATGTAGAAATTTTATGTTTCCTTTATGCATGTTTTATGTGATATGATTATGTTATGGTTCTTGGGAATTATTATGAAGACGGGTGGTTCCGTGATAAACTAAGGGCGGGTGAGCCCGTTATAGCTCTCCAATGCATTGGGTAACGCGAAGGAGTGAAACGTTAAGGTTTCTCCGAAGAGATTTTAGGGAATATACCGTGATGGGTATTCCAAACGTAACCAAGAGGGTTACTCCCTACGTAAGAATGTTATGAATGACTCAAGTAACCTTTATGTCTTATGATTTCTATGATTTATTCATGATTTTATGAGGTATGTTAAAGTGCCTATGTTTTATGGGTAAAGTATGATTTCACTCTTATGTATGTATGTACCCATGTTTCCTTTCCATGTTTTTATAACCCATACTGAGTTTTTATGCTCATCCCAAGTTTTTGAAATGTTTTTCACAGGTTAAGGGAAAGGTACATGATAAGATGATAGAGTCAAGGATGTGTCAAGAAATAATTGAATTAAATGAATAATTCACGTTGAGGATCTTTTCAGGTTTAGAGTTTTAGAGAATTAGAACATAACTATTTCATCTCAAAATATTACAAAGTAGTCACTTCTACTAAGTTTCCATAATATAAAAAACTCTTGAAAGAAACATGTCTAGTTCCATGTTTTATATAGCATGACATTCCCTTGATCCCATCCTTGACCTTATTCCACATTAAGTCCTGTGAAAACATTTCAAAAAAAAACTTGGGGTGAGCATAAAAAGATCAGTAAGGGATACAGAAAGAATGAAAACTATTAGTTTTTCAAACATCAAGTAAACCATGTATACTATATCAAAGTAATACCTTCACCTTCATGAAGTAGTAAAAAAATCTTCACTGAATAAAGTATCATTACTTACCTTTTTGTAACCAAAGGATTACCATAAAACCCATATAAAGAACACATAGAATATATAAAGGTAACTTGGGACATAATCATACTTAAGTGGAATAACCATACGGTTGACTTCCACACATATCACTTAATGGAATAGCCATACGGCCAATTTCCATACATACTTAATGGAATAGCCATACGGACGACTTCCATACCCAATGCATTGGAGGTTATAACGTAACCACCCGTCCTGGTATTCACGGCACCACCCGTCATATGGTTTATAACATAACCACCCGTTAAAATGTCCAAGTACCAGTATAAAATCATAAAACATAAAACCAATATAAAGGAATGATAACATTTCCACATTTCAATCACAATATATCATAAATATATTGACATAATAGAATCCTTTTTCAAAACCATTATCAATTCCAAAATACATAAAAGGGTATATGGTATTTATTTTATTCTAAAAACATTACGGATTGTTGAGAAAGCCAAAGATCAAATAATACTCACGGCGGCGGAAAAGGTCGTTGTCACCACGTACGTTAAAAAAAAATTCCTTTTTGTCGTTTAGTAAAACGCTTCGTAGAAAAAGATTCCTTTTGTATAAAAGTAAAAGTCAAAGGGGTTTATACACCATATAAAATAAAGTTGTGTATAAAATGAAATATGCCTCAATGAAAGGAGATTGAGACGAAGTCCCTTACCTTGGGTCCGACTTGACTCGATCGTTCTTTAACGTCCTGAATAATAAACTTGAGTTAATTTATACTTGATTAAGAACATTTTTAATGTTCATTATTCTTTTTATATCACTTATTGCCATGTTATAAACATTATGTAACCATTTAAGTTAATAATGTTTGTTTTGTCAATATTTGGTTCTTAAGTCGAAAGTTGACTTCTTACAATTACATGTTGTTCATGTGGTCAAAAGTTCTTTATATCCAGAATGAAATTCCAGATTTGGATATAATATGTATCATATATATCTAGAATATACATGTATTTATAATATTACATAATCATTTGGAGGTAAGAAATGAAATGCACCGTTCATGGAGACGGTAAGCCGTACGTACGCATGAACGCTACTTTCATTTCTTTGTCATATTAGTAGAATTAAAACTAAATGAGAGGTATGTATATTTTAATTCCAGAATTATATTCATCATTTAGATATATCATTCATTATATATATACATTATATACATGTAATTTTAATAGTACATTACATTTGGGGATAAGAAATGAAATGCACCGTTCATGGAGACGGTAAGCCGTACGTGCGCATGAACGCTACTTTCATTTCTATCTCATACTTTAATGGAAAGAAATAATAATGATATAGAGGTATATTATAATTCCAGTATAACATCATATATAATAACTTCAAATCCATCCTTTACACTTCCCACATTTGGCATTAATGAATCACATCACTTTTAGGGGGCGGTAGTCCGCACTTCCTTAAATGAAGATATCGTGTTTACCCATAATGGAAACCATAAAGGTATGCCAAAAATGAAAAATACAGAATCTTAAAGAAAATATAAACATATTATATATCATATATAAAAATAGTGACATCATAATGTCCACCCTTGAAGGTGTTAAATGAGTATTGAACAATCATCGTTTCGGGAGGCAGAATTTCGCCATCCACGGAAACCGTATGTTCTTTAACCATTTGATGTGCTTTTGTGAGAGTGTAGCTCAAATAAATATTATAACAACATCCTAGTATATTGAAGATACTGGTTTTGTTACAAAATAAGTAAATAAAAAGAGTTTAGAGGGTTGGAGAAGCAAAATAAAACAAATGAACAAAAGAGAATGAATTACCTTTAAAAGTGTAACTCCCTTTTGATTTGAGCCTAAAGGCTTCCTTTGAAAGGATTATGCCCAAAGGGAATCCTCTAGGATGAGGAGAGGGATTTGGAGAGAGTAATTGGGCAGGGGTTGGCCGAGACAAAGGCTTGAGAAGTGTGTGGAATGGGGTAGAGGTGGGGGCCTTTTATAAGAGGAGAGGAGGGGCACTTTTGGAAAGTAAAGAAATATTACTTTATTTGAAAATGTGTTTCGGTTTTAAAAGGTCCCAAATTGATATAATTCGTGGATAAGGTGATAAGGGTTTTAAATCCACTCATCCAATTGGTTTTGGCCATGTGTAGGTTTTATATTTTTCATTATCTTTCCATTTTATTTAAATCGTCAAATAATGATTTCATCGCTGCATCATTATTATGTCTTAAATAATTTAATTTATTTAATGTCTAAAAATTATAAAAAAAACTATGATGTATGAAATCTTATTAGATTTCCAATGATTACTTATAATCAAAATTTGGACTTGTATAACCCCAGTCAAAAATTATTTTAGTAAAACAATTTATGTTAGTGTCATTTCACTTTAACATTAAATAAAAATATATTAATATCATTTTCCAACTAATGTGGCTCCATGGGGTCCCCAAGTTGTCCCATGGATTTTCTTGGTCGGCCATGACTCACACAATAGGTGTAGGACAAGTGTCATGGTGTTTTCACATTCTTATAATACCATTTTTACCTTAAACTACACTAATTACCTCTAATCGCGATTAAGAACTTAATAAGTTACTATTCACCAAAAAATTATTATAATCTCATTGAACCACATTTTACTTCTTAATGACAACCATGTATGTCGGATTTTCAAAATTCAATACACATTAGTGGTAAACTTTCATTTAACTGAAAAATCAGTTTGCTTGATTACCACTTAGTGGTTTCACTATTCATCAAAAATTGAAGTTTTTCAGAAAATTACCAAAACTTCACCCTAAGCTCTATTTGATATTCCGAATTAAAAAATGAAGTCCATTTTACAAAATTCAAAACATATAAGTCAAATTAATTAATTTAATAATTAATTCCCGCTGTCATGACAAATAGCGTGTTTTTGTGAAACAATAAGTATCAAAAGATTAACACCAGTTTAAGTCCAATTTCAAAGTGAAATTGATTCCAATGACCACCATTCGATTAACTGGTAAAAATATTTTCTAATTTCACTTTAAAACCAATTAAAATAATAATCTAATAATATAAATAATTTAGATTAAAAAGAGGTTTTGAATTAAAATACAACATTTAACACTATTCATTAAAAATGAACTTTATCAGAAAGGTACCAAAAATTTACACAAAGTAAATTTTGATGTCCTGATTCTGAAGAAGAGTTATATTTGGTCCAAAATAAAGTATAAGAGTGATAAAAACTATATTTAATGACGGTTCACCATTAAAAGGTGATAAGTGAACCTTTAGTGAAAATTAGAGTATATATGCCCTAAAATTAAACTCTTTCCGTATTAAGCCTTTATATTTTATTGGGTAAATGTATAAACATTTAAAAACATATCTAATCATATTTTAGTTATTTCTATCCATTGCCGCCAGTACAACGGCTACTTGTTAACTAACATTTAAAATAATATTATTTTATTACTAGAGTGCAACGTAAGATTCCCAAGAAACTCGTTCTTGCGTGTTGGGTACGCCATCGAGCATACCGTCACCTTTAAAGTCATATTAATATTTTATTCACAAATATGGATAAATATGAAAATGTCACATTCTTTATTTACCTGGGGTGTTACATCCTTCCCCCCTTTTGGGAATTGTGTCCTCGCAATTTTAAAATTGCACTTGGAAACATCCTTGAACGTCCCACATCGGAACAAGAGTCGGTAAAACAATCACTTTAGAATAAAGAAAGATAATCACAGAGGTCACCCGAGTTAACCCATACTAGTATTCCAAGTATGAAAATATTGACATGGAGGAAAAAACAAAGGTTCATGTTCTGATGGAGAGTGATAGAAAACATGTTTAGGAGAAAGTTAACAATAAGAAAATCACAAACTTGTGATGGGTTAAACGGTATTCGATTCCCCAATAGGAAAATCTAATAGACAACATTTTTGTATTAAGTTAATTTTTATTGAGGAGATTTCTTTTTGATCTTAAGGAAACATACTTACTTATCATGTTGACTTTTAACTCTTTCTAGGTTTCTTACACAAACTCATAATAACATACCTTGATCATGGCATCCACTCGGTTTCATCGTCATCTTGTTCAAGTAGGTAGAAGTCCCATGCATTACAAAAATGATTTATAGATCCTTCAAAAACATTTTCTTCCTCCATCCAAATACACCACGTACAATATGGGTCATATGGGTGTTCACAGAAAAACAGTTTTGGAAAATAATCATGTATGACGTATAATTCCAAAACATCTGATAAAACATGATTTCTAAAAAATTGTCGGACCGAAATTGAGTTGAAACTTTCTATTATTGGTCCTTTTAAAATACCATAAGCATGTGATGTGAGACTATATTTTAAAAGCAAATATAAATAGGTTGCGCAAGGGTCCCCTTCCTCAGTACCATTTTGAAAATCATAATATGCTTCAAATTCTTGTGATAAGGTAAAATATTTGAAAATACCTTGATAATATTTACCTCTCTTGAAAACATGAGAATATTGTGAAAATAGCATTTTTCTAAAAACAACCCATGATCCACGATGATAACGAGGTATAGCGGAGGTTTTTGATATCTCAAACAAATGCTTTCAAGTGAGTTGTATGCTAGAAAAAGTTTCACAATCATCTGAAGATGACTTTGCAATAGTTATTTCAAGCATGTCATCAGGAAGAGTTAGGAATGTCGTTTGAGATCCTCCTCCTTCCATTCGTAACCGACTTTACTTGACCTGAAAAAAAAGTTTTAAAACAAGGATTTAACGGAAATAATAGTTATAGTGACTGATCATGTGCCTCACAAAAACTCCTAATCCCTAAAGTTGTCTAGACCGACCATTGATACCAACTATAATGCCCCAGCCTTAAACCTTACTTAATATTGAATTAAAAGAATAATTCACGTTGAGGATCTTTTCAGGTTTAGAGTTTTAGAGAATTAGAACATAACTATTACATCTCAAAAGATTACAAAGTAGTCACTTATACTAATTTTCCATAATAAAAATAACTCTTGAAAGAAACATGTCTAGTTCCATGTTTTATATAGCATGACATTCCCTTGATCCCATCCTTGACCTTATTCCACATTAAGTCCTGTGAAAAACATTTCAGAAAAACTTGGGGTGAGCATAAAAAGCTCAGTAAGGGATATACAAAGAATGAAAACTGTTAGTTTTTCAAAATCAAGTAAACCATGTATACTCTATCAAAGTAATACCTTCACCTTCATGAAGTAGTAAAAACTCTTCATTGAATAAAGTATCATTACTTACCTTTTTGTAACCAAAGTATTACCATAAAACCCATATAAAGAACACATAACATATATAAAGGTAACTTGGGACATAAACATACTTAAGTGGAATAACCATACGGTTGACTTCCAAACATATCACTTAATGGAATAGCCATACGGCCAATTTCCATACATACTTAATGGAATAGCCATACGGCCGACTTCCATACCCAATGCATTGGAGGTTATAACGTAACCACCCGTCCTGGTATTCACGGCACCACCCGTCATATGGTTTATAACGTAACCACCCGTTAAAATGTCCAAGTACCAGTATAAAATCATAAAACATAAAACCAATATAAAGGAATGATAACATTTCCACATTTCAATCACAATATATCATAAATATATTGACATAATAGAATCCTTTTTCAAAACCATTTTCAATACCAAAATACATAAAAGAGTATATGGTATTTATTTTATTCTAAAAACATTACGTCTTGTTGAGAATGCCAAAGACCAAATAATACTCGCGGCGGCGGAAAAGGTCGTTGTCGCCGCATACGTTAAAAGAAACATTCCTTTTTGTCGTTTTGTAAAACGCTCTGTAGAAAAAGATTCCTTTTGTATAAAAGTAAAATTAAAAGTCAAAGGAGTTTATACACTGTATAAAAGAAAGTTGTGTATAAAACGAAATATGCCTCAATGAAAGGAGATTGAGACGAAGTCCCTTACAAAGATCATTTTTAAAATAAAATAGATATATTATGTGTATTCACTATAGGTACACATAAAGAAAGTACAAATACAAAATAAGACATAATAATATCATGACATAATTTGAAAGTAGGAGATTAACCCAAAGAATGGAAGTTGGGTTAAGAAGTTCCCTTACCTTGGGTCCGACTTGACTCGATCGTTCTTTAACGTCCTTAATAATAAACTTGAGTTAATTTATACTTGATTAATAACCTTTTTAAAGATCATTATTCTTTTTTATATCACTTATTTACATGTTATAAACATTATGTAACCATTTAAGTTAATAATGTTTGTTTTGTCAATATTTGGTTCTTAAGTCGAAAGTTGACTTCTTACAATTACATGTTGTTCATGTGGTCAAAAGTTCTTTATATCCAGAATGAAATTCCCGATTTGGATATAATATGTATCATATATATCCAGCATATACATGTATTTATAATATTACATAATCATTTGGAGGTAAGAAATGAAATGCACCGTTCATGGAGACGGTAAGCCGTACGTACACATGAACGCTACTTTCATTTCTTTGTCATATTAGTGGAATTAAAACTAAATGAGAGGTATGTATATTTTAATTCCATAATTATATTCATCATTTATATATATCATTAATTATATATATACATTGTATACATGTAATTTTAATAGTACATTACTTTTGGGGATAAGAAATGAAATGCACCCTTCATGGAGACGGTAAGCCATACGTACGCATGAACGCTACTTTCATTTATATCTCATACTTTAATGGAAAGAAATAATAATGATATAGAGGTAAATTATAAATCCAGTATAACATCATATATAATAACTTTAAATCCATCCTTTACACGTCCCACATATGGCATTAACGAATCACATCACTTTTAGGGGGCGGTAGTCCGCACTTCCTTAAATGAAGATATCGTGTTTACCCATAATGGAAACCATAAAGGTATGCCAAAAATGAAAAATACAGAAGCTTAAAGAAAACATAAACATATTATATATCATATATAAAAATAGTGACATCATAATGGCCACACTTGAAGGTGTTAAATGAGTATTGAACAATCATCGTTTCGGGAGGAAGAATTTCGCCATCCATGGAAACCGTATGTTATTTAACCATTTGATGTGGTTTTGTGAGAGTTTAGCTCAAATAAATATTATAACAACATCCTAGTATATTGAAGATACTGGTGTTGTTACAAAAGAAGTAAATAAAAAGAGTTTAGAGGGTTGGAGAAGCAAAATAAATCAAATGAACAAGAGAGAATGAATTACCTTTAAAAGTGTAACTCACTTTTGATTTGAGCCTAAAGGCTTCCTTTGAAAGGATTCTTCCCAAAGGGAATCCTCTAGGATGAGGAGAGGGATTTGGAGAGAGTAATTGGGCAGGGGTTGGCCGAGCCAAAGGCTTGAGAAGTGTGTGAAATGGGGTAGAGGTGGGGGCCTTTTATAAGAGGAGAGGAGGGGCACTTTTGGAAAGTAAAGAAATATTACTTTATTTGAAAATGTTTTTCGGTTTTAAAAGGTCCCACATTGATATAAATCGTGGATAAGGTTATAAGGGTTCGAAATCAACTCATCCAATAGGTTTTGGCCATGTGTAGGTTTTAGATTTTTCATTATCTTTCAATTTTATTTAAATCGTCAAATAATGATTTCATCGCTTCATCATTATTATGTCATAAATAATTTAATTTATTTAATGTCTAAAAATTATAAAAAAATACTATGATGTAGGAAATCTTATTAGGTTTCCAATGTCTATTTATAATCAAAATTTTGACTTGTATAACCCCACTCAAAAATTATTTTAGTAAAACAATTTATGTTAGTGTCATTCTCACTTTAACATTAAATAAAAATATATTAATGTCATTTTCCAAATAAAGTGGCTCCATGGGGTCCCCAAGTTGGCCCATGGATTGTCTTGGTTGGCCATGCAAACGAGTGTCCGACAAGGAGCTTGATTGATGGGAAGCAGTTAGACTACAAGCAGAAAGTGGTGGTGAAATCCTTTGCAACTACTTCAGCAGATGTCGGGCCATCAAATGAAGTTGTATCAGGTACTTTGTTTGTTTTTTCAGATTATGCCACTGTGTTGTTTGATTCGGGGTCTACACATTCTTTCATCTCTGAAAACTTTTCTAGTAAAATGGGAATACCATCTCAAGAAATGACTCCTGAACTTTTGGTAAAAACACCTGGGGGAAGTGTCGAGGAAAAAAGAATTTATAAGAATCTTCCTATCCTTATCTATGGAAAGAACCTACTTGAAAACCTTATTGTTCTACCTCTAGTAGAGTTTGATGTTATCCTGGGTATGGATTGGCTCTTTATTTACCATGCTAAGATTGACTGTAGATCTAAAGAAGTTTCTTTTCAGAAAGACTTTCAGTTTGTTTACATGAATGAACCCTTACTTTTGATAACATATCAAGAGGCCGAGAAACTTGTAAAAGATGGAAATGAATGTTACCTTGCACACGTCGTTGAAAATAAAGGAACTGTTCAGATTAATGATGTGCTAGTGGTAAATGAGTATCCTGATGTTTTTCCTGATGAGTTTCCTGGAATAATATCAGATCGAGAAGTTGAGTTTACTGTTGACTTAGTTCCTCATGCTAATCCAATTTCAAAACCCCCTTATCGAATGGCACAAATTGAACTTTTAGAGTTGAAGGAGCAATTGCAAGATTTATTAGAGAAAGGTTTCATTAGACCTAGCACATCACCATGGGGTGCTCCTGTTTTATTTGTTAAAAAGAAAGATGGTTCTGTGATACTTTGCATTGATTATAGAGCCTTGAATAATATCACTATTAAGAACAAATATCCTTTGCCTCATATCGATGAATTTGTAGTAATGCCTTTTGGGCTAACCAATGCACCTGCTGTATTCATGGACTTAATGAATAGAATTTTCCATGAGTTCTTGGATAAGTTTGGGGTGGTTTTCATTGATGATATTTTGGTGTTTTCTAAAAGTAAAGAGGATCATGAAAAACATTTAAGGGTTGTCTTGCAAACCTTAAAAGAAAAGAAACTGTATGGGAAATTCAGCAAGTGTGAGTTTTGGTTGCAACAAATTTCTTTCCTTGGTCACATTGTTTCTAAAGATGGAATAACTGTTGATCCTGCAAAAACAAAAGTTGTGGAAGAATGGCCAAGACCCACAAATGTAACCGAGATTCGTAGCTTCCTTGGTTTGGCGGGCTATTACCGAAGGTTTATTAGAAATTTTTCACGGTTATCTAGTCCAATTACTAAGCTAACTCGGAAGGGTGTTAAGTTTATCTGGACAAAAGAATGTGATGAATGTTTTCAGGAATTGAAAAGAAGATTGGTTAATGCTCCAGTTTTTTCACTACCTTCCAGGAATGGTGAGTTTGTTATATACAGTGATGCTTCATTGAAAGGACATGGTTGCGTCCTAATGCAGAATGATCAGGTAATTGATTATGCTTCACGACAGTTGAAAACTCATGAGGTAAATTACCCTACACATGATTTGGAATTAGCTGCTGTTGTTTTTGCTTTAAAAATTTGGAGGCATCATTTGTATGGAGTAAAGTGTGAAATATATACCGATCACAAAAGTTTAAAGTATATATTCACTCAGAAAGAGATAAACATGAGACAAAGTAGATGGCTAGAATTAATCAAGGATTATGATTGTACAATTCATTACCATCCGAGAAAAGCAAATAAAGTGGCTGATGCTTTGAGTCGAAAAAGTAATGCTTCATTAACAATGTTGTGTTTGGAACGTGGTCCTTTGGTTAAGGATTTGATTAACTTTGGCATAGAAGTTGTTGGTGCAGGAAGTCCTTCTGTTTTGTTTCAGGTATCAGTGAGATCATCTCTATCAGACAAAATCAAACAAGCACAGAATCAAGACAGTGAGTTGCAGAAAAGGGTAGAGCTGGTTCAGAAAGGTAAGTTGCCTGAATTCAACATTGATAATGATTGTGTTTTGAGATTTGGGAAGAGATTGTGTGTTCCTTGTGATTCACAGTTGAAGGGAGAGTTGTTATGTGAAGCTCATAGTTCTCCGTTTTCAGTTCATCCGGGCAGTACTAAGATGTATAGAGATCTGCGGGAGTATTACTGGTGGGATGGAATGAAAAGAGATATTGCTGATTTTACTGTGAAGTGTTTGACTTGTCAGCAGGTTAAAGCAGAGCGACAGTTACCGAAAGGGATGCTTCAGCCTTTACCAGTGCCAGAGTGGGAATGGGAGAATATATCCATGGACTTTGTTGTTGGATTACTGAAGACATCTCGAGGGAATAATGCAATATGGGTTATTGTTGATCGCTTGACCAAATCTGCTCATTTCCTTGCTATACGAGATACTTTCTCTCCTGATCAACTTTTCCGTTTGTATCTTAAAGAGATAGTCAGGTTACATGGAGTTCCTCTCTCCATTGTATCGGATCGTGATCCCAGGTTTACTTCTAACTTTTGGAAAGGCCTTCAGAAGTCGTTGGGTACTGAATTAAATTTTAGTACAGCTTTTCATCCTCAATCAGATGGGCAGTCAGAACGAACAATTCAGACATTGGAGGATATGTTACGAGCTTGTTCTATGGATTAAAAGGGAAGCTGGTACCAACATCTTTCTTTGGTTGAGTTTTCATATAATAACAGTTTTCATTCCAGTATACAGATGGCACCATTTCAGGCATTATATGGGAAGCGGTGTCGAACTCCAGCTTTCTGGGATGAAGTGGGTGAAAGGAAGTTGATGGGACCAGAATTGGTAGAAGAGATGGCTGAAAAAGTTCAGCTGATTCAGAAACACATGAGAACAGCTCAGAGCAGGCAGAAGAGTTATGCGGACAACCGGAGGAAGGATCTATCTTTCGAGGTAGGTGATCATGTTTTTCTCAAGGTTTCTCCTTGGAAATGTGTGATGAGATTTGGTAAGAAAGGAAATCTGAGTCCAAGGTTCATTGGGCCATACGAAATTCTGGAGAGTGTTGGATCAGTTGCATACCGAGTGGCCTTACCTCCGAGTTTATCTCAGGTACACAATGTTTTTCACGTTTCGATGTTGAGAAATTATATGCCAGATCCATCTCATGTTTTGAGTCCAGAGGTAGTTCAGCTAGAAGAGAACCTATCTTATGAGGAACAACCGGTACAGATTCTTGACCACAGGGAGCAAGTGTTACGGAATAAGGTGATTCATCAGGAAAAGGTTTTGTGAAAAAACCACATGATTGAAGAGGCAACATGGGAATCTGAAAATGCAATGAGGGATAAGTACCCCCATTTATTTGATAAGTAAATAAATTGCGGGGACACAATTTTCTAAAGGGGGGAAGGATGTAACATCCCAAGTAAGTAATGAATAATAGATATATTTATCTATGTCTATTAATGATTAAGATAGTGTTTTAGAGGCTTAAAATGAAAATAAATACAATCTTATGCATGGAATACACTAATATTCTTAAAAGATTGTTTTAGTGCCTTTTGATGGAAAACCATTTTTGAATCTATATTTTGACAATTTTATAAACTATGTTTGTCAAAATAAACTTATCCTTTATGATTGGGACATCAAAATTTTCCTTGTGTGAATTTTTGGTATTTTTCTGACAATGTTCATTTTTTTTAATGAATAGTGAAAAATACTGCATTTTACATCAAAAATGCTTTTTAATCTAATTTATTTATATGATTAGATTATGTTTTGAATTGGTTTTGAAGTGAAATTAGAATTTATTTTTACCATTTTATCCAATGTTGGTTATTGGAATCAATTTCACATTGAAATTAGACTTAAACTGGTGTCAATCTTTTGATACTTATTGTTTTGTAAAAACACGCTATTTGCTCTGGCAGCGGGAATTAAATATTAAATTAATTAATGTGACATATATTATTTTAATTTTGTAAAATAGACTTCATTTTTGAATTCGGAATATCAAATATAGCTTAGGGTGAATTTTTGGTAATTTTCTGAAAAACTTCAATTTTTGATGAATATTGAAACCACTAAGTGGTAATCAAGCAAACTGATTTTTCAGTTAAATGAAAGTTTACCACTAATGTGTACTGAATTTTGAAAATCCGACATACATTGTTGTCATTAAGAAGTAAAATGTGGTTCAATGAGATTAAAATAATTTTTTGCTGAATAGTAACTTATTAAGTTCTTATTCGCGATTAGTGGTAATTAGGGTAGTTTAAGGTATAAATAATGCTTTAATAATATGAAACGACCTAGAAACATGTCCCAACCTTATTGGTTGTGTCATGGCCGACCAAGAAAAGACATGGGTCAACATGGGGACACCATGGAGCCACTTTAGTTGGAAAATGACAATAATATAATTTTATTTAATGGAAAAGTAAAATTGACACAAACATGATATGTTTTACTAAAACAATTTTTAAGTAGGGTTATACAAGTCATATTTTTGATTATAAATATTCATTGGAAAGATAATAAGATTTCCTACATCATAGTAATTTTTTTATAATTTTTAGACATTAAATAAATTAAATTATTTATGACATCATAATGATGCAGTGATGACATCATTATTTAACGATTAAAATAAAATGGAACTATAATGTAATATCTATGAACTACACATGTCAAAAAACTTATTGGATGGGTGGATTTCGAACCCTTATCACCTTATCCACGACATATATCAATGTGGGACCTTTTAAAATAGAAAAACATTTTCAAATAATGTAATATTTCTTTACATTCCAAAAGTGCCCCTCCTCTCCTCTTATAAAAGGCCCCCACCTCTACCTCATTTCACACACTCTTCAAGACTTTGGCTCGGCAATCCCCTGCCCATTTGCTCTCTCCACATCCCTCTCCTCATCCTAGATGATTCCCTTTGGGAATAATCCTTTCAAAGGAAGCCTTTAGGCTCAAATCAAAAGGAGTTACACTTTTTGAGGTAATTCATTCTCTCATGTTCATTTGTTTTATTTTGCTTCTCCAACCCCATAAACTCTTTTTATTTACTTCTTTTGTAACAACACCAGTATCTTAAATATACTAGAATGTTTTTATAAGATTTATTTGATCTAAACTCTCACACAACTACATCAAATGGTTAAATAACATACGGTTTCCGTGGATGGCGAAATTCTGCCTCCCGAAACGATGATTGTTCAATACTCATTTAACACCTTCAAAGGTGGCCATTATGATGTCACTATTTTTATATATGATATATAATATGTTTATGTTTTCCTTAAGCTTCTCTTTTTTTTCATTTTGGGCATACCTTTATGGTTTCCATTATGGGTAAACACGATATCTTCATTTTAGGAAGTGCGGACTACCGCCCCCTCAAAGTGATTTGATTCGTTAAATACCATATGTGGGACATATAAAGGATGGAACTATGATATTATATATGATGTTATACTGGAATTATAATATACCTCTATATCATTATTATTTCTTTCCATTAATGTAAGAGATAGAAATGAAAGTAGCGTTCATGCGTATGTACGGCTTACCGTCTCCATGAACGGTGCATTTCATTTCTTATCCCCAAATGTAATGTACTATTAAAATTAAGTGTATATAATGTATATATATAATTAATTATATATCTAAATGATTAATATAATTATGGAATTAAAATATACATACCTATCATTTAGTTTTAATTCCATTAATATGACAAAGAAATGAAAGTAGCGTTCATTCGTACGTACGGCTTACCGTCTCCATGAACAGTGCATTTCATTTCTTACCTATAAATGATTATGTAATATTATAAATACATGTATATGCTGGATATATATGATACATATTATATCCAAATCGGTAATTTCATTCTGGATATAAAGAACCTTTGACCACACGAACAACATGTAATTGTAAGAAGTCCACTTTCGACTTAAGAACCAAATATTGACAAAACAAACATTATTAACTTAAATGGTTACATAATGTTTATAACATGGAAATAAGTGATATAAAAGGAATAATGAACTTTAAAAAGGTTCTTAATCAAGTATAAATTAACTCAAGTTTATTATTCAGGAAATTAAAGAACGATCGAGTCAAGTCGGACCCGAGGTAAGGGAATTTCTTAACCCAATTTCCATTATTTGGGTTAATCTCCTACTTTCAAATTATGTTATGATATTATTATGTCCTATCTTGTATTTGTACTTTCTTTATGTGTAATTATAGTGAATACACATAGTAGATCTATTTTATTTTTAAAATGATCTTTGTAAGGGACTTTGTCTCAATCTCCTTTCATTGAGGCATATTTTGTTTTATACACAACTTTCTTTTATACGGTGTATAAACTCCTTTGACTTTTACTTTTATACAAAAGGAATCTTTTTCTACGAAGTGTTTTAATAAATGAAAAAAAGGAATGTTTTTTTAACGTACGCGGTGACAATGACCTTTTCCGCCGCCGTGAGTATTATTTGATCTTTGGCTTCCTCAACAAGCCATAATGTTTTTAAAATAAAATAAATACCATATACTCTTTTATGTATTTTGGTATTGAAAATGGTTTTGAAAAAGGATTCTATTACATCAATATATTTATGATATATTGTGATTGAAATGTGGAAATGTTATCATTCCTTTATATTGGTTTTATGTTTTATGATTTTATACTGGTACCTGGACATTTTAACGGGTGGTTACGTTATAAACCATATGACGGGTGGTGCCGTGAATACCAGGACGGGTGGTTACGTTATAACCTCCAATACATTGGGTATGGAAGTCGGCCGTATGGCTATTCCATTAAGTATGTATAGAAATTGTCCGTATGGCTATTCCATTATGTGATATGTGTGGAAGTCAACCGTACGGTTATTCCACTTAAGTATGTTTATGTCCCAAGTTACCTTTATATATTCTATGTGTTCTTTATATGGGTTTTATGGTAATCCTTTGGTTACAAAAAGGTAAGTAATGATACTTTATTCAGTGAAGATTTTTTTCATGAAGGTGAAGGTATTACTTTGATATAGTATACATGGTTTACTTGATGTTTGAAAAACTAACAGTTTTCATTCTTTTTGTAACCCTTACTGAGCTTTTTATGCTCACCCCGAGTTTTTTTGAAATGTTTTTCACAGGACTTAATATGGAATAAGGTCAAGGATGGGATCAAGGGAATGCCATGCTATATAAAACATGGAACTAGACATGTTTCTTTGAAGATTTTTTTATTATGTAAACTTAGTATAAGTGACTACTTTGTAATCTTTTGAGATGTAATAGTTATGTTCTAATTCTCTAAAACTCTAAACCTGAAAAGATCCTCGACGTGAATTATTCATTTAATTCAATATTAAGTAAGGTTTAAGGCTGGGCCCTTATATTATGTGTATCAAAATAATATCGACACATAGGTGAGTGGAAATTACAACAAAAATAAATAAATAGTGATTCCACACATAATAATAGCATGACATAATTAAGAATTAGAAGATTATCCCAAGGAATTGAAATTGGGTTCAGAGGTTCCCACACCGATTAGGTAACATAAATAAGATACAACCCATGAAAGAAGGATCATAAAATTAATATATAAATACTCATAAATGAAATTATATTACACAAATAGTACAATCATGGGCATTAGATACACCAAACCAAATGAAATAGTGGCAAATATAACATGAATCTCACTGTAATAAAAAGAGAGATGAAACCATTTTCCACGTTGTAATTAACTGATTCATTTGACCAAAAGTTAATAACCACCAAATATTCATATAATACCATGAATAAAATTATAATCATGATAATATATATCAAATATAATTACACAATACACAACATGCCTTGAATAAGTGGTGAACAATGGAAATATCACGGAATTAAAAGCGAGATAAGAAAATCCCTTACCTTGTGTCCTACATGACTCGTTTTCTCCTTGTTCTTCCTGAATAATAAAGTAAAGTTAATTTATACTTGAGTAAGAACTTTTTTCAAGTTTATTAATCCTTTTATATTACTTATTACCATGTTATAAACATTATGTAATCATTCATGTTAATAATGTTCGTTTTGTCAATATTTGGTATTTGAGTAAAAAATGAACACCTTATATTTACAAGTTGACCATGTGGTCAATAGTCCATTATATCCAGAATGACATTAATGATTTAGATATCATATATATAATATAAATCCAGTATGTAGATGTATTTATAATAGTACATAACATTTGGAGGTAAGAAATGAAATGCACCGTTCGTGTAGATGGTAAGCCGTACATACGCATGAACGCTACTTCCATTTCAATTTCTTATTTTAATGGGATTAAAACATAATGATACATAGTTATATTATAATTCCAGAATAATATCATATTTAATATAATTAAATCCATTCTCTATACGTCCCACATATGGCATTAATGAGTCATATCAGTTTGAGGGGAAGATAGTCTGCACTTCCTCAAATGAAATTATTGCGTTTACCCATAATGGAAACGATAAAAGTATGATATATATGGAAAATACAGAAACATAAAGAAAATATAAACATAATATATAACATATATAAATACAGTTCCATCATAATGGACTCAATGAGAGGTGGTAGGAGGTAATTGAACAATAATCATTTCGTGAGGCATTAGTTTTCCATCCACAAAAGCATTATGTTTTTCATAAATTTGATTGAGGTGTTTCTATGTGTAGTTAAAATACATCTCATAAAAACATCCTAGTATATTTAGGATACTAGTTTATCTATAAAATAAATGAATAATAAGATTTTAGGGTTTAGAGAAGTAAAATTAAAGAAAATAAGTTAAGAGAAACCATTAACTTTATTTTGGATAACTTCCTTTGGTTTGAACCAAAATGGTTTGTTGAAGTGCCTTATGCCTAAGGTAAGGCTTTTAGGTGGAATAGAGGTATATAGGGAGATTAATTAGGTAGATTTTGGATGATCCAAAAGGCTTGATAGCTGTGCGGAATTTGTTAGAAGTGGTCTCCATTTATAAGGGGGAGGAGGGATATTTAGGAAATTTTTCAAATATTATTTTATCATATAATGATATTCAGTTTCTAAATTTCCCAAAATCATTAGAGTCAAATAAAAGATGACTCATGGTATAAATAAAATCATTTAATAGAAATTGGATAGGTTTTGGATGATATTTTAGTAATCATAATCTTATTTATTAAAATCATTTATTAATGAGGTAAATACTGCATCATTATTGTGTCATAAATAATTTAATTTATTATACGTCAAAAAATTACAAAAAAATAATATCATGTAGGAAACCAATTTATCTTTATAAAAAATATTTATAGTATAAAATATGACTTATATAACACCATATAAAAATTAATTTACTAAATGATTTTTGTTTATGTCATTTTTGCCTTTACATTAAATTAATTAATCTAATGTGTCATTATCATTCATAAGTGGACCCATGGGGTCCCAAAATCAACCCAAGGATGTAAATTGTCGCCAATTAATAAAAAAATTAGGTTAGGACAAGTTTTAGTGTAATTATGAATTATTATTATATTGTTTCTACCTTAAATTACCCTATTTACCTTTAACCGCGATAAAAAAAGTCAAAAGTTACAATCCACAATAAATTATTTTCATCTTATTGATCCACATTTTACTTACCAATAACAACCATGTATGATGGTTTTTTTAAATTCAATTCAATGAAGTGGTAAAACTTCATTAAAATGAAAAAGTTAGTTTTTTATCAACTACTAAGTGATTTCACTATTCATCAAAAATTGATGTTTTCAGAAAAATAACAAAAATTAAACCTAAGATATATTTGATATTTAGAATTAAAAAATAATGTTCATTTTTAAAAATTAAAAACATAAAAGTGTAATTAATTAATTTAAAAATTAATTTCTGTTGTTAAAACAAATAGCGTGTTTTTAAAAAACAATAAATATCAAATCATTGACACTTGTTTATGTCCAATTTCAATGTGAAATTAATTCCAATGACTAAAATTGGATTAAGTGGAAAATATATATTATAATTAAACTTTAAAACCAATTAAAAAGATATTATAACTATATAAATAAATTACATTAAAACCTGGTTTGAATTAAAGTACAATATTTATCACTATTCAATAAAAAAAATACCTTATCAGAAAAATTCCAAAAATTCAGACAATGTAAATTTTGATGTCTATATTCTAATAAAATATTTTATTTGGCCCAATATAATGTATTAAAGTGACCAAAACTATATTTAATGAGGTTTTTCCATTTAATGGTGGTAAATCGATCATTTAATGTAAATTATGCTTAAAATTAGATTCATTCACATTTTAAGCCTCAACATTTATTGGATAAATGTCAATGCATTTAACAAACATGTATCATCATATTGTAGTTATTTTTTTTTCATTCCTTCCAATAAAACGGCCAGGAGTGAACTCCCATTTAAAATAATAATATTATATTATTAGTGTGCAACGTAAGATTTCAAAGAAACCTCTTGTTGCGTATCGGGTACACTATCGAACATAGAAACCCTTTTATAGTAAAATTAATGTTTAATTCACAAATATTTATAAATATGATAATTTAATACTCATTATTTACCTAGGATGTTACATCTGATCTCACACTTCCCATTTATTTTATTTTCCCAAGGTTTTAGGAATGGTTGTATGTAGGGGTAATATAGGAGAAGATCTTTATTGCGAAGCATTGAAGATCATGCAACTGTATAGATTTTTTTAGAGGTTTACAATGGAACTAATCTAGTATGATCCATGATTTTTTAATTTAATTAATACTCATAAAAAATAAATAATCTCTATGTAATAAAATAATGGGACATTATAATATCATTTGTTGTTTTCTATTTTTCTCTAATAAGCATTTTTGTTTTGGTTATGTTAGAGTTGTATTTTGTATTATAACATCAGAGTTTGGTTTTTTTCGCTATTGTATATATAGTATAGATTTTTTCTCTTTCAAATTGATAATAACCCCTAAATTTTCTTAGTGAACTTGGATTTTATTTACAACCATTGGTGTCTTTGGGATGTTACCCATTTCATATATCCACATTCATAACTTTTAAATCCAATGAGGAGGGGATGGATTTTATGAATGGTATCATCTTATTCAATCAATGACATAGTAATAAAAATAATTATCTATTGATCCAAATTTCTTTTATGATAAATGGTGTTTGTTTTAATTAGTCATGGAGTTAAAAATAACGTTATTCTTTGTTCTTGAGATTATTGTAAGGAACAATATTTTTAATGAAATGACACAGGTATTTATATAATAATACATTTTGATTTTTATAAATAATTATGAATAAGATATTAATTTTAAGTTAAAGGGGATTCTTTTTTTGATAGCGTACTCGACACACAACAACAGTGTTCTATGAAATCTTATATTCCACACAACATTGTGTTATACTGAAAAATAATACATTATTATTATTATTATTTTAAATTGTTGTTAATTCCATGACATTGGAACAGATGGAATGAATAGTATCAATATAATTTAGAAATATGTTTTACACATTTTTAAATAATAATTCATTGATTAACAAATTTTTTAGAAATGTAAATAAAAACCCATTGAATATAATAAATGTGTTTTTATAAAAATCTATCTAAACGAGATTAATTGTGTCTCTATATCATTATTTATCAATTTTTATTTAAATAAAAATATGTGATATATTATAAATGTAATTTTTTAAATTAATATTATTTGTTTTCTATATATGATATATTAATAAATTCGTTCTTTTAGGATAAAAGAAGTATTTTTCTAAAAATGTAGTTTTACCGTCTTTTAATGGCGAACCATTTTTAAATATTTTTTGACACCTTTATATGTTTAATTTTATAAAATAAATATATTATTCATAAAATGAACATCAAAATTTACTTTGGATGAAATTTTGGTATTTTTTTTGTTAAAGTTAGTTATTTAATTAACAGTGAAAAATACTGCATTTTAATTAAAAAACTCCTTTTAATATAATTTATTTATATTGTTACATTGTAATTTTAATTGGTTTTAAAGTTTAATTGGATTATATTGTTACCATTTAGACCAATTTTTTTCATTGGAAGTAATTTTATATTGAAATTGGACATAAACACATGTTAATCTTTTGGTTGATTTTATTTATAAAAAATACACCTTTTGGTTTCAAAAATTTGAATTAATTTTAAATTAATTTTTTCTCATTCTCTGTTTTTAATTTTTAAAAATAGATTACATGTTTGGAATCTTCACATTCAAATATTGTAAATAGTTACCTTTTATTTTTATATATTATGAATAGTAAATTCATTAAATATTTTATTTACCAGTGTTAAAAGGAAAATTTGATAAATGATTGTAAAAAATAGTATTATAATATTTTAAATTATGATAACACATATCATAACACTATTGGATGAGATATTTCCAACCATGGTCATCTTGGGGTCGATTTTATGACACCATGGAGCCACTTGTGCACGAAAATTACATATAATTACTTGTAATTTTAAGTTAAGGAATGTGTAACCTAAACATGTATCTTTTTGAAAAAACAATTTTTATATGGGGTTATATAAGTTATCATTTAGAATGTATATATTCAGTATAAATATTAAAAAATTCATATATCATGATATTTTATTTATAATTTTCAGACTAAAAATAAATAAATATAATTATGACACAAAAACGATGCAATGATTACCTTATCAATGAAAGATTTAAATAAATGACATTATATATATTCAAATAAATTTATTTTAAAATATTTTTTTCCATACAAGAATTTTATGGATGAGTATGAATTATTATCTTATTATTTATGATTTTTTTTATCGAATGAAACAAGCTGTAATGGATTTTTAAAATGTCTTGACATGAATAGTTTAAAAATAGACATAAATGAACTTTTAAAACAAATACTATTTTATCAAATGATATAATTGTTCTAAAAATATAATATTGGTCCAAATGACTTAGATAATGTTTAAAATTTCATTAATGAACAACATGAAGTTCTATTGGCATTTCGTGGACATTATATTTACAATATAGTATGAATATAAAAGAGGACATGGTAATAGTTAAATTAGATAACTAATGGTTAAAGCTAAATGATAAAGATAAATATGGAACCAAAACAATTCTAAAACATATTGGTTGTCTTTATTTCGATCAATAATCTACTTATATTTTAATTAAGGTAGTTTTTGACATCTTTAAACCAAAAATAATTTTATAATAAAATAATACTCCAATTCCTTCTTAAAGTACCCCTCCTCCCTCTTTTAAAAGCGAATCACCTCTAACCCTTAATCACACATCTAAAGCCCCATTGGCTCATCCAACAACTTCCAAAATAACCTTCAAACACCCATATATTTATTCTATAATCCTAAAATTTTGAATAAGGGAAATAAAGAATATTTTTAGCTCAAATTAAAAAGGATTTACCCGATTTGAGGTAATGTCTTCTCTCAAGATACTTTCATTTATTTTCCGTCTCCAACCCACTAAACTATATTTATTATATTATTTTATAAAAACACCAGTATCTTAAATATATTAGGTTGTTTTTATGATATATATTCTAACTACACTTTCACTCACCTCCATCTAATGGATTTTAAAAATATTATTTCCATGGATAAAGAACTGCTGCCTCACGAAAAAATAATTGTTCAATTATTTCATCCTTCATATCATGGTGGACATTATGATGTAATTTTGTTTATATGATATATATTATGTTTATATTTTCTATATGATTCTGAAATTTTATTTACAAAATTCTATGATGATTTTCATGATGTGTAAACATGATAATTTAATTTGAGTAAGCGCAGAATACCACACCCTCAATGTGATATGAATCATTCATTCCATACATGGAACATATAAAGGATGGGGTAAATTAACATATCTAACATATATAAAATGTCATATTATATTGGAATTATAATATAACTATTTATCATTATGTTTTCATTCAATTAAATTTGAAATAGAAATAGAAGTAGCGTTCATGTTTATGTACAACTTACAGTCTCCATGAACGATGCATTTATTTTCTTATCTCCAAATGTTATGATATATTATAAATACATATATAATATATATAAATGATATATATATTAATAATATTCTAGATATAGTGGTATTTTGATCCCAAGGAAAAATTGTAATTTTAACCAGATCATTTTCGAATCAAGTACCAAATATCGACAAAACGGTCGATGTAAACATAAGTAATTATGTATTGCATATAATGTGGTTTTAAGTGAAATAAAAGGAACAATAAAACATATAAAGGATTATATGAATGTTGAAATTAACATAAGATTATTATACAGGAATAATATGGTACGTATGCGACGAGTTAGATTCATTGTAAGAGAACCTTTCACTCTCCTCATTTAGTCAAAGATATCTTTTATGTTATTTATTTTAGTTTAAATTTTAAAATGTTGGGAAATATTTTTCAAAATTTTTATTTATTTTCATTTTTTTTCAAAATAATGAGGGGCCATTTTTTCTCTCATCGACCCATTTTCTGAATTTATAAATGACGGTGTTAGGATGCTGAATTTTCATAAGGGAACTTGTTAACCCAATTTCCATTCTTTGTGTTGATCTTATATTTCCTGATTATTTAGTTATATGATTATGTAATAAAGGACTTTAGATATATTATCTAGTATTATTATTGATTTTTTTGGTTTTAAATTGAATACACAAAATCAAACTATTTGAATAATAAAATGATCTTTGAAAGGGACTTTGTCTCAATCTTCATTCATTGAGGAATATTTTGATTGATACATAACATTATTTTATATGGTGTATAAACCAATTTTCATATAAATTTAATTCAATGGGAATATTTTTTCAACCAATAATTTCACTAAATGATAAAGGGAATGTTTCTTTTTAGCGTACGTGTTGACAACGACATTTCTATCACCACAAGAATTTTTTTATATATGGATTCCTCTACATGATGTAGTGTTTTTAAAAGGAAAAGTAAATACCATATATAATTTTTTTATGTATATTTTTATTGAAAATGGTTTTGATAATTAATTTCTTATTTAAATATGTTAAAATTATATATTGTGATTGAATTTCAGAAATGTTATCTTTACATTATGATTGTTTTATGTGTTATGAATATGTTATGGTTCTTGGGAATTGTTTATGTATACGGGTGGTTTCGTGACCATCCTAGGGTTGGTGAGCCGGAGATAGATCTCCAATGCGTTGGTTAACATGATGGATGTAAAAATTAATGTTTCTCCTAAGAGATTTAGGGAATATACAATGATGGGTATTCCAAATTTAACTCCCTATGTAGCTGTGAAAGCTAAAATATATGTATGTTTTGGACACCACAAGTTATATTTATGATTTATGATTTTTATGGGTTATTAATAAATCTTATGATTTTATGAGGTATGATAAATGGTTATGTTTTAGGATTGAGAACTATGATTTCATAGATTTTTATGTTTTGATGGAATAATGTTTTATTCCGTTATTTTATAATCCTTATTGTGATTTTCATGTTCATCCGTTATTTTAGAAATGATTTTCACAGGTTATAAGGAAGGGTAAGAGAAAGGATATATTCAATAATATTTACATCATGAAAATAATTACTGTTTTATTTATAGATTTATATTATTATGAAAAATGGGATAGAGTAGAAATTTTTACTTTGTAATCCTTTGAGATGTAATATAATATTTACAACTTCATTCTCTAAAACAATAAACATGAAAAGGTACTAAATGTTAGTTATTAAAATAATCAAATATTATGTTATGTCTAAGGAAGGGTCCTTAGAATTAAAAAATAAAATATAGATCATAAAAAATAATATATAACCACTTTATGTTGAACTTCATGTTATTTGGGTGTTTGGTAAATGTGTTTTTAATAAAAATATTATGTGAGTTTTGACCAATTCATCATGAATTTAGACTATGAGAGTTAGATGACAAGAATTGATTTCATGAATTCCCTATAGGTTTTTATTATTCATTTTGAGATTTATGGTTAATTAAATACCGATAAAGATTTTTGTTTTGAAAATAATGATTATGGTGGATTTCTAAAATAAGTGTTGTAATATTTTAAAAGAGTTGATAAATCTTTGATAATGTATGACTTATGGAATGATATGATGTGATATGTGTCAATGTGGTAAATTCAAATTATATATCCTTATGGATGTAATGAGTGAGAATTAATTTAGTTTTTTTCTACTTATAGTAAATGATAAATGGTAGGTTTCATAGAAATCAATAGGAGGAGGCTGCTAAAAGTGTGGTTGCACTTAGGCCACATGTGAACCTACTGCTAGTTCAATGAACTATTTAGGGTTTTGAAGCCATGGATAAAGGTAATTGGAATGGTAAACATAGGAATATAGATCATTATGTTTTCTTCCAAAAGAATAATCATCCCATCATCCGGTGGGATTCTAAGAAGGATAAAGCAGAATTCTGGTTAAACTGGATGAATCATTTATTAAATTGTCATAGGACAACCACAACATTTATGGAATATTTTTAAATATAAATGCTATAGTATTTGACTTTCCGATGGTAAAAATTTACTGTTAATTTCAACTTGGTCCAATGCATGACATTGGAGGATTTTAGATAATTATTTAAGAATAAATTATGTCATCACACCTTTTCGATTTCAATAAAAATAGATATATTTAGTCAGATGTATGAAAAACACCCAGTGATAGAGTATAAGGATAAATTTATTAATTTTTTATTCACTTTTTCCTAGAATTTAATTCACATTCATTATTTAAGGAACATATTTTTGAGATTGGGATGAGTTTGAAAATTCATTCAAATATTTTCCTTTTTTATAATATAATATACATAGATTGTTAACATAATGACTATAACGACGCGATTATATTAAAATGCATAATATTGAATTTAGTCAAGAAATCACTTCCCTTCACATTGAAAAACATTTAAAATTTATATATTTAGGGAATTTGGACATAATAAATTCATAACATTAAACATTAATACATAGTGGATACCATAAAAACAATATTCATTTCTTAAAAAATAAAAAAAAATTCAAATAAAACATGATTTCTTTGATAGTACTTCAATCAATTGACTTATATTTCTTAATTTATTACAAATCCTTCTAATCTAGGAAAATCATTTAAAAACATGGGATTACAAAAAATGTCTATGTAAGGGATATAAAATGAAGGAAAGAACACTTTAGTCCACAAATACTTGTAACGTAAGAAACCATTTCCAAAATACATACATGTCACCCATATATACTTACATTTTAAAACATGATATTTCCTCAATATTCCCAAAAAATATTAGATCCAAAATAAAACTATTAACATATAATGGATCATTAATTACATAATCTTGTAACCCTCTCGGCTACCTTATTATATGTAACCTTCACGACTACCTTACAATTTGTATAACCTTTGTAGTTACACTTAGAATAACCATATGGCTGAACTCTAAAAGACACGTACCTAATTAATTGGCGGGATATATAGGTCCCACACTTCATAGTTATCAATTCCATAGAACTAGAACAAAATCATACAATATTAACATTTTCATAAAAACACTGCTTTTTGAATTTTCGATAAAATAATTTTAAAAGAGGATTTTAAAAGAAAATCCCTTAGAAATATCATATAATTCAAGTGAGACTTAATAGATTGGATATAATTTTTATACACAGTGTAAATACACATAATTAAATATAATATAAACAAAAACCATCAAACATAAAATATTTAATACAACATAAATAACAAAGTAGATAGTTAACCCAAAGAATGGAAACTGGGTTAAGAATTCCCTTACCATAGGTTTTTATTACATAAAACTTGTTTAAAACTCATGTATAATGGGTAAAAAAGTGTTATTAATATATTACAGAAACATATATATCATTATGAAACCCTATATGATCATTTCATTACATCATTTTACCCTTTAATTGTTAGTATTTTTCCTTGCATTGTTTTGGGTGCGATCATTACATGAATTCCATGATCTGTTTATGATGAATATATTATCGATTGGAAGTGAAAATTCCAAATTGAAATGGAGTGGCATTTAAATAGTTATCGAAATATAAATTATACCATTTATTATTTTTAATTCTATTATGAGGATGATTCATGAGTTTAAACATTATTGATATTTGTTTAGGTAATCTTGGGGATTCTTCGATCGTAAAGAACCCATTTTGTTTTATAAATTAATAACATGTGTGAAAAATGATTCTAGAACCTTATAAAAGTTATAATAAATAAAATATAACTTGTTTCAACAATAAAAATGGTTTGATGAATAGTATTAATTAAAGTAAAATAAATTTAAATCTCATCACCCACAATGTCAGTAAATCGACAAATCATGGACGGTGTTTTAATTTATTGAATAAGTGGGAGAAGAGAAGATTTATTATTGTGAGTCTTCCATAAACATGATTAAAATACCTAATATGTATGATACTAGATCATTAATACCTCTTGGATAAGGGCTGGAGAGTAAATAAGTATAATATTATGGAAAATGAAAAGAAAAGAATGAAAACAAAATATGATGCTTACCACTTGATCTATTCTCCTTGAGATCCTTCATAATGCCATTGGGTTTGGCCTTTTGGTGAGAATACGAGATCTAGGATGTGGGGAAGATCCTAGGGAAGTATATGGTCATAACATAGGTATGGATCATGGATTGAGAGGTATGGGAGGAAGAGGGGAATGAGGGTGGTATTTATAGTGGAGGAGAGGAGGAATTTTACATTATTTTAATCTTTTTTATATTATTTTTGTAAAACCCCAAGTTTCCACGGTATGCTTCTCTTTGAATAATATAGTAGCGTGTGTTGTACGCTACTTCGAGTCCTAACACACACCAAAACCAATGAAACTAGCCATTTTGAATAGAAATAACCACTTTTCCAAATTTTATAAATTTTATCTTTAAAAATGGAATATATTTTTGGATTCAAAATATCGAAATTAGAATAGGGTGAATTTTTGGAATTTTTCTGAAAACGATAAATTTTTTAATGAATAGTGAAAAACACTGAGTTATAGTTTAAAAGATAATTTTTATTTAAATAATTAATTATTTTATTTAAATTTATGTTAGGAAAAAATAGATACATAATGCCTATATATGTTCAATGTAATCCATGGGAGTCAGTTTATAATAATTTTAGATATATAAAAATATTATTGAACTTTTCACCGTCTTTTACCCTTCTCCTAGGAGAATTTACAAATTCACATAAAACATAATTTTACCACTTCTGTGAGTAGAATTTAAAAAATCCGGGAGAGAAGGATAATATCAAGGAGTAATATTTAGTTCAATAAGATAAAAATATTTTTTGATGAATTATAACTTTTTAATTTTATTTACCACAGTTAAAAATAAATAGGGTAATTAAGGGTAAAAATGATATTATTATTACCCTAACACATGTCCTAATTCTATTGGATAAGTATAATTCGACCCAAAAAAACCTTAGTAAAAAAATATGAACCTCTCTGGTCCACTTTGATTAGATTAGGACATTTATTACTATATAAATCAAAGAAGAGTTAAAAGAGTTAAAATCAATGTTTAGTAACTAAAACATTTTTTGTGTAGGGTTATACATAAGAAAAATTCGATTATAAAAATTCATTAGAAATATTAAAATATTTACTTCATAATGGTATTTTATTTATAATTTTTAGGCATTTAAATAATTTAATTTATTTATGACACAATGGTGATGCAGTAATTACCAAATTAATGAAATATTAAAATAATTGATATTATAAAAATCCAAATAATTGTAATTTTAGACTTTTTATGAATTACACTAATTTTATTGGTTAATATGACTTGTTATAATTGAATAAATAAATTTTTATAGAATTAATAAAGTTGTTAAGACTTTAAAAAAATAAATTATTAAATAGTGTCAATATTGACATAAAGGAGTATTTAAAAAAAATATTATATTATTAATTGATATTCTGTTCCTAAAAATCTAAGGTTCTGCCAAATGACTTAGATAAGGTTATATATATTAATAATGAACCACTTGGGTTAGTTTGGCTTGTTATAGAATGTTTATTAACCATATAATATAAAAATACATAGAGACATGGTAAATGATAAACTATTCATCTAAGAGTTAAATATAAATGATAAGGTTAATATAGTGACCCAAACCTCTATAAAATCTATTTTTTGAAAGTATTTCGACCCATACCCACCATAAACTTTAAATAATCCACCTTTGAGCTATTAGAAATCGAATATGAATTTATTAGGAAATAATATTTCTATCTTTTCCAAAGGTACCCCTCACCCCTCTTATAAAAGGGCACTACACATTTTTTCAAATTCATACCTTCAAAGCCATTTGGCTCGGACAAACCCTACCCAAATATCCTCTCAACTTCCCTCAATTCAACCTAGAGGCCTTAGTTTGATCAAAAAGCCATCCTAAGATTCCTTTTTGATCAAATCAAAATGAAGAACCCGATGAAGAGATAATGTTTTCACCACCCTCTTTCAAGTTCCTTTCTTATTCAACTTCTTCTTTCTTTGTTATTTCTATTCTAAAATAAAAACTCCAGTATCTTCTATATACTGTTATGTTATTATAAATATGGTACAACCATAATCATTATTCTATTCATTCTTTGAATGACAAGTCACCATATGTGTGTACGTACGGCCTACCGTCTCCATGTCGTGGTGTAATTGTTATTCAATACATTATTATTTGGATGGGTATAATAATGATGTTGAATTAATATAAATAATAAATATAACATGATAATGATTCTTTATATATGATATAACATCCAATTATATATTATTTTAATATCAAAAGAATGATATTGTCGCTCGTGCGTACGTACGGACTACCGTCTCCACGAACGCGATTAGATTCATTCCCCATCGTATCCATTCAAGTGTAATTCTCATTTTTCATTAAGAATAATGTTAAAAGACTTTATATAATTCTGTATATGAATAAAATTCAACTTATCTATAACAAACATGGCTTATGTAACAAAAAATATAAAATACAATGAGTAAGTTAACACCTGAAACGATGATAATACTAAGATATTATTAACAAAGCAATGTTAAAAGATCACATATGATATCATATTAATGTATATGAATCTTGTACAATTTAATTACAATTATTTCACCATTATAAAGGATTTTAAACTACCCTCAACCAAGCAAAAGTACACATTAAAGGTATATTTCACATTCTCTTTATTATCCGAGGTTGTTTATACATAATTATCTACTTGGACATATTTATCATCCACATCCATGTTTCTTAAAAATGTATTTCAAAACTTTGTTACTATTTTATATACTATGGGTTAAATTCATTTATACCCTTGTTTGAATTTTTATAAGATGTTTATAAATTAATCTTTCCGTCATGTTCCACACAATGTCCTTTTTAACCTTTTCGACAGAATTAAGGTAAGAATGTATTATTTAACTTATACGGTGAGTGCAGCTATTTTCTACCGTTATGAAATCGTCGAAGATTACCTGACAAGTTTATAATAATATTTACAAAGTAAATGTTTTATTTTATAATTATGTGACTTTTAAATGATTTAAAAAAAGAGATATTTCTCTCAAATAGTTTTGATTTCATCTATGTCAACATTCTTTGATGGATTTTATGGTTATTTGAAGTTGATTTCTTATGATTCAAAACTTCCATATTGTATTGATGGTATTGTGATATGTTTGACCATAGATGTGTTATTTTTATACCATTCATTGTTTTTGGAGAATGTATTGACATTTCATATGTTACTTTTAATTCGAATGTTTATGTTATGTTTAAACCTATTCATATGAGGAATGCATTGGAAATAATAAGTGATGGGTGGAGCCCGCTATAGCTCCTCTATGCATCGGTAGGTCTCATGACACAAACCAGTGTCTTGGAACAAGGCCGTGACAAAATCTTATTTTTATTCTTGGCACAAGGCCTTGAGTATGAGGTTATGATAGTCTGGAGTTATGCATTCCATCATTATAAAGGTGGTTATTGATATTGCATGTGATCATTCTACTAGTAGAAAATCAATGTGAATATTAAAATGGAATTATTTCAATTTATTTATTCCATATTATACTTATGTTCATGTTTAAAATTATTTTGTTTTGTTTATACATTGCCTTAAATGGATATGCCTATTTATGAATGTTTCTGCTATATTGTTATCCTTTTTGGGCATCTGAGATTTCCCCTTTCTATGTTTTATTTTTTCCCAGGATGTGAAGAAGTATTGAATGAATGAAATGTAGGGATAGTATGAGGGGATATGAATGTGGTTTATAGAAACAAGATGTTGTTGTAGTTTCTTTACACTATGATATAATGTAAACTTTCTGAATGTATCTGGTTATTCTATGGCTACTGAACTAATCGGTCTTTCAAAACTTGATTGTTAGTGATCATGCTAATGTTATGTAATAATGCATCGACTCTGGGTAAATGGGGTCGGGGTGTTACAATTGATATCAGAGGGAGGTTTAGTACAAACCTTGGAATCTAGATTTAGATAAACTCTGATTAGAGCACATAGACCTAAGATGGTCATTGAGGATTTGAATATAATAACTTCCTAGAATTTGGTGTTGTAGAGATTTTGTTAGTTTTCTGAGAAATAAATCCCAGTATGGATACGAGCAGGGAGAGGTGGCTCTGGCACAGATGTACCTAGGGGTAAAACCCAAAAACACCACTTTGAACTAGACTCGAACGAGAGGCGGTGCACGACAACGGGCCTTACTGCACTCTTGGTTACAACACTCCCATGGGATATTCCTAGGATAATTCTAATTTTCATTAAAAACCATTATGAAGGGTTTATGAGTATATACTTCCTCAAGAAAACATTTTTATGATTATGGATTATATCCATAAACTTTTCAATTCATGTTATGTGTTTTACATGTTTGGATTTATGTATTGCGATTCATAAACTAATCTACTGTATGCCATTGTTTAGAAATGGTGCCTAGTGGAAGAAATGGAAACTATATCAATGCATGTACTCCATGTAGGGATTTACCTCATTCTCAAGATATTTATACTGGAGCTGGTGATGCAACTGGAGTTGATCAGCTAATCACCATACTAGGACAACTCACTCAGGTTATGAATAATAACCTTACCCGTATGGAGCACCCTGATCCACAGTTTGGAGGATCAATGTCATATCGCTTCATTAGCCATCAAACACTGACATTAAATTGGTGTAAAAATCCCTTAGTAGGTGAGCAATGGATAAATTTTTTAGAGAAAATATTCCATGCCTCAGGTAGTAGTGAAAGGGAAAATTTTATCATGAATGTTTACCGCCTCACCGGAGATGCTGACCAATGGTGGTCATTGAATAAAAACACAAAGGAAGGTAACAAAGTATCAAATATCAAATGGAAGGAGTTTAAAGATATTTTCATATAAAAATACATTCCTCGTGACCATCGAGCAGATATAGAATGGAAATTTATGAGTTTGAGACAAAAGGAGGATGATAATGTCGCGAAGTATGAGGCTAACTTAACAAGGTTAGTGAGGAATGTAGAAGATTATATATGAAACCCAAGGAGTAAGAATGATCATTTCTTTTATGGGTTAAAAACGTTTCTCCATAGGACATTAGTCTCAAAATCTTTCTTGTTGTACGAAGATATTGTATCATGTGTTATCAAGACAGAAAAAGAATTCTCTAAGTCTTATGAATTTAATGCAAATCAAGAGAAGAAGAGATCTGATAATCACTCTAGAAATAGATATAAGGGGAATACGGGTAAAGTTGAATATCCATCCTGTAGTAAATATGGGAAGAAACAACCCGGTACTTTCTTTAAGGGAATGGGAGTCTATTACATGTGTGGTGAAAAAGGCCCCCAAGCTCGTGATTGCAAGGGGAAGAAGGAAGCTACCGATGTTCAATGCTACAATTGTAGGGAGATGGGACATTATGCAATTGAATTTCCAAAGCTTTAAGGGAAATTACCATAGAAAAGGCCAAGGGATCAAGGCCAAGCCCTTGCTATCACTACTGCTGAGGTAGAAGCTCTGAATGATGTGGTGGTGTGTAATTTAATGGTTTCCTTGTAACGACCCAAAGTTTCAGTAATGGAAAATTCATCTTGATCTTATTAAATATCTCTTTATATAAAATGTTTTTATAAAATGTCAACATCATTGGTTTTATGATACGAATTGTGAGTGTTACATTTATAGTCGTTGAAAAGTGATCACATGATTAGTATAAATATAGGGCTTTAACACATCCAATTTTAATTAGACAAAGGAAGCGATGGCCTCATCTAGTATAATTTCCCCATATGAAGCCCATTTGGCGGAGCTCAGAGAAGAGGTGGCATCCTTGGGATTTTCTCTTGAAGAAGACCATGATGAGCTTCATCATGTCATGCTCGAACGGGACCGTCTACAGGAAAAGTGGAAGTTGATTGAAATTACCACTCGAGCGATGTTATCCGAGAAACCCCAAAAGACCATCACCATCGTACACCTTACCCTTAAGTCGTATGCGGCTGTTTTAAGGGGTTATGTAACAAATAAATAATACTATGTTTATGTAACAAATAAATAGTACTATGTTCATGTACATTGTTTTTTGATGAAGATGTACATGGGAATCATAGAGAAGGAAAGATCATAAATCCTTTCACAAATGATTGCTCAACCATCTATTTTGGAAAGATTAAAAGATTCTCAAAAGGATGATGTGGGAATTCAAGAAAAAGAGGAAGCTATAGAAAAAGGGAAATACTCAGAGTTTAATGTTAATGATGAAGAAATTGTGTGGTTTGGGAAATGAATATGTGTTCCATCACGTCCGGAGATGAAGAATGAACTTTTGGATGATGCACAAATTTAAACTTTCTCTATTCGCCCAGGGAGCACAATGATGTATCGAATTCTCTGAGGAAACTTTTGGTGGGATAATATGAAGAAGGAGATTTTTGAATATACATCAAAGTGCCTGGTGTTCCCGCAAGTGAAGGCATAGAGGCAGAAGTCTAAGGGGATGATGCAACCATAGCCTATACCAGAATGGAAATGGGAGAACATCACCATGGACTTTGTCACTGGACTTCCAAGGACATCCAAAGGAAACAATGAAATCTGGGTTATTGTGGATCGTCTTACAAATACTGCACACTTCATTGCTATTCAGGAGGATTTTTTATTGGATTAACTGGCATGGATATATATCAGGGAAGTGGTAAGGTTTCATGGACTACCACTAACTATTGTGTCTGACCGAGATCTATGATTCACCTTTATGTTTTGGAAGAGTCTTCAACATGCTCTGAATACTGAACTGAACTTCAGTACGGCCTATCAGCCTCAAACTGATGGCCAATCCAAGCGAACTATCCAAACACCTGATGATATGTTGAGAGCATGCTCAATGGACTTTAAAGGAGGATTGGATCAACATCTTCCTCTGGTTGAGTTCTCTTATAATAACTGTTTCCACTCAGGCATCAAAATGGCACCATATGAAGCCCTTTATGGGAAAAGGTGCAGAACACAGGCGTGTTGGGATGAGGTTGGTGAACGTAAGCTGCTTGGACCAAAAATGGTCAAGGAAATGGTGGAGAAGGTGAAAACCATTCATCAACATATCAAGGCAGCCCAGAGTCGACAGAAGAGTTATGCTAATAATCATCGACGAGACCATGAGTTTAAAGTTGGAGACATGGTTTTTCTACGCATATCTTCATGGAATAAGGTCATGAGGTTTGGAATGAATGGGAATTTAAGTCCAAGGTACATCATCCCCTTCGAGATTCTTGATCGTGTCGGGGTTGTTGCCTATAGACTAGAACTTCCACCTACTATGGCCAATGTACATGATGTCTTTCATGTATCCCTCTTAAGGAAGTACATACTGGACCCTTGACATGTACTCTCTTCTGAGGTGGTATGATTGGAAGATGATCTTTCTTATGAGGAGAAACCAGTGAAGATCATAGATCATAGAGAAAAAGTTCTACGAAATAAGACAATGCCCCTCATCAAGGTGTTGTGGAGTGTAACACCCCAAAATTTCATAGTGTGTTATTTCTTCAAAATAATTCAATAACTTGCACTACACAAAACACCGAGTTCAATCACACCACGACTTACCAAAAAAAAGCCATTTAAAAGAGGTTATGAATAGTATTAACTAAATTTTAAACTTTATATAATCCTTATAATTTTAGAATGCATAGTATGAGTTTCTTACACATAATGCAAGAACAGATTCATTTTCAGTATTGCACTTTTATCAACTTTTAATAGTGAATCCTTTTTTAGTACATTATTTTAAACATTTTGACTAAATGGGGACATCAAAAAATTTAAAATAAAACATCCCAAGCTTCCACGGTACGCTTTCCTTTGAATAATACAGTAGCGTCTGTTGTACGCAACTTCGAGTTCTAACACACCACAACCAATCAAACTAGCCGTTATTAATAGTAATACCTACCTTTTAAAATTTTAGATATTTTATCTCTCAAAATGGACTTAATATTCATATTCGGAGTATCGAATTTAGCCTATGGTGACATTTTGGTACTTTTCGGATAACTTTCATATTTTGATGAATAGTGAAAATTAATAAATTTTAATTAAAAACAACTTTTTTAATCTAAATATTTAATAGTGATAAATTATAAATTTGAGTGGTTTTAAATTATATTTAGAATATATTTTTACCATTTAATATAATTTTGGTCATTTAACATAATTTTACAATTAAACCGAACATAAACAAGTGTCAATCTTTTGAGAGATATTATCTCTTAAAAACACGCTTTTTGTTTTGACAGCGGGAATTAATTTTAAATTAATTTCTGCCACTTCTGTGTTTTGAATTTATAAAAATGGATTCCATATTTGGAATCAGGATGTTCAAATTGTGTAAATAGGTAACTTTTATTTTTATACATTTTGAATAATTACTGCGGTAAATATTTTATTTACCATGGTTAAGGGTAAATCCGGTAAATAAGGGTTAAATAATAATATTATAATAATAATAAATTACCCTAAAAAGTGACCTAGCCCTATTGGTTGATACATGTTCGACCATAGTCATCTTTGGGTCGATTTTGGGACCCCATGGTGCCACTTGTAGGTGATTGGGACACTTTATTTTAATTAAGTTAAAATGAATTCAAAAATGACACAAGCATATATCTTTTAGAAAAACAATTTTTACATAGGGATATATATGTTGGCTTTTAGATTATAAATATTAATTAGAAATATAAAAATATTTCCTACATAATGATAGTTTATTTATAATTTTTAGACATTATATAATTTAATTTATTTATGACACAATGATGACGAATTAATGACTATAATAGCGAAAAATTAAAATAATTGATATTATAAATACCCAAATAAATATAATATGAAACTTTTAATGGATTAAACTAATTTTATAGGATAATATGATATATTAGTATTGATTTAATTGACTTTTTTCGAAGTAATCAATCTGTTATGAGTTTCACAAAAATCAACTGTTGAATAGTGTCAAAATTGACATAAAAGAGTTCTTAAAATAAATATTATATTATTAATTGATATTAAATTCCTAAAAATCTAAGGTTCGGCCAAGAGACTTATATCATGATAGGTTCATCATTAATGGACCACTTGGGGGTCTCTTGGATGTATATAGTAACTTTATTAACCATATTATATAAAAATACAAAGAGACATTGTAAAAGTGGAACTAATTAACTTAGAGTTAATACTTAATCATAAGGTTAATATAAACACCCAAAACTGTCTAAATTATATTTGTTGAGTTGTTTTCGACCCATACCCACCTTAACATTTAAATAATCAACTTTGGAGCCATTAGAAACCGAATATGAATTTATTATAAACTAATATTTCTAGATTTTCCAAAGGTGCCTCTCACCTCTCTTATAAAAGGTCACTCCTCCTTCTCATTTCTTCACACCTTCAAAACCTTTTGGTTCGGCAAATCTCTGCCCCAGTACTCTCCCAACATCCCCCACTACAACCTAGAGGCCTTAGTTTGATCAGAAAGCCAACCTAAGGAGCCCTTTTGATCAAATCAAAAGGAAGAACCCGAAGAAGAGGTAATGATTTCACCACCCTTTTCCAAGTTCCTTTCTTCTTCCACTTCCTCTTCCTTTTTTATTACCATTCTAAAATAATAACTCCATTATCATATATATACTGTGATGTTATTATAAATATGGTACAACCATATTCAGTATTCTATCCACCTTTTGAATAACATGTCACCATACGTGCGTACGTACGGCTTACCGTCTCCACGTCGTGGTGTAATTATTATTCAATATATTATTATTTTGATGGGTATAATAATGATATGTAACTCATGTAAATAATAAATATAAAATGTTAATGATTCTTATATATTATATAACAACCATTTATATATTATTTCAAAAGAATGATATTGTCGCTCGTGCGTACGTACGGACTACAGTCTCCACGAACGCGATGAGATTCATTATCCATCGTATCCATTCAAGTATAATTATCATTTGATGAATTAAAAATGATGTTTAAGGACTTGATATCATTATGGATATGAATAATATACATCTTATCCATTACAAACATGGCTAACGTAACAAAACATATAAATGAAAACAGGTAAGTTAACACCTGGAACATCGATAATACTAAGATATTATTATCAAATCAATATTAAAAGATCATATATGATATCATATTAATGTATATGATTCTTGTATAATTTAATAAAAATTATTTCACCATTATACAGTAGGTTATCCTACCCCAACCAAGGAAAAGTACAAGGTAAGGGGTTTTCATCTCAATCCTTATTCCCGTGAGATTCATGCCATATTGCCACCATTACCTTTTGTGTGGTGTATGTACTGCCCATAATTATATTATTTGTGTAATACACTCTAATTTATGTGTATTTACATATTCATTGTATGATACCTCTTTCATGGGTTGTATGTTTCATAAGTTACCAAATTGGTAAGGGTTATTTTACAATCTCTTTATTATCCGAGGTTGTTTATACGCAATAATCTACTGGGATCTCTTTATCATCCACATCCATGTTTCTTAAAAATGTATTTCAAAACATTTTTACAATTTACAATAATATGGGTTAAAGTAATTTATACCCTTTTTTTACTTTTTATAAGAGTTTTATAAAGGAATCGTTCCGTCATTTTCCAAACAAGATTCTTCTTAACCTTTTCGAAAAAATTAAGGTAAGAATGTTTTATTTAACCTATACGGTGGGTGCGGTTATTTTCCACCGTTATAAAATCGTCGAATATTCCCTTACAAGCTTATAAGAATATATTCAAATTGAATGTATTATTTTATAATTATGTTACATTTAAAATGATTTAAAAAAAGATATTTTTCTAAAATAGTCTTGATTTCATCTATGTCAACATCCTTTGATGGATTTTAAGCTTATTTGAAGTTGATTTATTATAATACAAAACATCCATATTTAATTGAAGGTTTTGTGATATTTTTGACTATGGATAAGTTATTCTTATGTCACTCATGGTTTTTGTTTAAAGTATTGACATTTCATAAGTTATTTGTAATCTGAATGTTTATGTTATATTTCAACCTTTCATTCAGATGAATGTGTTAGACAAGTATGTTCCGGGTTGGGGACCGGTAAATGTAAGCCCTCCGGTTTGGTATTCGGTTATTAGAGGAACTCCGGTTTGGTCTCCGGTTATTAGAGGAACTTCGGGTTGGTGTCCGGTTATTAGAGGCACTCCGGGTTGGTGTCTGGTTATTAGAGGCACTCCGGGTTGGGTTCCGGTTACAGTTAGCCCCAAGGTCTTGGGACGAGGCCTTGACAAAGAAATTAAAGTCCAGCATTACACATTCCATCATTATGAAAGTGGTTATTGATTTTTCATGTGATTATTCGATTAGTAGAATATCCATTTGAATAAGTAAATGGTATTATTTCATTTTATTTATGCCATACTATGTTGAAAATTCAAGTTTGAAAGGCTTTTGTTTTAGTTATACATTGCCTTAAATGTTTATTCTTATTTTTGAATGTTTCCGCTATATTGTTATCCTTACTGGGCATTTGAGCACACCCCTTTTCTATGTTTTATTTTTCCCAGGATGTGAAGAAGTAAGTTATGAATGACCTGCAGGGATAGTATGTGGGGATATGAGTGTGGAATATGGAGACTATGTTGTTATAGTATGTTTCCACTTTATGATGTAATATTTTATGAATATATCTAGTGTTTCCAAGGCTACTAAACCAATCGGTCTTTCAAGATTTGATCTTTCTTGTGATCATGCCAATGTTATGTAATAATTCACCGACTCGGGGTAACTAGTGTCGGGGCGTTACTGTTGGTATTAGAGGAAGTTTAGTACAAACTTTGTAAGCCAGATTTAGATAAACTCTGATTAGAGAACATAGATTTAAGATGAATTTTGAGGATTAGTATAGAAGAACTTCCTAGAATAATGGTATTGTAGAGATTTTGTGAGTTTTCCGAGCAATACATCCCTGTCTGGATACGAGCAGGTAGAGGCGGCTCTGGCATAGATGTACCTAGGGGTAAAACCCGAAAACACCGCTTTGAGCTAGACTCGAACGGGAACTGGTGCACGACAACGGGCCTTGCTGCACTCTTGGTTACGACACTCCCAGGGGATATGCTTAGGGTAACTCTCGTTTTCATTACAAATCATTATGAAGGGTTTATGAGTATATACATACTCAAAGGAGACATTTTTATGATTATGGATTATATCCATAAACTATTTAATTTATGTTATGTGTTTCACAAGTTTGGGATTAGGTATTGTTATTCATAAACTAATCTAATGTATGCCATTGTTTATAAATGGCGCCCAGTAGGTGGAATGAGAACTCTAGAAATGCACATGATACAAAGAGAAAGAAGGATCATATATTTCATGGTCTTAAGCCAGAATTTACAAGAGAAATAGTCTCGCATGTATTATCATCATATGAAGAAATAATATCATGTGTTGATAAGATAAGTAAAGAGTTTACTGAGTCTTATGGCTTTGAAGGGAAGCAAGAGAAGAAAAGGATGGAATAGAGAAAGATGGATAAAGGGAATAGGGAAAAGAAGAATTTTCACATATGTGATAACTATGGAATGAAGCACCCTGGAACTTTCCTGAAAGTAATGGGAGTTTGTTATAAGTGTGGAGGAAAAGGGCACAAAGTACGTGACTGCAAGGGTATGAAAATGGTTTCAAATGTACAATGCTTCATTTGCAAGGAGTTTGGACACTACGCGAACCTATGTCCCAGTCATCAGACTATGCCGCAAATGATGCTATTGGATAATAATCAAGTTATGATATTACCACAGATGAAGAGGAATGATTAGAGTTCTTATGTTGATTATGTCAATTGAGTGTTGTATCAACAATGTACTTTTTATAATAATTATGGAGTATATAAGGATTGTACTACAGTACTATTTCATTAATGACTTGAGATTGTGTGGAACAAAGAAAAGTGGCTCAATAGCAGGATAAATGTTTGGAAAATATATGGTTTAGAGAATGATAAACCATAATATAGTTCTGATATCGAGGTAGTGATTTTGAAATAATACATGATTGTTTTGGATAAATTATATTGGATATTCTTGACTACCTTGGAACTGATTAATGATTTGTATATTCCATCATTTTTGGGGTTTAAATTTTTTTTGGATTGATGAAGTATATCCATCATTCTATATGGAATAAGGGAGCATGAATGTAATCAATAAGAAATATGGTAATTCAGGATGTTTTAGTGTATTAAAAGAATACATGATGAAGGTATTCATATGCTATTACGGGGTAAAAAGGATCTACATTATGTTTACCTTCCTTATAAATATTGGACTGTGAGTTTGGATAGAAGTATATTGGATAGTCTTAGTTTGGATTATTTAGGGTTTCCATAAAAGGACAACCCGGAGGTCGGGCGACAACCCATCGTGTCCGGCAAGGCTGTGAGACTTGAACCCGCAACCGAAGGGCGACAAGGGTGTATCACCTACCACTGGCCCACGAGATGTCCTGGATTAAATAATGTAGTTTTTTTTAAAAGATCTGGTAGATGAATTATAAATTCATTTATTTTGGGAGCCTGTACGAATAGTATAAATAGAAATTTTTTTACGTTCTATTATCTTTTAGAGTGAAAGATGAGTTTGTGGTAGAAATTTATTAATGGATAAAACTCTAATTATAAAGTAAGTATATCTCTTTATGATCTTAGAAAATCTCATAAATAAATTCCTCAACATTAATAAAAGGAACTTAGAACAAAAATTTTGTCCTAGATGGTACCTTAAATCATCACTAATTTATGGCTTTGGGATTGTTGGCCTTTTCATAGCCATGTTCTCTACCACTGTCCATCAGATAATTGATGGTTATATTTATCTTCCATATCCATATTTTCCAATATGGAACCCTAGTATGTGTTATTTTGGGTAATCTTCATACTTTCCACTCTTTATTTTAAATAGAGGCCTCATTAATTAATTTTTCGATGTGGGATTTAAACTAAGATATTTTGAAACGTCAAAAATGTGTTATCCCAATACCCTATGTTTTGTTGAACCGATGGTATTTCAAATCATCATAGATTGATGAGTTTAAGGACCTCAATTTTATACTTGTTTGTGATTGATGACCTCAATCACTACCTATAAATATTTATGTTTTTCCTCCAATTATATGTCTCTAATTGCCACCAATGTTCTCCTGATCGAGATCATAATTTGGTGGTGACCCTTTCACTTCTCTTTTCCTCATATTAAGACTAAATTTTAGTAACCCAATTTATGATGTGGGTTTTCCCAAAAATATATTTTATATTTTCAACCTTTTATTTTTGAAGAACAGTTTCAAATTGCGAGGACGCAATTTATTGAAGGAGGGGAGAATGTAACACAACAAAATTTCATAGTGTGTTATTTCTTCAAAATAATTCAATAACATGCACTACACGCAACACCGAGTTCAATCACACCATGACTTAACAAAAAAAAAGCCATTCAAAAGAGGTTATGAATAGTATTAACTAAATTTTAAACTTTATATAATCCTTATAATTTTAGAATCCATAGTATGAGTTTCTTACACATAATGCAAGAACAGATTCATTTTCAGTATTGCACTTTTATCAACTTTTAATAGTGAAACCTTTTTTAATACATCATTTTAAACTTTTTGACTAAATGGGGACGTCAAAAAAATTAAAATGAAACATCCCAAGCTTCCACAGTACGCTTTTTCTTTTGAATAATACAGTAGCGTGTGTTGTACGCAACTTCGAGTTCTAACACACCACAACCAATCAAACTAGCCGTTATGAATAGTAATATCTACCTTTTAAAATTTTAGAAATTTTATCGCTCAAAATGGACTTAATTTTTGTATTCGGAGTATCGAATTTAGCCTAAGGTGAAATTTTGAAACTTTTCAGATAACTTTCATATTTTGACGAGTAGTGAAAATTAATAAATTTTAATTAAAAACAACTTTTTTAATCAAAATAATTAATAGCGATAAATTATAAATTTGAGTAGTTTTAAAGTATATTTAGAATATATTTTTACCATTTAATATAATGTTGGTCATTGGACATAATTTTACAATTATACCGAACATAAACAAGTGTCAATCTTTTGATAGTTATTATCTCTTAAAAACACGCTTTTTATTTTGACAGCGGGAATTAATTTTAAATTAATTTCTGCCACTTCTGTGTTTTGAATTTATAAAAATGGATTCCATATTTTGAATCAGGATGTTCAAATTGTGTAAATAGCTAACTTTTATTTTTATAAATTTTGAATAATTACTGCGGTAAATATTTTATTTACCATGGTTAAGGGTAAATCCGGTAAATAAGGGTTAAAAAATAATATAATAATAATACTAAATTACCCTAAAACGTGTCCTAGCCTTATTGGATGATACATGTCCGACCATAGGCATATTTGGGTCGATTTTGGGACCCCATGGTGCCACTTGTAGGTGATTGGGGCACATTATTTTAATTAAGTTAAAATGAATTCAAAAATGACACAAGCATATATCTTTTAGAAAAACAATTTTAACATAGGGTTATATATGTTGGATTTTAGATTATAAATATTCATTAGAAAGATAAAAATATTTTCTACATAGTTATAGTTTATTTATAATTTTTAGACATTAAATAATTTAATTTATTTATGACACAATGATGATGAATTAATTACTATAATAGTGAAAAATTAAAATAATTGAAATTATAAATACCCAAATAAATATAATATGAAACTTTAAATGGATTAATAAAATTTTATAGGATAATATGATATATTAGGATTTATTTAATTGACTTTTTTCTAAGTAATCAATCTTTTATGAGTTTCACAAAAATCAACTATTGAATAGTGTCAAAATTGACATAAAAGAGTTCTTAAAATAAATATTATATTATTAATTTATATTAAATTCCTAAAAATATAAGGTTCGGCCAAGAGACTTATATCATGATAGGTTCATAATTAATGGACCACTTGGGGGTCTCTTGGATGTATATATTAACATTATTAACCATATTATATAAAAATACAAAGAGACAATATAAAAGTGAAACTAATTAACTTAGAGTTAATACTTAAAGATAAGGTTAATATAAGAACCCAAACCTGTATAAATTCTATTGGTTGAGTTTTTTTCGATCCATCCCCACCTTAACATTTAAATAATCAACTTTGTATACATTAGAAACCGAATATGAATTTATTATAAACTAATATTTCTAGCTTTTCCAAAGGTTCCCCTCACCCCTCTTATAAATGGTCACTCCTCCTACTCATTTCTTCACACCTTCAAAACCTTTTGGTATGGAAAAACTATGCCAAAATACTCTCCCAACTTCCCCCACTACAACCTAGAGTCCTTAGTTTGATCATAAAGCCAACCTAAGGATCCCTTTTGATCAAATCAAAAGGAAGAACCCGAAGAAGAGGTAATGATTTCACCACCTTTTTCCAAGTTCCTTTCTTCTTCCACTTCTTCTTCCTTTGTTATTACCATTCTAAAATAATAACTCCAGTATCATATATATACTGTGATGTTATTATAAATATGGTACAACCATATTCAGTATTCTATCCACATTTTGAATAACATGTCACCATACGTGCGTACGTACGGCTTACCGTCTCCACGTCGTGGTGTAATTGTTATTCAATATATTATTAATTTGATGGGTATAATAATGATATGTAACTCATGTAAATAATAAATATAACATGTTAATGATTCTGTATATATTATATAAGAACCATTTATATATTATTTCAAAAGAATGATATTGTCGCTCGTGCGTACGTACGGACTACCTTCTCCACGAACGCGATGAAATTCATTATCCATCATATCCATTCAAGTATAATTATCATTTGATGATTTAAAAATGATGTTTAAGGACATGATATAATTCTGGATATGAGTAATATACATCCTATCCATTACAAACATGTCTAACTTAACAAAACATATAAAAGAAAACAAGTAAGCTAACACCCGAAAAAACGATAATACTAAGATATTATTATCAAATCAATATTAAAAGATCATATATGATATCATATTAATGTATATGATTCTTTTATAATTTAATAACAATTATTTCACCATTATACAGGAGGTTAACCTACCCCATCCAAGGAAATGTACAAGGTAAGGGGTTTTCATCTCACTCCTTATTCCCGTGAGATTCATGCCATATTGCCACCATTACCTTTTGTGTGGTGTATGTACTGTCCATAATTATATTCTTTGTGTAATACACTCTAATTTATGTGTATTTACATATTCATTGTATGATACCTCTTTCAAGGGTTATATGTTTCATAAGTTACCAAATTGGTAAGGGTTATTTCAGAATCTCTTCATTATCCGAGGTTGTTTATATGTATTAATCTACTGGGATCTCTTTATCATCCACATCCATGTTTCTAAAAAATGTATTTCAAAACATTTTTACAATTTACAATAATATGGGTTAAAGTCATTTATACCATTTTTTTACTTTTTATTAGAGTTTTATAAAGGAATATTTCCGTCATTTTCCAAACAAGGTTCTTTCTAACCTTTTCGACAGAATTAAGGTAAGAATGTTTTTTTAACTTATATGGCGGGTGCTGTTATTTTCCGCCGTTATAAAATCGTCGAATCTTCCCTTACAATATTATAAGAATATTTTCAAATTGTATGTATTATTTTATAATTATGTTACTTTTAAAATGATTTAAAAAAAGATATTTTTCTAAAATAGTCTTGATTTCATCTATGTCAACATCCTTTGATGGATTTTAAGCTTATTTGAAGTTGATTTATTATAATACAAAAAATCCATATTTTATTGAAGGTTTTGTGATATTTTTGACTGTGGATAAGTTATTCTTATGTCACTCATGGTTTTTGTATAAAGTATTGACATTTCATAAGTTATTTGTAATCTGAATGTTTATGTTAAATTTCAACCTTTCATTCAGATGAATGTGTTAGACAAGTATGTTCCGAGTTGGGGACCGGTAAAAGTAAGACCTCCGGTTTGGTCTCCGGTTATTAGAGGAACTCCGGTTTGGTCTCCGGTTATTAGAGGAACTCCGGGTTGGTGTCCGGTTATTAGAGGCACTCCGGGTTGGTGTCCGGTTATTAGAGGCACTCCGGGTTGGGATCCGGTTACAGTTAGTCCCAAGTTCATGGGACGAGGCCTTGAAAAAGAAATTAAAGTTCAAAATTATGCATTCCATCATTATGAAAGTGGTTATTGATTTTTCATGTGATTATTCGATTAGTAGAATATCCATTTAATAAGTAAATGGAATTATTTCATTTTATTTATTCCATACTATGTTGAAAATTAAGTTTCAAAGGCTTTTGTTTTAGTTATACGTTTCCTTAAATGTTTATTCATATTTATGGACGTTTCCACTATATTGTTATCCTTACTATGCATTTGAGCTCACCCCTTTTCTATGTTATATTTTTCCCAGGATGTGAAGAAGCAAGTTATGAATGACCTGCAGGGATAGTATGTGGGGATATGAGTGTGGAATATGGAGACTATGTTGTTGTAGTATTTTTCCACTTTATGATGTAATACTTTATGAATATATCTAGTGTTTCCAAGGCTACTAAACCAATCGGTCTTTCGAGATTTGATCTTTCTTGTGATCATGCCAATGTTATTTAATAACGCACCGACCCTGGGTAACTAGGGTCGGGGCGTTACATGGAGAATCAACATGTTTTAAGAAGTGACTAGGGAATCAGAAGAAGTGATGAAACTAAGTTACCCACACCTGTTTTAGTGTGGGAAAAGGAAAATTTCTAGGGAGAAATTTCTTAAGGGGGGAATATTGAAACGACCCAATGTTTCATTAACGAAAAATCCACCTTGATCTTATTAAATGTCTCTTTATATAAAATGTTTTTATAAATTGTCAACTTCATCGGTTTTATGATAAGAATTGTGACCATTACATTTATTGCCGTTGAATAGTGATCACATGATTATATAAATATAGGGCTTTAACATATCCAATTTTACTTAGACAAAGGAAGCGATGGCCTCATCCAGTAGAATTGCCCCATATGAAGCCCATTTGTCGATGCTCGGAAAAGATGTGGCATCCTTGGGCTTCGCTCTTGACCAAGACCAAGCTCATCTTCATCATTTCAAGCTCAAACAAGACCGTCTATGGGAAAAGTGGAAGTTGATAGAAATTACAAGTCGAGCGATGTTATCCGAGCCACCCCAAGAGTCCGTCACCATCACACACCATACCCTTAGGTCTTATGCGGCTATTTTAAGGGGTTATGTAACAAATAAATAGTACTATGTTCATGTACATTAGTTTTTTTATATAATAATAAATATACTTTTTTGTCATTATTGATACATTGTAAATATTTTTTAATGTACAAATGGACTTTTTAATTATTATTTAATTAAGAAATCTATTTTATTAAATTAAGGTATTTTTGAATTAAATAATATTTTAATAAAATATTATTATTATTATATTAATTTTATTATATATAATTGATCATATAATTGTATTAATACAATTATAATTTTTATTAAGGTTTGAAATCCATTTTTGTCAAAACCCGTGAATTTTCGATAAATGTCGGTTTTTATTTTAAAAGTGAAAATTAACTTATTTAGAAAATTATTTAGATAAAATAAATGTTATTTTTGGAATCAGGACGTTGAAATTATCCAACAGTGAATTTTTCATAATTTTCTGAGACAGTCAAATGTTTGAGTAAAAATTATATACCGTTTAAATATATAATGTGTTTTATGACATCATAATGACCCAATAGTGATGTAATATAAAACTATAATATTTATGTTCGGTCAATATATGTTTTACCATTAAAATAATGTTATTTTGGGTTTTTTGGATTACTTTTCAAAGCATTAATGGACACCTCAAGACTTATTAAACACCTTGTCTTTTTAAATTAATTTCCATGGGAGTGTGACTCACCTCCAAATAAGAAAACCTATTTTTTAAGAAGTTCGTATTTTTCATTATAAAATAATTTTTTCTTCTTACATTTTCCAAAATCCATGGGCAAAAACCATGGTATGGTTTGTGTTTTGGATTAATTTAATATAAGGGGTCCCAAACATAAATAATAAAGATTTCCCCCACCTTTCCTATATAAACCCACCCAAGCTCCAACTCCCTCCTCACTCAAAGCCTTTGGAGTTCGTCCAAACACTGCCCTAATCTCTCTAGAATCCTCCCAAGGTGCCCCAAGCTCCCAAGAAGCCTCTAACAAGCCTCTCTCTAGTCTTTTGAAGCACACTTCCAAGTAAGGGTTTTTCTTCTTTTCTAATTTTTTGTCCAATTTTCTTTAAGTTATTTTTCCCTTTTTATTTCAATTATGAATGTTGGGGTATGGTTACACACCTCCCTCATACATCCCTATTTATTTTTGAATGATCTTAGATCCCTTTATCTCTCAATAAATGCCTCCCATGTACACCTGTTACTATGCCGAAATTCCGAAAGGAACTTCGCTCTCCTCTTTTACATTCAAGCGATAATTTTGTATTGTGAATCTAAATTCCACTAAAAATGTTGGGATAGTTATATATATTACCTCCTTACTGTCAATTACATGTAAATATGATGAGGAACCCCTTTCTCTCTCATCAACCATTTTTATGAATTCTTATGTCAAGCCGTTATGCTGCCGAAATCGCACCGATTTTCTAAGACTATGTCATTGTATAGTGAATACCATTCCCATTTCTCAATCAAGGGAATTAAACTTTATGAAAAATTACTTATTGATTATAAAGGTTCATGTATGAATTCCACATTCCTTTATCATGGAATAAATGATTATGTTTTATGAATCCATGTGTTATGATCCATGTGGCACACTTATGCAAGAAATGAAATGTTTAAGAAGGGTGTGCCCTTATAGAGGTCCAATGCATTGGGTAAAGTATAGTATCATGATACGTAATGTCCAATGAGTTTTGACTCATGGTAATTCAACTGTAATGAGGGTTTACTCATGCTTTATGTGCAATGAGGATTTACTCATGCTCCATGTGCAATGGGCCTTGGCTCATGCTAATTCTATGTTAAGTATTGTTGCCATATTACCATGTTATGATTATCATGATTTATCATACCTTTATGTTCATGTTTCTCTTGTGATCTATCGATATGCCTAATGTCTAACATGTATTTTACTCCTCATTTTATTCCATGTGTATTTCCTTACTGGGCTTTATAGCTCACCCCTTTCTTATCCATGTCCTCAGGTTATCCCATGAAATGATACGTACGAGGTAATGTAGTGGTCATGTAAAGGAAGTTTTCAATAAAGATGTTGTATTTCGTGTTTTATGTTTTTATGTAATGATAATAATCCCCAAAGACCCTAAACCTCTCGATCTTCTTTGTTGTATCAAAAGTGGTTTTATGTAATAAATCATGTTTATGATGTAATAAAAAGTTGGGTTGTCAAATTCCTCATGTTTATCCAATGCTTTATTTGATTCTGGATCATCAAATTGTTTCATGTCTTCCCAGTTTTCTAGGAAAATTAGATATTTCCAATTTAATTTAACATGGGAGTTTTCAGTCAAAACTCTTAATGGAGGTATCATTGCAACAATGTTTTGTGAATCAGTCCCCATTAGAGCACATAACTGTTCTTTATATACTGATCTCATCCTCATACCCATGATTGAATTTGATATAATCATCGGTATGGATTGGATTTCGGACCATGATGTGAAGATATATTGTAAAAAGAAAGATGTTACTATTTTTGATGATGATAATAAGGAACAACTTATCTTTAGAGCAGAATCTTCACCACCTAATTCTTATCTTGATCCACCCTAGTAGCTCAACTAAATTCAATTATCAGGGAGAAAGAGAATGAAATAACTATGGTTGAGGAAAGGAATGTTCAAATAGAGGATGTAACTATTGTAAAATAATACGTAGATGTGATTTCGGAAGATTTACCTAGACATCCTCAAGAAAGAGAAATTGAGTTTTCCATTGATTTAATTCTTGGTCCAAGGTCTTTATCGAAGACCCCTTATAGAATGGAAATTTTGTAATTTGTTTAACTAAAGAAACAACTAGAGGAATTGAGTAATAAGGGATTTATTCACCCTAGTGTTTCTCCATGGGGAGTCTTTGTCCTTTTTGTAAAGAAGAAAGATGAATTTATGAGGTTATGTATCAGATACATGGCAATAAATGCTATAACAATAAAGAACAAGTATCCCCTACCACTCATTGATGATTTATTTGACCAACTTCTTGGAGATCAATACATTTCAAAGATTTACATTTTATCTGGATACCATCAGTTGTGTGTGCAGAAGGAAGACATTCTGAAGACAAAATTTCAAACTAGGTATGGGAATTACGAGTTTACAGTAATGCCTTTTGGATTGAATAATGCACCCTATGTATTCAAGGATGTAATGAATAGAGTTTTCAAGGAATTTCTCGATGATTTTATGGTGGTATTTATTGATGATATCTTGGTATACCTCAAAACCTACGAGGACCAAGAAAATCACTTGCGCATTATCCTGAAGACTCTTAGAATACATGAATTATATGGGAAGTTTATCAAGTTTGAATTATGGTTTCAAGAGATTATTTTCCTCGACATATTGTCTCTAAGGATGGAATCTCTATTGATCCTTCTAAGACAAGAGAAATCCAAGAATGGACAACACCAATGAGTATAACTGAGGTATGCAGTTTTATTGTCTTAGCAGGTTATTATCGACGTTTTGTCTAGAACTTTGCCCGTTTGGATAACCCATTAACAAAACTCACTCGTAAAGGGGTTAAATTTGTTTGGAAAAAAGAGTGTGAAGAATGTCTTGAAAAACATAAGAAAAGAATATTCAATGCTCATATATTGACTCTACCATCAGAGAATGATGGGTTCGTTATTTATAGTGATGAATCCATGAAAGGACTTGGTTGTGTCCTTATGCAGAATGATAGAGTTATTTTCTATGCATCATGATAACTAAATGTTCAAGAGAAAAACTACCCTACTCAGGATCTCGAGTTAGCTTCTATGATCATTTCTTTGAAGATATGGAGACATTACCTCTATGGTGAAAAATGTGAGATATATACCGATCACTAGAGTTTGAAGTATATTTTATCACAAAAAGAACTCAACATGAGGCAAATGAGATTGCTCAAATTACTCAAGGATTATGATTTCACAATACACTACCACCCAAGGAAGGAAAATAACGTGGCATATGCTTTGTGCATAAATGATCATGGAGTTTAGAACAAGATGAGAGTTGAAAATGATCCTATATACATGGATCTAGTAATGATGGATATGGGAATCACCATGGAAGGTGAAACCTCAATACTTTTTCAAATGGTTTCCAAACCATCTTTACTAGAAAGGATAAAGAGTTTTGAGACAAATGATAAAGTGTTTAACAAGAAGATTAATGCTATGAATGATTGTAGATTGAGTGACATTGTGTATGAAGATGTAATTTTGAAATTTGGGAAAGACTTTGTGTTCCCGATATACCTGATTTAAAAAGGGAATTGTTAGATGATGATCATAGTTTCAATTTCTCTATACATCATGGGAGCACAAAAATGTATAGTGATTTGAAGGAACATTTTTGGTGGGACAACATGAAGAGGGAGATTGCTGATTTTGTGTCAAGATGTATGGTTTGTCAATAAGTGAAAGCTGGAAGGAAACGGCCTAGAAGATTCATGAAACCTCTTCTCATACCTGAGTGGAAATGAGATAATATTATGAGGGACATTATCGTGGGACTACCAAAGACTCCAAGAAGGAATGGTTAAATATCGGTAACTGTGGATCGTCTTACCAAGTCTGAACATTTTCATTCTATAAGAGAAGATCTACCACATGAACGTCAAGAAAGAATATATATTAATGAAGTTGTTATACTTCATGGAGTACCCCTATCAATTTTTTCTGATCGTGATCCTCGTTTTACTTCATAATTCTGGAAGAGTCTTTAGAAGGATTTTCATACTGAAATTCGTTTGAGCACTGCATACCACCCTCAAACAGATGGACAATCAGAACATACTATTCAAACCTTAGAAGACATGTTGAGATAATGCTAACTTGAATTTCAGGGTATGTGGGATCAATATTTACCTATGGTGGAATTGTTTTATAATAATAGCTTCCATTCAAGTATTAAGATGGCACCATATGATGAGTTATATGGAAAGAGATATCGCGCACCAACCTGTTGGGATAACATTGGTGAAAGAAAACATGTAGGCCCAGAACTGGTGGAGGAAATGATATAAAAGGTGAAGGTAATCCAAAACCACATCAAAGCAGATCAAAGTAGGCAGAAGAGCTATACCGATAACCGAAGGAAGGATTTTTAATTTCAGGTAGGAGATCATGTTTTCTTGAAGGTATCTCCATGGAAGGGAGTTATACGTTTCGGTAAGAAAGGTAAATTGAGTCACATATATTTCGGACATTATGAAATTCTAGAACGAATTGGGGCTGTAGCTTACCATTTGGCAATGCCACAAAGTCTATCCAAAGTTTACGATGTGTTCCACATATCACTGTTGAGGATATACATGCCTGAACCAAGGCATGTTTTCACCTATGATGAATTTGAACTGGAACCCGATCTGTCTTATTGCGAAGAGCCCATCAGAATTCTTGATACGAGAGAACTAGTACTAAGAAACTGGATGACTTGTCTGGTAAATGTTAGATGGAGAAACCATAAGATGGAAGAGGCAACGTGAGAACCCATGGAACTTATGATGAAGAACCACTCAAGTCTTTTCATGCCTTAGAATTATAGAAATTTCGAGGACGAAATTATTTGAAGGAGGGGAGAATGTAACACCCTAAGCTTCCACATTACGCTTCTCTTTGAATAATACAGTATCGTGTGTTGTACGCAACTTTGAGTTCAAACACACACCACAACCAATCAAACTAGATGTTATGAATAGTAATACCCACTTTTCAAAATATTATAAATTTTATCTTTAAAAATGGATTCATTTTTGGATTCGGAATATCAAAATTATCCTAGGGTGATTGTTTGGTATTTTTCTGAAAACGATCAATTTTTGATGAATAGTGAAAAAACACTAAGTTACAGTTTAAAAACTAATTTTTAATTAAATAATTATTTATATTATTTAAATTTATGTTAGGGAAAAATAGATACATAATACCTATATAAGTTCAATGTAATCAATTGGATTCAGTTTATAATAATTTTAGATATATAAAAATTTTATTGAACTTTTCACCGTCTTTAACCCATCTCATAGGAGAATTTACAAATTCACACAAAACATAATTTTACCGCTTCTGTGAGTATATTTTCAAAAATCCGTGTCACACGGTTAATATCAAGGAGTAAAATGTGGTTCATGAAGATGAAAATAATTTTTGGGGAATAGTAAATTTTCACTTTTATTTACCATGGTGAAAAGTAAATTGGGTAATTAAGGTTAAAATGATATTATTATTATCCTAACGCATGTCCTAATTCTATTGGATAAGTATAATTCGACCAAAAAAACCTTAGGAATAAAATATGAACCTCTTTGGTTCACTTGTATTTGATTAGGACATTTATTATTATTTAATTCAAAGAAGAGTTAAAGGAGTTAAAATAAAAGTTTAATAACTAATTTTTTTTTAATATAGGGTTATACATAAGATCAATTAGATTATAAATATTCATTAGGAATCTAAAAATATTTCTAACATAATTTTACTTTATTTATAATTTTTAAAATTAAATAATTTAATTTGTGTATGACACAATGGTGATGAAGTAATTACCTAATTAATGAAATATTAAAATAATTGATATTATAAATAACCAAATAATTGCAATTTGAGACTTTTTATGAATTTGACTACTTTTCTAGGTTAATATGACATGCTAGTATTGCTTAAATGAACTTGTTTCAAATTAATAATGTTGTCAAGACTATTAAAAAAAATCAATTATTAAAGTGTCAAAAATGACATAAAGGAGTATTTAAAACAAATATTATATTATTAATTGATATTCTATTCCTAAAAATCAAAGTTTCTGCAAAATTACATAGATAAGTTTCTATATTTTAATAATTAACCACTTGGGGTTTTCTTGGCTTGTTATAGTAAGTTTATTAACCATATAATATAAAAATACAAAGAGACATGGTAAATGTTAAACTATTTAACTAAGAGTTAAATATAAATGAAACGGTTAATATAGTGAACCAAACCTATCTAAATTCTATTGGTTGAAAGTATATCGACCCATACCCACCTTAGACATTAAATAATCCACTTTGGAGCCATTAGAAACCGAATATTAATTTATTCTAAAATAATATTTCTATCTTATCCAAAGGTGGCCCACACCCCTCTTATAAACGGGAACTCCCCCTTCTCTCAAATTCATACCTTCAAATACTTTTTTATCATCTAAAACCTTCAAATATATTCTCTAAACATCCCTCACTTAATCCTATAGGCCTTAGTTTGATAAAAAATCCAACCTAAGGAGCCCTTTTTATCAAATCAAATGGAAGAACCTGAAGACTAGGTAATGATTTCACCACCCTCTATCATGTTCCTTTCTTATTAAACTTCTTATATCTTTGTGATTTCCATTATAAAATCATAAATCCATTATTTTCTATATAATATTATGTTATTATAAATATGGTACAACCATATTCACTATTCTATCAATTCATTGAATGACCAGTCACCATACGTGCTTATGTATGGCCTACAGTCTCCACGTCGTGGTGTAATGGTTAATCAATACATTATTATTTGGATGGGTATAATAATGATGTGTAATTCATGTAAATAAGAAATATAACATGATAATTATTCTCTATATATGATATAACATCCAATTATATATTATTTTAATATCAAAAGAATGATATTGTCGCTCGTGCCTACGTACGGACTACCGTCTCCCCGAACGCGGTGTGATTCATTCCCCATCATATCCATTCAAGTATAATTATCATTTTATGATTAAAAATAATGCTTAAAGACTTTAAATAATTCTGGATATTAATAAGATTCAACTAATCTATAACAAACATGGCTTATGTAACAAAACAAATAAAATGAAATAGTAAGTTAACACCCGAAATGACGATAATACTAAGATATTATTAACAAAGAAATGTTAAAAGATCAAATATGATATCATATTAATGTATATGAATCTTGTATAATTTAATTACAATTATTTAACCATTTTAAAGGATGTTAACCTACCCTCAACCAAGTAAAAGTACAAGGTAACAGTTTATTTTACAATCTCTTCATTATCCGAGGATGTTTATACGTAATTATCTACTGGGACCTCTTTATCATCCCCATCCATGTTTTTTTTAAAATGTCTCTCAAAAAAATTCTTAAAATTTTATATACTATGGGTTAAAGTAAATTATACCATTTTTTGAATTTTTATAATATGTTTATAATGGAATCTTTCCGTCATTTTCCAAACAAGGTCTTTTAAAACCTTTTCGACAGAATTAAGGTAAGAATGTCTTTTATAACTTATACGGAGAGTGTGGCTATTTTACACCATTATGAAATCGTCTAAGCTTCCCTTTCAAGATTATAAGAATACTTTCATTGTAAATATTTTATTTTATAATTATGTGACTTTTAAATGATTTAAAAAAAGAAATTTCTCTCAAATAGTTTTGATTTCATCTATTTCAACATCCTTTGATGGATTTTAAGCTTATTTGAAGTTGATTTATTATGATACAAAACTTCCATATTGTGTTGAAGGTTTTGTGATATGTTTGACTGTGGATGTGTTATTTTTATACCATTAATGGTTTATGGAGAAATTATTGACATTTCGTTTGTTAGTTTTAATACAAATGTTTTTGTTATGTTTAAACCTATTCATATGAATAATGTATTGGACTTAATAAGTGAAGAGTGGATCCCACTATAGCTCCTCGATGCATCTGTAGGTCTCATGAGACAAATTACTATCTTGGCACAAGGCCTTGACAAAATATTATTTTTAGTCATGGAACAAGGCTTTGAATATGTGGTTATGAAAGTCTGGAATTATGAATTCCATCATTATGAAAGTGGTTATTGATATTTCATGTGATTATTCGACTAGTAGAAAATCCAAGTTAATAAGTAAATGGAATTATTTAAATTTATTTCTGCCATATTTTATTAAAGTTCATGTTTAAAAGGATTTTGTTTTAGTTATACAATTCCTTCAATGTTTATGCATATTTCTGAATGTTTTCTTTATATTGTTATCTTTACTAGGCATTTGAGCTCACCCATTTCTATGTTTTATTTTTCTCATGATGTGAAGAAGCATTTTATGAATAAACTGCAGGGATAGTATGAGGGGATATGAGTGTGGTCTATGGAGACAATATGTTGTTGTAGTTTTTTACATTATAATATAATGTAAACTTTATGAATGTATCTGGTGATTCCAATACTACTAAACTAATCGGTCTTTTGAGACTTAATCTTTTGTGATCATGCCAATGTTATGTAATAAGGCACCGACACTGGGTAACAGGGGTCGATGCGTTACAATTTTTCCTCAAGACTATGAATAGTCCAAATTAATGTGGCCCAAATTGTAATAATGTCATATGAGTTTGAAAAAATTCACCTTACATCACTTTCAATGTCATAAATAGTGTATTTATCTAATAATTTGAATATATGGAATTTTATCATATTTCACTATCACAAAAAATTCATGAATTTCAAAAAAATCTAAAAAATTCACCCTAACCATTTTTTGATGTGTAGAATTCAAAAATGAAATCCATTTTAAGAAAATAATTTTCTATGTAATATTAATTTAATTTATTAATAAAATCATACATTATTCAAAAATCTAAAATTTTAATTCTATAACTACTTTTATACCACATTGAAAAATTAACCAAGATGGAATTATCATTAATCCTAAATAATATATAATAATAAAATTTACTTTTCATTAGGGTCATATTACTATGCATAAGGGTATGTTACTATTCACAAAAAATTAAGCTTGTTCTATTAGACTCGAAATAAATTACAGATCACAAATGAAGCTGAATGTTTCAATAAATTCAAAACATATAAGCAGAAAAATTATAATTAATGGCTATTTATAAATATCTACTTAAAAAAAAGTTTCATGCATTTAATTTTTTTTATAATATTGGATGTTACATTTCTTCCACCTTTAGAAAATTACTTCCTCGTAATTTTTTAACTTATTAAAAAAGTGAGGGTACCTTGATCAGGGTGTCCACCTAGCTTAATCATCATATTTATCACATAAATCAAAGTTATATTCATTGAAACAATGATTCAAATAGCCTTAAAAATCAATGGATTCATTTATCCAAACACACATTGTATAACTCACATCATATGGGAGTTCACAGAAAAATAGTTTCAGAAAATAATCATGTATGACATATAATTTCAAAACATCTAATCAAACATGATTATTATAATATAGTCAGAACGAGTTTTTGTTGAAACATTCTATAAATGGTCCTTTTAAAATACCATAATTATGTGTTGAAAGTATATAATGTAAAATAAAATATAAATTGGTTGTGCCAGGGTCTCTCTTTTTAGCACCATTTTCAAAATCATAATATTCTTCAAAATCTTGTGATAAGGCAAAATATTTTAAAATTCCTTGATAATATTTATCATTATTGAAAATATGAGAATATTGAGATAATATTATATGACTAAATGGAGCCCATGATCCAGGATGATCTTGAGGTATAGTGGAGGTATTAGATATCTCAAACAATATCATCCAAGTGAGTTGTATGTTTGAAAATGTTTTAGAATTGTCTTGAAATGTCTATGCAATAATTATTACTAGCATGTTATCAAGAAGAGATAGAAATGTAATTTGAGATCCTTCTCCTCCAATTTTTTAATGGCATTCCTTGATCTAAAAACTTATTGAAACGTATTTGACATATATAATATACATAGACAATAACCATATGTTAAACGAAAACACATAATACCTATAGCTGTCTAAACCTTTCCTTGGATAAAAACTATAAGAACACAACCTTATTTCATTACATAATCAAGAATTTAGTAAACAAATCACTTCCCTTAAAATTTATAATCTTTTAATGTTTATCACTTCAGAGAATTAAGACATAATACATTCATAAAATTACTCTTTAATATAGAGTGGATACCATAAAAACAGTATTAATTTCTTCAATAATATAAAAAATTTCAAATAAAATAATATTTCATTGATAGTTATTAATTTTTTGAACATGGATTCATTAATTTTCTTAAACAGCCTTATAACCAATGAAAATCATTTAACAACCTGGGATGATCACAAACATCTCATTATGTGATATAAAAAATAAGGAAAGAACACATGAGGTGATGAATACTAGTAACATATGAAATCATGTTCAAAAGACATACTTATCACCCATATATACATACATTGGGAAACATGATACATCCAAAATATTCCCAAAAAACATAATATAAAAATATAACTATAAATATATCTTGGCGAATTAATTATAAAATATTATAACCCTCTCGGCTACCTTATAATTTGTAACCTTCGCAGCTACCATAATATTTGTGAAAGCATTGCAGTTTCCCTTGGCATAACCAAATGACCAACCTCAAAATTACTTATACCTAATGCATTGGAAGGATATAAAGATCCCATAAGTAGTAGTAAAAAATTACCATGTACCAGAACATAATCATACAACATGAAAAAGTTCATAATAACATTGCTATTAAATTTTGTAAAACAAAATTTTAGAAGACAATTTTAAAATAAAAGACCCTTAAAAATATCCTATAATTCATGTGAGACATAATAGAGTGGATGGAATTTGTATATAATCTATAAATACAAAAAATTAAACATAATATATACAAAACCCATCACATATGAAATATTTAATACCACATACATAACAATGTAAAAATTTAACCCAATGAATAAAGATTTATTTAAGAATTACCTTACCTCTGGACTGGCATATTTAAAACATGATTAAAACTATAGTATAATTGGTAAAAGTGTGATATTAATATTTTAAAGGAACAAATACATAAGTATAATACATTATATGATCATTTAATTAATTTATTTCACCCATTAATTGTTAGTATTTGTTTCCATGCATTGTTTTTGGTGCGTTCTTTACATGATTTCCATGATCATTTCATGATGGATATTCTTGTCGATTGGAAGTGAAAATTCATAATTGGAATGGAGTGGTATTAAAATATTTCCAAAAATATAAATTAATCTATTTAACAAGTTTAATTCTCTTATTATTATGATTCATGAGTTAAATCATTAATGATATTTAGTTTGGTTGTTTTGGCGGTTCTCCGATTGCAATGAACCCATATAATTTTTTAGTTTGATAACATGTGTGAAAAATGATTTTAGAACCTTATATAAGTTATAATATATAAAATATAATATAGTGCAATGAAAAAAACGGTTTCATGACAAGTATTTATGGATGTAATGGAAATTGAAATGACATCATCCACAATGTCGGAAAATCGACACATCAGGGACAATGTTTTAATTTCTTGAAAAAGAGGGAGAAAATAAGAATTATTATGGTAAGTCTTACATAAACATGATGAAATAAAAAAACATGTAATATAATTGATAATTAATTCTTCTAGGATAGGGGGAGGTGATGAAAGAAGAAGCATTGAAATTAAAATGAAATGAAAAAAATGAAAACAAAAGAGGATGTTTACCTCGTGATCTTTTTTTCATGAGATCCTTCTTAAGGATTTTGATTTAGGAGTTTTGGTGAGAACAGAAGCTCTAGGATGTGTGGAAGAACCATGGTATGAGTATTTTATCTAACATAAGAAAGGATCAAGTATTTAGATATGTGTGTGGAAGAGGGGAATGAGGGTGGTATTTACAGTAGAGGAGAGGAGGTAGTTTACATTATTTTAATCTTTTTTATAATATTTTTTCTCAGGACTATGAATAGTCTTGATTTGGGTGACCCGAAATAGTAATAATGGCATGAGAGTTATAAATAAGTGTCCTTACATCACATATGATGTCATGAATAGTGTATTTAATTGATAATCTGATTATACGATATTTTAAAGTATTTCACTATTCATAAAAAAATCATCAATTTTAAAAAAATCTCAAATATTCATCCTAGAAATTTTTTGACATGTTGAATTGACAAATGAACACAATTTTTTGAATATAATTTTCTAAAAATTATTAATTTAATTTTTAAATAAAATCATACTTTAATCAAAAATTAACAATTTTAATTATATAACTGCTTTTATATCACATTGAAAAATTATCCATGATGTCATTATCTTTAAGCCTTATGAAAATAAAATAATAGAAAAATTAACTATTCATTAGGATTATATGAAAATGCATATTACTATTAATAAGGGAATGTTATTATTCCCCAAAAATTAAGTTGGTTCTATTAGACTCCATAAAACTTACTGACCATAATTGTAGATAATTGTTTTTTGTAAATTCAAAACATAGAAGTGGAAAAACTATGATTAAAGACTACTTATAAATATCTACTTAAAATAAAGTTTCATGAATTTAATTTTTTTTTAAAACAGGTATGTTACAGTGAAAATATAAGAATGGTATATCCTGATAAAATATGGTTATAGGGATCATTTCTATCCCTATGAGAGGATGTGGTAACTCAAATGATGGGAAAACGTGGAAGAGGAACACCAACATCCAGATTAGTGGTACACCTCATAATTTGACTATAGGATCAAAAATATTCCTCTTCAACACAAAATTAATACATGATGTTTTTTGTGTAGTTCATTAGATCACTTATAGTGACATTTTTCAATAGCACCTTGAGTATGTCACATTTTCAACAAGATTGTACATGTTTAGAGCTATTATCATAGTGATCTAAGGATAGGTTCTAGAGAACCCTCTCAGGCTTCCCATACATTTTATTATTTAAAGATTTGAGTGTATCCAAATAAATATTATCATACAAATAGAGTGACACACTTTGATTCTAGAAACACAAGGACTCCAAAAATAATGCAATCTCAATAGTGTTACCAAAATAAAATTACAATGAGTATGAAATTTTATGGTGCACCGAATGTAATCATGGATTACCTATCTGGTCCTTACATGGTGAGAATTAAAATTATTTTTAATTCCAATTATATGGAAGATTTTATTGATACAATCAGATCCCACTCATTTATTTAATCTTGTTTTGTTGATCATATGGGTTTTCAAGTTTATTTTTTTCCAACAGTTTTGAAACTACAAAATCCTTTTAACCAATGATATTGTCAACAATTTGTGTTTATTATAAGTTCTAAAAAAATAGATGTTGTTAAGTTTCATTGGGATTTATTTATGCATGATATGGAAGTCTATAAATTTATTCTGGGTATGGATTTGTTAATGTCATTCAAGAACCACATTGAATGTTATACAAAAAAGGTTAGTTTCACTTATCAAGACAGATCCTAGCATCTAATTAGTAGAGATAGGGTTGTAAAGACATGTTGAGAAGTACTTTTGGAATCAGTATTTCAAACCATCTATTCATAGATGGATGTACTTACCTTTCCATCTATGGATGGTATTTGGAATAGATATTTTCCAACCATTGTTTCCCAATATATTGATGTTTTCCTGAAAATTGTTGGGATTTCAAGGAAAAGAGAGGTGGTGTTTTGTAATTTTCTCCTTTGGGTGACCAGCCTGATATCACTTCTATATTTTTGGATGAAACTAAGAACACATTAGGATTTGAAAGTTTATTTTGAGTAACTATAGAAAAAAAATTTAATTCGACCTTGAATATCTTTTTTAGTATCTCTAGTTTCATATTCAAAGAAGGAAGATGGAACACTTACACATTGTGTTTATTATCACAATATTAATTGATTTATGATAAATAGTTAGTATCTTATTCAACACAATCATGGTCTATTTGATCAATTTAGGGGATTCTAGTGGTTCTTGGAAATAGACTAACATTCACTATATCAAAAATTGTGAGTTTATAAGGAGGAAATTATCAAGATATATTTAAAATGTAGATATTTTCAATATGAGTATATGGGTATCCATTTTGTTCAAACAAATGTACCAATAATTTTTTTGTAATTTATGAATCAAATCATTAATAATTATCTATATTTTTGTTTTGTGGTGTTTTTGATTATTTTTTAGTTTCTTTTAGGATGAAAATGTATCATGGGAAAAATCTAGACATAGTGTTGTGTATATTTCATGATCATTATTTGTATGTAATTTCATCATTGATTTATTTATGGATAAAAAAGTATGTTTATGTAGCCATGAAATTTCAGAAAGATAAATTTATATGGATCATGAAATGATTGATAATATTTTCTCTTTGAAACCTGAAAAGAAATATTTGAGATATGTAGTTTCCTTAATTTACCTGGATACTTTATATATTTTTCATATAATTTTTTATGTTTAATAATACCTATTACACCATTAATAAGAAAGTTAATTCCTTTGCCGTGGAATAATGAATGTTAAAAATCCATTCATGCACTTATGTTTAAACATAACATTCACATATCCTCATGTTTCCTTAGTATGGAAATAGCTATGTAGCCTGTTGTGATGAATCATGGTATTGGTTTCACATTATTTTCATGTAAGGAGATAATATGGTTTCTTATTATTGATGAAAATTATGGATTAATTAGAAGAACTATCCAATAAAAAACTTTGAATTTGCTATATTGGTCTATGATTTAATGACATGTGGTAATTTTCTCCATAGTGAGTAATTAATAGTGTTTATGGGTTATAAAATTCTGAAACACATTATTTCTAAAAGAGATCTGAATTTAAGGAAACATAAATGAGCGATATATTTTTAGATGTATAACTTGTAATTGATGTATAAAATGAGTATATAAGACTCTATGGTGAATTACATGAAAATTAATTTATTTTCTTATTGTGAAAAAAGGCTTTAGACCAAAGGAATCTTATTTTATTCATACCGGATAAGCATATAGATAATATAAAATAAGGAGGTATTTTAGTTTTATTTCTAGATTAAATTGTTTTTATTTTGGTTGATAGTGTTACATTTTCTGAGATATTTGATCCCAATTTATATTATGAAGAGGAAAAGACTCTATGGTAGAGAGAATATTGTGTAATTTTAGATGAATGGGAATTTAGTGTTTCTGTTTAGATATTGGGTGGTCAAACCATTTCCTTTTTAGGAACAACATCTTAATGCCTAACACTATTTGAGAAAGAGTTTTTACCTTTGTATTGATAAAATTTTTAAGGAATAAAATATATTATTTTGGTAGGTTGGCTTGAAAATAGATGTTGAAATGAATGTATTGAGACGAATCAGCTATCAGAATGTCATGGTAGAGCATCAAAGAGTTTTCATATGCTACAATCTTTACCAATTCTAGTGTGGTAATCGAGGAATAGAGCCATATGTTTTTTAATTGGTCTACCACGGGATGTTATGAAACATGAGGCCAAATGGGTGATAGTGGACCAAATCAAAATGTCATATCACTTCATCCCAATTAATGAACCTATTTTGGGAGAAGTGTTTTCCAAATTTTACATAGAGGAAATTATAATCATGTATGGTTTTCTAGTATTGATTGAATTGGACTGATAACCCAAGTGTATGTCTCAATTTTATAAACCCTTATAGTAAACCCATGGTATAATATTTATTATGATTATGAATTTTCATAAAAAAATTGATGGACGACATTAATGGATGATCCAAAAATTGGAATAAATTCTCAGGGAATGTGTGATGGATTTTTTTGCTATTATTAGAAGCTTGTAAACTTATTGAATGTCTCAAAAAATAACATCTATAAGTCCTCAATACATATAAAACCATATGAATAAATGCAATAATGACTTTATTGTTCTCCAATTTGTGATGGGAATCATGTACTACTTCATTAATTGGACCTAAACATTTCAAAGAGACAATATAGAAGTTTTAGTTTATCATAAAGATAATGAAGATGACATAGTGTTCTTATAAATCATTTGTGTACCATCCTAGATGAAAATTTATATTTTGGGTATGTGAAAACATGTTCTTAAAAATTTTACATGGATTGGAAATAATCATTTTGGTATGAAATGAAAACTTATATCCTTGATAAATAATACATTTTGATATACTACAATGAGTTAATGAGGTGGAATATATATTGGGTTTTCTTTCAATGTCTAGTTCAGTGAACAATATGTGTCATGCACCTCAGTTTAATAAGTAAGAAACTAATCATGACCATGTATTTTGATGAAATCATGTTTAAATAGTTCCAAATGATATATTGATTCATGTTGTAGTATGAAATACCAATTGGAATGATGTTTCAAAGGAGAATAATTTTTATAATGCTAGTATTTTCTAATAATGGTCAGATTCCAGAAATAAAATGGGAGCGTTAAAAAGAAATGATAGATCAATGAACCCATATATCGTAAGAGAAAAATAGTTTTCAAGCTTTTAGTATTGGAAATTATAATGGTTGGGAGAATTAATAATCCCCATTTTTTTATAAGACCCTTTATTAGTCTATTTTGAGTCTATTTAATTTTTTGGTTTTGTTTCAAGAGATTGAAAGGGGTTTGTAAATGTATTAGTGGTTTTTATAGAGGTTCATAATTCTGGAACGATTATTTGAAACCATGAAGAATATCTAGGAATCCATGATGGGGAAGAAAATCGAAATTGGGGAGGCACACATTTTTCACATATTTTGGCCAAATCATTTGAATTCCCAAGAGAAACTATTCATCTTGAAACACAGGAAAAACATGGTCGGTACATTTTTTATATAACAGTGTGAGACCAAGACAAGGGGTGTGGCCCAAACAAAGTAGCAACAGAGGTTTGGTGCATGGTTTGAAAAACTGTTCAACCTAATCACGTGGTGTTATGTTATCCCTCCTTGAACTATAGATCTAATCATAATTAATACTTTGGGACCTCTTTATCTCCTATTCCCTCCAGAACATAAATTCATTTTCACTTAAGGTGTGATAGATGATATCCTTTGACCGTGGAGTGATCACTTGGAAAAACAATGTTCATTGGAGGCATAGATTAATTTGAAAGTTCATGTTATACTACATTATTCATAGATTCAAGGTTCTTCTATCCCTCTTAGAGCTAGAGGTCCAGTCTATTATGGATATATATGTGTCTTATGAATGATTTTTAGATGAAATCTCATTATATCTAGGGGCGTTAACAATGGTTGAAACAATATCCTTATGTTTTGTTGTTTGGTTCATCAATTTTACTATGTTTCTATGGTAGTTGTATTCTATATCATATACAAATTATATATAACATTAAGGATTAGTTTTAGTTAAGTTATTTTATCACAATGGGTTTGAAATAATTTTTTTTATTCTATATGGAAATATAATTTTTTTCAATCTCTTTGGAATTGTGAAAATTTAGATTGTTTTGAGACACCCAATTTTTTATATTTATAAAAATTATTTTCTAAAATTATGTTTTTTATGCTTGTAATTTATTTTATAACATGATTTATAGAAATATACTATTTGATTATTGTGACATAGCTTTATGTAGGTATATATGTTTGTTAATTATTTGACTTGGATGGATAATGGTCACTATCAATGATGAATAGAGTATAAACATGATGTCCTACCATAAATAGTAACACCAAGCTTGAGTGTGTATAGAAGTCTATGTTTTTGGACTTTTGATACATATTCCAAATAAAATTGAGAAATAGTTTATGTTGGACATCTCATGTATTAATCATGTTTTAATTATCAAAAATCTCATTATGATTTACCAATCTTAATAATAATCCTAAATCCCCTTTATATTTACACATCTATTACTGATCAAAAATCTCACATATCTTATTACTCATGTGTATTTATCTTTCATGTAATCTTATACTATATAATGGTTAAGCTCAATCCATTTTATGCATATTAATGTTTATGTTTGAACACAATTATTTGTCTATGTACAAGACACCGTGAAGCTTGACATAGTATGTCAGACACTGTGAGAAAGAAACAGTCATTGTGAACAGAAGCACTGAAGCAGACACCATGACCAATGAGACACCGTGGCCACAAGACACCATGAGCAACATACTGTGAAGGACACACCATGAGCAAGACACTATGAGAAACATACCATGAAGGACACATTGTGAGCAACATACCGTGAAGGACACACCGGGAGAAAGACACTGTGAGCGACTCACCATGAAAGACCTACCGTGAAAGAGACACCATTTGCAGATCTACTGTGACACTGTTTCTTAACCTTTTTGTCAATATTATTTAAATATTTCTAACAGTCATATTTGATGGTTTTTGTGCAATTAATTATATTTAATGATAGTTGTTGGTCTCTTAGGAAATCTTACCTCGTACCTATGAAAATGAAATAATTCCTATTGCCAGAGCTCGAGGAATGAAAGGAATTTTGAGATGCAGTAGAGAAACACACGTTCTAGAAGAACATACGTACGTGAGCATGAAATGCGAACTGCAATGTACTGAATAGAAGATCAATCTTGAGAACAAATGAAGAACACATTGCAAGATCTTCCAAGAACTCTCATGCGTTCAATCCAACTCAACTGAAGAACACACAAAGAATCAAGAGAACATATTCACTCTCGAAAGACACAAAGCTGAACCAGGATACTCTATTTTTCAACAAAAAAAATCAGAGAAGGACTCAGAATCATTTCTTCTGAATCCAACGAGTCTAGAGCTACACTTCCAATCACTAGAGCTTTTCTAACCACATTCATACATACTCTTAGTGATTCATTATTTACTTTCGAGCAGTGTGTGTACCCTGTTTATTGTACTCACACACTGTCACCTATGCAGAACTGAATGATACTAAATCCTCTTTCCAAACTTTCTTCACCTTCTTGTGTCCCACTGTGGATAACGGTAGAGGTAAAGTGGGACCTAGACAACCTGTGTGATGTAGAGTTGTTTTCCCACGAATAACTGTGGTAGAGGTGTGAGTACCTGGACAGTTTGTAAACTGTTGTTAACCCTAATCCAGGGTGTGGATTAAATTTATAGATAAATTTGAGAGGACTAAGTCTCAGTTTCAGTCTGAAACTCTTGGTTATATCTATTGTGTATTTTTAGTTTAAGTTTAATGTATACAATATCTAATTTATATTCCGCTGCTGTTAATTAGAAATACACATCTATTTTAAAGTTACATTGATAGATAATCTAGAAAGTGTTTTTATGTTTTGTAATGTATTAGGTTAGTTTCAAAAGTTATTTAATCATCAAGATTAGATTAACTGATTACTAATCAATATTTTAGAACCTAACTGACCATTTACTTTAATACAAATTCACTACATATTATCTTGTTATTCAAATTGGGGGATTTTAATAGAAATATTTTTAACATAAATTTTAAATTGGAAATCAATTCACACCCTCTTGAGTGTCCACTCCGACCAACATTTGGTTTCAAAGGTTGTTTTGTTTTTCAATGTTTTCAAAATACTCTATTTTTTTCAACTGTGATTTTATTTGAATCTTTAAAGATCACAAATTTCTGTTTATTCTAAAATTTTTCTCTTTAAATTTATTTTCTAAAATATAGTTATGGATTATAGACGAGAAGGTGCTTCTACCAACAGTCCACCTTTCTTTAATGGTTCAAATTATTCCTAGTGGAAACATAAGATGAAAATTCACTTACAGAGTTTGGGTTTTGATATCTGCACTGTTTTAGAAAATCAATATAAGATTCCAGAAACTGAAAGAACTACTTTGGATGAACCTACTAAATTATCTTACAATAATAATTGTAAATCTATGAAAATATTGTATTGTGCTTTAGGAGATAAAGAGGTTAATAATATATTTCTTGTAAAACTTCTTATGAAATATAGGATACCTTTGGTGTTTCTTATGAAGGAACAACCAATGTTAAAGAAATGATATTAAACCCTTATACTATTAAATATGATAATTTTAAAATGAAGAATGATGAACCTATCTCGGACATGTATCTCAGGTTTAATGAGATTTTCAACACTATGATCTCCCTTGGGAGGGCTATTCCAGCAACGGAACAAATCATGATAATATTGAGATGTCTGGCAGACAGATGGAGAGGCACATCTGTTTCAATAAGAGAGTCATGTGACATTGGTGCTGTCAAAGAGCTAATTGGTAAGCATATGATGTATTAGGAAGAACTCAAGGTGAATAAGGAAGAATATGATGAACCTAAAAGGATGTAAGTGGCAATTAAGTCTACTACCTCAAGGAGCAAGGAAAAGGAGAAAACTCACATACCTACTAAAAGCTCAATAAGTGAATGTTCAGAATCTGATAGTGATGTAGAAATGGCTGAGATGGCCAAAGGATTTATGAAATTCAATAGGCAGAATAAATTCTTCAAAAAATCGAAAAACGGTAAATATGAACAAAAATATCATTGGAAGAAATATTGGAAGAAATATGATAAGAGTGATTAAGTTAGCTACTATGAATGTAAGAGAAAAAAAGGCCACATTAAAGCAGGCTGTCCAAAATTGATGTTCAAGAAGAAACATGACTACAAGGACAACAAGTATTAGAAAGCAATGAAAGAAACATGGAGTGCTTCAAAATACACTTCAAGTGATCTTGATTCCACTAATGATGAATATTATCATAAATCAAACATGTGTTTTTTGACAAACACCTCTGAGGTAACACTGGACCCTCCTGCTTTAAATTCATACTATTCGGGAGTTGATTCTAATTCTGATTCTGAATCTGAAAACATGTCTAGCGAGGAACTGTTTGAATATTGTTACATGCTAGAAGAAACATGTAATGGACTTAAGAACAAATATAAGTCATTGAAGAAAAATCATTCTCTCAATGCCAATGTTAAATATACCTTTGATATAGAAAAGGAAAAGAACGCTCAACCGTTGAAGGAAAATACTGAACAAAAAATGTCTAATGAGCAACATAGAAATGACTTAGATAAATTCAAAAGGGGAAAAGATACACTTACTCAAATTTTAGGTAAACAAGTGGAACAAATGTATACTACTAGTTTGGGATACCATCCTGGACAGAGACAGATCACTAAAAATAGATTTATTCCTTAATATGGACAAAATTCTACTAGTTCTAGTTCTGGAAATTCAAGTGGTTCAACTAGTTACTCACATTATTATAGATCAAATAGAGTTTACCATTCAAAATCTGTTGAATCTATTTATTATATGTGACAAATAATACAAATCTGGGTACCTAAAGCTTTTATTTCTAACTTGTCTGGATCCAAGAGAATCTGGGTACCAGAATCATTTTCTGTTTAAAGCTGTTTTGTAGGAAACATGTTTGAAGAGTTCCCATAATAATATATGGTACTTGGATAGTGGATGTTCAAGGAACATGTCTGGAGATTATTCTTGCTTCAAGAGCTTAATAAAGATTGATGTAGTCTATGTCACCTTTGGTGATAATTCTAATGTAAAGATCATCGGCCTAGGACAAATTGGTAACACTAAATCAGTTCTAATTTATAATGTTTTACTTGTTGATGGATTGAAATTCAATCTGTTATGTATATCTCAGTTATGTGATGATGGCTTTAATTTTTCGTTTGAAAATGATTCTTGTAATGTTTTTAATTCTAAGAATTTTTTAGTATTTCCTGCTTTGAGAAATGAAAATGTTTATGCAGTTCATTTGAATTCTTTAGCTAAACAAAACATTACTTGATTAAATGATTTTTATAAAGAATCTTTGATTTGGCATAAAAGATTAGAACACTGTAATATACATTCACTTAGAAAACTGACTAGGAAAAACTTGGTTAAATACATACCCAAACATGAGTTTCCAAATGAAAAAGTTTTTAATCCCTATCAAAAGGGAAAGCAACAGAAAATATCATTCAAACCAAAGAAATAAGTGTCAAATTATCAACCTCTCGAGTTGGTTCACATGGACTTGTTTGGACCTTCTAGATTTTCTATTTAAAATGGGAAGCACTATGTCTATGTCTTAGTAGATTAATTTTCTAGATATTCTTGGGCATAATTATTAGCTCACAAAAGTGAAGCTTGTTTTTACTTTATTAAATACTACAAGTCTATAGAAAACCATAGTGGACCTAAGATTAAGACCTTGAGAAGTGATCATGGCAACTACTTTGAATATCCAGAGTTTGAACTTTATTTCTCACACAATGTCTATAGTCATAACTTTTCTGCCCCTAGGACACCTCAACAAAATGGTGTAGCAGGAAGAAGAAATAGAACCCTTCAATAAATTTCTAGAACTATGCCTAATGAGTATGACCTACCTATTTAAATTTGTGCTGAAGCAGTAAATACATCTTGTTATATCATCAATAGAGTCTTATTTAGAACTTTTCTCAAAGATACCCCTTATGAACTGTGGAACAGTAGAAAACCGAAAGTTCTCTACTTTGGGGTCTTTGGTTTCAATGTCTTTATTCTTAATACCAATGATAATATGGACAAGTTTGCTTTTAAGAGTGATGAAGGAATATTTTTAGGATATTCTATTACTAGAAAAGCCTATAGAGTTTTCAATAAGAGAACAATGTGTGTGGAAGAATATGTTCACATCAAATTTGATGAAACTGATCCACATGAACCTAAGTCATCTCTTGAAAATATTGAAGAAGATTTGTCTGTTCTGAACATTAATGAAAAATTCAATGAACCTGCTGTAAAGACAACAAGTTCTGGAAATATTTTAGAATATGCTCCTAATGAACCCAAACCTAGAGAAGAACCTGAAATTTCTTGTCCTACCATTACTAGATCAACTAGGATTCTAAAGAAACATCCTTTAGATGTTTTTGTATGAAATCTGGATAGAGGGACATAGACTAGAGCTTCACTTAGAAATCAGGTTGATCATCATGCCTTCTTGTCACATCATGAACCTAAAAACATTGATGATTCTATTAATGATGAATGTTGGGTAATTTCTATACAAGAATAACATAATCAGTTTAAATGAAATAATTTTCGGAATCTATTATAAAAACCCAAGGGCACTTTTTTATAGGCACTAAATGGGTGTTTAGAAATAAAGTTTATGAAGCTAGAAACATAGTTAGAAACAAGGCTAGGTTAGTTACACAAGGATATAGTCAAGAAGAAGGAATTGACTATGTGAGACTTTTTCTCCAGTATCCAGAATTGAAGCCATTAGAATTATACTTGCTTATGCTGCACATCTGAATTTCAAACTATATCAAATTGATGTCAAGAGTGCATTCTTAAATGGGTATATAGCTGGGGATGTTTTTGTTGAAAAACCCATGGATTTTCAAACCCTCATTTTCCAAATAATATTTTCAAACTATCAAAAGATTTATATGGTTTAAAGCAAGCTCTAAGAGCTTGGTATGAAAGATAAGTACTTTTCTAATTTCCAATAGTTTTTTTAAAAAATAGACGATCCTACCCTATTTATAAAATAAATTTCTAAAGATTTATTATTTGTTCAAACATATGTAGATGATATTATTTTTGGATCTTCAAAAACTTCATTGTGTACTGATTTTTCTATAATGATTCAAAATGAATTTGAAATGAGTTTAATGGGTGAACTAAATTTTTTTCATGGATTTCAAAATTTTCAAAATAATGATGGGATTGTTTTAACTCAATGTAAATATACTAGAGATATTATAAATTTTTTTGGATTGGATATAACTAAAATTAGTGAATCTCGCATGAGTACCACCTGTAAGTTGGATCATGATGAAGATGGAAAATCTATTGATCAACCCACATATAGAGGAATGATTGGAAGTCTACTCTACATAACTACTAGCTGTACTGATATTATGTTCAGTGTTTTTATGTGTGATCACTTTCAAACAAACCCTAAATAATCACATTTAAATGATGTAAATAGAATTTTCAAATACCTAAAGCATACACCCAATCTAGGACTATTCTATGAAAAAGGACAATCATTTGAACTAGTTAGTTAATATGATGAGTATTTTTCTTGATGTACGTTAGATAGAAAAAGCACCTCTGGAACATGTCGCCTTTTAAGAAAGTCCCTAGTATCATGGTGTTGTAAGAAACAAAATTCTTGTTGAATTATCTACTTCAGAAGCTGAATACATAGCTATTGGAAGTTGGTGTGCACAAATTTTATGGATGAAACACACATTACTAGTCTATGGATATCAATTCATACATGTCCCAATAAATTGTGACTACACAAGTGCTATTAAAATTTCAAAAAATAATGTTTCACATTCTAGGACAAAACAATTTTATGTAAGACATCACTTATTGAGGGATCATTTCCAAAATGGTGATATCACTTTAGAATTCATTGGCACTAAATTTCAACTTGCTGATATATTCACCATCCCATTAAATTATGAGAGATTATACTACATCATACATGATCTTGGCATGATCAATCACAAATAGATATCTTACTTGTCTTACTATTTAATATTGTGCTAAATTAATTTACGGTTTCATGCTCACTATTTCTTGGTTACTGTCTCATTTTACGGTCTCACAGTTAACACTCTGTGTTCATGGTCTGTCACTGTCTCACCATGACTAAACTGAACACTCACTATCTCACCGTGACGACTACAGACTATCTCACCGTGACGACCTCTTATCCTCGCACTGTAATGAATACTCACAGTCTCACCGTGAAGATTATTTATGCATTTATTTTAACACATATCGTGGTAATTTTTATTTCACCGCTATTTCCTTTCCCGTTTTTTTATTATTGTGGCGTTTGACATTCCCAAATGATAAAACATAAGGGTTTCACTCGATTCCACACCAGAGATCTCTCCCGAACCTTTTCAACCGTGCAATCCTTCTCTCCTTCTCTCTCGCCAGAATCATCAGTGGATGCCAAGGATGAAGCATCCATCTTTAACATCATATGAGAATCTCCGCTCTAAGAAACAGAATAGGACACCAAATCTTGCACCCGAAGGACCCCTGAATCGTAACCTAGTAAGCCATACTGTTGCTCCTAAGAAGGAATTCTGCCCTGAGTGTATTTTTTCCAGTAAGTCTTTAGTTCTAAAAGTATATAAGAGAACAAGGATGGATCGAATGGTTCTCTTGATAAGATAGACCTATTTACCCAAGGTTGGTATCTTAGTTCTATCAGTATGTAAAATTTTCCTTTGATGCTGGAGAAAGTTTTATGGTGACAAGTTGGATCCATGGTAAAAAATGCGCTTTCTCTTCGAGGATATGGGCTGCATGCCTAAGGATTCCTCATGAAGGGATTTGTGATGATTACCAGATAGACCATCCTCCAACAAACTAAATCTTTGAACTAGAGAATTCCTTGGAAATTCTAACTGGAAATGGCACCAAGAGAAGGCCCATAAGAGGTGAATTGGGCGGGGGACTAGGTTGTTGTTTATGTTTCATGAAAATTTAATTTTCCCAAGGAAAGTAGACTTTTCTGTTTTGAATAATCAGGATGTTTTTATGATTTATCTGATGAATAATGGTTATAAGATAAATCTGTGCAAATATATCATTCACCACATGTGTGAATTGATTATGGTCACCTCGAAATCCACTTCCCTGTTTTACTCAAGGATGATTTCGGCTATGTTAGTTGCCAAGGGATTAGTTGGACCAAATGAAGAAAAGCTTGAGGATTTTGAGTACTTTTCTTCCAAGCCAACCATCATAAGGATGAAGATAAACATGAACCCCTGTAAAGAAGAAGTGGGTTGAAGATAATGAAAAGGTTTATCAAAAGTTCAATCCTTTGGATTATCCTAAAAGAACTAAAAACATTATTAATCCTGGTTTGGAACTAGATGAGGTGGATGAGTGTCCAAAAGAGGAAGAAGAAGAAAAAGTGGAAGCTAGGGTACCTTTTAGAGAAGAGGGTGAAATACCTCCTGAGGAAACAACTCCTGTTGAAAATGAAAGGACTTCTATTCCTGCTGAAGTTTCAATAGAAGATGTTGTTGTTGAAAAGGAAAGGACATGATGGTCCTTCTATTGTGATTGAAGAAGAAGTACCTCCTTCCCATGTTGATCAGGAAACCCAATCTAAAGCCACAAGAGAGTTAGTTTTTTCTGAATCCGAGCAGCAATCAATGAAGAGACAGATTTTGTTGTGGAAGAACAACCTGCTGAAAATGAAGCATGTTTGGAATATCTAACTGAGGAACAATCTGTTCCTAAGTACATACCCTCTACTGAAGAAAGAAGGGAAATTTCCTTTCAGATGGCATTGTAGGAAATATCTTAAGATATTAGAGATGATCCTGTGAAGCTTAACCCAGTTCCTGAGCCTCAAGAATCTAAAATGGAAGCAGATTTTGAGGGGGAGGAACCTCAAAATATTGATATTGAAGAAGTTGAGCCTAGTAATGCATCTCCAACAACTGATTCATACTCTGTGTATACTCAGTATGAATTCCCCAGTTGTCATGATGTGAGTGAATCACAACAAGTGATTGCACATAGGATTTATCTTTCTTCTCTATTTCGATTGAAGTCAGTCTCACACCCTCAATCTAAACCAGAACCTGAATCCGAATCTGAAACTGAAACTAACTCTGAACTGCAACCAGACCCTGAACCTGCCCATGAACCGCTTTCTTCACCTGAATCCTTTCTTTATCAGCAATCTTTTTTTAGTAAATAATATTTAAATGTTTTTGGATAGACTATATTAGCTGGAGTGGAGAAGATTATGTCCTCTCAACCTCGTCCTGTAAATCAACTATGTCAGGAAGATTCCTCGATTCTTTTGGAAAATATTAGTCTGCACATTTAACCTAGGATGATTCAATAAATTCACGAATTAAGGGTTGAATACAAATTGCTTAGTTCTGATGTTGCAACTTTGAAAATTATGGTAGCAGACATGCAGAAAGAACTGTATCCAATATCAAAGCTTGCTCCTGCTCCTGCACCTATTGCTGTTTCTCCTGAAGCAACTATTTCCAACATTTCTCAAGACATTGTGTCCCAAATGCATCCCTATCTATTATATTTTGATGAAAATACTGGCGAAAGGAACACTCAGATGTTTCACATAATGAGATAACTTGTGGAGAACTAGAATAAACTTACAGATGAATACACTGCCTATCTTCAAAAGGTATTGAAACAGATCAAAGATTTAATTGTAGCTGTCAAGGCTTCTCCTTCCTAAGGTCAGACCTCCACACCTTCTTTGTATGATTCTCTTCTCATATCTTTAATCAAGGAAGAAATTCATAATTCATTCAGTGGTTCTGATTTGTCTCCTTTATCTGAAGTTGTTAAGAATTGTGATTGAGCACTTGCCTTGGTTCATGTTCATTCCAGGATTGCCAATAACGCTCAGTAGGAGATCTCTAAGATGATATATTTCTATCTCACCCAGATTTTCTCCAAATATGATATGAAAAATCACTTTACGTATCTTGTGGAAAATTTCAGGATACCTCCTATGACTCAGGAATTCAAAACTCAAGTTCAGAAGCTCACTGAATTCACCAGATTGTTTGAAAAATTCAGGGAGAATAAAGATGATTTTTGAAAAAGCTATGCTATATGGAGGAGAAATTATCACAGACTTCATCAACCTTATAAATCCCTATATCCACGTCCAAAGTACTGCAATAGTTTATCCAGTGGCTTACCATCTTAGACTTGGACTGCTTGCCTTAGCCTCCACTGCTATGTTAGTTAGCCATGCTCTAACTCATATCAGGCCAATCATTCTTAATTATCCATAGACTCGATCTTCTACAACTCCATATTTAGGTCCCTATTTCTTTGATGGTCTACCTTTACCTTCTTTCTCTACCACCTCTATGCCTTCTTCCACATCAACAACTAATAAAAGAAAAGAGAAGACCAATCCCTGAAGAAGCCCAATGACTACATTCTTTTTGATGAGGATGTCTTTGATTGTTTATTTTTTTTACTTCTACTATATGGTGTATTCTGAACTTTTTTAATGCAATATGCACTATTTTTTCCACTCTTTGTTTACCTTTTTAATAATCCCAAAAGTAGGAGAAAAAGTATTCTATGTTATATGTTATTCAAGAAAATGTTATTCTATATGTTACTTTCTCTACAGTTTCATTTGATTTATACATTACCTATACATGATTTGTGATCATCAAAAAGGGGGATATTATTGGACTCCTCATGTATTAATAATGATTTAATGATCACAAATCTCATTATGATTTACCAATCTTAATAATAATCAGAAATCTACTTTATATTTAGAAATATTATTACTGATCACAAATCTCACATATCTTATTACTCATGTGTATTTATGTTTCAAGTTATCTTATACTGTATAATGGTTAAGCTCAATCCATTTTATGCATATTACTATTTAAGTTTGAACATAGTTATTATTCTAAGTACAAGACACCGTGATGCTTCACACAGTAAATCAGACACTGTGAGAAAGAAACAAACACCGTTAAAAGAAACAATGAAGCAGACACCATGGCCAATGAGACACCGTGACCACAAGGCACCGTGAGAAACATACCATGAAGGATACACCGTGATAAAGACACCGTGAGCATCATACCGTGATGGACACACAGTGAGCAAGGAACCGTGATCAACAAACCGTGAAGGACACACCGTGAGCAAGAGACCGTGAGCAACACACCATGAAAGACATACCGTGAAGGAGAAAATGTTTTCATAACTACTGTGACACCGTTTCCTAACCATTTTTTCAATATTATTTAAATATTGCTAACGGTCATATTTGATGTTTCTAATGAAATTAATGATATTTAATGATAGTTGTTGGTCTTTTAGGAAACAAACCTCGTAACTATGAAAAGGTAATCACTCTTATTGCCGGAGCTCGTGGAATATAAGGAAGATTGAGCTGCAGTAGAGGAACACACATTCCAGAAGAACATACGTACGCGAGAAAGAAACGCGAAGTGAACTGTACTTAACAGAAGAGAAATCTTGAGCACAACTGAAGAACACATTACATGATATTTAATGAACTCCCATGCGTGCAATCCAACTCAACTGAAGAACACACGAAGAATCAAGAGAACATCTTCACTCGTGAAAGACACCAAGATGAACCACAATACTCTATTTTTCAACAGAAATATCAGAGAAGGACTCAGAAGAATTTCTGCTGAATCCAACGAGTCCAGAGCTACACTGATAATCACTAGAGCTTTTATATACTCATTCATACTTACTCTTATTGATTCATTATTTACATTCGAGAATTTTGTATACCCTGTTTATTTTACACACACACTATCTCCTGTGTTGAACTAGAGGATACTAAATCCTCATTCCAAACATTCTACACCTTCTTGTGTCCCACTGTATATCGAGGTAGTGGTCATGTGAGACCTAGACAGCCTATGTGCTGTAGAGTTGTTTTCCCATGAATAACTGTGGTAAAGGTCTGAGTACCTGTACATTTTGTAAACTATTGTTAACCCCGATCCAGGGTGTGGATCAAATTTATATATAAATATGAGAGGACTAAGTCTTGGCTTGAGACTGAACCTCTTGGTTATATCTGCTATGCATTTTTAGTTTATGTTTAAAGTATACAATATCTAATTTATGTTCTACTGCTGTTACTTTGAAATACAAAACTATTATAATGTTACCTTGATAGTTAATCTAGAAAGTGTTTGTATTTTTTATAAAGAATTTGGTTAGGTTAAAAGGTTAATTAATCTTCAAGATTAGATTAACTGAGAACTAATCAATCTTTGAGAACCTAACTGACCCTTTACTTTAATAAAAATTCACTACAGATTATCTTTTTATTCAAATTGGGGGATTTTAATATAAATATTTTTAACTGAAATTTTTAATTGGAACTCAATTCACCCCCTCTTGAGTGTCCACTCTGGCTAATAGTTTAATGTATTTGTTTTATTAATTACCCTAGAATTTTTTTTTCTTGATATAAATTTTTTTTATTGACTAAAACAATATTATATAAATTATAAACATGATTTTTTTCCTAGTAATGTTTCTTGGGAACTCATTCAAGAATTCATTTTTTGTTCAAACTCCCCCTATGTTTGGGAACTTTTCTTTATTTACATGTTTAATCTATCAGGACACATATAATGGCCGGGACTCTTAATTCATTAGTTAGGATTCTTGGTACCATGGGAATGGCATGTGGATTTAGGTCTTTGAGAAGGTTTGGTGATTTTAGTCCATGTATCTTTGGAGTTTTGAGTTTTTTGGCCTTATGGTGGTCTTCAAATATGTATTTTGGTTTACTCTTATTCTCTGATATGGTTTATTGATTTTCTTATGTTTTAGTTTTATTTTTTACTCATGCATCACATAGAGGTTTGGTTGGTTATTGTATATTTAATCTAGATGTTATATCTTTTAATGTGAAAATCATTTCCCAAATTTTTTTAAGGACCTTGTAATTTAATACATGACTTTGGTGTTTTTGGGTTGTAATCTAAGGCGAATTAGCACTCTTATCACCTCATAAGATAATCAGTAGGGGTGATATGTTATAAAATTATATTATTGGATATTAATAAATCATGGTTACACATAGTACATTAAAATAATTTATTTATTTTTTTACCATTTAAAAAAAATATAAACTAACATAAATAAATTAAATATTTTATTTTCAAAAAAATAAACCACTATATAAAATTTTTTCCAAGTGATAAAACTATGAATTTATATAATTAAATAACAATAATAATAATTTAACTCAAGGGTGTAATTAATAATATTGGAAATTTTGTTTTTTGGAAAATATAATATAAAAAATGAACAGCTATATTTCAATGGGTTTTTAATGAATAGTGGAGAAATTAAGATTATGTACAAGTGAGTTTTTTTACACTATTGACCTTTCCAAAATCCAAATAATACATGGGAAAAACAATTGGGACTTGAGAATATGTTCTTAATGTGTTAGATTCATGTTGATTCTAAATTTGTAGTGGAGGCGGTTTAAATTTTCAACTAAACCATGTCATTATCATCCTATCTACATGAAAGAGTGTCCAGATTATCTACCACATATGTAAAATTTAAATTAACCATGATAAAAACGTTAACAATTGTGATACATCAAATGATAAAAAATAAAATAATTTAATGTTTATTAAATGTTTGAAAAATAATTCCCAAACAATCAGAATCTACAAAAAATTAAAAATATTATTGAGTATTCAAAAAAGATACACACTATTGTATGAACCCAAATTTTAAACAATTCCTATCATCACGACTCATGATTATGTTCTTGTAACCCAACACCACATTCTATAACCAAAATCATAGTTCAACGTGGAGGTTTTTGATACCTTTTATTTTTATATAATAACCCTTTAGGAATATAATACACTTTAATATTACTCAGATCCATATATTTAGATTAAATTTTATTAATTTTCAATGATAAAAAATAACATGAATCCAAATAAACCTCTACTCAAAATATAAATTAAAATAAACAATGACTATTTTGAAACAAAAAAATCAAATAATATATATAGTCAATGCCACAAAATATATGCCACCATATAAGAAAAAATAGTTATGTATACTTCTGAAATCTTAATTAAATAGTGACATGAAGAAAATGAATACTATAGAAACATAAATCATTTTAATCCATACTATTTTTATTGTGGCATTGAAATTTTTTTCACATTATATAAAACATATGATTCCCCTAATAATTTACAATAAAAATCACCCTTCACATAGATAAGTTCATATTTATCACTTCAGCGAGTGTATGAAATTATATCTTGGATAACTCTATAGTTTACCATAATAAGAAAACCAACCAAATATATACTATTTTAGGCATTATTATAAAAACCTTCAAAAAATCCCAATTCCCCACACTAACATTTGAATTAATTTTAGGACCATCTAAACAATGAAAATCGTGAAATAAATTAATAAATCACAACTACTTAACCCAGCATAGTTATACATTAAACTATTTCAACAAAAAGGAAACATTTTATAGTTCCTTCATGATCAAAATTCTATAAGTAAATTCATTTTCAAAAAATTATAGTGAATAAATAATAATAATAAATAATGATTTTAATAAAACCCCTTTAAATCATTCTAATATAATCCCTCAACACCATTTTCCTTTTACAAACTAATCCCAATACAAATAATAAAAATCATAAAGAATATTCCACATATATTATTTATATTCTATTTTAAAATTCTATTTATTATTAAATAAACATAGAAATATTATATTTATAAAAAAGTAATTTTATCATTTTGAAGAAATTCAAATTTTATGGAAGACTATAAATTTACCAACAATAAATTCACAATCAATAGTAATTTCATAAAGAAAATAAGGAAATAATAATTCCACAAAACATAAATTTATTATTTATTTATGTTTAGGTAACTAAATGTGCATCAAATGTGTCTTCATGAGGTGATCACTTTGATATAAACAAGGTAGAATAAAATTTTTATAATAAAATATGGAGTTACTAAAAAGTCATCTTAATAAAAACCAAAGGATATATATATGGGTTAACCAAGATTAAAGGTAGTAAGGTAATGCTAAATTTATACAACAATGAGAGATTTTACTTACCATACTATTAATAAACCATCTAAAGATGAAAATTTATTTAATTTAAATAATTATTATTAAATAATTATTTACACTTGGGTATATTAGGTTTTTCAATCCTATTATTGGTTATGAAGAAAGATAATTATTGAGGAGGGAGTATATATATGCAATCCAAGAGAAACATTCAGGAAAAAATAAAATAATAAAAACTAAAATAAAATTTGATAATTATGGAAAACATAATTAGTAATGGATTGTGAAGTTGATTTTCTTTTAATTATTTTTTAATTACCTATTTTATTTTACAAAATAATACTAAATTTTTTATAATGAAATTCATAACTATCTCAAAAGGTTTCCTCAAGGAAATAAAAATTCAAACATGTATTTAATAATTTAATTCACTAATTAAGACTCCAAATATATTTTAGTTTTTATCAAAATCAATATAGTATGTTTTTGAATTCTTGGTAATTATTCTTTACACAATTTATGATTTTTATATTTATTATAGAAACATTAAGAACATGTTTATCATACCTATAATTTATTTATATATGTTTTATCGTAACATAGGTTTTTTGGGATCATGTTTTATGTTTATTGTGTATTGCATGAAATTTCATTTATGATGTTTTCATAAGAGTTTAAAGACATAGAAATATGGATTATATAAAATGGAAGATCTATGGTGGCCCATGAAATTTTTTAGTCGAAGGAAGGAAGTTTTTGAAGGCTGTATGATGTTTGTGTGGTCAATTTTGTCACCCCCATGGTCAAGTATGTGGCCTGGGATATGATTTCACATTATTCTGGTGGAACTCTATGATGAAAAAACAAACCATGTGATTATAGGGTTCATTTTCTTGAAAAGTCCATGATATATATATGTGTGTGTATAGTGATGAGAGTTCTGAGAGTCATTTTTTATAAATAATATTAGTTGACCAGGAATTTAAGTATGTGGTCGGTAAGAGATTAATGTTTAATCAGTATAATAAATTTTTAATAATAAAAAAATAATATTGTGGGTACCGCTACATATGGAGTACATGAAATATAATTTTCAATGTATTATCATTAATTTCAATGATTAGTAAAATATCTAGTCAATTTTCCATATAAATACCTCATTAATCCTATCAATGAGTGTTTATAAGGATGTTAAGGAGGACCCCAGGTGTAATAATAAGATTTCTGATTGATAGAATCATCCATAATGTTAGATCATCAAGTGAGAACACATTGAATAGTTCAAAAAATATGTGCATGCAGAGGATTATGAAACATTAGTTTGTGAGTAGCATTCTATATAGTAATTATAAATGTATAATATATAGTTTTTTTTCACAATGAGGCTTCATTGTAATATTAGTTACCAAAAACCACAAGGTAAGTTTCTAAAGAGCAATTTGTATGGATTGTTTTCATGTTGGAGCTATGTGAAGGATCTGTGTGAGGGATCTATATGAAGTGAAGTATTCTATACATGAAGGGTAATAAATAATCTAAAGGTGATTATTTAATTCATATGTTCCCCATTAAAAATCCATTTAATTAATTTTGTGGAAAATATTTTCATATAAATATACATTGGTGAAGATTTTGAGGCTAAGGAGTACATTAGAGAATGAATCTAGTTTTTTATGTTAAAAATAAAATCATACATTCTTATCAGCGTGGATGTGCACTTTTTTAGAACTGGGCATGCAATGAAATCCCCAAACAAGTGGGTTTTTAAATGTTTTACCACAGACGATCTATGTATACGTGTCGACGTCGGTGAAAAGCAGCCCGATCTTAGACGAGCACCATGTGTGAGGGATTCTAAGCACAAACATAAAATATAAAATATCTGGTTTATATCTGATGCCACCAACAACGTATGCTCATCGTTAGTGATCACTGATCGAAGAATCTAAATTCATATTCCTCCAGATTGTCCTCACGTGATTCATGGAATCTTCAGGAGTGCCGATCATCGTAATCCGGGTGCTAGTGCGGATTTGCGATGATGCCTTTGATCCTCCAACGACCACCGCATCGCTTCACTAGCGATGCCCGAGAGAGAGCTCCACCCGAGCTCCTTGGATCCAGAGCATCTCTCTCTAGATCATTGGAGAGAGAAGAGGAGAGAGAATCTCCATTAATTGTGTTTGGAAAATACACATCATCTTCTATTTATATTTCTTAATTAAAATACCCTATATCGCCTCGCTGACCTCGAATACTTAACGCACTATCGATGATATTTTATGACTACTATTATAAGTCATAAATATTATTATGAATTACTTGTAATATATTAAAATATATTACATGATAATAATTATGTCATTAACTCTACTCCTCGCTCCAATAAATATTAATTGAACCTTGAATAATTTAATATTCATCAATTAATATATTTCATGTATTTACTTAAAACTCATAAATACATTTAATAAATTAATTCGATACTCATTTTCCTAAACTCGAATAATATTATTTTATTTATTTAATTGGTGATCGTTTAACTTTGGAAAAAGTATTCTATGTTATATGTTATTCAAGAAAATGTTATTCTATATGTTACTTTCTCTACAGTTTCATTTGATTTATACATTACCTATACATGATTTGTGATCATCAAAAAGGGGGATATTATTGGACTCCTCATGTATTAATAATGATTTAATGATCACAAATCTCATTATGATTTACCAATCTTAATAATAATCAGAAATCTACTTTATATTTAGAAATATTATTACTGATCACAAATCTCACATATCTTATTACTCATGTGTATTTATGTTTCAAGTTATCTTATACTGTATAATGGTTAAGCTCAATCCATTTTATGCATATTACTATTTAAGTTTGAACATAGTTATTATTCTAAGTACAAGACACCGTGATGCTTCACACAGTAAATCAGACACTGTGAGAAAGAAACAAACACCGTTAAAAGAAACAATGAAGCAGACACCATGGCCAATGAGACACCGTGACCACAAGGCACCGTGAGAAACATACCATGAAGGATACACCGTGATAAAGACACCGTGAGCATCATACCGTGATGGACACACAGTGAGCAAGGAACCGTGATCAACAAACCGTGAAGGACACACCGTGAGCAAGAGACCGTGAGCAACACACCATGAAAGACATACCGTGAAGGAGAAAATGTTTTCATAACTACTGTGACACCGTTTCCTAACCATTTTTTCAATATTATTTAAATATTGCTAACGGTCATATTTGATGTTTCTAATGAAATTAATGATATTTAATGATAGTTGTTGGTCTTTTAGGAAACAAACCTCGTAACTATGAAAAGGTAATCACTCTTATTGCCGGAGCTCGTGGAATATAAGGAAGATTGAGCTGCAGTAGAGGAACACACATTCCAGAAGAACATACGTACGCGAGAAAGAAACGCGAAGTGAACTGTACTTAACAGAAGAGAAATCTTGAGCACAACTGAAGAACACATTACATGATATTTAATGAACTCCCATGCGTGCAATCCAACTCAACTGAAGAACACACGAAGAATCAAGAGAACATCTTCACTCGTGAAAGACACCAAGATGAACCACAATACTCTATTTTTCAACAGAAATATCAGAGAAGGACTCAGAAGAATTTCTGCTGAATCCAACGAGTCCAGAGCTACACTGATAATCACTAGAGCTTTTATATACTCATTCATACTTACTCTTATTGATTCATTATTTACATTCGAGAATTTTGTATACCCTGTTTATTTTACACACACACTATCTCCTGTGTTGAACTAGAGGATACTAAATCCTCATTCCAAACATTCTACACCTTCTTGTGTCCCACTGTATATCGAGGTAGTGGTCATGTGAGACCTAGACAGCCTATGTGCTGTAGAGTTGTTTTCCCATGAATAACTGTGGTAAAGGTCTGAGTACCTGTACATTTTGTAAACTATTGTTAACCCCGATCCAGGGTGTGGATCAAATTTATATATAAATATGAGAGGACTAAGTCTTGGCTTGAGACTGAACCTCTTGGTTATATCTGCTATGCATTTTTAGTTTATGTTTAAAGTATACAATATCTAATTTATGTTCTACTGCTGTTACTTTGAAATACAAAACTATTATAATGTTACCTTGATAGTTAATCTAGAAAGTGTTTGTATTTTTTATAAAGAATTTGGTTAGGTTAAAAGGTTAATTAATCTTCAAGATTAGATTAACTGAGAACTAATCAATCTTTGAGAACCTAACTGACCCTTTACTTTAATAAAAATTCACTACAGATTATCTTTTTATTCAAATTGGGGGATTTTAATATAAATATTTTTAACTGAAATTTTTAATTGGAACTCAATTCACCCCCTCTTGAGTGTCCACTCTGGCTAATAGTTTAATGTATTTGTTTTATTAATTACCCTAGAATTTTTTTTTCTTGATATAAATTTTTTTTATTGACTAAAACAATATTATATAAATTATAAACATGATTTTTTTCCTAGTAATGTTTCTTGGGAACTCATTCAAGAATTCATTTTTTGTTCAAACTCCCCCTATGTTTGGGAACTTTTCTTTATTTACATGTTTAATCTATCAGGACACATATAATGGCCGGGACTCTTAATTCATTAGTTAGGATTCTTGGTACCATGGGAATGGCATGTGGATTTAGGTCTTTGAGAAGGTTTGGTGATTTTAGTCCATGTATCTTTGGAGTTTTGAGTTTTTTGGCCTTATGGTGGTCTTCAAATATGTATTTTGGTTTACTCTTATTCTCTGATATGGTTTATTGATTTTCTTATGTTTTAGTTTTATTTTTTACTCATGCATCACATAGAGGTTTGGTTGGTTATTGTATATTTAATCTAGATGTTATATCTTTTAATGTGAAAATCATTTCCCAAATTTTTTTAAGGACCTTGTAATTTAATACATGACTTTGGTGTTTTTGGGTTGTAATCTAAGGCGAATTAGCACTCTTATCACCTCATAAGATAATCAGTAGGGGTGATATGTTATAAAATTATATTATTGGATATTAATAAATCATGGTTACACATAGTACATTAAAATAATTTATTTATTTTTTTACCATTTAAAAAAAATATAAACTAACATAAATAAATTAAATATTTTATTTTCAAAAAAATAAACCACTATATAAAATTTTTTCCAAGTGATAAAACTATGAATTTATATAATTAAATAACAATAATAATAATTTAACTCAAGGGTGTAATTAATAATATTGGAAATTTTGTTTTTTGGAAAATATAATATAAAAAATGAACAGCTATATTTCAATGGGTTTTTAATGAATAGTGGAGAAATTAAGATTATGTACAAGTGAGTTTTTTTACACTATTGACCTTTCCAAAATCCAAATAATACATGGGAAAAACAATTGGGACTTGAGAATATGTTCTTAATGTGTTAGATTCATGTTGATTCTAAATTTGTAGTGGAGGCGGTTTAAATTTTCAACTAAACCATGTCATTATCATCCTATCTACATGAAAGAGTGTCCAGATTATCTACCACATATGTAAAATTTAAATTAACCATGATAAAAACGTTAACAATTGTGATACATCAAATGATAAAAAATAAAATAATTTAATGTTTATTAAATGTTTGAAAAATAATTCCCAAACAATCAGAATCTACAAAAAATTAAAAATATTATTGAGTATTCAAAAAAGATACACACTATTGTATAAACCCAAATTTTAAACAATTCCTATCATCACGACTCATGATTATGTTCTTGTAACCCAACACCACATTCTATAACCAAAATCATAGTTCAACGTGGAGGTTTTTGATACCTGTTATTTTTATATAATAACCCTTTAGGAATATAATACACTTTAATATTACTCAGATCCATATATTTAGATTAAATTTTATTAATTTTCAATGATAAAAAATAACATGAATCCAAATAAACCTCTACTCAAAATATAAATTAAAATAAACAATGACTATTTTGAAACAAAAAAATCAAATAATATATATAGTCAATGCCACAAAATATATGCCACCATATAAGAAAAAATAGTTATGTATACTTCTGAAATCTTAATTAAATAGTGACATGAAGAAAATGAATACTATAGAAACATAAATCATTTTAATCCATACTATTTTTATTGTGGCATTGAAATTTTTTTCACATTATATAAAACATATGATTCCCCTAATAATTTACAATAAAAATCACCCTTCACATAGATAAGTTCATATTTATCACTTCAGCGAGTGTATGAAATTATATCTTGGATAACTCTATAGTTTACCATAATAAGAAAACCAACCAAATATATACTATTTTAGGCATTATTATAAAAACCTTCAAAAAATCCCAATTCCCCACACTAACATTTGAATTAATTTTAGGACCATCTAAACAATGAAAATCGTGAAATAAATTAATAAATCACAACTACTTAACCCAGCATAGTTATACATTAAACTATTTCAACAAAAAGGAAACATTTTATAGTTCCTTCATGATCAAAATTCTATAAGTAAATTCATTTTCAAAAAATTATAGTGAATAAATAATAATAATAAATAATGATTTTAATAAAACCCCTTTAAATCATTCTAATATAATCCCTCAACACCATTTTCCTTTTACAAACTAATCCCAATACAAATAATAAAAATCATAAAGAATATTCCACATATATTATTTATATTCTATTTTAAAATTCTATTTATTATTAAATAAACATAGAAATATTATATTTATAAAAAAGTAATTTTATCATTTTGAAGAAATTCAAATTTTATGGAAGACTATAAATTTACCAACAATAAATTCACAATCAATAGTAATTTCATAAAGAAAATAAGGAAATAATAATTCCACAAAACATAAATTTATTATTTATTTATGTTTAGGTAACTAAATGTGCATCAAATGTGTCTTCATGAGGTGATCACTTTGATATAAACAAGGTAGAATAAAATTTTTATAATAAAATATGGAGTTACTAAAAAGTCATCTTAATAAAAACCAAAGGATATATATATGGGTTAACCAAGATTAAAGGTAGTAAGGTAATGCTAAATTTATACAACAATGAGAGATTTTACTTACCATACTATTAATAAACCATCTAAAGATGAAAATTTATTTAATTTAAATAATTATTATTAAATAATTATTTACACTTGGGTATATTAGGTTTTTCAATCCTATTATTGGTTATGAAGAAAGATAATTATTGAGGAGGGAGTATATATATGCAATCCAAGAGAAACATTCAGGAAAAAATAAAATAATAAAAACTAAAATAAAATTTGATAATTATGGAAAACATAATTAGTAATGGATTGTGAAGTTGATTTTCTTTTAATTATTTTTTAATTACCTATTTTATTTTACAAAATAATACTAAATTTTTTATAATGAAATTCATAACTATCTCAAAAGGTTTCCTCAAGGAAATAAAAATTCAAACATGTATTTAATAATTTAATTCACTAATTAAGACTCCAAATATATTTTAGTTTTTATCAAAATCAATATAGTATGTTTTTGAATTCTTGGTAATTATTCTTTACACAATTTATGATTTTTATATTTATTATAGAAACATTAAGAACATGTTTATCATACCTATAATTTATTTATATATGTTTTATCGTAACATAGGTTTTTTGGGATCATGTTTTATGTTTATTGTGTATTGCATGAAATTTCATTTATGATGTTTTCATAAGAGTTTAAAGACATAGAAAGATGGATTATATAAAATGGAAGATCTATGGTGGCCCATGAAATTTTTTAGTCGAAGGAAGGAAGTTTTTGAAGGCTGTATGATGTTTGTGTGGTCAATTTTGTCACCCCCATGGTCAAGTATGTGGCCTGGGATATGATTTCACATTATTCTGGTGGAACTCTATGATGAAAAAACAAACCATGTGATTATAGGGTTCATTTTCTTGAAAAGTCCATGATATATATATGTGTGTGTATAGTGATGAGAGTTCTGAGAGTCATTTTTTATAAATAATATTAGTTGACCAGGAATTTAATTATGTGGTCGGTAAGAGATTAATGTTTAATCAGTATAATAAATTTTTAATAATAAAAAAATAATATTGTGGGTACCGCTACATATGGAGTACATGAAATATAATTTTCAATGTATTATCATTAATTTCAATGATTAGTAAAATATCTAGTCAATTTTCCATATAAATACCTCATTAATCCTATCAATGAGTGTTTATAAGGATGTTAAGGAGGACCCCAGGTGTAATAATAAGATTTCTGATTGATAGAATCATCCATAATGTTAGATCATCAAGTGAGAACACATTGAATAGTTCAAAAAATATGTGCATGCAGAGGATTATGAAACATTAGTTTGTGAGTAGCATTCTATATAGTAATTATAAATGTATAATATATAGTTTTTTTTCACAATGAGGCTTCATTGTAATATTAGTTACCAAAAACCACAAGGTAAGTTTCTAAAGAGCAATTTGTATGGATTGTTTTCATGTTGGAGCTATGTGAAGGATCTGTGTGAGGGATCTATATGAAGTGAAGTATTCTATACATGAAGGGTAATAAATAATCTAAAGGTGATTATTTAATTCATATGTTCCCCATTAAAAATCCATTTAATTAATTTTGTGGAAAATATTTTCATATAAATATACATTGGTGAAGATTTTGAGGCTAAGGAGTACATTAGAGAATGAATCTAGTTTTTTATGTTAAAAATAAAATCATACATTCTTATCAGCGTGGATGTGCACTTTTTTAGAACTGGGCATGCAATGAAATCCCCAAACAAGTGGGTTTTTAAATGTTTTACCACAGACGATCTATGTATACGTGTCGACGTCGGTGAAAAGCAGCCCGATCTTAGACGAGCACCATGTGTGAGGGATTCTAAGCACAAACATAAAATATAAAATATCTGGTTTATATCTGATGCCACCAACAACGTATGCTCATCGTTAGTGATCACTGATCGAAGAATCTAAATTCATATTCCTCCAGATTGTCCTCACGTGATTCATGGAATCTTCAGGAGTGCCGATCATCGTAATCTGGGTGCTAGTGCGGATTTGCGATGATGCCTTTGATCCTCCAACGACCACCGCATCGCTTCACTAGCGATGCCCGAGAGAGAGCTCCACCCGAGCTCCTTGGATCCAGAGCATCTCTCTCTAGATCATTGGAGAGAGAAGAGGAGAGAGAATCTCCATTAATTGTGTTTGGAAAATACACATCATCTTCTATTTATATTTCTTAATTAAAATACCCTATATCGCCTCGCTGACCTCGAATACTTAACGCACTATCGATGATATTTTATGACTACTATTATAAGTCATAAATATTATTATGAATTACTTGTAATATATTAAAATATATTACATGATAATAATTATGTCATTAACTCTACTCCTCGCTCCAATAAATATTAATTGAACCTTGAATAATTTAATATTCATCAATTAATATATTTCATGTATTTACTTAAAACTCATAAATACATTTAATAAATTAATTCGATACTCATTTTCCTAAACTCGAATAATATTATTTTATTTATTTAATTGGTGATCGTTTAACTTTGGAAAAATCCCATACCCTTGTGGCGGGGCCCACCATGACCAAAACTCATATTCAAATGATAGGGCAGATTCTTGAATATGCTATTGTGTGTGACCCTCTAGGTCCTTATTTTGACAAACGAGAAAAGTATTAATAGACCAAGAGCAGGATCTAGCAACCCATCATAGCCCCTGAAGAAATAAGGATTGTCACAGCAGTGAAAACCAACCTACAAACATGCACTATGTAATATAATATTTTTGTCTGTAATATCTGATCAAGAAGGACGCAATAACTTGTCATCACCCTTTTATTTCTTTATAGTTTTTTGATTTAACTGGATAAATTTACTCTTGACTTCCATGGCCATGGTTTTATATAGGTACTTCCATCCATATCAACATGACCTGAAATATATTACTTCCATAACCTAGAAGTGAAAAATCCGTTCTTGAACATCCATCCAATGTCATGCAACTAACGACACACCTAACACAAACTACCTCGCCATAGCTTCATTGCCATGGTTTCCATCTTGCATCAAAGTACCCATTCAAATGAAATGAATTTGTAATGATCTAAAGTCAGGGGACCATTACATAAGATCATAGATAATAACATCCAATTACACCCGAAACGTGAGGTGTTCCTATAGGCAAACCAATCCTCATGATCTCACTTCTATTGATCACCAAGTGAGAACTTCATGAGAATAAGTCTCAATTCTTATGAGCCCCCAGCACCTGATGGTCATGCATCTACTGTGTCCAATCATTAAGATGTATCTTCAAAATAGAACATATATTTATGATTAATGTCATAGTATCTAGAGGTTCTCATTATAGTGTGGGTACTGCTATAACCTTTCGATATGACAATTAATCTTTGGACATTACCATTTCAATTGTGGAAACAGAAAAGTCTTACACTATAATGGTAAGATGACGTCATGTAAAGCTTACCATATACATGATATGGTTATTAAAATCAATAAATAGTTGGGTATAGGTCACCCACTATTACAACACACATTATGTCTATAATCTAAGGCAAACTACATTCATATCAGTGTGAAAGGAGTCGATGGATGTTATCTGAAGGACGTAGAGTGATGACCTTGAACTCATTGTAATGGAAATGGGGATGACATTTTGTGATTATAACTCAATAATTATAATAATAAATCTAGTGAATATTAGTGGATTCTATTATCATTAAAAAATCACTAGTGTATGGTCATTGTATTGGTCCTTTGTGAGGGGAAAAATTAGACATATGTATGTATTTTAATTTAGTTTGTTTGTTTGGTCAATGTGAATTCAACTAGATCGGATTAATGAGTTCCTACTAATATTGGGTCCCCAGTATTATAAAAATAAGTATATTACACATTTATTCACACATAATCTTTTAGGGAATCCTGATTGTATTGTATTAGTATAATATCATTGTCTTTTGGAATTAAAATTGTATAACAAATTCTTTGAGATAGAGAATTCCCTTAATCATAAATGAGTACCTATTTTGTATGGATTCAACCACAAAATTGAAAAAAAATAAAATGATATCACATAATTTATCTCTAAAAATATAAATCACATATTATACCATATAAATATGTGATGGAACATGGTTGTATATGAATGATGATGATGGGAAATTTTCGGATTTTGATGCTAATGCTCAAAATTATTTATCTATTACCCTATCAAATTATATCAATATGAATGCAATGATTTTAACTAGTGAAAATTAAATATGTTGAAAATATTATAATATACAATAAGCTGATATTAATGTAAAATATCCCACGATATAGGTACTCTATTATAGAAACACAGATTTGAAAATTCATCTATATGAGAATGAAAATAACTTCTGTAATAAAATCAATAATGTTGTAAGAGCTATTTGAGGAAATATAGAATACATAAATTATATATAATTGGATAAGAATATTTTTTAATTGTTTCCACCCTTTTATAGTTGATAATCTGTTACTATAGAAGAGATGTATTTTTTCAATATTTATATAGATGATATGTTATGCTGTTTAATGTCTTTTTAAATGAAAGTTCAGTTAGGGAAAAAATTCCTATAATTAGGTAAATGGAAATTAAGGAAACCATTATTATAAATTTTTTAAGGGATAATCAACATAGAGTATTTGGATGATTAATTGATATCTCCTTTTTGGAAGAAAATAAAATAGATTAAAGGGTATATTATAAGTACATCCATCTTTAGCTTGTATACGGTGTTGTAATTTTGGGAACATTGATACACATTTATCATGAAACTTTTATGATAATAAAAGTAAAAATAAAATTACATTAAATCCATAAAGATGGTTTATTTCTCTAAGATACCCTAATACATATATTACATTATGTATGAAATTTAATAGAATGAGTTTTGGGAGAAAAATATTATAATAAAGATGTCATAGAGGAGGTAATTGCATGATTGAAATATAAGAAATAAGATATACTTATTTATATTATGAAAAATATGAACCTAAACTATAAAAAATTAATGAACATGAAGGAAATGTTGGTCTCATGTTGGAACACTGCGTATCTCTTAAAGATAATGATATTTATTGAAATAAATTTGAAGCATTATTGAATTATAAAAGGTTACATTGAATATGATAAAATTATTGAATTTCTGAATGAATTGATGTAAGAAAATTTGAATAATAATATTATTAATTATAATAATATAAAATATATTTTGAAATTTAAATTGAATCATTAATAACTAAAAAATACTATAGATCACATTAATTTATGTGTTGAGGGGAGTGTGATAAAGGTCATATCCAATGAATACAAGGTTGTCTCCTAGATAATGATACATTAATAAACATTTATGTAAAGTGATTAATAGAAGATGATACATATTTTGAGGTTCAACCAAATATAATTGTATGAATCGATCATGTAATGACCAAAATTTTCCAATAAAATTATATATAAATATACAAAAACATTTTAATTTAAAAGTTAAAACAATTATGGTGATGAAACATCAAAAGTAGAAAAAGGGAAAAATATAAAACATGGATTGAATAAGTTAGATTATTATATATTTTATAATAATTCACCAAAAGATTAATAAAATATATCTCTAGTGAAAATAAATATTTGGTATGAGTATAATCCATTCTTTTTAGATACATTTAATTAATTAAGGTTATATAATAATGATAGGAACATGTGGATGAGTGGATGGGATATAATTTTTCATCATATGGAGTTGTACTTATTTGAAAAAATTCAATACACGTTGTTATAAGGTTAAGATGGAACAATAAAATTGAATGTTTAATCTCTAAAATGTTTTTAAACAATAATGATTCTATATCATCATAAAATATAGAAAATAATTTCTATGGATATTTTTTGGATGTATTTACATTGGAAAAATGTACAATTACTATAGGAAATGAGAAACTAGAAATAGTAAATCCATATCCTAGAGAAAATGGAAATTATTCAATGAAAAAAATTAATCTAAAAAATATGTATTTTTTGTTAAACAAAAATATGAGTATGATTTCACTAAATCTTCTTAAGAGAATTTTTATAGTCCAACTAATACATGTACTCGACCACATATCTCCTTGATGGAAAATAAAAAGACTTGGAATGAAAATCTAGTATTAATTTTTATCAATATAATAAAGAACATCAAAACAGAAATTATAGATAGTGGTTGTTCTTCAAATATTATAAGAAATTTAAATATATTGAAAAATGCTAAAGGTAGAGGTTATAAACATATTGACACTAGAAATGATAGATTATTGAAATTAATGGGAGTGGAAATTCGCATTTTTTAAGTGACGATCTAAATAAAAATGAATTTATTATGTCATATTTCTTACAAAAGTTCCTTCAATGTGTGATTCAACTTTATGTCTCTTATCGTGAGGATACATCTAACTAGGAAGTTTGTGTTTTCAATGAACAAGATGGAAAATCATGTATTATGGGAAAGAGAACTAATATAACTCAATAATTTCTTGGGTGTTCTAAAAAGTATTATATCCTTATATTTGATTATAAAATAAACATGTTTCATTAATTGTCTAGTAACATTCACTAATAAATGATTGAAAAAACTATAAAAGCTAAGAGTTGTAGTGGAAATACCATCATTGATGGTTGTTTTGGACAATGAATGTGATTCTTTTATATTAGAAGAAATAGTCTTGAGTCATTATTAAATTTAGAAAAATTGGGAACCTAATATTTTTAATTTTGTCTACATTGATTTATTTAGCTTAATTAATATATCTACGACATACAGAAAAATATAATTCATTAATTTCGTCTATAAAAATAGAGATATGTAGTGGGACATATTTATGGAAAAAAATGGGATGTTATGCGGACCATAAAGAGTTATATGAGGATATTAGAAAATGGGATAGGGTGAAAACATATGATATTATGTTATAAAAATTGAAAAATATACCTCTAGTGAGATAGAAAACTATCTCAAGAGTAGGGTATAATGGATGATGTTTACACACTGAGATATCAGAAAAATGGAGTTATTGAATGAAGAGATAACATAATGAATAATATAGCCAAGAAATTACTCATTTAATGAGTTATTTCACACCATAATTTTAAAGAGGAAATTAAATTTATAGATTACACTTTTGAATTGGTCAATACTAATCACTAGGTATGTGAGGAACCCGTATGAAATGTGTTATGGGATGAATCCTTCCTTAAAACATGTTATTCTCTTTGGAAGTATGTTCTGCACCTAAAACATGGAATGAAATTAGGGGATGTGCGGAGATTCATAATATGAAGGAGTATTTATAGGATACTCAACAAAGTGTAAGGTCTTATTTTTTTATCAGGAGTTGGAGTAAAATTATGGAAAGAAGGGATATCGATATCATTAAATTAAATTATTTGAAGAACTCTAGAGGCACAAATGATCATGTATCCAATGAAGAAGGTGAAGAATAAAATTATACCGGTCCATCTCATAATGTGGTGTAGATTTGTGTACATTATTAATAATCTGGGGTGAAATTGGATGAGGATGTTCTTGAAAAATATTATAAACATAAACCTCATTGATTATATTGCATAACAACATTTTATCCATCAAATAAAAATAGCATATCATCCACACCAACACAAACAAGGAGTGTGTGGATCTTGTGGATCTATTTTTTCCCATAAAACCAATATAATTTAACTGAGGGGTAAGAAATAATGACGTGTTAAACTAATGAATGAATAATTATATTTGATTTCTAAAAAATAAACCAAATTGTGCTGAAAAAACCATTATTATATCAGAATAAATGGATCTTGAAGAAAAAAATTGATCTGTATGGTAATATTTCAGAAAAATGTCCCACATTGTTTTTTATGGCTCTAAACACGATAAAGGATCTAATATTGATGAAATTTTTTCACTACTGTATCAATTTGAGTCCATTGGTATCTTTTTTTCTCTAAAAATATTTTAAGGACAAAATGAATATCTGATATATATGAAATTTATATTCATAAATAGAGTTCTAAAATAAGATGTTCACATATAACATCCATTGGTTCATTGATTGGAAATAAATAAAAAAATATTTATATATTTATAAATTCTCACAATGGTGTAAAATATGAACCATAATCATGGTATTATTAGTTTTATTAAAAAATGTTGAATTTTCCAATTCAGAAGGGTTTGTATGAACTATTCTCATCTTGTGAAAACATCCATGGAAGCCCGATTTATGGACATTTTCTATGTGGATTTTCATAAACTATCACTCCTAGGGTTTCTTTGGGTAGTGATAATCCATGGGTGGAAATCACAAGACATCCTAAAGTTGGATGGGGGTTGGTGACTAGTTCCATGTTGGAAAAACAAAAACATTGGAGTCATTAGACAATGTATATATACATAGAAACACATTTATTGGACAATATAATGTTGACTGTAAGGTAAAATTACAATCATTTTCACAAATATATATATATCCCACAAAAATGTATTAAAAAATAATTATAGGTATAAAGGGACCAATGTAATGCACACCAAAATTTTAGGTAGTTACTGTAGCAGCACAGTAGTAGTGGTAGATGATGTATCACTTATAGGTACAGTTGCTATAAGGAGTACTATAGTGGGTGTTGTAGCAGTCTAGGTACTATAGTAGAACTTTTCGAAGAATGGGTCTGGGATGAAAATTTCAAGCTTACCACCAATGTTATGGGATTCATGCAAACTAGTACTTCAGACCAAAAATATATAATATAATATAGTGGCTGGTTGGGTGGGTTATCCTTGTGGGGGGTGGGGGATATGAACTACCTTTCAATCATGTGTGTGCATTTTGTGTGGGTGTCATAATGTAATTATACCTTCTAACCTATAATATATATAACAAGGAAACCAAAAACTGTAATATAGTCTATCCTACATTGAAGGTTGTGACTGATATAAAATGCACTAAATGTTTGAACCTCAGACTATCAAGCCCAAAACTAATCTCCACCTACTCTCAGTCCTCCTACGACACCATCAAATGGCCTATTGACTACATAAGAAATGACATGTGTGGGAAGATCCAAGACGAGCATAAGTCTAATAACATCAAGTTCGCCAACATTAAATAATAAAAATATAAATCATCATGGATTGTCAAACCATCATTACACATGTATATTATCAAAGATATGAGACAAAATGATAAGAAAAAACCCAAATATATTCATATTAAACTATCAATATCAAGAGGTCTAAAACAATAATTCCAACCACATGAATCTACTACATGATTCAAGGTAAACACTTGTCTATGTTAATAAAATCCACAATCCATGTCATTGTTTATGGTGAATAATCTGGATGTCATGATCAGCAGGTTTCACCAATTACATACTCATAAGATCTCGAAGGATAATAGTTTTTAAATTTGGGATCACACCACAAAACATAAGGGGGATTCCAACAAACATTCAAGATCAAAATACTAGATAGGGGAATTTTGACCTATCAATATTGGTCATGATGATACCATGAACCCCACCTAAAAAAAATAAGATAGTGGATCCCACCAAGGCCTCATGGATGGATTGGACGATTTCTATCAAGACCCAATCCCCTGAAGGGGATCTAAATCTTTTTTTTGTATTTAATTACACATAGTACCTATCAATAGATGTACCAAGGGAATAAACTCAACTGAACCAGATTTATTATATATAATCTAAGGGTCGCGGAATCCCCAAGAAAATTTTCAATACATGTACCATTTGTATATGACGTGTCCCATCTTCCCTGGGCCTTCACATGTCTCTCCATCCCACATGGAACATAAACATCCCTATAAAAAATATTTGCATTAGTAGTAAATGACATGTAACATTTGAGATGGAACGTGGCATGAATCCTTCATGTTATTTTGGTCATATTGTTGATCCGATATACATCTGGTTTTGGTTGTATACTTTGATGCATCCCATATACTTGGTTGGGTCTGAGTAACATGTTGTGCTAGTGTACCCTACCCATGCCAGTGTGGATTAGTTTTTCTATTCCCACGTCCCCTATAGGGTATACACTAATCCACCAAAAAAGTCACATGGTGTGTGTTAGGAACCACAAAAAATGAAATACTTCACTATATGTATAAACACTCGTGCAAAAGACGAGTGACTACACAAAATTTGGTATTTATACTGTATTCTATATAGTTGGAAATTTAATTGAAATTGATGGAAAACATCACATGTATTCTTGAATGATATCCACCATGATTCCCACAAATAATCTTCCTTAACCATATTCTGTGATCTGATCAAGCCCTATTATCACACCCCACATAATTTCATCCAACAAATTAAATTGTAAAACCACCATGTCACATCACGCCACTTCATAAAATCATAAAAAATGGAATCACTAATCAAAAAAGACCCATATCTAATCACCCACTATCATCACCACACCTTGATCGCATCCTTGATTTAGAAACCCACCCACGGTATTGGTTCTTTGTTCTAAATAACTGTTACAAAAAAATCAAATATTGGGTATTCAATGAACTAAAAACCATTAAAACAATGATGATGATATGTGTTTGGAAATAGGGTCTAAATGAATAAACAAATATTTTTTAATGATCCTCTTATTTTTTGGGCATAGCCTCGATTATTTTCCATTATAATTATGAATGAAGATCATCATAAAAAACAAATACACATTTCTTAAATTAGAAATAAATAAAAATATATATAACCACATGATCTACCTATGAAAAAATCTATTAATTAGTCTTATTTATGATCATAATAGGATAAAAAGGGGATAAAACCCATGGAAAAAAATTCCCTACCATCATTTGTGTCGATCGTTGAAACATAATGGTACAATTTTGTCATCATTAGCAAGATCCTAAAATTCTATTTGTGTTGGAAATCCTTGAACTAATCTGTTTCACCATATTCTCTTAAAATAGTTCCACACAATCCAAAGGGTAATCCATCTAACAATATGACTAAACTATAAATTTATATTTATAGAGGAGATAATTATGTTAGGAATTAATTAAAATAACTCAATTAATATATTAATTTATTTAATCATTTTTCCCATGATGGCGCTCATGCCGAAAATTGAAATTCGACAAAGGTTGTTCCATTTATAGGGAAACACAACATTTTGAAATGAACGATGGTCTCAAATTTCCCATACAATTTCCATTTCTAGTTTTATTTACCACTTTTAGTAAAAATACAAATTTGAGATATTAATATATTTAATATTATTATCTAATTATTTATGGGCCCACTAAACATTGAAATCATGTACCATCTCATCCCCTGGCTATGAAAACATTATTACATACATAAAAAATATTTAGATTGAAAAATAGATACATTAAATTATCTCAAAATTGTGGATTTACAAAAAGAAACATAAATGTCGACAATGAAATTAGTGGGTAGTGAGATCACCAATGGTTTTCCTGTTCTTGGGTATTATTGTAAATATTCTCTTGGTTCCAATTGACACAAACCCATGTAATTAAAAACACATAGATGATCTTCTCGTACAAATAATCGATCTCCACGGGGTAATCAACAATGGTAACTCTATACTTACAATGTAGCTCATACTAGTCGATGACATGCAATATTTTATTCACATACATAGTCAGCTGCAATACGTGGAAGATTTCTTGTACCCAATCTATCTATAGTGGTAGGGTCAAAAAGGTTTCCTCCTCACTTGTAGTATGATGTATCTGAAAATTAACAATTAATCCTAGAGATAACATTCTATTCTCACCAATTATCTTTAACCTAGGACAAGGAGTGACTTTAAGGAACACATGGTATCCCTCTTATAACATCACATACCTTCGTTTGTGGTCATATTATGACTTTTGACAACTCTATGCATCCCTCATCCACTCTGGGATGATCTTCAGCATTTATGTAATAGCTAACACTAACATTTGTACCATTAGTGCTGACTCAAATGAATTAGCCCAACATATTTGTGATCCATAGGGTTCCCAATAAAATTCAACAAATGGCATAGTATTAATGGTGGAATGGTGGCTATTATTGAACAAAAACTCCACAATGGTTAAGATATCCTACAAAATAAAACCAAATTTCAACACATAGGATTACATCAGGACCTCTAGAACATAAATGGTCAACATTGTTTGATCATCACTCTAGAGGTGAAAGTTCATGTTCAAACACATCTACATTCCAATGTCCTCTCAAACATGCACCTCTCATAATTATTAAGTGGACAGACTGGGTGAGTTAGGATATGAAAACCAAGATTACATCATATCACATAGATGTCCATGGTCACTCCATTAAGACATCCCACGATATAATATCCCACTTCCAATTTGTCAAAATAAGATGTTGAGAAAAAAACCTCTATAACTTGTTTCAAATCCTTTACTTTATAAAAAATGAGGCATGATGAGGAAATATATTCTGTGAAATTATTTCTACATGGACACAAAATCCAAATATGGTGGCCATGGTACATCTTCTCTACCCATTGATGTCCCACCAAAAGAGATATATAAAAACTCCTCAACATCTCCCAACACAAGGTCACTAGAACCATCGTCTATTCTATGAAAATCTCAACATACTTTCCACCTTCAAAAAATCCATAACGATCCAATCTAATCAAAATAAATGAACTCCTAACATGACATTCTGTATCTCTATATTGATCCCTTATAATTTAGTTTATAGGAAATGGGTTATGAACCATAAATTACAGAACTAAATCACTATCCTTATCCATGAGAGGCAATTCCATTTAAGATAAAAACTCTGATTCCATGGACAACAATTTCAAAAATGATCTTCTGTTGAGAGTATCATAAATTACATTCCCATTCACCAGAGTATAGAATATATCAAAGACATAGTAATGGAGTAACACTATACATCTCCTCCATTTGTTGTAAATTTCCCTATAATAGAAGATATTATTGGAACTATTGTGTTCATAATAGAATATTAACGGATCACCCTAAAAAATTTTCCCCACATTTCATCGGAGAAGATTAGGGAATCCATATTTAGAATGTGGGTCACTTAGTTTTGATTATGGGGTCCTAACTACTATGAAAAATAGGCAATCACTTCCTACCACTAAATTAGATCAAGACGATTTATAGTCCCCAAGTACTCGTAGAACACTACATAGTCCAAAATATCCTATGGTTATCTCAATATTGTATCTCTCACTAGAATATAAAACAACTCATGAATGGTCTACTTGAACCTCTTTATCATCATGAATGTCTACCAATTTCCGGTCAAGGATGTAAAGGGTGATCATATTCTAGTGTAATCTTGCATGAGTCTCCTATAATATCCTACCAACCATTGTATTATCCAAAACCATCATCTTTCTCTTGGGTGGATCCCGAGATAGAACATCCTCATCCATCACCGATTCCACTACACCAATATCTGGTGAAATGAATATTCATAAAAAGTGGTCATATATAATCCAAAATTAAAAAAAATTGGAGGGTACCATAAATATGGAAATCAAATATTATGTTGAGTACATTTTTGTAGTTTCTTGTGTGCTCCTCCTCATACATTGAGTATAATTGGATATAATCAATGAAAATTTCCACAAACTGGTAAATGAAGGGATGTTATATCTATTTCATGGAACTCTTGAACACTACTAAGTTGTTCTTAATTGTAAAAGGAATAAAAATTTATTTATGAGGACCATAGAAGCATTAAAATTAATTATTTGGTATATCCTTTTCTTGTACATGAAGATTGAGATAGCTTGAAAAGATGTAAATCGACGAAAACCATCATGTCCATATAAACGAATGAAAGATTCCAATGAATCTTGAAATTGGATAACTATTATCAATAATCCCTAGGTTTGGTTATGATAATCAGTACACAACCACAAGATCATATCCATCTTCTTTGTGAACAACATTGTGGCAGCCCTGGGAGAAATATTGGGTCTGATGATGCCATTCCACTATAGGAACATTATATAAAAATCCATCAGTTGAATCTCTTTTTGATCCATTTTATATGCCATTATAGATATAGTGTATATTATTGGATTCAATTCCACAAAAAATATCATGTAGGGGAGGAAATAATTAAATGTTCTTGTGAATGATTTCCCCATACTCTTCTATAACTACATGAAAATAGAAGGCCATAACATCCCCCGATCCAAGAATAATACTAGATAACTATTGACTAATAAACTCTATCCCCTACATATGAATAAATAATACACTACATGGTTTTTATTCCCACCCATGATGGGAAAAATTAATCCCTCACCATGGATACACCACATGCTCCACACGAAATAGTCAATACGGGTATGAAATGTAGAAAACTATGCAATACCTAATATGGAATCAAAAGGACTCATCACCACTCTAAGGAGATCATGTAAGAATTTATTAGCTCCATTAGGTGGGTAACCCTATCAGAAAATGTTTTTGATCACTGAGTCAACTCTGGTAAGAATCTCTATGGTCAATGGATGAGAAAAGGGATCATCTAGAATCTATAAGTCTCGAACTACAGAATTATAATGTAATGAGTGGCTAACACTCATTTCAATTAGTATAGAAGTTAATGTAGAGAAGACATACATCATTGCTATAATATTTCTAGGTAGCTTGATTTCATTTGACGATAATACCTATTACAATAATCACGCCTAATGATGAGCTCATAAATATTGGCATGGACTACCTACTAATGTTAGTGGTAAAAGAAAAATTTTCTTCCACCTCTAGCTACTGCCCCTACTACTCTACCATGTCTATTTTCCAATTGAATCCCTTACTAAACCTATTATCAATTCTTAGGTTGTACATTAAACATCACATATTTATTTAAATCATGGTTTAAGAAATCCCAAATGATATTTCCTTGACCATTGGAAGAGTAATATCATGTGTCTCTTGGCTTACTCGAGCCAACCTTAGATCCCTAAACTTGTAGTCCTCTATCGTGAGATTATCTCATGAATTTTTTTTCATACTCAGAATCCAATGAATGTCCTCAGCTACAAGATTATGATTTCTATGATTTTTTGTAACAACTACCATCACCCCATGTTGGTATCTAATCATCTAGGATTCTCTCTATTACTAATGGCCTCTAAAAAACACCAACATAGGTGAGAATGTAATGACATGTCAAAAAATAGATATATCAACTTAATACCCTATATATGGTGTTTTATCTAATGAATTTTTATCTAACCATATCTTGAGAGTATCGATAATTGTTAGTGAACCTCATTAAGTACACTCCTATGACTATACATCCCTACAAAAACAACAAAAGAACCAATATTAACATTTCTTAAAATGTGGAATCATATAACTCCACCCTGGAGACATGAAACAAATATCACTAGGAGAGATCTATCTAATCATGTGACTGGGTGACTAGACTACAATAAATTATTTAAAATCCATGATTTAGACTCACCACTAGGGACACCATCTTATATATAGGTTACCTCGGAAGGAAAAAAATGTGGGTCATTGCCTGTAAACAATCCTCAGTTACATGGAGTCAGTATCTATCTGAACCATGTCAGATCACATCATTTTGGACTAACAGATCACACTTAGCCTATAAAGATACTCAAATGTTACTAGTATAAAAATCTATTACAAAAAATGGGTTTAAAAAAATGTAAACCCACTCGGTGGTACCGCCCCCTATAAAAGACAATATACTAAAACATTATCAATCAGAATATCATCCTTGTTATCACACTATGGATCCATGGATGGCTCTCATTGTTGAGTCATACTAACACAAACATGATATAATATAGTTAATGATTATATATAGAGATCTATCTCAAGAACATCAAGGACTACAGAAACTGTTGCGACCCAGTCTTGATATACATGGAAATTACATCAATTTAGATATGTATTCAGTATATTACAAAAATAGATACCTGGGCACTGTAATAGTTTATCATCTTTGAAAACATAGAAAAGAAATATTCTATCCAGGTAAATGAGATTCAATGTCTCCCCTAATGATCTAAAAATTTATTATGTATACATAAAACATTTCATCATATCTTGTGGAATGGATCATAATAAAGTTGTGATCTAAAATACTCAGTATAGGTAATTAAAGGAAATACATAAGAATATTATAAACAAAAGGGTATTAAACTTGATTATAACATTTGAAGATCAAACTCTTAATTTTATATAACATAATAATGGATTTTTTTTATATGACATGAATCAGAAGAAAATAAATAACACAGGAATAATAATTATAGCAAAAGAAATGGTAGGGAATTTGTGGAATGCATTGTGGTTTGTTACACTGTAAACACGTATAAGTATAAACATATTCACTAATAAAGTTAATGACATGAAATAAGGACCCAACATAAACATTTGGACATGAAACATGGTCTATGAATAATATTGTGAACATGTAATAAGGCTCAAGCAGAAACTTATGGATGTGAGACCAATTCCATGCATAACATTGTAAAAGTGTGACCAGGTTCACACATTATGTACTGTATATGATACCATGTCCATGAATAACATTGTGAACATGTAATCAGGTTCACACATAAACATATGGATTTCAACTAGGTCCATGCATACAATTTTGAACTCTTAATATGTTACACTAATAACATTGTGAACACATAATGAGGATTACTAATAATATTGCGAACATGTTATCAAGTTTACAGATAAACATATAGACATGAAACTAGGTCCATGTATAAAATTTTGAACACGTAATCAGGTTCACGCATAACATTTATACTCATGAGTCATTTATCACTCCCCAATGCATTGGAGGGAAATATAGGTCCCACCCATCTCATAATAAAATAATTCATAAATGTTCCATATTATAATATAAAACTCATCATATCATGACTGAAAAAAAGACATAGGTTTTATAATGATCGAATAATAACCCATGAAATGAAATAAGTATCATTAAAATTTTATCACATAATAACCTATGGAAAAGAGATATGTTTCATAACCATTTCATCAAATCAAAACTTTTGAAAAGAAGCAGTGTTCTGAAACATGTTACCCATTGAAAATAAACAGATTTAATAAATATATATCTCGTGGTTGAGAAACATGTATCAGGAAGACCATGACATTAAGCATAAACCATTAATATAAAAGATATAAATAGAACATTTATATCATTTCTATAAGGGAATTAGTGATATCAAGAGATTTCATCATAGATGGAAAATAATTTTTAAATAAAATTTAAAAACATTTCTTGAGAAAAATATTCTTTCTTCCTCGATAACTATTAGTTATAATGTAAAACATTAAGGAAATTTTTCTAAACAATGGATTTGAAAAAATATAAAGTATGATTTGAAAATAATAAAAATATTATGATATTTTTTCATTTAAAATGATACATAATGATCATTTTAAAACATGTTTGAAACAATTTTTGAAAACATGGTATTGAATACAATAGATTTCCAACCATGGAGAGAGAGGGATAAATTTTACATAAAAACATAATATTATGTACCAAATTGTAGTAAAATAGTACCTAAACATGTGGATATATTAATGAAATATAGTAGAAGGAAACTAGTGAATTTTCATGAGAGATGGATCATAATATTTCATCAAAGGACGCATAGACATAAACAATCATGAAACGTGATGAGATTGTCTCAAAAAACTCAAATTACGTGGTAACATGAGATAATACTCTCCATGTAATAAAATGAAATTATATGAAGTTTTAAATATCATTAAAAGATTTATATTATTGATAATACATGTGAAATGGACGTATATACACCACAAAAAATAGTTTTGGTGCATAACAAAACATGATTCTCAAATAAGGAAAACAGAGAAAAAACAGTTTTGCTGATTTGGTATGTTTTGAAACATAAACCCCATGAAAGAATGAACAGAAAATAGAAATTTGAATAGCCAAAATTTTAAAGTGATGATAAATTTTATTCAAAATCTTGTTCAGTATAGAAACCACACAGAACAAAGGAGTGGCGAACATAACATTTATCATAAGGAAAATAAATGTTAGACGAAATCCCCATACTGTGTGTCATGACTGTCATAGTGTTTGTTAAAACCACCAAATTATAACTATTAATTTATTAAAAAAAACATTTTTAGAAACATACTATTATTTCTAAAACCATATATGGTTTGACTATGACCTTATATTACACGATTGTTAACGATCCGGTTTTTTGGTTTTTCTTCGGGTAATATTCACTTTGTTGTTTGCATGTGCCTTAATTTTTTATATTATTGGTTATTATACTTATACCATGATTAAAAAATAAAAAACATGATATAAATATAATTTATATTCATTATATTTATATTATAATAATATATATAATAAATAATTGTTAACGGGAAAACACCATTCATGGAGATAGTTAGTCGTACCCATGCAAGAATGTTGTTTCAATTTTTAACATTCATATTGAAATAAAGTAAGTAAATGAAATATGTATATATATATATATATTAAAAAATAATTAATATATCATATATAACAAATATGTTAATTTATATATACATATTTCATTTATTTATACATATTTCATATTGAAAGAATTATTATATCATATATAACAAATATGTTCATTTACCCCATCCACAATACATTCCATGTGGTCTTTGCATGAATTCCATCGCTTGGGGGAAGTGGTACAAATTTCCTCAAATGAGATTGTCACATAATCACCAAATGCAATGTAAAAAAGGCATGTTTTGTAAATGTAATAATGAATATTAAAGTCATCAAAATATAATATATTAAATATATAAATATATTTTCCATAACAATGGCCACCATGAATGGTGGTAAGTAATAAATTAACAATCGTTGTTTTTTGAGGTAGTAGTTCACCACACACAGAAATAGTATGTTTGATATCCACTAGATGAAGGTGTTTATAAGTTATAAAAACGTGGATCTTCTTTTCAGGTATGTTTTCCTTTTCAGGTCATTTTTGTGAAAAATGGGAATTTTGGGAAATTTTTGATGTACACACCGTGTACTCGGTTGTTGCATGAAGCCACATGCTGGCTATGTAATTTCCCCCCACACAACCATGTGGGGATAAAATGGAGGCCGCCAAATGCAAGGTACATAAATGGAAAGTATAGGTCATGTACTTCTAAAGTACACACCGTGTATTTTATTTTTTTCATCAAATAAACGGGGGTCACGTCTAATCACAAGAAAGGCCTTATTCTCAATCTAGTTCATCCGAGAGAACCTGTACGACCATGATATTCCTTAGAGCCCCCGATTGAGCATCCGATCTTCGATTCGACCACTATAGATTTCGTTAGGATCACCTTGGTAAGATCTTCCTTCTTCTAGAGATACATTTCATGATTCCACCTCTTTCTCAAGATATCATCGGTTGAATGTTTTTGTAGATATATGGTGTTCTTGGGAGATTCAAAGCTTGAGATTAATGTATAGAGATCTCCCAACACTGAGGTAGGTGGTTAGTGCTTTTCTGTTGAAAATATTTGAGTTATATGTGAATATTTTTCCAATACCCTTGAACGAGGCATTTTGTGTTTCCTATTTATCCCTGTTAATTTCATGACATGCTTGTGTGATTGAGTAGTGGTTTATTTAATGTGAATAGGGTAATTTTCTTTTATTTGGAGGTTTTTTACGGAGATTGTTTTAGTTATGACTTTTTTGTACTACTTATCCTATTAGGATGCCTTGTTTTTCCCATTCCTAGTATTGTATGATGGTGTGACTTTTGTTATGACATACTGTTATGCTGTAGTCTTTTTAGCTAAGTAGTTCATGATGTTTATTTTGGCATAAACGCACTTCTCTTCTTTCTAACGTACACAGGGCCATGAGAGTCACGTTTAGTAGACCATAAGGAGAATAAATGGAAGGGATTCTGCGAAATGTCTGTTTTTTTTACGATGTGAGACAATAGGGGGAATTTACATAAGTGATTCCACAGAGTGTCTGTATTTCTTCGACATAGACCACATGGGGAATGTGACATAAGTTCTTTTCCAAAGGCACCCAATACCTTGTTGGTCAAATAGAATGAAGCACATTTCCCCTAAACCTAGAGGCTACAGACTAGCAGCGAGGGCCTTAGGTGTGATATTGGGGAATCTATTCCCTCATTGGAAGAGTAACACAACGGAAGATAAACACATAACAACAGAGAAAACAGTAATAATATCAAACAACAAGAAAGAACACAAGTCTGAAGGAATAAATAGTTGGAGAATATATATAAAATTGATTAATGGTACATATTGTAGCACCCAGGGACACCCTGATATGGTAGGGGTGAATCAGGGTGTCAACTTTTCTTTTAAATTTGATGGATCTTGGTCACATGTTTTTAGGAACTAGTCAAACTGCTATGATGCATATGATCAGAAATCAAACATTCACATGTAAAGAGATGACACAATACATTTTACTTGGCTCACCACTAAGGTCTATGTCCATGGAGCGAATGCCGACAGGTTGTCAGTCGTACCTAATTCCACTATTTTTCACGAGTAGTGGATTACAATGGTTCAGGAACAATCACTCGGTCCCAGGCTATCTGCATTTACAAATGTTCAAGGATAGCCCACTACGTCCCTCGGGTCATTACTGTTGACTCCCCCTAGCTCACTACCTTGGTGAAGTCCCAGACAGTTAATAGATGTGAGGGTCTCTGGAATGGATTTGCATCAATGTCTTTTCCTCTTCTCAGCACGAGACTCTACATACATCGAAGTCCAGAAATGATGCACTTGTATGCACTAAACCAATGAACCTGATACCTTGAACGTGCAAACAAGTTTCACTAACAATTTCACGCAACACCAACACTTTTCATGCATGGCCTTCCTATTGCCCGCAATATTTCCTTTTCGTACAGAAAAATATTTTGTGCAAAAACATCCTTTTTCGCGCAACTGAATCATTTACATTTTGCCTCAATTTTTACGTGCAACTCTACCTTTTTCGCACAACCTAGAATTTTTTGTGCAACTCAGAATTTTTTTTCAAATTGGAATATTTCACGCAGCACAAACTTTTTCGCGCAACCTGGAATATTTCGCACTCCTCGGAATTTTGTGCGCAAACCCCATTACATGGAACTTTTACACGCATCAGACCTTAGATCTTTTCTAAGTCCTCAACCGTATGAAATGATGGTGGTCACCTCTTATTTATTGTTTTCTCATACCCCTATGAAAAAAACCCCCCGTGGACTGAAAAAACTCTCACTTGGCGCGTAATATTTCACACAGGTACCGTTTTCACGCTCATCTCCATATTTTTTGCACAGCTCATGAATTTAGCATTTTTCGATGTTCTGATTCTGAAACACTATTTTCATGAAAAAACTGAATCCCCTTTTTCACTCACCACTCTATTTTTCGTTCCCAATTCAAATATTTCTTTCACATACAACCTTTTTCATGCACCACATCCTCTTGGCGCACACCTCTTTTTACCAACAATCCATGTCTTCATTTTCCAATTTTGAGGCCCAAAAAGTTTGTAAAACACTAGAAAATGGCTCCACTATCAATACTATTGTCTGCTTGAACTGTATGATCAATTTAGTAGCACACATTCTAAACATCTACTAAGTATTGACAAAAAACACAAACTGTACTCAAATTCATGCATAGAACAACCATGGTTCCAACAATCTCTCCATTTGGGTTTGTTGGCAATCAGTAAATAAATTCAATCGAGCACCAACCATATGCAATCAAAAAACTCAAGCATAAACCTATCCAACACTCTAAGTCAACGTGAGCAATTCTCGGTGTAGAAAACAAGAGAGGAATCTTTAATTGGGATCATGTGTTTTGGAATTCTCAATGATGCCCAAGAAATTCTCTTACAATGTCACATATGAAATAAATTTCCAATGTATTCCTTCTCATCCTTTCACTAAAATTGAATTCTCAATGTGTCACTGAAGCATTACATGCCTAAATTTTTCACAGAAGCATTACATGACTAAATTTATTCCTTTATCCCCAATTGACAATAAACCCAATGACCCATAATTGTTCATTGATCAGCTCAAACAACACTCCCCCTGGATAGTATCTCCCCCCCAAACATCCATCACAGACATAAACAGATTAAAAACAATCAACATAACCAGGTAGAGGGGTATTACGTAACCTCCTTATGCACTGGAAGTTGGCTGAACAACAAGGTTCAACCAATGCTTTTCAAACATAGCTGCTGACCGTGGGTTGGTCAAGATATTAGCCACTTGCTCATTAGTTCCCACATGATCCATTCTAATCATGTCTTTCTCAACTTTTTCTTTGATAAAGTGATACCTGATTTAAATATGTTTTGTACGATAAAGATGAATATGATTATTCGTAAGATCAATCGTTCTCTTATTATAATAGTAAACTACCATTGTTTGCTTCACCTCATCACCAATATCTGTTAGTTCTTTCTTCATCCATAGCAGTTGAGTACATGCCTTTTTGGTGGAGATATACTCAGCTTTAGAAGAACTAAGAGAAGTAATTTCTTGTTTCTTGCTTAACTAGCCAACACATTTATTCTAAAAATAGAATGCTCCACCACGGGTGGAATTTCTGTCCACTACATCACCATCCCAGTCAGCATCAGAAAATGCAGATAACTTACTGTACCTTCATGTATAAAAGTTTAAGCAATAATTGTGAATACCTTGAATATACCTCATGATTCTTTTTACTGGGTTCATATGTACCCCCTTTGGATTACTCTGAAAACGGGCCGCTAGACAGGGTGCAAAGACAATATCTGGACATTTCACTGTCAGGTACATCAGGCTCCCAATTATCCCCCTATACATGGTGGGGTCTATAGATGCCCCGTATTTATGCTTTCCATGTTTGGTTCCAACTGCAATCGGAGTTGATATTGGTTTGGAGTCCTGCATATTAAACATCTTCAGTAGCTCTCTTGCATAATTTTCCTGAGAAATGAAAGTGTAATCCATCTTTTGAATCACCTGCAGCCCAAAGAAATATGTGAGCTCCCCAATCATAGATATTTCAAATTCTGATTTCTTGTGATTGTAAAATTCATCCTCTGATTTTTGCCTACTAGAACCAAATATAATGTCATCAACGTAGACTAGAACCATGAACTAATCTTTTGTAGAATTATTCACATATAGATTGTGATCAACTCCTCCTCTATTGAATTCCAGCTTCTTGATATAAGATTCCAACTAGGAATACCATGCTCGTGGTGCCTGCTTCAAACCATATAGAGCATTCTTCAGTTTCCAGACCTTTTCTTCATCAGTACCATGAAGAAAACCCACTGGTTGTTCAATGTAGACTTTTTCTTTTAGTACACCATTCAAGAATGTTGTGTTGACTTCCATTTGATATGTTTATATCCTCTATGAAATTCCATGGAAATGAAAAGACAAATTGAGTCTAATATAGAAACTATAGAAAAGGTTTCATCAACATCCACACCATTAATATGGGAGTAACCTTTACATTCCAGTCGTGCCTTGTTTCGAATAACACATCCATGCCCATCCAACTTGTTCTTGAAGATCCATTTTGTACCAATCACAGTGTGAAATTTCGATATCTGGACAATATCCCATGTCTGATTCAATTCAATCTGATCTAACTCTTCATTCATGGATTTCACCCATGATTGATCCTTTACTGCTCCTTCAAATGAGGATGGCTCTCAACGGACAGAAATGCAGATTGCGTGTTATTCCTCATTCTCCTTTTTTTGTGGGTGCACTCCTACCACCAATTGTATTATATGGATCAATCTTAGCTCTTAGATTTCTCCTGTGAGGTTCAATTTGATTCTCTCTAGCCAAGGTTTCCTCTTCTGATTCCTCTTCTGAGTCAACATCATTATGTTACTGCTGATAGTTTTGTCCATCTTCCTCGATTCTTGTATTATTTGTTTACTCCATGTTCATTTTCTTCCTCACTTTATATCACATCAGCATATGAAATCCGTCAAGCATTTGTGTTTTTCTCTTCAATGATCTTAACATCACCGCTTTCCAAGATCCTTCCTAATCTCTTGTTGAAACACTTGTAGTCTTTGCTATTCGTGGAGTATCCACGGAAAATTCCTTCATCTGCAATGTCACCATACTTCCCTTGTTTTCCTTGTTTGTTCCTGGTGAAAAATTTACTTCCAAAAACACTAAAGCATTAAAAAGAGGGCTTCCTTCAATGCCAAAATTCATATGGTGTCTTCTTCTCACCAATAGAAAATCTTTTTCGATTATGAATGTACACTGCAGCTTGAACAACCTCTTTCCAATAATGCCATGGAATATGACTCTCAATCAGCATAGTTTGTGCCATGTTTTTCACCAGTCGATTCATATGTTCATCAACTCCATTTTGTTGGGGAGTCCTCACAGCAGCTACCTCATGTTCTATCCCATTCTTCTCCAGGTAATTTTAAAATTCAATGGTTGTGTATTACCCTCCATTGTCAGATCAAAACACTTTGATTGTTCTCCCAGTATCATTATCTACGATTCATCGATATGTTTTCATGTTGTCAGGGACTTTTAATTTCTTATGAATGACCATTACACATGTCATTCTCCTGTAATCATCTATGTAAAGGAAAAAGTATATTCTCCATGAGTTCCAACAACATTTATCATCCTGCATACATCTGTATGAATTAGATAATGAAGATGAGATGCCCTTTTCTTCTTTGGCCGATATGAACTACATACCAGATTCCCCCAAATGCAAGCATCACAAGACTTTTCACCCTCACGCTTCAGGTTGGGAATGTCCATGACAATACTCAGTTTTTAAATTTTTTCCATGTCTTTTTGATTGATGTGTCCTAGTATCCGATGCCACAAATTGTTTTCTTCTTCAATAGTCATGAAAAAAACATTTTTTTACTCTCAACCTGATACAAGCTGCCTTCTGTTCTACATCCCTTCATAATTGAATTGCCTGTCTTTCCATTGACAGTGCAGCCTTTTTGATTAAAAGTAACTATAAGTCACGAGTCACTGAGTTGACTCATGCTAAGAATATTTTGATGTAGTCCATCTACATAAAAGGCTTCAGTCTTATTTAGCTCTCCATTAGCTAATTCTGTATTTCCACTACCATTGATTTTCAAATCTCCATCATTACCAAATCATAATGTACCATCAACCTTCCTTCTGATATCTGTTAACAGGCCAGCATTACCTTTCATATGACATGAACAACCACTATCCAAAATCCAGGTACTCTTGCATTTTGTAGCTTTCAGGGATACCTCTACAAGGTTGGATTTCTCATTCTTCTTCTTTTCTTTCCAATAGATATTGAATTGTGTTTTAGATATTGATGACATTATAATTAATTCTTCCATATTATCAGATTCTTTATAACCACAATAATCTACCATAGGAGAAAACCTGCGTGTGAGATAAACACCATCAAGAGGGTGGATATTTACCTATCTATGAGAGTTGTACGAATCTCTCCTGTCGAATCTCTGCCTGCAATACATAGCCTTATGCCCAAAGTTAGAACAATGAACATAGTATCCATAGAAAATATTTCATCTATTAGATGGAGGATATGATGTAAAACTCCTTTGTTGATGTCCCATATCTTCCCGATTAATGTTTCTCCTTGCCTCTTCGCAATATGACATGGTATGTCCTAGATAGACACAGAACTGACACTTCACTATAGGAAGATTTCTTCTCACTTGAATTTCTCGTCATGCCTTCTTCCTTGTGAGAATAGTTGGATTACCTTTAATTTCTGAAAGATTGACGATAATTTTTAGTTCTTCTTTTATTTTGGATTGAGGGTTTCTTTTTCAGCACATCAGGAAATGTTTCAACATGTCCAACTTTTATATTGTCTTTCTTTTGGCTCTCTTCACTTCCATCAGTTGATGTCTCAGCTTCACATCCAATTCCACTCTTTCCCATGAAAGCAGGTCTTTGATAACTCAAGATTTTCCCAATCCCATCTGAACCACACTTGTATCTTTCCAGTAATTCTGCATCTGAGAATACTCCAAAATAAATTTTCTTCCTAGCCACATTTGTGGTTGATTGACATTGAATTTTACTCGTAAGAGTAACAAATTCTTCCTCAAGACCCTCAACTGTCTTGGACATCTGTTCCAGTATAGATGAAAGCTCATTTATGACCTTTGCTTGTTCTTAAATTCAATTCTTTTGTTCCAAACCGTCATCTGTTCTTTCAAGGATTGAAGACTAAACTCTCACTAGTTCTTATAGTCATTCAATTTCGGCTACAAGCAAATCAACATATTCTTATGATTCTTCAACAATTTTCTTCCACATATTTCATCTCTTACATTTATTCTCAATCTTGGAAAAGGCATCCGTATTTTTATTATTTGGATCACCATTAGGAATAATCTGATTATATCTACCTTTATTGATTGAGGGTTCTGACATTTCAATGGTAGCCACCATTGAAGCCTGGTTTCCTGTTTTAAATTCTGGTTCCTCTTCTTCACAAAATTCAATATCATCATCTTATTCTTCACAGGAAAAACTCTTCATCTATATTTTATTTCCAGATTTGATGTCTCCCTTTTTGGAAAAACATTTCTGAGGTTTCTCGATGTCTTCTGCTTCACTCTCATCATCATCAAACTATATTTGGCACTGAGAGGCAATGTTCACAACTCATCCACAATGAAAACATGACAGGGGTAACTTACATTTAAATTTTCCTTTTCCTTTCATCAGCTTCTTGGCGAAGAGAGAAAGAATTTATTTTTTCTCATCATCTTCACCACTACAATCTTCTAAAATTTTTAGTTTGTCTATGGATTTGAATGCCATTTCCTTGCTTACACATGTCGTGGAATCTTCGGGTTTGACTGTCATCTCATATGCCACTAGACTATATAACAGATCATCCAGAGATAGTATAGATATATCTCTTTCATCAAGGGATGACAACTTTTCATTTTACATAGGAGGAATTCTTATCAAGATTTTATTTACGATATCAATGTATTTGATTTCCTCTATAAGACCTCGAATTGCTCCTACTACTTTAGTAATTCGATTGAAGAATGAATCTGCATTATCATTATGATGCATCTTTATATCATCAAACCTGTTGTGTAAGTCTTGATGTTTTACCTCCTTCACTTTTCTTCCCCCTTCATAAATACTTTCAAGTTTATCCCATATAGACTTTGTTTAGGTGAAACTCATCACCTTTAGATAGAAGTGATCTGAATGAGCCACAGTGATAGCATTCTGAGCAATAGCATATGTGTCAAAAACATTCCTGTCTGTATCAATCATAGCAAGCCCTGCTGGATCTGTAACTTTTATTCCTTGAAGAGTATCAAAGAGGACTTCCATTCAATGGGATCTTAAATGAGATTTCATTTTGTTCTTCCAAATCTGAAAATTACATCCATCAATGAGGGGTATTCCCCTATATTGAATGCATTATCCATGACGATAAAGGTCATATCTAACACCAACAACCTCTATCCATTGATACCACTTATTGGACCCTGGTACACCATGAGCGGGGAGGGGTGAATCAGGTTGTCAACTTTTCTTTTAAATTTGATGGATCTTTTTCCAACATTGGTAGGAACTAGTCAAACCTGTATGATGGATATGATCAAAAATCAAACATTCACTTGCAAAGAGATGACAGAACACATTTTAATTGGTTCACCACTAAGGGTTATTCCCATGGAGCATACGCCGACAGGTTGTCGGTCGTACCTAATTACACTATTTTAAACGAGTTGTAGATTACAAAGGTTCCGGAACATTCACTCTTTCCCAGGCTCACTACCTTTACAAATGTTTTGGGATATCCCACTACGTACCTCGGGTCACTCATGTTGACTCCCCCTGGCTCACTTCTTTTAGTGAAGTCCCAGTTTGTTTATAGACGTGAGGGTAAGTTTAATGTATTTGCATTGATGTCTTTCCCTCTACTTAGCACGAGACTCTTCTTGCATCAAAGTCCAGAAATGATGCACTTATACGCACTGAACCAGTCAACCAGTTAACCAAAACGTGAAAAAAAATTTCACGGACAATTTCGCGCAACACCAACCCTTTTGCGCAAGGAATTTCTATTGCACACAATATTTCCTTTTCGTGCAGAAAAATATTTCACACAACAACACCCTTTTTCATGAAACTGAATATTTTACGTTTCACCTCAATTTTTATGTGCAACACTGCATTTTTCATGCAGCCCTGTTTTTTTCATGCAACATGGATTTTTCATGCAAACTAGAATATTTCGCACAGTACATAATTTTTCGTGCAACCAGGAATATTTCACTTTCCTGGGAAGTTTTTGTTCAATCCTATTTATGAGAACCTTTAACGCGTATCAGACCTCAGATCTTCTCTATGTCTTCAACCATACAGATTGAGGGGGGTCACCTCTTATTTGTAGGAGTCTCAGACCCCCGCGTGGAAAACCCCCTGTGGTGTGAAAAACCTCTCACTTGGTGCCTAATATTATTCACAACTATCAATTTTCGTTCACATCACCAGATTTTTCGTGCAACCAAAGCCTTTTCCATTTTTCGACGTTCAGATTCCAAAACACAATTTGAGAAAAAAAATTGATCCTATATTTTGCGCACCATGCTATTTTTCACGCCCAACTCAAATATTTCATGCACAACCCTACTTTTTTTGTGCACCACTTCCTCTTGGCTCCACCTTCAATACTATTGTCTTCTTGAACTGTTTTATCACATTAATAGCACACATTCCTAACTTCCATTGAGGATTGACAACACACACAAACCATACTCCAATTCCTGCGTAGAAAGACCATGGTTCCAACATATATGTCTAGAAAAGATTCCAGACAAATCAAAATGTAGGAATAAAGTACTAATGAAAATTAAAAAAGAAAACAAGTAAACACCTCAGCATCACAAGCCTCATCTTGGTCTCGTGATCTCCAGCTCCTCAATAATAAAGTACCTGAAGTAGAAGGGAACTTGCCCATATCTATACCTACAAAATATAATCTATTTGGGCCCAAAAGCATTGCCCAAACTAGGTGTGAGACTAAATCCTTATAGGCAACCACCACAAGATCTCTACCAAACAATCAGTGAATATATGGCAGGTAATGAGTAAAAGGAAGCAGTGAACAAGATAGTACTCAGTAGTAAAGAATCCCCAATTTCATTACATTCAATTTCATATTTCAAGCAACATCTAACCAAATCATGTAAACAAAAATACGTAACTGTATCAGAAGTACTCACAGTCCATCCCCTCTGGTTTTATCTTGCTACACAAGCGAGTAGCTAAACAAAAAATGAAACCCTTTGGAATGTCCTCATAGTATATCCTCTATAGTCCTACATAGAAATAGAAGCATGTAGATAAAACAACAGATAACCCTCTAGGAAGTACTCATTGCCTATCCCCTATGGTCCTACCTTGTAACACAAGAAACCCTCTTGGCAGTACACTCAGTATAACCCCTCTTGTTTAGATTTAGACTATACTATCTGATGAATCACTCACTGACAATTCATTTTATATTATTGTATCGGTAACTAAAGATTCTATGGGGAATTACTTACATCACATCCCCCCTTCAACCTATGTTGAGGAACTGAAGACCCTCTGGGGAAGAACTTATGTCAATTTCTCATAGGGTCTCACTTCATAGGCAAAGGAAGACACTCTGGAGAAGCCCTTCCATCCATTCTCCCTATGCTCTACTACACCTGCTTCTCATGGCCCTTTGCAAGTCAGCTTTCATAGCAGCACATATCATCCAAAATAAACCTCAATAACTACTTGGATAAACATTAAACAACATAAAAACATGTCAGAACAACAGTCACACCATCCAACAATACTAGGAATGGGAAAACAAGGAATCCTACCATGCTAAGTAGTGCCAAAAGGTCACAACTAAAACATACAGGGAAAATGACTCCAAATTATATCAAATTACCCTATTCAAATTCAATTAACCTCTACTCACGAACACAATCATGGAAAGAAATTAACATGGCTAAACAGGAAACACGCAATACCCCATTCAAGGGTATTGGATAAATATTCACATATAACTCAAATACTTACACAGAAAGACACAAACCACCTAACTCGGTGTTGGGAGATCACTATAAGTGATCCTCAAGCCTTGAATTCCCCATGAAAACTATATATCTAAAAAAATGTCAAAAACATTCAACTAAAGATATCTTGAGAAAGAGGAGGAATCATGAAACAAAGATCTAGAGGAAGGAAGAGAATAACGAGGTGATCCCAACGTAATCGACGAAGGTGCAATCAAAGATCAGATGCTCGGTCGGGGGATCATAGGAATATCATTGTCGTACGGGTTCTCTTGGATGAACTAAGTCGAGAAGAAGGACTTTTTTGGCGATTAGGCGCTACCCCGATACATATAATGAAAAAAAGAAAATACACAATGTGTTCTTTGGAAGTACATGGTGTGTAATTTTCGTTTCCATACCCCACATTAGGTGGCCTTCAGGTCACCCCCACATGGGTGTGTGTGTGTCCATTACACAACCAACACTCAGCTTCATGCGGAAACTAAGTACATTGCATGTACTCATAAAGTATGCTGTGTGTACTTACAAAATTTCATGAAATTCCCCTTTTTTCTCAAAAACGTCCAGAAAAGGAAATCATACCTGAAAAAAAGATCCTGGTGCTTAGAAACTTCCCCCTTAAAGATATTCATCCCCGAATTTTCCAAGTAAGGCGGCGTAGATTGAGAAACCCAAAACACCTCCGGCCACTACGATCGTACATCGACCTCCCTCTTCTGAGTCTCATCTTATACTCATCCGTGCTACCCTAGCACTCATACCAGAGAAATAGACTGGGCATAGAGAACCCTCGTACTTTGATTGAAAATAAGAATATGATGCTCGTCATAAGATGCATCCACTTCCAAGTCAACCTCCTCATATTGGATGAAATGAGACATGTCTGAGAAGTAACATTGAAGCTGCGAAACATGGAAGACATTGTGCATAGATTGATAGCTCTAAGGTAACTGCAGCCCATAGGCAACTGCCCGAACTCTCTCTAACACCTTAGACGGCCCGACATACCTTGGAGAAAGCATACCATGTATCCTAATCCTTTTGTGTCCCATCCTCAATGTGAACCTTAAGAAAACCTGATCCTCATCCTCGAACTCTAGAGTTCATCTCCACTGACCAGCATAAGACTTCTGTCGAGACTGTGAAGTAGCCATCCTTTTCCTAATAAACTCTACCAACCATGTGGTCTCCTGAACAAGATGAGGTCCCAGCATAGTTTCCTCTCCTGCCTCAAGCAAACATAATGGTGATCAGCCGAGCTTACCGTACAAAGCCACCTATGGTTCCATCTGAATAGTTTCTTGGAAACTATTATTATAGGATTACACAAAAAGCGGTATATGATTCTCCTAAGAAACACCAAAATCTAGGAATCATGAATGAGGCTTGTCCTCAATTACCTGAATCATATGATCGGATTGGCCATCTGTCTGGGGATGGTAAGATGTACTCAAAAGTACCTATGTACCCAAAACTTTTTGAAGACTTGGCCTGTCCCGAGAAGTAAAATGGGCATCATTGTCTGAAATTATGGAGTGTGGAACCCCATGTAGACAAACAATCTCTCAGAGGTACAACTATCCTAGTTCATCAACACTAAAGGTCTAATTGATCGTAAAAAAGTGGGATACCATCATGAGTCTATAAATGAAAACCAAACTGTATCATTCCCTCCAGGAGACCTCGGTAAACCTATCATGAAATCCATCCTGACATCATTCCACATCCACTCAGGAATGGGTAACTACTGAAAAAGCCTCGCTGGTCGCTGATGCTCTTCTATCACTTTCTCACAGGTGAAACACCTCATAACGAAACCAGCAACATATCCCTTCATACCTGGCCACCAATATTGGTTGTGTTGATCAAAATACATCTTGGTAATTCCAGGATTAGCTTCCCAAACTGAGGAGTGAATGTCCCGCATCAGCTCCTCGCGTAGGTCTGCTGACACCCATACGCACACACAGAAACACAAGATCTCATCCTCACCTATGGTCCACACCATAATATGGTCTTCTTCTAATACACTTTCCTGTATGACTTTTACATCAGAATATGATAGCTGCCTCATTATCACTCGGTAAAAAATATTATAGGTAACAACTATAAAAGAAAGATATGTATTCCCCTTCCTGTCGTGCATCTCCAAATGCATCTTAGTGAACAGAGCCATAAGCTTAGACTCAATACTGTCCACATAAAATGCCTATATTTGAGTCCTCCTTCTCAACACATCTTCAATTTTGTTTCCATTCCCCAGTGTATAGGCAAGCTCAACTTCAAAGCACTGAAGGTACTCAAACCACCTTCTCAATGTCAAATTCAAGTCACACTGAGTGAGGACGTAATTGAGAGTTTTTAGGTTGGTGAGAACCAAAAAATGCTCTCCCACATGATATTATCTCAAAAAGAATAAGGCATGAACAACTGCAACCAACTCCAGATCATGCGTCGGTTAATTCCTCTCAAGTGGGCTCAAATTATGTGACACGTACACAACAACACCTTCTCCCTGCGTAAGCAAAGCTCCCAACCCAATACCTGACGAATCACAGTAAACATTATTTCTCTTTACCAACATTGAAAAACTTGTATCAGTGCTAAAGTCATCTTCTCCTTTATATCTTGAATGGATGACTCCCAAGAATCTAACCACAAGAACTTTGCACCATGCTTATTCAGGCTCATTAGTGGCCCTGCTAACTATGAAAATTCTTGTATGAAATTTATGTAGTTTCTAGAAATCCCTAGAAAAAATAGTACCCCAAATACATTCTTAGGCTTATCCCAGGAAACTAATACCCTCACTTTCTATAGATCAACTGATACTCCTGTCTCTAAGATAACATTACCCAAGAAGTGAATATGGTCCATCCAAAAGTGGCATTTTTAGAGAATAGAATATAACAGATGCTCTCTTAGTGTACTCAAAATTATATCAAGATGGGTAGAATGTTCATGTCGAGTGTGATAGTATACCATGATATCGTCCACGGAAACCAGAATGAAATAATATAAGTACAGATATATCACTCAGTTCCTCATTTCAATGAAGACTGTTGGCGTGTTCATGAGACCGAACAACATAACCACAAACTTTTATAAACCATACCTGGTCTAGAAGGATGTAAGAGGTATATCAGATGGTCTAACGTGAAACTGATGATAATTGGATCTCAAGTCATTCATTGAGAACCCCGGGGATCCTCGAAGCTGATCAAATATATCATTAATCCTTGACAAGGGATATCGGTACTTGACCATCAACAGCTTCTGCTTCTGATAATCCATGGAAATTCTGAGGGTATTGTCCACCTTCTTTGCAAACAAGATAGAAGAACCCCAAGGGGAAGTACTGGGTCCGATATAACCCTTTTCTTGCAACTCATTTAACTAATTATTGAGCTTTTGTAACTTTGCTGTAGAGATCCTATAATGTGGAATGGACACTGGTGCTGCTTCTGGTATGAGCTCAATAGAAAATTACACCTCTCTCTTCGGAGGATAACATGAAAATTCCTCTGCAAAGAAATCCCTGAAATAATCCACCACCGAAGGAATGTCTGACTGTGGATTCCCCTATTCATCCAGTTAATGACTCGCAATATGGGATATAAATCCTCTATACCCATGATGCTCGGGTCCCGCTCTACTCACCTGGACATCCCACTTTCCCTTTTGAAGAAACAATCATTCATCTGGTGATGTAAAACTCACCCTATGGCGGTAGAAATCAAAAAAAAATCATGGAAGGGAACCAACCAGTCCATTCCAAGAATGACATCATATCCTGTCATCTCTAAGACATAGTGGTCCCAAAAGAAGTTACACCCATCGACCTCTAGATGGCATTCCTTACACTGACGCACACTAGCCATTCCAGTCCCCAATGATGTTTTTAGTGTCGTGATATCTGTAAAAGAAAAGTTGCAGAGGAAAAGGCTCTTTACAGCTGCAAAAAATATAAAGGTATAGGAAGCCCCTGTATCAAAAAGAGGAGAATTTAAAACTGAGGAAAATAATATCATACCAAGAACTATAGAAGGTCTAGAGTCCTACTCATACTGGGTCTATTCTACTTGAAAATATTGGCCTGTACAACGACCTGGTTACCCTACCCGACCACTCCGATCTGATCCGCCCTGATGTCACTGAAAACCCGACGTCTGGATACCATGACCATGACATCCACCTTGTCCTAAATTACAATAAGAACTCCAGCTCCCATACTGGTGAGAAAATAGTGGTGCTTCCTAAGAATGGAATTCATAGAAGAACCCTTTTCACCATCATCTGGTGAGAAGATTTGACAAAAGAGCTGAAGATGACCCGTCTTGACGCAAGATAGGCACTCCAATGGGTCCCTTGGGAAATTTGGCCTCGTATTCCTGCTCTTCCCACACTAGTAGTACACCACATGGATACCAGAAGATATCTCTTGCCTACTCGGATCTCCATGCATAGACTCCCTACGACGCTTCCTGCTATCAGTAGGAGGGATAAAAACTATGGATGTCGAGCCTCCCTAGCTCATAACTCCAGAATCATTCAAATTGTGCTCCATGATCAGTGCCTGGTTGATGATAGATGTGATATAATTCAACCTAATGATATTAAACTGTGATCGTATGTTGTTCCTGAAACCATCCTCAAACTTCTTTTCCATGAAAAACTCATCACCTCTGGGAATAGGCATGAAGCACTACTACTCGGTGAATTGAGAGGAATACTACATAACAGAAAGAGTACCCAGCTCTAGACTCATGAACTCTCAGGCTTGATTGGCCCTCAAAGTCTCCATATAGATGTAGTCAAAGATGGAATGTTGGTACTCATCCAAAGCCAAGAACTACAGACTTAACTCCTGGGAGATCACATCCCACCATCTCATGGAGGAATCCCGAAGCATGTATGTAGCGAGCTTGACCCTCCCCTCGGAAGGCATCTTCAGATGCTTGAAGATTATACGCATGGATTATAGCCATGGATCAATATCTTGGGGTCCTCCATCCCCTGTGAAAGTGGGATGATGTTACTACTGAAAGTCTCGCTTCAACTCTACCATAGATGGGGTAGGATGCTTTACACAGATAGAGGTCTGCATAAACCTCATAAATCCTTCCCTGAACAATGCATCTACACCTACGTCAGGTATAATGACTGGTTCCAAAACTGATAAAACTGGAGGATCTTCGGGTATTCCTGATCAGTATTGTCTAGTGTCTAATCATTTCCCTGTAACTGGAATACATCCAGAGGATTTCTTGGTGGATGAATTTTCATGGTCAAGCGCACACCTTAGATCAAGATCATCAAGGATAGAAAACTAGAATAGTAGAGAGGGAACAACAGAAATAAAGCATTAATTTTTTAAACAATGATTCATGGTGTGTATAATTCCTAGATAGAGAGTTTCCTTATGCCTTTCACATGGGTGTGTACCACTGCCAAAACTTTTCATGTAACACCACATACATGGCGTGTTGTCATTATACATGGCATGTACTTGAATCCTATTCCCCTGCCCGAGTCCGCTTATATAGATAGGCCACACGGTTCCCTTAGAACATGAGTACACGGTGTGTCAGTTCCAAATAGGTTGTGTACTAGATGAACCTCACCAACTCGTGTTGTTAGTTACATGACTGGTTACATGGTTATCCCTACACGACGTGTTCCAGATTGACACAAAGTGTACCTCTTATGATTGAACTGCTCATCTTGTTAGTTACACGGGTGAACAAACGATTGACTATACAAGGCGTGTTAGTGCCAGACACGATGTGTACAAGATGATTTATCCGACCCATGTTGCTCATTACATGGCTAGATACTCGGGTTACACTACACGGCATGTTCCAGATGGACGTGCTGGGTAATAGAAAATACTCAACTAACCCATGTTGTTATTGAAAAGGCCGATTATGCAGTTCCACAAAACAATTTGTACATCTAATACAAGGCTTGTCCAACCAAAGATTCCAATCCCAGTGTCTCTGCCCATATAGTCTGGGACATAGTTATTGACTACATGGCTTGTACATACAGTACACGGAGTGTACTTAAGAAAAATAGTTTCCTCTTGAATAGTAGAACACATTGCCTGTATTCATCAATACACTGTGTGTATTGTATGTTTTTCCAGACAGTAAGCCTCAGAAACTACTCCAGATCCCAGAAAACACTAAAATGAACATTAATGTGCCAAATACTGATCTGTGATGGCCGATACTCCCCATATCAAATTTTGGCTTCATCTAAATGTTATAAACATGTATAAAACGTCATTGATCCACCAAATTCTAGTCCATGAGGGCCCATAACACCTCAAGAAACAAAGATTGTTTTTCCTTCAAACAAAAACTTACACAACCAATACCCTGTAAAACAAGAAGTATTTTTATCAAGGAATCTACCACAACAGCATACCGATCTAGCACAAGACCTATAACAACAATATACAATCACTAATGCACCCTATATAGCCTAGAAAGAATGCCTCACATGTGATCCCTAGTATGTTCCTATATGTTGCATGAGATGGAATACCCTCATCTCATCAGGTTTCAGTAGAAATAGAACCTCAATAACATCCAAATTAATAGCACAAAACAAGTGAATCACTCAAGGTGAAATAAAATCAACTGTAATAATATTTAAACCATAAAAATAGAAATAAAGGTGGTAAATTGGATTTTCCCTTTACACAGGTTAGCTACTCCCAGGCACATCTCATTTCCAAGTACCAATTACTTCCATCCTTTTCTATAGGCTCCAAATAGTATGTCATGAGAAAATAATTCCTATGATACCACATTGTAATGTCCCACTTCCGAAAGCCACCCAGGGGCGCCCCGTCCCCATTTGGTCACATGAACTCAAGAACATTTTCCCTAATTCCAGATGCTAACAACTAGAAGTGAGGGCCATGGGTGTGATAGTGGGGAAAATATGCCCTCATTGGGTGAGTGACATAATGGAAGAGAAAAATATTACAATAACATAAGAAATAATAATATTAAACAACGAGAAATAGCGAAAAACTGAAGAAATAAGCCACTGGAGAATATATATAAAAATGATGCATGGTAAATATGTCTCAGAAAGAAGCCAAATACATCACAATGCTGGAATACAGTACTAAACCAAAGTAAAAAATAAAAAAATTAACCTCCTCTGCATCGCAAGCCTCAGCTTGGTCCCTTTCTCTCCAGATCCTCAACAATCTTGCACCTAAAGTAGAAAGGTGATTTCCCTTATCTAAACCTACAACAATATAATCTATTTGGTCCCAAAATAAAGTCTCAAATAGGATGTGGGACTAAATCCTATCAGGCAACCACCACATGATCTGTGCCAAACAGTTTGTGAATTTATGATATGTAGTGAGTAAAAGGAAACAATGAACAAGAAAATACTCAGTAGTAAACAATGAACAGTTTCAATGAATTCAATTTCATATTTCTAGCAATAGATAACCAAAGCAGGTAAAAAAACATGTAACCCTTTAGATGGATTTTGGAACCTGGACATTAAGGGAAAGCGCCCTTCTACTTCAGGTACTTGATTGTGGAGGAGTTGGAGAGCATGGGGCCAAGATGAGGCCTGTAATGATGAGGAGTTTACTTGTTTTCTTTTTTTACTTTGGTTTTGTATTATATTCCATAATCTTGATGTGTTTTGTGGCTTTCCTATACATATGTACAATGCATCATTTCTATATATATTCTCCAGCTGTTTATTTCTTAATAATTCCATTGTTTCTTGTTATTTGATATTATTACTACTTCTAATATTGTTATTTGTTTCTCTAACACTGTGTTACTCTTTCAATGAGTGCATATTTTTCTCACAATCACACCGAAGGCCCTCGCTACTAGTCGGCAGCCTCTGACATTAGGGAAAATGCGCTTGAGGCCATGTGACCAACTGGGTATGGGGAACCTCTAGGGGGCGTCAGAAGCAGGGATGTTACATATGTGTAGATATAAAATTATCATAAAAAAATAAATTTATGTGGTGAATACTATTTTTGATTGAGATGAATGTAATAAAAAGATTTGAGGGATGAAGAAGGAAAATAAAGTATCTTGAGGGAAGATGTTCCCTCCAAATCAGGTAACTCCTTTTGGATTATCCCAAATGGATTCTTTGAGATGTATTATTCTAAAGGGAATACATCTAAGAGGAAGTGAGGGATTTCGGGAACTTATTTGAGTTTAGTATGGGTGGGACAAGGGGCTTGAGTGTTGATGAGGTAGAGTGCTTTCATTTTTTGTGTGGAGGGGGAGTGGTAGTCATGTAAAAACCAGAAAGAATTAATTATTGGGTAGTATACCCAACCTAAAGTTCCTAAAAAATGTATTATAGAAGAATCATGGTTGATTAAAACTTCCAAGACAAAAAATATGATCTTTTTAATAATTTGGTTCCTTAATTTCAAAGATTCCCCAATTTTATCATTTTTGGTTTTATTAAAGAATTTACTTTTCTAATCATATTATTTTAACCAATAGGTCTAAAATAGTGTGATATTTATTATTAAAAATATATAACCTATATGATTAATATGATATATAAATTGTAAAATAAATCGATATTATTTTTGGAAATTAATTTTAATTAAAGTGCACGTGAAGCAGTAAAACACTTCTTAAACCCAGACTATGTTAAGAACTTTTTTACAATATATGAGTCAATATGTTAATAATAGAAGATAAATTGTGTAATTAGTATAATTCATATAATTATTATTAACCCATAAAAACAACTTGGTAGAATATAATTTTTTTGTTAATTTTAAAAAATTTAATAAAATTTAATTTATTGTAAAATAACAATAATGTAAATTTTGACATTATGTTTTTAATGTTAGTTTTTAAATATCAATATAATATTGGAATTAAAATATATTAAATATACAAAAGTGTAAAATAATATTTTTATCTTTAGAAATAAACAAATACCTTAATTCAATCAATTATCTTCACTTTTAATATTTATAGTGCCATTTATTTTTTGTTATTATTAACTAAATTATCCATATATTATCATTTCTTAAGCATTTTAGGTGACCAAACCATCTATAATAATTATAGATAAATTATTATGGTTAAAATAACTTAATTATCTTTCAAAATTATATATTTAACTGGAAATATTATGTTTTTTAAATATCCAAAACTTTAATAGATGTTAAATGTTTGAAATGATATTTTTTTTGTATTTTTCCCTTACATATCATTTATATAGGGAACTTCCATTTAATAATATCCCAATAACCCCTAAATATCCATAAATGTTGTGATATTGAAAAAATATTTTATGAAAATTGATTTTGGACATGTTTCTAGGTCATTTAGGTCCTTTGATTATGATGTAGTACCTTATTAAGATTAATCAGACCTCAATCACAATAATTAATTTTAATCACATTCAATAATCATTTTGGTCAAAAAATAAGTTCATCATAGTAGGAAAAAATTATAATACTAGTTGAAACTATGTATGTTGTATTTTTAATAATAAAAATCACAAAAGTGTGAAAATTAAGTTTAACACTAATCCCACAGATAGGGCAAAAAATAGGATTTTAATGTAGAAAAACGTTCAAAGGGTTGTTAGGTTTTTAAATACAATATAAAATTTAAATTTATTATAATGATGTAAATACTATAAATAGATGTATAGTTTTTCAAATTATCTTTAAATAAAATCTAAAAAAATTTAATAAATATTTTAACAAAAAGGCTATTTATACTAAAATGTATTAGTTTTAACTATTCAACAAAAAATGATGTTTCTCAGAAAAATCACAAAAATTCTCCCAAAGTTAATTTCTATATTTTTAATTTAAAAATGATATTTATTTTAAAAAATAAAATTCATAAAAGTTTCAAAATTGAGTTTTAAAATAGGTTTTCCCCTCAAATGTTGTAAAGCTCAGTCTAACATATTCCATAAGCTTACCTCGTGTTCTATGTACTGCAAGCTTTGAAAAGTGTTCCATGTAGAGAAAGATCAAAATAGTGCTGAGTATATTAATATAAAATCATATAATAATATGTTTTAAATGATTAAAAATATCAACAATATTAATTAAATAAAAAAATATTTCACTAAATCTTTGGGAGTTACATTATACCCCCTTAAAATGAATTTAACCATAAGTTTTTTTGGGTTATCAAAGGATAAATACCTAAAATTTTAAATCATAAAAACCCACATCATAAAAATGGATACTAACACTTCCCATAAAATTGAAATTCAGAACCATATCAGTTACCCAAAGAAACACCTAACTAGTTTTCCACACAGGAGATCATATGTGAAATGTGGAAACATGGAGATGGAAGTAAAATATATCTACCATTTTTGAAGTATAGTGTTATAGAATAAGGTTTGGAAAATGTTAATAAACACAAGGCCAAAAATTTACTATGACCTAATGAGACTTCTGATTCATCTAAAATGTTCGTATCCGACAACATTTTTGTCTTTGAGATCACTTTTACATAGGTTATATAATTTTCCTTAAATTATATACTAGAATAATTACATTAAAATTTCACGCTTTATAGTTTTTTGATTCACTTCATCTATTTCTGTAGAATGGAAGGTGACTTTTTCATTCATGAAGTACTAACAGATCATTATATCCTTTATATTACTTCCAATTTGTCATAGTTATAATCAACACAATATAGTTTTAACCAACTATCCAATATTCAAAAATCCACATCTGCATAGATAAAACATTAAAATTACTGACGTCATCTAATGATTAACTTAAAAATTCCATAAGTGGTAAACGAAAAAACAGTTTTGATAGAGGAAAATACAAAAAATTAGATAGAACTTAAAAAATCATCATAACATTGATCCCTTATATATTAAAATGCATCTTTTGGTTATTAGATTCCAAACTTGTGAATATCCTCATCATATATTTTTTTGAAACATGGTAATAACCTAATTTTTTTAAAATACTTTTCTAAAACATGCCTGATATCTTATTCCAATGGTTATTAGATATATTCCTTAAATCCAAGAAGTTTTAATCTTCATTCTTGCTGACATAAATCACATTTTCAATAATTAGTTCTAGGGAAATCCATACTATCCAATTTAATTTTTCTTATCCATCATATCATTATCCAAACATCATAATTGAAATGTCAACAATTTATTAAGGGTTACCTTCCATTAATCAAAATATCCTCATCCCATTAAATCACTTTTCTGTATCTCTATCACCATTCAACATTTCCTATCAACCCATAATTAAAATAAATAATGATTATACTTATATATTTCATAAGTTATGTAATATAATATTGGAATTCCAATATATAAATACTACAACTGTCAAACCATATTATTTAACCATTATATAGTATTCTTCAACTTATTCATTAATACCTCTTCACTAGAGTATAAAATATGAATCATATCATATGGTTCCTCAACCCAAATCCAATCATAGTTCTTATGTTTAATTTAAAAAATACAGGCAGAATGTCACATACCTTTCACATTTCATTTACTGTCACTTTATCATCTGAATAATAACGAATACTCATAATACCTTTATAATTACTATTATGATATTTCAATGTGGGAAATCGATTCACAAAATACCAATACATTACACATTTGTAAAATTTATTGTTAACCATGTTCCTTGTAGTTATGGAAATTAAAAAAACATAAAGCACACTGTGAGAAACACATATCACATTTGAAAGCCACATAATCATGAAATATTATCTATATGATGTCAAAATCATGAAACCTTCTTTAATCTATGACACCAAAGTTTCATCATATGTTATTCATAGGAAACTTCTATATAAATACTTCATTATGGTTCATGATGTTTTTGTAAATTCCCCAAACATATCCCTCAAGAGGGTTAAACTTGATATGTATCAAGGATTGTTGTCATGTACAAGATTAAAACGAGTCAAGCCCTAAACATCTGGTCGGAATTGTTACCACTTGTTACATATATTCCAGAGACACATCCACTTGTAGTATCCAAAAAAGGATTCATTTCTAGGAAACTACTCACCCTTTCCTTTTACCAAAATTATAGGACATTTTGATAAAATTTAACTCAATATTATACTTATCCGTAGAGACATACCTAGAGATATCATTTGAAATATACCTGTGAATCTCACTAAATTTTTCTCATCATTGTTTCTATTGTCTTACTAAAACATTCAATTTATATATTCAATAGTTCTATAGGCTTGAAATAAATAGATATTATATCATTTTAGATTAATATTTAGTATATTATAAAAATAAATACCCAAGGACTATAATAGTTTTATGCATTTCAAAAGTTAGAAACAACAATATTCTATCCTATTGAAGTATCATCAACATATCCCATAAATATCTCCACCATTAGTAATTATAACTAAATCCATTCTTAATTCCTTGTGTAAAGGAAACCTAATCAAGTAGTGAGCTCAGATTCTTAGTAAGGGTAAATAAAGAAAATGAACAAGTATAACATAAACCAAAGGTATGTAACATGGGGAAAACATTTGAAGATAATGACTTGTATATTAGAGAACATAGTAATGATTTGAATTTCATAATACAAGAATCCTAAGGAGATAAATAACATAGGACAAGGAAGCATAACAATAAAAAATACATGGAATTTGGGGTGTTCATGTTGGTTTATATCATTGTGAACATGTATAAGATGAAATAGGTTCACTCATTATGTAAAGGACCTGAAATAAGTCTCCATCATCAACTTGTGGAAATTAAACTTGTTCTATTCAGAACATTGTGAACAAGTAATCATATTCATGGATAAACTTATGAATTTGAAACCATTTCCTTGTATAACATTGTGAACATGTAATCAGGTTCACACCATACCCAATAGACATGAAACTAGGTCCATGCAAAACATTGTGAACATCAAATTAGGTCCATGCATAATCTAATGGACATGCAACCTTTTCCAGGTATAAAATCATGAACACGTAATAAATATCACTTATAATATTTTGAATATGTAATCAGGTTCATGCATAAACATATGGACATGAAACCAGGTCCATGTATAACATTGTGAACATATAATCATGTTCATGCATAACATTTATACACATGAGTCATCCAAAGTTACCATTTCACTGAATGGAGATATAGGTCCCTCTCATCTCATAAGAAAATCATTCCTATATTTTCCACAAAAACATAAAACATTCATCATATCATGACACATAAAAAGGAATAAGTTTTACAAATATATAATCATAACCACAAAAATAAATTGAGAATCATTAAAATCCCATAAAATCATATTCTATGGAAAAGAAATAATTATTATGACAATTTCATCATATCATAACCCTTGAAATTAAGTGGGTTTCATAGACCTGTAAATCATGAAAAAGAAATGGATTCCATAAACCTATAAGCTCTAGAAGGGAAATATATATCATGAAGACCATGAAATTAATAATAAACCATTCATAGAAAGGATATGAATGGAACCATTATATCATTTCATACAATGGAATGAGTAAAATCAACATATTCCAAATTATATGGAAAATATTTATTAAATAACTTACAAAATCATTTATTGAGGAAAATATCTTTTCTTCTTTGAAAACTACTTTTCATAAAATAAACCCTTTTGAATACCTTTTTCCTTTGAAAAATTATTTTAAAACATATAAATGATGATTTCAAAAAATAAATATATTTATGAGCATTTTTTCATGAAAAATATCACCAAGTATAATTTGAAATCACTTTTTAAAACAATTTCGATAAAATGGTTTTTGAATACAATAGATTTTTGAACGAAGAGAGAGACAATAAGATTTTACTTAAAAAGATTATATTAAGTACCAAAGAGTGGAAAATGGTACTAAGACATGATTATATATTAAAAAATAGGATATGGAATCTTAGGATTTTTCTCACGATATGGATCAAAATATTTCACTAAAGGAAGCATAAAAATAAACAATCTAGAAATGTGATGAAATTGTATTAATATACTCTTATTACATGGTAACATGGAATCATACCCACCATGTTAGAAAATGAAATTAAATGATTCTTTAGATATCATTATAATATTTAAATTCTTGATAATACATGTGAAATGTAAGTATATACACCTCTGAAAAGGTGTTTAGGTGCATAACAAAACACGAGTCTCGAGTAAGGAAAATGGAGACAAAACTGTTTTACCGATTTGGTAACATTTGAAACATAAACCCCATGAAAGAGGGGAAATAAAATGGAGGTTTTAATAAAAATAATATGTATAATATACATATTATACAATCATGGTCATTACATAAACATAAAAAATTTAATGAGTGGAGAACATAACATGTATCTCACAGAAATTAAAAGTGAGAAGAAATCCCCTAACCTCGTGTTTTGACTCTCGTCATATTTGTTTAAACCAAATATATAATAAATATAAATTTAATATAAATATTTTTCACATCCATTTTATTATATCAATTATTATATATGGTTATGTTATGTTCTAATTTTACCAGCTAGTTAATGATCATATGGTAGGGTATCACTTCAGGTAATATTAACATTGTTCATCGCATGGGTCTTAATTTGTTATATTGTTGGATATTATACTTATATAATGATTATAGAATGTAAATAATTATATAAATATCATTTATATTCATTATATATATATTATTATAATATATATAATAAATAACTATGAAATGGAATACATTGATCATGGAGACGGTAAGCCATACATACACATGAACGTTGTTTCCATTTTTAATTGTCATATTGAAAGAATGTATATAAATGATATATGTATATATATATAGATATTATATTTCAATTAATATATAATATTTATATATAATATGTTTAGTAATCCCATCCTTACTAAATTCTCTATGGTGTGTGAACGAATCACATTGCTTTGAGGGGGCAGTAGTACACACTTCCTCAAACGAGATTATCGTATTAACACCAAATGGGAGGTAGAAATATATGTGATTTAAAGATAAGAAATAATATTAAATAAATAATTAATATTTTAATTTACATATAAAAGTTTAATTTCTATCATAATGGCCTCCATGATTGGTTGTAAGGACGAAATGAAGAATCATCGTTTCGTGAGGATGTAGTTCGCCGTACACAGAAACAATATGTTCAATATCCAATAGACGAAGGTTTGGGTAACTGTAGGTCTATCCATCAGCATAAAAACATACTAGTATATTAAGGATACATATTTTATTATACAATAATGGAATACATGGAGTGGAGGGGTTGATGAAGGAAAAAAAAAGAGCTAGTGATAAGACGTTACCTCCAAATCAGGTAAATCCTTTTTGTTTGTTTCAAAAGAAATCCTTGAGTATCCTGATTCCCATGGGAAGGATTTTATTAGTATGGGAGTCATTATGTGGGATTAATTTAGGTTATTTTGGTTATACAAGGGGCTTCATAGGTGTGATGAAGTGGTAGAGTGCTTTCTTTTTTATAGTTCGGGGGGGGGGGGAGTAGTACTCTTGTAAATACCAAAAGGTATTCAGTAATGAGTTGTAGAACCTATATAATGTTCCTAAAAAATGGACTAATAATAGATTATAGAGTAATAATGGTAAAATAAAACCTCATAAAAATATATATGATATTTTTAAAATTTGGATCTCTAACTTCAAAGACTCCCCAATTTTATCATCTTGGTTTTTATTAAAGAATCTAGTTTTTTAATCTAATTAATTTTACCATTAATACTAAAATAAAGATAGATTTATTTTTCATTATATTTAAACTGATTTATTAACATGATATATAATTTATAAAATAAAATTTCAATTTGTTTTTGAAGTTAATTTTAAAACAAGCGCAAGTGATGCACTAAAACAGTACTTACAAAGGGACCGTGTTACCATCATTTTTACAATATATGAGTCAAAATGTTAAGTATAAAAGATAAATTGGTCCATTAATATACCATACATAATATTTATTAACCCAAAAAATATCTTATCATAATATATAATTTTTATTAATTAAATTCAATTTAATAAAATTTCATTTTTAATAAAATAACAATAATGTCAATTGTGACTTTATTTATTTAATGTTAATGTTAAAATATCTATATAATTTTGGAATTAAAATATATTAGGATTACATATGTTTAATATGATATATTATTCTAAAAAAATTAATAATGTTCACTATTCAATCAATTAACTACACTTTTAATATTTATAGTGTCATTTATTTTAGTTAATTATAGACGAAATAATCCATACATTGTCTCTTCTTTATCATATTGGTTAACTAAACCATCCTTAATAATTATTGACAAATTATTATGATATTTATAACCTATATATCCTTAAAAAGGATATGTATAACTGAAAATATACTGCTTTTTACATAGCCATAAGTTTAATAATTGTTAATGGTTTGGAATGTTCCATTTTTGTATTTTTTCCATATCTATTCTTTAATAGAGGGAAAATACATTTAATAAAATTTCAATAAGACATAAATTTAGAACCATGTGGGGATATGGGGTAAATAATAGAAGCCAACGGATTTTGGATCAATGTCATGGTCATTTAGGTCATTTTTATTAATGATTCGTCCGTTATTAAGCTCATTTATACCTTAGTCACCGTAATTAATATTTATAACATTCAAAAACAATTTTCGAAAAAAATAAGTTCAAATTATTAGACCAAAAATATCATACTGATTACAACTATGTATATCTGATATTTAAAATTGACTTCACAGAAGTGGGAAATTATTATTAATGTTAATCTCGTAGACGAGGTGAAATAATATGTTTCTAAAGTAAATGAATATTCAAGAGTTTCTTATGTTTTTATATTAAATTGCAAAATAAAATTGATTATAATTAAATAAATTGTGTAAATATTTGTTTAATTTATATTAAATGACAATATAAAAAATAAAAAATAAAATTTATAAATAATAATTATTTAAACAAAAAATATATTTTAACTAAAATCGAGATGATTTCACTATTCATCAAAAAAAATGAAGTTTCACAGAAAATCCAAAAATTTAGCCCTGTTTTAATTTTGACATTATGAATTAAAAAATGGTGTTTATATTTCAAAATAATATTCATAAAATTGTAAAAAGTGAGTTTTAAAATAGGATGGTCATTAATAGATGGTAAAACTCGATCTTGGGTGTACCACAAGTTGACCTAGTGTTGCGTGTATCATAAGTTATGATCTGTTTTTCATGAAGTGAAAGATCAAAATGGAGCTATGTATATCAAAACAATAACATAAAATAATATATTTTAAATGATTCGAAGTATCAAAAATAATAATTAAATAAAAAAATTATTTCACAAAATCTTGGTTTGTTACATTCTACCCTCCCTTAAAATTATTTTTTCCCTTGAAATTCATCTGGGTTATCACATATTTAATAATTGAAAATATGATTCAAAGAAACCCAGGTTGTAAAAATAGATACTACAGTTTCAATTAAAAATGAAAATTTGTAAACATAAAATTTATAAAAAGTAACATATAACTGGGTTTCCACAAATGAGATCATACGTGGAAATTGAAAACATGGACATGGAAGAAAAATGTAACATTAAAGTTCTAATGGATAGTGATAGATAACAAGGTCTAGAAAATGTTATCAATCACAAGGACATAAATTTTCGATGACCTAAATCTATGTGAATGAAAAAAAATTGGTTTCAAGAACCTTTTTCCTAAGTTTAAAGAATTTTCAATAAAATATATATATAAATGATTTCTAAAAAACATCATCCTTTAATGTTCGCTGATCCACTTCAACTCTTTCTCTAGAAAGGATGGTGAATTTTTCATTACATTAGTACTAACATATCTTGGTATCCAACATATTCCATCACATTTTTCATCTTTTATCATATGTACAATGTAGTTTGAACCGGCTATCAAACATGCATAAATACTCATATGGAGCTATAACACATTAATATTGTGAACATCATTTGATGTTTACCTTAAACATTCCATAAATGGTTATCCTCATAATCCTTCCAAAATATTAAAATAATAAATTATAGTTAGATGTTATAAAATTGGATTAACATTGATCTCTAATATATTACTAAGTATCACTTGGTTACCACATTCCAAAACTATAAATAATCTCATCATATATTCTCTTGAAACCTGGTAATAAACTAATTTACTATAATTCCTTTTGGAAATCATGCATTATTACATTTTCCAAAGGTTACTAGATATATTCCATAATTCCAAGAAGTTTTGAACATCTTCCTTGCTGATATAGAACACTACGTAAATGATCACTTCTTAGGGAATCCATACCATCTAATTTATTTATTCATCCACAACATATCATTATCCAAGCATCGTCATCTCAATGTTAAGAATTAATTAAGGTTTTCCTTCACTCAATAAAAATATTATCATCCACTGAAATCACTTTTATATGTCTCCATGACAATTAAACTTGTCTTTTCAATCCTTCATGAAAACTAATACTAAAAATACTTATATTTTTCATGATTCATATAACATAATAATTGAATTCCAAAACATATACACTTCATTAGTAAATCCTTATTCATAGAACATTATTCATGATTCATCAACTTAGTCTTTAATACTGATTTCAAATAATATGAAATATGAATCAGGCCTTAAGGTTCATCAACATTCCCCTAATCATGCTTCTTATTTTTAATGTTAAAAATACTGGAAGACCATCAAATACCGTTCACATGTCATTTGTTGTCTTTTTATCACTAGAAGCATAATTAGTACTTGAAACAACTTTCTGATTCTCTTTATGAGATTTCCAATTGCGAAATAGATACTCATAAAAACTATACATTCAACATATTAAAAACTTTGAAATTACCATGTTCATTCAAGTTATCCCAATTACTATAATCAGAAATCACTAGATGAGAAACACATATCATAGTTGAAAAAAACATTAAAATGAAAAATTATTTATATTTGGTATAAATCATAAATCATTCCTTAATATATTTACTCCTAGTTTCTTTGTAGGTTATCCATAGACAAATACTATTTATTTCCATCATGATGGTAAATTATGATTTTGAGAATTCCCAAAAAAAATACCATTATTGACAAACCAGGTGTGTAGTAAGGCACGTTTTTGTGATCTACATTACCCAGATTTAGGCTCAGAACATATTTTCAATTTTTTTACCCTTAGGTACATCTTTCATAGAGACACATACACTTACAGTATCCAGAGAAGGATTTTTTTCTATGAAACCACTCACTCTATTTTTTACCAGAATTTGAGGACATTTTCTTAAATGTTAACTCATACAAAAACTTATCCTTAGAGACATCCAAATACATATCCTTAGAATTAAACCGAGGGATCTCACTAAGGTGTCCTCATCCTAGTTTCCAATGGTTGACTAATAATTTCCTTTTATACCAACTGTAGCAAACTGGGTTTGACATATATAGATATTATATCATTTTAGAAGAAAATTCAGTACATTATAAAAATGTATTCCCAAGGACTATAATAGTTTATTGTCATTGGAAACATGGAAGTGAAATATTCAATCCTTGTGAATGTTCTTAAACATCTCCCATTAATATCTACAACTTTATTAATTCTTTAAAAAATTATTTTATATGACATGGGGAATGAAAAAATAATAAAAGGGTGAGATCAGATGTTCAGTAAGTGTAAATAATGGAATTACATAAGTATAACTTAAACAAATAGGTGTTCAACTTGAGAATAATATTTGAATATCATTCCTCAAAGTGTAGATAACATAATAATGAATGGATGTTCACTAATCTTAAATCATAAGGAAAATTAGAACATATGACATGTAATCAAAACAAAGAGAGAGGTAAGGAATTTTTTGCATGCATGTTGGTTTATAAAATTGTGAACATGTATAAGTAGAAACAGGTTCACCGATTACGTTAATGACCTGAAATAAGGCCCCAAAATCAACTTGCGGACATGGAACAAGGTACATGCATAACATTGTGAACTTGTAATCAGGTTCATGCATTATATAATAGATATGAAACTAGGTCCATTCCTAACATTGTGAACATGTAATCTGATTCACACCTAATCTTATCAATTTGCAACACGGTCCATGATTAAAATTGTGAACAAGAAATAATGCTCACTCATAACATTTTGGACAATTAATACGGTTCACACATGAAGTACTGAAAATGAAACTCAGTCTATGATTAGAATATTGAACATGTAATCAGGTTTGTGCATAAAATTTATACACCGGAGTTTTCCACCTTTACCAATTTAATTGTAATTATATATAGGCCCTACACATCTCTTAATTAAATAATTCATAAATTTTCCACAAAATAATAAATCAGTCATCATATCAGTCCCAATAAAAATACTTTGGTTTTAATAACATGAAATCATAATCCAAGAAAAGAAATGGGTATCATTATCATTTCAACACATCATATAATATAGAAAATAGATAGGTTCCATAACCATTTCATCAAACCATAACCTGTGAGAAGAAGAGGGTTTCATAAACATGTTACCCATGGAAAAGAAACAGACTCCATAAGCATATAACCTGTGGAAGTGAAATGGGTTTCATGAAGACCATGGAATTAAGCATAACCCATTAATAGAAAGATATGAATGAAACCTTTAGAAAATTTCATAGAGTGGAATGAGTAACATCAACAGATGCCGTATTATATGGAAAATAATTTACATATATCTTTCAATAAAATTTCATGATGAAAAATTTTATTTCTTCTTTGGGAACATGTGTTTATAACATAAAACCATTTTATTTGAAAATGTATTTGAAAACATATAAACGATGCCTTGAAAACAATAAAAAATTTATTATATCATTTTTTATTAAAAATGATATTCAAGGATCATTTGAAAACATTTTTAAAAATAATCTAGAAAACAAGGATTTTGAGTAAAATAGACTTCTGAATAAAGAGAGAGAAAATATTATTTTATAGAAAAATTTTATCCTAACTACCAAATAGTGGAAAAAATTTACTAAAACTAGAGGATATCTAAAAAATAGAGGATAATGAGACTAATTTATGCCTTTGAGAGATGTATCATAACATTTCATCAAAGGAAGCATAAACATAAATAATATCAAAAAGAGATGAGATTGTCCCAATATACTATTATAACATGAAACATTGGGATCATACTCTCCATGTAAGAAAAGGAATTTACATGAATATTTAAATATCATGAAAATATTGATACTATTGATAATAAATGTGAAATGTATGTATATACACCTCAAAAAATTGTTTTGGTGCATAAAAACATAATTCTCAAAGAAGGAAAATTAATACAAAACAATTTTACTGATATGGGGTATTTTGAAACATAAAACCCATGAGAGTAGGATCATAATATGTAAATGTGAATAAAAAAATTCAAAAATAAGATACATAGTATAAAATCACGGGATGAACATAGTCACGACCCATACCCAATGGCACACGACGCAACAAACCCATGCATGCCTCCCGATTTCCAAGGGAAGGTGACTCGCACCGAAGTAATTATCTAGAAGGTGGGAGGCATTAGTCGAGTACCTGTACGCATGCACACTCAGAACACCATACCACAATTCTAAAAAGGAAAACACATGTTCCACTTAGATAACTACTGAGTGTAAAATTGTACGAGTTGAATGTAAAGGGTCCAAAATACAAACCCAACATAGAGAAGAGGGAAAAACGAACATACATGGTCTACATAGATCTATCCATAGAAAAATATAACTAATGGGTTGGGGGAGAGTAGCTGCTAGAAGATATAGGAGTATTCCTAGCCTATCTGATGTCTCCATGCACTGGTTAGTCCTAGACCACCAAGGTCTTCGTCAAAGAACCAATTGTATGCATAAGACACAGAATGTGCGAGAGAGGTCTATGTCGGGGGGAGTAACAGAATACTTATTAAGGACCCAAAAACCACAAAGAAATACAACAAATAAATGTTACACATGAATAAATGGAAAACATAGATAGGTAAAACATAAAATATAGAAAGAACACTTATTAGTCGTAAAGCTGAATATTTTGTATTGTTGAGGAATAGGTCCCTGATGAGTCATTGAAGACTGAAAGGACCCTAAGTTCCACTCGTCTTCTAGGACATTGTGTTTCACTTCGCTACTAGGTAGTCAGGCCACACTGGACTGCATGAATAGTCATATGTCAACCCCCTGATTTCTGTAGGAATCTTTTCTAATAGACCACATAGGTCGGCATTACTACTCTTCTCTCAAGCCTCTAAGGTCCAATTTTCTACTCAAAAGCTAGGCCACACAAGTCCGCAAGACAACTCATATACCAAGCCACTGAGGTCCACTCGATATTTCCTTATCAATTTATCCAACCAGAAGATTCTTTCTCTAAGCACACATGATTCCAAGGGAACCTACACCTCAAGGCAAGGATCATATCTCCAACTCTAAGGAAGGAAACTTAGTGTATGTCAAAAGTACCTCCTCATTGCAAGGGTCTAAAAGCCCCAAATATCTTGTCAATAAAACATACAATTTGCATGTTAGGACCATTTCACTGAAAAGGTGTCGATGGGATCTTGGTCCGGTCCAACCCAGTCGAACTCACTTGACCAGACCTGACATGAGTCTGAACTGGTCTGTTTGTCCTAGCTTGGACCATCTTGGCTTAGCCCTATGGGTCATCCAAACGCACCTTCTCCCACTCATCCTACTGTGAGTGGGTCAAGTTATTTCGCCCAGAGATGACGATGGTCATCACGCCCAATCCTGGTCAATCCAGGGAGCTTTCTCCATAACATCCTCGCGGGTCACCGTAGGGCCCTCTTGCCACGGTCCTGATGAAACATGGTCCTCTGGATGCACAACGTGACTCGATGCTATGTCAATTGGGGTTCCCACCACCGACCGTTGCTGATGTCTCTTGTATATCACTCCATGGCCGATTCGTCCTGAATGTTCACCATTGTGGCACGCTGCCAATGCACGTCGCTTCCCGAACAAGGTCAGTGGTGTCAGTGAGTCATTCTGTGGGCCACAGGACTTACTCCAGTGGTCTATTCTAAAATATACGTGTGTCATTATACTTCTTGTTTCGTTTTCATCCCTTCTACAGTACGAAGGACATCGTTCCATTGATCCAGGTGTTCGGTCATGAAGAAAACATGAACACCCATAAGGGAAAAATCTGATCCTTGTTCATGTCTGCCCAATTCCATGGCTTTAGTGTTTTAAAAAAAATTAGGGAAGGCTCAGATTCTATCATGACTAACCCCAAATCCAAACCACAATATCATGCATCTATCCTATATGAATAGATGACCCACAGATTAACCAGTTCATGGGTTGATCCATATTCATTGTTTAAAAAGAAAAACGTGGAATCAAATTCAACAAGGACATACCCATACATGGTTGGGGGATTGTTCGTTGGTGATGATTATCATTGATGCATTCGTCACTCCTCAATCCATCATTAGAGGTCATTCATCAGTGGTTGTTCTCCTATGACAAATATCTAAGGGTTCAGAGTGTTTCTATAATGTTCCAAGGATTGATCTTTTTCAATCAATTAAATATTGAAAAAAACATTCTATTTTGTTGTGTTATAGCATAGTTACACTATTTTATTTATGGAATATTATCTCGGTTACATTGTGTTGCAAGGAAATCATATTGCAATGAATTTTAAATTAAAAATAAAATAAACATGAATTAAATTTTATTTTCCATTAATAAATTATTTTAATAAAATTTCCTACAAATTATGAAGACAAAAGTTTCCCCTCGATCCACACCGGTTGAGGTTTAGTCTATTATTAAAGAAATTCATCATTCAGGATAAAAAATTTCACTTGAATTCGTAATCTAGAAACCCTTTTAGATGTTTTCAAAACTAATCATGTGCATTATTAAAATAAACATAAAAAATTTTTAAACCAAACTTTTGGTATCCCAGGGCCTCATAAATGAGTGCCTTCAGAGCATGTGGTCTGAAAATAACCCCGTATAATTTTAAAAAATTACATGGAATAACGGTACATTACATTACCCCCAACATTAGAAATTTACATCCTTGTAATCCAAAACAAAGGCAAAATAAGAAAATGAGGGTATTGAGCACGAATATGATCCTCTGCTCCCTAGTTCACTCTTTGAGATTCATGAGCTACCATTAAATGTGCACGAGAGGAATTGGCCATCCAATAAGGTCCCACTCTTATTGATTTTCAATATCTACTTAGAAATATCACAACGTCACCCCATCGTCAATTTCCAACTCAACCTAGTCAATTAGGTGTAATGATTATTGCACCTACCTTCTCAGATACGATACATGGAATACATTAAACAGTCAATGCATCTATAGGGGAATAGCTAGGTAGTACGCCACCTCATCAAATTTTCTATGAATCATAATAGTACTTATTAATCTCGGAGTTTTCTTGCCTCCTCGACCAAACCTATGCAATCCCCTTCTTTTTAAAACAAGAAGGATCACATGGAATCCCTCATAAAACTCCAAGTGCCTTCATATATTGTCAAAATAAGATTTCTACCATCTCTGTTCAATCATTATGAACTCCTGGATGACCAGAAGTTTCTCAGTGGTAGCCCGTACAAACACTTGACCAATGAGTGCAAACATCCCTAGGTTCATCCACAAAAACAGTGATCTTCATGGTCACCCATACATTACCTCAAATGGTTCCATACCAATGATGGTGTGGTAGATTTTTTGTATGTGAAATTCATCAATGTTAGGTGATCCTTTCTACTATGCTCAATGCCCAAGACAAAAGCACAAATCATGTACTCTTAATCATGGATAGTCCTCTCCGTTTGACCATCTTTCTGTGGGTGAAATGATGTTCTCAAATGAAACTGAGTCTCGAACACTTCCTGAAATCCCTTTTACAATCAAGAGGTAAAGAGTGTGTCTCAATCCGATACTATTGTCTATGGGACCCCATGGAGTAGAACTATCTCCTCCACATATAGACATCCTAAGCCCTCTAATAAACCCTTCTCCTGGATAGGTAGGAAGTGGGCTGACATGGGGAGCCTGTCAACAATAACCCATATGGTATCATACCCCTGGTTTTAAGGGGAAACCCCATCAAAAATTCCATCGAGATACAATTCCACTTCCACTATGGAACCTCAATTGGCTTAGTCAAACCTATTGGAACCTGATTATCCACCTTCACATGCTAACATTTAAGGTACCATGAAACGAATGTTGCCACTACCTTCTCCATCTCAGGACAATTGTATTGACAAGAGAGGTCGTGGTACATCTTCACCACTCCCGGATGTAATTCCAAAAGGTAGGTGTGGAATTCCTTCTGAACCTCCTCACATGAAACCACTAGCACAAAAGTACATCTTTTAAAAAGGATGAGTAGATCCCCTCCTATAGAATAAATATTTGGAACTTGTCTTGAAGATAAATGAGCATGTCGTGTTTCACATTCAACATGAACAAGCTACTATTCCCTTACCTATCGTTAGAGCGGGGGAGTGACAATCATAGATGTAATATAAGATTCTCTACAATCATCCACAATGGACAACTGCATTGAATTAAACTGATCTAATGCCTCACTCTACAACTGCAAACAAGATCTTATATTGAGCATGTTTGCTACCACATTCCCTTTTTTAGATATGTAGATTATTTAGAATTCATAGTCTTAGTGGAACTCAAGCCACCATCGCTGCCTCATGTTTATTCCCTTCTAGGATGAGATATACTTGAACATTTTGTGATCAATGTAGATGTTATACCATTCACACATTATGTAGTTCTACCATATCATTATAGTAACGACTATTGCTGTTATCCCCAAGTCACAGGTTTCACAGTTTTGGTCGAGCTGCCACAACTATTGTGAACCATATGTGATCACTACTTTATCATGCATCAGGAAACATACCGGTTTAGTATCTAATGAATTTCAGAAAAATACATAGCTTATTACATCCTCCATTAGTCTCAAGATAGGGTCCCTCGTTAATCTCTACCTCCGCTCCTGGAAACTCTGCTGGCACTCCTCCATCCACATGAAGGGACGTCTCATCTAGGTAAAAGATTTTAAGGGTGAAAATAACCTGGAAATGTAAGGAATTAATCTCATATACTACCAAACTAAACCAAAGAAAAATTATACCTCAGTCATCCACCTAGGTAGCTCCCAAGAAAGAACTGCTTCAATTATTGTGGGATCTATAGCAACTCCAAATTTCTATTTAACACCTGATGATTTTAGGAGTGAGATTATTCTTAATTTATTTTATATAATTTTTTTTATGATACACCAAGATTAGCTTTTTTTGTACACAACATCGTAGAAGAATACAATATATGAAACACTATTCATGTCTTGTGTTACACACAATTTCATGTGCTTTTGAGAAAATTATTTTCATACAAAAATTAGTATAGATTTTGTATGATGAATAAAATAACCATGTTTGGATTATTTTATATGAAACCCTGATGTAAACATTCACTATACTCAATAATTACTTCTCTTTCTTTACACACATGAGAAACCTTCCTCGATAGCTTGCATTGTATGCAATACCAAGTTTCATTAAACAATGATATATTATGTAAATAATTTTATTTAATTGGATATAAAATAGCTAAAAAGTGTAGAATTACCCACATTTTTAATTTTATACTACTTTAAAATTTATCTTTTGTATTTTCTAGATCATGTTAAAATATGAAATTCATTTTGTAGATAAAAAGTGTGTTTTTCTAAAAATGCAGTTTTACAACCTTTCGATAGAGATCCAATTTTAAATCTTGTATTTCTACACTTATATATGTTCTATTTGACATAATAAACTTATTAATTTGAATAGGAACATAAATATTTAATTTGGTTTAATTTTTGGTATGTTTATGATAATATTCATTTTTAATGAATAGTGGAAAATACTGCATTTTAATTCAAAACAACCTTTTCATTTAATTTTTTATACACTTGGATTATATTTTTAAGTGGTTTTATAGTGTAATTATATTATTATTTTTACCATTTATTCAATTTTAAATCATTTTATGTAATTTAATATTGGAATTAGATATAAAAAAATGTCACTTTATTAACAATTTTCTACATAAAAACCCCATTTTCTTATTGCGACTACGAGAATTAATTTTTAATTTATTACTACAACTTCTATGTTATGTATTTTTAAAAAATGAATTCCATGATTTGAATAAGTGGTTATAAATTATGTTATTATGTAACTTTTTCTTTTTTGGATATTATGAATAGTAACCACGGTAATTTTAATTTACCACGGTTAAAGGTAAATCATGAAAATTAGGATCACAAACAATATTAAAAAGACAATTAAATTATCATAATTCGTTCCAAAATTCTATCTAATGAATTATATTAAAAAAATATAACCTAATGGTTAGAAATGACTCATTTAATTGACGTTTTCCATGAAAGTTATGTAATAATAATTAAAACAAAAGAAATTGACAACACGTAACTCCCATATATCTTATGAGTACAATATTTTTTTTATTTTTAAAATAGATAAAACAACAAACATAAACAGTTCCCATAAATCTGGTGAAATTATCTATATCATTTGATTTTATTTAGAATTTTTATTTACTAAATAATTATTATTAATGATAAAAGAATAGTGATGTAGAAATTATTTTATTAATATAAATTTGAAATAAATTGTTTCAAAAATATTAAAAGAAATATAATATGAAATAATTAATGTGATCAACAAATATTGAAGTTGACTATGACTATAAGAGTTTAAGAAGTATTTTTTTTTCAAATTTATCATCTTTTTAATTTATTAAATTTCAAATTAATGAATACCTTCAAAATTGACACTATTGATATTTTATAAAACCATCATATTATTAAATTATTTAATGTTTACTAAAATATTTAAAAATAACATGGTGAAAATTATGAGGTTGAATATTTCATAAAGTATTCAATTATGGAAAATTAAAAACACATATGTAAATTTTTTTCTATTTATTATTTAGAATATAATTATCACAATAAAAATTAAAGAGATTAAATAAAGATGAATAAAAATGATAAAGTTTAAAATAAAATAAAATCATGTCTAAATTTTACTTTCTGAAAGGATTTAGACCAATAAACATCTTATCATAGAAATAAATGAGTTTGGGACCATAAAAAATGAAAATAATTTTATAATAAATTAATAACTAAAGACAATCGTAAATTGGCCCTCCTCCCTCTTATAAACGGCCAACACCTCTCCCCACCTACACAGACATTTCAAGTACTTTATATCTTAAAAAATAGACTAAATGTGCTTCAAAAATCCATCCCTTTCTTCTAGTGTCCACACATTGGACAAAAAGCCATCACATGGAGATTTTTTATGAAAATCGAAAGGAAATAGTCGAAAAAAAGGTAATTGTTTTATCAACTCTTTCAAAATTCAATTATTCTTCTATTTCCACATCTTATGTTTTTCTCATAGTAAAGAAATAAATCTTGTATATTCTACATTTTTATATGTTATTATAATTATGCGACAACCTTATACCTGCTTTTATCCATCCTATAAATAACAATATCACCATGCGTGCATACAAATTACATACCATCTCCATGTCGTGATGTAATTTTTAATTCAAAAATATTTATTTTGTATGGGTATAATGATGAGTACAATGGATTTAAATAATGAATATTACATGATAATTAATCTTTATAATTAATATAACATCTGATAATATAAAATTTAACCATTAAGTGAATGGTATCATTGCTCGTGCCTACGTACAGCTTACCATCTACACAATGCGAGGAGATTCAGTCTCCACATTAACCAATAAAGAATGATTATGAAGTATAAATAATAAATAATAATAAAATATGTTACATAATAATTCTTTTTGATTTACATATAATCATATATAAATTATTTACATTATTCCATTCAATTAAATATTGAAACAGAAATAGTGTTCATGCATATGTATGACCAACCATCTCCATGAACAATGTATTCAATATCATTTATCTATCAATTAAATATATTTATATAATTAATATTTATGATATATAAAACATTTTTTACATATTTATAGTATTTAAATTATGATTTATGTAATAAGATCGAGAATAAAAATTCAAAGCCCGTACGATAATTAAAACGATTATAACCAAAACATTTCATTAAAATGGAATGAATAAATAAACGGGTGATATAAAGTCATAGATGAATAATATATGAGATAATATATATTATTATAATTATTTTACAAGTTAATAACATGTTTAAACACACTATACCAGGTTTATCACAAATATGGATGAAATCGGACTTACGGTAATTGATAATTTTTCAATCTCATTATTATAGGAGATTGTTTATTCATAAATATTTACTGGGGTGTATATATCATCCACAACAATGTTTCTTAAATATATTATATTATATATATCCTTATTCTATTTTTTAAATTCTATTTCACTCTTTAGTAAATTTTTATTAAAAGTTACAGAAGGAATCATTGTTTTATTTTCAATACAACATACTTTTTGACAGTTACGGTAAGAGAACGAGAAAAATCATTTTTTATCTTATAAGGAATGAACGAATTTTTCATCTTCATAACAACTTATGACCATGAATCTTAATATACAATATTAATTTTTTTTTCAACTAAATTATTTTCTATTAAAATTATTTGTCATTTTGGGAAAAGAAAACATTTTTAATGAAGAAATGATATTTTCCCCAAGAAATAAGTTTAAGTGTTTTTTGAAAATTATTTTCCATCTAAGATGATATTGGGTTATATTTCAATAACTATTTTTACTTTGATTGGAAATTTTGATGATGGAATTATTTTTATGAAATTTATTTATTTTATATGGATTATAAGGGAATGATGTTTAAGAAATCCATTTATTTCTTAGGTTATGCAATGAAGAATGATTTATGTTTTTGTTGAACATGTAAGAGTTATTTATTTATGAGAGGGTTGAGACCTATATATACCTAAAATTCAAAGGGTAAACATTTATATCTGATGATATAGACATGGCTGGAATGAAAAGTAAATCTAGTTCAGTAATATAGGGCTAGAACGACATATAAATCTTGATCAGTCATACATCGATGGAATGACAAGTAAACCTAGTTCAGTAATGGAATTTGTCTAGTATGATGGTCTTGGCAGCAATGGATTGGCAACTATGGAAATCAAATAATTTTTAAATTTTCCCCAAAATTCCATGTTTTATTCAAATGCTACTTTCTCATGGTGGATGCTTCTATAATGATTTATGCCATACGAACTACCAATAATTATTTCATGACTCAAAATTTTTGTATATGTAAAATGTGGTATGTTATTTTTCAAACGTTATGTATGTGTTTTTACATTATTTTTTTATGTTTTGTAAGTTAGTTTTCATTTATACCCTTACTGATGTTTTAATGTCACCCCTTAACATGCCTAATTTTTCCTAGGATTTGAAGAAGGGAATTAAATAAGAAGTGTCTAAAAGGGGTTCTTGTTATTAAATCTAAAAAGGATACTAAGTAGATGTTTTTTGAAAAAAATTAGGTTTTAAAAGTTTCAAATTCACTAAACTAGTAAGGTTTTTGGGAATCAGTTTATGTCATGTATTAATTATTCCAAAAAAGTAATTTAATGTCCATTTATGTCATTCGTGGGTCGTTTCATTCGAAATGACATGTCCAAGGAAGTAGTCCTCCAAAATACAAAACTGACAGTTTTTGAGCTTCCCATAAAGTTGGTGCTCTTAGAGTGTATCCAAGACAATCCATTGGTGTGTAGTGTGTTGCTCCATAGATGATGAGTACACCAGGATGTCATCAATGAAGACAACTCCAAATAAATTGAGTTAAGGTTGGAGGATCTAGTTTATGTGTCCTATGAACTCACTTGGAGCATTGGTCTTGCCGAATGGAATCAACAATAATTCATAGTGACTATACAAACATCTAAAGTTTGTCATCGTTACATCCTCACCCTTCACACAATGGTTATGGTAGCAAGACCTGAGTTTGATCTTCAAAAACCATCTCACATTCTTAAACTAATCAAAGAAGTCGTCAATCCTTGACAGTGGATAGCTGTTATTAACAGTAACCGATTTCAGGAATCTGAAGTCCACAAAAAACCTCAATCTCTTGTCTTCCTTCTTGAAAAACAAAAAAAGGGATTCCCACGATGAAATGATGGGTCTCATGAAGACCTACTCATACTAATCATTTTTTGTACCATCAACTCAAGATGCTCCATGGAAGCGATCTGATATATTGGTAGGGATATCGGTGTTGTCCGGGGTACAAATCAATGTTGAGGTCCACCTATTAGCAAGGAAGTAATCTCTTAACATATTCTGTAAATAATTCTTCAAACTCATATACCACAATAGGACTGTGAGGAATCTTCACATCCACCACACTAAGAGTGAGGCTAGCCAACTAATGAGTGATCTGATGCCCCATCATCCAAAAAATTCTATTTCGAGCAGCATTCTCTCCCTCCTCTCTAGTGTAGGAAAAAATGGTCCCATCTCTGCAGATGCACTACACTTTGTGTCTAAATAGTTGATTAGAGCATGAATTTTGGATAACTAGTATATACCTATGATGATTTAGTAAGGCCTCGACGTCACTAAAATGATATCCTAGATGAAGCTTTGGCCTCCCATTGTAATCTCACATTTCTTGTACCTGTGTGTAATCAATGATGCCCATCCCGTTGGAGTCTCTATCCATATGGATTGAGCCAACAACTCCATCGGAATCTCTGATTCCCGAACAAGGTCCATGTAAATGGAAGAGTTACATGAAATTATATCGATAAAAACTGAATTAAAGGTAGGGAAGACACATCTCTTACTAATAATCATCTCTAGAGAGATGTGGTTGTAGGCCTCCATAGCCAATAGCTAGCCTCACCCCTATCCATGAGCTCTTGGAGCCTGTGGTGGACCACCAGAGGGTGTTTGTGTTAGCACGTCGATCTTCCATCCACCACCCTCCACTATTATAGCTCCACTGAAACATCATCGTCCCTCCATAACACCTCACTTGAACCTATGCCTCTACCTCAGTGGTCCCTTGGTCATGTTTCGATCGTCTGTGTGGCAAGTCAGGCTATCACGAGACATCTGCCCTTTCCCACCGCACTAGTCCCTCATCCTGCCCCTCTAACAACTCCCTCCATCCTAGGGGGTCTTGAACTACTTATCCTGCATCCTGGGGCCTCCCCATGAAACATTTGGCCCACATGGTCCCCCTGTGTCTTTTTCCTACTACCCAAAGCTGAAGAATATGCTGCTTGAGGTCTACTTATAACACATGCTACTTTCTCCTAGTCGAAAAAGAATCTCTCCACAATTGGATCTCTCTACTGGACCCTGGCCTGATTTGGGATTCTAAGAGATACTGTGGACACCCTAATCTCCTGGTTTAGTCCCATATGAAACGCTCAGAACCTGAAGAACAATTCTCACACCATGTCTATTAAGTAACCAGAATGCTCGGTAAATATCGTTGAGTACTCATCCACTATCGTGCCACCTTTATGTAGGTGTATCATCTCTTATATGCACACTGATCACAACATCGTTGGAAAGAACTACTCTCTAAAGAGGCAACCAATGTCATTCTAGGTGATTTTCTCCTCATCATGTTTCTAGATCGTCAAACTCCACCATACCTCTGCTAAACTTGAAAGAAGGCACGTGGCTAAGATCTCCATGTGGCAAGAGGCATCCTCACTATTCAGAAGACTCGTGTAACAACAACGATCCAATACTTTTCATCATGGGGATTAGTATCACCCGTTAACTGAGGTGGTCTCTTACTTTGGAACTCATGTAAAGAACTGAGACTACATTCTCCATCTACTGCTAGCGCCTATAAAAAATGCTGAACAAGAGGTTATGGAAATTCTGGTTTACATCCCAGCGGGGCCGTATTCAATACCGGTTATTGTACTGATGCCTCATCACTGGGTGTACAATATCATGGTCACACACTGGAATCCCTTTTGGCTATATATTAGGAATAATCTTAAAATAGGCCAGGATGAACCACTGTCAATAGGTTATACCTTGCGAGTTGACTGAAGGACATGAGGAAACACTCAAAATCTTATATGATGCTTGAAACCATTGGATTCACGTATCGATTCAAAAAAATAAAATTCAGGGACATAGAGTATGGATAAGTCATCCTCCACACCAACCCTAGATTCCTGGAGAATGAAATTTGATCTTGAATCATTCATCACTCTTTCCCCAAAGCAGAACCACATAATATCAGTCTTTAAGAAAGTACCTACCATATATGATACCAATTTGACATGTCCCATCCCTGGGGTCCCGTTTCATGACTACCCCAAGACCACCTCTTGAAGAGAATGGGATGGTTAATAACACCAAAGGAATAATCCAATGATACTATGGCATTAGCTGAGTACTTGTACACACGCAAACTCACAACCATACCCCACAACGATAAAAAGGAAAACAGGCATTCCAATAAGACAACCCCCGAGTATAAAATAGAACAAGATGAAAGTAATGGGGATGGAATATAATAAAAACTATGACAAGTATATAACAATAATGTAATGGTCTCTCCAAATCTATTTGTAGAAAACTCTATATGAAGGGTAGGTGTAGTGTAACTACCGGAAGGTGTAGGAGCTTTCCACTTCTATCTGATATCTTCGGGAACCTCATGGTCATGGACCACCAAGGACTCTGTCAAATCGATGGTTTCCTACACAAGACATGACACCTACGAGTGGACCCCATGCAGGGGTGAGTAACCCAATAATAAGTAGCCACCCAAGCTACGAAGAAACACCATAAGGGAAAATTACACAAAATGAAATGGATAACTCACATATGAATAATTTAAAATATAGAATGTAGAATTATCAGTAGTAAAGATGAATGATTAGTACTATTTAGGGACTCATCCATGATGAGTTGCTAAAGTCTGTCAGGTCACTGATGTTTTCTCGTCTGTTGGGCCACTAAAGACCACTCAGCTACTAGTTTGTCAGGGCACACTAGTCGGAACGACTGTTCATCTACCAAGCCATTGAGATCCATTTGGCTACTTGTATATTGGCCCACATAGGTCCAAATTTCTACTCATATATCAGGAAACTGAGGTCCACTCAATTACTTATCTTCTGTGCCACACAGGTTATCACATTTACGTGTCATCCAGGCCACTGAGGTCCATTCGATAGTTCATTCTCATCACAACTAGTCAAAAGATTCCTAATCATAATTCCATTGATTCTAGGAGAATCAAATCCTCCTTCCATTGGTTATATATCTACCACCACAAAATATTATTTGTCGTATTCCAAAATGAGTGCCTCGTCTCAAGGGTCCAAATGATTCCAACAACTCACTAATCAGATGTACAATTTTCATGTTATGACTGTTTTACTGAAAAGCCTCCAGTTGGGTCTCTGTCCTGTTTGACCCTATTTGACTGACCTGACCTAACCCATATCTATGTCTAAAAACCCATCCCGCGTCAGAAACGGTTTGGTGGGACCGTCCTGAATAGGCTGGGTCTAGCTTGAACCAACTGAGCCATGGGTTCAGTATGCTAGGCCGCGGTCTAGCCTGGTGGGCTGCTGGTCCTGCCCAGCTAGAGTGGGCGGCCTGGCCCACTATGAGTGGGCCAACATGTCTCACCTGAATGTAATGAATGTATCTGCATCAAATATAGTCATTTGTTGAAATCTCACTGCGTGACAGTCCCATAGGTTTCCATGGGGCCCTCCTACCGCGATCATAGTGAACCGCAGTTCTCCGGCTATGCGGCGCTTCTTGATGTTGAATTTGTTGGAGACCCTACCATTGGCTATTTCTTGAGGCCCTCATCTAACAACCCACAATAGATGATATTGGCACCTCCATCGATGTGGTGTGCCCCCAGTGCGGGATATCTCCCACATGCGGCCACCACCGGGTGCCACCATCAGCGGTCGTCGGTGCCATTTGGGCGACATATCCTTTCGTGGGCCCCCAGAATTTCTCTTGGGGTCCATTATCTGATTCATAATTGCCTATATAATGTTTTTTTAAATCCCTAATATGTCCTCAAGGTCATCTTTTCATCAATCCAGGTGCTTGGTCATAAATAACACTCAAACACCCATAAGTGAGGAATTTGGGCCTTCTTTGTGTCGGCCTAATTCTTCCACATTAGATTATTAAACCAAATTGGGGAAGAGATAGAGAGTTTATCAAGAGTAACCCAAAATCTAAACCATAATAACATTCATCCCTCCGGAAAGAACATATGACCTGTAGATCAACCCATTTTATGGACTGATCTGTGTTCAATGTTTCAAAATTCATAACCAAGAAACACAATTCAACGAGAAAAACCGCTACCTAATTAGTGGATTAGTCATTTGTGATGATCATCATCAATGTGTTCTTCTCTCCTCAAACCATCATTGGCGGTTTTTCATCAGTCTTCGGTCGCCAATTCCAAATATCAAAGGGTTTAGATCATTTCTTTAATGTGCCAACGATTTATCTCTGTCAATCCATTAATGATAGAAAACATTTTCTTCTTCATTTAATTGGAGTGTCATTATGATTTTCAATTTATGAAACAAAATTTTGGTCACATTGAATTTTAATTCCATAACATTGCAACATTGTTCTATTTCAAAATATTTAAAATTCAAAACAAAATAATCGAGTTATTTATTTTATTTTTCCTTAAGAAATTATTTTAATGAAATTTATTAACTATAAAAAGCTAAGATTATACCTCATCCCACAAAGGTTGAGTTTATGTCCGTAATTAGGAATTTTTATGATTCTAGTTGGAACAGTGCCCTCATATTTTTAATACAAGCACCCATTTAGATGTTTCCAATACCGCTCATGTGTGATATTTAAATAAACATAAAAAAAAGTTCGAACAACTTACCCTGTCTCACTAGGCCTCAGAATCTACTACAATTAGGGCACCTGGTCTCAAAATAATCCCATTTAATTAAAAATATTACATGGAATTCTATGATTTTTCAACATTCACCACAAAAAAGGAAGGACTAGAGAACATAACATTTATCATATAGAAATTAAAAGTGAGATGAAGTCCCTTTACCTCATGTATTGACTCTCATCGTACTATTTCAAACCTCCAATTTTATAAATATAAATTTACAGAACCATATATTTATATCAAATACAATATATAGTTTTGTTTTTACCAAATATTCCCCACTTTCTAATGATCTTATGTTAAGGTTTCACTTCGGGTTATATTCACGTTGTTCACCACATGTGACTTAAGTTGGTATATCACTGGTTTTTAAACATATATCAGGATTGCAGAATGTAAATAATTATATAAATATAATTTATATCAAATATCTTAATATGATAACAATTTATAGAATAAATACGCATGAAAGGTAATACACCGTTTATGGAGATGATAAGTCATATGTACGCATGAACACTGTTTTTGTTTTTAATTTTCATATTGGAAGAAATCATCTAAATGATATATATATATATATATATTAATTTATAATTATTATATCATATATATCATATATGTTTATTAATCCTATCCTTAATACATTCCATGTGGTGTGTGAATGAATCACATCACCATGAGGGGGAAGTAGTCCACACATCCTCAAACGAGATTATCATATAAACACCAAATGGATGGTAAAAAGGTCTGTGTTGTAGAAGTAATAATGATTTTTAAATACAAAATAAATATTATATATTATATATATAAATATAGTGTCTATAATAATGGCCACCATGATTGGTGATAAGGAAAAAATTAACAATCATCGTTTCTTGAGGCAGTAATTGAAAAAACACAGAAAAAATATATTCGATCTCCCTTAGATGGAGCTATGACTAAGTATAGGTAGAAACATTATCATAAAAAATCATTTTATATGGATTATATGTGTTTTGAGAAACAATAATGGAATAATGAGAGTTGAGGGGTGAATAATGAAAATAAAGGATCTTGAGATAAGATGTTACTCTAAATCAGGTAGCTCCTTTGGTTTGTACCAAACGGCTTGATTCATTTTCTTTGCGCACAAAGTATGGTTTCTAGGAGAAAGTAAAATATGTGGTTAGATTATTTGAATCGATTTTGGGTGATCTATGGGGCGTGGTAGGAGTGATGATGCGGTATAGTTATTGCCTTTTTATAGTGGATGAGAAGTGGTATTCTTGTAAATACTAAAAGGTTTTCATTAATTGGTTGTTTAGCCTTCATAAAGTGCCGTGAAAATGAAAAAATAATGTGTTTCAAAATAATAATGTTCTATTCAAACCACCACCACTAAAAAAATTCATTTTAAGAATGTGTTTCCTTCAATTCAACGATTCCCTAGTTTAATCATTTTGGTTTTTATTAAATCATTCAGTTTTCTTGTTTAATTAATTTAACCATTATGACTAAAATAAAGAGAAATTTATTATAAAATTTATATAAATTTATTTATTAATATGATATGTAATTTATAGAATAAAATTACAATGTTAATTGGAAATTAATTCTAAAACAAGTGAACATGATGCTCTATACCACTACATAAACCTAGACTATGGTAACATCATTTTCAAAATATATGAGTCGATATGTTAATTATAAATGATAAATTGGTCCATTAATATAAATTATATTATATTTATTATCAAATTTATATCACAAGGAAGAATATAGGTTTTTATTAAATTTAAATCATTTTATAAATATTTATTTATTGTAAAATAACAATAATGTCAATTTTGACATTATTTATTTAATGTTTATTTTAAAATATCAATGTAACGTTGGAATTAAATTATATTAGACATAAATATGTGTAACATGATATAGTAAAATAAATAAATAAATAAATACCATAATTTAATCAATTAACATTACTTTTAGTATTTATCGTATAATTTATTTTATTTAATTATGAGCTAAATAATCAGAACATTGGAATTTTGTCACCATTTTATGAAAGTAAATATTATATAATAATTATTTAAAAAGTATTTTGATAATAATAACCAATTTTTATATCAAAATGATAAATATAACCTAAAATATGATTTTTTTAAATATTAGAATTTTTAAGAAAATGTAAAGGTATAGAAATTTCCCTTTTTGTCTTTTTTATTTACCTACCCTTTAATATAAGTTACATCCCTTTAATAATTTCACAATAACCCATTATTTTTAAACCATGTGGGGATATAGTCTAAATACTGGCATCCAATGAATTTTGGACATGTTACCTGGTCATTTTGGACCTTTTTATTAAGGATTAGTCCCTTAACAAGCTTAGTCATACCTTAATCACCGTAATTAATTTTAATCACATTCAAAAATAATTCTGGTCAAAAAATAATTTGATCATATTAGAACACAAATATAATACTACGGAATTCCATGTATATAATATTTTCAAAATTCAAATCATAAAATTTTGAAAATTAATATTAATGATAATCTGGTAGTCGTGGCGAAATAACATGTTTTAAAGTAGAAAAACATTAAAAATATTATTATGTTTTTATATTAAATTTCAAAGTGAAATTGATTATAAATCACTAAATTTTGTAAATAGATTTAAAAATTATCTAATTCTTATTAAAAAAAATTAAAAATAACTTTTTAATTAATAATGTTTTAAATGAAAATGATTTTATAACTACAATGCAGTTGTTTTCACTATTCAAAAAATATGTGATATTTCATAGTAAAATCCCAAAAAATAACCCTAGGATAATTTCTATGGTTTTAATTCTAAAATTATGTTTACTTTTCCAAATAAAAATCAGAAAATATCACAATGGAGTTTTAAAATAGGTTGGCCCTTAGAAGATGGTAAAACTTGATCTTGTATGAACTGTAGGCCAACACAGTGTTTCGTGTCCTACAAGCTAATCTAAGAGTTGCGTATAAGGAAATATAAACATAGGGTTTCATATTTCCAAACTAAAATAAAAAATAATCTATTTTCAATGTTTTAAAATATTAAAAAGATTACATAAATTGAAAAAAAAAAAATTTACAAAATCATCGGGTGTTACTGAAACCATTTGAACATGACTCATGTATTGAAAATTATACGTAAAACTATTGAATAAATGTACTATGTAAATAAAAAGGTTTCCAGAGTCCTTTAAAATGGATAAATAGGTTACCTTAAAAAAACTAGAGTTCATGACATCAATGATAAGACAGAAAAATATAAACATTGTTATGATAAATCATAGTCCAAAATCACATCAACAACACATCAACATTCTATTATGGTTCCACTATTTTACAACCTAAAAAACTTGGTTACACCTAAATAGTGATAATCCCAGTGAGACAACCCAATTTAATCCTTTAATAGGCCGTGGTCTGGAAACCAGTATTGAGTAGGCATTCCCCACACATGGGATACATTGTTAATGACCTGGGTTTTCTGGCACTGCAGTTTTGTGCACAAATTTAAATTTTTGCGTCTAAATGATCTTGAGGGGTAAAAAATTCTTTTCCCCTACCAGTTGAACTCGGATAAATTTTTTGACAACATTGTAGGTCTGAAAAGAGGGTGTTTACCATAGGATAAGATTTTGGTGGAAATCTGAGTGGTTCGAATATTAGAAAAATATTTAATATTTAATATTCTTATTTTAAATATTAAATTAGCCACACAAGTTTATTCATCCATAATAATTAAAAAGAGCATCAGATAGAGATTTATTCTATGCCATTGAGACCGGAATGGGGATTTTGACCTAGGTAGGGCTTAAACATGAGCCAGATGTCAGGGTTGGGTCAGACCCCCTTTTTTCTTGTCTTTTCTTTATTTTCCCTCCTTCCTCATCCTTTCACATGCCTCATATGTTATCCTAATTTTTCATGAACTAAGGTATAATTGATATAGGGAGAAATATTACGAGATAGAAGGTAATATGGGTACTTTTGTGGAGCTCTCTTCAGGCAGATTTGTCATGTAGCAATCAGGGACGATGTAATCGAACAATGATTTGGCAATTTCCCCCCAAAAATAGGCATCTTGACGTTTTTTCCAAATATACCCTTTAATCATGTTTTTTATGTTTTTAATATTTCTTTGTTATTTACTGATGCCTCCTAAGGCCAGATATGTTGTCACGGGGGATAAAACAGGGGTTTCGGTCGATCTGAGGGATTTCCCGTCTGGAAACCCAGGTTACACTGAGTGTGTTCTAGGGGAACATGCCATGTTTTCCTCATCTTTTGAGAAGAAGAAGTTTTCTTGAGTACAGTCCATGTACTCAAAGTACACTTCAAGTGGTGACATGGTCGTGTGTCCAACTATGTGAGAAATAACAAAGATTTTTGGTTTTTAAACAGTGCACGCCATGTACATTGAAATACAAATTGTATACTTTTACACAGAAGGAACCCATGTGTTCTAGCCATGTATATTTAAATGACCATGGGGATGGATAAGAGTACATGTTGTGTACTCTAATTTAAACGCCCTGTAATTTTTCTAAATTAGTATTTTCGAGTATTTTGTTCCTAGGAAGTAAGAATTGGGAGGGTGAGTAGTCCATTCTGAGCGTTTTCATGTAGATTGCAATAGTGGAATCCTCTTGAAATTTAATCATCATATAAATAGTGTTTTGGGGTTTGTATCTAAACAGGGAGATTCTTCGTCTAGTTATCGAGTTCAGTTGTCACATGACAGTGATACATGGTGTGGATGATAGGTTGGGAATTTGGACTAATCTAGTTGAAACCTTTGATCTATGATGAGCAATGAGCTATCCCCCATGACCTATGCCTTAGTTTACGTTACCCGTGTGAGATGTTCCCTTGTAGGCTACAAGTACATGAGACCAGATATTTCCAAGGATCCCTTAAATGATGAATTTTCATATGTTCTCACCTAGGGAGTCCCTTATGGGATCTCTCTTCTGTTTTCCTTTGAGAGGATCCCTATTATATGATTCCTCTGTTGTTCTCTGTTTGAGGATCCCATGTAGAATTCTTCCCTTACTCTACTATAATGATCCCATGAAGGATTACATCACTCCTATTTATCTAGAGGATCTAGAGTAGTATATACCTCTTTATGTTTTACTTGGGGGACCCAATGGGTTCCCTAGGGGTGACCAACCCTGAGTTGTAAGTCGTTTTTGGGTAGATATGGTGTTCAAGTGACACCTAGAACTCATGGAAAACCTGAAAGCCCATGGGGTAGTGGATGTATTGTAGGGTTGGGTGTTCGGGCCACCCTCACTCATTTTTTTAAACCTGACATGGTTTTGATGATGCAGTAGAGTTTACTAAAGGTGCTTCTTGGTTTGTGGTTGTTGATCCTGACAGGAGGCATCTTTCTTGTTGTTGGTATTCCTAGACATTCTCTCTTAGGATACAGCTTCAGAGCCTTGTTATTTCTCATATTTTACAACATCTTAAAGGTATTACCATGGTCATTGATATTGAGCCATGATATATATATATATATATATGATGATATATTTTGTTCGTTGTGATATCTAGAGTTGCTTCCTGGTATCCGGCTGTTGAGCCTTATATGTTTACTTATACACCATGAGTGATAACTGGATTCCTATAGAAATAATGCCTTGGACGGATTCATGGGAAAAAATTCTATGCCTATGGGCACGAAATAGATATGCATTTGGGAAAGGATCAGATATTATTATGGGAAAGGATCAGATATCACTACAGTAAAATAGTGTATTAGCGATGGTTTTTTCGTGGGGGTTTTCAAAAACACTTATAAAATTTTGATCAAAAAAAATTAGTAGTGGTTTTGAAAACCATGATGAAGAATCCATTGCTAAATGTTTATAATTTTTTTTTATAAATGATTTAAAATTTCTTCAAAAAAATTCAAATTGTTTTGGCGGTTTTATGAAAACCACAGCAAAATTCAGGAAAGATATTATAATTTTTTTTATTTATAAAATATTAATTAGTAATTTATTATTTACAATAAAATATAGTTTATTATATATAATTCTAATTATTTTCAATGTGTAAATTAATAAATATTTATAATCATTAGTTAATAATATTTTTAAATAGAAAACAAATCTTCAATAAGATGAATAACTGACTTGGACATGAGATGAACATAACTTTTTGTCCAGGAGTCCATTTTAGCTCCAAAATTTGTTAAATCGAAGCTTAGAAAATAATCTAAAACAAACTGATATTAAAATAAAGTAATAATCAAAGGAAAAAAATATATTCAAATTTCAAAAGTCAGAAAATGAAATGAAACATAAAATCACCATATCATCTAATCTGGGTGTCCGTTTGGGCTCTTCCACATATCAAATCAATGCATACGATGAGATATACGACGTTTAGGTTTGGTATCAACTCTATGAGTGTAATACCACTTCTTATTCTTCCAGAAAGACCGAGAAGGCCTCCGAAAAAAGAGGTTTTAGTTGTTGAATTTGATTTTGTAAATTTCAAAAGGTTATAACTTTCGATCCTTATGTCCATTCGGCCTATACCACATATCATAATGAATCTCATTTCATGATATTTGATTTGATTTGTTGTGGTGCTAAAAATGGAGTCTCATACAATATTTTGTGGTCATTTTTTTATTTTTAGGTTTTTTAGAGGTTCTTAATGTTTTATGATTTATTAAATTATTTAACTAATTAATTTTTTATTTACTTAATTATTATTTATATATTAGTTTGATTAATAGTAATCATTTAATTTATTAATTATTTATAAATAAATAAATAAATTATTTTTTTATTTATCTATTATTTATGTATTTTTATTTATATATATTTATATATCTATTTAATTATGGATAAATTTATTTATCATTTAATTATTATGTCCAAATTAAATATTAATTAAATTTTAAGTAATTAATTAATAATATTTTATTATTCATTTATTATTCATTTATTATTTATTCATTATTTATAAATTTATTATTATCTATTTATTAATAATTTATTTAATAATAATTTATTAAATATTAAATATTAAATATTCAATAATAAATAATAAATATTAAATTTTATTTAATAATTTTTAATTACCAATTATTAATTTACAATTTACAATTATTATTAATTATTAATTATTAATTAACTAATAAATTGTTTATCTAATAAATTAATTACGTGTTTATTATTTATTATTTATTCATTATTCTTAATTATTTTTTATTTTTTATTTTTTATTTTTTATGTTTATATTTTTATTCATTAATTTATTTTTAATGTAGTAAATTTTAATTTAGTATTACTTTATGAGTCATATATTATCTAATTATTTATTTATTCTATATTTATTCTATATTAATTAATTAATAATTATTATTTATTTAGATATGAAGAACTTCATAAAAATTTATTAATTATTTATAAATTAATAAATATAAAATATTATTTCTTAATTATTAATTCTTATTTATAAATTATTAATTATCAGTTATTAGCCATTATTAATTACTAATTACTAATTATTACTTACTAATTATTAATTATTATTTATTTATTATATACTATTTTCAATTTATTATCTATTATTTATTATTTATTTTTCGTTATTTATCATTTATTTTTTATAAATTATTATTTATTATATAGTTATTTATTACTATTTATTTATTTATTTATTTATTCATTTATCTATTATTTAATAATATATAGTTAATATGTTATTTACTTATATTATGTTAAATTATTTTTAATTTATTTATTATTTATACATTACTTATATATTATATGCTATATATTATATAATATATATTATATACTATATATTATAAACTACAACTTGTATATTACATATTATATATTATATATTATATATTATATATTATATATTATATATTATGTATTATATATTATATATTACATATTACATATAATATATTACACGTAACATATTTTATGTTACATATTATATATTATGCATTATATATTATTAAATATATATCAAATATTATGAATTTTATATTGTGTATTTTTTATTATATATTATTTATTACAAAATATATATTTTATATTATTTATTATATATTATGTATTATATATTATATATTATATAATATATAATATAAAATATATAAAATATATTATTTATTATATATATATTATGTATTATATATTACATATTTTATATTATTTAGTTTTTAGTATTTATTATTTACAAGTTATTATATACTATTTTATATTTTAAATTTTATATTTTTTATTTACAATGAACTATTTATTATTTAGTATTTTTTATATTCCATTTATTTCCATATTATATATTTATTTTTTTATTATTCATTTAAATTCTATTAATTAATTAGTATTTGGTAATTAGTAATTATTAAATTATAATAATTACTTATTAATTATTAATTATAGATTATTTCTTATTCATTATTGAATAATAATTATTGATTAATAATTATTTAGTGTGTATTTCTTTGTAATATATTATTTCTTTCTAATATATATATATATAAGTATGTTAAATTCAATTTATTGACCACATGAAGAGTCTGCTGGGGTTGTAAAGTCTTTGGAGAATAAGCAAGAGGTTAGTAGATCAAATCTCAACCAATACAGAATTTATATATATGGCAGGTGCTGGTGCATGGGCATTGAATTGTGCATAGAGATGGGCATGCTCATGGAAAAAATAAATAAATAAATAAATAATAAAAAAATCTAATTAATAAAATAAAAAAAATAAATAAATAATAAATAAATAATAAATAAATAAATAAATTATGAAAACAATTAATAATGAAAATTTAAAAATATTAATATTATTTAGCCACAGTTTAAACTACTGGTAAATTGTTCAATGGTGGTTTAAAAAACTACCTCTAATTTTTTTGAAACACGATTTAGTGAAGGTTTTTCAAAACTACCATAAATTGATTTAGTGATGGTTTTTACTGCCACTAAATACAAATTTTGGCCTAGTGTATGCCATCGAGTAAGGTTGGGATATGCCTAGGGGTGAAGTTGTTCTCTGCCTGTGGGAGAGGTATTTTCTATGCATTATGGAAAGGTTTTCTAGGTCTCGGTTGGATTAATGGGCTTATGCTCTGTGTTTTACTAATTAGTTACCTTTTACAAGATTGTCCATCGGTATACGATATAATTTTTAGAGGATTGACCGAAGGTATACAGTATACTAGTTAGTGATTGGTGGCGAGTACGTGTGAACCCAAGTGTTGGATGAGCATCCCCCTGTGGTGACATAGCTTTCTCAGAGATATAATTCTGGCATTGGCCAAATCAAGTACATGTCGACGGGCTTATGGACCCAGGGATCAACTGTTGTTGTAGTTTCATGTTGATTTATACACAAAACAAGGAATATTCACATTTATATGTGTATAGGTATTGGACTATACAAGTGTACATATAAGGTAAGGACATCCAAGGTGGAACCTACCCAGTTGACATGAAATACAGATCTTGAGTTCATCTGTGGTTTCACGTTTGGTTTTTACCAGCTTTTGTTGGGTTCTAGCTATGCTGAGCACGTTGTTGTTGCATACAGTTTTAGCAGGATAGTTATTGGTTGCTTGTTGGGGTGGCTAAATGACATTATTTCCCTCCCCTTCATGTGCACCTTAGTGTACGTGTAGACCTTATATATGCTTTTTATGTTAATCACGATATGCATGGTGGATACGAATGAGACCCAATGTTGCATGATCGAGTGGAGTAGCTCAAGTGGTTCTATTGATTTTGCTGGTGGAGTTTGACCGTGTCTGGAGATCAGGTACGTGGGTTGGATCAGAGTTAGTAGTAGATACCTATACTTTTACTTTTAGTTTCTTATGTACTTGTATTGGTATGGTTGGCCTATTGGGTGACTTTTTTTGTATTCTATTTCTTAGATGTCCGGGCTTCTATAACATTTTACTATTACTTCTTGTTCAATTTTAGTTGTTTAGTTCTTTCACACTCCATTTAGTTTATACTGTGTATGATACTTTGTCAGTCCCACTATTTTCTAATTCCCGTATGAGGATAGAGTCTCCCCAGTATTAAACCCTAGTCCATTGCTTCATGTTGGCTGCCTCTGGCATACGTGGGGGCGTGCTTGAGACTTTTGGGTAAACCAGCTGGGAGCACCGATTTAGTAGCTTCCGGGTCGGGACATTACATCATTGTCCAATGTACTTAAACATATGCAAACATATACCATCCATTAAAATGTAAATGTAAAGTAAATTTGATTCCAATGCATGTTTATATATATATATATATATCCAACAACAGGAGTCTGAAAAACAAAATTAATCAAATAAATGGGCCAAATATAAGCCCACTAAAAACATCAATAGAGTCTATCATTTTTAATGGATATGATTTTATTCAAATGAAACAACAATATGATCCTCATTATATACTGGATATAACAAAGAACCACCTCCTGTAATTACTCCTAAGAAATAGTCATCTTTCTAGTCATCTACTTAAGACACAATATGTATGGGAAGAGCCCATATTGGGGTGAGAAAAACATTACACAAAAGAGACCCACTAAATCACTAAATATAATGCATCAATAAAAGTCATATTATCAATAAATAGGTATCTAATCATCGATATGAGATATAATGATAATAAAAAATAATCCAAATATATAACAAAAAAACAAGTATCCACCAATACTACAAGAAAAATTCCTCTTCTGAAAGTTTATGGGTAAACACTCATTCATGTTAATCCAATCCATGAGGAATGTATTCACTAATGGTTCTCATCTGATAGGTCATTCTGGTCTAGTCTCTCAATTTAAGTAATTAGGTAACCTATAGAGATCATTCTTCCATTTTATGGCTCACACTCAACACCATTAGTGGATTCCACAATCCATACTGGATCAAATTTCTAGATAGTAGATCGAAACCCTCCACAAGGTCATCATAATGATACCATGAACCCCACCATAGAATGATATGATATTGGTTCCTACTCCACTCCTTCCATACAGATATCATTAACTATACCCAAATTAAAACCACTAAACGGGTTCAAAATTTTATTCTTAAGAAATGAAGACATACTATACTCTCATAGGAATGGAATAAGTGTTCGCACTCAACTAAACATAGTATATAATAATGTGATGGAGGGAGATCCCACTACCCTGAGAAAATTAAATGATATGGATGGTCGTATATGTCATGTCTCATCTGCTCTTGGCATACCCATGTCTCCAATTCCCAAAATGAATATAGTTCTCTATATAAATTTCAGGCCCATTATGGTTACATGACTTGTAGATTTTATGAAAAAACATAGTGTGACAATGACATGTTCCCTTTTACACCTATCCATGCTAATATATATATAGTCGTATGAGTTTTCTATGGATATTTCGGTGTACATGGTTGTGCCTAAGTGTCGGTCCATGACCATGTACTCTACCCATTATCATGTTCATAAATATGTTCATGCTAGTGTATCCTATGGGGTACATGGGAATCCTCTAGCACCAAGTCACCTGGTGTGTGTTAAGGACCACATGAATTGTGATATTTTTCTGTAAACATAAAACCTGACAATTGAGAAGTGGGAAAAAACATTGTGTGACCATCAGAATGCATTCCTTATAGAATGTCAATTTACAAAAATTTTAGGAATAATTCACATGAAAATTCTTGCCACTGCAAATATGAATCCCACAATATATTTTACTTGATACAACAAATCTTGATAGGGACAAGTCCTAGCATCATTTCCTACCATATTATGGGCATCAAATATATTGAATATACCACCACATAAATTTCTATAAATACTTATTGTTTAAAATAGAAAACAATAATCCCTTGTCTAATATGATCCACCTCTGATCACTCGTCATCAATATCACACATTGATTGAGAACATGATCCTAAACCACACCTACATTATCGATCTGTTGAAAGTAATAATGTTTGTACAAAGATATAATACTCATTATTCATCAAACATCGAATTAAAGTATCTACCTATGGTTAATCATGTAATGATACATTGGTTAAATGAACATACTAAAAATGATCATAAAACATTGACAATTGATCAGTTTATCCTTGATTATTGTCCATTAGAATGAATAATGAATTGAAACACAAAAAAAATTAATTTATTCAAATCACATGTAATTCAACCAAAGAACCCAACATAATCAACCCATGAATCAATCAATTTAATGATTTTATATGAATTTATCATGGGATAATGAATTGGAATGAAATTCATGGAAAATAAATACCCAACATAGGCCATGATTGATCAATGATCAGGAAAGGTCTCGGGTCTTCATCATTGGTGAAGTCCTCACACTTGGATTTCATTAGTGATACTCGATCTAATATCATTCACTAATATTGTAATGTCACAGTCCCAGATCCACTCAACCAATGCACCGAGAAGGTGGGTCGCATGGACTCACGCACTCGTTCCGATATTCCAGAGGCTAACAACTAATAGTGAGTTTGTATTGTTTTACATTAGAGGGACTATACCATTGTATCAGAGTGGAACAAAGGATACAATAAATAAACATACATTAAAACAAGCATATATAAATGTATTTCGTAGTATAAATAAAACAATAATGAATCGCATAATCATGAATGACGAAGAATAGGAAATAATAATCAAAATCACATAGGTTTATTCATATACATGATGTTTTTAGGAAAATATAATATACAATAGGGGAAAACAAGGGACAAGCATTCAAACCATTCTACACAAAAATGGAAAGGTCCAAATGACTACTCCACTATAATTATTAGAATATTCTCAATATTATTTTCTCATACTTCATTATATATGTAAAAATGATGAAGCATCTAAAACATGGTGCTTTACCTTATTTATATTTATAAACATAAGGCCTAATCAGGTACCAATGGTGGATCGAGTTGGATCTGAGATAAACATTGTCAGCCACCACCAATGGTTAATATAAATAATACTACTACTGTATTTAGAATAGACGCGAATAAATTTAAATGATGATAAATAATAATAGATATAAATACAAGACTTATCATATTATTATAGAAATCCTAGATGGTTCTAACTATTTTTGAAAATTCTGGTATAAGAGTATGACTAGTAACTATACATATATTGTAATCATATGTATAAACATATGGCTATATACTATATTGATATATATGCACTATATAAATAATGACATAAGTAGTTATATACACAGATATTATAATCTAGATAGAAATGTGGTGTAACTGATGTTTCCATTACTATTCTAATGATCTGTAAGCTCAGGAATGTGTACAAGCCATGAATTTCATAATAAACACAAGACATCTTTCCTATCATTCGATTTGGTGTGGTCAGTCTTCATTTCAGCACCAAAAATGAGGAACAAGGAATTCCATTTCCATTACACAAATTGAAGCATAACAATGTTAGGCATCCAGATCAACACCTGATGTATTGGTTCATGGAACATTATGATCAAAAAGTTCCTTAACTATCATTCTGTATCTAGTAATCGTGTACTACTATTAATAATAATATTAAAAATTTGATATATCCAATAAATAAATTAAAACCATTTAGAATATATATCCACAGTTCCACTATTTATATAATTCATGTTAATAATGATAAAATATGTGGCATTGACTAACCACCCATTTCCGTTCATTTTTTGTGAATCCTCTTAATTTATCATGGAATGTAATTTCTATTCCATGGAAAAGAACACATAGAATGTTATTTTGACAACAATATAACTATATAAAAGAATGAAATTACAATTACAAGTCAAGATGACCACATAGAGGTTGTGTTGTTCATTAAAAACTACACAATATAGGGTAATTAATTTACCACACCCAAAGGGGTGACAATAAATAAGGTTAACAACAGCTAGTCACTAAAAAAGTTTCTATGAGAGTATAAAAACATGGTTATATTTATTTATAAGGTACAAAATTTATAAGGGAAATGTGTAGCAATGGAAAAAATGATACACAATGACAATGAAATGAAACCATCACTAATTTAATGTAAAACAACTAGACCACCTACCTTAGCGGTGTAGATGAATCCTTATAAACTATTTACAGAAAATTTGTAGTAGAATGAATGTAAAATGACGTTTGGATAAAAACCATAAAAATAGGGTGAATGATATCACTCCAAAATAGTTTAAGAGACATGAATTGAAACTAACATATAAAGAAAGAGGAAAAAAAAGATTAACCTTAAATACGAAATTATTACTATGGTGATCTATTTGGACTCTAAATGAGGGAATAAGGAGATCCCAAGGTTATGTTGAAGATGATATATTTAAAGGTAAAATATGTAGGGCTATCTTCTGAAAATTAAGGGAGAAATAAGGATTAGTTATTTAAAACCTTTAAGGGAAATTATTTATATTTACCAAATAAATTTTTGGAAGAAGATTTTTTATAAGGAGAAAGCCTTAAATAATTACATAATTTTGAGACAATTCATTAAGTTGATTATAATTCACATCAATGATCCTTTAACATTTATTGTTTCAAATAATTATGACACTATTAATAAATTAAATATAAAATGTTAAAACGTAGACACTTTTAAACTATCCATATTTTTTCAACATAATAAAAGTCCTAAAATAAAACAAGAATTCTTTTATAGATAAAATTATCCTTTAATTATAACTTTCTCATACCCTTCCTTATACTGTGTAAAAATCATCTCAAAAACATGGGAAGAGTATAAAAATCTATGTAAAAGTTATAAAATAAAGAAAGACAACATTAGTCAATGAATAAATACAAATCAATGAAAATATAATTTTCACTCATAAAACATAATCTATTTAACATACCTCCTGATATATTAAGGTTTATGAATAACTCATAGAAATCATATATCATTCAGGTAACTTGTGGAATCCATAACATACTTACGTTGTAGATTAATAGCTATATAGGAAGTATCCTTCGTGTTAATGCTTGAAATACCCATCATAGTATATTTTCTAAATCTCATAAGATAAACCTTATGTTTTAACTCCATTATGTAACCCAATGCATTGGAGAGACATCACCGGATCAACCACCCTCAGTTTATCATGGAAACACCTATATACATAAGAAATTCCCACGAACCATAAGATAATCATAACATATAAACAAGAAAAAGGTAAAAATAACATTTCCACACCGAAATCATAAGACATCATATCAAGATATTGATATAATCAATTAATTCTCAAAACCATTTTCAATAAAAAAATACCTAAAAGGGAATATGATTTTTACCTTTCTTTTTACGAACATTACGACTAGTAGAGGAATCCAAATATAAAATAATACATAGAGATGTGGAAAGGTCATTTTCATTGGGTTACATAAAAGGAAACATTACTTTATTAATTTAGTAAAACTCTGCATAAAAAATATTCCTTTTGAAAACACTTTAATGAAATTTAAGGTAAAATGGGCTGATTATACACAATATAAATGAAGGTCATGTATAAACCTAAATATTTCTCAATGAAAGGAGATTGAGAAAAAGTACCTTACAAAGATCACATAATTAGATTAGATATAAATAATTGAAATAAATTTGTGTGAAAAATAAAAATACACTCAATATGATTGGGTATTCAATGTAATATAATAACAGTTCCTTCACAAATATTCTTAAAAAAACTAATGACATGTAATTTAAACTCAATGAATAAAGATTGAGTTAAGATTTATTGTAAAAATTTCATATAAATGATGTAAGAAATAATCATTGGGTGATTATGTGTAAAACAATTATATACACATAAAGGAAATTGTAATTTACAACATAATTAAATAAAAAATTATTCCACACATAATCTTGGCATAATATAATTAATGAAGTATGCATAAAACCCAATGAGTGGAAATTAAGTATAGAAATTACCTTACAAATATCATTTTTTATTCAAATAGATTTATTATGTGTATTCTTTATAAATCACTGTTAATCAAGAATAAAAAAAAAATAAGATATCAAGATTCATTTCTCACATAATCACGGTATGACATAATCAAGAAGAAGAAGATCAACCCAAATAATGGAAATTGGGCTAAGAGGTTCCCATAGCTTGAGTCTAACTTGTCTTGTTCATTCATTATATTCCCAAAAAGTAAACCTATGTTAATTTATAATAGATTCATAAAACTTTTCATGTTTATTATTGATATTACATCACCTATTACCATGTTATAATTATTAGTTAATTATTTGAGTTCATGTCGGACATTTTGTCGATAATCTTTTCTTGAGTAAAAAATAAACATGATATGAAGTCACTAGTCTATGTGGTCATAATTAATTCATCTACAGAATAGTATTCATGACATAATAATCACTTTTACACATAAATCATATTTTTTTTAATTTAAACTACTAAATATTATGAGTAAAATTAAACAACATTATAATCATAGAGACGATGGGCCGTAAGTATGCATGAGTTACATTTCCATTTTTCATTGATAATTATGGAAATAAGGTAATTATAATTTAGTATTTCTCTAATTATCATGAAATTATTGAAATAATAATATTTTAAAAATACTTATATATATATATATATTACAAGATATATAATTAATAATTACGAGTCACACTGCTTCGTGGAGGTGATAGTTTACACATACGCAAAAACGATGTTATAATTTTTATGCACATGGAAGTAAAAATGTATTTGATATATTATTAAATTAAAATGATTAATATTTAATTAATATCACATATGAATATTAATTCCATCATTATAATCAATATTGATAGATGTTAATGGATAACAAACAAAATTGGTCCATGGAGGTGATAATTCACAAGTATGAACGAATGGTTTAGTCCATTCTCATTTGATGGAAGTAGAGATGGTTTTAGTTGATTATATTAATATAATTATATCTTATTATATTGAGGATATTGTATTTATTATCTCATAAAGGTTGTATGATTCATTAGGAAATTTTAGAAGCAACAAAATATTAACAATTAAAGAAAACGACACCTCTTCTTCACTTGATCACCTTTGAAGAACACCTAAACCCCTCAATGTAGGATTTTCTGCATGAACTATGTATTAAAGAAAATTGGAAAACATTATAGGAATAGTATTCGATATATCACTAATGAACTAAGAGTATTTGGATGTCTGTGTAAAAGAGAGGTATGTGTGCCTTTTTATAAGATAGGGGAGGGTCACCCTTGGAATATATTAAAATATTAAATTAATATAAAATATTGATTTATAAAAGTTGATCTAACATGATATATGAATAATATATGATGATGATATATCTAAATCCTCATATATAATAGATTTTAGATATGTATTGTGTTTTTTTAAACTGTATCTTTCGGTTTACCTTTAATTATCCTCTTCTAATTTTAAAAGTGGTAATAACATTTTAATTGTTAAGAAGATATTAATTTTACTTATATGTGATAAATTTCCCATTATTTTACACTTAATGAACTTATTGAACATATCAAAAATCAATTTTTGATTTTAAAATATTTTTTAGGATTTGTAATCAATTTAATAAATTATTATTTTTATAAAACATCAATTATGCGATTTTTACACAATTCACTTTATGAAATTTTAATAAAATTCAAATAGAGAGATTACTTAAAAAAAATAAATAGTATAATAACATGTCCAATTAATCTATAAAATTATTGGATGACATACATTATGTCATATAATATTTATTTCAATATTTATTATTTCCTTTATTTGAATCCTTTATTAATGAAGCAATCGCTACATCATCATTATGTAATAATTAAATATATTTATTTAATCTCTGGAAATTGTAAATAAAAAACCATGATATAGGAAATATATTTATATTTATAATGACTCTTTATATTATAATATATCACTTATAGAACCCAACATTCAAATTATTTATGTAAAACGATAAATGTTTATGTTATATTTCCCTTTATATTAAATTAATTATTTTATCATGTAATTTTCACACACAATTGGCTCTCAAATGACAAGATTTTGGCCAAAGTATTTTTCAGTCCATCATGACACATAAAATATGATTAGGACACATGTTAGGATTGTTTATATTATTATACTATTATTTATACATTTATTTACCTTATATACCCTTAAATCGTGGTAAATAAAAATAATTACTTAAGATACAATTCATATTATCCAAAAAATAATGGTTCTTATTTAAATAATATGGACCTTATGCATCCAAATATAGAATAAATTTTTTCAAATTCAAAACATAGATGTTTCGTTAATTAATTTGAAATTAATTCCCATTGTGAAAACCAGAAATCATGTTTTTAAGAAAAAAATCAAATGTTTGATAGGTGTTTACGTCAAATTTTAATGTAAAATTTATACCAATGTCCCAGATGACATTAAATAATAAAAAATACAACACAATTAAACTTTAAAAACAATATGAATTATAATATAACTATATAAATAAAATAGATGAAGATGTAGTTTTGACTAAAAATGCAGTATTTTTCAATATTTATTAAAAAATGAACTTCATCAAAAAATTACCAAAAATTAATCAAAAGTAAATTTTGATGAAACACTTATATAAGAGTTATTTATTTTTTCAAATATAACATATAAATGTGAAAAAATCAAAATTTAAAAAGGGTTCACCATACAAAGGCAGCAAAAAGACATTTTAAAAATATTATTGTAATTAAATTTTAAAATTAGATTTATAACAATTTTAAAAGACTCAAATAGATTGGATAAATGTAAAAACATTTAAAAGATATTTAAAATAATAATATTGTTAAATCTATTAATTCCCTCCAATATAACAGATTCTATTCCAACTGAACAACCTCTAGAATCAAAACATGAGATGGATCTGACAAATACTTTCTCAACATTGATATTTAAAAAACATTGTGTACGTAAGATACACATGTAGGTACAGATACTATGTAAGAAACTAATCCCTCTTTATCTAAAAATGTATATGGTCCAATGAACCACAAACATAGCTTTCCCTTCTTAGAAAAATGCATCATAGTTTTCCATAGTTAAACTTTGAGAAAGACCAGACCACCCACCCCGAAAGAAGAATCCTTCCTCCAGTAATCTGTATAATGTTTTTGTCTTCTTTGAGCAATTATAATGTGATTCTAAATCAATAGAACTTTTTTCAATCATTTCATCTACCAATTCAGGCCCCATCTACTTCGTTTCGGCCACTTCATCCCAAAAAGCTATATTTCGACAACTCAATCCACATAATGCTTCAAATGGTGCAATCTATGTACTAGAATGAACACTTTATTTAAATGAAAACTCGGAAAAAGAAACTTGTTGACCAAACCTCCCTTTTCATCCTTTCAATAAAAAATAAGGACATCCTCTAAGGTATTAATTATTCATTTTGACAGCCCATGTAACTGAGGATAAAAAGACTCACTGAATGTTAATTCAGTTCCCAATGAATTCTGAAGACTTTCTCAAAAAATATAAGTGTAACTGGGATTATGATCTAATAAAATAATGTGTGGAACTTCTTGTAACCTGAATATCTCTCAAATATGGAATTATGAATGTTAATCTATATACTGTTCATGTTGAATAGAAATAAAATGAGAATATTTAGTCAATCTATCAAAAATAACCCAGATTGAATTATTACCTCCAGATTTATTTGGTAATCCCACAATGATTCCAAAGATATATTTTCCCATTTCCACTCTGGTACCAGAAAATTTTGAGTCATCCACTTCGGCAATTGTCACTTTGTTATCACCTACTTAAAAGTCAAACACTTCAATTTAAACTGAACAATATCTCTTTTCATTCCATCCCACTGGAAATACACCCGAAGATCTTTTTACATCTTTGTAATAATGGGATGAACTAAAAATGGGGAACTATGAGCTTCACACAACAACTCTTTCTTTAAAAATGAATCATAAGGAACAAATAATCTCTTTACAAACCTCAAAACACAATATTTGTCAATGTTAAATTTGAGAAACTTACCCTTATAAAAACCTTGTTCCTTCTCCTGCAACTCACTACCATCCTTCTGATCTTTATTTATTTTTTATTAGAGAAAATATCACAAAAAAACCTAAAATAAAACATAAGAATTTATTGCACCAAAAAATTCCATGCTAAATTTCATCAAATCATTAATCAAATGGTCTTGATAAAAACACAACATGGTTAATGTAACATTTTTATTCTGAAACAATGCATTAGCCAATTTTTTTACTTTTCCATGATGGTAATGAATAATGAGATCATAATCCTTAATTAATATCAACTATCATATTTGTATCATGTTCAATTAATTTTATATAAATTTATACTTCAACAATTTATGGACAGAATATATTTCACATTTTACTCCTTAAAGATAATGCCTCCAAATTTTTAAATCCAAAACAATAGCATATAATTCTAAATCATATATAGGGTAATTTATCTCATGAGTTTTCCAATGGTGTGAAGAATAAACAATTACCTTATCATTATTCATCAAGACACAACACTGTACTTTCAATGAAGCATCACTGTAGATGAAAAATTCACCATTTCTAGAAGGATGTTCCAAAACTAGAGAATTCACCAATCTTCCTTTCAATTCCTAAAAACATTCATCATAATATTTTTTCTAGATAAACATTACAACTTTTTGACATAACGTAGTCAGTGGGAAAGATAAATATGAAAAAGGGTCAACAAATCCATGGCAATAAAATGATAAACCAATAAAACTATGAATCTCGGTTATATTTATGGGCATTGGACATTGTTCAAAAACATTTTTTTAGAAGGATCGATAGTAATTCCATATTTAGAAACAATTTGACCATGAAATTAATTTCATTATAACAAAAAATCCCTCATGTGTATTTTACCATATAATTTATTTTCTTTTATAGTTTGAAAGATAACCCTTAATTATCTTTATTGTATTTATTTACTTTTAAAATATACCATAATATCATCGATAAACACAATCATAAACAAATTCAAGAACTCATAGAAAATTATTTTCATAAGATCCCTGAATATAGTAGGTGCATTAGTTAACCAAAAAGGCATAAAAAAATTCTTAATGGCCATATCTAGTAAAAAATGTGGTTCTCAGAATTTATGATTCCTTTACACTAAACTGATAGTACCCGTACTCAATCTAATATTTGAAAAATACTGATCTCTTTAGATCTAATCAGACAATTCATTGATATTAGGTAAAGAATACTTGTTCATAATAATGATGTTATTTGATGATCTTTAATCAATGCAATGTATCATTGAACAATCCTTATTTTTAACAAATAAGATATGAGTACCCCATAGTGATGTTCTATGTCGAATGAAACCATTATCTAATAACTCATAATGATGATTCTTAACTATAAAAGTGTAATTTTAGACCTTTGATAAGGGGTTTCTGTAATTAGATTAGCATTGGGAACAAAGTCAATAGAAAATTCAACATCCCGATCAGGCATTATACTAGGAAACTCATCCGAAAAAACATCAAGATACTCATTTACCACTGGCACATCAATAATATTAACTTTTTCTTTTTTTCAATAATATGTTCTTGGTTATATTTATTACCATTTTTTACATGTTTTTATGATTTCTAATATGTTAACAATTTTAAGGGATCATTCTTATACAGAAACCAATCTTCTTTCTAAAAAGAAACCCCCTTATCTCTATGGTAAATCTTAGAATGATAAACATAAATCCAATACATATCCAAATTAACAACAAACTCTACAAGAGGCCAAACAACAATTTTTTTGGTTAAATTCATTCCAAATATAATGATAGAAATATTCTGATAATTTTATTTTGTCTCAATAATTAACCCAGGTGTTTTTACCACATTTTCAAGATTCATTTCTTGAGATGGAATTCCCATTTCACTAAGAAATTTCCTAGAAATGAATGAATCTATAGAAATAGAATCAAACAACAGATTGGAATAATATAAATAAAAAACCATGTGCCTAATACAACTTTATTTCGTGGCCCAAAATCTATTAATGTAGTCAAAAAGGATTTCACCTCCCATTTCTGTTGGAAGTCTAAATACATTCAATTATATGAGATCATCGTTAGAAGATAATTTTCATATTGACCATCTAATTTCACTTAAAAACTACAAAATGTAAATCATTATTTTTCTTTCCACTACTCTGATATTTTTCATTACAATTACAAGACTTATATACCATTTTACTATATCATAAGCACTTAGCATAATTCAAAAGGAATTCCATAGTGTGCATCTTACAACAATTTTTTCAATCTGTAGACTTATTTTTTCTTAAAATCATAACTTTTTAGAAAAGTTATTCCCATTAATCTACAGTGTCGACCACATATTATGTTGTCTATAAAATAAAAAATCATCATTGGAAAACTCCATTTACAGCTTCCCCATTGAACAGATATTTCATTCATTACATTTGAACTCACGAGATTCTGATACCCTTCGATACGTTGGAATTAATACTTAGTAAAAACTTCTGATTTTATTATCAAGATCCCATAAAGAATTTGGATCATAAATTTCCATTTGAGTGAATTGTTTTTCATATGTAGCCACTGAGTCATCCTACTTACTCAATTAAATCAATTAATTTTCCCATTATAATTAAAAAAATATTAGGAAAATATTTCTCAAGAAACATACCTTTGAATTCATCCCAAACAATAGCATCATTCTATTCACTGTCCCCAAAATTTTTGACTATTGACCACTACAAATCAGCTTCAACTTCTAATTTTTAATAAGAAATAATAACCTTTTTATGTTTAGAACACACCATGATATTGAAAATGTTTTTTAGTGTAATAATCAACTCTTTAGTTAGTACAATGTCAAATTATCCTCAAAATGATTTGGGATGTTTCCTTATGAAATTATGCACTACCGATATGTTCCACTATGGTTGATCGGGATGATCTCACACATGGATACCACCTCCATTTAGAGAATGATGAAACTATTCCATCAATATAACAGATTGTTCAGTTCTGATTCTTACAATCTAGCATTTCTATTTTGTAAGGTTGTTTTCCTCTAGATGTTGTCCCACCACAGATACCTTATTTCCTCTAAAGAAAACCATTCTGAATAGACATTTCATAGATGATGAAACATGTTAATCTTAAATTCTATTTCAATTTTACCATAATGTGAAAATAATTTATAAATATTCTATTAAAAACATTCTGGCCCTTACAGTTATTTAAACAAATCTCTGATTCACACTATAAGGCCCCAACCTTAATACATTTCATAATATAGGGATAAGTAACTAATTTGGTTTTAATTCTCTTCAAGGATATTTTATGGTTTAGTGTTTTAATGAATTATGACAGTATTAATACATTATATCTCAATTATTACAAATTATACACTTTTACTTTGTTAAATATTTTTCACAGTAATAAAAATACTTAAATAAAAACACAAATACTTTCATGATAAAAATCATCTTGAATTATTTCTTTCTCATACCCTTCCTTGAATCCTATGAAATTCATTTCAAAAACATAAGATGAGCATATAAAGCTTAGTAAGGGTTATAAAATATGGGAAGAACACATTAGTCCATAAATAAATACGAATCAATAATATCATAATTTTCACTAATAAAACATAAATTCTTTTACATACCTCATGAAATCATAAGACTTATGAATAACTCATTGAAATAATACATCAAAAAGGTTACTTTTTTACATCCATAACATACTTAAATTGCATCATTCATAGCTACATAGGAATTAAAGTTTGTGCTTACATTCGGAATACCCATCAGAGTATATTCCTAAAATATCTGTGGAGAATCCTTAATGTTACCCACTATCATGTTACCCAATTAATTGGAGAGATATCATAGGATCACCCACACACATTTTTTCACAAAACCACCCATATACGTAAGATATTCCCCCCCAAAATGACAAAATCATAACATATGAACACGTATTAAATTGAAATAAAATTTCCACATTCCAATCATAATACATAATATCAAGATATTGATATTATTCATCCATTCAAAAAATAGTTTTCAATAAATAAAATACGTTAAAATTAATATGGTATTTTGTTTTCATTTTAAGAACATTACAACTAGTAGAGGAAGCCAAATATCAAATAGTAATCACAGCGGTGAAAAGGTCGTTGTCACCAACTACTTTTAAAAGAAGCTTTGCTTTTGATGTTTAGAAAACTGATTAAAAAATTGTTACTTTTAAATATATTTAAGTTAAATTTAATTTCAAAGGGGTTTATTATACACCATATAAAATATGGCCATGTATAAACCAAAATATTCGTCAATGAAAGGATACTGATAGGAAGTCCCTTACAAAGATCATGTAATTTGATTAAGGATAAATAAATGACCTAAATTATAGTGAAACATATAAATACACTCAATATAAGTTGATATAAAGTTTAAAACAAAAAAATTTCATTCACACATATTCTTGAAAAAACAAAACCAATAACATGGATATTAAAATCAATTAATGAAGATTGAGTTAATATTTCCCATATAATGTTTGTATAAATGACATAAGAATTAATAAATGCGGTGATTATGTGTTAAAGAAGTATATCCACCCAAAGGGAAGTCTAAATTAAAAAATAAATAAATAAACATTAATTACACACATAATCATGGCATAATATAATCAACGACGTATTCATAAAACCTATTGAGTGGAAATTTAGTATAGGAATTCTCGTACTAAGATCATTTTGTTAATAAAATAAATAAATTATGTTTATTATATATTATTCCCCATAAAAAAGTATAAATACAAACTAATATATCAATATTCATTTCACACATAGTCATATCAAGACATATTCATGATATATACGATTAACCAATACAATGTAAATTGGGTTAAGAAGTTCCCTAGAATTGAGTAAGACTTTTCCTATTCCTTATTTATCATCCTGAAAAATAAAAATTGGTTAATTTATACATGATATAGAATATTGTTCATATTTTTATTCCCATTACATCACTTATTAACATGATATAATAATTAGTTAATTATTTGAGATCATGTTAGACGTTTTGTTGATAATCGGTTCTTGAGTGAAAAATGAACATGTTATGATGTCAGTTTTCCATGTAGACATAAGTATACAATCTCTATAATAGAATTAATGAAATATAAATAAATTTTACAAATGAATAATATTGTGTAATTTAAACCATTATCTATGGATATGAAAAGTGAAATATATTTTAATCATTGAGATTGTAGGCCGTATGTATGCATGAGAAACATTTCCATTTTTCATTGATCATTATGGAAATAAGGTAATTATAATTTTTTATTTCCACAATTATCATAAATATATTAAAATTATAATAAAATACATTTATTTATATGTATCGTATAAGTGATAAAATGAATAAAATATGTCACATTGTTTCGTGGAGGTGAAAGTTCACAGATACGCACATACAACATTGTCATTTGTATGCACATGGACTTAAAAATTAAATTGATATATTCTTATCTTATAATGATTGATATTTCATTAATATCACATATTATGATTAATTACAACATTATAAACAATATTAATAGATGAAAATTTATAACAAACTAAATCGGTCTATGGAGGTGATAATTCACGGGTACACACAAACGATTAATTTCAATCCAATTTGATGAATATAGATATGGATTTAGGGGATGATTTTAATAATAATAACATACTAGTATACTGAGTATACTTTAGTTTCAATATCATCATGGTGGTATGATATTTTAGGGAGTTGAAGAAGAAACAAAATAAAAACACTTAAAGAAAATGACACATCTTCTTCGGTTGATCGCCTTTGAAGAACACCTAAACACCTCTATAATGGTTGTTATTCCTAAAATATGGATTCAATGACATGGGTAGGTATTCTAGGAAGAGTATTGGATAGATCATGGAAGATATAAAATGATTTTAATGTTTTATTAATGATATATATGTATACATTTTTATAGGCGAGGGGAGGGGAACCCTTGGAAAGTATTAAAATATTAACAGAATATAAATTATTTTTTTAATCATTGTGGTTACAAAAAGATATATAGATAATATAAAATAAGGATAGATCTAAATACTATCATCCAATATTATTTATACATGTATTGAGTTTATTTTAAACCTTATCTTGTTGTTTTACCATTAATTATTCTATTTTAATTTTAAAAGTGTTAACAACATTTTAATTCTTAAAAAGAAATTAAGTTTACTTATATGGGGTCAAATTATAATAATTGGAATCTTAAGGAAATTCTAGGCCATATCATGATCAATTATTTAATTTAAAATATTTTTAAGATTTTAAATTATTTATTATTGTATTATTTTTGTAAAACATCAATTATATTAATTTTTACACTTTTTACTTTATAGAATTTAAATAAAATTCAATGAGAGAAGTAACTTTGAAAACAAACATTGAATAATCTACTAACATGTCGTATTCCTCTATCAAACTTTTGGATGACCTATATTATTTCAAATAATATTTCTTTTAATATTTATAATATTATTTATTTGAAACCTTTATCAATGAAGCATTAAATATGTCATCATTGTGTCATAAATATATTTATATATCTAATCTCTAGAAATAAAAAATAGGCTAGCATGATTTAGGAAATATTTTTAAATTTCTAATTACTATTTTTTGTCATATATATCACTTATATAACCCCACATTAATTTTTTTTAATTAAAATGATACATGTTTATGTTATATTTGCCCATAGTTTAAATTAATTATTATAACTTTTAATTTTCACCTCTATATTTCTCCCAGGTTCCCAATAATAATATTAAGAAATTTTTGGTCCTTCATGAGCCTTACAATAATATTAAAACATTTTTAGAGTAGTTTTATATTATTATAATATTTTTTATGCTTATTTACCTAATTTACTCTTTAACTATGGTAAATAAATATAATCACTAAAGTTAATATTTATAATATTAAAAAATAACATATACCTATTTACATAATTTGAACTTCATGATTAAAAATTTTTAATCTATTTTTAAAATATTTAATCACACAAGTGGAATTAAATAATTTAAAAATAATTCTCGTTGTCAAAACAAGAAAGTAAGATTTTTTAGAAAAAACAATGAAAAGAATGATATTTGTTTATTTCCAATTTAAATATAAAATTACTAAAAATGAAAAAAAATTGGATTAAATGATATAAACATAATATAATTACACTTTCAAACTAATAATAATGATAATCATACATAATATACAATTATATGAAAAGGATATTTTGATATAAAATGCAATATGTTTCACTATTCATTGAAAAAATGAACTTTATTAGAAAATTCCAAAAAAAATATCCAATTTAAATTTTGATATCCACATTCTATAGAAAAATTATATATAAAATAAATAATTGACAAAAAGTAAATTGAAAAATGGTTGTGCATCAATAGGCGTTAAAACTATCTTTTAAAAATATTAGAGTATTTTATTCTTAAAATTGGATTCATTCCCATTTTAAGGAACTAAAATTTATTGGTTTAATATAAAAATATTTTATAAAATATGAAAAATAATAATATAGTTAATTATTTTTATTCCCTAAAATACAATGATAAGGTGTTAACTTCCATTTAAAATAATAATAGTATTGTTGTATTATTTTTCAGTAAAATAATGTGTTATGTGCAACATAATATTTGAATGAAACCCGTTGTTGCGGGTCAGGTATGATATCATATAATGTATCCCATTTAAAATAAAATTAATATTATATTCATAAATAATAATCGATATGAAAATTTATTATTCTAAAAATGCCTTGGATGTTACATTTTGGTCGCACGGTTGGAAAAACGATGAACCAACAATGCACTAGGATCTGTCTAATAGAGGACTAGGAAAAGCCTACACACATGGTTTGACTAACTGTGCAAAGATCAATGGAAATTATTTATCAATTTTTTTGAGAAAAATTCAATGGTTGTGTCCCAATTCATGCATATTTCATGAAAATAGTCTGGGCTACTTCATCCCTATAAACTTCCCCACACATTTAGGGAAGCCATGTGAGATGGGATATAGGGTTTCAAATAACCATGTGGCTGAATCCGACTTTAGACTTTTCAATAATCTAGAATCTAAATAATACCCAACCACCCTTTCAACCTTAGTGACTCCATACTAACATTCATATGGACCAAATAAATTAATTAAAAATAAAATAAAATTACCCTTACATTTAATAAAATCGAGGTCAATAAAACCTTCCCTTCATAAATATACTCATCCCCATGTTGGCCCTCTAAGGGAAAATTGGATTTGTCTAAGAAACCGTTGGCCACTCATCTCTTATAGCAGTTTACCACTCCAATATCTCTTTATATACTCAATTGTGCTTCTAGGTCTCCTGAACAAATTGAAATGACATACATCAGAGAGTGTTCATCCTCCAACTAATAATACACTCTGGATACTTCTCAAAGGAATATTAAACATCCATCTCCACCTTATTAGGTTTGAATACATGATATTGGATTTAATAATACAATAAACTCTATGATATATGAAACATTTGAATCATCAACCAATATTTATGGGGGAGTGATATTCAGAACACCCTTAGTCTTATTTGCATCACATCTTATATAATTATAATGAATCATGGAAGAATATTATCCTACATCTGAATATTTTTAGGTCCCAAACATGGAGAGAATTGCATGAAAACCAAATCTATGACATCAATATAATGTGGTCATCGATGATTGTTTTCATATGAATTAATTATTGATTGAGTTGTCAACATGAATATTCTGATCAAATGGACCTATTCTATAGTCTCCAAGATGATACGTGGTCCAAGAAAATATTAATCTTTTTAATTTGACAAGAAAATAGGTGAATAGAAAGACTTAAAATATATGGCCTTATTAGGGTACATCAGAATGGTATCCTATAATATTTTATTGTAAGAGTTATTAATTCTTTGAATATGTTTTTTCTAAGAACCTAATCATTTTATGACATATTCATAAATCATTTACTCTAAAAACAGATCTGTGTGTTGTATTAGTCCTTCAGTGTGAGGCTGATAGGATGTTCTCAGAAGCACCAGTTTTCCCCAGGCCTTCTCTAACATCTTATATAGATGATATGTGAAGAAATAACCCTTTTCAAATAACATAAACTACATATAAAACTAAAGGATTAAAACATCCTCATGTATATTCCCCCAAGAACATCTTCTAAGATGGTCTCTCGAACAGGTAAGAAGTGTGTGATCATTATTAAACTCTCTATGAATACCCACAATATATTGTTTCCATGTGGTGATATGGGTAAACTAGAAAAAATATACATAGATAAAATATCCCATTTCTAGTTGGTAATGAAAAAAATATTTAAAATATTTTAGTAGACCTTATTATCCTATATTATATGCTAATAAGCAGGGCTCTAAGGGCTAAATCACCCTGTATAAAATTTCATAGTTGGCCACCAATACTGGAAACTTATGTCTCGATACACCATGGTGACAGAAGAATGTTTTTCCCAAAAGTAGGCATGAAATTCATCCATAAGCTCATCTCACATGTATAACGGAACCCAAACATGTCCAAAATGTCGTAGAGAATCATCCTCATTCATAGTCTAACCGATAGTTGAATTGTAACAAGATATAATTTCTTACAAATCTAGGCCATCAAGATATGAGTGTCTCCTATTTATCACCCATTACAGAAAATGGTTGAGATCATTTGTAAGGTTTAGAAGATAATCTTCTAGTGATCCTCCCTAACCTCAACATGCATCTACAAATGAAACGAAATGTGCTTCCACTCACAATTTGTCTCTTGAATTACCTGAGTTAGGTGATTCTTGATTAGAGTATCAGATACAATGTTGACTTTCCCATGCATATTTTCATGTTTAAAATCGATGAATATAGGTATTTGGCCTATCGATGCTTCTTAAGATTTATATCATGCTTTACAAAGATGAATTTGAGTGTTGTATGACATCTGAACATGAGATAACACTTGTTATGTATGTAAGGCCTCAAAAAATGAAGATAATAAATAATACACCTTATACAAGGTCATATGTCTGGTAATTCGGCTCGTGAGGCTGTAAATGGAGAGAACTGTATGGTAATAGTTACCCATCCTGCATCAAAACAGCCCCATCCTAATATAAGATGCATAAACATAATCATATAATTCTCTAGCCTCGATCTGTTAGAATTAGGACCATCACTGCATTCAATATTTACTTCAACTCCAAAAAGGATGCTTTAAAAACAAATGACAATAAGAATTTCATAGCCTTTTTAGTCAATCCCATAAAAATCACTACATGATGTGATAAATCCAATATTAATAACCTATTATACAAAAAAATACAGGTAAATTCCATATATCAATGTTTCTCATTGGTTGCTCATAGATGGATGCAACCCTAACCTTCCATGGGTCAATTGATACTCATTTATTTTAGATTATCTGACTCAAAAAGTGGAAATTGTTGATCTAGATGAGTTATTTTCTAATATTAGTGTGAATTTGTTTCACCCTAAATTTATTCATCATGATATCATAGTGGTTGACATGTTCATTTAGTGAGTGAGAATACATAAATATATCTTCCAAAAATACTCCCATAAAAGAATCCAGATATGGGTGGAATACCTAGTTCACTAGATCCATGAAAATATCTTTCTAGTTCATGAGAATTAATTCCTTTACCAGATAATCACAAATATCACACCTACCCCTTAAAATAATTATGTTGTATGTCTAAAGATCATTGTTATAATTGGTGTTATCACATCCTCATATCAATCATTGAAACACTCTCTCTCAACAGAACTGATCACATAGGTCATCTATATGTTTCAGTGGACAACTTTTCTTTACTTTAAGCATTTTCCATAATCCTTAATCCACATAGAGCCAACAAAACCATCCTCCTTGAAAAAATGACTACTGAACCCCAAGGAGGAGTGATAGGTCAGATAAAACTTTTAGTTTCAAGGTCATAAAACTATTTATTAATCTTCATAAGATCTATACGTTCAATCCTGTAAGGAAGAAGAAACAATGGTACTACTCCTCGAACTATATAAATGGAGAATTATACCTCTCATAGTGGAGGAATCCCAAAATATTCATTATCCTAAATCTACCTAAAATGATCCCCCATTGGGTGGGGCATGTTGAATTCCAATATCATCTCAGAAAAGATTACAAATAGGGGATTCCACTATGCTTATACCCTAATGCTATGTCCCAATTGATTCATATTGATATACCATTATACCTTATGGATTATTCTACAACCTTATGGATATATTAACATAACCCTATGACGATAGCAATAAACAAGGTATCGATAGGTAACTAACAAGTCTATCTTGAAAATTACTTCAAACACCATTATGTAGGGAATGAAAAGATTCTAGTCAAAGAGAAACCCTTTTGTCTCAAGGGGAAAATTTATAAGGAGATAGATACTCTCTGATCGGATACCCAATGGGGTATCAAGTGCTATCATTCCACAAAAGTCATGAAATTTGAGGCCTAGACTCGCCATAATTAACTAAGAGACAAAATATTGAGATAAAACTTTGTCAATGATGGATGTAAATAATATAAAAGATACTAGAATAGTTCCTCAAATAGTATAAGGTCTGCCACTCTTCTCCTTTTTCATAGGCTACACATCATGTAACTTGCCTGTATCGCCACCTTTGGATACAAATTCATAACCCTATATAGGCCAGTTCTGTTGGGGATATGAATCCAAATTCTAATTCCACTTTCCATGAAATCATGCATGGCATGTTAGGCCTATGGTATTCCTAATGGATATATGTAGAGATATTATTAGACCTAGTTTTGGAATGTTATGTAGGTGTAGATCCTCTCTCTCTAGGAACTGGTGGAAAAGTCATGAAGAAGCATTGGAAATTACCCACCATGTCGTAAACTCTTCACTCCACTAGATCTCAGATACAAAGATGTTTTGTGTTTCTTAGCTTCACCACATTGGTTCCATATGAGAAATGTCTTAGTCTGATTTACCAGACTCCTACTATCTCTATGGGGAACCCCAAAAAGACACCTACTTCTACTAGAAGGAACACTGAGAGATCTAGTTTCTGAACCACTCTGTTTCCCAACATCAGATTCCCTCATATTTATCAATGTAATGAGGGACTAGTTGAAAATATTAGAAATTTTAGTGTTCAGAATACATTGACCTATAATAATATGGAATATACCATCATATAATCAAATGACCTCACAGTAATAGGATCATCATTAGATAGAGTTGAAAAATCTACTTCATCTCAGTGAAACAAGATAAATAATCCATGGATGACATGGATCCAAGGTGCATGCTCATAAATTCTATTGCACAACCATGCATCTATGTATGTGTAATGATGTAATCATATAAGATGGTCTAGAATTATAACCATATAATATCATGATATCTGTATTCAATGGTAGTAACATCCAGCATTGCATATAAGAGCCACATAGGATATAAGAATCGAGCTGGACCCTCCACTATGAATGATTCTCCAAATGCTTGAAGTTGTAAATCATAACATCAAACCATGACTTAATTTCATGTGGTCCCCCATCCATTGAAAATGTGGGAGGATAATTCTTTTGTATCTCTTGAGACAACTCAACCATAATTTATGATGGTTGAGTAACACCCTATATATAATGCATCATTCTAATATGTCCTCTCTTAATTTTGAATAATTTATCATATTATGAATAAATGTTTGTTCCATATAAGGAACTAATATAAGAATTAATGGAGGATTAGTGCCGACCACCTCGGGTGCATAGAAAGCACTTCCTTCTTAGAATACTACTCGAGGCTGTCATGGTGGCACAATTATCTAATGCCAAAAAACATGCTTCATTAGATTATTTTGTAGTCGAAAAGTTTTTTAATGATAACCAGGAAGAGTAAAAAATCATCCAATATAAATATCATACCTCTTTCCATACTCCCAAATCCAGATCTAGGTTGCAATGAAAAACTAAAATAACACACAATAATGTAATGGACACTCCAATCACACACTACTAAGTCCTTGTTCTGGTCTATGTCTCATATCACACAATAGAGGTCCTACTATAATGTTTCAATTGAAATGTATAAAGGATAATACCCTTTACATTAAAATTGGAATCCCATTTTGTGGTAACAATTTAACTGTTAATGATTTAATTTCTTCAATGTTTATAAAATTTATAATAATACAAATATATCATTATCAGAACCTGTATGTCTTCAACCCACAAAATCATATAATTTTATAATTATCATTTCATCACCAATATATGCATGAAAACACCATTTCAATAAATGTAGGAATTTTTGTAGTCTAATAAAATTTTCCCTATTTGAAATGTTAGTACATTTTAATATATTATATTCAGACACTAACTATATAAAAAAGGAAAATTCATGGAGAAAATAGATGTGGCATGGAAAAATTCATATAATATTAGCCTTAATGAGCCTATAATGATGAATCAGATACTGATTCCATGTCTTACTAGGACAAGGAATTATGATTGTATCAGTGAAAAAAATAATTTTATCATCAATAGGAATATGCATCACCCAATGTTGAAATCTTATGAAGGGAAAGAGATATAATCCAATAACAGTAAAAACCCATCTTATGTAATTTTGTTTTCCCCTATATGTGGGTTAGGTACTCTAAGGGACATTATCATTATCATATTCTATTACATCCAAGGCTCCTATATAATACCCAAACTATAAGGAAAATTAAAAAATATCCCCTAACATGACTTTGTAATGTCCCAAATAAGGATCCACTTAATCGGTGCCCCAAGATTGTGGATCACATGGCGTCAAGTTCACCTACGGATATGATAGATTATACTAATAATTAGTGAGGGTGTATAATGTAACAATTTGGATACTATAACCTTTTATCAGTATGGCACACTGAATAAGATAAGAAAAGAGAATAGATTAAACATTCATAAATGGATGGGATAGCAACAAAAAAATTATGAATTGTGAATGTGTAAAAAACCAGGAAACTGAAATATTAATCAAATCCACATATGCCAATTAATATACATTTTGATGTCCTGGAATGTTGATATATAAAAAAGGAAAAACAATCAGAAGATGCATTCAACCAGAGTTACAAAAATAAAAAAGGCCAAAATTCAACTCCATTCTCTTCATGAGAATATTCTTTGTCCTCCTTTCCCATGCTCCACAATATCATTGAAAAATATCAAGCATATATAAAAGGTTTATTTATCGTATCCATACCAACAAAGATTATTTCAACATGAGTACCAATGGTGTCCTGAGTAGGGTGTAAGATAAAATCAGTTTTCCATATCAAATAGTGTCCAAAAATAATCCATAAAGCATATATAGAAATGTATTGTGAAGATATTAATGAAGATAAACCTTGCTAGAAATAAATACAATATGGTTCATTTTCTATATTACACATGGATGACCTTACATACATTGTTATAGGCTAGTGAAATAGTTTTAACCATGTATATATAATAATATATATATATAGTTATATACTACATACATGTATATTCACTAAGTACGTGATGACACAAGTAGGAAAATTTAGGGATACTTGGTTCTAGTTGGACATGGGGCATTACCCAAGAGTCCATAACTAGTATGATAAGATATAAGTTTATAAAATGGTATAATACCAATATTTCATAATGATTTTGATACATCTTTCCTTTCATTCGAGATGGTGTGGTGAGTTGTCTTGTCAACTGTATCACCCCAAGATTCCACTGTACACTTCTCTTTGAATAATACAGTAGCGTGTGTTGTACGCTACAACGAGTTCTAACACACACCACAACTAATCGAATTAACCATTATGAATAGTAATACCATCTTATTGGAATTTAATAAATTTTATCTTTCAAAATGTACTTTATGTTTGGATTCAAAATATCGAAATTTCCATAGGGTGAATTTTTGCTATTTTTCCGAAAACTTTCAATTTTGGATGAATAGTGAAAAAACACTTAGTTAGAGTTCAAAACCGAATTTTCATTTATATAATTAATTATTATATTTTAATATAAATTAGGTAAAAATAGATACATAATAGTTATATGAGTTCTATATAATTCGTTGGAGTCTATTTATAATAATTTTAGATACATAAAAATTTTATTGAATTTTTCACCATCTTTTATCCAGCTCCTAAGAGAATTTTCAAAGTCATATAAAACTAAAATTTTCCACATCAATGAGGGGAATTTAAAAAATCCAAGAGACATGATTTATATCTAGAAGAAAAATGTGGTTCAATAAGATGAAAATAATTTTCGGCGAATAGTAACTTTTTAATTTTATATATCATGGTGACAGGTAAATAGGGTATTTCAGGGTAAAAATGATATTATTATTACCATAATACATGTTCTAATTCCAATGGATAAGTATTATTCGACCCAAAACAACATTAGGAATAAAATATGAACCTCTATGGTCCACATGGTTTAGATTAGGACACTTATTATTATTTTATTTAAAGAAGAGTTAAAAGAGTTAAAATCAATGTTTAATAACTAATTAATTTTTAATATAAGGATATTCATATGATAAATTAGACTATAAATATTAATTATAAAGATAATATTTTATATGACATAATTGTATTTTATTTATATTTTTTAGACATTAAATAATTTAATTTATATATGACACAATGACGATGCAACAATTTTCTTAATTAATGAAATATTAAAATAATTGATTTTATAAATTTCCAAATAAATATAATTTGAGAATTTTTTGTTACACTAATTTTATAGGTTTATATGACATATCCGGGTTGGTTAGATGATTTTTTTGAAGTAATAAATATGTTATGAATTTACCAAAATCAAAATACCAAATAATGTCAAAATTGACATTAAAGAGTTTTTTAAAAAAATATAATATTATTAATTGATATTATATTCCTAGAAATATAAGTATTGGCCAAAAGACTTATATAATGATAGGTGTATCATTAATGAACAATTTGGGGTACTCTTGAAAGTTTATAGTATGTTTATTAACCATTTAATATAAAAATACAAAGAGACATGTTAAATGTCAAACTATTTAACTAAGAGTTAAATCTAAATGATAAAGTTAATATAGTGACACAAACCTATCTAAAACCTATTGGTTGAGTGGTTTTTTACCCATAATAACCATATAATTTAAATAATTTATTTAGAATCCATTAGAAACATAAAATGATTTTATTATAAAATAATATTTCTAGCTTTTCCTAAGGGGCCCATACCACTCTTATAAAAGGCCACCCCTTATCTCTTATTGACACCTTAAAAGGAATTTTCCTCTGACAAAAAGGGACCAAATACCCTCTAAACTATCCTTCCATCATCCTAGAGGCTTTATTTTAGTCATAAATCCCACCTATGGATTCCTTTTGATCAAATCAAAAGAAAGAACTCGAAGAAGAGGCAAATACTTCATCACCTCCTTTATGTTCCTTTATTCTTCCACTTCATTTTCCTTTGTTATATCCATTCTAAAATAATATAACCAGTATCTTATATATAATTTTAATTTATTATAAATACTTTACAACCAAATTCATTATTCTAACCATCCTTTGAATGACATGTCACCATAAGTTCGTATGTATGGCTTACCGTTTCTATGTCGTGGTGTATGTTTTATTCAACAAATTATTATTTGGATTGGTATAATAATGATGTTTAATTGTTGTAAATAATAAATATAACATGATAAAGATTCTTTATATATGATATAACGACCAGTTATATATTATTTTAATATCAAAATAATGATTTTGTCGCTCGTGCGTACGTACGGATTACCGTCTCCATGAACACGATGAGATTCAGTCCCCATCGTATCCATTCAAGAATACTATTCATTAAATGATTAAAAATAATGTTTAAATAATTGATATAATCCTGTATATGAATAAAATATCTCCTATGCGTAACAAATATGACTCACATAACAAATAATATGAAGAAAAATGAATTCATTAACACCCAAAAAAATGATAATACAAAGTTATTATTAACAAGGAAATGATAAAAGGTCATATATGATATAATATTAATGAAAATGATTCTTTTATAATTTAATAACAATTATTTCCCCATTGTACAGGAGTTTAACCTACCCTCAACCAAGGAAAAGTACAAGGTAAGGTTTAATTGTACAATCTCTTCATTATCTGAGGTTGTTTATACATAATTATCTACTTGGGCCTCTTTATCATCCACATCCATGCTTCTTAAAAATGTATATCAAAACATTATAAATATTTTATAGACTATGGGTTAAAGTAATTTATACACTTTCTTGAATTTTATAAGATGTTTATAGAGGGATCTTTCCATCATTTTCAAAACATGGCACTTTTTGACCTTTTCGACAAATATAAGGTAAGAATGTTTTTTTAACTTATACGGCGGGTGAGGCTATTTTCTACCATTATAACAACGTCGAATCATACCTTACAAGAATATAAGAATATTTTAAAATATAATAGTTTTCTTTTATAATTACGTGACTTTTAAATTATTTCAATATAGAAAGAGTTATTTCTCTAAAAAAAGGATTTGATTTCATCTATGTCAACATTCATTGATGAATTTTAAGCTTATTTGAAGTTGATTTATTATGAAACAAAACATCTATATTATACTGAAGGTTTTATGATATGTTTGACTGTGGATGTGATATTTTTACACCATTCATGGTTTAAGAATAAAGTATTTACATTTCATATTCTAGTTTTAATACAAATGTTTATATTGTGTTTACACCTTTTCATATGAGGAATGAATTGGAGTTAGTATGTGATGGGTGGAGCCCGATATAGTTCCTTGATGCATCAGTAAGTCTCATGAGACATAGTAGTTTCTTGGCATAAGGCCTTGACAAAATTTTATTTGTAGTCCTGTCCCAAGGCCCTGACTATGTGGTTATGAAATGTTGGAATTATGAATTCCATCATTATGAAAGTGGCTATTGATATTGTATGTGATTATTCGACTAGTAGAATATCCATGGGAGTAAGTAAATTGCATTACCTTGATTTATATTTGCCATATTATGACGATGTTAATGTTAAAAAGGCTTTTTTTAGTTTTATACATTAACATATATGTTTATGCTTATTTATGAAAACGTCTACTATATTGTTATCCTTACTGATCATCTAAGATCAAACATTTCTATGTTTTATTTTTCCCAGGATGCGAAGAAGTATATTATGACTGACCTTCGAGGATTGTCTATGGGATCTCAGTTTTGTCTCTGGAAACAGTGTTCTTTTAGTTTTCCATTCTATGATGTAATATAAACCTTTTGAATTTATCTATGACTTCCGAGGCTACTAAACTAATCAGTCTTTTGAGATTTGATCTTTTGTGATCATGCCAATGATATGTAATAATGTACTGACTCTAGGATTCTCTGGTCAGGGCATTATAGTTTGTATCAGAGGGAGGTTTAGTACAATCCATGGAAGCTAGATTTAGATAAACTATTATTAGATCACATAGCCCCAAGATATTCATTTCGAATTAGTATAGAAGGACATCCTTGAATATTGGTTTTGTAAATATTATGTGACTTTTCCGAGAAATAAATCCCTATATGGATACGAGTAGGTAGAGGCAGCTCTGGCACAGATGTACCAAGGGGTAAAACCCGAAAACACAGCATTGAGCTAGACTCAAATGGGAACTGGTGCACGACAACGAGCCTTGCTGCACTCTTGTTTACGCCAATCCTGTGGGATATTCTTAGAATAATTCTCATTTTATTTTCAAACTATTATGAAGGGTTTATGAGTATATATATCCTCAAAGAAAACATTTTTATGATTATGTATTATATCCATAAACTATTCAATTTATGTTAAGTGGTTTTCAAGTTTGAAATTATGTATTTAGATTCATAAACTAATCTATTTTATGCCATTGTTTAGAAATGGTGCCTTTTGGAAGGAATAGAAACTATATCAATGAATTCACTTCTTGTAGGGATTGGAATTCTGCTCAAGATAATTATATTGGAGCTGGTGATACAACTGGTGCTGATCAACTTACCACTATACTGGGACAACTCACTCAGGTTATGAATATTAACCTTACCCCTATGGAGCACCCTGATCTAGAGCGTGGAAGATCAATGTTAGATAACTTCATGAGGAAACAACCCCCAATATTCTATGGGTGTACAAATATATTAGTAGCTAAACAATGGATAAATTCCTTAGAGAAAATATTCCATTCCTTGGGTAGTAGTGAAAGGGAAAAAATTTTCATTGTAGTTTAACGCCTCACTGGAGATGCTGATCAATAGTGGCAATTGATTCAAAACACAAAGGAAGATGATGAAGTATCAAATATGGAATGGAGAGAGTTTAAAGATATTTTATTACTAAAATACTATCCTCATGACCACCAGCTGATATGGAAACAAAATTTCTGAGTCTAAGGAAAAATAAGTATGAGAACGTCGCAAAGTATGAAGATAACCTTACAAGGTTAGGGAGGCATGCTACAGATTATATATGTAAACTAATAAGTACTATTGATCGTTTCTTTGATGTATTAAAACCATTTCTCCATCAATCACTAGTCTCACAATCCTTCTCTTCGTATGAAAATATTTTCTCATGTACTATCAAGACATGAAAAGAATTATTTATGTCTTATGACTTTAAGGAAAAGAAAAATAAGAAGAGATCTTCTAAACACTCAGGAAATGGAAAGAAGGGAAAGAAGAGAAAATTTGAATATCTATACTATAGTAAATTTGGGAAGAAACACCCTAGCACTTTCCTGAAGGTAATGTGTGTCTGTAACAAGTGTGGTGAAAAAGGACTCCAAGCTCATGATTGCTAGGGGAAGAAAGAGGTTGTCGATGTTTAATGCTATAATTGTAGAGAAGGGGAAATTATTCATATGAATGACCTAATCCTCAAGGGAACTTACCTCAGAAAAGTCTAAGTGATCAAGGCCATCTTTATGCAATCACTACTGCTGAGGATGAAGCTCTGAAATATGTGATGTCTGGTAATTTAATAGTTCCTTCAAGTTTAGAAAATGCATTATTTGATTATATATCATCGCATTGTTTCCTATCTTCTCAGTTTTCTATGAAAATTAGATATTTTCAATTTGATTTAACAAGGGAGTTTTCAGTCAAAACTCATAAGGGAAATATCATTGCAACAATGTTTTGTGAATCAGTCTCCATTAGAGAACATAAATGTTTTGTATCTGCTGATCTCATCATCATACCCACAATTGAATTTGACATAATCTTAAGTATAGATTGGCTTTCAGACCATGATGTGAAAAATTTTTGTAAGAAGAAGGAGGTTATAATATTTGATGAAGATGATAAAGATCACCTTATATTTAGTGTAGAATCACCACCACCTGATTCTTATCTAGATCCACCCCAGTAGGTCAACTAAATTCAACTATCGGGGAGGAAAAGAGTGAAATAAATGTGGTTGAGGAAAGTAATTTTCAAATATAGGATGCACCTATTGTGAAAGAATATGTTGATGTGTTTCTGAAAGATTTATCTAGACATCCTCCAGAACGAGACATTGAGTTTTCCATTGACTTAATTCCTGGATCAAGGCCCATGTCGAAGACCCCTTATGGAATAGAAACTATGGAATTATTGGAACTAAAAAAACAACTACAGTAATTGAGTAATAAGGGATTTATTCTTCTTAGTGATTCACTATGGGGAACCCCTGTCATTTTTTTAAGAAAAAGATGGATCTACGAGGTTGTGCATTGAGTACAGGGAGATCAATTCCATAAAAATAAAGGACAAGTATCTCCTACCTCGTATTGATGATTTATTCGACCAACTTCATGGAGATAAATACATGTTAAAGATTGACCTTCGATCTGGATATCATCAGTTCTGTGTGAAGAAGGATGACATTCTGAATACAACATTTCGAACCAGGTATGGGAATTACGAGTTTACAGTAATGCATTTTGGATTGACTAATGCACCCTTTGTTTTCATGGATCTAATGAATAGAGTTTTCAAGGAATAAATTGATGAATTTGTATTAGTTTTTTTGATGATATCATGTTATAATCCAAAAGCTATGAAGATCATGAAAATAACTTGCGCATTATCATGAAAATTTTAGAAGATATGAATTATTTTGGGAATTTTAGAAAGTGTGAATTCTGTCTTCAAGAGATTTATTTTTGTGGCCATATTGTCTCCAAGGATGGAATATCTGTTGATCCTTCTATGAAAAGATAGATCCATGAATGGCCAGAACCGACAAGTATAAATGTTGTACGCGGTTTTATTGGGTTTGCAGGTTATTATCGGAGTTTTGTCAAGAATTTTTCCTAATTGGCTAACCCATTAACCAAGCTCCCACGTAAAGGGAAGAAATTTGTTTGGACAAAAGAGTGTGAAGAATGATTTGAAGAACAAAAGAGAAGATTAAAAAATTATCCTATATTTACTCTACCATCAGGCAATGATGGGTTTGTTATTTATAGTGATGCTTCAATGAATGTAATTGGTAATGTCCTTATGCAAAATGATAGGGTTATTTCCTATGAATCACGATAGCTAGAAATATATGAGAAAAATTGGCATACTCCGGATCATGTGTTAGCAGTTTTATTCTTTTCTTCGAAGATTTGTAGACACTATCTCTATGGTGAAAAATGTGAGGTACATACTAATCACAAGAGTTTAAAGCATATTTTCCCACAGAAAGAAATCAACATGAGGCAAAGGAGATGGCTTGAACTACTCAGCGATTATGATTTCACTATACACTAACACCCGAGGAAGGGAAAAAAGGTGGCAGATGCTTTTAGTAGAAAGGATCATGGAGTTTTGAACTAGATGAGAGTTGAAAGGGATCTTATATACATGGATCTAGTAATCATAGATATGGTAATCACCATGGAAGGTGAAACATCAATACTTTTTCAAATGGTTTCCAAACCATCATTACTAGAAAGGATAAAGGGTTCTCAGACTGGTGATGAAGAGTTTCAAAAAAAGATTAAAGTTGTGCATGATGGGAGATTGAGTGACTTTGTGTATGAATATGGAATTTTGAAATATGGGAAGAGACATTGGGTTCCCGATATTCCTATTCTAAAAACAAATTATTAGATGATGCTCATAGTTCAAATTTCTCTGTACACCCTGGTAGCACGAAAAAGTATAGAGATTTGAAGGAACATTTATGGGTGGACAACATGGAGAGGGAGATTTCTGATTTTGTGTCCGGATGTATGGTTTTTCAACAAGTGAAAGATGGAAAGAAATATCTTGGAAAAGTCGTGAAACCTCTTCCCATACCGGAGTGGAAATGGGATAATGTTACAATTGAATTTTTCATGGTACTACCAAATACTCCTAGAAGTAAAGATGCAATATGGGTCACTGTTGATTGTCTTACCTAGTCAACACATTTTCATGCTATTAGAGAATATTTACCACTTGAACATTTAGCAAGAATATATATTAATTAAGTTGTGAGACTTCATGGCATACCCCTATCGATTGTTTCTGATCATGATCAACATTTTACATCATGATTCTGAAAAATTATTCATAAATCAATAGATATTGAACTTCATTTGAGCACTGCCTACTACCCTAAAACTGATGGACAACCAGAACAGACTATTCAAACCATATAAGACATGTTGAGATCATGCTCACATGACTTTCAAGGTATGTGAGATCAATATTTACCTCTGGTAGAATTTTCCTATAACAATAGCTTCCATTCAAGTATTTAGATGGAACCATATGAATCATTATATGGAAAGAGATTTCGCACAAAAACCAACTAGGATGATATTTGTAAAAGAAAACTCATAGTCTCAGAACTGGTGGTGGAAATGATGGAAAATGTGAAGGTAATCCAAAACCACATTAAAGAAGCTCAAAGTAGGTAGAAGAGCTATGTTGATAATCGAAGGTAGGATTTGGAATTTCAGGTAGGAGATCATGTCTTCTTGAAGGTATCTCCATGGAAGATTGTTATAGATTTGGGTAAGAAGGGTAAATTGAGTCCTAGGTATATCAGACCATTTGAAATTCTAGAATGAATTGGGGATGTAGCTTATAATTTGGGAATGTCGCCATGTCTCTCCAAAGTTTATGATGTATTCCACATATCACTGTTGAGAAAATACATGACTGACCCAACACATTTACATACCTATGAATAATTAGAACTGGAACCTGACTTGTCCTATTACAAAGATCTTGTCAAGGTTCTTGATACAAGAGAACAAGTGTTGAGAAACCAGATGACTCGTCTGTTAAAGGTTCTATGGTGAAACCATAAGATGGAAGAAGCAATGTGGGAACCCGGGGATTTTATGATGAAGAAACATCCGAGTCTTTTTAAGTAATAATATTTCAGAAATTTTGAGGACTGAATTATTTGACGGAGGGGAGAATGTAGCACCCCAAGCTTCCATGGTATGCTTCTCTTTGAATAATACAACAGCATGTGGTGTACGCAACTTCGAGTTCTAACACACACAACCAATCAAACTAGTCGTTATTAATAGTAATACCCAGCTTTTGAAATTTTACAAATTATATATTTCATATTGGACTTCATTTTTGGATTTGGAATATCAAAAATAGCTTATGGTTATTTTTTGGTATTTTTTGAAAACATTCAATTTTTGATGAATAGTGAAAAACAATGAGTTATAGTTTAAAAACAAATTTTTTTTTGAATAATTATTTATTTTATTTAAATTTATTTTAGGTCAAAATTGATACTTAATTATTGTAAATGTTCAATATAATTTAATGGAGTTAGTTTATAATAATTTTAGATATACCAAATTTTTATTGAACATTTCACCGTATTTTACCCACCTCCTAGGAGAATTTGAAAATTCACATAAAACATAATTTTAAGACTTATGTGAATGTAATTTCAAAACTCATAGAGAAAAGTTTGATATCAGTATGTAAAATATTTCAATAAGATGAAAATATTTTTTGGTGAATATTAAATTTTTACTTTTATTACCACGGTTTAAAGTAAATAGGGTATTTAGGGTAAAAATTATATTATTATTACCCTAACACATGTATTAGTTCTATTTGATAAGTATGATTCGACCAAAATAAGCCTTAGGAATAAAATATAAACCACTTTGGTCCACTTGGATTATATTAGGATAGTCATTATTATTTTCTATAAAGAAGAATTAAAAGAGTTAAAATCAATGTTTAATAACCAATACATTTTTAATATAGGGTTATAAACAATATAATTTAGACTATAAAAATAAATTAGAAAGATAAATTTATTTACTATATAATGGAATTTTATTTATATTTTTTATTATTTTAATAATATAATTTATTTATGACCCAATGATGATGCAATAATTACATAATTAATGAAATATTAAAATAATTGATATTATATATATACAAATGAATGTAATTTGAGTCTTTTTATGAATTCCACTAATTTTCTAGGTTAATATAACATACTAGGGTTGGTTAGATGACTTTTGTTTTGAATTAATAATGCTTTTATGAATTTAGAGAAAACAAAATACCAAATAGTGTCAAAATTGACATAAAAGAGTTTTTAAAACAAATATTATAGTAATAATTGATATTCTATTCCTAAAAATATAAGGATTATAAATAAGACTTATATAATGATAGGTGTATTATTAATGAACCACTTGAAGTTTTCTTTGATGTTTATAGTATGATTATTAACCATAAAATATAAAAATACAATGAGACATGGTAAATGTTGAACTATTTAACTAAGAGTTAAATCTAAAGGATAAAGTTAATATAGGTACCCAAACATATCTAACACCTATTGGTTGAGTGGTTTTTGACCCATAACCACCAAATCCTTTAAATAATTCATTCTGGAGCCATTTAAAACCGAAAATGATTTTATTATAAAAAATATATTTTTCTAGCTTTTACTAAGGTGCCCCTCACCCCTCTTATAAAAGGGCACTGCCCCTTCTCTATAATACACACATTAAATTCCATTGGGCTCCAAAAACCTCTACCCAAATACCCTCTCAACTATCCTCCATTAATCCTAGATTCCTTAAATTATTCATAATTCCATCCTAAAGAGCCCTTTTGATCAAATCAGTATGAAGAACCCGAAGTAGAGGTAAATATTTCATCACGTCTTTAAAGTTCCTTTCATCTTCCACTTCCTTTTTCCTTGTTGTTTACATTCTAAAATAATAACTCTAGTATCTTTTATAGACTGTTATTTTATTATAAATATGGTATAACCAAATTCGTTATTCTATCCATCCTTTGAATGAAATGTCACCATATGTGTGTAAGTACGACTTACCGTCTCCACATCATGGTGTAATTGTTATTCAATACATTATTATTTGGATGGGTATAATAATGACGTGTAATTGATGTAAATAATATATATAACATTATAATTATTCTTGATATATGATATACCATCCAATTATATATTATTTTAAAATCAAAATAATGATATTTTCGCTCGTGCGTATGTACGGATTACCATCTCCATGAACGCGATGACATTCATTCCCCATCGAATCCATTACAGACTAACATTCAAAGGATGATTAAAAATAATGTTTGAAGACTTGAAATCAATCTGGATATTAATATCATAGATCCCATCCATAACAAATATGACTCACATAACAAATAATATAATGGGAAACAAATCTATTAACACCCAAAACAATGTTAATACTAAGATATTATTAACAAATAAATATTAAAAGATCGTATATGATATCATATTAATGTATATTACTATTGAATAATTTAATAACAATTATTTCACCATTATACAAGATATTAACCTACCCTTTACCATGGAAAAGTACATGGTAATGGTTAATTATACAATCTCTTCATTATCCGAGGTTGTTTATACGTAATTATCAACTGGGACCTAATTATCATCCAGTTCCATGTTTCGTTAAAATTTACTTCAAAAAATTATTAATATTTTATAGACTATGGTTAAAAGTCATTTATACCCTTTTTTTACTTTTATAAGATGTTTATGAATAAACATTTCCATCATTTTCCATAAAAGGTTCTTTTTGACCTTTTTGAAAAATTTAAGGTAAGAATATTTTTTAATTGATACGGCAGGTGCGTCTATTTTCCACCGTTATAACATTGTAGATGCTTCTATTACATGTTTATAAGAATATTTTCAAATATAAATGTTTTATTATTTAATTACGTTACTTTTAAATGATTTCAAAATCGAATGATTTATTTCTCTAAAAAAGGTTTTGATTTCATCTATGTCAACATCCTTTGATAGATTTTATGATTATTTGATGTTAATTTACTATGATACAAAACTTACATATTTTATTGATGGTTTTGTGATATGTTTGACTATGGGTGTTTTATTTTCACACCATTAATGGTTTATAGATAAAGTATTGACATTCTGTTTGGTAGTTTTAATATGAGTGGTTATGTTTTGTTTAAACCTTTTCTTAGGAGGATTGCATTGGACTTAGTATGTGACAGGTGGAGCCCGCTATATATCCTTGATGCATCGGTAGGTCTCATGAGACAAACTTGTGTCTTGGAACAAGGCCGTTAAAAAATCTAATTTGTGGTCTTGGCACAAGGCCTTGAATATGGGGTTATGAAAGTCTGGCATTATGCATTTTATCATTATGAAAGTGTCTGTTGATATTGCATATTATTATTCAACTAGTAGAATATTTATGTGAGTAAGTAAAAGTTATTACATTGATTTATATTTTCCATATTATGATGAAGTTTATGTTTAAAAGGCTTTTTTTTTAGTTTTTACATTTCCTTAAATTTTTATTCTTATTTATGAAAGCTTCTGCTATTTTGTTATCCTTACTGAGCATCTGAGCTCACCCCTTTCTGTGATTTATTTTTAACAGGATGCAAAGAAGTATATTATGACTGAACTACAGGGATAGTCTATGGGATCTCAGTGTTGTCTATGGAAATATTGTTGTTGTAGTTTTCCATTTTATGATGTAATGTAAACCTTATGAATGTATCTAGTACTTCCTAGGCTACTAAACTAATCGGTCTTTCGATATTTGATCATTTGTGATCATGCCAATGATAAGTAATAAGGCATCGACTCTAGGATTCTATGGTCGGGGTGTTAAATCAACACTAAAAATGGACATACGTGGAACATTATTCTCATTTCCCAAATAAAAGTATAACTATCAGAGACATCACACACAACACCTGATGTAAGGTATCATAAAACACATGTCTTATCATGTCCCTTAACCATCATTCCATAGCCAGTAATCGAGGCATATTAATAGTAATAATATCCCACATAAAGAATCACCTATAAAGGATTTATAACCATTTAGATCATATATCAAAGGGATCATTATTCATATAATTCATGTTCATAATGGAAAATATATGGAACATACACTCTGTCTTTTTCCAATCAGTTTACGTTAATCCATTTAATTATTCAAGGTACAAAATTTCATTTTTTGAGAAAAAATAGACACTTAGATGATGATTTGGTCAACTAGATAATTACATATAAGAGTAAATTTTATTTACCAGTTTATATGAATATATATAGGTTGTTTATTCCATTAACGAGTGAAAAAAGAATAGGAACAAAATTTAGCATACCCGAAGAGGTGGAAATGAAAATGTTCAGAAACATAGAATCCCTTAGAACCGGTCCATGGGACTAAACAACCTGTATATATTTATTTAAAAACAATAAAATATTTATTGGAAACACATTATAATAGAAAGGGTATGATACAATAGAGAAGCCATGAAAACATCATGAATTTTATAGAAAACATTCCGACCACCAACCATAGGTCCATAGATGACCCCACATCCAATATATAATTTATATGTGAATTAGAATAGTAGAATAAAGATGAAAAAATCAATAAAAATAAAAAGGGTGAATGAAGTCATAACAAAATATCATAAAATACAAGAAGAGAATCTAAGAATGTAAGAAAGAGGAATTTGGAGCTTTACCTTAGCTATCCATTTTTTATGAAAAATATATGTTTGGGGTCCGGATGAGGGAGTACCCAAGATCCCAATGATGGATTGAAAATGAGATTTACAATGAATGGAGGCATAAGTAATAGGTGTTTAATATTGTTAGGGAAAAATGTTCAATTTTTAATAATTTACGGATTTCTTTGTTTGGATTCTCAGTTGCGAAAAATGTGTGCCAATAGCGTGATACAATATTTCGAAGGGGGGACCATGCCTGAGAAAGAACCATGGGTTTAATAACCATGTGTAACCTATGGGAAATGAATTTATAAATATTCTGAGAAAAATTTCATGGTTATTTGAATAGGCTCGCACAGTGGTAGACAACCGTGTGGGCTACAACTTCCCCCTAAAATGACCCATACAACAATGGAAAACCTTGCAGGATAGACATCCTAGTTTATACTAACCCGGATAACTAGATCAACTTTCAACTATTGAGGGATAATACTTTAAAAAATCCTTGAAGTCCCTCATAATTCTCATGGATCCATTATTAATATTACTAAGGACCACATAAATGTTTTAAATAAAAACGATTATATTTACCTTTGAGAAATGTCAGGTCATTAGAAATCCTTCCACCAAAGGATCCAATCAATCCAATGAGTAATAATAAAAACCCTATCATTATGCTATATAGACATAAACATAGAGTAGATAAATATATTATTCATAAATTAAAATATTTAAATTAATATTTAAATATATTTAATTACATCACGCACAACGATGCTCTTTTTAATAAACCAATACCAAAAAATGATATGTGGCCTCTATTATAAAACCAAAATTCTAGAATAAATGGACATATCATATTTATCATTCAATTACCCATTAAAGTTTTATTACAATATTTTAAGAAAACATAGAATTAATGGTTTTAATATATTTAAAATTTTTATTAAATCATTTCATGGATAACTGGGCCTCAGAATCTCACACCATCTTTATCACTAGCTTTGAAAATATTAGTAGATTTATTCAAAATATATACATATAAATAATATAAAAATTATTGGATGAGGTCATATTTTTTGGAAGAAAATAATTTTAGATGGCCAATATTGGTGACCCCAAAAACCTTCATAGGGACACATGTTTTATAGAAGAGGGGATATATTTTCCTATCCTAAGAAATGCATTTTGGAGAGGTACTAATGAAATTATATTTACATGATTTTATCCTAATGTTGAATCTAATTTTTTTGGGAACATATATTATGGAGTAGGATGATGGGAAATAATTTAATTTTTTCCATTGTATAGGAGGAGTATTGGAAGCATACATTTTTGAATTCAACAAAGATGGATATCATAATTGATATATGTTTATAGGATAATTTATAGAGTAATGAAAAAAAATTTAACCCCACAATAGATAAATAAATCATGAGATATAACCAAGCTACACACATTTTTCAATTATTATATTATATATTAAAATATAATGAATTATAGATATTTTATAATATTCATTGGTTAGGAAATAAATTAGTCTAAAAATATATAAGTGGTAGAGAGTTATTTTATGATATAATTGTATTAGATGGTTGAACAAGAAGAAATGGAGCATGTAATTAAGTAAGGTAGAGGAAATATATGTCCTAGTAACCAAGGTCTCTTCTAAAATTATTTAGATTTAGAAAAAATAAAATATAGCAGTGAGGATGTGAACTATCAAATGATGATAAATTGTGACCACACGAGTGTGATTATGGTCCCAAATAATATTGTCTAACAATCTCATAACTGATATATTGAAATAAAATATCACATTATTAATGAAACAGAAAATAAGGACTAATCAAATTATAGTTTGTTAAAATCTTATGAGCCTAGGAAGGATATCATGAATAATCCATCAGAAAGAACAATTTTTGAGAAGCCTTGGACAATCCTAGATGTTCAGATCCCTACGTTGGCCTATGGATTTTTAGAAATAGCCCTATATATACGAAATTAGCTATGTATAACAATATATGATGTTATTATAATTTATGCGGAGATAAGATCAATGATTTCTTTTGGGATTATAATATATCATATTACCCTTTATCAATGTATTTGTTGACAAAGTAGATGATATTTGAAGAAATTCTTTGGAAACATGTGTTAGTTGGAGATGTTAATATTTTTTCTTAAAAATTTATTGTAAAATAATGACTCTTTAATTGAGGTTGTGTTATGTTATGAATATATGATAAGTTATTTTATGAAATGATGTATGTAACAGTCTATTTAACCCATGTTTTATATGTTCATATTTTCATTTGATGTCTAAGAGTGTTACACCCCGAGATTTTATGGACCATTTTTTTGAATAAAATAAATTTTAATATATATCATGAAATGATCTAATCCAAATAATTCTATCCCATGAAACCAAATTTTCTTACAATATAGACATCAATGACAACAAATATGTTACATACATCACTGATTTGACTTTTATTAAACGCATCATCGATGTTTCTATGAAACATCATTTTATTAGTATGATTATTCATATGAGATAATTAATACCATGATGTTAAATATAGTTATATGAATATAAATAACAACCTTTTAAATATAGCTTATTTTTTTAAAAAAAATAAAACATATAAATAATAAAATATATGTTTTTTGGTAAAGCCCTCTTATTTTTAAAAATACAATTTCTCGAATGAACCACTTTTAATGCCATTTTCTAAAAAAAATTAAACTTATTTTTTGAAAAATTTATAAATTAATTTTAAAAAATATTATTTATTTTTGAATTTATAATGATTAAATTATAATAGGGTAATTGTGTGGGATTTTTCTGACAAACAGAAATTATGAAGAATTGTGATGAATACCAGATTCTAATTCAAAACAACTTTTTAATTTATATTAATTATATGGTAAAATTATTTTGTAAATTTGTTTAATAGGTTATTAAGATATTATTTTTTATCAATTAATCCAATTTTTGGCATTGGAAAAAATTTAACATTGAAATTGGATTAAAAAAATAGAAAATTTTTGATCATTTTAACATTAAACCTCTAAATTGTCTACATGACTCTAGAATTAATTTTAAATTTATTTAAGGAATTACATTGATTAGAAAATGGAAAAATGGATTATTTATTTTTAATAAAAATAATTTATAATCTATAATGAGGTCAACATTGTTTTTCCCCAAAAATATTAATTAATGTTATTAATATTAATTACACCAGTTAAGAGAAAAAATAGGTTAATAAGGCACTAAACCATAAATTTAAGACATAAAACGGCCAAGAAACATGTCCAGAACTCATTGGATGTCCATTATTCTACCATAATCCTTGTATTATTGAGTTTCTTTTTTGGTATTTTATGGGTCTTTAAGTTAACATCTAGGATACACCAAACTCCTCTTCAAAAATGACATGTGTGTCCTTTCCCTTTCCTATAGAAGGCTACTCACTGTATCCACTTCTTCATTCCCCCAAATCTCCTTCTATAAACAAAAAACAACTCAAATAATATCCAAAACTCCTTCCCTTCCACTTATAAACCTTCCATTGGGTAGAAGAAAAATTATGGAATCCTTTTGGTACAAACCAAATGTAATTACCTAATTAAGAGGTAATGACTTCTCTCAAGCCACATTCCTTTATTTTCTTTCTCCACCCATCCACATTATTTATTACATTTTTGTATCAAAAAACCAGTATCCCTAATATACTATGTTTTTTAGGCTAGATTTTCTCCCAACATGTACAAACACATTCACATTGTAACACCTCATGATTCCACCATACGTTTCCCTTTGAATAATGCAATAGTTTTCATTGTACAAAACTTTGAGATTCTAACACACCACGACTAATCAAACAAGCCGTTATGATTATTAGTACCCACATTCTATAATTTTATAAAATCTATCTATCAAAATGGACTTTATTTATTAATTCAGAATATCTAAATTAGATTAGGGTTATTTTTTGGTATTTTTCTGAAAACATTCATTTTTTTGATTAATGGTGAAAAACAATTTGTTTTTGTTTAAATTTTTTTTTATTTAAATAATTAACAATTTTATTTAAATTTATTCACATTCCAAATAAATACATAATACCTATATATGTTCAATGTAATTCATGGGATTCATTTGTAAATAATTTTTTATATATTAAATTTTATTGAATTTTCACCGTCTTTTACCCACCTCCTTGGAGAATTTGAAAATTCACATAAAACATAATATTACCCATTCTGTGAGTGCAATTTCAATAATCCAAAAGAAACAGTTGATATAAGTAAGAAAAATGTGGTTCAATAAAATAAAAATAATTTTTGGTTAATAGTGTTTTTTTTCATTTATTTAACACGGTTAAATGAAAATAGAGTAATTAAGGGTAAAAATGATATTATTATTATCCTAACACATTTCATAATTCTATTGTATAAGATTAATTAGTCCAAAAATAACATTAGGAATAATTTGAGATCTTCTAGGTCCACTTGGATTAGATTAGTACTTTTATTATTATTTTATTTAAAGAAGAGTTAAAAGAGTTAAGATCAAAGTTTAATAACTAAACCATTTCTAATATAGGGTTATACATAAGATAAATTATACAATAAATATTCATTATAAATATAAAAATACTTCATACATAATTATATTTTATTTATTATTTTTTGACATTAAATAATATAATTTATTTATGATACAATGATGATGCAGTAATTACCTAAATAATGAAATAATAAAATAATTGACATTATATATATCCAAATAAATGTAATTTGACACTTTTGATGAATTAGAATAATTTTATAGGTTAATATGACATTTTAGTATTTAACATATGAATTATTTCAAAGTAATAATGTTTTTAGGACTTACAAAAATCATTTATTATATAATGTAAAAATTGACATATTTGATTTTTTGAAACAAATATTATATTATAAGTTGATATAATATTCCTAAAAATAAAAGGTTTAGAAAAAGTTACATAATAATTTTATATATTACATTAATTAACCTATTGGTGTTATCCTATCAGTTTATTGTTTGTTTATTAACCATATAAAATAAAAATACAAAGATACATGGTCAATGTCAATCTAATTAACTAAGAGTTAAATCTAAAAGATAAGGTTAATAATGTGGGAAAAACATATAAAAACCTATTGGTTGAAATTTTTTAGACCTATACATATTTTATCCTTGAAATATATCATTTTTTAGCCATTAGAAACCAAAAATTATTTTATAATAAAATATTATTTAAATCTTTTCCTATGGTGCCCCTCACCCATCTTATAAAAGAGAACTTCCCATTCTCGTAATTTAACTCTTCCAAAGCCTTTTGGATAATCCATACCCTATCAAAATATCTTCCCATACTTCCTCCATTAATATTAGAGGCCTTATTTTAGTCATAATTCAAACCTGAGGAGCCCTTTTGATTAAATCAGAAGGAAAAACCCAAAGAAGATGTAAATATTTAATCACCACTTTCAAGTTCTTTTCTTTTTCAACTTCCTATTTCTTTCATTTTTCCATTATAAAATAATAACTCTAGTATCTTCTATATACTATAATGTTATTATAAAAATGGTAAAACCATATTCATTATTCTATCCATCCTATAAATGATAATGTCACCATACGTGAGTACGTACATATTACCATCTCCACGTCGTGGTGTTTTTTTTATTCAAATAATTCATCATTTGGAAGGTATAATAATGAGTATAAGTGAATTAAAAAATAAATATAACATGATAATGATTCTGTATATATGATATACCATCAAATTATATATGATTTAATATCAGAAGAATGATATTGTCGCTCATGCGTACGTACAGATTACCTTCTCCACGAACGTGATAAGATTCATTCCCCATCATAATAATTCAAGAATAATTTTCGTTTTAGTATTAAAAATAATTTTTATGAACATAATATCAATATGTATATGAATCCAATACATCATATCTATAACAAACATGGCTAATGAAACTGAGCATATAAAGGAAATAGAATTAGTTAACAACTGAAAAGATGATACCACTAAAATATCATTAAAAATAAATATTAGAAATAATATGTGATATCATATTAATGTATATGGTTATTGTATAATTTAATAACAATTATTTCCACATTATACAAAAGGTTTACCTACCCTAGACCAAGGAAAAGTAGAAGGTAAGGGTTAATTTTACAATCTCTTTATTATCCGAGCTTGTTTTTACGTAAGTATCTACGAGGAATTATTTATCATCTAAATCTATGTTTCTTAAAAATGAATTCCAAAAAAATTTAAATATTTACTAGACTATGTGTTGAATTCATTTATACTGTTTTTTGACTTTTTATAAAATGGGCTGAAAGGAATCTTTCTGTCATTTTCCAAACAAGGTACCATGTGGCCTTTTTGAAAAAATTAAGGTAAGAATGTTTTTTTAACTTATACGGTGGGTGCTATTATTTTCTACATTATAACGTTGTCAAATATTACCTCACGTGAAAATACAAATATTTTAAAAATAAATTTTTTCTTTTATAATTATATGTCTTTTAAATTATTTCAAAATAGAAACAGACATTTCACTATTTTTTTTGATTTCATCTATGATAACATCCTTTGAAGGATTGTGAGTCTATATGAAGTTGATTTATTATGATACAATTACATATTTTATTGAATGTTTTGTGATATGTTTGTCTATGTATGTGTCATTATTTTTACCATTCATGATTTATGGATATAGTATTGACATTTCGTATGCTAGTTTTAATATGAATGTTTATGTTATGTATAAAAATTTGCATATGAGAAATGCATTTGACTTAGTAAGTGGAGGGTGGAGCCCAAAATAGCTCATCGATGTATTGGTAGGTCTCATGAAACAATCTAGTGTATGGGAACAAGGCCTTGACAAAAATTTATTTGTAGTCTTGGATCAAGGCCTTGACTATGTGGTTATGATGTCTGGAATTTTTCTTTACATCATTATGAAAGTTGGTATCGATATTTCATGTGATTATTCGACATGTAGATTATCCATGTGAATAAGTAAATAAAATTATTTTATTTTATCTTTTCCATATTATGTTGATGTTGATGTTTAGAAGGCTATTGTTTTGGTCTTATATTGCCTTAAATTATTATGATTATTTATGAAAGTTTTTGATTTATTATTATCCATACTGAGCATCTGAGCTCACCCCTTTCTACGTTTTAATTTTTTTTCCAGGATGCGAAGAAGTATATTATGACCAACCTATTGGGATATTCTAAGGGATATGAGTGTGTCCAATGGAGACTACGTTTTTTTAGTTTTTCATTTTATAATGTAATGTTAAAATTATGAATGTATCTAGTATTTACAATGCTAATAAACTAATCGATCATTTGAAACTTGATATTTTGTGATCATTCCAATGTTATGTAAAAATGCATCGACTCTGGGTAACTGGGGTTGGGGAATTATTTTGGTGTCATAAAAAGTTTAGTACAAATCTTGGAATCTATATTTAGAAAAAATCTGATTAGATAACATTACCCTAAAATAGACTTTGAGGATTAGTATAGAAGAATTTCTTAGAATTTTGGTACTGTAGAGATTTTTTGAGTTTTTCAAGAAATACATACCTGTCTAGATATGAGCAGTTAGAGGCAGCTTTGGAACAGATGTACCTTGGGGTAAAAACTGAAAACACCGCTTTGAGCTAGACTCGGACGAGAATGGGTGCACGAAAACAGGCCTTGTTGCACTTTTGGTTACAACACTCCCAGAGGATATGCTTAAGATAATTCTCATTTTCTTTAAAAAAAACATTATGATGGGTTTATGAGTATATAATTTATCATAGAAAACATTTTTATTATAATGGATTATATCCATAAACTATTCAATTTATGTTAAGTGTTTGGAAAGTTTGGATTTATATATTTAGGTTTATACTCTAATATAGTTTATTTCATTATTTAGAAATGGCGCCTAGTGGAAGGAATGGAAACTGTATGAATGCACATAATTCGTGTAGGGATTTACCTCCTACTCTAGATAATTATAGTGGAGATTTTGATGCAACTGGTGATGATTAGCTTATCAACATAATAGTAAAATCACTCAAGTTAATAATAATAACCTTACCTATATAAAGAACCTTGATCCACAACACGAGGGATCAATGTTAGACCGCTGCATGAGGAAACAACCACCAACATTCAATGGGAGTAAAAATCCATTAGTAGAGGGGCAATGGATAAATTCCATAGAGAAAATATATCATGCTTTTGGGAGTAGTGAAAGGGAAAAAGTTGTCATGGCAGCATATCGCCTCACGGAAGATGCAGATCAATTTAGTAATTGATTTAAAACTCAAAAAAGATGATAAATAATCAAGTATGTAATGGAGGGAGATTAAAGATATTTTAATAGTAAAATACTTTCCTCATGAAAATTGAGTGGATATGGAAAGACAAATTTTGAGTCTAAGAAAAAAGAGGACGAGAATGTCGCAAAATATGCGGGTAACCATACAAGGATAGAAATGCATACAACAGATTCTATATGTAACCCAAGGAGTATGATTGATTGATTATTTGATGGGTTAAAACCATTTCCTCTTCAATTATTATTCTCACAATCCTTCTAATCATAAAAATATATTATCTCATGTGATATCAAGATTAGAAAATTATTAACTATGTCTTATGACTTTAAGGAAAAAGAGGATAAGATGAGATCTATACAACACTCTGGAAATGGAAAATAAGGGGAAGAAAGGAACTGTTGAATATCCATCAAGCAGTTAATGTGGGAAAAACACCTTGGTACATTCCAGATGGGAATGAAAGTCTGTTACAGGTAGGGTGAAAAGGGCCACAAAACTCGTGATTTCAAGGGGAAGAGAGATGACTTCAATGTTGAATATTGCAATTGTAGAGTAAATGGGTATTATGTAAATGAATGTCTTAAGATCCATGGGAACGTACCTCATAAAAGGCCAATTGAGCAAGGCCAAGCTAATTCTATCAATAATGCTAAGGTTGAAGCCCTGAAATATGTAGTGCTAGGTAATTTAATGGTTTCCTCAAGATTAGAAAATTATTATTTTGATTCTGGATCATCACATAGTTTCATATCTTCCCAATTTATTAAGAAAATTATATATTTTCAATTTGACATAGTAAGGGAGTTGTCAGTAAAAACTCCTAAGGGAAGTATCATCGCTAAAAATTATGGTGAATCAGTTCCCATTAGTGCATATAAATGTTCTTTATCTACTGATGTCATCATCATACCCATGATTGAATTTGATATAATCCTCAAATGGATTGTATTTTTACCATGATGGAAAATTTATTATAAAAAGAACGAGGTTACCATTTTCGATGATGATAAGAAGTACCATATCTTTAGAGCAGAAACGTCACCACCTAATTCTTATCTTGATCCACCCCCATTTCTGCTACTAAGTTCAATTATTGGAGAAGAAGAGAATGAAATAACAATTTGTGAGGAATAGAATGTTCGAATAGATGAAGTTTTTATTGAGCAAGAATATGTTGATGTGTTTCCAGAGGATTTACCTGAACATCCTCTAGAATGAGAAATTTACTTATCCATTGATTGAATTTTTGTTCAAGGCCCATATCAATGATCTCAAATAGAATGACCACTGTGGAATTAGTGGAACTAAAGAAACCACTAGAGGAATTTAGTAATAAGAGATTTATTAACCCTAGGTTTTCTCCATTGGGAGACCCTGCCCTTTTGGTTACAAAGAAAGATAGATCTATGAGGATGTGCATTGACTATAGGGATATCAATGCTATTACAATAAGGAACAAGTATCCCCTACCTCGCAATGATGATTTATCCAACCAACTTCATGGAGCTCAATATTTTTCAAAGATTGACCTTCGATCTGGATATCATCAGTTGTGTGTGAAGAACGAAGAAATTCCGAAAACAATATTTTGAACCAGGTACGGGCATTACGAGTTTATAGTAATGCCATTTGAGATGACAAATGCACCCTAGGATTTCATGGGTCTAATGAACATAGTGTTCAAGGAATATCTTGATGACTTTGTAGTGGTATTTTTTAAAGATATCCTAGTATATTCTAAAATCTATGAAGACCATGAAAATCACTTGCTCACCATTCTGAAAACCCTCAAAAGAAAGGAATTATACTGGATGTTTAGCAGGTGTGAATTCTGGATTCAAGATATTTCTTTTCTTGGCCATATTGTCTCTATGTATGGTATATTAGTTGATATTTCAAAGACCAAGGCAATCCATGAATGTCCACCACCGGAGAGTATAACTGAGGTAAGCAATTTTATTGGTTTATCAGGTTATTATTGGCATTTTTTGGAAAAAGTTTCCTGATTGGCTAACCCATAAACAAAGCTCACTCATAAAGGGGTGAAATTTATTTGGACAAAAGAGTGTGAATAATGTTTCAAAGGAGTGAAGAGAAGATCAGTAAATGATGCTATATAGACTCTACCATCAGGGAATTATGGGTTTGTTATTTATAGTGATGCTTCAAAGGTAGGACTTGGTTGCGTCCTTATGTAGAATGATTGATTTATTGCTTATGCAACAAAAAAACTAATAAATAAAGAGAAAAACTATCCTAAACACGATCATGAGTTTGTAGTTGTATTCTTTTCTCTGAAAATATGAAGACAAAATCTATATGGTAAAAAATGGGATATTTATACTGATCACAATATTTTTAAGTATATTTTCTCACAAAAAGAACTAAATATGAAGAAAAGTTGATTGCTGGAACTACTCATGGAATATGATTTCTCAATACACTTCCACCTAGGGAAGGAAAATAAGGTGAAAGTTACTTTGAGATGGAAGGATCATGGATTTCTGAACAAGATGAGAGTTGGAAGGGATCCTATTTTCATGGATATAGTGAAAATGGATACGGGAATAATCATGTAATGTGAAACAATAATTCTGTTTCAAATGGTTTCCAAACTATATTTACTAGAAAGGATAAGAAGTTTTCAGAAGGATGACGAAGAGTTTCATAAGAATATTAAAGCTATAAATGATGGTAGATTGAGTGAATTCATATATGAAGATGATATTTTGAAATTTGGGAAATGAATTTGTGTTCTTGATATACCAGATCTAAAACGGTAATATTTAGTTGATGTTAATAGCTCCAATTTCTCTATACAACCTGGTATCACTAAGATTTATAGAGATTTGAAAGAATATTTTTGGTTGGACAACATGAAGATGGAGATTCTTTATTTTTTTTCAAGATGTATGGTTTGTCAACAAGTGAAATCTATAATGCAATGACCTGGAAGAGTCATGAAACCTCTTCCAATACTTGAGTGGAAATTGGAAAATATTATGATGGACTTTGTCATGGGGCTACCAAAGACTCCCAGAAAGAATGATGAAATATGGGTCATTGTTGATTGTCTTCCCATGTCAGCACATCTTCATGCAATAAGAGTAGATTTAACACTTGATCATCTTATAAGACTATATATTAATGAAGTTGTAAGACTTTATGGAGTACCCTTATCGATTTTTTCTAACCTTGATACCCGTTTTACGTCATGATTCTAGAAAAGGCTTCCAAAATCTCTGGATACTGAAATTCGTTTGAGCACTCTATACCACCCTCAAAGTTATGGACAATCAGAACGGTCTATTCATACCTTAAAAGACTTTTTGAGATCTTGATCACTTGACTTTCAAGGTATGTGGGACCAATATTTTACTCTTGTATAATTTTCCTATAGAAATAGATTCCATTCAAGTATTTAGATGGATCATAGGTATCGTTATATGGAAAGGGATATCACACACTAACATGTTGGGATGATGTTGGTGAAATAAAACTTATAGTCCCAGAACTTGTTGAGGAAAGAATGGAAAATGTGAAGGTTATCCAAACCCACATCAAAGAAGTCCAAAGTAGGCAAATGATCTATGTTAATAACTGAAGGATGGATTGGGAATTTCAGGTAGGAGATCATTTTTTCATGAAGGTATCCCCATGTAAGGGTGTTATACATTTCGGTAAGAAGGGTAAATTGGGTCCTAGGTAAATGGGACCGTTCTAAATTCTAGAATGGATTGGTGTTTTAGATTATCATTTCGTAATGCATCCATGCCTTTCTAAAGTTCATGATGTCTTCCACGTATTGCGGTTGAGAAAATACATGCCTGACCCAATGCATGTACTCATCTTTGAGGAAATTGAACTAGATCCTGACATTTCTTATTGTGAAGAGCCAGTAAAAATTCTTGATACAGGAGAACAAGTGCTGAGAAACCATACAACTTGTCTGGTAAAATTCCTATCACTAGTGGAAAATGGGTTTATACCAACGCATGCATGCCCAAAGTTTATAAGAACTGTCGGGAAATTGCGGTTTATTCCTATGGTTTTTCTAAAATCATCAGTATACATTACCGATTTATGATTTTTATTGGGAACCCTTTAGAGTATTCAACCCCCACGTGAACCCTCCCCGACCTTGGCCTATTGGCCCTCTCCACCCCTTCCCGACCTCGACCTCCTCAACCTACAGACCTCCGGCTCCTCCTCCTAACCCCCAACCCCTCTCGTCTCCCTTTCATTTGGCAACATTCAACCCTCCCCTATTGGCTCCCTCTCTGACGATGACGTCCCCCTCCCCTCCCGGCTCCTGGATCTCAATCCTCCGATGATGTTCCCCCCTCCGATGACGTCCCATGTCTCCCTCTTGAGTCGCACGCGACACCCCCCATGACCGAACACTCCACACGACGCCCCCCCCCCTCTCGTCTCCATCTCCTCCACCATTTCTCCCAAATTTCTTGAGGGTTATTGATCGGTACGTCCAATTAAGAATTATTATTCTTCAATTCGCCAATTTCATAGAGTTTTCCTCTCTCCCGTTTCCCGGTTTCATTCAGGTGAACCCTAGGGGTTTGAAGGTTTCCTGATTCTAACTTTGATCCTTGTTTGTAGGGGGTATCCTGGTTCTCTCATGTCGCCTGGGGAATTTTCTGGAATCTGATGCTAAAGGCAAAGTGGTTTGGATAGTATGGGTTCATCTGCCACCATTTGAGGTTGTTTTATTCTTCTCTCTTTGTCTGGAGCAATTTAATTTGTTTCTTTTAGTGATTTATGTGTCAATGAAAACTCTATATTAGGTATGAATTGCATGAATAAGACTAATTTATATCCTGCATATGTATTTGTGTGTGTTTGTAGCTCATATCATGTTATATATTCCAGAATAATACTTTTGTATAATCATCTCATGTTTTTTTATTGATGGGTGAGTGGAGATAAGTTTAGAAACATGATATTGTACGATGGTTATATGGGTATAATTGATTTTTTTATTATGTTTTGGTATGTGCTATTATATTTTTCTAACATGGCCTACGGTATGTTTGATTCTTCTTTCATTGAATCTTATTTTTATGATTAATTTTTTAATTTTGAATTGATCTTAATTATGTTAATCTCATTTGGCTTATTTATCTTTTTTTACTTCTATTTATTTGATGTTTCATGGATGTCTAATGTATGGGTGTCCCATTCAAGATTCTCAATAATGGATTCAACGCCACACATTCATGAGGATGAAACAAACCAATTTAAATGAAACCATCATGAACTCATTCAAACTAAATTGAATGGAATAAGACATAATATAAGTAGGAAAAATCAAAATAATCTGAATTGTATTAACCTATGAAGAGTAAAATTGAATATTCCTAAATGATTCTACAATAAATTAAATTAGAGTATACCAATCAAATAAATTAAAATTAATCAGATGTAAAACAAATCATATCATGTTGTATCAAAACGAATCATACATAATCAGTGACATGCCTCAATTAAGATGACATCAAACATAAAAAACCAAGATGATGTATAGGAAACCAAACCAAATAAGATTAGGAAGAGTAAACCCAAAATGAGTTGAACTAAATAAAGTGGAACCATAAAAACCCACAAATGATTTATCAAATTGTAAAAAATATAATGAATTAAAACCTATATAACCGCAACTGACATGAAATAAATTGAACTAAAAAAAATTATATGAACCAAATGTAGTGAAACTAAATTTATTAGAACCCCATCATGAATTGATAAATTTCATACCCTTTCAATAAGAGAGTCATCTCCATTTTCAATAATTGGCCCAGTCAGTGAAAGATAATGTGTGAAATAGAAATAGTCAGATCATCTCACCAGATCAACAACCTCATCAGGGCCTAATGGTGTGTACTCAGATCGAGAGATTTATAATAGCCTGGGGTGAAACAAGGCACCAGGGATTATGATGGTGTTGTGATAACTGTATCAATGGAGGTGATCCCATATCTATCCAAATAAAAACTGTAAAGGACTAATGAGTCTATAAGTGATATTTTCCTATTGAATATGGCTAAAGAGATTCCAGAGGCCTATAAGGGTCAATAAGACTATAATAGGAGGCTGAATCTCTACCACTCAATCTTCTATTACAAAAGTGCCAACTTCGATTCCAAAACACGCATCCCCTACTAAAAAAACCACCCATTCAAAAATATTTCCATGAAACCATCAATCCTAAGGATTATATATATTTACAGCCTCACCCAATAACGCCTTGTGGTGTATTCTCCTAGTTCTATGATTTCCAAATATGAACTGACACTATTATAGACCTTCTGGGAAGGGAACTATTGAGCGTGTATAGCGGTCGGCCGAGCTCTACTACGATAGAGTAAAATATTGATCCAATATTTAAAAGAGATGAGCGATCATATAAAAATCTCATTTCTTAACTTTTCATTCATGATATTGAGAATATACCTCACGAAAAAAAGAGTCTATGAGGGGTTATCCTAGATATCCATGACAGGAAGAAATTTGTCTCACATTTCCCCAAGGGGGTATCCTTCATATTGAATAGAAATCCTAGAGGCTAATTCCAACTTCATTGTGGGACAAATGGAATGAGTTGGTTCCAAGGAACCAATCGATAATCAGTTCTATTAGAATATTAAAATGGTGGTATATGATATACTAATAAACCCATACTGGTTCATAAAGATGGATAACATGTAGCTGGTCGGAAAAATATAAGCAGCTTTACCTAACCATGAATAGACATGCTTATTAATCAGAGATGTGCCCATGCGATTCACAAGACAGCATGAAAACCGTGGTGAAAAGTCTACCTTATCACATAACATCTGGTTGGCATGTCACATTCATCCTAAAAAAGGTTTTAAACACGACCATTTGACTCTGTGTCACAATACTTGACTCCATGGAAATACTAAAGGGTTTTACAATATAATGATCTTGCATCAGCACAAGACCCTCCATTGGTGATGAGAAATAGTACCAACAGGTAGAGATATTATCTTTGATAAAACTCTTACGATGTTGTAAGACCCCTTTCCTTTCTCAAATAAAGAATTAAATAAATGTGGAAATGGTGGATGATTTTGTGGAGTGTGATACATTGGATATTACCCACATTGTTAGTCAATACCCCATTGATTGAACAAATTATAATAACTGGGGTGTAGGTGGACGATTATTGTGGTCAATGATCATTATGTGACACCCCATGAATAAACCATTACTAGATCATAAAAAATGCATAACAAAAATTCCCAAAATCAAATCCATCCTGAATCTACAAGATACACACCATAAAAGTCGGTTTATAAATATGGTTTTGAGGCCCCTATACCCCCTAGCACAAAAAATGTATTCTATGAACTTGCACATAAAGGCATCCAAAACTGGTCACATACGTTGCATATTTCTCTTAGCGGCCAATCTCGTGATCACAATGATTACCCACTAGGTAAAAAATAGGGAACAACCTAAGGGGTCATGAGGCATGCATAAGAACTTCAGTGATAACTTGATGTATTGTGAAGGATTTCTGGCGTGACATCCATGTCATGTGAAGGAGGTCCTGAATATCTAATGAATCATTTGGATCCTTAACAAGAAAATACTAGAAAATTTAAGGAATATATGTAATAAATGATGGAATAAAGATTAAAATACATGATACATATTTAAAAAAACAAATAAAATGATCCTCATAAACATCACACGACTCACCCAGATCATGTGAAAGCATCAGGACATGTCACCAAAATCAAGCGACCCTCCCGAGATATGCCATTTGGATCATGCGATGTCCTCCAGACATTTCTATAAAGTCTCATGACACCCCTCAGACAGGCCACCTAATTATTTTGAATCCCTATCAGCTCTCCATATATATATTACAATTTACACATATAGGCCACCAAAATTATGCAACAACTGCATTGTCTATTAGTTAGGTCTCATGAAGTCCTCCACACTTAACCACCAGATCATTTGACATCATGTTAGAATATCATGATGTTTTCATGATGAGAAAAGGTCAAGCACCTAGATTTCACTAGCTCATTTTCTTTAACACAGTCTTGAGGATGAATTTTCAAGTTCTATCCACATGAATTAGGTATGAAAATTCATCACATGGTATATGATAATCCATTGATAGATGATTTAGGTCCAACAACAGTGAGAGGTACAATTAATATTGATTCATCATTATATAGTGTTTTATTTGAATGTATTTCCACCAATTATATTATTTAGACCTATATTGTGTACATGATAAATAATTTTATTGATTTCATGCATTTTGTGATTTAAATTGCAATGCCTTTATATAAAAGTAGAGAGAAAGTTCTCAAATTCCCCTCTTATGATTTTCCTTATATGATATCATTCATTTCAATGTATTTTTTACTCTAGATATGGAACCAATGGATATAATTATTAATATGGATTGATTGATTATTATTAATTCCATGATCGACTAGAACCCAAATGAATGAAATTGTCCATGATAATATAAACAAAAACAAGACAAACTAAATCTAATGGAAACTTCCCAAACAGACTTGTATTGAAAAAAAATAAACTAAGATAAAACTCGAGCAAAACTAATTATATACCATTTATAGGAAGATAAATTGTTAATTAATAGGAATGTACTTTTTGATAGTATCATTTTGAAACATGGATTTGTTCCCCATTGCTTGCAGGAACATGATTTGACCCATGTGGCATTGGGGTTATTATATGTTGGGCGGTGACATGTATAGTCATAAGAGATAGGTATGTTTTAGTTTAATTTTTATTTTATTTTCTTTATCGCATTGTCCAATTAAGTCTTTTTTAGGTTTCTATCGACAGGGAGTAGTTATATTCTATGAAGGAGTCCAAAAGGTGTTTAGATTGTTTCAGTCCGCTGACTTTGATCCGAGGTAAGATTCTATGATTATTACTTGTCTCACACCTCATATATTTTAGGGATTTCAATGTTTTTGACTCCATATTATGTTTTTGGTAGGGCGTTGGATCATTTTGTGTTGGTTCGGGTGGATTTGGTTCTCCACTACCAATCGAGGTAAGATTTTAATGAAGTTGGTTGGTTTTTCACTGGTTATGTGGGGTCCTTTATGTGTTTTAAGGTTCTTAATATTTTTTTTATAGTGCATTGATCCCAACTAGTTTGTTTCGAGTAACCAAGTCAAGGGTGACTCGCCTGTGTGTGCATAGATAAGTAAGTATATGTATATGGGTTCCCCTGTTACGTATATAGTCAACCATGGAAATGATTATACACATATGGGGCTAGGTTTTCCCTTGTATATATATAAAAAAAGCATAGGCATGTGATTGGAGACTGGTATATACATATAAGCATATGTGTAAGGATCCCCTTTCACATGTTCATGGCCATGCATGTGTGTGAATAGGGGCTAGGTGTCCTTGCATGTGTGTGAAGGTGAATATACACAGTGGGGGAGCAACAACATTTAGTTAGAAAGCTCCAAGAGCCGAAGTGGACAGCTTGGTTCCATCTGGAGGTAGAGTCCCACTCATTTCCTCTTTAATTTAAGAATTATTTAAATTGAATTTAGCTTCTTTCTTAATTCTGCTTAATTATATTGAATTTTTTATCTTGAATAAGTTTTCGTTAATATAATTGTAACATTTGATAAATAAATTCATGTTTTTATTATAAAACCACTTTTAAAAACAACGAATATAAAATATATATCTTTATCATACCACAATCCTGAATTAAGAGTCTGTTTTTTATAACATAATATCGGTTTCTATAATGTGAAGGACAAATACATAGAATTTATTTGGAATCCTGGTCAAAAGATGCTGCCCCACAGATGTTGCTGGACTGAGCCAACATGTCGAGGTCACGCCGCGGTGACGCCGTGATTTGGCTCTTCTCCAAGACGACACCTCACAGTAGTTTGAAGTATTGTTTGAATTCGATGTATGATACCTAGATAGAGTTTTAGATACATTAAACACCCATAGTTAATGGGGAGGGAGGCGACGACCGGATTGTTTCCCCGCTTCCTCCCACTCCCTTCGCTCCTGGCTGGAAGATGCTTCCTCGCAGAAGTCGCTGGACCGGGCCAACATGCCGCGGTCATGTTGCGGTCATGCCGCCGTCACGGCGGGGTCACGCCGCGGTCACGCCGCGGTCAAGCTGCAGTCACTTCGAGGTCACGCCGTGGTCACACTGCGGTCATGCCGCAGTCACTCTGTGATCCCGCCACGGTCATGCTGTGATTTGGCCCTTCTCCAAGACGACACCCCGCGGCGGTTCGTAGTCCTGTCAGAATTCAATGAATGATACCTAGATAGATCTTTAGATACATTACCCACCCATAGTTAATGAGGAGGGAGGCGATGAACAGAATGTTGCCCGGCTTCCTCCTGCTCCATTCGCTCCTGGCTAGAAGATGCTGCCCTACAGATGTCGCTGGATCGGGCCAACATGTCGTAGTCATGCCGCGATCACGCCGCGGTGACGCTGCTATAATGCTGTGATTTGGCCCTGCTATAGGAAAATAACCCGTGGTGGTTCACAGTCCTGTCAAAATTCGATGTATGATACCTAGATAGAGTTTTAGATACATTACCCACCCTCCTTCCTGGACACCAGACAGCCCCCCCCCCCGGACCCTAGACAGCCCCCCCCAACCATACTCCCGGGACCCCAGATCCCAATCTATGCTCTTTTCAAGATTCACACTAAATCCCAACAGAAAAGGGGGCTTTACCACTTCAGAAGAAGATGAGAGAAGAGTGAAAAACCTAATAAAAAAGAAGAAGCAAGAAGAGGATTAGACTCACCCGGATCTTCAATCCGCACTTGACGACACCCAAAATGCCCAAGTGGCGTGTACAAGTCAACCCTGCCACAAGCCGAGGCACGGTGTGGCTGGTACCTCCCAAAGTGTCTCACTTTTATTTGAAATGGAAAACATTTTAAATGAAAACAACAACTAACATATGGAAAACTGACCAAATGGATTCAGATTGTGTTGACACCCCACCCCCGTTGATAGCTCCTCACCCCTGGACACCCCCACCCCCATGGACAACCCCTCACCCCTGGACACCCTACCCCCAGGACACCCCAACCCCTTGTATGTCATATTATATATGTGTTATATATAATTCAGAATTCTATATGATACATAATTCATTTTGTATGTGTTATTGATTCTTTATTCAGAATTCATTACATAATTCATTCTACATGTACTCAATTTAGAATTCAATTATGAATTCTATATTGCATTGGGTAATTGGGTTCATATACATGGTTATAAAAACAGTTCACAAGTTCTTTATTTTTCAAACCGATTTCAGTTTTCCTACAACCATGCTCTAAAATCATTTAGAGCGGTTCACAAGTTACAAAAATAGTTCACAAATTCCTAATTTTCTAAACATATTTCAGATTTTCGGTTTTTTGTAAAGAAATTCCAGATTTTGACAACCCAACACATTGATGAATTCACAGCTTATCCATTTTAACATCTCTTTCTAAATACATGCTTCCATTTTAGACATCACTCCCCCAAAAGGTTAGACACATATAAAACTCTAAACGCACCTATCATTTCCAAAACCACACAATAGATGTATTGTGAAACTTTAAGAACCCACACTATGTGCTAACCTCAGTCAGTCTATCCTCTTTTGACTCAATCTCTGAGCACCCATCTCCATTCGTTGACCTGTTTCCACACCAATTCATTTCAATTCCTTCACTACCAAATGAATTACACAACCACCCAAACCCACCAACTGAAATCTATACCTGACCCTAGTGTAGTTCAAGAGTCAAATCCACTACTAACTCAAAACCACAATTGTTTCCTACTACAGGAAAGAAATCACCTCAGATACCCACACCTCATATTTCTATCAGAAAAAAACCGAATCCCATTCCCACAATTGGATCAATCATTTACCCTAAATGATTTTCTATTTAAACACCCAATGAAAACCAATTTCACACATCGAGGATTCCTCACTAGAATCACAATGCCACCGCATCCAATCCAATCACAATGCCACCCCAACCAATCCAAATCCAGTTCCACAAACCTATGAGCCTTCTAGAACAAGGATTATATCTTTGCATAAAATACAACACTCCCCACCATATAAGTTTCATCATCATAAACACACCCAAAAAACCTCAACCACTTTGTCGAACTCTGTGAGTGCCTCAACACATTACTATGTTAAATCCACTCTATAATAAGTGGTCATTCAACTAGAGTGGTGTTTCAATCATCCAAATCTACCATTATATAACTAATCACATATAAATATAGTCAAAAAAATGATACAACTAGATCAAAACATAGTTATAATTCCTAATCTATGATATCAAATGTGTCTCATCCTTGGACTAGAGTCCTGAACAGAAACATACTCAAACCTCACGACCAAATTCCAACTAAACATGGGATGATCTAGCCTTCAAACCTCTATCCAAATATTTGATCTAGAATCATAGATAAACTCACATAAAACAAATAACATACCCTCTCCATGGTCCCTGGGATATTGTCCTCTAAAAACAACCACTATTGGCTCTCTTTGACCCACCTTAGTGCCAAACCAAAACACGGGGCTCCCATTGTCCACAATGTGACAATATAAATTGATTTCCAACTATAACGTCCTGAAATGCACCCAAAATCATGGCCCAAGTCATTAAAAAACCTCAAATGGGAAAAATTCCACATTAAGAACATACACCCTATGAGGGGAACCTCTAGTACATCTAAAGCACAAGACAAACCCAGTGCAGAAATTTCACAAATGTCCCTAAATTGCCTCCAACTGATCATCAATCAACAATGTCTCCAACTGATAATCTATCAACAATGCACCCAGTGGGGTATATAAATGAAATGAATATCCAATGAATTATCAATGGTCCTGATGATAATAATAAAAGTTTTACCTTACAAGGTCTCTATAGTACAAGATGGACCACTCCCCATGGGCATTAAGAATTAACAGCTATAGAAAACACTGGTCACTCAAGTAGTAACAGGCCCACTATCGAATCCTCATGAGTCCCTTTGATGCATATATATATCTTAAGGAAATACAACCATAACTTCTATGCCACAAAATCATCCCATCCTAATAGTTCCAATAGTTCCATTGCTAAAAAAAGGAGGTAATCCTCAACTATTATAACCTTGAGAAATAGGTACCAACATGCCAGGATAAAACAAGATCTCTTCATATATACTACTTGATTATAATTTTTAGGATCTATATGAAAGAGAATTGAAAAAACTTTCTTAGATTTTACAATCCATTCCAACTAATGATCTCATAACCCTCACACATGATTTTCATCTCACAACCCAACCTGCTGGAGGATTCTAAATCAAATCCTTGATGAAATCCTGATAAAGAATTATCTTAGTCCAAAACACCATAAATACCACCTTCAAACACAGAAAGTATTCCACCATGGAAATTTATATGAAAAACTGATCAAAATTGGATACTCATAAGTCGAATTCAGACTTCAGGGTTAAAATAGGGTAAAACAACAAAAAGAAAAAAGTACCCAACCAGTACATTAGGTACATGATATGTAACCCAAAATGTACCCCCATTCCATGGGTCATAGACTGGTCAGTTTGTACTTTTCCAAAGTACACATCATGTGTTCCAGTGTATGATTTTTACCCCCACCTGGGTATAATCACATACAAGGCCCCACTTAGCATAATAAATTCACTACTACATGGAATGTATCCCCCCATAAACAATATTTACCCCACATATGGTTCTTATGTATGTACCAGTCCATATAACCCCCCACATAAGGTCTACTAATGCTCAATGCTTATCCATGTACCTCACACTAGATACTGATTTATAAACTACATGGTCATCTGCCACTAGCACACCCCGAATCAACACTACATTGCGTGTAACCCACCCCCTTGTATAAATATTTTAGTTCCCAAAACCCATCTTTCCCAAGTACGAATAACACATGATGTGTGTTCTCAAAACTACACATCATGCACATGAGTTCTCTAAAACTAAACCCCACAAAAATATCCCAAAACACCAAATTTCTCCAATGTATCCATAGATTTAATACTGAATGGGTCACAAAAAACCCAAAAAATTCGATGAAAACGTAAAATTAACTACCATATGGGAATTGTTGGGGAGGTTGGGTGCTTGGGGGTGAGGTGGGGAGGAGGGGTCTGTGAAGGGGGGTTGGTGGGGAGGCGATGGGCTGAGCAGGGGGTGGGGGTGGGGTGTAGGCTGGTTAGGGGGGAGGGGTGTTGTGCAGCTGTGGGGGTGGCTATGTAGGTGGGGGGCATGGTAGATGGGGGAGGGGCTGGGAAAGGGGTTTGTGCAGGTGGGGGTGGTGGTTGTGCAGGTGGGTGTTGGGGACTGGGAAGGTGGGGGAGGAGGTGGGATGTGCATGGGGTTAGGCTAGGCAGGGGGAGGGGGGCTGGGTAGGGGGTCGTGCAGGTGGGGTGGTGGCAGTGCAGGTGGGGTAGTGGGGGGGGGGGGGGGTTGGGCCGGTTGATGAGTATGGAGATGAAATTGTGTTCCCTAAACCCAATTAGGGAACTGCAAAATGATTTCGTAGGACCCAAGTATATCAGATAAGGAACATTAGTGGAAGAATCTATAATTCTTGCCATGTCCTTACATTGACTATAAATGTTGTAGAAACCGTGGAGGACACATTTAGTGAGTCTAGTATGAGAAGGAAAATCCCCATGCATAATCCAACCAGGTACAATTACTATGGAATGAAAAAAATGATATATCCATCATAGATCAAGATTTATATGGAATTATGTTGAGAAACATCATACCCTTGTACTTGTATTTAATGATAAATGTTATCAATATTTGAAAATATTACATTGACTATGATTTTTGAATTTAATACCATTCCAATGTTTACACATTCACATATGTGATATGATGAGGAAAATATAGAACCTCACACAAAGATACTACAACTCTGTATCTAATGCAAGAAATTTCCATAAGTCCAATTGATGCTCAGGTACAATTATAATATCCCCTCCCTATTTGATCAACAAGAAAACATTTTGTTGGTTCTTGGTCAATCTTCCACATCAATATCTGAACCATTCATGGGGAAGGGATGTGGGTAAGCCTTCAAAAATGAGATGATTATTTCTATGTGTTTCTTGTGTGATTTTTGTGTGATTGTAGGTGATTGATGTGTGTTTTTGTGAGTTTTCTATGTGTGTAGTGTGTTTTGTGTGTTTGTAGGTTGCAGTGTTCCTAAACCCACAAAATGAGTGTTTTTTTGTGATTGTAGTGTACTTTTTTGAGATAGCACGTTTTTAACACAGATTGGAGCCTGGAATTGATTGTAGGCTGTATCATTTTAAATTAATGGGGGTCTAAGCCAACGGTTTCAAAACCGTTGGATTATACACATGTGTGCTGCTGCATTTTCCAATGGTTCAAAATTGTTGATGCATTTCCCAACGGTTCAAAACCGTTGGGTTATACCCCCCAATATGTTTATGCCAACGGTTCTAAAACCATTGGCATTCCACTTTGCGCTGATTTTTCCAACGGTTCAGCTGAACTGTTGTAATACACATGATCCAATTATATTGCAATGGATCTTTATGAATCGTGGGCAGTTGAAATCAAAATATCCTTTTCCCAACAGTTCAATGTAAACTGTTGGTATAAGTATTTCTTGACACCTCACACACCAACGGTTCCTAAAACAGTTGGGATAAGATTTCCCAATGGTTTGAGGGCCTTTCCCAATGGTTTAGAACTGTAGGGAAAACATGGATTCCTAGTAATGTATGGAGAAACCATAAGATGGAAGAGGAAACATGGGAAACAGAGGAACATATGATGAAGAACCACCCGAATGTTTTTGTGTGGTAGTATTATATAAATTCTGAGGATGAAATTATTTGATGGTGGGAAGAATGTAACACCCAACGCTACCAAGGTACATTTCCCTTTTAATAATGCAATAGCTTGCATTGTACACAACTTCATGATTCTAACTCACCGCGACCAATCAAACCAGCCGTTATGAATAATAATACCCACATTTTGAAATTTTATAAAATTTATATATCAAAATGGACTTCATTTTTGGATTCAAAATATTGAAATTATCTGGGGTGAATTTTTGGTATTTTAATGAAAACATTCAATTTTTGATGAATAGTGAAAACACTAGGTTATTGTTTAAAATGAAATTTTATTTAAATCATTAATTATTTTATATAAATTTATTTTATTTCAAAATAGATACATAATACCTATATATGTTCAATGTAATTCATTGGAGTCATTTTGTAATAATATTAGACATATAATTTTTTTTAACTTTTCACCGTCTTTTACCCACCTCCTAAGAGAATTTGAAAATTAACATAAAACATAATTTTACCACTTCTGTGAGTGGTTGTTTAAAAATCTAACAGACATAGTTGATATCATTATAAAAATGTTTCTCAATAAGATTAAAATAATTTTGGGTGAATATTAACTTTTACTTTTATTTAACACGGTTAAAAGTAAATAGGGAAATAAAGGGTAAAATGATATATTTATTATCCTAACACATGTCCTAATTCTATTGGATACGTGTAATTCGACCAAAAACAAACTTAGGAATAAAATATGATCCTTTAGGTCCACTTGGATTTGAATAGGACATTTATTATTATTTTAATTAAAGAAGAGTTATAAGAGTTAAAATCAATGTTTAATAACTAATCCATTTTTAATATAGGGTTATATATAAGATAAATTCAAATATAAATATTCAATAGATAGATAAAAATATTTACTACATAATTGTATTGTATTTATTATTTTTAGACATTAAATAATGTAATTCATTTATGAGAGAACGATGATGAAGAAATTACCTTAATAATGAAATATTAAAATAAATGATATTATAAATATCCAATTAAATGTAATTTGAGACTTTTGATTAAGTACCCTAATTTTATAGGTTCATGTGACATGTTTGGATTGAAAATATAAATTTATTTCGAAGTAATAATGTTGTTAGGACTTTAACAAATATAATTTATTAAATAATGTCAATATTGAAATAATTTTGTTTTTAAAACAAATATTACATTATTGGTTGATATAATATTCTTAAAAATCAAAGGATTAGAAAAATGGCCATAATAACATTATATATATAATTAATGAACCAATTAAGATTCTCATGGATGTTTATTGTTAGTTTATTAACCATATAATATAAAAATACCAATAGACATAGTAAATGTCAAACTAATTAACTAAGCATTAAATATAAAAGAAAAGGTTAATATGGTGACCCAAACCTATCTATGAACCTATTAGATGAGTGGTCTTCAAACTATACCCACCTTATACTTGAAATAAATAATTTTGGACACATTAGAAACCAATAATTATTTTATTATAAAATGATATTTTAATCTTTTCCTAAGGTGACCCTCACCCATCTTATAAAAGGGCACTTACCATTATCTTTATTTCACAACTCCAAATCCTATTGGATTGGGTAATCCATGAAACCATATCCTCCCAACATTACTACCTTCATACAAGATTCCTTCCTTTAGTCAGAAAGCCATCCTATGGAGCCCTTTTAATCAAATCAAATGTTAGAACCCGAAGAAGAGGTAAATATTTCATCACCACTTTCAAGTTATTTTCTTCATCCACTTCCTCTTTCTTTATTGTTTACATTATAAAATAGTAAATAAAGTATCTTTTATATAAAATTATGTTATTAAAAAAATTGTATATCTATATTAATTATTCTATCCATCCTATAAATTAAAAATTCACCATACGTGCATACGTACGGATTACCGTCTCCAAGTCGTGGTGTTGATTGTTATTCAAACACTTCATCATTTGGATGGGCATAATAATGAGTATAAATGAATTAAATAATAAATATAACATGATAATGATTCTTTATATATGATATACCATCCAATTATAAGTATAAGGTTGAATGATATATGTATAAAGAATAATGATATAACATGTTCAGAAAAATGCGATGAATAAAGGGAATACTACCTGAAGTGAAACCGTAACATAGAATTGTTAACAAGTGGGTAATATAAAGTAAAAATAAAACCATATATGATATTATTTATACGTATATTAATATTTTAAATATTTATAATAAACATATTGGTTTTATAAAATAATATTGTATGAGTACGAAGAGAGTTAAAACATGAGGTAAGGAGATTTCATCTCACTATATAATCATGTGTGATACATGCAATAATCACCACTCTTTCCTTCTATATGGTGTATATACAGCCCATTATTTTTTATCTGTATATTATATATGAATTTATGGGTATTAAATTATGTATTTTATGAATATTCATTTGTGGGGTTTATGTTTTAAGAGTTACCATACTGGTAAAAATTATTTGTCCTAGTTTCCAGTCTTCGAGACCCATTGTGTGTTACGTACCTAAACTCTTTTTTAATTTGAATAGAAATCAATTTTACATGTTAGATCATGAATCATATTTTTTTCAAGATATTTTATTATTATTTTAATTTCATTTTCTTACATTGAGTGCATTATCCCATGTTTCCACATTATAAGATTTTATTGAGACAATCTCATCAATGTTTTGAGATTGTTTATGTTTATGCTTCCTTTGATGAAATATTTTGATCACTCTCTCAAGATTGATCAGAAGTATACTTATCCACTATTTATTCAATATCCCCTCATCTGTTAGTACCACTTTTTCTTTTTTTCATACTTAATATATGGTTTTTATATAAAATCTAACTCTCTCTCTTTCTTCGGTTATAATTCTATTGTATTCAAAAACCAATGTTTTACAAATAAATTTTAAATTTTTTTACAAATGATACATTAATATAATTTTTAAAGACAAATAATTTTAAAAACATTTTGTTTTTTAATGCTTCCATTATAATATTTCAAATCTATTTTCCAAGAAATGGTTTTCAATAAGTTTGACGTAAAAAATGTCATTTTTAAAATAAGAAAGGATATTTACCTAAAGAAGTTTTTTAAAGATATTTCTTAATTATTTAACATATAAGAAAATATCCATTGGTTATACTGTTGATTTTATGGGGAAATTATTCAATATTTCTATTAAAATTCTTTCTCTTAATGAATTATATTTTGATAGAATTATGTTTATGAACCTCGTTTCTCTTTTACAGGTTATATTATTTTAAAACCTGCTTCTATTCATTGGTTATGTTTATCATGAAATGATTATGAAAAATTTATCCTTCCAGTAGTTATGATAGGATTACATGTTTATTATACCAAATTCATTTCATGTGTTATGTGATGAGTATTTATGTTCTTATGAAACATTTATGAATGATTTCACTATGACATTTATGGGACATATATCTGCATCCAACGCAATCTATTATGATTTATATGTCATTATATAGAATAAGATAGTATTGGGGATGAACATTGACTACTAAAATGGCCATGTGAGTGAACAATGACTACTAAGATGGTATGAGGTGTTAACTCATGCTACTAAGATGGCCATCATATTGAACGATGAAAACCAAGATGGTATGATGAATGAACCCATACAACCAATATGGTCTTGGAAGTGATGCCTCAGATACAATGGAAATCATATTAATTATTATGTTCTTTCCATAATTCTGTATTTTTTCCTATGTTATGATTTCATGTATTATGTTATTTTATTCATTATTATTCATGTATTATTAACTTCCAATATTTATTACATGATTCTTATTGTAATATTTGATATTCATGGTATGATGTTTTATTTTCATGATCAAGTTCTCATTCCCTTATTCCCATGTTTATGTTACATGTCTCCCATATTTACCCTTAAATATGAGATAACATATTTTGATGTTTCCTTTCCCCCATGATATGATGATATGTTTTATTTTTGAGGTGTTTAAGAAGTTTTCTAGTCATGAACAACCCACTGTAATATTATGTAGCTCATTTATGTACCAGTGTTTTGGATTTCACGCATCTAAAATAACATGAACAATTACTGTTTCTGGGAATATATATATATAATGATTAAGTATTTTGAAATAGTTATGTAATATTTACATATGAAAAGCGAGGTTCTAAGTATTTGGAATTATGAAAAATGTATAGTTAACCTTTAGAAGCTAGGATGAGAAAAGCATAGTGGTAACCCTAATGACATTTCTAAGGATAAGTATAATGATATAAAAGTGTATGAAAATGTACTAAAATTTTGGTGAAGGGTAGTGTGTGTGGTATCCTAGAAATAAACTAATAGTTGGTTAAAAGAAGTGTATTTATATACGGAATAGATTTATCTAGGGGTAACATCTCCGAAAATATGTTCTAGGCCAAACTCAGGGTAATCTGGTACACTATAGTGGGCTTAGCTGCACACCTAGTTTGACACTCCTGGGAGATATTATTTGGGATTACAAAACTATTCAAGAATCATTATGAAGTATTTAAATAAATATCAGATATTAATAAACTAGGATAAACATAATGTGTCATATATTAAAAACGTTTTCATAAGTTAGACATCTAATACATTAGTTTTCATGATTATGTGATTCACTTTATGTTAACCATTCCTTACTCTATGATTCTGGTTTTAGTCAATGGATGGAACCTGAAGGAACCACATTAACGGTGATTTAGATGGAAAATGAAACATTTTTCCTCATAAGAAATTAAATTTTATGGGGGTTGAAATTAAAAACCTCATTGTTATGCTCACATAACTTTCTCAATAAATGAATCATAGTAGACAACCAAATTAACTAAGAAGGGAACATAATTTTATTGAGTGTTTAATGAGGCAACATTAACCTTAATTTTGGGGGTCTTATGATATACATATTGTTGAAAAATGAGTCATTATAACTGAAAAAGATATTCTATATTCTTCAATGTTCGGAGCATGGAAAATTAATTCTAGCAATTTATCAGTTAGTATGTGAAGAAGATCATTGGTAGAATATAATAAAAAAATAGGAGGCAATAATATGGTATTGAATCTATGGATTGGGAAAAGTTCAAGGAAATATTTTTCAATAAGTTCTTTCCTTGAATTGTTCGTACCAATATAGAGAAAGAGTACATTTAGTTGAATAAATGGGATGAAGAATATCTTGGTACCTATGACGACAATTTTTCATGATTTGAATGGAAATATAAAAGAAATATCCTCCATCCCAAATTTAATTTTGATACATTTTTCAATTTCATAATTCCAGGTCCTATAAGGGTGTTGTCTATGAGATTCTTTAGTATCTATGAATAGATTATTCATTATTCAATACAGGCTATAGTAGAAGTAAGAGTCACATAATAATATCATGGTTCTGACAAGAAGAAGAAGATGAAGTTTAATGTAAAATATAAAACCCATGAATAAATTAAGTTGATATTTCCATCATACTCTATTTGTGGTAAAAATAATCGAGGAAATTGGTTAAGGGGTATAATAAATGACATATGTGTAAACAGGAAAGTCACTTGGAAATTGGTCACCGAAGTGATGGGAAATAGTTATCTTAAAATGCTCGTGGAGAAAAATCAAAACATAATGTACCTCCCCTGATTCAACACTACATGTGTATAAATAATGGGAATTATGAATAAAACTACCCAAATCCAAGGTCTGGTGATGATAATCAACGTTAGTACCCTCTTATGACAAGGGAAATGGGGAAATATCATGAAATCATAATTTATGATGAGGTGTGTGATAACAACATGATGAAAAGTACACTTACCATCCATTCAAGAACTTTTAATGTAATATTTTATTCTAGATCTCATGTTTATGATTCCTATCTAGTTGTGAAACCCCCAAATAGTATGATAATTGGATCTCATGTTTATGATTCCTCTCTAGTTGATGTTTGTGGGACTGTTCTTACTAAAAATAATTTCACTCAACCTTTGGTCTATTTTTGATGTCATCTTAGGAATAGATTAGAATCATCTATATAAATCTGATAGTAAATTTCAAGAACGTAAAGTTATGTTTGATATTTCATATAGTACCATGATCATCCCTCAATGTGTTGATAATAATGAACAACCGATTTATATTACATCCAGTGTATCAGTATTAATTCCCATTAAAAGGGATGTTTATCTCAAATGGTTTGGTAGAAGTTTGACATTGAGGTTATGTATACTATTTCAGTTTTTTTGGATGTTACTGTGGAATATTTTTATAGGCTTACCCCAAAAAATTGAGTTCTCAATATAACCTATATCTAATACACACTAATTTTAAATAATCTTTATAGAATGACCCCTATTGATTTGAATGAATTGATGATGCTAATCTAAGAAAAACATGATATGGGATTCGTTCTTCCATGTGTGCCACCATTGGGCGCCCAGTTCTTTTTGTGAAAAATTAATATGGATTAATGTGACTATGTATTAATTATCAGAAGTTGAACAAGATCACAATCATGAACAAGCATCGTCTTCCCAATATTGATGACTCGATTGATCAAATGCATGGATTCAATACTTTTCCATGATCGAACGTCATTCTAGATTTCGTCAAAAAGGATTAATAAAGATGATATACCAAATATGATATTACACACAAGTTTTAGTCACTATGAATATATTCTGATGCATTTTGGTCTTAATAATATGACTAATATTTTCATGGACTCAATTAATAGAATCTTTTGATATTACCTAGATATGTTTTGGTAGTCATTATAGAATATATTATATTATATTCTACGATAATGGATGAGAATATATATAACTTGAGAATTGTACTAAGGAACCTACATAAGGAGAAGATTTATTAAATGTATTTAATGTGTGAATTATGGCTGTAAAAAGTTTCATTTTTTGGTCACATAATATCGAGAGAAGTTACATTAGTAGATCCATTAATTACATATGCTATTGAATACTATCCCCAACAACCAAGGAGAATGTGATCCATAGATTTCTTGGTTTAGATGGATAATATCAATGGTTTGTGGAGAATGTAGTATGAATATCTAATCCTATTACCAAGTTAAATTGTAGTGGGGTAATATTCCTCTGTTAAGATGAATGGGTGAAATATTTCAGGGAACTAAAAAGAATTTTGGTCAGTGCACTTGTTATTATGTAATGTTTTAGTAGAAAAGGGTTTATATTATTTAGTGATGTATCCAAGAAGGGGTTAGGATGTATTCTTTTGTAGAATAACATGGTATAGATAATTCCTAATGATATTTGAATTTTATTGAGAAAAATTACAGAACTCATGATTTCGAGTAAGTAGTGCTAATTTTTGAATTAAAGATATGGATGAATTATCTTTATGGAGAAAAGTGTGATATATATACCAATAAGATATTCACCAAAAATTATTTGAATATGCACTTGAGAATATAGTTAGGGTTGATAAAATATTTTTCCTTCTAATACATCACCACCCCAGGAGAGTGGATAGGGTGGAAAATGTTTCATTTTGGAAGGATCATGCTAGCTTATTAATTATGGGGATCCAAAAATATCTTATATTTCTATATTTTTAACAGATAGATCTAGAAATATTGACGGAATGGGGAAAATATTATCTTTATCAAATGAATGATCAAACCTATATCCAAGTAATAATTATGGATGCACAGAAAAAAGGTGTATAACTACAAAATAATGTAAGATAATTTCCTAATTTTAACCATGATCCGGGTAGTATGATAAGGATCAGGAACTGTTTGTGTGTTCTATCCATACAATATTTGAATAAAGGTCTATTTGATGAACCTTAAAGTTCTTCACACTCTATTCATTCTGAATGTACAAAGTTGTATATGGTATTTAAAGAATAGTTCTGGTGGGATGACATATAGAAAGATATCATAGAGTTTTTACCTCAATATTTTTTATTTCATCAAGTCAAGGATGAAATAAAAATGTCTAAAGGGATGATGCATACATTAGCCATACCCTAAAATGAATGGGAGAAAATCCCTATGGTTTTTTTGTGGGAATACCCAAATCCTATTAAGGGTTTGACTCTACAAGGGTGGTAGTTGATTGCTATAGTAAGTTAGCAAACATCATTTATATTATAGAAGATTTCACTTTGGATAATCTTTAGAGGATATATATTAAGGAAGTGGTAAGGTTCCATGGAGTAAAAAATTATATTGTGTCAGATCATTATATATGTTTTACATCAACATTCTAGTGAATTATTCATGAAGCTCCTGATATAGAATTGTGTTTCAGTACTTATAATTATCCTTAGATAGATGGTGAGTCTGAAATAACAATTCAAACCCCAGAGGATATACTAGGATAATGTTTGTTAGATTTCAAATATGGTTGGGATACACACATTCTTCTAGTTGAGCTTTCTAACAACAATATATTTCACATAAGAATACATATAGAAATGTATTAAGCCCTCTATGGGAATAAATGTTAACCTCCAACATGTTGGGATGAGGATGGAGAAATAAAGATATTAGGACTTGATATCAGTGATGAAATGGTTAAGATTGTTAGAACCATTCATCATCATATCATGAAAACTAAAATATGGAAGAAATGATTTGATGATACTATTAACATGATATAGAATTTGAAGTTGTTGAAAAGGGTTTTCTATGAATCTCACCCTTGAAGAATTTTATGTGATTCACAATAAATGAAAATCTAATCCATTGGTATATTGATCCTCTTTTGATTCTTGATCATATCCAGATAATAACCTATCACTTGGTAATTCCTCTAAATAAATCTAAGGTAAATGATGTGTTCTATGTATCTCTCATGAGGAACCAAATAACCTAACCTTAATCTGATCTAAACTAAGATGTCACACCATTGGAGCATGATCTTTCTTATGAGGTACAACATGTTGAAATTTTTGACCGATCACAGAAAGTTCTATGAAATAATACCACTCACTTAGACAAGGTTTTGTGAAGAAATAAATAGTTAGAAGAATATACATGGCTACATGATCATATTATTAAATATAAGAATCCTTATTTTTTACCTGTGTGATTAATTTCGAGGGATAAATTCAATTTAAGGGGGGTAGAATGTAACACCCCGAGTTTTTATTGAACAATTTTTTCGAATTTTTTTTATTTTTTCTTGGAATAAATAAAGGAAAACATTCCTTTCACATGGAACCAAATAGGCATACAATACACACAACACCAACTTGTCTTATGTTACCCGCAATACTGTCTTGGTTTACATTACACACAACAATGATTTTTAAATAAAACACAAATTAATATTTATTATTAGTTAAATTAGATAATTATAACCTATCCATTAAAAATATTTATAATAATATTAATAACAACATTTATAATATAGTGTATAATTTTTTTATAAATAAAACATATCGATAATAAAGTATATGATTTTTTGCAATACCATTCTATGTTTAAAAATATTGTTTTCTTGAATGAATATATTTTAATGTCCATTAGCAGAATATAATTAAATAATCTTTTGAAATTTTGTGAAATTTAATTTGATAAAATAAATTTAATTTTTTAAATAACAATTCGTTAATTAGCATATTTTTAATTTTATTGATTTTTCGGACAAACATCATTTTTTGATGAATATTGGGAATACCCGATTTTAATTCAAATCTTATTTTTTATATAATATAATTATAATAATAATTTATATTTTAAATTGGATAAATAGTTTATTTTGATAATATTTTTATCAATTAATCCAATTTTGGTCATCGTAACCACATTCATATTGAAATTCCATATAAAATGTTTGCATGCTTTTGATCATTTTTACATTAAAACCAATCATTGTAAACCCGACTATGAGATTAATTTTAAATTCATTTATTAACCCAATATGATTAGAATTTTCAAAAATTGATTCCATATTTGGAATCAACCTAATATATAATTTACAATAAGGTCAAAAATGTTTTTTATAGGAAAATTATTAATGAAAAGTGATTAAAATTAATTACATCATTTTTGAGAAAAATTAGGTTCATAATGAATTTAACCAAAAATTTTAGACATAAAATGACCTAGAAAAATGTCCAAAACCACTAAGACGACCATTATTAGACCATAAACATAACATTATTGAGTTTTTTTGGTTTGGTATTACGTTATTATGGTAAAAATGTGGTTACAAATCACTTATTTTTAAAAATACCATGTGTGTGCTTTCTCTTCCCTATAAAAGGACACCACCTGTACTCACTCTCTCAGACCTCTCAACCCCCTTAGATCACTCAAAATCAGATAAAAAAATATCCCATAATAAATTCCTTCCTCATAGAATACTTCCCCATGGAATAATTAATCAATAAGAATCCTTTTGGTACAAACTTGAAGAAGTTACTCGATTAAGGGATAACAACTTCTCTCAAAATATTTCCATTTATTTTCCATCTCTAACCCATATAATACATTTATTATATTATTTTATAAAAAATGTATCATAAATATTTTCAGATTTTTTCCTTCTAAGGTTTTTTCCTGAATTTACACACACCTCCATGTAATGGAAATCGAACATACTATTTAAATTTACAAGGAACTACCGCCTCACTAAATGATGATTATCCTTTAACGCCTATTATGATGTAAATTATGATAAAAACTATATTTATATAGGTTATATATTATATTTATTATTTATTTATGTTTCTATATTCCTTTTAAAACCCACATCTTTTTTAACTTCCATTTGGGGTAATTACGATAATTTCATTTGAGGAAGTGTGTACTACCGCCCCTTCAAAGCGATGTGATTCATTCACATACTACATGGAATTTATTATGTATGGGATTTGGAAAATATAGGATATATATAAAATTATAAGAATAATATACTTATATTCTATATATATAAACTTTTATATCATTTTCATTATTCCATTCAATGTGATAAATAAAAGGGAGACAACGTTCATGAGTACATACTGCTTACCATATCAATGAATGGTGTATTCTATTTCATACTTATTTATGATATAGATTATTATAGTATTAATATTTTAGATATGAATGAAATTTACATTATGTAATCATGATATAATTATAATGTCCATGAATATAATAAATTAAGACACATGCGAAGAACGAAGAGAATATTACCCAAAGTGAAACCTTAACATATGATTGTTAACTAGTGGGTAATATAAAGTAATAATAAATCAATATATGATATTATTTGTAATAATATACTTATTTAAATTAATTATAATAATCATATATTTGATATATAGGAATATTTTATGAGTATGAAGAGAGATATGAAATAGGCTAAGGGGATTTCATCTAAATTTTTATTCCCATGAGAAACATGCTATGTTCTCCAATCTTTCCTTTTAGTTGGTGTATGTGAAGACCATGATTTAAATTTATGTATTTTTGAAAAAAAAATTAGGTATGAACGTATCAATTTTCTGAACATATATTCATGGGTTTTATGTTCCAAAAGATACCAAATTAATAAAAATGTGTAGTAACAATTTGTCATTTTTGAGACTCATGTTTAGTTACACACCTAATCTATTTTTTGAGGTTTTTATACATCAAATTTATATTTTATATAATTAATATACATATTTTAATGATATTCTAAGAATAATTTAATTCATGTTTCATTTATGTATTTCATGGTCCCATGTTACCTTATTGTAAGAGTTTATTGAGACAATATCATCACATTTCTTGATTGTTTAAATTTATGCACCCTTTTATTAAATATTTTGGTCTATATTTCAAGAAAACTCATGAGATTATTTATAACCTATTGATTCAATATAACCTCATATTTTATTACTAATTTTTATACTATTTATTAGTTATGATAATGTTTTTATGTAAAATATGACCATCTTTCACTTTTCTGTCAGAACTCTATTGTATTAAAAAGCACATGTTTTTGAAATTGTTTTCATAAGATCCTTGAAGAATGTTTTCATTGAATAAAGGATTTTTAATAAAGCTTTTTATTTTCAATGCGCCATTTATAATTTTTCAATTCTATTTTTAATTAAAAGTTTTTCAAAACATTTAATTATATAAAAAACATTTTTCAATGAAGAAATGATATTTTCCTTATGAAATTACATAGATATCATTAAAAATTATTTTCCATATAAGATAAAATTCATTGGTGTCACTCATTACATTAAGTAGAAATTATTAAATGTTTCCATTCATATACTTTCTTTGAATAGATTATGTTTTCTTGTAATGATGATTATGAAACCCCTTTCTCATTCATGATTTATGTTATTTTAAAACCCAATTCATTTGGCAGGTTATTTTTATGATGGAATGATTTTGAAACATATCACTTTCCAAATTTTATGATATTATTACATGTTTATAATACCCATTTCATTTCGTGAGTTATGAAATGACTATTTATTCTATTGTGGAACATGTATGAATGATTCCACTATGACATGGTTGGGACCTATATCTCAAACAAATGCATTGGATAAATATTTATATATCTTGTTATAAACTATGATTGTCTTAGGAATTAACCTTCACTACTAATATTTCCATTAGAGTGAACCATGACCACCAAAACATTATTAGGAGTGAACTCTTGCTACAATGATTGACATGGGAGTAAACCATGAATACCATTATGGTATAGGGAGTGAACTGATACTACCAATATGATCGAATCAGTGATGACTTGGATACTCTGGAAGTCATATTATAGGATAATTAGTTTTCCACAATTACTTGTTTTATCCCTATGTTATGATTTTAAGCCTTATGCTCTTTATATCATTATAATTCATTTATTATGAACTATCAAGATTTTTCCACGTTTCTAGTTATTATATTTGATATAAAGAGTGTGATTTATATTATCAATAATATGTTGTCAAACCCTTCTCCTCATGATTATACTTATATGTCTCCCATGTTTTCCCATATTGAGCTTCTAGGATCAAAAATTGTTTTGTTTCTTTTCCCCTAGGTTTTGATTATACATATTATATTATAGGTTCCTAAGAAGGGTTCTCACCAAGAAGATCTTATTCTAATATTATGTGGTTAATTTTTCTACCAATTTATATGTTTATATGTTTCTAAATGTACTATACCATTTACGGTCTTTGGATGTCTATTTGTAGAATGGATTAGTATTCTGTAAAATTTATGTAATGTTTATTTTTGATAAGATAGGGTCTATTTAAAGAGTTATGGATATGATATGATGGTGTGTCCTATTAGTTTGGTGATATTGAAATTTAAATTTAAATTTACAATAAACCAATATTTAGAGAAGTTTTGAACCATGTTGTTATAAAATTTTGTTTGGTGTTTCCGTTGCGATTATTTGGAGTCATTTTCTATATTTTGTAAAATTGTATTCAAATCCTTGGAAGATGGATTATATAAAATTTTAGCATAAATGATAGTATTTATTGAAGTATATATGTGTCCCACATAGATATCTAAGAGGACCATGTGGTAATGTATAAGGTCCATGTCGTCATGTATTTGGACCATATAAGGCATTCATGGTCGTATTTGGTAAATACATGATCATAAAAAAAAGTCAAAAGTTGGAGATTTTTGGAATTAAAATAAATTTTGTACATGATAGTCATTGGAGTTTTCTATGTTCATTCTAATATGGATCTTGGTCAAATAAAAAGTTACTAAGGTAGTGCACCTAGGATGTTAACATAATCATATGGTTAATTTTTAAACAAGGACAGATAAAGTATTCAATATTAATGTGATGATCATGATGAATGTTTATTATGGGGCACAAAATGAAGTGGGTATGCGAGGTATATATTACAATGGTTGAATTTTGATTCCATGGAGTATCTAATTTTCTTGTCAGACTTTCACTTAAAATACCACACAATTAATTCATTGAGATTCAATAAAAATGTTAAGAAGCAACCAAAGGGTGATCATAATATCATCATGTTCAAGAATTTTATATGATGTTGGATCCATGTATTGTGTATATAGTGATTTATTCATGATACCAATTCATAAATAGAAGTATAAAAAATCAGTTCCTGTGAAACATTATATTATATTAGTATACATAGATCATACCCTAATGTTTACTCATGGAGAATGATTTATTTTATGAAGGATGATAGCTAGGACAATGGGTTTGGTTTTTGAAAAGGAATTATGGATGATGGTTCTCATAGAGGAGCTATCTAAATGAAACATATGAGGGATATCCAGAAAATATATGATACAGTACAAAAGGGGGAGTACAATGTCACAAATGTGAGTACATGGAGTACTGTATAATTTGTTGTTACATTACATATGATATATTTGGGAAGATATTTTCATTAAATCATATCAACAATATCTATTAATGATTTAACGGTATGTTAGAGAGTAAAATTTTGGCTTCTTGTGATGAAAATTAGATTAATCTTTCATGATAATGTGTAACACCCGACCCCAGAATCCTAGAGCCAATGCCATTTTTAACTTTTCATGATTACAAGGAATAAAATCCCAAAGGACTTACGATTATATATGTTTTTTAAATTTGGATTATTTACATGACACCCATATTGCATTGCTAAATAGAAAATTAAACACAATTCATAATAATGACAAATAAATTGTATCCTTGAAAATCATTCCAATAAATCATCATCATTTCATTGGGAAATGAGAAAAATATGGCTGAGATAAAATATTTAGTAAGGTTAAAATAAATGGACGTAAAAATGAATCCATAAAAATAAAAAATATTTAATAGAAAATAATTTAACACACTTTCCATTTAATTAATGGATAAAGGATAAACAATATAGAAAATCAGGTAACTGCAACAAATTAATGTTAACAAAAATATTAGAATAAAATATATCCAGAGATAATGTCAATGTAAAAAATATAATGAAGAAATAATAACTGAATATTAACAAATGTAATGATTAATTACAAGACCTCACATCAATGTCACATGAAATCCTCTACTATCCTGATAAATCTCAATACAGTTAAAAATTATATCTAGAAACCATTTTAATTTTTCAAATGTATTTTTATTGTGAGAATATTTCAAGGAATCATGGGATATATAAAATAAGGGTCCCACCCATTAATTAAATTAAAATTCAGTCCTATTATTACGTAATCGATTAATTTAAAAAATATTTTACTTATGAAATATTTATTTTGAATAAAAAATAGAGATTTATTATTATTTCCTCATATAATCTAATAATATTCGAGGAAAACACCATATGTAAAAATGATATATGTTTTAGTTAATAATAATAAAAACCACCCATAAATATGGATATTTTTTAAAATTTCCAATGAAAATGATTACAACATGAGGATTTATTCAAGAGAAAGCAAACAACCTCAAAAGAGAAAGTGGTATTGCACAGATTTCTTTTACAACTAGGAAATTTTAATGTTAAACCCTTTGTGAGAGATAATTTAATATGAAACAAAAAATAACATGAATTATGAGTGAAAAATGATATTAAATGAAAAAGTTTGAATAATATACATTATATTAGAGTGAATTGATACATAACAAAAAATAAGTCTCAATGGAATTTAAATTGAGATTAAAACACTTACTACATTGAAACAATTTATTTATAATATATATGAAAGAAATATCTTCAAATGAAAATCTAAAAAACATGAATATATATTTATTCATGATATATTATTCAATATCTATAGCATATACACCACACAAAAGAAATGATTGGTGAAATGATGTCTGCCTTAGGGAAGAAAAAGTGTGAAAATAATTCCTTACATTACGCTTCTTTTAGTTAAATGTTATCTAACCACCAATATATTTTCTAAGAAACTAATTAATATAAAATAAATCCATATTAATTTATATTATATCATATATTTTCTTTTTATAATAAATTATAACTTTCAATTAATAATATTTTATCATTTTCATCATTTCGGGTGTTAATTTCCTTGTTTATCGAGAATGTTTTTACTTATTATTATTTTCATATTAATTATATATTAATTTCACCATATAAATAATGTAAAAATTTATCTTAAATATTATATATATTCAATAAATATTTATTTTAAAAAATCAATAATATTTGGATAGAGGGAATGAAATGCCTCATTCATGCTGACGGTAGGTCGTATACATGCTTTGACACCGATTCATTTTCATTGTCAAATTAAGCGAATGAAAATTAAAATTTATATATGTATATTTTAATTAAAATATCATTTTTATAATTTATATTTCAAAAAATTATATTCAAATAATTCTTATTAAATTCCACATATATTGTGAACTTGTCACATCACTTTGAGGAGGAGGTAGTCCACAAATCCACAAACTATGTTATTGTATTCTCAGAAAATAGAAACAAAAAATGTATGTGTTATATGAAACAGAAATATGCCTTAATAAAGCATAAATATAAGAAATATAATATAAAAACTATTAATCCATCATAATTACACACATCAACTGTGTTAATGGAACCACATGCAACATTATTTTGTGAGGCAGTAGCCCGTCGAACACACGAATGATGATTTAAAATCCCATTTGGTGGATGTGTATGAAATCTTAGGTAGAAATATTAGTAAAAAATAATATTTATATATATTTTTTATATTGTTTTCATTATATAATAATGGTATAAAAATAATTTTAAATGTGGATATGTAAATGAAATAAAAGTGATCATTGAAGAAATTTACCCCTTATTTGGGTAATTGCTTTTGGTTTATACCAAAATAATTACATGAATGTATTTTTTTTCAAAGGTGGGGAATATATGAAGAGGTAAGGAATTATGGTAGCTTATTGTTTTTGGTTCTTGATGTGCCAAATGGTTTGATAGTTGTTAATAAGTGGGATGTTTGAGTGCATTTTTATACTGGGGGAGGATTGACATTCTTGTAAATATAAAAAGGAAAACACTATTCATAGGTATCACTTATTTTTTTAGGTTCTTGATGTGCCAAATGGTTTGATAGTTTTGAATAAGTGGGATGTTTGAGTGCTTTTCTATAGTGGGGGAGGATTGATATTCTTGTAAATATAAAAAGGAAAACACTATTCATAGGTATCACTTATTAAATTTTATTTAAATAATTAACCCCATTAGATAAAATTTATTATATGGTATATATATATCATGAAAATAGATTTATGAGACGTTTACATGTCATTTGAGTCATCAATTGTAATGTTTAGTCCATTTTTTAGATAATTTTACCTTAATCGATGTAATTAATTATAATGGGATTTAAAAATATTTATGGTGAAAAACGAATTTAAAAAAAATATAAATTAAAAATTATTATGATTAAATATATTTATTTCACATTCCCAAATTCCAATCATATAACGGCCATAAATTAATTTAAAATTAATCCTTCATATGAGATGATAATTCTAGATTATAAAATAAAAAATTCAAAAGATTAAAATGTGTTTATATCAAATTTCATTGTCAATGTGATTAGAATGAACAAAATAGGATTAATTAATATAAATTTCTTAAAATGTTATATTAAAACCAATATAAAATATAATTTATCCTTATGAATAAATTATAATATAAATATTTTTTAAATTAAAATTCATTATTTCATTCAGTAGTCATTAAAAAATTAAACCACCTAGAAAAATTAAAAAAATCACCGTAGAATAATTTGTGATTTTTTTTATCAGAAATGATGTTCATCTTTTCATTTGAAATTTATAAATGTTTGAGAAATCAGTTTTTAAATTGGTTCCCCCTTAAATGGCATTAATATTGTATTTATAAAAAATATTGGTTTTGATGTGAAAAATTATGTTTTTCTTACCTTATGCCTATAAAATATATTGGAGGAATGTAAATTTTTTTATTGATTGTATAATATATATATATAATTAATATAATTAAATAAATTTAATTAATTTAATTTATCATGATAAATCTCCCCTGTAAGCATAAAACCAATCTTGTATAAAACATTTCAAATATATTCAATTGGGTTTTGATAATCCTTTCTATTTAGTTGTTAATCAATGAATTAAAATATATTTTTAAATATGAGTTATTCCTATTTTTAACCATCGATTTATCATTTAGGTTTTATCTTATTATATTAAATAATAATATCATAATAATTTATTATGGTTTAGTAAAACTCGCTCTTCTGTGTATTAAAAAATACTGAACAATGTCGTTCATTCATTTAACAGAGGATAACATAGTGTATCATGCATTCAAATATATATAATAGATATATCTAAAATATTAAATATATCATAAATTATTTAGAGGATATATTCATTTATAAACGTGGGGTTTCATTTCAAGAATATTATCAAATAAAAGTTTCTCATTAAGAATTTTCGAAGTGTTACATTATCCGTACTTTAAATAAATTGCATCCTAGAAATTTAAACTCGATATCATAAGTCTAGGGGTTGATATTTTATTTTTTTTATATCCCACTTCACGAGAATATTTATTAAAATATCCACATAATATGAGTTAATGAAAAGTAAATAGTTTATTTGGAATAAAATATAACAAAGACACTAGGTAGGATAATATTGGTGCTAAGTGGAGATATATACAAGGTTAAAAATTTAAAATATTTATAGGGGTGGTTGAGGTTATTGATAAATATAGTTAGTGATCAATTGATAGTTGAAAACCTGAAATCCATTAATCCATGATGAAATAAATGACCATTAGTTCAAGAAAAATGAAGGTATTAGGATAACATTTTAGTTCTTTAATCCTTCTAATAATATTGATAAAATATTTTATTTACCAAGAATATAAGGAAATAAATTTACATGATATGTTTTTATTTCTTAAGAACACTTTAATATTTTTGTTTTTTCTTGAATCAAACTCTAATTCATCCCTTATTTCATGAAATAGATATCCAAAAATTAACTATGACTATTGAAGAACTAAAATACACTTTAACTGATTATAAATTCTATTATAGAAATTTATTATATACCTATAACTATTTTCCATTACAAATATAGTAAATACATTGATATATAAATTTTTCCCATATTTCATCAATAAAATTTATCCAACAAATTGATTATCTTAGAAAAAAACACATTAACTAGGACATCATGTAGTCTACTATTAGGCATAAAACCCTTATTGTACGTTGGTCATTATATCATTCCCCAAGGCCTAATAGGTTTACCTTTATATAGAAACATATAATTCCCAAAATACTTATAATTGAAATAATTAAAATTTATTCATTAATTACCATTTTTATTGGGTTTTCAATACAATATATTTTTATTTTTTAATGTCCAATAATATAATTTGAATATTATTAAAATTTCATTAATGATCATAATAACACCAAATGTTATAGATACATTCAAACTCATGTATCTAAAACACAATATTTGTGTTCATTAAATACAATCTCTTCTAAAATATATTATCATCTAATGAGCTATATTTCCCTAAATTTATTCAAAAATGCCATTAATCTTCATAGACTTCCATCATATTAAACCTACAAATAGTTGTTTATGACTGAGAAATTATAATCAAACATAATATAATAATCATGTGATGGAATCCAAAACTCTTAATATAAAAAAAAACATTCTTTATTTTATTGTAATTAAAAAATTATAACTTACTTTGGGTTCATTAAGAATTTATTTCCTAAATCTAGTTTCCAAGGATGGTAGTTATTTTACATTGATTCCAACTGTAACACCAAAACCCTTGATTCCTGGTGGCAGCACCATACATTTTTAAAATGTCATGTATACAACTAATAAAATCCAAAAGTCTAGATTATTTTTGATGTTTCCAAAAATCATATTACATTTCTAACACCCATATTACATTAGAAAATAATAAATAAAACATAATATTTAAAAGAGATTAATAAAATGAATCCTTGAATATCATTTCCATAATTCATCTTAATATTTTAGGTAAAGATAAAAAAATAATGTTGATGTAAAATTATCATTAAGGGAAAGCATACAATACAGGCAATCAAGAAATAATAATAAAAAATATGGAAAGGTAAATAATTGAACACACCTTTGATTTAAACAAATCGATTCAACAGAATCAATATTGAAATGTATTTACCTAAAAAATATAAAATGTAATAAACTAACTTAAAATTAACTATATATACTGTTAATTTCAAATAAAAAATATATTGGATAAGGAATAATTCAATACAAATAAGGGATATTCATAATTATTGAATGTAATTTTTTGGTCACATGAAAACCTATATCATCAAGACCTTTCACAAGATGGTTTAAAACTACATGTAGAAAGACATTTTATTTGGCCATTCAAATTTTCTCATGATAATCAATCAATAAATTGAATGGAAATATAAAGTATTATCTCCACCCATCAATATAAGTACAAATAGTTCCTCAAATATAGTAATTGATCTAATTAGTAAACAATAATTCCTTTCAAATATCCATATTGAATAAATAATTCAGATTTATCAATATTTTCCCAGATAATTATATAAATATCAAAGTAAAATAATTTTGTAAAAATGTTATAAGGTTTATGAAAATATAATATCGCACCCCATAATGTGGATATTTATTGAAATTTACAATTTAAAATGATTACAAAAAATTTATTATTTGAACAAAAAGTTAATAATCACAAAAGAAAGTGAGATTGCAAAGATAACTTTTACCACAAAGTAATTTTCATGCTAAATCCCATGGGAGACATAATTCGAAATGAAACACAAATTAACCTGAAGTATGAGTGAATCATTATATTAAAGAAAATTGGGAAATATATACAGCCTATTAATGTGAATAGGTGCATAACACTAAGAAAGTTTTAATTGAATGTAAATTGAAATAAAATCCCATACTACATTGTAAATTTTAAATCATAATCCAAATGATGTTGGATCAAATATGTAGATATGTATGTCTATTATATGGAACAATACAAGAGGGGGGTGAATTGTAGGATTAAAAACCTTTGAGTTTTAGCACTTTAGAGATTAGTTTAAATGATCTTAAACTAATACAAATACAAACACCCACAATTGTATTGAATATAAAAGGTATGATGTAATGTAATACTAATGAAATGTAAAACAATTGTATTCAAGATTAACACAATAATCAGAGTAATATAAATATGAATGATTCTACCTTAAAGTGTATAGAATCATTCAATACAATATGTAATAGAATGGATGTAATTGAAATAATTACAAATGTATAAGAGATAGAAAAGGAAACAAAAACAATTTCCTTTCTAATTCAATTAGAAGCGGAAATGTAAAAGAATTACAATTCTTTTAACCCAAAGAGAATGTTTATCCATTCACCTATGATAAAATGTCTGTCTCACCAACACCTTGGTGATCCCTCGATACGATGATCGGACTGTCTGTATGCCTATCCCTGGCATCCCTTGATACTATGATCAGAATGTTTTTCTACCTATCCTCGACAGCCCTCGATATGATGATCGGTCTGTCCGTCTGCCTATCCCTACCAGCCCTCAATTTTGTAGGTAATCGGAACCTCTATCATTAAATTACTTGAAATCCCTCGATACGATGATCGAACGTGCAAGGAAAACAACATGAGAGAAGTCACAACATCTCTCGCTATAATCTTGATTGAAGCAAAGTATCACACTTTTTCTAAAATCTCTTTGTTGTATGTTCTATCTCTCAGCTTCGAATGAACTCATATTTATAGGCCTCGGGTTCCAATGGTCACATCTCCTCCAATGGTCATATTTCTCCGAAAAACTCAGAGGGACTTGGACACCTGGCATCATAACGGTCATATTGAAACAGAAAGCACGTCATCGTTTTGATTAGTATGTAACTAACTCAACGACATCGTATTGGTTAAAACAAGATATATGAATAAGATAATCATGAGTACTATTTAAATGAAGCAAGTGTTTTTGAAAAATTACCAAAACAAGTATGTAATGAATGATATGAGAAGCAGAGTCAATGCAATTTCCATACTCAGTACGATCAGCATTGTACGATTGGCATGGTCAGTACGATCTATATGATCAGTATGATACACATAGTCAGTACGATCTGCATGATCAGAACGATATGCATAGTCAGTACGATCCACATGATCAGTACGATTATTATAGTCAGTACGATACACATAGTCAGTACGATACGATTAACAAGAAAGTTGTGATTTCCATAACAAAACATAGAAGTCAAAAGAGGAATTTTTACTCAACAATATCCCCCTTTTTGGAAAGCACAACTCACAAAATTACAACTAAAATAAATACTTATCTCCCCCTAAGTTATTGGAAACTCTTCTGAATAAGAAATTGAATACAACTAACTCCTTCTTAGGTATGGACTTTCCTAAGTATTGTATTCGTAGATTTTTCTTTAAGAGAGTTGTAAAGCATTCTCTCCCTTAATAAAAACATTCTCTCTCTTTGTAAACATTCTCCCCCTTTGTGATTTACAAAAGGAAAGGGGTAAAACATGAATTTTCTGAAAGAGTTAGAAAATAAACACAACTAAATGGATAAAAGAAATTTCATTACAAACAACACTAAACTTGAGAATTAATACAAATCACTTGTTTTCTCTTTCCTTATCCTTTTTGATCAGCTCATGAAGAACCGCCTTCATCTTTTTGATATCCTTCTTGTCTTCAGAAATAGAATCACCCTGAGACCTAAGAAGGTCTTATTGATCGGCAAAGAGTTAATCTTGATTTCTGAGTGTCTCTTCATGAACTTTGATTACTTCTTCAAGAGAATCAATTCTATCTTTCAAATTCTTGTTATCTTTTGATAACCCAGAGTTCAATTTCTTCAAGAGAACTATTTCATCTTTGAAAGATGAAACTTTCAAAAACTCATCCTGAAAGGCATTCATTCTCTCCTACAAGTCTTTTACTGAGCGAACATCAGCTCGTTGGGATGAAAAAAGTTTCAACCTTTCAACCGTTTCTCTGTCAGGCTTATTGAATGAAATTGCAAGCTCATTTGAAAACATTCTTATATCTTCAATTGCTATCTCATGATCATTGATTGAGCTCTCTGTTTTGTATGACCACTTGGTCATCTTGTTGCAGGCCTTCTTATGAGCACCCAAACTTTCTGAAAGAACTTTCAAATCGGCTTCAACTGACAAAACTTTCTTTCTTAATTCTTTTACAGAACCAAACTTCTTCTTTTGATTTTCATTAATGATATTAATCTTCCCTTCAAGCCTAGGGAAAATATGGAATGGTCTTCTGAACCCTCCTCAAAACATGGACAATGTAATCAATCTTCTTGAGAGAGATTGTATGTTCTGAATCAGTATCTTCATCGTACAAAGCCAGTTCATTTGATCGGCTTGAGTCTACAACTGGATATTTTCCTTTTGCTTTTTCTTTCTTCTTTCTTTCTTCTTCCACTTTATCACTAATGACAATAAATTTATCAGTGTGAGATGATTGAGCACCTTGATTTACTCGAGGGGGTTTTTTATTCAGAGTTTCAGAAGTTTCAAAAGGTTCTTGATCGGCATGAGGGGTTTGTTGAAAACCTTCACTCTGCTTTTGAACCAATTACTCCCTACTCTTCCTCGATTACTGAAGGAATTCTAAAAGAAAATCTCATTCCTCCTCTTCCACTTCTTCTATCTCTTCCATCATTTGTTTTCATTTTTCTTTCTCAGGAAACCTCTGTATGATAGGATCTTGATGCACTTCTGTGGTAAGTTGAGCACTAGCTTCCTCAACTACTTTCAAGACTTTAGAGACATCAAATTCATTTGCTTTTCTTTTCAAAAAAACATTCTTATTCTTTTCAGCCTAAAGGGTATCCTCAACCCTTAATCTCTCAGCAAAGGCTTCAGCTGGATCAAGTCCAAACTTTGGATCACCATCCTTTATTTGTTCCTTATCCTTTCTCCACTTGGCTACAACTTCTTTACTGTGTATAGGCTTCTTCTTTGGCTTTGAGCTGGTTTGAGGATTAGACTTATGAGGAACAACAACAGAAGGAATGTCTTTTGCTGGTAAAGGTTCCGATTGATTTTGAGCCGATTCAGCTTCTTCATCTCTTATAAAAAGTTTTGTATTTTGGACAAAACAAACAATCGGCTTTTTCAACGTACTCTTAGTAATCCAAGATGGATTCAGATCTATCAAGATTCTTTTCAAAGGAATGTTGAAAAACTTCATGCTCTCAAGAATAAACTTTGTAATGATGGCTGGATACAAAATCATTTGGGACTTAATCCCTCCTATATTGACATTATTAATGGTTTCAAAAACATACCCCATGAGATTTACTTTTCTCATATTTACAATATAGTCAAACATAAAAATATCAGAATCTTTCAAAGTTTCTCTATCCCCTTTCCTTGGGATAAGAAAACCTTGAATCCATAAATTCACAAACCAATTGTCCGGAGAAAGATGATCCACTTTTCTCTTCTCTTCATTTATAACAAACACATATTTTTTAGCACTTTCTCTATTAAACGTACCAACTTCCTCTGGTATTTTATGAGATGGGCAGAAAGAATACCCTTCTATTGGGACATTCAGAAAATGAGTCGCTTGTTTCACAGACATAGACAACTTTCTATCGTACATAGCAAAATTGATAGTCATGTCTTTGTCGAAAGATATGGTTTTATAGAACTGACTAACTTCATCAAAGAGAACAGGATCTTGAGAAATAGGTCTTTCAACACATAAATGCTCCCATCCATGAAACGAAATGATTCTTCTGAATATGGAATCATAAAAATCAAAAAAGTCCTGAGAATCGAACCTTTCTCTGAAAAAGTATTTCTCTGTAAAAGTCTATGAAGACATTTCTGCGAGAGTGTTATTAGAGGAATGAGACATAAATGTGCTGCCGATGAAAGATCGTACGATGATTTAAAACCAGTGGTGCAGAGCATTGCCTCAAAACCTGAAAAACCTATGTGGGTTTGGGGAGATAAAGGGGTGACCATTGATCTTCTATGGTCAAGATTAAAGGAAAATAGATCAATGGTTAGGATTAAAAACGAAAGAAGAAAAAAAAATAAAAAAAATGGAAAGTACCTGCCGGAGAAGGTAAGGTAGATGTTGGTTTTAGTAGAGATAAAAAGAATACACAACCGTGCGAAATAAAATAAAACTATAAATCTTCATACCGATGGAAAAAAAGTGGTTACCATTAACTGACAAGCCGATGGAAAACAATCTCGTTACCATGAGCTGACAAGCCGATGGAAAACAATATCGTTACCATGAACTGACAAGCCGATGGAAAACAATCTTGTTACCATGAACTGACAAGCTGATGGAAAACAATCTCATTACCATGAACTGACAAGCCGATAGAAAACAATGTCGTTACCATCATCTGTCAGTACGATGGAAAAGAAAGTCATTACCATCATTGGTCAGTATGATGGAAAAGAAAATCATTACCATCATCGGTCAGTACCATGGAAAAGAAAATCATAACCATCATCAGTCAGTACGATGGAAAAGAAAATCATTACCATCATCGGCCGATACGATGGAAAAGAAAATCATTACCATCATCGGTTGATACAATGGAAAAGAAATTCATTACCATCATCAGTCGATACGATGGAAAAGAAAATCATTACCATCATCAGTCGATACGATGGAAAAGATAAAACAATAAAACTGTCAATACGATAAATAGAAAAACAAAAAACACATACCAGGATATTAAATAATTAAAGATCATAAGATAAAAAGAAACATAAGAAACATAGAAAGAAATTTCCTCCCCCTTTCAAAGGGAGTTATTTAATATAAGGAGAATTGTAAAACATGAAGTAGATATGAATGATTATTTTAATGTAATTATTCCTAGCGTCTGTTTTATAAACTCAAACCTATCGGAAAAGATAATGGTTTTGTAAAAATGTTAGCAAGTTGTTCTTGAGTTCTGATAAATTATAGAATAATATCTTCTTTTTGGGGGTGATCCCTAAGAAAGTGATGCATAACATCTGTGTTTTGCACGAGAGGGGTGTGTTGGGTTCCTACTAAGAGCTATGGAACTAGTATTATCACAAGGAATTTGAGTTTTGGAAAAACTCAATCCATAGTCAGTGAGTGTGTGTTGCATCCACAATACATGAGCACAACAACTTCCAGCTGCTACATATTCAGCTTCAGTAGTGGATAGTGCTACTGAGTGTTGTTTCTTGGAGGACCAAGAAACCAGAGAATCTACTGAGAAATGAAATTTTCCAGATGTACTTTTTCTATCAATTCTACAACCACCACAGTTAGCATCTGGAAAACTTTTTAAAACAAAATCATTCCCATAAGATTAAAAAAGACCTAAATCCATAGTGCCTTTTAAATACTGGAAGATTCTCTATACGGCTTTTAATTGAGACTCTTTTGGATTAGATTGGTATCTCGCAAATAAGCATACAGAAAACATTAAGTCGGGTTGACTAGCTGTCAAGTATAGCAAACATCCTATCATACCTCTAAATATTGTTTGATCTACTAGCTTCCCAGTTTCATCAAGATCAAGTGTATTTGAGGTACCAATTGGAGTGCTAATACTTTTAGCTTTGTCATATCCATACTTTTTTAGTAGATCTTTTATATACTTATGTTGAGATATATATGTTCCTTCTGGATTTTGAGAAATTTGAAAACCTAAAAAGAATGTTAACTCACCCATCATACTCATTTCAAAATCAGATTTCAATAAATTTGAAAAATAATTAGTTAAAGATTTCTAAGTTGATCCAAACATGATGTCATCAACATAGATTTGAACAATCAAAAAAAATTTGTTTTCAAATTTTATAAAAAGGGCTGGATCTGCTGTACCTTTTGTATAATTTTTTTGTAAAATAAATTAGGTAAGTCTATCATACCATGCTCTAGGGGCTTGTTTAAGACCATATAGAGCCTTGTTAAGTTTGAAAACATGATCAGGATGTTTTGGGTCTTGAAAACATGGAGGTTGTTCGACAAAAACTTCTTCTTGAACAAAACCATTTAAAAAATCGCATTTTATATCCATTTGAAATAGTTTGAAATTGAAATATGCTGCAAAGGCTAATAGAATACGAATAGATTCAAGTCTAGCTATAGGATAATATGTTTCTTCATAGTTTATTCCCTCTTGTTGATTATAGCCTTTAGCAACATGTCTTGCTTTATTTCTTACAATGATTCCATTTTCATCACATTTGTTTCTGAAAACCCATTTTACCCCAATTATAGTTATTTATTTAGGTCTATCAACTAAAGTCCATACTAGATTCCTCTCAAATTCATTTAGTTCATCTTGCATTGCTTTGATTCAATTATCATCACCTAAGGCCTCACATGGACTTTTTGGTTAGAATTGTGAAAGAAAGGAAAGATGTTCTACTTCATTTCTTAAGGAATTTCTGGTCCTTATAGGTTGATTTACATCACCAATGATGTTATCACAGGGATGTTTCCTAAGAATCAATTGATTTGGGTATTGTAAAACCTGTTCATCAACATATGGTAGAAAATCTTCCGTGGTAAATGTTTCAGGAATAATTTCTTGAACATTTTTCTCATCAGTGTGATCATATAATAACGGTTGATAAACATTTTTAGAAAACACATTCTAGGATGTAGGATTGGGTTGGTTGAAAACAAAAGGATCAGATTCATCGAATTTTACATGTATTGATTCCTCAATAGTACAAGTGTTTTTATTGAAAACTCTATATTCCTTAGAAGTTGTATAATAGCCTAGAAAGATTCCTTCATCAGATTTTGGTGCAAATTTTTGTATATTATCTTTTGTATCTATAATGAATACTTTGCATCCAAAAATGTTGAAGTAGGAATATTTAGGTTTTCGGCCAGTCCATAACTCATAAAGGGTTTTATTAAGAAATGGTCTCGTAAAACACAATTTATAGTATAACAGGCAGTACTAACAGCTTCAGACCAGAATTTCTTAGCAATTGGGTATTCACTCAACATGGTTCTAGTCATTTTCTGAAGAATACAATTTCCTCTTTCAACAACACCTTTTTGTTGGGGAGTTCTTGGAGATGAGAAATTGTGTGTAATACCTTTCTTACTACAAAATGTTTCAAAATATGAATTTTGAAATTCACCACCATGATCACTATGAATAGTTATCAATGGTAGGTTTTTCTCATTTTTAACTTCAGCTCTAAATGTTTTGAAATAGGAAAAGGCTTCATATTTCTTTGTGAGAAAGTAGACCCATGTAAATCTAGTAAAGTCATCAACTAAAACAAATAAAAAGTATTTGCCTCCAATGATTCCAGTTTGTGTGGGACCAAAAAGATCTATATGAACTAGTTGTAATGCATTAGATGTTGAATCTTCATTAATTGATTTAAATCTATTTTTATGTTGCTTTCGAAATTGACAAGGATCGCATACCTTTGAATAATCATATCTAAGGTCTGGTAGACCTTCACAATTATTTTCATTGAGAGTTTACTAAGGTTTCTTAGATTACAGTTTCCTAGTATTCTATTCTATAGCCATGATTGGTCTTCTATTGCACTTAAATAGGGTAAGTTTTGGCTCCTAAGTTCTTCTATGTTAATAGTGTAAACATTCTCTTTCCTATGAGCAGATAGAATGAACTCATCCTTGGAATTGTGGACTAGACACTTATCATTTCTAAAATTCACAAGGTAACCTTCATCACATAATTGAATTATGCTGATGAGGTTGTGCCTATGACCTTAACAAACAAAACATTTGAAATAAGAACTTTTCCAAGAAAAACAATATTACTTATACCAACAATCTTTCCTTGAGCATTATCTCCGAAGGTAACTCTTCCACCTTTAGTTTTGATAACCTTTTCAAAGAGATTTTGGTTTCCAGTCATGTGTCGAGAACAACCACTATCCATGTACCAAATATTCATATTGGTAAACTTCTCATTTTACAGAAAAAGAAAAAATTAGTTTTTCGGAATCCAAACTTGTTTGGATCCAGAAGGATTAGATAAAAGAATTTTAGGAATCCACATTTGTTTTGATAAATGAGCTTTATGAAATCCTAAATATTGAGTTTTGTTAAGAGAACAATCTCTTCTCCAGTGTCCACCACATTGGCACATAGTACAAAAAGAGGTTTTTTGTGGAACAAAATAGTTATTACTAAAAACAGGTTTGGGATAAGTATAACCAAGACCAGAACGATTTGTCAAAGGTCTAATTTGAGAATACATCTTGTCGAAGTTTTCCTTTCCATGAGTAATGTTTGACAAACATTTTGTGAAGGAAAAAATTTCTGACTTTAGTTTTAAAATCAAATTCTGATTTTCCAAAACATTTGAATTTGAACTAGAGTTAGGATCTAAAATATTTTTCATTGAAATTACATTTTCACAATCCTTAGAAAGTTTATCCTTTTCAGATTTAACTTTCTCAAGGGTTTTTAAAAAACTTTCAAAATCTGATGTTTTCACATCAAGATCTTTAGAAAGATCTGATACTTCTTTAGTGAATATTGAAATTCTAGATTTTTTTTTCTCAAGCTTCTTCTTGAGTTTAGAATTTTCATTTTCAAGTAATTTTGAAAATCTAGAGACTTCTTCAAAAGAAGGTAATGTATCATCCTCTAGTGATGAAGATTTATCATTTGAAGATTCATAATATCTATTATCAGTATAATTTTCATTTAAAGAGACATTTGTAATAGCTTCAGCATTGGGTACCTTAGCCATGATACAATGATCTTAAATTGGTAATCTGGCTATAAGTCTGATATTCCTCTGTCCTGAGGACTCATATTATGAAGAATCATCTGAAGAATCACTATCGCTTGCACTGCAGGTATCATTTTCCTTCAATACTTTCTTTTTCTTATAAAACCTTTTCTTGTTTCATTGAGAGTGTTTCTCCTTTTTGTCTTTCCTCTTCAATAAAGTACAATCATGCCTTATATGTCTTGATTTTTTACATTCATAACAATTTACCTCTATATCTTTCTTATCTTTCCTATCTTTCTTTTTGAATCTATATTGGAAGTCATTATTTCCCACAATCTTGTTCATCCTTCGAGCAAGATTGGATAACTCATTATCCGAAAGATTACAATCACTTGAATCAGATATAACAAATTTATTGGATTTGGATCATGTAAGCCTTTCAGGTGTTTTATATTTAGATGCAAAGGCTAAACTTCCATTCCCATTCTTTTTCTTGTTGAAATCAACATCTCTCTTCATTCTTGTCTCATGCTGTAAAAGAGTTCCAAAGAGTTCATTCAGAGAAATCTGCGAAACATTTCTATTTTCATTAATAGCTGTCCTTTTTGACTCCCATTCATTTGGAATTATATCTATAATCTTATCAACTGGAGCTTCATCATCAAGACCTTTTTCACCCATAGATTTTAAGCTATTTACGATTGTCATAAATCTTTGTTTCACTTTACATACTGGATCTCCATAAGGAAAAACAAATCCATGATACTCTGCTCGAAGCATTTCTCTTCTTGTTTCTATAACCTTGGATGTACCAAAATGAGTGACTTATAATTTCTTCCAAATACAACTGGCTGCTTCACATGAAGATATCTGACTGTATATATTCCTGGTCATAGAACATAATAAAGTATTGTGTACCTTGTAATTCAGTTGATATTCTTACTTCTCTTTGTTGGTGAAAGTACTGACTTCTTTGTCAGGAATTTTGTTACCTCCAGTAAGCATTATAAAGTTGTCTACACCAGTATTGATAACAAAAGTCTTCATACGATCTATCCAGTACTCATAATCATTCCCATCAAAGATTGGTGGTCTAAAAGGATTCAGATTGTCTATTGACCCAATATTCATTCCTGCCATCTAATACAACAAAAACATTTCCACTCCACACGTTAGTGTAGTCAGTAAAAATAGAACAAGAAATACAAATCAGTGGAAAACCTCCTCTGATACCAATTGATGGATCCAATATATAGATATGTATGTCTATTAGATGGAACAATACAAGATGGGGGTGAATTGGAGGTTTAAAAACCTTTGAGTTTTATCACCTCAGATATTAGTTTAAATGATTTTAAACTAATACAAATACAAACACCCACAATTGTATTGAATATAAAAGGTATGATGTCATATAATACTAATGAAATATAAAAAAACTGTATTCAAGATGAACATAATAATCAGAGTAATATAAAAATGAATGATTCTACCTTAAAGCGTATAAAATCAATCAATACAATATGTAATATAATGGATGTAATTGAGACAATTACAAATGTATAAGAGAAAGAAAAGGAAACAAAAACAATTTACTTTCTAATACAATTAGCAGTAGAAATGTAAAAGAATTAAAATTATTTTAACTCAAAGAGAAGGGTTATCCTTTCACCTAGGATAAAAGTTCTGTCTCACCAACACCTTGGTGATCCCTCGATACGATGATCAGACTGTTTGTCTGCCTACCCCTGGCAGCCCTCGATACGATGATCGAAACGTCTGTCTGCCTGTCCTCAGTATCCCTCGATACGATGATCGGTCCGTCCGTCTGCCTATCCCTGGTAGCCCTCATTATTGTAGGTAATCGGCACCTCTGTCATTCAATTACTTGAATTCCATCGATACGATGATCAAACGCACAAGGCACAGAGCATGAGAGAAGTCAAAACATCTCTCTCTAGAATCTTGATTGAAGCAAAGTATCACACTTGTTCTAAAATATATTTGTTGTCTATTCTATCTCTCAGCTTCGAATGACCTCTTATTTATAGGCCTCGGGTTCCAACAGTCCCATCCCCTCCAATGGTTATATTTCTTCGAAAAACTCGGAGGGACCTGGACACCTGTCATCATAATGGTCATATTGAAATAGAAAGCACGACATTGTTTTGATTAGTATGTAACTAACTCAACGACATCGTATTGGTTAGAACAAGACATATGAATGAGATAATCATGAGTATGATTTAAAAGAAGGAGGTTTTTTTGAAAGATTACCAAAATAAGTAAGTAATGAAAGATATGAGAAGTAGAGTCAATGCAATTTCCATATTCAGTACGATCAACATTGTATGATTGGCATGGTCAGTACGATCTGTATGATCAGTACGATACACATTATCAGTACGATCAGTACGATTAGTACGATATACATAGTAAGTATGATCAGCATGATCAGTACGATTATTATGGTCAGTACGATACACATAATCAGTATGATACGATTAAAAGAGTCAGTACGATACGATTAACAAGACATTTGTGATTTCCAAAACAAAACATAGAAGTCAAAAGTGGACTTTTGACTCAACAAATGAAATAAGTAAAATAAAATGAAACCCTAAATACAACGATGATAAATTTATTCCTTATAAAACATATAATATTTCTATTATATAAACCATATACAAGAAATAATTTGTTAAAATTGTGTAGGCTTGTCAGAAGAAAAATTTAGATAGGATTTCCTTACCATACGCCTCATTTTGGTTGAATTCTATTTGAACTAATTTATAATGCGTCTATGAAAGTAATATACATAAAATATAAACATATTAATATCTATGATATTTTATATAGTTCTTTTCTAACAAATTATAACTCATTCTTTAATAATAATTTATCATTTTCATTGTTTCATGTTTTAATTTCCTTGTTTTTGGAGTATGTTTTGATTTCTTATTTTTGTTACTATTAATTAGATAATGATTTCAAAATCTAAAAATGTTAAAAAAATATGTAAATACCACATATATTTTTTAAATATTTAATTACCATAATCCATATAATTTGGAGATTGAAAATGAAATGTTATGTTAAGGGAGATGGTAGGTTGTACGTATGTATGAACGCTATTTCCATTTTTTCCATATTAAAATATTGAAAAATAAATGATATATATGTACATTAAAATTAATGTATAATATTGATAACATATATTTTACTTTTTATTTTTCAACTAATCTTGGATACACTTCATGTTTAACATGAATGAATTACAACATTTCAAGGAGGTGGTAGTCACCATGTCCTCAAACAAAGTTATTATCCTTACACAAAATAAAAATAATAATGGTATCTATTATATAAATAATAATTAACAAAATAGAGATCATAAATACCATATATATAATTTTCAAACTATAAAAAATTTATTATTCTAACCTTTAAATGTGGTAATGGATGAAAAAACCACATTAGTTTGTTAAGAGGTAGTCTACTGTACACACAATTGATGATTGTGTATCATTTTTGATGGATGTGTTTGGATACATTAGTTAATATATTATCATAAAATCATATAATAATGTTTAATATAATTATTTTAATATATAATAATGATTTGAATATAATTTTTGTGGAGGGGAAGTAAATGAAATAAATGTGATCATTGAAGAACATTACCTCTTATTAATGTAACTTATTTTATTTTAAGCCAATATACTTTTTTGGTTGGATTTATTCCTATAATTTGGATTCCATGAAGAGGGATGTGATGTTGTGATATTATTTGGTCTAGGGTTTAATGTGAAAAAGTTCATTAAAGGCGTTAATATGTGGGAGGTGTGGGTGCCTTTTTATATTTGATAATGGGTGTCATTCTTGTAAATATAAATGGGGTAACACTATTAAAAACCCCACGTACATAACATTATTCCAATAATGAATCAAATTTGATAAAGTTGTATATATTATATAAATATTTCCAGAAATTGGAATTGGAATTTTTTTGGATATTATGTATATGAAGTTTATGAATTAGTCATGTGTTATGATATTTTCATCATTAATATTGTGTATAGAATCAATTTCAAATGGTTGAGTAGTTTCTATACACAATATTAATGTGAAATTGATTCTAATGACCAAAATTGTATTAATTGATATTGAGATGATCTTAATTTAATTCAATCCCACTATAAAATAAAATTTTTCTTTAAAAATAAATGATATTAAAAATCAATTTTCAATAAAAATTTTGTAATATTTTTGCTATTTATCAAATAATAAAACTTCAGAAAAAAAAATTAAACCCATGATAATACTGAAATTATTAGTAACATAACTAACCTAGAAGCCACTAAACTGGTTCTCCAATTATGGTCACCACAATACCACAAACATGCCTCCTAGTATACCAGAGGTAGCTGACTAACAAAGAATGTCTAATGGATTGTGTAGAGTGACTATACCCTCTCTACCAAAGCATGCCATAGTTGATAACATATGATATAATTGAAAAAGTAATATATAAACAACAATCATGCCTTAGTAACCATTTCCCTAGAATAGTAGTAACGAAAACGAATAATAAATATTGATGATATGATAATTGTGAATCTGGTGGAGAAAACACCAAAAATAAAGAAAACTAACGAAAAACAAAAATAGGGCCTAACACAAGGTCTAAATACCAATACATGAACATTCTAATACCAAATATACTCTATAGAATATGTCATGTTCCCTTGTCCTGACCTAAAACCCTAATATTTACTTGGGTACCCAATGGTGACCAAAGTAATGTGTTAGTACAACTAAGTTCATCACCACCAATAGTGTCTTCAAAATATCTAATCTAAATTGATAGTGAATGAAATTTCAAAATATATTGACAAATAATCAAAAAGAAACACTAGGTTCCATTAGTTTTCAATATTTACCTTATCTATTTTCATAATTTGTTCCATGGGTTAGGAATTAACATCCTATATATTACAACCTATGACGGTCAATTATAACGAATAAGGGAAAAAGTAGTGTTCAATATATCACTATAGATAATCATTTCACACAAAAAATCATCACTCATAACGTTTTTCCCATTCATTATTGTTTCATTAAATGTATCCATTATTGGATTTGACCATTACTCCTACTCAAAAGTTGTGCATTCTAGAGGTGGGGATTAGTGCCTACCTCCAACCAGACCCGTGGGAGGATCCTAAATACATTATCAAACATCCCCAAGACATTTTCACAGTCTTATATATACATTTACCCCATATACCATATCATAAGACATACATAACCATAAAACATAATATTCATAATTCACATGATATCCAACACATGAAACATCATCAAGAATTAATCATTTAGTATATTTACAATTTATATAGAATATCCGATTTGACCCATTTCCCCATTTTATACATTAACCCGTTTATCTTATTCAACAACTTCCAAAAATTAACCTATTTTACATCATTCGTCAATTCACATGCAATCGACCATTTACGAAGTTCAATTTCAAACACATAACTCATTTTACATACCCACGTATTTCCATTTATAATTTTCACATTTTTCAAAAAAACCATATTCTATTTCGAATGACTTTACAAAACTATTATTAGTATGTTTTTATAATTAAAACAAGCATATTAAAACATTTATCATAGTCTCTATTTAAAAAAATGAACTTTAATAGAATAGAATGATCATAACCACTCCTTAGAAATTCAAAAATAAAAATATGGGATGTAACATGTAGACCAGCTACCTAAAATTTGTAGAGTAACACTCACTTAACATTGGAATTAGATCCAAATTCAACAACCCTTTGATTCCCTAACCAAATATCCACATGAAAAATTCTGTTTTTGTGGTTTTGAATAATATGAATGAATCCATAATTATTATTATAGAAAAGAGATGCAAGATAAGTGTTAGACTTACCCAATGGTTTTATCTTCACACAGTAACACACCAAACTACCAAGAAAAAATCAATATCGACCCGTGGGAAGATTTGGGAGCTTTAGTAAGTCAATTATGATTTTAGAGAAGCAACGGGTGAAATAAATAAGATTTAATACATATAATCCCTGGGGGTAAAAGAAATAAATCTCACTTTTAATGAGGCATAATATTTGGTCGCACAATTTAGGAAACTGTGTGCTTACCTTTCACCGACATCTATCCAAGAGGTTTCCATGCCACTCGGGTACCTGGGAATCCCACACATTATGAAAAATTGTGATCCAACCATCTTAAATTCCTTTGTTCAAGGTCACATAGTCTAGCCTTCCACCTTGCATAGTTTTCACTAACCATGCACCAATCACGTGACATGACCATGATGGCCTGATTCAAATTTCATTCATTTTTAGAACACTAAAAACACCCCCACCATCTGCATACACATTATTAACATTTAATTGGAGATAACTATGGGATTGAAAACAAAATATATTCAATAACATACCTCCACATAGTTTGGGAACATACAACCTCACGACCTTATAATGGCCTGTCCTTAAGCTACACTCCCAAGAATCACTGAGCTTCTGAAGTAGATAGATCAAGCTAGTTGGACCACATATCAAACTTGTTCTACCATGAGTCTTCTTGAATGTTATCATATTTCAATAAAACATGAACAAAAGGTAAAATGTTTCCCTTGAATAATTTCACACTACAATCCACAATAAAACTAGATTCTCAATAAAGGATGAATCCACATCAATCTCAACATTCTCAACATAAATTTCTTGAGATGATTCATGATGATACTATTAATGAGATGAAACATTAATAATATCATGAATACCACTGTATCATTGAGTAAAATCCAATCAGTAATCCACATGTCCTATCCTCCCCACAATCTCAAATGGCCCCATGTAATATGGGGACAATGTACCCTATTTTTGAATCTGATGGTGGAACATCCTTGAAGACACCCAAAGAAACACATGACCACCAACCCTAAATTAAAGAGGTTGGTGATTCTAATATTTATATTACTTCTTCCAAATATATTCCATAACAATGCATATCTGAATCAACATGATCATCTCCAACATCTCTAGCAAGAAACATGATCATAACAACTATAATTCTCTAGCCACCATCCCAAACAATGGAGATATAAAAGTTCTAATATAGAGTTCCTCGAATGGTTCCATCAGAATAAAATATAGTTAACTATTATTTGATTCAAAATATACAAGTGAAAAGTTGTTTTTTCATGTTCTAGTAGAACCAATAACCATTACCCTCAACATGTCATCTAATATCAAAATAGTTTTCTCATATTTCTAATCCATATGTGGTGGTAAATTTTTATGAAAAAAAACAAGGGTACGAAGAAACATATGTAGTATTATCTAGAGGCATGAAGTGAAATTTGGATAATGATCCAAAACTATCATTAATGGATCCTCATGGAACTATACTATCTCTCAAACATGAAACTCACCCATCAAATTCCCAGTGAGATTCATTCATTTTGGAATGAAATGAGACACTTTAGACAAATGATCCACAACACCCCAGATCACATCATTACTGGAAATAATACAAGGGGGACTTACTATGAAATCTATATTCATTGAATCACATTTCCATAATGGTATGGGAAATGTCTACAATAATCCACCTAGCCACCGATGCTTAGCCTTCGCATGTTGGAAGGTAAGGCATCACCCCATGAAACCTTCAACCACTTTTTTATCCATATACACTAATACATCCTATGAAGATCATGATATTATTTTTCACATTATGATACACTTCCCAGAATGATGCATGAATCTCATGAATCAAATATTCCCACAAACAGGTCAACACCACAACATGACCATGAATGTAAATAATCCCATTATCACTAACGGTACAACCGGATGATTTATTTTAACCTTTGATACATTTACATAAATCCCAAAGTTATGGATCCTCACACTGCCTATCCTTAATATTTCATAGAAGCAAGGAATCAACAGTTGAGGATATGGGGGTAATTTTCTCATGCCCATTATATACCCTTAAATACATATCAGAAATTAGTTCCATAACATTCCAAATACAACTTGATTATAGAACTACAATATTTTGAGTCTTCCAAATCAAATACTTTGTAACACTACTTTAATTTTGTGGAGTGTAGTATAGATCAACATAAAAGATTATATATAATTGAACTACCTTTCCTTCTGATGATAATGATAATAGTGAGATATAATGTACTTAAGGATTTTAAGATTGGTATACCTGGAAATAATCTCCCCAAAAATTATTTCCACTATCACTTTAAGGAATATACCATTGTGGTCGACTCAAGAACATGAGAAGGGTAATTCCTTTAATTGGGCCTCAACTATAATGAACTGTTCACAACCACTAGATCATATTGCATTAACACTACCCCATTCCCAATAACATATGTGTTAAAAAATAGGGTATACATATTACATGGATCATGTATGATTAGAATCAGTTAAGTTGTAAACAACTTCTTTAACTCTTGGAATGAATCCTCACATGCCCCAGACAACTCAAACCTAACAACCTTATTGGATAGACGCAAAGGTGGGGCATCCAAATTGGGTAAGTGTTTGAAGAAAGTTTGGTAATAGTTGAAAAAACCCCTAAAACATCAGAAATATGAGACATTCATGGGCTACTAAGATGACATAACTACCAAAACATTTTATAGGTCCACAAACACACCATCATCTTATGTAATGTGACCTAATACATTCTCCATATCAATATAGATATGAAAATAGGATATATTGTTGTATAACCCTATAATACCTTAGTGTACTCAAGATAATGTCATTATTTTTGGAATGATCATCTTTATTCATATAATATACAAATATGTCACCAAAAAATGAAATAACATACTGATTGAGGTAAAGTTGAATGATTTGGTTTGTTATGGCCATAAAAAGTACTAGTTAATTGTTCAACCTGAACATCATCACAAAAAACTCATATAACCTATACCTACTCCTAATGTTAGTACATGATACATCAGATGGTATGAATATCTGTTGATGATATCCATACCTCAAATCATTGTTTTAGAACACTAAAAAACCTTCCATATGGTAAAAAAGATCATCAATTCGAGTAATAGGGAATATTTTCTTAACAGGCCTCTAATTCTTCTTTCGGTTATTGAAACATGAACTCAATGATCCATTGAACTTATTTCAAAAAAAAAATGGAGATCCCAAAGGTGACGTACTAGGGTAAATGAATCCCATGTTCTCTAGTTCCTCTACATCTATTTTATGTTCTTAATGTTTTTTTGGTGACATCCTATATGTCTGAATGGAAGCAAGTTCTAATTCTAGTAGAAACACAATTGTGAACTAGAAATCTCTCTCAAGAAGCAAACCTGATAAGTTAATAGAAAAAACATAATAGAACAAATCATCCATATGAGTATAGAAAATATCATCTACCTCATAGAATCAAGTATAAGATAAAATCCTTGGCCTATGAGTTCACTCATCTGTTAAGAAATTGGCCCAGTATTTCCTTCCTGGTCATCCCAGACCCCACAATTAACATATATATCACCTTTTGGGGTTATAATAACCACCCAATAGTTGTAACTGTCAATATGGTATTTTTAAAAAACTATCCAATCCATATATAAAACCATACTATAATCCATCATATCTAACACTTAAAATTTCCACAGAAAGTGGTACTCACCAATCTCAAGGTAAAATCCATTATAGAGGCAATTTTTTCTCTCTTAACAATAATTGTTTTTCGATTCACCTGACCCCATAAACATGTTTCAACACAAGACCCAACACATTCCCAAACTGAATAAATATGAAATAATGTCAATCACTTATATCAAACAATGCATTATCAAGGTTGGAAGCTACAAAAATCATACCTCGAACAATTGATGATCTAACCTCACTGCCTCTAGGTGTAGACTGAACTACATGAATCAAACATACCAATCTACCATGGGATCTAATTTGAGTTCTTGGTGTTGTAATACCCTATTGGTATAGATTCTCTCATACTATAATACCACATCCATTACCCTACTGGTAAAGACTGTAGAGCTCCAGCTGCCTTCATGATATTGGGTAAATGACCCACTTTTTTCACTCTACATCACACTCAATAATAAATCAATATTCATTTGTTGATGGTTCTTATATTACCTATGTAAATGACCCAGCATTCCATATTCTCATCACTCAACTGGTGGTCAGGGACACTATCTGTGCATGTGACTAGGCCAGCCACACTAAATGAATAAAATTCAGTCAGTACTAGGTCAGGCTAGTTCCCTTTTGTGAAAACTCTATCTACCACTTCCCTAGTGTAAACTCTATATTTAGAAATTCCTCCTATCATTATTCTATCCATTAGTTCACAAAAATGGAATTGATGTCCCACCAACATAATCCTTTTTGAGGTTCCCTTCAAATAGAAGAGGTTGACCAACTACATCAAAACCCCTCATAAAACAAAATATATTTACCTGTGACTTGATATAATGTATAATTCTATAATGGAAACATCTCACCATATATTCCTCATCCCATACACATTCTATAATTATAATTGAATGTTAGTGAAGAAGCCAGCATACTCCATCACGGACATAGATCCCTACCTTAACATCATAAGACCTTCCACCTTCTATTCCTTATGCTCTCTAAATAGAAATTTCTGAAAAATATCTTCTTGAAGTCTTCCCACAACACCCCATTTACCCAGATAGTCTAAACCAAAACATCCCCCCAATTATTTAACTAAATCCACATCAGGTAACCAGCCAACATTACAGTCTTCTTAGGAGGAGTCTCTATGTAATCAATAATCATTTGAATATACTCTATCCAAATTTCAGGTACATCAGGTCCACCCTCTTCTGGAAAACATGGAGGTCATTGTAGATGAAACTTCCAAGTCTTATCAATATTACATGGTGATATACACCCTGGGTCCTATTCAATAATCTGAAAAAAAACTATATAAGTAATCATGAAACTAATCCTCTCGTTGGTTATGTTGGGAAAATAAATATTCTTTCTTCGGTACTGGTGGATCTTTCTCAATGATATCCTCTTGTAAATAAACTAGTACACGAAGTCATGGTGGAATCATCGAACATTTCTAAATAAGTAATTCAAAAAAAACATCCATAATTACATAACGAAATCACTTTACTGGGAATGATAATGCATTTTACACAAAATATTAAGGGATATCATCACATTTCATTGCATATTACCAGCACCAATTTTTCAACCCATTTACACACATTCATTTATCACAAACCCTTAACAATCCTTCACAATATTTTGATTTATCTATTAAAATAATATTTAACCCAAAATATTTTCTTTGAATTCTTAGGTAATATTAAATGTATTCTACCCTTCACATCCCACACATCTTTTGTGTTTTTGAATATCATGATCCCTTCCATATGTATCCCTAGGTTTTTAACACAATACATGAATGCATAAACTAATGAAATTATATTTTTGAGAAAATTACCATAATTTAGTCACATTAAAAAAAAGTGAATCACCCAATGTTGATATAACATTCATCTATAACAATTCACATCAAGAAAACAAATTTCCATCATGGGTAGTTGGGTTTCCATCCATTCATGGGTTATCTACACCCATACAAAAGAACATTTCCATGTCTTGAGACATCTTAATTTTTTGTTTTAAATTCCAAAATAGTTTTTCATTGAATGGAACCTACTTAGATTACCATTTTCATGTGCCCAACCAAAAAACCACTAAACCAGTGCATCGAGGCGGTTCTACACAATACATAAAGATCACATCTATCAATAGGAGAGGATGGCGACTATTAATGAGGGTCCAATGAATCATGTTGGGATATTATACCCTCTATAACAAAGTATTACACAATAGATAACATATAAAAATAAATGAGAAAATAAAAAATAAACTAGAATCATGCATTTCTAAGTATTTCCCAAATAGGGTACTAACTTCAACCAACAAAAACAATTCACTTTCCTGGTAATAATGCTAAGAGTGAAGAAAAACTAAAAAATAAGGAAAACCCAAAAAAACCATAACATGTCATAACACTAGGTCTGGATCCCAATATGTCAACATCCCAAGACCAAGTAGACTCTTAGTCATAGGGAACTTTCCCTTGACCTGACCTCCAACCATTAAATAACCTCGAGTACCCAATGGCGGCTCGAGAAGGGCGTTAGTACAAATAAATATAGCAACACCAACAATGTTTAAAAAATATCTAGTCCAAATTTATTATTAATGAAAGTACTAAATAAATAAAAATATAATAAAAAATACGAAACATGTTCCATTAGTAAACATCATTTTCCTTATCTATTTGCAAAATGTTTCCCATGAGATGGGAATTTAAATCATTTACAGTAAGCCTATAACTATCAATTATCATGAATAAGAGGACATATGAAGTTCTCTATCTCCCTCATGATAAAAATTTTATACAAAATTTCTTCACTCTCACCTTGTATCCATAGTCTAGTTAGTCTCATCATATTAATTTATTAGGGGCCTAGAGATAGAGTATGACTGCCTTACCCATTCATTCTGGGGGTGGGGATTTAGCCTCATCTAACATAAACCATGGGAAGATACTCAGTCAATTACCCCACTCCACTAATCCATGTTCACATGATTATTTATAAATTTATCACAAATACCATATCACGAATCATAAAAAATCAATACACATAACGTTCACAAGTCACATTTCATTCAACCCAAGAAACATAATCAATACATAACCATTTATCACATTTACCATTTACCTAACATAGACCATTTAACCCATTTCCCATATTGGTACCTTAACCCATTTAGAGCATTAAAAAATATTCATTCACTATCCCATTTCATATAATATATCAATTCACATGCATTATCCCATTCATGCAATTGAATTACAAACTCATAAGTTATTTTACCAACTCAGAATATACAATTATTCATTTTTTCAAAGTATTCCAAACAATATCTAATTTCATTTCCAATGGCTAGAAATAACTACTATTAGTTCCATTTTCTAATTGGAATTAAAATATATATAAATTTATCGTGGGATATGTTTCAACACAAAAGAACATTAGGCTTATCATTACAATTTTACATGATTGGGAATATTTAGACACCAAATGGGTGGCCCTAAATGGACTAATAAATTTTAATTAATTCAATAGGGATATAAAAGGATATTATTTATAATTTACCAAAAAAATTTACCAGATATTACTATAATAATCAATTTCACACCTACAGGAAATACAAATCACAACCACACATGCACAAATTGACAATAAAACTATTAGACATAACTAGTAGACCACCAACCTGAAATACATAAAAAAATCTCACCAAAAATTATCCTTAAATCTATATTCAATATAGTTTTGAAGTCTAAACCTATGATCCCCTAAAAATGTGATTTTTAGGTATCAATATGAAGAAAAATGAAAATACAAGCCATAATCTGGAAAATATTATCATGTGAAGTGCTATACAACCCTGGATCCCAAATCAACACCTAAGGACACTAAAAACGGTAGTTAAATGAATTAGATCAACCCTTTGGGTGATTTGGTATCTTTGGGTCATCACTACGGCTGCTATAGAAGAAATGGAGGTAAAAATCTGATTAAAAACCTAAAATCCTGAGAGGGAAAATGTTAAATTGACACTTTTAATGAGGAAAATGGTTTGGAAGCATTGTATTCAAAACCATGTCCCCAGCATGAAATAGAATATATCTGATAGGGGTCTACATCACATGGTTGCATGGGAATCCTACACAGTTAGACAAATAGTGTTCCTACTATGCGAAATACCTCTATCCAAGTTTACATTTTTCAGTTTTCTCCCTTCCACGGTATACCCCAAAGATGTCTTAATTAGGTAACTTGAACAACATGACCATATTATCTATTATTTCTTGTCCAAAAAACATAGAATATTCTATATATTCATCATACACTTGGTGAACATTTATTGAGACAACATTAATGAATTACATCCAGAATTTATTCAAGAGCATAACTCCATGAATTTTGAGATCTTACAGTATCCTATCAAAAATGTGGTTTATTTTTTCATATTATATTTATTTAATTTTCGAAATTCATATTTAAAAGGGGGGATCCATTAAATGTCGGTAAAAAATTATTTTAAAAAATATACGTCTTTTATGTGTAAAAATGTATTTTTTTCTTATTAAATTCATTTCACATAAAATTGATGAATTTTAAGATATTTTAATGATTATAATATATATATATATATTCTATTTGTATCATTAACTAATAGTAATTAATTTAATACATTGTGATAAAATTATTTTTGAAAAATAAAAATAGTTCTTAATAAAAACATTTACTGTATATTCAATTGATTTTGATATTCATTTATATTATGTTACTAATAAATTAATTTGAAAATATATTTTTAAATTAGTCAATCATATTTTTAACAATAAATTTTATGTTTAGGTTATATATTATTTTATAATAATAATAATATCGTAATAAAATAAGGTTGTTTAGTAAAACATGGTGTTGCGTGTAATAAAAACTACAGAACCAAGTCATTATTTCATTAAATGAATTATTATTATTTTTTCATGCATTATAAGCTATAATGTATATTTATTCAAAATATAAAATATATATTAAATTTATCAGGATGTTATATTCCTTTTTATGCATCATGTTTCTTGACAAACATGTAATAAATTTGATGTTTTTACAATTTTTGGGGTGTTACCTAATGTGGATGTGAAAATGAGAACAATAACACGAGGAAAACACTATCTAGAATATTCTAAGAAGTGGAGTCGACAAATGTGATAAGAGAGAGGAAATGTTCTATCCCGGAACTCACTGTACAAGTAATATTCCTCTCAAAAATCAACAACAGATAAACAACTATAATACACCTAATATAAAAAATAAAATTTCATTCTAGGATGGCTAAAATATCATAAGTGTTTTCTCCATAGAATAGTCATTTTTAAGAATAAATTAATATAATTTTGGTAAATATTTTGTGTATTTTTGAATTGGTGAACACCACTTATTTCAAGATGCTTTAATTCTTTCTCACCAACAAGATGAAATGAATATTTAAATAAAATTAAAACATGACTCTAAAATTCCCCCTCCCCTCTCCATTAATTTCTGTGTATGATAAATTTTATCTCATGATTAATAAAAAAATAACATGAGTTTCATTATTTTAAGATATTCGTCACCATAGAAACTAAATTTAGTTATATTTTTATTGATGTTAGCACGTATAGAAAAATAACTAATAATATAATGATGGTATGAATTGCCAAAAATTATACTTCATAAATTTAAATAGAAATTAAAATTTTATAATTAATTTAATGAAATTGTATTCCAAATCATGTAAAACATATTCTTGATAGGGATATATAAATAAATTGAAAATTCTTTGTTTTGAGAAATATAACTCATAAAATTAAATAATATTAGAATATATCATCAATCCATTCAAATCAATTAATTATAATACATGTCTATGAAATATTGTTTCTAAAAATAAGTCAAAAAATATATTCTATAAAAATTAAAACTAATCATAAAAAAAAATTATTTTTCATTAATGTTAAATTAAGTTAAAAAAGCATCCTACAAGAATAATCCATTGAATTTTATTAAACCAGACATGAATATGAAAATATTTAATAATTTTTTCTGAATTTATTTTATTAGATATAGAACATTTAATTGTATAATCCATGATAATTATATCATTTTATTTTTATTCATTTAAATATGGTTAATTTTGTATTTTAAAGGTATAAAATTAAATTAGTCACAAAGATATATGAAAATAATTTTTATAATCATTTAGAAAACATTATTTATCAGTTATACTCCCTTAGAGATCATTTAGTTCTATAAATAAATATTTTATATAGAATTGGTTTAATAGTTTTATAATATAAAACGAGAGAGTGGAATCATGTATATATATATTTTTTGAAATAATGTGAGCATAATATGAAATATTGTAATGGAGATTTATTTACTAATTTTTCATATTTAAGATTAGGTGAAAGCATATAAAATAATGAAGTTATTGAATATTATATTTTATTTAAAATTTCATTCATTTCTTGATATCATAAAAAATGGAAATAATTGTTATAATTATGATTAAAATGATAAATTTATTAATTATAATTTAATATTATTGTTTTAAACATAATTTTTTTATAAAGGATCATTAAAAACATAAAATATAGTATTTATGAATCTAATGAGTTGTTGAAATATTGTGTAACAAATATTTATCAGTTAGTAGATAGTATTTCTCTAGAGTAATTTTTTTAACATTAGAAATAAATTGGTTAAAAATTATTTGAAATGATATGACATTAAATATTATCATTTATTTTTGTATTAACGGATCACATATATGATTGTGTATATATTTAAGTTTTTCTAATGTTTTAAAAATTATTAAAAAATAGATATTGCCATGGTTATCATGATATTTAGAAGGAGATACTTGAGGTAAAAAATTATCAATATTTTATATCTTCCTAATAAATTTCTGAATTAATTTAAGATCCATAATATGGAATAGTAAAATCAAAATATAGGATCACCTATTTGATCATAATGATTAATTTGTTGATATATTGGTAAAATAATTGATCCCTTATGAAAATAGTTGTTAACACATAACGAATTTGAATAGTAACTTCCACATTTACAATTATCATATATATATTATAACATTTAACATTTTAAATATTTATATTTTTATCGAATAATAATAAAAAACTATTACATGTGTAAAAAAATAGTTTAAAAACAATTAATGATGAATTTGAACATTTTTATTAATATTAAAAATTTAATTTATATTAATATTCTATATGAGTATAGATATACCTTGTGAAGTGTTATTGTATTAAAAAAATTATATTCTAAATATATAGTTACATATTTGTTGGTGTGTTTATGGTTATATATTTAATATTTCTTGAATTTTTTATGATCGTGATTATAACATTCAATGACCATAGAAGTAATATTTTCATTCTGGATTTAAAAACTAACCAAGATAAAAAATAATAAAATTTGAGTTTATTTTTTTAAATTTATAAAAAATGAATTTACTATGATTCACCATGAATGAGTGAAAATTGTGTAGGATGGATTATAGGATAGATATGATACTGATAGTAGTATCGAAACTATGACGTAGATACTCAATATATGATAGGGGGTGAGTTGTATAATTTAAAAATTCCTTAAGGAAATTTTGTATAAACAAAATTCTCAACGCCTCTTAGTACTACTAACTTTCCTGATTCCAAAAATGTAGTTCTGAAAATGGAATTCCAAAAATGTGGTTTCGGAAATGAATCCAGTTCAACAAAGTAACAAGTTTTGGAATTGTCATTATGGAAATGAAATTTAACAGAAGTCTACAACAACAATGATTCTACCTTAAACCTTATAGAGTCTTATTTAATCAGAGTAAAAGTATAAGGAAGTATAAGATAGTTATATTTTCCTCAAGAACCAAAATTACTATAGAAAACAAACTTGAAATAGTACAAGTTACAATTAGTAAATCTTTTAACATAAAGAGTATGGTATCCAACAACCTTGGATAAAGGTCTCTTGATTTATACTTTCAAGAAAGACTATCTTACCCAATCCCAGGTAAGCCCTCAATCTGAAGATCAATATTTGTCTTTCTATCTGTGTAAGCCATCGATTTTTGAGAAGAAGGAACCTCAGACTTCACTACCTGATGTCTCTAATTTTATGGAAATCACACCTCTACATGAATCAATTCTGCATGATGCAATGTATGAACAAGTTGTTCACACCCAAACAAGTTGATCACAACATCTGCACGAAGCCCTGGGAGTTGAAAGAGCCTCTCTCTCTAGAAAACCCTTCAACAACATATAATATCTAGAATCATAGAACTTTTTGTTTGTTGTCAAAAGACTAGATCTCCTTCAAATGAGCGTTTATTTATAGTTACAACATCTATGGTCGGCTCCATCCTTCAACGGTTGTATTTTTCCTTGAATTTAGGAGGGACCTATATACGTGTCACTCAAACAACAGTTAGTTGGTAACTAAATGCACGACATAATTTTATATCCAAAACATGTGTAAGAAAAAAAGTATTTCCTTGACCAAATTAATTTTTTGGAATGTAAGGAAAATAAATGTTTGGAGTCTATCCAAAAACCATTCAGTGATTATAATATGTAAAAATTCAGATTTTCTTTTCCTAAGATTTCTTAACCTGAATTTTATAGAATTCTAGAGTCTGAATTTCAAGGAAATTAGAAGTCTGAATTCAGTAGAATTCAGAGACTGATCTTACGACGTTCAGAGTCTGAATAAATTAGAATTCAGAGTCTGAACATATAATTTATGGAGTCTAAATGCATAAGAAATTGTAGTCCGAACATACAAAGTTCGGAGTCTGAATTATATAGATTTCGGAGTCCAAACATACAATGTTAGGAGTCTGAATTCATTAGAATTTGGATTTTAATCTTACATAGTTTAGAGTCTGAATTCATTTGAATTTGGAACCTGAATTCAGAATGTTCATAGTTTGAATTCAGAGGATTCAGAACTTGAATTCATGTTCTGAAAACAGAATTCTCTATAACTATGTATTTATTGGATTCCGAGGTTTTAGAAGTGAATCAGATTTTTATACATAGAGATAACATGATTTAGGATATACAATGAACAATGAAAAATAAGTAAGGATAAATTATCCTTGGGGAAGGAAAATTTTCCCTATCAAAGGAAATCTTAGGGAAAATGAAATTTTCCTTAACATAGTGTGCTTTTAATTTTCAAAAGATGAAATAATAGAGAATTCATAAGGAAATCTTATTGACTCAACAATCTACCCAAACATGAAAGAATGGAAATATCATAAGGAAATCTAATTGACTCAACAATCTCCCCCTTTTGGAAAGCATAAACATCCTTACAAAAAAATAGAAAAAGAATATAAGGACTTAGGATTTTTATGGACTTGTAATGAAAACTTATCTCCCTTTACACATGAGATATATTGAGAACTACTAACACCCCCTTAGGTTTTGGAAGCACTATGGATTGTATTCTTGATTACTAGATTAAGACTTTTCATTTTGTTTCATCCAAAAATCGTCTTGGATAGAAACTAACTCTTAGATAAACCCCCCCTTACTTAGAGAGATTTCATATTTTACTTTTTATTCTATTTTATTCCACCCCCCCGCCTTTGTGATTTTCAAAATGGATCAAAGAGAATGGAAAGAGAAATGTGGTAACTGAAATATTAGTACTTGAAAAAAAATAAAGATAAACCAATCAATTTCATTATGATTCAAAAAATTTATACCCAAAAGAAATACAGCAAAATATCATAATTGAACAATTTTATCATTCCTTATCCTTTGACATCAACTTATTTATTATTGTTTTGAGCTTATGGAGTTACTTGTGGTCTTCCTCTACTCTTTTGAGAAGCTGATCCTGATCCTCGATTTTCTTCTCTATGGATTTGATTCCATCATCATGAGACTTGAGAGATTCTTCCTGCCCCTTTAAAACTTTTTCTTGATTATCAATTTTTTCATCACGCTTGATTTTAAAATCTATTTCTCTTTACCAGATCTGATAAGCTGAATAAAACTTCCCATTCTGGACTTTTATTTCTTGAGTCTGAGAATTCTATTTTAGAGTTAAATTTTCCTCAAAACATTTTGTGAGATACTTGAACTTCACATCTTCGGTTTCAAATACACCCTTAACATTATCATGAAAATCATCAAGTATTCTCATGTCTTACATTGTTTTATTTGAATAGCTGGTCATCCTCATCCAAGATCTTCTATGGGCTTCATAATTTATGAAGAAGGTTTTGAATTCTGCCTCAAGCTTAACACATTAATCCATCACCAAGGATACTGAATCTGATTTCTAATTTAAGGAATGTTTATGAATTTGGAATCTGTTGTCTATACTGGTAAATATTTGTAATGTTCCAACAAGATTATTTAATTACTGGACTAAGAAATCATGTCAATGAGAGGATGATTCTGAATCAGAAACTTTTCTTGGTGAGGATTATTTTTTTATCTCAACAACTTTCCACTTTGAAGATCCATCAACATCATTCTTATTAACCAATGACTTGGTAGGTGTATCAACTAAAACATGTTTTCGTTTATCATGTTTCAGAATGGCTATCTCTTGGTCAGATGATTCATGATCTCTATCAGACAACTGAACGATTTTGTCTTAATCTAGCTCTTCTTTCTCTGCTTATGCCTTAGCGTCTTCTGGATGAATGATGTCCCTATTGATGCTTTCTTCTTTTGAAGTCTTATTTACATCATCATAATACTTATCTTCATATTTTCCTATAGTAGAAAGGTTTGATGATTCGTCTTGAGATGTTCTGGTTGATAATTTTCTTGACGGGATCTCCTTCTCATAAAAATCCTTAACTTTTCGTATTAGATCATCTGTATCTCCACTGCCAGCTTCTTCTTATTTTTCTTACACTACTTTTTCTTTTTCAACATCTTCTTCTTCTACAACTTCTTCATGAGGTTTTTCCGTAATCACAAAATATTTTCCCCGAGTCTCTAGTAATGATACAATTTGGAAGGATTCTAGAATCAGAAAAATCTCAGTGGATTTCTCAATGGGATTCAAAATAGATTGTACTGTTTCAGCCTCCGACAACTTCTTTCATTGCTTGTTTTCTTTCTCTTCCTTATGTTGTTTCTCATCTGCCTTTTCATTCAGAGCTTTTGCTTCAGCAGGATCCAAACCAAGCATTGGCTCCCCTTCTTTCCTATTTTTCTTATCTTCCCTCCACTTTTCTACCACCTCATATGGATATGCTTTTTTCTTCTTAGGCTTTGGTGGTGCAGATTGAGTTTCCTAAGATGTTGGAGTTTTTTCCTTCTCTTATACTTCTTTCAATTTCTTCTTCCTTCCTCCCTTCTTAGAGGTCTCAGCCACCTCTTGGTTCTTTGAAATAGCTTCCTCTTCTTCCTTAGACCAGTCATTGAATTATTCAGATTCTTTAGAAAATTTAACCTTCAGCCTTCTCAGGGTGTCATCACTTATAATCATCATTTTGAAATTTCATGGCTTTGAACTACAAGGGATTTTGTAGCACTCTAAACACCGAACAATAGGCTTTGAGGGAATGGCTGGATAGATGATAATCCAAAACATCATATTTCCATTATTTATATTCTCAATTGTAATAATAATATGCTTAACCATGTTAAGATTTCATAGATTCACCATGAAATCCCGGATATACGTATTGCTCTTATTCAAAGTATCGATATCCCCTTTTCTCAGAATTTTGAATCCTTGAATCCACTATTCAAGATTCCAAAAATTTGTAGATATGTGAACAATTTTCAGATTGATAACATCTAAAAGTCTGAGGAAATACATAGACTTTACCCTTACAACGATTCCTTGAACATTTAACAGCTTATGAGAACAGAACTCAGCTTCTCCTTTATAAGGAACTCAAATCAAACTGGCTACCTTGGTGTAAAAAAGTGCATATGTATTCTCATGGATCTTGAAAGCGAATTTATCTTTTCCTTATTCCTTGAAAAAACTTGTTGACTCATATAATTAAAATAACAATCTTGGGTAAACTAGATCCTAAGACCTTGGTTTCGATACATAGACACTATCTCATCCATTAAACATGATGTTCTTAGAGATGATAGAATCATACTTAGAAAAGAAATATAGATGTACCAAACATTATCTATAAATCATAAATTCAGAAATCATGTTGAATGATGAGATGTATTTCCGGGAAGATACTTCGACAGTCATTTAGAGATAGGAAACCATGAAAATTCAGAACAGGCATGTTTAGGAGGGCAGAGCTTTAGCACGTGAAAGCTTGGATTTTGATGTGGGGAAATCGTCGGGGGGTCCTTGATATAGGCACGTGATGTTACGGATCAGCTTCCTTACTCAATCCAATGGATGAAAAAACTTCTATTCAAATTTGAAAGTTGATATAACAACTGGAAGGAAATTTGATAGAATCTGATCTTTTGAACTTTTAAGAAAAACTTTTGGATTCAAGGAAAAAATGAACACAAAAAAACATACAAACTGATGAAAATACCAACAAGTAAAAGATGATTACAAAAATTTAATAAAGGAAACAAAAATTTTGGATTATAAGTAACATTATTCGTAATGGAGAAAATTTTTCAGGATGAACATTAGATTCCAAAAATTTTATTATGAAAATTTTGAATACAAAAATATTTATTACAAATAACATCATTACGAAAGGTTACAAAAATCTCCATTTCAAAAATTTTAAATACGGAAATCTTCATTATGAAAATTTTATGTACCAAAATATTTATTACCAAATTTTCTGAACTGCAAACATATTCATCAAGAAAAATATTGAACTACAAATATCTTTATTACAAAAAAGTATGTTGTAAAAAAATATTCATTACAAAAGAATTAAAGTATAATATTTTGTTATTGTGAAATAATTGAATTAAAAAAATTTTCATTTCAAAAAATTTAAAGTAAAAAAATATTCATTATAAAAAATTTGAATTATAAAAAAAAAATTTAAGAGAAATTTGAATTAGAAAAATTTTATTATGAAAAATTTGAAGACTATGAAAAAATTAGACTATAAAAAATTTTAGACAACGATAAATTTTAGACTATAAAAAAACATTAGAAATAAAAAAAACAAATGTACCCCCCATGAAAAAACGTTCTTTACTATAAGGAGATACGTTTTAACAAGAAGTTAATATGGAAGGCTACCTTATGGTTATCATTCCCATCTTCTATTTAATGTATTCAAACCTATTAGAAGGTATAGATTTTGTTAAAATATAAGAAAGTTGATCTTCTGTTCCGATAAATTGAAAAATGATATCTCATTTTTCAGTGTGGTCTCTAAGAAACTGATGCCTAATATCTATGTGTATTTCATGATGTGATGTGGGGGGTTTTTTATTAATGCAATGGCACTAGTATTATCACACAAAAATTCTATTTTGGTAAAACTCATACCATAGTCTGTGAGCCTGTGTTGCATCCACAACACTTTAGCACAACAACATCAATCTGCTATATATTCATCTTCAGTAGTGGATAGTGCTACTAGGTGTTGATTTTTCCAAGACCAAGAAACTAATGAATCTTTTAATAAATGAAAATTTCGTGATGTACTCTTCCTATCTATTCTACATGCACCAAAATATGCATCTGAATTTTTTTAAAACAAAATCATTTCCATAAGTTTAAAAGAGTCCATGATTCATGGATCCCTTTAAGTGGAGAAAAATTATTTTCAGCGTCATTAAATGAGATTATTTGGGATGGATTGATATCTTGCAGATAAGCATACAGAAAACACTAAGTCCGGACAACTAGCTGTCATGTAATGTAGACTTCCTATCATACCTCTAGAAGATGTTTGATCTACTGGTTTCCCAGATTCATCTAGATCAAGAGAATTTTAGTTAACAATTGTATTACTTATTCACTTAGAATTTTCGTATACATAATTTTTAAGAATATATTTAATAAAATTATGTAGGGATATATAGATTCCTTCTAGTTTTTGAGAAATTTGAAACCCAATGGAAAATGTTAACTAACCCATCATACTCATTTCAAACTCATATTTCATTTGATCCGCAAAGGAAATAGTTAACGACTGCTGAGATGAAAAAAATATACTATCATCAACATAAATTTGAACAACAAATTTTTTTTTCTTATCTTTAGTTATAAAAATTGTTTGATTAGCATTTCCCTTAGCATAATTATTTTTGAAGAAAAACCTGTAAGACTATCATACCAAGATCGAGGGGCATGTTTAAGTCCATACAAGGATTTGGTAAGTTTGAAAACATGTTCCTGATGTTTTGTATCCTCAAAACAAGGAGGTTGATCAACAAAAACCTCCTCTTGACCATAACCATTAAGGAAATAACATTTAACATCCATTTGAAATTGTTTAAAATTGATGAATTATGAAAAGGAATGTAGATTTTGAATTGATTCAAATATTACTACTGGATCATAGTTTTCATCACAGACTATTCATTTTTGTTGATTATAGCTTTTAGAAAGTAACCTAGATTTATTTATTACTATGATTCTATTTTTATCACAATTATATCTGATAACCAATTTTACTCCAATAACTGAAGTTTCCTTAGTTATTTCATCCAAGTCACAGAATTTATTCTTTTCTAATTCATTTATCTCATCTTGCACCGATTTTATCCAATCATCATAACCTAATGCTTCATTAGTGCTTTTTGGTTCTAATTGGGAAAGGAATTATAGATGTTCTACTTCATTCCTAAATGAAAATCTAGTCCTTCCAGGTTGATTTACATCACCAATGATCCTATCACAGGGATGATTATTTTGAAACAACTAATTTGGGTTTTGTAAAACTTATTCATCAACATAGGGTAGAAATTATTCTCGGGTAAATGTTTCAAATTTGTTTTACTGAACACATTTATTATCATAAGGATCTTCAAACAGAGGTTGATAATCAGTTTTTGAAACAAAATCCAAAGATGTAGGTCGAGGTGGTTTAAAAACAAAAGGATTAGTTTCATCAAATCTGACATGTACAATCTCTTCAACAATACACGTATTTTAAATTTAAAACTCTTGAAGCCATAGAAGTTATGGAGTAGCCTATGAAAATTCCTTCATTTGATTTTGTTGCGAATTTATGTAGATTATCTTAAGTATTCAGAATGAATACCTTTCAACTGAAAACCATGAAATTGGAAAGTCGAGGTTTTCTACAATTCCATAGCTCATAAAGAGTTTTATTAAAAAAGGTCTAATAAAAACATGATTTATAGTGTAACAAGAAGTACTTACAACTTCCCCCCAAAAATGTTTAGGTATAGAATATTCACTCAACATGGTTCTTGTTATCTGCTGAAGAATTACATTTCATCTTTCAACAACACAATTTTTTTGAGGTGTTCTGGGTGCTCAGAAGTTATGAGTAATGCATTTTCTTCTAAAAAAAGTTTCAAAATCAGAATTTTGAAATTCTCAACCAAGATCACTATGAATATTTATCAAATGAAGGTTTTCCTCATTTTTATCATGGGCTCTAAAAGTTTTGAAATAAGAAAAAGATTCATATTTCATTGCAATAAAATAGACCCACATAAATCTAGTGTAATCATCAAATAAGAAAAATAAAAAATATTTTCCTCCAATTCATCCAGTTTTTGTTGGACCAAAAATATTCATATGCACTAACTGTAATGCATCAGTGGTTGAGACTCACCAATTGATTTTGAACATGATTTATATTTCTTTCTAAATTGACAAGGACAAAAACTGTTGAAGAATCAAATATAAACTCTAGTATATCCTTAAATAATTTTTTCTTGGAGAATTTGCATAGGTTTCTATGGTTATAGTGTCCAAACCTTCTATTCCACAACCAAAAATGATCATCCATTGCAATCAGAAAAGGTAGGTATTGTCTTATAAGGTCTTCTAAGTCTAGTGTGTAAGTATTTTCGTTCCAATTGGTAGAATGAATGAACACTTCCTTGGAATTGTGTTTTAAGCACATATCATTACTAAAATTCACAGGGTAACATTCATCACACATTTGAATTATACTAATGAGGTTATGCTTAAGACCTTTAACAAATAAACCATTTTAAATAAAAGTTTTTCCAAGAAAGACAATGTTACCTATACCAACAATTTCTCCTTTTGAATTTTCTCAGAAATTTACTTTTCCTCCATTCGTCTTGATAATATTTTCCATGATGTTTTTGTTACCAGACATTTTCTGGGAAAATCAACTATTCATGTACCAATTATTTCTATTGGTACTTTCTTTATTTTCTTGATAAATATATAGTTACACTTTTGGAATACAAACTTTCTTGCATCCATAATTGTTAGGAAATAAAATTTTGGGTATCTACATTTTTTTAGAAAATTATGGTTTATGAAACCCAAGATATTGAACATTATATAATAAAATTCATCTTACCATGCCCACCACTTTGAAATTTAGTAAAAAAGGTTCTCGAGATGGATTAAAATAGTTGCTTTTTTTATAGAGGTTTTCTATGTGTATTACCTACACTAAAAGTATTTCCTTGTGGTCTGATTTTGGAATACATCTTGTCAAAATTTTCTTTACCAAAAGTAAAGTTTTAAAGACGTTTCTTACGGAAATATATTTTGGTTTTTAGTCTTATGAAAAAATTACAATCCTCAGAAATTTTTTCCTTAGAGTAAGATTTTTATTCAAAAACATGTATTTTTGAAATAACATTATTAATATCTTTTAAAAAAATTCCTCTTTAGAATTTACATCCTCAATGTCTTTAGAATGATTTTCTACAAGCACATCCTTATCTTCAGGATATTCTGTGAGATCTGAAATCTCTTTTATAAGAACTTCTTCTCTGTTATATTCCACTTCTAGTTCATTGAATTTTTATAATTTTTTTCTTCTAACAACTTGGAAAATGTAGATACTTATTCATACGAAGGGATTTCTTAATTGTCTAAAGAGAATGTATCTTCATCAGAAGTAATATCCTCTAAATAATAATTCTTAATAAGAGATAAATTTGTTAAATCCTTAGTATAGTGTACATTGGACATAAGACATGTATTTTGGAAAGAAGTAGTAACAATGAATCTGATATTTTTTTGTGCTGATGATTCTTATTTATAGTATTCACATCCAGACGAGTCTTCATAACTTTCACTCCATGTATCTTTTACATTAAGACTTTTATTATTCTTAGAATGGTATAAATTCTTCTTGTTTCTCTCTGAATTCCTTTCCTTATTATCTCATTTCTTGAGTAAGGGACAATCTGGACTGATTTGACCAGTTGTTCTACATTCATAACAAGTAACATACCCATATTTCCTTCCATTGTATTCTCTCTTCATGAAAATATTTCAATAGTTCTTTTGAGCTACTATCTTGTTCATTCTCAAAGAAATATTATCTTACTCATTCTCATATTTTTTTGTATCACTAGATTCTGATGGAATAGTCAATTTCTTTGAATTTGATCCACTAATTTTTTCTAGAGTCTTGGATTTCATATGTTTAGAAGTAGTTGTAAAAGAAACACCTCCATTCACATTTTTATTCTTAAAATCATCAATATATCTCTTTATTCAAGTCTCTTTTTGAAGAAGAGTTCAAAATAGATCATCTAAGAAAATATGGGTGACTTCTATATTCTCATCAATTGCTGTTCTCTTGGACTCCCACTCATTAGGCATGATGTCTATGATATTCTCTTCAAGTGTCTCATAATTAAAACCTTTTTATCCAATTTACTTTAAGAAATTCACAATTGTCATAAACATTTTCTGAACATTTATTATGGGTTCTCTATAAGGAATGTCAAATAGATGATATTCATCTCTTAACCTAGCTCTTCTTATATCTATAACATTAGATGTTACAAAATGTGTGACTTACAATTTGTTCTAGATACTAATTGCAGCTTCACATTTCCATATTTGACTACAGATATTCCTAGTCATGGAATATTGCAATGTATTTATGACTATAAAATTAGCTTGATATTCTGATTTCTCCAGATTAGTAAAAGCTCTCAATTCCATATCAAGAATCTTATAGTCTCATATCATCATTAGGTAGTTATCAAATCTATTGTTAATAACTAAATTATTCATCCTATATCTCCATTAATTATATTCGATTACATCAAAAAATAGGAGGTCTGGTATGATTTATACAGTCGATATAACAAAAATGTATTCATGTTATCTTAAAGGAAATATTTCCACACAAAATTTTCAGTAATAAATGTTTGTAAACAAGAATAAAAATATCCTATGTAAGGAAAATATAGAACTAGAGTATCTCTATGAAAAATATTAGTCCAAACATGTGAGTCCGAAATTCTAATTCTGAAAAAGTAAAGAAGATGATGCTTTTTGTTCTAAATATAATCATGAGATTAATTCATATTGAACCAATAATTTGACAAAAAATTGTATAATAAGTTCAGGGTATGAGGTAATTCCCCTAATACCAATTTTAGGATCGATTGTATGATAGATATGATAATGATTGTAATATCAAAACAATGTGTATATATTCAATATACAAGAGGGGGTTGAATTGTAACCCTTAAAAATTCCTTACAAAATTTTCTATAAAAAAATTCAAATGCCTCTGAGTTCTACTAACATACTTGATTCTGGAAATGTAGTTCCGAAAATGGGATTATAGAAATGTGGATCTGAAAATGAAACCAGTTCAAAAAAATATCTTGATTCTAGAAATGTCGTTCTGGAAATGAAACTTAACAAAACATTACAACAAAAAAGATTCCACCTTAAAGCATATTGAATCCTAGTTTATCAGAGTAAAAGTATAAGGATGTATAAGACAGTTATACTTTCCTCAAAAACAAAAATAAAACAGAAAAAAAACTTGAAACAGTACATGTAACAAGTAGTAATTCTTTTAACCCAAAGAGTTGGGAATCCAACAACCTTGGATAAATTTCCATTGATTTATACTTTCAAGAAAGTCTGTCTTACCCAATACCAGGTACACCATCAATCTGAAAATCAGTAACTATCTTGATATCCCCGCTAGCCCTCGATTTGTAATGAAATTAGAAACTCTGACTTCACAACCCAAAGTCTCTGATTTTAAGGAAATTGCACCTCTCCACAAAACAATTCTGCACAAATCAAAGTTTGAAATAGTTGTTCACAGCCAAACCATTTGTTCACAACATCTGGATGAAGCAATAAGAGTTGAAAGAGACTCTCTCTCTAGAAAACACTTCAACAACATATAATCTCTAGAATCATAGAACCGTGTGTCAATCGTCAAAAGTCCTGAGATCGTTCAAATGATCTCTTATTTATAGGTACAACATCAATAGTTGGCTGCCTCCTCCAACGGTCATATTTTTCCTTCAATTTTTGAGGGTCCTATATTGGTGTCACTAAAACAATGGTTAGTTAGTAATTGAATGCATGACAATGTTTTATAAAAAATCATTAGAATGAAAAAATATAGTTCCTTGAGAAATTCATTTTTCAGAATTTAAGAAAAATAAAAGTTTAGAGTCTATCCAAAAACCATTCGGTGTTTATAATATATAAATATTCGGATTCTATTTTCCAAAAAATTCATAACCTGAATTTAATGGGATTCGGGAGTCTAAATTTCTAGGAAATTCATAATCTAAATTCATTATAATTCGGAGTGTGATCTTACAATGTTCGGAGTTTGAATGTATAAGAATTCAGCTTCTGAACTTACAATGTTTGTATTCTGAATGCATAAGAACTCGGAGTCTGAATATACAATGTTTAGAGTCTGAATTCATTATAATTCAGAGTCTAAACATAAAATATTCAGTGATAGAATTAATTATAACTCAGAGTCTGAACATACAATGTTGGGAGTCTTAATTTATTAGAATTTGGGACCAGAACTCATAAAGTTCGTAGTATGAATTCAGAGGATTTGGAACAAAATTTCGGGTCCTTATAACATAATGCTCAAAAACTAAGTATTTATAGGATTCTGAGGTTTTAGAATTGAATCCAATTTGTATACATACAAGAAAATGATTTAGGTTATACATTGAATAATGAAAATATGTAAGGATAAATGTTCCGTGGGGTAGGAAAATTTTCCTTATCAAGGGAAATCTGAGAGAAAATGAAATTTCCATTAAGATAGGGTGTTTTTGGTTTTCAAAACATGAAATAATGGAGAAGTCATAAAGAAATTTTATTGACTAAACAATCTCCCCAAACTTGTAGGAATTGAAAAGTCGTATGGAATCCTTATTGAATCAAAAAATTGATTTATATTATATGTAATCTAGGAAATAATTTGGTTAATTTATTTTATAAAATTTAATGAAATTTGTGATTTTTATCCTTATATGAAAATTATAGAGGTTTATTTTTACCCTTGAAATTATGATATTCTAATTCATAGCTATACAGAGTAAAATATAATATATGTTCTCACATATACTTGAAGGATTATGATTCGGTTTTTTGTTTTTATAATAAAAAAAGTAATATTTCATACAATATAAATAATGATAAGAAATATCAAAAATAATAATAAAAATTTAATACAAGATAAATCTAATGATCCAGTAAGTAAGTAAAATTAAATGAACTACTTGAAGGAAAATATTATTTTACAATTTTAAATATTATAACATTATTTTTATTATATGACTATTTTCACTGAGAGTAAATGTTTTTATAAAAATGGAATAGACAATAAAAACCAATCATGATTTTCTTTTTTGTGAAAAAATAACATCTTTATTAAATTTCATCCCACGATTGAATATAGAAATTAGATCTAAGATTGATCTAACCTTGAAATATTTTTTAATTATATTTTTAATAATAAATAAAAAACAAAGAGAATTTATTGATAATTTATATCATTTTATGATTCCCATAAAATATGAAAATTAACAATATTTAATATTAAAATAATCTGAATGAGAAAACTTTCAACCTCATAAGAAAATATATCTAAGAGAAGTGTTTTGGTAAACAATTTAAATAAAAATCCTCTCTAGAGTTTATATTTATTTTTATAAAGTAATTTAAACATATATTGTAATCAAAATTTATATATTAAATTATTAATATTTATCATTAACATTACCTATGCTAGTATTTTATAATATATAATTTAAACTGTCACATTTTATCACACAATGAATTCTTTAAATAAAAATATAATAATAAATGAAATTTATTTATATGTTCCAATACATGATCATACAAATTAAATTAATCCTAGTTGACGATACATTTTTACATTTGTTTTAATGCATATATTATTAATGTTTTTCTATTTTAATCCACATTACCGTTACCATTTTTTATTTTCAATCAAGGATACTATTTTTTGAGGAATAAATTTTTCTTTATAATGATTTTTTATATATTGTTATTATAATGAATAATTAGTCTCTGTAATTATATAATATTAAATTTTATCAAAAGGGGTGTAAATTTTTTGTACTTTTTTATATCGAAGACCTTATGGTCATATTAATAAAATATATATTTAAAATACCCCATAGATATCTTTGAAAGTGGCCTAAATTATTTTTGGAAAAGTTAAAAATTAGGACCTAACCCCACCTAGAACCCCTCTTGGGTTTAGTATAATGATAAGAGTCAACCTTGAAGCCAAATTCTAATAGGGTAGGGGATGGAATCTGGTATCGTGGGTAGGAATCATGTAAATTGGAGGATATACCCCCATAAATACCCATAAAATATATATAGAGTAGGCCAATAAAAATTTCATCTCCTAAACCATGAAACATGAGCTTCATATCAAAAACCATGTCTACAAAATTAAATGATAATATAAAACACATATGAAAATAATATCCAATAGATGCCCCAATAACTTTGTTAGTGAGGTGTAGCGTGATATCTAAATCAATATTTGAAATCTATAACACAAATTTTAATATATATGAGTGTAAATACATGCTTATTCAATGAGAAACCTCTTTGTTCTCTGTTATGACATTTTCAATGAACTATATGAAAGACTTTGTGAACAAGAATCAGAATAAAACTACTCCAAAAATTATGAACTATTAACTTACACTACAAAATATATCTCACTCAATATCACACACAAATATTACAGCATATTGTCAATAGAATACACCATGATGGAAACAAACAACAATGTACCCTCTAGTTTATAGATCTCACATTCCATAGTCAAATGTCTGGATCTTCCATCCCTTTATGAGTCATCAAATCAAAAAATATATAAAATATGAAAACCATATATAACATATCATAGAAATATAGTATATCCATCATTAATGGGTGTTATAAATATAAGTAAATTAAAACTCATTCCCTCAATATACCATACATTCCCCCACCATGTATCAACACCACATCCATATAACCATGTTAACTAGTATATCACACACTATGAATTTAAGTTGTTACAACTAGTATCATTATTCATAATTTGAGAAATTAAATCCCATATTACAATTATAACAGAGTGGCGTGAAGTGTGAGTAGGAGTAATCCCATTCTCTTTTAATCAGAGATTTAGTGGAAAACACCTATAACAAATAGCATTTTTTAGGTAAATTTATCTCACAAAGGTGTGGTGCATATAAAATAAAATGGAAAACTTATCTTATATACAACTCTATATGATCCTTTCCTTGGGTTTGATGGCACAAAATAGTACAACATCCAATCACAACAACCATATATTGAAAACTATATACTCTTAACCTCTTTAATCTCTACAAAATAATGAAACATTATTTTCATAATAAAATAATACAATCATGATTTTAAAATTATGGAAAGGACCACATCATCCCCTTACCACAATAATGCTTCATAATAAAATAATCATAAATAAAAAAACATGAGAAATATAACTTTTATAACATCTATGGTGAATAATAACAGTTTTTTCTCAGTAATTAAGAGATTAACCCCTACTAAACATTTATTCTCTAGCCATAAGCTGTAGAATATGAATTTTACTTGGAGTGTAAACCTGTTGGAAACGAATTTATCATAGTAGTATATCTTATTATTTATCTATGTCGAACCCAAGAATTTTATTCCAGATCACTATCCCTTTATGGGAATATAAATATCAATTCAAACATTTGACAAATTAGGGTGAGTAAAAAACGATGTGCATTTTTTATGTAGAATTTAATAACTCATTTGTATCCATAATAATTAGTGCTGAAAGATAAGTTTTTTGTTGTTTATCCTATTTAAATCCATTGGGTATATGATACGATTAATCATAGAACCTAGATAATAGAATGGGGTTTGGTACTACTAAAGTTTCACTTTTTTACATCATGTTGGTTACGTATAGGGTTCTAGTTTTTCTTACTAAAAAATATTCATGAGGTGTTGGTCCATTATAGTTTTGTAATTTTGTCATTATTCTATTTAACCTTAAAATTTATAGGCCCTCTACATGGTAAGTAATATTTGGTGTTCCCTTGATCAATGTTCGAACAGTTATTAGATAACATGTCCACTATTATTATAGAGGTGAACTCCTATGATTAGGAACATTTTCCAATGAGGATAATTTAATATATTTGGATTATACTAGTCCCTCAAATGATTCATACCATGTGGAGGAATTCCCCCCTAAATTTTTTGTGACATGAAATTGGTTTTTAATATGTTAGTTTAGAATATCAAGTCAAAAGGTGTGGGTGATTTCATTGAGAATATGAATTTTTTATTAGTGGTACATGGTGTTATAGGATATTTAACATAAAATAATATACCAGTTTGGGGTTTTAGGGTTGTTTTTCTCTACATGAGAGGTTTTTTTCAATTCTATTTTTGGGATGAATTGGGCCTTAATTTATTATTTATTTATTTTCATGACATACTACTCAGTATTTATAAACTCACCCCTACAGGAGAGTTTCTCTTAAATGTATTTCTAAATATTTGGATGATGGATTCCATGGTAGTTTACATATCTTACTATGTGGTACCACCGTGTAAACTTTGACTAGATCATCCACTCACAATGAATCAAGAATAGACTTTAAGTATATCAGAAGTGGAAATTTATCTATATTCACAAGAGAAGATTATCTTAATGGGACTGGATGAGGATGTGCGACACCTAATTTCAATTTAAGTGTTTTTGTTGGATAAATCACCATAATTATGAGTTGATATTGACACAAAATAAACAGAAAATATTCTTGGGTGGTGATTTCAGATTTATTATTCAGTTAAAAATCAATAGTTTTTCTGGTTTTTTGGGTGTCCACCCTTTAAAATAGAGAAATAGGATAGTAGTCGACCATGATCATATAGAACAATGATAATTTCACTATATATTGAATAGAGTAAGAGAATCTATTTCTAAAACTGAATAAATAAGTCACATTAAGGTATGTATAAATATAGGTGTTCTGTAGATTGAATTACAAAATATGTTTTTTAATGTATGTTTCATGATCCACAAAACTCTTGAGGTGTCACCATTTTTTGATTTTGGATGGGTTCCTTTGAGCATTTAATGTCAAGGAAGAATATTTTTGTGATATCAAAGAATAGGTTGTTTTCCTCTCCATCCCATCCCTTTTCATGGTTCTAAGTAGTGATTTATTGATTGAGAACATTGTATTCATGGATATTCATGTCTCTATAACTTTTGGCACTTACACAGAAAGAGATTCAACAAAAGAAGTTATCCATCAATATTAATTAGGGATAATTCATTTGAGGAATATTATTATGATGCTCAAAACAAATTTTATAACACATGAAGACATTTTTAGAGAATATAACTATCATGGATACATATTTCTATATGAAAATGGAGGATGAGGTCAAAAGATTATTAATATATTTAATTTATAGGTAGAAAAATGAAATCATGTTGTTTATAGACACACACACTAGAAGCATTTATGAAACTATATATGTCCTTGTGGTTGAAAAGGTTTACCTTAGGGATCTGAATATGGTAGAGTAGTTCATAGTGTACATAGAGGAGGATAAGTAGGTTGAATACACTACAATCTACTTCCTCCATCACCACCCTTTGGAGAACTATACTAGACTTATCGTGTTGGGGCACTTTCATGGATAGATGAAGAAACAATGGTTTTTTGATTATATAGTTACTATAATTATTCAAGGTATGATATATATATTCTCTACATTAACTCCTATATCATTAAATACCATGTAGATCCATTCTGAAATTATTTATAACTTAGTCATAGAGTTGGAGATCTCAATAAAACCATTAGATTGACCGATAGTGAAATTGATTTCTATATGAATCAATCACAGAGTATACCACAATATAATGTAGTGAGCTTATTCATTGTGGATATATGTTTCCATGCAACCTCATACTTCTTTTTATTGGAACATCTCGACAAAATTCAATGGGTTCGAGTCCAAAAACCTCATGACCTTATGCATGTATCCTCGTATGAAAAAGGCCCAAATTTAGAAGTGAGAATCAATATCTATCAATGGAGAGAATATACATAATGATGAAATCATATGATAAATAGTAAGAAACGAAAATAATATAACAAATCATATAAATCATGAGGAAATGTAATTGGAATTCATGTCACAGAAATTAATGAATCTCCCATTGTGGAAAGCCCTTCCAGAATAAATAAAATATATGATAAATAAAATAACAAAATGGTCTTCTAATATCTTTTATGATCCACTTTATCTCTATGATCCATCTATACCAACATCCACCATAGGATATTTTACTATCATATAGTGTCTCAAGATGTTTACAAGTGAATTAAGATGCCCAAGAAGGTTGTATGTACAACACTTAGTAGGAAACCATTAGTGTGTATTAAAACATACTGGGTTCATGTAAACATGTGCATTCCATAGAAAACATAAATATAGTAAGATCATAAATATTCAATCCAAAATTGAGTAGTATGTCACTAAAAAAATTTCCACAACTGTTGGTCATACATACTTCATCTCCAAGATAGAAGATAAATGAATGAGTTGGAAAAATCAAAGCATCCCTTGTATGACGTCCTCACAGTGTCATGGAGGTGATATATAATGTCAATTCACCCTAAATAGTTTCATGTATCTTACATCATCTATATGAGAATAAATAGTAGTCAAATATAGTAGGCTATCATGTGGTTAATGCCACTTTGAAAATTAATCTTACCTCCAGAATACCATCTACATAATGCCATGACATCCTCACACTTCCATCCAATTTCTACGCCACTCATCACTAAAATCACAATAATGTGGTATCACCCTCTATTGGAAGAATATTTTATGATGTTCCACAAATATAAAATACCATTGACAACAACCCGATCATGGTAACACATTTATAGGGTGACCACAAAATTAGCCCTAATATATCAATATGAGATTATGAAAACATACAAAATAACACATTATCACAATCAATCATGTATAAAAGCTACACTAATACCATATTGGGAATCACAATGGGTCTTATGGGCTGTACACAATCTCACATGTGGTCACAATCAAGAATGGTCAAACAAAATGTGAGAAAATATAATTATTAAATAAATTGTGTAAAAAGAGCACAAGAAGGTAATGAACTTCTGTCCTCCAAAGTATTTTAGGTCAATGAAAGTATACTGTTGAATAAATAAGGTTATCTTATTAATTCTCCATTCCTAATGGTATAATGTTTTGAAAATTACAAACACATTTTCTTAAGTTCTATTTTTCTAATGTTCTGGAATTGTCCTTCCATTTCACTTACAGTTGTATCATTATGATTTGTCATTCTGTTATACTTACAGTTGTATCATTACGGTTTTCCATTCTGTTAGATTTACAGATTTCACATACGATTTTTGTGATACTGAATCTAGTGTATAAGTGATACCATTTTATGATACAGATTTTGGTGTATAAGTGATACCATTTTTATGAAGATGAATCTGGTGTATAAGTGATACCATCTTTCTGATACTGAATCATGTGTATAATTGATACCATCGTTGTGATACTGAATCCGGTGTATAAGTGATACCATCTTTCTGATTCCAAATCCGGTGTATAAATGATTCTAATTTTATGATTTAGATTCCATAAAAAATGAGATACCATTTTCACAATTAGATTTAGTGTCCTTATGAATTGGATTTCTTGAAAATGTTTTTCATATGAATCCATTTTCGTGATAATGAGTTTCTTATGAATCCATTTTCTTGATAATGTTTTTCTTATGAAGATTATTTTTCTTAATAATTTTAGCATTTTATAATGTATCATTTCAATGTTATCGACTTCTATGTTTTCTTACATAACTCTCATCTCTAACATAAAATCGTTTCTTATACATGAAATGATTACGTAAAACCTATTACAAACTAACTATTGTATATTTGACACGTTTCCAGTTCCCTCTGATGTTTAACAAAAATTTGACCATTAGAGTGGAGTCGGCCTGGGAAGCATTTCCTATATATAAATGTTAATTTGAACGAGCTTCAACATTTAACGAATGTTGAGAGTGTATGAACATTATGATTGTGAAAAAGATGTGATGTGATTTCTAGAGAGAGGCTCTTTAAACTATCAATGCTTTGTGTGGATGTTGTGATCCACTTGTGCAGGTGTGAACAACTTGTTCAGACTTGCTTCATGTAGTCTCCGATTGTGCTGATCATGGACTTCCAGGTTTTCAAGTCATAGTTTTTGATTTCCTTCTAAATCGAGGGCTTGCGGTGATAACAAGAAAAATAGAGATCTTCATATTGAGGGATTATCTGGTTTTGGTTAATACATTCTATCATGAAAATATAAATCAAGGAACCTTTATCCTCGGTTATTGGATACCCTTATCTTTGGGTTAAAAGAATCTTGTTATTACTTGTTTTATATTTCAATTTTTTTTCTACTATAATCATAACTTTGTTAAAGTTACAAAGTATAACATTCTTATACTTTCTAATTCCGCTACATTGACTATATTACAGATTCTATATGCTTTAAGGTAGAATCTTTCTTCTATGAAAATCATTCTTAAGGTTTATCATAATGTTGTAATTTCTGTGAAATGGATTCTTTAAGAGGTGTTGTGAATGGTGGTTTAATAATTGTTTAACTAAGCATTAAATGTTCCAAAGGAATTTTTAATGTATACAATTATCCCCTCTTGAATATTGAGCATATACAATCATCATTTGGATCTTAGAATTTGTATCAGAGGATGCCTATGAAATTCTTATATACACATATAAGTTTTCTTGCTATATTTTTCTATTTCTTATTTAATTATAAAATTTTACTTCTAAAATGTTTTTTGGAAGGAAAATACTTTTAGTATGGCAGTCATTCTTGTTTGATCTCAAGATAATCTCAATCTTTCTATACAACCAATCATCGATAGAAATGATTATGAGTACTAGAGAGATAGAATGAAGACCTTTCTGATAAAAACAGATGTAGACAACTGCATTATGATAACTGGAGATTATGATATTCATGATAAGGAACTCATAAACTATACTAATCTGGTAAAAGTGGAATACTAGCTGAACATTATGGTACGTAATACTTTGCTTTGTTCCAGGTTTAGAAATATATATTGCAAAACTTCATCCTGTGATGCTCTAAATAGTATTTGGAAGAAGATTGAAGTAACTCAATTTGGAAATTTCAATGTTTTTGAATCTAGAAGAGCTATGCTCAGAGCTGAGTATCATGGTTTCTGATTTCCTAATAGAGAACCCGTATGTAAAGTACAACAATGGTTCATGACTACTGTCAACAACTTACAATCAATGGCTGAGAAAGTTTTAGATGATGAATCCCTTGTAGACATGATTATAGACATAATACCTAATGAATGTGAATCCAAGAGAACTGCTATAGAAGAAAATAGAAAATTTAGTTAGATTTCTCTTTATGAACTATTTGGAACCCATTTTCAACATGAAATCGGAATGAAGAAAGATGCACATAATATTAAGAAGAAGAATGGGAATGGAGGTGTTACTTTTAAAACTACTTCAAATCATACGAACGCTTAGACTTATGAGAGAGTTACAAGATCTAAATACAAGAAGGTTGTTGTTAAATCTTAATCTAGTGAAAGTGATACTTCAGAAAATTAGTTATGAATTCTTGGACGGAGGATGAAAAATATTGTTGGGAAGATGAAAATTAAATATAGATACAAAAAAATGGAAATGATATGAAATATGGAGAAGTGACATGATATGAATGTAGAAGAACTGGTTATATCAGACCTGATTGTCCATTACATAAGAAAAGAGGAAAGAATGACATGAATTCTATGAGAAACCAGAAAATGTTCTATATATCAAAAAATAAGATCGTTCTAAAATCCAATGACACTTGGAGTTCCAGTGGTGGAGATTATTCTGACGATTATTCAGATTATGAATCATCTAAGTAAAATAATATTGTTTTGATCGCCCGAGATCTATTTCAAAATCAATGTCTTATAGCTAAGGTACAAACTTTTAAATCCTTAACCAATAAGTCTTAGAGTGAAAATTTTCCTGATAAAGATTTTTCTTCAGATGAAGAATCTTTTTCATCAGATAATGATAATGAATTTTATTTAAATGAGTATGTTTCTAGGTGTTTTATATTTCAAGGGAAAAGAAATTATAATGTTTCTAAGAAACTTGAAAAGAAAAATTCTAGAGAATTAATTTTATTATAATAAAATTTTAGATCATTCCAATGATCTGGATAAGAAAAATAATGTTTTTTATAATCTTTCTAAGAATCTCTAGGGAGATAATTCTTAGAATTCAAAGCATTATTATGATCGTAAAAATCTATTTTTTCAAAAAAAATGTTTTTGAGGATAAACTTAAATTTAAGTTTATTATTCTAGAGTATAGGAATTTAGTCCTAAAACTAATGTCCGAATTTTTTTCTTTGATGAAACATCCTACAATTTCGTTCTGGTAAGGAAAATTTTGATACGATGTATTATCAGATCCAACCTCATGGTAATAATCAAGGATTAGGTTATTCTCATGAAAAATGAATATTTAGAAACAATTATTTTGTTCCTCCAAGAGACCCTTTTTGTACTAAATGTGAAAGTGACAGGCCTTGGAAGAAGAATTTTTCTTTAAATAATGTTCAATATCGTGGGTTTTATAAATCTTACTTTTTTAATCAAATGTGTATACCCACAATTTAATTGTATAAAAAATCAAGGACCAAGCATGTTTGGATTTTGAAAACATAACTCTTATTTTTTAGGTTAATGTAGGAAGTACCAATAAAATATGGTAGATGGATATTTGATGTTCCTGTCACATGACTAGAAACAAAGACAATTTCCAAAATATTTTAAAGAACAATGGTGGAAAAGTAACCTATGGAGATAACTCTCATGTACAAATTTTCTGTATAGGTAACACTATGCTTCTTGGAAATCGTTAATTTTGAATGTTTTATTGGTTAAAGGTTTTAAAAGAAACCTCCTAAACATAATTCAATTATGTAATGAAGGATACCTTCTGAATTTTATGAATAACAAGTTCTTAGTAAACAATTACAAGGATGAATTTATTCTATCAACCCATAGGTAAGAGAATGTAAACACTCTAAACCTAGATTACCTTTGAAGTAAAAATTTTCCTTGACTAAGTGAAATTGAATATCAATATTGGCATTGGAATAGAAGACTAGGACATTGTAACTTAAGGAATCATAGTAAACTCTCTAAGAAAGAACTTTTTAATGATCTACCAGATAATAAGTTTGATTATTAAAAAGTCTATGATCGTTGTCAATATGGTAAGAAACATAGATATATCTTTAAATCTATAAGTGATGTTATAACATATAATTACATACAGTTAGTGCACATGGACTTATTTGGTCCAACGCAAAGAATATTTATTGGAGGAACATACTATCTGATTTTCTTATTTGATGACTACAGTAGATATAATTGGGTCTATTTTCTCACAATGAAATATGAAGCTTCTTCTTATTTTAAAATTTTCAGATATTAGGATAAAAATGAGAAATAGATTACTTTGAAAACTAATCATAGTGATGATGGAGGATAATTTCAAAATTATGATTTTGAAACTTTTTGTATTAAAAAGATATTACTAATAACTTTTAGGCTCCAAGAACTACTCAATAGAATCGTGTTGTTGAAAGAAGAAATCATATTCTTAAAGAGATGACTAGAACCATGTTGAGTGAATATTCTGTAGCTAATCATTTTTGTGCTGAAGCTGTAAGTACTTTCTGTTATACTATAAATCGAATTTTAATCAGATACTTTCTTAATAAAACACATTATGAGTTTTAGGATGGCAATAAACAAAGAATATATAAATTCAATGTTTTGGGTTTCAATGTATTTATCTTCATTTCCAAGGTTATATTACATAAATTTGTACCCAAATCCGATGAAGGACATTTTGTAGGTTACTCTACTAAATCTAATTCGTACAGAGTTTTTAATCGGAATACTTTCACTTTAGAAGAAACAATACATGTTAATTTTGATGAAAATAATTCTTTTGTTATCAAAAAAAACTAAACTCATATCTAAAACATTTTCTAAAAATAATCACCAACCATTGATAGAAGATATTTCAGTCAAAGATAATGTTCAAGAAAATGTTTCTGAAACAATTACCCCTGATGATTTTCTAACCTATGTTAATAGTCATGCATTTCAAAACCCATATCAGCTGTTACATAGAAATCATCCCAGTGATAATATCATTGTAAATTTTAATCATCTAGTAAGAACTAGATGTTCTTTAAGTAATGAAGTTGAACATGTTGCTTTCCTATCCCAATTTGAACCAAAGACTCTTGAAGAATCCTTGGGTGATGAAGATTGGATAAAGGCTGTGCAAGATGAACTCAATGAACTCGTAAGGAATCCAGTTTTGACCATGGTAGAATAACCTAAGGAAACTTATGTTAATAGAGTAAAACGGTTTTTTCGAAACCAATGCGATGAAAATGGAGTTATTGTCCGAAACAAAGAAAGATTTGTTCCTAAAGGCTATAACCAACAATAAGGAATTGACTATGAAGAAACCTATTATGTTGTAGCAAGACTTGAATCTATTGGTATTATTCTATCCTTTCTAGCATTCTTTAATTGTAAAAATTATCAAATGGATGTAAAGTTTGAATTTATTAATGGTTATGTACAATAGGATGTTTATATAGATATACCCCTATCATTGAAGATACAAAAAATCCTAATCATGTTTATAAACATAAAAAATCTTTTTATGGACATATACAAACCCCTAGGGCTTGGTACGATAGACTTTTAAGATTTTTTGATTCAAAATAACTATGTTAAGGGAACTACTGATCCAACCATTTTTATTAATAAAAATAAAAATATGTTTTTATTGTTCAGATTTAGGTTGATGAAATCATCTTCGGATCAACTCATCAATCCTTAATAGACTCTTTTGTGAATATTATGATATCTCAGTTTGATATGTGTATGATGGGTAAGTTAACTATTTTTCTTGGTTTTCAAATTTCTCAAAAATCATAGGGAACTTACATATCTAAACATAAGTATATTAAATATCTTATGAAGATGTCCAGGTATGATAATACTATGATTATAAGTAATCATATCAGAACCACTAATACTCTTGATATTGATGAATGAGAGAAAGAAATGGATCAGACATCTTATAGAGGTATGATAGGAATTTTACATTAATTAACAACTAGTCGACCTGAATTAATGTTCTCAGTATGATAATCTGCATGATTCAAAGAAAATCATAAAGAATCTCATTTAAAGGTAGTAAAAATAATTTTTCCCAACTTAATGGGAACTTTAGATTTGTGACTTTTTTATGCCTCTGGAAATACCATTGAACTTAATATTTTTTCGAATGCTGACTTCGGTGGTTGTAAAAAGGATATAAAAAGTACATCTAGGACTTGTCACTTCTTAAGAGATTCCTTAGTTTCTTGGTCATGTAAGAAATAACAATCTATATCACTTTCTGATGTGGAAGTTGAATATGTAGCAGCTAAAAGTTGTTGTACTCAAGTGTTGTGGATGAAACAGACACTCACATACTATGGTATGAGTTTTACTAAGACTCAAATAATGTGTGATAACACAAGTTCCATTGCCCTAAGTAAGAACCCTTCACATCACTCTGATGAAAAACAAATAGATATTAGACATCACTTTCTTAGAGATCACACTCTAAAATGAGATCTTATTATTCAATTCATTGGAACATAAGAACAACATGCTGATATTTACAAAACAATTGTCTTCTGACAGATTTTAATACATTAAATAGAAGCTAGGAATTGTTTATGTAAGGTAATCATTCATATCTACTTCTAGTTTAAATCATCTCTTAATATTAAACTACCCTTTAATTCATATGGAGTAAATATTTTCCCTATTTTTTATGATTTTTCTTCTTCTTCGAATTATATATTTCCATAAATTTTGTTTTATTTGAAATTTCTGTTTTGGAAAATTCAGTATTGGAAAGTTCGGTATTGGAAATTTCGAAATTTGAAATTTCAGTATTAGAAATTTTTGTATTGGAAATTTCATATTGGAAATTTCAAGATTTGGAATTTTAGTTTTGATATCCCTAAATCTAACCATCTATGAAAATTCATATAATACTGATAAAATCCTTAGATTATTCCAAAATTAAAATTTTCTTACCCTTTATTTTCTTATATCATGTTTCAATTTTTGGTATTTCAATATTTTCAATTTCGGTTTATATTAATACAAAATATCAGAATTCATATTTCTTATATCCATCCTCAACCATCCGATCAGACAAAGTTATGTTCAGCCGTTTTTTTATCATATTGAAGCTAAAAATTCATAGTTATGTCTATATAATGGGTGTCTCAATTATAAGCACCTCGCCATCCTTACTAATCTCAGTGCCCAAGTTCTGTTTCCATCAAAGTCCTTGTTCCGATTCATAGGTCTCCTTTATCCTGAGTGACTCCTGATTCTTCATAAGGTTAGATGCTGATTACCAAAGAATTAAAGGATTGATCAATCTTTAGGGAATGGATGGTATGACCAAAATTCAATGAAAAATATGACTCTGTTATAAGTAAGGTGATAAAAAATAATGTATGGGAAAGTGTTTTGTTTCCATGGAGAAGATTCAGGATCTGATTTTTCCTGACCTAATTATTTAGTTCAACGAATCCGTTATTTTCATCCAACATGATGGTAAGGATCTGTATAAGTTCCAATGTTATGATAAGACTTATATTGTTCCTTATAAGAAGGCATAAAATGTTCTCAACATACCATATGAAGGGGAAGTTATTCTATGCTCTCAAAAACTACCTGAGAATGATGGTTCTTTGGAGAATTTCAAGTATTTGGATTATATTGGCCTCAAGTATGTTAATAATATAAAGATTATGAATATTACAAAAAACCACAAGATTGTATCTCTCTTGATACAAGGCATTCTAGTCCCAAGAAAATGAGATAAGGACTCTATAAAAATATGTGAAATCTTTGTTTTTAAATTTTCGTCAACTTAATGAAGATTAACATGGTTATGTACATCTTCCTCACTATCCAAGCAATAAAATGTGGATCCATCAGATCCCAAATTCAAAGGTATCTAGTAACTATATCCAGGATAATTGTTATGTTCCTTAAAGAAAAGAATGTTCCATAATGATCAGTCTCAATGTCTTTTAAGATTTTGTTTCTCAGTGATGACACTCTTTGGAGGATGAAGATAGAGTTTTTACAAGAATCCAAAAGTTTTGAAGAAATTGTTTTCCAGAATAAGGGTGATGTTCCAGAATAATTTAAAATAGTACCTAAAAATAGAAAACATGATGAAAAAGGATTTCTAGTTCCATCTTCTAATGTCCAAGTATCAACACATCCTCTTGCAAAGAAACTGAAAGACTATTATGATGCAACAATTTGAAAATGGAGAGAAATGGTTACTACTAGAAAGGAAGGATATACTTACAGTGGCTTAAATCCTATAGAGGCTAAGGCCTTGAAAATAAGTCAAGATGAAATTCTTGATACAAAAATGAAGTCGAAGATGTTAAAGAAGAAATCCATAGAAGGTCATGTTTTTCAGTCTTTAATAAAATCTGTTGAAAATAAATATCAAGAAGTTCATGAACCTCACGTTATTTATAAGAAGCCAGCTATCACTTCGGAAATTTATAAATCTAAGAAAGTTATATGTTTATTGGATATTGTTACATAAATAGAAGACTAGATAGTTCAATAAGATTATGATGATGTTTTAAAGGAAGAGGAAGACAACATTAGAACTCCTTCAAGTTTAGTCTCTAAATCAATTTCAGAAGAACTAGTCAAAGAACAAATTGAAGAAGAAGTTGAGGAAGAAGTATATGTTGAGGAAGAAGTAGAAGTTAAGTAATAAGTACAAGTTGAAGAAGAATAAGATGTTGGAATTAAAGTAGAAGAGAAATATGAGGTTGATCAACAAGGTGGTAATGAGAAATAAATTAAGGAAGAAGAATTTCAAGAAGGATCTCAACATCATGAGAATGATGGGGAAGAATATGAATATGAAGATATTAAGGTTATCTATTTAAATGATGAAAAATATATTGTTCAAAATCCTATCAAGGGTAAAAGTGTTATGATTTACTCATCCTAAAGGGAAACCCCTCATAAGTCCTCTAATAGAATAAAAAATCAGTTTCCTTAACTCCAAGAGGAGCTCATAAAGGAAACGATGTTTTAGGTTCCGAATCCTCATCATCTTTAAAACATGACATTGTCAAGAAATCATTAAGAAGGTTGGTCACCACCATTTTGATTCTTGCAAATATAGATTCTTGGAGTCAAATGATACAATAAACATGGAATAAAAAGACGGAATTGACCAATATTATTATGGACATGATAGTCAACAAAGAAGTAGACTATAGTAATCTTTTAATTGATTACAATGCTCAGAAAATGACTTGTAAGAACTTCTATAACGTCTCCAAAACTATAAATGAAGAGCTTAGAAAGTTCCATTACTTTATGGATTCAACAAATGGATCATTAAATACTTGGGAAACTGAGTTCAGCAAGGTCAATGAATCAATCTCTGAGAAGGATAGTCTACTAAATTCTATTGGCTGATCCGTAAGTAGTGAGAAGGAAGTCAGAGCTGAATTAGGGGAAAAGGTAGATGCTCAAGAAGAAAAAATCTTGTCATTAGAAAAGAAGAATCAGGATCATGAGATCTTGTTGATGAATTTTGAATAATATCATAAAAATGTAAAGAAACATAGAACATTGATAAAGAAGATGTTAGCTGAGAATAAGAAGAATGATTGATTTTTTACATTCTGATGTTTTGTTGTAATCTAAACATTATTTATAAAATTTCATTAAGATTCTTCTGGAATATATTTATTTTGTTTTAAAATGTATTATTTCTTAACCTTAGAGGTATATCTTATACTTCTCTATTCCTTTACCTCCTTCTGAAAATCACTATGGGGGAGAATTTTTTTAATGGGATAATTTAATAATGATCTCTGAGGAGGAGAATCTATTAAGGGAGAGTATCGTAAGAAAGGATAAGGACCAAGTGAGGGGGAGTTTTGTTTTAAGAAGATAAGTTTATTTAAGGTGGAGGTATTTTTTTAAGGAGGAAAACTAGATAATAAATATCAAGAATACAATCCTTGGGAAACATAACCTAAGGAGGAGTTAGTCAAATTAATCAGAAATATCATTCAAAGGGGGAGATACATTTTTCATACTTTTTTATCTAAGTCAATATATTCTTCCTTAGAAAATTTGTTTGTGCATTCCACAATGTGGGAGTTTGTTCAGTCAACAAGGTTATCTTATGACTTTTCCAATCCTTACGGTCTAATGTTTCAAAAATAACAATCACCTTTCCTTAGGTTGTGTTTTTATTATGTTATGGAATTTTCATTCCGTTATACTTACAGATGTATCATTATGATTTGTCATTCTGTTATTCTTATAGGTGTATCATTAAGATTTTACATTCTGTTAGATTTACCGATTTCTCATATAGTCTTTGTGATACCGAATCCGGTGTATAAGTGATACTGTTTTTATGATACCGATTCTGGTGTATAAGTGATATTGTCATTGAGAAAACGAATCCGGTGTATAAGTGATACTATCTTTCTGATACAGAATCTGGTGTATAAGGGATTCTGTCTTTGTGATATCGAATCTAGTGTATAAGTGATACCATCTTTCTGATACCGAATCCGATGTATAAGTGATTACTGTTTTATAATTCCGATTCTAGAACAAATGAGATACTGGTTTCACAATATGATTTACCTTTCCTTATGAATCTGTTTTCTTGCTAATTTCTTTATTATGAATCCTTTTACTTGATAATGTTTTTCTTATGAATCTATTTTCTTGATTATGTTTTTCTGATAAATCCGTTTTTTCTTTATAATGTTTTAGTTGTTTAATGTTTCATTCCAATGTAATCGAATTCCACATTATCTTACACAACTCTCATATTTTACTTATCATCATTTCATATAATTGAAACTATGTTGTTCAATATGTTACAAACTAACCACTGTATGTTTGACACAAGTCCAGGTCCCTCTAATATTTTGGTAAAATTTGACAGTTGGAGTGGAGTCGATCGTTTTAATGATTTTTCTATAAATACAAGTTCATTTGAACGAGCTTAGACTTCAAACAAATGTGGAGAGTGGATGAAATTGACGCATGTGAAAAATTTGTGAAGTTATTTCTATAGAGAGAGGCTCCTTAAACTCTCAGGGCTTTGTGCGGATGTCGGGAAAATATTGTTCATGTGTGAAAAACATGTTCAGACTTGCTTCATGCAGACTCCGATTGTGCTGATTGTGGGCTTCCGGGGTTGGAAGATAGAGGTTTTGATTTCCTTCTAAATCAGGGCATGTGGGGATATCCAGAAAAATACCGATCCTTGGATTGAGGGAATTCCTGGGATTGGGTAAAACAATATTTCGTGAAAGTATAAATCAAGGATCCTTTATCCAAGGTTGTCGGATACCCTTCTCTTTGGGTTAAAAGAATATTTTTTTTACTTGTTTTCAATTTCATGTTGTTTTATTTCCGATGTAATCCTATCTTTAATAAAGATAGAATGTATAACATTCTTAAACTTTCTAATTCCATCACACTGACTATATTACAGGTTATATACACTTTATAGTAGAATCTTTGTCCTAAAAAACTGTTTCTTCTGTTTTATAATATTATTGTAATGTTTGTCGAAAGGTTTCGCTAAGAGATTTTGTGAATGGTTGTTTAAACATTGTTAAACTAAACATTAATGGTTCTAGAGGAATTTTTAAAGAATACAATTCCCCCACTTATATATTGAGAATATATATTCATCATTTAGATCATGCATATGAATCATCCAATATAAATCAGTAGCTGGATTGGTAACCACTTTATTCGGGAACACCTCTTTATGGAAATATTATCATCCAATGCATTACATAAAAGCCTCATGATTCATCAAGGGTTCCTAGAACCAAAAATGACTATTTTAATTCCAAAAGAAATATAATATCCCAATTTACTATAATTTATCAATCCTAGATAATTTTTATATTACCGTTTAAATTATAACATGTGATGATATATATATTAATCCTAGATAATTTCAAATTCTCATCCAAAAATATCACATGCGATGATATTTATATCTCTAAAAATAATTTTAAATTATCATTTGAAAATTTATCATGCTATTATATTAATGGGTATAGGATAATTTAAAATTATCAATTAAATTATCAAACGAGATTATATTTTTCTCTAATTAATTATTTTTAATTAATAGTTTAAAAACATCACATGTTATAAAACCTCCTCATTCTAATAATATTCTAACTCTTTTTATAATTTAATTTGGAATAAAAGAAAAGATAAAATAAAATAAAATAAAATAAAATGATACTAAAAATAGAATAACATGTAACATGCATCACACATGAGGAAGAAGAAAAATGGTACTTTCCACAATGATATCTAACAAGAAAACAATTTAATCCTACCAAAATGTGACTAGGTAGTATGATGGCCCCTTTTCTGAATGGAATCAACCTCAATATCAATGAATGATTATGTAAATTTATGTTCCAGAAGTGTTCATCAACTCAAAATAAATTCCATGTTTTAAACTTATTTTCAACATACAATTACATGTAGAGTCATTTATTTCCATTTATAAATGCTTTTATAATTTATTATTCATCAATCGGGAGAGACATCATTAATTTAGGAAGAATAGAGCATTAAAAAATAGCATTTATTCATTTTTTAATAAGTTCAAATATAAATTAGACAATTAATTAAATTAATAAATATTATTATTTAATATATACATTAAATAAATTAAATTTCATAGTTTTATAAATAGTCTTCCAATGTGCATAAAAGTTATTTTTCTTCTAGGTAAAAACCCATGTTTTGATCCTCATATTTGACATTCATTTCTCATAAGATATTTTAAATTTTTTTAAAAAACAATATGATAAAAATATTTAAAACTAGTAATAACGTGTGAGCTTACTAGACTTCTCGTTACCCAAAATGTGATTCCCAAAATAGGGTAAAAATTTATCAAAGACCTAACATGGGTTTCCAATTTACCATACAATGAATTATTTGATACATATTAATATTTTTAGATAAGTCACTGATGTGTAATATAATATATTTCATATTTTTATTTCATTTATTCCAAGGATCTTCAGGCCCTGAGTTTCCCAAAAAATCAATTCTAAACTCTAAAAATATTCCATTATATATTATGTAATGCTAATTAGCCTTTAAGGCTTATGAAAAGACATTAAAAAATATTTATTTTATAATTATTGAAATGTTACATTTTTAATTAAAATAACTGATAAATTATTTACAATGAGGGTTTATAATTTTTTTTAAAATCAGGATAATAAAATTATAAAACTCTACTGTTTAATTATATTTGTGAGTTCTGCCTAGAATTTTTATGAAACAACTTAGTATTCTCAACTCAAACAAAAGTCTCATTCTCTCACATCTCTTCCTAGATCCTTCCATGTTTCCACCAAATCTGTACAATCAGTACCATATTTCCTTGAAAAATATTCTCTCACTAATAAATGATCCACACTAGATACTCTATAGAGGATACATTGGTTTCTAGCTCAATGCAATCTCAATCAACAACATGCGTAGGGTTGAGTATATTTCTTCAAAGAAATGACACATGGAACACATCATGGATAACTCAATAATGATAATAGAGGTCAAAATAGTATTCCACTACCCCTATTATCTCAATGATCTCAAAGGGTCCTAGAAAACATGGGTCTAGAATTCCTTGTTTCCCAAGAAATATATTCCCTAAATGAGGAGTCAATCTCCTAATAAAATTTATATGAAGTATAAAAACACAATGGTCTCTTTCTATAATTCACATATGATATTTTTTTCTCTATGTTCCAATCAACATCTTACGTATCTTTTGCACTCTCTCAAAGGTATCTTGAGGCATAATAGGGAATAAAAGTGTAGCCTCACCTGAATCCTGAAAACAGAGTCTTGAAAAACAAGGCCCATGTTTTTAAATCTCATTTGATACCATCTAAATAAATGCCTAATAATTTTTAACATGGTATAATTCAATAAAGTCTATGAGATCATCAAATTCTCTAGAAAATATTTTCATTAACGCTCTAATAATTTTCCCCAATATCCCTATTGTCTACTGAGACTATCCATCAGTATATGGATGGTGCACCATGATCAAACTCTGTTGAGTACCTATGGATTTATAAAAGTTATACCTAAAGTGTGATGGAAAATGTGAATATCTATTTTAAAAAATTCTCATGGGAACTCAATGAATGATTTATGATCTCATGGACATAGTAAATTAGCATACACTATACTAACATAGTCTGTTTGATCAGATATAAGTGATTAGACTTTATTATCTAATAAAAAATCTCCTAGATTACTTAAAAACACTTCTGGGTCCTAGGTATCCCCAAAAAGGCCCACAATTTCATACTAATGATTCCATATAGGTATTGAATTTGGATGTAGAAATTTACTAAGATGCTTGTGCTCAGCCATTACCCTACGATAGGTAAGGCATCAGAAGATGAAACCAGAAATATCACAATTCATCCTTGGACAATATACATAAATCTCGATTCCATGATACATATTGATCACACTTGGATCTTATTACCATACAAATTCATTTTAATCCATCATCATCAACTCTCTAATGGATGATGGGACAACAATACTCCCATGTACCATGATCACATTTTTTATGCCCAATGTGCATATGTGTATTGGGTCACCCACAATAGATTCTCACTCATCACAACATACTCTTGGAAGGACTCTTGGACAATCATCACCAAGTCTACATAAGAATATATAATTAGTAATGGTAGAAAAAGTTATATATCCTTGCTCCTCCGAATAATCGACACTCAATCCATCTAATAAGTTTACCACCTTCCACTTATTATCTAATGTCCGCTCCAAAATCTCATCCTCAACATGTGTCTTACAACTATCTGTACCTATAAGAAGACTATCCTTACCAGGTGCACGTTCCATCTTAATGTTAAATGTATGCAAATAATTAACCCAATAACAACATCTCTGGTCTAGGTCCCTCTATGTGAAGATATATGAAGTCTCTTATGGTCCTTGTAAACAATATATCTCTCAATGTTGATATAGATTATATAACAATTAATAGTATAGAACACAAATTCCAGATCTAAGCAATCAGTAGAGAATTTCCACTCATGGGGACCTAGTTTACAAGATCCATATACTAATACACTCTCTCATTACATCTTCTCCATCCCTAGAAAAATTTTTGATGCATCGTAGTGCCATGCACAATTAATATCAGGATCAAAGAGTGTTAGTACTTGATATATCAGAAACCTTATATTTATATAACACAAATCCCCTAAAACATTTTCTCCACTATAACATTACTCTCTTCTTGGTAAATACTATCATTGGTACTGATAGTTAGGAGAAGTGTTGGATGAACTATTGGTTACATTCTACTAAACCCAGAATATTCTTAATCTCAAACACATTATGAGGATATGCCTAAATCATGATAGCCTTAAAATTTTATGGGACTATTGATATACCTATTTGAGACACAACATGTCATTGAAACTTAACCTCTTGAATCTAGAAGTCAGTCTATTACAGACTCTCTTAATGCCTGGGAACTGAAAACATACTCCTGACTATCACCAATTGCCCAGTTTATTTATTTTGTGTCACAAAGTAGATATGTATATATTCTATTAATACTAAAAATAATTATTCTAGGTGTGGATTGATGAACATTTTCTTGAGGGGAATTAAAATATTTATTCTGTTCATTGTCCTAAACCTCATTACAATGTATTCAAACTATATATACCTACACCAATGTTCCATATTTATATGTTCCTCCACTCTAGCTGTAAATTAGTGTTATCCCAATCAATTATCATTCCAGAAAAACACTGGGATCCTCATAAATGATAAAAATTTCATTGATCACATGGAACTGTAATCTGTTCTTCATTGCCTAACACTTCAAATTCTGTTTATCATCACACTGAAAAGTCTAAAATCCACTTACTTAGATTCCAATACATGAGAATCCAAAAGTTAAGTATTCATGTTTATGAAATCATTCCTATCTAATACCATGTTATATATATCAGTCTCCCTAATCTCGATTTTCACCATATGAAATGGGGTATAAAAATGGTTTCACTTCAAGGTTGTGCTCCATCATAGCTTAACATCCAATTCCTTTAAGGCCCTTACTAGGTCATATATTCTAAAAACATTTCAACACATTCAGATACATGCCAAATGACCCATAATCTATGAAAGGATGAATAATTAAGGGGTTTGAAAAAAATAGAATTTTCTTCCCAAACTATAAACTCCATTACATTGGCTAGGCACAAAGAGAAAGACTTCCGATTAAAGAGAACTTATTGTCTAAAATATAGAGTACGTGAAGATGGAAGATGAACTATATTCTATTACACATGTTTTTTAATGTTGAAATGCCATCCCATGTGGATATATTTTTTTCATGCTTCCCACGTTTTCCAATAATACTATTGAGAGGTGACATATTTTTCAATCTGAAGGAATACACCTTAAAAGGGAAATCGTAATAAGCTTATGGGATCCCACAAGGATTCCCCTAAGATGTATATGTGATCATAGAAGCGTCTTCTAGGAGTCTACAATTAACCCATGGTATATTCCTCCTATAAATAACCATTTCTTTCTTCTCTTTAAATTATCCACCATCAACATATATATAGAAAAAAAACAACTGAAGTTCATGTAATCAGTTCCAATGAAGATATATCAAAACAGTATGGAAACACATATATCAAACAATGAGAGACCATCCCGAATATATATAACAAATCATGTGACTTAATTAATGAACTAATATGGATCACAAAAACATGGATATATATGGACCAATAACCAATATTCAAAGTCATGAATCATGAAGACACATCAAATATAATAAATCACATATCACTAATTTTTTCATCAACCAAACAGAGATTAATCAACTAAAGAAATAGAAAATAAATTTCCCACTTTATAGAAATATAGAGTTCCACTATAATGTTCTGGATAGATACTGTTATAGATCACTTTCTGGAATCACAACAGTCCTATTTTTTTCTAATTTATCCCATACTAAGGTAAGGTGAAAACATGTTATTGAGACATGATCATCTAATACCATGTTTTATCATCCCGAAATAAACTATTGGTACTGATCCAAAATTTGATATGACATCATTTGTTCTTCCCCAAACGCGAGAGGCTACCAACAATTATAAAGGGACTACGTCTATCCATAGAGATACAATACCCATCATATCATGTTATAGGATCAATATTAAGTAAAGAAATATAGTCAAAAACTAGATTAATAATGTCAAAATGTAAATGGCAGATATTTCACATAGAAAAAAGAAGCTCCCATTGTGGATATGTTATAATATATATATAAAATATGTGATAAATAAAAGAAATATGGTGTCATAAAGTATCTGTCAAAATCTTTTCTAGGCCCATTATCCTCCTAGTCATCAATCTAATATAGGAAATTTTTCTTTTTATGGTCTATCATGAAATTTATAAGCACATCGATATTCTTTAGTTTAGTGTGGGCACACGACTTATTAGAAAACCACCAATATATTATTAAAATGATGTTATCATGTTTAAAACTATATTCCATAGTACTAAAAAATGTACGATGTGTATAAAAATAAAATCCATAACTGGCTAGTGGTGAACTATCCATGATTCCACAACCCATGACAATACCAACTTCAACTCCATTCTGAAAGATAACTGAATGAGTCAGAAGAAGAAAACCATACCTTTTACATCATCCTCGTGATGTCTTAGAGGTGATACTTATTATTATTTATCCGTCAATAGGACTATGTCTATCAAATCTATTAAAATTTAATAACTAGTACTCACATCTACTACACTATCATGTGGCAATTGGAATGTGGAAAATCATGGTTTCATTGAGCACACCTTAGAAATGACACCATGGATAACTCATACATCCACCCTGATCTCAGGTCCATCATTTCTATCAAAACAGTAAATCATTCTCCTAAATATGGAATGAATCTTTCATGAAGGTCCACCTATCTCCACAACCAATAATAACTAGCATAACATTAAAAAACATTTACATGGTGAATTCACAAGTAGGAATAATATATAAACAAGGATATATAACAACCTACACAACATTACGTGATCATAATAAAACACATATACAATCTATAATAATATCACTAAATGAAATAAAATAAGAATTATGTGCTACACACACATGTGATAATAATCAAGAATGATAAATCCTAATGAAAAAAATATAATTATCAATGAATCATGTGTAAATTTATGACCAAGATGGTAAGGAACATCTTATCTCAAAAGTAACCAATATCATGTAAATTAAAAACTTCCCTATGTTGTTTGATAACTGGTGTGGAAACCTCTATAGTAAAGAACACCTCTTTGAGGATTTATTATTTTAAATGGTGTTAAAGCCTGGAGTATCATCCTGGGTATCTAAAACCAAAAGAAATTATTTTATTTCAAAAAGAAATAATATATCCCATGTGAAAATACCTTCTCCCACCTAGGGAATTTTAAAAAATTCATTTAAATTATGACATATAATGTTGCTTATATTTCATGAATAATTTTAAATTTTCATCAAAAAATATCACATTCAATGATATTTATCATATCAGAATAATTTCATGTTATATTTAAAAAATATCACATTGGATGAAATTTATCTTTCATGGAGAATTTTAAATTATCATTTAAATTATTTAATGTGATTATATTTTTCTATATATTATATTTTTTATTGTTGTTTAAAAATATCACATGTTATGATAGTTATCATACCTGAATAATTTAAAAAATATAATTTTAAAAAATGTAACATGTGATGATATTTATATTTCCTGGATAATTCAAATTTTCAATTAAATTCAATGAATATACTTTGATTTAGCATTAATTTTTTTTCATATCATAATTTTGAAAATGTTATAAATTTTTAATTCATTTATATATATATAAAAACAATTAATTTTTTTATCCCATTAATTTTATTTGAAAATTAACCTTCGATAAAACATTTCAATCATCATTTATAATTTTTATCTCTATTAACCATTTATAATTCGTATAATTTTATTAAAAATTATTTTTGATAATCCAAATAAAATTTTAATTTCATAAATTATAAGATTATCCCATTATATAGTGATACTTTTTTTAAAAGTTATATCATAATTTTTAATATAATTTGGAATGAAGATGGGATAAAAAATAATAAAAAATAAATATAAAAAAAGATGAACCCAGAAAACATATAGGGAATTATGGGAAGGATGAATAGGTTTCCATGCCTAGATATCTAACTAAAACAATTGAAGGATCCAACACAAATGTTGAATTGGAGTCCAATACTCCCTTGTCTTGATGGGAACGTCTCAAAAAAAACTATTGAATGACTGGGTTATTGGAATCCAATGATGTGTTTATTAGTATGAAATAAATACATGGTTTTGAAATGTTATTCTACATAAAAATTTATGTAGATTCCTTGTTTTCCATTTATTAATTTATTTCTAAATTATTTTCGGATCAAAATGGTGAGAATACATTATTTTATGATGTTTAAAGAATTCAAAAAATGGTGGTCATTCATTTTTTGAAGATGATGAACAAAAAATAAGAGAAATAATTAAATTAATAAAATTATATAGTTAATATAAATATTTAATGAATTCAATGTATTATTCACCTGAACAAAAATCAGATTCATATAAAAGTTATTAACCACCTATAGTAAACCCTACAACCTAGACCAAACAACAGTCAATCATTTCACATATGATTAACTAATTTTGATATGTTAAATTATTTTTAAAACACAACATAATAAATACTAAATTAAAAACCTATACTCAAATTTGATCTGACTAAACATCCAGCACTCAGAAATGTTATACCCTCACTAGGTAAAAAGAAGGTCCAAGACCTGGAGATGGTATACTATTTCCTATACAAATCACCATTTTGGATATATTCAATTATTTTTTATAAGTCATCTCTTTATAATATAATCTATTTAATATTTTTATTATATATTCTGTAGCGAACTATGGGACATAGAATCTAGAAATAACTCACTTTCTAACTATAAAAATATTCCATAGAATATTAAAATATCCAAAGTGATCTTTTCCACAGACAAAAAGTCATAGAAAATATTTAGCATGTTATTTTAATTTAAATATTAAATTAATACAACAAAAATATTTATAAATTATTAGCAATGTTTGTTGTTATGTTTTTTTAAAAAAACTCAGCATATTAAAGAGACAAATATCTATAATAACTTTCTATATATGAACAAATTAATTTCATTATATGGCCTGATAGGTGGTGATAAATAGGGAGTGGTGTGATTTCATGCATATAGAGCATGATTTTCCCTCAATGGTGAGTGATACATTCTATCATGTTGTGATGACTAAATGCGTTGGGAGATGTAAACAACAACCCATCAGTTGATGAGATGTGGAATTGTATTGTGGGATATTTAAATGATCATAATTATGAAACCATGGATTTTTATATTGATGTATTCATAGAGGGTGTACCAATATTTTCCTTTATTTGAGATATTGAAATATACATTGGTGTACACCCAATAGAACTATGATAACATTTATAGCTTATTAGATAGACCAGAAATCCTTTATAGAGATGACAATACAATTCGAGGACATTTTGTTGAAATTCTTTTTCATAACTGGCATGCACCATAGGTAGAACAAATGTTTTTTGATAATGAATGAAGATAGGATATTGAGGATTTTTATTGAGAATCACTAACTGAATCAAATATAATTAAATAAAAAATTACCCGAACTCATGATGGAAGGACTATTTGATCCTATTAGTTTATAAAAGTTGATTTTAAATATTTAACAGATGTCAAACAATCACCCCCCCTATGTTCAAAATGAGAATATAACAATGATAGTGTTAATGAGTCAGTATGAAAAATATGAGTTTTTTATGATTCCATTTGAAAAGGTGAATTCCATTACTATATTCACAGATCTTAGTAATTTGATATTTAATCAATTATTTGATATTTTTTATGGGTTATCACTGGTAACATCATCTTCTATTTATGTAACAATCCAAAATTTTAGATCATGATTTCTAGTTAATAAATACTTCGTCGAGTAGCTAGTATAATAAAAAAATTTGAACATAAATGATTCGTGATATATTATATTAATGTAATATACAAAAATATTGGATAAACATTGAAAAATTATTATAATTAAATATGATTCGTGATTTATAAATTTAAAATAAGAGTAAAACCTCAAGTAAAAAATGGTTAAAAAATAATTTATTATAAAGAATACATATTTTAATTCATTACATTTTATTATTTTCTTATGAATGATTTGATATATTATAACACTAATGAATTGAATGAAATTTAAGTGTCATTAGATAAATAATAAATAGGATGTGATTAAATATTTTTTTAATTTGTTTTTTTAAAGTTTTATGCATTGTGGTCATTATCAAGATTATTATAAAATAATATCAATGTTCACACAAATATTGAAACACAAGTTTCTTTGGTAATTGATATTAATTAATACGTAGAACACATAGTGTTTAAAAAACAATTTCCAATGTTTTTTTTCATTTTGTTTTCTGTTTTTTTATTTGGAAAAGATAACTTTTGAAACACTATAAGATGAATTTGAAAAAATAAATTACATTTTTGGATTTTTAAAGTCAACAATATAAATTAATGGTGAATTTCATTGATTTTTTGTCTAAAAAAGATGTTTTGTGATTTGTGAAAATACTGCTTTTACTAATACCATTTCATTTATGGTTTCACAATTATATAATATTGGAATAAAAAATTTATTACATTTTTATTCCAAAAATTTGTATTTAAGGACAATATAAGATTTTAAAAATATTATTCCTTATTTAGAAATAATTTCTTATTAATTTTCAATCTAGGTTGTTTTATATTCTAAGAAACCTATTTTTAGTCCATCACCAAAAATTATGTATTCATAGGGTCCCAAAATATTTTTTATTTATTAAAATTAATAAAGACATACGTTTTTTATAATAAACCAATACATGTCATTGGAATAAAAACTATACTTGATTTTAAAATAAATTCATTTCTTGGCTTATTAGGGAATTTCTATAAAAATTATATTCCCATCTGTTGAGTTTAATTTTATTAAAATTAACATTTATAAATATTATAAATTGAATATAGTATTTTATTCATATTATTAATGATTCAACTCAAATTATAATAAGATCTATTTCACATTTAGGCATGAAAATAATTTATAATTGAAAAAAATGATTGATGATGATAAAAGTTATTTTTGATAAAAAGTTAAAACATGTGAAAATTGAATAAAAATAAAAATAATTATAAATTTTATATATAAAAAGAGGATCATCTCCAAATAATATATGATTCAATATAATCCACAATTATTTCTCATTCTGTTGAATGTGACATTCTTTAAATATAAATTATTGACAACATTCCATTATTCCATCTCATAACTTAGAACGTGAACTTCCAACCCCAAACATATAACATTTAATTAATCATAGATCTAAAAAAGTATTCAAAACCCCACAACCTACTCACTTTCCCAAAATATTACTGTTTAGTTTGGATAAAAAATCCAATCATTGAAGGTAAATTTAGTTTTCATGAGGAGTAATGTAAGAACCCATCATATAGCTATATTCATTTATTTTTATTTCTTTATTTTTACAATATCATAAAAATATATTCAAACCATAGGAAAGTAATTACATTAGAGTCACTTTTACACTAAAATTTTATTATGTATATAGAATAACCACATTATTCCTTCCACCCAATCACTAGAAAAATTAATACGTCACTAGTGTTATGTACAGACCACCCCCTCAATGAATGAGGTATGCTGTTTCATATCATAACCTTATATGAATGGTTAAAAACTATATTTATTTAATAAATAAGATATTAATTGGTAATATATTAATTTAATATTGTTCCAAATGGTTAATACAAAATTTAACATTCTTTATAAATAAATATATTGATATCATTAAATTACTAGAAGCATGCTCAACGTGGATTCTCCTCTCATGAAAGATACCCATTTTTTCAATAGAATTATTATAAGGGTTAATAAATAATCGAAACGATTATTTAAATACTATTTATAATAACATAATTGTAAAATTATTATCAAATAACGGGGTCTAGCATCGCGATTACAAAACACATATGAACAATAAAATAACAAACAACTACAGATGAAAATAAAACCAATGTAACAAATATATGTATAATGAATGATTATTAATGAGTACTATAAAAGTTAAAATTCATGAAAATGTTTTTCAAATGATTTAATATTATATAAATTTGTTTATAGGTTAAATCATGTTAAATAATGTTGGAATCTATTTTAAATGTTATTTGTAATCTATTTCAATTCCCTGAGACATGTTTTATTTTTTGGTCCATGTTCACTTTTATATACTTAATTTTAATAAATTTACAAATTATTATCATATAATTTATTTTTTTATGTATGATATAGGATTTTAAAAGACAAATAGTGTTGTTCGATTCAATGAATTTTATTTCAAATGTTATATAAAAAATTAGGGTTTACCCTCTCAATTTTCATTCATTGACACATATTCCATATTCCAAAATTTTTTCATTTATAGGTGGAATATAATATACCTCTATATTATGTCAAACTATATTTAATGAAACCAATGGTATTTTGGTGTCCTTACCCTATTTTATCTTTCATGGTATATTGATTTTAATGTTATAGAAGCAGTAATGAATATTCATATTTTTTTTACTTCCTTGAGACTTGTTTAATATTATATACACATTATCATTTATATAATTTATATAATATCTCTTATACATATTATATTTTTACAGATTTTATACTATTGGTATTTGATTTTCATTCAAAAATTCAATTTTTCAATGTAGATTATCAATTTAAATGTAACAAGAGGATTTATTTTAAAAAAATATATTTAAATGTTTTTCAAGTCTCTTACCCTAATAATCTGCCACCAAATCCATATTCCATATATATATTTTCAATAATTTCATTCACTAAATTTAATTATTATTTAAGTTCATTTAAAACAATATCTAGTTTTATTTACCAATGGATTAAAAGGAATATTCTTATTATTTATCATATGACCTATTTTTGAAATTCATTATAAAGGAGTGTCAAAATTATTTTTAAAATTTACCATTTTATAATTTATTATATAATTATGAACATTAATAATAAAAATTATTGAATTAATTTTTTGGATATATATTTTTCAAATAAATCTTATTTTGTATTTTTTGGGTGTTTAAAATGCCTAATTGTGTAAAGGACAATTATTCCCAATTTTAAATTCATATATATAATTTAAGAAAAAATTAATTATCCATTCCTAAATATCTATTTTAATTATTCATATTCTTCTATGTAAATATACTATAATGTCATCTTCAACAATAATTCTTTTGATACATTATTAGGATGTTTTAAGAATATCATTATGAAACACATTTCATTTACAGAGGTTAATAATTATTATAATTAATTATGAATAATCTTATATTATTATGGTATATATAATTATTATATATCTTATTATGATGGTTTACAACATATAAAGACATTGAATGCATGGGTTATAATTTTATTTTACATGTAATAATAATTTTTAAGATTGGAATTATTTTTTATGTTCAAAACATGATGCATGAGATTATTGTTAAAATCATAACATGATGATTACATATTATAATTTTTTTCATAACATGATGTTTTGAAAATACATTTATTTGAAAATAATTATTATTGGACATGGTTGAAGTAATGTTTTTTCAATAATGCTTCGATTTTTAGGGTAATGTTTATAGCACAGTTTGACATTACGATTCCATGGTTATTATAATTATTTAATGTGTCCGTACCACAGTTTATGTTTTATACTAAAATTATGGTATATTTAATCTAACACGATCAGATTAAATGATTTATTACATTATTTAAAGTCTTATGGTGATTTTTTTAATGGATAAGTATTTCAATTTAATGATTCTCCCATGACCATGTTATCAAACATCACTATAATCAAACCTTTTATTATTCGTAGATATGTTCTCAATCAAAGAGTATTTGTGGTAAATAATATTTTTTTCCAATTCCCTAAATATTCATATTCATGAATATTTTTAGATTAGTGATACATATATATTTTTTGGGATATTTTTAATAAATAATGTGTAATTTTTTTTATACTAATCTCTAAATAAAAGAGAAATTTGAGTTTTTGGAGAGTGGTATTATTTATCCAATTTAATATTAATATAATGGAAAGGATGTATTATATATATATATGTTTATCTAGGGGAATATCATTTGGTATCAATGTTGTTTATTAATTAATTATGTTATAGTAGTACAAGTAGTACTGCTGGTATTGGACATCTCAATAGGTATCATAGAAGCGTTTAGATAACTTTAAATGTTATGATTTTATAATTTTATGAAATTAAAGTGTTTTAAATACCATTGTATATTGATATATTTATTTTCTGATAATATTTTTAATGGAATATATTCCACTTTTTGAGTTATTATGTTTTTGGATATTTGTATTAATTATTTTTATGTATTTAAATTTAAATTAATTCGAAAAAAATACCTGACGGTGGTATTAATCTCTCTTTTTTTGGTACGTGACTTGAGGAGGAGTTAATTTTACATAATTATTGATAATTTTTAACTTATATTAGAAATATAATTTACATATTATAGAAAAAATTGGTGATTAAAAAATAATTTCTTGTTAAATAGTTTCCAATTACTTCTGGAAATGATTAATATATTTTTGGGACAATTTATAGTTAAATAAAAATGTTAGTGTGGGATTAAATTATTTTCAAAAAATGATTTTTTTTGAATTCATGGACTAAAGGATTATATGATTTTTTACTCATTAATTTGGTAAAAATGATAATGATAAGTTTTGGATCATTATTTAAGGGAAATATGTCAAAATATTAATAGGTTGAACTTATATAAACTTGGGTTTTACAAAAAGAACTATATTTGGAATCAATAGTTAAAACAAATGTACATTTTATAAAATTAATATCTCAAATTGTATGACACTTATAATTTAATTTACTCTATTTATTAATTTTTATGAAAAGCATTGGTATTTTTTCCATGGTTGAGTATTAGATTGTTAAAATGATGATGAGAATATATTATATCCAGAACCCCATTGGTCAAATATCCTACATAATAAGAAAATCAAGAACTCCCTCATATGTTTGAAAGTGTAAATGTAAATATTATTTCCTAGATGCATTTATTTAAGGGGTTAAAATTTCACATTATGAAATATTGCAAATTGTTTTCCTACAAATAAATAAATTCTTAAGTATCTTTTATAATAGAAATCACTGAAATAAAATGAAATGATAAATATTTATTGAATGTTAACATAAACAACTCATGATAAACATTAATAAAATATGTAAAATCACGATAAAATATTAATAATAAAATGGAAATATGAGTAAATTATAAAGTAGAAAAAATATTATAATTGTTTTATGATAATTTTTTAAATATATATATATATATATAATATTAAATTTTTATGGAATGATATAATATTTTTAATACTAATGTATTGATTAAAATTTATCAATTTTAGGGAAAAAAGAAAATCATATATCATTTAATACATTTAAAAATAATAAAATATTACACAAAGAAATATTTTTAATGTTTTTATATTTTTATATTTTAATTGTTTTTATAATAAAATTTTCCAATTCGCATAAAAATATATTGAAAATATTTTAATTTTGTATATATTTGAAACTACTTTAAGAATAGTAAATGTTTAGAAATTCATCAGCTAATTAATAAAAAGTTGAATTATATTTTTTAATTTTTTTAAAATTATGTTATAAAATATTAGTAGCTAATTTTGAAAAATATATTATTGTGTTTGGGTTTATCCAATTATAGTTATTATTTGATGAGCATTCGGAATGTTTTGAAAAATAGTTTCCCAATGAATAGTGTGATTTTTTTACAAATAAAGTAACTTTTATTGTATCTTCATGAAATAAAAATGAATTAAAAATTGATTAATTGTTTTTAAAAGAAATTGGTATTTAATGAGTAAAATTAAGAGTTTATAAATATTATATTGAAGTTTAAATCCCATGTTTTACATTTGTTAATCTAATTACAATTTTTTTAGGGAAAAAATATTTATAGTACATTTCCATGAAATTACAATTCAAAAGGTAATATTTTGGTTTTGTATTGAATTTTAGTTGATAAAAATATATATATTTTAAATTAATTATTAAATATAATTCATTTGAATAAGTATTATTCGTGATTTTATTTTAAATTAATTTTTTTGTTAACATTTGAATCATTGAAAATATATTTTAATTACATTAACCATAATTTGAAATTTTTTTAGTTTTAGAAGTATATTAATTGAATAATATAAAATGGTTTTTTATTCAATATCTTAATATTGAAATTTGGAAAAAATGTAATTATTTTTGGAAAAAAAAGTTATTGAGGTACACAAAAATGAGTTTTCACACCATAATTTTGTTATCTAAAAAAGATAAAATAAACACAAAAAATATAAAAATATAACCATCATTAATTTGAAAACATGTTTAAAAAATTGACTCGCTCCCCATTTATGTTGTTATGCATTTATTTTAAAGTATTTAGTATTTAAAAACTTACCACCCCTATTATTTGTAAAGGTATCCCAATAGAAAACCACTCATATTGATATATAAATCCTATGAGCTCAACCAAAATATACCTAAAACTATTCCCAGCTCTCCTTACAACATTCTAGAGGTTATTTTCCCACTTATATAAAAATATAAAATTGTTTAATGAGTTTTAATAAAATGATTGGTTTGTGCTCTAAATCACTCCATTTTCTCTTCTATCTTATTATTACATCATCAGTCTCCAATAAATATATTTTAACCATATTAGCATAATTACATCTGTATAATTAGTATACAAAAATGTTATTTATTTTCAGTAATCGTGTTATACCTTCCACACATCAACTAAAAAAATATCACATGTCTTATGTCCAGACTATCGCCACTATGAATGAAATATTTCATTTATCATTATAAAAGTACATGGATGGTTAATTTATGGAATAAAAATTAAATAATCTTATAATGTAATCCACTGAAATTGATAAATTAAAGAAAGTATGATTTTCTTGGATTTAATTATCACAAAATACACCCATAATTTCTGTAAAGTATTTATAAGGATGTGTATATAATTTAGAATATTATATTTATTAATTTTATAATAAAGAAATGGTAAAATTGGTATTAATGAATTGGATCTAACATCTGCATTATGAAACATTTATATACAGTCAAAATTACTCAATCTGATAAGGAAAATAAACATCAAAAAAAATTATATCCTTTATGATTGATTTTATAATAATATTGTAATAGGTAATTTACATATATATTTTACTTTGATAAATTATTAACATAGTTATTTTTACTATATAGAAGGATAGAGAATGATTGAGCAAACCTTTTTCCGAGGAAATAACTTGTTAGTCTCTTTTTCAATTCCTTGGAACATGTTTCATTCAATTCACCATGTTTTTAGACAGTTATTTACTATATTACAACATTATTATATTTTTTTTGGTAATCAATGAAATTAAAATATCTTACTCATGTTCATTCATTCAATGTATTTGGAATCAATTGTTACAAAACATTATGGATTTCTTATATTAATTTTAATTCTTTATGACATATTACAAATTGTCCAATTTTTCCTTTTGTGTGGTGTATATAAAACAAATGGATTATATATTGAATGGAATTTAATTCATTTTTGTGTCCGTTAAATTTTTTATCTTGAAAGGTCTTTTGATTTCACATTTTCCCAAATTCTAATTTTTTTTTCTCTTAATTTCATTTCATTATGACATTATTCATAATAGATACCTATTTTATTTTAAAAAGAGTATTTAAATATTATTATAATTCTTATATTGAGATTTTATTTATACACATGGAATTTAATTTCATTTTAATGGTGTTTTATCTGTGAGAAATTTTTTTAAATCCATGAAGGGATCTATTTAAAATAATTTCTTTAAATGTTTTCATGTCTCTTATGATTTTTAATGTATATTAATATTTATTATACTATTTTAATGATGATATTTAAAAAAATTTCATGACTATATTATGTGAATATAAATAATTTTACCCCTTCTTTATGAAATATTAAAAGGGATACGTTTTACTATTTTCCAAAGATGTCATTTTTAATTCTATTTCAACGGTGTTAAACAAATTTTTTTTGAACCTTTTCTTTTATTGTCTTAATTTATGGATTTTATGTTCATTATACATTAAAAATAATAATATCCAGTTATCTATTTTATTAAATGAAAAAATATTCTAATATTTTTATATCTTTTCTTTTTTTAATTCAAAAAATATTGGGATATTTCATTAAATATTTCAAAAATACTTTTAATGGTTTCATTATTTAATTTTTATATATTTAAGAATAATTAATTATTTTTATGATTCATTAGTAATATGATATAATTATACCATCTGCCTTTATTTAATTGATTGATAATGATGTCATTTTAATGAAATTTTCCTGAAACAGGTTTCATTTCCTTGGGCTAACTAACTTATATTGAACTGATGTATCCTTTTATGTTCATATAGAATTTATAATTAAGTATTATCATTGAATGGTGTGTGGGAACATATGTATCCATATAATTAATTGGATAATATTATCTCTCTCACCCCATAATATTTTTTATACCTGGTCATTATTGAGGTTCTTTTAACAAGACATGTGGACATTTTTGTTATTCCTTGAATATTATTCCTAGAAATTACAATTATGTTAATCTCATTATGAACACATAATCATACCCCATATCTACAGACATAAAAATATAAAACCCCTAAAAATTCAATTGTAAATGAAAAAATGTATTCTTTCTTAAATTATGGTTAAAATCATTCAAGTAAATATTCTAAATATATTTATTGTGCCTTTCATATAAAATAGAGATATATTTTCAAATTTATACAAAAACTATTTCAAAATTAATGATATTTTCTGAATCCCAAATAAATTTAAAAATAAACCAACGTGTAATATTTAAAAAGTCTTGTTAAAAAATTCACTTTGAAATCTACTATCAATACATAGAATTCTATTTTAATTTATATAATCCTAGCTTTCAATTAAATACAACTCATTTAGCACATTTATAAACAACACATCATGGAATTAAAAATATATATTTATAATCTCAATTTATAAATAAATTACATGATGTCAAAATGAAGACCTGTAAAATATTTGTACTATTAAATAAGATGTAAAACACTCCCAATGATTCAATATGAATAATATATAAGATTAAAAAAAATCAAATTTCAATATAATAAACACAATTTCTAATGATATGTGTTTTTTTATTTTTATCAAACATTTAAAACACACATATTTCTTAATAATAGAATAATAGGACCAAAAAAATTTAAATTTACTTCATAACACATCAAAAAATGTTTGAAGTATCATATTAGTTAGAAAAAATTCTTCCTAAACATTATGATGTCATGATGCATAATGAAATTTAAAAGGAATGAAACCATGAAATATAAATGGAATGTCAAATGATGATAAAAAATGAATACAAGAAGTTCGGATCCAATGATTTTATACACTTACCCTAATTTTTTAATGTAATTGGTCTCACTATTTCCATTTTCATAACCAAGAGGTAAGATACGTAAGATATGAGGGTAAATAAATAAAAAATGAAATATACTATGTGGGTTAATATTTATATGAAAACAAACACCAATAATGAATGGATATTAGCCAAAAAATGAAGGGGGTTAGAGGGAATATATCTAAGTGCACCCCTTTTGAATCATGCAAATAGATAAGGAAGAGAATCCATAAGGGGTATTTCTACATTATATCATTTCAGGTAATTTATAAAAAGTAAAACCAAGGAAATTGGAATCTTTTATTCAAAAATATTACCAAATCATGTGGGAAATATGTTTCATTTACTAGTCACACGTAGGATACCACAATGTTTGAAATGTTTTTGATAATTCATTAACCATCCATGAAAAATTTCCTTTTTTATTTGTACTAACTATACTACCTAATTGAACACCTTCAAATTTTTAAAATTAAAACTGTTTTGTCCCAAAACTCATGGAATGGTCTAATAAATAAAACAATAAAAAAACAAACAGTATATTATGATAATAATCCCCACCATAATAGTTTCTTCCCCTATTATTTAGGTAAATTTTTAATATAATAAAATAATACTGTGATTCTTAAAAATAAAAAAAATTTAAATAGAAAATAATCAAAAAAACATAGGTAATATAATATTAAGATACCTATAACATCGGTATAAATTCATAAAAATCTATAAATATACTCATACTCATATCCTAGTAAGTGATAATAATAATAGGAGAACCCCAATGTATCTCTCTACCATTTGTGTACATTAAATGTATACTATATCTATAAAATATATTAAAATATATGATATAAAATAAATATTATATATCTGATTAAAAAATTCAAACAATTTCCCACCAATAAAAATCATCAATAGTCTCTAACCACCCCAAGATGGAGTTAGTTATTGAAACTAACAATGATAAAAAATATACATGATTATAACATAGGTAATATTTCTCTACCTCAAAAGACTATGATGTATCACCAATATAATTTTGGGTCTAGTAAGGATTTATTCCATGGATGATGAGTTATATTATAGATTATCGAGAGGTGTATAAACTGATTATATTGTTGAAATATCTTTGGAATTTTAAAGAAAGAGGTACATAAAATCATTAATTGACCACAATAGTTCTCCAAAGTCATTTCATCATTTGAATTTCAATAATTATAGAAGAAAGAATTCTCCCAAAATAGGTTCCACAATCCATTTATCCTTAGATGATTAGGATCCCTCATGAACACCTGAGGAGACAGTAGTGCCACCCTCCATATGTTACACTAAATATATAATTTATTTGAAATAATCATCCAATAAGTCACTAAATAATTAATGACATAAGAATGAACTATAGAAATTATGTCCATGAAGAGGAAAATCACAATTAGGAGATCCTTCAAGGAATCACAAAACACAATCTCATATTAATAGATATCTATATCATTAATGTGGTACATATATTCATTAATGGATTTTAACCCTATTTATGTCCCATGTTTTTCACCATTTTAATCACCATATAATCCTCTAGAATCAACCATTTCAATAATGTGATATTCATAAATTTCCATATAACCCAAAATGCAATTAATATGAAATAACCATCATCCATCAATCCATACACAGCCCCTACATCAATGATAGAAATCCACTCACTTTAAAATCAAAAATAATTCACAAATATTTAAATACCTCACAGAATTACATGATCCACTACAAAACCCATATAGATCCGGAATTACACTAATAAATAAACATAAAGGGGATGATTTTTCCACCATAATATCCCATGTCTGGGTGATGTTACCAACTACCCCAACCATAATAAAATAAATATGATTCTTCATAAATTATATCAGAGGGAAATTCTAAAAAAAGAATAAAAATACCAATAAAAACTTAATAGTGAAATGAAATGAAGTCACACACAATTGTAAATAAATTTTAATTTAAAAGAATAATTTAAAATTAAATAACACAACTTAATTCCATCTATTTTAGAATCTGTTGGACACATCATGCTCTAATTTCAATGTATAAAAAACAAAATAGAACCCACATAAAAATACTAACATAATTTTAAATACTTAACTATCCCCATTATGTAATTTTAAATGGATTAAGAATAATTACCAAAAATATTTACATATCTTCTATAATTAATAATCATAACATTTTGTTAATGAAGAAAATATTTATAATCCCAAACAAGACATCCTTAATTTGAAAATTATGTTTATATTTATAACACATCATTGAAATAAACCCATATATCACAAAAAATATCAATAATATCATTAATCCACCAAAATTATCTTTAATATTAATCAAAAAATATTTTTATTAAAGGAATATGAAAAGAGTTCAATATAGGACAAAGGAATTATAGTATATGGCTACCTAGATTGGAGTACTATAAACAACTTTTGATGAATTCCACTTGAAGGAAATAAATCATTTGTCATAGTCTCTACATGATTTTACATAAGATAAGGTGTAATAATTATCTTCATATTCTTACTTATCCACCACTGAAACATGTAATTTCAAAAAAATAACTATTTATAAAAAGAATAACCTCAAACACCACCAATCTATACAAAACAAATTCAAATAATAATGTGACCAAACTCAAAATTCCATACTCAAAGGCCATCCTCCTTAGGGAACATGAGGATTATATTGAGTTATAGATCATGAGACTATTCCCAATCCCACCAATAGAGTTTGAATAGTCCTAAAATATATTTAAGAAATATTGTAAATAATGGAGGGGGATCTATGAACCTATTTCATTGAAACTCAAAGTCCCATTTACCATTATTTCATGATCCAATGTGTGATATAACTAAACTGAGAACCTTAGTCATTTTGTTTAATATCTGGTGTTCGTTTCTAGTATCCAAATGGTAGATTAAATTATAAAGGTATCATTTATGAGATCATAGGAATAATTTCACAAAATAAAAAAATTTACACATATCATCACATAAATGTTTTACATAACCAAAAAATTTCATTTATCTTTAAGAAACATCAATAATAATAGGAAAATAAAAACAAAAAGAAATGATACATAACAAGGATACTTATATAATCCAGGATAAAATTATAGCTAATAAATAATATAAAAAACATATTGAAAAGTTATGGATGATATTAATCATACATCCATAATGTAACGTCTCGACCCGACATACCACAAAACTGATAGCTGGACTTGTTCCCCACATGGTCTCAACTGCATTTCCCCAAATTCCAGCGGATACCGAATAGCAGAGAGAGCCTAGAGCGTGATAGTGGGAAAACTATTCCCTCACTGACATAGTGTAACACATCTGAATAAATAGTAACAAATAGCTGAAGTAGTAAACAAAATGAAACTGAAACAAAACGGCCTATGACTAATAGATAAATATCAAAGCATCAACTATAAAAATGATAATGTAATATTTTACATGTCCTAAGAATTTATAAAAAATAGGATACAATACAATCAAGTAAAATACAATTCCAAATTATAGTAAAACCTAATGAGGCTCATCAGCATCACAAGCCAAGGCATGGTCCCATGCTCTCATGCCCTTATGCAGCAATCAAATACCTGAAGAAGGAGCCTTATCTCTATCGAAAACTACAACAATAAAGTCTATTTGGGCCCAAAAACATGACCCAAATACGGTGTGATAAATGATTCATAGTAGGAAACCATTTAAGCTCTGTGACAATCTGTTAGTGAGTATATGTTGTAGTTGTGTATAGTAATGAAATGTAGTAAGTTGTTTGAAATAAAAAGTAAACAACCCTTCAAAAATGATATTCATTTAAAGAGTTTACAATATTCATTAGTATTTCATTTATTTTAAGTATTTAAATGTTGGAATCCTTTCTAATCCTATCATCCCCCATAACAATGTATGAACAACATATGTCTCATAAGACCCCCTAACATAATTGTAAAGCTTGAACTCAAGCATGTGATTCGACTTGGTAAAGGTGTCACAATTCCATCCATTTCCTCACATAAGTTTAACCTGATTCCATACTTGATATTTTTATGTTGGAATTCAATTATCACTATAGTTGTATTTCTATCGACATTCTATGAGCCTTTTCCTAGTGGTCCCACTAGGGATCTTGAGTATCACTCTCTATGTCGGTATAAGTTCAAGATAGTCTGTCCTCAGTGGTCCTACTAGGGGGACACAAGGTATCACTCTATATATAAGTTTATATCAAATTATTCCATCCCTAGAGGTCCTACAAGTGATCACAAGTCTCACTAATGACAAAATAACAAAAACCACTCGAGTCATTCCATGGAATTCTTATATAAACCCATGTATCACCCAAGGTTCAAGGTACAATAGTCATTCGAGTTTGTTCATGTATTTCAAAGGTGAATCCATCTATCACAGAATTTAATTTTCCCTTTATCCATTAAAAATTAAATAAAAAATTCCAACCTACTTAATAAAAAAATAGTGTAGGGTAAAGTGGAAACCACAATCCCAAAGCCATAATCAAATTCCCCCCAATTCCAACACAATTGCAATTTTTGATATTATCATCTACATTTTAAAAAACCCAAAAAGGGAAAATGATAGCATTCCTGTTGACATCCTTGGGGAAAATAGCCAACCCAGTTATCTGAGGGAAATATACCCACAGGGTGGGCCTTAACCAATCATCAATTCCAACCATGATTCAATTCATTAAAATAAATTTTCACAACAACATTTAAATAATAATAACGATCAAGTTAATTTCAATGAAACACCTTATAAATGGTTGCGTGGAACAACAACACATATAAACAAATTAAAAATTAATGAGAGTCATGAGAGAACCTACCTTGATATCTCATAACTTATATAATATTACATCGATTTTTGAATCATCCTAGAATGGCATAGATCAAAGAAAAAAGGTAAATCATTCAACCTTGAATAACATCCTAATGAATAGAAATCATAAATAATAGATCAAAGAGAAGAAATATCTTATTGAGTGGAATCCAATGATATTGATGACACACAAATTGTGTTTCATACGATGGAATGAGATGTTGATACATTCCCCTGGCTCATTCCTCTTCACCAGATAGCTCCTTTGTCCATAAGAATAGAAAATGAGGCTACATACCTTTTTCAGAATGATTTTAGAAGAACATTGGCTGTAAATTCATATACACGGAATTTACATCATTTTTCTGTTCATCAATTCGCCGAATTACTTTACATGTCCTATACCAACCTTGCTGACATGACTACAAAATGTGTACGTTGGAGTACACAGTTTGTATTGGATTTCTCATCTATCCCAAGACAAAAAAATCACAAACCGTGTATCACTATACTACACGGGCCAACCACAAGGTGTGTTTATAGGATTACATGTTGTGTTCTACTAAAACTTATCATTTTTCTTGTTTTCCCTTTTTTCTCAAAAACAATTGAAAGGAAAACTGAAGGTTGAAATAGTAACTCATAAGAAGAACCAGGTTATTACAATATCCCCCCAACCTTAAAGACATTCATCATTGAATTTCCCTTATGGTGGTGGTGAAGAAGTGTATGAGAATAACTCTGGCCATTGAGAACGTACATCGGCCTCCCTCTCCCAGGTCTCATCCCATACATGGCTGTGCTACCATAGCACCTGTACGAGAGGAACTGACCAGCCTCAGAGAACCTTCCTGCTCCTGTCAACTATATGAATTGGATTCTCTTTAAAGGATTCATCAAACAGAATCTCAACATCCTCGAGTTAAAAAACATGAGATGAGTCTGAGTGATAGCGGCACAACTGAGATACATGGAAGACTTCATGCATGGATTGGTACCTTTGAGGCCACTGTAATCGATAGGAAACTGACCTGACTCACTTTAAAATCTCAAATGGTCTGACATATCGTGTTGAGGGGAAACAGACTCGACTCACTCCAAAAACTCAAATGGTTTGACATGTCCTTGTGAGGGCTTACCATGTCTCCTGATCGTCCCATGTCCCAATCTCAGTGCAACACGTAGGAAAACCTGATCTGTAACCTTGAACTCAAGTGGTCATCTCTATCGATCATCATCAGATTTATGAATAGATTGCATAGTATCCATCCATCTCCGAATCATGTGAACCTGCTCACCTGTCCCATAAACAAGACGATGTCCTAACATAGCTGCCTCTACTTTCTCTATCAAACATAGGGGTGATCAAAATGGCCTAAAATACAATGACTCATATGGAGTCATCTGAATTGTATTCAAGAAGGGGTATTATTATAGGAGAACTAAACCAGATGTATATGTTTCTCCCAAGATCCCCGACCGTCGAGGAAATATGATTCCAAGAAGACCTCCAGCACCTGAATTGTGCGCTCTGACTGGCCATCTGTCTAGGGGTTGTAATCTATTGTTAGAATCACATGTGTTCCCAGTTCCCTCTAAAAGTTCATCTAGAAATGGGACTTAAAGTTTTAATATCTATCTAAAATGGTAGAATAATGAACACCATGAAGTTTTACCCCCTATCTAATATATATATTGTTGAGATCATCAGCACCAAAGATATCCTTGATCGACAAGAAGAGAGAAACCTTTTAAAACATGTCCATTACATCCCACACAGTATCATTCCCTTTAGGGAACCTTGGTAACCCCATCAAGAAATCCATTGCGACATCATTCCATTTCATCTCAAGAATGAGTAGATTATGTAGAATTAAAGGTGGAAACTAATGTATTTCCATCACTTGCTCATAGGTGGGACACCTCATAAGAAAACAAGTTACTTCTCGCTTTATACTTGACCACCAGTACTAAAGTCGCAAGTCACAGTACATCTTGGTGACTCCGAGATGCACTTCCGATGTTGAATCATAAAAATCACACATCAGATCCTCGTGTATTTCCCTTGGAACCAACACACATCCCTAGAAACACAAAACATTATCCTCTCCAATCGTCCATCCAGGAGGAGGGTCCTCACCTTCCCCACTCTCCCGTTTAACTGGGCCTTCGATGTCAACCAGCTATGTTATCCCCATTCTATCTACTAGGGTAGAGGTAATATCCAAAGATGAATGATAAGTATGTTCCTAACTTCTGTGCTACTTTCAATGCATCATAGATAACCAAACAATTATCATCCACTCACCACTAGATTCCTAAACTGCCTATATTTGAGTCATCCTACTCAGTACATTTGCCACTGCATAGCCCTTTCATGGCCTATAGGCAATTTCAAAGTCAAATGAATGAAGGTATTCCACCCACCATCACTGTCATAGATTCAAATCACACTGAGTAATGATATATTTGAGACTTTATTGGTCTGTGAATACCAAAAAATTCTCTCCCAATAAATAATTACTCCATCAATGCAATGCTTGAACAACTGTTTCCAACTCAAGATCATGCATTAGGTAATTTCTCTCTTGTGGCCTCAACTACCAAGACCCATACATAACTACTTGTGCTCCCTACATAAGCACTGCACACATCCCAATACCTAATGTATCAAATTACATAGTGTAACAATTTCTTGACTCATGAAATATCAATATCGATGATGAAATCAAACTTCCCTTTATCTCCTGAAAGGATGCATCACAAGAATCTGACCACTCAAACTTCACACATTTCATAGTCAATCATGTCATCAGTGCTTCTCAATGTGAGAATTATTGTATAAAATGCCTACAGTAAACAACTATGACCATGAAAATCACAACCTAAAATACATTTTTGGGATACTCATAGGTAACTACTATTCTCACATACTCTGGGTCCACTAATACTCTAGTCTCTAAGATGATGTTGTTGGGTGGAGAAAGAAAGGGAAGTGATAGCAAGAGGGGGGGTGAATTGCCTTTTAAAAATTAATTAACAATTTAAAATCAAAGTTAAAGGTGCAGCGGAAATAAATAAGGCAAGACACAAAAGTTGATAACGGAGTTCGGCTTAAACCCAAGCCTACGTCTCCGCTCCCAACTCAACCGTTGAGAGATTTACTACCGCTTTCTTTTCAATGGTTTTAGAAAGAAACCCACTAGACTTTAAGGTTAGTCTAGAACCTATTACAGCTTGCTTTTATTGGTTGAGAAAGAACCCACTAGCCTTCTTACAGGTGAAGGCTAGCTCACCTTTGATTCAAGCCTTTTAAAAGGGAAGGCTTGACTAACCTCTTCACACCTTGAAGGTGGTGTGAGAACCCAAATGAAAGGGAGATGAGAGAAAGAGGGGTTTGTAGGCACAAACCCAAAATGAAGTTCAAAATAATAAAGAAATGAAAAACCGTAATGGGGAAGTCTTGGGAGCCAATAGATTGATGGAGCTGATGAAGGGCGCTCCAAAGCTTCTTTGGTGGTGCTCCTTGGATGTGGAAGTGTGTTGGAGCATGTGGGGTTCCCTTGGAGGAATGCGCCGGAGGTTTGCCAAATGATCAAAATGTGTTCCGTGGGCTTCCTTGTCTTGATTATGGTTCCGGTGTTAATCCTTAGGCTTCTGGGTGTTCCTAGTCCTTTATTTATAGAGGGGGAACCCTCATATGGAATTTGGAGGTCTTTGGAGCCGTTGGAAAAGGCTTCGGAGCTGTTGGGAGGCAAGTGGACCAGCCTGGTCAAAGGCCCAATGGCTAGTTTGACTGGCTCCACCGGCTGACCGGTGCAGAGCCACCGGTTGGCCGGTGCTTGCAAAAAGGAGAGGCCTTCGGGCTCAGGCACCACCGGATGACCGGTGAGGAGGCCACTGGTTGGCCGGTGCTGAGGCAGTGGCGGACACTGTTCTGGCTGGGTGCCACCGGCTGGCCGGTGCTGAGGCCACTGGTTGGGCGGTGCTGAGGCAGTGGCTCAGCCTTATGTCTGGGTGCCACCGGCTGGTCGGTGGTGGGACACCGGTTGGCCGGTGGTCTGGACAGAAGGATGCCTTCTGTCCAGGCCTCCATCGGCTGGCCAGTGCTCTTCCATCGGTTGGCCGGTGGACTGAAAATCAGTCCACTTTGGCTTCTTGCTTTCTTGCCCCAATTCCTTGGCAATCTGAAATTATGCCTATCAACCAAAAACACTTAAAACATGATTAGATAAATAAGAGAGTGATTGTGATCATGAAAATTAAACCACGAGGGGTACGAGAGGTACAACAGATGTGACCTATGAAGTGAATCTGATCCATCCAGTAGTGGAATTTTCATAGCATAACATGTAACTTATGTTATTTCAGTGTATTCAAAATGATATCAAGGTGTTTGGTGTGGTTGGGTCTATTCTGAGGATACTCCATGATATAGTCCACAAAAACCACGAAAGAAAATATATGTAATGATGGAACACTAGGTTTATTCACACTATGAAAAATGTGGGTGAGTTTGTGAGAAAAAAATGCATAACAAAGTAATCATAGATGTCGTACCTGCTTCAAAAATTTGTACGATGTATGTCTGTAGGTCGAACATGTACCTGGTGATATTATGACCTCATTTCAATCTTCATGAAAACTCATGATCCTTGAATATGATCAAATAGGTCATCAATCTGTGGTAAGGGATTCCTATTCTTGACTGTCAAATGGTTCAGTTTCCAATATTCCACACATAGCCTAAGGGTAAATCCCTCCTTTTTTGAAAAAAGGACCATTGAATCCCAAGGAGAAGAATATGGTTGGATAAAACCCTTATATTTCAGATCAATCAACTGCCTCTTGAGACCTTACAACTCCATCATAGCCATCATTTATTGGGGAATGAATAATGTTGCAGCCTATGGAACGATCTCGATAGTGAACTCCACCACTCTAACTAGAGTTAAGCCTGAAATTTTTTTTAGGGAAACGTTACTAAAACAATCAAACACTGGGGGAAAATCTACTTGATATGTTCCCTGGTAATCATGATATAAACTCGCTATCTCAGCTATCAACAAACCCATCCCACGTTGCTTGGGTCCTGGTTATCTATCTTGGACATCCCATTTACCCTTGAATAGAAAAGACCCGCTCTCTAGTGATGTGAATATCCCACTAGGGTGATAGCAGTCAATGAAGCTCAAATAGGATACCAGAAAATCCATTCAAAGGATGACATCGAACCCCATTATCTCAATGAGGCAGTGATCCCAAAATAGGTGACACCCATTAATATGAAGTGGGAACTTCTTGCACATACACACACCTATCGGTCTAATCCATAACGGAGTGTCCAGAATCATAACATTCACGGAAGTATAATAATGAACCCCAAAGCTCTCCAAAATTGGAACAAATATAATACTATCCATTGCACCAGTATAAAAATATAGATGATAAAACATAAGAAACTAGAATAGAACCTCTAACAGTAGAAGGTCTGAGATCCTTGTCTTATTGTGCCTATTGCACTGCATATGTTTGATCTGTACCATGGCCATATGACATAACCTCAGTACCCAAGATTAATAGACCAATTGTAATTGAGATTCTGGGATCTTGATTCCATGACCACACCCACTGCCTTATCCTGTAGACCCAGATGAATTCCAGTATCCAGACCGGTGATAACCTACTAACCCCTTCTCTTTTACATTGAGTTTGTACAGAAACTCTCTCACAATCCATAGGTGGAAACGTCATGCATAAGCATTATCGATGCCCCATCATTCCATAATCTCAACACAGAACTAGGCCTTTCGAGCACTAGGGCCTCAGTTGTCCTGACTTACCGCAGTAGTAGCATCTCACGAAAATATAAGAAGAAACGTTTTTTATACTCTTATCCACGTGAGAAAAATCCATATGACACTTTTTTTCTTCCTATCGAGACAGTACCAAATCATAGTTCTGAACCACCCTAGCTTGTACACCCAGATCCCCTTACGTTGCGCTTGGTAATACGACCCAGATTTACAATATCAGAGACCTAAGATAACCAGATAACATTCACATTGGATCAAATGTGAAAACTGAGACTATCCTTGAATCCTATAGCTTTTTATATGTCATCACAGATCAGAATAGGTGTGAATCACTGAAGCTCAGTAAACTGGAATGAATAATCCATAACTGATAATGTTTATACTCTAGGTGCATAAACTCCTAGGATCGGTCAGCACTTAGTGACTCATGAAAATAATAATCATAGAAGGTTGTCTGAAAGTTCTCCCATTTCAATTCCCAATGAAGCCCTTCCTGTTTTATAACAACCCTCCATCTCTAGGAAGAATAACACATCATATATGTTGCGAGATTGACCCTCCTCTTAAGTGGCCTCACTAAATGCCTATAGATAGTCAGCACTATCTCAATCCATGATTCTATAGCCTATGGTCCACCATCCTATGAAAAAGTAGGTAGATGCTTCTACGAGAATATTTGTGTCATCTCTTCCATAGACGTGGCATCATGTGGTACTCTCTAGAAGGTATGTATAAAACTCAGAAAACCTTCTTGGAACTATCCATCTGCACCCGAGTCTGGCATAATTGATGGTTTCGCAGTTGGCACAACTGGAGGATCCATCGGTGGACCATGGCCTACCACCTCTGGTGTATACTCACTGCAACTCTCCTCGCACACTACACTAGGTCTTCGTGGGGAAATTTCTTTATAATGTCCAGCACATGAGCCTCAACATAACTTTAACTAAGGGGAAACATGAAATTAGATGTTCATGGATGGGCGGAGACGGAAAAACACTCATATTTTTTAAAATAGAAGTACCTGATGTGTATAACTCCTTACCCAAAAAATTCTCATAGGCCTTTACATGGGTGTGTAACTCTACCCCACATTGCCATGTAACGCCCCTCATACAAAGTGTGTTCCACAAGAGACAAGACGTGTACATGAGTTTCCTTCCTACCCAGGTACATCTACATGGATATAACTACATAGTTCTACCAGTGTAAGACTATAATGCATTTTTAACCAAGACATGACATGGTAATTAAAAATAATAAAACAAACCTTGTCGTTAGTCACACTATCGGTTACACGGTCGAAATCTACATGTCATGTACTCTATGTACAAGACATGTTCTAGAAAAAGTTTGACAACCTGGGTTCTCTCATCACACAATAGGTAACTCAGTCAAACATTACACTCCTTGTACATATGGTACATGGCATGTTCTTCTTATATTTTTAACACATTTTTCCCAAACTGGAAGAACACACAACATGATTATGCTAGACTACATGCCATGTATGCTTGGGTTTTCTGGGTAGAAATTCATGATTTCCCAGAAAACCACTATTTTATAGCACAACCAACCAGCGGGATGCCATATTCTGATCTATTTGGTCCCATTATCCCAACAAATCAAGGCTTGTAACACTAGAAGAACATAACTTATACCATGATAGATAAAATAATCTGGGTCATGATATGCCAAATTCTAGTCCTATAGGGCCCATAATCCTCAGAAACCAATGTTTGGCATCCATCAAATATAAACCATAACACATACGAATTAATATATCAGAATAGTTGGCATAGATACCACATCATCTATTACAACAACATGTGATAACTAATGCATCCAAGATGACATGGCATAATGAATGGAATGTGATTCTATTAAGTCCCTATATGATGCATGTGATGAAATAACATCATCTCATCAGGTTGAAACAAAATAAAACCCGAATTTCATCAATATTAATTGTAGAAATCAAGTCCTTCAACAAATGGTGAAATCAAATCAACTAAAATCTCTCAAATTCTAGGGATCACAAGTCATTTTGTGGAAATTTGTCTTTTCCTTGTACATGGTTTAGCTACTCCCACACATAGTTTATTAACAAATATATTTTCCCTTCCTATATAGTCTATTGGCTACAAATAGTATGTCAGTTATGAAATAATTTCCCTTGATTCCACTTTTAACTCCACGAATAGACTTTCCACTAAATATATAGCTGGACCTATTCGCCGCATGGCCTCAAGTGCATTTCCCAAAACTCTAAAAGATTCCCACTTGAAGCAAGTTCCTAGGGTGTGATAGCGGGGAAACAATTCTTTCATTAGTAGAGTGTAACATATAAAAATAAATAGTAAAAAATACCAGAAGCAGTAAAGAACATACAATAGAGACAATTCAGCAGAAGTCTGATAGATAAATATCCAAGTATCAACAACTCAAAAAATAATATAGCACGTTATGCATTCTATGAAAATAGCCAAAACAGGATACACCACAATCAAGTACAATACAATACTAAAGTATAGTAAAAAAATTGAGAATCAGTAGGATCACAACCCAATGCTTGGTCACATGCTCTCCTGCTCCTGAGTAATAGTCAAGTACCTGTAAAAGGTGGTTTCCCCTATTTAAACCTACAATAATAGAGTTTTTTATGGCCAATAAAATGACACAAATAGGGTGTGAGAAAGGAATCCCAGTAAACCACAACCAATGGTCTGTTCCAATATATCTGTGAGTATATGTAGTAGTTTTGTATTGTAATGAAATGAAGTAAGTAGTATGCACTCAAAAGTAAACAACCCAAAAATAACGATATTCATTTATACAATTAACTATATTCATTAGTAGTTCATTTACATAAATTATTTAAATTTCAGAATGCGACCTAAGCCTATCATACCCTTTAGAAATGTATGAAAAACAAAAGTCTCAGAAGTCCTCCTAACAAGTAAGTATGTTCTGAACACAAGCTTGTTCATGGACTTGGAAAACATGTACTAACTCCTTCCATTTAATCATTTAAGTATATCATGTGTCCATTCGTTTGATTCCTATGTTGGGATTCAAGTATCACTATTGGAGTAATTCTACTACCATCCTATAAGTCCATTCTTAGCGGTCCTACCTGGGAGACCTTGTATCAATCCCAATATTGGTATAAGTTAAAGCGAGCCCTTCCTCATTTTTCCTAATAGGGAGAACCATTGTATAACTCTATTTATATGTTTATGTCAATTTAGTTTGTCCATGGAAGTCCAACAAGGGATCCCAAGTGTAACTAATTAAATAATTACAAAACATTCTCGAGCCCGTCCATAGAGTTCTATGAGGAACCCATGTAGCACCCATGGTGTAAGGTATAATAGTCATGAGAGTCCATTCATGATGTTCTATGATTAACCCATTTATCACCCAATTCTATTTACCATTTATCCATTGAAAATTCAATAAAATATTCCAACCTTCTTAACAAGAGAAAACTTTACATGACAAAGAGGAAACCACAATCCTAAAGCCATAATGAAATGCTCACAATTCTAAAATAATTGCAATTTGAGATATAATCACATTCATTTTTAACAACCCAAAAAGAGAAAATAAAATAATTCACATTATTATCCTTGGGAAAAACCACAAAATTAGTTATCTAAGAAAAACATATCTACATGGTTTCCCTTAACCAATCAAAAATTACAATTATTATTAGGTTTATTTATTTACTGATAAAAACAACATTTAAATAATATGAATGATCAAATTTCTTTCAATGAATGAACCTATAAATGGGTGTGCATCCCAGTGAAAAATAAACACAATAAAATTAATGAGAGGCTTGAGACCACCTACATCGATTCCATATAAATGATATTATCTGACCTCTTCCCAGGCATCAGCCTAGAATGGAATAGATCTATGAAAAGAGGTAAATCATTCCTCCATGAATAACTTCCTCAAGAACAAAAATCTTCATAAAAGGAAAATGGAAAATAATTCATTTATCGATTGAAATTCATCGAGACTGACGACCCTTGAATCGGGTTCTGGAGGACAAAACATGATGATGAAACTTTATCATGTCCCCTTCATCTTCACACAGAGGCTTCTTTGTCATAAAGACGATAAAATGAAGACACTACCCTTTTTATTCCAAATTTCAAAAGAATATGATATGTAAGTTCATATACTTGGATTGTACATGATTTTACTATTCATAAATTTTCCGACATTCTTTACACATCCTGCTCCAACCATGTCGACATGACTACATGACATATAATTATGAGTACATGACGTGTAGTGGCTTTCTCATCTCTCTCAGCATAGAAAAATCAGCCACTGTGTATCCTTCTCCTACACAGCTAGGCCACATGGCATGTACATATTATTACATGGCTTGTTCAACTTAAACATATCATTTTTCATGTTTTCTGAATTTTCTCAAAAACAACTCACATAAAAAATGGTAGGTATAAATAGTACCTCATAAGAATAACCGGGTTCTTACACATAATAACATATAGAAACAAAAAATAAACTCCACATTACAAAAATAATCATTATTATACCTATTAGTCTCTTTAATTCCCTAACACCAACTCACTCCATGCGGGAACAATAAATGACCCCAAACCCAATAATGTAAAAATATTTTTATCAATACTGCATGGAAAAATCACTGTGTGAGTATAACATCCCATTACATAATAACTATAGATTCCATTCATTTCCATTTAAAAAAATTGGGCATAACCAGTAGTTTTAAATATAATATTTTAAATTTCGATTTCAATTATAAAAAATTAGAAGATTTTATTGAACTAAACTTCAAAATTATGGAAGGATTCAATGAATAAAAAAACTCTTTTTTGAAACCTTATTGTGATGTGTATAGAAAATAATAGTGGTCCTTTTGATATAAATATAAAATATAAATATAATATAGTTACCACAAAATAGTATAAGTATCTTAATAACAGAAATTTAAATTCAACCAAACATTTTTAGTGAGTGTACCCAATAATAAGAATGTATAAATTTAAAAATAATCTGATTTTTATATAAAAGGTACCTTACATTATAGATAATCATGGGAAATTCTGAATCATCCCATGAAGATATATTACACATAGATGTGTAGGGACCATCTTCTAGAATATTGATGACAGCCTATGTTTATATGGAACTACTAGCTCTAAACTGGACTAACCTGTGACACTCCCCTAATTTTTTAGATACTATAGTAGAACAATATTTTCTGATAAAGAATAGGTAGTTAACATCAATCATCTCTCATTATTAGTCCTAGGGTCCCCTAGAGTAATAATATTATGAGGTGAGATATCATAAATAATGTCTCATATAATATTAACTCAATAAATGGAAATATTCATGACCCACATCAATACATCAAAAAAAACTCTAAAACCAATCCATTAAAAATTCAAAAACACATCGGGTAATACATTAGTCTTTTTATCATTAGAGAAAAAGTTCCAAAAATGTTAATTTGTAATTTCATCATTGCTATCAATATCTTTTAAAAAACTATTTGAGAGAAATTTATAAATTGAAATAACTTGTAGAATATAATTAAAATTTCTATATGGGAAAACATATCAATTTAGAATTTCTTATTTAAAAAATTAATCTATGAATGAGACATTAAAACCAAATATCCTCTTTAAATTTTTAGAAAATAAATTTCAATGAAAAAATAACTCTTTTTTCACACACATCATCCATTCATTAAGGAATGAAAAAAAGAAAATGAAAATCCTAGTTCACCTGTAAAATCATGTTTCTCACAAGAATAAACCATAAATATACATAAACCAGAATAATATCAATTAAGAAAACAATATGTATTTAAAACAAAACATATGGAACATTCTAAATCATTAATGGTCAATAGGACAATAAAATTTCCCATAAAATCAATTGTGGACATTTAATGAACCATTTATCATTCATACATTTCCAAAAAAACATATTTATAGGGTGAAATAATTTTAAATTCCCTTCATAACACATATCAATCCTTTAGATAAATCATAATTTTTTTATTTTTTTTTTGAAATGGTAATCATAAATAATACATAAATTAATGTAAAAGGTATTGAACTACCTACATTAAATTGAGTATGGATTAAATGAAACCTTATAATACAATAAGTTGATATCTAGATACAAGATATGAACATCATAACATGAATAATTATAATTAACCATCTTGGATTGACAAGATATGTCACCCAAGATTTCAGGGAACAAGCCCCAAATCGGGTATTAATTTACCACGTGATGTAGACAAGCACCTATGTATTGACCTAATTATATATTGGATTGATTTTTCTGTAAAATATATAATGACGTGACTCATGAGAAAAAATAATGATGAATAATTAGAGTTTAAAATGGAATAAAAATGTACAAAATGATGATAAATATATGAAAGAAGCTGAAAGGATAATCCCATTAACAAACTAACACTAATTCAAATTCTACATGTGACCATCCATCACCACAAACACAACAGATAATGAAGATGAATTTTTCCAAGAGGAGATGAGGAAACAAATTAAATCTATACCATTGCCTATTTCCTACCAAACCAAGTCTAAAAATACTTAATGTAATATTTATGGTGTGAGGCAAACACCATGTAAGATACTACTATTAATCTATACAATGTATTTTACTATGAAACTATTAGTTCCAGATTAAAAACCCATATATTATACAACATTTCATTTGAAAAAATCTCTCATAAGAAACAAGTGGTTTCAATATAAAAAATAAATATTCAATAAACTATTAACATGATAAAAATTATAATACAGATAAAGAAATTAAAATAATCAAAACCAGACATGTCAGTTTCATTAGATAAATATTAGAGAAATCACACAAGAAGTGATAAAATCATCTATAAATCCAAGAAAAAATTTATCTATAGAATACGGAAGTTGTTACATGGTCCCACATAAATCACTTAGATAGAATATCTTTTATCCTAAGAAAATCATGTCCAAAGACAACCTATCAAAATACCATCCACAACCCTTGTATTTCCACCCATTCTAAGGATTAAACTTTACCCTAAACTGATGTTTCAATGGTAATAAAGATTTATTTTTTAGAATATAAATCCATATAAAATGTTGTCAATGTAAATATAATAATTTCACATGAATAGCATCACATATCTCACGATTTAAACTTCAATTTAGTTATAAAACCATTGCTTTAGAACATCAACAAACAATTGATGTAAACAAAATGTTTTTTAATGAAAAACCATATTAAATCCATTTCCCAAGCCACCAAAGATACAATTTACTAGAGAATTCCCTCCTTGATAAAAAATCATTTCCCTAAATAAAACCAGTGTAATTTTATAAGAAGATCATGTAAATATTAATATAGAACCATGGAATAGTGACACCTACCTCACCACTATAGTGTATTTTTTTCCTTTAGAAATAGTGAATGTGAAAAAGAAATTAGTCTCTCAATGGATTATATCCTTAGGAAATAATATTAATTACTCATAAAAACACATTTTCTAGAATTCAAATACAATTAGTGTTCCAAAAAAACAAATAGAAGAGACAAAATGGGATAATCTCTATGGTTTGTACAAATTGGGTGAAAATATAAAAATACATTGGATGAATTCACCATGAATAAAATATAATATCTGATGAACAAAAGGTATAACCACCTAGGTCATTAAGGATAGGTTGCGTTGAGATAATAAAGGATTATGAGGATATTACCCCTAAAAACATTTCATTGATTCAATTTAATTTTGTTTTAAAAATTTATGTGTGTTTCATGTTTATACATCATAATTCGAAAAAAAATATAATTATATGGAAGTAACTATCCCCTTAAAAATAATGAAAATTATTACCCAACAATAGAATCACAATTTGAAAATCCACTCAAAATCCATGGATATCCAATAGACTCAAACCATCTCATTGACATGGTTTTCCTTAAAACTCATTCTTTTGAAATTTGATTATAAAATTATGTAAAAAAAGAAAAAACATATAAATAATAAGGTTACTATATAGTTATTACTAACCATTGAAAGACTATGCACGTACACTATTCATAAAAAATTTCTTTGTTTGTATGCCTATTCACATGAATTCCTTTTGAACCTAATATTTGATAAACTAATCATAATGATAAAATATAGCAGTGTCAAAATGGGTGAAAACATTATCCCCACCATAAACATTTATATTTCCAAAAAGAACATTGAATTATAGACTGACAAAAAGAGAATAACACTACTACATCATCAATTATTCCACTCCCATGAATCATGGTTATCCTACCAGGACTACCACCCTACACATAAAAATGGAATTTTTTTCCCATGAATCACCTTATCTGAGAGATCTATAATTTTAATTACATACTCAAGAACAACGGTTTAAGGGAAAATATATAAACTCTCCCACTCAATCACATGATATATTTTTGGTTGGTACGTCCTCAACTATCAAATATAGAACACAATGTGAATTAGTATCAAGTAATGAAGAAATTCCAACATAAAATCCAAATTTTTATGTCATTTAGTGGTCAACAAAGTGAAGAAATTCAGGTCAAACATACCATTTCTTATCTAATGAATATTTCCCATATGAGGTGGAATCCCATAAAAAATAGTATAACCCACCTTATACAACTTATTAAAATTATGATGAATCTGAGGTTTCACCAATCCATTTTATATTAAATTAAAATTTTGTTTTATCTACTAAATAATACATGGCCCCTCTGAAGACCATTTTCCCAATTATTATTAACACAATGGGGATCTATTAGACCACCCATACAATGCGTCAAAGGGAATTGTTATAATAAAATTTTGATAATTATTATTTTAGGTGAATTCAACCAAGGGAAAATTCATTTTCAATTTATTATAGAAAATAATATTGATCACAAAAAACATATTATCATGAATATGAATGGACCACTTAGATTTATTATCCACATGAGGATGATATATCATGATTAAATTAAACTAGGTACCCATTTTTTCTTATACACCACTGGAAAAATGAAATAAAAACCATAGATATTATTAAGAAACAATAATAAATGGAACTCCATAACGCTTCTCTACATATTAGGAATATATGTTTCTAATATACTCTATCATAATTATCTACTTAGTAGGAAGAAAATGATAAAGTTTCATAATTAAATAATTGATCCCCCAAATTGCATCCTTAGCACTAAGAGTGTGGTAAACCCACGATTAATTGCATAAATATATTAACCAAATTATATTAAATAATATGTAATGTATATAATAAATTTAGTGGTCATTATTTCCCCAGTCTAATCATGATTTGGGTATTTAATCAAGACATTAAATCTACTATGAATTATCTCATCCCTAACTAGAAATACAGACATCTCAAATCAGGAACCATGTTGGTTTTCCGATGGTGAATAAAAGAAATGGGAAAATATTTCTTATCCACCAACCCATTTCCTAAATATATCCAAATGTGTTTTCATCCTTTGGTGAAAATAATACCATCGGGAAACCCCAAGTGTATCTCTCTGAGAAAACTCATCGAACACTATTCATCCAATGACTCCCTAATGGCATGAGTCCATAACTCCTCTGTCAATATGTCGGTGACAATATTATCTTTTCCTAGGGTATGTAAATTATTAAAATTAAATCTCTATATATAATCATCCCAAAGTCTTTATGAGGTGTCTAGATATCCATTGAGAAAAATATAATTTAGGATTTAATATTCCAAATAGACAGTAAACATATCACTAGAGAGACAGTGGGTTCAATTCCAACATGTTTTCATCAGAGAAGACAATTCATGATAATGCAAGGATAACTATTCTAATGTGGAAACTATTTGAATGTTCCATATTTCACCATGTTATCCCCATACTATAAAAATTCCCAATATCATACTTGAGGTATTATAGAAAACATCAAAACCAAAGCCCTATTCTGGAAGAATCTAAACTTGAGTTAATATATACCTCACCATTTATTACTCCAATGATTTTTTAATGTCATTAATCCACTAAAACATTTTACCCCATAGGGTTAAATCTCTCATTCTGGATTCATTCATATATAATTCCCAAACAATGTATGTAATAACTAAATATGGCCACAAATCTCTAAATATCATGAACATTTATTCGTTTTTCTATAGACATCACCTCTCCGATATTTTTAAGATTCAGTAAGATGCATATCATCTATATAAAATAGAAAAAAAACTATACCTATCATATCTCAAAATAATATCTATAATACATTACATACAAATTAGTTCATTTTATATTTATAAGAACAATTTGTAGATAATCCTTTTTTTCACCCCTAACATCGAATACTCCAATATATATTACAAAAAAATGACCATGAGTTATTACTAGAACTAGATAGTGATCAAATTATTCTTTATAATAAATATTAGAGGAGTTTTTGTATGAAATAATTTCATGGATAATTATTTATAATTCCCAAAACTACTCTTGAACACTATCTTTGGTAAATCATATTATCAGACTATTATCTATTGATAACCCACTAAATGATAAATATTAGAAAACCATCAGGCGCTCCAATGTTGATCAAAAATTTTACCAATCCTCTGAAAATTATACATGTTCCAAATAATTACATATTATTTATATAAAAATAAATTCAAAGGATAGCAGTTTATTTTTTTGATAAATGAATTGGTGAATCCCAAGAAGACAAACTTGGATGAACAAACCCCTTGTCCTTAAGGTCCTTAATATAAAATTTATAATCATTTAATTTATTAGGTTACATGAAATGGGATGGAAATAAAATGGGATTCTCTTCCAGGAGAAGGCCAACAAAATAATCGACCTCCCACTTGGGTGGTAACATAGAATAATCACTATAATATACCTATAGGTACTCTTCCATCATATAATGTTGTAGACCCCTCATATTATGGTTTATAATGTTCTACAAATTCACCAAAAAATTTCATGGGATTATTTCTTCCTTACTCTCTATGATATAGGATCCCACTCACCCATGAAGATTCCCCTAATCTCAAAAGGACGTTGAATATAAACATGAAGATGATAAGAATCAACATAATCCATAAAAAGATCCATCTAATACATGCCAATTTAGAGGGAAAATAGGTCAATATATTGAATTAGGAAACACCACACCACCTAAAATTTGACCATCATATCAAAGAATTCAGATCATTTAGTAACTTGTTCCCTCCTTCTTACTAATGGACTGAAATGATTAATCAGAAAGAAAAGATGATCTAATCATATCTGTTACATGTCAATCAACATAGGTAACATAAAATAAATAGGTTCACCAGTATTATATAAATTAATTTTCTAAAAAAGGATGAAATACTCAATATACATCACCTAATAATTGGCACCACATCAGATTCATTTAGTTCAGAGTCCACTACATCTAGTCACATAGCCTTAGATCTAATATATTATTTCATTATTTCTTTGGTGCCCCCATTTTCACAATTATGGAACCCACCACCATTAACAATGTCAAAATTTATATAAGATCCATTTATATTGATGGATCTAGATTTATTAGGATATAAAATTTATTCATAAATTTTTTTATCATGATTATAATAAACACCATTATTGAAAATTACATGTTCTACAATTAAATTATTTTTAGTATGGCTATGTCTACCATATATATTTTAAACCACTTAATTTTGACCCAAATAAGCACATAACAATGCCCGTAACATAATCTCATATCAGTTGTTGTGCTTTAAGTTGGGCCATATTTAAGAACCCTTCCACGCATGAATCCAACTAAAACACCACTATGACCTATATTCCTATCATTTTATTAATCAACCATATCATCATTATCAACAAAATTGCAATGGTCTATATGAGCATGATGATATAAAATGAAAATAATAATATCTAACGAACCATATCGTTCAGTTTATCCATGGGTTAGTCTTCAGTGAAACGTTCTTTAGATAAAAGGATAAACTAATAAAAATGAGAAGTATAATCCTTCTTAGAATTTTTTCTCAATCCGTGGTAAAATGATCCTGATACATCTATACTTGATTTTTTTGGATTATATTTATGATAGATGGCTTTTATGAAAGATTTTTCAGCGAGGCCATGCTATAATTTTTATTTAATGACGAAATCCCATTACTTATTTTCTGGTCCTTTGAAAATATATGTTTTGAAGACTACCGTTCACCAATTTAGAGAATTTATGAAGTGGAAAAAATTCTCTATTTTCCAAAACAAGTCCTCATGTTATTAGGTAAATTTTTTACCACAAATGATTGGTTGATTTTTTTTCCATAAAGTTGATAGAATGATTTGGTATTTATGACATGTTTAAACTAAAATCCTGAAATAAATATTGACTAGTTCAGAAAAATATTTATTATATTGTAGGATCTAATGGAGCGATTTATAATTGAACATCCCAAACAGGTCCTTTCTACTCATATGGGGAAATATTTTTTAGAGGAATTATCTATTTAACAGCAATGATAAAACTAGTTTACCAAAGGGAAAAATCACTAAAAGAAAACATTTTCTTCAGAAACCCAAAATAAATATTGAAAATGACATTGATTTAAGGAAACAATAGAAAAATTTAGTGAAACACCACACGGTTCATTAAAATAACCCCCAAATTATGTTCCTTTAAAAAACAGAAAATTGAGAAAAATCATGAAGAAAATACCTTACCATCCTTGTGAAATCATGGTTAGGTATATAATTGAACTATCCAAACACCCTTCCACACATTCCATCATAATTATGAGTGTCCTATTATTGTCTACCAACTATCCTAAAAATAAATTTGGGATCAAAATCCATATTATCTGAGACCAACATAGGTTGGACCAACTCATCAACCAATCTAGTTCTACGTAAGACTCAAAGTTCCATCCCAATCACCATTGGTTAGTTACAATCCCATTTCTATCATCATAGTTTACAATAGTAAATATTTCACATAGGATGATAAAATAACATGTCTCGTGTAAAACCCAGTAAATATAAACTAAAAGTGTACAATTTCCACGAAAAACCTACACAACTATTAAACATATCATAAAAAATTTAGATGGATAATTATATAATCAATCCAAAACAATATATATTTCTGCATGTTAGAATTTTACATCTTCTTCCCAACTACATTTGAACATGAATTCAACAAAGGTAGGATTAGAAACCACATGAAATAATTTTAATTTTCTATATCCTATAAAACAACATATAAATATTAGTAATTTTATATATATGGTATGAGGAAAAAATCTAGTAGGATACCAACATGAACCAATGGATGTATATAACCATGAACCCATTGGTTCTAGGCTTAAAACAAGATGTATTTCTTTTAATTATTTTATTTGAAAAATTTTATAATTAAATTTCCATTGGATTAATATAAATAATTCCTTATTTAATACCCTATTGAATATGAAAATATATATGCAAGAGAAATAGAGGTAAATAGTTAAAATAATATTTATTAGATGCATAATATAAATATATGGTAAATCAAACATGAAACAATAAAATCATCAATAAAAAAAGAACAAGTTTAGATCTATCTTATTGGAATATTTTCTATAGACGAAGTGTCATTCCATCATCTCTCCACAGCTAGTGTGAGACGTCGTTCTATCCTTGGACGCACACCAACGACGTCATCGAAACCCCACCCCATGACGCAATCTTCCACGTCGCTGGAAAATGTCAATGTTTATCGAGGTAGGGGTGTGTTTATGAATGAGCAACGTATTTTTCCCTTCCATGTTATTTGTTCTCTCTGAAACTTTTTCAATCAAACTAATGCGGAAGGAACTGGACCAAAATAACATAGTCTGATTCCTCTGTCGTTCTTGTTGTATGGTTTTCTCCAACCATTCTTGAGCGGTGAGTCAAGGAAAGTTTTCGGAGCCGATCAGAGGCCCGAAAACATCGGAAACTATCTTGGAAGATCAGGATGAACTAGGAATGGGAGTTTTGTAGCAAACAGATCATCGGAAAAAAGGACAGATGCCTTCGGAGGCGTGCTGGCCAGAGGAGTCATTTCTGGAAAATTACAAAATATAGGGTGTGTGCTTCCAAAGCACCCTCCATATAGTACAAACGTTCAGGGGAAGAAGTAAGAGACATCAAAAGAAGTGACACATGGCATGTGGCACCGGTCACACGGCATGTACTGTCCACACAGTTTGATAGAGGAGACTTCGATGGACATGGAATGTAATCAAGGGAAATAAACCGACATGGACATAAATACATGGCAATGAGGCACGACGTGTATTATCTTCCTTGAAAAGCAGAAGCGGCTTCGCGAGGCACAGCGTGTAATCCGGAAGATACACAGACACAGGAAGAACCACCCAGCCACGAGGCATGATGTGTACTACCACCACTATGGCAGAAGCAGATTCGCAAGGCTCGGCGTGTAATCTAGTTGATATATGGACACAGGCAGAAACATACGGCCAAGAGGAGCGACATGTATTTCGGACATACACATGCACTGGGTGGAGTACACGGGCATGTACTCTACCACACGGCCAGACATGGCAGTGCACATGGAATAACCCTAGAGGTTTGGACATGGTGTGTAACCATAGTACACGCCATGTATTTACTTATTTACACGACCAGCCCTGCGACACGGGCTATATCACACAGGCAGTACCCGGTGTTTAAAGACACGACGTGTATCTTTTACCTACACACCGTGTACTTTTGGAAAATTTCTTGGTCATCTTGTTCTCCATGACATGGGCATGTTTTGTTTGGTTTTCCCCCTATGAAGTGGGATGGAACTATGGGATACATCAACTCTGTTCTTCGTGACAATGGATGTACCGATCTTTGACATGAGAAGTGGAACCTCCCGAAATCAAGCAAGCTATGTGCGGGAACCCTAGAGATGGCTGTGACTATGAAGACGATGAAGAATTTACTTGGATCCCCCATGGGTTTGGCAGTGATGAAGACTCTACTTGAATCCTACGTGGGTTCTGAAGTGAGGAAGACTCTACTTGGATCCTCTATGGGTTCGGTAGTGATGACAAATATTTTGGATCCTACATGGGTTCGGCAACGATGGTTACTGTACCTGGATCCTACGTGGGTTCGACAGCGATGACTTCTATATTTGGATACTACGTGGGTTTGGTAGAATATATTATTCAGTAGTCACATCTAATCAACTCCACCTCTCTTCAGAAGTATTATACATGTGTGAGCTGAGTCTTGACATTCAATCATTATCATCGATGTGATTGTCATGATTTCTTGGGTGGATTAGGTTGTGCTTTCCTGTTTGGATTGGGTGGTGTTTTTTTATGTGGATTGGGTTATGCTTTCCTGTCTGGACTGGGTTGTACCTCAGATCTTGTGTTGGAGCCATGCTGGAATTGATGACTTAGGTATATGTATGGGAATATACCTAAGTAGAGATGGTTTATACTTCGTGTTTGTATCCTTTATTTGTGGAATATCCTTTGTGGATTCTGGGAGGCCTTCGGGGGTCTCAGGTATCTTACTGAGTATCGTATACTCACCCCTGCATGGGCTATGCACGCACTACGTTGTGTTGGTTGCAGATGACAGACAACGCTGATTGTGGCTGAGGCATGTGGAGAGGGATGGTACCCGAAGGTGGACTATCAGGAGGGACGTACACGGAGGGGATGGACGGACCCATGGTCCTGAGGAGACCATATTTACCCACCCTTCAGGTGGGATATCTGGAGGATGACATGGTGGTTGTTGATTTACATTATTGTTGTTGTTTTTCCTTTTCAGTTGAACTGTACTTTCAGTTGGGTTTGTATTCTGGCCTATTTACTTTTCATCACTACTTTTATACACAGTTTACACAGTGGTTACATCAGTTTGCATGGTCTGTTGTGTTGTTTACTTGTATAAAGGAAATACCATCCCATTTATTTAATATTTACGCCTTTGGTGCTAGTCGCCAGCCCCTGGCCTATGGAAGGTGGGTTTGGGGTAGTCACGGAACGGGCCCCGAGGACAGGTTGTGACAAATTTGTATTAGAGGAATCGGTTCTACCGCAAAACACAGGACTCTGATAAATAATTATGTGTGAAGAAATTTTTTTTAGAGTATTGAGTGTGGTTATCAGTCCAGGGAGTCTAGTGCTGGTGCGGTGGCCGACATATCCATACACCAGGACCCTGACTTCTGATTTCCGACTCAATGCACGAAAACATTGATTCCATGTGTGTTTCAAAGTTTTCATTGTGATTAATTTGTGTCAGCTCAAGAGGTATACTATATTAACTGTGGTGCACCTGTTTCTTTTCTGGATGTCCCCATGATGGACGAAAGATAGGGTTTCGAGTTTTGTGAAAGACGGAAGCCCACCGAGTGATGAGGCCTCAGTGAAGGGTCCCATTACAGTAGAGGCACTGGCGGTACCTCTACCCGCCGAGCCACCGATGCCACGAGCCCCAGTAGCTGAGAGTGAACTTCACCTGAGTGCACTGCATGTGTTTCAGTGTTAGAGACTAACTAGGTTCCGTGGGGAGACGGAACCTCAGGCAGCCGAGGATTGGCTGGAGGCTGTCGTTCGATTCTTCAGATTGGTAGGGACACCAGCAGACCTCATGGTGATCCTTGCGGTGAGTCTCCTACACGCAGTAGCAGGTAGATGGTGGAGACTGATGCTCCAGGTGCACCATGAGGCATCCCTCCTTTTTTCGGACTTCGAGGGCCTTTTTTTCTCAGAGTTCGTTCCATCCACCCTCTGTGCGGTGCACATCCAGGAGTTAGTAGAGCTGCGGCAGGGCAGCATGTAAATAGCCTAGTACTCGGAAAGATATATTGATCTCTCGCGCTACTCCACAGACATGGTACGAGATCCATTCATCCGGGCATGTACCTTCGTACAGGGACTGAGGGATGATATTAGAGCTTCGATGATCTCCCTCAGCATTCTGATGGAGGTAGGAGTAATGGAGAGATCCCTTTTTGTGAAGATATTTCTTGTTGATCCTTCACAAGCAGCGAGGCCTACTGCAAGAAGACACATAGAGAAGCCTTCTTCAGCTGACAGTAGACATAGTTCGCAGAGGTCCAAGCGGACTAGGCCATCAGGTGGACAACCTCATGACATTGGTTCAGATGTGTGGGGCACACACAGTAGATCCAGTTATATGATAGGCAGACAATGCTATGCATGCGGCGGATAGGGCCACATGGCTTGGGGATGTCTGACTCGCCATGCAGAGGATCAACAGACGGTTGAGGGACCACCCAAGCAGAGGTAGAGGTTCGATCGTGAAGGTCTACAGGGAGTAGGCGGACGAGGCAGAGGAGCTGGCCCAGCAGCGAGTGGTGGGCGACGCTTTGAGGATCTACCACCACCACCACCAGGAGGTCCACCTCGACCATAGGGAGCTGGCGGACAGAGGCATACTCAGCTTCAAGCATTGGAGGCATATGACCACGATGCACCTGAGATGATTCGAGGTATTATCTGTGTCTACTCCACCCATTCTACAGTTCTTATAAACACAGGAGCAAGTCATTCTTTCATAATTTCTTCCCTTGTTCGGAGCTTGGAGATTCCAATAGAGCTGTTGGATCGATCCTTACGACTAGAGACTCTTATGGGATCAGACTCGACGATTACGCACTGGTGCCGGTAGTGTGAGATTACTCTAGGAGACAAGAGCTTCAGCTGGGATCTTCTTGTAGCAGCGTCGAGGCCTTACGACATCATCGTGGGCATGGATTGGTTATCTACGGTCTATGATCAGATCGACTGTATTGGGTGTACGGTGCGGTTTGTTCGCATCTTTGTGAGCCGGTTCACCATAACCGGTGAGAAAGGAGCCTTTGCAACGCAGGATGGACTCGTGCAGAGGAGAGGACAGCTGATCACCCATTAGTTGGCTAGTCTCATCCTAAGAGCAGTTGATCTGGGGAGTCCAGGATTTCCTGTAGTGGTGGATCAGTATGCGGACATTTTTCCGGACGACATTCTAGGACTACCTCCTCCCAGAGAGGTAGACTTCTATATTGATTTGTACCATAGGAAAACCCCGATATCTACACCAGCATATCGGATGGCTTCCGCTGAGCTTCGAGAGCTACGGGTACAGCTGGAGGACATGCAGGGCAAGGGATTCATCCGACCCGATGTTTCACCATGGGAATCCCCAATCATGTTCGTCAAGAAGGTGGATAGGTGCTTGTAACTGTGTTTCGACTATAGTCACCTGAATCATGTGATCGTAAAGATCAAGTATCCACTTCTAAGAATTGATGACCTCTTCGATCAGCTCAAGGGAGCACGATGGTTCTCAAAGATAGACCTCGGGTCAGGCTATCATCAACTTAGAGTTCGACACGAGGATGTGCCGAATACGGCCGTCAGGTGTTGGTATGGCCACTATGAATTCATGGTTATTCCTTTCGGCATAACCAAAGATCCATTAGTGTTCATGAGTCTCATGAACAGGATCTTCCAGCCATAACTCGATCGATTTATTGTAGTCTTCATCGATGACATATTCATTTACTTGACTACTGAGAAGAAGCTCGCCTACCACTTGTGGGTTGTACTGGATACACTCCAAGAGAACTAGATTTAAGATAAGCTCTAGAAGTATCAGTTCTGGATTTGATAGGTCCACTTCTCTTTGAACGTCGTCTCTGAGGCGGGAGTTGTGGTGTATCCTGCGATGATCGAGGCAGTGCGAGCTTGGGAGCCACCCAGGAGCGTCACAGAGGTACATAGATTCCTAGGTCTGGCTGGGTACCATCAGAGATTTGTGCCAGAATTCTCCAAAGTTGCAGCACCACTTCCAGCTTTGACAAAGAAGGGTAAACCCTTTGTGTTGTTAGATAGATGTCAGCAGATCTTCCAGGAGCTGAGACAGACATTGACCAGTGCACCCATCTTGAGGATATCGTAGGAGGGAATATGATACATAGTTTACTGTGATGCCTCAGGGAATAGACTTGGGTGTGTCCTGATGTAGGAGCGGGCAGTGATCTCCTATGGATCATGACATTTGAGGCAGCATGAGCAGAACTACACTACCCATGACCTGGAGTTAGTAGCAGTGCTCTTCTCCCTGAAGATGTGGTAGCACTATCTGATGGGCGAGCAATTTACAATGTATTCTGACCACCAGAGTCTTAGGTACATCTTCTCGCAGAAGGCCCTAAACCTAAGACAGCGGTGATGGATCAAGATCCTCCACGACTATGACATAGAGATAGTATATAATCCTAGGAAAGGGAATGTAGTAGCTGACGCTCTCATCAGGAGGTGGGGCATCCAGCTACTTGGAGAGGCGACAGAGAAGCTGGCCGCGTTGGAGATATCCTTCATGGATAATGATGGGACAACCTTTCTTCACTCACTCCTCTAGTACTTTAGCATGTCAAAGAGGCACATAATGGGGATATTGACAGTGATACGCGACATGCTCAGATATCCTCAGGACATGCACTATATGGATTCTATATAAGAGGAGAGCATGTCGTCCTTTTCAGAGGATGTACCATGGTACCATTTTCATTACAGGAGGAGGTGCTGAGAGAGTTTCACACTTCACCTCTAGCGATACAACCTAGAGTAGAAAAGATGTATCAAGATCTTAGACGGTAGCACTAGTGGCCGGGTATGAAGAAGGATGTGGTAGAGTTCGTTTCACGATGCCTCACCTGCCCACAGATGAAGGCAAAGCACCAGGTACCTGTAGTTTTGATACAACGCCTAGAGGTCCTGGAGTGGAAGTTGGATGGGATATCCATGGATTTTGTGATGGGACTTCCACGTACTTCCAGAGGACACGACTCCATCTGGGTGATCGTAGACTAACTCACCATGTTTTCCCACATTCTACCTATCAAAGAGTAGGGATCAATGGAGAGCTTGATATGTCTCTACATTCATGAGATCGTATGGCTTCATGGTGTTCCATCAACTATCGTCTTCGATAGAGAATCTCAAATTACTTCCCGGCTTTGGAAGGGGTTGCAGGAGGCATTTGGGATGCAACTATCCCTAAGAACTGCCTTTCACCCTCAAATGGATGGCCAGAAGAAGAGGACCATTCAGACACTCGAGGAAAAGCTCTATGCATGTTTCCTTGACTTTGGTCGCAGCAGGGGGGATCACCTAGCCTTGGGGGAGTTTGCGTACAACAACAGCTACAACTCCACCATCGGGATGGAACCATATGAGGCATTGTATGACCGACCTTTCAAATCACCTCTGTGTTGGACAGACCCTGGGGAGTCAGCACTTGTAGGACCAGAGATGGTCCAGGCCATGACGGAGAAGGTACAGATCATCCATGAGTGGATGAGGATGGCTCAGAGCTGATAGAAGTCCTATACTAACAAGAGGTGGAGACCACTAGAGTTTGAGGACAGAGACAACGTTTTCTTATGGGTCTCACCTCGACGTGGATTACAGAGATTTGGCCGGGGCGGCAACTTATCTTCACGCTTCATCGGACCATTCACGGTTCTCATCATGATAGGCTAGGTGGCTTATCTCTTGGCTCTTCTACCTCAGTTGCACCGGGTGCATGATGTCTTCCATGTTTCTCAGATGAGGATATACGTGTATGACCCGGAGAATATTATTGATCACGGGGAGCTGGACATCGATAACAGAGTGACTTTTGCGGAGGTTCCGGTGGAGATCGAGGATCAGCAGGATCGGGTCCTACATGGAAGGTCAATTCCTCTAGTGCGCATCAGGTGGCAGCAAGGGAACCCTCAAGAGAGAACATGAGAGTATGAGGCTCAAATGTGTGCTGAGTATGCTCATTTGTTCCCCTAGTTTATGATGTATCTTTACGGGAATGTAAATCCCTGAGGTGGGAGTAATGTAAAGACCCATAAATATCAAGGAAAATGTTTTCTTAAATTTTTTGGAATTTTATGAGTACGCAGTTTCTGACAGAACCTGATTCTGAGGCCCGATGTTCCCAGAATCAATTACCGAAATTTAGCATATGTACGTTCAATGAAAGAACGTGCAGGGTTTTCTATCCATTGAACCGATGCTCGGAATTGAAATATGAGGCACCCGTGGAACCATAGCGCGTTAATTTTTTAATAGGACCATTACCAAAGGTGCGTTTTCTTAGGAGGAGTTATAAAAAAATTGTGGATAAAATGATAAGTAAAATAAAATTTTGTACAATTTTATTTTATACATGGAAGTTAACCTCTCTCATCAGAAGTTGTTGGTGGGGCCCATGACCACCCAACTTCCCATGTGTGGATATGAGGGAGGTGGGGCCCACACGATCTCCCACCGTTTCACATTCCTTAACTCCATAACTCCCCCTTTATTTTGTTAGCTCCCCTTTAATGTGAGACCACTCACCTCCTCTCTCACTTTAATATGCCAACACACAACTTCTAATTTTTTAAAACTATTCTTTTAATTAACTATGCTTTTTTAATTTAAATTCTGAAATGCTTGGAAAAGTAAAATAAATTAAGACAAGTATTATTTTATTTGGGGGGTTAGCTTGTTGTGTGATGTTTTTGGGAGAACACTAAGTCCATTGTAGAGCTTCATCCTCCTGTGAAGAACAACACCCTTAGACAAAGAACGATGTCACCACAAGGAGAGACAATGTGTCTTTCCTTCGTCTCTCCACAGCTAGTGTGAGATGTCGCTCGATGCTTGGATGCACACCAACGCCATCATCGAAACCCCACCCCACGACGCCATCTTCCGCGTCACCGGAAAACATCAATTTTTATGGAGGTGGGGGAGTTTTTATGAATGAGGAATGTTGTTTTCCCTTCTATGTTATTGGTTCTCTCTAAATTTTTTTATATCAAACTAATGTGGAAGGAACCAGACCAAAATAATACGATCTGATTCCTCCATCGTTCTTGTTGTATGGTGTTCTCCAACCGTTCTTGAGTGGTGAATCAAGGAAAGTTTTTGGGGCCGATCGGAGGCCTGAAAACATCGAAAACGGCCTCGGAACATTGGTAAGACCTAGGAATGGTAGTTTTGTAGCAACCGGATCATTGGAACAAAGGACAGAGGCCTTGGGAGGCATGCTGGCCGGAGGCGTTGTTTCTGGAAAATTCCAGAATACACGACGTGTACTTCCAAAGGACACGACGTGTAGTAAAAACATTCAGCGACATAAGTCCCATACATCAGAAGAAGTGACACACGGTGTGTGACACTGGTCACATGGAAAGTACTGTCCACACAGTTTGATAGAGGAGACTTTATTGGAAATCATGTGTATTCAAGTGAAATACATAGACACGGACAGAAATACATGTCCACGAGGCACGACGTGTATTATCTTCATTGAAAGGCACAAGGGGCTTCGCGAGGCTTGGCCTGTAATCCGGGAGATACACAGACACGGGCAGAACCACACGGCAACGAGGCATGGCGTGTACTACCACCACCATTGCAGAAGAGGCTTCGCGAGGCTCGATGTGTAATCTGGGTGATACACAGACATGGGAAGAACCATACAACCAAGAGGCACGATGTGTATACAAGAAATACACAGGAATAGGGTGGAGTACACAGGCATGTACTCCACCACACGACCAGACATGGCCATCGCACATGGAATCGACCCTAGAGGTTTGGACACGGCATGTAACCATAGTACACACAGTGTATTTACTTATTTACACGACCAGCCCTGCGACACGGGCCGTATCACACGGGCAGTACCCAGTGTCTAAAAACACGGCATGTATCTTTTACCTACAGGTCATGTACTTTTAGAATATGGATTCTTCGTCTTGTTCTCCATGACTTGGTCAGGTTTTGTTTGGTTTTCCCCTATTAAGTGGGACAAAACTACAGGATACATCATCTATGGTCTTCGTGACAGTTGATGTACCGATCTTTGACTCGAGGAGCAGACCCTCCTGAAATCGAGCGTGCTGTGTGCAGGAACCCTAGAGATGGCTGCGACTACAATGACGATGACGACTGTACTTGGATCCTCCATGGGTTCGGCAGCGATGAAGAATGTACTTGGACCCTACGTGGGTTTTGCAGCCAGGACGACTGTACTTGGATCCTATATGGGTTCGGTAGTGATGCCGACTGTACTTGGATCCTACATGGGTTCAGCAGAGATGGTTACTGTACTTGGATCCTACGTGGGTTTGGCAGTGACGACTTCTATATTTGGATCCTACGTGGGTTCGGTAGAGGAGATTATTCAGTGGTTACATCTAATCAACTCCACCTCTCTTCATAAGTAGTATACCTCTGTGAGATGAGTCTTGACTTTAAATCATTATCATCGATGTGATTTTCATGATTTCCTGTATGGATTGGGTAATGCTTTCATGTGTGGACTGAGTTGTGTTTTCCTATTTGGATTGGGTTATGCTTTCCTGTGTGGACTGGGTTGTACTTGGGCTCATGTGTTGGAGCCGATCTGGAATTGATGACTTAGGTATATGTATGGGAATATACCTAAGTAGATTTGGTTGATACTTCGTGTTTGTATACTTACATCGTGGAATATTTTTTGTGGATTCTGGGAGGCCTTAGGGGGTCTGTAGGTCCTTACTAAGTATCGTATACTCACCCCTACATGGGATATGCCTGTACTAAGTTGTGTTGGTTGCAGATGACGGACAACATTGGTAGTGGCTGAGGCTTGTGGAGCGGGACGGTACCCAGTGGTGGACTTTCAGGCAGGATGTACACAGAGTATACGGCTGGACCCGAGGTGCTGAGGAGACCATCTGTACCCACCCTTCAGGTGGGATAGCCGGAGGATGACACGGTGGTTGCTGATTTACTTTATTGCTGCTATTTTTCCTTTTCAGTTGTACTATACTTTTAGTTGGGTTTGTATTCTGGCCCATTTACTTTTTAGCACTACTTTTGTACTTAGTTTACTTAGTGTTTACTTCAGCTTGCGTACTCTGTTGTGTTGTTAGCTTGTATAAAGGCAATGCCTTCTCTTTTATTCGGGATTTACACCTTTGGTGCTAGTCGCCAGCCATGACCTATGGAAGGTGGGCTTGGGGTAGTCATGACATGGGCCCTGAGGATGGGTCGTGACAATATACATATTTTTCCCTCTCCCAAGTGTCATCCTATAAGTAGATTTGATGAAATCTCACCCATATTAGTGGTACTGACCATCCTCAGATAGGTTCGATTCTCCTTTCAATGATATGAATCAATGATCCTCACTGGATGTGTCGCCCCGAAGTTAAAAATACTACAATAAAAAAACATTAGAAAGTTCTGAATGATAATAGAACTACTGATAGACAAGCATTACATTGTGCATGACTCTGTAAGTACGAGTTAACTACAACTAATAGGCCACAATCTTGAAAATCACTGAAATATCCTACGACCTCACATATTGCAGTGAAAGCATACCCAGACTCTTGATCCTTGTATGTACGAACCTCGGTGAACCACATAAGAAGTCTGGATCCCTGACCACAAACTCTAGAATTCATCTAATATGATTGGAGTAAATTGTTGATGAGATTTTGTAGTACCCATCTACTTTTAAAACAACTAGACTTGATCAGAAGTCTCCTTAGAGAAATTTGGTCCTAATAAAGCATCATAACCTTCTTCGAATAAGCATTGGGGTGATCAGTATGAATTACCATATAAATGCTCATAATGTGCCATCTGTATCATTGAGTAATAACTATTATTATAAAAAAATCTACCAATATAATGAACCACTCACAAGAGCTACAAAGATTTAGGATTCATTCTTACTGAATATCCTCTTGCACAAGTATCATATTCTCATAAATAGCCATATGTCTGAGGGTGGTATGTTGTTCTTAGAATCACATATATACCCATCTCCCTCTGAAATATTTTCTAGAAGCAAAATTTAATGTGGAAATATCTATCTGAAATGATAGTGTGTTGGACCCCATGGGGTCTTACTTTTTAGTTGATGTAACATATCCAAATCCCATCCACACTGAAGGTTTATTGATGGGATGGAAATGAACAACCATCATGAGTCTGTCAAACACAACCCACACATCATCATTTCATTGAGGAGGCCCTGGTAAACCAGTCAAAAAATTGATCACGACATCCTCCCATTGGAATTCTAGAATTAGTAACTACTATAAAAACCTGACTGGTGACTGATATTCCTCCTTCACCTACTGATAGGTGGACCACCTCATAACAAAACCAACTACTTCGTGCTTCACACATGGCCACATGTATCAATGTCTCATATTACAAATTATTGTGGTTAATCTGAGATGAATTTCCAATGATGAATCGCAAAACTCTTACATCATCTCCTCCTGTATATCCATTGGATCCCAACCACATTCATGGATACAGAGGATCTCATCCTCATCTACCATCTAACTAGGAGGAAAATTCTCAACTAGCACACTCTCCCATAGATATAGATATTCCAAATCCAATAGTATCCTCATCTTAATGTTTCCCAACTCAATAGAGTTCACAACTAAGGATGATAGATATGTATTTCCTGAATTTTCATCCCCTCATAAAGCATCTTAGAGAATAACACCATAAGCATCCACTCGCTACGGGCCGACTGCGCTACCTGTATCAAAGTCCTCCTACTTAGTGCATAGGCCACATCGTTTCAATTACTAGGTGTATAGGAAATCATTAATTTAATGGACTATGTGGACTCCACCCAAAAATGATGCCTCAGATTCAGATCATGCTATGTAATAATATACTTGAGGATTTTGTGGATAGTGTACACTAGAGAACACTCTCACAGTTTGTAATGTCTCCAATAATGCAGTACATTATCAAATGAAGCTTGCACGAGATCTTGTGTTGGTTAATTCCTCTAGAATGGCCTTAGACACTGAGATCCATACAACATGACTCTATCTACCAACATCAATACTGATCCTGGCTAAATACCTGATGTGTCACAATACATAGTGTATCTTCTACCCTGTTCTAGAAAAAACAAAACTGATGATGATTCCAACATTCCGTTCAGCTCCGAAAATCCAGTCTCTCAATAATATGATCATAAAAACATCACACCCTTCTTAGTCAATCCCATAATTGGTTCTTCTAAGCATGGTATATCTTTATGAAATGACATAAGTAATGATCTATCCCAAGGAAACTCAGTATGTTAGAAAAGTTTGTGGGTTGTTACTAGGAAACTACAACTCCCACATTCTCTAGTTCAATTGATTTACCTATCTCCAAGGTGATGTGACCTAGGAACAGAATCTTATCCATAAAAATTTGTACTTTGTGAGGATATCATACCACTAATTTTTTCATAGTGTATTAAAAATGATCTGAATATTGTTGGCATTGTCATGTCGATTGTGGGAAGATATATTCAACAAAATCCACTATAAAATAATCTAGGTAAGGATGGAACTCTCGGTTCATCAAAACTAGAAAAAATGTGGTTATGATCATGAGACATAACTACATGAACATATAATTTCATAGACCATACATAATAAAAAATGCTATATGAGTTATATCTATAGGTCAAACACTTATCTGGTGATATCCTTGCCATAGGTGTATTTTTGAGAAAACTCATGCTCCTCAAATCTAATAAAATATATCATCTTTCCATGGTGGGGGATGATGGTTTGTATCCTTCAACTACTTCGGTTTTTTATAGTCAACACATAGCCTAAGAATTTAGTCGACCTTTTTGGCAAAAGGATCAGTAAACCCCATGGAGAAGTACTAGGTTAAATAAATCACTTCACCTAAAAATCATCTATCTTCAAGTTGACCTCCTACAACTCCATCCAAGCTATACTATAATGATTAGTAGATAATAAGGATACTACTAAAAATAGTTAAATATAGAACTCAACCTCTCTATTATGATTTAAACTAGTAAATCCATTGGGAATGTAATGTCTTGGTTCGGGAAGGCACCTAAAGGCGCCCCATACCCTTTTGGTCACATGGACTCAAGCACGTTTCCCCTAATGCCAGAGGTTGATGACTACCAGCGAGGTCCATGGGTGTGATAGTGGGGAAACTATGCCTTCATTGAAGTGTAACACAACAGAAGTAAAGAAAATATACAATAGAGGAAGCAGTAATAATCCATAGAAAATTTAATATTGGAAGACTGAAAATAATAAACTAGAGAACACACACACACACACACGCACACACACACACACTGATATATATATATATATGAATGATGCATGATACATATTTCAAGTAAAACAGCCAAAAAAAGCACAATGCTGGAATACAGCGGTACTAAACCAAAGTACAAAATAAATAAAGGTAAATAACTACTCTACATCGCAATCAATAGATTGGTTCCATCCTCTCCTGCTCCATAACAATAATTTACTTGAAGTAGAAGGGAGATTTCCCTTATCTATACCTATAGGAACATAATCTGTTTGGGCCCAAATGCATGGCCCAAAAATGGTGTGATACTAACAACAATTGTAAAACACCAAATGATCTGTTCCAAACAGTCAGAGAATATATATGGAAGGCAAAAAGAAAAAGATTAGTAAACAAGGAAGTACTCATTATTTAACAATTTAGCAATTTCAAAGCATTTAATTTCATATATCCATTATGCATCTAATAAAAGAAGGTAACAGTCTGGGATGTACGCATAGCCTATCCCCTCATGTTCAATTATAAGGATATAACAAAGAATTCTTAAGGAAGAGCCCACGGTATATTTCCCTTATAGTCAAAAGTGATTAAGGACTCTCTGAGGAATCTCACATAGTCAGTTCCCCATTAAGTCAAAAGTGGTTAATGACTCTATAAAGAATCTCACATGGTAAATTCACCTTATATTAAAAAGTGGTTAACGTATATTTGAATAATCTCACAAGGTCAACTCCCCTTATAGTCAACTACACTAGGTTCTCACGGCCCAGTGTTAGTCAAACGAGCATAACAATGCAAAACAGCCAATGTAAGCCTCAAGAACTACTTGGATAAACTGTCTATACCATATCAAGAATATTAGATAAAATAATTACTCAATACTATAGTACTAGGCATGGGAATACGTCAAGGAAGCCTTATGGGCTAAACAGGACCAAATGGTTGTAAACAGAACATGCACAGAATTCACATCTAAAGAATAGCCATCAACATTATTCACATCCAATTAACATATTCTCATGCATACCAGCACAGATGTAAATTAACAGGTTTTATATGGTAATCACGCAATACCCCATTTAAGGGTATTGGGTAAAATTTCATATATTACTCAAATACTTTCAATGAAAAGGCACAAACCACATACCTCAGTGTTGGGAGATCGTTATACGTGAACCTCAAGCCGGGAATAACCCAAGAACACCATAGATCTTAAAAAACGACTAAAATATTAAACCGATGATAACATGAGAAAGACGAGGAATCAGGAAATGATACTCTAGATTATGTAAGAGCTTACAGAGGTGATCCCAACGCAATTGACGGTGAACGATTTTTATAACAGACAACGAATCAGGGGCTCAAAGAAGATTTGTCAGTGTACAGACACTCTCGGATTAACCTAACCTAGAAGAAGGTGTTTCTGGAGGTTACATGAGACTCCATTACATTTAATATAAAAAGAAATTAAATACATTGTACTTTAGAAGTACACAACGTGTACTTTCCATTTCAGTACTCTGCTTTAGGCGGTATCTAGGTCACCACACAACCATGTGTGTGGCCGTTTCATGTCTATTACACGACTATCCATGGTAACCATGTACATGACATGTACTCATAAATTACATGGTGTGAACTTCATCAATATCTTGAAATAACACTTTTCCTCAAAACGACCCGAAAATAAATACTTGCATTAAAAAAAGATCCGGGTTCTTAAAAACTTCCCCAATTAATGAAATTCATCCCCGAATTTCCCTAGAAGGGCATCGTAGAAGAATAAATATCAAACAACTCTATCCATTGTGATCATACATCGGTCTCCATCTCCCAGGCCTCATCCTATACCCACCTGTGCTGCCATAACACTCGTACAAGAGGAATAGACTAGTCCCGGAGAACCATTGTACATTGATTGAAAATCCGGATAGGATTATCCATGAATGATGTATCCACATCCAACTCAACTTCCTCGAGTTGGAAGACATGAGACGAGTCTAAGAAGTAACGTCAATGCTGGGAAACATGGAAGACGTCATGCATAGAAAAGTAACTCTAAGACAAGTGTAGCCGATAGGCAAGCATCTCAACTCTCTCTAACAACTCAAACGGACCGACACACATCAGTGAAAGTTTACCATGTCTCCTAATCCTTATGTATCCCAACCTCCGTGTGACACGTAGGAGAACCTGATACCCGACCTCAAACTCCAGAGGTCCTCTCCACTAATCAGAATAATACTTTTGATTAGACTGTGCAGCATGCATTCTCTTCGGAATCAACTATATCTGCTATGTGGTCTACTGTACTAGACGAGGTCCAAACATAGTTTCCTCTCCTGCCTTCATCCAATATAAGGTTGATTGGTATGACCTACCATACAAAGCCTCATAAGGTTCCATCTAAATAGTTTCATGAAAATTATTGTTGTATGAAATATTCACAAGAGGTATTTTCTTCTTCCAAGAACCTCCAAAATGAAGGATACCTGATTGAAGCATATCCTCAAGCACCTAAATTAGATGCTCAGACTTGCCATCTGTCTGGGGATGGTAAGTTGTACTCAAAAGCACCTGTGTACCAAAGCCTTCTGCAAACCCTGCTAGACCTATGAAGTAAAACGTGCAACCCGGTCTAAAATAATATATTATGTAACTCCATGAAAACATACAATATCTCAGATGTAAAACCTTCCCAGTTAATCAACATTGAAGGTCTCTTCGATCAGCAAGATGTGAACAACCATAATGAGTTTGTTAATGAGAACCCAGACAACATCAATCCCTGAAACAGACCTTGTAAAACCTATAACGAAGTCCATCATGAAATCATTCCATTTCTATAAGAGAATGGGTAATTTCTACGAAATCCCTTTCGGTCTCTGAAGCTCTGTCATCACCTGCTCACATGTGGAATGCCTCAGGAAAAAATTAGAAACATCTCTCTTTATACCTAGCCACCAATACTGACGTTGTAGATCATGATACATCTCTGTGACTCCATGATGCACTGCCCAAACTGAGGAGTGAATTTCCCACATCAGCTCATCATGTATGTCTATTGGCACCCATACACACCCATTAAAATTCCAGATCTCATCCTCACCTATGGTCCATCCAATAATAGGGTCCTCTCTTGACAAACATTCCTGTTAAACTAGGCCTTTAGATTCTAATAGACGCCTCATTCGCACTTCATCAAGAAGAGTATAGGTAATAGCTACAGAAGAAAGAAAAGTGTTCCCCTATCTGAAGTGCACCTCGAAATGAATCTCAAATAATCGAGCCATAAGATAACACTCACTGCCGGCCTCCTGAACTACCTATATCTGAGTCCTCCTACTCAACACATCAGCTACTACATTTCCTTTCCTAGGAATTTAGGCATCCTCATAGTCAAAAATACTAAAGGTACTAGACCCACCTTCGCGGTATCAAATTCAAGTCATGTGGAGTGAAGATATACTTGAGACTATTATGGTATATGAAAACCAAAAAATGATCTCCCTGATGATAATGACTCCAAAAACGTAAGGCATGATCAATAGAAGCCAACTTGAGATCGTGCGTCAGTTAATTCCTCCCACGAGGCCTCAACTGCTCAGACCCGTAGGCAATGACTCCATCTCCCTACATAAACACTACTCCCAACCTGATTCCTGATTCATCACAATACACAATTTAGATTTTTCCCAAATATGGAAAAACTAGTATCGACACTAAAGTCAACTTCCCGTTCAGCTCCTAAAAGGGTGACCCACAAGAATCTGAACACAAGAACATTGCACCCTTCTTAGTGAGACTCATCAGTGGTGCTGATATGTGTGAAAATTCCTCTATGAAACGCCTGTAGTATCCATGTTTCCATTTAAAACTACACACCTCAATGAATTTCTTCATATTCTCCTAGGAAACTACTGCTCTCACATTCTCTAGGTCTACTGATACTCATATCTAGGTGATAACATGGCCCATGAAGTGAATATGGTCCATCCAAAAGTGGAATTTTGAGAGCGTAGCATATAACATATTCTCTCTCAGTGTACTCAGAACAATCTCACGATGTGTAGCATGGCCATGCCGAGTTTGAGAGGATACCCTAATATCATCCATGAAGATGACCATAAAAGAATCCATGTATGGATGGAACTCTTGGATCATCAGTTCTTTAAAGACTACATGCATGTTAATGAGACTGATTGACATAACCACGTACTCATATAGACTATACCTGCTTCATAAAGCTGTAAGAGGTATATCAAATGGTCTAACATTCAACTGATTGTAACCGGATCTCAAGTAAATCTTCGAGAATAGCCAGGATCCTTGTAGATGATCAAAGAGATCACCATTCTTTGGATTGGGATATCAGTTCTTGACTATCAACTAGTTCAGCTTCTGATAATCCACAAAAATCATGAGGGTATCTTCTTCCATCTTCACAAAAAGAATAGGCAAACCCCATGGAGAAGTACTGGGTCAGATGAAACCCTTTTCCTACAACTGCTCCAACTGCTTCTTAAGCTCCTGCTACTCTTGTGTAGCCATCCTATAAGGAGGAATGGACACCGATTCCACTCATGGAATAAGCTTGATAGAAAATTCTACCTCTCGCTCCAGAGGAAAACATAAAAATTCCTCCGAGAAGACATCCTTGAAACGATCTACCACTGGAGGAATTTCTAACTATGATGTCCCCTGGTCATCTAGATATATACTTGAAATCTAGGCTATATCTCCTCCTAACCCATGATGCTCAGGTCCCACTCTTCTCTCATGGATATACCATTATCCCTATTGAATAAATGATCCAACCTCTTGTGATGTGAAACTCACCCGATGGTGATAGAAATCGACAATAGCCTGGAAGGGAACTAACCAGTCCATTTAGAGAATGACACTGTGGCTTGTAATCTCTAGGACATAATGGTCCCATAAGAACTGAATCCCACCATCCTCAAGAGGGCACTCATTCTATTCATGTAAACTAGTCGTTCTTTTCCCCAATGGTGTGTCCAACGTCATCCCATCAGCCGAAGTAAAGATACAGAGCGAAAGACTGTCCACAACAACAACAACATATATAAAGATATGGAATACCCCATTATCTAAAAGAGAAGAATATAATTCTAAGGAAAGTAGGATCACACCACGAACTGTAGAGGGTCCGAGATCCTTCCCTTGTTGGGTCAGAACTTGTGTTTGGTATAACAGTCACTTCCAAGACTGGCACCACTAGTAGATCTATTGGATGTCCTTTTCCAACCATGTCTAGTGTCTGATAGTGGCCCTATAACTGGAGGAAAACTGAAGGACGTCTCGGTAGCATGACTCTGGAAGGTCAAGAACACACCTTAGATCAAGATTATCAAGGACTGGAAGCTATAAGAATAAAAATAGAATATAATTTGAAAAGATTCAAGCTTTTAAAAACATAGATAGATGGCGTGTATGTCCAGTAAACGACATGTAATTGAATCTCCTACTCCTTCCCAAGTTCTCTTACAAGGATAAGCTACATGGTTCTCCTTAGAATGTATCTACACAGTGTGTTAGTGACAGACACAGCAGGTACTAGGTGGATTTCACCAAACTGTGTTGTTAGCTACATGGTCGGTTACACAGCTAACTGTACACAACATGTTCCAAATGGACACGGTGTGCACCTGGAGGATTTCACTGACCCCTGTTGTTAGTTACACGACTGGATTTCAGGATCACACAGCACGGCGTGTTCAAAACTGAAAAGACATGTATAGCTTAAGTTATTATCCATTCATGTCATTAGTCACATGGGCGGACACAAGGTCAACAGAACAAGGCGGGTACAACCTATACATGGCTTATACCCACAAGAATTTCCCTATCCCATGTATCTGCCCACACGGACTATGAAACGGTTAAAGACTACACATCATGTACATACGGTACATTGTGTGTACTTAAGAAATTTTTTTTCCTCCATAACAGAATAACAAATTGCCTGTAGTCAAAACTAAATAGTGTGTATTCTAGGTTTTTCCAGACAGTAAGCCTAAAAAACTACTCCCGAACCCAGAAAAACAACGAAACACTCTCTTATGTGCCATATTCGGATCCGTGAGGGCCCTTACCCCCCGTGAATCAAATATTGGCATCTTATACATGTTATAAACAAGAATAATAGTGCACTGATCGACCATATTCATGTCCATGAGGGCCCATAATTCCTTAAGAACCGATGAATGGAGTTCATTCAAAAAAAACCATACACAGTTTAATACTCTATCAAAAACAGTTATACTCTGAAGTCATCTATCACAATAGCTTTCATACCTTGACCAACACCTATCAAAACAACATGGAATCGCTAATGCACCCTAAATGGCGTGTCATGAATACATGACATGTGATTTCTAACAAGTGCCTATATGATGCCTGATACGGTATACCCTCATATTATTGGGTTGCAATAGAAATAGAACCTCAATATCATCAAAAATAATGACATAATACATGTGGGTCACCCAATTGTGAAATCAAATCAACCCAAATATTGCAAAACCAGAAAAATGGCAATAAACGAGGTAGATTGGATTTTCCCTGTACATGGGTTAGCTAACCCAGAGCACAACTTATTTCCAATAACCTATTCTATACTATCCCAGACTATAGGATCAAAATAGTATGTCTAGAATAAAAGAATTCATCTGATACCACTTTGTATCATCCAGGTTCTGGAATACACCCAATGGCGCCCTGTACCCAGCTTGTAACATGGCATCATGTGTGTTTCCCCGAATGTCAGAGGCTTCCGACTAGTGGCGAGGTCCTTGGGTGTGATAGTGGGGAAATAATTATCTCATTGGTAGTGTAACACAACATATGTAAAGAAAATATACAATAACAAAAGCAGTAATAATCCATAAAATAGTTAATGGTGGAAGACTAGAAGTAATAAACCGGAGCACACACAAATATATATGAATGATGCATGATACATATGTCTAGGAAAATAGTAAAAAAAATAACATTGATGGGATACAACGATACTAATCCAATATACAAAAGAAATCAAGCTAAATAACTCCCCAACATCGCAAGTCATAGTTTGGTCCCATGCTCTCTGGCTCCACCTCAATCAAGTAGCTGAAGTGGAAGGGCGCTTTCCCTTAGTTATACCTGCAGAAATATAATCTTTTTGGGCCCAAAAGCAAGAACCAAATATGTTGTGAGACTAAATCCAGTAGGGGAACTCCAAAAGATCTGTTCCTAACAGTTAGTGAATATACATGGAAGGCAATATGTAAAAGGTAAGCAAACAATGAAGTACTCAGCAGTTAACAATTCCATAGTTTCAAAGCATTAAATTTCACATATCAAGTAAGAATCTAACCAAATAATGTAACCCTATGGGATTTAAGCACAACCTTTCCCCTCTGGTTCAGTTATAAGGATATAACAAAGACTCTCTGAAGAAGCACTCACAGTTAATTCCCCTTATAGTAAAAAGTGATGAATGACTCTCTGGGGAAGCTAACATGGTCACTTCACCTTATAGTAAAAAGTGGTTAATGACTCTCTAAGGAAGATCAGAAGGTCAATTCCACTTATATTAAATAGTGGTTGAAGACTCTCTGAGGAAGCTCACATGGACAATTTCTCTTATATTCTACTACACCAGTTTCTCACAACCCTGTGTACGTCCAACAAGCTTAACAGTACAATACAACAAAAGAAGTCTCAAGAAAATCTTTGATAAACAGTCTAAAACATATCAATCAGGTCAGATAAAATAATCACTCCATCCTATCTATTGTAGTTTTCATGCGAAAACACCATGGATGCCTTATGGGAAAAACATGGCCAAATAGTCATAAACAGAGAATGCAAGGCACTCACATCGAATGCATAACAATCTACACTATACACATCCAATTATCCGCTATTCATACATACCAGTATAACAAAAGATTAACAAGGCTTTAACGATAAACACGCAATACCCCGTTCAAGGGTATTGGACAAAATTTCACATATTACTCAAAGGCATTAAACAAAAAGTGACTAACTACCTACCTCGCTATTGGGAGATCTCTATACATGAACCTAGATCCTTGAATCAACAAGAAAACCTTTTATCTACAAAAACATCTAAAAATTTCAACCGAGGATAACATGAGAAAAAGGAGGAATCAGGAAACAGAGATATAGAAGAAGGAAAAGATTATCAAGGTGATCCCAATGCAATAACCAGTGATCAATTCAGAGAAATGACATTGACTCAGGGGCTCAGAAAAGATTCTTAGGCATAGGGACATTCTCGGATGAAACAAACCTACATGAATGTGTTTCTGGATATTAGATGCGACCCCGGTACATTTAATAAAAAAAATTAAATACACAGCGTGTACTTTAGAATTACATGACATGAACTTTCCATTTTTGTACTCCTGCTTAGGCGATATCCATGTCACCACACACGGCCGTGTGTGTGGCCGTTACACAGCCAGAAGAAGACTACCCGTGGAAACTGAGTACACAACGTGTACACATAAAGTACATGGCGTGTACTTAAAAATTTCCAACAAATATTTATTTTCCTAAAAAATGAACAGAAAAGAATGGCATACATGAAAAAGAAGATCCAACTCCTTACAAGAAAAGGTATCCATGAAGAACTCAACCACCAAAGTAAATTCCCCATGACTCACTCCCTAATCATTCAAAAAAGAAAAAAGTAATATGGGACGTCATCCCTCCTAGCCTACGACTCTCTTGTCAATCATGGCTCACAAATTCATTCATTTTACACTTTTGAGTAAACTCTGCACCCTCTGGTGATGTATAAGTCACTCTCCTATGATAGAAGTGAATGTATGGTCAATAAGATACAAGCCATTAATTAAGGATAATGACATAGAATCCTATAATCTAAGGGACATAAAGGTCCAAGATAAATTTATTCCCACTAAGTTCATGGGGGAACTCCCTGCACTGAACCCTATCATACGATATGATTCCCAATGGGGTGTCTAGAATCAAAAATTCCCTAGAACAGCACACAACAAGATAAAGATTTTCACCATAGGTGAAAATATGAAACTATGAGGTGAATCTGTATCAAAAATAGTATATGCAATAATAGAGGCTACTAAGATTATATCTCTTACAATAGATAGTCTGCGCCCTATACCTCAGGGGTAGGTTATGTGGAATAGAACTGGCCTTCCCCAAGCCCCTTTGACAGAACATTACTTCCTTGAGTAGGTAAACTCTGATTTATATATGTAAATATCATCCAACTACATCTTAAATGAACTGTAATGCATCATCATGATTAGGTAACACTGATCTGACTCTCTACCTGACACAGAGTGGATGAAACTATTCTTGAACATGGTGTTAAAGCAAACCGCTACCACTCGTAGCTGGAGGTAAGGTCCTTCCAGACCATGGAACTTTCCCAATCATCATGCATGCTCAACACTAAACTAGAGTACATTTACACTAATTCTTCATGTGGCCACTCTTTAAACATTTGGAAAAGAACTATTAGCTTATCGTCCTCATAGGATTAATCATAATTATTTCATAGGATTCCTCAAAATTTCACATCCTTCATAAATACATAGAACCTCTGGGTAAAAAAGCAGCACATCCCTAATCTATTTCCTCATATTCCCTCTGGTTCGACTCTATAATAAGTTCATGATTCAAAATATCAATAAAATAAGACAATCTAAACCCATTAACATAAGACTTGATAATATTTTGGAGACCTTCCTCAATGCATTGCGCACTAGAAAATTCACCAGTAAGGTACATCAGTATAAATGAGTCAACTCTATAAACCATTTAGAGTAATACATTACCATCATCACGCCCTACTCAAGATACATGAACTGACAAGCCTGCTATTCCCATAGAGTATCAGGTTAAATGTTGTCATATAAGTGTGTATAAAAATCATTCCAACCCATACCTTGAATAACATTATCTTGGTTCAGAATATCCCACCACCACTTTTCTGCTCCACATATCATTTATTTCGTGAGCTTGACTGTAATGGCCGAACGTTTTCAATGAAAATTTCATTCTTATTATTATTCCATAAAATCACATTAAATCACAAGCTAATGAACTACTATGTACTGTGTGGCCGTTAAACATATGTTTTTCATTAATGATATTTGAATTTTCAAAATATGACACACACTGTTGTGATCAGTAAGTTATTTGGATTCTAATATAACCAATTTATTTTTTGGTGAATAATAACATACCCTTATTAATAGAAATGATGCCAGTTTGAATAGAGACATACCATAATTAATAGTAAAATTACCTTTGATACTATAAAAATAAGATTCATCTGGATGTAAGATACACATACTTTTTGGAAAAAGAAAATACATGTTTTAAATTTTTTGATTTTTGAGTCAATTTTAGTTGTAATTGAAAATTAAATTAATCCAATTTGGTTAATTATTTTTTGAAAATGGAGTTCATTTTTGTATTGTACATGTAGAAAAATGATTTGGGAGAATTTTGTGTATTTTTACAAAATACTTGAATTATTGGTGAATAGTAAGATATATTAATTTATTATATAAATACATTATAATTTAAATACACTATCACTATCAATATAAGAAATTTATGCACACTAGTCTCAAACTCACATGAACCTATGACTATTATTGGTCTTGGAATCATTACTATTTATTTTCTAATGGGAAAATAAATAACTAATGATTATAATATTATAGAAACCCTCATCTCTATTAGTATAAATACCACCCATTTCGACCGCTTCTCTTCACTCCTGTAAATCATTCTTCTTTGCATATATTATTCCCAAATCTCTCCTAAAGATCCTCCCCCACTTCTTACTTCCCATGGTCTACTCAAAAGACCGTGTAATCTCCCCATAAGAGGCGTTCAAGGAATATTGAATCAAGAGCTAAATTCCACATTTATTTTCATTCTTTTTTCTTTTCATGTTCATATGTTTTATTTTATATATTCACCTCTTCTCATCAAAATGTTTATAAAACTATTGTACCTTATATTCACTCGAATTATATTCTGATTATATATTAATTTATTATCATACCTCATTTACTATTCCTTAAGTTTAGAAGTAAATACACTATTCGAGATGTGTTAATTTACTAAATTCAAGGATGATGGGTTTTTAATTTCCATTAACATCTTCAATTGTAACCAGGAAACCATTTTCATGGTTGGAAGAGGCCATAATATATGTATTATGACTCATCTATGGTTTTGGAATCCTTTTTTTATATATGGATATGGTTTTTAAAACACAACATTTTTTGTGATGTAAAAACCAAAAATGGATTGTTTTAAGGTTATCTACCTATTTGAATTTTTTAAAATTCAATAAATTGAATAGTGTAAAAATTTTCATAACTGATGTATTATACAAAAAAATTTATTAAATTATTCCATAATACTTAAAATATATTAAAATAAAAAAGTTGTTATTATATAGTCTATATGTTGATTAAGTGTCTATTTATGGGAAATTGACCCCATATAAGTAAAATTAAGAGGTTATTAAAAATTAAAACACTCTTATTATAACGACACATACTTTTTAATTATTTCTTAAATTTGTGTGTTGTTTTATTTTATACTCAACAAAACTATATCCTTTAATTAATGAAGTGGGTATAATTAAAATGAGACCATTGGGTTTCGAGTGTTATATGACTATTCGTCAATAAGACCTTTGGAAACAATAATATTAACATTGTGTTTTTTTAAACACGGTTATCTTGGTTAATTAATACAGAATTAAGATTGAATGGCCTCATCCAGTAGACTCGATCCATATAAATCCCATCTTTCGAAGCTTGGGAAGGAGGTAGCATCACTGGGAATTGCTCTGGATGAAGCTCAAGCCGATCTTCAATGTCTGAATTTTGAACATAATCATTTAAGGGAGAAGTTCAAGCTAATAGAAATCACCACTCCAGAAATGTTGTCCGACTACCCCAAGATTCTTTCACCATAGCACACCGTACACTTAGGTCATATGCTGGTGTTATAAGGGGATATGTAATGATACCTTAGCTGCTTTGTTTAATCCTTTTATATAAATAAATTTTTAATTATTATTTTGGCCAAGTTTGTGAATTTAAAATATCTGTATAAATAAAGGATGTGTATTATTGATGAATTTAGGAAAAAGGGTATTTTAAACTATTTTTTATTCATTAAAAAATTATTAATGTGTAATGATTTTCGAGAAATGGTCTTCTACAATTGTATTTAGTAAAAAATTTATAGTCTAATAAGATCAACTAGATTTTTAGGGACTAGTAAAGCAGGAATAGTATCATACCCATATGAATAGTTGTGATTAGTAATTTGATAGAAACAAATATAAACTTAACCCATGAATTTATAAATACATTTTAAATAACTTAAATGTGAATAAACATTCATAGATTTAGTTCTGGTATTTTTGTATGTCATAAATATTTTATTTGCAGTTTAATAATTAATTTAATAATTAAAAATGTAAATTAATTTTCATAAAATTTAATCATAAATTGTTACATTATTGTCTTATAGTTATTCGATAGTTTTTTGGGACCTTGATTACTCTTTTTTGGTGTTACAAAATGAGTTATAGTTTTGAAGTGGTATTTTTGGGATAAAAAATGATTTAAAAAAATTAAATGAAAAATATCTAGAAAATTATTTTCATAAAATGGACTTCATATTTGAATTTAGAGAATCTATATTTGGTTAGGGATAATTTTAGGGATTTTTCTAAAACAATTGAATTTTCAGTGAATAGTAAAAATGCAGTTTTGAGTTTCTGGTGTTTAATGACATCATTAATGATGTAACAATAATGTAAAAATTATTTTAGACTTATTAATAGTTATATATTCGGTTAGGTGTCATAAGTGGCCAATACCATGATAACATTCCACGTTCAAGTCCATGGTTTTGCAAGTACCACCGATGAGGTGTCCCTTGGAAATTAATAATTTATTCACTCAATTTTCCTATAAATACCAAGCCATTTCCCTCATTCATTCATCCCAAAAGTCATCATCAATGTAGTTATGGTCTCCTTACCTCCCATGGAGTCCTTCCAAGGTTCCCTCAAGCCTCCCAATATCCCAACCTTCATTATTTCGATGTTACACTTCAAGGTAAGGGATCCTTTCACCCTCCTCTTATAAGTCATGAATTCCTTTATGTTGTGTCTCCTAATTGACATATCTTTATATTGAGGGTAAGTTCTTATATGTTATCTTTACTGTTAATTTCATATCTAGTTGATGAGATACCCTTATTTCTCTCTTCAATTTATTTTTTGAATTTTTATGTGACACTGTTAGGCTGCCGAATATCTCGTAAAAGGAATCACATAATCTCATTTCTTTCATGTTTCCTTTTAATGTTGTATGTCATTAAAATTTCCATACCACGTTCTTATCTCCATGTTATTCTGTATTTATACTATATTATAAGTTATTTAGGAGTGGGTTACTATTGTACCCTCTCTTTTCAATGATTTCTAAAACCATGTTATATAGCTGTTATGCAGCAGAAATATCGTCTCAAAATTTCTATCTCTTTCTCCCAAGAAACACAATTGTTCTATTTGTGTGAATACCCAGACCTAATTCATTTCTTTGTGTGTTAATAAATATATAAGGATTATATTTTTTTCTGTAATTGACATTCATATAACCCTCAGTCCATTTCCATGGGTTATAAATGATATAATAATCTTATTTTTAAGAACTTTTAAAACGTCACGATGTTGAAATGAAACCCATTTCTTTTATTCTCTATGGGTTACTTATGAAATGTTGGATTATGTTCTATGTGGATCACATGAATGTAAATAAAAATTAATGGTGAACGCTGATAGAACTCCCATGCATTGGGTAACGAATTAATCTCTATAGATGAAAAGTTTTCTGATACCTTGGTGAATAACCTTGGTAATTTTTATGACATCTCTGGGTTAAAACTTGGTGATATGATCATGAATGTATAAATTAAATTTTTTAGCCACATATTCAAGTAATGATTCATGTTCTTCTTGTTACTATATTCCTATTATTACATTGCTCATGCCTTTATGTCTTTTATCATGTTCTTATTAATAACACTCAAGATCACATGTCAACTGTTTCACTGGTTTTCTTTACTGAGCTTTTTCCTCACCCTTTCCTTTGATGCATGTCTCCAGGTTATGAGAGGTAGTAATTTTACTTTGGAATAACATATGATTAAGCCTTACAAGTGGTTTAGAAAAAAGTTTTATGTTGTATTCATGTTTTCTTTGTTCCTGATTTCCAAGACACTATACTTTAATGATCCTCTGTATGTAAAATTTAATGAAATAAAAAAACATGATTCGATAATTGCTATCAAATAATAATTATGTTATTTATGGAAATTAATCTAAGAAAGAATTAGGAATAATCCTATAGAAAAGTTTAAATATACAAAAACTTCCTTGTATTTTTGTGAGTATTAAGTAAGTGGTTTATCAAGAAAATACATCCCTGTCTGGATACGTACAGATAGAGGTGGCTCTGGAACAGAGGTACCTAGGAGTGAAAACTCAGACAAGGAGTTTTGAGCTTGACCTAGGGTATCTAGGTACATGACAATGGGCCTTGGTCCACTCTTGGTTACAATAGTCCTGAGGGATATGTGTGGTTAATCATTAGCTTTTTATGAATCATTATGAAAGATTTATAGAGAAATGTAATTTTTAAAGAAGTTTTTAGACATAAATCATTTATAGATAAAATATTTTTAAATGAAATAAGTTTCTCATTAAGTTTTTATTCTTTTGGATTTGGCTGGTAATAGGAGGAACCATGCAAATGGTGACTGAAACAGACCATGCGCTGACGACCCTCCAATGGAAGACGGAATGGAAATATTAATGTGAATGATGAAACAACTGACTCATGTTATGGGAAATAACACGAATCAAGATAAGAGATCGATCTCATCGCAAAGGGAACAACATTATATTTAGTCCTTTATGCATCAATGACCACCAGACGCCAGTGGATCGACTGACCCATTGATTTTTGAGCAATGGATCAGCTAAATAGAGAAGATCTTTTTAGTGCTCCGCTATTCAGAGCAAGAGAAGGTCACCCTCACTGTCTATCGCATAGAAGGAGAAGCTGATCAATGGTGGGAGCTGATTAAAAACACGGGGCAAAGACTAGAAAATAAATCTATGGAGTGGGAAGAGTTCATATGGATCTTCTTCTTTATGTATTTCCCTCTTTCTATGAGAACAAGAATGGAGAAGGAGTTTATCGAGCTGAAGCAGAAGGAGAATGAATCTGTGGGAAGCTAAGAGATAAAATTCAGAAGGCTTTCACGTTACACCTATAGATTTTTCATAGATCCAAATGGCAAGGTTGATAGATTCTTCAGTGGACTGAGACCTCATATATGGAAGAATCTATCCAACCGAGATTACGACATCCATGAGGAGATAGTGCAAATTGTGATGAAAGTAGAACTACAGTTTTATGAGATGGAGTGGTCTCATAAATTAAATGACAAAAAGATATCAATGGATCCAAGCTTAGGTAAGAGTATTGACCAAGGAAGAGGAGGAAATCAAGTGCAATGTACCATGTGTAAAAAATGTGAGAAGAATCATTCGGGGAACTACCTGTTATCGAGCGGGAAATGCTACAAGTGTGGAAGCGATGGCCATATTGCGAGGAATTATCGTAGTGAGGTGAAACCTCCACATAAAAACACTAACGACAAGGGGAATACGGTGAAGAACCTACCTGATGTCCAGTGCTTTATGTGTGGAAAACTTGGTCACATTTCCAACCACTTTCCAAATCCGAGGGCAGTGGAGGGGAACCACCATCATCCTCAGAAAAGGCCAATGGATAAAGGTTGTGCTTTTTCTATCACAACAGATGATGTTGAAGATAAAAATGATTTCATAGTAGGTACTATTTTGGTTCTCTCAAATCCAGATTGTACATTGATTCTGGTTCTATAAATTCCTTTATTTCTTCCATGTTTGAAAAGAATTTAGAATCATGTACCAATTTGGTAAAAGAAGACTTATCAGTCAAGATTCCTAGTGGGATTATCCCAGCATCATCAGTGTTTAGAAAACTCTAGTATTTACTTTGGTGAGCACAATCTTATCGAAAATTTGGTAGTTATTCCCATGCTAGAATTCGAAATTATACTAGGGATGGACTGTCTCTCAAACTATAATTCTATGATCAAATACAGAATTAAGGAAATCTCAATAGTGTGGAATGGAAAATCTACAGTTATCTTCGAAGGAGAGATATCTCAACCTCATATTTGTCTAAAAAAACCACATATATCCTTTTTTATTGAATTGATTTGTGAAGAAGATGAAGGAAATGAGAGTTTGATGATAGAAAATTCCTCCATCATCTAGGAAAACATTATTGTATTTTGTGAGGAATTTCCTGGGCCACCCCCAGAAATAGAGGTAGAGTTCTCTATTGAGCTCGTACCTGGATCTCACCTGATATCAAAGACCCCATATAGGATAGAAAATGTGGAGATATAGGAATTGAATAAAAAACTCCATGATCTTTTGGAGAAGGGGTTTATCCACCTAATTGGGTCTCCTTGGGGAGAACATATTATCTTTGTGAAGAAGAAGGATGGATCGATGCGACTATTCATTGGTTATAGAGAACTGAATGGGATCATAGTAAAGAAAAACAAACTCTTACAAGAAATGATGAATTATTTGACAAACATCATGGGGTTCAATTCTTTTCTATGATTTATCTTCGATCTGGTTATCATAAATTGAGGGTGAAGAAAGAAGATATTCAAAAAACTGACTTCCGATCAAGATATGGGCATTATGATTTTTTTTTATTCCCTTAAGACGGACTAATGCACTTGATATTTTGACTGATTTGATGATTAGATTATTTAATAAGGAACTTGATAACATTATCATAGTTTTTATTGATGATATTCTGATATATTTCAAAAGTCGTGAGGAGCATGATGATCATCTAATGGTTATTTTCAAAACACTGCGGGAGGAGAGTCTTATTGGAAAGTTCAGTAAATGTGAATTCTGGTTACAACAAGTTGCTTTCATGGGTAATATTGTAACCAATGAAGGAATCATTGTTGACCCTGCAAAGACAATAGTTGTAGCGAAGTTGCCTTAGCCTATAACAATAACTGAGATTCAAAGTTTCCATGATTAGCGGGATATTATAGGAGGTTTCTGAAAAACATTTCACAACTTTCTAATCCATTAACCAAGTTAACTCGAAAAGTGGTCCAGTTCATCTAGACAATGGATTGTGAGGAATGTTTCCATGAGTTGAAGAAGAGACTGGTTACTTCACCTGTGATAACTATGCCCTCAAGTAGAGAAGAATTCATTATTTTTAGCGATTCATCTCTAAAAGGGATTGGGTGTGTCCTCATGAAAAATGAAAAGGTCATTTCTTATGCATCTCGACAGTTGAAGACTCATGAGAAGAACTATCCTACACATGATTTGGAGCTGGATGCAGTTGTTTTTGCTCTAGAGATATAGAGGTACTATCTTTATGGGGAGAAATGTGATATATACACAGACCATAAAAGTTTTAAGTATATTTTCACACAAAAGGAATTGAACATGATACAAAGGAGATGGTGGGAACCCCTTAAAGGCTACGATTCTTCAATTCATTATCATCCTGGAAAAGCAAACAATGTGGCTGATGCATTAAGCAGGAAAGGCCCAGTTGGACTATCCATGATGAGGATTCAAAGAGATCCTTTGATCAATGACCTAGTGAAGCTGGACATGGGAATTATAAGGGTAGTGATATCATCAACCCTAACCCAAATGATTTCTCAACCGTCACTACTATAGAAGATCAAAAAAGCATTGAAAAAAGATCCTTTGTCACAAAATATGATTGAGGTAGTGAAGGATGGGAAGTGTCCCGAGTTTAATAATGATTAAGAAGGTGTACAGAAATTTTGTACAAGACTATGTGTTCCATCTATTCCGGAAGTAAAGAAGGAGTTAATGGATGAAGCTCATAGATCTACATTCTCTATATATCCTGGTATCAAAAAATGTATAGTGACCTTCGTGATCATTATTGGTGGGATAATATAAAATGGTATATTGCTGACTATACATTAAGGTTCCAGGTATGTTATCAAGTGAAGGAAGAACGAAAACTTCCTAAAGGGGTATTGCAACCACTAACAATACCAGCATAAAAGTGGGACTATATCACTACGGACTTTGTCACTAGTGTCCTGAAAAAATACAATTGAAATAAAGTGATATGGGTTATTGTGGACCATCTCACCAAGACTTCCCATTTTATCTCCATTCGGGAAGATTTCTATCTTGATCAAATTTCCAGGATTTACGTGAAGGAAGTGGTAAGGATGCATGGAGTTCCACTTTCTATCGTATCTGATCGTGATCCAAGGATTACATAAAAATTTTAGAAAAGTCTTCAATAAGCTCTAAGAACTGATTTGAAATTTAGTACGGCCTATCACCTCCAAACAGATGGCCAATCTGAAAGGACTATTCAATCACTCGAGGACATGCTGATAACTTGCTCAATGGAATTTAAGGGTGGATGGGATCAACATCTCTCTTTAGTTGAGTTCTCTTACAACAACAGCTTCCACTCCAGAATTCAAATGTCACCATATGAAGATCTATATGGGAAGCGATGTAGAACTCTTACTTGTTGGGATAAAGCTTGTGAGAGAAAGCTTCTTTGGGCCTATTCTTGTGCAAGCGATGACAGAAAACGTCCATGTCATCCAACAACACATTAAGGCTGCGTAGAATCGGAAAAAGAGCTATGTCGGCAACCTTCGAAGGGAATTGATTTTTGATGTTGGTGACAATGTTTTCCGGTGGATTTCACCATGTTAGAGATTCATGAGTTTTGGGAAGAAAGGGAAGCTCAGAAATAGGTACATTGGCCCCTATGAAATCCATGATCGTGTGGGAGAAGTGTCTTATCAGCTTGCACTTCCTCTGAATCCAATTCAAGTTCATGATGTCTTCCACGTAACCCTCTTGATGAAGTACATATGTGACCATTCACATATACTAAATCCAATGTTGGCACAACTAGAACAGGACCTCTCTTTTGAGGAGAAGCTGATAGAGATCTTGGATCGTAGAGACAAGGTTCTATGCAACAAGACTACCCACCTTGTTAAGGTGTTGTGGAGGATCCACAAATATGAAGAAGCCACGTGGTAACCAGACCGGTCTATGTGGTAGAATTACCCACACCATTTCTCTTCAGAGTGTACAACTTAAAAATTTCAGGGACGAAATTTATTAAGGGGGGAAGAATGTAACGACATGAACTTTTTAATTATTTCCTAAATTTTTGTGTTGTTTTATTTTATACTCAACAAAACTATATCCTTTAATTAATGAAGTGAGTATAATGAAAATGAGACCATTGGGTTTTTACTGTTATGTGACCATTGTTCAATATGACCATTGGATAATATGACCGATGAAAACTATACTCATAACCTTGTGTTTTTATAAATACGGTTATCTTGGTTAATTAATACAGAAAGAAGATTGAATGGCCTTATCCAGTAGACATGAGCCATATGAAGCCCATCTGTCAGAGCTTGCGAAGGAGGTAGCATCACTGGGCTTTGCTCTAGACCATTCCAAATCTGAACATTAACAAATAAAGGGTGAACCAAATTGCCTAAGGGAGAAGTTCAAGCTCATATAAATCACCACTCATCCAATGTTGTCCGAGCAACCACATGATTCTATCACCATAGCAGACCTTACACTTGGGTTAAACTTGTAATTATTGAATATATCCTCCTACGAATATGTGTGAATGACCTATGATTGTTTTACACTTAATATCCACTTATATTGGGTGTATTGATATTTTTTACACATAATTATGTGATTTATTTATCATTTATTTAAGTATACCATCATTATTAGGGATTTCATCTCAATATACTTTTCCACTAAGTCTTCATTGTTGTTATGAACCAATTCACTATTATATGGTATATATAATGTCCTTTGACATATTATGTCATGAATAACATTATTCTCATGATATTATAAAGTTATTATAATATTTTGTTTCTCATTTATTTGTATTATAGCATCTCATTTTTTGTTAAAAAAACTCTTTAACCAAAATATCATTTTAAATGTTTCAAAGATTTAATTTCCTAAATATTTCTAATTAATGTCCATGTTTTAAAAAAGGGTTTTAGGATTTATTTATATGGACATTAATATTTTCAAATGATAATTAATTTAACATCTTCAAAGTGGTATGTGACACATTTATTAAAAAATGTATTTTTAAAAGGATTTGAAAATTATTTGATAAAAAATTTTTAATTTCAATATCTTGATTTGATACATTGGATAGTGGAAATGTTATATTTCCTTTATACATGTGTTAAATTTTATTATTATGTTATGGTTATTGGGAATTGTATATGTATACGAGTGGTTCTGTTATAAACCTTGGGCAGGTGAGCCCGAGATAGCTCTCCAATGCATTGGATAACGTGACGGAGGTGAACGTGAGGTTTCTCTTAAGATATTTAGGGAATATACCATGATGGGTATTACAAGTGTAACTCCCTATGTATCTGTGATAACTACAATGTATGTTTGATATGGATTCCATAAGTAACCTTTATGATTTATCATTTGTGTGTTTTATTCATAAATCATATGATTCCATTATGTATGTTATGAATTAAAAGTATGATTTCATTGATTTGTATTTATTGATGGGATAATGTTTTGATTTCTTATTTTATAACCCTTTCTGAGATTTTAATGCTCATCCCAGGTTTTTGAAATGCCTTCCAATTGACTTAGAGATGAATAGGGTCAAGGATGGGATCAAAGAAAAGTCGTGATATCTAAAATAGGGAACTAGACATGTTTATTTTTTAGAGTATTGATTTTTTGAAAAACTTGATACTGAGTAGTAGTGTCTACTTGTAATATTCAAGTTGTAATGAAATAGTTATGACCTAATTCTATAAAAATCTAAACCTGAAAAGATCATCAACATGAATTATTCATTTAATTCAATATTATGTAATGTTTATGGTTGGGTCCTTATAGTTGGTATCAGAGGTCGGTTTAGATAACTTTTGAGGATAGGGAATTCTATAAGAAAAAGTGATATTACCATAATGGTTAAGATTTCAGAAGAGTCATAGTTTTTTAGATAAAGTGAATGAGTTTAAGATAACATGAATAAGTGTATCTTAGTGATTACCCTCCTTATAAGATATTATATGAAGATTTTACTAATATACTCACACTGACCTTTATTGTTTTATTAAATGGTTGGATCTAGCAGGAACCAAAGTAACAAAGGATGTGAAGAAAACAGTGATGGTTTTCTGAAGGATAAACTAAATGATATGAGAGCTGCAATGAGAGAACTTGTGGTTATTCTCAACCAACTATCTAGGGTCCTGATTGACCACCTGAACCATAGTAATCTTTATAAAGAATCATATATGCAAGAAACAAATCCCTATAGAAGTTCAGGTAATAATCATAAAGGTAAGTGTGTTCAAAAAATTATGTTTCAAAGATGTGGAAAGAAACCCCTAGTAAAATGTTTCAAAGGGACAGAAAGATGATATAGATGTGGAAATGATGGTCATAAATCAAGAACCTACCATGTAAAAAGGAAGAATCTAGTTGACTCTAGGAAAGGGTTACAAGTCCTTTCAGGGGGATCAATTGAATGTTTTAAATCATGTGTGCATGGTCATTATGCAAACACATGTCCTGTGAATACGTTTCAGAAATGTGATAACTTGGATCATACAAATATATGTTTACCAACACCTAATGCCATTCCGATTGAGGATGAAGAAACTGACAATGACCAATGAAAGCTATGGATTAATTCATAACATATGTTTTGATATTATTGAATTTTAGGATATGAATCATGATTTTTGTATGTAGGAAAAAATTAATTTCATAATATGTTGGTAAAGAATGGTTAAAGGATCATGACGAATGTGGAATCAGTAAGAGGTTAATATAGAAGGGATTCAAGAGTTATGGTAGATTTTTGGATGGTGAAATGCTTAAAAGTACTAAGGCTCTTTTGATGATGGGATTACATTAGAAGACTTTTTATTGAATATGTAACCCTGATGTTTGATATATGAAAATTTTATTCAAGGAGTAATTTTCTTTTATTTTATGATTATAGTTATAAATAACCATTTGGGTTTATATGATCCTTGAATTCGAGGCAATTACCAGTTAATACATTTTGGGATGCAAAACGAAAGTTATTAGATAAACATTCTTGTTAAAATATGTAATGGTTATTTTTTATGAATTTATCTCTTTTTGGAAAAGTTATAAAATTATGTAGTTTTTGAAAAGGGACAACACGAAAACCGTGTGACAACCCATCACGTCGGACGAAGTTGGGGAATTGAACCCACAACCAATGTGCGACTGGTATTTATCATCTACCACTGGGCTACGTGAAGTCCCTATTTAGTATGACTAATTCTTAGATGTTAGATGATCTTATGAATCAGAAATAAGTTGATTTTGGGTTATCTATGGAGATGTTTAACCTATCATGGAGGATATGTGATTATGTTAATCACTTTTCAGTATGATTATTTAAGAGTAAATGATTTTATTTAGAGATAAATGGTAAGATTTACCTTGGAAGACTATCTGATTAAATCCTTTAGAGATTTGGGTTTCAATCTTATTTTGGATTACTATGATGAATGTTATGGATAAATTTTTATTTAATTCTCTTTCATGAACCTTGGGTTCTTTTTGTTGAATTTTGGAGATTAAGAGTAGTATTTATTTTTATAAAGGATTGTCCTTTTGGTGATTATCTGATCATATACTAAACGTTTTGGTATTAGTTAATATCTAAAGTCATGGGAAATATATAGTTCATCTATTTTGGATTTTGTGATTCTCTCTAAGTTGATTATAGTGCTCTTAATGTGATCAAAAGTCTTCCTAAATATTCATCGTTTGGAGAAAATTCGAGGTTGTGTTAGAAATATTGTAATAGATGAATGTCTACATGACAAGTAAGTATATTTCCTTATGATTTTGGTTAAGCTCATAAATACATTTCTCAGAAAAAAGTAACATTAAACAAGAAACTTGTCCGTTATGGTTTTAGACTATGGAATCCAATACTGTTTAACCCATCACAAGTTTGTGATTTTCTTGTGGCTAACTTTGTCCAAATCATTTTCCTATTACTCTCCATCAGAACCTGACCCTTTTTTCTCCTCCATATCCATGTATTCGTGGATTATTATTATGGGTTAACTCAGGATACCATTGTACTTCTCTTTCATTCTTTTAAAGTGATAGTTTTTCTGACTCTTTTTCCTACATGGGACTTTCAATAATGTTTTCAAGACAAAATTTTAAAATTGTGAGGTGGAAATTCCCCAAAAGGTGGGAAGGATGTAACCTCCCAGGTAAATAGAGAATATGAATTTTCCATATTTATTAATTTTTGAATTAAATATTAATTTTACTTTTAAAGGGTTGCTATGTTCAATAGCTTACCCAATACGCAACAATGAGTTTCTTTGAAATCTTAACTTGCACACTAATAATATATTATTATTTTAAATGGTAGTTAACTCCTAGACATTGTATTGGAGGGAATGAACAAAACTAAATAAAATATGATTATACATGTTTGTTAAATGTATTTACATTTATCTAATTAATGTTAGAGGCTTAAAATATGAATTGATCTAAATTTAAGCATAATTTTCATTAAAAAGACGATTTATTTCCTTTTAATGGTGAACCCTTTTTAAATATACTTTTTGTCACTTTAATACATTACAAAATCCTTCTATAGAATTGTGACATCAAAGTTTACTTTGTGTAAATTTTAGGAATTTTCCAATAAAGTCCAATTTTTAATGAAAAGTGAAAAATATTGTATTTTAATTCAAAAGTGCCTTTTAATCTAATTTATTTATATGGTTAGATTATATTTTTTGTTGGTTTTATAGTTAGATTAAAATATATTTTTCCATTTAATCAAATATTGGTCATTGGAATTAATTTCACTTTGAAATAGGACATAAACAAGTATCAATCTTTTGATAGTTATTGTTTCTTAAAAACACCCTATTAGTTTTGATTACAGGAATTAATTTTAAAATTAATTAATACCACTTCTATGTTTTGAGTTCTAAAAAATAGATATCATTTTTGAATTCAGAATATCAAATGTAGCTTAGGTTTAATTTTTGGTACTTTTCTGAAAAACATCAATATTTGATGAATAGTAAACCCACTTAATGGTAGTTAAAAAAATTGACTTTTTCATTTAAATGAAATTTTACAACTTCTGTGAGTTTAATTTCAAAAATACTACATACATGGTTGTTATCAAGAAGTAAAATTAGGTTCATTAATTTGAAAATAATTTTTGGTGAATAGAACTTTTGACTTTTATTTACGTAGTTAAAGGTAAATAGGGTAATTCAAGGTTAAAAGAATATTATAATAATTCCAGATTACCTTAACACTTGTACAAACCTTATTGGTTGAGTCATTAACTACCATTTTCATCTTTGGGTCGATTTTGGGACCCTATTGACCCACTTTGGAGTGATAATGACAATTTAGATTAATTAATATAATGTAAAGAGACAATTGACATCAAAAAAATCTTTTACTAATTAATTTTTTATGGTTTTATATAAGTAATATATGAGGATATAAATATTAATTGGAAATATAAAATTATATCTTACATCATGGTATTCTTTTTATAATTTATAGACATCAAATAACTTATATTATTTATGACACAATAATGAAGCAGTATTTACCTCATTAATAAATGATTTAAATAAATAAGATTATAATGATTAAAATATTACACAAAACATGTCCAATTCAGATTTGATTATTTTATTTAGACCATGAGTCATCTTATATTCTTATTTAATTATTTTTGTACTTTTTGAAACCGAATATCATTATATAATAAAATAATATTTTCAAACTTTCCTAAAGAACCCCTACTCTCCATTATAAAACGATACCATTTCGTTCTAATTCCTCACACCTCTCATGCCATTTGGATTTTCCAAAATCTGCCCAATTAGTCTTCCTACATCTCTCTCCTCCCCTTAGAATCCTTACCTTAGGTAGAAGGCACATCAAGAAGTCCTTTGGTTCAATCCAATTGGAGTTACCCAAATTAAAGGTAATGGTTTCTCTTAAATTGTTTTCTTTTATTTTACTTCCCCACACCATAAACTCTTTTTATTCCTTTATTTTGTACCAAAAACATTATGATAAATATATTTGGATGTTTTTATTATAAGGATTATAACTACACATACACACTCCTCCATCTAATGGATGAATAACTTAATGTTTCTGTTGATGGAAAACTAACGCCTCACGAAACGATGATTGTTCAAATATCTCCAACCGCCTCTCATGGTGGCCATTATTATGGAACTATATTTATATATGAAATATAAAATGTTTATCATTTCTTTATTCTTCTGTATTTTCCATTTATATCAATCCTTTAAGGTTTCCATAGTGGGTAAATACGACAATCTCATTTGATGAAGCGCTGACTACTACCCCCTCAAAATGATGTGACTCGTTAATGACTTATGTGGGATGTATAAAGGATATATTTAATGATATTATATATTATATAATACTTGAATTATAATATACCTATGTAACATTATGTTTTAATTCCATTAAAATAAGAAATAGAAATGATAGTAGCGTTCATGCGTATGTATGGCTTACCGTCTCCATGAATGGTGCATTTCATTTCTTAACTCTAAATGTTATGGACTATTATATATAAATGAATATACTCTATATATATTATATATATTATTTCTATATCATGAATATAATTCTTGATACAATGAACCTTTGACCACATCAACAACATGTAATTATTTGAAGTACATTTTTGACTCAAGTACCAAATATCTACAAAACGAACATTATTAACTTAAATGATTACATAATGTTTATAACATGGTAATAAGAAATATAAAAGGAACAATAAACATGAAAAATGTTCTTAAGAAAGTAGAAATTAACTTTAGTTTATTATTCAGGTGATTAAAGAATGATCGAGTCAAGTCGGACACGAGGTAAGGGATTTTCTCATCTCACATTCAATTCCGTGAGATTTCCATTGTTCACCACTAATTTATGAATGTGTTGTATTGTGTAATTCCATTTGATATATATTATCATGATTCTATTTATATTCATTTTATTATGTGAACAATTGAGTGGTTATTATCTTTTGGTCATACGACTCGATTTGATTACAATGAAGTAAGAGTTTTTCATGTCACTTTTAATTCCCTTGAGATTCATGCTATATTTGCCACTATTTCCTTTTTTGTGGTGTATGTTGTAGAGAACCCAAACTTGACATACATGGACATTAAATTACTTTTTAGGAGTAATTAATAAAAAAACAAACACAGAAGGACTGTAACAGTTTAGTGTCATTGGAAAATCGGAACAAAATCTTCTAATCATGGTGAAAGATCTTAAATATCTCCCATAAAGATCTTACCCTTTTTGTTTTATTACCTAAAACCATTATATCATGGGGAAAAGAAAACATAAAATGGGTGAGCTCAAATTCTCATTAACAGTAAACATTGAAAACATAAAACAATCCGTAAACATTTGAATGCAAAAACATGAACATAAAATCTGAACATCAAAATCATGAGAAAATACATAAATCTTGGAAGTACATAAGGCTTATATCATAATGGAACTTCAATCAGGATAAAATATTGTGCGATGAAAACATGTAATTGTGTAAAACCATTATGCAGATGATATGATTTCTATAGTAGCCAAGGCATTGCTTCCAAGACAATCTTAGTGGACAATGTCCTTTTTTGAATCGAGTTCACAACTCGTTCTAGTCCTGTATCACTAAAGAGGATTAACATACAATTAAATCCATGTCTATCTCATGAGATATAAATATTTACCCAATGAATTAGAGGGAGATATAGGTCCCACCCATCTCATAATTAAATCATTCTTTTGCCACAACATAACTGTAAATCTTTCATCATAACCAAAAGAATAAATATGGGTTTCATAAACATCATCCCATCATAACATAATATATACACAACAAATGGATATCATTTCATCATAAGAAAATTGAAACCTTTTAAATCATAGATATATTATATTTGAATCATAAACATATTAAATACTAAATTTCTTATGGAAAATATTTTTGATAAAACAATTGAATTGAATTCTTGAGGAAAATATCCTTTCATCTTCAAAATCATTTTCTTTTCACAAAAATGACATGAAATTTTAAAAGAAAAGTATTTTGATGAAAATATACATGAAATATTTTAGAGTAATATTCATGAAAATAAGGATTTATGAATCAGTAAAAATCCACTCACGCCAAATAAATTAAAAAACATTCTTCCAGTACTTTTTCCAGAAAAGTCAAAATGTACCTCATATGGTAAAAAAAAGAATGATTACTTACATACCATGTAGTAAAAGTCAAAAAAGGGTAAAAAATAATTTAAAAATAGATGAAACTATATTTTGAAAATTGGGACATTTATGATAAATATAAACTCTCTAAATACTTACGAATAAACAATCTCAGATACAAGCGAGATTAGAAAAGTTATCCCTTACCTTAGGTCCGATTTGCTTCGTACGTATCTGAACCTCATGTATAATGATTTAAATAAATTCATTGACTTATTAAAGAATAATATTCATTGTTATGATATCATATATGGTTCACTTATGACATTATATTACCCATTATTTTGTAAATTCTATGTTAAAGAAGGGTTTTGGGTAAAATCGTTTCATTTATCATACGTGTTTTGACATATTGTTCTAGATATTATTAGTAATATCCTGATTTACTTAATTAAATAATGTAAAACATTATTTATATATAATATATATTCCACATAGAAATTTATATGATAGATCGATAAATGGAATGAAATACATCGTTCATGTAGACGGTAGGTCGTACGTACGCATGAACACTGTTTTTGTTTCCTTATTGAATTAAATGGAATTAAGTAAATGAAACATATATGTACATAAATAAAGTATCATTATTATGTAATATAATTCATGATTATTTATTATAAATTCTTTATAATCATACTTGAATGGTTAATCATGGAAAATGAATCTCCTCGCGTTCGTGGGGACGGTAGTCCGTACGTACGCACGAGCGATGATATCATTCCCATAATTATTGAATTGAATTGGATTGGATGATATAATATCTTAGAATCTGAATGATGTTATAATAAATATATATAGTTATTCTTAACACCATTATACCCATCCATGTAAGGTGGGGGTGGAAAACGGATTACACCATGGTGTGGAGACGGTATTCTGTACGTATGCACACATGGTGATTTCATTTTCCATAGGATGGATATAAGGTTAAATGAGGTTTTTTAATATTTATAATAATATATAATTATGTTAGTGATACTGATGTTATTACTTTATTATGAAACAACTACAGAAGAAGAAGTTGAATAAGAAAGAAACTTGAAAGAATCAGTTGAAGAGAGTACCTCTTCTTCGACGCACCACTTTTAAACATCCTTTTAAAGAAATAGATTTGGTCTTTTGAGAATACCAGAACCTCCAGAATTTTTCTAGGAAAGTGGATAATAGAAATGGAAAGGTTTTGGCTGATCTTTAAGGCATGATGTGTTGTGAAGAGGAGGGGGAGGATGTTCCTTTTTATAAGAGTGTAGAGGGGCACTTTTGGAAACCTCTAAAATATTAATTTATAATAAATTCAAAACCCACATAAAAACATCCAAAATGACTCACATACAAAGCTCAGATGAGATAGGGTTGTCATATCTTAAACAAAAAAAATTATACATGTTTTTAATTTTTTTAAACATTATAAACTTGATTTATCCCTATTTAATTTATTTAATTTTATTTGTGATAAGATGATTATAAATTTTAAATTGTTATAAATAATTACTTATGTGTTTTTAATTGACCATAATTGGATAATATATGACATTTTTGACCATAAAAATTTTAATTTCTAATTTTTAAATTTGTTTGTGATTTTTTAACAAATTTATATTATGTTATTTTTTTAAACTAACAATAGTGTCAATTTTGACACAATTCTTTAATTTGAATTTAAATAAAATCCATATAGAAGATATGTTCTAAATAAAAGCTATAATCGATTCATAACATGTCATATTTATCTATAAAATTAGTATAGAACATTAAATAGTTCATATAATATTTATTTTAATATTTTTAAAACCATTTATTTGATATTTCAATCAATAAAATAATTTAAACATCACTATTGTGTCATCATTAATGATAATTATTTAATCCCTAAAAATAATAAATAAATTCACATGATTTAGATAATTTTATTAACTTTCTTTAGAATATTCATGTTTGAAGTTTCATGAAGTTTATCACGAAATAAAATTTATTATTATTATAATATTTAATAGAGTGATATGTTTTCATTCTCTTTGTTTTTAATAATAATTAATTTATTTTCATTATCAAAAGACAATAAAATTAATCTATTCTGACCCTTAGTGGATATGGGTCTACCTTTACTCATCCAATAGAATATTGGTAGGTGTTAGTGTAATTTTATAATCTTATTTTTACCCTAATTACCTGATTTACCTTTAACTAAAGCATATAAAAATTACCGTAGTTACTATTCATAATATAAAAATAAATAAAAGTAAACTATTTACATAATTTGGACCCACTGAATTAAAATATTGAATCCATTTTTTAATATTCAAAAAACAAAATTTCTAGTAAATAATTAATAATTAATCCCGTTGTTAAGAAAACGAGTTTTAAAAGATATAATATTTGCAATGATTGAAATGTTTTTACCTATGAATTCAATGTAAAATTAATGGTAATGAAATAAATAACATTAAATGGAAAAATATATTATATTTATACTTTAAAACCATTAAATATTATTATTTAACCATATAAATTGTTGCGATGAAAAAAAGTTGTTTTTAATTAAAATATAGCGTGTTTTTACTATTTATTAAAATATTAATGTTATCAGAATAATATGAAAAATTAATCAAAAGTAAATTTTTATATCCTTATTCCAAATAAAAATTTTATTTTGTCAACTAGAACTTATATACCTGTCAAAACTATATTTAATGTTGGTGCACAATCAAAAGGCGGCAAAATTATATTTTTTGAAAAATAATTATTTTAACCGAAAAATTTATTTTGTTCACATACCGTGTTTTATAAAATGTGTAAAATGAATAATAATGTCATAAAATTCAATATTTAATTAATAATCTTCATAATGTATAGTCCATAATAATATTATAACAATATATCGTTGTTTAGTGAACCCCGGTTTTGCGTACTACACACTCTATTGAGGAAGGTCGCGATTTCATGTAACGCAAGACAAGAATAGTGTTTTCATATAATATAAGATAATACGGTGTTGTGTATATAAGAAGACAATTTTGGTGTAACTTACAACACAAGACATAAATTAAATTAAAAGAATATTTTTCATAAAATCTTGGGGTGTTACATTCTACCCCCCTTAAAATAAATTTCACCCTCGAAATTCGTCACGGTTATAAATAGTTTACTAATTAAATGTTTACTTAATAGAAACCCACATCTAAAAAGGAATACCAAAATTGAACTTTAAAAACTAAATTATGAAACGTAACGGTTAACCAAATTAAATAATAACTGGGTTTATACATAGGAGAACATAGGTGAAAATATTCATATGGAAGAGAAATCTGACAATCAGGTTCAGATGGAGAGTGGAAGAAAACATGGCTATGAAAAATCCAACAATCACAAAGCCATAAATTTGTTATGATCTAAGGTACCATCTAATTCATTGGATATGAGAAAATTATGGCAACATTTGTGGTTTTCAATATCATATCCCTAAAGTTGAAGAATAATTAAAAGAAAAACATACTTTATTTTGGTGCAATATCACATTTGTTTGTGCCTTGAAAAATTTCCACATCATCTCTAAAAAAAATGAAGTTGAATTCATTTTCTATGAAGTGTTAACAGATCATGCGATAGAATGATGGGTCATTCCATCTGTCTCAAACAAATGTTTAGAAAAAGTTATCAAATATACATATGTCCATCTATGGTGAGGTTAATCGTATATGATTCAAAAAATGGACTTATACATCATCTATCATACCGTTTAATATAATAAAACTAGTTTATACTAACCAGGGACTTCCTGTAGGCCAGTGGTAGGTGATAAAGTCATGTCGGACTTCGGTTGTGGGTTCAATTTCAACAGCCTTGTCCGACCCGACGGGTTGTCACCCATCCTGCAGGTTTTCCTTTTTCTAAAACTATACTATTATAACATTTAAAAAATAATATCAAAATGTTATAGCCTTAAACAATACTATCTAATGTCTAACATAATCTACTCTAATATTTAGTCTTACCCAAACTCACAGTATAAGGAAAAATATTGACAGAGAGGTCATCTACCAAGCATGTAAAAACCATCATTTATCCCCATATATCATAAGTTATGTCTTGTTGGTCATATTCCAAACATTATAATGCCTTAATCATGTATTCTCTTGAAAAATGAATACCCATTGAGCCTTAGTGAAAACATGAATGCTGTCAAAATTCAACACGTTCCACATACCAAAATCTAAAAATTTCTATATACTCAAACCATGATATAACATTGTCCTTATATCATTCATGAGCTCCTTTAATTTTTTCATTATCCCTTCATAATGTACATATCATCTTATTTCGAAAAATATTTCAATCACTATTCATTGTTACTGGTACCTTATAATTATTGAAAACCAATTCATAGATATTCAAAAATTCCACGACACCATAAATGAGATTCCATGATACTATTTTAAAATCCCATTACATAAACACTTAATCATTACAAAACATCATTATCATACTCAACATAACAAATAGTGATCGCATGTGACTTCTGTTTATCCTTTTCCTTAAGAGGTTTCTCAAGATGATCAACATTAACCCTTGGATTAGGGAATTGATTATCATAATGCCCCATTTCCTTGCACTTGAATCATTGAAGTGTCTATGGTGAATTCTCTACAGTATTTTCTTTATTTACAACATTAGAAACACTTTTTCCATTACTTAGACTCTCACCTACTCGATGTCATTATTTTACACACATAAAAACATTCTCTAGTCCCTTTAAGTCAATCTCAAGTATGATTCTTTCCACACATTGATCATAAAGAAACATTCATATTCTTTTCACCATTATTCTGAGATTTCTCCTTGAACTCCATCTTTCGTTTCTTGCCAGAACCATGAGATTGATATGTAACACCAACTTCCATTTCTACCTTGATAGCACAACAAACAGTTTCATTATTGTTACTGATGTCTCTTATAGCTAATTCCTTTCGAAGACTTGGTTTTAATCCACTGAAGAATCGATTAACTTTACATTCAAGTTGGATTATAAAGCCAGATTCATACCTTTCCAGCCTTGTAAAAACCGATTCGTATATACCAAAAGTTACAAAATCATTTTTCTTATGCTCAAGGAAAACCTTTTCTATAATTTTTCTATGAATACGAGGGAATTACTTATTGAAAAATAATTTCTTGAACTCATCCCATTCCATGGATTCAATTTCATATTGGGGTATTGTATCGGTTTCACCATCTAAACTGTAAATATCCAGAATGACTTTTTCATGTTCCAAAAAGAGAATAATGGGAAATATATTTTCAATGGTACTGATCCTTTTTTTAGAAACAAGTGGATCAGAAGACCCACTAAAAGAAGGTGGACGTTTCATCATGGACTCAATAGAATATTGTTCCCTTCTATGCTCATTTAGAAGTCCTGAATGATTTATAGCTTGAGTAAGTATTGCAATAATATTTTTCACTCCATCTCCCATAAAAATGGTTTGTTTGGTAGGAAAATCATTGCATTTTCCATTACATTGATCAACACGGTTCCTTCGGGTTCCTGCAATCGTCTAAAACCCAAAAAGAATTACGTGAGAGGAAAAAATCATGCTAGAGAAAACAACATAATAAAGGGGGAGTACCTCAAATATATAAAATCATAGGTATAATTATAATATTTTTACTGTAATTCTAGGACTATAACCTATACTTATACATAACCTTAGGGACATCCCTAGACATACCTTAGAAATATCTCCAGGGATATCACTAAAGTTGTCGAATCCTAGTTTCCAAATGTTGACTAAACCTTACCTCTGATACCAACTATAGAGTCCCCAAACATTACATTCATGGACATTACATTACTTTTTTGGATTACTTAGTACAAAAAAACACAAGGACAATAATAGTCTAGGGTCTTTGGAAACACAGAAAAAAATCTTCTAATCATGGGGAAATATCTTCAATATCTCCCATAAAGATCTTACCCTATTTGTTTTCGTACATAAAACCATTATATCATGTGGGAATGAAAAAATAAAAAGGTTGATCTTGAATTATCAGTTAGGGTAAACATAAAGAACATAAAACAATCCATAAACATTTGAATGAAAAAACATGAATATAAAATCTAAACATCAAAATCTTAAACAAAGACATAAATCATGGATGTACGTAAGAAATATATCTTAATAAAAAATCAATCATGATAAAATATCATGGGAAGAAAACATGTAATTGTGGAAAAAAAATTAAGCACATGATATGATTTCCATAGTAGGCAAGGAATTACTGCCAAGACAATATTAGTGTATGAAGTCCTTTTCTGAATCGAGTTCACTCCTCGTTCCAGTCATGTATCACTGAACTGGATTAACATACCATTCCATCCATTACTATCTCATGAGATATAAATCAATACTCAATGCATTGGAGGGAGATATAGGTAACACCCATCTTATAATGAAATCATTCTTACTTGTGCCACAACATAAATATAAATCATTCATCATAATCCAAAGAATAAAAATGGGTTTCAAAAAAACATCCCATCATAACATTATCCATATAAAAAATATATATAATTTCATCATAAGAAAAGTGAAACAATCTAAATCATAGAGATATTATACTTGAAACAGAAACATATTAAATAATGTCATTTTAGATGAAAAATAGTTTTGATAAATCAATTGAAATGAATTCTTGAGGAAAATATCCTTACTTCTTCAAAATCATTTTCTTTTCACAAAATTCCATGCAATTTTAAAATAAAAGGATTTTATTGAAAATAGTCATGAAATCTTGTAGATTAAGAATCATTAAAATAAGTCATTATTAAACCGTACAAATCCGTTCACGCCATATAAGTTAAAAAAACATTCTTCCCATACTTTTTCTAGAAAAGTCAAAATCTACCTCGTATGGTAAACAAAAGAAAGATTCTTTACACACCATGTAGTAAAAGTCAAAAATGGGTAAAAAATAATTTAAACACACATGAAACCATTTTTATAAAATAAGGACTTTGATGATATATATATCCCCAGTAAATACTTACAAATAAACAATTTTCGATAAAAATGAAATTGGAAAAGTTATCTGTTACCTTATGTTTGATATGCTTTGTACGTATCTGAACCTCCTTTATAATGATTTAAATAATGTCATTGACTTATTACAGAATCATATTCATTGTTATTTTATCATATATGGTTCACTTATGATTTTATATAATCTGTTGTTTTTTAAATTCCATGATAAAGAACTGTTTTGGGTAAAATCGTTTCATTTATCGTACGTGTTTCGACTTTTTGTTCTTGATATTATTACTTATATCCTGATTTAATTAATTACATAATGTAAAAAATGATTTATATATAATATATATTCATCATATAAATATATATGATAGATCAATAAATGGAATGAAACACACCGTTCATGGAGACGGTAGGCCGAACGTACGAATGAACACTGTTTTCATTTCCTTATTGAATTAAATGGAATTAAGTAAATAAAACATATATGTACATAAATACAGTATAATTATTATGTAATATCTTTAATAATTATTTATTATATATACTTTATAATCATACTTGAATGGTTAATCATGGAAAATTAATCTCATCGTGTTCGTGGAGACGGTAGTCCGTACGTATGCACGAGCGATGATATCATTCCCATAATTATTGAATTGAATTATATTGGATGATATAATATTTCATAATTAGTATGATTTTATAATAACTATATATAGTTATTCTTTACACCATTATACCCATCCAAGTAAGTTGGGGTGGAAAATGGATTACATCACGGTGTGGAGACGGTATTCCATACGTACACATGCGTGGTGATTTCTTTTTCCGTAGAATGGATAGAAGGTAAAATGGGGTTGTTTGATATTTATAATAACATATAATTATATTATTTATACTTATGTTATTACTTTATAATGAAACAACTAAATAAGAAGAAGTATAAGAAGAAAGATACTTGAAAGAATCGGTAGAAGAGATTACCTCTTCTTCGATGCACCTCCTTTATGATTTCTCTTAAGGAACTAGAGTTAGAATTTTGAGAATACCATAACCTCTAGAATGTTTCTAGGGAAGTTTAGATGGTAAATTGGTAGGTTTTGGCTGAGATGTAATGCTCAAAGAGTTGTGAAGAGGAGAAGGAGGAGGTGCCCTTTTATAAGGGAGGAGAGCGGCACTTTTAGAAACCTCTAATATATTAATTTATAATAAATTGAAACTCCACATATAAACTTTAAAAATGACTCAAATACGAATATTATATGTGATAGGGTTGTAATCTCATCAACCAATAAAATTTAGACATGTTTGGAATTTATTTTAAATATTATCAACTTGATTTATCTTTATTTAATCTATTTAATTTTATTTATGGTAATACGATTCTAAATTTTAAATTGTTATAAACAATTACTTATGTGTTGTGAATTGTATATAATTGGATAATTTATACAATTTTCTACAATATAAATTTTAATTAATAAATTTTAAATATTTTTGTTATTTTAAAACAATTTTATATTATGTTATTTTTATAAAATAACAATAGTGTCAATTTAGACACAATTCATTTATTTTAATTTAAATAAAATCCACACAAAAGATATGTTCAGAATAATAGATTTAATAGATTTATGACATGTCATATTTATCTAGAAAATTAGTGGAGTACATTAAATAGTTCATATAATATTTATTTTAATATTTCCAAAACCATTTATTTCATATTTTAATAAATAAAATAATTTCAACATCACTATTGTGTCAACTATAATGATAATTATTTAATCCCTAAAAATTATAAATAAATTTACATGATATATATAATTTTTTATCTTTCTGTGTAATTTTAATTTTCGATGTTTAAGGATGTTTATTACTAAATTAAAATTATTAAAATTATAAGATTTAAGAGAGTGACATGTTGTCACTTTTTTTCTTTTAATAATAATTAAATTATTTTTATAATAAAAAGTCCATAAAATTAATCTATTCCGACCCTTAGGTGATAGGGGTCCACTTTTAGTCATCCAATAAAATTTTGGAAGGTGTTAGTGTAATTATATAATCTTATTTTTACCCTTAATTACCCGATTTACCTTTAACTGCAGTAAATAAAAATTACCGTAGTTACTATTAATAAAATAAAAATAAATAAAAGTAACCTATTAAAAAAATTTGGACCCAATGAATTCAAATATGTAATATATTTTTCAAAATTCAAAACAAAGAAGATGCAGTAATTAATTTAGAATTAATCCCATTATTAAGAAAACGGGTTTTTAAAGTTAAAATATTGCCAAATATTAAAATGGTCTTACCTATGAATTCAATATAAATTTAATGGTAATGACATAAATTATATTAAATGGTAAAAATATATTCTATTTATACATTAAAACCATTCAATATTATAATCTAACCATATAAATTATTCTGATAAAAAAAATGTTTTTGATTAAAATATAGCGTGTTTTTACTATTTATTAAAATATGAAATTTATCAGAATAATATGAAAAATTTATCCAAAGTAAATTTTTATATTCTGATTCAAAAGAAGAATTTTATTTTGTAAAATTGAACTTATAAACCTGTCAAAAACTATATTTAAAGTGGTTTCACCATCAAAAGGAGAAAAAACTGCATTTTTTTAAAATACTTATTTTACTCGAAAAATTTATTTTGTTCACATAGCATGTTTTAGAAAATATGTAAAATGAATAATAATGTTATGAAATTAAATATGTAGTTAATGATATTAATAACCAATAGTCCATAATAATATTATAACAATATATCATTTTTTAGAGAAACCCGTTTTTGCGTACTACAGATGCTATCGAGGAAGGTCGCAATTGCATGTAACGCAAGGCGAGAATAGTGTTTTCATGTAATATAAGATAATACGGTGTTGTGTACATAACAAGATATTTTTTGTGTAAGGTACAACACAAGACATTAATGAAATTTAAAGAATTTTTTCATAAAATATCGGGGAGTTACATATGTACTACCCATCATTGTACTCTTTGTGTAATATAATTTCATTTATGAGTATTTACATCTTCATTGTATGATACATATTCATGTGGAGTATGTTTTGTATGTTACCAAATCAGTTAGGGAACCATTCACACTCTATTTAAAAGACTTCTTTTTGTTATGTCTTTTAATTTACATCTTATTATGTTGGGATATGTTCTTTTATATCCTCATTGATGTAAAATTTATGTCCAATTGTTGAGGAACCCATTTTATATCGTCAACTAATTTTCTTAATTTTAAAGAGATGCTGTTAGGCTGTCGATTTTTTACAAGGTAACTTCTTAACCCAATTTTAGTTCTTTGGGTTAAACTTGTACTTCTTGAATATGTCATCCTACGAATATGTGTGAATTCCCTTTGATTGTATTATACTAAATATCCACTTATATTGGGTGTATTTATATTTTCCACACATAATTATTTGATTGATTTATCCTTAATTAAAGGATACCATCATTATAAGGGATTTCATCTCAATATACTTTTCCACTGAGACTTCATCGTTTTTATGCACCAATTCACTCTTATATGGTGTATATACTGTCCTTTGACATATTATATCATGAATATCTTTATTCTCATGATATTATAAAGATATTATTAAACATTTTTCCTCATTTATTTTTATTCTAGAATCTCTCTTTTTGTTAAAAAAACTCTATAACCAAAATATTGTTTTAAATATTCTAATGATTTATTCTTCTAAATAGTTCCCATTAATGTCAATGTTTTCAAAATGGGTTTTAGGATTTATTTATATGGACATTAATGCTTTCATATGATAATTCATCTAAATTCTTCAAAGTGGTATGGGTCACTTTGATTCAAAAATCTATTTTTAAAAGGTTTTGAAAATGATTTGATAAAACATTGTTTATTTCAATATCATGATTTGATATATTGGAATGTGGAAATGTTATCTTTCCTTTATAAATGTGTTATGTGTTATGATTATGTCATGGTTATTGGGCATTGTTTCTGTATAGGGGTCGTTCCGTGATAAACCTAGGGTGGGTGAGCCCGAGATAGCTCTCCAATGCATTGGCTAACGTAGTGGAGGTGAATGTGATGTTTCTCCTAAGAGATTTAGGTAATATACCGTGATGGGTATTCGAAGTGTAACTCCCTATGTAGCTATGATAGCTACAATGTATTTTTGATATGGATGACATAATTACCCTTTATGATTTATCATTTTTATGTGTTATTCCTAAATCTTATGATTTCAAAATGTATGTTATGATTGAAAAGTATGGTTTCATTGATTTGTATTCATTGATGGTATAATGTTTTACTTCCTTATTTTATAACCCTTACTGAGCTTTTTATACTCATCCAATGTTTTTGAAATGTTTTCCACATGACTTAATGATGAATAGGGTCAAGGATGGGATCAAAAAAATTCATGCTATCTAAAACATGGATCTACACATGTTTATTTTTATGATTTTTTATTTTATGAAAAAATGGAAACTAAGTAGCAGTGTCTACTTGTAATATTCAAGTTGTAATGCAATAGTTATGGACTAATTCTCTAAAAATCTAATCTTGAGAAGTAACTCAATGTGAATTATTCATCTAATTCAATATTATGTAATATTTAAGGCCGAGTCCTTATAATCATCATGGGTTACCATAAAGATCATTATATGGTTACATCTGTGTAGTCATCTGAAACCCATTTCTATAGGTGAAATAAACCATCTATATGTTATTTTCCCATGATTAGCCAAAATAAAAGAGACATGGATGTATCATGTCCTTCAACACATGACTATTAAAATGTAATTGATATTATTTCTATGGGTTAATAGATGTAATGGGAAAAACTAAATTCCATGTTATTTATGTAATCCATTCAATAATAACAATGTAAAACTTGACTCATTGTTTGAAATTATCATCCTTATAACCTTATGAAAATGGATGATATCCGGAGAAAAAATCTATCATAACTAAAAAACCATCAATGTCTCCCTATTAGGAATGCTTTTTTTCATTTTTTAACAAGTCCATAGCCACCCATATAGAATCATTCAACAATGGATTCTATATAATAAACACCATAATGTACATTGACACATCATCCCACCTCCAATACAATGTGGAAAAAAGTTCCATAATATACCAGGTCATTGATACATGACCTTCCCATGCTGATTGGTGTAGCATCATGTAAAAAAACCCATGATCTCATTTTTCATGGTAAATAGAAAATACTATTGATGTTTGTCAGGGAAAATTTTTGGTCAAAGGGGATACACATCCCACATCTAGTGAATAAGATCCTTATTTATTCAGTCTGGATAAACAACATGGGTCTAGACATAAATATTCTCGACCATATCATAGACTTGTCAGAAGGTTACGCCCCATCTTCATGGCTTTCCCTTAAGGTCAATCACTCTTGATCCTCATACAACCTCTCACTAGACTGGATATGTTGTGTGGAATCCACTGATAGAGATATGAGATTCATATTGTCCTACCCCCTTGACCATAATTATGCATCTCATCCATCAAGGACACCAACTTCCACTCATTACTATATTATTGAACTCCTTATGTTTTATATTACTTTTAATAGCATCTGCAACCCTTGGCATATATGATATATCAAAATCAAATGGGTTCACATTTTCAACTAATATCTTCTACGAGAGATTAAATTATCTATAAAAAAATATTTACTTTCTGCTTTTTTGGTCGGTATACACACAAATCCATTATCTAAAAATTTAATTTCCAAAAATATTAAAAGAATAAACCATCCTGGAAACCATGAGAATGTTCATAATATAGTTTCATTCATGTTTCCTAAAATGTTATGATCTATATGACATGAAATTATATCCTAAAATTAACATTACTTGATTTCTAACTGTAGATGTAATAAAAAACCCAATATAATCATCACCTAGCTCAAGTAAGATCAAAATAGACCAGGTAGTAAAATGAATCTTTAACTCCTTGAAAAAATTCTCACAGGCTATAAATGAATCAAACATGACACCGTACTTATTCTAGACTGAATGTGGTGATTCCTGGTGGGAAATTCCTAGGATGAACATAAAAAAATTTATTCTAAATATAGAATTCTATAGATATTAAAAACATTATTGGGATGCTATTAGGAAACAAATTCGTAAAAATTCAATGGGTCCAATGACATACCTTACTCAGAGGTTACGTGTCCAATGAAATGCACATTTTTACCCATAATTGACACATAAACATTATGTCGTATAGTCTATTCTCTCTCAATTTACTCATTATGACATTATGATGTTGAGCGTGATCATCCCAAGTCTTGGGTTTTCTAAGATATCATATACAAAACATCCACAACCTGATCCAATTATGTGAGAATGTATAAAAACCCTATTAATTTTTACACAAGAATGCATTTTTATTACATAAAATAGCACTTAATTAAAACTGAAAAATCCTTTATTATATTGTCTTTGGAAATGAGGTTCTTAGAATTGAATCTTAACCATGGGATAAAATTCCATTTTGGAAAACATCATTAACATGCGTCAGAAATTTCATATATTTTAAAAATATATGGGACAACGTTAAGACAAATTCATGAAAGTGGGGAGATATATAGATCATTAAGGGAAAGAACATGACAAAAGGTGATACATGTTATTAAATATGCATATAAATGGGTCCGATAAAGAGTAGGAATCTTAAACATGAATAATGGTACATGATATTTCATAATAGTTATATCATGAGAAATTTTGATACAATATAAAACACTACATCCTAAACACAGTTCTCAGATAAACTGCCAAGACATTATAGAGGAAAAGGATACATAAATTAATAATGTTCATTCCCTATCCCATAATTACAACATATGTACGTAAAAAATATTTATTATATTGGAGCACTATATATTTCTGGGCACACCCTTTAATTTCATTTAATTCTCATCATTATGTGTGCCACATGGATTATAAAACATATATTCATTCATTATTATAATTTATTCATCAATGATAGAGTGGGGAATAAATATACTTTTATTCAAAATTAATAACTATAAGTTCATCAAATGTTAACACTAATTCTATTAAATAAGTATGGAATTCAGTACAAAATTGTTTTGTATTGGAAAATCATAAAGAAATTTTGAAAACATAATAACATCACATAATGATTCATAAAAATGAGTTAATGAGAGGGGGGGGGGGTTGTTTGGAACATTGAAATAAAAATGGATGTAATAGGGATTTGGAGAAATTATATCCAAAAATTTATTATTTTAAATAGAGGGCATAATTTCAGAAAAACTTTAATAAAATGGGGACTAAAAATAATTCGTGCAAATTTTCTTCCTAGAAACAAGTATAAAAAATAGATAATTAGTGGAAAAAATTAGATGCAATGCTTGATATAATAATTTATAAATTAAATGGAAAATAAAGAAATTATGAAATAACATAGACAAATATATGTAAATGGAATTTAAGGGACCCATAATAAAATAACTATATGAATGGAAATGAGAAGAGAGAAATCCCTTACATGATTGTGTGACTCCAAATTCATGGGGGGGAGCTTCTTGATAGCTTCGGGTCCCTAGGGAGGACATTAGAATGTATAGGTAAGATTATTGTCAGGATCCATGGATATTTTGTGAAAATAAATTAGATCTTTTATTGATTAATATACAAAAGAGGGGAATTTATTTATTGATTAGGGTTGGGACTCAATATAAAAAATAATTAATTCCACAAAAACGTCCCATGGTTTTCCCCATGGTTTTTTAAAAAGGGATTGGTTCTCATTATTTTTAAATACAAGGGTAGATATTAATAAAATATTCCCATGCATATGTGGAGGTGATTCACACTCTTAAAGAAATGATTTTAAAGCCATAAAATAAAATAATAGTTTTGGGGGGATTCGAAAAGGCTTAATAAAATTTATTAAATAATCATAAAATAAAATTAATATAAAATTGAACCATATAATTGGTCATGGATACCCTTTGTAGTTTTTATATCAATTTGGGTTATTATGGTGTAATAATGCACAAACTATAGTTATACAATATTTAATTTTGACAATAAAATTTGAATATCTTATAAAAGAATGTAAAATTAACCATTGGATAATTTCAACATTATGATTCCAAAAATTCTATTCACTTTATCTATATAAATTTGAAAATAATTTATTTTTAATTTTTAAAATATTATTCAAATTTATTAAGAAATGATGTGTTTTTCACAATAAATTTTTCGATCCCTTACAAAAATAAAATTAGAATTCTTAAAAATGAGATGATCATTTATTTTTAATAAAAAAAATTTAATAATAAAATATTTTCTATTTTTAAAATCTATTAATTCGTTAAAATATGTTCCTTTATTGAATTTTTATATTACCAAATATATACTAGTTTTGTTTTGTTATATCAAGATATAATTTTCATATAAAGTAACAATATTAAGATAAAAATATATTAATTATTCTATATAAAATAATGTACATAATCATATATCTATGGTATTGATACATATCCCTTTATTCAATACTAAATCTCTATAAGGGTAGTGTGTGTGGCAATGAGACTTTTTGGGGTGGTTGGGAAAACATGGTTTGATATGTGATCTTGATGAGAGAGAAATTTCACCGTAAAATGATTCAATCATTATTACGTTGTTGGATATAATATTGGGATTGGTAAAGGAAAAATAATAGTGATTGTATCTCTCTTTTGAAGCTTTGATAAATGGGATTCATGTGTACGATCATACTGGCTCAGGCCCTCACATCCATAGCTTCTGTCAATTTTATTTTTAAATACCTACATAATTATAATAATCATCATATAATTGTTGAATTACTATATTATTAATTATAATTATAAATTATTATATTTTCAATCCAATTGGATATAATAAATCAAAACAAGTGCATGTTTATTCTAAAACTATATTATATAATAACAAATTTAATTATGTTAAAATGTGAATTTTATTTGAAACAGTTCAGGTCATTTCACTTTCCCTCCCTTTATAAATTTATCCCAAAATATTTTCATTTACCACACTAAAAAAATATGATGGTAACTCTGTTCCATGACTTCCCCTTTTTTTCTCATTCATTTATTTAAACATTAGGATTCTATAGAATAGTTTTACCAGGGACAGTGTCATATTTTGTAGAACATTTTATCCAAGATATTAGATTAACACCAACTTCTTTTAATAAGAGTGGTCATTAAAAAATTGTATGAACTCTCTATGGATTATATGGTTGGGGTATGGTATGTACGTCATCAAGAGGGAGAATTTGAAAACATCAAACACTTGAGATAGGTTTGGTTGGAGTGTTATATGATAGGCCACCATTCTAATGCAAAAAATTATCTCATAGGGGCAGTTGTGTATTGGACCATGATTACCATTCTTCCCAAATATAATCAAATTATTACATGGGGTTATATAGAGTAATACCATATCTCCATCTTCTAAATTTAGTTCTAGTTGAATATCCCCATCATATCCCTCTTACCATCTTTAAGAATCCTTGATGTTTTGATGATTGGTCTTTAACTTTTCCCTGATTTCCAAAAAAAGTTCAAGAGCTAGATGTTTTCATTACCAATATTCATCCCAACATGTTCTTTCTCTACACCTTATCCCTTAAAGGGATTAAAAGGAAGCTATTTGGATGCTTGAGTATAAACTATTTTTGTATGAGAACCAGACAAGAAGAAGATGTTCTTCCCATCACCCTTTGAAGTCAATAGAAGAATCCATAAACATGTCTTGAAGTGTCTTAAAATTCCACTCAAATTAAATATAAATTTTAGTATGATAGGTCAAATTGAAGTTTAAATCTGCATTTAGAGAATGTTGAATAATATTTCAAAAACTAAAAGTGCATCTCAGAAGTTTATTAGATACAATAGATTTTCGAACTCCATGCATCCTTACAACTTCTATGATGTATTGATGTGAATGTTTATTTTGATAGAATTCCCCTTGAATCAATATTATATGATTTTTGATTGTATGATGATCCACTAAAACCGATATAACATTTTTCCCCATTATTTTTTCAGATTTCATGTGACAAAGACTGTGTTGATGTTTTTTCATTTCAATATTAACTTGGATAATGGATGAAACATCCCCTTAAAAAAATGCCTCTCAGGCTTCACAAGAAAACATACCATGAATTTTAATTTATATTTAGTGATATCATTATTTTTATTTTTTAACCAATAGTTCTATAGAATATCTCAATACATTATTGTGCATCCTGGGAGAATAGAGAAAATTGAACTATATGTATCCCCAAAAAAATAATTATTAAACTCAGGATTTGATAGTACACATTCCCATGACCCAAATATCACAACTCCTTCATTAACACATTTCTCAAAGGATTTTATTGTTTTTATAGTATCCTTTTTATTATAAATTCAAAAACCATGCCTTTGAGCATCCGTTTTCTTTTAAAGAAGAGGTGGTTGAGAAATCATTTGTCATAGTATTGATGATGTACATTTGTTTCTGATTCCCTTGTCCATCATCTTCATGTACCAGATGACTGAGTCCTTCACAATTACCATCAATGATTGAATTATTGGATCCTTTCTACGTAGATCATATGAAACATTATTCACGTCACTATGTTGGTAGTTTATTGACCATTCATATTCCTTGATCAGCTATAACCATTTTCATTGGCACATATCCAAATATATATGTTTGAATATATATTTGACCCCTCTGTGATCTTTATATATTTCAAACTTCACCCTAAGGAGATAATTTTTCTATATTTTCAAATATAATATCTCTACATCCATCTCCAGATAATTTGTTTGGTAGTTCTATTTATGAATTTTTCTTTTTATGGATGCATAGTCCATGAATTTTTTATTCTTCATTAACAGGCAACCCAATCCCTTCTTCGAAGCATCGTGAAAAAATATCAAATTTTCTCCATTTTTGGTTTTTGAGAGAATAATGTCATTCTAAATAATCCTTTTTTAGTTCCTTAAGGCTCTATTTCCACACTTCATTCCATGATAAAATGACTTCCATGTTAGTTTGGTTAGAGGGGATGAAAAACATGTGAAATTTCTCTCAAATCATTGATATTACCCATATAATCTATAGAAACAACATACATATGTCAAATATTTCAGATTCATCCATCCATGAATTAAATATATCTTTGAAGGTTCAATCAATATCTAATTGATTGTGACGATATTCCCCCTGAATGATAATTCCTTCAAATAAAAATAACATTTTCTATACTTGGAACAAATATTCTCCTATGCCTTGAATCACATCATTACATGTTAGTTCAGTGAGCCCTAAAGGCATCCCCGAGAACTCATAGTTCTCATTACTTGTATGATATGTATTCTTGGGGAAATCCTCATTTTTGAGCATATATTGGTAATACCCCCAAAAACATATCCTCATTGGATAAGTATTGTGCTTAACTTACCTAATTGAAGATGTCGTGAATCCAATGAATTTGATTAATTTTATTTATCATGGTATTTTTTAGGTCACGATAACTAATAAAAATGAATATTAGCACATATATATTCTTGATAAAGTGGACTAACGCCCCCATCGTGAAGCCCTTTGAAATATGAAAAATTTGTCTAGATACCCCGATAATTTATTCTTAAACTCCTTAGGTTCCACCACATCTAATAGATGAGTATTATTAGATAATGGTAACAATCTAGGTATAAGATTGATTGGAAATTCAACATCTCTACTAGGAGGATGACCATTCAATTACTCAGCATACACATTACTATATTACCTAATAGTAGGTATGTCATTGAGGATTGTTATTTAATTAGAATAAATCATTATAGCTAGATACTCTTACTCATTGGGTTATAATATCCACCATTGTTATATTGGTGCGAAAAAAGATACATCCTCTACCTTGCACTTGCATAATATATGGGTCAATTAATAATATGGAGATGAACATCCTTCTTAAAGAATTTTTTGTTTCCTGTATATAGGGAATGCCAATCTATGACTAGAATTGCATCAAATTCCACCAAGGATATTATGAATATTATTTTAGTAGGTTCATCCCACAATTTTTGATATGGGAGGAGTAACATAATAGTGATATAATAAAATGTTTATTTTCCATTTTCACTAATATCTATACTTCCATTTATTATATTGGGGTTTGAATAGTTTTACAAAACATTTTTGATAAGAATATATGAGTAGAATCATAATAAAAAACTATGTTCACTATTTGGGACTGAATAACTGGAATATTTCTGAACAATTTTTTTGGGATCCATCATAGTAGTTGTGGAGGAAAAATATACCCCATAAACTATTTTTGGTCAATAGATTTCATTTTAAATCTCTATCTTATTGAATTAATTTAAAATTTTCCTTAGTTAAATATAATATAAGTAATAAAAAAAAGAAATTATGGTTTAAAAGACCATTCATTTCTGCTATTTTATTATCAGGTTTAACATTTTGGAAATAATTTTCTAGGTGTCCTTCCTTCCCACACCTAAATAATTTTCTCATTCTCTATAGACAATTTATAGGGATATTTTTTTAGAACATTGAAAAGTGGGATACTGAAATTTCATGTATCCATATTATTTATCCAATGGAAAAATAAAATTAAACTCCACATACAAACTCATATCCCCATGATACCAATTGGAATCACCGATCTCCATTTGGATTTCAAGGGAGCATCAGGAAGTTCATCATATATATCAATTACTTGGATCCCCAGGGTTCTTTTGGACTAGGTATTATCCCAATAATGTAGTGATCAACAATGCATTCATGGGTTATGATAAATCTATAGCTGTATCATGAAAATATTATTATTTTATCATTGTACACATTGATAGATTAGTCATTCTTTTTCTGGAGTGAAAGTAAATACATTTTCGTTTTAAGATAGAGAGTGTGAAAAAAAAATTATTGAAAAACATTTTCTTCAATTTCTTCTACTCCATCACTTTGATCACTTTATCTGGATTTATATTTATGATCAATTCCCATGACTAATTATATTTTGTTTATTTACGATAAAAATACTATAGAACCCTCACTTGTTCATAACATTTAAGGAGAGATAATCTCTTCTCGATGGAGTTGATCTATTGTTCCGTGATTAATAAATCAATTAATCAATTGAATGTCGGAGGCCCTGGTCACATAAAGATCTCAATAATAGCTTGTTATCTCTTATGGGATTTGGTCTATTCTCATAATCTAGGTTTATATTCAGAAGCTATGTTGATAGTAAAATTATTGTGATAAAATTTTCACCTCCTTCTCCCATCATATTGGGAATCTCATTGGGGATGTCATCATCTTTCCCATCATGTTTGTTTTTTACCTAATTCCTCTTATTTTAATCCACTGGGTAGAATAAATGAAAAAATAGGGATGATTATTTTAAATAATTAAACACAGAATTAGGAATCCAATTTTATCAATGGAAAAAACTATAAATTAATTTTATTTATTAATTTAATAATTTTTAGAATACAAACATTGTTATCCTTCATCCAGTGCCTCACAGATATTATTATAGGAATATTTGTTTCCCATAATAATGGTTCATAATGATAAAATAAATTTATCAAATCTTATCACCTAATAGTTTCTAACTAGGTGCACAGTAAAGCCTATATTCATGCACCTGGTTACACTATGTCATGCTCAACACACCTTGTTAATGTTTTTATCCATTTGTATATATCTTCCAGAACAACATCAACGTATAGTATCTAGACTTGGAAGTATTATATTTATAAACAACTCACTCTATACTAATACAAATTAGGGATGTTATTTATAAAGACTTATCCATAAATATTTATCTATATTATTAAAGTTCTTAATCCAGAAAATGAGTAACATTTACTTTGATAAAAACTATAGAAACCATATTTCTATTACACATTAATTCAAGATTTATTACATAAAATTATTGTGAATATAACCTTGATGATAATGAATCCTAGTTTATTTTGGAATTAGTTACATTGAATAACAACTTAAACTAGGTATACAATGAAAGAGTTGAAAATAATTTAATATTCTTTTTAAATTCCATAACCATTAAAAATGCACAGGATAACCTGAGGACAAGTATAAGAATGAGGTGAAATATAAATCTCATTAAAATAATAAACATTGAATAAGGTGATATATTTTAGAAATTATGATTTTAAATGGGGTAAAAAAAATTTAGGAATATTAATCATGAATGATTAGACCTGATATAGAATAAAAATTCTAACACAGGAAATGTGGAAACAATTTAAAGCACTGTATAATAAACATAAGTCATGGATAAAAGCCCAAGAATACATGGGGGAGAAAGTACCATAATAATATCAGGATAAATACATATCACAAAATGATATATCATGAGACTAAACACTACCCAATTCATTACAGCACTAAATATTCCTAGGTGCACCAATCACATTCAATTAAATATCACACTTAAAATTTCATCATGGATCATACAACATTCACACATTCATCATAAAAATTTATTCCATGATAGAGGAGTGCATAATAAAAATTGCGAGTAAAAATATAAAAATTTATATATTCAGAAATTTTGACATATTTGATAGGATATCGGTGTGATATTCACTACAGAAATGTTTTCGCATAGAAAACCATGGTGAAATTTCTAAATCATAAAGATGTTAATTAATGATTCATAAAAATGAGTTTATGAGAGTAAAGGGGTCGCAAATCACATTTAAATATAATGGGATGTAATAGGGATATGTTATTTTATATCATAACATTAGTAATTGAATATATAAGGCATAAAATCAAAGATAAATGATAATAAAGAGAATAAATAAATGAATTCCAACTAAATTTCAACATTTTAATGAGCATACATAAATTATAATGGGAGTAATTAATTATAGATAGAGTTTTATCTCATCATTTTTACATTAAATGTAATGTAATAGAAATATTTAAGCATATACCCCATCATATTAAAATTAAATTTAAGATATATACCATAAAATAAATGCTTGAATGGGAATGAGAAGAAAGAAATCCATTACATGAGTGTTTGAATCCAAATTCATTGGGGGGGGGGGCTTCTTGAAAGGATGGGGTACCTAGAAAGAACTCTATATAGTGGAGGTAAGAGTGTGGTTATCATACAAGTAGTTTATGTAAAGAGAAACATGACCTTTTTTGGGTTTATATAGGAAAATGTGTGTATTTTATTATTATTTTTGTTTTGTAATCCCCAAAATAAAATAACCCAATCCACAAAACCATCCATGGGGTATCCCCATGGTTTCTTCCAAAAGGGAGTGGGTTTCATTATATTATAATGAAAATTTAAAATTTAAATATATTTAGTCCCTAGCTTATTTTGAGGTTAGTCAAAATCTTAAAAATGTGATATTAAAACCTAAAAATATAACAATGGTTTTGGAGGATTCTCAAAGGCCTTATAAAATTGATCAAAAAATAGAAAATCACATTATTATAAATGTAAAACCTATATTTGTTCTTTTAATCCTTTTATTTTATTTATTACATCATTTTTGTGTCATTATGGGGTCCTAATAAAAATAATATATTAATATGCTATTTAAATTTTACCAGAATATTCGACTCTATCAAAAAATTATCAATAATTCACTATTGTATAACATCGACGTTATGATTCAAAAATTAATATTTATTTAATATAAATAATTATTAATTTATTTTAATTTACACGTTTGAAATAAAATGGACTTTTATTAGGAAATAATGTTTTTTTTAAAATAACGTGTTTTGAACCCTTATAAAAATTACATTTGAATTCTTAAAAATTATATGATCATTTATATATAAAAACTATTATTATATAAATAAATTTATTTATTTTAAAAATTTATTATTTATTCATTTAATGTTATTTAATTGAATTTTAATACTTCCCAAAAATAATCTTTTTGTTTTTTCATATGAAAAAAAAATTTAATTATAATGTGACAATAATATGATGAAAATATATTCATTATCCTCCAAAAATTAATATATATACTCATATTTCATAGTTATTTATAGTCATTTATTCTATTCAATAGAAGAAATCAATGTGTAAGGTGCACAATAGGGGGAATTTCCGGGGTGGTTCGTCAAACATGGTATTTGTTTTGATCTAGATGTGCTTGAACTTCTCCTATAAATGGTTTCACTCATTATTATGTTATTGGATGTCAACATGGGTTTGGTTAAGGAAAAATAATATATATTTTACCTCCATTGGAATAACCATGAATCGATATTTATAGATCACGATTGAACAAGATAATACCATCATGTCCTTTTCATTGTCAATTGTATTTTTAAAACCATATATTTATACTTATCATGCGATCACTGTTCGAAGACAATATTATCAATGGTAACGATAATTAAGGGTATGTTAAATGAGGTATGATATTGTAAAATAATATAAGTTCATATGTTTTCTTTAAACATATTACATAATACTACATATATATAAATCAATAGATAAATTTTATGTATAATAGTTCGGGTCGTTATAGAAAGATTTGGCTCGTTAAAGACATAAACATAGAAAGAGAATTGTTTATACCAAACAACATAACAATTAAATCATATCAGTCATACATACATCAAAAATTATTCTCTAATATAATAAAAGGTATAACACTCAACTAATGATAGACTGACGTCAAGTAAATTTTAACGAAATCCTAATATCCTATGAACATGTCAAAAATATAATTGATGCATTGAATATGATATCGGTTATTCATTATTAGATGGTTCATGTGTCGATAATTAGCACATAACAAGAAGTTTTAGTGAATATATGTTTCATATATAAATAGAGAACCCCATGTTGATGTACTCATAAGGATAAAATAGTTGTACATTTACTCTACTTGCTAAGCCTTATGCTTTGGAATCTCTGTTGATTCAAATTGGTATGGTTGAATGGATACTCGTTAAAATATACTCATGAGATCAATAGTAAACTCAATATCTATATTAGTTGGAATACATGGTAAATAATAAGGAACAATGTTCTAAAATCAAACAACTATGGGGGAAAGCACTTGATCATAACACCCCCATAATGAGACTAATGACTTGAAACATGGGTGTTGAGCTCCCCAAATTACTGATGAATTGGACCAACATCACTTTTTTGGAAATTAAATTCTCCACAATAAACAAAATAATTACCCAAAGGATATGTAAATGTATCAACCATATGATTACAATCAAGTGAGTCATGATGCGATTCTTATTAGTACATACCCAAAATGATGACAAATAATAACCTGTCAATTATTTAATGATCCTCTAGAAAATGATATTCACCAAGAAAGAGGTAACACTATTTTCATAAGAAGGTGTCCCATGACTACACTCTCAATGATGTTTTGAACATAATAATCTCACTGAGAATCTCTATCACCAAATTCAAAGAATTAAAATTTTTATTACATAAAAATAAATATAATCCTCTATAACAAAAAAACAATATAAAGAATAGAATTTATAAAAATAGAACCTGAGACTTTTGATGGCCTGACCTCACAATCCCCATGTGCATGAAAAAATTCATGAAACCTTTCATCCCTGATTATATGTGTTTTAGTCTTAGTCCATTGAGGTAAACTACCCTACTAATCATTGTAAATTGTCTTTGATGTACCATGTCTTCAAACTTGACCGTGAAGGCTAGAATAAATCCATCTTCCCAACTACTTTGGGCTATAAATCCCCTATTCCAAAATATATTTCTATATATTTCCTTCATCACTACCCATTTTATATGGGTTTATGTAGAACCAATTTATATATCCCATTCAAAAACAATATTATCACTATACTAATGGTCGGGGACATTGATAACGAAAACGAACTAGCCTATTACACTGATTTAAAAACACTCAAGTATTACCCTGAGTTACTAATACTCAACTTTGACACAATACTTCACATTGATCTAGATAATATTCTCATATTGATAACTCCAAACACAGAAATACATATTTCATGTCCATCTAGTATAAACAAATTTTCCTTCATTGGGATACTCCATCAGGTTCCCCTCAGAAATAAGGGCCCTATTCAATACCTCTATAAATTTAATAAGAGGAATTATATTTAATTGGGACATAATTACAAATCTAATTCAATTTTTATTATGTGTTTTTTATGTTTTTTCATCCACAAATAATTCTATAATAAATCATTACAATTCCATGAAATTACCAATGTAGTTTATCACTAACATACCACTCATAGGTCAACTGCATTAAAACATTATAACTCACCTACCATAGAATCACTGGATAAAATTTCTCTAGAAATTTATCTTAGATCTAATTCCCTACAATTCCCTCAAATGTATTATACCATTACTCGATATCCTAGTAGCACATTATTAATCCTCGTAACATTAAAAAAAGTAAAAATGACCTGATTCTCAAAATAATTTTCTCAGTGGTCAATAATTTTCTACATATACTAAATCCAAAACTCATCTGCCACTAGTCCACCCTCTATAGTTAAGGTTTTAGGGTGTTGTAACAAGAAATCCGTTGTCATATTATGAATATTTCCCATATCTGACCCTGGTTCTCTATCATTAAACCTCATAACGTGCGAAATTTATCGTGGATATTCTCTCCCACACCATTACCCATAATTATCGTGGCATCATGTCCTGCAGCTTGCGGAAAATTTCAAGCCTTTTTGACCAATTTTCCAACCAATAATTACATCCATGTATTAATGCCACCAAAATTTTAAAAAATAGGATTTATAACCCATCATTACCAATTTTATACAAGAGATATATTTTCATTATTATACATCAATTGTTCCCTTGTACGTCTCCACATAGTGAAATAAAATGTGCAATCATTACCCTCACCCATCACTAGCCTTGGTATGGGAATACCATGTTTATATCTATTTTAATTTCCAAATTTTCTCATTATATACCATTAATAAATATGAAATTACCACATTTAAAATCACTTAAAATTAACCATTATTATTAGGGACCTTTTCATTTCAAATCACACTAACAAAGAAAACAACATTCATTAGAATAACTTACACAAACCCATCATTTTTGTGAATTCATAAAATGATCCATCTGAAATAAAATTATGAGTGCATAAAAATTATATATGTATAATCAATTATCATGCCATATCGGTCCATATGAAAAATGTATATAAATAATAATGTCACACAACAATTGAAACAAATGAGGTGAAATTGCATTCAACTATAACAACAAATATCTAGAACACCAGTACCTCCCATGGTACATAGCTTTTTCCATCATCATGGTTTAGCTACTCCTTTACACGATCTATTGGTCGGGGACCAAATCATTATATATTCATGTATACAATCCCATAATACTAAATCAAATTAAAATAAATGATATTAAAACAACATTTGATACCACTCTGTAATGTCCCAACTAGGGTTCCATATAATTGTTGCTCGAGCTAGTTCATCATGTGACACCAGGCATGCCAACCCATAAGCTAAAGGTTTTTACCATGCAATAATGTTGAAATATATAGAGTGGGGAGACTGTAACATCATTATCAAAGATGGACTGTAGGGGAAAAAATAAATTATCCAAAATAATACCATAATCAATGATACACAATATAATGAATATCATATCATGATGAATACAAAATAGGAAAAAATATAAACCAAATAAGTAGACATGTAATCATATACAAGTGTCATATATTTTTTGAAATACAAAAGATAAAGAAAAAATGAAATCCCCCATGATGATTCCAATATCATTTTTGGTTCCCACAAGCATTATCAATCTTGAACCCCAACTCATCAATCTAGAATTTGGTCATTTCTATTATCATGTATCGTAAACATGAATCCTTGAGTACTGATTGGGAAACATGAGTGGGTTTCAGTGCATCATTTTAGGATATCAGTAATTATGTCCACACAAAAATAAAATCTATAATAGTATATATAACTTTATAAATTATAATTAATGATAAATAATTTATGTGGAATTCACATTAAATTAATTTTTAATTAAAAACAGTTGCCATACATGTTCTCCATTGGAGATAGACCATTCACACCTATGTCAGCTCATACCATTATCTGAACCAAACATTAAAATAATATCAGAATTCATTCTATCATGGGATTTAATTATTATTTTAATTATAATTTAATATCATACATAATATAGCATCAATCCATATTTTCATATCTTACTCGCATGGAACATTAATCGATTTCTAATATCATGGGGGCATATTACATCAGTCTAGAATCATGTGGGTATTTGAAGCATCAATACCTATCCCACTCATCATGTGTAATTGGAGCAACAGTCTCAATCCAATACATTGTAATTTAGATAAATTATTTTTGATCCTAGAGCATATGTCTATCACCATAGTGGTATTTGGATCAATAGTTTGTCACCCACGGCCAATTTTTCAATAAAAAACATATAACATTTACCACATACATATCATAGTTCAACGTGATTAACATTCTCATCAGTCATTAAAATTACATTTCACCATCTTAAATACAAATATATAACATCATTATTTAATTTAATCAAATTTAATATTATTATCAAATTCCCAATTTATTAAATTTACCAACAGTTATTTTGACGAATATCTACCCCATCATGGTTAATCAATTGAACCCCTTTAATTCCCATTATCAACATAAAATAAAAATATAATTCCATTATAATAAACCATTACATTATTCTCCTTTTGAAATTAAATAAATCATGAATTTTCATATATTTGGACAACCCATGGTTTTCCATGATACCCAAACTCAAATATCTAATGGTGAATCAGGATCTATGAGGGGTCCTAGAATCACAAGGGAGATATAGTCATTATTTAAATATAAATTAAATTTACCAATATGTTAATCAAATATCATAGTCATGTATATGAAATCATAACAATGTATATATGAAAAATAAATTATACCACCAACATCAAGATGATTGATGGAGGCTTTCTGAAAACCAATACTCAATATTATATTGAATGATTGAATTGAAAAAGGAGAAAGAGATCAATGGTGAAATAAGAGGACCAAAATCTAATGAAATGAGTTCTTTTAAAACCTAGATATAAATTAATTTAAATGAAGAAAAATAATCCCTCTCAATGGGGAGAAAATGACTGAGGAGAGGGGAACCAAAACAAAGATGAAATTATATGTCGTATTAATTCATATTTCATAACTTGGATCTCTGAATAAATACAAAAGATGTTATAAGATAACTGTATGTTTCTTGACAACCAAAAAATGTAATTTGTATTAGATCAATCCTATGAAATTGTGGATAAAAATCATGGGTTCATGATTTTTTTATAAAATTTTATAGGGTTTTAATTTCCATGTGTACAAGTACCTAAGAGCGGCCACATTGTTAGGTAAACCATGAACCATAACTGTGTGACCATCCTCTAAAGGTTACGTTGTTTATATTAAGTGCGGCATGGTTTAAAACACCATGATCGAAGAATGAAATTACGTTATATTTGATTGTTCATGCTTTTGGGAGGGAGGCCACATTGTTTGACCAAATGGCGCAACACCACCAATGGTATAAAAATGGGATGCACAGTTTTTGTAAAGAAACATGGTGTATATCTAGTGTAATCTCCAACTAAATGAAATACATATTATTTTCCTCCAATACATCTGATTTGTGTTTAACTGAAAATATCCATATGAACTAGTTGTAATGAATCAAAAATGAGAGATCAATGATTGATTTAAATATGGACTTACGTTTCTTTCCATATTGAAAAGAATCACAATCATTTAAAGAATGAAATATATGCTCTAATATATCCTTGAAAAGTCTTTTCTATGAGTGTTTAATTAGGATCCATAGGTTAAAATGTCCTAGTATTATATTTTATAACCATGATTTAACTTCTGTCAAACTAAGGCAATGTAGTTCGTTTCTCCTAAGGTCTACTATGTTCACTGTATTAACATTCTCAAGACTATGGGAAGAGAGAAAAAACTCATTCTTGGAATTGTTTACCACATATTAATCCTTCATATGACTCACAAGGATACCATTATCCCATAATAGTATTATTCTTATAATTTTGATCTAAATACTATTAACAAATAAACCATTTGAAATTAATGCTTTTCCTACAGAACAATATAACATATACCAACAAATTTCAATGGAAATTATCTTCAAAAGTTATTTTTTCACCACTGAACTTGATAGTATTTTCCAAAAATTTCTTGTTTATAATTATTTGCTGGGGACATCCACCATCCATGTACCATATATTTTTGTTGGCACTTCCATTGTTGTTCTAAAAATTAAATAGTAAAACGTTTAGATCCCAAATGTACTTGGATCCAGAATTTCTAGATAGTAAGATCATAGTAATCTTCATTTTCATAGAAAATCCTAATTTATGAAAACCTAAGGACTGGGTTCTATTCTAAAAATAAGGTTTATCCCAATTTCCTCCACATTGAAATCATTGAAAAAAGGAACACTTTGGGGAACAGAGTAGTTGGGATTGAAAACTAGTTTTAATGAGAATAACTAAATCCAGAACTATTACTAATAGGTGGAAGTTGTGAATAAATTTTTTGAAAACCTATTAATTTATATGAAATGATGTCAAATTTTTCATTTTGGAAAATATTTCATATTTTAGTCTGATCACTAAATTCTTATCCTTAGAGTCTTTAGTATTAGAATTTCAGTTGTTCTCCATAGCATTTTTCATATATAAAACTTTTTAAATATTCTTATAATATTTATCCAAATCAAAATTCAATTCCATATGGTTTTTTGGAACATTTTTAATATTCGGGATTTTTTAGTCTAGAATTCTTGAATGATCTCATTCTTGTTTTGTTAATATAGATATTTGGGAACATTATTTCTCAAGATTATTTTTTATCATACAATTTTCAATCTCAAGTAACATCTAAAACATAAATAATTATTCAAATGAAGGTATTGTATTATCTTTTATTGATGAAGATTCTTCATTCGAAGATTCATAATATTCTTCATTTGGAAAATTATCATTTAAAGAAATATTGGTTCATTATTCAGTAGTATTTACCTTATCCATGAGACATTAACCTTCAGTAGGTATTATAGCTATAAAACCAATAATATTATGTCTAGAAGATTCAATATCAGAAGATTCATCAAAAGAATCATCATAACTAGCACTCCATATGTTTCTATATTTTAGTACATTTTTTAACATCGAATTTTAGTATTTCATCCTGTTTCATCTTGTATGCTTATCTTTAATTTCCATCCTTTTGACTATAGGACATTCTGATTTTATATGTCATTCTCTCTTTCTTTCATACCAACATACTTCTTAATCTTTATTATCCTTTCATTCTTTATTATTCTACCAATATTGGAAATATTTCATTTCGATAATATTTTTCATTCTCAGATAAATATGGGAATGTTCAATATTAAAACGATCATTATCACTTGATTTTGATATTACAATATCTTTCTTGGATTATGTTCTGGTAACTCTTTCACGAGTATTGGATTTCATCTATTTTGATATAGTTGAAAAAGAAACATTACCATTACTATTCTTTTTCTTAATGATCTAAACATCCCTCTTCATTATATATTCATTCTAGAGAAGAGACCAAAATAACTCATCAAGAGTGATGTCTGAAATATTACTATTCTCATCTATTATTGTTCTTTTGGATTCACACTGATTGGGTATAATATCTAATGTCTTATCCAAAATAATCTCATCATCAAGTCCTTAAACACCCCAAGAGTGAAGGTTTGTGATAATAGTCATAAAAAATTGTTGAACTATGAAAACATGTTCTCCAAAAGGATACATAAACCATGATATTCACCACGAAGCATAAATTTTGTCATTTAAATGACATTGGATGTGCCAAAATGTGTAAATTATATTATCTTCTTTATTTTATTAGAATCATAACAAGAGTAAATATGGATATAGATATTCTAGGTCATAAAACATAATAATGTAATGTGTAACATACTATTAAGTTGATACTCTTGTTTTTTGGATTGGTTAATTCTATGATTTCTATGTCTGGAATCATGCAGTCTCTAAATAATATAAAAATTTTACCCACACTCGTATTTATAATAAAATTATACATCATAACTCCATAGTACTCAAAGTCATTTCCATCAATGATTTCAGTATGTTAGGATTTATATTCTGTATAGAACACACGTTCATTCCTGTCATTTTATAAGAAAATTAAAAATTTCTTTTCCAGATAATTGATTACCAGTAAATGTTTATAAATAATTATTGTTTTTTGAAAAGCATGAACAAGTAATATTTACACGAAAAATTCATCAAGAGAAAAATATATGCATGTATAAGTATTTTAGAGACTAGCCCTCATACCAATTTTACAATCTAGATATATATGTATATTTCTCAATTATTTGAGGGGGGTGAATTGTATGTTTTAAAAAAATATCTTTTTATCTTAATAAAATCTATGTTTAACAAATTTAAACAACATGGACTCATGAAACCTCTTAGTTATTAATAAAGAAAATAACTTACATAGGGTATGATAAGATTGATCTAATAAATAATCTTAAGGCATGTTTTTTTGGGAATGATCATTCCTCAATGCGTGTTGAATCTTATTTATTAGAGTATACAAGTATAAGAATGTATATGATATTCATTCTATTTTTCTCTAACAAAATGCATATTAATTCAAAATTGTAACAAACCATAACATATGAGAGAAATATGTTATCCCAAAGATAAGGGTATCCAATAACATTGTATAATGTTCCCTTGATTTATACAATCACAGAATTTTGTCTTATCCAAACAATATTCTTATTTTATATGATATCAGGGTCCAATTTCCAATAAAACTAACGTATCAATTTGGTGAAAATCTAATTCTATGGAACAGTAAGATTCTGATTTAGGTAAGGATCGGATTTTTACAAATGAAAAATAGGGATAGACTTGGTTTAATAAAACACTAGATATGTCAAGACCAAAAAATATTAATTTAAAAAACTACCTTGAGAGAATTTTTCTAGAGACATTTAATTTTACAAAAGAAAATGTGTTTCTGGTTTTGAAAAAAAAATGGAAAATTCATAAGGGAACTTATTGACCCAACAAGATCTTATAACTCGACATTTACAAGAATAACAGTGGATAATCAAATTTTTTATGAATCACATATACCACATGAAATACAATAATGTATGTAAGTGATGTCACTGTACAATTTTTCTCTCTTATATGGGAACCATGCTACTTTATGTGATTGGTTATCGTCCCCAAACGTTAATTCTATTGAAAAATATAAAAACCAATAATCATAATGAGTGTCCATTCTCAGATTGAGCTTCACAACAAAAACTATATCTCATGGTAATTATAGTACATCTTACTTATAAGTAGTTCAATAGAAGTAAAATGTTATCTCTCTATATTCTATGAGTCATAATAGCTTTATATCTTCCCTCCATGAATATAAATGTTTCCATATTTAGTTTTATTAAATTAGATATCCATTGAACACAAGATTTGTATGACAAAAAACGATTTTATATTTTCTTCAGCAATATAGTGTTTAAATTATTTTTGATAAACAATCGATCCTCCAAATGGTCAATCAAAATAACAAATAAGCTTTATAGAACATATTTAAAATGTTATTAGAAGTCTCTCTAAAAAATGGTATTTAGGATCATCATACTGAGTTACTCCTCAATATTATTTAAATATATGAATTTGAAAATTATGATCTCTAAATAATCCCCACACTTACTACACTCAACTCACATTCTTATATTGTATTCTCACTTATTTTTCTACATCTCTACCAAATTACACTGATTTGGTTCGTTATTAATTTATATAAAATTATGTTATTGTTATTTATATTGTTATATATTTACATTTCATTTTATTACTTCCATATTTCTCTTGGTGAGCTCTATTTCAGGGTATAATTTACACATTTTTACCTCATATTTATCTTCTCATTAACAATTAGATCAACAAAAAATTTATTTTAGTAGATATAATATTAAAATAAATTTAAATTCTTTTCCCATGATACTAAATTTTAATTATCTAATTTCAAAGTTGGTGTATCTCAATATAATTATTAGTTTAATTGGATAAAAGGTTCATCTTATATAAAATATTGTTTAAACCATATAACATTTTGTTTGTTCTTTCTCATGGAGTCCATAGTTCTCCTTCTATATTTTATTTAAATTCCTTGATTCTCTTCAGTTAAAAATAGTTCCACAACCCCAAATTATATATTATTCTCAATAAAATACCACAAATATAACTCACTTGTTCTTCGATGTTTTTTTAACATTGAGAACATTCATTTTTAGAAAATTTAATTCATTAAAAATGATAAATATTATATCTGGAATTTGTTTATACAATATAAAAACTAAACTCACTTATATTCAATATCATTGTTCTGGAATAACATCTCATTATGACATATTTCACATAGAGCACAGTTCTTGCATCATCAATGATAATTTTTAGATTTAGTAAATCTAGCGTACAAATAAAACATTAATCGATTTTGAGGACATTTATCCAGTAATTTTATATTCAATATCTAAGTCCAACTGATTAAAATAATTTTTTTGTGACACTTGAAATATTAATGATAAAATTAATCAAATACTCTTTTAACATGCAATATTTTCATGAATTTTTCTCAATAACAATATTTTTAAAAATATAATCAATTTAAAATCTTGATTTATTTTTGTTGATCACATCATATATCGTATAATTCATAAAACAACAAATCATGCATGTATAATGTACCTTTGATTGATCTAGTTGTTTTAAACATATCATAACAGCATGAGAATCTTCCCATTTGATTTCCTCATCAGAACATAAATTTTTGATTATATAATATTTTTATATATATCATAATTATATGATTATCATTATTTTATGTGGAATCTTACATTGAATATATATATTATATATTACCATTGGATTTGGTAATTGTTTTTATGATGATGAATATTATCATTATGATGATTTAAACATATCCATCATATTTCCTACACATGGAAATTATCATCACATAGGGGAGTGGATTTTTCAATGAAATATGAAGATTAAACATATTAGTCTTATACACATGATAAATCAACTAAATTCACTCAAGCACTCTAGATTAAAAAAAATCTAGTGATCTTAATACTAACATAGAAATGGATTAAATTAACATAGACCATATTCTTCCGGAAATGTCTTAATTCAATGATGAATTATCCTAATGATGACATGTAATAATTCCCTTGAATATATTTTTAATCCATATTATGTTATATTAAATCAAGATTACATAAAAACTAACTTTTATATTCTTACTCACCTCGATAATGGAATTCTAAACATCATGAAGAGTAAACTGAACACTCTAAATTGACATAAAATCCTACTAATTACTCTAGACCACATTAAAATAGACAGAAATTAATTATAGGAATTATTAGAATAGATCAAATCTTTTTCAAGTCAATATAGAAGATTTTTACAAAATGTAAATACTCATCTATATGTACCCCACATTATATCATTAATTTTTTTAATATCCTCAAAAAATACCATCAAATTTTACCATAATCCATGTAATTTTCATCATTGTAAAAAATAACATTCAATATAGATAATATCTTGATTTATTATTCACAGATTTATTTATATGTTCATACATTTTACTATAGATATTAAGGATTTATCCAATTATACATATCTATAACTATTCCATTCTATCATAGACATAATATCAATAATTGCATTATCAATTTTTATTGTATATTATTATGTTCGAACATAAATAGAAGGAAATACAATTTTATCCCTAATAAACTTATCCATTCAAATATTCCTTAAATCATGACTTCCCCTTTTCAAATAAAAGTTTATCAAGATCCATTACTAATCACAAATAATGAATTGGAAACAATTTTATCTTCAATGGATTGATACTTCTACCATCCATCACTAAAAACCCTATATTATATTGACATAATAATTTTACATTGTAACACTCCCACCCCAGATTCTTAGTGCTGGGTTATTATTTTATCACATTAACAAGATTAAAAGGAATCAAATGATGAATGGTTGGATAGTTTTTTAGGTTTCGGAATATGGATTAAACACATGAAATTTACATTACAATTGAAACTATGAAATACTACATAGAAAATCTTTTATGAAATCCTTTATTAATCCATCCAAACCATACATATAGGTCATAATACCCATCTTGGCATCATTTAAAACCTAAATATTATGAATGTGGTGAGCTCAAATGCCTAGTAAGGGAATGTATACAATTAATTATATTATGAGTAAATTATATTAATCTTCATGTCAAGGTGTATAAATAAAACATAATAATTTTAAATATAATCTTGAGAATCATATGGAAATAAAAAATCCATATAAAATAATAAAATGATCTATGAAACAAAACCATGGATACTTTACTTGTCCAATAATCATATGTAATATCAGTAACTTATCTCATAATGAGGGAATGCATCATGGTAGACATTATAAACATTCTATCGAGGATTTATACAAGACACCAAACAGAAATGGGCCAGAAAAAGCCAATACCAAAACTATTTTTATCTTGTGGCATAATAATGACTTGATGGTCTATAGAGGGCCCCTCCCATAACATTCTATATTCTATTAATCTATCATATATATATATATATATATAAACAACATAAAAATAAATATTGATAATCTTGCATATGAAATGTGAATATTTTAACCATAAACCCTAAATAGTTTAAAAATAAAACACCCACAATCAAAATTATCATAATCCATTCAATAAAATAGTATATATATTATTTCATAAGATAAACAACTCAATAAATAATAAGACTCAACAAAATGATGTTGACATAGAGTAAAATACATTAAAGAATTTGAGTTAAATATCTTGAAAAAAATATATGTTTACATTAAAATCATTTATTTTAAATCAACACATTTTTAAAAGAAAAAAAATTTATTTAAGATAAAATTTTAAACATGTAAAATTTCATACAAATAAAGGGTTAATGATAGAAAAAATAATATCATTTTGTATAAGTTAAAAATAAATACACTAACAGTATTTTTGTCAAAAATGCCCTAAAGTTCCTCAATTTGTCAAAAGAAAAAAGAGTTATTCCAATACATTTTAGAATTATTTGAATAAGGGAAAATGAATTCAGACATTTGTAGGATAATAGAAATATTATTTTGGAAAATTTTCTTTTATGAATCATATACGTAAATTCAAAATATTCCCCAGTAGATACTTACTTATAATCAATCATGAATAACATTGAGTATGTGAAATTGACCCTCACCTTGTACGATCCTTTAGTTGAATGTGATTTTTCCTCCTATATAATGGATTAATATTTTTTATTAATGAATACTATAAACATTTCTATATTTATGATATCTTATATGATATTATTAACTCATTTTGTTAATAATATTCCATTATTACTCTTATTTCCTGTGTTATGTGTTTCATTCTCCTATGCATGCTTGGTCTTGTAAGTCATATTTCATATCCATAGGTTATATATATTATTAACATGAATATTATAATTATTTTCATAGATATATATATATATATTTTATTCACTCATTATATGTTGTTTTGCAATTATTTATAAATGTTTTATGTGGAAAACAAATCTCTTCGTGTCGTTGAGACAATAGGACGTATATACACAGAGGAAATGATATCATTCAATTAAATGTCAAAGGGTACATAATTGAATGGTATTTTAATTAAAAACATATAATATTATATTTATTATATATATCTAAAACATACATCATTATAACCATACATATAATGTGGTGATGAAAAATAGATTTCAACACAATGTTGATATGGTAGGTTGTACACACCCATGTGTGGTGATTCCATTCTTCACAATGTGGATAAAAGCTTAAATATGGTTGTACCATATTCATAATAACATCTAATAATATATATTATATTATATTTCTTACTTTATTTGTAAGAAACACAAATATATGAAGTAGAAGAATAATTAATCATAAAGGAGTTGGTAAAGATGATTAAATTTTCTTTTGCGAACCTCCATTTGGTATCCTCTTATGGAAAATAGGGGTGGGATTTTTCAATGAAAAGAACCCTTATAGCATAGAAAATAATGTTTGGAGGAGAAATAAATATGTTTTGGTTAAAATATAAGGATCAATTTTCTATGAGGATGTGAGCGAGGAGGCTCCTTTTATAAGATATGGGAGTTGAACTTTAAGGAAATCTGAAAAATATTAAACTAATATAAATAGATTTATGATTTCAAATAGATCTAAATGGATTTATTTAAAATCTAATAGGATTATGGGTCAAAATTTTATCAAACAATAATTTTTATATATGTTTATGTAACAATTTTCCCTTTTTCTTTTTTTGCAATAAACCATAGTAAAACCCATTAACACCTTCCATAAAAACTTGTATTTTTTACTCATTAGGGATAATATACTTACTAAAAAATAACTCCAAATGGACTATTTATGACATATTTAATCTTATTCTAGTCATATTTATTAATTTCACAATTTAATGATTTTCATATCATTTTAAAAAATATTAATTCTTTTCAAGTATCACTTATGAAAATTTTGATACTATTTATTACTTTTATTTTTAGAAATACAACATAAATATTATACTATAAATAAAAAATATGGAATAGATCACTAATATTTCTTATAAATATATAAAATTCGTGAATGTAATTAATTTTGTCAAATTATATCCTTTTAAACATTGTTAGAATGTTTTATTTTATAATCTTATTAATTAATCTATTAATGCGTCATCATTAGACTAGCCTTTAAATAAATTAATAATTGTCTAAAAAATGAAAATAAATTATCACGATGAATATAAATATTAAATTTTTAAAATTAAAATTAAAATTAAAATTTATTTTCATTATATTCTTATATTAAAAATTATAAATTTATTAAACATACGTGTATCAAAATTTTAACTCCTCCTTTAATAAAATATTATTAATATAATATTCTCAGAAAATTGTCTTATAAATAGCTAGATATTTTTCCTAAGGTTTATTTTTACCAAGAATAACTATTAAAATTAAATAAAGACCCGTTTTGGGTAATTTTATAATATTATTCAATAATTTTTACCATTAATTAAAAATTTACCCCAAGATATGGTAATTAAAATATTACTAAATATTAATACTCATATGACTTATAAAATAATTCTATTTAAATAATTTAGACCCACTAATTCTAAATATGGAATACATTTTTTAAAATTCAAAGTAGTGAATTTTATTAATTAATTAAAAATTAATTTCATTGATAGGGTATAAAAACAAGATATTAAAGCGTTAACATGCAAAAGATTAAAAAATATATTTATAAATTCAATATAATCTTGATGTCAATGAACTAAAATAGACTAAATGATAAAAAAAATATTTTTAAACATTAGAACCATTCAATAATATAATATGAAACTATAAATTATTTCTATGAAAAATGTTGTTCTCAATTAAAATTTTGTATTTTTCACTATTAATCAAAACATGATACTTATCCAAAATATACAAAACAAATTACCAAATTAAATTCTTATATTTAACATTAAAATATGATGTTTATTTTCTGAATTATAATCTATAAAAGTGTCAAAAAAAATATTTTTGATATACATTCTCAATTAAAAGGTGGTAAAACTACCATTAGTGAAATTTAAGGCTTTATGCATAACATTGGGTGTGTTTATATCTGATAAATTTATAATCTATTGGATGAATATAAAAAATATTTTAAAGAATATTTGGAATTTATATTTTATATAGAAAAATTAATAATTTTATTGAATTTTATTTATCAAAACAAAATGCATTTGAGATTATATGAATAAAAATATTTCCTTTATATTAAAATAGTCTATATTTTCACTTATAATTTATTAGTAAAGAGTGAAATTATCTTATAAATAATGTGTAAAATCTATTTTTCTAATATAGTTAATCATATTCACAAGATTCAACTTTATGAAGAGTGTTAAAATAATAATTTTCAATCATATTTCTTTGTTCAGTTAAGCTGATCATTTTTTGGAATATAAACTATTGAGGAAATCGAATTTCAAAGTATACATTTTGTATAACTAATGGGGGATTACATTCTCCCCTCATTCAATAATTTATGTCCTCTAAATTTCTTAATTTTGTATCACTAACTATTTATTTACTATTCTAAATCTTTTTAATGAAATTCCAAATAAAAAAATGTTTATTTAAATATTAAAATAAAACTAAACAAAGATAAGTATGATGAAGACCAGATATAACACACACAAGGGTTCTATGCATGAAAATATGGACATGGAAGTCAAATATGACCATCATGTTATGATAGAGGGTGATATTAAACACATTCTTGAGAATGTTAACAATCACAATGCTATAAATATATGATGATCTAAGGGAAAATTTGATTCATTGATAAAGATGGTACCACGAATAGTTTTTTGGTTTCAAGATATTTTCCATATAGTTGAATAATTTATTTACTTCGTTGAATCACAGCATAAGAAAACATACTTACCAGAAAAAAATTTCATGTCATAAGCTTATTGACATCTATTGGTTGTGATTTGATTTATTTTTTACTTCTTCACGTACACCTAGAAATGAATCTTCAAGATTATGTTTTCATTCTTGAAGAACTTGTATGTATCATAAGATCCACAATACATTCTTTTGGCCTTGAAATGTTATCTAAACCGAAATGGTTATCCAATGTTATCCGATATGATAAATCATTCTTTAACTACAAGAACTAATATCCAATGTAAAAAATCAATCCATTCCATCCTTAATAATCATCCACAATACATCTGTTCAAATTCCCAGCCTAATAAAATATATGGAATATCACTAAATTTCCAAAATCAACCTAAAATCTCATTTTCCTAGAAACATATTGAGTATATGTATTTCATATATGAAATACATGAATACATTTATTAGTACAATATTTTAATGAAAAAATGAAATATTAAAAATCCATGAAAAATAATATTGTCGTAAAATTATTATATATATCAATATCCATATTACGAGAATATTACTACATAAATCATGAATCCAAAAAAATACATTTATTATTCAAATTTGACAATAGTAACATCAAAAGATTGACCTTCATCTCATTTGATTTACTAATATATGTTTACATGATTCATGTGACATTCGTTTTTGTAGTTCCTCATGACCATATAGTTGAAACCGTGAACATTGACAACAATTTCCATTACCATACAATCAGGAGCCTGGTGACCTCGCTCTCTACACCAGTAACAAACACCCTTTTTCTTTAAGCATTTACCTTAGTGTTTCTTCCCACAATTAGAACATTTGGGGAAATAATTCTTTCCCATTTTTCTTTATACACCTCTTAGTCCACTATTTTCTTCATATCAAACATCCCCTTATAGGCATAACACATAGAAAATTATTTCTCTATCTTAAAAGAACTTGAGACTATATCTTATTTTGATCATAAATTCTGGAAGACTAATTCCTTTTAATTGAATGAATTTAACCCCTCAAAAAAAGATCAATATTACCCCTTAGGATAAAAATGTAGCCCATATCCTACTTTGATAAACTTTAAAAGTTGGGTTCATATTGGGAAACATTTTCATACTCTATTTGCATCAAACACTGAAATTACTAATCCACATCACCTCTCTATTCACGAGGAAAATTTTTTTCTATGAAAAGTATCTCAAAAGATATTAATTCCCTATTTTATATTTCTTATTCCACATAAGTGTTTTTAATCAACAACCACCCATGATCCAAATCCCATGAAATTTTATAAACTACCAGGAAAAAATTCTCTATTTCCTTACTTATAAAAGTGAGACATATTTGTTTCTAAGAAACATATCCATTACTCACCCTCAAATGGATTTATAGATCCATTAAATGTTTGAGGTTGTTGTATCATGATTTATTCTGGCATTTTTCCTCCATTTTGTGGGGTAGTATATACCTTAAGGGAATGTTTATTATTACCAACATATGCCAGTTGATCTGGTATATTTATAATCCATTCTATTTACTTTAATCTCCAACTCCAGCATCATTATATTTCATAGGACGTAAACACCTACATTGATAACATGAATTGATACAATTTTTATTCCTTCCAGTATTATCTATTAATAGAAAATGGAATAAAATATATTATGTTTAGAATAATAATTCATAATATTGAAATAGTGAAACACTAAACATAATTTTAAAACATTATGTATAATTAATCTTGTAATTATCAAAAAAAATTATTTGGGTACATTTTTAATTTAAAATATTTCATAATGGTTTGAAATTAATATTTTGGTTGTCCTAAGAATAACCTCGAGAGTTTCAATCCATCTGTGTAGTAAGGGCCATTGTCGGGTACCTAAATACACCATGTAGGGCCCAATGCACCTTTTCGGAATTGTTACTGCTAGGAACTACAGTTCTAGAAACACATCCACATTTAGTATCTAGAATAGAATGTATTGGTAGGAAGACACACATAATATCTAACTTACCCCAATTCTAGGAGGTTATTATTTAATTGTACTAAAAGACTATATTCGGGTTATGTTCCATAATATCTTACTTCTAAATCTTGTGTTCATGGTTCCGATTAAACATCCTTTGTTATAAACTAAAATGCACCAAACCCAGAAGCCCATAGTTGGGTCACTATTTTTTTAAATTAACATGACTAAAAATAATCAAATTCTAAAGGACCAATAAATTTACAAATTTTGGAAATCTAGGTTTCAAACATGATACTTATATTAAAATTAAAACAATAAAATTCTACAAATAAAATACCTTGATAATTCCATTATTAATCTATACTAACCCATCATATCGTTCATAATAAACAACTTCAAATCATTGGAATGAACCATAAGAAATGGGTGAGCTTAGATTTTCTATAATATTACGCGTATAATAGAAGATATTATATATATATATATGTTCACAATCTTTATGGGTTGTTATATAACTAAAACACAATCCCGTGGAACCTAATCAGGAGGATAAAGTAGAAATAATTGATAAAATCATATAAAATACTCAAATTTGATAAAAAAAATACCTTGGTTGTTTGATTAGTCTAATAATCACATGGAATATCAATAACTAATATCATAATGAGGGAATGAAAAATTCAAGACATTACAAACATACCTTCGAGGCTACTGTTAAGAAACCATTCATAAATAGGTAAGGCAAAGGATATTACCCAATATAGCTTTCCTCATGAGATTTATTGATGCATTAAGGGTCTATATCAGGCCCCTCGCATAACATATTTTATCGTATTTATTTCTTATATGTAGATATAAACTATAAAAAAAAATTTATCGAAAAACATGCATATAAAATGTGAATAAAAGAACAATATTCCATGAATTTTTTTAAAATTACGCATCAACTATCAAACATATCACAAACCCTTAAATAAAATAATGTTTATTGTATCATAAGAGACTAACCTCAATGAAACATAATATTCTCAAAATTATTTTTACATAGGTGAAATTGATCTAATAATATCCTTATAAATATTTTTAAAATGCCACCCTTTTACTTTGAAATCACTTATTTCAAAGCTACACATTTATAAAATAAAATTATATTACTTAAAAAAGATAATTGGTAAATTATAAATGAAGATTCAAAACATAAAGGATTCATAATAGAGGTAATAGATCCTCATGTCGTTTAAGATAACAACAAAAATTCTTTACATATTTTTATCAAAAACTCTAACAATTACATCATATTGGAAACTTAAAAAATATTTAATTAAAATTATTTTATAAAAGGTAGAGAATTGATAAATCATATAAAAATTGGCTGGATAATAGTTAAAAAATTGAAAATTATTTTCATGAAACATGGATATGGATGATAAATATTTCACTACATCTATTACATATAAACAATCCCAAGTAACAAAGAGATTGTGAAATTTTCCCTTACATTATAGTTGGAATTTTTTTAGGGTGTAATATCCTCTTGTATAATGGTCAAAAAAATGCTATCAATTAATACCAAAATCATTTCTATATTTATTATATCATATATAATCTTCTTATAATTTTGTGTCAATAATATTCCATTATTACTCTTATTTTGGGTGTCTAGGGATTCGTTTTACGATGCATGTTTTTTCACGTGAGTCATGTTTCTTATGAATAGGATATATATATATATATTATAAACAATGATATTATGTTAATATATATTATGATGACACATTGTATATATCTTTATAACCTTTCTTAAATGGTTTATCTATAAAATGAATCTTATCTAATTGTGAAAATGGTAGGGGGTACAAACGCACGACCAATGATATCATTCCCCAAATGGTTAGATGGTAATTAATTGAATGATATTGTAATTATAAATAAAAAATAAAATATCTTATTTATTATTTATATCCATCATATACATCATTATAACCATAAAAAATTTAGCTATGAAAAATATATTACACCATAATATGGAGATAGTAGGTCTTACGTACACACAGAGGGGTATTTAATATTTCATAAGGTGGATAATAGGTTCAATATGGTTGTAACATATTAATAATAACTTTTAAGAATATATATGATACTAGAGTTATTACATTATAATTGAAAAAACACACAAAGCGAATTTTTAAGAAGAAATAATCTTAAAGGAGTCGGTAAAGATGATTACTAATTCTATAGAGAATATTATATGGATCTTATCTTAGGGATAGTATGAGTTTTCTTTTTAGAATACCAAGATAACCAGAAACTATCTATGAATGTTTATAGGTTAAATTTGAATTTTTTTGTTGATCTATACGGCTAAATGTGGTTTGTTGAAGTGAGGGTGGATGTTCCTTATTATAAGAGAGGGGAGAAAATTTAAGAAACACCCAAATTTTTAAAGTAATAGAAATTTATTTTCGAATTAAAATAGATCCTCAATGAGTTATTTACAATATAACATGACTATGGTTGTATATCCATAAATAAAATTATATTTATTATTGTTTTGGTGCCAATATTAATATTTTTTTTGGAATTAACCTTTAGTTAATCCCTTTTTCCTCTTACTGTTACAATATGTATTTTTATAGTTCATGGTTAATATAGTGAAAATAAAATATCAAAACAACCAAAAATTTATGACACAATTAAACATATTATAGTACGTTCTAAACATTAATTAATGAATTTGATATAATTTAATATAAAATTATTTAGTTTAAATTATCATTTATATCGATTTTGATACAATTCAGTTTTTGTATACTGAAAAATACCCTAAAAATATGATATTTTAGAATAAAACAAATAATATAAAACGAAAATGTCATATATATCTATATAATTCCTTTATTCCATTTATTATTTCAATTTATATTTATTTAAATATTTTTAATACCATTTATTTGATATTTCTTTTAATTAAACTATTGCTACATCATCATTATACAAGCCATTAATAAAAATATTTCTTCTATATATTTTAAAATAAATTATCATGATTAATATAAATTTAATTTTTTTCCAAATTATTATTTATATAAGAAATTATATTATGTCTAACACTATATTAAAATTTTCATAGTGATTAAAAATTTAATGACATTTTTATCTTTTCATTAAATAAAATATAATAAATGTAATATTCACATACAATTGTTTTAAAAGGGTTATAATTTATTTCCATGTTTTATTTCGGACAATAAAACACTCATACAATTAAACGAGGACATTTTTTAGTATTATTTACAAATATCGTTATATTATTTACATTTAATTACCTATGATACCCTAAACCATGATAATTAATATATTACCAAATTTTAATATTAATATGCGAACCAATAAAAGAAACATATTTAAATATTTATTATAGTCATATTAAAAATATTTCATCGATATTTAAAAATGTTAAACACCAAATTTGAATTAATTATTTTCATAGTTATCCTAATAAAGATGTGCGAAGGTCGGTTATTAAAGTTTAATCATGTAAAAGATTGAAATGATTTTATATCTAAATTCAATGTAAAATTGATTCCATTGACATCAAATGGAATAAATGATAAAAAAATAATCTTGTCATAAATTAAAACCACTCAATAATATAATTTAACGATATAAATTATTTCAATGAGAAGATTTATTTTCAATTAAAATTTAGTATTTTCTACTAATCATCAAAACATGAAACTTATCCCAAATATAACAAAAAAATTAAAGGATGTAAATATTTGTATTTGTATTTAAAATTTGAAGTAATTTTTCTCAAATAATATATATAAAAGTGTCCAAAATATGATTTAAAATAGGATCCCCCATTATATGGTGTAAATTGTTTTTAGAGAAATATTAATTTTTATGCATAAAATAGGGTTTCTTCATATATTATTCATAAAAAAGTTGTGGTATAAATATAGAATATAATTTATTGATATATAATATATATATTTAATTGAAATCAGTTAATAATTATAATTAATTTAATTTATTAAAACAATTTTTTTTAAGAAATTAATGTTAAAAAAACCTCTTTTATATTCAGGTGGTTTATTTTTCTTGTTTATATTTAATTGGAAACAAATTAATTATCTTACATAAATACATAAAGAATATTTTATATTTTATTTAATTATATTCAAAATATCTAACTTAATTGATAGTGTTAATGTAGAAATATTTAACTCTATATCTTGGTTCATTTAAACCATGTTGTTCATGTAATGTTAGCTATCAAATGAAATTAAATTTTAAAATATAGATACCATAAAGATCATACAGTTTATTAAAATTAATAAAAAGAAGACCCTCTTCTCAAATGCATTTGGTTATATAAAACAATTAATTTTAAATCTACGTTAATATTCCTATATTTAAATCATAACACTATTAGTAAAGGTGGTGACAATGTATCATAGAATAGTTCCATGGAATAAATCATGCATGGCCCCGACAAGATTAACTCTTAATATATATTAATTTTGATACATTTAATCCCATTAACCTCATAATACATGTGATAATTATCACTACTAAATTAGTGGATCTCATTGATAATCTCATTTCACATCTACAACTTAATCAAATAATTAGCTGATGCCAATCCAGGTGTATAAATTTATAGGTAAATATCATCTACCACCCCGAAGAGATATGGAAAGTGAATAAATGATCCTATTGTAAACCATGTATAATATGATGGATCCCATTTATTATTAGACTAATATAAAAAATATGAAATCTATTACCAATAAAAAAATCCATATTTTTCCATTGAACAAATATATTAGGGATTACATGAACCTAAAACAAGAGGTTATACGTTATATATTGATTGATAACCTCAAACGGAATAGTGTTGTCTAAATTATCCATAGTTTAGTAACATCATAGTGAAATTAATATTCATTTAATAAAACCTTCAAATATTAATTCCATTAGTCCTATGCTTCTATAAAAATAATTTATTTCTAAATAAATTTATTAGTGTTATAAAAGGTACCTTCCCCTAAATTATATAATAACATAAGATCTTGACAACCACAAAACACAATACTGTGAATAATTGGAAACATTTTCATAGTCACGAGACAATAGAAATTCAAAGGGGATATTTACCAAAATAAATATTTTTCAAACTTCTATGTCATTTTTATGACATAATATTTCATCTATCACTATGTAGCCTAAATAATAAAATTATAAAAAAATATTGAAGTCCAACCCTGATTGATATGAAACATTATTATAATGTATTTCTATTTTATGAAACATTACATCCCATGAATTTTTATTGAGATCATTGAATTTTATATGTTTGGATTCTTAATCAGATTTATGTCATCATAATCTGAAAAAGAAAAATTTAATTTTAGAACAAAATTTATTCATTAGTATTGAGTAATAATGATCCATGAAATTTGTTATGTGAGCCCATTTTGAGGTGAAAAATAGTATAATTACTATCATGTGTAATAAAAATTAAATAATGACCAACATATCATTGTAGTGAGATAATCTCAAATTTAATTAGGTAAATATTAAACAATTACACAATTATGGTTAATATATAATTATTTTACCTAAGTTTAAATCTATATATATCATATACATTGCACTTATTAAAGAAGAAAATCAAAGAGAATGGAAATGAAAATTAAATTTAATTGAAAATTCTTACTTAAAATTATTTTAAATGATTGAAAAAAATTGTTAAAAAGTGATTGGAGAAATAAAAATAAAAATAATGGAATATAAAGATATTAACAGAATAAGTTTTGAAAGGAGAAATAATTTATAGATGAATATACAAGAGGAAAAAGGGAATATAAAAAAAAGTTCAACTAGAAAATATATAAAAAATCCTTTTCATAAGAATGTAAACTATGCGACACAATAATTAAAAAAATGATACTGAATACAGAATTGTGTTGTGGGTGATAAATTTTATTCGGGAAATCAAATTCCACATAATAAATTAATTTATGGTACCACAATAGAGTTTTATGACACCATAATAGTTTCTTATAAGGATGACATATTCAATTCATATGGCACTAAACTAGTACAGTGACTCCTTATGACATTTTATTTCCATCTGGAAAAGGTGAATGACATCATTTTTTTCTTTTAGTATTAAAACTACACTATCCATATATCTTGATACATATCATGATTTTTATATATATAAAAACTTTATACATATGATTATTTTAGAGAAATATAGTGAAAATTCTTGGATCTAGGGAAATTTGAAATGATCCCCATGATACAATTTTAAATAATGAAATTTTATTTTCCTATAGAATTAAATCCATTAAAAAGATAATTTAATCTTATATTTCATTATTAGAAGAATTTCACATATTATATTGGATTGAAATTGTACATTAATTTATCCCATGGTTTGAATATGTGTCAGGCGAGTTAATTTTTACAATGTATATATTTAAATACACTATAAATTCTTTTACTTATTTAATTTACACATCTATTGTTTCTGTGTTGATATTTTTGGATTCTCTAAATAAATAATGAAATTTATCTAATGAAAATGCTTTGTATATTAAATTTTTATTTTAAAAAATAGAATTTTTAAAAACATTATAATTAACAATATTATCCATTTTCAATTTTTATACTTTTTTCCAAACAATGAAATTTTCTGGAATAAATTCTGTAGATTAAAATATAATTTCTCCAATTTTTTTGGTTTTTATAAATTTTTAATCAATTTACATAGTTTTTTTCAATTAATTAAATTTATAAAATTTGTTAATATTTTATACAGTATAATATAATACCACATTAACTATAGAGATTTTTTTATCCACAATCATATTACTAAAGCTACATTGAATGAACTTATTTACGTACTTATATTTACTTGATATTTTTCATCCTTTTAATGTAATATCTATTTTACATTTTTAATGTTTTCTAGTTCATTTCTAGATGAAACAAAATGTATCTTTTGAATCAAATAAAATTTAATATATTCAATCCTATATATTAAAAACCCTCTATCCAATGAAATAAATTGTCTACATTAGTCATCAAATCATCAATAAATTATATATGACTTATAATTTCTATACTGTAATCCTTAATATTAACCATAATTTGTTCAAACTAATGGACTCTTAATAAATAAAATACATTATATGGTATTAAATTTATCCATGAACTGATATCACATATAGATTTCATAATTAATAAATCTATATTCTCTTAAGTTATGATTAACTACCATGATCCAATAGCTTCGGTTGATATTTTATCTTAAATATTGAAGACAATTCTCCATTTAATAAAAATATCCCAAATTCATTTTTTTTCATTTTTTTATTTGGTAATTTTATAGAAAATAATTCACATAATGGAATCAATAAAAAATCATAAAAAGTATTATTTTAATTCAAAAATGTTAAAAAAACATTCAATAATTTTTAAAATGTATTATTAAACATGTATTGTTATAAAAATACATGAAATGGATAAAAAGTTACATATAAATTGGTTTCCATATTATTTTCCATCATCACCTCCCTCTCAAAGGATTTATATTTTTTATCCTACCATATCTTATTTCTCCATTTCAATTTTTTAAGAAAATTATTATATTTAAATATATTCCTAACCAATAACATCTTTTTCAAGATCATTTACATATTTCTAGAGAAATGTCACTCACTTACTCTTTAAATATTATTCTGATTTCCTTGGAATTTCACATTTTTTTCATTATATAATTTGATATAAAAATTTTCAAAATATAATTTCAAAAATCATGATAAATTCATATTGATTGGTTTAGAATAAAATGAAACAAAACCAATATTATTATTTTATATTTTCTAGTTCTAGAATAAAATAATCACTTAATTTTTTTACATAACAATCTAGCAATATATTATAAATTCAGGATGATTTTTTGGGATAAAATATTTTTCATTAAATTTTTTGAAAGTGAAATTTTTTTTCTACACGCAAAAAAAATTATATATTAATCTCACAATTAACAAAATAGGATAATTGATTATATAAAAATAGAATTTTTAAAATTGAAATATATAAGTAATACAAGGCAATTTTTATTTCCATTCATGACTATTAGAGTTCACATATTCATTTTCTAATGAAAATATTTCTGAACTGCAACAAGTTGAATTTTTTAGCCATAATGAAATAATTTTTTAAATGATTCTATCTACATGAATCTCTAAAAGAATAAAATATATTCTTTATTAGAAATTTATATAATTATAACATAAAAAATGTGGTAAATAAATTATGTAATATATAAATATAATTAAATATTTATATATATTTGAACAAAATAAAATAAAATATTCTCTAAACATAAAACACAAGTATTATTTCTAAAAATATAATAGAATAAACCCTTATTAATAAAATTTAATGTAATTAATTGGATATTTTTAAATGTTTTATATATCGATGAATATATCCAAATTTTGATGAATATTTAATATACCAAAGAAATATTTATAATAAAATACTTGCCTTCACAAAATGTCTTACTTTTATTTTAATTTAAAAATTAATTTTTTTTCATTGTTAATTAGATAGAATTATCATAATTTGTTGATTTAACATGTTCATAATAATTGTTTTTTTGTTATTTCTGATTAAAAAATAGAACAATATTAAGGTGAATTGTGTAATGTATAGTTTTTATGAATGACATGATTTTTATTATATTAATAATATACATGTATGAAATAGAAATTAAAGAAAATGTTGATATGATAAAATATTTATTTTATAATTTAATTTATATATTTATAAATGTCAGCATTAGTATATTATCCAATATTTTACTCTTCAGAATATATTATAAATTTTATAAATAACATTGTATATTTAGTATTTTGTAATTAAAATTTATCACAATTAAAAATATAATTTAAATAATTATTCAAATATATGACTCAATAATTGGATAATATATACAAATGAAAATTTTACTTTTGGGCATAACAAGGAAATTAATTAAAAATAACTAGTTACAGTTGTGAAAACAAAATGGTAAAAATGAGTAACCTAATAGGTATTTGAAAAAACATGTCAAAATATGTTTTAATTGATTTTAGAGGTGTTTTTAGAAATTATATTCATTATAATATATTATTTATCAATTTAAGATCCACTTTTCTAGAGTACGGATTCCCATTATTGATTACCTTTTGATATATAAAAGAATGGAACTATTTTTCACCAATAAAATGGGAAATCATATTTCCATTTATTTTTTCACCAAAAATGTTTATTTTAACCTTATGATCTACACAATACTCTCCTAAAAAGTCCAAGAAAAATAAATGATGTTTTTGTCCTCAAAATACCTTCCCCAATGTTTTATTCCCCATCACAATGGAGAGAATCTAGTAAGTGATGAGTAATTTTTTAACATCTAGTTATCGTTGCTGTTTTATTATGTAAAAAAATTAGTCTAAAAAATTAATTTCACAATTTTAAAATTAAAAAAATATGTAAAAATATTATACTTGTATTTTTTATAATCACATTACAAACAGTAACCACCCTCTTATATTATGTTAAATAAATATAAAACATCCAAAATGTGATTCACGGACCACCGACTCAATAAATAAACCTATTTTGTTTTTCATATCATCCTAAAATTGATTGTTTTAGTTTATACTGGATGAGCATATATAATATATATATGTAAAATAAATATCAGTTATATTATTCTTTTTAGAGTACATTAAATGTAATGATCATTATTCAGTATCATAATAATATTGGTAAATAACGAAAAACCATTTCATCCACATTTTCTTTTTTAGGGAATGTGTCTAAAAATCCAATGTAATGGTACTACAAAAATATATTTCTTATAACGAATTAATCATCATTACCTTAATGGGTTTTACATGATGAAGGTTAAAGGAAAAAGATGATCAACAATAGTTTTATGAACCGAATTCAAAACGATCTACATTATTAACCACCAATGTGGAAAAGTTAATATAAAAAACAAAAAATGAAGAGAATTAATATAATTTAAAAGAATAAATTGATATTTTCCATCACGCTGAACTTTTAGCCTATAACTGATTTTTATAATATTATATTTCTAAATGATACAGTGTATCACATCTCTAAGGACCGAATAGCTTATTTGTTTTGGAAAATTTGTCACATGAATGATTCGACCATTATAAATAAATAAAAAATAAAAAAAATAGTTATTCAATTGATAAATCCATTATTTATCTAGCACATCTCTTCAGTTTAGTCCTTTTATATATCTGGGCATCCATAATTGAAATTAAAAAAAAGGATGGGTGAGTTTTGATGATTTTTTAGGGTAAGCGTACAATGGAAAATAAGTGTAAATATCGAATAATAAATATGGCATGGTAAAATAAATGAATCAAATACGATTTAATGAACTGGTCAACATTAATATTGATGGAATAAATTGTAATCAAATTATTCCACATAAATAATAACATGAGTTTCTAATGTGGCCATAGATATTATAAATAATAAATTAATTACATGTTTCAAAAATTATTATGGAATTCATAACATTAAACATATAAACTATCGTGATCTATTGTCATGATAGTTACTTTCAAGATGTATCCTCAAGAGAGTTTAAGTATGTGTGTAGAAACTATCCCATTTGCCAATTTATTCATCTCTTGAGAATACCTATGATTCCTGTAGATTTTCAATATATTATCCCCACCCATTCATTCATTTCTAATGTATTTAATATATTTCTAATTATCAATATAATTCATGAATCAATATCATTTGTTATCAGATATCCATATTGACTGAAATATAAATATTTTATATTATATCCATAGTTACTAAAATCTTGTTCAAAGAAAAAAGAATGTATAAAATTATTTACAACATAGGCAATAATCAAATCCATGATACAATAAATATAGATATTTTAAAGAAATAGTATTTTCAATGAATGATGAAAAGAAATAAAAAGGTCAATATATACACCATTGAAATGAAATTTTGTTCATAATATTAAAATATACCTCAATGTGGTTTAATTGAAACAAAATCACAAACTATGATGATATCATTAATAAAATGTGTAGATTTTGTTTATCCACTATATATCTAATAAAAACTTTTGGAAATATTCCATGGTACAATAAAATCTCATTTCACTTCAAACCACGGAATGATATAATATGTGGAATATATGTTTCACACCAAGAGTGAAATTGAGTTATGAAATATCCTACGAAATATGTATGTAACATCCTGACCCATGTGCCGCACCCCCATTCATAGAGGCGTTTAGCTACATAACCTTAGGTTTGCCTTCCCAAAAGCATGTGGCCACTAACTAGAAGTGATGGTATGATATCGATCATGGTAATAATATACCCTATTTATTATAGTAATACAACAACAAAAATAAAGAAGCAATTACTAGATGACATATTACCACAATTATAATGATACCCACATTATTAGATATCCAAAATGAAAAATATTAAAACAAACAGTAGAAATGAAATTTTATAATACATACCAAGAGTCAAAATGCACACCTAGATGTAAATACACAAACAACTACCAATACAGTATCAAACCACATTCAGTTCCTTCATCATGATCTTTCCCAAATCATCCATCTACCGCATGAAATTTTCAATTATCATGTCCCGTGAACATAAAATGTGTTCGGGTACAAATTAGGAATCTTGAGTAGGGTGTTTGTATAACATTTTAGGGAACCACAAACACAATCTAAAATAATATATCTTTATTAAAAAATGTATGATGTTATATAAAAATTAGATTAATGAAATCACATGACATGTTTTCAATTATTCATTCACTCTTTATTTAACCACCTATCTACGGAGTTCCCAAGGACACAAATACTCTAAATATATACTTCTTCCTTTGTTAAAGTTTGAACTATCCCATTAGGATATCATGAATCTAACCTCTATTTTAACCATTCAATATCTCATTTAAAATATGAATTCCATTAATATAATTCATCGTTTCTTTCCACACTATGGGATTTTGATGTAGCAAATAATGTCCCACAATTGATTATCACATGAGTATTCTATTTTTACCATTCATCATTTCATATCACACTATGGTCTTTTCATGTAATATAACACATCCCCCACATGATTATCAAATGTGAATGATATTTTTACCATTCATCATTTCTTATAACTCTATGGGTTTTAGATGTATCAAACCATATACCACACATGATTATCATAGTAATTAATTCTCTAATTAATTATTTACATTCAATAATTTCATTAACCCATCATTATTTTAATTAATTAAATAATTAATTAATCACATTATGTCATTAAAATAATTTAATTATTAATTAATAAATTGACAAACACAACATCCAATAATTAATTCAACAATTAGTTATTCTAATTCACAATGACAATATCACATAATTAATGAAACAATTATGTACTTAATTTCATGGTCTCTATATCTCATAATTAAGTAACCAATAAATTATTCATATTCACAATCTCAATACCCCATATGTAATTAGACAATAAATTATTCAATTTCACAATCTCAATATCCATAGTTAATTTAATAATTATTTATTCTTATATTCATTCTTATTTATTCTAATTCCAAAATCCCTTAATTCATTATGTAAATAAACTAACCAATTCAAATATGAAATTAAATTTGTAATAAAAACTATTATTTAAATAATTACATACACATAATTGAAATCATGACTATGGTATTTGAATTATAGACCAACCGCCTCTATTATTGGGCAACGCTCGCTATAGGAAGAATCTCGAATTTGAAGTGGAGTGATCAAGAATGTGATAAAGAACAAAATCTAGATCTGAATACTGTATATACTAGAAAATGAATCAAGATCTAAAAATCCAAGATATCAATTTAAAACAAATTGATGGTAAACATGCCACTTTAATAAGGAAAGTGTATGGGGATATAGGGAGATATAGATTTTACGGGAAGAAATCACATACCCATGTAGGTGAATATATTTCATATAGAATTCGATTAATCACAAATGAAGGTTGTTAAGGTTTATAATTTGTATGGGAGGATCCAAAATCAGGAAAGAGATATTAGTGTATAATGGGGGATCATTAGGGGTCGAAATAGGGGGGGTTTAGGTATTTAAAACTATTTTTTCGGTCAATATAAATATCACAAACAGTTAGCTTGGCATGGTTGCATAGTTTCACCAAACCATGTGACATAACAATGCTTTACATAATGGGCGGGGGGGGGGGGGTGAATGGTTTCTATTTTAAGGTTACCCAGTTTGACAAACCATAAACAAGCCATGCAGGTCCCCTCTACCTATGTTCACATATTTTGTCGATTTAGGCCCATGATATGGGAAACCCATGCACTAACCTTATAAATTCCTAACTATGTCAAAAATTTCTAATTTAAACCCAAATTCTCCCCTAGAAAAAAACAAATAAATGTAATTTCATTTGATGAAAAAAAATATTAACTAAAAATGATTCTGTGGAAGATCTAGTAAAGATTGAGATCGTACAATCTCCCTATCATATAATATCTCATCCTCATGATGTAGTCCCATGAATCAGTATTATTCAAAGTAAAAACGATCTGACCATTGAGACATAAATTTCACTTATCCCTACCTTGTTTATTCCTATATAGACCCATGTTTCCAAAAAAAATATTCAACACGATATTTCCCCACAAAAATTTCTCAATAAAAGCCATCCCACATATCAGATTCTCTTTAATGGACGCATCTATCCCAAGCTCAAAATAATCAACATCAATCTCATTATAATAGTCTAGGTGATACAGATGGTGTTGTGACACATGTTAAACACCATGTATAATAGTTTATTTTTATGAAAGATCCAATCAGTATGCCAATAACGTGATTTTCTCAATAACCTCAAAAGGGCCAACAACCCTGGGTGCCAAATTTCCCAATCCACGTGTCCTGCTACGACCGAACCATGGAAAAACTGAAAGGACTACATGATCAAAACCATTAATTTCTAGGGTTCATCAATGTCTAAACTCATAATACTTATCTCTCCTAGTATTTTTAGCTATAAATTTATGAATCATTTGATCTTACTAAGAAAACTCATTCATTAGAAATTGTACCAACATATTGTCTCACCTACCGTCTTCTATGATAGAAGTGATCAGAATGGCCTACCACAAAGAGTGTTGTAAGGTTACATATATATAGTTTCTTAATAAAAATTTTTATATATAAAATACCCAAGTGATAGGTTTTTCACAAGACACATTAATGTCTTGGAAATATGCATCATGTATATCATCAAGCAGTTTTATACTACCCACTAACATCCCTTTTGTATGTGGGTGGAATCCCATACTCAGTAAACTTGTGTACAAAGTGACTTATGTAAACCCTTCATGAAGAACGAAGTAAATTGTGAATCATGGTGTGAAATAATAGTTTATATAACCCCATGTAGATGGACTATTTCTCAAATATATAATTCCTTCAACTTCTTAACTCATTAATAATCTCGTATAGGCATGAAATATCCATCATTAAACATTATATCCACAATATTACAATTATAAACATTAGTATGTGGAATCCTTAAGAGAACTACAATGTAATACATTATAAAATTGTCTCACTCTCACTCTAGAATGGGATTGGCGACAACAAACCACCAGGTCATTGTTGCTCTGTTTTCACATATTTGTAAATTTGTGCCACACCTATATTTAATTTCCACGTCAAGGAAGGACAATCACACATCAACTCATCATGTATCTAGTATCCAAAAAAACCCTATTTTTGATATATATGATTTCATCTTAATCTATGCTCCAATCAGAATGAGAACCCCCTCATTCAAGGGTTTCCCTCAAGATAAAAAACATCATATACTCATATAGAATGTACCAAATATGGCACAATATAGTGGAATATACTGATACTGATATGAGAATCATCAACATATGAAACTATTAATTATTTAAATGTACATAAGATATCAAATTAATTATATTCCACTCAACACCAGACTTAAGACCGACCTATGTTTGAGTTTTCCTTCTCAAAGTGTCATCCAATGTTTTTCCCTTGTAGGAATATATGTTATTTCAAAATCAAAAGAATATATATACTTAACCCAGAACTACCGATAGAGATTCAAATGTCACTTTATAAAGGTATACATAAAACTCTTGTGATCCATATACAAATAATTTTTTTACAAATACATGATTCTACCAACAATTCAATGTATAAACCATACCAGGTAACTATATGTCATGTGTGTGGTATTTTTGTTCATGTTATCTCAATTAATGATACACATACACGACAACTTGATATCCAAGCAACCAAACTTCTCCATGTACCATCCAAGAAGGATGAAAATACCCAATATTCTCCTAACTCGTCTCAGGTTGGATAAATCCTGGCACTAATTTCAACCACTTCCTCAACTCCTAGAATAAATCATTGTTTTATTATAATTGTTAACAATCTTATCCATTTCAGATTAAACATGACTGTGGTGATGACAAAAATAAAAGGCCTGGAATGAATCTTTGATAATATCCCCCTAATCTTAGAATGAAATAAATTTAAAAATACATTTTATGGATCCTTATGAGAAACAACTCCCAAAAAGTCTATATTTTGAATGTAAAACTTTCCTATGAGATAATGTGACATAATATGTGTACCTGGTAAAAAAAACACAAACAAACATTGATTTTCATATAGCCAATTCTCTCTAAGTATACTCAGGATAATGTCTAGATATAGGGAATAATCATCATGGATCATGGAGGATACTAGTATATCATAAAAAACAATACTAAAAATGATCCATGTACTGATTGAAGATTCTATTCATCATTTAAATAAACATTGTTAGTCTCCAACTCAAGTAACATCATGAAAATATTATATATGCCATACCTTCTTCTGAAAGTAGTCCTCATATTTTAGAAGTTCAGAATCTCATATAATGATACAATGATCTCATGAGAATAATGAAATAAAAACAAGATCTTCTCGACTAGTCAAATATATAATTGATATATGGATGAGGATATAGTTTATTCACTGTAATCTAATTCGGCATTTGGTAATCCACAGACAAGCATAACTCTCATCATCCTTATTTGTATGAAACACCGGGGAACCCCAAGGTGACATATTTTGATTTATAAATCCCATATCATCCTAATATTTTATTTGAGTTTTGGGAACACCAAGCACTATGGGTTCCATTCTGTATGGTAGAATATAAATGATCTTACCCACAGACAAGAGTGCAATAGTGAATTCCACATCTCTATGGAGTGGAAACCCTATGATGTATTCCGGAAACACGTCCTAAAACCTATCCACTATGAGTGGAAATATATTCATCTTTACACCTTTGTCACCCATAAATAGTCTATAATCCTCAATGGTATGATCCCATATTTAGTGATTAATTGGATTTTCTCGACCAACATGGATATACTACACTCCATAGTGAATATATTTTACACCCTTATGAGACACTAATGTCACTATCCTTCAGTAACAATCTATGTGGGACTAGTATGATAACAAAATTAGGTCATAATTAGGTCAACATCCTTAAATTATATCAAATATTTACATGTGAAGGGCATAATGATCCCATTAAAATTTATATTCACTAACATGGATACAATATCCCTTGTATAATAATATTTCTCCAAACTGTACACCAAATGGTCTATCATTAATGAACACCATAATCATGAACAACACTACCTAACTCATTCCATTAAAATGTTTTATATAAATGATTTAATGAGAGGAACCAGTGTCAATTAATCCACTATAAAATGAAAATATATACGAGTATTACCTATCATTATTGATGGTATTTCCATTCAATCCGAAAGTGTCAGCTGGATGGAATGTAACTGTCTTAACCATTTTACCTATGATGCAGTCTGAGTCCCATAGCCTAAACCATTCTGATGATAGGATTTATTCCTCCTAGGAGAATAATTTCCACTAAATCTTCTACCACAACTAGTGGAACTGATGTTTCCAGGATGATATGGTGTAGATGATCTGATTCGAGCACCATCGTTATGTATGTCTCACCATCACTACCCATGTGACTTGTGTTCCCATTAAGAAACTCTCAAGATGTCCCCTCATTCTGTAATATCAAAACTCTACTAGTAATTGAGGGAATTTTATCTTAAAGTGTCTCGACCTACCACATAGTTGAGAGATCACTCATGTATGATAAATAAAAACTAATCCCTCGGTCTAGGTATATTGCTTCCCACTACAATGACTAATGTTCTCATAGTGAAGAATCATTATATTTGAATTCATAAAATCTGATCATCTCGTAGTGACCATCTGCACACACTATAAATTCTACCTTGGGCTCCCCTCAATAATGAGACCTTGATCCACCACCTCATAAAACCACATTTATCAAATGATGTTAACTTGGGAATTTATCTAACATTTAAATACATACTGAAAACTTCATTTCTTAGTTTTATCATTCTCTTCCAATGTTGTAGATAAGTGATGTTGGTATATAAAGGATCTAACATAGTAGTTAATGGATATGATCCCCTGATTCATCCATTTGAACTCATCCTCTTAGTCACATATCAGCATCTATAGATATAATTATTCTATGAACTTCTCTATGAAGATCCCTTATATAACATACAATCTCCATGTCTAGTCTGAGACTCAATACCTCACCAATGCTTTAATAGTCTTCATAGCATGTAAAATTCCAAATTTAACCAATTCTCAGAATGATTCTCTAAATGGTCATTTATTATATAGATAGAATCAATCTAGATATCATCTACTACATGCCAACACTCTTTTGTAAAATTCAGATGGTGATACAGCTGATTCTTTCTCAAGATGTCAGAAAATCTCTTAACAAACTGCTCTAGGGACCTTTGATATAATTTCATGAAGTGACTAATGTTATATTAGAAATTCAATATTTCTTCCTCGCTTTACAATAATGGTACCTCAGGTTATATTAATTTTATATCATCTATGGCTATATTTTCATATTTTCCTCTGAACAAGTGTTATTATCAAGGAATATATCAACAATGTCAAAACTAAATCTCTATATACATAACACTAAATTGTTATGTTTTCAATAGAGGATATCACAATAAATAACATCCATAGATTTCCTCTAAACCATCACCAAATGTTAAAAACTGAGGCACTATCAATACACATAATAATCACAAATCTTGGTCATGGTAAATAAAATGGTAAACCCAATTTTTAATATCCATATTTCTCCTTGAGAAACAAATTTATTCACATTTTTATTAATTTCACCAGGTTAAATTTGTTATTAATAACTGTTTTGTATTTAATTTTACAAGTAAGTAAAAGAAATTCCTGTAAGGACCTGATTTTAGTTTCCCAGATCCGGTGCCTTATTTTATTACATTGACATATAAATAATGAATATTTATACTGAAGGAAAAGGTAGTTTAGTAGCATTTGGAAACAAAATAAATATATAATATTAACATTAAATCTTGAAGGTAAATAAAATAATAATTTATTCCCTTAGAAACATAAAAGTCTCCTATATTATGCAAGTAAGTCACTCATAACTAACTTCTTTATATCCTGGGAAATTGAGACCAATGAAAGGGGTGAACTCAAATGCTCAATAAGAGTATGAAATATAGAGGAATATAAAATAACTATAAAAATAATCATGGTGAATAATTTAAAAAAAATGCCTTAAAATGTAATAAACATGTACACATTATGGAAGGAATATGATCCGAGTAAATAATTCCATAATAAAACATAATCATGTGTATTATAGTAGCTGAATAACCACATGAACATTTAATTACTATCATCATAATAAGGTAAGTTCATATGTTGTCCATTCTGATTTTTTTTTCAAATGACTCTTCCATGGAATCAAGAAATTATTAAGGCCTCGGGGAAAACAATATATCAAATTGGGAATGTCCTTGACCAATTTCACATCTATTTGTTTCATGAGATCTACCAATGAATATAGGGGAAATAATGGGCCCCAACTATCACATAATAAGTGGAATGAATTCCTCATATGAGCAGTGATATTCATAAGAAACATATACATTCATATTGATACTATCATATAAAATGTAAGTAACATTCCCCAGTCAAAAAACAGTAATTATTCAGAGTAATATGGTGAATAGTTTTTGGATAGATCATCAAAAATAAAAGTTTTCAAATAAAATTCAATAAAATATGGTAGATGAAACCATAATTGATTAAACCTAATAATAAATAATAATCAACATGAGTGTGGAATTATAAGAAAATACCCTTATAAAATCCTTAAGAAATTTATAAGATAAATACTCTTTTATTAGGAAAAGAAGAGTTATTTTGGAAAAATATTTGTATAAAAATAGAAGTTATGTAAGATAATATTTTCATAATAAAGTTATTTTTTACAATGATAATGGTTTCAATAACAAACTAATTATATATCACCCATGAAAATAGTTGAGAATTTGAGAAATTACATTTGAATCTTGCTTATATTTAGTAAACAATTTTGAATGTTTCATGTAAAACATGTTACTACCAACAAAATAAAGAAGGTTTACAGTTTTTAAACATATATATAACACCTAAAAATATTTTATAAGGATTATAAAATAACATATAATAATTTTGTTGAGGTAATTAGACAATAAAAGTATCCCAAATGAAAATGGAGGTTCAGGTGAGAAAGCCATTACCTTTAGTTTGAATATGTTACCCTCATGAAATTAATGTACTAGAATATGAAATTATACTCATTAATAACATAATAAATATACTATTATACATTTATTTTGATTATCATAATTATTTTTAGTTTATTTATGTCTTTATTGATGCATTATAATAATGAATTTTGTTGTTCTAGAGTGTGTGTTTTCCTTATTTTCATAATCGGTTCATTTGTTTTTATGTAATGAATTTCATGTGAAATTTCTGTAAATATACAGAATTGAAATTAAATATTGTTTATGAACACCCCAAATTTATAATTGTAATTTATATGATTTAAATACATGGAATGATGAGGAATCATTAGATGGAATGCACATTGATTATTTGGCGGTATTTGGATTATTATGAACTAGTTTTTTAAAAAAAAAATATAATATGTTCATATACTAGTTCTGGATTATTAATTATGTTATAATTAATATATTATAGTCTATTTAAACCCTAAAAATGGTTTCATTATACGTAATAAAAGATAAATTGATGAATGAAAATTCATTTTCCAGAAATGTTATAAATTGGATCCTCATGGATGTGGATTTTGTTTATAAAAATAAGAGGAAGGGAGTAAGAATATTGATTATGGTTCTTACATTCACAAGATATAATTTCAGAATATAGATTATACTATAGTTATCATGGTAATTTGTACATAGGATGTGAGGAGATGATAACAAAAGTAGATAAGTTTAACTGAATATAAATGAAAAAGAAGGGCACTTTACCTCTTGAAATAACTTTATTGAGAACCTTTATAAGACAAGGGGTGTTGGGTTTTTTGTGAGACCAATAGCTTCTTTGACATGGGGAGTGACTAGGGAAGGGTAGTAGGGTATAGATTTGAGGACCATAAAGGCTTATATAAGTGAAGTGAAAATGGAGTGAGTGGGGTTTTTATAGTTGAAGAGAGGGGTAAATTTTTTATATATTATTCATTATTTTATTATTCCCATAAAGAAAACCTATAGTATTTTTTCATGTGACCCATAATAGTAATAAGTTCATGTGACTTCAATAAATGTGGCCTTACATAACTTATGATATAATAAAATGTGTATTGAACAGATAATTTGAATATACAGTCTTTTACTATATTTCAGTAATCATAAATAATTCATGAATTTCATAAAAATCCCAAACATTCACCCCTAACATTAATCAACTTCTAGAATTAAAAAATAAATTCCAATTTTAAAATAAATTTTCTAAATATAATTTATTTATTATTTAAATAAAATAATTATTAATTGGAAAAAAATTTAATGGTATAGTTAGTTTTATATCACAATGAAAAATTAATTAAGATCTCATTATCTTATTACCATAAGAAAATAAAATAATATCATTATTTTCTGTTCATAACCATCATATTACTATTCATATTAAAATTAATAAAGGTATGTTACAATTCACCAAAAATCATGTTTGTTCTATCATACTCCAAATGACTTTCAGATAAAAACACTAGATGATCAATTTTCCAAATTCCAAACTTTATAAAGGAAAATATATTTTGATGGCTTAATTATAAAATGAAATCAATATTTATTTACAAAACCTTGGGGTTTTATATTCTCCCCTCCTTAAAAAAACAATTTCCTCAAAATTCAAAAAATGTTACCTAAAAAATTTCAGGTATGTCATCAATATAATATCCTTAGGATCCCATGTTGATTACTCCAACTTATGGTTCCTCCAATGAACCTTTACAAGAGGAGTCTTTTAATTTCTATATACTTGTTCTCTGGTATCAAAATTTTTGATAGGATCTTTACAATAAGAAATATCGTGCTCAAGTTATATTTCCTAATAGGTGAGTACATTTTTTGGGTATGGCATGTATTTCCTTAAAATTGACACATAGAACATATTTTGAACTTTGGAAAGACATGGAGGAATTTACAAATGGTAACAAAGAACATCAATTTGGTCCATAATTTCAAAAGGACTGATGTAAGAGGTACTTAATTTTCACTTCTTTTCGAATTTTATAATACCCAGCCATGGAGATACCTATATGAAATCATGTTCTCCTTTTTGAAATTCCAAATACTCTATTAGGTTATCATTATAGATATTTTTTCTAAATTGATTTGCTTTGATATAGGTTTGGATAATCATCTCCTTTTAAATTGTTTCATCTCCATGTGCAAGGCCTACATGATATCATTCACCATCGTAATCCTAGCAAGTTGCTCTAACAATTCTATTTCCATACAATGCTTTATATGGTTCCATCTGATTACGTAATTGGAACCCATTATTAAAGAAAAATTCAAGAAGAGGTAAATACTGATCCCATATACGCTGAAGGAAATGGGAACAAGACCACATCATCTGTTCCAAAGATTGAATAGTTTGTTCTAATTGTCCATCAGTTTGTGGGTGGTAGGCAGTGCTCAAATGATGATCAATATCTAGGGCCTTCTAAATTTTTTTCCAGAATTATGATGTAAACTGAGGATCACTATCATAAACAAATTCTAAGGGTGCACCATGATTTCTGATAACTTCATTTATATATAGTCTTTCTAAATGTTCAATTTTTTAAACTTCTCTTATAGTAAGAAAATGTGATGAATTTGTAAGATGTTCAACAATGAACCAAATCACACCATTAATTTTTAGAGTCTTTGGTAGACCCATGAAAATTTCCATTCTAATATCATCCCATTTCCACATAGAAATATGATGGGGTTTCATGACTCTACTAGGACGTTGTCTTCAATCCTTCACCTGTTGACAAACCAAACATCTCGACACATAGTAAGAAAAATCCATCATTATGTTTTTCAACCAAAAAATTTTCTATTAAATCATTATACATCATTGTGACACCTGGTTTCATTGAGAAATTCATGCTATGATCATCATCCAATAGTTACCTCTTTATCTTAATAATTGCAGGAAGACAAATCTTTTTTCCAAATTTCAAAATTCCACCTTCATATACGAAGTCAATAAAATTCCCATCATTTATAGCATTATTTTTTTTTGATACACCTCATCAAAATTTTGAGAAATTTTTATCCCTTCTAGTAAATATGGTATGGAAATTTTTTTATAAATTATTGATTTATTACCTTCATTGATAATTACGATATCCATCTTTACTAGGTCTGTGAGATAAAGATCCCTTTCAAATATCATGTTGTTCAGAATACCACAGACCTTTATACTCAAAGCATATCCCAACTTATTTTCCTTACCATAGTGGTAGTGTATTGTTAACGCAAAATCCTTGAGTAGCTCAATCCATTTCCATTTTCTCATGTTGAGTTCTTCCTGTGAGAATAAATATTTCAAACTATAATGATCTATATATATCTAAAATTTTTTACCATAGAGGTTATGTATCCAAATATCTTGAGAAAATATTACCACTACCAACTCAATATCATGATTTGGATAGTTTTCTTCATGAAATTGTTTCTACCTACATGCATAGTAAATCACTCTATCATTCTACATAAGTAAACAACCAAGTCCTTTCATTGATGCATCGCTAAAGATCACAACTCAACATCCCCTAATGGTAGATTTAAGATTACAACATTCAATAATCATCATTTAAATTCATTAAACCATTATTCACATTCCTTTTCCCATACAAAAATAACCCAATTTCTTGTTATATTGGTCATTGGGATAGATAAACATGAGAATTTCAGAACGAAATGTTGGTAATAACTTGGAAAACCAAAAAAACTACAAACCATAGTTATGTTCTTTGCAGTTGTCCATTTTTTCACAACCTTTGTATCAATAGTATCTACAGATATTAAATCACTAGAGACAATGTGGCCCAGAATTAAATATATTGATGTCAAAAATCACACTTTATAAACTTCCTATACAATTCATTTCTTCTAAGATTCTCTATAATATTGAGCCAGTGATTTTAATGATCTTCATAGCATTTAGAGTATACAATGATTTCATCAACAAGCAACACCACAATGTCATCAAGATATTACTTAAAAACAATATTTTTTAGATCGATGAAAAATGATGTTTCATTTGTATGTTTAGAAGGAATTACGGTAAACCTGTAATTCTCATATCTGGTTCAGAATACTGTTTTATGAAAGTCTTCTTTTCTCACGATCAACTGATTATATCCTGATCGAATGTAAATCTTCAAAAAATATTGGGATCTATGAGGTTGATCAAAAAAATCATTAATGTGGGGTAGGGGATAATTTTTATTTTTTATTATAGCATTGAACTCCCTATAGTCAATTCACAACCTCACAGACCTATCATTATTCTTATCAAAAAGAACATGGGATCCCCATGGAGAAACTATAGGGTGAATAAAACCTTTATTACTCAATTCCTCTAGTTATTTATTTACTTCCACTAACTCCACAGTGTCCATTCAATAAAGGTTCTCTGATATGGGCTTTGAACCATGAATTATGTCAATGGAAAACTGAATTTTATGCTCTGGAGGATTTAAAGGAAAATCTTCTCCAAATACATCAATATATTTTTCACAACAAGTAAATATTCTATTTGAACATTATTTTCATCACAAATTTTATTTGCATTCCCTCCCCCCCCAATAATTTTATTCTGTAGTGCTACTAGGGGTGGATCTAGATAAGAATCAGATTGTGATGTTTCTACCCTAATTATAATGGATTCCACATCATCATAAAAAGTTGTATCCTCTTTCCTCTTTCAATAATTTTTCACATCATGGTATAAAAATAAAACCATACCAATGATTATATCAAAGTCAATCATGGGTATGATTATATGATTATAATCAAAAGAACATTTATGTAACATGGGGGGACTGATTGACATGCCTTTGCTGCAATGATACACCAACTAAGAGTTTTGACTAATAACTCCTTTATTAAATTAAATTTTACAGGTTAAATTTCCATGGAAAACTGGGAAGATATAAATGAATGTGTCGATCCAGATTCAATTGAAGTAGTTGCTATGTTTAATGAAATGATTATTGTACCTTCCACCACTTCATAAGGAACTTCAATATCAACGGTTGTGATCGCATAATCTTATCCTGATCCATTGGACTTTTCTATTTCATGTTTCATTGATGCGTTAGGCCATCATTAGAATAGTGCCCAATATCCCGATAGTTGTAGCATTGAACTTTAATGGTTTATATATTCCTCCTACAATCACTACTATGATAGCCTTTTAGTCGACATATGAGGCATATTATTTTTCCTTTTATACAGACTCCACGGTGTTTTTTCCCACAATTGTCACTGGGTGTAAATTCAACTCTTCCCTTCTTCCATGTTTCCTTATTTCCTTTTCATGATTTTTCATCATCCCTCTTCTTCTCTTTATTTCCCTTGAATTCGTAAGACATGGAAAATTGTTTCTATAAGGATATCACATGAAACTATTTATTAATATGATTAGAAAATCATGCACACGAGAGCCCACCAGAGGAATGGATTTATTCCATCAAAGAACTGATAAATCATTCTCCTCAGATTTCATATCTAGTCCCTAACATGACTTTATAACCATGTGAAGTTAGCTTCATACATTGAAAAATTATCTTCTTCTGTTTACATCAAATTCCGAAACAACTTTTCCATATCCGCTTTCTATTCATGAGGAATGTATTTATCTAGGAATATTTCTGTATGGTCCCCCAATTCCATATCTTCTATATATTTCTATTTCATTCTGTTTTGGATTAACAACGTCCACTGATCTGAATATCCTGATAGACGATAAACAGGCCTCAGGACCTTCTCTCTTTCATTACATCCCAAAGTAAGAAATATCTTTTCTAGAAAAACTTATCCACTTTTCTGCACTAATTAGGCTTGTAGTCCAATTAAATGATGAAGGTTATTGTCACATAAAGAGATCTAACAAATCTCCACCACATGGTGGATCTGTATGCTCTATATGGGTAATGATATTATTCATAACCAGGGAATATTATCCCAGTATTGTTATAAGCTACTCTGCACCAATCACAACAACATAGCTTATATCATTATATTGTGTGGGATGGAAATCCCTACATGGGATACATGTGAACAATCAATTTCCATTTATTCCAATAGTGGCCATTTATATATGATGGAATTCTCTATATTGGGTTATAAATCATATTGTAAAATATTAAGTTAACAAAATACTCTACATAAATTGAAATCATACGCATGTTGAATCCCATAATCACAAAAAATGTGTTCATTGAGGAAAAAATTACACTTAAATCCATAATAATGGATTATAAAGAAAATTCGAATTGTCATAAGAATATATAATGATAGTGTCAATAACAAGAGTGAAGTAAGTTTAATTTTTATGTACCAGGATACCATAGGTCGAGCCCAAAACTCTTTTCCAGAGCTCTCACTCTAAGGTACTTCTGTTTTAGAGACACCTCTACCTTTTGGTATCCAGACAAATATGTATTTTCTAGAAATATTCATATAATATATTTCATACCACGATAAATGGATTTTATTGTATGCTTATCCTCAAAGACAATATTAGGTATTTATTTCATAATCAATGTTTTCCAAATCCAGTTTCCATGTTTCATTATAAACATCTCTCTGATACCAGCTATAAGGACCCGACCCCAGTTTCCTAGATTCAGTGCCTTATTTTATATAATTGGAATATAAAGATGGAATATATTTCCTAAATGAACATGTTTTTAGTAGCTTTTGGAAACAATATTCATATATATGTCTAACAATAAATCATTAAGGAAAATACAACACTAATTTATTCAATTAGATACATCCATGCCTCCGAGATTATTCTTGCAAGTCACTAATAAATAACTTTTTTATATCCCAGGGAAATGAAACATATAAAATGGGTGATCTCAAATTCTTATTAAGTGTATAAGATACAAAGGAAGATAACATAATCATAATCATTAGTGATGTTGAATAATTGAAAACACATGCTATGTTAAATAATAAACAAGGTCACATTATAGAAGTAATATGAGTTGAGTAAATAATTGCTTAATAAAACAAAATCATGTGTATTCTACTAGTCTAATAACCACATGATCATTCAATTACTAGATTAATTGTTAGAGAAATTAATATTCTAGAAATTCGGAAACATTTTTTCATGGCCTCTACTAAGACGTCTAAAAATGATTAAGGAATTCCCCAAAACCATATATCAAATTGGGAAAGGCCTTAGCCAATTCCACGTCAATTTGTCTCATGATACCTACTGATGCATCAAGGGGATATAGGAGGCCCCACCCATCACATAATAAGTGCAATGCATTCCGAATATTATTGGGGATATACATAAAAAACATATACATACATATTGAAACTAACATATGAAATGTAACTAACTTTCCCCAATCACAAAACACTAACCATTCCGAATAACACAGTGAATTTTTTTAGGATAGATAATCCACAATAAAATTATTCAAAATACATTCAATGAACTATGGTAGCTGAGATATTAAATTATTAAACCCAAAAATACCTTACAATCAACAAGAATATTCAATCATAAGAAAATACTGCTATAAAATCATGAAGCAATTCTTGAGATAAACACTCTTTTATTTTTTAAATGAGAGTCCTTTTGAATAAATCTTCGTATAAAACCACAAGTAATGTATGGTAGTATTTTAATAAAAAATGAGTGATTTTATAAATATAATGGTTTAAAAAAGGTTATATAGTTCCCTAAAAAATATGTATGAATTTGAGCCATTCCCCTAAATCGGGCATGAATTTTGGAAACAATTTTGAAAGATCCTTTTAAAAAATCTAATTATCCATAAACTAAGGAATGGTTCTATTTTATAAACATATATAAAAAACTCATAAACATTTTATGAGGATTATATAATAATGTACCAGAATGTCATTTAGGTAACTACACAATAAACGTAACCTGAATGAAAATGGATGTTCGGGTGAGAAAACCCTTACAATTTATTTGAATGTGTTACCCTATTGAACTTAAGGTACTGGAATATAAAATTATAATCATTAAAAAATTAATTAAGAACTTATTATGCATTAAATTAGTTCATAATAATTCTTTTTAGATAATATATCTCTTATTGATAAGTTATAATATATAATTTGTCGTTCTGGAGTGATTGTTTTCTTGATTTCCTTAATCAGTTCACTTGTTCTTAGGTTATGGAGTTCATTTGGAATGGTTTTAAATTTCAAAAAATGGGTATTATATATTATTTAAAAAAATAAATAATTATTAATGGTAATTTCTATCATTTGGTTACATGTAATGAGGATGAATTATTAAATGAAAAGCATTTTGATTGTTTGGCGGTATTTGGATTATTATGAACATGTTTTGTCACAAAAATTAATAATATGTACATATACTAGATCATTAATATTATTTATGTTATAATACATATATTATAGTCTGGTTCAACCCTAAAAATGGTTTCACAACCAATAATTAAAGAGATATTGAATAAAAAACATCATTATCCACGATGGTTATAAATTGAAACTTCATGGACGTTGATTTCGTTTATAAAAATAAAAGAGAGGTATTATGAATATTGATGATGGTTCCTAAATTATCGTGATATAATTCTAGTATATAGATTATACTATATTTATCGTGGTCATTCGGAAAGATAAAGAGTGTTTACTACAGCAAAAGATGATAAATTGAAATGAAACTAAATGAAAAAGAAGGGTGCATTACCTCTTGAAATAACCACCTTGAGAACCTTTTAAAGGGAAGGGGTTTTGGTCTTTTGGAAAGACATGCTACTTCATGGATGTGGGGAGTGACTTTGGAATGGTAATTGGAAAGATCTTTTAAGAGATTCAATGCTTATAAGAGTGATGAGAAGAGGGAGTATGGGGGTTTTATATTGGAGGAGAGGGGGATATTTTTAAAAAATTATTTATTATTTTATTATATCCATCATGAAACCCAATCATGTTTTTCCTGTGACACCTAACAGTAATAAGTTCACCCAAGTTTGAAAAAAGATGCCTTACATCATTTGTGATGTCATAAATAGGTTATAAAACTGATAATTTGAATATACAGAATTTTATCGTATTTCATATTCATAAAAAAATCCAGAACTTCAGGAAAATCCCAAAAATTCACCCCTACCATTTTTTGAAGTTTAGAATTAAAAATTCATCTCTCTTTATCAAAAATAATATTTTTCTATTATTAATTTAATTTTTAAATTAAATTAGTGTTATTCCGAATAATAACCATTTTAAAGGTATAATTAGTTTTATATCACATTGAAAATATAATTAAAATCTCATTACTATATTACCTTAAGAAAATAAAATAATATAACTATTTACTCTTGATAAGGGTCATATTAATATTAATTTTACTATTCATAAGGGTATTTTACTATTCACCAAAAATCAGGTTTTCTTTATTAGACTCTAAACAACTTACAGTTCACCACTCTAGATGATCATTCATTGAAATTCAAAACAAAGTAGAGGAAATGTTGTATTTATTGGTTAGATTATAAAATGAATTTAATATTTATTTTCAAACCCATGGGGTGTTACAATTAATGTTAAACAACTTTCCCTGATCCCATTTTCTAGTGTCTGTTTAAAATGATGCAGGTCACAAATAATCATGTGTTCCTAGAATGTTCCATGGCTTCCAAATTATCATTACATACCAGGTTACAAGTCAAATATTATAAAATATTCAAAAACAATTATCACATAAAACAATAATTTCATCACCCCTGATGAAATAACATCTTATAATATTAACACACTTCAATAACATCAATCCCACCATGGGTACATGGGACTTCAACCATATATGGGTTTGGAATTCACATGCATGAGCACAAGACTAAGGATCGACTAATAATATTCTTAAATATACGTTTGAATATTACTAAGGAAAAATAATAGGAAAAAATATCCTCTAATACCATTTTGTAATGTCCCGAAATAGGTAGAACACATATATTCCCTGAGCTAGTCGGTTTCATGACCACAAGAGTGCCACCATGTATGCCAGAGGCTCATGACTAGAAGGTTGGGGATGATTTCAATCATTGATAGATGGTACCATATTTATTAGAGTAATACCATAGTGTAAATAAATAATATATAATGAAATTAGAGATAACCATAACCAGAATGATACCAATATCACAGGTCGACAAAAATTCAAATCCAATAACAAAACTAATAGAATATATTCCATTATATAATATGTTTCATGTTCAAAAAATAAAACCCAAAAGTAAAGTAAAAAAAACTTCAAATACGGTCCCAACCCATGTCTAGTTCCCTCGTCTTGATCCATCCTAAATCCCATATTAATCATAGGTCCATCACCATTTTCTATCCTAAAAAAATAAAATCTTTTCAGATACAGATCCAGAAGGCTAAGCAGGGTGTGTGTACAAAGTAGTAATCCAACACCAACAACATCATAAACAATATCCAGTTATAAAAAAGTGCACATAAAATAAAGAAATAAAAAAAATTCACTTAATCATTCACCCATTATTTAACTACATAACATCATTTTCTTAATGACACAAGAACACCAAAAACCAACGTTGGTTTTTCGAGAGATTGAACAATCCCCAATGGGTATCATAAATCTTAATTACATTTTTTCCATTCATAATATCAATTCACATATTAATTCCATTATTGCTATTAATAATTTCAATTCACACTATTGGATTTTGATGTAGTATGACTTTTCCCACCCTCGATCATCATAGGTGTATTCTATTGTTACCATCAATAATTTCATATCCCAATATGGGATTTTTATATAGAATACCTTTTCCTACATAGAATAATCTCATTTGAATTACAATATTAATAGTAACATTTTCTTATCACACTCTAGGATGTTTATGTTGTAGACAATGTCTCACACCAAATTAACATTTTAATTAAATCTTGGATTAAAAAATCCCATTAAAAAATTATACATACCCATCATTCATCTAATTATTTCCAATACATAATTAGTAACATCAAATAAATTACATAATTTAAATATTAATTAATATATTCAAAATATCATCTTTTAATAATTAATTAAACAATTTGTTATTTTAATTCATAGTTATAGTTTCTCACAAAAAATTAAAAAATTAATTATTCAATTTGATGATCTCAATGTCCCATAATTAACTATATAATTAATTATTCATATTCATAATCTCAACATCACATAATTAATTCAATAATAATTTTTCTGTTTTTACCATCTCAATATCCATAATTAATTCAACAAATAATTATTCCACTATATAGGTGATATCGAGATGAGTCAGAGTGTTATCAACGAGGAGATACCGAGCTGACGCAGAGTGTAGTCTTCAAGGAGATATTAGGTAGACCCAAATTGTATTCCATGATGGGATATCATACTGAACCTCCCACTAGGCCAGGTAGTGAAATATCTAATGGTTTAGAGAATACCCTTGACTGTGCAACCTAGTGGAGATGTGTGGTTTTATTTTCCTAAGGACTTATGATAATGGGGGGTACTTTCCCCCCAAGACACAATCTTGTGACCTGACCTAAAACTGTGCAAGTGAGTCTCTGACTCCCAATGATAATAGAATCAAAGTGAGGTTTTTTATCTCATTCTACTTGTGCCTCTTGGGAATATGCGACGAGATGACGATAATCATGAATATTTTTACTTGGAACATTTAACTTCTTACATTCTTGGGCTGAGATGTACGATGGAGATACCTTTACTCACTCGCATGAGATTCTTTGTGCGAGAATATATATTATCGATTGGATCTATACACCTATTCACTTTTATTATACCCTATTCTCATACTGGTCTTCTTTAATTATATCTCTTATTCCTCCACTCGAAGTACCTATCTTACTGCTCCCTCGACCTTTCATGGAATCCTAATGATTATTCTTAAACTCATCCATACATGGAATTTCCCCACACTTGGTGTGCCCTTGCAGTTGATAGACATATTGATTTTGATATCAGATAGGAGCATAGGTATATGGGGTTCCTGGACCACATGAAATGGTTGCAGTATGGGATTCAGAAGTGGGACTCTCCCAGCTATTTTACATTTTCACCTATTATAGAGATGTGGTATAATATGGGTATTTTTCCCCTTTCCCTTTCATTTATACTTTTCTTAGACTTTAACTATTTAGAGTTCAATGAATATATGTTTTAATTCCCTCTTATTATAGTGGTGTATCTTTCACTCTTTTCCTCTATACTTTTGAATTGATTTAGCTGTGTGTGTGTGTACAATTTATTAGGCCGATGCATCCCAAAGTTTTTTGTTCCTTTGATGCTAGTAGACAGCCCCTGGCATATGGAGGAGGGATTGGGGTTGCTGTGTATTGATCCCTAGTATGGGTTGGGTTGTGATAATATTAAAAATATAAATATTCGACAATTAATTCATTGATATATTATTCCATAAATCCCATAATTTAAATTTCAAATAACTAATTCAAGAATTAAGTATCCCAAATTCAACAATCCCTTCATTAATTAACTCAAAATATTAATCAATTAAATTATAAAATTAATTTTCTCAACATATGTAGAATTTATACAATAACATACATCTAATTCAAATCATAACTACTTTATTTGAGTTATAGTCCACCTACATGAATTTGATGACAATGCTCTCCAATGAATGAATCCTCAATTTAAAGTTTATTAATCATGAATGTGATTAATATCATTATCTTTATATGAATTATATTTCAACTATTAAATTGATCAAGATCTAACAAACCTATAACGAGCTATATGTCTATAAATGGATAAACAATCCTCTTTATCAAAAAAAAGATGAGAGAGAGAGAGAGAAATAGAACTAAATCGGAAGAAATTACATACCCATAGAGGTTAAGATCATCAATAATACATTCTATTTTCTAAGAAAAATAGTTATAAAGGGTTTTAATATGTCCATAATACTCCAAAATTTGGAAAAAAGTTTTTTGTGGCGAATGTGGGTCGAATATTGGTTAAAAAGGGGGTTTGGGAATTTTAAACTATTTTTTTGGTCAATTTAAATTCAAAACCTTTTTCACTGTGAAAGGGAGCACAATTTTTATCTAACCATGCACCGTAATCATATGCCTATTATGTGGGGGTTGATTTTCTCTCTTTTTAGGACATATTGTTTTCCAAACTGCGTGCCAACCTTTCAAATTCCCTATGTCCAAGTTCACTCAATTTTTTTGTCTTGGTGCAATGTTTTGATAAAACAATGAATCAACAATACACATTCCCATCTCCATCCAAATTTTATAATTTTCACCCATTAAAACCATTATGAACAACCCAATAAATTTTTTCTCAAACAAATAAATAAATAATAGATTAATATTATCTATAAGAATCTCAAAAAAAGTCTAGATCTTACTTTGTCTCATTATGGTGACAATTTATCAATGAATAGATTATGTGTAAAAAATAAACATCCACATAATTAAAAGGGTAAATAAAATATATTTCAATAAAAGGAAATTTCACCCATCATATTGGCATTATTTTTTAATCTAAGTAGATGTATTACCCATAGAATGGAAATTGATTTAGGAAACCCATTTCCTCCTCATTCTCATTAGTGGTATATACATTGACCTCTTATATAATGGATTATATATTGTTATAATTTTATTAAATTAATATTTTTATACTTATAATACCTTATATTATCCTTTTATCATATTCTAAAACTAATTAATTAATAATATTTCACAAGTTACATGATTCGACTACTAATTAACTCACTTTTGCATGTATAATTTTTCATGAATTCCCTGATTATTTTGAATCAGATATAGATCCTTAATTAAATAATTTTTTAAATTTTATAAATTTCATATTTAATAATTTAATACATTTATGGAACCAATACTGAATTTTGAGCAACGAAATTGAACCGCATCACATCATGGATACAGTGGGCCATATGATAACACAAGCAACGATATCATTCCATTAATGGGTGAAATGGTAATGAATTGGATGATACAATATATTTACTAATATATAATATATCATAATTATCCTAAATATATATTATTTCCATTATTATAACCATCAAAGTACAATGGTGAAGAAAAAAATAACACCACAATGAGAAGATGATATACCACACTTACGCAAGCCGAGTGCTTTTTTTTAATAGGTTGTTTAAAAGGTGGAACATGGTTATCCCGGAATCATAATGAAATCACATAATAAATGTTATAATGTATTTATAATTTTATCCTGGAAACAACACATGAATTAGAAGTAGAAGAACAAATAAACATGAAAAGGAAAGTGATGATGGTTACCTATTCTTAAAAAATCCCTTTTAGATCTCCTCGAAAGACACTAGGGATGGCCTTTTGAGGAGAATAGAAAATCCATCACATGGATAAGGAAGTTGGGAAGAAAATGGTTCACATTTTATGGAGATATATGAATCATCATTTTTTTAAGATGTGGGGGATGGTAGTTCCTTTTAAAAACAACGTTGAGGGTTACATACTGAATCTATGAAAATATTTGAATATAATATGGTTGTTATTGATAGGATGAATAAAAAATGTCATATAAATGAACATAGGATGAATTTTTATAACATATATTATCCCATTTGTGATTATTTATCTTTTTATTGTCTTTTATAAAATTTAATAATATATCAATTCAAAAAAATATTGTTATTGTCAAATTTGATATTATTTATTACCTTCACATTATGAAAATAATGATAAAAAGATACATTCTATAAATTACTTTCAATAAATCCCAAATATGTCATATTAAGATAGAATATTCTTAAATCATTTTAAATATCTCATATAATATTTTATTTATAATTTTTATTTCAATTTACATGATTTTTCCATTAATTAATTAATTGTTCCATTAACATTTTGTAAGAATATATGGTAAAAATATCATCACATAAAATTAAAGAAAAAGTAATATTGTACAGATAAATCCCTTTTCATCCAAATACTATTTATAGTGGGGAAAATGGTATTGATAACAACATGTTATAAATATTATGCATTACGCAAATAAGAGTATGACATGTTTGACTTTTAATGAAATAAAATACATTAAGGGTTATAACCACTTCTTAAATAAAAAATGGCCAACATAAATAACATGAATGACTATGGAAATACATTAATCATAAAATAAAATTAATTAATTTTTTTTGTAAATTATTCGATAGTATCATTCTAATTAAAATCATTTTATTAATTTCTCAATTAAGTAAATAATTATTGCATCATTATTGTGAAATAAATTATGTTAAGTATTTCATAATTAAAAAGTGAAATTATATTACCATGATGAAGATTAATATTATATATTTAATAAGACTACTTGTGGAAAAACCAATATTCTAGATTACCATACATTAAAAATATTTTTCTTATTAAAAACAATACGATGGTATGTTTGACTTTCCTAAAAATAAAATAATATAAATTACTTAATGTCATCCTAGTGGATAAAAAGTGTAATAAATTGGTATCATGTATTATTTCAGAGAACAACTAAACATAATATATATATATATAGGACATGTTTTACCATAATTTTATTACCCTAATAATAGTATTTTTACCCTGAATTACAAAATTTACCCAAAATCATGATATTAAAAATTACTATATTTACTATTAATGTTTCAAATACTAAAATGAAACTATTTAATAAGATTCGAAATAATTAATACATATATTTATTCCCTTTTCCCGTTATTCAAAACATATAAGTGGTATAATTGAATTTAAAATTAAACTAGAAAAAGGAAATTAAAAAATTTGAAAAAATCCCATATTTAATATTAAAAATATATATACCAAAATTAAATAATTAAATTTTTTCATATAAAAATATTTAAATAATTAATTATATAATATAAATAATATTTATTATGAATAATATAAAATTTAAATTTTATATTATAGAAAAATAGTTTTTAATAAAAATCAATATTTTTTTACTTTTCATTAGAAAAGAACTATTTTCTTAATAAAACTAATAACTCAACATAAGATATTATTGATATTTATATTGTAAAAATTAATTTCATTTTTTCATATTTTTTATATAAAAATTTCAAAATTTACTATATAAACTAGTGCGTCATTAAAAGGATACAAAACAGCCATTATAAAAATAATACTTTTTAGGCATAAAAATAGATTTGTTTTTAACTTATTCTTATAATATATATTAGATGATTGATTATTTTCAATAAAATATATATATATTTATTAAATATTATACATTAAATTTAATTAATATGTTTTATAAATATTTAAATTTCTGTGTGAATGAATATTAGTATTTTTTACAAACATATCCTTTATTTATGGTTTTATAAATAATTTTAATTTATTGGTCAAAAAATAATTATATAAATTTTTTTAATTTTTTTAATAAATTTAATAAATAATTATTATAATTTAAATTACAATGGATAGAATAAAACTATCATATTAAACAATAACCTAAATAGTATATTATAGTTTGGTAAAACACTGTTTTGCGTACAACATAAGCTATCAGTGAAACTCTATATTTTGTGTATCACAAGAAGATATAGTGTTCTATATACCAAAATATAATCTTGGTGTTTATTTTAGGTCAGGAATAACTTGGTGTTGTATAAAAATCATCTTACAACAAAAAATAAACTTATTCCAAAATGAATATATGTTAAAGTCTGGGGGTTTTACATTCTCCCCACCTTAAATATATGATGTCCTTGAAATATAGACATGATATTGGTAATCGAGGGTCATATATTTGAAATTAACATTGTAAAAAATCCAATAATTTATAATAATTAATAATTTATCCTCACAATAAGAGTTATATGATGTAATAATAACACATAAATATGATTCTATATCGAAGAATATTGTTGGAAAATAAAATCATAGATGAATATGAGAAAAATAACACTCAAATACAAAAAGAAAGTGATAGGGAAAATTGATCAATATAAAATGGGTGATATATAGAAGGTTAACATGATAAATTCCATAAACTTTATATGTGTAAAAATAGTGATTTATAAAATCATAAATGATGTTTATAGGATAATGTTATTATTTAAGATCTTTTTCCAAAAGATCAATTATTATTTAATAATCTAAGAATATAAGGAAATATACATACTTGATATGAATATATTTTATAAAAACATTTATATCCATGGGTTGTTATTCGATGAATTTAAAATATGATTCTTGAATCATGAAAGGAATCACCTAAAAATTATTTATGCCAAATGCACTCAAAATATCAATTAATAGATGAAAAGATTCTTGAATTTGTGACATGTATTTATGTATATCTCTAACTATTTACTTAATCAAATATAGTTAGAACATTTTATCCAATAAGAATAAATATTAATATAGTGAAGTAATACAATAGTCATTAAAACCTCATCTAGATTTCATCATAAACCATTTTACAAATGGTTGTCCCAATTAACCTTCCAAAATATAATGAAAAAACATTAGAATTTGTTCCAGGGTAATCAATAGTATCCAATTTACTCTATACATACAAATTATTACTTTATTTCACCTTTATTATCTCAACATCATGAACATTAAGGGTAATCCTTCCATCATCTATGTTTTTTAAAATAATTGTTCAAATTTCTAAAGATTCTCTTTTCTTCGTACCACTCTATAATGTCATTATATAAAATTTTTAAATTGCACTAAATTAGATTCTACTTACATTTTATAATACACATTATGATCAAACCATGAATAAAATTATTTGACCTCATATTTTATAGATACAAATAAAAAATCAAATTAATCACACAACATTAGTTGTATCAGTTGAATAATATTGACAGTGATCCGATATATTTTTGAAATGTGTATTACCATGATGATTGGGGATGTTATTTGAATGGTTCTCCATTTCACTTCAATTGAATAACTGAATAACCATATTTAATTTCTTCCCATTTCATTTTTCCTATTGACCCATTCTCGGAGCTTATAACACACTCTCAATCCTTTAATTCATTTCCTTGAGTGAATGTTTGGACAGTTATCACATGTTGAAAAATCATTTTTTCCCTTCTTCCATTTTTCTATGATTTACTACACCTTCATTTATTTCAATTACTACTGATTTTATCTATATGAACAATATAATTATTTCTTTATCTTGTTGCACAAAAAACTATTTAATCGTTTGATGGATTATTTTGACGCACCAACTCCCATAAATGACTTGTATTAAGTTATTAAATGGAAGGACATTTATTTATTTCCAGGTTGAATATTTATTCTATAAGATAACTTTTTAAAATTTTAAAGGTATCTTCATACAACACAAATCCTTTTTATACAATTTACATTAAACTAAAGAATATTCTCTTCATATCAGTTTGTTATAATTGAGGGAAAATTTTCATAAAGAATGTCCCCATTACTGATTTCCATTCACTGAGTTATATTTCCTATTCTTGTATATAATTCTAAATTAATTAACACCATTGAACATGAACTCCATTGAGACAATAAACATCAAGTGAGATATTTTCTAATTCAATACATCTTAATGTAAAAAATATATTCTTAAAATACATAACCCATGTCAAATACTCCAATGGATATATAGGTCTACTAAATAATGGGGAAATTAGATGAAAAAAGTGAACCGAAATACGAGAATATAGATATGGTATGGGTTTCTCCTGTGGAGAAAGATTATTTTTCATGACTATATGAATATTCCTTCATATGGCCCTAACATTCTCAATTCCCATACCATATGTATTGGCTTCCTTTATGTGGTTATATCTATAGATGTCACAAGTATTAACATTATTATTCATTCCATATACCATTTTAAAAAGGTAATATTCTATATTAACGCATCAAACTAGGGACATTGTAGAATTCAATTCATGATGAAACAGTTATCATAAACTGAATCATTTACAAAGAAAAAATCTCATAATCATAAACATGGTTTATTTTGTTTATAAATATATATATAATCTCAAATTTTTTCATAGGGTCATGATTTATAACCCAGAATATCTCAAATTAAGTTCTAATGGTTTATACTAAATTTCACTAATACCAAGTGTAATGACCCCCAACCCATAGATCTAATGGTAACTGAATTAAGTTAGATGATGGTATAAGTAAATACATCCCAATAAAAAAAATATTTTACTAGTTTTTAAATAATAGAGACATACATGATTATTATATTATATTTTAAAATATAAAATATGAAACTGAAATTATGTTTAAGAATACCATTACTCTCTTAGCATATCCCGACATACCAAATATTATATACATCTTTGAATCCAAGTGAAAAATAATAAATAAGGAAGGGGTGAGCTCAACTAATCAATATGGGTAGTCATATAGTGGATGATTTGAGAAAATAATGGAAAAAAATATGTAAATGTAAAATAACTAAAACACATAGTATTTTATTAATAAAATGAAAATAATATGGAATTAATAAAAGATGATCAAATAAATCGATATAAATAATCAAATGATCTTGTAACATGGACATATATATTCTTACTAGTTTATTACTAACATGAAATAATAATATTGATTGTATACATAATGTTGGATGTCTAATATATCTCGATCTATCATCATGATAATTACTTTCAAGATCTATCCCTATGAAAATTTATGTTTATGTGTAGAATCTTGTGTAAATTTGCCTACGTAATTATATAAGAATACTACCAATGAATCGAGGGGAATTTATATATGAGGTCACTCTCATTCAATCATATCCAAAAAAAGTATTATAAATTATATAATAGATTTAGTTCATGAATCTATATGTATTGTGAACAAAATATCCACATTGTGAAAATTTTATGTATATAGAATTATTTCCATAATTAATCTAATCAAATTTAAAGTAAAATCTATATATAAAAGGTGTACAGAAAATAGGAAATAATCATGTATATGATGAATGAAATAATGTTATATAAAATAAATAAATTTTTTAATAATTTATCATACAAAATGAAGAAAAATGTTTATTATATTAAACATTGAAAATATATTCGGTAGATAATATTAAAATATTCTTCTGTAAACTAAAATTGAGATAAATTCTCATAGAAAGATAATATTATTTATAAAATAAATTCATTAGGAATATATGTTGTAAATACACATAAAACAAGTCTAAATAACAAAAAATTGTATAAAATTAGGTTTTACATGTAGCCTTATCCATAGAAATCTGTTAAACACAATTTTATCACAATTAAATAATATTAAGTAAACAAATCCCATACAAATATTGTATCATTATGGACATAGATAATCGATGATGTGATTTTGTTTAAAAAATTGGTATCCACTCAAATAATAGTTTATATATATAACTATAATAAATAAATGACATTTTACAGATACATTGGAATTAGATAATCGATGAATTTTTCATATAACCCAATGAATGTAAATTATGTCAAGAAACCGCTTACCTCACCCTTCCCATTAGTGGTTCATTCTTTAACCACTTTGATAATCGTTCAATTAATAATAGAAAAAAATTACAGACCCATATTCATATTTATAATTCTTTATATGATCATTTTATTACATTTTACTACATGTTCTTTAATAATATTTCGTTTTTTTACTGTTTCATGTGTTAATTTTCTAAGTTTTCATATGTATTTTTTTCATGATTTTAGAGGTTATTTTATATTGAATATAGATGAATAATTTAAATAGTTATATAAATTGTAAAATTATTATACGTAATAATATATTACTATTTTATAATCATTATTAAATTTGGAACATGGAAAATGAATCGTAACACATCATAGAGAAGGTAGGCCATATATATATAAAAGTGATTATAGCATTCATTTAATGGGTGAAGAAATAAAGAAGTGAATTCAAAAAAAACTATATAGAATTTATGATATTTTATACTAATCATACAAATCAATTATTTCAATAATTATAACAATACATGTAATGTTACAAGGAAAACTAAATTACACCACAATATAGAGACAACAAGCCATACAAACACTTTCAAGGTACTTTCATTTTTCATATGATGGATCAAATGTGTAATTTGGTTATACCAAGGTGATAATAAAGTATAATCACATATATGATATTGAATTAGTTATATTATGTTGTAAAAAATACATCAATAAGATGTAGGATAATTAATTTACATTAATGAGTTAGTAAACATGATTACTTTCTCTTATAAGATCCCCCTTAGAATCCCTAAATATGGAAACTAGGGTTGGAAATTTTAAGAGAACAGATCCCCCCAAATATGGATAACAAATTTTGGATAATAAGTTGTATTGTTTAATATATATTTCATTTTAAATGTGTTATGGTTATGTGAAAGAGGATGTTCCTTTTTATAAATGATGTGGGGGAATAATTTGAATTTCTCAACATATTAAAATATAACAACGCTATTCTATATCCAAATACTACCAAATTCTCTATCAATTAATAAGGGAAGATAAATTAGGCTATATATAATTACTTTTTCTAATTGTAACATTTTTTATTTCTAAACTATTTAATTTAATATTAATTTCCTAAATTTAATTATTTTCATATTTGATACTGTTCATTATTTTGACATCAAGAAAATAAATATAGAAATATATCTTATAACCATTAATTTTTTGAAATCCATAATATTTAATATTAACTTATAAATTTTTTTTTCACCTATAACATCTCATGTTGTATTTATTTTAATATTTTTAATTCTATTAATTTGATTATTCCGTTATTTGAAAAATTATAGCTTCAGTGTTTTGTAAAAATTTAAATTAAGTAATTATTCATTACAAATTTTACACATATTTATAATATGTACAAATATATATTATATTCCAATATACTACTTCAAGTAGGCCAAATATTCTAGATAAGACTATATTGGAAATATTTTACTTTTTGAAAAAAATAGTAAAAAATGTTTTTTAATTTAAAAAATATTATAACCGTCATTACCACTCTTTAATGAAAATTTGTCATAATATATAAGGATGAATGAATATAACGAAAATGACCAATAAATTAAATTTATTCAGGTGTTTTTGTAATGAAATGGATCATATCATTTTAATTAAATTTAGTTAATTTATTTTATTCATTAAATAAATATTTATTTCCTCATTTATGTGCAAGAATTTAATAAAATTTCTTATTACATAAAAATTATAAATACATTCCCATTACGAAGAAAAATATTTTACCTACTAAGGGACTATATGTGGTCAAAACTATCTTCTTAATGACCATTATATCATCCATGTGATTGAAAAATGACATAAATTTATCTCATTGATGATTTAGGTCAAAATACTCTTAATATAAAATTTTTAATTGTTTTATGGTAATTTTATGACCCCTATAAAATTATTTTTACCATTTATACAGTAATTTACACTTAACAGTGGTAATAAAAACATCTAATTTTCTATTTTTATTGTACAAATATGAAAAGGAAAAATTTAAAAAATTTGTATCAATATATTCCTAATATTGAGTTAAATTTACATAATTCCAACAATATAAGTGGTTGAATTAAATTGAAAATACAATGAGATAAATCAATGAAAAATTATTTTTCAAAAAACAAATGTTAAATTAAAAAATAATGATGTTTTTATAAAATAATAAACGACACAAATAATTCTTAATAACTTATTTTTATTTTTCCTAATATAACATATTTAATATTACTTTTAATTAAACATAAAATATAAATATTTACAGATAAAATAGAATGTTTAAAAAATATTATTATTTTTTTTGTATTCATGGGGAAAAATTTTCTTTGTGAAAAATAAAAAAACATCAAAATTATGATAATTATGAAACAATGATTTCAGAAATCAAAATTAATTAGTTATATATAATTTAAAAAAATTTAAAAAATTATTTTTTAATAAGTGTTCCATTAAAAAGTTGAAAATACTTTTAGAAATATATTGCTTTTTATGTGTAAAATTGGATTTTTATATCATAGGCTACATAAATCTATTGGATGGAATTAAAATAATTTGATTGAATATAGAAAATATATTTTTAATTAAGATCACTAAATAATAGTAATTAGTTAAATTTTATTATGAGGAAACATCTATGGGTTTATAAATGATAACATATTTTAATAAAATTTTTCCTTTTATATTTGAAAGGTTTTTAAATTTATTTATAATTAATTGGAAACTAACTTATTATATAAAATTGTGTAATTTATCTTTCCAATTTTTGTTAATCTGTTTAATACCTTCCATTGGAATAAATAGACGAGAACTATCATAATATAAACAATCATTCATAATATATTGTAGTTTGTTAAAACTCAGTATTCAATTCAATAAAAGCTTTCGATAAATAACAATACTATGTGTAACACATTCCAACATAGTGTAGTGTGTTCATTGACATAATATTGGGTTTTCAGGTAGTGAAAGATTAACTTAGTGCTTCATATAATGAATTATACAAACAATATTAAATATACACAAAAAAAATATATACAAATGACTTGGGATTTCACAGAATATATAGGAATAATTTTTTCAAATAGGTATCGAAGAGGTTTATCCTTATGATAGAATAATATTAATCAAAGAAGTCGAAATTAAGGGTGATGGTATGTAACATGGTAAATCAAAAAATGTTCCCTAGGATAAATTTTTTCTATTTATAAAAATCATTTTCCAATAATTTTCATTTTATATTATATGTACTTTTTTTCATTGAGAAATATTTCTTTAAAACCAAATCCACTTCCATTAATGTTTTATTTTTTATTTTTTTTATTAAAAATTCAGATTTTTATAATGTTCTTTTAGCCATTACCATTTCAATGATGAGAAAAATGTGTTATCAATATGATATTATCATTTTTTCATTATCTTCATATAATATATATGAAATGGAGGGATATTTCACGTTTTACAACATATATTATTTTATTATGACATTTTTTCTGTGTGATCAATTTATTTGAATATAATGATTAAGTGCATGATGTTATATATCGACTTTATGAAACCCTTATTATTTGTATGGGTTTTTTATATGTTGATTTGGTAATTTAATGAAACATAATTTCATTCTATGAGTTATTTTATAAAGTGATGATTGTTTTTTATAAAAGGAATACATGTTAATGGACTATGTGATGGGCAAGACCAATATCAAATAAAAATTAATTTGGAAATAACTTATATTTCATTATTTAAATTTTTCCATAAATGTTAGGAAGTATGTAGTTTATCAAAAGGTTAGTGCGATGTTGTTAATGCCTATGAAAAATTTAATGTGTGAACGAGTTCATGGATATACAGGTTCAAAATAATAATGAATTAGAATATTCATCATTGTTCCACTCTCATTCCTACATTCCATGTCACATTTTATACACTTATTTTTTTAACTTTTCATGGTAAAATTGTTATTAGTTTATATTTTATATATACATTTCTATGTTATTTTTACTTGTATTGAATTAATTTCATTTAAGTCATATATTTTTCCTCATTTATGCATATAGGTAATTTTATTATATAACCATTATATCCCTTATTATATTATCCTCAACAGGGAATTTGATATCACCCCTAATGTATTTTCCCATCCCTGTGATTTAATTATTAATATTTCATCATTAATGTATATGAGTGGATTTAGTTAACAGAGATTATTCATAATATGTAAAATAATTATTTTTATATTTATTTTGAAATAAGAACAAAAACATTATATTCCTAGGTTGGGTGAATATTAATGGTATTTAATAATTAAATAATGGTATGATTTTATTATATATGTATGTCTATCTAGGGTAACATTATTTTCTTGTATGAAGGAATTATTGTTTTTTAGATAATATGAAGAAAAATATTTAGTGAGTATCCATAGAAAATTACATATTATTGGAGACCATATATTGTCATTTTAAAGAGAGGAGAGAGATTTTAAAGTAAATAAATCAATATATTGAAATTAAACTTGTGATTTTTTGGTACGTATAAATCAATGGGTAATGACCTATAAATGTGTATGTTCATTATATCACACCCATAAATCTTGCACATGGTGAATTGGTCCTTACTAATCACTTATCCTAAACCTCTTAAGGGATGATTAATCCATTACACGTATATATTGATATGAAATATAATAACCATGAATTTTTCCAATAGAATCTGTTGAATATCTGAAGGCCATAATTCGTTATGGGTTGTAGATGAATTCCTTCAAAATCCAAAAAATTCTATTTTTATAATATAATTTTTCTCTCGAGACCATCTTTCCCTGATATATATTAATGATGTTGGTAGGTATAAAGTAGTAACCATATCTAATCAATCAAATCAAGATCCAATGTGTAAAATGAGCCATTATAAAAGTATTGAATCGTTTTTGGGGATATAACTGAATCTTAACCAAAATTACTACCCTCGCACCATTCACCAACCAGATATATTCATTATATAGTTAGATTATATTTTCAGATCTATTTCAATAAAAATTCTAGGAAGTATCTATCAAGATATTCTTCTGATATAGATCTCATTTGACAATAGTTTCAATTCTATCATCCAAATGGTAGTATGTGAGGCTCTGTACAGGAAGATATACACGAATAACATATGTTAGGATAATGTAGGGTTATTATTACCGAAAGGGGCTAATCATATCAATGAAATTACATATATGTTTCAAAACATTATATGGCATATTAAAATAGTATATATTTTATAAATTATTTATGAAAATAAACATATAATAGATCTATAATTTGAAATTAGAGATATGATATTTCTTCAAATATATTCTTTGTAAAATGTTTTTATAGATGGGATGAAAATGATGATGAGCTATAGATAAGTTTTTCATTTCATGATCCACGATCATGTAATATTGATATATTATTTCTTAATGCACCCTCTGAACATCAATTAATTTCGTGATGACATCCATGTATTGTCTTGGAGGATGTATAAACCAAATGGATCACCCATACTAAAATCGGATTCTCTGTTTCTGGAACATAACCTCACATATGAATAAAAAACCATAGAGATAATAGATCAATGAGTTATGGTGATGAAAAACTAAGGCACTCATCTAGAAAATGTTTTATAGAGAAATAATATCTTTGAGGTGGCTAAATGGAAAACCAGGGATGCTATGAGAGATAAGTACCGTCACTTATTTCATTTATTGCAATAAAATTTAACAGATTAAATTATTCTATATCTATAGAATTTATAGAGACATGTTTTTCCTCTGAATATAAGTATAATGTTCAATGGATTTCTCTAAAAAAAATTAAATCCAGACAAATATATATCATTGTAATGTAGTATTTGAATTTTTAAGAACAATTTGTGGCTAAATAATTATAGAATATATATATATATATTATAGAAATAAAAAGTTAAATCTCTCTATAATCCTTGAACTCAATTTTTCCATATAAGATACTAATAAAAATTAATTTCTATGGATACAATTTATTTTATTTATTGCATATTTTACAATAGTTGATATATTTATGATTATAAAATAATTTAGAAGAACTATTAGCATACTAAAAAATGATTTCCTATAGAAATACTTTTTCATAAAAATTTAAGGATTTATTTTAACATCAAAATTTTTAGTTTTAGGATATAAATTGAAAAAAATTATAAATTTTTTGCCTTTATGTTAATCGTATTTGTAAATGGATAATTTTTGGAATTTTATCTAAAAATGCTTATTTATAACTACATATTAAAAAAAATAATTTTCCACATAAATACACATTTAATAAATTTCTAAAATATATAAAATAATTAATATTTATGAATGAATTTATAAGGCCATATATTTATTTTTTAATTGGATTCCTAAACATAATATTTATTTTAATTTCTCAAAATAAAATTGATATTTTAACATTTAATTTATATTTTTCAATTATTTTTTATATATTATAAATTTAAGGAAATACAGTTAATTTCAATCGTATTTAAAAAATGGAACAAACAAAATTTATTTAATTTTAAGAATCATTTTGTAAAAATGATTATATAATATCCATTTTTTCTATAGAAAGTATAAATGAACAAGGATATTATAGTTTACCATGATGAAAGTTATAATGGTAATAGCTAGTAATTTGAGGGGGGAATGGATTTAGGAACATAAATAATGTTTCTCTTATAATGGATTAGGTCATGATAGAACTTATATCATATCCTGTAAATTATTTATCATTTTATTATAAACATTCTTTTTGAATGACTTCCTATTATAGAATAGTTTTTGTTATTTTAAAATATGACACTCTATTTCACGTATAGTATATGCACTCATCATATAACTTCCTATCACAAAATTACATTATAAGCCCACCCCAAACTATATCCTAACCTATCTTCCATGACAATATACAACATATGGGTATTTTTTCATCTAAAAGGCCCATCCCTCACATGTTTGTTGACATTATCATAGGAGAAAATCCATGTTCTGTGGTATAAGTCTATATCCTCCCCATATCGTTCCAATTAATTTATGTTATTTTATTTCTATAAAAATTTTCTTTTACAACCTATAATTAAAATATTAGTATAATTATTATAAAATTAGGTTTTTTTAATAATGATACAATCATTTACCACCCTCCCCATTTCAATACTAAAAAAAGAAGAATGTTGTGTTGTACACATTACCACCTAAATGAATAATTGTATTTTTTTTGTTGACATTATATATTGATTGGATTTAGATTAAAGTGGATGATTATATATGATATATATGTGTAATATATATCTTTAATTTGATTTTATATGAAATGAAAATTAATCATTTTTTTAAGGTATTCAATAAATATCAATTAATAAACCAAAATGCATTCATTCTCATTTTCTATTCATTAAATATGACTAAAACTCAAATTTAATGTTATTATAACATTATAAATATTTATAAAACAATAATTATAATACCATTATTTATATCGAGATAAATTTATTTTTTAGAAAAAAATATCATCACCACTTTTATGAATATAACTCAAAACATTCATGTTTATTAACTCCCAATGATGAAATAAGAATACAAAATAATTTACATGAATATAATTCTTATTAAATAGTATTTAAAATGTGTAAATTAAAAATAATCATAAATATATAATAATAATTATTATATTTTTAATAAATTATAATAAATAACATCACTAGAAATCAATGTTGATGATAAGGGACTTTGTAACACCAACTTCGTTCATTGATTTGAAAAATTTCTTTCATTAATCATTTTCTAAGACATTCCATTTTAAATTCTTTTATACATTGATTTTGCGGAAAATTATATTATTAATAATATCGAATTTTAAATTTTTTTTTCTATTTCATTTTTCATAAGAACACTTGAGTCTTTCAAATATGGAATAGTATCCATGAAATTGATAATGTTAAATAATTTTTTTCATCAGGAATATGTTATCCAGATATTTTTTTGATTACATCATATAACCAATCATCAATCGAGTTATGTATTATGTTTAAACTTATAAATTCAAAAATTATTTCATTTTATCGTGAAGGGGTTTTATACCAATTAAATTAATTCATGACATTATTTAAAAGACTTACAAACATTGTTTATTATTATGGGTCTATTATATTATGATTTCTAAATGTAATGAAACCCATTTTTATATCCATTGTTTTCTGATGTGATGATTTTTTATTCTTTCAGTACAAAAATGAATGTTTTTTAGATAGTGTGGTCCAATATCTACCTCCAACAATTTTGAAATGGATAATATCTCATTAGATAGAAATTTTATTTTGAAATGTTACCTTGTAGCTAAGTGTGCAATGGGTATGTGTGATGGTTCTTATCTTTGATGAGAATATTACATATGAATAGTTTATTAAAAATTCAGTTTCATTAAAAAGAATTCCTATATTTATGATTATTTGAAAATATTTCATTCATTCTATGGTTCATATTATTAATAGGATTTATGCACAATTATATATCATGGAATATCTATGAGTCGATTTAGTTTAGGAAGAAATGTTCATAATATAAAAAATAAGTGGATTTATATTTATACAATCCATGAAACTAAAACATTAGGTTTATTTTTTGTGAGACTATTTTTGATTTATAAAAATTAAAGCACTATATAAACGCATTATTTATATATGTTTATATCGGTTCCCTTCATAAACTCAACAAACAATTTCATAAATCGTAAAATCCTAGAAATATAGTTGAACTGATATTAGTAAATTTTTTTGGATTTTTTTTGGTTCCATCATTCATTTTTTATTTTTTATGTAATAGAGGATAAATCTCACTTTTTCCACATTTCTATGTAGATTCATGAGAGACAATGGGTGAGATATTATCCAGTTTTCTATGATCAAGTTCTATATAATTACATGGAATATTGAAGGTGATTTTCTTTTAGGTAACTCATCATTTTCTTCCTCTTCTACTCTAATTAAATCCTATATGATTTACATAGGAATATTTTTTCATCTAAGGTTTTTAGATAATGGGTTATTCACAATGTAAATTTAAATAAACTAGAAACAATGATCCTTTTTCAATGAAATGATAGAAGATACTTCCATTTGGAGTTTATACATTGTTTCGAGTGTTTTCACTACCATGTAGATCACCATGGTGTATATATAAATTAAAGTCCGTGAAATATTATACGATTTTGATGATTTGGATTTAATTAAATATTATAATAAATTATATATTCCTTACCACATGGTCTTAATATATTAATATATAGTATAACATAATTAAAATCCTTAAAAGTAGATGATTTTATACCACACCATTTATTTACTATATTGAATGAAAAAAATTGATTTTATAACTATATGAAATACATATAGTCATGTGACACAAATAGATATAAGTTTATTTTTATGGTTTTTTGTGTATTCTTTTTTTATTATACAAATTTTTTTTATACTTCCTACATACATTTATTATATTTCATTGATATATATGTTTGGGATTTTGGTTAATATTAGATTGTATTTTTAAGATTATCTAAATTTACAATTTATTTTTTCATATATCATGGAAATTTGATCTTTTTTGAGTGTCAGGTAGAATTTGTGGATAAATTTTTTCATTTCCACTTCATTTTTTCATAATGTTTGATTTTTTACTCTTTTTATATTAATAACTATGACTCAAATGTTATTATATGCTTAGCCAGATTGCAACCATAATTTTAGGAATGATGTTTTAGATATGATGAATCAATATTCAATATGTTATGTCATAATCATCCATTTTATAGAAATCCAATTAATTTTAGATGGAATAATGCCAAGATGTATGAGCCATCACCATTATCTTATGGTTTTCATATAAAACATATTATGTTTATCATAAGAACAATTTTTTGTTTCATTTAAATTATTTAGAATATAAGAATTTTATATCAATAATATTAATAAAAGTTTGAATATCCTATTATTTTTTCCAAATAATATTACATATTTATTTTCCCAAATGATTAATGTTACAGATAAATAAAATAAAAAAAATACAATATAATTAGTAAAAATCCTATAAACTACTGGGGAAACAAAAAAGTCATCTTTAAAGTCTTAGATGAGCTACACATTTTTTAAAACAACAATAATACGTAGTTTCTATTGTTTTTTTTAAATTTTAATTAAATTCAAATTCAAATTATTTATTTTTTATAGAGAATTATTTAAATGATTATTTATGTGGTCTCTTGGACTGATATATATATATATATATAATATTATAATCTATTTCATCTCTAAATGTTTTCAGCAACTATTTTAAAAATATGATTACCATTTATTATTATAAATATTATTATCAATTAGAAAAAGGATTTTTAATTATACTATAGTACATGATAATTTTCTTAATTAATATATAGATTGAGGATTTATATCCCCATGGGTTCTGTTAATTCCCACAGGGTTACTGAATATGTAAATTTATAAACACAATCTAAAAAACAACTAAAATGTAGGGTATTATAGGACACGCAAGGTTGAGGTAGAACCCAAATAAAAATGTATAGAGAACATTGTAATAATATAAAATAACCCTAAAATAAATTTTTATTTGAAAAAAGTAAATCTATGATATCCATCATTTGATTGGTGGAGAATGAGGGTAAAATAAAATATCCAATGGGTGTCTAAAAGCAATGAATCCACGTTATAGAGTTGACAAGGAATGACAAATCGGAATAACAGTCATGAAGTTGTTGAAATTATGTTCTCTAGAGCTCAATTTTCATGGAAATGGTCTTCATACCATACTATCTTTTTCTCATAGTATGGTACTTTTTATTTCAAAGGATGGGTAACCAAAAACATTATTTAAACATTTTGAAGGGACGAAACCCAATGGTTATAGTGTACATCTAAAAACTACACGACAAATAAAATCAATTCATTCAATTATCTATCTCAATGATCACAATGTACGAAATAATTCAATTAATCATAGTTCATAAACCCAGTAAAAAATTTCAGGCAAGAATAAACCAAATAATGTAATAGAAATTTAGGTCAAACATGAAATGTGAAAAAATTTGTAATATTAAATAATTAATATTATACATTAAATCCCCATTTATCACCCATCCCCCCAAAAAAAGAAATCACCCAATCATGCTAACCCTGAATGGGTGTATATAAATAATAAAAAATGAACATAAAAGTAAAATGGATGGATCGGTTGTAGGTTGGTGTGTCCCAATAAGAATCCATCAGTGGTAGTTCATCCATGATGATCCTACAATTCATGACCATGAGTGTATTTTTTAAGGTTTGTGGTTATTCTCCTCATCTTCAATGTCAATATTTTTTTCCATAAAAATATAAACACCATGTAATTATGTTACAAAAAGCGTACTTATTAAAAGTCCAAGAGTCGCAAATTTTTGTGAACCTCCTCCAATAACACATATTTAAATAATCCATGTCTTGTAATTGGAATACATGACTTGTAATTGCCCTACTACAATTTTTCTATCTCCTATATTCTTAAAAAAATATGGTGTCATGTTTTCCATTTTCATTCCCTTACCACAGATTAATTATATCACACTATAAAAAAAACAATTCCATTATTTCCTGAATTGGCATTATTATTCCCTTTTATAATAAAATCAAAAAATTAGAATACAATTAAATATTTGAATGAAATAGAACAATAAATTTCTCACAATCCTAGATTCAAACATTTCCTCATTGATGAAATATCAAGATACAGAAAACGAAAATTACCTTACCATTAATATAATTTAATTTAAATAACAGAAATTGATCAAATTAATAATTTAATGTTTGGGCATCATAGGATGAAAATTAATCAACACCTCACTTTTCAAAGAATACAAATCATTAAATTATATGAATTTTTCCCTTTTAAATGTATTTAAATTTTCAGTAATAAATTTTACATTACCAATTCATTATCGAAGCACATTCTACTTAAAATTTACCTAAAAATGTTAATTTCACTAATTATTAGGGTACGGATGAATAGTGTAAAGAAAATACATAATGAAAATATTACATACCATAGGCTTTTAAATCATCATACATATCTATTATGTAAATATAAAGACCACAATTATTCATGATGGAATCATCGTTAAAGATCAAATGAATCAGACGCTTTAGGGTGAATAAAAAAGGATGTAAAAACTAAGGCTCAAAATGGAGATTTGAATCTTTTATATTATTTATGATAATAAAAAATAGATCAATAAATATCTCCCTTCACAGATTTTATTTATCTATTCCCCAAAAATTCACAGGGTAGATTCATGTTAAATGTATGAATAATTAATGAATCAAACTATCTTTCCATTTATTAATTGTATTTTTCATTTTCAAAATCGATTTTTACAAGAAATAACACATCTACATCATAACCACATAAAATAAAAAAAAATTATTCTAGAAAACATAGTATTTTATCCTCCAAAACACATAGCAATTCTTAAACGTTTTTTCTTCTTCTTTTTTACAAGTGTTCTCTTCAAAAGAGAAGTGAATAATAAAATACATTTAAATATTTAATAGAATCTATTAATATCATAACAGAAAAACCTAATTTAAAATATTCCCTTTGAATTATATCCCTTTAAAACCAAGAATATTCTTCCCCTAAACATTTTTTTCACTATCAATAAAAACATTTATAGAAAGGATGGAATTGATAAAATAGGTTGGAAACATGGATCATTGTCTAACAATGTTGTTCACAGATTATATTAGATTAAAAAGAATTAATTAATGGTGTCTTATTGGATAAAGGTATTCAAAAATATTTCTTTGATAATATTAATAACTACTCAGCGCAATCATAAATTTTAAAATATTCAAAGCATGTTCATGAAGAAAACATGCTGGAGCTTCTAAAGAAATATATTATTAAAATAATGAAAAATATTGGCTCAGTGGATGTCTCAAGAATAATATGAATATTTTGGAAAACTACTCAACACAATATATATGAATAACTAATTCAATTAGTGAAATATTCATAAATTCAATGAATTACCAGATATTATAAAAATTTCATTCACAATGATAAATATTGAACTCTAAATCCTGACTTTTGAAATATTTATCCACAATTTTTTATTATATTTAATTTAATTAATTTTCTACACTAAATTTATCAAAAAAGAAAATTTATAATTAATGTAATGATTAATATACTAAGTATTTTATGTCACTTAGTTCCTTTCATTGAAATAGTAATCAGACATGTGTATGGAATTGTATGTTAATGCTCTAAAAAACATTTAATGTGGGAAATAAAATTGAAACAATATGCATTGAATTACTTACTCCCATTGTAATTTATCCTTCAAAGTAGATTTTACAATTATGTTTTAACCATATTCACAATATGTATTTTTTCACAATGTGAAGTAGTCATGCATTAACATTTTCATTCCAGCTTCACCTTGCTACATGTATACTGTTCTTTTGAATGTCCTAAAAAATAAATGGAATTAAGTGGAAATACATTCCATTAAAATGTTATAAAAAAATATATGTTTAATTGAAATTAAATTATAATATAAAATTAAATTATAAAAAATAAACAAAATATAAATTCCGTGAAATAATTAACAATCGTGTTGCCTCTTGTGAGTTACACTATTTAATAGTCTTTTAGCTCGACTATACCTCGATTAACAGATTAGAGTGTGGGAGAGGGATAATAAACTAATGATCACATAATTCTAGCTTTTACATCCTCCTAGCTCATATTAATATATCATCAATGCAATTAGAATGAATCCTTGAGGTGGTGACAAAAATCTGAATACAATGAGTATCTCTAACTAGATCATGGCCTTGGTCCAAACTCGGTAAAATATATCATATTCAAATAATGGTTTTTTGTTTTTTAATTTTTTAATATCATTTAATTTTCTATCCATATTCTCAATTTATTCTTTATTTGTGTTCCATTTTGTTCCACTGCATAGTCATCACAACATGTAGCTTATTCTTCATTCTCTTCTTATGAAGTGATTAAAATTTATATTTTTTTGATAAATATGGCGTCTATCTCTTCCTATTTCTATTTATTTTAATCTTTTTTCATATTTTTAGTGATGGGTTCTTCATCCCACATGAGTTCTACTACATGTTCACCCTCTTCATCATCTTTCATACCTGGAAAATCAAGGGAATTCTGGTTATAATAGATATTAGTATTCCAAGTGGTACTTACCTTTAATTATTTATAAATACTTATATCATGATGGTTCTAAAATAATTATTCCATAAAGATATGTGGAGTGGAGAAATATGTTCTTGGGTATAGCTGGGGGTAGTCAATATATTGGCATTTCATTATTCTATATTAATTTGGTAGTTGATCCAAATCATCGAGTAGAAATTAGATCCTATCCTTGGAATTCATCATGCTTTCCATCCCGGCATTCACATCCAAAAATACCTAGTATAGTAAAAATTACATATAAAATAAATATATTAAAACTATTATGAAATTAGAACATATAAAATATTATATATGAGTTTATTTAAATTATTAATAAGATAAATTTTATACAACTATCATCGTATACTACATAATAAATTTTTTATCCCCACATCCATCATTAATTCCCTGAGGGTTAGAGAATATATAAAATTATAAACACGAAATAGAAAAAAATATATTATTATTATTATAGGATATGTTTGTACAAGGTTAAACGCTTAGTGATAGTGTCAGGAAAAAACATCAGCTAAATTAAATAAAAAAGAAAACAATTTCATTTTAAAGAAATTAAATATAACCTATTTCAAATTTCATTGGGGGAGAATGTGGGAGAAGAAAATATCCAATGATTCATGGAGGTAATGATTCTTGGATCATGAGAATAAAATGTATGAAATAATCATATATCTGGTAGGAAGTTATCATAATTGATTTCTAGTGATTCTATTTGTCATGGATATCACACTCTATCTAAGTGTATCCTTTTCTCATGGTGAGGAACAACATATTGAAAAGCTTTATAAATACAAAAATAAATTAAACATCTTTTAGAGACAAACACAATGGTAATGGTGGATGACTAAACATTATACCTCATATCAAAAAAGGCGTTCGATATACTGAATAAATGATCTTTGTTAATGAAATAAAGAAGTTAATCCCAATTCAAAAACCCTCTCACAATGGTCATTCAAGAAGAAATAATGGAATCAAACAAAAAACAATAAAAAAACATTAAATCCCAATAAAAAAAGAAATAAAAAATAATGTACTATACACATTAAATAACCATTCATCATGAAATCCATGGAACACTGTCATCACCCACTCTTGCATACCATGAACTAGTGCAGAAACAAACAAATAAATAATACTTTAAATAAGTTTCCAAGAAGGGCTCCATAGTAGATAAGAATATATAACTTTCAATCCTTTAGTTATAATCCATATGAGATGATACTCTAATGATCAGATGGGGGTGCATTTTATTTGGGTTTTGGTAAAAAACATTTGTCTTGATGTCCATAATTTTCATTCTTTAGAAACATACATGACATGAAATTGAGTAATATTGAAATGTAATCTTAAAATATCAAGAATCAAAAATTTAATCCTAACTCATACATAAAAGTATCAAAAAAAAATGTCATATTGTGTAATTGGAATACATGACATTTAAAATTCCTTATCCAGTTTCTGTAGCTCAACTTTTCATAAAAAAGTATGTTTATTTGTCGTCTCTTTTCATTACTTTTCAAAATATTAAACATATCCTACTATAAAATACAAAAAAATTCAATTCTTTCTAATATTTAAAGTATTATTAAATTTAATATAACAATTTATAAATTTGAATAATTTAATATGTATTCATGAAATATAGCTATCAAAAAAATATTTTTAGAATCCAAAAATATTAAATTGTTCAATATGATATAAGAATGTTTTTTATCTGATTATTATATATTGGAATCTTTATTGAAAACTATATTTTTAATAATATAGAATATTTATTATTTTATTATCTATATGAATTAAATTAACTAATGGAATTACATATGTTAGTGAATATATTCGGTGAACCAATAATGTCATATGAAAATATTATTACAATTTAAATGAATATTTAATATATCTCACAATAATACATTCACAACAATGGAAATTGTTTATTTTAATTAGTGACTACATATATAATGAATATATTTCCAGAAATATTTTTAACATCCCCTTGATAATTCTACGAATATAGAACACTTAATTGACATACCCAACCTAATAAAATAATTCATTAAACATGGAAAAGGGAATGAATAATGTGTGAGCATAGATGACTAATACGGGTAAACATGAGACATATCAATAGATGAATATAACAGAGAATAATATTGGAAAAGGTTTATGGAAACATTATCATGTGTTTTTAATAAATCCCAATATATCATAGAAAATAAATACTTATTTACAGACTAATGGTTTTTCAAAAAAATTGTCAAAATTGTATGAAATCAAAAAGAATTAAACTTCATCCATGATAGAATATAATAAGAATAAAATATTAATTTTTATAAAATACATCGGTGAATAAAATTATTTTTTTATTCAAGTAAATAACCAAGATTACTAAAATTGATAGAGTCCCATAGTACATTAGGATAACTTCTCATTCCTATTAATTTCTTAGTTAAGGATTACATCAATGTCATTCCTAGTTGATAGATCCCAAAACTAAAATAAGTTCACTACCAATTACAAATAATATTATCTCGTGATACATACATAATTACATAAACCATTTAAGTGATTTTAAATTCTTGGCAACACATTAGATTAGAAAACTATTCAAATGTGTAAGAAAATATTATAAAAACATTTATGTTGGTTACTTCACATAGTTAACTTATGAGAAAGAAATATTTTTGATGAATTCATCCTTGAAACATCATTTTATTCGGATAAAAATATAAAAAAATATAATAGCATGAAAAAATAATATCACCAGTGAATTATATCAATCCATGAATGATTTTTCCATAACTAAAAAATACAATTTATAATTTTTCTTGAAATATAAATTTAAAGTCATGAGAAATATTCATTCTCTTTTAGTAACAATAAAATTAATTTTCTTGAGAAATTGTAATTGGTATTTTTCATAGTAAAAATATTGAAATATTTAAAGGAATCCTTATGATAGATGAAGGATGTGACAACATGAAATATTCCCTTACCATATTCATTAAAAGAGACCATTCTCTTTATACATTTATAAACATTATAATGCATGATTTACAAAACACGTTTGAAGAGATTCAATTTATCAATTAGAAAAAATGTTGATTCTAGAGAAAATTATTTTATTATTATATTTATTTATATTTTAATACATTATTAAAATTAATTTAATGACATGGATATTCAAGATAATGATTTCTAACCCAATGAGAAAATGATGAATTATTTACATAAAATGAATTTATTATTTATTTTATGAAACATATATTACATAATGATTGGGATAAAGAAAAAATAATTAAATAACTAACGTTAAAGAAAATTTTATGGGATTATGAATATGAGGACAATCTATTTCCAAAATAGAAATTTAAAAATAAATAATCCTGAATAAAAAGGAGATTTTATTATGAACCCTAGCCTACAATTTGAACATTCTTATTATGGATTCTTAATCTCCAATATAACAAGTTTTATTCTTTATAAATATACACCTATGCTATAATTATACATATACTACAATATCTCGGTATTACAAAAATTAGTGTGGCTCAAATTTTGATTACGGGTGGGTGACTATAGTTTAAAAAGATATACATAGGGTTACTATTATAACATGATATGTAATCCAATTTGGTTTTCTCATGGAATAATAATAACGAAACACCATATACTTCTATGAAAGGTGTAACACTATAATAATTAATAGATAAATTTAATATATAATGAAATGGGAACAACATTATGACTCTATGAAACAATGCATTTTTATAATTATTTAAATGATATTGGTGTAACTTAGTAATCAATCAAAATATACTATCTTTATGAACTGAAATATGAAAATTGGACAAACACATTTATGATCAGTAATATATTTATAGTTTGTTTAGGTCAACATAAGATTTCATGAATAGTAACCTTACCCACGAATGTATAAGTAAAATTATGGTATCTTATAATTGACAATATTATTAAAGTATAAGTAGATAATTTCATAAAACTATTTATTAAGTAATAAATATTTAGTTATAATTTAATGATAAATTTAACAATGTAAATGAAAATTTATTTTCATAAAATTTAATCCTAAATTATAATTTTATTTTCATATATTTATAATATAATTTTATGATACCCTTAATAATTTAAAGTGTTATAAAATTAGTTATAGTAATAAATTTTCATTCTGAATAAATAATGAGTGTATTTAAAAATAAAATTTCACATATATAAGGAATTATTTTCATAAAATGGAGTACATTTTTGAATACTACATTTCGAAAAAAATTGTTGGGGAGAATTTTGGGATTTGACTGAAATACTTGATTATTTAGTGAATAGTTAAATACAGTGTTTTATGAAATATGTTAAATACATAAATTACTGAGTTATTGATGATGTTCAGGTAAGGTTCGAACCCTTGGCGTGGACTCACATGAACAAATTACTGTATTTAGTCAAAATAACCAACACTATTCTTTTTCATGAGAAAAATTAAATCAATAAGGATTAAAATAATGGATCTTACCCCTATCTTCCACTATAAACACCACCCATCACCCAGTCATCCACTAACACCTATAAAGATTTTATCATTGTACATTTTCTACCCAATTCTCTTCCAAAGACTATTTTCTATGTCCAATACATACTTGTCTCACCAAAAGGCCAAAACGAATTTCCTTAACCATGATCTCACGGAGAAGAGATCAATAGGTAAAAATTCCCTTTATTTTCCTTTTTAATTTATTGAATTTTTTTTGTTTTGGTTCCTTCATCACCTGCCATTTATAATAGAAGCATGAAAACACCCATGTCAAATATATACCGTAATATTATCATTTTTATGAAAAAATTCATCATCCTACATTTTCTCATGTCCCTCTTATTCTAAAAATAAAAACATCGGATGTGATTTGTCGATGTACCCACATCATGGACGATTTGTTTTCAATTTTCATTAATGCCTTCATGGATTGTCCTAAAACCATATTAATGGTTTAAATATATTTTAAAATGTAACATATAACCTATTTTTTTCTTGAATCTATATATATATATACATAATATGAAATTATATAGAAAAACTATTTTGTTTTTATCAAATAACCACCAAAATTATGTAATTGAATATCATTAATGTTTTATCTATTGATTAATCATTATATATGAAAAAATGTTTTATTAAATAATTTATTTTCATGGAAACAAGTTAATAAAATTTTAATCCACTTAGGGAGTATAATTTCCATGCGACATGAAAATCCCATACGGACTGACCACGAAAACTGAGTAATGAACGCACTCAAAATAATTGATATAAAAATATTTTATTAATTAATTGGTTGAATGGTGTTAAACATGATTATATATGTTGTCATAAACAGAATTTTGTTTCATGAAAAATTTATATCACTCTTTAAACCATTATTATTGTGGATTAAACACGTTTGATATAAGAGGAACCAGCGGTAATGGAATTTTTCACCCAATTTCCATTCATTTGGTAGTAATTATACTTTATTAATTATTTTTAAATAAATGTATTCATGTAATAACTTTTTTATAATGTTTTTCAAAATTTATACACAAATTTTGTTCATTCAATTAATTATCACTTAAATTATACAATATTTCTAAGGGACATTTTTTAGAATCCTCTTCTAAATCTCTAGTTTTACAAAATACAAAATGAATGATTTTTTGAATGTATTATTGTTTTATGTATATGTTATGGTTATAGGGAATTATTATTTTTGAATGGTGGGACCAATATCTCATTCCAATTCATTTTTTGTGTGTGTGTTGGATTACAGTCATATGGGTACTCCAATTGTAACTTCGATGGTTACACCATAAAGTAGTTGTTAGGGTTACATTGTATGATATATGTGAGGGTTAAATATTACGATAAGATTGTGGGTTACAAATAGTAAGGTATCCTTTACCGTTAAATTATTAAGAATGTAATTCCCAATATATATTTATAGTTTTATTTTTGTTTTCCTTGGAAATATCATGTTTCACAATGTAAATGATACATTATGGGTGAGAATAATATCTTTCTGAATATTTTTTCATATGTTTAAAATTATTCATAGAAAATCTGTTTCAATCCTTATTTTTATATCTCGTAATAAAATTTTTTCCTCATTAAATTTTTTAAACAAAATTTACATGATGTAAGTATTGGTAATTGTAATAGCCTGAGATTTCCTAAGTCAGTTTATTAACAATTAAACAAAAACTGAAAAGGATTTTAGGACAATAAATTTATAAAATATAATTTTATTATAATTTTTATAAGTAATATATTATGTTACAATAAAATAATCAATTAATATTCATTTAATGATATATTCTAAAAATTTATTAATCTAACATATGAATAATTATATTATTATACTAGTAATAAATTTTTGTTTTCGAAAATAGGAATTTTCAGTTTACACAAAGGTTATGTGACATAAGTTATTATGATATAAAAATCAACAAAATATTATCAAGAAAATATAGTGTATATATATACATTTAGAAAATTGTTTCCATATAAGTAGGGGTTAATCATTTGTATGCAGAAATGTTTATATTTTGTGAAAATTATTGTAACAGGTTGTCTCATTAAACCTATAATTATTTATGAGGGATGACTAAATCAATGTATTTTTTAGAACATTATTGTAACGCCCTGACCCTAGTAACCAAGAGTCGGTGCATTATTACATAACATTGGCATGATCACCATAATGAACAAATCTCAAAAGACCGATTGGTTTAGTAGCCTTGGAAACACTAGATATATTCATAAAGTATTACATCATAAAGTGGAAAAATACTACAACATAGTCTCCATATTCCACACTCATATCCCAACATACTATCACTGCAGGTCATTCATAACTTACTTATTCACATCCTGGGAAAAATAAAACATAGAAAAGGGGTGATCTCAAATTCCCAGTAAGGATAACAATATAGGAGAAACTTTCATAAATAAGAATAAACATTTAGGGAAATGTATAACTAAAACAAAATCCTTTCAAACATGAATTTTCAACATAGTATGGTCTAAATAAAATGAAATAATTCCATTTACTTATTCACATGGATATTATACTAATCGAATTATCACATGAAAAATCAATAACCACTTTCATAATGATTGAATGCATAATGATGAACTTTAATTTCTTTGTCAAGGCCTCGTCCCAAGACCTTGGGTCTAACTATAACCAGAACCCAACCCGGAGTGCCTCTAATAACCGGACACCAACCCGGAGTGCCTCTAATAACCAGACACCAACGCGGAGTTCCTCTAATAACCGGAGACCAAACCGGAGTTCCTCTAATAACCGGAGACCAAACCGGAGGGCTTACTTTTACCGGTCCCCAACCCAAAACATACTTGTCTAACACATTCATCTAAATGAAAGGATGAAATATAACATAAACATTCATATTACAAATAATTTATGAAATGTAAATAATTTAAACAAAAACCATGAGTGACATAAGAATAACTTATCCACAGTCAAAAAAATCACAAAACCTTCAATAAAATATGGATGTTTTGTATTATAATAAATCAACTTCAAATAAGCTTAAAATCCATCAAAGGATGTTGACATAGATGAAATCAAGACTATTTTAGAAAAATATCTTTTTTTAAATCATTTTAAAAGTAACATAATTATAAAATAATACATTCAATTTTAAAATATTCTTATAAGCTTGTAAGGGAAGATTCGACGATTTTATAATGGCGGAAAATAAACGCACCCGCAGTATAAGTTAAAAAAAACATTCTTACCTTAATTCTGTCGAAAAGGTTAAAAAGCACCTTCTTTGGAAAACGACGGAAAGATTACTTTATAAACCACTTATAAAAAGTCAAACAAGGGTATAAGTGAATTTAACCCATATTATTGTAAATAGTAAAAATGTTTTGAAATACATTATTAAGAAACATGGATGTGGTTGATAAAGAGATCCCAATAGATTATTACGTATAAACAACCTCGGATAATAAAGAGATTGTGAAATAACCATTAACAATTTTGTATCTTATAAAACATACAACCCATGAAAGAGGTATCATACAATGAATATGTAAATTCACATAAATTAGAGTGTATTACACAAAGAATATAATTATGGGCAGTATATACACCACACAAAAGGTAATGGTGGCAATATGGCATGAATCTCACGAGAATAAGGAGTGAGATGAAAACCCCTTACCTTGTACTTTTCCTTGGTTGGGGTAGGTTAACCTCCTGTATAATGGTGAAATAATTGTAATTAAATTATACAAGAATAATATACATTAATATGATATCATATATGATCTCTTAATATTGATTTGATAATAATATCTTAGTATTATCGTTGTTTCGGGTGTTAACTTACTTGTTTTATTTTATATGTTTTGTTACGTAATCCATGTTTGTAATGGATAGGATTTATATTATTCATATCCAGAATGATATCAAGTCCTTAAAAATCATTTTTAAATCATCAAATGATAATTATACTTGAATGGATAAAATGGATAATGAATCTCATCGCGTTCGTGGAGACGGTAGTCCGTACGTACGCACGAGCGACCATATCATTATTTTGAAATAATATATAAATGGTTGTTATATCATTTATACATAATCATTAACATGTTATATTTATTATTTACAAGAGTTACATATCATTATTATACCCATCAAAATAATAATATATTGAATAACAATTACACCACGACGTGGAGACGGTAAGCCGTACGTATGCACGTATGGTGACATGTTATTCCAAAGGTGGATAGAATACTGAATATGGTTGTACCATATTTATAATAACATCACAGTATATATATGATACTGGAGTTATTATTTTAGAATGGTAATAACAAAGAAAGAAGATGTGGAAGAAGAAAGGAACTTGGAAAAGGGTAGTGAAACCATTACCTCTTCTTCGTGTTCTTCCTTTTGATTTGATCAAAAGGGCTCCTTAGGATGGCTTTCTGATCAAACTAAGGCCTCTAGGATGTATTGGGGGAAGTTGGGAGAGTATTTCGGTAGAGTTTTTCCGAACCAAAAGGTTTTTAAGGTGTGAAGAAATGAGAAGGAGGAGTGAACTTTTATAAGAGGGGTGAGGGTCACCTTTGGAAAAGCTAGAAATATTAGTTTATAATAAATTCATATTCGGTTTCTAATGGCCCCAAATTTGATTATTTAAATGTTAATGTGGGGATGAGTCGAAAAAAACTCAACCAATAGAATTTAGATAGGTTTGGTGACTTATATTAACCTTATCTTAAAGTATTAACTCTAAGTTAATTAGTTTCACTTTTACAATGTCTCTTTGTATTTTCATATAATATGGTTAATCAAGTTACTATATACATCCAAGAGACCCCCAAGTGGTCCATTAATGACTATCCTATCATGATATAAGTCTTTTGGCCGATCCTTAGATTTTTAGGAATTAATAATATAATATTTTTTTAAGAACTCTTTTATGTCAATTTTGACACTATTCAATAGTTGATTTTTTTGAAACTCATAACAGATTGATTACGTAGAAAAAAGTCAATTAAATCAATACTAATATATCATATTATCCTATAAAATTAGTTTAATCCATTAAAAGCTTCATATTATATTTATTTGGGTATTTATAATATCAATTATTTTAATTTTTCACTATTATAGTAATTAATTCATCATCATTGTGTCATAAATAAATTAAATTATTTAATGTCTAAAAATTATAAATAAACTATAATTATGTAGGAAATCTTTTTATCTTTCTAATTAATATTTATAATCTAAATTCCAACATATATAACCCTATTTAAAAATTGTTTTGCTAAAAGATATATGCTTGTGTCATTTTTCAATTCATTTTAACCTAATTAAGATAAAGTGTCCCAATCACCTACAAGTGGCAACATGGGGTCCCAAAATCGACCCAAAGATGCCTACGGTCGAACATGTATCAACCAATAAGTCTAGTAAACGTTTTAGGGTAATTTAGTATTATTATAATATTATATTTTAACCCTTATTTACCGGATTTACCCTTAACCATGGTAAATAAAATATTTACCGCAGTAATTATTCAAAATGTCTAAAAATAAAATTTACCTATTTACACAATTTGAACATCCTGATTCCAAATAAGGAATCCATTTTTATAAATTCAAAACACAGAAGTGGCAGAAATTAATTTAAAATTAATTCCCTCTGTCAAAATAAAAAGCGTGTTTTTAAGAGATAATAACTATCAAAAGATTGACACTTGTTTATGTTCGGTTTAATTGTAAAATTATGTCCAATGAACAACATTATATTAAATGGTAAAAATATATTTTAAATATACTTTAAAACCACTCAAATTTATAATTTATAACTATTAATTATTTTTATTAAAAAAGTTGTTTTTAATTAAAATTTAGTAATTTTCACTATTCATCAAAATATGAAAGTTATCCGAAAAGTACCAAAATTTCACCTTAGGCTAAATTCGATACTTCTAATACAAAAATGAATTCCATTTTGAGAGATAAAATTTCTAAAATTTTAAAATGTAGGTATTACTATTCATAATGGCTAGTTTGATTGGTTGTGGTGTGTTAGAACTCGAAGTTGCGTACAACACACGCTACTGTATTATTCAAAGGAAAGCGTACCGTGGAAGCTTGGGATGTTTCATTTTAACTTTTTTGATGTCCCCATTTAGTCAAAAAGTTTAAAATAATGTATTAAAAAAGGTTTCACTATTAAAAGTTGATAAAAGTGCAATACTTAAAATGAATCAGTTCTTGCATTATGTGTAAGAAACTCATATTATGGATTCTAAAATTATAAGGATTATATAAAGTTTAAAATTTAGTAAATACTATTGATAACCTCTTTTGAATGGCTTTTTTTTTGGTAAGTCATGTTGTGATTGAACTCGGTGTTGCGTGTACTGCAAGTTATTGAATTATTTTGAAGAAATAACACGCTATGAAATTTTGGGGTGTTACATTCTCCCCTCCTTCAATAAATTGCGTCCTCGCAATTTGAAACTGTTATTCGAAAATAAAAGGTTGAAAATAGAAAATATATTTTTGGGAAAACCCACATCGGAAATTGGGTTACTAAAATTTAGTCTTAATATGAGAAAATGAGAAATGAAAGGGTCACCACCAAATTATGATCTCGATCAGGAGAACATTGGTGGAAATTAAAGACATATAATTGGAGGAAAAATGTAAATATTTATAGGTAGTGATTGAGGTCATCAATCACAAACATGTATAAAATTGAGGTCCTTAAAATCATCCATCTATGATGATTTGAAATACCATCGGTTCAAAAAAACATAGGGTATTGGGATAACACATTTTTGACGTTTCAAAATATGTTAGTTGAAATCCCACATCGAAAAATGAATTAATGAGGCCTCTATTTAAAATAAAGAGTGGAAAGTATGAAGATTACAAAAAATAACACATACTAGGGTTCCATGTAGGAAAATATGTATATGGAAGAGAAATCTAACCATCAATTATCTGATGGAGAGTGGTAGAGAACATGGCTATGAAAAGGCCAACAATCCCAAAGCTATAAATTAGTGATGATTTAAGGTACCATCTAGGACAACATTTTTGTTCTAAGTTCCTTTTATTAATGTTGAGGAATTTATTTATGAGATTGGCTAAGATCATAAAGAGATATACTTACTTTATAATTAGAGTTTTATCCATTAATAAATTTCTACCACAAACTCATCTTTCACTCTAAAAGATAATAGAACGTAAAAAAATTTCTATTTATACTATTCATATAGGGTTCCAAAACAAATGAATTTATAATTCATCTACCAGATCTTAAAAAAAACTACAATATTTAATCCAGGACATCTCATGGGCCAGTGGTAGGTGATACACCCTTGTCACCCTTCGGTTGTGGGTTCAAGTCTCATAGCCTTGCCGGACGCGACGGGTTGCCGCCCGACCTCCGGGTTGTCCTTTTATGGCAATCCAAAATAATCCAAACTAGAACTATCCAAAATACTTCTGTCCAAACTCACAGTCCATCATTTATAAGGAAGGTAAACATAATGTAGATCCTTTTTACCCCGTAATAGCATATGAATACCTTCATCATGTATTCTTTTAATACACTGAAACATCCTAAATTACCATATTCCTTATTGATTACATCCATGCTCCCTTATTCCATATAGAATGCTGGATATACTTCATCAATCCAAAAATGTTTTAAACCCCAACAATGATGGAATATACAAATCATTAATCAGTTCCAAGGTAGTCAAGAATATCCAATATAATTTATCCAAAACAATCTTGTATTATTCCAAAATCACTACCTCAGTATCAGAACTATATTATGGTTTATCATTCTATCAACCATATATTTTCCATAAATTTATCCTGATATTGAGTCACTTTTCATTGTTCCACACAATCTCATGACCGTAATGAAATTGTACTGTAGTACAATCCTTATATACTCCATAATTATTATAACAAGTACATCGTTGATACAACACTCAATTGACATAATCAATATAAGAACTCTAATCATTCCTCTTCATCTGTGGTAGTATCATAACTTGATTATTATCCAATAGAATCATTTGCGGCATTGTCTGATGACTGGGACATAGGTTCGCATAGTTTCCAAACTCTTTGCAAATGAAGCATTGTACATTTGAAACCATTTTCTTACCCTTGTAGAAATGTACTTTGTGCCCTTTTCATCCACACTTATAACAAACCCCCATTCCTTTCAGGAAAGTTCTAGGGTTCTTCTTTCCACAGTTATCACATATGGGAAAATTCTTCTTTTCCCTCTTCCCTTTATCCATCTTTCTCTCTTCCATCCTTTTCTTCTCTTGCTTCCCTTCGAAGCCATAGGACTCAGTAAACTCTTTACTTATCTTATCAACACATGATATTATTTCTTCATATGATGATAATACATGCGAGACTATTTCTCTTGTAAATTCTGGCTTAAGACCATGAAATACATGATCCTTCTTTCTCTTTGTATCATGTGCATTTCTAGAGTTCTCATTTCTTCAACTGGGCTCCATTTGTAAACAATGGCATACATTAGATTAGTTTATGTATAACAATACCTAATCCCAAACTTGTAAAACACATAACATAAATTAAATAGTTTATGGATATAATCCATAATCATAAAAATGTCTCCTTTGAGTAAGTATATACTCATAAACCCTTAATAATGATTTGTAATGAAAATGAGAGTTATCCTAAGAATATCCCCCGGGAGTGTCGTAACCAAGAGTGCAGTAAGGCCCGTTGTCGTGCACCAGTTCCTGTTCGAGTCTAGCTCAAAGCGGTGTTTTCGGGTTTTACCCCTAGGTATATCTGTGCCAGAGCCGCCTCTACCTGCTCATATCCAGACAGGGATGTATTGCTCTGAAAACTCACAAAATCTCTACAATACCAAAATTCTAGGAAGTTCTTCTATACTAACCCTCAAAATTCATCTTAAATCTATGTTCTCTAATCAGAGTTTATCTAAATCTAACTTCCAAGGTTTGTACTAAACTTCCTCTGATACCAACTGTAACGCCCCAACCCTTGTTACCCAGAGTCGGTGCATTATTACAAAACATTGGCATGATCACAAGAAAGATCAAATCTCGAAAGACCGATTGGTTTAGTATCCTTGGAAACACTGGATATATTCATAAAGTATTACATCAGAAAGTGGAAAAATACTACAACAACAGAGTCTCCATATTCCACACTCATATCCCCACAAACTATCTCTGCAGGTCATTCATAACTTACTTCTTCACATCCTAGGAAAAATAAAACATAGAAAAGGGCTGTGCTCAAATGACCAGTAAAGATAACAATATAGCAGAAACTTTCATAAATAAGAATAAACATTTAAGGCAATGTATAACTAAAACAAAATCCTTTCAAACTTGAATTTTCAATATAGCATGGCATAAATAAAATGACATAATTACATTTACTTATTCATATGGATATTCTAATAATCGAATAATCACATCCAAAATCAATAACCACTTTCATAATGATGGAATGCGTAATGCTGAACTTTAATTTCTTTGTCAAGGCCTCGTCCCAAGACCTTGGGGCTAACTGTAACCGGAACCCAACCCGGAGTGCCTCTAATAAACGGACACCAACCCGGAGTTTCTCTAATAACCGGAAACCAACCCGGAGTTCCTCTAATAACCGGAGACCAAACCATAGTTCCTCTAATAACCGGAGACCAAACGGGAGGGATTACATTTACCAGTCCCCAACCCGGAACATACTTGTCTAACACATTCATCTGAATGAAAGGCTGAAATATAACATAAACATTCAGATTAAAAATAACTTATGAAATGTCAATACTTTAAACAAAAACCATGAGTGACATAAGAATAAAATATCCACAGTCAAAAATATCACAAAACCTTCAATAAAATATGGATGTTTTGTATTATAATAAATCAACTTCAAATAAGCTTAAAATCCATCAAAGGATGTTGACATAGATGAAATCAAGACTATTTTAGAAAAATATCTTTTTTTAAATCATTTTAAAAGTAACATAATTATAAAATAATACATTCAATTTGAAAATATTCTTATAAGCTTGTTAGGGAAGATTCGACGATTTTATAATGGCCGAAAATAAACGCACCCGCAGTATAAGTTAAAAAAAATTCTTACCTTAATTCTGTTGAAAAGGTTAAAAAGCACCTTGTTTGGAAAATGACGGAAAGATTACTTTATAAACCACTTATAAAAAGTCAAAAAAGGGTATAAGTGACTTTAACCCATATTCTTGTAAATAGTAATTTTTTTTGAAATTCATTATTAAGAAACATGGATGTGGATGATAAAGAGATCCCAGTAGATTATCACGTATAAACAACCTCAGATAATGAAGAGATTGTAAAATAACCCTTGCCAATTTGGTAACTTATGAAACATACAACCCATGAAAGAGGTATCATACAATGAATATGTAAATACACATAAATTAGAGTTTATTACACAAAGAATATAATTATGGGCAGTACATACACCACACAAAAGGTAATGGTGGCAATATGGCATGAATCTCACGGGAATAAAGAGTGAGAAGAAAACCCCTTACCCTGTACTTTTCCTTGGTTGGGGTCGGTTAACCTTTTGTATAATGGTGAAATAATTGTTATTAAATTATACAAGAATCATATACATTAATATGATATCATATATGATCTTTTAATATTGATTTGATAATAATATCGTAGTATTATCGTTGTTTCAGGTGTTAACTTACTTGTTTTATTTTATATGTTTTGTTACGTAAGAAATGTTTGTAATGGATAGGATGTATATTATTCATATCCAGAACGATATCAAGTCCTTAAACATCATTTTTAAATCATCAAATGGTAATTATACTTGAATGGATACGATGTATAATGAATCTAATCGCGTTCGTGGAGACGGTAGTCCATACGTACGCACGAGTGACAATATCATTCTTTTGAAATAATATATAAATGGTTGTTATATCATATATACAGAATCTTTAACATGTTATATTTATTATTTACATGAGTTACATATCATTATTATACCCATAAAAATAATAATATATTGAATAACAATTACACCACGACGTGGAGACGGTAAGCCGTACGTACGCACGTATGGTGACATGTTATTCAAAAGGTGGATAGAATACTGAATATGGTTGTACCATATTTATAATAACATCAAAATATATATATTATACTGGATTTATTATTTTAGAATGGTAATAACAAAGGAAGAAGAAGTGGAAGAAGAAAGAACTTGGAAAAGGGTGGTGAAATCATTACCTCTTCTTCAGGTTCTTCCTTTTGATTTGATCAAAAGGGCTCCTTAGGATGGCTTTATGATCAAACTAAGGACTCTAGGATGTAGTGGGGGAAGTTGGGACAGTATTTGGGCAGATTTTTTCAGAACCAAAAGGTTTTGAAGGTGTGAAGAAATGAGAAAGAGGAGTGACCTTTTATAAGAGGGGTGAGGGGCACCTTTGGAAAAGCTAGAAATATTAGTTTATAATAAATTCATATTCGGTTTCTAATGGCTAAAAAGTTTATTATTTAAATGTTAAGGTGGGTATGGGTCGAAAACAACTCAAACAATAGAATTTAGACACGTTTGGGTACTTATATTAACCTTATCTTTAAGTATTAACTCTAAGTTAATTAGTTTCACTTTTACAATGTATTTTTTGTATTTTTATATAATATGGTTAATAAAGATACTATATACATCCAAGAGACCCCCAAGTGGTCCATTAATGATTAACCTATCATGATATAAGTCTCATGGCCGAACCATAGATTTTTAGGAATTAATAATATAATATTTGTTTTAAGAACTCTTTTATGTCAATTTTGACACTATTCAATAGTTGATTTTTGTGAAACTCATAACAGATTGATTACTTCAAAAAAAGTCAATTAAATCAATCCTAATATATCAAATTATCCTAGAAAATTAGTTTAATCCATAAAAAGGTTAATATTATATTTATTTGGGTATTTATAATATCAATTATTTTAATTTTTCACTATTATAGTAATTAATTCATCATCATTGTGTCATAAATAAATTAAATTATTTAATGTATAAAAATTATAAATAATCTATAATTATGTAGGAAATATTTTTATCTTTTGAATGAATATTTATAATCTAAATTCCAACATATATAACCCTATGTAAATATTGTTTTGCTAAAAGATATATGCTTGTGTCATTTTTGAATTCATTTTAACTTAATTAAAATAAAGTTTCCCAATCACCTACAAGTGGCACCATGGGGTCCCGAAATCGACCCAAAGATTCCTATGGTCGAACATGTATCAACCAATAAGTCTAGGACACGTTTTAGGGTAATTTAGTATTATTATAATATTATTTTGTAACCCTTATTTACCGGATTTACCCTTAACCATGGTAAATAAAATATTTACCGCAGTAATTATTCAAAATGCCTAAAAATAAAAGTTACCTATTTACACAATTTGAACATCCTGATTCCAAATATGAAATCCATTTTTATAAATTCAAAACACAGAAGTGTCAGAAATTAATTTAAAATTAATTCCCGCTGTGAAAACAAAAAGCGTGTTTTTAAGAGATAATAACTATCAAAAGATTGACACTTGTTTATGATCGGTTTAATTGTAAAATTATGTCCAATGACCAACATTATATTAAATGGTAAAAATATATTCTAAATATAATTTAAAACCACTCAAATTTATAATTTATCACTATTAATTGTTTTGATTAAAAAAGTTGTTTTTAATTAAAATTTAGTAATTTTCACTATTCATCAAAATATGAAAGTTATCTGAAAAGTACCAAAATTTCACCTTAGGCTAAATTCGATACTCCGAATACAAAAATGAAGTCCATTTTGAGAGATAAAATTTCTAAAATTTTAAAATGTTGGTATTACTATTCATAATGGCTAGTTTGATTGGTTGTGGTGTGTTTGAACTCGAAGTTGCGTACAACACACGCTACTGTATTATTCAAAGGAAAGTGTACCGTGGAAGCTTGGGATGTTTCATTTTAAATTTTTTGATGTCCCCATTTAGTCAAAAAGTTTAAAATAATGTACTAAAAAAGGTTTCACTATTAAAAGTTGATAAAAGTGCAATACTGGAAATGAATCTGTTCATGCATTATGTGTAAGAAACTCATACTATGAATTCTAAAATTATAAGGATTATATAAAGTTTAAAATTTAGTTAATACTATTCATAACCTCTTTTGAATGGATTTTTTTTGGTAAGTCATGGTGTGATTGAACTCGGTGTTGCATGTAGTGCAAGTTATTGAATTATTTTGAAGAAATAACACACTATGAAATTTTGGGGTGTTACAATTATTCCACTATATATATATATTTATCAAAAATATGTTATAATTTTTATTTTATTTTAACTCTGCAAATGGATATTTTCAATTATTAATGTTTTAAAGTTAATTTATTCTGTATTTCTAAGGTAATGATCACAAATATTTATATATTTTTATATGTTTGAAGTGTTGATTTCGCACATAAATATATTAATGTTTTATAAGGATGATATATTATTTTAGCATCTTGTATAAAAAGGTTAAATAAAAAATATTCATAACATGTAATTGTGTTATCTTTACTTTCAAGATGTATCATATGCATACATTTATGGTCTTGCATCGAACATAACATCAATACTAAGTTATTTTATAATAATCTCATGGATTCAAATAAATTTTATTAGATTATCTTGTACATGGATTTTTACAAGATTTAAAATATATGACTTGTAATGTTATGTGTGAATCATATATATTTATTGTAAAATATTATTTGGAGAAGAAAAAACAATATATGTATTTTTTATTAAATGTGAATTTATTTCAATTCTTTTTTTTATAACATGAAAATAATACAATTAATTTATGCATGAGATAATCAATTTTAGGATAATATATATAAAAATAAATATATATCTCAAGGTGGTACGAGACAATTTGGATCATTTGGTGAATTTATTTCATCTATGAATAAGATTTAAACAAATCAATGTTTTTTGGAACACTTTAATTTGATAAATGAAATTATTTCACCTGTGGAAAATATTCAATTAAATCAATGTGGTATGTGAAACATTTATTTAATGTCATATTTTTATTAGACATATGATGAATGTATAAGACTTATTTTTTGATGGTTGGTGTTTCCAATAGCCTCTCCATGAATTGATTGGTCTCATGAGACAAATGATTGTCTTTCCAATAGACCTTGAATAAATTATTATGTATGGTCTTATCATGAGTCCTCAACAATGTGATTATGTGTGGTCATAACACAAGGCCTTTAATGAATTCTTAGGATGTCTTGAATTATGAATTACTACATAATTATTAATGTAATGTAAATTCCATGTGACTATTCTACTAAAATAATAACAATGGTTAAAAATAATTCTCTGATGAACATGTATCAATCAGTTATACATTTTGAAGTGCACGAGGGTAAAAATTTATAGTTTTGTATATAATTTATTAAAAAAATTTAATTGTTCATCAACAATATATAAACAACTATTATGAACTTATCAATCGTTTCATGGTTTGTATACATTTTTTAGATTTCATTTTCTGTGAAAATAAAAACTAGTAACATTTCTTGTGAAAAATTGTGTTTTCACAACTAGCATGTCATACATAATACAGATTGGTCATTATTTAGCATACACAGGTAATTTCAGGATTTTTTTCAAGTATTTTCATAATTAAAAATTCATTTGATTTAAAACATCAAAATAATTATATTCATTTGTATGTGGGTTCTCTTAAATGTTGTTTCAAAATCATTCAATAAAATAGAGATGATGTTTTATGGGAAACGTGAATTTCAAAATTTAAAGAATGTTTTTTGATGAATTTTTGTAAAAGTAAATGAAATTCTTTATGATATTGTTTTAAATCCCCTTACTAGGCACTTCCAATGCTCACCCTTTGTTTGAAATTATTTTTTCAACTATCTTTTGGAAGTCCAATGTTGGACGCCATAGTTTAGTCGTGTGCAAAAGAAAATTTTGGGTTTAGTTTGTATATTTTATTTTCAATAATGATAAATTGTATGTTTATATCTAAATCTTTATAAACTACACCAATGAAAGGTCCTTTATTATATAATGTTTATTTATGGGAAAATATAATTGTTATCAAAGAAACGGTTTATAAAACATTAGAGATTAAATGTCTTTATCTATGTGGTAGAGTTTATAAGTCTAGCACTCATAGTTCTCCTAATTATGTAGACAAAAATTCAGAATTTTTTTTATTCTGATGAAACAAATTGCAAGGACCCGATTCATTGGGGTGAGGGGAATAATGTAAGAACATATAATTTCCAACGATAAATTATTGATAATTAAACCAAAACTATTAATGATTTTAAGACAATAAATAAAAAACTATTCAAATTAACTAGTATGTTGATATGTAATAAATTACATTAAAAACCAATTAAATATTACTATTATTATTATAAGATATTCTAAATATTATATAATATAAAATATTTATAATTATATTATTATATAATAAATTAGTTTTTTTAGTAAATATTACTTTTTAGTAACACTCAAAGCCCATGTGACATAATTTTTGGTGATATCAAAAGCCTCTATAGGTTTTCATGATAAATTCATATATATATACATACACATATTAAGAAGTTTTTCCATTAAACCAAGGGTAGATCATTTTTAGGATGGAGTGCATATATTTTCTGAATATTAATATAAGGGGTTGTCTCAGTAAATATCAAATTATTTATCATGGATCAATAACTCCATGTATGATTACTAATACATTATTGAACTTCATATATATATATATATAAGTTTATTCTTTAAATTTGATTTCATATTAGATAAAAAAATTTATATTTTCATTTGTCTAAGTTTTAACATGAATTTATTCTACTATGATAAAATCAAGGTCACATATATTTATATATTAATATAAGTATGAAATGTTGTTATATCATATATATATATATATGACATGTTTGTAAGGAAGAAATATTGATGATTTATTTTTCATATAAAAATGTGCTTAAAATGTCATTGTGATATCATTAACATATGGATGTAACATCTTCATAAATTTATGGTATAGCATCTATCATAACACAGACACATCTTTCATTCATAATAAACTCGTGTATTCAAATAATTATTTTTTGATATTATTAAAAACATTAATTTATTAATGATTTAAAATATATAATTTATAATTTAATTTGGGAATAATATCTATTTATTATAAAAATTTATTTTAAGAACACACATAAATATATTTATTATTAATTAAATGGGAATTTATTTCATTAACATTGATACCTTGAAAATAATTACTCTTAATTTATGTATGAGATAAAACTTTTTATGATAGTATATGGAATAAGAATAAAAATTTTCATTCTAGTATGGGAAACATTGGATTGTATAATTAATTTATTTCATTGTAGAATATGATTTTAAAAAATAATAGTTGTATGGGACATTTTGATTTATTTAATGAATTTATTACACCAATACTATGGATTCTATTAAATCAAAGTGGTATATGACACATTGATTTAAAGAAATAATTTTATTAGACATATAAGAAATACATAGGGATTATTATATGATGGGTTTGGCCCGTTATATCCTCTCGATGCATTAGTATGTATCATGAGACACAATATGGTCTTGGCATGAGGCCTTAAGAAAATTATTATGTATGATCTTGGTACGTGTCTTTTAAAAAGTGATTATGTATGGTCATGGCTAGAGGCATTGATAGAGTTCATATGATTTCCATTATTAATTTTTTAAATCATAATGATTATAGTTAGTGAAATTCCATGTGATTATTCAACATGTAGAATAACTATGGTTAAAAAAGATTCTCGTGTGAAAATGTAACATTCAGTTATAGTTTTTCAAGTACCCATGAAATAATTTATTTTAATTTTGTATTTCATATATTAATAGGGTTTATTTGAACATCCTTAATCTATAAACAAATGTTAGGAAATTGTCTATTATTACATGGTTTTAAAAGATGTGTTGTGATGTCGTTTTCTATGAAAACCCCAAGAAGAAACATTTCATCTACAAATCTATATCCCCACAACTAGCATGCCATACATAATTATGTATAGTCATTACATAACATAAAATTGACATTTCATAATTTTGGTCATGAATGTGAATATTTAATAATTAATTTTATTTTATTCCCTTAAATATTATTATCCATTTTCACATTGGTTATAATAAATGCTGCTTGAAAATCACTTAAGAAATTTTTGGTGACATGATATGTGGAATGTTAATTTATATAATTAAATCATGTCTAATAAAGAATTTTTTTAATAAAAATTAATTCTTTATGATGTGGTTTTCAAACCCATTTTAGTCATTTAAAATTCTCACTGATTGTTTAATATTAATTTTTCATAGGCCTTTTGTATGTCCAATGTTGGATTCCATCGTTTATTAGTGTGTAGAAGTGAAGTTTTTCTTTTGTTTTCTTAATTTCTTTTAAACAATGATAAATTTTATGATTGAATCTTACTCTCCAAAAAAATATATATATGAACTTTCATTTGTTATATAATTATTAGGGCTGGGACCTTATAGTAATAAAAATGGAGAAGGCAAGATGAATGTTTCAAAGACATTTCTGAAAAATATTTCATGTTTTTATTTTAAAATTATTTGAACTGGGAATGAACTTGATACCATTTTTGTAATACCCACATTTTATTATTTTGGATGGATTTTTATGAATTATTTCATAAAATTCGACAAGTATAAACCAAAAAATTTATATGGAATATAAAAAATTTAAGTTATAAGTAATATACAGAATTATATAATATTAAGGCATTGGTCCTTATTGTGGGAATCAGAACATTAATTATATAGATTTAGTGTTTGGGATGATGTTAATAGAATACCATAAATTATATTTCTACTATAATTATATAATTTTTTGATAATCATGTTGCTTCATCTAAGATATTTCTTTTAAAATATATTTTTCACAGAAGAAATAGGGATGCAGAAGTAGGAAGACAACCATAATATTATATGTTTCGGAATCTGAATCCTAAAATTATGGTATTTAGAACCAAAATGATTGTGATGGTAATGGATCTATTTAAACAATAAATTGACTGTTTTGGAACCTATGTAAGTTAACAACCTGAGTTACCACAAAGGATCATTAAAATAGTGGAACATTTAATGAAGCAAAATCCTCATGCATTCATTCGATCTAGTGACCCATTTATAGCTATAGAAAGGATTAAATACCTTGAAAATATATTGGATTTCATTGGTTTTAAGATAATCAAAATGTTAGTCTTTCAATTTGTAGTTTTGAAAGTAAAGCTGATCTATTGTGGTCAATGGTTAGGATATTAGGGATAGAGAGGAAATTGATTCTATATAATGAGATGAATTCTAACATATGTTCCTTGAAAAATATTTTCTTACGATGGTTCAAGATATGATCGAAATCAATTCCTTTAGTTGCATAAAAAAGTGTAGGATCAAGTTGTTGTGTATCATGGAAACACCACCTATTTATACTTTGGATTAAGGCCATGATATTGAAGGCCATTTGCTTCCCAGGAATTCCAATGATTGGAGAATCATTTTTTACGTGATGGGAGGGTAAAAATAGATTTTTATACTAAATTAGGAATTTCCCCTCATGAAATGAGACTCGAACGTATGGTTAAAATCCCAAGGGAGGAAATTAAGAACAATTAATTATATAAATATTATTTTTATTATATATGGAACGAAATTACCTACAAACCTTTTTATTTTACCCATTGTAGAGTTTGATTCTATTCTATGTATGGATTTTCATTATGATTCATTTTATAAAATTGATAGTAGAGATAATGAAGTTGTTTTTTAGAATGATTTTTATATTTTATGCATGAATGAACCCTTACAATTGATAATATATTAGGAATATGAAAAAATGATAAAATTTTGAAAGGAATGTTATCTTTCCCAAATTGATGAAAATAAGGGAATTATTTAGATTAATGATGTTCTAGTGGTAAACGAACACATGAATATTTTTTGATGTGTTTATTTGTGTTATAACTAATGGGGAATTTGAATTTTATATTTACTTAGTTACCGATTCTATGAAAATTAAAAAATACCCTTATCAAATGAATGAAGTACAACTTCGTGAAATTAAAAAACAGTTGAAGGAGTAGATTGATAAAGGCTTTATTCCTCCATGCACTTGAAAATGGTGTCATCCCGTTTTCTTCATTTAAAGTGTTGATGGTTCCAGGATACATTGTATTTATTATAGATATTTGACTAACATTGCTTATTACGAATAATTATCATTTTCCTTATATCGATGAATTGTTTGATCTACTCAAGAGAACGATGTATTTTTACAAGATTTAATTAAGATCCATATACAATTAGATATAGGTGAAGGATGATGAAATATTAAAAACCTCTTTACATAAATTATATAGGATTTATAATTTTGATATTATGACCTTTTCATAGATAAATTCCCTTCATTTATTCAAAAATATTATGAATAGAATATTACATGAAAATTTGGATATGTTTGTTCTTGTTTTCATTGATGATAATTTTTGTCCTTCCAAAATGTTATGAGCATCATGAAAAACATTTATGTATTTTCAGGAAGACTCTCAATGAAAATATGTTATAAGGAAAATATACTACCTATGATTTTTGGTTTTCATAGATTTATTTTCATGGGTACATTGTATATAAGGTTGGAAAACCATTTGACCCCATAAAAAATTAGTTGATTAATTTCCATGACCTAGAAGTCTATAAAGATTCATATATTTCACATATAAACATGTTATTACAAATGGTTTGATAAAAAAATTCATGCTTATCTAGCCTACTAACTATGTTAAGAAGAAAAGGTGTTAATTTTTCTGGAATGAATAATGTGATTCTTTTTTAGGAAATGAATATGAAATTGATTAATGCTCTAGTATTGTCCTTACCTTCTATAAGTGGTGATTTTTAATCTACATTGATGCTTCATTGAAGGGACATGGTAGTGTTCTGATGAAAAACCGATCAGTTAGTGGCTTATTATTCATGGTAATTGAAACATAAAGAGTTAAATTATCCTATACATGATTAAAATTATCACTTTCAGTTTTTTGATTGAAAATTTAGAGCCATCATTTATATAGAACCAAATATAAAATATATGAAAAAAATACATGTGAAGCATATATTCACTCATAATGAATAAAACAATAGGGTGAGAAGATGGTCTGAAATGATAATGCATTATAATTGCATGATCAACTACCATTATTTTAAATAAAATAACATGGATGATTCCTCGAGTAAATATCATCATCGATCATTATCCTTGTTACGTTTAGAACATGAAATCATTATTAATAATTTGTCATATATTTTTATGAATTTTTTTGGGGTAGGAAATTCTTCTATTTTGATTCAGGTGTCAGTTTATTCTTGTTTATCCGATAGAATTAAGAAACATTGAAGGAATACCATGAGTTATATAAAAAGGAATAATTGTTTAAAATGGGTAGATTTCAATAATATAACATTGATAAAGATTGTTCTTCATGATTTGGAATGAGATTATGTGTGCCTAGTGATTACCAGCTGAAGAATGAATTATTATGTAAAACAAATAGTTATAGATTTTCAGTTAATCATTTCTATTAAAATATGTATAGAAACCATCAAGAGTATTACTAAATGGTTTAAATTAAAAGCGAAAATGAAAAATTTTCAATGAAATGTTTTTCCTATAAATAGGTTAATCTGGAGTGAAAATTCCAAAGTGTATGCTTCATTGATTTCTACTGCCATAATGGATATGGAAAAAATATCTATGTACTTCGTTGTTCGACTACCAAATACAGGTCTAGGTAACAATGTGATTTGGGTTATTGTAGACCGGCTGAATAAATCTACACATTTACTTATAATTCATGATTCTATTTCTTTGGATAATCATTCTAAATTGTAACTCACATTTATTATTAGGTTACTTGGATTCCCTCTTCCATTGAATCTGATTCTGATCCCAGGGTCAATTCTATCTTCTACAAAGGCCTCCATATTTTGTTGTGTATTGAATTAAATATCTTTTCTGCTTTTCATCCTCAATATGATGGGAAGAATGAAGAAAAATTATGAAATTGGATGATATTCCTTTATATTTTTCTATGGACTACCATGTATGTTGAGATGAACATATATATTTTGTTGGTCCTTCATAAGAAATAGTTTTCATTAAATTATAATGATATAAGATTTTGAGTAATTATATGCGAAGCGGTGTCAAATATCAGATTTTGGTATGATGTTGGGAAAAGAAGCTAATGTGATCAGAATTAGTAAAGTAATTTCATTAAAATGTGAATATGATCCTTTAATACATGTGGATAGCTTAAAGTATGTACAGAAGTAAAGAAAATAAAAAGGGGAATGAATTTTATTTCAAGGTAGTGATCATGTTTTTCTTAAAACCTCACCATAGAAAAGTGTTATAAATTTTCTAAGAAAGGAAATCTAAGACCACCGTTCATTAGACTATATTAACCTCTAGAAAATGATGGATCAGTTTTCTATCGAGTATATTTGCCTCTAATTTTAACTCATGTACATAATGTTTTTCATGTTTTAATGTAGAGAATGTACATTGAAAATTCATCTCATGTTTCAGACCAAAAATATTTCAACATGAAGATTAACATTCATATCAAGAGAAAACAATACATTTTTTTATAATAGAGAGAAATTATTACTGTATTTGATAATTCAGCAGGTTGTAGTTTTATAGAGAAACGACAAGGATGAAGACGAAAAATGGGAATTTGAAAATTGTATGAACTAATTCAAAATTTAATTGTTTAATAAGTAAATAAAAGAAGTGATAGGATAACATTTCTAGATGTTGGGGAGAATGTAACAACCCAAAGATGAAAAAATAAATTTAATATAAAATTAAATACATGAATCATTCTATTAATTTGAAAAAACACATTGTCATACCAATTTAAAGGAGACAGTTATATATTATCCTATTGTAAAGTCCTGGAAATTTCAAGGAATATTTTTTCATAAATTCTTTGAAATTTTACAAGTCCGCAATTTCTAATGGCACCAGATTCCGAGGCCCGGTGTGCCCAGAATAATTTCCTAATGTTTTGTTAAGATTAAATTAACGCAGGTAAGTAGTTTTATTGAAAATGTGGAATAACACTTAAACAGTTACATGGATCAGAAATCTAAGGGCACCATTGCACTCAAGATAACGGGTTTATCCTAGGAACCACTTATGTTTAGTCGATTCAGGCCTCCTGTGAGAAATTCCAAAAATGGAATAACCGTAAATAAAATAATTAAATAAATTAAGTTATTTTTCAAATGCTTATAACTCAAAAACAGTAGCTCAGATTAAAAATATGAGACCATAGTTGAACCCCTAAGGGCATGCTTTATTTAAAAAGATACTAACATTGTCCAGTGAGGGCCACCAGAAGAAGTTACTTTTTGGCCGTAAATAAAATAATTAAGTGTAAATTATTTTATTGTAAAATTTATAACATCTAAACGGAAACTCGGATTGAAAATCTGAGAGTACCGTTGGGTTTGTGGGGGAATTTTTTACTTTTTCATATCCTAACCTCAACCAGCGCGAGTCGAGGGTGACTGATAATAATTTTCCAAACTTTTGTTCAGGTACATTCAGTAAACGAACATGCGTGTTTTTCTATCTTTTGTACCGATGCTCGGAACTGAAATCCGAGAGCACCGATGAACGCATAGCACTGATATTTGCTTAAGGGGACCATTACAGTAGTTTCGTTTTATGCGGGTTGAAAGTTATAACTTGGGTATTCGTAGGAAATTAAATAAAATTAATGTTTTGTAAAATTTTATTTAAGAGGTCGTTTTTTCCTCCATAGGGGAGTAGGCGTGGGGCCCACACCCCACAAAAACTCCCATGGAAGGATAAGAGTGGTGGGGCCCACATGAGCCCTAACGCTTCAACTCGAAATTAACTCCCTTTCATCTTCCCTTAATCAATTTTCAACCTTTTCCTTTGATTTTGTAGGAGTCTCTTCATCTCCCTTCCCATAAATTGTGCCAACTCATATAATTAATTACTTCATTAATTAATTTGGATGTTTAAATTAATTTTAATTATATGGAATTATAATTATATTGGGGGATCCTTTTTATAATATTGGTGGGGAAAATATTTTTTGGGGGAACCTCTGGAGAATTAGAAGAATAGAGTTCTTCCCTTGATGAAGAACACAGTTCCTCCATGAAGAACATCTCCGACGAAGATCGTGAAGAACTTCTCCAACAACGCACCCTCTTCGTACATTACCTGACGTCAATGAAATAGACATATGTATTCCGCGATGCCTGACCTCCGCGACACTAGTCTTCTGTGTCTCGTTGACGTGCACCGTTCATGAAATCGGGGTAGGGGTTTTTATAATTTTAGGTGAATAATTTGTACCCCGTTCTTCGATGAATTTCATGGATTATCTTCGGCCATCTGAAATCACTTAACACGGAGGGCAGGGACGGACGACCATCCGTTGATCCTTGTTTTATTATTCATGATGGAGGAGGTGATGGAAAATGTGGTGATGACCGAGGGCAGTGGCAGCAACGGTGGTTGTGCGCCGGCTGGTTAGTGGACCACGTCACCAGGTGACATGAAGGTGGAGGAGACCGCGGCCCAGAAACGCGGGCCGTTTGGCCGAAGAAGAACTGACTGTATAATGCTGGTCGGGCAGGAAAAACAGCGGCACCTCTCGGCGCCGCACTGCGGAGGAATCGCAGGCCGCTTCGGCGGCAAACCATCTGGCCTTCTGTGGGATGGGTTGATGGGAGTCGCAGCACCCGCATGTGCCATGCGAAAGGACAGTGTCCCACTGTGCGGGTCGCTCCCGCCGGGAAGGCCGGCTAGCTTTGGTCGCTCGGGCAGAAGAGGTGGCGCCACTCAGCACCACCGATGCAAAGGACCACGGGGCTACCCCCCCACCCCCCAGCAATGCTCGTCTGGGTCGTGCCCCACCGGGCTAGGCCATAGCCACCAGGTCGCACCCTACTAGGCCGGACCCGAACCTTGGTCGGCTCGACCCGGTTCAGGCCAACCCAGGGTGGGATGGGCTGGGTCGGACCGGACCCAAACCGCCCTCGTCAGAACCATTTTAGTATTTTATCTATAACATGAGCTACAAACCTTCGATCGACACACCTTCTGTTGTGTAGGATTCTGTGTATCGGCACGATCGTTTCATTATATTACACTCATGGTTTTGGAATTGTATGGGTACGGCCGGTTTGGTACGTACTCGAAACCAACTGGGCCCTCGGAGAGGAAATGCTTATAACTTATGGACCGGACGTCTGATTGACGTGTCGTCAATTACATTAGATTAAATTTGACGAGACGGTCCTTTTGGAATACTCCAAATGGGATATGTATGAGTTTGGAGTATGGACGGGTTGGATTGTACCTGAAATCCAACCGGACCCCTGGAACAGAAAAGCTAATAACTCTCAGACCGGGCATCCGATTGACATGCCGTCTGATGCGTTGAGTTCCTTTTAGTGAGATGGAACTTTTGGATACATCACCTCTGGACTTCGTGATAGATGATTTATTAAACCCTTTTCTCGAGGAGCGGACCCTCCTAGAATCGAGCGCGCTATGTACATGAACCCAAGAGCTGGTTGTGACTACGACGACTGCTATACTGGAATCCCCAGTGGGTTCGAGAGAAATGACTACTATACTGGGATCCTGCATGGGTTCAAAGACGATGATTACTGTACCTGTATCCCATGTGGGTCCGGTAGTTCGACCACTATACTTGTATCATGTGTGGGTCCGACAAAGTAGCTGGTATTTTATCCTGTGTGGGTCCGACAGCTTAGCTGGTCTTTTATCCCTTGTGGGTCCGACAGCTTAGAGGAATCAGTGACTACATCTGATCATCTCTATTACTCTCGAGATAGCTATACTTGTATCCTATGTGGGTCCGACAGCTTAGCTAGTCTTTTATCCTGTGTGGGTCCAACAATTTTAGATGATCTAGTGGCTACATCTGTTCATCTATATCTCTCTACTATTGTGGCATACCTGTGTGAGCTGATACACGTCTTTTAACCATAATCATCAAGGTGATTGACTTTACTTAATTTGTGGAATTGGTTTGTGCTTGGGCTCGTGAGTTGGATCCGAACTGAGATTGATATCATAGGTATATGTATGGGAATATACCTAAGTAGGGTTGGTTGATAATTCATGGTTGTATCTTGTTTTTGTGGTTTATCCTTTTTGGATTTTGGGAGACCATCAGGGGTCTCTAGGTCACTACTGAGTATCATTATACTCACCCCTGCACGGGCTATGCCCGTATCTCGTTGTGTTGGATGCAGATGACAGACAGCGTTGGCGGAGGCAGAGAGCGAGTTAGGACCAAACGGTACTTGGAGGGGGACCACAGGGTGAGAAGGTACACTGAGCAGACTGATATATGTGGAGTGATGAGGTGGACATTTTTACCTACCCTTCACCTAGGATACTCATCAGACATTCCAGGATAGTCCCTTTTTAGCTGTTGTCCCTTTCTCAGTTGTACTTGCTTTCCGTTGTACTTGTACTTTAATGTTGGGCTTGTATTTCCTGTCCCTTTACTTTCATCACTACTTTTGTATACAACATTCACTTGGTGTTTACTTCAGGTGTGCACTCTGTTGTGTATGTTTACTTTTGTAAAGGAAATGCCTTCCTAGTATAGTGATTTATGCCTTTTGTGCTAGTCGCCATCCCATGGCCTATGGAAGGCGGGCTTGGGGTAGTCATGGCACGGGCCACGAGGATGGGTCGTGACAAATTGGTATCAAAGGAGTCGGTTCTACCACAGAACTCAGTACTCAGATCATTTTTTCTTTGAAGCAACAGTGTTAAGAGTATTGAGTGTGGTTTTCAGTCCAAGGAGTCCAGTGTTGGTGCGGTGGTCGACGTATCCATACACCGGGTCCCTGACCTCTGATTTCAGACTCAGTGCACAAAAACAATGATTTCATGTGTGTTTCAAGAGATTCCAATGTGGTTTCATTGAGTCAGAAAACAAATTATAACATATTGAACGTGGCACACCTATTTCTTATCAGGATGCCGCTGTAAGGACATCCAGCTATGCATCCCGAGAGAGTACATGATGACAGCCCACTGGGAGACGGGGCTCTGGTGTAGGGACCTCTTACTATGTTGGAACCACTGGGTGGTGTACCAGCAACACAACCACCCGCTGGGCAGCAGATGCCACCAGTCGTACTAGCAGACGGTGCACGCCGACTATGTGCGTTGCACAAGTTCCAGCAGTAGAGGACTTCGATGTTTTGAAGTGAGACAGATTCCCAGGCAGCAGAGGACAGGATGGAGGTGATTACTGGATTTTTACACCTAGATGAGACACTATTAAAGAAGATGTTGATCTTAGATACTAATATTTTTCATCTAGTGACCATGATGATGGTTCGCATAATATTGAAGTTTAGGTTCTTGGACTGTTTTCTGAGATGGTACCTTCAGGCAGTGTGCCAACTATATCACAGCCTGTTGGTCAACAGACACAACTGATTATACTGGTATAAGAAACTTTTAGGATTAGTGCCCTACATGTGTTTCAGCACCAGATATCCCTCATGTTCCGAGGAGAGCCCGACCCACAAGAGGCTAAGGACTGACATGAGGAGGTGGATGAGAGTTTTGTAGAGCTTACATGGCATTGACAGGACGACGTGTCGACAGCTGAGTATTTATCGAGGCATAACGGTCATTCCTGGTACTCGATGAATATGATTCAATCAGTTCTTTATAGCTCAGACATATGAGCGAGGAGTGTTTAAGTATATCTGAGGCAGCACTTTTTCCACCATGCATTCCTACTTATTTTAGGGTGCTAAAGAGAACCTCTGTCGTTTAATGTTCATTGGAAGAGCAGATACTTCCATTGAATGTTAGCAGTTGGAAAGGATGAAACTGGAGTAAGTGATAGAGTCTTGAGCATGAAATATGTTTCAAGAAGAGGAATTGTTAAGGACAGATGAATCTGCAGGGCAGCAGATGTGGAAGCATAGGTAGGAGAGTAGTATGAGGTGGTGAACATTTTGAAATGTTACAACCACCTGCCGTTGTTGTCCCCACTAGGCTCATAGAGCTAGAGATAAAGGGAAGAGAGTAGCTGCATGCGTTCAAGGATTGTGTCCGAAGGGCTCTAAGAATGATTTGAGGTATGGGTTGTGTCTTTTACAAGCTATTGTATCAATAGAAATAGGTACCAATCATTCATTCCTTCCACAAATCTTGTCCCAGACCTAGAGTTTCCGGTTTAGCGGTTTACTTGACCCTCACATCTGGAGAGACCTTTGGGAGGATACTCGATAATCACACTTACGCCGACGGTTTGATCAGACCCTTGAGGTGGGAGTTTTAGTTGGATCCTCTTGGTGGTAGAATCGAGGCCTTACAACGTTAGTTTGGGTATGGAATGGTCAACCACAGTTCATACACAGATTGACTGTATTAGGAAAAAAGGTTGCGGTTTATCTACAACATTGGGATGGGGTTTTTCTTGGTCTGCAAAAAGGAAAACCCAAGAAGTAGAGGATGTAATCATGCATAAGAGGGTGTAGTAGATCACTCAGGAGTTTGCCAGACTTACCTTTGTGCCAGACTTCTCCAGAGTTTCAGCACCACTATCAGCGTTGACAAAGAAGGTGAAGATCATCCATGAGCTGATGAAGACTGCATAGAGCAGACAGAAGTCCTATGATGATATGAGACAGAGACCACTGCAGTTCGAGGATGGATACCATTCCTTCCTATGGGTCTCACCTCGACGAGGTCTACAGATATTTGGGCGAGGCGGAAAGTTATCTCCATGATTCATTGGACTGTTCTAGGTCCTCAGTAGGGTAGGAGATGTGGCTTACCACCTGGCCCATCCACCTCAATTGTACCGGGTGCACAACATCTTCCACCTATCTCAACTGAGGAGATACGTGCACTACCCGCCCACATCATCGATCAAGGGGAGCTGGACATCGATGATCGAGCGTCTTTCACGGAGGTCCAAGTGGTGATCGAGGATTGACAGGAGCGGGTCCTACATGGATGGTCAATTCCTCTGGTGCACATTCGCTGGTAGCACAAGAACCTCCAAAAGAGCAATTGGGAGCAGGAGGTTCAGATGTGTGCTCAGTACCCTCATTTGTTTCCCTAATGTGTGTTTTAGCTTTACGAGGATGAAAATACCTGAGGTGTAGGTATTGTAATTACCCGGAAATTTCAAGGAAAAGTTTTCCTTAAATTCGTTGGAATTATACGGGTCCATAGTTTTTGACGACACCATATTCTGAGGCCCGATGTGCCTGGAATAATTTGCTCACATTTTGTTAAATTTAAATTAATGCGTGTAAGAAGTTTTACTAAAAAAGTCGAATAACTCTTAAACGGTTACTCAGATCAGAAATATGAGGGCACCGTTGAGATAAGGATGACAGGTTTTCCCTACGCGCGACTTAATTTTAGTCGGTGCGGGCCTCCTGTGAGAAATTCCAAAATGGCATAACCGTAAATAAAATAATTAAATAAATTATTTTATTTTTCAAATGCTTATAACTCACAAACGGTAGCTTGGATTAAAAATACGAGAACACCTTTGAACTCGTGAGGGAATGCTTTATTTATGTAGATACTAACATGGGCCGGTGCGGGCCACCAGAAAAAAGTTTGTTTTTCGACGCAAATAAAATAATTACGTGTCAATTATTTTATTGTACAATTCATAACTTCTAAACGCTAACTCAGATATAAAATCAAAGAGTACCGTTGGGTTTTTTGGTGTGTGTTTCACTTAGGCAGAGCCTAACCTCGACTGGTGTGGGTTAAGGGTGCCTGATGACAATTTTCTGAACTTTTTTTGGTACCTTCAGTAAACATACATGCGGGTTTTTTATATTTTGAAACGGTTCTCGGAATCAAAATCTAAGGGTGCCGATGAACTCACAACGGTGGTATTCTCTTCAGGGGACCTTTACTACAGTTGCCTTTTATGCGGGTTGAATGTTATAATTAGGGGATTCATAGAAAATTAAATAAAATTGTTGTTTGGTACAATTTTATTTAAGAGGTGGTTATTTCCTCCAAAGGCTTGTTGGGGTGGGGCCCATACCCCTTATAACCTCCCATGGGAGGATATGTGTGGTGGGGTCTATATGAGCCCTAACCCTTCAACTCCCCATTAACTTCCCTTCATCTCTCCTTAATAAATTTTCTACCTTTGTCTTTAATTCTGGTGGAGTCTCTTCATCTCCCTTCCCATAAATTGTGCTAACTCCTAAAATTAATGCCTTCTTTAATTAGTTTTGATGTTTGAATTAATTTTAATTACATGGAATTGTTATTATATTGGGGGAGCCTTTTTATAATATTGGCGGGGAAAATATTCTATAGGGGAACCTTTGGAGAATTAGAAGAATATAGTTTTTCTCTCGACAAAGAACACCATTCATCCACGAATAACATCTCTGACCAAGAACGCGAATAACTTATCCAAGGATGCACCCTGTTCGAATGTACCCCGACGGGAACAGAATCGACGTCTGTATTCCACGACGCCCGACCTTCACGATTCTCATCTTCCGCAGCTCGTTGACGTTCACCGTTCTTGAAATTGAGGTTGGTGTTTGTATAATTTTAAATGAATATTTTTTACCCCGTTATTCATTGAATTTCTTGGATTATCTTCGGCCATCTACAATCACTTAACGCGGAGGGCGCCTGTCGAACAAACATGGCTCGAAAACCCTCCATTGATCCTTGTTTTATTATTCTTGATAGAGGCGGTGATGGAAAATGTGGCGACGACTGAGGGCGGCGGCAGAAACGGTGGTCGCGCACCGGCCTGTTAGAGGACCGCAGAACTAGGTTCCATGCAGGCAGAGGAGACTGGGGCCCGCAATCGAGGGCCGCTTGGCTGAAGATGAAATGACCAGCTAAAGTCGGTCGGGCTGGAAGAATAGTGACATCTCTCAACACCGCGCTGTAGAGGAACCAAGACCACCTTTCACAGGCCGCCTCGGTGGTGAACCAACTAGCCGTCTACTGGCTGGGTTGAAGGGAGCCGCAGAAGGAAATCGTCCTGATTCAGGCCGACCCATGGTGGGTTGTGCTGGGTCGGACCGGACCCAAACCCCCCACTTCGGACAAATTTTAGTATTTCCCATATAACATGATCAATGGAACTCCGATCGATGCGCCGTTAGTTGTGTATGATTCCTTGGATCGAGACGATTGGTTTGGTATATTACAAATAAATTTTTGGCGAAGTATGGGTATGGATGGGTTGGTTCGTACTCAAAACCAACCAGGACCTCAGAGCAGAAACACTAGTAACTTAAGGACCAGACAACCGATTGTCGTGCCTTCATGTAAGTTGGATTTATTTTGATGAGACGGTCCTTTTGGCATACACCACACAGGATAATGATTAGATTAGAGTATGATCGGGTTAGATTGTACCTGAAATCCAACCGGGTCCCTGGAATGGAAAAACTAATAACTCCCAAATCGGGCATCTAATTAACACGCCTTCTGATAGGTTGGGTTTCTTTTTTGTGATATGGAACTTCGGGATACATCATCTCGGGATATCGTGATAGTTGATATATCGACGTCTTTATTCAAGAAGCGGGCACTCCTAGAATCGAGCGGGCTGTGTGAGGGAACCCTAGAGATGGCTGCGACTGCGACGACTACTGTAATGGAATAATCTGTTGATAAAACAGTGACGACTACTATACTGGGATCCTCCATGGGTTCGACGATGATGATTACTGTTCTTTTATCCTTTCTGGGTCAGACATTTTGACCTATGTACTTGTATCATGTGTGGGGCCGACAGAGTAGCTGGTCTTGTATCCTGTGTAGGTCTGACAGCTTAGCTAGTCTGGTATCCTGTGTGGGTCTGACAGCTTAGATGAATCAGTGAATATATATGATCATATCTATTACTCTTGAGATAGCTGGAATTGTATCCTATGTGGGTCTGACAGCTTAGCTAGTCATGTATCTTGTGTGGGTCTGAAAGCTTTCGATGATCCAGTGGCTACATCTATTCATATATATCTCTCTACTATTGTGGCATACCTGTGTGAGCTGATACATGTCATTTAACTATTATCATCATGGTTATTGACTTTACATCCTTTATGGAATTGGTTTGTGCTTGGGCTCAGAAGTTGGAGCCAAACTGATATTGATAAAATGGGTATATGTACGGGAATATACCTAAGTAGGGTTGGTTGATACTTTGTGGTTGTATCTTTCTTTTGTGTTTTATCCTTTGTGGAATTTGGGAGACCTTCAGGGGTCATAGGGTCCCTACTGAATATCGTTATACTCAACCATGAACGGGATTTCCCCAAACCTTGTTGTGATGGATTCAGATGACAGGAAACATTGTTAGAGGCAGAGATCGAGTTAGGACCGGACGGTACGCAAAGGTGGACAACATGACGAGATGTTACAAGGATAGGGCCGATCGATGTGGAGTGCTGAGGTGGACATATGTACCTGCCCTTCAGGTAGGAAACTCGGAAGACGTTCCACAAGGTTCCCTTTTTAGTTGTTTTCACTTTCTTAGTTGTACTTTCATTCTGTTGTACATAAACTTTACTGTTGGCCTTGTATTTCCGGCCCCTTTACTTTCAGCACTACTTTTGTATAGAGTATTCACTTAGGGTTTACTCTAGTTGCACACTCTATTTTGTTTGTTTTCTTTTATTATGGAAATTCCTTCCTAGTGTAGGGATTTACACATTTGGTTCTAATTGCCTGCCCCTAGCATATGGAAGGTGGGCTTGGGGTAGTCACGACACAGGTCCTGAGGATGGGTAGTGACACCTATAAACGTAATGTCCTTGATTCGATTAATTGAATTATAAAAATGGACATATAGGGTTGTGATTAGTAAAACATTCAAATTCTGATAGGATCAACATAATTTTTAGGTGAATAATATCTTGACCCTTTGGAATAGTTTTGTTACACTTATGAATAGTAATATGACGTTTATAAATTGTAAATCATCCAAATAAATACGATCACTACCAATGAATGTATAAATAAAATTTATCCATATTATATGTAAAAATATGATCATAATATAATTAAATAAATATTTTTAAAAACGTATTAATTAAATTATAAATATTTTGTAAAAATTTTATGATAATCTTAATAATTAAAATATAAATTTATTTTCAAAATAATTAATCATAAATTAATATTTTTATGGTTATAATATAATTTTATTTTTCCTTGAATAAATTTTTCATGGAGCTATGAACACCATTGTTGTTTAAAAATTTATATTTTTGGAATAAATATTTATTTAATCTAAAAATAAAATTTCTAATATTTAAAAAAATTATTTTGAAAAAATGTAGTTCATTTTTTAATTCAGCATGTCAAAAAATTAGTCTGGATGAATTTTTTGGATTTTTATGACAAAAATAAGTTTTTGGTTAATATTGAAATACGATAGTTTGCGAAATTTTCCAAATGCATGAATTGTTTTGTAATTGGATTATTTTATACATATGTATGCACCCTTAGTTTGAACTTACATGTTCTCATTAATGTATTTGATAACATGACCCAATATGATTTCTTTTACTAAGAAAAATAATAATATAATGATTTATGTAATGGACCCCAGTCCTCCACTATAAATTCCTACCCTCACACATCACTTCTCCTCACACATCTCAAGATTTGAGAATTTTCTAAATTTATCCCAATCATCTTCCCAAGAAACATCCCAATATACAAGAACTAATATTATCACTAAACGGAAACATCCAAGGTCTATAAGGAGGATCTCAGGGTGTATAGGTCAATATGTAAAAATCCTCTATAATATTTTTTTTATTTTCAACTCCTTTTATTTCCTTCTACTCCTTTCACCTACCTCTTATTCTAACAATAAAAACACCATCTGTATTGTGTCGATGTGCTGATATTGTAGATGAGATGATTTAAATATTGATTACTACCTTTAAGGATGTTTATAAAACAAATAAAATGTTTTAAACATATCTTAATGTGTATGAAATAACATCTTGTATGTTTTCAAAATGAAGTATTTACATCAGTTTAAATAATATAACAAATCTAGTTTGTGATTATCAACGAACCACTAAAATGATCTGAATGAATATCATTAATGTTTTAACTATAGATTTATCATCATATCTGAAAAATTATTTATAGTATCATTTAATATTTTATTATCATATTAATACCATTTCATTATACTAATAGAGTTTCATTACCATACGATAAGAGAATCCAATACGAACTGACCATGGAAACCATATAAATCATACACACAGAACAATAGAAATAACAAAATATTATTAATTAATTGGTGAAATGTTGTTAGAAAATGATAATATAAGATTTCATAACTATTAATCTGCTTTTATAAAATTTTAAAAACAGTATTTTAACCATTATACAATATATTTAGACTCAATTTTTTGTAATATGAACCCAAGGTAAAGTAATTTTTAACCCAATTTCCATTATTTTGGTTGACATTGTACTACATTAATAATGTCGTAGTAAGATAATTTTTATAATGATTTTTGTTTATATTTTTTTAGTATATGTAGATATTATTTTATTATATTAATTCTCACTTCAATTATATGAAATTTCGTTTCGAATTTTCTTTCAATATCCTTTTTAAAATATTTAATTTTAGAAAAATCAAAATGAATGTCTTTATAAATTATTATTCTTTTGTGTTTATTTTATGGTTCTTGGGTTTTATTTATGATTAAGGATGAGGCAAATATCTCCATCCAATTCATTTGGCATGTGTAGGTTAGAGGTTAGTTGTATGGTTACTCCATGTGTAACTGCGATGGTTACACCATATGGTATTCGTGGGACTTTCAATGTGAGGTAGGAATTGAGGGTCACATTGTATGATAAACGTGAGGGTTAAAAATTATAAAGTGGTCATTTGGGTTACAATATTTTTTAATTAATTCTCCAAGATACCATTATGGTTTTATTTATTTTTTCTCAGGATATCTCTTGTCACAAAAACTAATTATAGTATGTACTTGTGAAAATGATTTCATATGTTTATATGTATTCATGGAATAATGATTTCTCTCCTTTTTTATATAACTTATTGAGATTTTTTTTCTTATACCATGTGTTGAATTTCTTTTACAGGGTATAATGATGGGTACGAGAAAAAGAGAAGCCAAGATGAATGTTGTAAAGATTACTCAACGTATTATTTTATGTTTTAATTTTTTTAAATAATTATTATTAAAGAAAATTTTTCCCTTATATTAATACACACATTGTATTCTTGTGGGTTGATTTGTATTAATTGTTTTTGATTATTTTAAAAATCTAAACAGAAAAGATCTTTTAGAATGCAAAGAAGAAAATTTTTATTGAATTTCATGATTATATAATTTTTAATGGATGGGTCTATATAAAAATCGATGCCACAATAATCTTCTTCATAATGGTAGGTAGTCATTTGGGTTTATCATCCATCTTGACTATAAATTCACACGGGTTGAGATTTTTGGAGGTCCTGATCAAAACTCCCTATTGAGAGGATTTACATTCTACACCGAGACTATATGATAGATATATGTCATGTAACAAATTCCAATAAAATTTCTTGGGGTGGGATTAGTTACTCCAGTTCTAAATACCTACTATAATCATTTATTGGTGTGAAAATATGTTTGCATTATATGTTCAATAAAAAATTATAATTACTTTGTAATGATTATTTTTTTTGTTCTATGGTTTCAATCTATATAAATAGTTATCTAGAGTGGTTTTATTTCCATAGGGGAAATGTTTGTGTATGGTTTTTAGATCAAATCATTTATAAAGGAGACCAATTTATCTTTTCGAATGGAATAATAAAACATGTACTTTGGTTTTATTTAATGATACTTGTAAATCATTTAAGGTTATATTAAAAACATCAATCCATGTAGATTATCATCATGGAAAAAAGATGATTTGAAAAAAAAATTGTAACACTATTGTGGTACTCAAGTGTGATAAAACATTTAATAGTTAACCTTAATGGGAATGTGAACTAAAGAAAATTAATCAGAGTTCACAGGATGAATGTATCTCACTAATCATGTATATGTCCTCATTACGGATATGACATAAAAATTTAATAATTTACCAAGAGGTAATATTACCACATTTGTAGTAGCAATGATGTTCTTTGGGATATAATAATAAAAATTGGATTGCAGGTTCATCTTCCTAATTAATGGTATGTTTGAGATTATGGTTTTATAGAAAAGGTAGAAATGGATGTAGTGAATTTATTACGGAATATGGACCCATTAATAAAAAATTGGTTGATTAATGATGTTTTTTTTGAACGAGAGAGATGGATCGTATATATCCAATCAAAAAAAGAATTTATTTCCATATAGTGTGATTGAAATAGCTTATTTTAATTTGATAAGTCCATACACATCTAGTTTAATAACTACCCATAAATACATGATAATGAAATATTAAACTCTATGACTGATATATATGTGTCTTGAATGGTGAAAAAATTGAGTATGTTCTTGGGATTGGTATTTTTATGATTACAATAGAAGATGGATTACAGATTATACCAAATAGGTAGAATGTGGAGTCATTTTTATGATGATGGTAGATTGAATAACATATACATACAGAAACCCATTATTATTATAAAATGGTGAAACTAGATATGAAAGGAGTCAAAATCATTGACTAAAATTAAATTATTGAATTTGATTCACCTTTACAAACTATGGCCTCTAAAGGGACATTACTTATTTATAGTGTTCTTTTGATTTTTGATTTTATAATGAATCAATTGTAACAATTTGGAGTATAATTAACAATGAAATCTTCTATCATTCCATCAACGACATATTTATAGGTTGATTAAGTATACAAAATACGTGGATATGAAACTATGTAATACTATGAAAAATACATAGGGATTATTCTATGAGGAATTCCCTATATTAACTTTCTAACTATATGGAGGAAAATTCATCACTGATCTATAAAGGGTTTGCACTATTGTATTTCCGATGTGGATTTTTTTATCAATGGAATCCGTGATCTAGACACCCTAGATAGTTCAAATAATCTCAGTTAAAATCTTATAGTCTCCTTTTATAAATTCCTTTCGTAATCAATGGGGTGCACACACATATTACATCACTGATACTGTGGTTCCTTGGATTTTAGAGCAGTCTTGAGAGTGTAATTTTTTGGGTTTTTGAATTTGGAAAAAGGAATCCATAATTCTATTTTCAGTTTCAATTATTTCAATATATGGAATGGATTCTTATGGTGTTAAAAGGTGAGTTTGCCAATCCATTTTAGAAGCAAGTAGAGAAATTATAGGGTAATTATTGATTTTTATTATGTGAATGATGTCTCTATGTAATATGATAGACACTTGGATTATTTATACTAACATAATATCCATTTATTAATAATTTCACACACATTGTGAACACAACCACACCAAATAGTGTGGAGAGACATAGGTAAGGTGACCATGTGTTGGGTGCACTTGGTGCCATTTACATACCTCCATTCTCTTACTTTAAACAACCTACCCAAATTATCATACTATAGTTGCATATAAAAGAACAACCAATGGATATTACATTAGAATCTATTATTAGTGACTTATTTTATTCCTCCAATCATCCACACATATCCATTATATCATTCATTGTAGAATGTACTAGGTATTTATATAAAATAACATATGAAATCTAGTCTAATAGTTATGAAGTTAGGCTTTGAAATATTAAATAGAATCATTGTTAGTCACATGATCTCTAGGAAAAAAGAATGTATAAAAAATGAATTGTATTTTATCGATGTCTCTATTAACATTTCACATAATATGATCTGGCATGATTCAAGGGGTTATGATAGTATTGAGTCTACTGGGATTCATCTATGTTGTTACATCAATGTATCATATATTCAGACATACACACATCAAATATTTGAAATGGTAGTGTAGTGAATTTTTATAAGGTTGGTATTTATAATATTTCTACCATAATAAATCATCCAATTCAAATATTATATCCCTTATAAAGAAGACATATCATATGTATTTTTTATCATGTAATATATTCTAATGGAAGGCACATGAATGGTTTAGTTGAGTTTGAATATGGGTATCCACCCATTTATCTAGTTCCACGGTTGGTGATGTCACCGTGGATGTTATAAAGATAGGGTGGATGGGTCATGAGAACATGTTGTTAATAGGGGCCTCTCTTAATTATTTATTTCACTATTGTGCATTACTCACCTTGATCATGTAATATATTCTCAACAAGCTTATGACAGTTAGGTGATCATGTATGATGTGTTTTTTATTAAAAAAATATTTATTTTCATTCATAAAACTATTTTCTGAGAATCAAAAAAACCCACCCCTAATATGTGATTGAAATTTGAATGAAGAATATTTTTTTATGAGGAACATAAAAAAACAGGGTACATCTTAATCGATTTTCCCAACGGGATAAGAGGTTCACCTGGTGATATGAAAGATCCCTAATATGTCGTATATGTAAAATGGGTCCCTTTCATTTTATTTATATGTAATGAGGTTCATATAATATGTTTTATGTACCTTTCTCCATGTAACACTCTTCACTTGATAGAACTATCTTAATCAATGACGAATTATTGAAATATTTTAGATGAGCTTACATATCCTTCAAACATTATAGTTATTTTTAAGTAGCTTTTAGAAAAATTCACATTAAACAATCCTAAAAAACTAAATTTTCAAACAAGATGTATTTGTTGATTTATCCAAATACACAGGTGGTTACTATAAAAAATTTACTTTAGTTAAAGAATGAATTCCATATATTATAATGATATTATACTATACTCAATAGATATCTTCATTAAATAACATTATTAAATTAAAAATTCAAAAACATTATAATTTTTATTATATTAAATGAATTTAATTTTCATATTCAACTATAAGAAATTTATTCATGTTTTTTATTAAAAATATAGAGTTTTTGTTGAATAGTGAGAAATATAGATTTTAAAAAGAATATCATCCTTATGAAATCATAATCAAATAATAATTAAATTAATGTTTATGAAAAATTACTTAGAGAAGAAATATTTGTTGATAATGTACTATAATTAAATAAAAATATTATTTTGAACTTGAAATAAATTTATAACATTTTGAAAATCGATGTAAAATAGTTACACAAATGTAAAATATTTTTTTTCATCTCTTTTAATCAAGTATTGATAATGTTTTTTGGGAATTTTTATTAGATTAAAAGATAGTAATCATAATTTTATTTAATATAATTAAATTCGTTATATAGATATCATCATTTTTATTTATTTTTAAGATGTCCTTTTTATGTAAATGAAATTAATTTTATTAAGTATTGAATTTCATTTCATTTTATAAACTTATATTTAAATTAAAATAAAAAAAATAGGAATTAAAATATTGAAAAAATTATTTCATATTTGGAATCATTGAAAAAAATATTAGGTAGTAATTTCAACAGAAATATTAGTAATAATTAGTAGAACATGTGTAAAATATTTAACACCATTATATGGGTAAAATGTGTTAAAGTGGTTAAAATACAAGGATAAAAAATCAATAAAAAATACATAAATATCATTGGATGTTTTGATTTCAACTATTCCCTTTTCAGATTTGAAATAATGAATATTTGGTTTCACTCAAATTATGAATTAAATATATTATTTAGTAATGTTTCATGTATGTTCGGATTTTCCACCTAACTCACTACTAAAATAAATCTTCATCCACTATATTTTTTATACTTTTTGAGCCAGACGGTGTGATAAATACGTAACCAATTATAATACCAACATACTTAAAAACATCCATGAAAAATAGGACATTCCACAATACCCCTTTAAAATGGGTTAATGTGTATTTCAAAGTATATTAGAAAAAGAATCAGTATAAGTTCCTTTTGATATTGTTTTGGTTCCATTATTCTTAGTAGTATTATCACCGACATGGCATACATTACTTGCAATAATGATTTTCCATAAGCATCACTGAATTACTATTATTATTTGAACAATATCGTGATGACATTGACAATACACATAATAATATGAATAGTTTTAACAACATTTAAAATATTATTTATAGTATTTTATATAAATAAAACATATTGATAATTATTTTGTTGGTAAATTAATTTTATGTTTAAAAATACTAGTTTATTAAATGAATAGGTTTTCATGTCCTTCGATGAAAAATAATAAAATTATTTCCAGAACATTATATAAATTTAATTTGATAGAATAAAAATTAATTCTGGATTTTTAATTTCAAAATTAACAGAGGATTATTATTTTTATTTTTTCAAAGAATTTTCATTTTTGAATGAATTTTTCAAAATACTACATTCTAGATAAAATCTTCATTATTCATTGAAATAAATTTTATACTTTAAATTGATTTTAAATGTACCAATATATCAATTATACATATATTGATCCAATATAGTTAATTGAACTCATTTTTATATTGAAATTAGATATAGAAAATTGATGAACTTTTGAATGTTTTTAACACTCTATCTCACCACGTACGCAATATTAGAATGAAACATAAATTTGTTTGCTTATATAAATTGAATTTTGGAAAAAAATGACATACATGGTTGTAATAAGTATGATATTTAGAGTACAAATGGATCAAATTATTATTTTATACAATATTAATATAAATATTAGGAAATTTTTTTATTGTTTTTCAGGATATGTTTGATAATTAAAGGTAAAATAATATTATAAAATTATAAAATTATCATAATTCATTTCCTAATATCAATGTATAACATAAATTATACTAGAATTTCCATTATGAATTAATTATAACCTTTTTATCACACATGGTAAGGAATATGGAAATAAGAATATTTTATTTCAATTAGTTAGAAATATCATACTCATATTTTAAATAACATTACAATTATTAATATTCTGTTATATATAAGTTAAATTGTACTATAAACAGTCATTTATAAAAATGTTTATCAGTATCCTGATAATTTTGTTAATAATTTTTAGTTATAAAACAATTAACATAAATGGTGATATAATGATGATGTTGCAAATGTTTAATTAATAAAAGGATCAACCAATTTATATTAAAAATATTAAAATATTTACAATCTTAATAAATTTAGGGGATCAAAAAATTTATTAATTGTCTTGGGCATGTAAGTAGTGTCTCAATTCTTTTGGTTTTAAATTATCTTCATATTTGGATATTATTTCTAGATAATGTTTTCAATAGTAACATTATTTTCAGTAATGGTATTTTATTCAAATTTTATTTTTTTAAATTAATTAAAAATTAAAAAATAAAAAAAAATGTTAATGTTATAAAATCTAAAATGTATTTATGTTTCCATTTATCGACTATTTACTCAATATAAGAAATAATTTATAAAAATATAAAATGTAAAATGTTGTTACCTAAATTAAAAGTACAATAGATTAATTATTTGTAAATATAAATGATAAGATATAAAATAAAACCAAAACAGGCCCAAAAATATTGTATAAAGTTAATTCGACCCCAATCATATTAACATGTAATTATAGTTTGTTGATTTTCACTAGTCCATGAAGATTAATTATATATTATTAAAATATAAGGATATTTATAAAATATCACTCTCCAGTATTTAATATATTTAATTTGTCTAAGTAGTGAAAATTCAATATTTCAATGAATATAAATTTATATTTTTATTAAAATGAAATCAATACCAAAATATAATTTTATTTATAATTTTTAGAAATTATTTACTTACCTTATATGGAAATTTAATGATAAATTACTATTTATTTAATTAACTAGAAAATAAAATATATGATTTTAATAATATTAAAATGAAATATTCTGGATTAATTAACAAGTGTAAATATGTTTAATGATATGTATGATATATTATAGATGATTGGATCCATTATATTAAAATTCCATCTTTTTCTTGATGTATTGAATGAAAAATTAAATGAATAGAATCAAATTTAAAAATAATGATATTTTACTAAATTAATATATTTGAAACTTCTTTAAAGGTCACAAAAATGATAAATAATCAAAAAGGGTATAATATAAGGCTGAATATTTCACTCCCCATTCAGTTATATCTCCATTTGATGTTTTTGCCTCTATAATAGCCTTGTTGAATTTCAATATATTCACAATTTTCAATAGTTCTATCACCTCCATTATAATGGGGAACCTCCTCCCTCACTTACTCACACATTGTTTATCCATAAATGACTACCATACTCTCCATATTTTCTTTTCTTAACTTCCCTAGTAACATTCTAGTAGGGATGTAATTCTAAAAAGGCAATCCCCAGTGTACCTAAGAGAAAATATAGAGATATATTGTCAAGGAATAGGTTTTCAGCTTACCAACTCTTTCAATATTGTTTCCTATTTTACACCATCATAATATGTTAATCCATTCAAAAATAATTACTAAATTATCACTTATATGAAGATATTTTGTTATTGTTTTAAAAGAACCATCTTAAATATTTTATTCATCCAAAGAAATATTAATTTACCACTTGTGTGTACATACGACATACCATCTATATGTCACAATGTAATCTTTTTTTTCCTCACTACATTATTTGGATGGTTATAATGATGGTTATAATGGATATATATAATAAATATGGCCAAATATAGATTCTATATGATTAATATAATATCTAATTACTCACACTTTTACCATTAATAGATTTATATCATTTCAATTATGTATGTACAACCTATAGTCTCCATGATGCGGTCACATTAATTTTCCTCATTAACCATTTGAATCATGGTTATAAAAAGGTATATAATGAACAAATAAAAAAAATATGACATAATAATTATAATTGAATTATATATATATATGTAATTTTCCTTCATCCATTCAATATGAAATATATGAAATTATAATACTAATTTATTAATATATATCTACATATATGACATTTTCCATCATCTCTTCAGTGCAATAAGAAAACCAAAACAATGCTCATACGTATGTACTTCATACCATTTCAATAAATTTTGTACTCAATATCATATATAAAACATTTATATATATTTATATAATAAATATATATTTTATATAAATCACTTTATTCATTCTTAATTTATGTAAAACATTATTTATGTTGTAGGATAAAGAATAAAATGTGAAATAATATATGATTGACAAAGTAGTTATTACCCGAAATGTTTCATTAAAGTGGAATTATAAATAATTTGGTATGATAATTTTATCAATGAATCATATAATATATCATTGTAATTATTATGAATGATTTAATTATAATTTATAATATTTATGGGACCACTATACATTATTTTCATATAAAGCTTGAGAGAATCCGACCTATGTTAAGGGAATTTCATCTCACATTTTAATTTCCTATGATACATTCTATATTCACCATTCACTTATACATGGTGTATATACTATATAGGATTTGATTTTATGAGTCTTACCAAAAGCATTATTATAATATCATATCCTTATAATTTTATTCCTTTCATGGTGAATACAATTTTTGTCATTATAATGTTTTAAGGGTTAATTTCAGAATCTAAATAATTTGTGTGGTTTTCTATGCATAAATATTTACTAGGGTATATTTAAAATAGATTTCCATGTTCCTTAAAACTATTTTATATAATATTTTTAATATTATTATAAAAAATTTAATTAATTTTTATACACGGATGACTTTTAATTGGAAATTTTAGAACGAATCTTCTGTCCTTTTCATAATGATGTGCATTTTGAATTTTCAGGGAAAAGTTTGAGAATAATGTTTTTACCTTGTATGAAATGAACTTATTTTTACGATTTCATGAATAAATATTTAATTCAAAAATTATTTGAAATAATTATTTTTTTTAAAAAAAATAGTTCTTCTTATATTTGATTGATATTTCATGTTATGAAAATTCTTTCAAAGATGAATGGATATTTTTATCAAGTATTGTTTTTAATAGATCTGTAAAAATTATCTTCCATCTATGATAAAATTTTATGATGTTGTATACGTTTTATTGGATATATGCCTCAATGATTCCATTGTAATTTTATCTATAAATATTTAATGTTTATGATGATATTATATTTTGGAAACCCATTTCTTTTTTGTTGGTTATTATATGATTGCATGATACTTATGAAAAACATTTCTTTCAATGTGTTCAGATACGATACCAGACTTATGTTCTTATGGAACATATATTTATGATTTAATTATGATAATGGTGAGAATTTTATTTCCCTCCATGTAATGGGAAATGATTTATATCTCATGAGATAGACATAAATTATATTTCTCACTTATATGGTCATGAGAGTTAATTATAACATCAATTATGATGTTGAATGTGAACCGATACAACTAATATGGCCTAGAGGAGATGGATTTACTGATATAGAAATAATTATTATTTGCGTATGAATCTTCCAAAAATTAAATTTATTATTATTATGTTATAACTACATCGATTATATTATTAATTTACATATTACTCATGTCTTATTAAATAAAAATATTAAATCCATGATACCTATTCATGATCATTTATATATAAGGTATGATATTCTATTATTTTTATCATGTTATCATGACATTATGATCACGATTATGTATACATTTCTCCCTTGTTTATCCTTGAAATAATCTAAGATAATAGTGATTCTTATGTTTTCTTTTCCCCAAGATGTACATAATGGTGTTAGTTAGGAGTTCTAAAGGGGAGGATATTTATTGAAGATGTTGATTAACTTTATCAAGACTTATATTTTATGTTCCATGTTTTCAAAGACAGTAAAACTAATAAAATCATTGGGTGTATATATTTTTTATAATATTATGTATCCCAAAAACGTTTTTTTTTATTATTAATGAGCATCCTAAATAGTTCGTTATAGGTTTTTTCAAAGATATGAATTAGTCCAAATTTGGAAACATTGATGAGAAAACATTAGTATAATACCTAGAAATATTTCTACGGATTTTCCTTGGGATGTATCTATAGATAATATTATGTATAAATAAAAGAATAAGAAATATCATGGGATTATGGTAAATGCTAGAGTATGTTTTTTCATAGATATACATCCTTCTCTGGATACTATATATGGATGTGGAACTAGGAAAAATGTGCCTATGGGTAAAAAATCTGACTTGGTGTATCAGTCCTGACTCGATTATAACCTTGTACATGACATCATTCCTTATATCTTACCTGGTTTGACACTCCATGAAGATATGATTTTGAAATTCAAAATTTCTTTGTGAACCACTATAAAGGACTTGAATCAAATAGGGCTAACAATTACATACATTAAACCTGATTTTTCATAGATTCATAATGCATGTGTCACATTTAGACATCAAATAAGTGATTTTTCATTATTATGTGCGGTATATTATGATAAATTATTTTTACACTTTGATTTATTGTTTATTCAATGGAGGGAACCGGAAGAAATTGGGTTGGAATTGAAACTAATGGACAATTGGTTTCTATGATAAGCACAACTGGGTAATGATTGGAGAGAATGATATTGTGGTCATTCCAAGTCAACTAACCTAATATTTGACTAACAATGTGATTTTTAGTGGTATTATTAATATATAAAATAAGTGGGTGTTAGACTTTTATTCATGTTCATATTGTGAGTAATGTAGAGGAAAGAATAATCTTTTTATTACAAGTCAAGAAGAATGGAAGAATAACCTTAAGGGACACCTCAATTGGATGAGATCAGGATATCAGTGTGGGAAAAATTTTTATAGAATAAGCAATATCCATGGAGGTAAATGTATTTTATATGATGAACATCAACATTACCCAACTGAATGTCGTGACCAAATAATTAACTTCTAATCAATGGATGGTCCTATTACATTCTATCATTTGTACAGGACAAAATGATTTTTTAAGTATTTTGATACATGAATTACCAAATATAAGTAGATTTTTAATTTTATTGGTTTTTCATTGAGGATTTACATGAATATATGGAATGGGAAGGATTTACTATATAAGTGATACTGACATTTTTATTAAAGGAAACATAAAAATTAATATGTTTTTATCTCAACATACTGATGATTATGTAAATATATGTTGGATGTGAATATGTAAATTAGACAATACTTGTTATTTATGTATTTTTTGACAAGTGTGTCATGCTACCATGGATGAAGATAACACATTTTTTGGACTAAAGGAATATATCCAATAATCTCTTCAACAAGGAACCTTTCATGGTTTAAATAAATATGTATTGTAATTCATGTTATTCATTGTATTAAGAGAATATAAGATAAAGGTATTCACTTGTATGGAATGAAAAAACCAATTTCTACTATATGATTTTTGAGATTTAGATTTTAATCTGATTTAGAGGCATTATTTCTATTATATATTTTTTCCATCATTCATAAGGGTTATAAGATTATCTATAGATTGAATGTTCAAGTTAATGTTTGTGAGCTTAAAATATTCTCTCACAATATGAAAATTTATTAATATAATATATCATATTCTAACAACATTGTGTTGATGTTAACTAATGATATATGTGATGACATATCACTAATCTCGCGATCTATTAGCTATTCATGAATAAAAAATTCACATTTATTTTTTACGGAAAGGGGTGGTGTTTGAATTGATCAAGTCACAACAATGAGTGATATTGTATTGAATCATATTAGTATATCTACTCCTAATAATTCATTAGATCTATGTAAAGCATCATGAAACCAGAATGGTTGTCTTAGTAAATTCTTTTTTGATTTAGAAGACGTTCCCTAAGATAATGTCATATTTATCGCCTAATGATTTAAAATTGATCTTAAATTGGTTATATATCACTTATATTAGAACATGATCGTTAGATTTATCTTCCACATCTATGTTTTTATTTTCCAACTGTGTTCTTAAATGTAGAAAATCAGTTTCGAGTTACTAGGGGTAAATATTATGTTTTAAAATTTCCAGTAATAAAAAAATGTGGTGGTATTTTTTTCCAATGGGTGTTTCTTTGAAGGGTATATAAATGTATTAAATAAATGATAACCCAAAAAAGTTTTAATAGTGAAATTATTTTTAAGGAAATAGAATATAACAACCTAAAATTTGGAGGATATATTTTTTTAGATTTAATTTAAAATTATTGATTTTTTGAAATTTTAATTACATTGAATATAGATTTTTTATTTGGATTTTGTTATTCTCAACACAATGTTAATAATTCACTTCATTCAACACCGCATGTCATACACTAAACGAAACATCAATTTTCCAGAAATAATAATTTTATTATTATAATTAATTATATAAGATTTTTATGATCTAGATGTTAAACATTATAATAGGAATATTAATAAATAATTTCAAAATATAATTTATAATATTTTTGCATAGAATTAAAACATATTGATACTGAAAAAATATAAATTTATGGTAATTTATTTATACGTTTCAAAAAACTATTTTTTTTCCAATGAAATACTTTTCATGTCCTATGAAAAAAATGTATAATTTTATAATCTTTATTATCAAAATTAACTTCTGGTGAATTATTAGTAATTTTATTGAATATTTATTTTTTAGATAATAGTAAAAAAATACATTGTTGATTTTAAAAACTACAGTTAATAATAAAGTAATTATTATTTTTTTAATACATTTCTAATGATAGAGTGGATAAATTAAATATATATTATTCCAATTTATGTCATTGAATTTATTTTTATAGAGAAATTATATATAAAAACATATTGATGTTTTTAACATTCTTTTTACCCACCTGCTCCCCAGGCTTGTGGGATTATTATTAAACTGAATTTTCCACTTCTTCAATTTGAATTTCAAAAAATGGTTTTCCATGGTTTTCAGCAAAATTATATTCAGATTCTACTAGGTAAAAATTAATATTTTGGATATTATGAATATTAGCATTAGTAAATTTTTATTTACCATAATTAAAATTAAATTTGATTACTACTGGTCAAAATAACATTATATTACTACACAATTAACCCAAGTCTTTTCCAAATTTCATTATATAAGTGGAATTTGACTAAAATAAATGTTATTCATAAAGTATAACCTTTTTAATATACTTAGGTTAGAATGCGAGTTTAATTATATGTTATTTAGAAATAAGTCAAAAATTTCATAAATGTATTTTAAATAATTACATATTTTTTAATATTGGGTTATAATGAAGGTTAATTCGATACTAAATACTCAATTTAAATAAAAAAACTTTATATAGAAATATAAATTTTTTGATAAATTTTAGTGATAAATTAGTTATCATCAATTGCTTCACAATAACGATAATGTAATTTGTTAATAAATAAAAAGATTATTTAAATGATATTAATTTATTTAATATAAATATAATTTGAATTAATTAAGGTTATAAATGAATTTTATAAGTGATTATGATAGGTTTGGATTGTCTTATATTTTTTATTTCAAAATTAAAATTTTTATGGATTTTATGCAAATAATATGTTTTGAATAATGAAGTAATTGATAGTAATGAAATTTTATCTTAAATAATATTTTATTATTTAATATAAAATTTTAAAAATGTTTAAAAAATAAAAAATTATTATTTTATGTTATAAAATTTCATATTTTTTTTCAATTATGGACAATTTACCCCATATAAGTTATAATTTAAAACCTCATAAATTTTAAAATGTTGTAAACATAATTAAAATTACAAGAGATTATATAAGGGAAAATCAACTTGATGATGTTTAATAGAAAACCAAAACATGTTAAAAAAATTATAGAATTATGGGTATTAGACCCTTGTAAATGTAAAATTGAACTGGAGTAGTTTTATTGACAGTAGCCCATGAAAATTACTAATATATTATATGAAGTCAAGTACAGTTACAAAATATCACTATCTTTTATTTAATATCATTTATGTTTACACATAAAGAAAAATCAAGCTATGAATAACTATAATTGTCTATTCTAATAATAATGAAATTAATTTCATTCTAGTGTTTTATTTTTAATTTTTATAAATTATGTAATTAAATTATAATCATCATCAATTTCAATTATAGATTGATTTATTTAACAAATAAATGAAAATATTGATTTTAATAAAAATAATCGTCATATATTTTGGATGGATTAAAATATATAAAAAAATTTTATATCAATAATATATATTATAAATGTTTGATAACATAATATTAAAATTTACACATTGGAATTTTGTATTGAAATCCAAATTAAATGGACATTATATAATTTGAAAATAATTCTATTTAATTGCATAAATATATTATTTAATAATTTATAAATAAAAAAACTATAAATTATAAATAAAGAGATATGATATTGGAAATTATTTCACATCCCTTTTATTTATACCTCCTTTATTGGGTATTTGATCCATAATATCCTTATTATATTTAAATATGTTACAGATTTATAAATGTGCCACTCACCTAAATTATAAGAGAGTGCATCCTCCCTCACTAACTGAAACCACATTGATCCTTAAATTTTAAAAATACTATAAAAATTCGTTTTATAACCTTACATAGTAATATTTTATAGGTCATGATATTCTATAAATACAAAGTATAGTGTCCCTAAGAGGATATATAAAGGGATATCGTTGAAGAAGTGGTACTCTCCTTACACACTTATTCAAAATTGTGACATATTCTACATTATCATCATGGGTTGATTCAATTATGAATTAATAACTATCGTATGATATATATTATGAATTATTTTAGTATTATGTAACAACTATATTATATCTCTTTTTCATCCTATGAATAATGAATGTACCACATCTGCGTACTTACAACTTATCGTATCCACATTGTGGTGTAATATGTTTTTGATTGATACATTATTTAGAAGTGAATAATGATGGATATAATGGATATAAATAATAAATATGAGAAAATATTTATTATTTATCATTGAAATACCATATATTTCCTCAACCATTTTTCATTAATAGAATAATATCACCGCTCATGAATATATATATCATGTCATCTTCACTATGTGATGAGATTCATCTTCCCTGACAATGAATTCAAGAATGATTATAAATAATTATATAGAAAATAAATTAGAAATATATAACTTAATAATTATATTTGGTTAATATATTTTTATATATAGATTTCATTTACCTTATTCCTTTCAGAACAATATGAAAATCAAGACAATGTTCATCCGTACATACTACTTACCGTCTAAATAAACGTTGTATTTCATTTCATATAAAAACAATTAAATATATATTTATATAATGAATATTTCAAATAGATAAATAGTTTTTTATATTATTTAATTATTTAAACATGATCTATATCATAGGATTAAGAATAATAAGTCAAATCAACTTTGATAAATAACTTTTCATTACCTGAAACATTTATTTAATGCTGGATTATTAATAAACTGGTGATATAAATCAATAAGTGTATCATATATGATATCATAAATTTTATTAGGGTTGATTATTGTATAAGATAATAATATTTTCATAGCCAAACTATTGTATTTGTGGACACTTATGGTGGAAAAGAGACCTATAGTAACTGAATTTCATCTCATTTTTTAAATTCTTGAGATATGTGCCATATTCACCACTCACATCATTTATGCGGTGTATCAACATACCTATGATATGATATATCATTAATTTATTTTTTTTAATAATATAAAAACATTAATTTATGTTATTATTTCATTGGGATCATGATTCAAATGTTACTCACTTAGTAAAGAATTTATGTATCACACTTACTTCTGTGAGACACATGGCGCATACATGACTTGTTTCGACTACATGTTGTATATACTACCAATGAATGTGTTTTATTAGACTTATCGAGAAGATTATTTTATTTTTCTATAAATATATTTTTATTTCATTCATTGATTATAAAACTATACAAATTCTAATGTAGAAAGGCTTAATTTCACAATCTCATTATTTTTAGAGAATGTATATACCAAAGTATTTCATGGGGTATATTTACCATCAATGTACATGGTTCATAAATAAATATCAGATTTTTTTAATTTTTTTCTACAACTATTTAATGTAATTTTTCCCCTATATGAATTTTTCTTGTATGTTTTTTCAAGGAATGTGTGGTTGTTTTGCAAACAAGTTATTTTTTTCTTCTACTGCAAAAGTAGGACAAGAATATTTTTTAACGTATACGACTTAAAGAGATTTTTATTATTTAATGATTCTTTATTTCAATGATAATTGATTTCAAAGATGAAATTATTATATTAATATAAAAGTTTTTCCTTTATATGTTGTATTTCATTTCTAATATTGAAGATGTTTTCAAGGAAGAAAGGATAATTTCCTTAAGAATAATTTTCAAGATATCTCTCAAAATTATTTCCCATCTAAGATAATATTGATTGATGTTAACTATGTTTTACTAGGGACATGATTCAATGAATCAATTCAAATTATCTCTATAAATAATTTATATTTTAAATTGAATGATATATAGGAAGAACATATAAATTTAATGGGGTTTGATACAATTTCATGATGTTTATGAAGCTCATTTCATTAAATAGGGTTTTAATATGATAGATGATTTAAATTGTACTGAAACATATATGTATGATTTCATTATGAGATTTGAGGGACCTATATCGACCTTCAATTCATTGGGTAGTGATTAATATTTTATGAGAGAGAAATGAAGGACATTGTCCATTAATGGGGTATTGGGAATGAAATATGACAACCAATATAGTATGGGAAGTATACCTATACTACAATGATGGTCGTGGTAGAGATGCACTGAATTATATAGAAATAATTATTATATTGTTATTTTCTTACCACAAGTTACAAGAAATATTCATATGATTTGATTAAGGGGAATATGATCTTCATTTCATTAGGATTAATTTCATATGAGCTTAAAATCATTATTATATTAATCCAATTTATTATCATTGACATGATATATATAATATTATTTTTTTGTGATCATGTTATCATACACTTATTCTCACGATTATTTAAACACTTCTTAATTGTGAACCCTTAATTAAAATATAAGACCACCCCTTTCAATTTTTTTATTTTCCCTAATTTATAAATAATGGGTCCAGTTAGGGTATCTAAAGGGGATGATCATTATGCGATATGTAGAACATATCTCTTCAAACTAGAAATTTGTGTTAAAAATTTCAAATGGAACCATAAAAATCTATTATTTGGGTGTGCGTTTTTTTAATGTATTCAGTATTCATAAAAATGTGATTTAGTGATAATGTACATCCATCATTGGTTATTATAATTCTATGATTATTTGATGTGACAAACCAACGATGAATCTAATTTAAGGGGTTTTCATCAAAATTAAATTATATTGGAACATATTTTTTATTAGGAAAATAATTTTCATTATATGTTATATATAACTTTCATTTGATAAATTATAACATAATTAACTATTTATTCATGCTATTAAAAATATTAATTCATGTTATCCATTTTTGTATTGTTTATATATGAATTTTATTTAAATCTAATGGTTTTTTATAGGATCCCGCTTATTTGGATTGTTTATATTTTGATTTTAATATTAATAGTTATAAGGTATTTATTTTCTAATCACTATTTATTTTCATTTACTTCGGTTATATATGAGGTTTCCATTTATTTCCCATAGTTTATATATTTGGTACTAAAATATGGAATGAATTTTCATGAAAAACTCAACTCATTTCATATTTTAGGTTAGAGATATTTGTCATCCATATCCATTTGATATTTTATAATTTTGTTTTCCAGATATTTTTTTATTATTTTTAATTATTTATAGAGGTATTGTTTACTAACATTAGATTTAAATATTTTGATTCAATGGAATTTCTGTAATATTTTCCATGAATATTAGTTTTGAGTATTTAATTTTTTTTAAATAAACTGAATGATCTCTTTAACTAAAATGATGTAAATATATTTCTTATATTCATTATGATTATTAAGTATAAATATTATTATATATAAATATATTATTTTTAAATATAAATAATTTTTCATTATTTTGTGAATTTTAAGTTTCTATAATAATGATCAAAATCAATAATTTCACAATGGTTGTAAAAAATATTAAAACTGTATTATTACATCATTTTCTAAAATAAATTAAAAAATATACAAAGATTAATTTTTATAACCACTCAATTCAATTTTAATATTTAACTTTAAAAAACCATTAATTTTTTAAAAACATTATTTAGGAAGAATTGATGTCCCCTTGCAATCCTTATTCTATTTATGTGTTAGGACTTATTTTATGATCATTAACGTTCTTTTGATTATGCTCTCAATCACTATGAAGTATTCAATATACATTATTTATTTTCATTCTTGTACATTTTATTGTTTCATGGATTTATTCCTTTCATTTCCCCAACCTCTATATTTCTGGGACTACATAACAGTTAGATATTAAGTGTTACTTAATGGAAGGAAAATCAGAAAGCTAATTCATTTCAGGAATATATATTTAATTTTTATTTTATGGATTCAATATGAATATATATTTACTAGAAATTAATTTTTAATAAATATTATCTTATTCATCTAATATATATAGAATTAATTTAAAAAAGATGTAATGGGTGGGTTTTGTTTCTAGATATCCATTTGATGCATCGACAACTCAAATAATAAATACAATTGGTTAATTTAGGTGGGTATTCAATGTATACCTAACCATTAATTAATAAATTTTATCTCAATTCTATAATGTTAATGTTTATGATGATATGAAATAAGGATTCTAATGCATGACCATGATTCCATACATTATGAAATTCCATCTACAATATTTATTAAATTAATATCAATATAATTTTTCCAATATTTTTTATCAATATAATTGAAATCTAATGTTATTGAATAAATGAAATATATACTAATTAATCATTGTAATATATTTTTTATTCATATTTTATACTTGATATATTCAATTTTATTCATTCACATCCGTTGAATTAGGTCATAAACATTGTTTTCTTCTATCCCATAAGAAATGAGGACGAAGTTTGTATTTTATTTTAATGGATATGATACTTATTTAGTTCTATGTTTTATTTTTACAATTCAATATAAGAATAATGATTGTATATAGTTTTATAATACTTATTTTTTTTATCCTTCATGTTTTGAGAACAGTTATCAAGTACTAATGTAATAAAATAATCAGTGTCCTATGTTACAGGAGTCTAAGTTTCTAAATTTGGTGTCAATGGATGTATAGTATGATCATCTTGAACATGATTTTAAAGAGAACATTGAATGAATAATAATTACGATAATTGATTATAATATTTGTGAATTTATCTCTTCATAGTGATTTTTATTCCACAGATAAATATTTATTATTTCTTATAATATTATAAGGCATCTATTGTTTATAAAATGAACTTACAAGAAGAACATGAATTAATATAAATTTCCATAATTAATGTAGGGATTTAATATTATGTAATTAAATTCAATGGTTATTAAAATAGAGTAGATAATAAAAAAAATTAGGGAAACAAAACATGGTCAATTTATGTAATTTATACCATAAGATGTAATCTATTTTTTGGGGTACAATGCACTTGGGCCAGATAACATTAAACAAAAACCACATCCTCTAATAGATATATTAATCTATGTTTATTTGAACAATGGATCATCTACCTTGTAAAATATAAATGAATGTTTTATGTACATGAAGGTAAATTGTTAACCAAGAATTATTCTTCAAAAATATATATTCTTACATATAGTAGATATTTAAAAAAATGAAAAAGACATTGAAAAGGAATGTATGGAAAGTAAATTATTTAACGTGATATTCATTGAAATTTATTTTTATTGGTAGAGAAGATGTTAAATCGATAGGATGTTCTTGAACCTAGAGACGAATTCTATGGAGTTTGTTTCTAATTATTCGGCTTGCATTACTAAACTATAAATATAATATTGAAAAAAGACTTCTCATTTATTTCATGGAATGATTTGGAACCACTAAATAGAAAATATTTCACTATTTTTTCTCTATATGTTGATAAAATAACACGTGAAATCTAAGAGATTATAAAATTTCTAAGTATAATATATTTAAAGGAAATCATGAGAAGATGTTTTATTTTATGTATCGATGAAAAATAAATATGTTAATGAATAATAATGGAATGAAGAGGTTTAGAAATGACATAATAGGAAAAAGAAATAGCCAGGTAAATTAACAATGTGAGTGGAATAATAATACATGTTTAGAAATAAGGTAAATATATATCCATAATTTATGGGTTTAAGAAAAAAATTAGTATCTTCTTCTATAAATATATGGATATGTGTAATTATTTATATTAATTCCCCATATATCGGTGGAGCCTAAAATAAATGATGCCAAGGGGAGGATAATGATTATATTATAACTAAAACACTAGTTGATGTTATTAATTTTGTTGTGGTATTTATACTGAATATAAATTTACTTTTTTCTAATGCCTTATTTTATTCTAGATATTTGGAAACTAATTTACCAATTATGATTTCCATGGATGATGAATCATTCGCAACACCCTAAGTAGGTATTTTTTTTAAAAAGACACATAGTGTAACTCTTAATTAAAAAAGGAAATGGAAGTCCATACTCATTATAATGCATAGAAACGAAATGACTAAAAAGGAGGTTATTATACCTATGTTTATATTTTTATAGTCCTCAAAAAGGAATATTTTTAGAGAATAATGTAAATATTTATTACTAAGAAGGATGATTATGATACATGAAATACACATCTAATCACTTTTATTTAAAGAGGATACATATTCTTTTGAATCATTTATAGACTAAATTTACATATCTCACTATTAAAAATCTTTGAGAGAATAAGGGAAGTTGTATTGTATGGATGAAAAATATAACCTTTGAGTAGAAGATGTACATTTTTTAAAGGGATACATAGATTTTCTCCTGAAATAGTAACATATAAATCCACTGGAGCATGAAGTTCGGTTTTTTAATAAACTCATCCCTAGTTAAACAATATAACAATGACTCAATATATATTGGCTATTGTTTAATTAGGAGAACAGAAGACACAATTGTAGGAGTTTTGTACTAAGGTATTCATTATAACTAGTTTTTCACCTTGGGTGTCCTTATTAAATTTTTTATTTTGAAGGATGAGTCTATGAGGTTTTTCATCAATTATACAAAAATTTACTATATTAATATAATCAAAATGTTTCCCCAACCATTAATTTATGAATTATTTTATAAACATGAAAGACATCCACATTTCTCATAGATTAATACTCATTTTAGGTATTATACACTTCAAGTAAGGATTGGGGATATTTCAACGTCATAATTTTTCCTCTTCTCTAAACATTTTTGAATTTAAAATAATTCCATTTGGATTGAGAATTGAACTCATGGTTTTTCCAGATTCAATAATAAATATATTTATAGCTTATCATGATAATTTAATCATGTACTTACTAATTTTATCTTTTTATACTCAATAAACTATAAAGATCATAAAATACATTCAAGAACCACTCATAAAATATTTATAAGATATATATATATATATCTATATATTGGGAAATTATATGTGTGAAATCAAAATTTTGGGAATATTTTTAATGGAATTATTATCTTAGTGAATGGAATATTAGTTAACCCATTAAATACAAAGGAATTTTAAAAATTGTGTACACCCAGAAATAAAATTGAGATACTTAAATTACTTGGATTATCATGAAACTTATTGTGCATTTACCAAAAATATTTCTATTTATCTAATACATTAATGAAAATAATATGTAAATGATTTTAGTTAATATTGTTAGATAGATGTAAAGAATGTTTTAAATAACCAATTATGATATTGTAAAAATGTACCAATATTCATTTTTCCATTAGGAAGAGATAATTTAGTGATTTATGTTGATTCATGAAATAATGGACTCGGTTTCATCATTATAATATATGATGTAGTTTTTTATTATATATTAATCTAGTAGAATATACAATAAAGAAATTATTCAACTCTTGATATTGTTTTGGGAACTATAATAATTTCATTCATGATATACATGAATTGTATTTATTGGGGAACATGTGAGATACATTTGATTTACAGAAGCATTAAATAAACATTTTCATAATAATATCTTAAACCGAGCTATAGAATATTTCTATAGATCCTAATTGATTACAATTTATGAATACACTACCTCCATTTGAAGGAAAATATTGTGTTTGATTTATTGAGTATGAAAGGTCATTGTGTAATATCTAAATTAGGATTAAAAATATCCAAAATTCATGGATTTATTAATGTTTGTTATTTTAACCACTAGTGAAGGGGGAAATTAGTCTAATTCTAAATTAATTATAATATTACACAAACTTAATATATAAAATGCCACAATATTTTTATAAGAGAATTCAAAATAAATTTTATGCAGTGAATGATAGGAATTTAGAGGAATTTGATTGTAAAGATGGTGTTCTGAATTTCAAAATAAAGGGTTTTTGTTTCATTGATACATGAGCTAAACAAGAAATTACTTGATGAAGAACACACCTAAAATATATCTCTACACCTTGGTTGAACCCTGATGTATATGAATTATCAATTTTTTGTTTGGATAAAATATAAAAAGGAATTGGTTACCATATTTATTGTTTTTAGTATTTCCAGATATATTATGTGAGAGAATACATGTTGTTGGAATCATAAATTCTCACCATATTCCGATGTGGAAGTAGGATGATATTGATATGGACATTATCCTTGAATTTATAGGGAATCCTAATATAAATGACGAGATATGAGTTATTATTGATCACGTTATCATTTATTTACATTTACTCACTATAAGAGATGATTTGTCTCTTGAGGTTCCATCATTAATCTAAATCAATGATGAATTGAGACATAATATTTCAATGATTTTTATTATATTCAACCACGAATCCTAATTTATATCTATATTTAGACAGATATTGACAATTATATATATTTAAGAAAAAATTATAACCAGTTGAGTGAAGGATATACTAGTAGGATGACTCATGAAATGGATGACTTTTTAAGTGCATACAAAATTTATATTCAAGGACTATGGGATTTGTATTTACCATTGTCTTAATTTAAATACAATAATTATTTGCATTCAACTATTCAAAAAAATATATGAAAAAATTTTGGGAAAAATATTTCACACACCAATGTGATCATATGTAGTTTGTGAAAGGAATCGTTCAATAAACAACATTTTGAGGAAAAGATGATGAATTTGGGAACTATTTATATTATTATCTAGGAATATCATTGTAGAAAAAATAAATATAACGATATCATAATGAATTTTCTATATTATTATGTATAATATCATCATTAATAGAATGTATCTTCATGTTAGGGTATTATATGTCTTCTTATGAAATGGAATCTAGTAAACATGTTTATTTGGGATTATGATTTGATGGAATGAACTAGAACAATAAATTACAGGTTATTAATGCCTCCCAACCACGATAAATTTTATTTATTGTTCTCCAAATCAATATTGGGGATGTATATATGATACCCAATGTATAAACCTAGAACAAATAAAATAAAGTTGTATCTTAATTTATTTAATTGTTTTGGGCCTATGAATATCTTTATCAACAGAGGACCTATGTTTTTGATTTGTGTTATACAACTAGTAATGGTATTTTAGAGAAATCCTATGAAATTATGAGAATAATTTTACCATGAGGTTGTTTTTGTGATTAAATATCACAATTTTTTATCAGTTTACATTATAGAAATTCCATTAATTATATTTTTCAATAGGGGGATTAATGTAACACACGTGGTTCAATAATAGTATGTATGATTTTCATTTTAAATAAATTATAACATAATCTACATAGAATTTTTCCAAAATTTGATTGAAACCTAAATTACCAATATTTTTATCTTTTAATATTTAAAAAAATTACTTCATTTTTTAATTCATAATATAAAAATTTTCTATTGCTGAATTTTTGAGATTTTTGAGAAGTAGTTGAATGTATTTTGAATACTGAATTTTAGAGGTTTTAATAACACTATATCTTTTTTGACATAACCAATATATATGAATGCCATGAAAGGTTAGGGAAAAAATTAGACAAAATATATATTTTTTATTTAAAATAACTCATTTAAAAATATAATTATATATATAGAAATCTAGATTTGACATTTTATAAATTAGTTGAATTTTTTTATTCAAATAAAAATTATTTTTTTCAATCTATTTTAATTATGAATAAATATGTTTCATTACTATTCAACCTAGTTTTATATAAAAATTGTTACTATTTTAACAAAAAAAGTCTTATTAAAACCATTTGAATCAATTTATTGATATAATTTTCATACAAAACCATTTTCAGTTTTATGATATTCTGTATAAAATATTTTTACATTTTTTTGAGAACATATAATAAAAGTATTTTTGACCACAATATAAAAAATATTCGGGTAAAATTTATCATATATCTAAAATAATAATTATTAATGTTATATAATAAATTCTAAATTTTTTTACAATGAATTGTAACCATGATAAATACTTATATCTCATATAATGATATAATGAGTTAAATGGGTTAAAATTAAGTGACAATGCTTTAATATTACCTAAAAACTATATAAAATATAATTTTTTGTTTATATTTCATCCAAAAAATTACATTATTTGATACTATTATAATATGGTGCCACCTCAATTGAGTATGTTTTATATTATTTAATAATGTTTCTAGTATTTACAGGCATCCCACTCACCTCATATATGGAAAAAAACGTCCTCGCCTTAGTTCTCTACACTTATGGTGACCATTGTCTCAAACATGAACAATTAAAATATATACCAAATATCAATACCCAAATCATATTTTGTTTCTTCTGATAAGATATCAATATCATTTATTATGATATAACCTAGCTGATATTTCCAAATAAGTGATTTATGTTTTTACTGAGATTTTCGAAGTTACTTATTCAAAAAACTCATACAAATAAAAAACAACAATATAAATATAATTAATTTTTTATTTAGTAAACTAATTTTTTAGTTACTATTTTATATCATATTTCAATACAATTGTCATAATATGGAAAAGGAACAAACCACTCATGCATCCATTGAGATAGCTGTTTTTACATAATAGTGTTACTTTTTCATCATTTTATCACTTATATATTTATAATTATAAAATTAATCAATATATATATGTTATTTATGAATTATTTATTATTATTATGATATAATATATCGTCTATATTCTTATATGTTCATTAGTTTTGAAATGATAACTTCTGTCATGTGTATTTATGGACTACCACCAATATAAATTGATGCGATTAATTTTAATGTTACATCAATAGATAAACTATTTAGGAATAATATATATTGAGAAAAACATATAAATGAAATTATTAAAAATATGGATATGATCAAAACTTTTAAGGACACCATTATCCTTTGTAAACATAATATGGTAAATATAGATAAATTAATTGAACAACATCAAGTGGACAATATAAAAAAAATATTTTCAAAAATTTATATTAAATGATTATAAAATTTTATTACAAATATAATATAGGTGGAGAAGTTTCCCTATTATGTATTAAAAATTTTAGATTTATTATTCAAAAGGATATAAAACCTCAGACGAAGAAAGAATTCAATCCATATATTTCCCCCATCCCATCCAATTTTTAATTATTTTATATTAGGGAAAAATATAATTCATATAATTTATATAGTATGAAAATGAAATTTTATACAATAAATTTATCTTTATTCTTTGATGATAAATAATAATTTTAAATTATTTTCAAGGTTCTCAGTTTTTAATTTAATTTTTCTTCTCTTTGGTACTCAATTATAGAAATAATTTTTTTTAGGAAAAATCACATTATTTATACCAATGGGTTTGAAATATGTTTTCTTATATATCAATTTTTAATTTCAATTTACTTAATTTATGATTTATATACAATTAAATGTTTTTTAAAAAATTATTCTACTAAATTCTGTATTTTACAATGGTTTAAATTTAATCTCTATTATTTTTCTAAAAAATATCATTTTGACATTTAAATTTTTTTTAAAGGAATTTGTTTTTCATGTATATGAAATAAAAATATTTTCCCACCTCAATTTCAATAATTTAATATTTATAATGCTCTAAAATTAGAATTTTTTTTGTATAATTTTTTTTATATTTTGAATATCAATGTTTTATATAAAAATAAATAATCATAATTAAATAAATGTATTAATTGAATTATTAGTAATATTATAGAATATTCATTTATTGGTTAATAGTAAAAAAACATTATTGTTGTTAAAACTACATTTTATAATAAAGTTATTATAATATTTTCAATACATTTTTAATGTTAGAGTTGATAAATTATACATATATTATTCCAATTTATGTCATTGAATTAATTTTTATAAAGAAATTATATATCAAAAATAATTGATGTTTTGAACATTCTTTTCACCCAGCTTCTCCCCTAGCTTGTGGGATTATTATTAAACTAAATTTTCCACTTCGGCAATCTGAATTTCAAAAAATGGTCTTCTATGGTTGTAATCAATATTATATTTACATTCTACTAGGGAATAATTAATATTTTTTATATTATGAATATTAACATTAGTACATTTTTATTTACCACAATTAAAAGTAAATTGGATAATTAATGGTCAAAATAACATTATATTACTACACAATTACACCAACTCATTTCCAAATTTCATTAGATAAGTGGGATTTGACTAAAATAAAATTTATTAATAAAGTATAACGTTTTAAATACACCTGGGTTAAAATGATACATTAATTATATGTTATTTATAAATAAGTCAAAAAGGTTCTAATAATATTTTTATTAATTATATATTTTTTAATATTGGGTTATACAGAAGGTTAATTTTATTCTAAATAATCATTTTAGATAAAAAAAGTTTATTTAAAAAATGGAAATTTGTTGACAAGTTTTAGTGATAAATTAATTATCATCAATTGTTACACAATGACGATAAAGTAATTGTTGAATAAATAAAATGATTATATAAATGATATTAATATATTTAAAATAAATATTATTTGAATTAATTAAGGGGATAAACGAATTTTATAAGTGATTATGACATGGTTTGAGTGTGTTAAATTGTTTATTTCTAAAACAATTTTTTTTGGGATTTTATTTAAATAATATATTTTGAATAATGTAGTAATTGATAGTAATGAAATTTTATTGATAATAATATTATATTATTTAATTTAAAATTGTAAAAATGTTTAAAAATTTCAAATATATTATTTTATTTTATAAATTTTCATATAGTTTTAAATTATGGATATTTTTCCCCATATAAGTTATAATTTAAAACCTCATAAATTTTCAAATGTTTTGAACATAATTAAAATTACAAAAGATTATATAAGGGAAATTCAAATTTATAAGGTTGAATAGAAAACATAAACATGTCAAAAAATTATAGGATTAAGAATATTATACCCTTATCAATGTAAAATTGAATTAGAGTTGTTTTATTTACACTAGCCCATGAAAATTACTAATATATTATATGAAGTCAAGGACAGTAACAAAATATCACTATCTTGCATTTAATATCATTTATGTTTCCACATAAGGAAAAATAAAGATATGAGTAACAATAACTCTATTCTAATAATAATGAAATTAATTTTATTCTAGAGATTTTTTTATTTTTATAAATTATATAATTAAATTATAATCATCATTAATTTTAATTAAAAATTAATTTTTTGAATAAAAAATTGATATATTTGATTTTAAGAAAAACAATTTTCATATATTTTGGATGGATTAAATTGTATAAAAAAATTATATATCTATAGTATATACTAGAGATGTTTGATCAATTTATATCTGAATTCCCACACTGGAATTTTGTATTTAAGTCCAAATTAAATAAACATTTTCAAATTTTTAAATAATTCTATTTAATTGGAGTAATATATTATTTAAAAATTTATAAATAAAAAATGATAAATTATAAATAAAGGGATAGAATATTGTAATAAATTTAATATCCCTTTCATTTATACCTTTTTTGTTGGTTATTGGATCAATAGTATCCTTATTTTATTTAAATATTTTATGGATTTAAAAATGTGCCACTCACCTAGATCATAAGAGGGTGCATCCTCCCTCACTAACAGACACCACATTGATCCATAAATATTAAAAATCCAATAAAAATTTCTTTTATAAACTTACCTAGTAATATTTTACAGGTCATCATATTCTATAAATACAATGTATAATGTCCCTAAGAGGATATATAAAGGGACATCGTTGAAGAAGTGGTACTCCCCTTACACACTTATTCAAAATTGTTACTTATTATACGTTATCCTATGTGTTGGTTCAATTATGAATTAATAACTATGGTATAAAATATATTATGAATTATTTTTTTAATACATAACAACCATATTCTATGTGTTATTCATCCAATTAATAACGAATGTACCACATGTGCATACTTACAACTTACCATATCTACCTCGTGGTGTAATATGTTTTTGATCGGTACATTATTTAGATGGGTATAATGATGGATAAAATAGATATTAATAATAAATATGAAATAATATTTATTATATATCTTTAAAATACCATATAGTTCCTCACCCATTTATCATTAATAGAATAATATCATTACTCGTGAATATATATGTCCTGTCATCTTCACTACATTATGAGATTCATCTTCCTTGATAAAGAATTCAAGAATGATTATAAAAAATAATATAAGGAATAAATTAGAAATATAAAAAATTATAATTATATTTGGTTAATATATTTATATATATATGTCATTTACCTTCTTCCATTCAGAACAATAAGAAAACCGAGACAACATTCATCCGTACATACTGTTTACCGTCTAAATGAATGTTTCCTTCATTTCTTATAAAAACAATTGAATATATATATTTATAATATAATATTTCAGATATATAATTAATTTTTTTATATTCATGAATTATTTAAAATAATATCTATATAATAGTATTTAGAATAATAAGTCAAATCATCTTTGATAAAATAATTGGTCATTACCTGAAACATTTATTTAATGTTAGATTATTAATAAACGGGTGATATAAATCAATAAGTGTATCATATATGATATCATAAATATTATTAGGGTTTATAAGATAATAATAGTTTCATAGACAAAATATTGTATTTTTGGACATGTATGGGGGAAATTAGACCTATGGTAAAAGAATTTTATTTTACATTTTAAATTAATGAGATACGTGCCATATTCACCACTTGCTGAATTTATGTAGTGTATATACTGACCTATGAAATTATATATCATTAATTTAATTTATTTAATAATATAGAAACATTAATTTATGTTTTTATTTTATTGGGATCATGATTCAAATGTAACTATCTTGGTAAAGAATTTATGTATCATACTTACTTCTGTGAGACACATGCACACACACGTCTTGTTTTTTCTACATGGCGTATATACTACCAATGAATGTGTTTTATTAGACTTATCTAGAAGATTATTTTATTTTTATATAAATATATTTTTATTTCATTTATTGAGTATAAAATTATGATGATTTGAATTCTGAAAGGTTTAATTTCACAATCTCATTATTTTTAGATAACGTATAGACAAAAGTGTTTCATGGTGTATATTTACCATAAAGGTACATGTTCTATAAAATATTTATCAGATTTTTATATTTTTTTCTACAACTATTTAATTTTATTTTTCCCCTATATGAATTTTTCTTATATGTTTCAATGAATTTTTTGTTGTTTTAAAAACGAGTTATTTTTTTCCTCTACTACAAAAGTAGGAAAGGATGGTTTTTTAACGTATAAAACCTGAAATGGATTTTTATTATTTTATGATGCCTTATTTCAATGATGATTTATTTTGAATTTGAAATTTTTATATTAGTATAATATTTTTTCCTTTAGAAGTTGTGTTTCATTTCTAAGGTTGAAGATGTTTCAAGAAGAAAAGATATTTTCCTCATGAATAATTTTCAAGAGATCTCTCAAAATTATTTCCCATCTAAGAGAATATTATATGATGTTAATAATGTTTTAATAGGGACGTGATTCAATGATTCCATCAAATTATCTCTATAAATAAAGTATATTTATAATTGAATGATGTTTATGAATCACATATAATTTCAATGGGTTTTGTTACAATTTCATGATGATTATGAAACTAATTTCATTCAATGGGTTTTAATATGATAGATGAATTATATTGCAGTGAAACATACATGTATGATTTCATTATGATAATGGAGGGACCTATATCTACCTCCAATGCATTGGGTAATGATTAATATTTCATGAGAGAGAAATAAAGGACATAGTCCATTAATGTGGTAATGAGAGTGAACTATGACAACCAATATGGTTTGGGAAGTGAACCCATAATACTATGATGGTCATGGTAGAGATGCACTAAATTCTATAGAAATAATTATTATATTGATATTTTCTTACCACAAGTTACATGAAATTTTCATATGTTTTGATTAATGGGGCTATGATCTTTATATAATTAGGATTAAAATCTTATGAACCTAAAATCATTATTCCATTACTATGATTTATGATCATTGACATGGTGGATATCGTCTTCTATTTTGGGATCATGTTCTCAAACCATTATTCTCAAGATTATGTAAACATTTTCCCATTGTGAACCCTTACTGAAAACCTAAGATCACCCTTTTCATTTGTTTTATTTTCTCTAAATTATAAATAATGGTTTCAGGAAGGGGTTCTAAAGGGGATTATCTTTATGTGAGATGTTGAACATATCTTGAGAAACTAGAAGTTTGTGTTTAATATTTCTAAAGGAACGAGAATAATCCATTATTTGGGTGTGTGTTTTTTCAATGAATTTTGTATTCCAAAAAATGTGATGTAGTGATAATGTACTTCCATCATTGGTTATTATAATTCTATGAGTATTTAACATGCCAAACCAATGATGAATCCAATTTATGGGTTTTTCAGAAAAATTAAATAATATTGGCACATATTTTTTATTATTGAAATAATTTTTATTATATGTTATATGTAAAATCCATTTGATAAATTATATAATTATTAACTACTTATTCATGCAATTGAAAATCTTAATTCGTGTTATCCATTCTTATTGTGTTTTTATATGAATTTTATTTAAATCGAATGGTTTTATTTTAGAGGATCCCAGTTATTTGTATTGTTCATATTTTTATATTAATAGTAATATTTATATGTTATTAATTTTATAATAACTATGTATTTTCATTTACTTCGGTTATATATGATGTTTCCATTTTTATCCCATAGTTTCTATTTTAGGTACTAAAATATGGAATGACTTTTCAGGAAAAAAACTCAACTAATTTCATATTTTAGGTCAACGATATTTTTCATCCATATCCATATGATATTTTATAAATTTGTTTTTTAGATGTTTTATTATTATTTTGAATTATTTATAGATGTTTTTTTACTATCATTAGATTTAATTTTTACGATTCAATGGAATATTTGTAATATTTTCCATGAAAATTATTTTTGAGTATTTAATTTTTTTAAATAAAGTGAATGGCCTCCTTAACTAAAATTATATAAATATATTTCTTATATTAATGATTATTATTAAGTATAAATGTTATTATAAATTAATATATTATTTTTAAATGAAAAAATGTTTTCATTATTCTGTGAATTTTTATTCTCTATAATAATGTTAAAAATCATAAATTTCACAATGGTTGTAAAAAATATTAAAACTGAATTATTACATCATTTTACGAAATAAATTAAAAAATATACAAATAATAATATTTATAAACACCCAATTATATTTGAATATTAAATTTTAAAACATCTTTAATTATTTAAAACATTATTTAGGAAGAATTGATGCCCCCATGAAATCTTTATTATGTTTATGTATTAGGCTTTATTTTTTTATCATTAAAGTTCTTTTAATTATTCACTCAATCACTATGAAGTATTCACTATAAATTATTTATTTTCCTTCTTGTCCATTTTATTTTTTTCATGGATGTATTCTTTCTAATTCCCTAACCTCTATACTTCCATTACAATACAGTAGTTCGATATAAAGTGCTAATTAATGGAAGGAAAATCAGAAAGTTAATTCTTTTATTGAATAAATATTGATTTTTTATATTATGGTTTCAATATGAATATTTATTTATTAGAAAGTAATTTTGAATAAATATTATCTTATTCATCCAATATATATGGAATTAATTTAAAAAAAATTAATGGGTGGGTTTTGTTTCAATATATCCCTTCAATGAATTGACAATTCAAATAATTAATACAATTGGATAAATGATATGGGTATTCAATGTATACCTAACTATTAATTAATAAATATTATCTCCATTCCATAATTTTATGGTTTATAAGGACATGGAAGAAGAATTTTAATACATGACCATGGATCCATACTTTATGATATTCCATCTACAATATTTATTAAATTAATATCAATATAATTTTTCTAACATTTTGTATAATTATAATTGGAATCTAATGTTATTAAATACATGACATATGTACGCATTAATTATTTTAATATATTTATTATTCATCTTTTATAGAAGATATATTCAATTGTATTCTTTCCCATCCCATGAATTAGGTCTTAACCATTATTTTCTTCTATCCCATAGGATATGATGAAGAAGTTTGTAATTAATTTTCATGGATATGATACTTATTTAGTGCTATGTTTTATTTTTCCAATTCAATATAAGAATAATGTATCTATATAGTGTTCTAATAATGAATTATTTATATCCTTCATGTTTTGAAAACATTTATCAAATAATCATGTAATAAAATAATCAGTGACCTATTTTACAGAAGTCTGAGTTTAAAATTTGATGTTAATTGATGTATTGTATGATAATCTTGAACATGATTTTAAAGAAAACATTGAAAGTATAAGAATTACGAAAATTTATTAAAATATTTTTTAATTTATCCCTTCATAGTGATTTTTATTCCACAGCTCAATATTTATTATTTTTTATAAAATTATATGGCTTCTGTTGTTTATGAAAGTAACTTACAACAATAACATGAATTAATATAAATTTCCATAATTAATCCAGGGATTTAATATTATGTAATTAAATGAAATTGTTAATAAAATAGAGTAGAAATAAATTACTGAAACAAAACATGGTCAATTTATGTAATTTAAATAATATGATGTAATCTATTTTTTGGGGTAGGCCAGATTACATTAAACAAAAAAACCCATCCTTTAATAGATATATTAATCTATATTTAGTTGAAAAATGGTTCATCTACCTTGTAAAATATTAATGAACGTGTTATGTACTTGAAGGTAAAATGTTAATCTAGAATTATTCCTAAAAAATATAGACTCTTTCCAATGGTGGCAGTTAATAAAAACAATAAAGAAGATATTGAAAAGGAATGTATGGAAAGTATATTATTTAAAGTGATATTCATTGAAATGTATTTTTATTGCAAGAGAAGTTGTGAAATGGATAAGATGTTCATAAACCTAGAGAAGAATTCTGTGGAGTGTGTTTCAAATTATGAGGCTTTCATCACCGGGATAGAATTTCATTTAAAAAACTATAAATGTAATATTGAAAAACGATTGATTTTTTATTTCGTGGTATGAATCGGAACCACCAAATAGAACATATTTAACTATTTTTTTCACCATATGTTGATATAATATCACGTGAAATCGAAGAGGATATAAAATTTATATATATAAGATATTTATAGGAAATCATGAGAAGATTTTTTATTTTAAGTGACAATGAAAAATAAATTTTTTAATGAAGAATAATGGATTGAAGAGGTTTAAAAAATGACAAAATTGAAAAAGAAGAATCATGGTAAATTAATAATGTGTGTGGGAAAATAATACATGTTTGGAGATAAGGTAAATATATATATATATATATATAAATTAGAGGATTAATAAAAAATTAGTATCTAATCTTATAACTATATGGATATGTGGAATTATTTAAAATATTTTCCCATGTATCGTTTGAGCCTAAAATAAACGATTCCAAGGGGAAGATAATGGTTTTATTATTACTAAAGCACAAGTTGATGTTCTAAATTTTTTGGTTCTATTTATTCTGAATGTAAATTTTCTAATTTCTAATCACTTATTTGATTTTGGATATTTGGAAACTAATTTATCATCTATGATTACCAAGAACGATGAATCTTTCAGATCACCCTAAGTAGGTATTTTTGTATAAATACATATATTGTAACTCTTAATGAAAAAAGGAAATGTAATTCTTTACCAATTATAATGCATAGAAACAACATGACTAAAGAAGAGGTTACTATACAAATGGTTATATTTTTATAGTCCTCAAAAAGGAATATTTTTTAGATGATAATGTATATATTTATTACTAATAAGGGTGATTATGATACATGAAATAGATATCTAATCACATTTATTTATAGGGGATGCATTTTCTTTTGAATCATGTATAGCCCAAATTTATGTATATCACTATTAAGAATCATTGAGAGAATTAGGGATGTTGTAATGTATGGATGAAAAATATAACCTTTGAGTAAAATATGTACCTTTTGTGAAGGGATACATAGATGTTCTCCTGAAATAGTTACATATAAATCCACCTGAGAATGAAGATGATTTTTTAATAAACTCATCCCTAGTTAAACAAAATATAACAATGACTCAATATATATTGTCCATTGATTAAATAGGGGAACATAGGACAAAATTGTAAGATTTCTGTAATAAGGTATTCACTATAACTAGTTTTTCACCTTGGGGGTCCCCAATTATGTTTTTTGTAATAAAGGATGCGTCTATGAAGATTTTCATCAATTATACATAAATTTACTATCTTAATATTTTTAAAACGTGTCCCCAACAATTAATTTATGAATTATTTTATAAACATGGAATAAATCCATTTTTCTCATAGATTAATAGTCATTAAGGGTATTAAAAATGTTGAGTAAGGATTGGGGATATTCCAAAGTCAGAATTTTTCCCATTCTATAAATATTTTTGAATTAAAAATAATTCTATTTGGATTGGGAATTGTACCCATGGTTTTTCCAGATCTAATGAAAAATATATTTATATCTTTTCATGATAATTTAATCATCGTACTTACAAATTTTATCTTTTTATACTAAATAAACTATAGAGATCAGAAAATTTATTCAAGAACCACTCTTAAAACACATAAAAGACACATATATATATATATAGGGAAAATATACGTGTGAAATATAAATTTGGGAAACATATTTATTGGAATTATAGTTTTAATGCATGTAATATTAGTTAACCCATAAAATAAAAAGGAATATAAATAATGGGGTACTCTCAGAAACAAAATTTAGATACTTTAATTACCTAGATTATCATGAAACTCTCGGTGCTTTTATCAATAATTTTCCCATTTATCTAATACATTAATCAAATTATATGTAAATGAATTTATTTAATATTGTTTGATAGATATAAAGGATGTTATTAATAACCAAATAGGCTATTGAAAAAATGAACCAATATTTACTTTACCATTATGAAGGGATAATTTACTGTTTTATGGTGATTCATGAAGGAATAGACTTAGTTTAATCATTATAATATATGATATAGTTTTTTATTATATATTAATCTAGTAGAATATACATGAAAAAAATTATTCAAATCTTGATATTGTTTGGGAAACTATAATAATTTCATTCATGATATCTAGGAATTTTATTTATTGGGGAACAGGTGAGATAAATTTTATTTTCAAAAGCATTAAATAAATATTTTCATAATAATATCTTAAACTGAGATATAGGATATTCCTAGAGATACTCAATGATTATAATTTATGAATAAACTACCTCCATTTGAAGGAATATATAGTGTTTGATTTTTTGAGTAAGAATGGTTATTGTGTAATAACTAAATTTGGATTAAAAAACATCCTATATTCATGGATTTAGAAAATTACGTTATTTGAACAAATAGGGAAGCGGGACATCAGTCTAGTTCTAAATTAATTCCAATATAACACTACCATTTCAGATAAAATGCCACAATATTATTATAAGAACATTATATTTATATTTTATGCATTGAATGATAGGAATTTGAGGAATTTGTTTTTAATTATTGTGTTTTGAAATTCAAAATACAGGGTTTTTGTTTCCTTGATACAGGAGAAAAATAAGATATTATATAATGAAGAACACACCTCAAATATATCTATACACCTTTGTTAAACCATGATGTACTTGAAATATCAATTTTTTTGTTGGATAATATATAAAAAGTAATTGGTTACTATATTTATTGATTTTGGTATTTCCAGATATAATATGTGAGAGAACGTTTTTTGATGGAATCATAAATTCTCACCCAATTCAGATGTAGAAGTTTGATGATATTAATATGAAAATTATACTTGGATTTATAGAGAAACATAATATAAATGACGAGATATTAGTTATTATTGATCACTTTATCATTTATTTACATTTAATCACTATAAGAGAGGATCTATCTCATGATATTCTATCATTAATCTAAATCAACGATGAATTGAGACATAATATTTTAATGGTTTTGATTATATTCAATGTGGAGTCATAATTTATATCTATATTTAGATGTATATTGACAATGAGACATATTTGAGAACAAATTATCACCAATAGAGTGATGTATATACTAATATGATGACTCATGAAATAGATGATATTCGAAGTGCATACAAAATTGATATTCAAGGACATTGGGATTGGTATTTACCATTTTCTTAATTTAAATACAATAATTAATTCCATTCAACTAATCAAAAGAAAATATATGAATCTTTTTTGGGAAAAATATTTCACACACAAATGTGATCATATGTAGTTTGGGAAAGGAATCGTTCAATAAACAACATTTTGAGGAAAAGATCATGAATTTTTCCACTATTTAGAGTATTATCTTGGAATATTAATGTAGAAAATATAGATATAGAGTAATCATAATTAATTTTCTAAATTATTATTTATAAGATCCTCATTAACAGAATTTATCCCCATGTTAGGGTCTTATATGAATTCTTATGAAATGGAAACTAATTGACATGTATATCTCTGGTTATGATATGATGGAATGAATTAGAACAATAAATTACTGGTTAGTAATTCCTCCCAACCACGATGAAATTTTATTAAGTGTTCTGTAAATCAATATTGGGGATGTATATATGAGACCCAATGCATAAACCTACCACAAATGAAATAGTGATGTATTTTAATTAATCTAATTGTTATGGGCCTATGAATATCTTTATCAATAGAGGATAAGTGTTTTTGATTTTTTTATACAACTAGTAACGGTATTTTAGAGAAATACTATGCAATTTTGAGAATAATTTTTCCATGAGGTTGTTATCATGATTATATATCATCATTTTTTATCAGTTTGAATTATCGAAATTCTATGGATTATATTTTTCAATGGGGGGATTAATGTAACACCTGAGGTTCAATAATAGTAAGTATGATTTTCATTCTAAATAAATTATAACATAATCCACATATAATTTTTCCAGAATGTGATTTAATCCTAAATTATCAGTATTTTTATCATTTTATACTTAATAAACTTACTTCCCTTTTTAATTCATAATATTAAAATTTTTTATTGCTGAATTTTTTAGATTTTTTAGAAGTAGTTGAATTTATATTGAATAGTGAATTTAAGAGGGTTTAATAACACTATAACTTTTTTTACATAACCAGTATATATGAATGCCATGAAAGGTTCAGAAAAATATAGACCAAATATATATATATTTTTTAAATAATTCATTTAAATATATAATTACATATATAGAAATCTAGTTTTGGAATTTTGGAAATTAGTTGATTTTTTTTAAATAGAAATTATTTTCTCAATCTATTTTAATTAGGAATAAAAATGTTTTATTATGATTCTATATTGTTTTATATAAAACATTTTATTAATTTGACAAAAAAAATTTAATTAAAACCATTTGAATAAATTTGTTATATAATTTTGGTACAAAACCATTTTTAGTTTTATGAAATTCTATATAAAATATTTTTTCATTTTTTTGAGAACATATAATAAAAGTATTTTTAACTACAATATAAAAAATATTCATGTAAAATTTACGAGATATCTAAAATAATTATTATTAATGTTATATAATAAATTATATATTTTTTTACAATGAATTGTAACTGTGATAAATACTTATCCCCACATCTATTGATATAATGAGTAAAATGTGATAACATTAAGTAAGAATGCTTTATGATTACTTAAAAACCATATAAAATATAATTTTTGGGTTAGATTTCATCCCAAAAAATTACATTATTTGATACTATTATAATATGGAGCCACCTCAATTGAGTATGTTTTATATTATTTAATAATGTTTCTAGTATTTATAGGCATCACACTCACCTCATATATAAAAAAACATCCTCTCCTTAGTTCTCTACACTTATGGTGACCATTGTCTCAAACATGATCAATTAAAATATGTTCTAAACATCAATACCCATATCAAATTTTTTTCTTCCAATAAATAACATTATAATTTATTATGATATATCCCAGAAGATATTTCCAAAAAAATTATTTATGTTTTTATCGGGATTTTTGAAGTTACATATTCAAAAACCTCATCCAAATGAAAAAAATATATTAATATTATCAATTTTTTTATTTAGTAAACTAATTTTTTAATTACAATTTTATATCTTATTTCAATCTCATTTCCATCCTATGGAAAATGAAGAAACCACTCATGCATCCATACAGATTGTTGTCTTCACATAATAGTGTGATTTCTTCATCATTGTGTCACTTATATATTTATAATGACAACATTAATCAATATATATGTTATTAATGAATTAATTATTATTCTTTTTATATAATGTATCATTTATATTCTTATACGTTCATTAGTTTTGAAATGATTACTTCTTTTGTGTGTATGTATTGACTACCACCAACATAAATGGATGCAATTAATTTTATTTCTTCATCAATACATGAACTATTTTGGAATAATATATTTTGAGGGAAAAAATATATAAATTAAATTATTAAAAATATGGATATGATCAAAACATTTAAGGACACCTTTAACCTTCGTAAAAATAATATGGTATATTTAGATAAATTTATTGAACAACATAAAGTGGCCAATATAACAAAAAATATTTCAAAAAATCGATATCAAATGATTATGAAATTATATTACAAATATAATATATGTGGAGAAGTTTCCCTATTATGTAAAAAAAATTTAAATTTATTATTCAAAAGGATATAACAACTCAGATGAAGAAAAAATTCAATGTATATATTTTCCATATCCCATTCATTTTTTATTTATTTTTTATAAGGAAAAAATTATAATTCATTTCATTTATATACTATAAAAATGTAATTTTATAAAATGAATTTGTTTGTATTATTTGATGATAAATAATAAATTTAAATTATTTTTGATGTCCCCAGTTTTTTATCCAATTTTTCTTCTCTTTGGTACTCAATGATAAAAATAATGTTTTTATGAAAAATCACCTTATTTCTACCTTTAGGTATGGAATATGTTTTCTTATATATCAATTTTAATTTTCAATTTACATAATTATGTTTTATATACAATTAAATGTTCATTAAAAATATTATTTCACTAAATTCTGTTTTCATACAATGAGTTAAATTTATTCACTATTATTTTTCGAAAAAATATCGTTATCACATTTACAAAATTTTTAAAGGATTGTTTTTTTCATGTATATGACATAAAAATATTTTCCGACCCCAAATTCGATTAATTACTATTTATAATGCTCTAAAAATTAGAAGTTTTTTTGTAGGAAATCATTGTTTATTATATTTCTATTTTTAATGTTTTATATAAAAATAATTAATCATAATTATATCAAAGGATTAAATAAATTATTGAAATTATTGAAAAACACTAATTTTAAAACAATTTTATAATATCATTATATAATATACCTTGTGAAGAATATATTACATTTTCCATTTAAATTATCTAAATAATATTCATTACTTCAACACTTCATATCTAATGAATTGGTTTTATTTTATCATTACATACTAATTTTTGGAATATAAATTGTTTTTGTGGTCTTTTACATTTTTTTGATAATGTTATCTATCACTCAACATTGTTTGTTGGACATTATTTTTCATATTCATGTCAATATTTCAGTATCATTAATATATTCAGAACAATTCTACTATATAAAAATTTGATTAAAAGTATTCTATTTCATTATATAGTGTTGGATGAAGGAAAAAAATTAAGAATGATATTTCTTTTTCAATGGAAGTATTGATATTTTCGATTATTGAAAAAACAAATTTATTTATTTATTTATAAGGAATACAGAATTCGTAAAATATATTTGACTAAATATAGTTGTAATTCATTGTAAAAATTTATGTTACTTATTTTTACCTATTATATATATACTTTCGTTATATTAATAGATCTCATGAGGCAATGAATTAGCTAAATTAGTATGGTATTTTTTGTATACAAACCCATCTATTGAAATGTAATAGAAGAATACTTTTATGTTAATATTTATGATGTATGAAAATGATTCATTGACTATGTGATCATGAGGACTGACATTATGAATTTAATGAATTATATTAATATTTATATTTATCTTTTTATTATTTGGCGTAAATTTCAATGGATATATTTCAATTATCTATTTATTAAAAAATGAAATATGTATTTATTATTTACTCATTCATATTTTATATTCCATATGTGTTCATGATAAATGAAATTTTATGCATTTTCAGTAATTATCGTCAATAATCAATATATATTTTTTTCCATTCCTAATGATTTCAAAATAAAATATTTTAATGAGTTTAAAAAACAAAAAACAATTCTTGCAATGTTTTCTCCATTGAATGCTATTATGCATGTATCACATTTCAAAAGACTAATAAACTGGTCACTCTTTAATTTTATGATAACATTTATATTTTAATAATTTATAAAACTATTAATTAGTGTTGGGTTACAAGATTTGATTTAATTACACCGACCACATTTTTGTTTGGAAAACACACCGAATCATTAATCAACGAATATTTTCAATCATTAATTTCAATGATTTTTTTTACAAAACTATAAACTCTAAATGATCATAAATTCTCCCTCACAGTAAAATAAAGGTATAATTATATGATGGAGTGTGTTGATCTTGATCTATAACAATATATCATATCAAATATATGACAACCCTACTTTTAATACAAACTTATACATGATTTATTACATAAAACATCACTTGATATAAAAAAGAAGATTGAGAGGTTTAGTGTCTTTGGGGCTTAGGATCATTACATAAAAACTTAAAACATGAAATACAACATCATTATTGAAAACTTCCTTTAAATGACCACTACATTCCCTTGTACTTAGCATTGCATGGGTTAACCGGAAAACATGCATAAGAAAAGGGTGAGCTATAAAGCCCAGTAAGGGAGTACACATGGAATAACATGATGTGTACAATACATGTTAGACAATAGGTATATCAATAGAGCATAAAAGAAACATGAACATAAAGGCATGATAAAGCATGATAATCATAACTATAGAGACCCGTAAATTTAAATGAAATTTTTTTCTTAATTTTATTTTAAATTTTACAGGAACACAGTTTCTGATGGCGCCTGATTCCGAGGCCCGGTGTTCCCGGAATCATTTTCCGAAATTTAGCTCGGTTACGTTCAGTGAACGAACGAGTGGGTTTTTCTAACTTTTGAACCGGTGCTCGGAATTAAAATCTGAGGGCACCGATAGAATTGCAGCGCCGATAATTGCTTAGAAACACCTTTTCTGGAGTTGCGTTTTCTCGGTTGCAGTTTTATTTAATTGGGTTAACCAAAGAATAAAATAAAATAATGTGCATCAGATTTTATTTTTATTCAAGGAAGTGTTAACCTAAGCTAAGTGGTTGAGTGGGACACACATCCTAATTAATACACTAGGTAGGGTATTAGTTGGGTGGGGCCCACACGAGCCCCACCATTTCAACTTCCTCAACCCCTATTAATTAAGGTAACGCACCCGCACCCACCTTCCATTTTAAATAAAGTCAACTCGTGCATTTAATTAAATATTAAATGCCTCTATTAATTGAGCAACTTAAACGTTTCAATTTATTCAATTAAATGTTGATTCGTTTTGGACTTTTCAAGAGCTTTGGCATTTGTAATAAAATAAGACAAACACTTATTTTATTGGTGGTTAGCTTGTTCAGAGAGGACTTGGGAGAATTACTCGAAGTCTTGAACCTTTTTCTTCCTCGACGAATAATGCGAAGAATGCGAAAACACCGACCTCTTAAAAAGGTCGACAAGAAAGCCGGATCCTCGGAGATCGACGACGTGACGCCGACGAATCTATTCTCCGTGACGTGACGATCCTCCTTCCGCGACACCTTCTTCCACGACGTGCAATCCCGCGACGAACCATCATTCATCTTTTCCTCGAGGTAGGGGAATTGTATTCTTTTGTTCATGATTACCTTCATCACTGATTGTCATCTTATTTGAGCCACCTGATATCTCAATAACGGGAGGAGGTCGGAAGGCACGAACATGGCCGACCCTCCTCCCCCCGTGGTTGTTTGATTTTGTTGCGGCATGTGTAAGGCGACACGGTTCCGTTGCACCGCGCGGATGCTATGAAATTGGGCGAATATGGGCGGCACCGTCATGCCGTGCCATTGATGTCGAACAAAGTCGTGGCGTCGGGGCGTCGTCGCGCAGCGCCAGAAAACCACGAGGTGACTTCGTTTGTTTATTTGGCTTGCAGATCGACAGTCCATGGCAGAATGGGCCGCATGGTAAATTTGAATTCTTTTTAGCGAAGGGGAGGTCCCGGGTGGACCACAGGCGAAGACGGAATTGAAATCGGACCACCAGAGCGCGTTCGGTGGTCCGCGGAAGGTGTTGTCGGCACGCCGCTCCGGCGCGGCGGCGCCGACAGTCGAAGGCAGTGGCTAGCACCGGCTGGCCACCCGGAGGTGGCGGCGCCCCGGCGGGCCACTGGCAGGAGTCGCTGCGACTTCAGCCGCAGCGGAGGCGGGATCCGACGACCGCACGAGATTAGTTGGAGGAGGGACGGGGCGATCCGCCGCGTCGCTGGCAGAGGAGAGGCCCCCACATGGGGGGGCCGCGGTTTCGAAATAGGGGGGGGGGGGCAGTGCACCGCCCGTTTCTTCCGTTCGGCGGTTTCGGCCAAGCCGCTTGGTCTGCGGGCACCTCGTCGCGCCAGCGCCCCGGCCGGGCCGGGCGGCGTGGGTCAGGCCATGCCCATCGGGCTGGGTCACGCCTTAAAGGGCTGGACCCGGTTCGGGCCGACCCGAGGGGGGGGGGTATCTGCCCGGGCCCGAACCCCCTAATTCCGGACAGTTTCGTTCAAACTCCCATATCTTGGGACACAGACCTCCGCTCGATGTATCGTCAGTTGCGATGCTATACTTGGATCAACATGGTTGTTTCAGTATATTACACTCAAGGTTTCGGAGAACATTGAGTACTGCCGGGCTGGTTCGGATACGAAACCAACTGGGCCCTCGGAGCGGAAACGCATATATCTTGATCTTCGGACGTCCGATTGACGTGACATCAACTTTGTGGGATCCCTCTTGATGAGACGGAACTTTTTCAATTCTTCTTCTAAGATTTCGATTCAGTTGGATACTGGCCGTGTTCGATTGTACCTGAAATCCAACCAGGCCCCTGGAACGAAAAGGCTGATAACATTCAGACCGAACGTCCGTTTGACGAACTGTCAGCGGCATTGGTGATCACGTCGAGAATCGGTCACTATGAGTTTACCCAATGAGAGTTCAGGGTACAGTTGAGATTTGGCTGGGTTGGTGCGTACAAGAAACCAACCGGGACCCTTGGACGAAAAGGCTAATAACTCACAGATCGGGCGTCCGATTGATGCACCGTCTGTTACGTTGAGACCCCTATGACGAGGAGGTCCTTTGAGATACTTCTTCATGGGACTTTGAGATACTTGGAGTATCGACCAGTAGCTTGTGGAGAGGACCCTCCCAGAGACAAGCGTGCGGAGTACAGAGACCGTGTAGCCGGCTAAGACCTGACAACTGCTTGACCGACTCGACTTGGAGTGAGTCGACTAGCCTAGTGGACAGAGCACTACTTTGTTTGGGTGTAGACCCATGGCGGACGGATCACTGCTGAGTTTTTGAGCACACCTGCGGTACTCGTCCAGAGAGTACCTCTACAGGCTATTAGGGTGGATGCACTACTATGTTTGGGTGGCATACCCTGGCGGGAAGCACTACTGTGTTTGGGTGGCTGACCCATGGTACTCAACATATGAAGTACCTCATTAGTCATACGTTAGTGAGCAGTACCTTGGAGTTGTGACAGGATCGCTATGCTCTCTAGAGACTGGGCTCTTCAGCAGTTACAGTTTCAATAATGAAAATCCTGGTTTGAGCTGAGTCTATGACCTTTGTGTTTACCTCATGATTGAGATTGTCACTTGATAACTTATGTATATGTATGGGCATATACCTAGGTAGTGGTTATCCGTTGATTTCATAATCTTTGTGTTTCTCATGGCTGAGATGGGTTACTTGTTAATTTAGTTATATGTATGGCATATACCTATGTAGAGGTTATCAGTTGAGATCTTCTTTGTGGTTATCCTTGTTGGATTTAGTGAGACCATGAGGCTCTCGGGGTCCATAATGAGTATTGCTATACCCATCCCTGCATGGGCTATGCCTGCACCTTGTTGTGTTGGTTGTAGATGATGGCCAGTGCTGACGTAGGCCGAGTGTTTGAAGACTGGATGATACCCAGAGGTGGACCTCACGACAAGTCAGTATCAAGAGGTGGACTTCACAGCGATACGATACTTGGAGGACGTTGATGGGAAAGAGCATTGTGGAGGATATCTGTACCAACCCTTCAGGTAGGATCCGTGCTGGACAATCCAGGAGCTGCACTATCTTTACCTACCCTTCAGGTAGGATCTGTGGTGGATGATCCAGGAGCTGCGCTATCTGTACCTACCCTTCAGGTAGGATCTGAGGAGGAAGACCCAGGATCTTCTTCCTTTCTTCCAGTTGTTGTCTTTTTCTATTATACTTTCATTCAGTTGTAGCTGTACTTTTATTTGGGTTTGTATTCTAGCCCATTTACTTTTCAGCACATCATTTGTACTTAGTGTATTATTTCCGCTTGTACTCTGTGGTGTTTTGTTTACATTTATAAAGTCAATGCCTTCCTAGTTATTTGGATTTATGCCTTTGGTGCTAGTCACTAGCCCTTGGCCTATGGAAGGTGGGATCGGGGTTGTCACGGCACGGGCCCCGAGGACGGGTCGTGACAAATTGGTATAAGAGGAGTTTGGTTCTACCGCAAAACTAAGGACTCTGATCTTTTTCTATGTGAAGGAATAGTGTTAAGGGTACCGAGTGTGGTATTTAGTTCCGGGATTCCAGTGCTGGTGTGGAGGCCGACGTATCCGTACACCAGGATCCTGACTTCTGATTTCCAACATTGTGCACAAAAAAAAACACTGATTGCATGTGTGTTTCCAAAGTTTTAAAGTCAGCTCAAACCAAGTCAATCCAATAGGTATAAATCATTTTACCGTGTCACGTATGTTCCTTTCAGGATGCCTTTCCACGGACGACCAGCTAGAGCCCAGAGGGATGTGCGTACTGACAGCCTTTCGAGCGAGAGGCTTCGGTACAGGGCTCTCTTGCAGTAGAGGCACCAGTAGAGGCACCAGCGGTACTACCATACGTTGGGCCACCAATGCCACCATCCCCAGCTGTAGGCGATGCACGCCGCTTGAGCATGCCGCATGAGTTCCAGCGCCAGAGGACACCCAGGTTCTGGGGAGAGACGGACCCATAGGTGGCTGAGGATTGGCTAGACGCTGTAGTGAGAGTCTTCAGGCTAGTGGGGACGCCAGCAGATTTCATAGTGATCTTTGCTGCCAGCCTCCTTCAGGCAGCAGCAGGCAGGTGGTGGAGCCACTTGTTCTTGTTTTGTGACAGGATGACCTTTACATGGGGAGACTTAGAGACCTTCTTCAAGGTGGAGTTTGCACTAGTAGCTCTACACCCCGAGCGTGTTCAGGAGCTGCTGCCTTTTCCGCATGTTTTCCCATCAGTAGGCAGTAGACAGATGATGCTTAGGTCCAAGAGGACCAGAACAGCAGGTGGGCGGCCTCGGGTTATAGGATCAGTAGTGCGGGGCACCCGAGGTGGAGTAAAAGCCAGGCGTTCTAGAAACGGACAGTGTTTCTCCTATGGCAGGAAGGGTCACATGGCACGTGAATGTCCGAATCCTTGCACAGTTGATCTACAGGCATTGGAGGAGCCACCAAGACAGAAGCAGCGGCGGGTGCTTGAGCAGCAGCCGAGCAGTGGACAAGGCAGTAGAGCTCCAGAAGCGGGTGTACAAGAGCGGAACTACTGGATACCTATTTGGTCTTGGTACTTCTAGTTCCAGGTTGTTTTTGTTGTTGTGTCTTTGTTTTATGAGCTTCCACAATAAAAGACACTTATCTTTGTGGTGTTTTCTTTCCTGTCCTTTTGTTTGGTTGATACTCAGAGTTTCCAGTTAAAAAATATTGACTTGACCCTCACATTCGAGATTTCTACTGGAGGAGACCCAATGTCCTCACACTGATGCAGATAGTGTGACTCGACCCTTGGAGGCGAGGGTGATAGTTGGATCTCTTGTTAGTTACGTCTAGGACTTATGACATCATCCATGGCATGAATACATCATTCATGTTAGGATTGACTGCATTAGGCAATGGGAGTGGTTCATCTGGGGGATGAGACCATGTTTCTCTTTTAGGCAAGGTAGAAATCTTAGCGGCTCTTTGAGATCGTAGGCAAAGAAGGTGCAGATCATCCAGGAGCGAATGAAGACTGCACAGTGCAGTAAGAAACAGGAAACCGGCACTAGTCTTAGAGACTCGGGCATGTTAAATGATTCAAGAAGAGTAATCTTTATGGAGAGATGAGTCTACAAAGCAGCAGACGTGGAGGCAGAGCTAGGAGAGCAGCATGATGTGTTGTAATTTTTAACATGCTACTACCACCCACTTTATTTTTCCCCTCCAGGCTCAGGGAGCTGGTGGGCGGACGAAGAGTGTAGCTTCATGCGGTCAAGGAGTCTGACCTAATGGATCTTAAAAATATTCAAGGGATAGTCTGTGTCCACTACTAGCTGCCGTAGTAATTGACGTTGATATGAATCATTCCTTCCTTAAACAAATCTTTTACTGGACCTAGAGTTTCCGGTAAGCCGTGGACTTGATCCTCATGTCTAGAGATACCGTGGGAGGAGACTCGATAACCCCACTTACGCCGACGGTGTGGTCAGACCCTCGAGGTGAGAGTTTCGGTTGTAATCTCTTGGTGACAGCATCGAGGCCTTACGATGATGGATTGGGTATGTACTGGGCAATCACACTTCATACACAAATTTATGGTATTAGGAAAAAAAGTTGTAATTTAACTACGATGTTGGGATGGGTTTTTCTTGGTCAGCCAAAAGGAAACCCCATGTAGCACAGAATAAACTGATGCATAGGAGAGTGCGACTGATCACTCTTGAGTCAGTCAACCTTACCCTCGTGGCAGCAGTCGTTTTGAGTTTCAGTTCTCACTGGAATTGTAGACCTGTAGAGTTCTAGGATGACGATCACGTCCGTATACGGGTCTCACCTCGACTAGGTTTACAGAGATGTGGGCGAGGCGAGAAGTCATCTCTGAGGTTCAACGAACCTTTCTAGGTCATCAGCAGGGTAGGAGAGGTGGTTTACCGCTTGACCCATCCACCTTAGTTTCACCAGTTGCACGACGACTTCCACGTATCTCAACTGAGGAGATACATGCTTGACCCAACGCATATCATCGACCATGGGGAGCTAGACTTGGGCGATGGGGTGACTTTCAAGGAGGTTCCTATGGGGATCGAGGATCGATATGAGGAGATCCTATGAGGACAGTCGATTCCTCGGGTGTTCTTTCACTGGCAGTACGGGAACATCCAGGTGAGCACATGGGATCGAAAGGCTTAGATTCATGCTCAGTACCTCTTTTGTATCCCTAGTTTGTGTTAATGCTTTATGGGGACGTAAAGCCCTAAGGTGGGAATAATGTAAATACCCGAAAATTTCATGGAAATTTTTTTCATAATTTATTTTAAAATTTTACAAGAACGCAGTTTCTGAAAGCGCTAGATTCCGAGGCCCGGTGTGCCCGAAATCATTTTCAGAAGTTTAGCTCAAGTACGTTCAGTGAACGAATGAGCGGGTTTTTCTATCATTCGAATCGATGATCGGATTTAAAATCTGAGGGCACCAATAGATTCGCAACGCTGTTAATTGCTTAGAAACAACTTATCTGGAGTTGCATTTGCACGGGAGGAGTTTTACGTAATTGGGTTAACTAAAGAATAAAATAAAATACTGTGAAACAGATTTTATTTTTATTCAAGGAAGTGTTAACCTAAGCTAAGTGGTTGAGTGGGACCCACATCCTAACTAATCCACTAGGTAGGGTATTAGTGGGGTGGGGACCACACGAGCCCCACCCTTTCAACTTCCTCAACCCCTATTAATTAAGGTAACGCACCTGAACCCCCATTACTTTTTATATAAAGTCAACTCGTGTGTTTAATTAAATATTAAATGCCTCTATTAATTGAGCAGCTTAAACGTTGCAATTAATTCAATTAATTGTTGATTCATTTTTTATTTTTCAAGAGCTTTGGCATTAGTAATAAAATAAGACAAACTCTTATTTTATTGTTGGTTAGATTGTTGAGAGAGGACATGGGAGAATTACTCGAAACCTTGAACCATTTTCTTCCTCGATTAAGAAAACGAAGAACGCGAGGAACGCCGACCTCTGACGAAGGTCGACAAGAACGCCAGATCCTCGGAGATCGACGACGCGACGCCAACGAATCTATTCTTCGCAACACGACGATCCTCCTTCCGCGATGCCTTCTCCCGCAACGTGCAATCCCACGAAGAACCTTCATTCAAATTTTCCTTGAGGTAGGGGAATGGTATTCTTTTGTTCGTGATTAACTACATCGCTGATTGTCATCTTATTTTATCCTCTAGATATCGCAATAACGGGAGGAGGTCGGACCGCACAAACATGGCCGACCCTCCTCCCCCCTTGGTTGTTTGATTTTTTTGTGGAACATGTAAGGAAGCGTCGTGCCGTTGCACCGCGCGCAAGCTATGAAATTGGGCGAAGAAGCGCGGCACCGTCGCGCCACGCCGTTGAAGTCGATCAAAGTCGTGGCGCCGTCGAGCCACGTCGTAAAACCACGAAGAGACGCGGTATGTTTATTTGCTGTGCGTATCGACAGGCCATGGAATAATGGGCCGCAGGGGCGATTTGAAGTCTTTTCAATGAAGGGCAGGTCCCGGGAGGACCGCAGGTGAAGAAGGAATTGAAATCGGACCAGCGGAGCACATCCAGTGGTCCGCGGAAGGTGCTGCCGGCACACCGCTGGTAGGAGCCGCCGAGGCGAAGGCGGGATCCCGCGACCGCACGAGATCTGGTGGGGGAGAGACGCGGTGATCCGCCGCGTCGCTGGAAGAGGAGCAGCCACCACGTGGGGGGCTGCAATTTCCAAACAAGGGGGGGGGTAATGCACCCCCCGTTTCTTCCGCTCGGCCGTTTCGGCTGAGCCGCCTGGTCCGCAGGCGCTGCGCCGCGCCAACTCCAGGCAGGGCCACCCAAGCCGGGTCTGGCCGCATGGGCCAGGCCGTGCCCACCGAGCCATGCCGCGCCCTAAAGGCCCGGTCCTGGACCCGGATCGGGTCATCCTAGTTCGGGTCGACCCGGGGGGTATCAGGTCGGGTCGGATCGGGCCCGAACCCCCTAATTACAGACAGTTTTGTTCAAACACCCATATCATTGGTGACAGACCTCTGATCGACGCACCGTCAGTTGCGATGCAATCCTTGTATCGATACGGTCATTTCAGTATATTACACTCAAGATTTCGGAGAACTTTGAGTATGTCCGGGTTGGTTCAGATACGAAACCAACCAGGCCCTCGGAGCGGAAACGCTTATATCTTGAGCTCCAGATGTTCGATTGACGTGTCATCGACTTAGTGGGATTAATTTTGATGAGACAGAACATTTGGCATACTTCTCCTGATATTTGGATGAAGTTGGATAGTGACCGGGTTGGATTGTACCCGAAATCCAACCGGGCCCCTAGAACGGAAAAGCTGATAACTTTCAGACCGGACATCCGTTTGACGAACCGTCAGCGGCATTGGTGATCACGTCAATAATAAGTCCATATTAGTTTACCCTATGAGAGTTCGGGGTACAATTGAGATACGGATGGGTTGGTTCGTACACGAAACCAACCGGGCCCCTGGGACGAAAAGGCTAATAACTCACAGACCGGGTGTCTGATTGACGCGCTGTCTGTTGCGTTGAGACCCCTATGACGAGGCAGTACTTTGAGATACTTCTTTGTGGGACTTTTTGATAATTGGATTATCGACTAGTAGCTCATGTTGCGGACCCTCCCGGAGATGAGTGTGCGGAGTACGGAGACCGTGTAGTAGGCTGAGACTTGACGACTGCTTGACTGACTCGACTTGGAGTGAGTAGACTAGACCAGTGGATGGAGCACTACTTAGTTTGGGTGGAGACCCATGGCGGATAGAGCACTACTGAGTTTGTGTGCAGACCCATGGTACTCATCCTGACAGTACCTCTGCAGGATATTAGGGGGACGCACTACTGTGTTTGGGTGGCAAACCCCTGTGGGAAGCACTACTGTGTTTGGGTGGATGACCCGTGGTACTCGACAGGAGGAGTACCTCAGTAGTCTTAGGTTAGTGATTAGTACCTCGGAGTCGTGACAGGATCACTGTACTCTCTAGAGACGGGGCTCTTCAGCAGTTACAATTCTGATAATGAAAATCATGGTTTGAGCTGATTCTATGACCTTTGTGTTTACATCATGATTGAGATGGGTCACTAGATAACATAGGTATATGTATGGGAATATACCTGGGTAGTGGTTATCCGTTGATTTCATAATCTTTATGTTTCCTCATGATTGAGATGGGTTACATGTTAACTTAGGTATATGTATGGCGTATACCTAAGTAGAGGTTATCTATTGAGATCTTCTTTGTGGTTTTCCATGTTGGATTTAGTGAGACCTTGAGGGTATTGGGGTCCTTACTGAGTATCTTTATACTCACCCCTACACGTGCTATACCCGTACCTCGTTGTGTTGGTTGCAGATTATGGGAAGTGCTGACATAAGTCGAGTGTTCGATGAATGGACGATACCCAGAGGTGGACCTCACAACGAGTCAGTATCAAGAGGCAGACATCACGGTGAGACGATAATTGGAGGAGGTTGACAAGAAAGAGAGTTGTGAAGGATATCTATACCTACCCTTCAGGTAGGATCCGTGGTGGACAATCCAGGAGCTACAATATCTGTACCTACCCTTCAGGTAGGATCCGTGGTGGACGATCCAGGAGCTGCACTATCTGTACCTACCCTTTAGGTAGGATCCGAGAAGGATGCCCCCAGAGCTACTTCCTTTCTTCCAGCTATTTTCTTTTCTGTTGTACTTTCATTGAGTTGTAGTTTTACTTTCAGTTGGGTTTGTATTCTGGCCCATTTACTTTTCAGCACTTCTTTTGTACCTAGTGTATTACTTCCGCTTCTACTCTGTCGTGTTTTGTTTTCTTTTATAAAGGAAATTCTTTCCTAGTTATTGGGATTTATTCCTTTGGTGCTAGTCACCATCCCCTGGCCTATGGAAGGCGGGCTCGGGGTAGTCACGACACGGGCCCCGAGGATGGGCCGTGACAACAACATGGAGATGTGGCAACAACACTTAACATAGAATTATCATGAGCCAAAGATCATTGCACATGGAGCATGAGTAAATCCTCTTTGCACATAAAACACGAGTAAACCCTCATTGCACATGAATTATCATGAGTCAACACTCATTTCACATGACCTATCATGATACTATACTTAACCAATGCATTGGAGCGCTATAAGGGCGCACCCATCTTAAACATTTCATTTAATGCATAAGTGTGCCACATGGATCATAGAACATGGATTCAAGAAACCTAATCATTTATTCCATGATTAAGGAATGTGGAAGTCATACATGAAACTTTACAATAAATAAGTAAATGTACATAATGGTGAATACCTTTGATGGAGAAATGGGAAAGATATTCACTACAAAATGACATTGGCATAGAAAATCGGTGTGATTTCGGCAGCATAACGGCGTGACTTAAGAATTCATAAAAATGGTTGATGAGAGAGAAAGTGTTTCTCATCATATTTACATGTAATGGACAGCAAGGAGTTCATATAGATACATGTCCCAACAATTGTAATGAAATTTAGATTCATGATACAAAATTATTGCTTGAATGTAAAAGAAGAGAGATAAGTTCTTTTCGAAATTTCGGCATATTAATGGGTGTACATGGGAGGCATTTAATGAGAGACAAAGGGGTCTAACATCATTCAAAAAATAAGAGGGAAGTATGGGGGAGGTGTGAAACAATACCCCAACATTCATAATTGAAATTAAAAGGGCAATATAACTTAAAGAAAAATTGACAAAAATGAGAAAAGAAGAAAAAACCCTTACTTGGAAGTGTGCTTCTGAAGGCTAGAGAGAGGCTTGTGAGAGGGTTCTTGAGAGCTTGGGGCACCTTGGGAGGACTCTAGAGAGAGTATGGAAGAGGTTGGAAGAACTCCAAGGGCTTTGAGTGAGGAGGAAGTGGGAGATTGGGTGGGTTTATATATGAAAGGTTAGGGAATTCTTTATTATTTAGGGTTGGGACCACTTATATTAAATTAATCCAAACCACAAAACATCCCATGGTTTTTCCCAAGTCGCTTCTTCAAACTTGTGGTTTCTCCACAACACCATGACAAAGAGCATTGTCTTATTTTGTTGAACTTTTTCTCTACGATCTAAGATTTTCACTGGTTGCTCCTCATAATAAAGATCATCTTCCAATTGTAGCACCTCAGAAGAGAGTACATGTGAAGGGTCCGGTATGTATTTCCTTAAGAGGGATACATGAAAGACATCATGTACATTAGCCATAGAAGGTGGAAGTGCTAGTCGATAGGCCACAACCCCGACACGATCAAGAATCCCGTAGGGGTCGAAGTACCTTGGACATAACTTCCCATTCATTCCAAACCTCATGACCTTCTTCCACGGAGATATGCGTAGAAAAACCATGTCTCCAAATTTAAACTCAAGGTCTCATAGACGATTACCCGCATAACTCTTCTGTCGACTCTGAGCTTCCTTGATATACTGCTGAATGGTTTTTACCTTCTCCACCATTTCCTTGACCATTTCTGGTCCAAGCATATTACTTTCACCGACCTCATACCAACATTCCGGTGTTCTGTACCTTTTCCAATACACGGCTTCATATGTTGCCATTTGGATGCTCGAGAGGAAACTGTTATTATAATAGTACTCAGCCAGAGGAAGATGTTGATCCCATCCACCTTTAAAGTCCATTGAGAACACTCTCAACATATCCTCAAGTGTTTAGATAGTCCACTTGGATTGGCCATCAGTTTGAGGATGATAGGTCGTACTGAAGTTCAGTTCAGTATTCAGAGCATGTTGAAGACTCATCCAAAAATTTGAGGTGAATCTTGGATCTCGGTCAGACACAATAGTTAGTGCTACTCCATGCAATATTACCACTTCCCTAATATATATCTGTGCCAGTTAATCCAATGATCAATCCTCCTGAATAGGAATGAAGTGTGCAGTCTTTGTAAGATGATTTGGATTTCCTTGAAAGTCCGATGACAAAGTCTATGGTGATGTTCTCTCATTTACATTCTGGAATGGGCAATGGTTGCATCATCGCCTTAGACTTCTACCTCTATGCCTTCACTTGCTGACACAATAGGCACTTTGATATATATTTAGAGGTCTCCTTCTTCACATTATCCCACTAAATGTTTGCTCTGAGTTCTTGATACATCTTTTTGCTCCCTGAGTGAATAGAGAAACTTGAACTATGTGCGTCATCCAAAATTTCCTTGTTCAGCTCCAGACTTGATGGAACACATAGCCTTTTCCCAAACCACAGAATACCTTCTTTATTAACATTAAACTCCGAGGATTTCCCCTTTTTGATAGATTCCTCTTTTTCTTGAACTCCCACATCATCCTTTTGATCATCCTCTAAATTTTCCGAAAGAGACGGTTGAACAATAATTTGTCAATGGACTGATGATTTTCCCTTCTCTATGATTCCCATGTCCATCTTCATCATGTCTAAGAAGATTGGATCCTTCTCAATTCTCATCATTGATATATTCGCTGTGTCCTTTCTACTTAGGGAATCTGCCACCTTGTTCACTTTCCCAGGGTGGTAATGTATTGAATAATCATAATCCATGATGAGCTCTATCCATCTTCTCTAGAACATATTAAGCTCTTTCTATGTGAATATATATTTAAGACTCTTGTGGTCAATATATAACTCACATTTCTCTCCATAGAGATAATGCCGCCAGATTTTCAAAGAAAATGTCACAGCCGCCAACTCCAGATCATGCATTGGATAATTTCTATCATGGATTTTCAACTACCTTGAGGCATAAAATATCACTTTATCATTCTGCATCTGCACACATCCTAAGCCCTTATTCAAAGCATCACTGAATACTACAAAAAGTTCCCCACTTTTGGGTAAAGTGAGCATGGGCGCAGTGATAAGCCTCTTTTTCAACTCCTTGAAGCTTTCTTCTCATTCATCACTCCAAGAGAACATTACTCCCTTTCGAGTTAGCTTGGTAAGAGGGTTAGAAAATTGTGAGAAATTCCTCAAAAATCGTTGATAATATCAAGTTAACCCCAAGAAGCTACAGATATCCATTACCAATGCTGGGCTCGGCCATACCTCAATTGCATCTATTTTAGAGGGGTCCATAGATATCCCATTTCTTGTGATTATATGGCTCAAGAATGAGACCACCTTCAACTAGAACTCACACTTGCTGTACATTGAATAGATCATTCCTTGCGCAAATACTCTAGTATAGTTTTTAAATTCTACTCATGATCCTCCTTGGTTTTGGAGTATATTAGAATATAATCTATAAAGAATACCAAAAATTTGTCAAGGTAATCTCTAAAGACTCTATTCATCATGTCCATGAATATTTCTGGAGCATTGGTGAGTCCGAAAGGCATTACTATGAATTCATAGTGCTCGTACCTTGTACGAAAAGCAGTCTTGGGGACATCTTCCTTCTTCACCCTTACTTGATAATATCCCGACCGCAAATCCACCATGGAGAAATATTGTGAACCACAAAGCTGATAAAACAATTCATCTATTCTTGGGAGAGGATACTTGTTCTTTATCATGATTTTTTAATGTTCACGATAATCAATGCAAAGCCGCATTGACCCAAACTTCTTCTTGACGAAGAGGACTGGTGAACCCCATGGTGAAGCACTTGGGCGTATAAACCCTTTATCTAGATTCTATTGTAGTTGTTTCTTCAGCTCTTCAAGCTCTACAACAGTCATTCTATATGGAGTCTTGGATATTGGTAGCGCCCTAGGTATAAGTTCAATTGATAACAAAACATCTCTTCTTGGAGGAAGACCAGGAAGTTCCTCGGGAAACACTTCAGTAAATTCCCTCACAATAGGCATTTCTTCAAGGATGGTTTCTTCTTTGGACTCAATCATATGAGCCATATACACATGTTCATAGGGTAGTAATATCCATGCTTGAGATGATGGAGCTAATGGAGATTCATCTTCCTCAGGACACTTTTAATGAATCCGGGGTCGATTCACCATATGGAGTGTGATTTACCTCTCCAGAAAATTTATGTTGTCTCTATATAAGGAAATCCAATCCTTGCCAAGAATTGCATCAAATTCTACCAGAGGGAGTATGATGAGGATCTCTAGGAAATTCAATACCCAGATTATAACAGGGGAGGACTTATATTCATGGGATGCAATGATTTCCCCATTTTCCATAATCACCGACATCTTTACTTCCATGATTTGTGGTGGTGCGGGGATTGATCTACTATTCTTTCGATATATAAATGAATGCATATAACGTGAATCAAAAAGTATGTTAACTATTCTTGAATGAATAACTAGCGTACCTATCACCACATCGTTGTCGGGGTTCACTTCGGCAGAAGTGATGGAAAAAGATCTTCCTTGCTATCTTGGAGGTTGTTGGTTGCCTCCGATAACCCTTGGATTAGGGAATTGATTTTAAAAATGACCCGGTTCTTTGCATTTGTAGCATTGAACAACACGTTGATGTTCGAACGGAGCGTTACTCTCCTCTGTCACAGCTACAAGTCCTTCTTGCCGACAGTTAATAGCTAGGTTCCCTTCTCATCCACACCTGAAGCATTTTATCATCCCCTTAAAACAATTTCCATGGTTCTTATTTCTACACTTTTGGCAAGTGGGGTGTTGGATCTCCTTAGAATCTTTGGATTTATCCATCGGATAACCAGCATTGAAGTCCACCTTATGCTTCTTGTCCCCAGGATACCCCTGTGATTCCCTGATATCCACTTCGACCTTGAGGGCACATCGGACAATTTCCTCGTTGCTGTCGAAGTTATAGATCACTAATTCTTTCTGCATGCTAGGCTTCATCCCACCAAAGAAGTGGTCAACCTTTCATTCAGGGGTAATGACAAAGGCGGAAGCGTATCCTGAAAGCCTTGTGAAGTTTTCCTCATACGCTCCCAGAGATTTTTGATCTTTTTTGCTTGAGGGAAAGGAAGTCCCTTTCCATCTTAAGCAGGAGGGTGCGTGGAAAATATTTATCGAAAAACATCTTCAGGAAATCCATCCATTCCAACACCTCGATCTCCTCCCCTTGATTCGTATTTTTGATCAACATCCACCATTGATCAGCTTCAACCTCCATACGATAAGCCGCTAGGTTAACCTTCTCTTGTTCAGAACATTGGAGGATGGTGAATATCTTTTCAATGGAGTTGATCCATTGTTCAACGATCGTGGGATCAGATGATCCACTAAAAGTAGGAGGCCTTTGTCTAATGAATCTCTTGATAGGTATTTGTTTTTATTAGGGGGGTTGAACGTTCCTATTGACCCGTGTTTCTATTCAAAACTTGAGTTAGCTGAGAGAGAAGCGTGACCAAGTTCGTGATTCCTGCTCCCATTGGATTGGGCGTCGCATTAGTACATTCATCACACTAATCTTCACAACGGCTGTTAGCCCGAGTCCTCCTATTACCGTCCATTGGCTGGAATAAAAGGAAAGTTAGGGGTAAGACATAGACGGTAATCCAAAGGCAAAAGTTGATGACTTATAAGTAAAAATTTATTTCCTTACTCAGGGGTCTATAGGCTTCCATCTAGGCATTTCATGATCTACTTTATAACATATATTCATAGGGGAATTTTTTTTAATTCCCTTAATAAAGGTTCATAATAAGCTTGTGAATCTATCAAAACATATCCCCTGGGAGTGTCGTAACCAAGAGTGCAGCAAGACCCGTTTTCATGCACCAGTTTCCGTTCGAGTCTAGATCAAAGTGGTGTTTTTGGGTTTTACCCCTAGGATACATCTGTGCCATAGCCGCCTCTACCTGATCGTATCCAGACAGGGATGTATTTGTTTGATAAACCACTTACTCAGTACTTACCAAAACTTAGGGATGTTTTCATTATACTTAGTCATTTATCTAAGGCTTTACTAGGGTTTCCTAATACCAAAAATAACTAAACCTATCCTCTGATACCAAATGTGACAATTTGGGCCTGGTGAAAGCACATTCACCCCCCTTAACATGGTCGTTGGGTCCTTGCCAACCAGGTACCACCTGTTGCCCTGCAGACATGTGGGGCCCACCCCAGGGTCCACCCACATGCCTGAATGGGTCATCTGACTAATGATTGTCCCCACAGGGCAACACATTTCCTTTCCAGTGTGCTTTTTCCTCACTCACACACACTCTGAAAAACTTCCCAGAAAGGCACCCATCCTGATCACTACTCCAGGACAAGCATGCTTAACTGTGGAGTTCTAATCAGATAGGCTCCCGAAAAGGAAGGTGCACCTTGTTGACATGAGACATATCATTTAGCCAATTAACCCTCATTTAGCCAATTAACCCTTTATCATTATGGGGTTTTACAATCCCCCCCCCCCCTTTAGAGCACAGAGTCCTCGTTGTGAGCCCTACAACTCAACCTAGGCAGTACACTGCGCACTTAATGCTGGGTTCCTCCTCTGATACCAACTATGACAACCCTGCTTTTATTACAAACTTAATCATGATTTATTACATAAAACTTCACTTGATACAACAAAGAAGATCGAGAGGTTTAGTGTCTTTGGGTCTTAGGATGATTACATAAAAACTTAAAACATGAAATACAAAATCTTTATTGAAAACCTCCTTTACATGAAAACTACATTCTCTCGTACTTAGCATTGCATTGGATAACCTGAGGACATACATAAGAAAAGGGTGAGCTATAAAGCCTCGTAAGGGAGTTCACATGGAATAACATGAGGTGTAAAATAAAAGTTACACAATAGGCATATCAATAGAGAATAAAAAAACATGAACATAAAGGCATGACAAAGCATGATAATCATAACATGGACATGTGGCAACAACACTTAACATGGAATTAGCATGAGCCAAAGCTCATTGCACATGGAGCATGAGTAAATACTCATTGGACATAAAGCATGAGTAAACCCTCGTTTAACTTTAATTATCATGATTAACACTCATTTCACATGACATATCATGATACTATACTTTACCCAATGCATTGGAGCGCTATAAGGGCGCACCCTTCTTAAACATTTCATTTCATGCATAAGTGTGCCACATGGATCATAAAACATGGATTCATAAAACATAATCATTTATTCCATGATATAGGATTGTGGAATTCATACATGAACCTTTACAATCAATAAGTAAATGTGCATAATGTTGAATACCCTTGATGGATAAATGGGCATTGTATTCACTACACAATGACATTGGCTTAGAAAATTGGTGTGATTTCGGCAGCATAACAGCGTGACATAAGATTTCAAAAAAATGGTTGATGAGAGTGAAATGGGTTCGTCATCATATTTACATGTAATGGAAAGTAAGGCGGTCATATAGATACATTTCCCAATAATTGTATTGGAATTTAGAATCATGATACAAAATTATTGCTTGAATGTAAAAGAAGAGAGAGAAGTTCCTTTCAGAATTTCAGCATAGTAACAGGTGTACATGGGAGGCATTTAATGATAAAGAAAGGGGTCTCCCATCATTCAAACAATAATAGGGAAGCATGGGGGAGGTTAAAGACAATACCCTAACATTCATTATTGAAATTAAAAGGGTAATATAACTTAAAGATAAATTTACAAAAATGAGAAAGGAAGAAAAAACCCTTACTTGGAAGTGTGCTTCCAAAGACTAGAGAGAGGCTTGTGACAGGCTTCTTGGGATCTTGGGGCACCTTCGGAGGATTATAGAGAGAGTAGGGAAGAGGTTGGATGAACTCAAAGGGCATTGAGTGAAGTGGAAGTGGGAGCTGGGTGGGTTAATATAGGAAAGTTGAGAGAATTCTTTATTATTTAGGTTTGGGACCCCTTATATTAAATTAATCCAAAACACAAACCATCCCACTGGTTTTGCCCATGGTTTTTGGAAAATGGAAGAGGAAAACAATTTTTTATAATTCTAATGTCCGAACATCGTAAAATAATAAGTTTTCTTATGTGGAGGTGAGTCACACTCCCTTGGAAATTAATTTAAAAAGGCAAAGTGTTGAATAAGTCTTGAGGGGTCCATTAATGATTTGAAAAATAAGTCAAACAAACCCAAAATCAGTTTATTTTAATGGTAAAACATATAATGGCCTAACATAAAGATTATATAATTTTATTACATCACTATTGGGTCATTATGATGTCATAAAAAAAATTAAATATTTAAATGGTATTTAATTTTTACCCAAAAATTTAATTGTCTCCGAAAATTCTGAAAAATTAACCGTTGGATAATTTCGACATCGGGATTCCAAAAATAACATTTATTTTATCTAAATAATTTTCTAAATATGTGAATTTTCACTTTTAAAATAAAAACCGACATTTATAGAAAATGCATGGGTTTTGACAGCAATGGCTTTCAAACCTTAATAAAAATATTAATTGCATTCATAATATTATAAGATCATTTATATTTAATAAAAATAAATTTAATAATAATATTATTTTATTAAAATATTATTTAATTAAAAAATACCTTAATTTAATAAAATAAATTTCTTAATTAAATAATAATTAAAAACACCATTTGTACTTAAAAAACTATTTACAATGTATCAAAAATGACTATAAATTATATTCATTATTATATACAAAAATAATGTACATGAACATAGTACTACTTAGTTGTTACTTAACCCCTTAAAACAGCAGCATAAGACCTAAGGGTAAGGTGTGAGATGCTGACAGACTTTTGGGGTGGCTCAGATAACATCGCTCGAGTGGTAATTTCAATCAACTTCCACTTTTCCTGTAAAAGGTCGCGTTCGAGCTTGACATGATTAAGCTCAGCATGGGATTGGTCAAGAGTGAAGCCCAAGGAAGCCACCTCTTTACAGAGCTCCGAAAAATGGGCTTCATAAGGGTCAATTCTACTGGATGAGGCCATTGCTTCTTTTGTCTAAGTAAATTGGATTTGTTAAAGTCCTATATTTATACTAATCATGTGATCAGTGTTCAAAGACTATATTAGCAATGGTCCAAATTCCTAACATAAAACCAATGAAGTTGACACTTTATATAAACATAAAGAGACATTTAATTAGATCAAGAGGGATTTACATTAATGAAACTTTGGGTCATTACAAAATATCCAATTATTATTTAATCTAAAGGGAGATGTAATTTGAGAATATCCCATTTCAAAAGTGTTTTGATTGAGTGGAATTTTTAATCTATGTGATGCATATATACATATTATATTACTATAATATCAACTATTGAGTTGGATCCAGATAAGTTAGATATAAACATACTAACATTTCTCAACATTTTAATGATTTATTAATGAATCCTATATTTTTAATGTAAATGTGATGAGGTATACCATAATCTCTCATAAAGAAGGGTTTTAGGTGGTAGATTACTCTGTCCACTATTATAGCTATGTCACGAGAAGACTGATAGGAATCTAAACATAAAATTAGACCTAGGTATATGACCTTATGACTTGTGGAGACTTTGTCTTTGAATATGTTGCCTATTCATAGTGAAACACTTTTTTTGAGGAGTTTGAAGCTGAGTTAACTAAAAAAATCATCCTAAATCTATTTGGGTCTCTCAAAATATTTTTAACAGGAGAATGAAAAATATTTTAGATGTTTTCATAATTTGTTTTAGAACACCAATACCATTTAGTTTGTCAGTGGAGAGGTTTTAATAACTTTAAAGGATATTGGGATGATTATCAAGGATCAAATTTTCAGAAACATGAATGAGGAGTTTATTCAATATGTTTATGTATGATATAGTTCTCATATGACTCCCTCATTATCTAATGATTTATTTACTTTATATCTAAAATTAAATTGGAAATGCCTTTTTATTTTGGTAATTTTTGTTATGTAGGGTGGAATGGATAGTATAACAAGCCGAAAAATTGAAGAGAACAGAGATAAAAGGCAGCAATATTTATTAATCTTTGATAATTGCATGATTTATGACACCTATTAGGCCATTATAATTGAGTATCTATTTCACGACAATCTTTGGGAATTATTTTCCATTTAAGGATGGTTTTATAACCTACCTAGCTTATTTGGGAAGAAATATATATATATATATATATATATATATATTAATTTCACCTCCAGGTATGAGAGAATTTATAGGTTAGAGTGACATCATTTATTATTGAGTCATGGTTAATAATTTTCAAGGAGATCAACATGGTTGTCTTAGACCTAGCCATGTTATACAAAATATTTTGATTTTTTTGGATGGAAACATAATATTCAGTTTTTATATACATTCATAGTTACTATGGGGTTTTATATTATATCAATTGGGTTGTTAGAAGTTCATCAATTTACTAGATATCATTGGTTCTCATTTTAGGACCTAACTCTTGAGCATCAGTATAGTAAAGTCACATATTTTAAACAGTTATTATATCAATATTTAAGTTAAACTAGAATAAAATATTCTATCATCAATCATATATATTTCACTTCGGTTTCATCACTGATAATGCTTCATATATCCTTGATGTGTGTAGATATCTAATATCTTTTATAGAATGGATTTCATTGTCCGGGATTGGAATGATTTCATATGTGGTATGTTAAATAAATCTTATTTATTGAATAATTTGGTTATATTCAGATGAACTATCATTATATAACTTGGAGTGTTCATTCTGAGAAAACCCCAATGGTGGTTTGACAAATCATTGTTACCAACTATAGTAAAAACAAGAATTCATGTTATATTCCCCCTTCTTGATATACTATTTATTTGAAGTCCTTCTACATCGACTCACAGATTCAATCATATAATGAAACTATATTGGTTAATTAAATACCCAATTTAATGGTTCATCAACTTATGAAGTTGATATATGAACTAATCCTCATGCATAAAAAATGATTCCATGAAATAGTGTCTCCAAATAAACTATAAAAGTGGAGATGTCTGGAAGGATAATATATTAAAAGGGTCTACTTTATCCCAAGAACGAATATAATAAGTGATGCATATCAATATTATACCCATGGGAGTAGGATTATATCTCTATAAATAGTTTCATAATATACTCCATACATGGATGATATGATGAAGTAGGAATTGTAGAATAATTACATGTCCCCCAAGGATAATTGGAAATAAATTCATGTTGAAATGATTTTCCAGTCAGGGTTAAGCAAGAAATTATTCCAACACTATATTTCTCAGAAAAAAGTCTCGTGAAAATTGGGCCTACAATAGGGAATAATATGCTATAATTTATTCATTGAAGGGTTTAAAAATACCCGAATATGATTATAATAAAACCCTGGAATAGAATAGATTAATGGGGAATATGAATATGTGTTTCATTCCTCTCTAAAATTTGTAATAAATAGTGTGAAATGGGGTATGATAATTGACAATATTTTACATCATAAAATTGTCAATTTTATTAATGATAAAAATTATTCAGTTGAATTCTTTTCCCTCAAGATAGAAATCATTCCATAAGTGTTTGGATAATGAAGTACCATCACTTGGGTATCCAATATGAATGATTTCATGTAATTTTGAGTTACCTTGGGGACACACTCCTCTGATTTGATATCGACCAACCCTTCCATGATTGGTTTGTTACAGGATTATATTTTGGTCATGCTGATTAATTTAGACTCAAACATTTAATATTTACCATTCATATAAATGAAGTAATAATGAGAGTGATAAATTATTTCAATTTTGATTACTAATACACCATATGAGTTTCTTGGTGATAATATTTATAATTTTCCTCACTTATTGTCAACATGGTCTTTAGTTGGTATGGATACAAATAAATAATGTTTTTTTTCAATGTAGATGGGTCAGTTATAAGAATATGGTCATAAATCACATCAACTCCATCAATGGTAGAAGTTGAATTCTTAGTTTTTCATTCTATTAGAACAATATGTTCAATAAAAACAATTTCATATTAGTCATATAAGAACATAAGAACCTTGTTAATGTTAAGAAATTTAATGATGAATATATTTTACTGTAGATGAATCCCAATGCTATGTAATTAATATTATACTAAAAATATATAAAATAACTAGGAAATATTGAAAAATGATGCTATTAAGGTTGAGTTGTTTCATCATACGAATGAATTTAAATACAATGTGTAGCTATAAATTTGTTTATTTAGGATAGAGTCCCCCTAGGACTCAATGAATTATGGAATTCATTAATGGGTATCTAATGAGAATATGGTATTTTAATAAAAAAAATGTTACCCAAATATTTTTTATTCCACATATCATTCTCTATAATTTTGAATAAAGGAAAAAATTATATAATTCAAACCAATGAAAATTTCCCCCTTTTTTGTTATTCTAAATGGATTATTGTTGAACAATTATAATAATTACCGGTGTAACATAAATGTTGTTGATCAATAATTTATATAAATCATGTCAATCAAATCCCCAAACACTAAATTACATGATGTTGACTCTTTGTAATGACTCGTAGAAGGATATATGTGTAATTTATATCATTTTATGCTAGAGATCATCCATTTGAATGATTTATTAATGGGAAAGGATTAACGATATGTATATTCAAGAATATCCTCAATAGTCAATAGATTTTATTTATTTGGATAATTTTATTCTAATCATGGTTAATGGGTAAAAATATGGACAAATACAACCATTATGCACTAGATATGGTCTAATTTGATGATTTCCTATGTTTCATTGATAAGGGATGTATATAGTCACAAATACAAATAATTATCACTATGGATGGACTATATAGTTCATCGATCATCCGAATATATAATAGATGTATATAGGCACAAATATCATCACATTACAGTTCATTTAGTCCACATTGATAATTTCTTCATGATCATGGTGAATGGAAGAATATATTATCCATCCCTATCAATATAAAATTTAGTTAGTTCATTGAGATGGTTCACTACTAGGTGTGGTTCATTATAGTATTTAATAATGAATATTATCACCATAAACATGGATGAATAATTTTATTGAAATTTTTGAGGGTTATGAAAATGGACTCAGAATAAGAAATCCAATGTTTACATTGGGTTTAAGAACCAGGAAGTGATGTATTCATATGTTTTTCATCGAAAAAATATGTTTATATTCTAGGTATGAGTGATCAAATTAATTATCTATGGGTTTTCTATCCTTACGGTCCCAACCTGTGAAACATTGTGTTAAATTGGATTTTATTGTTGACTCTATATTAATTCAATAAATTGTTATATCACAAAATTATTCATAGGGATCATGTTTTGAGACATTTTTGGAAGGATATCATATTATTTACATGATTCACATTATATGTTTTTTACAATAAGAATTTCACCTTTTAATTTTTATAAGATTGATTTATTTCAAGAGCTATGTGCGGTTTGTTACTAGAGACAAGAGAATCATTATTTTTTGAATATTTTCATTACCATTTCCCAACATAGAGAGTTAATTTCACATTAAATTTAATGATTATGTTAATGAAATATAAAAAAACATATGAAGATGTTTAATGCTTATCGACTTTGAAAAAGTGTATAAGATAGTGTTTCATATCATGGGAATCTCATAACCTAGAATGAATGGGAGTGAAATAATTCTAAATGAAATATTCATATAAATGGGGGAATTACGATTATTTTATATTTCTTAGACCACTATTTTATGTGATTTAACTTCATTTGATAGGGGATGCTAAATAATAGAGAATGAAATCTCACATCCATTCATTGAAAATGGGTAGGTTTTAGAAATGTGAAACATCACAGAAATTTAATATGCATAAATTATTAGAAAATAAATTATGTAAATAATTACTCAAATAGAATGAATCATATATGATGAAATATTAATATACACTATAGATTATTGGTGACCATATTTTAATTTGGTGTTTTCTAGAAATGAACCAAGGTTTATAGATATTAGAGGACCATTTGATAAGGAATATGGTTCCCCTATATGGATTACCAAATTATTGTGTCTGTATAGGAGAAAAATTAGTTCATGAATTAATATCTAATAAGTGCTCTTTCTGAAATCTAGGTGGACAAATTTTTTAGAAACATAATAGGTTTTCAAGGATTTAGATATTTTATTGATGGATATGTTTAATGGAAGAGAGGGTATTCAGGGTATGTTATAAAACTCAACAACATAAAATTTCAAGTATTTAACACATTAGTTGGGTAAGAAGGTATCACAAGTTATTTTTCTTACTTATTCTAGAATAATGCGAGTTCAATGAGTATATTTAATATTTTTTCTATGTCAATATTTTGGGAATAATGAGATTTTAAACATATCCATTTTCATTCTAATCATTTTCAACTTGATCCAAAAAATGTGTAATCATAGTGAGTGGAGACATAACATTTCCTCAATTAAACATTTATATGTATTTTAATATACAAGTGTTATGTCACATTCACTAGTTTATTAATGACTTTTATGTTGGTATATAATTTTTTATAGTAGTATGTTATATAGATTCTACGCACCAAAGATATATTTTGGTCATATAAAATTAACCCGCATGATCAACATTTTTGGTCATAACACATAGACCATTTCATATAGAGGAAGCATGAAAAACATCATAATGTCAAATCCCATTCTAGGAATGTTACAACACCATTTTAATTAATAATAGTGATGATGTAAATTATAAATCAAGGTTCTTATATTATGTTTGGTATTGTGGGATTGACATGAAACGTATGACCACCGATAACATCTGAATTGGGAGTTCCATAATTAATTTTATAAAGGATTAATAATTAAAATTACCTATTTATCTATAAAAAGATTCCTCTATTTGGAAGGCTAGATTGATTGAACTAATATAGACTCCAACTAATGCATTTATTTATAGCCAAATCTAGTTTTTCATGATTATGGACACTATTGTTATATGAATCAATAATGGCAGTTGTTATCCAGGAAAAAATAGAAATAAATATTGAATTATTATAAAAAAATATCCACAAATGTTGATGGAGGCCTCTCGTACCAAAGTTGAATATGTTTAATATGTTGTGTTATTCGAGAGACGAGTGAAAATGGATGGTGTAATGTACAGTTTGATTCCAAGAAACCATGAATTGTTTGTAATTTATTTTATATTTTTATGTCAATGACTCTAGATTCAATTATAAAATTATTTAAAAAAGAATTGGGTATCGTGAAATTTAGTTTCATATAATAACAACATTGGTGTAGTGCTACATAACATCAAAAAAATTTAATTTACTAAACATTTTTACATTATGTGGTAGGGATGTTTATATAGGGAACAAAACACATACATCAATGTTACATAAGCTAAAGAGATCCTACATTAGTGTTATATTCACTAGAGTTAAAATATCTATCAATTATGATCCATTAGACATCATAGATATGATCATGGAATTTAATTTGGGTATAGGGAAGGATGAATATGGGTGACCATAACATCATGATCTTCTGGTGGTAATATGGGAATTTTCATCCTATTCTACGGTCCAATATTCGTATTTTCCTAGATGGATTTAAAAATATCTATGTGTAATATTAGATTAAGAGGAAAAACACTTTGTCTAGAATGTGTTTTTTATGACATGGAAAAATGTTTTATCTCTTGAAATCATTCTTACTAAACATTTTTATTTATTTTAGATTTATTAGAATATAATGTAAGGACTATTATTTTAATGCCCAGTGGATTAGAATTGTGTGAACCTAAATAGAGTGAATTTTAAATGGTTGTAATTTCAACTCATTATTTATTAAATGAGGTTGGATTGACCAAACTATGGTCCTAATTGAATGGGATGAGTATTCGGAATGAAAACTATGACATGTAACATGATAAATTATTCAAGATATTTCTTTATATACTCCCATAATATGAATCAATATATACATAATTCTTGAAAAAATACTTAATTATTCATTTTCAGATTATGTGTGAATTGGGAATTTTGGAATACTTAGTTTCCCATATAAATGATATTATGATGATGAATCATGTGTATACCTTACGAATATGTTGGATAGATGAATTTAAAATCATTAGCATCACATATACAAAATAATGGAGACTATATTGAGAATCTATGTAATCAAAAATTGATTTTATAGTGCTCAAATTATAGTTGGGTCGAAGAATTTAAGCTTGGGTATCACAATATATCTGATGAAATTTAGAATTAAACCAAATATTATTCAAGAAATTCCAAAATATAGACCAGTATCAGATGATGGGGAAATTAAAACATTATGATCCCCATATCATTTTAGTACTATCATTTAGTTAAGATATTTCAGAAAATAGATAGAGCACTATGGTTTGTAAGTATATTATTGGGATTTTTGGATGATCAATGTTAATGATATTCTAGATTCATTATGCATCATTTTATGACAAATTTCAAGACACATGTAGTTATTATATTGGCAGGGAAACAATATAAATCACATATACTGTTGAGAAATGAACATTTTATCGTTATCCACATTTAATGAAAAAACATATATCGAGTACCCTTTAATTGATATTAAAATCATATATGGAAACTAGTCCATGTTTAGGGGTAATATATAGGTAGTACAAAATAATAATTGATGGACCAATTATCATGTATTTTAACAGCTTGTGATTTGGTCCTAGCTGACACTCAGTTTAAGATCAGTTGATGTGGATAGTTAAATGGATGTATAATAAATAATTTGTTCTTCCAAAAATTTATATGTCTTCACTTAATTGTTACATGGGTGATTCTGAGTATTATTATGAATAAATAGATCCAAATACTCAAATGGATAGGGGCATTAATGATAATTTTTAGTTGGGATTAGGATAGTAGATCAATTATTCAGTATTTTTCTAAGCGGAATATAAATCATTACATATAAGGAAATTACTTTGTGTTCATATAAAAAATGATTTTGATGAAGATATATATATATATATATATGGAACATACATAGTAGATTGGTAATATTTAATGATTATTTTGAAATACGACCCTATACATGGTGCCTCTCTTAAAAATTATTTTCTTCATTTTCAATGATATTTTCATTAATGAAAATACCTAATTGTCCTATAATTTGAGATCTCATCATCACTACATATCATGTATGTAAAAGAATTTAGACAAATTTTGTTATTATACGGAAATCCCCCAACACAAATACAGATTATATACATGGAAATGGGGTATTTTTTTAGATTTCTATATTATGATAGTATAATACCTATATAAATCTATACAAATCCATTGGGGAAAATAATCATTCCATTGATATTTTTTATTATATGATTGTCTCTATTATAATTAATATAATATATAAGGGTGATTAGATTATTGATTTTTAATATTTTTTGTTGGGACAAGGATGATATATCTACATCACTATATATATAGTTAATATAATATTAATTAAATGAATATTTCATGAATGAAATATCCCATAAATATATTATACTAACATATAACGGAGAGATACATTCATTTTTGTAAATGGTGGAAAAAGGGAAATATAGCCCAGCAAAAAAGACTATGTAGACTAGTCTCTCACAAAGTATATTTTCATGTAATGTTGGTTTCTCAAAATAGTTTATAGTCAAGTGGGATGGTCTTCCACTATGTTTTTTTGATATTATGAATGATATATCAAATAGTTTTATGTTCATATGAGAATTAAACCATGTGATGTGTAGTTTAAGTAAATTTTTTGTGTACTAGATCTATTTAACTTTACATCATGAGGGTAGAAAATTCTGAACCATAATAAAATCATGCATTATATTTCATACAAAATCATGAATTAACAGGGGACACAATGCATTCCCCATCAATCATAAATTGGTAGTATGGCCCATTGGATTAGGGAATTCATATAATCAAGGTCCCTTTCAATTTTGATAAATATTTGTTGGAATATTCCCAATTATCATCATGGTTTTGATGACTAAAAACATTTCTAATTAGTGGATCAAAGAGAGTGAAATCTTCTCTTTTATACACAACATAATTTTATTCCCATGGAAATAAATATTGTGTAGTTTCCACAACATATTTTTATCAATTCATTAAAACTCATCATAAAAAATTACACTTTATAATCATAAAGAAATTAGTATAGATGGAAACACAGAGTGAGTTTGGTTGAACATCGATTAGAATAACTACCTCTGTATTATAGATATAAGAGAAAGGTGATTCTTATATTGCAGTAATAGTTGTGGTTTGGTAAGCCTAAAAAGTAGGTAAAATTATTTTGGATAAAATTTCATATATTTTTAAATATTTATTATAGTTTTATCATTTTGGGAATCAATAATATAATCTTGAAATGACTTATACATTTTAGTGGTGAAAAAATTGGTTCTGTTTTATATGAGGAACACTAAAGGAAGTGGTGAAGTTAGTATTTTTATGGTTGGTCATATAAATTTAATTGACTTCCATGAGGTCTAAAACATTATAAAATTTGGAAAATAATTTTAATTTTGAATATATGTTCATTAGCTTCAAATATATAGACTTATAATATAGCTACTTAACATCAATTTGCAAAACATGAAATGATATACAATATTTGGTAGTGTGAAATAGTTCTAGGGATTGATGTATGAATATAGAATGTGTTTTTCAATACATATTTTTCATTGAAAACCCTACACAATATTGTTTAATAGTATTCATAAAAAATCAACATCTCTTAATTTATGGGGCATATTTTTCAATAATTGATTATGTTCATCATTGTTAGCATGAATTTCGTACTAGACTGTGAGGGTTTCTCATTCCTCAATTAAACTGAGGATAAATACTTCAAAGCATATCATTTAATAGGCTTCATAATCTTTTGGAATGATATGGATGTTGAAATCAGTTTCCATAAGTTAGATCTATACATTTATCTTTCTCCTTTGTGAAATGATTTTTATTTGGAGATAGTTTACTATGGAAATTTTCTATCTTGTTATGGAATTAATACTATGATCTATGGCAAGGATAATTTAATTGATATCCATAATAAAAAATATGGTTACTATGTATATCATCCAGTGGGGTATGTTTTCAAAAATAATATCATATAAATATCGATCAGCTTTTATGGTGGATTCATTTTCCAAAAATGTTAATGGGAATTTTGTGAGCAAGGGATATGATTAAGAATTATCAAAAATAGTTTTTATTATTCCCCATATATATATATATATATTACATCCAACCATTAAATAGTAATTTAATATTTTACATTAACATCATTTACTACCATCTCGATTTTCAATTTAACATTTATATATTCCAGTTGCAGCTACAATGATAACTCAAGGACTACACTAAGATATAGGTTCATTTCCTCATTGTATGTGGATGCCTTAGAATATAAGTGGTGTAGTGTATGGATTCCATGGTTTGGAGAAAAATAATATCCCAAAATTTATGATTGGTATTCGATTTTATCATGATTTTACCTATTGGGAATCAAGAGGCAACGTCGAAATACGTCTCCCATGATTGGGGAGTCTCCTGAGAATCAAATACCACATCATACATAAGAATGGTATTCACTAATGTGTTATCTATAGTAGGTTTTTCTATGATAAAATGGTTAAATCCAACCCTTAAATAACCTTAGGAACTATTAAAGGAATGTCAAACTATTATAGAATACCATCCATTTGGGAAAATGTCATATTCAACCCCAAATTCATAAGGTTTCATTGAAAAGATCAATATGCCAGACCAATCACACCTTGTGATATTATAAATTTTTTTGTCCTAATTTTTAATATAAATATATATCTGAGGAAGTTCTTATTGATGTATGAATGTCAATTATCATTATATAGAATAGTACTTCTAAGACAGTAGAGTCATATTTTGTTTTATTCAATATAATTCTACATAATTAGTGTGCCATTTGATCTCATCATCGTGACCACATGTAGGGTTACTAGCCTCTCTTTTAATGATGTAATTGGTAAATGTTGGTTAAACACGTATACATTGAGTGTATTAATGGGTCTAAAACATTTTTCAACCAATTATTAAGTGATTCACATATTCATGGACGAAATAAATAGGATGAATTGTCCTACTACATTGAGTATAAAATTTATAATATAAAAATGTTGTCCCTAAATCCATTTTTTCTCCTTACGTATAACAAAAGATATAATTTCCTGGATCATAGTTTATAATATTTTCATTAATTATCAAGAGAAGTATGAAAAATCTAGGTATCATTTTTAATGTTTCCTCTACTGAAATCATTAATTCATTAAACATATTTTTGGAATACTATAATTTTTCTATGACTGTTTAGAGGTATGAATGATGATCACATTATTTTAGAAATATGGAAAATAAATCCCTGACATAACACTGTATTTCAATTCAGATAATGGTATTCAATTTTGAATTCGTATGATGATGATATGTGGACCCAATATCCATTAAACTAGATGAAATCAAATGATCATAGAATAACATTGGGGGTTGTTTGATGGTGGTGAAATCAACTCACTCATGTTAAATCATGATATGATAGTATTGTGAATAAAAAACCATGGTAGAATTGACTTAGAATACTTTATTTAATCAATCAAGAGATCTGTGGTCATCGATGGGAAATTTTTCATTTTATAGTGTTCGTTGAGAATTTGAAATGGGTAGAAATACTAGATATCATTTTTTTCTATTTAGTGATGTTGTTGGTGAGCCATTAAGAAATAAAAATTACTATATAAAAAATTATTTAAGGATTTTGTTGACCTTTTCATCAAAATTGTTACATTTGGTTGGATTTATTCTTCTTGATAAATTTGAGACCCATGATAATTTTCCGGTAGACTCATGGCTGGACAAATTAGAAACCATTATATGATTCTCTATTAAATAAAAAATAACGGTGTTTCTTCTTAAAGGGGATATATATTTCATATATTTTATGGGGTATGGTGGAAATGAAAAATTTGGGACTTTAATGCACATTTGTATATATGTTCACAAATCGAACATTATTTATTATAATAGAGAACCCTTATAAAGTTAATAATTAGAGTCTATGAAGTCATTCTCTTCTTACCCAACATTTTTTTCGACAGTCAAAGGTTATGTAGGGCTATTCATCATATTTAGGGATAATGTGTGGTCATATTTATCCTATAAAAACTATTATTGAGTCTTATCTATCTCTTTGGAGTGTATATGTATGAATAAAATTTTCTGATATTTATAGACATACTCTCCCTCTTCTTCACAATGATTTAGTGAAAATGTAGAACATAAATTATTTGATTTAGGTTATTTCATTTTGGAATTTCAGGTTTTAGTGTTGTAGATTTTTTTCCAACCCAAATGTTTTTTCCAATATGTCACAATGATTCATCAATATAGGAGGATAACTTTTGATTAGATCCCTATTATCGATGTATTTATATTCATTAGAATTATAAGGATCACTTTTACGCATTCATGTGTTATCTAACATAGCGATTATAATATAAATTGAGGTTTGAAATATCTTTTGGATTCTCCCCAGATTTTAGTTTTTCTCTCAACCTTATTGATGGGTTGTAAATAATCAACCTTAAGCAGGATCCAAGGGAGTTATTGGGTCATTCCAAAACCATTTGGAGAAATGACCAATGAATCACCCTTTATCATCCGCTAATTTCCATAACTATTTAACAAACTCAAATATATATAATAATTTCCCCATGATTCAAAGTGGGTATTGTCTCCACATTGTACACCCACCATTCTATTTATAAGTTAGATTAGTAATTAATGATTGAATAAAGGGAGAACTACATTGATTTTTAGACAAGAACATCATAACAGAACATTAACTGTTGTGTCCTACTTTATTAATATGAACATAGATTTAGATAAATGATCTCTAATCTTGTATTGTCACCTAATTCTTATAGGATTCCAAAAATACCATTTTTTGAAAACGAAACAGATCAATTCATGGGATATAAGCAAATATTACCATATATAAAGTGGTAATGTCTAAAAAATAGGATAATATCGATCCCTAAGAGATTTTCAATCAGGGCCCACTGAATTTGGGCATTGATTATTTTTTATGAACCTACATGAATCTAATATTTTCTTACACAATAGCTTTATGATCATTATTTTTATATGTGTTTAAATAATGGAATTATTTGGGGGTATTTTGTATATGATAAATCTATTCCAAAAATAAATTTTATTTTTGAGATTTTTGGGGGATTTATAATACTATAACAACAACATTTGTGAGCACTTTTTATAGGTGAAGTGCATACATGATTTATTTTTTAATAGAAAATAAATATACTATTTTAGTATGTATAACTTCTACACCATAGGTAAATATTTATCATGGTATGGGGATTTATTTCATAAATTCCCTAATGATATATATTTACTATGGATGACCATTGGTCACAATTGAGACCAAATTATCCGTGTGTGTTTAACACTAACAGTTTGGGTCATGAAAATCAAATGAATAGTATGATCAGTAATAAATTGAAAATCATCCAATTGTTCATGTAAATTTTTTTTATTTGAATGATACCTAAATATTTTTGGGGTGAACCCTTGTTTTATTATGTGTTTTTGAAAGGGGTTTTTTATATTTCAACCATGTATGTAGCTTCAATAGGGACATTGATAATATATTATTACTAGACATGATTGTTTCTTCCCATAGTTTATTCTGATTCAAAGACCTCATAATGATCCCGCACTGTTATACTGGTGTATCAAAAGTTCATGGGTATATTATTAATTAGTGTATGGATTTACTATGTGAATTTCATTGAAAATATATAATATATTACTTATCTGGAGAGGGTAATATTTGGTAGGGCAGTGCATGTGCATCAAATGACCAATGAATGAAATCATTGATTTTCTAGACTAGTTTGGGATATTTTTTTACTTCCCATTTCTACTATAAATTCTACATATTCCATTTTCCCACCCTATGGTGGAATAATATGATGTTATCCATGAGGATGATAAAATTGGAGATATTCAGACAAGAAGTTTAAAATTCTCTTAACTATGTCATTCAATGAGGATGGTATTATCATAATTGACATTATTCCTAGTAATATAATAATTGGAAATTAATTCACTTATTTTTTTCATCACATTTATATTAATCCTCTTCCTCTGGTTTGATAGTTGACATATTAAACACTTTGTTTTAGTTTATGCACGTGTCACATTTCTAAAATTGACCATTTTAGAGAGGAAATCATCAAATAATTACATTTCATTGATATTGTGCCCTAACAACCAATGAAACGGGAAAAGTCCAAGATAATCACCAATGCCAAATTTATCAATCCTCATGTCTTTAGGAGTATTTAGAGGGATATTTTCTATTGTAATAATAATGTATCCTAGAAAGTAATCTTTTATATTACTGTCTAATTTTATATTTTTTTATCTATGACGTTTGTGAAATGGTATTATTTTACCTACAAGAAAGGTCAAACCTATTGTGATTATCACTCTGTGGGTGGATTTTGGTGATACGAAGCCTATATTAGAAGCACATCATTGGTCAATATTTTTTTGAGAATGATATTAATATTTTTTTACCATAAAATCTTCAATGTGGAGAAGTATAAAATGATATTTGACATTAGTTCATCTAATAAAAATATTTATGAATTAGACAATGTTTTTAGACTCCTAATATATATATATATATATTATAATTTATTTATTTTTTATTTTTTTTTATTTTTTTACTCCGAATATATATATATATATATATATAAGATTAATGCCAACATCATGTCATCATTGATATTATTGGTTCTATTTTATAGTAACATCACATTGGGGAAATGAATACAATGTGATCATCTGAGGAAAATCACTGTGGAAATGATATTAGAGTCCATTTGATATTCACAATGCACAAAATATATGATTATAAAATTATTCAACTTCCTTATAATTTATCAAAAAATTAAATTAGTTATCAAATAAGAGATTTTTATCCTGAAATGGATCCCACTGGCGAGTTATAATGCTCAATAATGGTTATTCATTCAACTTTAATAATAATCCGCTAAATTTCACTTTATACGACATGATATTTGGGTCCTTCATTGGGACAAACCATTACATTAAATGTGATGTGTGCTGAACTAGTACTCTTATTCTATCAATTTTATAAATATATGATTTTTAATGATTGTAGGCGGTGTAGTAGTGTATACAAATTCATGTTATGGTTTCTCCTCAGGCTATAATGCAACACAATGACCATCTATATAATCTACATATATAGAAAGTGTCTCAATTTAACTAATGAGTAATTTAGGAGGAATTATATGACCTATTTATGATCATTGGTAACAATCCAATCGTAATGTATTATTCAAATAAATATTTTCCGATGGTTCCCATATGTCGTTTGGACCTATGGATTCATTAAATGGAGGGATACCGTTATCATGATATTGTGAAGTCATAATATTTATCTATCTTCAAATTCAATAAAACATATTTCCCATAAGTATAATCAATATAATGATCCTACATAGATCTCATTATCTAGGTAAAACTACCTTGATTATTGGGAGGAGATATGCTAACATTCATTTGAATATTATAATCCTTATTATTATTTCTCAAAATTAAAGTGTCATTAGTATATATCATATGTTCAATTACACCAACATGTTTGAATTCATTTTTATAAATGGATAGAATACTAACTAATTAAGCTAGTGTCTATGATAAGACCACTAAATTCTATTTTCCCATAGTATAAAAGAGTGAGGGGTGGAAACTATATAGTTATTGGTGGAAAATGAATTCTTTACTTATGATTTCAATTAGGAACACCATCATCATGCGTTGGACTGTGAACCAAATCTTGAGAAATTGCATCATCATTTCAAGCCTCAACATCTTTGTATTTGTCAACATAATATTTGGAAAGGCAACACAAAATTTTACAATTCATTATTTTATTTGTAAATTATTTTTTCACTATTTGATTAGTATAATGATTCTTGTATTCTTGAATCATATTTAATTAGGACATCAGTGATCTCTGGTGGCTCTCTATTCGTGGCTATCCACTCCAGTTTTCTACATTGGTAGAGTTTTCTTTTAATTTTCATATTTTCCTCTAGATTCGATCTCTGGATGTTTATCATGGGGGAACCTAAGATTGATATCACCTAACAATACCCAATTAATATGGTCTTGTCCCCTTTGGGATGTAATAATGTAGGAACTGAAAATTAGAGGACAAAAAAATTTAGAAGAGAAAAATTCTTGAGAGGATGTGGTAAAAATTTCTTTAACACAAAGGGATGGTGTTTTTCTAGTTAAACAAGTAAAAAAACTAATATCTTAATTTTTTTAGATATCCTAATGAGTAATAGTGGTGGAAAAAATACCCATAACCCTATGATATTGCATTTATGATAGATTTCAATAATAAAGGGATAAAATATGGACTTACTACTACTACTACTCAATATTTTTTTTACTTGAAAGCACTTTTACAGAAAGGTGTTAAACCATCAAAGTTCCAGGTACATAATAATAAAACCTCATATGAAATCATCACTCCATTCCAAATAAATTTGAAAAATTTGGAGTTTTTTACCATGAAGACATTCCATTCAATGAAGGTGATCGTCATGTCTAGGTTGACCTCAATGAGATCCTCGAAGCAAAGAGCCATCTTATCCCATGTTTTTTCACATGTTCCTCCAGACTGGTTTTTCCCTCATTGAAGCCTCATATCAAAATCTGATTCTGTTTATCAATCTAGGAGCCATGTTCGTCACATGTATTGACATGAAACGGTCTTTCATAAATTCTGGGAGCATCCTCCTTTGAGATGTTTATCAAGAAAGACTCTTTTAGCATTTCTTCATTAGAGTGCATGGGGATGTCCACATCCTCCATATCATCATTTGATAGGTCAATGATAGGAGATTCCAAAATCTGATATTCAGTAGTCTTCTCACAAGAGGAGAATGTCATCTCATTCTTAATAGGACACTTGGACATGCTCTTAGGAGAGTCTCCTGCATCAGACAACCCCATTTCTAGGGGGCATGCCTTTACTTGATAATCGTGTAACCAAAGGACTGGGTAAATTGGAGTAATCCTCTCACCTTTGTGGCTTACACACATGCTGGATAAACCCATCAGTATCCATAATAGAATTATTACCTTTCTTTGAAGAGAACCGAAGATAATCCTCCACCAATTCTGTTTCCTTTGACATAGAGGACCAAGTTTCAGAAGCGGATTCTTCATCCAATCCATCAAACAGGTTCCCAGTTTCAATGCTAGAAACACTTTTTAATATACTAGGCCTACTCATTGGATTCAGTCCGTCCCCTGGATACAATCCGACACATGCGGCCCTTGAGTATGTGTAGGTGGGATACCCTCATAAGGGTTATGGGATTGAGTAGCTACACCCTCAGAATGCACAGCTTCTGCATAAGAGGGGGGGGGGGTCTGCAACCATCAGACTTTAACCACTACTTAAGAATGTTGTCTTCCTTCCTATAGAACCCCAACACTGTTGGTGAAGTCTGCTCATTCTGGGCCACCATCCCTTCAATATCTCCTGAAACAAGTGGGGTTAGCACCTATAATTTCTTCCTAGCCAGATCACGATGCAGTCTGTCAAAAACATCTGCAACTGAGGGGTTCAAGGTCGGAAGGAAAACCATCCTGCAAGCTTCAACACATATCGGCTGAGTAGGGACCTCCGAGGGAGTGGATTGTGGAACCCCAATACAGTGGTCCCTAGAATCACCCACCTGGACCTGAACCTTCAGAACCTGAAATGTGGACTCACCAGGGCCTGATTCCAGGACCAAGACCCTCCTCCAATTGGACCCTCTATGACACATTGACAGAAGATGACCCAAACTCTTATATTGAGAACAAAAATAGACCAACCGTTCAAAAAAATGGGGTTTTTTATAACGGAACTCTTCTCCTACTTCAATCCAAACGAAATCAGCCGGATTCCATGAAACATCAACTTCGACACAAATGTGGGGCAAAACAGGATGACAAATTGCACTGGTTCATTCATCCGAGCAAATATAACGTCTAATTAAATTACCTACCATTTATATTATCAATGGATTCTGAAACGGAAGGGGAAGCTCTGGTAGATGAACCCAAATCATCGTAGAAGGAGAGTCGCGCTTCATGTGGAAATCATATGTCCACCGAAAGAGGAAGAAATGACATCCATTGCAGAACCGGGGGGCTTTGGACCAGGCAGTGATCAAATCACTCTTAGAAGAAAAACGAACCATGATATGCCTATTATCCTGGAGCCCGACTATAGCTCAGTTTTGAATATTCCAAGCATCAAAAACAAACCTGCCAAACCGATCCACCAAAGGATGCCGAAGTTTGAAGTGGGTAATCAACATCATATCCAGTAATGATGAAGCCTCTTTGAACTCAGAAGATGAAATTGGGAGTTGTGGGTATCAATCAAACAAAATCGGAACTTTAGGGAAGAGAGATATCGGAGGAAAAATGGGGAAAGACGCAAGGTTAGAGAATGGGGAGATGGAACGCAAATGAGGACCCTTAGAAGGCAGAGGGGGTCCCTCCCCCACCGAGAGGGGAGGGACAGAACTGACAACCATCACCGTGTAGACCATACCAAGAGGAAGGGGAGCGCGAGAGAGTGCTCGCGACTAGGCTTATAGAATATGGACTTATTAATTTTATAACCATTCATTGGTACATGGAAATGTGTTATGTATGTCCAATGTGTAGTTATTTACATATATACTATAGTATAACTCATGATTTAATGATTAACATTTCCATTAAAATATTTTTATGTGACCTTGCTAATGTTTTTCTTTACAAGAAATCAATTAAATGATCAATTTCAGTTTTCGAGGTTTGTTTCATAAGAATGGGAAGGTTTTTTGAGATGTAGAGAACAAAATACCTGTTATTTGGGTGCTGAAGCTATTATAAAACAATAATAATGGAAAACACTATATTTGGGGGAACACAACAGATTAGGGATGTTGTTTTGTGCAGTGCACTATAGTACCCCAATCTCCAGATACACATGTTTGATAAGGAGTTGATGATTATATTTTCAATTTACCCTAAAATCTAAAAAAAATAAAACTAAATAATTCAAAATGTTTATATTTCCATTTATTTTGAGATATGGGGAATTTAGTAAAGACAATTAAGTATTTGATGATTTTTACTATTTAGAGATGATCATCATACTCATAAATGGGTTGTTCTCAGAATTATGTTTATGAAGGGTCTTCCTCATGTAATTCATTTTTGAAAAAGTATATTCCTCCAAATCCAATATTTTTTATTTTTCAAAAACAATTTTAGAGGCATAGTGTGAACCATATAATTTCCACACAAAAAACATTGTCCTGGTTCATGATTCAAAATCAACCCCACTTCAAAACATCAACAAATGTCAAAAGCACCCCACCTGCTTTGAATGACTCCAGCGCCAACCAAAAAAACCAGATCCATAATTTGAAATTAAAAAAAAAACAGAAACATCGAGGTGGCCCGAGACACGAGGCACCACGTTTTCCATCCTTTCTTCTCCATTGGCCACCACCATTAGGAAAACCAAATCATCGTCTTCATCTTCCATCCCCACCGGAGCCAATGTTGGAGAATGTACAAACCTAGTTACCATAAAAAAAGAACCCACACCATTGTTACTGACCCTCGTCGACAATCATACCACACCAGATAAAATCACGGAATCCATAGCATAAAAATTAGATACCACCTTAACATGAAAAACCACAGTCATAATTGTATCTTTCATCACTGTTGTCGCCATCCTAAACCCAAACCAACCACAAGAGACCGTTGAAGATCGTCATAGCCACCGCGAAAACATAACTATCACCATAGAAGAGGAAACATAGAAAAACAAAATGCGCTGAGAGCACCATCAGCCGTAACATACCACCTCCAAAAACCACTATGTGTCTGATGCTCCCTATCTGACTCAGAGAAGAAAGGAGGGAATTGAGGTGAGGAAAGAGATTTAAACAGCCTATGGATCCGAACAGCGGCATCACGGCAGGGCTGAAACCATCATCCAAAGACAAGAAAGAACCAGCAAAGGAGAGCATGAAAAAACCCAAGATCGCCAAACCTCTTAACCCAAAACCACCGTGAATCCATCACTCTTGATCCAACCTAGAGAGGTGCGTTGGAAAATTAGGTCAGAGCATGGTAGAAGCAGCCGTAGCCTTCCATAGAAATAGCCTTCAACGGAACCAATAGATCCACCTTGTGAGAAAAATTCCAATAAAAACACACCTCCATGAAGGAAGAAAGATGGAGGGGGTGAGTAGAGGGGACGAAAATGAGGATAGAAGGATAAAATGGTGCTCAGATGCACCATCGACCCCAAGGCAGAGGGTTTCCGAATGAAACCCTAGGTGAAGTCGCGATCAGGAGGGGGAGGGTCGGGAGGATCGGGAGAGAAGGTTTTCATCCGCTATTCTAGTGTCACCATTTGGAAAAACTATAATAATACTGTTATTAATATCTTCCCACATATAAATTCCATTATCATCTGCCTTGAGGTAAGATTCTAGCAAAAAATCTATCATCCATTGATGTTTTCTCCTTAAAATATAAGAATGTTTACTGTTAAAAAAATATTCATGAAGAAGAATCACCTTAATTGATAAGTTATGCCATTGACATTGATGACCATTGTAACATGACAAGTAAGTAATTAATAATAGATATTTTTATCTATGTCTATTTATGAATTAGATAGTGTGTTTGAGGCTTAAAATGAGAATAAGTCCAACCTAAAGCATGTAATACTCTAGGATTTTTAAAAGATTATTTTACCACCTTTTCATGGAGAACCATTTTTAAATCTATATTTGGAAAATTTTATAATGTATATTTTTCAAAATAAACTTATTATTTATGATTGGGAGATTGAAATTTACTTTTCATAAATTTCTGGTATTTTTCAGATAATGTTCATTTTTGTAGGAATAGTGAAAAGTGTTGTATTTTAATTCAAAATGTATTTTTAATAGAATTTATTTATATAGATAGATTATCTTTATAATTGGATTTAAATTGTAAATATAATATATTTTTACCATTTAATCCAATGGTTGACATTGGAATTAATTTCACTTTGAAATCGGACTTGAACTAGTGTTAATCTTTTGATACTTTTTGTTTCGTAAAAACACGATATTTGCTCTGACAGCGGGAATTGATTATTTAATTATTTTATGTAACTAATATGTTTTGAATTTTTTAAAATAGACATCATTTTTGATTTTGGAATATCAAATATATCTTAGGGTGATGTTTTGGTATTTTTTTGAAGAACATCAATTTTTGATGAATAGTGAAACCACTAAGTGGTACTTAAAAAATTTGATTTTTCGTTTAAATGAAATTTTACCACCTCTGTGTTTTGAATTTAAAAAATCAGACATACATGGTTGTCATTAATAAGTAAAATTTGGTTCAATGGGATTAAAATAATTTTTTGGTGAATAGTAACTTATTTAGTTTTTTATCGTGATTAGAGGTAATTAGTGCAATTTAAGCCAAAAAGATATTATAATAAAATTAAAATACCTAAACACATGTCCTACCCTTATTGGATGTGTCATGGCCGACCAAGAAAATCCATGGGTCAACTTGGGGACCCTATGGAGCCACTTTGGTAGGAAAATTACATTAATATCTTTTTATTTAATGTTAAAATTAAAATGAATCATACATGAGTTGTTTTACTAAAACAATTTGTAAATGGAGTTATACAAGTCATATTTTTGACTATAAATAGTAATTGGAAATATAAAATGATTTCCTATATCATAGTATTTTTCTTATAATTTTTATACATTATATAAATTAAATTATTTATGATATCTTGATGATGCAGCGATTACCTCATTATTTAACGATTTAAATAAAATGAAACGATAATGTACAATCTAGGACATACACTTGTCAAAAACCTATTGGATGGGTATATTTATAACCCTTATCACCTTATCTTCGAATTATATCAATGTGGGACCTTTTAAATCCGAAACTCATTTTAAAATAAAGTAGCATTTATTTACTTTCAAAGAGTGCCCCTCCTCTCCACTTATAAAAGGCCCCCACCTCTACCACCTTACCAACACTTCCAAAGCCTTTGGATCGGCTAACCACATCAAATTTTGTCTATACACATCCCTCTCTAACTCCTAGAAGCCTCACATTGGGCATAAGTCTTCCCAAGGAATCCTTTGAGCTCAAATAAAAAAGGGTTACCCATTTTTAAGGTAATGCCTTCACTTGTGTTCTTTGGTTTTATTTTGCTTCTCCAACCCCCTAAACTATTTTTATTAATTTCTTTTGTAACAAAAAAAGTATCGTACCTATACTAGTATGTTATTATAAGAATTATTCGAGCTACACTTACACACGCCTAAATCTAATGGTAAAAGAACATACTTTTTCCGTGGATGGCGAATTTTTGCCTCCCGAAACAATGACTGTTCAACATTCTTTTAACACCTTAAAAGGTGGACATTAAGATGACACTATATTTATATATGATATATAATATGTTTATGTTTTCCTTAAGCTTCTTTATTTTTCATTTTGGGCATACCTTTATGGTTTCCATTATGGGTAAACGTGATATCTTCATTTAAGGAATTGCAGACTACCGCCCCCTCAACGTGATTTGATTCGTTAATACCATATGTGGGATGTATAAAGGATGGAGTTATATGTGATATTATAATGGAATTATAATATACGTTTATATCATTTTGATTCCATTCCATAAAATACGAAATAGAAGTGAATGTAGCGTTCATGCGTACGTACGGCTTACCGTCTCCATGAAAGGTGCATTTCATTTGTTACCTCTAAATGATTAAGTAATATTATAAATGCATGTATATACTGGATATATATTAAATATATGGCATCTACATCATGAATATCATTATTGAGATAATGGATATTTGAATACGTGAACAACTTGTAAATATAAGAAGTCCACTTTTGACTCAAGTACCATTGATCAACAAAACGACCATTATTAACTTAAATAATTACATAATCTTCATAAAATGGTAATAAGTGATATTAAAGGAATAATGAACTTGAAAAAGGTTCTTAAGCAGGTATAAATTAACTCAAGTTTATTATTCAGGACATTAAAGAATGATCGAGTCAAGTCAGACCCAAGGTATGGGACTTTGTCTCAATCTCCTTTCATTGAGAAATATTTTGTTTTATACACAACTTTAATTTATACGGTGTATAAAACCCTTTTACTTTTACATTTATACAAAATGAATCTTTATTTATATGAAGCATTTTACAGAACGAAAAAAAGGAATGTTTTTGTTTTACGTATGTGGCGACAACGACTTCTCCGCCGTCGTGACCATTATTTGAGTTTCAGCTTCCTCTACAATCCATACCTTCTTTTTAAAATAAAAATAAATACCATGTTTTACTTTTCTTTTATTTTGGTATTGAAAATGTTTTTCATAATGATTTTATTATATCAATTTTTTGTATTGATATCTTGTGACTGAAATGTGGAAATGTTATGTTTCCTTTATGCATGTTTTATGTGATACGATTATGTTATGGTGCTTGGTAATTTTTAAGAAGACGAGTGGTTCCGTGATAATCTAAGGGTGGGTGAGCCCGATATAGCTCTCCAATGCATTGGGTAACGTGAAGGAGTGAAACGTTAAGGATTCTACGATGAGATTTAGGGAATATACTGTGATGGGTGTTCCAAACGTAACCAAGAGGGTTACTCCCTACGTAAGAATATTATGAATGCCTCAAGTTACCTTTATGTCTTATTATTTCTATGATTTATTCATGATTTTATGAGGTATGTTAAAGTGCTTATGTTTTATGGGTAAAGTATGATTTCATTCTTATTTATATATGAACTCATGTTTCCTGTCCATATTTTTATAACCCATACAAATCTTTTTATGCAAATCTGATGTTTTTTTAAAAATGTTTTTCACAGGTCAAGGGAAAGGTACATGATATGATGATAGTGTCAAGAATGAATCCCTGTTTTATTTTAAATATGTTTCCGTTGATGGGAAAAATGATTACTATTTTTATGTAACAACATTGTTTAAATGTGTAATGTAATGCAAGTTTTATGATCTCATTCTCTAAAAGTCTAAACCTAAAAAGATCCTCAATGTGTAATCTTGTAATAACTCAATATTATGTAAGGTTTAAGGCTAGGGCCTTATAGTTGGTATCAATGTCGGTTTAGACAACTTTAGGAGTTAGAATTATATTAAATGATTATCCAATAATATCTTTTTCAAGGTAAAATTGAAATGATATAGCATTTGAATATTACCATGTTGCTTCATCTAAGACATGTTTGTTCACAATGGTTTTCTACATACTAAACAAGGAAGCAATGATAGGAAGGCATACATAAGGAAATAACCATCCGAATCAGCATCCTGAGATGGACGGAATTGGAACTGAACAGTTTGTTGCAGTGATGGCATAGTTGACTCAAGCGATAAATGGCAGTGGTATCCATGCATGAGATCAGCCATATCAACCGCAGAGGAACATGTCAGTGGTGGAACATTTCATGAGGCAATATCCCCCATCATTCAGAGGATCATCTGACCCTGTGCTAGCTGAAGGGTGGATTAATGCACTGGACTAGATTTTCGATGTCATGGGGTGTTCAGACAATCAAAAGGTTAGTCTTGCTATTTACTTTTTTGGAGGGTGAAGCATATCAGTGGTGGTCGATGGTTAAAAATATTAGGAACGCTGATGATATTGATGCTCTTGACTGGGATGAATTCAAAGGTATGTTTCTTGAGAAGTATACTCCTAAGTCTGTTCGACTTAGGATGTAAAACAAATTCCTGGAATTGAGGCAAGAGGATGACTCAGTGGCTGCTTATAAAAAAAGATTCACTCGATTGTCAAGGTATGCTCAATATTTTATCCGAGACCTTGATAGTAAAATCAATCATTTTTACTCAGGATTAAAGCCAAAATATCGAAGGTCTATAGTATCTAGTGAGTTTAAAAGTTATAAAAAGCTTGTTTGATGTGCTGAGAAGGTCGAAATGGAGTTTTCTGATGATCAAGTTTTCTATAAAAACCAGAAGAAGAAGATACCGAGGTGGTAGGAGAAAGGAAGGAATTCTTCAAAAAAGTCTGATGGTAAGAAAACTAAGTTTCTAGTTTGTGATAATTGAGGTAAAAGGCATGCTGGGGAATGCCTTCCAAATTCTATAAAGTGCTACCGATGTGGTAAGATGAGACATAAGGCTCGTGATTGCACTGAAAATGATCAAGGTGATGGTATGTCCAAATTCGATTTATAGTTAGTGAAATGTTTTAAGTGAAATGAGATGGTTCACTATGCAAACGAGTGTCCAATAATGAGCTTGAGTGATGGGAAGCAGTTAGACTACCAGCAGAAAGGGGTGGTGAAATCCTTGGAATTACTTCAGCAGATGTCGGGCCATCAAATGAAGTTCTACTAGGTACATTGTTTGTTTTTTCAGATTATGCCAGTGTGTTGTTTGAATCGGGGTCTACACATTCTTTCATCACTAAAAACATTTCTAGTAAAATGGGAATACCATCTCAAGAAATGACTCCTGAACTTGTGGTACAAACACCTGGGGGAAATGTTGAGGAAAAACGAATTTATAAGAATCTTCATATCCTCGTCTGTGGAAAGAACCTACTTGCGAACCTTATTGTTTTACCTCTTGTAGAGTTAGATGTTATCCTGGGTATAGATTGGCTCTCTATTTACCATGAAAAGATTGACTTTAGAGCTATGGAAGTTTCTTTTCGGAAAGACTTTCAGTTTTTGTACAAAAATGAACCCGTACTTTTGATAACATATCAAGAGGCTGAGAAACTTGTAAAAGATGGAAATGAATGTTACCTTGAACATATTGTTGAAAACAAGGGAACTGTTCAGATTAATGATGTGTCAGCGGTAAATGAGTATCCTGATGTTTTTCCTGATGGGTTGCCTGGAATAATACCAGATTGGGAAGTTGAATTTACTGTTGACTTAATACCTGATGCTAAGCCAATTTCAAAATCCCCTTTCCTAATGGCTCAAACTGAACTTTTAGAGTTGAAGGAGTAATTTCAAGATTTATTAGAGAAAGGTTTCATTCGACCTAACACATCACCATGGGGTTCTCCTGTTTTATTTGTTAAAAAGAAAGATGGTTCTATGAGACTTTGCATTGATTATAGATCCTTGAATAACATCACTATTAAGAACAAATATCCATTTCCTCATATCGATGATTTGTTTGATCAGATCCCGGGAGCTCTGTTTTTTTCAAATATTGACCTGAGATCGGGATACCATCAGTTGAAGGTAAAGAAAGCAGATATTCCGAAGACCACATTCCGTACAAGATATGGCCATTATGAATTTGTAGTAATGCCTTTTGGGATAAACAATTCACCTGCTGTATTCATGGACATAATGAATAAAATTTTTCATGAGTTCTTGGATATGTTTGTGGTTGTTTTCATTGATGATATTTTGGTGTTATATAAAAGTAAAGAGGATCATGAAAGACATTTAAGGGTCATTTTGAAACCCTTAAAAGAAAATAAATTGTATGGTAAATTCAGAAAGTCTGAGTTTTTTTTGCAACAAATTTATTTCCTTCATCATATTAATTCTAAATATGGGATAACTATTGATCCTATGAAAACAAAGGTTGTGGAAGAATGGCCAAGACCCACAAATGTAACTGAGAATCGTAGCATCCTTTGTCTGGCAGGATATTACCGAAGTTTTGTTAGAAATTTTCCAAGGTTATCTAGTCCAATGACAAAGCTAACTTGGAAGGGTGTTAAGTTTATCTGGGCAAATGAATGCGATGATTGTTTTCGGGAACTGAAAAGAAGATTGGTGAATGATCTAGTTTTGGCACTAACTTCTACGAATGGGGAGTTTGTTATCTAAAGTGATGCTTCATTGAAAGGACTTGGTTGCGTCTTAATGAAAAATGATCAGGTAATTGCTTATTCTTCACGACAGTTGAAAATACTGAGCTAAATTACCCTACACATGATTTTGAATTAGCTACTGTTGTTTTTGCTTTAAAAATTTGGAGGCATCATTGGTATGGAGTAAAGTGTGAAATATATACCGATCAAAAAAGTTTAAAGTATATATTCACTCAGAATGAATTGAACATGAGACAGAGGATATGGCTAGAATTAATCAAAGATTATGATTGTACAATTCATTACCATCCGAGAAAAGCAAATAAAGTGGCTAATGCTTTGAGTCGAAGAAGTAATGCTTCATTAAAAATGTTGTGTTTGGAACGTGATCCTTTTGTTAAAGATTTGATGAACTTTGGCATAGAAGTTTTTGGTATAGGATGTTCATCTGTTTTATTTCAGGTATCAATGAAATCTTCTCTATGAGACAGAATCAAGAAAGCACAGAATCAAGACAGTGAGTTGAAGAAAAAGGTTGAGATAGATCAGAAGGGTATGTTTCATGAATTCAACATTGACAATGATTGTGTTTTGAGATTTTGGAAGAGATTGTGTGTGACTTGTGATTCACAGTTTAAGAGAGAGTTGTTATGTGAAGCTCATAGTTCTCTGTTTTCAATTCATCCTGGCAGTACTATGATGTACAGAGATCTTCGGGAGTATTACTGGTGGGATGGAATGAAAAGAGATATTGCTGATTTTACTATGAAGTAATTTACTTGTCAGCAGGTTAAAGAAGAGTGGCAGTTATCGAAAGGGATGCTTCAGCCTTTACGAGTGCCAGAGTGCAAATGGGAGAATATATCCATGGACTTTGTTGTAGGATTGCCGAAGACACCTCAAGGTAATAATGCAATCTGGGTTATTGTTGATCACTTGACTAAATCTTCTCATTTCCTTGCTATACGAGACACTTTTTCCCTAGATCAACTTTCCTGTTTGTATATTAAAGAGATAGTCAGGTTACATGGAGTTCCTCTCTCCATTGTATCTGACCGTGATCCCAGGTTCACTTCTGACTATTGGAAATGCCTTCAGAAGTCGTTGGGTACTGAATTAAATTTTAATACAACTTTTCATCCTCAATCAGATGGGCAGTCAGAATGAACGATTCAGACTTTGGAGGATATGCTTCGTGCTTGTTCGATGGATTATCAGGTAAGTTGGGACCAACATCTTTCTTTGGTTGAGTTTTCATATAATAACAGTTTTCATTCTAGTATATAGATGGAACCATTGGAGGCGTTATATGGTAAACGGTGTCGAACTCCTGCTTGTTGGGATGAAGTAGGTGAAAGGAAGCTGATGGGACCAGAATTGGTAGAAGAGATTGCAAAAAAAGATCAGTTGATTCAGAAACACATGAAAACAGCTCAGAGCAGGCAAAAGAGTTATGCGGACAACAGGAGGAAGGATATCTCTTTTGGGGTAGGTGATCAAGTTTTTCTCAAAGTTTCACTGTGGAAAAGTGTGATGCGATTTAGTAAGAAAGGAAAGCTGAGTCCAAGGTTCATTGGACCATATGAAATTCTGGAGAGAGTTGGATCGGTTTCTTACCGAGTGGCTTTATCTCTGAGCTTATCTCCAGTACACAATGTTTTTCATGTTTCCATGTTAATGAAGTACATGCCAGATCCATCTCATGTTTTGAGTCCAGAGGTAGTTCAGCTGGAAGAGAACATATCTTATGAGGAACAACCGGTCCAGATTCTGGACCACAGGGAGCAAGTGTTATGGAATAAGGTTAATCATCAGGTAAAGGTTTTGTGGAAAACCCACGTGATTGAAGAGGCAACATGGGAATCTGAAAATGCAATGAGGGATAAATACCCCACTTATTCGATAAGTAAATAAATTGCGGGGACGCAATTTTCTAAATGAGGGAAGGATGTAACATTCCAGGCAGGTAATGAATAATATATATTTTTATCTTTGTCTATTTATGAATTAGATAGTGTGTTTGTGGCTTCAAATGGGAATAAATCCAACCTAAAGCATGGAATACTCTAGTATTTTTAAAAGATTGGTTTAACGCATTTTGATAGCGAACCATTTTTAAATCAATATTTTTACAATTTTATAAGCTATATTTGTCAAAATAAACTTATTCTTTATGATTGGGACATTGAAATTTACTTTGGATAAATTTCTGATATTTTTCAGATAATGTTCATTTTTTTAGGAATAGTGAAAAGTGTTGTATTTTAATTCAAAACCAATTTTTAATAGAATTTATTTATAAAGTTAGATTAACTTTTTAATTGGTTTTAAATTTTAAATAGAATATATTTTTACCATGTAATCCAATGGTGGACATTGGAATTAATTTCACTTTGAAATCAGACATGAACTAGTGTCAATCGTCTGATACTTTTTGTTTCCTAAAAACGAGGTATTTGCTCTGACAGCAGGAATTAATTATTAAATTAATTAATGCAACTAATTTTTTTCGAATTTTGTAAAATAGACATCATTTTTGAATTCTTAATATCAAATATAGCTTAGGGTGAAATATTGGAATTGTTCTGAAGAACTTAAATTTTTGATGAATAGTGAAACCACTAAGTGGTAGTTCAAAAAACTGATTTTTCATTTAAATGAAATTTTACCACCTCTATGTTTTGAATTTCAAAAATCTAACATACATGGTTGTCATTAATAAGTAAAATTTGGTTCAATGGGATTAAAATAATTTTTTGGTGAATAGTAAATTATTATGTTTTTAATCGCGATTAGAGGTAATTAGTGAAATTTAAGGAAAAAATGATATTATAAGAAAATGAAAATACCAAGACACATGTCCTACCCTTATTGGATGTGTCATGGACGACCAAGAAAATCCATGGGTCAACTTGGGGACCCCATGGATCCACTTTGGTAGGAAAATGACATTAATATCTTTTTATTCAATGTTAAAATTAAAATGACACAAACATGAGTTGTTTTACTGAAAAAAATTTTAAATGGGGTTATACAAGTCATATTTTTTACTATAAATAGTAATTGGAAATCTAAATAGATTTCCTACATCATAGTAGTTCTTTATAATATTTAGACATTATATAAATTAAATTATTTATGACATCTTGATGATGCTATGATTACCTCATTATTTAACGATTTAAATAAAATGACATGATAATGTAAAATCTAAGACTTAAACTTGTCAAAAACCTATTGGATGGGTATATTTAGAACCCCTATCACCTTATACTCGAATTATATCAATGTGGGACCTTTTAAATCCGAAAATCATTTTAAAATAAAGTAACATTTCTTTACATTCCAGGAGTGCCCCTCCTCTCCTCTAATAAAAGGCCCCCAACTCTACCACCATACCCACACATAAAAAGCCTTTGGCTCGGCCAAACCCTGAAAATTTTTTCTCTCCACATCCCTCTCTAACTCTTAGGATCCACACACTGGGCAGATGTCTTCCCAAGGAAGCCTTTGATCTCAAATCAAAAAGGGTTACCCGTTATTAATGTAATGTCTTCACTTGTGTTATTTTGTTTTATTTTGTTTCTCCAACCCCATAAACTCTTTTTATTAATTTCATTTGTAATGAAACAAGTATATTACATATACTAGTATGTTTTTATAAGAAGCATTATAGCTACACTTACACACACCTACATCTAATGTTTAAAGAACATACTATTTCCGTGGATGGTGAATTTCTGCCTCCCGAAACGATGATTGTTCAACATTATTTTAACATCTTAAAAGGTTGCCATTAAGACAAAACTATATTTATATATGATATATAATATTTTTATGTTTTCCTCAAGCTTCTTTATTTTTCATTTTCGGCATACCTTTATGGTTTCCAATATTGGTAAACACGATATCTTCATTTAAGGAAGTGCGGACTACCACCCCCTCTAACTGATTTGATTCGTTAATACCATATGTGGGATGTATAAAGGATGGAGTTATATATGATATTATTCTGGAATTATAATATACCTTTATATAATTATGATTCCATTCCAAAAAGTATGAAATAGAAATGAAATTAGCGTTCATGCGTACGTACAACTTAACGTCTCCATGAACGGTGCATTTCATTTATTACCTCTAAATGATTATTTAATATTATAAATGCATGTATATACTGGATATATATGAAATATATGGCATCTAAATCATTAATATCATTATTGAGATAATGGATATTTGACTACGTGAAAAACTTGTAAATATAAGAAGTCCACTTTTAACTCAAGTACCATTGATCAACAAAACGACCATTATTAACTTAAATAATTAGATAATGTTTATAAAATGGTAATAAGTGATATAAAAGGAATAATGAACTTGAAAAATGTTCTTAAGCAATTATAAATTAACTCAAGTTTATTATTCATGTCATTAATGAACGATCAAGTCAAGTCAGACCCGAGGAATGGGACTTCGTCTCAATCTCCTTTTATTGAGGCATATTTTGTTTTATACACAACTTTATTTTATATGGTGTATAAATACCTTTGACTTTTAAATTTATCGAAAAGTAATCATTTTTATACGAAGCATTTTACAAAATGACAAAAGGGAATGTTTTTGTCGTACGTATGCCGCAACAACGGCTTCTCTGCCACCATGACCATTATTTGAGTTTCAGCTTCCTCTACAAGCCATATCTTCTATTTAAAAAAAAATAAATACCATGTTTTACTTTTCTTTTATTTTGGTATTGAAAATGGTTTTCATAATGTTTTTATTATATCAATGTGTTGTATTGATATCTTGTTATTAAAATGTGGAAATGTTATGTTTTCTTTATGCATGTTTTATGTGATACGATTATGTTATGGTTCTTGGGCAATATTAAGAAGATGGGTGGTTCTGTGATAAACCTAGGGCGGGTGAGCCCAATATAGCTCTCCAATGCATTGGTTAACACGAAGGAGTGAAACTTTAAGGTTTCTCCAAAGAGATTTAGGGAATATACTGTGATGGGTATTCCAAACGTAACCAAGAGGGTTACTCCCTACGTAAGAATGTTATGAATGCCTCATGTTAGCTTTATGTCTTAAGATTTCTATGATTTATTCATGATTTGATGTGGTATGTTAAAGTTCTTATGTTTTATTGGTAAAGTATGATTTCATTCTTATGTATATATGAACTCATGTTTCCTTTCCTTATTTTTAGAACCCATACGAAGCTTTTTATTCTCATCCCATGTTTTTTTTGAAATATTTTTCACAGGTCAAGGGAAAGGTACATGATATGATGATAGTGTCAAGGAAGTTTCAAGAAATAATCCATGTTTTATTTTTAATATGTTTCCATTGATGGGAAAAATGAATACTATCTTTATGTAACAACTTTGTTTAAATGTGGAATGTAATGCATGTTTTATGATCCAATTCTCTAAAACTCTAAACCTGATATGATCCTCAATTTGTAATCTTGTAATAACTCAAGATTAAGTAAGGTTTAAGGCTTTGGCCTTATAACCATAACCCTTGAGTTATTATCAATATTATTTAATTTTTTTCGGTAATTCTGTTATGGTATGGTATTTATGTAATGATCAACTACTACTGTAGTGAGGACCATCATAGTAAATGGTCAATGTGTTCGAAATAAAAATATCCTATTTTTTATCTTCATTCAATATGATGAACTGTCATAACGGCCATCATCTTTTGGGATATCATGAATGATGATTGTGTTTTCACGAGGAGGATATTTTTATTACATGTTATAGGGAGGACATTTGGATCTTCTGAAAATTATATTACGTAGAAAATCCTCACATATGTATATACTCTTTCTTTTAGATGATCTTTCAATAGACTATGATGCCACAATAGATTTTCATTATATGTCATTGATTATCTCAATGATAATCTGTTAGAAATATGTGCACAGTTTTGGAGTTTATTCTTCCACTAACATGATGACCTTTATGATTTTCTTTTCACATATAGTCAATTACCTGTTGGGTATGAGCATTGTCTGTGGCTCTTTGGTCATTGATGGATTTGTTCAATAAAGGCCTCTACAATGGGTATGAAATAAGGGATTTCAATTATCTTCCACTAAAATATGAAAATTTCTCCCATTAATGTTGTAAATAATATGGGTTCACAATTTTTTTGTTTGATGATATATATCAATGGTCATAATTATGAAAAATTTTTGTCTGATAATGTACATTATTCATGGATACCTGTTGGATATAATAGAAAACCACATATATGAATGTGGGGATATTGAAATAATGGGGTATTTTTATTACGAATTATTGATTTTTTTCCTAAAGGTGATCATCGATATGGAACCACTCTCTATTATCCACCATATTGATCCAACATTATTCTTTTTCTGTAGTGAAAACGATTTATGGACCCACTCAAAAATTATTATTTGGGATTTGTTGATTAATACCATCATTCACCATAGTCCAGATATGTTGATAGATTTGAATAATTTTGTTAGTGGTATAGACTAATCCATTATTTTTTTAGAATATTTATTGAAATTATTATACAGTGGTAATGAGAACTTATTTTTATTACATAGGGGAGGTGGAATGTAAATATATAGTTTTTCATCATTCGCATTTAGAATATTCTAGTATATATCATGAGTATAGGTGGGAATATGGATAGAAAAACACTAATTTATTTTGGTGGTAAGAAGGGGGAAGTTCTCCTTTTTTAGGCTTGAATCTTCATATTTTCCAACTTGGATTTAGATATCATCAGGGGAAATTGGGTTATATGGCCGAAACCACATCATTAATTATATGATCATTTAGGATTGACCTAAATGTTATATAGTTTAACATAATAATTCATGTAAAATGTGTTAATTTATAGATTTATGAGACATGTATTGAAAACCATTGAATTCGATGTCATGTGGCATAGAGTTTGGGGTACCTAAAGGAAGTAATTAGTTCATGGTTGAATTTTGAACTATTTGGAGTTACATAAGGTAGGGTTGACCAAACTAATGTATGATATTATGGTTCCCATTATTGGGGAAATAAAACTATGTCATGGTCTAAAATAAAATATTCAATATGATACAACTTATCTTATACTAGAGAGAATCATTCTATACATATTTCATCAAAAAATATTTATTCATCAATCTCATAGGATGGGTAAATGGTACAATTTTAAAATTCAAGTCTCCTAGATAAAAGATATTACTAGGAAGACACATATATAGTTCTATCATATAGGTAGGGGTGGGAAATTTTCCTTTTTTCTGTGAAAATACCCCAAACAACATTAGTCCATAGTGAGTAGCTCTATTATCAAAGATTGTTTTTATAGTGGAAAAATTATTATTAGGCCCAAGGAAATCAATAGAGGTGTAACAATGTATAAAATAAAATAAGGATTATATCATCAATTTAATTATGATGTTACTTACGTTAAATCAATTATATATTCATGGGGAAAACTATTAGCCTCATCTTATTGAAGTACCATAAATAAGATTGTTTTTTTCAAAAAATACCACACCCTCTTTAGAGAGGGAGTCTATTTTTCGAATTTGTGGATGATCCAAGGATACAAGATCCTATAACCACTACATATCATATTAGGACCAAAAAAATCCATATTTAGTTCATAAATTTCATGGGATTTGATAAAAATCCAATATAATTTGGGGAAATGTTTATTTTGACATGATACATATTTGGATAACAAAAATATATCGAGTAACGTTAAATAGATTGTTATCTCATGTCGGGAAACTAGTCCTTGTATAGGTGTCTTCTCTTAGTAGTAAATAGGATTACATGACAATAAAATGTCATGTAGTTTAACATATTCAAATGAGGACCCAGATACCATATAGTTTAACATCATAAGACCTGGATAGTTAAAGGATAGGTTTATTCCAATAGGGATCATGCATAAAATTATATATATTAATTTTAGTGTTGTAATAGTAAAGGGGAAAATTGATATGAAAAATTATTTTCAAACTATTAGATTGAGATATTATAATATTTGAATTTATAGATGACTAAATGAATAGGGATCCAATATTCATTATGTATCCTAAAATGATATGAATCAATCCATATGAAGAAATTATTGTGGGTTAAAATTTTAAAAATCAATGATGTTGTCTAATATTAAGATCAGGTTCATATTTAATAGAGGGGGAATAATCATTGATAATTTTAAAATATGAACATATACACAGGGCCACTATAAAGGATTATTTTATTAATATTCCATGGAAATTTAATTAATTAAAACATATTCTTATCGTATTAGGGGAGATCTGAGAATCAATCTATATCATTTATGTAAATAAATCAAGACATGTGTATTTAATATAATAAAATTCCCCCACAAAGATCTAAAATATATGCATGTAATGTTGAATTATTTTTAGATTCATGGGTGGTCTTAAGATTGGGGATCCCGAAATGTCAACATATCCTCTAAGATGATTTTTAAACATCCCAATGTATATAGTTATGTGATGAATAATGAAACACATATATATTGAATGGAAGAATCCCAGAATAGGTCACACACCAAGGAGGAGGGAAAGAGCTTTTTATTGGTGATATGTGACAAATGGAACAAACAATAAACTAAAAAAATCATATATTGATAAATCTGTCCCATAGTTTATTATCACACATTATTGAATGACTTGAGTATTATAGATTCATAATAGGTGGAGTTAGGTTACATTTAGTATAATGTTTTGTGTCATGGATAAAATCAATTTAGGTTAAAATCAGACAGGTTGAATATTGTGAAGCTTTATCAAATAAATTATAATACTTCATGAATAATCATTCATTTGTCAAGAACATAATTCAATCCCCATACATAATACCAATATATTAATACCCATTATTTTTTCCCTTATATATATGTTAATGACCCTCTCACATTGTTTATATATTTGTATGCTTCATCCTTGGTACAATCTTGTTATGAGAACTAAAAACATTCATTAGTGGAATTATTTGATGAAAATTATATGATTAATATATCACGAAAACTAATTTATATAGAAATATACATTATCTAGTGTACAAAATATCATTAAATTAATAATTTAATTCTCATTGAGTCACTTTTGAAATTTTATATCTCAAATATATTACTACAAATTGAAATAATGAGTGATGTTATTTTCTCTTCTAAGGGAATAACTACCTTGACAACATAGACATGATAAAATGGGTTGAACTATATGGAGGCATGAGTAGGGATATAGTAATCCTATAAAGAGTTTAAATGTTCCCTTGGATAATATTTCTTATCTTTATACACCATTTTCTAATGGGAATTTGACAGAATCTTAATGAAGTTATATATCTACCCATTTTCTACATCATGATTGAATGAAAAGTAGTTAACTCAATTTTATAACCATAATACATCTTATTAAATATGTAGATGATTATAAATTCTTTTCATTTCCCTTCATCATTGTGTGAGGGAAACCAAATTTTGTATTGATGTCACACTATGTGATGTTGATCATATTCATTTCCTTGAATTCTATTGAGTGGTATAAAACCAATGAATTTCCAGAAGAAGTAAGTAGTAGAATTGATGTAAATATACTACCAATATTTTTCTTATCTATATGAATAAATAGTATTCATTACCTCCATAGAAAATGAACAAGAGTATATAGTACCATGATAATGTTATAGGGGTTAATGGATGATGTTTCCTTGTGCTTGATAAAAATGATTTTGTATGAAAATTGTTTGTAATATTAGATAATTATTTTCAAAAAATATCCATGTCCTCTATTTTATGTGAGATATTTTTTAAGAATTAATGAGAGATTTTATGGAAATAATGATTTTCCTTTCCCAAAGTGAGGGGTTATCCTACATAGATGTATCTGAGGAGGAATCTCTTAAAACATATCAATTAGAGGAATTTAATTTAATATGGCACATTATAGATGAATGGATATATTTAAGAATATAATATCTATTAACTATTGTTTAAAATCAATGAAATAATCCTACATTTGAGATATTTTACATTTGGAAGCATCCATATAGTGAAGGTGTCTTCATCACACTCGGAGGTAGAATTGATTTCATTGATTTCATTAAAATAAAATATGGTGACCAGGGAGATCAATAAATGGGTCATGATTTAGAAAACATTATCATCCTAATTTAGGTTATCCAAACTTTGGGATACCAGGGAAAAAACATGTACTTGGTAATTCTTGGAGTGAGGGATTTGACTGAGAATTTTTTATTCTTTATTGTTTCCATTAGCTTCTTAAAAAAATAATAAGTAGATTCGGAACATCATTCTTAACAGAATATTTACTAATAACATTATTTATTATTATATATGAGGATCATTTATCTTTTACATCCCCCACATAGAGCTATAGTGATAACCGTAATACTGTGCGGAGATCGTTGTACTCTGCCTCATTATTGGTATATGATTTTGAAAATTTGAAAGATATTAGTAAAGATACACTGCATGGGGAGACAGAAAAGTCTACAAAATAAATTAATTTAGATTCGGTATTTTCCATTCCATTTACTTTTTTATTTTATAGTAATAATTAAAATACTTCTCAGACATTTGGATAATTTTATTAGCATAGAAACCCCATCATACAGAGTAATTTTATTCTCTAGTAAACTATGTCAGGTATGTTTTACTATGAAAAAATTAATATATCCTACAATTTTATTACCATATGAAACATGAATTTTATATCAATTTATTGAAGGATATCCACCCAATAGTACATATTACATTCCTATATTGAATGGTTAATGATATACATTAGTGGATAAATGTATGAGACCAATCACACCTTTTGATGTTGTATGTATTTCATTCTTATTTTTCTCTAAAAATATTTGTGAATGTAAATTTTTATCGATGTTATAATATCATGTATCATCATATAGAACTAAATTTATAAAATATTAGAGTAATTTTGTAATGACCAAAACATTCATTAATGGTATTTACTCTTAATCTAATTAAATAACATATTATTTTTATATTAAATGTGAACGTCATTGGTTTTATGTTTTTGGATTTTAAAATACCGTTATGTATTTTAACCGTTTAAAATATAGTCGTTGAACAGTGATCACGTGATTAGTACAAATATAGGGATTTAACAAATCCAATTTACTCAGACAAAGGAAGCGATGGAATCATCTATTAGAATTGCCCCATATGAATCCCATTTGATGGATCTCAGAAGGGAGGTATCATCATTGGACTTCGTTCTTGACCAATCTGAAGTTTATCTTGAACATTTTAAGCTTGATTGGATCTGACTACATGAGAAGTGGAAGTTAGTAGAGGTTACCTGCAGAGATATGTGTACTGATCCACCCAAAGAGTATATCAAAATCTCACACCTAATCAGTCGATCTTATGTATGTGTTAAAAGGGGTTATGTAATAGGACTCTAGAACTATGAATATTTAAATTATTTTTTCATAAATAATGTGCATTCATTTTATTATTCTTACTTTTTAAATAATTTTTAATGCACAAATAGTATTTTTGTTAATATTCAACTATGAAATTTATTTTGATTATTTAATGGATTTTTGAAATAAATAATATTTTAAAAAAATATTATTACTATTTTTAAATTTATTTTTATTAAATATAAATGATAATATAATTTTATTAATGAAATTGTAATTTTTATTAAGGCTTGAAAGCTCTTTCTGTCAAAACCCATGAATTTTTTATAAATTCCAGTTTATATTTAATAAGTAAAAATTAAAATATTTATAAAATTATTTAGATATAATGAATATTATTTTTGGAATTAGTACATTTAATTTATCCAATGATGATTTTTTCACAAGTTTATGAGACTGTCGAATTTTTGGGTAAAAATTATATACCTTTTAAATATAAAATGTGTTTTATGACATCTTAATGACCCAATAGTGATGTAATAAAATACTATAAACATTAATTTTTTCAATTATATGTTTTTCCATTAAAATAGTTTGATTTTTGATTTTTAATTTACAAAGCATTGATGGACCCTTCAAGGCTTATAAAACATTTATCCATTTTAAATTGATTTCCTTGAGAGTGTGACCCCCCTTCACATAATCCACACTATTATATAAAGATGTTTGGCCATTGGACTTATAAAATATTGTTCTCCACTCCCATTTTGAAAAAATAACCTTGGAAAAAATCCATGGGTTGGTTTGTAGTATTGATTTGTTTAATGTGTGGTGACCCATGCCATTAGTATAAAAAAATTCCTTTCCTTTCCTATATAAACCCACTCAATATCCAACATAATCTTCACTAAAAGCGTTTTTATCTCCTACCAACCCCTTCGTTAATCTCTCTATAATCATACCACAGTTCCCCAGGCTCCCATTAGTTATCTCTCAAGCCTCTCCCAAGCTTTTGGGATCAAACATCCAAGTAAGGGATTTATTCCTTTCTCATTTTTGTATTATTTTCTTTTTATTTTTATTCCCTTCTGTTTTAAATAAAAAATCATGGGGTATGATTTCAAACCTCCCCTATACGGACCTCTTTATGTTTGGATGATGTTATTACCCTTTCATTCTCATTAATGCCTCCCATGTATAGTCGTTACCATGCCAAAATTCCGCGAGGGATTTATCTCTCCTCTTTTACAACCATGTAATTATTTGGTATTATGCATCTAAATATAATTATGTTTGTTGGGAAATGTATCTATATGACCCCCTTACTATCCATTTCATGTACATATGATGAGACACATATTTCTCCCTCATTAACCATTTTGATGACACCTTATGTCACACCGTTATGCTGCTGAAATTGCAGCACATTTTTCCAAGCCATGATAATTGTGTTGTAAATACCATACACATGTCTCTATTAAGGGTATTCACCATTACATACATATTCATATTGAATGTTACATTAATTTATTTATTCCACATTACTTAATCATGGAATAAATTATGATGTTGATTGATTCCATATTATATGATCCATGTGGCACACTTATGCATGAAATAAAATGTTTTAGAAGGGTGCACCCAGATAGCGCTCCACTAAATTGGCTAATGATTAGTATCATGATAAGTAATGTTCATTGAGGGTTTACTCATTCTAATTCAAGTTAAATCAGTATTTACTCATTATCCATGTGCAATAGGTCTTGGATCATTCTAAAATCATGTTAAATGTTATTTCCACATTTCCATGTTGTGATTATCAGGATTTACCATGCCTTTATGTTCATGTTTGTTTATTTCTCCTTCGATATGAATATTTTGTATCATTTATTGTATGATTCATGTTCTTCCTTGTTTATATCCTTACTAGGCTTTATACCTCACACTTTTCTTATGAATGTCCTCAGGTTATCCCATGCAACTCAATGTACGAAGGAATGTAGTGGTCTTGTAAAGGACGTTTTCAATAAAGATGTTGAATTTCATGTTTTAAGTTGTTATGTGATGATATTTATACCCAAAGACACTATAACTATCATTCTTCTATATTATATAATGTTATTTTAAGGTAATAAATCGTTTCTAAGTGTTTAATAGATACCAGGGTTGTCATAATTGGTATTAGAGGATTTGTTTAGTTTTTTTTGGGATTAGGATTAGAAAACACTAGTGAGGCCTTAGAGACAAGTTAATGTATCATAAAAATAGACCACAGTTTTTTTTGTGTATTGATTATATGGTTTATCAAGAAAATACATCCCTTTCTGGATATTAGTAGGTAGAGGAGGCTCTGGAACAAATGTACCTAGAGGTGAAAACCCTGACAAGGAGTTTCAGGCTTGACCAAGGTTATCGTGGTATGTGACAAATGGCCTTGTTTCACTCTTTGTTATGACGCCCCTGGGGGATATGAATTGGTAAATTCAAAATTTATTATGAATAATTATTAATGTAATTAATTAAATCCCACAGAATATATGATGGATAACATAGATTGAAGCGTATAGATTTATAAGTTAACAAAATGAAATCTAATTATAATTCATTAGTTTTTTCCTTGGATTATGCATTATGTTTTACCCCTGACAATACTTTTATTCTCCCTAAAGGCAGGTAATATGAGGACTAAGGCTAGCAACTGACATGATGACCAATATGATGACTGTGCTAATTAGATGCACAATCCGATGGGAGCATGAATCACAAACACTGTAACAATTCTCTCTCAGTTAACTCAATATTTGAATAGAAACATGGGTCATGAGGAAAATTCATCTCCCCTACCATAAGAAAGAAACAGTCGCTATCAGAGCATCATGAGACCAAGGCCTCCTACTTTTAATCAATCATTTGATCCCTCAATCACCGAAAAATGAATCAACTCCATTGAACAGATCTTCTCCATCCATCAATGTAGTGAACAAGGGAAGTTTCTCCTAGATGCTTATCGTATGGAGGGTGTATCTAATCAATGTTGGATGTTGACCAAAAATAAAAAGCCTAAAGAAGATATCAAGGTGTTGAATGGAAGGACTTATGGAAGATTCTTTTCAATCAATATTTTCCATGGACCACCGACTTAATATTGAAAGGGACTTTCCTGAACTCAAGAAAAAAGTTGACAAATCTGTGGTTGCATATGAGGAAAACATCACAATGATTTCAAGATAAGCCTATGGCATTGCTGTTACTCCTGAATGCATGGTTTACTGTTTCTTTGGTGGGTAAAATCCTACCTTGTGGAAACTGCTTGTGATCCATGACTTTGACACCTATGAGGAAATTGTCTGATGTGCCCTCAAGGATGAAATAGAGATCGAAGAATCTCAGTGGTATCAAGGTGATAAGAAGAATATTATAGAATTCAATGCTGGGGGATTTATGGATAAATCCAACTGTGCTACGAATATCCGCCACCCCACCTCCTAAAGGTGTAGAAAGAAGAACCCTAGGAATTGCCTGAAGGGTATGATGACATTATTTAGGTGTGAAAGAGAAGGGAACCTAGCTATTAAATGTTGGCAAGAAAAACCCTCGGCTACGACTGACGAAAGGAATGCTTCGCTTAACCCTCAATGCATTTTTCATTTCTTCAAATGCAAATAACTAGGAAAAATTAAAAACTAGTGCCTTATTCCAAGGGTTTTCAAAGGCTTCCAACAACTTCTAAAGCAACAAGTTCGAGCATTATCCATCACTAATGTTGATGTGAACCCCGAAAATGAAGTGGTGATAGGTATTCTAGTTCTTCAATCAACAAGATCCAACAATCTTTTGGTTATGGTTCTACACATTCTTTTATATCCAGTAATTTTAGTAGAACCATCCTAGAACCACAAAAATAATTGAAGTCAAGATGTTGGTGTGTATGGTAAATGGGTAAATCACTACATTCCATGAATATAACTCATCCCACTGATTTGTATATGGATTGAATTTCTCGGTGAACATCGTCATACTTTCTCTGGTGTAATTTTATGCAATTCATGGAATGGATTGAATTTCCTTATATAGAGCCAACATAAATTTATGTGAGAGAGAAATCACTCTGCATGTGTAGAATCGACCCCCGATTCTATTCATGTGAAAGGAGGAAGATGATACTTCATTTGATCCATCATCTCAAGAATGGATATTACTGCCCTATGAGCATGCGTATCTTGCCCAGATGCTTGAGTCTAAGTGGGAAAACATACTTGAATACGTGCCTATTGGGAGGGAATTCGCTGAAGTGTTTCCTGAGAATTTTCTAGTCTTCCTCCTAGTAGAGATGTTGAATTCTCAATTGACCTTATACCTGGGGGGTTTTCCATATCAAAGAATCCAAATAGAATGGTTGTTCTAGAGATTTAGGAGATAAAGAAACAACTATATGAGAATCTGGATAAATGGTTTATATTCCCATGTGATTCACTATGGGGTGAACTATTCATCTTCATCCAAAAGAAGGATGTGTCAATGCTCATTTGAATAGATTATCGTGAGATTAAAAAAAATCACGATAAAGAACAATTATCCTCTCCCACAAATTGAATACTTGTTCAATCTACTGTGTGTGGAACAATACTTCTCCATGGTCTATTTGCAGTTCATATATTATCAACTAACGGTGAAGAATAAATATATCACCAAGACTGCTTTTTGTACAAGATACGGGCACTATGAATTCATGGTAATGCCTTTTGGACACACAAATGATCCAACAATATTTATGGACTTGATGAATAGAGTATTAAAATATTACCTAAAAAATTAGTGTTAGTGTTATTAGATAACATTTTCATATACTCCAAATCCATGGAGGATCATGAAGATCATATATGTACTGTACTAGAGTCCTTTCAAAAGGATATGCTCTATGAATATTACAACAAGTGTGAGTTCTTGTTGAATTATGTCTAATTATTTGACCATATCATCAAACAAAATGGAATTTTTGTATATCCCTCATCGAAAACTACAATAGATGGACGGCAGAGGCCAATATCATTAATGGATATCCGTAGAATCTTGTGGTTAACTGGATATTATTAAACTTTTGTGAGAAATTTCTCACATTTGTCCAACCCGGTTAGCTTGGTAACTCGGAAGGGATTAAAAAAGAGTTTAAAAAGAGTCCTATCACTTCTCCCATGCTCACATTACAGAAAAGTGTAAAACCTTATATGGTATTCAGTGATGCTTCGAAAAAGGTAATGGGTTGTATGTTGATGGAAAATGACAAATTCATTGGCTATGATTCATGGAAATTGAATGTTAATGAGAAAACTTTTCCAACACATGATCTGGAGTTGGCTGCATTGATCTACACCTTAAAAAATTGGTGGCATTATCTCTTTGGGGATAACTATGAAATATATACAAATCACAAAATCAAGAAGTATATATTCGCACAGAAGGAGTTGAACATGCGCCAACAAATATGATTAGAGCAGATCAATGACATTGAATGCTCAGTCTATTACCACTCTAGGAAAGAAAATAAGGTTTTAGATAATCTATATATAAAGGAACCAATGATTCTATCATTTTTTAGAATTGAGAAGGATACAATATTTTCAGATTTGATGAAGATGGACATGTGAATCATAAAGAAGGGAACATCATCAAATCTTTGAAAAATGATTTCTCAACCATCTCTTTTGGAAAGGATAAAGGATGATCAAAAGGATAATGTGGGAGTTCAAAAAAAGTGGAAGTTATCATAAAACTTAAATACATGGAGTATAATGTTAGTGATGATGGAATTGTGAGATTTTGGAAATGAATATGTGTTCCATAAAGTCCGGAGCTAAAGAAGGAAATTTCAGATGATGCATATAGTTCAAATTTCTCTATTAACCTAGGAAACACAAATATGTATTGAGATCTCTCAGAGAATTTTTCATAGGATAATATGAAGATGGAGATCTCTAAGTATACATCAAATTTCCAGGTGTGTCAGTAAGTGAATCCAGGGAGGAATATTTATAAGGGGATGATGCAACCATTCCCCATAGTAGCATTGAATGGGGGAATATCACCATGGACTTTTTCATCAGACATGTGATGAAATCTAAATGCAACGATTCAATCTAGGTTATTGTGAAACATCTTATAATGTCTGCACACTTCATTGCAATTCGGGAAAATTTCTCATTGGATCAACTATAACGAATATATATTATGGAATTGGTAATGATGCATGGTGTGAAACTATCTATTATATCCTATCGAGATCCAAGAGTCACCTATATGTTTTGGAAGAGTCTTCATCATGATTTAGATACTGAAATGAACATCATAACAACCTATCATCTTCAAATGGATGTCCAATATGAGAAAACTATTCAGAAACTGGCGGATATGTTAAGATCATGGTCTATGGACATTAAAGGAGGGTGGGGCCAACAGCTTCCAATGGTTGAATTATACTACAATAATAGTTTCCACTCAAGAATCTGAATTTCACCTTATAAAGACATGCATGGGAAGAGGTGCATAACCTCGACATGTTGGGAAGAAGTCTGTGAGAAAAATCTGCGAGGACTAGTAATGGTCGATTAAATGGTGGATAAGGTAAAAAAATTCAATAGCATATCAAGGATTCCCCAAGTAGACAGAAGAGTTATGCCGAAAACCATCGATGACGTCTTGATTTTAATGTCAGATACATTATATTTCTATGCATATCTATGTGGAAGAAGGTCATGAGGTTTTGATCAAAATTGAAGTTAATACTTAGGTACATAGACCCCTTCTAGATTTTTTATCGTGTGAGGGATATGACCTATCGACTAGCTCTTGCACCTACCAAGGCCAATGTACATCATGAATTTCATGTATCCCTCTTAAGGAAGTACATAGAAGACCATTCACATGTACTGTCTTCAGAGGTAGTACAGTTTGAGGATTATCATTCCTATGCGGTGCAACCAATGAAGATCTTAGATCGTGGAGAAATAGTTCAAACAAATAAGAAAATACCTCTCGTCCTGAAGTTGTGAAAAAACCACATGTATGATGAATTGATGTTGGAATTGGAGGAAGTTATAAAGAAATGATACCCACACATGTTTTCGTGTGGGAAAAAAAATTCCGGGGGAGAAATTTCTAATGGGGGGAAAATTGTAACAACCCAAACATTCATTAATTTAATTTATTCATGACCTATTTAAATGACTTATTACGGTTATATAAAATGGTAACTTCATTTGATTTATGTTTTTGGATTTTAAAATATTTTTATGAATTGTGATCATGAAAAACATAACCATGGAACATTGATCATATTATTAATATAAATATAGGGCATTAAAAAATCTAATTTACTTAGAAAAAGAAAGCGATGAACACATCTAGTATACATTCCCCACACGAAGACCATTTTTTCGAAGCACAGAAAGGATGTGGCATCATTGGAATTTTTTCTTGACCAAGCCCAAGCCCAGCATGAAGATGATATGATTTAGAAGAACTAACTATGAGAGAAGGTTATGTTAATATAGATTACCACCCAAGCGAGGAAGGTATAATTTTCCATTCGCATGGTATAAGATACCTAAAATATATATTTTCACTATTTCATAATATAACCAATAAAAACAATTTAATTGAAATATTTATTGTATGAACTATTTTTCCAAGGATTCATATGACCCATTATTTTAACATTTTGAACACAAAATATTTTTTCCATGATATTCCATGTGACACATCACATTTTTATTTTCTAGATAAATATAAAATTAATCATATCCATGTGAAAATATATTTTACCAAAATATATGATTTATTGGACTTGATGAAAATGGTGTATTATTTCTCCAAGTATGATCTTTGGTCTAGTTATCAATAATATTAGATAAAGGTAAATGACATCACTATGACTATATTCAAGAGTAGGTCAATCATTTTTGACTACATTGATATACCTTTTAGACTAATCAATGCTTCGATAGTGTTAATTTCATCGATGAATATGATATTTCATGAGTATCATGATTCTTTTGTCCTTGTATTTTTGTAAAATATATTGGTTTAAACTACAACTAAGGAGGACCTTGTAATTCATCCGAGGTAGGTGCTTGACATAATGAGAAGTCACTAACTTATTTCCTTGATTTATAAATGAATCATATAAATATAGTATCTAAAAAAGTAATAACATGTGGTTTCTAAAAATGGTTAACCATTTTATCCAAAAAATTAAAAATACATTATGAATTTTGTAGAGAAACAAAATTTCATTTAGATTTGAATATTTAAGGGAATATTATAGTATTGTCACACGTTTTGAAGTTCTTATATATGTTTTCTTCTTTAATTAATGCTCTTACTCCTAATGAAAATGATTTTTTGGGACTCCCAATTTTATATTTCTATTTTTGATTCAAAAATTTGACTGACATTAAATCATGTTTTGACAATTCTAGAAGCCCAATAGCACTATGTGGAAATATTTTATTCATTAGGATGAGATTGGGAATGTGTTATTTTTAAGGTAGTTCACATTGCGGATTATGGTAGTAATTATCATTGACCACATGAAAATTTATATCCCATATATGACCTTAAACTCACAATCGTGATGCATTCCATGAAGTGTTGAAAACATTACTTTTTCATCAAAAGCTATTCCATGTACTCTGATTATTAAATCTTTAGTTACTTATCCCCTCAATAATATATTAATATTGGGACTTGGATGTGGGTGCATTACAATATATATATTTATTTTCAGATTTCCTACACTCTTAGGATGGGTAATGTGATTTCTAAATATTGAAGAAGAAAACATCCATCCTAATATAAAATGGAATATTATGTGGATTTGATTTTGTTGTACCACATTATTTTTCTTTTGAAATTTGTATTATTGTAATTATAGATTGAGGGTGTCTTATAGAGTGTTCAATTTTTTACATTACTTATTGATATTATTATTTTGGGTTCAAAAGCATGATAACGATTTCCAAGGTGTAAATGCTTCTTTACATGGTAGGGAGACATTCACTAAATGACTTATATAATAATATTGATTATTTATGTATCATAGTTTTTATGTAATTTTATTACATTTAATGAAGTTGGTGATATGGTATTTCAATATTTCCCTATGGTTTGTACATAATAGTACAAAAAATAAGTTTTATGATATCAGGTGATGATTCTGGAATCCCGATATGAACCAAGAAATTAGTTATATTTTATCCTAATTTGAGAATTATAAATTGGTCATTGTCGAGAATTAGATACCTTTAGGGTTACATCATACCATTCATGTAAAAACATGGATGTGGGGTGAGACATCAGTTGATTTGGGGTCATGTTTCCATACAATATTTTGGGAAACAATTTAATAAGGATGGTGATTGACCTATTGACCTAATAAACTCACATTATTATTATTTTTAATATGAACAATGTTGGGGATTTAAGGATGATAAATCTTATCATTAATTTAAGTAATCAAGGATTTAATTCTAATATATTTACTATATGTACCCATATTATACTAATATTTTTTTATTTATAAATCCTACATTATTCAGTATCGAATCCCTTTGGAGTTTTGAGTAGTTTTGTTATCTTTTTTGATATTTTCACCTCATTTAGGTCTCCAATGGCTCAAAAAACTATAAATTATTTCATCCACATATACAGTACAATTTTATATTTTTAGTAATGTTGGAATGAGGTTTTTTCATTTTGAATTTACACTATATATGAAATCGATTGAAAAACAAATTAATGTGTAAAATGTCAAAAAGCGTCTCTTTGATCCGAATAATGTCCTGATTTTGGGGGATATTGAATTTAAACCTGATTTATCCATGGTTTATAAAGAAATTCATATAATTGATAATATAAAAATGTGGTTTATGGGAAATCAATACCTTTCCATTAATTATTATGGAAACATTGTTTAATTTTACATGATACCTGAGAGTGTGAGGCACTAATAAGAGAACAATAACACCATTTCATGGATATAGAGTCCTCTTGACTATAATTTTAGGGGAAGAAATGATTTTTAGTTGATAGATATGTATCATCATTATATTTTTTTTAGTCATGCTCATCAGAATATGTTTTAATCCTTTGGTTTGAGACGTGGTGGGGAATTTATGTGCTCCTTGTAATTTTTTTTCGAATTAATTTATAAATTATTATAGAAGGTAATATTTTTTAGTATAATTTTTATAATTTTATTAGAATAGTGTTTATATTAAGTATTTACCAACTAAATGGACATAAAAGGTGTTTAATAGAGGAAAATTTTTAATTTTCATGGTTGAATATGGGTAAAAACTCCTACAGAAAATTTTTATGAGGAAACTACAGTTATCTCTAAAAGTGTAGATCAATTTCTCTAGTAATTGTTTAATGGTAGATGGACTTTTATATAGGATGGTTAAGGGAAGTATTTTTTCTTATAGTTTTTATAATTTTATAGTTTCATTTATATATCTGGTGTAATGTTAACCATGACTTTCAATGATTTTGTGAAGGAAGCATAATAACTATGTAAGAGTAAATCCATATTATATAAGGGTAGTTATAAATTTCTAATGGATTCATAAGGGTTACCTAGAATATTTATAATGAAATAAAAGGAAATTATATTATGTATTAGAAAATATCAATTCCATCAAATATGAACTGAGATATTTGTATTGGAAAACCATGTTACCCTTAGGTAATACAATTTCTGGTTAAATGTTTTCTTTGTTTCCTCTTCCCCGTCTCACAATTATAACATATTTCTATTACATGAATGTCCTGAAATTATGGGGATAACTTAATTGAGTATATTAATGGTTTAAACTCCTCATTTAAATTATAATAATCCTTCTACATTCAATATTAATTTAAAAATATAAAATTATATTGTAATTTAATTTGATGATTTATTCTATGAACCAAAACACCTCTTGTGTTTTAAATATTAGCTTAAGGTTTAGTGAATTCAATTTTTTATATCCTCTTGTAAATATTTTGATCTTATACATTCTTTGTAATTCCTTAAATATTTTTTTGTATTTGAGGATTTATATTTTTCTCTAAGGGCCTCCTTTTTCCACTTTATTATTCTTATTCCTCTCATGTTGTGGTTCCCTGGTTGTGTGTTTGAATTTTCCAATCTATAGGTTGGTGATTTCAGAATTTATTCTTTAAAAAATTGAAACCCTTGATGCCAATAAATCACGAACTGTTTTTCCAAAATAATTAAAAAGGTTCTAATTAATACATTAAAAACATTATTTGAAATCTCATCAAGAGTGTTGGTTTAATAATATTTCAAAATGTTATTTAAAATATTTTTTTATTTCATGTATATAATCTAGAGATGAATCTAATGACTTAATGAATTATTTTGAAATAATTTAAAAAATTTATTGATTATAGTATTAAGTGGTATTAATTTATTTCAATGAAATAATTTTTTTTGAAAAACCATTATGTATTTTGTTAAAATAAATGAAATCAATGATGATGAAAACTGAAATATTATTTAAATTAAAATGAAAATTTTGAATGATTTATAAATGATTTTAATTAAAATATAAACCAAATATTTTATAATAAATATCATTCAAATGATTTCATAATATGTTAAAAAGGGGTTATGGACCTTATAAATGATTCTATGATGAATAGAAAAATTAATAAATTTTTGGGAAGTGAGTCTATCACTGGGGATGGAATCGTATTCCCCCTAGGATTTAGCCTGGGGATGTGGGAGAACAACTAGATTTGTACCTCAATAACATTTTTTGAAACTCAAAAACATGAATATAGTTAATATTATATTAGTATTATATACATTGTATATCATTTAAATATTGTTTCATGATAAAGATAAAGTGTTTTTGTTTAATCAGTCTTATTTGATAAAATGAGTTATTCAGGATTATATTGTTCAACATGACTATATCCATATGATGTGATGGAAATTCATTTTGAAAACTCTTTTATTTTTCTCCATTGGATTTTTTGAATAAATATTATTTTTTTATTTATTGAATTCATTACATTCCATGGTCTTCCAAAAGTTTTAAAATTATTGTATTTTTAATAATTAAATTCATTATAATATACTTAGTGATGTCTTTAAAGACATTATTTATCACACCATACCTTTTATGTCTCATATTTTTATATTTTCATATTTGTGTCTATAGAAGTGGATGGAATCACTTAGAGGTTATGGGTGTACAAATATTTTGGGATCTATTGAAGTTGTTAAACCTGATTGAGTCCAGTAAAATTCTAATTTTCAATTTTTCATTCTTGTATATATGTATTCAGGAAAACTTTTCACATATTGATTTTTTCATGTTAGTTTTTAGTATTTTTTCTGTCTTTCTTTATAAGTAACTCTAATGAAGAAATAATTCCATATTTGCCGTATTGATTCCAAGGTTCAAGTCTCCAACCCATTGAGATTATTAATTAAATTTAGGCAAGCCAATATTTCTATATTTTTCATTTAGGATGGTTGCATAGGGAAGTTCATAATAGAATGAGTGGTTTTGATGAAATAGTGGTTGAAATGTGACCTCAGTGATAGCAGTAAATCGAGAATAATATTTCATTTCCAAAAGAATTATATCCCATTAGTAATGTTATATAATTAATTAAAGTCTTTCAATAGATTATTTGGCCATATAAAAAGACTCTTGAAACATACATGGTGAGTATTTATTTCCGCACAAAAATATTTATTGTGAGGTTTTCATGGAGTATAAATAAGAGAAATACTGGCACACAAATCTTACTATATTGCTGGTTATATTTTTATAATAGCGATGTAGGTTAGGATTAATATGGATAGAGAATATAGAAATTAATTGGAGGAAAATACATCAAAATGGGTTGGGATTAGTATGAATATAAGTCATAATAAACCATATAAGGTGGTGGATAATTATTTACCGTTTTCCCTAGACATCCTCAATGTTTTATAATCACCATATTGTTGATAAACCCTAGGGTATGACATTTTATTCCATAGAAAAATTTATGATATACCTTCCCACATGTTGAAATAATAAATTCAAGGATAAATAAAATATGTCTTAACACCTAATAGTGAGCGGTATCTGACTCGAATAGTTTAGAAGAAACATAATATTTGGAATTTTATTACATGAAATAAACATATATATAATCGATTCCATATTAGTAAAGATAATGAAATTTTATATTATATATAGTGTTAGGTAAATTCATAATTTAATATTTATTATAAATTGTATATAACTTTATATATTTAGGATAATGAATTTCCCATGGTTTTAGGAGGGAATATAAAAATAAAAAATTTATTATTTATGTATATAATTGGAAAACATATTTCTCTGTTATTTTAAAGGATTTAATAAGAATTATAAAATGTACACTATATGATAAGAATAAAACTAACGACATATTATTCATTCATAATTCTCAATTTAAAAAAATAAAACTTAAAAATTGGTATTATTCACCATTATTTGTAAATCACAATGTGAGATGTTCATGGATGAAATGATTATATATCAATAGGGGATTAGTAGGGAAAATGAATTAAATCATCATGAATAAGAAATATCGTATAATATCATAAATTATAAAATAACAACATGGCCGAAAAACATATAAAAAGAAAGAAAATCCTATAAATAAAAATAAATATTGATTATATATAATTCAAAATAGGAACATCATCTTTTGAAGTCATATTCAAATTATTGATTCATTTAGTATATAAAGATATATATATATATATATATATCTATTTAGATGTTATAATTATTTTCATAGATATTAACTTGGTAGGTCACATATCCAATAGGTAAATATATTTTCTATATTAATAATTTAAACATTAAAATAAATTACTCAAAATGAAATAACAGTATCATATTAAAATATTACATATATATGTGTGTTATACGTATAAATTATAATTTTTTTAAAAAATGGTATGATATATATATATATATATATTAGTGTTGATTGAGTAATAAGATTAAAATTTAGAATATAAATTAGGGGTTTCTAGTGTTAACCAACTTCTCATGTTCTGTTATCTATTATTATTCAATTCTAGTGCAATTTTCCTTGAGAGTGACAACCAAATTATTTAATTTTATTTGGTATTTAGAAATTTATCATGATATTTAACGAATACAAGCACCCTATACACAACTTATAAATCCAATTAAAACCATCCTTTTAAATAAAAAATTTTGAAATCAATATTATATAAACATCAATGAACCTTACGAATGATTTTGTCTTATGAAATGGAAATTATTATATTTTTTATCACATTTATAGAAAAGATCATCAAAATTGGGCAATGTAGATTACTAGATTATTCTTCCTATTTCAATTTCGATTGTAAAGAATTATAGATTAAAAAATGTGTTATAAATATCGAAAAATGTTAATATAATTAACATTACAATACTAGTTCATTAAAATAAGTATTACTCACTAATTAACTACCTTTTTTATTTTGCATATGAAAAGGTAAAATTACATTTCGTTGTTTGGACTATCAAATAGACCAATATTCATGTTTCATTTTCATCCAATTCATTGAATTGATGGACATGAAAATGTTTATAATGGAAAAATATTATTTTTATTATATCAATCTGGTTTTTTTTTGAAAAAAATGGAAAACATGTCTCTGATATTATAAACAAATGACTATCCTTAATTAAATAATTTAAAAAAGATAAATAAAAACATGATCATTAATTGAAATTTTAATATTGTTTCATATAAATTAATTATTTTTATAATTACACTGTATTTGGGATATATAACACTAGCAAACACTAATTTATATCATTATACTAAATAGATTAATAATATTGTTACTAAACCACCTCATAATCACCATTAATAATTGTATGTTATTATTCGAGTTGATTTTAAGACGAAGATAAAAAAATATTTGAAATTATATAATGTTTTAAAAAAACAAAATTAATATATTAATATACAAATAATATTTAAATAGTGATTTATTTTTTTGTTGACATGATACATCAATATTTTAATAATTAATTAAAAAAATACACATCATATATAATAAATCGTCAAATAATTATAGTTGTTGATTTCATTTTCTATGGTAAATACTAAAATACTTAGGAAAGTACCTTTTATGAATTTTTTTAGTTAAAATTAATCCATTATTAGAACATTAAATATCTTCTACAGATTAATGTTTATAAATAAATATATAATAACACCACTATTATGATACAACATAAAAAATATTATGATTACCTCACACAACATCCAAAATCATGAATAACTGACTAGTACAAATATATATATTATTGTAACAGAAATTTAAAAAATATATTTATATAATAAATTACATGACAATTTTTATTATGATTTATATTATATGTAGATGAACATAGAGTGAATTGAAATAAGTGTGGTCCAAATTTAAGGGGTTATTTTTCTCATTTTCAAATTCGTGAGACTTATGTCATAATATTCAACATGTAAATTTTTTGAGGTGTTATTAATTAAAAATTAATTAATTGTAATATTTAATGGGGATTTAATGTTTATATATTGTATTTTATTTCAACATTTATTGATTTATATAATACCATTCTTGAAAGTGGATTTGTTAAAAATGCTACTCAAACAAATGATATTTCATTTCCAATATGCTTTTCAAATTATTTTTTTGCAAGATAAATATCTTGCAGATTACTTATTCATTATATATCCTCTCAGGAATTCATTTATATATTACTGGGGTTTTATATGTACAAAAATATTTTATTTCACCTTGAAACACAATTTTCTAAAACAGTTTCATGTCTGTGAAAATCATACTATCCATTCATTTCATCATGGACCTATTTTTTCCATGTCATAATTCATTAATTTCTTATGAAAATTTCATTATATATAACTCTATAATAAATTAATTTAATTTTCTAACACATTATCCCCTTAAAATAAATTATATAAATATTTTTATGTTTGTTAACAGGGACATTTTCATCAATTTATAAAATGAATCCCTTTATAAATATTTCCATGTGAAGAAAATATATTAAATTCATTATTCTTTTCTCTGATACATAAATTTCATAGTGTAATGGTTTTTATAATGAGAATATTATTATTTTTTATTTATAGAATACTCATATTTTTTTTAAATGATCATGGCTGATTCTAATATCCAATTTCCCTGATTTGGGAAAATAATTAACTTATCTTCATTCCATCTATAAACTCAATTTAAATAATGTATGCTCTATTATATTAATTGGATTAAATTTACATAAAAAGTAACATGATGTTATTATATACCTATTTATTTTCCACGGGTACATCATGTAGATATTATTATGGTAATTATTAATTATTTTTATATGATAATCCATATGAAACTCATTATTATATAAAAATTTTATATGATGAATGATACCCATTTTCATTCCACTAGTTCGTTAATAAATAACAGTGAATGAATTTCGTAGACAATTTTTTTATAAATCCCATGAAAATTCCAATGTATATTTATAATGAGATATGTGATTAATTCCATGATATACTATTAAGTATGAATGGTGACAGGTGAGGGTGTATATTAATTTCCAATACAGTTGTTTAATGTTTATATCTTATGAGACAAGTATTCAGGAAGAAATTTTTAATTCGAATATCCATGTAAACTCATGGTGTGGAACTCAAAATTAATCTCCACCATAATAAATCTTGTTGAAATGCTAAATGATTTTTATTATTCCATTATTATTCTCATATTTATATTATTATATGAAATATCATGTTTTTTAACCATTGTTTGTTCACAATTTTTATTGAAATATTTTTTTATTACAAGAAATATATCTTAATTTTTAATTTAGGAATTATTTTATATGAATTTTATCATGTAAATTGAATATTCCAATATTCTCATATTGTTTTTAGATAGAATGTATGATAGTTACTTATGTCTCTATTACAAAAAAATAGGACCATAAATTATTTTTATTGTGTGACAATTTTGGTGATGTAATGATTAAAATATGGATATATTTTGCGATAAACTTGTCAGTAGAAGATATTTATATATTATATAGTCCCAACACATATAATAGGTAATTGGATTATTTACAACATAAATCATTAGAATATTTTTATATCAAAAAATGAAGAATAGTCAATTTGTATGTTCTCAATGTGTTAATATTTCATGGATTGTTACTGTTCCAAAGTAAATTTTAATTCTATGATTCAAAATTTAGTTACATTATAAATTCATATAACTGTCATTATTATCTAATCATTCATGTTTATGGACTCATGTATCAACTCTCTTTTATTAATGTATTATGGAATACTGAGCCTTATTGTATAAAAGTTGAACCCTTCGTTGTTGGATATATATTTCTATTATACCATGATAATTCCATTATACTCATAATATACTCACTTATGATTTTTTATTGGTAAAACATATATTTACCCTTAATGAGAAACTGATCTCACCCCGTTCACAGATTTCACTCCCACATGTTATGAAGATAAGAAATCTATTCAATAACAGAAATGGATTATTTTGTAGTGAAATTGTTTGATATTATAAATACATGATATGGATTAAGAAATATCTCTCAAAATGGTAAAAAATATCTTCCTGTTAAATGGTATTTAGTTTTATAAATGTTTTTCTCCAGTTTTCTTATACTGTAAACATAAAAGTTATTTAGAATTTACGACAATTAAATATTTTCATTTAGTCCGGTTATTTTAAAGTTCATATCTAAGGTATCTCAATTTTAATATTTGTTAAGTATTTAGATAGTACTGGAGAATATTTTGTAATCAGTTGAGAATAATTTGGGAATTAAAAATCTCATCATGTTTGATATGTTATAGTTGATCAAAATTTTAATGTAGAAGACAACCCATTAGGTTAATTGAGGTAATATTAATTTTTGTATTATCTACATAATAGTAAAATAAATAAATACCCAGGGATATGTCTATGTGAAATGTATATTAATTGGATAACATCCTGAAGGTTAGTTAATGTAGTGATTTTGTGGTTATCCTTGAAATTAAATCCCGACACAGATAATTTAATTTGAATATGACAATGTAAAATATTCACCACAGGTTAATGAAAATAGAAAATTCTTGTTGAGAATTAACTAAATCTTCACTCATGTGTGTGTTGAGTGGACATATAACTCACCCATATTTATACACACTTGAGGGATATTATTTGGTTATCCATATTCCCTTTACGAATTATTTTTCTGTATAAATTTCTTAATTACATTATAGGATAAAATTTAAAACTATTAGAGATTTGAATATACTGTTTCATACATAGAATGAAGTGAGTTTTGGGATAGATCAAGTGAAACATATTTTAAATGAACTTATTATAGGTGAAAATGAATGTTCTTTTAGATAAGATATATTGTGATTAATCATTAATATTCATATGATCATTTAAATTTATCATGTTGGATAATTAAATAATCATTTTTTTGTTATAATTTTATAGATTTATGATCATAATAATAATGTTAATAAATCTATGTGTATAGAAACCCCATGTCTTAAAATTTAATATTTTAGCATACTTATATAGCATAATTTCCTAGTATTTTTTATGATTTCTAAAGGTGAGTATCTTTGTCTTAACTATGTTATATTTGTTGATATGTGAAGATAAATTAAATATTGACACTCTAAGAAATTTTCATTAGTGATTGTAATTTTTTCAAGATATCCTAGTTTTTTGTATATTTACTAAAAGTTATTAAAATATATAATGGGTTTAATTACCATTATGGACACAGAAATAATATGGTATTGATAACCATGATAAGTTATTTTACTAAAATTTAATAGTATTGAGGATAATAATTGGATGGAAAATGATTTAGTAATATATAAACCATAGGTTTAATATATAATTTATATTTTAGTCATAATTGGATAAGTTATTTTGAGAAAAGTGAGTTTGGTATTATTTGTTTCCTTTTAATTTATTATTTATTTATTGGTAATGTGGACAATAAAATTTATGGTGATGTTTTTTTCATTCGGGTGATCATGATATATAAACACTACAGTGTAATTTTATATGACAGTTGTTGAATGAATGTGTTAATTTTTTTAAATAATATATGATTTTCTATTATATAATTTGATGTTGATTAAAATGGTTAGGGAAATGTGCCTAGTCAAAAATAAAATGTATTCGTATATTAAAATTAGGGAATATGATTATAACAATGATTAATGTGGTTTAGTGAAATTAATTTAATATGATGTATCCAATAAATTAGGGTATATTTCATATTTGATTTTATATAATGAATTAGGAATATGGTTAGAAAATTTTTCATGGATATTCATCAGTGGATAATAATTTAAATTTTGGGAAATAGATTTTTTAATGGCGTAGAATGTAAGGAACCAAGATTTGGGAACATTTAAATTAACACATTCTCCAGTAAAAAGTTTTCCACATAATAATGAATTAACACATAAACCAATTAAATAAAACCAAGAAATATTACATCGACCTTATTATAATATTATTGTATTTTCATTATTTAATATAAATCTATAATATTAAATTTAACCATTATTAATTTTTAATGGATTTATTTATTTTTTTTGTTTGAAAAATGTTATAAAATATAACAGAAATAAATTTAAATTTTTCATAATTAATATTTTAATATATTATTTAATATTTATAATTTTAAACAATTTATTCAATTTTTGATTCCATATAAATTTTTAACGAATAAAATTAATGATAGTGGATGTTTAAGAAGTAATTATTCAATAAAAATAGTTTTTATTTATATTTTGTATTTGATATATATTACTAAATATATTACTTTTTTAATATTATTTTTATAAATAAAAAATAATAATTTAAATATGAATCTTAATATTATCATAGTGATTATTTTTTTAATTTTTCTAAAATGATTGGTTTTTCGGGGAATAATGTGAAATATTTTTTTTTCCAAAAAACAATAATATTTTTCAAATTAATATTATATAAATATGAATTAAAGAATAATGAATCAATTATATGAAGATATAAATATTTTATTATCGAAAATATAATTTTTTATGTATTTTTTTATAAACGTATAGTATACATTTAAGAACATATGTTTTATTAGCAATTAAAATTAATATTCACAAACTATAAAATTATTATATTTAAATTAATTACAAGAAAAATATTAATTTAATAATACTATGTGATTTTATAATTTATATATGAAGTAAAAACATTCGTATAATGTATAAATGACATTAGATTAATATAGTCACAATGGTTAAAAATTGGTAAAAATGTGTATCCTAAATGGGGAACGGACTAACAAATTTAAATTGTTTTTAATTAACTAGTTGAATTGTTAATTTAAATTATCTTCCAAATACATTTATCTAACAATTTTTGTTCCACATTATTTGATGGTGACATCCAATTTTTTAATAGTTTTGGAATGTTAAAAAAATTTCATTCCTTTTCACTTATAAATTTGATATTCCAATCCCTAGTCCACCTAACCAAAAAAATGCCATTTAAAAAGTCCCAAAATTTTAAAATAATTCTCCCCAACATTCCTATACAAAATAAATAGGATTTTATATTCCAAATAAATTAATCCTAAAATGATTAAACCCATTTGAGAAGATGATAATTCAGAAAGTAAGGTATAAATCTCTAACAACTTCAATGAATATTCTATTAATATGTGCACTACATTATCCTAAAATACAATTATGGAATATAATAATGAGAAAATTAATATAATTAATAAATTCTTATGTTATTATAATGATTTTAAATGAATTTAAATTCATTCCCTCTATTCTATTATTTAATAGAAAACCTCTAATGATGTTTTCTGAAGACTACGACATACATAAATTATCATGTTCATTTTAACTCATCTCCATTCAAGAATAATCGTAATAATTAATTTTATATAAATGTATGATATTTATGAAATTTTTTTTGTTTTGATTGATAACCCCTATTAACTACTTTCCATATTCTATAAAAAACAAAATCATTAAACATGGGTAGTTTTAGACAACAACTTGGAAGGAATCATCGATTTACATTTTCCATTTAAAAACTAGAATACATGGACGGACATGATAATTGGATTAAAATAAAAATATTCTATTTTTATAGTTAATAACCATGTTTAATAAAATATTGTACTAACTATTAAAAATAGAAAAATAAAATATTTTTCAAAAATTAGTCATTCAATGTAGCGTTCAGAAATTGGCATGACCCCTCCCTCCAAATATTCTCCTCATGTGCTAGAAATGATGGAAGAGAGGTAATGGCCCCTGAGTCCCAACACCAGTAGACCCCATGGTGGTGAAAAACAACATGGGTGTAGAATCACATTAAATGGGAGGCATTTCAATTATTTTACGGAAACAATATCTGTTATTTTTATGGCCCATCTATAAAACACTCCCACTACATTATAAAAAAAATCTATCCCACATGCATGTTTCAAAGTAAAACTTCTAACAAAACAATGAAAAACACCAATATAAATACCAAAATAACAAATTTCAACAGTGAAACGGTCGTTGTCTCCATGTTAGAGATAGTAATCCCCAACACGGTCCATGTAGTATTTTGGGAAAAATGAAATTAGTATTATATGTTTGGGAGAGCATAAGATTATACTGAGAAAGAAAACTCAATTTTCTCATGAACAAGTGGAGAAGTATTCTAATTACCCTTTGAGAGAATAGAAGAATCTAATAGCACCATACTAGGTAAACTGGCCACCCCATAATTAATAAATGCAGGCTAACCAAATAATATGTTACATGCAATGGAATATATATCTCATCGAGGATAGGGTCCCCCGAATCACATTCCCACTGATTATCCACTCTTACAACCAAACGTTAAACGTCCTGGATCTCCCACCACATTCAAAAGTAGCTCATCACAATCCATGCTCACACACATGGGTCTCACTGCTTGTCTTGGAACCCAAGAAAATAAAGCTCATTATATGCACATGCAAATACCTAGGCCTCAAAACCACGTCTTGCCGACAGAAACATGGTCTACATACCACACCATATCCCAAAAACACTTGGTAATGTAGAATACATATCGTCCGAAAGACAATGGTGAAAATATAACACATTTCCTTCTAAATACACATTAAAAAACAATTCATTCTCACAAAAATGGGCATCAAAGACCACTACAATCCCAATAAAATATTGGTTGTCACTTCCTGGAAGAGGGAGATGGGAAGAGAAGGTGGTCATCCCTTCATATTGACAATATATTGTTCGAGAATGACATCCTCCCATATGACAATGGGGGTGTTGGGAATATTGTTCTCAATGAGGGTGTGGTGCGTATAGAAAACACATGGAAAATATAGGTATTCAAATATAGTATGAAACACTTAATCCCAACCTATGGGTTATTAATAAGACTATCATCCACCCTATAAAACATCCAACTATACTTCTACCACTAAATTCATTTATTGACACCGGTAATAGTTAACTCAGACGTTGATAAATTAAATATAATAAAATTAGGCCACCACTGAAACATACAACAATCAATCTCATTTAAAAAAATATCATTATTTTTTAAAGATACCATTTATTCATTCGATACCTACTCATGAATCCACTGATCACATAAAAAAATCCACATAGCATAAACCATAAAGAATAAAAAGAATAAAATTAATGAAACCCACATTATATATACACTTTTTAAATCCAATACCTTCCACTTCCATCATCATTCTTCAATGTCATTCCTCCATATACTTTGTCTCAACATGATAACTCCCAAATTACTGCCAAACCACCTAGAAGGCCCCATCCTAATCAACTCGGTATCCCCATTATTTAACAACACCACACCCATCACTCTTTAAAAAAGAAGAATACCACAACCCAATCCTATAGACCGGATGTTCAATCCATGCCCATATATTACACATTCAATCAGTCTTCTTAAATGAGATTCAATTACATGACCCATAGGACCCCACATATCGTTACCAATCTCACAACCCTAATACAACAAATGCCTAAAAAACCCACACCAAGTACACCACTGGTCATACCTAGGTAGACTATATTTATTTTTTACATGGAATTCCTCATTCTGTTTACTAATGTTAAATATATGGTTGTCAAGGAAATAGTTTGATACAAAGGAATCTATTTTTTAGTTTAGATTACATGGTTAATCAGTTTCATATAAAAACTATCATTTAAGAGAATACCAATGACATAAATTCACACACCATCACATCTTTGAACTAAAACTCCACCGAATTCCTTGATTTTCGGTAGAAATATATCCCATAATGACCACAATATCAATATATAACGAAAAAGAAAATAATTCACATTCCAAGGACCCAGTTTTTGATCTATAAACTGATTCAATTATATTTAATTATTTTTTATTATTATATCCTCACATGGAATATATTAATAAAACTACCCCACATGAATCATAATTTAAAAGGGATGAAGGGAACCCTATATGACAGAACAGATGATCAGAAACTCCTCTTAGTACCAAAACATGGGTTGTGTATGCAGCCCGAGGAACCTCCAGGAAGACATGATCTAAGGGTGAATCAAAGATGTAACAATCCTCAAGGAATAATGGTTATTGGATTATCTGTAGTAACATTAATGAAAAAAATAGAAGGGTGAAAAGATATTGGATTTATAATAGAATGATACTATATCAATAGAGGAACGGTTTTAAAATCCATTAATGTTGTATCATGGTCAAAGAAAAATGGTTTGACTATCATAAAGCCTCATGAGAACTATAAAATTTAATATAAATTTTAAATACATTGAGAAAACATCAAATACACATAAAAATGGTTTATATCTCATTTTATATAAAATAAAACATGTAGAGACCCGAAGCATATCGTACATGGACATTACATTACTTTTGCGGAATACTTAGTACATAACGAAAACACACACACAAGGATCGTAATAGTTTAGTGTCTTTGGAAACTCGGAACGTAATCTTCTAATCGTGGGGAAAGATCTTTAATATCTCCCATAAAGATCTTCTTTTTTTTACCTAAAAACCTTTCTTTATATCCTGGGGAAAAGAAAACATAAAAGGGTGAGCTCAAATGCTCAGTAAGGGTAAACAAAAGAAATATCAATCACATCATATACATAAGAACATAGCTTTTGGAAATCATAACCTGCAAAAGAGCTCATAATATCATTACATGGGATAAATCATAGAAGTGAAAATGAGATCCCCATAATCATAACATGAAACTTGAAACTTTGTGGCATGCACACATAATCATGTAAAATCATTTCTTGTTAGTCAAGACTCATTGCCAAGACTATCTTAGTGGACAAAGTCCCTTTCTGAATCGAGTAACCCTCGTTTCAGTCCTGTTTCACTGAACCGGTATAGCCTACCATTCCAGCCCTGTCTATCTCATGAGATATAAAATCTTTACCCAATGCATTGGAGGGAGATATAGGTCCCACCCATCTTATAATGAATCCTTTCTTATGTGTGCCACATAATCATAAAACATAAATCATCGCATAACACATGTAACAAAAATGGGATTCTTGAAACATCATGACATCATAAATCAATTCATATAAGATGAAGGAATTCATAAAAATAATTCCATCACAACATGATCAAATCAATGTAATAATAGGTATAAAAATAGAACCCTTTTTTATCTTAGATGGAAAATAATTTTGATAAAACACTTGAACTCCATTCTTGAGGAAAATATCCTTTCTTCTTCAAAAACATTTTTCCTTTCATAACATGTCATTCAAATTTAAAATAAAAGAAGTTGATTAAAAATAAACTTAAAAACTTGTAAAGGAATCTTCTTGGAAATAATGTTTTAAAAATCCATTCATGCCGTATAGGTTAAGAAAACATTCTTCGTACTTTTGTCGGAAAAGTCAAAAAAGTACCTCGTATGAAAAACAACAAAAGATTCCTTTCATATCTTTTACTAAAAACTCACTGAAGGTTAAAATTGGATTTAAACTATTTTAAGTGGATGGAAATAATATTACATATTGAGGGAACATGGATGTGGATGATAAAATACACCCCAGTAATTACCAAAGTAAAAACAATCTCGGATAAAAGTGAGATTGTGATATTTTCCCTTACCTTAGGTCCGATTTGCTTTGTTCGTGTCCGAAGCTCCTATATAATGGTTTAAATAATGTTATTGACTTATTACAGAATCATAAATATTGATATGAGATCATATATGGTCATATTATTAGCTTCTTGTTAGTAATATTTCATTGTTACTTGTTACTCGGGTCTTTATAACTTTTTGTTCTTATGCGTGTTTTGTCGAATAAATCCTTATTCTTATCTTTAGGTTATAGATAATTAATTTCCAGAATGGTATTAGTGTAGTATATTCCATATTCATTCATTCAATTCATTTATATAATCATTATGAAATGAAGATCATGTAGAACGAGTCGCATCACATCGTGGAGACGGTATTCCGTACGTACGCACGAGTGATGATATCGTTCCTATGATCGTGGAATTGTATTGGAGTATATATATATTATTTCAGTATCAATATTACTTCATAATAATCATATATAGTTACTCATTACACCATTATACCCATCCTTGTAAGGTGATGGTGGAAAATAGATTACACCACGGCGTGGAGACGGTATTCCGTACGTACGCACGCGCGGTGATTTCATTTTTCCGTAGGATGGATAGAAGGTGAATTAGGGTTGTTTCATATTTATAATAAAATATCAGTATGTAAGTAATACTTATGTTATTACTTTATCATGAAACAACTAAATAAGAAGAAGTTGAAGAAGAAAGAAATTGAAAAGATCGGTAATGGATATTACCTCTTTTTTGGAACGCCTCTTTGAATCCTCCACTTAAGGAACTAAGATTGGTCTTTGGAGAAGACCAGGACCTCTAGGATTATTCTAGGGAAGTGGAGAGGAGAAAATGGCAGGGTTTGGCCGAGCTTGAGTGATCAAATTGGTGTGAGGAGGAGGGGGAGGAGGTGTCCTTTTATAAGGGAGGAGAGGGGCACCTTAGGAATATCTTAAAATATTATTTTATATTAAAGTCAAAATCGGTTTATAATGGTTCCAAAGGGTCTTATTTCGAAGCTAAAGTGGGGATGGATCGAAATCCTATCAACCAATAAGATTTAGACAAGTTTAGGTTATTATTTTAACCTTATCAATTAGATTTAACTCTAAGTTAAATAATTTAACTTTTACCATGTCTTTTTGTTTTCTTACATTATATGGTTAATAAACTTACTATAACATGCCAAACGAACCCCAAATTGTATATTATTAATACATATATCCTTATCTAAGTCATTTGGCTGAACCTTAGATTTTTAGGAATAAAATAATATAATATTTGATTTAAAAACTATTTTGTGTCAATTTTGACACTATTTGATACATGATTTTTGTGAAAATCATAAAAGAATATATGTTCGAAACAAGTTGATTACATCAACACTAATATATCATAGTAACCTAGAAAATTAGTGGAATTCATAAAAAGTCTCAAATTATATTTAGTTTGGTGTTTATAACATCAATTATGTCAATATTTCATTAATAAGATAATTACTGCATCATCTTTGTGTCATAAATAAATTAACTTATTTGATGTCTAAAAATTACAAATAAAATACCATAATGTAGGAAATCGTTTTAGCTTTCTAATGAATATTTAAAATCGAATTTATCTTATGTAAAACCCTATATTAAAAATATTTTAGTAAATAAACTTTGATTTTGACTCTTTTAACTCTTCTTTGAATTAAATAATAATAAATGTCCTTATCTAATCCAAGTGGGCCTAAATGGTCATATTTTATTCCTAAGCTTGTTTTTGGTCAAATTACACTTGTCCAATAGAATTAGGACATGTTTTAGGGTAATAATAATATCATTTTTACCCTTAATTACCCTATTTACTTTTAACCGTGGTAAATAAAAGTAAAAAGTTACTATTCACCAAAAATTATTTTCATCTCATTGAACCACATTTTACTTACTGACATCAACCGTGTCTCTCGGATTTTTGAAATTCCATTCACAGAAGCGGTAAAATTAAGTTTTATGAAAAATTCAGTTTTTTAACTACCACTTAGTAGTTTCACTATTCATCAAAAATTGATGTTTTTCAGAACAGTGCCAAAATTTCATCCCAAGCTATATTTCATATTCCGAATTCAAAAATGAAGTCTATTTTACCAAATTCATTACATAAAAGTTGCATTAATTAATTTTATAATTAAATCCCACTGTTAAAACAAATAGCGTGTTTTTAAGAAACAATATCTATCAAAAGATTGACACTTGTTTATGTCTAGTTTAAATGTGAAATTACATCCAATGACCAACATTGTATTAAATTGTAAAAATATATTCTAAATATACTTTAAAACCACTAAAATTAATGATTTATCACTATTAATTATTTCGATTAAAAAAATTTGTTTTTAATTATAAATTAGTAATTTTCACTATTCATCAGAATATGAAAGTTATCCGAAAAGTACCAAAATTTCACCTTAGGCTAAATTCGATATTCCGAATCCAAAAATGAAGTCCATTTTAAAATTTCTAAAATTTCAAAAGTGGTTATTACTATTCATAACGGCTAGTTTTAATAATATTTTAATAACATATCATTGTTTCGTGAAACTCAGTATTACGTACCACACACGCTATCGAGGAAGGTTGTGATTGCGTGTAATGCAAGGCAAGTCAAGGATGCGTGTTGTGCAAGCTCCTTTTGGTGTAGCGTACAACACAAGACATTAGTGAAATAAAAAAGAATATTTTTCATAAAATCTCGGGCTGTTACATTCTACCCCCCTTAAAATGAATTTCGCCCTCGAAATTCGTCGGGGTTATAAATGGTTTACTATTCGAAAGTTTCTTTAATAGAAACCCACATCGTAAAAAAGGAATACCAAAACTTGGCTTTAAAAACTAAAGTATGAAATGTAACGATTACCCAAATAAACTAATCACTGGGTTTCCACATAGGTGAAAATATGGATATGGAAGAGAAATCTAACCATCATGTTCTGATGGAGAGTGGTAGAGAACATGGCTATGGAAAAGCCAGTAATCACAAATCCATAAATTTGTGACGATCTAAGGTACCATCTGATTCATCAGGTATAAGAGGACTAGGACAACATTTTTGGTTTTCAAGATCATTTCCCTAAAGTTAATGAATTTGAATTAGAATAAATACTTACTTTATTTTGGTACAATCTCACTGTTTTTCGTGCCTTGAACAATTTCCACTTCATCTCTTAAATAAATGAAGTTGAATTTGTTATTCGTGAAGTGTTATCAGATCATGTGATAGAATGACGGGTCATTCCATCTGTCTCAAACAAAAGGTTAGCAAAAATTATATACATAAGTCGATCTATAGTGAGATTAATCATATATGGTTCCTAAAATGGGCTTATACTTCATATATCATACTGCTTAATATAATAACACTAGTTTCTACTAAACAGGGACTTCCTGTAGGTCAGTGGTAGGCGATAAAGGCCAGTCGCACTTCGGTTGTGGGTTCGATTCCTACAGCCTTGTCCGAAGCGATGGGCTGTCGCCCGTCCTGCAGGTTGTCCTTTTTCTAAAACTACATTACTATAACATCCCATCAATAATATCGAAAATCTTCTATCCTTAAACAATACTAACTTATGTCCAACATAATCCAGTCTAATCTTTAGGCTTATACATAATACTGCAGTCCACTCTCATAATATAGTGACAACGATTACCAGAGATTTAATACTGTCGTTGATCCCCACATATCATAAGATATGTCTTGTTGGTCACATTCCAAACATTCAAAGTCCTTAATCGTGTATTCTCTTAAATACCTTAGTGAAAACATGAGTGCAGTTAAAAGTAAACACTTTCCACATACCAAAATCCTCAAAATTATATATACTCAAACCATGATATCACTTAGTCCATATATCAATCATGAGCTCATGAATACTATTAAACATTTCATTTTCTCTTCTTCATTATGCGCATATCATCTTATTTCTAAAAAATATCTCAATCACTTTGAATACCACATCAATAAATATTGCAATACTCAATGATACAACATTATCTTTGAATCCCTTTACATAAACACTTAATCATTCCACCACATCGTTGTCATATTCAATATTGCCAATAGTGATCGCATGTGATTTCCCTTTTTCCTTTGCCTTCCGTGGTTTCTCATGTTGATCATCACTAACCCTTGGATTAGGTCAATTATTAGCATAATGCCCCATTTCCTTGCACTTGAAGCATTGAAGTGTTGGTGGTGCGTTCTCTGCAGTGTTTGCTTTATTAACATCCTTAGAAACCCTTTTTCCATTACTTCGACACTCAGCTGCTCGATGACCTTCTTTTCCACACTTAAAACATTTTCTAGTCCCTTTAAGACAATCTCCACCATGCTTCTTTCCACACTTTGTGCATAAGGAAACATTCATCTTCTTTTCACCATTATTCTGAGATTTCTCCTTAAACTCCATCTTTCGTTTCTTGTCAAAACCATGAGATGGATATGTAACACCAACTTCCATTTCTACCTTGATAGCACAACGCACAATTTCTTCATAGCTACTGAAGTCTCTTATAGCTAATGCCCTTCGAAGACTTGGTTTTAAGCCACTGAAAAATCGATCAACTTTACTTTCAGGTTGGATGATAATACCAGAAGCATACCTTTCAAGTCTTGTAAAATTTGCTTCATAGGTACCAACAGATTCATCGTCCCTTTGCTTCAGTTCAAGAAACTCTTTCTCCATCTTTGTTCGAAGAATACGAGGGAAGTACTTACTGAAAAACAAGTTCTTGAACTCGTCCCATTCCATGGACTCAATTTCATCTCTTGGCCTCGTATTCTTGATAAGATTCCACCATTGATCAGCTTCACCTTCCAAACGATATACTGCTAAGATGACTTTATCATGTTCAGAACATTGAAGAACTGAAAATATCTTTTCAGTAGTACTGATCCATTGTTCAGCCACAAGTGGATCAGAAGACCCACTGAAAGAAGGTGGACGTTGCCTCATGAAGGACTCAATAGAATATTGTTCCCTTCTCTGCTCATTTGGAAGTCCAGAATGATTCATTGCTTGTGTAAGTATAGCAATAAGATTTTGCACTCCATCTCCCATAACATTTGTTTGTTCAGGAGGGCAATCATTGCATTGTCCATTGCATTGATCAACACGGTTCCTTCGGGTTCCATCCATCGTCTAAAACCCAAAAAGAATAGCGTGAGAGGCAAAAATCATGCTAGGGAAAACAACATAATAAAGGGGGAGTACCTTCAATATCCAACATCTTAGGTTTAATTCTATGATCGTTAGCGTAATTATATTACTATAACCTATACGTATACTTATCCCTAGGGACATCCCAAGACATACCTTAGAAATATCTCTAGGGATCACACTAACGTTTTCGCATCCTAGTTTCCAAAGGTTGACTAAACCTTTCCTCTGATACCAACTGTAGAGACCCGAAGCTTATCGTACATGGACATTACATTACTTTTGCGGAATACTTAGTACATAACGAAAACACACACACAAGGATCGTAATAGTTTAGTGTCTTTGGAAACTCGGAACATAATCTTCTAATCGTGTGGAAAGATCATTAATATCTCCCATAAAGATCTTCTTTTTTTTACCTAAAAACCATTCTTTATATCCTGGGGAAGAGAAAACATAAAAGGGTGAGCTCAAATGCTCAGTAAGGGTAAACAAAAGAAATATCAATCACATCATATACATAAGAACATAGCTTTTGGAAATCTTAACCTGCAAAAGAGCTCATAATATCATTACATGGGATAAATCATAGAAGTGAAAATGAGATCCCCATAATCATAACATGAAACTTGAAACTTTTTGGCATGCACACATAATCATGGAAAATCATTTCTTGTTAGTCAAGACTCATTGCCAAGACTATCTTAGTGGACAAAGTCCCTTTCTGAATCGAGTAACCCTCGTTTCAGTCTTGTTTCACTGAACCGGTATAACCTACCGTTCCAGCCCTGTCTATCTCATGAGATATAAAATCTTTACCCAATGCATTGGAGGGAGATATAGGTCCCACCCATCTTATAATGAATCCTTTCTTATGTGTGCCACATAATCATAAAACATAAATCATCGCATAACACTTGTAACAAAAATGGGATTCTTGAAACATCATGACATCATAAATCAATTCATATAAGATGAAGGAATTCATAAAAACAATTCCATCACAACATGATCAAATCAATGTAATAATAGGTATAAAAATAGAACCCTTTTTTATCTTAGATGGAAAATAATTTTGATAAAACACTTGAACTCCATTCTTGAGGAAAATATCCTTTCTTCTTCAAAAACATTTTTCCTTTCATAACATGTCATTTAAATTTAAAATAAAAGAAGTTGATTAAAAATAAACTTAAAAACTTGTAAAGGAAGCTTCTTGGAAATAATGTTTTAAAAATCCATACATGCCGTATAGGTTAAAAAAACATTCTTCGTACTTTTGTCGGAAAAGTCAAAAAAGTACCTCGAATGAAAAACAACAAAAGATTCCTTTAATATCTTTTACTAAAAACTCACTGAAGGGTAAAATTGGATTTAAACTATTGTAAGTGTATGGAAATAATATTACATATTGAGAGAACATGGATGTGGATGATAAAATACACCCCAGTAATTACCAAAGTAAAAACAATCTCGGATAAAAGTGAGATTGTGATATTTTCCCTTACCTTAGGTCCGATTTTCTTTGTTCGTGTCCGAAGCTCCTGTATAATGGTTTAAATAAAGTTATTGACTTATTCCAGAATCATACATATTGATATGAGATCATATATGGTCATATTATTAGCTTCTTGTTAGTAATATTTCATTGTTACTTGTTACTCGGGTCTTTATAACTTTTTGTTCTTATGCGTGTTTTGTCGAATAAATCCTTATTCTTATCTTTAGGTTATAGATAATTAATTTCAAGAATGTTATTAGTGTAGTATATTCCATATTCTTTCATTCAATTCATTTATATAATCATTATGAAATGAAGATCATGTAGAACGAGTCGCATCACATCGTGGAGACGGTATTCCGTACGTACGCACGAGTGATGATATCGTTCCTATGATCGTGGAATTGTATTGGAGTATATATATATTATTTCAGTATCAATATTACTTTATAATAATCATATATAGTTACTCATTACACCATTATACCCATCCTTGTAAGGTGATGGTGGAAAATAGATTACACCACGGCGTGGAGACGGTATTCCGTAAGTACGCACGCGCGGTGATTTCATTTTTCCGTAGGATGGATAGAAGGTGAATTAGGGTTGTTTCATATTTATAATAACATATCAGTATGTAAGTAATACTGATGTTATTATTTTATCATGAAACAACTAAATAAGAAGAAGTTGAAGAAGAAAGAAATTGAAAAGATCGGTAATGGATATTACCTCTTTTTTGGAATGCCTCTTTGAATCCTCCACTTAAGGGACTAAGATTGGTCTTTGGAGAAGACCAGGACCTCTAGGATTATTCTAGGGAAGTGGAGAGGAGAAAATGGCAGGGTTTGGCCGATCTTGAGTGCTAAAATTGGTGTGAGGAGGAGGGGGAGGAGGTGTCCTTTTATAAGGGAGGAGAGGGGCACCTTAGGAATATCTTAAAATATTATTTTATATTAAAGTCAAAATCAGTTTATAATGGTTCCAAAGGGTCTTATTTCGAAGCTAAAGTGGGGATGGATCGAAATCCTATCAACCAATAAGATTTAGACAAGTTTAGGTTATTATTTTAACCTTATCAATTAGATTTAACTCTAAGTTAAATAATTTAACTTTTACCATGTCTTTTTGTTTTCATACATTATATGGTTAATAAACTTACTATAACATGCCAAACGAACCCCAAATTGTATATTATTAATACATATATCCTTATCTAAGTCATTTGGCCGAACCTTAGATTTTTAGGAATAAAATAATATAATATTTGATTTAAAAACTATTTTGTGTCAATTTTGACACTATTTGATACATGATTTTTGTGAAAATCATAAAAGAATATATGTTCGAACCAAGTTGATTAAATCAACACTAATATATCATAGTAACCTAGAAAATTAGTGGAATTCATAAAAAGTCTCAAATTATATTTAGTTTGGTGTTTATAACATCAATTATGTCAATATTTCATTAATAAGATAATTACTGCATCATCTTTTTGTCATAAATAAATTAACTTATTTGATGTCTAAAAATTACAAATAAAATACCATAATGTAGGAAATCGTTTTACATTTCTAATGAATATTTAAAATCGAATTTATCTTATGTAGAACCCTATATTAAAAATATTTTAGTAAATAAACTTTGATTTTGACTCTTTTAACTCTTCTTTAAATTAAATAATAATAAATGTCCTAATCTAATCCAAGTGGGCCTAAATGGTCATATTTTATTCCTAAGCTTGTTTTTGGTCGAATTACACTTGTCCAATAGAATTAGGACATGTGTTAGGGTAATAATAATATCATTTTTACCCTTAATTACCCTATTTACTTTTAACCGTGGTAAATAAAAGTAAAAAGTTACTATTCACCAAAAATTATTTTCATCTCATTGAACCACATTTTACTTACTGACATCAACCATGTCTCTCGGATTTTTGAAATTCCATTCACAGAAGCGGTAAAATTAAGTTTTATGAAAAATTCAGTTTTTTAACTACCACTTAGTAGTTTCACTATTCATCAAAAATTGATGTTTTTCAGAACAGTGCCAAAATTTCATCCCAAGCTATATTTCATATTCCGAATTCAAAAATGAAGTCTATTTTACCAAATTCATTACATAAAAGTTGCATTAATTAATTTTGTAATTAAATCCCGCTGTTAAAACAAATAGCGTGTTTTTAAGAAACAATATCTATCAAAAGATTGACACTTGTTTATGTCTAGTTTAAATGTGAAATTACATCCAATGACCAACATTGTATTAAATTGTAAAAATATATTCTAAATATACTTTAAAACCACTCAAATTAATGATTTATCACTATTAATTATTTCGATTAAAAAAGTTGTTTTTAATTATAATTTAGTAATTTTAACTATTCATCAGAATATGAAAGTTATCCGAAAAGTACCAAAATTTCACCTTAGGCTAAATTCGATACTCCGAATCCAAAAATGAAGTCCATTTTAAAATTTCTAAAATTTAAAAAGTGGTTATTACTATTCATAACGGCTAGTTTTAATAATATTTTAATAGCATATCATTGTTTCGTGAAACTCAGTATTACGTACCACACACGCTATCGAGGAAGGTTGCGATTTCGTGTAATGCAAGGCAAGTCAAGGATGCGTGTTGTGCAAGCTCCATTTGGTGTAGCGTACAACACAAGACATTAGTGAAATAAAAAAGAATATTTTTCATAAAATCTCGGGCTGTTACAAAACATCAATGGGGTGAATCTAGAAAACTAAAAAAACATGAAATTTTCAAAAACTATCAATATGAATCATTATAGTGTAGGTCATTGATGTAGTTCCTCGTTGGATGAGTCCCCAAAATGACTCACTGATTCCAGCCACCAATTCCAACTACTAACACCACTAATCAACACCACCTACTAATTCCAACTACTAACTCCACCTACCAATGGAAAATTGGATTTTTGAAAACCCCTTGAAATGAGTAACCATTTCCACTATAATACCTCACAAAATGTATTTTGAAAAAGTAATAGACTAGGGAGGTCTGATCCTTCACATCAGATACCTATCTATCTATTCTCTCCCTTTATAATTAAAAACATCCCTACATAAAATACAGGGTTATAAACAGCCACCCTATGACATTCCTTTCAAGGTTCCCACTTTGCTCGAAACACCGCTACCGAGTAAACAAACCAATTTTCTTCGATAAGGAACCCTATGTTGTTTGAAAGATGTTGTGATACCTCAACATCCAGGAAAACCACCTTCGATATCTACCAAAAAAACAAACCAAAATACACAAAGCATAATTAAAATAGCCACACTATCCTAAACACACAATTCATATAATTCCTCAATCCATGTAATGATAATACCTACTCTAGGTGGAATAGACTCAACAGAAGGAGTTTAACCAAATATCAATTAATTTGTATCAATTAGGGATAATGTCTTCCCATTTATACATTTAATTAATTAATCACACATTAAAAAAAGGATTTAACTCATTTCAAAGAAAAAAATGTTTGAGCATTACATTACTATAGGAGAAAAACAAGGGAAAACCCCGAACAACCCTTGGTACAGGGTATGCACGTGAATCTACCATTCCCAAGTATTCCACCTCATGCCACTGTGACTCTACAACACATTTATAATTGTAGTGTTCCATCCACACAACACCTTCCCCCAATCATCTTGGATCTTTATTGGCCGCTCCACAACATTTGAGTCATCTTTGACATCCAACTCTCCCCAATAAATGAAACTGGAGTCATCAGGGAGATAATGAATAATCTGAGGGAAGTGAAAGGTATATTTGAACTTCTCCAATGATTATGTATGTTACAACTAGTATTACACCTTTCCAACTCCGCCCAAAACTTTTAATGATCCGATGAAACAAGGATAAAGATTTCTCCTTTTGCCAAAACTCCACTACCTATGTCGAGGGGATACCATCAAGAACACATGGTCCATTTCATCTAACTCAAAGGGCCTCATTTAATGGTTTAATATGAATTTTCATAGACCTTTACATCATTAATCCTCTAATTAATATGTTGAACCTTCTTATTCATAATATAAACCATGTCCTAACCAATAACATCTGCCTCCACAACATCTATCCAGCACAAGGGTGAATGGCACAGTCATCCATACAATGATTCAAATAGAGCCATTACAATAGAAGAGTGACACACATTTTTATACTAAAACTCCACCAAGGGAATTATTTGAACCCAAGATACTCTAATTTAAAAAATATATTCCCATTTAATATCTTACAGCATCTTGACTGTTTGCTCAGTGTATCCATACGTTTGAGGTTAGAAAGCAATGTTGAGGCATAACTGAGTGACAATATCAGGCAAAAATCCCCTCTGTAATCATGAGGTATAATATTTATGCTAATATGATATAATTTATCTCATAACTCCATGTAGCTTTAGCACCTCAGCCAAAAAGCTCTTTTCCAAGACATCCACTATGCATAAATCCTAAATCAATAATAACTAAGACGATATTGTCATCCTATACAACACTACCTATATTTAATTGCATCCTCGTTGATCCCTGGATAACCCTATGAAAAAACCAATTGATATGTCACCCCACATCCAGCTAGGGACATAATGGAGCTTCAAAAATATACCAAGAGCATGGTGCTCATCCTTCACCTAGTGGCACACTATGCACTTCGCCACAAATGCTGCCACTACCTGATTCATTATAAGCCACCAAAACTAAATAAAATTTCCCAGGTAAATCGTGGAAACCTCTAGATGTACCACTTAAGGTGATATGTGAAACGAACAAAGAACTTCATCACACATTTACAAGAGAAAGAATATATTTTCATGTAACAAAATTGGATTACGATCATCCTCTGACCATCCCACTAAATCAACACCGCATTCAACGCGATCATGCCTCACCTATGCCTGAAAGTCCCCGAACATAGACACCATTACATTATAAAAGAGAATAGATTTAAAATCATTTGAAATAGAAACCATTTTCCCCTATCCCTTCCTACATCAATGTGTATGGAAGCCAACTCCACCATCACCTTCCAAGCAACCACAAATTCCCAAAATAACCTCCATATATAACATCCTATTGAATGTATCGGCCACAACATTCCCCATCCATGTGGTGTAACGGATCAAGAAATTATAATCATAAAGAAACTCCACCTACATATATTGCCACATATTCATATTGCTTTATGAAATTTTATACCTCATGCTATTGTGATCTATGAAGACCACAAAGAACTCTCGAGTAATATAATGCTAGAAAAAGATCAGTGAGAAAAGGATCTCTAATAGCCTAATACCATGGGTGGTATTATTACATTCTTGGTGATATAAATACTTAGACCCATAAGAGACCACTCTCTGTTGTTAAATGAACGCACATCCAATACCCAAAAAAGAAGAATAAAAAAACACTTCGAATATCACCCCTTCAACATGAAACTAGATAACGGACCAACACCCCGTTCAAATGGTCAAATGAAACCTAGAACTGATCATTACACACAAAATACTTGTCTTTTATTTTCAGAGTTTTCAATAGATCTACAACATGGGAGAAATTAGGGGAAAACACTAATAATACACAGCGATATTGTGAAAACTAATAACCACTGCCTTGTTCTTAAGTGCTTCCTAATAAAAAGTTTCCTTGACAATTTAGGGGTCCACCACTATACCCTACTATGACTAAACATTCCCATGGAAATTTAACTCTCTTATCCATAACATACACTTAGACAACTTATATTATATATGGTGTCATCGAAGATGCACCAAGACAGTCCTGAGATGCTCTATATTCCCCTCCTCTGACATTGTGTAGATTAGGATGTAATCGATGAATATGATGATGAAAGAGTACATGAAACCATGAAGAACGGGGTTTATGACCCCAATGAACATTGCAAGTTCATTTTTAACACCAACCCACATGACTAGGAACTCAAAGATCACATACCATCACCTGTAAGCACTCATTGGGTTTTTACATTCCATCACCCTCATATGTCGATACCCAAACTGTAGATAAACCATAGAGAACCCACATTATCCCACCATCTAGTTGAAGAGATCACTTATAATTGAGAGATGTTAATGGTTCCAGACCATTACCTAATTCAAATTCTAGTAGTCTATGAATAACAATAGAAAACCATCCACCTTTTTCTGAACAAGACTAGAGAACCACATAACGACAAACATGGATAGATAAATCCATTCTTCCTTAGATCACCTTTCTAAATCCTCTACTCCCACAAATCTAAATGTGTCATCAGATAAGAAGAAATAAAAATTAAAGAAAAATCAGGAAGCAAGTATATCCTTAACACAACATCAAGTCAAGGGGGGTAGAGTCGCAACCTCCTCATGGAAGAAATCCATGAAGACCCAATTGACACAAGGATCATACTCTATCTATAATCCAATAATTCCACAAAAAGTGTTTCCAATAAGAGAATAAAGTGATCCATATGCCAAATTCAAATCTGAAAACTCTTGTTTCCAACAGAATCCACTTTCTAGCCATCCAGGTATAAAAACATTAATCTCTTATGAATTCATTCAATATCAAAATGAATAGAGTCAATCAATTTATAAAAAGTATTACATTGTATTGTTTCATTTTTACATGAAAAGATCCTCGTAAGACTGATGTGGCCCCATAATTAGTCTACATCCTTGATATACATCAAATTAGCTGGTCTGACCTCTGGCTAGAATTCTCAACACTAGACTGATGTGGATCCTCTATACTTCTAGTCCCAGATGATGGGCTAGACCAGGTGTAACAATGTAGCATGAAGCACCATATTCAAAAATACACAAGCTAGATTACAAAACATATTTATCATAACTCGAATGATATTTGTCCCCAATGGAACTACTTCATCTGTAGCCTACAACGTACCATTCCCAGATCATCGTCCCCTCTATATACAACTGAATTCTAGACCTTTCTTAATTTGAGGTCCCTTGAGAATACCTTGACGTCATCCTCTACATGCTCTGTCTTCTCAAGGTGGATCTTGAGGCTGCTGCCCCACCTGGTAGAACTTCTTTGTGGCCAACTTTTGTGGAGGTGGGCATTGAACCTACCTCCTCCAAAATACTGAGCTCGAACCTTGGTTGGGAATTGACCAGAATATTTCCATAGAAACCCAATGATAAAACACATAATTATCTAGCCTATAAGATATGCATGAGGACTATAAAGTTGAAAAAAAATTCTGAGCACACCTCCCTACATGTTTGATCATTGATGGACCTTGAACCTGAGACCTATTTATGATAACCTACCCATTCAAAGAACATGAATGAATCGCAACTCACAATATACCTCCTCATGAGTGTATCCTCTACCCTACCTTATCCATCATCTCAACCACCATGAATTTTGTCAAGGTAAATGGTGTAACCAAATACTGGAGGGAATGAATAAGTTCCTCTTATAGGCGTCCCACATGTGAATCCTCAATGAAAAATAGATTTGGATAAAAATAGAATACAATTGAATTTTATCCCCACCTCCCATACTAACATACTCTGCTACTTTAGGGAGAGTAACTCCTACCTCTTCTCAGTGTTCATGGTTAATGAAAGGAATTATTCTCAGAACTCCTCTATATTGAACCAAAGAATGTCATCCTTCTTCGTCTCCCCTAGGTAAATAAAGCACCACTAACTTGTAAATATTCACATATGGCTCACCACAATGGGAAAACATAAATTTTTTAGATCCAGGATCATGCAGAAGGTGATCACAAGCTCATCGAGCCAACTCTCTTTCTCTATTTTCAAAATTCATCCATAAAAATTCACCAGAGTCTTTCACAAGGAAGAACATAACATTTTCTACCATAGGTCATCCATTTCCAGTGGGTTACTCCTCTATCAATGAACTAAGCTGGCCTAATGATCCTCCGCTTCCTGTAATGACTCAGACAATGTTTGGGTTCCATTGCTAAAAGGTAATGAGAGAATTACTACACCATAGTATTATAGAATTATATATAATATTCATTTTAACTGATTTATCTCATTTTTGATATCCATTTCTAATTACCCAATAAACCAAATTCATATAGGAACACAATTATTTATGATCTGTGTACCCTTATAATGTGTTGTTCCATGAAAATGTTGTAGCCTCACTATGTCATTTTGTACAATTCGAGTCGTTGATTCAAAGTATGGGGGGCCTACAATCCTATGTCTTAGCTGGTCTCCCCTGACATATGTCACGCACCAAGTTCACTTAATACTATTAAACAAAAAAAACCATGAATTATTCAATGTTTAATACACGAAAATCCATACTATCTCTCAACCACCTCCCTCTTATACCATTCTTTCACAACCCCCTCCCCAAAAATATGCCTCTCCGGATATGGAAATGAAGGTAGAGAGATAATGAACCCCATGTCTTGCCTCTAATAGGCCACAAGGTGGATACCAACAATAAGGGTTTAGAATATCTTGATATGGGTGGAATTACACTTTTTATAAGAAAACAAGATGGAGATATATGATTGTCCATCTCAAAAAAACCCCATGAAATATATAAATGAAATACTAAAAACCAACCCAGATGAATGTTTTAAAGTAAAACAGCTACAAATATAATGAGAAACTCAAAATTAAACACCAAAAGAACAAATGTATATAGTGATAGAATGACCCCATGTAAGAGCTACTAATGCCTATCATGGTCCATTTTGACCTCTTTGAAACCAAAATTTTGTTTTATTATATAGGCTGAGCACAAGAGTATAATCTCTAGTAAAACTCTAGTCTCTCATACCCAAGTGTGGAATCACACTAATTCCCCTATGAGAAAACAACAGAAACCAACAATACCCATAAAGTATACAAGCCACCCCAACCTCACTAAAGGAATGATCACCAAAAAATATAATTCACGCAATGTAATATAGTGATCATCGATGATAGAGTACCCTACACCAATTTTCCACTGGTGAGTCTCACTCATATTCTAACGAAAAATGTCCAAAAACTCCTACCTCTTCTGAATGTACCACGTCAAAACCTTCCAACACACACCTGGGCCTCACATCTATTCCCAAAACATTGAAATCGATGATAATCACATCTCGTCTGCACATACCATGGCCACAAATCCACACCCAACCCATAGACTCATGAGATAAAAACAATATCACATCCTAAAAAACTCATAAGAAAGAATTACTCATCTAATTTGGAAGACACCTAAAAACCACATATCATCTCATCCAGAAAAAATCAAAGAAAGAAACTCATATTCACACTCTAAGGACTCACAAACTACTACCTGGATGAAGAATCTCAGGATATCACAACCTATATGGGGGATCAGTGAAGAGAGGTTGTCCAGCCATCCATCCTCCCACCAGAATGGTTGAGAAACACTCCCACCCATGATAATGGGGTTTTTTGGCAATAGTACTCAACAAGGTTGGGGTGCATATAGAAAACATAAGTAAACTATATTTATGTATATGTAGTATCATAAACTCATTCCCAACCTATGGGTTCTCAATTAAAACATCAACCACCTTAGGATGCTTCAAATTCTAGTAATGCCTCTAAATACTTTTATTAACACTGAAAATAGTAACTTTAAATGTAGATAAATGATATCCATTCACAAAAATTCACAACTCAAACATATCCCCAACAATATCATTTAACCAACCATCTTTCGTTATTATGTAATCCAATTATTCATTCAATTAATATTCAATAAACTACCTACCACAACACAAAACAAGCCACAACCAATAAATAATTAAGTAGAAAAAGAACTATAGTAAATCAACCCACTTCATGAATTTACTAAATTCAACACCCATGCAATGCACTTCAATCATAATTATGAAAATTCATTCCACCCTACCCTTCCACTAAATAAGAAAACCCCCAACATACTTCCAAAACCTGTAATAAATCTCATCAAAATGAACCCAAAATCCCTTTTATAAGAACCCCAAATCCATCACACCCAATGACATCAACATACCCCAACCCAAAACTATAGCCCTGCTACTCAAACACTACCCATCTATTCAAAAAATAGTCAATATCTCACATTGATATTTCATCACACCATCCATACAACCCCACTTCATAGAGCATGACCCACAACCCAATAACATAACTATTTAGAACAATCTCACTCCAAGAACACCACCATATTGATGAAGGAAAAACATATTCATATATAACAGGGAATTCCTTATTCAATTTTCTCTTATTATTTCATATTTTATAATAGAAATAGTTTGATCCTAGGGAATCCATGTTTTAGCAGAGTGTACGTGGTTTATAGAATTAATATATATAATACAATTCAATAGATTACCAAGAACAAGAATTCAAAAACCAATAAAATTGAAAACACAAATACCACCAATGAACCAGATTTGTGGAAGATATATTTCCCAAACATATCACAATATAAATTGATAAAAATGTAAAAGACAAGTCACATTCCCTATAAACAATTGTTTATATTTAAACCAATTCAATTATATTTAAAAATTTGGTATTATATTATCCTCACAAGGGAGATATTAATACACCCACCGCTCATGATACTCAAATTAAAATAGATGAAGTGATCCCTACCTGAAAGAAAATATGATGGATAACATATCCTAGAACAAAAACAAGGTTTGTGACATTAATAAGAGGAACCTCTAAGAAGATATGATCCAAGGGTGAAAAACAGACACGTGGATCCTCACAGAAGAAAGGTTCTGGAGTGATTAATTGAAAGAGTAAAGAGAAAACTCAAAAGGGAGAATGTTATCATCATGATAAATTCTATATCCTATATTAATGTAGGAATGATATTAAAATTTATTAATGTATAATAAAAATAAATACTACTCATTTTGATTAACCTAAAGCCTCACATGTGTTAAGAAATTAATGATATATTTTACATCCTTTGAAATATCCACCAAAACACTAAAATATTTTTTAAAATAATTTTACAACAAACAAAATGTAAAATGGCTGAATATGGAAAACAATAAAAAAGTAGAAATACTGGAAAACCTGAAAGATGAATCACTATAGGGTGAGTCACTGACACGAGTCACTAATAGATATGTCACTGATGCATGATTCACAAACGCGAGTCACCGATTCAACTCACTGGCCCCACCTACTAACTCAACCTACCAATTCCTCATACAGACAGCACCAATCAACACCACCTACTAATTGATAAATCACCATCATGACAGGCTACTAGCGATCCGTCATTGCATGTCACTGACTCGACTCACCGATGCCACTCATTAGTGCCACCTATTAATGCCACCTACTGATTCCACCTATCAATAGCATATACCGAATTCTCTTTGTGATTGAAAACTAAATATTTTAGAAAAATATTTAAATTAGTAACCATTGCATCCATAATTCCCTAAACACATGATTTTAACAATGTAATGAATCGAGGAGGCAGAGGGCATTATTTAAATAAAAAATAATATCTTTTTAAATTGAATAGAAATATTATGTGTCTCGTTATTCTTATAATTATTTAAAATTAATATATAAAAATCTAATTAATATCATATATTATCATCTTGTGTATATTATAATCATATTAAGAAAATAATATAGTAATTAATTTATCATGAAATATTCATGTTTTGGTGGTTTAGACCACCCACTTGGAGAACAATATGTGTTTATACCATTTATGAATATGGGAAATTAATTTATTTTATTTTATAAAATAACAAATTAAATAATTTTTTTTTTCGTTTGTAATAGAAATATGATATGTTAGCTCATTATTTATGAAAAAAATCTATATTCTCTAAGAATTACTAAAACAAGATCAAATTTTATTCATTATTATTAATATTAGTCAACACTATAATATAAAAAAACTATAATATTATAATATTTCATAAGGAAAAATTTTATATTCATTTAATTTTCTATTAATGTTGAACATGGGGATAATAATGAAGAAAAACACTGAAAAATTTAATGTTTTTCTAAATGATCTTGGTTTCTTCCACCTAATAAAATAATAATAATAATAAATAATATTATTGAATATAAAAATATTAAATCAATCATATAAATAATTTTTATATGAAATATTTATAATTTATTTATTTGGGTTTTTTTTATTTTTATACAGGATCTTAGAGTGAATTCGACTAATTAGGGAGATAAGGTAAAGTTTTACTTGTCTAATTTCAACTCCATATGAGATTCTAGTTATTGTGAGACATAAATACTTTTATATTGCGTTATAAATAAAAGAAATTATATATATATATATGAAAATATATTCATTTATATGATTTAGTAATTTTCATTTCATTTTTTACCTATCGTTCTCATTTGATTACAGCATTACAAATTCAATATGTTTTTCATGGGATGAATTTTTGATTCGTTGGGTCATTGACATTTTTACATGAATATAAAATTCAATACATCAATAATAATATCATTAATGTATTTTATTTTTATTTTATTTTATATCTATGTCTATTAATTCTAATCATCTATAATACTAACACTAGAAAAACAATTTTCATAATAAAGCTACAATTTTGTTAACAATAACTCACATTATTACTAATAAACATTATCCAACATATGAATAATTACATTAATATAAAATATCTACTAAATATTTAAAAAATATAATATGTATAATATTATATGATTCATAAAAATATATTAAACAATTCTACAAGGAAAATATCATTCTCTTTTTATAATTTTTGTTTTCAGAAAATTTTATTTCATAATTTATTTAAAAAATTTATTTTCCATCATTTGGATATTACATGTTTTATCTTTTACTCATTATATCATGATTATATTTATTTAATTTAATAATTTTTATATCTGTCTAATTATAATAATATTTCAAAAAGTAACATATTACACACCAACAAAAAAATTTAAATGTAATTTATAATTTATCATTTATAATAGTGTTTTAATTGGTTTTATGAATCCTTTTGTATGGTAAATTATGTTTATCCACCATGTATTATCATTCATGAAGTGATAAGATGAGAACAATATGTTTTTTATTATGATATGAATCACATTGGAATATGATATTCACCATATCCTTTGAATTCTTCTGTTCTTGTTATGTGATTTTTTTAATGTTTCTACTAACCCTTTCTATTTCATTGGGTTTTTCATGATATAACAAATTTATTTCATCTTGTGGAAAACTTATGTATAGATGATTAATGAGTGGGTCCTAGTATTTTATAATGAAATTTATTAAAAAAATCATAAATCAAGACACTTGGATATTGAGGTATAGTTATTTTAATGATGTATGAGCTTTTTTTGGGCTCACGAAAAAAAATAGAGGTTTTTCATAACAAAATGGAATTTAAATTTTTATTATATAAAACTAGATGTTTGGGAATTTTGTGTGTTCACATCATGAAAAATGAAATATTGGTTTAACAACATAAATCATGGTAATTTTATCAGTTCATAACATAAATAATTGAAATTATTTTTGATTAGAAATTTATATTTTCACCAAGATTATTTCAGTTCCAGTGTTTTTATTATATTTTTCAAGGTAATAATACATTTTCATGTGATATTTCTTATAATATATTCTAAAAAAACATATTTATTGAATAATGTTTACATATTATTTTCTATAATGTCATTTTGATAAAAAATATACATTTTTCTATGATTTTCGATCCATGTTTTTTATATCACACAGTTTATCTGATTCAAGAATATACCAATATGATAATCTGATGTTTACTTATATTATTTTTATCACTAATTAATATGATTACCCACACCGAGATTCAAAGTTCACTCCCTTTTTGTATATATATACCAGGTTCTGATGATAAAATAAGTATGCAATAAATATATTTTTTCTTATCTTGTTCATTTTTCGTTGATTTTGAAGAATATTTACATATTGATTAATTTATATTCATGTTGATGACCTATCTATCACTTACTAGGGAATTAATTCTGTTATTAATAATTTTCCTTGATTTTTTATAATTATAAACAGAAAATTTCTTCAGAATTTAATTTAAAGAAATATATTCATTATTTCATGTTATTTAAATGGTTATATATATATATATATATATATATATATATTTATATGATAAATCATTATATTACATGATAGATTATGATTCTATCTATTGAGGATATTGTTTGAGTGAGAAATGCCATCATGTCTGATATGTAATTGTTGACCAAAATTTTAGTGGATAGAAAATCATTTTCCTTTGGTTTGGTAATATTGAATATTTTGGGGAATTTGATATTAATGAATTATTTAACTATTTAAGGATATGTATAATGCAAAAATATATGTATTGGATAACATGTTGGTGATTTGGTAATGTATTGATGGTGTCGTTCTCATAAAAATTAAATATCTATCAATATATAAGAAGGTGAATACAGATATGTAATTGAATAACAAAGGCATAATATCCATGGAAATGGGTAGTTGAGAATTAACTTTATTATAAGTAATGTGTGTTTTATGTGGGTTAATGAATACAAATATATCAATACATTCTTGAATGATATTATTTGTTTTGTAAAATTCTCTTTATTTACTTTCATTAGGAATTCATTTCACAATTATATTATAGGATTTTGATAATTTGTATTTGTGACTGGAACATAATGTAACCTATATAGAACCATGTTATTAATAGGATAAACCAATTGTGTCCTTATTAAAATGAAATTCTAAAATATTGAAATTAATGTTCTAGTAGAGCATATAAACTTGTACTAAGATTTAATATTCACATGATCATTGGTTTTGATTTTGTTTTATATTATATAAATAACGTTTTTAGTATATTTTTGAATTATAATGAAAATAATAATACTACGAATTTTATTTTTGAAAATCCCACTTTTATTTATATCTGAATGATGGATAATTCGTAAATAATTTAATATATTAGTTTTTTATATGATAGAAAACATGGATTTTCAATATCTTAAAATGTTATTTTAGTTGATAAATTAACATAAATTATATACTTATATGCTTACCAATTATCCTTAGTGATTGATATTTATTAGCACCATCTAGGTATATAAAAAATTTTATGTTGATTATGTGGAATATATAAGGGTTTTTTATTGAGGTTTTTGGTGTTATGTAATCAAATCGTAAATGGTATTGATAAAAATGAAAATTCATTTTTCCTAAGATTATATTCACAACATTAAATATTCGAGAACATATGATTGAATATGAATAAAAATGATGTTTAATATATGATTGAAACATACTTATTTATGATTTTATTTAGTTTTATAAAATTGGGATAGCTTTTATTGATTTCATTTTAATTAATTATTAATTTCATTAGAATATTGAACATAATATTTTTTTAGAATTTTATCCCATTTTTGTGATCACGATAATTAAACACTAGTGTTTTATTTTATAAAGCAGTTGTCAATGGTAGGAATTAATTTTTGATGGAATTTGTGATTTAGGATTGGTTTGATTTCATGATTATTCCAATTATTTTCAACAGTGTATCTAATAGAGAATATATGGTTTTATTATATACATTAAATATTTTATTATTTTAATAGTGGTCAACATTGTTTAAAGAAAAAAATTAATCTAATATAGATAATTAATATAGGGAAGATATCATATTTGGTGTAATATCATAAATTCTGAATATATTGAGAATAATGTCACCAAAATCCATGAGTTAATGATAAATTAAATTGAGAGTACAAAATTAATTTATGGGGGTGGAATGTAATGTGCAGAGATTTAAGAGCATTTAAATTAACATTATATTCTACATTTTGTGCCGCACACAGTTATGAACTATCACATTTTTTTGTTTATTATTTCAGGTAACATTTATCATTTTTAGTATTACTTTAATATTTAACTATTTATAATTTTTTTAGAAATAATTTTATTATAGAAGAAGTTTAAGAAGTAATTTTTTAAATAAATATTGTTTGAGTGCATTTTTTTAATTTAATTTATATTATTAAATATAAAACGTTTTTAATTTGAATAAAATAATTTTTAAATTTATAGTGTTAATATAATCATAGAGAAAATTTTATGAATTTTTGTAAAATTATTTTTTTGGGGAATCTTATTAAAAAAAATTTAAATTTTTATTACATTATTACTATATTAGTATGGATTGTAAATCCATCAATCAATTTTTTATGTCCAAAGAAAAATTTTATAATAATATTTATAATTTCTAAAAAATTGAATTTAATTTAAAAACCCATATTTAACATTAATTAATTTATGTTTTATTTGTCAAAAGAAAATACACATTAATATATTATATATTTATTATTTAATGAAATAATAATTTTTTAAAATTTAATCATATTATATTGACTTAAAATTTTAATTCCATTATTACATTTTCTATAATAAGGGCCATTAATGTTTTTTACATAAATATTTCATTATAGAGCTAAAATATTATCTTCATGATAAAAATAATAATTTTATAAATTCGTAAAATAAGAGGGAAAATTCTCAAAAATCATACTCCTAAAAAACATTCATTCTTTAAATCCTTTTATACTGATTTATTAGACTTTAAATAATGAATAAGAGGGAAATAAGGACCCCAACTATCGTTTATTCATACATGTGTTTCCACTTGATGAAATACATTAATCATATCATGAAGAACATTCATCTCCTCACTGTCGCTCATAGAAAATACTCATTTATATTGGAAAAACATCTTCGGAACCATATCATATACAATACCCTTTTATGTATTTTTGACCATGTACATGTAAAAAACTATAAATTTATATCATGTATGAATATAGAAATTTAATTTACTTCAATATTTGATATTAATAATTAAAAATGATATTTTTAGTTTCAAAACAAGAATTTAATAAATTAACTATTTATTTAAGATAACACAATTCGTTATCTAAGAATCAGGGAAACAATATCATCATCAAATTCATCATTAATGATGGTATCCAAAACACTAAAATTATGAAACTATAAATTTATAATTCTTAAAAATTAATAATTTCAGTAAAATCTATTTTATAATGGAAATATTAACATAGGGATAATAGTGAAAAAAAACTAGTATAATGATTATAGTTAAAAATGATAATGATTACAGAGAGATGATATTGAAAATGTATATTAAACTAATGAATACACATTAATCTAACAATATTTAATTAATAAAATAATTTCGGGTCAATGGGAAATATTTTAATAATAGGTTATTAAGGGTTTTATGTTTTTATAGGAGTGATTACTGTCAATTCATCTAGGGGTAAAATATAGAGGTTTTTTTTCACATTTTCAACACCAAATGATATTTTTAATATGAATCACCATAAATAAATTTATATGGTATATTCATTTGAAAATTTCATTCAAACCATAAAATATCTTATATTTCTTGTTTTATTAATTTCCATTTCATGACCTTCTAATTATTCCCATTTGAATCATTCATTACCAATTTTGTAAGTGTTTCATCGTCGCCATTTTAAATTCAAATGGTCATTTAATTTCATAAATGAATATAACCATAATTATTTCATTCATCCAACCATTAAACTATATGATTTTTATTTTCATTACTATCCAAATAAATTACTTTTTAAAATATTTAAACGCATATTTCATAAATATAGTTTACATAATAAAACTATAATATTAGAAATTAAACTCTCATTCATTACAATGATTTTTTTTATCCATTTACCCAATTTTAATCCTACCAATTTTCTCCTATATTTAATGAAAAGTTAGTATGGATTATTTTTACTTATTCATAAAATTATATATATCCTTATTTAATGGGATATTTCATAAACTTTTTATGATTTTTGTTTTCAAATAAATGTATTTCATAATATTATAAAAAAGTGGTTATCAATCATTTCAAAATCTATTTTTTTAACATCAATGATACATTTTTTTACATATACCTAATTAAATTTTTATATTTTTATATAATTATAATAAATTACTAAAACAAATTTTTATTCCCATTATCTAATTTTTTTGAATATTAATTTTTTACATTATAATTTTAAAAAATATTGTAAAAGGTTTACAAAACATTTTGTAAGATCTTTTATATTTCCTTATAATTATTAATATTCATAATGTGATGGATTGGTCACTCTCTATATGTTATTATTATATTATGCCTTTTGGAAAATTATATATATAATATCCAATGATTTATTTAGTTTTTTAAGGAGTTGTTATTGAGTGTTTTAATTATCTCATACATTTTCTTGGGTTCATAATGATACGATGAATGTATTTCATCAAGTGGAAATACATGTATGGATAAATGATGGTTGGGGTATTAATTTCCACCTTATTCATTACATAAAGGCTAATAAATCAGGATAAAACGATTTAAGGAATGAATATTTTTTTAACAATATGATGATTGAGAATTTTGTTTTTTAATAACATGAAGCATTGGTTGTTTGTTCAAAACACAAAAATGTACATTTTTTTGTTCCAAACATGAAGAGTGGAAATTTTGAGGGTTCACTACTTTAAACATGAGAGTTGTTTTTCAGAACATAAATCATGATCATATTATCAATTAAATACATGTATAATGTAGAATAACTTAGTTAAAAAAATTTAACTTCAGTACTATTATATTTGTTCATGTTTTTTTATGAAATTATTTAATGGAATATAACACATACAAGGTATACTCCCTTGAATAATTTGTAATGGAACAAGTTTGTTTAATTATGTTTCTATTTTATTTTGATTCTGGTATTATAATTCTCTTATCCGTATTCTTTGACTTGTGTTCCATGATTTGTTGAGAATATAATTATTATTTAGTAGGATTATACCCTTATGATAATCATATGTTTGATTATACTTCTTGACCAATAATGGTTACGTTTACCCTTACCATGAATCTATGCTCAAACCCCTCTCATGTTCCATCACCTAGGTTATTTTGGTTTGAATATTATTTAATTTTGATAAGATCTTCTTATGTGGTGAAATTATAAGAGATAATGAAGACAAGTTATGTATTGAAAAGGTTATCCTATATTAGAAACAATTAACCATTACATAATAGGATGCAGTAAATGTTAGTTAATTTTGAATACTAAATGTACAAAAATTTAAACCTAAAAGGTATTGGGAATTTATATTAATTAAATATTTGTTTTATATGATGAAATCTTAATGGTCATTTATACGGATGTCATTTGATGTGTGATTGATAAAGTGTGGAATTTATTTTTAAATAACTCAAACCTGGGTGTTTTATCTCAATAGTTATCTAGTAGTTATAGAATACATGATATGGTGACTTTGTTAAATGCTATTAGGATTGAATAATTTATTTTTTTGGAAAATAAAATAATGGGGATTGTAAAATGGAATATAATTACTAAATTGTATGGACATGGATGATAATGAAAACAACCCTTTGTAGAAAATTGGTATTTATTGAATGTGGGAAGATTGTAACTCGATATGTTGTTGGTTAGTAAATATTTTCAGAAAATGGGAATTATAAAAGAGATGTGTGGTTGTGTTCTTATTATATGGGATTCGATGGCTAGTTATTTGTATGGTAGTGATGTTGAATCCTGATTTTAGTAATGTTGTGGTTGTGTAAATTTTGTGGTATTTGTTGTATGAGCCCATGTATTTAGCATGAAATTTAGTCTATGAAGTTTTATTAATCAGATTATTTACATAATATTTAATCCAGATTCATGTGATCTCTTTATATCCATAGGTTTCATGTTTCAGGTATCTTCCCCAAACATTCAATTTAATGTCAATTGGTGGTCATCTTCCACATCTTCCTGACTATCATCATGGTGAGGTTGTTAGGTATATGAAATGATAGATTAAAATGATTTGAAATAAATGATATTATTTATGATTGGATTATATAATTTTTTGTTCCATTTTAGTATGTTATGGTGACATTATGTGGATGATTTCCTTCATGTACAAGTAATGCTACTATTATAGTTCAATGGATGTGGTTATGTAATAATGATAATGTAAAAGGATGTGGTCAGTTGTATTATTGGGATAAGCGTGTGATGAATCTATTGGAATGGTTTGAGATATTGGGATTCATCGTTATGATAAGGTGTTTTCAATTAAGGGGTAATTGAGAAATTAGTGATGAGTGTTCTAGGATAGTTGGTATTTTTACAAGACAGTATAAAATAATGGTGTAAGTGGCTGAGGGGAACCCATATTATATTTGTTAGATGACATATTATTTCCCATGGATGATTTATATAGTTAGAGTTACATGGTGTGGCCGGTATTGAAGGATGAAAAATTTACATTCGTTGTAATTTGGATTATTTCACTACAATATTAATATGTTCTTTCTTGATGAGCAATAGAGACCTCATGTAAGATCATTTAGATTCTACATGTTATCACGTCACATGTATTTATAAATTATATTTTAGTATTCTATGAGGAGTTTGGGGACTATTTTGGACATTATAATCATGCATATTAAAACTATTATAGAGTCACACACATAGTAATTTTGTTTTTTTTCATATTGATGATTTTTTGTGTCTTTATACATTCATTATGGTACAATTTGTGTCCTCTAATTGTATATTATACAATGGTTTTTTTTGGGTTGGATCTCTTATCTCAAAATGGTATATTAATTTTTTTTTATTAAAATACCTTCCAATTGGGTGACTTTACACCATATATGTAGTTTTCAAACCTAGGGAATTCTGAAAGTGTTAATAAGGTACCATTACCTATCTTCATTAATTTTCGTCCTTATAGGAGTACCTTTTTAGATAGTGGGTAATGAATATTATTTTAAAAATTAAGTAAAAGAAAAATGTGATCCATTTTAAAAAACATTTAAATACAATACTTTAAATAATTTTTGATAGATTCAAATCTAATTAAAATGAATTCTTTATAAAATTTATATATAGTTAAAATCATCAACTATTTAAAAATAACTCTATGGAAGATAAATAATCTTAACTATAAATAGGAATAACTGTTAGATTATCATAAAATCATTCATGATCATTTTAAGATCAAAATATATTAAAAGGAAATTGTCACATGAAAACCCAAGACATAAACATTGGATAGAATAATTGATGGGGATTATGAGATAAAAAGCATATTATTTTCCAAAAAAATTAAAATATGGACAACCATGAAAGAAATGAAAATGCGGCATAAAACGTAACAAAATATATTTAAATTCCTCAAAAAAAATCCTAATATCATCATTAAAAATTTAAAATTTATTGTAAAAATATAAAATAAAAATATTGTTAGTTTTCATAGAATATATAATTTCAAAAAATTTCCCATTTACACATATATGAATTATTGTTCATTTAAAAAATATTCACATTGTTAACTATTTAATTTTCCATATATTTTTTGAAATGGTAGTTTTTTTCATGTAACACTGTCATTGGTTCAACATCTCTATAATTTTATTGATTTCATTTTTATAATATATATTCATTGAATTAACATTTAGAAAATTTTATATAGATTGTTGATGAATAATAAATTTCATCACTTCCTGGAGATGTTTTTCTATATGTACCCACGAGTGGTTCTTCCCTTTCCTATGGATTAAAATATTTATTTTTAAATAATAAAAATTATTTCCGTATTATTATAATATAATACATATCATATATATTAAAAAAATATATATTATTACTGCCACCCAGGTGAACCAGAAATGAAAATCGTCTCGCATTGCATCATAGAGGTGGTAGTCTACATCTACAAAAGGGTGACATTATATATGCCCTATGGATAAAAGTGTTAGTAGATAGATAATATTTTAGATTGAAAAATCGTAATTATGTTATGGATAAAATATTTATTAATTAAATCAATATACATAACCATCCATGGGAGAAAATGGTTAAAAATAAAATATATCTCCATTTCGTGATGAAAGTCCATATCTACAGTATTTTAAATTTTTTTTTTCATTGGATATATATGACCTCAAAAAATAGTTTATGATTTACCAAAAAATATTTAACTATATTATTTATATATATTTCATTATGTTAATATTATAATATCATATTTTATAGATGTTAAGGATGAAAAAACTCTGAATGTATCAGTTTTAAATATTACATCATCTTTAGGAATCTTCCTTTACCTTACACTCCTATCCTTATTAATATATAATTATAGTGAAAAATGAAATCTAAAATGTGGGAAGGGTTGTTTTTAGTGGGTTATGGAAGGTCTTGGAAAAAATAAAATGATCTTATGGTTATATGAGAATAGGAGGTTTCCATTTCTATGCTTGGTGGGTGGAAAACATTAATATTATTGAAACCATATTATGTATGTCATAAATTTATCAAATTAATGTGGAAAAAAATTATAATTAACTATATGTTATGTATGTTGTGGTCAAAATAAAATAATATATATAGTTTTATAATAAATTTTTTGTTTTATTTCAAACCATATATAATAGGATAACACCATATTTAAACATTCTAACCCATACCTAGGCAATAAGGTATTTATGATATTTTAAGTTCATTATGGTAGAAAAAAATTTCAAATTATTTTATACCAATAATAGTTATGATTAAAAAATTGATTCCATTTTAAAATATTTATTTTCAATATTTTTTTAAAACTAGTTCTCATATAATGTCATAGAAATCAATTTTTTACAAAAATAAATTTTAAGTAAAAAACATTTATTCATATTTAGGAAAATTTTTCATGACATGTAGAGAGTTAAATGAAATATTATTATTATTATTATTATTATTATATAAATTATATTTATTATATCAATTCCAAAAAATCATAGACTTAATGGAAAACATTATTAAATTTAAATATTCAAAATTAGTATTCGATTCGTATTAAATATCACATATGTTTCAAAAGGTGGTGCATAATTTCCAAATTAAAAGTAATATTTTCAAATACATTATTTTTCTCAATAGTTATATATTGAGTTGAGATAATTTCTATACATTTTCTTCATTAATTTGTTAATATTATGTACATTATTAAATTTATGGTATTCTCAAAAAGGGTATTTTTTTATAATTCACTAAAAAATTAACATATTTTGAACAATCTAAAAAATTCAATTTATGATAACTTTTTACATGTTGAATTCTAGATAATTTTTCATGTTTTTAGAAAAATGTTCCTCAATATTTGGATTTATCCTTGAGATAAACATATGTAGCATATAATAATAAAATACTTTAATAAAAAAAATTGTTCAATAAATATTTAATGTAATATATTTTGAAAATAATTTTACTAATTTTGATTCCATTAATTTGGTCCTACAATTTTTTGTGATAAATTATAAAAACGAATTATTAAATTTTATTCACTATTATATACACCAAAATTTATTGAACACATCAATTTGTTTAGTGATATATATATATATATATATATTTATATTCAAGGAAATTATGATGTTGCACATATAAATTATGGATATTCATACTTATGATGAAGAGGAATTAATGATATTCAATATAGTTTAAAGATGTTATTTTAATTTCATAGATATATTTGTATGGAAATTTTGTTAAATTTTTAAATTAATTTTTAAATAATTTTGAGTTAACTTTTAGGAGATTTTTATTAATATATATTATAGATATGTTATAAAATTTATAGTTTATATATATAAATCATAAGGGATATTTTTTTGATAGTATATATGATTATTTAAATTGAAATTTTAGACACCAATGAGATAATAAAATTGAAATGATTAACTATAACCAAGTGAAAAATTAAATAGAATATGATTTTGTACATATTAAATTCCAATATTTATTTGAACGTACATTGTTATATTTTTTACTGAACTTAATTTTTTATATTTTTTTGTTACAATAAAAGAAGGAAATATGATTGTTATTAATCTTGTATCCCTAAATAGTTTTCCAAATATAATTTTTTATTATGTTTTCATAATGAAGTATGTTTCATCCTAATATTATTATATTAAAAGATAAATATACCAGTATTAAAATATTTGATAACATCATTAATTGGTATCCATGAATGGAAACAAAATTAGTTTTACAATATATTTATTTGTTAATTGGACATTAATATTATCTATTTTTAATTCAACAATTATGTTAATAAGGTTGATTTTATTAATACACATTCATATAATGTGGATTGAATGTTTCTTATATATAGATTATTCCATTGAATCTGATGGTATTTTTTTTAATAAAATAGTTTAATTTTTTAATTATAATGCTTTAAACCAAATTATATTTAAATAACTAAATCATATCAATTTTATATTGATAATGGGGTTAGTGTCCATAAATTTTATTGAACTATTAATAGGTATTATAAACCCCTTATAACATTAAATGTTCCATTAATGATTGTTCAACAAATATATCATTCCTATGATTATATATATGCCTCTTTAAAGGGTATATCGAATTAATAATTTATCATAAAAAATAAATTTTGTGACTTATATTATTTTGATTATAATGATTATACATCAATAATAATATTCAATGTTGAAATTTATAATACATATAAGTAAAAGAATACATTATTTTGATAAATAAATTAATGATGACACATTTATATTTAGTGTTCATAGTGAATATATAGGAAATGAAATTTTCATCTTACTTGATTATAAAATTATACAACATTATAAAAATAAAATCAATGTTAATATTGATAATAATTAATCTAATCATAATAATAGCAATGATAACAATGAAATGGAGTGTCATGATAGAGTAAAAAATAAAAAATTATTAAATATCAGTTAGTTTTTATTAGAATTATTATAGTTTGTTTAATTATTATATTTTATAATAATAATGATACTATTTATAATATATTTTTTTAAATATTTATTTTAATAAGGATATTTTAAAAAAAATCAGAACCGTTTTCATCTTTTAGGATACACTATTACATAATTTCAATAAGATCATTAATTTAACTACAATGTTTGATGTGGTTATACTCAAATCCATTACCATATATCCACATTGTATGTTTAATATCCCCAGCTCAATCAATATGAATGGCGAAGTGATAGGTCCCCACATATATTTATTTGAACCTCCTCACACACCAATGTTTTGTTACTAGTGTCATGATTCTGGCATTGAATACAGCAAGAAAATACCCCTTTTACCTTCCAAAATAATTACTAATATATAACTAAAACATCCATAATAAAAATTAAATTAAAGAGTAATTATTGTTATTATAATAAAATTAGTAACATAAAAAATAAAATTCACCTATTAAATAAGATATTTAACTCTTACATTTGATGTTGTAATACATCCTAACAGAGATAGACCTAATGGATTATCAAACCTAATGCATGTAAAGATTTAAAATAAATTCAAGGAAAAACATGTCCAATTACATATGTAAAGTATATCATCTAACAAAAATAATAATCTAGATCCTTAGACTATTCTACCAGCACTAGGTAAAACACTAAATCCCTTAATCCCATAAAAATAATATCATTTCCAATAATGTGCATTAAAAAGTGTTAAACAAAAAACATAGTAGGGATCCAAAAAATGGTTTACCAAGACATATTGAATATAAATGAATTCATTCACAATATGATATATCACCAAAAAAATATACGCTTTATATAACAGAGGTTTAGTTTGAGAATCCCAAATGAATGACCATTCCTATATTGGCCAGTATGTTAATGGACTAGGTATACCAATGATCAGACCACTACCATTAGATGACAATGAAAATAACTGTAATAATAATTAAATATTTTAATGTAGTATATATATAATTTAAATGTTTAGATATAATTGGTGATCTCCTCTCATTAAATAATAATCTAAAAGATTTTCAATAATAATACCCATTGGATACCTCTTGGAGAATGTGAGGATGTACTATCAAAACCCCAAGACCTCCTCCAACGTGACAAGGGATATAGAGAAGTTCCAAGAAAGCATAATATTTAATGGGAAAACATTTTCTACTATACATATAAACACACACACCCAACAATATCCATGAAATAGTATAGGGTATTAATTATAATGGACATCATTAAATGTAGTAAATCGGTCATGAAATACCTATGTGGACTACATTAGAGTATGATATAATTCAACAAAATTAATATGGGGTAAAATAAAAGATCAACTAGAAATGAAATCCCAATATGATTTAAACTAAATGTAATTAATTCTAAGAGAGCTGAGCATTGCATCTCTAAAAAAATACAATATATATCTTATTCACCATATCATCACTATGATCTATCGATGTAAATTTCAAAGGTTATGTAATCTCCGTAAAAAACAATATTTGTAGAATAATACCATGTAGTGGTCACTATATAAATAACTAGTATGATTCCATGAACACCACAAAATTAGAAATATATATATATATATATATAAAATAGAAGTATTTAAGTAAACCTAATTAATAGGTTTGTGAAACCAAATATATATATATATATATATGATCATAATTAATCCCTAAGATGAGTGAAAGTTGATATGCATCTAATAACCGAGATCATGATGATGAGTCTTCTAGTAGCTTCAAAGGACTACCAACGATGGAAAACAACTCGTCTTTCTATCTTATTGATTCATGATTGGAGAACATACCTCGGTTTTAATGTAAAACATAAGGGTGTATTAATCTCTGACTAATGAAATTCTATTGAATTTGATAGGGGTTTACACATAGTTGATGGATAGAAGAACTACACACTAGTGTGTTTGGTGAGTTATATATATTAAATGAATATAATACCAATGAATTATTACATCTTGGAAATGCCAGTCAGTAGGTGGATTAAGGACCAAAAATCATGTGTGTCATGGTATTCCCATCATTGTATAAAGTACCAATTCTCTAATGAATTTGGGGATCCACTAGTGGATGATTACAGATTACGGACACCCTAGTTAATCAATTGGATGGAACTTAGTGTATATAAGACCTACACCCTAATAGGTATGAGAGATTCCACTCAGTGGGAAAAGGACATATGGACTAGTACAATTATGAGTTGTACTCAACCTATTTAAAGAGTATTTTCATACCTCAACCACTTATGGTATGGTGGTTTCCATCCCCTAACTCTCACATTGACAGTCCTTGTTGGTCATTGCATTCTCTTAGAGTCACCTAAAGAAGCATCATACTCAGAGTGTTTTACTTCATATCTCAAAATACACAATCAATGATACAATAAGGATATATGGGTAGATTTTATCTGGATGAGATATTATCATGAATTAATAATTGTTCAAATTAATGATATATGCGAGGAATAACATATAGTTGAAATTACATGGCGTTAATGGGGCCCACCAGATGTGTAGTCCTACATTACATCATAACCATGTGCTTGTGTGAACACATCATGAGACCCATGTCACCATACAACATATGAATGGGGTATAAATGATGTGTATCTTCGACATTGTACCTTTCCATGTTCTAATGGTTGTGAATGTCTTTTTTAGGACATGATAGTGTTCTTATCTTTGTACCAATCCATTACTGAGTACTGGTCCATTCCAGTACACCTTTGAAGTAGATGGTGTGTCCTCCTACATGGGTTATGAGGTATTTTCCATCTACAACATTTATTTGAAACTTCACTGGGTCCCATTGTTTGTGGGCCAAATTACATGTCCTGTGATCATTATCTTTCTGGAAGCCCATGCACTGTATCTGGGGAAACTACATAGAAAGTTTTCATTAACATTTATCAATGTATTTTGTTTTATTAGTAACAAAATTTATCAACATGGTTCTATAGAAAAATCATATCTTCGTTTATTTTATCCCATCGACCACTCAATATCCCATGAAATTGAAGGTAACAAATTAGTAAGTTGAGTTTTTATCATTCGTTGCCAAGAAATTAAAATCCATATAAAGGTGCAATGCATATTGCACTGCTCAATGTGACTCCCCTCACCTAACATCACTCCTACATAACCTATATTTACAACAGTATAACCCATATCTTTAACCTATTTTGATCTATCAACAAAACATCATCTAGATCATCCTTTTCCATCCCACACTGAATACGGGGTCCTATCACGCCTAAAACCACCACCGAAATTTCAAACTATAACCCCATGGGAAAATTGTGTAGAATGTGAATAATAGTTATAATTAATGAATAATAATGATGTGAATACATCACAATAAATTTTTTTAGTACAATTATCTCTTAACATAGATACCATGGATAATTTAAAATAATGGAAATCATAATTCATTTAAAATAAATATATTTTTGAAATAGAAAAATGTGTTGAATTTATAATTCATATCAAATGATGATAAATAAACCTCCATGATTTGTATATTAATTAAATTGGATAAATTAATAATTCATAATCCCTACATCCCTTAAAGATCAATTTTTGGTGAATAATGCATTTTTCTAGTGATTGAGATGACTTGATGCATTCATTGCATCTCAATCTACCTCGATCTAAAAATTATTCATCATCTGATACAGATCTGAAAAGGAATAAATCCATACTCCTACTCAGATAAATTATTATTTTTATATGTAAAACACAATAAAATCATTATAATATGTTTCTATATAGGGTGGTATTGGTTTTGGGTTTTAAATAAATAATTTAATATAATTAATGATCTTTCCAATGGCTACCTCAGCCAAACATCAGGCACAAAACAACCTTTGTTGATTCCTATTGTAAACCTAGAGTTCCAAATTAATGAGTTTTGTCATATATGTGATATGCAACTCTACATATAATATATTCCATTATTTTATAAGAACTTTATGTTCCTGATATTAATATATTTAATATTTCTAAGATATCAATATCATGCTCATGGGGCATCATAATCCCATACATTCATTGTGAGTGGATCAAAAAATATTTAATAATATATTTCAAATTCCTGGAATCAAAAATAGGGTACCTAAAATATTCTAACATCAAAATAATTTGAAACTAGAAATAAAAATATAAAAAAGTTAGGGTTACTAAGCTTATATTTGGATCTCGCACTCCCATGAGCTCTTTCACATGCTCTTGTGCTACCAAAACACACCTACTATGGAAATGGTCTTTCCAAACATGATCCATTACCTGCAATCCCTTATCATCAGTTAGTTCATAGAAAATATAGAAAAATCTTTAATTTTTATATCACCCATATAAATAATTTGTTTAAGTTCTTTTAAATATATATTTTACTAAGGCATATCATAGATTTCATGTCCCATAATTAATTGTGGGGACGTACTATAAAGTAACAAACCTCTCCAACACTATCACGAATATTTAATGGCTTGATGATCCTTATGGATAGCTTATATCCCTATAATGGACCAAATAATACTTTTCATGGGAGGAATTGTAGAAAAAAATGGCCTACCAGTTCAAACTCAAGGGGAATCTGACAACGATCTATTAATGATTTATGTCATCTTTGGGATATCCTCAAAAGCTCAATGATTAGCTATAATTTCTCTATCATCACATGCACCATCTCAATCTCAACTAGTGATGTATCAAAAAGCATATTTTGAAAAGGTTGTTACCTATAGGGTCCCCAATACATGATAATGAAAGTCACTATTCCAGTCATTGATTGATAGTAGTTATTATAATTATACCTCACATGATTAATGTGGTCCTCTCAGATTTTGTTGAATTCTAATAAACTATAGTACATCATACGATCCAATACATGGATTATTTTCGTGGTATACCATATATCAAGGGGTGTAACACTTTACTAATTCTAAAAATGGTCTCGAATGATTTCAATAGTCTTCTCAACAAACATGCATCAAATCAAACATCAAAGAAAGATTTAATCGTTGAGGGTACCCCATGGATTCAGATGACCTTCCACAAAAAAACAACAAAAAAATTTCAATATGACACTACTACATCATAGAATGGATGTTCATTGACTTTTTATGTTAGTAAACTATCAAACATATGATATTATCACCTCAAATTGTCTGTATAGGTATGGTCACCAAATCTATAGAAATTCATTCACATTTAAAATCCAGGTTCTCAAGACGTTGTAAAAAAAATTCATAACATGGTTCTCAACATTCAACTACTTACATTTGAGACTCTGATATAATACATCTGTTGTGATCCCCCTTATTCCATCCCATTAAATCCTCTCTTGGATGTATTTATAGATATTAACCACTTTGGAATGTATGAAAATAGATAATTATGTACCACCTTCCAAAACTCCCATCATCAAATGAATTGAATCACCATCTACAATATGAAAACTACGACATACTCCCAACCATTAGTGAATCCATAAGGTATATCCCATGAGGTTATCAAGTCGCGAATAAACTAAGGTCAATTTCACCCAAATGGACATCTCTATCGTACTAGAGTTAAATAGAAGTCAACATCATCGACTGATGATAATATGTACCCTATCCACCACATCGGTTAGATTAAAAGAATCGAACAACTTAGATTACTCAAACACAAGGTGTGAAAGGGACTACCTATTAAGGGTTTCATCCACCACATTGAACTTCCTAGGAATATATAATATCTATATGTAATATTATAATAAGAACTATAAAAATGACTTTGCATCATTTAATGAAATCTATAGAGAATGATTTACCTGAGACAGAGGTGTTATAAGGGAATACCAATATTCTATAATATAAAATTGTTCCTCTAAACCTTTAGAGTGATTATTTCAAATGCTAACTCCAGGTCATGAGTTTCAAATTTCTTATCATGAGGTCTCAACTGGATAGAACCATTTTTCATCCATTCTTTTCTATTCATAATTATATAGTTGATTCATGCTCTAGAAGAATCATAAAAGATGATATACGTAACTCTCACATATGATAGTCTCAACATAAGATCAATGGTGATATTAAAAATTAACTACTCTCAGAATTCCATAAATTTCCTAGACCTGATAAAGCACTTCCCACTCCATCTCTAGTTGGTCAATGGTTTTAATACCTAAAAAATATTTGTGTAGACCTCTTTTAGTGCCCCGTATTTAAAAGTTACCTCTACACCTCATATACACACTTTTTTGGATCCCAATAAAGCACTACATCAATCATTGTTGTGTGTATAGTTAAACGGTGGACAGGAAATAAATTCACAAGATATTGATCCTTATAAAACCAAAACTCGAACTTCAATAGTATACAATAATATCAGTGCCTCAGGATTATGTGTAGGAACATCCTTATATGTTTTACCTTCTTTAGTTTTGAAGTGGTGTAAATGACTATTTAATAATTGAATATAAAATATATATTTACATATATATGACTGGAGGTTTTGGTTCATCAATTCCATATACACATTTGCGATGATCAACACATAAAAAGATTAACTACTGTTTCATAGTGACTATACCAGCATCTAAATTTTATCATTAGAATATCATATTTTAGAACCCAAAACATTTGATATCAGGATTGATGATAGATATTCAATAAACAACTCAAAAATCATAACTAAACAAAATGGTAGTCAATCATTTGTATAAGGTACATTTTCATTAACATATCCTAGATTTAGTTATGATAATCTACAAATGTACTAATGTTATTGTATACCATTTTAATTATTATAACTAGTATTAACTTAGGGGACACATTATGTTAGATAATTCTCTTGTCTCTCTATCTTTCCTACTACACCATATTCTATCTGTACTATATGGGTACATCTGATTTCGACACTTGGATATGGGGTAATCCCTGGTGTGTAACTAGGAAGATTATTATCTACTTCCTTGGAGGTATTCCTATACCATCCTAAAGTAAAACATATATAAAATGATACCTTATCATAGGGAAACGAATTATTATATATCCTATGACTCCAAGAAAGATACTAGAAAATATATAATGAATTAATTGTATCCTTTTACCTAGGATCATTTCCTGATCATCCTTGTATTACTTATTACCATGGATGGAATATTAAGTACCAAATCAATGTGTACATGTAACCCTATCTACTGATAGACATCTAAGAATGAAATATATATAAAACTAGTACATACCATGTAAAAATTAATTTGGACTCCCACATGCTATAAAAATATTCCACTAATGGATATTTATCTTCAAAGAATTATGACACATTGCTGATATGAGTGAATGAACTCCAATCCAATATACTAGGGCTACTAAGCATGAGGGTTAATATTGGAGGAGCTACTAATTCACATGGTCTTGAACATGAGCTATGTCAATAGATTGTGTATTTTGACCATGTACCAAAACAAAAAATAGTGTATAGAAGACATTGATATTTAATTGATATTAAATGAATTATATGGTTCCCAAAACAATAGTACATTAAGTATTTTTCCCATAACCACTTATCCTACATAATTATTGCCAAATAAAATACCATATTTCATCAAGATGACTTAAAAAACATGCCAAGTTAACTCATCATCCCCAACATAGAAATATATGAATATGGTGTAAATCGCATGCCAATATGGTTTCAATCAAATCAGTAGGACTTTTCTTATTTGGGGAAGTTCCCATATTTAGTGAATGTTTTATGTAATGTTGAACAACTACAACTTAAGGATATACCAATGACTGATGTCTCCCGGTGGAAGTCCCATATTCAAGACAACAAAAAATCTGGGTCATATCTATGAAGGGATTTGAAACCACTATCTCGTTACAATATCATACCACATGAGAATGTGGATCTTCTTCACTTGATATCATAGAATATATATATCATTGAATCACATAGAGTAGAGAAATAACAAATGTGATATTTTTTTTGTGCCAATAAATCCATGAATGGAAAATAATAAGATTCATCGCCAATGTGACCATCTGATCATTCGTGGTTTAAAATAATTATTTCCCAAACCACTTCCCCGGTGGTCTTAATCCCCATTAAGCATAAATATCCTATGATTAATACTCATTTGGAATGTTAATATAATTTTGATCATAATAAAACCTCACTAGATCCATACAATAGAAAAATTTATAAAATAATACATCTAGTCAATGAGATGAGAGTCTAGTTACATTATATAGGTGCTAACACTTCACGGGCCCCGTGTAGATGTAACACTATATGAAAGTGTCCATAAATTGAATTCTCAATTGCAAAATTATAATCATCACTACAATATATTTAAATTTATGATATATATTATGTATGAGACATCAGGAATATTATTATTATTCAAAAATTTCAAAGAGAATTTTTGGTGGAGATACATTAATGAGCACTTTCCAAGGACTCAATCCTATATGTTTTATGTCCCATTGTTCCATATAAACAATTTCTAGATATACTGACCATATTAGAAGGTATTCAAATTATGGGTGTATCAACTTGTTGGGTTTTTTACAAGAACTAGTTTCCCTAGACTAAAATACACCGTAATGACACTTCAAAACTAATTCCACAAGTCCCAACAAATTATCATTAGTGGACAACTCCAAACAACATCGAAAGTAACGAACTCCTATAATACCATTTTATAATGATATAAAGAATTGGGGACTAGAGATAATGTAAATGGATGAGATTTTACAACCCCAATCTCAAATCTAATTGGAAACATGATAGAGACTACTAACAATAATTCATGATATATAATGGTTTTCTTTTTTCATAATGTACTGGTATACACTCATAGAACCAATTCTATGAAATAGTGAAGAGTAATTATAATAAAGGATAGAAAAATATTGATAAATATTGAAGTCCATACCTCTTGTTAATAAAATAGATTATGATATAAAACATAAGATTCAAAAAAGTGAAAAAAATATGAAATAATTATCCAACCTCACAACAATATGATGAAATGAATATTGAGAGACCCCAGCCCATGATCTCTTGTCAGAACTACCATATGTATCCTACACACCTAAGTATCACTATACTCTATCTATTTCAACCCTAAAGTTGTCTTAGTCATCATAAGGCATGGAATGTGTGTCCCAATACCATGAAGGTGTGAGTAAACACATACCCAGTAAGATACCATAAATAAAAAAATGGGAGAAATCGGGATATACAATAAAATTAGTATGTTCCAACCAAAAAAATAGTGGAAAAAAATCAAATATATATATATATATTACCATAACTAATCATGAAAAAGAGAAAAATGGGATCTCCATCTAACAATATATCCTAAGAGGAAGTGTATACATGCATATTCCAATGCCTATCATCGATCCCCAACATCTGATAAATTTTTTTAAATGAGTCATGAGGAGGACCCCAACCTTACCCCTACTACACATACTGGGGGTGAAATATCATATCGTGTACCTCCTGACAATAAAAATTGGTGTATTCCACTCAATAGATGGATTGATGTCACATTCCCTACTAATTCAAGTGCATATCACTCTGTATATTGATAGAGGAACCCCACCCAATTGCATAAGGCCAATTAAACTCTATATATTGAAAGATAATTCATTCCATAGTGTTTAAGAGGGATTAAACTAAATGTATATATGAATTCAAATGTAGTGTACTAGAGGAGACACTTAGTTGATGTTGAAAGATGAATAATTCTATAGTACATTAGGGGTCCCAATCAAAGGTAGATGTACCGCGTCCATGTACATTATGGGGTTCTACATAGTGGGTTGAAAAAACGAATCCTTGTACCATATAGGGGATACACTAAAATTGTGTAGGTATTATTGGGTACCCATACCCTAGTGGAATTGGGGGGTTTACTACCCTAGCCTCTATCAATAATGAGCCTACCTTATCACCTTTATCATCATGTATCTCATAATAACCCCCATGCTTATATAATTTAATGTTTTATATTTAAATCCATTACTAAGGCTACCACAATATTATATTTTGATCAATTCTTAAGATAGTCTACTCATGAGACAAAATATAGATCCAAACAAAAGAAATGTGATAGGAATAAGTAATATACATTATTAAATCGTTTGTAAGGGTCCCACATAACACTTCTGTTGCCTCATCACATTTTAGTGTTTTACTATAATCATTAATTGGAATTAATATAACTGTAAATGGCTTGAATGGATTCAGAAAATGAGGTATGACATTCTTGGGTCATGCTTGTATGATTCTAGATTTTCATGTGTTCTATAGGATGTGGTCTTGTCCTTAGAGATTTACCACCCCATAATAGAGTACAGACACATGGACATGTTATCCAAGAGTTCATGATGTGTCATCTATCTTGGGATATTTGGTGTGTGTTAGTTGGAATAGATCATGGAAATCTAGGGGTTAAAATAGTGAGTGGGACCAGCCACACAACATACAATCATTAATTGCCCAAATTCCTTTCACCAAATCCACATGGGGGATACACTGCATGTGTTTTTATACCTAATATCATGTAGTTGGGTATTTCCTTGAAAATTAAGTTCACCATGAATTTATCAAGATCCACACTCTCAACTAAATTTTATTTTATTTTACCACTCAAAATTATCTAAAATAAATATAATGACACCATATATCATTTAGCTAGTCCCAAGTAGAAGGATATCAGAATCTGAACACCCTCAGAAAGCCTAAAACACCACTTAATATTTATCCAATAACCATCCATCACCAATAATGATACCATATCCATGATATCCTCACCCTCAACCAAGATCTGTTAATAATACAAATAGAAATGATCATCCCACACATCTTTCACTAATCCACCATTACATTGGGGGGTTTGATCAAATACAATGTTAACACGGAAATTACAAACACCAACCACAATGAAAATTTTCGAATAATGTAAAGAATGGGTAATGCATAATAAAAAATTAAATCCATTTTTTGAAATGTTTTTTTGGACATGAATATCATAACAGGGATATAAAGGGTGATATAATAGCTCAAAAAATATTTTCTTAATTTGAACTATCATATTATGTAAATAGGACCATGTGATTAAAAGATAACTTATATCAAAAGTATATAAATAAATATACATGATCAATATTTTAATAAATAGTTTTTAATAAAGAATTATATATACCTAATTAGATTATGGATCAATAATCGGTGAAGAATGAATTCTTCAATGAAGGAGAAGACCTATCGTGTTTGTTTTCTCTCGAACCACCATGATCTGATCATCATTTTCCATTTGATGTCACTCCACTAATGATGAATGAAATCTTCATCCCCTTGTAAATGGAAAGGGTTATATGGATATCCATGGAATATTATCAAAATTAATTATTCATAGAGTGATGGTTATGATATGTTTTTCAAATTAATTAATTAATCCAGCTAACACACCTAAAAAATTTTCCTCCTTCAATTTTTTAAAAAAATAACATGATGTTAGTGTGGGTAATTGTAACTGCTTGAAATTTTCTAAGATAGTTTATTGACAATTAAACAAAAACTGATAAGGATTTATAGACAATAAATATAAAAAAATATAATTTAATTATAATATATATAAGTAATAAATTATGTTATAATCAAATACACAATTAATATTAATTTAATTATATATTTTAAAAAACTATTTAACTAACATATGAATAATTATATTATTGTAATAGAAATATATTTTTGTTTTCAAAATTGTGATTTTTTAGTTTACGAAAATACCATGTCATATAAGGATTTATGATATAAAAATCCACAAAATATTATCGAGAAAAAATATTATATATATATATATATATATATATATTTACAAAATTAGTGCCTTATAATTATGGGTTAATCATTTTTATGCAGGAATGTTTATATTTTGTGAAAAGTATTGTAACGGGATGTCTCAATAAATCTATAATTATTTATAAGGGATGAATAACTCCATGTATTTTTTATAAACCATTATACCACTATATATATATATATTTATAAATTAATGTTTTAATTTTTTTTAACTACGCAAATGGATATTTTCATTTATTAATGTTTTAACGTGAATTTATTCGACATTGATAAATTCAAGATAAAATATATTTATATATTTATATAAGTTTGAAATGTTGATTTCACACACATATATATATTACATGTTTATAAGGATGAAATATTCTTGTATATATCTTATATTAAAATTTTTAATAAAAAATATTCATAACATGTCATCATGTTATCATTACTTTATGAATGTCGCATATGAATACAGTTATGGTCTTGTATCTAATATAACATCAATTCTAATTTAATTTATAATAAAAACATGGATTCAAATAAATTTTATTATATTATCTAGCTCATGGATTTTTTTCAAAAATTAAAATCAATTATTTGTAATTTTACATGTGAATCATATCTATTTATTGTAATATATTATTTTGGGATGACAAAACAATATTTGAATTATTAATTAAATGTGAATTTATTTCAATAATTTTTTTAATGACATGAAAATAAATACAATTAATTTATGCATGAGATACACAATTTTAGGATAATATATGGAATACTAAATATATTTTTCAAGGTGGTATGGGAGATTTTGGATCATTTACAGAATTAATTTCATCTATGAATAATATTTAATCAAATCAATGTTTTATGGGACACTATAATTTGATAAATAATATTATTTAACATATTGAATATATTCAATTAAATCAATGTGGTATATGGAACTTATATTTAATTTCATATTTTTATTAAAAATACGATGAATGAATATGACTAATTATTTGATTGGTAATGTTTGCAATAACCTCTCCATGAATCGATTGGTCTGATTAGAAAAATTACAATCCTAACACTAGGCCTTGAATAAATGATTATATGTGGTCTTGTCATGAGTCCTCGACAATGTGATTATGTATAGTCATAACACATGGCCTTGAAATAATGTTTAGGATGTCTTGAATTATGCGTTACCACATAATTATTAATATAATATTATGTCCATGTGACTATTCTACTGTAAGAATAACAATGGTTAAAAATCATTCATTGATGAACATGTATCAATCACTTATACAATTTGAAGTGCACAAGGGTAAAAATTAATAGTTTTGTATATAATTTATTAATAATGTTTAATTATTCATCTACAATATATGTCCAAATGTTAAGAACTTATCAATCCTTTTATGGTTTGTATAAATTGTATTGATGTTATTTTCTGTGAAAATCAAAACTAGTAACATTTCTTGTGAAAAATTAAGTCTTCACAACTAGAATATCATACATAATTAATATTGGTAATTATTTCTCTTACAATACTAATATCAAATGTTTTTAAAGTATGTTCATAATTAATAATTCATTTGATCTGAACTTCAAAATAATTATATTCATTTGTATGTGGGCTCTCCTAAATGCTGTTTCAAAATCATTCAATAAAATTGATATGATGTTTTATGGGAAATGAAAATTTCATAATTTAAGGAATGTGTTTTAATGAACTTCTTTAAAAGAAAATGAAATTCTTTATGATATTTTTTTAAAACACCTAACTAGGCATTTCCAATTCACACCCTTAATTTGAAATTATTTTTTCAACAATCTTTTGGAAGTCTAATGTTGGACGCCATTATTTGGTCATGCGCAGAAGCAATGTTTGGGTTTAGTTTGTTTATTTTATTTTCAACTGTGATAAATTGTATGTTTCTATTTAAATCTCTATAAACTACACCAATGAAAGGTACTATTTTATGTAATTTTTATGTCTGGGAAATTATAATTGGTATCAGAGAAAAGGTTTATAAAACATTTGAAATTAAATGTTTTTATCTAAGTTGTAGAGTTTAGATGTCTAGATGTCATAATTTTCATTATTTTGAAGATGAAAATTCAGAATTGTTTTTATTTTGACGAAACAAATTGTGAGAACCCAATTTTTTTGGGGGGGGGATAACGTAAGAAGATGGATTTTACAATGATAGTTTATTGATATTAAACACAAACTGGTACTAATTTTATGGGAATAAATAAAAAACTATATAAATTAACTATATGTTGATAAGTAATAAATTATAATAAAAACCAAATTAATATTAATATTAATATTATGAGATATTCTAAAAATTATTTGATGTAACTTATTTATAATTATATTATTATATAATAATTTAGTTTTTTTAGAAAATATTTATTTAGGATCGCACAAAGTCCATGTGAGATAATTTTTTATGATATCAAAACCATCTATAGATTTTCAAGATAAATTCGTATATATATATATATATACATGTATTCAAAAGTATTTCCATCAACCCAAGGGTTAATAATTTTTAAGCTCGAATGATTATATTTAGTGAAAATTAATTTAAGGGCTTCTCTCAGTAATCGTCTAATTGTTTATCATGGATCACTAACTCCATGTATGTTTACAAATCCATTATTTCTATTCATATATATATATATATATATTAGTTTATTCATTAAATTTTATTTCATATTAACTCTAAAAACGTATATTTTCATTTATAAATGTTTGTACCAGAATTTAATCTACTATGATGAAATCAAGGTCACATATATTTATATATTTATATAAGTGTGAAATGTTGTTTTATCATATATATATATATATGACATGTTTATGAGGAAGATTTACTCAAGTTTAATTTTTTTTTGAAAAATGTGCAGAACATGTCATTGTGATATGATTAACATAATGATGTAACATCTTCATAAATTAATGAACTAAAATCTAGAATAACACCGACACATCTTTCATTCATAATAAACTCATGTATTCAAATAGTTTAGTTGAGATTATTAATCCCATTAATTTATTTAAGAATTAAAATATATTATTTATAATTTAATTTGTGGATAATATTAATTTATTGTAAAACATTATTTTCGGAACACACATCAACATATGTGTTATTGATTGAATGTGAATTTAATTTATTGATATTGATATCATGTAAATAACGACAGTTAATTTAGGTATGAGATATAAATTTTTATGATCATAAATGGATTAAGGAAAAAAAATTATTCTATTATGGGAAAAATTGGATCATATAATTAATTTATTTCATCTAAGAGTATGATTTTAAAAAATAAAAGTTGTATCAGACACATTGATTTATTTAATTAATTTATTTCACCAATTGTATTTATTTTATTAAATCAAAGTGGTATATGACACATTGATATAATGAAATATTTTTATTAGACATATATGCAATGCATATGGATTATTATATGGTGGGTGTGGACCGTTATAGCCTATTGATGCATCATTAGGTCTTATCAGACAATATATGGTCTGTGCATGAGGCCTTGAAAAAATGAATAAGAATGGTCTTGGTACAAGTCCTTGAAAAAGTGATTATGTATGCTCCTAGCCTAAGGCCTTGGTAGAGTGTTTACGATTTCTGTTATTATTAATTACATCATAGTGATTATAGTAAGTGAAATTCCATGTGATTATTAAACCAGTAGAATATCCATGGATAAAAAAGATTCTCGTGTGAAAATAAAACCTTCAATTATATATTTTTATGTTCACATAGAATAATGTAATTTAATTTTGTATTTAATTTATTAATAGGGTTTATTTGATCATATCTAATCCATAAACAATGTTTAGGAACTTGTCTATTATTTAATGGTTTCAATAGATGTGTTGTTATGTCATTTTCTATGGAAACCCCAAGAAGAAACATTTCATCTACAAAACTGATTCTCCAGACCTAGCATGCCATACATAATTTTGTATGGAATTATTTAACATATAATTGACATTTCATGATTTTGGTAAATTATGTGAATATTTAATAATTAATTTAATTTTATTATCTTAAATATAATTACCCATTTTTAAAGTTGTTTATAAAACAATTCTGCCTGAAAATCACTTATGAAAATGTTAGTGACAAGATATTGGAAATGTTAATTTATTTAATTAAATCATGTGTATTAAATAATTTTTTTAATAAAAATTAAATCTTTATGATATGGTTTTCAAACACTTTTTAGGAATTTAAAATTCTTATTCATTGTTTAAAATTAATTTTTCGTAGGTCTTTTTTAAGTCCAACGTTGGATTCCATTGTTTAGTTAAGTGGAGAAGTGATGTTTGGATTTTATTTGTTTAATTTTTAATGAAACAATGATTAATTTTTTGATTGAATTTAACACTATAGAAACTATACCTATGAAAGGTCATCAGTTATATAATGATTGGGGATGGGACCTTATAGTTAGAGAAATGGAGAAGGCAAGATGAATGTTTCAAAGACTTTTCTGAAAAAGATTTCATGTTTTTATTTTAAAATTATTTTTATTGTGATTGAAATTGATACCATTTTAGTAATACCCACATTTTATTATTTTGGGATTATATTTATAAATTATTTAATAACATTCGGAACGTATAAACTGAACAAAATTATATAGAATACAAATAATTTAATTCAGTATGAATATACTAGATTATGTAATATTTAGGCATTGGCCATTATTGTTGGAATAGAGCATTTTTTATATAGTTTTATTGTTTGGTATTATGTTAATAGAATACTATAAATGATATTTCTACTATTATTATAGAATTTATTGATTACCATGTTGCTTCATCTAAGATAATTCTATTAAAAAAATTCCATAGAAGAAATAGGGAAGCTGAAGTAGGAAGGCACCCATAAGATGATATGTTTCTTAATTCGAATCATGGAATGATGGTATTTGGAACCAAAATGATTGTGATGGTAATGGATATATTGTAAAAATCAATATGTTGTCTTGAAAACTATGTAAGTGAACAACTAGAGATACCACAAAGGAACCTTATGATATTGGAACATTTTATTAGGAAAAATCTTCATGCATTCATTCGATCTAGTGACCCATTTGTAGCTATATTATGAATCAAATCCCTTGAAAATATATTGTATTTCAATGGTTTTTTTGATAATCAAAATGATAGTCTTTCAATTTTTAATTTTGAAAGTAATTCTTATCGATTGTGGTTAATGGTTAAGGATAATAGGGATAGAGAGGAAATTGATTCTAAAGAATGAGATGAATTCAATCATATGTTCATTGAAAAATATTTTCTTACGATGGTTCGACATATGATGGTAATAAATTATTTAATTGTAGAAAAGAGTTTAGGATCTAGATGATGTGTATCATGTAAACAACACATATTTATACTCTAGATTAATTCCACAATATTGAAGGACATTAGCTTCCAATGAATTCCAATATTATGAGAAAAATGTCTGATGTGATGGGAGTGTAGAAATGGAGTTTTCTAGTAAAATGGAAATTTCCCCTCGTGAAATGATACCCGAAATTATGGTTAAAATACTAGGGGTGAAATTAAAAAAATTAATTATATAAATATTTTAGTAATTATATATGGAATGAAATTACCAAAAAACCGTTTTCTTTTACCCTTTTTAGAGTTTGATTATATTCTAAGAATGTATTTTCATTTTGACTAATTTGATAAAATTGATTGTAAATATAATGAAGTTTTTTTTAGAATGATTTTTAGCTTGTATACATGAATGAACCCTCACAATTGATAAAATATTACAAATCTGATAAAATGATAAAATTTTGAAATGAATGTTATCTTCCACATATTGATGAAAATAAGGGAACTGTTCAAGTTAAAGATGATATAGAGGTAAACAAACACTTGAATTTTTTTTATGATGTGTTTCCTTATGTTATACCTGATTGGGATGTTAAATTTATTATTTACATAGTTACTGATTCTAAGATAATTTCGAAATCCCCTTATCAAATTAATGAAGTATAACTTCATGAAAATAAAAAACAGTTAAAGTAGCTGATTGATAAAGGCTTCATTCATCCCTTCACTTTACAATGTTGCTGTCCTTTTTTGTTCTTTAAAAAGGATGATGGATCCAAGAGACTTTGTATTTACTAACGATATTTTTCTAACATGGATTATTATGAATAATTATCATATTCTTTATATCGATGACTTATTTGATCTACTTGAGAGAGCGATGTATTTTTCCAAGATTGAATTAAGATCAATGTACCATTACCTCTAGGTGATTGAGGTTGACATATAATAAAAAACTTTACATAAATGATATAGGAATTATAATTTTTATATTTTGACCTTTTCAATGATAAATTCACTAGATGTATTCATGAATATTATGAGTAAAATATTCCATGAAAATTGGGATATGTTTTTTATTGTTTTTATTGATGATATTTTGGAATTTTCAAAATGTTATGTGTATCATGAAAAATATTTATGTATTCTCATGAAGACTATCATTGAAAATATTTTATATGGAAATATACTACCTATAATTTTGGGTTGTCATCGATTTCTTTTCTCGGGTACATTGCATATAAGGATGGAATAACATTTGATCCAATAAAAAAATTGGTTGATTAATAACCATAACCTAATAGTATATAGAGATTAATAGATTTCATAGATCAACATGTTATTAACAATGGTTTGTTAAAATAGTTTCATGAATATCTAGCCTCCTAACTATGTTAACATGAAAATGGGTTATTTTCTTTTGAATGAATATTGTTATTTTTTTGGGAAATGAATATGAAATTGATAAATGCTCTAGTATTATCTGTACCTTCCATAAATGGTGATTTCTAATCTACATTGATTCTTCATTGAAGGGACATAGTAGTGTTCTGATGAAAAATGATCAGTTAATGGATTTTTCTTCAATGAAACTGAAACATACAGAGTTAAATTATCCGACACATGATTAAAATTAGAAGTTTTCGTTTTTAGTAATGAATATTTCGAGAAATATTTTATACAAAACCAAATTTAAAATATATGCCAAAATAAATGTGAAGTATATATTCACTGATAAAAAATTAAACAAGATGTAGAGAAGATGGTTTGAAATGATCAAGGATTATAATTGCATGATCAACTACCATCATGGAAAACAAAATAATGTGGTTGATTCCTTGATTCGGAAGCATAATTCATCATTAAACATGTTACAAATAGAACATGACCACTTCATTAATGATTTCATTTATATTTTTATGGAATTTTTGTGTGTAGGAAATTCTTTTATTTTGATTCAGGTGTCAGTTTATTCTTCTCAATAAAAGAGAATTAAGCAACGTAGAAGGAAGACTGTGAGATATAGAAAAAGGAATAATTGTTTAAAATGTGTAGATTTCTAGAATGTAACATTAATAAAGATTATTATTCATCATTTGGAAAGATATTATGTGTGCCTTGTGATTACCAACTAAATAAATAATTATTATATTAAACTAATAGTTATAGATTTTCAGTTCATCATTTCTATAAAAATGCATATAGAAACCATTGACTGTATTACTTGTTGGATGGAATGAAACGAGAAAACAAAAAAATTTCCATGAAATGTTTGGCCTGTCAATAGGTTAACATGGAGTGATTATTCACATGTGAATGATGCATTCTTTTCTACTACCATAATGGAAATGGAAAAATATATCTATTTACTTTGTTATGGGACTACAAAATACTTGTCTAGCTGAAAATGTGATTTGGATTATTGTAGACCGACTCAATAAATCTACACATATCCTTAAAATTCATGATTCTATTTCTATGGATCATCATTATCAATTTTACGTCACATTTATTGTTAGGTTACATGGATTCCCTCTTCCATTGAATCTACTAGTGGTCTCAGGATCAATTCTATATTTTCCAATGGCCTATATAAATTTTTGGGCATAGAATTAAATTTCTTGTCTGCTTTTCATCCTTAATCTGATGGACGAAATGAGGAACAATTAATACATTGGATGACATGCCATTAGATTTTTCAATGGACTATCATGTATGTTGGGATCATCATATATATTATGGTGTTCATTCATAAAATAATATATTTCAATAAAATATAAGGATGGAAGATTTTGAATAATTATAAGGGAAGCGGTGTCAAACATCAGCGTTTTGGAGGATGTTGGGGAAAGAAGTTGATGTGATCAGAATAATTAAAGGAATTACATTAAAATGTGAATATGATCCTTTAATACATGTGGATAGCTCAATGGGGGTAAAGAAGTCATGAAAATAATCAGAGGAATGAATTTTATTTCAAGGCAGTGATCAGGTTTTTCTTAAAACCTCACCATAGAAAAGTGTTATATATTTTGTAAGAATAGAAATCTAATATCATAGTTCCGTAGACGTTGTTAAATTTTTGGAGATGATGGGTCTATTTACTACCTAGTATATTTTCCGCGAATTTTAACTCAAGTACATAATGTTTTTAATGTTTTAATGAGGAGAATGTACATTCCAAATACATCTCATGTTTGAGACCATAATTATTTCAACAATAAGATAAACATTCATGTCAAGAGAAAAAAATACAAGTTTTTTATAATATAGATAAATTATTGCAGAATTTGGTAATTCAAGAGGTTACAGTTTTACAGAGAAACCACAAGGATGAAGATGCAACATGGGAATCTGAAAATGGTTTGAACTAATTCTAACTTTACATGTTTAATAAGAAAATAAAAATAGTGATAGGATAAAATTTCTAGAAGGAGGGGAGAATGTAACACCCTAAGGCTTAAAAAAGAATTGATATAAAATGAGATACATGAATCATTATGTCAATGTGAAAAAACAAATTATCATATCAATTTAATGGAGACAGTTATATATTATCCTATAACATAATTTCCTTGATTCGATTAATTGAATTATTTAAATGGACATAGAGGGTTGTGATTAGTTAAAATTTCAAATTCTTATTGGGTCAAAATAATTTTTAGGTGAATAATAACTTGACCCTTTGGAACAGTTAAGTCACACTTATGAATAGTAATATAACCTTTATAAATTGTAATTTAGCCAAATGAATAGTATCATTACCAATGAATGTATAAATAAAATTTATCCGTATTAAATGTAAAAATATTATCATAATATAAATGAATAAATAATTTAAAAAAAAGTATTTATTAAATCATAAATAGTTTTTATCAATTTTATGATAATTTTACTAATTAAAATTTAAATTTATTTTCAAAATAATTAATCATAAATTAATAATTTTTATGGTAATAATATACTCTTAATGTTCCTTGATTAATTTTTAACAGTGTTATATACCCCATTGTAGTTTAAAATTATTTATTTTTTGAATAAATTTTGATTTAATCTAAAGATTAAATTTCTCATATTCAAAAAAAAATATTTTAATAAAATAGAGTTCAATTTTTAATTCAACATGTAAAAAAGTGTTTTGGCTGAATTTTTTGGATTTTTCTAAAAAACATGAGTTTTTGGTTAATAGTTAAATAGGATAGTTTCTGAAATAAGCCAAATGTATGAATTGTTGAGTAATGGATGATTTTATTCTCAGGTATGAACCCTTGGTTTGTACTCACATGTACTAATTAATGTATTTTATCACAAGACCCAACATGATTATTTTCCTGAGAAAAATAATAATATAATGATTAATGTAATGGAACCCCCTCCTCCATTGTATATACCAACCCTCACCCCGATCTTCTCCTTACACATATAAATATTTGATAATTTTTTAAATTTATCCCAATTATTTTCTCAAGTCACTTTCAAACATACAAGAACTGATATTATCACTAAATGGACATATCCAAGGTCTATAAGGAGGATCTCAGGGAGTATAGGTCAATAGGTAATAATCCTCTGTCATATTTTTTTATTTTCAACTCTTTCTATTTTCTATTACTCTCTTCCCCAACCTCTTATTCTAACAATAAAAACTCCATCTGCTATGTGTCGATGTGCCGATATTGTATATGACATGTTATAAATTTTGATTACTACCGTTATGGATGTACATAAAACCATTTAAATGGTTTAAAAATATTTTAATGTGTATTAACTAAAATCTTGTATGTTGTCGAAATGAAATATTTTCATTATATTAAATAATATAACAAATATAGTTTGTGATTATCAATGAACTGCTTAAATGAACTAAACGAATATCATTAATGTTTTATCTATGGACTTATCATCATATCTAAAAAATTATTTATTGTATCATATAATATTTTATTATCATATTAATACCATTTCATTATACCACTAGAGTTTCATTACCATACGATATGAGAATCCTGTACGAACTGACCATGGAAACCATATAAATCATACATACAAAATGATATAAATAACAAAAAATTATTAATGAATGGGTGAAATATTGTTATAAAATGATAATATAATGTTTTAAAACTATTAATATGTTTTTATAAAATTTTAATAACATTATTTTAACAATTATACAATATATTTAGACCCATTTTGTTAATATGAACCCAAGGTAAAGAAATTCTTAACCCAATTTCCATTATTTAGGCTGACTTTCTACTACATTAATAATGTTATAGTAAGATTGTTTTTATAATGATTTTTGTTTCCATTTTTTTAGGATATAAAGATATTATATTATTATATTAATTCTCACTTCAGTTATATGAAATTTCTTTGTGCATTTTCTTTTAATATCCTTTTTTAAATATTTAATTTTAAAAAAATGAATGTTTTATTAAATTATTTTTCTTTTATTTTTATGTTATGGATCTTTGGTATTATTTATGACGAAAGATGAGGCATATATCTCCATACAACGCACTTGGAATGTGTATGTTGGACGTCTATTGAATGGTTACTCCATTTGTAACTGTGATGGTTACACCATAAGGTAGTCGTGAGAGTTGCATTATGAGGTAGACATTGTGGGTCACATTATATGAAAGACATGAGGGATACAAAAAATAATTTGGTCATTCAGGTTACAATATTATGTAATTAATTCCCCAAGATACCATTATCGAATTATTTATTCTTTCTATCAAAATATCTTGACACAAAAACTAATTATACGATGTCCTTGTGAAAATGATTTAATATGTTTATAAGTATTCATGGAGTAAGGATTTCTCTCATTGTTTTATAACTTATTGAGATTTTTGTTCTTATAACATTTGTTAAATATTATTCACATGGTATAAGGATGGGTATGAGAAAAGGAGAATCCAAGATTAATGTTGTAATGAATTTTAATAGTGTTATTTGATGTTTTTATTTAAAGAAATTACGATAAAAGAAATTTTTACCCTTTTATTAATATAAAAATTGTATTCTTTTGGGTTGATATGTATGAATTATTTCCGATCATTTTAAAAATCTAAACAAAAAATATCTTTTGAAATGCAGAGAAGACAATTGTTAATGAATATACAAAATTATGTAATGTTTAATGGTTGGGTCAATATAGAAATAGATGACACAATGATGTTCTTTATTACATTAGGTAGTCATTTCGGTTTATCATCCATAAAGACTATTAATTCACATTGGTTGAGATTTTTTGTGGTCCTGATCATCACTAACTATCGTGGGGATTTGCATTATACACCATGATTATATTATAGATATATGTCATGTAACTAATTCCATTAAAATTTCTGGGGATGGAATTATTTACTCTAGTGCCAAATACCTTCTATAAACATTGATTGGTGTGACCATATGTATGCATTATATGTTCAATAACATATTATAATTACATAGTAATGGTTTTTTTCTATGCTTCCAATCCATATAGATGAATATCAAGTGTGTTTTTATTTCCAGGGGAAAAGGATTTTTTATGGTTTTTAGATCACACCCTTTATATGGGATAACAATTTATTTTTTTGGATGGAATAATTAAAACATGTAGTATGGTTCCATTTGATGATACTTTTAAATCATTTAAGGTTATATTAATAACATCAATCGATTTATATTATCATCATGAAACAAGGATAATTTGGAGAAAGATTTTTAACACTATTGTGGTACATATGTATGATAAAACTTTTAATAGGTAACCTTAATGGTAATGTGAACTAAAAAGAATTAATCAGAGTTCACAGCTTGAATATGGCCCACTAATAAATTATATGTCCCCATTTGGGATATGACATAAAAATAAAATATAATATAGAGAGGAAATATTACCACATGTGTTGTAGGAATGATTTTATTAGGGAAACAACAAAAAAATTGGGTTTGCAGGTTCATCTTCCTAATGAAAGGTCTGTTTGATATTATGGTTTTATAGAAAAGTAAGAAATGGATGCAAATAATTTAATAAGGAATATATACCCAGTAATAAAAAATTGGTTGATTAATGGTGTTTTTTTGAACCAGAGAGAGGGATCATATGTCTCCAATCAAATTAAGAATTTGTTCTCAAATAGTGTGATTTAAATATCTTAATGTATTATTATAAGTCCATACACTTCTTCTTTAATAACTACCCATAATTGTGATTTTTTTAATGTTTTAACTAACCCCGTATAATTAATTGGGGTTTTCATGATATAACAAATTTATTTCATCCTGTGGAACACTTATATATGAATGATTAATAGATGATTAATGGGTTGGTCCTAATATTGAGGTATGTTATTTTGTTTTATGGTATTTTGATAAGTTCATACACTTCTACTTTAATAACTACCCATAATTTTTATTTTTTAAAAGTTATAACTGACCCCATCTATTTTATTGGGTATTTCATGATATAAAAAATTTATTTCTTCCAGTGGAACACCTATATATAGATTATTAATGGGTGGTTCCTATTATTTTATAATGAAACTGATTAAATACTCATATATCATGAAAAATGGATATTGAGGTATAGTATTTTGTTTTTTTTTGTAATGATGTATAAGCATTTTGTTTGTTCACGATTAAAAATATTGTTTTTTCATCCAAAAAATGAGAATTGAAATTATCCTTATCTAAAACATAAACTGTGGGAATTTTGTGTGTTCACATCATGAAAAATGATAGATTGTTTTACTAACATAAATCATGGTAATTTAATCAATTCCGAACATAAATAATTGAAATTATTTTTGTTTAGATATATATATATTTTCTACGATTATTTTAGTTCATGTTTTGTTATTATATTTTTCAATGGAATATTAAATTTACATGTGATAATCCTAATAATAAGATCCAATAACACATATTTATTGAATAATGTTTTCATATTCTTTTGTATAATGTCATTTCCATAAAACAGTATTTTTTCCATGATTTTTGATCCATGTTTTTTATATCACAAATTTCAACTGATTCAATAATATACCATTATGCTAAATTTATGTTTTATTATATTCTTTTTGTCACTAATTAATATGAATACCCATACCGAGATTCAAAGCTCACTCTTTTATTTGTATCTATAGACCAGGTTATGATGATAAAAAAAGTATGAAATAAATATATTTTTTCTTAGGTAGTTTGTTTTGGGGTTATTTTGAAAAATATTTTTGTATTTCATATTTTATATTCATGTGGATGATGTATTTATCAATTAATAGGGAATGAATTAAGTTATTAATATTTTTCCTCAATTTTCAAAAATTATTAACATAAAAGTTCTTTAGAATTTAATTGAATTAAATTTATTCATCATTTATTGTTATTTATATGGTTATATATATATGATAAATATATATATTACATTATAGATTATGATGCTATCTGTTGGGGATAATTTTTGAGTCAGAAATGTTATCATGTCTGATATGTTATTATTGATGAAAAATTTTATAGAATAGAAAACCATTTAGCTTTGTGCAGGTAATATTGGATATTTTGGGGAGTTTTATATTAAGGAGTTATTTAAATGTAAAAGGATACGTATAAGGGAAACATATATGTATTGTATAACAAGTTGATGTATTGGTAAAGTAATGATGGCGTCCTTCTCATAAAAATTACATATCTATAAATATATAAGAAGGTGAATACAGATATGGAATTGAATCACCGTGGTATAATATCCATTTAAATGGGCAGTTGATAATTAAATTTATCATCAGTCATGTGTGTATTCTGTGGGTTAATGACTCCAAATTTGTCAATAAATTCTTGAATGATATTATTTTGTCAGTCCAATTCTCTTTATTTCCTTTCATTAAGGATTTATTTCCCAATTATATTATAGGATTTTGATAATTAGTATTTGAGAAAAGAACATAATGTAACCTATGTAGAACCATGTTATTATTAGGATAAACCAAGTGTTTCCTTATTAAAAAAATATATCAAAAGTTATAATTAATGTTCTGGTAGAGCATAGATTCTTTGATTAAGCTTTAATATTCACATGATCATTTTCACTAGTTTTGTTTTCTATTTTATAAATCATTTTTTTAGTATCTGTATGATTTATAATAAATATAATAATACGATGAATTTTATTTATGAAAAATCCACGATGAACTATATCTGAATAAGGAATAATTCTTAAATATTTTAATATTTTAGTATTTTATATGATAGAAAAATTTATTTTCCATAACTCAAAATGTTAGTGTGGTTGATAAATTAACATAAATTATATACATATAAGGCTACCGGTTATCATTAGTGATTGACATTTATTAGCAACATATAGTTATATAAAAAAAATTATGATGATTCTGTGAAATATATAAGGGATTTTCTTTTGAGATTTTTTGGTTTTTTGTAATCATATCATAAATGGTATTGAAAAAATGAAAATTAAATTTTCATATGATTATATTTAAAATGATAAATATTGGAGAACACACGATGCAATATTAATAAAAATAAAGATTAATATATGATTGAAAAAAAGTTAATACTGATTTCATTCAGTTTTAGAAAATTCAGATATATTTTATTGATTTAATTTTAATTGATTATTTATTTCATTAGAATATTGTACAAGATTTTTTTTTGTGAATTTTATCCCATTTTTGTGATCATGATATTTAAACCCTAGTGTTTTATTTTATTAAGTAGTGGTCAACAGTAGGAATTAATTTTTGAAGGAATTTGTGATTTTTGACTGGTTTGATTTCATGAATGTTGAAATTGTTCTCAAAAGTGTATCTAATAGAGAATATATGGTTTTATTATATACATTAAATATTTTATTATTTTACCGATGGTCAACATTGTTTAAAGAAGGAAAATTAATTTAGTATAGACAATTAATTGGCGCAAGATATCATGTTTGGTGTTATATCTTGAATGCTGAATACGGTGAGAATAATGTCACCTAAATCCATGAGTTAGTGATAAATTAAAACGAGTGTCCAAAATTTATTTATGGGGGTAGAATGTAATGAGGATAGATTTAAGATCATTTAAATTAACATTATATTCTACATTTTTTGTCCCACGCAGTTATAAACTATGACATTTTTATGTTTATTATATTAGGTAATATTTATAATTTTTTATTATTACATTATTATTTAATTGTTTATAAATTTATATGAAATAATTTTATTATAGAGGATGTTTGAGAAATAATTATTTAAATAAAAAGGGGTTCAGTATATAATTTTAATTTAATTTAAATTATTAAATACATAAAATTTTTAATTTGAATAAAATAATTTTTAAATTTATAGTGTTGAAATATTCTTAGTGATAATTTTATGAATTGTTGTCAATGTATTTTTTAGGGGAATCTTATTAAATACTTTTTGTAAAAATAATTTTCTTGACATTATTATTATATTAGTATGAACTTTAAATTCATCAATCAATTTTTTATGTCACAAAAAATTAATATTTAATTTTATAATTTCTAAATAATTCAATTTAATATATATACCGATATTTAACATTTATAAATTTAATTTTTATTTGTCAAAACAAAATTAACATTAATATATTATTTATTGATTTCTTAAAAAATTAATAATTTTTTATAATTTAATCATATTATATTGATTTAAAATATTTTTTCCTTTGCTACATTTTTTATAGTAAAGGTCATTAATGTTTTTTAACATAAAGGATTAATTATTGAGCTAAAATATTATCTCCCTGATAAAAATAATAATTTTATAAATTGGTAGCCTAAGAGGGAAAATTCTCTAACATCATACTGTTAAAAAAACATTCATTCTTTAAATCATTTTATCCCGATTTATTACACTTTAAATAACGAATTTGATGGAATTTTGGACCCCAACTATCATTTATCTATACAAGTTTTTACACTTGATGAAATACATTAATCATATCATGAAAGACATTCATCTCCTCACTACCGGATATAGAAAATACCCTTTTATAATGGAAAAAAATCTATAAAACCATATCTAAAATAATACCCTTTTATGTATGTTTGACCACATACTTGAACAAAAAAAATAAATTTATATCATGTATGATTATGGAAATTTAATTTACTTAAATATATGATATTAATAAATAAACAATGATATTTTTAGTTTCGAAACTATAATTTAATAAATTATATATTTATTTAAGAAAACCCACTTTGTTAACTAAGAATCACTGAAACAATATCATCATTGAATTCTTCATTAATGATTGTATCCAAAACAATAAAATATTGAAACTATAAATTTATAATCTTTAAAAATTAATAATTTTCATTAAAATATGTTTTATATTGTAATTATTAACTTAGGGATAAAAGTGAAAAAACTAGTTTTATTAATATAGTTCAAAATGTTAATGATTACAGAGAGATGTTATGAAAAATGGATATTAAAATAACGAATATACATTAATAGATTAATATTTAATTAATTAAATATTTTTGGATCTATGTGAAATATTTTAATAATAGGTTATTAAGGGTTTTATGTTTTTTATATGAGAGATTACTGTCAATTAATCTAGGGGTAAAATATAGAGGGTTTTTTACATTTTCAACACCAAAAGAGATGCTCAATATGGATCACCCTAAATAGTTTTATATGGTATATTCATTTGATAATTTCATTCAGACATTAAAATATCTTATGTTTCATTTTAAATTAATTTCCATTTCATAACCTCTAGATTATTCCCATTTAAATCATTCATTACCAATTTTGTAAGTGTTTCATCGTCCCCATATTAAATTCACATGGTCATTTAATTTCATTAATGAATATACCCTTAAAGATTTCATTCATCAAAACATTAAACTATACGATTTTTATTTTCCTTATTATCCAAATAAATTACTTTTTAAAATATTTAAACACATCTTTCGTAAATAAAATTTACATAATAAAACTATAATATTAGAAATAAGAACTATCCTTCATAACAATGAATATTTTTCTCCATTTCCATAAATTAAATCCTACCAATGTTCTCCTATATTAAATGAAAAGTTTGTATGGATTATTTTTAATTATTCACAAAATTATATATATTCATATTAAATAGAAAATTTTATACACTTTTTATGATGTTGGTTTTCAAATAATTGTATTTCATAATATTCTAAAAATAGTGGATATCCATCATTTAAAAATCTATTTTTTATCCTCAACAAATTTTTTTTATATATATATAATTACATTTTTATATTTGAATATAATTAGAATAAATTTCTAAAACATATTTTAATTCCCATTATCAAAATTTTCTTAATATCATTTTTTAACATTATAATTTAAAATAATTTTGTAAAAGGTTTACAAAACCATTTGTAAGATCATTTTGATTTTCACTACAATGGTTTTTATTCACAATGTGATAGATTGGTCACTCACTATATGTTATTATTATATTATTCATTTTACAAAGTTATATATATAATATCCTATGATTTATTGGGTTTTTTATGGAGTTTTTTTTGAGTTTTTTAGTTATCCCATTATTTTATTGGGTTCTTCGTGATATGATGAATGAATTTCATCAACTGGAAACACTTGAATGGATAAATGATGTTTGGGGTCCTAATTTTCATCTAATTCATTATATAAAGTCTAATAAATGAGGATAAAATGATTTAAAGAATGGATGTTTTTAACAGTATGATGTTTGAGAATTTTGTTTGTTAACAACATGAAGCATTGGTTTCTTGTTCAAAACACAGATAATGTTCATATTGTTTTTTCCAAACATGATGTGTGGAAATTTTGCGGGTTCACTACATTAAACATGGGAGTTGTTCATCACAACATAAATCATGAACATATTATCTATTAAAAACATGTATAATGTAGAATATTTTAGTTAAAAAATTACAATTTCAGTATTATTATATTTTTTCATGATTTTTTATGCTATTTTAAAGGGAATATCACACATATAAGGGATAATCGATTGAATAAGTTGTAATGGCACAAGTTTGTTTAATTATGTTTCTATATGATTTTAGTTATGGTATTATTATTTTATTATCCATATTCCTTGACTTGTGATCAATGATTTGTTAAGAATATTTTTATTACGTAGTAGGATTATAACCTTATGATAATCATTTGTTCGATTATACTTCTTGACCAATGATTCCTATGTTTACTGTTACCATGGATCTAAGATCAACCCTCTCTCATGTTCCATCCCCCTGGTTTATTTTGATCTGAATGTTATTTAATTTTTATAAGAGCTTCTTATGTGGTGAAATTATATGAGATAGTGAAGACATGTTATGTATTAAAAATAAGATTTTATAATAGAAACAATTAACCATTACATAATAGGACATGATAAATGATAGTTAATTTTTTATACTAATTATACAAAAATTAAAACTAAAAGGTATTGGGAATTTATAATAATTAAATATTTGGTTTATGTGATGTAATCTTCATGTTCAAATATACAGATGTCATTTGATGTTTAATTAATAAAGTGCGGAATTTTTTTTTGAATAGATCAATCCAAGAGGTTTTATCTCAATAGTTATCTAGTAGTTATAGAAGACATGACATGGTGACTTTATTAAATGCTATTAGGTTTGAATAATTTATTGTTGTGGTAAATAAAATAATGGTAATTGTAAAATGGAATATAATTACTAAATTTCATGGACATGGATGATAATTAACATAATCCTTAGTAGAAATTGGTTTTCTTTTAATATGGAAAGAGAGTAACTTTATGTGTTATTGGTTAGTAAATATTGTCAGAAAATGGGAATTATGAAATAGATGTGTGTTTGTGTTCTTATTATATGGGATTTAATGGATAGTTAGTTGTATGGAAGTGATATTGAATCATGATGTTAGTAATGCATGGGTTGTGGTAATTTGGTGGTACTTGTTGTATGATCCCATATATTTAACATGAAAGTTACTCTTTGAAATTTTATTTAACAGATTATTTAGATATGATTCAAACCAGATTCATGTGTTTTCTTAATATCCATAGGTTTCATGTTTTAGGTATCTTCACCAGACATTCAATTTAATGTCACATGGTGGTTATCTTCCTTATCTTCCTGACTATCTTTTTGGTGAGGATGTTAGGTATATGAACAAACGCATTAAAATGATTTGAAATAAAGATTATTATAGATGATTGGATTATATAATTTTTTGTTCCATTTGAGAATGTTAGGATGACATTATGAGGATGATATCCTTCATGTACATGCAACCCTAATATTATAGTTAAATGGATGTGGTTACGTAATAATGATAATGTAAAAGGATATGGTTGGTTGTTTGATTGGAATGAGAGTGTGATGTATCTATTGTAATGGTTTGAGATATTGGGATTCGTCCTTATGATGAGGCATTTGCAAGTAATGGGAAATGGAGAAATTAGTGATGAGTATTCTAGGATAGTTTGTATTTTTACATGAGAGTATACCATAATGGTGGAAGTGGTTGGGGGGAATATATATTATATTTGTTAGATGACACATTATTACCCCTGGATGATTTATATAGTTATAGTTACATGGTGTGGCCGGTATTGATGGATGAATAATTTACATTCTTTTTAATTTGGATTATTTCACTACAATATTAATATTTTCTTTCGTGATTAGCCCTAGAGACCTCATGTATGATCATGTAGAGTCTATATGTTATCACATAAAATGTATATATAAATTATATTTTAGGATTCTAGGAGAAGCTTGGGGACTAAGTTGGATATTAGCATCATGGATATTAGATCTATTATAGAGTCACTTCCATAGTAATTTTTTTCATTCTTATTAATGATTTTTTGTTACTTTATACATTCATTGTGGTACAATTTAGGTCCTCAAATTTTATATTATACAATTGTGTTTGTTATGGGTTGGATCTCTTATCTCATTATCCTAGTTAATTTTTTTATTTAAATTACCTCCAAATGATTGACTTTACACCATATATGTAGTTTTCAAACCCATGGAATTTTGAAAGTGATAATAAGGGACCATTACCCATCGTCATTTCTTTCCATCCTTATAGGAGAACCTTTTTAGAGAGTTGATCATGAAAATTCTTTTGAAAATTAAGTAAAATAAAAATGTGAGCCATTTTAAAAAACATTTAAATACAATACATTCAATAATTTTCCATAAATTCAAAAGTAATCAAAATGAATTCTTTATAAAATTTATTTATAATAAAAAATCATCAATTATTTAATAACAAATATATGGAAGAGGAAGATTCTGAATGATAAATATGAATAACTGTTGGATTGTCATAAAATCATTAATGATCATTTTTTACCCAAATATATTCGAAGGAAATTATCACATTAAAACCTAAGACATAACCATAGTAGAGAATAATTGAAGGGGATTATGAGATAGAGAGAATATTATTTTCCAGAAAATTACAACATGAACAACCCGGAAAGAAATGACAATGTGGCATAAAACCTAACAACAAAATATTGAAATTCATAAAAAAATCATTACATCATCTATAATAATTATAAATTTATTATAAACTTATAAAATAAAAATATTTTTACTTTTCGTAGAATATTTAATTTAAATATTGTGCCCATTTACAGATATATAAACTATAGTTCATTTAAAAAATATTCACAATGATAACTATTTAATTTTCAATATATTTTTTGTAATGATAATTTTATTCCATGTAACACTATCATTAGTTCAACATCTCTATAATTTTATTGATTTAATTTTTATTATATATATTCATAATATTAACATTTAGAGAAATTCATATAGATTGTGGATAAAAAATAAATTTCATCACTTTGTGGAGATGTTTTCTGATAATTACCCACGAGTGGTTCATCCCTTTCCTAAAGACTAAAATAATGAATTTTAAATAATAAAAATTATTTCTAAATTATAATAATATAATACATGTCATATATATTCCCAAAAAATAGATTCTTACTGCAACCCAGGTGAACCATAAATAAAAATCGAATCACATTTTTTCATAGATAATATTTTTGACTAAAAAATCAAAATTATGTTATGGATATAATATTTATTCATTAAAAAAATCTACATAACCATCCATGGGAGACAATGGTTAAAAATAAAATATATCTCTATATGGTGATGCCAGTCAATATTTACACTTGTTCAATAATTTTACTTTTCATATGATATATTGGACACCGAAAAATAGTTTATGATTTACATAAATACATTTAATTATATTAAATATATATATTTCATCATTTTAATATGGTAATATAATATTTTTTATATGTTAAGGATGTAAAAACACAAAATGTATTGGTATTATTTATTACCTCATATTTAGGAATCTTCCTTTACCATACACTCTTATACTTCATGATATTGAATTATAGTGATAAATGAAATCTAAAATGTGGGAGGGTTGTTTTTAGTGGATTATGGAAGGTCATGAAACATCTAAAATGAGCATATGTTATGGTTATGTGAGAATATGCAGTTCCCTTTTATAAGTTAGGTGGGTGGAAAACATTAAAATTATTTAAACCATAATACATGTTGTAAATTTATCAAATTAAATTGGAAATAAACTATAATTAACCATATCGTATGTATGTTATGGTCAAAATAAATTCATATATTGAGATTCCTGATTATTTTGGTTTTATTTCAAACCATATATTATAGGATAACCCTATTTTTAAACATTCTAACCCATACCTGGGTAATAAGATATTTATGATACTATAAGTTCATTATTGTAGGAAAAAAATTTCAAATTAATTCAAAACAATAATAATTATGATTACAACAATTGATTTCATTTTAAAATACTTATTTTCAAGATTTTTAAAAAATTAGTTCTCATATAATGTCATAAAAGTCAATTTCGGAAAAATAGACATTTTAAATATAAAATAAAATTTAAACATATTTTGTGAAAAAAATAATAGGTTGTAGAGAGTTAAATGAAATTATTAATATTATTATATAAATTATATTTATTATAACAAATCCAAAACATCATAGACTAAATAGAAAACATTATTAAATGTAAATATTCAAAATTACAATTCTATTCGTATTAAATATTACATAGTGTCCAAAAGCTGGTGCATAATTTCCAAATTAAAAATAATATTTTTAAATGCATTATTTTTCACTATAGTAATATATTGAATTTATATAATTTCTACACATATTCTTCATTCATTCGTTAATATTAATGACATTATAAAATTTATGGTATTCTAAAAATGGAATTTTTTTATTATTCACTAACAAATTAACATTTTTAGAACAATCTAAAAAATTTACATTATGATAACTATTTACACGTTGAATTCTATAGAATTTTATATGTATATAGTAAAATGTCCATTAATTTTAAGATATATCCTTGAGATAAACATATGTAACATATAAAAATAAAATTCTTTTAATCAAAAAAATATTTGTTCAATGAAAATATAATGTAATACATTTTCTAAATAATTTTACTAATTATGATTCCATTAATTTGGTCCTACTATTTTTTGTGATACATTTTAAAAATGAATTATTCAATTTAGTTCACTTTTTTATGCACCAAATTTTATTAAACACATCAATTTGTTTAGTGATATATATATATTCCTGGAAATTATGATTTTGCACAAATAAATTTGGGATATTCGTACTAATGATAAAGAGGAATTAAGGAAATTAAATATAGTATAAAAATTGTAATAAAAATATCATGGTTATATTATTATGATAAGTTTTTTAAATTTTTTAATTAATTTTTAAATAATTATGATTTAAATTTCAGAATAATTTTTTTAATATATATTATAAAAGTTACAGTTTATCTATTTAAATCATAAGGTATATTATTTTTGATAGTATATATTATTATTGAAATTTAAATTATAGACACCAATAAGATCATAAAATTGAATTGGTTAACAATAACCAAGTGAGAATATATGTTGAATATGATTGCATACATATTGAATTCCATTATTTATTTGAACATAAAATGTTATATTTTTTAGTGAACTTAATTTTTTATATTTTTTCATTACAATAAAAGAAGAAAATATTATTCTTATTAGTCTTGTATCCCTAAATATTTTTTTCTAATACAATTTTTTTTAATGGTTTCATAAATAATTATGTTTCATCCTAATATTATTGTATTAAGAGATACATATACTAGTATAAAAATAAATGATAACATCATTAATTGGTATCCATGAATGGAAACAAAATTTTTGTTACAATATATTTATTTGGTAATTGGACATTTTTATTATATTTCTTTCTTAAAACATTTATGTTGATGAGGTAGATTTTATTAATACACATTTATATAATTTGGATTGAATGTTTCTTATGTATATGTTATTCTGTTGGTATTTTTTTAATGAAATAGTTGAAATTTTTTAATTATAATTCATTAAAAAAATTATCTTTAAATAAATAAAACATATAATGTCTATATTGATATTGGTCTTAGTTTCCATATATTTTATTAAACATTAATGAGGATTATAAACCCTTTATCACAGTAAATGATCCATTAATTATTGTTCAATAAATATATCTTTCCTATGATTATATATATGCCTCTTTAAGAGATATTTCAAATTAATAATTTATCATATAAAAAATTATGATACATATATTATTTCGATTAATATGAATTTACATCAATAATAATATTTAATTTTGAAATTTATAATACATAGAACTATAAGAATACATTAAATTGAGAAATAAATTAATGATGAAAAATTTATATTCAGCGTTCAGAGTGAATCTGGAATTGGAGCGCGATTGAAGATCCCAATGGAACATGATCAAAATTCAGGATCCACAAGAACCCTAGGGTTGGAAAAAAGAATGGTTTACCATTTTCAAAGGCCCTCTCGGGTACCAGGGAGCCTTCTAAGGTTGATTCAGATAAACCATCTAACGTAACAAGATTAGAGAATGGAGGATTCTCTGTCGAGGCAGATCCAGAGGCTCTTCAATAGAGGATTCACTTATGAAAGTTCTCAATTTTAGGTCACGTGATCTATTAAAAGGGTGATAGACCATGGTCGTATGCTGAACTCAAGAATCAAATCTCACATTGCTGGGGAAACATGGAATGTAGGTTAATCCCCATCAGGAGGGTTTTTTTTCACATCATCCTGCAATCTGGGGAGGCCCTGAACTCAGCCTGGAGCAATGGAAACATACAGTTGAAGCCTAGAATTATAATGCTATCTGAATGGGATGTAAACTTTAACCTATTCAATCTTAAGAAATCCAATGCCCAGATTTGGATAATGATGCATGGTCTAAACTGGGTGTATTTGCACCCAAAGATTCTGAATGATATAGCTTCTTGTATTGGCACTCCTATCCAAATGGATCAAAGGACCATGGATGGGGAGCTTGGTTTCTCTACTCACATGCTGATAGATGTAAATTTGGAACTAAAAAGGCCTAACAGTTTCGCCTTTCTGGCTAAAAGTAATAGATCAAAAGTGAAAGTGGAGTATGAAAATGTCCCTCCTTTCTGTGAGGTATGCAAGATGTTGGGGGCATTCGTTGTCCAATTGAAGATTCCTACAGAAGAAGGTAAATGCCCCAATTGAACCAAAATGGCATGCTGCCAATAAAAACAAGAAGCATAGAAATATCCCTGCTGAAAAGACTGGAGGCCCTGCCCAGGCTGATCCTTTACAGGGTTCCCAGAAAATTCAGGCATCAATACGTACTGACACTCATAAACAAAGTCAGCCCTATGTTCCAGAAAAGCACAGACCTGGCTCCATCATGAATCAAACATGGGCCGATATATTGGAGGAAGAGGAATCTAAGAGGTTGAAGAAGCATTGATGAGTTCTCTTCTTGCGATTGAGACTGAGACAATTCAAGAACTAGACTCTGAAATCTCTAAGGATATTTTTAACCTTGTTTTACTCTGTCAGCAAGAATTGGAGGAGGATCTCATCTCCCTTGAATTTTACAATGACATTCTCAATCTAGTATGCTCCTCAAGGGAGGGTTTGAATGATAAAGAGGTTCAAATGGACCTCTCTAAGCTGAAAGACAATGACAAGGATGCTGTGGAAACTTCCCAAATCAGCTCCGGGAAAATTATAAGTGGACAGAACACTGGGCATGCTGGACAGCAAAGTCAGGGCTCTGAAATCTCAATCATAAAATTTTCCGCTGATACAGATGTCATTCCTATGGATGCGGATAATCATAACAGAACCAGTAATGCCAGTAATGTCCGAATTAATATGGAGAATAGGGAAACTAGGCCCGAAATTGGGAATGCAACCAAGGATGAATGATTTATAAATAGCAAGATGGATTTCTCTGACCTTCTTTAGGGTTCCAATGTTCCCACGAAAAAAGATTGTTGACCTTAAAAAAAACCAATGGTCAAAAATATGAGGGGATCCACCACCGAAACTACTTCTAAATGAAAATTCTATTCTGGAATTGTCAGGGCCTAGCTATTCATGAAACAACCAGGTCCATCTAGATGATCATCCAAAGGCATAAACCTTATCTTATAGGCCTCTCCGAGCCTAAAACAATCTTCCTCCCTAATCTTGCTAACTTTCAGAAGTTGGGATTTTTGTTAATTGAAACCAATAGGTGCTCAACAGATGTCAAAAGGCTATGGGTTCTGGCTCACTCTTCTCTGGCCAGTACCTCCCTGGCTATCTCTAGTGATCATCCAGTCACCTGCTCCTTCAACTACCTTGGTCCTGAATTTTCTTGTACTTTCATTTATTACCATAACAAGTACCATGATCGTAGGAGTCTTTGGATTGAATTGGGATATCTGAACTCTAGCATCATGAGCCCATGGATCATTTTGGGGGACTTTAATTCTATTTTAAACCCAGATGAGAAAATGGGTGCTCCTAGCGCTTCCATCCCCTCTAGAGAATTATGTGCCCGCATTGATCAAAATGATTTGGTAGAGATAAATTTAGTTGGCTCCAGATACACCTGGTATAGAAGGCATCTCAGCAACTTCGTTGCAAGTAAAATTGACAGGGCCTTTATCAATCTAGTTTCTTTGGACACATGTGGATCTATCTCATGTTCAACCCTTTCCAGAATCAACTCTGATCATCATCTAATTCTTGTGGATCTTGTTGGAAAGGAAAGTAAGCAGACACATCCCTTTAGGTTCAACAAAGCCTGGACAACTCTCCCGGAATGTAGAGTCATAGTGCAGAGCACCTGGAATTCTGTTAAATATAGGGATGATGCATTTTCTTGTATAACAAATCTAAAATTCCTAATGATAAATATAAAACATTGGAGTAAGGACAGATTCAGTTCCATTGATTCTGATATTTCCACCCATGTTGATTCATTGCATATTGCTCAGGAGATTACCAATTCCAGTGATTTTTTTAATGGGTTCCTGGATGAATATGAGATAACCAAGAAGCTTAACAAACTTCTCAATCTTAAGGACACTTTGCAAAGAGAATCCTTCAAGACCAAATGGTTAAAGGATGGAGATATGAATTCAATATTCTTTAACACTATACAGAAAATTCGATAGATGTCTACACCTCTTTCCTTGATCAAAAATGGGGATACCCTCATGGATAATAGGAATGACCTTGTGGAGCACATCATCCCTTACTACAAGAATCTTTTGAATGGACCAAATACCACCACTCCCCCTTTGGATGGTATGATTTCAAGACTGGTTAATCATGAGGAGAACCCTATTCTCACTACTATCCCTCTTGAACCAGAAATCAAGGAGGCTGTTTTTAGTCTCAAACTTGAATGCTCTCCGGGTCTGGATGGCTTTGGTTACTTCTTCTTTCAGAATTTTTGGGATATTATTTATGTTGATGTGTGCGGGCTTGTTATCCATTTTTTCAAAGGATGTCCACTACCTCGGGGTTTGAATGCTTAGTTTCTTTCCCTCATCCCGAAAGTGGAGAATGCGAATGAAATTTACTTATTCAGTCTTGTTTCTTTGGTAAATACTGTATAAAAGATTATTAGAAATATCCTTGCTAGTAGACTTTCATGAATTGCTTGCAAGATTGTGCCTTCTAATCAGTTTGGCTTCATCAAGGGGAGATCGATCCAGGATTGCCTTATTACTACTTCAGAATGTGTGAACCTTCTCAAAAGACCTATCAGAGGTTGTAACATTGCTCTTAAGCTAGACATCAATAAGGCTTTTGACACAATGGATTGAGGCTTTATATGAAATATTCTTTCCATATATGAGTTTGATGATGTCATTATCAAATGGCTCAGGTCTATTTTCTGCTCGGCTCACATTTCTATCCTAATTAATGGAGCTCCCGAAGGTTACTTTGATTACTCAAGGGGTGTCAGGCAGGGTGACCCTATTTTAGAGATCATTTTCTATATTACAGAGGATTATCTTAGTAGATTCCTCTCTATCATGGCTGGCAATGGGATGTTGAAGACTATTCGTGCTGGAAGAGGAGTGGTTGCCCCATCCCACCTTCTATACATTGATGACATCATTATCATCACTCAATGGGATAAGGAAAATATTAGGAACATTAAGAGAGTCCTTTTCCACTATGAGATGGTTTCAGGTCAGCTGATTAGCTGGAGCAACTCCTTTGTTTACTTTGGATGAAGCTTCTCCTCTACCAGGAAGAATGATGTTATTAGAGAGCTAGGTATTCGCGACAAAGATCACCCATTCAGTTATTTGGGGGTTCAAATGTTTTAGGGGAGACCAAAAGCATGCTATTTCTGTACCATTGCTGGCATGATTTGTAGACAACTCTCCACCTATAAGGAGATTTCTCTCTCCATTGCTGGAAGAGTTTGTCTTGCGAAGTCTGTCATGATTTAAAAATTTGTCTATTGTTTAATGGTCTACAAGTGGCCTCTTGATTTACTCAAGAACATCAACACCTCCATCAGAAACTTCATTTGGAGTGGAAGCATCTCTGAGAAAAAGCTTGCCACAATTTCATAGAGCTTAGTATGCAAAACTTATGAAGATGGGGGTCTGAGCATTAAAAACCTGACATGCTTCAATGATTCCATGCAAGATCGTTTTATCTGGAAGCTTTTTAACACTCAATCTCAGGCCTTATCCTTCCTTAGGGCCAGATTCATTCACAAGTTAAAATATGGCACAATTAATTATCTTAATTCATCTGTCTCACCTGCTTTTAGAAACATTTTATCTAGAATTGATGTTGATTCCCAGTGGCTTGTTTTAAAGGACTCCTCTTTACCTTTCTGGAAATGCAACTGGACTGGATGACACCTGGAAGAATTGGTTACTGAAAACAACTCCAATCTGAATTTGGATCTACCAATCATGGAGCAATTGGGCTATATAGAGGGTATTTTGAACTATATTATTTCTACTATGGGGATGTATTTCTTCTTCTCTAGGGGGTACTTCTGGGCTTGGGAGGCAGCACCAAATGGCATACTCTCCTCAAAGGATTTTTACAAGCATACTATTGGAAATGATTCGGACTCTCAATGGATGGTTAAGTTGAATAAGGGATTTTCAAAACCTTCACGTGCCACTTTTTCTTGGAGACTAGCACACAGGAAACTTCCCCTTGATGACTTTCTTCAAAGTTGTAGAATTTCTCTCTGATCCAGATGTTCATTATGTCATCAACACAGAGAGGACCTTGATCACCTCTTCCTCACCTGTGTGGTTTCTGCAGCAATGTGGTAGGACGTCTCCACCTTATTCGAAGTGCCACTGCCTCGGGGAAACTCAATCGTGGACATCATGCGAACCTGTCCTTCGATTAATTTATCTCCACAACTCAGGTATCTATTCATATATCTTGCGGAATAATTAAGTAGTATTATATGGAAATCCAGAAACAAGGCCATTCATGAGAAGCAGAAATCCAGCACTGGTACTGCAATTTATGGGTTGCTTGCTGCGTCTGTGAGGCTGTTCTACCGATATCCTTCTTTTGTGATAATTCCTACCATGACATCTATGTTCTGAAGAGTCTAGGAGTTTGGGGAAACATCCCTCCACCTCATGGAATGATTGAAGTGCTTCGGAAACCTCCCATCCAAGGCTGGATCATGATCAACACGGATGGAACCTCGCCAGGTAACCCTGGTAACTCTGGCTTTTGGGCAGTTTTCCGGGATCATGCATGGTGTGTTGTTGGTTTTCATTATGGCTCATGTGGCTTATCCACTGCTCTTAAAGCAGAGATGACAGCTGTTATTGAAGCAATTGAGAAATCTGGGAGAAGGGGATGGGACAAACTATGTGTTGAATGTGATTCCACACAAGTGGTGATTGCTATTAGGACATGTGATCTTCATCTTTCATGGAAGCTGACCAATAAATACTCACTATGCTAGGATCATCTCTACTCTAAGTAGAACATTGTTATACATGTCTATAGAGAAGCAAATGCGGTGGCTGATGGTCTAGAAAACAAAGGTGTGAATAGCTCTAGTTTTCATTGGGAGGATCAAGCTCCGGGTGATCTCCGTTCCTTTCTAAGTAAGGATCAATGTAAGGAACCTACTTTTAGACTGGTTTAAGTTCTTTGTTCTGATCAATAAAGAGATCTTTCTTTTCTGGGCAGGATCTCATCCTTTCAAAAAAAAATTAATTAAAATTAATGTTTCATCTTAATTTATTATAAAATTATATAACATGATAAAAATAAAAGCAACGTGAATATTGATAATAATGAATGTAATCATAATAATTGTAATGATAACAAAGAAATGGAGTGTCGTGATAGAGTAAAAAATAAAAAATTATTACATATCAGTTAGTTATTATTAGAAAAATTATAGTTTACTAGATTATTATATTTAATAATAATAATAATACTATTTATAATATTTTTTTAATAATTTTTTTGATAAGGATTTATTTAAAAAAAATATGGAACCTTTTCCATCCTTAAGGATCTCTTCATACATAATTTTGACATGATCATTAATTTAACAAAAATGATTGATGTGGTTATACTCAAATCCGTTATCATATATCCACCTGGTATGTGAAACATACATAGCTCAATAAATATGAATGGTGATGGGATATGTCTCAAAATATACGTATTTCTACCTCCTTACACACTAATGTTTTTTTACTAGTGTCACGATCATGGAATTGAATACATCAAGACAATACCCCTATCACCTTCCAAAATAATCACTAATATATAACTAAAACATACATAATAAAAATGATATTAAAGAGTAATTCTTTTAATTATAATATAATTAATAACACAAAAAATAAAATTCATCTATTAGATAAGATATTTAACTCCAAAATGTGACATTGTAATACATCCTAATTAATATAGACCTAATGGATCATCAAACCTAATGCATGAAGAAATTAAACATAAATTCCAGAAAAAACCTGTCCACTTATATATGTAATTTTTCACCTCTATCAAAAATAATCATTTGGATCCTAAGACCATTCTACCAACACTAGGGAAAATACTAAATCCTTTAATCCCATAAAAAGAATATCACTTCCAATAATGTGCATTTTCATGGGTGAAACAAAAAACATAGTAGGGATCAAAAAAATGGTTTACCTTTACATATTGAATATAAATGAATTCATTCACAATATGATCTATCCACAAAAAAACTATACACTTTTCATATCATAGGTTTAGTTTGAGAATCTAAAAGGTATGACCATTCCTATATTGGATAATATGTTAATGGATTGGGTATACCAATGATCTTACCACAACCATTGGATGAAAAAGAAATGAACTCTAATAATAATTAAATATTATAATGTAGTATATCTATAATTTTATTGTTTCTATTCAATTGGTGATCTCCTCCCATTACATAATAATAAAAAATATTTATAATAACAATAACCATTGGTTACCTCTTGGAGATCATAAGGATGTACTATCAAAACCCCATGCCCACCTCCAATATGACAAGGGATAGAGAGAAGCTCCAAGGAGGCATAATATTTAATGGGAAAACATTTTCTACTATACATATAAACAAACACACCCAACCATATCCATGAAATATTGTAGGGGATTAATTTTAATGGAAATCATATAATGTAGTAATTTTTTCATGAAATACCTCTATTGAATACATCATAGTATGATAGAATAAAACTAAATTAAAAAGAGGAAAAAATAAAAGATCAACTAGAAATGAAATCCCAATATTATTTAAATTAAATGTAATGAATGTTGGGAGATATTCACTTTGGATGTCAAAACAAACTACAATATATATTCTATGCACCAGATCATCACTGTGATCTATCGATGCAAATTTCAAACCTTATGTCATCTCCATAAAAAACAAGATTTGTAGAATAATACCAAGTAGTTGTGACTATATAAATAACAAGTAGGATTCCATGAACACCACAAAAGTAGAATTATATACATATACATTATAAGTAGTTAGTTAAACCTTATTAATAGGTTGGTGAAATCCAATATATATATATATATGATCATAATGAATCCTTGAGATGAGTGAATGTAGATACGCATCTAATAACGTTGAACATGACGATTGGTATTCCAGTAGATTCAAAGTACCACCAACGATGGGAAACAACTCATGTTTCTGTCTTATGGATTCATGATTGGAGAAAATACCTTTGTAGTAATGTACAACATAAGGGTGTAATAATCTCCAACTAATGAACTTATATTGAATATGATAGGGGTTTCCACTTAGTAGAAGGATTGAGGAACTACACACTAGTCTGTTAGGCGGATTATATATATTAAATGGACATAGGACCAATGAACTATTACATCTTGGTGATGCCACTCAATAGATGGATTAAGGACCAAAAACCATATGTGATGAAAAATTCCCCTCATTTCATAAAGGAACCAATCACTAATGAATTTGGGAGGTCAACATGTATATGATTACAGAATACCGACGCCCTGGTTCATCAATGGGATGAAACTTAGTGTATATAAGACCAACACCCTAATAGGAATGGGGGATTCCAATCAGTGGGAAAAAGACATATGGACTAGTACAATTAAGAGTTACACTAAACCTATTTAGTTAATATTTTCAACCCTCATCCTCTTACGTTATGGTGGTTTCCATCCCCTAACTCTCAGATTGACAGTCCTTGTTGATCACTGCATTCTCTTAGAGTCACGTAAAGAATCACCATAATTAGAATGATTCACATCATATCTCAAAATACACAATAAAGGATACCATAAGGTTATATGTGTATATTTTATCTGGATGGAATATTATTATGAATTAATAATAGTTCAAATGAATGATATACGCGAGGAATAATATATAGATGAAATTACATGGCGTTCATGGGGCCCACCAGATGTGTAGTCCTGCATTACTTCATGACCATGTGCTTGAATGAACACATAACGAAACCCATGTCACCATACATCACATGTATGAGGTATAAATTATGTTTATCTTCCCTATTGTACCTTTCCATGTTCTAATGGTTGTTGATGTCTTCTTTAGGTCTTGATACACTTCGTATCTTTTTACCAATCCATTACTGAGTAATGGTCCATTCCAGTACATTTTTGAAGTACATGGTGTGTCTTCATACATGGTTTCTGAGGTATTTTCCTTCAATAACATTTATATAAAACCTGACTAGGTCCCATTGTTTGTGGGCCTAATTACATGTCATGCGATCATTATCTTTCTGGAAGCCCATGCACCGTATCTGGGGAAATTACATGGAAAGAGTTCATTAACATTTTTAAACATATTTTGTTTTTTATAGTAACAAAATTTATCAACAAGGTTATATATAACCATCATATATTTCCTTATTTAATCCCATTGAACAGTCAATATCCCATGAAATTGAATGTAACAAATTAGTAAGTTGAGTTTTTATCCTCCGTTGCCAAGAAATCAAAAACCATCTAAAGGTGCAATGCTCATAGAACTGCCCAATGTAATTCCCCTCATGTAACATCACCCTTATATAACTTATATTCAAAAAAGTATAACCCACATCTCGATCCTTTTTGGATATATCAAAAAAATAGCATCTAGATCATCCTTTTCCATCCCACCCTGAATATGTGGTCCAATCATGACTAAATCTGCCATAGAAATTTCGAACTATAAAATTGTGGGGAAACACAGTAGAATATGGAGAATAGTCATGATAAATGAATAATAATGATGTGAATACATATCTAGAAAATTATTCATGTCCAATTATCTCATAACATAGATACCAGGGAAAATATAAAATAATGGAAATCATAATTCATTTAAAATCAATATATTTTTGAAATAGAAAAATGTATTGAATTTATAATTCATATAAAATGATGATAAATAAACATCTATGATTATTATATTAATTAAAGTGTATAAATTAATAATTAATGATCCCTACATCCCTTAATTATCAATTGTCGTGGAATAATGCATTTTTCTAATGATGGAGATGACTGGATGCATTCAATGCCTCCCAATCTACCATGATCTAATAATTGTTCGTCATCTCTTACAGATATGAAAACGAATAAAACCATACTCTTACTCTAATAAATTATTATTCTTATATGTAAAAACCAATAAAATCATCATTAGATATTTCTATAGAGGGAGGGATAGGTTTTGGTTTTTAGTTTAATAATTTAATATAATTAATGATCTCTTCAATGGCAACCTCAGCCAAACATCAGGCACAAAACAACATTTTGTGATTACTATTGTAAACATAGAGTTCCTAATTAATGGATTGTATCATATATCTGATATGTATCTCTATATATAATATATTCCTTTAATTTTTATGAACTATACATTCATGATTTTAATATATTTAATATTATTACAATATCAATATCATGCTCTTGGGGAATCATAATCCCACATATTCTTTTTGAGTGGATCTAAAAATATTTCATAATATATTTAAAATTCATGGAATCATAAATAGGGTACCTAAAATATTCTATCCCCAAAATAATTTCAAACTATAATTAAAAAGATAATGAATTTTTGGTTACTAAGCTTATAATTGGATATCGCACTCCCATGAGCTCTTTCACGTGCTATTGTGCTACCAAAAAACACCAACTATGGAAATGGTCTTTCCACACATGATCCATTACCTATAATCCCTTATCATCCCCTTGTCCATAGAAAATGTAGAACAATCATTAATTTTTATATCACCCCTATAAATTTGGTTTTTATGACTTTGTAGATATATCTTGTACTAAGGCATATCATAGATTTCATGACCCATCATTAATGGTGGGGAAAGACTAGGAAATAACTATAACACCACAGGTAAATAAAGAATATGAAAATTTCAAATTTATCCATATTTTTTAATAAAATATTAATAATAATTTTGTGTCAATTTTATGCTCGAGGGCGTACCCAATATGCAACAATGAGTTTCATTGAAATATTACGTTGCACTCTAATAATAAAATAATATTATTTTAAAAGGTAGTTAACACCTAGACATTGTAATGGAGGAAATGAACGGAACCAACTACAAAATGATTATATATGTTTGTCAAATATTTCTCCTTTTATCCAATAAATGTTGGAGGCTTAAAATTCAAATGAATCCAATTTTAAGCATAAATCTTCTAATATTCTTTAAAAGGTCGATTAACAACCTTTTGATGGAGAAACCTTTTTAAATAAAATTTTGAAAATTTTATATGTTGGATTTGACAAAATAAAATCCTTCTTTAGAATTTGGACATCAAAATTTACTATGTGTAAAATTCTGTTTTTTTTCTGATAAAGATCATTTTTATTGAAAACGTTGCATTTTAATACAAAACCTCCTTTTAATCTGATTTATTTATATGAATAGATTATATTTTTAATTTAGATTAGATTGTATTTAAATATATTTTTACCATTTAATCTAATGGTGTTCATTGGAATTAATTTCACTTTGAAATTGGACTTAAACTAGTGTCGAACTTTTAATTGATATTTTTTCTTAAAAACACACTATTTTTTTGACAGCGGGAATTAATTATTAAATAAATTAACGAAACATATATGTTTTGAATTTTTTAAAATAGACATCATTTTTAAATTCGGTATATAAAATATATCTTAGGATGAATTTTTGGTATTTTTCTGAAAAACTTCAATTTTGATGAATAGTGAAACCACTAAGTGGTAGTTTAAAAAATAACTTTTCGTTTAAATGAAACATTACCACTTCTTTGATTTGAATTTCAAAAATCCAAAATACATGGTTTTCATTAGGATGTAAAATTTGGTTCAATGGGATTAAAATAATTTTTTGGTGAATAGTAAGTTTTATGTTTTTAATCGCGATTAGAGATAATTAGTGTAATTTAAGGTAAAAATAATGTTTTAATAATATGAAATGACCTATAAACATGTCCTACCCTAATTTTATGTGTCATGTCCGACCAAGACAATTCATGGGTCAACATGGGGTCCCCATGGAGCCACTTTGGTTGGAAAATGTGCTAAATAACTTTTTATTTTAAGTTAAAATAAAAACGTCACAAGCATGAGTTGTTTTACTAAAACAATTTTTTAAATGGGGTTATACATGTCATATTTTTAACTATAAATATTAATTATAAAGATAAAACTATTTCACACTTCATTATAATATTTGTATAATTTTTATACATTAAATAAATTAAATTATTTATGACATCATGATGATGCAGCGATTACCTCATTAATAAATGATATAAATAAAATGAAAAGTTAATGTTAAAACTATAACTTACACTTGTATAATACATATTTGATGAGTATATTTCGAACCTTTACCACCTTATCCTCTATATACATCAATGTGGGACCTTTAAAATCCTAAACTCATTTGAAAATAAAGTTACATTTTGTAACGTTTCAAGAGTGCCCCTCCTCTCCTCTTATAAAAGGCCCCCAACTCTACCACCATACCCACACCTCTCAAGACTTTCGCTCGGCCAACCCCTGGTCATTTTGTCTCTCCACATCCCTCTATTACTCCTAGAAGCCTCAATTTGGGCATAAGTCTTCCCAAGGAAGCCTTTTAGCTCAAATCAAATAGAGATACCTGATTTTAAGATAATGTGTTCACATGTGTTCTTTTGTTTTATTTTTCTTCTCCAACCCCCTAAACTCTTTTTATTATTTTCTTTTTCAATAGATACAGTATCATCAATTTACTAGTATGTTGTTATAAGAAGTATTAGAGCTACACTTACACACACCTACATCTAATTGTTAATGAACATACTGTTTCGGTGGATGGTGAATTTCTGCCTCACGAAACGATGATTGTTCAATATTCTTTTAACACCCTCAAAGGTGGCCATTAAGATGTCACTATATTTATATATGATATTTAATATGTTTTTGTTTTACTTAAGATTATTTATTTTTAATTTGGGGAATATCTTTATGGTTTCCATTATGGTTAAATGTGATATCTTCATTTTAGGAAGTGCGGACTACCACCCCAACAATGTGATTTGATCCGTTAATAGAATATGTGGTACGTATAAAGTATAGATTTAATTATATTATATATTATACGATACTGGAATTATAATACTATTATGTATCATTATGTTTTAATTCCATTAAATAAGAAATAGAAATGGATGTAGCGTTCATGCATACGTACAGCTTACCGTCTCCATGAACGGTGCATTTCATTTATTACCTCTAAATGTTATGTAATATTATAAATGAATGTATATAATGGATATATATGATATATATGATATCTAAATAATGAATATAATTCTGTATATAATATATATTTTACCACATGAACAACATGTAATTATAAAAAGTTTATTTTTGACTCAAGTAGCAATGATCTACAAAATGACCATTATTAACTTAAATAATTACATAGTGTTAATAGAATGGTAGTAAGTGATACAAATGGAATAATGAACTTGAAAAAGTTTCTTAAGAAAGTATAAAATAACTGGAGTTTATTATTCAGGAGAATAAAGAATGATCGAGTGAAGTCGGACCCGAGGTAAGGGATCCTACCTCTCTCTTTGTTTTTAAGTAAAGTCTTTTATGTCATTACTTTTAATCTCATATTTATTATGATTATGATGTTATTTTATATTAATATTACTGTACTTTTTATGTTCATTTTATGAGAGACCATGTTTTCTCTCATCAATCCATTTTGGTTGTTTTAATTGTCGCCGTTAAGCTGCCAAAATTTCGTAAGGGGATTTTTATCTCACTTTGTGTTTTCGTGAGAGTCATGCTACATGTTTCAATATTTCCTTTTGAGTGGTGTATTTACTATCCGTTATTCTACTATTTTTGTAACATACTTTTGTTTATGAGTATTTACATCAATGTTTTATAGTCCTTCTTTCATGGGGTGTACGTTTCGAAAGTTTCCCAAATCAGTAAGGGAACCTTTCACCCTCCTCTTTTTAAAAGACTTCTTTTATTATGTCTTTTAATTTTCATCTTATTATGTGGGGATATGTTCTTATATATCCTTATTTCTATAAATTTTATTTCCAAGAGATGAGATACCCTTTATCTTTCTCATCAACTCTTTTTCAAAAATTTGATGTGACGTCGTTAGGCTGTCAAGGGAACTTCTTAACCCAATTTTGATTTCTTTGGGTTCAACATGTAGTAATTGAATATGACATCCTTTGAATATGTGTGAATGAACATTGATTATTTTACACTTAATATAAACTAATATTGGGTGTATTTATATTTGTCGCACATAATTATGAGATTGAATTATCCTTAATTTAAGGATACCATCTTTATAATGGATTTCACCTCAATTTACATTTCCATTGAGACTTCATTGTTGTTATGCACCAATTCACTCTTATATGGTGTATATACTGTCCTTTGGAATATTATATCATGAATACATTTATTCTCATGATATTATAATGATTTGATTAAATGATATTCTCCAATTATTGTATTCACGTGTCTCTCATTTTGTTTAAAACCCTTTAACTAAAATATTGTATTAAATGTTTTAATGATTTAATATTACAAATATTTCTCATTAATATCCATGTTTTAAAAATGGTTTTAAGGATTTATTTAAATGGATATTAATGGTTTAAAATGTTGAAATCTTCAATGTGTAATGGGACACATTGATTTAAAAATCTCTTTATTAAATGTTTGAAATGGTTTTGAAAATGGTTTTTAGAATGGATTCATTATTTCAATATCTAAAAATGTTATATTGTTATTGAAATGTGGGAATGTTATATTTCCTTTATTCTTAAGTTATGTGCAATGATTATGTTATGGTTCTTGGGCATTGTTATGAATACGGTAGGTTCTGTGATAAACTGAGGGCGGGTTAGCCCGATATAGCTCTCCAATGCATTGGGTAACGCGAAGGAGTTAAACGTTAAGGTTTCTCCAAAAATATTTAGGGAATATACTGTGATGGGTATTCCAATTGTAACCAAGAGGGTTACTCCCTACGTAAGAATGTTATTAATGACTCAAGTAACATTTATGTCTTATGATTTCTATGATTTATTCATGATTTTATGAAGTATGTTAATGTGATTATGTTTTATGGGTAAAGTATGGTTTCATTCTTATGTATATATGTACTCATGTTTCCTTTCCTTACTTTTTATAACCATTAGTGAGCTTTTTATGCTCATCCCAAGTTTTTGAAATGTTTTTCACAGGTCAAGGGAATGGTACATGATATGATGGTAGTGTCAAGGAAGTGTCAAGAAAGAATCCATGATTTATTTTAAATAACTTTCCGTTGATGGGAAAAATGAATACTATCTTTTATTTAATAACCTTGTTTAAATGTGGAATGTAATGCATATTTTATGATCTAATTCTCTAAAACCCTAAACCTGAAAAGATCCTCAATGTGTAATATTGTAATAACCCAAGATTAAGTAAGGTTTATGGCTCGGGCCTTATAGTTGGTATCAGAGGTCGGTTTAGATAACATTAGATGTCAGAGTGTTTTCTAAGAAAAAGTGACAAGTTGTGTATAACCACAATGGTTAGTATATTAGATGAAGTCATCGTTTTTTATGAATGTTAGAATGAGTTTGAGATAACTTGGATAAGTATATCATGGTGTTTATCTTCATCTTTTTTATTTGATGATTTTACTGATATACTCACACTGACCTTTTTGGTTTTAGTAAATGTCTGGATCTAGCAGGCACCAAAGTAACACTGGATTTGAAGAAAACTGTGACGGTTTTATGAAAGAACAACTGAATGATATGGGAGCTGCAATGAGAACTCTTGTGGTTATCCTCAACCAACTATCTGAGTCATGATTGACCATCAGAAACTTAATTATTTTTATAAGGCATCGTATATGTGAGATACAGATCCCTATGGCAGCTCCGGTAATAATCATAAAGGTAAGTATGTCCAAAAACTTATGTGTCAAATATGTGGAATGAAACACATAGTAAAATGTTTCAATGGGACAGACAGATGCTATAGATGTGGAAATGAAGGTCTTAAAGCTAGAACCTGCCATGGAAAAAGGAAGCATCTAGTTGACTCTAGGAAAGGGAAAGATGTTCTTTCTAAAGGATCAATTGAATGTTTTAAATGTGTTGTGCATGATCATTATGCAAACACATGTCCTACGAAGAAGTTTCAGGAATGGGGTCCCCAAGATCGTACAAATATTCATTTTCCAATACCTAATGCTATTCTGATTGAGGATGAAGAAAATAAAAATGAAGAATGAATGGTATGGAATATTTCTTAACATATGTTTTCCTATTATTTTAATCTTAGGATATGATTCATGATTTTGTTTATAGGAAAAAAGTACTTCAGAATAAGTTGAAAAGGAATGGCTAATGGATCATGAAGAATGCTGAATGAGTAAGAAGTCATCATAGAATGGATTCAAGAGTTATGATAGATTTTAGGATAGTGAAATTCTCAGATGTATTATGTATCTTTTGATGATGGGGTTACATTATTAGACTTTTTATAGTAACATTGATCTTGGATATACGAAAATTTTATTCAAGGAATAATTATCCTTTCTTTTGTGGATATAGTAATAAAGAACCATTAGGGTTTATATGATCCTTGAATTTGATGAAATTACTGGTTAATACATTTTGGATTGCAAAATTTAAGTTACCAGATAACCTTTGTGGTTAAAATATGTTATGGTTATTTTTGATCAATTTATCTCTTTTTGAGGAATGTTAAAAAATTATATAGTTTTTGATAAGGGACAACACACAGACCGTGTGACAACCCATCACATCGGATGAAGCTGTGGGAATCGGACCCACAACCAAATTGCAACAGGTATTTATTGCCTACCACTTGACTATGTGAAGACCCTGTATAGTTTGAATGATTCTTTTCAGTTAGATGATTTTATGAATTAAGAGTAAGTTGATTTTTTTGGTTATCAATGGAAATGATTAGCCTATCATAGAGAATATGTGATTAAGTTAATTACTTTTCAGTATGAGACTATAAAAGTAACTGATTTTAATTTGGAGACAAATGTTAAAATTTTTCTTAGGAGACTATGTGATTAAATCCTTCAGAGAATTGGGTTTCAATCTTAGTTTGGTTTACTTTGTAGAATTTTTTGGATAGATATTTATTGAATGGTCTTTTTTGAACTTTGGGTTTTAGTTTTGGTTATGGCTTAAAGACATGGGCATTATATATTTCTCTTTGTTGGATTAGGTGATTTTCTATAAGTTGATTATAGCTCTCTTAATGTGAACAAGTCATCCTAAATACTCGTCTTTTGGAGAAAATATGAGTTCATGTAAGAAATCTAGTAAAAGTTGAATGTCAACATGACAATTAATTATACTTCCTTATGTTTTAGTTAAGATCATAAATAAATTCCTCAATTAAAATTAACTTAAAACAAAAATTTTGTCTATTAATTTTTCCTACTGGGGAATCAAATACCGTTTAACCCATCACAAGTTTGTGATTTTCTTGTTGTTAACATTCTCCTAGACATGTTTACTATCACTCTCCATCAGAACATAACCCTTTGTTTTTTCCTCCATATCCATATTTTCATACTTGGAATCCTAGTATGGGTTAACTCGGGTGACATTTGTAATTCTCTCCCATTCTTTTAAAGTGATAGTTTTACTGACTCTTGTACTGATGTGGGATTTTCAATGAAGCATCCAAGACCAATTTTAAAATTGTGAGGACGCAATTCCCTAAAGGGGGGAAGGATGTAACACCCCAAGTAAATAAATAATATGAAATTTTCATATTTATCAATATTTTTGAATAAAATATTAATAATACTTTAAAGGGAATGCTATTCTCGAGTGCGTACCCAATACACAACAACGAGTTTCTTTGAAATCTTATGTTGCACTCTAATAATAAAATAATATTATTTTAAAAGTTAGTTAACACCAAGTCGTTGTAATGGAGGAAATGAACAGAACTAACTACAAAATTATTATATATGTTTGTCATATATTTTTCCTTTTATCCAATAAATGTTTGAGGCATAAAATTCAAATGAATCCAATTATATGCATAAATCTTCTAATATTCTTTAAAAGGATGATTAACCGCCTTTTGATGGAGAACCATTTTTAAATATACTTTTAACAATTTTATATATTCTATTTGACAAAATAAAATCCTTCTTTATAATCTGGACATCAAAATTTACTTTGTGTAAATTTTTTTTATTTTTCCGATAAACTTCATTTTTATTGAAAATGTTGCATTTTAATTCAAAACCTCATTTTCATCTGATTTATTTATATGGATAGATTATATTTTTAATTTATATTAGAGTGTATTTAGAATATATTATTACCATTTAATCTAATGGTGGTCATTGGAATTAATTTCACTTTGAAATTGGTCTTAAACTAGTGTCAATCTTTTTATAGATATCCTTTCTTAAAAACACGCTATTTGTTTTCACAGTGGGAATTAATTATTAATTTAATTAATGAAACATATATGTTTTAAATTTTGTAAAATAGGAATCATTTTTGAATTCGGAATATCAAATATATCTTCGGGTGATTTTTTGGTATTCTTTTGAAAAACTTCAATTTTTGATGAATAGTGAAACCACAATGTGGTAGTTTAGAAACTGATTTTTTGTTTAAATGAAACATTACCACTACTGTGATTTGAATTTCAAAAATCTGACATACATGGTTGTCATTATGATGTAAAATTTGGTTCAATAGGATTAAAATAATTTTTTGGTAAATAGTAACTTTTATGTTTTTAATTGCAATTAGAGGTAATTAGTGTAGTTTAAGGTAAAAATAATGTTTTAATAATATGAAATGTCCTAGACACATGTCCTACCCTCATTGGATGTGTCATGGCCGACCAAAAAAATCCATGGGTCAACTTGGGGACCCCATGGAGCCACTCTGGTTGGAAAATGACATAAATAACTTTTTATTTTAAGTAAAAATAAAAATGTCACAAGCATGAGTTGTTTTACTAAAACAATTTACTAAATGGGGTTATAAAAGTCATATTTTTGACTATAAATATTCATTATAAAGCTAAAAATATTTCCTACATCATGATTTTTTTTTTAATTTTTATACATTAAAAAAATTAAATTATTTATGACATCATGATGATGCCGCGATTACCTCATTAATAATGGATTTAAATAAAATGAAATGATAATGTTAAAACTAAAACTTACACTTGTAAAAGACCTATTGGATGAGTATATTTCGAACCCTTACAACCTTATCCTCAAAATACATCATTATGGGACCTTTAAAATCCGAAAATCATTTGAAAATAAAGTATCATTTTGTAACCTTCCAAGAGTGCCCCCTCTCCTCTTATAAAAGGCCCCCACCTCTACCACCTTACCCACACATCTCAAGCCTTTCGCTCGACCAACCCCTACTAATTTTGTCTCTCCACATCCCTCACTTAATCCTAGAAGCCTCACTTTGGGCATAACTCTTCCCAAGTAAGCCTTTGAGCTCACATCAAAGAGAGATACCCGATTTTAAGGTAATGTCTTCACTTGTGTTCTTTTGTTTTATTTTGCTTCTCCAACCCCCTAAAATATTTTTATTATTTTCTTTTGTAACAAATCCAGTATCTTAAGTATACTATGGTGTTGTTATAAGATGTATTATAGATAAAATTACACACACCTACATTTAATTGTTAATGAACATACTGTTTCTGTGGATGGTGAATTTCTGCCTCGCGAAACGATGATTGTTCAATATTCTTTTAACACCCTAAAAGGTGGCCATTAATATGTCCCTATATTTATACATGATATATAATATGTTTATGTTTTACTTAAGCTTCTGTATTTTTAATTTATGTAATACCTTTATGGTTTCCATTGTGGTTAAATGTGATATCTTCATTTTAGGAAGTGCGGACTACCGCCCCCTCAAAGTGATTTGATTCGTTAATACCATATGTGGTACATATAAAGGACAGATTTAATGATATTATATATGATAACATAATGGAATTATAATACTATTATTTATCATTATGTTTTTATTCCATTAAATAATAAATAGAAATGGAAGTAGCGTTCATGTGTACGTACGGCATACCCTCTCCATGAACGGTGCATTTCATTTTTTACCTATAAATGTTATGTAATATTATAAATTCATGTATATAATGGATACATATGATATATATGATATCTACATAATGAATATAATTCTGGATATAATATATATTTTACCACATGAAAAACTTGTAATTATAAATAGTTTATTTTTGACTCAAATAGCAATGATCTACAAAATGACCATTATTAACATAAATAATTACACAGTGTTCATATCATGGTAGTAAGTGACATAAAAGGAATAATGAACTTGAAAAAGGTTCTTAAGAAAATACAAATTAACTCAAGTTTATTAATCAGGAGGTTAAATAACGATCGAGTCAAGTCGGACCTGAGGTAAGGGATCCTACCTCTCTCTTTCTTTTTAAGTACACTCTTTTATGTCATTCCTTTTAAGCTCATCTTTATTTTGATTGGGATGTTCTTTTATATTACTCTTACTCTACTTTTTATTTTCATTTAATGAGAGACCCTATTTTCTCTCATCAATCCATTTTGGATGTTTTAATTGGCACCGTTAGGCTGCCGAAATTTATTAAGGGGATTTTTATCTCACTTTGTGTTTTCGTGAGATTCATGCTACATTTTCCAATATTTCCTTTTGAGTGGTGTATTTACTATCCATTATTCTACTCTTTGTGTAACATAATTTCATTTATGAGTATTTAAATCAATATTGTATAGTCTTTCTTTCATGGGGTGTACGTTTCAAAAGTTATCCAAATCGGTAAGGGAACCTTTCACACTCTTATTTTTAAAAGACTTCTTTTGATATGTCTTTTAATTTTCATCTTATTAGGTGGGGATATGTTCTTATATATCCTTATTTTCGTAAATTTTAAGTCCAACAGATGAGATACACTTTATCACTCTCATCAACTCTTTTTCTAAAATTTGAAGTGATGTCGTTAGGCTGTCAAGGGAACTTCTTAACCCAGTTCCGATTTCTTTGGGTTCAACATGTAGTTATTGAATATATCATCCTTTGAATATCTGTGAATGACCATTGATTATTTTACACATAATATCCTCTTATATTTGGTGTATTTATATTTGTCGCACATAATTATGAGATATATATATCCTTAATTTAATGATACCATCTTTATATTGGGTTTCATGTGACAACCGGGCCCTGCCCACCAGTTGCCCCGCAGACACGCGGGACCCACCCCAGGGTCCACCCATGTGCCCGAACAGGTCATCTGAGTAATGATAGTTCGCACAAGCCAACACATGTCATTTACAGTGTGCTTTGTTCTCACTCACACACACACTGGAAACTTCCCAGGAGGTCACCCATCTTGATCACTACTCCAGGCCAAGCACGCTTAACTATGGAGTTCTAATCAGACAGGCTCTCGAAAAGGAAGGTGCAACTTGTTGACATGAGTCATATCATTTAGTCAGTTAACCCTTTATCATTTGGGGATGTTCCACTCACCCCCCCTTTAGAGCACAACGCCCTCGTTGTTAGCCCTACATCTCAACCCAGGCAGTCCACTACACTTAAGGCTTAGTTCCTCCTCTGATACCAAATGTGACAACTGGGCCCTGCCCACCAGTTTCCCCATAGACACGTGGGACCCACCCCATGGTCCACCCACGTGCCCGAACAGGTCATCTGAGTAATGATAGTTCGCACAGGCCAACACATGTCCATTCTAGTGTGCTTTGTCCTCACTCACACACACCCTGGGAAACATCCCAGGAGGTCACCCATCCTGATCACTACTCCAGGCCAAGCACGCTTAACTGTGGAGTTCTAATCAGACAGTCTCCCATAAAGGAAGGTGCACCATGTTGACATGAGTCCTATCATTTAGTCATTTAACCCTTTATCAGTTGGGGATGTTACAATCACCCCCCCCCCATTAGAGCACAAAGCCCTCGTTGTGTGCCTACATCTCAACCCAGGCAGGGCACTGCACTTAAGGCTGGGTTCCTCCTCTGATACCAATTATCACGACCCGTCCTCGGGGCCCGTGGCGTGACTACCCGAAGCCCGCCTTTCATAGGCCAGGGGCTGGCGACTAGCACCAAAGGCGTAAATCCTGATAACTAATAAGGCATTTCCTTTATAAAAGTAAACAAAACATCACAGAGTACAAGAGGAAGTAAAACACTAAGTACAAAGAGATGTCCTGAATGTTAAATGAGTCATAATACAAACCCAACTGAAAGTACAACTACAAATGAACAATGTACAACAGAAAAAGGCAACAGTTGGAAGAACAGAAGCAGCTCCTAGGTCATCCTCCTCGGATCCTACCTGAAGGGTAGGTACAGATGGCGCAGCTCCTGGATCACCCACTACAGATCCTACCTGAAGGGTAGGTACAGATAGCCTCCACAATGCTCTCACCTGTCGACCTCCTCCGAGTATCGTCTCACCATGAATTCCACCTCCGGATACTGACTCGCCGTGTAGTCCCCCTCCGGGTACTGTCTTGTCCTCGAACACTCGGCCTCCGTCAGCACTGCCCGTCATCTACAACCAACACAACGAGGTGCGGGCATAGCCCGTGCAGGGGTGAGTATAACAATACTCAGTAGGGACCCCGAGACCCTCAAGGTCTCAATAAAACCAACAAGGATAACCACAAAGAAGATCTCAACAGATAACCTCTACATAGGTATATTCCCATACACATACCTAAGTTATCATGTAACCCATCTCAATCATGGGGAAACACAAAGATTATGAAATCAACAGATAACCACTACCCAGGTATATGATTATACATATTCCTAAGTTATCAAGTGACCCATCTCAATCACGAGGTAAACACAAGGGTCAAAAGACTCATCTCAAACCATGATTTTCATTATCTAAACTGTAACTACTAAAGAGCCCCATCTCTGGAGTGTAAAGTGGTCCTGTCACGACTCTGAGGTACTGCTCGCTAATCCAAGTCTCTGAGGTACTCTTCCTGTCGAGTACCGCGGGTCTGATACCAAATAGTGGGTGCTTCGTCCGTTGTGGGTCTACCGCCAAAAACCGGGCGCTCCCCCTAATAGCCTACAGAGGTACTCCTCCGGTCGAGTACCGTGGGTCTGCTGCCAACTACCAGGTGCTCCGTCCGCCGTGGGTCTGCCGCCAATTATCGGGCTCTCCGTCAACTGGTCTAGTTGACTCACTCCAAGTCGAGTCGGTTAAATAGTCGTCAGGTCTCAGTCGTCTACACGGTCTCCATACTCCGTATGCTCATCTCCGGGAGGGACCGCCCCCCCGAGCTACTGGTCAATACTCCATGTATCATAGTGTCCCACGAAGATGTATCTCAAAGAACTGCCTCGTCATAGGGGTCTAAATGCAACAGACAACGCGTCAATCGGACGCTCGGTCTATGAGTTACTAGCCTTTTCGTCCCAGGGGCCCGGTTGGATTCATGAGCTAACCAACCCAGTCGTATGTCAACTGTACCCTGAACTCTCATAGGGTATACTCATAGGGACCGTTTCTCAACGTGATCACCAATGCCACTGACGGTCCGTCAAACGGACGTCTCGAACGAGAAAGATGATATCTTTCAGACCAGACGTCCGTTTGACGAACCGTCAGCGGCGTTGGTGATCACGTTGAGAAACGGTCCCTATGGGTATACCCTATGAGAGTTCGGGGTACATTGGAGATACAGTCGGGTTGGTTCGCTCACGAAACCAACCAGGCCCCTGGGATGAAAAGGCTAGTATCTCATAGGCCGGGCGTCCGATTGATGCGGTGTCTGTTGCGTTGAGACCCCTATGATGAGATGGTCCTTTGAGATACATCTTCATGGGACCTTGTGATACTTGGAGTATTGACCAGTAGCTCGTGGAGCGGTCCCTCCCGGAGACGAGCATACAGAGTACAGAGACCGTGTAGATGACTGAGACCTGACGAATGCTTGACCGACTCGACTTGGAGTGAGTCGACTAGCCCACTGTACGGAGAGACCGATATTTGGCGGCAGACCCACGGTGGATGGAGCGCCTGATAGTTGGCAGCAGACCCGCGGTACTCGACCGGAGGAGTACCTCTGTAGGCTATTAGGGGGAGCGCCCGATATTTGGCGGCAGACCCACAGCGGATGGAGCGCCAGTATTTGGCAGCAGACCTACGGTACTCGACAGGAGGAGTACCTCAGAGACTTGGATTAGTGAGTAGTACCTCAGAGTCGTGACAGGAACACTGTACACTCTAGAGACGGGGCTCTTCAGCAGTTACAGTTTCGATAATGAAAATCCTGGATTGAGATGAGTCTTTTGACCCTTGTGTTTACCTCATGATTGAGATGGGTCACTTGATAACTTAGGAATATGTATGGGCATATACCTTGGTAGTGGTTACCCGTTGATTTCATAATCATTATGTTTCCTCATGATTGATATGGGTTACTTGATAACATAGGTATTTGTATGGGCATATACCTAAGTAGAGGTTATCTGTTGAGATCTTCTTTGTGGTTATCCTTGTTGGTTTTAGTGAGACCTTCAGGGTCTCGGGGTCCCTACTATGTATCGTTATACTAACCCATGCACGGGCTATGTCCGCACCTCGTTGTGTTGGTTGCAGACGACGGGAAGTGCTGATGGAGGCCGAGTGTTCGAGTACTGGATGGTACCCAGAGGTGGACTACACGACGAGTCAGTATCCGGAGGTGGACTTCACGGTGAGACAACACTCAGAGGAGGTCGGAGAGCGAGAGCGTTGTGGAGGATATATGTACCTACCCTTCAGATAGGATCTGTGGTGGGTGATCCCGGAGCTGCGCCATCTATACCTACCCTTCAGGTAGGACCCGAGGAGGACGACCCGGGAGCTTCTTCTGTTCTTCCAGCTGTTGTCTTTTTATGTTGTACTTTGTTTAGTTGTAGTTGTACATTCAGTTGGGTTTGTATTCTGGCCCATTAACCTTCCATCACTTCTATTTGTACTTAGTGTTTTACTTCTGCTTGTACTCTATGGTGTTTTGTTTACTTTTATAAAGGCAATGCCTTCCCAGTTATCGGGATTTATGCCTTTTGTGCTAGTCGCCGGCCCCTGGCCTATGGAAGGCTGGCTTGGGGTAGTCACAGCATGGGCCTCGAGGACAGGTCGTGACATTTCATCTCAATTTACATTTTGATTGATACTTCATTGTTGTTATGCACCAATTCACTCTGATATAGTGTATATACTGTCCTTTGGAATATTATATCAAGAATCCCTTTATTATCATGATACTATAAATTTTGATTAAATGTTATTCCTCAAATATTGTATTCAAGTGTCTCTCATTTTGTTAAAAACCATTTAACTAAAATATCGTTTTACATGTTTTAATGATTTAATATTTTAAATATTTCTCATTAATATCCATTTTTTAAAAATGGTTTTAAGGATTTATTTATATGGATATTAATGGTTTAAAATGTTAAAATCTTCAATGTGTTATGGGACACTTTGATTTAAAAATCTTTTTATTAAATGTTTTAAATGGTTTTGAAAATGGTTTTTATAATTTATTCATTATTTCAATATCTTAAAATGTTATATTGTTATTTCAATGTGGGAATGTTATATTTCCTTTATGCTTAAGTTATGTGCTATGATTATGTTATGGTTTTTGGGCATTTTTATGAACATGGGTGGTTCCATGATAAACTAAGGGCGAGTGAGCCCGATATAGCTCTCCAATACATTGGGTAATGCGAAGGAGTTAAATGTTATGGTTTATCCGAAGAGATTTATGGAATATACTGTGATGGGTATTCCAAACGTAACCAAGAGGGTTACTCGCTATGTAACAATGATATGAATGCCTCATGTTACCTTTATGTCTTATGATTTCTATGGTTTATTCATGATTTTATGAGGTATGTTAAATTGCTTATGTTTTATGGGTAATGTATGATTTCATTCTTATGTATATATGTACTCATGTTTCCTTTCCATACTTTTTATAACCCTTAGTAAGCTTTTTATGCTCATCTGAAGTTTTTGAAATGTTTTTCACAGGTCAAGGGAATGGTACATGATATGATGATAGTGTCAAGGAAGTGTCAAGAAAGAATCCAGGTTTTATTTTAAATATGATTACGTTAATTGGAAAAATAAATACTATCTTTTATGTAACCACTTTGTTTAAATGTGGAATATAATTCAAGTTTTATGAACTAATTCTCTAAAACTATAATCCTGAAAAGATCCTCAATGTGTAATCTTGTAATAACCGAAGAATAAGTAAGGTTTAAGGTTGTGGCCTTATAGTAACAATCCTCTCCAATACTGTCATGAATATTTTATGGCCTGATGATTCTCATGGGTAGCTTAGATCCCTAGAATGGCCACCACAATCCTTTTCATGGATAGAATTGTAGAAATATATGGAATACTAGTTCAAACTCATGGGGAATATGATATCGATCTATGTTTGATTTATGAAATCTTTGGGTTATCCTCAAAAGCTCATGGATTAGCTTTGATTTCACTATCATCATATGCATCATCTCTATCCCAACTAGTGATGTATCACAAATCATAGTTTAACATAGGTGTGACCTATAGGGTCACCAATACACGGCCATGAAAGTCATTATGCAAGTCATTGAGTGATAGTAGTTATTATAAATATATCTCACTACTTTCATGTGGTCATCTCAAATTTTCTTTATGTTTAATAAACTATATTACATCATATAATCCAATTCATGGATTATTTTCATAGTATACCATCTATCATGGTGTGGAACACTGTACTCATTCTAATCATGGTCTTGAATGCTTCAAATTGGCTTCTCAACAAACTTGATTCAAATCACACATCAAAGATAGATTTAATCATTGAAGGTACCCCATGGATTTAGATGAACTTCAGTAAAAGAAACAACAACAAAAAATTTAATACGACACTACTATATCATAGAATGGATGTTCATTGACTTTTTCTGCTAGTAAACTATTGAACATATGATATTGTGGCCTCAAATTTTATGTGTAGGTCTTGTCACCAAATCTATAGAAGTTCATTAACATTTAAACTCCAGGGTCTCAAAAAGTTGTACCAAAAATTTCAGAACATGGTTTTCAACCTTCAACTACATACATATGAGACTCCAATATAATATATCTATTGTGATCCCACTTATTCAATCCCATTAAATCCTCTCCTGGATGTATTTATAGATATTAACCACTCTAGAATGTAGAAAAATAGATAACTATGAACCTCCTTCATAAAATCCCCTCATAAAATGAATGGAATAACTATCTACAATATGAAAACTATGACATACTCCCAACCATTAGGGAATACATAAGGTAAATACCGTGATTTTATCTAATCATGAATAAACTAAGTTCAATGTCACCCAAATGGTTCCCTCTATCAAACTACAATTAAATAGGAGTCGACATCATCAACTGATGATAAGATGTACCCTATCCACCACTTCGGTTAGATTAAAAGAATCAAACAACTAAGATTACCCATACATAAGGCATGAAAGGGACTACCTATTAAGGGTTTCTTCCACTACATTGACCTTCCAAGGAATATATAATATCATTATGTAATATTCTCATAAGAACTCTAAACAATGAATTTCTATCATTTCATGATATCTATACAGTATGATTTACTTTAGATAGAGGTGTTATAAGGGAATACCAAAGTCCTATCATATAACGTAGTTCCTATAAAATTTAGAGGGAAGATTTCAACTACTAACTCTAGGTCCTGAGTGGAAAATTTCTTGTCATGGGGTCTCAACTAGATCGAACAATTTGTTATCCATTCATTTCTATTCATCAGTATATAGATGATCTATGCTCCAGAATATTTATAAAAAATGATATGTTCCACTCCCTCTTCTGATAGTCTCAAAAAAAGATCAACGGTCATATTAAACATTAAATATTCAATGAATTCCATTAATTTCCCATTCCTGATAAAGAACCACCCATTCAATGTCTAGGTGGTCAAAGGTTTTACTACCTGAAATTTTTTTTTGCAGACCTTTTGTAGTGCCCCATATTGAAAAGATACCTCAATAACTCAGATACACACTTTTATGGATCCCAATAAAACACCACATCAATCATTGTTGTGTGTATAGTTAAATGTTGAAAATGAACGAAATTCACATTATATTGATCCTTATTAAACCAAAACTGGCATTTCAAGAGTGTACCAAAATGTTAGTGATTTTTGATTATTTGTAGGACCATTTGAAATTTTTTTTCCTTACTTAGTTATGAAGTTGTGTAAATTACTATTTAGTGATTGAATATAAAATATATATTTACCTATATATGACTGGCGGTTTTGGTTCATCAATTCCATAAACACTTTGGGGAGGATCAACAAATAAAAAATAATCACTATTATTTCATAGTGTTCATACCAGAATCTGAATTTTTTCTTTAGAATATCTCATTTTATAACCCTCAACATTTGGTGTCTAGAATGATGATTGATATTCAATAAAATACTCTAAAATAATTACTAAAAAAATGGTTGTCAATCATTGTTATAAGTTACATTTTCTTTATCATTTCCAAGATTTTGTGATGATAATCAACAAAAGTACTCAAGTTATTGTACACCATTTTAATTATTAGAACTAGTATTGTCTTGGGGGACACATTATGATAGATTAGTCTCTTGTCGCTCTTTCTTTCCAACTACACCATATTCCCTCTGTGCTACATGGGTACATCATATTTCGACACCTGGATATAGGGTAATCCCTAGTGTGTGAATAGGCAGATGCCTATCTCTTTCCATAGAGGTATTCCTATACCATCCCTATGTAAAAAATATATAAAATGATACCAAATCAAAGGGAAATGAATTATTATATGTCCTATGACTCCAAGAGGGATACAAGAAAAAATATAATTAATTAATAGTATCCTCTTACCTAGGTGCTTGTGCTGCTCAACCTTGTATTACATATCACCATTGAAGGAATATTAGGTACCAAATACATGGGTACATGTAAACCTAACTATTGATAGACATCTAAGAATGAAATATACAAAACTAGCACATACCATGTAAAAATTAATTTGGACTCCCAAAGGCTATAAAAATTTTCCATGTATGGATCTTTACCCTCTATAAATTAGGACACATTACTGGTATGAGTGAATGAACACTAATACTATATACTAGGTCTACTAAGAATACAGGTTAATCTAGGAGGATCAACTATTTCTCATGGTCTTTAACATGGGCTATGTCAATGGATGGTGTATTTTGATCATGTATCAAAACAAAAAATAGAGTAGAGAATACATCAATATTTTCTTCATATTAAATGAATCATATTGTTCAAAAAACTATAGTACATTAATTATTTTTCCCATAACAACTTATCCTACTTAAGTATGGACAAATAATATTCCATATTTCATCAAGAATACTTAAAAAACATGACAAGGAAACTCATCATCCCCACCTCAACAATATATGCATAGGATGGAAATCACATGCCAATATGGTTTCAATCAAATCACTAGGACTTGTCTTGTTTGGGGAAGTTCCCTTATTCCATGAATATTCTATGTATTTATGAAGAACTATAATATAAGGATCTACCAATGACTGATGTCTACATATGGATGTCTCATATTCAAGACATCCAAAAATATGGGTTATATCTATGAATGGATTCAAAACCACTCTCTCGATAAAATCTCCAACCACATGAGAAGGTGGATCTTGTTCACTATATATCTTAGATGATATATATCATTTAAGGACATGATGTATAGAAAGAAAAAATGTGATATTTTTTGTACCAATAAATCCATCAATGGAAAATAATAAGATTCATCACCAATTTATCAATATGATATTTCATGGTTTAAAATAATGAAATACCAAACCACTTCCTCGATGGTGTTAATCTCTATTAAGCATCAATTGTCTATTATTAGTAATCAATTGGAATGTTAATAGAATTTTCATAATAAAACAACCTCACTTGTTCCATACACTACCAAAAATTTATAATATAATCCATCTAGACAACGGGAGGATAGTCTAGTTACATTATATCGGTGCTAACAATCCTCGGTGCCCGCTTAGATGTAACACCTTATGAAAGGGTCTATAAACTGAAGTATCAATTCCAAAATGTTCATAATCACTTCAATATATTTAAATTTATTATATATATCATTTATGAGACATCTTGAATATTATTAATATGTTAAGATTTCAAAGTGAATTTCTGGTGGACATAAATTAATTAGCACTGTAAAAGGACTCAATCCTATATGTCTTATGACCCATTCTTCCATACAACCAATTTCATGATATGATGTCCATAAAAGAAGGTATTCAAAATATGGGTGTATCTATTTATTTGGTTTTTTCACAAGAACTAGTTTCCCTAGACTAAAATACACCCAAATGACACTTTGAAACTAATTCCACAAGTCCCAACAAATTAGCATAAGTGGACAACTCCAAAAAACATATGATGTAATGAACTCCTCCAATACCATTGTATAATGATCTGAAGAATTAGGGACTAGAGATAATGTGAATGGATTAGATTTCACAACACCAATCTCAAATCTTACAAGCCACATTATAGAGACTAATAACAAAAATTTATGATATATATTGGTTATCTTTTTTGTAATGTACTAGTATACATGCACAAAACCACATCTATGAAATAGATAAGAGTAATAGTAATAAAGGATAGAAAAATCTAGTTAAAAATTGAAATCAATACATCTTGTTTATACAATAGATTATGATATCATACATCTGATTTAAAAAAGTGAAAAATATAAAGTTATTATCCAACCTCACAACAATAGGATGAAATGAATATTGAGAGATCCCAGCCCTTGTTCTATTTTTACAACTACCATATGCATCCTACACACCTAAGTATCACAATAATCTATCTCTTTCACAGATATAGATTTCATAGTCATAATAAGACATGGAAAGTGTGTCCCAATCCCATGGAGGTGTGTGTATACACATACTAAGTAATATAACCCAAATAGAGCAATGGGACAAATAGGGATATAAAATAGAAATAGTATGTTCCAACCAAAACAATAGTGGAACCAAATCCAAAAAAATAAACATATATATATATATATATATAACAATAAATAATCAGGGATAAGAGAAAAATGGGATCTCTCTCTCAAAAAATATATCCTAAGAGGAAGGGTATACATGTAACGCCCCGACCGCAGTTACCTAGAGTCAGTACATTATTACATATCATTGGCATGATCACAAGAATGATCATGTCTCGAAAGACAGATTAGTTTAGTAACCATGGAATAACTGGATACATTCATAAAGATTACATTACATCATAATGTGAAAACTACTACAAAAAAATCTTCTCTTCATATCCCCTAAAAATATCCCTGCAGGTCCTTCATAAATTACTTCTTTACATCTTGGGAAAAATAAAACATAGAAAAGGTGTGAGCTCAAATGCTAATTAAGGATAACAATATAGCAGAAACACTCATAGATAAGAATGATCATTTAAGGCAATGTATAACTAAAACAAAAGCCTTTTAAACTTTAACATCAACATAGCATGGAAATAATAAAATGAAATAATTTCATTTACTCATTCACACAGATATTCTACTAATCGAATAACCACATTCAATGTCAATAACCACTTTCATAATGATGGAATGCATAATGCGAGACTATCATAACCACATAGCCACAGCCTCGTGCCAAGACTACAAATAAGATTTTTTCAAGACCTTGTGCCAAGACACGAGTTTGTCTCATGAGACCAACTGATGCATCGAGGAGCTATAGAGGCCTCCACCCGACACTTACTAAGTCCAAATAATTTCCATATGAAAAGGTTTAAACATAACACAAACATTCATATTAAAACTAGCATATGAAATGTCAATAATCTCTCCATAAACCATAAATTGTAAAAAACTAACACATCCACAGTAAAACATATCACAAAACATTAAATACAAAACAAAAGTTTGTATAATAATAAATCAACATCAAATAATTTTATAATCCATCAAAGGATGTCGACATAGATGAAATCAAAACTATTTGAGAGAAATATCTCTTTTCTCGAAATCATTGAAAAGTCACTCATGTATAAAGGAAGTAATTTAAAAAATATTTTTGAATAGAAGTGTCCCATACCACTTTGGAACTTTCTAAAATAAATATCATTTCAAAACATTCATGTCCATATAAATAAATCCTTAAAATCATTTTTAAAAAATGGAAATTAATTAAAAAGATTTAGAAAGATAAATCTTTAAAACATTTAAAATTATGATCTTGATAAAGAGTTCCTTTCACAAATTCTTAAAATATTCATTTTGAAATCATTTAAAAGTCACATAATTATAAAATAAAACATTTACTTTGAAAATATTCTTAGAATCTTGTAAGTGAAGCTTCAACGATTTTATAACGGTGGAAAATAACCGCACCCGACGTATATGTTTAAAAAGACATTCTTACCTTAAATTTGTAGAAAAGGTTAAAAAGTACCTTGTTTGGAATACGAAGGAAAGATTCCTTTCAAAACACATAAGGGTATAAATGAATTTAACCCATTTGTATAGTAAATAGTAAAAATGTTTTTAAATACATATTTAAATAACATTGATGTGGATGATAAAGAGACCCCATCAAATAATTATGTATAAACAATCTCTGATAATAAAGAGATTATAAAATTAACCCTTACCTTGTAATTTTCCTTGGTTGAAGGTAGCTTAACCTACTCTATAATGGTGAAGTAATTTTTATTAAATTATACAAGAATCATATAAATTAATATGATATCATATATGATCTTTAATATTACTTTGTTAATAATATGTTAGAATTATCATCGTTTCTTGTGTTAACTTACTCATTTTATTTAATATGTTTTGTTACATAAGTCGTGTTTGTTTTGGATAGGTTGTATCTTATTAATATCCAGAATTATATCAAGTCTTTAAAAATTATTTTTTATCATCTAATGAGAATTATACTTGAATGGATACGATGGAGAATGAATCTCATCGTGCTCGTGGAGACGGTAGTCCGTACGTACGCACGAGCGACAATATCATTCTTTTGATATTAAAATAATATATAATTTGATGGTATATCATATATACATAATCATTGTCATGATATATTTATTATTTACATGAATTACACATCATTATTATACCCATCCAAATAGTAATTTATTGAATAACAATTACACCACGATGTGGAGACGGTAAGCCGTACGCACGCATGTATGTTGACATGTCATTCAAGGGATCGATAGAATAGTGAATATGGTTGTACAATATTTATAATAACATCACATTATATATCAGATACTGGAGTTATTATTTTATAATGGGATTAAAAAAGAAAGAAGAAGTTGAAGAAGAAAGGAACTTGAAAGAGGGTGCTGAAAACATTACCTCTTCTTCGGGTTCTTCCTTTTGATTTGATGAAAAGGGCTCCTTGGGTTGGATTTATGATCAAACTAAGGCCTCTAGGTTGAATTTAGGGAAGGTTAGAGAGTATTTGGGGAGGGTTTTGCCAAATCCAAACTCTTTGAAGGTGTGAATTAATGAGAAGGGGGAGTTCCTATTTATAAGAGGGGTGAGGGGAACCTTTGGAAAAGCTAGAAACATTTTTTTATAATAAATTCATATACAATTTCTAATGGCCCCAAAGTGGTTTATTTAAAGTTTAAGGTGGGGATGGGTCGAAAACAACTCAACCAATAGGATTTAGACAGGTTTTAGTCACCATATTAACCTTATCTTTAAGTATTAACTCTTAGTTAATTAGTTTCACTTTTACAATGTCTCTTTATATTTTAATATTATAAGGTTAATAAACTTACTATATACATCCAAGAAACCCCCAATTGGACCATTAATGATAAAAATAGTATTATATAAGTCTCTTGGACGATCTTTAGATTTTTAGGAATTTAATATCAATTAATAATATTATATTTGTTTTAAAACTCTTTTATGTCAATTTTGACACTATTCAAGAATTGATTTTTGTAAAACTCATTACAACATTATTATTTCAAAAAAAGTTAATTAAATAAATAATAACATTTCATTTTATCCTAGAAAATTATTGGTATTTATAAAAAGTCTCAAATTAAATTTATTTTGGTATTTATAATATAAATTATTCTAATTTTTCATTAATTATGTAATAATTGCATCACCATTTTTTCATAAATAAATGAGATTATATAATGTATAAAAATAATAAATAAAATACCATTATGTATGAAATCTTTTTATATTTCTAATGAATATTTATAGTCGAAAATTAAACATATATAACCCTATGTAAAAATTGTTTTTCTAAAAGATATATGCTTAGGTCTTTTTTGTATTTATTTTAACTTAATTAAAATAAAGTGACCCTATCACATACAAGTGGCTCCATGGGGTCCCATAATTGACCCTAAGATTCCCATGGTCCGATATGTATCCAAAAATAAGGTTAGGCCAGGTTTTAAGGTAATTTAGTAATATTATAATATTATTTTTAACCCTTATTTACCGGATTTACCCATTAACCATGGTAAATAAAATATTTACCGAAGTAATTATTCAAAATGTCTAAAAATAAAAGTTACCTATTTACACAATTTAGACATCCTGATTCCAAATATGGAATAGATTTGTCCATATTCAAAACACAGAAGTGGCAGAAATTAATTTAAAATTAATTCCCACTGTCAAAACAAAAAACGTGTTTTTAAGATATAATAACTATCAAAAGATTGATACTTGTTTATGTGCGGTTTAATTGTGAAATTATGTACAATGACAAAAATATTATTAAATGGTAAAAATATATTCTAAATATACTATAAAACCACTCTAATTAATAATTTATCAGTATTAATTATTTTGATTAAAAAAGTTGTTTTATTTAGAATTTAGTAATTTTCACTATTCATCAAAATATTAAAGTTATCCGAAAAGTACCAAAATTTCACCTTAGGCTAAATTCGATACTCCAAATCCAAAAATGAAGTCCATTTTGAGAGATAAATTTTCTAAAATTTTAAAAATTAGGTATTACTATTCATAACGGCTGGTTTGATTGGTTGTGGTATGTGTTAGAACTCGATGCTTCGTACGACACACGCTATTGCATTATTCAAAGAGAAGCGTACCGTAGAATCTTGGGGTTCTAAATTCTCCCCTCCTTCAAAAAATTTTATCCTCGAAATTTCTAGAATACTACCACATGAAAAGACTCGTGTGGTTCTTCATCATAAGTTGTATCGGTTCCCACGTTGTTTCTTCCATCTTATGGTTTCTCCACAAAACTTTTACCAGACGCGTCGTCCGGTTTCTCAGTACTTGTTCTCTCGTATCTAGAATAATGACGGGATCTTCGCAATAAGACAGATCGGGTTCCAGTTCTAATTCCTCATAGGTAAGTACATGCATTGGGTCAGCCATGTATTTCTTCAACAGTGATACGTGGAACACATCGTGAACTTTGAAGAGACTTGGTGGCATTTACAAACGGTATGCTACAGCCCCAATTCGTTCTAGAATTTCAAAAGGTCCGATGTACCTGGGACTCAGATTACCTTTCTTACCAAAACGTATGACTCACTTCCATTGAGATACCTTCAGGAAAACATGATCACTGACCTGAAATTCCAAATCCTTCCTTCGAATAACGGCAAAGCTCTTCTGCCTACTTTGAGCTGCTTTGATATTGTTCTGGATTACCTTCATCTTTTCCATCGTTTCCTCCACCAGTTCTAGGCCTACATGTTTTCTTTCACAAACTTCATCCCAATAGGTTAGTGTGCGACATATCTTTTCGTACAACTCTTCATATGGTTCCATATGAATACTCTAATGAATGCTATTGTTATAGGAAAATTCTACCAGAGGTAAATATTGATCCCACATAGCCTGAAAGTCAAGAGAGAATGATCTCAACATGTCTTCTAATATTTGTACTAAACTTCGTCTGATACCAACTGTAATGCCCCGAACCCAGTTACCTAGAGTCGGTGTATTATTACATATCATTGGCATGATCACAAGAAAGATCAAGTCTCGAAAGACCAATTAGTTTAGTAGCCTTTGAATAACTAGATACATTAATAAAGTTCACATTACATCATAAAGTGAAAACTAATACAGAACATACATCTTGTCTTCATATCCCCTCAAACTATCCCTACAAGTCATTCAAAAATTACTTCTTTACATCCTGGGAAAAATAAAACATAAAAAAGGGGTGATCTCAAATGCCTAGTAAGGATAACAATATAGCGTAAACTTTCATAAATAAGAATAAACATTTAAGGAAATATATAACTAAAACAAAAGCCTTTTAACCTTGAAACTCAACATATATAGAAAAAATAAAATAAAATATTGTCATTTAATCATTCACATGGATAATCCAGTAATCGAATAATAACATGAAATATCAATAACCACTTTCATAATGATGAAATGTATAATGCTAGACAATCATAACCACATAGCCAAGGCCTCGTGCCAAGACTACAAATGAGATTTTGTCAAGGCCATGTGCCAAGACAATAGTTTGTCTCATGAGACCTACCGATGCATCGAGGAGTTATAGCGTCCTCCACCCATCACTTACTAATTTTAATTAATTCCCATATAAAAAGGTTTAAACATAACATAATCATTCATATTAAAAATAGAATACGAAATGTCAATACTTTCTCCATAAACCATGAATGGTATAAAAATAACACATCCACAGTAAAACATATCACCAAACCTTCAATACAATACAAAATTTCTTTATCATAATAAATCAACTTCAAATAATCTTAAAACCCATCAATGGTTGTTGACATAGATGAAATCAAAACTATTCGAGAGAAATATCTCTTTTCTCGAAATCATTGAAAAGTCACACATTTATAAAGGAAGTAATTTAAAAGAGATTATTGAATCAAAGTGTCCCATACCACTTTGAATCTTTTGAAAAGAAATATCATTTCAAAACATTCATGTCCATATAAATAAATCCTTAAAATCATTTTGAAAACATGGAAATTAATTAAAAAGATTTAGAAAGATAAATCTTTAAAACATTTAATATTATGATCTTGATAAAGAGTAGCTTTCTCAAATTCTTAAAATATTCATTTTGAAATAATTTACAAGTCACATAATTATAAAATGAAACATTAACTTTGAAAATATTCTTATAAGATTGTAAGGGAAGCTTCTACAATTTTATAATGGTGGAAAATAACCACACCCGCCGTATAAGTTTAAAAAGACATTCTTTCCTTAAATTTGTCGAAAATGTTAAAAAGTACCGTATTTGAAAAATGAAAGAAAGATTCCTTTCAAAACACATAATGGTATAAATGAATTTAAACCATTGTCTAGTAAATAGTAAAAATGTTTTTAGATACATTTTTAAGCAACATGGATGTGGATGATATAGAAATCCCAGTATAAAATTACATATAAACAACCTCTTATAATAAAGAAATTGTAAAATTAACCCTTAACTTTTACTTTTCCTTGGAAGCGGGTAGGTTAAACTCCTGTATAATGGTGAAATAATTGTTATTAAATTATAAAATAATCATATACATTAATATGAAATCATATATGATCTTTTAATATTGCTTTGTTAATAAGATCTTTGAATTGTCGTCGTTTCGGGTGTAAAGTTACTCATTTTATTTTATATGATTTGTCACATAAGACATGTTTGTTGGGGATTTGTTTTATCTTATTCATATACATAATTATATCATGTCCATAAAAATTATTTTTAATCATCAAATGATAATTATACTTGAATGGATACGATGGAGAATGAATCTCATCGCATTCGTGGAGATGGTAGTCCGTACGTACGCATGAGCGACAATATCATTCTTTTGATTTTAAAATAATATATAATTGGATGGTGTATCATTTATAAAGAATAATTATCATGTTATATTTATTATTTACATGAATTACACATCATTATTATACCTATCTAAATAATAATTTATTGAACAACAATTACACCACGATGTGGAGACTGTAAGCCGTACGTATGTATGTATGGTGACATGGCATTAAAGGGATGGATAGAATACTGAATATGGTTGTACCATATTTATAATAACATCAAAGTATATATAAGATACTAGAGTTATTATTTTAGAATGATAATAACAAAGAAAGAAGAAGTTGAAGAAGAAAGGAACTTGAAAGAGGGTGGTGAAAACATTACCTCTTCTTCTGGTTCTTCCGTTTGATTTGATCAAACGGGATCCTTAGGATGGATTTATGATCAAACTAAGGCCTCTAGGTTTTAGTGAGGGAAGTTTAGAGAGTATTTGGTCAGGTTTTGGGAGAACCAAAAGGCTTTGACGGTGTGAATAAATTAGAAGTGTGAGTGCCCTTTTATAAGAGTGGTGAGGGGAACCTTTGGAAAAGCTAGAAACATTATTTTATAATAAATTCATATTCAGTTTACAATGGCTCCAGAGTAGACTATTTAAATGTTAAGGTGGGTATGGGTCGAAAAAAATCAACCAATAGGATTTAGACAGATTTGGGTCACTATATTACCCTTATCTTTAAGTATTAACTCTTAGTTAATTAGTTTCAGTTTTACAATGTCTCATTACATTTTTATATTATATGGTTATTAAACTTACTATATACATCCAAGAGACCCCCAAGTAGTCCATTAATGATTCACCTATCATGAAATAATTATATTTTTCTAACCTTATATTTTTATGAATTTCATATCAATAATAATATAATATTTGTTTTAAGAACTCTTTTATGTCAATTTTGACACTATTCAATAATTGATTTTTGTAAAAAACATAACAGAATTATTACTGAGAAAAAAGCTAATTAAGACAATCCTAAAATGTCATGTTATCCTAGAAAATTATTGGTATTTATAAAATGTCTCAAATTACATTTATTTGGGTATTTATAATATCAATTATTCTAATTTTTTATTAATTAGGTAATTACTGCATCACCATTTTGTCATAAATAAAATAACTTATATAATGTCTAAAAATTATAAATAAAATACCATTATGTAGGAAATCTTTTTTATTTCTAATTAATATTTATAGTCTGACATCCATCATATATAACCCTATGTAGAAATTGTTTTTCTAAAAGATATATGCTTATGTCATTTTGGTATTCATTTTAACTTAATTAAAATAAAGTGTTTCAATCACCTACATGTGCCTCCCTGGGGTCCCAAAATAAACCCAAAGATTCCCATGGTCGGACATGTATCCACAAATATGTTTAAGACACTTTTTAGGTTAATTTACTGTTATTATAATATTATTTTTAACCCCTATTTACCGGATTTACCCATTAACCATGGTAACTAAAATATTTACCAAAGTAATTATTCAAAATGTCTAAAAATAAAAGTTACCTATTTAAAAAATTTGGATATCATGATTCAAAATATGGAATCCATTTTTCCAAATTCAAAACAAAGAAGTGGCCGAAATTAATTTAAAATTAATTCTCGCTGTCAAAACAAAATGCGTTTTTTAAGATATAATAACTATCAAAAGATTGATACTTGTTTCTATCTGGTTTAATTGTGAAATTATGTCAAATGACCAAAATTTTATTAAATGGTAATAATATATTATAAATATAATTTAAAACCACTAAAATTCATAATTTATCACTATTTAATTTTTTAATTAAAAAAGTTGTTTTTAATTAAAGTTTAGTAATTTTCACTATTCATCAAAATATTAAAGTTATCTGAAAATTATCAAAATTTCACTTTAGGCTAAATTCGATACTCCTAATCCAGAAATGAAGTCCATTTTAACGATAAAATTTCTATAATTTTAAAATGTATGTATTACTATTCATAACGGCTAGTTTTATTGGTTGTGGTGTGTGTTAGAACTTGATGTAGTGTACGATACATGTTATTGCATTATTCAAAGAGAAGCGTACCGTAGAAGATTGGGGTGCTACAATACATGCATATTACAATGTTTATCATCTATTCCCAACATCTAATATATTTGTCTGAATGAGTCATGAGGAGCACCTCCACCTTACCCCAACTCCACATACAGAGGGTGTAATATCATATTGTGTACCTCCCGACAAGAACAATAGGTGGATTCCAATCAATAAATCGATCGATGTCACATGACCAAATAATTATAGTGGATTTCACTATGTAGATTGATAGAGGAAACACAACCATTTTCATAAGGCCAATTCCACTCCATAAATTGAAAGATAATTCATTTCATAGTGTTTAACAGGGATTAAACTAAATTTATATATATGAATGAAAATGTAGTGTACTAGGGGAGACAATCAATTAATGTTGATAGTTGAATAATTCCCTAGTACATTAGGGGTCCCACTCAAGTGGTAGAGGAACCGCGTCCTAGTACATTATGGGGTTCTACATAGTGGGTTGAACACATGAAGCCTTATACCATATTATGGTTACACTAAATAACTGTAGGTATTATTGGGTACCCACATCATAGATGAATTTTAGGGTTTACTACCCTAGCCTCTCTCAATGATTAGCCTAAATATCACCTATATCATCATGCACCTCTCAAAAAACCCCATTCTTATATAATCTCATGTTTTATATTGAAATCCATTACTCATGCTACAAAAATCATATATTTAGATAACTGCTTATGATAGTCTACTCATTAGTCAAAATCTAGTTCCGAACAAAAGTTATATAAGAGGAATAAGTTATATAGGATATTAAATCGTGTGTAAGGTTCCCTCATAACATTTTCTCTTACCTCATTTCAATGTAGTGTTATCTTATAATCATGAATAGGAATTCATGTAACCGTACAAGACTCTATTGTTTTAAAAAAAAACGAGGTATGGCATTCTTGGGTCAGGCCTATTTACTTCAGGATTTTCATGTGTTCTCTAAGATGTGGTGATGTTCTTAGACATGTACCACCCCATAATAGCGTACCGATACATGGACATGTTATCCAAGAGTACATGATGTGTCATCTATCCTAAGATGTTTGGTGTGTGTTGGTTGGAATAGATCTTGGACACCCAGGGGGTTTAAACCGTGTGGGGGACAAGCCACACAATGTACAATCATTATTTCCCCAAATCCCTTTCACCAAAGCCACAGGGGGGGATGCACTGCATGTGTTTTTATACTAAATACCATTTGGTTGGGTATTTCCTTAAAAATTATGTTCTCCAGGCAGTGATCAAGATCCACACACTCAACTACATTTTATGTTATTTGACAACACAAAATTATCTAAAATAATGTTAATGACACCATACATCATTTACATAGCCCCAAGTAGTAGGATATCCGAATTTGAACACACTCAGAATGCCCGAAACACCACATAATACTTATTCAATCACCATCCATCACCAATAATGATACCATATCCATGGTGGGATCACCCTCAACCAATATCCTTTCCTAATACAAAAACAAATTATCATTCCACACATCGTTCACTAATCCACCATTACATTTGGGGGTTTGATCAAATTCAATGATAACTTGGAAATTACAAACACCAACATCAATACAAACTGTCGAATAATGTGAAGAATAGTAGTGAGTAATGCATAATAACAAAGTAAATCCATTATTAGAAACGTTTTATCAGACAATAATAACATAACAGGGATATAAAGGGTGATATAAATGCTTAGAAATCATTTTTTTTAATTTGAACTATCATATTATGTAAATAGGACCTTATGATAAAAAGATAACTTATATAAAAAGTATATAAATAAATATACATGATCAATATTTTAATAAATAGTGTTTAAAAAATTATTATTGATACCTAATTATAATATGGATCAATCATCAGTGAAGAATTCATTCTTCAATGAAGGAGAATAACTACAGTGCTCATTTTCTCTCAAACCACCATGATCTGATCATCATATTTGATTCGATGATACTACACTAATGATGAATGAAATACTAATCCCCTAGGAAATGGATATGGTTGTATGGATAACCATGGAATGTTATCATAATTAATTATTCATAGAGTGATGGTTATGATCAGTTTATCAATTTATTTAATTAATTCTCCTAACACACCTGCCAACAGTTTTTTATGAGAATTATTTGGTGATGATCATTAGGTTGAAACTAGGTTAATCCTCACATTCCGGATTCAATTTTGGTATCAAATATTTTATATGAGGCTAACAACATGTTATATTCAATTATTTTTTAATATTATAGTTCATTAGATATTAATATTTTAGATATTTATATATTATAATTTACTGACTCACTAGGAATCAGAATCTCACTTCACCTTAGCACATAGATCTGAATGTATTTCGTAATAGATATCATTGTATTAAATCGGGAAACTGTTTCACTCCAAATTTATCCAATAAATATATGTTTAGGTGAATTAGGTTTTTGTAGGGTCATTAATTTTCATCAACATTGACATGTCATGTACCTGTGAAATTATTGAACTTTTAGTGTGGTAATGTGGAGTCAACAATATGGTGTGAAATATAGTATCATCATATAAATATGGTCACTAATTGTTGAGATGAGTACATTTTTTTATGTGTTGAAAACATATATGGTTGAATGAATATTATAAATGTGTTTCTAGTTCAATTATTACTATAGATCATATGGCGAGGCTAGTCGTATTGGTCTTTTAGCATAGTTTAGATCCTATGTGGAAAATTTTAGATAAAAATTAAAATTTCAAATCATGGATATCATATATCAGGGATAAGGTAAATATCATGGTTTGGAAAACACAATCAGATGAATTTGGGTATGACTGTATTTAATTATAGAATCATGAGTATCATCGATACTCTAGTATATGGTAGACACTGGTTAGTGGAGGTTGTGGTTTATTATTTCTTCATGGATAAGTTCATAATTTGTTTGGTTGATGAGATATTATTATCCTTATGTGGGTATTGACCATGGATGATCACATGAGTTTAGTTTTCTTATCATTTCAATTTTTATATTTATTTTTAAATTTAGTTCATTGATCAGGTTTGTAAAGTGTTGGTATTCTTGTAATGTGTGATTACATTTATAATGGAGTAATTATGTGTAATTGTGATAATCATAAGTGGTTATTTATAATATTAATGTGTGTATTTATGAAATATCATATGTACAATCTAATATATGTTGGTCTTATAATGACTAAAAATATCAACTATATGAGTAATATTATGAAAATTTATATCCACATGAATTCTAATAGGATTGGGATTTGTTTGATAGTCATTTTGATTAATCTATAATACATTCTATAAGAATATGAATTTATTTGGTATTATTTATAGTTTCAAATAGACTTCTAATTTCATAAATTACCATGTTTAATAACATTATTTTTTCAAAGGATGACATTCTTGTATTTAAATTTATGACAATATGTAAATCTATGATTTTAAAGGATTTTCAATTTTGTTTTGGTGGGGGTGATCTATAATTAGTTGGATGTATAAGGGTATGATTGCGAATCAAATTTGAATGAAAAACTACTTCATATAGATAAATAGGTTGATAAAAGCTGATATTGGGAATATTGATTAGTTTTTAATGAATTATCCATTCACATATTGGTTGATCATGTAATAGGATTCTCTCCTATTAATTTGGTGACCATGGGATTATTATATTTTATGAATTTTTTGGTATTGGTATTCATTTAATATAATTTAAAATATTAAATAGGTTTTTTATGTTATATAATTATATTTATTTATGGGTTATCATCATTGGTGGGATTGAAAAATTCTATGTTGGTGTTACTATATACCACTTGACTAACAATGGAAGTCGGTTAAAACATTGGTGGGCTAGAAATTCTGGGTTCCCCATATTAAATTCAACAAGGATATTTGTGGGATACACAATGATTCTTAGGGCCCCAATGACATTTTTAAACTTGTGAAAATGATATTTTCCCCATATATTAATTTAAATTAAATCAGGGTTCCTTTATGAAGATGGGTGCACTCTTGGGGGGAGGGGGGTTCATCCCACTCATCCACTTATTCTTATTAATTTGATCAGATTTCTTCATTATCTTTTATACACAATAATTCACATGGATACCCATACTTATTCATCCCATAAATTTAATAAATATATTCATGTATCAGAATTGGACAGAGATTAGTAGTGTCAATACATTTGAACATAAGGAATTACAAATTGTTCATGGGAATTTTATTGGAAGATGTCCGAGGAATCATACAAAGGTAGAAAATGTGGGGTTTTGAATAATTTATTTTGAGTCATTTAACTACCTTGATTTATTATTGTTTTTATTTAAATTGGTAGATGAGTATTAATAAATTAGGTTTTTAATATTACCAATTCCAATTTTATAGTTTCAAATCCATGATGATCAAATTTTTTACTATTTTTACATGAGGTTATAATGCATTTGATCCACTTTGTGATTTTATAATATATTTATTCTAATTGATTTATTTGTGGATTATAATTTTTTATTAATTACAATTGGGTTTTACTTAATTATGGATTTTTTATATTGTATTGTGTCTTGAGATCAGGATCAATGGATTTTGTTTTCATGGTCAATGTTAGAGAGAGTATGCTGAAGAAGATAACTCTAAAAAACATAGTTGATCTCTGAATTTTCAGTTACGTTATATAGCTTTTATGTCGTATATGATATATACATTTCTTTATGATAATGTGAATAAAATGGAATAATATTAAATATGGGTAATATTATTGGTGAGTGGTAGTGGTGGACAATTTGTTAAATTATTGATTCACAAAACTTATAATTTTAGATAAGTGTCCAACAATGAACTTGTTGCCTTGGGAAATTCGTGACAAACATAGAGAATTGAATCATTTCTATGGTGAGATTTTGTATAACCATTATTATTATGACATGAATGGTATTTTAGAGTATTCTATATTAATGGAATCCCTCTCTAATATTTCGGATAGTGTTGTATTACCGTCATCATAAAACATGTGAATAATGGGTAAATAAAATTGACTAGATCATCCAAGAGGGATGATTATATTATATATGTTTTCATAGCGAGGAATGATAGTTTTTAATTTAGATTTGTATAGAGTACAATACAATGGACATTGGTAGATTAGAGTGTTTGTTGGATTTAATGTAATTGATACCTTGTGTTAAAACTAGTTCACCAATTTTTCTAATTATTATTTACATTATTATACATTAAGTGTGTTTGATATGGTATTTTTTGTTTTTATTCATTTATCCATATTGATGTTTATTTTCAATGAAATGAACCATTAATACATATAATTTCTCATCCCTATGGTGAAATCCTATTCACACGTAGACTACATGGAAATATCATTAACTTCTTCAATGGTGTCAGTAATCTATATTGGTAGTCTATAGAGTTTGATTGATTGTGATTAGTGAGATTCCAATCACCATAGTTTTAATATGAAATTTAATGAACCATTAAAACATTATAATGTGGCTAGTGGTGGTAGAACCTTTACAATTTAATTTAATGGTGATAACTCAAAACCCCATACTTTCATAATATACAGATGAATAATCACCAGTATAATTTTTATGGCGATGAACCATTTACTATTTTAATTTGTATAGAGATATATCATTAAAAATAATATTTATATAATGTATAAGGACTCTTAAATAATATTTTTATGATAATGATAACTAGTCTACAATTATAGTTTATGACTTTTTATAAGTCATTCAACGTTGATTGGTCCCCAAATGGTGATAACACATTTACCAAAATTCACATGATTTGTTTGGATAAACTATTCATCTAGGGTTTTGTTAGTGATCGCCTATTAATCATTTATCCGGGTATAAGTGGTTATTACCCATAAACCCATTTTAATTTTATTATTGGTGATAATGTACTCATCCATGGTTTAAATTTGGGTAACACGATAACCACAATTTTTTTATGGTGATGAATAATTTACCTTTTATATTAATATAGTTTGGACCCAATCACTTATTGATGTATTTAAGTGTTCTAATAATCTATTTTACCATTATCTTGATGTGCTGAAGATAATCCAATCATCTATTATTATTATTTTTATAAACTTTTCCCAAATGTAATTATTTATATAAGTGATGATAATTATCTCACCTATATTAATATTTCACTATTAATAATCCACATATCTAAATTTTTTATCCAAATAGTGAAAACTCATTCACCAACACACTTCTATTTATTATAGCACTCCCCCACCACATATTTTTGACTATTTTACATCATAAAAAAATTTATATTCATTTTGAGAGAATACTCTATGAATACTCACCCAATTTCATCAATGACTAATGTATGTATAGTATTTCTATGGAGTGGATTTTATGCTCCTCATGGGATTAAAGTATTGTGTTTATTATTATTTTCAGCTAATTAAAATTGTGTATTCATCCATATTAAAATTAATTATTTATCAACACCATTGGTGGTATGATGCTATGTTTTGTACTCAATCATTATACTTGAACATTGGTGAACATGTAAAACATATAGTGGGAATAGGAGTTTAACTAACATACATAATATATCTTGATAAGCTATAGGAGATTATGAAGGATTAGATTCTAGTTATAAGTGATATTAATGGATTTGGTTGACATGTAATATGATTTCATTATTATTTATATTTTGTTTCATATATTACTAATATATTTAGAAATATCTATTTGAATATATGAATTCCTAATATTCATGAATAAATGTTTACATATAATGGGTTTATATTATATTTTATTATATTATTTCCACAATATTTCCATGTATTATAATATTATTTCTATATGGTCAAATATTATTTATTTATTTTCACTTTATTTTTGATAACATTAAAATTTAATATTTTCACTATGTGAATTATCCACTCTCACTGTCAGTATATTTTCTTTTGGAAGATGTGTAATTACGCCATATGTTTCACTATATCACAGTAAAACTAAATTTAGTTTAATGAATATAGGTACATTATAGGTAGTTGATTTTTTGTTACAAAATGATGAGGATTTATGAATGAAAAATAAACCACATTATCTATGAATGATGTTTATCCATTAAAAGAAAAACTAAGGTATCATTTTTTTCGGATACATGATATTTTTTTAATATTATTACTCAAATTTAATTAATGTTTTAATATATCATTACCTAAATAAATATAATTTTTTTTTAAAATTTTATTCAATATATTTGTTCCACATTATTTTTCAATGTGTTTCATGGGAATATGTATTTGTTGAAATGTGATATGATATGTTGGATTACTCAAGTATATATAATTATATCATTACATTATATTTATTTCCAAACTTTTTTGATAATTAATTTTATCTATACTATTATCTATCTAATTTTAGTGCCAAAAAATTATTATTTGGAAACATTCTATTATATAAATGATATATTATTGTAATAAATTCATTAGTTTTCACCAATACCATTATATGATCAAGGAAAATTTCTTCAAAAAATTCATTTTTTAAAATATGTATATAAGATATATATAAAATAAATGTAAAATGTAAAACCCAATAATACTAATTTTTATAATAATTATACAACATTCATAAGATAAAATTTAATGATTAACAATGAATATAATAGGGAAAAATTAATTAGAAGGAAATATGAAAAAATATCATAATTTTGAGATATGAATTCATTGTAAAAAGTAGAAAAATGTATGTTCAAAATATCTATAATAGTGAAAATAAAATTGATAAAAAATATAATGGTTTTAAAATTATAAATAATTTATTTTCAAATTAGTCAAACAGAAATATTATTTAATACATAATAATTTCAAGATGTGAATATTTTTATATGAAAATTTAGAATTCAATCCGTATAGATGATTATAAAAAGAGATATATCAGAATGAGTGTAATTATATTAAAAAATATACACATGATGGAGGAAATATTGTGTCTAGAAGATGAAAAATCCATTTTGAATTAAATATATCATGTATTGGGAGATAGTTTTAATTTTAAGGGTTTTCTTTATAATAAGAAAAAAAATAAAACTATGATATGAAAAATATGATATAAATGATTATTAAGATATTTTAATTTATGTGAACGATATTGTGAGCACTCCCCTCACAATAATTTAGTAGTATAGTACAATAATTTATTTCATATATATGAAATATGGTGGTATTTATTAATATTTACATTAAGCAATACAATGTGACATACCGTGGTACTATAATATGGATTTAATATATTATTCCTCATTATATAGATTACCTATTATAAAATGAAGTTTTTATTTCCTTATTTATATATTACACAAAAAATAAAACATAAAAAATTATTTTAAATCATCCCAATAATGATCAATATAAATAAATGTACTGAAATTCATGGAAAAATCATAATTTTGATCTTATGGAGGGGTACATTAAAGAATTATGACTTAAATTTGAATTATTATTGTTGGACACATTTTCAGTGTATTTTGAATAAGGTGGGTGGCTTATAGGTGTGTTAAATACATAGGGGGATATAAGAAAATGGTTGGTGAAGTGAAATTAATGATCATGAATGTTTTTTTGTCGGACCAAGGGTTAACTAGGTCTATTGGGACTCATTTTTGGTGTTGGGTGTATTCGAATATGATATGGATTAAGTATCAATCATAGTCTTGGTTTATGGGCTCATATGATACAAATATTTTACCATAATGATTTTAATGGTAGGATTTGATAGTTATTAGTTTGAATGAAGGTATATATATATGTGATTGTGGTTAATTTTGTGTTTTCATAATATTTTTTCCAAAACATTATTAGAGGTCTCAAATACCTCGAAAATTTTCAATATATATATATATTACATATAACCATAAACTATTTTGTATGACGAAAAATGATATTAATGAAGATTATTTACATATTTATAATATAAATTATGTTTTTGGAAAACAATATTTCATATAAAAAATCTTTATTATATTCGGGTTTAGGGCGTTTCGCAAGGTTTTTCATCAGAGGGAATACATTATGTTTCAATTTTATTATATTATATACGGGTTGAAAATATTAATTGATTTAAAATTTCCTCTATAAATTATTTTACGTATAAAAAATTATACATTATGAAAAGTTGAAATAAATTATATGTATAGATTTTTCAATGTTAAATATATAAAATACAGAATATAGATAATGTATTAGAAATATTCATTCAAGAAATATTTTACCAATTAGGAAAAAATATCATGTATGTGTATTTATGAAAGGAAAAAACTATATATATTAAAGGAGTATATTTTTAATTACATATATTCTATAGTAAAATAGATTACATATGATGTAATCAATTATTTATAGGAATTTTCAAAGAGAAAAAACCGTAATTATGTTGGGATGATTTAAAAAATATAGTTTTTAAAAAAAATTCTAATATATAACTCCCATATATTACAAATAAAGGTGCGGTTGGTAGATTAATTAATAAAAAATAATGAATATTTTTTATATATGAGATAAATTATATATTTTTATGATATATACATATGTATATATATTTTTTGATCAAGCCAAAGGAGGATATATATAATATATAAATTTATTTATTTCTAAGGGTGTAGGATTTTGGAAAATAGTTAATTTATCCAAAAAACTACAAAATAATAACAAAATGTTCAAACTGATGAAATAATAAACTACTTCCAATTCCATATACCAAACATTCCAAAACAACCACTTGTTTTCTTATTCAAATTCATGTTATATTCTATTTTATTACTAATATATTTATGTATATTTTATTGTAGATAACAATTGAAATTAAAAATCTCTCTCTATATCGATTATATATTTTGTTATTACCCTATATTTTTTACTATATATTTTATATGATATAGGCTATAATATAATGCTAATCATATCAGATCATGGGGAAATCTGACAATAATGATGAAAATATTGTTTTTATTTTCTATAGTTTAACCTACACGGATGACATTGGTGGTTTATTCATGTATTTATAACATTATTCCACTACCATAAATTATTTATATTGTTTTATCATATTATTTCATAAGGATTGGCAGTTTATGATGAAATTTATTTGATTTTATGTGAAGGTGGTCTAAGATTATATGAGATGATTTAAAAAATCCTTTTCATAGTGATTTATCCATGTAATGTCCATTAGTGAGTGATTAATTATTTTTATATCATATTTACATTATGAAATTAATATTTATATTGAATTTAAAACAATTATAATTACATTGGAATAATATTTAAATAATTATTTATTGGTGTAATGTACTTTTTCGATAACAAATTTTTGATTAGTTTTATTTAAATGTTGCAAAAATTTTCTTAAAGGGGAATAACTTCAAATGAGATAGGTGGTACTGAAACATCTCTCTATGTTTTATTCGGTCTATTTATGTAGGAGTGATAAAGTTTTACAAAAATTTTACATGACTAAAAATAATTGATAATTTACAATTTCATTGAATTTCATAAGAAATAACCAATTTTTTATTTGTTTACAATGAAATCTAGAATTTTAGATTTTATCCTCTACCATAGAGTGGTGAAGGATTTTTTATAAAATATTCCCACAATATACATGAAAATTTATGAAGTATAAATCATGTAATATGGATTTAGTATTCCATTTATATGTGCCTTTAGATTGGTTCAATTGTATGGTTAGTTATGGGATTTTAATTATAGGACTTAGAGAATTCCATAAGTCATACATTTTATAGATTATTTACTATGTTGGCTATATTATATCACTATTCTGGCCATTTCTTCTTGGAAGTTATCTTGATCATCTTGAGGGTCGTTATATTATAATAGATAAATAATTGAACCCTAGAGTTGAAATGGTATAAAGAATCATCAGTAGGTTTCTCTAGTATTGATGTAACTTTTTATGTAGTATAGTGTCTCAATATTGTGTTTTCTCTGAGAGGATTTAATCTTTAGGTATATTGTGGTTTTCTTATAGAATCTATGTTGAAATGGTAGTATTTTATATCTTGAGAAGAAAACATATCTTACATTATATAGTATTGATCATGTTTTCAAACTATGTGATTATTTTATATGATGTATATTCGGTATCATGAGGAATCGTGAGTTTATTATAGTCATGTAAAAGTTTTAATGTAAAATAAAAATCCCATATAACAGTTTATATGTTTCAATTTTAAGAAGGGATGTAACCCTAGGGTGTATTGATGTGTTTGTTATAGATTTTTATGAGACACCTAGGTATATTCTATATAAATTTCTATTGTGTGATGTGCCCCTTTTATGTACGATACCTCAGAACATGTTTTGAGGTTGGATGTGGAATCCCATTGGTGACATTTTAAAATGAAATAAATATGTACATGATTCCGCCATGGGAGTTTATTCTTTATACATTCATCCATTTGTCAGTAGATAAATCAAATATAATCAACCATGTTTGTTACCCTTGAATTCATGATCATTTCTTGCTTATTTAATCTCACTATAGTCCTTTAGGTTATTTTTTTACCATATAACATTTTACATTCACTACATTTCCCTTTATATTTTAGAAAAAAGCGTTTTACCCTAATAAGTTTAACTCACAAGAAACACTATAATACCATCTACCATGGTACCGTATCAGAATCCATGGTTGTAGGTACATGTATATAATTTCATGCATTTTCAGGACTGCTTGAACGGATTGAAAATATTGGATAAGATACGAACGAAGGATTGTGTTGATTTTACTTCTTAGTTTTTTTTAAAACGTTTAGTTTTATATGATTATTCATATAGAATAATGCTAGTGTCTAACTTAATCATGTTACTTTTAGAATGTTGATATTTATATATCATGTGTTTTTCTATTTATTTATAAGTGTGTAAATATATTTTTTTTTTATTAAATATTTTTTGGATTGGTTTTATATTACTTCCATTGATGTATTACTACTAACATTCGGTATATATTCCCCACAGTAACACTAATACCATCATTTTTTGGGGGTAGGATCTATTATATGGGATTACATTCCTATGGTAACAAAACAATCCTCTCTTGTAATTTAAGAATAATCCCAGACAAGTGAGTTTAAATATTATCAAATAATTATACTATTTTTATTACTATTTTGGAAAATGTAATACAAGGATTGAACTTTTCTGAATATGGAATAAATGATATATAGTGTGCCTCGATAAAACATGAATGATCTAAATTCCATGTTATAAAAAAATTTCAATTTAAAATTTTTTTTTATATATCATAGTAGAGTTCTTCCATGTTTCATATATGCTTTATTTTTTTTATTTTTGGATTCTGATCATGGAATATGGTGGAATTTGATATGTGTTCTGGAATGATATTAGGTACATATGCTCACATGATAGGATTTAAACTTTGTAAGAAAAAGATATTAATTCCAAAAAACGAGAAATAATAGAAAACATGTTTTCTTTTTTAAATTATCAACAATATCCTCTATGTTATTTTCTAATATGTCTGTCCAATGAATATTTAAATAACGTAACCATGTCAGTATAAATAATCATAAAAGGAAAATGGTTATCAACTATTTAATTATTTAACATTTAAATATTTATGGTCTTCACAAATAACATTTTAGGGATATTATACTTAATAAAAATATATGAATAAATTTAGATAAGATATATACCCTCATATAATGATGTATCTATATACATGTTTCATGTGATGTTGATCATCAAGGATATAGTATAGTAAGGTGATTTATTATGAGAATTAGTTTTATAGTGGGGGTGGTTGGCTTGAGTGTGATATTTTTGGAATATATACATGGGATATTGAAGTGGATGTTTTATCCTAAGAGATTCCATGTGGTGTCCATAATGAGAGAACAGATAATGTGCCATTAACAAATATTTATGTGATATGTGATATGTGATTGATGGAAATGGTGGGGGACCCTAGTGGCATTTACATGACACATCAGATATTGGTCATTTCGGTGTTATAACTATACAAAAAGGAATTTTCTTATTTAAAATATTATATGTTTTTATGTATAATGGTATTTCTTGGAGGTTTCATCATATAATTTTATGTTCCCTTTGAAATATAAATCATGCATAGATTATTTTTTATTTTCCATTATATACCAGTGGTGCCACTAAATATGTATTGCTGTCAAAAAGATTCTATAGACATATGGAATTTTTGATAAAGGGAAATACATGAATATAGAGATATATAAAATACAAAAGAGGCAAGATCATGTTGTAAATAGTAATTTTAACCGTATATATAGAGAAAAATAATTCATATAGTGTGAGAATATTTGTATTGCATGGCTGAATCATGGTTCAAACATTAATGGGTATGAATTTCATTGGTGAAACGTTTTGTTTATGACTATACTAATGAAAATTTAGTTTGATTTTAGGAGGAGTGCATAGAATTCATCCATAAGTTTATTACATGCTAAATTGATTATAGTGATGGTGATTTTGGAAAATATTTAATCAAGAATTTGTTTACTTGAGAATGTGTATACCATCATGTGTGTAGGGATGAAATAATTTGGAATTCAATTTTCTTTCATGACATGAATCCTTTAGACAGATAATGGTTTTTTTTATTTCGGTTATGTTTCGGAAGTCATGATTCGTTAAATTTCCATCCATTCATGTAAAACCACAATATATTATTTTATGCAATATTTTATATTTAATCTATTTGATATCATATAAACTATGAAATATTATTATGCGATCATTATCTCTTATCCATTCGAATGGAATGAATGAAATTGTTAAAGTAAATTTATATAATATAGTTTAAACATGTTTATAAAATGGATTATCATGTTACAAATTAATTATAAATTAAATTAAAAAAAATGATCATAATGGCACTGTTTTATGAAAAACTATATTCAGGACAATAAGGGAAATTTATGTAATCAAATTAAATTAGAAACTATTAGTAAAATAAATTAATGATATTTAAATGACAAATATTGAATAATTTTTCTTAAAATTTATCTAATAAGTTTTAAAGGATTAAGATATAAAAAAAATCCAACATTACTCATAAAAAGATATATGTTTTAAAAGGTATTTTTACTTAATGTTAATGAAATAATTATTTGAAAGATAAATTATGAGACATTTATAATTGTTTTTATAAATAATAGAAAATGTTCAATTGGAAATATCAAAATTCACTTTTCATTTTTTCTATTTTTTCTATAAATAGTTAGTTCTATGTGAATAGTGAAAATTACCGTTTATTATAAAACAACCAATATCATTATATTTAATTTATATTAATGATCTTAATGTTATTTGAATGTAAATTAAATACAATTTATATAAAAAATATAAAATTTATATCATAATTTTATATTATTTTGGTGAAAATACATATTTGGGTAGAAAAATAAATTTTTCAATAAAATTGTTTCACATTTATTTTTGTGGAATTTCTTTTATATTAAATTATGCAAGCTCTATAATTTGAATATTTAATTTTATTTTATATTTGGATTTAAAATTTAAGGATATATTAAATGGGTCTCTTATCATGAAAAATTCCAATGGGGCCAACAATTTGACTCCCCATGCCTACGACCATTGGGTCTAGGGTTGATGACTTACACTGAGTAGGAATATCTCTTACATGGGAGGCCTTAACATAAGTACATCTAAACATGCACACACACAGCTCAAAACCTAAACAATGTTGAAATTTAAAAAATCTATACAACCAGGTATCCATTACATCCAGATCCCAAAACCAATAGACGACAAGATGATAATGATAGTAAATAAGGCATAATACAATACCACATCATAGTGTATAAAAAAAGTCCAACCTAAATTTATGAAATATGACTACTATAAAAAATCTGTACAAACACACCTTGATATTTTATGTCTCAATAGGCATCATATGGTCCAGGTCCATCAATGAATATATCAAAAAGAGTATCATCTACTGAAGGAATCACATGTGCGGGGAATGCCTATGTAGGGTTGGTATAAAAATTCATAGTATGACACCTTGATAATACAAGAAAAAAATAATAGAAATAAATCCATATCTACATCGGTAAAATTCAAAATCACATTTAAAATTTTAATCCCGATACACTCAATGTAGAATCACAGTGAAGTGTTATTTCTCATCTTAATAATACCAACCTAGGATTCCAACTCAATGATTCTGTAAAGAAAATATCCAAGAGAACATAACCTATGTCTGATAGTACTGATTATGATCACTTGAAAAGTAGTTCTTGATTGGGTTTTTTATGATAATGTTCATACTGATAGTCTAAGGAACATAGTATACATATATGACGATCACTTCCATGTCCATGGGGTGACACCGACCACTCAATCTAGGGTAACCCACTAAGATTTGGACTGATACCCAGCTAGTGTTAGTCAAGAAAATACCAGTAAATCAACCTAGGTAATGATGATAACTATATGATCTCACTCTGGTCCTCTCCAAGGAATTCCAAAAAATCTACCCATGAATTATTGTTTAAGGGATCATAGTCCTTGGAATATGAGATGATTCCATAACATCCCTTATTCATAGGATAAGGGGAAAAAATCCCCATGAAACTATTCTAATATAATAAGGAACAGGGATCTATTCAATGTATAATAATGTATATGATGTGTAGTAGGGGTCACATGTCATGCCCCGTGACCCTAGGTTCTACTCGTGTAAATGAGACCTTTTACATTCATGTGTCCCTATAGAAGTACACGATGTGTAGGATGATAGTGTATTCTTCTCATATCCTAGTACATGGATTCATACTGTATACATGTTCCCATATACTAGTAAATGTCATATCCCATGTACTTTGTTTAGGTTGTGTTTATATAGAAGAGTAAAACATATATAGGATTCACGTCTTGTCCTCCCGATGTTCATTTACCTTTTAGGTAATTTATGACTTGCGTTGAAGATATCACACATCGTGTAATACTTAACACCTACATGAAACCCTTGATTCCTAAAAAAATTACACAAGGAAGGTTATTCCAGTTACCTTTCGGTGAAATGCATGATTTTCTAGAATCCCTGATCATCGATCTTCACATCTTCTCCACAACATTATCTTCTGATCTTGCCACACCTCCCTCGAATAATCAGGAATCTGACCTCAAAAAACATAAAATCACTATTAAACCAATTTCAGCCCATCAATCCATTATAAAATTTTATTAATCTACATTTTTAATATCATATTTATGAGAAGAAATCTAGGGTATCTACATCATCAGATTCAATGTTATATCCGATGTGGGACAACCTTTGTTTCACTACAATCCTTGATATAAAATTTAGGATTTCTATAAAAAGAAACATGAGAAGATTCATCCATTGATGGGGATATGTCAAATCCCAAAAAATGAGAAATTTTATTGTGAATGAATAACCATGGGAGAAAATCACAGGAAAAAAGAGAGCAACGAACCACACTCCGTGCTCTTCTCAATCTTAATTATTTTTCATATGGACAATAATGACTAAATAGTAAAATTAATGTAATTCAAAAAAAACCACCCCTCAATAAACCTATCACACAAATATGTATGATCCATTGATAAATACATTGGTTAATTGAACCATGTTCTTCATAGAAATCCATAATGTTGAAATTAATCAAAACTATCAAACAATCTACCTCGATTTAGATCAATCACTGGTGTCGAAAAAAGGATCGTCACATTCATTTGTGTTATCCTACCACTCTATACCCCACTAGTTGTCAATCATTGAACTGGTCATCATCTAAAAATGCAATCTCATATAATGGATCCAATGTCTATCATAACATTTTAATGTTATCTACACAACCATTTGAATTTTCCAAAAGCACATACTTAAAGATGAAATTTATGATGATGATTCCTAAAAAAGTAAATTTATTTAATAAATTGTATGATTCATTTTACGCCCGCGACCAATTTTCCACAAATGAAATTTGATGAATATTATTAAGCCACACCTTGGGTAAACCTCACCTTATGAACTTAACAGTGTCCTCATGTACCATATCTTGGAACACAGTTATACGTTATTACAATTTTTATGGAAAACTATAGATGCAAGAGATTTAATAAATTTAATATATTTCAAACCAATAATATGGGAATACCATGACTTGGAATCTTATTTCATCCCATTACCTGGTCTGGAAAATACTATTATAATATTCAAAAATAATAAACCTAATACCCTCAAAATTACATTGTCCACACCATGGGGTTTAACATACCTAAAAATCCAAAACAAGGTATTCTAAAAAATATGTGGGTAATAAGAATTATTTCGATCCTCCTGCTTACAGGTGCACTCTTAATTATTCTTGTGATGTCACCGGACATGCACTAAAAGAATCATTGATCCATAGAGGATCCCCTCCTTTAGATCCTTGATCTCTTGAGGGTACTCTATAAGGGTGTCCATATTCTCAATGTCTTGATCTACCCAGTCGGTAACATGTTTTGGGTTAGGAATGTTCCTCCTCAGCATCAACACGTGAAAGAATTCATGTGCCCAGGAAAATATATGTGGTATAGAAAAGTGGTACGTCACCTCATAAAATATATTCATTTTCTAGAAAGGGCCAATAATCCTTATAGATAGCTTTCTAAAATGGCCAAATATCTGTATTACATGCCAAGGGGTAACTCATAAGATCACATTGTCTCCATACTCAACCCCAAATGCCTCTCTTTCCAACCAACATATGATTTCTGATGGATATGTGCAGTCTTCAAGCATTCCTGGATGATCTGAACCTTCTTGACATTTTCTCTCACCAAATCTGGCCCGATGAGTGTCGTCTCCCCTAGGGGTGTCTAGAAATGTGGTAATCTATAGGGCCATCAGTACAATTTCAAAAAGACACTATAATGATGGGGAAATTGAAGGTATTATTGTTTGAATAATTCACAAGTGGTAGCCGATCTTCCCAACTATAGAAAAATTCTAACATTAATGCACTTTGTATTTCCTCCCGAACCGGAATGATCTGCCCCGTATTTTCGTCATTTTGGCACTGAAACTCTACTCTCAATCATAAATGAATCCCAATTTCCTCATATAATCTAAACCAAAATTACAATGTGAAGTGAGAATTGTTGATAGAAACATTCATTGATGGAAGTACATGGAGTCAGTCTTTCTCTTGATCATAGAATGCCCAAATCCCTCTTAATAACATTTTTCCCATATAGGTTGGAAGAGGGCCAACTTGGTGAGTTATTCTATGATCAACCATATGATATAAAATCCACTCGACATATGGGGAAAATTCATCATGAATCCCATGGATATCTTATCCCTCAAACAATTTAGATTCTCCAAGGGTTGAGCTAAACAAACTGGAACAATTTGTTATTCATCCAGTTGTTGAAAATTAATTCATCAATAAACAAAATCTCCAAGATACATTGTTCATCCATGGACACCAAAAATGATGATACAGGTCCTATTACATCATTGAAAAACCAAGATGAACTCTAATAAGGACATATGAAACTCTCTCAAAACCACCTTTGCAACCTTCCCAATACCATCATGGATCCACAAAAGATACCATCATGTTCCCCAAATTTATAAAATACACCAAAATCATTTCAAGTAGATATTGGAGTATATAGTTGATCATAGTCAATTTATCATAGTTTGTCCTCCTTGAATCGCTCTAGATTTAATGGGGTGACATACATCAATTGTAGGTATGCTTCTCTTTCTCCAACCCAAAATGACAACTATAATAATGAATACATCTCTAATGCTTTGTTCAGCAACTGTGAAAAAAATCATGATGATAGAGTCTTCTAAAAGTTTATTTTTTTAAGGAGTATTGATAATTTAAAATTTATAGTAATGAGGGAATACTATCAAACAACTATATATCAAGTTATGATAAATCTGAATTAATATTTACAAGATTGTTTTTCATTAGAGTAGAAAAAATATCACCCACACATTAGGTAGTTTCACTATAACATTAAATAGAATTGAACCACTACTCACAAAAGTTCATGGGTCATTAAGTTCATATAAATTTGTCTCAAATGGCATAAAACATATGTAATAATTACATTCTAATACCTCACCACTCAACCAGTCTTTGTTCTTAATCCATCTTAGAATACCATGCACTCGACACCAACTTCTAGAAATCTCAATTTGTGGGTGCTCATCAAAATCTGAAAATTATAGAAACCCTAATTTCAGCAATTCATCCATGAAAATTTCATCTCTTTTATTTCAATGACGTTATGGGTGATGATATTATATAGAAATTTTTTATAAATATTGATAAATTTCTAGTAAATTAAAGGATTATATAAACTTCCAACAAGCCCTTGTGTGGATCCCAAGCTAACACGAAATTTACATTGGATAGCTCCACTACCACTCCATTGGATATGATAAAATTTCCTATAAATAGGAATTCAGGAAAATATAACTATATCCATAAGACCATTCCATAAGAATGTTTCTCTCGAAGTATGTCACGAATTATTCTCAAATATCTGGTGTGCTCCTCCTCATACGATGTGTAGAAGGATGTTGTTGATAGAGACTACCAAAAACCATTCTCAGAAAGAATTAATGGTCTATTTTGTGAGTCCGATGAATTGTACATAATAATTCCTCAAGAAAAATAAAATCACAATGTACTCATTGTGACTATAGCGACATCTGATTGTTTTCTTCGTTATATCCTCCTCCCGTTATCATATTTATTGAATCCTTGAACTAATGAAATATTTTGGGAACCATCATGACCCTATCAACCATTAAAATAGTTATTCAATATTTTTCATTGGATATGTTTTCTTCTTGGTCACTTAGTTCAGGTTTTGGTCATCCACACACATCATCAGGCTCATGTAAGCTTTCTTCGAAAAAAACTAGCATTTCCTAGGGGGAAAATGGGTCTAATTAAGAACTTCCTAAGAAAGTAATCCAACTTTACCTTCATCATGTGATGATCAGTATGATCTATTCAATATGTTGGTGTTGATATCAGTTTCTTTCTATAGTGTAGACTGATGGCAACGTCTCTCTTTTGGAATGGAGGAAAACCAGAAACAAACATAGAGATAAATTCATCATACCCAACACAACTGTAGAAATCTCAGAACACATAATATACACTCCACCAAGGATTAGACTATCCAATGGATGATTAATCATATATTACCTCCTATGAATTATTCTTTCATGCACTTCTTGGGTTTTCATTTTCATCAAAAAAAGAAAACATGGTTCTGTCACTGTGGACAAATCGCATCCTTCACCTAAAATAATAAATATGGGAATGTATTGTACATAACCATTCCATACTAAGAATAACATTGTAATTCCATAACACTAATACCAAGATATATCCATAGAAACTCTCACCCATAATAGTATTTTCACACTATCTGCACTAATGGGTGATCCTAATGATTCTGTTATTAGATTCCCCAAGTAGATGGTTCAAGCAAAGAGCTCAATCTGAATATCTAAGCCTCATAAAAGGTATGATGAATGAATGAAATAACTAGAACCATGCCTTCAATTACTACATCAAAAGTATAAAAGGCATAGATAAAACTTCAAATAATTCACGGAACATCTATTTGGTATGCATTGACTATATTTTGTTTTCCAAAACCCATAATTACAACTCTATTGTCCAAGAAAGCACAACCTTGGGGTTGTTATGGTAAAAAGTCAATGAATTGACCACATTTTACTTCCCTCCCCACCCATCTTCCATTTCTTCCATTTTGCAATTCTATTTTCTCCAACTAGTGAATAAACATCCCAACAACTATCTCTCTATATTCTATACGGTGTGTTATATTATCTCATTCTAGAAAACCCTTTCCATCACATGTGTTTCACCAACTTTCTTGAGCATGATTGGACCCACCCAATGAGCCTACTACCACATAACATATATCCTCGGACCTCCCCATAAAGTGTCTCACATGATGAGGTCCCTAGTATTTACATCATCTTAATAATGACATGGTCTCTACTATTTCTTTCCCACTTCTAGAAAATACAGATATTATACTCTATATGAGAGTATCTCAACAATCAAACATTGATCTAGACCCTATCATAGGTATTAATTAATAGAGGGATAACACTTGATCGAATATATCATTGTGTATCTCTGTTAGTGTTCCAAAACATGATAAACATGTCATGATCTATCTTAATTGAATAAATCAAGAGGATGTAAAACCATGAAAGAAACTCACATACTGTCAAACAATCCTATATAGATATATAATCTCATGGATACTTACAACACATTTCATATCTGGTGAGAACTCCTCGTTGAAATGGTCCTCAAACTCTCTCCATATAAGAGTTACCCCAACAAATGAAAGGGTAACTAAACCCCATCCTCGATCTACGAAGACATGAAGATGGTCCCCATCCATAACATCATACGATCTATTCTTTTCCAAACAAGATATAAAACACATGTCACCTATTCAATATAGACTTCACATGCCTGTGGGTTGTGCGAGCCTCCAAAATAGGGAGGTGTATACCGATGAAACTCATGAATTACACTAAACATTATCACCTCATTCGTTGGTGAAATTGGTATCACACACTTCTATACTTGTTGTTGTATAGATAGAAGAACACCTTGAGGTAACACGTCATTAATTGCTCCACATATTGATACCTCATAACTGAAGGGATCATCCTCAAGATCACGTTGAATCCTAAATGGCATATGTAATATAGGTATCCTGAAACTAAAGATGAGGTACCACGTTCAATGAGTATATCTGGAGAGTTAACTCGTGAAGTACATGAAAAAAACCCATTCATATATGATGCATATAACATTATATTACAGGAAAACAATGATATCATGTAGAAATATGATAAGTATGAAATTATAATAATTATGTATGGATATTTCATCTTATCTAAGAAATCTAGAGTCCCTGGCCTAGAAGATGAACTCCAGACACATAAAACAAATTCCCAAAAAAATCTTACATACTCTAGTCCAAAAGAAGAATCAAATATATATTCTACCACTCGGTCACAACCTATCCTAGTAGGTCTCATTTGGTGACATCTGAATCCATCTTCCAATAGTCTAGGGGCTAGATACTAGCAATGAGTATGAATATGATTATCATGGGATCATATATAATGATGAAATGTAAAAAAAATTGGAAAAACATATATGCATACATCGAAATCCCAAAACAAGAGTATACCATGAATTTAAATAATATAAAAAGGTCCAAATAAAATCCCACCACAACGAGTCTAAAAACCCATATCCAATTTGAATGTAAATACTATTACTACTGTAAAAAAATCATAGAATAACACAATGGTCTATCTATTCACACTGTAAATCTATTGGTCGTTTTCCAATAAGAAATATTTCAAATTTTTTATCATTTTTACATGACATGACATGTGCGAGTAGATCCCATGTATGTGTGAGTGTAACAACACTCAATATAACCCACCATAACTACAAAGCATACAAAAATGGAAATAAAATCATCTCTACATAACAATATTTCATCAACAAATATAACATTAATATACAAATATAATCATTAGTAATACATAATAATGAGGTAATTCTAAATCATTTTATACCATCATTGGATTAAATCTCAATGATTAGACAATGAAATCATCTACGATAATGCACTCATATGTCTAATAGAACTGGTGATGTTTGTCCAACATGTAGAGCTCATTGGGTATTGTAAGAAGAATGTACATGCTGATGGCATGAAGATAAAATGATACAAAGATGATTATCACCTATGATGCAAGGAAATGATTTCTACAACTCAATATAGATTAACCCAATAAGTAGAGGATTTATTCCTTCATAGTATTGATAATGAGGTTACAATGGACTCCACATAGTCCACAATAATGAATATAGTATCTCATTATTATCCACTTGGTGGGATTACAAATACTCTATCCATTATGTATTGATGAAGGGATTATATTCATACAAAATATGAGATGATTCCATACTGAACATAAGGGATATGATATAGAGAACACACCCCAATGAAACTTGTCCATGTTATTTATGAGAGGGTCTCTACGATATGTATAATATTGTAAACAACATATAATAGGGGTTACATGCTCATGCCTTAACACTAAGTTCTACCCATGTAAATAGCATGTGTCTCCTGCTTGTGTCCGCATAAAAGTACATGACATGTAGACTATCAGTGTATCCTTCCCATGTCCTAGTACTTGGTTTTATCATGTGAATTTGTTTTTTTGTTCCAAAACATGAAAAATTCCTTGTACATGGTCAAGGTTGTGTCTTTGTGGGGGAGTACACAATGTCAAGTATTCTTGCGCCATCCAATATGCATTTATGTACCACATAGGTACATGCCAAGTCACCGGGGAGGGGTTATATGCCTTGTGAACCTTAACTCTTACCCGCAACCCTAGATTCCACAATGGGGGTCACCCATGGTGTGATAATATCATCAACTAAAGATATTTTTTTGGAAGGTAATTTTTGTATCATCATTATAGAATTTTATTTATAATTTATATTGGTGAAAACATTTCATTAAATAATTATACAGTGATGATGTAGTAATAATTTTAATATTTAAATGATCAAATAAATTATATTGATATAATACAAATAAATAAAATATTAATTAATTACTGTGATCAATGGATTTTATTTATTATTATGATGTATTCTTGGTGTATTAAATGGTATGGATATAATGTATCTTGTATTCTTATTTTCCATAAATTCAATGTAATAAATTGTGTGAAAATTTACACTAATGTTGTTTAATCAAAATAATATTTTATTAAATTTTTTAAAAATCATTAAAAAATAATTAAAACAAAACAGTGATTATTATTTGGACTTAAATATCATAAATTATTCATTTGATGTCTAATTTAAAATTCATATATAAAACAATCTCATTAAAAAATAAAATGAATTTTTACCAGAATTAAAATTAATTAATGTTTAATAATGTCAATCTAAATGATAGAATTTAAATTAAAAAACAAAAACATGTAAAAATTATATTGGATTATGAGATTACAACCTTATATCATCTTATATTCGAATATGTGGAAATTTTATTGTATTTAAATTGAAAATTAATATGTTATAATTTAATATTATAAGGATTTCCAATGGAGCCCATCACGTAGATATTAATTGTGCACTCTTTCCATGATTTCATTTCACAACAATGAGAGTTCTATATCAACCAAACCCTATGAATTTATATTTATAACTAGATTATACATGTTTTTTAAGATGTTATACTCAAAAAATAAAAACTCATAGGACCGTGATATGTGATCTAAATAATGTTACATGAATAAGAGTAGGTTTATACATGTTTGAAGGTTGTCCGACATGAGTTAAGGGCTTTTTTATCTCACTATTATTTCTAGGAGATATTCTTAATTCACCCAATATTACTTCTTTGTGGTGTATCTATACATTTCATTGATTTTTCATACCATGAGTCCCTTTATCTTTGTGTCAATAAATCATTTCAAAAGACAATTATTACTTTAATGGGGGTATATGATTATAACACATTGTTTTAATAATACTCTTGAATTTATTTGTTTTTCTAAATATAAAATATTAAAAAACATATGTGGAATGAGAGGATTTACCCTATGTGGATGTTGAGTATGACGGTGGCACCCGCGTTCCCTGATTTCTGGCGGTCTCTGGTGTCTGGTGAGGTAGTAGGAATTTGATGAATACATGTTGATGGATGGAGTTGATAAATCGGTTCTCGTGATGATGATTACTGGCAAGAGACAATGGTACACATGATGATGATGTGAATCATTGGGTTTTGTAGATGTCATTTGAATTTAGAAATGTGTTCATCGGGTATTGTAGAGGTTTTTATTTTTGAAACATGTAATGGGTTGGATTTCTTTCAGGTTCCCGCTCCCCTTTAATGTGGCTTTTGATAATTCAATAAAAGTGAATTTTTAGTCCGTAAAATGTATTCTTTTATTATTGTACATAGTTTTAAATAAATGATTCAAAAGCAATGAATGGTTATTTATTTCACGAAATTTTCAATGATTTTGTTAGAGAATTTTCATAAATGTAAACACCATATATTATATATAATTATTAAATAAGGGTGATATCTTATGAAACAATATATTGTATATTATTGAATGGTTTCTTATGATTTTGAATAGGGATGATCTGTATTGATACCATTCACCTTATTACTATGGATTGTTTATGATTAGGTTTACTGGATGGGGATGTTTTTTACTGTTTAAATGATTGTTTCAATATGAATTTATATGTAGATTATGATTCACTAATTTCATATAAGGAATTAATTGATCTTAGTATGGGTTTATTAGGGCATGTTATTTCCCTTCTATGCATCGATAGAACTCATGAGACAAAGTAGACCAGGTTTTGTCAAAGGCCTTACACATTTATATACTATTTATGGTCGAGGCTATGATGGTATGTTTTATAAATCCTACATTATTAATTCCCTCCATATTAGATAATTTTTTGATATTTGCTGTGATTATTCTTCATGTAGAATAACACTGTATATGTTTCATACTCATATAATAAATTTACCATAATTATTTGATCATCAATTATTCCTTCTATATTATTCTCAGCATATTTTATAAATGGATCATGTTTTAGTTATTAATCATTCCATGTTATTTTTCTGATATATTGATGATATATTCTTTTATATGAGCACACTTACTAAGAATCTAAGGACACCCCTTTCTAATTTTTTACTATTTTCCAATGATAAAAGCATATATTGTGCGGTTATTATATAGATATATAATAAGGAGAAAATGAAATTAGGGTATAAAATTATTTTTTATTTTATGTATTGAATTGTATTGTTGATTTCGAATATGTATCTAGTTTTCTGAGAACACAAAACTATTCAGTTATTTGGGATGTAGTTACTTGAAATCATGATCATGTAATTGCGTAAGGCACCAAATTCATGAAACTCGGGTTAGGATCATTATATTTGGTATAAGAAAATGTATTTTAGAAAATGTTGAAACCATATTTAGGAAGAAATATATTAATAAATATAACCCAATTATATTATTTCAGGATAACTATAGAATATCATCTCAGAAAAACCATGTTTTTGAGATTATCTATGCATGATTTTTTCAATTCATGTTCAGTATTACACTATTTTTTCAATTATACAAATAGAAATGAGTTAATATAGAGTATTTCATCAATTTGCAAATGGAACCATATTGAAGGAATGATAAATTCATGAGTCCAATGATCCATTGGGTATGAGAGATCATATATTTTATGGTCTTATGCCAATATTTCAATGGAAACAAGTCTCTAAAACAATATCATAAGATAAGTACCTATTATCATAAACTAATGATATTAAAAAATAATACTCTATTTAGTATGGATTTAAAGGAAATCAGGAAATCATGAGTAATTCTAGTATAAATATGGATTATTTAAAGAAGATAATGAAGTATTATCCCAAATGTGGTAACTGTGGATAGAAATACACTAGTACTTTATTAAAATGAATGAGTGTATTATATAAAGGTAAAAAAAATTTCACCATCCTTTTTAATAAATGGATATGAATAGTTTCAAATTTATATTGCTTTAACTGTATAGAGATGAGACACCCTGAAAATCAATGTCTCAAGAATCAACGGAATATTTCAATAATGTGGGCAATGTATCATGGTCAGGATCATAATACTACCATAGATGTAGTGGAATGAATAATATGAATGTGTTTTGATTCAAGAATTATGTTATTAGACTAATTCATCTATAATTATATTTTTATTGGAATCAATAGAAATATTATTTTTGTAATGAGGTAAATATTCATTAATTAATTGGGAGAATTAGATGCATAACCCATGTAACCAAGAGAAGCGATTTGGTTGAATATTGAATTTTTTGGATTTATATTATTTGGGAAAGATAACCTTAAATATATTAATGATGTTGATATAATAATCAATAGATGTTCATGGGACTGTATTGCTGAAAATAAAAGTAGTTAGTGATTTTTTTGTTCCCTTTATTATGTTCACTACCTTTTTATGTTTACTGAATATCTTTAATAAAATGGGATTTTATTTATTGAATCATGAATGTTATCAGTGAGGTTTTAAAGTGATAAATTATTTAATATATTTGATAAGTGAGATTAACTGTCAAATTAAATTGTTTAGGAATATAATTCTATGTTGATGTTTGCATATATTAGTCTTTCTGGTATTTTTTTACATTGAACTAGGAAAAAATATAATTTTGAATGAGTCTTAAGGTAATTATTCATAGAATAGATTAAATTGAGCTTTGGATATTATTGATTGAATTTGATGTATGATTTATCATGTATGAAAACAAAATCTACCCATTTTCATTTAGATAAATATTTAGAGGAGCAAAATATGTGGACTTTATGCTTCATTTAAAGTGTTTTTGGTTTCAAAAATTTATCATGAAAAATAATTTCCTATTTTAAGGGATGATATGAAAATAGATTCAAAAATAACTAAAGAGTTAGATTATTCTTTTGACATAGGAAGAAATCATGTTAGTTTATTTTTTCAATTGCAACTCTAGATAGTAAAATGATCCTTCAAAATTAAAAAATGGTTTTTGGAATAAAAAAAATAATATTATACATTTCATACATCAAAATCTATAGTCTTATAACTAATCACAAATTTACGATTATATGATTATAGACATTATAAAGACCGTGTTGTATATAACTCTCCATCATCTAATAATAGTCCTATTTCTCTTCCATGTACATATTTTCATGAATGTTCTTATATTTAAGAATTGTTGATCTGTGGTAATCGTGACATTTATCATAACCTCTTTTTAGGAGGAAGTTTTAAAAACAATTGTTACAATGTGGGAGTTCAATAAAAGAATTTTTAGGAATAAAACATTAATTTATGATTTGAAATTTCAAATTATAATGATTCTATTTATTGATGTTTTTGACAATTTAATACCCCAAGAGTTTAGGGTATGTCTCTTTTTGAATATTAATATATTTGATATCTTATAAACAATGAAATGTTATTATGTGACCATTATCACCTAGCTATTGGAATTCTAGGAGTAAAATAGAATAAAATAATAATAAAATTATAGTTTAAATATGATTATGAAATGAATTCATTGGTTACAATTTATTATAAATGAAAGTAAAAACCAATTGTACATAAAGGATGTGTTTTATAAAAAAATTATTTTTATGGCTACTATAGAATTTTATCAAAACAATTTATATCAATCACTGTTATTTAGGGATCCTAATAAAATTTATATGTTATATATTCAATAAAACGTTTTCAAATTCCACTAATAAAATATATTTTGTTCTTATATGAAAAAAACTAAATTATAAAAATAAAAATTTATATTTTCTAAAAGGAAATTTATCACATTTTAAAGGGTCAATTATTTTAAATATCATTTTTGAAACATTTATATAATCTATTAAATAATATAACATTAATTTTTAAAATTTTAATGTAAAAATAATATATAGGTTTAATTTTTTTGTTTTACAAAAAATATTTAATTTCATGTGGATATTGAAAATGATTTATTTTTATAAAACAATCAATTTAATAAATATAAATGTCTATTTTTTATTTTAATTTTCTATCAATATAACTTAAATACTGTTAATATGTAAATAATATAATGTCTTTCACAAATATAACTTATTTTGATATATATTCAATTTAGGATTAAAATATATTTCTCAATAAAAAAAATTTCAATTACATTTAGCAGGATTAATGTCACAAACTAGCCCAGGTACCCTGGTAACCTGATAATTGTGTTGGCCCTAATATATCCCGAAGGGCTTTACCGATCCCCATGGGTCACCGAGTTGCACCTGGCATCACACAACATTCAAGTGGGAACGATTTTTCCACAAGAATGCAGAATCAAAAGAAACCATATAGTATAAAAAACAAAAAAAACCTCCAATGGGTGTAATGTACTAGAATACAGAGAGGCACCAAAAATCCAAAAGTACTCCAACCCATATACTAAAAATGGGGAAAACAGCCCCAATGTCTCTAAGGAAAAAACTCACTAAAACCAAAGATCAACAACAAGATATGCTTCCATGAGGTCCATTCCCTTTGCTTGAATCTGGAAGAGGGTATTCGACAAACACCCGAAGGAAAAATTAGTGTGTGAGCCTAATCCCAATAGAATACCACCCAATATTCTATAATAGATGCCAAATATATATTTTCCAAAGAAAATCTACCAATTTTCAAATAAACAGGTTTCACAACTCAAAAGCATAATTTTTACAAAACATGATATATATTTTCCAATGATAGAATAATTTACTTTAAGAAAAGGCTTTACAATGATGGAATATTTCTAAAACAATGGCGTAAGAAATTATTTTTTATAAAATAGTTTATATATATTCAGCAGGCATGTACAGTAGTTCAAAAGAATTGGCATACATTTATATCTCAAATATAAATAATCAAGCAAGAAACATGGTCATCTGAAAAAAGGTATTATAGTATTAACTAGTTATAGGATTCCACACTCTCTATGTGAACTCAACAAAATGTGTATACACACGTCCCTATGACACTGGCCAAAGGAGACTCATCACCAACCTGTCAGGGATGTGACCCACCGCAAGTATGCTTTAGAATGTTGTCGTACTGTAGAGTGTATCCAAATAACTCACTAAATACCAGAGGATTTTTTGCGCTAAGACATGATGGGAGAACTACATTAACAATGCTTAAAATATGATCAATCCCATTCTTCCATTTCAAAAGTGCCAATTTCATTCCATTTAAAACCAAAACATGTTTTATTCAAAACATGCCCTTTTCACAAGATAATACCAATGGGTTTCTATCAAATCATTTTAAGACATTTCCACCAGTTTCAAATCCATTCAAAACCAATTCCATCATTACCCAATTTATTACCAAAATTAAATTCAATAATTTAATTGAAATCATTTCTATCCAATCCACAATTTAAATCAACAAATTTCCATAAACACACTCAATTCAATGGATTTGAGGTTTTTCAAAACTCCATGCCAAAACCATTTCAAATATCTCGATTCACTAGAATTGAGTTTTTATCAATTTAATTGAATGAAATCTTGAGACAATGAATTTATATCAACAATTGAAATAAATCATGAAAATAAAATGTTAATCAATTTGGAAAGTCGGGATGGAACCACCTACCTCGACGGTTTTGACCAAAAACACAACGGTCAAGAATGCTCAAGAAAACCAAGTTTCTTCTCCAAGAACTCACCTTACATCTCTTCTCATAGCATGATAAAGTCAGTATCTCATCATATTTGGTACCACTCACTTAGATCTACCCATAACAGGCGTAGATCGATGATACCGATAGAAGAGGAGAAGTAGATCAATGAAACTGATCAAGTACGATGAAGAACAATCAATATCTCAATAACCCTTCTTCGATTCAACAAGATGATCCTTTGGATCACCTCCAGAATGATGGGAGGACCATATATGGCCTTAAGAGAAGACAAATCCCGAGTTAGGGCTACATTGGACGGAAAATGAATCATTTATAGGAAAAACCGAGAGGGACCCAAAATTTAAGGATCTCAGTTCAGTGGTCGCACGATTAGTTCGCACGGTTTTACAAACCGTGTGCATGCCAGGAATTATCTACTGCCTCAGCCACGCATCACGCACGGTTTGGCCGCACGGTTAGATAAACCATTCTCTTCCCGTGCAGAAGCTACTGCCTAGATGACTAACTATGCCCGATTTGGCCACACGGTTTAGACAAACCATGCGCTGCTTGTGCGACTTCTCCTTTTCCCCAAAACAACGTTTAAATTTATACCAACTCTCCCATGTAACTACTACAAAACCTAGGTACTTAGAAACATAAAATGTACCTAAAAACATAATGTGATGTTACAACCTCCCCACCATAAGAAATTTATGTCACCAGAAATCCTATGACTAAACATCTACGTCCAAAAGATGCAGCCACTGCTCTCTCGTTACGGCCTCCCTTTCCCAAGTCTCATGAGAATCAGAACCATGCTTCCAAAGTACACGGACTAGAGGTATCGTTCTCCCACGAAGTACCCTAGTCTGAAAATCAACAACCCTGACTGGTCATTCAGTAAAAGATAAATCTTGTTCAATTTCAAGAGCACTCCAGCTCACAACATTAGATTGATCAGTGAGATTCTTTCGAAGATGCGATACATGGAACACGTTATGTATCGACGTCAGCTGTGGTGGTAGAGTTGACGGTAAGAAACTTTCCCTACAAGACCAACAACCTCAAAAGGTACCAAAAAATGAGGAGCAAGCTTCCCTTGCCACCTAATTCGTTAATGACCCAATCGGGTGAAACATTCAAGAACAACTGGTAACCAACTATGAACTCTTAATGTTTATGGCAACGATTAACATAGGACTTTTACCGACACTTTACTATCAACATTCTATGATGAATCAACTAGATCATAGCTGTTGTCTCTTGGACCAAAATCGGTCCTATCAAAGATATTTCACCAATATCAGACCAATATAAAAGAGATTTACAAGGATTCCCATACAATGAAAAAAAAGAGACATTTTGATCACAGACTTGTAACAGTTGTTATAAGAAAATTCAACTATCCATAGATGATCATCCCAAGACCCACCAAAGTCGAGAGCACATGCGCGGAGCACATCCTCAAAGATCTGAATAGATCTCTCTATCTGGCCATCTGACTATGGATGGTAGGCTGTGATCAAATGGATCTGAGATCCCAGTGCCTCCTGAAGGCCTCTCCATAAGCGAGAAGTAAACCGCGGATCCCTATTAGATACTATAGCAGACGGAACTCCGTACAATCGAACAACTTCTTTCACAAATATATTTCCCAACTCCGCAACTTTGGTTGTATCACGAATAGGTAAAATGTGATTTGACTTGGTTAGTCTGTCGATCACAACCCAAATCACATTCTTCTACCTCAAGGTTTGAGGTAACCCAACCGAAAAGTCCATACATATTTCTTCCCACTACCATATAAAGACTGGAAGTGGTTGAGGCAAAACCGAAGGTTTCTGTTGCTCGACTTTCACCTACTGACATATAGAGCAATGAGATACAAACATAGAAATATATCATCTCATACCTAGACACCATAACTTTCGACGCATTTCATAGATCTTTTTCGTGGTTCCCGGCTGCACAACCCACCGATTGTTATGGAAAACCACCATCACATCCTCCCTTGCTGCTAACGGCACAATGTAACGGTTTCGATAACACAAAACACCCTCTTTGGAGAATGACCACTGGGTGTCAGTCTCCCCACCATAAAGAGAGTCTCTAATTCTATTTAATTCATCATATAGTTGTTGTTCTTGAAGAAATAACTTGAGGAGAGTAGAAGTCAGATGAAAACTGTCTATAGAAACTTTATTTCCCCTCCAATGAACTCCAGTATGCATCTGAGCAAAAAGAGCCATCAAACTCCACTCTTTTGAAGATTCCATCACAGCCTCTGATGGATGTTTCCTACTTAACGCATCTGCAAATACATTACCTTCCCCTGGGTAATAGGAAATTTCAATGTAGAAAGATTATAGGTACTCAACCCAATGCCAATGGTGGAGATTCAAATATTTTTGGGAGAAGATATAACTCAAGATTTTGTGGTCTGAATACACAAGAACCTTTCTCTATAAGGTTAATGTATCCAACACTTAAGTGTCTGCCTTACAGCTACATGTTCAATGTCATGGGTAGGATAGTTCTTCTCATGAGGCTTAAGCTTATGAGATCAATAGGCAACACCATTATTACAATGCATAAGGACACATCCCAGACCTGAACCCGATGCATCACAGAAGACCACGTAAGCTATCCCCGCCTCAGGAAGAGTTAACACTCATGTAGTAGTTAAGAGACACATTGGCCCAACAAAATAACTCTGATGTTTCTCATTCCAGTAAATCTTCACTCTTTTTCGAGTCTGATCAGTCATTGGAGAAGCTAACTTTGAGAAGTCTTTAAAAAAACCAGCGATAATATCCTGCTAATCCCAAGAACCTCCGAATCTCGAAAACACTTTGTGGTTGTTCCCAAGTCATAGAAGCCTTCACCTTCTCAGGATCAACTAATATTCCTTGTTCTGACACAACATGCCCCAATAATTTCACTTCCCGAATCTCGAAATTACACTTTGAAATCTTGGAATAAAGTCGGTGATTCCTTAGAATTCTCAGAACTATTATCAGATGATGCACATGATCCTCCTCAGACTTGGATTAGACAATATTTTCATCAATAAAGACTACTATGAAAGTATCTAGATAATCAGGGAAAACCTTTTTCATCAAATAAATGAAAACTGAAGGAGAAGTTTTTAGGCTGAAGGTCATAACAAGGGACTTATAATGGATATACATACTCCAAAAAGCGGTCTTGTGAATGTCATATTATATTATCCTCAACTAAAGTTAACCATATCGAAGATCAATTTTTGAACACCACATCGCCCCATTAAATTGATCAAAAAAATCATCAATTTTTGGTAATGGATATTTCTTATTTGTTGTAACTCGATTGAGCTTTTGATAATCAACACATTAGAGAAGAGAACCATCAACCTTCATGAAAACGATAATAGGTGCTTCCACAGGTGACACACTCAAAAGTATAAATCATTTCTCAAGAAGATCGTCTAACCGAGGAATTAGTTTTTTTAGTTCACATGGAGCCATTTGGTAAGAGGGAATAGAAACTAGTTGAGTACCAGAAATTAAGTCAATAGATTAATCAACTTTCCCCTACTGGCAACAAACAAGAGAAGTCAGAAGGAAAAACGTCGGGAAACTCAGCGATGACTGGAGGAAGATCACCACACATTGAATCTCCCTATAGATCAAAATAAAAAACTTATATAACTTTCCCCAACCCAGGATAAGAGGGTCCATCTTTGCTTGACATTAGGTCCCATTCTCCATAAAAAACCATAGGCACACCACTGGGTGTAGTAAGGTAGACCTGTCGAAGATAACAATCGATCTGAAATTTATTGGAAATGTGCCAATCCATCCCAAATATGACGTCAAGAGATTTCAAGTCAAGAACCATGGAACTCCACACATGATCAACATATAATAGAGATAAGACACAAGAAAGACTATAGAGACCCTTCTATCTCATTGTACCAAGGGGTGTAGTAATATCAAACACACAAGATAAAATTTCTAAAGGTAGATTAACCATATTAACAATATGGGTTGAAATAAAAGAGTGACATGCCCTAGTATCAAAAAGAGTTTTCGCTAATGATAAAGATATAGTAATGGTACCTATCACAGTTGCAGCACCTGTATCAGCTACCTCTGGTGACTATTCCACTGTGTGAAGAAGCTTCATTCTGGATTTTTGTGGGAGGAACCCTTTTATACATGAAGCATTTGATTTCCCCACAGTTTATAGAGGTGTTTATGATCATGGTCCACTACTAGTAGTACCGATGTGATGGTAGAATCTCTATAATTTCCCTAAACGTATGCAAGATCTACAGTTCTTGGGTTCCGCAGTGAAAACCCACTTAGAATGACCTGGCTTCCCACACTGATAGCAAGTAAATGAAGTACCCCTTAGTGCTACCGGAGTTCTGGAATGAATCTTCTATTGAGAACTACCATGAATAAAGTCATTCATTATTTTCCCTTTATTGGAACCCACACTGCCACTAGGAGGGAAAAGAACCTCCCTCAACCCTGACTTTCCTGCCAAGTCCATCTCAACCATCATCGCCCTATCCAACACATCAGCATAAGTGGGTAGCTTCAATAAGAAAACAAGAGAACATATATCCAATCAAAGTCCCAACTCGAATCATCGAGCGTTTATCCTATCATTAAATACAATCTCAGGAGAAAACTATACCAGCTCAGAAAAGAAATTTGAGTACTCAGTCACGGATTTTTTGGCCTGCTAAAGCATGAAAAACTCCACAGCCTTGGCCAACACCACTGATTCTGGATAGAACTGGTTAGTGAAATGAACCCTAAATTCCTTCCACACCAAACCCTCATGTTTCCCAACAGTCACCATTGTGTCCCACCAACTACTACTTGGTCCCTCCAGTACGAAGTTGGCACACTTGACCTTGATCAACTTAGGTGTCTCCAAGAACATAAAAAGACATTCAATCATACTCAACGATTCCTCAGCGTGTTGAGGGTCAGTGGATCCTTTTAAAACTGGTGGCTTCTAGCATAGGAACTCTTGAGAATGACTTTAGAGAATATCAGTATGAGGATCTATAGCTGGGGCATGAAAAGGAACTAGAGGTAGTGCCCGTCCTAGAGCGTCGAAAGTGCGAACAATCACCTCAACCGGATTCAGATCCATAATAGGACTCTCTTGTTGAGATTCCGCAATAGCTTCTTTTTTGTTCTAATTTCCACTTCTTCTCAGAGGTATGATTCTTCACAGCATGAAAATACGTAGATTAACACCCAAACCGAGTAACAAGAAAAAATATTCTTAAGAGAAGGGAAAACAATATTTGGATTCCACTCTATCCAAATAAATATAGGGAAAATAATAGAACTAATCCAAAAGTCATACTTCCCTTACCATGCCTGGTGACTTAAGTTTTATTGTGGTGAGAGATGGTGAGTCAGTCAATCACAACTAGCTCCTATGTCCCAACAAGAATACACAAATTTATACTGTTATCAAGGCAAGATGCTTAAACCTCCCTTTGATACCATTTTGTCAAAAACCAGTACGGGTTCCCTGGTAACCTGATAACCGTACCAGCCATGACATACCCCGGAGGGCATTCTCGATCCCCACGAGTCAGCAAATAGAACCTGGAATCACACAATAGGCAAGTGGGAATAATTTTTCCACAAGAATACGGAAGAAAAAAAAGATAGTATGAAAAACTAAAAGGAACTCCACCCGGAGTATTGTACTAGAATAGAGAGAGGCACCGGAAAGCCAAATGTACTACAAACAAAGTACTAAAAAGGGAAAAAACATCCCCAAAGTCCCTAAGTAAACAACTAACCAAAACCAACGATCAACAGCTGGATACACCTCCTTGAGGTCCCTTCCCTTTCCTCCAACCTAGAAGAAGGAAGTCTACAAACACCCGAAGTAAAAAGTACAGTGTGAGCCTAAACCCAGTAAGATACCAACAAAGATTCCATAATAGATTCCACATATAGATTTTCCAAAGAAATGTTACAAATTTTCTTATAAACAGGTTTAGCAACTCAAAAGAATAATTTTTACAAAACATGTTATACATTTTCAAATGATAGAATAATTTACGGTAATAAAAGGCTTTACAATGATGGAATATTTTAAAAACAATGGCTTAACAAAAACATTTATATAAAATTGTTTATATAAATTCATCAGTCATGTACATCAGTTCAAAAGAATTGTCATACATTTATATCTCAAATATAAACAAAAAACAAGAAACATGGTCATCTACCAAAAGGTACGATAGTATTAACTAGTTATAGGAGTATGGACTCCCTATTTGTACTCAGCAAAATGTGTATACACACATCCGTATGGAATTTCCCAAAGGAGACTCATCCCCAACCCGTCATGGATGTGACCATCTACATGTATGTTTTAGAATGTTTTCGTAGCATAGAGTGTATCCAAATAACTCACTAACTACCAATGTCTTGCATGTGCTCTTACATGATGGGAAAACTATTTTAAGAATGCATAGATTTTTGTCGTAGTATAGAGTGTATCCAAATAACTCAAATAATTTTTTTCCATTTCCACCAGTGTGAAATCAATTCAAAACCAATTCATTCATTACAAAATTTATTCCAACAATTTAATTAAAAACATTAATTGAAATAATTTCCATCAAATTTATAATTTAAATTCAACAATTCAAATCATACAATTTCCAGAAACACACCCAATTCAATAGAATTAGGGTTTTTCAAATTTTGATGCCAAAACCATTTCAAATATCTCGACTCAATTGAATCGTGTTTTGATCAATTTAGTTGAAATAAAACTTCTGAAATTTAATTTAAATCAACAATTGAAATAAATCAAGAAAATACAATTTTAATCAGTTTGGCATGTTGGGAAGGAACCACCTACCTTGAAGGTTTTGTCAAAAAACACAACGTTCGAGAACACTCAAGTAAACCAGGTTTCTTCTGAAAGAAAAAACCTTATATCTCTTCTAATAGAAATATCATGACCAAATATATTCATATTTGATACCACACACTTTGATCTACACATAACAGGTGTAGATCAATGAAACCACGAGAAGAGGAGAAGTAGATCTTAGTAGATCAAAGAAATCGATTAAGAATGATGAAGAATGATCACACACTTCAAGAATCAAGCTTTGATTCACCAAAAGGAGCATTTGGATCACCTATAGAATTATGGTATAACCTTCATTGACCTTAGTATAAAAAAAATCCCGAGTTATGGGCGCTTATGAAGAAAAACGAGGCATTTAGAGGCAAAATCGAGTGAGATCCACAATTTAAGGATCACATTTTAGTGGCCATACGGTTTGACAAACCGTGTGCTAGCCCTGCATTTGCTACTGCCTCATAAACCCTTCACGCACTGTTTGGCCGCATGGTTTGACAAACCGTGTGCAACACGTGTAGAAGCTACTGCCTCCCGAACCAACTGCGCACAGTCTGGCCGCACGGTTTATACAACCAGTGCGCTGCCCATGCGACTTCCCCCTTTCCCCAAAACAACTTTTAATGTTCTCCTGACTCTCCCAAGTCACTACGCCAAAACCGAGGTACGTAGAAACATCAAAAGTACCTGAAAACATAATATGGGGTTTTAATTAATTTTAATTTAAATTTAGAAAATTATGACTTTTTAATATGATAAACTACATATCATATTTAGATTCATAATTTAACAATATATTAAATAGGTATCTTTTTCTATTATAATTAGAATCATTAATAATTTCTATTACCATGTTAAATGGTAAAATTGGTAATTTAGGTTTAAAAAATTGATAAGTATTATAAAATTACCCTAAAATATTTCCAAATTTTTATTGGATAGTTAATATTAAACCATCAAAACCTAGGATATTGTTTTAGTTATTTAATGGACACATTTTGATGAGAATGACTTTTACATTATATCATTTAGTGAAAATATAAAATGTCACATTACATCTCTTAGACATTTCTTATGGTACACATGGGGAAAAGAAATTTTTTTCAATAATCGATGTATTAGTTTAGAAATTAAGAATCATTTTTTATTGATAAATATTATGAATGACTTTTCTATGCGATTTTGGATGGGGTTATGTTATTTAAAATATTTTGAATAATGAATAGAATGAGATTTCATAATCAATAAATAGTAAATATTAAATTTTCAACATGATATTATTTAGAATATATCACTGAGAATAGATATTAATTTGGAATATAGAAGACTTATCTACATAATGGTATTTTTTTTAATTTTTATTGAATAAATGATAACCTTGTATAATTATTCAATGATGTTTCTTTCATTATTTAATTAATAAATGAATCAAATAAATGGTATTAAAAATATTGAAAATAAATAGAATGTGAATTAAGATAGGAGATCCAAGAATTATATTGATGATTATGAAATATTAGGGGTGAATTAAATATTTTTATGAAGTTATATTTATTTCATGTTTTATTTATGTCCAATTTAATGAATAATTTCAAAATTGACACTAATGATATTTTATCAAAATAATATTTAATAAATTTTTAAAAAATAGTAATATTAATAATAAAATAAAAAATGTTTTTTATTTTTTCTAAAATTTCATAAATTATTCATTTATTTTATAAATTATTTTTTAAAATTAATCATTAATAATTTATAATATTAATTAATTTATTTCCAAATTTGAAATTAAATTTTGTTAACTAAATAAATCCAAAATGAAATGGATTAATGAAAAAACCAAAATATGTAAAAAATTAACAATCTTTGACATTACAACATTATCTTGTAATATAATAAAATTTTTAGCCATTTTGTTTTATTTGGGAATAAAATTAAATATTTTGTAATTTAATATATCATGGATTTGAAAGGGTTACCCTCTTCACAATTACAAAATGTCACTACTTCCTTCAGTTGATATCACCATGTTGACCTTTCAATCTCAAAAGAAATATGTCCATTTCACATTATAAAATCCATTGACATGTTAAGGAGGATATGGATCTAAAAGAATATTAACTTAAATCCCTTAAAAGATTTGTAATGGACTTATACTTCAGAAGAGGTGGTTCATACACATTTTATTGATGTTGAACCTTAGGTATGTGTTTTCTGATCTGCAGTTTATTTATATGAGATACGCATTATTACAAAATTATTTCTTATCGGTAGTGTATTTGTACATTACATTTTTATATCATATAATGTATACTTATATCATCATGGAATTTTTTTTTTCATTTGACAATTTTTGCTTTTTTAGGCATACAATGCTCACACATTCTTTTAAAAATACTGTATTGGATGATTATTTTATTAAAAAATTGTAAAAAATGGTTTTTACTGATTATATGACATGAGAATTGTTTCCCATATTCAGGTTGTTCTAATTTTTTAGTAATAATTGACATGTTTTCAATGATATTTCCAAATAAAATTTTATCTTTTATAATTGGTCTAATTTTATAAAAAATTATACCAATGTAAAAAAGTGTATTTCATTTATGTATTCTTCAATCATTTTATTAGATAATTTTCATCTATTTTAACTCCCTATGTTGAATCTTATATTTAATTTTTTTTGATCTCTTTTGAATACATATATTTTTTATTTACTAAATGGGTTTTGATCATTTTTACAACGGATGTTCTATCTGGAGACCATACTCCATATTTTCGGGATAGTTATTTATTAGGTTTACTGATTAAGGAATTTATTAATATTTCACATTATAGATCTAGTATAAATTTATATTATGATTATGTTTCACCACATTCATATGAAGAATTATATGGACATATTAAGTGTCTGTCAGGGCCTACTATAGCCCATATATTCATCTGTAGGTCAAATGAGACATTCTAGATCAGGAATTTTTCATGGACATACCCATTTACAAATTATTATTGGGAGAGGCATTCATGGAATATTTTAGATATCAAAAATTATGAATAACCTCATAATGATATTAGATATTGATATTCCATGTGATTTGTAGACTAATATAATATCCATGGTTATGATTTATTTTGTTGTAATTATTTATTTTTAATTATTTAATTATATTTTATACCTGTCATATTAGGCCCATGTTATTTATTAAATATAATTTTTTTCATTTATTCATATTAATATATTTTTATTACTGTTTATTGATTATAGATGCCATTGTAGTTATTATTTTACTAAGCATCTATGCCCACCCCTTTCTAATTTTTTAAGGATTCATGCAATCTATTCATGGTATTTATGTAGTATATGTGAAGGGGAAAATTTTATTCTTAATGAAAATAATTTTTGTCTATTTTTTAAAAAAGAAATGTACACTTTAAATAGGTATTTATATTTAAAAAATTAAAAAATTATTTTTTGTGATGTGATTATTTATAACCATCCCAATGTAATAAAGTAATATATATGCTCCAGGCTACTGGGGAAGAGTCATTACAATTTATTATTGGATTGATTATTGTATATGTGATAGAATTGTTGTTTTGATGGTTTATTCTATAAATATGGTCATAAAATATGAGATAATGGTAGGAAGTTAAGTCATTCATTCTATTAATCAATAGATACAAGTGGGTGATGACCCTTGATGATAAAAAATTGGTATATATAAGAGTCTACTATAGGGAATGGCTATGTAATCGACTAATGATAATTAATTAATAAATTTGAAATTAAGGATGAAAAGAGAACTCTATAATGTGATAGAGGATAACCATGTGATAATTGGGATGATGGAATTCTTGTTGGATTATATTGGGGGCCACACTAGACTCGATCAAGAGAGTATCATGTTTGTGGAATGTTTGTGTACAACAATTAGATCAACATGTTATATTAATATATCATTAAACTATCACTCTGTTAAAAAGTGGTTTTATAATAAAACATGGTGTTAACAGTTGGAAGAGAAAGGATTATAATGTTGTTCTATTTTATGAATATTATTGTGGCTCATGAGTTTCATCATTAATTTTTTGGTAGATAGTAGAAAGGTTTATACTAGTTGATCGATGATTGGCCAGGGGAACACTGATATTTGATTTTTTTGATGAGATTATAATTGGCATGGTGACTTGAAATTTTTTTGGGGTAATAATATTTCCCATTATACGGTGAGGATGAATTTTATATTGAATACAGAACCATAGTGGGGTTGATATTAGCTATACATGTGGTATGTATTTAAAAAAATTAGATAAGTATGGCATATGAGGATTAACATGCATGTTATTTGAGAAATTTTTAGGAGTTTCAGTTGAAGATAATTTATAAATAAATTATTTCACCTCTGAGTATACCATCAGTAATGGTGGAAAATATCACTAATTTTAAGTTGTTTTTTGAAAAATATATCGAATAATGGTTTAGTTGACCAAACAACGTGTGGGATGAAAATTATACATGAGCCATTGATACAAGTTGTCATGTTATGTGTGTCAAATAGAATATAGCTAAATATTTTTGTCGTTGGATTATAAATTTTTCTGTTATATATGTTTTATATGTGATAGAAACTAAATATTGACCATCAGTTGGGTTGTATGATCAGCTGTGTATTTAGATAAAGAAGATACTGATGTTAAAAGGTCTATATAATATTGATTGTTTGGGAAATCATTCAAACAATTATACTATGTGAGTAATTGGGTTTATTATACGGTATGAAGGATGAGATTGTAAATTCAATTGAAATAGTCTAGTGTAGCTCATGTACGACATCAAATAGATGATGGAATAGTATAGACTAGTAATGTAAACTAATAGACAATATAATTTTAGATTGGGATTGAGGAATGGAAAAAGTATTTGTCCATTTCCACATGTTTATTGGGAAATAGTTACCAATATATTGTCCGGGCTAGATAGTTTGTCAACAACAGATCTTTATTAGAAGTGGAGCTAGTATGACCATTACTATTTTTGCGTTATGATATATGGAACCATGAATCAATGTTTGTGACTAGGATACATTATGTAGGTTATAATAGGATACTTATAATTCTTGTGAAGTATTATGTATCATAGGTAATAAGGAAATACATCACTATGTACTGAAAAATGGGGGGAAATTTTGATTTTTTTATTTTGGAGAAGGTGATATTTTGTGAATTATGAGTTTCAAAATAATTCTGTGATTTATGACTCCCCAATGGATTGTTTTGGTTATGATCAGAATCCGAAAATTGGTATAGGGTAGAAGAGTTGATTTTAGATAAGGTTCAATATAATGGCCAGATTATTTAGGAATATTATTTTATTTGGATTAGTGGTCTAACATATAAATTAGGGTCCATTAATTGGTTCATGACTATGCTATTATGCTAGGGATTATAATTTAAAATTTTATATAGTTAATGTATGGTTTAATGTACCATTTTTCATAGGTATCATATTATAAGAGGCTTTAGGTGTTCAAAAATTGAAAGGAGGTAACAATTTTCTTATCTTTCACTGTTTATAAATTTTTTGTGAAATTTCATCTATATAATGTCTTACACACATATTGAGGATTTATATATTATATTATATAGTTATAATAATACATATTAGAAAAAATATTGATCATGGGGGAAAATGTATTCTGCATAGATAATATTAGTTATATGTTAGAAAGAAATATGATGTATGTGAGAAATATATTTTTTACCAGATGAGTAGGTAATTTGAGGGTTTCTATTCATGATAAAAACCATATGTATGGCTGTAAATATATTTATTATGGGACTAATGTAGTATGTTCAAATATTATCATAGGTAAATATATATGAATATAAAAAATGATATTTTGGTATATAATTCCTTCAATGTAAAAAATATATATCATGGGGAAAAATGATACAAATTAAATATTTGATTGATAAATATATTATGTATTGGGAAAAAATATTAAACAAAATACTTTGAAAAATATAAATACATTTTTTATTGACGAAGGATATTTTGTTTAAAATTATGTTAATGTAAATTATATTTTATGTGATGTAATATATCAAGAATTGGATTTTATAGAGGAAAAGAAATTATAATAGAAAAGATTAAGTTTAATTACGGTGTTTTTTGTGGAAACCAATTATGTATGAAAAATATATCTTACATATATTGGGGGTTGTGAAATTTGAAAAAATACAATGACAAGTATGTTTTTATATATGATACATATTATACATGTATTTTTCATAGGTATAGATATATTAATTAAGGACCACCACTGTTGACATGTATGATATAATTTTAGGTGTTTCATTGTTCACATGATTTTAAAACTATTCATCTTTGTATAATATTATAAATTAGTAATATAATTTTTAAAATTTTTAAAAAATGTTTTTATACCTAGTTTACTACAAAAACATCTAGTCGACCCTCTGGTTTACCGAATCTACATCCTGTACGATATTTTCTAATCCAAAAAAATTACTTTTCCTTCATTCTATGAGTCACCATATGATAAATATATCACACTACATTGATTCATTTCTATATTGTTACACTATTATATTATGTCTAAAGTTATTTTATTTATGATAGGTGTTTACAATAATTCTATAAGAGAATGGTGGAATTAGTCTTAAAATATTGTAAATGTTTTATCTATGATAAATGGGATACTAAGAGGTTTATTATTCAATATATTTCATGGAATTATTAAGTTTATAATAGAAATAAGTCATTTCGGGTATTCCATGTTTTTGGGTAAAATGGCTAGATGCATTAAAATGAATGTTTGGATATTTTATATGATGTGGGTCTAACAGGATACCACATGTGGTGCAAAACAATTTTCTAGATGACTTACCTTCTTGAGATCTCTTGTGGTGGGGTCTATTATTTATTACCAAGACATAAATTCTGTAATTAATTTTTATATATGTTGAAATTAATTTATAAATATTTTTTAAATAAATTGAAATTATTGTTGATGCACTTAAAGCCTATGTTGATGTACGAAGAGTATATGATATTAGTAAAATGATTTAGAGAATGAAATAAATGTGAATAAATAAAAATGAAGTAAGAGGTTCATATAATTCTCCAAATGTTTTATTCAATTTTTACAGGTAGAATTTAATGTATTTTATCACAACATTGATGTAAAGGAAATTATTAAAAATCAAATTTATCCATTTAGATCCCATAAAATAATTTGACATTTATTTGGACACAATAGACACAATAGACACAATAACACTATTTTGATTCCACAGTTATTGATGAAAATGATATTCGTCCTAAAATATTTATATGTGAAATATGAATCCTCAAGGGGAAAAATTGTTTCCAATGAAACCTAGTGTACCATGAAGTGGTTCTTTTATACCCTTTGGAATAGAGGGACTATTATGTAATTGAATTGGATGGATTCATTATTGACTATAAGTACTATTGAGTTTCTTTAGAGTCTACTAGAAAGATGACTTGTGAGTGGGGTTACTAAAATAGATATTATAATTTTTTTCTATATCATATTAATGAGACTTCGGTAAGAAAAAATTTAGAGGACCAATATAATGGGACTAAATAAGATAGACGTGGAAAGTGAAGTTGAATATATGCAATGTCTTAGTTGTAATTCTTGTATACTATCTCTCACATATCCAACGTCACTATGGCTTGTCCATAGCGATGTTTACTAGTGATATGTGCTCTATGTAATTGGATTCCATCATAGAGTTTGAATAATATAAAGGGAATACAGTAGGGTATTTGGGAATTTATTTGAAAAGGGGGATCATAGTGGATTCTAATTTTTTATGTTCGGTCAAAGACGATTATTTCATAATTGTTGGACAATATTTATACTTATATCTATGTATAAATGAGAACATGTTTGGTACGTGTGAGGATATATTACGTATTGTGATTTGGGTGACACAAGATCCAGACTAAGGTTATAATGGTATGAAATTTTACTATGGTGGGATGTGGCCCCAATATATTGGTTAACATCATTTAGATGTTTGGCTTGGATGAAACCCCTAAGTAATATTGAAGAGTTATTTTTTATAGATAATAAAGTGGACCCTAGACTTATGTGATTGAACGGTTTCATGTAGAGATGTTCTACTAGGGATATTATATAAGGGGTTTCTAGGTGGGATGATACCACTAGGTGTATGATATTATAGAATATATTTTAGGAAAAAAAATTATACCATGGGTGGTATTCTAACTAGTTATAGGGTGGGGATTGATTACCCATTAGTGGATATGCATTATGATTAGAGATATAAGTCATTTTTTAAAGTTGGAATGGTCAAACTTGATTGTCATATTAGAAAATTAAAATAAATTATGGTTAATGTAATTATGAATGTATTATTTATTTCGTTTTGATATTCTTATCAAATTATGAATATTTTATAATTATTCATATATTAGGGGGTTTTGGGGAACACTTCTGGGTATTTTTACCTAATTCTTCATTATCAATTTCATATTGGCTCAGAAGAAGAGTTCACTATCATATTTACATGTAGGTAAAACTATAATAACTATGTTTTTTCATGTGTAAAACGTAGATGATGTTTTCATATATAAAAAATATAGACATCAGAACTATGATAACATAAATTTATTTCATTTATTTCTCATAATTTTTTCTTATTCAACCCATTTGTGATCTTGGAAGTGTCTATCTCAATTTGGTGACTTTTTGATAGTTAATTTTTTTTCAATAGGTTTTTTAATTTTTTTCAAGTTTCATTTAGAATATTGGTTATTAATTATTGTGGATATTGTGAAAAATGGATGCATGTTATATATACATTACAATTACTGTGATATTAGGATAGTTATTCAGAATTGGGTCATCTTGAAACATCATATAATGTCAAAAACCACATGAATATTGGGAGGTGGGATTATGGTAATTTAAAACATAGGACTACACACTATTGAGCGGGATAGAGCAGGGTTATTGAAAAACAGTTAATATTTAGATAGAATTATACCAACTATTTATATAAGAAATATTCATACATAAATATGTTATTATATATGTGATTCACTGAGTGATTATTTTAAAATGTTACAGTAATAATCTTTTATACAAATTATTTAAAAAAATTCATATAATTTATAGTCGATTTATCACCATGTGTTTAATAGAAAATTATTCATATTATTCAGTGGAAATTTTATTAAAAATTTGAACACCAATGTTCTCATGTAAATGAATGAATTCATCCTTTTGTAGACAACGTTTTTATAATTTGATAGAAATATCATTAATTTAATATCCTATTATTATATAAATAATGAAATTATAAAAATGAATTAGTTAATATTATCCCAACTATTACTAATCCCCAATAAAAATTTAATTTTTTTTATGAATTATTAATCTAATTCTATGGGGGAAAAATAAATAATTCCATAAATAATTGATAGGTCTCATTAGAAAAATTTATAATAGTAATGAAATTTTATCCCCTGATGATTTACCGTTTATAAGTATAATATTTCCCTTTCTAATGATGTAAACTATTTTTTACTCCATTATTATGTTATGATTTATTATCTATTGTATTTTAACTATGACAATTAATTTCCATTTTCCTACAAATATATTAAAATTATTATGAGGATATTTTGAAATATAATTGACAAAGTAAATTTTAAATATTATTTAGGAACGTTGATTTAGTTATATTTAATATTTTCCCTCAATATCCTGTATTAAATTATCTATTAGAATCTATAAAATTTATACTAAAGGAAAAATATTTATATATATTTATAAATTTATGTATAATATCTTCAGGGTTTAGAAATTTACAATTTTATTTATATTTCTTGTGTCATAAAGAAAATGGGATGTTTATACAATGTGAAATATTTTATAATATGTTGTTAAGTATTATAGGACCAACAAATTTAAATTTTTGGAGTTAAGAGTTTTTCAATTTTCATAGTTAAACAAAAATATAACAAAATATAATTAGTATAATGTAATCAATCATACTATTATAAACTCACATACTAAGTGATTGACATTTTAATGGTATGGTATGATTTCTTCTTAATTTAATATTTTGAGATAAATTTTATACTACATAAATTCATAATAGTTAGATTGAATTATAATATAACATATCATGTCATATACTGTTGGTAATGTAAATCAATGAATGTATTTTTCTATTATGGGTTGTGACATACTATGTACCACATTTCATTATTTCATCTAAATCATACTATTTTATAGTTCATTATTTCAAAAAATTTAATATTCTATTATCTCATTAAATTATATATATTATATAATAAATGTGTTTAAAAATCATCAATGTTGTAAAGGTGTACTATGATTTTTGATGTACTATTCATGCAATGAATTCATGAGTTTTTTGATCCATTGAATCAATTTAATTTTTTATTTTAATGATATAAAATTATGTAAATAAATATAAATTTCTAGAAATATATTTTTGATTCATTTAAATAGATTGTATAATCTATTTCATTACCTCTCTCTTCAACTTAGTATGTAAGAATATTTCATGGTTACATAGGGGTTCTATATATATTATATGTGATTCGTATTTTCATTGAATTACCTGCAATGAAAAAAATATACAATTGGGGTTTTGTGATCGTCAAAATATTATTATAATTATGGCATGTAAATATAACGAATTAGTATACAAAGAATATATGTATTCTGGATTAATTTTTTAATTATTCAAACAATACATATATATGTCATTTTTTTAGTTATTTATAATAATATTAATACATATTATAAGTAAAAAACCATTCATTTACTACTAGCACGTGTTATGTATAGATAATATGATGTAAAATACCTCTGATTCTATACACAATATTGAAAATAAATGATATTTTTCCACTACTAATATTTTATAGTATAAATATTTATTATATATATATTATCCTTATAAAATAAATAATCTAATTGGTTTAGACACATAATTAATATAATATAAATTAATATATAAAAATTTAATTCTCATTATACCATGTTGTACAATAATTTATAGTAAGAACAATATTGATTTGAGTAAATGGATTTATTCATGGTTATACATATTTTTTTCAACGTGACATGTTTTGTGAATATATATTAATGCTAAAATTGTATCTGTAATAAAAAATATTTATCTAGTGTATGTGAAATGTTTTTTCAAACGTGTTAGAAAATATTTGCGGAGTGAACATGCCGTAATGATATTTATTATTTGGGTCAGTACTCAATATTATTTAAGTATTCAATGGTTTTTCTAAAAAATGTAAATATGGGATTTATCTCCATAATTTGGACAATACCCTCACTAAAAATTATTATATATGTTCATAATATATGTAAATTCCTATAATGGGTTCATTTTAACTCATGTTTATATTTATTGTCCAACTATCTTCTATATGGGATTTTATAATTTTCCATAAACAATTCAATATATCATATAAGTAGACAATGAGAATGATATAGTGTTAGTTATGATATATTATGAATTATATATATGTAAACATTTGATTGATATATGTTATAATGTTATGTATAAGTTCATTAGATATAGGGATATCTTCAAATATACATATTTAATCCCCCACAACCAATCATCCCCTCTCTATGATGACCCTCCAAATGATCATATAATCTAAAAATTAATAGGTATGAAAATATAGAACAATTTTTTTTTGATTTTAAATTTTTTATTCATTCACTTATTGAAATTTCAAAAATTATTTGTTATCATTTAATTTGAATTATTTTTAATTATATAATTTCATTTTTATAATAAATAAATATATATCAATAATAAATTTAATTTATATTTTTTAGGATTAAATAATTATTCTATATTATTTTCAAATAAATATTACCAATAAACTCCTATTAGTAAAGAATGGAATAAAAATAGATAACAATGTTCAATAAAATGTGATATAAATGAGTTATATTCGAGGATCCATCATAGAAGACGATCAATAGTTATAAATTTTTTAATCATGACAGAACTACTTATTGTAGTCCATAAAATATCACAATCTTTCAACAATGATGTATATTAGAATTCCATTTTTTCATATGTGTGTTAGAAATTAATGAAAATTCAGAAATTTTGAGCTAGTAGAGAGAATGTATTTTAATATAGTAATTTAAATGGAATTCCATTGTATGTAATATCCATATAAGTGTATTGCGGTCATTATTAAAGGATAATTAAATAATCCATTTAGGACGATGTACTGGAAGATTCTATGGGAGGTTAAGCAACCTAGTTGCATCCTCCATCTACTAGCTAGCAGTTTGTTGAGTATCGGCTAAAATTTCTGTAATTTGGAGAGATAAATTAATATTTCCCTCTTTTATTTTTTGAATAGGGAGACTCAATCTCAAATCATCGTTGCATGTATAAACCCCACACCGCATGTCCACTTTCCCATTTAATTACTCATCATGTTTTTTCCATTCATGATGTATTTTGATGATGATTCAGGGTTAATCGAAATTAGTATTGTACACTCTTCCCATCCTCATTCCATACTATATTAATTTAATTCACTCTAGGTTAGGACATATTTCCCATTCCACCATATAATGGTGGTGCCATCTAGATATGATATGTCTTCTATGAGGATTGTGTAGAGTACATCCTAGGAAGAAGTCTACATGACATAACTCATTTTATTGCGATGAAGAAATGTTGCACCACCAATTTTAATGCGGGTTTAAAAGAAAATTAATTTAGGAAAATCATGTAAAATGAGAAATAATTTTTGAAATGGGATATTTTCTATTTTTGGGGTGAGAGGAGTGTATCCAACTACCCAATTCGGGAAGAATCAACAATGTCTAGAAACCAGTAGTGTTTATAAGAATTATTCATATATAGAGTTGTGTTGTTTGATTATTATTATTAAATATTCTAATGTATTTATTAGGATCTCATTTATGTATGTAGGATCTATAAGAATAGAATGAGATTTTTTTAGTGTGAGGGATTTGGGAAAGCACTATCTAGTTGGGAATTAAAAGAAATTTCTTCCTCAAACAAAGTTTTCCTTGGTATTAGCCCTATGATTTTTATCATAATATTATATTAATGTGTGTGTGTTAGATCACCAATGAATAATTTAATCCTTTTTTTAAATAATTCTTATATTTTTTTAAAAATATATATAAAAAATAAATATACGAATAAAATTTATTTATGGTCTTATTATTTATAAAAAAAGTTCCAAGGAAACCACACCCCGATGAATGCTTTAAACACCTGGGTCATGGATTAATAATATAAGAAAAATATTATACTATGATATTGAAATGTCCTTGCTGGTATCTAACCCAAAAAGATGAAATTTTAAGGTCTTAGTGTCAATTTATAGGAGTTTCATCATATCGATTTTTTTGTAAGTAGTAAGGTGGACCTATTCTCACATTTCATAACTATGTCATAATAAGCAAGTTATATGTTGAGCGTACTATTCTCTTCTGATATTTCTATAATTAGTTGATGGATAAAGGTATGATGTACTTGTGGTTGAGTGTGTACATCGAACTAGATGGACCCAAGAGACTTGGAGATGGGTTATAGGACATCTTTCTCGAATGTTGATTGTATAACATAAGTAATGAGTCTTGTGATCCCAGTAATGGTATATCATTTGAAGAGAACATGACAAACCATGTGATAAAAATTACCCATAGGAATTTTTATTGAAATGATGTCCCAATATAGGGTGATAGAATTGAAACACTATGGAGGGGACCACTCTAGGATCCCCAATAATTGATTAGTTCTGAGCATGTTTTATGGGTTGTTCATGGTAAATAAAATGTTAGGAATTCGACAAATACGATATCCCTTTTATTCTTTATGAGGGGAAATATTATGTGGTGAACATTATACTAGTAGTATACTACTTGGTGGTAGTTTTAAGTTATTTTTTATAAACTGTCATGAATGTAGTTATATATATATATGGTAGAAAAGTCCCTTATTTTAAAATATGAAATGATATTGGGTTTGAACCTTGGATGATATGTTTCATTATTTAATGGGGGATTGATAATTTAATAAAAACAAATATGTTGTCATGATAAGATAATGGGTGAGGATCTATGTAAATATATCTATCTTTTGTGAGTACATGATACCTATATATCTATAGCAGGTGGTTGTGATATAATACATGGTAAGGCACAAAGGAATTTTGGAACTATAGAGTAATTGATGCCTGATACTAGCATAATAACATGGGGTAGATCAACTATATGATATTAGATTAGGTACTAAGTTCATTGGAGACCAATAGATATTTTAGGCATTATAAATAATATTTGGATTCCATAAACACACTCCTTTGTTCAATGGATTGGGAATTTACTGACCAAACATTATGAGTAATATTATATATGATTAGGTACCGGGGGTACAAGAGTACTCAAGGTAAATTTGGCATGATACCTTATTTTGGGACACCATAGATATTTTCATAGGTCTATGGGATAGACATTGTTATACTACACATGGATACATATATATTAATTATTTAGAAACTAGGGAGACAATTGAGTACAATGATATTAAGAATAGATACCTGATACAAGTATGTGGTTGATACATAACTTAGTTTTATTGGTTCGTACATACACTCAACAACCACACACTATGTCATAATGACATTAGGATTCATTATAAGTCTATCTAAGGTCTTTGGGATTGGATATTCCACCCTCCATGGATTTGAATCATTATGTTTTTCACAGTTATTGTGACAATCTCGTAGACATTCCATCGCGAGATAAGGTAGGCATGGTTGATCAAGGTAAAATAGCTAATGAATTATTTGGTTTCTTCATTTGTATTTTTATTGATACCTTGTCACATTCACATATTATTAAATTTAAAAAAATTTGGGAATAATTAGTGGTTATGTTATATGTTATGACTAACACCCTCCTTGGGCCACTATTAAACATCAGTACTCTAGAAACCCTCACTTGTTCGTGGAAGTAGTTTTGTTGAGGATTGGTATAAATAGATTGTCTTAGAGCATCAGGGATGGGATGTTTAGATTATAATGATGTATGGAATAGAGTTATAATATATTTTTCTATTTTATTTATTTTTTCATTCGTTTTTTGATTTGACAGGTGTGCCATTTATATATTCATCATGTATATAAAAATATCATTTTCAAATATAATGTTTAGTGTATTTAATATTATTTATACTCAAAAGTGTAAATTCGTTATTAGTTTTATTGTTATTACCAAATATAATCCATGAGATATATTATTCTTATAGTGTCTTTTTAAAACCCCGATAGAACTTAGGATCCAATAGAATATTTCTAGGAACTGCATTTTTCTTGATCTTAATTTGTTTTAGGAAATAGTCCTGTGAATTTCAAAAAAAGATGTTTCAAGGTACAATTCAATCTTTAATTATTTTTTTGACAATCCTCGGTATGGTATCCAAAATATAACGAATTGTATAATTGAATGAGATTTTCCTTTGGTTGTTGTTTCATGACCCTAATTTTATATAGTAGATATATATAAAATAGGATGGTATTGATGTTATAGATTTGGGAAGTTATAGTTGAGTGATTGTATACATTGTATCAATAATTTTCATTTATTAAGATAATTCCATTTTTTTTGTTATGGGACAATTAAAAAGGAAATATCTATTGAATTTTAGTCAAGGGACATAATATCCAAAGGGACATAAAGCATTTGGATTAGAATCATAATATTCACATGACCCATAGGGGCCTTCTAGTTTCATTTTTTCACATAGTATAGATGTTGAACAAGTTATGGAGTCAATAATAACTCATATGATTCATTTCAAAATAATTTATTGGGATCATTATCATCATGTGAACTAGTATTTATATATTATAATATATCAAAAAAATGTTTATCTGTAAAAAAATGAATAATAATGGTAATGATGATGAATTAGAATCTATAGAGGAAGTGAAGGGTCCCGAGTAGGTTAACAAATGAATTGAACAAACATATGATAAATCCCATGAGGGTCATTGTTATTGTAGTTCATTTATTTAATGTTTTACAAATATCATGTATGGGTTTTTCCCATATATATTATAACGATTCTTTATATTACTAGACCATGCAGTTGTGAAACATTGGATAAGGATTATCATAGAGTAATGTTTATTGTTTCTTATGTATATCTATATAATGTAACTAGAAATTCAATGAAGTAATAAGCTTGTATATTTTCTCATATAAGATTACGTCTCTTTGGGCAGAATGTGATCTTAGAATGTTGGTCCTCATATATTTTTTTTATATGTCCCATTAGTTGGTAGTTGGGAACTCCACATGCGTTATTTAATATGAGATGAAGTAATTTTTGATGACCCGTGGTACATGGTTTTTGATAGACCTTATTTTCGGATGATTTGGGAGACCTACATACCCTTAGATTTTCCTTTTTAATGACCGATTATGTTTCTGGAATTTTATAATGGTTACCAGTGAGAGTGGGTAGCATGAAAATGTGAACACCCTTAGAGTGTTTTGGGAAAAAAACACACTAGATCCTATGTAATTCATGCGAGTAATGGATATTTTATTCATGTGATTCTTGAACATAATATTTTATAGAAGTTTATCTTGTTATGAACCATTCACCATTGAGAATAAGTTAACATTTAATGTGTGGAAAACCCGTGAATAATTTCATTTTCTATTAGTATAATGAAAAATGTTTTATAATCGTGTTGTTATGATTTTAATAATAACAATATTTTATTTTTGATATGTATTTCCATGGGTCCTCTTTTTATGTGATGTTGACATGACCAGTCACAAAACCGTTAGTTAAATAACTGATGATTAATATTATGACATGATAATTAAATAGATATACATCATCATTTTTGAATGGTTATAGTGTGAGGATGAGTGGTTTTGGATCTTATTAGATGGAAGAAACATATACTCTAACATTTTGGCTCAGTTTTAATTATAATCAATGAAGAACATTTTTTGGACAAGGAATGATTTATTATAATGATATTATGTTACTATAACTCTATATGAGTTAAATGGATATGATGCTAATTGAACATGTTAATGTTTATCCATAGAGTAGTTTGAGGGTTACTCACATTTTTTATATGTTTGAATGGGTCCAAATTATGAATTTTCTATGAGTAGGGAATATAAAAATATCAATATTTATGGTAGAATATAGTAACAATAGTTTTTTTATTCTCGCCAATTAATATTAGTGATGAATAAAATATAGGCTCTGAAGATCAAATTTTTACATAGTGGATCAATGTTAAAGATACCACAAGAGTGGGGATTATAACATATATTGTGGGAATGAGAAAAACTTGTAGGAATTCACATGATGATTGGGGATTATATTGATGACATCGATGATGTAATGGAAGAGTGGAAATAATAAAAATTAATGTATTATATTATTCCCAGTTGAATGAAAAATATGTTTTTGATTTTCATGTTTGAAGGAGTTCGAGCATTGTTCATGGGATTGTGTTGGTTTATCATGACACAAATTTTATGGACCGGAGTTGATATAGAATATTATTATGGGTGATGTCTTATCAATTTTATTTCAACATTCTAAGGGCTTGGTATTAAGTGAGAATTTCATGATAATCATAGGATTCTTTTAGGGGTAAATATATCGGGATTTGGTGCTTCAGCTACTGCATCAAAGAATGCAACTAATAGAGTTTTTGGATGGATTATTTAGAGGATTTATGAATACCAATCACATGTCTAATAGAATGTGATATAAAATTAAATAAAAATGTTACATAATATTAGAGCATGCATTGTGTATTTTGGGTTTTTCAAATGATTTTCTAGGAAATGTAAATGTGTCAACATTGGATGAATAAATAGTACAAAGTCATCCAAATATGTAAGAAATGGGAAATGAGTGATGGACCCTACATTTTACTTATTTTACCATATTTTTTTTGGTTGGTACATTATAAACAATGATGAGTGGGTTGGTGGACCACTATAAATGGAATTTAGGAGAAAATTCTAATTTTATTGGAAACTAATGACATAGAATTTACCTGTGATATATATCATATAGTGAGGACTACAATTAAATATTAGTTTAATTAGACAAAGGAACCCTCCTATATTAATGTAAATTGACAATATTATGTTAGGCATCTGTTCTATAGTGTTGAAATATGGGCATTAACACAGTTTATATTTCTTAATTATATTACAATAATATTTTTGATTTAGAAGCACATTGATAGTTCAATGATGGATTAGGATCATTTCAATTTATGTTGTTAACCAATGTATATCAAGAGATGATAGTATACGAAAAATTAAACTCATATGATATATATGTTTGGTGTGGTAGATTTTTTAATACTCTTATATATATATTATTTTATAATTATTAACTAGAGTTTTATTTTGTTGGATTTAATTGAAAAGATGGATTCTAAAATGGTTCAATGAATATAAACATTATTGTTGAAACCTTATTTAGTGTATATATTTCCAACAAAAAGAAATTTTGTGTTACCTTTGTGATAAATGAATTACATGATGAGGGTAGTTGTGTGTAGGCTCTCAAATTTAAGATTTTAACTAGTAGATGCATTGAATATAATTTTGGTGGAATTGTTTTATTTTTCCCCCATATTTTTTTTGATCGGAAAACCTCATATTCGTTTCTTTTGTGTGGATGAATACTAGTCGAACATGAATCCCTAAAACGTGGAATTTATTCCAATTTAAGAAATTCATTATGACATTAAATTGAAATTCAAGGTGAATCAAAGCCACTAATTCCTTCTCTTCTCCACATTCATTTTGCTTTAATTTTATTTATTTTATGGTTATGTATTAAAAACGTTTAAATAATATGATGTTTGAATAATCCTAGTAGAAATAGATTATCTTTCTATATCATAGTGGATTTCCACGGACGATGTATACACATAGATACCCAGTGTTTTTATTAATGTATGTTTACGAAAAACTGTTGGTCAGTAATATAAATAAATAAATATAATGATGCAAATGGTGATGTGGGTTGGATCATGGGGTTATGGTAGGTTCTAGGTTGTGATGGAGGTGTTTGATTCACCATTTCTCAAATAATTATCAATGTATGGTCATTTGGCTAGTTTTTATCCGTTTAGACTATTTGGAAATTAAATTTCAGTCAAAGTATTATATTGTATTGTAATTTTTTGTATGCCCTGGAATGAAATAGAAAATAATACATTTTATTTTATATGTGTTCATATAGAATCTAATAAAAAATGACATGGTTAGGATTTAAATGGATTTTTTTTATTTTAATGGTAGTGTTTCCTATTAATATTCATATGGATTAATCTATAATGTTATACACATATGTGTGTTTGGGATCACAAACAATGTAATTGATCCATTCAATTTATTAAAATATTTATTTATAACTTTTAAACATAGAATTAATTATTAAATTTAACTCAAAACAAAATAAATAAATGATACAGGGAACCTAGATAACCGTAGATCTTTTTTCTTGAATGAAGCCTCAGCCTCTAACGGGTTATATTCTTGTAATAGTTTTCCATCTCTACTGAACTTCCACGAGGGGATATAATCATTTAAATTTATTTGTAATACAATAAAATATATTTTATATTATATTTTAATATTTATTGGTTCTATTGGTCCATTAGATGACCCTCATGGAAACTTTGGTCCATTAAGACTGATGAACTTGGTTTCGGGAATGTGAAACATTTTATTGTGTTATATATATCCTTGGTAACTGATCCATGGGTAGGATATACATGGTGTTTGATATGATTAATGGAAAATCAAGTACTATGAGACTAGGAGATTATCTTTCAGCTCTCTCTCATGGTTATTTATAGTATGTATTTCTATATAAGACTGATGGGGTTCTTCCAGGTACTCCATTGTTATGTATCGAGACACATTCTCTAGTGGGAGTCGGCTTAATTCTTAAGTGTTAGACTAAGGACCCCACATAGGCTTAATATTCTTTATGAGATTTGGGGGACCACTGTAGGTACATAAATGTAATTTTCTCTCCAATCATGTGTGATTAAATACAAATGGAAATGATTGTATATGTTATTTTATTGAAACTATTAAAAAAATTTCGATATGGAGATGCCTTATCAGAGAAGATAGTGTTCATTGAATACAACTTGTTGGATTTTATGGCTTTGTTTTTTATAATCCCTTATGGATATTGATATATATATATATATATTGGATCAATCCCAATGTTGTAGGTGTGATATGATATAGGGACATGCATTGGGGTGTTATGTATCTCTTGGTAATGAGGGTCGGATACCTATATACACCTTATGTAGTAGGAATTATATCATAGACGACCAATAATTGAAAAAAATATCTCTAAATAATGATGTCTTGATTTTAATGAATGCACTATTAGTGTGTTTTATAGGATAAAATATTAGACACCAAGGCCTTTTGGAACTTTTTATTAATCGACACATGATACCAACATACACCCCTAGAAGGGAGATCTGTGTCATGACATAGGATTAGAGAATCATGAAACTTGATCCTATTGGGTATGTTAGGAATGATACTTTATAATATGACTCAATGGGAACTCTCCATGGGATAATGGGAAGGGAACAAACACCCCACACATGGTTTTTAATATGGTCTAATTCCATTCGTTGGGAAACTAGAGACCATTGAGTAATCAAGTGATCATAATTGACAATAAAATTTCTTCGATGGTCATATTATGTATATGGAAAGAAAACAAAATCCCACCCCCAACACACATGAAAATTGATATGATAGATATTTATCTGCAAGTTTGTTAAGTGATACAGTACTAAAAATAGGATCTATAGACTACAAGAAAATCGCAATGTAGAGGCAGTTTTTTTTTGCATTTAGCAGCAGTTTAAACCACCGCTACTTTTTTTGGAGGTGGTTTACAGAAACCGCCGCCAAATATGGATTCGGTAAACTATTCACGGTGAGTTTTCCCATTTAACGATGGTTTTAATAAGGCTTCCTATGCGGCCACATTTATAATCGCCGCTACTAAATTAAAATCCTAGTTTCGTAAAAACCAAAGATAAAGTGGAGAGAAAATCCATGGTATACGGGTGGGGGATGTGGCTCTAGAGCGGTGGTTAAAAAAACCGGGAAATGTAAGTATTTTAAGTTGCGCGGAATTTTTAACCTCCGTTATAGTTTTACTTGTAGAATATTCGTGGTTGTTAAAACCGCCACTAAAAGATGACCAGAAATAAAATCACTACATCCTCTGCACCACTGCCCTACAAAACAAATCAACGTGGTGCCCAAATGTCATGGTGATAAGTTAATGGTTTTTATCATATTGTAATGTAACAATGGTCACATAGAACATTTTAAATTAATTTAATAAACCAATTTTAACATCTCAAAAAGGGTTCGGCGAGCATAATAATGTCAAGTTACTTAAATTGGGATGAAACAAATGTCCATGCCCTAAACCACCTACCTCGATGTTTTATAACTCCATTCATCCATTATCCAGGCTTGATTAGACCTAAAACGAATTAAAATTGAATGATTTACCATAAATACTCAAAAATAAATTGAATAGATTCTCACCTAAATTTCACATCATTTTTTATAGGAACCTTGAAATATATTAGAGTGGAAGGAAGAGATTACTGAGGGCTTTTAATTACTTCTGATGATGATGTATTCTAACCCTAGTGGAGGAAGATTTCTCAAAACCTATGGATAAGAGTAGAGAATGTCCGTTCATGATGTGGAGATGAGAAAACTATTTTACAAATAAGTATGAAGAAAAATTGTTTATAATCATTTAAGATGGGTTGTTTCGGAATTTCGTCCTCAAACACAACTACGCACAGTTTGGTTGCATGGTTGTCCAAATTTCCAAATAACTGTGTCGTAGACACTTCTATAATGGGTGAACCCTCTCAATTAGGTGAATTGTTTATCTAACCATGTGTAAAACTTTCTATCTTCCACATTCCAAGACCTATAGTTTGTTACACAGGTGATCTCCTAGGGTCGCACATTTTCAGACAAACCATGTGGCGACCTCTAGTCCACTGTCTACACCCTCACGGTTCAGGGAAACTATGTAGGATGGGAATAATGGTTTCCCTAGATGGTATGTCCTAGTATTTCCTTCCCATTTAATGTATATAGGATGTAAACTATTCTTGGATGCACATGAGACCTTCCTGAACCATTTAGGCATCACATATGAGTCATTTTGAAGGAATCAGAACCAATAATCAATTGTGTGTACCTTTGGAAAACAATCATGGATGTTACCACCTCCCCTCCTTATGATAGTTACATTACTACTTTCCCTTCATATTTTAGTAGAACATAATCAGAGAAGTGTCTTGGCCCCAATTGATTCACATATACTTCACACTCTGATGTATTATCATGTATGCATCTATTCATCCAAATCACCGAATCCAAAGGAACTGGCATGCCTTGGAGAGCCTTCGTCAATGTGACATCCAAGTCCTGGGTGCCACCTAATGGGTACCCTGATCTCGGTGTTCAATGAGGCGTCAATCCCAATTCCCTAAACTCTAGAGGCTTATAATTAGAAACAAGGGTCTATGGTGTGTTCTTGGGGAGATTATGCCATGATTACTGATGTGTAGCGCAGTGTATAAAAGTAAATATAGGTAAATAGTGGAAAAAATATAAGTGAACAGAAGGCACTATATGAAAATAGATACAATAGTACCAATAACTAATATAACATCAATAACATTAAAAAACTAATGATAATTTGTAAGGTCGCTTGAAAATTGGAAAATGTGGATACAATACATTAGGCATAACATGTTCCATTAGACTATAAATGAAATCAAAAGACTATCCAATGTGTACTAAGTTCCAACTCAGTCTTCTTCTCTCAAGATCCATACTATATAGAAATCAATCATGTTTTTGAAGTTGTATGCTTTCCGTTGTCAACTACTTCAACCATGTAATATAGTCTTTGTACCAAACAACACCTGGATAGGGTGTGAGATAAATCACAGTGGGCCACAACCAACAGTGTCTATAACATCTGGCCAATGTAATGGAAATGTAACAGTATTGTGGCCTGCATATATTAATTAATGTAGAAAAATGTACCTAATTACACCAATACCAATTTCATACCACAAATATTGTATCAACATGTATTAAATTTATTGTTTTATTGTTTCCAGTTATTAACATATCACATTTTATGAATAGTGAAGTATGAAAGTTATAACAAGAAAACCTATAATGATGTTTACTATTGATGTACCAAGGTAATAACCAAGGCGATGTTGACCTCAAGTGTCACCAAAATATAAATAATTGTAGAATGGAATGGGGTAAGTGTGTAATCCAAGTATAATAGTCCATGTAATTCCACAATGAGTCCCTTACTGAGTCCAAGGAGTTCATCTAAGGTAAAACGAGGATAAGCAGTAACTGGGAATTTGGGGAATTTACCATAGAACCTACTTATAAATTCTGGATCCAAGAAGTGTATCTAAGTAATCGTATAATGCTATTGAAGATGACCAGAAAAAAAAATTATTCTTCCACTACACCACTTCCCTATAAAACAAATCAAACCAGAAAAACCAGACATAATGTAATATTGTTATTATAATATTTATTTGTTTAGAAATTATTGGTGGTGTCTTATTAACCAATACTCACACCCTTTTTAGGATTCCATTGATACCTGAGTAGATCTCATGGTTGTAGGGATTTATAAGGGAAAATTCCTTTTGATAGATGGTTGGGTTTGGATATGGTATAGTGCATGCATGAGGGAACTAGAAGGACATTGAGACCCATTTTAAGATTTTTATGGGGTTTTTATTTTGTTTTTTCCTTAACACATGACACTTGTATGAACTATCATGTTTACTATATTGGTTGCCGAGATTTAACCAATTTTTGTAATTAAATACATCATGTATGATTATTCATATAAAATACTTGGTTATCATTTTAATTGAATTATACTACTGTTTTACACTGGTAAAGATGGTATATTATCCCCAAATACCTTATTGGACCCTCAATACTAGTAGTAAGCCTCTTGTAAATGAGGAGGCAATCCTATGGTCCTGTGGCACATTGGTTTGGGGAACTAGTTTAGTGGAACCTTTGTAATGCGTTTTTTGTGACATTATCTAACCCATATATGGGGGAAAACCCAGGTTCTCGGTGTGGGATTGTTGTTCTTGTTGTTTGATGTGATAGATGGATGTTATTTCACATTGGGTGATATGCCAACTGTGATAAGGGTTTACCTTCTTGGATGATGATATTGAATAATTACATATTATAATATTAAGCATCGAGAATTTATTCAACACATAAACAATGGGTTTAAATCCTAGTCATCTAAAGTCTCGAATACCAATTCAAACATAGGCCTAACTGGAATGATGTATACCACACTAGAGAAATCAAGACATAAAAGAAAACATCAGAAATCAATAAAATGTATAAAAGGAAACATGACAAATCAAGAAAATGATAGGACATGAAAATGTGTGGTGAAAACTATGTGCCACACATGGTACATATACAAACCAAGTGTTCCCATATTTTTTCAAAACATCAACAATACAAGTGTAGTCACGATATGATGACGCATTGTCACCCTCTCCACCTCCATCTCCAATTTCTAATGTCTCATGTAATAACATTATATTTGAAAATTAAATATTGTTGCATATTTATATTAAAACTGAAAACCAATGAATGTTTTGAAACTAAATGATTTTGATTTTTTTGTGATTTACCTGGTGACCACTAGCCGATGTAATACCACCGGGGGTATATCTTCTCATCTGCTGATGTATAGCAGTCCTCACTTGCTGCAAAGCGGATATCTGAGCCCCTTGATCTTGAACCGTGGTTCGTAGAGAAGAAATCTCCTTATGAGCATCTTTGGGAATGGACAGACTATTACCAGGAGTTAATGCAGCTGAAATCCCTGGTGGTATTCCAAAGACCTCAGATGGTAAGGGTCTGAAACCCTTCCCACGCACTCTACCAGGATGCTCTTTCCCAGGGACTTTAGCAACTGGGTCATCCTAGGAGACTGAGTAGGACTTCCCAGGATTAGAATCCCATAGTTCTTTAAATTTTACCTATAAATCAAATATCAATATATATTAACACATTAAAAACAGATAATATGTTATTATAATAAAAAATTAACTTCATACCCCAACATCTTTGGCATGCTCATTAACAAAACTTCCATCAAATTTTTTGTGAACATCCAACCACAGTTCAGTCCGGGATGCTTCGTGCCCTAAACTCTGGGACTACATTAAGAAAAATAAATCAACAATTCAATATTTTAAATATATAATATTGTCTTATATATATTTAAAATAATTAAAAGATTAACAATGTCGTTCATCTTCTAGAAAAGGTTTTTGAGCCCGCCATATGAGGGATGACTTGCCTAGCCCGGTTTGATGCATTCATTTTGAGAGATCTTTAATAAAATAAAATTCTATTTAAGGTAATGTATTCAATGTCATCTCCTCTTCATATACATGTATAAATGTAAAATGAAGATAATATAATAATATATATTTCAATACCATCTGCTTCTCATCAAGATGTCATTCAACATAAGCATTCCACTATTCTTTTGGTACCCCACCGGGTAGCTTCTTGTACATTTTTGCACTTTCAAATAAGTATTGTTAAAATCACACCAAAATCTCCTTTTTAATTCTTTCTATTTCTTACCATTATTTTTCAACGTCCACTTCCATGCTATCACATCAGCAACTGTATAGTGCAAGTAAATCTGTATAACAAAATTCATTTTCAACATATCAGTAACATGAAATTCAATTAAACCATAATGTAATAAAATTACCATTATTTGGGAATAAAAAACATCATTTTTCCAGCATGGAGGCATATTTCACCAATCATCATAATAAATTGGAATGGAAATGGGCTCCACTACCAGTTGGCCTAGTATATGGAAAAGTGACCCTGCAACGTCATCTGTTGGGACCCCTAAAGAATCAAATGGAACGACTATCTTCTAGTCATTATTATTCCATAAATCTTAACATTTTATGTTTTTCTTCACTGTTTCATTATTGTCATCTTCAATGAGAAATAAATTAGAATAAAAAAATTTCAATAAATTTATTTATTAAAATTTTTACCTACGACAATGACACTCCAGTATATCCTTGATGAACTGGAAGGGGTGTGTTGCCGCCCCATTGCTGAGGCCTCTAAAGAGGGAGTCAATGACTCAGACTCAAATGGGACACCCACATATGGTGTGAGAGATGGTGCATGTGGAGATGGTGTACGGGTGTAGGCATTTGGTGCCTCGGATGCCATGGGGAGGGATCTAGATGAATCGTTATCTGTCGCAGAACATGATGAAATAGTGTACTACTTTTTCCATGGAATTCCTTTCATTTAATCAAATAAAATTGAGTTTAGAATATATATTTCAAAAAAATTATCCAGAAAAAAATTAAAACTGATAATAGATGCACAGTACTAACCGAAAAAATATATATAACAATGATAATTAATGACAGCAGAAATGAAACAAGTGGTTGATGAATGAATAAATAATTGTACATACAATCATATTCCCATTCAATCATTTCGGTTTCCTACTCCATTGCTTCATCCACTTAATTCAACCTTTCTAGACTAATATTTTCAATATCATGATGGAAAAATAATTTTGCTTCCTATTGTTGATGAAATTCAATTTCCGAGGTCAAATCTTCCATTTTATCACCCATATCATACAAATCTCATTGTATTACATGAACGACTACACTCCACCCTTCATGCACAACATCAGTCACATAATATACCATTTTTTCTTGTGATTATAAGATATATGGATTATTCAGATCATGATCACCAACATCCACCAAGAAAGAGAAGTTTATGGAGGTGAATTGAAAGTAATATCTTTTAACATCTCTAATAATATCATCCCGTTTGCATTTGAATAAAACAATAGAAAAATGTAAGTGGTAGTTTAATTCAATAATATCATGCAGATTTCCATTTTATCCCACTTCAGAAAATGCACATATACCACTATTATCTGTTTTTAAACCCACTTCACGATCGACTGTACGAAATCTAAATCCATTCACATTATAAGCATCGAACTTTATAACCTGTTTTATAGGAACTTTAGAAAGAAACTTCAAATCATGTGACAAGTCTGCTCGAGTATTAGTATTCATGATCTAAAAAATGAAATATAATTTAATAGATTTACAAAATTTATGTGTCAAACTAATATTCATATTTTTTCAATTTTTATGAACATACACTTCGTGCAAACCATTCTGCAAGCTCTTTATTCATATCTTTAGTTATTTCTTTCCCACATCATGTTTGTCCTCTAATTAGTATCTTTGTTTTTATCTTCAACTCTTAAATAAATGGATCTTCAATTTCACTATTCAGCATCACATATCTATGTCCCTGTAAAAATTCTAATTCTGTCAGTATCAAATTTGAGGACCCCCCAACTGATCGGCCAATAACATAAAATATTTTTGATTTCTGATGCATTTTAGATTTAGTTGATATGTCATCAACACATCTAACTCAATTAAATCTTGTATCAATATCATCCAAATATCTGGAACAAAAGGTAAGACACTCCTTAGTCAAATAGCCTTCAGCAATAGAGCCTTCTAGTAGAGCTTTATTTCTCACGTATGCTTTCAAATGCCCAAGATATCAGTTAAATAAAATATTAATATTATGCATTTATTTAAATGCCAAAAATTGTTTACATAAATGAAAAACATATAAATAAAATAAATCTCAATTGGATACATCCATCGATATTGAATGAGACCTCCTAATTTAGCTTCTTCAACCAAATACATAGTTAAATGCATCATGACAGTAATAAATGATGGAGTAAATATCATCTCCATTGCACAAAGGGTCAATAAAAACCTTTCCTGGAGGCTGTCAAGATGAAATGTATGTTGAGATTTCTCACATAATTACCTGAAAGATGTAGAGAATTGGAGTACAGCAGCAGTTTCTTTTTCATATAATAATGTACGCAATGTCAATGGTAGTAACTGTTGTAACAAAATATGTGAATCATGACTTTTCAATCCATGTAACTTACAATTCTTTATGTCAACACACCTTGAGATGTTACTCGAATACCAATCAGATACCTTCACATTATTTTTAAGTCGAAAGAATGTATCTTTTTAACTATTTTTTATTGCAAAAATGGTTGGGGCATACTTTTCATTCTCATCTGGCCAGATATCACGTTTTATGTTCATTACGTGTAAGTATTTTCGAGCATTGAGATGATCCTTAAACATTCCATGCTCATTAAGTAATGTGAAAATAAAATTATCATAGACATTATTCTCAATATTCATGACATCAAGATTTTTCCGCAACAAATTAAATTCCCAATATGGGAGTTTGAAGAATATACTTTTTTTCCATTGTTGCATTCTAATTTCACCTAATGATGCACTTAAAACACATTTTCTAATATCATTCAAATGATGAACCATACCAAATTCTGTTTCAACATTTTCCAACTACGTCAATATTTCAGAACCAATTAAGAACTTTGGAGGTGTTCTATGATCAATGGAACCATTAAATTTTGAACTGTTCAGCCGAAATCTATGAGATGCATCGAGAAATCTTTGATGTCATAAGAAGCACCATTTTCTACTGTCAGGTAGCCATTTGGGCTCAAAATCAATGTTAGAAACGGGGCAAGCCAAACCTGTCTATGTTTTCCAACCAGATAAATTCCCAAGCCTAGGGAAGTCACTAATGGTCCACATTATAGCAGAACACATTTTGAACATTGTTTTAGAAGAAGCATCAAATTTCTCAACACTGTTTCTCTATAACTCCTACAATTCATCAATCAAAGGCTGCAAGTATACATCAATGTCATTTCCAGATATTTGTATTGCAGGAATAATAATCACAATTATAAAATTTGTTTGCTGCATACACATCCACCAAGGAATATAATAAGGGATAAAGACAACTGGCCAAATGCTATATCTGGTACACAAAGTCCCAAATGGGTTGAATCCATTGGTAGCCAATCCCAATCGAACATTCCTAAGATCAGCTGAGAAATATATATGTAATGAATCAAATTTCTTCCATGATTGGGTATCTCATGGATGTCTCATTAACCTGCCATTTTTGTTATCTACATAATGTCACTTTATGTGTTTGGCAGTTTTCAATGACATGAATAATCTTTGCAATCGAGGCTTCAAGGGAATGTAATGAAATTCCTTTGTAGGTGTGTTCTTTTTCTTCTTTTACTTGAAATTTTGTTCATTCAGAATTCCAAAATCACCCTTTGACTGTCATCTAGAAGAAGAACATTTCAGAAAATTCTGTTTACTTGAATCCTCTCCCAATAAAGCATACAATCATTGGGACATGAATGTATTTTTGTATAATTCAGACAGAGCTTGTTAGCAACTTTTTTCATATCATAAAATGATTCTGGGATTTTTTCTTCAGGAAATGCATCACGAATCAATTCCAATATCATGGAGATTGGATTATTTTTAATTCCACATATTCATTTGAAATGGAACAACTTCCGCCGAAATGAATTCTTTGAATATTTCAAACACCCACTATACAACTCTTGATTTCCATCACCAACAAAATCATGAAACTCATTTTTCTCAGAGAGTTTTTCTATTATATTTGGATCAATGGAATCAAGAGGAGGATCCAATGATATATTACAATCTCGATCTGCTAGTGTTGCAGTCTCAAAAACATCACATTTCGCATTGCAATTTGTAGCACCCTCTTCTGGTTGTTCTGATATGTTTTGATGCTGATAGTAGTGTCTTGTAGTGCCGAATGCATCATTTATGAGGTTTTTAATTTCATTTTCCATTGTCAACGAAAATGGGAGCTCATTTGTGGATTAACATCAGTACTCAATCTTTCTATTACATTCAATTATCCATGCCAAACCCCACAAAAATATTGACCAGGGAACTGCTTTAGTATTAAATGTTCATAAACATCATCTTTATTCAACCATGTTCTAAATTTACATTTAGGATATGGAAATCTTATTCCCCCTTCAATAGATTGAATCGAAATTGAAAAATCTAAAAACTAATTAAAAACCTTAACATAATGAGGTGTGTTCCTCTGTAATGTGATCCACCTTTTATCTATGTATATCACAATGTGCCTACACAATAATAAAAAAAATTAAGACACATAGTTACTACTAAATAGAGAAATAGATTCATATATACAATAGTGTAAGATTATAGAAACATAATATAATATAGATGAGCCCCAATGTTAAATATGAACCCTCTAGTGTTTGGGATAAGGGATGTTTCTTTGGTAAAGAGAAACATTGTGATAACAATACCATATTACTCAATTACCACATGGTCAATACTAAAAGTTATGCTAAAAGTATTCCTATAATGTTTCTCCCAAATCTCCAAATTTTCAACCCTTGAATTATGAAATCCTTTATAACATCAAAATATAATATTAGGTAAAAAAAGTTAACAGAAGCATTACTTGATTGGAATCATAATTCTTGATGAAAAAAATAATGTGTCCAAAAGATAGAGAAAATAAGAATATCGATGCTCTAGGACAACAAGTAAACTATGATATTGTTCAGAGAGTAAAACTTGATTTTGTAGATGTTGTTAAGGGTCCTGTAAATGTTTAATTTTATTTAGGTAAATCATTGAATAGAACTTATAAAATAGATTCCACCAAAATTTTAAGGTGATTTTAGACCCAATAAAGAAGATGTTTTTTCGTATAGGAGGTCCCATTTTTTAATCATTGATGGGAAACCATATGAGATAAACGTCAAAGTTGGAATGAATATTCTTGAGTACCCAATGCTAGAATTATTAGACATAGTTGTTTTGGATATGTTGTTTCAATACCTCACTTGTAATGTATTTGTATAATTATAATGTAAAATAATTATTCTTCAAAACCATTTGGGTAATAAATGTAGAATAATTTGACAAATTTGAACATGTATGTGTATAAGAGATTAAATATACTTCAAAATTCACTCGCTTTTTTCACTGTTCGTGAGTGGAAACACCTAGAAAAGGAATGAATGAATAGATCATTATTTATGGTATCCAAATTAATGATCTATCAATATTTTTAATGTTATATATTACATACCACCTAGAAATTGATAATAAGGAGTTGGTTGAAGGATGAGACTATGGATGTAATATTAGCGTAGGACAAACCGTTTTTCAGCTATGTGAAACTAGGAGCATCAACATGTCATTTAAACACAATATGTTGAGGCAATCCTATGATAGTAATGGAAGAGAAAATCAATCAATGGGATGAGTTTCTTATATTCCATATCACATCAATTGACCAGGTTTTTTACAGTGCATCATGATTTTACACAAGAATAATTAATTCAAATCACCACTATAGAATTTACACCATTGTTCAATAAATGGGAATCTTCAAAAATACTTTCATAAAATTCTATGACTAGTTGGTGAAACAAGATCAACTCTACCTCTGGTTTTGTATGCTCATATGGAATAGTCTTATTAGACTACTTCTTAACAAAAGACTTAGGAAAAATAAGAGGCATCTAGGAGAAATTAATTTTATTAGGATGGGCCTCATTATAGAAGCAATAACTATCAAGTTACATTTGAGAAGTAGTTTTATACATAAGTGAAGGATATCATGAACAAGAAATATAATTCCTATATGGTTTGGGGTACCATTTGTCTAAATATGGATATCCATCATTATTCTATTGTTAATAAACATGTTGAAACTATTCCTCATTCCATCAGTGTCAACACACCTCATAGATAGTGGTAGTGAAGTGGATTGAAATGGATAGTACTCTACATGACTATTATTAATGTATAATTTATTTAGTTTATTCAGATCATATACATTTATTCCCTAAATTTAATCTTTTTTATGAACTACATGGTGGGACTTAAATGTTGTATACTCTACCCTGCTTATTAGGTAGTTTTCACATGTCTATACAGAGATCTTCATGAATTCACATGGGATTTGGTTCTAAATACAGTTAAAATTAAATATATACTAATTGTGGATGGAAAAATCAAGGACTAGTTACTGTTAAAAAATTTGATTTCTACTAATGAAACATGAAATGTAACTCTTCATATCATAGTGGATTGACACACCAACATATTTCCAAATGATTTATCTAGGTTTCTATAAAAGAATGAAAGAATATATTATATCAATCTACGTCAATGATCATTCTCATAATTGACTATTTATATCACATTTATATTGAATAACCAATTAACATGTATTCCATTTACAATCGAAACTCATTTATCACATATATCAATTCCATAACTTAACCCATTTAACCCAATAACATTATATCAAATGCCCCCTTATGTTATGTTCTCAACAAAACACATTTATCACTTATTTCATTTAATAAAACAAGTTAACATGCCAACCTAATTATCGGGGGTTCTATCTCACTAACCCATATATCATTAAAATGAGTATGTTCTCAACATATCATTAAAGTCAAATCATGGAATAAAACACAATTCAAGATAATGAATTGATATAATCTTCAATCCACCCTTAAAAAACGATTCTTCCTCATTTCAAAACTCAACAAGTTAGATGAATTTCATTTCTATTAACAACCATAAAAGGGGATTTTAAATCATTTTTAACAAAGGGGAATCACACCCTCATTTATAATCACCATTTGAAATCTATTAAGATAACACCTTTTTTCCTATAACATTGAGGTCAAAAACTCCTTTTCAAAACAATACCCACATTCAAATCATTGTTTTCCTTCAAGGAAAACCATAACCAAATCAAACTAAAAAATGATTATTTTAATCCATTTCAGAATCCAAGTAGACATTTTAAAAAAATACCAATTTTATATTTCAAATATCCCATTAACCTTGACTACATAACATCTTACAATTCTCTACCCATTCACTTTCATAATTATATTATTGCAACATTTTAAAAAATATTTCACCAATCTTAAGGGGTTTTCATAACCCAAGGGTAGACCTAGGTACGATCTCAAACATCAATGGACCCAACAACGTCCTTAGAGGGTTTCATACATCAATCTTTGTCCTAATCTCACTTTTCTTACTCGGGATCACAAAACGTAGAAGAGAATTAATTTGGAACAACCACATTCTCATATAATACATAATATTTTGGAGAAAAATATTCAATACCCCCATAGGTCACAGGGTCACCGGGATCGCGGGGGGCCGGGGTCGGTCAGGTGGCGGGGTCACCGGAGTCACGGGGGTCGCCAGGGTCATGGTGGCCTGGCTTTCTGCGGTCGTAGGGTCAACGGGGTCGCGGGGTCATGCGGGTAACGGGGGTCCGAGGTCACTGGGGAAGCAGAGACTGCAGGGTCAGGGTGTGGGGGATGGATCGACTGTGTAAAAAAAAAATATTTCACGGTGGTTTACTATAAACCACCGCGAAACCATTTTTAAAAAACGTTTAGCGGCTGTTACCAGAACCACCACTAATAAACCACCGCTAAAACCAATTTTTGTTGTAGTGATACCGAAAATTTTGGGAAAACCATTGTTATAGTTCACTTATATGGACCTATACCAATTTTATGGAAAAACCCATTGGTATATGTAACTAATTTGGACAAATACCAATGGTTTTGGACAAATTGTTGGTATAGGGGGGACCAATACGAACAGTTCCGGGGAAATTGGTGGTATAGGTCACTTATATGGACCTTTGCCAATGGTTTTGGCCAAACCGCTGGTATAGGTCCATAATAGAGACCCTATACCCAAGGTTTTCCCCAAAATATTGGCATAAGTCCCCCCTATACCAACTATTTTTCCAAAACCATTGTTATATATTCCAAAATCAAAGAATCAATACCATCGGTTCTCAAAAACGTTGGTATAGTTATATGTATTTTTTATTGAATCCCTTTATAGAGAACATTAAATAAATAAAAAATTTAGATATTTATGATAATACATATATATATTTATGAAATTATGTTCACAAAAGCCATGTTAGTTAAGCTAGTAGGTCATTAAATCATAAACTGGACGTACTTGGATCAAAACCAATAGAATGCTTCTTTTTTTTAATACATCTACCAATAATTTTATGTAACAGTTGGTATAGATTTTTCATATTACTAATACCAACAGTTTTGGAAACTGTTTGTATAGTTCTATCCCCAAGGCATACAAGCCAACGGCTCTCCAAACCATTGGTATTGGTCATACCAAAAGATTGGAGGCCTATATCAATAGTTTCAAACCGTTGGTATAGGGTATTTTTATAGTATTGATAATTGAGTAATTGAGAAATTATCTTGATAATATAATACCTTGGATGCGGACCATGGGATAATAGAGTAGGGTATATACCCTCCAATAGATTGTGACATGATGATACTAAAATTCCATTGAAATCTACTATGTTATTGTGGGTATGGCTCAAAATACCAACATAGATGTATCATTTGGGTTTGTTTGGAAATTATGAAATAATAAGAGATATCCTAGAACTTATGGATGTATATTCAATCCAGGTCATAAACCTAAGTATTGATGTCATCAATTAAATTATTTTTTAATTCAATCCCTGTCATATACCCATATACATAAATTACTAATTATGAATGAAACATCATGGGTGGTTCCTTTATATGTTATGTATCACCCTCTTCTTGTTGTACCATTACACTTTGGTAACTGAGGATACCTCACAAGCTTCCAGTAATGCTTTGGTTGAGCCCCGGTAATGCTTGTTTGAGCAGGGAATCTTATATGGAATATAAATCATGGTATGAATAATGAATCAATGATTTTTGGTTAGATTCATATTTTTCATTATTTATTCATTTTTTACTATCCTAGGGGAGATCAATATTGTATAAATATAAATTTTAAACCATTTTGATACATAATATATAGTCAAATTAAGTTTTTTTCTATTTTTGATGTGTATGATTCATTATTATTCTCTTTTAATTCCATCCATTTATACATGTGGTTTAGTGTACTTCTAGTACCATCTTATACCCTTACCACTAGACGACATCCTCTGTAATACTAGGTGGTTTGTGTGAGGTCATGTGACCAATAGGGTCAGGGAACCAGTTGAGGGGTCTCCAAATCTGTACATTTCATGTATATATATATATATGTGTGTGATTTTGTTTTCAATCAATATAAAATAAGATACATATATGTTAATCAATAATAATAAACATTAATGAATGTTATTGATTGATAAAAATGTGACGAATTTTAAATTACTAAATATATTTGAGGAGATTAACATAATATTTCCATATCGATTTTTTTACAAATCCATGAAAATGATACGATTAGGCCAATTTTGTGACAAAAGAAAAATAAATATTTTACTAATAAATTACAAAGTAGTAAAAAAGTGATTTTATTCGATAGGAAGTTAGAGATAATAATCATCGATACACATTATCGAAACCTGAAATCAATAGCTAATGTATCAATATTATTGATGTTGTAATGGAAACAATTTACTTGACCAATTTGAACATTTTGTATAGGTATTCATTCAGTGTAAATAATAAAAGATTTCATTATTGTATGTTTTTGTTTCAAAATATACACTATCCATTGAAGGTATATTCTACGTAAAAAAATTTAATAGGTATAATATTCAAATAATCCCATTTATGGATACTTCATACATCATATTTCATTATAAAATCTTGTTTTATCCATTTTATCAATATGATTTATTAATTTTATCACAATTTCTCATGTGATGTATATGTTATAATAATAATTGGAATTAAATCCCAAATACATATATACTAGATAAATGGTTTATATTAAAAAATGTTTGATTAATATTGTTAATCTAATGATTAGTTTTTTCATGTTACATTATATTATTATTTTATTATTACAAATATTGTTTTTTAAATATAGTTTCAATTTTATTTTAAAAAAAATTGTTCAATTACTGTATTTAATGTAAATAATTTACTAAATTTATAAATAAGAGTAAATTTTAATAAAAATTCCATTGTCTTAATTATAATAGAACACCATACTCTGAACCAATTCTATTGACATAATCTAATGTCTCTTTATGGGAACCTAAATATTTCAATATGATAGTGAAAGATACCTATTTCAATAAGATAAAACCAAAGTGTGAGGTAATGGGTTTTAACTCAATTACATAAACCTACAGGGAATATTATGACAAGGTGATAATTATTTTAATAATTATCTGATATAATCATGAAATAATTAAAATATTTCACAACACACTGAGTATAAAATGAAAAAACCGTCCATGATAATACAAGGAGAAAATAAAATTATGGGATTAATGTTTTAACATAAACTCATTTAAAAATATTTTCCATGTTTAAATAATATGATTAAATGATTTCCACTGATATTGTTTTAATAAATTGGATTATATATTTCATGATTATTATTTTATACAAATATACAACTATGTATATATATCGGTTTATTGGAAACCCATGTTTTATTTCTCGAATGATTATATGATTTTCCCCTAAAAAATATTGTAAAAAAGTTTATTGTAGTTTCATACAGAAGTTAATTTATTATAATAATAATGTATTAAATAAAAAATTCCAATATCATATGTTTTTCTGATATGGAATAATGAAATATATTTTAGATTTATTTTATCAGTATAATATAAATAACTAAATTTCATTATTAGAAAACTTATTTCAATTTTTTTCAAATAATTATTAGAAACAATAGTTTCATTTATATGAAACACCATAAAAAATATTTAAAAATGATCCACTTAAAATAATACTTTTGAAAAAATAACTATATTTCCATCACATGGAATTCTAATATGAAAAATAATAATAATTTATTAGGATTACTATGAACCGTTAAACATGGTAACACACTAGTTAGAATTGATAACATATTATAATGAGTCAACTCTTACAATTTTCTATTTATCGACCATAAAATCGCCATTATCTAGAAGACTACCATCCCATATATCAAAATAACCCCTAATTTTCTAAAAATAAGGATGACCAAATGTACATGATAATATTGAACATTTATAATAAAATTAAAAAGAAAACCCAATTAATAAAATATTTCTAACCAGAGTGACCAAGATTTAGGTATTTAATATCTAAACCATGAATGAAATAGGAATAAAATAACAAAATAAATAATTTTAATGAATATCTCAATGATCATTAAAAACCGTTTAAATTATGAAATTATCATTCATTGATAATAATATAATTTACATGAAATATGATTTCTGAATTGATAATTTTAAAATTTTTATAATAAAATACTATGATAATATTTTTAAATTAAAACTAACCAATTTGATTAAATTCCATGTAAGACCATCAACATATATAGTATTATAATTAAAGTAAATTTTAATAATGTAGATTATCAAAAATTAAAATTATCTATTTTAAAAAAAAAAATTTATAACTATCTAAAGTTTGATTTAAAAACAATACAAAAACAATACTAATATATCAAAATATGGAAATTAAATTATGTCATCTACAAACTTGCCAAAAATCTTTATTCTATAGTAATATTATTATATTTTTCCTTTGTGTTCAAAATATTAATTTCCAATAGTCAATCATCAATCATAAATAACCATTATCAAATTCAATGAATATATATTTGCTTATATAGATTGAAAATATTAATAAAGTTATGATATTGATGGTGGTGGGCGTCCTTTTTATTGATCTATGTTTTTTTAGTATTTATCATGTATTATTTAGACTACTAAATAACAATAATCATTCGAATTGTGGTGGAGAATCCTATATAACAACTAATAAAAACCCTATAAATGGGTTTTCAAAATTCATGTTGTTATTTATTTTATTTAAAAGTCAAATTTGGATTAGAACCAAATTATATAATAAATACTAATGCATATAATTATCTAAGTATGTTAGTTTGATAACGAACCTAATCGTGCATCATCCTCTATGTTGATAAAACCTAAATAAAATTCCTGTATGATTTTCATAATAATAGATATAATAACGATTTTAATGATTCTAAAATACAACCATGTTCATTTGGTTGTATGATTTATTTATCAACAATACATGATAATGTAAGCATTAGAATATTTTTACAATATCACTTTAATATAACATTCACAAATACTCAGTGGGAAAATTACTAGGTATATTTTTGTTATTACTATTCATCCCTATATGAAATGATACAACCATGAAGTTTCTATTTTATATCATCAATTATCAACCCTATATATTAATATCATATTATAATATAATTATCCCAGTTATACATTTTAATAATTCATTGATTCAATTGTAGTCAGACTAATGGATTACTCCATCCTCTTACAACCTTTTATTTTCAATTTATAACTCACCAAAATCTTTTTACATTATACGGGTCTACTACAATATAATCAAGGATTAGATATAATTTTGGTTGGTACATCATTCATTGAGAATAATGAATAAAATAATGAATAAAATTATAATATTAAACTAAAGATAAATGATAGGTTGAATTATCTATCCATTCCACAATAACAAATTGAAAAATATACTGAAAATTTAATTATATATATATTTCAAATGTGTTTCTATTAAAAATTAGTGGGAAAATATATAAATATATGATCATCAAAATAATACTTCAGGGTTCCTTGTCCCATATTAGTATAATTATTCTATAAATTCCAATTAATATTTGTTAACATCCTTGTAAAAATAATTAGAATCATTTTCCCCAATAGAAAAATATGTCCAAAAAATGGATTTCAATTTGGTTCTCCCCAATAGAAAAGAAACTAGAAAGTGTTTCCCTATAAATAATGAAATGAATTCATATAGATTTTAAATTATTTATGATTATTATAGAATAATTAAATGAAATAAATATCATTATATGATCTTCTCCTAAACTCTAAAATTTATTCCCAATCCATATCATCTACAATTCATTCACAATCCATGCTCAAAATAAACCATGGACCAGTAACACAGAACCCCATTCACGAATCTAGATAAAAATATAGATCCAATTATAATATTTCTATCATTAAAAATTCATGATTTATAATAAATTAAATATCAAATTTCTCACCAATATTTTCTATTAAATTTTATTCCATTATAGATAAATAAATTCAGTTACATTTTGTGATGATTTACTACAACCCAAAAAAATTACCACTCCATCATCATATTTCCAATCATGAAATAATGTTCCCAAAAAAAATTTACCCAATATTTAATTATGATATGTATTTTAAGAAATAACACATAATTCTATTAATTCGTCACCATCACCTGATGACAGACTAATGCCTATGTTACATAATCAATTTTCTCAATTTCTATATCATTACACTAATATCGATGAATTATATCATGGAATATTTTTTTGTTCTATGTTATATCTAGTTAATTTTTTAGTAAATGTTATCTATAACATCATTAAATAAATTTATAGGAACTATTCCATATCCATTAATATATAATCTTATATAATTCCTTGCTCACCAATCCCTAGTTTTTCAAATAATTATGGTTTCCCAAATTCTTGTATACTTTGGTTCAGGAAAATATTTCCCTTTTAGTAAATCTAATATTATTGATTTTTTTCCAAAATTGATAGATCTAAAAGATTTAACCTCTCATTTATGTTCAAGATGAATTAATATAATAGTAATATTATTTCAAAAAACTCATTATATTTTTTTACAATTTTATTCATTTTCTTGATAGTCATGGAATAAAATATTATGTAACCTCTTATCGTTGTTTATGAAATTTTAATGTTAATAGTTTTATTTTAATAAACTCACCATTACTACCTCAAGTTGAAATTTATTCGTGGAAATTTGTATTTCAAACTATTCAGATTGTTAAAGATTATCAACAATAATTAAATAAAATAGCCTTAAACTATCAAAGAAATGTCCCTGAATAAGATATCCAGATTACATTTTGAATGATTAATTTCACATGGATTATGTTTAATTGATTGTTATTCAGGAATGTATCCACTTAAAAAAATTCATTAAACTGCAATTTTTAAAATTATAACTATACCGTTAATATCCTTGACATAGTTTAGGTAAATTTTGAATATGTACTAATCTATGGCTTATACATAACTCCTAACATATATCATGAAATTATATTTCAATTAAAAAATAACATATTTTTATTCATTTATTCTATTTTTGAATTAATCCAAGATAAGTATTCGATAAAAATATGACAATACCCATATAATCCAAATAACTATTAAATTTAAGGGAAATCATTGGGCAACTTTTAAGTATATATATATCTATAAAATTTTAATATCCCTTAAAAATCTATTATGAGATGTGACATTCCCCTGATACATTAATTCATTTTTGTAGAAGTGATAATCGTAGATGTTATTTCCTAACATTTAATAATATGTTTTTTTAAATATTTTGGATTTATATCTAATGAACTATGTTAAATATCGTACACTACATTATATAATCAATGAAAACTATATAAGAAATATTGAAATACATATAAAATATGGTTTCAATCAATATTAATGGACAATGAATCTAGATTATAGATAAAAATGTATAAATGTGAACATATAAACAATGTATTAGATTTAAAATCCATTTGTAATAAATCATTTTTACATATAATACAATTATTTTATGTGAACCAATGTTGTTTTGGAATACCAATGATCCCTTATTACTAATCAAATGATCCACCCATTTCTTCTATAAGTTTTTTATTCTCTATGATTAATTGAATCAATATATAATAGTCAATATTTTTCATGATACAAAATTGATTATAAACTATTATGTAGTGATACTAAGCATTCCTTTTTTTGTTTTATCAAGTTTCTTGAAATAATTTTGTGGTTTTCAAAAATAATAACTTCAGATATCATTACGGAAACTATTATTTAATTATTATAATTATTTATTTGGATTATGACATAACATGGGAGGATTCAAACATGGTATATTGATTAATTATGGAGTTAAAATATAATATTACATAAATGAAAAGCATTATAAATATTAAAAAGGTGGAAACTATATGATAATAATTTCACAATATTGTTACTTTTTAATCAATAACAAGATCATAAATATAATGAATAATATTTAAGGAGAATTTTTTGGTATAAGTAGATAAATATAAAAATTAAATATTATTGTATATTTGATCTAGATATAACATTATTAAAATCTTGTTGCCTATTCGGTTTGGAGTTATCATAAATTATGTTATATATTATACATAATAATTATTATACTGAAAATTATACACGTCTAATATTTTTCAATATTTTTAAAATTTGAAACCTCTAAATCATAACATTTTTTCCATTCCCAAAAAATATTCATGGAATTAAATATAAATAATTATTTTCATTTACCCATACAAAATCCCTATGAAAACTATTTAAAATATGTGATTGTAAAAAAATATTAATATGGTATATATAAATAATTAATGAAGCCATTAGTTTATAAATACATCATAATTTTTTTTAATCAAATAATCATTTTGTAAGAATATTGATTTCCATACCCAATAAATATCCTCTAATAGAAAAATAATTCCATAAAATTTTTCATAATATTTCTTAATGAAAACCTTAATCACCGAATGGTTTATTCTAATACATCAAAAAATCATCAAGAAAAATTCACAATGATATTCTGTTTCACATTTATGAATTATCATATACATTCCTTCAAATATAAACTCAAAAGATTCTTTAAGAAAGCATTAGATTATCATAAAAAAAGTAAAGGAATACATAAATGTTTTTGGTAACATTTGTGAATAATTTAATAAACATACTATCATAAGTATTAACCCTCAAAGATACACATTAAATAACCCCATGCATATACTCAAAATTACACTCACGGTTTTACTTAAAGTAACCATCATAGTAACATTTGGAATAACCACCACAAAAAAATCCCACATAGACGTATCCAATGCGATGGAGAGATATAGTGGAGTTGAATACCCATGGTTTAAAATATAATCAGATATCATGATAACAAAAAATATTTTATGTATAACATAATCATAAAATATAAATGATTCCATAAAAACATTCCTTGAGAAAAATAATTTAATAAAAAAGAAAATTGTAAACATATAAAGGGAAACACTTTCTAACAAATTAATAAAAATGAAAGAATGTAATGTAATCTTAAATTTTTTTACTCATGATGGTGGGAAAATCCAAAAATATATATAAGTTAAATAGATAATTATTTAATATTTTTATTTGAAAAGTCATAATGTATCATGTTTGGATAAACATAAAAATATTAATTTATGAATAAATTTTTAAAAAAATGAAACATGTCTACATAGAGTTTAAATAATCACTAAATATAAATCAAACCATTGAAAATATATTTTCAGAAAACAATCATATGGATAATGAAGAAAAATATATTTTAAGGGATACATGAAAGCATATTTTATTAATGGAATGTCTCATAGAATGGGTCTGATTAATAAGAAATATTATTAATCATCCTAAATAATAAAATCATGTCAATTATATACTTTTTTATAAACCATTTTAATTTTTTTATTCATTTTATTTCAATTATCTTCATGTTATATAAAATTACATAATATATTATGTTGACATATGAAATTTTGATGTTATTCAATACTAATGTCCAGAAAACGTTGGTCATTTGACTATGGTGAAATTTTCATTAATAATTCCGGACACAATTAAAAATCATGAAAAAGTATCAATTTTTATATATCAAATATACTTTTAAATACAGACGTTAAATATACATATGAAAAATTTACTACATTTGAATCATAAAATCATAAGGTCATACATATGTAGGTGTCACATGTCCATTTTTTCTACGATCATTATGGAAAAAGGTTATATATCATTTTATCCTTACATATATACCATAATATCAAATATACAATATTAATTCATTAAATATACATTTACCTATCATCCATTATAGGTGGTTATAAAAAAATTATCACATTAATTTGTGGAGGTGGAAGTCCAAATGTATACACAAACAACAATATCATTTTTCAGTTCACGGAATGTTATGAAGTTAAATGATGTGGTATAATTTGTTATTTATTAATATGTAATTAATTTCATATATATATTTTAATTAAATAATTATAATCCAACCCATAGAAATGATGATGGAAAAGAAAGTACATCAGTTCGCGAGGTGGAAGTATTCCATAATAAGAAAGTAGATTTCATTTCCCATTTGATGGAAAAGGATGAACATATAGGTCCTGAAACTAAAAATATAAAATATTGGTATATTTATGATACTATATTGGTTATTTTATTGTGTTTTATGAAGTTTTTATTGATTCATAAGAACAAATACAACTAAATCAATAAGAAGACAAATATAACTCTTCTTTAGATTATTTTTTTCTGAAAACCAATAGTTATAAAAATATGGTATTATGCATAAAATAGACATATATAATTAGTCTATATATTATAATATACTATTTGGGAACATTTTTTCTAAAATAAATAGGTTTTTATGTGTTAAAAATGAGAATATGTGGTGCCCTTTTATAAAAGGGGGAGCAGAACTCTTGGAATTTCTAAAAATATTTAATTATTATAAATTAATTTTCATTTCCAAATTGTTATTGAGTTAGTTATATTGAATAAAATATGATTATTTTACTAAATACTATCATCGAATAAATGTTTTACATGTTTTGACAATATTAAAAACATATACTTTGGTTTATGCCCCTTCAACTATTCCCCTCACAAATTGAATGTTTATTATATGAAGTTTAATATAATTAGTATGAAATGATAAAATATTGATTAATGAACCATGGTCAATGTATTAAACCTTAGCCGAATATTTTTTAATAATTAAGGTTTTTCAATAAATTTAATATCAGTAAAACAATTATTATTTAAAATAAATAATATATATACTGACAATTTTAAAACTATTCATTTCATTGAATTTAGTAATATAAATACAAATTCTAAAACCAGGATAGAAACTATTTTTTTATATTTCACTAACATATTATGGTAATATATCATGAATATAAATTAAATTATTTATTTCAACACATATATATATATATATTTAATTATTAATAATATATTTTATAGGATTTTCCAATAAATTAATTAATTACTCCAAAAATGATTTTATGGAATTTTAGGTAATTATTTATTTACAGAAAATTAAAAAAAATCTTTCATTTATAAAATAATTATATTTTATTTAAATATAATATGTATAGTTTAAAATATTTTGTTTGTTTACACCATATTAATAATAATTCACTTATAAAAAACATAATCGTGACCTGTTTGATGTTTCATTAAATAAAATACATAAAAGGAAAAAATATCAATCTTGTGTCCAAAGAGGTCATAAGTTAAAACCATGAATGATTTTGGTCGATATATACTCATAATTAAATATTCATTCATAGTTTATTCATTTTATGGTTTGTATAATTTTATTATTTACCTATTTTACTAAATTTACCCATTAGCATTGTAATTAAAATCACCACATTAACTATTCATATTATACAAAAATAAATTACTTATATTAAATAAATATAGGGACACCAAAAAAATATTAAAAATAATATTTAAAATTAAAAACACAGATGTTTTAGAATAAAATTTAAAATTAAACCTAAATAATGCAATAAAGAATAGTTTATTCGGAAAAATGCCATTATAACTATAAAAAGTTTGTAAATTAAATTCATATGTAAAATAAATTTTAATCAACATAAATTTTTTATTCTTTGTGTTTCATGTGTTTTATGTTATCAAACATAGTATTTACATATAAAATAACATATGATGTTATTTTATCACAACATTTTATAATTAGACTCTTTAAGATTGAACTCATTATTAGTAACTATAGACCAACTATTAAAAATATCATTATTAAAATTGAAATCTTAAAATTTAATATTTAATCCTCAACTTTAAAACAGGGAAATTCATGTAATATGTTAATGTGGAACAACAAATAGCAGGATTTCAACTTGGAGGAAATAAATTAAAAGTGGTAAAATGGATATAAAAGAGATAAAAAACTCCCAATTTCTGATTAAGAGTGATATAGAACATGGTCATCATTATTCTAACCATCAATAACCATATATCTTTTATTGTTTAAATGGTTTTTTATCTATTTGTAATAAAAAAACACAGACATGATTTTTATTTAAAAAATCAATTTTATAGAGCATAAGAATTATTATACAGCTTAGATTAAGAATATATGTAAATATAATTAGTTTAAAATTATTGGTTCATCCATTAATAAATTTCAACCAATATCTCATCTTTTTCACCAATCAATGAGTATTTTAGATTTATTTTGTAAACATGATGACAGAAAATCAATATCAACCGAATAATAATTATAAAAAATAAAAAATTAAATTCATCCATAATTTTTAAATTAAAACACGGGAAAATGGTTAGAATAATATAATATAATTTTGAAAATATATAAACCTACATATTTTGAAAACCCAATTGAAATCTCTAAAAATTCAATAGTAATATCTCCAATTTTTTCATAGGTCATTCAGAAATATAACAATACCTATAACATACCGAAAATATTGATCCTTAAGAATCAGAAGAATATGATCATGTAGCCTATATAGATAAATGAAATATTATTCTCTAAATAATATCAATCACTCATAATGTCTCATACAAAAAAATGAAATTAGCGAATCAAATTGTCTCCAATATGTTATATTTATTTTACCAAATAATATTAATTAGTGTAAATCTACAACGACATCATGGATTATTCCAAAATATAGTTCACAATTTTATCAGTAATCAAAATTTGAAAGTATTATATCTATCCTAATCATATAGGGCTCCGAAAATAGTAAATTTACTCCAAAATAACATTAATATTCTTCAAAATATAAATTTCCAATACCATTGTTATCTATATGATGAAAGATGAGATCTATACATGACATTTCCTTTTATTTATTAGATATTTTCATTTGATGAACTCAATTTCATACTAACTAGGACATCATATAGGCTTGTGGTATTCAATTTACCTTTTTCACCCTTTGGTAGTTGGTTTAAATCTAATGGCCTTCCCAGATGTGACATGTTGTCACCTAAGATTTTGGTTGTGCTCTTACTAAAACAATATTAATTTAATTCCATGAACATTCCCAATATATGATGAAGAACGTAATAAATATATTAACCAAAAATTACCTCAAAATTAAAGATCATATAAACCTTATAGGATTCCAATAACATTGAAAATATATCCGTAAAAACATAAGGAATTCATCCAAAAAATAACATTTTAAATAAAATATTTAGTAAAACTTAATGTATATTTACCATAAATTTTTCTCAAAATGATCTTAATTATATTATTCATCCACAACTGAAAACAATTTAATGGGTTATCTAAGACTTTGAAATTAAGATCATCCTAAAAAATTTAAACCCATGATGGTATTCAGGAATATTCAAATTACAAAACTAAAAGATATCACAATCTCAAGATTTATCTAAAACCTCCTCTAAAACCAACTATAAGGACGCTGCCATAATAATTACATATTATTATTTAATATAATAATAATCTATTTTCATAAAATTTTAGGGAAATTTTTATTTTATATTCATATATAATTAAGTCAAAACATATACATACCATATATTACATTACAATGTAGACACATATAATAATTTTCAATTTTTTAACAATATGAAACCTTCAAAAAATAAAAGTATATAAATTCATGAAAATTCATCATGAATTATATGTTCTATTATTCATTTATATTAAAAATTATTAATAACGATGTTTTTTTAAAGTGGGAAAAACACATAATTATCAATAATGGATATAGAGATATTGAAAGAAACCATTTTTCTATAAATACTTATACAAATTTTCCTTTTTAAAAATAAATAGTTGTCTCAAAATACACATTTTATTATCCATTAAGTCTCCTTTTCAAGAAAAGTCAATAAATAATAAATTTCAAAAGGAATATTAAGGTAAAAACAATATCCCTAATGTATTCATAGGAAATATGATGAAATTGTGATACATTTTTCACAATGTTATACATTTCACACTTCAAAAGTAACACACTCATTCCTTTGAATATAAAAATAATTACATTATTTTAGAAAACACAAATGTATTGGTAAAAAATATAAATAAAAAATAAATCTTAATGGCTAATTGAGTAATAATTTTCTTATAATAAATACTAATAGAGTAACCTTCATGGATAAACAATAGATGACCCTTACAGGGATTCTTGAAATAACCCTCACTGTTATAGATGGTGTAATCATAAAAGGTATATTTGGATAAACGATAACATTAAACATCCAAAATAAATACACCATAATAAATGGAAGGATATAACATAATAAAACAACTTTTTATTATAAAAACACCCTTTATTGTAATCAATTCCCATGAAGAAAAACATGATGATAAAAATTAAATTATTACATCAAAAAAACATTCTAAGTGATGAATAAATTATTTTAAAATACAATTATACTCATATAAATGTATAAAAGTTTGTAGATAATAACCAAGTTTTTTTAAATAAATCATCAAATAAAATATTACATAGGATTTTGGTGATATCTAATAATGTTGAATAACTAAAAAATATTCCTTCCTAATTTTTGTTGGAAAATTCACAGAGTACATCATTCGGATAAATACAAAAATATTCATCTCTATCCATTTTATAAAAATTAAATCATCTCTAAAAATTAAATAATAAAGTTTACACTAGAATAATATAATTATTATTTTAATCATTTATATAAAAAATCCAATGGAAGTGGATTATAATGATAAATTTACAGGAATCATTAAATAACATATGTTTTAAAATAATGTATCATATCATGAGTCTGATACCTCATGTAAAATATTTATCTCCATGAATAAAAATACATGAATAATTATATAATTTAGTAATTACCATTTAAAATTTGATTATATCTTTTATATTACTTATTTCCATGTTATATATGATCACATAATCACATCTGTTCACATAGTGGTTTTTAATGACATTCAACATTTCCAAAAAAATGACTTCAGTTGGATGGACATGGTAAAGTAGTTCATTACCCCAACATATATAGATTTATAATTATCAAATAATTTAATTTTTTAAAGATCAATTATAATTATAAATCAATCAATTAAATATAGTTATAAAAAAATGAACCATGTTATAGTCCTAGAGATGGTAGGTCCGATGTATTCGTGAGTAACATGTATATTTCTCCATGATAAATATGCAATGAATGTATGTTTCATTTTATATTTCCTTAATGGTAATTATATATAAAATATCATATTAATTATTTTAATATTCTAATATATATCATCGATGAGATTTGGTGATGAATAATGTTTCACGCTTATTTGTGGAGGTGGTGGTCCACACATACAGTCCAACAACATTATAATTTTTCTATGAAAGGAAATTTTTGAAAGTAATGAATATAAATTGTTTTAATAATGAAAAATATATCTTGAATATCATATATAAAAAATAATTGAACAATTATAATCCATCCTGGGAAATGTTTTAAAAGGTATGGAGAAGGTCAAATGAAGATCAACTATTGTTAATTCTAAATGTCAGGATTAGCAATGTCGTACAATTTTATCCATTAGGTATCTATTTTATAAGGAAATTGATTCATATGTAAAATGTTATATATTATGGGTCATGTCAGTTATAACCACATGAACAAAAATGTCAAACTCATGAAATAGAGAAAGAAGGTGTCTTCTATTCTCTGAATTGATGGTTATTTTATCTCTGAATTAAAACGTTTATTATCTACAATAGAAACATGTTCATTTCCATTATCATTAAATTGTAGGACTAGAAATTTAAGTATATGAGGTGGTTATATTATCACTACAAGTTTAACAATTTGATGGCTTAATAACAAGGTAATGTAATAATCATTGTAGAAGTTATTAACCCAAATATATATGTTGCTCAATAGTGTGGATAGTAGTAATTGAAGATATAGAGGTGCCTAAGGATCATTTTTTCTAATTACTATATTTACACATTTTATAAACTATTTCAAAAACCATCCATGATTTTCTAGTATATAGAAACCTGAGGTTGTCCTAGTATAGCCGAATGACATTCTTGATCCCCATGAGTAGGTAACTCGAACTTGACATCATATCAAACATCGAAGGTAATATTAATTACTAAAGGATGTTTAATGAATAGAAAATAGTGAAATAATATTTATAAATATATATCATTATAAACACACATAGAGGGAAATATAATATAATAAAAAAATAAAATCATACCATATAAATACATCCTCTAAAAGACAACAAAACATCTACTATGAAATATTCTCTCTAAAAATATGAATCGATTTTACAATATATATCCTGGTCACCATTATCACTCTAAATTACCCCAAATCAATAATAAGTACAATATCCTAGATTTTTATTCCATTCCCCTATTCCTAGTAGAGAATGATAAATAAACTCTAAATTAAAAATGTAGGGAATCATCTATGAATCTCAACATGGTGTCACTAACTTTTATGTAATAAGTTCAATAAAAATTAAACCATTTATAATTTATATTTTTAGAAAATGTGGGATATCAATTCATATAAACTCATTACATAAAAAATGAAATATTAAAATGTATGATACATCAAAATAGAAGAAGTGAATTTATTAACTAAAGGATTATATAAAATAGATGGTGTTAATGAAATAGTTTTAAAAACAATATCATGTGATATAAGTCATGTATAACAAAACATCATGGTATTAAACCTAGAGTTGTGATAGTTTGTGGTTATATTATCCTTAAAATATATATCATTAACCACAACACAAGTATTTTTGCATACTTTCATATGACTATGAAATCAGGATAATTAGAAAACACTCCCTTATAGGACCCATTACATGAAACCATAATGAAATTAGTCTAGTTAGTGTAATAATGATCCGTACATTCCTTGAGAGTAAAATCTCTAGTGTTCTTGTTCTAATTTCCTATTAACCAACCATGGTCCAATATTCTTCATTCTATCATGTCAATATAAATTATTTTAATTGTATTCATTGTTTCTTGATTAAATGATCAATTTAAATTTCAAAAAGGAATTTTAGTTTCAAAACAAAGAATTGTGTTATAATAAAATTGTATGTTTTAAAATTATACAATATTTAAATATAAATTGTCCCAAAAAACTTCATCAAAGAAAATCTCTAGAGACCCTAGCTTGACGTACATGGTCATTACATTACTATTTTGGAATACATAATAGCTAACAAAAACTGACACCCAAGGACCGTAGTAGTTTAGTCTCTTTGGAAACTCAGAACATAATCTTCTAATAATGGAGATAGTTCATCAACATCCCCCATAAAAATCTTCCACTTTCTTTTCTTATCTAAAAAAATAATTTATATATTGGGGAACATAAAACATAAAAAGGGTGAGCTCAAATGCTCATTAAGGGTAAAAACGGAGAACATAAAACAATCCATAAACATTTGAATGTGAAAACAAGAACAAAACGCATCAAAATCATGAGTAATGAAAAAACTAATGGAAGTAAATAAATAATAGATCAAAAACTAACATTAAACATGTATTTTTGGCAGCCATTAAGCACATGAAATTATTTCCATAGTATCCAAGGCATTGTTTCCAAGACCATCATTGTGGAAAAAGTCTATTACAGAACCGGGTTTACTTTTTGTTCAAGTCCGAAATTAAATAACCAAATTTTACTTGCCGTTCTAGCCATGTCTATATAATGAGATATAAATCATTACCAAAATAATTTTATGAGATATAGGTCCCACTCATCTCATAATTAAATAATTCTTTCTTGTTCCACAAAATAAATATAAATCATTCATCATAAACCAATGAATAAAATGGGTTTCATAAAAATCATCCCATCATAACATAATTCATATAGAACAAATTGATATTATTTCATCATAAGAAAAATAAAACCATGTAAATAATAGAGACATTATAATGGAAACATAGACATATTAAATAATTTCATCTTAGATAGAAACTTGTTTTGATAAAAAACATGAAATGAATTCTTGAGGAAAATATCCTCTCTTCTTCAAAATAATTTTCTTTAAAAAAAATGCCTTGAAAGTTTAAAAGAAAAAGAATTTTTTTTAAAATTAATCATGAAATCTTGTAGAGTATTCTTCATGGAAATAATTCTTTATGAAACTTTCAAAATCCATTCATGTCGTATAAGATAAAAAACATTCTCTTCGTAATTATTCCGGAAAAATCAAGAATTAACTCGTATTGTTAACAAAATAACGATTCCATTCAAAATACATGGTAATTGACCAAATAGTGAAAAGAATACATTTAAGATACATGGAAGAATGGTAAAAACATTATGAAAATATTTTTTTTAACATGGACATAAGTGATAAATTTAACCCCAGTAAATACTTACAAATAAACAATCTCAGATAAAAACGAGAATGGAATAATTATCCCTTACCTAATGTCCAATTTTTTTTCTGTATGAGACTCTTGTATAGTGGGTTTAAAAATATATTTCACTTGTAAAAGAAACATAATAATATTTATTATATCTAATATTATTCACTTATGACTTTATATTACCCCTTCATTTTTCAATTCCATGTTAAAGCATTGTCTTGGGTTAAATCGTTTCATTTATCGTACATGTTTTGACTTGAATTTTTTTCATATGATTACATAGATCATGATTATTACATCCAGAATTTAAAAATGATTTAAAAATCACATATATTCAATATATAGATATATATAATCGATCTATAAATGGATTGAAATACAACATTCATGGATACGGTAGGCTCTACGTATGCATGAATGTTGTTTTCATTTCCGAATTAAATTAAATGAAAGTAAATGAAATATATATATATACATAAATAAAATAGAATTATTATTTCATATATTTCATGATTATTTATTATATATATACATTATAGTCATTCTTTAATGGTTAACATGGAGAAGGAATCTCATCACGTCGTGGAGATGCTAATCCTTACGTACGCACGAGCGATTATATCGTTCCCATAATTATTAAATGCAATTGGAGTGGATGATATAATAACTCAGAATTATTATGATGTTATAATAATAATATATAGTTATTTTTTAACCATTATACCCATCCAAGAATGGTTGTGGTGGAATAACAAATTACAACATTGTGTGGAGACGATAACCCATATGTACGCATGCGCGGTGAATTTTTTAATAGGATGGATATAATGTGAAATTGGGTTTTTCATATTTATAATAATGTCTTAGAATATTAGTGATACTGATGTTATTACTTTATAATGAAACAACTAAATAATTTTATGTATAAGAAGAAAAAAACATGAAAGGATTGGTAAAAGAGATTACCTCTTTCTCGACATGGCTCTTTTTAACTTCATCATAGGGCACTACAGTTGGTGTTTTCAGAAGATCAAAAATTATATAATATTACTATAGAGGTTTAAGAGAGGAATTTTCAGGGTTTTTCTGAGCTTTACGGCTTAAAATGGAGTGAAGTGAAGAAGGAGGGGTTCTATTTTATAAGAGAGGAGAGGGGCACTTTTGGAAACATCAACAATATTAATTTATAATAAACTCAAACCCCACATAAAAACCTCCAAAATGACTCAAATTCTAAGATGATATGATATAGGGATTTAATATCATCATCCAATAAAATTTAGTCATTTTGGGAAATTATTTTAAACCATATCGATTTGATTATTACTTTTTTAAACTATTTAATCTAATTTTTGGTAAAAATATTCTAAATTTTAAATGGTTATTAATACTTACTTATTTTTTGTGAATTATCTATAATTATATAATTTATGATATTTTAGACAATAAAAATTTCAATTTTCAATTTTTAAATATTTTTGTGATTTGTAATCAATTTTATAATATGTTATTTTTATAAAATATCAATAGTGTAAATTTTGACACTATTTATTTATTTGAATTGAATCCAAACAAAATATATGTTCGAAGAAGAATATTTAGTAGATTTATAACAGGTCATATTTATCAATAAATTTTTTAGAGCACATTAGTTAGTTCATTTTATATTTATTTTAATATTTTAAAACCATTTATTTGATATTTCTCTTAATAAAATAATTACTACATCATTTTCATATATTTATTTATTATACCTGTATTTTGAATAAAAATTATAACAAAAATGCTTTGATGAATTTAAATCTATTATATTTCATAAGAATACTTTTAGTCTAATTTATCTTCTAAAACAACAAACTTTTAAAATTATATGTTTATTAAATAATGAATGTTACAAAATTGACATCCTTTAAAATAATATAATATAAATTTCATAATCTATTTTATAATGATAAAAATGGTCCAACATTTTACCAATGGATGATTATGGTATATATATACACTAAAAATAATGTTTTGTAATGTTTCTGGTCCTTTTGATTGGTATTATTATTTAAAAAAACCGTATTATTGATTTTTCACTAAATAAATCTTTTTTGGAACATTAATATATAATATATTAAAGTAAATATATATTTTTTTAAATTGAAAATAAATTACCAGGATTAAAAAAAACATTTTATCTTTCAAGTGAGTATTTATAATCGAGTTTATATTCTGTATGACCTTATTTAAAAATAATTTATTTAATAAATTTTGAGTGAGCCATATTTCAGTTTCCTTTAAATTAAATAAATTAAAGGTCTTAATCTCATCCAAGTGAGTTCCAATAGATTCCACTTCGAACCAAGTATGTTTTATAGATAAATATAATTAACCAGTGATATCAATACAAGTGTTTGTGTAAATTTATTATATTATTTTTCCCATAATTACCTGAATTACCTTTAACTGTGGTAAATATAATTTACCATAGTTACTATTCATAATTCCTAATAATAAAAAATATCCTATTAACATAATTTGGAAATAATTATTCCAAATATGGATTCCATTTTTTTCAAATTCAATACACAGATGTTGCAGTATTTAATTTAAAATTAATCCCTCTATTGAAAAAACGAGTTTTAAAAGTTAAAACATTGTAAAAGATTGAAAAGTTTTTACCTGTGAATTCAATGTAAAATTAATGATAATGATATATATTATATTAAATGGTAAAAACATATTCTCTTTATACTTTAAAATATTAAATATTATAATTTAACTACATTAATTATCTTGGTTAAAAAGTTGTTTCTAATTATAATTTAGAGTATTTTTACTGTTCATCAAAATTTGAAGATAATTAGAATAATGTCAAAAATTTAACCAAAATAATTTTTTTTATACTGATTCAAAATAAGAAGTTTACTTTATCAAATTGAACATGTCAAATTGTCAAAATTTTGATTTAAAATGGGTGCGCCATAAAAAGGCGGAAAACCTACAATTTTTTAAAAAATACTTCCTTTATATGAAAAAATTATTGTATTCTCATACCATGTTCTATAAAATGTGTAAGATGAATTATAATGTTATAAAATTTAAAATTTGGTTAATACTATTTATAATGGCTAGTTCATAATAATATTATAACTGTATATCGTTGGTTAGTAAAACTCAGTATTGCATAAACACACGCAATTAGAAAAGTCGCTCTTGGTGCAACACAAGCCAAGAATAGTGTTGCGTATAATACAAGATAATATTGTGTTTCTTATAGTGAAATATAATCATGGTGTATCATACAATACAATACATCAAGTAAATTAAAACTATTATTTCTCATAAAATCTTGGTGTGTTACATTCTACCCCCCATAAAATTAATTTCCCCCTCAAAATTCATTAGGGTTATAAATAACTTACTACCTGATAGATTATTTCATAGAAAATCACATCATAAAATTGAATACTAAAACTTAATTTCAAAATTTAATGTTAGAAATATAACATTCAACCAAATTAACTCAACACTGGGATTCCACATAAGAGAATATAGGTGAAAATATAGATATGGAAGAGAAATCTAATATTCATGTTCTGATGAAGAGTGGTTGAGAACATGGCGATGAAAAAACAAAAAATCACAAATCCATAAATTTTTTATGATCTAAGGTACCATCTAATTCATTTAATATGAGGGTACTAAGACAACATTTTTTGTTTTTAATATTATTTCGCTAAAGATGATGATTTTTTTGCATAAGGATATATACATAACTGATATCAGTGTAAAAGCATCATTGGAAATTCCATGAGAAATTCTAACTTCATCTCTTATTTAATGAAATGAAGTTGAATTTTTCATTCATGAAGTATTAGCAGATCATGTGATAGAATGATATGTCATTCCATTTGTCTTTATCAAAAAAAAGTTGGCACAAATTATTAAATATACATAAGTCCATCTATGGTGAGATTATTTGTATGTGATTACAAAAAATGGAAGTATACATAATATATCAAACTAATCAATATAATAAAACGAATTTATACTTACCAGTGACTTTATGTAGGACAATGGTATGTGATTAAGGCCTTTGGTACATTAGTTTTGGGATCTATTCCCGTATCCTTGTCAGACACGATGGGTTGTTGCCCTTCCTGTAGGTTGTTTGTTTCTCAAAAACTATACTAATACAACATTATAGAAAAAATATTTTAGACTTAAGTAATATTATCTGGTATCCAACATATTCCATTCCAAACTTTATTATTATCGAAAATACTTTTAACCAATCCCATATTATAAATAAAACTGTTACTAGAAATGTTTTCTACCAAGCATTGAATACCATCTTTTATCCCCAGTATATCATAAGATATATCTTGTTGGGATGATTATAAACATTTGAATTCATTAATCATGTATTATCTGGAAACATGAATTAATTTATTATCTTTGTGAAAAAATGAATTCAATTAAAAGTTAACTCTTGCCACATACCAAAATACGAATATTTCTATATACTCATACCATGATATCACTTTGTCCTTATATCAGTTATCAGCTTATTAATAATATGAAAATTTTCATTATCTTCATATCCCTTTATTATGCACATATTATTTGCATTCCAAAAATATTTCAATCACTTTTCATGGTTACCAGTATAATATAATTATTAAAAAACCCCAACAAACCAATACAAACATATTCCAATATTCCACGATAATAAAATGAGATTCCACAGCACTATTTTGGAATCATGTTACATAAACACATAATAATTCCACCACTTTTTTGTCATATTCAAAATATCTAATAGTGATCGCATGTGAATTCCCTTTGTCCTTTTCCTTAAGGGGTTGTTGGTGTCGATTAACATGAACCCTTGGAATAGGGCATTGGTTAACATAATGCACCACTTCCCAGTACTTGTAGAATTAATGTTTTGGTGGTGAATTCTCTATAGTCCATTATCTATTAACATCATTTGATATCTTTTTCCCATTACATCGGCACTCAGATTCTCTATGAACTTCATTTCCACACTTAAAACATTTTGTAGTCTTTTTAAGAAAATCACCACTATGCTTCTTTCCACACATTGAGCATAACGAAGCATTTTTCATTTTTTCACCATAGTTTAGAGATTTTTCCTTCAACTCCATATTTCTTTTCTTGTCAAAACCATGAGTTTGATATATAACACCAACTTCTAGTTCTACCATGATAGCACATCCCACAATCTCATCATTGCTACTGAAGTATCTTATAGATAATTCATTTCTAAGACTTGGTTTTACGACATTTAAGAATCGGTCAACTTTAATTTTAGGTTGGATGATAAATCCATATGAATACCTTGAAAGCCTTTTAAAATTTTCTTCGTATATACCTACAAATTCGTCATCCTTTTTCTTATGTTCAAGGTAATCCTTTTCCATCTTTGTTCAAAGAAGATGAGGAATGTATTTATTGAAAAATAAGTTCTTGAACTCATCCCATTCCATGGATTAAATTTCATCTTGGGCCTCATATTTTTTAATTAGAGACCACCACTAGTCTGATACACCTTCTAAACTGTAAACAACCAACATTAATTTTTCGTGTTCCAAATAGTGACATAAGGAAAATAACTTTTCAATGGTACTGATCCATTGTTCAACAACAAGTGGATTAGAAGACCCACTGAAAGAATGTGGATGTTGCATCATGAAGGACTAAATATAATATTCTTCCCTTATCTGCTCATTTGGAAGTCCATAATGATTCATAGCTTGTGTAAGTATAGCAATATGATTTTTCACTCTATCTCCCATAACATTGGTTTGTTCAAGAGAACAATCATTGTATTTTCCCTTACATTGATCTACACTGTTAGTTCGGGTTCCAGCTATCGTATAAAACCCAAAAAGATTAGTGTGAGAGGAAAAAATCATGCTAGGAAAAAAATAATAAACGGTGAGTACCATCAATATCTAACATCTAAAGTATAATTCTATGATCGTTAACATAATTTTAGGACTATAACCTATACTTATATTTAACCATAGTGAAATCCCTTGATATACATTATAAATATCTCTAGGGATCTCACTATTGTTCTTGAATCATATATTCCGATGGATAAGTAAACATTTCCCCTGATACCAACTATAAATACTCAATCTTGAAATACATGGACATTAAATTAATTTTTCAAAATGATTAATACATAAAAAAAATAGATTCCCATGTACCGTAAAATTTTAGTGTCTTTGGAAACTCGGAACATAATCTTCTAATCATGGTGAAAGTTCTTAATCATATCCCAAAAATATATTCCCCTTTTTTTCTTACAAAAAATCTTTCTTTATATATTGGGGAAAAATAAAACATAAACAGTGTGATCTCAAATTCTTAGTAAGGGTATACATGGACAACATAAAACAATCCATAAACATTTGAATGTGAAAACTTGAACATAAAACATCAAAATCATGATTAATGACATAAATAATGGAAGTAAATAAGGTATAGATCACAAAGGAACATTAAATAATTAATTTTGGATACCATTAGGCACATGATTGGATTTACATAGTAGCCAGGGCATTGCTACGAAGACCATCATAGTGGACAATGTCCATTACTGAACCTGGTTTACTTGTCGTTCCAACCCGATATTACTGAACCAGATCTGACTTTCCATTGTAGACATTTCTATCTCATGAGGTATAAATAATTACACAATGCATTGGAGGGAGATATAGGTCCCATCCAACTCATAATGAAATCATTATTTCATGTGCCACATAATAAACATAAATCATTCATCGTAACCCAATGAATAAAATGGTTGTCATAAACATCATCCCATCATAACATAATCCATATAGAAAAAATAGATATCATTTCTTCATAAGAAAATTGAAACCATGTAAATATTTGAGACATTATACATGAAGCATAAAAATATTAAATAAAGTCATCTTAGATGGAAAATAGTTATGATGAAACAGTTATAATGAATTCGTGGGGAAAATATCATTTCTTCTTCAAAATCATTTTCTTTTCTAAAAAGTTCATCCAAATTTAAAACAAAGTGATTTTGTTGAAAATAATCATGAAATCATGTAGAATAATCTTCATGGAAATAAGACATTATCGAACTGTAAAAATCCATTCAAGCTGTATATGTTACAAAACATTCTCTTCGTACTTTTGCAGGAAATGTTAAAAAGTACATCGTATGGTTAACAAAACAAAGATTCCTTTCATACTAAATATTAATAGTCAAAAGGGGGTAAACACAACTTTAAACATACATGAATGAATAGTAAAAAAAATTATGAACACTTTTTTTATAAAACATGGACATATATTATAAATATAACCCCAGTAAATACTTACAAATAAACAATCCCAGATAAGAATGAGAATGGATTAATTTTCGCTTACCTTATGTCCAATTTCATCTGTATGTGACCGAGACTCTTGTATAGTGGGTTTACCCATATTATTAACTTGTAACAGAACCATAATTATATTTATTTTATCATAGATGATTCGATTACAACATTATATTACCCGTTCATATGCCAATTCCATGATAAAGTAGTGTTTTGGGTAAATTCGTTTCATTTATCATAGGTGTTTGAACAGGTAATTTTTTCATATGAATACTTTGATCATTATTAATTACATCTATAATGTAAAAAATATTTATATATAACATATATTCAATATATAAATATATATAATTGATCTATAAAAGGATTTAAATACACCGTTCAGGAAGGCGGTAGGTCGTACGTACGCATGAACAATGATTTCGTTTCCCTATAAAATTAAATGGACGTAAATGATATATATATATATACATAAATTCAGTTGCATTATTATGTTCAATATTTGATTATTATTTATTATATATATAATTTTTAATCATTCTTGAATTGTTAACATGGATAATTAATCTCATCGTGTCGTGGAGAGGGTAATCCGTACATACGCACGAGCGATGATATCACTCCAATAATTATAGAATGGAATTTGAGTGGATAAAATAATCACTCAGAATTAGTATGATGTTAGAATAAAAATATATAGTTATTATCTACACCATTATACCCATCGAAGACTGGTGGTGGTGGAAAAACATATTACACCACGATGTATAGATGATAAGTCATACGTACACACGCGCGGTGATTTCATTTTTCATAGGATGGATATAAGGTAAAATAATTTTGTTTATTATTTATAATAAAATATAAGTATATTAGTTATACTTATCTTATTACATTATAATAAAAAACTAAAAAATAAGAAGTAGAAGAAGAATGAAACATGAAATAATTTGTTGAAGAGATTACCTCTTCCCCAACGTGACTCTTTTAAACATCCTCTTAGGGAACTAGAGTTGGTATTTTGAGAAGACCAGAAATTCTATAATATAACTATAGAGGTTTATAATAGGAGTTGGTATGGTTCGGCTGAGCATGAAGGCCTAAAATATAGTGAAGTGAAGAGGGAGGGGGTTCCCTTTTATAAGATAGGAGAGGTGCATTTTTGGAAACCTCAAAAATATTAATTTATAATAAACTCAGACCCCACATAAAAACCTACAAAATGACTCAAATGAAAATATGTGATTTTATAGGGTTGTAATATCATCACAAAATATAATTTAGACATGTTGGGAAATTATATTAGACCTTATCTATATGATTTATCCTTATTTATTCTATTTAATCTTATTTGTGGTGATAATATTCTAAATTTTAAATGGTAATAAATAATTAAATATGTGTTATGAATTTTACATAATTGGATATATTATTAAATTTTAGACAATATAAATTTAAATTTATAATATTTAAATATATTTTTGATTTTTAAACAATTTAATATTACGTTATTTTAATAAAATATCAATAGTGTCTATTTCTACAGTATTTATTTATTTGAATTTAAATAAAACCCACACATAAGATATGTTTGAACCAAAATATTTATAGATTTCTTACATTTCATATTTATCTATTAAATTATTAGATCACAATAATTTGTTCCTTTAATATTTATTTGAATATTTTTAATATCATTTATTTGATATTTTTCTTAATAAAATAATTACTGCATCATTTTAGTATAATTATTTAATAAACTTATTTTTTGAATAAAAATTAAATCTAAAAAACTATGATTAATTTAGATATATTATATTTTATAAAAATACTTTTAGTAGAATTTATCTTCTAAAACACCAATCTTTTAAAATGATATGTTTATTAAATAATGAAGGTGACAACTTTGACCTCATTACATATAAAAACAATATAAATGTCATAATCTATTTTTTAAGGCTCCAAATTGTCCAAAAGATTTACCTTGGATGATTAGGGAATCTATATACTCTAAAAATAATGTTTGGTCAAGTTTTCTTTCTTTTGGATGAGTATTATTATTTTAATCAAAACTATATTGTTGATTTTTCACTAAATAAATCATTTCTACATCAGTAATGTATAAGAAATTAATGTAATTATATATTTCACAAAACTTAAAAAAAATAACATGATAAAGAAAAACATTTTATCTTTCAAATCAGTGTTAAAAATAGAATTTATATTCTCTATGACCTTATATTAAAAATAATTTATTTAATAAAGTTTGAGTGAGACATATTTCACATTCCTTTATTTTAAATAAATTATTTGTCATAATCACATCCAAGTGGGTTCCAATAGATTCCATTTAGACCCAAGTATGATTTAGAGAGAAATATAATCAACAAGTGATACCAAGACATGTGTTATTGTAATTTGTTATCATTATTTTTACCGTTAGTTACCTAATTTACCTTAAACTGTGGTAAAAACATTTACAGCAGTTACTATTCATAATTCCCATAAATAAAAAGTACCCTATTAACAAAATTTTGACCTACTGCTTCCAAATATGGAATCCAATTTTACAAATTCAATACACTGATTTTTAATTATAAATTTTAAAAATAATACTAAAGTTGAGAAAATGGGTTTTAAATGTTAAAACATTGAAAAATATTGTAAGGTTTTTACCTATGAATTCAATGTAAAATCAATGATAATGAATTATATTATATTAAATGGTAAAACTATATTCTATTTATACTTTAAAACAATTCAATGTTATTATTTATCGATATTAATTATCTTGACTTAGAATGTTGTTTTTAATTAAAATTTATAGTATTTTTGCTCTTCATCAAAATATGAATGTTATCAAAATAATGTCAAAAATTTATCCTACATAAATTTTTATATCCTAATTCAAAAGAAGAGACTAATTCTTCAAATTTAAGTTATAAGCATTTCCAAATTTTGATTTAAAATGGATAATCTATAAAAAAAGTCAGAAAAACTACATTTTAAAAAAAATACTTCCATTATATGAAAAAAAAAAAATTTTTTCTCATACCATGATCTAGAAAATGTGTAAGATTAATTATAATATTATAAAATTTAAAATGTGTTAATACTATTCATAATGGCTAGTTCATAATAATATTATAACAATACATCGTTGTTTGGTAAAACTCGGTATTGCATACACCACACTCTATTGAAGAAGGTCGCCCTTGCAGCAACACAAGCCAAGAATAGTGTTACGTATACAACAAGCTAATACGGTGTTGCTTATAGTGAAAGATAATCATGGTATAGCGTACAACACAAGATATCATATAAATTAAGAAGATTATTTCTCATAAAATCCCTTGGTGTTACAATTTCTCATATGAATACATCATTTTTCTCAAAATCATCCTATAAATTTCAATTCAATTGAAATTGGTGGGGGTGTAATGACCCGCTAATTTTCATTAGCTTAGGAGAAAAACGAGTAATCACATGGCCTTAATTAACTTCTCTCAGACTCCAAAGAGAGAAAATTAATGATGAAGTGTTTAAAAGATTAGTGTGATATTATTTAACATTTTAAAGATAAACTATAAAACTACATACCACAAACTATAGAAGATATATGATGAATGGAAAAAATAATATCAATTACGAAAATATTTTATACCAAAGTGAGCCCAAATAAATGTACTACAGTCGAAGAAAATTAGACATAAACCTAAAAAAGTAATATAAATAAAAAAGAATCTAAATAAACCAAAAACTGTAGGATTCAATAGCATCATGCTCTCCCACCACTAGAAATCTCAATAACTCATGAAGAAGTGAAAAACTATCATGCAACCTATCGTTGCCCATATCTCTGAAGATGAAATTTTAAAATCCACCATTGTGATAATGAAGTGGTGGGTATAAATCTCAGTAGCCTTTCCTCATGAATTTTCTAATCACCCCAATAGGATATAAGAGTTAGAAACATTTAAATAAAACATGGTATATAAAATAATTTCTAAAAATTATTTATAACTAAATATAAAAAATTATCCAAAAAGTCTGTAACTAAATATATTCTAAATCCATGTGAAAAAATTTTCCAATAAGATTTACTCATGGTAAACATTAAAATAATGGGTTAAAACACATTATGACAACTAATTTGGAAAACCAATTGACTCCATAAAACATCAACTAACAAAAATTCATTCATCGTTATGGTAGATCCATACTATCGTTTGGTTTATTGTTGATCTACCGAGTTATGAAAAAGTAATTATTTACCTTGTACTATTTAACCATTCGAAACAGGAACTTGATCATATTTAATCCATGCCCAGTATTGCAACATGATAGGCACAATATGTTTTCCTAAAACCAAAACCTATTTCAAACAATTTTCTTGTTTAAAAAACCCCGTTTATTGAAAACATTCAAACCATCCAATTTCAAAACATTAAATCATTTGAAAAACAATATATATTACAGAAAAATTATATATAAATAATTTATAAAATATTTATGAAGATCCAAAATTAAATAAAACCTACATTAAAAATAAAAATTTAGGGTTTTTTACAATCCCTAAACAGGATCATTTTCCAACACCCATCACTAAAAGGTTTTAAAAATTATACACGAGAAAAAAATAAAATTTTAACTTTCATCAAAATAATTATTTTAATTCATTCTAATAATTTCTTAATATGTATATTAGAGTGAATCCACCTATCTTGCTCGTTTGGATGAAAACAGACAATGAACAAAAAATGATCAAGAATCAGGATCATGGTCCCAAGAAACCATTCGATATCTCAACCCTATCATGAACAAAAAAAATATAACCTTATATGGACTCAAAAATAAAAAATATACCACAAGGTGATTATATATATGAAAAATAGAACAAAGGATGAGTATATCCAAAAAAACTAGGAAGAAAACAATGAAGAACAAGAACATAACATAAGAATTTGCATTGGATTTTCTACGGAACATGTTCTGATCACTTTGAGATCAATGGTTGAGCCTCCCTGGGACTTTGGGCAAGTAATAATTCGTCTTAGGGTTGGTCTGTGTCCAAATGTTTAAATATATTTTCAGACCAAATTAGATCCACAATGATAAGGATTTAGTTTTGGCCTTGCACGGGTTGTCCATACTATTTGGCCATACTCTGTGCTGACTGTGTACCTTTTTTCCCAAACAATCCAAAAACGCTCCAATGTAACTCTTACATCTATCCTAAAATTTTATCATAATAAAAGAAGAAGATATTAGTTACATACTACTAAACAAGGGGTGTTAAATTCATCCCACCATTGGCCATTCCATCCATGAAATGTTTAATGCGATCAATGAACAAAAAGTGATCTGGCCATTTCTCTTTCATTTACTTCTAGAATACCAATGTATCCTCCCAAACTAGATCTTGCATTAAATAATCTATAATAGAGAAATTATTTTCCCATACAATACATTATCATTCATATCCGAAATCCACACAGGGATGTGTACCAATGAAGCATCCCACTTTTGATCAACGTGATCTGATCTGGTCACCTGGTCTAGATGTGGTTGATACTTTTTCAACTGTAATACATTTATGATATTGGGTTCAATATTAAACCCTGGTGTAAATACATCATGATATTCCACCTCTCTAATCTGTTACTGTATATTTAAAACCCCCATGTATCTGGGATTTAATTTTCTATGTTTCCCTAAATGATAATGTACATTCCTTGGAGACATACTCATGAACCCATGATCACTGACCAAAAATTCCAACGATCTTCATTGATGATCCACGTATGATTTAGGATGAATATGATATGACTCCAATATCATTCTGATCAAATGGATCTACTCTGTCATTTCATGGAAAAGGCTCATCCCTTGTAATTAGGTCTCATATGTTTCCACCCAACATAGTGGATAATGACATCAACAACTATAGAACACTTTGAAGGGGGCCATATGTATCAAGGAACGATAACTATTATTGTTTGGGAACACCACCAACAAAAGGTGATATTCCAATGATCTACAAAATTTCATTACAGAAACCTGAAACATGTCTTCCAACGTCTGTATCGTCTTTTCAAATTGACCATCTATATAAGGATGATACATCGTAATCATTATCAACTATGTTCAAAAGTATTTCTATAAGGATTTGTTGAAACGGGATGAAAACCATAGATTACTATCTGAGTCTATCAAAATTGGTACACCATGCCTCTTTATATCATCATAGATATAGATTTTTGATAAATCCTCAATTGTATGAGTTTTGTAAGTATTGATTAAATGCTCCTAATTGGGGATTTAATCCACTATCGAAAACCTATAATCGTATTTCCATACCATTATAGGGAGTCTTTTCACAAAATAAATTTCTATCTGGTCTCATTTCCAAAAAAAAGGTAAATACTAGAACATATCAACTAAATTTTGATGATCATCTTTAACATGAAAACAAATTGAACACATTAAAACAATGTCTTCTAATTTTCACAACACTCCATTACACCAAAACTGCACCTTCAATGCCATATACATCTTACATATCAGTAGATGTAAAACCTATCTCGAATTAAGGAATACAAGAAGAATTAATTTCTGAAAATAGATAAGTAGAACCATATGATATCTAAACCACAAAACTGATGTCCCATATTGTTTCCATCCCTCAATTCTATCCACGATATTGAATTTTCAACTCATTATCATGCATTCGGCAAAAGATATATGTTCCCCCTTAACTAACTTTTCAGAACCATGAACATCTGAAACTAGGATTAAAAATGCATCATCACCTCATTTTATTCATTTCACATGTAGATAAGCAAAGACTAACTTCATCTTCCACTCCATTAATGAATCCATTTCCAAATGATCTTATTAATTCCTTCTTGTTTCATCAGACACCAATTTTTTGTTTCCTAGTGTATACATCATGTTGGAGTCCAACATCTGGAGAAACTCCACCCATCATCTTTTACTCAGATTCAGATCTTATTGTAATAATTTTTTCCTCAATCTCTTATGATCAGAGAACATAGTGAATTTCTCACCAATGAGATAGTGACCCCAATTATTTAATAGATAAATGATTACAACTAAATCCAAATCATGTGTTGGGTAATTCTTCTCTTGCACACTTATCTTTCTTGAACCTTAATTAACTACATGGTCTCCCTGTATTAGAACACATCCCATCCCATATTTCAAATAACCCCATAAGAACACATATCCCTACACCTTTTCTAGAAAACCCAAGATATGTGTTGATTTAAAACACATTTTTAGTTTTGGGAATAACTTCTGGAATTCTTTACTCCATTGGAATGATAATTTCTCTTTATCAATGATTTTATCAGCAATAATACTCACTTTAAGTCACTAAAAAATGAAAATAATGTCCAACGATACTAAGAAAGTTTCATATCTTGAAAAAATTCATTAAAAGTTTCAAAGAGATAATTTCATCATTATTTTCAGGATCCACTGAAATTCCTTTTCCATAAATCATTTGGCCCAAAAAGCATACCTTTGGTATAGAAAAATCACACTTAGTTAGTTGGAAATACAAACTATGATCTATCGGTATTTGCAACAATATCGACTTGTGTTCCTCATGCCCATCCATTGTAATTGAATACTCCAAGATGATGTCGAAAAACCCCACACTAGAAGAGTCCATATATTGAAAAAATATCTGATTCATCCAATACAAGAAGTCTACTGGTGAATTTTTTATACCGAAAGTCATAACTATATATTAATAGTGTCTATATCTTCATTGGAATGTTTTCCTTGGAATATCTTCCTTCTATAGTCAAAAATGGAGATATCCTGATGCATGTCATTCTTTGAGAACTATTGAGCTCCCCTCAATTGATCAAATAGATCCTCGATACATGGAATTAGTTATAGAATCATTTTCATAACATGACTAAGTATACGATAATCAATCCAAAAGAAAAGAGTTACATCTACATTATTCCCAAACATTAATGGTGTTGTCCAAACAGATGTACATTGGTGAATGAATCCATTTCTTTCTAGATCCTCTAAATATAATTTCTTATCCTTTAATTATATTGGATTGAAACAATATAATAGAAGGGAGATAGGGAAAGTGTTTGGTTGGTTTATATTCCACATATCGGTTTCCATTTTATAAACAAAAAAAATAGTTTTTATGTCTCACTCTTCAAAAAATTGATTGTCTTGGCATCTCAAATTTTTTTACATAGATATCAAAATATTTCATTCCAAATCTAATAATTATTGAAAGAAAAAAATCCTTGTTTTGATAAGAAAAACATTTCAATATACATCATCTATATCCTTTTCAACATGTTTTATTTGAAATCAATTTTATTCATTTTTTTCAAAAATGTAATTCCATTCTTTGAATCATATGTCATTACTCAAAATGAGATATGAAATATGAGTAGGAATTAGTTAATATATAATTCAGGTTATTTTTTTCTCATTGGATAAACCCCTATAAACGACACTCCACAATCCTACTAGTGTTTCCAAAACACTTTCAAACACAACTCCCTAGTAACTTGATGTTTAGAATAAAAATATTAGTTACATCGTTTTATGATATACATTTCAAGTCCTAACAAACCTACTCCTTTATAAGATAACCACACAAGAAATAGAAAATATTGATGTCAACTCCATAAACAAGGAAACTAATGACTTATTGTTCCACAGAGAAGGGGTCAAGCTGATACCATTTGTAATGACCCACTCATTATCATTGGTATGAGGACACAATGGGTCATTAGTAGGATGTAGGTGAGATCTACCAAATGGTTAATAGTGAAAAAAAATTCTGGTGGGATTCAAAGACCATTTTGGGTATATTTACCCTTTTAAATATTAACAATAAACCAGTCAACAACAACCCATTACGTCAAATTGATGCACGAACAACATAATGACAATTCAGAAAATCTTTTAAACACATGTGAACCCAGAAAATCTAATATATTGGAAGATAAGTACAAATAAACGTAATATATGAATATAAATAAAAAAGAAACCAATATAACCAATATTTTATAGGCTCCAACAACTTCATGATCAACCACCACCAGACAACTCAACAACTCACGAAGTAGGGGTAAAAACCTACACCACCCTACCGTTTCCAACATATCGGAAGATGAAATATGTGAAAGAACAAAAGTGAAAAAGTAGGAGGGAGCATAAATCTAAATATTGTATCCATAATGAAATTCCTACACACTCCACCTTAATATAAGATTCAGAAAATTTTATATAATATATCTTTCAGAAAACAATTTCTTAAAATAGTTTATAACTATGTACAAACAATACTCCAAACATTTTATAACTAAATATCAAAAAAACTTGCAAACCAATTTTCTAGAAATATATAATCCTAGTAAACATTCAAATAATGTTGTGAAGACATTATAAAAAATACCTTGGAAAACCATTAAACTACACAAATCAACAGCAACATAAAATTCATGCATTGTAATGACAGTTATATACTCCTGAGTGGTTTCTCATTTGATCTACCAATTCATCACAAGGTAATTATTTCCTATGTTCAATTAACAATTTGGATCTATAATATTTATGATATTTCAACCATTCCAATTAATTCAATATGATACACACACACACACACTAGGTTTTTAAATATCAACAACCAACTCCTATCAATTTCACTTATTTTAATAAAAACAACCATTTATTGAAAACCATCCAACTAAAAAATTTCAAACCATTAAATCTTTTCAAAAACTGGTATTTGTACGTGGAAAATTATATATAAATTCATTTTAAAATATTATAAATGATTCATAATTTAAAATTCCCCACATAAAATCAATATATATGGTTTTTTAGAAAACCCCAAATTTTTGTCTTCTTCCACAAACCATCAACAAAGAAAGGTTAAAAATTATAAAGAAGAAAAAAACAACTTTATCTCAATAAAAGAGTTAATTTTAATACATGACAATAAATTGTGACTATTTAGGATGAGATTTAATCCACCTACCATGCTCGTTTCAATGAAAACTGACAATGGATGTATAAAACTCATGATTTTAGGTCAAGATTTCTTGAAACCACCCAATATCACCTCCCCAATCCTGAAAAAAAAAACATTCATAACCATATTTTGTCTCAAAACTCTATGATATTTCTCTAGGGTGTTTATATCAAAGAAAAAAATTTAAATGAGGATTATATCTAAGAAACTTTGAAAAAAAGTGATGAAAAATGATCACTTACCACAAGAATCTGCCTTCGAACCACCAATGAACAAGTTCAGATAGCTTCCAAGTCAGTGGGAGAACCTTAATATGTAATTGGTGGAGAATTAATTTGTGTTAGGTTTTATTTGGGTCTAAAAATTTCAATCATATGTGCAAACCAAATTAGAAACATAATTATAGAAAATTAGTTTGGACTGTGAATGGTTTGGCCATGCTTTTGTCAAAACAGTGTGCTGACTATGTACCATATTTTCCAAAAAACCATCCAAAAGTACTAAAAAATCTCCTCCAACTTACCACAATACCTTTATACATAAAAAACCATAAATAAAAGATTACCCACCAAAAATAGGGGGTGCTACACAGGAGGTTACAAATTTTCATTACATCTATAAATAAAGAATAAAATGTTTTCAAATAATGGTTTCATGAATCAATTTAAATATCTCTTCAATCTAAACTTGAAATGAAAGGTTTAATCTATATATTAAAACCATGTAGAACCACCTATAATATTTATCTGATAAAAACAACTCCTACAACAAGAAGCCCCAAGGAAGAATGATTAAGAATGAGATAATATAATACGAACTATAAAAATGATCAATCAAATAAAATAAGTGAATATCCGAAAAAGATTGATAAAAAATATCTAAGGAGTGAAAAAATAGATCTTACCAATTGAATTAGTGCAGATCCACTAATCTTATTGAGGTCCAATGAAATCACATGTTCTCAAATATTTAAATAGAATAGGGTAGAGTATCTTCATTCAAATATTAAGAGCCTTCAATGACCATAAAATCATTTTTGGATTATATAATGTTGAATATGGGTAAAAATTTGTGTTCCATAATTTTTATTTAAAATATCATGGGAATATAAACCATGATTCAACATTTTTTTAGTCATGGTATGTAGTTATTAAAATGTGTGAATCATAATCATTAGCCAATATTGGGAATCTGGATGGGGTGGATGGGTTGGAGGCATGGTTACATTACCCATGATCCCTCATTAAAACCCACAACTATCCTAGGGTGTATACATTTGTGGGGTGAAAAAATGGTTTGGAAAACTTGTGCACCACATTCATGTGCTCCAATATAGGATTCATTTTTTATGGTATAAACTCCATGGATTTCTATAATAATTCACCATCCTTGAACATTAACTAAAAACTATATTTTTTCAATATTTATAAAATATACTTGGATTAAGACCCCAAAGGCGGATTTTAGAAACATGTTTTAGAAGTAATTGATATTGGATAATAGGATGTTATAACCTCCTCATCATAAACACAATACATCCCTATAAACCCTATTAATAAAATTCTATATGAACGAGGTAAATCTAATAGACTCTCAAAAATTCATTAGGATTCTTATACACATTTGAATTAGACCCATTTTTCTATAAAAAATGGACTAATGGTGTATAATTATGATGAATATCCTTGTCTCAAAATAAACAATCCAAATAAGATGGTTATTCATAGAAAAATTCGGCTTTGTGTCAGTGTATTCCTACGTCAATACATGAGATCAATCATAATGAAACTTCCTAAAAGTTATGCATGAAACACATTGTGGATTGAAATCGTCTTTATTGGAAATATGATGTTGTTAATATTTTCATGTCTTATTATATACTCCCTTTACTGAATTTATATGAAATGTGCATATTTTTTGTGAAATATTAATGTTTTAATATTAAGTATAAATTTTGAGCATTTTTAGAAGTAGTCCAATTGATTCAGTTTACCATTTTATTTATAAATCTCACCCTACGGGTCTGAATTGAGTGGTTCTTGTTTTTTAGGATTTCTAATTCAATATACTACATTTTATTAGAAGGTTACATGGGCCAAGTCTTCCATTTTAAGGATCACATTTACCACACAAAATGACCTACAGAATCTGTGAACAAACTGGACTAGCCGTGGAGACTGGTTTACTGGGCTCAATACAGAAGTCCAAAAACATTAACTCTCAACCATAATTAGGGGGACACTAAATTTCATCTTGGATAAAAATTTCAAGGCCCAAATCCAAGTACAACGTTCCCAAATGAAGCTTTGAATTCCATCCCACCATTCTGGACGAGAAATAAAATCAGTATAGTATTCATTACAAATCACATGATTTAACAATCAACTAGAGATGATATTTTTTAGAGTGAAAGAGGATATATAGTCATCCTACTTTGTTGAAGAATTCATTCGGATTTTAAGGCATATTACTATCTCAAAATCCATTCACATTGTGGCCATCGAAAAAGATTGGATTGAAATTGACAGTTTAACTTTGTTTAATCAACCGAACATAAAACTTGATACATAAGTCCAAATGACTCCAAATTTTGTGATTAGTCGTCCAAGTTTAATATCTACAACTTTTAAGAAGGATATTTCTAGAGATTTATCTTTCTGCATAGCCAACATGGTGATGAAAGTGGAGGGACAGATTGGGAATGCAAACAGTCCACTCCTTGGGCTATAAATACTCTCCCCATCTCTCCTTCAGAGGGGTTGGTATTTCAGAAGAGAGGAGATTATATTGGCACCAAAAAATCCCTGCCAAAGGCTTGGGAGGACCTTCCGTTCTCATGTTTTCACTTAAGAGACCTTTCCTTCTCTCTTTTTTTTCGCTTACTTTCATGTTCTTCATTTTTTCAATCCTGTAAGTCTCTTTGTTTGTAATTCGGTTTTAATGCAAGTTTCTTCTTTAATTTCTTTTATTATAATCCCCCTTATGTAGATTAATATTAATGATCTTAAAATAGTTCATATACAGTTGAATCCCATTCCCTTCTTTTGCTTCCTCATTCAATCGAAAGTTTGTTTTTAATTATCATCATTGTTCGTGTGTGTGTTCGACGTACCACACTTTTCTAATCCTTTTCATTTTATGCTATAATTAATTTATCATCATAATTATTATAACCAGAATATTAAACACCCAAATTGCGAAGTAAATATCTCATTGTGGTGAGTCTAAATTTAGGGATGTTAAGTGATTGAGAGTATTTTCTCGATGAGTATTCGTTAATTTAACATTGTGTATGTTGGACTTAATATTTCATGGATTAATGACATCTTTTGTTTAGCATGTGGTTTGCATGGACTATTGAAACCATTAATACACTACCATAAACATGTACTGATTGATTTTAGAATCATAGTTAAGTTAAGGATTGGATTAAATCTTTAACACTTAGGAATTCTAATCGATGTCAACTTGTGGAGTGGGTGTTGATTTAAATGCAATATAAAGAAAAGATCAAGGATATCACAAGCCTAACACCCTAATAATAAACTCACCCCAATATTTATCAATTTGTTAAATCAATTATAGTCAATCAATCATTTCAATTAAGCTCTGAAAAAACCCCCCTAATCAAAATACAATCAACTAAAAACAAACGACTATTACAAAGTATCATCGCCGAGGATTCGACCTGAGTGCGGCTATACACATTAGCAGAGCACCAGAAAATTTACCGATCGATAGGTGACAATTGGTTGTGCTTTTCAAATGGCGTCATTTTTGGGGATGGTTCTTTATGTAGTCATTAGTTTGTGGTTATTGTAAAAAAAATATAAAAAAATTTAAAATAAATTGAAAAAACACAATGAAAAACCTCTCTTCCTTTTTCTTCCAAAATATCTCTGAATGGCCCATAGTCTTCCAAACAATTCCTAGGATTTTTTTGACCCTCAAATTGAGCGAAAACTTCGCCATCATTGGAGGAATATCACAGATACTCAAATAATTCATGAACCAGTCTTCATCCAACCAGTTGAATTTGAAATGGCCAATCCTAGGGAACAAACCCTTAAGGAACTCGCTGCACTGATATGAATTGCCAACCTCTTGGTATTCAATATCCAAACATAGAAGCCTACTTCGAGCTCAAATTGTGTTTGATTCATCTTCTCCCTCATTTTCGCAGGCTAGCCGGTGAGGATCCACATCTCATCCTTAAAGAGTTACCAGTAGTGTGCTCTACCATGAAGCCTCAAGGGGTTTTTGAAGGACAAATAAAACTCCAAGCCTTCCCTTTCACCCTTGTTGACACTGCTAAGTCATGGCTCTACTACCTTCCTCCTGGTTCCATAACGACATGGAATGACATGAAGTGACTTTTCATAGAAAAATTCTTTCCTGATTCTTGTACTAATTCTATCCGAAAAGAAATAAGTGGTATACGTGAATTCCCAAGTGAATCACTCCATGAGTACTGGGAGAGGTTCAAAAAGATTGTGGAAACCTGCCCACATCACCAAATCCCTGACCAACTCTTGATCCAATACTTCTATGAGGGGTTATTGGCTATGGAGAGAACTCTCATAGATGCCGCAAGTGGCGGTTCTCTGGTTGATAAAACTCATACAGCTGTAAGAGATCTCATAACTAACATGGCTACAAACACACAACAATTCCATACTTGAGAACATGCTCAATTCAAACAATCCCATGACAATAAATCAATTGAGCCGAACAAAATGACCGAGTGGATGAGTGAACTTACAGGTATTGTGTGATAACTAGATGTGGCTACCAAATCCCCAACCTCGTCTTCTCCGCAATCAATGTTTCTTGGACCTGTCAAAAACTGTGGAATCTGCAACAATCCATCTCATCCAACTGACACATGCCCACAACTTCAAGAGGATCAATCCGATTCATCTAGACTAATGGAGCTCAATGCACCATATTCTCAGCAGAACACCAATCTTCATCTATTAGGTCAGTTTGTTAGAAACATCAACCAACCTCACTCTGAGCCCTTCTACTCTATCTTTAACCATGGATTGGGGTATGGTAACCCCATGTCTCACCCCCCTCAATTCCCTCCTCAAATCCCAAACCAATTCCAATATGGTCAAGGTGGTGGTAACTTCCATCAACCTTATCCCTTTGTTTCTCAAACTCCAAGGAACAATCCTCATCCTGGATTCCATTATCCTAGTGAGCCTTCCCAATTCCAAAACCAATACAATCGATTTCCAAAGAACAAAAATCAAGGAAATCCCAACCAGGGAGAAGCCTCTTCTTCCATGCATCCATGGGAAAGGGCAGTGGAATTTCATTCCTCCTTCACCAGTTCTAGCCTTAAAAACATTGAGACTCAAATAGGTCAACTTGCATCCCACCTGAGCCAGCAACAACAATCAAAATTTTCCCAACTCCAAGCTTAACCCTTACCCAACCCCATGGGTAATATAAGTGCAATTGCACTTAGATTGGGAAAGCACATTTCTATCCCACAAGATAAGTCCTCTAGCTCCATTGAATGTTGACCTAGTAAATGAAAAGAAAAAGAAACTTTAAAAGGAACCTAAAACCATTCCCTCACCTTCTACTATTCCACTTAAGAACCCAATTCCATTTCATCAAGCTGTTTCTAAACAAAGGAAGTCCTTTGAACCCAATCCTGAAATGATCGACATGTTTTGACGTGTTGAAGTCCACATTCCCCTCTTAGATTCCATAAAAAAAATTCCTATGTATGCCATGTTTCATAAGTAAGTGTGCACCCACAAGAGGAAACTTAGGACCTTTGAAAATGTTTCCACCCAGTAGTCTATTCCCATAAAGTGCAAAGATCCAGGGACCTTTACAGTCCCATGCCAAATTGGAAGTTCCAACTTTGATGATGCACTCATAGACCTAGGAGCCTCAATTAATGTCATGCCCAAATCCATCTTCTCCAACCTTGGTCTAGGTCCCTTACATCCAAAAGGTGTTTTCATTCAGTTATCTAATCGAATCAAGACCATTCTTGATGGAATTATTGAGGATGTCCATGTATGAGTCAATGAGCTTATGATCCCTGCTGATTTCTATGTTATTGACATGGAAGGTGAGATGAACTCTTCTCGATCTACCCTAATTCTAGAAAGACCATTCCTTATTAATGGGAGAACCAATATTGATGTCTATTCAGGCATCTTATCCATGGAATTTGGTGACCAACTGGTTAAGTTCAACATTTTCCAAGCCATGCGATACCCATCTGAGGATCACTCTGCATTCACAATCAATGCTTCTGAGGACACATATAAGAGTCAATCAAACACCAATCCAACATGTTCTTCCTTTTCTAATGATAAAGGATCTTGTGAAATTTTCACCATGATTAACAAAGTCATAAATGGTGATGTTGATGTGGACCTCTCATTCATAGACTCCATCAATCTAGAGGAACTTGAAAACTCTCTTGAATCCCACATCAACTCTGATCTTTACTGCTCCACCTTGGACAGTGTTAGGGAAAATGAATCTGATGCAACTGAAGTCCCTACATCCATTCCTAATATGTCTAAACAACAAATGAGAGATGATACTGATCTAAAACCACGTCCTGAACACCTGAAATATGCATTCCTCTTCCATGATCACTCATATCCTCTCATTATCTCTTCCACACTTACTAAAATTGAGGAGTCCAAACATGTTCATGTGTTAGAGTAAAACATAAAGGCCTTTGGTTGGACCCTAGATGACATACCAGGAACCATCCCTACCCTTTTCATGCATCAAATCCATCTTGAAGAATCATCCAAACCAATTAGACAACCACAAAGAAGACTCAATCCACTCATCCTTGAGGTTGTTAGGGAAGAGATCTCCAAGATTCTTCATACTGGTATTATCTACCCAATTTTTTATAGTGAATGGGTTAGTCCAATTCAGGTTGTACCAAAGAAGGCTGGGATAACTATTGTCACAAATGAACATGGAGAGGTGGTTACAACTTGAGTGAAGAACAAATCGCGTGTGTGTATCGACTATAGGAAATTGATTTTTGAAACCCATAAAGATCACTACCCTCCTCTATTCCATGATCAAATTCTAGAAGGATTGGCCTGAAAGTCACACTATTGCATTCCTGATGGATACACCGGCTATTTTCAAATCCCAATCTCACCTCAAGATCAAGAAAAGACTACTTTTACAAGCCCCTTTGGAAAATATACATATAGAATAATTCCATTTGGCCTTTGTAATGCTCTTGCAACATTCCAGAGGTTCATGATGAGTATCTTTTCAGAATTCATTGAACACTGCATGGAAGCCTTCATGGATGACTTCACCAATTATGGCGAGTCATTTGAATCTTGTTTGAATTCACTCTATCTATTCCTTCAAATGTGTGTCAAGTGTAACCTTGTGTTAAATTTTGAAAAATGTCACTTTATGTTTGTAAATGGGATTGTTCTTGGGCACATAGTATCAAAAGATGGTATTAAAGTTCATCCTGCCGAAATTGAAGTGATCTAATCACTTCCCGATCTCAACTTTGTTCGATACATCCGTTCATTTCTCGGTCATGCTGGTTTCTATTGGTGATTCATCGATAACTTCAGTAAAATTTCCCTCCCACTAACTCATTTTCTCAAAAATGATGTTACATTCCATTTTGATGTGGTTTTCAAGAGAGCCTTCATTGAACTCAAAACTGCTCTTACATCTGCCACAATAATAAAACCCCCAGATTGGGCATTACCCTTTGAGTTGATGTGTGATGCTTCTGATAGAGCTGTAGGGGTGGTTCTTGGTCAAAGAAGAGAAATAATTCCTCATGTAATCTATTATGCCTCAAAAACATTGAATGAAACTCAATATCACTACACTATCACTGAAAAGGAACTTTTAGCAGTTGTTTTTTCCTTAGATAAATTCTGGCCCTATCTTTTAGGTGCCAAAATCATCATCTTCACAGACCATTATGCTACAAATTTCTTACTCAAGAAAAGTGATTCCAAACTGAGGCTAATAAGATGGATCCTAATGCTCCAAGAGTTTAAACTTGAAATCAAAGATAGACCTGGAAAAGAAAACGATGTGGCTGATCAATTGAGTAGAATTTCTAATTCTTCTCATTCATAAATCATTGATCCTGAATTCCCTATTGAGAACCTTTCATCACTTACTCCAAAGTTACCATGGTATGCCCCAATTGTAAATTACTCGGTTTCTGTTGTTTTTCCTGAAATGTTTTCAAAATAACAAAAAAATGAAGCTGAAAAGTGATTTAAAATACTACTTTTGGGAAGAAAATAAACTTTGGAAAACTGGGGCTGACATGGTAATAAGGAGATGTGTGGATGAAAATGAACATTCCTCCATCTTATAATACTTTCACTCACTTCCAGGAGGTGGCCACATCGGACCACAAAGGACCTCATGAAAGGTCCTAGACTATGGATTCTTTTGGCCTTCACTCTTCAAGGACTCACATGAGTTCTGTCAATCATGTCTCATTTGCCAAAAGTTCGGCACAATCTCCAATAGAAATGAAATTCCCCAAAATCCTTTAATCTTTTTTGGAATCTTCGATGTTTGGGGAAACGATTTCATGGGACCATTTCCCCCTTCTAATGGATTCTCATACATTCTTCTTGCGGTCGATTATGTTTCATGGTGGGTCGAGGCCAAACCCACTAGAAAGGATGATTCACATACTGTTAGTGAGTTCCTAAAGACACACATCTTCCATAGATTTGGCACACCTCATTCCTTGATAAGTGACTTAGGAACCCATTTTTTGTAACAAAACCAAGGGAGCTATTCTGAAAAAGAATGGGGTTGTACATAAAACCTCAACTGCATATCACCCTCAAACAAATGGCATGGCTGAACTTTCTAATAGAGAAGTGAAAAGGGTACTTGAGAGAATTGTTAAGCCCAAAAGAAAGACTGGCCTGAGAGACTTGGTGAAGCCCTTTGGGCTTATGGAACTGCCTATAAAACACCCACTGGGATGTCTCATTTTAGGCTAGTTTTTTTTAAGCTTGTCATCTACTAGTTGAAATCCAACATTAGTCTTTTTGGGCTGTGAAAACATATAATTTTGATTGTGAAAAATCTTGTCATGAATGATTGTTGCAATTTGATGAACTGGAGGAGCTTCGACTTGAATCCTATGAGAATTCCAATTTGTACAAAGAGAAGGATATAGTAATCCATGACCAATACATCCTGAGAAAGGTATTTCATGTAGGTGAAAAGGTAATTCTCTTCAATTCTCGATTTCGGATTCACCCAGGTAAGATTAATTCTCATTGGGAAGGACCTTTCATTATTACTAATGTTTTCCCATTTGGTGTAGTGAAAGTCCAAGAACCCTCTTCCAAAAGGACATTCACGATTAATGGACATTTGTTTTAGCATCACCATGAGAGGATGTACAATCCTAGATCATCATCAACTTCCACTAGATCCCCAACTTCTCTAGCCGACCTACCACTAGATGAAGATGTCGACCCGCCAAACCCAACCCAGGGGGCACTTCTTTCCCTTTAACACTCTCTCTATCTCTTCCTCTATCTACCTCATTCTTCTTCTTCCTCTCTCTTTGATTTCTTTACCACTTTATTCATAAAAAACTTTATTTTTATCTTTCTTGTGTGGGTGTGTATTTTATAAAAACCTTAAAAACTAAAAAAACCAACGAAACACAATAACATAAAAAAATACAAACAAAAGAGTCATTCTTACTCACCATCGAGTTTTGAAATTTTGTCCAACCATTTTGGGGAGTTAACAGGTGTGTTTTCATTTCAAATTTTTTTTATTTTCATCATGACTTTGGATAAAGAATTTTGTGTCAAAATTAACAAATTTTGAATGCTCAATTTTTGATTTGTAAAACGCTTTTCTCGAACCGTGAGAAACAACATTTGATTTCATGCCAAGGCCACATATGGCCGTCATTTCAAAATGTGTGTTTTCACCCCCATTTGTGAGTCTTGATATTGTGGACCTTCGAGCTGAATTTTCTACCTTAGTGTGCATTAATATGATAGAATAATATTCTGATCCACATGAGAATCACAATATCCAAATAGCCTCCCACTTCCCATACATTAATCCTCCTTTTGAAAGCCCCTACGAGCCTATGAAAACCTTTTATTTGATATACACATTACAAGCCCAATACCTTTTACACCCCAATATCATCATGGATTTTCATTGCATAATTGTTTTGAAATTTAAGTGTGGGGGGAATGGATTTCATTGTTTGGGTACCCTATTATTGATTTTCAACGAGTTATCATCTGCTTGAGGGAAAGAATCCATTTCAGTGTGGGGGAGAGGTTGTCATTCAGTGTGTTTTGGGGAATGTACTGTACTTCTATTTATGTAATTTTGTAAAAATTTTTGACAAGTGTTCAAAAGAACAATAAAAAAAGATGAAAAAAAATCCAAAACAAATGAAAAAATGGGATGTGTCTTGGGTAGGTCAAAAATCACACTTTCTAAACATTTGATCTTATTATAACTATTAAAATTAGTGTCGTGAGGAGATCAAACATGGGTTGGGATATGAGTGTGAGATCTGTTTTCAAGGTTAACTTTCGAAAAAACAATGAAAAAAAAAAGAAAAAAAGAACACTTGCATTATATTATTATATCACTGGGAGATGTTTTGTGGGTTGTAAATATTTCATCTTCTCATCCCTTTCATATTTTCATCCTCTATTGTGTCTTTCTTCACACAATAATTTTCTTGTAAATATGTGTTTTCATTTCCTTCAATTTTTTATTTTAAAAAAAAATGTGTATTGATTTTTCTATGTTGGTATTTTACCCCTCTTATTCTCTATTGGACATTATATTTCTACCATCCCATAGCCACAGAAAAACCCATTAAAAATACCTCTTTATTCTTGTACACTTTTTATAGGGATTGTAAGCTAAGAGGTCTTTCAAACTCTAAGATTTTTACTTTCGGTAGGTGAAAGAGTGAACCTCCACATATAAATTTTATCATCTTGAGAGGTGTGAGTTTTGAGTGTCCACATTTTCCATTTCTAAATTTTTGCATGAAAAAATGAATTAGTTTTGAAACATTGTTTATTTAACAACTTGTAGTGGAATTCAAAATGTATGAGTTAAATAGTCTAAACCTCCCTTGATTGGATAAAACATAATTTTAATATTTGTTGGTGAGTGAAAATGATTTTGTTATGTTTTTATATTTGTTGAACATGAGGACATGCACAATACTAAGTGTGGGGGAGTTGATATTTTTAATATTTTCATGTCTTATTATATAATCCTTTTACTGAATTTATATGAAATTTTCTTAATTTGTGTGAAATATTAATGTTTTAATATTTATTATAATTTTTGAACATTTTTAGAAGTAGTCCAATTGAGTCAGTTTACCATTTTATTTATAAATCTCACCCTACTGATCTGAATTGTGTGGTTCTTAATTTTTAGGATTCCTAATTCAATATAACACATTTCATTAGAAGGGATCATGGGGAAATTCAGCCCTTTAATGGATCACATTTATCACAGAAGATGACCTACAGAATCTGTGAAAAAACTGGACAAGCCTTGAAGATTGATTTACTGGGATCAATACAGAAGTAAAAAAACATTAAATCTCCACCATAATTCTGGGGACACTACATGTCATCTGGGATAAAAATTTCAAGGCCCAAATCCAAGTACAAGGGGCCCAAATGAATCATTGAAGTCCAGCCCACCATTCTGGCCGAGAATTAAAATCAGTATAGTATTCATGACATATCTCATGATATAAGCATCATATCGAGCTGATATTTTTCATTATGAAATAGGAGATATAGGAGCCCGACTTTGTTGAAGAATTCATTCGGATATGAGGGCATCTTCCTATTTCAAAATCCATTCACATTTTGGCCATCGAAAAAGACTGGATTGAAATGGATAGTTTAACTTTGTTTAATCAACCAGCCATAACTATTGATCCTTAAGTCAAAATGATTCCAAATTTTGAGAGTAGTCGTCCAACTTTATTATCTACAACTTTTAACAAGGATATTTCTCGATATGCGGCTGTCTGAATAGACCACATGGCGATGAATGTGGAGGGATAGATTGGGAATGCAAACAGTCCACTGCATGGGCTATAAATACTCTCCCATTCTCTCCTTGACAGGGGTTGGTGTTTCAGAAGATATGAGATTATATAGGCACGACAAAAGTCCTTATAAAGGCTTGGGAGGACCTTCTATACTCATGTTTTTTACTTGAGAGACCTTTCCTTCTCTCTTTGTTTTCACTTACTTTCGTGTTCTTCATTTTTGTAATCTTGTAAGTCTCTTTGTTTGTAATTCGGTTTTAATGCAAGATTCTTTTTTAATTTCACTTATTACCATCCACCATCTGTATATTAATATTAATGTTCTTAAAATAGTTCATATACATTTGAATCCCATTCCCTTCTTTTTCTTCCTCATTAAATCGAAAGTTCGTTATTAATTATCATCATTGTTCGCGTGTGTGTTTGACGTACCACTCTTTTCTAATCCCTTTATTTTCATTCTATTCATAATTTATCATCATAATTATTATAACCAGAATATTAAACACCCAAAATGGATGAGTAAATTTCTCATTGGGGTGAGTCAAAATTTAGGTATGTTAAGTGATTGAGAGTATTTTCTCGATGAGTATTCGTTAATTTAACATTGTGTATGTTGTACTTAATATGTCATGGATAAATGAAATATTTTGTTTAGCATGTGGTTTCCATGGATTATTGGAACCATAAATACACTACCATAAACAAGTACTGATTGATTTTAGAATCCTAGTTATGTTAAGGCCTGTATTAAATCATTAACACTTAGGAATTCTAATCGACGTCAACTTGTGAAGTGGGTGTTAATTTAAATGCATTATAAAGCAAAGCTCAAGGATATCACAAGTTTAACTTCCTAATAATGAACTCAACCCAATATTTATCAATTTATTAAATCAATTATAGTCAATCAATCATTTCAATTAATCTCTAAAAAAACCCCCATAATCAAAATACAATCAACTAAAAACAAACGACTATTACAAAGTATCATCGCCTATGATTCGACCCGAGTGCTGCTATACACATTATCAGAGCACAGGAACATTGACCGGTTGATAGGTGACAATCGGCCATGCATTTCAAAATCATAATCTTAATCCACATTACTATGCCTCTAAATAATCTGATAAGGGTAAAAAAAATATAAATATATGTATTCCATGCATTACAAAATATCTTTAATCCAACCTAGGATAAACTTTCAATGGAACATATTCACCATCCAAAATAATTAAAGGTATATATCAATTATCATCATAGTATTTATACTATCTCTGAATAATTAATATTTCATTATGAAACAACTGGAAATTTGATGTTGTCTCTTGGACCAAATTCTTACCAATCTTGTATGCTTTTTTAATATCAGTCCAATATATATAATATATATACATATATCCAAAAATTTACTCAAAACTATCCATTGTAATTGGATGTAGGTAACTATTGTTATAGGAATCATCAAACATTCCTATGTTTTTATCTCATGATCCACAGAAGATGATAATTCAAGAACTAATATTTTTTTCCAATATTTGAATATATCATTTTATTTTTTCATCTGTATGTGGATGATACACCGTGATCAATATATTTTAGGATCTCATAATGAAATTTAGGGCTATCTAAAAAAATAAAGTGAACTAAGGATCACTACCATAAACTATGACATTGGGAACTCCGAAAAATATAATCGTTTATTTTATATAGGGTCTTCACAAATCCACAACATTTTTTGTGTCTAAAATTTGAATGAAGTGAAGTAATTTAATCAACATATCGATCAAAACACATATTTTATTCATCATTTTAGGTTCACTAGTAAACTCAAAAATTAAATCTATAGAAATCTCCTCACACTTCTCTTTGGGAACAAGAATTGTCTAAAGTAAATCTAATGGTATTTGGTGCCTATTATTAACCAATTTACAAGTATAATAGAAGATAAAAAAGATAATGATATATCACCTCATTCCTTGAGAAAAAAATAATTGGCACATATAATATTACATCTCCATTATACCAGGGTAGACCACACGATAGGATCTAAATAAATCCTATAACACATATTTTCTCATTATAAAACGTACAACATACAGGTTCCCAAAATAATGGGCAGTATCAATGGATAATGACCACTTAGAAATAGTCTACCCATAATAATGTGATCCAGAACACCATGGAATTCATCTCAATATTCTACTATTTAGAAATAATCTTTTTAGGATAATATGACCAAATAAGGCTTTTAAACACCCATATTGTCACATTATCCTGGTCTAACTAATGCAATTGTGAAAAGAGATCCATACAAATCCAAAAAACTGATAGTTATTTCAATGAATGGATTAAATTTTTTCATTCTCATGTAATGGACATGAAATAAATTTTACATGTGTCTTGAATGAACACATGTACAAAAGATATTGTGTCAAACTACACAAACCTACTGAGAATATCTGAACATTTAATACTATAAAGAATGAAAATTGAATATTATAGAATATACATGAGTTATAAATTATATAAGCTAATAAAAACCATAACGAGACTCATCATTCTTCGTATTTCCTTTAATGGAACTACCATAATTTTTTCTCTGTGTATGTGGAACCCCCATCAACCTTGAAGTACTATCATTTTCAAGACCAAAATTTAATGTTTTATCCATAGAATCCCCATAACAAGTGATTTTCACCATTAAACCCCAATATTAGATATTAGATCGAAGAACCACCTCAAATAATTGATCTCTTATATTCACTTTCATAACTACCTCAAGAGAAAACTGAACAAGTTCATCCTAAAAATATGAATAATGACTCATGTCCCTTTCTATAATGAAATAAAATTTTATCAACGAAATTTTCATCCTTATAATTATTTCATGTACTATAAAGAACATACATCACATATATATCCCAATAAAAAATATTATTTTATTTTAATAATCATACATTAGTTAGCAAATAGACCAAGAAGAATTCCAAACATTACCACACGACAATAAACAGAAAATTAGATAATAAGAAGAGTAAAATTTGGATGTTCTTGATCCACTAGAATAATTTTACTAAGAAAAATGTCATAAAAATTAAAAATAATGTTAATAATAAACTACTCATTTAAAACTTAAAAGTATATATTTAACAAATAACCACAAATAAGTTCTTGATAAACGTAATAAGAGGCATTTATAGGTTATTGAAAACCATTATGGCCATTATAAATATATCCTTTAGAAAAATATACATACCTTTGGAATAGTACTGTGATAGTTATGAATATTAATTTTTTTCATAAGAATAGTAACATCATATATGAATGTAAAAAAATTATTAATAAAATCATATTTTTTTTGAATAAATGATGTTATTAATTAAAATTAAATTTCTAATTATTAAGAAATTACATTCAAAAAGAGGAGTCTATATTTTAAATTTCTATATCTAAAAATGATGAAAGTGTCTTTTGGAATTTCATAGAAAATAGTTAATTTTTTTTCCTACCGTTAAATACAATTATTTATGGTATTTAACGAATATATTATTTTAAGATTTATGGATAATGTATGGATGGGTGATTTACCAATTTTCATGAACAATCATAAACCATTTTCATTATTTATTCTTGTGAATCAATACCATTGATTTTCTTGAGCCAAAATATTATATAAATGAATAAAATAATAAAAAACAACTCTATCATCCTCCAATAAATACCAAACATCAACTCCCATTATCCTCACACATAAAAATACAAGAAGATTGAATATATTATTTCCAATTCTACTACAAAGAGCCCTTTTATACATCCATGACCAACTAGTCATAAAAAAAGACAAGACACTAGTTCTCTAAAGAGGTTCTCAAGGAGATGACATTCAAAAGGTAAAATTTGTCTTCTTTATCTTTTAATTTATATCTTTCTTGTTCAATATCCCAACCTATGATATCCAAAAAATCATAATAAGACCATTATCATATATATAATTTAGTTTTATTGTTTAAAAATAATATTAATAATCTTATTACTCATCTTATACTTGAATTCTAAAAATTAAAACATAGTTACTAATGCGTCGATTGACCGGCTCTATGGATGATGAGTTATCATTTAACATTATTATGATCATGACTTGTTATAAAACCATTTTTATGATTAAAAATATTATTATATATATATATATATATTATAAATTATTTCATGTTATAAATTCAACATATAATAATAATATAATATCAAATGATAATACATCATAAGGGAATTAGAAACATACAAAATATACTAATAAATTTTTCATTAATGTTTTATCTAATGATTCATATATCATATTAAAAAAATAACATATGTCACCATTAAAAATTATATATTTATATTAACACCTTCTTATTCCATTTTTTGAATTATTATTCCATTGTATAAAAACATCGATAATTATACACAATTAGACAAATTGTGCTGAACATGAAATGAATGGACCTAGAACGATAAAATTAAACATTACAACTCCTTGATATATCCATAAATAAACTTAATAAAATTATAATAAATTAAATACAAGTTTAAATGGTTATTAATTAATTTATTATTGGACATAAGTTTATTATATATAAAATTAAGTGCAACTTCAAAAAAGTTTTTTACGTAAGGTATGGGTCCCCTCTGAATATTCATTTTTAAGGGTTATGAAATCTCTATATTTATAAAAATTTATTTATTATTTCATAATAAATTATAATCAAAAAAATATTTTTATATGTTAAAAAATTATATATCTAGATCAATTATTCTTTCATTTTGGGGAAATTCGTGTTTTATATGGTTTGATTCTATATTACACCTAAAAATAAATTTAGATTAATGGGAATCCCCTGATTTCTTGCATAGTGTCTAGTAATATCGATAATCCATTTTAAACTACCATTATTTTTATAAATTTATAAATTTATTCCTGAAAATATATCTTCTATAATTTTTTTATTTAAGTAGTTAGTTTTTTCATATTTAATGGATTTTTTATATATTACCATAAACCACACTTAAGTGACACATTTATAAAGTTTCATAGACTCTTTTTCCATGATGTCACTTATTTTGGGAATAATTTATTAGGATATCCTCATATTTTGACTTATTAATTTCCAAATGTGACGTAAATCCATTTTTTCTTATTCACTATTGTCAAACACCGCTTGGTTATTCTTTAGGATCAGATATTGATATCCATTTTTTTCATGTTCAACCCTTATGTTTTTCTTTTATTTTGGATTATTTATATTACACACATATGCATTAACTTGTTGTGATGGGTGCACCCAAAAATCACTCCAATGTGTTGGGTAATTTATAGACCCATGAGATGTATTGTATGGGATTTTGGGAGTAAACTTAATCCATTATTTGACATTTTCCACCATGTGATATATTATTTGAAATTATCAATGGATCGTGTTTATTCCATGTTATATGTTGCTTCCACATTCATATGTTTCTTTGATCATATTATTCCATGTTATAATTTATATGATTCCATGTGATTATATTTTGATCATTCCTTTCATTTTATCTTTTTATTCCTTCTAACTCATTTGTTATGTTTTATTCCCATTATTGTTCTGTAGATGGTCTTTTATCTTCATCACATTATCTATGTATCCAACATTTTTTCGTATGTAGTTGTGGGAGATCAATAAAATATAAGGTTGTTATGGAAGTTTAATTATGAGTTTTTCTATTCTCATTCCATGTTTTATGTTTTATATACCTCATCTTCCATAGACACCATACTTTATAGTATATTGGTTTCATTTGATAGATAATTAGGTTTAAATCTTGTAATAATTTGTGTAAAGGGATCAGTTCACAATAGTTGGTATTAATGAATATAATAGATATTTTTTGATATTAATACTTTAAAAAATTAGTAATAACCATAGGTATAATTCAATCATCATGGATAAACTCGATTAAAAATTCGGGAATCAGAAATCATGACATACATTTCAGTTAAACGTTTTCCTTTCAATGTTCAATATTTCTATTTTATATACTTATCAAATTATTGAATAACCATAATTGTACTATATTTTTATTATTTTATTGATGGATATTGGATAACCCATTCCAATAATCTCTGTTATATGAAATGTGATGATTACCGAAATGAGATGCCAAATTTAATGATAAATAGATCACAAAACATCAGTATAGTACTATCTAAATAGGATCAAGTTATGAAAAATAAATCAAATAACAGGGAACTCCATACATCTTCTAAGATATATGAACTTTTGTGGAATACATTATTCTATAAATTCACACAAATTATAATTTATCATTTAATCCCTTTATTACACAAAAATAGATTAAATCATTTGAGAATATACTCCCTATTCTTATATGAATAGATGAAGATAATTAAAAGAATAGGTTTATAAATTTTATGCAGTTGATTATCTATTGTGGAAACTAATAAAAATAAAATATTATAAGGAAGAAATTGATTCCTTGGATTATGAAGGATTCTCAAAAAAAATTTCCAATAAATATTTTCCTCGAACAATATATCTTAAGAAACACAAGTAGTTCCTCAAATAGATGGAGAAGAAGGATGATATTATTAGGGGTGAATGTAGAAAAAGTAATAGGGATTTCATTATAAACCTTAATCTATGTTATAATAACTGAAAGGGAGTGGTATTTCAGTATTATTTAAATATATCTGAGTCCACAAAATGAATTAGCCATTATATAAATTGACATCTATGATGTTATTATAAATTATTCCCTTAAACATGAAATGAATATTGTTGAATCTCATTGATATGATGGGATCAGAGATTAAACGTGTAAAACTATCTTTAATATTGTAGGATTAATAATTAAATACCATATTGTATAAAAATTTATCATCCATGAAAGTGTTGGGAAGAAGCATTGTTTGAACTATCTATATCGAACTAGGAGTTGCTTCAAATATTTAAGAGATGGGTATCATGCTAAAAATTTCCATTGGGATATGAAGAAATAGAAAAATTCATAAGTAAAAGGGGTTGTTCATATCAATACTCATTCTATAGTATAATATTTAAACTACAAGGAACATGTCAATTATGAAATCCAACTCCCCAATAAATGTTTTGTTAGAGTAAATCTACAACAACAACCACCAATATAAGGAAATATTATATCACTATTTTTGAGGTGGATCCCAACAATGATATAGTTAAAAGTATGATAATTATTAATTCAATAATACCAAACAATATTTTTTATTCTCATTCTATACATTGTATCAAGTATTGTAATTTTTGTAAAACATTTCAATCAACACCTCAAAATACTAATGTTGAGTAATATGTGATAATTAAAAATTTGGAAATTATTTCATCCAAGATATTGAAATCCTCAATGGTATATGATTGTGGGTTAAACCTCTAGAATTTCTTTTCTCACATCCTTTGGTATTATTGATTTCTAAATTGATCATGGATAAGAAACACCAATATATAAACCCAACATCAAAAGTCTAGAAAGGGATATCACTCTTCACATCCCCGGTAACCCTCTAATTTTATAATTGATACAAAAGAAGGAAATAGAATTTAGAATAATTTTGTAAATTATGAATATAATTTCCCTATGATTAAGAATATCTATCAGAAATTAATGATACAAATGTGTAGGCCATGAAAGAATATATGGCCACTCTAAGAGGCAATATTGATGTGTTCATAAAAAAAATATAAGTGTCGTCCTCCAACTGAAATGTTATGATCACAAAAACACTTTTTCTTGGGTCTTTGATCATATCAAATTCTCAATGTAGAATTCTCATCATAGAGTTGAGGAACTGAAAATATAGTTACATTAGAATTTGGGAAATAGTTTTATATGTCTTGGTCCATCACCATGGGGTTGACCGGTTCTCTATATAAATAAGATTTTTGGATCAATATACCTCAACATTTATTACCATGATCTCAAAAAAATGATGATAAAGAAGAATTTCCCCCTACCATGAATATATGAAATGATTGATTTGCCATGTCGAGTAATATTTTTCTCAAACGTGGTCCTGCAGTTGTAATATCACCAATTAATGGAGAGGAAGGATGATATTCCAAATACATCATTTTGACTGATTTATGGACACTATGAGTTCATCTTGATGCATTTTATATCAACTAATTCTCTAAAAACATGCATTGTCCTAATGAATATAGTCTTTAGATATTACATTCAAATAGTTGTGGATGTATTTATAGATGGTATTAGATTTACTCCAAGAGAAAGGGGAACATGAGGAACAATTGAATACCAATATAAAGACTTTGTAAAGAGAGAAAAATTACAAAATATATTGTATATGTGTTTTCTAGATAGACTGTTTACCATTATTAGGGACTGTTATCACCAAAAATGTAATATAATTGGACTATTCAAAGGCAAAAGGAACTTGAATAGTGTACTAAGACAACATATTAAATAAAGGCACATAGTTTCATTGGTCATTGTAGGTATTGCTAATTATTTTTGAAGAACATGTCATGAATATTAAACCGTCTAACTATACAGGATCTGAAATGAGTAATGTTGTTTATAATAGAAGATGTAATGATATCATCAAAGAGTTTAATAAGAGGTTTATCACTACAACAGTACCCACACTATTGAAAAATGAATATCATGTTGTGGAATACAATGATGATTCAAAGAAGTTATTCAGTTTTGTATGAATGAAAAATGATAAGGTGGTAGATTATTCCTCAAGGAAGATGAATGTTCTCAAGTAAAACGATCCCACACATTATATGGATTTGGGGGGTATTATAGTCATGTTGAAAATCTGGTGGACTTATCTTTATCAGCAGAAGTTTGAGATATATATTGATTATAAGAGCCTTGAATTTATATTCACATAAAATAATCTTAAAATGATCAATTGAAGATGGTTTGATATCATCCATTATTTTGACTTCTAAATCCACTTCCATCCTGATAATTAAAATAAGGTATATGATTCTGAAAGTATGAACTATCCTAAAAAAATTTCAATGACTAGAATTCAGAATGATCCAATCATTTTAGACATGAAATTGATGGACATGACAATCATTATTTAAGGAACAAAATCAATAAGTCTTCAAATTATTTCCTAACCATCACATTTAGTGAAGATAAATGATGCTCCATGATATTCTATAGAAATTATAAATAATGTTATAGCTATTCAAAATGGGAAATCCTGAAAAATTAAAATTTATCATGAGGGAGTCATATAATTTTGTTTTAAATATTTTTATTATCAGGTCTCGAAATAAATAAATATATTTGAAATGAATATCATAGCTAGACCTTTCCAATTTACCTAGAAAGAAAAAATATATATCAAGATCTCTTAGATTAAATTTATGGGACTCTATAAAGAAGGATATCATTGAATATATATATATATATATATAAATGTTCTTATTATGTCATAATGTGAGGAATGAAAGAAAGAAGTCTAGGTGGATGATACAACCATTACCCAAACAAACATTGAAAGTTGGAAAAAATCACTATAGAAATAGTCACCAAACATATGATGACATCCATAGGAAATAATTTTATATGGGTTATTGTGGATTATCTTATTATGGCTAGTCATATTATCTCAATTTGAGAGGATTTATCACTTGATCAACTTTCATGGATATTCATCACAGAGGAAGTGAGGTTGTATGGAGCCCTTTCCAATTATACCAAATTGAGATATACGATTTACATCCATGTTCTGGAAATGTATCCACCATGTTAAGAAAATTTAGCATAAACATTGTATGACATATCATCGTCAAACTGATGAACATTATGGGCAGAAAATTCAGGCATTTGAATACATGTTATGTTTATGCACTATGAAATTTTTTTGGGGATAGAATCAACATCTACACTAGTTTCAGTTCTCTTAAAACAATAGTTTCCACTTATGAATCTAAATGGATCCATGTGACCCCCTTAATGGTAAAATATTTTGAACAAAAACATTCTAGGATGATGTCATTGAACAAAATATGCAAAGACTAGAAATGATCTATGAAATGGTAGAAAAGGTGAAAACCATTAAGAACAAAATATAGGATGCCCAAAAATTACATTAGTGATATGAATATAATCATTCATTGGACATATATTATGAATTTCGTTCCAAATAATTAATCTATCTATCTCTATCATTCTCTATCCACCATTTCGTACTCTGGCCTCGAGCTACATCATTCCTCTCAATGTTGTATCTGGAAGGATGGACACATTATGGCTCTAGGATTACAATTTAGTAGGTGAGGGTCCTTTAATCCAATATTTTCATCCTCTTCTAGGGTTTCAACCCCAAATTCTATTTTAGGCTTTCATCCACTTGGATTTGTGATTTTTGGTTTTATATCACCTCCCATTTAAGGGATTTCTTGGATCCGATTATTGTTTCATCCCCATATTTTCTTCTTATCTATCGATTTTTTTGGGTTGTTTTTTGATGGAGGTCCTTTGTGATGAGGATAATTATAGATATGGTAATGTAATGATAGGATGGAGCCTAGTAAGTATCTTCCTCAATCCTACTTCATCTATGGGTCTATTTTTTTGGATTGTATTCTTCCCATTGTTTCGGGAGTTCACCTCACAGATTTTGAGGGGTTTAGTGGATTGCGATTGGTTTTCAACTATGGTGTTTACAGATTGTGGATAGATTAGATGGTAATATCTGCTTTAACTTCACGAAGTTCGTTTCTGATGTATGATTTTATCTTTTTTTTCTTATACTACTCATGAATCCCTGGGTTGTGTTTTCCATATTCGAAAATGGTGTTGGATTTCTTCGTTGATGGAAGTGGTGTTGCTATAGGTGATTTTGTGTTCATGTTTTATATTTGTTTGTGGTGATGGGTATGTGATGACCGATGCACTTTTGAATCGATGCACATAGTAAGCATGGTGTTCTGATTTAGCAGTAAATGGGTTTGGGTCTGACGATTGGTGACTCGAATGACGTGGAAGGCTGAAGTAGGCGGCTCGTAGTTCTATAATGTTAATAATGAATATTTTTAATTCTGATTTATGAATATTTTTGATCATGTGTGTGCCATGGGATTAGTACCCAGTTGGAGTGTGAGGCATGGTTATGTATGTATTTTTTTCTTTTGAAATATGTAAGGTGAACTATGTTTTTGGAGGGTCCGTGTATGTTGATATATTGAATGTTCTATATGGTTCTCACATTTACTAATAGTGGCTTCTTAATAATATAAAAAATGGGTGAATTTCATGTATCCATATTTAGGATGTATATACGAGATCCATAACATGTAATGTAATAATAGGTGATACATCTGGTAAACGATCTCTCTTTCGATGAGCTATCTATGATGCTATTGGACCCTAGATATAATGTTCTATGAAATAAGAATAATCACTTGGTCATAGTATGATATAGGAACCATAAATACGAAGTGGAATATTGGAAATAGTGTATGTGATGATGGAGTAGTAACCACACCTTTTTCACCTTATTTTTAAAATTGGATTTTGATGGTGAAATTTTACTAGGGGGAAGAATGTAATGACACAAAATTTTATCATTGACATTTATCTTATTCTAATAATTTAATGAAGAAAAAAGAACATACATCACAAAAATAACACAACTAAATCATTCTTATAATAAATTTATAATGATACATTAGAAGTAAAACAAATCCTGAAGAATTTCAAATATTACTATTGATTAAGAAAAAGGAAATAAGATAACATGAAAAGGGAAATTTAGATAAGAATGGTCAATTATAAGGATTACACAAGAAATTAAAGATATTGAATTTAAATATAATGATAATAAAAATTTCAAATTTTGAAAGATAAAATTATATATAAACTTCGATGAAAATAGATGTGACCGATTAATTTAATAAGATGCATTTAAAATAAATACATAACCATTATAACCATTAGAAATATTCTAGTTCGTGTCATGACCATTGGAATAGAAATTTGACACTTTGGAATGGTAAAAATTCCCTTAGAATAGTACCATCACATATTATTATTTAAATATACTTTAGGTATCATAAAATATTGAATATGATATATTTATATAATGTAATAGAAAATATATGTTTTAAATTGAAAATATATGTGATCATATCTTTGGGAAATGAATTTTATTTTGAAATTTTAATAATTTATATAATTATATAAAAGGAAATTTGTTTTGATAATAAATAATCATAAAATAATAATTTTTTTCATATAATTATTATATTATTTTATTATACCATAATTAATTTATAAATATAATATGAAATTGGTTATAATATTAAAATAAGTATTTCCTGAATGAAAAATTAATATAATTATATATTAATATTTTCATAATTAAAAAATTATTTTTTAAAAAAATGAGTCTATTTATTAAAACTAAATGGAAATATTTTAGGGATAATATATAATTTTTTTCAAATAGTTGTAGTAATTTACAATTTTTTAAAAAAACATGAATTTTTGAGTCTAGGATTATGTACGTATGAGGTAAGAATTCATTGGTTCTAAATTTCATGAAAGATTTGGTATTAATTCATATGAAAAAATTCTATTAATATTCTAGAGGAATATGGAAAATAAATGATAAATTAATCAAAAAACGACTCTTTTCCCCTATTAATATTGTAACGCCCCGACCCCAGTTACCCAGAGTCGGTGAATTGTTGCGTAACATTAGCATGATCACAAAAGATCGAGTCTCGAAAGACCGATTAGTTTAGTAGCCTTGGAAACAATAGATAAATTCATAAACGTTACATTACATCATAAAGTGAAAAACTAAAATAACATAGTGTCCATAGTCCACAAACATATCCTCTTCAGACTATCCCTGTAGGTCAGTCATAAAATATTTTTTCACATCCTGGGAAAAATAAAACATAGAAAGGGGTGATCTCAGATGCTTAGTATGGATAACAATACAGCGGAAGCTTTCATAAATAAACATAAACATTTAAGGAAATGTATAACTATAAAAAAATTCTTTTAAACAGGAACTTCACCATAATATGGAAAAATTAAAGTGAGAAAATTCTATTTAATTATTCACATGGATATTCTACTTGTCGAATAATCAAATGCAATATCAATAACCACTTTCACAGTGATGGAATGCATAATGCCATACTATCATAACCACGTAGCCGAGACCTCATGCCAAGACTACAAATAACATTTTTTCAAGGCCTCATTCCAAGACACTAGTTTGTATCATTAGACCTACCGATGCATCGAGGAGCTATAGTGGGCTCCACCCGTCACTTATTAAGTCCAATGCAATCCTCATATGAACAGGTTTAAACATATCATAAACCATAACATAATCGTATAACATAAAACATGGATAAAGGAAACATAAAATTTCATCATTTCAATCACAAGATATCAATACAACACATTGATATAATAAAACATTATCAAAAACATTTTCAATAACAAAATAAATGAAAATTAAAACATGGTTTTTATTTTTCATTTAAAAAATGTTGTGGCTTGTAGAGGAAGCTGAAACAAAAATAATGGTCACAACGGTGGAGAATTCAATGCCACCGCATACGTACGACAATAAAAACATTCCTTTTTTTCGTTTAGTAAAATTCTTCGTATAAAAATATTCCTTTTGAATAAACATAAAGGTCAATGTGGTTTATAGACCATATAAAAAAAAGTTGTGTATCAAATAAAATATGTCTCAATGAAAGGAGATTGAGACAAAGTCCCTTACAAAGATCATTTTTTAAAGAAAGTATATTCACTATATATACACATAAAGAAATTATAAATACAAGATAGGACATAATAATATCATTACATAATTTGAAAATAGGAGATTAACCCAAATAATATAAATTGGGTTACTCGTGTTCGACTAGACTCGTTCGTTCTTTAATATCTTGGATAATAACCTAGAGTTAATTTATAGTTGCTTAATAACCTTTTTCAATTTCATTATTCCTCTTATATAACTTATTACAATGGTATGAAAATTATGTAGTCATTTAAGTTTTTAACGGTCCTTTGTCGATCTTTGGAACTTGAGTTAACAATAAACTTCTTATAATTACAAGTTATTTATGTGGTAGAATATACATTATCTCCAGATTTATATCCATGACGAAGATATCATATATATACATTATATACATTCATTCATAATATTACGTAACATTTATAGGTAAGAAAATGAAATGCACCGTTCATGGAGACGGTAAGCCGTACGTACGCATGAACGCTACTTTCATTTCTATTTCGTATTTAATGGAATGAAATCATAATAATATAAAGGTATATTATAATTCTAGTATAATATAATATATAATATCATTTACTCCATCCTTTATACATCCCACATATGGCATTAATGATTCAAATCACTTTGAGTGGGCGGTAGTACGCACTTCCTAAAATGAAATTATCTCATTTACCCATAATGGAAATCATAAAGGTATTCCATAAATGAAAAATTCAGAATCATAAGGCAAAAAAAACATAATATATATCATATATAAAAATAGTTTCATCATAATGGCCACCATTAGAAGTGTTATAATAATATTTGAACAATCATCATTTCGTGAAACGGAAATTCACCTACCACAGAAATAGTATGTTCTTTAACCATTAGACAAAGGTGTGTGTAATTTTAAATAAAATACTTCTAATTAAAACATCCTAGTATATTGAAGATACTGGTTTTTTTATAGAATAAAGGAATAAAATGTTTTTAAGCTATTGGAGAAGCAAAATAAAACAAAATAACATAAGAGAAGACATTACCTTAAAATCGGGTAACTCTTTTTGATTTAGGACAAAGGCTTCCTTGGGAAGAATTCTTCCCAAAGTTAGGCTTCTAGGAGTAAGAGAGGGATGTTGAGAGAGTATTTGGGTAGAGGTTGGCCGAGCCAGAAGGCTTGGAAGGTGTGAATAAGGTGGTAGTGGTGGGGGCTTTTATAAGAGGAGAGGAGGGGCACTCTTGGAATGTCATGAAATGTTACTTTATTATATAATGAGTTTCGGATTTTAAAAGTCCCAAACATATATATTTATAGGATAAGGTGATAAGGGTTCGAAATAGACTCATCCAATTGGTTTTTGAAAAGTGTATGTTATATATTTTACATTATCTTTTCATTTAATTTAAATCGCTATTTAATGATGTAATCACTACATCATCCTGGTGTCCTAAAAATTTTAATTTATTTAATGTATAAAAATTATAAAAAAATATCATGATTTATGAAATCGTTTTAGCTTTCCAATTAATATTTATAGTCTAAATGGTAACTTATATAACCCCATGTAATAATTGTTTTGGTAAAACAACACATGTTTGTGACAATTTTATTTTTACTTTAAATAAAAAGTTATTAATTTCATTTTCTTACCCATGTGGCTCCATGGGATCCCCATGTTTACCCATGGATTTTCATGGTCGGCCATGAATCATTCAATAAGGGTAGGACAAGTGTAAAGGTATTTTCATATTTTTATAATATCATTTTTACATTAAATTTCACTAATTACCTTTAATCATGATTAATTAAACTTAAAAGTTACTATTCACCAAAAAACTGTTTTAATCCCATTGAACCACATTTTACTTCCCAATGAAAACCATGTGTGTCAGATTTTTGAAAATCAAATCACAGAAGTGGTAATGTTTCATTTAAACAAAAAAATCAGTTTTTTAACTACCACTTTGTATTTTCACTATTCATCATAAATTGATGTTTTTCAGAACAATGCAAAAATTTCACCCTAAGATATAATTGATATTCCGAATTCAAAAATGATGTATACTTTACCAAATTCCAATAATATATGTTTCATTAATTAATTTCATAATTAATTCCTTCTGTAACAACGAATAGCGTGTTTTTAAGAAACAATATATATCAAAAGATTGACTTTGGTTTATGTCGAATTTCAATGTGAAATTAATTCTAATGACTAAAATTGGATAAAATGGTAAAAATATATTCTAATTATACTTTAAAACCACTCAATATTATAATTTATCACTATAAATTATTTTTATTAAAAAAATTGTTTTGAAGTATTATCACTATTCATTAAAAATTGGAAGTTCTCAGAAAAATAACAAAAATTCAACATAGGCTAATTTCGATATTCTGAATCCAAAAATGAAGTCCATTTTGAAATATAAAATATATATAAATTCAAAAGGTGGGTATTACTATTCATAATGACTATTTTGATTGGTCGCGGTGTGTTAGATTCTCGAACATGCGTACAATACAAGCTATTACATTATTAAAAGAGAAGCGTATCATGGAAGCTTAGGGTGTTAAATTCTACCCTCCTTCAATAAATTGTGTCCTTGCAATTTGAAATTTTTTTTGAAAATAAAAGGATGAAAATAGAAAATACCTTTGTGGAAAACCCATATCGAAAATAAGGTTAATAAAATTTAGCCATAATAAGAGGGAATGGGAAATGAAAAAGTCGCCACCAAATTATGATCTCGATAAAGAGAACATTGGTGGAAATTAGAGACATATAATTGGAGAAAATACGTAAATATTTGTAGCGAGTGATTGAGGTCATCAATCACAAACAAATGTAAAATTGAGGGCCTCAAAGCCTTCAATCTATATTGATTTAAAATATTATCAGTTCAACAAGCCATAAGGTATTAGGATAACACATTTTTTGTTTTAATATATATTTACTAATGTTTCAGAATTAAATTATTCATAGAATAATATATATATATATATATATATTTATGCTTGACATGTAGAGTTTCAACCTTCAAGTAATTTCTACCAAAAACTCATATTTCACTCAAAAAGAAAAAAACTATCCTAATCGTACAAGGTTCAAAATATTAAGACATACTATATAGATTAGGAAAACTATTTTTTAACAACCAAGGACTTTCTGAAGGCTAGTGGTTGGTAATAAAGGCCTGTCGTACTATGGTTGTGGGTTCGATTCCTGGAGATTTGTCCGACGCGACGGGTTATCCCCCAACCTGCAGGTTGTCCTTTTCATAAAACTATAGTATTATAATATTCCAAAAATTATCCTCAGAAATGGTTTAACCTTAAACAATACTATCCAAGGTTCAAATTAATCCATTCCAACCATTATAGTTATCCAAAATACATTTTTCCAGACTTTCTCTAAAAGGACTCTAAATTCTGAAATCAATTGTAACATCAGATTCCCCCAACAGAGTAATGTCTATCTTATTGTCACATACTAAAAATATGACTACCTTAATCATATTAAAACCTTAATGAAAACAAAAATTATTTCAGTACAATCCTTATATATATTTCACATTATTCTTATAACCATAATATAGTTCTTGAGTCCAACAACACAAATACATTAATTATTCAACTTCATTCGTAGTAACAGCATAATCTTGGACTTGATCCCTTGGCCTTTTCTGAGAAATGTTTCCATGACACTTAGGAAATTCATTTGCATAATGCCCCATTTCTCTACAATTGTAGCATTCAACATTGATAGCCTCTTTCATTCCCTTGCAATCACGATCCTGCTGACCTTTTTCTCAATATTTATAACAAACTCTCGTTCCTTTTAGGCAAGTACTAGGGTGATTCTTCCCACAATTATCACATAATGGAAAATCCATCTTTCCCTTTTTCCATTTATCTATCTCTTGTTCCACTGTCCTCTTCTTCTCTTGCTATACTTTGTTGTCATAAGACTTAGAGAATTCCTTTTCTGTCTTGATAGCACACGAGACAATATCCACGTACGATGAGAAGGATTGTGATACTAAATCTCGACGATGAAATGGTTTTAACCCATCAATGAAATGATCAATCATTCTTCTTGGGTTATGTATATAATCTGCAGCATACCTCACTAACCTTGTAAAGTTAGCCTCACACTTTGCGATATTCTCATCCTCCTTTTGTCTCAGACTCAGAAATTGCCTTTCCATATCTACTCGATGGTCACGAGGAAAGTATTTTTCTAAGAAAATATATTTGAACTCACTCCATTCCGTACATGATACTTCTTCATCTTCCTTTGTATTTCAAATCAACGACCACCATTGATCTACATCCCTAGTGAGGCGGTAAACAGCCTTGATAACCTTTTCCCTTTCACTACTCCCCAAGGCATGGAATATTTTCTCTAAGGAATTTATCCATTGCTCTGCTACTAAAGGATTTGTACCCTCATTAAATGTTGGTGGTTGTTGCCTCATGAAGCGGTATAACATTGATCCTCCATGTTGCAGATCAGGGTGCTCTATACGTGTATGGTTATTATTCATAGCCTGAGTGAGTTGTCCCAGTATGGTGATAAGCGGATCAGCACCAGTTGTATCATCAACTCCATTATAATTATCTTGAGTGGGAGGGAAATCCCTACATGGAGTGTGTTCATTGATACAGTTCCATTCTTTTCACTAGGGGACATTTCTAAACAATGGCATAAACTAGATTAGTTTATGAATAAAAATACATAATTCTTTACTTGTAAAAAACTTAACATAAATTGAACAGTATATGGATATAATCCATATTCATAAAAAGAAATTTTTTCTTTGAGGAATTACATACTCATAAACCATTCATAATGATTTGTAATGAAAATGAGAATTATCCTAAGCCTATGCCCCGGGAGTGTCATAACCAAGAGTGCAGCAAGGCCCGTTGTCATGAACCGGTTCCCGTTCGAGTCTAGCTGAAAGAGGTGTTTTCGGGTTTTACCCCTAAGTACATCTGTGCCATAGTCGCCTCCACCTGCTCGTATCCAGACAGAGATGTATTGCTCGGAAAACTCACAAAATCTCTATATTACCAAAATTCTAGGAATTTCTTCTATAATAATCCTCAAAGATTATATTAGGGATATGTTCTCTAATCAAACCTTATCTAAATCTAGCTTCCAAGGTTAGTACTAAACTGCCTCTGATACCAAATGTAACGCCCCGACCCCAGTTACCCAGAGTCGATGCATTATTGCGTAACATTGGAAAGATCACAAAAGATCAAGTCTCAAAAGACTGATTAGTTTAGCAGCCTTGGAAGCAATAGTTAAATTCATAAATGTTACATTGCATCATAAAGTGAATGACTACAATAACATCGTCTCTATATTCCACACCAATATCCCTTTCAGGCTATCCCTGTAGGTCAGTCATAATGTATTTCTTCACATCTTGGAAAAAATAAAACATAGAAAGGGGTGAGCTCAAATGCTCAGTAAGGATAATAATATAGCGGAAGCTTTCATTAATAAACATAAAAATTTAAGGAAATGTATAACTAAAACAAAATCCTTTTAAACATTAACTTCAACATAATATGGAAAAAGTAAAATGAGAAAATTCCATTTACTTATTCACATGGATATTCTACTGGTCGAATAATCACATGCAATATCAATAACCACTTTCACAATGTTAGAATACATAATGCCAGACTATCATAACCACGTAGCCAAGGCCTCATGCCAAGACTGCAAATAATATTTTGCCAAGGCCTCTTGCCAAGGCACTAGTTTGTCTCATTAGACCTGCCGATGCATCGTGGAGCTATAGCGGGCTCCACCCGTCACTTATTAATTCCAATACATTTCTCATATAAACAGGTTTAAACATATCATAAACCATAACATAATCGTATCACATAAAACATGCATAAAATAAACATAACAATTCCACATTTCAATCAAAATATATCAATACAACACATTGATATAATATAACATCATCAAAACCATTTTCAATACAAAAATAAATGAAAATTAAAACGTGGTTTTTTTCATTTAAAAAAAAGATATGCCTTGTAGAGGAATCTGAAACTCAAATAATGGTCACGACGGGGGAGAAGTCATTGTCACCATATATGTATGACAATAAAAACATTTTTTTGTTGTTTAGTAAAATGCTTCGTATGAAAAGATTCCTTTTGAATAAATGTAAAATTCAAAGGGGTTTATCCACTGTATAAAAGAAAGTTGTATATAAAATAAAATATGTTTCAATGAAAGAAGATTGAGATGAAGTCCCTTAAAAAGATCGTATTTTAAATAAAATAGATTCACTAGAGTTAAAAAGATCGTGTCTGACTTGATTCGATCATTCTTTAATATCCTGGATAATAAACTAGAGTTAATTTATACTTTCTTAAGAACATTTTTTGAGTTCATTATTCTTCTTATATCACTTATTACAATGTTACGAAAATTATGTAGTCATTTACGTTAATAACGGTCATTTGTCAATCTTTGGTACTTGAGTCAACAATAAACTTCTTATAATTACAAGTTGATTATGTGGTAGAACATCCATTATCTCTAGAATTATATCCATGATGTAGATATAATATATATCATATATATCCAGTATATACATTCATTCATAATATTACGTAACATTTAGATGTAAGAAAATGAATTACACCGTTCATGGAGATAGTAAGCCGTACGTACGTATGAACTCTACTTTCATTGCTATTTCGTATTTAATGGAATTAAATCATAATGATATAAAGGTATATTATAATTCTAGTATAATATCATATATAATATCATTTACTCCATCCTTTATAAATCCCACATATGTCATTAACGATTCAAATAACTTTAAGGGGGCAGTAGTCCGCACTTCCTAAAATGAAATTATCGCGTTTACCCATAATGGAAATCATAAAGGTATGACGTAAAAGAAAAATACAGAATCATAATGAAACAAAACATAATATATATCATATATAAAAATAGTTTCATCATAATGTCCACCATTATAGGTGTTAAAAGAATATTTGAAAAAACTTCATTTCATGAGGCAGAAATTCTCCAACCACAGAAACATTATGTTGTTTAACCATTATACGAAGGTGTGTGTAAGTGTAAATAAAATCCTTCTCATAAAAAAATCCTAGTATATTGAATATACTGTTTTTGTTACAAAATAATGTAATAAAAAGATTTTAAGGGGTTGGAGAAGCAAAATAAAACAAAATAACATAAGAGAAGACATTACCATAAAATCGGGTAACACTTTTTGATTTGAGAGAAAGGATTACTTGGGAAGAATTATGCCCAAAGTGAGGCTTCTAAGAGTAAGATAAGAGAGTTTAGAGAGTATTTGGATAGAGTTTTGCTGATCCAAATGGCTTGGAAGTTGTGAATAAGGTGGTAATGATGGGGGCCTTTTATAAGAGGAGAGGAGGGGCACTCTTGGAATGTCATGAAATGTTACTTTATTATATAATGATATTAGGATTGTAAAGGTCCCAAACTTATATATTTCGAGGATAAGGTTATAAGAGTTAGAAATCTACTCATCCAATACGTTTTTGACAAGTTTATGTCTTAGATTATTCATTATCTCTTCATTTTATTTAAATCGTTACTTAATGATGTAATCACTACATCATCATGGAGTCCTAAAAAATTTTAATTTATTTAATGTACAAATATTATGAAAAAATATCATGATTTAGGAAATATTTTTAGCTTTCCAATGAATATTTATAGTTGAAACTTTTTCTTATATATCTCCATGTAATAATTTTTTTGGTAAAACAACACATGTTTGTGAGAATTTTATTTTTACTTTAAATAAAAATTTATTAATGTCATTTTCTAACTCATGTGGCTCCATGGGGTCCACAAGGTGACCCATGGATTGTCTTGGTCGTCCATGACTCATCAAATAAGGGTAGGACATGTTTAAGGGTATTTTCATGTTTTTATAATATCATTTTTACCTTAAATTTCACTAATTACCTTTAATCTCGATTAATTAAACATAAAAGTTACTATTCAGCAAAAAATTATTTTAATCCCATTGGTCAAAATTTTAAATACTAATGAAAACCATGTATGTCAGATTTTTCAAAATCAAATCACAGAAGTGGTAATGTTTCATTTATATGAAAAATCAGTTTTTTAACTACCACTAAGTGGTTTCACTATTCATAAAAAAATTGATGTTTTTCAGAACAATGCCAAAATTTCACCCTAAGATATAATTGATATTCCGAATTCAAAAATGACGAATATTTTAAAAAATTCCAAAAATATAAGTTGCGTTAATTAATTTTATAATTAATTCTCGCTGTCACAACAAATAGAGTGTTTTTAAGAACAATATATATCAAAAGATTGACATTTGTTTATGTTTAATATCAATGTGAAATTAATTCTAATGACCACCATTGGATAAAATGGTAAAAATATATTCAAATTATACTTTAAAACCGCTAAATAGTATAATTTATCACTATAAATTATTTTGAATAAAAATGTTTTTTACGTATTTATCACTATTCATAAAAACTTGGAAGTTCTCAGAAAAATACCAAAAATCCAACATAGGATAATTTCGATATTACTAATCCAAAAATGAAGTCTATTTGGAAATATAAAATATAAATAATTTCAAAAACTGGATATTACTATTCATAATGGCTATTTTGATTGGTCATGGTGTGTTAGAATATTGAACTTTAATACAATAAAAGCTATTGCATTATTGAAAGAGAAGCGTATCGTGGAAGCTCGAGGTGTTACAAATTTCACCCTTAACCAACCTTTCTAATCACACCTATAAAGCCTTGAATCTTATCAAGATTATTCCCAATATCCTTCCCAAACACTACCCATCATCAATGAACTGCTGGTATTAGTAAAATTTAAAAATGAAGTTTATTAAGGTTTTTCAGAAGAATAATTTATTCAAGAGGTGAAATAATCCTTATTTCTCGTTTAAATCAATTATTTAGTATAACATATCCTTACCTACCCCATAAAAACATCATCATAAATATATTATCCCGTATATATTTTAATTTTATTTTTTTAATTGTAATATGCATTATCAAATCACTTATCATATACTTGTTGTTATAAATTTGAAAACATTATCTATGAAGTGTTGATTCACTGCCTTTGTTGACGAAATGTTTAAATTTCTCATTACCAACCTCAAAAAAAGATATAAACCAATATTTATAGTTAAATAAGACTATAATGTCTATATAATAAATTATTTATTGTTCTGGATCCAATATATAAATATATCATTATATAAATGATAAGAGTTCAAGATGGTCATCAAAAACACCCAAATAATCTAATCATTTTTAATTAATTTCTTATGTAATGAATAATTCTCACATTTAAATAAATGAAATATGAGAATATTGAAAATAATAAAGGTATATTAATACAATTTCATTCTACATTATTTATTATTTATTCCATTTGAAAAGAACATCAATAATTATACATAATTAAACCGACTGTTGAATCCAAGAAACACTCCCCGAATGAACAAATTAAACATTTCAACTCATCAAAATTGACATAAGTGAACATAAATTAAATAAAATAAATGTACAATATGTAATTATTTAATTATTTAATGGATTTAATTTTATTATTGAAGGAATTAAGTGCATGTTAAGACCACATTAGACATAAGTTAAGGTATCTCTTCAGATATTATTTTTTCATATATTTATGCTTTCTCTCAGTATTCCCCAATGTATTTATTATATTTTCATATAATACTAGACTAAAATATTTTTATATTTCAAAAAATATGTTTCTAAATCAATTGAATTATATATTATTGAAAAATACATGTTTTATAGTGATACATTCTCAATTCCTCATTATAAACAAGCCGAGTTAAAGGGAACATCCCAATTTCGTATACATTTCCATGTTCACTTCATAATTTATTTTATTCCAGCATTATTTTTATAAAAACGACCATTTCATCATGAAAAAATAATTTCATTTATTTATGTTTTTATATAAATAATTATTCAATCTTCCCGTTTAAATACTCTTTAATATATTCTTTAATTTCTCACTAAAGCGACTAAAATATAAAGATTCTTAAAAAAAATTAATTACATGATTATAATTAATCTGGATAATATATATCCTGATATATTCACATTCTCACTTATTAATTTTCAACTATTATTTAATCTATTCATTGTTTTACACAATCGAGATACACCCCTTGGTTATGCTTTATGATGTAATTATGACAACAATTTCATTCTATGTGTAACCCTTATGTTTATAAATTATGTTTGAATCTTATTATAGATCACGTATGGATCGACATGTAATAATGGGTGATCGTGGATATATATAAAATAAATTGGGCAATTTTTATTATCATGAAACGTCTTTTATGGTATTATGGAGTAAACCTAATCAGTTATACTACTTTTTCAACTTTGTGATATTTTCTTCATAGCTATCCTTCACTCATGTTTCAGTTATGTTTCATGTTGCTTCCATATTTCTATGTTTTCAGGATCATATTATTTTTTGTTCAATAAGTTCTTATTGCATATGATTTTCTATGTTCCTTGAATTTTATATATCATTCAATTCCTTATATCACATGCATTGTGTTTTATTCCTATTCTCGTTCCCTTAATGGGATTTTTATCTCATCCCTTCATATATGAATTTCCCAGGTTTTCCATTAATGATATATGAGTTAAATATAAGTTAGGATGTCATTATAGATTTTTAATATATATATTTTTATTATATCTCCATGTTTTATTTTTTATGTTCCTAATATTCTGATGAAAATAGACATTACGATCCTTAGGATTATTTAATGGATAGTTCTGCTTAAAATCATGTTATAACATGTGTAAAAGGATAGGGTAATTATTCATTAACCATAATAAAGGCAAGTAATATGTTTAAAAATTTCATAGATAATTAATTATGGATAAAAAAACTCCATAAAAAGAGTAATTAAGTATTTTCACACTACAAATTCTAGTTTCAACTTTGTAACCATTGAATCATACCTTATCCTTGCAAGAAAACTAGATTGAAGTTAAATTTTTTAATGGAGTCTGGTGTTTTGAATAAATGAAAAACTAATCCATTATATTTATTCCAATATTCAATATTTTTAGGTTCATTATGTTCTTTAGATGACGGTGTTTTTATTAAATGAAACTGTTGAGCATGATCCCTCTCTTCATCCTAATTAGGCTTTACAATAGAAGTCTAAATGAGAACATGTAATGTTACTTTTCACTAATCATTGACAATATGCTAAAAAATTTCAAGGATACCTTGATAATCTTCATGGAGTCGTGATGTTACAAAAAATTAAAAGTAAACAGCTAAATCATCAAAGATACTAAAATCATCAAAAAATAATGATAAATAATAATATCAATTCAATAAGAATTAATTCAATAATATTATATTTAGAGGAATTCATTAAAAATGAATTGAAAACATCAGAATCAAAAAGAAATTACTCAATGATAGTTTCCCAAATCACAATTTAGACTAAAAGATTTATACAATGATAATTAGATTGAACTGGCTAGAAACTACATTTTTTTTCCAAAAAATCCTACCACATGTATACCATTACATCACGAACATTAAACTTATATCAAATAATAGTAATGGACCTCCTCTAATAAAAATTCATCATTCACCATCCAATATACCCAACTACACTGATACCTAATCTGATCTTGATATATCCTAAATAGCATTCCCAATCCCCATGGGTTGGAAACTAAAACATTAGATCATAAAATACCTCAAAGGGAATGGTTTGAAAAAAATAAATACAAAATATAAAAATGAAAAAAAATCTTCATTCTATAGGAAAAAAAACCATCATGAAAAATGTTCTACTGAAAAAATAATAAACACCCCAGTGTAAAACAATTTTAAAAAATAAAATTCAAAAACACTGAGAAATAGTATCTTAATCTCATTTCAACAAGTGAACCACATGACCTATAGTAACCGTAATCAGTCAAGAATCCCAATGATAAAGAATAAATATAATCTCTATGTAGAAATATCAATTTCACTAGATATAGAATCTCAACATAAATATATTCTTATAGGAGAAGGTTGGGTGTGATTTATGATTCCAAACAGAGTCTCAAAAAGTGTTTCATTATAAGGCCCCAGCCTTAAACCTTACTTAATCTTGAGTTATTACAAGATCACACATTGAGGATCTTTTCGGGTTTAGAATTTTAGAGAATTAGATCATAAAACTTGAATTACATTCCACAAATAAACAAAGTGGTTATATAAATATAGTATTCTTCATTCCCATCAATGGAAACATATTTAAAATAAACATGGATTCTTTCTTGACACTTCCTTGACACTATCATCATATCATGTACCTTTCCCTTGACCTGTGAAAAACATTTCAAAAAAAACTTGGGATGAGCATAAAAAGCTCAGTAAGGGATATAAAAATATAGAAAGGAAACAAGGGTACATATATACATAAGAATGAGATCATACATTACCCATAAAACATAAGCACTTTAACATACCTCATCAAATCATGAATAAATCATAGAAATCATTAGACATAAAGGTAACTTGAGGCATTCATAACATTCTTACGTAGGGAGTAACCCTCTTGGTTACAATTGGAATACCCATCACAGTATATTCCCTAAATCTCTTTGGAGAAACCTTAACGTTTCACTCCTTCGCGTTACCCAATGCATTGGAGAGCTATATCGGGCTCACCCTCCCTTAGTCTATCACAAAACCACCCGTCTTCATAATAATGCCCAAGAACCTCAACATAATCGTATCACATAAAACATGCATAAAGAAAACATAACATTTCCACTTTTCAATAACAAGATATAAATACAAAACATAGATATAAAAACATTATGAAAACAACTTTCAATACCAAAATAAATGAAAAGTAAAACATGGTATTTATTTTTCTTTTATAAAAAGGTATGTCTTGTAGAGGAAGCTGAAACTCAAATAACGGTCACGACGGCGGAGAAGTCGTTGTCGCCGCATACGTACGACAAAAACATTCCCTTTTTTCGTTTAGTTAACGCTTCATATAAAAATGATTCATTTTGAATAAACCTAAAAGTCAAAGGGTTTTATACACTGTATAAAAGAAAGGTTGTGTATAAAACAAAATATGCCTCAATGAAAGGAGATTGAGACGAAGTCCCATACCTCGGGTCCGACATGACTCGGTCGTTCTTTATTCTCCTGAATAATAAAATTGAGATAATCTCTACTTAATTAAGAACTTTTTTCAAGTTCATTATTCCTTTTATACCATGTTATGAACATCATGTAATCATTTAAGTTAATAATGTTCATTTAGTCGGTATTTTGTTCTTAAGTCAAAAATAGACTTCTTACACTTACATGTTGTTAATTTGGTCAAAGGTTTGTTATATCCAGAATGATATTAATGATTTGGATAACATATATATCATATATATTCATAATATACATGTATTTATAATATTACATCACATTTAGAGGTAATAAATGAAATGCACCGTTCATGGAGACGGTAAGTCGTACATACGCATGAACGCTACTTCCATTTCTATTTCGAATTTTCTAGAATGGAATCATAATGATATAAGAGTATATTATAATTCCAGTATAATAACATATATAATATCATTAACTTTATCCTTTACACATCTAACATATGGTATTAACGAATCAAATCACTTTCAGGGGGCGGTAGTCCGCACTTCCTAAAATAAAGATATCGTGTTTACCCGTAATGGAAACAATAATGGTATGCCATAAATGAAAAATACAGAAGTTTAAGGAAATAATAAACATATTATATATCATATATAAAAATAGTGATATCATAATGGCCACCTTTGAAGGTGTTAAATGAGTATTGAACAATCATCGTTTCGGGAGGCAGAATTTCGCCATCCACGGAAACCGTATGTTCATTAACCATTTGATGTAGTTGTGTGAGATTGTAGATCGAATAAATCTTATAACAACATCCTAGTATATTGAAGATACTGGTGTTGTTTCAAAATAAGTAAATAAAAAGAGTTTAGGGGGTTGGAGAAGCAAAATAAAACAAATGAACATGAGATAATGAATTACCATTAAAAGTGTAACTCCATTTGATTTGAGCCTAAAGGCTTCCTTTGAAAGGGTTTTGCACAAAGGGAATCCTCTAGGATGAGGAGAGGGATGTGGAGAGAGTAAATGGGCAGGGGATGGCCGATCCAAAGGCTTTGGGAGTGTGGGTAATGAGGTAGAGGTGGGGCCTTTTATAAGAGGAGAGGAGGGGCACTCTTGGAATGTAATGAAATATTACTTTATTTGAAAATGAATTTCGTATTTAAATGGTCCCACATTGATATAATTCGAGGATAAGGTGATAAGGATTCGAAATCTACCCATCCAATAGGTTTTGGATATGTGTAGGTTTTATATATTACATTATCATTCCATTTTATTTAAATTGTTAAATAATGAGGTCATCACTGCATCATCATGATGTCATAAATAATTTAAGATATTTAAAGTCTAAAAATAAAAATAAAAATACAATGATGTAGGAAATATTTTTATCTTTCCAATGATTATTTATAATCAAAAATATTATCTTTATAACCCCATTTAAAAATTGTTTTTGTAAAACATATGATGTTTGTGTCATTTTTTACTTTTACATTAAATAAAAAGTTATTTATGTCATTTCCCAACCAAAGTGGCTCCATGGGGTCCCCAATTTGACCCATGGCTTGTCTTGGTCGGCCATGACACAACCAATGGGTGTAGGACATGTGTCAAGCTCATCTCATTTTATTAAAGCATTATTTTTACCTTAAACTACACTAAATACCACTAATCGCGATTAAAAACTTAATAATTTACTATTCACCAAAAAATTATTTTAATCTCATTGAACCACATTTTACATCTTAATGATAACAATGTTTGTCGGATTTTTGAAATTCAAAACACAATGATGGCAAGATTTCATTTAAACGGAAAATCAGTTTTTATAAGTACCACTTAGTGGTTTCACTATTCAACAAAAATTGAAGTTTTTCAGAAAATTACCAAAAATTCACCCTAAGAAATATTTGATATTCTGAATTCAAAAATGAAGTCTATTTTAAAAAATTCAAAACATATAAGTCACATTAATAAATTTAATAATTAATTCCCGCTGTCAGAGCAAATAGCGTGTTTCTATAAAACAATAAGTATCAAAAGATTGACAACAGTTTAAGTCTAATTTCAAAGTGAAATTGATTCCAATGACCACAATTGGATTAAATGGTAAAAATATATTCAGATTACACATTAAGACCAATTAAAAAGATAATCTAATAATATAAATAAATTAGATTAAGAAGCAGTTTTGATGTAAAATGTAGTATTTTTCACTATTCATTAAAAAATGAACATTGTCAGAAAAATACCAAAAATTCACACAAAGTAAATTTTTATGTCCCAATCATAAATAATAAGTTTATTTTGAAAAACATAGCTTATAAAATTGTCAAAAGATAGATTAAAAATGGTTTGCCATCAAAAGGCAGTAAAACAATCTTTTAAAAATATTAGTGTATTCCATGCTTAAGATTGGATTTATTTGCATTTTAAGCCTCTAAAACACTATCTAATTTATTAATGGACATATATAAAAATATCTATTATTCATTACTTACTTGGGATGTTACATCCTTCCCCCCTTTATAAAATTGCGTCCCTGCAATTTATTTACTTATCAAATAAATGGGGGTACTTATCCCTCATTGCATTTTCAGATTCCCATGTTGCCTCTTCCATCATGTCGTTTTTCCACAAAACCTTTACCTGATGAATCACCTTATTCTGTAACACTTGCTCCCTGTGGTCAAGAATCTAGACTGCTTTTTCCTCATATGATAGGTTCTCTTCCAGCTGAACTACCTCTGGACTCAAAACATAAGATGGATCTGGCATATACTTTCTCAACATCGAAACGTGAAAAACATTGTGTACCTGAGATAAACTCGGTGGTAATGCCACCAGGTATGCAACTGATCCAAATCTCTACAGAATTTCATATGGTCCAATGAACCTTGGACTCATCTTTCCTTTCTTACCAAATCTCATCACACTTTTCCAAGGAGAAACCCTGAGAAAAACATGATCACCTACCTCAAAAGAGAGATCCTTCCTCCTATTGTCTGCATAACTCTTCTGCCTGCCAAACCAAGGAAGCTACGAATCTCATTTACATTTGTGGGTCTTGGCCAGTCTTCCACAACTTTTGTTTTTGCGGGATCAAAAGTTATCCCATATTTAGAAAAAATGTGACCAAGGAAAGAAATTTGTTGCAACCAAAACTCACACTTGCTGAATTTTCCATACAGGTTCTTTTCATTAAGGTTTGCAAAATAACCATTAAATGTCTTTAATGCTCCTCTTTACTTTTAGAAAACACCAAAATATCATCAATAAAAACAACCAACATTTTTCACCTGAGTCAACTGAGCCATCACTGCAACAAACTGTTTAGTTCTGATTCTGACCATCTCGGGATACTGATTTGAAAGGTCATTTCCCTCTGTATGCCTTCCCAGAAATGTTGTTCTGTTTCCACTATGAAAAACCATTCTTAACACAGAAATATCTTAGGTGAAGCAACATGGTAATTTGTAAATGCTATATCATTTCAATCATATTATAATTTAACACTTTTCTAACTCCTAAAGTTGTCTAAACTGACCTCTGATACCAACTATAAGGCCCCAGCCTTAAACCTTACTTAATCTTGAGTTATTACAAGATTACACATTGAGGATCTTTTCAGGTTTAGAGTTTTAAATAATTAGATCATAAAACTTGCATTACATTCCACATATAAACAAAGTGGTTACATTAAGATAGTATTCTTCATTCCCGTCAATGGAAAAATATTTAAAATAAACATGGATTCTTTCTTGACACTTCCTTGACACTATCATCATATCATGTACCTTTCCCTTGACCTGTGAAAAACATTTCAAAAAAAACATGGGATGAGCATAAAAAGCTCAGTAAGGGATATAAAAATATGGAAAGGAAACATGGATACATATATACATAATAATGAGATCATACTTTAACCATAAAACATAAGCACTTAAACATACCTCATCAAATCATGAATAAATTATATAAATCATAAGTCATAAAGGTAACTTGAGGCATTCATAACATTCTTACGTATGGAGTAACCCTCTTGGTTATGTTTGGAATATCCATCACAGTATATTCCCTAAATCTCTTCGGAGAAACCTTAATGTTTCACTCCTTCATGTTACCCAATGCATTGGATAGCTATATTGGGCTCACCCTCCCTTAGTCTATCACGGAACCACCCGTCTTCATAATAATGCCCAAGAACCTCAACATAATCGTAACACATAAAACATGCATAAAGGAAACATAACATTTCCACCTTTCAATCACAAGATATCAATACAACACATTGATATAAAAACATTATGAAAACAATTTTCAATACCAAAATAAAAGAAAAGTAAAACATGGTATTTATTTTTCTTTTAAAAAAAGGTATGGCTTGTTGAGGAAACTGAAACTCAAATAACGGTCACGACGGTGGAGAAGTCGTTGTCACTGAATACGTACGACAAAAACATTCCCTTTTGTCATTTAGTAAACGCTTCGTATAAAAAAGATCTATTTTGAATAAACGTAAAAGTCAAAGGGTTTTATACACCGTATAAAAGAAAGGTTGTGTATAAAACAAAATATGCCTCAATGAAAAGAGATTGAGACGATGTCCCATACCTCGGGTCTGACTTGACTCGGTCGTTCTTTAATCTCATGAATAATAAACTTGAGTTAATATCTAATTTCTTAAGAACCTTTTTCATGTTCATTATTCCTTTTATACCATGTTATAAACATCATGTAATCATTTATGTTAATAATGTTCATTTTGTCGGTATTTGGTTGTTAAGTCAAAAATAGACTTCTTACACTTACATGTAGTTAATTCGGCCAATGGTTCGTTATATCCAGAATGATATTATTGATTTGGATAACATATATATCATATATATTCAGAATATATATGTATTTATAATATTACATCACATTTAGAGGTAAGAAATGAAATGCACCATTCATGGAGACGGTAAACCGTACGTACGCATGAACGCTACTTCCATTTCTATTTCGTATTTTCTGGAATGGAACCATAATGATATAAGAGTATATTATAATTCCAGTAAATAACATATATAATATCATTAACTTTATCCTTTACACATCCCACATATGGTATTAACGAATCAAATCACATTCAGGGGGCGGTAGTCCGCACTTCCTAAAATGAAGATATCATGTTTACCCATAATGGAAACAATAATGTTATGCCATAAATGAAAAATACATAATCTTAAGGAAAGAATAAACATATTATATATCATATATAAAAATAGTGACATCATAATGGCCAGCTATGAAGGTGTTAAATGAGTATTGAACAATCATCGTTTCGGGAGGCAGAATTTCGCCATCCACGGAAACCGTATGTTCTTTAACCATTTGATGTAGTTTTGTGAGCGTGTTGCTCGAATAAATCATATAAAAACATCCTAGTATATTGAAGATACTGGTTTTGTTACAAAAGTAGTAAATTAAAATAGCTTAGGGGGTTGGAGAAGCAAAATAAAACAAATGAACATGAGATAATGAATTACCTTTAAAAGTGTAACTCCTTTTGATTTGAGCCTAAAGGCTTCCTTTGAAAGGATTCTGCCCAAAGAGAATCATCTAGGATGAGTAGAGGGATGTGGAGATAGTAAATGGGCAGGGGATGTCCGAGCCAAAGGCTTTGGGAGTGTGGGTAATGAGGTAGAGGTGTGGGGCCTTTTATAAGAGGAGAGGAGAGGCACTCTTGGAAAGTAAAAAAATTTTACTTTCTTTGAAAATTAATTTCGGATTTAAATGGTCCCACATTGATATAATTCTAGGATAAGGTGATAAGGGTTCGAAATCTACCCATACAATAGGATTTGTACTTGTGTAGGTTTTAGATATTACATTATCTTTCCATTTTATTTAAATTGTTAAATAATGAGGTCATCGCTGCATCATCATGATGTCATAAATAATTTAATTTATTTAAAGTCAAAAAATTATAAACAAAATACTATGATGTAGGAAATCCTTATAGATTTCCAATGACTACTTATAATCAAAAATCAGATTTTTATAACCCCATGTAAATTTTTTTTTTCGTAAAACATATGATGTTTGTGTCATTTTTACTTTTACATTAAATAAAAAGTTATTTATGTCACTTCCCAAACAAAGTGGCTCCATGGGGTCCCCAAGTTGACCCATGGCATTTCTTGGTCGGACATGACACAAACAATTATGGTAGGACATGTGTCAAGCCCATCTCGTTTTAGTAAAGCATTATTTTTACCTTAAACTACACTAATTACCACTAATCGCGATTAAAAACATAATTAGTTAATATTCACCAAAAAATTATTTTAATCTCATTGAACCACATTTTACTTATTAATGAAAACCATGCATGTAATATTTTTGAAATTCAAAACACAATGATGGCATGATTTCATTTAAACAGAAAATCAGTTTTTATAAGTACCAGTTAGTGGGTTCACTATTCATCAAAAATTGATGTTTTTCAGAAAATTACCAAAAATTCACCCTAAGCTATATTTGATATTCTGAATTCAAAAATGAAGTCTATTTTACAAAATTAAAATCATATAAGTCACATTAATTAATTTAATAATTAATTCCCGCTGTCAGAAGAAATAGCGTGTTTTTATAAAACAATAGGTATCAAAAGACTGACACCAGTTTAAGTCTAATTTCAAAGTGAAATTGATTCCAATGACCACAATTGGATTAAATGATAAAAATATATTCTTATTACACATTAAAACCAATTCAAAGGATAATATAATCATATAAATAAATTATATTAAGAAGCAGTTTTGATGTAAAATGTAGTATTTTTCACTATTCATTAAAAAATGAACATTGTCAGAAATATACCAAAAATTCACACAAAGTAAATTTTGATTTCCCAATCATAAAGAATAAGTTTATTTTAAAAAACATAGCTTATAAAATTGTCAAAAGATAGATTCATAAATGGTTTTCCATCAAAAGGCAGTAAAACAATCTTTTAAAAATATTAGTGTATTCCATGCTTAAGATTGGATTTATTTGCATTTTAAGCCTCTAAACACTATCTAATTCTTTAATAGACATATATAAAAATATATATTATTTTTTACTTACATGGGATGTTACATTCATAATTCATCTTTATCAAAAAAATAAATAAATTTATTACATTAAAATTAAAAAATACTATAATTTTATTTACATATTTTAAATACAAAACATTATTTCTAATAAAGAGATGAAATATATTTTAGAACATGGTTAAAAAAAATTTTATATAATTTTTAATATAATACATTTTTTGTGAATAAAAAAATTCAATAAATAGTTTCATGTATTATCATGTTTGGTTAAGAGAAACACCATGGTTATAATCTTCATGTTACTATTATTTATGGGTATATGATCCTCAATATCTCAATAATAAAGCATAAATCATGTATACGTTCACTAATCCCTAAGAAATAATCCATTAGAATAATTATTCCACACCCAATCAAGGGGCCTATTATTTAGAATATTTTTGATTATTTTTTTATTGTGTTCCCATCTACATTTGATTTCTATGGATTCATTGCTTAAACCAACTTTTCATAATGTACTAATAACTACCCATGAAAAAAATATGCTTCAGTCATCCAATAACTCAATCATGGGATAATCAATTATGTTGAATCAATTAATAATTCAAACTTCATATACACAATTTAATGATAATTATTCCTTTTTTTGATCAAAAAATTATGAATTTCTAAAAAAAATTATGTTTGAAAATAATATTTCATTTAGTTCAAATTTTTTTTAAATGACTACATTTATATAATTTCACATTTCAAACCACACATTTTCTCAAAAACATCTGAAATTTTTAATTTCCATTAAACGTGAATTTTTTTCATAGTTTCAATTCCCTATTGAAATCCATCATTAAATCATGAGGAATAGAGGATTAATAAATAAATTAAAAATATTTAAATTCAATGAAGAATATTGAAGATTCTATTATAGTGTAACGCCTTATAGAACCTCATTACATTAATTATGAGATAATAACTATAGACACAATGGGACATAGTAATAAATAATGAATGTGAAGGAGATGAAGGAATAAAACCTAGAAACAAAATAAATCCAATGATCGATTAGATAGATCCATAAAATGATGATTCATTAATGTTTATGAAATATTTTAATGGTGATCAGAGGAAAAAAATGAGAGGATATCGAAATACTGAAATTATATAGAATGAAATGATTATTCTTTCAATATATAGTGAGATGATGTTGGGGGTGATGTATTCCCATCCTGAGAGCCTCTAAGGACCAAATAATCATATTTTATTAAAGATATAGGTTATTATGCGATACACTGGTGGTATCATGATTCATAATTAAAAGTTCATTTGATTTAAAACAAACACACTGCCTTTTCATGTTTGGGACACACACTTTTTAGTTCTTATTCCATTATACTAGGATTTTCAATGGGGTGCACAATTTTTCCATGTTATTATTTTAATCATGCACGAACCATGAAAACCATCATTATCCAAAGGGTTCACTATCTGGATGAGTGGCCACATGGTTCAAAAAAACCATGACCCCCCTTCCATTAAACCAATATATGTCACATGGTTAGTAGGGACATAATACATGGTTCTTCCTAACATTGAAAAAACAATTCATAAACCCAAAAAAATGTCATTAAAAATTCATCACAAACTCCAAATTAAAAGACCCAAAATAAAGAAATAAATAAAAGGGGTTCAATATACATGAAATTAATTAATTAGATCCCATATCCAGGTATAAATGACTTTCTCCCTTTTTGTGTATACATCCTCTTCCATTTAAGGTGTAAATGATGTATGTTAAAGTAAAAAAATGTGTAAAATGATGTGGGAAATATTTTTGGTGGTGAACCGAAATATTGGAGGTCAATTGATATAAATGAGGATGTTGTGGTATATAGATTAGATGTGCTGTCTTCTTCTATTTGGGAATAGGTGATGCGATTAATCTATACTAATTGGTGGGTGGTAAATACTCAATAAAAATATATTTATCACATCATTAGGGGGATATTATTGTGGATGTCACGACCCGCCCTCGGGGCCCGTGCCGTGACTACCCCAAGCCCGCCTTCCATAGGCCAGGGGCTGGCGACTAGCACCAAGGCGAAAATCCCAACAAAAAGGGAAGGCATTGCCTTTGAAAAGTAAACAAGCACCACAGAGTAAGCAAGCGGAAAAGTAAACACTAAGTAAAAACTGTACAAGCTGTTCTGAAAGTAAAAGGGGCCGAAAATACAAGCCCAACTGTAAAGTACAACTGAAAGGGGAAAACAGCAACTGAAAGGGAAAACTGCAGCACCGAGCCTTCCTCTGGAAGTCCCACCTGAAGGGTGGGTACAGATAGCCTCCACTGCTCCTCGGGTCCACCTAACCGCTCCGAGTACGTCCCGCCTAGTGGTCCACCTCCAGGTACTGTCCTGCTCCGCACGCCTCCTCCATGATCAGCGTTGTCCGTCGTCTGCATCCAACACCACGAAGTGCGGGCATAGCTCGTGCAGGGGTGAGTATAAGCTACTCAGTAGGGACCCCGAGACCCCCGAAGGACTCTCGAAATCCACAAAGGATAATCCACAAAGGAAAGATACAATCACGAAGTAACATCTGGCACGGCTTAGGTATATTCCCATACATATACCTAAGTCATCAATTCCCCGATCGGCTCCAACGTCCGAGCCCTAGCACAACCCAGTCCACACAGGAAAGAAAAACGCATAACCACGCAGGATAGAACAACATAATCCACAAAGGAGAGTAAACAGTAAATCCACACAGGATAGCTCAACACAATCCACAAAGGAGAGAAACACAAGATTAATCTCACACAAGTATACTTCTTCAGATGACGATAAAGATGATCACTGAATCATCTAAATCGTCGGACCCACGAAGGATCGATAGGTACTAACCCCGCAGTGACCCACACAGGATCGGACCCACACAGGATCGGGCCCAAACAGGACCGGGCCCATGCAGGACCTGTAGGCGCTGGCTCACACAGAACTGCTGAGCGCTGACCCACGCAGGATCGGACCCACACAGGATCGGGCCCACACAGGACCGGGCCCACGCAGGACCTGTAGCACTGATCAACGTAGGATCGCTGAGTGCAGTAGTCGTCGGAGTCCACGGAGGATCTCTGCACAGTCGTCGCCGCAATCCACTGAGGATCTCTGCATGGTCGTTGCTGTCGAAGTAGCAGTCGCAGCCAGCCTAGGGTTCTCGCACACAACAAGCCCGTTTGGGAGGGTCCGCTCCACGAGCCGAGAGGCTGATACATCAACTGTCACGAAGTCCGAAGTTGATGTATCCAAAAGTTCTGTATCGTCAACAGGAACTCAACGTCGCAGACGGCGCGTCAATCGGACGCCCGGTCTGAGAGATATTGGCATTTTCGTCCCAGGGGCCCGGTTGGTTTTTAAGGCAAAACCAACCCGACCGCACTCCACCTGCGTCCAAACCTCGGGCGGAGTATGCCAAAAGATCCGTCTCACTTAGAGGAATTCAACAAAGCTAGCGGCACGTCAATCGGACGTCCGTAGCTCAAGATATGAGCGTTTCCGCTCCAAGGGCCCGGTTGGTCTCGTGTACGAACCAAACCGGTCGAACTCAACGTATTCCGAAACATTGTGTGCGATATACCGAAATGACCGTCTCGATCCAAGGATCCCGTTGCCGCTGAAGGCGAGTCGTTTGGAGGCACGAAGCTCATGTTACGGGCGTTTGAACGAAAACGTCCGAAGAAGGGGGGTACGGGCCCGGGCCGACACGGCCCTACCCCCCTGGGTCGGCCCGAACCAGGTCGACCCGGCCCGGGTCCGACCCGGTTCGCCCGGCCCGGCCCACCCAGGGCCGGTCCGGCTCGGCCGGCTCGGCTCAGCCGAGCGGCGCGGGTGGAAGCCGCGGGCGCAGCCCCGCGGTTGAGAGAGAACCGCGGCCCGCGTGCGGGCCGCGCTGGTGAACCGCGGACGCGGCTGAGCCGCGTCCCGCCTGGGCGAACCGGACCCGCGCGGCCGCAGGTCCGTTGGCCGCCGCCGCCGCGGCTGAAGCCGCGGCGGCCTCGTCCGGCGGCGCGTCGAGGCGCCCCCGCCTCCGGCTGCCGGCATCGCTCCGGTGTCCCGTGTTCCTTCCCGTTTGCGCCGTTGCTACTCCCAGGATCCGTTCTTTACTGTGGGAGCGCCAAACATCCGCTGCAGCACGTTCCATCATCGTCCGTCAAATCCACACAAAACGAAGAATGGTGGAGGGTCGTCGGCCCGTGTTCGTTTGGCCCGCACCCTCCGCGTTAGAGATAAACAACCAGGAGAAAAATTTATTCCACACAGGAAACAACAATTTTTAATAAGATTAGAAATTGTTCACAAAATGGTTCTTTAATTTCTTTAAAGAAATATTGACGGGAAGGAAAAAAAATGAAAAAGGGGTAATTCTCATAATATAAAATCCCTACCTCGTCGACCGTCGTGCGCGGGCGTTCTTCGCGGAAAAGATCATCGCGGAAGAGAGGGATCGCCGCATCGTCGCGGGGAGGCGTCACGTCGTCGCGGAATCCGGCGTTGAGTCAGCGAGCTCAACGAACCAAGAACAACAGATTTAAATTATTAATATTTAAATCTGTGTTTCGTTTAAAACCAAAAGAAAAGAACTTTTGAGAGGAAATCCGAAATCACTCACCTCAAATGGTCGGTGATCGGAGATCGGAGCGTGGAAGAACGTCACAGACGGAAGCGTCGTCGATTTCCGGGTTCGGCGTTCTTCGCGTTCTTCGCGTTCTTCGTGTTCTTCGTGAGGGAGAAGAAGCAAGAATCCTCTCAAACCTTCTCCAGAGATTTTGGGTTGGTCTTATTTTATTAATATGCCAACACACGAAAACAGGTTTAAGAAACGATTGAATTAATTCGTTTAATTAATTCAACAAAAGAAACAGGCCATTTAATTCACGAAAGAAACAGCCCATTTAATTAACGAAAGAAACAGCCCATTTAATTCATGAAATAAACCGCCCAATTATATGGTCTGTTAAGAATTTAGAAAATGCGTTAGTTGACTTTCATTAAGACGGGTTTTCACGGGTGCGTTTCTTAGCGGAAAGAAACGGCGGGGCTCGTGCGGGCCCCACCTCACAAATATCCTACCAAGGGGGTAGGATATTTCTGGATAGCATCCTATCCAGTTCAACACAGTTCAAGCTGCCTTTAAGTGGCTTCAAGTGGCTTCCAAGTGGCTTAAGTGAAAAAAAATAAAGTTGTCGCAAAATTATTTTATTTTTTAACATTAAGCCCGAAAATTAAAAACCACACCCGAGCAAACGCAACTCCGGAAGAGGCGTTTCTAAGCGAATACCAGCGCTGCGATTTCATCGGTGCCCTCAGAATTCGATTCCGGGCACCGATTCTAAAGTTAGAAAAACCCGCTCGTCCGTTCACTGAACGTACCCGAGCCAAACTTCGGAAAATGATTCCGGGCACACCGGGCCTCGGAATCAGGTGCCGTCAGAAACTGCGCTCTTGTAAAAATCCAATGAAAATTAAGAACAAAATTTCCTTGAAATTTACAGGTCTTTACATTACTCCCACCTCAGGACTTTACGTCCTCGTAAATATACATCAAAAACTAGGGAAACAAATGTGGGTACTGAGCACGCATCTGAGCCTCCCGCTCCCAAGTGCTCACCTGGAGGTTCCCATGCTGCCATCTGATGCGCACAAGAGGAATCGATCGCCCACGTAGAACCCGCTCCTATCGATCCTCTATCTCCACTGTGACCTCTGCAAAAGTTGCTCCATCATCCACGTCTAGCTCCTCATAGTCAATGATGTGTGTCGGGTCGTGCACATATCTCCTCAGCTGGGATACGTGGAAGACGTCGTGCACCCGGTGCAACTGAGGTGGCAGAGCCCGACGATAAGCCACCTCTCCAACCCTACTGAGGACCTGGAAGGGTCTGATGAAGCATGGAGACAACTTGCCGCCTCGGCCAAATCTCCTCAAACCACGTCGAGGTGAGACCCGCAAGAAGACATGGCCGCCATACTCGAACTCTAGTGGCCTCCGCCCCCTGTCATCATATGACTTCTACCGGCTCTGCGCTGTTCTCATCCGTTCCTGGATGACCTGGACCTTCTTTGTCGTGGCCCGGACCATCTCTGGCCCCACAAGTGCTGACTCTCCAGGGTCTGTCCAGCACAAAGGAGATCTGCAAGGCCTGCCGTACAGCGCCTCGTAGGGTGCCATCCCGATGGTGGAGTAGTAGCTGTTGTTGTACGCAAACTCTACCAAGGGTAGGTGGTCCTCCCAGCTGCGACCAAACTCGAGGACACATGCACGGAGCATGTCCTCGAGAGTCTGAATAGTCCTCTCCGTCTGACCATCCGTCTGAGGGTGAAAGGCGGTGCTCAGACGTAGTCGTGTCCCGAATGCCTCCTGCAACCCCTTCCAAAGCCGGGAAGTAAAACGATCGTCCCGATCGGAGACGATAGTCGATGGCACACCGTGAAGTCGTATAATCTCCTGAACATAGAGACGCCCCAAGCTCTCCACTGAGCCCTGCTCTCGGATGGGTAAGAAGTGTGCCGACATGGTGAGTCAGTCAACAATCACCCAAATGGAATCGTGACCTCTGGAAGTGCGTGGAAGTCCAGTCACGAAGTCCATAGATATCCCGTCCCACTTCCACTCCGGGACCTCCAAGGGCTGTACCAAACCTGCCGGTACCTGATGCTCTGCCTTCACCTACTGGCAGGTGAGGCACCGTGAAACGAACTCTGCCAAAGCCTTCTTCATGCCTGGCCACCAGTGCTGTCGCCTAAGATCCTGGTACATCTTCGCCATTCCAGGAGGTACCGCCAAAGGAGAAGTGTGAAACTCTCTCAGCACCTCCTCTCGTAAAGCGACTGGTACCAAGGTACGACCTCTGAAAAGGACATCGTGCTCTGCTCCAAGGGAGAAACCATCAGGTGCCTGTCCCGAGGATATCTGTGCACGCCGTGTCTCACAGTCAACGTCCCCATGCTGTGCCTCTCTGACCCGCTGAAGAAGTGGAGGAGAGATTGTGAGAGACTGAAGGAAGACTGCTCTGTCTCTATCCATGAAGGATATCTGCAAAGCGGCTAGCTGCTCTGTCGCCTCCTCAAGTAGCTGGATGCCCGTCCTCCTGCTGAGGGAATCAGCCACCACGTTCCCCTTCCTAGGAGTATAGACTATCTCAAAGTCATAGTCCTAGAGGAACTCGAGCCATCGCCGCTGTCTCAGGTTCAGGTCCTTCTGAGAGAAGATGTACCTGAGACTCTGGTGGTCAGAAAAGACTGTGAAGCGCTCTCCCATCAGATAGTGTCGCCATGTCTTCAGGGAAAAGACTACTGCTGCCAACTCCAAGTCATGGGTAGCGTAGTTCTGCTCATGAGGCCTCAACTGACGTGATCCGTATGCAATCACGGCCCGCTCCTGCATCAGGACACACCCGAGTCCGGTCCCTGATGCATCGCAGTAGACTACGTATCCAACTCCCTCATCAGGCAAACTCAAGATATGTGCGCTGGTCAACCTCTGCCTCAGCTCCTGGAAGCTCTGCTGACATCTGTCTGACCAGATCAAGGGTTTCCCCTTCTTCATCAACGCTGAGAGTGGGGCCGCAACTCTGGAGAAGTCCGGAACAAATCTTCGATAGTATCCGGCTAGGCCCAAGAAACTCCTCACCTCTGTCACGCTCTTGGGTGGCTCCCAAGCTAGCACTGCCTCGATCTTCGCGGGATCCACTGCAACTCCCGCCTCAGAAATGACGTGCCCCAAGAAGTGGACCTCACGTAACCATAACTGACACTTAGATAGCTTGCCATAAAGCTGGTGCTATCGGAGTGTGTCTAGTACAACACGCAGGTGGTAGGCGTGCTCCTCCTCCATCGTCGAGTACACCAAAATGTCGTCGATGAAGACCCTGAAAAATCGATCGAGGTATGGCTGGAAGATCCTGTTCATGAGGATCATGAACACTCCTAGAGCGTTGGTCACGCCGAAAGGCATAACCAAGAACTCTTATTGGCCATATCGACACCTGAAGGCCGTCTTCTGCACATCTTTGTCTCGAACTCTAAGCCGATGATAGCCTGACCTGAGGTCGATCTTCGAGAACCACCGTGCTCCCTTGAGCTGGTCGAAGAGGTCATCAATCCTGGGTAGCAGATACTTGTTCCCCACTGTCACCTGATTCAGGCGACGATAATTGACACACAGTCGCAAGCTCCCGTTCACCTTCTTGGCGAACAAAATCGGGGAAGCCCAGGGCGAAACACTGGGTCGGATGAACCCCTTGCCATGCAAGTCCTCCAACTGTACCCGCAGCTCTCGAAGCTCAGCGGGGGCCATCCGATACGCTGGAGTGGATATCGGGGCTGTCCCGGGGTACAAGTCAATATAAAAGTCTACCTCTCTGCGAGGAGGTAGTCCTGGAACGTCGTCGGGAAAGACGTCCGCGTACTGATCCACCACTGCAGGAAAACTGGGACTCCGTACGTCAACTGCTCCCAGGATGAGGCTAGCCAACTGATGGGTGATGGGTTGAACACTACTCTGCGTGAGTCCATCCTGTGCTGCTAAGGCTCCCTTCTCGCCAGTGAAGGTGAACCTTATCCCGTCGGTGCGCACACATCGCACCTTGCGCCTAATGTAGTCAATCTGAGCATGGACCGTAGATAACCAATCCATTCCCAAGATGACGTCGTAAGGCCTCGACGCCGCTACAAGAAGATCCCAGCCGAAGCTCTCGCCTCCTAGAGTAAGCTCACACTGCCGGCACCAGTGCGTAATCGTCGAGTCTGCTCCCGTAGGAGTCGCTAGCCGTAAGGATCGAGCCAACGGCTCCGTCGGAATCTCCGAGCTCCGAACAAGGGCAGTGGCTATGAAAGAGTGACTCGCTCCTGTGTCTATCAGAACTGCAGCAAGGGTGGAATAGACACAGATCGTACCTCGAATCATCTCTGGCGCACCGTGGTCGTAGGCCTCCGCTACCTGGAGCTGAGCCTGTCTCTGCCCGCCAGCTCCCTGTGGTCGGGGCGGGCCTCCTGGTGGTGGTGGTGGCAGAGTCTCAAAGCGTCGTCCACCACCTGCTGCTCAGCCAGCTCCTCTGCCTCGTCCGCCTCCTCCCCGCGGACCGCCACGGTCGACCCTCTGCCTCTACCTGGGTGGTCCCTCCACCGTCTGCTGACCCTCGGTACGACGGGTCGGGCAGTCACGAGCCATGTGGCCCTGCCCGCCGCACTCGTAGCACTGCCTGCCTCTCGGAAGACTGGCTACGGGCTGGGTGCCCTGCACTACTGAGCCAGTGTCCCGAGGTCGCCTGCCGGAAGGTCTGGTCCGCCTGGAACCCTGAGTCATCCTCCGGCTACCAGCTGCCGAGGACTCCGCTATCTGCCACCCTGCGGTAGGTCTCACTGTGGACTCAGCCATGAAGCTCTCGATCAGGAGGGCTCGCTCCGTACTCCTGCCTGGGTCGGGATGCTGAGGGAGATCAGCGATGCCCTGATCTCGTGTCTCAATCCCTTCTCGATGGTACGGGCCCGGAAGAAGGGGTCCCATAACATGTCTGTCGAGTAGCGAGATAGGTCGGTGAACCTCGCCGCGTACTGAGCGACTGTCAAGCTGCCCTGCCGCAACTGAAGAAGCTCTTGGATGCGCACCGCACGGAGGGTGTCCGGGACGAACTCTGAGCGGAAGAGGCTCTCGAAGACCATCCAGATGAGGGTGGCCTCATTGTGTACCTGGTGCATCAGGCTCCACCAGCGTCCGGCTGCTGCATGCAGTAGGGTCGCCGTGAGGATCACCATGAGGTCTGCTGGTGTCCTCACTAGCCTGAAAACTCGGACGGCCGCCTCCAGCCAGTCCTCGGCTACCTGGGGGTACGACTACCCACGGAACCTGGGTGGTCGCTGGCGCTGGAACTCGTGCAGAGCTCCGAGGCGTCGTGCGTCGTCAGCTGCCAGTGCTGGAAGCATCGGTGTCTCGGTGGGTAAAGGTACCGCCGGTGCCTCTGCTGTCAACGGGCCCTATACCGAGGCCTCGTCGCTCGACGGGCTATCGTCGCGCACTATTCTAGGAACCCTAGCTGGCTGCTGTCGTCGTGCCATCCTGAAAAGGAAACAATTATGCCACGGTCAGAACAGTATACCTGGGGAGCTGACACAAGTAATCACAAAGAAAACTTGAAACACACATGCAATCAATGTTTTCGTGCATTAAGTCGGAAATCAGAAGTCAGGGTCCTGGTTTATGGATACGTCGGCCGCCCACCAACACTAGACTCCCTGGACTGATAACCACACTCAATACGCTAAACACTATTGCTTCACATAGAAGAAAGATCAGAGTCTGCGGTAGAACCGACCACCTTTGATTCCAATTTGTCACGACCCGCCCTCGGGGCCCGTGTCGTGACTACCCCAAGCCCGCCTTCCATAGGCCAGGGGCTGGCGACTAGCACCAAGGAGAAAATCCCAACAAAAAGGGAAGGCATTGCCTTTGAAAAGTAAACAAGCACCACAGAGTAAGCAAGCGGAAAAGTAAACACTAAGTAAAAACTGTACAAGCTGTGCTGAAAGTAAAAGGGGCCGGAAATACAAGCCCAACTGTAAAGTAAAACTGAAAGGGGAAAAACAGCAACTGAAAGGGAAAACTGCAGCGCCGAGCCGTCCTCTAGAAGTCCCACCTGAAAGGTGGGTACAGATAGCCTCCACTGCTCCTTGGGTCCACCTAACCGCTCCGAGTACGTCCCGCCCAGTGGTCCACCTCCAGGTACTGTCCTGCTCCGCACGCCTCCTCCATGATCAGCGTTGTCCGTCGTCTGCAACCAACACCACGAAGTGCGGGCATAGCCCGTGCAGGGGTGAGTATAAGCTACTCAGTAGGGACCCCGAAACCCCCGAAGGTCTCCCGAAATCCACAAAGGATAATCCAAAAAGGAAAGATACAATCACGAAGTAATATATGACACGACTTAGGTATATGCCCATACATATACCTAAGTCATCAATTCCCCGATCGGCTCCAACGTCCGAGCCCTAGCACAACCCAGTCCACACAGGAAAGCAAAACGCATACCCACGCAGGATAGAACAACACAATCCACAAAGGAGAGTAAACAGTAAATCCACACAGGATAGCTCAACACAATCCACAATGGAGAGAAACACAAGATTCAGCTCACACAGGTATACTTCTTCGGATGACGATAAAGATGATCACTGAATCATCTAAATCGTCGGACCCCCGAAGGATCGATAGGTACTAACCCCGCAGTGACCCACACAGGATCTGACCCACACAGGATCGGGCCCACACAGGACCGGGCCCACACATGACCTGTAGCACTGATCCACGTAGGATCGCTGAGTGTAGTAGTCGTCGGAGTCCACGGAGGATCTCTGCACAGTCGTCGCCGCAATCCACTGAGGATCTCTGCACGGTTGTCGTCGGAGTCCACAGAGGATCTCTGCACAGTCGTCGCCGCAGTCCACTGAGGATCTCTGCACGGTCGTCGCTGTCGAAGTAGCAGTCGCAGCCAGCCTAGGGTTCCCGCACACAGCAAGCCCATTCGGGAGGGTCCGCTCAACGAGCCGAGAGGCTGATACATCAACTGTCACGAAGTCCGAAGTTGATGTATCCAAAAGTTCCGTATCGTCAACAGGAACTCAACGTCGCAGACGGCGCGTCAATCAGACGCCCGGTCTGAGAGATATTGGCATTTTCGTCCGAGGGGCCCGGTTGGTTTTTAAGGAAAAACCAACCCGACCGCACTCCACCTACGTCCAAACCTCGGGAGGAGTATACCAAAAGATCCGTCTCACTTAGAGGAATTCAACAAAGCTGACGGCACGCCAATCGGACGTCCGTAGCTCAAGATATGAGCGTTTCCGCTCCGAGGGCCCGGTTGGTCTCGTGTACGAACCAACCTGGCCGAACTCAAAGTATTCTGAAACCTTGAGTGTGATATACCGAAACGACCGTCTCGATCCAAGTATCGCGTTGCCGCTAACAGCGAGTCGTTTGGAGGCACGAACCTCAAGTTACGGGCGTTTGAACGAAAACGTCTGAAGAAGGGGGGTACGGGCCCGGGCCGACCCGACCTGGGTCCGACCCGGTTGGCCCGGCCCGGCTCGGCCGGCTCGGCTCGGCCGGGCGGCGCGGGTGGAAGCCGTGGGCGCAGCCCCGCGGTCGAGAGAGAACCGCGGCCCGCGTGCGGGCCGCGCTGGTGAACCGCGGACGCGGCTGAGCCGCCTCCCGCCTGGGCGAACCGGACCGGCGAGGCCGCGGGTCCGTTGGCCGCCGGCGTCGCTCCGGTGGCCCGTTTTCCCTCCCGTCTGCGCTGTTGCTCCTCCCGGGATCCGTTCTTTACTGCGGGATCGCCAAAAATCCGCTGCGGCACGTTCCGTCGTCGTCCGTCAAATCCGCACAAAACGAAGAACGGCGGAGGGTCGTTGGGCCGTGTTCGTTTGGCCCGCACCATCCGCGTTAGAGATAAACAACCGGGAGAAAAATTTATTCCACACAGGAAACAACAATTTTTAATAAGATTGGAAATTGTTCACAAAATGGTTCTTTAATTTCTTTAAAGAAATATTGACGGGAAGAAAAAAAAATTAAAAAAGGGTAATTCTCATAATATAAAATCCCTACCTCGTCGATCGTCGCGCGCGGGCATTCTTCGCGGAAAAGATCGTCGCGGAAGAGAGGGATCGTCGCGTCGTCGCGGGGAGGCGTCGCGTCGTCGCGGAATCCGGCGTTGAGTCTGCGAGCTCAACGAACCAAGAACAATAGATTTAAATTATTAATATTTAAATTTGTGTTTCGTTTAAAACCAAAAGAAAAGAACTTTTGAGAGGAAATCCGAAATCACTCACCTCAAACGGTTGGTGATCGGAGATCGGAGCGTGGAAGAACGTCACGGACGGAAGCGTCTTCGATTTCTGGGTTCGGCGTTCTTCACGTTCTTCGCGTTCTTCGTGTTCTTCGTGAGGGAGAAGAAGCAAGAATCCTCTCAAACCTTATCCAAAGATTTTGGGTTGGTCTTATTTTATTAATATGCCAACACACGAAAACAGGTATAAGAAACGATTGAATTAATTCATTTAATTAATTCAACGAAAGAAACATGACATTTAATTCATGAAAGAAACAGCCCATTTAATTCACGAAAGAAACAGCCCATTTAATTCACGAAATAAACCGCCCAATTAAATGGTCTATTATGAATTTAGAAAACGCGTCAGTTGACATTCATTAAGACGGGTTTTCACGGGTGCGTTTCTTAGCGGAAAGAAACGGTGGGGCTCGTGCGGGCCCCACCTCACAAATATCCTACCAAGGGGGTAGGATATTTCTGGATAGCATCCTATCCAGTTCAACACAGTTCAAGCCGCCTTTAAGTGGCTTCAAGTGGCTTCCAAGTGGCTTAAGTGAAATAAAATAAAGTTGTCGCAAAATTATTTTATTTCTTAACTTTAAGCCCGAAAATTAAAAACCACACCCGAGCAAACGCAACTCCGGAAGAGGCGTTTCTAAGAGAATACCGGCGCTGCGATTTCATTGGTGCCCTCAGAATTTGATTCCGGGCACCGATTCAAAAGTTAGAAAAACCCGCTCGTCCGTTCACTGAACGTACCAGAGCCAAAATTCGGAAAATGATTCCGGGCACACCGGGCCTCGGAATTAGGTGCCGTCAGAAACTGCGCTCTTGTAAAAATCCAAAGAAAATTAAGAAAAAAATTTCCTTGAAATTTACGGGTCTTTACAGTGGAAAGGGATGAAGAGGTTATTTTATATATTTGTTTGGGGCTGACTTACTAGCTATGGGGTACATGATGAGCACCATCATCCCTGTGGTTTTCTGCATCGACTACTAGTTCCAATGTGGATGTAAGAGGTTATAAATATGGAAATTATCTTTGGTATAAAGAGTACCCTAAAAATATATTTTTCTATAAAGGTTACTCCAAATTGGATAACTAAATGAGCTCTTTTCATATAGATATATGAGACTCACATAGTATGCGAACTATGATTGTTGTATTGTGTGAGACATTTAAACAATCATGGAGTTACTATTAAAAAATAATCCAATGTAGAAGTAAGTTTTATGAAATATTTTTACAATGTCAAATTGAATCCATAATAGAAATGGATAATATTCGGTGCAATATAAAATCCTCAAACTGATTGATAGTGTTAGTGGAGAAATCAGATACTAAAAATATAAACTGATCTTGACTGTTAGTATTCAGATGACATTGGGATGATATCTTATTCTCAGTTTAGTTGATATGAATAAATATTCTAGGATTAATGTATGAAGGCACCATTTGGGGATAATTAAAGGTGTCCATATGGTTTACCACATTATTTGAATGATGGTGTTTAGGTAGTACCCATGTCATGTAATTTTTTTCAGGAGACTCGAAAGAGATTTTGGATGATTTAAAAGAGTTTGATCATAACATAGAGCTAGAATAATTTATATTGCTACCATTTGTGAATACCATTGGAGTTTTTGTGGGTAATCAGGTCATTCTATGAGTGACACCTAGTTAGGAAACTTTTGTCTGAAGACAAAAGGAAATGTAATGTTACATTGCATTGGAACCTTCTAAATCGCCATTTGGGCTAGGAAACTAGCCCCTTACCGATAAAAAGGTATTCATGGCATGATTCATGCGTAAAAACTCTGGGGGAACATTCCCAATAATAAATATTTCATGATTGCATTAATGTTATGATATAGTTTGGGAATCATATGATATATTCCCTTATGCGAACAGTACACTAGAACGAGAATGTAATTTGAGGGAAGATGAAACCCTATTAGTGATTGTAAATTATAATATATAGCTCTAGTATATTCTATCTCAGATTGATGTTATTTTTATATATTTTCAGAATTTATAGAGAATATCCATTGATGGATATTATTATGAGAAATAAATGTTTTCTGGTTGATAATATTAATATCCTTATTTCATTTTCAGGTATGAGATATTTTAATTTTATTAAATATTAATTGATCATTATTTTCATCTCTATTATTATTTTTAATAGGATATTTATTAGAGACTAAAAGTCCAAAAGTAGGTGGATTAAATTTTTCTGAAGAGTATAACCTTATTGTAGATGGAAAAAAGAAATCAGATAGTCAGTGGAACCCACCATCAAGCCTACGCGGTTCCTAAATGTCATCTAGTTACACGAGACCCCATTATTCAAATAATGGTGTTCCAATATCATTCTAGTGGATGAGGTTGGATGAATGGAATTTAATGAGGTATTCTTGGTTTCCAGTGTTCATTCTCATGGGTCCATTAAAAGAATATTGTTCCTAAAAGTTATTATTTTCATTATTTTTCATGAAAGGAAGAGAATGGAAGCAAGTCATCAAGGAGGATGAAAGAAATGCAGGCCCAGGGAATCCTCTAACATGGCATACCACCACCTTAAAAAACACATAACTCATATAATTTCATTTTTTTATTTATTTCCACATTGTCCCCAATATCTCGCCCACCCATCTCCACTCTTACCTTCATCCTCTATCCAATCTAATGGGTGTTGAACAATCAGTGGAAGATCTATGAAGTGTAAGTCATTTATTGTTTAATTATAGATCTCTTATAGACAGTGATAATTTAATGAAATGGTGTTGATAAAAGTACATAAAAGTAATCCACTCTTGGTGGGTGAAATATTTTTCATGAATAATTATATTCTTATACCCTAGTCCCTATTCTACAATTAAAAATTCATTAACATTATTCTCTTTGATCATTGATGAATTTAGTGATTTTTTCATAATTCCATAACATTGTTCATAAATGATCCCATTTATATTTAAATTAAGAAAACATTGACGTAAGATTACTTAATCATGGTGGTGCCTAAAATTCTTTAATTTTCCCTATAATGAACCATGGGATTCTTCTTTATAAAAAATGGGGAAGGAAAATCCTTCCAAATTTGGGATCTCATATATAGTTTTTGTCACCATATTAATCATATAGATTCATTGACTATATTCCTTATTGATGATAATATCACGTGGGTGAGAAATTTTTCATGATAAGCATATATGATAATTCCTATATGGGAATTTATAGTGTATATTGTTACCATAATTGATGTTGAATCACATGTTGTTATATGACATATCTACATCTATTATGGTGTCATGTTATATTTATATATCAATCTCTTCCATGGTTGGTATTTAATTACCATTAGATGTTATTTACATATTACACATGATATGTAAACATTGTTTAATGAGTACTACTTAGAGGAAGAGTGTGCATGAAATGTGATGATGGAAGTGGTGGACCCCCAATATAGGGAATGATCAATATAACATTTTATCTCAAATTAATTATGACAGATTATGAATATTACAGAACAATGGAGAAAAATATTCCATCAATGTATGAATAATCAAGATATTATTAATATCCGTAGTATACTAAGAGACACAAAACTATCTGAGATTCTAGTTCATGATAATTTTTGGAGACCAATCATCATATAACTTGTTTGGATCTGAATTACCCATGAATGAGGATTTTTGAAATCCGGTATTGTAAATTACCACTCAATACATGATTTTTTTCATTATTTTTTATTTATCATATTCATGTAATATATATATATACTATATATCTGAACTATTTTTTATGTATGAATTGATTGTTTCCTTCTGATTTTTATTAACCACAACATGTATGTGCATTATATTGTGCGAGTGATGTAAACATGTAAAGAGATGAGTGTAATATTAAAGGGCCTATGGAAGTTTATTGAGATGAGGATCATGGAGATGGGATCTATAAAGAGATTAACTATAGTGGATACCATAATTTATTTATTTTGTCAACATAATAAATTTTTTTTAGTTTTTATCTTCTATAATGGGAGCCCTATTTACATATTTCTATGATTTATATTAAATTTACATGTTTTTTTACATGTTTAATATGACTTGTAAATTTTATTATATTTGGTTATATTGTTATTTTTAATTGAAATAATAATGATTTTATAGTATCCTGAATGATAGACTATGACCACCATTTCTAGTTAGCATCCTCTTTCATATTGGGAGGTGTGCATAAGATGAAGTGACTCTATATATCATATTTTATGGTTTGGTTAGTGGTGTTACAAATTATTTATAAAATAGTTTCCTAATTTATAGGTTTTTAAAAATTATGTCCTTTATTATTCCATTATATCATAATTTATATAGGTAAAATGTTTTTAATGAGTGGACTCAATGTCCACTATAAATCCATTTTAACATAATTTATAAGTATCCTAATATCTTTAAAAAATTCATTTTTAACCACCCGTGGGAGGGTATGATGAAATATATAAAACATTGTTTATAGAGGACGTAGTACATCCCTGAGTCAGATGATGTCCAATGTTTTTGTATGATTGTGAAGGAATGAATAAAATATTTTCTTAATTCATATTAAAACATCTCGAAATAATTATAAAACTAGATATATCAAACTATCCATAATTTAATAGACTTGTTTTTTATAATCTCATGACAAATTAGAAGGTTCCGTGGAAAATATAATATCTCATTTTTGATGTTCTCTCTCTATTACCACAATAATGAAGTATTGATGTGATGTTTAATATGAGATTTTAAGAAAACTTTTAAAATTACTTAGTCTAGAAGGTTTGTGGTGTAATCATCCCCAGCCACTCATTTTGATATATTTTTAAAACATGATTAGAATTATTTGTAATTCCATTTTTTACTTTAACATTTTTTTAATTATTATATCTAAATTTTACCTTGATGAATTATTTTGGTGCCTAAAATAAAATTTGTAATATCAAAAAATTAGAACCTAATAAATATTAAAATTCAATAAAAATTGTAAATTAAAAATATATATATGGAAAAATAATTTTATTCTTGGTTCATGTATCAAAAAAGTACACAATTTTGGAGAAAATTTTATTTGAAGCATAATTGTTATGTATAGGAAAAATAATCAATATTATTAATTAAATTAAAATTAAAAATTTTTATATATTTCCAATTTTATTTAATTAACATTAAATTAAGTCAAAAAAATATACTATGTGAAAATTTCGTTAAATGAAACATTGAATAAATAATTTTTTTTAATGATTAAAAAAACATTTCGTGCAAAACAAGAGCCCCAACAACAAGAGGAATACCCAAATGCTCATCCCAACCTCCGTTTTTATAGATTTATTTTACTTACTATATTTTTATTATTCTAAATTATAGATTCCCATAGAATTTATTTTTCAATGATCATTTTAATACCATGGAATATCCCGACATTCAAATATTTGATGTAAGTTTACTTCTTTTGAATATCATCAAACATATAAAATTTTGAATCTCTTCTCTTATGATGAAATCCACATGGGAATGTGATAATATAATATGTGTCATCACTAGTGTCCAAACATAGTCAAATGATATGAATAATTATGTATTTATTCAATAATAGATCTTACATCAAACAAATTCATTCATGATCATCATATCATGTGTTCATGAATATATTTTGTATATTTTTATATAAATATTAACTGTAAAATGATATTAATAATCTCTTACGTGCCAAATTATTTCATAATGAATTACTATGATGAGACAAAACCATCATGTTATGCTAAAATTTCCCCTACATGCATCATGTTTTGGTAAGATGCATATCTATATAAAGGTAGACTTAAAATGTTGAAGATCATCACTCATGATAAATAGATACTTGAGATGTGATTAACCGATCGACCATTATTCATTATGTAAAAATTAATATTTATGAACAATTTCATTATTATATTACATCCCACTTCAATTTTCCAAATTTTTTTATGGTGTTTAATAATTAAATTTTTTCCAAATGCTTGATAGATTTGAGTTGCCCAAGGTCCACTCAATGAACCGAACTACACATAGTGAGAGTTGTGATTAATTCCACTATATCAAGTCCACCATTCATATGACCTCACTCCAATAATCATGTGGGAACTATATTCTTAAAATTATTTCCCACAAGAAATGTGATTCACTCCTTCCACCTTTCATGATACATCGGTGGGCTCTCTTTTGTGGTTGAGGTTCATACCAGAATATGTTATAATGAGCTAGCCCTTGTGGCTTGTGTGGTAGGATTAATATTTTACCATCCTACAGAATAATTTTCTATAAATTTTAAATAATTAATTATATTCCTTCTCAAACTATACAATATAAAATACTAAAAAAATTCACATCATATGTGAATAATATTCATAAAAAATTATATTTTTTTCCTATTTCATTAATAAAAATGATTCTTGAAAATAAATTTTTTTATGGTATTCATAATTAATTAGTTCTATAAATGCTGTAGAAATTTTTTAATCACTCATAGTGAAATTTAAACTTAAAATTCGGATTTTGGACTAGATAAAAAAACATCACTATCGATATTAAAAATAGTATTCCTTTATGATTCATAATTAACACCTTCATTTATTTAAATTAAACTGAAATAAATGTTAAACAATTGTTCAAAAAAATATCAATATTTTAATTAAGATTAGAAAAAAATTTCAGGAGAAATATAATTTAAATCCTTAGGATGCTAATTTTTATAAATTGAAAATTGGTGTTTAATATTGAGTTATAATCTATAATATACATGAGGATTTTATAGATAATGAATGAATAAAAAAATAACACATGGGTTACAATGTTTATTTAAATGTTTTTAATGAACGAACCCCCTTAATAGTTTATATAAAACCATAACTGAACAATATGGGTTCTTCATAGAATACCCCCTTTTTTCGAGGAGCTATTCATTATTTAATAACAATTTATAGGGGTGATACATTACATGAGATATGGAATAAAATGTTGCCTAAAATGTTGATTATATAAGTGTGAAAATTATTTTGGAAACTAAAAAGATGTTTTACTAAACTAATTAAAAGGACAGTTCACATGGTATTTATGAAATGAATATATATAAAATTATATATGTTTTTCTTGTGAATCAGATTTCATAAAAGGGATGAAAAGGAAGAGAAAATGTAACTATTAGGTAAAAAGTGTGGTAAAAAACATCAAATATGACTTATGAAAGATTCTAAAAAACACATAAAGGGGTTATATATATTTCAATATTCATATTTTCTAAATAATTATAATACATGATATTATATATCCTATGGTGTTTTAGACATCATAGAAAAAAAATGTGTATAAATCAATATTAGTTTCAATGAATGTGATTTTGAGACCAAATTGATATTCCCTTAGTATAAACACATTAAAGTTATATAATAATACATTTTTTCAGATACACTAATAGCTGAAAGATGATTTCTTAGTAGAAGTAGAAAATAATTATGAATTTTTGGTGTATAATATTACATATAACTCTATGATATCCTCCTTTGGATGCCACATTATGACACTATTTAATGAACATTATTAGTAATAAAAGATTTAATTGTGTTGGTATATGTGTTTGGAGAGAATAAGTAAGAGTTTGGGTCATTCATATGGATATTTGGATGTTTAGAGAGGAAGAGGAGTGGTGGTTCCTTTAATAATTGAAGAGAATGGAATATTAGAATATATTAATATTCGTTAAATAGAGATATCATATTTCATTTGGATTTTGATAAAAATGAAGAAAATAATATTTTTTCATAAAGTTTATTATCTTTAAATTCTCATACACACATTTTTAACAGGTTATAATAATTTTATAATTAATTTTTCACATAATGTTGTTAATTTTATCATTTTTTGTTTTTTGTGACGTAACAAATTTTTACATATGATAATTATTTTAAATTCCAAAAAAACACTATCAAATTCATTTAATTTTACGATACATATTAAAATTATTCATTAATAGTTATCAACAAAATTTTTTATTTGTATGGAATAAAATATTATTATCACTGCATGTATCATGAAACCCCCATTTTTTGAAAAAAAATATTTATTAATCATGTTATTTATGTTTGGGAGGAAATTTTAAACAGTATTTAATATATTGAAATTTATATTTATTATTATTTAATAATATTTTTTTATTTTATAATTATGTTTCAAGCGTAATTCCACTATGATGTTATTTTATAAAAAGGGACAGTTAATTGTTATCTAAAAATGTTCTATAATTTATCTAAAATATAAATTGTGGGTTTTAAATTGAGATTTTTTAAACACTTAAAAAATTATAATATAAATATTTTAAATTAAAAATGTTTTCAAAGTCATGCATTGATATTTAATATAATATTTTCCATAATTTTATAACATTCGTAAAATGAGTAATTCTCACTAATAACCAAACAATTATTTATTTATGAAAAAATAGTAAAATTAATGGTAAGCTTATTTTGACATTTTTAAACAAAAATTGATTTTATTTATATTTAAATTATATTAAAAAGAATTTATACTTATATTTTAAATTAAAATAAAATATATAATGTAAAAGTATTTTTATTAACAATTGACATTTTTAATCTTCAAGTATTCTTAATTTTATATAATATCAATTTCAAATGTAATGGCCGTAGAAGAATTTATTAATATTTAAAAATTTAACTGTGTTAAATTTAATGTATATAGATAAATTATAGAATACATAATGAAAGGGTTCTTTGATAAAATAAATAATAATTTTAAATAATATTCTCTCAATAAAAACCATTAAAAATATTTAAATTTATTTTGAAATTAAATTTTGCATCTCCTTTGATATTAAAATATTTATTTAAATATTATATGCATATAATATCAATAATTAATAATAACCATATTATTATTATTTTGGAATAATGATATATATATATACTTTAAATCATATTTTTATTTCATTTTAAGATATATTATTTTAAATATACATTTGGAAGAAAGTGCAATTTTTAACCTATTAGATTACGTAACTAATAACTGTACTTCTAATGACTTTAATTTTATTGACAATATTTATAAAACAATAATTATAATATCAATATTTTATTAATATATATAGACTTACTAAGTAATTATATCATTCCACTATCACTGTTAAAGGAACAATTCTAATTTAATATTCCTTATTTATCATCATTATTTATTTTTTCGTTATTCTCATCACTATTATATGTTTTTTTAGATATTTGGGATCCTCATGTTTTATTATGTCCCATTATATTACCATTTTGTGTGATTTTTTTTCTATTTAACAACAAAAAAATATTGATTTACGTATATATAATGAATTTTCTTCATCAATGTAGAGTAAAAATCAATGGTTTACTATTTGTGGTTGTATGATTTGTTTTTGTAATTTTATAGTTATAAACGAAAAATGGGTACTTATTATGGATCATATCTTTTAGTGTACAGTATTCTAACCATGTTTCAGTTCATATAAAATTATTGAGAAATGATACATAAATTTATTTCTATAAATAATAAAAATAATAATAAATATTATAAATATTATTATGATCTCTAGTTCCTTATGTAATATTGGTTTCTCGAAAAAATCACTACTAATTGAAATGTTTTCATGTTTTGATTTCCCCACTTATATCAAACTAATTCAAGGATCTGTAACTTTTATTTTCATAATATGAGTCAAAGACATATCAATACATCAAAACATACACCCTCATATGTTTTTATAAATATGTTAACTAATTTAGTATAATAGTAGTTAATAAATAGTTTTTACTACATTCTATGCTTCCCATTAATGAAAAATATTGAATTTAGGGTTGGGGTTGAGTTTGATTGTCCTAAAATTAATAAATTTTATTTGGATATATAATGTGTCCTCTAGAATTATTTATGTGCAAAAGGATCACTAGGAAAAAATTGGAAAACCAAGAGGAGGCCTTAAATATCTTCATTATAAGATCATGTTCTATGGACTTTAAAGAAGGTTGGGACCAATATCTTCCAATGGTTGAATTATCCAACAATAATAGTTTCCACTCAAGAATCCGAATGGAACCTTATGAAGACATGTATGGGAAGAGGTCCATAACCTCGACATGTTGGGATAATGTCTGTGAGAAAAACCTTCTAGGACTAGTAATGGTCGATTAAATGGTGGAGAAAGTAAAAACAATTAAATAACATATCATGGCTGCCCCGAGTCGACAGAAGAGTTATGTAGAAAACCATTGATGAGGCCTTGATTTTAATGCCAGATACATGATATTTCTACACATATCTATGTGGAAGAAGGTCATGTGGTTTGGAACGAAAGGGAAGTTAAGACATAGGTACATATACCCTTTCTATATTTTTTATCGTGTGAGGGATACGACATATCGAATAGATCTTCCACATACCAAGGCCAATGTACACGATTTCTTTCATGTATCCCTCTTATGGAAGTACATACCAGACCATTCACATTTATACTCATCATAGGTAGTACAGTTTGAGGATAATCTTTCTTATTTTGAGAAACCAATGATGATCTTACATCGTTGAGAAATAGTTCAAAGAAATAAGAAAATTCCTCTCGACAATGAGTTCTGAAAAAACCACATGTTTTATTAATTGATATGGGAATTGGAGGAAGTGATAAAGCAATGTCACCCACATATGTTTTAGTGTGGGAAAATGAAATTTCCAGGGTGAAATTTCTTATGGGGGGAAGATTGTAACGACCCAAACTTTCATTAATGGAAGTTATTCATGATCTTTTTAAATGGCTTATTATGGTTATATAAAATGGTAACATCATTGGTTTTATGTTTTTGGATTTTAAGATATTGTTATGAATTGTGACCATCACTAACATAGCCATGGAATAGTGATCACATGATTAATATAAATATAAGGCTTTAAAAAATCCAATTTACTCAGAAAAAGGATGTTATGACCACATCTAGTAGACTTTCCCCATATGAAGACCATCTTTCAAAGCTCTAAAATGAGGTGGCGTCATAGGTATTTTACATTGACCAAGCCCAAGCCGAGCATGAACATGTTATGCTTCAACAGAAATGACTAATGGATAAGTGTATGTTAATAGAGGTTACAATCCGAGCGAGGGAGGTATAATTTTCCATTCAAATGGTATAGGATACCTAATATATTTATTTTCCCTGTTTCATAATAAAACCAATAAAAACAATATAATTAAAAAATTTATTGTATGAACTATTTTTCCAAAAATTCATATGACCCTTTATTTTACCTTTTTGAAAAACAATTCCATGATATTACATGTGACACATCATATTTTTATTTTCTAGATAAACATAAAAAATAATCATATCCATGTGAATATTTATTTTTCCTTAATATATGATTTATTGGACTTGATTAAAGGGGTGTATTATTTCTTCCTGTATGTTCATTGGTCTAGTTATCATTAATATTGGTTAAAGGTGAATGAAATCACTATGACTACCTTGAAGAGTAGGAAAATCATTTTTGAGTAGATTGATATTCCTCTTAGAGTAAACAATGCTCCAATAGTGTTCATTTCATATATGAATATGATATTACATGAGTATCATGATTCTTTTTTCCTATTATTTTAGTAAAATACATTAATTTAAGCTACAACTAAGGAAGACCTTCTAATTCATCCGAGGTAGGTTCTTGACATAATGAGAAGTCACTAACTTATTTCATTGATTTATAAATGAATCATATGAATATGGGTGGTAATAAAGTTATAAAATATGATTTCTAAAAATGGTTAATCAGTTTATCCAAAAAATATTAAAATCCATTACGAATTTGGTAGCGAAATAGAGTTTAATTTTTATTTGATGATTTTAGTGAATATCATAGTATTATAACTCTTTTTGAAGTAATTAGATATGTTTTATTATTCAATTAATTCTCTTACTCATAATGAAAATGATTTATTTGGGACTCCCAATTTTATATTTCCTTATTTGATTAAAAAATTTGATTGACATTAAATCACGTTTCAAGAGTTCTAGAATACCAATAGCACTATGTGGCCATATTTTATTTATTAGGATGAGATTAGGAATGTGTTATTTTTATGTTCTTTCACATTGGGGCTTATGGTTTTCATTATCATTGACCACATGAAAATTTATGTCTTATAAATGACTTTGAACTCAGAATCCTGATGCATTCCATGAAGAGTTGAAAACATTACTTTTTTATCAAAAGGTATTCTATCTACTCTAATTTTTAAATCTTAAGTTATATATTCTCTCAATAATATATTATTATTTGGACATGGAGGTAGGTGTAGTACAATATATATATTTATTTTGTCATTTCTTAAACTCTTACGAAGGGTAATGTCATTTCCAATTATTGACGAAAAAACATCAATCCCAATATAAAATAGAATATTATGTGGATTCGAGGTTGTTGTACCACATTATTTTTCATTTGAATTTTTTATTATTGTAAATAGATATTGGGGGTCTCTTATAGGGTGTTCAATTTGTTACATTACTTATTGATATTATTCTTTGGGTTCAAAACCATGATAATGATTTCCAAGGTGTAAATGATTCCATACATGGTAGGGAGATATTCAATGAATAACATATATAATAATTGTTCTTATTTATGTATCATAGTTTTTATATAATTTTATTACATTTAAGGAAGTTCATGATATGGTATTTCCATATTTACCTATGGTTTGTATATCTTATTACCAAAAAAGATGTTTTATGATATCAGGTGATGATTCTGGAATCCCGGTATGAACCATGTGAATTATTTATATTTTATCATAATTGGATAATTATAAATTGGCCATGGTCCAACATTAGATACCTTTAGGGTTACATCATACCATTCATGTACCAACTTGGATGTGGGGGGAGACATCAGTTGACATTGGGGTCATGTTTACATATAATATTTTAGGAAAAAATTTAATAAGGATGGTGATTGACCTATTTACCTTATCAACTCACTTTATTATTTTTTGTTATATGAACTCTGTTTGGGACTTAAGTATGATGAATATTATCATTAATGTAAGGAATAAAGGAGTTAATTCTAATATATTTGTTATATGTACCCATATTTTACTAATATTATTTTGGAGAAGAATCATAGAGGAAATTAGATACCAAGAAAATTTGATTAGTAAATTCCATTTCTGAACATATAGTAAGAAATAATGGTATATTCACATTCTATAAGATATTTTATGTAGATAATCATTTAATTTTTTAAAATATGGGGCATCAATTCCAGATGTTTCATATTTTCTTATCATAATGGTTATCAGTATCCCATCAAGATTACACCTGTTAAGTACTTTTATGGGTGATCATTTAAATATCTAATTTTTTTGTGTTTGGTTATGATTTCCTATTTTGACCTTATATATCCAATGATATACACAAAAATGTTCATTTTATTTTTCAATAAATTATAAAATAAAAAATTATTTATAAATCCAACATTATTCAGTATTGAATCCCTTTGGAGTTTTGAGTAGTGTTTTTATCTTTTATTGAGATTTTCACCTCATTTAGGTAACCAATGGCTCAGAAAACTATAAATTATTACATCCATATACACGATATCATTTTATATTTTTAGTAATGGTAGAATTCAAGATTTTCATTATGAATTTCTAGTATATATGACATCGTTTGAAAAACAAAATAATCTATAAAATGTCAAAAAGTGTCTCTTTGATCTAAATAATGTCCTGATTTTGGGGGATATTTATTTTCAACCTGATTTATCCATATTTTATAAATAAATTTAGATAATTGGTAATTTAAAAATAGGGTTTATGGGAAATCTATATCTTTTCATTAATTATTATGGAAACATTGTTTAATTTTACATGATACTTGAGAGAGTGAGGCACTTATAAGAGAACAATTACATCATTTCCTTGATATAGAGTTTTATTCACTATAATTTTAGGGGAATAAATAATTTTTAGTTGATAGATATGTATCATCATTATATTTTATATTAGTCATTCTATGCATAATATGTTTTAAACCTTTGGTTTGAGACTTGGTGGGGAATTTCTATGCTCTTTATAATTTTATTTGAATTAATATATAAATTATTATAAACGGTAATATTATTTTTGGATAATTTCTATAATTTTAATAGAATAAGGATTATATTAGAGTATTTACCAACTAAATAGACATTAAAGGTCTTTAATATAGGAAAATATTGAATTTTCATGGTTAGATAAGGGTAAAAACTCTTATATAAAATTTTTATGAGGAAACTAATGTTATATGTGAAAGTGTATATCAAATTCTCTATGAATTGTGTAATGGTAGATGAACATTTATATTGGATGTTTAAGGGTATTATGTTTTCTTATAGTTTTTATAATTTGGAGTTCCATTTATATATCTGGTGTAATGCTAACCAAGAGTTATCAATGGAGTTGTGAATGAATCATAATAACTATGTAAGAGTAAATTCATATTTTATAATTGTACTTGTAAATTTCTAATGGATTAATAACGGTTACCTAGAATATGTATAATGAAATAAAAGGGAATTATATTATATGTATGTAAATATAAATTTCCTTAAATAAGAACTGAGATATTTTTATTGGAAAACCATGTTACCCTTAGGTAATACACATTTTGGTTAAATGTTTTCTTTATTTCATATTCCCATCTCAAAATTATAGCATATTTATATTACATGAATTTACTAAAATTATGCGGATAACTTCATTATGTATTTTAATTGATTTAACTCCTAATTTAAATTATAATAAACCTTCTACATTCAATATTAATTTAAAAATATAAAATTATATTGTATATTAATTTGATGATTTTGTTTATGAACAAAAACACTTCTTGTGTTTTAAATATTAGCTCATGCTTTAGTGAATTAAATTTTTTATATCCTCTTGAGCATATTTTTATCTTATAACATTTTTTAATTACTTAAATATTTTTAGGATTTGGGGATTTCTACTATTCTCCAAGGGCCTCCTTTTTCCTCTGTATTATTCTTATTCCTCTCATGTTGTGGTTCCCTCATTGTGTGTTTGAGTTTTCCAATCTCTAGGTTGATGATTTCGTAAATTATTATATAAAAAATTGAAACCCTTGATGCCAATCTATCATGATTTATTTTCCAAAATAATTAATAAGGTTCTAATAGATACTTAAAAAACATTATTTTAAATTTCATCAAGAGTTTTTGTTGAATAATATTTCAAAATGATATTTAAAATATTTTTTTATCTCTTGTATATAATCTAGAGATGAAACTAACGACTTAATGAATTATTTTGAAATAATAAAAAGAAATTTAATTGATTATAGTATTATGTGGGATGAATTTATTTCAATGAAATAATTTTTTTTGGAAAACCATTTTGTTTTTTGTTTATAGAAATGAAATCAATGATGTTTAAAAATGAAATATTATTTAAATTAAAATGAAAATTTTGAATGATTTATAAATGATTTAAATTAAAATATAACCCCAAATATTTTATAATAGATATGATTAAAATGATTTCATAATATGTTAGGAAGGGGTAACACACATTATAAAGGATTTTATAATGAATAAAAAAATTTATAAATTTGTGGGAAGTGAGTCTATCACTGGGGATGTATTCATGTTACCCCTAGGATTAAGCCTGGGGATGTGGGAGAACACCTAGAGTTGTACCTCAGAAATATTTTTTGAAACTCAAAAACAAGAATATAGGTAATAGTCTATTAGTATTATATACATTGTGTATCATTCAAATATTGTTTAATGATAACGATAAAGAGTTTTTGTTTATTCAGGTATATTTGATAATACGAGTTATTAAATATTATATTGTTCAACATGACTATGTCCATATGATGTGATGGAAATTAATTTTGAAAAATCTTGTATTTTTCTCCATTTGATTTTTTGGAATAAACACTATTTTTTTATTTATTGAATTCATTAAATTCCATGGTCTTCTATACGTTTTCAAAATTTTGTTTTTTTAATAATTATATACATTATAAAATACATAGTGATGTCATTAAAGACATTATTTATCAAACCCTACCTTTTGTGTCTCGTATTTTTTATAGGCGTAGTTGTGGTCCAGAGAAGGGGATTGAACAACTTAGAGGTTATGGGTGTAAAAATATTGTGGGATCTATTGAAGTTGGTAAACATGATTGAGTCAATGAAAATTCAAATTTACCATTATTCATACATGTATACATGTATATTTTTTTTCTAAAAAACTCTTATGGAGAAATAATTCCATATTGGTCATATTGATTCCAAGTTTCTAGTCTCCAAACAATTGATATTATTAATTAAATTTATGTATGGAAATATTTCTATATTTTACATTTAGGATGGTTATATAGGGCTGTTAATGATAGAAAGAGTGTTTATGAGAAAATAGTGGTTGTAATGTGACCTCAGTGATAGGAGTAAATTGAGAATAATGTTTGATTTCCAAAAGATTTAGATCCCATTAATAATGTTATAGAATTAATCAAAGTATTTTAATGGATTATTTGGGCGTATAAAAAGACTCCTGAAACATACATAGTGAGGATTTCTTCCCCCACAAAAATATTTATTGCATGGTTTTCATGGAGTAGAAATAAGAGAAACACTGGTACTAGAATCTAAATATATTGGTCATTATCTTTTTATGATAGCAATATAGGTTATGATTAATATAAATAGAGAATAGAGAAGTTAATTGGAGGAACCTACATTTTAATGGGTTTTTTTGAGTATGAATATAAGTCATAATAAACTATATAAGGTGGTGGATAATTATTTAATGTTTTCCATAGACTTCCTCAATGTTTTACAAACACCATATTTTTTTATAAAACCTAGGGTATTACATTTTATACCATATAAAAATTTATGAAATTCCTTCCCACATGTCAAAAAAATAAACTCAAGGATAAATAAAATATGTCCTAACACCGAATAGTGAGAGGTATTTGACTCGAATAGTTTAGAAGGGACATAATATTTGGCATTTTCTTACTAGAAATGAACATATATATAATCAATAGAATATTAGTAATGATAAAAGAAGTTTATATTATATATAATGTTAGGTAAATTCATTATTTAATATTAATTATAAATTATAGAGAAAATTATTTGTAGAGGATAATGAATTTCCCATGGTTTTAGGAGGGAATATAAAAATAAAAATAAAAATTATTATTTATGTATATAATTGGAAAAAAATATTTCTCTCTTATTTTAAAGGAATGAATAAGGATTAAAAAATATACACTATAGGATAAGAATAAAACTAATGACATGTTATTCATTCATAATTCTCAATTTATAATATAACACTTAAAACTAAGTATTATTCACCATTATTTGTAAATCACAATGTGTGATGTTTCTTAATTAAATGATTATAAATCAATAGGGGATTAGTAGTGGAAATGAATTAAATAATTGTGACTAAAAAATATCTTAGAATATCATAAATTATAAAGAACACACATGGCCAAAAAAACCTATAACAAGAATGAAAAGCTTATAAATACTAATAAATATTGATTATATATAATTTAAAATAGGAACATCATCTTTTGAAGTGATATTCAAATGATTGATATATTTAGTATATATATATATATATATCTATTGGATGTTATAATTATTTTCATAGATAATATCTTGGTAGGTCACATATCCAATAGGAGAATATATTTTCTATATTTATAAATGGAAACATTAAAATAAATCACTCAAAATGAAATAACAATATCATATTAAAATAATACATATATATATGTGTGTGTGTTACGTATAAATTATTTTTTTTTAAACAATGGTATGATATATATATATATATTGGTATCTATGGAGTAATAAAATAAAAATTTAGAATATAAATAATGGGTTTTTAGTGTTAACCAACTTCCCCTATTCTGATATATATTATTCTTCAATTCCTGTGCGATTTTCCTTGAGAGTGACAACCAAATTATTTAAGTTTTTTGGAATTAAGAAACATTCCATGCAATTTAACGAATAACGAAACTCTATACACTACATGTACATCCAATTATAACCTAACTTTTAAATCAAGATTTTTGAAATCCATATTATATAAACATTATATAAACTTATGAATGATTTTGTCTGATGAAATGGAAATTAATTAATTTTTTTATCACATTTATAGACAAGATCATCCAAATTGGGCAATATAGATTACTAGATTATTCTTCCTATTTCAATTTTGATTGTGAGGAATTACAGATTATAAAATTTTCTATAAATATCTCAAAATGTTATTATAATTAACATTACAATATTAGATTATTATAATACGTATTTCTCATTAATTAACCACATTTTTTACCTAGCATAAGAAAATGAAAAATTACATTTCAGTGTCTGGAATATCAAATCAACCAATATTCATGTTTCATTTTCATCATATTCATTATATTGATGGACATGAAAATGTTTATAATGGATAGATATTATTTTTATGATATCATTATGGGTTTTTATGAAAATTTGGAAAACATGTCCTTAATATTATAAACAAATGATTATCCTTAATTAAATCATTTAAAAAAGTTTATTAACAAGATGGTAATTAATTAAAATTTTAAAATGGTTTATATAAATTACTTATTTTTATAATTACTCTATTTTTTGGGATATATAACATTAGTAAACACTAATTTATATCATTATACTAATATATTAATAATATTGAAACTAAACCACCACATAATCAATATTTATAATTGTATGTCATTAGTTGGGTTGATTTTAAGATGAAGATAAAAAATTCTTTGAAGTTATATAATGTTTTACTAAAAAAAAAATTAATATATTAATATACAATTAATATTTAAATAATGGTTTATTTTTTATTGATATGATACATCAATATTTAACTAAAAATTTATGAAAATAAACTTTGTATATAATAAATCTTCAAATAATATCTGTTGTTGGTTTTGTTTTCATTGGTAAATACTAAAATACTCAAGAAAATACATTTTATGAAAAATTTTAATTATAATTAATCAATAATTAGAACATTAATTATCTTTTAAAGATTAATGTATACATATAAACATATAATAAAACCAATATTATGATAAAACTTCAAAAAGATCATGATTACCTCACCCAACATCCAAAATCATTAATAACTAACTAGTATTAATAAATATATTAATTGTAAAGTAAATTTAAAAAAGATATTTATATAATAAATTACATGATAAATGTGATTATGATTTGTATTATATATAGATGAACATAGAGTGAATTAAACTAAGTGTGGTCTAAATGGAAGGGGTTTATTGTCTCATTTTCAAATTCATGAGACATATATCATAATATTCAACATGTAAATTTTTTTGAGGTGTTATTAATTCAAAATTAAATAATTATAATATTTAATGGGGATTTAATGATTATATCATGTACTTTCTTTCAAAATTTCTTGATTTATATAATACCATCCTTGAAAGTGGCTTTGATTAAAATTTTACTCAAACAAAAGGTATTTCATTTTCAATATTGTATTCAAATAATTATTTATTTTGAAAGATAAATATCATGAGGATTATTTATTCATTATATATCCTCTCATGAATAAATATATATATTACTCGGTTTTTATATGTGAAAAAACATATTTCATTTCACCTTGAACATAATTTTCTAAAAGAGTTTCATATATGTGAAACTAATACTATCCTTTCATTTCATCATGGACCTCTTTTTTCATGTCATAATTCATTAATTTCTTATGAAAATTTCATTGTGTATAGCTCAATAATATATGAATTTAATTTTATAACACATTATCCCCTTCAAAGAAACTATATAAATATATTTTTTGTTTGTTAACTCAATCATTTTCATCAATTTATAAAATCAATCTCTTTATAAATATTTCCATGTGAAGAAAATATTTTAAATTCATTATTATTTAATCTGATACATAAATTTCTTATTGTAATGGTTTTTATAATGACAAAATTATTCTTGTTTATTTATAATATACTCATATATATATTTTAAAATCTTCATGGATGATTCTAATATCCAATTTCTTTGATTTGGGGAAATAATTAACTTATCTTTATACCATCTATCAACTCAATATAAATAAAATATGCTTTATTATATTAATTTGATGAAATATACCTAACAAGTATCCTGATGTTATTGTATACCTATTTATTTTCCATGGGTACATCATGTAGTTATTCTTCATGTGATTGTTAATTATTTTTTTAGGAAAATCTATATGAATCTCATTATTATATCAACTTTTTTATAAGATTAATGATACCCATTTTCATTCCACTAGTTCATTATTAAATAATAGTGAATGAATTTAATAGATAATGTTTTATAATTCCCATGAAAATTCAATGGTATATTTATAATGAGATAATTGATTAATTCCATGTGGTACTATTAAGTATGAATGGTGAAAGGCGAGGCTCTATATTAATTTCCAGTACAATCGTTTAATGTGTATATCTTATGAGACTAGTATTCGGGAGTAAATTTTTAATTCCATTATCCATGTAATCTCATGGTGTGGAACTAGAAATTAACCTCCACCATAATAATTCTTGTTGAAATACTAAATGTTTTTATAGTTCCAATATTATTCTTTTGTTTCTATTATGATCTGAAATATAATGTTTTTTAAATTTTTTTTATTCACGTTTTTTATTGAAATATTATTTTATTACAAGAAATATACCTTGATTTTTAATTTTTTAATTATTTTATATGAATTTTATCATGTAAATTGAATATTCTCACATTATCATGTAGTTTTCAAATAGAATGTATAACAGTTACTAATGTCTCTATTCCAAAAAAATAGACCATAAATTATTTTTATTGTGTGACTATTTTAGGGATGTAATGATTAAAATATGGATATATTTTGAGATAAACTTGTGATTAGAATATATTTATATATTTTATACTCCCAACACAAATAATAGGTAATCAGAATATTTATAACATAAATCATTGGAATTTTTTTATATCAAAAAATAAAGAGTAGTCAATTTGTATGATCTTAATGTGTTAATATGTCTATGATTGTTATTGATCCAATGTAAATTTTAATTCGATGATTGAAAATTTAGTTACTTTTTAAATTCATATTACTATCATTATTATCTAATAATTTGTGTTTATGGACTCACGTATCCACCATCTTTTATTCATGTATTATGGCATACTGAGCTTTATTGGATAAATGTTGAAACCTATTTTGTTGGATATATATTTCTATTACACCATGATGATTCTATTATACTTGTACTATACCCACTTATGATATTTTATTTGTAAAACTTATATTTACCCTTAATGAGAAACTAATCTCACCCCTTTCACATATTTCAACGCACATGTTATGAAGATAAGAAATGTAATAAATAAAATAAATGGGTTATTTTTCTAGTTTTCTTATTTTGTAAACATATAAGTTCTATAGAATTTACTACAATTAAATATCATCATTAATCATGTTTTTTAAAATTTCATATATAATGTCTCTCAATTTTAATATTTCTTAAGTATTTAGATTGTATTGGAGAATATTTTTTAATCATTTGAGAATAATTTGGGTGTTATAAATTTCATCAAGTTTGATATTTTATAGTTGATCAAAATTTTAATGGAGCAGATAACCCATTAGGTTAATTGAGGTAATATTAATTTTTTTGTTATCTACATAATAGTAAAATAGAAAAATACCTAGGGATATTTCTATGTGATACGTATATTAATTGGATAAAATCCCAAAGGTTAGTTAATGTAGTGATTTTGTGGTTATCCTTGAAATCAAATACTAATATAGATACTCGAATATGAATACGACAATGTATAATCATCACCATGGGTTAATTCAAATGGAAAATTACTATTGAGAATTCACTAAATCTTCACTCATGTGTGTGTTGAGTGGACATATAACTCACACATATTTATACACACTTGAGAGATATTATTTGGTTATCCATATTCCTTTTAATAATTATTTTTCTGGATAAGTTTCTTAAATTCATTATAGGATAAATTTTTGAACTATTAGAGATTCGAAAATAATGTATCATATATAGATAAAAGAGAGTTTTGGGATAGATCAATGAAATAGATTTGAAATGAACTTATTATAGGTGAAAATGAATGTTATATTAGATAAGATATATTGTGATTAATAATTAATATTCGTATGATCATTTTAGTTTCTCTCATTGGAAAATTAAATATTCATTTTTTGGTTATAATTTCATAGATATATATTGATAATAATAATTCTAATAATTCTATGTGTATATAAATCCTATTGTCATATAACTGAATATGTTAGTATAATTTTATAGAATAATTTCACTGTATTTTTCTATGATTTCTAAAGGGGAGTATCCTTGTCGTAACTATGTCAGATTTTTTGATATGTGAATATAATTTAAATATTGACTCTCTAAGAAATTTTCATTAGTGATTGAAATTTTTTGAAGATATCTTAGTTTTTAGTATATTTACTAAATTTTATTGAAATATATAAGGGGTTTATTTACTATAATGGACACATATATAATATGGTATTGATAACCATGATAAGTTATTTTACTAAAATTTAATATTATTGAGGATAATAATTGGACCGAACATGATTTAGTAATATATAAACCATAGGTTTAATATATAATTTATATTTTGATCATAATTAGATGACTTATTTTGAGAAATGTGATATTGGTATTATTTGTTTCTTTTTAATTTATTATTTATTTTCTGGGAATGTGGACAATAAAATTTCTGGTGATGTTTTTTTTCATTCGGGTGATCATGATATATAAACACCACTGTGTAATTTTATATGATACTGGATTAATTAATGTGTTAATTTTTTAAAGAATATTTGATTTTCTATTGCAAAATTTTATGTTGATTAAAATCGGTTTCATAAATGTGTCTAGTGTAAAATAAAATGTCTTAGTAATTAAAAATCAGGGAGTATGATAATAACAATGATTAATGTGGTTTAGTGAAATAAATATAATATGATGTATCCAAAAAATTATTTTATATTTCATATTTCATGTTATATCCTGAATAATGAATATGGTTAGAAATTTTTTCATGTATATTCATCATTGGGTAATAATTTAAATTCTGGGAAATAGATTTTTGGAAGGCATAGAATGTATTGAACGCTGATTTGGGAACATATAAATTAATACATTCTCCAGGATTATATTTTCAACATAATAATGAACTAACACATAAACCAATTAATTAAAACCAATACATATTACAAATACCTTATTAGAATATTATTGGATTTTCATTATTTAAAATAAACATATAATACTAAATTTAAAGATTATTAATTTTTAAAGGATTTATTTAATTTTCTTTGAAAATATTATAAAATATAACAGAAATAAAATTAAATTTTTCCTCATTAATAGTTTAATATATTATTAAATATTTATAATTTTAAACAATTTATTCAATTTTTTACTGCATATAAATTTTTATAAAATTAAATTAATCATAGTGGATGTTTAAGAAGTAATTATTCAACAAAAATTGTATTTATCTATATTTTGTATTTGAACATATATTAGTAAATATAAAACTTTTTTAATGTTATTTTTATAAATAAAAAATAATATTTTAAATATGAATCATAATATTATCATAGTTATTGTTTTTTTATTTATCTAAAATGATTTTTTAGGGGAATAATGTGAAATACTGTTTTTACAATAAAAATAAGATTTATCAAAATATTATTATATAAATATGAATTAGAAGATAATGAATCAATTTTATTAATATATAAATATTTTATTATAAAAAATATAATTTTAAATGAACTTTTTATAAATGTATAACATAAATTTAAGAACATATGTTTTATTAGTAATGAAAATTTATATTCACAAACTATAAAATGATTATATTAAAATTATTTACTATAAAAAATTTAATTTAATAATACTAAGTGATTTTATAATTTACAACAATTTATTATAATTTATATATTAAGTAAAAAATTATTATTATGTATAAATTACCTTGGATTAATATAGTAAAAATGGTTAAAAATTGGTAAAAATGTTTATCCTAAATGGGAATTGGACTAAAAAAATTAAATTGTTTTTAATTAACTTGTTGAATTGTTAATTGACATCCTCAGTCCACCTCACTAAAAAAACCCATTTAAAAAGTCCCAAAATTTTGAAAAACATCTCTTCAACATTCTTATATAGAATAAATATTATTTTATATTCAAAATAACTTAATCCTAAAATGATTATACCCATTTGAGAAGCTGAAAATTCAGAAAGTAAGGTATAAATCTCTGACAACTTCATTGAATATTCTATTTATATGTTCACTTCATTATCCTAAAATACAATAATGAAATATACTAATGATAAAATCAATGTAATAAATGAATTTATATGTTTTTATATTGATCTTTACAGAATTTAAATTCTTTCCCTCTTCTCTATTATTTAATATAATACCTCTAATGACGTTTTCTGAAGGCTACCCCCTACATAAATTATCATGTTCATTTTAACTCATCTCTATTCAAGAATAATTGAAATAATTAATATAATATAAATGTATGATATTTGTGAATTTTTTTGAATGATAACCCTTATTGCTCATTTTCCATATTCTATAAAAAACAAAATCATTAAACATGGGTAGTTGTAGACTACAACCTGTTTGGAATAATCAATTTAATTTTTCCATTTAATTACTAGAATACGTGGAAGAACATGAGAATTAGATTAATATAAAAATATTATATTTTTATAGTTAATAACATTATTTAATAAAATTTGTACAAACAATTAATAATAGAAAAATAAAATATTTCTGAAAAATTAGTCGCCCAATGTAGCATTCAGAAATTGTCAGGACCCCTACCTACAAAGATTCTCCTCATGTGCAATAAATGATGGAAGAGAGGTAATGACCCCTGAGTCCCAACTCCAGTAGAACCCATGGTGGTGAAGAACAAACAGGGTATAGAATCACATTAACTGGGAGGCATTTCCATTTTTTATGAAAATAATATCGGTTATTTTAATGGCCTATATAAAAAACACTCAGATGAAATTATAAAAAAAATAATTCCCACATGCATGTTTCAAAGTAAAAATTATAAAAAAAAAATAAAAAAAACCAATATAAATACCAAAAAAACATATTTGAGCTGTGAAACGGTCATTGTCACCATGTTAGAGATAGTTAGGCCCAACATAGTCTATATAGACTTTTGGGAAACTTGAAAGTAGTATTATAAGTTTGGGTGAGAATAAGATTATACTCATAAAGAAAACTCAATACTCTCATGAACAAGTGGAGAAGCATTATAATTCCCCTGTGAGAAAATAGAAGAATCTAACAGCACCTAACAATGGAAAACTAGCCATACCATAACTAATAAAGGCAGTATAACCAAATAATATGTTTAATGTAATGTAATATATATCTCATCGATGATATGATTCCCCGAATCAAAATCCCACTGAATATCCACTCTTACACCCTAATGTTAAACGTCCTGGATCTCCCACCACAATCAAAAGTAGCACATCACAACCTATTCTCACACACATGGGTCTCACTTCTTAGTCTGGAACCCAAGAAAATAAATATCATTGTATTAACATGCAAAGACCTAGGCCTCAAAACCATGTCTTCATGATAGAAACATGGTCAACATACCACACCATATCTCGAAAACTCTTGGTAATGCAGAATGAATATCCTCCCAATGACAATGAGGAAAATATAACACATTGTCTTCCAAAGACACATTAAAAAAAGTCTTTCACACACAAATGGGCCTCAAAGACCACTACAAGACCAATAAAATATTAGTTGTCATTTACAGGAAGAGGGATAAGGGAAGAGAAAGAGGCCAACCATTCTTATTGCCAACATATTATTTGGGAAAGACATCGTCCCATATGATAATGGGGGTGTGGGGAATATTGTTCTCAATGAGGGTGTGGTGCTTATGGAAAACACATGGAAAATTTAGGTATTAAAATATTTTATGAAACACTAAATCCAAACCAATGGGTTCTTAATAAGACTATCATCTGCACTATAATACATCCAACTCTACTTATACCACTATATTCATTTATTAAAACCGGTAATAGTTACATCAGAAGATGATAAATTAAATCCAATAAAAATTGGCCACCACTCAGACATACAACCATCAATCTCATTTAACAAAATATCATTATTTATTAAAGAGACCATTTATTCCTTCCATACTTACTTAGGAATCCACTGACCATATAAAAAACCATACACATAGAATAAACCATAAAGGGGAAAAAGAACCATAGTAATGAAACTTACATTATATATACACTTTTTTCAACTCTAATACCTTCCACTTCCATCATCATTATTCAATGTCATTCCTCTCAATCCTTTATCTCAACATTATAACCCCCAACTTACTTCCAAACCACCCAGAAGGCATCATCCTAACCAACACGGTATACCCATTTTTTATCAACACCACACCCATCACTCCTTGAAATAGAATAAAACCGTAACCCAATCCTATAGCCTTGATGCTAAATCCAAGATCATCTATTCCACATTTAATAATTCTTCTTACCTGGTATTCAATTACATGACCCATAGGACCCGATATCTCATTATCAGTCCCATAAACCTAATACAACAAAAGCATAAAAAAACCCATACCAATTATACCACCGATCATGCCAAGGAAAACCATATTCATGTTTTACATGGAATTCCTCATTATTTTCACTCATGTTAAATCTATGGTTTTCAATGAAATAGTTTGATCCAATGGGGTCTATTTTTTAGCTGAGTTTACATGGTTAATTAGCTTCAAATACAAACTATCATTTTATAGAATCCTAAAAACACAAATTCACATAAAATAATATCTTTTCACTCAAATTCCACCGAAGTCATTGATTTTATATAGACATATATCGCATAATGACCACAATATCAACAGATAATAAAGAAGAATATAATTCATGTTCCCTGGACCCACTTGTTGATCTTTAAACCGATTCAATTATATTTATTTATTTTGAACTCTTATATTCTCACATGGTATATATTAATAAAACTACCCCACATGATTCAAAAATTAAAAGAGACGAAGGGAACCCAACATGACAGTACAGATGATCAGAAAATCCTCCTAGTACAAAAACAGGGGTTGTGTAAGCAGCCCGAGGACCCTCTCGAAATACATGATCTAAGGGTGAATCAATGATTTATAAATCCTCAAGGAATAATGGTTATTAAATTATCTATAGTAATATTAATTAAAAAACACACAAGGGAGAAGGTATATTGGATTTGTAATGGAATGATCCTATATCAATAGAGGAACGGTTTTAAAATACATTAATGTATTATCATAGTCAAAGCAACATGGTTTGACTATCATAAAACCTCATGAGAACTATAAAATTAAATATATATATTACATACATTGTAAAAACATAAAATACACATAAAAATGGTTTATATCTCATTTTAAATAAAATAAAACGTCAATGGGGCAAAACATGAAATCTACAAAAACATAAAATTTTAAAAAACTATCAATTTGAATCACTATTGTTTATGTCATTGATTTGATTCATCATTGGGTGAGTCGCCAACATGACTCACTGCTTCCAACCAACAATTCCACCTACTAATCCACCGACTAACGCCACCTACGAATGGAAAATTGGATTTCTGGAAAACCCTTAAAATGAGTAACCATTTCCCCTATAATACCTCACACACTGGATTTTGACAATGTAAATAACCAGGGAGGTCTGCCCCTTCACATCAGATACCTCTCTATCTATTATCTCCCTCTATAATTAAAATAATTCCTAGATAAAAGATAGGGTTTTTAACAACCACCCTATGGCATACCTCTCAAGGTTCCCACTATGCTCGAAACACCGCTACCGATTAAACACACCAATTTTCATCATTAAGGGGCCCTATGTTGTTTGAAAGCTGTTGTGATACCTCAACATCCATGAAAACCACCTTCTATATCTACCAAAAAAACAAAAAAATATACACACAACATAATTAAAATATGCACACTATCCTAAACACACAATTCATAGAATTCCTCCATCCATGTAAAGATATTATCTACTCTAGTTGGAATAGACTCAACCACATGAGTTTAAGAAAATATCAATTAATTCATTTAAATTACAGATATGTTCTTTCCCTTTATAAATTTCATTAATTAATCACACATTAAGTAAAAAGGATTTAATTAATCTCATAGAAAAAAATGTATGATCATTACATTACTGTAAGAGAAAAACATGGCAAAACACCAAACCACTCTTGGTACTGGGTATGCATGTGAATCTCCCATTCCCAAGTATTCTCCCTCACACCACCATGAATCTACAACACATTAATAATGGTATTGTTCCATCCACACAACACCTTCCCCCAATGATCTTTGATCTCTATTGGCCGCTCCACAAAATTTGAGTCATCTTTGACATCCAACTCTCCCGAATAAATGTCATTGGAGTCATCATGGAGATAATGAAGACTATGAGAGAAGTGAAAGGTATATATTAGCTTCTCCAATTATTATGTATGTTCCAACTAGTATGAAACCTTTCAAACTCTCCCCGACACCTTTAATGGCCTAATTATTCAAGGAGAATGCTTTCTCTTTTTTCCAAAACTCCACTACCTTTGTCGAGAGGATACCATCAAGAACACATGTTCTACATCTTCTAACTCGAAGGACCTAATCTAATGGTTGATTAAGACTTTTTATAGACCTTTAGTTCATTAATCATCTAATTAATATGTTGAAACTTCTTTGTCAAACTATGAACCATGTCCGAACCAATAACATCTTCCTCCACAACATATGTCCAACACTAGGGTGAATGACACGGTCATCCATACAATGATTCAAATAGAGCCATTCCAATAGAAGAGTGACAGACATTTTAATACTAAAACTCCACCAAGGTAATTTTATGAGCCCAAGATCTTTTAATGTACAAAATATATTCCCATGGAATATCTAAGAATTTCTTTATTGTTTTCTCTGTGTATCCATCTGTTTGAGGGTAGAAAGCAGTATTGAGGCATAACTGAGTGACAAAATCCGGTGAAAATCCCCTCTATAATCATGAGGTATAATATTTATCCTAATATGATATAATTTATCTCATAACTCCATGTAGTTTTAGCACCTCATCCACAAAGCTCTTGTCCAAGACATCCAATATGAACAACACCTAAATCAATAATAAGTAAGTCGATATTGTTAGCCTAACCACCACTACCTATATTTAATCACATCCTCCTTGTTCCCATGTTAAACCTATGAAAAAACCAATCGATATGTCACCCCACATCCAACTGGGGACAAAATGTGGATTCAAATATCTACCAAGATCATGGTTCTCATCCTTCACATGGTGGGACACTAAGCACTTCTCCACAAATACTGCCACATCCTAATTCATTATAAGCCACCAAAAATAAATAAAAAATCCCCGGTACATCTTGGAAACTCCACGATATACCACTAAAAGTGATATGTGAAACTCAGATAGAACTCCATCACTTATTTCCTATAGAAAAAATAGCTTTTCTTGTAATGAAACTGGATTACGAACATCCTGTGATCATCCCACTTAATCATCACCCCAGTCAACGCGATCATGCTTCACCTATTCCTGAAAGTCCCCCAACATAGACACCATTACATTATACACTATACTAGATTCCACATCATCTGAAATAGAAACCATTTCCCCACATCCATTCCTACATCTATGTGTTTGGCATCCAACTCCACCATCACCTTCCAAGCATCCAAAAATTCCCAAAACAACCTCTTTATATAACACCCTACTAGAAGCATCAACCACAACATTCCCCATCCATGTGGTGTAAGGGATCATGAAATTATAATCATAATGAAACTCCACCTACCCATATTGTGACATATTCATATTTCACTGTGAAATTTTATACGTCATGCTATTGTGATCCATGAAGACCACAAAGAGCCCTCGAGTAATATAATTCCACAAAACCATCAGTGAGAAAAGGATCACTAATAGCTCAATACCATGGGTGGTATTATTATATTCATGGGGACATAAATACCTAGACCCATAATAGATAACTCACTGTTGTTAATTAAACACACATCCCAAACATAAACACGAAGAATCAAAAAACACTTTGAACATCACCCCTTCAACTAGAAACTAGATATCATACCAACACCCCGTTCAAATGGTCGAATGAACCCTGAAACTGATAATTCCACACAAAATAATGGTCATTTGTTTTCGTATTTGTCAATAGATCTTCAACGTGAGATAAATCAAGAAAAAAATCTCTAATAATACACAGCTAGATTGAGAAAACTACTAAATGCCACCTTCTTATTCAGTGCTTCCCAATAAACAGTTTCCTTGAAAATTTATGGGTCCACCACTATACCCTACTATGACACAACATGACCAAGGAAATGTACCTCTCTTATCCATAACATAAACATAGAAAAATTCTCATATAGATGGTGCTGTCGAAGATGTACCACGATAGTCCTGAGATGCTTTGTATTCCCCTCCTCTGACATTGTGTAGATTATGATGTAATCGATGAATATGATGATGAACTAGTACATGAAAACATGAAAAACATAGTTCATGACCCCCATGAACATTTCTAGTGCATTTGTGACACCAACCGGCATGACCACAAACTCAAAGATCACATTCCATCACCTGTAGGCACTCATTTTGTTATTAAATTCCATCACCCTCATATATTGATACCCAAACCATAGATAAACCACAGGGAACCAACTTTATTCCTTAATCTAGTTGAAGAGATCAATTATACTTGAGAGATGTTAATGTTTCTTGACCATTACCTAATTCAAATTATTTTAGTCTATGAACAACCATAGAAAACCATCCACCTTTTTCCGCACAAGACTAGAGCACCCCATAACAACAAACTAGGATATATAAATCCATTCTTCCTCAGATCACCTTTCTGAATCCTCTACTCCCACAACACTAAATGTTTCATCGGATAAGAAGAAATAAAAATTAAAGATGCATCAGGAAGAAAGTCCATCCTTAACACAACATCACGTCGAGGGGGTAGAGTCAGAACCTCCTTAGGGAAGAAATACATGAAGACCCAAAAGAAACTAGTCTCCTACCCTACCTATAATCCACTGATTCTACTAAATGATTTTCCGATAAAATAATAAAGTGCTTCATATGCCAAATTCAAATATGACAACTCATATTTCAACGGAATCCACATGCTAGCAATCCAGGTATAAAAACATAAATCTCCTTTGAATGCATTCAATATCAACATGAATAGAGTACTATAAATTTATAAAAAGGATTACATTTTATTGTTTCATATGTAATAGGAAAAGATCCCCATCAGACTGATGTGTCCCCATCATCAGTCTACGTCCTTAACATACATCAAACTAGCTGGTCTGAACTTTGGCTGGAATACTCAACTCCAGAGTAAAGTGAAACCTCTCAACTTCTAGTCCGAGATGATGGGCTAGACGAGGTGTAACAAATAAGCATGATGATCTAGATTCAAAAAATACACAAGCAATAATACATAACATATTGATCAAACCTCGAATGTTATTTGGCCCTAATGGAACTGCTTCATCTACTGCCTATAACATACCATGACCAGATCATCATCCCCTCTACATACAACTGAATTCTAGACCGTTCTTGAGTTGAGGTCCCTTGATAAGACCTTGAGGTTGTCTTCTACATGCTCTGTCTTTTCAATGTGGAACTTCAGGCTGCTGCCCCTCCGGGTAGAACTGCTTTGTGACCAACTTCTATGGAGGTGGGTATTGAACCTACCACCTCCACAATACTGAGCGCAAACATCATTTGGGAATTGACAAGAATATTTATATAGACCCCCAATGATAAAACACATAATTAACATGCCCATATCATATGCATGAAGAGTAGAAGGTTGAAAAAAATTACTCAGGTCACCTCCCTATATGTTAGATCATTGATGTACCTTGAACTTGAGACCTATTACTAATAACCTTCCCATTCATAGAACTAGTATGAATCCCTTCTCACAATATACCTCCTCATGAGTGTATCATCTCCACTACCTCATCCTTCATCTCAACCACCATGTATTTTGGCAAGGTTAAGGGTGTATCCGCATACTGAAGAGAATGAAAAAGTGCCTCTTATAGGTGTCCCACATGAGAATCCTAAATAAAAAAAGATTTGGATAAAAACAAAGTATATAATTTAATTTTATCCCAACATCCCATACTAACATACTATGCTACTAGAGGGAGATTAACTCATGAATCATCTCAGTGTTCATGGTTAATGAAAAGAATTATTCTCAGAACTCCTCTAAATTGAATTAAAGAATGTCAACCTTCATTGTCTTCCATAGGTTAATAATGCACCACTAACTTGTAAATCATCACATATGGCTCACCACAAAGGGAATACATAAATTTTTTAGATCCAGGGTCATGAAAAAGGTGATCACAAGCTCATCGAGCCAACTCTCCTTCTCTATTTTTAAAATTCATCCCTTAAAATTCACTAGTGTCTATCACAAATAAGAACGTAAAATTTTCTACCATAGGTCATCCATTTCACATGGGTTAATCCTCTATTGATGAACTGTGTGGGCCTAATGAGCCTCCAATGCATTTAATGAACTCAGAAAATTTTTGGGTTCCATTTCTAAAAGGTAATGACTGAATTACTACCTCATAGTATTATTGAATTATATATAATATTCATTTTAACTCATTTAACTCATTTTTTATCCATTTCAAAATACCCAAAAAACCCAACTCATACAAGAACACAATTCATTATGATCTGTGTACCCTTCTAATGTGTTGTTACAGGAAAATTTGGTAGCCTAACTGGGCCATTAGGTACAATTAGAGTCCTTGATTCAAATTATGGGGGCCGTAAAATCTTATGTCCTGGCCAGTCTTCCCTGCCATATGTCACGCACCATGATAACATAACACTATTTCACAAAACACCCATGAATTATTCAATGTTTCGTACACAAAAATCTATACTATCTCTCAACCACCTCCCTCTTATACCATTCTGTCACAACCCTCTCCCCACAAATATGCCTCTCCGAAGATGGAAATGAAAGAAGGGAGATAATGAATCCAAAGTCTCGCCTCTAATAGGCCACAAGGTGGATACCAACAATAAGGGTTTAGAATGCCATGATATGGCTGGAATGACACTTTTTATAAGAAAACAAGATTGAGATATATAATTTTCCATATAAAAAAACCATCATGAAATATATAAATGAAATACTAAAATCCAATCCAGATGAATGTTTTAATGTAAAAAGGATTAAAATATAATGATAAAATCAAAACTAAACACCAAATGAACAAAGGTATATAGTGAAAGGATGGCCCCAAGTAAGAGATACTAATTACTATCATGGTTCACATTGTCCTCTCAGAAACCAAAAATCTGTTTTATTATGTAGGCTAACCACAAGAGTATACACAGTAGTAAAACGCTCGACTATAATTCCTATGTGTGGAATCATAGTAATTTCCCTCTAAGAAAGCAACAAAAACCAACAACACCTAACAAGGTATACTAGCAACCCCAAACTCACAAAAAGAATAGTCACCAAATAATATAAGTCATGCAATGTAATATAGATATCATCAATGATTGGGTACCCCACACCAATTTCCCACTGATTAGTCACACTCATATCCTAACGGAAAATGTCCATGCACTCCCACATCTTCTGAATGTACCACGTCAAAACCTACCAACACACACCTGGGCATCACATTTATTCCCACAACATTGAAATCGATGACCACCACATCTCGTCTGCACAAACCTAGACCACACATCCACATCCAACCCACAAAATCAGGAGACGAATACAATATCACATCCTAAAATCACCTAGGAAATAATTACTCATATAATCTGAGAGACAACTAAAAATGACATATCTTATCATCTAGAAAAAAACAAGGAAAAAATCATCTTCACACTCTAAGGACTCACAAACTACAACCTTCTTGAAGAATATGTGACCATCACTACCAATATGGGGGATCAGGGAAGAGTGGCTATCCAGCCATCCATCCTACCACTAGAATGGTTGAGAAAAACGCCCTCCCCCTAATAATGGGGTTGTTCAGAACATAGTACTCAACAAGGGTTGGGTGAATATAGAAAAAACAAGTAAAATATTTCTATGTATATGTAGTATCATACACTCATTCCCAACCTATGGGTTCTCAATAAAACCATCACCAACCTTAGGATTCTTCAAATTCTACTACTTCCTCTAAGTACTGTTATTAAAACATACAATAGTCACATTAGATGTAGATAAATGATATTCATTGACAAAAATCCACAACTCAAACATATCCCCAACAATATCATTTAACCAATTATCTTTCTTCATTAATTAATCCAATTATTCATTCAATTAATACTCAGGAAACTACCTACCACAACATGAAACCAGCAACAACAAATAAATAATTAAGGAGAAAAAAACCATAGTAAATCAACCCACTTCACGAATTTACTCAATTTAAAACCCATGAAAAGCACTTCCATAATAATTAAAAAATTTCATTCCACCCTACCCTTCCACTAAATAAGAAAACCCCCAACATAATACCAAACCCTGTAAAAAACTCATCACAACGAACCCAAAATCCCTTTTATAAGAACCACAAATACATCACACCCAATTAAATCTACATACCCCAACCCAAACCTATAGCCCAGCTACTCAAACACTACCCATCCATTCCAAAAACAATCAATAACTCAAATTTAAATTTCTTCAAACCATCCATACCACCCCACGTCATAAAACAAAACCCATACCCCAACAAAATCACTATTCAAAATAATCTAACACCAAAAACACCACAACATTGACCAAGGAAAAACATATTTTTATTTAACAGGGAATTCCTTATTCAATTTTCTCTTATTATTTCAGAGTTTATCAATGAAATAGTTTTATCCTAGGAAATCCATGTTTTAGAAGAGTGTACGTGGAAAATAAAATTAATATAGACAATTCAATTCAATAGATGACAAAGAACAATAATTCAACAACAAATACAATTGAAAACACAAATACCACTAGAGAACCGGATTTTTGGAAGACATATTTCCCAAATATATCACAATATCAATAGATTACAATGTACAAGATAAGTAACATTTCCTATCCCCAAATATTTATATTTAGACCAATTTAATTATATTTAATAATTCGATATTATAATATCCTCACAAGGGTGATATTAATACACCCACCCATCATGATACTCATATTAAAATAGATGAAGGGATTCCTACCGAAAAGAAAATATGATGGATAACACATCCTAGAACAAAAACATGGGTTGTGCCATTATTAGAAGTAACCTCCAAGAAGATATGATCCAAGGGTAAGAAATAGATGTGTGGATCCTCACAGAAAAAGGTTCTGCAGTGATTAAAATAATGAGTAAAGAGAAAATTCACAAGGGAGAAAGGATATCATCATTATAAATTCAATATTATATATTAATGGAGGAATGATATTAAAATTCATTAATGTATGATCAAAATCAAGACTACCAATTTTGACTAACTTAAAGTCTTACAAGTGTTAAGAAATTAATGACATATTTTGCATCCTTTGAAACAACCTCCAAAACATTGAAATATTGTTTTCAAATAAGTTTTCAAAAAAATTGTAAAATTGGGGAATATGGGAAATAATAAAAAAAAGTAGAAATATTGGAAAACATGAAAAATGAATCACCATAGGGTGAGTCACTAACATGAGTCACTGATAGATACATCACTGATGCATGAGTCATAGACATGAGTCATCGATTCTACTCACTGACCCCCTACTGTCTCCACTTACCAATGCCTCATACCAATACCACCAATCCACACCACCTACTAATGGTTAAATCACCATCATGACATGCCATTAGCGATCCATCGTTGCATGTCACTAGCTCGACTCACCGATGTCACTCATTGGTTCCACCTATCAGTTCCACCTATTAAAGGCACCTATCAAAAACATATACCAAATTATCTATGTGATGGAAAACTATATTTTTTTGTAAAACTCTTGATATCAGTAACCATTACATCCATAATTCCTTAAACACATGATTTTAACAATGTAACAGACCGATGAGGTATGAGACATTATTGAAATAAAAAATAATATCTTTTTACATTGAATTGAAATATTATGTGTCTCATTATTCTAATAATTATTTAAAACTACGATATAAAACTCTAATTAATATCATATATTATCATCTTGTGTATATTATAATCATATTAAGAAAACTGTATAGTAATTAATTAATCTTGAAATGTTCATGTTTGGGTAGTGTAGACCACCAACTTGGACAACATTATATGTTTATACAATTGATAAATATGGGAAATTGTTTTATTTTATTTTATAAAATAAGGAATTAAATAATTATTGTTTTAGTTTGTAATAGAAATATGATATGTTAGCTCATTATTTATGAAAAAACTCTTTATTCACTATGAATTATTGAAAAAAGATTAAATTTTATTCATTATTATTAAATTTTGTCAATACTTTAATTCGAAAAAACTATAATATTTTAATATTTCAGAAGTTAAAATATTATATTCATTTAATTTTCTATGAATGTTTTACTTGGAGAGAATAATAAAGAAAAATGCTGACAAAATTAGTGTAACTTTAAATAATCAAGGTTACTGCCACCCAATAGAAAAATAATAAAAAATAATAATATGATTTTATATAGAATTTTTAAATCAATCATATAAATTATTTTTATATGAAAATTTTTATAATAAATTTATTAGGGTTTTTATCTTTTTTATACATGATCTTATAGTGCATTCGTCTAATTTGGAAGATAAGGTAATGTTTGTTTTTTTCTAATTTCGACTCCAAAGGAGATTCTGGTTATTGTGAGACATAAATACTTTTATATTGTGTTATAAATAAAAGAAATTATATATATATATATATGAAAATATATTCGTTTATATGATTTTGTAATTTTTATTTCGGTTTTTACCTATCGTTCTCAATTTATTGCAGCATTACAAATTCAATAAGTGCTTAATGGGATGAATTGTAGATTCATTAGGTCATTGACATTCTTACATGAATATAAAATTAAATATTTAAATAATCCTCTCATTAATGTATTTATTTTTATTTTTTTTATCTATTTCTATTATTCTAATCATTTGTAATACTAACACTAGTAAAACAATTTTCATAATAAAACTATAATTTGGTTAACAATAACTCTCATTCTTAATAATAAACATTATCCCACATATTCATAATTACAATCCTATAAAATATCTACTATATTTTAAAAAAATATAATATATATAATTTTATATGATTCATAAAAATATATTTACCCCTTATACAAGGAAAATTTCATAATCTCTTTATAATTATTTTTTTTTGGAAGTTTTTATTTCATAATTTGTTTAAAAATTTGTTTTCCATCATTTAGATGTTAAATGTTTTATAATTTACTCATTATAGCACTATAATATTGATTTAATTTCATAATTTTTATATCTATCTAATTATTATAATATTTTTAAAAGTTGAATATTACACTTCATCAATTTTTTGAAAATGTAATTTTTAATTTATCTTTGATAATAGTGTTTTAATTGGTTTTATGAATCATTTTGTATGGTAAATTATTTTTATCCACCATGGATTATCATTCATGAAGTGGTGAGATGAGAACAATATGTATGTTATTCTGATATGAATCACATTGGATTTTGATATTCACCATATCCTTTGAATTCTTGTGTTCTATTTATGTTGATTTTTTAACGTTTTAACTAACCCATTCAATTTCATTTGGTTTTTCATGATATAACAAATTTATTTCATCCAGTGGAACACTAATGTATGGACTACAAATGGGTGTGTCATAATGTTTTATAACGAAATTGATCATAAACTCATAAATCATTATACAAGGATATTGAGGTATATTTTTTTATAATGATTTATGAGCATTTTGATTGTTCATGAATGAAAATAGGGGTTTTTTATAATAAAAAAAGGAATTGGAATTTTCCATATATAAAACAAGAAGTTTGGGAATTTTGTGTGTTCACATCATGAAAAATGATAGATTATTTTAACAACAAAAATGATGGTAATTTAATAAATTCGTAACATAAATAATTGAAATTATTTTTTTTCAAAGATTTGTATTTTCGCTATGATTTTTTTAGTTCTAGTTTTTTTATTTTATCTTCAAGGGAATAGTACATTATCATGTTATATTCCTTATAATATTCTCTAACAACACATATTTATTGAATAAGTTTTAAATATTATTTTCAATATTTTCAATTTCAAAAAACTATAATTTTTCTAGGATTTTTGGTCCATGGTTTTTATATCACACATTTCATCTGATTCAAGAATATTGAAATATGCTAGTTTGATGTTTACATATATTATTTTTATCACTAATTAATATGATTACCCATAATGATATTCAAAGGTAACTCCTTTTTTGTATCTATATACCAGGTTATGATTATAAAAAAGTATGTAATAAGTACATTATTTTTTATGTTGTTCATTTTTAAGTGATTTTTAATAATTTTTACATATTGATTAATTTATATTCACGTGTATGATGTATTTATCACTTAATAGGGAATGAATTCTGTTATTAATATTTTTCCTCAATTTTTTACAATTATAAACAGAAATGTTCTTCAGAATTTAATTTAAAGAAATTTATTCATTATTTCATGTTATTTATATGGTTATATATATATATGATAAATAAATATATTAGATAATAGATTATGATGCTATATGTTGAGGATAGTTTTTGATTCAGAAATTTCATCATGTATGATATGTTAATGTTGACCAAAATATTTGTGGATAGAAAACCATTTTGTTTTGTGAAGGTAATATTGAATTATTTGGGGAGTTTGATATTGATGAATTATTTCACTATTTAATGATATGTATAAAGGAAACATATATGTTCTGGATAACATGTTAAATATTGGGTAAAGTAATGATGTTGTTGTTCTCATAAAAATTACATATCTATCAATATATAAGAAGGTGAATACAGATATGGAATTAAATAATCGAGTCACAATTCCATGGAAATGGGTAGTTGAGAATTAACTTTATCATCAGTCATGCGTGTGTTATGTGGGTTAATGACTCCAAATCTATCAAAACATTATTGAATGATCTTATTTTTTTAGTAAAATTCTCTTTATTTATATTCATTAAGTATTTAATTCCCAATTATATTATTGGATTTTGATAATTTTTATTTGTGAAAGGAACAAAATGAATCCTATGTAGAACCATATTATTAATTGGATAAAACAATTGTGTCCTTATTAAAAAGAAATTATCAAAAGATGAAATTAATGTTCTAGTAGAGCATAAAAACATAGATAGAGATTTAATATTCACATAATCATTTGTACTCAATTTGATTTATATTATATAAATAATTTTTTGTAGTATTTGTTTGAATTATAATAAAAATCATGATAATACAAATTTTATTTATGAAAATACCACTATTAATTATATCTGAATGAATGGTAATTTTTAAATAGTTTAATATTATAGTATTTTATATGATATAAAAAATTGATTTTCATTATCTTAAAATGTTATTGTGGTTGATAAATTAACATAAATTATATACTTATATGCATACCAATTATGATTAGTGATTGATATTTATTAGCACCATCTAGGTATATAAAATTTTTTATGATGATTATGTGAAATATATAAGTGTTTTTTTAGGTTTATTGGTGTAATGTAAAAATATCTTAAATGGTATTGATAAAAATGAAAATTAATTTTTTATAATATTATATTCACAACGTTAAATATTGGCGAACACATGGTGTGGTATGAATAAAAATGACGTTTAATATATGATTCAAACAATGTTCATGATGAGTTTATTCAGTTTCAAAAAATAGAGATATATTTTATTGATTTCATTTTAATTGATTATTAATTTCATTAGAATAATGAAGATGATATTTTTTTTGAATTTTATCATGTTTTTTGTGATCCTGATATTTAAACACTAGTGTGTCATTTTATGAAGTAGTGGTCAAAGTTATGAATTAATTTTTGTAGGAATTTGTGATTTTGGATTGGGTTGATTTCATGATAATTCAAATTGTTATTAAAAGTGTATCTAATAGAGAATATATGGTTTTATTATATACTCTAAATATTTTATGATTTTAACAATGGTCAACATTGTTTAAAGAATGAAAATTAATTTAATATAAAGAATTAATTTGAAGAAGATATCATATTTGGTGTAATATCTTGAATTATGAATTTGGTGAGAATAATGTCACCTAAATCTATGAGTTAGTGTTAAATTAAATTGAGGGTAAAAAATTTATTTATAGGGGAAGAATGTAATGAGTAGAGATTTAGGAGAATTTAAATTAACATTATATTTTAAATTTTCTATCCCACACAATTACGAACTATCACATTTTTATGTTTAATATATTAGGTAATATTTATAATTTTGTAGTATTACATTAATATTTAACTGTTTATAAATTCATATGAAATATTTTTATTATAGTGGAAGTATAAGAAGTAATTATTTAAATAAATTGTGAATCAGTACATTTTTTAATTAAATTTATATTATTAAAAATATAAATTTTTTTAATTTGAATAAAATAATTTTTAAAATGATAGTGTTAAAATAATCATAGTGATAATTTTATGAATTTTTATAAAAGTATTTTATAGGGTAATCTTATTAAATATTATTTTTAAAAATAAATTTTTTGACATTATTAGTGTATTATTATGGATTTTAAATTCATCAATCAATTTTTTATGTCCAAACAAACATTTTATATCAATTTTTATATTTTATAAAAAATGAATTTAATTTATAAACCCATATTTAACTTTTATTAATTTATGTTATATTTTTTAAAGAAAATTAAAATTAATATAATATATATTGATTATTTTTTAAAAAGAAATTTAAAATTTAATCATATTATATTGACATAAAATTTTAATTCATTTTTACATTTTCTATAATAAGGGCCATTAATTTTTTTTACATAAAGGATTCATCATCGAGCTAAAATATTACCTTAATGATTAAATTAATAATTTTATAATTTGGTAACCTAAGAGGGAAAATTCTCAAACATCATACGGTTAAAAAACCTTCATTCTTTAAATCCTCTTATCCTGATATATTAGAATTTAAATAATAAATTAGATGGAAATAAGGACCCCAAATATCGTCTATCCATAAAAGTGTTTCCACTTGATGTAATACATTAATCATATCATTAAGAACATTCATCTCCTCATTGCCTCTCATAGAAAATACTGATTTATGTTGGAAAAAAATATTTGAAACCCTATCATAAACAACACCCTTTTATGTATGTTTGACCATGTACATGAACAAAACTATAAATTTATATCATGTATGAATATGGAAATTTAATTTACTTCAATAGATGATATTAATAATTAAACGATGAAATTTTTAGTTTCTAAACAATAATTTAATAAATTAAATATTTATTTAAGATAACACACTTTATTATCTAAGAATCATTGAAATAATATCATCGTAAAATTCATCATTTTTAATGGTATCCAAAACACTAATATAATGAAAATATAAATGTATAATCCTTAAAAATTAAAAATTTTCAAAAAAATATATTTAAAATTGAATTATTAACTTAGGGATAATAGTGAAAAAAATTATTATTATGAATATAGTTCAAAATGATAATGATTATAGGGAGATGATATTGAAAATGGACATTAAACTAACGAATATACATTAATATAATAATATTTAAATAATTTAATAATTTTGTGTCTATGGAAAATATTTTAATAATAGGTTATTAAGGGTTTTAATTTTTTTATATGAGAGATTACTGTCAATTAATCTTGTGGTAAAATATAGATGTCTTTTTCTCATTTTCAACAGCAAAGGATATGTTTAATATGAATCACCATAAATAGATTTATTGGGTATATTCTTTTGAAAATTTCATTCAAAAATTAAAATATCTTATATTTCTTGTTATATTAATTTCTATTTCATAACCTTCTGATTATTCCCATTTGAATCTTTTATTACCAATTTTGTAAGTGTTTTATCGTCGCCATTTTAAATTCACATGGTCATTTTATTTCATAAATGAAAATACCCTTAATGATTTCATTCATCCAACCATTAAAATATTATGATTTTCATTTTCTTTATTATTCAAATAAATTAATTTATAAAATATTTAAACACATCTTTTGTAAATATAGTTTTTATAATACAACTAAAATATTAGAAATAATAACTCTAATTCATAAAAATGCATATTTTTCTCCATTTCCATAAATTAAATCCTAACAATGTTCGCCTATATTTAATGAAAATTTAGTATGGATTATTTTTATTTATTCATATAATTATATATATCCTTATTAAATAGGAAATTTCATTCAGCTTTTATGTTGTTGGTTTTTAAATAATTCTATAGAATAAAATTATAAAAAAGTGGTTATCAATCATTTAAAAATATAATTTTTTATCCTCAATGAAACATTGTTTATAAATATACCTAATTATATTTTTATATATGTATATAATTCGAATAAATTGCTAAAACAAATTATTATTCCCATTATCAAAATTTTCTTAATATTATTGTTTTACATTATAATTTAAAATAATATTGTAAAAGGCTTACAAAATATTTTATAAGATCATTTATATTTTCCCTACAATGATTATCATTCATAATGTGATGGATTTTTCACTCTCTATATGTTATTATTATATTATGCCTTTTGGAAAATTTTATATATAATATGCAATGATTTATTATGTATTTTAAGGATTTGTAATTGAGTGTTATAATCATCCCATACTTTTTATTGGGTTCGTCATGATATGATGAATGTATTTCACCAAGTCGAAACACTTTTATGGATAAATGATGGTTGTGGTCTTAATTTCCATCTAATTCATTATATAAAGACTAATAAATCAGGATAATATGATTTAATGAATGAATATTTTTTTAATAGTATGATGTTTAAGAATTTTTTTTTCAGCAACATGAAGCATTGGTTTTATGTTCAAAACACAAAAAATGTTCATTTTGTTTGTTCCAAACATGAAGTGTGGATATTTTTTGAGTTCACTACTTTAAACATGGGATTTTCCTTCACAACATAAATCATGAACATATTATCCATTCAGATCATGTGTAATGTTTAATATTTTTGTTAAAAATTGACAATTTCAGTAATATTATATTTTTTCATGTTTTTATGCTATTTTTGAATGGAATGTCACACATACAAGGGATACTCCTTTGAATAATTTGTAATGTCTCATGTTTGTTTTATTATGTTTCTTTATTATTTTGATTCTGGTATTATTATTTTATTATCCTTATTCTTTGACATTTGATCGATGATTTGTTTACAATAAAATTATTATGTAGTAGGATTATACCCTTATGATAATACTATTTTTGATCATACTTCTTGACCAATAATGGCTATGTTTACCCTTACCATGTATCTAATCTCAAACCTCTCTCGTATTCCATCCCCTAGGTTATTTTGATCCGAATATTATTTAATTTTGATAAGAGCTTCCTATGTGGTGAAATTATAAGAGATAATGAAGATAAGTTATGTATTAAAAAGGTGATATTATATTAGAAACAATTTACCATTACATAAGAGGATGTGATAAATGTTAGTTAATTTTGAATACTAATTGTATAAAAATATAAACCAAAAAGGTATTGGGAATTTATAATAATTAAATTTTTGTTTTATGTGATGCAATCTTCATGGTCATATATACAGATGTCATTTGATGTGTGATTAATAAAGTGTGGAATTTATTTTTTAATAACACAATCCTCGGTGTTTTATCCCAGTAGTTATCCAGTAGTTATAGGAGACATGATATGGTGACTTTATTAAATTTTATTAGTTTTGAATAATTTATTTTTGTGGGAAATAAAATAATTAGAATTGTAAAATGGAATATAATTACTAAATTGCATAGACATGGATGATAATTAAAATAGTCCTTAGTAGAAAATTGGTTTTCATTGAATATGGAATGATAATAACTCGATATGTTATTGGTTAGAAAATACTATCATAGAATGGGAATTATAAAATTGAAGTGTGGTTGTGTTCTTATTATATGGTATTGGATGGCTAGTTAGTTGTATGGAAGTTATGTTGAATCATGACTGTAGTAATGCAGGGGTTGGGGTAAATTTGTTTTATTTTTTGTATGATCCCATGTATTTAAAATGAATGTTAGTCATTGAAATTTTATTCATCAGATTATTTACATTTTATTCAAACTATATTCATGTGTTTTCTATATATCGATAGGTTTCATGATTCAGGTATCTTCCCCAAACATTAAATTTAATGTCAGAGGGTGGTCGGTTTCCACATCTTCTTGACTATCTTCCTGGTGAGGTTGTTAGGTATATGAAAAGATGGATTAAAATGATTTCAAATAAAGGATATTATTTATGATTGGATTATATAATTTTTTGTTCCATTTGAGTATGTTAGGATGACATTAGGAGGATGATGTCCTTCATGTACATGTAATGATACTATTATAGTTAAATTGAAGTGGTTATGTAATAATGATAATGTAAAAGGATGTGGTTAGTTGTATGATTGGGATGAGTGTGTGATGTATCTATTGGAATAGTTTGAGATATTTGGATTTATCGTTATGATAAGCCGTTTTCAATTAAGGGGTAATGGAGAAATTAGTGATGAGTGTTCTCGAATAGTTGGTATTTTTACCTGACATTATAAAATAAGGGTGGAAGTGGCTGAGGGGTACCCATATTATATTCATTATATGAAATATTATTACCCTTGGATGATTTATATAGTTAGAGTTACATGGTGTGGCCGGTATTGAAGGATGAAAATTTTATATTCATTGTAATTTGGATTATTTCACTACAATATTTATAAGTTATTTCATGATGATCCCTAGAGACATCATGTATGATCATGTAGAGTCTACATGTTATCACATCATATGTATATATAAATTATATTTCAGTATTCTAGGAGGAGTTTGGGGAATATATTTTTACATTAGCATCACAGATATTAGATCTATTATAGAGTCACTTCTATTAATTTGTTTTTCATATTGATGATTTTTGGTGTCTTTATACATTCATTGCGGTACAATTTGGGTCCTCTAATTGTATATTATACAATGGTGCTTGTTGTGGGTTGGATCTCTTATCTCATTATCCTATGTTAATTTTTTATTAAAATTCCTTCCAAATGTGTGACTTTACACCATATATACAGTTTTCAAACCCAGGGAATTCTTAAAGTGTTAATAAGGGACCATATATGTAGTTTCCAAATGTGTGACTTTACACCATATATGGTGGTTTCCATTCCCGAACTCTCACATTGAAAATCCTTGTTGATCATGGAAATCTCTTAGAGTCGCCTAAAGCATCATCATACTCAGAATGTTTCACTTCATATATCAAAATACATAATAAAGGATACCTTAAGGTTATATGTGTAGATTATATCTTGATGGGTTATTATCAATAATTAATAATAGTTCAAAAGAATGATATACGCGAGGAAACATATATAGTTGAAATGACATGGCGTTAATGGGGCCCACCAGATGTGTAGTCCTTCATTACTTCTTGAACATGTGCTCGTGTGAACACATAATGAAACCCATGTCACCATACATCACATGTATTGGGTATAATTGATGTGTATCTTCCCCATTGTACATTTTCATGTTCTAATGGATGTGAATTTATTTTTTAGGTTGTTCTAGTGCTGTTTGCTTTGTACCAATCCATTACTGAGTACGGGTCTATTCCAGTACACCTTTGACATACATGGTGTGTCCTCCTACATGGGTTCTGAGGTATTTTCCTTCTACAACTTTTATTGGAAACCTGACTGGGTACCATAGTTTTGGTTCCAAATTACATGTCCTATGATAATTATCTTTCATGAATCCCATGAACGGGATCTGGGGAAACAACACGGCAAGGGTTCATTAACATTTTTTAATGTATTTTGTTTTTTGTGGTAAGAAAATTTATGAACAAGGATATATAGAACCATCCTATCTTCTATTATTTTATCCCATTGACCACTCAATATCCCATGAAATTTATGGTAACAAATTTGAAAGTTGATTATTAATCCTATGTTTCCATGAAATCAAAATCCATATAAAGGTGCAATGCACATAGAACTGCACAATGTGAATCCCCTCAACTAAAATCACTCCTACATAACCTATATTCACAATAGTATAACCCACATCTTGAACATATTTGTATCTATCAAAAAAACATCATCTAGATCATCCTTTTCCAACCCACACTGAATATGGGGTCCCATCATGCCTAAAAATGCCACCGAAATTTCGAACTGTAACCCCATGGGAAAACGATGAAGAATGTGAAGAATATTCATGATAAATGAATAATAATGATGTGAATACATCACTAAAAAATTATTCATGTCCAATAATCGTATAAAATAGATACCAGGGATAAATTAAAAGAATGGAAATCATAATTCATTTAAAATAATTATATTTTAGAAATAGAAAAATTTGTTGAATTTATAATTCATATCAAATGATGATAAATAAAAATCCATGATTTTTATATTAATTAAAGTGGATAAATTAATAATTAATGATCCCTACATCCCTTAATGATCAATTGTTTTGTGAATAATTCATTTTTATAGTGATGGAGATGACTTGATAAATTCATTGCATCTCAATCTACCTCAATCTAATAATTGTTCATCATCTGATACAGATCTCAAAACGAATAAAACCATAGTCCAACTCTAATAAATTATTATTGTTATATGTAAAAAACCATAAAATGGTCATAAGATATTTATATAGAGTGTGGGATTGGTTTTGGGTTTTAAATAAATAATTTAATTTAATTATTGATCTCTCCAAAGGCTACCTCAGCCAAACATAAGGCACAAATCAGCATTTGGTAATTCTAATTGTAAACCTAAAGTTCCAAATTAATGAATTTTGTCATATATCTGATATGAATCTATACATATAATATATTCCATTATTTTTTAAGAACTATATGTTCCTGATATTAATATATTTAATATTTCTACAATATAAATATCATGCTTACAGGGCATCATAATCCCATACATTCTTTGTGAGAGGATTTAAAAATATTTCATCATATATTTCAAATTCATGGAATTAGAAATAGGGTACCTAAAATATTCTAACCTCAAAATAATTTCAATCTAGAAATAAAAAGGTAAAAAAGTGAGGGTTACTACGCGTATATTTGGATCTTGCACTCCCATGAGATATTTCACATGCTCTTATGCTACCAAAACACAGCAACTATGGAAATGGTCTTTCCACACATGATCCATTCCCTGAAATCCCTTATCATCGCATAGTTCTTAGAAAATGTAGAACAGTGATTAATTTTTATATCACCCCTATAAATAATGTGTGTAAGTCCTTGTAAATATATATTTTACTAAGGAATATCATAGATTTCACGCCCCATCATTAATTGTGGGGAAATACTATAAAATAACAAACCTCATCAACACTGTCATGAATATTTAATGGTCTGATGATCCTCGTGGAAAGCTTAGATCCTTAGAATGGCCTCCACAATATTTTTCATGGAGAGAATTTTAGAAAAACATAGACAACCAGTTCAAACATAATGGGAATATTGCATCGATCTATGTATGATTTATGAAATCTTCAGGCTATCCTCAAAAGCTCATGGATTAGCTATGTTTTCTCTATCATCACATGCACTATCTCTAGCTCAACTAGTGATGTATCACAAACCATATTTTTACATAGTTGTGACCTATAGGGTCACCAATACACGGAAATGAAAGTCATTATTCCAGTCATTGATTGATAGTAGTTATTATAATTATACCTCACATGTTTCATGTGGTCATCTCAGATTTTGTTGAAGTCTAATAAACTATAGTACATTATAAAATCCAATACATAGTTTATTTTCATAGTATACCATCTATCAAGGGGTAGAGCATTATACTCCTTTTAAACATAGTCTCCAATTCTTCCAATATTCTTCTCAACAACCATGCATCAAATCACACATCGAAGATAGATTCAATTTTTGAGGGTACCCCATGGATTCATATGACATTCAACAAAGAAACAACCAAAAAATTTCAATATGACACTACTCCATCATAGAATAGATGTTCATTGACTTTTTATATTAGTAAACTATCAAACATATGATATTTTTGGCCTCACATTTTTTTTATAGGTCAGGTCACAAAATATATAGAAATTCATTCACATTTAAACTCTAGATTCTCAAGAAGTTGTAAAAAAAATTTCCGAACATGGTTCTCAACCTTCAACTACTTAAATTTGAGACTCAAATATAGTACATCTGTTGTGATCCCCCTTATTCCATCACATTAAATCCTCTCCTGGATGTATTTATAGATATTATCCACCCTAGAATGTTGAAAAATATATAATTATGAACCTCCTTTATAAACTCCATTTATAAAATGAAAGGATTCACTATCTACAATATGAAAACTTCGACATACTCCCCACCAATAGAGAATCCATAAGGTACATCCCATGAGGTTATATTGTCACAAATAAACTAAGGACAATGTCACCCAAATGGTCCTCTCTATCGTACTAGAGTTAAATAGGAGTCAACATCATCGACTGATGATAAGATGTACCCTATCCACCATTTCAGTTAGATTAAAAGAATCTTACAACTTAGAATACTCAAAAACAAGGCATGAAAGGGACTACCTGTTAAAGGGATTCGTCTACCACATTGACCTTCCTAGGAATATATAATATCTCTATGTAATATTCTCATAAAAATTATAAATAATGACTTTGTATCATTTAATGAAATATATAGAGTATGATTTCCTTGAGAGAGAGGTGTTATAAGGGAATACCAATGTTCTATAATATATCATAGTTCCTCTAAACCATTAGAGTGAAGATTTCAACTTCAAACTCTAGGTCTTGAGTTTCAAATTTCTTATCATAGGGTGTCAGCTGGATAGAACCATTTGTTGTCCATTCCTTTCTATTCATCAGTATATAGTAGATCCGTGCTCTTGAAGCATTATAAAAAATGATATACTCTACTCCCTCATCTAATAGTCTCAACATAAGATCAAAGGTCATATTAAACATTATGTACTATAAGAATTCCATAAATTTCCTAGTCCTGATAAAGCATTGCCCATTCCATGTCAATGTGGTCAATGGTTTTAATAACTAATGAATATTTGTGCAGACCTCTTGTAGTGCCTCATATAAAAAAGATACATCTACACCTTAGATACACACTTTTTGTATCCCAATAAAGAACTACATCAATCATTGTTGTGTGTATAGTTAAATGGTTCACAAGATAGAAATTAACAAGATATTGATCCTTATAATACCAAAATAGGCACTTCAATATTGTGCCAAAGTGTCAGTGCGTTAGGATTATGTGTAGGAACGACCTTAGATGTTTTACCTTCTTTAGTTTTGAATTGGTGTAAATAAATATTTAATGATTGAAGATAAAATATATATTTACCTATATATGACTGGAGGTTTTGGATCATCAATTCCATATACACATTGGCGATGATCAACACATAAAAAAATCACTATTGTTTCATAGTTTTCATACCAGCATCTGAATATTATCTTTAAAATATCATATTTTTGAACCCTCAACATTTGGTATTAGTAATGATAATAGATATCCAATAAACAACTCAAAAATCATAACTAAACAAAATAGTTGTCAATAATTGGTATAATGTACATTTTATTTATCATTTCTTAGATTTAGTGATGATAATATACAACAGTACTCATGTTATTGTATACCATTTTCATTATTAGAACTAGTATTGCCTTAGGAGACACATTATGTCAGATAAGTCTCTTGTCGCTCAATCTTTCCTACTACACCATAGTCTCTCTGTGCTATATGGGTACATCTTATTTTGACACCCGGATATGGGGCAATCCCTGGTGTGTATCTAGGCAGATGCCTATCTCCTTCCATGGAGGTATTCCTATAACATCATTACGTAAAACTTATATAAAATGAGACCCTGTCATAGGGAAATGAATTATAATATATCTTATGACTCTAAGAGAGATACTAGAAAATAAATAATGAATTTATTGTATTCTTTTAACTAGGAGCTTTTCCTGGTCAACCATTTATTGCTTATCACCATGGAATGAATATTAGGTACCAAATGAATGGGTACATATATCCCTAACTGCTGATATACATCTAAGAATGAAATGTTTACAACTAGTACATACCATGTAAAAATTAATTTTGACTCCCACATGCTATAGAAATATTCTATTAATGGATCTTTATTCCCTATTAATTATGACACGTTGTAGATATGAGTGAATGAACTTCAATCCTATATACTAGGGAAACTAAGAATAAGGTTTAATATTGGAGGATCAAATAATTCTCATGGTCTTGAACATGGGATCTATAAATGGATGTTTATTTTGATCATGTACCAAAACTGAAAATATAGTAGAGAAGACATCGATATTTCATTGATATTAAATGAATCATATTGTTCACAAAACTATATTACATTAAGTATTTTTCCCATAACCACTTATCCTACTTAAGTATGTCCAAATAATAAACACTACTTAATGAATATGACTTAAAAACATGCAATGTTATCTTATCATCCCCACCTTAGCAATATATGAATAGGGTATAAATCACATGCCAATATGGATCTAATCAAATTAGTATGAATTATCTTGTTTGGGGAAGTTCCCTTATTCCGTGAATATTAAATGTAATTTTGAACAACTATAACATAAGGATCTACCAATTACTGATATCTCCCTTTGGAAGTCTAATATTCAAGATAACAAAAAATATGGGTCATATCTATGAAGGGATTTGAAACCACTATCTCATTACAATCTCCAACCACAAGAGAATGTGGATCTTGTTCAGTTGATATCTTAAGAAGATCTATATCATTGAAGGACATGGTGTAGAGAAAGAAAGAATGTGATATTTTTTTGTACCAATAAATCCATCAATGGAAAATAATAAGATTCATCACCAATGTAACCATCTAATCATTAGTGGTTTAAAATAATTAAATCCCAAACCACTTCCTTGATGGTCTTAATCTCCATTAAGAATCAACAGTCTATGATTAGTACTCATTTGGAATGTTAAAATAATTTTTATCATAATACCAGCTCACTAGATCCATCCAATACCAAAAATGTTTAAAATGATCCTTATAGACAATGGGAGTAGAGTGTAGTTACATTATATAGGTGCTAACACTTCACAGGGCCGGCTTTGATGTAACACTATATGAAAGGTTCCATAAACTATAGTCTCAATTGAAAAATGGTCATCATCTCTACAATATATTTAAATTATGATATATATTATGTAAGAGACAACTGGAATATTATTATTATTTAAAAAAATCAAAGAGAATTTTTGGTGGAGATAAATTAATGAGCACTGTCCCAGGACTCAATCCTATATATTGTATGTCCCATTATTCGATACAACCAATTTCTAGATATGCTGACCATATAAGAAGGTATTCATATTATATCTGTATCAATGTATTGGTTTTTTTACAAGATCTAGTTTCCATAGACTAAAATACACCATAATGACACTTTGATTCAAATTCCACAAGTCCCAACAAATTATCATAAGTTCACAGCTCCAAACAATATAAGAAGTAACGAACTCATACAATACCATTGTATAATGATTTTAAGAATTAGGGAATAGATATAATGTGAATGGATGAGACTGCAAAACCCCAATCTCAAATATAACAGGCCACAAGATAGAGACTAGTAACAAAAAATCATGATATATAATGGTTTTCTTTTTCATAATGTACTAGTACAAACTCACAGAACCACCTCTATGAAACAGTGAAGAGTAATAATAATAAAGGATAGATAAATTTAGATAAATATTGTATTAAATACCTCTTTATAATACAATAGATTTTGAAATAACAGAAATGTTTTAAAAAAGTGAAAAAAAATAAGAAATAATTATCCAACCTCACAACAATAGGATGAAAAGAATATTGAGAGATCCCAACTCTTGATCTCTTGTCACGACTACCATATGCATCCTACACACCTATTTATCACTATACTCTATCTATTTAACCCCTAAAATTGTCTTAGTCAAAATAAGACATGGAATGTGTGTCCCAATCCTAGGATGGTGTGAGAATACTCCTACCTAGTAGGATACCATAAATTGAACAATGGGAGAAATAAAGATATATAATAGAATTAGTAAGTTCCATCCCAAACAACAGTGGAAGGAAAACCAAAAAAATATAATATATATATATATATATATTTCCATAAATATTATTGGAAAAGAGAAAAATGGGTTCTCCATCTAACAATATATCCTAAGAGGAAGTATATACATGCATATTCCAATGCCTATCATCGATTCCCAACATCTGATACATTTTTCTAAATCAGACATGAGGAGGACCCCCACCTTACCCCTACTCCACATACCGAGGGTGTAATATCATATTGTGTACCTCCCGACAAGAACAATCGGTGTATTCCACTCAATAGATGGATTGATGTCACATGCCCAACTAATTCAAGTGGATAACACTCTGTAGATTGATAGAGGAAACACGCCCAATTGCATAAGGCCAATTACACTCTATATATTGAAAGATAATTCATTCCATAGTGTTTAAGAGGGATTCAACTAAATGTATATAGGAATGAAAATGTAGTGTACTAGGGGAGACACTCAGTTGATGTGGATAGATGAATAATTCCATAGTATATCAGGGGTCCCACACAAGGGATAGAGGTACTCCGTGCATGTACATTATGGGGTTCAACATAGTGGGTTGAATAGATGAAGCCTTGTACCATATGGGGGTTACACTAAAGCAGTGTAAGTATTATTGGGTACCCATACACTAGTAGAATTACGTGGTTTACTACCCTAGACTCTATCCATAATGAGCCTACCTTATCACCTTCATCATCATGCATCTCTTAAAAACCACCATTCTTATATATTTTGATGTTGTATATTTAAATCCATTACTAAGGCTACCACAATGTTATATTTTGATAACTTCTTAAGATAGTCTACTCATGAGTCAAAATCTACTTCCAAACAAATGTTATATGAGAGGAATAAGTTATATAGGTTATGAAATCGTGTGTAAGAGTCCCACATAACATCTTCTCTTACCACATTGCAATTTAGTGTTTTATTATAATAATTAATTAGAAATCATGTAACTATAAATGGATTGAATGGATTCAAAAAATGATGTATGACATTCTTGGGCCATGCCTATTTTCTTGTGAATTTTCAAGTGTTCTATAGGATGTGGTCATGTTCAAAGACATGTACCACCCCATAATAGAGTACCGACACAAGGGCATGTTATCCAAGAGTACATGATGTGTAATCTATCATGCGATGTTTGGTGAGTGTTAGATGGAATAGAGCATGTCCAGCCAGGGGGTTTAAATAGTGTGTGGGACCATCCACACAACATAAAATTATTATTTCCCCAAATCCCTTGCACCAAAGCCACAGGGTGGATACTCTGCATGGATTTTTATTCTAAATATCATGTAGTTGGGTATTTCCTTGAAAATTATGTTCTCCATGAATTTATCAAGATCCACACTCTCAAATAAATTTTATGTTATTTGACCACTAAAAATTATCTAAAATAAATTGAATGACACCATACATCATTTACCTAGCACCAAGTAGTAGGATATCAGAATCTAAACAACCTCAGAATTCCGGAAACACCACTAAATATTTATCCATTAACCATCCATCACCAATAATGATACCATATCCACGGTAGTCTCACACTCAACAAAGATCCTTTCCTAATACAAAAACAAATAATCATCCCGCACATCTTTCACTAATCCACCATCACTTTGGGGCGTTTGATCAAATTCAATGTTAACATGGAAATTACAAACACCAACTTCAATGATAATTGTAGAATAATGTAAATAATGGTAGTGATAAATTCATAATAAAAAATTTAATCCTTTTTTAGAAAAGTTATTCTGGACAAGAATATCATAACAGGGATATAAATGGTGATATAAAGGCTTAGAAATCATTTTTTTAATTTGAACTATCATATTATGTTAATGGGACCATGTGATATAAAGATAAATTATATCAAAAGTAAATAAATAAATATACATGATCAATATTTTAATAAATAGTGTTTGAAAAATAATTATAGATACCTAGTAAGATTATGGATCAATCATCGGTGAATAATGCATTCTACAATAAAGGAGATGACCTACTGTGTTTTTTCTCTCAATCCTTTATGATCTGATCAACATTTTTCATTCGATGTTGCTTTTCTAATGATGAATGAAATCTTCATCTCCTAGTAAATGGAAATGGTTATATGGATTTCCATGTAATGTTATCATAATGAATTATCCATAGAGTGATTGTTATGATAAGTTTATCAAATTAATTAATTAATTCAGATAACACACCTTCCAACAGTTTTTCTTCGAATCAGCATTATTTGAAGATGATCCTTAGGTTGAAACGTGGTTAATAATCAAATTCCGAATTCAATTTTGATATCAAAGATATTATATGAGGTTAAATATATGTTATATTTAATTACTATGGAAAATTTTAGTTTATAATATATTAATATTTTAAATATTTTTATAATATCATTTACTGTTTCAATAGGAATCAGAATGTCGCTTCACCATGGCACCTAGATATGAATATATTTCTGAATATATTTCATCATATTACAAGGAAAATAGTGTCACTCTAGATATATCCAATAAATATAAATTTAGGTGAATTAGTTATTAGTAGGATCATTAATTTTCATCAACTATGACATGTCATGTACCTGTGAAATTATTGAACTTCTAGTTTGGTAATGTGTAGTTAATAATATGGTGTGAAATAGAGTATAATCACATAAATATGGTCACTAATTGTTGATATTAGTAAAAAAATTATGTGTTGAAAATATATATGGTTGATAGAATATACTAAATGTGTTTCGAGTTTAATGATTACTATAGGTCATATGGCAAGGCTAGTTGTATTGGTATTTCAGAATAGTCTGGATCCTATGTAAGAAAATTGAGATAAAAATTACAATTAGAAATCCTGGATTTCATATATCAGGGATAAGGTAAATCTCATGGTTTGGAAAAAACGATCAGATTCATTTACGTATGACTATACTTAATTATAGAATCATGAGTATCATCGATACTCTAGTATATGGTAGACCCTGACTAGTGGTGGTTGTGATTTATTATTTTTTATTGGATAAGATTATAATTTCAGTGGTTGATGAGATTTTGTTAACATTAGGTGGGTATTGACCATGGATGATCACTTGAGTTTAGTATGTTTTATATCAGAACAATTTTTATATTTATGTTTAAATTTAGTTCATTGATCAGGTTTGTAAAGTGTTAGTATTCTTGTAATTTATGATTACATTTATACTGGAGTAATTCTAATAAAATGTGATAATCATAAGTGTTTAATTATAAAATTAATGTGTGTATTTAAGACATACATGTCTCACCAAAAGGGAAAAACTAATTTCCTTAAGATGGATCTCAAGAAAAAGAGATCAATAGGTAAAAATTCCCTTTATTTTTCTATTTAGTTTAATTTAATTTAATTTTCTATTCTATTTACATTATCACATACCATTATACTAGAGGCATGAAAACACCAATGTCAAATATATACTGTAATATTATCCTTTTTATGGAAAAATCCATCATCATAATTCTTATCATGTCCCTCTTATTCTAAAAATAAAAACATCGGTTGTGATGTGTTGATGTACCCAAATCATGGATGATTTATTTTCAATTTTCATTAATTCCTTCATGGATGGTCATAAAACAATATTAATAGTTTAAATAGAATTTAAAATTTATCATATAACCTAATTTTTTCTTTAATCTTTATATATCATTAATATTAAATTATATAGAAAAACTAGTTTAACATTATCAAATAACCGCCAAAATAATCTAATTGAATATCATTAATGTTTTGACTATTGATTCATCATCATATTTGAATAAATGTTTTGTTAAATAATTTAATATTATGGAAACAAATTAAAAAAAAATTATTCTACTTAGGGAGTTTGCTTTCCATGCGACACAAAAATCCAATACGAACCGACCACAGAAACCGTGTAAAGAACGGACTCAAAATAATGGATATAACAAAATATTATTAATAAATGGGTTGAATGGTGTTAAAAATGATCATATAAATTGTCATAAATCACATTATGTTTCTCTAAAAAATTTATAACACTTTTTAAACCATTATTATTGAGGATTAAACACGTTTGATATAAGAAGAACCCACAGTAATGGAATTTTTCACCAAATTTCCATTATTTCGGTTGTCCTTATAATTTATTATTTATTTGTAAATAATATTATTCATGTAATTTATTTTTTTATAATGTTTTTTTCAATTTGTACACAAATTTCGTTCATTCTATTAATTATCACTTCAATTATATGAAATTTGTAAGGGACATTTCTTTTAGAAGCCTCTTCTAAATCTCTAGTTTTACTAAATACAAAATGAATGTTTTTATGAAGGTACTATTGATTTATGTATATGTTATGGTTACATATAATTATTTATTTTTTATGGTGGGACCTATATCTCCCTCCAATTCATTGTTTGTGTGTGTGTGTTGGATTTCTGTCATATGGGTACTTTTATTGTAACTTAGATGGTTACACCAAAAGGTTGTTGTTGGGGTTACATTGTAAGATAGATGTAAGGGTTAAATTGTATAATAAGAATGGGGGTCACAAATTTTACGGTAGACTTTATGGTTAAAATATTGAGAATGTATTTCCCAATATATCTTTATAGTTTTATTTTTCTTTTCTATGGAAATATCATGTGTCACATTGTATATGATACTTTATATGTGAGAATCATATATTTCGGAATATTTTTTCATATGTTTATAATTATTCCTAGAAAAGGTGTTTCTATCCTTATTTTTATATCCTGTACTAACCATATTTTTCTCATTCAATTTTTATAAAAACATTTACATGATTTAAGTATGGGTAATTGTAAAAGCCTGAAAATTTCTAAGTTATTATATTGACAATTAAACTAAAACTGATAAGGATTTAATGATAATAAATATAAAAAATACAATTTAATTATTATTAATATAAGTAATAAATTATGTTACAATCAAATAAAAAATTAATATTCATTTAATTATATATTCTTAAAATATATTAAACTAAATTATAAAAAATTATATTATTATACTAGTAATATCTTTTTGTTTTTGAAAATGTGATTTTTCGGTTTACACAAATGCCATGTGACATATGTTTTTTCGATATAAAAAGCCAAAAAATTGATTGTCTAGAAAAAATTGTATATATATATACTTTTACAAAAGTATTTCCCTATAATTAGGGGTTAATCATTTTTATGAATGGATGTTTATATTTTGTGAAGATTATTGTAACGGGTTGTCTCATTAAACCTCTAATTATTTCTTAGGGATGACTAACTCCTTGTATTTTTTATAGATCATTATTCCACTATATATATATATATATATTTATAAATTAATGTTTTAATTTTGATATTATTTTAACTCTGCAAATGGATATTCCCATTTATTATAGTTTTAACGTGAATTTATTCTGCATAGATAAAATCGTGATAAAAAAAAATATATATTTATATATGATTGAAATATTGATTTCACTCATATATATATGACATGTTTATAACGATGAAATATTCTTGTTTACATCTTATATTAAAATGTTTAATAAAAAATTCATAACATGTCATCATGTTATCATTACTTTATGGATGTCGCATATGCATACATTTATGGCCTTGTATCTAACATAACATCAATACTAATTTATTTTATAATAAACTGATGGATTCAAGTAAATTATATTATATTATCTAGAACGTAGATTTTTTTAAAAATTAAAACGTATTATTTGTAATTTTACGTGTGAATCAAATCTATTTAATATAACATATTATTTTGGGAAGACAAACAAATATATGTATTTTTAATTAAATGTGAATTTATTTCAATAATTGTTTTCATGACTTGAAAATAAGTAAAATTAATTTATGCATGAGATACACAATTTTAGGATAATATATGGAATAGTAATTATATTGCTCAAAGTGGAATGAGACACTTCGGATCATATACAGAATTTATTTCATCAATGAATAAGATTTAAACAAATCAATGTTGTATGGGACACTTTAAATTGATAATTGAAATTATTTCACCTATGGAAAATATTCAATTAATTCAAGGTGGTATTGGAAAATTTTATTTAATTTCATATTTTTATTAGAAATATGATGAATGAATAGGACTTAATTCTTGATGGGTGTTATTTGCAATAGCCTCTCCATGAATCGATTGGTCTCATGAGACAAATTACTATCTTGACACTAGGCCTTGAATAAATGGTTATGTATGGTCTGGTCATGAGTCCTCAACAATTTGATTTTGTATGGTCATAACACAAGGCCTTGAACAAATGTTTAAGATGTCATGAATTATGAATTACCACATAATTATTAATGTAATGTAAGTTCTATCTGACTATTTTACTATAAGAATAACAATGGTTAAAAATCATTCATTGATGAACATGTATCAATCAATTATACATTTGGAAGTTCATAAGGGTAAAAAATTATAGTTTTGTATATAATTTATTAATATTGTTTAATTTTTTATATACAATACATAAACAAATGATAATAACTTATCAATCATTTCATGGTTTGTATACATTTTTTCATGTCCTTTTCTGTGAAAATATAAACTAGTAACATTTCTTGTGAGAAATTGTCGTTGCACAACTAGCATGTCATACATAATTAAGATTGGTAATTATTTCACTTACAATGGTAATATCAGGATTTTTTTCATGTATGTTCATAATTAATAATTCATTTGATCTGAAACATCAATGTAATTATATTCATTTGTATGTGGGTTCTCCTAAATAGTTTTTCAAAATCGTTCAATAAAATAGATATGATGTTTTTTGAGAAATAAGAATTTCATAATTTAAAGAATGTGTTTTAATTATTTTTTTAAAAGAAAATGAAATTCTTTATGATATTTATTTAAAACCCCTTACTAGGAATTTCCCATGCACACCCATTGTTTGAAATTATTTTATAAACTGTCTTTTGGATGTCTAATGTTGGACACCATTGTTTTATCACACGTAGAAGCAATGTTTGAGTTTATTTTGTATATTTGCAACTATTTTAAATTGTATGTTTCTATCTAACTCTCTATAAACTACACCAATGAAAGGCCTATTTTATTTAATATTTATGTTTGGGAAATTATAATTGATATCAATGAAAAAGTTTATAAAACATTGGAGGTTAAATGTTTTTATCTATATGGTAGAGTTTAGGAGTCTAGTAGTCCTAGCTCTCAAAATTTTGAAGATGAAAATTCAGATGTGTTTTTATTCTGAAAAAAAAATTGAGGTGACCCAATTCTTTGGGGGGGGGGAATAATGTAAGAACATGTATTTTCCAATGATAGATTATTGATAATTAAACACAAACTGGTACTGATTTTAAGACAATAAATAAAACAGTATTTAAATTAACTAGTATGTTGATAAGTAATAAATTACATTAAAACCCAATTAAATAATAATATTAATATAATGATATATTCTAAAAATTATTTAATATAAAAAATTTGTAATTATATTATTATATAATAATGTAGTTTTCATAGAAAATATTTTTTTAGGATCAAACAATTTCAAAGTGACATAATTATTTTAATATCAAAACCATCTATATATTTTCATGATAAATTTGTATATATATATATATAAACATATTCAGAAGTATTACCATCATACCATGGGTTAATCATTTTTAGGATGGAATGCTTATATTTGGTGAAAATTAATTAAAGGGGTTGTCTTAGTAAACATCTAATTATTTATCTTGGATCACTAACTCCATGTATGTTTACAAATACATTATTTCACTATATTTATAAAATTTTATCCATTAAATTTTATTTCATATTAACTCTAAAAATGTATATTTTCATTTATCAATGTTTTAACATGAATTTATTCTACTATGATGAAATCAAGGTCACATATATTTATATATTTATACAAGTATGAAATGTTGTTTTATCATATATATAAATATGACATGTTTATAAGGAAGATATATTCTAGTGTAATTTTTTTTATAAAAATGTGAAGAACATGTCATTGTGATATCATTAACATAAGTATGTAACATCTTTATAAATTTATGTTCTGTAATTTAGAATAACACGGACACATCATTCATTCATAATAAACTCATGTATTCAAATAATTTATTTGAGATTATTAATCACATTAATATATTAAAGAATTAAAATATATAATTTATAATTTAATTTGGAGAGAATATTTATTTATTGTAAAAAATTATTTTGAGAACACACATCAATATATGAATTATTGATTAAATGTGAATTTATTTTACTAATATTTATACCATGAAAATAATTACAGTTAATTTATGTATTAGATATAACCTTTTTATGATCTTATATAGATTAAGAATAAACATTTTCATTCTAGAATGGTAAACATTAGATCATATAATTAAATTATATCATCTAAGAGCATGAATTTAAAAAATAAAAGTTGTATGGGACACATTGATTTATTTAATAAATTTATTTCACCAATGTTATTGATTCTTTAAAATCAATGTTTTATAGGACACATTAATATAATGAATATTTTTATAAGTCATATAAGGAATGCATATGTATTATTATATGATCAGTGTAGCCTGTTAATGCCTCTTGATGCATCAGTAGGTCTCATGAGACAAAATCTGGTCTGTGCATGAGGCCTTGAAAAAATTATTATGTATGGTCCTGGTACGAGTCCTTGAAAAATTTATTATGTATGCTCCTGGACCAAGCCCTTGGTAGAGTGTTTAAAATTTCTATTATTTTTAATTACTTCATAATGATTATAGTAAGTGAAATTCTATGTGATTATTCAACTAGTAGAATATCCATGGTTAAAAAAGTTTTTCATGTGAAAATAAAACATTCAGTTATAGATTTTCAAGTGCACATAGATTAATGTATTTTAGTTTTGTATTTAATTTATTAATAGGGTTTATTTGATCATCTCAATTCCATAAACAATATTTAGTAAATTTTCTATTATTTAATGGTTTTAATAGATGTCTTGTTATGTCGTTTTCTATGGAAAACCCAAGAAGAACAATTTCATCTACAAAACTGAATCTCCACACCTAGCACACCATACATAGTTATGTATAGTCATTATTTAACATACAACTGAGATTTCATGATTTTGGTCAAGTAAGTGAATATTTAATTAAGAATTTATTTTTATTCTCATAAATATAATTACCCATTTTTCATGTTGGTTATAATAAATTCAGTATGAAAATCACTTAATAAATTGTTAGTGAAATGATATGGGAAATGTTAATTTATTTAATTAAATCATGTGTATTAAGTAAATTTTTTATGAAAAATTAAATCTTTATGATATGGTTTTCAAACCATTTAAGCATTTAAAATTCTCAATAATTATTTAAAACTTATTTTTCATAGGTCTTTTGTAAGTCCAACGCTGGATTCCATTGTTTAGTCGGGCGCAAAAGTGAATTTTTGATTTTGTTTGATTATTTTTTATTGAAACAATGATAAATTGTTTGATTGAATCTAACTCTCTAGAAACTATACCTGTAAATGGTCATATGTTATATAATGATTGGGGCTGGGAACTTATAACAATAGGAATGGAGTGGGAAAGATGAATGTTTCAAAGACTTATCTGAAAAATATTTCATGATTTATTTTAAAATAATTTGTATTGTGATTGAAATTGATACCATTTTAGTAATACCCACAATTTATTATTTTGGGTTTATATGTTTAAATTATTTCACAACATTCAGAAATTATAAAATGAAAAATAGTATATGAAATATAAAGAATTTAATCCCGTATGAATATACTAGATTATGTATTATTAATGCATTGGTCCTTATTATTGGAATACGAGAATTGATTATATAGATTTAGTATTTGGGATGATGTCAATAGAATACCATAAATGATAACTCTACTATTATTATAGAATTTATTGATTACCATTTTGATTAATCTAAGATATTTCTACTAAAAAATATTTTTCATAGAAGAAATAGGGAATCTGAAGTAGGAAGGCACCCATAAGATGATATGTTTCTGAATATAAATTCTGGAATGATGGTATTTGTAACCAAAATGATTGTGATGGTAATGGATCTATTGGTACAATTAATATGTTGTGTTGTAACCGATGAAAGGGAACTAACAGAGTTACCCCAAAGGAAAATTAAGATAGTGGATCATTTTATGAGGAAAAATCCTCATGAATTAATTCGATCTGGTGACCCATTTGTGTCTATATAATGGATCAAATACCTTGAAAATATATTGGATTTCATTGGGATTTTAGATATTCAAAATGTTACTCTTTCCATTTGTTGTTTTGAAAGTAAAGCTGATCGATTATGTTCAATGGTTAAGGATAACAGGGATAAATATGAAATTGATTCTATAGAATGAGATGAATTCAATCATATGTTCCTTGAAAAATATTTTCTTTCAATGGTTCGATATATGATGGAAATAATTTCCATTAATTGTAGAAAAAAGTGTAGGATATAGTTATTGTGTATCATGTAAACACCACCTATTTATACTCTGGATTAATTCCAAAATATTGATGGCCATTGGCTTCCCATGAATTCCAATGTTATGTGAAACCTGTTTGATGTGATGGGAGTGTCGAAATGGATTTTTCTAGTAAATTGGAAATTTACCTTCATGATATGAGACCCAAAATTATGGTTAAATCCCAAAGGGAAATTTTTTAAAAATTAATTATATAAATCTTTTGTTATTATATATAGAAAGAAATTACCCATAAACCATTTTACATTACCTTTTGTTGTGTATGATTCTATTCTGAGAATGGATTTTCATTCATATTAATTTGATAAAATTGATTGTAGATATAATGATGTTGTTTTTTAGAATTATTTTTAGTTTGTATACATGAATTAACCCTCACAATTCATAACATATTAGGAATCTGATAAAAGCTAAAATTTTGAAATGAATCTTATATTTCCCATATTGATGCGAATAAGGGAACTATTCAGATTAATGATGTTCAAGAGGTAAACGAAAACTTGAATGTTTTATTTGATGTGTTTCCTTGTTTTATACCTGATGGGAACGATAAATTTAATATTTACTTAGTTACTGATACTAAGACAATTCCAAAATCCTTTTATCAAACGAATGATGTATAACTTCTAGAAATTAAATTTTTTTTGAAGGAGTTGATTGATAAAGGCTTCATTAATCCTTTTACATGAAAATGGTGATGTCCTTTTTTGTTCATTAAAAAGGTTTATGGTTCCGAGAGACTTTGTATTTACTAAATATATTTGACTAACATTGTTTATTACGAATAATTATCATTTTCTTTATATCGATGACTGATTTGATCTACTCGAGAGAGTAATGTATTTTTCGAAGATTTAATTAAGATCCATGTACAATTAGCTTTAGGTTAATGAGGATGACATATAAAAAAACCCTTTACATAAATGATATATGAATTATAATTTTGATATTATGACCTTTTCATTGATAAATTCCCTTGTTGTATTCACCAATATTATGAATAAAATATTCCATGAAAATTTCGATATGTTTATTATTGTTTTTATTGATGATATTTTGTACTTTTCAAAATGTTATGAGTATCATGAAAAACAATTATGTATTTTCATGAAGACACTCAATGAAAATACGTTATATGGAAAATATTGTACCTATGATTTTTGGGTTGTCCATAGGTTTATTTTCTTGGGTACATTGTATATAAGGATGGCATTACATTTAATCTAATAAAAAAATTGGTTGATTAATTGCCATGACCCAAAATTCTACGGAGATTCATAGATTTCATAGATCAACATGTTATTACCAATGGTTGGTTGATTAAATTTCATGCATATCTAGCCTACTAACAATTCAAACATGAAAAGGGGTTAATTTTTTATTGAAAGAATAATGTTATTTTTTTAGGAAATGAATATGATATTGGTAAATTCTCTAGTATTGTCACTTCCTTCCATAAATGGTGATTTTTAATCTACATTGATGCTTCATTGAAGGGACCTGGTAGTTTTCTAATGAAAAATGATCAGGTAATGGATTATTCTTAAAGGAAATTGAAACATAATGAGGTAAATAATCCCACACATGATCAAAATTGGATGTTTTGGTTTTCTGTATTAAAAATATAGACCCATATTCTATACTAAACCGAATGTAAAATATATGCCAAAATAAATGTGAAGTATATATTTACTCATAAAGAATTAAAAAACAGGTAGAAGAGATGGTTTGAAATGATAAAGGATTATAATTGCATGATCAACTACCATCATGGAAAAGAAAATAATGTGGTTGATTCCTTGAGTCGAAAGAATCATCCATCATTAAGCATGTTATGTTTAGAACATGACTGTATGATTAATGATTTGATTAATATTTTTATGGAATTTTCTGGTGTATGAAATTCTTCTATTTTGATTCAGTTGTTAGTTTATTATTCTCTATTACATAGAATTAAGCCACATAGAAGGAAGAACGTCAGATATAGAAAAAGGAATAATTGTTTAAAATAAGTAGATTTCAAGAATGTAACATTGATAAGGAATATTATTCATGATTTGGAAAGAGATTATTTGTGCCTTGTGATTACCAGCTGAAAAATTAATTATTATGTTAAACTAATAGTTATAGAGTTTCAGTTCATCCTTGCTATAATAATGTGTATAGAAACCATCAAGAGTATTAGTTGTAGGATGGACTGAAAAGTGATAATGAAAAATTTACCGTGAAATTTTTTTCCTATCAATCGGTTAACATGGAGTGAAAATTCCCAATTGGATGCTTTATTCTTTTATAGTGCCATAATGAAAATGGAAAAATATATCTATGTACTTCATTATGGGACTACCAAATACATGTCTATGAAACAAAGTGATTTAAATTATTGTAGACCGACCGAATAAATCTACGCATTACCTTCTAATTCATGATTCTATTTCTTTGGATCATCATTCTCAATTGTACGTCACATTTATTATTAAGTTTCATGGATTCCCTCTTCCATTGAATCTGATAGTGATACCATGATCAATTCTATCTTTTGGAAAAGCCTCCATATTTTTTAGCGATTAGAATTAAATTTCATGTTTTCTTTTTTTCCTTAATCTGATGGAAAGAATGAGGCAAAAATAAGACATTGGATGATATGACTTTAGATTTTCCAATGGACAACCATGTATGTTGGGATAAACATATATCTATTGTTGGTCATTAAAAAAATTGTTTTCATTACATTATAATGATGGAAGATTTTGAGTAATTATAATGGAAGCGGTATCAGACATCAGTGTTTGGGGGTATGTTGGGGAAAGAAGTTGATGTGATCAGAATTAGTAAATAATTTCATTAAAATTTGAATATTATCCTTTAATACATGTGGATTTATCAATGCGGGTAGACAAGTCATGAAAATAATAAGAGGAATGAATTTTATTTCAAGGTAGTGATCATGTATTTCTTAAAACCACATCATTGAAAAGTGTTATATATTTTGTAAGAAAGGAAATCTAAGACCACAATTAATTTGACTATATTAAATTCTAGGAAATGATGGATCAGTTTACTACCGAGTATATTTGCCTCCAATTTTAACTCATGTACATAATTATTTTCATGTTTTGATGTGGAAAATTTACATTCCAAATTCATCTCATGTATGAGACCATAATTATTACAACAGGAATATAAGAATTCTTATCAAGAGAAATCAATACATGTTTTTTATAATAGAGAGAAATTATTTTGGAATTTGGTAATTCAAGAGGTTACGGTTTTCTAGAGAAACCTCAAGGATGACTATTTAACATAGGAATTTGAAATTGGTTTGAACTAATTCTAACATTACATGTTTAATATGAAAATAAAAAGAGTGAGAGGATAAAATTTCTAGAAGGTGGGGAGAATGTAGTACCCCAAGGATTAAAAAAATTAATATAAAATTAAATACATGAATCATTCTGTCAATGTGAAAAACACATTTTCATATCAATTTTATGGAGACAGTTATACATTATCTTATAAATGTAATTTTCTTAATTTGATTAATTGAAAAATGAAAATGGACATAGAGTGTTGTGATTAGTAAAAATTTCAAATTCTGATTGTATCAACATAATTTTTAGGTGAATAATAACATGACCATTTGGAATAGTTATGTCACACTTATGAATAGTAATATGGCCTTGATAAATTGTTAGTCAGCCAAATGAATAGTATCATTACAAATGAATGTATAAATAAAATTTATCCATATTTTATGTAAAAATATGATCATAATATAAATAAATAAATAATTTAATAAATATAATAATTAAATCATAAATATTTTGTATCAATTTTATGATAATTTTAATAATTAAAATATAAATTTATTTTCAAAATAATTTATCATTAATTAATATTTTTTATGGTAATAATATAATTTACTTTTTCCATGATTAGTTTTTCACAGTTTTATGTACCTCAATTTAGTTTAAAATTATTTATTTTTTTGAATAAATTTTCATTTAATTTAAAGATTAAATTTCTCATATTTGAAAAATTATTTTGATAAAATGGAGATCATTTTTTAATTCAACATGTCAAAAAATTTCTTTGGATGATTTTTTTGGATTTTTCTAAAAAAACATGAGTTTTTGGTTAATAATGAAATATGATAGTTTACGAAATAAGCCAAATTCATGAATTGTTGAGTAATGGATGATTTTATTCTCAGATATTCACTCTTGGTTCGAACTCAAATGTACTAATTAATGTATTTGAACACAAGACCCAATATGATTTTTTCCCGAGAAAAATAATAATATAATGATTAATTTAATGGACCCCCCTCCTCCTCTATAAATACCATCCCTCTCCCCTCACTTCTCCTTACATATCTAAATATTTGATAATATTTTAAATTTATCCCATTCAACTCCCCAAGAAACATCCCTACATACAAGAACCACTATTATCTGTAAATGGACACATCCAAGGTCTATTAGGAGGATCTCAGGGAGTATAGGTCAATAGGTAATAATCCTCTATCATATTTGTTTATATTCAACTCTTTTTATTTTCATTTACTCCCTTCACCATCCACTTATTCTAATAATAAAAACACCATCAGCGATGTGTCGAGGTGCCGATATTGTAGATTACATGATTTAAATTTTGATTACTCACTTTATAGATGTTCATAAAACCATTTAGATTGATTAAATATATTTTAATTCTTATGAACTAACATCTTGTATGTTATTGAAATGAAATATTTAAATTATATTAAATAATATAATAAATATAGTTTGTGATTATCAATGAATCAATACAATGATCTAAACGAATATCATTAATGTTTTATCTATGGATTTATAATCATATCTAAAAAATTATTTATAGTATCATTTAATATTTTATTATCATATTAATACCATTTCATTATACAAATAGAGTTTCACTACCATAAGATAAGAGAATCTAGTACGAAATAACCATGGAAGCCATATAAATTATACAGAAAAAATAATAGAAATAACAAAATATTATTAATGAATGGGTGAAATGTTGTTATAAAATGATAATATAATGTTTTATAACTATTAATATTTTTTTATAAAATTTTAATAACATTATTTTAACCATTATACAATATATTTAGATCCATTTTTTTAAGATGAACCCAAGGTAAAGAAATTCTTATCCGAATTTCCATTATTTTGGTTGACATTCTAATACATTAAAAATTTTGTAGTAAGATAGTTTTTATAATGATTTTTTTTATATTTTTTTAGGTTATATAGATATTTTTTTATTATATTAATTCTCACTTTAGTTATATGAAATTTCTTTGCGACTTTTCTTTCAATATCCTTTTCTAAATATTTAATTCTACCAAAATCAAAACGAATGTTTCATGAAATTATTATTCTTTAGTGTTTATGTTATGGTTCTTTGGTATTATTTATGATGAAGGATGAGGCATATATATCTATCTAATGCATTTGGCATGTGTAGGTTAGAGTTCAGTTGTATTTTTACTCCATGGGTAACGGCGATGGTTACACCATATTGTATTCATGAGAGTTACATTATGAGAAAGACATTACGCGTTACATTATATGACAGAAGTGAGGGTTACAACTAATAATGTGGTCATTAGGGTTACAATATTATATAATTAATCCCCCAAGATACCATTACGGTTTTATTTATTTTTTATATGGAAATTTCTTGACACAAAAACTAATTACAGTATGTCCTTGTGAAAATTATTTCATATGATTATAAGTATTCATGGACTAACGATTTATCTCCATTTTTAAATAATGTATTGAGATTTTTGTTCTTATACCATGTGTTAAATATTTTTCACAGGGTATATGGATGGGTAAGAGAAAATGAGAATACAATATTAATATTGTAATGAATTTTCATGGTATTATTTGATGTTTTTATTTAAAAATATTATAATAAAAGAAGTTTTTACCCTTTTATTAATATAAAAATTTTATTCTTGTGGGTTGATATGTATGAATTATTTATGATCATTTAAAAATATAAACATAAAAGATCATTTTGAATGAAAAGAACACAATTGTTAATGAATTTACAAGATTATGTAATTTTTAATGGTTGGGTCTATATAAAAATAGTTTCCACAATGAAGTTCTTTGTGACAGTAGGTAGTCATTTGGGTTTATCATCCATAAAGCCTATTAATTCACATTGGTTGAGATTTTGGGAGGTCCTGATCATCACTCTCTATCGTGTGGATTTGCATTCTACATAATGACTATATTATAGATATATGTCATGTAACTAATTCATTTAAAATTTCTGGGGATGAGATTAGTTACTCTAGTGCTAAATACCTACTATAATCATTGATTTGCGTGAACATAGGTATGAATTATATGTTCTATAACATATTATAATTACTAATTAATGATAATTTTTCTGTTCTATGGTTTAAATCCATATAAATGGATATCTAGAGTGTTTTTATTTCCAGGGGAAAATGTTTGCTTATGGTTTTTATATCACACAATTTATAAGGTATACCAATTTATCTTTTTGAATGGAATAATAAAACATTTATTATAGTTCCATTTATTGATACTTGAAAATCATTTAATGTTATATTAAAAACATCAAAAAATGCATATTATCATCATGCAATAAGGATGATTTGGAAAAAAGTATTGTAACACTATTGTGGTACATATGTATGATAATACATTTATTAGTTAACCTTAATAGGAATGTAAACTAAAGACAATAAATTAGAGGTCATAGCATGAATATATCCCACTAATCAAGTATATGTCCTCATTAGAGATGTTACATAAAAATAAAATAAAATACCTAGAGGAAATATTACCACATGTGTAGTAGGAATGATGTTATTAGGGATATATCCAAAAAAATTGGGTTTTCAGGTTCATCTTCCTAATGAAAGGTATTTTTGATAGTATGGTTTTATTGAAAAGGAAGAAATGAATATAATGAATTTAATAAAGAATATGGACCCATCAGTAAAAAATTGGTTGATAAATGGTGTTTTTTTCGAACTAGAGAGAGGGATCATATGTATCCAAACAATGTAGGAATTAGTTCCCAAATAGTGTGATTGAAATATCATATTGTATTTTTATATGTTTATACACTTCCACTTTAATTACGACCCATAATTGTGATTTTTTTAATGTTTTAACTAACCCCATCTATTTCATTGTGGTATTCATGATATAACAAATTTATTTCTTCCAGTGGAACACTTTGTATAGATAATTAATGAGTGGGTCCTAATATTTTATAAAGAAATTGATTAAAAACTCATAAATCATGATACATGGATATTAAGGTATTGTTTTTTTTTTGATAAGTCCATACACTTCTACTTCAATTACTACCCATAATTGTGATTTTTTTTAATATTTTAACTAAACCCATCGATTTTATTGGGCTTTTCATGATATAACAAATTTATTTCTTCTAGTGGAGCACCTATGTATGGATGATTAATGGATGATTAATGGTGGTTCCTAATATTGAGTTATAGTATTTTGTTTAATGGTATTTTGATAAGTCCATACACTTCTACATTAATAACTACCCATAACTGTAATTTTTTAATGTTATAACTGAACCAATCAATTTCATTGGTTTTTTCATGATATAACAAATTTATTTCTTCCAGTGGAACACTTATGTATGGATGATTAATGGGTGGGTCCTAATATTATATAAAGAAATTGATTAAAAACTCATAAATCATGAACCATGGATATCTAGGTATGGTATTTTGTTTTTTTTGAAATGATGTTTGAGAATTTTGTTTGTTCACGATAGTAAAATAGGGTTTTTTTCATCCAAACAAAAGGGCATTGAATTTTTAATCTAAAATGTAAACTGTGGGAATTTTGTGTGTTCACGTCATGAAAAATGATTGATTGTTTTAACAACATAAATCATGGTAATTTTATCAATTCCTAACCTAAATAATTGAAACTATTTTTGTTCAGATATTTATATTTTTTCTAGGATAATTTTAGTTCATATATTTTTTTATATTTTTCAATTGAATATTACATTTCCATGTGATACTCCTTATAATAAGATCTAACAACACATATTTATGGAATATGGTTTATATATTCTTTTTTATAAAGTCATTTTGATAAGAAGATACTTTTTCCACGATTTTTTATCCATGTTTTTTATATTGCACATTTCATCTGATTCACGAATACACCAATATGCTAATACTATGTTTACTTATATTGTTTTTATCACTAATTAATATGATTACCCATACCGAGATTCAAAGGTCACTCCTTTTTTTCTATGTATAGACCAGGTTATGATGAAAAAAAGTATATAATAAATATATTTTTTCTTAGGTAGTTCATTTTGGGGTGATTTTGAAGAATATTTATGTATTTTATAATTTATATTCATGTTGATGATGTTTCAATAAGTTAATAGAGAATGAATTCTGTTATTAATATTTTTCCCCAATTTTCTATAATTATAAACAGAAAAGTTCTTCAGATTTTAATTTAATGAAATTTATTCATAATTTCATGTTATTTAGATGGTTATATATATATATATGATAAATCATTATATTACATGATATATTATGATGCTATCTGTTGAGGATAATTTTTGATTCAGAAATGTTATCATGTCTGATATGATATTGTTGATCAAAATATTAGTGAATAGAAAACCATTTAGCTTTGTGGAGTTAATATTGAATATTTTGGGGTGTTTGATATTAATGAATTATTTAACTGTTTAAGGATATGTATAAGGGAAACATATATGTATTGTATAACATGTTGAAGATTTGGTAATGTAATTATGGTGTCATTCTCAAAAAAATTACATATCTATAAATATATATGAAGGTGAATACATATACAGATTTGAATCACTAAGGCATAATATCCTTGGAAATGGGTAGTTGATAATTAGCTTTATCATCAGTCATGTGTGTGTTCTGTGGGTTAAAGAATCCATATCTATCAACACATTCTTGAAAGATTTTATTTTCTCCATCCAATTCTCTTTATATACATTCATTATGAATTTATTTCCCAATTATATTATATGATTTTGATAATTAGTATTTTTCAAAAGAACATAATGTAACCTATGTAGAACCATGTTTTTAACAGGATAAACCAATTGTGTCCTTGTTAAAAAGAAATTATCAAAAGTTGTAATTACTATTCTAGTAGAGCATAGATACATGGATTAAGCTTTAATATTCACAAGATCATTTAGACTGACTTTGTTTTGTATTTTATAAATCATTTTTTGGTAGTATCTGTTTGAATCATAATAAAAATAATAATACGACGAATTTTATGTATGAAAAAACCACTATGAATTATATCTGAATGAGGTATAGTTCTTAAATACATTAATATTTTAGTATTTTATATGATTGAAAAAAATGATTTTCTTTAAGACAAAATGATAGTGTGGTTGATAAATTAACATAAATTATATACTTATAGTCCTGCCAATTATCATCAGTGAATGATATTTATTAGCACCATATTAGTATATAAATTTTTTGTTGATTTTGTGAAATATATAGGGGTTTTTCTTTTGAGGTTTTTTGGTGTTTTTTAAACATAAATTAAACTGTATTGAGAAAAATGAAAATTCATTTTTTATAAGATTATATTCACAAAGTTAAATATTCGGGAACACGTGATGGGGTATGAATAAAAATTAATTTTAATATATGATTGAAACAAAGTTAATAATAATTTTATTCAGTTTTAGAAAATTGATATAGATTTTATTTATTTGATTTTAATTGATTATTAATTTAATTAAAATATTGAACAAGATATTTTTTTGTGATTTTTATCCCATTTTTTGATCATGATATTTAAACACTACTGTCATATTTTATGAAGTAGTGTTCAATGATAATAATTAATTTTTGAAGGATTTTGTGATTTTGGATTGGATTTATTTCATGAATATTCAAATTGTTTTCAAAAGTGTTTCTGATAGAGAATATATGGTTTTATTATACACATTAAATATTTCATTATTTAACCAACGATAAACATTGTTTAATGAAGGAAAATTAATTTAATATTGAAAATTAATTTGGCCAAGATATCATATTTGGTGTTATATCATAAATTCTAAATATGGTGAGAATAATTTCACCCAAATCCATAAGTTAGTGATAAATTAAAATGAGGGTACAAAATTTATTTTTGGCGGTATAATGTAATGAGCATAGATTTAGGAGAATTTAAATTAACATTATATTCTACATTTTGTGTCCCAAGTAATTATAAACTATCAGATTTTTATGTTTATTATATTAGGTAATATTCATCGTTTTTTAGTATTATATTAATATTCAATTGTTTATAAATTTATATGATATAATTTTATTATAGTGGAAATTTAAGCAATAACTTTTTAAATAAATAAAGTTTCAGTACATTTTTTAAATTTAATTTAAATTATTAAATATATAACATTTTTAATTTGAATAAATTAACTTTTAAAATTGTAGTGTTAAAATAATCTTACTGATAAATTTGTGAATTTTTGTAGAACTAGTTATTACGGGAATCTTATTAAATACAATTTTCAAAAATAATTTTTTTAAAATTATTATTATATTAGTATGAATTGTAAATTCATCAATCAATTTTTTATGTCCAATGAAAATTTATTTTAAATTTTATAATTTCTAATTAATTGATTTTAATTTATAAACCCATATTTAACATTTATTAATTTATGTTTTATTTTTCAAAATAAAATTATCATAAATATATTATATATTGATTATATTAAAAAGAAATAATTTCTTAAGTTCTAATCATATTATATTTATTTAAAATATTTATTTCTTTGTTACATTTTCTAAAAAAGGGTCATTAATAATTTTTACATAAAGGATTAATTATCAAGCTAAAATATTATATCCATGATAAAAATAATAATTTTATAAATTGGAAACCTAAGAGGGAAAATTCTAAAACATCATACTGTTAAAAAACCTTCATTATTTAAATCTTTTTATCCAGATTTATTAGGCTTTAAATAATTTAATAGATAGAAATTAGGACCTCAACTATCGTTCATCCATACACGTGTTTCCACTTAATTAAATACATTAATCAAATCATGAAGAACATTCATCTCCTCACTACCGCTTATAGAAATTACCCTTTTATATTGGGAAAAAATTTAAAAAACCATATATTAAATAATACCCTTTTAGGTATGTTTGACCACATACTTGAAAAAAATAAAAATTTATATCATGTATGAATATAGAAAATTAATTTACTTCAGTATATGACATTAATAATTAAACAATTATATTTTTTATTTCGAAACTATAATTTAATAAATTAACTATTTATTTAAGAAAACACACTTCGTTATATAAGAATCATTGAAAATATATCATTATCAAATTCATCATTACTGATGGTATCCAAAACACTAGTATAATTAAACTATAAATTTATAATCCTTAAATATTAATAATTTTCAGTAAAATATATTTTATATTTTAATTATTAACTTGGGGATAAAAGTGAAAAATGTAGTTTTATTAATATAGTACAAAATGATAATGACTACATAGAGATGTTATTAAAAATGGATATTAAACTAACAAATATACATTAATATATTAATATTTAATTAAATAAATATTTTTGGGTCTATGTGAAATATTTTAATAACAGGTTATTAAATGTTTTATGTTTTTTATATGAGAAATTACTGTCAATTCATCTAGGGGTAAAATATATAGGGGTTTTTAACATTTTCAACACTAAAACACATGTTTTATTTGGATCATAATAAATTTATTTATATGGTATATTCATTTAAAATTTTCATTCAGACATTGAAATATCTTATGTTTCATATTTTATTAATTTCCATTTCATAACTTCTAGATTATTCCCATTTGAATATTTCATTACCAATTTTGAAAGTGTTTGATCATCGCCGTTTTAATTTCACAAGGTCATTTAATTTCTTAAATGAATACACACTTAATGATTTCATTCATCCAACCATTAAACTGTATGATTTTTATTTTCATTATTATCCAAATGAATTACTTTTTAAAATATTTGAACACATTCTTCATTAATACAATTTACATAATAAAACTATATTATTAGAAATAATAGCTCTCATTCGTAACAATGATTATTTCTCTCCATTCTCATAAATTAAATCCTACCAATGTTCTCCTATAATTAATTAAATGTTAGTATAAATTATTTTTAATTATTCATATAATTATATATATCCATGTTAAATTTGAAATTTCATACACTTTTTATAACGTTGGTTTTCAAATAATTGTATTTCATAATATAATAAAAATAGTGGATATCCATAATTTCAAAATATAATTTTTTATCCTCTACAAAAAAAAATTTACATATACGTAACTACATTTTTATATTTATATATAATTAGAATAATTTTCGAAAACAAATTTTTATTCTCTTTCTCAAAATTTTCTAAATATCAATTTTTTTACGTTAGAATTTAAAATAATTTTGTAAAAGGTTTACAAAACCTTTTGTAAGATAATTTTTATTTTCCCTACAATGAATATCATTCATAATGTGATGGATTTGTCACTCAATATATGTTATTATTATATTATTCCTTTTGGATAATTATATATATATAATATCATATGATTTATTAGGTTTTTTAGGGAGTTGTTATTGAGTTTTTTAATTATCCCATTCTTTTTCTTGGGTTCTTCATGATATGATGAATGAATTTCATCAATTGGAAACAAATGAATGGATAAATGATGGTTGGGGTCCTAATTTCTATCTAATTCATTATATAAAGGCTAATAAATCAGGATAAAAGGATTTAAAGAATGACTGTTTTTTTAAAAGTATGATATTTGAAAATTTCATTTGTTAACAACATGAATAATTGGTTTTTTGTTCAAAACACAAATAATGTTCATATTGTTTATTCCAAAAATGAATTGAGGAAATTTTGTAGGTTCACTACATTAAACACGGTAGTTGATTTTCACAACATAAATCATGAACATGTTATCTATTCAAAACATTTATAATGTATAATATTATAGTTAGAAAACAACAATTTAAGTATTATTATATTTTTTCATGTTTTTATGTTATTTTTCAAGGGAATATCACACATAAAAGGGATAATCCCTTGAATAAGTTGTAATGGAACAAGTTTGTTTAATTATTTTTCTATATGATTTTAATTCTTGGCTGAATCATGGTTCAACCATTAATGGGAATGAATTTCTTTGGTAACAAGTTTCGATTAGGACTATGATAATGAAAATTTAGTGTGATTTTAGGAGGACTGTATAGAATTCATCCAAAAGTTTATTTCTTGAAAAATTGATTATAGTGATGGTGATTTTGGAAAATATTTAATTAAGAATTTGTTTACTTGAGAATGTGTATACCATCATGTGTGTAGGGATGAAGGAATGTCACATTCCATTTTCTTTCATCATATGAATCCTTTAAATTGATAGTGGGTTTTTTAGGTTATGTTTAGGAATTTACGATTAGTTAAATTCACATCCATTCATGTAAAATCCCAATATATTATAGTATGCAACATTTAAATTTTAATATATTTGATATCATATAAACTATGAAATATTATTATGTGATCATTAGATCTTAGCCATCAGAATGGAATGAATTAAATAGATAAAGTAATTTTATATTATATAGTTTAAACATGTTTATAAAATGGATTTGGTGGTTAAAAATAAATTATAAATAAAAATAAAAAGAAATTGATCATAATGGAACTTTTTTATAAAAAACTATTTTCAGGACCATAAGGAAAATTTATGATATCAAATTAAATTAGAAACTATTAGTGAAATTAACTAATTGTAATAAAATGTTAAATATTGAATTATTTTTTTTATAATTCATCTAATAAGTTTTAATGTATTAAGATATGAAAAAATCCAATATTACTCATAAAAATATATATGTTTTAAAAGGTATTTTTACTTCATGTTAATGGAATCATTATTTAAAAGTTAAATTTTGTGACCATTATAAATTTTTTTATAAATAATATTAAATGTTCATTTGGAAATATCAAAATTATCTTTTTGTTTTTTTTAATTTTCCTATAAATAGTTATTTCCATGTAAATAGTCAAAATTACCATTTTTTTATAAAAAATTCAATATCATTATATTTAATTTCTATTATTGATTTTAAAGTAATTTCAATGTAAATTAAATACAATTTATATATAAAAATAAAATTTATTTCATAAATTTATATTATTTACGTGAAAATACATATTTGGGTAGAAAAATAAATTTTTTAATAAAATTGTTTCAAATTTATTTTTATATGATTTATTTTATTTTAAATTATACAAGCTCTATATTTTGAATATTGAAATTGTATTTTATATTGGGATTTAAATTTTATGTATTTATTAAATGGGTCTCTTTTCATGAAAATTCCCAATGGGGCCAACAATGTGACTCCCCAAGCCAACGACCATTAGGTATGAGGTTGGCGACTAGCACTGAGTAAGAATATCTTTTACATGGTGGCCTTAACGTAAGTACATGTAAATAAGCACACACACCGCTCAAAACCTAAACAATGTTGAAATTGGAAAATTATTTACAACCAGGCATCCATTACATCTAGATCCTACTACCAATATACGGCAAGAAGATAATGATAGTAAGGCATAATACAATCCCACAACAAAGAGTATAAAAAAAGTCCAACCTAAATGTATGAAATATGACTACTATAAAAAATCTGTACAAACAAACCTTAGTATTTTATGTCTCAATAGGAATCATATGGTCCTAGTCCATTAATAAATATATCAAAAGGAGTATCGTCTACTAAAGGCATCACATGTGGGGGGAATTCCTATATAGGGTTGGTATAAAAATACAGAGTATGACACCTTGATAATACAATGAAAACAACAAAATTAATAAATCCATATCTGCATTGGTAAAATTCAAAATCACATTTATAATTTTTATCCCAATACACTCAATATAGACACACAATCATGTGGTATTTCTCATCTTTAGAATATCAACCTTGGATTCCAACTCAATGATTCAATAAAGAATATAACCAAGAGAACACCACCTATGTCTGATAGTAATGATTATGATCAATGGACATGTAGTTATTGATGGTTTTTTCATGATAAAGTTCATAATGATAGTTTAAGGAAGAAATTTTACATATATTAATATCACTTTCAAGTCCATGGGGTCGCACGGACAACTCAATCTAGGGAAACCCACTATGATGACGACTGATTTACAGCTAGTGTTAGTCAAGAAAATACCAATAAATCAACCTTGGGAATGACGATAAATAGATGATCGCACTATGGGACTCTCAAAGGTATTAGAAAAAATCTAACCATTAATTATTGTTTATGGGATCATAGTCCTAGGAATATGATATGATTCCATAGCATCCCTTATTTAAAGGATAAGGGGAACACATACCAATGAAACTGGCCTAAGATAATAAGGAACAGGGATCTAATAAATGTATAATAAACTACAATATGTGTATTAGGGGTAACATTTCATGCCCCTTGACCGTAGGTTCTACTCGTGTAAATGTGACCTTATACATTCATGTGTCCCTGTAGAAGTACATGATGTGTAGGATGATCATGTAGTCTTCACATGTCCTAGTACATGGATTCATACCGTATTCATGTCTCCATGTACTAGTAAAAGTCATATTCCATGTACCTGATTTAGGTTGTGTTTATATAGGAGAGTACAAGACATATAGGATTCACGTGTATTCCACCTGATGTTCATGTACCATTAAGGTAATTGCAGACTCGCATTGAAGATATCACACATCATGTAATCCTTAACACCTACATGAAACCATATATGCTTAAAAAAGGATGCCACAAGGTAAGTAATTTCAGATTCCTTTCTGTGAAATGCAGTATTTTCTAGATTCTCTGATCCTCGATCTTCACATCTTCTCTACAACATTATCCTCTGATCTAGCCCCACCTCTCTCAAAAATTCATGAATATGAACTTAAAAAACATAAAATCACTAATAAACATATTTCATCTCATCAGTCGATCATAAAATTGGATTACTCTACATTTTAATTTCACTTTGATGAGAAGAAATACAAGATATGTACATCATCTGATTCAACATTTTATCCGATGTGCCACAACCTTTGTTTCACTACAATCCTTGGTCTAAAATATTGGTTTTCAATTAAAAGAAACATGAGAAGAATGATCCATTTATGGGGATATGTTAAATCCCATAAAATTGAGAAATACTACTGTGAATGAATAACCAAGGGAAAAATCACAAGAAAAATTGAGAGCAACGAACCCCACTCGGTGCTCTTCTTAATCTCAATTGTTTTCCATAAGGACAATAATGACTAAATCATAAAATTAATGTAATTCACAACAAGCCACCCATCAATAAACCTATCACACAAATATTTATGATCCATTGAAAAATCTATTGGTTATTTGAACTTTGTTCTTCATAGAAATCAATAATGTTGAAATTAATCAAATGTATCAACCAATCTACCACAACTTGGATCAATCAATGTTGTAGAAAAAATCATTATCACATTCATTTGTGTTATCCAACCACTCTATACACCACTATTAGTCAATCTTTGGACAAGAAATCATCTAAAAATTCGATCTCATATAATGGATCTAATGGCTATCATAATATTTTAATGTTATCTACACAACCATGTGAATTTTCGAAAAGCACATACTAAAAGATGAAATTTATGATGATGATTCTTGAAAAAGTAAAAATATTTAATAATTTATTTTATTCATTTTACGCCCGCGACCAACTTTCCAAAAATTATATGTGATGAATATTATTAAGCCAAACCTTGGGTAAAACTCACCTTATGAAGTTAACAGTGTCCTCATATAACTTATCTTGGAACACGTTTATACGTTTTTAGAATGTTTAATGAAAACTATAGATGCATGCGATTTAATACATTTAATATATTATGAACCATTATTCTGGGAATACCAAGACATGGAATCACATTTCCTCTAAATTCCTTATCTGGAAAAAACTATTATAATATAAAAAAATAATACACCTAATATCCTCATCATTACATTTTCCACACCATGGGTTTTAACATACGTAAAAATAAAAAACAAGGGATTCCAAAAATGATGCGAGTACTAAGAATTATTTTGAGACTCCTACTCATAGGTACACTCTTAATTATTCTTGTGATGTCACTAGACATGTAGTAAAAGAATCGGTGATCCATAGAGGATCCCCTAATATAGATCCCTGATCTCTAGAGGGTACTCTACAAGGGTTTCGACATTCTCAATGTCTTTATCTACCCAGTGAATAACATATTTTGGGTTAGTAATTTACCTCCTCAGTATCAACACATGAAATAATTAAAGTGCCCAGTAAATATATGTGGTATAGAAAGGTGGTACGTCACCTCATAAACACGATTAATTTTCTAGAATGGGCCAATAATCCTTAGAGATAGCATTCCAAAATGGCCCAATATCTGTATTACATTCCAATGGGTAACTCATAAGGTCACATTATCTCCATACTCAACACCAACCACCTCTGTTTCCAACCAAAATATGACTTCTGATGGATATATGTAGTCATCAAGAAATCATGGATGATCTGAACCTTCTTGAAATTTTCTCTCACCAACTCTGTCCCCATGAGTGTCAACTCACCTGGGTAAGTCTAGAAATGTGGAAACCTATAGGGCGATCAGTAGAATCTCAAAAATTCCACTTTACTATTGGGGGAATTGAAGCTATTGTTGTATGAATAATTCAAAAGTGGTAGTAGATCCTCCCAACAATAGAAAAATTATATCATTAATGCTCTTTTCATTTCCTCCAGAACCTAAATGATCTGCTTAGTCTTTTCATAATTTTGGCAGTTAAACTCTGTTCTAAATCATAAATGAATCCCAATTTCCTCTTATAATCAAAACCACAATTATAATGTGAAATGAGAATCATTGATAGAAACATTCATTGATGGAACTACCTGGAGTCATTCTGTCTCATGAACATAGAGATGTCCAAATCTATCTAATTAACATTTTTTCCATATAGGTTAGAAGAGGGCCAACTTGGTTAGTCTTTCTATGATCAACCATATGATATACAATCCCCTGGACATATGGGGAAAATCCATCATGAATCCTATGGATATCTAATCCCTCATACAATTTAGATCATCCAGGGGTTGAGCTAAACAAACTGAACAAGTTTTTATGCATTCACTTGTTGAAAAGTAAGTCATCAATAAACAAAATCTGCAAAAATACCTTATTCATCCATGGACACCAAAAATGATGATAGAGGTCCTAGTAATTCTATGAAAAACCAATATGAACTCTAATAAGGACATAAGAAACTCTATCAGAACCACCTCTGCAACATCCCTGGTACCATTGTGGATCCACAAGAAATACCTACGTATTCCTCACATTTATAAAATACACCAAAACCATTTCAAGTAGATATTTGAGTATATAAGGGATCATAGTCAATTTACCCTAGTACGTCCTCCTTGAATCGCTCTAGATTAAATGGGGTGACATACATCAATTGTAGGTATGCTGCTCTTTCTCAAACCCAAAATGTAAACTATAACAATGACTACATCTCCAATGTGTCCTTCATCAACTGTGAAAAAAAATCACAAACAGAGAGTCTTCTAAAATGTTATCCTTCTATGGAGTATTCATAATTTAAAATTTATAGTAATGAGGAAATGATATCAATCAACTCTATCTCAAGTTATGACCCATCTGAATTAATATTTACTAGAGTTTCATTTCATTGGAGTAGAAAAAATACCCCCCCCCCCACATCAGATAGTGTCACCACAACATTAGATAGAAGAAAACCACTACTCACAAAAGATCACGGGTCATTAAGTTTATATCATGTTCTCTTAAATGGCATAAAACATATGTAATAATTACTTTCCTATCCCTCACAACCCAACCAATCTCGGTTCCTGATTCATATTAGAAGACTAATCACTCGACATGAACTTCTATAAATATAAATTTTTGGGTTCTCATCAAACTCGGTAAATTCTAGAGATCCTAAATTCACTACTTCATCCATGAAAATTTCATCTCTTTTAATTCAATGATGTTATGGGTGATGATATTATATAGAAATTTTTTATAAATATCGAGTAATATCTATTATGTTAAAGGATTATCTATACTTATAACATGCCCTTGTGTGGATTCCAAGATAACACAAACATAACATTGGATAGGTCCACTACCACTCCATTGGCTGTGATAAAATTTCCTAGAAAGAGGATTTCATGAAAATATAATTATAACCATTAGACCATTCCATAAGGATGGTACTCTTGGTGTACGTCAAGAATTATTCTCAAATATCTTGTGTGCTCCTCCTCATACAATGGGTAGAAAAGGATATTGTTGTTAGAGACTACCAAAAAGAACTATCCGAACAAATTAATGGTACATTTTTTGAGTATTTAGAATTGTACAAAAGAATTCCTCAGCAAAAATTAAATCACCATGTACTCATTGTGACTGTAGAGACATCTGAATGTTTCATTCATTATATCCTCCCCCCGTAAGCACAGTGATTGAATCCTTGAACTAATGAAATAATTGGGAACCATAATGCCCCTATCAGCCATTAAAATCTGTATTTGATATTTTGTTTTGGATATTTTTTCTTCATGGTCACTTAGATCAGGTTTTGGTCATCCACAAACATCATCATGATCATGTAAGCATTCTTCGAAAAAAATTGGTGTTTCCTAGGGGGAAACTGGGGCTAATTATTCACTTCCTATGAAAGTGTTCCAACTTCACCCTCATCATGTGATGCTCAGTATGATCTATTCAATATGCTGGTGCAAATATCAGTTTCTTTCTATGGTGTAGACTAATGGAAATGTCTATCTTTTATAACGGAGGAAAACCACAAACAAACATAGAGATAAATTCATCATACCCATCACAACATTAGGAATGTAGGAAAAAATAATATCCATTCCACCAAGGATTAGACTATCCAATGAAGGATTAATCATCTATTACCTCCCATGAATGATTTCATCATGCAATTCCATGGTTTCCATTTTCATCAAAAAAAGAAAACATGGTTTTGTCACTATGGACAAATCACATCCTTCGCCTAAAATAGTAAATGTGGGAATGTACTCTAGATAACCAATCCATACTAAGAATAAATTTGTAATTCCATAACATGGATACCAAGATATTTCAATAGAAACTCTCACCCCCAATATTCTTGTCACACTATCTGCACAAATGGGTGATCCAAGTGAATCCATTTTTAGATTCCCCAACCACAAGGTTCAAGACTAGAGCTCAATCAGAATAACTAAGTCTCATTCAAGGTATGATGAACGAATGCAATGACTAAAACCATGCCTTCAATCACTACATCTGATGTATAAAACGCAGAGATAGAACATAAAATAATTCATGGAGCCATCATTTGGTAGGATTTGACTACATTGTGTTGTCATCAACCCATAATTACAACTCTATGGTACTAGAATTCACTACCTTGGGGTTGTTATGGTAATAAGTCAATGAATTGACCACCTCCAACTTCTCTCCACACTCATCTTCCATTTCATCCATTTTTCAATTCGATTTTCTCCAAATAGTGCCTCCACATCCCAACCACGATCTCTCTTTCTTCTGTATGATGTGTTATACTATCTCATTCTAAATAACCCTTTCCATCCCATGTGTTTCACCACCTTTCTCGAGCATGATTGGACCCACCTAATGAGCCTTCTACCACATAACATCTATCCTTGAACCTCCCCATAAAGTGTCTCACTTGATCAGGTCCCTAGTATTTACATCATTATAATAATGACATAGTCTCTACTCCTTCTTTCACACTTCTAGAAAACAATAAAATTATACTCTATACTAGAGTCTCTCAACCATCAATCATTTATCTAGACCCCCTTCATAGGTATTAATTCATAGGAGGGGAGCACTTGATCTAATATCTCATTATGTATCTATGTTAGTGTTCCAAACCATGAAGAAAATATCATTATCTATTTTAATTGAGTAAATCAAGAGGATGTAAAACCATGATAGAAACTCACATACTGTAAAAAATCCTATTTAGATAAAAAATATCTTGGATAATTACAGCAGATTGTATAGCTGGTGAGAACTCCTCGTTGAAATGATGGTCAAACTCTATCCATGAAAGAGCCACCCCATCAAACGACATGGTAACTGAACCCCATCCTTAATCTACAAATACATGAAAATGGTCCCCATCCGGACCACCATACGATCTATTATTTTCCTAACAAGATAAAAAACACATATCACCTATGCAATCTAGTCTTCACCTGCCTATGGGCTGTGTGAGCCTCCAAAATAAGGTGGTTACTACCGATGAAACTCATGAATTGCACTGAACATTATCACCTCATTCATTGGTAAAACGGGTACCACATGTTTCTATACATGTTGTAGTATATCTAGAACAACACCTTGTGGTAACACCTCTTTAATTTCTCCATAAATTGATACCTCATAACTGAGGGGATCATCGTCATGATCATGCTAAATCCAAAATGGCATATGTAACATAGGTATCCTGAAACTAAATATGAGGTACCACGTTCAATGAGTATATCTAGAGAGCTAACTCTTGAAGTACATGAAAACTTCAACCCATTCCTATATGATGCATCTACCATTATATTCCATGAAAACAATGATATCAATTACCAATATGATAAGTAATAAATTTGAATAATTATGCATGGATATTTCGTCTGATGCAAGAACTCTAGAGTCCCTGGCCTAGAAGATGAACTCTAGACACATAGAATAATTTTCCCAAACCAATCTCACATACTCTGGTCCAAAAGAAGAATCGAATATATATTCTACCCCACGGTCACAACCTATCCAAGTTTGTCTCATTTTGTGACATCTACATCTATCTTCCAACATTTTAGGGGCTAGATACTAGCAATGAGTATGAATATGATTATCACGGAAGCATATATAATGATGAGATGTAATAACAATTTGAAAAACATATATGCATACATCAAAATACCAAAACTAGAGTATGCCATGAATTAAAGGAATATAAAAAGGTCCAAATATAATCCCACCACAAGGAGTCTGAAAACCCATTTACAATTTGAATGTTAATACTATTACTGTAGTCAAAAACCAATAGAATCCCACCATGATCTATCCCTTCACACTCTTAATCTTATGGTCATAGTCCATTAAGGAATATTTCAAATGTTTTATCATTTTTACATTACATGACACGTGCGAGAAAAGCCCATGTATTTGTGAGTGTAATAATAATCAATATGACGCACCATAACTACAAAGCATACAACAATGGAAATAATATCATCTCTACATAATAATATTTCTATAAAAAATATAAAACGAATATATAGATATAATCACTATCAATACATAATAATGTGGTAATTCAAAATCATTTTATGCCATCTAAGGATTATATCTCGATGATTACACAATGAAATCATCTAGGATAACACACTCTTATGTCTAATAGAACTAATGGTGTTTGTCCAACATGTAGTGCTCATTGGGTATTATAAGAAGAATGTACACACTGATGGCGTAAAGATAAAATGAAACAAAGATGATTATCACATAAGAGGCATGGATATTATTTCTACAACTCAATATAGATTAACCCAATAAGTAAAGGATATATTCTTTCATTGTATTGATAACGAGGTTACCATGGACTACACATAGTCCCCAATAATGAATATAGGATATCATTCTTATCCTCATGGTGGGATTAAAAATACTCTATCCATTAGGTATTGCTGAAGGGATTATATTCATATGAAATATGAGATGATTCCATACTGTACCTATGGTATATGAAATAGAGAACACACCCAAATGAAAATTTTCCATGTTATTTATGAGAAGGGCTATAAGATATGAATAATATTGTAAACGACATATAGTAGGGGTTTTATGCTTGTTCCTTAACACGAGGTTCTACCCATGTAAATAGCCCGTGTCTCCTGCCCGTGTCTGCATAGAAGTACACGACATATAGACTATCAGTGTAGCCTTCCCAGGTCCTAGTACATTGTTTCATAACATGTATATGTGTTTGTGTTCCAGTACATGAAAAATGACTTGTACATGGTCATGGTTGTGTCTGTGCGGGGGAGTACACAATTTCAAGCATTCTTGTGCAATCAAACATGCATTTATGTACCACATAGGTACATTCCAAGTCACATGGGAGGGGATACATGCCTTGTGATCCTTAACTCTTAGCCACAACCCTAGTTTCTATAGTTGGAGTCCCCCATGGTGTGATAAAATCCTCAACTAACGATATTTTTTTGGAAGATAATTTTTTTATCTTCATCATAGAATTTTATTTATAATTTTAATTGATGAAATAATTTCATTAAATAATTATACAGTGATGATTTTTTAAATATTTTATTACTGAAATGATCAAATAAATTATATTTATATAATAAAAATAAATAAAATATAAATTATTACCATGATAAATGGATTTTATTTATTATTATGATATTTTTTGGTGTATTAAATGGTATGGATCTAATGTATCTTGTATTCTTAATTTCCATAAATTCAATGTAATAAATTGGGTTAAAATTTACACTGATGTTATTTTATCAAAATAATATTTTATTAAGTTATTTAAAAATCATTAAAAAATATTTTAAACAAAACAGTGATTATGATTTGGACTAAAATGTCATAAATTATTCATTTGTTGTCTAATTGACATGTTATATGTAAAACAATCACTTTAAAAAAAATAAACTGTTACCAGAATTAAAATTATTTAATTTTTACTAAATTCAATCTAAATGATATAATTTAAATTAACAAACCAAAATATGTGATGATTTTATTAGGTTATGAGATTACAACCTTATATCATCTTAAATTCGAATCTATGTCCATTTTATTGTATTTAAATTGAAAATTAATATGTTATAATTTAATATTATAAGAATTTCCAACGGAGCTCGTCACCAAAATTTTAAATTTCCACTCCTTCAATTATTTAATTTCACAACCATGAGACTTCTATATAAACCAAACTCTTTGAATTTATATTTACAACTTGATTATACATGTTTTTTAGGTCTTTTTAATCCAAAAATAAAAACTCTAGGGACAGTGATATTTGATCTAAATGAAGTTATCTGAATAAGAGTTGGATCATACTTGTTTGAAGGTATTCCAACTTGATTTAAGGGGTTTCTCATCTCACAATTATTTTTATGAGATATGCTTAATTCATCAAATATTAATTCTGTGTGGTGTATATATACATTTCATTGATATTTCATACCATGAGTCACTTTATCTTAGTCTCAATAAAGAAGTTCAAATGAAAATTATTACTTTAATGGGGGTATATGATGATCACACATTCTTTTAATAATACTCTTTTGAATTTTATCTATTTTACTAAATATAAAATATTAAAAAAACTTATGTGGAAGGAGAGGATTTGCCCTATGTGGATGTTGAGTATGATGTTGACACCAGTGTTCCCCGATTTCTGGTGGTCTCCGGTGTCTGGTGCGGTAGTAGGAATGCGATGAATACATGTTGATGGATAGAGTTGATAAATCACTTCTCGTGATGAAGTTTACTAGAAAGAGACAATGGTACACATGATGATGACGTGGATCATTGGGTTTTGCATATGTCTTTGGAATTTAGAAATTTTTTCATCTGGTTCTGCGGAGGTTTTGAATTTTGAAACATGTAATGGGTTACATTTCGTTCAGGTTCCCACTCCCCTTTAAAGTATATTTTGATAATTCAATAAAAAATGAATTTTAAGTCTATCTAATGTCTTCTTTTATAATTATACATTGTTTTAAATAAATGATTCAAAAGTAAAGAATGGTTATTTATTTGATGAAATTTGCAATGATTTTGGTAGAGTATTTTAATCTATGTAAACACCATATATTATATAAAATTATTAATTAAGGGTGATATCTTATGAAAAAATATACTCTATATTATTGAATGGTTTATTATCATTTTGAATAGGGATGTAATATTTTGATACCATTCACCTTATTACTATGGATGGTTTATGATTAGGTTTACTGGATGGGAATGTTTTTTATTTTTTAAATAATTGTTTCAATATGAATTTATATACAGATTTTGTTTCGCCCATTTCATATAAGGAATTAATTGTTCTTAGTATGTGTTTACTAGGGCTTATTATTTCCCTTCTATGCATCGATAGAACGCATGAGACAAACTAGACCGGTATTTGTCAATGTCCTTTCATATTTATATAGTATTTTTGTTCGAGGCTGTGATGGTATGTTTTAGAAATCCTACATTATTAATTCCCTCCATATTAGAAAAGTTATTGATATTTGATGTGATTATTCTTCTTGTATAATTACCCTAGATAGGTTTCGTAAACATATAATAAATTTGCTGTAATTATTTGATCATCATTATTTCCTTCAATATAATTCTCACCATATGTTTTAAATGGATCGTTTTTTAGTTATTAATCGTACCATGTTATTTTTACAATTTATTTATGGTATGTTCTTCTATATGAGAACAATTACGAAGAATCTGAGCTTACCCATTTTTTATTTTTTATTTTTTTCCAATGATACAAGGATGTATTGTGCAGTTGTTATATAGATATATAATAAAGAGAAAATTAAATTTGGTAATAAAATTATTTTTGTTTTTTTGTATTGAATTGTATTATTGATTTCAAATATGAATCTAGTTTTTCAAGAATACTAAACTATTCAGTTCTTTGGGATGTAGTATCTTGTAATCTTTCTCATGTAATAACGTAAGGTATTAAATCCATGCAACTCGGTTTAGGATCTTTATAGGTGGTATAAGAAAATGTTTTTTAGAAAATATTGAAACCAGATTTTGGGAGAAATGTATTAATAAATATAACCCAATAATATTCTTTCAGGATAACAATAGAATATCATCATAGACAAACCATGATTGTGAGATTATCTGTGCATGATTTTTTCAATTCATGTCCAGTATTACACTAGTTTTTCAATTATTCAAATTGAAATGAGCAAATGTAGAGTTTGTCATCAATTTGGAAATGGAACCCTATAAAAGGAATGAGAAATTCATCAATCCAATTATACAAAGAGTAAGAGAGATCATATATTTTATGGACTTATACCAATATTTCCATGGGAACAAATCTCTAAAACAATCTCATTAGATAAGTACCTATTATCAAAAACTAATGTGATAAAAAAATAATACTATATTTACTTTTTATTTAAAGGGAATCAAGAAATCAAGAGTAATTATATTAAAAATATGGATACTATAAAGAAGATAAAGAAGTATTATCCCACATGTGGTAACTGTGGACAGAATTACACTGGTATTTGATTAAAATGATTGAGTGTATTCTATAAATGTAAACTAAAATTCCACCATCCTTTTTACCAAATGGGTATGAATGGTTTCAAATTTATATTACTTTAACTATATAGAGATGAGATACTCTGAAAATCAATGTCTCAATAATCAAAGGAATATTCCAATAATGTGGACAATGTATCATGGTCAAGATCATAATACTACCATAGAAGTAGTGGAATGATTAATATGAATGTGTTATGATTGAAGAATTATTTTATTTGAGTATTTAATCAATAATTATATTTTTATAGGAATCAATTGAAATATAATTATTGTAATGAAGAAAATATTCATTAATTAATTGGGAGAATTAGATGACTCACAACTGTAACCAAGAGAAGTGATTATTCTGTATGTTGAATTATTTGGAATTATATTATTTGGGAAAGATAACCCTTAAAATATTATTGATGTTTATATAATAACAATTAGATGTTTGTGGGAATGTATTGATGAAAATTAATGTAGTTAGTGATTTTTTTGTTCCCTTTATTATGTTTACTACCTGTTTATATTTATGGAATATATTTGAAAGTATGGGATTTATATTTATTGAACCATGCATTTTTTCAGTGAGGTTCTAATGTGATAGAGGATTTAATATCTTTGAAAATTGAGATTAACTGTCAAATTACATTGTTTAGAAATATAATTCTATGTTGATGTTTGAATATAATGGTCTTTCTGTTACTTTATTACATTGAAAATGGAAAAAACAGAATTTTGAATCAGTCTTAAGGTCATTATTCATAGAATAGATTACATTGAGCTTTGAATATTATTATTATAATTTAATTTATGATTTATCGTTTATGAATACCAATTCTACCCATTTTGGTTTTGATAAATATTTAGAGGAGGAAAAACAATATGAGGAATTTATGCTTCATTTAAAGTGTTTATTTTTTCAAAAAAAATTCATCAACATTGATTTCATAGTTTAAGGGATGATGTTAAAATAGATTAAAAAAGAACTAAGGAATTATGTAATTCTTATGACATAAGATGAAATCAAGTTAGTTTATTTTTTCAATTGCAACTCTAGATAGTAATATGATCCTTCAACAATAACAAATTGTTTTTGGAATAAAAAATATAATAGTATACTATTCATACAACGAAATATATGGTCTTTTAACTAGTCACAAATTTATGATTATATTATTATAGACTTTAAGAAGACCATGTTGTATATAACTCCCCATCATCGAATGATAGTTCTATTTATCTTCCATGTACATATTTCCATGAATGTTCTTATATTTAAGAATTGTTGATCTGTGGTAATCTTCAAATTTATCATTACCACTTTTTAAGAAAAAGTATTAAAAACAATTTTTAAAAATTCTGAGTTAAATAAGTGAATTTTTATGTATAAAAAATCAATTTATGATGTGAAATATCAAATTATAATGAATCTATTTATTTTTGTTTTGGAGAATTTAATACCCCAATAGTTTAGGGTATGTCTATTTTTTAATATTAATATCTTTGATATCTCACAAACAATGAAATGTTTTTATGTGATCATTATCACCTATCTATTGGAATGGTGGGAGTGAAATATGAAAAATAAAATAATGAAATTTTATTTTAAATATGATTATGAAATGAATTCATTGCTTACATTTTATTAGAAATGAAAGTAAAAACCAACTGTACATAAAGGATTTGTCTTATAAAAAAACTATTTTTATGGCCACAAGGGAATTTTATCAAAACAATTTATATTAATCAATATTATTTAGAGATACTAATAAAATTTATATGTTATATATTCAATATATTTTTTCAATTTCCACTAATAAATTTTATTGTGTTATTATTTGAAAAAAATTAAATTATAAAACTAAAAATTTATATTTTAAAAAATGAAATTTCATCACATTTTAATGGGTCAATTATTTTAAATCTCACTTTTGACCCATTTATATATTCTATTAAATAATGTAACATTAATTTTTAAAACATTAATGTCAAACTAATATTAGGTTTATTTTTTTATTGTATAGAAAATATTTATTTTTATGTGGATATTAAAAAAGTTCTATTTTCAAAAAACAATCAATTTCATAAATCTAAATATATATTGTTGAATGTAATTTTCCCTCAGTGTAAATTAAATAATTTTAATATATAAATAATATAATATTTTTCACCAATATAACTTTTTTTATATATTGGTTTTAGGCTTAAAATATATTTCTCAATAAAAAAATTCTCAATTGCGTTTAGCCGGATTAATGTCACAAACCATCTCAGGTACCCTGGTAACTCGATAACCGAGCTGGCACTAATATAGCTTGAAGGGAGTTCATGATCCCCCCGGGTCAGCGAATAGCACTTGGAATCACACAGTATTCAAGTGGGGTCGATTTTTCCACAACAATGTGGAAGGAAAAGAAACAAGGCAGTATGAAAAACAAGAAAGGAACTCCCCTAGGAGTAATGTACCAAAATATAGAGAGGCACAAAAAATCCAAATGTACTACAACCCAAGTACTAAGGGTATAAATAGCCTCAATGTCTCTAAGGAAACAACTCACCAAAACCGTAGATCAACTACTAGATACACCTCAAAGAGGTCCCTTCCCTTTGCTCGAACATGGAAGAAGGAGGTCTATAGAAACCCGAAGGAAAAATTAGGGTGTTAGCCTAATCCTAGTAGGATACCACCAAATATTATATAATAGATTAAAAATTTAGATTTTCCAAAGAAAAGATTCAAATTTTCAAATAAACATGTTTGGAAACACAAAAGCATAATATTTAAAAAACATGCTATATATTTTCAAATGATATGAGAATTTACATAATGAAAAGGCTTTACAATGATGGAATATTTCTAAAACGGTGCCATAAGAAAGACATTTTTATAAAAAAGTTCATATAAATTCATAAGGCATGTACAGAAGTTCTAAAGCATTGGAATACATTTATATATCAAATAGAAACTAACAAGTGAGAAACATGGTCATATTCGAAAAGGTACGATAGTATTAACCAATTATAGGATTCCAAACTCTCTATGTGAACTCAGCAAAATGTGTATACACACATCCCTATGAAACTGTCCAATGGAGACTCATCACCAACCCATCACGGATGTGACACGCCGCAAGTATGTTTTAGAATGTTGTCGTAAAGTAGAGTGTATCCAAATAACTCACTAACTTCCAAAGGCTTGCATGCACACTTACATGATGGGATAACTATTTTAAGAATGCTTAAAATATGATCAATCCCATTCTTCCTTTTCAAAAGTTCCAATTTCATTCCATTTAAAAACAAAATAGGTTTTATTTAAAACATTATTTTTTAACAAGATAAAATCAATGGGTTTCTATCAAATCATTTGAATACATTCCCAACAGTTTGAAATCCATTCAAAAACTTTTCCATCATTACACAATTTATTCCCACAATTAAATTCAGCAATTTAATTGAAAAAAAATCCATCAAATCCAAAATATATATTCAACAATTTAAATCAATAATTTTCCATAAACACAGCCTATTCAATGAAATTGAGGTTTTTCAAATTTCTATGCCAAAACAATTTCAAATTTCTCAATTCACTAGAATTGATTTTTTATAAATTTAAAAGTATGAAAACTGGAGAAATTGAATTTAAATAAATAATTGAAATAAATCAAGAAAATACAATGTTAATCAATTAAGAAAGTCAGGACGGCACCACCTACCTCGAAGGTTTTGAAAAAAAACACAACGGTCGAGAATGCTCAACAAAAAAAAGTTTATTCTCCAAGAACTCACCTTATATATCTTCTACTAGCAAGATAAAGACCAAATCTCATCATATTTGGTTCCACGCACATAGATCAACTCATAAAGGGCATAGATTTAAGAAACCAAGAGAAGAGGATATGTAGATCTACGAAACTGATCAGGAACAATGAAGAAGGATAACATACCTCAAGAATCCAGCTTTGATTCACCAAGATGATCCTTTGGATCGCCTCCAGAATGATGGGAGAACCTTATCTGACCATTGAAGAAGACAAATCTCAAGTTAGGGCCGCTTTGGAGGGAAACGAGACATTGAGAGGAAAAACCGAGAGAGATCCAAAATTTAAGGATCTCATTTATGTGGCTGCATGGTTAGTTCACACAGTTTTACAATCTGTATACTAGCCACGAGTCAGCTACTGCCTCAGCCACCCTTCACGTACGGTTTGGCCGCATGGCAGACAAACCATTCACTGCCCATGTGGAAGCTACTACTTCCAGGACCAACTGCGCATGGTTTGGCTGCACGGTTTAGACAACCCTTGTGCTACTCGTGCGACTTCCCCTTTTCCCCAAAACAATGTTTAAATTTCTCCTGACTCTCAAAAGACTCTAATGTAATATAGAGGTACTTAGAAACATCAAAAGTACCTAAAAACATAACTTTATGTTACAAACTCCCCACCATAAGATCATTCTGTCCCCCGAAAGCCTATGAAGAAACCTCCACGTCAAAAAGATGAGGCCATTTCTCTCTTGGTAGGGCCTCCATTTCCCACGTCTCATGAGAATCAGAACCATGATGCCAAGGTACACATACTAGAAATATCGTTCTCCCACGAAGTACCTTGGTCTCAGAATCAATAACCCTGACAGGTCATTCAGTAAAAAATAAATCGGGTTCAATCTCAAGAGCACTGTAGCTCACAACATGGGATAGATTAGTGAGATTCTTTCGTAGTTGTGATACATGGAACACATTACGTATCGATGTCAGCTATGGTGTTAGAGCTAGATGATAAGCAAAATTCCCTACAAGACCAACAACCTCAAAAGGTACCACAAAATTAGGAGCAATCCTCCCTTGCCTCCCATGCCGTCAATAACCTAATCAAGGTGAAAAATTCAAGAACACCTGCTCACCAACAAAGAACTCTAAAAGTTTATGGCAACGATCAACATATGACTTGTTCTGACATTGTGCTATCAACATTATCTAACTAATCAACTGGATATTAGCTATCATATCTTTGACCAAACATGGTCCTATCAAAGAACATTCACCAATATCCGACCAACATGAAAGAGATTTACAAGGACGACTATACAATGCTAAAAAGGAGCCATTTTGATCATAGTCTGCTAAGTGTTGTTATTTGAAAACTGAACTAGCCCCAGATGATCATCCTAAGACCCGCCAAAGTCGATAACACATGCGCAGAGCAAGTCCTCAAGGATCTGAATTGCTCTCTCTATTTGGCCATCTGACTGTGGATAGTAGGCTTTGCTCAAAAAGACCTGAGATCCCAGTGCCTCTTGAATTCCTCTCCATAAATGAGAAGTAAAACTAGGATCCCTATCAGAGACTATAGAAGATGAAACTTCAGGAAAATGAACAAATTCTTTCACAACGATATTCCCCAACGCCTCAAATTTGGTTGTATCTCGAATAAGTACAATGTGAGCCGACTTGGTCAGTCTATCGATCACAACCCAAATTGAATTCTTATTTCTCTATGTTTGTGTTTTCCCAACCACAAAGTCTATCGAGATTTCATCCCACTTCCATATAGGGACAGGAAGTGGTTGAAGCAAACCCGATGGTTTCTGGTGCTCAGCTTTCAACTACTGACATGTATAGCAACAAGATACAAACTCAGCAATGTCTCATATCATAGTTGGCCACCATTATTGATTATGGATGTCAAATAACTTTTTCGTTGTTCTCGGGTGCACAACCAACTGAGAGTAATGGAAAACCCCCATCACATCCTTCTATGCCGCTAACTACACAAGGTAACTGTTTCGATAACACAAAACACCCTCTTTTGAAAACGACCACTGGGTGTCGGTCTCCCCACCATAAAGAGAGTCCCTAGTTCTATGGAATTCATCATCCCGTTGTTTTTCCTGAGGAAATATCTCTAGGAGAGCAGATGTCAGCTGAACACTGGATAAAGAAACTACATTCCCCAGCAATGAACTCCAATATGCATATGAGAAAAAAGTGCCATCAAACTCTACTCTTCTGAAGATTCCTTCATAGCCTGTGATGGATGTTTCACGCTTAATGCATTAGAAACTACATTACCTTCCCCCGGGGTATAGTCAATGTCAATGTCAAATTATTACAGGTACTCCTCCCAATGCCTTTGACTGAGATTCAAATATTTTTGAGAGAAGATATAACTCAAGCTCGTGTGGTCTGAATACACTGTAAACCATTCTCTATAAAGTTAATGATTACTACACTTAAGTGAGTGCATTTCAGCTACATGATCATGGTCATGGATAGGATATTTCATCTCATGAGGCTTAAGTTGACGAGATCTATAGGTAACAACATGATTACCTTCCAAATGTACACATCCCAAACCTGAACCCGATGCATCATAGAAGACCACGTAAACTATCCCAGCCTCAGGAAGAGTTAACACTGGAATATTAGTTATGAGACACTTTTTCTCAACAAAATAACTCTGGCGTTTATCATTCCAAGAAATATTGACTCCATTTCAAGTCCGATCAGTCATTGGAGAAGCTAACATTGAGAAGTCTTTAACAAACCGGCGATAATATCCTGCTATGCCCAAGAACCTTCGAATCTTGAACACATTTCGTGGTTGTTCCCAAGTCAAAACAGCCTTCACCTTCTTAGGATATACTAATATTCCTTGTTCTGACATGGCATGTCCCATGAATTTCACTTCCCGAATCTCGATACCACACTTCAAAAGCTTGGCATAAAGTCGGTGATTCTTTAGATGACTCATAATTGTTCTCAAATGATGCACATGACCCTCCTTAGACTTGGAGTAGACAACAATGTCATCAATAAATACTACCAAAAATGTATCTAGATACTCATGGAAACCATTTTTGAACCATGCCATGAAAGCTAAAGGAGCATTTGTTAGGCCGAAGGGCATAACAAGGTACTCATAATGTCCATAACTACTCCAAAAAGCGGTCTTGTGAATGTCAGATTCTTTTATCCTCAACTAATGGTAACTAGATCGAAGATAAATGTGTGAAAACCACTTCTCCCATTTCAATTGATCAATCAAATTATCAATTCATGGTAATGGATATTTTTTCTTTATCATAACTTGATTGAGATTTCGATAATCGACACATAAGCGAAGAGAAACATCAACCTTCTTGGCAAAGAGAATATGTGCTGCCTAAGGTGACACACTCAGGCGTATAAAACCACTATCAAGAAGATCATCTGACTAAGACTCTTGTATTTTTAGTTCACCTAGAGATATTCGGTATGAGGGAATAGGAACTGGTTGAGTACCAGGAATTAAGTCAATAGAGAAATCAACTTCCCTTGCTGGTGGAAGACAGGATAATTTAGAAGGAAACACGTCGAAAAACTCAGCGATGACTGTAGGAAGATCCCCACACATTGAATCTCTCTCTAGATCAAAATCAAATACTAATATAACTTTCCACAACTCTTGATCAGAGTGTCTAGATCTATATGACCTTGGGTCCCATTCTCCTTCAAAAACAATAGGCACACCACAAGGTGTAGTACGGTAGACCCGTCGAAGATAAAAATCCATCTGGGATTTATTGGAAATCTGCCCATCCATCCCAAATATGACATCGAAATATTTCATGTCAAGAACCAAGAAAATCCACACATGATCAACATCTGATTGAGAGAATACAGAAGTAGGACTATAGAGACCCTTCTCTCTCATTGTACGAAGGGGTGTAGTATTATCCATCACAGAAGATAAAATTTCCATATGTCGATTAAGAATGTTAACAATATGTGTTGTAATAAAAGAGTGAGATTCCCCATTTTCAAATAGAGTTGACACTAAAGATGAAGCTATAGTATTGGTACCTCTCACAGTTGCAGGACATGTATCAGCTGCCTCTAGAGACTCCTCTACTGCATGAATAAGCTTCGTTCTGGATGTCTGTGGCTGGAACCCTTTTTTACTTGAAGCATTTGATTTACCCACAGTTTCCAGAGGTGCTGATGATCATGTTCCACTCATTTGAGTATAGAAGTGATGGACGAATCTATGTAATTTCCCTAAATGTCCGCAGGATATAAAGTTCTTGGGTACCTTAGTGAAAATTATCTTAGTGTGATGTGGCTTCCCACACTGATAGAAAGTCAAATAAGTCCCTCCTGGTGCTACCGGAGGTCTAGAATGACTTTGTTGTCGAGAACTTCCATGACGAAAGTCACGTTTTCGCTTTCCTTTAACGAAACCCACACAACCACTATGAGGGAAAAGAGCCTCCTTCAACCATAAATTTCCTTCCCAATCCATCTCAACAATCATTTCCCTATCTAGCACATCAGCATAAGTGGGTAGCATGAGTAAGAAAACATGAGAACAGATATCAGATCGAAGTCCCAACATGAATCTTCGATCCTTCATCCTCTCATTAGATATAATCTCATGAGAAAACCGTACCGGCTCAGAAAAGAGATTTGAGTACTCAGTTACAGTTTCATTGGCCTGCTCAATCTTGAAAAACTCCACAGCCTTGGCCAACACCATTGATTCTGGATAGAACTGGTTAGTGAAATGAACCCTGATGTATTTCCATTCCAAACACTCATGTTTCCCAACTGTCACCATTATGTCCCACTATCTTCTACTAGGTCCCTTTAGTACGAAGGTGACACACTTGACCTTGATCACCTCAGGTGTATTCAAGAACCCAAACAGACTTTCAATCAAACTCAACCATTCCTCAACATGTTGAGGGTCAGTGGAGCCTTTGAAAACTGGTGGCTTCTGGCGTAGGAACACTTCATAATGATTCAGAGATTATCACAATGATGATCCATAGCTGGAGCTTGAACATGAACTAGAGGTGGTGCCTATCCCAAAGAGTGGACAGTGCGAACAATCACCCCAACCAGATTCAGATCCATAATAGGACTCGCTTGTCGAGATTCAGCATTAGCCTCTTTTTGGATCTAATTTCCACATCTTCTAGGAGGTATGATGCTTCACCACATGAAAAGACATAGATTAACACCCAAACCGAGTAACAAGGAAAAATATTCTTAAGAGAATAGATAACAAGATTCAGATTCCATTATATCTAAATCAAAAAAGGGAAAATACTAGAACAATTCTAATATTCATATTTCCCTTACCAACCCTTGTGACTTTAGGTTCATTGTGGTAAGAGATGGCCAGGCACTGAATCACAACTAGCTCCTAAGTCCCAACAAGAATACTCAAATGCATACTGTCATTAAGGAAAGATGATTAAACCTCCCTTTGATACCACTTTGTCACAAACCAGCCCAAGTACCCTGGTAACCTGATAACCGAGCCAGCCCTAACATAGCCCGGAGGGCGTTTTCGATCCCCAAAAGTTGGCGAATAGAACCTGGCATCACACAATATGCAAGTGGGAATGACTTTTCCACAAGAACGCGGAAGCAGAAGAAACAAGACAGTATGAAAAAAAAAGTAACTCCACTGGAAGTCATGTAATAGAAAACAGAGAGGCACCATAAATCCCAATGTACTACAACCAAAGTACTAAAAAGGGGGAAAATAGCCCCAAAGTCCCAAAGGAAACAACTCACTATTACCAAAGTTCAACAACTGGACACACCTCCAAAAGGTCCCTTACCTTTGTGCGAACCTGGAAGAAGGAAGTCTACAAACACCCGAAGGCAAAATTATAGTGTGAACCTAAGCCCCATAGGATACCACCAAAATTCTATAATAGATTCTAAATATATATTTTCTAAATAAAAGCTTCAAATTTTCTAATAAATAGGCTTGGCAACTCAAAATCATAATTTTTTTCAAAACATGCTATACATTTTCAAATGAGATAATAATTTAATTTAATCAAATTCTTTACAATGATGGAATATTTCTAAAATAATGTCTTAAGAAAAACATTTATATAAAATAGTTTATATAAATTCAGAAGGAATGTACTGCAGTTCAAAATCATTGGCGTACATTTATATCTCAAATATAAACAAAAAAGTGGGAAACATGGTCATCTACGAAAAGGTACAATAGTATTAACCAGTTATAGGATTTTGTACTCTCTATGTGAACTCAGAAAAATGTGTATACAAACATCCCTATGACACTGGATAAAAGAGACTCGTCACCAACCCATCGTAGATGTGATCCACCACAAGTTTGTTTTTGAATTTTGTTGTAGCGTAGAGTTTATCCAAATAACTTACTAACTACTAAAGGCTTGCAGGCGCTCTTACATGATGGAAAAACTATTTTAAGAATGCCTAAAATACAATCAATACAATTCTTCTATTTCAAAAGTCCCAATTTCGTTCCATTTAAAACCAAAATAGGTTTTATTCAAAAGATGCATTTTTCACAAGATAAAGCCAATGGGTTTCTATCAAATCATTTTAATCCATTTCCACCAGTTTGAAATCCATTCGAAACCAATTACATCATTACACATTTTATTCACACAATTTAATTCATCAATTTAATTGAAATCATTTCCATCAAATCCAAAATTTAAATCATCCAATTTCCAGAAACACACCCAATTCAATGGAATTGGGGTTTTTCAAATTTCCATGCCAAAACCATTTCAAATAGCTCGATTCACATGAATCAAGTTTTTATCAATTTTGTTGAAACAAAAATTTGGAAATTTAATTTATATAAAAAATTGAAATAAATTAGGAAAATACAATTTTAATCAATTTTGCATGTCACGAAAGGAACCACCTACCTTAATGTTATTTTCAAAAAACACAACGGTCGAGAACACTCAATAAAACTGTGTTGCTTCTCAAAGAACCCGCCTTAGATATCTTCAACAAGAAGGATCAACACCAAATATCATCATATTTGGTACCACACACTTTGATCTACCCATAAAGAGTGTTGATCTAAGAAACCGAGAGAATAAGAGAAGTAGATCCAAGTAGATCTAAGAAACCGATCAAGAATGATGAAGAACAATCACATACCTCAAGAATACAACATTTATTCACCAAGAGGTGCCTTTGGATCGCCTCTGGAATGATTGGAGAACCTTCTCTGACCTAAGGAGAAGACAAATCCTGAGTTAGGGCCGCTTTGGATGAAAAACATGTCATTTAGAGGGTAAACTGTGTGAGATCCACAATTTAAGGATCTCATTTAAGTGGTTTCATGGTTTGACAAACCGTGTGCTAGTCGTGCATTAGCTACTGCCTACGCCACCCATCACGCATGTTTTGGACGCATGGGTAGACCAACCTTGCACTGCCTGTGTGGAAGCTACTGCCTCCAGGACCAACTGCGCACAGTTTGGCCGCGCGGTTTATACAACTCGTGCGCTGCCCGTGCGACTTCCCCTTTTCCCCAAAACTACATTAATTGTTCTCCCGATTCTCCCAAGTGACTACTCCAAATCCAAGGTACATAGAAACAACAAAATTACATAAAATGGTTACTTGATGTTTCAATTAATTTTAATATAAATTTAGAAAATTATGACTTTTGAATATCTTAAAATGTATATCATATTTGTATTCATAATTTCAAAATTTATTAAATAGGTCTCTTTTTATTCATTTTTATTAGAATCATTAGTAATTTTTATTACCATGGTAAATGGTAAAATTGGTAATTTAGGTTTAAAAAAATGATAAGGATTATAAAATTACTCAAAAAAATTGCCAAATTTTTATTGGATAATTAATATTAAACCTTCAAAACCTAGAATATTGTATTTATTATTTAAAGGAAACTTTTTAATGAGAATGACATTAACATTATCTCATTTATTGAAAATCAAAAAATTCATATTTCTTTTCTTTGACATTTCTTATGTTCCACATGGGGAAAAGAAAATTTATGAAATAATCGAAGTATTAGTTTTCAAATTAAAAATCATTTTTTCATGATAAATATTATGAATGAATTTATTGTAACATTTGGATGATGTTATGTCATTTAAAATATTTTTAATAATGAATAAAATGAGTTTTCATAATCAATAAATAATAAATATTCAATTTTAGACATGATATTATTCAGAGTATATCATTAACAATAGATATTATTTTGGAATATAGAATATTTATCTACATAATGGTATTTTTTTTAATTTTTATTGAATAAATTATTACCATCTATAATTATACAATGATATTTCATTCATTATTTAATCAATAAAAGAATCAAGTAAATGTTATTAAAAATATTGAAAATAAACAGAATGTGAATTAGGTTAGGAGATCCATGAATTATATTGATGATTATGATATATTAAGGGTGAATAAAATATTATTATGTAGTTATATTTATATAATGTTTTATTTATTTTCAAAGTAAAGAATAATGTCAAAATTGACAATAATGATATTTTATCAAAATAATATTTAATTAAAATCTTTAAAAAACTAAAAATAATAATAAAATAAAAATAATTTTTATTTAGTCAAAAATTTCATTATTAATTACCTTATTTTATAAATTAGATTTTTAAATTAATCATTAATACATTTTAATGTTAATTAATTTATTTCCATAATTGAAATTAAATTTTTTTAACTAAATAAAAACAAAAAGAAATGGATTAATGCAAAAACCAAATTATGATAAATTTTTTTTGACATTGATATTACAACATTATCTTATATTATAATAAAATTATTAGCCAATTTTTTAATTTGGGTATAAAATTAATTTTTTTATAATTTAATATACCGAGGATTTCAATGGGTTAACCACTTGACAATTATAAAATGACACTACTTCCTTCAGTTGGTATCACCATGTTGATCCATCAATATCAAAAGAAATCATTCCATTTCACATTATAAAATCCATTGACATGTTATGGAGGATCTGGATCTCAAAAAATATTAACTTAAATCCATTAAAAGATAACTAATGGGCTTCCTCTTTGGAAGAGGTGGCTCATACACATTTTCTTGATGTTGAACATTAGGTATGGGTTTTCTGATCTGTAGTTTATTTATATGAGATATGCATTATTCCAAAATTATTTCTTATGGGTAGTGTATATGTACTTCCCATTGTTATATCATATAATTAATACTTATATCATCATGGAATAAGTTTTTTACATTTGACAATTATTAATGTTTTATGGAATACAATGCTCACACATTCTTTTAAAAATGATATATTAGATGATTATTTAATTAAAAAATTTAACAAAATGGGTTTTAATGATTATACGATATGATAATTTTTTCCCACATTCATGTTGTTCTAATTTTTTAGTAATAATTTACATGTCTTCAATGATATTTCGAAACAAAATTTTATTTTTTATAATTTGTCAAATTTTTTAAAAAATGATTCCAAAGTAAAATTTGTATTTCCATTAAGTATTCTTTAATCATTTTATTAGATAATTTTCATCTATTTTAACTCCCTATGTTGAATCTTATAATTAATTGTGGTTGATATCTTATGATACCATATAATATTTCTTTATTGAATGCGTTATGATCATTTTCACAAGGTATGTTCTATCTGGAGACCATACTCTATATTTTTGGGATAGTTTATGATTAAGCTTACTGTTTATGGAAAATATTAATATTTCACATTATATGTCCAGTATGATTTTATATGATTATTATGTTTCACAAAATTAATATGAGGAATTATATGGACATAGTATGTGTCTATCAAGGCCTACTATAGCCCATCTATTCATCTGTAGGTCAAATGAGACATTCTAGATCAGAAAATTTCCATGGACTTACCCATTTACAAATAATTATTGGGAGAGGCATTCATGGAATGTTTTAGATATCAATAATTATGCATAACCTCATAATGATGTTAGTTATCGATATTCCTTTATGATTTTTAGACTAATGTAATATCCAAGTTTATGATTTATTTTGTTGTAATTATTTATTTTTCATTATTTAATTATATTTTATACCTGTCATATTAGGACCATGTTATTTATTAAATATAATTTGTTTCATTTATTCATTATAAAATATTTTCATTACTATTTATTGATTATATATTACATTGTACTTATTATATCATTAAGCATATAAGCCCACACCTATTTAATTTTGTATTTTTTTTGGGATTCAAGCAATCAATTCATGGTAGTTATGTAGTGTAATGTGAAGGGGAAAATTTGAGTCATTATGAAAATATTTTTTGTATATTTTTCATAAAATGTAATGTTCTTTTAAAATAGGTATCTATATTTAAATAATTATAATATTATTTTCTTGGGATGTAATTCTTTATAACTATCCAAATGTGATTATATACTATGTATGCTTCAGGGTACTGGGGAAGAGTCATTACAATTTATGATTGGATTGATAAATGTATATTTGATATAATTGTTGTTTTTGATGATTTATGCTATAAATATGGTCATAAAATATGATATAATGGTAGGAAGTTAAGTCATACATTCTATTAATCAATGGATTGAAGTGGGTGATGAACCTTGATGAAAAAAAAATTGGTATAGGGAAGAGGCTACAATAGGGAATGTCTATGCGATCGACTAATGATAATTAATTAATAAATTAGAAATTAAGGATGACAAGAGATCTCTATAAGGTGGTAGGGGATAATCATGGGGTTATTGTGATTATGGGATTCTTGTTGGATTATATGAGGGCTACACTATACTCGATGAAGAGAGTTTCATGTTTCTAGAATTTTTGTGGACCCCAATTAGATCCACATGTAATATTAATATATCATTAAACAACCACTATGTTAAAAAGTGGTTTCATTAGAAAACATTATGTTAATAACTGAAAGAGCAAGGACTGTAATATTGTTCTATTTTAGGAATATTAGTTTGGCTCATGAGATTCATCATTCCTTTTATGGTGGATAGTAGAAAGGGATGTACTCGTTGATTGGTGATGGGATAAGGGAACACTAATATTTGATTTCTTTGATGAGATTATAATTGGCATGGTGACTTGAAATTTTTTTGGGGACATAATATTTTACTATTACTTTGAGGTTGAATTTTATATTGAATAGAGTCCCATGGTGGGGTTGATCCTAACTATCCATGTGGAATGTATTTAAAAAAATTAGAAAAGTGTGGCATATGAGGATTATAATTCATGTCATTTGAGAAATTTATAGGAGTTTCAGTTGAAGATAAATGACAAACAAATTATTTCACCTCAGAGTATACAATTGGTAATGGTGGAAAATTTCAGTAATTTTGAATTGATTTTTGAAATGTTTTTGGAATAAGGTTTTAGTTGATAAAACTGGGAGTGCGATGAAAATTTTACGTAGCCATTTATACAAGTTGTCATGTTATGTGTGTACAATAGAATATATCTAAATGTTCGTGTTATTTGATTAGAAATTTTTCTGTTTAGTATGTTTCATAAGTGATAGAAAGTAGATATAGACCATCCGTTGGGTTGTATGATTGGGTGTGTATTTAGATAAATAGGATAGTGTTGTTAAAAGGTCCATATAATATTTATTATTTGGGAAAAAATTCAGTCAATGATACTAGGTGATTAATTGGGTTTATTGTACTGTATGAAGGATGACATTGTTAATTCTAGTGGAATAGACTAGTGTAGCTCATATACGACATCCAATAGGTGATTGAATAATATAGGCTAGTAATGTAAACTAATATAGGATATCATGTTAGATTGGTATTGAGGAATGGAAAAAGGAGTTTATCATTTCCACATGAATATTTGGAAATAGTATCCAATATATTGTTTGGGCTAGATAGTTAGTCAACAACAGATCTTCTTTAGAAGTGGAGTTAGTATGACCATTACTCTTTTGGTGATATGATACATGGAACCATAAATCTGTGTTGGTGACTAGGATTCATTATGTTGGTTATAATAGGATACTTATAATGCATGTGAAGTATTATGGTTCATAGGTTATAATGAAATATATCACTATGTACTGAAATTGGGGGGAAATTTTGATTTTTTTTGGTTTGTAGAAGGTGATATTATGTGAATTGTGATTTTCAAAATAATTAAGTAATTTATGACTCTCCCATGGATTGTTTTGGGTACAATTATAATCCAATAATAGGTATAGGGTGAAAGATTTGATGTTAGATAAGGTTCAATGAAATGGCCAGATTATTTAAGAATATTATTTTTTTGGTTGGATTAGTGTTCTAACATAAAAATTACGATCCATTAGTAGGTTGATGACTATGATATTATGCTAGGGATTATTATTTGAAATTTTCAACAGTTAATGGATTTTTTAATGTACCATTTTTCATAGGTATCATATTATATGAGGCTTCAGGTGTTCAATAATTGAATGGAGGTATTTCAAAAATATTTTTTTTATCTTTCCCAGTTTATTTTTTTTGAAATTTCATTTATATAATGTCTTACACACATCTTGAGGATTTATATATTATATTATATAATATAATAATACATATGAGAAACAAATTTGATCACGGGGGAAGATGTATTCTGCATAGATAATATTTGTTATATTTTATAAAAAAATATGATGTATCTGAGAAATATATTTTTTACTACATGAGTATGTAATTTGAGGTTTTTCAATCACGATAAAAACCATATGTATAGGTGTAAATATATTTATTATGGTAATAAATTAGTAATTTCAAATATTATCATAGGTAAATATATATAAATATAAAAAACTATTTTTATGTATATAATTCCTTCAATGTAAAAAATATATATCATAGGGAAAAAATGATACAAATGAAATATTTTATTGATATATATATTATATATTGAGAAAAAAAATTAAATATAATACTTTGAAAAATAGAAAACATTTTTTATTGATGGAGGATATTTTGTATAAAATTTTGTTAATGTAAAATATATTTCATATGATGTAATATATCAAGCATTGGATTTTTTATGGGAAAAACAATTATAATAGAATTGATTAAGTTTACTAATGGTGTTTTTCTATGGAAACCCCTTATGTATGAAAAATATATCTTACATATATAGGGGGTTGAGATATTTGAAAAATGACAAGGATTATTATGTTTTTATATATGATACATATTATATATTAATTTTTCATAGGTATAGATATATTAATTATGGGTCACCAATGTTGACATGTTTGATATAATTTTAGGTGTTTCATTGTTCACATGATTTTTAAACTATTTATATTTGTATAATATTATAAATTAGTAATATAATTTTTAAAATTGTAAAAAATTGTTTTTAGACCTGGTTTACTACAAAAACTTCAAGTCGACCCTATGGTTTACCAAATCTACATCACGTACAATATTTATTGATCCAAAAAATTACTTTTCCTTCATTCTAGGAGTTAAATTATGATAAATCTATCACACTACATTGATTCAATTATTTATTCTTCCTCAATTATATTATTTCTAAAACTATTTTCTTTATGATAGGTGTTTACAATAATTCTATAAGAGAATGCTGGAATCAGTCATAAAATATTGTATTTTTTTATCTAAGATAAATGTGATACATAGAGGTTTATTATTCAATATATTTCATGGAATTATTAATTGTAGAATAAAAATAAGTCATTTAGGGTATTCAATCATTTAGGGTAAAATGGATAGATGAATTAAAATGAATGGTGGGATATTTTATATATTGTGGCTCTAACAGGATACCACATGTGGTGCACAACTATTTTCTAGATGAGTTACCTACGTGAGATCTCTTGGGGTGGGGTCTTTTATTTCATACCTAGATATAAATTTTGTTATTAATTTTTATATAGGATGAAATGAATTTATAAATATTTTATAATTAAATTTAAATTATTATTGATTCACATAAATCCTATGTTGATGTATCAAGAGTATATGATATTAGTAAAATGATTTGGAGAATTAATTAAATGTGAATAAATCAAAATGAAGTAAGAGGTTCATATAATTCTCCAAAAATTTTATTCAATTTTTACAGGTAGAGAGTTACGTATTTTATCACAACATAGGTGTGAAAGAAAATTATTATAAATCAAATTTATCCATTTATCTTGCATAAAATAAATGGAAATTTATTTGGAAAAAATAGACACTACAACACTATTTTGATTCCATAGTTATTGATGAAAATGATATAGATCCTAAAAGATTGAAATGTGATATATGAATCCTCAAGGGGAATAATTGTTTTTAATGAAACCTAGTGTACCATGAAGTGGTTCTTATATACCCTTTGTAATGGAGGGACTATTATGTAATTGAATTGGATGGATTAATTATATACCATAAGTACTATTTATTTTCATTAGAGTCTCCTAGAAAGATAACTTTTGAGTGGGGTTACTAAAATTGATATTATAATTTTTTTTTGTATCATAGTAATTTGACTTTGTTAAGAAAAAATTTATAGGACCAATGTAATAGGACTAAATAAGATAGACATGGGAAGTGAAGTTGAATATATTCAATGTCTTAGTTGTAATTCAAGTATACTATCTCTCACATATCCAATGTCACTATGAAATGTACATAGCAATGTTTACTAGAGATATGTCCACTATGTGATTTGATTCCATTATAGATATTGAATAATATAAAGGCAATACAGTAGGGTATTTGGGAATTTATGTGAAAAAGGGCATCAGAGTGGATTCTTCTTTATTATGGTGGGACAAAGAAGATTATTTCATAATTGCTGGACAACATATATACAAATATTTATGTATTAATGAGAACATGTTTGGTAAATGTGAGGATATATTATGTATTGTGATTTGGGTGACACAAGATTCAGACAAAGGTTATAATGGTATGAAATTTTACTATGGTGGGATTTGTCCCCAATATATTGGATGACATCCTTTAGATTTTTTTCTTGGATGAAACCCCTAAGTAATATTGAAGAGTTATTTGTTATAGATAATAAAGTGGACCCTATACTTATTTGATTGGATGGTTGCTTGTAGAGATGTTCACCTAGGTGTATTAAATATGGGGTTTCTAGGTGGGGTGATACCACTAGGTGTATGATATTATAGAATAGATTTTTGGAAAAATAATGTTTACCATGTGTGGTATTCTAACTATTTATAGGGTGGGGATTTATTACCCATTGGTGGTTATTCATTATGATTAGAGTTATATGTCATTTTTTGAAGTTGGAATGGTCAAACTCGGTTGGTGTATTATAACATTAAGATAAATTATGGTTAATGTAAATATTAATGTATTATTTATTTCTTTTTGATATTCCTATAAAATTGTGAATGTGTTCTAATTATTCATATATTAGGGGGGGGGGGGGGGGTTGGGGCACACATTCGTGTTATCTTAACCTAATGCTTCATTATCTATTTCATGTTGTCTTAGAAGAAGAGTTCACTATCATATTTACATGTAGAGAAAACTATAATAACAATGTTTTTTATACTGTAAAACATATTTAATGTTCTGATATAGCACAAATATAGACTTGGGAACTATAATAACAAACATTTATTTAATTTATTTCTCATAATGTTTTCTTATTCAACCCATTTGTGAACATGGAAGTGTCCTTCTCAATTTGGTTACTTTTTGATAGTTAATTATTTTACTAGGTTTTTTAATTTTATCAAGTTTTATTTAGAACATTTGTAATTAATTATTGTGGATATTGAGAAAAATTGATACATGTTACTTATACATTACTATTAATGTGACATTAGGCTAGCTATTCCGAATTTTGTCATCTTGAAACATCATATAATGTAAAAATAAACATGAATATTAGGATGTGGGGTTATGGTAATTTAAAACATTGGACTACATACTATTGAGTGGGATAGAGTGGGGTTGTTGAAAAACAATTCATATATGGAAAGAATTATACCAACTATTTTCTTAAGTAATATTCATACATAAATATGTTATTATATATGTGATTAACTCAGTGATTATTTTAAAATGTTATGGTAAAAATATGTTAATGAAATTATTTAAAAACATTCATTTAATATACATTAGATATATCACAAAGTTTATAATAGTTGATTATTAATATTATTAAATAGAAATTTTATTCAAAATTTGAACACAAATATTCTCATGTAAATGAATGAATTCAACCTTTTCTAGAAAATGTTTTTTTTAATTTGATAGAAATATCATTAATTTAATATCCTATTATTACATAAATTATGAAATTAAAAAAAATAGTTAATATTATCCCAACTCTTAATAATCCCCAATCTATAATAAATTTTGGTTATATGAATTATTATACTAATTTTATGGGGGAAATATAAATAATTCCGTAAATAATTGATAGGTCTCAATAGAATAATTTATAATATTAATGAAAATTTTCCCCCCGATGTTTTATCCTCTATAAGAATAATATTTCCCTTTCTAATGATGATAAATATTTTTTACTCCATTATAACGTAATGATTTATTATCTATTGTATTATATCTATATCAATTAAATTTAATTTTTATTCAAATATTTTCTAATTATTGTTAGGATATTTTAAAATTTAATTGATAAAGTAAATTTTAAATATTATTTATGAATGTTGATTTATGTATATTATATATTTTTCCATAATATCCTGTATTAAATTATCTATTAGAATCTATAAAATTTATAGTAAAGGGAAAATATTTATATATCTTTATAAATTTATGTATAATATCTTCAGGGTTTAGAAATTAAACTTTTTATGTATATGTCTTGTGTCATCAAAAAATGGGATGTTTATACCTAGTGAAATATTTTATAATATGTTGTTAAGTATTAGAGGACTGCCAAGTTTAAATATTTGGTGTTCAGAGTTTTTCAATTTTCATAGTTAAACAGAAAACTAACACAATATAATTAGTATAATGTAATAAATCATACTGGTATAAACTCACATACTAAGTGATTTACATTTGATTGGTATGCTGTGATTTCTTCTTAATTAAAAAATTTCTGATAAATTATATACAACATAAATTCATATCACATATTTTGAATTATAATATAACATATCATTTCATATACTATTGGTATTGAACCTCAAAGAGTGTATTAGTCTTTTATGGGTTGTGACATACTGTGTACAACATTTCATTATATCATATAAATCTTTCTAATTTATAGTTCATTAAATTTTTTAATATTATATTATCTCAATAAAATATGTATATTATATAATAAAAGTGTTTAATATTTATCAATGTTGTAAAGGTGTAATATGATTTGTGATGTACTATAGATGCAATGAATTCATGAATTTTATGATCCATTGAATCAGTTTATTTTTTATTCTAATTATATAAAATTATGTAAATAAATATAAAATTTTAGAAATATATAATTGATTCATTTAAATAAATTGTATAATCTATTACATTACCGCTCACTTCTACTTATGATGTATGAATATTTCATGGTTACATAGTGGTTCTATATATATTATATGCGATTCAGATTTTCATTGAATCGACAGCAATGAAAAAAATATACATTTAGGGTTTAGTGATCGTCAAAACATTATTATAGTTGTGTCATGTAAGTATAACGAGGAAGTATACAAAGAATATATGTATTCTGGATTAATTTTGTAATTCTTCAAATAGTACGTATATATATAATTTTATTGAAATTTTTATTATAACATGAAGACATATTATAAGTAAAAAACCATTCATTTACTTCTAACACATGTTATGTATAGGGAATATGATGTAAAATACCTCAGATTCTATACACAACATTGACAATAAATGATATTTTCAATTACTACTATTTAATAGTAAAAATATTTCATATATATATATTATCCTTATAAAATAAATAATCTAATTGGTTTAAACACATAATTAATATAATTTGAATGAATCTATAAAAAATAAATTTTCTTTATACCATGTTGTAAAATAATTTATATTAAGAAAAATATTGATTTTTCTAAATAGTTTTATTCATGGTTATACATATTGTTTTCTACGTGACATGTTTTCTGACTATAAATTAATGCTAAAATTGTATATGTAATAAATATTATTTATCTAGTGTAGGTGAGATGTTTTTCAAATATGATAGAAAATATTTGAGGAGTGAACATGCCCTAATGAAATTTATTATTTGGGTCATTACTCTATATTTTTTAAGGATTCAATGGTTTTGTTGAAAAATGTGAAGATGGGATTTATCTATATAATATGGACAATACCCTCACTAAAAATTATTATATATGTTCATAAAATATGCATATTCCTATAATGGGTTAATTTTAACTCATGTTTATATTTTTTGTCCAACTTACTTCTATATGTGATTTTATAATTTTCTATAAACAATTCAATAGATCATATAAATAGATCATACGAATGATATTATGATAATTATGATATAATATGAATGATATATATGTAAACATTTGATTGATATATGTTATAATGTTATATATAAGTCCATTAGAGATAAGCATATCATAAAATATACATCTTTAATCCCCCACCACCAATCATACCCTTTCAATGATGCCCCTCCATATGACCGTATATTCTACAAATTAATAGGTTTGAAAAAATAGAACAATTTTTTGATTTTAAATATTTTATTCATTGACTTATTGGCATTTCAATAATTATATGTTATCATTTAGTTTGAATAATTTTTAATTATATAATTTAATTATTATAATAAATAAATATATATCAATAATAAATATAATATATCTTTTTTTAGTATTAAAAAAGTCTTCTATATTATATTCAAATAACTATTATCAATCAATTCATAATAGTAAAGTCTATATTAAAAATATGTTAAAATGTTCATTAAAATGAGATATAAAGAAGTTATATTCGAGGATCCATCATATAAGATGATCAATAGTTATAAATTTTTCAATCATGATAGAACTACTTATCATAGTCCATAAAATATCACAATGTTTCAACAATGATGTATAATATAATACCATTTTTTCATATGTGTGTTTGAAATTAATGAAAATTTCGAAATTTTGAGTTTGTAGAGAAAATGTATTTTAGAATAGTAATTTAAATGGAATTCCATGTTATGTAATATCCATATAGGTGTATTGCGGTCATTAATAAAGGATAATTAAGTAATCCATTTAAGGGGAGGTACTGGAAGATTGTACGAGTGGTTAAGATACCTAGTTGAATCCTCCATATACTAGCTAGCAGTTTCTTGTGTATCAACTAACATTTGTATAATTTGGACAGAAAAATTAAAATTTCCCTCTAGTATTTTTTGAATCGGAAGACTCAATCTTACATCATTGTTGCATGTCTAAACCCCACAATTTAGTTCCTCTTTCCCATTTAATTACTCATCATTTTTTCCATTCATGATGTATTTTGATGATGATTCATGGTTAATCCAAACATATATTGAACACTCTCCTCATCATCATTCCATACTCAATTAATTTAATTCACTCTAGGTTAGCACATATTTACCATTCCACCATATAATTGTGGTGTCATCATTATATGATATGTCTTCTATGAGGATTGTGTAGAGTACATCCTAGGAAGAAGTCTACATTCCACTACCAATTTTATTGCGATGATGCAATGTTAAACCACAAATTTTAATATTGTTTAAAAAAATTAATTTAGGAAAATCATGTAAAATTAGAAATATTTTTGGAAATGGGGTATGTGCTACTTTTGGGGTGTGATGAGTGTGTTCAACTCCCCAATTCGTGAAGAATCAACAATGTCTGGGAACCACTTGAGTTCATAAGAATTATTTATATTTAGAGTAGTGTTGTTTAATTATTATAATTAAATTTTTTAATGTATTTATTAGGATATAATTTATGTATATAGGATCCAGAAGCATAGAACGAGATTTTCTTAGTGTGATGGATTTAGAAAACCACTATCTAGTTAGGAATTAAAAGAAATTTCTTCCTCAAATATAGGTTTCCTTGGTATTAGCCCTATGATTTTTATCATAATATTATATTAATGTGAAAGTGTTAGATCACTAAATGAATAAATTAATCCTTTTTTAATGTAATTATTTATTTTTTAAAAAAAAATTATATATACAAAATAAAATTACGAATAAAATTTATTTTTGATATTATAATTTATAAAAAAAGATCCAAGGAAACCACAACCCAATGAATGCTCTAAACACATGGGTCATGGATTAATAATTTGAGAAAAATATTATAATATGATATTGAAATATCCATGCAGGGATCTGATCAAATAAGATGAAATTTGAAGGTCTAAGTGGCCATTGATAGGATTCTCATCATATCGATTTGTTTTTGAAAGTTGTATGATGGCCCTATTCTCACGTTTCATTTCTATGTCATAATAAACTTGTTATATGGTGGGCGTACCATTCTGTTGGGAGATTTTTATAACTAGTTGATGGATAAAGGAATGATGTACTTGAGGTTGGGTGTGTACATTGAACTAGATGGACCCAACAGACTTGAAGATGGGCTATATGACATATCTCTCGATTGTTGATTGTATAACATACCTAATGAGGCATGTGGTCCCATTAATGGTATATCATTTCAAGATAACATGACAAAGCATGTGATGAAAATTACCCATAAGAATTTGTATTGAAATGAGGTCCCAATATAGGGTTATAGAATTGTAACACTATGGAGGGGTCCACTCTAGGATCCCCAATAAGTGATTAATCTTGGGAATCTATTATGGGTTCTATATGGTAAATAAAATGTTAGTAATTGAACCAATATGAGATCCTTTTTATTCTTTATGTGGGGAAATATTATGTGGAGAACATTATACTAATAGTATACTACTTGGTGGTAGTTTTAAGTGGTTTTTTATAAACGGTCATAAATGTAGTTATATATATATAGTAGAAAAGTCCCTTAGTATAAAATATGAAATGATATTAGGTTCGACCCTTGGATTATTTGTTTCTCTATGTAATGGGGTCTTTAAAATTTCATTAAAACAAAAATGTGGTCATGATATGATAATGGGTGAGGATCTAAGTAAATATATCTATTTTTTGTGATGAAATGATACCTACATATCTCTAGTAGGTGGTTGTGATATAATACATGGTAAGGCACCAAGAAAATTTGTAACTATAGAGTAATCGAAGCCTGATACTAGCATAATACCATGGGGGTTGATCAATGATATGATATTAGATTAGTTAATAAAGTGATTGAGACCAATGTATATTTTATGCACTGTAACTAATATTTGGATCCCATAAACACACTCCTTTGGTCAATGGATAGGGAATTTACTCACCAAACATTGATAGTAATATTATATATGATCTGGTACCAGGGGTACATGAGTACTCAACGTAAATTTGGCATGATACCTTATTTTGGGACACCATAGATATCATCATAGTTCTATGGTATATGCATAGTTATACTACACATGTATAAATATAAATTAATTATTTAGCAACTCGGGAGACAATTGAGTACAATGTTATTAAGAATAGATACCTCATACAAGTATGTGGTTGATACAAACCGTAGTTTTATGGTTGCGTACATACACCCATCACCCACATAGTATGTAATGATGACATTAGGATTCCTTATAATTGTATCTGAGGTCTTTGGGATTGGATATCTAACCCTCCATGGATTTGAATCATTATGTTTTTCACAGTCATTGTGACATGCTCATAGACATTACATCACTGGAAATGGTAGGTATGGTCGATCAAGGGAATATACCTAATGAATTGTTTGGTTTCTTCATATATATTTTTATTAATACCCTATCACATTTACTTGTTAATAAAATAAAATAAATTATAGGGCATAATTAGTGGTTATGTTATATGTTATGACTAACACCCTCCTTGGGCCGCTATTAAACATAGGTACTCGAGAAACCCTCACTTGTTCGAGTAAATAGTTATGTTGAGTATTCGTAAAAATTGATTGACATAGAGGATCAGGGATGGGATGTGTAGATTATAATGATGTTCGATTAGAGTTATAATAGACACTTCTATTTTGTTTATTTGTTCATTCGATTTTTTTTTATTTGACTAGTGGGCCATTTATATATTATTCATGTTTATAAAAATATCATTTTCAAATATAATGTTTAGTTTATTTAATATTTTTAATTCTCTAATGTGTATACTGGTTATTTGTTTTATTTTTATTAACAAATCTACTCTATGAGATATATTCTTCTTATTGTGTCTTTTTGAAACCCCACTAGAACTTAGTAGCCAATAGAATATTTATAGGAACTATATTGTTCATGGAATTAATTTGGTTTAGGAAATATTCATGTGGATTTTAAACTAATATGTTACAAGTTACAATTAGATCTTTTATTTTTTTTAACAATCTTGGTTATGGTATGAAAAATATAATGAAATGTATCATTGATTGGGATTTTTCTTGGGCTGTTTTTTCATGACCCTAATTGTATATATTAGATATATATAAAATAGGATGGTATTGATGTTCAATATTTGGGGAGTTATAGTTGAGTGATTTTATACTTTCATATCAGTAATTATCATTTTTTAAGATATTTTAAAATGTAATTTTTTTCAGGGACTATTCATAAGGAGATATCTATTGAATTTTAGTCAAGAGACATAATATCCAGAGGGATATCAAGCATTAGGATTGGAACCGTAATATTCACATGACACTTAGCGGCCTTCTATTTTCATTTCTTTCACATTGTATAGATGTTCAACTAGTTATGGAGTCAATCATGACTCAATTGATTCCTTTCAATAAAATTTATTTTGATCATTACCTTCATGTGAACTAGTATTTATATATAATAATATATCAAAAAAATGTTGGTCTGTCAAAAAATGTATGATAATGGAATTGATGATGAATTATCATCTATAAAGGAAGTGACACGTCTCGAGTAGGTTAACAGATGAATTGAACACACATATGATAAACCCTGTGAAGGTCATTGTTATTCTAGTTCATTTATTTAATGTGATACTAACAACATGTATTTGGTTTTCCCATATATATTTTAATGAATGTCTTTATTACAAGACCATTCAGTTGTGAAACATTGGATATGGATTGTCATAGTGTAATGTTGATTGTTTCTTATGTATATCTATATAATTTAAATAGATATCCAATTAAGTAATAAGCTAGTATATTTTCTCATATAGGATTCCTTTTATTTGGGCAGAATTTGATCTTGGAATGTTGGTCCTCATATATTTGTTTTTATATGTCCCATTAGTAGGTAGTTGGGAACTCTTCAAGCCTTATTTTATATGTGATGAAATAATGGTTGATGACCCCTGATACATGGTTTTTGATAGTCCTTATTTTTTAGATGATTTGGGAGACCTACTTTCCCTTAGATTTGGCTTTGTAATGACTGATTATGTTTCAAGTATTTTATTAGTGTATCCAATGAGATTGGTTAGCATGAAAATGTGAACACCCTTAGAGTGTTTTGGGAAAAAATCATATTGGATCCTATGGAATTCATGTGAGTAATAGAAATATTGTTCATGTGATTCTTGAACATAATATTTTTTAGAGGTATATATAGTTAAGAACCATTCATCATTGAGAATAAGTTAACATTTTATGTGTGGATAACCCATGAATAAATTAATTTTCTATTAGTATAATAAAAAATGGTTTATAAGCGTGTTGTTCTGATTTTATTAATAAATATGTTTTATTTTTGATATGGATTTTTATGGGTCCTCTAGTTATGTGATGCTGACATGACCACTCACAACAGAATTAGTTAATAAATTGATGATTAATATTACGACATGATAATCAAATAGATATCCATCATGAATCATGATTTTTTATAGTGAGAGGATGAAATTTTTTGGATCTTAGTAGATGGAGGAAACATATACTCTAACATTTTGGCTCAGTTTTAACTATAATCAATGATGACCATTTTTTGGACAATGTTTGATTATTTTAATGATATAAAATTAATATAACTCTATATGAGTTAAATGAATATGATGATGATTGAACATGGTAATGTTTATCCATAGTGTATATTGAGGGTTACTCACATTTTTCATGTGTTTGAATAGGTGAAAATGATGTTTTTTCAATGTGTAGGGAATATGAAGATATCAATATTTATTATAGAATAGAGTAACAATTGTTTTCATATTCTCACCAATTAATATTAGTGATGGAAAAAATACAGGCTCTGAAGATAAAAATTTTACATAGTGGATCAATGTTAAAGATACCAAAATAGTGGGGATTGTCACATATATTGTGGGAATGAGAAACAATTCTAGGAATTCACATGCATATTAGTGATTATATAGCGGACATCGATGATGTAATGTAAGAGTGGAAATAAAAAAAAATTAATGTATTCTATTATTCCCAATTGAATAAAAAATGTGTTTTTGATTTTGATATTTGAAGGAGTATGAGCATTGTTCATTGGATTGGGTTGGTTTATCATGACACAAATTTTATGGACCAGAGTTGATGTACAATATTTTTATGGGTGTTGTTTTATCCATTATATTTCACCATTATGGGGTCTTGGTATTAAGTGATACTTTCATGATAATCAAAGGATTATTTTAGGTGTAAATATATCAGGATTGGGTGTTTTAGCTACTACATGAGAGAATGCACAAAATAGTTTTTTTATGGGTGAGTTAGAGGATATATGAATACGAATCACATATATAATAGAATGTGATTGAAAATAAAATAAAAATGTTACATCATAATAGAATATTCATTGTGTATTTTTGGGGTTTTCAATTTAGTTTTGAGGAAATGTAAATGTTTCACGATTGGATAAATAAATAGTACAAAGTTATCCAAATATGTAGGAAATGAGAAATGAGTGATGGACCCTACATATGACTTGTTTTACCATGTTCATTTTTGGTTGGTATATTAGAAACCATGATTATTGGGTTGGTCGAAAACTACAAATGGATTTTAGGAGAGAATTCTAATATTATCGACAACTAATGATATAGAATTTACATGCGATTTATATCATATTTTGCGGACTAAAATAAAATATTACATTAATTATACAAAGGAACCATCCTATATCAATGTAAAATGACAAGAGTAAGTTATGTATCTATTCATTAGTGTTGAAATATGGGCATTAACACAGTTTATATTTATTAATTATACTACAATAATGTTTTTGAATTATAAGAACATTGATTCTTCAATGATTGATTAGGATCAGTTGAATTTATGTTGTTAAACAATGTAGGTCATGAGATGAAAGAATATAAAAAATAAAACTCCTATGATATGTTTGTATGGAGATGTGTATTTTCTAATACTCTTATCTATATTATTTTTAAATATAAAGTAGAGTTTTATTTTTTCGATTTAATTGAAATTATGGATTCTAAACTGGTTCAATGAATGTAAACATAATTGTTGAAACCTATTTCAGGGTATATATTAGAAACAAAAAGGAATTTTGTGTTACCCTTGTGAAAAATGTAATACTAGATGAGGGTAGTGGTGTGTGGGCTCTCAAATTTAAGATTTTAACTAGTAGATACATTGAATGTAATATTTGTGAAAATGTTTTATTTTTCCCTGATCTTGTTTTTTGATGTAAAAACCCCTTATTTTTTTATTTTGTGTGGATGAATCCTCGTCGACCATGAATCCATAAAACATGGACTTTATTCCAATTTAATAATTTCATGACTACTTTAAATTGAAATTCATGGTGAATCTAAGCAACAAATTCGTTCTCTTCTCCGATTTCATTTCGATTTAATTTTATTTATATCATGGTTATGTTTTAAAAACATTTACAACATAAGATGGTGTAATCATCCTAGTAGAAAGAGATTATCTTTGTATATAATAGATTAAATCATTGGATGATGTATACACATAGATACCCTATGTGTTTATTAATTTATGTTTACGAAAAGTTGTTCGTCAATAATAAAAATAAATAAATATAATGATGCAAATGGTGATGTAGGTTGGATCATGGGATTATGGTAGGTTCTAGGGTTTTATTGATGTGTTCGATGCACGATTTCACAAATAATTATCAATGGATGGTCATTAGGATAATTTATATTCATTTAGACTATTCAAAAATTAAATATTCAGTGGAATTTTTATATTGTATTATAATTTTTTTATACCCTAGAATGAATTAGTAAATAATACAATTCTATTTTTTATTTTTTCATATAGAATCTAATAAAAAACATCATGGTTTGGATTTAAATGGATTTTTTTATTTTAATGGTAGTGTTTCTTATTAATAGCCCTATGGATTAATCTGTAATGTTATATACATATGTGTTTTTAGGATCACCAACAATTCTATAGATCCATTTAATTTATTAAAATATTTATTTAGCACTTTTAAACAAACAATTCATTGTTAAATTTAACTTAAAACATAATAAAAAAATTTAACAAATAAACTTGATAACCTCAGATCTAGTTTTATTGAATGAAGCATCAACCTATAATGGATTATATTGTTATAATAGTAGTCCATCGCTTTTGAACATCTCTGAGGGGTTATAATCATTTAAATTGATTTATAACAGACTAAAAAATATTTTATATGATCTTTTAGTATTTATTGGTGTTAGGGGTCCATTAGATGACCCTCATGGAACCATTGATCCATTATGACTGATGAACATTGTTTGGGGAATGTGAAAAATTCTATTGAGTTACATATGTCCTTGGTAACTGATCCATGGGTTAGATAGAAACAATGTTTCGTATGAAGAATGGACAATCAAGTACTAAGAGACTAAGATATTATCTTTGATCTCTCTCTTGTGGTTACTTGTAGTATATATTTCCATACAAGAATGATGAGGTTCTTCCAGGTACTACATTGTTATGGATCGTGACCCCTTCTCTGGTGGGATTCGGCCCAATACCTATGTGTTAGACTAAGGGCCCCACATAGGCTTAATTTTATTTATGTGATTTGGGGGACCACTGTGGGTACTTGAATGAAATTTTCGCGCCAATCACGTGTGATGAAATAAAAATGTAAATGATTGTTTTAGTTATTTTATTGAAGCTATTAAAAAAATTCGATATGGAGATGCCTTATCAGAGGGGATAGTGTTGATTGAATATAACTTAAGGGCTTGTTTGGGTTTGTTTTTTATAACCCCTTATGGATATTGATATATATATATATATATTGGATCAATCCCAATGTGGTAGTTGTGATATGATATAGGGACATACATTGGGGTGGTATGGATCTCCTGGTAATGAGGGTCTGATACATATATACACACTATGTGGTGGCCATTATATCATAGACGACCAATAATTGAAAAAAATATCTCAAAATAATGATGTCTAGATTCTAATATATGCACTATTAAGGTGTTTTATAGGATATAATATTAGACACCATGGCCTTTTGGCACCTTTTAGTAATCGACATATGATACCATAATACTCCCCTAGAAGGGAGATCTGTGTCATGACATATGATTAGGGAATCATGAAACTTGATCTCATTAGGTATGTTAAGAATGATACTTTATACTATGACTCCTTGGGAACTCTACATGAGACAATGGTACGAGCACAAACACCACACACATGGTTTCTAATATGGTCCAATTCCATTCGTTGGGAAACTAGGGACCATTGAGTAATAAAGTTCTTATAATTGACACTAGAATGTCTTAGATAGTCTTACTATGTATATGGAAAGGCAACAACACCCCAAACACACACAAACATGAAAATTGATATGATAGATATTTATATGCATGTGTGATAAGTGATACACAACTGGAAATAAGATCTATACCAACAGTTTTGGGAAAACCATTGTCATAGTTCACTTATATGGACATATACCAATGTTTTGGAAAAAAACATTGGTATAGGTAACTAATATAGACATATACCAAAGGTTTTGGACAAACTATTGGTATAGGGGGGACCTATACGAACGGTTCAGGGGAAACCAATGGTATAGGTCACTTATATAGACCTATTCCAACAGTTTTGGCCAAACCGTTGGTATAGGTACATAATAGAGACCCTATACAAAAGGTTTTCCCCAAAATATTGGCACAGGTCCCCCCTATACCAATTATTTGTCCAAAAACGTTTTTATATGTTCCAAAATCAAAGAATATATTCCCTTAGTTCTCAAAACCTTTCGTATAGTTATAGGTATTTTTATTGAATCTTCCTACATAGAACATTTAATAAATTAAAAATTTAATATTTATGATAATTCATATATATATTTATGAAATTATGTTCACAAAACTCGTGTTAGATTAGATAATAGGTCATTCAATCCTAAACTGGATGTACTGGTATCAAAACCTACAGAATGATTCTTTTTTTGTAATACATCTACCGACAGTTTTACATAACCATTGGTATAGATTTTTCATATTTATAATACCAACGGTTTTGAAAACTGTTTTTATAGTCTTATACCTAAGGCATACAAGACAACGGTTCTCCAAACCATTGATATAGGTTATACCAATAGTTTAGAGGCCTATACCAATAGTTTCAAACTGTTGGTATAGGGTACTTTTCTTGTAGTGATAATTGAGTAATTGAGAAATTCTCATGATAATGTAATGCATTGGATATGGACCTTTGGATAATATTGTAGAGTACATACCCTTTAATAGATTATTACATGATGATACTATAAATCCATTGAAATATACCATGTGATTGTGGGTAGGGATCAAAATTTCGACAGAGGTGGATCATTTGGGTTTGTTTGGAAATTATGAAATTCTAAGAGATATCCTAGAACTTATGGTGGTATTGTCAATCCAGGTCAATAACCAAAGTATCGATTTCATGAATTCATTTATTTTTTTAATTCAATCCATGTCACATACCCATATACATAAATTACTTGTTATTCATGAAACATCATCGGTGGATCCCTTATAAGTTATGTATGATCCTCTCCTTGTTCTACCATTACTCTTTGGTAACTGGGGATACCTCATAGGGTTCCAATCATGTTTTGTTTGAGGCCCGGTAATGCTTGTTCGAGCAGGGAAGCTCATATGGAATATAAATCCTGGTATGAAAAATGAATAAATGTTTTACTGTAGATTTATATTTTCGTTATTTATTCAATTTTTTACTATCCTAGGGGAGATCAATCTTGTATAAATTTAAATTGTCAACCATTTTGTTACATTATATATTGTCAAATTAATATTTTTTCAATTTTTTTGATGTATATGTTTCATTATTATTCTCTTTTAATTCCTCCCATTGATACATTTTGTATAGTCTACTCCTAGTACCATCTTATACCCTTATCACTAGTCGACATCCTATGTAATACTAGGAGGTTTGTGTGAGGTCATGTGACAAATAGGGTCATTCGATAGGATGTTAGAGATATTAATCATCGATACACATTGTAGAAACTTGAAATCAATAGCTAATGTATCAATTTTATTGAAGTTGTAATGGAAGCAATTTATTTGACCATTTTGAACATTTTTTATAGGTAATATTTCAATTTAAATAATAAAAGATTTCTTTTTTGTATGTTTTTGTTTCAAAACATACACTATCTATTGAGGGTATATACTAATAAAAAAATATTTAATAGGTATAATATTCAGATAATCTCATTTATGGATACCTCAAACTACATATTTCATTATAAAATATTGTTTTATCAATTTTTCCAATATGATTTATTAATTTCTTCACAATTTCTCATATGATGTATAAGATCCAATAATAATAGTAATTAAATCAAAAATACATATATACTAGATAAATGCTTTATTTTAATAAAAGTTTGATTAATATTGTCAATCTAATGATTAGACTTTTCATGTTATATTATATTATTATTTTATTATTACTAATGTTGTATTATAGATAAAGTCTCAATTTTATTTAAAAAAAATTGTTCAATTACTATATTTAATGTAAATAATTTACTAATTTTATAAATAAGAGTAAATTTTAATAAAAATTACATTATCATAATTATAATAGAACACAACATTGTGAACCAAATTGTTTTGACATAATCCAATGTCTATGTATGGGATCCTAAATTTCTCAAAATTATAGTGAATGATACCAATTTCAAGAAGATAAAACTAAAATTTGCTGTAATTGGTTTTAACTCAATTACATAAACCTACAGTGAATATTATGATAGGGTGATAATTATTTTAATAATTATTTGATATAATCCCGAAAAAAATAAAATATTTCACTACACACTGAGTATAAAATGAGTAAACCGTCCATTATAATATAATGCAAATAAAAAATTATGGATTTAAAGTTTAAACATAAACTCATCTAAAAATATTTTCCATGTTTAAATAATATGATTAAATGATTCCCACTGATTTTGTTTTAATAAATTATCTTCTATATTTTATTATTATTATTTTATAAAAATATAAAACTATGTATATATATCAGTTTAGTGAAAACCCATGTTTTATTTTTCTAATGATTATATTGTTTTCCCATAAAAATTATAGTAAAAAAGTTTATTTTAGTTTCATACAGATGTTAATTTATTATAATAATAATTTATTAAATAAAAAAGTCTCATATCATATGTTTTTCTGATATGGAATAATGAAATATAATTTAGATTTATTTTATCAGTATCATATAAATAACAAAATTACTTTATCAGAAAAAATATTTCTATTTTTTTCAAATTATTATTAGAAACCATAGTTTCATTTATATGAAATCCCATATAAAATAAAAAAATTCTCCACTTAAAATAATCCTTTTCGAAAAATAACTATTTTTCTATCAGATAGAATTCTGATATAAAAAATATATATTATTTATTAGTATTATTATGAACCGTTAAACATGGTAACACAGTAGTTAGAATTAAAAACATATTATAATGAGTCACCTCTTTCAAATTCCTATTTATAGACCATGTAATCACCCTTATATAATAGTCTTCCATCCAATATATCAAAATAACCCCTTATTTTCCAAAAATAAGGATGACCAAATATACATGATAATATTGAACATTTATAATCAAATTAAAAATAAAACCCATTTACTCAAAAATTTCTATCCCGAATGACCTAGATTTAAGTATTTAATATCTATCACATGAAACAGATTGGAATAAAATTACAAAATAAATTAATTTTAAAGAATATTTCAACGATCCTTAAAAATAGTTTAAATTATGAAATTATCATTCATTGATAATAATATAATTTATATGAAATATGATTTCTGAATTGACTATTTTAAAATTTATATAATAAAATTCTAAGATAATAATTTTAAATTTAAAAAAACCAATTTTATTAAAATCCATGTAATACCATAAACATATATAGTTTTCTAATTAAATTTAATTTTAATAATGTAGATTATCTAAAATTAAAATTATATAATTTATCAAAACTTATTTATAACTATCTAAAGTTTGATTTAATAACAATACTAAAACAATACTAATATATCAAACTATGGAACTTAAATTATGTCTTATAAAAACATGTCAAAAATCGTTTTTCTATAGTAATATTATTATCTATTTCATTCATGTTAAAAATTTTAATTTCTAATAGTCAATAACCAATCATAAATAATCATGATCAAATTCAATGAATATATATTTCCTTATATATATTGAAAATAGTGGTAAAATTAAGATATTGATAGTGGTGGGTGTCCATTTTAATGATCTATGTTTTTTAGAATTTATCATGTAATATTTAGACTAGTAAATAACTATAATAATTCAAATTTTGGTGGAGAATACGATATAATACCTAATAAAACCCCTATAAATGGTTTCTCATAATCCATTGTGTTAGTTAATTTATATAAAAGACAATTTTGGATTTGAAAAAAATTATATAATAAATACTAATGCATATAATTATCTAAGGATGTTAGTTTGATAACATATCTGATCGTGCATCATCTTCCATGTTGATAAAACCTAAATAAATTGTCCTGCATAGTTTTTATAATAATAGATATAATAATCATTTTAATGAATCCTAAAATACTACCATGTTTATTTGGTTGTATGATTCATTTATCTACAATACATGATAATATAATCTTTAAAATATTTTTTCAATATTACTTTAATATGAAATTCTCAAATACTTAGTGGGAAAATTACTAGGATTATTGTGGTTATTACTATTCTTCCTTATATGAAATGATACAGCCATGAAGTTTCTATGTAATATTATCAATTATCAGATCTATATATTAATATCATATTATAATATAATTATCCCAATTATACCTTTTAATCATTATTTGATTCAATTATACTCAGAATAATGGATTACTCCATCCTCTTACAACCTTTTATTTTCAATTTATTACTCAACAAAATATTTTTACATTCTCCAGATCTACTAAAATATAATCAAGGATAAGATATAGTTTTGGATGGTACATCCTTCATTGAGAATAATGAATAAAATAATGAATAAATTCATAATATTAAACTAATTATAATTGATAGGTTGAATTATATATCCATTCCCCAATATCTAATTGAAAAGTATTCTCAAAGGTTAATTATATATATTTTTTCAAATGTGTTTCGATGAAAAATTTGTAGGAAAATATATAAATCTATGATCATGGACATAATACCTCAGGGATACTTGTCCCATTTTTGAATAATAATTCAATAAGTTCCAATTTATATTTTTTAACATCCATGTAAAAATAATTAGAATCAATTTCCCCAATAGAAAAATATGTTTAGAAAATGGTTTTCAATTTTGTTCTCCCCAAAATAAAAGAAACTAGAAAGTGTTTCCCTATAAATAAAGAAATTAATTCATATAGATTTTAATTTTTTTATGATTATTATAGTATAATTAAATGAAATAAATTTCATTATATGTGGTTCTCCTAAAATATAAAATTTATTCCCAATCCATATCCTCTAAAATTCAGTCACAAACCATGCTCAAAATAAACTGAGGACTAATAACACAAAAACCCAATCATGAATCTATGTAAAAATATAGAACCAATTAGAATATTTCTATCATTTAGAATTAATTATTGATAATAAATTAAATATCAAAATACCCACCAATATTTTCAATTAAATGTTATTTCAGTATACCTAAATAATTTCATTTATATTTTATGATGATTTACTACAACCCAAAAAATTACCATTCCATCATTATATTTCAAATAGAGAAATAATGTTCTTGGAAAATTAATCCAAATATTGAATAACAATGTGTATTTTAAGAAACAACACATAATACTATTAATTCATCACCATCAAATGATGACAGACTAATGTCTATGGAACACAATCAATTTTCTCAATTTCCATATCATTACACTAATATACATGAATTATATCATAGAATATTATTTTGTTCTATGTTATATCTATTTAATTGGTTAGTAAATGTTCTCTATAACATCATCAAATAAATTTATAGGAACTATAATACGTCCCTTAATATATAATCTTGTATAATTACTTGCTCACCAATCCCTAGTTTTTTAAATAATAATGGTTTCCCAAATTCTTGTATACTTAGGTTCAGAGAAATACTCCTCTTTTAGTAAATTTAATATTATTGATTTTTTTTCAAAATTTATATATATAAAAGATTTACCCTCTCATTTATGTTCAATATGAATTAATATAATAGTAAAATTATTTGAAAAAATACTTTAATTTTTTTTATAATTTGATTCATTGTCTTCATAGTCATGGAATTAAAAATTATATAACCTCTTATTGATGTTTATGAAATTTTAATGATAATAGTATGATTTTACTACACTCACCTTTACTACCTCAAGTTGAAATGTAATAGTGGAAATATATATTTCAAAATATTAATATTTTTAAATATTATGAATAATCATTAAATAAAATATCCTTAAACTATCAAAGGAATGACCCTAAATACGATACCCAGATTACTTTTTGAATGATTCATTTCACATGGATTATATTTTATTGATTCTTATTCAGGAATTTATCCACTTAAAAAGAGTCAATAACGTGAAATTTTTAAAATTATATCTATAGAGTAAATATCCATGACATAGTTTAGGTGAATATTGAATATGTACTAATCTATGGCTTATACATAACTCCTAACATATCTCATGATATTTTAGTTCTAATAAAAAATAACCTATTTTAATTCAATTATTCTATAGTTGAATTAATCCAAGATAAATATTTGATAAAAATACGACAATACCCATATAATCCAAATAACTCTTAAATTTAATGGAAATAATTGGGAAACATTTAAATATATATCTATAACTTTTTTGTATCCCTTAAAACTCTATTATGAGATGCGACATTCCCCTAAACCATTAATTTAGGTTTGTAGATTTGAGAATCATAGACGTTATTCCATAACATTTAACAATTTTTTTTTAATATTTTCAATTTATATCTAATGAACTATGTTAAATATATTACACTCCATTATATCATCAATGAAAACTATATAAGAACTATCTAAATACATATAAAATGTGGTTTTAATTAATATTCATGGACAATGAAACTGGATTAGTGATAAAAATGTATAAATGTGAACATATAAACATTGATTTTGATTTCAGATCCATTTTTAATAAATCATTTTAATTTATAATAAAATATTTTTTTGTGAACCGATGTTTTTTGGAATACCAATGATCCCTAATAACTAATCAAATGATCCATCCATTTCTCCTATATGTTGTTTATTCTCTATGATCAATTGACTCAATATATAGTAGTTAATATTTTTCAAAAAAAATTGATTATAAACTATTATATAGTTATACTAAGCATTCCTTATTTTGTGTTTTATCAAGGCTCTTTATTTAATTCTGTTGTTTTCATTAATAATAACATCAGATATCATTACATAATCTATTATTTAGTTATTATCATGTTTTATTTAGATTATAACATAACATGAGAGGATTCAAACATGGTATATTGATTAGTTATGGAGTTCAAATATAACATTGCATAAATGAATATCATTATAAATATTAAATAGATGGAAACTATATGATAATAATTTCATAATATTATTAATATTTAATAAATAATAAGATCATAAATATAGTAAATAATATTTAAGGGGTCATTTTTTTGTATAAGTACATAAATATAAAAATTAAATATTATAGTACATTTGAACTAGAAAAAAAATCATTAAAATCATGTTGACTATTCAGTTTGGAGTTATCGTGAATTATGCTATATATTATACATAATAATAATTATATTGAAAATTATACACCTCGAATCTTTATCAATTTTATCAAAATTTGAAACCTCTAAATTATAAAATGATTTTTAATCAAAAAATATATTCGTGGAATTAAACATGAATACTTATTTTAATTTCCCCATAAAAAAACCCTATTGAAAATATTTAAAATATTTGATTTTAAAAAAAATATTAATATGGTATATATAAATAATTACTGAAGCCATTAGTTTAGAAATAAATCATAATTTTTTTACAGACAAAACATTTGGTAAGAATATTTATTTTCATACCCATTAAATATCCATTAACAGAGAAATAATTCCATAAAAATTTTCATAATAATTCTTAATGAAAACATAAATCACATAATTTTTTAATCTAATAGATCATAGAATCATAAATAAAATTTCACAAAGATATTATATTTCACATTTATGAATTATCATATTCTTTATTTCAAATATATACTCAAAACATTCTTTATAAAAGCATTAGATTATCATAAATACATTAAAAGAATACATAAATTGTTTTGGAAACATTTTGAATAATTTTAAGAACATACTATAATAATTATTAACCCTCATAGAAACACATTAAATAACCCCCATGTGTATACTTAAAATGGAACTCACAGTTTTACTTAAAGTAACCATCGTAGTTACATTTTTATTAACCACCAAAAAATACAACATAGATATATCTAATGTGCTGGAGGGATATAGTGGAGATTAATACTCATGGTTTAAAAAATAATTATCCATAATGATAAAAAATTTATGTGATGTATAACATAATCATAAAATATAAATGATTCCATAAAAAACATTCCTTGAGAATAATCACTTACATAAAAAGAAAATTCTTAATATATAAATGAAAAAATTTTCTTACAAAATAATAATAATGTAAGAATGTATTTCAAAAGTAAATTTTAATTTAGTCATGATGGTGGGAAAATCCAAACATTTTAAATAAGTTAAATTGAAAATTATTTAATATTTGTATTTGAAAAGTCACAATGTATCAAGTTTGGATAAACATAAAAATATTAATTTATGAATATTTTTTAAAAAAATTTAAACATATCTACATAGAGTTTATACAATCACTATATATAAAACAAACCATTGAAACAATATTTTTATATAACAATGACATGGATAATGAAGAATATTATATTTTAAGGGATACATGAAAGCATGTTTTGTTAATGGAATGTCTCATACTATGGGTCGGATTAATAAGAAATAACATTAGTCATCTTAAATAATAAAATCCTATTAATTATATACTTGTTTATGAACCATTTTAATTTTTATTATTCATTTAATTTCAATTATTTTCATGTTATATAAAATTACATAATCTTTTATGTTGTCATATGACATTTTTATGTTATTCAGTAATGATGTCCATAAAAATGATGGTCATTTGACAATGCTTAAATTTTCATTACTAATTTAGGAATCAAATAAAAATCATGAAAAAGAATCAATTTTTATAAATCAAATATACTTTTAAATACATACATCAAATATATATATGAAAAATGATCTAAAATTAAATCATAAAAGCATAAGGTCATACATATGCAGGTGTAACATGTCCATTTTTTCAATGATCATTATGAAAAAAAGTTATGTATCATTTTATCCTTATATATGTATCATAATATCAAATATAAAATATTAATTCTTTAAATATAAATTTATATATCATCCATTATAGGTGGTTATAGAAAAAATATCACATTAATTCATGGAGGTGGAAGTCCAAACATATGCTCGAACAACAATTTCATTTTTCAGGCCATTGAAGGCTATATAGTTAAATGATATGGTATAATGAATTAATTATTAATTTGTAATTAATATCATATATAAATTTTAATTACATAATTATAATCCAACTCAGATAGATGGTGATGGAAAAAAAGTACATCAGTTCGCGAGATGCTAGTATGCCATAATAAGAAAGTATATTTCATTTTCCATTCGATGGAAGAGGATGAGCATATTGGTCTTGAAAATAACAACATAAAATATAGGTATATTTACAATACTATATTTGTTAATTAATTATTTTTTAAAAAGTTTTTATGGATTCATAAGAACAAATAAAACTAAATTAATAATAAAACTAATATAACTCTTCTTTAGATGAATTTTTTTCTTTAAACCAATAGTTATAAAAATCTGGTATTATGCATAAAATAGACTTATATAATAAGTTTATGTATTATAATAGTTAAATTGGGAAAATTTTTTCTAAACCAAATAGGTTTTTATGTGTTATAAATGTGAATATCGGGCACGCTTTTATAAATGGGGGAGAAAAACTCTTGGAATTTCTAAAAATATTAAATTACTATAAATTAATTTTCATTTCCAAATTGTTATTGAGTTAGTTATATAGAATACAATATTATTATTGTTTTAAATCCTCTCATATACTAAAATTTTAACATGTTTTTACAATATTAAATACATATACTTTGGTTTATGCCCCTTCAACTATTCCCCTCAGAAATAGAATGTTTATTATATGAAGTTCAATATAATTAATATAAAATGATAAAAGATTGATTAATGAACCATTGTCAATATATTAAACCTTATCCCAATATTTTTTCATAATAAATGTTTTCAATGAATTTAATATCATTCAAACAATTATTATTTACAAGAAATAATATATATACTGACAATTTTAAAAATATTCAATTCATTGAATTTAGTAATATAAATACAACTTCTACAACCAGGAGAAAAATTAATTTATTATATCCCTAACATGTTATGGTAATATATCAATAATATCGATTAAATTATTTATTTCAACTTATATATATTTATTTATTCATAATATCTTTTATTGGATTTTCCAATAAATTAATTAATTACTCCAAAAATGTTTTTCTAGAATTTTAGGTGATTATTTATTTACACAAAATTAAAAATAATATTTCATTTCTAAAATAAATATAATATATTTAAATATAATATGTATAGTTAAAAATGTTTTTTTATTTATAACATAATAATAATAATTCTCTTATAAAAAACATAATCATGAAATGTTTGATGTTTCATTAAATAAAATACATAAAAGTTATTAATCTCAATCGTGTGTCCAAAGAGGTCATAAATTAAAACCAAGAATGATTTTGGTAGATATATACTCATAATTTAATATTCATTCATAGTTTATTCACTTAATTGTTTATATACTTTTATTATTTACCTACGTTAATAAATTTACCCTTTACTATGGTAATAAAAATCACCACATTAACTATTCATATTAAACAAAAATAAATTTCTTATATTAAATAAATATAGGGACACCAAAAAAATATTGAACCTTTTTTTAAAAATTTAAAACACATTACTTTTAGAATATAATTTAAAATTTAACCTAAAAAATAATATAAATAATAGTTTATTAGGAAAAATTCCATCAGAACTATAAAAAGTTTGTCAAATAATTTCATGTGTAAAATAAATTTTAATCAGCATTAATTTTTTATTCATTGTGTTTCATGTTTTTTATATTATCAAACGTAGTGTTTATATATAAAATAAAATTTGATGTTGTATTATGACAGCATTTTATAATTACACAATTTTAGATTGAACTCGTACTTAGTAACTATAGATCGACTATTCAAAATATCTTTATTGAAATCTAAATTCATAAAATTTAACATTTAAACCTCAAATTTAAAATAGGGAAATTGATGTAATATGGTCATCTGGAACAAAAAATAGTAGTATTTCAACTAGGAGGACTTAAATTGAATGTGGTAACATGGATATGATAGTGATAAACCACCCCAAATTTCTGATTAAGAGTGATATAGAAGATGGTCATCATAATTCTAACTATCAATAACCATAGATCATTATAGTTTAAATGGTTTTTTATCTATTTGTAAAAAAGGAACACGAACACTATTTTTATTTAAAAAATCAATTTCCTAGAGTTTAGGAATTATTATACCGCTTAGAGTAAAAACATATGAAAATATTATTAATTTAAAATTATAGTTTCATCTATTAATAAATATCAACCAATATCTCATCTTTTCACTAATCGATGTGTATTTCAGATGAATTTTGTAAACAAGATGAAATAAAATCAATATCAATAGAATAATAAATCTAAAATATTAAAAAATAAATTCATCCTTAATTTTTAAATTAAAACATAGAAAAATGGTTACAATAATATAATATAATTTTAAAAAGGAATAAACCTACATATTTTGAAAACCCAATTGTAATCTCTAAATATTCTATAGTTATATCTCCAAATTTTTCTTAGAACATTCAGAAAAATAACAATACTTATAACCTATCTAAAATATTGATCTTGAAGAATCAAAAGAATTTGATAATGTAGCCTTTCCAGATAAATTAAATATTAGACTCTAAATAATATCAATTACTCATAATGTATCATACAAAAAATGAAATTACCTAATCTAATTGTTTCAAATATGATATATTTATTTTGACAAATAATATAAATTACTGTAAGTCTACAACGACATCATATATTTTTCCAAAATATAGTTCAACATTTTTTCAGTAATCAAAATCTGAAAGTATTATATCTGTCCTAATCATATACGGCTCCCAAAATAGTAAATTTCCTCAAAAATTTCATTAATATTCTACCAATTATAAATTTCCAATCACATTTTTATCTATATGAAGAAATATTATACCTATAGATGACACTTACTTTTATTTATTAGAGATTGTCTTTTGATTAAATCAATTTCATACTAACTAGGAAATCACATAGGCTTGTGGTAGGAAATATACCTTTTTCACCCTTTGGTATTTGGTTTAAATATAATGGCCTTTCCATATGTGACATGTTGTCAACAATGATTTGGTTTGTACTCTTACTTAAACAATATTAATATAATTCCATTAATATTCCCAAAATATGATGAAGATCATAATAACCATATTAACCAAAAATTGCCTCAAAATTAAATGTCATATAAACCTTATAGGATTCCAATAACATTTTAATATATCCGTAAAATCATAAGGAGTTCTTCCAAATAATATCATTTTAAATAAAACATATATTAATCCTAAATGTCTAATAACCGTAAATTTCCCTCAAAATGATCTTAATTATATTATTCATCCACAACTTAAAATAATTAAATGGGTTATCTAAGATGTTGAAATTAAGATCATCCTAAAAAATTTAAACCCATGATGGTATTCATGACTATTCAAATTACCAGACCAAAAAATATCATAATCTCTAGAGTTTTCTAAAACCTCCTCTAAATCCAACTATAAGGACCCTTCCATAAAAATTACATATTATTATTTAATATAATGATAACCTATTTTCATAAAATTATAGGGATATTTTTATTTTATATTCTTATATAATTAAGTCAAAACATATACGTACCATATATTACACTACCATGTAGACCCATATAATAATGTTCAATTTTCTTACAATATGAAACATTCAAAACATAAAAATATATCATTTCATGAAAATTCATCACGAATTTTATGTTTCATTATTCATTTATATTAAAAATTATTAATAATGATGGTTTTTTAATGGGATAAGAACTTAATTCTCAATAATGGATATAGTGATATGGAAAGAAACCATTTTTCTATAAATTCATATATAAATTTTCCTTTTTAGAAATAAATAGTTGTCTCAAAATACAAATTTTATTATCCATTAAGTCACCTTTTCATGAAATGTCATTAAATAATAAATTTCATAAGGAATATTAAGGTAAAAACAATATCCCTAATGTTTTCATATGAAATATGATAAAATCATGATAAAGATTTCACAATTTTATACTTTTCACACTTCAATCGTAACACACTCATTCCTTTGAAAAAAAAAAATAACAATATTTCAGAAAGCGTAATTTTTTTTGTAAAACATATAAATAAAAAATAAATCATATACATTAATTGGGTAATAATTTTCTTATAATAATTACTAATAGAGTAACCTTCATGGATAAAAATGAGATGACCCTTACAGGGATGCTTGAAATAACCCTCACTGTAATAGTTGGTGTAATCATAAAATGTACATTTGGATTTACCATAACATTAAACATCCTACATAAATATACAAAACTAATTGGAGGGATATAACATAAGAAATGAACTTTTTATAAAAGAACCACCATTTATTTTGATATATTCCCATGGAGAAAAACATAATGATATAACTTAAATTATTACATCATAAAAACAGTCAATGTAAAAAATAAATTATTTTAAAATACGATTATACACATACAAACAAAAAAATTTTGTAGATAATAACCAATTAGTTTTTTAAAATAAATCATCAAATAAAATATTACATAGGATGTTGGTGATATCTAACAATGATGAATAAGTAAAAAAATTCCTTCCTAATTTTTGTTTGAAAATTCACAAAGTACATAATTTTGATAAATACAATAATATTAATCTCTAACCATTTTTTAAAAATTAAAACATGTCTAAAAATTACATCAAAAATTTTATACTAAGATAATATAATTCTTATTTTATTATTTTATATAAAATATCCAATGGAAATAGATTATAATGATAAATTTACGGGAATCATTAAATAATATATTTTATAAAATAAAGTATCATATCAAGAGTCTGATACCTCATGTACAATATTTATCGCCATGAATAAAAATCCAAGAATAATTATATTATTTTCTAATTAACTTTTAAAAATATTTTATACCTTTTATATTACATATTCCCATGTTATATATGATCACATAATTACTTCAGTTCACAACATGGTTTTTGATGACATTCAACATTAATGAAAAAAACAACTTTAGTTAGATGGACACGGTAAATTAGTTAATTACCCGAACATATCTAGAATTATAATTATCAAATAACTTCTATTTTTAATGATCAATTATAATTATAAATCAATCAATTAAATATAGTTATAAAAAATGAACCATGTTGAAGTTCTAGAGACGGCAGGTCGTATTTATTCATGAGTAAAATGTCTATTTCTCCATGATAAATGTGAAATGAATGTATATTTAATATTATATTTCCTTAATGATAATAATATATAAAATATCATATAAATTGTTAAAATATTCTAATATATATCATTTATGTGAGTTGGTGATGAAAAATGATTCACGCTGATTTGTGGAGGTGGTGGTCCACACATACAGACCAACAATGTTACCATTTTTTATTCAATAAAATTTATGAAATTATAGAATATTCTTTGTTTAAATAATGAAAAATATATCATGAATATAATATTTAAGAAATAATTGAATAATTATAATCCATCCATGAGAAATATTTTAAAAGGTGTGGAGAAGGTCAAATGAAGATCGCTATTGCTAATTCTTAATGTCAGGATTAGCTATGTTGTAAAATTTGATCCATTAGGTATCAGTTTTATAGGGGAATTACATCATATGTAAAATGTAATAGATTATAGTTCATGAAAGTTATATCCACAAGAATAGAAATGTAAAACTCATGACATAGAGAAAGAAGGTGTGGTCTATTATCTGGATTGATGGATATTTTATCTCTAAATTAAAACGTTTATTATGTACAATAGCTACATGATCATTTACATTATCATTAAATGGTAGGAATATAAATTTAAGTATATGATGTGGTTATAATATCACTACAAGTTTAACAATTATATGTCTTTTTAACAAGGTAATGTAATCATCATTATAGATGTTATTAACCCTAATATATATGTTGCTCGATAGTGTGGCGAGTAGTCATTGAAGATGTAGTGGTACATAATGATCTTTTTGTCTAGTTATTAGATTTACACATTTTATGAACTATTTAAAAAACTATCCATGATTATCTGGTATATATATACCTGAGTATTTCCTAGTATAGCTTAATGTACATTCCAGATCCCCATGAGTTAGTAACTTGCACTTGATATCATATCAAACATCAAAGGGAATAGTAATTCCTAAAGGACATTGAATCAATAGAAAATAGTGAAATGAAAATTTATCAATATCCATTATTACAAACACTCATATAGGGAAATTTACTATAAGAAAAAAAATCATACCATAGAAAAACATCCTCTAAAAGTCAAAAAACATCAACTAAGAAATATTCACTCTAAAACTATGAAACAGTTTTACTATATATATCCTTTTCATCATTATCACTCTAAATTCACCCAAATCAATTATAATTACCAAATACTAGATTTTTATTCACTTACCCTATAACGTGCATAGAATGATAAATAAACTCTAAATTTAAAAATGTTCGGAATCAACTATGAATATCAACATAGTGTCACTAACTTTTTTGTAATAAATTCAATAAAAATTAAACCATTTATTCTATATATTTTTAAAAAATGTGGCATGTCAATTAATTTAAACACAATAAATCAAAAAAAATCAAATATAAAAATTTACAATACATCAAAATATAATAAGTTAATATATTAACTAAAGGCTTATATAAAATAGGTGGTGTTAATGAAATAGTTTAGAAACAATGTCATGTGATATAAAGTCATGTATAACCAAACATACTGGTATTAAACGTACAGTTATCATAGTTTCTGGTTATAGTATCCTTAAACTCTCTATCATTAATAACAACCAAAGTATTTTTCAAAACATTCATATGACTATTAAATCGGGATAATTATAAAACACTCCCTTATAAGACCTATTACATGAAACCATAATGAACTTGGTCTAGTTAGTGTAATATTTATGAATACTTTACATGAGAGTAAAATCCCTAGTGTTCTTGTCCTAAATTACTATAAACAACCCATGATCCATTATTATTCATTATATCATGTAAATATAAATCATTTCAATTGATTTCATCATTCCTTGTTTAAATGATCAATTTAAATTTCAACAAGAAATTTTAGTTTCAAAACCAAGAATTGTGTTATAAAAAAATTGATTGTTTTAAAATCATACAATATTTAAATAGAAAATTTCACAAAAATCTATATCAAATAATTTTTCTAGAGACCCTAGCATGACTTACATAGACATAAAATTACTTTTTAGGAATACATAATAAATAACAAAAACAGACACCCAAGGACCGTAAAATTTTAGTGTCTTTGGAAACCCAGAACATAATCTTCTAATCATGGAGAAATTTCATCAAAATCTCCCATAAAGATCTTAACCTTTTTTTCTTACCTAATAAAATTATTTATATCCTAAGGAATATAAAACATAAAAGGTGTGAGGTCAAATTCTCTGTAAGGGTAAACATGGAGAACATAAAACAATCTATAAACATTTGAACATGAAAACAAGAACAAAAAGCATCAAAATCATGAGTAGTGACAAAAATCATGGAAGTATATAAGGCATAGTTAATAAATGAACATTAAACATGTAATTTTGGAAACCATTAAGCACATGAAATTATATCTATAGTATCCTAGGCTTTGCTTCCAAGACCATCATTGTGGACAAAGTCCATTACTGAACCGGGTTTACTTGTCATTCAAGCCCGGAATTAATGAACCAGATTTATCTTGACGTTCCAACCATGTCTATCTCATGAGATATAAATCTTTTCCCAATGAATTGGAGGGATATATAGGTCCCACCCATCTCATAATTAAATCATTCTTTCCTGTTCCACAATATAAATACAAATCCTTCATCATAACCCAATGAATAAAATGGGTTTCATAAACATCATCCCATCATAACATAATCCATATAGAAAAAATGGATATAATTTCATCATAAGAAAAATGAAACCATGTAAATAATATAGACATTATACTAGAAACATAAACATATTATATTATTTCATCTTCGATGGAAAAGATTCTTGATAAAACACTTGAAATGAATTCTTGAGGAATATATCCTTTCTTCTTCAAAAACATTTTCTTTTGAAAAATGCCATGAAATTATAAAAGAAATGGATTTTCTTTAAAATAATCATGAAATTATGTAGATTAATATTCATGGAAATAAGGCATTATGAAACTGTAAAAATACATTAATGTCGTATAAGATAAAAAACATTCTCTTTGTAATTTTGCCAGAAAAGCCAAAAAGTACCTCATATTGTTAACAACATAATGATTCCTTTCATACTACATATTAAATTTCAAAATAGGTTAAACAGGACTTTAAAAATACATGGAATAATATTAAGAATATTATGAAAATATTTTTTATAAAACATGGACATAGATGATAAATTTAACCCCAGTAAATACATACAAATAAACAATCTCGGATAAGAACGAGATTGAAATAATTATCACATAACTAATGTACAATTTCTTTTGTATGTTTATGAGACTTTTTTATAGTGGGTTTAGAAATATATTAAACTTGTAATATAACCATAATAATATTTATGATATCATATATGATTCACTTACCACAATATATTACCCATTTATTTGCCAATTCCATGTAAAAGCAGTGTTTTGGGTAAAATCGTTTCATTTATCGTACTTGTTTTGACTTGTAATTTTTTCATATGATTACATAGATCATGATTAATTACTTCCATAATTTTAAACATGATTTATACATCACATATATTTAATATATAATTATATATAATCGATCTATAAATGGATTGAAATACACCGTTCATGGAGACAGTAGGCTGTACGTACGCATGAACGCTGTTTTTGATTCCTAATTAAATTAAATTTAAGAAAATGAAATATTTATATATAAATACATAAATAAAATAGAATTATTATTTCATATATTTCATGTCTATTTATTAAATTTATATTTTATAATCATTTTTGAATGGTTAACATGGAGAATGAATCACATCGCATCGTGGAGAGAGTAATCCTTACGTACGCACGAGCGATGATATCGTTCCAATAATCATTGAATGGAATTGGAGTGGATGATATAATATCTCAGAATTAGTATTATGTTATAATAATAAATATAGTATTTTTTCCACTATTATACCCATCCAATAATGGTGGTGGCGGAATAACATATTACACCATAGTGTGGAGATAGTTAGTCGTTCCTATGCACACGCTGTGATTTTTTTAATTGGATGGATATAAGGTGAAATAGGGTTTTTCATATTTATAAAAACATCTTAGTATATTTGTGATACTGTTGTAATTACATTATAAGGAAACAACTAAATAATAGGTTGTTGAAGAAGAAATATACTTGAAATAATTGGTAGAAGTGATTACATCTTTCTCGGCGTGCCTCTTTTAAACTTCTTCTTAGGGCACTATAGTTGGTGTTTTGATAAGACCATAAATTGTTTAATATTACTAGATAGGTATAGAAGGGGAATTTTCCGGTTTTTTCGGAGTATTAAGGCTTAAATTGGAGTGAATTGAAGAGGGAGGGGGTTCCCTTTTATAAGAAAGTAGAGGGGTACTTTTGGAAACCTCAACAATATTAATTTATAATAAACTGAAACCCCACATAAAAACCACCAACATGACTCAAATTCAAATATGAGATGATAAAGGGTTTTAATATCATCATCCAATAAAATTTAGTCATTCTTGGAAATTATTTTAAACCTTATCATTTTGATTTATCCTTTTTAAACTATTTAATAATTTTTTTGTAATAATATTCCAAATTTTAAATGATTAATAATACTTACTTATTTGTTGTAAATTTACCATAATTAGTTACTTTATAAAATTTTAGACCATATAAATTTCTATTTTCAATTTTTAATTTCTTTTTTGATTTTTAATCAATGTTATAATATGTTATTTCTATAAAATATCAATAGTGTAAATTTTGACACTATTTATTTATTTGAATTGAAATAAAATCCACACATAAGATATTTTCAAACCAAAATATTTATTAGATTTATAACATGTCATATTTATCAATTTAGATTTTGGATAACATTAATTAGTTCATTTAATATTTATTTTAATATTTTTAATACCATTTATTTGATATTTCTCTTAATAAAATAAGTACTACATCATTTTCGTATAATTATTTAATACACTTATTTTTTGAATAAAAATTATAAGAAAAATACTATGATGAATTTAAATATATTATATTTAATAATAATACTTTTAGCCTAATTTATCATCTAAAACAACAAAATTTTAAATTTATATGTTTATTAAATCATGAATGTAACGACATTGACATCCTTTTAAATAAAATAATATAAATTTCATAATCTATTTTTAAGGTTCAAAATGGTCCAAAATTAGACACATGGATGATTAGGGTATATATATACTGTAAAAAATAATGTTTGGTCAAGTTTCCTGTCCTTTTGATGGGTATTATTATTTTAATAAAAACTATATTATTTATTTTTAACTAAGTAAATCATTTTTGCATCATTAATGTATAATATATTAAATTAATTATATATTTTTAAAAAATTAAAAATAAATTCCCATGATTAAGAAAAACATTTTATCTATCAAATGAGTATTTATAATAGAATTTATATTCTATATAACCTTATTTAAAAATAATTTATTTAATAAAGTTTGAGTGAGACATATTTCACATTCCTTTAAGTAAAATAAATTAATGGTCTTAATCTCATCCAAGTAGGTTCAAATGGATTCCACATCGTCCCAAGAATTTTTTAGAGAGATATATAATTAAAAAAGGAAATCAATACAAGTGTGTGTGTTATTTTATAATATTATTTCTTCCCATAATTACCTGATTTACCTTTAACAGTGGTAAAAACTATTTACCATAGTTACTATTCATAATTCCAATAAAATCCTATTAACATAATCTGGACCTAATGATTCCAAATATGGAATCATTTTTTCCAAATTCAATACACAGAAGTTGCAGTGATTAATTTACAATTAATCCTGCTATTGAGAAAAAAGGTTTTAAAAGTTAAAACATTGCAAAAGATGGAAAATTTTTTACCTATGAATTCAATGTAAAATTAATGATAATTACTTATATTATATTAAATGGTAAAAATATATTATATCAATTATTTGAAAACATTAAATATGATAATTTAACTATTTTAATTATCTTGGTTCAAAAAGTGGTTTTTAATTTAAATATAGAGTATTTTTTATGTTCATCAAAATATAAAGGTTATCAGAATATGTCAACAATTTATCCAACATAAACTTTTATATCCTGATTCAAAAGAATAAGTTTAATTTAGAAAATTGAACTTATAAACTTGTCGAAATTTTTATTAAAAATGGGTGCGTTATAAAAAGACGGAAAAACTACATTTTTTTTAAAATACTTCTTTTATTCAAAAAATTTATTTTGTTCTCATACGATTTTCTAAAAAATTTGTAAGTTGAATTATAATGTTATAAAATTCAAAATGTGGTTAATAATATATATAATGGATAGTTCATAATAATATTATAACCATATTTCATTGGTTAGTAAAACATTGTATTGCATACAACACACGCTATTGGAAAGGTCGCTCTTGCTGCCACACAAGCCAAGAATTGTGTTGCGTATACTACAAGATAATATTTTTTTCTTAAAGGAAAATATTATCATGGTGTAGCATACAAAAAAAGAAATCAATGAAATTAAAAATAGTATTTCTCATAAAATCTCGGGGTGTCACATTCTACCCCCCCTTAAAATGAATTTTTCCCTCAAAATTCATTGGGGTTACAAATCATTTACTACTTGAAAGATTCATTCATAGAAACTCACATCATACAAAGGAATACTAAAACATAATTTTAAAATTTAATTTTAAAATCATAATGGTCAACCAATTTAACTCAACAATGGGTTTCCACATAAGAGAATATAGGTGAAAATATGGATATGGAAGAGAAATATGACCATCATGTTCTGATGAATAGTGGTAGAGAACATGGCCACAAAAAATCCAACAATCACAAATCCATAAATATTTTATGATCTAAGGTACCATCAAATTCATCGAATAGGACGGTACTAGGACAACATTTTTTTTCAAGATCATTTCCCTAAAGTTTATGAATTTTTTGCATAAGGATCTATACATACCTGATTTTAGTATAAAAGCATCATTGGACATTCCATGAGAAATTCCCACATCATCTCTTATTTAATGAAATGATGTTTAGTTTATCATTCGTGATGTATTATCAGATCATGTGATAGAATGATAGGTCATTCCATTTGTCTTTATCACAATAAATTTAGCACAAATTATTAAATATACATAAGCCCATCTATGGTGAGATTAACTGTATATGATTACCAAAGTGGACTTATACATCATCTATCATACTGCTTAATAAAATAAAACTAATTTCTACTTACCAGAGACTTCATGTAGGATATTGGTAGGCGATAAAGGTCATTCGTACTTCAGTTGTGGGTTCGATTTCCGCATCCTTTTCTGACACGATGGGTTGTCTCCCTTCCGACAGGTTGTCTGTATTTCTAATACTATAATATCAAAAAATTCTAGAAAAATATTTTATCCTTAAACAATAGTATATGTTGTCCAACATTATCCATTCCTAACTTCAGACTTATCGAAAATACTTTTATCCAATCTCATTTTATAAAGAAAATGATTACTAGAAAGGTTTTCTACCGGTCATTGAATACAATCATTTATCCACTGTATATCATAAGATATTTCTTGTTGGTCACATTCTAAACATGTGAATTACTTAAACATGTATTCTCTTGAAACTTGAATTACTATATAATATTTGTGAAAACATGAATGAAATAAAAAGTTAACTCTTCCCACATACCAAAATCCCAATATTTCTATATACTCAAACCATGATATCACTTCCTCCTTATATCATTCTTCAACTTCTTAATACTGTGAAACATTTCATTATCTCCTTATCCCTTCATTATGCACATATTATGTGCTTTCAAAAAATATTTCAATCACATTTCATGGTTACCAGTACCATATAATTATTTAAAACCCCAACAACCAATACATAGATATTCCAATATTCCACGATACTATAAATGAGATTCCACAACACTATTTTGGAATCCCGTTACGTAAATAATTAATCTTTCCACCACTTTGATGTCATATCCAAAATCTCCAATAGTGATCACATGTGACTTCCCATTGTTCTTTTCCTTAAGAGGTTTTTGATGTCGATCATCATGAACCCTTGGATTAGGGCATTGGATAGCATAATGCAACATTTCCCAGTACTTGTAGAATTAAAGTTTTGTTGGTGCATTCTCAATAGTCCTTTCTCTATTAACATCATTTGCTAACTTTTTCCCATTACATCGACACTCATATGCTCGATGAGATTCTTTTGCACACTTAAACCATTTTGTAGTCCAATTAAGACAATCTCCACTATGATTCTTTCCACACTTTGAGCATAACAAAACATATGTCTTTTTTCACAATAGTTATGAGAATTTTCCTTGAACTACATATTTATTTTCATCTCAAACCCATGAGTTAAATATGTAACACCATATTCTAGTTATACCTTGATATAACAACGCACAATATCTTCTTTTCTACTGAAGTATCTTATCGCTAATTCCTTTATAAGACTTGGTTTTAAGCCACTGAAGAATCAATCTACATTAATTTTAGGTTGGATGATAAATCCATATGCATACATTGAAATCCTTTTAAAATTCGCTTTGTATATAACTACAAAATCATCATCCTTTTACTTACGTTCAAGGAAATCCTTTTCCATCTTTGTTTGAAGAATAAAAGGACAGTATTTCTTGAAAAAATTTGTTCTTTAACTCATCCCATTCCAGGGATACAATTTCATCTTGGGGCCTCATATTTTAATTAGAGTCCACCACTAGTTCGATTCACCTTATAAAGTGTAAACAACCAAAAATAATTTTTCATGTCCCAAATAGGGACATAGGGAAAATATATTTTCAATGGTACTGATCCATTTCTCACCAACAAGTGGATTAGAAGACCCACTGAAATAAGGTCGACGTTGCATCATGAAGGACTCTATAGAATATTGTTCCCTTATATGCTAATTTAGAAGTCTAGAGAAATTCATAGCTTGTGTAAGTATAGAAAAAAGATTTTTCACTCTATCTCCCATAACATTAGATTTTTCAGGATTAAAATCATTTCATTTTCCATTACATTGATGAACACGGTTCCTTCGGGTTCCAACTATCATCTAAACCCCAAAAAGAATATTGTGACAGGAAAAAATCATGCTAGGAAAACAACATAATAAAGGGTGAGTACCTTCAATATCTAACATCTAAGGTTTAATTCTAAGACTTCTAAAGTAATTCTAGGTATATAACCTATACGTATATTTAACCATAGGGATATCCCTAGACATACCTTAGAAATGTCTATAGGGATCTCACTAATGTTATCACATCCTGGTTTCTAAAGGATAACTAAACCTTTCCTCTGATACCAACTATAGATACTCATGAATGTCATACATGGACATTACATTACTTTTTAAGAATACTTAATACATTATGAAAACAGATTCCCAACTACCAAATAGAATAGTGTCTTTGGAAACATAGAACATAATCTTCTAATCATGGTGAAATATGTTAATAATATCCCATAAATATATTCCCATTTTGTTTTTCTTACCTAAAATAATTTTATATATCATTGGAAAAAATTAAACATATAATGGTTATCTCAGATTCTTAGTAAGGGTATACATGGAGAACATAAAACAATCCATAAACATTTGAATATGAAAACATGAACATAAAACATCAAAATCATGAGTGCTGACATAAATAATGGATGAAAATAAGTAATAGATCACAAAATAACAGTAAACATGTAATTATGTATACCATTAATCACATTATTGGATTTACATAGTATCCAATTCATTGCCACGAAGACCATCATAGTGGACAATGTCCATTACTGAACCAGGTTTACTTGCCGTTCTAGCCCGATATTAATGAACCAGATCATACATGCTGTTGTAGGCACTTCTATATCATCATATATAAATCATTACCCAATTAATTAGTGGGAGATATAGGTTTCATCCATCTCATAATGAAATCATTATTTCGTGTGCCACAAAATAAACATAAATCTTTCATCAAAAACTAATGAATAAAAAGGGTTTCATAAACATCATACCATCATAACATAATCCATATAGAACAAATGTATATCATTTCATAATAAGAAAAATGAAACCATGTAAATAATAGGGACATTATACTTGAATCATAAACATATTAAATAAATTGATCTTAGATGGAAAATAGTTTTCATAAAACACTTGAAATGATTTCTTGAAGAAAATATCTTTTCTTCTTCAAAATCATTTGGTTTTCTCAAAATTCCATGCAATATTAAAAGAAATGGATTTTGTTTAGAATAATCATGAAATCATGTTGAGGAATCTTCATGGAAATAAGACAATATAAAAATGTAAAAATCCAATCATGCTGTATATGTTAAAAAACATTTTCTTCGTATTTTTTCATGAAATGTCAATAAGTACTTCATATGGTTAACAAAGCAATGATTCATTTCATAATACATAGTAATAGTCAATATGGGGTAAACACGACTTTAAACATACATGAATGAATATTAAAAAAATTATGAACACAATTTTTATAAAACATGGACATATATTGTAAATATAACCCCTGTAAATACTTTCAAATAAACATTCCCAGATAAGAATGAGATAGGAATAATTATACCTTACCTTATGTCCAATTTCTTCCATATGTGACCGAGAATACTGTATAGTGGGTTTATAGATATTATTAACTTGTAATAGAACCATAATAATTTATATTATATCATAGATGATTCACTTATGACTTTATATTACCCGTTTATATGCCAATTCCATGATGAAGCAGTGTTTTGGGTAAAATAATTTCATTTATCATATGTGTTTTGACTGTTAATTTTATCATATGATTACTTAGATAATGATTAAATACTTCTAGAATGAAAAACGTGATATAAATATCACATATATTCAATATATAAATATATAAAATTGATCTATAAATGGATTGAAATACACTGTTTATGGAGAAGGTAGGCCGTACGTATGCATGAACGATGTTTTCATTTCCCGATAAAATTAAATGGATGTAAATGAAATATATATATATATATATATATACACATAAATTCTGTAGCATAATTATGTCCTATATTTCATGATTATTTATTATATATGTACTTTATAATCATTATTGAATTGTAAACATGATGATATCATTCCCATAATTATTGAATGATATTGGAGTGGATAATATAATCACTTTGAATCATTATGATGTTATAATAATAATATATAGTTATTATTTCCACCATTATACCCATCCAAGACTGGTGGTGGTGGAAAAACATTTTACACCACGATGTGGAGACGGTAATCCGTACGTACGCACGTGCGATGATTTCATTTTTCATATGATGGATATAAGGTGAAATAGGGTTGTTTCATATTTATAATAACATATGAGTCTATTAGTGATATTTATATTATTACTTTATAATAAAAAAACTAAATAAGAGGATGTAGAATAAGAAAGAAACGTGAAAGAATTGGTTGAATAGATTACCTCTTCCTCAATGTGCCTCTTTTAAGCTTCCCATTAGGGAACTAGAGTTTGTATTTTGAGATGACTATAAATTATATAATATAACTATAGAGGTTTACAAATTGAATTTTCATGGGTTGGCCTTGCTTTAAGGATCAAAATTTAGTAAAGATAAGATGGTGTGGGTTTCCTTTTATAAGAGAGGAGAGGTGCATTTTTGGAAACCTTAAAAATAGTAATTTCTGATAAACTCAAAACCCACATAAAAACCTCCAAGATGACTCAAATGAAAACAAGAGATTTGATAGGGTCGTAATATCATCATAAAATATAATTTAGACATGTTGGGAAATTATTTTAAACATTATCAATTTAAATTTTCTTTATTTAATCAATTTAAACTTTTTTGTGGTAATAATACTCTGAATTTTAAATGGTTATAAATAATTACTTATGTGTTTTGAATTGTCCATAATTTGATAAATTATGACATTTTAGACCCTATAAATTTCAATTTATAATTTTTTAATATATATTTTTTAAACAATTTAATAATGTTTTATTTTTATAAAATATCAATAGTGTCAATTTTCTCACTATTTATTTATTAGAATGTAAATAAACCCCATACATAAGATATGTTAAAACCAAAATATTTAATAGATTCCTAAAATTTCATATTTATCTATAAAATTATTGGCTCACATTAATTAGTTCATTTAATATTTATTTGAATATTGTTAATACCATTTATTTGATATTTCTCTTAATAAAATAATTATTGCATCATTTTAGTATAATTATTTAATATACTTGTTTTTTGAATAAAAATTAAACCTAAAATATTATGATGAATGTATATATATTATATTTTATAAAAATACTTTTATTAAAATTTATCTTCTAAAACACCAACCTTTTAAAATGATATGTTTATTAAATCTTGAAGGTGAAAACTTTGACCTTATTTAAAATAAAAAAATATAAATGTAATAATCTGTTTTATTAGGCTCAAAATGGTCTAGAAGATGACCCTTGGATGATTAGGGTATAAATATAATCTAAAAATAATGCTAGTTCAAGTTTTAATTCTTTTTGATGAGTATTATTATTTTAATAATAACTATATTATTGATTTTTCACTAAATAAATAATTTCTGCATCATTAATTTATAAGTGATTAAGGAAATAATATATGTATTAAAAATTAAAAATAAATTTCCATGATGAAGAAAAAAAATTTATCTTTAAAATATATATTTAAAATAGAATTTATATTCTATATTACCTTATATTAAAAGTAATTTATTTAATAATGTTTGAGTGAGACATATTTCACATTCCATTATATAAAATAAATTAATGGTCATAATCTCATCCAAGTGGGTTCCAATAGATTCGATTTCGACCCAAGTATGTCATATTGTAAAATATAATCAAGAAGTGATATCAATACAAGTGTTAGTGTAATTTTTTAACCTTATTTTTATTATTAATTACATGATTTACATTTAACTGTGGTAAATAAAATTTACCGTAGTTACTTTTCATCATTCCAAAAATAAAAAGTACCCTATAAACATCATTTGGACCTGCTGATTCCAAATATGGAATCCATTTTCCCAAATTCCATTCATAGAATTTCCATTATTTAATTTAAAATTAATCCTGATGTTGAGAAAATGGGTTTTAGAATTTAAGACATTGCAAAATATTGTAAGGTTTGTACCTATGAATTCAATGTAAAATTGATGATAATGAATTATATTATATTAAATAGTAAAAATATATTCTATTTATTCTTTAAAACCATTGAATATTATTATTTAACCATATTAATTATATGGATATAAAAAGTTGTTTTTAATTAAAATTTAGAGTGTTTTTACTCTTCATAAAAATACAAATGTTATTAGAATAATGTCAAAAATATTTCCAACATAAATTTTTATATCCTGATTCAAAAGAAGAAGACAACTGTTTCAAATTTAACTTATAAATATGTCAAAATTTTTATTTAAAATGGGTGATCTATGAAACGATGGCAAAACTACATTTTTTTTAAAAATACTTCCAGAAAATTAAAAATTGATTTTGTTATCATACCATGATCTAGATAATGTGTAAGATGAAATATAATGTTATAAAATTTTAAAATTTGTTGATACTATTCATAACGGTGAGTTCATAATTATATTTTAACAATATATCATTGTTTAGTAAAACCTGGTATTGCATACAACACACAGTATTGGGGAAGGTCGCTCTTACTGCAACACAATAAATGAATAGTGTTACACATACAACATGCTAAAATGGTGTTTCTTATAGTGCAAGCTAATCATGGAATAGCGTGCAACACAAGACATCAAATAAATTAAAAATATTATTTCTCATAAAATCCCTGGGTGTTACAATTTCTCATATGAATACATCATTTATCTAAAAATCATCTTCTCAATTTCAATTCCATTGAAATTGGTGGGGGTGTAATGACCCGCTATTTATCATTAGCTTAGAAGAACAACGAGCCATTACATGTCCTTAAGTGACTTCCCCTAGACTCCAAGGGTAGACAATTAATGATGAATTTTTTAGAAAAGTAGTGTGGGATTATTTACCATTTTAAAGATAAACTATAAACAAACCTACCAAAAACCATACAATCGATTTGATGCATGCAAAAAATAATATCAATTAAGAAAATATTTTATACCAAAGTGAGCCCAAAAAAATGTTCTACAGTGGAAGAACATTCTACATAAACCTAACAAAGTAATATAAATAAAAATGAAACTAAAAAACCAAAAAAAATATAGGATTCAATAGATTCATGCTCCCCACCACTAAACATCTCAATGACTCATGAAGTAGTGTTAAACTGTCTTACAGGCTACCGTTTCCCAGGTCTTAGAAGATGAAATTTGAAAAAACACCAATGTGATAACAAAGTGGTGGGTGTAAAACTCAGTAGCCTTTCCCAATGACTTTTCTAGTCACACCAATATGATATAAGGGTTGGAAACATTTATATAATAAATTTTACATAAAACTAATTTCAAAAAAATATTAATAACTAATTATAAACAATTATCCAAACAGTTTTTAACTAAATATATTCTAAATCCATGTGAAACAATTTTCAAACAAGATATACTCCCGGTAAACATTAAAATAAAATTTTAAAACACTTTATAAAAACTACATTGGAAAACCAATTGACTCTATACAACATCAACTAACATAAATTCATGAATCATTATGGTAGATCCATACTTTTGTGTGGTTTATTGTTTATCTACAGATTTATCATAAAGTAATTATTTACATAGTGCAATTTAACAATTGGAAACAGGAACATGATCATATTTAATCCATTTCCAGTATTGAAACATGATAGGCACAATATGTTTTCCTAATACCAAAACCCATTTCAAACCATTTAACTTGTTTAAAAAACCCCCATTTATTGAAAACATTCCAACCATCCAATTTCAAAACATTAAATCATTTGAAAAACAATATATATAATAGAAAAATTCTATATAAATAAATTATACAATATTAATGAATATCCAAAATTAAAAAAACCTACATTTAAAATAATTATCTAGGGTTTTTTACAAACCCCAATTTGTATCATTTTCCACCAGCCATCACTAAAAGGGTTTAAAAATTTTACAAGTGAAAAAACAAAATTTAATTTTCATCAAAATAATTATTTTAATTCATTCAAATCAATTCTTAATGTGTATATGTGAGTGAATCCTCTTATCTTGCTTGTTTGGATGAAAACAGTCAATGAACAAAGAATTCTCAAGAATCAGGATCATTTTCCCTAGAAACCAGACGAGATCTCAACCCTATCATGATCAAAAACAAAATATAAACTTATATGTATTCAAAAATAATAAATATACCACAAGGGGAGTATATCTAAGAAAATTTTTACAAAGGAAGTGTATATCCAAAAAAACTAGGATGAAAACAATGAAGAACAAGAAAATAACATAAGAATTTGCATTCAACTCTATAAAGAACATGCTCTGCTCGCTTTGGGATCAATGGTTGAGCCTCCCTGGGACATTGGTGGAGTAACAATTCATGTTAGGTTTGGTTTTTGTCAAAAATATTAAACATATTTTCAGACCAAATTAGATCCACAAAGATAGGGAATTAGTTGTGGCCTTGCACCATTTGTCCATACTATTTGGCCATAGTCTATGATGACCGTGTACCTTTTTTACCCAAAAAATCCAAAAGTACTCCAATGTCTCTTCTACATACATCCTAAAATTTGATCATAATAAAAGCTGCATATAATAGTTATATACTACCAAACAAGGGGTGTTAAATTCTCCCCACCATTGGCCTCTCCATCCATTGAATGTATAATGTGATCATTGACTAAAAATGGTTCTGGCCATTTCCCTTTCATTTACATCTTGAATCCTCAGGTATCCTCCTAAACCAGACCCTGAATAAAATAATATATAATAGACCAATTATTTTCCCATACAATACATTATCTCTCATATCCACAATCCACACAGGGATGTGTACTAATGAACCATCCCACATTTGATCAACGTGATCTGATCCGGTCACCTTGTCTAGAAGAGGTTGATAATTTTTCAATTTTCATTCATTTTAGACCTTGTGCACAGCATTAAACCCTGGTGGAAATAAATCATGATACTCCACCTCCCCAATATGTCACAGTATCTTGAAAGGCCCAACGTATCTGGGATTCAATTTTTTATGTTTTCTAAAATGATAATTTCCAATCCTTGGATACATCCTCATGAACCCCTGATCACTGACCAAAAATTCCAACGGTCTTTGTTGATGATCCACATATGATTTAGGATGAATTTGATATGTCTTCATTCTCTTTCTAATCAAATGGATCTACTCTATCATATCATGGACAAGGCTCTTCTCAGGTAACGAGGTCTCATATATTTCCACCCAAAAATTGGATAATGACATCAACAACCATACCACACTTTGAAGGGAGCCATATTTATCAAGGACCGATAACGGTTATTGTTTGAGAACTCCACCAACAACAGGCGATCTTCCAATGATCTACCAAAATCCATTATAGAAACCTGAATCATGTCTTCCATCATCTGTATCATTTTTTTAGATTTACCATCTATCTAAAGAGGATATAACGTACTCATAGTCAACTAAGTCCAAATGTATTTCTATAAGGTTTTTTAGTAACGGGAAGAAAACCTTAGATTACTATTTGAGTCTATCAAAACCGGTCTCCATGCCTCTTTACAAATTCTTAGGTATAGATTTTTGATAAAACCTCAATAGTATGAGTTAGGTAAATAGTGAATAAATGATCGTAATTGGGAATCTAATCCACTATCGAAAATATGTATTCGTATTTTCATACAGTCTACGGAGTCTTTTCAGAAAATAAATTTCTATCTAGTCTCATTTCCAAAAAAAATGGGTAAATACTAGAACATATCAACCAACTTTTGATGATCATATTTATCATGCAAACTAATAGAACACATTAAAAAAAATCATCCATTTTTCACAACATTCCATTACACCAAAACTGCACCTTCAATGCCATAAACATCTTACATATCCATAGATGTACAATCTATCTCAAATGGAGGTAGACAAGAAGAAGAAATCTCTAAAAAGAGATAAGTACAACCAACTGATATCTAAACCACAAAACTAATGTCCCATAATGTTTCCATCCATCAATTCTATCCATGACATTGAATTTTGATCGCATTATCATGCATTCTGCATCAGATATATGTGCCCCCTTAACCAATTATTCCGAACCATGAACTACTGAAACTAAGAATAAAACTACATCATCACCAAATTTTTTTAATTTCATAAGTATATCAAAAAATACTGACTTCATCTTCCACTCCTTTAAAGAATATTTTTCCGATTGATCATATGACTTCCTTCTTGTTTCATCAACCACCAATTTTTTGTTTCCCTGTGTATAAATCATGTTTGAGTCCAACATTTGGAGAAACTCCACCCATCATATTTTCCTCAGATTCAGATCCCATTACAATAATATTTTCCTCAAGCTCTTATGATCTGAGAACATAGTGAATTTCTCACCAATGGGATAGTGACCCAAATTAGTTAATGGATTAATAATTACAACTAAATCCAAATCACGTGTTGGTTAATTCTTCTCTTGCACACTCATATTTCATGAAAAATAATTACCTACATGGTCTCCCAGCATGTGAACACATCCCATTCCAGTTCTCAAAGAATCCCATAAGAAAACATATCCCTACCCATTTTCTAGAAAAATAAAGTTAGGTGTCGATTTAAGACACATTTTCAGTTCTAGGAAAGACTTATGGAATTCATTACACTATTGTAATGATAATATTTCTTTATCAATTATTTTATCAACCATAATAATCATGTGTAGTCACTAATGAATGAAAATAATGTCCAACAATACTAATAAAGTTTCCAAGAGATAATTGCTTCAATATTTTCAGGATCAACTGAAATTCCATTTCTAGAAATCATTTGGTCCAAAAATTGTACCTTTGGTATAAAAAAATAATGTGTAGTTAGTTGGATATACAAACTATGATCTCTCAGGATTTGTAACACAATCGACTTGTGTTCCTCATTCCCATCCATTGTAATTGAATACACTAAGATGTTGTCCATAAACACCATAATAGAAGAGTCCATATATTGAAAATATATCTCATTCATCCAATACATTAAGGCCACTAGTGCATTTTTTATATAGTAATTCATAACTATATATTCATAGTGTCCATGTCTTCATTTGAATGTTGTCCTGGAAATATCTTCCTTCTATACTCAAAAATGGCGATATCTGGATGCATGTCATTCTTTGAGAACCACTGAGCTCCCCTAAATTGACCAAATAGATCCTCTACACATGTAAGTGGTTATAGAATCTTTATCATAACTTGGATAAGTATACGATAATCAATCCAAAAGAGAAAAGTTACATCTACATTATTCCCAAACAATAATGGGGTTGTCCATACATATGTACATGGGTGAAAGAATCCATTTCATTCTAGATCCTCTAAATAAACATTCATATCCATTAATTATATTAGCTTCAAGCAATAATATAGAAGGTTGATAGGACTTGTTTTTATGTTGGTTTATATGCCACATATCGGTAGCCATTTTATAATCAAAAAACACATTCTTTATGTCTCACTCTTCACAAAATTGATTTTCTTGGAATCTAAAATTATATTACAAAAATATCAAAATATTTCATTCCAAATCTAACAATTATTGAAAGAAAAAAATCTTTGTTTTTATAAGAAAAACATTTTCAATATACATCATATATATCCTTTTCAATGTGTTGAATTTGAAATCAATTTTATTCATTTTTTTCAAAAATGTAAAACTGTGCCTCGAATATTATGTCATTACTCAAAATGAGATATTAAATCCAGGTAGGGATTAGTTAATATACAATTCATGTTATTTTGTTCCCATTGGATAAACCCCTAAAAATGAGACTCCACTATGCTACTAGTGTTCCCAAAAAACTTTCATACCCAACTACCTAGTAACAAGATGTTTAGCATAAAAATATTAGTTATGTATTTTTATGATATACATTTCAAGACCTAACAAACCTACTCCTTTATAAGATGACCACCCAAGAAATAGAAAATTTGTATTTTGACTCAATAAAAAAGAAAACTAATGATTCTTGTTACATAGAGAAGGTAACATGCTGATACCATTTGTAATGACCCACTCATTCTCATTGGTATGGGGTCACAATGGGTCATTATTAGGACTTAGGTGACATGTACCAGATTCTTAACACTGGAAATAAATGATGGTGGGATTAAATGATGATTGCGGGTCTATTAACCCTTTTAAATATTAACTATAAAACAATCAACAACAACCCATTACAGAAATATGATGCATGAACAACATAATGACAATTCATAAAATCTTTGAAGCACATGTGAACCAAGAAAAACAAATATATTGGATGATAAGTATAAATAAATGTAATATATGATTATAACTCAAAAAGAAACCAACATAACCAATATTTTATAGGCTCCAATAGATTCATGCTCCACCACCACCAGAAAACTCAACAACTCATGAAGTAGGGCTAAAACCCTACACCACCTTACCATTTTCAACATATCGGAAGATGAAATATGTGAAAGAACTAAAGTGAAAAAGTAGGAGTGAGCATAAATCTAAATATTATTTGAACAATGAAATTCCTACCCACTCCACCACAATATAAGACTCAGAAAATTTTATATAATATATCTTTTATAAATCAATTACTTAAAAATAGTTTATAACTATGTACAAATAATTCTCCAAACATTTTATAACTAAATATCAAAAAAAACATGCGAACCAATTTTATAGAAATATATAATCCTGGTAAACATTCAAATAATGTTGTAAAAAAATTCTAAAAAATACCTTGGAAAAACATTAAACTACAAACATCAACTACTACATAAAATTCATGCATTTTTATGATAGTTATATACTCATGAGTGGTTTCTCATCGATCTACCAAGTCATCACTAGGTAATTATTTCCCATGTCCCATTAAAAATTTGGATCTAGAAAAATTATCATATTTCTACTATTCATAGTAATTAAATATGATACACACACAATAGGTTTTTAAAAATCAATAACCAATTGCAAACAATTTCACTTGTTTTAATAAAAATGACCATTTATTGAAAACCATCCAACCAGAAAATTTCAAAACAATAAATCATTTCAAAATCTGGTATTTCTACTCTAAAAATTATATATAAATTAATTTTAAAATATTTCAAATGATTCATAATTTAAAATTTTCCACATAAAATCAATATATAGGGGTTTTTACAAAACCCCCAAATTTTTGTCATTTTCCACCAACCATCACCAAAGAGGGGTTAAAAATTATACAGAAGAAAAATAAACAATTTTGTCTCTATAAAAAGTTAATTTTAATGCATGAAAATAAATTCATACTATTGAGGATGAGAGTAAATCCACATATCGTGATCTTTTCAATGAAAACTGACAATAGACGAAGAAAACTCATTATTTTAGGTCAAGATATCCTAAAACCACCAAAGATCTCCTCCCCAATCCTGAACAACAACATACATAACCATATTTTGCCTCAAACCACTATAATATACCCCTAGGGTCTGTATATCAAAGAAAAATAATTTAAATGGGGATTATATCTAAGAAACCCTGAAAAAAATGATCGGGAATTATCACTTACCACAAGAATCAGCCTTCAAACCACCAATGCAAATGTTTAGATAGCTTCCAGATCAATGGGAGAACCTCTATTTGGGGGAGAATTAATTTGTGTTAGGTTTTATTTGGGTCTAAAAATATTAATCATATGTGAAAAAAAAAATTAGAAACACAGTGATAGGGAATTAGTTTGGTCTGTGAATGGTTTAGCCACACTATTTGGTCAAACCGTGTGCTGACTATGTACGCTATTTTACAAAAAAAACCTTCCAAAAGTACTCCAAAATCTCCCCCAACTTACCAAAAAACCTTTATACGTAACAAAATCATCAATAACGGTTTACACATCAAAAATTGTGGGTTCTACATGGGGGGTTACAAATTATCATTACCTCTATAAATAAAGAATAAAATGTATTCAAATAATGGTTTCATAAATCAATTTAGATGTCTCTTCAGTTTAAACCTGAAATGAACAGTTTAAACTATATATTAAAACCATGTAGAACAACCTATAATATTTATCTGACCAAAAAAACTCCTACGACAGGAAACCCCAAGGAAGAATGAAGAAGAATGAGATAATGTAATAAGAACTTTAAAAATGGTCAATCAAATAAAATAAATGAATATCAAAAAGGGATTCATAAAAATTCTCTAAGCTGTGAAAAATAGATCTTACCAATTGAATAAGTGGAGATCCACTAACCGTATTGAGGTCAAAAGAAATCACAGGTGCTCAGATATTTAAAGAGAAGAGGATAGAGTATCTACATTAAAATATTAAGAGACTTTAATGACTTCCAAATAATTTTTGGATCATATAGAGTTGAATATGGTAAAAAATTTGGGTTCTACAATTTTCATTTAAAATATCATGGGAATATAAACCATTATTATACATTTTTTTGCACATGGTATGTACTTATTATAATGTGTGTGTCATAATCATTCACCAATATTGGGAAACTGGATGTGGTGGATGGGTTGGATGCATGGTTACATTAACCATGATCCCTCATTAAAACACCCAACCATCCTAGGGTGTATAAATTTGTAGGTTGAATAAATGGTTTGGATATCTTGTTCACAACATTCATGTGCTCTAACATAGGATTCATTTTTTATGCTACAAACCCCATGGATTTCCATAATAATTCACTAACCCTAAATAGTAACTAAAAAACTAAATTTCTTCAATATGTATAAAAAATACATGGATTAAGACCCAAAAGGGGGATTTTAGCAACATGTTTTAGAAGTAATTGAAATTGAATAATAGGATTTTATAACCTCCCCATCATAAACACAATACACCGTGTAAATAAAATTCTATATGAATGAGATAAATATAATAGACTCTCATAAATTCCTTATGCTTCCTATACACGTGTGAATTAGACCGATTTTTCTATAAAAAATGGACTAATGGTGTAGAATTATAATGAATAGCCTTGTCTCAAAATAAACAATCCAAACAAGATGATTATTCATTTAAAAATTCATCTCTTTATAAATGTATTCCTACATCAATACATGAGATCATTCACCATGATAATTCCTAAATGTGATACATGAAACACATTTTTGTTTCAAATCATCTTTATTGGAAATCATAAACTTAATCCACATTACTATGCCTCTAAATAATCTTATAAGGGTTAAAAAATATCAATATTTTTATTCCATTCATTCCAAAATATATTTAATCCAACCGGGATGAACTCCCAATGTCACATATTCACTATCCCAAATCATTAAAGGTATATATCAATTATCATCATAGTATTTATACTATCTATGATAAATAAATATTTGATTATGAAATTATTGGATATTTTATGTTGTCTCTTGGACCAAGTTAGTACCAATCATGTATTGTTTTTTAATATCAATACAATATATATAATATATATAAATATATCCAAAAATTTCATCAGAACTAGCCATTGTAGTTGGATATATATAACTATTGTTATAGGAAACATCAAACATTCCTATGTTTTTATCCCACGATCCACATAAAATGATAATTCAAGAACTAATATTTTTTCCAAGATTTGAATATATCATTCTATTTTTCCATCTCTATGTGGATGATACACTATCATCAATATATATTGGGATCTTATAATGATATTGAGGGCTATCCAAAAAAATAAATTGAACCAAGGATCACTACCATAAACTATGACATTGGGATCTCTGGAAAATATAATCGTTTATTTTATATAGGGTCTTCACAAATCCACAACATTTGTTGTGTCTAAAATTGGAATTAAGTGAGGTAATTTTGTCAACATATCGATCAAAACCCATATTGTATTAATCTTTTGAGGTGCACTAGTAAACCCAAAAATGAAATCTATAGAAATTTCATTAAACTTCTCTTTGGGAACAAGAATTGACTAATCTAATCCAATGGTATTTAGTTCCTATCATTAACCAATTTACAAGTATAATAAATGATAAAAATTATAATTATGTATCACCTCATTCTGTGACAATATAATCATGGGAAAATATAATATTAAATCTCCATTTTACCAAGGTAGACCACACGATAGGATTCAAAGAAATCCTTTAACACATCTTTTCTCATTTTCAAATGTACAACATACGAGTTCAAAAAATATTTGGAAATATCAATGGATAATGACCACTTAGAAATTGTCTACGCACAATAATGTGATCCAGAATTCCAAGGAATTCATCTAAATATTCCACTATTTAGAAATAATCTTTTTAGGAAAATATGACACAACCAAGATTTTAAACACCCACATTGTCACATTATCCTTCTCTAATAATTAAAACTGAGTAAACAGAGCCTAACGAATCCAAACAAATAATAGTTATTTCATTGAATGGGTCAATGTTTTTCATTCTCATGTAATGTAAATGAAATAAATTTTACATGTGGCTTGAATGAACACATGTACTAATATATTGCGTCAGACTACACACACATACTGAGAATAGATGAACATTTAATACTATAAAAAATTCAAAGGGAATATTATAGAAAGTACATGAGTTATAAATGATATAAGCTAACAAAAACCATAACTAGGCTCGTCATTCATCATATTTTCTTTAATGGAACTACCATAATTTTTTCTCTGTGTGTGTGGAACCCCCATCAACCCTGAATTACTATCATGTTCAAGACCAAAATGTAATGATTTATCCATAGCATCCCCATTACAATTGAGTTTCACCATTAATCCATAATATTACATATTAGATCTAAGAACCACCTCAAGTAATTGATCTCTTATATTCACCTTTATAACTACCTCATGATAAAACTGAACATGATCATCATAAAAATTTGAATAATGACTCATGTCCCTTTCTATAAGGAAACAAAATTTTTTCAATGAAATTTTCGTCCTTATAATTAATTCATGTAGTATAAAGGACATATATCACAAATATAACCCAATAAAAAATATTACGTTATTTGAATAATCACACTTTAGTCATCAAAAATACCAACAAGAACTTTGAATATTAATGCACAGTAATAAACAGAAAATTAGTTAATAAAAATAGTAAAATTTGGATGTTCTTGAATCCACTAGAATAATTTCACTGAAAACAATGCCACAAAATTAAAAACTAATGTGAAAAATAAACCAGTCATTTAAAAGATAAATGTATATATTTAACAAAGAACCAAAAATAACTTCATGATAAACGTAATAAAAGGCATTAATAGGTTATTGAGAACCCTTATGAACATTAGTAATATAACCTTTGGAATAAAATTATGACCATTGGAATAGTACTGTGATAGTTATGAATAATAATTTTTGTCATAGGAATAGTAACGTCATATATGAAAGTAAAAATAGATTTAATAAAAAATGAGAATTTTCTTGAATAAATGGTATTTTTAATTAAAATTGAATTTCTCATAATTATATAATTACTTTATAACATAGGAGTCTATATTTTAAATTTCTATATATAAAAATGGGGAAGGTGTTTTTTGGGATTTCATCGAAAATAGTTTATTTTTTGCAATAGTTAAATACAGTAATTTATGGCTTTTATCCAATACATTAATTTCAGATTCATGGATAATGAATGGATGGGTTATTTACAAATTTTCATGAACAATCATAAACCGTTTTCATTATTTATTCTTTTGAATCAATACCATTTATTTTCTTGGGAAAAAATATTATATAAATGAAAATAATAATCAAAAACACCTCTCTCATCCTCCAATAAATACCAAACATCAACTCCAATTATCCTCACACATCACAATACAAGATGATTGTATATATTATTTCCAATTCTACTAAATGGACTCTTCTATACATCTATGACATACTAGTATCAACAAAAGTCAATACACTAGTTCTCTAAAGACGTTCTCAAGGAGAAGATATTCAAAATGTAAAATTTGACTTCTTTATCTTTAAAATTATATCGTTCATTTTCAATATCCCAACCTATCATATCGATTAAATCATAATAAGACAATTATCATATATATAATTTTATTTTATTTTTTTAAAAAAATATTGATAATCATATTACTCGTCTTCTACTTGAATTCTAAAAATTAAAACATAGTTACTAATGTGTTGATTCACCGGCTCTATGGATGATGAGTTATAGTTTAACATTAATATAATCATGACTTGTTATAGAACCATTTTTTTATTAAAAATATTTTTATATATATTATAAATTTTTTCATGTTTTAAATTTAATATATAAACATAATATAATATAAATTGATAATACATCATGATGGTATTAAAAACATACACAATATACTAATAATTTTTCATTAATGTTTTATCTAATGAATAATTCTAACTTATTAAAAAATTACATATGGCCCCATTAAAAATTATCGATTGATATTAACATCATTTTATTCCATTTCTTGAATTATTATTCCATTGTATAAAAAAATCCACAATTATACAAAATTATACAAACTATGATGAACATGAAATGAGTGGACCCAGAACGATAAAATTAAACATTACAACTCCTTGAAAAATCCATAAATAAACTAAATAAAATTAGAATAAATTAAATACATGTTTAAATGTTTATTAATTAATTTATTTTTGGACATAATGTTATTATATAAGATATTAAGTGCAAATTCCAAATATTTTTTTACATAAGGTATGGGTCCTCCCCGGATATTCATTTTTCTTAGGGGTTATGCATTTTCTATATTTAACCAAATTAAATTATTATTTTCTCATAAATTTTAATAAAAAATTATTTTTCGATGTTCAAAAATTCTATATCTAGATCAACTATTCTATAATTTTGGGGAAATTCATGTTTTATAATGTTTTATTCTCTATTCCTCCTGATAATAAATCTAGATTGATGGGAAACCCCTTATTTCATGCATTGTTTCTAGTAATATATATAATCTATTTTAAACAAAAAGTATTTTTATAAAATTATAAATTTATTCCTGAAAATATATCTTCTATAATTTGTTTAATTTAAATAGTTAAATTTTTTCATATCTAATGGTTTTTTTATATATTACCATAAACCACACTGAAGTGACTCATTTCTAAAGTTTCATAGACACTTTTTCCATGACATCATTTATTTTTGAAATAATTTATTTTCATATCAACTTATTTTGACTTATTAATTTTCAAAATTATGGTACAACCATTTTTTCTTATTCACTATTGTCATACACCACTTGGTTATTCTTTATGATCTGATTTTCATACCCATTTTTTTTCATGTTTAACCCTTATGTTTATCTCTAATGTTTGATTATTTATAATACACACATATGCATGAACTTGTAATAATGGGTGCACCAAAAAATCACTCTAATGCATTAGGTAATGTATAATATCATGGGATGTATTGTATGGGATTTTAGGAGTAAACCTAATCCATTATTGGACATTTTACACCATATGATATATTCTTGGCAATTAACCATGGATCATGTTTATTCCGTGTTATATGTTTCTTCCACATTCATATGTCTCCTTGGTCATATTATTCCATGTTATAATTTATATGATTCCGTGTGATTATATTTTTATCAATCCTTTTATTTTATCTTGTTGTTCCTTCTAACTCATTTGTTATGTTTTATTCACATTATTGTTCCGTAGATGGTATTTTATCTTCATCACATTATCTATGTATTCAATATGTTTTCGTATGTAGTTGTGAGAGATCAAAAAAATAGAAGGTTGTTATAGAATTTTAATAATGAATTGTTCTATTCACATTCTATGTTTTTTGTTTTATATACCTAATATACCATAGACACCATAATTTAAAATACATTGTTTTTATTTTATCGATAATTAGGTTTAAATATTGTAATAATTTGTGTAAACAGATCGGTTCACAATAGTTGTTATTAATGAATATAATAGATATTTGTTGAGATTAAGACCTGAAAACATTTGTAATAACTATCGGTATAATTCAAACATCATTGATATCCTCGATTAAAAATTTGGGAATCAGAAATCAGGATATACATTTCATCTAAACATTTTCCTTCCAATGATCAATGTTTCTATTTTATATAGTTAGATAATTATTGAACAACCATAATTGTACAATATTTGTATTATTTTATGGCTGGATATTGGATAACCCAGTCCAACAATCTCTGTTATAGGAAATGTGATGATTACAATAATGAGATTCGAAATTTTATGAGAATAAGATCACAAAACATTACGGTAGAATTATCAAAATAAGATCATGTTATGAAAAATAAATCAAATAACATGGAACTCCATACTATTTCTAAGATATAATTTTTTTGGATGAATCCATTATTCAATAAATTCACACTATCTATAATTTATCATTTAATCTCTTTATTACAAAACAATGGCTTAAATCCATTGAGAAGATAGTCCCAATCCTTCTATGAATAGAAGAAGAGAAGTAAAAGTAGAGGTTTATCAATTTGTTGGTGCTGATTATCTATTGTGGTAACTAATCAAAAACAAAGATTATAAGGATGAAATTGATTCTTCAGATTATGAAGGATTCTCGAAAATTTTTCCCAATAAATATTTTCCTCGAACAATATATCTTAAGAAACACAAGGATCTCCTCAAAGAGATATAGAAGAAGGATGATATTGTTAGGGGTGAATGAAGAAAAAGTAAAAGGGATTTCATTATAAACCTTAATCTATGTTATTATAACTGAAAGGAAGTGGTATTTCATTTATATATATATATATATATCTGAGCCTACAAAATGAATTGGCCATTCTAGACGTTGACATTTATGATGTTATTTTAAATTATTCCATTAAACACGAAATGAATATTGAGGAATCTCAGTGGTATCATGGGATCGGAGATAAAATGTGAAAAACAAATTTTTATATGGTAGGATTAATAATTAATTAAAAAATTATATAAAAAATATCTTGCATGAATGTGTTTGGAAGAAGAATTTTTTGAAAAATATATACAGAACTAAGAGATGCTTCAAATATTGAAGAGATGTGTATCAGGATAACAATTTCCAATTGGATATGATGAAGCAGAAAAATTCTTAAGTACAAGGGGTTGGTCAGATCAATACTAATTCTATAGTATAATATTTCAACTACAAATATCATGTCAATTATTAAATCTAAATCCCCAATACAAGGTTTGTTATAAAAAATCCACAACAACATCCTTCAATATATGGACATATTACATCACTATTTTTGAGGTGGATCCCAACAATTATGTAGATACAATTATGATAATTATTAATTCAATAATATGAAACAATATTTTTTATTCTCATTCTATACATTGTATCAGGTCTTGAAATTTTTGTAAAACTCTTCAATCACTACCTCAAAATATTAACGTTCAGTAATATATGATAATGATTAATTTGGAAATTATTTCATCCAACTTATTGAATTCCTAAATGGTATATGATTGTGGGTTGAACCTCCAGAATTTCTTTTCTCACATCTGTTGGTATTATTGATTGCTATATTGGTCATGGATAAGAAATACCAATATATAAACCCAACATCAAAAGTATTGAAAGGGAGATCACACTTCACATCCAAGGTAAACCTCAAATTTTATACTAGTTAAAAATGAGGAAATCTAATTTAGAATCATTTTATCAATTATGAATATTATTTCATTATGATTCGTAATATCTAGAAGAAATTAATAATAAAAATATGTGGATCATTCTAGAATATATGCCCACTTTGAGAGGCAATATTGACGTGTTCATAAAAGAATATATGGGTCTTCCTCCAAAATAAAATGTTAATATCACAATGAAACTTTTTCTTTTGTCTTTTCTTATATAAAATTCTCCTTGAATAATGGTCATCATAGGGTTGGAGGAACTAAAAATGTATTTAGATGGGAATTGGGACAATAATTCTATATGTTTTGGTGCATCACCATGGGGTTGACCGGTTCTCTGTATAAATAAGAAGTATGGATCAATACACCTCTACAATTATTACAATGATCTCAAAAAAATTATGATAAAGAACAATTTTCCCCTCCCAAGAAGAGATGACATGATTGATCTGCTATATCGAGTACTATTTTTCTCAAATGTGGTCCTACAATCGTAAAATCACCAATTAATGGTGAGGAAGGATGATATTCCAAATACATCATTTTGACTAATTTATAGACACCATGAGTTCATATTAAGGCATTTTAGATACACTAATTCTCTAAAAACATGCATTGACCAAATGAATATAGTCTTTAGATATTACATTCAAATAGTTGTGGTAGTATTTATAGATGGTATTAGATATACTCCAAGAGAAAGGGGATCATGAGAATCATTTGAATACCAGTCTAAAGACTTTGTAAAGGGAGGAAATTACAAAATGTACTGTAAAAGTGGTTTCTAGATAGATTATTTACCATTCTTAGGGATTGTTATCACAAAAAATGGAATATCATTGGACAATTCCAAGACAAAAGGAATGTGAATAGTAAACTAATACAATATATTAAATAGATACACAAAGTTTCATTGGTCTATGTAGGTATTGATAATTTTTTTTGAAGAACATATCATGAATATTAAACCGTCAAACTATACAAGATATGAAATGAATAATTTTATTTATAATATAAGATGTAATGATTTCATCAATGATTTTAATAAGTGGTTTATCACTACAACAGTACTCACACAATTGAAAAATTTATATCACATTGTGGTATACAATGATAATTCGAAGATTCTATTCAGTTTTTTATGAATAAAAAATAATAAGGTGGTAGAGTATTCCTCAAAGAAGATGAATGTTCTAAAGTAAAATGATCCCACACATTATATGGATTTGGCGGGTATTATATTCAAGATGAAAATCTGGTGGACTTATCTCAATGAAGAGAAGTTTGAGATATATATTTATTATAAGAGCCTTGAATTTATATTCACGTAGAATAATATTAAAATGATCTATTGAAGATGGTTTGATATCATCCATTATTATTACTTCTAAATCCACTTCCATCTTGATAAATAAAATAAGGTAGATGATTCTAAAAGTATGATCTATCCAAAAACATTATCAATGACTTGAATTCAGAATGATCTAATCATTTTAGACATGAAATTGATGGACATGAAAATCATCATGGAATGAACATAATTAATAATTAGTCAAATTATTTCCTTACCATCTCATTTAGTGATGATAAATGATGCTTCATGATATTATATAGAAATTATAAAGAATGTGGAAGCTATCCAAAATGGGAAATCATCAAAAATTAAAATTGATGAGGAGGGAGTCATATATTTTTGTTTTAAATATTTTTTTTACCAGGTCTCGAAATAAATAAAGATATTTGGAACGAATCTCTTATCTAGTACTTTTCAATTTACCTAGGGAGAAAAAATATATTTCGAGATCTCTTAGAAACAATTGACGGGACACTATAATGAAGGATATCATTGAATATATATATATATATATATATATATGTTCTTATTATGTCATCATGTGAAGAAAGGAAGAAATAAGTCTAAGTGGATGATAAAACCATTACCCAAACAAACATGGAAGTAGGAAAAAATCACTACATAAATAGTGACCAAACATATGATGACATCCATAGAAAATAATTTTATATGGGTTATTGTGGATTATCTTATGATGGATACTCACTTTATCTCAATTTTAGTGGATTTATCAGTCGATCAAGTTTCATGGATATTTATCACAAAGGATGTAAGGTTGTATGGAGCACCATTGGCAATTATATCTTATTATGATATGATATTTACATCCATGTTCTGGAAATGTATCCAACATGTTAAAAAAATTGAGCATAAACATTGTATGGAATATCATTATCAAACTGATGAACATTATGAGCAGAAAATTAAGACATTGGAATACATGTTCAGTTTATGCACTATAAAATTTAAATGGGGATAGGATCAACATCTAAACTAGTTTGAGTTCTCTTGAAACTATAGTTTCCACTTATGATTCAAAATGGATCCATGTGAACCCTGTAATAAGAAAATATTTTGAACAACAACATTCTAGGATGATGTCGTGGAACCTAATATGAAAAGACCAGAAATGATCGATAAAATGGTAGAAAAGGTGAAAACCATTCAGAACAAATCTAGGATGCCCAAAAATTACATTATTGATATGCATATAATCTTTGATTGGACTTATATTGTGAGTTTAGTTCTAGACAATTAATCATTCCATCTCTATCTTCCTCGAGCCACGATTTTTCACTCTAGCCCTGAGCTCCATCATTCCTCTCCATATTGTATCTGGAAGGATGGAGAAACTATGGATCTAGGATTACAATTTGGTAGTTGAGGGTCCTCTAATCCACTATTTTCATCCTCTTATAGGGTTTCATTCCCAAATTCTATTTTAGGGTTTCATCCACTTGGATTTGTGATTTTTGGTTTTATATCACCTTCCATTAAATTGTTTTCTTGGATCCCATTAAGGTTTCATCCCCATTTCTTCTTCTTATCTCTGGATTTATTTGGGTTTTTTATGGTGGTCTTTTCGGATGAGGATAATTATATAGATGGTAAAGTAATGATAGGGTAGAGCCTAGTTAGTCTCGTCATCAATCCTACTTCATCTATGGGTCTATTTTTGTGGAACGTATTCTTCCCATTGTTTCGAGAGTTTGTCTCCAGGATTTGAGGGTTTTAGTGGATTATGATTGGTTTTCACCTATAGTTTTTTCAGATTGTGGATGGTTTCGATGGTAATATCATCTTGAATTTCACAGAGTTCATCTTGGAGGTATGATTTTATTGTTTTTTCTTATACTGCTCACGAATCCCGGGGTTGTGTTTTCTTCATTTGAAAATGGTACTGGCTTTCTTCATTGATGGAAGTGGTGTTGATATTGGTGATCTTATGTTCATGTTTTAGATTTGTTTTTGGTGATGGTTAAGTGATGATAGATGCATTGTTGAATCGATGCACATAGGATGCATGGTGTTCTGATTCAGTATGAATGGGTTCGGGTCTGACGATTAGTGACACGAATGATGTGGAAGGTTGATGCATACGACTCATAATTCTATAATGTTGGTAATTAATATTTTGAATACTAATTTTTGAAATTTTTTGATCATGTCAGTTCCATGGGATTAGTACCCGGTTGGAGTGCAAGGCAAGGATATATATTTATTTTTTAATTTTGATATATTTATGGTGAACTATGTTTTTGGAGGGTCCGTTTATGTTGATATAGTGAATGTTATATATGGTTCCCACATTACCTTAGATTGGATTTATAATAATATAAAAAAATGGGGGAATTTCATGTATACATATTGAGGATGGACATATGAGATCCAGAACATGTAATATAATAATAGGTGATACATCTGGTAAATGATCTCTCTTTTGATGAGCTATCAGTGAAGCTGTTGGACCATAAGGACAATTTTCAAAAAAATAAGAATAATAACCTAGTCATTTTATGATATAGGAACCATAAAATATAAAGTGAAATAATAGAAAAATGGTGTATGTGATGATGGAGAATTAACCTCAACTTTTTCACCTTATTTTTAAAATTGGATTTTGAAGGTGAAATTTTATTAGGGGGAAGAATGTAATGACCCCAAATTTTATATTTGACATTTATCTTCTTCAAATAATTTAATGAAGAAAAAAGAACATACTTCACAAAGAGACCACAATAAAATCATTCTTCAAATAAATTAATAATGATACATTAGAAAAAAAACAAATTACGAAGAATTTCAAATATTACAATTAATTAATAAATATAAAATAATATAACAAGAAAAGGGAAATTTGGATATGAATGATCAGTTATAATGATTACACTAGAAATTAAAGATTTTGAATTTAAATATATTGTTAATATAAAATTCAAATTTTAAATGATAAAATTATATATAAACTTCAATGAAAATGGAAGTGACCAAGAAATTTAATAAGATAAATTTAAAATAAATACATAACCCTTATAACCATTAGAAATATTCTAGTTCAAGTCATGACCATTGGAATATAAATGTGACATAATGGAATGGTAAAAATTCCCTTTGAATAGCACCATAACATATTATTATATAAATATACTTTACGTATCTTAAAATTTTAAATATGATATATTTATATAATGGAATAATAAATATATGTTTTAAATTGAAAATTTATATGATCATTTTTTTGTGAAATAAAATTTTTTATTGAATATTTAATAATTTATATAATTATATAAAAGGAAATTAATTTGGATAACAAATATTCATAAAATAATAAATTTTTTAGTATAATTATAATATAATTTTTTTATACCATAATTAATTTATAAATATATTGCAAAACTGGCAATAATATTAAAATAAGTATTTAATGAATGAAAAATGAATTTCATTATATATTAAAATGTTCATAATTATAAAATTAATTTACAAAAAATGAGTCTAATTATTAAAACTACATGAAAATATCTTAGGGATAATATTTAATTTCTTTTTCAAATAGTTTGTTTTGTTTCAATATTGAATGTAGTAATTTAATTTTTTTAAAAAAATACATGAATTTTTGTGTCTAGGCTTTTGTACGCATGAGGTAAGCATGCATTGGTTCCAAATATCATGAAAAATTTGGTATTAATTCATATGAATAAATACTAATGATATTCTAGAGGAAAATGGAATATAAATGATAAAATAATCAAAACACAACTCTTTTCCCCTTTTAATATCACCCATAACCACCCTTTCTACTCACACCTCTAAAGCCTTGAATATTATCAAGATTATTCCAAATATACTTCCCAAACTCTACCCAAAATCAATGAACTAATTGAATTAGTAAATTTTAAAACTGAAGTTCATTAAGGTTGTTCACAATAATAACATTTTCAAGAGGTGAAATCATCCTTCTTTCTCGTTTGAATTCATTATTTATTATAACTTATCCTTACCTACCCTATCCAAAAAATAAAAATAAATATATTATCCCATATATATTTTATTTTTATTTTTTTAATTGTAAAATACATTATCAAATAACTTATCATATACTTGTTGTTATAACAATGAAAACATTATCTATCAAGTGTTGATTCACCACCTTTGTGGACGGCGTGTTTACATTATCCATTTCCACCCTAAAAAAAAGTAATAAAATTTTTTTATAGTTAAATAAGACTATAATATGTACATAAATTTTTTTTTAATGTTCTGCATCCAATATATAAATATATATTTATATTAATGATAATATTTCAAGATGGTCATAAAAAACACCAAAATAATCTATTCATTTGTAATTAATTTCTTATGTAATGAATAATTCTCACATATAAAAAAATTTCATATGAGAATTTTTAAAATAATGTATTTATATTAATACAATTTCATTCCACTTTTTTTAGTATTTATTCCATTTGAAAAGAACCTCAATAATTATACAAAATTAAACCGACCATGGAATCCAAGAAGCACTCCCTGAATGAAAAAATTAAACATTTTATCTCATCAAAATGGACATTAGAGAACATATATTAAACAATATAAATGTGGAATATGTAATTATTTAATTATATAATGGGTGTAATTTTATTATTGAGGGAATTAAATGCATATTAAGAAAACATTACACATAACTTAAGGTTTCTCTTCAGGTATTAAGTTTTCCATTATTTATGCTTTCTCTCTTTATCCCCCAATTTATTTATTATATTTTCATATAAAAATAGGCCAAATTATTTTTATATTTAAAAATATATTTTTTTAAATCAATTCAACAGTATATTATTTAAAAATACTTGTTTTATAGTGATACATTCTCAATTCCTCATGATAAACAATCCCGATTAAATGGAACATCACAATTTCATATACATTTCCATGTACACACCATATTTTATTTTATGACATCATTATTTTTTATAAAAACGACCATTTCATCATGAAAAATTATTTTTATTTATTTCTGTTTTTATATAAACAATTATTCAATCTTCTCGTTTAAAGTCTCTTTAATATTTTCTCTAATTTCTCACTAAAGAGACTCAAATATAAAGATTCTAAATCAGTATTTATTAAATGATTACAATTAATCTGTATAATATATATCGTGATATATTCACAATCTCACTTATTAATTTTCAACTATTATTTAACTCCATTCATTGTTTTACACTATCGAGATATGCCCCTTGGTTATGCTTTATGACTTAATTATTACAATAATTTATTTATGTGTGTAACCCTTATATTTATAAATTATGTTTGATTATTATTATAGATCACGTATGGATAGAAATGTAATAATGAGTGAGCCTAGATGTAACACCCTAAGCTTCCACAGTACACTTCACTTTTAATAATACTATAGCGTGTTATATAAGAAACTTCATGTTCTAACACACACCAAAACCAATCAAACTAGTCGTAATGAATAGTAATACCCACTTTTTGAAATTTTATACATTTTAAAATTCAAAATAGAGTTCATTTATAGATTCAGAATATCAAAATTATATTAGGGTGAATTTTTGGTACTTTTCTAATTACTTTAATATTTTGATGAATAATGAAAATTACTGAATTTTTATTCAAATGAACTTTTTTAATCAAATTAATTTATAGTGATAAATTATGAATTTCAGTTTTTCTAAAGTATATTTAGAATATATTTTTTCCATTTAATCCAATGTTGGTCATTGGATGTAATTTCAAATTTAAACCGAAAATTAACAAGTGTCAATCTTTTGATAGTTATTATTTCTTAAAAACACAATTTTTTTTGAGAGTGTGAATTAATTTTAAATTAATATATACCACTTATGTGTATTAAATTTAGAGAAATTGATTCCATATTTAGAATCAGGACGTCAAAATTGTGCAAATAGGTAACTGTTATTTTTAGACATTTTGGATAATTACTTCGGAAATATTTTATTTAACATGGTTAAAGGGTAAATCTGGTAAATGAGGGTAAAAAAATATCATAATAATAATAAATTACCATAAAAGGTGTCCTAGACCTATTTTTTGATATATATCCGACCATGGGAATCTTTTTTTCAATTTTGTTACACCATTGATCCACTTGTAAGTGATAATGACACTTTATATTAATTAAGTTAATGTAAATACAAAAATGACAAAAGAATATATCTTTTAGAAAAACAATTTTTACATAGGGTTATATATGTTATATTTTCAACTATAAATATCTATTATAAAGTTAAAAAGATTTCCTAAATAATGTTATTTTTTTATAATTTTTAGACATTGAATATTTAAATTTATTTTTGACACAATAATGATTCAGTATTTTCCTTATTAATGAAAGAATCAAATAATTATCATTATAAATGCTAAAATAAATATAATTAGAAAGTTTTTATGCCATAAAAGAATTTTATTATTTAATATGACATGTTATTATTTCTTAAATGAAAATTTTTTGAATCAATAAAGTTTTTATGACTTAAAAAAAATTATGAAATATTATCAAAATTGTCATAAATGAGTTTTTTTTAAAAAGATTATATTGTTAATTTATATTCTATTATGAAAAATATACGTATAGGACAAAGGACATATATAATTATAGGTGAAAAATTAATGGACCACTTGGTGGTCTCTTGAAATTATATGGTATTTTTATTAACCATATAATATAAAAATACAGTGTGACATGGTAATGTCGTACTAGTTAACTAAGAGTTAAAAATAAATGATAAGGTTATTAAAGTGACCCAATCCTATCTAAAATCTATTGAATTAATGGATTTAGACCCATAACCACATTAGGCTATGAATAATCCACTTTGGAGCCATTATAAACCAAATATAAATTTATTATAAGTTAATACATTATGTTTTTCTTAAAGAGACCCTCTACCCCCTTATGAAAGGACACCACTTCTAAATAATTCTTCTTACATTTACAGCCATTTGGATCGGACAAAATCTCCCAAAATACCCTCTCAAATATCTTCCATTAATCTTAGAGTCCTTTATTTAGTCAGAAATCTATCTTAAGGATCCATTTTGATCAAATCAAAAGGAAGAACAAGAAGAAGAGGTAATGATTTCACCACCATCTTTCAAGTTCTTTTCTTCTTCCACTTCCTTTTTATTTGTTTTTTCCATTATAAAAGATTAAATACAATATATTATATATACTATTATGTTATTTTATTTATCGTACAACCAAACTCATTATTATATCTACCCTTTGAATTACATGTCACCATACGTGCGTACATACTACTTACCGTCTCCACATTGTGGTGTAATTATTATTCAATACATTATTATTTGGATGGGTATAATAATGATGTGTATTTGATTTAAATAACAAATATAACCTGATAAGGATTATGTATATATGATATACCATCCAATAATATATTATTTTAATATCAAAAGAATGATATTTTCACTCGTGCGTACGTACGGATTTTCGTCTCCATGACACGATGAGATTCATTTCCATGTTCACAATTCATCGACGATTATAAAAATATATATTACTAATAATTATTTAATATATGACATAATAATTATAACAGAGATATATATATTTATATATATAAGTATTTATGCACTTATAAATATCATCTTCACTTACTTCCGTTCAATACTTTATGAAAACGGAAACAGTTTTTATGCGTATGTACGGACTAGTGTCTCCATAAATGGTGTTTTCCATTTCATATATATTTATATTATACATATTTATATTCTACATATATATGATATATAAATCATGTTTTATATTATTTATGTATCTAAATCATGATCTATGTGATACAATCAAGAGTAACAAGTTAAAACCTGTACGATAAAAAAGCAATTATTATCCGAAATATTAATATAACATGGAAATTATTATTAAATGGGTAGTATAAAGTCATAAATGAATAATGTATAATATCATATATATTAATATGGTTCTGGTATAATTTAATAACATACTATAGTCTTAATACAGGAGGTTAAACGTACCCCGACTAAAAGAACATGCATAATAAGGGGTTTTCATCTCACTCTTTATTCCCGTGAAATTCATGCCATATTTCCACTATTACCTTTTGTGTGGTGTATTTACTTCCCATTATTGTATTCTTTATTTAATACAATTAAATTTATGTGGATTTACATAATCATTATATGATTCTTCTTTCATGGGGTGTATGTTTCGTATGTTACCAAATTAGTAAGGGCTTATTTCACAATCTCTTCATTATCTTAGATTGTTTATACATAAATATCTACGGGGACCTCTTTATCATCCACATCCATGTTTCATAAAAATGTATTTAAAATCATTCTTACTATTTTATAGACTATTTTATAAAGTCATTTATACCCTTGTATGACTTTTTACATGATTTTTATAAAGGAATATTTCCGTCATTTTCCAAACAAGGTCTTTTTTAACCTTTTCGACAAAATTAAGGTAAGAATGTGTTTTTTGACTTATACAGCAGGTGCGGCTATTTCCCACCATTATAAAATCTTCAAAGCTTCCCTTAAAAAATTATAATAATATTTTCAAAGTAAATGTTTTTTTATAATTATGTGACTCTTAAATTATTTCAAAAAAGATATATTTCTCTCAAATAGTTTTGATTTCATCCTTGTCAACATCATTTTAAATGTTTTAAAGGTTTATTCAACTAAACCATTATCATTAATGTCAATGTTTGAAAAATGTTTTTAAGGATTTATTTAAATTGACATGAATTTTTAAAAATGATAATTACTTTGAACTGTTTCAATGTGGTATGGGACACTTTTATTCAAAAAAAATTTTAAATATATTCCTTTCTAAATTGTGTGACTTTTAAATGTTTTCATGAAAAGGGATATTTCAGTCAAAGAGTTTTAAAAATCATTTCCATCTATGTCAAATATTTTAATGGATTTTAAAGTTGTTTTGAAGTTGATTTATTATGATTCAAAACATATATTTGTATTGAAGGTATTGTGAAATGTTTGACTGCGGATGTGTTATTTTTATACCATTCATTGTTTATGGTTAAAGTATTGACATTTCATATCCTAGTTCATATATGAATGTTTATGTTATGTTTCAACCTTTTTATATGAGGAATGTATTGGAAATATTAAGTGATGGGTGGAGCCTGCTATATCACCTCGATGCATCGGTAGGTCTCATGAGAAAACTAGATGTGGAATTGGTCGATGCCCTTTCCCAATTTGATTTATGGTTTTGGCCGAGGCCTTAACCTTTTTTAGACGTCTTGGCTGAGGCCTTGAAAAAATGTTTCAGAATTTTGGGCATTATACATTCCCTAATTATGGAAATAATATTGATGGTTCATGTGGTCATTCAACTAGTAGAATACCTATGATTATGTTTTATTATGGAATTATTTACTCATCTCATATACTTGCCGTAAAAGTATTCATGTTTATTATTGGTAAAGGCATGTAGTTGCAATTATTAACCATGATTAATATTTATGTCATTTTCCACTGTATTGCATACCCTTACTGAGTGTTTGAGCTCACCCCTTTCTTATGTTTTTTTTTTCCCGGATTCGAAGAAGTTTATTGTGATTGATATACAAGGGTAAGCCAGAGGAATAATGGCATTAAAAAAGTATTATTTATGTTATTTTGTATTTTATAATATTTAATGTAACATTCACGTATGTAATCTATTTTCCAAGACTGCTAAATCGATCGGTACTTCTAGAATTGATTCCTTGAAATCATGCCAATGTATTAAAATAATGCACCAACTCTGGGTAACTTGGGTCGGGGCATTACAGTTTGTATCAGAGTGTGGTTTAGTACAAACCCTGGAAAATAGATTTAGATAAACTCTGATTAGAACACATATCTCTAAGATAGACATTGAGAATTAGTATAGAATAACTTCCTAGATGTTTGGTATTGTAGATATTTTGTGAGTTTTCCTGAGAAATACATCCATGTCTGGATATGACCATATAGAGGCGGCTCTAGAAAAGATGTACCTTGGGGTAATATTCGAAAACACAGCTTCGAGCTAGACTCGAACTGGAACTGGTGCACGACAACACGCCTTGATGCACTCTTGGTTATGAAACTCCCGATGGATATGCTTAGGATAATTTACATTTTCAATACAAACCAATTTGAATTATTTAAATATAGGATGAGAATCAATGACCTTGGTTAATCCTAAGTTGCTTCAAATTGGGAAAATGGTGTCCTGATATTCTCCTAATGATTTTATAAAGACTATTACTCACACAATACTTTCTGTTTTTAGTCAATTGGTGGATTCCATGTAATTCATAGTAACATTGAAAATCATGTACAAGTTGGGAACGGAAGTGGAAATGAGGAAAAAATGGAATTTTTATAGGAATAAAAGATATCGTGTTCATGGAAAATCATTTTTCCAAAAATATGATCAACAATATATATATTAACCAACTCTTCGACTCAACAAATAAGAGAAAGGTGATGAATGATAAGAGCTCCAGTAGTGGAGACCATAGAGAAAAGAATCCTCAATTTCCATCATGCAAGAAATGTGGTAGGAGACACCCAGGAAAGTGTCTTAATGGATCAAAGAAATTCTTTACGTGCAGGAAAAAAGTACATAAAGTGAAGAATTGCCAGGGAAAAATGAAGAGTACTATGGAAGAAAATAAAAATGGTCCCAAGAATCCATTTACTATCATTTTTAATAAATGTAGGGGACTTGGCCATTACCCGATTGAATTCCCTATTCAATAGGATATTTTCTTGGTCAAAGAAGAAGCTATGTGGAAATAAATGGTTGGATAAATGTTTAAAAGTATTAGTACTCCTTTTTGATGGTATTACTTCGGAAAAATTTCTATTGTATTTGTTACCCTGTAGTTTTCCATGTGAGAATGATATTTGAGGAATACATACCTTTTCTCTTGTCGATATAGTTATAAATAACCATTTGGATTTATATGATCATTGGGTTTGAGGCAATTACATGTTATTATATTTTGGGATGAAAATACAAGGTGTGATAAAACATTTGTGGTTAAATTATGTTATGGTTATTTTGAGGACTTCATGTCATTTTGGTGAAGTTATAAAAAATAGTTTTTGAAAAAGGAAACCACGCAGACCGTGTGACAACCCGTCGCGTCGAACAAAGCTGTGGGAATCGAACCCACAACCAAAGTGTGATTGGGGTTTATCACCTACCACTAGACTATGTGAAGTCCCTGTTTAGTGTGACTAATTAATTTTAGTTAAATGATTTTATTGATTAATAATAAGTTGATTTGGGATCTTATGTCTTATCAAATGAATACCCTTAATATAGGAAAATGATTTGGTGATTAAGTGATAACTGTTATTTTGGAAGATGTTCACATTGTTGGGAACACTATATGGCCAAGGAAAAAATAATACTCTGGGATTTCGTTTGAGGAGTAATGGTGGACTTTTATTTATGTTTTTATTATGGATTTATATTTATTTTGGTTATTTATGGAAATGATTAACCTATAACAGAGAATATGTGATTAGATTAATTAAATTTATGTATGTGACTTTAATAGTAGTTGATGTCATTTGGAGATACAATTTAACGTGGAAGACTACATAACCAAATTATTCTATGTTTTGGGTTTCAATATGAGTTTAGATTATATTGAAGGATTTTAAGGACAATTTTTTATTGAATGAAATTTATTTAACTTTGGGGTATTGTTGGATTAATATTAGAAATTAAGATTAGTTTTTCATTCTCTAATGTAATATCCTTTTAGGGGACTATAAGATCTTATACTTACCATTTTGGTTTTGATTAATCTCTATAGACAAGGTAAATATATAGTTTATCCTTCGTGGATCATATGATTCTATAAGAAGTTTATTCTATCTCTTCCAGTGTGACCAAGTAGTCTTGAATACTCATCGTTTAAAAATGAGTTAGTAGTAGAAATTTATTTAAGAATTAAACTTTACATAAAAAGTAATTATATCTTTTTATGTTCTTAGTCAATATCAGAAGTGAATTCGTCATCTTTATGTAATATAACATAAAACAAAAAAAATGTTATTCGTTTTCTTTTCCTACAGGGAAAATAATGACCATTTGTCCCATCACAAGTCTGTTGTTTTCTTGTTGTTAACTTTCTCCTGATCATGTTTTCTATCCCTCCCAATCAGAACACAACACTTATTTTATCATCCATATCCATGTTTTTCTACATGGAATCCTAGTATAGGTTATTTCGTGTGACCTTTGTACTTCTCTTTCTTTCTGTTAAAGTAATAGTTTTATTGACTCTTTTTCCGATGTGGGACTTTCCATTATATTCCCAAGCCCAATTTTAAAAATTTCGAGGACGCAATTTATTGAAGTAGTGAATAATGTAATACCTCAAGCTTCCACAGTATGCTTTTCTGTTAATAATGCATTAGCGTGTGTTATACGCAACTTCGAGTTCTAACACACACCACAACCAATCGAACTAGCCATTATGAATAGTAATACCCAAATTTTAAAATTTAATAAAGTTTATAATTTATAATAGACATAATTTTTGTATTTGGAATATACAAATTAACTTATGGTAAATTTTTGGTACTTTTCAGATAACTTTCATATTTTGATGAATAGTGAAAATTACTAAATTTTAATTGAAAACAAATTTTTTAATCGAATTAATTAATAGTGATAAATTATGAATTTGTGGGGTATTGAAGTATATTTAGAATATATTTTTACCATTTAGTAAAATATTGGTCATTGTACATAATATCACATTTAAACCGGACATAAACAAGTGTCAATCTTTTGATAGTTATTATTTCATAAAATCACGCTCTTTGTTTTGACAGTAGAAATTATTTTTAAATTAATTTCTTCCACTTCTGTGTTTTGAATTTAGAAAAATGGATTCCATATTTTTAATTATGAGGTCAAAATTTTGAAAATAGCTATCATTAATTTTTAGACATTTTGAATAATTATTTCGGTAAATATTTTATTTACCATATTTAAAGGGTAAATCCGGTAAATGAGGGTAATAAATAATAATATAATAAGACTAAATTGGCCTAAAACATGTCCTAACCCTATTGGTTGATACAAAGCAGACCATGGGAATCTTTGGGTCTATTTTGGGACCCTATGGATCCACTTTTAAGGGATAATGACACAAAATATTAATTAAGTTAAAGTAAATTCAAAAATGACATAAGCATTTATCTTTTAGAAAAACAATTTTTACAAAGAGTTATAAATGTTATATTTTAGACAATAAATATTCATTACAAAGTTAATGAGTTTTCCTATATAATGGTATTTTATTTATAATTTTTAGACATTGAATAATTAAATTTATTTATGACATAATAATGATGCAATATTTTCATTATTAATGATAGAATCAAATAATTTGTATTTTAAATGTTAAAATAAATATAATTTGGAAATTTTAATTCCATAAAATAATTTTATTAGTTAATATGAAAATTTAATATTTCTTAAATGAATTTTTCTCTATATAAAAATGTTTTTAAGACTTTAAAAAAATAAATATAAAAAATTGACAAAATTGACAAAAATGAGTTTTTAAAACAAATATTATATTATTAATTGATATTCTATTCCTAAGAATATAAAGATCGACCAAAGGACTTATATAATGATACTTGCATCATTAATGGTCCACTTGGGGCTATATTGGAAGTATATAGTTTGTTTATTAACCATATAATATAAAAATACAAAGTGATATGGTAAATGTCAAACTATTTAACAAAGAGTTAAATATAAATGACAAGTTTAATATAGTGACACAAACCAGTATAAAATATATTGGATGAAAGGATTTAGACCCATCCCTAGATTAGACATATAATAATCTACTTGGGATCCATTAGAAACAGAATATGAATTTATTATAAATTAATACTTCATATTTTTTCTAAAGAGCCTCTCCGCCCCCTTATAAAAGGACACCACTTATAACCAATTATTCATACCTTCAAAGCCTTTTGGATCGGACAACATCTGCCCAAATACCCTCTAAACGATCCTCACTTAATCATAGATGCCTTCTTTTAGTCATAAATCCAACCTAAGGATCCCTTTTGATCAAATCAAAATGAAGAACTTGAATAAAGAGGTAATGATTTCACCACCCTATTTCAAGTTCCTTTGTTCATCCCCTTCATTTTTCTTTGTTGATTCCATTATAAAATAATAACTACAGTATATTCTATATACTATGATTTTATTATAATTATTTTACAACCAAATTCATTATTCTATCCAACCTTTGAATTACATGTCACCATATGTGCATATGTACGGCTTACCGTCTCCACGTCGTGGTGTAATTGTTATGCAATATATTATTATTTGGATGGGTATGATAATGATGTGTATTTGATGTAAATAATAAATATAACATGATAAGGATTCTGTATATATGATATAACATCAAATTATATATTATTCTATTATCAAAAGAATGATATTTTCGCTCATGTGTACATACGGATTACCGTCTCCACGACATGATGAGAATTATTTCCAAGTTCACTATTCATCGATGATTATAAAAATATTTATTACTAATAAGTTTGTAATATATGACATAATAATTCTACTGGAGATATAATTATTTATATATATAATTATTTATTTACATACATATATCTTATTCACTTACTTCCGTTAAATATTATATGAAAACGGAAACAGCGTTTATGCGTACGTACGGACTACCGTCTCCATAAACAGTGTTTTCCATTTCATATATATATCTATAATACATATATATATTCTAAATATATAATATGTATAAATCATTTTTTATATTCTGGAAGTATTTAAATCATGTTCTATGTGATATAATCAAGAGTAACAAATTAAAACACGTACGATAAAGAATGCGATTATTTCCAAAAATATTAATATAACATGAAAATTATTATTAAATGGGTAGTATAAATTCATAAATGAATAATGTATGATATAATAAATATTAATATGGTTCTGTTATAATTTAATAACATACTATAGTATTCATATAAGAGGTTAAACATACCCTCGACTAAAAGATAGTGCAAGGTAAGGGGTTTTCATCTCACTCGTTATTCTTGTGAGATTCATGCCATATTGCCACTATTACCTTTTGTGTGTTGTATGTACTGCCCATAATTGCATTCTTTGTGTAATATACATTAATTTATGTGTATTTACATATTAATATGCAAGGTAAGGGGTTTTCCTCTCACTCTTTATTCTTGTGAGATTCATGCCATATTGCAACTATTACCTTTTGTGTGGTGTATGTACTGCCCATAATTGTATTCTTTATGTAATACACTTTTATTTATGGGTATTTAAAGATTCATTATATAATTATTCTTTCATGGGTTGTATATTTTGTATGTTACCAAATTGGTAAGGGTTTATTTCAAAATCTCTTCATCATCTGAGATTATTTATACATAATTATATATTGGGACCTCTTTATCATCCACATAAATGTTTCTTAAAAATGTATTTCAAATAGTTCTTACTATTTTCCAGACTATGGGTTAAAGTCATTTATAACCTTGTTTGACTTTTTTTAGATGTTTATAAGGTAATATTTCTGTCGTTTTCCAAAAATTGTCTTTTTTATCTTTTTCGACAAAATTAAAGTAGGCATGGGTTTTTTTAACTTATACGTTGGGTGTGGCTATTTTCTGCTGTTATAAAATATTTTAAACATCCCTTACAAGCTTTAAAGAATGTTTTCAATGTAAATGTTTTCTTTTATACATATGTAACTCATAAATTATTTCAAAAAAAGATATATTTCTCTCTAATTGTTTTGATTTCATCTATGACAACATCATTTTAAATATTTTAAAAATTTGTTCTTTTAAACCATTCTCATTAATGTACATGTTTGAAAATTGGTTTTAAGGATTTAGTTAAATGGACATGACTGTTTTAAAATGTTGATTACTTTAAAAATTTTCAATGTGGTATGGGACACTTTGATTCAAAAATGTCATTAAATATCTTCCTTTCTAAATTGTGTGACTTTTAAATGTTTTCATGAAAAGGGTTATTTCAATCAAATAGTTTTAAAAATCATTTCCATCTACATAAAATTATTTAATGGATTTTAAAGTTGTTTTTATGTTGATTTATTATGATACAAAACTTCCATATTGTATTGATTGTTTTGTGATATGTTTGACTGTGGATGTATTTTTTTATACCATTCATGGTTTTGGGTTAAAGTATTGAGATTTTGTATCCTAGCTCTTATACGAATGTTTATGTAATTTTTCAGAATTTTAATATGAGGAATGTATTGGATATAGTAAGTGATGTGTGGATCCCGCTATAGCTCCTCGATGCATTGGTAGGACTCATGAGACAACTAGACGTGGAATTGGCCAAGGCCCCTTACCAATTTGATATATTGTTTTGGCTGAGGCCTTAATCATTTTTAGACGTCATGGCCGAGGCCTTGAAAAAATGTTTCAGAATGTACGGCATTATACATTCCCTCATTATAGAAATAATATTGATGGTTCATGTGGTCATTCGACTAGTAGAATACCCATGATTATGTTTTATTTTGGCATTATTTACTCTGTTCATATTTATTCCATAAAAGTATTCATGTTTATTATTGGTAATGTCATGCAGTTTCAATTATTCGCAACGATTAATATTTATATCATTTTCCACAATATTACTTACCCTTACTGAGTGTTTGTTCTCACCCCTTAATTATGTTTTATTTTTCCAAGGATTCCAAGAAGTGTATTGTGATTGATATGCAGGGTTAAGCCAAGCGAATAATGGCATTCATAACGGATTATTTATGTTATTTTCTATGTTATAAAGATTAATGTAACATTCATGTATGTAATCTATTTTCTAAGACTGCTAAATCGATCGGTCCTTCAGGACTTGATTTCTTGTAATCATGCCAATGTATTAAAATAATGCACCGACTCTGGGTAACTGGGGTCGGGGCATTACACAAGATATATAAAAATGTATTGGGAAATGTTTAATATCATGATACGTCTTATATGGGATTATGGAGTAAACCTAATCTGATATACTAATTTTTCCACCGTGTGATATTGTATTTGTATTTGTCATTCACTCATGTTTTAGTTATGTTTCATGTTGCTACCAAATATACATGTTTTCCTGATAATATTATTTCATGGTCAATGAGTTCTTATTCCATATGATTCTAAATGTTACATTCCTTTTATTTATCATTATATTCCATCTATCTCATGCATTGTGTTTTATTCCCATTCTCGTTCCCTTAATGGGAATTTTATCTCATCCCTTCATATATATATTCCCCAGGTTTTCCTATAATGATATAAGAGTGAAATATAAGTTATGATATCATTATGGATGATTAATATATAATTTTATATTATATTTACATGTTTTATTTTTTATGTACCTAATATTCTAATGAAAATAGACATTATGATCCATAGTATTAATTAATAAAAAATTCTTCTTAAAATCAGGTTATAACATGTGTAAAAGGCAAGGGTAATTATGCCTTACCCATAATAAAGGAGAGTAATATATATAAAAATTTCATAGATAAGTATTTCAGGATTAAAAAACTCCATAAAAAGAGTGATAAAGTATTTCCACTCTAAGAGTCTAGGTTTCGTCTTTGTAACCATTGAACCATACCTTATCCTTACAATACCACTGGATTGATGTAAAATTTTATTAATTGAGTCAGGTGTTTTGAATAAATGAAAAACAAATCCAAAATTTTTAGTTTAATTTTGTCCTTTATAAGATGGTGTTTTCTTGCAATGAAACTATTGAGCATGATCCCTCTCATCATCCCAATTAGGCTTTACTATGGAAGCATAAATGAGAACATGTGCAGTTACCATTAATTGATCATTGAAAATATGCTAAAAAATCTCTAGGATACCTTGATAATATTCATGGAGTCATGATGTTACAAAAAATTACAAGTAAATATAGAAATCATCAAGGATACCCTAATCATCAAAAAAATCATGATTAATAAGGATATAAATTCAATAAGAATTAATTCCATATTTTCATATTTAGATGCATTCATATCAAATGAATTGAAAACAATATAATCAAATAAAAGTTTTACTCAATGATATTTTCGAAAATACCAATTTAGACTTAATGATTTATACAAAGAGAGTTGGATTGAACTGGCTAGCAACTACGTTTTATTTCCAAAAAAATCCTACAACATGTATACCATTACATCACGAACATTAAACATATATCAGATAATAATAATCTTCCTCCTCTAATAAAAATTCATCCTTCACCATCCAACATACCTAGTTACACTGATACCTAATATGATCTTTATATATCCTAAATGGAATTCCAGATCCCCCTGGGTTGGCAACTACAACATTAGATCATACAAGACCTCAAAGGAAATGGTTTTAAAAAAATAAAAAATATAAAAATGAAAAATAATCTACATTCTGTAGAAAAAAAAACCAGCATGAAAAATGTTTTACTGAAAAAACAATAATCACCCCAGTGTTAAAAAATATTAAAAAGTGAATACAAAAACATTGAGAAATAGTATCTCAATCTCATTTCAACAATGGAACTATATAAACAGCAGTAACCATAATTAGTCAAGAGTGAAAATGATAACGAATAAATATCATCTCCATATAGAAATATCAATTTCAATAGATCTATAATTTCAACACAAATAAATTCTTAAAGGTGAAGGTTGGGTGTGATTTATGATTCCAGATGGAGTCTCACAAAGTGTTTCATAATTCAACTTTATCAAAAAAATAAATTTATTTATTACATTTAAATTAAAAATTACTATAATTTCAATTACATATTTTAAATAAAAAAATTATTTCAAAAAAAGAGATCGAATATATTTCAAGAACATTCTTAAATGAAAATTTTATATAATATTTAATAAAAAACAGTTGTTGTGAATTAGAAAATTCAAAAAAAATCATGTATAATCATGTTTGGTTAGGAAAAACACCATGGTTATAATCTTTAAGTTATTATTTTTTTGGGTATAGGATCCTCAATCTCTCAATTATATATCATAAATCATGTATATTTTCACTAGTCCCTAAGAAATAATCCATTAGAATAATTATTCCACACCCTATCAAGTGGCCTATTATTGAAAATATTATTGAATATTTTTTAGTTTGTGTTCCCTTCTATAGTTAATTTATATGGATTAATTTTCTAAGCCTACTTATCATAATATACTAATAACTACCCATGAAAAAATATGCTTCAATAATCTAATAAATCAATCATGGTGTAATCAATTATGTTGAATCAATTCATCATTAACACTTCATATTCACACTTTAGTGATAATTAAGCCTTTTTTTGTTCAAAAAATTATGAATTTTTATAAAATTATATGTTTTAAAATAATATTTAATTTAGTTCAATTTTTAATGAATTACAATTATATAATTTCTCATTTCAAACCACACATTTTCTCAAAGACATCTAATATTTTTTATTTCCATCAAACATGAATTTTTTTCATTGTTTCTATTCCCTATTGAAATAAAACTTTAAATCATTAGGAATATAGGATTAATAAATAAATTAAAAATATTTAAATTAAATGAAGAATATTGAAGAATCTATTATATTGTAAAGCCTTATAAAACCTCATTCCATTTATTTTGAGATAAAAACAACACACACAATGGGACGTAGTAAAAAATAATGAAGGTTAAGGAGTTGAAGGAATAAAACATAGAATAAAAATCAATCCAATCAAGGATTAGATACATCCATAAAATGATTATTCCTTAATCCTTATGAAATATTTAAATGGTGATCAGAAGAAAACAAATGAGAGGATATCAAAATACCAAAATTATATAGAATGAAATCATTATTCATTAAATGTATTATTAGATGTTGTTGGGCGTGATATATTCCATCATGAGAGCCTCTAAGGACAAAATAATAATATTGTATTGTAGATATTGGCTATTATGTGATACATTGGTGGTATCAGGATTCTAAATTAAAATTTCATTCGATTAAAAACATGCACACTCCCATTTCTAGGTTAGGAAACACAATTTATAGTACTCATTCCCCCATTCTAGGATTTCCAATGGGGGCTCAATTTTTCTAAGTTTTTATTTTAATCATGCACCAACCATAAAAACCCCCATTATCCAATGGGTTCACTATCTGGATGACTGGCCACATGGTTCAAAATAACCATTATCCTCCTACCATTAAACCAATATATGTCATATGGTCAGTATGTCCATAATACATGGTTCTTCCTAACATTGAAAAAACCATTCATAAACCAAAAAATGTTTTTTAAAATTCATTAAAAACTCCAAATAAAAAAGACCCAAACTAAAAGAAATCAACAGAAGGGGTTCAATTTACCTGAAATTGATTAATAGGATTCCATAACTAGGTATAAATGACGTTACCCCTTTTTTTGTTGACATATTCTTACATTTAATGGGTAAAGGAAGTATGTTAAAGTCACAGAATGTGTAAAATTATGTGTGAAAAAATTTCTAGTGGTGAACAGAAATGTTGTAGGACAATTGATATCAATGATGTAGTTGTGTTATATAGAATTGATGTGGTCTCTTATTCTACTTGGGAATAAGTGATGTGACTAATCCATACCAATTGGTGGGTGGTACATACTCGATAGAAATATATTTAATACAATATTAGGTGAATCTTATAGTAGAATGGGTTGAAGAAGTTATTTTTTAAGTTTTTTTGGGGATGACTTACTAACTAGAGGGTACACGATGAGCACCATCATCCATATGGTTTTCTGCATCCACTACTAGTTCCCATGTAAAAGTAAGAGGTTATAAATATGGATATTTTCATGGGTATACATAGCATCCAAAAAATATATGATTCTATAAAGGATTCTATAAATTAGATAACTAAATGACATCTTTTCATATAGATATATGAGACACACATAGTAGATGAACTATTAATGTTGTATTGTTTGAGATATTATGAAATCATGGAATTACTGTAGGAAAATAATACAATGATTAAGTAAGTTTCATGAAATATTATTACAATGACATATGGAATCCCTAATGGACATGGATAATATTAGGTGCAATATAAAAACCCAAAACAGATTGATAGTGTTATTAGAGAAATCATATACGGAAGGATATAAACTGATCTTGATTGTTAGTATTCAGATGACTTTGTGATGATATCTTAGTCTCAGTTTTGTTGACATTAATAAATATTCTAGGATTAATGTATTAACATACGTTTTGTGGATAATTAAATGTGTCTATATAGTTCACCACATTATTTGAAAGATGTAGTTTAGGTTGTACCCATGTCCCCTAATTTTTTACAGGAGACCTCAAAGAGATTTTGGATGATTTATAAGAGTTTTATCACAACATAGAGATAAAATAATTTATATTGAAACCATTGGTGAATAAAATTGGAGTTTTTGTGGGTGATATGGTTATTCAATGAGTGACTCCCAATTAGGCCACTTTTGTCTGAAGATGAAGGGAAATATAATGTGTCATTGCGTTGGATACTTAAAGATCGCCATTTGGGCTAGGAAAGTGGTCCCTTATTGATAAAAATGTATTCATGGCATGTTTCTAGTGTCAAAACACTGGGGGAACAACCCCAATACTAAACATTTCATGATTGAAATAATGTTAAGATAGTGTTTGGGGTATCATATGATAGATTCCCCTATGTGAATAGTATACTAGCCCGAGAATGTAATTTTGGGGAAGATGAAACCCTATTAGTTATTGTACATTATAATTTATAGTTCGAGTATATTCTATCTTATATTGATGTTATTTTTATATATTATTAGAATTGACAGAGCATATCAATTGATGGATCTTATTATAGGTAAATAAGTGTTTTTTTGGATAATTTTAATTTCCTTATTTCATTTTCAGGTATGGAATATTTTTATTTTATTGAATATTAATTTATCTTTATTTTCTTGTTTATTATGATTTTTAATAGGATATTTTTTGGAGAATAAAAGTCCTACAGTAGGTGGATTATATTGTTCTAAAGAGTATAACCTTATTTTTGATGGAAAAATGAAATCATATAGTCAGTGGAACCCACCATCATGCCTATGGGGTTCCTACATGTAATCTATTTAAATGAGAACCCATTATCCAAATAATGGTGTTCCAATTTCATTATGGTGGATGAGGTTGGATGAATGGAATTCAATGAGTCATTCTAGCTTCTCTGTGTTCATGCTCACAGGTCCATTAAAAAAACCTCGTGATTTTTAATTTTACATGGCATGCCCCCACCTTAAAAAAAATAACTCATACAATTTAATTTTATTTATTTATTTCCACATTGTCCTCAATATATCACCCACCCATCTCCCATATTACCTTTATCCTCTAACCAATTCAATTGATTTTGAACAATCAGTGGAAGATCAATGAAGTGCAAGTCATTTATAGATTAATCATAGATCTCTCATCGACAGTGATCATTTAATGTAATAGTGGTGATAAAAATACATAAAAGAAAACCACTCTTGGTAGGTGATATGTTTTTCATGAATAATGATATTTCAATACCCAAGTCCCCCTTCTACATTTAAAAATTCATTCACAATATGTGCTTTGTTCATTAATAAATTTAGTGATTTTTTTCTTTTTTCCATAAATTTTTTCATAAATTATCCCATTTATATTTAAATTAAGAAAACATTGACATATGATTCCGTAATCATGTTGGTGTCAGTAATTATTTAATTTTACTTATGATAAACCATGGTTTTATTCTTCATGAAAATTAGGGTTGGAAAATCCTTACAAATTCGGGATCTCATATACACTTTTTGTCACCATATTAATCGTGTATTGGCATTGATTTTGTTCTTTATTGATGATAATATCACGTGGGTGAGTAATTTTTCATGATAACCATATACAGTAATTCATATATGGGAATTTATAGTGTATATTGTTACCATAATTGATGTTGATTCACATGTAGTTATATGACTTAACTATATCTATTTTGGTGTTGTGTTATTTTTATATATCAATCTCTTCCATGCTTTGTATTTAATTACCATTATATGTTTTTACCTATTACACTTGACCTGTAAACATTATTTAATGATTACTACATAGAGGAGGAGTGTGCATGACATGTGATGATGGAAATGGTGGACCCCCAATAAAGGGAATGATCAATATAACATTTTAGCTCAAATGAATTGGGATATCTTATGAATATTATAGATCAATTGAGAAAAATATTCCATCAATGTATGGATAATCATGATATTATTAATATACTCAGTATTCTAAGAGACACACAACAATATGAGCTTCTAGTTCTTGATCATTCTTAGAGACCTATCGTCATCTAGCTTTTTGGATCTCAATTAGGTATGAATGAGGATTTTTAGAAGCTTGTATTGTAAATTACCACTCAATACATGATTTTTTTTCATTATTTTTAATTTATCATATTCACGTAATATATATATATTTAATATCTAATCTATTTTCTAGGTATGAATTGATTGTTTCCTTTTGATTTTTATTAACCACAACATGTATGTGCATTACAGTGTGTGAGTGATGTTAACATGTATAGATATTAGTGTAAGATAAAGGGGCCCATGGAAGACTATTGAGATGAGGATCATGGAGATGGGAACTATAATGAGATTAAATATAGTGGATACCATAATTTATTTATTTTGTCAACATAATGAAATTTTATTCAGTTTTAAAATTCTATAATGGGATTAATATTTAAATATTTTTATGATTTATATTAATTATACATGTTTTTTACATGTTTAATATGACTTGTAAATTTTATTATATTTGGTTATATTGTTATTTTTAAAGTAAATAATAATAAGGTTATAGTATCCCAAATGATAGACTATGAACCCCTTTTAAAGTTAGCAACCTCTTTCATATTAGGGGGTGTGCATAAGATGATGTGACTCTATATATCAGATTTGATGGTTTGGATAGTGGTTTTACAAATGATTTATAAAATAGTTTCATAATTTATAGGCTTTTTAAAAATTATGTACTTAATTATTCAATTATATCAAAATTTATATAGGAGAACATGTTTTTGATGATTGAACCCAATTTCCATTATAATTCCATTTGAACATAATTTATAAGTATCATAATATCTTTAAAAAACATTTTCAACCACCCTTGGGAGGATATGATGAAAAATATTAGACATTGTTTATAGAGGACGTAATACATCCTTGAGTCAGATGACATCCAATGTCTTTGTATGGTTTTTAAGGAAAGAATAAAATAGTTGATTAATTCTTATTACAACATCCCGAAATAATAATAAAACTACAGATATCATAATATCCATAATTTAAGAGTCTTGTGTTTTATAAGATCATAACAAATTTGAAGGTTCAGTGGAAAATATAATATCTCATTTGGGATGTTCTCTATCTATTACAAACATAATGAAATATTGATCAGATGTTTAATATCAGATTTTAAGTAAAAATATAGAATTACATAGTAGGGAAGGTTTATGGTACAATCTTCATCAACTAATCATTTTTATAGTTTTTTAAAACATGATTAGAATTACTTATAATTCCATTTTTTCATTTACATTTTTTTTAATTATTATAACTAAATTTTACCTTAGTGAATTATTTTTGGTACCTAAAATTAAATGAGTAATATACAAAAATTAGAACCTAATAAATCTAAAAATTAAATACAATTTATAAATCAAAAGTAATATTTATATGGAATACTAATTTTATTCATGGTGCATGTATAAAAAAGGTACACATATTCGGAGAAAATTTTATATAAATCATAATTATTATGTATATGACAAAATAATCAATATTATTAAGTTAATTCAAACTAAAATTTGAAATATATTACCAATTATGTTTAATTAACATTAAATTAAGTCAACAAAAAACCGTGTGAAATTGTTTTAAATGAAACATTGAATTAATAATTTTTTTATGTTTACAAATCATTTCTTACAAAACAAGATCCCCAACAACATGGGAAAATCCCAAATGTTCTTCCTAACCTCCGTTTTTATAGATTTATTTCACTTACTCTATTTTTATCATTCTTCATGATATATTCCCATAGAATATATTTTTCAATGATGATTTTAATATAATGGAATATCCCGACATTCAAATATTTGATGTGGGTTTACTTCGTTTTAATACCATGAAACCTATCAATATTCTGATTCTCTTCCATTATGATGAAATCCACATGGTAATGTGATAATATAATATGTATCATCACTAGTGTCCACACATAGTCAAATGATATGAATGATGATATATTTATTCAAAAACAGATCTTACATCAAACAAAATCATTCATGTACATCATATCACATATTCATGAATATACTTTGTATATTTTCCAAAAAATATTGTCTATAAAATGATATTGATAATCTCTTAAGTACTAAATTATTTCATAATGAATTACTATGATGAGAGGAAACCATCATGTTATTCTAACATTTTCCCTAAATGCATCATTTTATGGTAAGATGCATAACTATATAAAGGTAGCCTTTGAATGTTGAAGATCATCACTCATGATAAATAGATAGTTGAGATCTAATTAATCGATGGACCATTATTCATTACGTAAAAATTAATATTTATGAACACTTTCATTAATATATTACAGCCCACCTCAATTTTCCATATTTTTATGGTATTTAATAATTAAATTTTTTTCCATGTGCTTGACAGATTTGAGTATCCCATGGTCCACTCAATGAACTGAACTACAAATAGTGAGATTTGTGGTTAATTCTACTATATCAATTCCCGCATTCATATGATCTCACTCAAATATTCACGTGGGAACTATATTCCCAAAATTATATCCCCCAAGAAATGTCATTCAATCCTTCCACCTTTCATGATACATCGGTGGGCTCTCTTTTTTGGTTGAGGTTCATACCAGAATAATTTATACTAAGCTAGCCCCTGTGGCTTCTGTGGTAGGATATATTTTTTCCATCCTACAGAATAATTTTCTATAAAGTTTTAAATAATTAATTTTTTCCCTTCTCAAACTATATAATATAAAATACTAAAAAAAATCACCTCTTCTGAAAATAATATTTATGAAAATTAATATGTTTTTTCTATTCCATTAATAAAAATGATTCTTGAAAATAAATTTTTTTGTGGTATTCATGATTAATCAGTTCTATAAATGTTGTAGAATTTTTTTACTCACTCATTGTGAAATTTAAACAGGAAATTGGGATTTTGGACAAGATTAAAAAACATCACTATGGAAATTAAAAATATTCTTCCTTTATGATTCATAATTAACATGTTCATTTATTTTAAAATAAACTCAAATAAATGTTAAAAATTTGTTGAAAAAAAATTATCCATATTGTAATTACGATTAAAAAACGTTTTCTCAAGAGAAATATAATTTAAATACTTAGGATGCCAATATTTATAAATTGAAAATTGGTGTTTAACGTTGAGTTATAATCTATAAAATACATGATTATATTCTAGGAAATGAATGAATAAAAATATAACACTTATGTAATAGTGTTTGTAACACCCCGAGCTTCCACGATATGCTTCTCATTCAATAATGCAATAACTTGCATTGTACGCAACTTCGAGTTCTAAAACACCGCGAATAATCAAAGTAGCTGTTATGAATAGTAATAACCACTTTTTAAAATTACAGAAATTTTATATTTCAAAATGGACTTCATTTTTGTATTCGTAATATCGAAATTATCCAAAGTTGAATTTTTTGTAATTTTCTGAGAACTTCGAATTTTTTTTATGAATAGTGAAAATTACTTAGAAACAACTTTTTTAATCAAAATAATTTATAGTGATAAATTATACAATTTAGTGGTTTTAAAGTATAATTAGAATATATTTTTACCATTTTATCCAATGGTGGTCATTAGAATTAATTTAACATTGAAATTGGACATAAACAATTTCCAATCTTTTGATATAAATTATTTCTTAAAAACACGCTATTGTTGTGACAGCGGGAATTAATTATAAAATTAATTAATGCAACTTATATGTTTGAAATTTTGTAAAATACACATCATTTTTGAATTCGGAAAATCAATTATAGCTTAGGGTGAAATTTTGGCATTGTTCTGAAAAACATCAATTTTTGATGAATAGTGAAACCACTAAGTGGTAGTTAAATAACTGATTTTTCGTTTAAATGAAATATTACCACTTCTGTGATTTGATTTTAAAAAATCCGACATACATGGTTGTCATTATGAAGTAAAATGTGGTTCAATGAGATTAAAATAATTTTTTGGTGAACAATAACTTTTAAGTTCTTAATCGCGATTAGAGGTAATTAGTGTAGTTTAAGGTAAAAATAATGTTTTAATAATATGAGATGAGCTTGACACTTGTCCTACTCCTATTGGATGAGTCATGGCCGACCAAGACAACCCATGGGTCAACTTGGGGACCCCATGGAGCCACTTTGGTTGGAAAATGACATTAATATATATTTATTTAATGTTAAAATTAAATTGACACAAACTTGAGTTGTTCTACTAAAACAGTTTTTAAGTGGGGTTACACAAGTCCAAATTTTAACTATAAATATTCATTAGAAATATACAAAGATTTCCTACATCATAGTACTTTTTTTATAATTTTTAGACATTAAATAAATTAAATTATTTATGAAATCATGATGATCCAGCGATGACCTCATTATTTAATGATTTAAATAAAATGGAAAGATAATGTAATATCTAAGACCTGCACATGTCCAAAACCTATTTGATGAATAGCTTGCGAACCCTTATCACCATAGCCTTGAATTATACAATTGTGGGACCTTTATAATCCGAAAAGCATTGTATAATAGAATAACATTTCTTTACTTTCCAAAAGTGCCCCTCCTCTCCACTTATAAAAGGCCCCCACCACTACAACCTCATTCACACTTTCAAGCCATTTGGCTCGGCTAAACTCTGCCCAAATACTCTCCCAACTTCCCCCTCTTACTCCTAGAAGCCTCACTTTGGGCAGAACTCTTCCCAAGGAAGCCTTTGGCTCAAATCAAAAAGAGTTACCCGATTTTGAGGTAATGTCTTCTCTAATGTTGTTTGGTTTTATTTTTCTTCTTCAACCCCCTAAACTATTTTTATTCATTTCTTTTGTAACAACACCATTATCCTCAATATACTAGAATGTTGTTATTAGACGGATTCGAGCTACACATACACACACCTACATCTAATGGTTAAAGAACATACGGTTTCTGTGGATGGCGAATTTCTGCCTCACTAAACGATGATTGTTCAACACTCATATAACACCTTCAAAGGTGGCAATTAAGATGTAACTATATTTATATATGATATATAATATGTTTATGTTTTACTTATGCTTCTGTATTTCTCATTTATGACATAATTTATGATTTCCATTATGTGGAAAACGCTATAATTTCATTTTAGGAAGTGCGGACTACCGCCCCCTCAAAGTGATTTGAATCGTTAATGCCATATGTGGGATGTATAAAGGATAATGTAAATGGTATTATACAATATATTATACTGGAATTATATTATAAATTTATATCATTATGATTTCATTCCATTAAATACAAAATAGAAATGAAATTAGCGTTCATGGGTACGTACGGCTTACCGTCTCCATGAACGGTGCATTTCATTTCTTACCTCTAAATGTTACGTAATAAATGAATGTATATACTGGATATATATGATATATATGACATCTAAATCATAAATATAATTCTGCAGATAATGGATATTCTACCACATAAACAACTTGTAATTATAAGAAGTTTATTGTTGACTCAAGTACCAAAGATCGACAAAACGACCGTTATTAACTTAAATAATTACATAATGTTCATAACAATGTAATAAGTGATATAAAAAGGATAATGATCTTAAAAATGGTTCTTAATAAGGCATATATTAACTCTAGTTTATTATTCAGGAGGTTAATGAATGGTTGAGTGAAGTCATACACGAGGCATAGGAATTTCTTAACCCAACTTCCATTCTTTGGGTTAATCTCCTACTTTCAAATTATGTCATGATATTATTATGTCCTATTTTGTATTTTTACATTCTTTATGTGTACCTATAGTGAATACACATAACAGATATATTTTATTTTAAAAATGATCTTTTAAGGACATCGTCTCAATCTCCCTTCATTGAGGCATATTTGGTTTTATACACAATTTTCTTTCATACGGTGTATAAACCCCTTTGACTTTTAAATTTATTCAAAAGGAATATTTTCTATACGAAGCGTTTTGCTAAACGACAAAAGGGAATGTTTTTCTTTCCGTACTTATGCGGCGACAACGACTTCTCTTCCGCCGTGACCATTATTTTAGTTTCAGCTTCCTCTACAAGCCATCATTTTTTTAATGAAAAATAAATACAATGTTCTAACTTTCTTTTATTTTGGTATTGAAAATGGTTTTGAAAGCGTTTTTATTATATCAATGTGTTGTATTGATATCTTGTGATTGAAATGTGGAAATGCACTACGGGAAAAATGATCAATTGTGACGGGTTATTTGCAACGAGAATAAATCCCGTCGCAAATAGTCCTGTTAAAAACTTATTTGCGACGGGGGTATTTACCCGTCGCAAATAAGTAGGCTTTTGCGACGGGATTGCTTTCCCCATCGCAAAAGAATTGGCGCGCGTTGCGCGCCAAATCGCGGGAAAACTATTTGGGACGGGGGAATATTTCCGTCGCAAATAACCGGCGGCGGTAAAAGGTATTTGCGATGGGAATATTCCCTCGTCGCAAATAGTATGTCGGCAGGTGGTTATTTGCGACGGGTCCCGTCGCAAATAACTATTTACCCGTTGACCGTAATAAATGTCGGCTAAGGTATTTGCGACGGGTCCCGTCGCAAATGGACCCGTCTCAAATAATCTAACCTATAAATACCCCCATCCGTTTTTTTCAAAACATTCTCAAATTCCATCTTCTTCTTCTCTCAAAGTTATATTTCTAAAGTTCAGTTTTTCTTCAGTTTAATTTTTTTCTCCGAAGCTGATATTAATGTTTTGAAGAACGATCAGAGTAGATCAATTTTCAAGGTATTTATGTTCAATTTAATTTAATATTTATTTTTAATTTTTTATTAGTTTCAATTATTCTTAATTAGTAGTAATTTAATTATGTTTATATTGATTTATTACTTAATAAATTTAAATTATTAGTATTGTTCATAGTTAATAGTAATTAGGAATAATTAGTAATAATTTTTAATAATTAAGAATAAATATTAATAATTAGTAATAAATACCAATAATTAGGGATAATAACATTATTACATTATTAGTCTATTTTATTATTAATATTAAAATAATATAATTTTTTATATATATACAGTTCTCTTTTCATCTGTGTGTTTGCTGTCTTCACATGTATTATTTGTATGTGGAGATAGAAAACGCACAGATGAAAGGAGAACTGTATATAAATTAGAAAATTATATTATTTTAATATTAATAATAAAATATACTAATAATGTTATTATTTGTAATTATTGGTAATTATTCCTAATTATTAGTAATTATTCATTTAATAATTAATAATTAGGAACAATTACCAATAATTACCAATAATTAGGAATAATTAGTAATAATTACCAATAATTAGTAATAATTACCAATAATTAGTAATAATTACCAATAATTAGTAATAATTACCAATAATTAGTAATAATTACCAATAATTAGTAATAATTACCAATAATTACCAACAATTAGTAATAATTAGTATTACTTTCCAATAATTAGTATTAATTACCAATAATTAGTATTAATTACCAATAATTAGTATTAATTACCAATAATTAGTAATAATTACCAATAATTACTAATAATTACCAATAATTACTAATAATTACCAATAATTAGTAATAATTACCAATAATTAGTAATAATTACCAATAATTAGTAATAATTACCAATAATTAGTAATAATTACCAATAATTAGGAATAATTACCGGTAAATAGTAATAAATAGTAATAATTAGTAATAACTAGTAATAATTAGTATTAATTAGGAATAATTACCAGTAATTAGTAATAATTAGTAATAATTAGTAACAATTACCAATAATTAGTAATAATTACCAGTAATTAGTAATAATTACCAGTAATTAGTAATAATTACCAGTAATTAGTAATAATTACAAGTAATTACCAATAATTAGTAATAATTAGTATTAATTACCAATAATTAGTATTAATTACCAATAATTAGTATTAATTACCAATAATTAGTATTAATTACCAATAATTAGTATTAATTACCAATAATTAGTATTAATTATCAATAATTGGTAATAATTACCAATAATTAGTAATAATTAGTAATAATTACCAATAATTATTAATAATTACCAATATTTAGGAATAATTAGTAATAATTACCAATAATTAGGAATAATTACCAATAATTAGTAATAATTACCAATAATTAGTAATAATTACCAGTAATTAGTAACAATTAGTATTAATTACCAATAATTAGTATTAATTACCAATAATTAGTATTAATTACCAATAATTAGTATTAATTACCAATAATTAGTATTAATTACCAATAATTAGTAATAATTACCAATAATTAGTAAAAATTACCAATAATTTGTAATAATTACCAATAATTAGTAATAATTACCAATAATTAGTAATAATTACGAATAATTAGGAATAATTACCAATAATTAGGAATAATTACCGGTAAATAGTAATAAATAGTAATAATTAGTAATAAATAGTAATAATTAGTAATAATTAGGAATAATTACCAGTAATTAGTAATAAATACCAGTAATTAGTAATAATTAGTAATAATTAGTAATAATTACCAATAATTAGTAATAATTACCAGTAATTAGTAATAATTACCATTAATTAGTGATAATTACCATTAATTAGTAATAATTACCAATAATTAGTAATAATTACCAGTAATTACCAATAATTAGTATTAATTAGTATTAATTACCAATAATTAGTATTAATTACCAATAATTAGTATTAATTACCAATAATTAGTATTAATTACCAATAATTAGTATTACTTACCAATAATTAGTATTAATTATCAATAATTAGTAATAATTACCAATAATTAGTAATAATTAGTAATAATTACAAATAATTATTAATAATTACCAATAATTTGGAATAATTAGTAATAATTACCAATAATTAGTAATAATTACCAATAATTAGGAATAATTACCAATAATTAGTAATAATTACCAGTAATTAGTAATAATTACTAATAGTTAGTAATAATTAGTAATAATTAGTAATAATTAGTAATAATTACAAATAATTTGTAATAATTACCAATAATTAGGCATAATTACCAATAATTAGTAATAATTAACAATAATTACCAATAATTAGTAATAATTAGTAATAATTAACAATAATTAGTAATAATTAGTATTAATTACCAATAATTAGTAATAATTACCAATAATTAGTAATAATTACCAATACTTAGTAATAATTACCAATAATTAACAATAATTAACAATAATTAGCAATAATTACCAATAATTAGTAATAATTACCAATAATTACCAATAATTATCAATAATTACCAATAATTAGTATTAATTACCAATAATTAGTAATAATTACCAATAATTAGTAATAATTACCAACAATTAGTAATAATTACCAATAATTAGTAATAATTACCAATAATTAGTAATAATTACCAATAATTAGTAATAATTAACTATAATTAGTAATAATTACCAATAATTAGTAATAATTACCAATAATTAGTATTAATTACCAATAATTAGTATTAACTACCAATAATTAGTAATAATTACCAATAATTAGTAATAATTACCAATAATTAGTAATAATTACCAATAATTAGTAATAATTAGTAATAATTACCAATAATTAGTAATAATTAGTAATAATTACCAATAATTAGTAATAATTAGTAATAATTACCAATAATTAGTATATTATTTGTATATTTTATTATTATTATTAAAATAATATAATTTTCTATATTATATACAATTCTCTTTTCATCTGTGTGTTTTCTGTCTCCACATGTAATATTCGCATTCTTTTTCAAAATTATCAACCTACTCGCCAATGGAGAGGTGAAAGTGAATGCAAATATTACATGGGGAGACAGAATGTTAAACACACAGATGAAAGGAGAATTGTATATAATATAAAAAATTATGTTATTTTAATATTAATAATAAAATATACTAATAATGTAATAATGTTATTATTATATAATTAATGTTTATGAAAAAATTATATTAGTAATAGTAAAATAATAAAAAATCAATATAATATTAAAATTATCAATATTTGTTACATGTTTTTCTTTATTCTCAATATATTCAATCTTTACTTGAGTGTTTTTTCTAACAAATTATTCAAAACCAGTAATGCTTTTATATTTTATAGAGAAATATGGAACAACGAGGTCGTCAACAATCATTATTAGGTGACCGCATATGGATAAATCAACGTAGAAATCCAAACGGTTCTGGTTTAAATCCAATATATGTTGAGGGTGTGGAGACTTTTTTATCATTTGCGGAATCAAATTCAGAAATTGTTTCAGAAGGAAAAATAAAATGCCCTTGCAGAAAATGTGCATTGAGAACGTTTGACACGTTTGATAAAGTGGGAGAACATATCTTGCGTTTTGGTTTTCAACCAGATTATGTTTTTTGGTTTCAACACGGTGAATGCAGTTCCAGAGCAGGTGATACCAACTTGATTCCGGATCCATCCCGGTTTCAAGATTTAGTACATGATGTTGCAGGTTCATCTGTTCAACATACAGAAACTCCGGCTGATATAGCTTCAAATCCTGAGTTGGCACCGTCTGAATTTTATGAGTTGTTGAAATCTGATGAGGATGCATTATATCCTGGCTGCAAGATGAGCAAATTAGAAGAAGTTGCAAAATTTATGGCTATCAAATCAGATAACAGAATGTCAAACACCTGTTTTGACCAGATATTTTCTTTTCTGAAAACACTGTTACCCGAAAGAAATGTTTTACCTGCAAATTACTATGAGAGTAAGAGGCTGGTTCGAAATTTGGGACTTACTTGTCAGAAGATTCATGCATGTTCAAATGACTGCATTTTATATTCTGGGGAAAATGATTCATTGGATAGTTGTCCTACATGTGGGCAACTGAGATATAAAGAAGGACAACACGGGAAGTCTGGTTTGATTCCTGTAAAACAGTTGAGATATTTTCCGCTTACATCCAGACTTCAGCGTTTATTCATGTATAAGAATACAGCGACAATGATGTCACGGCATAAAGAGAATATTTCAACCAATAAAAGCGTGAATCATCCAACCGATGGTGATTCATGGAAACATTTTGATAGAGTGCATCCATCCTTTGCTTTAGAAGCTAGAAATGTTAAACTGGGCCTTTCCACTGATGGTTTCTGTCCGTTTGGATCTTATGGTAGTCAATATTCATGTTGGCCTGTTTTTTTAACTCTGTACAATTTACCTCCATGGATGTTGATGAAGGAGCCATATATCTTTTTGACTTTACTAATTCCAGGACATCCGAAGAAAAATATTGATGTTTATTTGACGCCATTGATTGATGAATTAAATTTATTTTGGAGTACTGGTGTCAGTACATATGATGTTGCAACGAAACAGATTTTCATACTGAGAGTAGCATTGATGTGGAAAATAAGTGACTTCCCGGCTTATGGGATGTTATCTGGATGGAGTAAACATGGTCAGAAATCATGTCCTTACTGTATGGGAGAGAACAAAGCATTTATGCTCATTCATGGAAAGAAACCTTGTTATTTTGACTCTCATCGCAGATTTCTTCCAGCTGATCATCCTTTTCGCAGAAACAGATCTCATTTCAGAAAAGGAACAGTTGAAAGGGATGGACCTCAAAAAATTCTATCAGGTTCGGAGTTAAAATCAGTTGTATTTTCATTACATCCCATCACTTTTGGTCCCACAATAAATCAACAGAAAATTTCTGGTTTTGGGAAAGAACACTATTGGATTAAACGTAGCATATTTTGGGATTTGCCATATTGGTCTGATCTGTTGGTCCGAAACATGTTAGATGTCATGCATATTGAGAAGAACTGTTTTGATAATTTGTTTCATACAGTTTTGGATACGCCAGGAAAGAGAAAAGACAATTTAAATGCATGTTTAGATCCTGCCCAAATTTGTAGGCGTCCAGAATTGGAACTATTTGAGAATGTCATAACAGAAAGGTTACTGAAACCAAAAGCAGCTTATACACTGTCTAAAGAAAACCGTTTATTATTTTGTCAGTGGATTGTAGATTTGAGACTTCCAGATGGCTGTGCTTCTAATTTGGGTAGATGTGTAAAGAATGGTCATATTACTGGATTAAAAAGTCATGATTGTTATGTTATAATGGAGAGACTTCTACCCATTGGATTAAGAGGACTGTTGAATTCTGTGATTTGGGATTCCATAACAGACATGTCTCAATTTTTTCAGGAAATTTGTGCAGCTAATTTAGATTATGATGCTCTAGGAAAACTTGAAAAAGATGTTGTTGTAATTATATGTAAACTGGAAAAAATATTTCCGCCGTCTTTCATCGACTCAATGGAACATTTGATGTTACATTTTCCATATGAAGCCAAATGTGGAGGTCCGGTATAGTTTCGATGGATGTACCCATTTGAAAGATGCATGCAAAAATTGAAAAGAAAAGTACGTAACAAAGCATTTGTTGAAGGATCTATTGTAGAAGCTTATTTTCAAGAGGAAATATCTTTTTTCTGCTCCCATTATTTTGAATCTGAGTATCCTTCAAAACACAACCGAATGGGACGGAACGATAGGAATATTGATGAAATCGACAATAAATTATCTATTTTCAACTAGTCAGAGCTTGGTTTTGGTGGAGTTTATGAATGATGGCTTTTAGATGATGAACATCAGAGAGCTCATACGTATGTTCTGCTCAATTGTGAAGAGATGACATCAGTTGTACTATAAGTGTTTATATCACATATTCTTTCATTTATGTTACAGTAAATAACTTTGGTTTTTATATGTTGTATGATAATCATATCAAGAAACAAATTCCACAAATTACAGCAGCTGCTCTCGAAGAACGTCGACTAAAAAATTTCTCTCAGTGGTTTCAAAAACTGGTAACATAAATTCTTTATCTTTTAGCAACTCATTCAATGTATAGTTTACTATATTGATAATTATTTCAAAAAAATTCAGGTGTCTCGACATGCTGATAAAATTGACAAACAGCTGTGTGTATTGAGTAACCCACCTTCCAAACATGATAAAACATATAATGCATATGTGGTGAATGGATTTCGATTCCACACACATGCATATGGGGAATCGAGAAAAACAATGAACAGTGGAGTTAGCTAGAGAGGATCTCATCATCGAGAAAATGAAGTTGACTTTTATGGCATACTTGATGAAATCATTGAACTCTATTATCTTAGACAACATTACATAACCATGTTCAAATGTCGGTGGTTGGATACAGAGATAGGTGTGTGTGTTCATCCGACTCATGGAATCATCGATATTAAATGTAAAAGTGTTCTCACAGTAAATGAACCATTCTTATTGGCTCAACAGGCATATCAAGTTTATTATGCAAAGTACTGTGCAACATCAAGAGACTTGACTGATTGGTGGAGTATAATAAAAATGAAAATTCGAGACAATCAGTTTAGTCAAAGTGAATGTGCTTTCACTGATGTTCAAAGAATTGAAGTTTTTCAAGAGAGTACTCAAAATCAATCTTTTTTACAAAGAGACATGAGTATCGATGACAACACCCCACATTTAAGAGTCGGTGATGACGATGATGTTAATGATGTCACATATGAATTTGAAATGGTAAGAGATGAAGCAACTGTAACTCGAATGGATATCGATGATGTTGAGGAGGAATATGAAGATGACATTGACATATATGAAGATGATGATGAAGATGAACACTAATATCATTCCATGGTATTTATATACAATCATAATATGTATATATGTATATATGTATATATAATAGTAATTATCAATTATTTTCTAACATTAACATTTTCTGTTTCAGATGGACGAGGCCACATTTCGTGAGTTGGCGGATGCTGACCTGACTTTCGATGCGGATGCGTTGTTGACAGATGACCCTCAGCCTGCAGGCGCTCTAGGGAGTACGCGGAGGGGGCGCGGTCTTGCACGATTGATGATTCCTGACCCCATCCCCGAGCGACGTCCACGTCTTGGGTTTGATCCACGCACACGGAGGTGTGATAACCTGTGTGATAACCTGTGGATTTGACTAAGATTTCCTTAATCTATTCACATAATAAATGTTTATTATTTTTTCATTTTTCCGCATATAGCAGTCGGACAGGGCAGCGCTATTTTGCGTAACTATTTCTCTCAGCCGTGGACCATATGGGAGCAGATTCCCATTGATGTGCAGCAGGCCATGTTCGGCCATTGGTTGGTACGTACGTAAATAAATAATTTTTATTTTGCAAATTATCTCATTTTTAACTTGATATTTTGATTTATTTGTAGGGTTTATGGTATCCAATCGAGGATACCATGCGTGATGCCATCCACGAGGCATGGGAGGTGGCCATGCGTGATCGCCTTCGTCAGTTTTTTCACAATTTAAGAAAAGCTGCGATGAAGAATGCAGGAGTGTCAGATTTTGAGGAGTCATGTAGAGCACACCGACGAGAGTATATTTCATCCCATGTATGGTATGGATTATGTGCGCACTGGTTGAGTGGTGCCTTTCAGAGGAGATCATCAGTGGGGAGGCATAATCGGGGGAGACAAGAGGTGACTCATCGAGCTGGGAGTCGTTCTTTCAGTACTCATAGACAGAATCTGGTACGTACATTATTTATAAATATTTTATATAACTATAAATATTAACAGTTTATTTTTTATTCTTATAGGCTGTCGAGCACCCTGATATTACAGAGTACGACGTATATCGGAGGATGTATAGTGATCCTGCTACTGGGGAGCTCAGAGGTGATCGTCAGCATCACATCGTGGTCAGTATTATTTGTTTTCATGTTTAAAAATTAACTGCATATAATATATTCACAATTTTAATTTTAAATTGCAACTATATGAGTCATATGAGGCCGCAGCGTCACAGGCCCGGCCTGAGAGTCAGGCCGAGTCATCAGATCAGACCACTGCCCGTCAGTTTGATGAGGCGGCATGGATGCAGGCCACCCAGTATGCCTTCGAGAAGGGCCGGGAAGTTTGTATCGGCTCTCGACTGACTCCCGGAGATTATTATGGCAGTGTTGTGATGTCGGCGTCCAGCTCGAGAGGAGCTTGTGCATCTTCTTCTACTACACAGTATGAGGATCAGTTGCGATCTCAGACTGCACAGATAGAGAGTCTCCGACAGGAGCAGGAGTAGATGCGTCAGCAGCACGAGGAGGAGCGTCGACGCCAGCAGCAGTTGTACGAGGAGCAGACGAGTCGGTGGCAGCAGCAGCATCAGGAGCATATGGAGTACATGCGCCGACTCACTCATGCTTTAGGGATGGAGTTTCCTCCACCACCATCTGCAGATCCCCCACCCCCCCCCCCCTCCCCCCTCCTTTATATTAGAGTTTGTATTTATGTTATAAAATTTGGGAAATCAAAATTTTTTTTTTCTATTCTTAGTTTTTGTCTCATTAAAAAATATTAATAATATTATATTTTTAAATAACAATATTAATATGAATAATAAAATTATTAATATTTTATAATATTAAAATATATATATATATTAAAATTTTATAATATTATAATTTAATTATATTTTTTGTAATACTTGAATTATTTTAATATTTGAATGTAAAATAATTCTATTATTTTTATATTAATTAAAATAACTTATTAATATTTTTTTATTTATGAATTATAATTCTAATATTATTATATTAATTAAATCATTTATTAATATTCTATTATTTTTTATTTTTGAATTATAATTCTATTATTATTATATTAATTAAAATAATTAATTATTTTTATTTGTGAATTATAATTCTATTATTATATTAATTAAAATAATTTATTAATAATTTAATTTTTTTATTTTTTTATAGTATTTGCGTCGGGATATTGTGCCCGTCGCAAATACTAGTATTATTAATAGTTTTTATTTTCTTTAAAAAAATAGTTTTTACGACGGGATACTATGCCCGTCGCAAATACTAGTATAATTAATAGTTTTTTATTCTTTTTAAAAAATAGTTTTTGCGACGGCACCGTCACAAAAACTATTTTAAAAGTTTTTTACAAAAATACGGAATACTATTTGCGATGGGGAGAATGACCGTCGCAAAAAAAGGCTTTAGCGATGGGCCCGTCGCAAATAAGTGTTGTTGCGACGCCGTTTTCAGCAACGGGCTATTTGCGAGGGGACCCCGTCGCAAAAAGCCATTTGCGACGGGATCCCGTCGCAAATGCCCCGTCGCAAATACCTGTTTTTCTAGTAGTGATGTTATGTTTCCTTTATGCATGTTTTATGTGATACAATTATGTTATGGTTTATGATATGTTTAAACCTATTCATATGAGGAATGCATTGGACATAATAAGTGACGGGTGGAGCCCGCTATAGCTCCTCGATGCATCGGTAGGTCTCATGAGACAACTAGACGTGGAATTGGCCGAGGCCTTTTCCCAATTTGATTAATGGTTTTGGCCGAGGCCTTAATCATTTTAGACGTCTTGGCCGAGGCCTTGACAAAATGTTTCAGAATGTCTGGCATTATACATTCTCTCATTATGAAAGTGGTTATTGATATTGAATGTGATTACTCGACTAGTAGAATATTCATGTGAGTAAGTAAATGGCATTATTTAATTTTATTTTTGCCATATTATGCTGAAGTTCAATTTTAAAAAGGATTTTGTTTTAGTTATATATTTCCTTAAATGTTAATGTTTATTTATGAATGCTTCCTCAAAATTGTTATCCTTACTGAGCATCTGAGCTCACCCCTTTCAATGTTTTAATATTTTCCAGGATGTGAAGAAGTATTTTATGAATGACCTGCAGGGATAGTCAGAAGAGGATATGAGTGTGGACTATGAAGAATTTGTTATTAGTTTTTCACTTTATGATGTAATGTAAGATTTATGAATGTATCTAGTGTTTCCAAGGCTACTAAACTAATCGGTCTTTCGAGACATGATCTTTTGTGATAATTCCAATGTTACGAAGTAATGCACCGACTCTGGGTAGCTGGGGTCGGGGCGTTACAGTTGGTATCAGAGGCAGTTTAGTACTATCCTTGAAATCTAGATTTAGATAAACTCTGATTAGAGCACATAGCCCGAAGATAGACTTTGAGGATTAGTATAGAAGAACTTCCTAGAATTTTGGTATTGTAGATATGTTGTGAGTTTTCCGAGCAATACATCCCTGTCTGGATACGAGCAGGTAGAGGCGGCTCTGGAACAGATGTACCTAGGGGTAAAACCCAAAAAAACTGCTTTGAGCTAGACTCGAATGGGAACTGGTGCACGACAACGGGCCTTTCTGCACTCTTGGTTACGACACTCCCGGGGGATATGCTTAGGATAATTCTCATTTTCTTTACAAACCACTATGAACGGTTATGAGTATATACTTCCTCAAAGAAAACCTTTTTATGATTATGGATTATATCCATGAATAGTTCAATTTATGTTAAGAATTTTATAAGTATAGAATTAAGTATTTTAATTCATAAACAAATCTAGTTTATGCCATTGTTTAGAAATGGCGCCTAGTGGAAGGAATGGAAACCGTATCAATGCACGCACTCCGTTTAGGGATTTCCCTCCTGCTCAAGATAATTATTGTGGATCTGGAGATACAACAGGTGCTGATCAACTTATTACCATACTGGGACAACTCACTCAGGTTATGAATAATAACCTTACTCGTATGGAGCACCCTGATCCGCAATGTGGAGGATCAATGTTAGACCGCTTCATGAGGCAACAACCACCAACATTTAATGGGTGAACAAATCCGTTAGTAGCTGAGCAATGGATAAACTCCTTAGAAAAAATATTCCATGCCTTGGGGAGTAGCGAAAGGGAGAAGGTTGTCATGGCAGTTTACCGCCTCACTGGAGATGCCAATCAGTGGTGGTCACTGATTCAAAACACAAAGGAAGATGATGATGTATCAAATATGGAATGGAGGGAGTTCAAAGAACTTTTCTTAGAAAAATACTTTCCTCGTGACCATCAAGCAGATATGGAAAGGCAATTTCTGAGTCTGAGGCAGAAGGAGGATGAGAATGTCGCAAAGTATGAGGCTAACTTTACAAAGTTAGCGAGGAATTCTGCCGATTATATACGTAACACAAGGAGTAAGATTGATCGTTTCTTTGATGGGTTAAAACCATTTCTCCGTCGAGCATTAGTATCACAATCCTTCTCATCATACGAAGATATTGTCTCGTGTGCTATCAAGACAGAAAAGGAATTCTCTAAGTCTTATGACAAAAAAGTAAAGCAAGAGAAGAAGATAATGGTGGAACAAGAGACAGATAAAGGGAAAAAGGGAAAGAAGGATTTTCCATTATGTGATAATGGTGGGAAGAATTACCCTGGTACTTGCCTAAAAGGAATGGGAGTTTGTTATAAATGTGGAGAAAAGGGTCACCAGGCTCGTGATTGCAATGAAAGAATGAGGCTATCAAAGTTGAATGCTATAATTGTAGAGAAATGGGTCATTATGCAAATGAATGTCCTAAGAGTCAGGGAAAGTTTCCTCAGAAAAGGCCAAGGGATCGAGGACAATCTTATGTTGTTACTATAGTTGAAGCAGAATAACTAATGTATTGGTGCTTTTGGACTCATGGATTATATTCTGGTTATTAGAATAATGTGATATATATATATACGGATTGTACTACAGTACTTGTTGATTTCAGTAAGGTTTTATATGATGAAGGTAATTATATTTTTAGTATGTGACAATATGAGAAACTTTACTTTGTTTGGGGAATCTGATAAATTGATTTTGGAATTAAGAGACCTTTTAGAGAAAGTCCGGACAGAGGTATTTTGGATAACTATAATGGTTGGAGTGGATTAAGTTGATCTTTGGATAGTATTGTTTAAGGTTAAAAAATTTATGAAGATTATTTTTGGAATATTATGATACTATAGTTTCAGGAAAAGGACAACCTGCAGGGTGGGGCATAACCCGTCGCGTCGGACAAAGCTGCAGGAATCGAACCCACAATCATAGTGCGACAAGACTTTATATCCTACCACTAGCCTACAGGAAGTCCCTGGTTATTACAAAATAATTTTACTAATCTAAATGGTATGTGTTGACATTTGGAACCTTATACAATTAGGATAAGTATAATATTTTTTAGTTCTATTATCTTTTTGAGTGAAAGATGAGTTGAAGGTTGAAACTCTAATTGTCAAGCATAAATATATATACCTATCTCTTATTAAATTAATACATTAATTCTTAAACTTTAGTAAAAGGATATTAAAACAAAAAAATGTGTTATCCTAATACCTTATGTCTTGTTGAACTGATGATATTTTAAATCAACATAGATTGAAGGCTTTGAGGCCATCAATTTGATAGTTGATTGTCATTGATGACCTCAATCACTCCCTACAAATATTTACATTTTTCCTCCAATTATATGTCTCTAATTTCCCCCAATTTTCTCCTAATCGAGATCATAATTGGGTGGTGACTTTTTCATTTCCCTTTCCCTCTTATTAAGACTAAATTTTATTAATCTTATTTCCTATGTGGGTTTTACTCAAAGGTATTTTCTCTTTTCAACCTTTTATTTTCTATGAAAATTTTCAAATTGTGAGGACGCAATTTATTGAAGGAGGGGAGAATGTAACACCCTGAGCTTCCACGATACACTTCTCATTCAATAATGCAATAACTTGCATTGTACGCAACTTCGAGTTCTAAAACACCGCGACTAATCAAAGTAGCCGTTATGAATAGTAATAACAACTTTTTAAAATTATAGAAATTTTATATTTCAAAATGGACTTCATTTTTGTATTCGTAATATCGAAATTATCCAAATTTGAATTTTTTGTAATTTTCTGAGAACTTCCAATTTTTTTATGAATAGTGAAAATTACTTAGAAACAAATTTTTTAATAAAAATAATTTATAGTGATAAATTATACAATTTAGTGGTTTTAAAGTATAATTAGAATATATTTTTACCATTTTATCCAATGGTGGTCATTAGAATTAATTTAACATTGAAATTGGACATAAACAATTGCCAATCTTTTGATATAAATTGTTTCTTAAAAACACGCTATTGTTGTGAAAGCAGGAATTAATTATAAAATTAATTAATGAAACTTATATTTTTGGAATTTTGTAAAATAGAAATCATTTTAGAATTCGGAATATCAATTATAGCTTAGGGTGAAATTTTGGCATTGTTCTGAAAAACTTCAATTTTTGATGAATAGTGAAACCACTAAGTGGTAGTTAAATAACTGATTTTTCGTTTAAATGAAATATTACCACTTCTGTGATTTGATTTGAAAAAATCCGACATACATGGTTTTCATTAAGAAGTAAAATGTGGTTCAATGAGACTAAAATAATTTTTTGGTGAATAGTAACTTTTAAATTCTTAATCGCGATTAGAGGTAATTATTGTAGTTTAAGGTAAAAATAATGTTTTAATAATATGATATGAGCTTGAAACTTGTCCTACTCTTATTGGATGAGTCATGGACGACCAAGACAACCCATGGGTCAACTTGGGGTCCCCATGGAGCCACTTTGGTTGGAAAATGACATTAATATATATTTATTTAATGTTAAAATTAAATTGACACAAACTTGAGTTGTTCTACTAAAACAGTTTTTAAATAGGGTTACACAAGTGAAAATTTTGACTATAAATATTCATTAGAAATATAAAAATATTTCCTACATCATAGTACTTTTTTTATAATTTTTAGACATTAAATAAATTAAATTATTTATGACATCATGATGATGCAGCGATGACCTCATTATTTAACGATTTAAATAAAATGGAAAGATAATGTAATATCTAAGACCTAAACATGTCCAAAACCTATTGGATGAGGACATGTCGAACCCTTATCACCTTATCCTTGAATTATACAAGTGTGAAACCTTTATAATCCGAAACGCATTGTATAATAGAATAACATTTCTTTACTTTCCAAAAGTGCCCCTCCTCTCCACTTATAAAAGGCCCCCACCACTACCACCTCATTCACACTTTCAAACCATTTGGCTCGGCCAAACTCTGCCCAAATACTCTCCCAAATTCCCCCTCTTACTTCTAGAAGCCTCACTTTGGGCAGAACTCTTCCAAAGGAAGCCTTTGGCTCAAATCAAAAAGAGTTACCCGATTTTGAGGTAATGTCTTCTCTAATGTTGTTTTGTTTTATATTTCTTCTCCAACCCCCTAAACTCTTTTTATTCATTTATTTTGTAACAAAACCAGTATCCTCAATATACTAGTATGTTTTTATAAGAAGTATTCGAGCTACACTTACACACACCTACATCTAATGGTTAAAGAACATACAGTTTCTGTGGATGGCGAATTTCTGCCTCACGAAACGATGATTGTTCAACACTCATATAACACCTTCAAAGGTGGCCATTAAGATGTAACTATATTTATATATGATATATAATATGTTTATGTTTTACTTATGATTCTGTATTTCTCATTTATGGCATACTTTATGGTTTCCATTATGGGTAAAACGCGATAATTTCATTTTAGGAAGTGCGGACTACAGCCCCCTCAATGTGATTTGAATTGTTAATGCCATATGTGGGATGTATAAAGGATGGAGTAAATGGTATTATAAACTATATTATACTGAAATTATATTATAAATTTATATCACTATGATTTCATTCCATTAAATACAAAATAGAAATGAAATTAGCGTTCATGCGTACGTACGGTTTACCGTCTCCATGAACGGTGCATTTCATTTCTTACCTCTAAATGTTACGTAATAAATGAATGTATATACTGGATATATATGATATATATGAAATCTAAATAATGAATATAATTCTGGAGTTAATGGATATTCTACCACATAAACAACTTGTAATTATAAAAAGTTTATTGTTGACTCAAGTACCAAAGATCGACAAAACAACCGTTATTAACTTAAATAATTACATAATGTTCAAAACATTGTAATAAGTGATATAAAAAGGATAATTAAATAAAAAATGGTTCTTAATAAGGTATATATTAAGTCTAGTTTATTATTCAGGAGGTTAAAGAACAGTTGAGTCAAGTCAGACACGAGGTAAGGGAATTTCTTAACCCAACTTCCATTCTTTGGGTTAATCTCCTACTTTCAAATTATGTCATGATATTATTATGTCCTATTTTGTATTTTTACGTTCTTCATGTGTACCTATAGTTAATACACATAATAGATATGTTTTATTTTAAAAATGATCTTTTAAGGACTTCGTCTCAATCTTCCTTCATTGAGGCATATTTGGTTTTATACACAATTTTCTTTTATACGGTGTATAAACCCCTTTGACTTTTACGTTTATTCAAAAGGAATCTTTTTTATACGAATCATTTTGCTAAACGAGAAAAGGGAATGTTTTTCTTTCCGTACTTATGCGGAGACAACGACTTCTCCGCCTCCGTGACCATTATTTGTGTTTCGGCTTCCTCTACAAGCCATCATTTTTTTAATGAAAAATAAATACAAAGTGTTAACTTTCTTTTATTTTGGTATTGAAAATGGTTTTGAAAGCGTTTTTATTATTACAATGTGTTGTATTGATATCTTGTGATTGAAATGTGGAAATCTTATGTTTCCTTTATGAATGTTTTATGTGATACGATTATGTTATGGTTTATGATATGTTTAAACCTATTCATATGAGGAATGTATTGGACTTAATAAGTGATGGGTGGAGCCTGCTATAGCTCCTCGATGCATCGATAGGTCTCATGAGACAACTAGACATGGAATTGGCCGAGGCCCTTTCCCAATTTGATTTATGGTTTTGGCCAAGGCCTTAATAATTTTAGACGTCTTGGCCGAGGCCTCAACAAAATGATTCAGAATGTATGGCATTATACATTCCCTCATTATGAAAGTGGTTATTGATATTTCATGTGATTATTCGACTATTAGTATATCCATGTGAGTAAGAAAATGGAATTACTTAATTTTATTTTTTCCATATTATGCTGATGTTCAAGTTTAAAAAGGCTTTTGTTTTAGTTATACATTGCCTTAAATGTTAATGATTATTTATGAAAGCTTCCGCAATATTGTTATCCTTTCTGAGCATCTGAGCTCCCCCCTTTCAATGTTTTAATATTTTCCAGGATGTGAAGATGTATTTTATGAATGACCTGTAGGGATAGTCAGAAGAGGATATGAGTGTGGACTATGAAGACTTTGTTATTAGTTTTTCACTTTAGGATGTAATGTAAGATTTATGAATGTATCTGGTGTTTCCAAGGCTACTAAACTAATCGGTCTTTCGAGACTTGATCTTTTGTGATCATGCCAATGTTTCGAAGTAATGCACCGACTTAGGGTAGCTGGGGTCGGGGCGTTACAGTGTTTATTTAACGGTTTTTTAATGAAGGAACCCCCTTAATAATTTAGATAAAACCATAATTGAATAATATGGTTTCTTCATAGAATACTCACCTTTTTAAGGTGCTATTCATTATTAAATATAAATTTATAGGGGTGATAAATTACATGAGATATGGAATAAAATGATTCCTAAAATATAGATAATATAAGAGTAAAAATTATTATGGAAACTAAAAATATGTTTTACTAAACCAATTAAAAGGATTGTTCACATGGAATTTATGAAATGAATACATATAAAATTATATATGTTTTTCTTGTGAATAAGATTTCTTAAAAGGGAGGAAAAGAAAGAGAACATATAACTACTAGGTAGAAATTTTGGTAAAAATCATCAAATAAGACTTATAGAAGATTCTAAAAAACACATAAATGGGTTATATATATATTAATATTCATAATTTCTAAACAATTATAATACATGATATTATACATCTAGTGGTGTTTTTAGACATCATAGAAAAAAAATTGTATAAATAAATATTAGTTTCAAAGAAGGTGAGTTTGAGATTAAATTGATATTCCCTTAGTATAAAAACATTAAAGTTATATAATAATACATTTTCTCACATACACGAATAGATGGAAGATTTTTTCTTAGTATAAGTAGAAAATAATTAAGAATTTTTCGTGGATGATATTACATATCACTCTATGATATCCTCCATTGGATACCACATAATGTCACTATTTAATGAAAGTTATTAGTAATAAAAAATTAAATTGTGTTATTATATGTGTTTGGAGAGAATAAGTAATCTTTTGGGTCATCTATAAGGATTTTTGGATGTTTAGAGAGGTAGAGGAGTTGTGGTTCCTTTAATAAGTGAAGAGAAAAGAATTTTAGAATATATAAATATTCGTTAAATAGTGATATCATATTTCATATGGATTTTGATGAAAATGAAGAAAATAATATTGTATCATAAATTTTATTATTTTTAAATTCTAATCACACATTTTTAATAGGTTATAATAATTTTCTAATTCATTTTTCACATAATGTTTTTAATTTTATCATTTTTTGTTTTTCTGACGTAATGAATTTTTACATTTTATATATATTTTAAATACCTTTAATAATATTATCAAATTCATACAATTTTTTTATACTTATTAAAATTATTCATTAATAGTAATCAACCAAATTTTTTATTTTTATGGAATTAAATTTTAATATCACTACACGTATCATGAAAACCCCATTTTTTGAAAATAAATACTTATTAAGCATGTGATTTATGTTTGGGAAGAAATTCTAAATATTATTTAATATATTGAAATTAATATTTTTTATTATTTAAATATATTTTATTATTTTATAAATATGTTTTAAGCCTAATTCCATATGTTGTTATTTTATAAAAAGGGACAGTTAATTCTTATGTTAAAATGTTCTATAATTTATCTAAAATGTAAATAGTGGGTTTTAAATAGAGATTTTTTAAACAATTAAAAAAATTATAATATAAATATTTTTAATTAATAATGATTTCAAAATAATTCATGGATATTTCATATAATATATTCCATAATGTTATAACATTAGTAAAATCAGTAATTCACAATAATAACGAAACAATTATTTATTTATGAAAAAATAATAAAATAAATTGGAAGTTTAATTTGACATTTTCAAACAAAAAAAATGATTTCATTTATATTTTAATTATATTCGAAAATTTTAAATTTTATATTTTAAATGAAAATAAAATATATAATGTAAAAATATTTTAATTAAAAATTGATATTTTTAAACTTCAAGTATTATTAATATTATATAATATCAATTTCAAATGTAAATGTCATAAAAGTATTTATTAATATTTAAAAATTTAACTGTGTCAAATTTAATGTATAAGGATAAATTATACAATACATAATTAAAGGGTTCTTTGAAAAAATAAATAATTATTTTAAAAAATATTCTACATAAAAAATCCATTACAAATAATTCAATTTATTTTGAAATTAAATTTTGAAACACCATTGATATTAAAATATTTATTTAAATATTATATACATATAATATGATTATTTAATATTAAACATATTATTATTATCATTTTGGAATAATGAAATATATATATATACTTTAAATCATATTTTTATTTCAATTTGATATATATTATTTTAAATATACTTTTAGAAGAATGTGAAATTTGTTAACCTATTAGATAGTGTGATTAATAAATGTAATTCTAATAACATTACTTTTAATGACTATATTTATAAAACCATAATTATGATATCAATATTTTATTAATATATATAGACTTACTAAGTAATTATATCATTAAACTCTCACTTTTAAAGTAACAGTTCTAATTTAATATTCATTATTTATCATAATTATTTATCTTTTCATGGTTCTCATCACCATTATATGTTTCTATGGCTATTTAGGATCCTCGTGTTTTAATGTGTCCCATGATGTTACCGTTTTCTGTGAATTTTTTATTTTTTAACAACAAAACCACATTGATTTACATACATATAATGAATTTACTTCATCAATGTAGACTAAAAATCGCTGGTTTACTATAAGTGGTCATATGATATGTTTTTGTAATTTTATAGTTATAAAAGAAAAAAAGTGTATTTATTATGGATCATATATTTTAGTGTATATTATTCTAACAATGTTTCCGTTCATATAAAATTATTGAGAAATGTTACATAAAATTATTTCTATAAATAATAATAATAATAATTAGTATAATAAATATTATTATGATCTCTAGTACCTTGGGTGATATTGGTTTCTTGAAAAAAATCAAAACTAATTGATGGGTTTTCATGTTTTGATTTCCCCTCTTCTATCAAACTGAATCAAGGATCTATAACTTTTATGTTCATAATATGAGTCAAAGACATATCAATACATCAAAACAAATACCCTCATATGCTTTTCTAAATATGTTAACTAATTTAGAATAATAATATTTAATAAATATTTTTTCCCATATTATTTCCTTCTCATTAGTCAAAAATATTGAATTTAGTGTTGGGGTTGATTTTGATTGTCCTGAAATTAATATAGTTTATTTGGATATATAATGTGCCCTCTATAATTATTTATGTGCACAAGGATGATTAAGAAAAAATTGGAAAACCAAGTAGAGGCCTTAGATATCTGCATTATAATGGTTATGGATGGTGATATGTCATACATTGTGTTGGAATTGGGTGATCTTGAAATTACATAATATTATTTGATTATTTTAGTGACTGTTAAGATATATTAATCCTTGAAATGAAATTGACATATCATAATAATATAATAATACTCTATAATATTTTACGAACCCATGGGAATATTTTGTAACATGAGGATTTATTATAGAAGATAAATCTATTGGTATATATTAGGTTGTTGGGTAGACATGAGAAATTCCGATCACAGTATTTCTGTTAGAGAGATTTTAAATAACGTTGGCCTCTATTTCTAAAATTATTCAGTTAATAGAATATATAATTTATTTTATAAACGTAAAACATTTCCTATTGAACCACCAAATAAAAAAATTCATATTCATAGTTCCTCCAAATAAAATACAAAAAAAATTATTTTAAATAATGATCACATAAAAATTATTTTCAATTATAATATTCTATAAAATTGTTTCATTTTATAAAACAACTCAATAATAAAACATTTACATTATTTCTATTAATTTATAAAAAACTGAAATGTATATAAGCAATTAATAATTAAGATAAATAATTAAATTAATCTAATCACATCCCCACAGATGTGAGACTTATATTTACTCATCTATGTTGTCTAAATTGGCTTGCCAAAAATTATATTTCTCCCCTAAGATCAACCACAAATTCATTGTTATTTTATTTTTAAATAACCTTTTAATTTCTAAATATGAACATGATAAAAAATTTCAAATAAATCATATTCATGTTCATTATCCCACTATATAATTAACCAAATAATTTTGCGGAACATTGAAATGAATGAAATGACAAAATTTTATCTCTTTTTAAAATTATTTAAACATTATATTCCCAATAAACAATCAATAAAATTCATTACCATACAAAATTTTTTATCCATGAGATATGGGATGTAATTATTCATTGATTATGAATAAGGTGGAACAAAATTATATCATATAATATGCACATCTAAATGAAATATAATATTTCTGAGAAATTTGACTGGTAATGGGTTCGATGTCCTTGAATTCATTCAATATTATTGGGTTATAATTCACCAAACCAAACCCCTGGGCCTAAATTGGAGTACCACATTAACCCATGTCTTCATAACAATATATAAGATGCTGCTGAATAGTTGTGATGGTATAAGTTTGTGAGTGGGGATATTATAACCTTAATATAATGTCAAATGAAAATAATAAAAAAAATATAATAATAGAATAAATAAACAATTTGGACAAACTAGAAGATGGAATATTATTCATACATGAGTCAAATGGGATTCCAATGTGAAGAAACAAACCATATAAAAAATGAATCAGAAAACTAAATAAATAAACTATAAATTAATATAGATTTTATCCCTATCTTTTACCACCTCCATGCTCATATACTCGTCTATAGGACAAAAACTCCATTATGTTACTCAATAGTAACCCTAAAATTTTACACGTATAAATACATCATTTCTATTTTAATTAAACATCAAATTACATAACATAAATTTAAGAGTATAGGGTCTTTGGAAGACTATTTATGTAAAACTGAAAAATAATACACCAAATAGAACATTTATACATTTAAAATCTATTATGAGCTCATAACATCCTTTGATCCCTTACATATTCATATGAAAAAAATAGGATAACATGAACAATGTGATGAGCTAAAAAGCATAGTAAGGGAATTAACATTAAAATTTATCTTCATACATGTGTTTTAAGGCATAACATAAAGATATGAAAAGTTATGGAACATGATTAAACATTATTAATCATGAAATATAGATAATAGGATCATATAATATGGGACACATAAAAATGTGGTAGCAACATAAAACATGACATTTGAATGACTTACATCTCATTTCAAATAGAGGAGCATGAGTCAAGGGTAACAACCGATACTATCACTCCGAATGTCTCCAGATTATAACTATTTCCAAATTAATTGTATCAGATTCATGTTTCAACCATAATAACTTGTTCATTAATATTTTTTCCACATATATAATCATACATAATCAATCAATCATAAACATAAGGGTAACCTCTGGAAATAAATGGGTATCATAATCATGTCAAAAGGAATATCAAGTATAAAATTTGAACTGGAATATATGAAAGGATGGATTTAAATCATAAATGGAAATTAAAATTTTCATATAGTCTTATATGATGTTTTTTATGTCAATATGAAGTGAAAATATTGTTTAAGAGGCTTTATAAATAAAACAATTTCGTATGGTTTTAGTGAAAACATTCAGGAATCATTAAAATAGATAACAAATAATAATTTTTAAAATAATAGAATTTAACAAAGTTAGTTTTTCATTATAATTTTTTTTATAAAAAAATGGGTTCCTCAATCAAATTAAGAAGAGTGTTAAAATATTATCATGAAATCTGTAAGTTCAATCAATTCAGATTTTTTTTTTCAGAAATATTTCAGAAGGGAACCTAGTTAAAACATAGACATCCTCATCAACAAAGGTTGATATGATCTTTAGACATGTGTTTTGAATATAAAAATAAAATACAAAAGAGTTACATTAAAATTAAGAGGAATTATATTTCGATAAAGGGATATAAATTGTGACCTGATTGAATAAATGAGGTTTAGGTAGAATCCCTTACCGTATGCCTGAAACTATCATGCACATTACAATAATTCCATGAATAATTAAACTAAATAACCTAATTAATTAATTAAAATTTATAAATTAATTTAATAATGTATAATTTTACTAATTTCATTTCTTTTATTTTTTATGTCTCATGTGATTCAATGTCATCGTTCTAGTTCATTTGTTTCCTTTTTTTCATGATTGGTTTACATGTTTAAGTGTATATAAAAGAATGTATAATGAGTATAGTTTTATAAAATGGAACTTATATTTCATTATTGAATATATAGAATATTAAAATTTAATTTCTTCCAAAATCTAGTATGATTAAATAGATATTCCATTAATGATAACCATTTTGGTTTATTTTGCCAGTTTTCAATCACTAAAAACTCATTTAATATTAAATAATATACTATGTCAAAAATGATTACATAATATTACATAAAATATTATATAAATGTTATAATCTATTTTATCCATAAAAATGGTTTCATGTCCAACAATGAAGGTGAAATTGAATGCTGAAACATGATGTCCATGAAGGTGGTAAATCGGTGCCTCACAGACAATGTTTTCATTCATATAAAAAAATGAGAGGAGAAGATATTTCATGAATAATTATTACATAAACATGTAAAAATTGTAGAATATGTAATATAAAATAGTTGTCATGCCATTTGGATAAGGTTAAGTGATGATAATATAATATTAGATAATAAAATGAAAAGAAATTTGAAGAAAACAGATGAGGGACTTACCTCTGGATTTCTTCTTCATTAGATCCTCCATAGTAGAATGGATTTATTATTTTTTGAGAAAAAAAGCTCTTGGATATTGTGGAGTGGTATTAGAAGAGTATTAAGAATAATTTGGTTATGCATAATTTCTTGAGAGTTGTGAGGAGAATATGTGGGGATGGGTGGTTTTTATTATGAGGGAAGGGTGTTTTAAGAAATATTTTAATCATTATATTATTACATTTCACACAATACTAAATAGTATTTATTATTGAGACTAAATATATTAACATAATAATGTTACATAGATATATTTGAATTACCACACACTACATCTCCTAACACCATTATTCATGTATAATTATTGTAGTTAACTTATTTTACAATTAACAAAAATTTAAGTATTCAAAAAAACTCATAATATTCACCCTAACCATTTTCCGATGTTTAGAATTCAAAAAAACTCCATTTTTTAAAAAAATTATATATTATAAATTTATTTTCCATTTACTACCATCATTTACATGGGAAAAAAATTTTAAAATTGAAAATGTCCTTTCTAACACAATGAAAAATAAATTAAGGTCTCGTAAAATACTTAAATAATAATGAGAAATAAATATACAAATTTATGAATTCATTTTATGAAAATAATTTTTGTACATAATTTGATTTTTCATAATATTTTAATTAAATATTTATGACTTACAAATATATAAACAATTATTTATTAGTTTCTATGATATTTATTTACTTATACTATATTATAATCATATCATATTGTCACTTATAATATTGATAAATTTTATTTATACTTTTAATTTTGAGGTTACTATTTAATTTTCTTGTTTACTATTCATTGGGGTCATGCTACTCTTCCAAATTCCATGTTTTCATTCCTTTGGTATATGTTCTTTAGCTTCTAAAAAATCCTATTATTTCATTAATATTTCATTGATTATGTTTTTTATATTCTTAATGTGATTTTTTGTGATTATAATATAATTCATATTTATATGAATAGAATTTTCCTTGATAAAACAATGGGATATAAAATTCTTCCCCCATTATGAAATATCTTCCTCAAAATTTCATTTTACATTCTAAGCTGAAAAAATGTGTGGTGACATTTCCTTCATCTCTAAGTCATATCCCCATGTTGCCTCTCAATAAATATGGTTTTTCCATAGTTTATTGACCTGCTGAGTAGTATTTTCATTTATAATGTTATCACTATGATCCATCATCTTCACTAGAAAAACTACCAAGACAATTACTTCTTTATCTGAGCACTGGATGATTGAAAACATATTTTAAATGGAGCCAATCCACTATTCATTGAGGAGGTAATCAAAATAACCACTAAATAAAAGAGGAATTTTTTTATTAAGGATTGGATGGAAACATTATCTTTCATTATATAATGAATGTGGTAAACATGATTCATGTTATAAATCCTAACATTAGCTAGCTGACCAAGTATTGTAATAATGTTTTATGTAGTGGTTCTCAGCCTATTAGTCATTCCATTAATGTAATTATCATATTTCCTATAAAAAGACTATTATAATGTGTTATTGTATTATTTTTCATTCTCTAAGAAGAATAATGTACAACTAGGTGGTATGAAAAATTAACTATTAGGAATAATAAAAAGAAACATTTTATCTAAAAAGATAAAATGGTAAAAAAAAATTATATACTAACTTGTGATTCCCTAGGTTTCAATATAGAATATCCATGATCTATTTACTAACATATTTTCTTATGAGCATTTTTCCATTAATAATGGTTCTTAAGGGACATATAAAATATCTAAAGTATATCCCTGAAAACTTTCAAAGTATGTACATAGTAAGGCCCATTTTTGGGTGCCAAGTTACCTATTGTCACACCTGAAACACCTTATTGCAGTTTTCACTCATACGTTCATCTATGGAAAAACGACATCTAGTTTTAATATCTAAACAGAGATGTATTTTCAGGAAAAACAACTTACTCTATAATTAATAAAATTTAGGGTTATTTTCATAGAAATAGTCTTACCCTAAATGTAATTAATTAGTTTATCAATTAATAATATATAAAAATAAATAAACACTCACATTGATACCAACTTTAGCTACCATATCCATTCACACATATTGTAACAATATTTTATGTATAATTAAATATAATATTAAACCCTTGGATCGTAATTTCATTATTATTTAGGATATTGGGAAGATAATCCTAAAAACATGGGACTACATAAAACATATATTTATTTAAAATATATCATACGACAAGAATTATAAGGCATAACATAAGGAGATAAAAATAAATTGACCATGATTATACATAAGGAATCATATTGTATAGATCATTTGATCATATGATCATGGAATCCTAGTAATGAGAAATAAACATAAAACATTAATTTATCATGATTCAAAGCTCGTTGAACATAGGGGACCATGGGTCAAGGATAACCACCAAGTCCGTTGAACATATCATCTTATGAGAATAAATATTACCCAATTCATTGGATATATATCTAGGTTAACCATTCAGAACAGGTTCTTGAATATTATTTCATTGTAAATAATCACATATAAGAAATAAAACCTAAAATTATGGTAACATATGGAATGAATTCAGAATCTTAATCATGTCCAAGTTAATATCAAAAAGTTATTTTTAAAGTGACTCTATGAAAATTATGGTTTTAAATCATAAATGAACAATCATATTTGAATATAACCATACATCATGATAAGTGATGTCAAACAGATGTGAACTGAGTGTTTAATAATCATTAAAAATAAAACTTATTATTATTTTCTAAGGGAAAACATTCAAGAATATTTAAAATGGAAAAGGAAAAAAATATTATATAAATGTAGAATTGAACCAAGGTAGTTTTTCAGTTTAAAATATAGGATTTTTTAAAAATAATGGTGTCTTGTAGCCGATTAGGGAGTGAGCTGAAAATGGGTTAGCAATACTAAAGTTCCCTTGAATTTACTTTTCTTTTTTGGAATTATTTCAGAATGGAACCATATTAAAACATGTATATCCCCAAAAAATAATGATTATATGATCTAGGAAAATTACATTTGAACTTATAAATAGAATATATAATAATTACATAAAAACAATTAACCATGTTATTTGGATAATAGGAGATAATTATTAAACTGAAGGAAAAAATATAGGTTCAGGTTGAATCCTATAAATTACGTCAAAACCAATACATCAAATTATTGTAAGGTACAAAATAATAAAATGAGGTTCAGTAATTAATTAATATTGATACTTATATATATGTGTTTTTTTATTATAATTTTATAATTTTCATTTTTTTTCTCTTTTGACGGGTTAGGTGATTCAATTTCCCTGTTTAAGAGTGTTAGTGTCTTTGATTTTCATGATCAGTTAACCTATATATGTGTATGGAAAATCAGGTGGAATGAAGATTTTTTTCCAGAAAAGAAACTTATATGATATTGATGAAAATATAGAATATTAAAACACTAGTTTTGATATATGTAATGATGCTTATTTATATAGACCATTAATGAAAATTGTTTAGGTTTATATTGGCTATTTTTGTCCCAACGAACACATTTTGTTTTATAAGTTAATATCATGTGAAAAATTTATTAATGGGAATTAAATAAGATATAATAAAATTATTATTATCTGTTTAAACCATAAAAATGGTTTCATGACCATCCTTTAATGTGTAACTGATATATGAAAGCATGAAGTCCATGAAAGTGGTAAATCCACACCTGAGATATCAGATTTTCATTCCAAAATTAAAAAAGAGAAGAGATTATATTTTAAGAAAAAAAATCAATAAAGATGATAAAATTAAACTATATATATGATATTGGAGTTTTAATACCACATACACAATGGGATGTGAATAAATGATAAGAAAAAGAAAAAAATGTGAAACGATTCTAAAAGAAAATGGAAGACGATTTTAGCTCTTGATTCCTTCTTCTAGAGAGCTTCCATAGGGGACCGATTTAGGTCTTTTTTTTACCAACTGATCCTAGAAATGGGGGAGAGTATTTGGAAGTGTAATACAAATTTTTTTAACTAGGATCAATTCATAAAAAGAATATGGGTAAATTGTGGTGAGGGATGATATTTATAGGATATGGGTAGTTGTTTTTTAAATATTTTAATCATTATTTTATTATTTTTCTCATGACAAAAAATATTTTTGAATTATGGTGTTAAATAAAATGAATAGTGCATTTGAGTTATACATAATGGGATTTAATCAGAATTATATCACCTATTACTTCATAATTCATGCAATTAGAAATTATCGTTAATTATCATATTTTACTATTAACCAAAAATTCATTTATGTTAGAAAAACACAAATAATTCAACCTACATATTTTTCATGCAGTGAAATCATTAATGAATTTCATTTTTCAAAAATAATTTTTGTTATATGAAAAAATGATTTTTCAAATAAAATTCACATTTTTATAGAAAGGGAAAATTTTGAAAATTAATACTTCTATCCAAAAACAATTGAAAATTAATTAAGGTACCATATATTAATCTCATAATCAGAAAATGTAAAAAATAATTTATGAATACATTTTATAAAAATAAATATTCATTTAAATTATTAAATTAGTCATAAAATATACTTAAATCTTTATGACATACATAAATACCGATACTTAATTAATAACTTTCACTGTATTTATTTACATATATTATGATATAAGTATGTCCGATTTTAAATTATAATATGGATAAATTTTAATTATACATTCATTGGTCAGGTCACTATTCCATTATCCAATTTAATATTCATAGGTTTATGTTACTATTCTGATCGTTAAGTTATTATTCCTTTGGTATATGTTCCTTCACCTCTTAAAATACATTATATTTCATTAATTAATAATTCATAAAGTTTATCTTATGTTCTTAATGTTATTTTATGAGATTATACTATATGATATAATTATTAGATGTGAATTTATATTAATAAAACATGGTGTCATAACATTCTATGATTCCTATAGTTGATGTATATACATGCATTAGTATTCCTTTATTAGGAATGATCAATAAAACACAATAAGAATCTACCAATGAATAATTTTCAATTTTTAAAATGTATTATATTTGTATGATGTGATTATAATAAATTTCAAATCCAGAATAATATCAATCAATCACATAAGATGTTTTCATCGATTAAAAAGTTTACCACAGAAACAAAGCCATGACTTGTTTGATTCTATGATGAAAATATAAAGTATATATGTTAAATTTACCCAAACCTCTCCATATAGAAATTTAACAATTCACTATACATCTTTATAGAAATATGCTTATATGCTAACTGTAATCCTCTTATCACTATGTATTGCATGTTAGTCATTGTCCACAAGTCTATGAGAAAAGGTGTTACTCGGAATCCATAAGGATTCCTCAAGAAAACATGTGCATGGAATATTCTTGTATTCTTAAAGAGAATCCTCGAAATCAAATACATTAAAAAAAATAGAATCTCTAAAATATGCTCAAATCCAGGTTTTCTATTATCACAAGTCTTGTTCACTCCACCTCTAAGCTGATATTAGGCCATGATGGTCCACATGTACCATGTACCAAGAAAGATACATCACGAGGAAAGGTACTGTACCAAAAATCGTAAATTATAAATGGAATACATAACTTTTGAGTATAATGTAACTACACAAATACATGTGCACCACATCAAACATGGAAGAAAGATAAAATAAAAAAAATTCACATCAATGATCACATTGGCTCTCACGAGATACACACACTACCACATGTGATCACACTCATTCCGAATCTAGTAAATATTCTAACACATTAATTATACCAAAAGAAACATGTGTATAAAATATAACGAAATGGTAAGAAAAATAAAATTTCATGGTCAATGAAATCAACATCTATGTTCTTCAAGGGATCATCAACTAAATAATGTTCACATTCTGATCAACTCAATTCTCTAACCATGGATTCCTAGAACTGATTGCAACTATTTCATTTATAATAGAAAAAAAGTTTTTTTATTTTATTTACATGAACATTATAATTCGAAATTATTATATCAATACATATCATAAGATAATAGTTTCTTACAAAGGTTAAAATATTATTTCGAGGAAATAATAAATTTATCTGAGTAGATTAATATTATATTAACATTATTTAAAAAGACATTATACTTCTTGGATAATTTCGAAATTATAATAATTTAATAAATAGATATATTTAATTCCAAAATATCACAAAATAATTGATATAAGAATTATTAATAAATGTTCTATTTAAAATATACACTTTAGATAATATTTTTTTGAATACTATATTGAGGGAGATAGATTTTATCAATTCATAAAAAATATAAATGTAACCTAGTTCGATGAAGGTGGAATTCAAAAATACAGATTTATGATTTTTTAATACTAATATAAACGAAGAATTTATTCAATAACAAAATACAAAAATGTTCACATATTTTTGAGGGAGTCTAATTTCATATAAGGTTAAATTACTAGTAACCATAAAATAAACTCATCATTATTTTTTCTTATAACAATTTCTGAATTTCACAATGATTATGTTCTCCCATAACATGACCCACTAATAATAAATGAGTGAAATAATTTTTTTCCATAATTATAACATATTATATCATTCCAAAACATTTTATTAGTAAGAATGTGTATGAAGTTGTTAGACATGTTGTTTTAAAATTATTTCCCCAAAAAGAAAACATCATAAAGAGGACATGGATTTACCCATATACACCTCGTATTTGTTCTTAATGGGTAATATCATTATCAATATGCATGTCACCTGTCTAGACATACCCTTGAAAAACCTATTCTGAATCATGATCTACACTTATATATCTCATTCTAGAATTAGGTTGTTTCCAAGTTACCCATATGTAACCTCCATAAATTAATTAATACTTTGACATAGTTTTATGAATTCTTTAATATAATATTTATAAATATTTTTTAGCAATATTAATCAATAAACATATACATGAATTACATTTAAAAATGCATAGTTTGCCTTATGTAGCACATATGATATCCTTAAACAAACCATTATAGAATAGTCTTATGGTTACATAGATCATATTGACCCTTATATAGCATTTAGGTACCTACACATAATTTTAATCATACACTTATGAATGGTTTATTCATTCAATCATAAAGTTACATTGTTCCACTACACCCTTGATTAACTTTAGAAAAATTCATATACCCTTACATAGCCTATCTAAATCATCAGTTATCCTTAAAATGGTTGTATATTCAACATTAGGGTACCAATTAAATTGAAATATTTAATTTTTCAGATATAATTCCTATAAAATATAATAAAAAACGATTTAATGAAAAATTAATGATGGGGGAATGTCAAAATTAACCCACTATATTGATTTATCATCCTCTATAAGTATCTTTAGTAATAGTTCACTAATTATATAAGTGAATGGAATCAAATATCCTACTCTTGATCAAACTTCACCCCATGTATTTGTTAATTTTTCCACAATAATAATGTGTATTTCACCATATACCCCCAAAATTTATTCTCACACTTCTCTAAAATATTCTCAACGTACTCATGATAAGATTAATTTAGATTAATCTAATTTATTTAAATTCAATAAAATTCATTTGATTAGGTATGTCCCTCTATTATTGTAAAATGTGTAACACATCATTTACGAATTGATAACATTTTTGAAGGTCTATAGTGTATTCAATATTCCAATCACATTCTATGTTGAATAAGGGTCCCAGAAACTATGGTTTTTTATATCCCTCAAGTTGTAATTTATGTTAACCTATCTGATGTGACACTCACAAGAAAACCCCAATGACAACAAAAAATCCCCATACCATCTTCTTCATTATGAATATGATCAAATCCTTTTCTAATTAGTCACCCACAACATCTTAAAATAGTACATTATATTTGAATTATCTTACACCAATAAATTCCCAAAAACTACAACCTCACCCACCTTTTTCCAACATAGTAGTGAGAGAAATTGTTGTCCGTTGAGTGCCTCAAAATATTACATATATATTAAGGAATTTAATATGTTGTTGTATGTGAAATATAAAAAGGATATATATGCATACAAATTTGTATCATAGTATATGTTTTAATTTCAATGAATATCATATAGTATGTTAATAATCCACTCTTACTATCATTTTATCTGAGGATTGTACAATATACTAAATATGATCTAAGTACATAGGTCTCTATATAATATATACAAAATTCAGGTCGTTGAAAATTTAATGCAAATAAAAATTATGATATAGGAATTTCCATAAATATTATGATGTATTATATTTATATTATTCATTACTCATAAATTTATGGAATCTCTTGGATTAGTATGAATGTTGAATCATCCATTAGTCAATCGAAAAACGTATTGAGAACATCATGGTTCAATGAGGTCAAGTGAAATTGTACCACAAATTAAATAATGAAATCTTTTAATATGATAAGATAATTATAAAGTGGATGGATACAACCACTAAGAAAATGGTACCTCAACTATGCTATTTAGAATATAAGTCATAGAGTGAATAAAAAGTACTAATGTACCTCTACATCACACATCACCATAACAATCACTTCAACTTTTAGAAAATAATTAACTATCCAATGTGTAATGACCATATAGATTCATGAAATACTCTCATTAGATATTCACTTATGAAAAATGGGAATTAAATATTCCTAATTACAATGATCACATCATCACTATCAAAATACAACATGGATATTAGATCATATATGAATAGTTATTCACATGTCTTCATAAACTCTAGAATGCCTCTTCTATTGCTATTACATAGTCTATAAGAGAACGAGTGACCACCACTATATAAATATTACATGTATAAAACACAAATAATTTTGAATATATATATCATTAGGTTAAATAACTCACTTTGATATATTTGGATGCACTCAAAATCATGTTTAAATGAATCTAAATACCTTAATAAATTATTATTTATTAAGAAGGACCATTTGGGGCCCTTGGATCCAAACACTCCCATGTCCTCATTATTTCAGAATATTGTGAGTGTGGGGAAGAAGAAGAATAGAATGGAGATTAAAATATGTAAGGTGGACTCTCTATGTAGGTTGAGACCTCTCAATGATGGATTAGTGGTTGAGTGGAAAACCCATTTTCAAGGTCTCATGATTTAAGAAAAAACACTAAAATTTAAGGAAGCTGATTCAGGTGATAAAATTTATAGCCAACTCTTAGGAGACAGTTCGGAAAATTTCTAAGGGAAAGGTCCCCATAACCTGAGAAGGAAGAAGTGGAAAAAGGAAAGCATGAATCAGTGAAATGAATTGTTGTCATGAGGAATAAACCCAAATGACTCAATTAATATGCTCTATTTCCAAAACTAATGGAAACCTGGTTGGACACGAAAGGTGGAAGTAAGGAAAAAATATTCCACCAGACGGGGAATGTGGTGATCCAAGAAGAAAACCAAAAGTGATGGAAGAAAAAGTTGGTGAGTTTTTGAGGCTCATAATCCCATCCTAGGAAGAAAGTACTGATACATTTCATCATAAAAATTCATCAAAATATGATATTTTAAGAATTTATTGAAGAAGGTTGTAGGTTGAGGAAACTGAAGATCACGAGCCATGGATAGGCATGCAGGGCCGAATATTCGCCCAAGGATTCAACCAAGGAAAAATAACTTTGGAAGATTTCATCCAGACAATGGAAATAATTTTTTTTCACCCTAAATAAAGTTTCAAGGAGGATCCATACACCCATGTTAGTACGTTACACTTGGAATTATATAATGTTTCTTACTCAAATAATCTTAGTATTGTGATTAATAATTTTGTGAGCTCTTTCAGCATGTAGTGGACCGTGTTTTGGGAACTATAGTTTCCCACATTCTATTAATGTGGATTAATAAAGATTTCAATATCAATGATAATATTAATTAAAACATATAAAAAATTATATTTTGTACTCATTTATAAAATAAATTCTATTGATATCTATTTTTTAGTTAAAATAATAATAATTTCTTGAAAAAGAACATGTTTTGGAAAATACTATATTTTTAAAAGATAATTTAGTCCCCTTTATCACACATAATCTAGAATTTATTTCTAAAAAGTTTAGAAAATACATTGAAAAATTTAAAATATTTTCTTTATCAGAATATTCATATCAATATATGGAGAAATAATGAGATTTTTTTATAAATTAATATAACTTGTCAAATGATAGTTATAAATAATGATTATTATAAAATTGTAATTCATTAAATTAATTAAATAAAAATAGTATTTATACTAAATTAATGTATATATATATGTGTGTGTGTGTGTTAGTTTTTAATGTTAAATTATATTAATTAATGATTAAAAAAGTGTATTCAATCTTTTAGTCTATATTTATCTTTAGGATCTGAGATAACATTTATTTCTAAAATATAATTTAAAGTGCATTATATTTATCCTTTTTAAAAAATTAAATCAATGATAAATTAATTATTTTATGAAATTAAATTTATAGATATTATATATAATTAAATATTAATTTCAATTAATCTAATTATGTATAATTTTCATATTTTTATATGAAATCATTTTCGTATTAAGAAAATATTTTTTAGGACCCATTTTTTATAGGTTATTGGGTCAAATTTAAAACTAAATTCCCTCACTTATATGAGATGAAGATTTACAAATGGATTAAATATTTTGAAATAGAATAATTTTTATTATCTAATAATGTAAACATAATTTTTCTACATAATTAATAGTGAATTGAGTAAAAATTATAATTTTTTTTTTATTATAATGTGTTTACCGCAGGATTAAAATAGAAAAAATATAGAGAGAAAATTATGGAAAACATGTATAATTCAAAATTTATGTTAATAAGTATATAAATAATATAATAATATTAAATGATTGAATGTTTTGGATCATTATAGAAGCAGGTAATTCTAGATTGAATCCATTCATTTAAAAAATTATAAGTGTGTCCTCAGCCCCACTTATAAAATGCTACCCACTCCCATATCCTCTTCACAAATTGAAACACAATTTTTTCTATTAATTACTAATAAAAGAAAGATTCATGTATAAAATAATTTTACAAACATTTATTATTGACAAATCTTTTATTGAAGTGATTCCAAGAAAAGAAATAGAAGATCTCCGGTGAAGGGGTAACATAATTAACCAAACACTTTATTATATTTATTCCTATACATCCTATAATTTGTACTAACTATTTCATTAATAAAATTATCATAATATTATATATAAATATATATTTTTATGTAATTTTAATGATATAAAACTAAATCATCCTCCTATAAGTGGTAAACAAGTCTATTGTTCATATGTTCATGAGACTACTACCTCATGAACAAACATAATTCATTTTCAATCAAACCATATCACTGATAGTTATAATGATATATATAATGATATATATACTATTTATGATACACTTTTACATATTTTATTATAATATCAAATATGAATTATTACTTTATATTCTATAGAATGTACATTAATATTGCTAATGTATACCACAGTCTATCTTTTGAGGAAGTGATCCACTTGTTTCTAACATAAGATTTACATAAGAGGAAATAAAGATTATTTATATGTTAATATATTATATTAATTAAATATTAATCAACATAGAAATTAAATCTATCATATAACTTTGTATAATACTATACTTTGAAAAAACGGTGATGTTTTTATTTTCTAAATAGGACTATCGCCTTGAAAAACATGGTGATTAATTTTTCACAGATGGTTTACATGGATGGTGATAAAGGATAAATTTATTTAATATATGTGGTATATTTTAAATGATATTTATTATTTAAAATTAATGGCCAATTACCTTATTACCCTATCACAAATTAAGGAAATTATAACATCTCTCGTGTGTATGTACATCCTACTATCTACAGGAAGAGATGTGATTCATTATCCTTCTTCAATATTAAGTAACATTTATAAATATGTATATAATAAAAATTAACAATACCTATAAAATTAATATCATTCTAAATAATATGTAATTATTTTTTATTTCTGAGATCCAGAATAGTCTTGATGAAAAGTGCATGAGAAAACACTGTAATTAAGACACAAAACAATATTGATAATTAATGATTATTAATAAAATTCAAAATAATATGTTACCAAATGGATGAAATTTGAGATTATAAATAATAATGTGATTATATTATCAGTTAATAACATGTTTTAAACTAATTTAATGGTTGATAAGTAGATCACCACTGAATGGAAGAATTAAGTAAGAGGTTTATTAAGCCAATTTATATTCATACAACTATATTTTTACATTATTTATTATATTGTTCCAAGATTGTATGTGAAATTACCTTTTATTTAATTATGAATTATTTAATTTTATATTTCTTAGTATTTAATTTTGATCTAAAAAATAATATCATTTGTTAATTCTCATGTCAATTATATTAACTTTATTAGGGTTTCATACAGAAACAACATTCTTTGAGACTCTTGTTATTTTAAAAACCCAATGAATTTGAAATTTTGAGTATTATACCACATAATATAGTTTTTCATTAATCATAATGATTTAGTTAAATTTTGTGTTACCTTCTATCATCTTCAATCATGGGTAATTATTATTGACAAGTTTTCTAATTTGTAATGGTTTGGTTAAATCTAATTTTATTCAGGATTGGTTATGCTAGACATTATTTTGATGGTAATTATTTGATAATTTACTACTAAAAATTTTAAATTTTATTATCATGTGGTTATTAATGTAAATTCTTGTTATTTTAAAATTTACATCTCATTCTTACTTATAAATATTAATAAAATATTTTTACTAATATTAAACTTTTTTATGTATTCGGTCGATACCCCCATTTATTACATATATATTATTTATAAAAAATGTATTCACTATTTTACAATGATTGATAAATTTAATTTTCACTCACATGTGAATATTTTAAATTAAATATTTAACTAAATATTCCAATTATTTTACAAAAAAGGTAGTTTTCATCATTCACCAAAAAATGTGAATGGAATATTTTTCAACGTTTATGGAATGAATTGTATGTTCCATTATCATGAACATTGTTTTCCTCCAATATTCTTTCTAATGAATTAATATATATTTTTATTTAAATATATTTCAAAAATATTTTGGGGATTTTTTTTAAAAAATCATTATCAATTTTTACAGTTTATCATACTTAATAATATTTTCAATCTTTTTAAGGTATTTTTTTACATTAATGATAAAAAAATTAATTTTATGATATTATTATAAATCATTTGTATATTTCTCTAATATATGTACATACCTTATTCGATCAATTTTTAATGATTGGGGTTGATTCCTCAATTTATTTTTAGAAAAATTCTCTCTTTATTCTCAGTAGAGGGAGACCCAATACATATCCCAAAGGCCCCAGGCCATGTGGCTTGAATATAAGTCTTGAATGGCCAATTTGCGGACCAATGGACCCCACAATTAATAGAAGAACTACTGTAACCATGCATCTATAGTACCTACTAATGTACCTCCACCACTACAGTTACTACTATAGTGCCTCTGATGCTACAATACTGACACTGCTACATTTACACCACAACTACAATATTGCTACAACAAACTACAACAGTAGTGCTACAAAAACACAGAAATTAATCTCTATAGAATCAATTTTGATTTTTTTATGAAATAAGTTTATGAAATTCCTTTTATATCATTAATTGTTATATTTGTATATTATAGTAGATATCTATCTATGGTAAAAATGTTCATATATATGAAATGATTATTACTATTGAGACCAGAATAATATTTCCCTCGAATGAAATTTTTATTATTTTGGTCTGATAAGAAATCATTTATTAATTTTCAGAGTGAATATAATCTATTATGGGACTATATCCACAATGTGATGTTGTCTTGGTAGCAATCATGGACTTATCCTTATGTCATGTTTTATGTTTCTTCCACATTTCCTATGATAAAATTATATTATGATCCTATGTTATTATTGATATTATTCTATTTAATTAATCTGGATCCTTCTCTTTTATTATATCAGGTTTTACATTTGACTCACATGTTATCCTTCATCATCTTGCAAATTCTCATTCTAGGTTTTGGTTTTATCCATTTCATTATGTATTACCTAGGACATCCAATACATATTTACAAAATAAAATGGATTTTAAGATCTCACACTAGAAAATAAAATAAGGAATCCATGTTGTAGTTTCCATTTGTATGTTATGAACATATTTTTTCTAATACACATGGACACTATAATCCTTGTGTATTATTTATGAGTACTTATATTTATTAATCGTAAAATAATATGAGATGAATATATTTCTTTATAGTATTTGGAATCATTAAAATGGTTTTATTATCCTTTGTAAAATACTCTGACAAAAAAAATAGTGAGAACCCCAATAATAAGTCAAATGGATATTTATTATATAAGTAAAGGATAAGTAAATGTAAAGGAAAATATCATGGAATTTTGGTGAATTTTATAGAATATGGGATAAAATAAATTAAATCAATAAAAATATATTATATGTTTATATGGATCATAAATTTTTTTACTGAGGGGAAATAACTTTTATAAAGAAATATTTATCTACACTTGACCATAACCCGATGTATGTTAAAGATCCATGCACTAGACATTCCCTAACACTCCTAGGGGATTATTTTGGAATATCATATAATTTTTGAGACTTATCATCAAGGAAATTAATAGATGAAAATTAATAATAGCCTATGATTAGCCTTATTTGATTGGTGATGATGAGTTAAAGGTTATTCATATGTTTAATGGATAAATACACCATCTGAAGATTTTATGTTTGTATGTCTATGATGCTTAAGAGTATTTTGGGAGTTATTTATTTATTATATAGCCATATGGTTGTGAATTCGGTTAAAAATGTATTTGGAATAATGTATTATATATTATGGATATGTATATATTTGTTTTGGAAATCATAATGGTTAAAACTATGTTTGATGTTATGGTAAAAATATTTAACTAAGATTATTTGTTACTATGTAGGAAATGAGTTTTATAGAAATCTGTAGTGGTTAAAAAATTTTATTGGAATGATAATGATAATTTTTTTTGAAGATGATCATCATAATTTTATGATGTTATATGATCCTTGATATTTATGAACCTGATCATCTCATATGTTGTTCAATTGTATTAGTAAAAGGGAAATATACCATCTAGGTGACAATCGATATCCTTGGGAATGTTTATGAAGATGAAACCCAATATTTAAGGGTGAAAATGGTCTATCATATACAACTGGTAAATTATATTTACTAGATAGTATAAAATTTATTTTAAATATATGGTTAAAATTAAAAATATTATATTAATTTTGCAAAACATTTTATAGGATCATGATATTTTATTTTGGGATGACTAATAATAATTCAGGATATGTTTTATTGGGTTTAATACTATAACGACCCATCCTCGGGCCCATGTCATGACTACCCCAAGCCCGCCATCCACAGGCCAGGGTTTAGAGACAGGCACCAAAGGTGAAATCCCAATAAAAAGGGAAGAAATTTTATTTAAACCTGTAACACACATAGTCTGGACACAAGCAGTAAAAGCAATGAGTACTAATATAGAAAATAAAAGAGTGCTTAAAGTAAGTGTTCTAGTATACAAATCCAACTGAACACAAAGTACAAATAAAAGTAAAAAAGGGAAAACAGCTATTGGATTGTCCATCGGGGAATCCTACCTGATGGGTAGGTGTAGATATCGAACAACTCGTCCCTGAAGTACACCCCGTCTACTCCAGCTCTGAGATGCCTCTCGTCCGTCACCCTCAGCCTCAATCATTACTAACCATCGTCTGTATGTAGAATAACATGGTTCGAGTGAAACCCATGCATTGTGAGTAAAAAAATACTTAGTAGGGAAACCCGAGACCCCTGAAGGTCTCCTAGAATCCACTAAGCAAAAATCATAGCTTTAAGATACAATCACGATGTATCAACCATCCCTACATCGGTATATGCCCATACATATAACTAAGATACGAATCACTGTCTGAATCCAACACTGGAGCCCAAGCACAACCCATTCCACAATAGAAAGTAAAGTCAATTATCTCGATGATAACAACTGAAAGTTAAGACTCAGCTCACACAAGTACACAAATTATATAGAGGGATAGAGATGATTAGATGTAGCCATGGAATAATCTCCTATGTCGAACCCTCGTAGGATCCTGGAACTGTGTTAGTGATATCGAACCCATGAAGGTTCCCAATACAGAAGTCATCACTGTCAAAACTAAGGAGGATCCAGGTCCAGTACCATCGTTGTCTAACCAACGGAGGATCCTGGTACATTATCATCACTGTCGAACCCCTGGAGGATCCTGGTACAGTTATAGGTCCACGTAGGATCCTATCATCTCTATCATGACAAGCCATAGAGTTCCCGCACACAACACACTCGATTCCAGTAGTGTCCTCCTCTTGTTCCAAGTTTCAATACATAAACTACTATAAATTATTGATTTGATTTATCATGTATTTCTATCTCATCATTAGGAACCCAAACCGACTGACGACGCGTCAATCGAACGCACGATCTGTGAGTTATTGGCGTTTCCGTTCAAGGGTCCCAGTTGGTTTTTAGGTTCAAACTGACTTGGACATACCACAACTACAACGAAACCTAATGTGGGGTATTCCAAAATACTGTTTTGATATAAGATTCATGTCACCGCAGATGGTTCGTCGATCGGACACGTGTATCCCATGATACAGATGAGAATGTGATTTCAGGTAAAATAGGTCCAGATTGGGGTCCTACCCTATCGGCGGGTCCGACCCATCCCGGTGGCGGCCTCGCCTGAGGGGGCGGCCCAGCCCGCAAGGGCGGCCCTGCCTGCACGGGCGGCTGGCCCTACTGGATTGCCCGTGTGGCATGGTTGGCTGGCCCGCGTGGCCTGGCTAGCTGTCCCGTGTGGCCAGGCGTGACACGCCATGTGGGGGGGGGGGGCACCGGCTTCCGAAGTAACCGGTGCTAGGCACCAGTTCGGTGACATGCGGGAGCCTAAAGGTCACGCTATGTCCGGCTGGACTGGCGGTTACCTGGTTCCACTCGACAAGTGCGGCGCGATGGCACCGCGCCCCTCCGCTGCGGCCTGCCCTGGCAGTGCTTCTGCACCACCGGTGCGGCACGACGACGATGCTCCCTTCTTCCATGTCTTACCCTAGCCACGACTTCGCTGCTCCGCCGGTGCGGCACGACGTCGCCCTGCCCCACTGCCATGACCCTACTAGCCGCGGCCTTCGACTGGCCTTCGCGCGGCGCGATAGCGCGACACACCTCCACTATGGCCCGTTGTGGCCTCACCACTCATTTCGTGCGACATGGTGGTGTGACATCCCCTTTGTGACCCAGCGGCCTTGTGTCGTCAGTTTTCATCGTAGTCAGCCTCCGTCATCAACAGACAAGAACAACCCAAGGGGGAGGGTCGGGCCGTGGTCGTGCGGTCGGAGCCCTCATCGTTATGGTTTTATCATTCAGTTCTCAAACCATAAAATTAACGACGAATATTCGGAATAAATTCTACTCGAATCACCCTACCTCACTTGTCAATCGATGATGGTGGAAGGTGAGGAATGGCGGACATCGATTCATTGACATCGAGAAGCATCTGAGGAATATGCTTCGTCAGTGTTCTTTGTGGGTGGCTCCTTCCCTTTTGGCTTGGTCGAAGATCGAATATGGTGTTCGTCGTTCCTCAGGGGAAAGGGGGCATTCTTCATTGTAAGATCTTGTTCTCCAAGAACTCATCCTCTCCTCAATTATCCCAACAAAGATTATGCCAACCAAACTAAAATGAATGCTTATCCCTTATTTTGATGGTTGGCATGAATTCAAAAAAGATTCAATTAATTAATTACAAGGGTTTAATTAATTAATTTTGATGGAGTTGGCACATTAAAACCATGGGGTAATTTCAAGGGTTCCACCAATTAAATGGGGGTTAATGGGGGGTTTGATATTCAGTTGGCCCCCACCTTATTTATCCTCCCAAGGGAGGTTATACTCGGGTGGGCCCCACCACCATAACCTCTCTTGGGAGGTGAATGTGTGGTGGCACCCATCCCCAACCTCCACTTTTAGATTTTAACCACCTTAATAATAATAAAGATAACACTTTATTTTTAATAAATTTTAATTTAAACCCCCAAAAACTAACTTCCATTCTCTTTAGAACCCAACTGTGGTGAAGGTCTCACTAAGAAATCACTAATGTTGTGAGTTCAACGGTGCCCTCAGATTTCAATTTTGAGCACCAGTTCAAAATTTATATAATCCCACTCGTATTCTTATTGAATGTACCTGAACAAAACACCAAAAATTGATTCCGGTCACACCGGGGCTTGGAATAAAGCACTGTCAGAAACTACAGACTCATAAAATTGCCATTAATTTTAACAAAAATTCCATGGAATTTTTTTGTATTTACATTCTCCCCACCTTCAAGATTTACATCCTCGTAAGTTACAACTCACATTTAGGAAACAAATGTGGGTACTGAGCATGCATCTGAGCCTCCCTCTCCCATGTGCTCTCCTGGAGGTTCTTGTGCTGCAAGCGAACGTTCAGTAGTAGTATCGACCATCCACATAGGACACTCTCATGTTGATCCTCAATCTTCACTGGATCTATTGTAAATGTCACCCCATCATCGATGTCTAACTCCCCATGGTCGATGATGTTGGATGGGTCATGAATGTATCTCCTCAGATAAGATACGTGGAAGACGTCGTGAAGCTGGTGGAACTAAGGTGGGAGAGCCAAGTGGTAAGACACCTAACATACTCTATTGAGGGCCTAGAAAGGACCGATGAATCATAGAGATAACATTCCATCTCATCCAAATCTCCATTGACCGAGTCATGTTGAGACCCATATAAAGACGTGGTCGCCATCCTTGAACTCCATTGGTCTCCGTCTCTATCAGCATAGGGCTTCTGCCTGCTCTGTGCAGTCTTCATCTACTCCTGGATGATCTGAACCTTCTCAGTCGTAGCCTACACCGTCTCTGGTCTAATAAGTACTAACTCCCCTAGTTCATTCCAACACCGAGGCGATCTATAAGGTTGGCCATAAAGTGCCTCGAAATGTGACATCCCAATGGTGGAGTGGTAGCTTTTGTTATACACAAACTCTACCAAGGTAAGTGATCCTCCCAGCTGCGACCAAAGTCGAGGACACATGCACGGAGCATGTCCTCGAGAGTATGAATGGTCTTCTCAGTCTGGCCATCCATCTTAGGAAAGATGGTAGTGCTCAAGTGAAGCTGCATCCTGAAAGAATCCTTCTGCCCCTTCCATTGCCGGGAAGTGAAACAAGCATCTCAATTAGAGATGATCGTCGATGGCACACTATGAATCCTTTCGATCTCTCATACATAGAAGCGTCCCAGGATCTCTTCTGAACCCAGCTCTCTGATCGGTAGGAAGTCATCTGGCATGGTGATTAGGTAAACAATCACATAGATAGATTCATGTCCTCTGGATGTACATGGAAGTCCCATCACGAAATTCATGGATATCTCGTCCAGCTTCCACTCTGGGACCTCTAAGGGACGAACTAATCCTGCTGGAACCTAGTGCTCTGCCATCACTTTCTTACAAGTGAGGCATTGTGAGAAAAACTCTTATAATACCTTCTTCATACCTGGCCACCAGTGCTGTCATCATAGGTCTTGATATATCTTCTCCAACCTGGATGTACCGCTAGAGGAGATGTGTGGAACTCCCTCAACACTTCATCCTGAAGTTCTACTTTTACCATAGTATGTCCCCTGAAGTGGATGGCGTGCTCCCAAACTTCAGATAATCCAACATGTGTTTTCCCAATGGATATCTGAGCACGTCGCCTCTCACAGTCAGTGTCTGTGTGGTGTGCCTCCTTGAATCTCTGAAGAAGTGGGGGTGTGACTGTAAGAGACTGCATAAAGGCTACCCCATCCCGATCCACAATGCATAACTGTAATGTAGCTAGCTGCTCTGTCGCCTCTCCTCGCAGCTGAAGGCCTGATCTCTAGCTTATAGAATCTGCTACAACGTTCCCCTTCTTAGGATTATAAACTATCTCGAATTCATTTTCATGGAGGAACTCAAGACAACACCACTATCTCAGTTTTAGGTCCTTCTATGAGAATATGTACATGACACTCTGGTGGTTAGAGTAGAATGTAAAACTCTCACCCATCAGATAGTGATGCTACATCATCAAGGCAGTGACCACTACTACTAACTTTTGGTCATGGGTTGTGTAGTTCTTCCCGTGTTGTCTCAGCTACCAAAAACCATATGCGATCACAGCTCGCTCCTGCATCAGGACTCACATGAGTCCAGTCCATCATTCATCGCAATAAACTACGTTCCCTACTCCCTCTTCTGGAAGCCTCAAGTTGGGGGGCACTAGTCAACCTCTACCTCATCTCTTGGATACTCTACTGGAATCTCTCTAACCACACGAAGGGTTTCCCATTATTTTTAAATTTTGAATGCAGTGCTGCAAATATGGATATGTCTGGCACAAATCTCATATAGAACCCTACCAGTCCCAGAAAACTCCGTACCTGGGTCACACTCATGGGTGGCTCCCATGAAAGTACAACCTCGATCTTCGCTGGATCCACTGAAACTCCAGCCTCTGAGATGACATGTCACATAAAGTGTACCACTCAGATCTAGAACTTGCACTTCAAGAGATTACCATAAAGCTAGTGATCTCGGAGTGTTTCCAGTATGACCCGCAAATGGTAGGCGTTCTCATCCTCAGTAGCTGAGTACATCAGAATGTCATTGATAAAGACTACCACAAATCAATAAATGTATGGCTGAAAGATTATATTCATGAGTCCCATGAACACCTCTAGTGTGTTGGTTACTCCAACTGACATAACCCAGAGCTCTTAGTGGCCATACCAGCATCGGAAGGTCATCTTTTTCACATACTTGTCCCAAAATCTGAGGTGGTGATAGCCTGATCTGAGATCTATCTTCGAGAACCATCGTGCTCCCTTCAGGTGATCAAAGAAGTCTTCAATCCTCATTAGTGGGTACTTGTTCTTCATGGTCACCTGTTTAAGGTGACGTTAGTCAACAGAGACCCTCAAGCTCCCATCCACCTTCTTGGTGAACAAAATTGGGGATTCCCAAGGTGAAACACTAGGATGGAAAAACCGGTTTCCTTTTAAGTTCTCCAGCTGTACCCGCAACTCTTGAAAATCAGTGGGATCCATCTGATATGATGTCGTAGATATTGGTGTTGTCCTGGGGTACATGTCAATGCAGAATTACACCTCTCTACAAGGAGGTAGTCCTGGAACATCGTTTGGGAAAACATCTGCGTACTGATCCACCACAATTGGAAAACTCAAACTCTGCACATAAACTGCTCTAAGGATGAGAGTACCCAACTGATGAGGGATCAGCTTCCCCCTCCTCTGCGTAAGTTCATCCTGTATTGAAAAGGCTCCCTTCTCACCGATGAAGGTGAACCTGCTGCCATCCATGTAGACACACCGCACTTTCCACCTAATACAGTCAGTCTGTTCATGAACTGTGGATAACCAATCCATACCCAGGATGATGTCAAAAGGCCTCGACACCACTACGAGGAGATCCCAGTCGAAGCTCTCACCTCCTAGAGTAAGATCACACTGCCGACAGCAGTGAGTAATCATCAAGTATCTTCCCGTAAGATTCTCTAGCCGTAATGATCGAGCCAATGGCTCCATCAGAATCTATGAACTCCGAATGAGGGTAGTGGAAATGAATGAATGACTTGCAATTTTGTCAATATGTACTACTGCAAGGGAAGAGTATACATAGATAGTAGCTCAAATCATCTCAGTTGCACCGTGGCAATAGGCCTTGACTGTCTGAAGGTGAGCCTGCCCCTGTCTACCAGCTTCATGTGGTTAGGGTGGACCTCCTAGTGGTTGTGGTGATAGGGCCGCGAACTGTCGTACACCAGCTATTGCTCGTCCAACTCCACTGCCACTTCGGCTTGATCCCAGTGGACTACCACGGTCGAACCTCTTCCTCTGCCTAGGAGGTCCCTGTACTGTCTGCTTCTCATCTGCATGGCTGGTCGGGTAGTAACGAGCCATGTGTTTCTACCCAACGCATCAATAGCACTTCCCACTCCTCATATGGATGGCTCTGTATCGTGTTCCCTGCACAACCGAACATGTATCTTGGGGTCGCCCACGTGATGGTCTGGTCTGCCTGGACCTTATTGACATCTGAATACTTCCAGATGAAGAAGAATCTGCTACGTGTCACCCTGTGGTGGGTCTCACTACTGGTGACTTCTTAGCAAGAAATCTATCTTCTAGAAGGGCTCACTCCATCACCCCCTCCTGCATCGGGATGCTGAGGGAGATGATTGAAGCCCTGGTCTCATGCATGAGTCCTTGCTCGAAGTTCAGGGCCCTGAAGAATTAGTCTCATACCACAACCGTGAAGTAGTGTGAGAGGTCGGTGAACCTCAATATGTATTGTGCCACCTTCATGATGTCCTATTGCAGATGAAATAGCTCCCAAATCCCCATCGCACAAAGGGTGGCTGGAATAAACTCTAACCAGAAGAGACTCTCGAAGTCTGCCTAGAGAAGTGGTGCCTTTTCATGCACCAGGAGAATCATGCTCTACCATCTGCCTACTTTTTCATACAAGAGACTCGCGGTAATGATCCCCATGAGGTTGGCTAGTGTCCCTACCAATCTTAAAAATCTCAAAATAGCCTCCAACCAATCATTAGCTACCAGTTGGTCCATATCTCCCCAGAAACTGGGCGGCCTTTGTCACTGGAACTCATGCACCACATTCAGTCGGTGATAACTCTCTGATACTAGATTAGGTGGTATCGGTGGCCCAACTGGTAGTTGTACGGCTGGTACCTCCACTGTGATTGGGCCCTGCATCGTGGCCTCATCGCTCAGTGGGCTACCATCTAATAGAAAACTCGGAACCCTGGTTGGCTGCCTACATGGGGCCATCCTGAATAGGAATATGTGGGCCACTGTCAAAACAATATACCTGGTGAGTTGACAGAAAGTAATCATGAAGAATACTTTTCAAAGGAAACACAGATGCAATCTTTGTTTTCATGCACTGAGTCAGAAGTTAGAATTCAGAGTCCTAGTGCAAGGATACGTCAGCCACCACACCAACACCGGTTTCCCTAAACTAATAACCACACACAAAACACATATCACTATTGCTGTTAAAATAATCAGATTCCATGTTCTACGGTAGAACTGAATCCTCTTATACCAATTTTTCACGACCTGTCCTCGGGGATCGTGTCGTGACTACCCCAAGCCTGCCTTCCATAGGCCAGGGGCTGGCTACTCGCACCAACGGCTAAATCCCAATAAAAGTAAAGACATTGCCTTTAAATATATAACACACATAGTATGAACACAAGTAGTAGAAGCAACAGGTAATATTATAGAAAAGAAAAGTGTGCTGAAAGTATGTGGGCCAGTATACAAACCCAACTGAACAACAAGTATGAGTACAAGTAAAAAAGAGAATATAGCTCCTGGATCATCCACCGGGGAATCCTACATGAAGGGTAGGTACATATCTCGAACAACTCATCCCTAATGTACATCCTTTCTAGTACAGCACTGAGTAGCCTCCCATCCATCACATTCAACCACAATAACTGCTGGCCATCGTCTACACAGTACACAAGAAGGTGCGGGCGAAGCCCATGAAGGGGTGAGTTTAAAAATACTTAGTAGGGGACCCCGAGACCCCCAATGGACTCCCAGAATCCACTGAGGATAAACCACAGTGGTAAGATACAATCCCGAAGTATCAACCATGCCTACATAGGTATATGCCCATAGATATACCTAAGTTACCAATCATAACCAAGCTTCAACACTCGATCCCAAGCACAACCCATTCCATAAAGGAAGTAAAGTCAATTATGTCAATGATAACAACTAAAAGTCATGACTCATCTCACATAGGTACACAACTCATGTAGAGGGATAGATATGACTAGATTTAGCAACTGCTTCTTCTCCTCTATCGAACCCACGTAGGATCTGGGAACAATATGAGTGCTGTCGAACCCACGAAGGATCCTGGTATAGAAGTCATCATTGTCAATCCCACAGATGATCCCAGTCCAGTACCATCACTGATGAACCCATGGAGGATCCAGGAACAATATCGTCATTGTCGAACCCATAGAGGATCCTGGTATAGTTGTAGGTCCACGTAGGATCCTATAATCTTAGACACAACCAGCCATAGGGTTCCCACACATAGCACGCTCAATTTCAAGAGGGTCCGCTCCTCAAAAAAAAAGTGTTGATAAATCAACTACTATGATGTATCGAGTTGATGTATCCCATAGCTCTGTCTAATCATTAGGAACCCAATGTGACAGGTGGTGCGTCAATCAGACGTTTGGTGTGTGAGTTAGTGTCATTTCTGTTCCATGGGCCCAGTTTGTTTTTAGGTTCAAACCAACCCGGCCATACCCCAACTGTGTCCAAACCTCATGTGGTGTATGCCAAAAGAACCGACTCAGTCTAAGAGTATTGTCCCCGCAGATGATTCGTCGATCGGAAACAAGCAACCCATGATACGGACAAAATGTGATTTCGGTTTAAACGGGTCCAGACAGGGGTATGTCCTAGTCCGCGGGTCTAACCTGGCTTGATGGGGAGACCCAGCCCTGTGGCAGCCCAGCCCGGTGGTAGCCCGGACCAGCCCGACTGGCTCGCGTCGACTAGCTGGCTGGCCCGTGGGGCCTAGATGGTTGGCCCGAGTGGCTAGGCGGGCCACGCCTTGGGGGGGAGTGTCGCTCCCCCAGATCATCCATTGGAACAGGTGCTGGGCACCGATTCGGTGACCTGCGGGACCCGAAGGGTCCCCCCTTGTTTGTCTGGCCAGCCGACAAACTGGTTCCGCTCCCCCAGTAGGGCACGACGGCGCCGCGCCCCTCTTCCACAGCCCACCCTGGCCGTGGCTTCCCTGCACCGGCTGTGAGGTGCGACGACACCACGCCCCTCCGCCGTGACCTGGCTGGCCGCTGCCCTCTACTGGCATCTGGGCAGCGCGACGGTGCCACGATCCTCCGCCGTGGCCCATAGTTGCCACAGATCTCCTTCCACGCAGCACTATAGTATCGCGCCCTCTTTAAGACTCTGCGGCATTGCACCGCTGGTTTTCTTTGCGGTCCGCCTCCATCGTCAACAAACAAGAACAACCAAAGGGGGTGGGTCGGACCATGTTCATGCAGTCCAACCCCTCCTCATTATGGTGTTATTATTCGGTTCTGAAACCATAAAATAAACGAAAAATATTGGGAATTATTTCTACTCAAATCCCCCTGCCTCTCTTGTCGATTGATTACGGTGGAAGGTGAGGAATGGAGGACATCGATTCGGGGACTTCGGGAAGTGTCCGAGGAAGTAGCATAATCAGCATTCTTTGCAGGGGGCTCCTTCTATTTTGGCTTTGTCGAGGATCGAAGATGGATTTCGTCGTTCTTCGGTGGAAAGGTGATGTTCTTCATTTGAAGATCTCGTTCTCCTAGAACTCCTCCTCTATTAAAGTATCCCATCAAAGATTATGCCAACCAAAAAAAATAAAAGCTTATCACTTATTTTGATGGTTGGAATGAATTCAAAAAAAAGTTTCAATTAATTAATTTTAGGGGTATAATTAATTAATCGTGAGGTAGTTGGCACATTAAAATAATGGGGGAAGCTCAAGGGTACCTCCACTTAAATGGGTGTTAAAGGGGGGGTTTGATATTCGGTTTCCCCCCATATTAATTATCCTCCCAAGCGAGGTTATGCTCCAGTGGGCACCACCACGACAACCCCTCATGGGTGGTTAATGTGTGGTGGCCCCCAGCCCCATCCTCCACTTGGAGATTTTAACCGCCATAAGGAAAATAAAGCTAAGACTTTATTTTTTTTCAATTATAATTTAAAACCCCAAAAACTAACTTCCAGAATCGTTAGAACGCAACTGTGGTAAAGGTCTAAGTAAGAAATCACTGACCCTGAGAGTTCAATAGTGCCCTCAGCTTTCAATTCCGAGCACCGGTTCAAAAGTTATAAAATCTTGCTCGTACGTTTACTGAACATACCCAAACAAAACATCAGAAATTGATTCTGGGCACACCGGGCCTCGGAATCAAGCGCCGTCAGAAACAGCGGAATCCTAAAAATCGCATGAATTTATGAAAATAATTTCCACAAAATTTACAGGTCTTTAAAAATAATATATAATTTATTGGTTTTAGATAATGGATTATTTTTTAACCATAAAAATTCTATTTTTGAAATGAAAAATAAAGAGTTTTGAGGAATGAAATATATAGAATCGATTGAGATAATATTTGGATTTAATGTTGGGGTATTCAACAGTAATTATTTATATGGGAATACATGCCCACCCATTTTTTTAGATAAAATATGTGTAAAAATATTAATCTTTTGGGGAATAATAGAATTACATGAAGATAAATTTAAATTTTAGGGAATTAAAATTTCAAACTTATTTCTCTTTGTTTGGAGAAAATATGTATTTATGGTGGAAATTATTTATATATTAAATTATTCATATCTTGTATGTATATTTCCTTATGTTATTTATTAGTGTGAAAAATACATCCATCATCCTTATGAAATAAATTTGAACCAAAAAATTTATCCTTGTACATTTATTTCTGATTAATAAAATGGCCTTTTTACTCATCACATATATATTCCTTTTAGGTTCTTAAATTTATTTTAATCATTCACATAATTGTTTTGAATGATCACTATAACACTATATTAAACCATGTGTGTATGAATTATTTTCTATGTCCACATTTTAAAATCCCAATAATGGTATCCTATATATAAACATAATCAAGTGTTATTCTACACTGACTTCATACATCACTTTATATCTTATCAAGTGGATGCTCTATTATCACATTTTGTTTATGCGAGTTTTGAAAAAAATGTATTTTTAAACACCCAGACCTGTATTAACATGATCAAGATTAAATTATGATGATGAAATTTATTTAATGATATTAAAATGTGACACCCTATGAATTATGAAAATTTATATCATTATGTAAACTAAATATTTTAAATACAATATTATTCAAATACGAATGAGTTTAAAAAAACATGACACCCTATTAAAATATAAATAATTTAGCATGAGAATTATATAATATATTTAATTCTGGTGGGTGTGAATAGTAATAAATAAATTTTTAAAAAAATATAAAGTTTATACATGTATAAAATAATGTTAATATTTATATATTGGTCAAAAAAATATGAATTTTTTAAGGAAAAGAAAATTTTACCTGAAAATTTATTTGTCTAATAGGATGTGTAGTTGCTCTTCAAAAACATATTTTAATATAAAATTTTATAAATTTTATCATATCTATTTGAAAAAATGTCACTATTTGATTAATCATATCAACACTAACTTATGGTGTAATTCTGTAATTTATCAGAAAATGTTTTTATGTGAATATTCAAAAATACATATTTTTATAAAATAGTCATTGATATTGAAAATATAAAGTCAATTAATATTTTAAATATGATTAAAATGCGTCGTAAATATTTTTTTACACATATTGAATTTGATTCAATACATTTAAATCTAATTTATGCTAAATTTTAGCATAACTTTTTCATATTAATTTAAAAAATATTTTTTAAAAAATTTATTAATGTCTGTATTATTTATCATTATTAAATAATTAAAATAACCCATAATTAGGAATGATTTAAATTAAATATATATATTATATATCTATAAATATGAATTTATATTAAAATAGTTTTTATTTTAATCTTTATAGTTTATATGATATTATATTATACATAAAAAATGAATATCTTGAGACACCTTTATTCGAAAAGAATGATTGTTTATATTCAAAATAAACATTAAAACATATATGAGTAGTTTTTTCATAATTTTTTTTTATTTGTAACTTGTAAATTTAATATATTATATTTGGTTCAACATAAATTTTTCAAGATTGAATTGTATATATAGTAAAAAATAATTAATGCGGTTATGGTAAAATCGGGTGTATCAAGGGTCAAACTAAAACCAATACACATAAAAATGACTAATAAAATGTATAACAAAAAATTTATTATCATAATTGGACTTTATATATTATTAATTACATACATGGTCCATTTGGGATCCTTAAATCATGATAAAAACACGAGTGCAATAATTTCTAGTAAAAATATCACAAGTCTGTCCCCTCCCCTGCTTACGAATGTCCACCCTATCTCATCTCATTTTCATACAGACAAAACCAATATGATAAAAATAAATAAATTAATAACTTCAATTAATCAATTATATAATCATATATTGCAACATTTTTTATGAAATGAATCTATATAAGGCTTTACGTGAAAACAAAAAGAAGTGGTCCAAGGAAGAGGTAACATCCTTAAATGGGCATTTTATTTTATTTCTTCCTCCACCTCCCCCAAATAATAGTAAAATTTTATTATATAATATAAAAAATATTTTATAACAAAATATATTTTGTTATGATAAGGTAATTAACAACATCCATTTCTTCCACTCAATAATGGAAAACCAAATAGTTGACTGTGTGTGTGAAGGACTACAACCTCACGAAGGAACAATATATATTTTCCATCACCAATTCTGAGATATGGATATGGTGATACATATAATGATTATATATGATATAAATTACCTTATTATCCAAATTTATTTATAATATTTCATATAACTTCTTACATTCAATTCTTTACCAAAAATAAAAATGTCGCTCATGTGTATGGTATAATAACCCCTTGTGAAGCTATTGGATTTGTTTTTAACTTACACATAACATTAATTTAAATATATATATTAATTTCATGTTGATTTAATATATTCATAACATATTAATAAGTCTATAAAATAAATAAATCCTATAATTTTTACATAATCATCCATTGAATAATTGATATCATAATTTTCGGTAAGATTGAATACTTCCCGGTGAAGCGATGTGGTTAATTATTCCTTGTATATTTAAATAGAAGTTAAGAAAGGATATATTTAATGAATATGTTTTATATTTATCATTTGATATTTATTATTTATATTTAATATATAATCCACTTCTATATAGTTTCACCTATTATGAAAATGAAAGCGTTGATAGTGCATACGTCTGGCCTACACTGTCAATGATGTGATGTGATTCATTGCCCATATTCAAAATTAAATAAGGATTATAAATAACTATAGAAATAAAATTATATATTTATATCATTAAAATAATTTTATATATTATGAAACTATAACCAATGTTTATTATTTAGATCATTCATGAAAAAATGTGCTGGAGGAAATCAAGATGTTTGTAAATAATAGTAGTAATGAATCAGTATTAACGTATGGGAAATAAGATGTTATAAAAGAGTTGATATATGTTATTATAAATTAATATATCATTCTCATATATGTAATAGAATTTTTAAACCTCTTTGTAAGATTTTTTGAGTTCCCTTCCTAGGGGAAACTTGAGGTAAGTGGTTTCTTATATAATTTTCCATTGATTATGTTATATGTCTAATTCATTGATTATATTATTCACGGATTATGTTTGAAATTAAATTTGATTTATTTATGTTCTATTTTCACTTTTCATTGTTTAAATTTACAATTTTTACCTATAATCATTTCATCGATAAAATTTAGCATCAATGACACTAAATTTGTAAGGGTGTTGTCTGAAAAGACACTTCTTTGAGACCCATGTTCTCTTACAAATCTAGTAACTTTTAAATATTTTATATAGATACATTTACATACTATATAAGTATTCATTTAATTTAAATGATATTTTATATAATGTTTTTTATACTTCATTCGTGGGATGTTATGATTATCATGTTTTAAAAGTAGAAAGGGATTTTATTTCAATCACAATTTTAAAGAGATTGTTTATGCAAGAATTTCCATTATTGGACATTATTTGATCATTATAAAACAAAAATTTCCCCATTATATGTCTTCAAATATATATATTGTAATATATTTTAGTCCCACCACTGAGATGGAATGTTATTTGTATGCATGGTGATCCCAAAATCAATGTCTAATGTATATTAAATATATTAAAGGCATGCACACAGAAGTTTTTTGAAAATGTGATATATCTCCCAAATGGGACCCTAATAATAATTTTCCATCCTATATTGAGTTCAGGGCATAGTTTTTACCCAATGAGGGACATAATTATTTTTTATGTCTGAAATATATGATAAATTCTTCATCAGAATAAATAATAATTTAAAAAATAATTTAATTTATTTAATGACATATTGACCTACTAAACTCCAATAAAACACATGTACGAACCAAATTTTAGAGTTTTCATCATAAAATTTTAAATTGATATATGATATAGTGTATGAGCTTCCATTAATGTACATCAACAGATGAACATATGGGTAACATTATGCTAACAATAATTATAAATATATAAAATGATTTCAATGCATATTAAATTTTCATCAATGACTAATATAACATATAATATGAAATTTATTATATTTCTCTTTCTTGTATTAGTTTTCCTATTGAAAGAATTACTATGTCAAATAATTGGTTGGAATGAAGATAATTGGTAATGAAGGTATGGTTTAGAATTATTTCTAATTGTATCTTTTTTTTGTTGATTATTTATACATATTTTATCATGCTTCTGGATATGAATCAAGGAACACTGGGAAAAAGTTGATGATGATTCTGGAGATTCTTATTTCATGTATTTCATTCACCATTATTCTTTTGATCATCATCAATGTTCTCTTTGTTCAGTGTTTCAACAACTATATGTTAAACAAAAAATTTGGATCTGTTTCATGTTCCAATGGATTGATACCATAAATCCAGGTTTAGATTAATGATGGGATCAAGATACGATTTTTGATAGATAAAAAAATCATAGATAATCATGTGGGTTTTGATTTATTGTATATTGGAGATGAAAAAGATGGTTTTTTAGGCAATTATTATGGTTGGATTCTTGTGACCAATTATTTTTGGCACAACCAAACCTGATCATTACTTTTATGACATTATTCACAACTAGATCTAATACCAAAGGAGTAGATGCGGTCACATGAAACAAATATATAGTTTCTAAAAAATTCTTAATAGAAATTCCTTGTAATTCCGGTGTATGTGTCATGTGAAGTGTATTCTAGAACTCTTGGGTTTGTTTATTGGAGACAAGTATGATGAAAGTGTTTGAAATGGTTCACAATTCATGTGATTTGACCTAGAAAATCATAATGTTCACTTGGTTCACATGTCTATGTACATGGGAATGTCCAGACCTACATGGAAAAGGAAATGATAATGGGTCTGGATACATTAGTGGACCGAGTTCTAAGGATATACATGAGATACATATAGTTCACATCATCTAAATATCCAAATATTTCTTGGAGAACTTGACCACTTTAGCATAAACAAGTTTAATTAGGATTCATTACCTTGATCATCTTCTATAGGGTTTATTATGGTATAATGTCATATGTATGGGATATAAATCAAATATGAGTAACATTAGTCAGAGATTGAGTTATTGGGATCCCTTTATAAGAATAATATTAAGATCATATATAATATTCATCGTCACTCTGTGGGGTTCATAGAATTATCATGAACAATTGTACACCACTACAGATCCCCTAATTAGAAAGTTAATCTATATTGGGTTGTTAGTATAACCACTGACCCTAGGTTTTATCCAATCATTGTATTGATAATTTTATACATACAACAGATATATATTTTTGTGCGACTTAGTGAGCACAATATCTCTAATGGACACATTAAGTCCTATCAGACTCGTTGTGTGTGCTATCTTTTGTGACTGTTATGTAAATCTATAGAGAATGGTGTCACAACCGGCCCTCGGGGTCCGTGTCGTGACTACCCCAAGCTCGCCTTCCATAGGCCAGGGGCTGGCGACTAGCACCAAGGCGTAAATCCCGGTATAAAGGGAAGGCATTGCCTTTGTAAAGTAAACAAACACCACAGAGTAAGCAAGCGGAAAGTAAACACTAAGTAAAAAACAGAGTACAACTGAAAGTGTGGAATAGTAAATGGGCCAGTATAGAAACCCAAACTGAAAGTAAAGTATAACTCGAAAGGGAAAAACAGCAACTGTAAGTAAAAGCCGATGCACCGAGCTGTCCACTGGAGATCCCACCTGAAGGGTGGCTACAGATAGCTCCACTACTCCTCGGGTCCCGTCGTCCACTCTGAACACGTCCCGCCTAGTGGTCCACCTCCATGTACCGTCCTGCTCTGCAAGCCTCGGCCAAGATCAACGCTGTCCCTCGTCTACAACCAACACAACGTAGTGCGGGCAAAGCCCGTGCAGGGGTGAGTATAAGCTACTCAGTAGGGACCCCGAGACCCCTGAAGGTCTCTCAAAATCCACAAAGAACAAACCACAAAAAAGGTACAATCACGAAGTATCAACCGACACTGCTTAGGTATATGCCCATACATATACCTAAGTCATCAATTTCAAATACGCTCCATCCTCCGAGCCCAAGTACAACTCAGTCCACACAGGAAAGTAAACGTATTCCACACAGGAAAGCAAAACGTAATCCACACAGGATTGCACAACACAATCCACACAGGAAAGCAATAGGATTCAGCACACACAGGTATACTTCTTCGAAAGACGATAAAGATGATCTCTGATCCATCTAAGTCGTCGGACCCACGAAGGATCGATAGGTAACTAACCCCCGCAAAAGACCCACACAGGATCGGGCCCACGTAGGACCTGTAGGCGCTGGTTCACACAGGACCGCTGAGCGCAAAGACCCACACAGGATCGGACCCACACAGGATCGGGCCCACACAGGACCTGTAGCACTGATCCACGTAGGATCGCTGAGTGCTGTAGTCGTCGTCGTCGAATCCACACAGGATCTCTGTACTGTCGTCGTCGCAGTCACAGTAGCAGTAGAAGCAGTAGTAGTCACAGAACAGTCACAGCCAGCACTAGGGTTCCCGCACACAGAAAGCTCGTTCGGAGGGTCTGCTCCACGAGCCGAGAGGCTGATACATCAACTGTCACAAAGTCCAGAGTTGATGTATCCAAAAGTTCCGTATCGTCCACAGGAACTCAATGCAACAGACGGCGCGTCGATCGGACGCCCGGTCTGAGAGTTATTGGCATTTTCGTCCCCGGGGCCCGGTTGGTTTTTAAGGCAAAACCAACCCGACCGTAATCCACCTGCGTCCAAACCTCGGGCGGAGTATGCCAAAAGATCCATCTCACTAAGAGGAACACAACGCGGCTGACGGCACGTCAATCGGACGTCCGTAGCTCAAGATATGAGAGTTTCCGCTCCGAAGGCCCGGTTGGTTTCGTGAACGAACCAACCCGGCCGAACTCAAAGTAATCTGAAACCTTGAGTACGATATACCGAAACGACAGTCTCGATCCAAGGATCGCGTTGCCGCAGACGGTTCGTCGATCGGAGGTCTGTGGCTCATGTTATGAACAAAAGACCGAAACTGATTCGAAACGGGGGGTCCGGGTCCAGGCCGACCCGGCCCGGCCGGCCGGCGGCGCGGCGGCCCGGCGCCGCACGGAGGCAGCGCGCGGGGGCTAAGCCCCTGCTTGATTGGGGTGGCGGCGCGACAATCAGCTGCACCCCTTTGTTTTAAAAACTTCCCCCCCCCCACGTGGGGGGCCTGCTTGTGCGGAAACCGGGGGGCCGCCTGCCCCCCCTCAAGAAACCGCCCCCCCAATTAAATGGGGGGGGGGGCTTTATTGCTGGCCGGGGGATTAATTTCCCCCGGATTTGACCATCCGGACGGCCAGCTGGCCGGCCGGTTTTCTCCAACGGGACCGGAAAAATCCGGTCCCCTTTTCGGCTTTCGACGCCGGCGGCCCGGCCGCCGGTCTCCGCGTCCCGCCGCGGCCCGGAACCGGCCGCGGTGTTCGTCGTCCGGCGCGGTGCGACGGCACCGCGCCCCTTCGCCGCACCTTTGATTTCCTTCAACGCGGCGCGACAGCGTCACGTTCTTGATCATTCTTCCATGGCGCGGTGCGATGGTGTTGCGTAATATAATCGCACGATTAACCGCGTGGTGCGACGGCACCACGCCACCTTGTTTCATCCCGCAAGGTAAAACAACATGAATGATGGAGGGGGTTCGGCCGTGTTCATGCGGTCCGGCCCCCTCACGTTAAATGATAACATAACATAAAATCCTTACGTTAATCATGCATGTACCACGAACAAGGATAAATAAATAAACAATTACAACAACCCCTACCTTGGGTATAGGTTCGAAGATTTGTCAACGTCCCGCGGAAGACAACGTCGCGGAGGTCGGGCGTCGCGGTAGTCGTTCGTCAAATCCGTTGACGAAGAGATACGCCCGAAGAGATACGTCGATGGCGAATCATCGTATTCCGACGAAGAAGGTCTGAGGAGGAAGCGGCGTTCCCTCTTGTTGACACGGAAGACGAAGAAGAGAGGAGAGGCGTTCTTCGTCGGAGCTTGAGCGTTCTTCGTCAAGTTGAACGTTCTTCGTCAAAGATTGAAGAAGGAAGAAAAGCTCTCAAAAGCTCTCAAGATGGCTAAAGAGTTCTAACCCAAAAAAATAAGCTTTGAGCATATTTTATTAAGTCAATCCAACCATTTGAAATTCAAAGGTTTGAATTAAGACAACTCAAGCCATTAATTAACCAACTTGCCAACTTAAATTAAAAGGGGAGTTTAAGGGAGAATATGAAAGGTTTAGTTTCGTGTGGGTCCCACCACACTTAATCCTCTCAAGGGAGGTTAAGTTGGTGTGGGTACCACCCCTAACTCCCTTTGAGAGGAGTTAACCTACAAAAGTAAAATAAAAAAAATCCACATTTTTCTTATTCAACTTTTTATAATTCTCCCAAAAACTAACTTTCATCCCGCAACAAACGCAACTTCCGAAAAGGTCTCTTTAAGCGAATATAGGCACTGCGAGTTCATCGGTGCCCTCGGATTTCAATTCCGAGCACCGGATCAAATTCTTAGGAATTCTCGCTCGCTCGTTCACTGAACGTACCCGACCCAAACTTCGGAAATTGATTCCGGGCACTCCGGGCCTCGGAATCAGGTTCCGTCTGAAACCGCGCTCTTTTAAAATTCCAAATAAAATTAAGAAAAAATTTCCCTTGAATTTTTCAGGTCTTTACATTACTCCCACTTCAGGGCTTTACGTCCCCGTAAAGATACATCAAAAACTAGGGAAACAAATGAGGGTACTGAGCACGCATCTGAGCCTTCCGCTCCCATGTGCCCTCCTGGAGATTCCCGTGCTTCCATCTGATGCGCACAAGAGGAATCGATCGCCCACGCAGGACCCGCTCCTGTCGATCCTCTATCTCCACCGGGACCTCCGTAAAAGTCACCCCATCGTCAACGTCAAGCTCCCCATGGTCAATGATGTGCGTCGGGTCGTGCACGTATCTCCTCAGCTGAGACACGTGGAAGACGTCGTGCACCCGGTGCAACTGAGGTGGTAGAGCCAGGCGATAATCCACCTCACCAATCCTGCTGAGGACCTGGAAGGGTCCGATGAAGCGTGGAGATAACATGCCGCCTCGGCCAAATCTCTGAATACTACGTCGAGGTGAGACCTGCAAGAAGACATGGTCACCATCCTCGAACTCTAGTGGCCTCCGCCTCCTGTCAGCGTATGACTTCTGCCGGCTCTGTGCTGTCCTCATCTGCTCCTGGATGACCTGGACCTTCTCTGTCGTGGCCTGGACCATCTCTGGTCCCACAAGTGCTGACTCCCCAGGGTCTCTCTAGCACAAAGGAGATCTACAAGGTCGGTCGTACAACGCCTCTTACGGTGCCATCCCGATGGTGGAGTGGTAGCTGTTGTTGTACGCAAACTCCACCAAGGATAGGTGGTCCTACCAGCTACGACCAAAGTCGAGGACACATGCGCGAAGCATGTCCTCGAGAGTCTGAATGGTCCTCTCCGTCTGACCATCCGTCTGAGGGTGAAAGGCTATGATCAGACGTATCTGCGCCCCGAACGCCTCCTGTAACCCCTTCCAAAGACGGGAAGTAAAGCGAGAATCTCGATCGGAGACGATAGATGATGGAACGCCATGGATCCGCACAATCTCCTGAACGTAGAGACGTCCCATGCTCTCCACGGAGCCCTGCTCTCTGATGGGTAAGAAGTGTGCCGACTTGGTGAGTCGGTCAACAATCACCCAAATGGAGTCGTGACCTCTGTTAGTGCGTGGAAGTCCCGTCATGAAGTCCATAGATATGCAGTCCCACTTCCACTCCGGAACCTCCAAGGGCTGTACCAAGCCTGCTGGTACTTGATGCTCTGCCTTCACCTGCTAGCAGGTGAGGCATCGAGAAACGAACTCTGCTACTGCCTTCTTCATGCCCGGCCACCAGTGCTGTCGTCTGAGGTCCTGGTACATCTTTGCCACTCCAGGATGTACCGCCAAAGGAGATGTGTGAAACTCTCTCAGCACTTCCTCTCGCAAAGCGACTGGTACCATGGTACGCCCTCTGAAAAGGATGGCGTGCTCTGCTCTAAGGGAGAAACCATCAGGTGCCTGTCCCGAGGATATCTGTGCACGCCGTGTCTCACAGTTAGCGTCCTCACGCTGTGCCTCTCTGACCCGCTGTAGTAGTGGAGGAGTGACTGTGAGAGACTGAAGGAAGGCTGCTCCATCTCTATCCACGAAGGATATCTGCAAAGAGGCTAGCTGCTCCGTCGCCTCCTCAAGTAGCTGAATGTCTGTCCTCCTGCTGAGGGCATCGGCTACTACGTTCCCCTTCCCAGGAGTATAGAATATCTCAAAGTCATAGTCCTGGAGGAACTCCAGCCATCGTCGCTGTCTCAGGTTCAGGTCCTTCTGCGAGAAGATATACCTGAGACTCTGATGATCGGAAAAGACTGTAAAGTGCTCGCCCATCCGATAGTGTCGCCATGTCTTCAGAGTGAAGACCACTGCTGCTAACTCCAGGTCATGGGTAGCGTAGTTCTGCTCATGCGGCCTCAACTGACGTGATCCATAGGTGATCACTGCCCGCTCCTGCATCATAACACATCCGAGTCCGGTCCCTGATGCATCATAGTAGACTACGTACCCTACTCCCTCCTCAGGCAACCTCAAGATGGGTGCGCTAGTCAATCTCTGTCTCAGCTCCTGGAAGCTCTACTGACATCTGTCAGACCACACGAAGGGTTTCCCCTTCTTCGTCAAAGATGTGAGTGATGCCGAAACTCTATAGAAGTCTGGCACGAATCTCCGATAGTATCTAGCTAGTCCCAAGAAACTCCGAACCTCAGTCACGCTCCTGGGTGGCTCCCAAGCTAACACAGCCTCAATCTTCGCGGGATCCACTGCAACTCCCGCCTCAGAGATAACGTGTCCCAAGAAGTGGACCTCACGTATCCAGAACTGGCACTTCGAGAGCATACCATAAAGCTGGTGCTCTCGGAGTGTGTCTAGTATAACTCGCAAGTGATAGGCGTGCTCCTGCTCTGTCGTAGAGTAAATCAGAATGTCGTCGATGAAGACCACGACAAACCGATCGAGGTATGGCTGAAAGATCCTGTTCATGAGAGCCATGAACACTGCTGGAGCATTGTTTACACCGAATGGCATAACCAAGAACTCATAGTGGCCATACCGACATCTGAAGGCTGTCTTCTGCACATCCTCGTCTCTGACTCTGAGCTGATGATAGCCTGACCTGAGGTCTATCTTTGAGAACCACCGTGCTCCCATGAGCTGATCAAAGAGGTCATCAATACTCGGTAGCGGATACTTGTTCCTCACTGTCACCTGGTTCAGGCGACGATAGTCAACACAAAGTCGCAAGCTCCCGTCCGCCTTCTTGGCGAACAAAACCGGGGAAGCCCAGGTTGAAACACTGGGTCAGATGAACCCCTTTCCCTGCAAGTCCTCCAACTGTACCCGTAACTCTCGAAGCTCGGCGGGGGCCATCCGATATGCTGGAGTGGATATCGGGGCTGTACCGGGGTACAAGTCAATATAAAAGTCTACCTCTTTGCGAGGAGGTAGTCCTGGAACATCGTCGGGAAAAACGACTGCAAACTGATCCACCACTGCAGGAAAACCAGGACTCTGCACTTCAACTGCTCCATGGATGAGGCTAGCCAACTGATGAGTGATGGGATGTCCTCTCCTCCGCGGAAGTCCATCCTGTGCTGCTAAGGCTCCCTTCTCGCCGGTGAAGGTGAACCTGCTCCCTTTGGTGCGTACACATCGCACCTTGCGCCTAAAACAGTCAATCTGTGCATGGACCGTAGATAGCCAATCCATGCCCTAGATGACGTCGTAAGGCCTCGACACTGCTACAAGAAGATCCCAGCCAAACCTCTCGCCTCCTATAGTAATCTCACACTGCCAGCACCAGTGCGTAATCGTCGAGTCTGCTCCCGTAGGAGTCTCTAGCCGTAAGGATCGAGCCAATGGCTCTGTCGGAATCTCCGAGCTCTGAACAAGGGCAGCGGCTATGAAAGAGTGACTCGCTCATGTCTCTATAAGAACTGCAGCAAGGGTGGAATAGACACAGATAGTACCTCGAATCATCTCGGGTGCGCCGTGGTCGTAGGCCTCTGCTGCCTGGAGCTGTGCCTGTCTCTGCCCGCCAGCTCCCTGTGGTCGGGGTGGACCTCCTGGTGGTGGTGGTGGCAGAGCCTCAAAGCGTCGCCAACCACCGGCTGCTCGTCCAGCTCCTCTGCCTCGTCCGCCTCCTCCCTGCGGACCGCCATGGTCGAACTTCTGCCTCTGCCTAGGTGGTTCCTCAACCGTCTGCTGCTCCTCTGCATGGCGGGTCGGGCAGTCACGAGCCATGTGGCCTTGCCCGCCGCATGCATAGCACTGTCTTCCACTCGAAAGACCGGCTCCGCGCTGTGTGCCCCGCGCTGCTGAGCCAGTGTCCTGAGGTCGTCTTCCTGAAGGTCTGGTCTGTCTGGACCCCTGATTCATCCGTCGACTGCCTGCTGCAGATGACTCTGCCACGTGCCGCCCTGCGGTGGGTCGCAGTGCTGGTGTAGACTCAGCAAGGAAGCTCTCGATCAGAAGGACCCGCTCCAGCACTCTTGTCTGAGTCTGTATGCTGCGGGAGATCAGCGATGCCCTGATCTCGTGTCTCAAACCCTGCTCGAAGGTCCGGGCCGGGAAGAATGGGTCCCGTACCATGTCGGTCGAGTAGCGCGAGAGATCGGTAAATCTCGCCGAGTACTGAGCGACCGTCATGCTTCCCTGCCGCAGCTGTAGAAGCTCTTGGATACGCACCGCACGAAGGGTGGCTGGGACGAACTCCGATCGGAAGAGGCTCTCAAAGTCCGTCCAAAGTAGAGATGCCTCATCTTGCACCTGGAGCATCAAGCTCCACCATCGTCCTGCTGCTGCGTGTAGTAGGCTCGTAGCGAGGATCACCATGTGGTCTGCTGGTATCCTCACTAGCCTAAACACTCGAACCACTGCCTCCAGCCAGTCCTCTGCTGCCTGGGGATCCGTCTCCCCGCGAAACCTGGGCGGTCGCTGGCGCTGAAACTCATGCAGTGCACTGAGGCCACGTGCATCGTCAGCGGCTGCTGCAGGAAGCATCGGGGGCTCGGCGGGTAGAGCTACCGCCGGTGCCACTGCTGACAAAGGGCCCTGCACCGAGGCCTCGTCGCTCGGTGGGCTATCATCACGCTCGACTCTCGGAACCCTAGCTGGCTGCCGTCGTGGGGCCATCCTGAAAAGGAAGCAGGTGTGCCACGGTCAGAACAGTATACCTGGTGAGCTGATATAAGTAATCACAAAGAAAACTTTGAAACACACACGCAATCTATGTTTTCGTGCATTAAGTCGGAAATCAGAAGTCAGGGTCCTGGTGTATGGATACGTCGGTCGCCGCACCAACACTAGACTCCCTGGACTGATAACCACACTCAATACGCTAAACATTATTGCTCCACATAGAAAAGATCAGAGTTCGCGGTAGAACCGAACTCCTCTGATACCAATTTGTCACAACCCGCCCTCGGGGTCCGTGCCGTGACTACCCCAAGCCCGCCTTCCATAGGCCAGTGGCTGGCGACTAGCACCAAGACGTAAATCCCGGTATAAAGGGAAGGCATTGCCTTTGTAAAGTAAACAAACACCACAGAGTAAGCAAGCAGAAAGTAAACACTAAGTAAAAACAGAGTACAACTGAAAGTGCGTAAAAGTAAATGGGCCAGTATACAAACCCAAACTGAAGGTAAAGTACAACTCGAAAGGGAAAAACAACAACTGTAAGTAAAAGCCGCTGCACCGAGCTGTCCACTGGAGATCCCACCTGAAGGGTGGGTACAGATAGCTCCACTGCTCCTCGGGTCCCGTCGTCCACTCTGAACACGTCCCGCCTAGTGGTCCACCTCTAGGTACCGTCCTACTCTGCAAGCCTCGGCCAAGATCAACGTTGTCCGTCGTCTGCAACCAACACAACGTAGTGCGGGCAAAGCCCGTGCAGGGGTGAGTATAAGCTACTCAGTAGGGACCCCGAGACCCCTGAAGGTCTCTCAAAATACACAAAGAACAAACCACAAAAAAGGTACAATCACGAAGTAACAACCGACACTGCTTAGGTATATGCCCATACATATACCTAAGTCATCAATTTCAAATACGCTCCATCCTCCGAGCCCAAGTACAACTCAGTCCACACAGGAAAGTAAACGTATTCCACACAGAAAAGTAAAACGTAATCCACACAGGATTGCACAACACAATCCACACAGGAAAGCAATAGGATTCAGCTCACACAGGTATACTTCTTCGAAAGACGATAAAGATGATATCTGATCCATCTAATTCGTCGGACCCACGAAGGATCGATAGGTAACTAACCCCCGCAAAAGACCCACACAGGATCGGGCCCACGTAGGACCTGTAGGCGCTGGTTCACACAGGACCGCTGAGCGCAAAGACCCACACAGGATCAGACACACACAGGATCGGGCCCACACAGGACCTGTAGCACTGATCCACGTAGGATCGCTGAGTGCTGTAGTCGTCGTCGTCGAATCCACACAGGATCTCTGTACTGTCGTCGTCGCAGTCACAGTAGCAGTAGAAGCAGTAGTAGTCACAGAACAGTTGCAGCCAGCACTAGGGTTCCCTCACACAGCAAGCTCGTTCGGAGGGTCCGCTCCACGAGCCGAGAGGCTGATACATCAACTGTCACAAAGTCCAGAGTTGATGTATCCAAAAGTTCCGTATCGTCAACAGGAACTCAACGCAACAGACGGCGCGTCGATCGGACGCCCGGTCTGAGAGTTATTGGCATTTTCGTCCCCGGGGCCTGGTCGGGTTTTAAGGCAAAACCAACCCAACCGTACTCCACCTGCGTCCAAACCTCGGACGGAGTATGCCAAAAGATCCGTCTCACTAAGAGGAACACGACACGGCTGACGGCACGTCAATCGGACGTCCGTAGCTCAAGATATGAGCGTTTCCGCTCCGAAGGCCCGGTTGGTTTCGTGAACGAACCAACCCGGCCGAACTCAAAGTAATCCGAAACCTTGAGTGCGATATACCGAAACGACCGTCTCGATCCAATGATCGCGTTGCCGCAGACGGTTCATCGATCGGAAGTCCTTGGCTCAAGTTATGGCCAAAAGACCCAAACTGATTCGAAACGGGGGGTCCGGGTCCGGGCCGACCCGGCCCGACCCCCCCTGGGACGGCCCGAACCGGGTCGACCCGGGTCCGACCCGGCCCGGCCGGCCGGCGGCGCGGCGGCCCGGCGCCGCATGGAGGTAGCGCGCGGGGGCTAAGCCCCCGCTTGATTGGGGTGGCGGCGCGGCAATCAGCCGCGCCCCTTTGTTTTAAAAATGCCCCCCCCCACGTGGGGGGCCTGCTTGTGCGGAAACCGGGGGGCCGCCTGCCCCCCCTCAAGAAACCGCCCCCCCCCCCCAATTAAATGGGGGGGCTTTATTGCTGGCCGGGGGATTAATTTCCCCCGGATTTGACCATCCGGCCGGCCAGCTGGCCGGCCGGTTTTCTCCAACGGGACCGGAAAAATCCGGTCCCCTTTTCGGCTTCCGACGCCGGCGGCCCGGCCGCCGGTCTCCTCGTCCCACCGCGGCCCGGAACCGGCCGCGGTGTTCGTCGTCCGGCGCGGTGCGACGACACCGCGCCCCTTCACCGCACCTTTGATTTCCTTCAACGCGGCGCGACGGCGTCGCGTTCTTGATGATTCTTCCATGGCGCGGCGCGACAGCGTTGCGTAATATAATCGCACGATTAACCGCGTGGTGCGACGACACCACGCCACCTTGTTTCCACCCGCAAGGTAAAACAACAAGAACGATGGAGGGGGTTCGGCCATGTTCATGCGGTCCGGCCCCCTCACGTTAAATGATAACATAACTTAAAATCCTTACGTTAATCATGCATGTACCACGAACAAGGATAAATAAATAAAAAATTACAACAACCCCTACCTTGGGTATAGGTTCGAAGATTTGTCAACGTCCCGAGGAAGACAACGTCGCGGAGGTCGGGCGTCACGGTAGTCGTTCGTCAAATCCGTTGATGAAGAGATACGCCCGAAGAGATACGTCGATGGAGAATCTTCGAATGCCGACGAAGAAGGTCCGAGGAGGAAGCGGCGTTCCCTCTTGTTGACACGGAAGACGAAGAAGAGAGGAGAGGCGTTCTTCGTTGGAGCTTGAGCGTTCTTCGTCAAGTTGAGCGTTCTTCGTCAAAGATTGAAGAAGGAAGAAAATCTCTCAAAAGCTCTCAAGATGGCTAAAGAGTTCTAACCCAACAAAATAAGCTAAGAGATTATTTTATTAAGTCAATCCAACCATTTGAAATTCAAAGGTTTGAATTAAGACAACTCAAGCCATTAATTAACCAACTTGCCAACTTAAATTAAAAGGGGAGTTTAAGGGAGAATATGAAAGGTTTAGTTTCGTGTGGGTCCCACCACACTTAATACTCTCAAGGGAGGTTAAGTGGGTGTGGGTCCCACCCCTAACTCCCTTTGAGAGGAGTTAACCTACAAAAGTAAAATAAAAAAAATCCACATTTTTTTTAATTCAACTTTTTATAATTCTCCCAAAAACTTACTTTCGTCCCGCAACAAACGCAACTTCCGAAAAGGTCTCTTTAAGCGAATATCGGCGCTGCGAGTTCATCGGTGCCCTCGGATTTCAATTCCGAGCACAGGATCAAAAGTTAGGAATTCCCGCTCGCTCGTTCACTGAACGTACCCGAGCCAAACTTCGGAAATTGATTCCGGGTACTCCGGGCCTCGGAATCAGGTGCCGTCTGAAACCGCGCTCTTTTAAAATTCCAAAGAAAATTAAGAAAAAATTTCCCTTGAACTTTATAGGTCTTTACAAATGGTTTGTTTTCTATAAATATTGTTGTTACTATAATAAGATATTTTTTATCGATTATTATTATTATTGGATGTTTTTATTATTTATGTTGTTGAAATAACTATACGACGAGCATAATTAGATAAAAAATGATTTACACTTACTTATTTTTTTATGTCCTATTTGTAATAGTTATACTCATCAGTGCATGTGCCATGCCCCCACATTCCATGTATTATGAAGATAACCAGTCATTAAATTGGGTTAATAGTGGACCATGTGACGATTTAATTTATATTTTGGAAAGAGAGATCAAGGTTTATAGCAGATCCACAATAAACTGTTCTCCCTTCTTGTTATCATTTTACACGTCCGTATAGTTTGCGATGGGATTATATATCCCCCTTTTTTATACAATTTTTTTTGTAATCTAATTGCTGGTTGTATTTGTTTTTCTGCATTTTGAATCATTTATATTTCATATATGAACATTGTATGGTCTTGGATATGTGTTTGTGAGAATATGAAAATTAGACCAAATATTATGTGACTTTTATGCCCACTTAGTACAGGCCTATATCCCATGTACTATATGATTATTTCATGGGTTTGTAACACACATAATATTTAATAAATATAATGTCCTAGTGGGTTTGGTCAAGAAAGAGAGGAATTATAGATGGTTTAATCTTAGGAACTAATTTTTTGTGTTTTATTTCATAGTGAGATTGGTTAGGGATTTATGGAAAACATTTTCTAGTATTTTGAGTTTAGATATTAGGCAAGGGAATCTGTTTTAGGTGTTAAAGATTTAATTACATTCACATGGACTATGACTCCATATTTATCAACCCATTACATTTAGGAACTTTTCATTTAGAGACACCACGGGACATTCTTCTTATTGGAATGTGATATGATTTTTTGTACCGTTCAAAAGTTATATCTCCAAATATATTTATTTAATGTGAAACATATTGTCTATTTAAGGATTATGAAATAATGTTTTTAATCTAATATTCAGTAGTAATATTAATTGGATGATCCCATTAATGATGAATCTTTGATACAATGATCTATTTAAGGGGTGTTACCTAAACCTAGGAACCATTCATACCAATTTCTATAATGAATAATATCATATGATTAGTGCTAAAATATGTGTTGTAATGTTAGAAGGTTCTTCATGAGTTTTAGAAATAGTGACCCCTCAGTATTTGAGGTGATCCTGACGCTAAAGAAGACATGTACTATATTGAGGTAGTAATGTGAGTATTTCATCTTTTCAAGAAACCTATATTATAGAGTTTGGTCTTGGATATGATATTTCTAGATAGATCTATAATATTGTGAAGTGGATTTTTTTACTTAGTATTAAAATGAGGAGACCCTTTCTTGGGAATACATCATGTTCCTTTTTAGAGTGTAATATTTAGTTGATACGTTGAGGGTTGTGTACATCTGAGATCCTTTACAATATTAGTTGTGTAGTGAAACTATGGACCATAATTTTTCATGGTTCCCCAACCTACCTCATTATTCAATTAATATAGATCTTGACTAGTTTTTTTGGGATCAGACCGTCATGAGATGTTTATGATGTGAGATCCAATCTGGTCTCATTATTCTAAGAATTATTACCTTTTTCTTATTCGAAGGTAATGATTTGGTGGTGAACATTTTCTAGGTAGAGAATTCACTCATAATATTTCCAGTAGGGGGAACAAAAAATAGGATACTTTGATGGGATGTAGCCGAAATTGGATATATGTACCTCAATGTGTGTTATGTTTAATGTGGGAATACAATGACTGAGGGGATGAATTTAAATTCTCACCGGATGGATCTAGCTATCAAAGGGGGAGATTGTTATACTCTTGTGGTAATCAGGGAAATTATTCATGAGTATTCCCGACCTGACCTATGAATTATAGAGAGAGTGTATGGTATTCCTAGGGAGAAAATGTTATAAGGGAAGGCAATTATTCTTGGTGGTGGATGTGGTAGATTATCAAGGAGATTTGCTGGTGGGGTATCAAATTTCACTTGTTACCACCACAACTTTCTGGTGGTCTAATCTATGATCAATGGGATGGGGGATATGGGTGAGGAATGATTCATATTATTGAGAATTTTATCAAAATGGATGTATGGAAGATACAACATCTGATATGTGTCTTCAATACATTTTCTATTCCATTCATAGACATTGGTTTGGGACACAAATTTATTGATTCTTATCTATAACAAGAATTAGAAATTCCCATTGATCATTTTGCTTGACAAAATCTTTAGGTGGCTCCACTAGTAGTGAATAAAGGATCATATACTTCTACATTTAGTGTGACATGAGTCTTAGAGGTGTGTTTTTCAATTATAATTTATTTTTCATGGTGATGAGGCCTTTTAAAATCATCAAAAGTATTTAATGGTTTTATATAATTTATTACAAGATAAATTTTGTTTGTGAGGGGATAAATGATAGTCTATAGTGACGGTGTGAAGATTTTCCTTAGTGGACTAGGGGGAATCCTAAGAGGAGTGGGTTGGGATCTTGCATGGGATTGTTCACCTAATTACATGATTATTTCCTTTCAATCATATTGGTGTAGTGGATTATATGATAATATTTCTTCTTATAGTGTTGTTAGAGTACAATGATGACTTTATTAATAATGTTGTTGGATTATCATCACCTTGATAGATAGACTTCTGAATTGATATAAAATCTTGGATGTCCATGATATTTTTACTAGAATATCACATATCTCTCATAGTGCATCTCGAGATGAGGGTAATATTGAAAATATATGAGAGTAATTTCTTTGTTATACCCTTAATTTCACATTGGGTATCCCCAATGTTGTTATCCATGAAGTAAGATAGTATATTGAGTTTGTGTGTGGATAAAATAAAATTGAATAACAGATTGTGAAGAACTTATATCAATTTAAATGTATCGATGATATTATAAATCATTTGAGATGGGATTAATGGTTCATGATAGTTCAAATTAGATCAATCTATCATTTTTTATGTGTAAATTATTATGATATACTGAAGATTCCTTTTTTGGTTCCTCTATGATAAAAATGAGTACTTGGAAATTCCCTTTGATGTGATGAATTCTCGAGAAATATTCATGGGCTCATTAACTAGATAATTATGGATTTCATATATTAGTTTCAGTTAGTATTGAATGATGATATCTAGGTGTAACTGTTGTCTGTGGTAGATCATGGGAGATACAAGAATATGGTACTGTACATACATATATTGCACAATGTATACGTGAATCTCTAAAATTGCTAGTTTTGGATTCAGGAGGTCCATTTTCATGGACAGTCATGTCAACAGATGTTGTAAAAGTGGACATAATAGTAGTGAAGGTAGTGTTGTCTTAGGACACACCCAAGATATTGTTTTAGGTACATATTATACTTTGGTTGAAAGTCTATAACACTCAATGTTTTTATGAATTATAACATTTCTAGTAAATCCAAATTTGTTGATGTCTTGTGTTGCATGATACAACATGTACTAATTGCTTTATATGATTCATCGAGTCATATATTCTCTACATACAAAACCAAGATATCTTTTGGAACATTAGACATTATGTTTGACTTATTTTACACATAATAACAAGTTACTTTGATAAAATTCCTCTACTGGATTATTTATTTAGATACATAAAATTTATTTTTTATAGTGGAAAATCAAATTTTTCACCTTTTTTAAATTTTCTAATAACACAGATTTCTGGATGAATAGTGAAAAATATTGAGTTTTTATTGAAACCCACCAATTTATTTAATTTATATGTAGTGATAAATTATAATTTTATTTCATTTTAATGTGTAATTATTTAAAATATAAAAATATTATTTTACTTTAAGTTATTTGATTCCATTTCATGTTAAAATTGAATAGAAAAACATTACATACAATTGATCATTTTCTCTTAATAATTTGCTTTCTCATCCCCTTTATGGGATTAATTTTAAATTTATTTTTCAACATATGTGTTAATAATTTGTAAAAATTGATTCCATATTTAAATTGATATTTATTTTTAATTTCTAAAATGTTCAACATAATTTTTAACTAATTTTATTAGAAAAATAAATGTTACAAAAATTATATCGATTTAGGTAAAAATAAGAATATATAGTGTTTGAACATTGAATATTATGTCTAAAAATGAATCTAAACATAGAACAACCAATTTTATGGAAATATATTGTCATTATAATTTATTAGGATGTAATTTTATATATCTTTTAGTCTTATTCATAAAGAAGAACATTGGTGGTATTCTGTATTTCAAAAAAATACATGATTTTTGCTAAACTCTTTTAAAAAAGGCCACCCCATCTACCCATAATTTAATATTATTTATAACATTTGGATTGAAAAATAACTATCCAAATATACAACCATTATTTTTTATTCTTATCCAAGAAGACATAATTTTTTCATAAATCTAACAATGGAGGGCCATTGGTGGAAACCAAAAAGAGATATGTGATGAAGAGTAAATGATTATCAATGAATTGTTGTTTTTATTTCTTACTAAAACTCATTTAATTGTTTTTATATAATTAATATGTTATAAAAAAAATATTTAGTATAATTATATGTTTTAATTTTATTTATATGACATAAATACGGACACACTTCCCTAAAATGGCTTAAGAAATCATCATTTTTGGGTACGATAAACTATCTCATCACGAACAGATGTCAATTTTATATCATTAACAAATTTAAATTTTTGGAGTACTGAAATAATATATATTTTGATTTGATACATATGAATTTAATTATTTATAATGAATATATTATTATAATACAACACATACCATTATGCATTCCAATTTTTGGAAATACTTTAACATTGTTCGTGTCTACGTCGGACTAGCATATACCGAAGTGAAGCGATTTGTTCATTATTTATATCGGATTTGACATGAATAATTTTAATCTAAATATGTGATTTATATGAAATATAAAATCTACCAAAATGTTAATATATAGATATATAACATTTACTTGGGTATCTTTCAATATGATAAAAAAATCCAAACTACGTCTATTTGTACATATGACCTACATTCTCTATGAATGATGTAATTCATATGATGGGTAAAGATAAATAAATATATACTAATTTTTTTAATATTAATATTATGTATTAAATTATATAAATGAGTAAATAATTATCTATGTACGATGACCTTGAATAAAAAGATGAAACATTTGTAAAAATTAAAGCAGTTATTACCATAAACATAACTTTAACATCGAAGTGTAATAAAAATTAAAATATAATGGCATAATAAAATCATATATTGTATCATATGTATGAATATATTTATTTAATATATTCATAATAAACATATTATTATTATATAGGTGGTTTTAATGAGAATGATGGAAGTCTAGACTTATGTAAAAGATTTCATCCTTACTTTTTTACTTATGTTACATAGATACTATAACAACCACATCTTTCAACTATATGGTGTATATACCTCCCATAAATTTACATTATTATTCTTATTCATAAATATTTTAGTATTTAAACATTATTTTTTGGGTAATTCATTCATGAGGTTATGATTTTAATGTTACAAAGTATGTAAAAAAATTGGTCTATATTTTCTGTAATTGAGACACATTTTATATTATGAACATATTTTAATAAATGATATATATATATATGTTACCCATAAAACATGTAATATAACAAATTTATTCATCCTCAATATATTTGTTTTCTTTTTATATCTAATTAATTCATGGGGTTATTATTGATGTTAATACTGTGGTAAATACTTTATGTCAGAAACCCATTATTTATTGGGGATATGTAAGGTTATTTTTCCAATGATAAGATCATATCTTCCATCTCTCCAAAAAATGATAAATTTTGCTATCCTAAATATTTTAATGATATTTTCTCGTAATATTTCCATTTTCTTACACTTTGGTACTTACAAACATTAATGAATTTATATTAATAAAATCCTAATTTATTTCACGATTCAATCATGAAACCTTTTCTTTAAAAACCATGTAATAAATATTTTTTCAAAATTGATTTAATATAATAAAATTATTTAAAAAATATTTTGATCCATTGTCATTTTTTTTAATTTCTTTGAAGGTAATATTCATATCATTTTCTAAAACAATTTTGATTTGGTTTTACCAAAATTAGAAATGAATATCAGTTTTAACATATACAATATGGAAAGCAATTTTCACCCTCATGGATGATCACTAAATCGAAGCTTCCATTATAAGTTTTCATTAATTAGTTTATAAAATTATCATTGAAATTTTTTATAATTTTAAAATATTTTTTCAATGATTAATAGATATTTTTTAAAATAACCATTTTTAAATTCATTTTTAAATTCAATTAAAATAAATAAATCTAATATAAAATCTGTTGGGGTTAACTTTGGAATACATGATCAATGAACTGAGGATATCATTAATATTATTTATTGGAATGGTATTTGTTTTGATTTTAAGATTTTTAGGAAAATAGTTACTCTATAATAGTTTATGTCACGACCCGCCTCCCTGGGCCATGAATTTTTTCATCTAACCACATGGGTCTCCTGTAATACCTTAGTTTCCTTCCCAGCACACCATAGGGTATTTCTCACTATGGTCACTTATCTGACTAATGATTGTCCCAATAGGCCAACACACGTTCTTTTTGTGTGATTTTTCCTCACTCACACACACCCTGGGAAAACTTCCTAGAAGGTCACCCATCCTGATTACTACTCCATGCCAAACATTCTTATCTATGGAGTTCTAATTAGGTAGGCTCCCGAAAAGAAAGGTGCACCTTGATGACATGGGTAGGAACATTTAGCCTTTTATGTCTTACGTTTTCAGGACTGTTACATTATCCATCCCTTTAATGCCCAATGCCCTCATTGTGGACCCCAAGCCTCAAACCCAGGAAGTGCCTATGCACTTCCAGTTGGGTATTGGCTCGGATACTATTTGTCATGACCTGCCTCCTCGGGCCATGAATCTTCTAATCTAACCCCATGGGTCTCCTGTAATACCATGGTTTCCTTCTTAGCACACTTTAATCTATTTTCACTAGGGGCACTTATCTAACTAATGACTATCTCCACAGGCTAACACGTGTTCTTTTAGTTTGTTTTTTCTTCATTCACACACACCCTGGGAAAAATCCCAGAAGTCCACCCATCCTAATTAATACTACATGACAAGAATTCTTATCTATGGAGTTCTATTCAGGTAGGATCCTGAAATGAAAGGAGCACCTTGTTGACATGGGTAAAAAAAATTAGCCTTTTAAGTCACACTTTTTCAGGGGTGTTACAGTTTATACCATGATGAAAATCTTATGAATCCCACTTCATTTCCGAGGTAATTTTATGATTACATTATTATAAAACCAATATATTTTATCTAGTTTATTATATGATTAAATTATTTTTATACAAATTTTATTTCATGGGTTAGGATATGATAAATTATTATGATATTATGGAAGAGATAAATATATTTGTCGTTGTATTACATATGGGTATATATCTTACTATTATGCAGTAGTTTATGATTTATATCTCATGATCAATACATGAATATGAAAGGGAGTGAAATTGATTCATTTATAATTGACAAAAATATAATTGAACATAGAAAAGTAGTGCAGGGATGGAATGGAAAGTGAAATTGGTTCTGTTCAATAGGCAGGGATGGTAAGTGAACTCGGTTAAGTAATAAAAGGATTAAAAAATAAGTTAAATTAATTCAGTATTACAAAGAAGGAATGAAGTGTGATCCTTAAAAAAAGATAGGGCTACGACTTGGGATTCTAGTTTTTCCTTCCCTGTAGGTGTAGATACCAATTTATGAACCTGATTACATGTTCACAATGATAAGGTTGAACCTAATTACCCGTTAACAATTTTTTTGGGGACCATATTTTATATTCATTCTTTTATCTGTGTACTTGGTTACATGTCCATATAATTATGTGATCCCTAAATTTCATGTCCGTAACAGAATGTATAAACCTATATATATTGATAACATGTTCATAATGTCATAATTTAATATGTTTAAAAAATTCAAATTCTTATTCTATAGTTATGCTCTCAAAGATCATGATTGTGGATTTATTTATGATTAATGTCTTATAGAGATCCAATATTTATTCAATGATTCATTTTTATGAACATTTAAATACATGTTATTGTTATCCAATTAGATTTTAATGTCGTCACACCTAATATTTATTTCATTTTTAATTATATTCTTTTTTACCTTTACCGATCATTTGAAATCAAACATACTTATGTTTTCATTTAATATTTTATGAAGAAATATTTTAAGTAGTAAATTATTGTGAAGTGCACAAAATGGGAAGATCATTACGGGAGGTATTGAAGATATTTCACCGAGTTAGATAATCATGTTTCAATGTTTTAAATGGAACTACACATTTATGGTCCTCGAGAATGTTTTTGTGCAATGTAATGGATATTTATATAAGAAAATAAAATATTCATGTATTTTAATCATATGTTGATATAATATTTTTCAAATAAAATGTTTAGTTGAACATTGGAAACTTATATGATAAAACAATAGCGATATCAATAGTAAAATTTCAATGTATATGTTTAGGGACGTCTCTATGGATCATTATAAGGATGAGTAAATGTATTGGAAAATAGATTTGAAATTTGGTAATGGATAATAAAATTGGGGTATAAGAAATGACATCCATGTATTGGCAATAGAAGTTGATATTAGTCTGAAATAGATGAATATATAGCTCAAAACCCAGAAATCATTGTTTTTGACAGAAATTGACCAGGAACAGGTGCATGACAATGGGCTTACATCACACGGAGTTAGAAACTCCTAGGATATATGCATTAGAAATTCTAAAACCAATTATAAACCGTTATGAATGATTTAAAATGATAGTGAATATGAATGAACTATAGTATCCCTAGAGAAGAATAGATTAAAGAAGGATTCGTGATTTTGACCTCATGTAAGTGATTTATCTTGATTAAGTGGGTTTACACTATGATTTATGCTTCTAATAGTATGTTTTTTTGTTATTAACAAATGATTGGAAATTTAATGATCTTGGATAACATTGAATGTGATGGAGAATATTAATTTTAGAATCCAAATATGATAACCACTAATGGAATGTATTATGTAATTATTAAAAATCAATTTTGATAGAACATGATTAAAAATATATACCTTAACCAACTATTAGACTCACTATATAACATATAGGAAGAGTTCTCTGGAAGATCAATTGATTGAAACCAAGGATATTTGAATATTCAGTATGAAAATTTTTTGTATGGAATGTATAGGCGTCATGAAAATCAATTTTTTTAAGAAACTTCTTCTGAAGGGAATCATTAAGGTTTCATGAGTATTGTATTTTCCATTGATGATGAAATTAATATGAATGAAATAAGAAATGGAAGTTGTATTAAAGAATAATTTCAAAAATACTAGCTAATAGTTTCAATATGATTTCTTATGATTAATATATTTTATATGGGGATTAAGGATATATGAATTATATAATTATTGTTATAAATAATTTTTTCATTATGGATTCGAGAGAATATTTTTAATGAGGTTTTTACAATGGAAAAATAATTTAATTTAAAGGAGATATTTTTATTATATGAAGCCAACTATTAATATTTTTTGGATGCTATGAAAATGGTGTTTATTTTTGATAAAGAGATTAGTTATTTTGATAATGTGACTTGGATAGTCATGATGACATCAGAACTGATTATAGATATTAATAAAAATTATTTTATATAATAATTGTTGCTATTTTCCGAATTAATAGTTCTATTGAATCTATTCAATAATTTGTGCTATTATTCACAGAATGTGGAATAAATCTTATTTAATAGTTATTCATGTTATTACCATATTATTAAAAAATAAATGATGAATTTATTCACTTATAGGGTATGTGAAAATAGAAATGTACTCTATGATATATGTGGGATTTAAATTATGTATATTTTGGGAAATATAGTCACCTTATTTCCTATGTTTTAGAATTTAATCATTTTGAATTGGTCATAAGGAAAACCATTTATGAAAAAGTATATATTGAGCTTAGAATGAGGTTCAGGAGGCTAATGTTTAAAAATATAATTATTAATCTATATCGGGGAATGGATAGAAATAGTTTTTTTTGTGAAAATAACTATAGATATAAATAAGGGATTATCGTTATATTTATTTATCCCATTATCTATTAGTTCATTATAGGAAATAAATACAAAATTGTTTCTTGGGGTAATAAATGACATGAAAATAGTTCATCGAACAAAAAATAGATGATAATATTCTTATGAAACATAATGATTAACAAATGTGTCACTATTAATTTTATTATAAATTAGTAAAATAATTTTTTAAATTTATTCCTTGTATATTTATTTTGGATGAATAAAATTGTCCCATTGATCATCACATATTGATATTTTTTGTGATTTTTAACAATCTTTGTATCACTAAATTTCATGTGACTAGTGATCTATATCACTATATATTATTATTTATAATTTTCATTCTTGTACAATTCATTACATCTCCTTACATTCACACATTTGGAAACATAGTTATGAGTTCTATTGGGTGACATTAATGTTTCCATCATTCACTTTTTATGGGAATTTTCAGAATCTTTTATTCAAATATCAGTATCTATGATATTAAATTTCTTGAATTAATACATTGACGACTCAAACAAATTTTAATGGAAAAATTCATTTTATCTATTATAGAGTTTACCACCCCGAGATATTATGATTTTTTCCAAATAAATTTTAATTCGTTGATAGAATTCATTGCATGCTACAAAAAGTTAATATTACTTTATATGCAGTGGTACGAAAATCATTATCATCAAATAATACTATGTTTAGCAGGTGGTACACTAAACACTAATTATTTATTGTGTTACAAACCAAGTTCCTTTAATATATTGTGTTATATGAATGACAGTGTTTTATTAAATTCAATATACAATTAATGTTATTACCAAATTTTAATTTTATCATCTAGATATTTTAATTTCCCCAATTAATTGGTTAAAAAACTTATGTGAGTATATATTTTTTACTTGATTATTATTTATAAATAAAATAAGAATTTTTTTAATGAAAAAAAGAAAGGTTTTCTAAAAATATTCTCTTTTGAGAAATATGGATTACCAACTCTTAGAATGAATAATTTAAAATTAAATTTTCCAAGTATTATCAACAATAATTTAAACCTATAAAATTAAATTTTTAATTTGAAATATGAAATTTATCTTAGGTTGAAATTATTATATTCTTTTGAGAAGATTATTTCTTTTAGGAATAGTTATAAATACTGAGTTTCAATTTAAAAATACAATTTAATTTAATTTATTCATAATGATAAATTAATTTAAATTTTTTTATGTTCAATTTGTTTATTTGTACATATATTAATACTATTTATTTCATAAGAATTAGTTTTATCTTGAAATTGAAGACAAAATCTTTTTAATATTTTTATAATTTTTCTCCTCAAAACCCTTCTTTTATATCACATCTGTGGAATTTATTTATAATCATTTTTTCAAATTATGTGATTATAATACGGAAAAATAGATTCAATAATTTGAATGTTAAGAATTAATAATTTCAGAATAGCTCAAAATATTTTTTTAGAAGTGCTTATCAAAATAAATTTAACATTAATTATAATGATTAAAGTAAAAAACAGGATTACATTGTTGTCAAAAAATATCATATAAGAAATAAAAATCACCCATACATGTCCAAAACCCATTTCATAGTAATGTTTTGACATAATAATGTCAAATTTTTTTATTTAACCATTTTGGAAGCTTATTCCATTAGAAAAACGTGGGTGAAAGTTTCTCATTAAAAAATTTACAGGATTGTAACTCCAATTCCATATAAAAGGACCCCCAATATACTACTCTATTAACACGTATCAGTACAATTTTGGAAAAAAAATGAATAATATCAATCTTTTCCCCAATTCTCTTCCCTCATTCTTGAATACTTAATTATAAAACAAGGGATGTACATTAGTGAAATCCAAAGGGGGTGCCTAAAGAATATGCAAAATTCATCAACAAATGTTTTTGTTTTATTTATTCCTCCAACCCCGTTATTTTTTTAAAATAAATGTCATATTAAATAAATAGATATTTTCTTATACTAAGGGTACAACATAAAACCAAAAAAACTTCCATCATGTTAGTTATGAAATCATTATTCATTTTATGGGGGATAACCTCCTCACGATTTAATGTCATTAATTTGTAAATTGAAAACTATCATGATTTTAAATAATGATCGATATAATATTTATATATGGTTTATATGATTTTTATTATGTTTTTACCCTTCTAGATTATTATATAGCATTCACCCTTGATCATTTCTATTTTGTGGGAATTTGATAATGTCTATCGTGTGTGCTGTGGAATACCACATTTTAATGTGATGTGATTTATTCATATAATTTGTGGAATTTACTAAGGATGGTTTAATAGAAATAAGTTATATATATATAATAATAGTTATAATGGAGTGATAATATATATATATATATATATATGTTATTTTCTATTCAATCTTTTAATATGAAAAAAATGAAAACAACAACCATGAGTACGTACACCATGTCATCTCAATGAACATTGTCATTCATTTTATGGATAAATATAAATACATGTATAATGGATATATGTCATAGTAATATAATGATTTAAATTTTTTTAATGTGTAAATTTTTTATATATAATAGTATCAATAATAACAAGACATAACATGTAGGTAAAACAAAGAGTTTATTACCCCTAACAAATCTTTGACATGAAATTATTAATAAAAAGATATATCATGTCACACTAAAATAATACATAGTATTCTATATATGAATATTTTAATATGATATATTTATAAAAAATTAAATTTATTATAAATTTTTTTTAATAAGTACAAAAAAATAATGAATTTTTGAAAAGGATTTTCATCTCAAATTTTTCTCATATGAGACACATGCTATATTCACCACCTATTGTTTCCATGTGATGTATACACAACAATAGAATTTAATTTATTGTTCTTACGATTAAAATTTTTGGTATTTACTTATCCATTTTTGGATCTCTTATTCATGGGTTCTATATATTCAATTTTAACAAAATGGTAAGAGAATTTTCCAACGATTTACCTTCATTGAAACATATGTAATATTACAGACCTATATTATTCAATGAGTGTATATACAACCCAATTAAAATGTAATATCATGAATATATATTTTTACAAATTTTATTTTATTATTCATTTTATTTTCATACTTCATGAGGACTATGATTCAATGTTTCAAAAGTGGTAAATATTTTATGTCACAACTCCATTGTATATCAGGGTTGTTCATGAATATATTTCCAATGATAACATAATATGATGAATCTATCAATTAATTTTTTTTTATTATCATCTATTTGATCAATATTTTTTCAATTAATAGTTCCATTATTCAACTATTTGAAACATATGTGTATTATGGAAATGTTTTTAAAAATATTCGTGTTTATTTATCATTTCAATTAAAATATATTTTCATTTAAATCCATGTTTTCTAGAATGGACATCAAAAATGATTTAATCACTTCATCTCAGACCATAATGCCACTTAGAGGATCTCCAAGCCCTGTTGACCAGATGGCCTCAAGTGCATCTTCTAGAATGCTAGAGGATACCAAACAGCTCTGAGGGCCTATGGTGTATCCATGGGGAGAATATGAACTCATTACTAGAGTGCAACATTGTGGATATATATAATATAATATGAGAGATGTCATGGAAGAAAAATAATCTAAGGCGCATCAGAGATATATTAAAGTAACAATAATTTAAGAATCCAATATAAATTTACAAAATATGATGATGATAAATCATGTATCAATTTAGTTGAAAAAATATTGGTTTAGAGTAGCATAGAACACATGTCATACAAAATATGAAAAAAGAAATCCAAAAAACAATCTCAAGCATACAAAAATCTAGCACGGTCATATCAAACTATCTTCATCTTGATGCAAGTAATCAATAATCTAGGAAAGTGGTACACATCCCATCATCATGAAATATGTACATATAGTATTCTTGGGTGCCAATGTTGTCACAAATATTTTGTGAGATAATCTCAAGAGGCCACCACCAATGGTGCTTAAAACATATTATGTATTTAGTGAATATATCAATATTAAAATCATTTAGATATAAAAGAGATATGGTATAAAAAAGTGAATAACCATGTACCTACATCATCCTGTTGCTAGTGACTAAAAATTTAACACGTTCATCAATTAATTATGATCCAGTTTATATAATTATGTCACATAATGCTATTCCAATACTAAAATCCACATGATAGTAATTTTTTCCATTCCCAGATGTAACCATCGAACCTGTATAAATATTAATAATAGAAGGTACCAAAGGTAATAAACATGGAATCCAAGATCTCTAGGGTCTTCAATTCAGTAGTAACATTAGCCTGCCTAAGGGGTAAATGTGTAATATAAATAGAATTTTATATTGATGTCAATAATAGTGATGATATGATGGAGTCCAACAAATACATCCATGTTAAAATATGATAATCTATAGATAGTCCCATGGATGTAACAATGGAACCTCATCTATGTATAATAAATGATACATTAATTAAGTGTATCCAAGGAATCATGTAATAGTAATTGAGGGAAACAACATTCTCATAATGGTAATTAATTGAAAGATGAGTATTTCGATCCAAGGTAGTTCTACACAATGAAAACTAGATTCCTTGAATCAAAATGGCATCCTTGAGTCTTCACATCATTCCCTTTGAAGTTCCGAATTAAACTCGTGTCTGACCAATTCTATAGAAATTTCACTATCCAAAAAAATTAGGAAACTTAAATTTAATTAATATGTTTAATTAATCAATTTAATTGTCATACCATTTATAAAATCATGGATCAATCCATTCCATTAACTTCTGTGACAAGGAAAAAGGATCCTGGAACCAGTAAATCCATTTTTTATTTAATTACATGGTTCTATCCTTTACCTTTCATATCATGTCAAGTTTTGGGTAAGGATGATAAAATGAATGAGGTTAAATTAATATATACAATGAATAGTAAAATTTATATCATATGACTTTATATGCACTAGTTATAATTGATTAATAAATTTGAAAAACTTATCATATATGGTTAATGTAGTAAGAATGCATGTTACATTTCATGGTTAATACTCAATTAAAATGTTATTTAATTAATGAATGGATTACCATTAGAAACATTAAGAAAAATATCACCCGAATGATGGGGTAGAATAACATAACAACCTATAAAATAATAATAAATTGAAACATCATGCATGGGGTGGGAGATATTGTGGATATAACCACCGATGTTGAATGAAATACAAGGAAAGATAGCTAAAAAATGGTTTTAATTGCTATAATCATGGAATTTAAATTAAATATATGGCGCATGATGAAATTAGAATACACAAACATCATTCTATAAAATGATTATTTTAGAGGAGTGAGTTATATTCCACCCACCTCTTACACATACTACTCTCTTCATCTTTTATCAGCCAATAATTTGTCTTAGAGTTGATCGGATAAAAAAATGTTCTTATTCCATGAAAACAGGGCATATGAGCCTACATCTAAAGATAATTGTTAATATAAAGAATAATTATTAATGATTTAAATTAAATTTAGAACACACTAGTAGTGATCCAGTGAGACATGTGATTCTTCGATTACCCTCTAGATACATACTTGTGGTTGATCACTAAAATAATCCTTCAAGAAGATGAAAATAAGGAAAAATTGGGTTATTCACCCCCAAAAAACCAAAAAGGAAAGCTGGGATTCATATAAATATCATTTAATTATAAAATAATATATTCTCCAAAAAAATTGCCTTTACATATATTGGAAACATGGTAAGGGAAAGCCATGTACAAACTATTCCAGTGCAGCAAAAGGAAGGTGTATTCCACATAGTTAGTGTGAACGATTTGAATAACCTTTTGTAAACAATGAAAATATCCACTATCAAAATCATATAAATCATTACACTGCTATGCATCTCAAATAACAAGGTTTAAGAAAACTATGCACCCTATCCAATCCCACTGGACAGACTGACACGGTTAAAACTAACAATGTTGAATGCCTCACATGGTTTACTCAATCCATGTATGATACCAAATATCCACCGGTTGGGGTTCTAAGATCCAAACAAGATCTAGTCACCCCAGACTCCTTTACTAACTCAAAATGAATCCACATTATATCCTTAAATGAAATTTAATCTAATAGTTAGAGGATCCATACCTGAATAAAAAACATAGTACATATAGACATCCCCCTTAAAAGAACACATCCCAGATTTCACATTTGAATGGATGTGAAACACTATTTTAAGAAGTAATCTAGCCAATAGGCATGTACTCTTGCCTACCACTTCCAATTATAATTCTTATACACAATTTTACTTCCATAATACATGTACGAGAGGGAAAAATAGGCCTTGGAGTCCCACTGTGCTCAGGTCGACAATGCATATTGCATAGTCCTCAAGGGTAGAATTAGAATCTAAATCAAATTTCATGGGATAAAATGTATAATATAGAACATAATGATACCTATGAATCTGTGAAATGATGAAGATGTCGTGAATGGAATGGTACAATAGAGGTATTAGAAATTGGAATCCATCTATCCTAACTGTCTCTAATATATCAAATGGCCCCAAAATTAGAAGTGAAAAATTCCCTTTAATTGATATATATTTATTCTATTAACTTGGTAATACCCACAATAAATGTGATCCTTGACCTCTAACACTAGAGTTTGTTTGTGGGGATCATCATAAGATTTCTATCTAGGCTGTGAAGTTGACATAAACATTCTAATTTGGTGAGCCTGATTGAATGTATCCTATAAGAGATAATGACCTACTATGGAATCCTCTCCTACCTCTCTCAAACATAGGGGTGAATGACATGACCAACCCTAAAATTCCTCAATAGGATTCATCTGAATAATTTCTTGAAAGCTATTTTTATAGGTGAACATTATTATAGGGGATATGCATATCCCAAGAACCACGTATATAATCGACGCATTCATGAGGCATGTCCACCCAAACATATATAGTTTGTTCAAACTTTCCATCTGTCTATGGGTGAAAAGATGTTCTCAGAAATCCTTTTATACCCTTAGTATTCTACAACCCCATCTAGAATAATTATGTGAATAAAGTGACCCTATCATAATTGATATTATTTGTAACCCTGTGTAGTTGGGTGATCTCACAATCATACAATATTCCAAGATCATTAACTCAGAAATTAATTTGAATAGGATGTATGTGAGATACATTATTCATTCTGTCAATAACTACAAATACATATTCACTACCTCCAGGATACCATTTTAGCCTAAATACCATGTCCATTTCAACCACTTCCCATTACCATTTCGGGACTGGAAGTTGATTTTAAAAGACTAAAGGTCTCTAGTGCTCTGCATTCACCTACTAATAGTTTGAAAAAATAGTTAAAGATCCCTCTGTTTAACTTTTCATTCCTGAACACCAATACTGCCATAACATATATGAATACATCATGGATATTCACAGATGAACTACCCACTGAGAAGCATGGTAACTTCACATAAAATACTATCTCATAACTGTAGGAAACCATAAATGTCCATGTACACATAGGATGCCATCTATGACCACAGACAAATATGGAGGCAGATTAGCTCCTGAAATACTCTCATGGAGAACCAAGTTTTTAGGATCTAAATATTACATTTTTTCACATAATCTAAAAATAAAGAGGTAACATGAAAGGATGAGGTATACAACTTTTCATGATAGTAAAGAAACTAAAGATGAGTCTTAGATAACAAGAACATCAATTATACTTTCCACTGGAATCATGTATATGGTTTCCCAGGCCTTCCAATATTGTGCATCATACTGCATTACCATTTCTAAGCATATAAGAAATCTCTAAATTGAAGTACTGATGATATTTTAGCCATACTCATACTCTAATATTTTCAACATTATGTATGAAGATATATATGAGCCACTAGTGGCCTGTATAGAATAAAAACCGATGACCCAACAGATAGTGTATCTAGTAACCTGAGCAATAAACCACTCTTTTTATTTCATTATCATACATCAGGTAATTTCTCCCATTTGGCCTCAACTATCATTATATTTATTTAATGAATATATCCTTAGAAACTTAATTTATTCTTCGATAATGCATCATGCATCATAAAATATGGTATTACCTCTTCCAAGCTTGGGAAGAATCATAATAATTGTCTAGTCAAGCCTCTTTTTCTCCTCCTGAAATTAATTCTCAGGCACTTCAAACCACAAATACATAACTCCTTTCATTGTAAGATGATTAATATATTCATAAATTCATGACAATTCATGTATGAATGACCTGTAATATCCATCTAGTACTAAGAATGTCAATATATCAAACACATTTATTGGATATTCCAATGAAAACTAGAGTACTCACCTTCTAGGGGTCAATAGAGACTCCTTATTCTGAGAAATTATGTTCCAATGTGTGATATATTTTATCCAAAAGTGGATCTTAGAAATAATTTCATAATGTTGATGCTCTCTTTGTGTACTTAGAATGATATCACGGTTCATAGCATGGTTGTTATGAGTGTGAGAATATAATAATATGTCATCCAAAAATTCTATGACAAAGGAATCCTCATAGGGACCAGACAACCTATCCATTAGATCCTTGAAAATTGTAGGCATGGATGTAAGACCTAATGTTATAACAAGGTAATAATATAGACCATACCTGATCTAGAATGCTATAAGTGGTATGTCTGATAGTATGACTCACAGCTGACGATATACCGATCTCAGTTCAATCATAGAGAAAAACATAATTCCTCAAATCTAGTTAATGAGGTCTACAAAATTAAGTAGTTGATAATGGTTATTGATCATAATATTGTTAAACCATATGTAAATATTTCATTAATGAAGGGTGACATCGAAATTCTTGGAAAAAATAAAAGGAAAATCACAAGAGGGTGTAATGGGCTATATAAAAAAAGTGGTATCTAAAAACACTAACTATTTCATGATCTCATGGATATTATTAAGTTCCATCATATTTGAATATAAGGACACTACAACTTCTCTGAGAATGAGGTCACAAATAAAATATATCTCTCTATCTTGAGGTAAGTCATAAAATCATTTGGAATGATGTCCCTGAAATGATCTACCAGTGGAGATAATTCATACTCATATAAAACATGATCCTCTAAAAAGGGATTAGTAATTTGGGAAGTCACTCCCAATAGCTAATTATTTTCTAGTCCACCTCTACTAGTTTAGACATCCCACTCACCCTTTGGATGTTAACTATTGGCCTCTATTGACGTAAATTATATCCTTCAGCAAGAGAAATCTATAAAGGCTATATAAAGAACCAACCAATCCATCCTGAGAATAAAATCAAATCCTGTCATCCTGATGACATAGTGATCCCACAAAAAAATGAAATGGTAATCCTCAAGGTGTAATCCCTACATTGGTGTATTAAATCTTATGGTACCCACAACAATGTATTGAAAGTCACTATAGCACATAAAAACTATATTTCAAGAACAAGGATTTCTCTTATAGATAATGATATGATGGAGTGTGAATAAACTATATCAAATAAAGTAGATACTATCATAGAGGCTACTAGAATAGTATCGTGTATATTAAATGGTCAGTATCCTATCCCTTGGGTACCATGTTTAATGCAAGAAAATGGACCTATCAATGGACCTGTACAATATCTATACATCCATGATAAAAACAAATTTTATATAACTAATGGTGATCATGAGACTTTCTACAAAATCCATGACCTCATCCTAAACATTCCTTTCCAGTGCTACTCCAACTCCCCACCTAATGCTGAAAAATATAACTTACCCCTGAAAGTGGATTTTGTGTGGAACCTTTTCTACTATAATATGATTGAATAGTCTGAAAAAATCTCTATAGATTCCTCCTTTGGATACAAGACTGACACTTTAGATATTATCTATCTCACTAAGGTTTCAAATTCTCTAATTGTCTACATAGGTGACACAACATAAAACTACTAGTATGGGTACTCTGGCTACCACAATCCAGATTATAAACATCGAGAGAACATTTTCTTCAAAAAAAAGAACAATTGCCCTACCTATACACTAATCCTCTATAATCAGTACTGTCATCGTCCCTTAGGTTGTGCCATGTGATATGAGCAAGATTTAATATTTTAGAGAAGGATGGTAGGAAAAAAACATTTACCTATGTAAAAATGGAATACATAATCTCATCTTCAAAGCAACTAGTCCGTGAAAGATCGTCAATGGCTAGAGGCGGTGCATATATCTTCTAATCAGTAAAACACAATGAATAAACCAAGAGGGACATATAAACCTACTCAATAGGCCTAAAATATATGTATCTATCATAAATCGGTGTTTGGGGATTGAACTGCTCATAGATGGATATTTGGAAATCATTCCATACCATGATCTGATGGAGGTATGCCAAGGTAACCTAATCACACCAGGGCTTAGCCAAAACATGTATCATGGAAGTAGCAAGTTTTACCATCCTCTATATAGGTGTCTCTAGATGATAAAATATAGACAATGTGTCCTCTAACTATCACTCATCATCATTTGAATCTTCAACTCCAAAGAAGGTTAGAGGATGTTGCATCTAAATCTCACAAGTTAGTTCAACCATCATATATAAATGATGTAATGAACAATGCATGGACAACCATCAACCATTGTGAATTATCATGGGCCAAGTCTTACAGCCCAAATAATGTACAATTGGCTGAGACTCAAGTGCCACACTAGGCGATTGGACTAGAAACTCAAGGCCCACCATGTTTTAATCATGGTCATCACCACCCTCCTAGTACAGGATAAATGGAAATTGTGGTAGAATTGGTCTACTAATTCCAAAAACATATCTAAAAATGTTTTAATAATATATATAATAACACTAAAAATTATGAATGAATTGAAAATGGTCAATACCCATAGATCACTACCACTTAAAACCAAATTAGATGGAAACTTATTGGAATGGGATCAAGTATTAGCTACATGGTTTCCTATAGATGAATTGTAAATAACACCAAGCAAGATCATTTACTGAAAACAATTTCATTTATTTCATATTTAACTTCTATTCTAACTCTTTTATCGTTCATAAAAAATGGAAAGCCGAGATAAAGACATGTAATAATAGCATTTTATAATTCATTAACAATTTTACAATTTAAATTTTCTAATATATTAGAAATAAATCCATTTAATCTGGATCACCATTCCATGTGAATTAGAGTCTATACACCTTATCACTAAAAACAAAACACCATTGATTTTTCTCCAATTTCTTGAATTAGAATATTACAAATTTTAGTCTATGATGTTAGATGAAAAATTGTGAATTGAAACAAAAAAAATCACTCAATATTATCAATGAAACGAAAAAGGATATCTACCCAAAAAGGCTCACTAAACATTGATAGTTTTATCATGTAATGGAGAGAGTTAGAAGAACATATCTGTCATTGTATTATTCATGACACTAATATTCTAGGTTCATATAATGATTCGTGTAGTAGGGATCATTTCCATTATATCATTGGGCTACGAATAAAACTAAATCCTTAATCAAAATAATAATAATTACAACAAACATCATGCGCATAACTCGATGGTGAAATCATATCAACTATAACTGGAAAATTCAAAACTAAATTTACAATTCAGGTAACTTAGGGTTTACTCTGATCAAAGGATCATGACGCCCAAAAATTACTTATGACCAAGTTCCATGAATTCTTAATATCGAATCAATTGACTCCAAATAGTAAATGAAGGAAGGAACTCCTTTAATACAACTTTGGGTCATCTGAGACCCAGATTTCACTTAGAAGTGCCTCGAGCCTGGTAGGCCACATAGCACCAATCACATCTCTATAATCACGATAGGATACCAAATATAAATGGGGGTGTAGAGTGTGTACATGGAATGATTATTCAATCATTACCAAAATGTTTCATAGAAGTTTAATATGATATGAAACGACATGGATAGAGGAAAAAATATAACAGAAGGAACAATAGTAGCACAATGACACAATAACAACTTAAGAAATTTATATTAACATATAAAAGGTGATGATGATATGTCATGTATCTACAATGATAGAAAAAATGGGTACATAGAATCATAATATAATTCTATAAAAATGAATTAAAAATAAATACCAAAACAATCATTATCATCCATAGCTCCAGCTCCATAAACAAAAACCATCTCCATCCAATTGAATGTATGAAATCAGGTGTTCAAAGTGATTCAAATTAATTTATCAACCCCTGCATATATATAAATCCATGTAATATCCATACCATTTTTAAAACCAATGTTTTATCCACATACACTCACTAGTGTGACAAGGCTAAACAACACGGATAAATGGATATTTTCGATGGGTCGTTTACCCCGTCACAAATAACCAAAATTTGGGATGGGGTTTTACTACCCATCGCAAAAGGTTTGGCGTCTGATACGTGCCCACCCACGGGTAAGGCTATTCGTTATGGGTCCTTAATCCCACTACAAATAGTCTGTGGCTGTATTTAGTATTTGCGGCGTGGAAAGTGACCAGCCACAAATACCCCCATCGAAAATAATCTAACCTATATATACTGACATCACTTTCCCCCCTTATTCCACTATTTACTCAACATCTCTCTCTCTCTCTTTAGAAAAAATTTCTTCTAATGTTATTCATAGCTTACTCTTTCAAATCGTAAAATTATCTGCAGCATTTATACATAAAAAGCTTCAGTTTTAATGTATTTATCTATTTTTTAATTGGTTATAATTTTTTATAATTTTTTATAATTTTTTTAATTAGATATAAATTAATTAAATTGTAATTACATGTTGGTATTTTTGTATTTATTTTTATTAATAGTTATATCTAATTTTTAATTATCAATAAATTATAATAATTCAGAATAAATACGAATATATAAAAATATGTAGCAATAAATAATAATAAATATTAATAATTAGAACTAAATTGTTATAATTGGTGATATAGAGTGATAATTACTAATAAATTATAAAAAATGTAATAATTACTAATAAATTGTAAAAAAATTGTAATAATTACTCATAAATTGTCATAATTCGTAATAATTATTAACAAATTTTAATAACTATAAATAAATTGAAATAATTAGTAAGAATTAGTACTAAATAGTATTGAATAGTAATAAATATTATTAATTTTTAATAATTACAAATAAATTGTAAAAATTAGTAATAAATATTAATAAATATAACAATTGTAAATAAACATTAGTAATTTAATATAAATATTAATAATTACTAATAAATAGTAATAAATAGGAAATATTTCTAATAAATTGTTATAAATTGTAATAATAACTAATAAATTGTTATAATTACCAATAAATTGTAATAAATTGTAATGGATACTATTTAAGTGTATTAACTTGTAAAAATTATTAATAATTAGTAATAAATTTTAATAATTACAAATAAATTGTAATAATTAGTAATAATTATGAATAATTAGTACTAAGTTGTAAAAAATATAATAAACTATAATAAATTCTAATAAATTGTAATAATTACTAATATATTGTAATAAATTTAAATAATTACTAATAAATTGTAATAAATAGATAATATTAGTAATAATTGGTAACAATTAGTAATAATTAGTAATAATATGGAATAATTTGAAATAATTAGTAATAATTCGAACTAAATATGAATAAAGAGGAATAAAATTGGATAAATATGAATAAATATTAATAAATAATAATAATTAGTAATAAAATGTACAAGTACTATTAAATTTTAATATTTAAAAGTAAATTTTTATAAATAGTATTAATTGTAATAATTAAAAATAAAATGTAAATTTTTATAATAATTACTAAAAAATTTAAATAAATTGTAAAAATTTCTAATAAATCATACTTAATTTTAGTAGTTACTCATTAATTGTAAAAATTCGTAATATTTAGACATAAATTGTAATAAATTATAAAAAATTGTAATAATTACTATTAAATTAAAAACAATTGTAATATTTACTAATAAATTTTAAGAATAAGTATTTATTAGTAATAATTAGTTATAATTAATAATAAATAGTAATAATTAGGAATGATTAGTTAAAATTAAGAGTAATTAGTAATAAAAATGGAATAAATACTAATATATATGTATAAATATTTGTATATTGTAATTAATATTAATAAATTTTAATAATTACTAATTAATTATAATAAATTGTTTTAATTACTAATAAATTTTAATAATTCTAATAATTACTAATAAATTGTAATAATTAGTAATAATCATTAATTACTATTGAAAAATTTGCATAATTATAAATAAATTATAATAATTTGTAATAACAGTTAATAAATAGTAATAAATACTAATAAATTGTAATCAATTGTAATAAATTGAAATAATTAGTAATAAATAATCTTAATTACTAATAATTATTAATATTAAGTAATAGTTAGGAATAATTAGGAATAATTAGAAATAAATAAGAATAAATTGGAATAAATATAAATAAATATAAATAAATAGGAATAAATAGGAATAAAAACTAATAAATATGAGTAAATAGGAAGAAATAGTAAAAAATAAAAATAAATATGAATAAATAGTAATAAATAAAAATAAATAGTAGAAAATGGTAATAAATCGTAATAAATGGTAATAAATCGTAATAAATAGTAATAAATAGTAATGAATGGAAATGAATGATAATAAGAATTTACAATTAGTAATAATTAGTACAAAATAGAAATAAATATTAAGAAATTTTAATAATTTGTTATACTTGTAATATAGTAATAATTTGTAATAGTTATGAATAATTAGAAATAATTAGCAATAAAATTCAATAATTAGAAAAAAATGCAATAAATAGTCATAAATAACAACAAATAGTAATAAATCAAAATAAATAAAAATAAATTGGATGAAATAAGAATAAATAAGAATAATGTGGAATAATTAGGAATAATTTTGAATAATTTTGAATTATGAAGAATAATTAAGATTAGTTATGAATAATTAAAAATAATTTGATGTAATTAGAAATAATTAGTAATAATGTTCAATAAAAAGGAATAAATATTAAAATTATGAAATATATGAAAAAATATGTATAAATAATATTAAATTGTAATAAATTGTAATAAATTGTAATAATGAGTAATAATTATTTATAATTACACATAATCAATCATAATTAGTGATAAACATGAATTACATGGAATAACTGGTAATAAATATTAATAAATAGTAATAAATAGTAATAAATAGTAAAGAAATTTATAAATAGGAATAATTAGCAATAATTAGAAATAAAGTGAAATACGTAACAATAATTATCAGTAATTAGAAATGATTTGAAATAATTAGAATTAATTATAAATAAATAGCAATAAATAGCAATAAATAGAAATAAATATTAAACAAAAAGTAATAAATTGAAATAAATATTAATAATAAGTATTAAAATAAAATAACTAGTATTAATTAAGAATTGATTTAAATAATTAGTAATAATTATATATAATTATAAATAATCAACATTAATTAGAAACAAAATCATTATGAATTTGAATACATTGATAAACGGGGACATTTTCCTACATATTGGCGTAATTCCTTTTAATAAATGCCTCAGCTCCATGCCAATTTATTCAACTCAAACCAATATTAAAAATCTTATTAGACATACATCATTTATTATTATTTTAGTGGGTTGTATATTTGCGACATCTAGGTTGTTATGCTTCCAAGTTGGGAAGATGAGCCCGAAATAATCATATGACCAGATTGAAAAGTCATGATTTTCATGTTTTAATGGAAAGACTTCTGCCATTTGGATTAAGAGTCTTGTTAAATCCAATGATTTGAGATGCATTACCAGACATATAATATTTTTATCGAGAAATTTGTGCGTCAATAATAGACTATGATGCTATACTAAGACTGCATGATGATATCATTTTAATTTTATGTAAACTTGAAGAAAAAAAACTTGCTAGGTTTGTTTGATTAATTGGAACATTTGATATTACATTTCCAACATGAAACAAAATGTGGAGGATCAATGCAGTTCCGATGGATTTAACCATTTAGAGAGATACGTACAGAAATTTAAAAAATGTACCTAACAGAGCATCAGTTCAAGGCTCAATTGTAGATACTTTTTTCCAAGAGGTAACTTTTTTTCTGCTCTCATAACATTCAATATGAATATCCCTCAAAACACATCTGCATGGGCTGTAAAAAGAGAAATTTTGATGATGAAGTGAGCAATGAATTATCAGTTTTCAATCCGCATGAACATGGACTTGGTATAGTTCATGAACGATGTCTTCCAGACGATTAACATCACTGAGTTCATATATATATTCTGATGAATTGTGAAGAACTAAAACCATTCATACTGTGAGTTCTCCATATCACTAATTCTATAATTTTTATAAGTGTACATTAATCTTATTTTATTTTTAGGTAATATGATAATCATATCAACCACTAGTTTCCACAAATAACATTATCTTCTCTTAAATAACGTCATAAAAATTTTCTTTTTTGTTTCAAAAATTGGTAATGTAAATTATTTTTATTTTTACAAAAAAAAACAAATTTAATAATTTTAATGGTGGTAATTGTTTTAAAACTTCTATGTTATCTCAACATGGTGACAAAAATGATAATCAGATGTCTCTATTGAGTAACCCACCATTCAAAATGGTTAAATATTATAATACATGTGTGGTGAATGGTGATCGATGTCATACAAATTCATATAGGGAATCAAAAAAACAATGAATAGTGGTGTCTTCATGAGGGGATCTCATCATAGAGAAATTGAAGTTTTCTTTTTTAAGTCATGCTTGATGAAATTATTTAAATGTTTTATCTTAGACAAAATTACGTAACGATGTTTAAATATTAGTGGTTTGATACTGAGAGAGTATAACATGTTCATCTGATCCATGGAATCATTGATAGTAAATATAACATTCTTCTTATAGTAAATGATCCATTTTTATTATCTCATCAGGCACATCCAATTTATATTGAAAATTACTTTGTTACTTCATGGGATTTGGGTGATTGGTGTAGAATGATAAAAATTAAATTTAAGGACAATCAATTTACTGAATGAGAATGTGGTTGCACTAATCTCATTGGAATTGATGTTCTTTAAGAAACTGCTCAAAATCAGTATTTTACATGAAGAGACATGAATATAATTTATGACACCCCAATGTTAAGTGATTATGGTGATAAAAATGTTGATGATGTTAAAACTGATTTTGAAATGAAAAGAGATGCTGAAACTGAAACTAATATGGAAATCAATTATGTTGTGGTGGAAGATGAAGACATTGACATCAATAGCAATGACAGTGATGATGAATATGAACACTAACTCAGTTAAATGTTAGTTATAATCATATAATATATAAATATATATATATATAAAATAGTTATTTTCAATTGTTTGTTGATAACAATGATTTTTTTCTTCAGAATGATGGTGACCTATTTCAGATGTTCCAGGTGGTCGGTCTACCATTGGACTAGTAGTTGGTCAAATTGGGTTACCGTTAGAGTGTTGGCAGTTCAGGGGCACCCGGAGGGGGCATGGTCCTACCAGCTAGATGATTCCAGACCCAGAACCTAAGCGATGTCCACATCTTGGGTTTATCCATGTATGGAGAGGTATGTTTACCTGTTAATTTTAATTAGTTTTCATTAATTTATTTAAATTATAATTATTTAATTTATAATTTATTTTTCACATATTTATTCATATAATGGTCAAATAGGGGAGCACTATATTACGCAATTGTTTTTCTTATACATGGGTGTCATGGGATCAGATTGTAAGAACTCGGACTTTCGTTTCAGGTATGTTTTTCCGTTTTCTCAAGTTATTAAGAAAAATGAACTTTTTGGAAATTTTCAAAGTACCCGTCGTGTACTCTTCCCCGGCTCGAAGTCGTGTGATGGCCATGCCCGGGCCACACACACGGTGTGTAGGGGTGACATGGAGGCTGATTTTGGTATAGTACGGAAAAGACCCAATACACGCCGTGTAATCTAAAAGTACATGATGTGTACTTTCTTTTTTTCACTAAATAAACCAGGGTCACGCCTGACGCACAGAAATAACTCCTTCGATGTCCCGTTCATCTGAGAGCGACCCATACATCCCAATCTTCGACTAGCTCCTGTCTCCACATCAGTTCTTCGATTTGAGCATGGTCAATTGAGTTGGAATTGCAGCGGTAAGATATTCCTTCTTCTTGAGCTTTGTCTTCTGATTCCTGTTTGTTTTCGAGTTATCGTGGGTAGAGAATTTTTTGGGTTTTCTCAGATCTAATACGTTCTAAGGGGATTCAATCGTTGTGGTTCATGTATATCGATCTCCTAAGATCGAGGTAGGTGGTTTTTTCCTTTCTATTGAAAGTCTATGAGTATTTTGTGCAAATTCCACAAATTCCCTTGGGTGGGGAATTATGGGTTTCCTATTTTTCCTTGCTGTTTACCTGCATTGCTTGATTTTTGTAGTAGAGGAATTTTCTTGTGAGTAGATTAATTTGTTTTGTGCTTAGGTTGCATTTCCATGCTTGTTTTACTTTTTGGCATTTTCCAGTTTCCATGCCTAGTTGTAGGATAGTGGAACTGTTTCTTACTTATTACTGTTGAGCCTTAATATGATAGCCAAGTAGTTCTGGAGGTTTACATGGATGATGTATGCGTGTAGAGAATGTTTATTTCCACACAGGATTGTGAGTTCCTAGTGTATCAGACCATAGGGAGAATTTATGTAAGGGCTTCTCCAGAGTGTCTTTTAATATGATGTGAGACCACATGGGGAATTGAGGATGAGTGCTTCCCCAGAGAGTCTATAGTTCCTCGACGTGGGTCACATGGGGAATGAGACGTTGAGTGCTTCCCCATAGAACCTTTTGTACGATACGAGACTATTGGGGGAATTGAGGGTGAGTGCTTCCTCAGAGAGTCTATTAATTTCATAGCTGAACCAGATGGATGAGACTGCGTGTGCCTCCTAGAGAGTTGTTGAGACTGCGTGTGCCTCTTAGAGAGTTTCTAGTAATTATAGGATGGACCATAGGGGATAGGCTGTGAGAGCTACCCAGAGGGTTACCTTTTTCCTTCATGTAGGTGGTTGTTTACTTGTGTACCTTGTTTGATAGAACTGTGGAATGTAGTTGTTGTGTGCATTATTGTTTACTACTTTCTTAACTTTTACTTGCCTTGTATTCATTGACTATTAGGCACAAATATTTGGGTGATTGCATTCTGGGATTGTATCTAATGCCCTATTTGGGCCATGCTTTTGGTCCCACGTAGATTATGTTCATTCATGTATAGATAAGGGCAAGCACCCTTCTACATCAGGTTCTTGATTGCACTAGAGCTGGAGAGAATGGGACCGAGCCAGGGCTCGCGATGCTGAGGAGTTTATCTTCTTTTCCTTTGCACTTTGTTTTTCAGTTGTACATTAGCATGTCGGTTTGTTTACTTCTTTCCACAGACATATGTACCATGTTGCGTCATCATTATTTGAAACATTGCTTCTGTAGTTCAATTCAGTTGTTGTATGCTGCATACTGTTTCTGTTATTGTGACTGGTTGTTTTTCGGCTATATAATTTACCGAATGAGGGCATTGTTTCCCCACCGACTCACCAAGCCCTCGCTTCTAGTAGGCAGCCTCTGACATTCGGGGAAACACGCATGAGGTCATGTGGCGAACCGGGTACGAGGCACCAGTGGAGGGGATCCGGATTCGGGTCGTTACAAAGTTGTATCATAGGATTTCTTCTCTCTTTCCATACTGTTTGGAGACTTTATCGAGGGTTAGGACATATTATGTACTTGGTGTTCAGCTGTTCGCTGGGGTAGCTAACCCATGTACAGGGAAAAGCCATACTACCTCGTTAATTATAGTTTGTTGATTTTGAGATTTTAGGGTTGATCTGATTTCACATAGAGTGATTCACATGACTTGTGCTATTATTGTTTTGAGATTTTGGTTCTATTTATGTTGCAACCCGATGATATGAGGGTATGACATCTCATGCCTCATATAGGCACTCGTGGAAAACACATGCCATGCATTCTTGTCACGCCATCTAGGGTGCATTAGCGATTTCATGATCTTGTGATAGAAGATTGATAGAATCACGACTGTTATGTTAGAGAGAAGTTTGTTTTCCCTTGTATGTGACTGTAGGAGAAGCCAAGATTTTATTCACGGGGAGTATGGGCCCTCACAAAAAGAAATTCAGAACCTCTTTGAATAGTTTTTAGTGTTTCTGGGGTTAGGTGAAGTTTCTGAGCTACTTCCCAAAAAACACAGAATACACGGTGTGTACTTTTTGGATACACGCCAGGTAGTTTTCAGGCTGTGTGATTAGAACACGGTGTCGTGAAAGTAACATTAGGAACACGCTATGTATGGTAGGTACACGCCATATAGTTCGGAGTCGTGTACCCAGTCGTTTCACTAACAACACGGGTCAGGGAAGCTCGAGTAGAACACACCTTGTTGTAATGGAACACGCTGTGTAGTCTTGTTCAGGTACCTGGTCGTGTCACGAACAACATGGGTCAGCGATACCTTCTCTCAGACACACTGTGTTGCTCTTGGATCACGCCGTGTAGTCTTTCCAGGTACCCTGCCATGTCACGAACAACACGGCCATATGTCACCTTACCTATACACACCGTGTTTTTTTGGAGCATGTCATGTAAGGTTCATCCGTGTAGATGGTCGTGTGTTTCACAAACATGGGATACCGAAGCCTTGTCTAGCACACAACGTGTGTGTTAAGAACACCCCGTGTAGTCTCGGGTTAAGAAAACCACGTGGGTTATCCATGTAAGGGACTCGGGCAGGGGAATAATTTTCAAGTACACGCCGTGTGTGGGTACAACACGCCGTGTAATTTAAGGTGTACACGACATGAAGGGCAGGAGTACCCACCCATGTCAGTTGTTTAAGAAGACACACCGTGTAGTTTTTATACACGCCGTGTAGTCGAGTTTTGTAAACTTTTGTGTTTTTGTTCCCCTGTTTATATTTTGTATATTTGAGCTCTCTGTCCTTGTTTTTCTGATCTAAGGTGTACTTTGATCTTTTAGATTTATGCCTCTGAGATGTTCTCAGTTTGTACATCTCTCATTAGGCAGTGATTAGACACCAGACATGGATGATTAGGGACTTCCTGCCGATCCTCCAGTCGGTCCAGCCTTGGCACCGGCTGTTATACCAGTTGCTGGCACTAATGCGCAGTTTAGGGAAGGTTTACTGAGGATGACGCATGCCTTCCAGGGAGCACCACCTCCTATCTCGACGATGGCAGACTTGACGCAAGTTTACCAGCAGCTGCATCCTCCCACATTCTCGGGTAAAGGAGGACCTCAGGCTGCAGAGTAATGGCTGGAAGCCATGCTGACTATCTTCGAGCATCTAGAGATACCTCTAGAGAGGCGGGACAAGCTCACCACCTACATGCTCTGAGACTCTGCCAAGAGGTGGTGGGATGTGATCTCACAGGCGGGCCATCAGCAGGCTATGGCTTGGGAGGAGTTCCAGCACGTGTTCTACGACTACTTCTACCCAAAGACCCTTAGGGACGACCGAGCCCGGGTGTTCATGAGCATAGAGCAAGGTACTCTTTCTATAATGGAGTATTCCTATCGCTTCACCGAGCTGTAGCGTTCCACGCCCCTCCAGGATGAGAATGGGGTGTTTTTAGAAAGGAAGTTTGAGGATGGTCTCAGGAGGGAGATCTGATCGTAGGTGAACATCTTCTAGCTGACATCCATCAGTTCCATCGTTAACCAGGCACTGATTGCAGAGCGCAATCTGAGAGACTCTAGAGCTGTAATCTAGGGCGGTTCTACATCCAAAGATGGATTGCCTCCAGATGACAGCAAGAAGCACCGTAGGGATCTACTCATGGTGATCTGAGGAAGCGTGATGCATCGTCAGGAAGCCAGGTGACATGCTTCTAGTGTCGCCGGTCAGGGCACACCAGGCCGCAGTACCAGAGGGACCCCATGGTGTGCCGATCTTGTGGCAAGATGGGTCACCTTCAGCATTTCTACCAGGCTTTCTCACTTGCACCTGGTGACCGGGGTTCTTCCATGACTCCTCATTCAGGAGAAGCACGACTAGTTTCTCACCAGTCATGGTACTAGAGTTCATCCGGCCGTTCGGGCCAAGGTGGAGGTAGAGGCCCTGGCGGTCAACCACAAGTCCCTCAGAACCAGTAGGGTGGATCAGCCCAGAGTGGGCATCTAGGGGCGCAGGGTCATGGTGCAGGCCAGTCATTCTTCATAGAGAAGATCTATCAGTAGTAGGATCCTGACCCTTCTATAGTTCGAGTTACAATTTTAGTTGCCTCAGTTTTATCTTTATCCCTTTTTGATACTGGCTCTACACATAGTTTTATATCTGTTTCTGTCTTGGAGATCCTTGGGCTCTACATATTTTCTTCTTCTGACTCATTGACACTAGACACACCTTTGGGAATGAGGACATCTAGTGTACGCCAGCATAGAGAGTGCCCTATCCATGTTGCAGGGTATCATTTATTATGGTATCTCTATGTTCTAGAGACGACATGCTATGATGTCATCCACGGGATGGACTGGTTGGTTCTCTTCTAGGCACTGGTCGAATGTTATCGTCGCAGAGTGAGTTTTGTTTCAACTAAGGGTGAGTCTTTTATTTATAGAGGCAAATGGGATGTCCAGGCGAGTTGATCAGGACTCGAGCATCATGGGCTAGGAAGGGTGACATCCCAGATTTCTTGTCTTTATCTAGATGATCAGGGGACTTCGCAGTTGAACTTTCATCTAGTGGTGGATCGTTTTAGGGATGTCTCTCCAGAGTACTTTTCAGGTTTTCCTCCGGAGCATGAGGTAGAATTTTCATTTGAGCTCGTGCTAGGAGCGGAACCAGTGTCTATTCCTTCCTATAGAATGGCCACACCTGAGTTGCTGGAGCTCAAGAAGGAGTTGGTGGAGTTGCAGGCCAAGGTTTTTATCTGACCCAGTACTTCTGCTTAGTGTTTTCCAGTCCTGTTTACGTAGAAGGCAGACAGTACCCTTCGGCATTGTGTGTACTATCGGAAACTGAACTATTTAATGGTCAAGAACTGATATCCCTTTTAGAGGATCGATGACATCTTTGATCAGCTTCGAGGAGCCCGGGTGTTCTCAAAGATCAATTTCAGTTTCGGTTATCATCAGTTGCATGTTAGACCATTAGATATACCTCTAACGGCCTTCAGGAGCATGTATGGTCTTTATGAGTATACAGTTATGTCGTTCGGTCTCACGAATGCACTAGCAATTTTCATGGAACTGATGAACTGATTGTTACATCCTTACTTGGAATCTTTTGTCGTGGTCTTCATGGGTGATATCTTGGTGTACTATCACACTCGACACGACCATGCCACACATCTTGAGATTGTTCTGAGTACACTGAGAGAGCATCAGATTTATGCTAAACTCTCGAAGTTCCACTTCTGGATGGATCAGATTCACTTCTTGGGTCACATCATCTCAGAGGAAGGAGTATATGTGGACCCAGGTAAAGTGAGAGTAATAGTTTCTTGGGAGCATCCGAATAACATCATTGAGGTACGGAGATTCCTAGGGTTGGTTGGATACTACAGATGCTTCATTCAGGACTTTTCTCGTCTAGAAGCACCCTTGACAGGTCTGACCAAGAAGGGGTCAAAGTTCTTACGGTCAGATTCTTGTGATTCAGCCTTTCAAGAGATGAAATGGAGGTTGACTTCATCACCGATACTAGTCTTGCCTGATCCAGGAAAGATCTACACTGTTTACTTTGATGATTCAGGTATCGGGCTGGGAGTTGTGCTTATGCAGGGAGATGGAGTCGTTGTGTATGGGTCTTGGTAGTTGAGGCCACATGAGAGAAACTACCCGACGCACGATCTGGAGTTGGCAGCTGTTGTCCATGCCCTACGCTGTTGGAGACACTACCTGCTGGGGGAGCACTTTGTGGTCTTCACTGACCATAAGAGTCCCAAGTATATCTTCACTCAGCGTGTTCTGAATCTGAGACAGTGCAGGTGGTTTGAGTATCTTCAGTCTTTTGACTTCAAGTTCTCCTATATGCTAGGATAGGGAAAAGAAGTGGTAGATGCATTGAGCAGGAGATGTTAGGTTCAGGCGGTTCAGGAGGCCAACAATGAGTGGAAGCTGATGGCTCTGTTCTCTGATATGCATACGGAGGTGCACGACAGACAGAGACAGACGTTCCTATCTTCCGTATCTGTTACTTCTATACTTATTGTTTGAGTACGTATGACGCATCTATCAGACTCATAAGGCATAGTCCTACGAGATACTGTGTCAGGAGAGGACTCTATTCCTGGATGGACAGTGGGAGAGGATGAGATCTTGCATTTCCAGAGACCCATATGGGTGCCAGTAGACATACGCGAGGAGCTGATGTGGGATTTTCATTCCTCTGTTTGGGAAGTTCATCCTGGCATCACCAAGATGTATTGGGATCTTCATCACCAGTACTGGTGGCCAGATATGAAGAAGGATGTTGCTGATTTTCTCATGATATGTTCTACTTGTCAGCAGGTGAAAGAAGTGCATCAGCGAATATCATGCCTTTTACAGCAATTACCCATTCCGGATTGGAAATGGAACGATGTCGCGATGGACTTCATGACCGGATTTCCAAGGCCACCTTAAGGGAACGATGTGGTTTGGGTCGTCGTCATCAGGCTCACAATGGTTTCCCACTTCTATCCAATCAAGGATACCTTCAGTGTCAATGATCTGGGACGACTTTACATCCGAGATATTGTTCATCCGCATGGATTTCCACACTCCATTATTTTAGATAGGGATGAACGCTTTACTTCACGGTTCTAGCAAGGACTTAAGAAGGCCTTTGGTACACAGGTACTTTTAAGTAAAGCATACCATCCTCAGACTGAGGGACAATCCAATGGCACGATCCAGGTGCTTGAGGATATGCTCTGATCTTGCAATCCAGACTTTGGCGGTTCTTGGGAGAATAATATTCCTCTGGTGGAGTTTGCCTACAACAACAGTTTCTAGATGACCATTTAGATGAAACCATAAGAGGATTTTTATGGTAGGCCATGCCGATCAACCTTATGCTAGCTGGAGGCAGAAGAGGTAGCTTTTTGGCACCTTGTCTCGTTCCGGAGACCTCAGAGCAGTTAGAGATAATTTAGAAGAGGATGGCTATAGCACAGTCTCGACAGAATTCATATGTTGATCAGTGAAGACGTCCTCTAGAGTTCGAGGTTGGGGATCAGGTTTTGCTGCCTGTCGCACCGAGGATGGGGCACAAGAGGATTTAGAGACAGTGTAAGATTTCACTACGGTATGTCAGGCCGTTTGAGGTCTTGGAGAGAGTGGGGTCGGTCTCCTATCAGTTGCAGCTACCTCAGAAAAAAGACCCAGTACACACCGTGTACTCTAAAAGTACATCACATGTACTTTATTTTTTTCCACTACATGAACCGGGGCCGCGCCTGACGCACAGAAATACCTCCTTCTAGGTCTCGTTTGTCTGAGAGCGACCCGTACGACTGAATCTTTGACAAGCTCCCGTCTCCTCATCCGTTCTCAGATTTTAGAACGGTCGATTGCATTGGAATCTCCGCGGTAAGGTCTTCCTTCTACTTGAGCTTCGTGTTCTGATTCCTCTTCATTTTCGAGTTATTGTGGGTTAAGGTTTTTGTGAATTTTCTCATATCTACGATGTTTTGAGGGGAATCAATCGTAATGGTTCACGAATATCAATCTATTTGGATCAAGGTAGGGGGTTTGTGACTTTTTGTTGAAAGTCGGTGAGTATTTTGTGCAATGTCCACAAATTCACTTGGTTGGGGAATTGTGGGGTTTCTATTTTTCCATTTTGTTTACCTTCTTTGATTAATTACAGTAGTAGAGGATTATGCTTGTGAGTAGAGTAATTTTTCTTGTTCTCAAGTATCCTTTCTATGCTTGTTTTACTTATTGGTGTTTTCTAGTTACCATGCCTAGTTGTATGATAGTGAAAATATTGCTTATTTATTGATGTAGAGCCTTAAGAAGATAGCCAAGTAGTTCTGGAGGTTTACTTGGATGATGTATGTGCGATGAGCATGTTTATTTCCACACAGGACTGTGAGTACCTAGTGTAGCAGACCATAGATAGAATTGATGTAAGGGCTTCTCCAGAGTGTCTTTTAATATGATATGAGACCACAGGGGGAATTGACGATGAGTGCTTCCCCAGAGAGTCTGTAGTTCCTTGACGCGGGCCACATGGGGAAAGAGACGTTGAGTGCTTCCGTAGAGAGACTTTAGTACGATACGAGACTATAGGGGAAATTGACGGTGAGTTCTTCCACAGAGAGTATATTAATTTTATAGATGAACCAGAGGGATGAGACTGGGTGTGCCTCCTAGAGGGTTTCTAGTACTTATAGGTTGAACCATATGGGTTAGGTTGTGAGAGCTACCCAGAGGGTTACCTTTTTCTTATTATTGTTGGCTGTTTACTTGTTTACCTTGTTTGTTAGAACTGTGGATTGTATTTGTTGTGTGCATTACTGTTTACTACTTTCTGCACATTTATGTGCCTTGTATTTATTGACTGTTAGGAATTTTTTTGGTGATTCCCTACATGGATTGTATCTCACACCCTATGTGGGACGTGCTTTTGGGCCCAAGAAGACTATTTTCCTGCAGGTATAGATAAGGGAAAGTGCCCTTCTACTTCAGGTTCTTGATTGCACTGGATCTGGAGAGCATGGGACCAAGCCGGGGCTCACGATGCTAAGGAGTTTATCTTGTTTTCCTTTTGACTTTGTTTTTTAGTTGTACTTCATCACGTTGGTTTGTTTGATGCTTTCCATAGACATATGTACCATGTTGCATCATCATTCTTTTATACATTTCTTTCGCTATTCAATTCATTTGTTTAATTCTATTTATTGTTTCCGTTATTGTGACTAGTTGTTTTTCCGCTGTATAATTTACCAGATGAGGGCATAGTTTCCCCACCGACTCACCAAGAACCTCGCTGCTAGTCGGCAGCCTATGGCGTTCGGGGAAACACGTTTGAGGTGATGTGGCAAACCGGGTACGGGGCACCAGTGGAGGGGCTCCAGATTCGGGTCGTTACAAGATTCTCGTTGATGATCATCAACACATGTTTGATCAATTGGCTAGTATGGAAACAAATAATATTTATTTTGAAATAAATTTAACTAATAACTTGATATAATAAATTATTTGATAGTTTCTTGGTATACCGTTGATAAAATAATGTGTGAGCCTCTATGGGATGCATGACAGGGTGTTATGTGTACGTGTTGCACTCAGTTGTTAGACAATTTAAAAAGGAAGGATATGTAGAATTGCAATAGTGGAGGAGTTTGATGAGAAATTTCACCTCCACTGTCCTGATTATAATTCATCTCATGTTTGGAATGAATTATGTACACACTAGCTGAGTAGGATATTTTAGAGTAGATCATCAGTTGTTCAGCAAAATTGAGGGAGATGGAAGGTGACACGTCAAGCTTATAGTTGTACGTTTAGTACACACAGAGAGCATATTGTATGTATATTTTTTATTATTGGTTATAACTTTTAAATTTATATGGTTTATTTTATATTCATATAGGATGTCACACAACCTGATATTACAGAGTACGACATTTATAGGAGGATGTATAGTGAACCATCCACTAGAGAGATTAGAATTTTTCTCCAGCGACAGAATGTGGTTAGTATATGTTTTTTGAGTCTGAAATTTAACTAAATATAATATTTTAGGTATTTTAAAATTAAAATCAAATTGATGGAGTCATATGAGGGCAGGACGTCTCATACAGATGTTTTGAGTCTAGATAAAACTGATGGTCAGACCACTGCCCTCGATTTGATGAGGAAGCATGGATTTAAGTGACCCAATATCGCTTCGAGAAAGGCCTAGTTGTTTGTATCAGCTCTCGAGTGACCCCTGGAAGCTTTTATGGCACATGTGTGATGTCATCAACAAGCTCAAGAGGAGATCATGGAGAGTCATCATCATCTCATGCACAATATTTAGAGTAGTTGTGATCTCAGAGTAAGCTTATATAAACTATGTCTTGGCAGCAAGAAGAGATGAGTTAGTGGTAGCACCAGCAGGAGTAGGAATAGTTACTCAGATAGCAGCAGCAACAATAGAAGCAGTAGCAGCAGGATGAGATGTGTTGATGGAGACTGGAGTAGAAGCATGAGGAGATAGAGTACATGCGACGTCTGACACACAGTTTTGGGATGGAGTTCCCTCCACCATCCCCTTTAGATTCTCAAAATGACCCTCCCGTTGATCATTGATGTATTTTTATTTTTTTATGAAACAATTGAATGATTTTTTTGTAATATATTTTCAGTTTTAAATTTTTTGTGTTTTATAGTCTCAGAAATTACAATTTTTAATTATTAATTTAACTTTTTCTTATATTTGTTAGTTTATTGACTAATATATATTTATATTTTTATGAATACTGAGGATTTTATTATATTACTAATATTATTAGTTCATTAATATTAATAATAATAATATTATTAATTAATAATTTTTTTATAAATAATTTTATTATAGAAATACTAATATTATTTTTTTATCTATAATAATACAATATAATATTTATTATTATATAAATATTTTTTATTCTATTAATATTCATATTATTATTTAATTTATATTAATATTATGTTATTATAAATAATATGTTATTTTTTAATTGGTTTTGTATTTATTCACTATTTACAACGGTCTGTCAAAAAAGTATTTTTGTTATATTTTCAGGGCTTTTTGTGATAGATCTTCATGATTAATAGTTCTAAAATACTGTCTTGATAGAGTAATAAATAGGTAGGTTATTGGAGAGGGTTACATGGCCATATAACATCTTTTATTAGAAAAATTCTGAATATATTTTACAATGGGCCATCAACCCGTCACAAAAATTAAATTTTTTTGTGATAGTCAGTTCAAAAAAACAATATTTGCGACAATTATTTACCATAAAGGGTAATTTGTGATGGTAACTTGTTGTAATAGACCCATTGAAATAAGACATCTTTCATGTAGTGAAAGGGGAATGGAACCACTAAAGACATTTCATATTCAATTATGTGGTTCTCTCTATTAAAATTTTGAAAAAGAAAACTGTGAGATTAGGATAAAAACCCACATGCAATCCATTAAATATAAATTATTAAAATTAATATTTCTACTATATACATTCCAATATACTATTATAATTTGATTAATTAGGTTTGAGCACATTCCTTTGTAGGGTTATGTGATAAGAATACAAGTTACATTCACTGATCATGTAAAAATTCAAAAATCATTTAATTATGTAATAGATTACCATTAGATGGTTTAATATGAATAATCTTAGAATGGTGCCCCAAACACACATAAAAACCTCAATAGGAATAAAATATGGAAACTCCTTATATCGGGTGGATGATATTGTCGATGTAACCACCAATGTTAAATGAAATATATAGAATGAGTCATAAAATACATTTCTAATAACAGTAATCAAGGAAAATTAATGAAACTGACCATGGTTGATGAAGTAATTGTGCCCACATGGAAGTTTTTAAAATGGTGAATCTTGATGAGTGGGTTATATATCACCTACCTCATGCTCATATGAATATCATCATCCATTATCACACCTACATAGCATTGACTAGAATTTATATGAGGAATTATATTATGAGTTAAAAATATAGATTTTGAGCCTGCGTCTAAATATCTTCATTGATCAAAGGATGAATGATAAAAGATTAAAAATGGAAATTAGAACATATCTGTGTTGATCTGACAAGATATACGGTTCTTCGATTGGACTTCAAATAGATTCTCAAGGTTGATTCATAGGATAAATATTAAAAAATAAAAAATATTGAGAAATTGGGATTCATTAATTTTTAAAACAATAAATTGAGGACGAGTCTCATATAAAAGGCCATTTAAGAGAAAATAGTAAATTCAACCAAAAATATCATTCTGACTATTTGGAGACATTGTTTGGGCAAACTGTTTGAAATCCATGTGAAAATACACTGTCCAAATTGATGACAATCTAACACAGCACTATGGCCAAAATTACATGATTTGGAAAAATTGTGCACCCTACCCTAGCCCCATTGTCCAGCCTCACATGGATTTACTAATCATGTGACCTTTTTAGAATTTTTTACTCTAATAGTGTGACATGATGAAAACCATCACTAGATGAGGATCCGATATCAAAACAAAATCTTGTCACCCTTGAAACATTCACTAACTCATAAGTCACACACATTAGTTCCATAAAAGATAACCATACCAAAATTTAAGGGATCCATACCATTGTGAAAAACTGTGTTCATAAAATTATATATTATAATAATTATTGAAAATAATTTTTTTAATATATTCTAATTTTTCAATTTTTTCAAGGAATATTCATGTAGTTTTCAAAAATAATTACCATTTGGAATTTACCCAAATGAGAAATGAATCATCATTTTTACCTATATATCAAGGATAGAATTTTCTAATTCCATGACCGGTCACTGCTTCACTGATTACATTATCAGTTTTCACGGTTTATTTCAAGGAAATGGATTTGAGAATTATTTATGATTTAAAAAATGTTATTCATAGTAGAAAAGATTGATTCCTTAGATATGGTTTTAAATGTTCTTCCAAAATATTATTCCCCCTAATATTACATCTATTAGTGTTACCTATGCCTTAATGTGAAAATCATCCATGGATACCATTTATATTAACTATTATTTTTGTTTATGTTATGATGTTCTGATATATATGAAACCCACTTCTCTTCTATATGTTAAATGAGGAAGAAATTTTTATGTGCCCTTCTTTTTTTCATGTGCAATTCTATGAATAAATGATTATGAAACCTATTTGTTTTCCATATATTATGAGTTGATTATATTTTTATAATACTCATTTATTTTCATGGGTTGTGATATCATGATTTTCAGTGATATTGTGGCACACATAAATATGATTTTTATTACGTGATTGGTGGGACCTATATCTCTCTTCCAATAATTGGGTAAATATTTAGATCGTGTGATATATAAAAGACTATAATTGGGAATGAAGTAAATTCAATAATAAATTTATATAACAAGAATTAAATTTAGTGAAATAATATAGGTCTCAATAGAGATGTAAAATCAGTTCAAAAAATACAAATAAGGAACTAGAAGTGGGCTCTATTAAGTAATACTGTTCATGACCCAATGGAGAAATTGGTTCAGTAATACTAGTGTGGAATGGGGAGTAAACCAGGTATATAAATATAGGGACACCCCTAGTATTTTCTGTGTGTCACAACTAGAATCTGTAGATTCCATGATGTGACCCTAATTACATTTTAACAATTATATGTGTGAACCTGATAACATGTTCACAATGTTTTGTGAAATACTGATTACATTTTAACAATGTTATACATTAACATGGAAACATTTTCACAAGATTGTTTTATGTCTTGTTTTCATATCCTTAACTGAATGAGTGAACTTTTTTATATTTACACATGTTCACAATGTTATAAGATGAAGTGCATGGAATAAGTCCATGACTTATTCCCATGTTATGATATCATGTATTCTTTTCATATTTTTTATTATTGATGTATTATATAAGTAAAAATCATTATTCAGCGTTCAATGTTTATGTTCTCTAATATGAATATCATGGCCTTACCTTGTTATGTTGATGTTATCATAATCTTATTCATCTATCATTATTAAATATCTTAATGAATTACCCATACTAAGAATTTGAGCACAATCATTATAATGATTCTTCTCCCGAGGTTGTTATGAATGTTTTTAGGTTGGGTATTATTCTAAATATTACTAAAGTGGAAAATTTTAATGGTATATATCGATGATATTTCACCATGTTAGAGAATTAGGTTTTCATGTATCTGATGGAAATAAACTATTATGGTCCTTATGAATTTGTTTTCATAATTTAATGAATATTTGACTAAAAATTAATCTCCATATATGTTATTCATGGGTCTCTATAAAAGTATCATCATATATTCATACGAAATTTCCCTAGGATATCAGAACTCTTGTAGGAAATTAAAATAGTAGGCGAGTTGTTCTTATGGATAGAGAAGTTTCCACATGCTTTCAAGGAGTTGAGGTAATGATTTAGTAGAACTCCCATTTTGAAATTTCTAGGGGAGGGTGTCGACTATTAAGTTATATATGATGATTTAGGATCCAATCCCAATTCTGGGATCATAAATATGAATGTAGTTAGTTCTTATGATTCAAATAATTTGAGACCAAATGAGAAGTAATCTAAAACCCATTATCGTGAACAAGAAATGGTATTTTTCCCATGAATTTTTTAGTGACATTACCTTTGTGTATATCAATTTATCATCAATTATAGAAATACTAATCCCATGTATATATTTGCATATATGGATATTAACATGACACATAATTGATATATAGGGTTACACTTATATTTGAACATTGATATTTTCATTATTCATGGGAATATGAATATGGATGTATACACTCATTGTAGGATATATTTTTTCTGGATACTGAGTGAGGAATCAGAGAAATTTTCCATGTTATTGTTTTATTTGATAGATGGAGATGGTGGAAATTACCTCCATTTGATTACTTTTACCCCATTGCATCTATTGATATAGAGTAATTATCCTCATGAAGAGTACTATTTTGACACTCTAAAAAATATATATCATCCCAAAAATACCATGTTAGATTATTTGAATTGGGGGAGAAAATATAGATTTTTAGGATAGATGATGGTATAAGTGATGATGTGAGATAATGTTGTTAGGTATATTTATACATATCCTTTTCCAGTACAAATATGTGTGGTGATGATATATCAGGACCTCCAAAATTAGTTTGGGTGGCTAGGGATGAATAATGGAGTTGTAGATTTTGTCTCTCGATGCCTCACATGAATGAATGTGATGGATGGTCAACAGGTTCCAGTCTATCTAACTGAACCCATTTATGTTCTAGAGTGTATTGTGGGATAGAATATCTATAGACATCGTGATAGGGTTTCCATAGTCATCTAGAGAATCAGATTTCATCGATTTGATAGTATATTGAGTAACAATGGAAACCGATGTTCTAGCTTTATAGGAGTGGAGTTCAGTAGAGATCATTGGACTACTACATGTGAATGAAATATTCTATATACATGGTGTTCCTTAACAATAATTTATTTTCATGAACCACAATTATAATCCCAATTGTGTAAGGGATTTAAGAAATACTGTGGGACTTAATTGAGTTTGACATGTATTTTCATACATTTAATGATGGATAGACTAATCAGACAATTTATGTCCTAGTTAAAATTGTTTGGGCTTACATGTGAGGCTTTTAAATAGTTCTGTGGATTACCTACAATTGGTATACTTTTCATTCAAAAAAATCCACCATTCCACCATTGTTAATTCATCATTAGAGGCATTGAATGACTATAATGTATGTCACCACAATTCCATAATGACCCAGGAGTGTCAGCACTTATAGGCCATGAGATGGTACAATCCATGATATAGAAGGCACGTATCATCTAGGGAATGATGAAGAATATAATGATCCCTCAATTTTCTGATTAAAACAAAAAATTTGGCCTTCATAGTTCAAAGATTGTGACCATGTGTTCTTAAGGGTATCATCTCATTATGGGTTTGAGTGATTTTTCCCAGTTTGAGTGGTTTATTGAAGATTAATTAGACTTTTAAAAATACTCTACACAGTCTATGTGGTGGTGAACTACTCTACTCTTCTTCGGTAGTTGGATAGGGTACATGAAATGTTCCACATGTCACAACTTAGGAGGTATGTACATGAACAATCCAATTTTTTTGACTAGGGAAATATGTAATTTGATGATTGATCTATATTTTTAGAGTTCCTATTGGATGTATAATATCAATATAGGAAGGTCCTCTCGATAAATTTCTCCTTTAGTGCATGTCCACTGGTACCATGGAAGCCTTGAATAGAGTACTTGCAAGAGGGAGACCCAGATACAAGCTCAGTAACCACATCTCTTTTAATATATTTTTTTCATCTTAGTATCCATATACTTATGGTGTGGATAATTTAATTTATATGCTTCACCCATAAAATGTATTATAATTTATCATTTAATATTTTCATGACCAAGAACTAAGAAGAAACTTGATTCTGGGGACCACTGATCCAAAGATATATATCTGAGAAATATGAAAGAAATTTTGAGTTCTTGTTCTTCAGTCAATGAATATGTGGATTATGTCCAAAATAAGGTCATACATTATTGTTGACGCTCCTTTCGTCACAGAATCTAAAGATCGGAAAAGGGAATATCTCAGCTGAAAGTGATTCATCCTTTGAAGAAAACACCAAAAATCGACAAAGGCATGAACAAAGGATCAAAAGCCAATTCACCGCGCAAGTGATACCACTGCCGCGCAAGTATACTTGCGCGACTACCTTGGTCGCGTAGGTGACTTGCGCGAACTAATTGGTAACCGCCCGGTAACCGCCCTGGGTCTTCTTTTGCCTATAAATAGACCCTGTGGGCCCCCCATTCGAGAGGGTTTTTTTCCAGAAACTCGGATCGAAGCTCCCGATGCCCAAGTCTCTTCTCAAAGCTTCCATAACACTTCTAAGGTAATTTCTTACCTAGAATGGAAGATCTAAAGAGAAGAAGGAAGGCCTAAGTGTTGAAACTTATCAAACACTTGCGCGCCGACTTAATTCCTTCAATATAACTTGCGTGTCCCTTCTCTGGAAGAACCTCAAGAGGATGGGAAAGGGTTTTATAAAGAGTCGCTCAAGCATTTCAATATTGGTTGAAAATCGCGCAAGTACCCTCCATGTCGCGCAAGTATACTTGCGCGACCAATACTTGCGCGCCGCCGCAGGACTTGCGCGCCTTTCAAGTCTTGCGCGCCCCTATCTTTTTGGGTGCCCATCTTGCCCATTTTTACCCCTCTTAAGCCATTTCACCCTTCCTATTCAAGATTCAGTCTTCAAGATACTCTTCAAAGCCATTTATGGCATGATTTCTTGATTTGACATCCTTATCTGAAAGGAATTCTGTGAAATATCTCTCAAAACCTACTGATTTAAACATCTTTTTGTCACCAAAGATTGAGAGTTCATTCATTCAACCTCATCCTTTAAAATCAGAGAATCCAAACCTAGGTCTCCTTTTTAGGAATAATCCCCAGTTATAAAACCTTCAATCTTGGGCATCCTCCTCAGGAGTAAGCCCCAGTCAAGTTCCCAATCTTGGGCATCCTCCTCAGGAGTATGCCCCAAACCTTAATCCCTAACCTGGGTCTCCTTTTCAGGAATAAGACTCAGTCATAACCTTGGGTCTCCTTTTCAGGAGTAAGCCCCAAGTCCCTTAACCTGGGTCTCCTTTTCAGGAATAAGACTCAGTAATAACCTTGGGTCTCCTTTTCAGGAATAAGCCCCAAGTCCCCTTAAAATTCTCTTAACCAGTCATAATTTACCTTTGATTTGGGTTTTCCTTTTCAGGAGTAAAAAACCCAATCATAAGTCCCCTCTTAACTTGGGCATCCTCCTTAGGAGTAAGCCCCAAGATTAGAGTATTCAAATCTCCATGAAGCACATATAACTTTATGGACCCTGTTCATGGATTTTCTCCCTAAAAGTAAATCCTAAACCTTCATCTATCTGGGCAGTCATCCATACATAAGCCCCAAACAAATTCTTATGATTGCATCTTTCATGGCACAATTGTCTAAATTTTACCAATACCTCTTGTTTCTCACACCGAGCATGACTCACGTGAGCTTAGAGTGTAAAAGTAATTATGACATTCATCTTTGAGCCATCAATCATAAACATCATACCCCATTCCTCGAACTACGTGGGTTCTGATTCCTTTTCCAAAACAAAGGATACGTAGGTAGCCCATTTATGGGTTCGATCCCAACTTTGAAATAATCCCTGTCCTTTTGAATGACAATAAACTTCAAGTGCCCCACTGAGTGGCTTTAAAACCAGCCTGGTCATCATAATGACCAAGAGACTTTTATATAAATGTTTTGAAGGATACCATTGACCAAGAATCTCTAAACAGATATAGATGATTCTCTATTGATGAAGAACCTCGAATACATATAAAAGATTATCTAAATTTCTTGCATATTTAATCATTGATTGTTAAAACTTAAGGAAAGCTCATTTTATACTTGTTAATGTAATAAGGATTCACGAACATAACTTAAATCTATAAAGAGAGTCCCGGAGTAGACAATATTTCCCCTCAAAAAAGGTGTGATGAGTCCGACCTCCCATCCTCTCGACCAATGCAAATTCCTAAGCCTCATTAGTCCACAAGCTAATGATCGCCTGCCTTTGGAAAGTAGGTCCAAACGGATGTGGAATCATTGGATGTTTCCGGTTCTACGAACAAACCCGTTAGAAACCGATCGGAACGTTTGAATCTCCCGTCCAGGAGGTCATCCCCGGATTCCGCGCGAAACAAAAATGGTGAACCCGACGTGAATCCTTAACCAAGTTAAAGTGATGTTCTTCTTATATGTTAGGCCCTTTTGGGCCAACAAGGCAATCATTGACATATGATCATCCAAAAGATGCAGTATCCGGATTCATCTTGATTATGTCTGTTACATGGAACATGCACTCTTTTTTCAAGATCTTCTACAAAAATGGCTTTCCTTAAATTCACCCCTGTGAATACTGCTGCTGAGAACACCTCTACTGTGAGGTCTGCTGCTGTGAAAACCAATGCTGCTACTCCTGCTGGAACGTCATCCGCTCTGAGGATGACATCACCAACTCAGCGTCTTCAACACTGTGTTTCTAATGCACTGGTTAAGGAGTACCGTCGCAACGGTACTATCCCAACTCTGGAGGCCGCTCGTCAAGCCCTCCAAGTTAACAATTCTACCTGGTCGTCCGGACAACGGCGACCAGCAATCAAGAAGCAGGCGGTGCTGACTACTGTCTCTAACCGTTTCGGGTCGTTATCCCTGGAACGCAGTTTCCATTCACTCCCTTACTCCGAGGAAGTGAATGAGCAGGTCTCGCAGGACCTTAATTCAAAAAGACAGGAGTCCTTCTCAAGGGCTCCCATCAACAATCGCCGCCAGACTCGTGCGGTAGTGCGCCCTCAACATGATGAGGGTACCGACTCCAGGCATTCAGCTCAGGTTCCTCGAACCCGAGCAGGCAAGATGAACCGCCAGAGACGGAACCCGGTTAACAATAGGCAGGTTGTCATCCCTGCCATCTCCGGAGAAGTCCACCAACCTAATTTGGTGGCAAATAACGAGCAGGAATACACACCTGTTCGTTTTAATCCCGCTGTCCAGCAGACTCGTCTGGCAGCATCAAGCCGATCCCGCCAGGCAATTCCGGCGGAGTACCATAGGCAGGAACATACACCTGCTTATACATCAGCAGTTAGTCAGCAGGCTCGTCTGACTACATATGGTGGATCTCGTCAACCGCGTTTGGTGAAGTGTAATCAGCAGGCACATACACCTGCTAATACTAATCAAGCCTACCAGTAGTCTCGCTTGGTAGCGCACGGAGAAGTCAGTCGGAAAGCCCCGACGACAAACAGGAGGCAGACTAAACTCTCTGCCTCCACACTTGAGTACTGTCAGGATTCACTGACAGGAAAAGGAGGACAGGAGCAGGCACATACACCTACTCCAAGCCCGGAATGGACGTATATCCCTGTTCCGGCGGCTGAAGTCACCAAACATATTTTTTCAATGGTGAAAGAGCAGAAGCAAATTCCTGCTCATATTCTGGATGCTTGCCAGGATATCATAACAGCTTCAGCATCATCTCAGGGACAGACACATAAATCTATCCCTAGCAGTGGAGTGACACATCAACAATTCACTCCGGAACAGACACATAAATCTGTTCCAGTCCAAGAGGGTTGTGGGGCATACTCCCCCATATCATACGGACAACCAAGTCAGGCACATACACCTGATTTGAGCGATGATTGTCAGCCTAACCTGACCATCTTTCCTGATCAGGCACATACACCTGCTCAGAGTAATCACTTTCGTCATCAAGTGGTTTCTAAAGCGAGTAAGAAGGCATCTAAGAAAAAGATCCGCCCAGCACAGTCAGGAGATCAAAGGCCAATCTGCAACAAGGCCTTCCTCGATGCTGGAGTTCTTGAAGCCCTCAGACATTTATCTGTCGAAATTCAAGATTCTACTCCCTCAGTTCCCAATAACAGGAACATTAATCCCGAAGGTCTTCAACAGACACTTCCTCATGAAGACTTGCTTCATGAAAATTCGGTCAATCTTGAAGTTTCTTCTTCAGATGAGAGCCACAGGAACCCTCTGTGTGGTCAGAAGACCAAGGAGCAAGAGATCTCATCTTTTGCTGTAACCCATCATGATGGTCCTCCTCATGGTGATGAACTTCGCTGCAAAAGTCCTCTCCACAGTAGTGAATCACATTGTCTCGAAAATTCTTCAGAAGGCAATGTAGTGACGAGAAAGCCCTCCTATCTCGAGGCACTTGCAAACGTAAAACCAGTCATGTCTGATGCTTTACTATCGGCAGGTGAAACTCTTTCTCCATCAGAAGATAGCCTGGGGTTCAGGTTATTCTCCGAACCTTCCCTGGGTCATTCATCTTCCAACATGAATAGTGATTCCTCTACCAATCTTGTTGAATCCGATGAAGCAACAAGGAAACACCAACTCTGGTCCAAACAGGTAGAAGAATCTTCATTTAATGATAAAGAGGAAATGTTGAACATGAGGAAAAAACTGGCAAAAGGTGAAGTACCAGTCATGTTTTGGCCTTTGGCTGACTCCCAGTACGACATTCCAAAGATGTTGACGGATGATGGAATCCATGATATTCGTCTCAACATATGGAAAACTCTTTGTCAATTAAAGAAGAAGGTATTATCTTACGATGAATATGAAAATCATCTTAAGATAATAGAAGGGTTAAAACGCCAGATTGATTTGGCATCTCTATCAGTCTCTCGGTATCCGAAGGCTGAAAAGAAACAGAGAACCCTTCAACGTTCATGCCTTGGCGCACTAAGAAGATTGCGTCAGTTAATTTCCAATGCTCCATCTAATGTTCATATCAGAGGATGGGGTGTTCACGGAGCACTACATTTCACAGTGCTTTCCGGTCAGCAAAGCCCGCCGAAAATGGTCTCATGCAATGTTATTGCCCATGGCCGGCCACAGTCAATGGGCTTTGTTCATAATCAAAAGCTTGCTCGAGATCAAGCTTCAACTAGTTCCTCTCAAAGTCAAGTATATAGAGAACAAGTTGTTTAATTGCTCCTACATCAAGCAGGCGAGAATATTGCGCAAGCCTCTCGTCTGGAGCAAACACGTCACCAAATGACAGAAGTTTCAGAAATTATCCAACGGTCTGTTGAACCAGGTGATAAAAGTGGATACAGGTTAATGCATCCAGCTAATTTCCGAACTAAGATTCGCAAGATTAAGAGAGATTTCAAGAAGATCTCAGACATAGCATGTCAAGAGACACCCCAGCTTTCTAGACTGGGGACTTCTCTAACCCAACCCTCAGAGTCAACGAATGGGATTCGAGGAGTTGAGCGGAAGCAACAGGAACACCACCAGTCCACCGGACTGGGGACTTTTTCAAATCTTCAACCCCTCCCTCAGAGAAAGTCAGTATTCTCTCGATTAGGGAATAAGCCTCAAGAGGAACGAAGAGCCAAGATGTCAGGAGATTCTCTCCAAGTGACGGTTCTCCAAGAAATTCTTGAGGGATCAAGTCAACGGAATGCCATGTCTCATCATGGACATAGAAGGAGACAATATCACAGAAATGCTGATAGAAAGGATTCCATGCAATATGCATCCATTAATGTCATCACTGCCGTTGCTGCAGATTCACCAGATGAGGCTCAATCAGAGGGATCAGACGAAGAGGTTCCTGCTCAAGAAGTTGCGCACACAGACCTAAATGAAGAAGGTGTGCGCACACGTAATCAAAGGCTTACCCAAAATCTGGGTATTCCTTCAAGTAACCCACTTCCCCCTCTCCGAAAAGGATACAATAAGGGGAAAGGAAAGAATCAGGTTACTTCTCACCCTTCCTCTGAAGGAGGTCAATCGCTCTCATTAGAGCAAAGATTTGCACAACAGGAGGAAGAAATGAAAGAATTAAGAAGGTTGAATGCAGAACTACTTCAGAGTAGTCTTCTTCTTAAGAATGCTGAAGTCCGACAGCCGAAGGAATTTGTTGTAACTACTGAGATGGATCAAGATTATCCTCCTTTGTTAGTACACCCACAGAGGTCTAATCCTACGGGTCAAACGCAACAACGGTTGGCAGCACTACCATCAGTTGCAGCACCAACCTCCACGGCTGTCCAAGCTCCATTCATTGCACCTACCCAAAACCAAGTTCAACCTGACGTTTCTCAAAAGTTAATAACTACTATTGAGTCATTAACAGCTCGGTTAGAAACTATGGAAGGGAAACGGGCGCAAGTTCAACCTGAAAAGAAAGTTTACCCTGAATGGGTAGATTCAATTTCTCCTCCATCCAGTTTTGGAAACCCTATTTTCCCTACTTTCAATGGATCAGGCGACCCTGAACAACATTTGACGCATTACGTGTCTTGTTGTGATCCTATGATGGGAACTCCAGAGCAGCAAGAAGCAGTGAAACTCAGATGCTTCGTGCGAACCTTGCAAGGAACAGCTTTTGTCTGGTATACAAGCTTGCAATCCCGGTCAGTCATCGGATGGGAGGATCTTCGTCAAAAATTTCTTCTTCAGTTTAGCTCAACTTTGCCAAAAACGACAGTTTTCGATCTTACAAACTACAAGCAAAGGGAGAATGAAAGAGTCTCTGATTTCATTGCTCGTTGGAAGGGATTAACGTATTCCTTGAGTTTATCACTCCCTCAGGAGGAATTGTTGCCAATCTGTGTGGCAAATTTGCGTGACGAATTACGCACGCCATTGATCCCTGTGAAATACACAGGAGGGTTTCGAGACCTTACTTCAATCGCTCAACAGATTGAAGATTCCCTTATACAGGCTAAGGTTAAATCTCGTGTAATTCCATCAGCTCCAGGAAGAAGAATGGGTAAAGCAGAAACTGCTACAGTTATGCTTAAACAGGCACCTGTACCTATTTCTACTTCAAAACCTTCATCTTCTCGAAGGGCTCCACCTCCTGAACGCCAACAACAAAGGCTATTTCGTCCAAATGATCAAAAAGATCAATGAAGAAAACAATTTGAGGATATGAAGAGTAAAACATACTCCGAAGTGAGCAAGTTCCTGGTTACTTCATTTCAGCTCTGGAAAATAATTTGGTTCAATTACCAGTGCCCAAGAGGCCAAACAAGGAAGGAGATGAAGACCGTCCCAATTATTGTCCTTTTCATCAAATGTTGGGGCATCCCATCCAGGAGTGTTTTGTCTTTAAAGACCTCCTGCAAAAGATGGTCGACTTGGGACAAGTCAAATTGAAGGGTTCTTCAGCTCATTTAGCGTGTATTACCGCTACAGATCCAGAAGAAGGAGGCGAGTGGCAGGAAGTCAAAAGCAAAACTGCGAAAAAATATGATGATTGGATGGTCAGAAAGACAATCAATCGGACCCATTCCATTTTGCGAACACAATTGAAGAAGCCAATTGTGTCTCCTACAAAAGCTGCAGTAAAGCCTCCATCAAAGGACAAATCCTCAAAAGGGCAGCGCAATTCAAAGAAGAAAGATGAATCAGGAGAAGATGAGTATGTATCAAAGCCTAAATTGTCTTTGACTCTGGCAGATTTCATGCCATCTACTTCAAAGCCACGGGCACCGTCCCACCAAACGGCACAGCCTAAACATGCCAACCAGGCAGAGTCTTTATCAGACGAAGAATTGATCTTTGGTTCTGTTAATATGATTCAATTAACAGATTCATATTCCAGTCTTGATGAGCCTGAATTCCCTGTATCAAATAGAGGAACCCGAGGAAGTTCTAGAGGTTCAGGATATAGGGGAAGACGTGGATCTTTCCGAAGCCACTACTCTAATTCTACCCCTACTAGCACTGTATATGCAGCAGAAACTCGTGGTAGAGCCCTTCAGCGAGCTCAAAATGAACAAGCAAGTTCTTCTGCCAATGGCCAACTCAGCTTTGGCACAGTTATTTTGGAAGACCGATTAAAGGTTCCATCTTCTTTATCTCAGCAAGTAAATGGATCTAATCATTCTAATTTTCCAAAACCAAAGATGTTGCCAACTTTAATACAAGATGCATCAGCTTTCAAAGCATCTGCTTCCAAGGTACCTGCTAAACCGCATATTCCTATTGGGAAACGCAGGCCTCTAGATCAAAAGTATGATATATTGAAACACTTGGCCCAAGTACCAGCCAAATTATCAATTTTGGATGCTTTGAATCTATCAAAAGATCTTCAGGAAGCACTCATCGAAGCTTTGTCAAGTCCTCAGGAGTTTGAAGCTGAAATTGATGCGGCTGAAATTTATCACATAGAGAATAATCCTGCAGAATGTCATGCAGTGATATATTTTACTGATAAAGATGAAGATGATGTTGTGCATGGGCACATAAAACCTTTGTACGTATCTGGCAAAGTCAATGGTATAGATGTTCGAAGAGCTTTTATTGAAAATGGTTCAGGAGTCAACCTCATGCCCATTCGCACACTTCGTCGATTGGGCCTCACAGAATCTGATTTATCTCCTTCTACCATGATGTTGCAAGGGTATGATAAAAATGAACAAGAACCACTGGGAGAAGTTACGCTCAGAACTCAGTTTGGAGATCTTGTTTCCAATTCGGATTTTATGATTGTTGATCAGGACTCAGCTTTCAATATCTTGCTTGGAAGACCCTGGCTACATCAGCATGCAGCTATTCCGTCATCATACCATCAATGTCTCAAATACTGTTATGATGGTTAAGTTGGAACATTGTATGGTGATAAGGCCCCGTTCAAGACATGTGAGTCTCAATACATTGAGGCGGAATTTTATCACATGAAGGGAAGAGAAAAATCTACAATGAAGGAAATTACCAAAGTTAATGCTCCATATGGTTTGGAAAAAATTCCAATAAATCCATTTTCACATGTGAGTACAGATTATGTGTCACCTATCAGTCAAATTGACAAAATAGGCCCAAATCAAAATACTCTTATGGAAAGATCCATAATGTCAATTACGGAAATCGAGCCAGACAACATGGGAGAAATTGGTAACTTACCAAGCAGTGATGAAAGCATAAGTGGTGACGTTTTCATTTCGTCTGCTGAAATCCAACAAGTCTATACTTCGCTAATCAGGCCAGAAGAAGTTATAGAAACACCAGAGGTAAATGTTGATGTCGATTCTCAATCCATCATCTCCTCTTTGATTCCCAAAGAAGACCCTTTATCATCAATAGGGTCGGAAATGGAAGCTTCTTCTTCAAAATGTGAAAATTTTGACATCTCTTATGATCATGAGAATTTCGTTTTTTCATCTACTTTGCAGGTAGAAATGGAAGAAATAACACATGATGAAGAGGAAGAGGAAGATCTTAGAGATGCTCCTCCAACATTTGAAGAGGGTATCTCTACCACTGTGGATGAACTCAGAGAAGTAAATCTGGGTACAGAGAAAGATCCACGCCCCACTTTAATTAGTGCGGCCATGAACCTTGAAGAACAAGAGATGTATATTTCTTTTCTAAAGCAAAATAAAGATATTTTTGCTTGGAATTATACAGAGATGCCTGGCCTTGATCCTGATGTTGCCACCCATCACTTGGGTTTGCCAAAAGAACATCGAGGATTCAAGCAAGCCACGAGAAGAACACACCCAACCTATGCTTCCAAAATCGAGGCTGAAGTGGATAAGCTTATCAAAGCTAACTTCGTCAGAGAAGTTCAATATCCCAAGTGGGTGGCTAATATTGTCCCTGTAAAGAAGAAGAACGGACAAATTAGGGTTTGCATCGATTTCAGAGATCTTAATCGGTATTGTCCCAAAGATGATTTTCCAGTTCCGATTACAGAACTCTTAATTGATGCGACGGCTGGCAATGAAGTACTTTCTTTCATGGATGGATATTCTGGATATAATCAGATCCGAATGGCCCCAGAAGATGAGGAATTTACAGCCTTCAGAGCTCCTCAAGGTGTGTTTTGTTACCGGGTGATGCCCTTTGGTTTAAAGAATGCAGGTGCAACATATCAACGTGCCATGCATCGTATCTTCAAACCTTTTCTAGGGAAATTTGTTGAATTCTATGTAGATGATCTGGTGGTTAAATCCAAACAACGTTTTGATCACTTGGCTGATTTGGAAGTCATATTCCACAAGCTTCGACAACATAATTTGAAGATGAACCCCTTAAAATGTGCTTTTGGGGTAACCTCAGGAAAATTTCTCGGCTTTGTTGTACGCCATCGTGGTATTGAAGTCGATCCTGAGAAGACCAAATCAATCCTTGGAATGTCACCTCCTCAGAATTTGAAAGAATTAAGAGGTCTTCAAGGACACTTAGCCTATATTCGGCGTTTCATCGCCAATTTGGTAGGCAAAAGTTTACCCTTTACCAAATTATTGAAGAAAGGAGTCACTTACCAGTGGACTAAAGAATGTCAAGAAGCATTTGATGTTCTCAAGAAATACCTCTTAAGTCCACCAGTACTCATGCCACCTGTTGAGGGTAGGCCTCTTATCCTCTATATGACAGCTTTAGAGCGATCATTGGGTGCCTTTCTCGCTCAAAAGAATGATGCTGGGAATGAAAATAGTCTCTACTATCTCAGTAGAACTATGCTTGAAGCAGAAACACGGTATTCGAGTATTGAAAAATGCTTCCTAGCATTAATCTTTGCAGTTCAGAAACTGAGACACTACCTGCAACATCATGAGGTCCAATTGGTATCTCGTAATAATCCACTCAAATTCATCCTTAGTCGTCCAATGCTTACAGGACGTCTGGCAAGGTGGGCGGTTATTTTACAGCAGTTCGACATCCAGTATGTGTCTCAAAAGGCAATTAAGGGCCAAGCTCTGGCTGATTTCCTGGCTGAACACCCTTCAGTGGAAGACACATATTCAGATATCGAACTCCCTGATGAGGAAGTTTTTTCTATTCAAGAGAGTCCTCAAACATGGGAAATGTATTTTGATGGTGCTTCTAGAAGTCCAACAGGGATGAAAATGGAAAATCCTAAATTCAACAAAGTTGGTTTAGGAATTGTGCTCATTTCTCCAGATAAGGCAGTGTTACCTTATTCCTTTTTGTTGTGGGAAGGTGGTACCAATAATGAAGCTGAATACCAAGCTCTCATTGCAGGCTTGGAGTTAGCACTTCAAGCACAAGTGAATCACTTAAAGGTGAAAGGTGATTCAGACCTGGTAATCAAACAAGTCAATGGGGATTATGCCATCAGAAAAGAAGAATTAATCCCTTTGTATGATTACGTCAGAGAGTTAATGTCAGAATTCCCTTCAGAACCGACATTTTCTTATGTCCCATGATCACAAAATGCTCAAGCTGATGCACTGGCTAATATAGCCACAGCTTTAGCAGATCCATATCGGGACGAGACAACCATCTGTATTGCCCACCGTCGTGCAATTTCACCTTATGTTCAAGTCAGAACAGAGGAAATTAATGAAATTAGTCCCATTCCTGAACCATATGGTCATACTACAAGATGGATGTCACCTATCAGGGAATACCTTCAAAATGGAACACTTCCACCTGATAGAGCCGAGAGAGAACAAATTCGGCGACGTGTGGTCAATTTTACTCTTTATGATGCTCCAAACCACCTCGAGAAAATTCTCTACAAACGTGGTTTTGATGGAGTTCTCTTCAGATGTATTGATGGTGAAGAGACAATGGCTGTCATAAAAGAAGTGCATGCAGGAGTCTGTGGTGCCCACCAGTCTGGACATAGATTGTCTGATCAAGTTCGAAGGCTTGGATACTGCTGGCCTTCAATGATACAAGATTGTGTTAATTTCACAAAGAAGTGTCATTCATGCCATGTATATTCCAACTTCATTCATCAACCTCCAGAGTTGCTTCATATAGCTAAATACTCATGGCCATTTTCCACATGGGGAATGGATGTGGTGGGACCTTACCCTTCAGCTACGGCAAAGCAGTTTAAGTACATTCTTACTGCTACTGATTTCTTTTCCAAATGGGCAGAGGCAGTACCTCTCAAAGAAGTCAGTTCTAAATGCATTGTTAGCTTCATGAAGTCTAACATAATTACTAGATTTGGTGTCCCTCATACCATATTGACGGACAACGGCACCAACTTCTGTTCTTCTGAGGTAAGGAAATTGTATCAAGAATACAACATTAAGTCCAACCATTCATCTCGATATCATGCAGCGGCTAATGGCCAGATAGAGGCCTTCAACAAAACTCTTTCAAATATACTGCAAAAGATGGTGGATAAAGATAAGAGGTCATGGCCTGATAAACTCTATCATGCTTTATGGGCTTATCGGACTACCACTCGCAATGCAACGCGGTCTACTCCATATTCATTGGTATATGGAACAGAAGCAGTCTTGCCAATTGAAGTTCAATTGCCCTCACTCAGAATAGCCATTTGTGATCAGTTATCGACAGATGAGCAATCCCAAAAGCGGTTGAATGAATTGGAACAGTTAGATGAGAAAAGATTGTGCACTTTTCACCACTTGGAAATCTATCAGAATCGAATAGCACGAGCTTTTAACAAAAAAGTTCGTCTTCGTTCATTCATTCAGGGAGAATTGGTATTGGTTCTCAGAACACCAATGATACCAGGAAAGAAGCCTCCCATGCTTGAACCAAAATGGGAAGGACCTTATTCAATACATAAGGTCTACTCCAATGGAGCGTATTATCTGATTTCAATGGATGGAGAACACATCACGACTCCAACTAATGCCAGATTTCTGAAGAAGTATTTTGTATAAACACAAAATATTGTTCCCAGAACCAAGACTCTTACATTTGGTTCATACAGCAATGGTCCAGTATGACCTTAAACTACAACTTCGTCCAACATGACGTTAAACTGTGTCACCTTCAATGTCCGAGATGACATTAAACTATAATACGTCCAGCATGACGATAAACTGTACGGTCCATGCATATGACCTTAAACTATTCGCACTTATGTCCCTGCAACATGACACTAAACTGTGCAGCACCAATAGTCCTAACTGCAAGACTTTAAACTGCATAGTCCCTGATTTTGTCCTACATGACAATAAACTGTATAGAAGTTCCTATATTTTGTCTGAGATGACATTAAAATATATTGTGTCCTAGCAACATGACATTAAACTGTGTGGCACTTTCATCGTCCAACATGATGATAAACTGTAAAAAGTCCCTCACGTCCGGAAAGACGTTAAACTATATAATCATCAAAAGTCAAGCATGACATTAAAACTGCACAGTCCCCCTTTCGTCCAATATGACGTTAAACTGTATTGTCCCCATCGTCCTAACTACATGACGCTAAACTGTACAGAAAGTCCTTGATATGTCCTACATGACATTAAACTGTGCATCGTTAAGGTTGTTATTACCTCTTGTTTCTCACACCGAGTATGACTCACGTGAGCTTAGAGCGAACATCAACCATAACACTCCCTTTGGGCCACTAACCATGTGTAAGTCCCAACAACATTTTTTTTAGATCATTGTCCACAAGAACAACTTGGTCATTAATTCATTCTTTAATTGAACTACACGGACTTTGATCCTTGCCCTCCAGGATGGGTATGTAGGCAACCTCTCAGGGTTCAAGCCCAAAGAACAATCTCTTCACATTGTTTCACCACCATCTCATATGATGATGATTTGTGAAACCGCCCTTGGAATCAATATATTTACATTGATTAACTTTCGTCCTTGTTATATGACGTTAAACTATACAACACTTCTGTCCGATATGACAATAAACTACAATATTCTTTGATTTCCTCATTTGAAAGAGAACTATTATTGACATTGATTTTTCAATCATGGTTTTCATTTTTTACGTGCATACATGGTAATGCCTGAACTTTTTATCTCAGGTTAAACCATCATTGCACTAAAGTCCCCTTTTTCACCCTTCACATGTACGAACCAAATTTGTACAAAGGGTAGTTCTAGAACTACGTGGACTTGATTCCCATCCTTATGGGATACGTAGGAACATTCGAGTGTCCCTCGAATCCAGTCCCAAGTCTTTTGGGCCTAACCCCAAATTTCACTTTCAGTCCCTTGGCTGAAAAGTCCTCATGAAAACACACACTGTGTATTCATTATTATGGTCCGAATTCTATGACCCTAAACTAAGATTACTCATACTTTCGTCCTGCACGACGTTAAAATGCATTTCAAAGAACTACGTATGGCTTGATTCTCATTCTTATGAGATACGTAGTGAAGTCCAAGTTTCAATTCAGGACCCAGCCACAACATGATTATGGTTTTCATTTACCTATGTATCTTATATAAATTGGAAAATACCCATCTTTATGTATTATAATCCTAACCTTAAATATTTTCAGATCTTCATAACCCTTTTCATGACTTATAGTCACAAAAATGTCAAACTTCTGAGAATTCTTTTGCCTGACTATGCAGCACGTGCCCATAGGTGGCCTTGCATAAACAGTCCACATAACAAACTTGTCAGCCAAGAGATGCTATTTATTTGACCATGCAGCCAATGCCCATAGGTGGCCCTGCAAGTTTTTAACCCCCTAACGGGTTTGTTAAATAATAGTAACTTCATTCTTGGGAATAATGCCTCTTTTGTCCTTATTTGTCTTAAACGACAGTATGTAGGGATCCGCAAAAATAGCCATCCTTAACGTATTTGTCCCATATCCTTTTTCATGATCTGAAAGTATTCAAGTCTATGGTTTATTCTTCTTCCCTATGTTTGGGTCAGACCTTCGTAGGAGTGATATTCATCCAGTTCTTCGATATTCTTGTTTGGAAATATCTTCTCCATATTCAAGTACCTCTTTCCATACAACAAACTCTATGCTTTAGAAAATTTGAAATCTCCATAAACTTTCACTGGCTTTTAGCACTAGGAAAGTAAATTTCTGAGAGTTCTTTTGCCTGACTATGCAGCACGTGCCCATAGGTGGCCTTGCATAAACAGTCCACATAACAGACTTGTCAGCCAAAAGATGCTATTTTATTTGACTATGCAGCCAATGCCCATAGGTGGCCCTGCATATTTCAACCCCCTAACGGGTTTTGTTAAATAATAGTAACTTCATTCTTGGAAACAACTTCTTCTAATGCCCTTTTAGCTCTTTTTTCATATCATTCCTCAGATTCAAATATTCTTAAGCCATAGTTTACATTTTTTCCCTCATACTTGAGTATGGTAAATATGTTTTCAGATAAATTGTCAAGGAATTGAATCCATTTTAATCCATTTTCGGTCAAAGCTATTTCAACCTTAAACATTAGCCCCTTTATGTCCAGCATGCATGAATTTAAACTGCCCACACAAAAGACAAAGGAACTTTGAATAAAAGTCAAGTTCCAGCTCACTAAATATACATTTTTTGTATGATTTAGATAATATTGAGCAGTTAAAAGATTCAAAGTTTGTAGGGTTATTTGTAATAATCCTAGTAAAAATAAAACTATGATTACTAAGCCCATTGGATTAAGTAAATTTGAAGCAGGTAATGGAAGAATGCAAGCACAAATGATTGAAGACAAAAGTGTTTTTCATTGATACACAAGAGTTAGAAGGACATCCACAGACTGGAATCTCTTCTCTTTTTCAAGAATTACAGAAGATTGTAAACATAAGTCTTCATTTGATGTACATCATCCTGAGCCTTATCAACAGTTACTTGAAGCTCGTGCACTTGACCAGCTTCACTCTTTTCAGCTTGCTGAAATGCCTTCTTAGAATCTGCAATGGCTTTCATGCCATTCATATGAGTTTCATCCAATGATTTATTAAGCTGATCAAGTTCCCCAGTAACAGCATCTAACTGTTGCTGGAGTTGCACCTGCTGGACGACCTTTTCTTTGATTTTTTGCTTCAGATCCTTCATCTTGACAGCATAATCAGCTTCAGCCTGGGATATCACAGCCTCAAATTCGCCTATGTTGACTGACAATTTCACTCTGGTCAAATCTTCGCGACTTGTCTGCATTTGCTCCCTCCTAAAAATAATCTGTTTCACCGCAGCATGGATCTTTTCATACCCAAAACCACCGAGTCCCATTATAACAAATTGGGATGACAATCGGGAAATTTTTTATGGTAGCTCTTCTAAAGGCACCCCCGATATGATATTCCATATGTTGTTCCATGCCTTACGTCGTGAAAAGATGAACGCTTTGAGCATCTCTGGATCTGATTCAACATCTTCGTCAGAAGGGGGTATGTAATCTGGAATTAACATGCTTAAGGAAGTGCCTCGTCCTGCTCTTTCCCCTCTGACTTGGGCTTCTTCACTTTCAATTCCCGTTGGGGCAGAGGCTGAAGCCTCATCTCCGGATCTAGCCATTACAGTTGATGGCCCTACATGATCAATTGAAAGATTTTAGTTGAATCTTAAAGGACAACAAAAGAATGGATTGTCTTGCAAATAAAGTACAATCACAAATATTGTTATCCCTTACCCAATGGTGGTTCAGCAACATGAGAAGACTTCTCCCCATCTTTCCCGGTTTCAACAGGATTTTCAAGATGGGTCTCAGTAGAGTTTATTGGATTTAGCTCTACTTGAGCTAATGTTTCTGCAATGATAGGGTTGACATCAGTGTCCACACCCTCTTCGGGCATTGGCAGTTCAGCAGCTTCTATGGAAGAAACTGCATATTATTTTACATCATGACTAGAAATATGTTTTGTTTTTAAAAGAAAAATTTGGGCGAAGGGTAACACTCATGCCCAAGGTCTTTTAAATCACATGACAATCTAGCATGATCATAAAATTCTTCAAAAGTCATTCCTTGATTCATCATTTCATCTAATGATACTTCAGAATCTTGTTTAGTCTCACCAGTGGGAGCATTTGCTACGTCTTCTTGCTGACTTATGTCCTGCAACCCCTGACCCTGGACAGCATCTTCAGTAGTGGGAGGGATACTGGGAATGGATGATAGCTCTTCTCTAGGAGAAACCATGTTAGCTTGAGTCTGTGGTTGTTCTACAGCACCCTCCATGACCTTTGAAGAAGGACCAGTGCCTTCCCTCGAGGGGGAAATTGAAGAAGCCCCTGCAATCCCCAGAAATATGAGTAACCATATGATTATGGGTATAAACTTATGATTGTTCGAAGGACTTACCACTGCTAATGAAACGTTTAGCTAAGGATTTCCTCCTTCGTTGCCTTGGCTTCTTTTGTTTTTTTGGAGTTTCAGTTGTCTCCTTTATTGGCACTTGGATTGGCGAATGAAAGGCTATGTCCAGTGCCTCATTCATGGCCTGCTGGCCTGGAGATATCTCACCTGGTTCGCGAGGAGAATCAGCAGCAGCCCCAACAGCGGTACCACCAGGGCTATATTGTGGCGAAGGAACCCCGGTCCCTTTCTTTGCAAGCTGCAAGATGAAGAAAATAACTTCCTTAAGTAACAAAGCTTCAACTGAAATCAAGTTGCAAAGAAAATAAGGAAAGAAAACTTACATCTTCAGGAGCCACGTACTCTTGCCACTCCTCATCTCCAGAACCACCAGCCCCCTCAGTGGTGCCATGATCAATCATTTCCTTCACCCGCCTGGTGATAGGAACCGAATTATCAGTGGCATATATGAGCATTTCCAGCTCTCTGATGTAAGCTCGCACTTCATTGGGGTTATCTCCGTATTGAAGGTCTTTAGAAGCTAGAAGATATCCTATCCCAGGAAGTTGTAGGCCCTCACACAAATCCAGCCAGGCGGTCTCAGTATCACAGTATAAGCTCTGCCATAGCTGAACAGCCTCTGGTCTTAGATATAAAGGCTGTGAGGAAGGTCCTACAATTTTCGATTTTAATTTCTTCCCGACTCCTGAAACTACAGATAGAGAATAAGAAAGTGAGGCTTATTACTTTATAAAGTAGCAGTGATTGAAGTTATTACAATCAAATAACTCACCAGGAGCTGATGGAGTGGGTCTTTTAACTCTGGCCGGAGGATTATATCGGGCACGAAACCGCTTTGCTGCCGGTTGTGCCTCATCATCCCCATCATGATAATCCGAGGAATCAGTTCTAGAGGAGGAGTCTGTTGAACCTATTTCAGGAGGAGAAGCATCACCTTCATGAGGAAGAGTTTCTTTCTCTACAGTCCTCTTCCTCTTTCCCACTTGATATACAAGGTGATTCAATATCCCTTTAGGGTATGATGCTATCCAGTGTTCGGCATAAAATGTAGTCAGATAATGTGCCGCTTTTTCAACTTGTAGATCAAATACTGCCCCAGTCTTCTCTCTTGATGTCAGCAACCATAGTTGTCGAGCAACCATCGGATGTTGCTCTAACCTGACATGTACTGGAGGGGATACAACAATCTGTTGCAAACATTTGAATTGGCTTGCAAATCTATATGGATCATAGGCCTCGCATATGATTTCTCCATCAATCCGGGCTACTAACTCGCCATCCCTGCAAGCTAGCATGTATGCCCTCAAATCCAAAGGGGCTTTCCCATCATCAACAAACCGCCCAGATGGCGGACTTCCATAAGGAAAGAAGTTGAATTCCTTATACATGCTTAGTCTTACTTTTATGTCATAACCATTGACATCTAATGGAGAAATTCCAGAGAATGCTTGCACTGACGGTCTGAAAGAGCTTCCAGAAATTTGTAATCCATTCTGTACGTTGTAAGTCCTGAAGTGAGTCGCGATCCATCCCCACAAAACCTGGAATGGTCCCACTATTCTTAAAGGAGATTTACCCTGGAAGACGTGAAGTAAACTTCTGTGAATATTTTCTAAAATGGGGGTAGCTAACCCAACCATTTTTCCCTCAGCCAACTTGGCCGCAATGACGAAGGTCCCTGGCCTAACGCCTCCCTTCGAATCCCTGACCGGCAAGAGATAAATACTGAGCCACATTGCCAAGAAACCCGCCAGATGAGTTTTCTTTGGAATTCTTTGATTCACTTCATAGCCCCATTTATCAAACTCTCCTGCTTCTAGAGTTGGCCAGAATGTGCCAGGAGCTCCTCTCTTCTCAGGTTTTGGACAAGTGGTAGGACGTCTGGGCCGGGTATCCTTGGATTTCTTTTTCTTGGATCCTTTTTCCTTTGGCTCCATCCCTTTCTTCTCAGTAAGAAACACATTCATCCATTCTTCTGGATGGATATCTTTTCTGAAATGAGTTAATGAGGTCTCTGAACTCTTGAGCTTGTGAAAGATTTTGAATAATTCTCGAGCCAAAGCAGGAATATTCTCTGGATCATTCCAAGTCACCTTGGGAGGAATAAATTCATCATACATATCGCCCAAGATTGGAGCTCCTGAAATCTTGTGGACATCCCACAAACTGATACCTACTTCTCCATGAGTCAAGTGGAAAGAATTAGTCGCTGGACTCCAATGGCTGAGTATCTCTGGCACGAAGATATCATGTCTGTAAATATATGTTTGCCCAACCCAAACAGCCTCATATATTGCAGCTTTCTTCAGATCCTCAATAAACTCTGCGCAAGTCTGTCGCACCCAGTATACCCACATCCAAGTTGGCTTCACACCTCCCCCAGGACGGAAATCCCAACTTTTCTTCCAGCCTTTGGATTGATCCATCTGAGCATTTCGGAAGATTGAAGGATGACAATGGGGTTGAAGCTCAGGTGTATGTTTTTTCAGATCTGGTGTGCAAGGGCTATGATGCATCACATAAGCCTTCTCCACTATTCCAGCAGTTTGAAATACTCCTCCGCCTGAGATATTTGCTGAAGCAAAATTGGTATAATTCTGAAACCAAGAAAATGGAAGATAATTCTTTACTTCTGGAATAATGACTTCTTGCAGATGACCATGACCATACAAAGGTAGATAAGTGCAGTGAGGAAAGTCGCGATGATATTTCTTCAGATACTTAGCCAAATCTGGAAGAGTACTGTTTTTGACAGTATAGTAATCAGGGCCAATGATATTCATCATATCATCTATCCGCTTGCTAGCCAGTTCATCAATTAATCCAGGTCTAAGAGCCATTGAATCTGCACAAGAGTTGAATAAATTAAACTCTTAAGTGGGTTTATTTTTTCATAAAATTTGTGAAAGAATTTGGAAAAAATGGCAAAGGCATTAAGGCGCGCAAGTATGGAGACGTCTCGCAAGTGGTACATGTGCCGCGCAAGTATTTGTCGCGCAAGTATGTGCCGCACAAGCCTTATTACCTTGAGAGTAGCGCGGCAGCGAAAAAACAGTGAAAACAAGAGACTTGCGCGGCGAGGAAGACTTGCGCGGCGAGAGCTCGAGAAATCCGGAACTTCAGATGCCATCTACGGCCGGAAGCGGTATATTTATAGGCCAGCTGGCCTATCTGCGCGCCGCATCCAGAGCGCTCAATGCCTGCGCAACGAAGACTTGCGCGCCGACTTCTGTGCACTGAAGACTTGCGCGCCACCCTTTTCCTTTGGAGGAATTTAATTTCCTCAGAGTCAAATCCTCATTTTCCTCCAGATCCAACTCTGAGGGGGGACTTTTGTTGACGCTCCTTTCGTCACAGAATCTAAAGATCGGAAAAGGGAATATCTCAGCTGAAAGTGATTCATCCTTTGAAGAAAACACCAAAAATCGACAAAGGCATGAACAAAGGATCAAAAGCCAATTCACCGCGCAAGTGATACCACTGCCGCGCAAGTATACTTGCGCGACTACCTTGGTCGCGCAGGTGACTTGCGCGAACTAATTGGTAACCGCCCGGTAACCGCCCTGGGTCTTCTTTTGCCTATAAATAGACCCTGTGGGCCCCCCATTCGAGAGGGTTTTTTTCCAGAAACTCGGATCGATGCTCCCGACGCCCAAGTCTCTTCTCAAAGCTTCCAGAACACTTCTAAGGTAATTTCTTACCTAGAATGGAAGATCTAAAGAGAAGAAGGAAGGCCTAAGTGTTGAAACTTATCAAACACTTGCGCGCCGACTTAATTCCTTCAATATAACTTGCGCGTCCCTTCTCTGGAAGAACCTCAAGAGGATGGGAAAGGGTTTTATAAAGATTCGCTCAAGCATTTCAATATTGGTTGAAAATCGTGCAAGTACCCTCCATGTCGCGCAAGTATACTTGCGCGACCAATACTTGCGCGCCGCCGCAGGACTTGCACGCCTTTCAAGACTTGCGCGCCCCTATCTTTTTGGGTGCCCATCTTGCCCATTTTTACCCCTCTTAAGCCATTTCACCCATCCTATTCAAGATTCAGTCTTCAAGATACTCTTCAAAGCCATTTATGGCATGATTTCTTGATTTGACATCCTTATCTGAAAGGAATTCTGTGAAATATCTCTCAAAACCTAGTGATTTAAACATCTTTTTGTCACCAAAGATTGAGAGTTCATTCATTCAACCTCATCCTTTAAAATCAGAGAATCCTAACCTAGGTCTCCTTTTTATGAATAATCACCAGTTATAAAACCTTCAATCTTGGGCATCCTCCTCAGGAGTAAGCCCCAATCAAGTTCCCAATCTTGGGCATCCTCCTCAGGAGTAAGCCCCAAACCTTAATCCCTAACCTGGGTCTCCTTTTCAGGAATAAGACTCAGTCATAACCTTGGGTCTCCTTTTCAAGAGTAAGCCCCAAGTCCCTTAACCTGGGTCTCCTTTTCAGGAATAAGACTCAGTCATAACCTTGGGTCTCCTTTTCAGGAATAAGCCCCAAGTCCCCTTAAAATTCTCTTAACCAGTCATAATTTACCTTTGATTTGGGTTTTCCTTTTCAGGAGTAAAAAACCCAATCATAAGTCCCCTATTAACTTGGGCATCCTCCTTAGGAGTAAGCCCCAAGATTAGAGTATTCAAATCTCCATGAAGCACATATAACTTTATGGACCATGTTCATGGATTTTCTCCATAAAAGTAAATCCTAAACCTTCATCTATCTGGGCAGTCATCCATACATAAGCCCCAAACAAATTCTTATGATTGCATCTTTCATGGCACAATTGTCTAAATTTTACCAATACCTCTTGTTTCTCACACCGAGCATGACTCACGTGAGCTTAGAGTGTAAAAGTAATTATGACATTCATCTTTGAGCCATCAATCATAAACATCATACCCCATTCCTCGAACTACGTGGGTTCTAATTCCTTTTCCAAAACAAAGGATACGTAGGTAGCCCATTTATGGGTTCGATCCCAACTTTGAAATAATCCCTGTCCTTCTGAATGACAATAAACTTCAAGTGCCCCACTGAGTGGCTTTAAAACCAGCCTGGTCATCATAATGACCAAGAGACTTTTATATAAATGTTTTGAAGGATACCATTAACCAAGAATCTCTAAACAGATATAGATGATTCTCTATTGATGAAGAACCTCAAATACATATAAAAGATTCTCTAAATTTCTTGAATATTTAATCATTGATTGTTAAAACTTAAGGAAAGCTCATTTTATACATGGTAATGTAATAAGGATTCACGAACATAACTTAAATCTATAAAGAGAGTCCCGGAGTAGACAATATTTCCCCTCAAAAAAGGTGTGATGAGTCCGACCTCCCATCCTCTCGACCAATGCAAATTCCTAAGCCTCATCAGTCCACAAGCTAATGAGCGCCTGCCTTTGGAAAGTAGGTCCAAACGGATGTGGAATCATTGGATGTTTCCGGTTCTACGAACAAACCCGTTAGAAACCGATCGGAACGTTTGAATCTCCCGTCTAGGAGGTCATCCCCGAATTCCGCGCGAAACAATTATTAATCAAATAACACCATTGATTTTAAAACCTATGTTTTTCCCTATTAATTACATAATTTCTGATGTAGCCAGGTGATTATGAAAAATTAATTAGTGGAATAAATAATAAATGAAAATATTATATTTAATGTTATAATGTAATAACCTAAAAAAATACTATACATACCTAGTTATACAAATTTTGTATGGTTTTTCTCACAAATTTGGAATTCTAGAAAGGATTCAGTTGAGGATCTTCTATTAATTAACAATAGTGGATGAAGAATTGGTGATCGGTTTTCCAACCTAAATTGCCGATGTCATGAATGACTTTGATGTAGATTCATTATTTATCAGTGATTGATCCAAAATTTTGCAAGATGTTTTTTAGTGGTTTTATCATATACTTGTTTTTTCTATATTGAAAATACATTAATCAATAAAAAAAATTATCATACTGATTAGATTGTTGGTATAGGTCAAACTTATCCTAGAATGGGGACTTTGTTTTTTGATTATTTGAATCTTGTTGATCATCATTATAATGGAAATAAATTGAATAATACATGATCATGGGCAGTGTTCTAGTGCTATTATCGTTTTGGTGAATTTATTCTATTTCTCATCATATTTTCATTGTGGATGATCAATTTTGACTATGGGTAAAAAAAATAAATGGCAATCAATAGCTTCACAATTGTTTCTTAAAAAAATATTGATACCATAGATCCCATTTTAGATTGGTGATGGGATTGAACTAAAATGATATCTCAAGAATTTATCATAGTTCCTCTCATGATATTTGATATGTGGTGACTTGTTGGAAAAACATATTATTTTTGCATTAAAATATGATGGATAGTCTCTAATGATTTTTGAGAACAAGGATCGGTTGGAATATATACATGCTTTTTGGAAGGATTCGTTTCCAAATCAATGACTAAATGAGATGATGATTTCATATGAATCAGATCATCATGTTCTTGAAAATACCAATATACATGGTTTTTAATCAGGCTATAAATATTATGTGGGCCCCTAGTGTTGGAGCCATGGTTTCTTCAGAGGAGATAAGTATCGCAGTTTATGTTACATTTGTCACACTGCATGTTTTCCAACCAAGTAACATTTAATTAGATATTGTTTAGTGGTTCTAGGAATAAATAAATGCCATCTAACATGTATAGTTGTATAGGAAAATTAAAATGGGCATGGGTAGTGATACACGGGTACACCCAATGCTATAGAGAAACACTTGGTACATATTATATACACTTGTTAATTCATCATCGATGGATTAAATCCTTTGTTTATTTCAACTTAAAGTAGTTTTTAGGGTATGTTTCCCTTATCCTTTTCCCCACATTTTTTATGGTATCACAACCTATGTATAGTATACCAATCCCATCTAAGTATCATCAGTCTTAGATTGAGTTACTGAAATCCCTATGTGAAACTATAAGTGAGATCCACTATAATTATCATCATCCTAGGGTGGGGTTTGTCAAATTAGCATGACCAACATTAGGAATGATTTGATACCATAAATAGGGAGTTAAACTAGATTGGGTTATTATTATATACCGTGACCATGAGTGTCACCCTCCCATGTATAGATATATTTAGATGTTCAATGTTTACTTTTATAGAGGTACCAGATGAGAACATTATATGAGAAAAAATTTATCAGTACTATCTAAATACGAGATTTTATTATAATAGATGTGTTTTATAGAGAGCCTTGGAGTATGAATTTTTTTCTAGAAATACTATTGTGTCCATATATTGAGAAATTGTGTCTACTATGATTTTATCTGGATTTTTTATGTATGATTAGGATATATCCCTTTTATAAGTTTGCTGCTATTCATAAATAACTATTCTTAGTGATTTTGGGGATTCTTACTGGGTACTGTTATAGTCATCCATACATGGTCTCTACTAGAATGTGTCATGCGTTATGTAGTTTACTTGAAATTTTATGGGGGTTCTCAGTGGACTGAGAGAAGATAGGTCTTATATGTGGTTTAAACAGATCATGGTTTATTCTCAGAATAATATTTGATCATAGTCCCCTCAATCAATTTGTTTAGATGTTTATACAGCATTTTTGTGGTCTAGTAATAGGGACTTATTCATTTCAAGTAATTTTTTATTCACTAAATATGTGAATAAAGCATGATAATTCATTTGTTATGGATTTTATGTTACATTTTTGAATTTAGTAGGGTTGGATATGTTTATATGAGTGTATGTATATTTGGAAATGGCCTCCAATGTGATTGTTAGGGGTACTCGATTCATGTTTCAAACCTCTCGAATACTGGAGTTGGGCTTGGGACAGTCACACATAGCTTATAAATGGCTAGGTTGGCCACACTCTATTGGATAGTGATAACCATTTCCTAGGGAAACCATTAAATTTTATTATCCACTAGTTTTTCATGAAAATTTTAAGGAATGCAATGATTTTAATATCAATTATAATTAATGTGAATGAGAAAATGTTTTCTGAAAGTATACTTCATCTATCTATTTATTCAAAACCTTTTTTCTGATATCAATGTTTTATAAAATTCATTTCAAAAATATTAGTAATATTGTATAATGATTAAGTAATGTAATTTTTACAGATGTATGAGTTTTTTCATCATGGTTATAATTTTATATTCTCATCAATTATTCAGACAAGTTATTTTTTATCTTTGACAAACAATGTGAAGTGATATTCTTTTACATGTATATAACGTACTATATTTTTCATTATCTTGAAAATAATATTCCTTGTAGCTTCCACTGTATGATTCGAAAAATATTTTCAATGAAATGTATTACACGATATTTTTTGATCTTTTTTTAATAGATATTTTAAAAGAATAAATTTTATCACCATCAAGATTGTTTTTAATATTTTTAATGAAGTTTTAATTTATAAACAAAAAATATAAATGATATGTTGTTATTATAATGTGTATATATATTTCATTTAATATAAATCTACCTTATTATTCTATTCTTTTTTTGGGGAAGTACATGATTTTGATCTTATATGAAATTTCATTGTTAGAGAATCTATTTTTATTATGCAAAGAGACGGGATTATGAAACCCATTTTTTTCGATGGGTAATAATTATATTTATGCCCTATGATTGATATATTTATTTTTAACACATATGTATGTACATGAAATGAATATGATGGGGGACTAAAATTATATTGTTCAAGAATACATTGTGAACACTTTTGGTCATGTGAAACATCGGGTATGAGATTTTCGAATAAACATAATCAATTATGGCCCTCCGTCCACCCTATGATATTGTCTTTTTAATGTTCCTTGAGAAAACATTTTATCATTTTATATGTTTCTTCCACAATTCCAGTGATTCCATGATCATATAGTACTATATTATTTTTGACAGGATTCCTTACAATTACTCATGATCATTTTATTTTATGATATCATGTTATATCATTCAATCACATTTTATGTTTCATCATCATTTTTATTAACTGAATTTTTTAAAAAACTACATTATTTATGTAATCTTTAGGTCATTAGATGTAGTTTTAGGGACATGAATGGATTTTAGGATATTAATATGGAAAAAATTATGGTTCCATGTTTTAGATTCATTTTATGAATAAATAACATAGTTTTAATATGATACTAGGAAAATAAAACCCTTTTATGCCATTAATAGATATTTATACCTAATTATCAAGTTATATTTATTGTAAAAAGTATTAGGTCAATATAAATTGATTGCATCTCATCAAAAGTATCTTTTTCCACTCAAATAAAAAGATCAACTAGTTCCACTACTCGAAAAGTGCCACTCATAATGATTTTGACCAACCTTCATCATATGGATTTGAGAATATTATATGAATTTAGATTTCCCTATTTAAAACACCCTCTTGATGTCATAAATATATATATACAAAACCTAGTTATTCAATACCATATTTAGATCCCTCTATGTGAAAAATTATTTGAGGCTATTTAAGGTAAGTGTAGAGAAATAACCTCGAATTGAATAAATATTATTTTCAACACATCAGAGCATAAAGGAAATTTTCCATAAACAAGTCATTATTTGGTTAGATCTTCTCATTTAGTTATATTTATCCTAGCCTATAAGCAGCTACATGAATTTAGTACTTTTGTACAACTCCTAATCATATGATTTTATATAAATGTATATGAATATCCTACAATAGGATTTTATTTACAGCTACAATATTAATTTTAAAATTCATAATCATCTTAAGAAAATATTATTCAAACTAGTTTCAACACTGGACCATTATTCCCTTCTTCTTTGTCATTTTCCTAAATGTGGAATGACATGAACGTTTTGGATAAAAAAAATAGTAATATCCTAACAATCCATGAGTTTTAATTATATAAAAAGTGTTTCAAGGATATTTTATAAGGCATTACTACCATTACATTATCTAGGTTTATGAATTTACCTTTCTCAGACATCACTTGTCCCATGAACATCACCACTCGATTCAAAAACTCCCAGTATGAAATCTTATACAAAGGATTATTTTCAAGAATATTTATCAGAAGTCTACATATATGTATGGAATACATCATTGTTGTAACTGATTATAAGGGGTTGGCTTCAACAAAGAGAATTATGAAAGAGAAAATGTAAGAGTGGATGGATTTGTTCGTGTGATTCAATCTTTTTTTAACACATTCTTGATTCGAAATTACTTCCCAAGGTACACATACAACCCAAAATAGTTTAAAATTTTACCTTTAATATGAGACTCTCTAACCCCAAACTAGTGAATAAATGTTGAAAAATAAAACATTTAGAATCAATAGCCTCCTCCTAATAGATAGAAAAGTTATATCTCTATGAGGAAAGGATATTTTTTCATCACCCTCACTTAGTTCAAAATATGGTAATAAATATAGAGTACACTAATATCATATTACATGTTATATAACTACATATATTATCCTCATTGTAATGTACTTATCATCTTATGTTCATTATTCCATAGGTCATTATGTGGCACCATGTGTTTCTTAAGCTTATCATGAACCAAACAATACAGTTTTTTCAAAATGGGGTGTGTAACAAGAAAAAGATCAATCTCAATGTAGAACACTATATCAGTAGGAATTTAAATAAATTCAATCTGAAATACACCCTAATAGAAATAAACAAATTGAAGAAATGTTGATGGGTTATCAGTGATAATTTATAGAGTTCTATGGACAAAATCAATGTTCGGATTATATTAACATTATGCTTGTTAAAGAAAAACAATACCATCTCCCAGCTCCCACACGTTGATTATAATGAACATGTCCCCCTTGTAATAATTTGAAATCACATACCTCATATTAAAATTAATATGGTTTCAGAAAATGACTATCTAATCCATATGTAGAATCATATTAAAATTTTTCCTTATTAGAAATAAATAAGTTCCATATTATTTCATAAGAGATAATTACTATATAATACCCTTGTAATATCTAATAAAAAAATATATTTGTATCTAATAGATTATTAAGATAATGTATATTAGGTGATTACATCCCTGGTTTTTCATGACCATCCGCAAATTTTATAGATATGATAGAATGAGATGCATCAGTACCAAAAATGTTAATAGAAGAGGCATGTTTGATCAAAATTTTACCAAAAATAATTTATGGTCCTAGATCAACATCAGATGGTGTCTTATTCTAATCATTAATATAAACTTCCTCAACTCCAGGTACATATCACTATCGCACATGAGTACTTGACATCTGGACCTATAGTGGAGGACCCTTGTCTAATCCATTATTTATAGAACATTTCCACCTTGATCTGTTATGGGAGAATCTTTTTGTTCCTGAGGTGTGAATATTTTGAAGACCCTCCATCATTGTGCATTACCAACACTTCCTTGGTGTCATATGAAATCCCAAAGAGGATATTTTTTCATCCCAAAATTGATGTACCATGGGTCACATAAATAGTGAAATTGTGAAGCTAAACTCTTCTCCACTTTCATACAACATATTTGCTACACATCCCTATTCTCCCTCATCTTTCTACCAAAAATAATACTCACTATAGGAGAATGAGTTCCACCCACCTGATATATGAATGATAAAATTTGGAAATCTAATCGAATAGACTGTAATATTTTGTTCATGTTTAATTACATTACTAGAACCTCATAGTACAATTATAAATCAAAGATACATACATATAATATGATATTGAGATGAGGTTCAAACTCAAAAATACTAGTGTTATAAGCCTAATTATCAGTAAAAAGTGGGGAATTATATGGAATCTTATTAAAACAAGAGGACCTTGCATTCATAGTAATGTAACATTGTTATATCTCCCTTTACTGATTTTCATTAACTAGAATTAAAATATTAGTAAAATAATCCATGATAAACATTCCCTTAAAGTCATCTAATGTGAGTCTATCTGTCACTTAGTTAGTCCAATGATTCCCCCCTAAAGACTAGTGGACCCTAGTATAATGTTTGATTTAAACTCCCATATATGATTATCTAGACTATAAATGAGGTAAAAGATACCTTTCATGACATTTAGTCAATTGTAAATAACTAAATGTTTTCAATTTTCTTTTTAAAATGAATGTTTCGTTAGTGGAATATACACTTCATGGTAAACCATAAATCTTAGTGGAATGACTCTGTGATAGTGTGATCCTACACTAACACAATTGTATCAGTAACAGTATTTTTCTCTATAGTGTAATCACAGATTGTAGGTTGTAGAATAGGGGTGTTAGGGGCACCCTATCCCACATCAGCTTCACGTTCTATTAATTTATTATGTGGTGGAAACTTCGGTTACAAGAAGGTATGAATTAAAACATATGTTATTTTATTCAATACTTGCTATGTCATCACAAAAAAAAAAGTTTCAATAGAAGTATTCCGATAAATCTATCTATTTAAATACTATGTTTAATAAAATTCATGTCTCTACACATTTTTAATAGTCTGCACATATATACAAATGCATAAAAACAGGTTTAGTTCATAAAATTTATTTTAGATGAGATATATCGTAATATAAATACAGAAAGGATATACCACACATAATTGAATATATAGTGGAAAAGATAAGAAAATTAAAATTAATTAATTAATTAAATCCATTATAAAACAATAACAGGTAAATATTGTCCATCTAATCAAATATTCATAGTGGGCATGAATATAAAAATTAAAAAATAGCGTACAACTATAATGAAATTAATTTCAATTATAACTATGATGTTAATTTCAGATGATTTTGGTACGAACATGATAACTATCATATGCTATCTTAGAGAACCATATCACATGATTGATCAAAATAATTGTATATTTTTTTCCCTCTTTTCATTTTATAACACTATATCACGAACCACTAGGTTTCAACCAATGTTCGACATGACCACAAACACTCTTTCTCATATCAAAGAAGATATCAAATAGTATCAAGGATATATTTTTTATAGGGGGATACTATTCCCTAAAAATCATGTCATTGAACAATAATAAAAAACTATAATAATATTAAAAATATTGTATTATAATGAACAATATGGTAGCATACTAGTCATATACGAAATAAATGGGATTCATATGTGGAAATCCAAAAAAGAGTAATAAAATATTTTGATTAATAAATATATATAACAGTGGTTTATATGGAGTCTCTTCTATTTTTATACTTATTCCATGCTTCTCTATTCAGCCATCAGCCATAGGCCCCTAGCCCGTACTTAGATCCATATACATGAATTATTAGTTATCATTACGGTTCACATTCACGGTGTTTGAAATAAAACAATATGGCACAAAACCAGTTCATGTTTAACAAAAATTATAATGTATAAAATGGTTATTAAATGATAATAATTAATTTTTATCCAATTATAAAAACAAAAAAACACTTACTATGTAGTCATGTGATAAAAAGGATTCCAAAACCCTGCAGCTTTAATGCATCGACCAATGCCAGAAAGATAATGTGGTGATATTGGATATAATAAAAATAAAAATATGGTTAGTTAACCAGTTAGTGAACTTTCTCATGGAATATTTTATACATTCTAATATTCATCGTCTAATAAAAAATTTCATTGTACGTAGTGTAAAATATTTGTTGGGAGACTATGTTTTTCGGAATCCACAAAGAGGCCCCACAAAATGTTGTGCATCGAATTTACATGTCATGATAATGAAAAGTATCTTGACATCACATGGTATCACTATATATCCTCCATGTTCTCAGGATTATCATCACTATCATATAATTTAATTGAAACTCCTACTACATGGGAAATGCATTTCAAAATATTCCACTTTCTCAATGACTGAATAATGATACCTATAATGTCACATTAACATTCATTACATGGTAGAAAAATAAATAAATTCATATAATAATAAATATAAAGTAGAAACATATATACATGTTATGAACATCAATCAGGACATATAATTAAAATTAAAACACATGGAATGAGACATCACAATAGTTATCACATGCAAAACAAACACCCCCACATGCAATTAAAATGAAACAAGGTCATCAAGGTTTTCCAACATCAAAATTACAAAAAGGAGATTATCTATACATGAGATCCCATAAATATTATGGAGCTTACTCCTACTATAACATTTAGCTAATTATTAATGTACTTCAAGGAATAATCACTCAAATTAGGTCTACGTACTCATTCGATCAATTCACTCCGTAATGATTCTAAAACAGATTCCAACCATTTTATTTCAAAATAATATAAAACAACATATGAAATTATAACTTTTAATATTTATTATATATCCAAATTACCATATAAAACCATGACATGTGAAAATATTTTATTCTTTATAGAAAATTAAATATTTATCGCCAATAATATTTTTCACTATAAAAAATAATCTTTTATAATAATGAATAAATTATTCATTATAATTATTTGATAATTTCATGATTATTATCACTTATTAATTATTTATAAATAATTATAGAATCTCTAATGGAAAAGGATTTATAATGTTCATAAAATTTATTCCATTAGAATACACCTAGAATGAATATTTACTCAAAAAAGTAGAGGGTTAGAGTTTATCTGCACCTAGAAATTATAAACAGAAACATCATTGATCATGGAAGACATAAATAATCATTAATTTAGTGATTATTAGGATTTTAAAACATTATAGAGGATTAAAAAACAAGATAAAATACGGATCAAATTTTTTAAAAGGAGGAAATATTTTAGAGATATGAATTATTGAGAAAAAAATTTATAAAATTCATTTAACTTGTTTCTTAATTTTTTAATGCTTGTAGAGTTCTTATGACCTCCAAAAAATTGAGTAACTGAAAATAAAATATTTATATTGTTTTATTCCATAATTTTAGTCTCCTAAAACCATCATAAAAATATTTGAAATGTGGTTGAGCAAAAAAGTATATTTTATAAATTGTTTCATAAAAAATGATGTTATGTAATGTTAAAAAACTTTTGTTCCTACACACATCATGTGAGTTTTATAATGTTTAAGAGTGTTTCCCTTATGAATTTAATCATCCTAAACCTAACCTTACACAATCATTAGAATTCAGGATCCATCCTTACAAGACATCAATTTTAATCATATGTAATGATTTTAAAATGAATTTTTTCTCTAAACCATGTTAGGGTTTTTATTATATAAAAACTGTAAAAAATGTTTTAACATTTAATAGTGAACATGTTACCCTTACATTTAATTTATATTCAAAGGGTTAAACATTTAATGCATTTTGATTACTTTCATGTATCCCATAGAGAACTAGGATTACATTTAGGCCGCTCATGTTTACCCATACAGAGCATCTAGGTATCCATAAAACACTCTAATGTTATCCATACAAAGAGTATGTGAATTAAATATTACCCTAATGTAGTTCCAAGGAAACATTGAATAGCATATACAAAAAAAATATCACCCCTTACACAAACCATTATGAAACATATTTTACCCATACACCTGGAATATGTGTTTCGTTAGGATAATAATTTACAAGAAATATTTTAAATTTTCACATTAATATATTACAAAAAATAATAAAATGGGGTTTTATATAACATTTAATTATTTATAATGTTATATAATGGGTTTTAGAATTCACTCCCATGCCCCATGATATTTGATATTGTTGTAAAATCAACATTGGATCCCTATTTCTCACAGTAATCCAAATCTAATTTTCATCACAATATTATTTAGTAAGAATATTTAATTTTATATATATTTAGTGAATAATATAAAATTTATGTATATTTTCATCATTATAATAAAAAAATTTCAATTTTTCCATCAAATTATAATATTATTTAAACCAGTCATAAAAATTATTTTTTATGTCTTCATATTGAATTTACCTCATCTAAAAATGAAAGCAAGACATAACCCATGTATGATTTTTTAAAATTTCCAAACACACGATACATTTTATCATCCCCACACATTCATTCGAGTTCATAAATAAAGAAAATTTATAGAGATAACAAAAATTATTTGAAAGTTAATTCAATCATAATTAAGTAAATATATGATTCAAAATATAACATTGCCCATAAGATTGTAGCTTCTTTTCAATGTTAATATTTATATTCTGTCATATCATAAAAATATTAAATGCATTATTTATAATGTAATCTCTTAGAAAATTTTAATCATGTTAAATATGGTGGTTACGTAATGATTCAAAATACACAAAAATATAAAGAAAATTTGTTCTGTTTCGTTATAAGTAAAAAATGTTTCATAGTACCATCATAATATATTCTTACACAATATAATCCATAAATCTATGTAAATGGATTATTTATTTGTGAGTATCTAGATTATGCTTATATTAATGGTTTTTAATTAACCTTATATATATTTATATTATCAAAAACAATATCTACTACGTCCTCACAAATACATATATTAAAATTAAATAATTACCCTTAATTCTCAAAAAATTGACTTGAAAAAAATTAAAATATTTTTAAATTGTTAAAAAATACATAGGTATATCATCATTATAGTTTGAAATTTATTCCATGAAATCATTTACTATGTTCCTGGTAATTTTATCTCTTCATAGGATATTTTCAACCCTTTAACTTCTTTCTTTAAGGGATCAAATTCTCGAATTTTTACTTTTGTATTACAGTATACTAAATCAAGGATAGATTTTAAATTGCTAATTTGATCATATATATAACATCATGGTACAATTATATTATGTAAATTTTATACCCAATCATTGTTTTAATTTTCTTTATATTGACAGGGACAATATGGAAAAGAGATGTTACTTATATTGGTGAAGTTATAGATTTCATCATTTTATAACATAAACCCTAATGGTTAAGAAACATGCATGGGTTAAACCTGAAATATAATGTGGTTACAAGCTTTTTAAATTCTAAAATTATATGAAATCTATTTTTTGAAAAAGGGAAATATTATTTTTGGAGATTATGGTATTTATCGAATAGAAAACATTTAACTTGGTAGCATGCCAAGTAAAGTCCTAATTTCTATTTACAAATAGGATTATTGGTAGACAATTCTATTTTCATTTATCTAGAATTAATTTTTCTCAACCAATAATCCATCTCTATGTGGTTTTTGATCCCTGAAAATCTTTTTGGATTTTTTTTGAGATGTCAAAAGTTTTAGTGATTTTTTGTTACTTTTTGAGAATGTGTTCCCCCTATATCTGCATTTATATATCTTTTCTTAAAAGTGGATTTATAAAAAATCATGTGATTTATGGAACTAAAATCCATGATTTTTGAATTTGTATCTATTTGGAGTACCTTGATGATTTCTAAATCTATTCTTGTTAGAGGGTTCTATTGTGGGATATGTGTTTTCATTGGAATGTTAGATGGTTCTGTTATGTAAATAAAAATTAACACTCAATTACATGATTAAAATTTAACTGATTGATTTAAATTTAATTTCATGAAATTAATTTCATTTGGCCTATTAAGAACCAATATTTATTTAATTAGAGGATTTGAATGTTAAATTTTATTTTTCCCGTGAAATCTGGAAAAACAAAAAATTCTATTAATTGGAGGTGTGTTTTGAAATTGGATGAAATGGTTCAAATTAAATATTGGAGTTTATTTTTTTTATTTTAATTTAGAAAATTATTTAATGAAAATTTTATCAAATTAGTATTATTAAAAATGGACTAAAATGTTTTTTATTGATACCTTGTGGTTTTAACTTGGAAAAAGGCGTCTTTTATTATAAAACCCCTTTTGGTTTTAATTGGAAAATTTGGACTTTTGAAATTGGAGAATAAGATGAATTATATTTTTAATAGGTTTAACATAAATATTGAATCCATGATTGTATTAGAGAACATGAAATCCTATGTAGTTAGTAATTTATTTGGATAAACCTCCCTTGATGATTTAAAATTGATCAAACCCTTGTCCTGTAGGTTACATCCCTAATTGGTTAGTGATTATTTTCCTTTTAATGTTGTCAGAGGGACATGTGTACACACTTATTTTCAACATCACCTTCTAGTGTGTGAGGATCCTGTATCCAATGACTATTAAACCATTTAAAAGATACCGTTTTTATAACTTATTTATATTTGATATATAAATGTGTGAAATTGTTTGAAAAATGTTTTATATGCTTAATGAATTTACATATACTATTTCATATAAATTTATTAATTTATTTTCCTAAAATATTTCCATCACTTGAAATCCAATGCATTAATTTCATTAATTATAATCTGAAATGACATATATATTTATTTAAACATGAAATAATTATTTGGTTCATTAATTATTTGATTCTTATTATGGAATCCTTGGTGAGACACTACCAGGATTTTATCACACACCATACGTGTGCCTTATGGTGTTTGTTGATTATCTTCTTGGAAAATTTGGAAAGGGTACGACACCAATTAGATGTAATAGTATCATTTGATCTTAGGGCATGAAGATTTTGACTTATTAGGACTTGGGTTTTTTTCCTTTTTTCAAGTAATTTGTTATAGTATGTTGGTTTTGTTTACGTGTTTTAATTATTGTATAATACTCATTATGGATTTTTTCTTGTATTCATACTAACATTTTATATACTTCACCAATTATTGTGGGAAAAATTCCCCACCTTTAAGTTTCAAGATTCCTTATTATAGTCGACAACAGGTAGGGATAAAGAACATCCTTTGGAATATACTAGGATCACTCTAATTTTCAGGTTTCCAGGGCTGGTTTGTGATAAAGTGGTATCAAATGTAATGGATTTTTATCTTTCTTTCATGTTAGAATGTATTTTTTTGGTCTTTTAGGGATATAAGTGATAGTTTTTATTTGGTTTTAATGCAACTCTTACTATAATTATCCTTAAGTAATGAGGGGTGGTTTTGATAATTTATCTTGAGGATTATTTCTATAATATTACTTTTTCTACATTTATATATTAAAATCCAAATAATGTTTTTGTATATATTTATATTATTATTCCTTTTTATCTATTTGAGTTATAATCATGTTTTTTTCCTTGTTGTTGATTGATGTTGTGTAGCATCATGCCTTCATTAAGACCTGTGATTTAGAACCAAGATGATTTTTTTACTGAACTATAATGAGGAAATCCAATTATATACCCATGTCGGGTTGTGGTAATTTTTCATTCTCTCAACGCTCTTGGATTGTAATAGCCACCGTTTAACATTCTGGATCTTGTTGTGAAAACATCAGTCGATGTTATTTAGAATCACTCTTATGATATATTTCTCCACAATCACTCACTATTCATATAATCTAATGATAATCAATAGGATATATAATGGTCATGTAGGATGGAGAATTTTCTTAAAATTTTGTATGCATGGGAGGAGATGATTGTTATCTCTGCCACCTTAATGAAGTAGGGCCCGAGTATGAGTTAATGGGACATAATGGAGGAGGTGAAAAAACATGACAACTTATAGTGGAAAAATATGAGGATATTTTAACAGATAATTTAAATTAGTGATGATGACATTATCCAAGGATTTATTTTTCTTTCAACATGTGTATGGTGGCATAATCATTATGTAGTTTTCAAAACATTTTACTGAGATTGAGAAGTTTTCAACTTAGGTAGTGTTGAATGATAAATAAAGACCCAATAGTCTATGTTGGTACATCAAGAATATATGTTTTCATGTTTTTCATATTAATTAATAAATATTATGTTGATTTTATGGATAAATTGATGGTGGTTAAAATCGAATTGGATGACTAGTAAAGGTTTTCGATAGATCATTTTTTCAATAGAGTTACTATGAAATCCTCTATAGGCATGTGAAAATGTGATGATTCTCTTTTTGAATCTCGAATAAAGGGTTTTTATAGACCTCCTACAGTGTTTGTAATAGACCCTTCAATTTTTCAACAATGTGGAAAGACTAGTAAATCAATGAGGGTATTCACTAAGACATGAGAAATTAGTGGCTCTTATGGATTATATGTTCACTTTTATAAGATATTATATATTTTTTCCACTATACACAGTGTAACATTATAATTAGCATGTCTTTAAACTGTAGTGGAAATAGATAGTTGACGAGAAAAGGGTTCTTAGTCATAGAAAACCAGAATGAATCTTCTTTGCATAGTTGAAGTGTCTTCAAATAAAGAAGATAAGGGTCTAGGTACTATGAGGGGAACCATCACTATATCTTCTTCATTAGTGACTATTTTATTTGATACTAATGAATATAATTCATTTTTTAACACATATTATTTACAAACATAATATTTATATGGATCTTTTTTCTTCGATAATGGATATTTCTACTCCCTATGGAACGTAGGGGAGACATTCCTCTATAGCCCCTCTTCTGATTTATCATTATCATTTGTCGAAATTTCGTATAGTTGACTAATTCTCAATATGAAACCACAAAAAATAATCTTTGGAATGGATTATCCCAACGCCAATGATTCACATATTGATTACTATTTTCAACGGGTATCCTTTAATACACATGGTGATGTATGTCATACCTTTTAGGAGAATGGGAGACAATGTTGGGTATTTCCATTCCATCTTATCCAATATTGGGGAATGTGATATTTGTGTTAAACTTTTATCTACAATAAGAAACTATGAGTTGTGGTCTCCCTCCATATGTTTTTGAGGATCCTAAAATTTTTCTTTCTAACCTCACTAGTATGCCAGTGGTGAGGGATAAATATTTCTCTATCAATTTTGTTCCTTGTACACAAATATGTTTTATTACGTATTAATTCATGAAAATAGCTAAAATGAAATATTCAAAGATCATGTGGAAGAATCTCATATTGAATGGATTTAAATTAATGATTTTGTCATCTTGGGTGGCTTTAATAATCTTTTCTAAAAAGGTTAATGTTTCATATAGACATTATATTTATTACTGAATAGTAAATAGGGTCATGGTAAAAAAAATATGAATCTATAGCCATCAATTGATGATATGTTTGGTAATTTAAAGCAAAAAAGTTGTTATTAAGGATTTAACTTTGATCATGATTTTAGTACCCCCGATTTCTATTATGTAGCCCATGTTTTATACTTTTTATGTACATAAACAATATGAGAAATGGTTAGGAAAGTTTGAATACATTAAAAGGGTCAAAGGGAAAAAAGGTGGTGATGCACGGGCTTCGCACGAGTTTCCCAAACCGAGCGGGAGACATGCAGGTGATGTCACCATGGATAGGGGAGACAGCACAGTGTGTGCACGGTTTTTCTAAACAGTGCGAGGAGGCTGTGTAGAGTGCCCCTTCCAAGTAGTGACTACTGCACAGTTAGCGGACTATTTGACTAACAGTGCAGACAAACCTTGCGCGAAGTCAACTTAGATCCAATTTTTAAGGATCTAATCCATTTTATCTTTAAAAACACTCGTTTTTTCTCCTAGATGGCCCTAACATGATATTTCACTCTCGTAAAGGTGGGAGAACTCTTACCAGGCATTTTGGAAGTGATCCAGAGGCTTTCCTAGAAGTGTATAGGATGGTTGATAAAGGTAAGTCACATTTCCTTGAGTTTTCTTAGATCTCCTTCTTCCCTCTTGATGTATCCTTAGATCTATGCCCAAGGTTGGTAGATATAAGATAGTGGATGATTTTTAATCCATGTTTTGGTCTGGTTGGTGATAGGGGAAGAAATATAAGGAGTGTTCATTGTGTTTTGACCCGGTTCTTGGTTGGTTTCACATAATTTATTGAGGTAGGTGTTTTCACTCTTGACTCGTGTTGTTATAATTGATTGGTTTAGTTTCAAATTGGGTTATTTGAATGGAATTTATTGTGAAAATAATGGAATAAATCTTCATTACTGGTGATTTATGGTTTTGATGGAATTGTGAAATCTTGGTGAATTGTTGTGTAAAGTGATATGGGGTTTTGAATTCAAAATGTCGATTTTAAATTATGGATTTTCAAGAATGGGAAATGGAATGATAATATATGGGTTTTCAATAAAAATGGGTGTATTATTGAAATGGTATGAATTGGGTGAACAGACTTGGGTTTGATGGAAATGGTTTTCAATCAATGGTGTTTTATTGAAAGGATCGTTTTGGCATAATTCTTTTGAATGTGTGGGGTTTTTTCATGTTGAATATATGAGTCTTGTTTGAAATAGGACCTTGTCCTCGGTTCCAATCGTATAATGGAACATGAGACTTTTATGTATGAGGCTTGGTCGAAATATGACCTTGTTCACAGTGCGAAAGGTGTAATGGCACTTGGGAAACAATTACCTTGTGACGACTTGGTATATCGATGAGAAACAGCTCATGAGTATGGAACTGTCATAGCGAATTATGCATGGTTGATTTCACGGGTTTGTGAAATGGTTGGGTTCCCAAAAGGGATATTGTGAAATGGTTTGAAAGCATGTTTGGTTACTTTTATATAAAAATAAATTGTTGGAAATTGTTTTAAAATTCACTTCGATGTTTATGGATATGATTGGTTGTGGAATCTTGTTTATATCATGGTATAAACTGTTTTGAGAAATTGTTTTATATAAAAAGTTTTTTATAAATGTTGGAAAACTCTTCTATCCTAGTGTCGTGAGTAAGGAAGTCATTGGGGGAAAACCTACTGAGTTTTATACTCACCACTACATTGTCACTTTGGTTCTTTTGTAGATTTCATCTTCTGGGACACAGGTAGATGAAAAGCATCTCATTGATAGTGGTTCGTAGTGATTATTGGGAGATGTGGTGGTGCTTGGTGCATGGATCTCGGTGTGGTTTCGTGGAGAGTGTCTCGACTTGTTTTGGGTCTTTTGTTTAGTATTCCACTTAGTACTCTGATTTTGTGTTGGTATGTATTTTTGGTGGATCAGTGTAGTTCTATTTTAGTAATGCATTAGTTTTTTTGTTGGATTAATGTGCATCATATAGTGGTTGTTAGTGATGGTTTGGTTGGTTTATTTCTGAAAGGGTAAATAATCCCCACACATTCATTGAAACCCTTCGCCATTTATTTTCAGCCTTTGCAATCTTGAGGGTTTCGCTTAAGGCCAAGTAATGGCTTGTGGTATTCTTAAGCCAATAAGGATATGCGGGCCATTACAAATGGTATCAGCTTGTTCGGTCTTCACCTAACAAGTGGTCATCGATGTTCTTGGTCCTGGAGTTGAAATTAATTCTTTTCTATTCCTTGGGATGAAATCTTAGATAGGAGTAGGATTTTCGGAACATGAAATGTATATCATAAAAGGATGTAGCTGACCCATTTATGATGAACTTCAAGTTACCAGGGTGTTGGGTACATAAGTGTTTTGAATACACTTCTAAAATTTTGGAAATTTCATTGTCATGGGTTTAGCTAATGATATGAGCCTAACATGTATTATAAAGGAATGACTTCCCACTACGATTGCATATCTCATTGTGAGTAATGAGTACGGATTTTGTGAAAGATGCAATTTTTTGAAAAAAAAATACAGAAATTGTTTTGAAGTAAAAGATTTTGAAAACGCGATAATTGTTGTATTTTGAAAATGGGATGATTTTATAAAAAGCATACTGAATGAATTAAAAAATGATTGAACATGGGAAAAAGTCTATTTTGAGAAAAAAGTTGTGATAGATGATGTGATAGAATATAAATACTAAGCCATCAGTTGCTAGAGAGTGATTTTGACGGAGGTTGTTGGTGGTTTAGAAAATGGCACCTGGTAGGCGTCGTCAAAAACAACCCGAAAAAGCTGCAGAAACATGGTTGCACCTAAACCATGTGTGAAACAAGAGCTGGTTCAGATTATTGTCTATGCTTTTCAAGCTGTGGATACGGGGAACCAGAGGAATGAACCAAAGCATGTGGATCATACCATCCAGTTCATGAAGCAGAATCCATCAACCTTTCAGGGTGATGCTGAACCTGAAAAGGAGGAGGTGTGGCTATGTAGGATGAATCACATATTCAATTTCATCGGAACACTCTTAGAGCCCATGGTCAAGTTGGTGACGTATATTCCAGAGGATCTTGCATGACAGTGGTCGGAGCTAGTGGTGCAGGATAAGATGGATCAAGGCCTGGGCTGGGAGGAATTTAAGGAATTTTTCAATAAACAATTATATCCTTACACGTTCTAGATCCAGAGGGAGAAAAACTTTTTCATCCTAAAGTATGATAATCTCTATGTCATATATTATGCGGCTAAATTCATGAATTTAGCGCGCTTTTCACCGGAAGTTTCTACATGTGCGTCGCTGAAGGCACACATCATTGAATCGGGGTTGAGACAGGAGATTCGGTCGATGATAGATGTGCTCTAAATTTCAGATTATACGGAGATGGTAAAAAGAGAAACAATAGTTGGAAGAGACATCTCATGAGTCATGGGAGGAGGATGTATGATGATACCCATAAGAACGGGTGGGAACATTAATGATGGTAACAAGCGGAAGAGGGTCACCTGCATCCAAGGTGGGAGTGCGAATCAGAATCAGACGGCTGGATTGGAAAATCTTCCTCCACGACCCATGATGAAAGACGATTGTTTTCAATGTGGCCTGATTGATCACATGAAACGAGAATGTACATCACCACTGAGAGCATGCCACAATTGTAAGAAGATGGGGCATCTTCAGTGATATTGTCGTAGTGCTCCACAGTCGTGTGTTTGTGACACTTCTCATGCATCTCAAGCATCTTATGCTTCGATAGGGCGAGTAAAGAAAAATGAGTCTCTCCAGAAGAACAGAGCTAGCCATGGTGATTCTAGGAATACCACGACTCCTCATACAAGGCAATATCAATAAGGCAATAAGGAACAAAGTGCAGCAACAAAGAAATTGTATAGAGCATAATAGGTAATTGTGGATGACCAGTCTAGACCGTCTATGGTGAGAGGTACGATTATTTAGAATTAAACCCTCATGCATGTGTTGTTTGATACAGGTGTATCAAATTCTTGTCATGCATCTCGTATTGCTGATTTTCTGAACTTAAAACATAAAATGGTGCCTTCTGTGAAAAAACATCAATCTCATATCGGTGAAAGAGAATGTAGAGACTTCATATGTAGAGCATGTGCTATAACTGTTGATGGAGCTGAGCTAAATTGGGATTTCTCTATGCTGGATATGGATTTCAATGATACAATCCTGGGTATGGATTAGATGACAGTGTTTAGGGCTCACATCTACGGCTATATCAGAACAGTCAGTTTCGCGACTGATGATGGCATCAAGCATCTCTTTAGAGAAGAAAGAGTAAAGATGGAAGGTGCAAGGGGATTGTTGGCACCATTAGTGGAAACGATCTCTTACCAGTTGGCTGCAATGAACTTGGAATAGAGGGAAGATATCGAGGCTAATAGTTTTCCAGTAGTTGTGGATAAATTTAATGATGTTTTTCTAGGAAACTTATCAGGGATACAACCTTTAAGAGAAGTGGAGTTTATGATTGATCTCCTTCCGTGGAACAGTCCTATCTCACATCCATATTATAGGATGGCACCAACGGAGTTAAAAGAATTTAATGTGCAGTTTGAAGAACGTGAAAAAAAATGTTTCAATCGGCCAAGCGTGTCCCCGTGGGAAACACTAGTTTTGTTTGTAAATAAATCAGATGGAATATTAAGGCTATATATGGATTATCGTAAACTTAACCAAGTTATGATAAAGAATAAATATCTACTACCACACTTTGATGACCTGTTTTATCGATTTAGGGGAGATCAGTGGTTCTCTAAGATTTAATTTCAGTCAGGATATCACCAGTAGAGAGTTCAGAAGGAGGATATTCTGAAGACAGCCTTCAGAAGAAGATATGGCCACTACGAATATGTAGTCAGTTCTTTTGGTCTTATGAAAGCACCATCAGTCTTTATGGCATTGATGAATCAGTCATTTCAGCTATATATAGATTTTTTTGTTGTGGTGTTTTTGGAAGACATGTTGGTGTATTCAAGAACAAGGGATGAGCATGAGAAACACTTGGCGATAGTGTTTGAAATCCGGAGAGACCATAATTTGTATGCCAAATATTCAAAGTGATATTTTTTGATACCATAGGTACACTTTCTGGGCCATGTTGATTCTGAAAAAGGAGCTTTAGTGGATCCATAAAAGATAGAAGTTGTTCTTTCATGGAAACTGTAGAATAATGTCTTTGAAATACAATGTTTTCTTGGACTAGTTGGTTATTACTGATGCTTTGTGCATGAATTCTCATGACTATCTTCGCTGATGACAACTTTGAAAAAAAAGAACACTGCATTTCAATGGACTGAGGAATGTTAGAGATCTTTTCAAGAGTTTAATTTTCCCCTTACATCAACACCCATCTTGATTTTTCTGGAATCCAGACAGGGGTTCATGGTGTATTGTGACGCTTCAGGATATTGGTTGGAGTGGGTTCTCATGCAAGGAGACCATGTTGTTTCTTATAGATCAAGACAATTGAGCTCACATGAAAAAAACTACCCAACACATTATTTGGAGTTCGATACAATCGTCCATGCTTTGAAAACATGGAGACATTATCTCTTTGGAGATAAATTCACAATGTTTACGGATCATAAGAGTTTGAAGAATATTTTCTCATAGCCAGATTTGAATCCGAGGCAAAGGAGGTGGATGGAGTATCTCCAAATGTTTGACTTTGAATTGATTTATACACCGGGAAAAGGAAATTCGGGGGTAGATGTATTGAGTTTAAAGTCATATGCTCAGGTGGCGAAAGAATCTTTAGATGAGTGGCAGTTGATGTCGGTCCTAGCCAACATGCATGTGGAATTTGAAGACCGAGGTGATGTTGCATTTTTCTTTCCAGTTGTTCTTGTTCTTGAATTGGTGGAGTTATTAAAAAAGGCATATAAATCCGATGTCGACTATGTTGCAATGACTTCAAAACTCAATGGTGGGGAGACCATTGAGGGATGGAAGCTGGATGGGAGTTCAGTTTTGAGATTTCATGATCGGATGGTTCTACCTTTAAATGCTCAAGAACAACTCCTTCATGCTTACCACCCTTCTATTTGGGCTGTTCGTCTAGGAATACAGAGAATTTATAAGGCGATGAAGGCACAATTTTGGTGTAGCAGCATGAAATGTAATGTAGCTGATTTGGTTTCAAGGTGTTTAACTTGTCATCATGTTAAAGAAGAACATCATCGGCCAGCAGGTATGTTGAAGTCTCTACCAATTATAGTGTGTAAATGGATGAACATAGCTATGGATTTCATTACAGGTCTCCCATGAATTGTTTGGAAGCACGATGCAATATGGGTGATAGTGGATTGGCTTACCAAGTCGTCCTATTTAATCCCTATTCGTGAATTAAATACGGTAGAGGATCTGTCCAAAATCTATATCTGAGAAGTATTAAAGAGAAATGGAATACCAGTTTCAATTGTGTCACACAGTGATCAGAGGTTCACATCTCGTTTCTGGCGATCCTTATAGAAATACTGGGGAACTCAGTTGAATATGAATACGGCGTATCATTCTTAGATGGATGGACAATCCGAAATGAAGATACAAATGTTGGATGACATGTTACAGGCTTGTGTAATAGGTTTTGGTGGCTCGTGGAAATAGCATGTGCCTTTAGTAGAGTTCTCATATAACAGCAGTTATCAGGCATCGATACACATGGCTCCATTTGAAACATTGTATGGGCGTCCTTGCCTTTCTCCGCTTTGTTGGGTGGAAAAAGTTGAGGCTTTACTAGTTAGGACGAGCCTTGTCCAAGAAACAACAAATAATATTCAGTTGATTAACATGAGGAAGGAGATGAAATAGAGTCGTTAGAAATCCTATACGGATCATCGCCGAAGACCATTTCCATTTGCACAGAGGGATCATGTGTTATTGATAATCTCTCCAAGGCCTGGAAATCCTCGTTTTGGGAAGTAGGTAAAATAATCTCCTTGATAAATAGGCCCTTTTGATATAATGGGATGGGTGGGTGAGGTGGCATATCGGTTGACATTACACCCACGGTTCAGTGCAATGGATAATGTGTTCCATGTATCTCTGTTGAAGGAGTATCAGCCTGATCCAAACCATGTGATCAGATGGTATCACATAGACCTAGAGCCGGATGCTTCGTTGATACATAACCCTGAATGGATTGTGGATAGGTAGGAAAAAGTATTGTGTGGAAAAAGTGTTGTCTTAGTGTGGGTTTTGTGTCTACATGGTCAAATTCAAGAAGAGACTTGGGAATGCGAGAAAGAAATGAAAGAGCAGTGGCCAGAACTCTTTCAAGCAAGCGATGGTTTTCTACATTCTGAGGACGGAAAGTCCAATGGTGGGGAGAGTGTATTACCCCCTGTTTCTGGTATGTAACCCTTGTTTTACCATTTTATGAACATGAAGCATAAGATAAATGGTTGGGAATGTTTGGAGACTTTTAAATGGTCAAAGTCAAAAAAGGTGGTGACACACGGGCTTCGAACGGGTTGCTAAAACCATGCGGAATCCATTCAAGTGGTGTGACCTTGGATAGAGGAGACTGCACGGTGTGCACATGATTTTGGAAAACCATGAGAGGAGGCCATGTAGAGCTCCCCTTCCAAGCGGTGACTACTGCATGGTTAGCGCATGATTTGACTAACTGTGTGGACTAACCCTTCACGAAGTCAACTTAGATTCTATTTTTAAGGATCTAATCCATTTTACCTTTAAACACACTCTTTTTTTGCTCCTACACAGCCCTAACTCTTTATTTCTATCTGGTGATGGTGGGAGAACACTTACCAGGTGTTTTGCAAGCGATCTAGAGGTTTTCCATAGCATTTAATGGTTTGTTGATCAAGGTAAGTCTCGTTTCCTTGAGTTTTTTTAAATCTCCTTCTTCCCTCGTTATGGATTCATAGATCTACATCCAAGGTGGGTAGATCTCAGATAGTGGATGGATTTTATGTTGGTTTTTGGTCTTGTTGGTTATAGGGGTTTGAATCTAATGAGGTTTCTTGGTGTTTTGACCCGGTTCTTGGTTGGTTTCGCCTAATTTATTAAGGTATGTGGCTTTAATCATGACTCCTCTTGTTAAAATGTATTTGATTTGTTTCAATTTGGGTTATTTGAATATAATTGATTGTGAAAATCATGGAATAAATCTTCTTTAGTTATGATTTATTCTTTTGATGGAATTTTTGAATCTTGGTGAATTATTGTGTAATGTAATTTGGGATTTTTAATTTAAAATTTCAATTTTAAATTATGGATTTTCAGGATTGGGAAATGGTTTTATGAAAGATGGGTTTTAAATAAAATGGTGTGTTTTATTGAAATGGTTTGAATTGGGTAAACACACTTGGGTTTGATGGAAATGGTTTTCAATAAATTTTATTTTATTAAAAGGATGGTTTTGGCATGATTGTTGTGAATGTGTGGCATGTGTTCATGTTGCATATACGATGTTTTCTTGAAATAGGGCCTCGTTCTTGGTGCCAAAAGTATAATGGAACATGGGACTTTTAAGTTCTAGGATTGGTTGAAATATGACCTTGTGCTTGGTGCCAAAGGTGTAATGGATAATGGTAAACAATTACATTGTGATGACTTGGTAGATTGATGAGAAACCGATCATTAGTATGGAACTATCATAATGAATCATGCATGGTTGATTTCACAGGTTTGGGATATGGATGGGTTTCCAAAATGGATATTATGTAATGTTTTGAAAGATTGTTTGGTTATTTTTCTATAAAAATAACTTGTTGGAAATTGGTTTCAAATGCACTTGGATGTTTTTGGATATGATTGGTTGTGGAATCATATTTATATCTTGATAAAAACTTTTTTTAGAAAATTTTTTATATAAACTATTTTTTATAAAGGTTGGTTAACTCTTCTATCCTAGTAGCGTGAGTAGGGATGTCATTGGGGAAAACCTACTGAGTTTCAAACTCACCTCTGCATTGGCACATTGGTGCTTTTGCAGATGTCATCTTTCGGGACACAGGTAAAAGAAAAGCATCTCATTGATAGTGGTTCATTGTGATGCTTGGGTGATGTGGTGGTGCTTGGTGCATGGAGCTCGGTGTGGTGCCGTGGAGAGCGTATCGTCTTGTTTTGGGTCTTTTGTTTAGTCTTCCGTTTGGTACTCTAATTTCATGTTGGTTTGTATTTGTGGGGGATTATTGTAGTTCTCTTTTGGTAATGCAGGATTTGGTTGTTGGATTAACATGCATCATATAGTGGTTGTTATTGATGGTTTGGTTGGTTTATTTCTCAAAGGGTAAATCATCCCCCCCTGTATTGAATCCCTTCGGCATTTATTTCTAGCCTTTGGAGTCTTTGGGAAGTAACTTAAGGAAAATTAATGACTTGTAGTATTCATAATCCAATAAGGATAAGCAGGTCATTACAATGATAACATTGGTTGGGGATAACATAATATTCCATTAATAAATATTACATTTAGTGTAAGTTAATCATTATGAGTTCCTTGCAAAGACTCATGGATTAAAAAATCACCTAAAGTCTTTATTGAATTAATGAACATGATTTTAAATAATTATCTTCATACCATTGTGGTAGTATTTTTGGAAAATATCCATGTTTAATCTATGTATGAGGAGGATCATGTCTAACATCTGATGGGAGTTATACAGTGGTTTCAAAAGAACTAACTTTATGAAAATATATAAAAATTTTATTTTGTGGATCATGAAGTCTATTTTTTTCCACAATATTTTTCAGAAAATGGTTTTCAATTTGATACTAAAATGGATCAGGCTGTAATTACATGAGAATAAACACGAATTTTTTTTGGGATTTTAATTTTCTTGCATCTATATAGGTATTATTCCTAGTTCATTAAAGACATATCAAAGATGACATCTTCAATTATTACTCTTACTTAGAATTGAGTTACACATTCTTGGGAAAAAAATTCAAATTTATTTTTATGATATGAAACAACTTTTGAACACTAGGATAGTGTCAACTCTTCTAGAGGCCAGGCCAGGCTATGTGGTCTTTTTTGATTTGTCGGAATCAGGTTTGGGTGGATTTATTATGTAGGGTGATCATGTCATTTCTTATGGCTCTCATTAACAAAGGCCACATGAGTAGAATTACACAAACCATGACCTTCAAGAAGAATTCATGTTGCATGCACATAACAGTTCACATATCTACATTTTTTTAGAATGGATTACCATGTTTTCATACCCTATGAGATAGAGTTATATATTCTATCAAAAATATTTTAATATTTCCCAGAGGAGTTGGTTGGAATACCTTCAATCATTTGATTTAAGAATCTCCCATACCCCAGAGAATGAGAAAGTCAATATCGAATATTTAATTTGAAAAATTCAATCCCATGAAGTGAAAGAATGACATGAAGAGTGTATCCTGATGGATTTTTTTTCATAGTAACATATTGGTGTCTGAGAATCATGGGTCAAGGTTTCGTTTCCATGTGTGTAGTTTCAATCATCTCTTTTTAACAATATTCTTCAATAATTACAAATTTATGATGAGTTATATAGATTTAGAGACTCTCTTTATTGTCAGAGGCCATGCTAATTAGACAATTTCCACTAAGGGAATCATATGCATCTAAAATATCATTTTTTTGTTAGTGATAATGAACGATATGATGGTGGATTCATATAATTCCGGTGGGTCAGTTCAACAACGAAGAAGGATGATATTATATGATATGAAGTTTATATTCTAGTTTCTATATATAATATGAACATTTTTATATCATTCTGCCATCATTACATGTGAAAAATGTTCAAGGCTATGCACAAGAAACCTTCAAGTTATATTTATCCAATTACAGTTTCGATTTATATGTTGGATTAGATCCCTATAGACATTGTTGTTGAGTTTCAACGTACCAAGAGAAAAAACTATTTGATGTGGATTATGATTAGTTTGTTGAAGAATAGGATCACATTGAACAAATTCATGATACAACCAATGTGGAGGATTTCAGAAATATTTATGTGGAATGTATTGTTTTTGGAATGGAGTTATATTTGATATCGTCCTTAATTGGGTTCTTTTGGTATCTTCTCACTTTTCAGGAGGCCCCTAGGAGAAACTAGGACTTCGGGTCTATATTGGTATGACATACTATCCACAATTGGATGAGCAGACTAAATGTGCTATATAGAATCATGAGGAAATGATTCACACCTATGTTCTCATATTTCATGGAGCATGGGATGACCATCTAGGACTGGCGATGTTTTATTATTAAAATAGAATCTATTCTATGATTATAATGGAATATTTTATGGACTTAATGATTTCTATTATGTTGGTCCAAGATTGGGGAAAGTTACATGGTTGGACTAAGAGTGGTTCAAGATGAAAAATAACAGATTCCATTGAATAATCGAATAATATTATTGTAATAATGACAATAGAATTCATAATTTATTCTTCACCGCATACCGCTGGAATTCATAGTTGGTGACCTGGTGTTCATGATGGTTTAACCATGGATGGTTCATCGATAGATTTAGAGTTAAGGGAATATTTATCCTCATTCTGTGGGACCGTTACAGGTTTTTGATAATGTTTGGAAAGTTTCAAACAATTTATTACATCCACTATTTTAAACATCGATACATGGTGTGTTCCATATATCATTGTTACGAAACTATTAATCTAATATGTCTCATGTTTTGAGCTAGATTTATCTTGAGTTTGAAAATAATTTATCTGTGAATTATTTTCCAATCTAAATAGTTTACTTTAAAACCATGGTACTTCCTGGTAGGGTGGTATATTTCGTTCATGAGATTTGGAAACATTGTTATAATTTTCACGAGACATGGGATCGTGCAACAACAATGACAGAGTAGTGGAATCGCCTTTTAGAAATGGTTGTTTCATGAGAGGATTTCTATGGAGATAATTTATTTTGGAGGATATATCATCCCATTATCATTCATTTCAGTATGTTTTAAACATTATTAGGAATTTCAATTTTTGTTATTTGGGTAGGGTAGAGAGATTATTTAGAGGATACTTATAGTTTTGAAAATACAGATGTGTTGAATTTTTAGAAAAAAACTTGATGTGTTTTAATATTTCGTATAATGTAATTACAGGATGTGTAAATTATAAAATAATGATATATAAAATTTTAAACATAAGGACACATTTTGTTTTGGATATTAGGCGATTTTTTAATTACACGATGTGTAATTGGGTTACACGTTCTGTAATGTCCCATGTGATATTTTTAAAAAGGATGTTTGGATGTAAATTAAATTTCATCCTCTCAATAACATCTTGATATCGACCCAGGTCCCATCCCTAATAAATTTTGGATCCCTCAACCCCATTATTTTAATTTTTTTGACTATTTGAATGTTCTTGAATATGCAGTGTGACTTTCATGGCATGTATTATACATTTATCTATTTTTAATTCTCTTTCCTTCCTTTGGGTTTGATGTGTAATCTTGGTATTGATGGATCTAAACAATATCTTTATTGAATCTTTATTCATGGTTCATTTCGTAGAACATTTTTAAATACATTTTTCTCGGATAGTTTCATTGCGAGATTTTATTTCTATGAAAATATTTTGTGATTCTGTTATGATGGAAAAATTTCATTACCCCTAAATTTTGAAAGCTAAATTCAGTAATTTGATTTAAAATAAATTCTTGAAACAACATTAAATTCGTTTTTAAAACCATAGTTCTATTTAATTGGAATATTTCAATGTGAAATTAGATTTTTTTTGGAATGAAATTGGGAAAATCCCCAATAACTTTTAATCAGGGTGTGCTATTCTATTGAATGTAATTGTTAAATCAAAATTTGGGAACATAATAGTGTAAAATAAATTTTAAAATTGATTTAATGAAATTTTTATTAAATAATTATTTTTGGATACTGTGTTACGATGTGTTGGATAGAATCCTAATGGGGATTTCTAGGAAAAGGCAGGTTTTGATTAAAACCAAATTTTGATTTTAAATGGAAAATTGGCACTATAGAGATGGGGGAATAGGGTGAATTTATTATAAAGGTTTCAGAATAAACATTCCATAATTAATAAAATTAGTGATCATAAAATCATGGGAAGTTATTGAGTTTTTAGGATATCTATTATTTGGCACATTACAATTCAACAAAACCATGGGTAGTAGGCAACACCACTAATGCATTAGTGACATGCCTTCTTTGACTAGTGTCATAGGGACATGTTTATAAACACATTTACATGATCAAATTTAAGTGTGTAATGGTATAATAATCTTAAACTATAATACCTTTAGGAAGATGACCATGTATTTCACTTGTTTTGTGAACGAGATATAAATGTGTGACATTGATTTTAAACTTATATACATGCCTAATGAATTTATATAAACTATTTTATATAAATTATTTATGATTCAATTTGTATAAAATTTTTTCTTAATTTGAAATGTAAAATATGAATTGTTTTAATTATGATATGAAAATACATAAAATTTTATTAATACTCAAATTACTTATTTGGTTAATTATTATTTTCATCATATTATAGAATCCTTGGTTAGGCCATACAGTGATTTTTCTTCATACTATACCTGTGACTTCAGGTTCTTGTATATTATATTTTTGTAAGTTTAGGATAGGGTAATGAACAACATAGAGGTGGAAGTAGTTTTTGATCCTTAGTCTTGTAGATTAGTGTTCATTGGAACTTTGGTTTTTTATCCTTTTTTAGTAAATTACTGTAGAACTTTAGGGTTGTTTTCCTATTTCACATCAAGTACACTACTCCCTAAAGAGTTATTCTTGTATTCATACTGACCTATTTATATTATTCAAATGTATTTGTGGGAAAATCATTTCTCCATTCATGCTTTTAGATTTTAAATACTACTCGTCAACCTATATCGACCAAGAATGACCATCATGTTATGTTTCAATCAACTCTTTTATTGGGAAAATAGGGAACATATGATGGTTCGTGACTGTGTTGAACCCCTAAAATTACATTTTATGTTTTAGATAATGTGTTCCAAATATTACCAAAATGTTTTTTGAATATTTTAACATAGAATGAAGATCAGAATCCACCGTGAGCCGGTCCACAAAATTAATATATAAAAAAGAAAGAGCCAGGAATACAAGGGGTTATTACATAAGTGAGTGTGAAAGACACCTCATCTATATGCCTTTACCATTTGAGCATAATAATCCGAGACCGTGAAAGACAACATCATATCAAGGCCATGTATAGACTTTTTTGTAAGTGTATGAGCAACCTGATTGGCCTCCCAATACACATGAGAAATAATAATCTCTATTTTATTGGTATGGATGAGATATTGAACCCACTAAGGAGGCACACGGCATGGCACATTTCGTGTTCTAGTACACAATACATGAACAACAATCATTGAGTCAGATTCAATCCAGATCCATTTCCAGTTAAATTGGACAACATAGCTTATCGCACGAATCATGGCCCATAGCTCAGCTTCAAAAGAAATCCTAAGATCAAGATAGTTATAAAAGCATCCCTTAGAGCATGAATCATGGCCCATATATATGATTCATATTTAAAATTTTAGTGGTTTAATTTATTTTGGCAGTTCAACAATGGGTTTTTAGGAAATAATTTCTTGAATCATATTTATAATAGGATGTAGTGAAATTTTTTGATCTATATACCATTAATCATTATTTAATATCTTAATAGTAAATTCATTTGGTCATTCTATATTATAATAATTATTGAATACATAAGGCTAATTTTTTTTGTTTTTAGTTTATTTATATAAAATAAATATTAATAGTAATTTTATTAGTTTATTTTATAATAATTTATAAATACAATATGTACTTTTGTTGAATTTTAAACATCAACACACTTGATTTTCAATATTTTTGATTTCAATAAAATCTTTAAAAGTGTTTAATTCATCGTTTAAGGATATCACAAATTATCTAGTCAATTTTCATAAATTTCCCTCTACTATACATCCATTTATATGTTTTGTGGAAATAAATCTGTATACATTGATGCCTTTTAATTCTTTTATTAGTCTATGAATTTTTAGCATGAAAGTATTTGATATTAATTTTCATGGATTGGATGAATTATATTATTATCTATTCATTTTATGAACTATATTTTTTTGTTATCTAGGATTATCAGTGATTATTTGTATTGAAATATCAGTATATACTAGATATAGTGGCTTATTCTAAAAGATACATTAAAAAATAGGTTATAAACGCGCATTTATAAAAACAAATCATTCAATATTGACGCCCTCCAATTTCATTAGATAGAGAAAATGTTGATATTAATTTTCATAATGAAATTGAATCAAATATAGCCAATTCTAATATATAAATACAGGATTTCCCTAATGAAATTGAACATCCATTTAATTGTTTTTATTTTTGATGATGCTATCTTGATTAACCATGTTTCATTTTTTGATTTTTCCCAACATTATTGGATTCCATTGGAAAATAAATCATTTTATACCTACTTTTCATTATTTAATATATGTGTTGTTTGCTGGAATGTTTATTGATAACTTAATATTTTTATTTAATAGATAGTATAACATTGTTAAAGAGGCAATGAGAGTGTTTTAACCTTCTTGGTTGAATTTCTTATGAATTAAATTTTATTAGATAATAATAATACATATTGTATTTCCAAAAAAATTATATATTTCCCATTCATGATTTATTTATTCACATCTACATAACATGAAAAAAAATCTTCTTACTTTATTTGGCATAATATTATTAAATAAAAAAATTTATTTTAATTGTATTGACGTATAATAGTATCTCATCTAATGATGTGATATCTATAATTAAATAATTTCATGTAACATTGGACTAAATCGTTTATGTTTCATCTAAAATATTGAAGATGATCATAATAAATTAGAAAACTATTCTAATCTATTATGAACATATGTATATATTACCACGACTGATTTTCCATCCAATGTGAGTAAATTACATAAGTATTCGACTGTAAATGATAGTGGAATATTTATTGTTTGGAATTAATGATATAATTTCTTAAACATCCCATTTTCAATCATGAAATGGATATTTTTTCCTTCATATACATTCATCAATATTCTTAAGACATTTTTGGTTTTCAAAATATGGTGGTACCACATCATAAATTCACCTTATAAATCTAAATATTTATTAAATACACCTTATTTATATTTTATTAACTATTATATAACTCTAAATTCATTAAATAGAGATAAATAATTAAAATTTTCACATCTTTAGTCCTTCTATTGAGTGTGAATGTGAGGACTATCAAACAGAATTCAAATAAGAAAATAAATTTTCCATATTGTGCTACTATTTTAAAATTTTTATTGGAAATAAATGGTAGTGAATAAGACTGTATTCCGATGTTGTTTAGGGATTCTAGATGGTTGGGAACATTCTAATTAGTTGGTTTATCTCATGATTTTTGATTCTTTGTGTAATATAGAAGAAATTTTGTATGTTTATCATGGGTAACAAAAACAATAATCACATCCCCGAACACACATGTTCAAGGAAGTCATTCACCCAAACTAAAAAAGGTTTGAGTTTTGCAGCACTAAATGACCTGTACTGTTATTTTTCAGGTCACAAAAAAGCATTTCTCTATGAGGAAAGGATCCCTTTTCCTCATGAGTTCAAAGCTACATAAAGTAACACAAATTCCTCCACATCAAACTCATTAAAAGATAATAGGGGGAAACCCATCAAAAGGGTCATACAAGTCCCTCTTTTTTTGACATCCAACGTGATTTCCGAACCCCAAACACTCATGTCAGAGAAACTGATATAACACAACTTGATAATATCATCTTTAGGTAGAACTAAATCAACTTTATTGTTTAATTTCCCACCACAAAAAATAATTTCGATTGGGGAAGGAAAAATCATTCTCTTTCATATATAGTTACATCTAATAACTCCTATACATAGTTACACTAATGCCATGGGTTTCCCAAGAATAATCATGGATAAAGAAGAGAAAAGAAATAATTACTTCACAATAGTATCTATCAAAACTATTATATATTGTATAATGGACACATAGAATAACATATTTCATCCTTGTAGCTCTTTGTAAAAAGGACTCTATGGAATTAGATGTCCTTAAACACATCCTCTCTCATTGTATGCCTGGAGAGGACCACATAAGGGTAGTGGTTGATACACCTTGAACTACATGCCACCAACTAATTATCTCTGAGATCCTCCTCCTTGTTTTCCATATTGAGAAACTCCTTCCTCCAAATGATTCCACTACTAAGGTGTCCCATCAACTGGAAGTCCCTCAAGATAACATCTCGATGGAAAATATATTGAAATATTTTCTTAGTAATTTCAAGTCTAAGAACACCTATCCTGATGTTGAAATGATCCTTGTTGTTTTCCTATACAACAGTCCCACACGCCTGAGCCTCATCATGGGTATTCCTCTTTTCTCATGATCAATTAATATGGTTCCTTACAAATATTAAAGATGCCTTAACATCATAACCCCTACTATGGGCCACATCCTCTAGTCCCATAGTAATGATTTTCTCTATCAATAAATATGGATATAATACCCCCACATAAGACAGAAGGAACTAGGATTCCACACCCACTCTCAAATTTCTATGGATTCCCTTCTCAATGATCTGATCTCGTAATAACCCATATCCATGGAGTAATGTGACAGGTCCCTGAGCCATGCTGAATACTCTTACACAAACATGATACCCTATATAAGATAAATAATCTCTATTATAAGAACTGAACTCAATTTGTATTTGTATAACTCTTTCTTAAAAAGTCACATAAACTCTGCCAAAGGGAGTGTCTTCACAATATAGAAAACTCACGTGACATCATAAAACTAATAATTAGAAGCCTGAGTTCTAGATCACCATGTTAAGTAAGAGTTTGTTTCATTTGGAGCACATTCAGCTCACTCATTATATGCATATCTGAGACCTCCACATTCCGAACAACCATTTTTTCCACAGGTGGTGGTTAAACTAGATTCCCACTTGTATGTTTCATCTCAAAAACAATGCCCCACACAAAAGCTTCATCCTGGGATAGATCATCACCAGAATCTCACCAGGGAAACCTATCTGGCTGTCATCGCAATGCCATCCAAAAATAAAATCAATATGAACCATAATCAAATAGTATATTTGTGTTGATGATGCAAATGGGATTGGTTAAATCCAATACCATGTTCAATATTATGAATTTAAAAAATACTTCCCCTCTATAAATTTTCCAAATATAATGATTTTTTATACAATGTAATTAGAGTCCTGGTGAATGCATATGTCGAAATTTGCACAAACACTAAAACTTATATCTTGACAGTTGAGCTCAAAAAACCACAAAACTATCCATATAATTTTTAACCAAATCATATTATAAATATTAGTCTAAATAGTGTATCGAGGAATGACCCTTATTTGATTCCAAAATTTCACAACCAAAACCATGTTAGGGATCATGTGAAAAATACACCATGAATTGATCCATATGAAATGGTGTAGCGGCAATCATGGAATAAATAACTATAAATTGGGAGAAAATTTAAAAAATTTCCATGCATAGCTGAACCAAAAAACACATTGATGCAATAGTGTAGAGATACAAATTATAGAAATAATAAATTCTTGAATACATCTATCTTAACATGGATTACTATAGAATTACTAAAATTATAAAAGGAAAAAACATGCGCCCACCAAAAGAAAATAATTATAGAATATAAACTGAATTAAAGTAGGTAATCACAATAATATTAAACAAACAAAACGTTTAGATGCCTAGCTCCAATAAAAACCTTAGTTGGCATATCTCACTAAGGTCAACCTACCTCGGGTCCTCCCTGGTCTGCAGTGAAAGGCCTATTGTTTGTAATAAACATAACACATGTGGGAAAATACCGTTAGGGGTGAGCATAAAAATATTCATTAAGAACCCCAAAAACTAGATGAAAAGGGATAAAATTAATTGTAACAATCATCCAGACCAATCTAGAGTGAGCCAAATAGCTATGGAAACTCCATCTCAATCCATATTCAGCTATATAAGACTAGTCTGGTCAGTCCACAAGGGGATCAAACCAAACACGTGAAAACACTATAAGGACTCCCAAAATAACCTAGATTTAATTATTTCATACTCCAGGTGTGATGATGTTCCATCTTCATAATAATAATTATTAATATACTGAAGTCTCTAATGATTACACAAAACCACGAGAACACAACCTATGAGTAGAGCCATCCAAATGGAACCCATTCGAGAGATAAAATCCATCCATAAAAAACTAGTATGTTAATAATTTTTTCCCAGTAGGTCCTCCAATCACTAACCTATGCCCTAAACATGGGTATAAATACCCATGTGAAGATGTCTGCTTTTCACCACTGCACCCATTTTAGGGAACACTTATCTATACTCTTCACCATGTGAATCCATTTTATGGAGATATAGTATTGGGACCCATACCTCGCCATTGTCCTGAATTTGAGGGATTACATCTCATAAATAACATTTGAATCCGTCAATACTCATATATGTATAATCTCGTACAACATTCTATTGATAGACAATAAACATCAAACAAGGTATCCTAAATACTAGTTGGGAGGCCCCTCATCCTAATTGATCTCAATAGATGAGGGTAAACTGACTCAATTGAATGAGCCATTTCCCACTACTACTCATAGAGGGGGGAGTTCTAATTCTATTGTTAGGACCCACACCATGGAGCAATAGGGGAGAACCACTAAAAAGATATAGGATCCATTCCAATGATGTGGGGAGTACGAATCTGTGGCTAGTGGTACCACACCTAGGAAGAATTGGAGTGCTACACTCTTTTCGCTCAATTAACATGGGGTTCCCACTCCCTGAAATGATAGTCGAGTACCGACCCCATGATAGAGGACCCTCTCTATCGTATGAAAGGGAATTTACACATCTTTCCTGACAATACTTATAGAGGACCCACCATATTTAATGATAAGGAATATTCGACTCCAATGATTGAGGGCCCTCACACTAATACGATTGGAGAGTAACCAATCTATCTATACAACACTTATGGAGGACTAGCACCCGGAAATGTTAGGAGAGTACCAACTCCATTGATTGAGGACCCTCACCCTGGTCCAACAGGGGAGTAACTACACATTCCTAGAAACTAGTATGGAGGACCCTTACCCTGAAATGTAAGGGGACCACCATTCAACTATACAAACGATATGGAATACCCATTCCCTAAGGATAAGTAGGAGTACATATCCCAACATAACTCTAACAAACTTCATTGATCAAAAAAAATGGTTAAGCATTGACACAAAAGTTTAATGATCTAATTACTCAATCCCTCTTCTCATAAGCTAAATTGAAGACCAACGTCACATTATAGATTGAAAACCAGTCAAGATAGAATACTCAGAAGTCAAAGGTAGTGTCACAAAGAAGTTGATATGAGAGTTTGAATATCTCATGATGGTCCTCAAGGATTACACGATGTTCACTCTGGTACACAAAGGGTTTGATCATGCTATAGAACATGGTCGTGTATCCTTTATTCATTGTTTACCAATCCATGTTAGTTTAAATGGCATGTATAGTAAGAAAAATTCATGACGTGCTTCACCTAGCTCCATGGCATTATTCCTCAATCATATGGACAATCTAGAAATGTCCATTACATGTCATTTATCCCATAATACATTGCGTGTTGAAGATAAACATACCCTAGACTTGTGATTTTCTTCTTTCCATGTACTTATTTGGAGTAGTTATTCATGGTCATGTACTATTACATGACTAACCTATGCCATGTCTCATAGACAATCTATTTGGTACAAAACTTGATGTGCAACCCCAGTACCCATTGTGTAGTCACAAAAACTAGTTTTCTAGAATAGGATCAGATACATTGAACATCCCACTAGACTACACACTGTTTAGATGGAGATTCCTGTTTAGAATTACCTTTGAAAATTTCAAATTCTCTTTAGCTTACACCAAAACATGTAGATTGACTTAAGAGGGATATCTATAAACTATATTGTGGTCCTATAACCATAGTAAAAAAGAATAATTAAAGGTGACCCAGACCAGAAAAGAAAACCATATAACATGAGGGTGAAAATAAAATGGTTTTGGTAAAGAATGATTCCCATAAGCATGTTTCTCCTCAATTGGATAATGATTGGCATTAGATAATGAGAATTAGAGGCACATCATCTATTTGATTTCAGTTTTTTTACTCTTTCTACTAAATTAGTAGAAGATGATGTATTTTTTAATTCTTTTTTCTTGGTCACCAAGAATATGGGTTTAAAGGAATTAATTTAATCAACTAAAATGTATTAAATCACCTTTTAATGCCACATCGAAAAAATGAAACCAATCAAACCTTCTAGAAGTGATGATATTAGGCTATGACTAGGATAATAACTACATTATAAACTCAACCATGGTAATATAAATTTTTTCTAAGTATATTCTTGACAGTTATTCATGTTCAAATTGAAACCACACATGTGTGTAAAAATATATACAATATTTTTTAAATCATAGAACACAGTGTCTCTAGGTCACAAATCCCAATCTCAACTCAGAACCTAGCTTTGAAAATAATCATAGAAATATTTTAAAGTCAAACATTTCATAAAATATTTCAATAAAATATTACTCATGATATATACCAAATTTCTCTTCCACATTGAGAAATAAGAATTGATATTTGGATTCTATAGTGATCCAATGATAATGCCTTCAATCCATTACAGATTAGAGAAATATCTAGTATGTTGATTTATTATCATGACTATATAAATATCAACCACCAATTATTGATTTCCTAAAATTATGTATTTTTCATTTTTCATCTAAGTCTCCTTGATTATAGTGGATTTATAATAGAACCATTAATTATTTATTATTTTATGATAAATTTAGGGTGCGTTCTTTGTTACAATCAACTACCATTGAAAATAGTTAAATAACATAAAATGATTTTAAAATTTCAAACATGATGTTATCATATGAAATTAATGTGGAATTCCTTATATATATTTTTGAGTGGATGATGAATCTTTTTAATTGAAATCCAAACTAGTTCCATTGATAGAATGAAGAAGGTATTTAATTATATAACCTCCATATTGACATGGATTATCATCGATTATCTTTTCTAAATAACATCATCAATGATCCTAAATATGATTTACACATTTGTGCTATGTAGGTGTATTTAACATGATAAGGGAATTTAATCAATGATATAGATTATATTATTTCATCAAAAATATTGATGAAGGAAGATCCATACAATTTATGTCTAGTATATATACCTGTTTCCTTAAAATAATTATTATGATAAAATTTCGTAATGGTAATTTCATTTCATTGTGTGTAAATCATGATAACAATTTAGGATTCATGATTCAATTAGAATAATTATGTAGATTGATATAATATTTTATAATACATACTTTTTTAAATATGTTTCTACAAATTTATCATTATTATTGGTTTTTTCATTTATATTCTCTAACTAGATGTATTTTCTACCAAGCCTTTAGATGCATTGGTTTTTTCACAAAATAGGTGGACCATTTTTATTTGATTACCCACTAGTGGGGGAGTGCACAATCCATGGAATGAAGATAATGTTGGGTTGATGGATGGTGGGTGTCATATTAACTAATTTTCTTCTGGATATAGAGTGGAGTGTATTATTAAGGCATTGATGATACCAAATGAAATTCTCAATAGATACCTTGAATATATGACGTGACATGTTTATTGAATTTATTGTTCTTTCAAAGTAACATGTTCAACATACTTCTGTATATTAAAAGGTCAGTTATGAAAACCATTGTGAGTATCCCTAGACATTTAGATGAAATAGGTAATGTAGATACCCATAACAGTTTGGTTATCTCATAAATTTGTGGTTAATATTTGTTATTATTGTTTTAAAAAATATTATTCGATGGAATACAACTTTTAAAAATGTGAAAATGTCTTAAGTATTTGTTTTTAGCATTAAAATATTTTTTTATTAACTTCCCACATAGATATAATAATTCACCAGTAGAAATAACTTATAGAGATCTATTCCTGATAAAAGGGATTTCTCAAGATGTATGAATGAAGAATCGTGGAGCTTGGGGCTATAATGGGACATACTATAGAGGATTCTGATGTGATTCTCAATGAATATAAATTATCATTATGTACTTTATTTTGTCCCACGACATTGGGTTACCGATTTATTTATTTATCTATTTAAAATTTGTTTCATTTTATATTACTTTTTGATTATTTATCATCATTCATTATTACCCTGAGTTTTATAATATTTTATGTATATTATTGTTTATTCCTATGATACCAAAGGTATATTATCCGAATTGATGGTGTCCAGACCATATTGTCTTTTTAATAGCATCTTCCATGTGGGGAGGATAAATTTATGTCAATTATTTCATAGAATATAATAGAGTGGTATATGATATATTATTTCAAGGACACAACCCTCTATTAAATTTTTTTAAATATTTATGTTCATTTAAATTATGCTATATAAATTATGTAGTTGGGAAAATATTAATTTACATGAATCACTATAGGATTTTGGTTATTTTTTATCTGTTGGGATATATAGTAGATAAATAAATTTAATTGATCTCACTAACTGTAAAGTTTTATATTTGTGAAAAAAATGAAGGATGATATATGTGAGAAATAATAAGTGACTCAAATATTTGTTACTATTTTTCCTCGAAATTATAGGAACAATTGAAAACATATAGAGAACTATAAAAAAATTTAATTCAATATTAAGTAAATATTAATGAATAATAATTAATTATTTTGTGAATTCTTATAATAAATTAAAATTTATATATTTTTGAAATAAGAAACCATAACCCCTAAAATACATCCAATAACATAAAGAAGAATACAACATTAATTGTTTATTAAATTTCCCCTAAAAGATCTATCCTAAAAAATTTCATCCTAAAAAAATTTAATTTAATTTTATTGAAGAAATAAAGGAAACACATTTTTTATATATCACTCAAATATATATAGGATATGACAGATAATTATTTTAGTGACACTACCCTGATAGTTCTATTGTAAAATTTTCAATCTTGAATTAAAATAATCTATATACTTGAAGAAAAAATCATAATTATTAACCATATTTTTAAATTATTTTACTCATGAAATAACAATGAATATTTAAATAAAAAGATATAATAAAAAATAAATAATATAAGAATGTTACACCCCATTGATATATTGTTTTTTCAATCCCTAAAATTAAATTTCATAAACCTCATTGATTCTATACTAATAAAATTCTTTAAATTTTTACATCTTAGAAAATTTATTTCTCACATATAGATGATAAAAATTCGAAGAACTCCATATAACATTATATCATTTAGTATATCTATGAAAAATATAAAATACAATACCTAAAAACCAAATTTTTTAGTATAAAATGATTATATCAATTTTTATAATGGCGAAATATTAAAAATAATATTTAAATTTATAACTTATAAACCCTATAAATATTTATATATTAATAATTAAATTAGATGGTGTTACCATTAAATTATTATCCCTATACAGACTTCAGGATTTCTTTATGAAATATCATCCTTCAAAATACATACTCTATAATATCCATGATTAGGATAAATTAAGTATAATTAGATTAAATATTTTAAATTGAATACATTATTGTCAATTGATGTAATAAGAGAAATATTATTTTCCATTTTCATAGTAATTTATTCATTGTTTATTGATTTCATTAAACCATAATATTCCTTTTGGTAAATCATTTTCATTATTTCTTATGGGGGGAATTGAGCTATATGAAAATCCAATTTTAAAATATTATTCATTTAGATCGTCATGTACTAATGTTATTTGAGGTTATTGTATAATAAAACAATTATATGTTAATCATGATAATATAAAAAACAACCAAGAAATATAACTCATACTATTGAGGTAAATATTATACCCTCAAATAAATGAAATCTCAATTGGTAAAAAAAATTGACAAATTCCATCATAATTATCATTATATATTTATAACATGAAACCTAAAACTGGGATTAAATCTTCAAATGAATTACCCTCGAGTACTTATTTTATAAATATTATCATAAAGAAATACATAAGGGTCTCTACTCTATCCATTGAATGTTATTATCTACCAATAAAATTATATCAAACATAAAAATGAATATATGTTTTTGGAATCATTAATTATACTTTATGCCTATATATAAAATGTAATTATATGTCCTCAAAGTAGTTCTAGTCAATCATGCCACTAGCACCATAGTGAAATCCATAGTACCATAGTTTTATATGTTGTTTTAATATATATAATAATTATTATAATCACACATGTTGAATAATCATTTCTCAATAAATATTAAGGGTGATAGTGAATTCAAATAAAACATTTTGTATAAATAAAATGTTAAATTATTCTAAATAATTATTATACAATACGCCACCTTTAGTCAATATACCACATTTATGTATAATAATTTTAAATATAAATATAAAATTTTTCTTCTCCTATTCTCTAGTTATTATATTCTACCTAAATATGTACTCGATGAGATGGTTTTTAATGTGGCATTACTACTATTTTAGAATCATTTAACACCCCATGTAATTTGGTTGGAAATATGATGCATGAGAAGTTGAGTGATTTTTTTATGGATATTGTTTTGTGAAAACATCAATAGAGGTCGGTGGAAGGGTTGAAAAAGAACTGAAATAATGATCGTCCACTATCAAATTGAATTCTTGAATTTTGGACCATATATTTATGTAGTGTTAAAAATAACATTTTATAATAACTATAACAATATCGTTATGACTCTGAACCAAATATCTAATATATTATGTTTCTTGATATTAAGGATCTCAAGAGAAATTTACCCCATGGTTCACAATTATGTATATAAAATATCAAAAAAATTAACAATGTTTTTTATCTACTATGGTTGACGCTCATCTAATTTAAATGAATATATGATCACATCAATGATAGAAAAATCACAGATTTATATATATAGACTAAAAATTAAAATAATTCATTATCTTTAGGGATCCACTATTTTACTATTTTTATAGTGGAAATCCCAGCTAATGAATATAATTACGACTCCTCGTTAATTTGTTTTGGTTGATACTGCATAACAACAATTAACTATTACCCTATGAATCATATGATGGATTAAAAATAATAAATAGAAAGAGACTCATATTTATAGGGTCCAGATAGACATTTAATATATAACACCCATATTAACAAGTACTAAAACATTATCTATCAGATTTTGACTCCACATAACATTCAAAAATAGACACCCACCGTTTGAAATCATTAGTAAACAATAAAATTTACCATAAATATACTCAACATTTCTATAGTGTACATAATTTTCAAAATCATATCTATACATACTCTAAGACTATCATTGTCTTTAAATACCAGATTGATTCCAATCTCACATGAAATCCCCATCACAATAAATTCTACTTTTTTATTATCCAAATTTTATACTTTAATTAATCTTTAGATTCAACCCAGTGATGCATAGTTTATATTAAATTATCAAAAACCATGAATTTGGGGGGATTTGTAATCCAAATATATCTAATTATATAAATACATTCATTTAAAATAAGACTATGTATATTGTAAGAATAATTAAATATATATTTACATGAAGTGGAACCCCATTAGAAACAATCGTTACTATCAAAACTCAAATAAAAATTATGTCCTTACATGAATAGATTTGATACATTCACATTTATCGCCAAAATTCATGTTATAATGTAAAACCATTATCTAGAAATTTTTAATAGATAATTATGTAATAATAAATACAATATGGACATTTTGTAAGTCCAAAATCAAATTTTAGTTATATTATTTCATATATTTAGATGTACTATTACTATAAAACAATAAATAATCATTAAAATTTCCATTACTGAACAAATTATTAATAACTTATAAAATAATTATTAAATATAACTTTTAAATTCCATTAAGCTATTGAAAAACCTCATTGAATTAATAAGAAATTCATTATTCCTTTCGAGTCCCACCATTGATGCCCAATCAATTTGATGACATATTATTGGTTATAATAACTGATATGTTTGAGGAACAAAACTCATTTATAATTGATGATTAAAATAAAAAATATCATCCCAATCATTTTCAATAAAGTATTCATGGTGAAACATTATCTTAAATAATGTATAATGTATTAATGTAATGAAACAAAAAATGAATAACAACTACATTAACAAAACAACAGATAAATACTAAAATGTATAAGACAAAATATATATTCTATAGTGTATTTATAGTTAGATATATTATCTTTGTCAAATATAAAATATACTAAATGATCCATGCATATTAGATTCAGTGGGGAATGTTGTAAGATAAATATTTTCCCTCTAATAATAATTAAATTGGACCAAATCCATAAATAGGAATATCATATGCAATTTAAAGTTTATTATTTTGATACGATAAATACATGTATTATTTTATTTTCAAATAACAATTCCACTCATCACCTTTTAGGGCTAACCTAATCACAAATCATGTAACCATTATCATTTCAATGATAATTCAAATGATAACGTCACATGTAATAAGTAAATATGTCTTATAAAACACAAAATATCATTTTTGATATCATAGGTTCCAGCATGAAGGATTTATTTTCCTTATATAAACATTTTATTTACCATATAATGTAAATATTACGTTCAATATAAAAAACATTAGATATAATTGATGATTATTTTTAATTATCATTAAAATTTATTAGAGAAGGAATAGGAATAAAGGGTCTCTTATTTGAAAAAATATAATATAAACATTTCATACAAATAGTAAATAATTAAATGAATCTCTATTAGGTTTATTCATTATATCTTACAGAAAAAAACTTATATCTCACCATTATCATAAAAAATAAAACTATTATTATCTAAGAGACATGTATAATTCTAGTACAATTTATTATATAACAAAATAAATTATAATTTATAAAAATTATTTTATACATTATTCACAAGTTCCTTAATGCAATATGAATTCTATAATCGATTTATCCACCCACAAATTCAATCAATATATTTATTGAGTAAAACAAATATATAAATTTATTTCATTTATGAATAAATGATATTTATTTCACATAAAAAATAAATAAATAATTTTTTTATTTATTTTTTATGTGACTAAAAAAATAGTACATATATTTATATTATATAAAAATAATAATAAAATTTATATCCAATATTTTTATCTTGAAAAATGTTTTGATTTAATTTAACATCAATGTAACATGAATATAAAATTTATAAAAATAATTCAAATATTTTATTTATTCAAAATATATTTAACTAATTGGAATATGATTCTGAATACATTAATTTTGGGACACTTTAATATGTTTTGTTTTTAAAAATGTATAATATTTATGGAATGTATTATATTTTGAAATATATCATGACCAATATAATGAATAGTTGAGTAATTTAAATAGATGCCTTTTACAAGTTATACTATGAAATATAATCCCATTTCAATTTATATCTCATCATTCTGGATGCTGATATGTGTCATTATCATTTGTAATCAATTTATATTTCCGTAAAATTCTTATAAATATTATCTACATGATACCTTGTTAAAAAAAGTATTGTTGACACTATTATCCAATTAAATGTTACTGAGATATCACCTCTTGAAAATAAAATGTTACATAATATATGTAGGATCATATATTATATTCATACCATTCAGGGTTCACCTGACACCTGATACTTATCCAAGGTTAGATAGATAATTTATTCTTTTCAATATCAATGTATATTAATAATTCTGGGAATTAATAATGAATTCCAGACAATGAACATGTTCCCATTCCTGTATATATAAACCTTAAATAAAATGTTAAAAATATCATTTTTATTTTATCAGATTATTCATTATGAACTCCATTCACTGATATAACCACGTGAAAAAATAATGATATGATTCCTTGGTTATTTTTAATCCCCAACAGTATATATAAAATTATAGTATTTTTTTACATTGATTATATATTTATATAATGGGCCATATATTCATAATTATTTTCATAGAATCACTATGATCTCATTAAATTTCGTCACAACTAAAATATATTGATGTGGAAAAGACTATTTTTAATATCACATAATGTTCAAAATTTATAAAATAAATATAAGACAATAAGAAATATAAAAAATAATGACACATTATTAATTGAGTATAACATCATGTTTCTATAATAAAAACTCTTATAATCACTTACATTTACTAGTTACAGATACTAACATTTCTCAACATTCCTTTTATGAAATCATTTCCAATATTCTTATATGGCATGGATTTAGTCAAACGGTCCACTTAATTTAACTTATGTAATGTAATCTTAACTATATATTCCGCTCCTTATCAATTTTTTTTCAAAATATAATATTTAAAATATTGATTTATTCAACTTATTTGTTGTCATTGAATTGTGTTAAATTTATATGATACGTGGAATTGAAAATATGTTTAACTTTTATATATCCATGATGATAATAGATCCATCATCACCATTTTTATCATTGATCAAATAAATTATTTTTTATAATAGTTATGTAACCATTGGTGAAATTTTTATTATCATCCTTGTAGACTAATAAGATATAGAATATTAATGTCTATTATATAAGGTTGATTATAAAAATATATAATTAAATATAGATTTTACATAGTAATAAAGAACATGGAATAAATAATTGATTTAATTATCATAGAATATTGGACACTTCTCATTATTTCCTAATCATCTTGTTTTTTAGGACAAATTTATTTAGATGGATATGTTTCGTATGATAATGGACCTAAACCTCATTAGGATTGTTTAATAGTTTATGACTATAATATCTGTTAAATATATTTACATTTATTATTCCCAACAATCAATGATTAAATATCTCTATAGATCTCCAACCCTAGAACATTGTATTTCAAACACATTACTTAATGGAAATACCATCAATTTAACTTGTCTAATATTAAAATAAGTCAAGTATTTCATTTCTAATTAGTAATATTTCATTTATATATATTTATGGGAAGATAATGAAACCCCAACTAAAAATTATTTTTATAAAAAAATTTATTTAATTTTTATTAAAAATAACTCCTCTATAATTCTAAAAAATGACAATATTAGGATCATTATGCTTTACATAATAAATAAATTGGCCTTCTATAGAATTATATATGTTTTAAATGCATTAAATTTTATAACCCTTTTGGTCATGTCATTTATAAAATTTTAAAATGTATTTTAATTAAGAATATAGTTTTGACCTAAATATTCTAAATTTCATAGACAATGGAAAATTATGATAGCATTTAATATAAAAAAGATGGATGCTAAATTGAAATTTTAAAAAAATATCAATTTTTTTTTAAAAAAAATAATTATTTATAAATAAAATCAATATATTAAATTTCTTATTTATTCATGAATTCCAATTTCTATAAAATTTGTTTCACTATAACTTTTAGATCATGAATTTTTCAAATATGATATTTGTAAATGAGACCCACTCTAAAAGTCAAATCATCCTCTGAATTAGAAAATTTAATGACATATATAGTTTCCTAATATGATTAGTGATTAATATATTCAAGAAATAAAATTTCACATTCCATATTGAAAATAATTACATATCTATCTATTTAAATTACATCCCAATTTTACCAAAATAAAAATTGGGGGTATGTGAATTTATTTGATTCCATATCGTGTATTCCATGTGCCTCAGATTCATAAATGTATATCTTCAACCCAATACATAATTGTTTTTTATTTTTTCCAATATCGAAATGTAAAAAAATTACTATAAATTTTCTATATTGTTGATTATATTGTTAATATCCTTCCTTCTTTAGGATATATTTTAAGGATTCACTACATATATTGTGATGGTATTTTAATTTTCTGTATTATTATTTACAATTACTTTGCATCTATTACATAAATATTTTATTTTTTTAGTTTTAATCTCACACTATTACCCAAAAAGTATCTTATTTCAAATATTGTTTAGTTGGCTATTTGTAGTTTGTACACTACTATTTATAATTCTTATTCTTAAATGAATTACAACATAATAAAATTACTCAAAATATATTATGTCATATATATGATATTATTTCCTCATGGTGGTCATATTTTCTTTGACATATTTAAAAATATATTATTCAATTTCATTTTACATTTTATAATTAATTAAATGAATCAGACTAGTAACTCGTCAAATAAGAAAGATAGTATCAAATACCGTCATTAATATATGAATAAAAGTAGATGAATCCTTACTAATTATTTCATTAAAAATAATTTTCCACTTATTATATGTATGGGATTTTCAAATTCATCTATATATTGAATTAATTATTTAAATGAGATTATCTATTATCAATAATCATGTTATATTTGTAAATATGACCTAATGAATTTTTTTTCTAATTTTATATATTTTGTATATTAATCTAAAAATTTAATATATTTAGAATATATAAAAACTTTTGATGTTCTATATTGATTAATATAGTTATGGAAATTTCCATTTCATCATCATTGCATTGAAGTTTAAATTCAAATTGGAATTATTGTTATAAGTAAAATAACATAAATAATATTATCCTCACTATGAATAAATTTTCATCTTCAAAGTTATTTATTATACCAACTAGCAATTGAATATATCATTTGTATCTTCGAGATTACATTCATACATTTTATTAAAAAATTTATATTTTCACTCATCATGATATTAGGATCATGGAGCATCATTTATGAAAGAACTAAAATAAATCTCACCATGTTTCTTGTGTTAAAATAAATTATATTTCATTAAAAAATTGATAAATAATAATAGTATTATATATTTGAATATTTCATTGAGAAGCATGAATCTCAAAGTATCCAAGAAAAAAATTTACACAATCGTCTTGTGTATTTGACATTTTTAGGGACTCACTCGCCTAATATTTATTTAATGAATAATTTGATGTATTTATATCATCCTATTCAATATACTTCAAAAATCATTTGTAGTAATGTCATTATTGATATTTTATATTTTTTTTTCTAATTATTCTATAGATCACATGACAACATTGATAGATTAATGACCTCGTCATATAATGTACCATCAACATGTTTCTAGTGGATATCATTCCCTACAGTAATAGCTTATTGAAGAGTTTAACCTAGTATATGAAATGAAACACAATGTGATTTTGACCAAGGACCATCATCATTGATAGTGTATATGATATAAAACAAAAAATATTTAAATAAAATGAAACACCCCCAATGAATTAAAACCTATTCTTTTAATATAAATTTTATCTCATTTATGTTTTTCCATTAATCCAACATTGAGTTTAAATGACATTGGCTTCTATATTATAGTATTATTTTTTAAATATGGCCAATATAATGTAGCTATTATGTTGATGGTTATTAATAGAACATAAAATTTATTAAATTTATATAATTTATATATTTAAAATTTAAATTAAATGGTATATACTTATTATAAATATAATAATTATAATTTGAATGAAAATAAAATCTTTTATAAAAAACACTATATTTTTTAATGGTGGTTTATTAATTTTATTCATAGATAATTTATAATTAGTACTTATAAATTTATTAATTTTTTAGGAATTGGAAGATCATTGGTATCACTATATATTTTAAAAAATTTCAATATGTGTCCTCTCCAATAGTTACATAAAGACACCTACTCTCCTCCCCTCAAAAAACATATAAAAACATTTATCTTATCCATTAACTACAAAAATGTATTCTAAAATCTATTCCCGACATTTAAGAGGGTGTATATATATTATTATTCCCCCTAATGATTTTTTATGTATAAACCTAAATATTATTTTCATGGAATGGTTAAAATAGTTAAACATGCATATTTGTTTCATTTCCACTTCCACGTCCTTAAAATCCTTTTAATAGATGCAATTTTAATAACACATATATAACATATATAATTTGATATAATAATTTTAATTATACAACCCATATCCATGTTTACATCCATCAAACTGGAAAAATAAATGTCGATTGTGTCTACATAATTATACTGCCTCGACAATCGAGGTAATTCTTTTTACATCACCTCCATTCAAGGAAGGATATAATGGTTCACATGAAATATTGATATATTATTTATGAAATTTTTATTCTTTTATAATTATTAAAAAAAATTTACTTTGGAATATATTTCATGTTTAAACGATAACCTCAACCATTTGTATGGTAGATTACCACCATGTGAAGCAATTCGATTCGTTTTTCTCCCTCTCATTAAAAGGATGGTAGTAAGATTAATACTTATTAATATATGTTATATTGATGATAAAATTGTATTTTTTAAATGAAATATTACATTTATGTTAATATATTTCAATCATTAGTATAAAATAATATTACTCATTTGAATGTATAGTGTACCATGTCCTTATAGCGATGTGAAATGTTCATCATTTAATTTTTTGAATGGTGGTTATACGTATGTTTTTTATAACATCATAATATAAATGAATTAATAATTATTATATAATGGTTAATTATAATTTATTTAATTTCCATTCCATCCATTGATAAAAAGGTAGTCAATATTAATGCATACATACGGCTTATCATATCCATGGACTATGTAATCTATTTTATATATATAAAACTTATATATTACTATAATTATATATCTAATGAATATATAATAAATTTGAATCATATTTAATATTATAGAGATGATATAACCATGATAAATGTAGAAGGAAAAAACTTTCTGAACCAACACAAACTTGAAAATGATGTAATTACCACCAAAACAATGATTATAAAAATGATTTATTAATAAAGGGATGATAAAAGAATATAGGAAAATACTATATTTAATCTAATATTAAATTATTTTTATTTTGTTGATTTATAATAATGATCTACTTATTTTAAAGGAGTTTTGGATACTTACAAATGATGTTGAACCTATGGAAAGGGATTATCATCCCACATTTACATATGTGAGGCATATTCTTTATTCACAACTTATTCATTTTTGTGTTGTATATACTATCCCATATAAAATTTTGGGTCATGAATTTATTTATATTCATGGAATATTAATTTTAATGAAATTTTATTTATTTCATAGTTTTTATAATTTAAATTTTACCAACATAGTATTAGTAGGATTCAAAATCCAACCATTATTTGAAATTTTTTCTTGTTTTAGGCTCCCATGGTGGTATTATTTTACATTTTTTTCGTAAAATCAATAAAAATCGTTATCCAATTATTATTCATAAAATTTTAATATGAAATTACTATTTTTAAACTATTTTGTAATAAAAATTATTTTTAAAATGTTTTAATTAAAAAATACATTATTTATATTTTTGAAAGAATGTGTTTTTTCTTCCAAATATTTTTTTTATAGATATCATTTAAAAAATGTATTAAAAATCCTCCCATTTATATTATGAGGATATTTTTACAATTTTTTAATTTGTATGTTATTTTTTGAAATTAATTTTCATTTTATATTCCATATAATTCATGATTTCATTTTACCAATAATTGGAACGATATTTTTTTTCTTATGTGGCCTAAATGACCAAAAATTACCACCATCATAACAATGATATTTTATTTATTTTATTAGATTAATAGTGGTACATTTAATTAATATTATATTCATTTTATTTTAAGAACATCTTATTTTTTATGTTTGTTTTAAAATTACATTAATTATTTTTCTAATAAATGTTTTAATAAATATTTCATGGTGTATCTATTCATCAGTGACATCAACCATTTATTTTTCTTTGGATCGACTGAGGATATATTTTATTGAAATCAAACACATTATTACATTGGATGATTTATGATCAATTTGACTAATAATATAAATTTCCCTTACCATTCAACATATAACTATGATTTTTTTCATATGTATTAACCTTTCATATGATAGTTTAAAAACATAATTGTGCATGTTAATTATGTTTAAATCAGTAAATATAAGGAATGTTTTATAAACATCTGTTGATTAGTGTGGATAGTTATATATATAATCTCGATGCATCACATGGTATGTCTTAGGTGTCCAAAATTATGAATTCGATCATTATGGGATCTATTATTGACGTCCAAGATTTTATTCAATTATACATAAAATCCATATATATATTTAAAACACATTATATTATATGTAGGATTTTATTTTACCATTTTCTATTCATACCATATTATGACTATGATATTATATAAATGGAATGTGTTTTGGCTATTTTATATGACACATTTATTATTTTAATTAATTATTGATAGCATACATTATATGATTACCCATACAATGAATATAAATCTCGTATTTATTATGTTTTATAATCCCCATGATTCCATGAATGTTTTTTGGGAATGATAAGAAGGGATATTCCATGAGGAAAATGGTGTTACAAATGAAATATTATTTTTGTAGGTATTAACTTTATTTGAAATACAATTATTTCTCAAAAAAATTAAACTCATTGGATATCCAGGAGGTGATTAAATATATCAAATCACAATGTAGTAATATTCAAATAATCTATGTGTTACTATAGTCGGGTTCATTTCATAACTCGTTTATTGTGATATCCTAGAAAACAAATCTAGAATAAGAATCCACAAATTTTGATTTTAGTTCTGAAATTAGTTTTTACATATCAAAATTCATAGATAAAATTTCATTATACATTTTGTTCAGATACATTTTATTTATACATAATATATTAGTTAATTTCATATAAAAAATTGATTTTAATTCCTTTATAAAGAAGTTAATTTTTTAAAATATAAATCATTATCATGGATATAATAAGGACAATAAATTTTTGTATTAATGAATAAAGAATAATTTTACAATTCTGTTTCATTTTTTCCTATGATTAAGATGATATTTTATAACTAAAGTGCACAAAATCACATTGGGTTGATTTTTTAGATTTTTGTTATCTCTAATTTTATTATTATACCATTTTGACCTACATTTCATATTTTTTAATTCTGTTTTAATTAAGGAAAATGATTAATGATATTCCCAATGATTTATTACTCATAAAATATGGAATAATTTTAGTTTCGCTAAGATTTTTTGTATTTATAAACAAAATTTTCAAATCTTGTATCTTTATAGTAAAAATATATGAAATTCAATGAAAACTAAGGAATATCACCGTTTGAATCAGTGAAGATTAATTACTATACAATACATTGGTCTGGAAATGATTTTTTATTTTCTTATATTTTCATTTATTTTAATAAAAATCCTCAAGGTTGTATTTTAATTTTTGATCCAATTTTTATCTTTAACATCTTATTATACATATGCCTTGAAATTTAGAAATATTCTAATTATATCATTTATTTTTAGATCCCATAGTGGTAATGATTTTCTGATGGTTGTACAAATTCTAATCCATTATGAATGTAAATCCTTCAAAATTTTCAATTATTTATATGATTTTTTAATTAAAGATAAAAAAAACAATAGAATAATTTACAATTTAATTATTTCTACCATTAATATGAGTTATTCCATCATGTTATATTATTGTTAATTTATTAAATATATGCTTATGTATTTTTTCCATATCTTCATGAAATTGTTATTTTTTTAATATTTCATAGTTATATATCCCCACCCCTAATTGTTACATTGTATTGTGAATCTTGGATGAATATACCTTGAAAAAAATAATAAATTTTATAATTCATAAATTTATTATTCATATATTAATCTTATTATTTTGTAGTATATCAGAAATTGAATTCGTATGTATGATATAATATTCATTTTATGAACTTTTAGGTACACATTTAATATAAAATTCATTAGATATAAAAAAATACCAGCCTTTAAAAATTCCATAGACCACTACATTGAAATTGGGTCATCACCAAATAAACATTACCTAATAAACGATTAATATTTTCTAAGGTTTATATATTAATATTTGTGCTTAATTGGATATATTATACAACTCTAATCCACATTATCATATGAAAATTACTATCCCATTTGAGTTACAAAATAGGATCAAGATTTTGGTTGGTGAAATGTGTAAAAAATTTGTTACCCAAAAGAATAATTTTTTTTTTCCAATTAGTATTATCATTCCTCATTATTATTAATATAATATAAAATTGAAATAATTAAAAACCATCTAGCATAAAATATGAGATATATATTCATTTTGTAAGAAAAAATTTTCCCTATTCCAAAATTAGAATTCCAAAATATGGTTCTGTGATTTATCTAATAGGTTCCTTTTCAAAATTAATATATAACATTATTAATTAAACTATAACATGATATAGTGATTGTAATAAAAATGACTTTTGAAATCCCATTAAATGACTTGTAAATTCCTTATAAAAAATCAGAGTGAAATAATTCCTCACTAATGTTATGAAATAAATGTTATAGATATGAAATCTAGTTTGATGGAATGTTTCATGAAGTAACTAATAGTTGATGAAAAATACTTCCATGAAATAAATAATTCATAAATTAATGGATATAAAACAACTATTTGACTATAGTAAATATATTATTAGATACAAAACATATTTATTATTTTTTAATAACAAAAGAATTATTCATTATGAAGACAGACTATAAACAAAAGATTAATATATATAGAGATAACACATTATTGATTATATTCTCATGTATATATCTCCCTCCGAGAAAAATTCAATATATATTCTATATTTTTATTTATTAAAGGATTGTTATTTGAATTCTATTTTTTCACCTACCTTTTTATCAGATATCTATTAATGAATAAATATCATATATTGATAAAACATGTATTTTTTGAGATATTATAATTTTCTTTTAAAGGAATTGGTATGTCTTATACAATTTTATTATAAATTGTTCATATAAATTTCTTCTTAATGTAGTAATTTCAAAAGATCTTAATATAAATGATAATAATTTAGATCACCATTTTCAATAACAATTAAATATATGACTATTTTAGAAGATCATATTTTAAAATTATTAAACATTTATAAACAATATCATAATGAATTAACTAAATGCTTGGTTGTTCTTGGGATTATAATGAAATTCACATCAGGTGTCTTTAGTGATATAGATCATATCATTGAAAATAAATATATTTAGTTTTACTTTTTATTATATGTTCCACTATTGTATTTAGCATTGGTGTGAATCTTATTTTGGAAGGATTATCATTTTAAAAATATATATGTGTTTTCTTACAATAATATAATTACTTATATATATCATATGTTTAAATTAAATCTTATGTAATTCTATTTACATATTGGATTTTAATTTCAATGGTGTTGGTTCCCTTAAATATTTGCATACATTATATTTTCCTGTAACATTCCTCATCTCCTCATTATCTTGTGTCGAGAAAAAAATGATATTATATATAAGAAACTTGTTCTAGATGCTAAAGGCTATAACTAAATGCTGATAAAATTTAATACATGTGGGTGACTATTTTCCCTTTTAGAATAAAGCAACAACTAAAATATTCCATAACCAAATAAATACTATATTATGAATGACACAATGAAAGAAAACTCAATCCTCTCATTTATATCATTGAAAATAGATACAAGTGAGGGAGTGGAAGTCTAAAATATTAATGTACTCATAGAATGACTAGACAACCATCAATACCCCAAGAAAATTATTACTCCATGTCTCGATCCTGATCCATTCTCCAAATCCAACAAACACCCCATATACCATGAATTACTACTATTGATGTGTGATACATTACCCATTCCCTTATCTCAGTAAACAAAATATTTCAAAGCATTAAGGTTAAAAATAAGGGGTTGGTAATGAAACATAGTATATTTTCACCCAATTAATTTACTTCTTATGGAAATTTGATATACATGTTAGCACAATTTATAATATAGTATATATAAAAATATACATAACATTTAATGTCATAATATAATAAAATGACATAGTAATATAGTTTTCACAAAACTATATCAATTTGTAATAATATAATTCAAACTATTTCATAAAATCAATTAAGAAATTCTATTCTTTCTTACCATTCATCATTGCTTATCTAGACATCAAATCATTCATGAAATCATGGAAGAGAAGGAAATCACATACTCTTATCCATCATTATTATCATAGGGGACACTACTTAACCTTATCAATCCAAAATGAGATTTATTGGGGGATACATAAACATTTTTCCACCACCATTTCCAAAACAAAAGTTTTATACATTTTAATTAAGATTTTATATTACTGAATGCCTTTCACCAAAACAATTCAAAACAACCATTCAATTAATTTCATTAAGTCCAACTCATTTGTTTAGTTTTTTTTATAAATCAATTTTCCAAAATTTTAAAAAATCCACATTTGAAAATAAATATTTAATAGCCATGATCAAAAGTTATATACACATAATCAAAAAAATTCCATGTTTCAAGAAACTGTCAATCAATTTGGTGGTCTGAAATAATAACACAGAAACATGACAAAAAATTTCATACAAAATAATCTTTTTTGAAATCATTCTTTCATTTTTTAAATATTGTAGTTGAAATTGAATCTTACAACCACTTGTTTTATGATGAAAACGAAGAATGACATGAAGAATCCCTATAAAACTGACTAAATATCCACGAACCCTCCATAGATATCACCCTCTATCAATTAAAAAAATCTCAACATATTTGGAATGAACTGTCTTAGATTAATTCACATCATACATAGATATATGTAAATAAGAGAGGGAGAGAATGAGATCTCAAAAAACACCAATAATGACCAAGAAATAAGGCTTACGGTAATTATCGGACTTCAAGTCACCATGATAAGCCTCCGTATTTCCTCTAAATCAATGTGAGAAGCATACATGAACATTTTGAAGAGATAATATTGTTTTTGGGATGAATAAGAGGAAAAATGACGGAGATAGTGGAAAAATGTGAGATCCCCAATGTTAGGATCTAACTTTTAACCCATAAATGGTTACTCGTATAGTTATGGAAATCATGTGATAACCTTGCACAAGATACTATCTCAAGGTTTGAACCTCCTACCGTTGTCTCACATGGTTTCCAAACCGTGTTCTATCCATGAGAAATCTAACTATCCATTAATGAATGGTTTCTCAAAGGGTTACAAATAGTTTTGAAAAACTATGTGCATCCTTTGCACCTTCCTTTTACCCTTATATTATATATTCAAGACATCCTGTAGGCGATTCAAGGATGTCAAAAACTATTCCCAAACTGTAAATGTGAATAAAATCCCCCCAAATCCTCAAAAATTTCTTGAATCACTCCCAAACAACACCCATTTACTTTATATACACAAAAATCATAAAGGAAGGTTTACATATAGGAAACCATGGGTGATATAATCTCCCCACCAATGTCCTTTCTTTCCCTAGAATGTAGAAAACCATTAAATATCTAAATTAGTTCTAGACATTAATCTTTTATTTCCTTCTCAACTTTCCATTTCTCTTCCTGAATCAGACCATGTTTTCAAAAAAACCCATTCTAGACATACACTTTTTCCACACAAGAATATACCATTCCTATCCAAAATGGGAACTATGATATGTACCAATAAATAATTTATCTATATATTTACACGATCCCATGAAATGAAATAGTAAGGATCAGGATGATACTTTATCAATTGAGATACATGGAATACATTATGCAGCACACTGATCATGTGTAGAAATTGAATCTGATAAGGCATCAATTCAGCTTCTCAGAACGGCATCTGTACCGAGGATATAACATTACATGCACTCCGAAATATCAATGTCCAAACCCTAAATAATTCTTTAAGAAACAATAACCACTCATCGTGAAATAAAATAAACATAGATGATGATATGCATAATATCTCTGATGACATTGAGTCGTCTACTTCTATTTCCTGATGAACTGAATCATCTCTATTGTCCTTTTTAAAAGGGTCAACCTAGCTAGTGATGTATCTCATTTTTTCACCCAAAAAGCTATAAAAAGAAAAGGACACACATAAAATTGTTCAAACGAAATCATTTTTATCGTGTTATGATAATTGGTTTTATAAGAGAACAATACATACAATATATGATCTTCACAAGACCTAATTAAATGTTTTTCATAATCCCGAATCATGTTATCAAAATATTATATCATCCTATCAGACTGACCATCCATCTACAGATGATATGCCAAATAATTTTCAACTAAGTCCCAAGGTCTATCCAAATGGATCTCTTGATACCAGATTTAAACCTCACACCATAGTCTTATATGATTGAAGCTAGTATTCCATGCATCTTTACAACATCTCAAATGTATATTTTTCATCAATACTCAACCATTTGAATTTCATGAATAGGGATGAAGTTAGACGACTATTTAATCTGATCCACTATCAACCATATGATATTGTGTTTCCAAAATATTTATTTTAGCCATGATAGAAAATCCATTCCCATATACTCTGATTTCAACAATAGAATGGGTAAATACTACAACATACTTTCCAGTTAAATTTTTTTACCTTTAATTGATGAAATTTTAAGTATATTGAAACCAACTAATCCACATTCCTTTCCACATAGACCCATCAAAACAATGCTTTCAATGATGTATACATTTTCTATTTTCATGAACGAACAACCCATGTGGAATGGTTCTAATCATGAAGAAGATGTTCCTAATATTATATAGGATGGATCCTCCAATTTATAAACCAGAACACCGAACCTTCATACTGCTTTCCTCCGTCAAAATTCTCCCCACCATTGAGTTTTGATCTCATCGTAACTCATTCCAAATCATATATTTATATCTCTTCAACAATATTTAACAAATTATGATCAACCAAAACTAGGATAAAAACTATAAAATAACCTTGTTATTCTCCTTCCATGTGCAGGTTGGCTAGGACCGACATCAACTGCCACACATTGGAAGTTACTTTTTCAAACAAAGCATATGTAATTCAGCAGAATACACATTCTACCATTTTTTATTTTTACAATGTATACCTCATTTTCTTTCCACGGGAATGGAAGATTTTTCATTATCAAATCTGTCATTGGATAATTTAGTCATTAATAATAACAAATTATAAATCAGTAATAATCAAGTAGAAAAATAAAACATCATATCTCAAAGACAATATTTGGTGGTTTCCAAAAGATTACTGCCTCCAAATTATTTAAAACCACATCATTAACCATTTCAAAAATTACATCACCAAGAAAGTGTATCACTTGTATCCAAAAAGTTCACTTTTTTAATTTGGACTACAAATGATTATCCCTCAATATTCCCCACACATTCTGTATGTGTTGTCATTGATCAAGAATTCTCCCTAACACACAAATATTTCATCCATAAACACCACAGAAAAAGAATCAAGACACCTCTAAAATATATAATTCATCAATGAAATAAATATATTAGGTGTATTCCTATGACCAAGTAACATTACCACATACACATAATGCTCGTATCTTTTTCAGAATTATGTCTTTTGAATATCTATTTATGAACTCACAATTAGTGATACCCTAATCGTAAATCAATTTTATAGTAACATTAAACTTATCTAGATTGATTTAACATTTAATAAATTCATGAAAGTGGATATATATTATTTATCATAACTTTTTTAAGCTTATCATAATCCCCACATTGAAAGAGATTTCAATTTTCATTTTTTTCACAAAACAAAACCTATACTTCCAATGTATTCATGCTCAACTAGATGATTTACATACTTTCAAAATCATCCAACTGCAATTTCAATTCCCATAATTTAGTTGGTTCCATCCTATTATACTGAAGCGAAGTAGAACAAGTCCACAGAATGAGGTTAATCATAAAATTCACTTCTCTTATCAGTGGTAACCCTAAAAATTTCTCATGAATACTTCTAGAAATTGATCGAACATTAGAGGAAAAACGATACTCATAGTCTCTTCTATCAATGAAAATATAAACAATAACAACTTGTATAAGATCATTAAAACCACTGGAGTAAACTAGATTGTCGCACTATCCTTTACACCCCAGTATCTTCAAAATTGATGCTCAGTTCCATCTTCAATTGTGAAATTAACCCTTCTGGTATAAGAGTACATATGATCCATGAATGTTGTTAACCAGTCCCGACCATGAATTATATCAAAGATGTCCATATGTTGGAGAGAGAAATATCATATTATCATTCCTCTATTAACATTTATATAATGTTCTATACACACAAAATCTCAACATTCTTTTTGAACTCGAGGATTATGATATATTATCATAGAAACAATCATGTCAAATTTAAACACAATACATCCACAACATAAAAAGATCTCAAAAAATTGGAATCATCCATTTCAAAAAAAGTTTTCATAAGTTTATAATTAAAAATAATAGTAACTCTCACCATATATGGTCTTGCATAATCATCCACAATCACCTGATCACCTCCATACAATTTCCTTGTTCCTATATTTTCTTCATTGTTTCCCCTTTGAGAATACAATACCTAAGAATTCATGGTATTCCTAGAATCACTATGGAACACTGCCTTCCACTTATGAGATTTATTATGGTTCCCTTATCCAGTAAATGAATATAATTCTTGTGACACATGATTAGTTTCATGAGAACTTGACCTCGGATGAATGCGAAAATAGAACAAAACATGCCCCTTATTATTGAAATTTTTGAATGCTCTCAGTGGTGTGGTACAATTACATTTAATACGACTCAGTGAACAACAATAAAAACATGTAATCATTATCGTGATTCTTGGATGAACATTACATAGAAATGTGGTATGATTATCTTGTGTTCCACTTCCTTAAGAATATAAGTCCCTCTTCCTCTTTCTCCCAGTGATAGAGTTATCAAATCTTATCCCGAAGACAATTATAATTCGTCCACATGGACTTTTTGTAGTGACATATATCCAAAAATGAGTATATATTTGCAGTCCTAACATAGTGGTTACAAAAAATTATGCGATGATTTCAACCAACTATTGGTTCACATGTGGATCAAGGGAAACCACCTCCTCAATTAACACTTATGAGTAGTTACAGTGCCACCCATATGGTCCCATTTTCAAGAAACAAAAAAATTTACATAACAATAACATTCCAATAATTGAAGGCTTAAAATTTAAATTTGTATCACATCATCTATCAAAAAATTTCATTCCAAAGTTAATATTTTCACATTTAAAAATTTCTGAAAAATATCTGAGGCTGTTTGAACACTATCCATTTTAAAAATACTATAACTGTACACTTTTTCCAAATATCACCTGTGAAGACAACATAACATTTTTAAAAAACAAACATGTTTCACCAATACATATATCATTACTCAAAATGAACATTGTACTCCAAGTGGGAATTCATTTTTCTAATTCATGTCTACATCATCTCATTATCCAATCCCGTGAAAATGAGATTAAAAATCCTATAACTATCTCCAAAACACTTTTGTTCTCAAATCCCTAGTAACATCATGTTTGTTATAAAATGTTTAGATAGATAATTTTCTTTTCTAAATTTCATGTTCCTACAATTCAACTCTTTACTAAAACCCCAAATCATATTATATACAAGAATAGATTCAATTCCAAGTCTCACAACCAGTATAATGTCAAAGGCCATCCAATAAAAAGACCACTTCCTCCAAAAAGGAAGGACCAATATGATACCACATGAAACATTCCTAATATCTTCTTTGGCATGAGTCGAGGAGGAAACACTACATAACATTAAGATACATTCCCATGATTCCAAAGGTAGGAAATAAATCTAGATGGGATTCAATACATGTGAAGAATGATTTTACCTTTTTGAATAAAATAACAACCCTAAAATTCCATAACCAAAAAAGTTCTATATGATGCAAGAAATAATAAAATACAACTAAACCATATCATTTATATCATCCAGAATAAAACCAAGTTCAATATGGGAAGTCAACAATATAAAAGTATAAAAAAAAAGATTAAAAAATCAACTAGATTCAATAATGACTATGTATCCAAATATACATTATTCTCAAGGATCAAAATCCAAAAAATATATCATATATCACGACGTAATGATAATGATGAGTGAATCATTACCTCTTATCATGTCTTGGTAATCAACTTCTGGAAAAGTTTAAATTTTATAAAGAAGGGGCGAGTAATCAAAATTCCGTAGATTTTCATTAATGAATTCTCTATTCATGCCACTTGGGTATAACAAGTTATCCAAATATATATAAAAATTTATATAAAATAATTTATGTGAAAATTTATATTAGGATATAATAAAATTCCTTTTTAAAATATATTTAAAATATATATATAAACATTTCCTTGGAAATAAACCAATAAATTTTCTAAAATAATATTACAAATTCTCTTATTTTTTGACCATTCCACGTCATTTTCCATACATTCAAGTATTCATGAATTCTATAAGAAATGGAAAGCCCTGACCCTTATTAATCCCATTAATTGTGGGGGTGACTTCAAAACCTTATCCTACCAATTGAGATTTGAAAGCGGAGTTCCCTGACCCCTATCCATTTTATTAATTATTGGAGGAATCCTTACCCTTATATTTCCTGAATTCATGTAAACACACCTCACCATTATGCCAATCCAATGATAACCATCCATTTCATCCATTTAAATTAAATAGTTATTTTATTGAAAACCCTCCATCAAACCAATTAATATTAATTTTTTCCAATTATTTTCAATAAACCCACCATTTATATTGAATAAATTTTGATTAATCTATTTACCATAATTCTAGGAAATATACATTTTAAAACCAAGAACCAAAGAAAATTATAATAAACACTCAATTTATAGGTTTCAATAACCCCTCACCAAGGAGGGTTTTAAACAAAAATTAAATAAAATTCACATAAAATAATTGATTTCCAAAAAAACATAAAACTCTAAATATACGAGTCAAGAGTGAATAAACCTTCCTCCAGTTTTACGAAAAAAATGTAGAATGGTAGGAATACCTTCAACAAGTCTAGAAAAATCTCAACCAACCCTCCCTACATCTCTTCCACTATCATTAACCTGAACAAATATAAAACTCTTTTGAATCAACTATGTTAGAAATATCAATAGATTACATAGGTATAAGAAAAAATGAGAAATATATATTAGAATCTATGAAAACCCACCAAGAATGACCATTAAATAATGCTTTCTACAAGAATATGACTAAAAATCAAAAACAAAATACCTTTGATTCCATACCGGTAGATGGGAGAGACTTATTAGACCATTCAGAATATATTATATTTATTTTGGGCCATATAGATGGGGAAAAAGAGAGATATGGGATAAAATACATGAGATTCCAAATTCTAGGATTTAACTTTTATCCCATGCATGGTTAGTTGCATGATTATAAAAACTGTGCACTAACTGTACACATGATACAACCTCCAGGTTTGAAATTCAAACAGTTATCTCCCATGGATCCAAAAATATGTTCCATCTATGACAAAAGATATTTTCTAAGAAATCACTTTTTCTCATAGGCTTACGAAGATTTAGAAAAACATTGTATAGCATGTATGCCTTCACATTTCCCCATGGCTCACTGGTCATAGATTTCATGTAGTTGTTTCATGGTTTCCACAATTTTTTCACAAGTTATGAACCATTTTTAAATCCCCAAAACACTCAAAAAATTCACCATACACTCCTAAACATCACCCATATAATTTAGACACCTACAATGAAAAAATAATGGATTATTTATGTGACACTTGTCATGATACACTTCCTATTAATAAGGGAGATTTATCTTTTGTATTTTTTATTTGATATGTTTAAATTTTATCCTTATAATAGGTTTATGTATCCATCAATATAAATGATATTCACATGATAATATGTTGAATCCAAAAAATTGGAAAAATGTCACATATCATTAAAATAATATATCTTTATATTTTTGGTATAACATTAAAATAAGAATAATATAGTTTTAACATACCAAAAAATAATTCATCATCTATCAACCAATGATTTTTTTATAATAAAATTTTACTGTAAAATATTACATGATTGATCAAAAATAATTTGTCCAATTAAATTTATCTTGTAATGTGCAGAGAAATTATTAATCAAATCTATTTTGATTGTTGGGGTATTTAAAAGTATGGAAACATCACATGAAATTACTTATTTTAATGTATTGGAAGCAATCAAGTCTTAGTCCTATAATTAATTATTATACATAATCTATGATATCAAAAATAATTATTTAACATTAGATGTTATGTGCCTAGTAAATTTAACAATAAACTATCTATCTAGAAAATGGAACTATATATTAATATTGATCTTTTATTGTTGTGAATATTATCAAAAATACACATTAACATATTATCATTATTTATAATTTTTTTGATCGCTATATATTAATGCACATGTTTTTATTGAACCATTATCAATGATCTATTGTTGTTTCTTCCTTAAATCATAATATTCAAAAGTTTTTATTCTATAAGGATTAATATATATATGTATAGTATTAGGATCCATTTAATCAAAAAAACTAATCTATTTTTTCATAATTAATGGTAAAATTTTCAAGAAATACAACATAATATATAATAATTATATCTTTAATATTTCATTTCTTCACAACGCTTTTATATAAACAACATTAATAATTGGATATTATATCCTTTATTAGGTATAATGTTTCCATATCCTTATCCATACATGTATTGATATAAGATCCTTTGATTTTTTTGAATTTTATATGATAATTCCATATCCATGTAATTATTAATATCTCATAGTAAATACAACCAATCCATTATAAATATCCCAATAAAATGTTTTATAATAACTATAACTATAGTTTAATGAAGTATACTCTTCTACTGATAAATTTAGTAATAATAATATACATGTGGGACAAAAATTATAATCCTTCTTGTTTTGACTGATAACTAAACCTGTAAAAAATGATGTTTGAAGCTATAGTTTTAAGGAATTTGAACTACTATCTTTTCTTTTAAAAAAATTTCAAATGAAGTATACATTAGATAAATCCTTTTTAATATTATTTGGATTTATTAATTGATATCTCTCTTCACCTATAAAATATTATTATTCAATTATATTTTTTAAAATGCAAATTCAAACATTGAATGTCAAATGAATAATACTGAAAATTGAATAGTGGTTACATTCAATATTGAAGTGTTTACTACTAGTAAAAAAATTACATTACTTGGTATTTATATTCATACAATTCAGATACCCTCAAATGTATATCAATGTATTCTAATTGTGTAACACCCTGAGTTTTTGTGATTTTTTTTTTCAAATAATTGTATTATTTTTTATATTTCATATCACAAAAAAGTCAAAAAATTTATATTACATAGACCATGTTGCGTATCTAGAATTACACACAATAATGATTTTAAATGCAACATGACATACAGTAAAAATATTATTATTTTATATGATATATATCATCTAAAAGGATAAATGAATTTTATGAATAATATTAATTAAAAATTGAAAATATATGTTTTCAAAATTTATATATAACTAATTATAAATGGACAAATAAATTATGAATTAAAATAAAAACAATTTGAAAATAATGGAAATATTTTCCTAAATATTATTTTATGGATATTTTTTAGAATAATAAAATAGAAAATCAGTATGACTGAATGAATTTAATGAAATGAATATATTGCATATAAAATCAATTTTTTGAAATTCATTAAATTTTTTTTCAAGAAAAAGTTAATAATAAATATATTTTTATTAATAAAACTATTTTTAAGTATGTTTGAAAACTTTTTCATGCATATTTTAAATATAATTATTTAATTTTTTAGAATTTTTTTTGGAATAAGTAATATTTTTCTAAATAATAATTAAATAATTAATATTTGGTTAATTTTATGAATTTTTTTAGAAGATAGGTTTTCTAAGAAACAATGAATGGTATTAGATTATTTTATTAATTCTCATTTATTTTAAATATTTTCTAAATATATAAAAAATTTCAAGATAAGAATAAAATAGAAAAATTGTTCAATTAAATATTTATTAATAAAATTTATTGGGTTAATTTTCTTGTTAAATTTTTATATAATATCATTAAATCATTTTACCATTTTCAATAAGAACACCATATTTTTAATCCCCTCTGTGGGATTAAATATAAATTTAAATTTTACACTTTAATCTGTTGAATTTTAAAGAATGGATTTAATATTTTTAATCATAGTAATTTTTATTGTCTAATAATACCAATTTATTTTTTACCACAATGAAAATTTAAAACAATAAAAAAAATATTCACCCTGGTTAAGGTAAATATTGGTTTATCAGGGTGTTATACTAAAATGATAAAAGTTAAAAATAACCTTAAAAATTATTGAGAACCAATAACAGGACATAGTATTACATTATATCTAATTCTAATATAAAATTTTTTCATGCCATGTGGAATTTGAAATAATTTACTACACATTTTTATTTTCAAAAAATATATATGTGCCACTCACATCACTTATAAAAGGCCCCCACATCATCTCCCCATAACTACTCCAAAACCCAATGTACTAGCCATTACATATCAAAATCACATAATTGTTTCTCCAGTACTGTCCTAGAATCCTTATTGTTTTCATAAATCAATCCTGATGTTTTTTGTTGAAGATAAAAATTAGTTTTTTGAATACTAGGTAATATATATTTTCGTGTGTTTTATTTAATTTATTACTCAACATTATTATATTATTATTAATATATTGTGATATAATATTATAATTATTTGAAACTTAATAATATGTTTATTGGTTAATTTAATTACATATATTTTCCTTCTCTTCATCAAATGGGTTATGAAATCATCATTTGCGTGTGCAGCAAATTAAATTCATGCCAATTTATGTTATTAATTTATCATCCCCTCTACTCATATATGAATAAAATGTTTGATTTAATAATTATAATTGTTATTTATTATTTAATCATAACTTTTTTAATTTTAATGCCACATATACCATATTTTCTTCTAACATGAAGTAAAATAATTACATCACCTGTATGTTTGTTGAAATACAACATCACAAACATATGTGATGTATTTTTCATTTATATTTTACATATATAAATTTATGGATATATTAAATGAATATATATGATAAATTTAATATAATTGTACTTCTATAATTATTATATCACATATAACTTCTTACTTCTAATTCCTTGTGTTATATGTTAGATATTTCATTTGTACTATGAACTACCATCTTAGGACGTGATGTGATTTGTTCACCATATTCTCTTTTTATAAATGTTAATAATATAAATATTAATCAATAAAACTAATATATATATATAAAAATTATATTTCATTATGTTTTAATATTTAACAATCTTTATTTGAAATTGTATAGATACTGTAAAACACGTTCATGTGTACGTATGACCTACCGTCACCATGAACATGATATTTTATTTCATATCACTGAATTTTATATATTTATCTTAATACATATATACTTAATATATTTTATATATTATCTATTGGTAATATTATGGGTATTAATACCCATTATCATTTTAACATGTAATTATTGATAATCGTTGAATAATAGGTTATATGAAATTAAAATATAGTATGATATATATTAATATGTTTCATTAATAAGTGTATAATTAAATTAATTTTTTTATTTATGAGGTTTTATCATTCATTAATGATGTCAATACATAAGGTACGTGATTTCATCTATCATTTTTATTTATTAGAGAATATGCAAATTCACTACCCTATTACTTCATCTGTATTATATGATTCCCAATTTTCATGTCGAATAATAAATATATTTATTTTACATATTAACAAAAAATAATTTGGATTGATTATTTATTGGAGCTTATGATCCATAATATTATTAAATATTTAAGGAATTTTCATCTATAGTTTTTACTTCTCCAAGACACATTCTTTGTTCGTCATCTATTTATTACATGTGATTTCTACCCAACCAATGAATTTATATTATTATAATTCACTTGAAAATTTTGAAATTTTAAATATCATTTATTTTATTTCTCATTAATTGTGTTTAAGAATCAAATATTATGAATGTTGTATGATATTTTTGTTTCAATATTCCTCATTTAATATTTACATTATATTATCCTCTATCTACATGAATGAGGTATAAATTCATCATATTTGACATGTAATATCCTGAATTTATCTATTCCTGTTGTATTTTATGTTTCATTTAATGGTAACATTAATGTGATTACTTTTTAAATTTACAATCATGAAAAATTTTTAATATTACAATCACATCAATTATCTGGGTTGCTCTTGATGATGCTGTAATTCATGAACTATTATGATCTATCTCATAAGAGACTCTTATATTTTCTTATCATTTTTTTATGTCACCAGACAACATGTTTCCCATTATTATCATATATTTATCTACTCCTGATTTCAATGTAACATTTGGATGAAAAAAATCATTATTTATAACTTTGATTGAAAACATATTTGTCATCATAAGTCTTGATATCCAAAAATGATTTATTTTTTAAAAAATTCATCAAATTATTAAATTTTTTAATTTTTAACCATGAATGACTATTAAAACATGAATTTTAATGATTATAATATCATTGTTCCAAAAATGATCATTTGGATTTTACAGAATAATTGAATGGAATATTTTATTAGACCTGTATGGAATGAAGAGAATTTCTCATAACCAGGACAATTTTTGAAATATAATCTCAATATAAATGTCTTCATGGCTATATTTAATGAATAGGGTTCTCAAAAAATTTTATGTTTCATACTTTTTTCTTCACTAAGGAATGCATATATTAATTTTTAAAGGATTGAAATAATATTTAATGAATTATTTATAACATTGTAAAGTTAAATTCAAATAAAATGATTCTCAAAACATATTAAAAAATTTATTTTTTAATATAAAATTTATATAGTTATGTTATTTTCACTATAATTGTTTTAAATTGAATTTCAATATCATATTCTAACAATGATGACATATGTTGGCATTACTTATTCTTTATGTTGTATATAAAATAAGGTTACAATTTTTATTCTTTATTTACATTGTTTATGTTTATAGTGTAATTAAGTTTATGAAACATATTTCTCTTCCATTGGTTATACAATTAGTAATTTATAATGAATCCTACTCCTTTTTACATGTTATTATATTATGGTGATTCAATGATTGATAAAATTGTAAAATTTATAAATTTTAGGATATGAAGATATGCTCTTGAATCCTATTTCATTTCATGGGTTATAATTTAATGAATTGTTTATTATCATATATCAAACAAATATATAATTTTTATTTTGTGATGGTTGGTTCCTATATCTCCCTAAGATGCATTGGGTGATTGTTTATTTATCATGAAATAGACATAACCAGAAGGGGAAGTGAACCTGATTCAGTATGGTCCCTTATCTACTGTGATTTTATTTAGAGTGATACTTTACTACTATGCTAGTTTTGAATGTAAACTGATTCATTGCGAATATATTTTTCATTGATTCCTATCTAAAAAAGAAATGATTTTATTCAATTTTATTCATTCCACAATTATATTTCTTATTCCAATGTTAAATTATCATGGATTATTTTCCTTTATTACCTTATGATTAATTTCTTATGAACTACCAATAATTATTCCATGAGCCAATAATATGTAATTTGACATGAAAAGTTTGGTTTCCAAATGATATTCTCAAGTTATATTACAAAAATTCTCATGTTATTAACATTTTTCTCCATTTATTACCATTATTGACCATCTTGGATCCCCATTTGTTATTTTTTCATTCCCCACGTCATTTTTTAATGTCCAGGTATGGTATAATTAAAAATATTACTATGTTTGAATACCATTATAAAATATTTTAATGATCATTGAAGAAATAAAATTGTGTTATGTATATTCTCCAAATGATAAATACCCTTACAATCTATAGGTGTGTGTTTTTTAATTTGACAAATATTAATATAAAATGTTGTAATATCAATGTATAAAAATTCTAGGGTGCTATTATTGGAATAAGAAGAAATATTTAGTTAACCATTGGAAACTACGATGAGAAATACTTAGTGTGATCCCCGAGTACATGTCGAAGGATATGTCTAAGGATGATTCAAATTATTAGAAACATTCCAGGAATTTTAGTTCAGGATTGATATAGTTGTTACCAAATAAATACATCCCTTTTGACACTAAATGTGGATGTGACAGTAGTGTATTTGTACCCATCTTTAACAAATCAAAAAATGGTGCACTGATATAGATATGATCATCACTGGGTGCAAGAAAATTGGTCTTTCTCTACAACTTGATTGACACCCCCAGGAGTTATCTATAATAAATTCACAAACTCTATATGAAAAATCCTTAATAATTTAAACTGATGATGAATGTTAATATCCTTAAAAAACATATAGTGTCATAGATTAAGAAGTTTTTTTAATGATTCAGATATTTTATAAGTGATTTTAATTGATTATATGGATCCCTACTATGATTAATGATAATCACTCTATAATGTTCTTATTTAATCAATGGTGAGAACCTATAGAAACTAGATTAACATTCATTATGTTATACAATGGGTTTATTATTAACCTAATTTTATGAGAACTTGATTTTTGGATATTATTATTAAAACAAATACGTTATCATGATATATATAAAACATTTTTAACTTTAATTAACTAAAATACCATAAATAGAAGAGAATCACATATGTCATGAATTTGGGGATAAGAACTCGGGTTAATTGGATATATGAACCGATAGATGATTTGATTATGGAAAATAATGACAAAATGACTGTAATTATATCAGAAAAAAGGAATTGTTTTGTTATGAAAATGCATGATAATAATGGTATCCCATAAATATCATTCATAGTTCAATACTTCATGTATATAATGTATGGGTTTTAGGAAAATATATCTCTGATGGGGAAATATCAAGAATTAAAAAGGAAATGTGGTATTTATAATGGATATTCAAATGATGGCGAGGATAATACAAATGAACTAAGAAAAGTATAGACTATACTTCATGTATTATTTATGTCATATGTAACATGAATTATTATATTTCAGATTATAAATGTTAATAACTGATTAATATTTCAATGTGTGGGATTTATTTTTTATTGAATAAGTTATTAAATATGATTAAATGTTTTAATAAGAAAATGGCATGATTAAAGAATTTATAAATCATAAATCAATAATTCTGTAAATAAATCATGAAATAAAAATAGATTGTTACGATACTGGTTTTTCATTAAATATTTTCACAAATATGTTAAATGGTATTGATGAAATAGAAATATTATTTAATGGAAAGATGATATTTATTATTAATGGAATATATCCATTAATATGTTCTTGATGTTGAGATAATGGTGATAGATTTTGAATTGGTGTTCACCGATATGAATAATAAAAATTCGAAAATATTGATGACCTTATAACTCATTAATTATTTGTTTACAATGTTTTTTATCATTGATGCCATTTATTTAGTTATTAGGTTTATGGAATATATTAACTAATATGTGGTTCTATTAAAAATATTGGGTAATATTTTTGTTTTCATTATTTTTTATGGTAATTTTTATTACCAAGACTAAACATAATATATGAATAGGGAATTCACATATTTGGTGTATGGATGTCATGATATTCATTGTGATATTTGGGGTATTAATATTATTAAATTTAGTTAAATTATTTTTTTATTTTTTTATTTTGTAACGTTTATATGTTTTATCATTTATAAACTGGTTTAAGATTAATTTTGGATGAGGCTTTAGATATTAAGGTATTATTTCACTATATGATGATTTATGCATACATTTATCGAACACTTTTATTTATAATAACTAAAGAAAGAAGGAATTACTTATCATTCATTTAATGTTCATTTTTACAGCTTTATACATTATAAATTCATCTCTTTCCATAATTGATAATGTTGAAATTGATCATGGAATAGGAAATGAATTATATTATGCATTTTAGACGTAATGAAATTATATAATTATATTGTCTAATGAAAATTCAAAAAAATTTGTAACATTACCTTGATATAGTATGTATTTTTATTTTAATAATTTCTGATTTTATGAATGAACTTTTAAAAACCACTTATGTTTTGTGTATATGGTCATTAAAATTCTCACAATTGTGTTCTTTATCACTCTTTGTTAGAGTTTGTTTGTATTTTTTCTCTTTTATGTCTATATATTCACATCCCACCAATGTTCACATATTTTTAAAGAAATTGTGTGTTATTTTAGATGAAATCTATGATCCAATTTTTCATTTCATGATAATATGTCTTTGTAACCTATTTTATGATGTGGTTTTCCCACAGTAGATTTTTATCATTTATTAAAATTGGGTTTAATGATAAAATGTTTAAATTGCTAAGATGAAATTTATTTAAAAGGGTATAATGTAATGCACCAATATTTTGTTATTTTTTCATATAAATTTATTGTTTTTTATATTTTTCATTACTAAAAATTTATGTTTATATTTTTAATGTTTTTTCTCACAGTGTAGATTTTATTCTACGTGAAACCAATTTCAGATGAAATGTGACACATTAATAAAATAATATTATTTATGATTCCAGTTATTACCTAAAATTATAATGGAGGCTCTTAATATGATTTAATTAATGCTTCAAGTATATTTTTTTAAATTTATCTACAAATAATTATTTGGTGGCTAATTATTTATAACATTAAATAAAATATTCTGGGTAAAAATATAAAATATATGAAATGTTTTTTGGGAAACTCATTTTTTTGCGCAAAAATTTTTTTTACAAAAAAATTAAAATAATAAATATGGGCGGATGACTTTAATTAAATTTTCATATTATATAATAATATTTTTTTAACATTCATCGTATGTGTTTTTTTTATAATATATAAGATTAAATCAAAAAATTTATTATAAACAATGTTATTAAAAAATTGAATTTTTTCCCCTTTGAACACTTAGTTTCAATACAATTTTAAATATTTAATAAAATGTATATTTAAATCTAATTTTTATTTTTTAAAATCAGTATTCAAATATTATGTTACAGATATTATTAATAATATTTGATGAAGATGAATTTTTCTACAAATAATAAAATATGTAAGTTTTTATTTTGAATTGTCATTTTTAAGTATTTTAATATCATAAAAAATCTTATGATCTGAAAAGAAACATTCGATCAATTAAAAATATATTAATCCAATTTAAGTCAATTTCAAAATTCTAATTATGAATTATGATGTAATAACTATTTAATCCCTTGATCATTTTGTTTTCAAAAACCTGTTATCTCATCCCATTTATTGGATTAATTTTAAATTAAATTGTTCCACTTATATTAATATATTATATATTTTGAACTAGAATAATTTATATTATCTACTATGGTCAACATAATTTTTGGCAATAATGAATCTTAAATTAAAAAAAAATATCATGGTTAAGGTAAAAATAGATTCACCATGGGATTAAATAAAATAATAAGACATTCAAATGATTCATGATATGTATAAAACAAACATTATGGCCTGATTGGGAAATTATATATTGTATTTTAGATAATCTAAACTTTTGGATCCTGTAATAATTTGAAAAACATGGGAAACCTTTTTTGTTCTATAAAAACATGTGTTCCTCTGACCTCACTTATAAAAGGTCACCATCTCTCCCTTATTACTAACCCTTAAAAACCCATTGTTTCATTCAATAAATTTCTAAATTAATTCTTTAATTATTTAATATCATCCAAGTGGAATATTATAGTCATTAGGTAATCCTATGATTCTTTTTTGGTGTAAATCAAATGAAGTATCTCAAATAAGAGGTAGTGTCCCTATCTGAGAATTTTATTTTATTTATTAAGTGGCCTCCATAAAATATTTAGGATGTATATTGATATCATAACCCCGTAATAATAATTTTTTTAAGATTATTTTCTTATTTTTTTGACCTATATCAATATCGTCCTCCATAAAATGCGTTATGAAATCATCCTTCATGTGCAAGGATGACTACCACCTAATGAATTGATGTTATTGGTTTTCCATCACCAACAGTCAATGATGTATAAAATTATTGATGTAACTATTATATTTTATATTTTTTAATACCTATTGAATTATAATACTATATTTTACATCTTACTTCTCAATCCATTAGAAGTAATCACTTCACAGGTATGTATTAGTAAGTACTACCTGCAACCCTGTGCGATGTGATTGTCAATTTTGTTTTACTTTTATGATAATATGGGTAGATTATGTGATTATATATTACATAATAACCATAATTATTCTTTTTTAATTATTATTTAACAAATAACTTTTTAATTTTTTACTCGGGGGAGGAAACATTATAGTCTTTTGTGTGTACTACAAAAAGCACCTAGTGAAGTGATGTAATTTGTTTTTCATTGACACTTTACGTGGAATGTAAATATAGGTTAAAACTATGTGAAATATATTACATAAAAAATATTCTATAATGGTAATATATTTTATATTTTTGTTTTTCTCAACACATCAATAAAATAGACACCATATTCATTTGTATATACGAACTACTCTCTCCATCAATAGTGTATTTCATTATCTATCTCTATATTTTTAGATTTATAGAAATAAATATATACTTAATATGAATCAAATATATATAAAGAATAAATTTATAGATATTATAGAACTATTTTCATTGTAATAGGACCAAAAAATAAAAAATTTCATCATATAGGAATAACCAAGCAGTTATTCCATGAACTGTGATTTTAAAAATGAAATTTTGATAAATGAGTAATAAAAGATCATAAGTTAATTGTATATAGATAGATAAATATAACTATTCTTTTGTAATATATTTATAATAAAAACATATTTATTATATATTTGGTTTAAGTATGTATGAAATATGTCTAAATTTATGTTAAGTGACTTCTAGTCTCTCTTTTAAATCTGCTAGACACATGAAAACTCACCAAGTGTATATTATTTGCGGTGTCTATATTTTGGAATTGAGATGTGAAATAATGAATCTATTTATTTTTATTATAATTTATTATTTATTTTATATTATTAAATAAAATAATACAACTAAATTAATTGAATTTCATCTCACATTTTTACTTTTGTGATGCACATTCCATATTCCCCACTGATTTATTTTATGTGATTTATATAAATTCCATAAATTTATTTTAGAATGAATATATTTTAAATCATTCTCATTTACTAAAAATGTTTGGATTTTAATTTCTTGTGGTTAATGATTAAAAATTTACCAAAGCATCAAGGGGTTTTTGTGTTAGTTTTCCTTCTTTATGAAATATGTTATGTTATATACCAATCTTCATTTATGAGTTATATATATAGACCCTAATACATTTAATATAAAATTTTTCTTTATTCTCATGATATAAAATGTATTATTAATTCTCATTAATTCATAGAGACTATTATTCAATGATTCCAAAGTGTTTAGGGTTTTATGTTAAAATCCAGTCGTTTACGAAGAGTTCTCATGATTGTGCTCCTAATGATGAAATATTATGAAATATCACTCAATAAACTCAGTTATTTATATTTAAAAATTTTATGTAATATTAATACATTATACCAAATCATTTTACTCTCTTTATGTACTCAATGATCAAAATTATTTTTTACTAAAATAACTACGTTTCCCTTTGATCAGAAACCAACTTTTATACATAACTAATGTTTTCTTAAAATGTATTCAATTTTTTTTAATTATTTATATTATTTATTAGTGAATTTTGTAAACATGTTTTTATTTATAAAACATGTTTATAATTAATGATCCTATCTTTTTCCAAACAATCTCAATTTGGATTTTACCTAAAATTTGAATTGAATCATTATTTTAAAATTTATGGAATTAAAAAAAACCAAACAAAAAGACTTTTAATATTCTTAAGATTCATTTATATTATTTCAAGGTTAGTTTCAAATATATTTTTCTTCGACATTATTTAAAAAAACAATTTTAATGTTGAAATGATATATTCCTGATCAAAATTTTTCACGCATTTTTAAATACTCTTATATAAGTATTCATGAGTATTATCATTAAATAGGATTTATAACGTATTTTGGAAATTTTTTGTATTAAAAATATATTTTAAAATATATGTTATTTCCCTAATGAAATATTTTAAATTATATTTTGATATAATTTTCCATCTATGTTGGCATCCACCAATATTAACATTTTTTTACTTGTGATATGATCCCAGTGTATATGATTCTAATTAATTATTTCAATGGTTTATGTTTATGATAGAGAAATTCTAACGAATCCTATTTCTCTTCCATGGTTTATAACATTTGGGAATTCATATTAATCCCATAATTATTCAAGGGTTATTCTATGGTGGACTGATGAAATAGTTTTGAAACCCGTCTCTATTTCAGATGTATTGAAAAGATTAATTATTTTTTTAATTCATTTAATTTCATAGGTTATGAGATAAATAATTTTTTTGTGATCTTGGGCATCATTTATTATGATTTAATTAATGTGACAATTGTGTCACATATTTCTCTCTAATGTATATGTTATTAATGTATATTTAATGAGGTAGATAGGTTTATAATGGTGAGTTAATGTTTGTTATTAAGGGACTTTTTTTACAATGGTTGTAATGGTAGTGGACTCTCACTACTATAATGATTGGGGGAGTCAACCCATCACAGTATGAACTTCTTTGATGTGATCCTTTTCTACTATGTAATTTTTCTTCTATTCTTATGTGTATTGCATAATTCAATGTCTTATGATACTATTATTATTTAATGATCTATATTTATTTATTTCCTTTATATTAATGTCTTATAAAATGTGATTCCTTATTCTAAGACACAATTATGTGATCATAGATATTTATGGTATTTCTTTTAGAGGTTTTGATCATTTTTTTACCTTTTATATATCTCACTTGGCTACCCTTACAAGTAATATGTGTAGGATCGAAATAAAAATGTATATTCTCAATATACAAGAGGGGGGGGGGGGTGAATTGTACACTTTAAAAATTCCTTTGGAACCTTTACAGTTAGCTATGGTTAACTATGTTTTCCTTAGTAAAGGAAAATTTAGGTTTATCAAAGTTAAACTAGGTAAATTCACAACACCTCTAATCACCAACTGGAGTATTAGAACAGAGGATTATAATATATGATTCTACCTTAAATCGAATAGAATCTTAATCTAATCAGACTATAAGTGTATGGAAATACAAGAAGGTTATACTTTCCTTACAATACAATATTCAGCGGAAAAACAAGTCGTAAAACTACAAGTAACAAGATATGAATCTTTTAACCCAAAGATAAGGGTATCCAACAACTTTGGATAAAAATCCCTTGATTTATACTTTCAATCAAGTCTTCCTTACCCACACTAGGGTAAGCCCTCAATATGAAGATCAGAATCTCTGTCTTGCTATCCCCGCAAGCCCTCAACAACATGGAATTTAGAACCTCTGTCTTCCTCAGCAAGGAAGCCCTCAAACTTCAAGGTAGTTGGCACCTCTATCTTCCTATCCTAGGATGACCTCGAATGCAATCACCAACATCCGGAGTCTCACAAAGCAATCTGAATGAGTGGTTCAGTATGCACAAGGCATGAAAAGCTTCTCTCTCTATAAATCACCTTAACATCATGTGTTCTCTAGATCAATCAACTTATTCATTTCTATATCAAGCTCTTTCATATGAGCTCTTATTTATAGGCAAAATTTCCAATGGTCGGCTCCCTCTTCCAACGGTCATATTTTCCATGAAATTCGGAGGGACTTGTACACGTCTAACTCAACCAACGGTTAATTACAAATAGAATAGAGGACATCATTTTATAACAAACTATGTATAACTGAATTTACGACATCATTTTGAAATGAAGAATATGTAAGTAAAAGCTAATCAGTATTTTGGAGTGTAAGAAAGCTAAAAGTTTGGATTCTAACCAAAATGAAGTTCGGAGTCTATGTTAAGAAATATTCGAAATCTGTTTTATAGGAATTCGGAGTCTGGTTTCACCATAGATCGGATTCTAATGTTGAAGAACACGTAGTCAAATCACTTAAGAGTTCGGAGTCGAACTGCTTCAGAGTTAGAACCACAAAATCATGCCTGTGAGATGATGATTTTGAATCAGAGACATTGCTTGAAGACTGATCTTCTTCAGCTTGCACCAACTTTCTTTTAGAGGTACCACCAACCTCCTTCCTCCTGAGGAGATATTTTACAGGTGTCTCTATGAGAGATTTCTTCCCCTAATAAGATTTTGTAATGGGTTCCACATTAATAGATACTTCCTCAGATTCAGAAACATGAAAAATCTGATCTTCATCTGGTTTCTGTTTTTCTTTACCTTCCTCAAGAAAATTCCTCTCATGGGATTCTTCTTCATAATACAACACATTTTCTTCATCTTCTTGATTTTTCTTGAAAGATTCCTCATATCTTTTGCCTAAGGTAACTATCTTTGCGGATTCAGCCTTATCTTTGTGGTTCTGTACTTGTTTGATCAAAGAATCCAGATCTTCAATCTCATCATCATCATCTTCTTCTTCAACTTCTTCCTCTACTGCTTCAGCATCTTCCTTGTCTGCTTCTACAGCAATTCCTTTACCCTTTTGTTTTTCCAGAGTGACATAGTTTTTGGCTGGATTTTTTGTTAAAGAAGGTTCAACACCGAATGTTTCTAGAACTGGATGCATTTCAGAAGTCAACTCTGTATCTTTCAGCAAAGATCGCACCAGTTCTGCTTCAGTCATCTTCTTGCTCAATTTCTTTTCCTTTGCTTGTCTATCTAGCTCCTCAGCAGCTTTTTCCTTTAATTCTTTAGCCTCAGCAGGGTCCAGTCCGAATTGAGTATCCCCTTACTTCCTCATTTCATTATCTTCCCTCCACTTTGCTGCTACTTAATCTGTATATGTTTTGTGTTTCTTCGGCTTGGGGGAGAAGATTTAGTTTTCTTAGCTTGAGGAATTTCTTCATCAGCAACCACTTCTTTATCCTTTATCTTCTTCCTTTGCTATCTTGAAGGTTCTGGAGATTGTGTTTCTTTTTCAGCTTCTTCAAACTCTTCCACATATAAGGGATAAAATTCTTCGGATTCATTGGAAAATCCAATCATCATCCTTTTAAGAGTATCACCACTGACTAGCATGAGCTTGCAATTCCGGATCCTTGATTTTCAGGGTACCTTAAATGATTCTAAGCATCGAAATATTAGCTTAGATAACAATGCAGGAAACATAACAATCTGAGCTCTCAGATTTCCTTCGTTGATATTCTTGATCGTAACCAAGACATGTCTCATCAGAGTTAACTTTCTTAGATTTACCAAGAAATCTTAGACATAGATATCACTCTTCTTCATATTGTCTTTATCTCCCCTTCTTGGAACTAGAAAATATTGCACCCATAGTTGGAGAATTCTATTGTTCGGAGTGAGATGAGAAATATTTATTGTTGAATCATCCTTAAGCCCAAGACACTTCAGTGCCTTCTCCTTATTGAAACTCCCTTACACATACGAAAGTTTGTGAGAGTAGAATTCAGCTTATCCTCCATATGATAAACCAACTAAACTTGCTTCCTTTGTGTAAGAAAGTTTATAAGTCTTACCATAAGATTGAAAGAAAACCTTTCTCTGCCATATTCCATCAGGAATGAAACATACTCATAAAACTCTATCATCAAATCAGTATAAACCAGATCCTGTTTATCTGACTTTTCTATGCAGACATCTTCCCGTCCATTTAGTCTAATATTCTTTGAAATAAGAGAATCAAGCTTATAAAAAATCCAGGTGAACTAACCTTTCCCTAAAAACTATCCACTTTGAGATAGGTTTCACAGTTTACATATCTTGAGAAGTTTATTCAACTGACATTCAGAGTGAAGTAATCTGTAAGATTCAGATCAGCTTCACAAGGTTCGGAACCGGCCTTAAGAGGAGCTGCAGAGCTTCGAGATGCAAAATCATGAAAAACTGATGTGGTACGAGTCTTGAGGTCCCCTTTATATAGGCAAATAATTTGACTGTTGGTCTTCCAAATGCCATCTAATGGTTGAAAACACCTTGATCAGTTTTGACATTTGAGAATGGTTCCACAACGAAAAATTTGACTCTGATCTTTTGACGTTTTTGAAGAAAACATTCGGATTTTAGGAAAAACTAGAATCTGAACATTTAAAAACAAGGAAAATACCAGTAAGCAAAATTTGTTTATAAAACTATAAGTAATAAAATCATAACTTATGGAATAAAAAGAAATATTATTCGTAATTGGTAATATTCATCCAAAAAAACTTCATTACGAAAACTATAGTACGAAAACCTCGTTACCAAAACCCCAGTCCGAAAATCACCATTCCGAAACTTATCATTGCGAAGACTTCCATTCTGGAAGTTCTCATTACGAGAATTTCAGTCCTGAAAATTTTAGTTCTGGTAATTCCCATTCTGGAAATTTTGGTTTCTGAAATTTTCATTCCAGAAGTTCAGTTCCGAAAGGTTTTTTTTATTAAAAAAATTATGCTAACAATCAAATGTACTCCCCCTATAAAGAGTAGTTTATTACTGTTCGGAGAATTTTTCAATAACAAGTTGATGAAGAATGATTTCCTTACAGTTATCATTCCTAACTTTTGTATAAAGTATTCAAATCTATTAGATGGTAATGATTTTGTGAAAATATCAGCATGTTGATCTTGTGTTCTGATAAACTGAAGAATGATATCTCCTTTAAGTGTTTGATCCCTAATAAAGTGATGCCTAATATCTATGTGCCTTGCACAAGATTGATGTGAATGATTCTTACTTAGGGAAATACCATTTTTGTTATCAAACAATATTTGAATCTTATTGAAACTCAAGCCATAGTCTGTGAGTGTGTGTTGCATCCACAACACTTGAGCACAACAACTTCCAGCTGCTACATATTCGGCTTCAGCATTGGAAAGTGCTACATAATATTTCTTTTTGCAGGACCAAGATACTAATGAATCTCCTAAGAAATGACAAGTTCTAGATGTACTTTTTCTATCCATTCTACATCCACCAAAGTCAGCATCATAAAAACTTTTTAAAACAAAATCATTTCCAGAAGTATAAAATAATCCTAGATCCATGGTTCCCTTTAGGTAGAGAAAAAATCTTTTTACATCCATTAAGTGAGAATCCTTAGGATTGGATTGATATCTTTCACATAAACACACTGAAAAAATTAAGTATGGTTGACTATATGTTAAGTAAATTAGACTTCATATCATACCTCTAAAAGATGTTTGAGCTACTGGTTTCCCAGCTTCATCAAGATCTAAATAGTTTGAGGTACCAATGGGAGTACTAATACTCTTAGTGTCGTCATAACCATAATTTTTGAGAGGATCATTAATATACTTATGTTGAGATATATAGGTTCCTTCTGGTTTTTGAGAAATTTGAAAACCATGGAAAAAATTTAACTCACCCATCATAATCATTTCAAACATACACTTCATTATACATGCAAAAGAATCAGTTAAAGTTTGCTGAGTTGAACCAAATATGATGTCATCAACATAAATTTGAACTATCAAAACATTTTTCTTACCTTTCTTTATAAAAAGGGTTGGATCTTCACTTCCCTTAACATAGATATTTTGAAGCAAAAATCATGTTAGTCTATCATACCATGCTTGTGGCGCTTGTTTAAGACCATACAATGCTTTTTCAAGTCTAAAAACATGATCAGGATGTTTTATATCTTCAAAACCATGAGGTTTTTCAACAAAAACTTCCTCTTGAACATAACCGTTATGAAAAGAACATTTCACATCCATTTGAAAAAAGATTAAAATTGAATAATGCTGCAAAGGCAAGTAGAATACGAATAGATTCAAGTCTAGATACTAGAGTATAGGTTTCTTCATAGTCTATTCCCTCCTGCCGATTATAGCCTTTAACAACGAGTCTATCTTTATTTCTTACTATGACACCATATTCATCACATTTGTTTCTGAAAACCCATTTTACTCCAATAAGAGAAGTTTCCATAGGTCTTTAAACCAAGGTCCAGACTTTATTCCTCTCAAATTCATTTAGTTCATCTTTCATTGCTTTAATCCAATCATCATCACCTAAAGCTTCATCGGTAATTTTTGGTTCTAATAGGGAACGAAATGATAGATGTTATACTTCATTTCTTAATGAATTTATACTCCTTACAGGTTAATTTACATCACCAATGATACTATCAGTAGGATGATTCTTAAGAAACACCTGTTTTGGGTTTTGTAAAACATGTTCATCAACATAGGGTGGAAATTCTTCTGGGGTAAATATTTCAGAAGTATCTTCTTGAACATTTTCCTTATCACAAGGATCTTCTATCAGGGGTTGAAAATTAGTTTTTTGAAACACATCCGAGGATGTAGGTTGGGATAGTTTAAAAACAAAAGGATGAGACACATCAAATTTTACATGCACAGTTTCTTCAACAGTACAAGTGTTTTTATTAAAAACTCTATAAGCCTTAGAAGTTGTGGAATAACCTAAGAAAACTCCTTCATCAGATTTTGGTGTGAATTTACGTAAGTAATCTTTAGTATTCAGAATGAATTCTTTGCAACCAAAAACCTTGAAGTAGGATAGTATTGGTTTTTAACCATTCCATAACTCATAAGGAGTTTTATTAAGATGGTGTCTAATCAAAACTCGATTTATAGTATAACATGTAGTACTTACAGCTTCAGCACAGAAATGTCTAGCTATAGAATATTTACTCAACTTGGTTCTAATTACCTCTTGAAAAATTCTATTTCTTCTCTCAACTACACCATTTTGTTGAGGAGTTCTAGGTTCTGAAAAATTGTGAGTAATACCTTTCCTACTACAAAAGGTTACAAAATCAGAATTTTGAAATTCTCCTCCATGATCACTATGAATAGTTTTCAGTGGAAGATTTTTCTCATTTTTAACTTTTTCTCTAAAAATTTTGAAATAAGAAAAAGCTTCAGACTTTTTTGTTAGAAAATAGACCCAAGTAAATCTATTGTAATCATCAACTAAAACAAACACATAGTATTTGTCTCCAATACTTCCAGTTTGTATTGGACCGAAAAGATCCTTGTGCACTAACTGTAATGCATCAGTCGTTGAGACTTCACCAATTTATTTAAAACTAGATTTATGATGATTTCCATATTGAAAAGGATCACAAACTTTAGAAGAATCAAATCTAAGCTCCGGTAGATCCTTAACTAGTTTCTTCTTAGAGAGTTTACATAAGTTTCTAAGGTTACAGTGTCCTAGTATTCTATGCCACAGCTAGGAATGATCTTCCATTTCACTTAGGCAAGGTAATTCTTGGCTCCTTAGGACTTCTAAGTTCAAAGTATAAACATTCTCTTGCCTATTGTCTGAGAGAATAAATTCTTCCATGGAATTGTGTACTAAGAAATTATCATTCCTAAAATTCACAAGGTATCCTTCATCACATAACTGAATTATGCTAATGAGTTTGTGCTTAAGACCCCTAAAAAATAGAACATTTGAAATCAAAGTTTTACCTAGAAGAACAATATTACCAATACCAACAATTTCTCACTGTGCATTATCTCTGAATGTTACCTTTCCTCCTTTCGTTTTGATAACCTTTTCAAAATATCTTGTGTTACCAATCATGTTCCGGGAACATCCACTATCCATGTACCTTGTATTGTTGTTGTTACTTCCTCTATCTTCCTGAAAACATGAAAAGAATAAGACTTTCGGAATCCAAACTTGCTGGGATCCGGAATTTCCAGACAACAAAATTTTAGGAACCCACATTTTCATAGAAAAATAGGCTTTATGAAAACCTAGAGATTGGGATTTATTTAAAGAAAAATTCTATGCCCAGTGACCACCACATTGACATTTTGTACAAAATAGGGAACTTTGTGGAACAAAGTAGTTGTTACTAAAAATTGGTTTTGCATGGGTATATCCAAATCCGGATTTATTTCTTAAAGGTCGTATTTGAGAATACATTTTATAAAAATTTTCCTTAACATGGGTAAAGTTTGATAAACACTTCTTTAAGGAAATGATTTTGGACTTGAGTTTGATAACAAAGTTTTTATCATAAAAATCATTAGATTTAGAACTAGAGCTAAGCATGAAAACACTTTTCATGAAAATTACTTTTTCTAACTCCTTAGAAAGTTTGTTCCTCTCAGCACTTTCTTCGTCGAGATTTTTTGAAATACTTATAAAATCAGCATTTTTCTTATCAAGATCTTTAGAAAGATCTTATATCTCTTATGTAAGAATAAAATTCCTAGAGTCTTCCTTATCATGTTTTTTATTGATTTTAGAATTCTCTATCTCAAGAAGTTCAGCAAACCGAGAAACTTCTTTATAGGTAGGTGAAATATTTTCTTCATCAGAAGAGGATTATTCATCTGAGGAATTATAATAAATTATATCATTAGGATTTAAAGATACATTGGTAAATGATTCATCATTTCATACATTAGCCATAAATAAATGATTGTCAATAGGTAATCTGGTTATACGACCAAGATTCTTCTTTTCTGAAGATTAATAATCAGAAGATTCATCTGAAGAGTCACCACCATTGGCAATCCAGGTGTCATTTGCTTTTGGAAATTTCTTAGCTTTGGTTTTGTAATACTTCTTCCTACTCCGTTCAGAATTCTGTTCTTTCCTTTCATTATTTCTATGTAGAGGGAAATCTGGTCTAATATGTCCAGCTCTCTTGCATTCATAACAAGTAACTTCTCCATCTTTCCTTTCTTTCCTTTCCTTTTTCTTATTCATGGATTGGATGTTTTTCTTGCCAACTATCTTGTTCATCCTTCGAGAAAGATATTCTAACTCATTTTATGAGATTTCAATTTCACTAGAATATGACTGAACAAACACCTTCATAGACATGGATCTAGTTACTCTCTCATGAGTCTTAGCTTTCATATGATTTGACGTAGTTGTAAAAGAAACATTACCATTCCCATTCTTCTTTTTGATGTAGTCAGCATCTCTCTTCATTCTAGTTTCATGTTGGAGTAGAGTTCTGAATAGCTCATCAAGAGAAATTTGAGTGACCTTCCCGTTCTCATCTATGGTTGTTCTCTTTGATTCCCACTCATTGGGAATAATATCAATTATCTTATCTACAAGGGCTTCATTATCTAACCCCTTTTCTCCCATAGACTGTAAGCTATTTACTATAGTCATAAACCTCTGTTGAACTTTGAAGATTGGTTCACCATAAAGAAAATTGATTCCATGATACTCAGCTCTAAGCCTCGCTCTCCTAGTTTCAATTACTTTAGAAGTGCAAATGTGTGTAACTTCTAACTTCCTCCAGATACAATTAGCTGCTTCACAAGAAGAAATTTGGATATATATATTCCTAGTCATTGAACATAGTAAATTATTGCGTACATTATAATTGAGTTGATACTCTTTCTTTCCCTGGTTAGTGAATGTTCTAACTTCCTTATCAGGAATTTTATAATCACTAGTAAGCATAATGAAATTGTCCACTCCAGTGTTGATGACAAAAGTCTTCATTCGATCTCTCCAGTATACATAGTCAATACCATTAAAGATCGGTGGTCTTGTAGGATTTAGATTATCAATGGATCCAACATTTATTCTTTCCATACTAAAACAACTTGGGAAACCAAAATAGTTAGTAGAAAAAGTTCGTAACCACAACGTTCAGAATGACAATCTTCGGAATGACAATGTTTGGAATGACAATGTTCAGAATGATAATGTTCTGAATGACAAGGAGCAAGAAAAATGTATATGTGAGTATGATTATTTCCGAGACCTCCTATGATACCAATTGTAGGATCGAAATAACAATATAGATGCTCAATATACTAGAGAGGGGGGTGAATTGTACATTTTAAAATTCCTTTGGAACCATTAATGTTAGTTATGGATAACTATGTTATCCTTAGTCAAGGAAAATATAGGTTTAACAAAGTTAAACTAGGAAAATTAACAGCACCTCTAATCACCAACTAGAGTACTGGAACCGAGGTTTATAATATCAAATTCTACCTTAATGCGTATAGAATATTAAACTAATCAGAGTGAAAGTGTAAGGAAATACAAGAAGGTTATACTTTCCTTACAATACAATATGCAGTGGAAAAACAAGTAGTAAAACTACAAGTAACAAGATATGAATCTTTTAACCCAAAGAGAAGGGTATCCAAAAACCTTGGATAAAGGTCCCTTGATTTATACTTCCATGCAAGTATGTCTTACCCACACCAGGGTAATCCCTCGATACGAAGATTAGATTCTATGTCTTGCTATCCCCGCAAGCCCTCAACTTCAAGGTAGTCGGAACCTCTATCTTCCTCAGCAAGGAAGCCCTCGAACTTCAAGGTAGTCGGCACCACTGTCTTCCTATCCCCAGAATTCCTTGAATGTAATCACAAACATCCAGAGTTGCACAAAGAAATCTGAACGAGCGGTTTAGTATGCACAAGATATGAAAAGATTCTCTCTCTAGAAATCACCTTAATAGTGTGTGTTCTCTAGATTGATCAACTTATTAATTTCTATATCGAGATCTTTAAAATGAGCTCCTATTTATAAGAAAATTTTCCAAAGGCCGGATCCCTCTTCCAACAGTCATATTTTCCATGAAATTCGGAGGGACCTGTACACGTGTAACTCAACCAACGGTTAATTAGAAACAGAATAGACGACATCGTTTTATGACAAACTAGGTATATCTGAATGTACGACATCGTTTTGAAATGAAGCATATGTACGTAAAAGATAATCAATATTTCGGAGTGTAAGAAAGATAAATGTTTGGAGTATAACCAAAATGAAGTTTTAAGTCTATGTTTAGAAATATTCAGAATCTGTTTTATAGGAATTCGGAGTCTGGTTTCACTAGAAATCAGATTCTGAACTTGCAGAACTCGTAGTCGAATCACATAAGAGTTCGGAGTCGAACTGCTTAAGAGTTCGTAGTCGGTCTACTGAAGAGTTTGGAGTCGAACTACTTCAGAGTTCAGAGTCGAACTACTTGAGAGTTCGGAGTAGAACTACTTCAGAGTTCGGAGTCGAACTTCTTCAGAGTTCATAGTCGAACTACTTGAGAGTTCGGAGTAGAACTTCTTCAGAGTTCGGAGTCGAAATTCTTGAGAGTTCGGAGTCGAACTACTAAAGAGTTTTGAGTCTAACTTCTTCAGAGTTCGACATCGAACTACTTAAGAGTTCGAAGCCCAGAATTCGGATTAAAACTCCATTACAGATCACATCCAGAATTAGGATCCTAAAAACAGAATGCTCCAAATCATTTCATTATATGGCTCTGGAAATTTGGTTATGAATCCAGTTTTTGAATTTAGGAAAAATATTGTTATGTATGAGAAAATCTAGGTTAAGGTAAATTTCAATAAAGAAGTAAATTTTCATTATGGGTGTAAAAATAATATTTGCTTATGTATAAGGTGTTTGTGATTCTCAAAACAAGAAGGAATGGGAAAATCATAAAGAAAACTTTATTGACTCAACAATATGATCTCCCCATATCTTATTTTTCCACCCCCCTTGTTATGAGGAACATTTTTAGGTGGTTTAGATATATGATAAGTACTTTGTGGAAGGTATTTGTGGGAAATTTTATGGATCATTCATGAAATTACAAGATTTTATGTCCTATAACCAACGTAACTATACCATCATGATCCTTATCCAGGGGTATATATTAGTATAAGAATATTTTTATAGAAACATATAATATCTTTGTATGAAAATTGTTGGTAACAGTAAATTTTACTTCTCACTATATATTATAGTTTACGCATACATTAGAAGCCCAATGTCATGGATATAAAGAGATAATATAGATAGTGTCAGTCAAGTTTCATTTCAAAATAATAACACATAAACTACAGAAGTTATATTGTTAATCATTGTAAATTATTTTATAATATATTAGTTATTATCATAATTTTTTGATACAGATATGTTATATTATATAGTTTTATACTCAGAACCACTATATAATAATTATGGGATTTGATAATAATATTAAATAATTAGATACAAATGTGAATGGTAATCCTTTTAATTTGGAATAATGACCGATAAATTTTATCTATATATTAAAATTCTTCTATCTATATAGATTTAATTTTAGAACAATCCATTAATTTTATAATGTTGTCTATTTTTTAAGAAAAATACATTTGGCAGTATGTAGGATAGTACATAGACCATTTCTATTTGTTGGAAATAGCTCAGACATAATTGATAGAGGAATAATAGAGTTGAATATAGTCCTAGAAACTTTCATTATCCACTATTGAGCCTTTATAAAATAATTATTTGGTTGTTTTTTCGATATATAAAGGATACCCAGTAAAATGGATTGAACAATTATACCACATATACATTCAAAATATATCATCTACCTTAAACCCAATATATAAGTACTCAACCATATAGACTATATCCATGAGTGATCAATGCAGAAGTGACTATGCTCAATTGGTAAAATGGTATCCAATGATAATACGTTACCACATATTAAAACACCTCAGCATTCGAAAATATTATGTGGATATTTTATAAGGTTTAATTTTTCTACTTAATCATCACAATTGAACAACGTATCATATTAAAGAGTGAAAAGAATTTGTGTTGAAAACTAAAATTTAATTCTGAATAAGGGTTTTAAAGTGAAATTTAAAAATAATGGCCTCATTTGGATTAGGGTATGATATTTTATTTCTTGTGGTGAAACATATAAATAAATTATAGACACATTTGGGTACCATTAATTAACATAAAAAAAGATTTACTTTTTAATTACTCTATGTTGTTAACTTTTATTCAATGATTATGTGTGTATTATATTTGAAAGCATTGTCTTCTGATCCAGATCTAACTGTACCTTGACATAATACCCTCATTATATTATGATAATGTTTTTTTTTCATATGATGTGAATTAAAAGAAAATGAATATATATTTTATGTATGTTACTATGGGGGAATTCCATGATGATTTCATATAGATTGAATCTTATATATTTCTTACTGTGTAAGAGACAATTATCTCAATTAATAATTTTTAAATAAATATATCTATAACTATAGGTAAAAATGGAAATTTTATATAATATATACTCTCTAAATCAATGATACTATTTCACACCACTCTTCTTGACCTTTCATTTTCACATTTACACTAGTGATAAAGTATACTCCTTCCATCCCTATATCATAAATAGGAATTAACTATTAAACTTTTTACACATACTACTATTTATATTTATTGAAGGATGATTAAGATTATAATTAATTCAATTTTAGATTAGAGAGACTTTTTATTTCCTTATGATAAATTAAAATAAATCATATAAATAGTAAATGATAATAGAGAGAAATATAATCTAGTTACACTGTGAATTTGTGGACATTTCCCTCTTTACTATTTCAATTATTCTATCAAATTGATATGAATTTATAGACATTACTTATCAAAATAGTTCTTCTTAAATAATTTTTTATTCTCATTATTTTACTGCTAAAAGATTATTTAGGGATTTTTAAACACAAAAATTAATTTTTCTTGAAATTATATATAAATAAGAAAATTCAATACAAGTGGGATTTCAAATATTATTAATGAAAAATAGGGGTATGCGGTTTATTTCCACAGTTATTATTGGTTTAAGTGGTGTTTTCAATATATTTGTAAACATAATTTGTTTTCTGAGAACTAATCCATGACTATATTGTAGATTTAAGAAAATTAATTGATTTTCTTAATATATTTTAATAAGTTTTTCCCTATATAACTCAAATTGGGATTAAAAGGTTTGTGAAGAAAATAATTGGTGTGGACGATATTTTGGGGGTGTATATTTATAGTGCTTATAATGTGATTAAAAATAAGTAAAAACACAGGTCCTTGAATGAGGAATGATTTATATAATTTCAATGAGTGGATACAATAGGACAAAACATTATTCAATAAGTAATAAATTTATACATGGACTTTATCCAACATTGTTAGTATAAAGGGTATATTAACATGTAAATAGTAATTGACAACATTATATGCCCATCATGGAGATTTATTATTCCCTCAATGTGATCTCCCAATTACAAAAATTAGATTATTGATGATGGATTATTAGAATACAATATTTCATTCTTCAATCAGAGTTTCACTATCAATTGAAATAATTTATTAATGCAACATGGTATCAAATTCATAGTTTTTGAAATTTTATTATAGTAATAATATCTCAATTTCAACATGTTTCTCATTATAAAAATTCATATCAATAATTTTCTATGAATATAAGCCAATGAAAATTGTTTTATAGGTAATATAGATGAAAACATTCTGGTGTTGTAACAAGACAGTCATGATAATATATTTTGTTATAATGAGATAGTGTATTGGTGGTTGATAAACAATTTATTTGATAAAATGAGTAATGGATGTATGATCATGGTTCAATTATTGTTAGATTGGTTTCTAGAATGGACATTAGATATAAATTATCAAGAAATTGTGGCACATGTTTTTGATTTTCAAGGTCTTGTTTCAAACGAAGGAGATCACGAAATTTGTGGTTCTTTTAATTATAGGGAAATATAGTTTTATCAAATGATATTTTACATTAGATAATGTGAAATATTATACCAACATCTCTTATATAAATCATCTTATAGAACTAGTGATTATCCAAATGGAAAAATATGTCATGAAATGTGGTTCAATATTATAGTCAACGTTGTTCATTAAGGATAGTTATAGTTTCTAATTCATAGTAAAATATTTTATTTTATGGACCCGTCAATTATGAACTATGGATTTCATTCCACATGACTCAATGATTTTTTCTAATACTTCGATGATATAAAATTTTTAAGCATGTATTATGTGAGATAATGTATATACCCCTAATATAATTGTCAAAATGACTTCAGTGATAGAGTGGGCCAAAACAATAACAATTATGCCTCATAGGTATGTGTTCAAGTAGTATATTTTATGTACTATAGGGAAATATTGCTTGAATTCTATGTGAGGTACACATTTTTTCATCCCATGAGTCTCGCACAATTTGCAATCTTCATGTACAGGAAAGAGTACATTATAAAAATTAACAGAATAATGTAATCACATTTTAGACATCAAATTTTATATTAAAACCAATGCTTTTTTCATGTTAGTTTTGTTTCCAAATACATATGTTACCGAATATAATATAAAATTGAAATATTCTGATGGATTTTATTATAATAATTTTATGAAACTATCTACCTAATCATTTGAAACCATTTACATGTTACTATGGGTTGTTCAAGAATAATATCTCCAGAGAGATCGTTTCTTATATTAAGAAACACAATTAGGTCAACCAGGAGAATTGAGTACATGACTAAAAAAATTGTTATAAGGAAAATGTTTATTGAAAAAAACATAGATCTGTACTTCATTTATTATTTTTTTATGTGTATAATATAATGGGATAGTCATGGAAGGGGACATTACTAGTGTATCACTGAAGATTCATTGTTCACCATAACTACATTCATAGTTTGATCTCCCAAATTTAAAAGTGTTGAATACCTTAATATATAGATTTGAATACCCCAAATTTTATTTGGTTCTCTCAATAATGGGAGGAACCACCACTATGGTTCTAAACTCCCATGAAAACCATGTAACATTGGTGATTCCATGTTTCCTAACTAGATACTCTATATAGTTATATTTGTTGTAATATCTCATGTCGAGATGTATTATCAAATATCTAAATATTATTAATTTTTAATTACATGATTTGTTTAATTTCTCTATGACTAGATATGATATTCTGTGAGTTGGAATTTTTTAAAATGGGGTTTTGTAATAAGTAATGACGCCCATGAGTTGGATCATATGTTTAGATGACCCTTGGAGGCATATGGTTGTTCTTTGTTAGTTTGGATATTTAGATAATGGGTGTAAATTTTGGTGTGCATAGTTTAGTAGAAATCATATGAAAATATAATGATTAGACAGTTATGAGTTAATTTTGATCTATTTGTGGTTTATGAGATTGGTAAAATCATAGATTGTACTAACCCTTTTTAGGAAAAAGAGGAAACCATGTGAGGTTAACGAGGGTCTAATTAATGGATCATGTGCTATGAATGGTTCAAAAAAAACTAACCTTATTTCTTAAGGAAGGTAGGTCTGAAAACATGTTTGGACCAAATTTTGTAAAACCATGCAAACATACTATGTGAGTGGGTGGTTTTGGATAGATCCAACCTCATGTGTGTTTCACGTTTGTAAAACCATTCAGCCAATAATTTTTGGTTGTATATATTTTCTTTAAAATGAAGTTTTTACCAATTTACTCTCTTTGATTTTATATTAAATCTTCTATTTTGTGTCCCCTAATGCAAAAGAACCTGGGTGGGTTCCTCATTCATTCCTCATCCATCTATCCATCGATTCAAGGTGAATTTATGGAGTTTATTCAGAATTTCATCTGATATTTACACTCTTTCACCATCCATTGTTCCCTTCCATTACATCCTTCTACTTTCAAAATGGTGGGTTTATGAATTTGATTCTAATTACACTGTATCATGATATAATTATGCAAGGATGATGGGGATTTCTTCTTCATGGATAATGGAGATTAAAAGATGGATTATTTACATTTTTGTGTTTCCTTTTATGATTCATGAGACGATGGTAAATTTTATAGGTATATCTAAATTATTTAGTATAATTATGTTTTTAATTTTTTGGGAATCATAGAAATTTGGCCCGAAAAGCGGTCAATGTTAGGTTGTGGATATTTAGTGACTAGTTTTATTCCATTTTGGTGTGGCATATAGAACTTAGGAGTTTTTTGGGGATTATAAAATGTTTGGTTTGGATTATTTATTTTATTATAATAATTATAATTGTTTAAGGTTTTTTGGTGTATGAATAGATCATCATATATTGTGAAAATATTTGTTGTGTTCATTTTTTTTATGCATAGATGGAACATGAAAAGGATTCCATACATAGATGTTTTTAATGAAAAAATAATTATTGAGGAAGGATTCTAAGAGATTTAACAGCATGGATCGGGTTGTGTCCAAGGGTTTCCATAATATTGATCTAAAATATTCCTATGGTATGAGTTGTTTCATAAAAAAACAATTGGAGTTGTATATGGTTTTTTGATTTATTTTAATTATAATAGATTAAAAAATATATGATAATTTTGAAATGGTTTTAAATATCTTCATTGGAATATTTCTTGTTTTGGGTATCATTGGGTGAAATATATGTATTGAAATGATCATTGATTTGAATGGATGTTTTGACAAATAATTTTTTTTTAAAAAAATGGGTTCTAAATGGATTTTATATGTGGATTTGTAATTGGTGGGTAGTTTCCAAATTGGGGATAATGAATGTATGGATAGTAGGTGATTCTAATAAAAATGTAGTCATTGGGATTTTATTTTGTTTTAAAATATAAATTCATATGTTTTTAATCGGTTAATCTGATATGTATATTGTGAGAGTCGTTTTATTTTCATTCGGTATGTGTGATGGGTTTTCCATTATTGATTTATATTTTGGTTTTCCAGCCCCTTAGTGACCGTAGTTTTTTTTGAATGGCATAAAATTGTATGTTGTGTTTTCAATTAAAATTTTTTATAGTTATAATGTCTTGAAACGTTATTGAAGAAACTATGGAGTGGTTTAGTTTCTTGACTAACTCTCTAAGCATATGTAGTAAGATACAAATATGGTGTTAGATAGAGGCACTAAAGACTCATAGTATAATTGATTATTAGAGTTCTACAATGACGCTCTATGAGATGATGTCATACCATGTATAACATGTTGTTGGACTAATTATCCTCTTCCTTAGGCTAGGATAGAGTGATACTCATGGAAACATTGATATAATGTATTAATGAATGCTAGAACGAGGATCTAGAAACTACTATTATGTTTTATTATTTGTTTGATAGACCTTCTTTTGAATATCAATACCAATATATATTCTATGGTTAGGTTCTATATAAAGGTTCTCACCATATTCAATACTGATGATGTCATGTGACTTAGATTTTAAATGGATAATATGTGCATTGGTTCCACAAGTACTCTAGATGGGTACTGTGGATGTTGGTTTTATGTCTCCATGAGTTGAATCAGATGAGAAAAGTCATCTATAACAGAAAATGTATTTTTATCCTATGATATAACTTAGAGGAAACATTTAGGTAATTGATTGTTGGGATTAACTGGGTGTCAACATAGAACACTTGGGCTGGTGGATACAAGATGTGATCTCATGTTTCATAGCATTTTTCTATTTTTTGTACTATCTACATATTACACTGGATATATTTATACAATATTTCCATGACATGTATTTTCATTAGACATAATTTATGGTGTCCACCTAGGGTTTAATCCATCATAACTCTATCCTCCGTTTCTCTTCAGTACATGAGCATCTATTAAAAATTAATTGTAAGAAAATGATCAGGATGGGGCCTCTATTGTGTATTGTTGGGTCAGGTAGGATAACTAAAATGATTCAATTGAATAGATTGTTTTTGCTTAGAGATTATGTATAGTATCTTTGTAGATCCTTTTATATTCGAATGTTATGTAACCAATCTAGGGGTGGTTTGTTATATGTATGACATGGTAGTTTAAGACTTTATTACATTCAATTTTATTATAGAATGTTCCAATTTAATTAATCTATACGATTACTCTTATTATTATGATATTTGGATATTTAAATTTATTTTTCCACTAAGATATGTCTAATAGTCTCCTAATAGTTCAATTTTTTACCCCCACTTCTAGTCAGTAACCACAAGCATGTGAGGATGGAGCTAGAGGTCATGTAGAGAACTGGATCAGGGTAGTTGTTTAGTGGAATATGGACCATGATATATCATATGTCATTTTAACTGTCACGTATTTGAATATCGAGATTTACTTCTCATCTAATCACATGATATCCTCAATGGTACAATATTCGACCCCCTATCCTTTAGTGTCTTTATGTGGTAGTACTATTGGATAATTACTCATAATTTAGGAAACAATATGACACATACAAAATTAATTTATTACTTTTAATGAAACTTGTAGTGTAGCTATTTAATCCAAATATTTTTATCCATTATTTGTTCATTGAATCACATTATTAGAAACTATAGAATTTTAAGTCTTTATAATATGAGAATATACATATTTCCCTCTCATTCATTATTCTCTTGTCAAAATATATTAAATATAAAAAACATCGGTTCTTTCTTTTTTTCACAATGTCCACGATCAATAATGGGTTATTTTTCATTATTCATTGAATAAATGTGGTATCTTACTAAGCATATCCATACACAAGAATTAATGGGAATTTATTCCTCTCAGGATATGTTTTTTAAAATTATTCATAGTGAAAAGGTGACCATAGGTAATGTTGAGATAGAGGATATGATCATTTATATTCATTTTTTCATATGTTGGGGTGTAAGTATAAAAGTGATCTCATAGATCATACAAAGTTGATGAGTCATCTCCTATATATATTTATATAAAACATAGTGATGTTTTATTAGATATAATTACATTCACATTCATAGATTAAAATGTGGAATTGTATATATTACTTTGTGAATATATTGACATTATTTATAATTTTTTTGTTTTTAATTAATATCATAGACCTTTGATTATGGAAGTAAAAAATAGATTAGATCACTATGACTACCACCAGTCCAGGTGGAGAACAGGTTGGACAGGTCAAGTCTGTGTCTTATATGAGTGGATATGACATTAGGATTTATTATAGAGATACATGTTTATTGTGGACTTTTATAATGTTTCGGAAATTATTTTAAAGGGATTTAATTAAATATTTATACCATATAACACGGTTGTGGGGTATTGTTTGATATATCCACTGATCAGTAATGTGAAAATGTGTTTATCTTATGAAAACCTTATGAATTATATTTGGTATATAGTTAAGGAAGTACGTCATTGTTGTTTATCATATTATTGGTTTTTATTCCCAAATTGTGTTTCCTCAACATGATATTCTTTGATGTTTGTGGGTCCACACATTCTATGAGTGGGTTCCAACAATATACATATATCATATGTTCGACATTATTGCATTGATGAAATTTTTATTTATAGTCCTCTAATTTCATATTTTTTTATTGAAATTAATATATTTAGTAAAATAAATTTTAATATCATTATCATAATATTTTAGAAATCTTTCTCAGCCATTGTCCTCATTGTAAATAATTTTGTTAAATTTCATTGAGTTATTTTCACATTATACGTGATTACCTATGAGATTTTGGATTTTAATTCATTCAAATGACAGTATATTCTAAGGGTATAAGGAAGAGACTAATCCATTGTAAGTCGATAACAATTTGAATATTTTGGATTTCAATTTTTCATCTAGTTTAGAAACCAATATACTAGATTTTATCTTAAATATCATGCTGCCTTTAGTGATGTAGTTTACTATTAATTAATTATTTTAGGAACTCAAGATCTGATGATTTTTTAGAGTTAGAGTTTCATATTTTTATAAAATGTGTTTTAAAAATATGTTGGATTTCATTTCAAGGCTAGTAGATCACACATCATGATGAATGTTCATGTGAAAGATTGTGTTATGATTTTTTGATTATGTATTATATAGATACAATTTAGTATATTTTTCTTCATGAAAAATATATTTATTGGTTCATAGAGAGTAAGAGATATTAAGTTATAAAAATACTATATGTGGGAAGGAAATTTTAAGATTAGGGATAATATACATTCACTAGGGTTTCATAGATACATTAAAATGGCAGATCATCATGTCATATAGGGTATGAAATTTTTTTCAGGTATGATTTATCTCCACTTCCCCTTATACAAAACATTACAAAATTTCATTAAATAATTTCAAGATTCCATCCCTTTTCTATTACTTAAAAATTATAGTGCATCCCCTATCCCATCCAATGTGGCTAGAACTAGAAATAAGAGGTGATGAAAACATCACACACTTATTTAATTTTTAGAGATTATCTATAGTTTTGAGTGTCTTTTGTGGGGCTTCATATTATTATAGATTAATCTATATGATGTTTTCTTTCAAATAATGTGTCTATATTATGTCCAATTATTAATTAACTATTTTTGTTAATGGGTGATGTGTTGATAACCTAGTATAGTTTGTGTTTACCTCTTCATAAACATTGGAACTAAATTAGGATGTCTAGTTTATGAATTAGAAATTAAAAACTTGATTCCACACTGGGTTGGATCCATATTATTTAATATATGGATGATTTGGGGGGAATCATCCCAAATGGGTGGAAAGGATGATGAATGCTCACTAGGATGACATTTAGGGGATTCCCTTATTAATGGAATGTAATTTTCTCTTCCATATTCTTCATCTAAAAAAATATATTGTTTAATTTTATAGGTTTCTCAATAGATATATAGGAACTGATTGTGTAGTATAGAAATAAATTGGGGGAATATTTATCCCTAATCAATATTACTATATCAACTGTAAGAAATTTTTATTCGGTCCTTATTCATATTTAGTTGTGAATATCCACAACATTATTATCAAGAAATATTTATTTTATATATATTATATTGACATTATTTCAGACTTTTTGAGACCTTAGTAGTTATATTTAGAATAATATAATCCATAATAATATCTATGAGACACATGGATCATGTGAAAGTGTATATATTTCTAACGCCCTATAATAATCATGCATATTTATTTTAATTGAATAAATTTTAGGAATTATTTTAATCAGAACCTCATAAAAAAAAATAATAGTGTATGAATTTAGAAATATATATATAGTCCCTTCCTATGTTTAATAACTAATAGGTCATGTTATTATTTTAACAATTAGGATTTTAGGTAGAGGATGATATTTTAGGTTAGTGTGTCAATGAGTAATTGTGGAATAGGAAACCCAGATAATGAATTCTATCACCAATAGATATAAATAATTTTTGAGAATAAAACATAATAAATATAGTTTTCATCACATTGGGATAGGTATAATTTGTTTCAATTGATTTCAGTTGTTTTTCATCTTTCTATTGAGCCATGGTGGTACATAATAGAAATATCTATTATTAGATAATCAAAGTCTATATATTTTTCGGATGTGCATCGAATACATTTTAATAAATAGAATAATTATGTTATCAAGGTTTGGATGACTGTATTTCAATGATGTTCACAATGAGAATTGTTATGAGTATTTTTTATCAAAGGCCACTATGAATAATATGAAACCATAGTGGTATTATTTTGACACATATTATGGTTTCTTTATATTTTAGATCTAGAAATTTTTTAAATGATTTTTCTTTGTAGTCCAGTTGTTTTAGTTGATCATGTTATAGTTGTTTTACTTTTAGGTTAAGATCTATCAGATCCAAATAATTTAAATTATCCATAACTATCCACATTCTATTTTAATAATCGGGCCATAAATGAAAAATTTATTATCTAATTAGATGTTTGAGTGGGAGAGATCCATTACCAGGTGTCCTTATTTGTAACATTCATAATGGATAGATGTAACAAAATTGTGTTACCACTGATAGAGAAGTTGTTCCCTCCCTTTCATCAGATGAATCATTAGGGTGTGATTTTGTGTGGTTTTTTTGGAATAATAATCAACAAAAATCATTCAATGTTGGGATCATTATACTCCAAGAAGAGTTTCTAGTTTTAACATATTGATTCATGTTGATGTTTGTAGATTTTTTTCAATTTTCCATGAATATAAAAACATTCTATATGAATTAGTCCATGATAGGAGAACTGATTGTGATTATATGTATTTAATATCATTCTTATATATAGTAATTTTTTTGTTTTTTTAGTGTAAATTTTTTTTCTAGAGAATGTTTGGATGATCAGAGAGGAGGGTCCTTAGTAAGAAGTTTTTGGATGGTGATTTTTATCATAGTAGTAGATTCATGGGATATCGTTGATCATTTTCATCTATTTAAAGTTAATATTTAATTTTAGTTTCTACTATATAATATTAAGGATTCGTTATGTGATAACTTTTCAATTATAACTACATGTTTAAATATATTATTTCAAAAATAGACCTTTTTATATAAAGTGAGAAAAAAATTTATATTAAAACATGTCAAGATTCATGTTTTCGTTTTAAAGCCATGGATCTGATAACATAATAATATTTTAAATTTCCCAAAGTTTTTATCCTAATAAAATTTTCATATTTAAAACATTTATCTTAGATAATTTTTTATACCATTATGTTTCATTTTTTGACAATTTAGATCTTGTATATTTTTTAGCAATATTTTATATTCATTAAATATATGGTTAATAGTATCCTAATTTGATAAATATACAAAATACTTTCTGAATATTAGATGTTTATTATGATAATTTAGATCTTCTTGATGTCTAGGGATTTATATTTTATATGTGAAACATAAAATTTGGAACCGGTCGATGGGTCGGCCCCATTGTGGGGTAATTAATTAATTAACACCAGTTTACATATTATTTTAGTAATATTACACTTTTTGTTTCATATGTGTAGAAATAAATTTGTGATAAACCATTGGTTAAGTGTGGAAGTTAGGTCATTTATTACCATGGTGGAATAGACAAAAAAATTGAATTAGTGAATGACCTATTTCAAGGAATGAGAATTTAATTTCATGGGGTCAATTCATTGATTCTAGAGGAAATTATGGTTCACCATGATATAGGGACACTTCTTTGAATATATTAATTATTATTTGTGGGGATTGTAGATATTTTTTAAAAAATAAATTTTATTTTTTAATTTTAAATTTAAAAATTATTTTTATAATTTATAAGTCGTCAATATATTTCATAATGGGTTATGATTATGAATATTTAAAATATTTTCATTCATTGTTCCCAGTTTCATTATCGATTTTATTTTTTAAAATCATATATGACAAATTAATTTTGATTGAATAAAATTATTCAATCCATTATTCTCTCTTTCATTATTCTAATTTATTGTGAGGAATGCTTACCATATTCTATTTACATTGTTATGGATTTGACAACTTTCCCATGAAATGGAGTGTAGAATAACTGTTTAGGGATATATATATATATATGGGATCAATGATGTAATTAATGAAATCAAGAAAACACAATAAAACTGAGGATATAGTTTTTTGGGAAAAAAACAAGAATCGATGGATAATAGATGTGAAAAACAAGAAATTTTGATGATTAAAATTACCAATATAGATGGTGGTTGAATAACATAGGGGTGTTTTGGTTGATAATTTGAAGAGGGATGTTAGATCATGTGTATTGACAAGATAATTGTGTACCAATATTTGGAATTTTTATTTTTTACCTCATATATTTTTCAATAAAATATGTTTTCCATAGCATATATGTCATATATCATTACTCTTATCATTCTTGGATTCCTGCATAATAAATATTACAACATGGTTTAGGGTTTTGATATAATTTTTTCATGATTTCTCAATTATGTATATTGTTTTTATGTATAAGTAAAATTTTATGTAGTGTGTATTTATAATAAATAAATTTTAATTAATTATAACATGAATAAATCCATAATAATTTAACTATATCATTTCTAATTCTACTATAAATGTCATTTGGCCTAAGGTACCATCTATGTATTAAATAAAAAAAATGAACTTGGTATCCACTATGGATAAAAAATTATATTATTCTCATTTTCTATGTCTAATTAGTGATTATTCCATGAATTATTTGATTATTTGGAGAATCCTATATCGAAGGAACATTTAGGAGTAGATCCTATGGACCACATGCTATGCTCATCACATGGGAACAAAAAAAATTTCCCCCACATTACAGGGGGATAAATTAAAATACCAATCCTATATTTGAAGTCTCACATGAAATTTTTGGATGAGTACATTCCCTGAAATTTATGACATTCAATGTTTTCATTTTTTGTCACCAGATAGTTAGAATTGGGCTAAATAATTTTCCACTTTAGATGGTTTATTTCATTTTGAGATATGGATTGATTATCTCCGATAAAATATATTATTTTAATGATACATGGTTTTTACAAGAATATATGATCCATAGAGGTGATGATTTTTTAAATATGAGGCATCCATAAATGTAACAATATTCATACAAATAATACTTACATTTTTGGTAGGAAATAAGTCCCAATCATTTACCATTGATTTGATTCTAATTCATATATCATCAATAATGGTTCTCAATAAAAAGAAATTTGACCACTGGGTTATTATTCCATTGATGATTTCGTATGTCCAAAAATAATATAATTTTTATATTTAATCATTATATAGTTTTGGGTTTTAGTAGAATATATATATTTAGGTACTCTGGAACAAATTCATCAAATTTTCACCCTATATATGTTATTTAAACCTCTTATATGTTAATAATTTCATCATAAAGACAATGTTCTGGATATTGGATCGACACTCCCTTGACTAGAATGCGTTCATTAATGAGTTTTGGTTTCCCCAAAAATGATTATTGGAGGTGAATTTGGATTATAAATTTTTAGGTAGTTACAAAATATTTACTCTGGAACTACCTTGAGTGATTTATGTACATCAATGAGTAATGTTAAACCCTATATTATATAATGTGCATTCATAGAGGATAGAATGGGGGAGAGGAATGAATACTTATTGCCTTATGAAATTATATATAATCATTTTTCCATTTAAAATTTTATTTTATAGTTGGATATTAACACCAAACCTTATAACTATTTTATTTCCTGAAGAATACATTATATTGATTCCAGTGAAAATCCATTAAGAAGATGGGTTTAAAATATAATTGTTCTTTTCTCATCAATGGCTCTCTAAATGATAGATATACATGGTTAACCATGGGGTCATTCATTATTGAAACTGTAAATAGTTTTAAAAGAAATGTGAAATTATCCTAAACCATTGATATGTTAGTATATACCCAAATAAAGTCATTCCACAATCAATTGATATCGTAAAAACATGAGTATAATTACTCAACTTGTGTGTGAGATGTCTGTTCATAATGAACCCACGGTTCCTAATGTTCATTGTTTGATAATTTATTTTTAATTACATTATATTAATATATTAATCATTTTCAAATCCATGAAAATACACATCAATGTTTTAATATCCATTTTTCGGCAAACACCACCATTCAAGCTTTAAATTGACCAATTGGTGTGTGAAAATACCATTTATAAGATAATTGTTTTTAAAACTTGTATAATTAATTGATTTAAAAAAATTAATTCAATGAATAATTAATAAAAAATTTACTTTTGTGATATGATATTCATATTTTTAACCAATTTTTTAAAAACTCCAACTTCATGAATTGAGGTAGAACTAATCACCGTCGACAATGCTGACAACAGAAGAGTACATTAGGTCTTCAAAATCCTATATCCAAAATAATAATATAAATAAACTTGGAAACCAAATACATATAAAATAAAAATCACATATGGTTCACAAATACAATAATAGACATTATTTATGATTATATTTTAAAAAAATGAAGAACTATATAATAATATAAAAAACCTTTAAATGATACATAACAAATAAGGAATTTCTACCGTGAATCCCAAGAGACAAGCTAATAGAAAACCAGGGGTGCATGATTCTGATCAAATGTGATATTAACATGTCAATAGAGGCTCAAATGTCTACTGATATGTTTTTAATTATAAATTCCATGCATTAGAAACCTATAAGGATGGTTTACAAGATATTCCCAATGTATTGGAGAAACTGTGGCCCATAACATGGCACTCTATATAGAGACTCTATTTGGGGATCATTGTTTGGGCCATGGTAGCTTTAACTAAGTTCCAACCATTCAAACCCCCTCTTTATATAGGTTCATGATTTGGATTTTTGGCCCAATGGTTTAGACAAAATAAGAAAATATTTACATTAGACCATGCTTGGTCATACATTATCTTGGAAAAACAAATGGTTTTCTATAATAACACAAAAATAGTTTATAACCCCATGGGATCACAATTTTTTTGAAAAATCCAGAAAGAATAGGAAAAAAAGACCCAATATAATCATAGTCAAAATAATATTCATGAAATATGTAGATGAATGTAAAGTTACATTATAATCTTCCCATAAAAAGGAATTCAGTTCTCAGAGTGTTCTCTAAATTCTATAATCATTAAATGTGAAAAACACTACTACCACACATAAAATTCATTTTACTATGTCGTATGGATTTCATGATCCCATTACCATAGTATAAATAATAGGGTAATCATTTCATTGTGCAGTTCCTCATCATGAAAATATATATTTTTAATTGAATTCTCAAAAACCGTTGTATTATAATCAATATAATCGTCATCCAATTCAACCAAAAGTGATGAATATTGGTGATACTGCATTTTATTGGAAGCATGAAACATATCATTGATCTAATTCAAAGAACATCGTTTTTATAAAAGACCATCCATTATTTAAGTTACTCCACAGACTCAAAGGGGCCAATAAACCATAATACTAACTTTTGAAACCAACCCAACAAATAATTTCTCATGTAAAATTAATATATGAGAAACCCATGATGAATAATCTCCTTATCAGTTGTGTTTATATTTTAATAGATATGTGAAATGAAAAACCAATTTTGGATCAACTACACAATTTTCATCATTTCATTAATGGGACATGTCTCATACAAGCAATAAACGACCAAATCTACCAAAAACATGTGATACCAATATGATATCACATTCAATTCATGAAAGGGTAAAATATTTTTTGGTTATCCATAATTGTTTTTTTTTGGAAAATTTGACCAAATGTAAATTATTTCTCCATGATCAACCAAAATAAAGCACATAATTTTAAAACATTTATTTATGATCTTGAATATCTCTATTTGTCTCTTCATATATATAGTGAGGATATATTGTTATCAATTTGAAATTCAAACCAATCATCTCAAAAAAAATAATCCCAAAAATATATGGGAAATTTGGGCCCATTACAGAAACAACTGTAGTGGGAATGCTACGAACTCACATGATATCTAAGATGTAGAAGCCTCATAGTTGTTCAACGTTTGTTGTATCATTTATAAGGGAGAATTGTTCAGATGTAATAATTCGATCTATGATCACCCAAATAAAATATTTCCCTATGGTATTCCTATGAAACGCATATTTTGTGTCCCTGAAAAACATAGACCACTTATATAGTCGAATGGGTAATGGTTGTAACCAACAATAGGGTCTCTGGTGCTCTACCTTAATTTTCTGACATGTGGGACACTATCAGACAAAATTTTCAACCAAACACCACATTCCCAAGCACCATTATTGACTCATAATATTGATATACATCATGGTATCCCCATGTTGAGAGAGACAATTTCCAGTGTCCCCTTTAGATCAACTCATTCTTTACATAATTTGTTATAACTAACTTACTATATACTAATAATCTACCACTAAGAGACTGAGATTACACACATGCTGCTGACCCTCCAAAACATATCTGACTAAATAAATTGAAATTAGTTAATTTCACATTATCTCTTTGAACTCTCTCATTGAAATAAGTGATAAATTTTATCCAATATAAGATCAATTTCCCACTGTCTTATTCCAATCATTATCCCATACCCAGAAACAAACTCATTTAGACCACTCATCCACCAATTCCTCTAAGGCTTATGTCTCTAATTTTTAGTTCAATACATCATAAACCACATTACCATTCACATGAATGAATGAATTATAAAATTAATATTTTTTTAAATAGTATATATAGTATTTCTATCACAAATATAGTTCCCTTTAAGAATATATATAATTTTAGATCATATGATTATAATAAAGTATAAACAACTCCCTTGAAATATATTGATTCTATTTTTGGATTGCATGTTTAAATTATTCCATATAAATATAATTCATATGTTTTTATTTACATTATAAAAAAATGGTTAGATAAATTGGAGACCTACCATTTTTCTCTACATCTGGACACATCCAAACGACATACGAAAATCATCAAAGAATTAATCATTACCCAAAATCAGTTTTCAAACATTCTAAAATGGCCATGATGTAATCCTCACCATTATCTAATAAAAAGATAACTGAAACTAGAACATCCAATCAAACAATACACACATATAGGATAAATCTATCATCAATGATATGATATTAGAGAGGTCCTTAATAAATACACATTTTTAACTAAATAAAAACAATATTATCGAAATACAAAAAACATTTATGGGCTGCTTTAAGGACATAACGGCTTGTATTTTCTGAACATACACATAGATTCAGCTCACCATGTATGACATGTACATGAAAATTATTATAATAGACCCAAATATAAAATTTATAATCATTGCCATATAAAAAATATTCTTTCAGGATTTGTACAGTGATATGAAAATAGTCTATATTCTCTTATTATGACATTGAAAAAACAAAAACACCATCTATAACAACCGAAAAATAGTCTATGAACTGAAAAAAATTGTTCATTAACACCAAAAACCATTGGAGATTTAGTGATACAGAATGGTAATACTAGATACTCAAAATGTTGATAATGGATCCTATGCACCATCTAATGTATATCAAATTATCTAACTCTTAGTTGATGATTCAATGAAAAACAACCAATAATTGAAATCCCAAAGGACTATTAAATTTTGTATAAATGTTAATAAATCCAATGTGATTAATTATTTTATTAATTGAAACCGAATTTAAATTTTGATCAGATAAAAATAGGCAGTGACACCTATATTAATTAAAAAAAGTGGATATGTGAATCCAATGTTGACACACTAAGACGAATAAATCCCCTTGCCTCTATATAATCAGTGCATATTTTATCCTCTACCAAAGATGTAGTTTCCATTTGATATGAAGTTATAAAAATGGTTATCATATGATTGAGAAAATCAATAGTAATTCCAACCACTCTCTATGGTGGTAAACTAGAAAAATAATCCAAAAATAACATTTGGTACACAATCACCAAAAATTGAAGAATTTTTCCTAAAATAGGGTTATGGAAATTGACAAGATTTTTTGAAAAATCACTTGATATTACCCCTACATTAGAAGAAAAAGGACCCAAAATTCTCATTTTTGAATCCAACTAAGTCTCTGAAACATGAGTTCCACCATTAAAAGATAAAAACTAAAGCCACAGATGATAACAATCTATCTAGCACTTAATGCTGATTATTATGTCCATTAGATATAATAGGTTGATGAATTTAATATTAATAACTAATACATACTATATTTACCTAATTCTATCTATAATCTTGCAACAAAAAATATGCAAGGATCTTTATTCCGGCCAATATTTTCAATGCCAAAAAAATGATTCAATATTAATGAAAAAATATCCAAACACAATCCCAACATTTCAAATAATATTTATGATAAGAAAAAATTATAAAAACCTATATAAAACAAATCTAGCATTAAAAAAGTTGAAATAAACACTATACCTCTATCAGCAGATGGCCTTGCTTCAGATTCCATTGGTACAAACATGTAATTGTGAAAACATCCTTTATTTTCTAAATTATTATTCATATTAGACAAATAATTAGACCCATAACCCCTAGAAACATCTATACCTACCTAAAACACCACGTTGAATTTGGAGGCTTACTCATATCCATGGGATATCCTTTTAAAAAATTAATTCATTGGCTATAATTTATACAAAGATGAAATATATTAAGATCCCTCATAATGAGAGGCTTGTTATGAATAAACCATGTACATTCGTATAAGACGAGTTACTATTATCTTAATAGATCTCATAAAACTAGTCCGGAAGAAAATAGACCATGCCTATGATTTCGTTTTTTTAAAGAAAAACCTTGGATAAAAAATTCACCAATTGAAGCTCCATCCAAGCCAATTATTCTAGATATTTTATCCATCACCAGAGATGATTTTCTGACTACTTCCATAGAGTTTTTTTTCCAAAATCATGAATACAATTCTACCAAATATCTATACATATTCACATCTCAATCCTTAGTTCCTCTATATACACCTTAGTGACAACCTATTTTACCAGATGCACCAGATCTGAAAAAATTGATGGAATACTCTATAATGGTATACTCCCATTTCTCCATGTTCAAAAATTTCATGACTTCACATCAAATAATGTATCAGGATAAAATTTATGATTGAAAATTTTCTTAAAATAATTTTTGGTAAGATCATCATGTAGCATATCAAGCACAATAGTATCCCACCATCTCCTTCTTGGACCCTTGATCGTGTATGTGTGGAAACCCACTTTTGAGTCCTCATGATACGTCAAAAACATGAAGATATTCACATTACTCTCAATAAACACATCACGTTATTGTGAAGAATTTTCATGAAGTAAGATATGTGCTTGTTTTATAGTATATTGAAACTCATGGGCCACTGGTCATATTGGGTTACCAAAAACCACCAGACCTAGATTACGAATAGAAAAAACTAAATCTTTAAAAATAGAAGTGCCCACTAGAGGATTCATATAAAGTTCATTTTTTGGAGCTACCTCCCTCACAACTGGAAGCTATCTTTTTAGGGGAATCATATTTTATAAACAATATGGTTACCACTAAATTTTCCATCATGTTCAAAAAACATAGGACAAACATCAGGAATTCATGTGAATGCCTTAAGACATAATGAATTTAAATAAATCAGATATTGTAAAAATGTTGTATATTTTTTTAAGAAATAACATGCTCATTTAAATAAACATCAAACTAATTTCATTGAAATGAAATAAAAAAACAATGACCTACTGAAAACATCCCAAATAGTCATTGTAATAGAAATTTAAATTCATAAGTGACCTTTCTACACCCCTTCATGGACATACTACTAGAATACTGAGGGTCCTGACTCTTTTTTAGCCGAGACAAATAATCACACTCAGGAAGTGTAAATATCCTTTGGGATAGGATACCTTGATCGTGTACCATTCTAAAAATAATGAACTATATCTTACTAGACAATCCACTAAAGAAAACCCATCTTGGTAGAAACGTTCAAAATAGTTAGGATAAAAATATGTCTTGAATATAACCAAAAAAAGAAATACTACTAGAGTAAACATTGGATTAAATAGATACGTATGTGTTCTATAAAACCCATTAAGAATAGGATAAAACATATAATTGTAACCAAAAAACCAGGATGTCTCCATGTGACCAAATTTTACTACCAAACATTCCTACTACATTGGAAGTGATTAAAATATAATCCAACATTATATAACATAATATTCATTTTACCTTGTTCTTATAAAATGATTCCTACAACCTTCTAAATTAAAAAGTATAGCATTAAAAAAAATCCTATAAGGATTCAAATTTAGAATAAACAACAATTATAATTGTAATATTTCAACACTTCCATCCTCTAAAATAGATTGTTTTCATTGAATTTTATTAAATGAGAACCCATTTGAAAATTATTTTCATTGGTTTTCTAAAAATCTTTTGTATTCACCACTATATGAATGTTATAAATATAAATAATAAAATAAGAAATCATATCCACACACCATCATATAATATTTAAGACTAAAATACATGAATTAATCCTTTATAAAAATCCATGTAAGAAAACCACATCTAAAAAAGATTCTAGTAAAGAAACATGACAAAATGCATCATTTAGTGAACAACTGTAAATGAAATATAACATCTTATAGATCCCGAACCTATGCTAATACATAATATAAATCAATTAATCCTTTAAATTAATATATAGCTTCCATCCAATATCATATCCTACCACATTACATAGATATCATAGAAAATATAGTGGAATTAGACACACAAAGAGTGCAATTTCTCTTTACAGGCACCAACGTTTACCAATAATCAATGTTTTTCGAAATATATTAAAAAAACATGAATAGAACTAGAAATATTTTCCAATTCAAAGATAATCATATATAGTTTTTGAAATAACATTTCTAAACAGAAACCATCATTTAAGGAATTTTTTCATGCACTTATTCTATGAAAATCTATTTTAAAGAAACCCCATATAAAAACATGTATAATTACCTCAAATATCTCAAACCCATTATTAAATTAAATCAAATGAATTAACAAAATAATTTTTAATATAGTGATTGGAAATTCCTAGATCTAACAAAATTTATAGAAACTCATAACTCGAGAATAGAGGTAGAACTAATTTTGATTGCTAATAAAAATCAAGGATTAGTAAATCAGGTTCAAAAAATCTAAGATCAAGAAGAAACACATCAATCCATTTTCAAACTTTTTTGATCTTGAATAAAATTCTCGTATGGGTTATTCAATATTATATGAGGAGAGATCCATTAAGTATCAAATAATAAAATTATAATATGATAGATATGTAATATACATTTTGAAGATTTGTCATTAATGAAGGTGATATGTGTAAAATCACAATAGATATGATTATATACCAGTTTAAAATTTCTATGATTAACCTATATGATATTATGTGGTCATTTGAGATTAAAATGGATTTACAAGAATTTTTAATTAAATTTATTTCTAATAAAAACATATGGGCACAATTTCCTAGAGAGGCCACATGGTAAAGAGTAATTATGCACCATAAATCCAGTATCGATATAGAATATTTGTTTGGCGTGCTAAATTTTGATACACTATTACATTATTCATATTAAATCATACTTACCTTATATCTATAACAGTTCACTTTCTGTAGATATGGTGACACAATTTTAGAAAACTGTGCTACTTCTTCTAGTAGACCATGCTTCGTTGTATGGTTTCATGGGATAAACCGCAAGGTTTTCCCTTTCCATGATCCAAATATTCAAAACTCCAAGAGATCCCAAGTATTTTTTCAAATCCTGTAAAATACACCTGGTGAAAGACCCAAACCAATCCATGGTAAATACATGGGTCAATATGTTCCAGAATAAAAGAAGAACAATGATAGATATTTTTTATTAAAATAAATATATTGGTCCATTAGAAATCTTACCTAATCCATCTACATCTTATAAATAATATATAAATTTTATTCATATCTTAAATTGATGTAGAAAATTTAATTCATTCTAAAATCAAATAAAGTAATATATATTGACAAGAAACTAGAATCTCATTCATCCACAAATAAAAATAATATTTCGATATGTCCATTTGACAAAAAATATCAGGTATCTAAATTATGGTATTTTTTCCATAGAAATGTATGGGTAGTATAACATAAATATTATATATCAATAATGATATATATTTTTATATAAAATAATTATTATTATACATTTATCAAAATTATATGATACATAATGTTGTTATTGAATTTTCAAATTGTCTCTTTTTCAATTATCATGTTTACATATGATTGGTGTTAAAATTTAATAATTATTTTATGGATTATAATATATAACATTATAATAGTGTAATAATACATAATCATTATTAATATCCTCGTAATTTTTTACATGTATATGATAACCTAATATTTCATTGATATTGAGAATTTGGAAACCTCAAAATGTTTTGTGAGGATGATTAGGGTCAACCATCCTAAATGATAAAGGGTTCATTGATAAGATGTAGTGTTGGGGAGTTATTAATAGAAAATTTGTACCAATGGTCCTTAAAAATAATAAACAATTAAAAAAATTTGGAATAACCAATTATTATTATTCTGTAATAATCATTGTCATAAATTATAGAATGAAATTAAATAATGTTATAGAGTGATCATAGATTGAGATATTCTATACAATTTAAATGTGAATATACGATGAAAAATATTATTTAGTTTTATCTAATACTATTTTCTATAGTGTTAACATCATGTATTCATATTACACATATATTAGATTTTATATTCATCACATCACTCTCACCAATTTAATAGTATGCTTTATCCAACATTGGTATGATCACAACCATCAATAGTGTCTTATCATCCATCCTCTTACATTCTATTAATATTATAATTTTTACCATGAAAATTTTATGAACATTATTAATGGTTTATTATGGGTCTAACATTAAATATTATATGTCACTGAACTAAATGGACTCTCCTAGAATGATATTTTGAGTTGGGATAAATTATTTAGAGAAGAATTAATAAATCCATAATTTATAGTATTCTCTTTCAATTAAAACATTTATTAATTATATGGGTTCTATTATCTATAATGAAATATTAAAACATTTCCCATTTAAATTATTGTTATCTTAAATGTAAAATAAAAATATGAGATTTTCTCAAGATCCAAATAGCAGAATTAAACTTTTTGACATGGATAAAGATTTAGTGAATATATAATTATTATATATTAAGAGTTGTATTTGATACATTACGTAGTATGATTAATTTAATGTGGATAATTTTGTTATATTAGTGGAAGGAATTGCTATAGAGTTAATCCATAATAAATATACATGTATTTAATGAAGTTATGTGATGGGTAGGTCAATCTATTTGTATATATGTATGATACTGTTATAAAAAATTCTTTCACGTTATGAATTTATGGTGTTTGGTCAATAATAACCAATTAATGATGTTATAGAGTGTTAGTATAAATTATTATGTAGGTGGGGTACAACTATATAGTATACTAATGTTGAATATGGAAATATTATTATTTTTTATTATAATAGATAAGAATCACTTTTCAAGTCAATCACCTTGAATAATAAGAGGTGAACTAACTGTTATATTATAGAATTAGGTGAATATGGAGAAGCACCAACATGCATGTCCAATTGGGGGACCATTCCATCTTGGTATATTTGGTCCAAAAATTTCATAAATTATAAATGGATAACTCAATGAGAAATTGGAATAAATATTATTATTTTAAAATTAATGATTATAAAAAATAATGAAATTTCTTATTAATTCATTAATAAATTTATAAGGATTGTTTTTTACGACACTCACCTCTAATAGATACCTTTTTTAAATTATAATAAATTCCACACTTAACCATGGGTTTATACTAATGAAATATAATGGGTTAATATATATTATAAATTCTATACATTAATATATGACTGTAGTTTTGTAATCATATACGTAGTTACAAACATTAAATCACTTGAAATGTATTCATATAAATTTTAAAAATTAAAATCATCATTGATTCCAAAAAAACATAGGTATTTCACTCTATTTCCTTCATTTTATATTTTATTTGACTCCTCGGTGATCTACCTCTAGTCCATGTACCTGTGAGATATATTGGTAGAATGAGTTTCATTTAATATGCAGTGACCATTTTATATATGACATAAATATATACAAAACAATATAATATGTTAGACACTAGTGAAGATATATATATTATATCATTTAAATTCTAGGTTATTATTTTATAAAATAACAATATATAGTTGAATAACATACCATTAATGGACATCTATGACATACAAAACATTAGTTATATCAATTCTATCAATTTTTATCTTTTTCAGCTCTATATTAGATAAGGAAAATTTAAACTAGTTGTATTGACTGAGGGACTATACAATACTCAAAAACAAAACAAAAGATGAATAATTTATATTTCAAGAAGGGGTATAATAAAGCATTGGGATATACAATAAACCATGTTATTCATTCCTTATTCGATATATAAGCGAATATATTGAGAATTATTTAGGAAAAACTTATGGGTAATATAGAATCTAAAGAATATTGACCATGAAATTTAGTGGGTTCAAATCATTAGAGTGGAGACCATGAATGGAAAATAAAAACATACATGAAATTGGGTCATATAATGCGAGTATTTTTTCTAGGTGAGGTAATAAGTGCTGATAGTTTAATAAAACATTATAGAGAAAACAATTTTTTTGGAAGGATGTAAAATGGATTTCCTTGATATTACACATCTTATTCACATATAAATATAGTCTAACTATGGTAAAATAGTAATGATATAGAATTATTACATGAAAATCACTATTAAAAACATTTAAACTTCATTTATTGTGTTATCAGTTCTCATTGACGATTGAATTAGTTAATTAGTTACCTACCATGTCTGACCAGAGAATGGTTCTAGGGAAATTTAGTTATTTCACTGATTTTCATTCTAAAAACATATTTCTTATTTTATAAAAACCATTTCAAATTTTATACATTGTGATTTGACTGTACACCTGATAGAATATATGATTAAAGGTGGGAGACAAAGTATATTGGTAAAATATTTAATAACATAAACTACAGAAAATCTCATTGAAAAAAATAATATATATATATATATAAATATATATATTTGTTTATATACTAAGGCCTTCTTAGATGATACACAAGGACGTACAATGGTGATGGTAATTATATCTAGATTTATTTATTGGGTGATGTTTCGTTGGAATATCATATCCAATAAAAATTAAATATGATATCCAACCAAAGAGAATGAAAATTTAATAAAAATATATCAATGAATCATTGTGGAACGAACCGGGCTTGTAGATAATAAGGAACTCTATCAGATTCTTAATAAACTATTATTGGATGTAGTTATTTCAAATTCAATATCCTTTCATGCATTAAAGGTATCCAATAATATATTATAATTTAGAAAATATGACATGGAATATGTTTCATTTCCACATAACATTGGGATTTGTGGGGATAAGTTCAATATAATAAATAAATATATTAAATTTGTTGAAATATTCACTTTTCCACTCAACTAGAGATGAATTTAAAAAAATAAATAAATTAAAGATAAAACATAGCTACTGACAGGTCTATAAAATAGCAGTATAACTGTATGAATTCCACATTTAAATGTTAATATGAATTATTGAATATTAACATAACATCATTGAGAAGATCACATGAAAATAGATATGAGAAATTCAATGAAATAGAAACATTGTACATCTATTGGGTTTTTCAGCAATAATAAATATATAAACCCATTAAATATCTAAGTATTATTGGATAGATCATTGATTGATCAGATATGTGTATAATGTATACAATTTATTTTCTAAACTGTGTCTAATGGTCATGAGAAGAAAATAATTCATTCTCATCCTCTGTGTAATCACATTCCATGATCAAGGTAATCAATCCATCTATATTGATGGTGTTGGTTGTTTAAGAAAAGATATATCAACACTATATCCCCTACATCGCTCTAATATTTAGTAGGATTAGATCACATTTTTCATCTATGTAATTTTAATTTTATCATCAAAAATTCAATAAAATATTTATTAATTATGTAATCCCATGGAATTGGAAATTTATAAATTAACTATGGATCCTATAGTTTTTTATTTCATATAGGTTCAAAATTATTACTTTTTATTCACATTCACTATCAATTTAGTTGTTTTACACTCATACATTAATTAATTACATAGAATTGTGGAATATAAATAAAAACATGGAATAATAATATGTGTTGTATCATTCCATTAATGAATCAACATAAAATAATTTCATAACTATTCATACAGACAAATTTTTTTGTTTAATGAGATAACAAAATATTCAATTTCAGCATGTTTAAAAAAAAGGATCAATAATCGAAAAATATATATCAAGACATATATTATATCATTCACATGATTATGTAGTGTATTATTTGTGAAATACATCATGATGAAAGTGTCCTTGAAATAATTAGAACATAGTTTATAATTAATATCACCATAGCTAATAATACCTTGATAATTATTTATTTTTCTCATACAGTAGGATAAAATCTCTATTATTTTATTTCCTTCCCACCAATGGCTATCAATGTAACTGTCTAGAAATTTTTTAAAGATTATATTTTAAATATTTTTCTATATTTTTCATTGATTCAACTACAAATAATTCATATAATTGTTTATTATTATCAAATAAAAAAGAATAATGTTTATTAGAACATGTTTTATATATCAAAAATATATAGTTATCACATCACATATTTTAAAAATAATTAAGGAAACTAGGGAACATGATTGAAATATACTGTAATAAATTATTAAAACATTCTTGTTAGTCAAAATATTATGGATTATTGATATCTGAAATATGATAGAGAGTTTGATTCCCATTTTTTATTCTATAGTTTTAAATATTCCACTATAATTTTAATTTTATTTTAATCTATTGGGATATATTTATGTACCAATATAATACCAATTTTACATGAAAATGATAGAAAAAAATTTCTTCTACTTTCAAATAATAACATTCTGTAGAGCATGAGATGATTATGGATTTTTCAAATTGATATTATTCACTTTAATTGCATCACTCTAAATTACCTATTATATAAGCATTATATTACTATTAATAGAAAAAATAAAATATTGATACTCAAAATATCTTCTACAGGATAGTAATTAAGGAATATTTTCATGTATTATTTTAGAGAGTAAATAATTACTTTTCATCACAAATAAAGAATATGAGTTTGACCTTTTACCATCATGAAATAATTGATATCTCAATCACAGAATATTGTTTTATATATATATCAAAATTTAAATAAATTAATGATTTGGTATTTTTTTGGAATGATTTGGATTTACCTATTAATATAAATAAATTATTTCCCATATCCATCATGAACTAGCACTGTTTGTTTCTTCAAATATTTATTAATTAAAATTTTAAGAGATGTATTAATAATTTAGACTCAATTTGAAAAATAATATTATTAATTTATATTAATTTTAATGGAATAATTAATTATTGCATTTATAAGGCCCCTGCCTTAAACATTACTTAATATTTAATTAAATGAATAATTCACATTGAGGATCTTTTGAGGTTTAGAGTTTTATACAATTAGAGCATAACTATTACATCTCAAAAGATTTACAAAGTAGACACTTCTACCATGTTTCCATAGAATTAAAAAACTCTTAAAAAGAAACATGTCTAGTTCCATGTTTTATATATCATGACATTCCCTTGATCCCATCCTGGACCTTATTCTACATTAAGTCCTGTGAAAAACATTTCAAAAAAACTTGGGGTGGGAATAAAAATCTCAGTAAGGTATACACAAAGAATGAAAACTGTTAGTTTTTCAAACATCAAGTAAACCATGTATACATTATCAAAGTAATACCTTCACCTTCATGAAGTAGTAAAAAACACATCACTGAATAAAATATAATTACTTACCTTTTTGTAACCAAAGGATTACCATAAATCCCATATAAAGAACACATAACATATATAAAGGTAACTTGGGACATAAACATACTTAAGTGGAATAACCATACGGTCGACTTCCACACATATCACTTAATGGAATAGCCATACGGACAACTTCCATACATACATAATCGAATAGCCATACGACCTACTTCCATGCCCAATGCATTGGAGGTTATAACGTAACCACCCATCCTGGTATTCACGGAACCACCCGTCATATGATTTATCATGTAACCACCCATTAAAATGTCCATGTACCAATATAAAATCACAAAACATAAAACCAATATAAAGGAATGATAACATTTCCACATTTCAATCACAATATATCATAAATATATTGACATAATAGAATCCTTTATCAAAACCATTTTCAATACCAAAATACATAAAAGAGTATATGGTATTTATTTTATTTTAAAAACATTACGGCTTGTTGAGTAAGCCAAAGACCAAATAATACTTGCGGCGTCGGAAAAGGTCGTTGTCACCCTGTACGTTAAAAAAAACATTCCTTTTTGTCGTTTAGTAAAACGCTTCTTATAAAAAGATACCTTTTATATAAAATTAAAAGTCAAAGGGGTTTATACACCGTATAAAAGAAATTTCTGTATAAAACGAAATATGCCTCAATGAAAGGAGATTGAGACGAAGTCCCTTACCTCGGGTCCGACTTGACTCGATCGTTCTTTAACGTCCTGAATAATAATATTGAGTTAATTTATACTTTATTAAGAACCATTTTAAAGTTAATTATTCCTTTTATATCACTTATTGCCATGTTATAAACATTATGTAACCATTTAAGTTAATAATGTTTGTTTTATTGATATTTGGTTCTTAAGTCGAAAGTGGACTTCTTGCTATTACATGTTGTTCGTGTGGTCAAAGGTTCTTTATATCCAGACTGAAATTCCTGATTTGGATAGCATATATATCATATATATTCAGAATATACATTTATTTATAATATTACATAATCATTTATAGGTATGAAATGAAATGCACCGTTCATGGAGATGGTAAGCCGTACGTACGCATGAACGCTACTTTCATTTCTTTGTCATATTAATGGAATTAAAACTAAATGAGAGGTATGTATATTTTAATTCCAGAGTTATATTAATCATTTAGATGTATCATTCATCATATATATCTATTATATATATGTACACATAATAGTACATTAAATTTGAGGATAAGAAATGAAATGCACCGTTCATGGAGGGAGTAAGCCGTACGTACGCATGAACGCTACTTTAATTTCTATTTCATATTGTTACAGAATGGAATCATAATGATATAAAGGTATATTATAATTCCAGTGTAATATCATATATAATATTATAACTCCATCCTTTATACGTCCCACATATGGTATTAACGAATCAAATCACTTTGAGGGTGCGGTAGTCCGCACTTCCTTAAATGAAGATATCGCGTTTACCCATAATGGAAACCATAAAGGTATGCCCAAAATGAAAAATACATAATCTTAAGGAAAACATAAAAATATTATATATCATATATAAATATATTGTCATCTTAATGGCCACCTTTGAAGGTGTTAAAAGAATGTTGAACAATCATCGTTTCAGGAGGCAGAAATTCTCCATCCACGGAAGCAGTATGTTATTTAGCCATTAGATGTAGGTGTGTGTAAGTATAGCTCTAATAATTCTAATAAAAACATCCTAGTATATTGAGGATACTGGAGTTGTTACAAAATAAAAGAATAAAATAGTTTAGGGGGTTGGAGAAGCAAAATAAAACAGAAGGACTAAAAGAAGACATTACCTTAAAATCGGGTAACTCTCTTAGATTTGAGCTCAAAATCTTCCTTGGGAAGACTTATGCCCAAAGTGAGGCTTCAAGGAGTAAGAGAGGTATGTGGAGAGCCAAAATGGGCAGGGGTAGTCTGACCCAAAGGCTTTGGGAGTGTGGGTAAGGAGGTAGAGGTGGGGGCCTTTTATAAGAGGAGAGGAGGGGCACTCTTGGATGGTAATGAAAAGTCACATTATTTTAAAATGGTATTCGGATTTAAGAGGTCCAACATTGATGTGTTTCGAGGATAAGGTTATAAGGGTTCGAAATCCACCCATACAATAGGTTTTGGCCATGTCTAGGTCTTAGATTTTACATTATCTTTCCATTTTATTTAAATCGATAAATAATGAGGTCATCGCTGCATCATCATGATGTCATAAATAATTTAATTTATTTAATGTCTCAAAATTATAAAAAAACTACTATGATGTAGGAAATCTTATTATATTTCTAATTAATATTTATAGTCAAAAATCTGACTTTTATAACCCCATGTAAAAATTTCTTTAGTAAAACATCTCATGTGTGTGTCATTTTTACTTTAACATTAAATAAAAAGTTATTTATGTCATTTCCCATCCAAAGTGGCTCCATGGGGTCCCCAAGTTTACCAATGGCTTGTATTGGTCGGCCATGAAACATCCAATAAGGGTAGTACATTTTTCAAGGTATTTTCATTTTATTATAATATCATTTTTGCCTTAAATTGCACTAATTACCTCTAATCGCGATTAAGAACTAAAAAGTTACTATTCATCGAAAAAATATTTTAATCTCATTGAACCAGATTTTTCTTCTTAATGGAAACCATGTATGTAGGATTTTTGAAATTCCAAACACAGAAGTTGTAAATTTTAATTTAAACGAAAAATCAGATTTTATAAGTACCACTTAGTGGTTTCACTATACATAAAAAATTGATGTTTTTCTGAAAAATACCAAAACATCACCCTAAGCTATATTTGATATTCCGAATTCAAAAATGAAGTCTATTTTACAAAATTCACAACATATAAGTTGCATTAATTAATTTAATAATTAATTCCCGCTGTCAGACAAAATAGCGTGTTTTTATAAAACAATAAGTATCAAAAGATTGACACTAGTTAAAGTCCGATTTCAAAGTGAAATTAATTCCAACTATCACTATTGGATTTAAGGGTAAAAATATATTCTAATTTACCTTTAAAACCAATTAAAAAGATAATCTAATCATCTTAAAAAATTAGAATAAAAGGAGGTTTTGAATTACAATACAACATTTTTCACTGTTCATTAAAAAATGAACTTTATCGGAAAAATACCAAAAATTGACACAAAGTAAATTTTGATGTCCCGATTCTAAAAAATAGTTTTATTTGGGTAAATATAATGTATAAAAGTGACCAAAACTATATGTAATGACGGTTCGCCATCAAAAGGGGATAAGTGAACCATTAGTGAAAATTAGGGTATAAAAGCCTAAAATTGAATTCTTTTCATATTTTAAGCCTTTATCTTTTCATGGATAAATGTAAAAACATTTAAAAACATATATAATCATATTTTAGTTATTTCTATCCAATCCCGCCAATACAACGACTATGTGTTAACTACCATTTAAAATAATATTATTTTATTACTAGTGTGCAACGTAAGATTTCCATGAAACTCTTTGTTGCGTATCAGGTACGCTATCGGACATAGCAACCCCTTTAAAGTAAAATTAATATTTAATTCGCAAATATTAATAAATATGAAAATGTATTATTCTTTATTTACCTGGGATTTAACATCCTTCCCCCCTTTTGGAAATTGCGTCCTTGCAATTTTATTCATTTATCAAAATAAGTGGGGGTATTTATCCCTCATTGCAATTTCAGATTCCCACGTTGCCTCTTCAACCATATGGTTTTTACACAAAACCTTTACCTGCTGAATTAACTTATTTCTCAACACTTTCTCTCTTCGGTCAAAAATGTGGACTGTTTGTTCTTCATAAGATAGGTTCTCTTCAAGCTGAACTACCTCTAGACTCAAAACATGAGATGGATCTGGCATATACTTCCTCAACATCGAAACATGAAAAACATTGTGTACCTGAGATAAAATCGGAGGTAAAGCCACTTTGTATGCAACTGATCCAACTCTCTCCAGAATTTCATATGGTCCAATGAACCTTGGACTCTTCTTTCCTTTCTTACCAAATCTCATCACACTTTTCCATGGAAAAATTTTGAGAAAATCATGATCACCTACCTCGAAAGATAGATCCTTCCTTCGGTTATCCGCATAAATCTTCTGCCTACTCTGAGCTGTTCTCACCTGTTTCTGAATCAACTGAACTTTTTCTTCCATCTCTTCTACCAATTCTGGTCCCATCAGCTTCCTTTCACCCACTTCATCCCAAAATTCTAGAGTTCGACACCGCTCCCCATATAATGCCTCAAATGGTGCCATTTGTATACTAGAATGAAAACTATTATTATAAGAAAACTCAACCAAAGAAAGATGTTGGTCCCAACTTCCCTGATAATCCATCGAACAAGCTCATAGCATATCCTCCAAGGTCTGAATTATTCGTTTTGATTCCCTATCTGATTGAAGATGAAAAGCTGTACTAAAATTTAATTCAGTACCCAACGACTTCTAAAGGCCTTTCCAAAAGTTAGAAGTAAACCTGAGCTCACGGTCAGATACAATAGAGAGAGGAACTCCATGTAACCTGAATATCGCTTTAAGATACAAACGGGAATGTTGATCTAGGGAAAAATTATCTCGTATAGGAAGGAAATGAGAAGATTTAGTAAAGCGATCAACAATAACCCAGATTGCATTATTACCTCAAGATGTATTCTATAATCCCACAAAAAAGTCCATGGATATATTCTCCCATTTCCACTATGGCACTGGTAGAGGCCGAAGCATCCATTTCGGTAACTGTCACTCTGCTTTAACCTGCTGACAAGTCAAACACTTCACAGTAAAATCAGCAATATCTCTTTTCATTACATCCCACCAGTAATACTCCCGCAGATCTCTATACATCTTAGTACTGCCAGGATGAACTGAAAACGGAGAACTATGAGCTTCACATAACAAATCTCTCTTCAACTGTGAATCACAAGGCACACACAATCTCTTCCCAAACCTCAAAACACAATCATTATCAATGTTGAATTTAGGCAACTTACCCTTCTGAACCAGCTCTACCTTTTTCTGTGACTCACTGTCTTCCTTCGGTGCTTGCTTGATTCTGTCTGATAGGGAAGATGTCACTGATACCTGAAACAAAAAAGAAGTACTTCCTACACAAACAACGTCCCTGGCAAGGTTCATCAAATCGATAAACAAAGGATCTCATTCCAAACGTATCATGGTTAATGAAGAATTACTTTTTCGACTCAAAGCATCGGCCACTTTATTTTCTTTTCCCGGATGGTAATGAATTGTACAATCATAATCCTTGATTAATTCCAGCCATCTCCTCTGTCTCATGTTTAACTCTTTCTGAGTGAATATATACGTTAAACATTTGTGATCAGTATATATTTCACACTTTACTCCATACTAATGATGCCTCCAAAATTTTAAAGTGAAAACAACAGCAGCTAATTCCAAATCATGTGTAGGGTAATTTACCTCATGAGTTTTCAACTGTCGTGAAGCATAAGCAATTACCTGATCATTCTGCATTAGGACGGAACCCAGTCCTTTCGATGAAGCATCACTATATATAACAAACTCACCATTCCTGGAAGGAAGTGCCAAAACTGGAGCCTTCACCAATCTTCTTTTCAACTCCTAAAAATAATCATCATATTCTTTTGTCCAGTTGAACTTAACACCCTTACGAGTTAGCTTAGTCATTGGACTAGATAACCGTGAAAAATTTTCAACAAACCTTCAGTAGTAACCTGTCAAAGCAAGAAAACTATGGATCTCGGTTACATTTGTGGGTCTTGGCCATTCTTCAACAAATTTTGTTTTAGCAGGATCAATAGTTATCCCATCTTTTGAAACAATGTGACCCAGGAAAGAAATTTTTTGTAACCAAAACTCACACTTGCTGAATTTTTCATATAGTTTATTTTATTTTAAGGTTTTCAAGATAACCCTTAAATGAAATTCATGCTCCTATTTACTTTTATAAAAAACTAAAATATCATCAAAGAAAACAACCAACATTATTCACCTGACTCAACTGAGCCATCACTGCAGTAAACTGCTCAATTCTGATTCTGACCATCTCACTATGCTGATTTGGAAGGTCATTCAACTCTGTATGCCTTCCCAGAAAAGCTTCTCTATTTCCTTTATGAAAAATAATTCTTAACACAGATATATCTTTGGCTAAGCAACATGGTAATCATAAAATGCTACATCATTTCAATCATACCATACATTAATTTATAATTTAACAATTTTCTAACTCCTAATGTTATCTAAACCGACCTCTGATACCAACTATAAGGCCCCGACCTTAAACATTACATAATATTGAATGAAATGAATAATTAAAATTGAGGATATTTTCAGGTTTAGAGTTTTAGAGAATTAGAACATAACTATTACATCACAAAAGATTTACAAAGTAGACACTTCTACCAAGTTTCCATAGAATAAAAAAACTCTTAAAAAGAAACATGTCTAGTTCCATGTTTTATATATCATGACATTCCCTTGATCCCATCCTTGACCTTATTCCACATTACGTCCTGTGAAAAGCATTTCAAAAAAACATTGGGTGAGCATAAAAAGCTCAGTAAGGTATACACAAAGAATGAAAACTGTTAGTTTTTCAAATATCATGTAAACCATGTATACTTTATCAAAGTAATACCATCACCTTCATGAAGTAGTAATAAAACTCTTGACTGAATAATATATCATTACATACCATTTTTTAACCAAATGATTATCATAAAACCCATAAAAAGAACACATAACATATATAAAGGTAACATGGGACATAAACATACTTATGTGGAATAACCATATGGTCGACTTCCACACATATCACTTAATGGAATAGCCATACGGCCAACTTCCATACATACTTAATGGAATAGCAATACGGCCGACTTCCATACCCAATGCATTGGAGGTTATAATGTAACCACCTGTCCCGGTATTCACAGCACCACCCATCATATGGTTTATCACGTAACCACCCGTTAAAATGTCCAAGTACAAATATAAAATCATAAAACATAAATCTAATATAAAAGAATGATAACATTTCAACATTTCAATCACAATATATCATAAATATATTGACATAATATAAGCCTTTATCAAAACCATTTTCAATGCCAAAATACATAAAATCGTATATGGTATTTATTTTATTTTAAAAACATTACGGCTTGTTGAGGAAGCCAAAGACCAAATAATACTCGTGGCGGCGGAAAAGGTCATTGTCACCGCATATGTTAAAAAAACATACCTTTTTTCCGATTAGTAAAATCATTCGTAGAAAAAGATTCATTTTGTATAAAAGTAAGAGTAAAAGGGGTCTATACACCATATAAAAGAAAGTTGTGTATAAAACAAAATATGCCTCAATGAAAGGAGATTGAGACGAAGTCCCTTACCTCGGGTCCGACTTGACTCAATCGTTCTTTAACGTCCTGAATAATAAACTTGAGTTAATTTCTACTTGATTAAGAATCTTTTTAATGTTCATTATTCCTTTTATATCACTTATTGGCATGTTATAAATATTATGTAACCATTTAAGTTAATAATGTTTGTTTTGTCGATATTTGGTTCTTAAGTCGAAAGTGGACTTCTTACATTTACATGTTGTTCGTGTGGTCAAAGGTTCTATATATCCAGAATGAAATTCCTGATTTGGATAGCATATATATCATATATATCCAGAATATACATGTATTTATAATATTACATAATCATTTAGAGGTAAGAAATGAAATGCACCGTTCATGGAGACGGTAAGCCGTACGTACGCATGAACACTACTTTCATTTCTTTGTCATATTAATGGAATTAAAACTAAATGAGAGGTATGTATATTTTAATTCCAGAATTATATTCATCATTTAGATGAATCATTCATCATATATATCCATTATATATATGTACTTATAATAGTACAATACATTTGGGGATAAGAAATGAAATGCACTCTTCATGGAGATGGTAAGCCGTACGTACGCATGAATGCTACTTTCATTTCTATTTCGTATTTTTATATAATGGAATCCTAATGATATAAAACTATATTATAATTCCAGTGTAATATCATATATAATATAATAACTCCATCCTTTATACGTCCCACATATAGTATTAACGAGTCAAATTATTTTGAGGGGGCGGTAGTCCGCACTTCCTTAAATGAAGATATCGTGTTTACCCATAATGGAAACCATAAAGGTATGCCCAAAAATGAAAAATAAATAAGCTTAAGGAGAACATAAACAAATTATATATCATATATAAATATAGTGTCATCTTAATGTCCACCTTTTAAGGTGTTAAAAAAATGTTGAACAATCATCGTTTCGGGAGGCATAAATTCTCCATCCACGGAAACAGTATGTTCTTTAACCATTAGATGTAGGTGTGTGTAAGTGTAGCAAGAATCCTTATTATAACAACATCATAGTATATTGAGGATACTTTAGTTGTTACAAAATAAAAGAATAAAAGATTTTAGGGGGTTGGATAAGCAAAATAAAACAAAAGGACTCAAAAGAAGACATTACCTTAAAATCGGGTAACTCTCTTAGATTTGAGCTCAAAGGCTTCCTTGGGAAGACCTCTACCCAAAGTGAGGCTTCAAGGAGTAATAGAGAGATTTGGATAGCCACAATGGGAAGGGGTTGGCCGAGCCAAAGGATTTGGGATTGTGGGTAAGGAGGTAGAGGTGGGGGCCTTTTATAAGAGGAGAGGAGGGGCACTCTTGGAAGGTAAAGAAAAGACACTTTATTTTAAAATGGTATTCGGATTTAATAGGTCCCAAATTGATGTGATTCTAGGATAAGGTTATAAGAGATCGAAATCCACCCATCCAATAGGTTTTTTCCATGTGTAGGTCATAGATTTTACATTATCATTCCATTTTATTTAAATCATTAAATAATGAGGTCATCGCTGCATCATCATGATGTCATAAATAATTTAATTTATTTAATGTATAAATATTATAAAAAATACTATTATGTAGGAAATATTTTTATATTTCCAATGAATATTTATAGTGAAAAATATGACTTGTATAACCCCATGAAAGAATTTTTTTAGTAAAACATCTCATGTGTGTGTCATTTTTACTTTAACATTAAATAAAGTGTTATTTATGTCATTTCCCAACCAAAGTGGCTCCATGGGGTCGCCAAGTTGACCCATGGCTTGTCTTGGTCGGCCATGACACATCCAATAAGGGTAGGAAATGTGTTAAGGTATTTTCATTTTATTATAATATCATTTTTGCCTTAAATTGCACTAATTATCTCTAATCGCGATTAAGAACATAAAAGTTACTATTCACCAAAAAAATATTTTAATCTCATTGAACCACATTTTTCTTTTTAATGACAACCATGTATGTCGGATTTTTGAAATTCAAAACACAGATGTGGTAAAATTTCATTTAAATGAAAAATCTGTTTTTATATGTACCACTTAGTGGTTTCACTATTCATCAAAAATTGAAGTTTTTCAGAAAAAATACCAAAACTTCACCCTAAGCTATATTTGATATTCCAAATTCAAAAATGAAGTACATTTTACAAAGTTCACAACATATAAGATGCATTAATTAATTTAATAATTAATTCCCACTGTCAGAGCAAATAGCGTGTTTTTATGAAACAATAAGTATCAAAAGATTGACGCTAGTTTAAGTTCGATTTCAAAGTGAAATTAATTCCAAAGACAACTATTTGATTTAATGGGAAAAATATATTCTAATTTAACTTTAAAACCAATTCAAAATATAATCTAATCATCTTAAAAAAATAGATTAAAAAGAGGTTTTGAATTAAAATACAACATTTTTCACTATTCATAAAAAAATGAACTTTATCGGAAAAATACCAAAAATTGACACAAAGTAAATTTTGATGTCCCGATTCTAAAAAAGTGTTTTAATTGGTCAAATATAATGTATAAAAGTGACCAAAACTATATTTAATTATGGTTCTCCATCAAAAGGCGATAAATGAACCTTTAGTGAAAATTAGGGTATAAAAGCCTAAAATTGAATTCTTTTCGTATTTTAAGCCTCTATATTTTCATGGATAAATGTAAAAACATTTAAAAACATATATAATCATATTTTAGTTATTTATATCCATTCCTTCCAATACAACAGCTATGTGTTAACTACCATTTAAAATAATATTATTTTATTACTAGTGTGCAACGTAAGATTTCAATGACACTCGTTGTTGTGTATCGGGTACTCTATCGAACATAGAAACCCCTTTAAAGTAAAATTAATATTTAATTCACAAATATTAATAAATATGAAAATGTATTATTCTTTATTTACCTGTGATGTTACAGCATGTATTTAATATAAAAATATGATGGTTAAATATTATAGAAATTAATATGAATACAACGTTGAAGACTCTAATTGTTTTATTCCATGTTCCCATGGATTGAATAAATGAATATATTATTTATGTTAGTGATATATATCATATATAATTAAATTATATATATATATTATTTAAATGTAATTATGTTATATGAAAAACAATGATATACATTTTAAACAATATTTCATTGTTAGATACATATATTTTTATATTTTATTATTTCTAAGAACTTGTAATGAATGAATATAACATTATACACTATACATTAAATAATTATTATCGAAATGTATGTAATTTATGGAAATATAATTTTTTTTCTAGTTTATAAATTATTTTTAAATATAGGGGATTAGTGTTTAGAATGGTGTTATTGTGATGAAATAGGACAATAATAATATTATTATTATTTTTATATAAATAATATATCCATTTAATTTTTGTTCAGTGGATTTAATATTTTAATTCCATTATGTACTAGTGACTCAATTACTATTTGAACGACATATTGAAATAAATTTCCAATATTATAACAATTTTATCACTTATATATGATTAGAGAGAATAAAAAGGATGAAAATTAATCACATGTATTATATGAATGATACATATTAAAATGTGATAAATTTCATTTAAACTTTTACTACAATTTTTTTTGAATATTTAACTCTATGGGATCCTAAAATAGATTTAGGATATAATATATTTGGGATGAATAATATAAGAATAACAAAAAATTTCTCTTATCTATAGAAATTATTTCTTAATTTAACTCACTTATTTTTCTGTGATCCATGTAAAATATAATGTTATCACATATTTTTCATGAACAAAAAATTTCAAACTGTGACTTATCTATAAATTCATTAGGCGATGATGTGTTTAAATAATTATGTGGGATAAAAAATCAATTTCTAATTTTATCAGATACATAAAATGTACAAAATATTTTACCGGTCAGTTAAACGTATGTTCTTATATAAAATTAGTTTATTGAGTGTGAATGAGAATATATTACATATTTATGTTACATTCATTCCAAAAAAAGGGTTGAACAATTCTATTTTTTAGTAAAATATTCGTGTTTTCAATTTATGATACAATATTAAGGATGAATATTCACTATTTTTTATATCTTATATACATATAGTGATTTCATAAAACTAATATTGGTTCCTAAGAAAGTGACGTTTTTTAAATAATTTATACTAGATATCCATTGGTTCATTTAACTTTATCATATTTTGTCAAAGCCTCATAAAATTAATAATCTAAATTATTGGTTATGTATATGGAATACTATTATTCCCATCCATTTTCTTTACCTGGACATTCATCTATATTCAAATGTTTTATACTTGATAGCCACATTTAAGATAATAGAATTACCATAATGTTGTTGTAATGGCCCATCATTTAAACTATGGTACAAATCGTTGGTGTTTTCTATTATAAATCCATATATTTAACTAATGTTGATATCTAATAAAGATAAATAGATCATAGGTACATATGGGGCTTGTTTAGATCATAGAACCCTAAAATTGTAAGAAGGATCAAGGCCTCATTTTTGTAACAATGAGACCTAGATGGAAAAACCATGTTTGTAGTTTTAAAGATGGGACATATCCTTTTGGAAATGTTTGTGAATGTTTAGTAAAACTATGTTCCCAATCGGGAGGTGTGTCCCAATTTTGTAGTGAAATGAGTTCATTTTGGGCAATACTTTCCCCAAATATGTGAACAAACCATGTGTCTATGTATTTTCTGGTAAAAATTCATTATTTACTATAATTTAATCCTAAAAACTATCTTTTATTTCTTATCCACCCTATATGGGATGGAGTATGTTCTCATCCTCTTTCCAGCTTCAAGTCAAAATATTCTAGGGTTTGATCTAGATATTTTGTCCGGTGTCCAATCATCGATCAATCAACTGTATTGTATCCCCCTTAGTAAGCTCCCTCACTCTATTAATTCCTATGTAATTTTATTGTTGTATCCATTAGGATATTTAGGTGTAGATTAAATTTATCTATTTCTTGAGAATTTGACCATTTCTCATATCTCTTCCAACAAACATAAAATATGAGGCTAGTGTTGTTCAAGGAGTCATATATGTAATAGAGATAGGGGTCACATTATTTTCCATTTTAGATCAAATGATAAGAAATTATACTATTGGCCCACATGATTGTTTTTTTTGAGTATCCCTATTGAATTTATTTATTCAAGAATAGATTAACATTTCACCATGTTATACAGCTATTGATCCTTTTTTGGAGTTTATAAGATGGTTACTAGATTTATACACCCCACTTGGGTATGCTAAGTTAAATTTCACTTAAATAGTTTATTTCTAAAATTCATGTAATGACATGTTAGAATTTCTATTTTAATTTATATGGTTTATCCCTCATTTATATAAACAACTAATGAAATGTGATAACTTTAGTTATTTATCCTAATATTCTAAATGAATTAACAATGTAGTATTTTTCCCACTTGAATTTCACTCGTTACAATTTCCACATTTAGCCATATCATTTTTTTTTCAAATTTCATAATCAAATAATTAGGATAATTCTCATGAATGGTTTAATCCAGAGTAGTGTAACAGGTATGATAGTTTCCCTACATTAAATGAATTTGGGGGAATTAAATTAAATGGTTCATGAAGGGTGTTACCACCATGTCAATAATTATTCTTTATAAGAATCTTATTATGAATTGTATTTTTTAATGAAATTTAGCTCTACTAAAGGGTCATGTGGTTGGTATTATTTCATGTGTTATGTTGTAAATATAAATTTGACTTATTTATATATAACAGATTGTTGAACCTGTTTCAAGAAAGGTTAATCCTTATTCTTTTTATAAATATAATCCACCATTATAAAGGTTGGAAAATTATGTTAAGGGACATGTTGAGAATTGTAGGGTCACTCAATTACACATCGAGTGTGAAGCATGATGACCTGAAGAGGTAATACTGTATAATAATTGGGATTTATGAACCATGTTCCATGAGTAGATCATTTCTGTGATGGATCACACATCATCCCAAGTGTTGTCTCCTTACTTCTCTTACTCTTCATGGGATGTAGGAAATGTTCCCTATTTATTGCACATATAGGATCGTTTGAATAGTAATGGATGTTTGAGTTACCCCATGGTCCATCCAGTACTAGTATTCTAGGAATATAGAAACTTATGTCTTCATCTACATGGTTCGTATAGTGGATAAAATATATTTAATTAATCTACACTTATTATTGCTAAATATATGGTAAATTATAAGAATATCATTATAGAATTTATTTGAAGTTGGTATACCTTCCATGTATCCTATTGGAACCTCATCAGGATGGTTATTTATTTTTTTATTTCATTCATTTTAGTTTATCTAGTTAAGATTTCATAGAATCAATTTTGTTATGTGTACTACTTTTATTACCCATATAAACCATTGGCGATGGCCTAAAAATATTTTTATCTCACACCCTACTAGGAATTCCTATAGTACTTGAGGTGATTATCATTTTATAGGTTTTGATAATAGAATGGGACAAACTACATATTATTAATATTTTATTTCTTATAGCTATAGCTTATAGAATAGTACTGAGCTATCGTTTGAGATTCTTATGGAGAATCTTTTGTTCTTTTAATTTTTTTGCAATACTATAGAATTATTGTATATTCTTGTTAGTTATTTATATTATAGAATTCCATTAATCAATTCATCAAACAATTCCACATATCTTTTAATGATATTATCAGTTTTTCACTTTTCTATTTACACATTTTATGTTTATGATTTCTTTTAATTTATATATGCTACCATTTTTGTATATTTATGTTTTATTAAAATTGTGACACTATTAAATGATTTCATTTTTTCCATTTGTACCATGTTAACACCCTCACTTCTAGTTGGTATCCTTTGGTATATGGGGTGGAATACATGAGTCTTTGTGACCCAGCATCTCAGGACACAGGTTATGTGGATCTCGATTCAAGACACTGAAAATTTTTATTAGAGTGTTTTTCTTTCATCCATTACTATTTAGAGAATATTTACTGGAGATTAGAGATTCATGGACCATGTTCATATGTTCTGATTGGGAATTGTGAACCCATGTTCCTATTTAAAGGGTGTGTTTATTGGATTAAACTTTTGTTTTCCATTTTACCAATAATATTGATATCATTTCACCATTGGAGGATGCACAAGTGGTGTTTGGTTATTATTATTATTCTGATTAAAGTATTATTTATCCTTGTATATATGATATGAGTGTTTGGATAATTGTTACATGAATATTTTTTACAAAAAGAAGGATTAAAATTCTAATGTATGTTTCCATGACATGCCTATTATCAAAATATATTTTACTTCTGCATATTTATAGTACCTGGAATATTTTTTGAGTTGTGTTGACACTTCTTCTTGAGATTGGAAAACATAATTGATACTTAAAGATAATTTCTTATTCTTAAAGGGTATTATTGAAATTTTTATGGAATGTATATTAAGTAGTTGATTGTGGAATGTTGAGAAATGAAATATTTATCATATGGGAAGAAACACGTTATTGTGTGAGTTGAATGGATATTAAATTTTAGTTCACAAAAAGTATTTTACTTTATTGATCAAAATTGGTAAACCATATAATACAAATATTTTATGTAATTTACATATTTGAATAAAAAAAATTTCACAATGAGTATGAAATCTAAGGTGAAATATGTTATTTTTACAAGTGAAATGAGGACATAGACCCAAACCTGACATTAGTAGTTTTTACTGGGGTATCTTTTATATCATCATAAACTGCAAAGGATTCCATACCATCTATACTTGAATTTTCAGGTAATAATTGATGTGGGATATTTTAAATGGGAATTTATTAATCTTGTCCTAGTTTCTTATAAGCAATATTGACAGCTTCATAAATTTATTTTGAGTCAACACTTTCATATTCTAGTGATATTCCATCGTGAATTCCTTTAGCCATATTCTCTGAAAAAGGTGATGAATAAGATCTGAAGGTGAAAGTCCATTTTCCTCCACTGATTCCTTATATAGTGTCACATGTGTCACATGTTCTTGTTCCAGATATGGGCACTGAGGCCTTGTACTGATAAGTGTTTCGATGTAAAATATCGTCGAAGAAAGTATTAGTTTGATCGTCCCTAAGAATGGGAGATTCAATTGAAGTGTTTCAGCACTAACATCCTCCATCCTATTCGGTAGGTGGAGTACCTCATGTTTCAGAGTCTTGGCATGATATAATGATTTCATTATTCGATCATCATGGGATTCCTCCAAATAGATGGTCAAACATGAATGATAAGTTCTATTTGATTCTTCCTTCTGATAGTGGGAAATCCCATAGAAAATTAGCATCGTCATATGGTCCAAGTTAATTTCTATATGATATCCTATGATAACTTTTTTTCCTAGACTCTACGTACTATTAGTGAAAGGGAGTTAAGGAAACCATTATTTGGAAGAATCTTTGTTATGGAAAACTCTATTATTTTCATAAATAAACAAAGATTTACTCCTTCTTTAATTGATGATGGTTTTATGAAATCCATGATATTTGAGGATAAACTGGTATATGCTATTAAATCATAGGTCAACATATTCTTGTTGATTACCATTTATAAAATCATCAATCACACCCCTTTTACTGAGATGAATTTGAGGGAAGCTGAAGGTTTGAGTCATGGTGTTTCATCCCATATAGCTATAAATGCTTCATCTTAGGGTAGAAATAAGTGGTTCGTGTTTTCTCAAGGACATAGAAATAGTCATGGTCATTACGGTGATAGATTACAATTCAATCTCTAATGTTGGACTCCAAGACACATGAAGCATCAATGTCCATGGGATCATGTCGAGTGCCGAGGTTGTAGCTAGATGGGCCATATCCGGGGAATCTGAAGGAGAAACCCTAGTCTTTTTTGTTAATATATTGGTGTATTCACGCCACAAACATGATAATGAATTCAATGTTAATTTCATGTAGAGTAAACTGGTAAATAATATCATTATTCTATGCTCAGTAAATGAAACTAATGGATTTACATTATCTAAAACCCGGGTTACATTTTATTGGTGTCAAGAGTTTCTATAGACAAAAAAAAAGTGAGAACTCTATATTGTAGAGGGAATCCCAATGACAACATTGACATGTATAGTTTATTGTGTGGGATATTAAAAACAAATTTACCCTTAATTATCATGCCTATATGTTCCAAATATGATCTATTAAAATATTGGTGTGAAATTCATATGGTCGGATTCTTGTGAAGTAGCCTTTCTGGAATTGAAGGAATGATTGAATTCAACTGTAATACTGATTCTTATGAATTCTATTGTGTCTTATGATGTGTATTGTGAAGCATAATGTATTGTAATTGGAGATACTATAATACATTATGAGTGACTTATCACATATACGTCTCATCTATTCAGGCCTCACAAGATGAATTACATGATGCACGACATTGAGATCACTGATATTGTGCCTAAAATATGGTATTAGAGACACTATCTAGATGAAAAAAAATTGTGTTATTCAACATACAAAAAAAATACTCACGTAAATCATTAAATTGTGGGATCTGCATCACATATATTTTAGATTGGTGCACTACCAACATTCATTTGATTATGAGCATTCCTAGACACATATTAAAGGATATACTATTGGTGATGCTCTAAGTCGGAAGACATTGACATGCGAAAATCAGTTATCTAGTAGTGAATTGAAGCTTATAGACTTACTCTAAAATATAAACATTTGGTTTTGGGAGGAAAATGGTGAAAATATCTTCTTAGGCTTAGTGGGGAAATATATTCTTTGTGAACTGGTGACAATGCGACAACTAACTGATCCCACTAGAATTTTTCTAAGAGGGAGTGTTTCATTGGATGATACATATTACTATTAGATCATTTATGTGGTTGATATAATATGATTACATGGGTGTGTATGGGTCCCAAAAGAAATCAGAGAATTGTTGATGTGGAAATTATATTCCTCTGAATAAGTGGTTATCCTTGGTGATACCAAAATCTGTCAAGTTCTTCCTTACCAGTTTTGGTGGCTTGGTATCAGAAGTGAGATTTCCAAATTTATCACTCGATGATCCACATGATAGAATTTGAAAGAGGAATATCAGGGTCTATTAGAGATTCTATATATATTTTCTATTCCTGGGACATAATGGAATGATGTTTCTAAAGATTTCATGACTGATCTACCCATATCACCTCTAGGAAATGATATAGTAAGGGTTTCCATCGATAATTGAGCCACGATCTCTCACTTGATACCAATATAATAATAATTTTAGGTAGATGATATGGAAATGTTGTATATTAAGGATGTTGTACGTATTTATTGATCTATTCATTCTGTCATTTCGGATAGAGATGCTCGTTTTATGCCAGGGTTGCGGGAGGGGTTATAGAGGGTCATAGGTATGCAAAAACTATTAGAAAGACCTATCACCAATAGATTAATGGTTAGATATATTATCTGATTTAGGTTCTAGATGACAGGATGAATTCATAGATTTTTGACGTTGGTGTTTCTTGGGTGAATCAAATTCCCCTCATTGGGATCTCTTATAATAACATATTTCGTGATGCTAGTGAGCTTGAACTTTTTTTGTCCTTATATGATGGCCTTTCCAGTCATATCTATACCAGTAAGGGGAATATGAAGATACTATGACTAGACCAAGTCTCGTATAGGTGATTATAGTGAATTTCTAGCTAATATGAATGTGCATGCTGCTAGTACACAACAGAAACCAGTCATATTCCAATAGATGTTGGTGGCCTCTTGAAATTGATGCCATAGAGTATCCTTTCTTATATGTGTCACCAATGTTAGTGTATACAAGTATTTAAAAGTAGTTTACATGCTCAATGTGGTTCATTAGACCCTTTACGGATGTAAAATGGATCATACCAGTGGCTTACCATTTGGTGATTCCTTATATATATCGATCATTTCCTGATGTCTTTTAAGCTTCTAAAAATCTATTGTACTATTTGGACCCTATACATGACTTTTTCCAAACTAGATAATTATTGATGTAGAATATTTCCTCAATGAGTATCCAGTGTATATAGTGGATCAAAGTATGAAGATACACTACTATAGGATAGATATTTTTGTATGACTGTTATGAAAGAACATATGACTACAAGATGAGACCTAGGAGTGGGAAGCTGATATTCCAGTACAATGGTCGTAGCTATTCTCTAAAGATTACTATTTTTCCTTAGAAGGATAACTCGAGGATGAGATTATTAATGGAAGGGAGGTTATAACAACCAACATTTTCAAAGATCGTATAAATTTTTAGTATATTAACTTTATTTTCATAAAATTAACTAATATTGATATCTAATCAAACCATGGAGGTCGTAATTTTATCTTAGGATTATTCAGAAGTAGAATCCATGAAGTGGATAGAAGAAACTAGGAAACACAATGATTTTACAACCATTCCATCTACGGAACATGGTTGTGCAACCTAGGACACACAACCATGAAATTTGTTTCAAAGAAGGGAAAAGACAACTTTTAAGATTTTTGCACATTTAGTAAAATGTTTCAACAGTCCATGATATATCCCCATATTACTGGTAAATGTAGAAAGGTTTTAAAAAAATAGGTACATATTTATTAAGAGGTAAAATTATATTTTACCCTTCATTTAGTCATAAAAACCCAATATTTATTATCCTCCCTCTAGGATATGAAACAAATTTTCTACCCCATTTGACCACCCATGCTCCAAAATATGGGAATTGATATGGATCTCCCATATTTTGTCCATTATTTGATATGTTAGAAGCATTGGATCCATCTCATTAAGATCCCATAGTCTCTTAATTTCTATCTATGTCTATCTTGGAATCCATTGGGTTATTTTGGTGTTAGATAATTTTCCGTATTTTATAGTAATTATTCTTATTCCCATATCTCTTCTAACAAATATAAAATATATGACGGATATCACAAATTTCAAAATCTATGGAAATTTTTTAGGTGGTCTTCTCATTTTTCCTTTGAGTTTTAATGGATTGTAACTATTTTTTTGTTTCAGACGGTGAGTTTTTCTAAGAATCCAAATTATATTTACTTCTTCTTGTCTAATATTACATTGCACCATGTTAAAAAATTATGGATCATTATTTTGGAGTTTAGATGATAGATACACCATATCTGTAAACCCCTTTGTTATTCCATGTAACATTTCCCATAAGTGGTTAGTTACTTAAATGATTGGTAGGACTTTTTAGCTTTGGTAATACATGTTTAATGGGGTTTCTACCATGTATGTAAATATTTAATGATCACATTAACCCTATAGGTGTCTAGAATAGATTGATAATAAATTTTCCACGTTTTCATTTTCCCACTTAACCATGACTCCTACTAATTTCTTCCAAGAGACATATAAAGTAATTTTCCATGTCTTAATAAATTAATTGGGTTGATTATAATGGATGTTGTAATCAAGAGGTGTTTATAATGGATGATAGTTTCCCTAACTTAAATTAAAGAGATTAATAAAAGAAATGGTTCTAGGAGGGACGTAAGACCACAACAAAAATTAAGATTCATTAAATGATTATTATGAATGTTAATGATTTTTATGAAATATACCATGTCTAAAAGAACATATTAAAGGTATTTCCTCATGTGTTATGTTTAAAATATGAATATGATTTATTTATATATAATATCTTGGTAATCATAATTCAAGAATGGTTATTCCCCATTCTAATTTAAATTAAAATTCATATTTATTGAGGTTGTGAAAAGATGTTAAGGGATCATTTTTGAATAGCGGTTTTATTCTAGCATACATTAGGTGTATAGAATGACATCATTCAGTTGTGATACTATTTTGGAATTGGGTTTATATGCCACATTTCATGATTTGTGTTTTTCTATGAATGATCACTCACCATCCTGAGTAATATTTCATGAAATACATTACTCTTCATGGGTTGTTGGGTTTCAACCTTATTTCTATAGAAAATAGGAGTTTCAGATTGCTAGTGAATGTTTGAGATATGATATTTTCCATCCATCACTAGTATTCTAGGTATATAGCCAATTACTTTAGCACATAATTGGTTCAAATAGGGAAATAAAATATATATATTTGTACTATGTATATTTTTAATATATATAATAACAAATTATAGGGCCATTCAAGTGATGAGCTGATGCTGGAAGACTTTTGAGGTGACTAATAATAACATGTGAATTCTAGTTATTTATTTCATCATTTCATTCATTCTTGTTTAGTTAATTAATATCAGTTAGACATTTTTTATATACAAGTACTATATTGATTTGACAAATACACCTTTGATTGTGTCCTACTTAAAATTTTATCACACACCCTACTTGTGATACCTTTTGTACCCATGCATATTATCTGTCTATAAATTTTGATACAGAAAATGGACATACTACCAATTATTTGTACATATTTTTTATAGATGGATCTTACTGAAGATGATCGATAACTAACTCGATATGTTTATAGATACACATTAGTTATTATTTTATTTTAGACTACTTTGTTGTATGCTTGTATCTACATGATCCATTTTTGTATTATAGCTTGACATTTATAAATGTATCACACACAACCTAGTGGATTTTGAGGATATTATTAGTTATTTAGTTTTATATTAACTCTTACATGTTTTTTTTGATTCTTTTGTTTTATATAATATTCTAATGTTGTAGGTTAATTTTTTATTTTTGTAGTGACACTCTGACATGATTATTTATTTTCCCCATTATACCTCATTTACACCCACACTATTAGTTATAAGCCTCAAGCATATCAGGATGCGGAATCGAGGCTATATGACCCACCAGGTCGGGATATAGTTTACCTAGATCATTTGTAGAGATGTAACTATTATCTCATATAATTGAACGAGTTGTCTTCCAATCATGCTCAATAATTAGAAAATATGTTCTTTTTTATTTTAATAGTTATAATTATCTAACCTACACAGATATATTAATTTTTACATTATATAAAAAAATATACATGTTTAATGAGGGTCAATATTTTTTATTTCAACAGTTATAAAAAATTACTCATTCCCTTCAGATATCTCAAAGAATCTTATTGAAAATTATTTTCAAATATGAATTTAATGAAGAAATGGAATTTATCAGTTTATCAATCATGTAAAATAGTTAAATATGTGTCATACCTTACACGACTATTACTATTTTCATTATGAACCAAAAAACATTTCATATTTTTGGACTATATATATGAATTTTTATCAATGTTAACGTAATATTTTTGTGGATAATAATTATTAATAATATTTTTAAACACCTCTGTTTCAATGGAATTAATATATTATTTTCAAGATTCAAATATTAGTAATAATAAAATTATAAATTTTTAATTTATAGGGAAACAAATTTATTATTACAATATTTAAGATAACATTAATTTTTTTCAGTATTGGTGTACTAATGGTTCTCTTGAATTTGAGATTCAATGATTCATCACTGTGGTGTACATTTATTTGAAAAAAGATGGTCCTAAATATGATTGGAGATTCAATACATGACTATTGGGAATGGAATTTGGAAAAATAACATGCACCTCTCATGGATTTTGTTGTTTTAATGAAAGAACAATTGTGATTTCCATCATTCCATAAATTTTTTTACCACTCATACATATTGACTGCCATATATGGTTAAGAATAATATTTCTAATATGTTAGTGGGTAGAAGTATCCACATTTGGATTGTTAACCTTTCTCAAATTTATTGCATATACCTAAATGATGCCATTATAAAATTCCTGTAATTACACTCTTATCAATGTGTTTTCCACACAATATAGGGATATTGGATTCGAACAAGACCACAAATTTTTAGAAAAAAATTAGGGCTCAGTAGTGATAATTTAAAATATTGGTGTATTTAGGGGTTTTAAATGGTTTATGATATTATTTATAAAAATGTTAGTTAAGGATAACCACAAGAATTTTCACACTAGAACCCATATAATTTTGTTGTACATTCAGAAAATCATATTATTTTATTATAAATCAAATATTGTTCCCTTAATCAAAGAGAATACTAATGTTTAGCAAGAGAAGCAATAATATCTAACAATTACATTTTATAAATCAACTGAATAATAAAAATTAATCCCATAATGTTTTGAAGATCAAAACCACTAGATAAAGTGTGAGTTTTCAAAGATTATTCTCTTATTATTCATAAAAATAACCCTATAATTCATTAAAACCCACTTTGATTAACAACAATTTTTCTAAATAAAATCATAAAAGGATATCACATCATTTTTAATAACTACACAATATTTTTAATAATAAAAAAATAACTCACATAGACAAAATATTAAATTTCTCTACATTATATTTTTATGTATATATCATTTATGTATAAAATATATATTTATTTAAAAAATAAGTTTCATAATGTTTGCATTTAACATATCACTATATTGGAAATGATAACTATATTATAATCCACTAATTTTAACGAGCTAAAAATCTCATTCGGGGATACACTAATTGAATATAAATTCTATATATAATGGTTATAATAATAATAGTGTAAATAGAATATGTATAATAGGAAAATATTGTATGAAAATAAATAATATGTATACTTAAATTGTGATAACATAAGAATAAATTATAAAATATGTATGTGAAATGTATAGTGAATATGCTGCATCATAAGGGAATCATTTTGATATATTTTATAACACCTTGGGGTCATAAAAGGGGAACATCATCATCGAAAACAAAAATGATATGAAATGAAAAGAATTAATGATATTATAACACACTGATAAATTTTGATACATTGATTTTTATATAAATTAAATCTTTTCGACAGCTTGCAATGCATGAAACACTGGGTTTAGACTAACTATCATACAAAATTAAAATTTTAATATTTAAACATACCAATTTTAAGATATTTTTTGCAGCAGGTATGAATTTTTCAAAAATGATTAATAAAATTACCTCTATATTTCAGGAAAGAAATAATTTATATATTAAAATATTTTGTTCATGTAGTAAAAGAACCACATTAGAAAATTAAATTTTTTTAAAAAAAACCCGTATTTTTATAAATTAGGGTATATTTAAAATGTATGTAGATAATTTAAAAATAATTTTTACAAATTTTAAATAATATATATTAAATAATAATGCTAATTTTTAAATTATAAATTCGTTTTTATATTTGTTTGAGTTCTTATATTATTTTTTGGAATATTCAATTTGTTAATGAATTGTGAAAAAATCAATTTTTTATGAGAAATATTTGGTTGATAAAATTATATATAATGATAAATTTCATATTAAATAGTTTTTATGAAATTTTTTTCAGTTATATTATTTTTTATCTAAATCCGTTTATTAGAATCAATTTCATATTTAATTATGATGTAAAAACTTTTTTATCATTTTGAATGCTTTTCTTGAGAAAATGAATTTATTTGTCACATAAAGTTGATTAAATTTAATTTGAATTATTACTCTTTTGGGGATTGAAAATTGGAAAATGGATTAAATTTTTTGAATCAATATACATTTCATTCTAAAAAATGTTTAACATAATTTTTTAATATAATTAAAATTGAAAGTAGTAAAAAATTATATCAACAGTTATGGTAAAAATGGATTTATCAAGTGTTAAATTAAGATAAAAAGGATTGAAATGACTAAAATATATCAAATACGTATTTGATGATATATTTAGACCAAATAGACAATATTTTTATATAATTACTCATTTTTTCTTATCTCATGTGATAAATGTGGTAATCAATTTATCATATCAATAATCCCATATGTGTCTTCCCCCTCACTTAAATGGGATTCCTGATATGATCCCCACTACACATCTAAAAAATTATATGGATTAAAAAGAACATTACCTAATATATTGTATAATTCAATCCAAAACCCTAGAAGATTTATTTTTATTAATAATACCTCTTCATAATTTATAACGTGTAAACCTAATGATGCCCTATGTGGATGTGAAAGAATTCTTAAATGTAAATATTTTTTTACTTCATCTTATGCGTCATATAAATCATAATAAACAATGATAATATAATATAAATAGTATAAATGTTATAATGAGATGTTATTATATTATTTGATTAACACATAACTCTCTCCACTTCCATGAAATGTGATATGATACCATAAAATGTGTGTACATTGGACAACCATATGGTGAATTGATGTAATTAGTTTTTTCAATCCACCATTATTGAATGGATATAATAATTTATTTAACTTATTTATATTATATTATTAAAATTAGTATACTTCTAAAATTATTAAATCAAATACAAATTCTTATATATCAATCCAAGGGGGATACGATAACACTACTATTATAAAACACAGTCTTCAACCTCACCAATCGTGGTGATCCTTTGTCACATACACTCTACCGAGATGGTAGTGAGGTTTTAATTAATGATCATATTTCACAATTATGATCTTACTATACATATGGAAATATAATATCACATATAAATTCTTACTTTCCAATCCCTTGGAAAACAATAATGTGCCTTCTGCATATGTGTAGAAAACTACCTCCACACAGCAATGTGAAATATGCTAAGTTTTCTTCATGGGTGTTAATAAGGATAGATTTAAATAAAATAAATAATAAATTAAGAAATAAATATTATGTGTATTCTATGTGGAAATTATTAATATTTCAGTCCATCCATCTGAAAAAATGGAAACAATGATAATGTGTATGTACAACAAACCATCTCCATGAAGGCGTAATTCATTTATACCTATATATTTTATTGATTATGATAATTTTATATATATTGTATAAATATAATATATAAATCATGGATATAATTATGGATATTGTGTTAAAATGATCAATGTAATATAATTGAAAATATTGAATGAAAATAAACATGAAAATTGATGAAATAATCACAAGACCACTGATTCAAACAATGTAATGTTAATAAATTGGTGATAAAACAAAATAAATATTATGTTGTATAACACACACACATATATATATATGATTTATTTAATATATTTATAATATACATATATATATATATTACATGATTTTTCATCATGTAATTATTATATTGTACCAGAGGTAATTATTTCATGTCTCACTATTTTGTTTGTGAGAAATACAACTTATTCAAAACAAAATATGATTATATGTGTATATAAAACTAGTTTTGATATTTTATATCAATAATTTATTTATTATTATGATATTTAATGTTTAGTTTAATTTTATTCCCTTCTTGGGTATTTTGATTCAATGTATACCATTGTATAAATTGTTTATTTCAAAATTCAATCAATAATATGGACTATTTTGGAGTAGGTATCCAATTAGGAAATTATTTAATATATATATCCTAAACCAAATAAATTTACATATCCCATGGTTAGTGAGGATATTTTTTAATCAATTTCTCCATTCTCAGATCCTTTTTTACTTAAATTTCTCAAAAACATTTAAGGAGATTTGACTTTATTTCACCCTTCTATAAAAATAATTTTTTATGAGAATTCTTGAATAAAAGAAATTAAATAATTTTTTTAAAATATTTCAAATAATTTCTTCAATATTGTTTCAAATTTTAATTCAATAAAATTTGAATGAAAAATTCATGTCGTTATTAAAAAATCCTTCTCCAACTTTTTTATTCAATGTAAATGGAACCGTCTATTCAAAAAATAGAGATGTATATCATATATAAATAATATTTAATACATTTTATTATTTCTATTATAATGTTAATTTTTTTTATGTATTTATTTTACCAAGATCTCAAAATTAGTTTTACATTAAAAAGAGGTTCATTATATCTCATGATAGTAAAATAAAATCACTACATAATCTGGGAAACTACAGTTAGAGAATATAATTTTGGTATTAGGGTATGATTATTAGAATCCCTGAGAAATATATTTAAGAAAACATAGATAAATGAATACAATCATATGATAATTGTATTTATAAATATATAATAACATAAAAATGTTATCTATGTTTTATATTATCTAGTTTAAATATAAATGTATCCCTTCATTGATAATACATGTCACCGTGGTTTTCAAATAGATGATTCACGTGGCGATAAATCTGAAAATAGAGTTTTGGGTTCAATTAAGTGTTACCTGATACATAAAAAACACCCTTAATGTGATCCTATTTCGACACACATAGGGGATACTCTTGGGAAAATTAACATTTCATTACTTATCATTCTAATGAATTTGGAATTATTTTAATGATTTGAAAAAATTCCAATGAAAAATTTATTTTCATTATAAGACTATCTGTTGATAATTTTTTTAAATATATGGTTTTTTTTTCACTATGAATGTGAATATACATTATTTTTTATATTATTCTACTCTAACATAGTGTATTCTATTGATAATTAATGGCACCTTTTGGATGGAATAAATATAGTAATAATTTAATTAATCTATATAATCATTAACATTATCGGAACTACTATGATGTTAGATATGGAGATATAGTTATAACAGATCGAATTATAATAATATTTGGGTAACTGACTCATTTTTTGAGTAATAATCATTCCAATATATATTATCATTAAAATTCATGACACAATGTAATTTTTTTTACTAATTAATCATAAAAATGATATATCCTTTAATGGGAATACAAATACTATTGTAAATGAGAAATGGTTTTGTCGCTTATAGAATATGTTTCTCACAATAGGAATAATATAAGGGGAGAAAAAATTCCGGAATCTTCACCATCACTCAACATATTAATTTCATTGTTATTGTTGATTCAAACAACTAAAAATGAAGATGAATTAGAAAAAATGAAATTGATCATTTTTAAGGTACTCTTCCTGGAAAAGTATTCTCCTTGTGATAAATGAAAGGATATAGATGAAAAACTACTAAATAGATGTCAAATGTAACATGAAAATGTTTCTCAGTATAAATAAAAAATTATAGGTGTATTCATAATTCTATAGACTATAAATGAAATCGAAAGAGAAGGATTGACCATTTCCTTAATTGGTATAAGCTAATGCTTCAAATTGAACTAGTAACTAAAAATTTCTCATAAAATGATGAAATAATAAAATGTAGAAACAATAAATATAAGTAATTATATAAGTCATGTTATATAAAAGGGAAATATAGATGAAGTGTATGATATATAATAATATGGTAATGGATCATAGGGAAAACATGATTTTTTTCCATCATGATAATATTGGAAGGAAAGAGTCTTGTAGAACATTGATTGGAATGGATGATTCTTATTTGTATTGGGAGAAAGGACACTATGATTTTGATTTTATTTAAAATAATGAAATATTCATTGTGTAATTTTTTAATTATAAATATATAAGGAAATATTCATATCAATTTTCTATGAATCATTGGATGATAACTCAATAAAAAGAAGTAACCATATTCAAAGATAGACTATTACTATGGTCAATTTGGAATTCATTATTTAAATATGTTCATATTCAAGAATTTTTTTATAGGAGTACATTATCAGTGGTTTTATAGATATAGAAATTCTGAAATTTTTAATTATTATATTGTATTTTATTTTTATTAAAGATTTTTTTTAGGTTTTAAATATTACAAAATTCTATGAAGAGTGATTTTGTGGTATGTTATAACTATTATTAAACAAATAAATACGGAATTATAATCCTTAATAAGTAATATATTTTGAGATAATATTTATGAATATGTGATTATATGATACTATTTTTGAGCCTCTAATTTGGTTGTTATTAGATGATTTATTTTAACTTTTCTAGATTATAAATCTCATGTGGGTTTGAGGAATACATTTGAAAAAAATTAGATTTTATATTTAAATTATTTCTTTTTTAAATTAAGTTATAATTTTCATTATGGTATTCCCACATGTAGAATGTGACATTAAGAACTAATTAATATTTATTGGAAAAGAAAATTATTCATTAGTGTCACGAACTAGCATGGGTACCCTGGTATCTCGATAACCGAGCTGGCCCTGAATTTTATTGAAGAGAGTTCTCGATTCCCACAGGTCGGCGACTAACATGTGGCATCACACAACATTCAAGTGGGAATGATTTTTCCACAGGAATAGAGAAGCAAAAGAAACAAGACAGTACACATAACAAAAAGAAACTCCCCTGGGAGTAATGTTCCAAAATACATAGAGGAATAAAATCCCAATGTACTACAACCCAAGTACTAAAAAGAAAGAAAACAACCCCATGGTCTCTAAGGACACAACTCACAAAAACCAAAGATCAAAAGCTGGGTACGCCTCCTTGAGGTCCTTTCCCTTTGCTCGGTCCGGGAAGATGAAAGTCTACAAACACCTAAAGGAAAAAGTAGGGTGTGACCCTAATCCCAGTAGGATACCACCAAAGATTCCATAACAGATGCCAAATTTATATTTTCTAAATAAAAGCTTACAATTTTAAAATAAAAAAGTTTAGCTATTCAATAGGACATTTTTAACAAAACATGCTATATATTTAAAATGATTGAAAAATTACTTTAAGTTAAGGCTTTAAAATGATGGAATATTTCTAAAACAATGGCTTAAAAACATTTATATCAAACAGTTTTTATAAATTCAGCAAGCATGTAAGTCAGTTAAAAGGCATTGGCAGTCATTTATATCTCACATATAAATAAACAAGCGAGCAACATGGTCGTCTTCCAAAAGGTATGATAGTATTAACAAGTTATATGATTTTGCACTCTCTATGTGAACTCAGAAAAATGTGTATACACACATCCCTATGACACTGGCCAAAGGAGACTCGTCACCAACCCATTGGGGATTTGACCCGCTGCAAGTATGTTTTAGAACGTTGTCATAGAAAAGAGTATATCCCAATAACTCACTAACTACCTAAATCTTGCATTAAATCTTACATGATGGGTCAACTATTTTAAAAATGATAAAAATACGACCAAAAACATTATTTCATTTCAAAAGTTCAAATTTCATTCCATTTAATACCAAAATATGTTTTATTCAAAACATGTCATTTTCACAAGATAAAACTAATGGGTTTCTATTAAATCATTTTAAGCCATTTCCCCAGTTTGAAATCCATTAAAAAACAATTCCATCATTACACAATTTATTCCCAAAATTAAATTATACCATTTAATTGATACCATTTCCATCAAATCCACAATTTAAATTCAATAATTTAAATTGGCTAATTTCCATAAACACACCCAATTCAATGGAATTTGGGATTTCCAAATTTTCATGCCAAAACAATTTGAAATATCTCTAATCACTAGAATCTAGTTTTATCAATTTAATTGAAAGAAAACATGAGAAATTGAATTGAAATCAACAATTTAAATAATCTAAGAAAATAAAATGTTAATAAATTTGGAATGTCGGAACAGAACCACCTACCTTGATGATTTTGACCAAAAACACCACGGTCAAGAATGCTCAAGAAAAACAGGTTTCCTCTTCAAGAAATCTCCTAATATATCTTCTCCTAGCAATATAAAGACCAAAACTCATCGTACATGGTACCACACACTTAGATCTACCCATAACTGGCGTAGATCTATGAAACCGAGAGAAGAGGAGAAATAGATCTAAGTAGATCTATGAAACTGATCAATAATGATGACGAATGATCACATACCTCAAGCATGTGGCTTCGACTCACAAAGAGGAGCCTTTTTATCCCCTCCAGAGTGATGGGAGAACCTTCTCTAACCTTAAGTGAAGAGAAATCCAGAGTTAGGGCTGCTATGGAGGAAAAATGAGGCACTTAGAGGCAAAACCGCGTGATATCCACAATTTAAGGATCTCATTTAAGTGGTTGCATGGTTAGTTCACACGGTTTGAATAACCATGCACTGGACGTGCATTAGCTACTACCTCGGCCACCCTTCACCAATGGTTTGGCCACTCGGTTAGACAAATTGTGCGCTGCCCGTGCGAAAGTTACTGCCTCCAGGACCAACTGCGTACAGTTTGGCTGCACAGTTTAGACAACCCGTGCGCCGCCCGTACGACTTCCCCATTTCCTCAAAACATAATTTAAATTTCTCAAGAATCTCCCAAGTCACTACACTAGAACAGAGGTACTAGGAAATATCAAAAGTACCAGAAAACGTAACGTGATGTCACAACCTCCCCACCATAAGATCTTTCTGCCCCTAGAAGGCCTATGAGAAAACCTCCATGTTAAAAAGATGTGGCCACTAATCTGTTATTAGTGCCTTCCATTCCCACGTCTGATGAGAATCAGAACCATTCGTGCCAAAGTACACGGACCAAAGGTATTGTTCTCTCACAAAGTACCTCAGTCTCAGAATCAACAATCCTGACTGGTTATTTAGTAATAGATAGATATTGTTAAAATTTCACGATCACTCCAGCTCAGAACCTGAGATAGATCAGAGAGATACCTTCACACCTAAGAAAAATGGAACATATTGTGTATCGATGTCAGCAGTGGTGGTAGAGCTAGACCTTAAGCAACTTTCCCTACAAGACCAGAAACCTCAAAAGGTCCCACAAAACGTGGAGCAAGGGTCCCTTTCCTCCCAAGCCATAGATGACCTAATCCGGGTGACACTTTCAAGAACATTGAGTCACCAAATAATAACTCTAAAGGATTATGGTGATGATCAACATAAGACTTTTACTATCTCTGTGCTGTCAACATTATCTGACAAATCAACTAGATCTTTTCTGTCGTCTCTTGGACAAAACTCGGTCCTACCAAGTAACTTTCAACAATCTCTGACCAACATAATGAATATTTACAAGGACGACCATACAACACTTTAAATGGAGCCATTTTTATCAGAAAATGATAATTGTTGTTATAAGAAAATTCAAATAGCCCAAGATGATCATCCCAAGACTCACCAATGTTGAGAACTCATGCTTGGAGCATATCCTCAAGTATTTGAATAGCTCTCTCTGTCTGGCCATCTGACTGTGGATGGTATTCCATGCTCAAATGAACCTGGGATCCTAGTACTTCCTGAAGGCCTATCAATATGCAAGAAGTGAACCGAGGATCCATATCAGAGACTATAGCAGACAGAACACCGTGAAAACGAACAACTTATTTCACATAGATGTTTCCAAAATCGTCAACTTTGGTTTTATCTTGAATAGGTATAATATGAGAAAACATTGTTAGTATGTCGATCACAAACCATATTTCATTCTTCTTCCTCTGGATTTGAGGTAACCTAACCACAATGCCAATAGAGATTTCAACCCACTTCCATGTTGGGACTGGATGTGGTTGAAGAAAACCCGAATGCTTCTGGTGCTCGTCTTTCACTGACTGGTAGGTATAGCAATGAGACACAATCTCAGCAATGTCTCATATCATACCTGGCCATCAGAACTGTCGCAGCATGTCACAGAACATCTTCATGTTTCCTGGGTGTAAAACCCACTGAGATTTATTGAAACCGCCGATCACATCCTTCCTTGCCGCTAGCGGCACAACGTAACAATTTTGATAACACAAAACACCCTCTTTGGAGAACGGCCACTGGGTTTCTGTCTCCCCACCATAAAGAGAGTGCATAATTCTATGGAATTCATCATCTAGTTGTTGTTCCTGAAAAATTAACTCGAGAAGAGAAGATGTAAACTGACCGCTGGCTAAAGAAAATTCATTACCCTTCCAGTGAACTCCAATATGCAATTGAGAAAAAACCCATCAAACTCCACTCTTCTAAGATTCATTCATAGAATGTGATGGAAGTTTCTTGCTTAATGAATTTTCAAGTAAATTCCCATTCCCTGGGTTATAGGAAGTGTAAATGTCAAAAGATTGTAGGTACTCCACCCAATGCCTTTAGCGGAGATTCAAATCTTTTTGAGAGAAGATATAACTCAATATCTTATGGTCTGAATACACAATAATCCTTTCTCCATAAAGGTATTGTCTCCAAAACTTACGAGTGTTCATCACAGCTAAATGTTCAAGGTCATTGTTAGGATAGTTCTTCTCATGAGGCTTAAGCTGACTAGATCCATAAGAAATAACATGATTACCTTGAATAAGGACACAACCCAATCATGATCCCGATGCATCACAGAAGATCACGTAACCTATCCCAACCTCAAGAAGAGTTAACACCAGCGCAGTAGTCAAAAGATGATATAGCTCAATAAAATTACTCTGACATCAATCATTTTTGGAAAACATCATTCCCTTTAGATTCAGAGAAGTCATTAGATAAGCTAAATTTGAGAAGTGTTTAACAAACTGACGATAATATCCAACTAAGCCCATGAAGATCTGAATATCGAAAACATTTGGTGGTAGTTCCCAAGTCATAACAGCCCACACCTTCTTAGGATCAACTGATATTCACTGTTCTGACAACACATTTCCCAAGAATTTCACTTCCTAAATCTATAAATCGCACTTTGAAAATTGGAATAATGTCTGTGATTTCTTAGAAGAAAAAGAACTATTCTTAGATGATGCACATGATCCTCCATTGACATTGAGTGGACAAGAATTTCATCCACAAAGACTACCACAAAAGTATCTAGATACTCATGAAAAACCTTGTTCATCAATGGCATGAAAACTGTATGAGCATTTGTTAGGCCTAAGGGCATAACAAGGTACTCATAATGGTCATACCAACTCCAAAAAGTGGTCTTATGAATGTCAGATTCATTTATCCTCAATTGATGGTAACCAAACTGAAGATCAATTTTTAAAAACCACTTCACCCATTTCAATTGACCAGACAAGTCATCAATTCATGGTAACAGGTATTTGTTCTTTATCGTATCTCGATTGAGCTTTCGATAATCAAAACATAAGTGAAGAGAACCACAAGCCTTCTTGGAAAAAAGGACAAGTGCTGCCCAAGGTGACACACTCGGGCATATAAAACATTTCCGAAGAAGATCGTCTAAATTAGACATTAGTTCTTCTAGTTATACTGGAACCATTAGGTAAGAGGGAAAAGAAATTGGTTGAGTACCAGGAATTAAGTCAATAATGAAATCAACCTCACTTACTGGTGGGAAACCAGAGAAGTCAGAAAGAAACATGTCAGGAAACTTAGTGGCGACTGGAGGAAAATCACCACACATTGAATCTCTGTCTACATCAAAAGAAAACACTAATATAGCTTTACCCAAATCTAGATAAGAGGGTCTGGCTCTGCATGAAATTGGGTCCCATTTTCTTTAAAAACAAGAGACACACCACCGGGTGTAGTAAGGTAGACCCGTTGATGATAACAATCGATCCGGGATTTATTGGCAATGATCCAATCCATCCAAAATTTGACGTCAAAATATTTTATGTCAAGAACCAAGAAACTCCAAGCATGATCAACATCTGATAGAGAGAAGACAAAAGCAGGACTACAGAGACCCTTATCTATCATTGTACCAATTGGTGTAGTAATATTCATTGCACAAGATAAAGGTTCCATTGGTAGATTAAGCATATTAACAATATGGGTTGTAATAAAATAGTGATATGCAACAATGTCAACAAGAGATCTCACTAAAAATTAATCTATAGTTATGGTACCTCTCACAGCTACCGGACTTGCATCAGCTACCTCTGTGAACTCTCCCACTGCATGAAGAAGCTTCATTCTGGATGCCTGTGGTCAAAACCCTTTCGTATGTGAAGCATTTGATTTCCCCCAATTTTCTGGAGGTGCTGAAAATCATGTTCCACCACATAGAGTATAGAAGTAATGGAAGAATCTCTATAAGTTCCATAAACGTCCGCAGGAGCTATAGATCTTGGGTGCCTCAGTGAAAAACCTCTTAGAATGACCTATCTTCCCAAACTGATAGCAAGTCAATGAATCCCCTCCTACAACTAATGGAGGTCTGGAATGACTCTTATGTCGAGAACCACCATGAGAAAAGTCACGCTTCCATTTTCCTTTAAAGGAACCCACACTACGACTAGGAGGGAATATAACCTCCTTCAACACTTACTTTCCTGCCATGTCCTTCTCAACAATTATCCCCTTATCCAGCACATCAGCATAAGTGGGTATCTTCGGTATGAAAACCTATGAATAGATATCTGATCAAAGTCCCAACTTGAATTGTTGAGCCTTCATCCTCTCATTAGATACAATCTCAGGAGAAAACTCTACCAACTCATAAAAACAATTTGAGTACTCAGTCACAGTTTTGTTGGCCTTCTCAAGCTTGAGAAAATCCACAGCCTTTGCCAACACCATTGATTCTGGATAAAAATAGTTAGTGAAAACAACCCTAAAGTATTTCCACTCCAAACCATCATTTTTCCCACCCGTCATCATTGTGTCCCAATATCTCCTACTTGGTCCCTGCAACACGATAGTGGAACACTTCACCTTGATCCGCTCAGCTGTCTCTAAGAATCCAAATAGATGTTCAATCTTAATAAACCAGTCCTGAGCATATTGAGGTCAGTAGGGCCATTGAAAACTGGTGGCTTCTGGCATAGGAACTATTGAGAACAACTTCAGAGAATATCACTATGAGGATCTATAGCTGGAGTCTGAACAGGAACATGAGGCGGTTCATTTCCCTGAGCTTGGATAGTGTGAACAATCACCTCAACCAGACATAGATCCACAATAGGAGTCACTTGCTGAGGTTCAATAGCAGCCAGTTTTTGGATCTGACCTCCACCTCTTCTCGGAGGCATAATGCTATACAACATAAAAGACATAGATTAACACCCAAACCGAGTAGCAAGGAAACTATACTTAAAAACGGGATAACAATATTTGGATTCCACTCTATCTAAATCAAAAGAGGGGAAATAATAGAAACAATCCACATGTTGTATTTCCCTAAAAAACCCTGATGACTTAAGGTTCATTGTGGTGAGACCTGGAAAGGAACTCAATCACAAATACCTCTTAATTCACAACAGGAATACTCAAATGCATATTTTCATCAAGGCAAGGTGCTTAACATCCCTCTGATACCATTTTGTCACGAACCAGCCCAGGTACCCTGGTAACCCGATAACCGAGTCGGCCCTGACATTGTCTGAAGGGCGTTCCCAATCCCCATGGGTCGAGGACTAGCACCTGGCATCACACAACATGTAAGTGAGAACTATTTTTTCACAAGAATACGTGTGCAAAAGAAAAAAGAAAGTATACAAAACAAAAAGAAACCCTATTGGCAGTAAAGTACCAGAATACAAAGAGGCATAAAAGCCCAAAGTACTACAACCGAAGTACTAAAATAATGAAAACACACCGATGTTCTATAAGGAAAAAACACCCCAAAACCAAAGATGAACAGTTGGATATGCCTCTTTGGGGTCCCTTCCCTTTACTCGATCCTGGAAGAAGATAGTCTACAATCACCTGATGGAAAAAGAATGGTGTGAGCCTATGCCCAGTACGATACCACCAAAGATTCTGTAATAGATTCCAAATATAGATTTTCCAAAGAAAAGCATCCAATTTTCAAATAAACAAGATTGGAAATTCTAAAAAACATTTTTAACAAAACATAATATACATTTTCCAAGGATGGAAAAATTACTTTAAGAAAAGGCTTTACAATGGTGGAATATTTCAAAAATAATGGATTAAGAAAAACATTTATATAAAACAGTTTATATAAATTTAGCAAGCATGTAAGGCAGTTCAAAATCATTGGCATACATTTATATCTCACTTATAAATAAAAAAGAGAGCAACATGGTCATCTTCCAAAAGGTATGATAGTATTAACCAGTTATAGGATTCTGCACTCTCTATGTGAACTCAAAAAATGTGTTTACACGTGTCCCTATGACACTGGCCAAATAAGACTCGTCACCAACCCGTTGGGGACATGGCCCGCCGCAATTATTCTTTAGAACATTGTCATAGCGTAGAGTGTATCAAAATAACTCACTAACTACCTAAGGAATTCATGTGCTCTTACATGAATGGAGAACTATTTTAACAATGCATAAAATATGATAAATCCCATTAAAACATTTCAAAAGTTCCAATTTCATTCCATTTAAAACCAAAAAAGGTTTTATTCAAAACATTCCTTTTTCAGAAGATAAAACGAATGGGTGTCTATCAAATCGTTTTAAGCCATTTTCACCAGTTTGAAATCCATTCAAAACCAATTCCATCGTTAAACAATTTATTCCAACAATTAAATTCAACAATTTAATTGAAACCATTTCCATACAATCCACAATTTAAATTCAACAAATTAAATTGGCCAATTTCCATAAACACACCCAATTCAATTGAACTGGTGTCTTCCAAATTTCCATGTCAAAATAATTTCAAATATCCCGAATCCCCGGAATATAGTTTTATCAATTTAATTGAATGAAAACTTGAGAAATTGAATTTAAATCTAAAATTTAAATAAACTAATAAAATACAGTGTTAATCAATTTGGCATGTCTGTACGAAACCACCTAAATTCATGTATTTGACCAAAAACACAATGGTCGAGAACAATTAAAAAAACGGGGTTTCATCTTCTAGAACCCACCTAAGATCTCTTCTCCAAGCTAGATCAAGACAAAAAATCATCATACATGGTACCACACACATCGATCAACCCATAACGGGCACTGATCTAACAAACCAAGAGAAGAGGAGATGTAGATCAAAGTAGATCTAAGTAGATCTAAGAAACAGATCAAGAATTATGAAGAATGATCACATACCACAAGAATATGTCTTTGATTCACCAAGATGAGCATTTGGATCTCCTATGAAATGATGGGAGAACCATATCTAGCCTAAGGAGAAGACAAATCCCGAGTTAGGGCCGTTTAAGAGGCAAAATGAGGCACTTAGATGAAAAACCTAGTGAGATCTACAATTTAAGGATCTCATTTATGTGGCTGCACAATTTGTTCGCAGGGTTTGACAAACCGTATGCAATCTATGCGTTATCTTCTGCCTCGGCCACCCTTCACCCATGGTTTGGCGACACAATTAGACAAATTGTGTGTGGCCCATGTGGAAGCTACTGCCTCAAGGACCAACTGGACACGATTTAGATAACCCATGTGCCACTCGTGCGACTTCCCCTTTTCATCAAACCATTATCTAAATTTCTCTCTACTCTCCCAAATCATTACTCCAGAATAGAGGTATATAAAAATGTCAAAAGAACCTGAAAACATAATGTTCTTTTACAATTAGATACATTACTAGTAATTTTTGGACTTTGAATTTTGTTTAATGTATTTTGGAAGAGTGTTAATGACTACATTTTATGAAATAGATTAAGAAAAATATTGGGGTTACTATTTATGTATTATATAATATAGTATTTTATTAAATAAATTATCAAAATAATCGTAGTTTTAATAAACCTATTAGAATTAATTGTTATACATTAATGGATTATACGATCCCATAAATTTTATTTTAGTGCCTGAGAAATAAAAAATTTATTTTTCGATATTACTTTCATTTAGTAAGAGATGATATAGAATTTTATTGAAGGAAATATAAATATATGAAATTGTGATTATGGAATAGAAATATATCATGTATTTTTATTTAAATATATTCAAAGACAATAATAAATTCATCAACTCTATGAAAAAAATATTGAATCAAAAATGTTATCATAATACCCACATTTTTGGTGAACCAATGACCTTTTAAACTTCTAAATATTTATGGTTTCATATTCATTAACCTACTGTTGATCTACAACTTTATTGTTCTCAATAAACTCTATCATTGTCTATAATTATTTATTCTTTTCTTCCAGGTCTATATCTTCATATCCAACCAATGTTATTCTATATATATATAAAAGATATGTTATATTAAAGAAGAAATTTGAAACTTTTCTTATATCCCTATGATGTATATTTTTTGATTGACTTATGATATAGTTTTTTAAAAAAAAAGTTAGTTTCAAATGATAAATTGTTAATTTCAATGATGATGTCTTAATTTCAATGAAATAGTTTTGTGGGGTAGATTGTTACTTTTTGGAATTTTAATAGAAGAATATCATTATTGAAATAAAATATGATTTCCAACATAGTGTTTATAAGAGAATATAACAACATGATAATTTATAACATATTAATTTTAAAATAAATCCAATCTGTTTGATAGATTTTAATATATGCAACACCAGCATTAATCATAATTGGACACTTTAAAAAATATTATTATATAATCCAAACCATTAGAATCAATCTGTTATGTATTGTTGTTACAAATTGGAACTAAAAAATTATAAAACATAAAAATATTAAACACCAATAAATAAATTAATGGTTTTTATATTAATTATAATTAAGATACGAGTCATTTGAAATAATAAAAATGTCTTTTGATAGATTATATTTTCTAAAAGTTAGGTTAGTCACAAAATGAAAAATAAAAATAAGAATTACATTATATCAATTTCTGTATTTATATTTAGAAAAACAGTCCTAGTTTTTAAAATATTCATGTACAAATTATCATTATGTGAATTATTTGGATTCTTTTGAATTGTTTTATTTTTTTATACAGTGAAAAATAATAATTTTTATTGACCACTACATTCTTGTTTAATATATTTAGAGGATAATTGATATTAAAAATTAATTTAAAAGTTTGTATAGTTAAATTTCATTAATGTTTAAGTAACATATTCTAGTTATATAAATTTCACATATAATTTAAATATAACAACTTTTGAAACGGTTATAAGGTTTTGTAAGGAAAAATGGTTTTTTCATCATGTCTATTTGAATAATATTAAATTAAATTATGCCACTATTGTGGATTGAATATGGTGAGATGGATTTCATATTTGGAATCAGAATAATTTATATTATCTAATAATGTTTACATTATTTTTAACAATGATTAATTGTGAAAATTGTAAAAATTAGTTACTAGGGATATGCTAAAAATATGTTTACCAAGGGATTAAGCTACAAATATAAGGGCTAAAATAGCATAGAACATTTCCAAAACACATTTTATTTCCACATTGTTAATCGATCAATTCTAAAATATAAAATCTCTAATTCTATATTATTTTTTCACGACAAAAACAGGGTTATCAATGTAGTTTTTCAGAAATTCAATGTGTATCCTCTCCACCACATATAGATGGTCACCCCTTTATTCATTTATTAACATATAAAAAACTCTTCAGATCAGTAATAATTTACAAATGTTTTTAATTAATTCCATAACTTTATCATATATGCATTAACTTTATTACAATTCACTCCTATATAAAATTTAGTTATGAACATAATAAGGTTCTAGAATGATGTGGTAATATTTTATATCATGTATTTTAGATTTATTCCTTTTTCAACATCCTTTTACTAATCATAATATATAAAAATATTATATGGAAATGAATCCAATATATACTGAGATTTTATTGTGTTATTGGTATAAAACCGATATATCTCCAATTTTTCAAAAAAGATACTTGAAACTGTAGATAAAATATGTAGAGGACTAACACCTCACATACTGATGTAACTCATCTACCTTCACCACTATTTATGGATAGATATAATGATTTATTTAACATAAATATTTGATATTTATGAAATTATTATACTTATGGAATTATAACATCACATATAACATCATACTTACACATTATTGGTGGATATTAAAAGGTCACATATATGAATGGAAGACAATGATCACTAATAGAAAATAACTTATTTGGGACAGGGGTTTTCCAAAGGGTAAATGCCCACTGAAAATTTTTCATTTAACATGAACTATTTGAAAAAGATGTATTATTTTGTCAAAAATAGTAAATATTTGTGAGGTAATATGTCATCCAATGAAAATATTCTTGGAATTATTTCCCATTGGCAAGTGTGAAATGTATTTGCAATTGAAATTTTCGACCAAATGCTAATTCAAGCTCAATTTACCATTGAATCGAGATTATATTCACTGGGAAATAATTCCAATTTAATATATTCCTTATTTGAAATATAAATGTCAATGAGAAAACTAGGATTATCTATTTATGTAATATCACATTCAATTCCCTTTATTTTCACTTCCCAATATAATATTGATATTTTTATGTTCTTGTATATTTTAAAAACATATTATATTTTATAAAAAATGTACAATAAATAGGTTTTCAATTTTTAGGTATTGATCAAGGACAAATATGATTGTTATTCAGACCTGGTTGACACAAATTGATCATTTCTCAAGACCTAAAAATTTGAAACTCTATGATTTACATCTTTTTAGTGATATATATTATATATATTATTAAATTATATTAAATACTACTATTTTTAAAAAATATACAAAAAATAGGACTTTTCTAATTTAGTATATTTCCATTTAAATTCTTTTTTACTAAATCTTAAGAAATTTTATTCATCAATAAAAAAAATTTATGCTCAAACCAAAAATGTTTTTAAGTCTTTATTAATTTGTAATTATTATTATTTTTCAATAATTTGTATTTATATCTATATTTTTAAATTATTTGTAATTTTTAAAATTAATTTTACATTTTTAATAAATTAAATTATTTCCGATTTTATTTATTTGTATAAATTTTATTATTTAAAATTTTTAAAAATATTTTAACAAAGGTAATTTTCCTTGGTTTTTTTACTTTTTTTTGATTATTTTCATATTTTTTAATTTAAATTAATATTTCAATTTATATGTAAATTTTATAATGTTTTTTATTTAAAAATATTTATAATTGAATTTGATTAGTTCTATAATTTTTTTTAAATATATTAATTTTTGATGGATCGATTGTCCATCACAAATAATAATAATTGCAAGGATCCTTTTTAATTGAAATATTTTAGAGAAACCAATATTCATTGTCGACATGAACTTTTCTCATAAAAATTAGTTTTTATTTATGATGGTGTAGCACAAAAAACATATTTGTGATGCTGATTTATGTATGTTCACAAATACGATGGAATCACATAGTAAATGTGTCCCCGTAAATGCCAAAATATATTGTAGTTCTCCAGAAGAAGCGATGTGATTCTATTTTCTCTTACACTTTACAAAAAATGTGATATGGATATAATTATTTAATATATGTGATGTCAATGAACTATCAATACTTCTGGTGATATAATATCACATATAACATGTAACTTTCCAATCCTTTTGAAAATAATAATTTCACTCATGCATACATGTGGACTACCACCTATATAAAATAATGTGAAATTTTTTTTGTTAAATTTTTTCATGGATTGTTATGAAGAATGATATAGTTAATATTAAACATATATATATAAATAGAGTAATAATAAATATATAATTTTTAATTTAAATTTATTTTCCTTTCATTCCATCCCAATAGAAAAATGTTACCGATTTTTATTTGTAAGTAATGATAACTATCTCCATGAACGATGTAATATATTTTCAATATATAAATTTTATAGAATAAAATAATTTCATAGATAAAGAACAATAATATATATTAAATATATTTAACATTCTATTGATTATTTAACGATGAATATTCTAAACGAAATGAATTTACCACAAAAACATACAAGAACTATGAATTATTTATCACGAAAAATCATGATTTTACCGAATAAATGTTGATAACAAGTGAGAAAATAATTTATGTAATTAATATATGGTATAAAATATATGATTATGGTATGATTATAAATTTATAATAAACATATATTTATATTGAAGTAGTTCATAACACATAACAAGTAAATCAAACATGAGGTAAATGTATAGTGAAGTTTCTAACACATATGAAAGAATTTGGAATTAAGGTTAGGGTTCATCATATAACAATTAATTCTATGAGAAGTACTCCATATTAACTAATTATTCATTTTTATGGTTTATATACTATACATTTTTATTTTTTATTTTAGGATTCTATTTCTCATAGTGGTATTTAATGTTTCATTTAATGATATTTTACTAATTGGCCATATGGTTCTAATGTAAATGAAGTTGTGAAGGTTTGTTTTAAAATATCGGTATTATTCAATATTTTTTATGTATCCCATGGTGGAATTACCATATATGTTTTTCATTAAATATAAAAATTTTCTTCTCGTAAGTAAGTTAATAAAATTCTTCATGTAATAGTGAAATAATACCTCTGTTTTGTTCTGTAATGATTAAGGAAATGTTTTTTAGAATATAATATATTATTTCTCTCTTCAATTAAAAATCATTTTTTATAAAAATAAATGATTTATAAAAATGTTTAAAAAAATGTTTTTAAAATATAAAAAAAAATATTCTACATCAATTTATCCATTTTTACAATTTCAAAATGTTTTCAAATGAATCTTAATGTCATATTCAAAATAATTAACATTTTTATTTAATAGAAAACATGAAAATAATCATTATTTTAATAATTATAGCATGAATGTAATTTCCCATCATCAATAAAAATCTATTTTTAAAATATTAAAAAATATGTATATAAATTATTATTCAATGAAAATTATGTTCAAAATAATTTGTGATATTTAGTTTTAAAATGATTTCCAATGATAAAATTTCATTTTCCACAAAAAATAATAAATATTTATATAATATTTCTATTCATTAATGACATTAATATATTATTTCACCTATAATCCATTGGTTATATATTGTACTGATAAAATATATTCTATTTATATATTATTTTTATTATCAGTCAGATTGGGGATGAAATGTTTTATTACCACTAAAAATATTACTCATGTTGGTTTATGATTATTCTTAATTATTAGGGTAACTATCAACATTTATTATGAATGTTTTTCAATGAGAATGTTTATGTTGATTTTGTTTCACCCTTTCTATATGAGGAATTCATTGGAATACATAATGATTGGTGTGGCCCATTATCAAACATCCCCTTGATGCTTTGGTATGTCTAATGAGAAAAATATGTTAGCCAATTAAATGGGGTTTTACTCATTAAATAAAATATTATTATGAATCATGTTGAATATATGAAATTAATTGTTGTAATTTTGCAATACATGATTATATTATCAAATATTAATGTCAATGTGAATATTATATTAGTTAAAATACCCATTTATAATTTTCATGCTCTAGGAATTATATATATTTCATAATTTGATCATTATTTATACCTACCATATTTATTATTTAAATGGAATGTATTATCATTATTCATCTTACCAAATTGATTATTCTTATTTATTAATGATATATTCTTCTATACACAAAACCTTATAGAACATATAATTTCACAATTTTCCCAATATGATACAACATTGACCAATGTAACATTACTAAAATTATTGAACCGAACCATACATCAAAAATAAATAAATTGTCCCTTAAAATCATGATTTTAACAAGGTTGTGTTAATAAATGTGTTAAAAATCACTTAATGTAAATCCTATATTGTATAATATATATCAATATGTTTCTATAATAGACGTATAAGAAAATTATATGTATTATAAAGTAGTTTCAGAAACTTATTAATGAAATAAGTCTTCTGGTAAGTATTTTTATGTTTTATTTTTAGATAATGTTTTTAGGAATATCTAAAATTATTTCTCTCTTTGGGAAAAAATTCAATTTCATAGAAATACATGTTTTGTAGGAAATTAAATTATTTTTTATCATTATACAAGTTAATTTTTAATGAATATTTTACCTATTTTTTATTTTCCGTTTTTTTAAAAGAATTATCAAATTAATTTCAAAACATTGATTGTTTGAATTTTATAGAAACTTTCGATGGAAATCATGTTTTAGAACTTTTGGAATAACATAAATTTCAAGAAGTCATGACCAAGGAATGTTTTACAGATTCATTTATAAATATAAATTATTTATTTTCAATTAAAAAATAGTATGTCATATTTTTTGAAATTTCTTTTGTCTTATTAATTAAAATGTGAAGTGGTTATTTTCCACACAAGAAATATTGTTAAGGAATATTTTATGTTTTATAAAAATTATTACCATACTATATTTATCATTTCTATTTATTTATGAAAAATGTATGTATAAATATCATAACAATGTATGGGATATGAAATAATATTTATTTTAAATAATGATTCATAATAATATATCTAATGAAATGTATGAAATTAAAATAAACAATGTAGTGAAAAAAATATCAGTATAAAAAATAAATGAAGTGAGAGATTGATTACATTGTCAAATTCATATGTTTTGAAAAAGATAATAAAAACACATTACTAGAATAAAAGAATATGATAAAGTATTAAAAAATATATCCATTACTCAATAAAATGAAAATAGATATGGATGAAAGAGAAATATAGAATCATTATAAACATATTATCTCTTTACGATAATCCAAATGATGGTATAATCCACATTGACTTGTTAGCATTGTACTTTAATAAATATTCATAATATTTAAAAGATAAATTTATTATAATGTAATCATTTATTTTATTATATTTATTATTAATATATCTTTTCGATCATTAGATAGTACTAGTTTTATTTTTTATATTAAATTAAAATAGGGTCAGAGTCTTATTTTTTTCAAATGTCCCTTATTAATATAACCAAAAAATTAAGGATATAATATTGTTCCATGCAATATTTATTTTAAAATTTCAATTCTATCAGTTTAATGTATAATTTTAAAACAGTTGAAAAATATGACACTCTAGTTTTTGAAAAATCTATATTATGCTATTATTTTTTTTGGGGTTTCCATTGTCAATCTTATCTTTTGAATTTCATAATACATTTATTTCTATAAAATTTATGTTCTATAATTAAAAAAATAGCCAAAAATATTATATAGAACCATATGTACCCTTATTTCTTCTTAATCATATTTCTCTAGAGCACTCTATCCATAATTTTTAAATATCTCATATTTTTCACGTATTGTATAAACATTGTATGATTATTTATATTATTATACAAATATGTTAAATAATTATAATTAATGAAATATATTTTAATGATATTTAATTTATCTATAATAATAAAACATGTTGAAAATATGATAATTTCATAAACATCTTCAAACATATGTAATAATAAATATTTGAATTCAAATTGAAAATAATATTTTTTATTTAAAATTAATTCAATTTCGAATATATCTTTATATTATATAAAAAATGAAATATTGACCCTAAAAAAATAATTCATGCCATTAAAAACATGAATTTAAATTGCCAACTCATTTATTAAACGTTACATTGTTTTGTTATCGGAAAACTAATTATCAGTAACATCTGAAATATTTCTTATTAATAAAAATATTTATAGAATTATTGAATAAAATTCAAAAATAAATTATAAATTCATGACTACAAACATTATTTAATTTTATATATATTAAAATATAAGGATGTTAAATTTTAAATACAAGCAAATAAATCATTAAAAATTAATATTTTTAGAAAAAAATATATCATCATCGATAAAAAATATTCTAAATTCATGCCATGTTATATTTATTTACAAAAATTTATAATAATTCATTTCTAGAAAAATTAATGTGAATATTTATTTTTATTAAATATAAACATCTGTAAATTGATCAATATAATATATGACGTTTATGAAATATATGTCTCATGTAAATGAATTTATTTTCTGACATTAAACAACTGTAATGATTAATTTATTTTAATAATAAAATAATTTAATAATTTTCTACATATAGTAATGCTTACATAAAGGCACTCCCTTTTTTAGCACTTTCTTTAGCATTGATAAAGGGGATCTCTTTATCATCACTTTTCATTAGCACAAATAAATGGGGGGATTTATTATCTCTTTTTCCTAATGTGGATAAAGTGTATATTTCAGGAATAATAATTTTTCCTAAAAAATACTATATTGATATATAAGTATATTTATATTTATATAAATACAATATAATCTTTTAAAATATGTTTTATATATGTATAAATAGTCTATTAGTTTTCATTTATAAGAAAATTAGTTAAAATAGATTTCAAATATTTTCACAAATATTATTAATTAGTAATTTTCTAATTATCATTGACTAATAATAATTTAACAAAAATTCGAAGACACAAAAAATCAAAAAAAAAAATATTAAAAGATCTGAAATAAGTCGAAAATGTATCTCAAATTTTAAAAGGCCATAAATTTTGATCTGGGCGTCCGTTTGAGCTCTATAACATATCAAATTGAAGCCTACGCTGAGATCGACATGCTAGTGACTGAATGGAACCTTATGTCACATTCTCATGTCCGAAAAGCCCAAAAGGCCTCCAAAACATTGTTCTTTGTTCGGAAACCCAAATTTTATAGAATTCGATGGGATTTCAGCCTCGTTTCAGTAGGAATTTTTAATCTTTTTCAATAGGGAATTAATTTATTCTGAGTAGTTACATATATAATGATATCTCCAAAATTATAGCATTCTTCACAATGTAATTTTTCATATAAAAAATTGTATAAAAATATATACATATTTTTTATATATTCACCCTTAAAATTTTAATTTTATAAATAAATAATATATCATATTTAAATATAAAGTATATTTCTCAATATATTAGACTTACAAAAATAGAAAAAAAAATTATTTAAAATATAAATATATTAATATTTATATACTTATATGATTGGTTTGTGTGTTTGTGTGTTTGTATTTGTGTGCATCTTTATTGACAAAAAGATATATATTATCAATATATTCTAAACAAATGAATATATATATTAGTATAAAATATTTGAAAATATATATAAATATGCATAATTATACATAAAAATAAATTTATAATGTTTGTGTGTGTTATATATATGTATTTATTTATTTAAAAACACACACAAAAAAGCATATTTTATAAATGTAATTAAAATTGATCATATAAATATATATTAATATAATAAAAAATATCTAAAAATATAACAATATGTATATATTTATATATGGATATATATGTGGATATATATATCTATAAGTTTAACTCAACCTATATATGTTAATATTTATATAAATATATTAATATAAATAAAGATATATATTAATATATCTAAATATATATATTTAATATAACTGTATATATATATATATATTAATGTAAATAAATATACATAAATATATTAATATATATATTTATGTTTATATAAACATAAATGAATATATATAAGTTAATATAAATATATATATTGATATACGAGTTAATATAATGATATATATATATATATATATTAATAAAAAATATAAATGGAATATAGTGGAGTGGTAAAGGCTTAGGCGCATAGGCATGAGGTCTGGAGTTCGAATCCGGGGAGAGGTAGGTCGCGCGGGCATATGGGGAATATGGGATAACACTATTAAAGGGGTGGGGCACTGGTAAACGTTATGGTGGCATGGCTACGGTGTACTGGCTAGGGTAGCGTCAGGGAACTATTAAAGGGAGGTTATGGGAACTATAAAATCCTGTTCCAAAATAAAGATATATTTTTTAATATTTTCATTTTTTATCATTTATCAATACTTAAAATGTGCTTATAAAATGGGTCTTTAATCAGCGATAAAAATATGCACTAACACGGGACCTTTTTATCAGTGCTTTTTTATCACTGATAAAATACCCCTTTTATCAACACATTTTAGCACAGATAAAAGGGACCATTATTAGCACTTTTCCGAGCACCGATAAAATGGACCCCCCTTGTCTACACCTCAATTAGCAGTGTTTTTCTAGCGATGATATTGCACTTTTCAAGTGCTGATAAAGGCCATATTTGCATTAGTGTATATTTTGTTTTATACAATGGTATTATTTTCTAGGGATAGATTGAGTATCATTATGTTCATGTTATATAATTTCAATATACATGTTGTTATATTTCACTTTCTGTGTTTATAATTATGTTCCATATATGATTCTTGTACAGTATTTTTGGTGGTTATTTTTTTCTTTTTTATGACATAGAAATACTTTTAAGTATATTTCAAAAGCATGGAATCATGTTAGGGAAGGATTCTAGGTCCTAAAGAGCCTCAATGTTATTTTATTAAAAAAATAAATACCATAACATATGTTAATTATATTTTGGTAATCATAGAATAAATCCTTATCACAGTTAAATATTTGAAGCATAATATTGATGTTTACTTCTGATCATGGTTTTAACCCCAAGAACAACATAATGATTGTCGATAACATGAACCCAGTTATAGGTGACCATTGAAGGGGAATTAAGTGGATATTTAATCATATAATAAAATTTAATAATGAATCCCCTTTCCCATGAATATCACTCTTACAATGGATAGGAATGATTAATCTTTTGTAATGGGGGACTCATAAACAAATAAAGGAGATGTGCTTCTTCCTATCCATATTTGTTATGTTTATAATCACTAAATATAGCGGCAATGACTTTGGAGATTATTTTTGGAAATGATACATTGATGATTTTAGATGAGGTAATATTATTTATTTGTTCTACATCCCAATATCCTTTTATTATTTTCTGGTTTTATATCGATATTATGGCTATTAATGATACCTTGGGTTAGATCTAGATGTTTTTTTAGAATCTAGGTTGTTTTTGTTGACTCAAATGGAATTCCCGTTATAAATTCTCAATCACATTGTGTATAGTGAATTACCACACACCAGGTGTTCTACCTATTCATGGATGTTTATTTCCGGGCAATAAATCGTGTGAATTAGTGGTATACTCTATATTGAGATCTAATGACACATGGTGAAATAAAGTCGATATGGATATTAATTCAAGGGAAATGGTTCTATGGATGTACCCTTCTTGGAACACAAGCATGGACTATAGAACATTAGGATAAGAAGATAACATGAAAAATTTGGGAGAAAACCTTAACACAACCATTTTTAATAGTTCATAGGTTCTCATTGTAGAAATAATATTTAAATGAAGTAATATTAAACCATTCATCTACTCAATAATCTCAATGACACTATTTTTTCTAAAATAAGATATAATGTATAACTGTATGTTTATATGTCATGTTCCACCCATAATATTATCAATTAATACATAGAATCCATTTAAAAATACACCATGATATAATTTTTAATCATTACTAAATGGAATCCAAAATCCTATGACCCAATCTAAGACACTACATTGAAAAAAATGAAATCTACACTGTCCATAGGAAACTAAAAAATGGAATTACATAAATCAAACAATATGAGAAATGTTTATCGTAGGTAAAAAAATCCATTATATGAATGATAATATAAAATCAATATAAATTCAACCATTTTTTAAATGAAAAAAATATGGAGAATTGTAATTTTTTTATAAGTATTAATACAACATTTAAATTAAATTATCCAAGAAATATGCTTATGGATATTGAATATCATGCCTTAGAAGATAGTAATCCCACTACAAAATCTTCAATGTGGTCCTATGATGTACCATTAATAGATAATAATGTCTTCCTCTTACCATAATTTTGACATGATATGTTTATAAGTCCACTAAAATTCAAATATTTTTAGTGGTTATATGGTTATAATGATTTCATCAATATCAAATTTGTACATACCATCCTATAAAAAAGTAAATATTATATTCTAATAGTATTCAATAAAATAAAATTATATTTACAAATAAAATTTATAAATAAATTACATTTCCACGCTCGAAATGAATAATTTGAATTCAAACAAAAATTTTGAAAAGTTATTCAAAATTAAAAATTAATACCAATGGATTTAAAGAATTAACAAATAATATTTTTCCACAAAAATCACATTATTTGAAAACATTATAATTTCATGACCAATACCCATTTTAATAAAAATCAGTGTAAAACAATATATTTCCTCAAATCCAAATAGAAAATGATAATTTTTTTTAATCTTAATGGATGCTACCAAATTTAAAAATATCATATGAGAAATTACTTTTTTCTTATTTTGATAATATCAAATCCTTACCTTAAAATTATATTATAGACATTGCCAATTTTATAATTTCATTTCGGAAAAATAAACATACACAAATATATATACATATATATAATTATTTATACCTTCTACGATGCGAAGGGTTTTGTCGTCAATTCAGATGTCCAAATTAACACAATTTTTTGTTGTAGATATTGTCTTTAGTTAAAGTGATCAATTTTCTTCTTTAATCAATCTATCATAGTCTATTATTATATATGGTTAATGTATAGGTATTTTAATACATCTATCCTAGAAATCCCTAATAAAAAATCATTGAATCTATTTATGAAATACCATTCATTAATTAAAATAATGTCCAATTATATAACACCCAAGGTATTTTAAAATAAATAAAAAATAAAAATTGTATATTTTATCTAAAATTTATTGTGGACGAAATAATTCAAAGATATAAAATTTATCTATATTTAATTCTAATGATAAATTCAAATCACTAACATAACAATACTCAAAATAGATATAAAAATAAAATTAAATATCAAATAAATTGTTTTAATAGATATTTATCTTTTCATCAAATCATTACCTATAAAAATAATTCAGTTATAATTAATTAAAAAAATTATGAAATTATTATATCCATTAATTTGTTTTTAGAAAACCTGAAAAATATATATTCAAACAATTTAACAAATTTTATATTATTAAATCCAAAAAAATTGAGTCTGATCCTTCAAATAACATAAATTATTAAAAAATAAATCTAATTCATATGATTCATAAACCATACCTCACCAAAAAAATTTCATAGAGTGATAATTTTAAAATAATTGAAAAATAAAAGATGGTAAATATAAAATACAATGTCACAAAAAAATAAAATTTTATTGTATTTTGATTTATTTAAAACTAATGTTAGAATTAATTTTTTTCTATAGGAAAAACAAATTTTCATTATAGGAATAATAAAATAAAATTTATTAAATTAGGATGTAATTTAATTTTTTATTAGAGAGAAAATAAAAAAAAATAAAAAAATATTATTATATCATTGTAAGAACTATAATACAATTGATACGTCTCTATAAACATTGTATTTCATCTTGGAAACCACTAAATCATAATTGGGAACACACAATAATTTTTTATATCCTAATATGAAATTGTATTATACCTATATTATAAATCACAATTAAATATGATTAAATTGTCATCATTTCAAATGGTTCATATATTTATTATATATATAATTTATCTGATAAGACTATTCTGATTAGTCTATGATTAATTTATTTTTGTATAAAATAGGCAATGAATAATTATTCCACTAAAAAATTAAATAAAAAATATATAATTCTATATGAAATTTGTATTTCATATAATCACTCTAAATTCAGAATGTGATTCATATTTAATAAACTATATATTTAAAATAATTTTCAACCAAAATTTAACATGTAATAATTTCGTCATAAAATTTATCAATAAATTATTTAATAGTGTAAGAAAAATATAATATAATAAATTTAAAAATTATATATTCCTTCTCTCCAATGTAATAATTTACTTCTAGTAACCCATTATTATATTATCTTTTTTAGATAACATTATTTGGAAACCATAGATTAACCATTTGGATTTCAAGATATCATACCTCTTTAATTATGGAAGATAATATTATTAACCACATCATATTTCTAAATTGGACACATTTATTCCCTTTTAATTTTAATAGATATAATGTTATCACAATATTAATTATCAAATATATAATATTATGCATTTCTGTTCTCATAAAAAATTTTAAGCCTAAATGAATTTAAATTTATCTTCATCATTAATTAAATATTTCTTGAAAATATATCTTCTTGGGGATATTTTATTTCATTGATTTAATACATCAGGTGAAATACCATTTTTAATATTTATTATGATGAATTTCTTAATTGAGTAATATATTTCTAGAATTTATCTTCACAATATTTTAAAAAAACCAATTGTTAAATTATTGTGAGAAAAAAATCATATGGATGCACACTTTATTGTTTATTTCAATTGTCCTTCAATATTAGTACAATTTAATAACATATATTGTTTTATTTTAACAACAAATTAATGCCAGCTAACATTATATTTGATGGAATCCAATAATAGATCATTATAATATAATAAATTTATTGAAGGGAATTTAGAAATTTATAGAAAAATAATTTTGGTAATTGGGTTTATGTTGTATGGTGATTGTGTTTTCTTTAACGAATAAATAATTATATATATTTGAAATGATTTCAAATTACATAATTTTTTAAAAAAGAACATTATATTTTATGTTACATAGTGATGGTGGATTCATTGGTAATTTATTAATAATTGATTTAATAAATTATTTATCATTATTATTAATGAGGGAAACAAGTTATTGAAAATTGGATAAAAGTTAAATTCAGATCAAAATTGTATTGATCACGGAATAGTTTTTTTATTTATAAAGGTTTTTTGGAATGGTTTTATTCTACTATTAAAATATTGAATTTTAACTGACATCATTATGATGTAATTTTTATTATATGGTTTTAGTTAGTGATGGATAATGAATTAAATAATAATGATATAGAATTAATCTGTATGATCTATATTTTATTTGATTTGAAATAATTTATGATTTATAAAAATGGTTTTATACCAAAATAATAGTCATTGTGTCATGGGAGGAAACACTTCAATGCAATTAAATGTATATAAAATTTACTAATTCAAATAAATCTATGCAATTCACCATAAATTTGTTGATATCCCATTTAGTGCTGATGATATTTAATTCAAGGATTAAAAATTTACAATGTTTAATATTTTCAACATATCAAATGATATTTATATTAAATCCGATAATACACTATAAAATATATCATTTACATAATTTAAATGTTGATATTAAAAATTATAATTTTAAATTTCAATGATAATGTAATGGAATATATAAATATATTAGTGGATAAATATAATACAGTTTTGAGTATTTGAACAAATAAAGACCTATTTTATTTTATAAAGGTAATGAAAAATCAGGCAATTTGAAGGATGATATTATTAAGATTTATAGATATAAAAAATAAATATAAATAGAATTGATTTAATCCACATTTAATTATTTGATTTAAAGAGAAAAAAATTATGATGCTCGTGAAATTAGATTATTATATCACGGATCATTATTTAGTTTATCAACAAATGAAGTGTGTGTTGGTAGACATCGAAGATCTTTTTCATGGAGAGGAAACAATTATTAACTAGAAATTAATAAATATCAAGTAATTCCAGGAGAATCATATTATGTGGTGATTCTCAAACATTACAAGTCATTTATAGGTAATATAATTAGATATAGTATCACTCATTTCAATTATGTATAAAAAAATTAATCATTATATTTTTTAACTTTTAATTATCTTTTGTCTCATGGTGTTTTCCTTATATGAGTAATAAGAGTATGCAGTGATAATAAAGAGTGAACATTTAAGGGTTGTTCACCACCCTTAAACCATTTCACAAGTACATATGTATGGATTTGAATAAACTATCTTAACCCTCCCTAAATGTGATTTGATTGATTTTTTTACAAAATAACATCACAAGTTTATTCTCCGTTGATGTAGTATTATATAGGGGTATAATTTGAAGTACAGTGTATATTTTCATAATTTACACTTTTTATTTTTTTTATAAAGTTATGAATTAGTTAAATAATCCTTGGTATTATTGTATAAACGAAAAAAAATATGAATACAAACTAAATGATCATCTGAATGGCATTCATAATAGTGTTCCAGCTTGTGATAAGGTGATGAAAATTAATATAGTGAATTTTTTGAATGATAATGTTGTTTAATATGAAACAAGTTTTCATACCCTAATTAAGTTATTTCCTAGAATATCTCTCCCAAAATTACCTTATATAACCTAAAATATCTTTTACCCAAAACTATTTTATTTTTATCACATCATTTTTATCGACAAATATATTTTGGAATATTTATTGTATATAAATTATCTTATATTCGTGATGTTTTTTTGTGATCCCATGTATTGCTTTTTAGTCTTCATAAGAATCAAAATTAATAATAATAAATAATTACTTATTCTGATTATTTATTCAAATGTTATAGATATCTCAAAAGGATAAAATTTATACTTTTAAAAACATTTAATTTTTTTAAGATTATAGATTTTTATAAAAAAAATTAGTTTTTTTTATTTTCTATTATTAATGGATATTGATAAATTATTGGTGGGAAAACAATTGTCCTATTATTATATATTATAATGGGATAGTTTTTTTCAATTTTATTTATTATTTTTTAAATTTTTCATTCAAATTTTCTTTTTTTAAGGGTGGGCATTAGGATGTTCTTATCAAAATCACATATAACAATTTAATAAAATATATAATAATCTAAATATTCAAATATTTTTAGGTCTAACAAAAAATGGAATAAAAAATATATTTATTAATTCATTAAATCTAGATCCTTTTGTAGTATCATTATTTTATGAATATACAATATATTTACTGGATATTTCTAAAAGATGGTGTAATATATCTTTAATTACAATAAATAGTCATATAATGGGTTATAATATAAATGTGATGTAATAAGAGTATTATTTAAAATATAAATATCATGAATAAAATCCATTAAATAATTCAATAATAGTCAAATTCAAATACATAATATTAACGAACAATATTTTGATTTACACATTCTATATCATTATTTTTAGATTTTTCATGCGGTTTATACATTAGGTTGATTTGATGATTGTTTGGACGATTTTATAAAAATTAAAAAAAGGATATTAAGCTCATTAAATTTCCAAAATATATCTATTCTTAATATAATATTTTTAGTGGAAAATTATTATATCCCAATGAATCTAAAAGTATTCTTTGTTGAATAATTTCCAATTATATAAGAATTGTAAATATAAAAAAATTACTATAAAATATATGTCATTTATCATTCTCATTATAATAATTACCTGATAAACATTTATACTAACTAATTGCATCAATAATGTTACAAATTGTTCTTATTTATTTTATAAACAATTATCAAAACATGTCCTCTAACATATATATCATATACCTTCCCCCTTTCCTTTTAAACACATTTAAAACATAACAATCATTATAATTTATATGTTCTTTTATATTTTATTGACTAATATTGAATAATTTTTTATAATATATATATTTATGTTATTATAGTAATATTAAATTTGATTTATTTTTAAATTGAAACAATATTCAATATATGATCTTCTTCCACAAATGAAATTTCAAATGAAATTTTATATTATTTTGAAAATACAATTACAGAATAAAATATATTTAAACATGCGAGGAAATTGACTTAGGGATGACAACATCTATCAAAATATGTCCATATAAATAACATATTTTTTATTTATCACATATATTGTGTAATTTTTTTCCAATTATAATTAATATCTCATTTGGATATGTAGTTTGAAAATTAAAAAATGTGCACCTACACTAAACATTACATTCAAAATATAACCTAATTTTTAATTATATCTAGAGAAAATAAATAATCTTGTATACATATATATTTATTTATTTCAATTACTCCATATTGGAAAATATTTTTTATTGATTCCATTGTTATTGTATAAATAGATCATATTTTTTGACTAAAAATTATTTAAAATTTATTAATTTATATGTGTTTTTATCTTTAACTATTTTTTTTAAAATTTATAATACAAATTGGTATATTCAACATAAAATAATTGATCTCGCAATCAATAATTAAATAATCATGATCATATTTTCGTTACTTTTTTGTATACATTATAATAAAATGTATTTTTTAAAATAATATAATGGTAGAATGATATTCAATTAAATCATTTTTAATCAAGAATTGTATTTTAATAGCATCATTTCATAATTGTTATCTATATATTAATTCATTTGAATTAATTAATTTTAATTAATTCATATTTATCCCTTAAAATATAATAAATTGAATCACTATCATTGGGAATATTTCTTTTACATTTACTATAAAACATCCTTTTATATTAGAAAATATAACATATTTTTTATAAATTACCCTGTAAATTATTTTACCAGTTTATTTTTATTTAATAACACATCATCAATACTTAAAATAATTTTATTGTAAGCATATGTATTTCATATACCTCGTGTATAAATGTACTTTTTTTTGGGCACACACATTAAGTTTACAATTTAATAATATTATTATAAAATTATAAAACACTTTAATACTACTAAATTATATTTTATTATAAAATATAAGAGTTTCAATATTATTCAATTTTATTTTTAAAATAAAATATTCTTTGGTATATTAAAATATCTTATTTATTTTTTTAAAAATACATTAAAAAATAATTTATTTTAATTTTACTTTAATTTTTTTCTCATTTTTTGAAATTATTATGGTTGTATTAAAAAACAATATTGACATAAACAAAATTATAAAACCACTCCATATTATATTTGAGAAAAATAATATTTGATGTTCATTGTTCTTTATTTTTATTTCTCAATTTTTTCTTGAAATATGGTAAAAACTCATCATTTAAATATTAATTGTCACTAAGAGAATAAAATTATTAAATTGATGAGTAAATTTTTTATTTACATCACCCAAATACGAAAATAAATTTTCTTTTTATCCCAAATATTTAATAAAGTCATTTTTTGATTCAAATTTTACAATATATTGAATTGTCCTGTATTAAAAAATCCATTTACATTGATTATTTCTATGTTGTAGGATAATTTAAGAGGTTTCGTGTTGTGTAATGACTGTATTAATGAAAATGGAGTGTCACATCTATTTTTAGGAATGTACGTGTTGTGGATCCAATAGTTGTATTTTCTCTTAGATTTAGTGGAATGTATGGTTATGTTGAATTGTAGGAAGTCATAAGAATTAAAATAGAGGCTACTTACAATATGGAGGTGTTTCTTCCATGGTCATTAGTTGTGGGGTAAGCCCTTCCTATTGGATGAGTAATCAATCATGACGAGGAATGGCTATGGAGTAGGAGTTAAAGGATTGTCAAAAACAGTTAGACGTAGATTCACTATCGTAGTGAGCTATTGCATATCATCCATTCATATAATTTGGGCATGCGACACGATGTCCTTTTCAACACTATGTCCACTCCTTGGGATAATACAATTAATGGCCTTGAATGTAGTCATGTTCCAATGACATTTTATTCCATGGGGGATATAGTGTGGACACATGTGTTGCTCTATAGTTTCCCATGTTTTAAACGATTTTGATAAATTGTCATCAATGTTTCCATATGCTCTTTAAAAATAACATTTTCTTATAAATAACGAAAAATAAATTCAAAATCAATATTCATACTATTGTTTCTCTAAAATACATTCAGGACTAAGATTTCATTAAGGTAATTGAAACAGAATTTGGTGGAGACTAATATATAGATTCTCATGAATGATATGTGGTGATATGAGGTGATTTTTACCTATTTGTTCTAGAATAAAATCTATATTTGATATCATATTCTCCTTGTCCTTGTGTCAATGATGTTGTGGAAGATATCATTCATTCTTATAGTGTATTCTTTGATTGTTTAGTGTATTCTTGAACTGCCATCATTGAGATATCGTATTTACTTATAAGGTAATCATGGATCTTTGATGATAATATGTTATCATGAAATCAACATTAACTCTTTTGATATTTGGGATGTGTTCCTTCTATTTTAGTTATATGTAATTATCATGTTTGAGTGATTTATCTTCTTTTGTTGTAGGTCTAATTAACTTAAAAAATATTTATAATTGACAAATAAAATTGTTTTTGCATAGAGATCGCATATTTTATACCATGATAACTATATTCATATTTATTTATTAGATAGTGTGATGTCTATGTAATGGGTTTTTATTTTTTTTTTCATGGGTTCACATAAGGATTTCAATGCAAATTTTAATGAATGTAAATATGGAATTATTTTTTATACTAATGAACACAAATATACATTATTAAAAATATATTTTATATTATAATTTTATAGTAATAAAAATGATTCTACTTCCATGTATAATGGTTTTCATTATTCCATGAGTTGATTAAATTTATTAATAACAAGAATATTAAATTATATTAATTTTTCTAAGATTAAAAATTTATTTCAAATGATATTTATCAGTTTTTATGATAGTTAAATATTGACTAAATTCAAAGAGTATGTTTACATTTTTGGGGGAACATATGACAACTAATGCCTTCGGTTTCCCATAGTTCAAATTTATGTTAGTGAATATTTTAATTAAATATGGAATAGAGACCAATTTTTTTATATAGTGGAATAGTTGGGACGACAATTAATTTTTTATTAATAATAAATTCCTTTTGTTTTTTGGATTGGAGAGGCTATTTTCTTGTAAATGATGAATTCCATGTTTTTAGGGCTAAAATTCTTTTGTTGACTATGATTATTTTTTCATCCTTAAATAATTTTATATGGATTTGATACTTTCAATGAGATATGATATGATCCTTGGATGTCTATTTCGATAATGGGGGAGGCCCAGGGATTTGAAAAAAATTCCTTACAATGATAGTGTGATGAATGAGGATATTCTTGATGGTTTTATGGCTTTCACCTAGATGGTTGGAATGGTGTGATTTTTTGTTGACCCATTAGTATGTATAAATATAGATTATTTGTTGATATGAATACATTGAAAGGAAAAAATATCTTTTTTTCTAGTTTTATCTATATTAAATTCGCCATATCATATGCTATTTAGGTGTCCATAGAGGCATCTATTTATTATATAATAGGTTATTTTTCAGGAGTAATTTAAATTATTAAATGTTTATAATGAATAATAATTTTTTTAAACCATGGGGTTTATTTTTAATGAATTTTTAAAGATGTTATGTCCTATTAAATAGTGTAATTCAATAGATTATTCCTTATGGTCATAGAAAATTCATGATGAATAACATTATTGGCTTAATAAATGATAATTATCTGTTAATATATTAATATGTAATTTTATTTATTATTAATGGAAGAATATAATATAGATCAATTAAATTCTTATTATTATTTGATTAGAGGATGTCTATTCCCAAAATATGGAAGATAATTATGCGATTTATGATAATTGTTGATGTGAGTAAGAATATATTATTAATATTATGTGGTAGTGATCTATATTACAACATATATGTTTTGTGATTTCATACCCTACCCCAAAATTGTTTTTTGGGGATTATCTCTAAGAGTTCTATTGGTGTGTGTTTTCCCCTATATCATTGTTAGAGGATGGATGGATTATAGCCCCTTTTCTATCTCTATATTACCTTTATAGTATTATGTAGATGTATTCATGGTTTTTTTGTATATATCCCCAATGTTATATGATGACCCAGTTTTATTTTAAACACATTTATCATCAGATATTGTTTCCAAATTATTATAAAGGGTTTGACATGTATAGGATATGATGGCTTCAGGTACCATACTATGTATATGAGATTATATTAATTGAGGACGATTACCTGATATATGATAGATGTCATAATGGTTGTCTCGGTTCCCTTAAATTACATGGTTACCATATACTAACATGTTGAATTGATAATGTGATGCATGAGTTACTTTTTTTGGTTAATTTTACTTTGTATTTTTTAATGTATTCTTCTGGAGAGAGATGGATTACTATGTGTGACACAAATAAAGAGTGTAAACCCCATTGAGAAGAGGTTTTGAAATACCCATGATGTTATATTATAATAATACATGTTCTATTTTATGAGAAACATCATGATAGTTATCCATTATGATTTTGGGAACATTCCATACTTTTATAGGTGATTATTTTGTTTCTTTTTTAGTTCACTAGGATTTATGATACATTATTTTTCCATTAAATGAGATGAAGTAGGAAGGATGATTCGTTAGTATAGATTTATTATCATCCAATTTGTAAATACACTATTTTTAGTATACAATGAGTTATTTTAATATTGATATATAATTACTAATTCATCATTTCATCGTATATTTTTTTTACTTTTTGGTCAGTATTGGGTCTACCATATTAGAACTTGTAGTTTCATCTTATGTGGATTTAGTCTTGAATAACATTAGACATGTTTACCTAGAATTATTTTGTCATTGGGAGCATGTTTTTTTAGTTTATTTGTATTATAAATATCTCTCTATCTATCTCCATCTCTTCTACAATTTATCATAGTCAATAATTACTACCTTTTTTATGTATGATATCCCTTGATTTTCAGTCAGTATCATGGGGTCTACAAGAGGAGGGAATCATTGTTAGAATGGTATGTCTGACTGTGATATACTCTTTAATACCAAATTTAGGATCGAATAAGTAATGTGATACTCAAATAAAAGAGGGGGGGTGAATTGTATGCTTTAAAAAATCAATTGGAACTTTTGCATAACCCAAATTCAGTACACCTCTAAGATCTATTATCGTGCTTGATTATGGAAATGAAACTTAAAAAAAGTTTACACCAACTAAGATTATACCTTAAAGCGTATAGAATGCTATAAAATCGGAGTTCAAGTTTAAGGAATTAAATGAAAGTTATACTTTCCTCAATAACTAAAATACACAGCGGAAATCAAAATACTACACGTAACAAGTAATAAATCTTTTAACCAATAGAAGAGGGTATCCAATAACCCTGGAAAGAGGTCCCTTGATTTATACTTTCATGAAAGTCTGCCTTACCCAATCCCAGGAAAGCCCTCAATCCATAGATCGGTATCTATCTTGCTATCCCCGCAAGCCCTTTATTTTTAAAAAAATCATCACCTCTTATTTAAAAACCTAAAGTCTCAGATTTCATGAAAATTGAACCTCTGCACTAAGCAAATCTGCAATAATCAAAGTTTGAACAGGTAGTTCAAAAATTTCTGCACGATGTCTGAAGGCTTATAAGAGCCTCTCTCTTTACAAGTCACTTCACCATTACTTTTTAAAAAGTCTCAGAAATGTCTTAAAAGTTTCGAGCACGTTCACATGAGATCCTATTTATAGGAATAGCTCCAAAGGTCATCTCTCTCTTCTAACGGTCATAATCTTCCTTGAATTTCAGAGAGACTTGTACATGTGTCACACAAACAACAGTTAGTGAGTAACCAAAATAATGACATTGTTTTATAACTAAACAGTTGTAAGTATAACCAAGAAACTGATATTTGGAATGTATGTAAAAGTTAAAGTTTGGAGTCTAACCAAAAAATTAATTCATATTCTATAATACAAGGATATTCGGGTTCTATTTTGTATGGATTCAGAACCTAAATTCTATAGAATTTCTGAGTCTAAATTTCAAAGAAATTTGGATTCTGGTTTCTCAAGAATTCAGAACCAGAACTTACAATGTTCGGAGTCAGGGATCATGAGAATTATGAGTCAGAACTCATAGGAGTTCGAAGTTTGAATTTAGAGAACTTGGAGTCAGAACATAGAGAAGTTTGTAACAAGAATTCGTAATCAGAATTCAAAGTTTAACTTCATGAATGTTCATATCTGGAAATTGAACTTGAACATCACAATGTTTTTATCCATAATTTGAAGGTGAACTTCATTAGAGTTCGTAACCAAAATTCAGAGTTCAACTTCATGAGAGTTCATAATCAGAATTCAGAGTTGAACTTCATGAGAGTTCATAATTATAATTTAGAGTTCAACATCATGAGAGCTCATTACCAGAATTCAGAGATGAACTTCGTGAGAGTTCATATCCGGAATTCGGAGTCTTAAACAGAATACTTCATATCATAGTATTATATGATTCTGAGGATTTAGGATGCAATCCGATTTTTACACTTTGGAAAAAATTATGTATTGAGCAATGAAAACATGGTAAGGATACATTTCCTTGGGGAATGAAATTTTCCTTATAGATGTAAAATAAGGGTAAAAAGGAGTTTTTCCTTAAGATATGGTGTTTTTGATTTCCAAAACAAGTGGAATGTAAAAGTCATAAGGAAAATTTAATGAGTCAAAAATGTCCCCCTTACATAAAGGAATGGAAAATTCACAAGGGAAACCTTATTGACTCTATATTATCCCCATTTTTTAGAAAGCACAAACATCATTACGAAAAAGAATATATGGACTTGGAATAAATATATAGACTTTGAAATTAAAGTATATCTTCCATTGTTCATGGTCAATGATTAATATGACTAACTCTATCTTAGGATTTGGATCTCTATGGATCGTATTCTAGATGTCTAGAATATGAATTTTCATTTGAGTGTGGAAATATTTGTAATGAACACTTCCCTATAGATAAACTCTCCCTTACATAGGGATATATATTATTTACATAGATATCTTTCTATTTCTCCTCTTTATAATTCTTTTTCCTTCTCCCCCTTTGTTATTTTCAAAAAGAGTTTTAGGGAATAGAAAAGAAATATAGTAACAGAAATATTTGTATAGATAACCAAAAAAACAAGCATCCACAATTTCATTGAGATTTGAAGTATTTGTACAATAAATAGAAAATACAAAAAAAGATTGGAGTGGGATTTATTTTCCTTCTTTTTCCTTGGGAATTAGCATCTTCACGATGGTCTTCAATTTTTTCACCTCTTTATGGTCTTCCTTAGCTTGCTTTTCGAATGCCTTGATCCTGTCTTCCTGAGCCTTCATGGCCTTTTCTAGAGCCTTCATTAGTTCATATTGTTTTAAAAGCTTTTCTTGCATCTCTCTACAGATATTCATTTCTTTTTCCAACCCTTGAACAATATAACAATGATTCCAATTCAGATCCTTGACATCACGAATCTAAGAATTTTGTTCAAGAGATTTCTTTTCCTGAAAACTATTTGTAAGATTCTTGATTTTGGTATCTTCGGTGTCAAAAGTTTCCTTGAAATATTCCTGGAATTGATCAAGGTCTTCCAAATCAATAAAAATTTTCTTATACCATCTGGTCATATTTTTGCATGATTTTTTATGAGCTTCATAGTTGATCAGAAAATTCTTATGATCAGCCTTAATCTAAACACATCTGTCCATCACCGTGGATACGGAGTCTGACTTTTAATTCATGATGTGCAGTAGAATCTGGCATCTTGAGTCAATTTATGGAAAAATAGGAACGATATCCACCAAATTCTTCAGGGATTGAACACCAAAATCATTTCATAAGGATGATGACTCTGAATCAGACATTTTACTGGGAGATGGTTCTTACTCTAACTCTACCAGCTTCCTCTTAGAGGTTCCTCCAGCTTCTTTTTTCATCAGAAGTTTCTTCGTTGGGGTATCAACAACCACTTGTTTCCCATTACTGATTTTCAGTACTTCTTACTCATAAAGAGATTCCTCCTCACATCCAGATAACTGGACAATCTTATCATCATCAACATTTTCATTTTCAGCTCCAACTTCAATATCCCCGGGAAGAATGAAGTCATGATTATGACTCTCTTCCTCCAAAAATTTATTCACTTCCCCTTGTCAACCCTTCTCATCATCTGCAGGACTAACCAGTTTTGAGGATCTGACTTGAGAAGTCCATATTGACAAATTTTTTGAATCAATTTATTTTTCATGATATTCTTCAACTTTCTCAATCACGTCATCTGTGCCAAAACTGTTCTCATCTTCCTATACTTCTTCTGTAGTTTTTTTCCTTTTACAATCTTCTCTTTTGGATTTTCTAGTGTCATAAATCTCTTACCCAGAGTCTCGGGTAATTCTAATACAAGGAAAGACTTCGGAACAAGGATATTCTCTGATGCTACTTCAGTAGCTTTAAAGGGACTAGAAAATTTCGGCCTCAGCCACCTTCTTCTTCAGCTTCTTTTCCTTGTCTTGATTTTCTAGTTCATCAACTGGCTATTATTTCAAGGTATTAGCCTCAGTAGTATTCAAACCGAATTGTGGCTCCCCTGCTTTTCTATTCTTCTTATCCTCCCTCTATTTTTATACTACATCATTTGGATAGGATTTCCGCTTCTTTGGATTATGAGGTTCAGATTGGACTTCCATAAACATAGGGGTTTTGTCTTCTACTTTTACTTCCTTAAACTTACTTTTCTTGCCATCTTTTTTTGATGGATCAGTATTATCATCATCTTCTAGAATATATTCATCCTCTTCCTCAGGAAGATTATAAAATTCACCTAACTCCTTGGAGAAAACCGACCTTCATTATCTTAATGGTGTCATCACTGATCTGCATAACATTGAAATTCCTTGCCTTGGAACTGTCGGGAATCTTGAAAGATTCTAGGCACTGAACTATCTTCTTTGATAGTAAGGCAAGATACATAATAACCTGAGCTCTCAAATTTCCATTTTTGATATTCTCTATCATAATGAGAATGTGCCTCATGAGATTGATCTTCCAAAGGTTTACCAAAAATTCCATGATGTACATGTCACTTTTCTTCAGGGTGTCCTTATCACCCTTCCTCGGTACGATAAACCCTTAAACCCATATATGTAGAATCTTAAAGATGGCAGATAGATGGGAAATTTTTGCAGTATTGACATCATAAAGGCCAAGACATTACATAGACTTTGTCTTAACAAGGCTCCCTTGAACCTATGAAAATTTGTGAGAAAAAACTCAGCTTCTTCATCATATGACACCCCTACCAAGCTAGCTGCCTTGGTACAAGAAAGTTTGTATGTATTTCAGTAAATTTTTAAGGATAACTTATCTCTGCCATGTTTTTTAAAGAAAGAAACTGACTCATGAAATTTTATAAGAAGATCTAGATAGACTACATCCTAATCTCATGTCATTGAAATAGCTACACTCTCTAATCCATTTAGCTTGATGTTCATAGAGATAATCGAGTCATAATTATTGAAGAAGTTTGGATGTACCAACCTATCGCTATATATTTTCTACTCCGGAAATGGCTTAATAGTAGACATATATTGAGAACAGGATTCTACAGACATTCAGAATAGAGAAACTATGAGAGATTAAGAACGGGATTTTGTAGAGGGGAAGATCTTCGACACGCAAAAGCTTTGAAAACTGATGTGGGACAACCATTGGGGGTCCCCTTAATATAGGCGATGGAAGTGACCATTCAACTTTCAAATCCAATATAATTGTTGGGAAACCTTCTGATCTGATGTAAGGATTGATATGATAACCGCAAGGAAAAAATTTAATTGAATCCGATTTTTTGAGGTTTTAAATGAAAAACATTCGGATTTAAGGAAACATTAATCTGAGAAATATTAAAAGAAAATGAAACGACCAGTAAGTAAAAAGGAATACAAAAACATATGAAAGAATCATACAATTCGGATTTCCAGGAAGATTATTCTAATTGAAGAATATTCTTCTTGAAGATCATTAAATTCTAAAAAAAATAGTAATATGAAAAAAAATCACTAAAAAAATATTCAAATCCAAGAGATTCTATTACGAAAACTTAAGGTCTGATGATTTTCAGTAAGAAAATTTCAGGTCCAAATATTTCCATTACATAAACTTTAGGTCCGTATATTTTCATTATGAAAACATAAGGTCTGATGATTTTTATTAAGAAAATGTCAGGTCTGATGATTTTTGTTATGAAAACATTTGGTCCAAATATTTTCATTACAAAAACATCAAAAAATGACTTTGAAAAAAAAATTATTATATTTTATAAAAAAACCTAACTACGAAAATTTTTATTCTGAACATTTTTGAAAAACTGACTACAAAAACATTCATTACGAAATATTTTAAAAACTTTATTAAGAAATTTTCTTAAAACATCATTAAGAATATTTTTAAAAACTTCATTACGAAATTTTTTAAAAGAGTAACTATGAAAATTTTCATTACAAATAACTACCAAATGTACTACCCCTATGAAAAGGAGTTTACTACTATAAGGAGAATGGTTAAACATGATGTTAATTAAGGAGAATTACCTTATGGTTATCATTCCTAAATTTTGATTAATGTATTCAAATCTATTGGAAGGTAATGATTTTGTGAAAATGTCATCAAGTTGATCTTGCGTTCTGATAAATTGAATAATGATATCTTCTTTTTGTGTGTGATCCCTAAGAAAGTGATGCCTAATATATATGTGATTTTCACAAGAGTGATGTCTAGTGTTTTTACTAACGGAAATGGAACTTGTATTATCATACAAAATTTGTGTTTTGGTAAAACTCAATCTATAGTCTATGACTGTCTGTTGCATCCACAACACATGAGCACAACAACTTCTAGATGCTACAAATTCAGCTTTAGCAGTGGAAAGTGATACTGAGTTTTACTTCCTGTAAGACCAAAAAACTAATGAATCTACTAAGAAATGACATGTTCCAGATGTACTCTTTTTATCCATTCTACATCAATGAACGTCATCATCCTAAAATATTTTTAAAATAAAATCATTTCCAGAAGTATAAAATATTCCTAAATCCATGGTTCCCTTTAATTAGAAAAAAATTATATCAACTGCCTTTAATTGAGATTCCTTAGGATTTGATTTATATCTTGCTCATAAGCATAATGAAAACATTAATTATGGATGACTAGCATTCAAATAATGTAGACTTCATATCATACATCTAAAAGTTGTTTGACCTACTTGTTTCCCAGCTTCATCAAGATCAATTGTGTTTTAGGTACCAATGGGAGTACTTATACTTTTAGTATTGTCATATCCATACTTTTTAAGAAGATATTTAATATAATTATATTTGGATATATATATTCTTTCAGGTTTTTTAGAAATTTGAAAACCAAGGAAAAATGTTAACTCCCCCATCACACTCATTTCAAACTCATATTTCATTAGATCCGCAAAAGATTTGGTTATGTATTGCTGAGTTGAACCAAATATAATGTCATCAACATAAATTTGAACAATCACAATATTTTTCATATGTTTCTTTATAAAAATAGGTGGATCTGAATTCCCCTTAACATAGTTTTTTTGAATCAATAATCCTGTAAGTTTATCATACCAAGCTCCAGGGGCTTGTTAAAGGCCCTATAAAGCTTTGGTATGTCTAAAAACATGATAAGAATGTTTTGTATCTTCAATTCCAGGAGGTTTTTCATCAAAAAAAATCCTCTTGAACATAACCATTCAGGAAAGCACATTTCACATCCATTTGAAAAAGTTTGAAATTAATGAAATCTATGAAGGAGAATAAAAAAAACAGATTCATGTCTAGATACAGGAGAAAATGTTTCTTCATTGTCTATTCATTCTTTATGGTTATAGCCTTTAGCATTTAATCTAGCTTTATTTCTAACAATGATTCCATTTTCATCACAATTATTTCTGAAGACCCATTTTACTCTAATAACAGATGATTCCTTAGGTCGTTCAACCAAGGTCCAAACTTCATTTGTTTCGAATTCATTTAGTTCATCTTGCATGGGTTTTATCCAATCATCATCACCAAAAGCTTCGTCAGTGATTTTTGGTTCAAATTTTGGAAATGAATGATAGATGTTCTACTTCATTTCATAAGTATCTTCTTTTCCTTACAGGTTTATTCACATCACCAGTGATACTATCACTGGGATGATTCTTTAGAAACAGCTTATTTGGGTTTTGTAAAACCTTTTCATCGACATAGGGTAGGAAATCTTCTGGGGTAAATGTTTCAGAAGTATCTTCCTAGAAATTTTCTTTATCAGAAGGATATTCTATCATAGCTTGATAATCAGTTTTTGAAAAAACATCTGGTGATGTTGGTTGGGGTTGTCTAAAAACAAAAGGACCAGTTTCATCAAATTTAACATGTTCTATCTCTTCAACAGTACATGTTTTTTTTGAAAACTCTATATGACTTAGAAGTTGTGGCATAGCCTAAGAAAATTACGTCCTCAAATTTTGGTGCGAATATATGAATATTATCTTTAATATTTAGAATGAATAATTTGTAACCAAAACCATATTGTAGGAAAGTTTAGGTTTTATACCATTCCATAACTCATAAAGAGTTTTATTAAGAAAAGGTATAATAAAAACGATTTATAGTATAACAAGAAGTACTTACAGCTTCAGCCCAAAATTATTCAGCTATGAAATACTCACTCAACATGGTTCTAGTTATCTCTTGAAGAATTCTATTTCTTCTTTAAACAACACAATTCTGTTGAGGTGTTTTGGATGCTGAAATGTTGTGAATAATACCTTTTCAACTACAAAATACTTCAAAATCAGAATTTTGATATTTTCCACCATGATCACTATGAATGGTTTTCAATGGAATGATTTTCTCATTATTGACTTGGGCTCTAAAACCTTTGAAAAAATAAAACGCTTCAAACTTCTTTACTAAAAAATTGACCCACGTAAATCTAGTGTAATCATCAACCAAGACAAACATGCAATACTTTCCTCTAATTCCTCCAGTTTGTGTAGGACCAATGAGATCCATATGCACTAACTATAATGCATCAGTAGTTTAGACTTCTCCAACTGATTTAAAACTGGATTTATGTTGCTTTCCATATTGTCAAGGGTCGCAGACTATTGAAGAGTCAAATCAAAGCTCTGGTAGATCCTTAACTAGTCATTTTATAGAAAGATATAATAAGTTCTAAAGGTTACAGTGTTCTGACCTTCTATTACACAACTAAGAATGATCTTCCATTGCACTAAGGGAAGGTAGATCTTGACTCCTGAGGACTTCTATGTTTAGTGTGTAAACATTCTCTTTCCTATTGGTAGGAAGAAGAAATTCTTCCATGGAATTATGTACTAAGAACTTATCATTCCTAAAATTCACAAGTGAAACTTCATCACTTAATGGACTTATGCTAATGAGGTTGTGCTTAAGACCTCTAACAAATAGAACATTTGAAATCAATGTTTTTCCTAGAAGAACGATGTTACCTAGTCCAACAATTTCTCTCTGAACATTATCTCTGAATGTCACTTTTCCTCCTTTCATCTTGATTATTTTTTCAAAATAATTCTTATTACCAGTCATATTCCAGGAACATCCACTATCCATGTACCACGTATTGCTGTTGGTACCTTCTTTATTTTCTGGAAAACAAAAGAGTAAGACTTTCATAATCAAAACATTCTTTGATCTGGAATTTTTAGACAACAAAATTTTAGGTATCCACATCTGATTAGAAAAATAAGATGTATGAAAACCAAGAGGCTGAATTTTATTCAAAGAGTAATTTTTCTTACAATGCCCAGCACTTTGACATTTAGTACAAAATGGGGCTTTAGGAGGAACAAAAGAGTTATTTTTGAAAAATAGATTTTGGTGAGTATAACATACTCCAGTAGTGTTTCCTTGATGTTTAATTGACAATACATCTTGTCAAAATTTTCCTTCCTATAGGTAATGCTTTCAATAATCTTCTTAAGATAAAATATTATGGATTTTAGTCGGATGACTAAATTCCTATCCCCAGGAATCATTTCCTTAGAGTAAGATTTCTCCTCAAAAAATTTTATCTTTAAAATAGCATTCTTAAGATCATTAGAAAGTTCTTCCTTAAAAAAATTTGATTTCTCAAGTTCTTTAGAAGGTTATTCTAAAATCTCATCCTTATCTCTAAGATCTCTAGAATGATCTGAAATCTCTTTTGTATGAATTTTTTCCCTAGTATTTTCCTTGTCCAATTTCATAGAAATTTTACAATTTCTAGCTTCAAGTAACTTAGAAAATCTAGATTCTTCTTCATATGAAGGTATTTCTTCATTTTTTGAATACTAAGTATCATTATTAGAAGTACTATTTTCGGAATAGTGATTCTTATCAAGAGATAAAAAATTTAAAGCCTCGGTAGAGAGTACCTTGGCCATAAGAAATGTATTAGGAAAAGAATTAGTAGCATTGATCTCATATTCTTTTGTGCTGATGAATAATATTTAGAAGATTCACCTTCTAAAGAGTCTCCACATCTAGCACTCCAAGTATCATTATCTTTAAGGATTTTCTTATGAATTGACCAATAGAATTTCTTCTTGTTCCTTTCGGAATTCCATTACTTCTTTTACTTATTTTTCAACATCAGACAATCAGGTCTGATATGACCTATTCTTCTGCATTCATAACACGTAACATCACTATCTTTCTTATCTATGTAGTCTTTCTTCTTGTAATTATTCGTATGGTTCTTCTGAGCTACAATCTTGTTCATTCTCCGAGCAAGATTAGCTAATTAATTCTCAAACTTTTCTGTGTCACTAGATTTTGACTGAATAATGACTTCCGTAGATTTAGATCTAGAAACTCTTTCTAGGGTCTTGGATTTTATATGTTTAGAAGTTGTTGTGAATGAAACTCTTCCATTACTATTCTTCTTCTTAACATTTTCAGCAACTCTCTTTATTCTGGTTTCATGTTGAAGAAGAGTTCCAAACAACTCATCTAAGGAAATCTGAGTGCCTTTCCTGTTTTCATCAATAGCTGTCCTCTTTGACTCCCATTCATTTGGCATGATATCTGTGATCTTGTCAACAAGTGATTCATCATCCAAACCTTTTTCTCCAATATATTTTAATCTATTCACAGTAGTCATAAATCTTTGTTTTTCTTTGCTTATATGTTCTCAATAAGGAAAGTTAAAGCTAAAGTATTCAGCACTCAACATATCTTATCTTGTCTCTATGACATAAGATGTACCAAAATGTGTAACTTCAGGATTCTTCAAGATATTGATTTTAGAATCACACTAAGATATTTTACTATATATTTTCCTAGTCCTGGAACAAAACAAAGTATTTCTTACTCTGAAGTTTGCTTGATATTATGATTTCTCCTGATTCGTAAATATTTTTGATTCCTTATATGGAATCTTATAATCTCCAGTCAGCATTAGATAGTTATCAACTCTAGTATTTATAATAAAAGTCTTCATCCTATATCTCCAGTACTCATAATCATTTCCATAAAAAATAGGAGGTCTGGTAGGATTTAGAATTTCAATAAAACCAACATTAAGACATGCCATTCGTAAGAAAATATTTGGCACAGATACATGTTATTAGTATGAAATTATAAAAAATAGAAAATATCATAAGAAAGAAACTAAATATTGTATCTGTAATAAATATCGAATCCAAACTATATATGTACAAAAATATGAATCCGAATAGTTTGAATCTAGAAGTTCAATTCCAAAAATTCTCCTTCTGAATCTAATCGTGAGATTAATTCAGATTGTTCAAATCCCCTGATACCAATTGTTAGAATGGTATGTCTGAGTATGATATACTCTATAATACCAAATGTAGTATCAAATATGTAATAAGATGCTCAAATACAAGAGGAGGTAAATTTTATACTTCAAAAATTCCTTTGGAACTTTTGTGTAACTAAAATTCACAACACCTATAAGATCTATTATCATGATTGACTCCAGAAAAGTGCTTCCTGAAAAGAAAATTATCAATAGTTTACAACAACTAAGATTCTACCTTAAAGTGTATAGAATTATATAAAATCAGAGTACATGTTTAAGGAAGTATATGAATGTTATACCTTCCTCAACAACAAAAATACACTGCAGAAATCAAAATACTACAAGTAATATGTAATAACCCTTTTAAGCCAAAGAGTAGGGTATCAAAAAACACCGGATTAGAGGTCCATTGATTTATACATTCAAGAAAGTATGTCTTACCCAAACCCGATTAAGCCCTCAATCCAAAGATCGGTATCTATCTTGCTATCCTCGCAAGCCCTCGCTTTGTAAATAAATCAGCACCAGTGACTTCACAAGTCAATGTCCTTGATTTCAAGGAAATCAAACCTCTGTACTAAGAAAATATGTGCGAAGAAATGTTTGAACAATCAGTTCAAAACTTTCTACATGAAGCCTGAGAGTTTATAAGTGCCTCTCTATATATAAATCACTTCACCCTTACTTTTTCAAAAGTCTCAGAAAAGTCTTGAAAGTTTCATGCATGTTCCAATGAGCTCTTAATTATAGGAACATCTCCAATGGTCATCTCCCTCCTCCAACGGTCATATTCTTACTTGAAATTTGGAGGGACCTGTACACATGTCACTGAAACAATGGTTAGTGAGTAACTGAAAGCATGAAATTATTTTATAAATAAACCGGTGTAAGTATAACCAAAAAACAAATATTTGGAATGTATGTAAAATTGAATGTTCAAAGTCTAACCAAAAATAGAATTTTTTGTCTATAATACAAGGATATTCGGATTCTGTTTTGTAGGTATTAATAACCTAAATTCTATAGAATTCCAGAGTCTGAATTTCAACCAAATTCGGATTCTGGTTTCTCACGAATTTGGAACTTGAACATATAATGTTTGAAGTCAGGGATCATCAGAATTCAGAGTCAGAACTCATAGGATTTCAGAGTCTGAATTTAGATAACTCAGAGTCAGGACTTAGAGATGTTCGTAACTAGAATTCGTAATCCGAATTTGGAGTTTAACTTCATGAATGTTCGTATCCAAAATTTGAACCTGAACTTTACAATGTTCATATCCATGATTTGGAGTTGAACTTCATGAGAGTTCATTACCATATTTCATAGTTGAACTTCATGATATTTCATAATCAGAATTCTAAGTTGGACTTCATGAGAGTTCGTAATCAGAATTCATAGTTGAACTTCATGAGAGTTCATAACCAGAACTTGGAGTTTAACTTCATGAGAGTTTGTATCTAGAAATCAGAGTCACAAACAGAATACTTCATATCTAAGTATTATATGATTCTGAGGTTTTAGGTTATAATCTTATTTTTACAGTTAGGAAAAATCATGTTTTGAGCAATGAAAACATAGTAAGGATAAATTTCCTTGGGGAAGGAAATTTTCTTTATAGAAGTAAAACATGGATGAAAATGAGTTTTTACTTAAGATAAGGTGTATGTGATTATCAAAACAAGAGGAATGTTAATGTCATAAGGAAACATTAATGACTCAAAAATCTCCCCCTTACATGAAGTAATGTAAAAGTCATAAGGAAAACCTTATTGACTCAACACTCATGTGGTCACCATCCCTCTTTAATCACTATTATTCTATTTGGGATACTATTTGTGGATATGGTTCAAAATAGTTTAACATAAAACTATTGTATTGAGTGATATCATAGATTTTGAATTAGACACAAGTGATAATACATGGGTTCGTAGGGAAACAATATTATTTATGTTTACTACAAAATTTATAAAATTAAAACTCCCTAATACATGTTTATTTGGGGCCCCCTATAATCTAATTCAAAACTCACTATGATTACTAGTCATATAAAGTGAATTTGTCTTGGATATTGGGAAGAGACCTCTGAAATGATGATGCATCCCTATTCCATTTTAATGCTAAAAAGGGTACAACAAGTTATAGGTAAAACAAATAAGAAAACAAATATTAAAACTCTGAAATTCAATATTATGGAGTCTAAATGTTTTTTCATCTTGTAGGTATAGATAAAGGTCAAAATTCATATCATGTGGAAACTAATTATGTTTAGAGGAAATATCCTACTGATCATCAAAGAGTGGATATCAATGAAGTTGAATCATGGGGGATGAATTAGTTAGAATTGAAGTTTCAGAGTCTGAAGATGTTTTATGGATCTATTTTGGACATATTCGTTGATGTCTAGTATGAATAAGTTGATCGAGATTTTTATATATTATAATAAAAAGTGGTGGTATTCATTTACTGGGAAAATATAGCATATACCAGTGATTCAATGGTGGTTCTTGTTCCTCAATGATCCAGATGAGATAGAAGTTTCATGGTAGAATTTCAAAAATATGTTTTTATTAGAGTTTCCTATTCAACCACCGTGGATTCTATGTCTAGTGTCTCATACTATTGTATAAGGATTCTTGGGATTTGTTCCATCAACAAAATAAAATATTATTCAAACCTATTTCTATATGATGATAATTTCTTGATAAGTTTTATGTTTTTTTAATCAATATAAATAGTGAAAAGTCAACTAATTTATTTTAATGTTGTATATTGAGGTCCTTGAAGGAGTTGTTGTTGAGATGACGTTACCAAGAACTAGGTCATCATGAGTTGGAAGAATATTGGGTAACATTCAAGGAATTATATTGTTCAATGTTAACATTTTCATAGATGAAATAGTTTTTGTTAATAGTGGGAAGGTCCCAGTTGTCACTGGCTCATTTCACTTGGGGTGGATGCTCTTTGAATCATGATAAAGGATTTGACACATGATTTACTTTTAGAGATTGAGGTAATCTACCCAGAGATTTCCAAAACATTATAAGTAGTTAGATTTGTCCAGGTAACTCACTATGTGTTTTAACGATGGCATTATTTCATCCGAGGCCAATATAAAAGGGTGATCTAGCGTGGGATTAAGAGTGTTGTGGTATGGAAGACATGGATATCCTTATGATATTACCTATCATTAGTGGGAATAGATTGACCATGGAGGTGTTCATCATCGACATCACATATGTTGTGTTCTCCTTCATTCTTTTTTATTTCCTACACTCTGAGATCCAAATATCTTAATGGGTATTATATTATTTCTTTTAATATGATATAATTATTTTTTCGACATGAACACTATAAAATCACTCATATCATATTACCTATTTAATTCCTTGGAAGTCATGTGAAGAAACATCTAGTGACGTTTTCATTTGAAATTATAATTGGAGGTAATGAATTTATTTATTATGAATATATAGAAAATGGCATAGTTCAAAAATAACAATCCTTTTTTAGATACCTCCAATATTTATGGATATAAAATAATGAAATAATCCTTAATTGGGATTATCTATATTTGTGGCATTATTTTATGGACTTATTAAAGTGAGTTGTATTATCTTATGATGCTGATGGGGATCCATCAGGGCTTGTTTATAACAATGTCTCTCAGATGGGACTGGGTCATGTTTTATCATTGTCATCATTGATGGCCATGTTGATTCGTAATTCATCAAAGGATTATCTGATAGTCTTTACTAGGGTTGTGTAATAATACTATGATGTTATACATGAGTAGGTAGTTGGTTTACCCCCTTTATTAGATATTGATGTTGATATCAAGAAACAACCTAGATTTTATCCTATCTTGTTTTTTTATAAAAGGATATTACCATGTGATATAGGAAAGTGAGGAGTGTAGATCGAGAATCATTTTAGATAGGTTTTTTTGGCTGAGTGTTTCTCTAGAAGATTCCTGAGTTTTGTTCATTTTAATGGAAAATAAAATTTTTCATCTATGTATTGATTATAATTTCATGACATAGATGTCAGTTAAAAATATATATCCACTTTTATCAAATGATAATTTATTTGATCATATTAAATAAGAGTGTTGGATCATGAAAATAGACATCATGTTATGAAATCATCAGATACTGCTTTCAGATGTAGATATTCTAAAGATAATGTTGGTTGGAGTGGATACTCAGGAGGGGGGGGGGGTGAATTGAGTTCCAATTAATATTTCTGTTAAAATATTTCTCTTAAAATACCCCTGTTTAAAAAAAATTTAAACTGTATTGAATTTATATAGAGTGTAAATGTTCAATTAGTTTCTCAAAGATTTATTAGGTCTCAGTTAATTTAATCTAAAGATTAAATTTACTTTTGAAACTAACTTACTAGTTTACAATAAGAATAAACACTTGCTAATTTAAATATCAAACTAACTTTAAATTAGTTTTGTATTTCAAAGTAATATCAGCGGAATATGAAACATATATTGTATACTTATGACATAAACTAAAATGCACAACAGATGTAACCAAGAGGTTCAGTCTCAAGCCGAGACTTAGTCCACTCAAACAATTTATATAAATTGATCCACACCTTGGATAGGGGTAATAAATTGCACAATACTATCCGGGTCCAAATACCTCTACCATTATTCTATGTGGGAAAACAAAAAACAGCTCATAGCTGTCCAGGTCTTACTCGACCTCTACGACTATCCACAATGGGATACAAGGGAGTTGTAAATACTGAATGAGGATTTGAGAATCCTCTAGCTTAGATTAGGAGGTTGTGTGTGTGTAAAATAAACAAGGTACACACACTGCTAAAATTGTAAATGAAAGAATCACTAAAATAAGTATGAGTGAGTTTAGAAGAGCTTTAGTGATTGGCAGTGCAGCTCTGGACTCATTTGATTGGTCATAAAATCTTCTGAGTCCTTCTCTGGTTTTGGTTTGAAAAATAGAGTATCATTTTATTCCTCGGTTCCAGGTTCATCTTATCAGCCTGATTGCATTAATTTTTTTTTTGTAGTTATTCACTCAGGATGAAACTTGTGGTCTCCTCTAGAATGATTAGCTTCATGTATGTCCAGTGTTTTTGGAGTATGGATGTAGCCTTGCATGAATGCACCACTCTTTAATGCTGTGGAGATTTTTTCTTTTTTCACCCTTCGTGTTCCTTCTTAGTTCCTTGAACGTGTTCACTTCATTCATCTCTTATGCAGATAGGTCTTTATCTTCCATTTTTATATCTTTCAACTTCTGAAAAAAGGAATGATTACCTTTTTCATGGGTACTAGGTACGGTTCCCTGACTTTCCAACAGGTATCATTAAATAACATTAACTGAATTAAAAACATCAAATGTAATCGTTATCTTAATAAAAAAATTGTGTTGAGAGTATAGAGTTTGACTGGTTGGTCAATCATTAGTAGCCTTCTGTTGGTAGACATGTACAATGTAATTTGTGTAACAATTCCCTTCCATCAGTAGCTCTTTGAAATTGTATAAGTAGCTCTTAGCATCAGTAGCTCTTGGTATCAGTAACTCATGATATCAGTAGCTCTTACTCTGTGTATCTGTGTATTGGTAGATATGTAAATATCGGTAGCTCCTTCTATCGGAAGACATACTCTATATGTATCTATGGTCTATCGGTAGCTTGGTAGACTTGTTCTATCGGTAGATCTGGTCTATCGTTAGCTTTGGTCTATCGGTAGCTATAGTCTATCAGTAGATCTGGTCTATCGGTAGCTCTGGTTAGTTCCAGTGATTATGTGTATCGGTATACTTATGCACATCAGGAGATCCATTCTGTACTATAGAAGAACTTTTTCTATTGATAACTCTATATTGGTAGTTTGTTCTATGTTTACCGGTGGACTTGTACATATCGGTAGCTCTGTGTATCGGTGACCTTGGCTTATCAGTGGCTCTGTCTTTTAGTAGACTATGTCTATCGGTAGAATAAGTACCAGTAGCTCTGTATCAGTAGATATATGTAGATCAGTGACTAATGATTACATGTTTTATGTAACACATATTAGATAGGATTATAATTACTTAAGAACTTATATAAAAAAATATAAACATTGATTAACATATTTCAAGGATTGTTTTAATATTATTATCATCTTGATAATATAATATCATAGATTGAGCGAATGAGAATATAGATAAACCTTAATTGTAATTATCAAAGAATGTAAAAGCATAAATGAGATTATTAAAATAGGTAAAGTCAACAATATCATCCTTTTTGATAATCACAACTTATGATTTATAGTTTTAATACAATGAGTAGTTGTATCAGAGGATATATCATTAAATGCAATTATCTGAGAGAAAAAATTATGTTAAAGAACATAAGGTACCAGAGGTATACTTAAAAGCAATGATATCTAATGGAAAATCATGATAGTTCTTCCTTAGATAATATTGCTCCCCCTTTGAGAATATTTCTCCCCCTTTGAAACTTAAATAATAGTTCTCCCCCTTTGTATTAATCAAAAAGTAGAAAATAATAATGAGAAAAAGGACAACAATTAGAAATAAATGAAATCTAATTTTATTAAAATTTGTAAAAAGGTACATAGACATAAAATAAAATACAAAGGATTCCTATCAAACATCTTATCCACTTGTTCAATCCACATCCCCAGTGTGAGATTTTCTCTTTGGTTAAGAAGAGGATTAAGACTGGGTGGATGGTGGTGAAGGATTAGAAATTCCAGAAATGATCATAGGAGGCTGAGCGAATGAAACTGTTCATGGTATGTACTGAGGAGTTATTTGATTAATCATAGTTGTTAGGCTTATAATGGCTTTAGCTGGAGTCATCTGAATAGGAGAAGCAGTAGAGGAAGAGGTAGGTAAAGCTGTAGGTATAATCACTAGCCTAGCATTGACATGCAAGAAAGGTAGCAAAATATTTCTGAAATCCATAATAATTCATCCTCATATCTCCATAGTATATATGAAATCATCCTTGTTCTCCCTGAATTTGTCCAAGGATGGAGTTAATTCCCTATGTTTTTTGACTTTCTCTCTAAAGGCTTGATTGACAGGAGGTAACTTCAGGTTTTCCAACAGATGTTTGAAGTGATTGTTGAGATGATTCTTGGTGTATATATTTTGGAAATAGGAGTCCACCTTATCTTTCACTTCTTTCTGAGAGGCAAAAGCATCTCTCATATAGTCTTGGACTATCTTCATTATTTCTTTAGCTCAATCTCGAGTAGAAAGCACAACTTTTCTCAGGTCAGATGAGTCCACAGAGAAACTGGTTGAAGCTGAACCATGCTCCACCTTCATCAAAACTCAAATCTGATTCAAATCCACTGAAGGTTTAGAAGAAACAAAACAAATAGAGAAAGATACAGTTTCTTTGAAGTTTTTGGTCAACCCACTAATAAGATTTTGAACTTGGAAATCCTGGGTTTTAACATTATCTTTCATAGAGGTTTTAAAACCTTCAAACACTGAAACCATCTGGCATACAACACTTTTGAAATAGTCTAATTCCTTGTTGGATTGAGATTTTGAACTCATGTAAGAGTTTAAGGAGATAACTGATTTCTTCAGAGCTTCAACATCAGCTTCCAGTCTAGAAACTTGAGTCGGGTAGTCTGTAACTTCTTCCACTATTTCTGCCACAAAGGATGACAAATTACAACCGAGAGAGAGTTCAAAATATTTTTCCAAATTACTCATCTCTTCAACAAAAAAGTGCATCAACATAGCAACAGAAACACTAAAAGAATCCTTCAGCTCATCCTTGAAGGATTCAAGGTCATCCCTAGTGATCAGATCAGCAGGAGCAATCACAACAGGTCTTCTTTCAGTTGCTATGCTGGCCACTAAGTCAGTCATAATCAATTGGATTGATGACACTAGTTAAGCATTCATCTTCTATGTATCTTCCACAAAAGTTTTCTTAAGATTTTTCTTCAAAATATCCAAGTCATGCATTATGACCACATCATTAGGTAGTAACTCAGACTCAACATCATAAATGATTTTTGGTCTATTGAGGGATGCCTCATTATCAGAATCAGGATAGTCTAATCCACAATCCACAAAACCTGGGTCTTCTCTCCTGTCCTCAATATCAATAGCCACTGCTTCACTTCCAAACATGATTTGATGCTCTACATCAATGGATTCATTCTTTTGTACAGCAAGGGCATTATCAGCGGGTCATTCCCCTTTAGAAGAATCTTATACTATCAACTCATTCCTTGAAACAACAGGAGGGTTCTCTGGATTTGGTACAACTTCATCCATTTCTTCTACTACATCCTCAGTAAGGAAAACTGAGCTTCCAATTAATGGAATCAGACTTAAGTAGATATAATCAGAGGCTTCAGATTCATTCTCCTTTTCTTCTTTATGCTCAGGGGCAGGATGGTCTTCCTCATCAGCAGGAGTCTCTTCTTTTTCTAAGGCTTCCTTTCTAGAAGATAAAACTTCTGTACCTGGACTTGGAGGTAAGTCTGGATCTCTTCCTTCATCCATAGAAGTTTCTTCTTCTTCAGTCTCATCAATGTACTTAGGTTCTTCTTTATCAGGTCCTAGACCTCGATCCCTCACATCCTTTGGTCATGAAGGATTATTCACAGGATTGAATTTATCATATACATTCTAGTCATCATTAACCCACTCTCCTCTCCAAGGGTTCAAATTTATCTTCATGTATTTGAAAACTATGCTTGTGATACAGAAGTTGTTCCTTACTAGTAGTGTCTCATCTTGAGACTCAGCTATCCCTTTCACTTTTCTCATCATTGAAATTAACATGGAAAATAATAGGGCAATAGTCTTTGATTTTGGCCTTTTCATGTCTTCCATTTGAATCATTAGCAATCTGCACAGATTTACTTTTACAAAATGCCTCAAGAGATGCAGGAGATAGATATCCTGATATCTTATATTTGAAAAGTTTCCTCTCCTTGGTATTAAGACATGCTGAATAAATTTGAACAACAATATGTTCTCTCCATCCTTTCAGCAGCTACTACTTTTCATTGATTTCCATCACTGGTGAGATCATCCAAGGAATTATCATAATCGAATATATCATATGTAGGTGGCATAGATTTCGAGACATATCCAGATACAACTTCATGCCGAACCTTTAGTCATTCATCCCGCTCAACAGATGAAAAAGACATCTCCTTTCCATTCAAAAAAGAAGTCACTCTGTTATCAACTTTTGATTTCTCAAAGGTTACAAACTCATAAAATTGTTTCACATGCTTCAGAGAGTAGAGGCCATTTTTTTTCAAAAATAAATCTACCCACTTTTGATCATCTAGCACTTTGATTACTAACGACCTGCTAGGCAGCAACCATTCCACGCGCAGATCTTTTTCAATCACAATAACTCTATTATGCAAATGAGGATTCATTGGTCACCTACCCGACCTAGTTCTTCCAACACTACCACTTTCTTTTGGTTCGGACTTTTTATTCTTTGCATTCGGCTCATCAGTGTCATCTCTGATGGTAGGAAGTTTGGTTTTTTACACATCTGATTCGAGGGATTTAGGGGTCTTGAGAGATTTGGGAGCTAAGGATTGAGGGTAAGGGTTTGAGGATTGGTGGATTGAGAATTATCTTGTACTTTGTTTAGAACATTTAAGAATCATAAAATAAATAAATAAAATTAAATAAAGTAAAAAACGATTCACATTCTGGGAGTAGAGAAGTTTAAAACAGTGCACTGATTCGTATGGTTTATTGGTGCAAATTCCTAACAGTGAGGTCCATCTGTGAGGTTATGTCGGTGAGGTATTACATCGGTGAGGTCACATCGGTGAGGTATCCAAATCGGTGAGGTATCCACATCGGTGAGGTATTCACATCATTGAGGTATCCACATCGGTGAGGTAGCTACCGATCAAGGTTAATCATTCCTAACTCATGTCTAATGTAACAAAACCTATCTGAACTCAATGGTTTAATGAAAATCTCAGCTAATTGATGTTCAGTACCTATAAATTCAATAGTAATATCACCCTTATGGTAATTATCTCTCATGAAATGGTGCCTTACATTAATGTGTTTGGTTCTAGAGTGAGACAATTGGTTCATTGAAATTTTTATTGCACTAGTGTTATCACAATTGATTGAAACATGCTTAAAAACATATCCATAGTCCAAAAGAGTGTGTTTCATCCACAGAATTTTTGCACAGCAACTACCAGCAGCTATATACTCTGCTTCGGCAATGGAAAATGCTACAGAATTAATCTTTTTACTACACCATGATACTAAGGATTTTTCCAATAAATGACATGTTCCAGATGTGCTCTTTCTATCCAACTAGAAACCAGCAAAGTCGGCATCTGAATAACTTATTAACTAAAAGGATTATCCTTTTGGGTAAAACAATCCTAATTTTATAGTTTGTTGAAGATAATTAAAAATTATTTTAACTGTAAGAAAATGATATTCTTTTGGATTATCTTGAAATTTTTCACACATACATACACTAAACATAATATATGGTCGACTAGTAGTAAGGTAAAGTAAGCATCCAATCATACCTCTCTAATTGGTTTGATCCACAAGTTTCCCAACTTCATCTACATCCAATTTAAATATTGTACTCATAGGAGTATCACATTCCTTAATAATATCAAACCAATACATTTTAAAAGATCTTTTGAATGTTTACTTTGATTCAAAATAATAACATTTTCATTTTGAAAAACATGAAATCCACGAAAATATTTGAGTTCTCCCATTAAACTCAATTCAAATTCATTTTTCAAACTCTTTAAAAAATAGGTACATAAGGAATTCTTAGAAGAACCAAAAATAATATCATCAACATAGATTTGTACTATTAAAACATATTTAGAAATTCTTTTAATAAAAAGAGTTGGATCAGCAATCTGTTTAGTAAAACTTTTTGAGATAAGAAAATTACTAAGAATATCATACCAAGCTCTTGGAGCTTGTTTTAAACCATATAAAGCATTAGAAAGTTTAAAAACATCATTTGGATAATGAGTATTAGTAAATCCATGTTTTTGTTAAATAAAAACATCTTCCACTATAAAACAATTTAGAAAAGCACTTATGACATACATTTGATATAGCTTGAAATTGAGATGAGCAGCATAGGAAAGTAAAATTCTAATGGCTTCTAATCTTGCTACAGGTGAAATGGTTTCCTCATAGTCCATACCTTCCTCTTGAATATATCCTTGGGCAACTATCCTAGCTTTGTTTCTAACTATATTTTTAGATTCATCAACTTTGTTTCTAAAAAACCATTTAGTGCCTATTTTCAAAGTGTCCTTAGGTCTATCAAATAATTCCCAGACATTGTTTCTTACAAATTGTTTTAACTATTATTGTATATAAATTACATAAAATTCATCATTGAGACCATCATTGACATTTTTAGGCTCTAGATGTGAAATAAAGGCTTTATGTTCAACCTGGTTTCTTAGAGAAGCTCAAGTCTGTGTCCCTCTATCAAGATTACCAACAACAGCATCTAAAAGATGATTCTTTAGATTCTTAGTTGATCTAGTAAATGTAGGTCTAGAAATTTCAGGTTCATCTATATGATCGGGTTCTACATAAGAAGATTCTGTAATATGTCCAGAACTGGATATTTTTACAACAGGTTCTTTAGTTTTATCATTATGGTCCAGAACAGTAAACTCTTCATCATGAATTTCAATAGAGGTTTTAGGCTCATGTGGATCAGTTTCATCAAACTTGATGTGAATAGATTCATCCATACATTTGGTTATTTTGTTAAAGAACCTATAGGATTTCCTAGTTAAAGAATAACCATGAAAAATTCCTTCATCACTTTTAGAAGCAAACTTGTCATGATTATCCGTTGTATTGAGAATAAAAACTTTCCAGCCAAAGACTCTGAAGTAACTAACTTTAGGTTTTCTATTTTTCCATAGTTCATTTGGGGTCTTCTTGAGAATAGATGTAATCAATACTCTATTAATAATATAACAAGCTTTATTCACAGCTTTAGCCCAAAAATAAATAGGTAGGTCATACTCGTTAAGCATAGTTCATACTATTTCTTGAAGGGTTCTATTCCTTCATTCTACTACACCAATATGTTAAGGTGTCCTAGTAACAGAATAGTTGTGACTATAGCCATTGTGTGAGCAATAATATTTAAATTCATTTTTTTCAAACTCACGGCCATGATCACTTCTTAGGGTTTTAATCATAAGTCCACTATGGTTTTATAAAGACTTATATTATTTAAAAAAGTAAGAAAAAGCCTCACTTTTGTGATCCAGGAAGTATAACCAAGTATATCTTCAAAATTCATCTACTATGACATAGACATTGTGCTTCCCATTTAAACTAGAAACTCTAGAAGGTTTGAACAAGTCCATGTGAACCAACTCGAGAGGTTGGGAAGTTGAGACTTCATTCTTTGATTTAAAATAAACATTATGATCTATTCCCTTTTTGACAGGGATTACAAACTTTTTCATTTGGGAATTCATGTTTAGGTAGGTATCTAACCAAGTTCTTCCTAGTCTATATTCTAAGTGAATAGATGTTGAAATTTCCTAATCTTCTATTCCATATACAAGATTCAATATGAAAATCATTTAAACAAGTAACATTTTGCTTAGCTAAAGAATTCAAGACAACATCATAAACATTTTCATTTCTTAAAGAAGAAAATGCTAAAACATTTTTAGTGTTAAAAACATTACAAGAATCATTTTGAAATTTCACATTAAATCCATCATCAAATAATTGAAAAGTACTTAACAGGTTATACTTAAGACCATCAAGAAATAGAACTTTAAAAATCAAAATTGAATCAGTGTTACCAATTTGGAATAGGCTGATGATTTTTCCTTCAGAATTATCACCAAAGGTGACATGGCCTCCATCAAACTTTATAAAACTTATAAAGAAAGAATAATCTCTAGAAATATGTCTTGAACATCCACTGTCCAAGTACCATACCTTCTTATGAGAACTCTCCAAAAAGGTTTCCTTCAAAACAGGTTTAGATGGAAAATGATTTTGGTACCCAGATCTTCATGGGTCTAGAACGGTTAGCAATCAATGTTTTAGGTACCCATATTTTTCTTATGGGTCACATATAATTTTATAGAATCAATTGATTTTGAATGATAAACATTATTTGATCTATAACCAAATGAATAACTAGTTTAAGCATATGAATTTCCAAAACTGGAACAAGAAGAATTTTGTCCAGACATTGGAATAAATTGAGTTTTAGTGAACTTTATTTTTCCAGGTTAGTATCCCAAACCAGTAGTGTATTTTGGTGCAACTTTATTTCCTAACATTTTTGTAATTGTAACTTTTCCCTTTGTGAATTTTTCTAATTCCTTCCTGGGTTTCTTATTATACATTTTCAGTTCGGTATTTTCCATTAATAGTTGATAATTATTTTCCTTTTCTATATCAAAGGCAGATTTAACATTTGCAGTGAGAGTATGCTATTTCATTGGTGACTTATATTTTTCCATATGTTCATTACATGTATCTTCCAACTTGTTACAATATTCAAAAAATTCATCCGTACACATATCTTCAGAATCAGAATCAGATTCTGCATCATCTCCAGAATAATAGGAATTTAAAACAGGAGTATCTAAGGTTACCTCAGAAGTGTTGGTCATGTAACACATGTTGGAACGATTCTTTTCAAGATCAGAAATTTCAGATTCACCTGTGTTTTCTTCTAAAGCACTCCAACTAGCTTTCATACCTTTCATGTACTTCTTGTCCTTATAATCATGCTTCGTTTTGAATTTAAATTTTGGACAGTCATCCTTGATGTGTCCTTTCCTTTTGCATTCATAGCAAACTATTTCATCTTCCTTACCATACTTTTTCCAATCCTTAATCCAGTGACACTTGTTTTCATACTTACCTTTTTAATTTTATTTTCTAAAAAATATCTTATGCATATAGAACTTCTTAAATCTTCTGGCTATCTGAGCCATCTCAGCATCACCTTCTGAATCCGAATCTTCACTGGTTGAACATTAAGTACGTACATGCATTTTCCCCTTGTCTTTGTTCTTAGAAGAAGTAGTCTTGAAAGCCACAAATTTTCTCTCGGGTTCATCATTTTCTTCCTTTTTTCCCTTAGGTTATTCCTCATACATCATTAATTTACAAATAAGCTATTTGATAGGAAGAGATCCAATGTCACATGATTCTCTGATTGAAACAGAAGTGCCTCTCCATCTTTCTGGTAGACATATTAAGATTCTCATTATTTGTTCCTTTGCTGGAAAAACCTTTCCAAGTGAACTCATTGTATTGACTATCTCATTGAACGTGATATACATCTCAGAAATAGGTTCATCAGTTTTCATTTTAAAATTATCGTATTTAATAATATACGTATTTAGCCTCATTACTTTAACATTGGTTGTTCCTTCATTAGAAACACTCAAAGTATCCCAAATTTCATAGGTAGTTTTGCAAGAAGATATTATATTTCACTCTTCATCTCTTAAAGCACAATACATGGAATTCATAGCTTTACAATTATTATTGTAATCAGTCTTTGTAGGTTCATCCCAAGTTGTTCTTTCTGTTTCTGGGATTTTATTTTGTGACTCTATAGAATTCCAGATATCAAAACCCATACTCTTTAAATGAATTTTCATCTTAAGTTTCCACTGGGAATAGATTGTACCATTAAAGAAAGGTGACATGTTAGTAGCACCACCCTCTAGTCTATTATCCATAGCTAATTTTAGAAAAATAATTTTAAAGAGATAAAATTTAGAACTTATATAAATTTACGATCATTAAAGATGCAACAAATATCACAGTTGAAAAATATAATGTTTTGAAAACTTGTATTAATAAACATAACCGTTGATAACAAATGGTGGTCAGAGTGGATACTCAAGAGGGGGTGAATTGAGTTCCAATTAAAATTTATATTAAATATATTTCTATTAAAATCCCCTATTTAAAAACAAAGTTAAACTATAGTGAATTTATACAGAGTGTAAATGTTCAATTAGTATTTGAAAGATTTATTACGTCTCAGTTAATTTAATTTGAAGATAGAATTATCTTTTTAAACTAACATACTGGTTTACAATAAGTATAAAAACTTGCTAATTTAACTATCAAAGTATCTTTAAAATAGTTTTGTATTTCAAAGTAATAGCAGTGGAATGTGAAACATATATAGTATACTTATGACTTAAACAAAAATGCACAGCAGATGCAAACAAGAGGTTCAGTCTCAAGGTGAGACTTAGTCTTCTCAAAAAATTTATATAATTTGATCCACACCCTGGATCGGGGTAAAAAACAGTACAATAATATCCAGGTCCAAAGACCTCAACCACTATTCTACGTGGGAAAACAAACAACAGCTCACAGTTGTCCAGGTCTTACTCAACCTCTACCACTATCCACAGTGGGATACAATGGAGTTGTAAAGTATGAATGAGTATTTGAGAATCCTCCAGCATAGATCAGGAGATAGTGTGTGTGTAAAATTAACAGGGTACACACAATTCTCAAAATTTAAATGAAAGAATCACAAAAATAAGTATGAGTTAGTTTAGAAGAGCTTTAATGATTTGCAGTGCAAATCTGGACTCGTTTGATTGGTCAAAAAAGCTTCGGAGTCCTTCACTAGTTTTGTTATGAAAAACAGAGTATTGTTTTCTTCCTTGGATCCAGGTTCAGGTTTTCCACCTGAGTGCATGAAGTCTTTGTTGTAGTTCTCCACTCAAGATGAATCTTGTGTTCTCCTCTAGAATGAGTAGCTTCGTGTATGTCCAGTGTTCTTGTAGTATGGATGTAGCCTTGCATGAATGCACCACATTTGAATGCTGCTAAGATTTTTTCTTTTTCACCCTTCGTGTGCCTTCTTAGTTCTTTGATCGTGTTAACTTCCTTCATCTCTTATGCAGCTAGGTTTTTATCTTCCCCTTTTATAGCTTTCAACTTCAACAAAAAGGAATGATTACTTTTTTCATGGGTACTTGGTACAGTTCCCTTACCTGACAACAAGTATCATTAAAAAACATTAACTACATTAAAAACATAAAATGTAACCGTTAGCTTAACAAAAAAATAGTATTGAGAGAATAGAGTTTGACTAGTTGGTCAATAATTAGTAGCCTTCTGTTGGTAGATGTGTACGGTGGATTCTGTGTAACCGTTCCCTTCCATCGGTAGATCTTTGAACTTGTATCATTATCTCTTTGAATCGGTAGCCCTTGGTATCAGTAACTCTTGATATCGGTATTTCTTACTCTATGTATCGGTAGCTCTATATATATCAGTACCTCCTTCTACCAGTAGACTTACTCTATCGGTAGCTCTGGTCTATCGGTAGTTCAGTAGACTTGTTCTATCGTTAGCTCTGGTCTATCGGTAGCTTTGGTCTATCGGTAGCTCTAGCCTATCGGTAGATCTAGTCTATCGGTGGATCTGGTTATTTCCAGTGATTATGTGTATCGGTAAACTTACTCACATCAGTAGCTCCATTCTGTACTATTGGAGAACATGTCTATTGATAACTCTGTATCGATAGTCTGTTCTATGCTTAATGGTGGACTTGTCCATATCGGTAGCTCTACGTATCGGTGACCTTGTCTTATCAGTGACTCTGTCTATTGGTAGACTAAGTCTATCGGTAGACTAAGTACCGGTAGCTCTGTATGAGTAGCTATATTCATATTAGTGACTAACACTTATCTATTTTATGCAACACATATCCGATTGGATTAGAATTACATCAGAACATATATAAACAATAATTTACATTGATTAACATATTTCAAGGATTATTTTAATATTATTATCATCTTGATAATAGAATATCCCAGATTGAGCAAATTAGAATATAGATAAACATTAATTGGGATTATCAAATTATGTGAAGGCATAATTGGGATTATCAAAACAGGTGAGGTCAACAGAAAACATTACTATGTTTTCTTTTCAATTCAATGTCCATTGTAATTCAATTATTATTGATGAATTCACTATCCATATTCTTGTAATTAATTAAATAATTTATTGGATATTTCATGGATTAATTCATGTTGGTTTTCATTGATGAAATCCTTATGTAATATACATATAAAAAGGATCTTACAATGGTTTTACATTAAATTTTAGATGTTCTTCCTCATCAAAATCTATTCATGAAATTTTCAATCTATGAGTTATAGTTAGATTATGTCTACTTCATAGGGAATATCATGTCCCAAAAATGCAAAGATGTGGATATCATTATGTTAGAGGGTAATTTTTCTTTGGAATTAACCAATATTTTTTCAGTGGTTTCGATATCCCTTGGCCTTATAGATAATTATATCATGTTTATAAAAAATTTATCTTGAGTTTTGACATCAAAATAATTTTTTAAAATAATGGTTTATATTTTCTGGTGGATTGATCAATGTCAATCAACTTTCATCTACATGAAGGAGAAGGTGTTTAGAAAACTAGTCAATTGTTTTCCAAATGTGGGGGTTCATTTTTTGGTAATCTATAATTCATTTAATCTTTATTTTAGTTGTGTTTTAATGAATGATAGATCTGTTTAATATTTTGGGTCTCAGAAGAAATCTCCACACAGATGAACTCATTCATTGTATCATTTCATGTTTAAAAAATTTCGGTTTTCCTTCATATTTTTGAAACATTACATATATTACAGTAATCTTATTGTTCTTAAATATCATAATAGCCTATGGTATATATTTAACCAACACCACTAGAACATGAAACATTGATAGTTGATGGAATTAATAAAGGATTATGGAATTTTGATTTTCAATACACTAGGAAATGTAATTTTTGTTACTGAATTGTTAAGTAAGAAGTCACTTTTTGATTTCAGGCCTGAATATATAGATTTCGGGAGAGTTTTGGAATATCTATAAGTGATGTATAATAATTTTTTAATGTTTTATGGAAGAGGTTTCCACTCACAAATGAAAGTGAATTTTTAATTATAAGAGCATTTAGAGGAGCCATATCTTGGGGATTCTATGGTTTAGGTCTTTTGATACTGAGTTTATTTCAGTTATTCCCTAGATATTTCCTTTGAAAACGAAAAAACTCTAATTGTTTTATAGAGAAGGATTTTCATCACATAATCAAAACATGAGATGGTTCTCAATGATTAACATGTATCACCCTTGGTGGTATATATGGTTGTGTGAAATATGAACTAATATTTGAGATGTTGTTTTGTTTCCTAGATTAATGTTTCCAGTTATAGAGCATGTTTCTTGATGTTTTATCTTCCATATGGTAAAGGTGAAACCCCCTTTTGTCAGTGGTTTTATAAATCCATTAGAAGTACTAAAATCGATGTTTTGGGTCTTCTTGATGTGTTTCATTGTCAGTTTACATCGATATCATGTTTTATTTTATACTATATGGGTGATATTTGATAGTTAGTGGAAATAAACCAAAATTATACATTCAAATGTTATGATCTCATAGAAGGTTTTGATGAGGTATTATCTATTGGATGTTGTAAAACTCTACTGAAACACAAAGATGGCTATTTGAGATTGTGATCCTCATTTTTTCTCTAGGTTGTGGAGAAATATCTAATATTGTTTTGGATCATAGTTAATCCAAGTCACTACAACTTTTCCACAGATATAAAATCATATATAGAATATTATAAAGTATCTTGAAGGACTGATGTACTCATATTCCATGGATTTTTGAGGTTCCTCGATGAGGATCCTTTCATTGTTCTATTTTTAGTACGTTAATAGTTTTAAATTTACCATAGGTATTAAACCTTATGAATATTTTTACAAAATACCTTTCTATTATATATTGTTCTAGATTAAATTTGTGGAGTTAGAAATTCTCAACCCGAGGAAAGTATATATTTCAATAAATATGCAACACAATGATCACCAATGGAAACAAGTAGTAAAATGATGAAAAAAATCATATGCCACTCATATGATGTGAGATTTATTTTTCAAAAATGGATATAATGTATTTCTGATTCTAACCCCTAATCATGGGATGAGTTTTTTCCATTAACGAACACATTTTCCATCAATTTTATTGATCTTTGGAGTAGTTATCACTTATGATTAACGAGAAATATTAATTAAAAATTTAATATAATATGTTAAGGATAAATTATGTCATTCATGTATCACAATTACAAAATGAAAACTCATTACGATTATCACATCCCTGATTAGGGAAAAATTGATGTGGATGATTATGTAGCCTTCAATGACAAGTATTTTAGATTCATGAAATCTCTGAGAAGGTGTTGTGTTGGAATGTTATTCCACTAGTTCAATTTATTTTGATATATGTTGTCATGGGGGATAGTCAAAGAAAATAATAGTAATAGATGTGTGATTAGTACCCCAATCTATCTAATACATAGATTTCCTTTTATAACATTTATTAGTCTTTAGATTTTTAATTTTATCATTAAATTATTTACACTTTTGGACATTATTGTTGCTGATATTAATCTCAATTGTGAGGAATTTCTTTTAATAGTGTATTGGACATGTCAGGAATGGTTTTTTGGCTTTTCAATTAGTTCCTGTAAGTGATTTGTTCCGGCCTTTGTTTTGGTGAGATTTTTTAGAGGTATCTCACGGGGTGGTTGATCAGATGACCCATTTATATTTTAATAATAAGAAGTTTTTTATATTTAAATATTATAATGTTTTATAGGCATCTTTATTAAGTTATTTTATCTCATTTACACTTTTAATTATCTGTCTGATGTGTTCAAAGAACTTGGACGAGGTTCCAAGCTATTTGTATTATTTTTGGGGGAGGGTCACAGTGTTTTTAAGAAAGTATGTGGGATGGATATATGGCTAATATGATATGATTTAGTTATATAGCGTGGAAGGATAACATATGGAATTAAAATGGGGTATATATAAAATTTGGGATAAATTAAAAATTTAGGAGGGTGTTCTGTGGTGTTGGGACATTGTATTGTCCATCATTGGTGGTTGAATGTTGTGGATGGGGATATATAGGATGTGGTTTAGTGGATTTATGTAATTTTATGAATTATTTTTCTATCCCACATATAGAGTTGATCTCTGGGGTATCCTCAATTAATTAAAAATAAGACCTTAAGCATGGTGTCATAGGTATCATTGTGAAATCTCAATTGGAAATTTGGATATGCATCTATGGATGTAGACGAGCTCATTACAACAGTTTTACTAATGGTGATTTGAAATGGTTCCTCATAGAGATCAAAGGATTCCCTATATATTAGAAAATCATTTATTGTGGTCTTAGGTCCAAAATCATGTTCCCCATAAATTCATTTTTCCTTTAAATAATTTAATCTACATATAGATCCATCATTCAAACACGTCCTTCAACAATAACATAAGTGTCCAATAGTGTTTTTGAGGCCTTAAATGTCTCTTTTAGAAGGGGTCAATCCCAATAATATGCTAATAGATATATGGTGATATGAGGATACCTACCTCATTTTATTCATTCCATTTAATGGTGCATGGTGTTTATCATTTTATATTTTTTTTCAAGTTAAATTTAAATGTTATCAGGGAAAAAAATATTTAGGTAATCATGGTATCTTTATGGGAGATGTGATTAGATATATGTGGTGTTGGCATATTCTCATTAGTGATTGTGGACACTTTTTGATGGAGAGAATTTCTTGACTCTACAAAATTTTTTCTAATTTTAATATTCTCATGCTTAAGATTATTTGGATAAAAGTAAAATTAAATAATTAAATATTTAAACAAAATTAATGATGTTATTTTGTTATATATAACATGTAATACATTATGATAACTATTTTCCTCTAAAGTAACAATATTTTCATCTATCTATGTAATTATTTTTAGAACATTTATTTATACTAGGTTAAACATGTTGTATTCAATGGATAATTTAAAATAATATAATAATGGAATTAATTGGTAGGCCAATGATCTAAAAGAGTCATAATTAATAAATTTTATACATCATACAATTTTAAAAATTCCAATCTATTATAATTTCATGTTTTATGGAATATTCTCCATCCATGAGTTAATATAATTTAAATAATAGAATTAAGATAGAATTATTTTTATTGTAATTGATATATTAAATAAATATAAAATGAGAATTATATTGTATTATCCTATTAAAAGTATAATAAAAAATGATTTGTAACATAATTTTTCTTGCTTGAGGTAACTAATTTCATAGGATAAAAATAGTTGGATCAAGAGATCATAAATCAGTTAATTAAAGATAGAATGCATACATGTTGTTTGCGTAAAGAAAGTTCATTTGGGTTGGGAGTCATAATATTTTATAGACGAAGGATTTATTGTATTCCGGTCCATGATATCCCAATTGAATTTTATTGTATAAATCCTTATTTTGATGAAATGAATTACGTACTGATTTTTTTGTTTTATACCGCCTATTATATGATCTAGATATGATCTTTTATATAAAATGTGATATATGAATGAGTTGTATGAGCTTGGGTAAGATGATGAGATATGTGTGGGGAGGCCTATGGTGGTGGACCTAGTTTATGCTTGTGAAGGGGAAATTCCTGCGAAAGTGCATGATGGTGTCGGGGATGGAACTGATATTTTCAAAATATGTAAAATCATGCCATACAAATTTATGGGATAAAATTTGGATCCTTACTCGATTGAATCCAATAGAAATTATATATATTAGGTTTATTATATTATATTTATTTCATTACATGCTACTAAGGACTGCTAAATCTTATTATTTAATCATCTTGGTTGTGTTTCAAGATGTCTCCGTAGATTACTTTTAATTATGGAAACATTAAAATATTAATGCATATTTAAACCAACGATGTTCATTCAAAATAAAATAGAAAAATTATGTTGAATCTTGATAAACCATATACTAAAATTTATTATTAATGGAGGAAATATACTTATATTAGGGATAAAAATGATTGTGTTAATCAATGATCAATGATTTTTTAATATAGTAACTAATTAAATGAAATAAAAAAAATACGTAATATAATTTAGCTATTTTAAATGCTTGTGTGTTCAAATACTATTTCTAGTCCCTGGATATTATTGATAGGTTTTCAAGTGAAAATATATGAAGCTCATCTTATGACTCGGTCATTCCTACATTTTATTTTAGAGAAATGTTATATGATTTATGTTCATCAAGTTCATACACTACCATACCAATTAATATTTGGCAGAATCCATCCAAATAAACTCTAGGTGGTTGTTTCCCCCAACACCATGATGCAGGATAGATTGATTAATACCCCATATGACCCCACTCTCTTCACTTGGTAGTATTATTTTCGAGTATAAACATTTTATGGTTTCCTAATATCTATTTATAGTGGGATATAACACCATATGGTTCATTCTAATACATTTATCCATGAATATAGTTGATGGATAGAGGATTACTACCCAATATATCATACATGCTTTTAATGATGTGGTGGATGTAGAAAAAAATCTGTTATATTATATGAAGATGTTTATGTAATAATATGATGATGTACTTCATGATTTTCATATTTCATAAAAATCTCAATTATAGTTCTGCAATATTATTTTGGAGAGAGAAGGATAAGGACATGAAATGTTGGATTAAAGTAGTAAACTATTTGGGAAGTAGTCTCAGTGTTCCCATGATGTGTCATTACAAAAATGAAAAACATATTGTATGTGATACTTGAAGTCATTATCATATTCTGAGGCTAGGAATATAAAAAAATTATTTAGTGAAATTTCCATTTTTTTTAATTCCATTTTTCTTACTTCATTTATCTTCTTCATTGGAGTGTATGGATATAATCCTACTAATTACACTATTATACTCACCCAAATATATAAACAATGTTTTTTAGGATTGTAAGATAATTTTTGAGATAAGTGTAGATATTTATAGCGAATGGATTTTGTAGGATATGTTTGGGAATCATGGGTGAATATGGTTTTACCTTCTAGGTAATTATTACTTTTATTTTAGATGTTTTAGAATTTAACGTAGTTACATGTATGCATATGGGATGTAATTAATTATTCTAAGTAGGTTTTTATTGGTTTATCTATATTATCACTCTCTTGCACTTGTTCTCTATAGATTAATTCCTCCCTTTTTATGTGTGATATTCCCTTAGTGCTAGTCACCAACATAGTATCTAAAAGTTGAAGGAATAAAGCGGACAACATATCCCTTCACTCATTGCTAGCTTAAGAGGGGTACTCTTTTAGGTGATCATGTTTTGACACACAATGTTATTATGATATATTAATTTGTATTTATATATCTTATCATTTTAATTAAGTGAAAACCATATTTATATTTCTAAAATAATCTATATATTTTTTTTATTTATTTAATTTAATTGTAAAAAATAAAACTACATTTATTATTATACTTATTAAAAAAATTTATATTTTTTAAATATTTAAGTAGTTCAATAGAACTTATGACATGACATATTTTCACAGTTCATCTTCTAGAGTATGTATTTTTATAAAAATTTTCCATCCATATGTGATTTGATGGTATATTGATCCTACATGAGACAACTATGGTAGATGGATGGTGTTTATGAAATTGGTATTAGTTAATTCTTATTTCCTACCTTATTTATAATACCACATCATAAGAATAGGGTAATATAATGTGATAAAGGGGATAGTAAGATAAATTTATTTATAATAAAATGGACCATGTCATTACATGATGCGTTGCACTATTAACACTACATGAAGTCAAAACATCCTTATTGAATTGCATGGATTTCAATATAAGGACCTTATCAAACCCCATTTGGGTTTAAATAGCTTATTTATTCTAATCTGGATGTTGACATTTCAAATTTATATAATCTACGACATTACAATGTGACATCGGGTGGGGGTCCTTCACTATAAACCGTGCGATTATTTCAAATAAGATGTCTCTATAGTTATATATTGTTTTCATTACTTATTAATTTATATGTTAAATATTTTAAATTATAGATCCATTGTTACTTTACTAGGAATCATAAAAGTATTTCTTGATTCCTTAGTTCATCAACATGTATTTATTTTTAACTCACTTCTTCTTGCATTCGAAAACTGTCTATTTTCAAGGATATCTAGGGTCGTGGACAAAAAGATTCTACTATCAACTCATGTTTTATTTATTTTAAAAATAATTTATCATCGATATATCATCCATTTTATTTTTATGTCAGGATTTCTGATTTCCTCTATGTATATAAATTTAGCATAGGTTGTTAGGTTAGGGTGCTCCTACAATGGTATGGATTATAGTTCGAAAAATTTTCTATGGATTTGTTTTATATCGATGGTATATATTTTTTTTAGAATATGTGTATGAAATCCAATAAATCCAACATTAATTAGTTTCATTTCACTATAATGTGAATTCATTATTTTTCCACCCTTTTATTCTTAACGTGAGGAAATTTTGATGACCTTTGTGTTCATAAATTACTATAAACAATTTCATAAAATTTGTTAAAAATTTACTTGAAACTCATGGTCAGTACCATGAATGTGGGAGTGACTATATTATCTAAGTCATTCTATATAAAAAATAAATTAAAATGGTAAGGCTTGATAGATTTTTAGAATTTTTCTAAATTAACATTTTTATGGATCAATGGTCAGGTTATGGTTGTTTTTAGCATATCAAATTAAAATTTTATTTCAATCATTTAAATAATATCCTAATGGATGTTTTTTCATCCTATTTATCTTTTTAAATTCTAGGGATCTATAATTCATCATGATGATCAATATAGAAATTTTTTGGCCACTACTTCTCTAAGTTAACTAAATACTCATAAAATATATGAATTTTATTCTGGTGGTATCTCTCCTTAACATAGTGTCATTATGATATATAAATATATAAATATATATATATATATATATATCTAATGCCTATGGGATGTAAATATATCACATATTATTGGATATGTAATGTTAATATATCATTCTCCTAGTGTGTTTGTGATGGTGATACTGTGGGATATATAATTGTGATTCAAAATTAAATGAGGTATTTTGGTGATCTTGTATCATTCACTAAAGGATATATGATAGTAATTCATCAATAATAAATTCATAATGTGATTGAAATGAATAATTCACCATGGAGTAATTTTATAAGGTATGTTTCAATATATGTGTAGATATGACTATGAAGATAACAAATTGACATGATTAATCTGATAATGGTTGATAAATATTTTGACGATGAGTTGTGTTTATAAATTTTATATATTATCCAAAATTTTCACATACAAATGTATGTATGAAATATTATTGTCTTATCTATTGTGAATTTTAAGACATGATGGTTATATTTTTATTTTTTCATTATTATAATTTCATATTGCTAATAATATTTGGAAAGGATACTATTGAAATTACCCTTCCCATATATGTAATTCAATTTAATTTTTACACAATAATACATTCTATTATTAATTTTATGTTTAATGGGATGTGCATCTATTGGAATGAAATAAGATGTATAAAAATTGAAAAATGGCGATGTAGCCATGCTGGGTAGCTAGTGTTCTTGTACAATGTACATGATGGAACCCCAAATTTTTCATGTCCAATCTCCACACCATAAAGTAATAAGTAGAAAGGTTCTAATCACCTAATCTCGTTTTAGAATAGTTTTTCAATTTTGGGTGTTTTTTTTACCATTTCAACCCTAACAATATCACAATTTAAAATATACAATCATGATTGGACATTATTTTAAATCCATTTGGATCTACTCAATCTCTTCTTCCATTCACTCAATTAATATGAGTATAATTTGTAAATCAAGGTCTAAAATAACTCTTATTTATTTTAGATTCATTTCTATTACCAAGTATTGTAATATCACTTAAAAAATATCATTTCACTATCACCCATTCATAGATAAACATACAATTCAATATCCTCTTAAGTTGTGTCTTCTTCATTATTTCAATTTCATTAGGTTTCATTTTTTTATATTTTTGAATGATTATAATATATTGTATTTTTTCTATTACCAATATGATTCTTCCTGAATCATATATTCCATGTCATTGTATTACAAATACAGTATATCATCAATATATTAGGTATGTATTATGACTATCATGGGGGTTTTTCACAATATTTGAATCTCAAAGGATTGATCTGTATTTGATTTGGTAACTGAGATCATTACAATTCCAATATTACTAATTCATTGGACTAGAAATTGTATACATTCTAGTGATATTGATAAAAAAGTATTTCCCTAAAAATGGTTTCTATGTGTTGTAATCCTATAAAATATATAATATATTGAATAGTTTTTTAAATATATAAATTTTTATAAGACATGATTAATATTACAGTTATAGTTACTAATTCGATAATTGGTAACAAATTTCAGGAATTTGGATGATATGAAGGGACAAAATTTTATACAAGATCATTCCAATATATACTATCAAAGGTATATTTATTAATTTTTATCCCCCATATGAATTATCGAATTTGAGTATTTAGTTAATTATAATTTTTCTACTTTATTATTATCGATATAAGAAAAATTATATTCAAAATTTTTATGTTATTGATATATGAATAGTTTTTCAGTGAATCTATTATTGATGGAGAAATCGAATGTGTGGGTAGGGCACATAAAAATCAGAATATGAAATATAACATCCCTTATACATAAATTATATTAGTAGAACAATAATAAAAATTATATTATATAGTATTTTACATGCACCCAAATCACACATTTGACACCGTGAGATTTAATGAAATATTAATCCATAAATAAATTTAATATATTTGATAGTATGCGCAACATGAAAACTAGAGTGAAAATGAATTCTGTTATATTATACAATTATAATATAGATGTTTGATTAGATTTATTATTAGATATAAAATAATTATGTTATATTTTTCATGGTTTTATATAATTATACAATATTGATTAATTTATAGTATTTATGTACTCAATTTCAGTAATTAAATTTTATTTTACAAAAAATATTTTATTAAATGAAAATGTATTTTAATTTGTCCATGGATATTATAATTTAATTTGGATGAATTTATAAAATAAAAATATTCAATATGATATCATTTTATAAACAATCTTCCAAAAATATTCTTATTGTAATATTTCGGTATATATATAAAATAATTAATTTTCAATAAATAGTGACAAAATAACAATATTTTAGAAAAAAAATATTTTAATTATGGAAATTAGAAATTAATTTTTTATAAATTAATTTAAATTTTAGTTTTTTTTTATTTTTTAGAATATAATACAATTAATTTTATTGTAATTAAATAGATAATTATGTTGTATGTAAATAAATATTTATACTTATATTTTATTTCTTTTAAAATGTAATTTTACTTCTCCTTTTTCCTGGGGGTTTCAACTGAATTTTTCCTCATGTATAAATTTAATTATAAAAAATTAGAAATATATTTGGAGTCAACATTTCAAAATTTGATCATGTTTCTATTCTTATATATGGTAAGAATGAATAGTATCATAGGAAAAAGCCAATTTAAATGGTAATAGTTAAAACATGATAAAAGGGTAAATAATAAAATATTAAAGATTATAATTTATTAAAACTAGTCAAAATACCATTTTTCGGTACTTTATTTCCATTATATCATCCCATATTCAACTATGCATCTTTTTTTATCAATTTTTCTTGAGTAAGAAAATAGTATATTTCAATCATTGAAAATTTACATGTATCTCATATCTCTTGAATATAAATGGATGACACCTCTTATATCTTCCACACAAATAATGACCATAAACTATCATCCAATAAATAACCAAATACCTACCTAAAACACATTCCTAAGTCATAAATGACCTTTTTTGTCACAATATATTCGGTAAAATACTTAAGGATTAATACGAAAAAGTTTTTCCAAAGAATATAGATATTCTATAATGGCGGTTTTTCGTTTTATTTACTCATATAATTAAAGGAAATGAATATGTATTTAATTATTATATATGTTAAATATGACATATGATTTTTTTATAATATTTATTTCTAATATACCATTTTAAATTCTTGTATCCATTATAGGAACAATTCACTTTTCATTCCCAGATAATATGATTAGTAATAATATTATATATAAGGATTCAATTTAAATTATTTTATATCATTTTTTTGATTGTGTAATCCTACTGAATGTATATGTATCATATCATTTTAATCAATAAATGTCTTAGAAACATAATAGTTTCATACAAAGTATTGTTTTCAACAAATAATTTTCACTAAATTGGTGATAATATTTTGTAAGTAAATCACAAAAAAAAATTATTTATTAATGTCGTCCTTGAATAATTTTTTATTATATCAATATTTCATAAAAATTATATTTGATTTTATACAACGAAGGGTGATAAATTATGTAAGGGTTTATCATACATAATAATTTATTTTTGGGATTATCAAAGTTAAATTTTTTATTATGGAAATTACAAGGATCATATAGATTATACCATAAATATTATAATATTTTCTTGTTGATAATTCAATTTTCATGTAGTATTACCATTATCTCTCATGGTTACATTATTTGGCAAATAAAATGTATTAAATAAAAATTATCTTTATTTGAAATTTGGTCAATATAGTTTTTCTGCAATATTTATCTATTAATTTAATTGTTTTCAATAATGTGATTAATATACTCCATGGATTTATAAATGTAATTTTTAATCATATTTGGCATTTTATAAAAAAATATAAATCATACTTTTTTCATCTTCTGAACACTGTTGTGTAAAAATCATCATGTTATTATATAATTCTTAAATGATATTTCCCATCAAAGAGAATAATTTTTCATTAAATTTATCATTACATGTTTATATTTATTTATTCAATCATCTATTCCACATAATATAATCGAATGTTTTGTTTTTTTAAAAATTTATATGAAAATAAATTTAGTATTTTCATTATAAAATTAAATAGTGATCATTATTTGTAATTTAATATATAAAAACAACCATTGATTATATGAATGAATCAATTGGAATAAAAAACCATTATACTGTCATTATTCATTCCATTAGTGGTTTATGATTATGTTTAAGAGGTAGTTTTTAAAGATATTTTTACTTCCATGGGATTATATATAATGAAAAGATAAATGTTGGTAGGGTCATGCTACATACATTTGTAAGGAATTATGTTACTTTTGAAAATCTAATATCCCCCTAATGCATTTTGTAATGAAAAGAAACTATTTATATAAGTATTTTCTTCGTGAAAATAATTTCATGTTCACAATTGTATATAGTATTTTTCCTATAATTTTATCCATTTCTCATGTGAATTTGTCTATATTAGGGACGAATTTACTATACTTTCCTCACTTAATAATACTATTAATATTATAAAATATCAAGATGATATATTATTATGATAGTTCTATATTAAAATGTTTGTGATAATATATCATGGATAATGATTGAATAATGATGATCACATAATTGTATGCAATTTTTTATTTTTTGTAAACCATATGACATAACCCATTTATATATATATTTATTTGATTGAGAATGAATTTATTATGATATTTCCAGGTTCGAATACTCTTAGGCTCATATATTACCATCTATTGATATGTCATATTATCAACCTTACTAAAAAATGGCATCACCAATTCATATATTTCTATTCTTAAAAGGTTATGAAGAATGGTTCTCAGAAGAATATGTCTATTTAAATTTCTGTGGATGATAAAAATTTTAGGAGGAATTGTAGGTCCTTTTTGAAATGTTATGTTGATATATTGACCATATAGTGATTAAATATTTATTCTAACCCTCATACCACTATGTGAAATTGATTTATAATAGTAAATTAAAATATAATAACTAATTGATACTTATGATTTATTCAATTTTTTAATTTTTATTATAGTTTATGGAAATATAATACATATCTAATGAATACACTAAATGTGACCAATTGCGATCATGGAGTGTATCAAGTTCAATAAACATTAATTTGATTAGTTTTAGATCCTAAATGGAGTAACAGGTCTGATGTTATGGTCATTTGAAGTATGGTTTGAAATGTGGTTTTTGGAGATCCCTCCATGTCCATGAAAATGAATTTGCTTCACAGAGTCCATTCTCCTTCACCGATCACTTCGATCAATAAAAATTCATAGAGCTCCCTCTACAGCCACACAAACTTCATTTCGTGATGGAACTCTTTTATCCTATGCAGCCATGATAATATCTTTTCTTCATGGCTCCATTTTTTCCTACACATTAATAATAACATGTATGCTTCATGGTGTCATATTTTCTTCTTATCTAGCCTCAAAACCCTTGGAATCTCCCATTACCTACAAATTTGTAGAACCCTTACCTAAAATGTACAATTAAGATGTCTCTTCGACTAAAAATCAATGATTTTTGTTGCTCGAGTGAACCACAAACCGGTGAGAAAATGGACTTACACTACCTATGTTTGATATTCCCTTCAAGAAGGTCTCATCCCTTCACGAAGGAGGGAATCCATTCATGTTTCTCGATGCTTCATTATGAAATGATCGTTCTCATAGAACTCTTATAATATGTAGAATTCAATGTAAGAGGTCTCATCCTCCACGCTCCCCTATGCTCTGTGAATCTCATTTAATAATGGCACCCTGATCTCTAAATATGTTTTAGGTAGGGTTACCAATATTTTATCTTTCCCACTATTTCACATCCCACTTACAGAAATGGAATACCATGATTTTAGATCCTCCTCCAAACTCATTGAAACACAATAAGTATAAATATTACTCTTGGAAACTTTACCATTTCATGAGTTGATATCATCATATTGGATATGCTCACTACCATGAGTCAATCCATTATTCAGGAAACTCCTCAAACCTCATCACCATGACCCTTTTCTAGGATGAAATAGAAAGGGTCTATCTTGGATAAGTCAAACCACTTTCCATTTCATAGAATATACTTCATATCAGTACCCACTACATGATAATAAACGGTAGCATATCAAATCATTCCACAATAGGATGCCTTGTGAACCAAGCATAATAGTTATCATCTTGAGATGACCATCAAACAACAATTATGGGCCACATCTTAAGGTTCATTCCCCAATATATTTTGACTCTACCAATCATCATGTTGTGATGTACCCATAAATTAATACGAGAAACATATAATCTGATTCTTCCCAGTTTAATCCCCATTCAGTGTTTCCACTCCCTAGCGGCACTCATGGGGTTTACAGGCCTATTAACCTATCTTAATTGACCACTAATACCCCTCACACATTTCAGGCATTGGTTGTTCCTTCCCTTATCCATGTAGGGTTTGGAACATGTTATGTAAGTCCAAGGGATGAGGAGGGAGTTATCATTATTTGATCAGCAATAAATTAAACTATTAAGCACTCACATCCTTAAAACATGACATTAGACTATGATTACAACATCAATAGAAAGTCTAGTAGGACCATAACGGGGATTGGAACATGTCCCTTCCCAATATATCTCTCTCCCATTTAGATTTTTCACCATATACCCCTCATGAAGTGTCCATGTATACCATGAACTACATCCTCAGGCATCCCTCACAGTGTAAGTCTCAATCATCATCTCTTTAGGCCGCTAGCCATGCGTAAGCCCCACACCATACCCTATGGCCACACCTTTAGTGACATGACCATCTGGTTAGCTATCACATAATTATTCTCAAATAGATTAAAATCACATGTGATTATATTTATGGGTACCCTGACATCCTCTTTAATAACATAACCATGCATAATCCCTATGCCCCTATATTGATCTACATAGAATTTGATCCAAGTATTCTAAACAGGGTATGTAGGAAACCTCCCCGTGGATCAAGCCACTCACTCCCCTTAATCCGCATGTCCTTACTATCTCATGTCGTCTCAAATTCATCCTAAATTTCATTAAACTGATTTTTTATAACTACATAGGTTATGATCATTTATGGATACGTTAGAAGCCTCTATGAGGTTCCATCCAAACAATTGGTAAAATATAGTGCTCCCTCCTTGGGATGTACCCTCCTAATGTGACAAATTAACATTTGGGGATTCATTTCATGAATCTGTTTCCCAGAGGTATTCTAATTCACTTGGGAAACTAACCATGCATAATCCATGCACTTCACCATACTCCTCCACACATACTGATCATCTTGATAATGGTCTATAACCTAAAATAAACCCCTTGCGCAACTCAAGGTCCCTTACCATTGTGTACATTCTTATTCAATTACCCAATACTTAACTACATGGACATAACACCTAGAAACTGGGATACATTTGTAGCATCCCTGAGCTTCAATCCTATCACCCAATTCCCATCAAGATTTCTTCTTCGAACCTTTTATTTTGGAAACATTGTGCCCTATATCAATGGTTCTGATTCCTTCAGTTCCATATCCATGTGTTCTATTCCTTATGAGCCACATCCCAAGGTGTCTCAATTCCCCATCCAAAACATTGTGGACATTGATTCCAATACACTATGAAACTTATGAATCCTATATAAGGTTCATTTACCAAACCATTATCTTTATGTCAGTTCCATCCCATCTATCGCATCATCACATCATTTATTCCCATATTGATTTTTACCCGGATTTCCACATCCTGGTGATATCATTCCATTCATCCCATTTTTTCATTCTAGAGATCTTATGTGGCTAACCATGTATAATCCGTACACATTATACCCATCCTACCAGGATTACCCCTCATTCGATGGGCAGAAAACTATGTGTATACCCAAAATAACTTCTTCAAACTAAATGGATTTTGATACCTATCTTCTAGATATGGTATATAATAATCCTCCCTAAGGTTCAATATTTTCCAATGGTAAACCATGGGGTTTATCTTTTTTGGGGTGTGCTTCCCTGGTCCATCAATTTTGAGGTTCCTACCAACATTCATAGTGTGAAACCTTCACTTTTCTAGAGTATCCCTCCCCAGTACATCCTCATTGGGAGTTCTGATCCATCCAACTAGTAAACCTTTTAGGATCTCCCTTATAGGGATCTAACTCTTTTGTCCCTCTCCCTGGTAAATTTCATCCAACTCTAATTCTTCTCTCTTAGATGTTAAACTAAAATCATACCACAAGATAAACATGGGAAGATGAAGAAATCCTCATAAACATGCCTCTTTAATAAGATACCCCATGATCGACATTGGATTTTTTTGATTTATGTGCATTTTATAATACCAATTATGAAAAAGAATACATGTGACCACTATTTATGAATTCGGAGATACCCCAACATGCCTCATTAAACCATTTTATTTTAATGAATGTTTTTTTCCTTAACCTAAACTATTAGATTATCTTAACATAAGAAGGGTAATTAACCGGTGTCCTCAAAAAAGAAAGAACCGTGAATTAGATTCACTAAAAACAGTTCAAATTTTAGAGGGAGACCTGGAATATTTGAGGAATTCTGTGGAGGAATATATTGAATGAGAGACTCACATCCCATCATCTTGTTTCAATCAGTGAGAAAACATTACTAATGAAGACACAGATGCCTCTTACTATTAGAAAGCGAGAACATAAGACTGAAAGAATGCATCATCATGATGTAGTGAACAACAGACCTAGAAAGCATCTAAAACAATAGTTAAATTGATAAATTTTATATCTCTTGATAATTATATTGTTGGAGTTGTTGATATGTAAGTCTTGATGATTTTAAATAAACATGGGTCAATATACGAAAGAACCCAAGTACACATGTTGAATCAAATGAACATAATAGATAATTATTTCATCTAATTATATTAAAATAAAATTTCATATTAAAAATTTATTTTTATAAATAAAATTTGAATACTTCCTATATCATAAAATACAAAAAGATTCCCAAAATGACTGATCTATACAAGAAACTAAATCATCTCAAAGTCAAAACATTATCTCATTATTTGTAAAATATAAAAAAATTTTAAAATTAAATTGACACGAGCACTGATAGGGATAAAAAAAAATTATTTTTTATTTTTACATTCAGGATCAGGTAGTTTAATATCCCAAAACCACTAGTTAATGTGTTTTTTAAAAAAAATTCACAAAAACCACCCCCCACTTGAACAATAAATTTTCACCTTCGGAAGACCATTACTAATCTCAACCATGGTTCAAATATTAGATATATTTATATCGAATGATTTCCTCTGTTAAGAATATATGTTATTATGTCCCCTATCCTGATAGTGAGACCATAGATGAATGACAAGTTCCTCCCAATCTACATCCTCATCTCAATACTATGTTTAATGATCGATAATAATTTGGGGGAGATATAAACACACATAGAGAAATTCCTGTAACATGTTTTTCAAAAAGTTTGTTTTATGTAATTTTTTTATAATTTCATTTTAGATCAATTTTTTATTTATTATTCTTTGAATGATTTTTTCTAATTGAACAATTAAAACACTATTTATTTCAACAATGATTTGGTTGTGATTTGATATGGGAATCCAGGATTTCTATGATTTTAAAACACAATAATCCTTTTTTTCAATCATATATGATATTATATTAAGGTTTGGAATACCTCATTCCATGATTAAGGTACAAATCATGAGAACATTATTTTTGTTAATGTGATGTATCTTTTAGAAACATTTTTAAAAACATGAGGGAAATAGTGATAAGGATTGCCATAAACAAAAAATTAGACAAAACCATGTGTAATTTTAAAGAATAATTAAGTAATAATGATGTTTAATTACCATCAAAGGTACACCTTTCCACATACATTCTAAAAACAAAACCATTGATTGATGGCTTTTAAATTCACCAAATAAGTTATTTTATTTTATAAGCAGTTATCAAAACTATCCCCACTTTTAGTATTTTTATGAATAAAAATAAAATTAAACCCCCAATTTTCATTGTGTTATTACATTATTTCAACCCAATTCTATTAATAAACATTAAATGCATAAAAAATATAATTTATTTTGACAACATGTTCATATGATATAACCCATTTAAGGGAGTACATTTGGATTTATTGTAACATTATTATGAATTAATTATATCATATGTAAATATAGGTATGATTATTTTCATGCCTTACAATTATAATATTTATCATAAAATCATCCTTTTGTCATAATTTTTCCTGAAATAATGTTCATTTGAGGAAATAATTTCTCTTTTATATTATCCTAAGTGGTTCTTGAATCATCGAAACTAAGAAGTAGAAAACAATCCCTTTTAGGTGGATACACAAATCAATGACACTCTTATAGTTCATACTTCTACATCTAAAACAAAAAATAAATACATTTTTTTCTTAATATATATAAATATAATCATAAATTATGGAATTAACCTATATTAATGTAGATATCCAACCAATATAAATTCATATACAAGTTAAATCAAATAATTATTAACTTAAATCCATGGTCATTCACATGTTACAAAAACATCTTCGGAAAGGTACTGAAGATCCACATAATGATTTAAAATAATTTCATTCAATATGTTTAATATTAAAACATAATAGTTTGGATATATAATTCATTAATATTAGGTAATCATCACTCACTTTATAGGGAAATAAAATATTAAGGCTATATTTTTTTGACTTCATAATTAGTGGTTGTGCTGAAATTAAATGAAATTTTCTAGAAAATTACATCCAATCCTCTCAAATTGAAATAATAAGAAAATAGAATTCTGTAATAGTAAAATATTATTTGGATATACTTAATTATTAATGTGAGTTTTTAAATTGGTTATGTTCATGATGTACATAACTTCAAAAAAAGTGAGAAATGTTTAAGATAATACTTTTATGAATGTTTCATTTCAATCGATCGTAACATGATTGATACTATTGTTGGAGGTTATTTTTTCGGAAACACCCACATGTATATAATGTTACTAATTCATAACTAGATAAAATACACCAAAATATTATTCATTTTTCAGTATTCCCAATTTTCATTTCCCTATGGTGAAATGTTTAAAATTTGAGAAGAAAATAGACATGCTGTTTTATGAGGTATGTACCACAATATGCCATCGATCTAATTTCTAATAGAAATGTCAAAATTATCCTAAAATTAATTTTTGTGTCTATTCTACCTATTCCAAATATTTTTAAACAGTTCCCTCTATGAGACTAAACTACTGAGATTTCGTTGGAAATATTCCATGTTCACCGATATAACAAACCCATTAAGAATGAACCATAATCTCCATAAAACTATTGAGGTATGGATAACCAATAATTTATGAAATATAGTATTTTAACCAACATCAACTATCATGTAACACCCAAGGATATTGTGTTCAACCCAAACCATTACCTTGAAATCCTCAACCATCACAAAGGCTATTATAATGCCCCTGCGAAAACCAGATCCAATCATTGATTACTTGATGAAAAACATTGTTAAAAATAACCTCTAATTCCAAAAAACAATCGTATATAAAAAACTCATAAACTCAATTAGGCCATCTCACCAACTCATTAGGTGATATCCAATGTCACGTGTCTAAAAACCACAATCCGAATAAATTTCCAATCCCATTTATAAAGATAATGTATTTGTTATCACACATCATAGTGGAAATTTAAATTTTCCGTCCATGGACTCAATACATCATATATGTTCTCCTTAGAAGAAATATTTTTTAAACCAAAATAGAGTAATGTGTAATAAAAATAAAAAAAAACTATAAAAAAGGTTTCATTGAGGTATCAACTGAATTTTCCATTCTTATTCCATTTCCCCAAAGATTCTCAAAATAATAGAAACATATTTATAATTATATTTTAAAAAATATCCTAGATATATTTAAATTGTAACGTTTAAAATTCATATATTGGATAGAAGTAAAAAAATTAGATGATATTGAAAATTTCTCAATGATAATTTCATCCAATGACTATAAGAAAGATGTACAATAGATTCGATAATTATCGAAATTTATGAACCATGATGAAGCTAGAAAATAGAAACAATTGAAATGATCTTAGTATATTTATAATACCTTTCACAATATGGATGCCATTCATTATTGAGGAAATGGCTAATTTAATTTCTTTAAATAATGTTACTCCTGACTTAGTTTATACTATTCTATAGGTTAGAGAGAACCATCGAACATGAACCATCATGAATCATTCCGATCGAAGTACAATACTCCCAACAAGTGTGACCATGGATTTCATTACGTATATAATTATTCTGATCTTCTCTGTATACCATTATATTCATATGGTGTATGGTTATCCAAGCCAAGGACATATTGTAAATTTTTTTATTATACTTACAACTTAAATAATAATTATAAATGGTCAATAGGGTTTGTTATCCTTGATTTTTGTTGGTGAAAAGGTATGTTTTAAAATCCATGATAATACCAAAATCATTATTGATGAGAACCCCACTCTATCCTTATATTTGATGGATTTTCTCTCAAACAACGTAGAAAAACAATATTCTATCCTAATACTAAAATCTAATTGATTTTCTATTCTCTAATAAAGGATTATGTCTGTCCAGATTCAACATTTGAGTTTTTTGGGGTTTTAAAATGTGGTGTTTTCATATTTTAATTGATGGATGGGGTCATTTTGAGGTACTTATGACCATTATGACACTGAAAATCTCATTTCCATTGATTTTAATATGATAGTTAATAAAAACAAGTAGATATAATGTGTTATGAATCTGAATCCCCCAAAATCACTCCCAAATAATAGAAACTCCTTGGTATTTGATTTTAAACCACTTCCATTTATTTTAAAATGTGATTATATTGATGTTAATGACTAATTTTCCATAATTATAAGAAAAACCTCTCTTTATATAATTAAAAAAAGTCAAAGACCATTTGATAGAGTCTAAAAAGGAAATATTTTATATATTGAATGATATTACTTGTATTTTCCCACATATTTGGATGCACCGTATACTTTTAAATGATGTGGTTAAGCACATAATTTAATTTCTACAATGGTTAAGTCTCACCCACATTGAAGTTATAAAATTTTATATTATTAAATTATTTTAATTTGGGACAATTTATCCATTATACTATTTTAAATAGGTCTTCCAATTTCAAATTATTCCTAAGAAAAATTTAATCATCATAGTGTCATATGAAAGGAATTAATTGGTTCCCAAATGTGCATAAAATAGTTTTCATGTCTGTATTGACTATTGTCGACTAAATCAATACATGGGATGGAACAAATCGTGTCTTCCCTTCACTGACAAAATGAAATAAATATTGGCTGTTAAATACCATTATTATATGAATTATTGCTATTTGGGTTATTTTTTAATCCTTATATTCCTTACTAATCAATATAAAACAACATTTACCCTTCTTTTAGGCAAATTTTTATTCAAGAGGAATTAGTATTTTCAATTTACTTATCTTGGTACATTCAAAAAATTTATTTTTATTATATGTTCAAAGTACCTTGATAATTGTATGGAGGTTTTTATGGACGATTTCATAGTATATAGAGCTTCTGGTGATCATTATTTTTGGAATACATAGGTTCTTCTATCATCTTTTATAATAAAAAATTACATTTATTCAATTTTGATACATTTCATTTCATGGGAGTGTAGGGGTTAGTTTTTGGTATTATAATTTCAAGTATGTTAATTCAATTTTATAAATAAAAAATGAATCAATTTCAACCCATACATATAAAAAATGTGTTCGTGATGTGAAATATTTTTAGGTGATGTAGTTTTTTTGCTAATTAATTAAATAAATTAGATTTATTGGCCTCCCCGTGCCTCAATTGTTAAAAAATATTATGAATTTATTTTTGATTGAAATATGGATGTAGCATTAGTACACTAAAATATAGTCTCACATCACCTCCCTTCATCCTTCCAACATGGTGGTATCTCCCCGTGTAAGGAATTTTTGATGCCTCTAACATTAGAGTTAAAGATATTTTATAATAAATGGTTGATAGGGATCCCTACCAAATTTGTTTATTCTTTTTGAAACTTTGACGCCACATATGAACAAAAAATGACCCATGAAAGATAACATGATTATTCTTTGTTTTCTATTGAACAATTTGATTCATATCTCCTCTGTTCAAAATTTATTCTATTTTCTAACCATGTTTTACATAAATTTTTCCTTAAGAACCCCAAAGATAATCCACACCTAATATACTGGATACTCATTCCCATGTAATTTAACATTGATAATGAATATAATAGTTGAGTTGAAAATGGGGTTACTATCCTCATTAATAAGTATTATTTCTCAATAACTGTATCACTATGTTGCTTCATCCCATTCCTTTTGATAATTCCTCTCTATTGAGATCCATTGTGATTTAGTAGACCTTAATCATTAGAATATGGAAATTATTAATTATTTGGTAGCATATATGGTCCGAAAAGATTTTATAACAACCTAATATCAAATAGGTAATAATTAATGATGTTCTTATATCATTGATGAACAATATTTGATAATAATTTAGAGTTACTATGTTGATTTTTTAGTGTGTCACTAACAATGATTTCCTATCTTTTTTTGAGATTCTTCAAAAGTTTATAATGTGTGAGCCACATTAACTCTAAATTAGAATATTAAAATTTCTATGAATCTAGATTTTATTTGCCATTATTGTACAAATACTCCCATAGTTTTTTATGTTATGAAAACAATGTCAATTCAATGGAAATATCTCTATGTGGAATGAAATCCCCAAACAAATCATGTTATTTTTTTAGTTCACCGATGTATAAGGAATTTCTTTCATATATCCTCTTCCAATTTTAGTTGGCCTTTTATAAACCGTATTATTTATTGACTATGACTCTAATTGGATTGAATCAAAGGAGAAAAGGTAAAATAATCAATACTAATCTAGGTTCACATTTTTTAGTCAAAATAGAATAAAAATCTCTGTATGTTGTTGGTTGTAAATAATTTATCTACTTTAGATAATCCCCAAACTGTTAGAAAAGTGTCACCTTCAATTAAAAATTTTTATAAAATATTAGGGAAAAATTTATAGTCCAATATAATGTATTGGATTTTATAATTTTATGATACATATTTTTCATAAAATATATCATTTAGAAACTCGATAAGAATGTCACATTATATTATTGTGTTCTTAAAGGCTTTTCACCTCCATGTAGATGTAGAGAACCATTAAGATTAGTATTTTAATCCATATAATTAGTACATATCATATACAATGAAAGTTAGGATGTTATAGATTATGTATCTAGATGCAGTTTGAAGTTACCTATGTGACAACTCTTGTTTCTATAAGGATATTTCCATGTCTCCCCATGACCTCCTAATACTTATTTGAAAATTACACAATGGGAATAAGGTCCCCCATTTCAATGCACATATGTAAATTCACCATGGTATATTTTATTTTCCACTAGTTTGGTCTATAAAATATTAATAACATAAATCCATTTCCTGTTGAATTTGTTAAGAATGAAAAAAAAACAATCTTCATTAATGGAATGTGAATAATTCACTTTATGAAATGATTATGGAGGAAACATAAGAGGAACTAAACCATTAAGAAGAAACATACTAGTGATAACTACTATGTTTTATTCTTACCCCCATATTCTATTTTATTATAGTGACAAAATTACATACTCTAGGTGTCTGTGTGTGTAGGGTTTGGACATACGCATGTGTTATTGAAGATTTTTTTTTCATCTTTCTTCATTTTCCTCATTCTCTCTTACTAAATAGTATTTTTACCTTTCCCCACATTACTATTTTAATCAATATTTTCAGAATCTCTCTTATTTTTCATATTTATTAATTTTTTAGGGAATTTTCAGTGCCACGCTTTTTTAACTTTTTTTTTGATAAACATATATTTTATAACCATATAATCATGGAAATTATTGAAAATGCATGATAAATTTTCCTATTTCATGTTTTTGTAACATTTAATGAAGATATATTTCATGATATAATTTAATTTTTTTCATTATTTAATCATTGAGTAAATATTTTAGTAAATATGTAGTTTATAGATCATATAAATGATAGTATAGCAATTTGAACTGTGAGATGATTGACACTCACTATGTGAGTAGGTTATGGGTTTATAATGTAACTTAATTTATAAACAGCACATGGCAATAACCATTTATGTGTCAATACATCTTATATAACATAAGCTATTCATAGGTTAGGATATGTCAATCATATTAAAAAAAAATTTCTTCCACAAAAACTTTCCATATATAATCAGTTTCATTACTATACTAGATTGAACTACATCTGTGTAACTATAATGTGAATTTTTTACTCCCTAAAAAAATAAAAAAATAAAAAAATAAATAATTAGGGGAGTGAAAATTATCAATATATGTAGATATTTAGATTATGATCTTAGTGTTTGATTTTATAGAGTGGTAGTGTGATTGGGACTTTAAATTTGATTTCTAATGATGTTGGAATGTTTTGGTGGAAAGAATTTAGAATATAGATAAATTTTAAAATAAATTATATTTGTTGTATTTAATGTGTAAATAATACAATTAAATGGCCGTAATGCACACATATTCGGATTTGGTGACTTTGTTAACTTTTCAATTCATTTCTCAAACTTTTATTATAAATTTCTTTGAATTAAATTCAGATAAAATTTATGATACATCATTCTGAGGATGACTTATAATAACTCTCTGGTGTGGTATTTATTTTAACAAATTGATATAAAAAAATAAATATATATGGAAATAAAAATATTTTTGATTTTTGGAATATACCCATGAATAAATTATTAGAATATTGACTTTTTCTAGAATTGGAAATGTTTAGATGTCAGGGTTTGATTGTGGATTATATCCCCATTACATTACCTTCTTATATTACTATGAGAAAATGATTTTATATTGGAAATAATAAACATAATTAAAATATAACTTTTAATTTTTTCATCTAATTAAATTATTTCACTCATAAAATTTGAATTTATAGATGTTTTAATGAATATATTTTTTGTCGTACTTATTTGGAGGACCCATGAACAAGTTAAATAATGGTGTGACAAGATATAAAAGAACCAAGGCACATATGATTACATAAAATCATATTACATAGAATTATTGAATCCCATTGGGATTAAAATGTGTTTTACAATAAAAAATTGTCTGGTATACAACTCTTTCGATTATAGAATAACCCAATTTATCCATCAAGGATTCCAAAATAAATATTATGTCAATGAAACTGATTTTGTTCAAAGTGTCAATTTTTATTCAGTATTGTAAATATATAACATTTTATATATTATATAAATTCAAAAAAAATTGATAATATTTTAATTTTTAGTGTAAAAATATATTTCCATTTATTAAAGTAGATATAAGGTAGTTTATTAGCCCAAAATGATCAGATAAGTGGTATCTTGAAATATGGGATCCCATAACCATTTACCACATTGCCTATAAATGATGGAACTCCAATTGTAAGCTTGATCAAGTATAAAATATCATCCATTATTGATTCCAAAATTAATCATATCTTCATTTTAAAAGTTCTACAGTCCCCAATCATCATATATATATGCTTGATGAATGTGAAGTTACACCTAAGACTCCTCCTCCTTTTTATATAGACATAATTTTTGAACCTTCATTTCAAAAAAGTTACACACACTTGAAGAGGGAGTTATGGAAATTCATTTTCAAATTTTTTGACGAAAATTTTTAGTGAAACTCTTCATATTTATATTTTCATAACATTTTTCTACATTGAATTAATTTTTTAGTTAAATAATGGGAAACATTTTTTCTCCCAACAACCATTTTGTTGATATTTTATGTAAGAATCATGGGTTATTTCTATTAGAAAACAAAATAATAATTTTTTCCACACATACAAGATATTTTAGTATTCATTATCATCCCTCATTCCATGATTCCATTACAAAGACTAAAAATATGATTATTCTGTTAATGGTTGGTTGTTTGTGAATCATTTCTAAAGTAATTATAGGAATCGATATAATTATTACACTGAACCCACTGATTCCATTAAATGATGTTTAATTTTCTAAAAAATTAATAATACATGATGTGTAGTTAAAATTAAATGAAAATATTCTCTCATTAATTGTAAATACCTCACCAATGATTGAAAAATATAATATTCCTTCATTAATTCATTTTATTATTATAACTACAGTCATAAATACCCCTATTTTAGATCTTTTAATTAATGATACACAATTTCTACATCAAATTTTTTTTTACAGATGTCCTAGGGCCCAATAGATGCTATAATTCAATATTAGAAACATTTTAAACTTCTAATTTCATTAAAATAAAGTCATATATTTATAGATCATCAGTTTTCACACATAATTATTACATAACTTTTTTGGAATAGTTAATCATTATACAAAAATATGTTTAATGGTCGTTATTGGTATAGTAAAATTTGATACATGTAAACATAAAAACTAGTACATAAATTAGTTACATTATCTTCCGTAAGGGTTTTCTTCACTAACACCCATCATATACTGCTCATAAATAATTAATTTCATCCTAACATGGTTGAAAGTAATCAAAAAAAATGGTTTAGCTCATATCCCTTGTAAGGGTAAAATATCGAGACATTTAAGAATAAACATGAGCATAAGGGTATAAGAATGTGATAATTAATATATAATATTAAACCCTACATTTATAATATTATAACTAGAATCCGAGCATAAATATCAGTAGTTCAGAAGACATGAATCCAAATGAAATAAAGAACACTATCCATGAAATCATAAAACAGAAATATAACATGTAATTAAGAAAATGAAATCAGAATAAAATATTATTACAATATTAGCCAATGAAATTCTTCCAAGACCATCTAGGACATATATTTTCACTCCACATAACATTTTATTAGTCATGGTTCACTCCCATGGCCATCTTAGAAGTGTGAGATCACTTCACATACCATCATGGAAGTCATGGTGCACCACCATGGACATTTTAGTAGTCATCGTTGATTAAAAATATAATATTATTATATATCATGGGATATATATATATATACCCAATGGATTGGAGGATGATATATGTCCCACCCATATCATAGTGAAATGATTCATATAAGTTCCCCAACATCTTAAATTGTCATTTCATAACCCCTGAAATGAAATGTGTATTATAAACATGTAATCATTACATAACATGTGTACAGATACAAGTTTCACAATATTTTCATCATAAACATACCATGATAATATAATCAGGTTTTAAAGTTATATAAAAAACAAAAAATGGATCATGTTTCATAAAAATAATTTTATCAAAACATAATCTATTTAGAGAAATTATTTGAATGGATACATTGAATAGTCTCCCCATAATGATATAAGTAACACAAATTCATGTCATCTTAGATTGGAAAAAAAATTTAATGAAAATTAAAATAATTTATTGTTTAAAATATCCATTGTTCTTGAAAAATTTGTTTTATAACATCACACATTTTGAAACCCTTTTCATTGAAAAAATAATCGAAATTTTATAATGGAAAATTTTAAAACAATAAAACTTTACAAAATCCTTTCTTCATTGAAAATTAACCTCAATGATCGTTTGAAAACATTTTTCAGAACATTTATTAAAATATTGGTTTTCCAATACAATAGAAATTGGACCAACGAGAGAGAGATATAATCATATTTTACATAATAAATGATAGCTTATGTTCCAAAGAGTGAACAAATTGGCACTAACACATGAGGTTATCATTATCAAATAGTGGATAAATAATAATCATGAATATTCTGGTTATATGGATAAAACGATTTCATCAGAGGAAGCATAAATGTAAAGAATATCGAAAAGAGATGTGATTGTCCCGATAAACTATTATGACATGGTAACGTGGGTTCATACATTCCATGTAAGAAAATGAAATTAAATTGAGATTAAAATATCATTAAATTATTTATGTTTTTGATTTAGAATTTAAACGAGATTTATATACAATTTAAAAAAGAGTTTATCTCTTTAAGAAAATGTGAGTCTCGAAGATGGAAAATTGAGACCAAAGATTTTAACCGATTTGATGAATTAAGAAAAGATAACCATATAATGTAATTTTCAGAATGTGTATATGTTAATATACGTAGAATTATCTTTAAGATACATAGAATAAAATCATGTTATTTGCATACACCATACAAATGAAATGTGTGGCGAACATAACATGTATCTCATATGAATAAAAAGTAAGATGAAATCCCTTTACTTAGTGTCTTGATTCTATTCATACTATTACAAGATTCAATTGTAATAAATAAATGGTTTTATAAATATTTTAAATTATAATAACCAAATACATAATACCATATATGCTTGGATTATGACATTATATTACCCATATGATAACAATCTTATGATAAATTTTCCCTTGGAGAAATATTTTCATTGTTCTTTGTATGAGTATTAAATTGTTATATCATATTTCATTACAAATATATCATAATTCCAAAATGTAAATCAGGTAATAAATATCATGAATATCCAGTATATGTAAAATATAATAATCTATGGAATAATTCTGTATGGAATGTGATATACCATTCATGGATTCATTAATCTATTTGTACACATGAACATTGATTTCGTGTTAATTGTCATATTAAAAGAAAGAATGAAAATGATATAAAAGTGTATAAGTATATAATATCATTAAATTATAACTATAATGTTTTATATATATTATAATTTCACTACATCAATCATTAATACATTCCATTTAATGTTTGAATGAATCACATCACATTGAGAGGGAGGTAGTCCTCAAATCCTCAAATATATAAAGCAATTACAGATAATGGAAATTAATAATATATGAGTTATAAAAGGATTGAAAATCCTAAAATTAATAGTAAATATAATATAGGAAATATATAAATAGATTTCACAAAATAATTTCCACCATGTGTGGTTGTAAAGGATAATTGAACAATCATCATTTAGTGAGGTAGTAGTTCACCAAACACATGAATAGTATGTTCAATATCAAATAGCTAGAGATGTGTGTAAGTATTTGAAACAAACTAAGCATAAAAAATCATAGTATATTGAGGAAACTTGTTTTATCAAAGATGAATATAATAAAGAGCGTGGATGGGGTGGATAAGTTAATCAATGGAAAGGATCTTTAGGGAGTTTTTTACCACTTAATCGGATAACCCTTTTTTGTTTCTGCCCAAAGGTTCCCTTATGTTGGATTTTTCCAAAGGGAATGATTATATGCAGAAGGGAGGAGAGTTTAGAAATTATTTTATCACTGTTTGGGTGAGATATGGTGCTTTGGATGTGTGAGGAATTGGGTAGTGGTGGTATCCTTTTATTTGGAAGGGAAATGACACTATTGGAAATTTTGCAAACATGTTAGGTGTACCACGTTTTTACCTAACAACATACATACCAAAAAACTCAACCATAAGAGTGTATGGTGAATGAATTTAGAATTTTTTTTCCAATGAGTTTTGTAAAATTGTATAGTTATTTTAGGTATTATATTATTGGTCTTCAGCATTATTTACCTAATAATTCTCTTAACTAATGTATGTAATTTTAAAAACACTCAATAATAATTTTTTTAAAACTATGTTTACCTAATTATACGTTATAAATTAGTGTAATTATAAATATATAATTTTTTTATTCATGTTCTAATAAAATATGGATAGGAAATTAATTTAATATTGATCCCACAGTAGGGTCAACAATGCATATTTTTATAGTAAAAATGGTAAAAAAAAAGTGTGATATGTTGGTATATTCAATTTCAATGTGAAATCAGTTCCCCTCACCAAAATTAGATTAATTGTTAAAAAAATTATCCAACTAAACAATTAAACCTATTATAATCTATTAAACCAAGTTGGTGTGGTATGTATCATATATCATGTTGGTGTTGTGAGTATTTTATGCTGATTTGGTGATGTATGAATGGAATATTTGACCTTATGTATTTCAAGATATAAATGAAAATTTAATTTATTCAAAATCATGATTATAAAAACTCAAGGGTTTTATAGTTTACCTCCTTTAAAATGAATTTCTTCCTCAAAATTCATCACTCGGGTAAATATAAATGAGGATACATTCACATCAACAAATCCTCAATATCCCACATATCATCCTATAAATGATGATTTTTCCAAAAAAAAATCATGATTATGTCTATGGCCTTGTTTCATAGAACACTTTCGGATCAGTCCAGAATTTTAAAATGATGTTCCTCATATGAACGAACCTGCTCTGACAGTTTGAACACTGAGTTCAATACATGTGATTAGTTAGGTTCGTAAATCCCTTAGAGAGATACATATAAAATATCATGGACTTGATAGATATTTGGAGGATGTTCCTTATGACAGGATATTTAGCGATACGATCAAAAATATCAATGGACACAATATACCTCAGGATTAGTTTATCATTCTTCTGAATGCTCATAATATTCTTCTTGAGTGAAATTCTTAGAAACACATTTTCACCTACATTAAATTCTAAATCACAATGACATTTATTAGCATAGATATTCTACCAACATAGATATACCTAGATATGTTGTGGAATGGTTATATCATTCTCGATAATTTCTTAGGTAATTTTAGGTCTTAAAAGCTATCTTTCTCCAAAATCATCCCAACATGTTAGATCTCTATATTTCTTCCTATATAGGGTTTCAAATGGTGCCAACTAAATTCACGAGTGAAAGATATTATTGTAAAAAAACATAAATAGAGTAAGGTTTTAATCGCAACCACCATTGAAATATAACAAACAAAATTGCAACATATCCTCTAAAGTTTGAATTTTTCATTTAGACTGACCATATGTCTGAGGATGATAACAAGCTTGGAAAATCAATTCTATATCATGTTCATGCTAATTAATTTTCCATAACATTGAGTTAACCCTAATATTCCAATCTGATACAATAAAATGTTTTACTCTATGATACATTACCATATCCTAAGATTATATACTTGAAAGGTGATCCAAAGAGAAAAATACACTATTAGTAATGATGTTGGATGTCTTTGTAAGGTGATTGAATTCAACCCATATATCATAAACCCTTTGAATATTATGGGTAGTTCAATGAAAAAAGATGTTATATTGTTCTCCCATTTTAATTCTATTGTGTTAATTGATGAAAAATACCTTTATCCTTTTCAATTCAAGCCTTAACATGATGTAATACTAAACATTGGGATAAAAACTCCATGATATCTCTTTTAATGTCATCCTACACAATGTATTCTTTCAAATCCTTATACATCTTTGTACATCAAGGATGAATAGACAATATAAAACTATGATCTTTCTCTGATACCATCTTCATCAAATCTGGTATAGAAATAACACATACCGAGTTCAAAAACCATATCATTACATTATGATAAATGTTAAACCTTGGAACATTCATGGATTTCTATTTCATATCTTCATCTTCCCTCGGTGCTCCTTGATCTTTACGTGGATAAAGGGATAATCATTCATTTGTGAAAGATAATATTTCCACTCTTCCTTCAAGATATCTAGATCCATTATTTGTAAATCCAGAAATAATCAATCTTTTTTTAACCTCATCATGAGTTAGATGGCATGATCCTTTTGACTTAAAGTATCTTCCACCTAGTATTCTATCTTATGGTGGAAATTTATTGAGAATTCATAATATTTTACCAACTCTAACCATCTTCTCTAGTACATGAACTATTCTTAATGTGTTAATATATATTTTAGTCTTTTATAATCAGAATATATATCAATCTATTCTCCATAATGATTATTACGTTATATCTTTAATGAAATAATTATATCTTCTAACTCCAAATAATTATTTGGGTAATTTTTCTACGGAATCATTAACTATCATAAGGCACAAGCTATAACCACCTTATTAGGCATAAGAAAAGATCTAAATCCCTTCTTTTATGCATCACTAAATTTTATACATAATTCTACACTATAGGTTATTGTAATAATTGGTTCAATGACCAACCATCTCTTTAGTTCCTTTTATTTTTCTTCACATTAGTCGATCAAGAGGAACTTCAAACCCTTATGAGTTAACAAGGTTAGAAGATTATATAGTCATGATAAATTCTCCCAAATTTTCTAATAATGTCTAGCTAAACCATAAATACTAGAGAACATAGTCACCATGGTTTTTCTAGGCCAGTATTCAATAGCATCTATACTTTAATGGATCTACCACTATATCGGGTCTTCAGATTATGGGACCTAAAAATAAATACATTTAGAGAAAAAAACAACATCTTAAGGATTTAATTAAACATATCATTCGATAGGGTCCATCAAAAAATTATCACGTTATATCCATGCTCTTATTTTCTCTTTGAATATATAAATATATCATCAATTAAGACTACCAACAAAATAATAAGGTTATCTCTAAAGTCTCAATTCATCATATCCATGAAGATAAAAGGGAAATTAGTAATACCAACAAGGATCACAATATATTCATAGTGAAAATGCCTAGTACAAAATTTAGACAAAATTATATCCACTTTCTTGATGCTCAATTGATGATATATAAAGAGATGCTCAATATGGTAATGGAATTGAGCTCTACGCAGTTGATCAAAAAAGTCATCAATATGTTGATGATTATACTTTTTATTGATTTTGATTTTGTTCAAAACCCAATAAATGATTAAAAGTCACATTGATCCATCGTTATTTTTTTAAAATGTAATGGTTCACTCTAAGGTGACACACGTGGCTGAATGAAACCTTTATCATGGTTTTCAAGGAGTAACTTCTTCAATTCATTCAACTCAATCGAGAAAATTCAATAAAGAGCCTTTAAAATTTGTGTAGAACCAGGTATGAGTTCCATTGAGGACTCATCTTCACGTTTTGGTGGGATTCAAGTTTATTCTTTCTGAAATAAATACCCAAAATCTCATACAACAGGAATATCATTGATGTCGATATTCTCCCCAACCATTTGAGGTAAACAACACTTTTGAATTAGAATTAAGAACCATAAACTGGATGTAATATCCACAAAAAGATCATTATTATCGCAACATTGATGGATAATCATATAAGGGTTAAAAATATTCAACGTAACATTACTTCTATTATAATTTATGTGGGATTGATAAATATCATTCCAATCCATGCATAAGATGTTGTCAAATTAGACCAAAGGAAAAATGAATGGATTTGTAGGAAGAATATTACCACAAACATAAACTATATAGGAATAATATACATGATTTGAAATCATATAAATATTACGGGGTTACAATTCCAAATCCACATCTATTTTTTGGGAGTATTATTAAAAACATAGAAATATTTTTAGATACGAAATAGTGGATGGATCCATAACCAAATATGAAATTAAAAATTCAATAGTGGATGGTAACTATACCTTTCAATATATCATTATCACGCCCCTCATCAGAAATATTTACTGAATGAGTTTTCACCTTTCCCCTCAACTTAGTAGGTTTCTATCATTGAAAATCATCAAAATCCCTTGTGTTTGAGTAGTGGTTTACATATGGCCAATTCAAATTACACATATAGCCCTGAATCATGGGAGGATCATTACATGTAGTTTTTTTATCTAGATTATTTCCATCAAATAAACAATAATTTTTTGTGACTTTTCATTCCACACATAAAACAATTATTAGAGAAATTAATGACATTTCTGTAATGATTCTTTCCACACATGAAGCATAATGGAAATCTCATCATCATTCATTCATGGTTTTTATAATTTTCTGTAATCACTATCTTCATGTTCATATCAAAACCATGATATTTATACATGGATCTAACAACAATATCTACCATTATTGAACAATGTACAATCTATTCATAGCTACTTATTTATCTTATGAAAACTCCCTTATGAGGCATGGTTTTAAGCCAATGAAGAACCAATCATCTTTATATTCAGGTTGGTTGATATTTCAAGAATCTGACCACAAAAGTATTATGAAATTAACATCATTGGAACCCGTATATTCATAATTCCATTTATTCATATAAAGGAACTCTTTCTCAATATTTGTAAGAATAATTATATGAAATTACTTATTGAATAATTTGTTCTTGAACACCTCCCAATCCATGGATTCAATCTCATCTTACTGCCTTGAATCCATGATTTGAGACCACCACTAATTTTATTCTCTTTCTAACTAATATGAAACTAGAATGATTTTCTCATGATCTGAACAATGAATAATTTATAATAAAATTTTGTTTGTATGAATCCATTGTTAATCAAAAGGTGAATCATAATACCCTCTGAAAGAAGGTTGGTATTTCCTCATGAAAGACTCAATAGAATGTTGTTCCTTAAACTATTCATTTATAAATCATCTATGATTCATATATTAAAGGAGTGGTGTGAGACTAGAAATTTGATTTTTAATTTCACCTCCCATAACACCAGTTTTTTTCTGAGTCCTTTCATTTCATTATCCATCACAATCTCACTTAAATTTTTTCCATTGGGTTCCATCCATTAACTAACAACAAAATCGTAAAGTAATAAATAGTTATCATAATTGGGAACATCAAAATTATGAAAAATCACATGCATGATATAAGACATATGACATGTTTCATAATTTATGTCACATAATATTTATCCTAGGTTATTCATTACAAACATATATTTAAAACCATTATAATGGTTTATGAAGGTTTTGTGTATTCCGAAAGTATATCCCCATGTAGTGTTAATCTAGGTGGGTATCAAGTCCCGTTGTCATGTACGAGATTACTCCATGTCAGGCCCAGATCATCTGGATAGAGTTATTACCCCTATCGACATAGGTGTAAGGGCCATATAAAATTTTAGTATCTAGATAGGGATGTATTTCTAGGAGACCACACACGTTATCCTTCACCAACATCCCAGGAAAAATTTATATACATTTCTTTATCTGTAGATATATCTTTATACAAGTTTTTGGGGTTCAAGCTATGGTTTTCTCATCCTTTATTCCAGACGATAACTATACTATTTCTCTAATACCATCTCTATAGACCCCCTACTTTAAAACATTAAGATTACCAAACATTTCAGAATACTTAAAAATTATATAAAAATATTCCCAATAACCATAATTAGTCTTGTACCTATGTAAATATGGAATCATAAACATTGGTACATAATTGGGATAACATCTTCTCATACTATGATCTTCTTGGCTAGAACCCTTCATGGAAACCTCAAACATAATTCATATCATCATACCCTAGGGAAATAAAAGAAAAGAATGATGAGCTTAGAAGAATAATAAGGTTATATATGGGAGGCATGTATGCAAAAACATTATCATAAGGGTATGATAAAGTGACCACAAATACATAAGATCAAACCCAGCTTATCAAAGATCATACCAATAATAATGGAATAAATAGTTATATCATAACCCATGAAATGAAATGGTTATTGTAAATATGTAATAATATCATAACCTGGGGAAAGAAAATGGTGTCATAATCATTTCACTCTAAACATTACCACTGAAATGAATCTAGTTTTAAAAGAATATACATCATGAATGGGAAATGGGTTTCATAAGAATAATTCCATCAAAACATAATACATTAAAGGAAATAATTTTATTGGAAATATGGAATAATTTACCTAAAAAGGCATGAGTAACATCAATGGTTGTTTTCATCGATTATATATAATTTTGAAATATATTGAAAACTTTTCATAAGGATAATATCTTTTCTTCTTTAACAAATACATTTTATGACATAAAACATTTTGAGATACATTATTTGAAAATAAAATTGAAAACATATAATGGATCTATAAAAATAATAAAAAAAATTCTAAAATCCATTTTTCATGAAAATTATCTTCAAGGATATTTGGAAAACATTTTACAAAACGTTTTCTAAAGAATATTTTTTAGAACAAAATAGAAACCTGACAAATGATATAGATAGAGAATGGCATATTTCACATAAAACATTATCATAAGTAACAAAGAGTTGAAAAGTGGAACTAAAACAAAAGGTCATCGTGAATAAATTGAGTATAAGGAAACTCATGATGGTTCTAGATATATGGATCAATATATTTTATCAAAGAAATAAAAAATTTGAACAATCTTGATATGCACTGAGATTGTCTTAATAAACTCTTGTAACATGGTATATTGGGATCATACTCTCTATGTAAAAATGAAAATTAAATGAAGACAAAAATATTATTAAAATAAGGATAATAATGATATTACATGTAATATTCATCTATATAAAACATGAAAAATATTTTAGGAGTATAATAATACATGAATCTCGATGAAAGAAAATTATGAAAATATTATTTTACTGAATGTGTAAATTTTGAAACCTAATCACCGGAAATGAATTTTAAAAAAATGGATAGTTTAATACCCATATATTTGCATATAAGATAAATAGAAAACAGTCTTGGAAAGTAAATACACCACATATAAGGAAAGAGTGTCAAATAAAACATTTCTCTCATAGGAATACAACATGAGATGAAATCCCATTACCCTGTGTCTTGACTCTATTCATACTTGTAAAAGAATAAATTATAATAAATATATATTTATTATAAATCATTTATAGAAGAATAATCTTAAAAAAATACTATATATATTTTTATTATGACTGTATATTAACCTATTGAAAACAATCTTATGTTAAGGTTCCCATGGGTTAATATTCTCTATGTTCTTCGCAAGCATCTTAATTTGTAAAATTATTGTTCTTAATACTTATATCATAATTCCATATTTTATACAATGATATAAGTACAATGAATATATATTATATTTATATTATATTAATCTACAATAAAATAATTATTAATTGGTACATACTGTTTGTCAAGAATGTAAGTCGTACGTATGCGTGAATTTTGTTATCGTTTTAATAGTCATGTTTAAAGAAATAAAGAAATTGAAATAAAAGTGTGTATATGTTTAATATCATAATGATAGAATTAAAATGATATATATATCATATATTTTCACTAAACACATCTTTAACACATTTAATGCAGTGTGTGAACAAATCAAACAACTTTAATGGGGGGCTAGTGGATAGTTCCAGAAATGAAATTAAATTAATTACACCAAATCTAAATTAAGAAATATGTGTGTTTTAAAATGAATAAATAAAATTTAATTAAAAATATGTACGATATATGAAATATATAAATATATTTTTCATCTTGATGTCCACCATGAGACGCATTATATGATAATTCTATAATTATTGTTTACTAAGGTGATATTTCACATTATACATAAATAGTATATCGAATATAACTTAGATAGATGATTGTGTCAATGTAGGATAAAACCATATAATTTAAAATCATATTATATTTATGAAAATTATTTTTTAATACCCAAATGGAATAAACTTTTGTCGAGGTTGTGGGGAAAGAAAATAAGTGAATTGAGCATGACTGAATTATTTAACTCTTAATCGGGAAACTCCTTTGGTTTCATCCAAAACGATTGCTTTATGTTCTTTATGACCAATGGAAGGATTATAGGGGGAATTTATTTCTATTCAGAGATTATCTGAGTATTGTTTTAGTGAGCCTATGGGTAGATATGTGAGTGTATGTGGGTAGAGGTTGTGGCCTTTTATAGGGATGGGAAAGAACATACTTGGTATTCTTGAAATGAGTTAGGTGTAACCAAATAATTATATAATATAAGTAATAAAAAATACATTAATTGATGTTTTATATTAATATAATGGCTCAAATGTAGGGTTTTTAATATTTTCTAGGACATTTTAAGACTTATATTTATGGTTTCGTACATTATTTACATCATTTTTCTCTAAATTGATGTAATTAATTTTGATCACATTCACAAATATTTTTGGTAAAAAATATTTAAATTATTATAAAAAATAAATTATTCTAATACTAAATATGAAATCCATTTTTTCCAAATTATTATGATAGAAGTGGAAAAAAATTATGCTCATATTTGGGTCGCAAATGAATGTTTTTAAAGTAAAAATGATAAAACGATTTCTTAGGTATTAAATAAAATTTCAAAGTGTACTCTTTTCAAATGAATAAATTTGTGTTAATTTATAAATTTTTTACCTAAATAAACTTATATAACAAATAAAAATAAATTATCTTTATAATTAAATTAAATTTAAAAGTTTTTCTCAATTAGATTCATGTATTATTCACTATTCGTTAAAAATGAATATTTTCACAAATTCCTCATAATCCCCCATAAGATTATTTTTACATTATCAATTAAAATGAATGTCTATTTTATAAGTATTTAATTTATAAATTTTTATAAAATTAATTTTATTATTTCTACTAGAATGAAATTATATGTGATTCATTCAAGTAAAGAGTATTTTTAAATATAGAATGAGTTTAAAAATAATCATATCTTTTATTATGGATAATTATTATTTATATAAAAAATTCTATATTATACTAGAAAATTAATTTATTTACTATTCATATAACAATGTTTAACTACTAGGTTATAATTAACTCATTTATTTAATTATAAAAAATTTGATGTTTTAGAGAAACATTAGTGTTGCATGTAACGTAATAAATGTTGGTGTTTCATGTATCTTATGCTGAGTTAGTGTTGTGTGTTTTTTATTCCAATATGGTGACACGGAAAATAAATATTTGACATAGTCAATTGTATGAAATAAATGAAAATTTTAATAATTCGAAAAAATGGTCCATAAAAACATTTTGTGTTATAATATATCTAATCCCCAAAAAACTAAAATATTTTGGTTTAAGGAAGATTATAATTATGTTAAATTTTTAAATATTCATAAAAAATTGTAAATTATTATCATTGCTTTTTTGGGGATGCATTTTCTACTTTTGAAACAATGTTATGTTTTCATTAAATATTATTGTTAGAAAAAAATTGGTGAAACCCTTGTGGATAATTATAAGTATAAATAAATTTCTATATTATCTGGTATAAAATGACAGTGTGCTCTAATAGAAAATGTATCGTTATCATGGTATTTATATATTGGTTTTTTAGTAGCACATTTGAACCAAGGAGTTGAAATGATAAAATATTGGATTGCGTATTTACTCAAACATCATGTATTCATGATTATTGGTCCAACCACTATATACGTTGAAGGATAATCCTAGGGGATAGGCACATGTTAACAAAAATTATACTAAAAACCATTTAGACCCATTTTAATAGGTGACAATCATGGATGACTTTTGTTAAATATAAATAGTCACATGTTTATAGGATGGTGTCATTGTTTAAGGAATCATAGGAAATATTTTCATGAAATTATTATTATCTTTCTAAATTATTGTAGCATTATTATAACAATATTTTTATGTATTTTCCAAATTTATTGAACTCAAATGAATCATAAGAACAAGGAATGTAAAGAAAAATGAAATAAACACAATCATGAGGAATAAATGGCATTGGATATGCAATGAATTATCTTGTTAAATTTCTCACAAAACTCTCTAAAATAATAGAATTTAATATGGGATTTTTTAACATATTAATGGAAAATATTTTATGGAACATTCCATTGATTGTATGATGTGAATGTGTGACCAATATATCATTGAGTGTTCTGATCAGGTAGTTGACATGGAATCGATAAAGGGGGGATATGTTTTCCATTCATTAGTCCATATAAAATTTTCTATGATTTCTAGTGATTATAAAGTGAATTATATCAATGGTTTAAACTTTTAAAAAATTTAAGTAATTAAGATAAAATATACTCCAAAAAAAGATAGGTATTTATAAGGTATTTCTAAGAAATTATGTTCCTAAAAATATTTATACTTAAATGTATAAGGAATTTCGAGAGATGAAGTTGGGGTGATTAATCCATAAATACCTATAAAAAACATTTTATATCTTCTGGTGTATGATTTTGGTTTTATAAAAAATCTATAAGGAAATATTTATTGATTCATTAGTTGATTAAACACATGTCCTAAGAAGGAATATGATTAAGGGACAATTTATATTATAAATAAAATATTTAATGTTCACTGAAATGAGAAGTGAAAGTTGGAATCCCAAATAGTAATTCTTTTGGAAATCATTAAATGAAGATATATTTTAATTTATTCCCTAGTCATACAAAACATTGTTTAATAAGATTTTCTAACCACATATGTGCCAAAAATATGTGATGGAGCACTCATTTAATTTCCTAAATGGAATTGGAATTTGTTTCAATTATGATAGGTCTCAAAATTGGGAATAAATATGATTAATTAATGTGAATTGAAAATTTATGGAAATTATTAATGATAAAGCTCAACCAAATTCACCATCCTGAACAACGTGATTTAAATTAATGGATTTTAGAAATTATGTGAATTAATTCACTAATACACGAGATATTGAAGAAAATAATCCTCATAATCCATTAAGGTCTAATGTAAATGATAATTATTATGAAATTAAAATACTTAAAGTTCTATATGAGCATGACTTTGTGAAATGTTCACTGAATATCCCCTAAATAATTACAAGGGTGTTAATTGATTCAATTCCCACAAAATCTGTTAAATATAATGAATTTTTGTGGTATTAGATAAAAAATAAATTAATGATTTATGATTTATTAATGAAAACTATTAGTGAGATGATGATACCATATCTTGTATTTATCTTCAATCTAATATAACATTTTTAGAATTTAATTCAAAAAAACCATGTACATAATTACATGGTTTATTCAAATGTTATTTTGGTAATACATTAGATCTCTTGGCATAAAGACAACATGAATTGATTAGGAAGTAATTCTATATTATATATAATTAATCAAACTATGAACATTTAACATTTTGTGGATGAACATGAACACCAAATGAAATCAAATCAAATTATATTCTTTTTATTAATTATTCAAGAGGAATTTTTATCTCAAATCTTATGTAAGAGACCCAATATTGAAAATATTACTATAAATGGGGAATATGATGATGTATTTCTTCTTGACCTTCCTATAATTCCACAAAATCATGATTTCAAGTTCTACAAAAAATTCATACCTAATGAAAAACCTATTTGATTTATACAATATACAATGACATCAATCGAGTTAATAAAATTCAGAAAGAAACACCATGAGAATCCTAATAATAGATTTATACATCCAATGGTTTCAACATGGGGTTAACATATTATTTTTATTAATATAAATTATAGTTGAATGTTAAAACTCATTTATTAACAAAAATATAAATATATCATAATATAACGATATAGCCTCTACCCATATTAGTGATCTATTTGATAACTGTTGATGATATCAATATTTGTAAATTATTAATAGTAGATTTGGGAGACAATAGCTAAGGTTCACGATGGAGGATACCACCAACACCACTTTTCATATGTGGTATGTTTATTATTAATTTGTAGTAATTCAATTTGGATGTTTCAATTCTCCATCAATATAAATCAACTTACTAAGTAATGTCTTTAGATATTATGTCGATCAATTTTTTATAGTCACTATTGATGAAAATATGATAAATTTAAATATAAATGTATAGAATAAATAACATTAATGTATTATAATGAATATATGTAATGATTTTTAAATTCATTCAAAATTTTACATGTGTTAATACATTTTATAGAATGTCTCATTCATTGACCATGTGATTCAATGTAATGGATATATTTATTGAACCATCCAGTATTGATGTTATTGAATAAACACCATCACAAACAATAGTGACCAGAATGTGTAGATTAATTTTTTTGGATGTATTGTAATAGTAATTTTTGTGGGATTTCACATTGATATCAGTTCTAATATACATGTTAACAAACAAGGGATCCCTGTTTTTTTAAGTTTAAGACTGCTATGAAATGTTCTTGGAGTTGAAAAAAATTCAACACAAATATGAATATACTATCATGTTTAAAATAAATGTGATTTATCTTTAGTGATGAATATAATACGGTAATGTAATTAATAATAATTATTAATGTTATGGTTCAATATTTTACCAATTAGAAATTAAAACATCATGAGAAAAATTTCTAGACCCATGGTTTTTAGGTAGAGGAAAAAAATTACAATTAGGACATCGTGTGGTTATATTTTTATTGTAATGTGTTATTTAAATGTTAAATATTAATTATTGAAGTATATTTTCCCTATGAAATTGTTATATATGTCATAAATAATATATTTGGAATAAATTATAGATAATTATTTACTTTACTCTACCACATTAGGAAGGGAAAAATGTAAAATATTAATTGATTATGAATGGAAGTTGTAGTTTTTGAATGATGAGGATATAAAGAGTACCAATTTGTATGGTTTTTAAAAATTAATATCCTAGAATGTGTTGGATGGAGAATATATCATATCATTCTAAGCTGAATATTAAATAATACATCTATTAGGGGATTATGAAAGTATGGAATGAGGACATATAAGTGTATAATTATGGGGGAAATAATCAAGAGTTTAACCATAATTGTTATGGAATGATAACTTTAACAACAACAAAAATTATGCTTCCATTAAACAGTAGGCTCCATCAAAGAGATACAATATGAACTACTCAATTCATCATTACATATTCATCCTAAATTTAATAATACTTATAAATATATGAAATATAATTTTCAGATGTATAAAATGGAAATGAATATTGTTGAGTATGTATGTAAATTTCTTTTATTTCACCATGTTATAGTATAAGGAGATAATTCGAATAGGATTTTATAACCATTAGCCACACCAGATGGTAAATGTGACAAAATCATGATGGAATTTCTTACAGTGATTACAAAAAAATCTAATGGGGATCTCATTTTTTTTTTCTAGTTGATCACATTTTAATATTAAGACTTTTCATTTTAACTAGATATGAATTTTTTTATCAAATTACATTTATATAAATAATGATGCACTAAAATTTTGTGATGTACTATATCCAATTTTATTAGATTGTCATATGAGGATTGGGTCATTGTTCTTCATAATTCTCATGTAGAAAATGGATATATTGTTTAATTACATTACTTTATTTCTTTTGCATTTAAAAGTCCATCATAAGAAGAATGTTCAAAAACAAAAGCACGAGTTGATAGCTTTTATAATGGATTCAAATGGTTATAGGGAATAATAAATTCTGTTAGAGAAATTTTCATTCATCAATAACATTAATTTTACAAGTGAAATGGGTATTTATGAAAACTATTATAGTAGAAAATTAAAAAATCAATGGGATTGGATTCAATTGGTGAAATAATGCTATGGGGACCTGCTCTAGCTGCAAATATGGAAAAGAATGATAGATCCATTTTTCGTCGCATTAGGTATGCTAAGAGTCAATAGTAAATTTAGATTTAAAACCATTAGCAATATGTATTGTATGATGTTGGTGATATGTTATTCCAAATAATATCCATTAGGAATAAGGATCTAAATTTTTCATTTAATGGATAGAAAAACACAATTTATATGAATTCTGTAAAATTATACATTATATCATGTGTGATTTTATAAATAGATGCTTCCTCTGAACCTCTATCATTTTTACAATACATTGCATGTATCTCTTATTTTGGAGAACATACTCGATCATTCACATCTATTGAACTCAAATGCTATACCAAAGGATCATGAAAACTCTTATAAGGAACCTCATGGTTATATTTTGGGTCAAATTGATATTGTGATGTGAAATAAGAATGCTCAATTGGTCAATGTTTAGTAGTGATACAATAAATTTTAGGAAATTACCTCATAACATCAGAATTTGAGGAGGAATATTTAGCTTCTATTAATTTTTAAATTAATATTTACATTCATTGTAAAAATTATTATATGGTTTTATAATATACTCTGATAATATTTTATGATATATTTATGCATAAAATATTTTAATTTATTTGACTCATTTCTTTACACACTTTAATACTTGAAAAGGAAATGTGATATATTGCATCTTTATAACATAGATGAAAAAATAGTCATTTGAATAGGAATAAAAATAATATAAAATAATATTTTTAACATTTTTATTTAATGAATTTGTATTTATTAATGTATAATAAATAATCATTAAAATTATATATAATGCAGTTTTATAGTTCAAAACTATGTTTTTCTAAAAAAATTACATATTTTTTAGTTTTATTATAATTAATTTATACGAAGTTTAGAAGTAAGTTTTATAAAATATGATACAAATTTCGAAATAATCATTTTATGATTAACTTAAAGTCAAATTTTGTGTTTCTTTTATGTGGATTTATATTTCTCCTAATATTTCAGAATATATAAAATTAATATAAATTTTTTGGAACCATTCTTTTGTAAAAAACTCCCACATTTTATCAGATTTATTTTATAATTTAACTAGTTTTTTGTGATTAATATTTATCCAACTAATATCACTGGTAAACAAAATTATAAACATTTTGTCCTAAAACATATTTCTTCATGATAAATAATTTCTCTAGAAATTTGTGTTCACCATGTTTATTATGTTTTATTAAAATAATGTATGAAACTTATATAAGATTAATTTTATAAAATTAAATATATATTTGGAACAATAATTTCTATATTTTTTCATTATCCCACTTTTATTTCTTTCATTATGAAAAATACCATTCGAAAAAATTCTTTCAGCACGACATGAGTTAAAAAGGATTAAATAGTTTAATAAATAATTTATAATGTAAATGACATAAGTGAGGCATAATAATTATTATCTAATCATATTTACACCATATAACATCACATACTCTAATATGAGTCATTTTTGATCGATTTTGTTTTAGTATGATTGTATTATAATATAATCTGCTGAAAAATTACATGTGTGTCCTCCCCCCCAAAAATAAAACATTACAAGAACTCTTGTCTCCCTCATAATATTTTTTCCATTTCTCTTATCCATTCCAAATGCAATTTCCTTCTTAAAATTCCTCCACATGATATAGTTGTCATTGTTTTATCATAATATCATCCTTATCAGTTTTAATGTGTAATCAAATTGACAATTTCCAATTAAGAGGTATAACTCATAAACTTATTGATTCATTTAGTTTCTTCTTATATCTATTTAAAATATATTTTTTCTTTGATTATATAATGAATTAAATATATTAATTACATTGATATTGTTTTATTTTTATTTTATAATGTTTATACATAACCATCCCCAACCAATGTGAAATGAAATTAATACACATTTTCAATTGTGTACTTCTATATCCATGTAGAATTATGATCCACTTTGACCACTACCATCCATGATTAGTATGTATTATGAATTTATTATTTATATTTGATATAGATTAAAAAATTCATTAATTATAGGATCATATGTAACCTCACACCATCCTTTCAATTTTGAAATGATAATGTCACTCCGGTATACATGTGGACCACCACAACCATGAGGTGATGTAATTCACTATTAATTACGACATAAAATGGATGGAAAATTTATATATTTAATATATATCTTATATTTAGGATATTAAGATGATTTATGAATAAGGAATTACAATTTACCATTTTTTATCTCATCTATTGACATGAAGAAAGTATCGTCATGTGTAAATAATGATTACCATGACGATAAATTTATATATTTAATTATTTGAAAACACGTTATATTTTTTAGTAATAATATATTATATAATTAATAAATACGATATATAAGACATGATTAATGTTTTTTAGATGATGCTATAATGATCCATTTAAATGTATAAGAACTCACAAATAGAAATATTCTTGAAATACCAAATGGTGGTCCGTAAAAACAATGATCTTAATAATTAATTCTTAATAAATGGATGATATGTTATTATATAGAAATTAAACATTGAATTATATTTATAAATATGTTAATTTTATAAATTTATAAATAATATATTTTATATACATGAATTCTGAATGTATATGGATCCGAACGGGACATGGGGTAAGGGTTTCAATTAAAATCATATTTCTATTCTATATTTTATATTAAAAATTCCAATAATAGAAAATATATGATATCTTTTAAAATAATTTTTTATAATCCTCACTGAATAAATTTATTTTTCATGTCATTTTTTCATTCATTCTATTTGGAACATTAAATAATGGATAATTTAATGACCCACTGATTCTCATTGGCTTAAGAACACAATGATCCATTAATGGGCCGTATGAAATATCCCCACAATTAAAAAGGGTGAAAATAAATTCTGAAGGTTTTTAAAGACCATTGGGGGATATTTACCCTTTTAATGATAATATACAAAACAACTAACATCAATCTAAATAGGTTATATAATGAATGAACAAAATAATTAATTTTCAGAGAACCATTTATACCAATGTGAGCCCTAAAAAGTGCTAAAATATAAGAAAACTAGAAATTAACCTAATAGTAGAATATATCTAAAAGAGACAAAAATATTTCCCGAATACTTCAAGCTCCACCATTTATGTACTCTACCACCAACAGATAGCTCAATGACTCATGAATTAGTTGTAAAATCCTCCAGCAACCTACCTTTTCACGTGTCTTAGAAGATGAAATCTGAAAAAGAACCAAAGTGGAAAATAATAGGTGAGTATAAAACTCAATAATTATTCCCTAATGACTTCTGTAATTATTCCACTTATATTTAATATTTATCCACATTTATATAATATAGACTATATAAAACAATTTCTGAAAATAATTTATAACTAATCATAAGAATTTATCAAAATAGTATATAGATAAATATAAACTAAAACAATGTGAACCAATTTTCTAGAAATATATAATATAGATAAACATTAAATTAAATATTTAATTCACTTTTTGATAGCTATATTGGAAAAATAATTAAACTCCACCAAAAAATAACTACAAAAAATGCAGGCATTGTAATGACAATTCCATACACATGAGAGGTTTCTCGTCGATATACCAATTCTTCACAATGGTATTTATTACCAATATTCCATATAAACATTAAAACTAGAAACATGATCATATTTATACCACTGCATATAATTCAATATGACATTCTTACCATGTTTTCCAAAAACCAAAACCAATTTCAATCAATTTCACAAGTATCAATAAAAATGTATAATATTTGAAAACATTCAAAACATCCAATTTCTAACATTAAATAATTTAAAAACCCAATATGTAACCTGAAAAAAATTATAAATAAATAATTTTTAGAATATTCTAGAAGATCTATATTTATAAAATACCCAATTAATATAAAAAACTATGTTTTTTACACGAAACTCCTAATTTTTGCATGTATTCACCCACATTACTATAAAGAGTTTTACAAATTTTATAGTATAAAAATTATAAGATTCATAGACTTTTTTTTGATTATTTTTAATCATTCCAAACAAGGGTATATTTTATTGAATTCACATTTCTTGTTTTGACCAAAACTGACAACGACGAAGGGAACTCATGATTTCATGTCAAGATTCCAGGAAACCACCCTAGATCTGCATCCCTATCATTAAAACACCAAACATAACTTTATTTGGCCACAAAACACATATATGTACACAAAAGGGTTGTATATATATTAAAAATAAATCAAAAGGATGAGTAGATCTAAGAATCAGTGAAGAAAACGATGAAGAATAATCATTTACTACAAGAATCTTCCTTCGATTCACCAAGTAATGTGTTCAAATTGCTTCCATATAGATGGGAGAACCTCATTTGTTAATTAGGGGAGAAAAATTCATCTTAATTTTTATTTGGGGTGGAATAGGTCAAAAATTTGGACAAACTAACTTAAATCCACAATAATGGGAAATTAGTTTTGTCCTTGCACAGTATGGCCAGACTGATTGGCCAAACCATGTGCTGACCATGCACCCCTTTTTTAATTACCCATAACCCTCCAAAAAAACTCCAAAGTCTCCCTTAACATCTAAAATTATTTTTAAACATATGAAAAATCTAATAAGGGATACATACCAAAATCTTATGGTTCTACATTCTCCCTAACATTGTTCATTCCTTCCCAAGAATGTTTTAAATGATCACTTCCCATAAATATTTTTAGCCATTACGCATTCATTCACTTCTCGCATTCCCTAATATCTTCATAAATATGGACATGTTGGCGGAAAACTAACACTAGAGTGATTTTTTTCCTTATAATATGTTCTCTTTCCTATCTGAAATCTACCCTGGGATATGTACTAATGATGCATCTGGCTCAAGGCCAACATGGTCTCATTTAATAAAAATGTCAAGATCAAGGTGATACATTTTCATCTATTATACATGGTATACATTATGCACCAAACTAAAATACTGTTGAAATTACAAACAATATTTCACCTCTACAACCCATTCTAGTATCTATAAAGGGCTAATAAATCGAGTAGAAAATTTTACCTACATCCCAAAACATCAATGTCGATGCCATGGAGGGATCCCCCAGAACACATAATCTTTCACTAAAAATTACAACTCTCTTTGGTGATGATGAACATATAATTAATGATGACTTCAACATATCTACATTCTCTTTTAGATGAAATTGGACTTCAACATCATTTCATGGACATGGATCAACCCACGATAGGTTGTCTCGCCTGTTTCCACCCAACATGGTGGAGAACGCCTAGGAAACCCATAAAACACTTCAAAGGGGGCCATATTTATCTACTCATGATAACTGTTATAGTATGATAACTCCACCAATGGAAATTGTTCTTCCCAGGAGACAAAAAATATATTACAGAAACTCACAACATTTAATCCAATATATGTATAGTCTATTCATATTCCCATCTTCGTGAGGGTGATAAGACATACTCATTGTCAACTGGGATCCTAGGGATTTCTATAAGTATTTCTAGTAATTAGATGTTAACCATAGTTCTCTCGTAGTGTCAATCAAAAGTGGTATGCCATGAACCTTAACCACTTCATCGATATAGATGTTTTTATAGATCCTCCACCATATGAGTTTCATGAATTGGAATAAAATGGGCTGACAAGGTAATATAATCAACTATCACTCATATAGAAGTGGTTATCAGGACCATTCATTGTAGAACTGTAATAAAATCCAAAGTTATCTGCTCCCATTTCCACACTGAAGTAGGTAAAGAGAGAAAAATACCTTCTGTCCTCTAATGTTCTCCCTTATCTTACTAACAATTTAAGCACCAAGAAACAATATCATCCACTTTTAACATTATACCATTTAACCAAAACTGAACAGTCAACACCTTATACATTTTTTTATCCCAGGATTTATAGCCTATCTAAAATGGTCATAGGAATGAATAAGTTGTTCTTGACCAACGATAAATACAACTATCCTATCTATTATCCATAAACCTGAATCGCCATTAATTTTCTAGCCCCTAATGGTCTTCCCACCATTTAGTTTTGAACTCAAAATATATCAATATACACTAGATTTTTGTGTCTCTTTAACCTTTTTTACCATCTCATGATATACTGAAACAGAGAAGAACACCACACCAGCACCTTAGTTTTCGCATTCCACATGCATTTGTATAATAACAACACCAACTGTCACTCCTCTAATCCTTCATTCTCCAACTGAGAATATCATAGCCAACTTAAAAAATCATCTATCGACTTTCCATTTCCAAATATATACATCTTTTCGAAGTCAAACATATATACATACTCTATCCTTATCATTTTCCTCAGATTTAGATCCCATTGTGATAAAATTTCTTTCAAAATCACTTGATTGGTGAGCATTGTGAATTTCTTACCAATGTGATAGTGAATCCATGTTGTTTACACGTGAATGATCACAGATAACAAAAAAATCATTGGTTGTGTAATTCTTCTCATGCACGATCAACAATCATAGACAATAAGAAAGAACATGGTGTCCTTGAATGATAACAAATATCGACATTGTTCCTAAAGAATAATAGTAGACCACATATCCCTGTACAGCTTATGAAAAAAATGATCAGAGCCAATGATAGATGAAAAATCATCCCTTGATAAAACTTCTGGAATATCTCACCCCATAAAAAAGGGACATTTTTCATTGTAAATGTTATCATGGATGATTTAAAGAATGAGAAGTCACAATAAAAACATGATAATACCCAACGAGACCAAGAAACCTTAGTATCTCAAAATAATTCATCAGTAATTTCCAAGAGATAAATACTTCATTATTTTAAGGATCAACTAAATCATCTTTTTTATAAATAACAATTCCCAAATAAGTGTAATTGTTTTATCCCAAGGTCTCACGTTAAGAATTTATCATATAGATGGGGATCTTTCAGAATTCATAACAATATTGAAAAGTGTTTCTCATGCTTAACCCTAGATCATGAATACAACAATATGTCATTAATGACCACCACTACAAAGGAATACAGATATTTCAAAAATATCCAATTAATTAATATCATAAAGACTGCTCATGAATTTGTTATCCCGAGTGGAATTACCAAGTATTCATTGTTTCCATATCCTCTCTTGAATTTTTTCTTTATAATACCTCCATTCCGAACTCTCAACTGGAGATATCGTAACCACAAGTTAATCTTACAGAACTACTAAGCTCATCGATCATATATAGTCCCCTTTTCAAATGCATATAACTTCTTCGTCGTGGCACTCATATCTTTGGTTACCTTCTAATATTTCCCCTCTTAAGGTACCATGGTGTTCCTAAAATCACCATGGAAAGCTCCCATCTACGAGAGGATCTGATTCTACTAGCCCCACCCACTCAAAGAATATGGCTCTTATGACACCTGATAAGTGTCCCAATAACCATACCTTGGAGATCTATGATAATATCACTTAATATTTCCTTTTTTTATAGTTGTGGAATTATTGAGGTTGTTTTTTACACACTCTCTTGATGTGGTCGAATGAACAACACTGATAGCATCTTGGATAGAAATTACATTTACGAAGAGGATTTATTGATACATCTGTTTGACACTTATTCCAATTACCACCCTATAAATAGGCGACCCTCTTTATTTTGGACCTAGTATACGAGTTACACCATTTCCTATTAGTATCATCACTATTCCTGTAACACCCCGGGTAAATAAAGAATATGAAATCTTTATATTTATCCATATTTGTGAATAAAATATTAATATTACTTTAAAGGGTATGCTATGATCTATGGCTTACCCAATACGCAACAACAAGTTTCTTGGAAATCTTACCTTGCACTCAAATAATATAATAATATTATTTAAATTGGTAGTTAACACCTAGCCGTTGTAATGGAGGGAGTGAATAGAACTAAATAAAAAATGATTATATATGTTTTTCAAATATATTTACTCTTTACAATAAATGTTAGAGGATTAAAAATGCAAATGAATCCCGTTTTTAAGCGTAAACATTCTAATATTCTTTAAAAGGTCGATTTACCGCCTTTTAATGGAGAACCCCTTTTTTATCCACTTTTTGAAAATTTTACAAGCTCTATTTTCCAAAATAAACATATTATTTATGATTGGGACATTGAAATTTACCTTGGGTTAATTATTGGTATTTTTCTGACAATGTTCATTTTTCAATGAATAGTGAAAAATACTGCATTTTACATCAAAACTGCTTTTTCATATAATTTAATTATATGGTTATATTATCTTTTTAATTTTTTTTAAAGTGTAATTAAAATATATTTTTACCATGTAATTCAATGATGGTCATTGGGATTAATTTCACTTTGGAATTAGGCATAAACAAGTGCCAAAATGTTCATAACTATTGATCTAAAAACCCGGCTATTTGTTTTGACAACGGGAAGTTTTTTTAAAAATTAATTATTGTAATTTATTTGTTTGTAATTTTCTAAAATGAATTAAATATTTGGAATCATAAGGTCAAAATTATGTAATTAATACTCTTTTGTTTTTGAACATTATGAATAGTAACGACGATAATTATCTTTAATTATCTTGATTAATGAGTAATCGGGCTGTCAAAGATAATAAGATAATATCATAATAATAAAAAATGACCACAAAATGTGTCCTGAGGATAATGGATGTATCATGGCCGACCATGGGATGCCTTGTGCCAAACTTGGGGGGCCCGTGGAATCACTTTTGTGAGAAACTGACTTTTTATCTATTTATTTTTAAAGAATGTTAAATGTAACAAAGAATGTATCTCCTAAGTAAAATATTTTTAATTTTGTCTGCATAAATTATCTTTTGCACTATAAATATTTATAGGAAAGATAAAAATATTTCCTACCAAATAGTATTTTTTTATAATTTTTAGAGATTAAATAAATTAAATTATTTATGACATCATGATGATGAAGTGATGACCTCATTATTTAACGATTTAAATAAAATGGAAATATAATGTAAAATCTAAGACCTAAACATGTCCAAAACCTATTGTATGGGTGGATTTAGACCCCTTATCACCTTACCCTCGATACACATCAATGTGGGACCATTAAAATCCGAAACTCATTTGAAAATAATGTTACATTTTATAACTTTCCAAGAGTGCCCCTCCTCTCCTCTTATAAAAGGCCCCCACCTCTACCTCCTTACCCACACTTCAAAAGCCTTTCACTCTTCCAACCACTACCCATTTTGTCTCTCCACATCCCTCTCTTACTCCTTGAAGCCTCACATTGGGAATAAGTCTTCGCAAGGAAGCTGTTGAGCTCAAATCTAAGAGAGTTACCCGATTTTAAGGTAATGTCTTCACTTGAGTCCTTTTGTTTTATTTTGCTTCTCCAACCCCCTAAACTATTTTTATTCATTTTTTTGAAACAACTCCATTATCTTAAATATACTAGGATTTTTTTATAATAAGGATATGAGCTACACTTACACACACCTACATCTAATGGTTAAAGAACATACTGTTTCCGTGGATGGCGAATTTCCGCCTCCCGAAACGATCATTGTTCAACATTCTTTTAACACCTTCAAAGGTGGCCATTAAGATGACACTATACCTATATATGATATATAATATTTTTATGTTTTACTTAAGCTTCTGTATTTTTCATTTACGGCATACCTTTATGGTTTCCATTATTGGTAAACACGATATCTTCATTTAAGGAAGTGCGGACTACCACCCCCTCAAAGTGATGTGATTCGTTAATGCCATATGTGGGATGTATAAAGGATGGATTTAAAGTTATTATATGTTATTTTATACAGGAATTATAATATACCTTTATATCATTATTATTTTCTTTCCATTAAAGTATGAGATAGAAATGAAAGTAGCATTCATGCGTACGTACGGCTTACCGTCTCCATGAACGGTGCATTTCATTTCTTATCCCCAAATGTAATGTATTATTATGATTACATATATATAATGGATATATATGATTTATGTTACATCTAAATGATTAATATAATTCTGGAATCAAAATATACATACCTCTCATATATTTTTAATTCCATTAATATGACATAGAAATGAAAGTAGCGTTCATGCGTACGTACGGCTTACCGTCTCCATGAACGGTGCATTTCATTTATTTCCTATAAATGATTATGTGATATTGTAAATACATGTATATGATTGATATATATGATATATATGATATCCAAATTAGGAATTTCATTCTGGATATAAAGAACCTTTGCCCACACGAACAACATGTAATTGTACGAAGTCCACTTTCGAATTAAGAACAAAATATCGGAAAAAAAATCATTATTAACATAATCATTAATTAATGTTTATGACATGGTAATAAGTGATATAAAAGGAATAATGAACTTGAAAAAGGTTCCTAAGGAAGTATAAATTAACTCAAGTTTATTTTCCAGGAGATTAAAGAACGGTCGTGTCAAGTCGGACCCGAGGTAAGGGATCCTACTCCTCTCTTTCTTTTTAAGTACAGTCTTTTATGACATTCCTTTTAAGCTCATTTTTCTTGTGATTGGGATGTTCTTTTATATTACACATACTGTAATTTTTATGTTCATATGATGAGAGACCCTATTCTCTCTCATCAATCCATTTTGGAAGTTTTGTGTGGCGTCGTTAGGCTGCTGAATTTTCGTAAGTGATCTAACCTCTCTCTTTCTTTTTAAGTAATCTCCTTTATGTCACTTCTTTTAATATCCTATTTGTTATGTTGGGGGATGTTATTTTATAGTCCTATTTCTGTAAACTTTTTTGTTAATATGATGAGAGACCCTAATTGATCTCATCAATCCATTTTTGTGGCGTTGTTAGGCTGCCGAGTTTTCGTAAGAGTTTTTTCATCTCACTCTTATTCCCGTGAGATTTATGCTAAATTTGCCACAATTTCCTTTTAGTGGTGTATGTACTACCCATTACTTTACTCATTGTGTATAATACTTTAATTTATGAGTATTTACATCAATGTTGTATTGTCCTTATTTCATGGGGTGCATGTCTCGAAAGATACCCATGTCGGTAAGGGAACCTTTCACCCTCTTCTTTTTAAAAGACTTCTTTTGTTGGGTCTTTTAATTTACATATTGTTATGTTGGGATACGTTCTCATATAACCTTATTGATGTAAATTTTATGTCCAAGTTATGAGATACCCTTTTTATCTCTCATCAACTCATTTTCTGAATTTTGTAGTGACGCCGTTAGGCTGTCATATTTTTGCAAGGGAACTTCTTAACCCAAATTAGATTATTTGGGATAATCTTGTACTCCTTGAATATGTCATTCTATGAATATGTGTGAATAACCTCTGATTTTTTTACACTTAATATCCACTTATATTGGGTGTATTCATTTGTCACAGATAATTAGGTAATTGACTTATCCTTTAACCAAGGATATCGTCTTTGTAAGGGACTTCGTCTCAATCTCCTTTCATTGAGGCATATTTCGTTTTATACACAACTATCATTTATACGGTGTATAAACCCCTTTGACTTTTACTTTTATACAAAAGGAATCTTTTTCTACGAAGCGTTTTACTAAACGACAAAAAGGAATGATTCTTTTATCGTATTCAGTGACAATGACCTTTTCCGCCGCCACGAGTATTATTTGATCTTTGGCTTCCTAAACAAGCCGTAATGTTTTTAAAAAAAAATAAATACCATATAATATTTTCTGTATTTTGGTATTGAAAATTGTTTTGATAAATTATTCAATGATTTCAATATATTTAAATGATATATTGTGATTGAAATGTGGAAATGTTATCATTCCTTTATATTGGTTTTATGTGTTATAATTTTATAATGGTACTTGGACATATTACAGGTGGTTACGTGATAAACCATATGACAAGTGGTGCCGTGAATACCAGGACAGGTGGTTACGTTATAACCTCCAATGCATTGGGTATGGAAGTCGGCCGTATGGCTATTCCATTAAGTATGTGTGGAAGTCGTCCATATAACTATTCCATTAAGTATGTGTGGAAGTTGACCGTATGGTTATTCCACTGAAGTATGTTTATTTCCCAAGTTACCATTATATGTTATGTGATATTTATATGGGTTTTATGGTAATATTTTGGTTACATATGGGTAATTAATAATCTTTTATTCAGTGAAGATTTTTTACTACTTCATGAAGGTGAAGGTATTACATTGTTAAAGTATACATGGTTTACTTGTTGTTTTGAGTAACTAACAGTTTTCATTCTTTGTGTATGCCTTACTGAGCTTTTTATGCTCATACCACGTTTTTGAAATGGTTTTCACAAGACTTAACGTAGAATAGGGTCAAGTATGGGATCAATGGAAAGTCATGCTACCTAAAACATGGAACTAGACATGTTTCTTTTTAAGAGTTTTTATTTTATGGAAACTTAGTAGAAGTGTCTACTTTGTAATCTTTTGAGATGTAATAGTTATGTTCTAATTCTCTAAAACTCTAAACCTGAAAAGATCCTCAATGTAAATTATTCATTTAATTCAATATTAAGTAAGGTTTAAGGCCGGGGCCTTATAGTTGGTATCAATGGTCGGTTTAGGTAACTTTTGAGGTTGGGGTATCCTCTAAGCATAAGTGACATTACCATAATGGTTAGGATTTCAGAAAGAGTCCTAGTTTTAGATAAAGTGAATGAGTAAGTATATAATAGTGTTTATCTTCTTCATTAGTACATGATGGTTTTGTTGATATACTCACACTAACCTTTCTGTTTTTAGTGAATGGATGGATCTAGTAGGAACCAAAGAGACAACATGTTGGAAGGAAACTGTGGTGGTTCTCTGTTTAAGATACTAGATAAAATGGAGGATTCAATGTGGAAACTCGTGTTTTTTCTAAACCAACTATCAAGGAGTCATGATCAACCACTTGAACCTTGGTATGTTCTGTAATGCATCATGTACTAGATGACCAATCGATGTGGAAGTTCAGGTAATAATTATAAAGGTAACCATTAGAGTTTATATGATCCTTACTTTTGAGGTAATTATGAGTTATTATATGATATGATGGAAAATGAAAGGCATGAGATAAACTTGAGGTTAAAATATGTTATGATCATTTTTGAAGATTTTATCTAGTTTTGGGGAATGTTTTAAAATTATATAGTTTTGGAAAAAGGACAACATGCAGACCGTGTGACAACCCGTCGCATCGGACAAAGCTGTGGGAATCGAACCCACAACCAAAGTGCAACTGGTATTTATCACCTACCACTGGACTACGTGAAGTCCCTGGTTAGTTTGACTGATTCTTTTTAGATAGATGATTTTATGAATTAAGAGTAAGTTGATTTTGGGTTATCTATGGATATTTATTAACCTATCATGGAGGATATGTGATTAGGTTAATTACATTTCAATACGAGACATTAAGAGCAACTGATGTTGTTTGGAGATAAATGTTACGATTTAACTTGGAAGACTATGTGACTAAATCCTTCAAATATTTGGTTTTCAATATTAGTTTGGTTTACTTTGAAGAATTTTATGGACAAATTTTTTGTCGAATGGTCCTCGTTGAACTTTCTCTTCTGCTGGACAAATTTTGGAGAATAAGAATATATTTTCTTTTGATAAAAGGTTATCTTTTTTTGGATTATCTGATCATGTACTAACCTTTTTGGTTTTTGTTTTGGTTAAAGTCTAAATACATGGGAAGTATATAGTTCTCTTTTGTGGATTAAGTGATTCTCTAGAAGTTGATTATAGTACTCTTAATGTGAAAAAGTCTTCCAACATACTTGTCTTTGTGTAAGGAATCAAATAAAAGTTGAAAGTCAACATGATAAGTGATTATGTTTCCTTATGAATAAATTCGTCAATAAAAAGTAACATAAAACCAAAATGTTGTCTATTAACTATTACTACTGGGGAATCGAATATCGTTTAACCCATCACAAGTTTGTGATTTTCTTGTGGTTAACTTTCTCCTAAACGTGTTCTCTATCACTCTCCATCAGAACATGAACCTTTGATTTTTTCCTCCATGTCCATATTTTCATACTTGGAATCCTAGTATGGGTTAACTCGGGTGACCTTTTTACTTATCTTCCTTTATTTTAAAGTGATTTTTTTACCTATTCTTGTTCCGATGTGGGACTTTCAAGGATGTTTCCAAGCCGAATTTTAAAATTGCGAGGATGCAATTCCCAAAAGGGGGGAAGTATGTAACACCCCAGGTAAATAAAGAATGTGACATCTTTATATATATCCATATTTGTGAATAAAATATTAATATTACTTTAAAGGGTATGCTATGCTCGATGGAGTACCCAATACGCAACAACGAGTTTCTTGGGAATCTTACGTTGCACTCTAATAATAAAATAATATTATTTTAAATGGTAGTTAACGCCTAGCCATTGTAATGGCGGGAATGAACAGAACTAACTAAAAAATGATTATACATGTTTTTCAAATATTTTTACTCCTTACAATAAATGTTATAGGATTAAAAATGCAAATGAATCCAGTTTTTAAGCGTAAACATTCTATTATTCTTTAAAAGGTCGATTAACCGCCTTTTGATGGCGAACCCCTTTTAAATCCACTTTTTGAAAATTTTATAAGCTCTATTTTCCAAACTAAACATATTATTTATGATTGGTACATTGAAATTTTCCTTGGTTTAATTTTTGGTATTTTTCTGACAATGTTCATTTTTCAATGAAAAGTGAAAAATACTGCATTTTACATCAAAACTGATTTTTCATATAATTTAATTATATAGTTATATTATCTTTTTAATTTTTTTTAATGTGTAATTAGAATATATTTTTACCATGTAATTAAATTATGGTCATTGGGATTAATTTCACTTTGGAATTAGAAATAAACAAGTGCCAAACCTTTTATAAATATTGTTTCTAAAAAACCCGCTATTTGTTTTGACAACGGGAAGTTTTTTTTAAAATTAATTATTTCAATTTATGTTTTTGGAGTTTGGTAAAATAAATTAAATATTTGGAATCATAAGGCCCAAATTATGTAATTAAGACTCTCTTTTTTTGGACATTATGAATAGTAACGACGGTAATTATCTTTATTTATCTTTATTAATGAGTAATCGGGTTGTTAAAGATAATAAGATAATATCATAATAATAGAAAATAACCAAAAAATGTGTCCAAAGGCTACTGGTTGTCTCATGGCCGACCAAGTGATGCCTTGTACCGATATGGGGGGCCCATGGAATCACTTTTGTGAGAAAGTGACTTTTTATCTATTTATTTTTAAAGAATGTTAAATGTAACAAAGAATGTATCTCCTATGTAAAATATTTTTTATTTTGTCTACATAAATGATCAATTAGAATATAAATATTTATTGGAAGGATAAAAAGATTTCCTACCTCATAGTATATTTTTTACAATTTTTAGACATTAAATAAATTAAATTATTTATGACATCATGATGATGCAGTGATGACCTCATTATTTAATGAATTAAATGAAATAGAAAGATAATGTAAAATCTAAGACCTACACATGTCCAAAACCTATTTTATGGGTGGATTTAGAACCCTTATCACCTTATCCTCGAAACACATCAATTTGGGACCATTAAAATCTGAAACTCATTTGAAAATAAAGTTACATTTTATAACTTTTCAAGAGTGCCCCTCCTCTCCTCTTATAAAAGGTCCCCACCTCTACCCCCTTACCCACACTTCAAAAGCCTTTGTCTCAGACAAACCGTGCCCATTTTTTCTTTCCACATCTCTCTATTACTCCATGAATCCTCGCTTTGGGCAGAAGTCTCCCCAAGGAATTCTTTGAGCTCAAATCTAAGAGAGTTACCCGATTTTAAGGTAATGTCTTCACTTGAGTCCTTTTGTTTTATTTTGCTTCTCCAACCCCCTAAACTCTTTTTATTAATATATTTTTTAACAACTCCAGTATCTTCAATATACTAGGATGTTTTTATAAGAAGGATACGAGCTACACTTACACACACCTACAGATAATGGTTAAAGAACAAGCTATTTCCGTGGATGGCGAATTTATGCCTCCCGAAACGATGATTGTTCAACATTCCTTTAACACCTTCATAGGTGGCCATTAAGATGACACTATAATTATATATGATATATAATATTTTTATGTTTTACTTAAGATTCTGTATTTTTCATTTACGGCATACCTTTATGGTTTCAATTATGGGTAAACGTGATATCTTCATTTAAGGAAGTGCGAACTACCGCCCCCTCAAAGTGATGTGATTCGTTAATGCAATATTTGGGACGTATAAAGGATGGATTTAAAGTTATTATATATGATGCTATACTAGAATTATAATATACCCTTATATCATTATTATTTTCTTTCCATTAAAGTATTAGATAGAAATGAAAGTAGCGTTCATGCGTACGTATGGCCTAACGTCTCCATGAACGGTGCATTTCATTTCTTATCCCCAAATGTAATGTATTATTATGATTACATATATATAATAGAAATATATGATTTATGTTACATCTAAATGATTAATATAATTCTGGAATTAAAATATACATACCACTCATATAGTTTTAATTCCATTAATATGACATAGAAATGAAAGTAGCGTTCATGCGTACGTACGGCTTACTGTCTCCATGAACGGTGCATTTCATTTATTTCCTCTAAATGATTATGTGATATTATAAATACATGTATATTATGGATATATATGATATATATGATATCCAAATCAGGAATTTCATTCGGGATATAAAGAAACTTTGACCACACAAACAACATGTAATTTTACGAAGTCCACTTTCGACTTAAGAACCAAATATCGACAAAACAAAAATTATTTACATAATGATTACATAATGTTTATGACATGGTAATAAGTGATATAAAAGAAATAATTAACTTGAAAAAGGTTCTTAAGGAATTAGAAATTAACAGAAGTTTATTATTCTAGGAGATTAAAGAACGATCGAGTCAAGTCGGACCCGAGGTAAGGGATCTTACTTCTCTCTTTCTTTTTAAGTACACTCTTTTATGCCATTCCATTTAAGTTCATTTTTCGTGTGATTGGGATGTTATTTTATATTACTCTTACTGTAATTTTTATGTTCATATGATGAGAGACCATATTCTCTCTCATCAATCCATTTTGTAAGTTTTGAGTGGCGTTGTTAGGCTGCTGAATTTTCGTAAGAGATCTAACCTCTCTCTTTCTTTTTAACTACTCTCCTTTATGTCACTTCTTTTAAGCTCCTATTTGTTATGTTGGGGGATGTTATATTACATTTATCTTTCTGTAAACTTTATGTTAATATGATGAGAGACCCTATTTGATCTCATCAATTCATTTTTGTGGCGTCGTTAGGCTGCCGAGTTTTCATAAGGGATTTTTCATCTCACTCTTATTCCCGTGAGATTTATGCTACATTTTCCACAATTTCCTTTGAGTGGTGTATGGACTTCCCATTAAATTAATCATTGTGTAGAATACTTTCATTTATGAGTATTTACATCAATGTTGTATTGTCCTTCTTTCATGGGGTGCATGTCTCGAAAGATACCCATGTCAGTAAGGGAACCTTTCACTCTTCTCTTTTTAAAAGACTTCTTTTGTTGGTTCTTTTAATTTACATATTTTTATGTTGGGATACGTTCTCTTATAACCTTATTGATGTAAATTTTATGTCCAAGTGATGAGATACCCTTTTTATCTCTCATCAACTCATTTTCTGAATTTTGTAGTGACGTTGTTAGGCTGTCATATTTTTGCAAGGGAACTTCTTAACCCAAATTTGATTCTTTGGGATAATCGTGTACTCCTTGAATATTTCATTCTATGAATATGTGTGAATAACCTCTGATTGTTTTACACTTAATATCAACTTATATTGGGAGTAATTTTTTTTCACACATAATTATGTAATTGACTTGTCCTTAAACCAAGGATACCGTCTTTGTAAGGGACTTCGTCTCAATCTCCTTTCATTGAGGAATATTTAGTTTTATACACAACTATCTTTTATACTGTGTATAAACCCCTTTGACTTTTACTTTAATATAAAAGGAATCTTTTTATATGAAGTATTATACTAAACTAAAAAAAGGAATGTTTCTTTTAACGTACGCGGTGACAACGACCTTTTCCTCCACCGCGAGTATTATTTGATCTTTGGCTTCCTCAACAAGCAGTAATGTTTTTAAAATAAAATAAATACCATATACTCTTTTATGTATTTTTGTTTTGAAAATGGTTTTGATAAATGATTATATTATGTCAATATATTTAAATGATATATTGTGATTGAAATGAGGAAATGTTATCTTTCCTTTATATTGGTTTTATGTGTCATAATTTTATAATTGTACTTGGAAATATTACGGGTGGTTACGTGATAAACCATATGACGGGTGGTGCCGTGAATACCAGGAAGGGTGGTTACGATATAACCTCCAATGCATTGGGTATGGAAGTCGGTCGTATGGCTATTCCATTAAGTATGTGTGGAAGTCGGGCGTATGGCTATTCCATTATGTATGTGTGTAAGTCGACTGCATGGTTATTCCACTTAAGTATGTTTATGTCCCAAGTTACCATTATATGTTATGTGATCTTTATATGGGTTTTATGGTAATATTTTGGTTACAAAAGGGTATGTAATGAACTTTTATTCAGTGAAGAGTTTTTACTACTTCATGAAGGTGAAAATATTACATTAATAAAGTATACATGGTTTAATTTTTTTTTGAATAACAACAAGTTTTCATTCTTTGTGTATCCATTACTGAGCGTTTTATGCTCATCCCAATTTTTTGAAATGATTTTCATAGGACTTAACGTGGAATAGGGTCAAGGATGGGATCAAGGGAAAGTCATGCTACCTAAAACATGGAACTAGACATGTTTCTTTTTAAGAGTTTTTATTTGATGGAAACTTAGTAGAAGTGTCTACTTTGTAATCTTTTGAGATGTAGTAGTTATGTCATAATTCTTTAAAACTCTAAACCTAAAAAGATCATCAATGTGAATTATTCATTTAATTCAATATTAAGTATGGTTTAAGGTCGGGGCCTTATAGTTCCTCCTCCCTAATCACTAAATATATCATGATAACACATGAATTTTATATTTACCATCTCTATATAACCTTTGATACAAAGAACTACAATCATCAACAAAATCATTGGACAGAGCCCCAATTGGATGATGCTTTCCTTCATCCTTGCACATGATGCAACTTCTGGTGAAATGAACACTAAATTCATGAGTTTATCTGCATAGTCTTTATTATAGAGTCTCTCATACTTCAGAACAAAAATGCATATTGTTCACTAGATTCTGAAAGTGTGAGGATAGAATTTTTTGTTAAAGAATTCTTCAAAATCCTAACAACTCAATCCTTGATCAAATATAGGTTGCAATGATAAATCCCACCAGTAGCATGCATGATATTCCAATATATACATTACCAGTTTTACCTTTATGTTTGTTGTTGTTCTGATGAATTTGGAGATTCGATTCATCATGTTCAGCCAACCCTTCTACCTCTCTGGTTCAGAATCTCCCTATATGATTGGTGGATTCTTCTTCAGATACATGAAGGAGTGGTACACATGTTATGTCTCAACACTTAGGTTCCCCATGTCCTTAGATTTTAATTCATAGACTATACATTTTACTATCTCTTGGATCACCTATGGATAAGATGAAACCACATTTTCCATAGCATCACCAAGCTGGTGTTTGTACCACCTAATAGGTTCCATTTTTAATCTAACATCACATTTTATAAGTATTTCTCATCTAGAAATTTATTTTCATGGAAATTAAAATTTTATAACATTAATATCTAATGACTAATCACAAAATATAACTATTTGTCCAAAAAAACCCACTCTTTATTTTGAAAATCCAAAGGATTATAAAATACTTCAACTATTTTTTTCAATGTCTTTCATTTAAATATAATTTTATTTTTTTCACTAAACTAAAATGGAACCCTGGATCATATGTCACTAGTGAACATGAAATATGTAATCTTACTGTGTATTTAACCATCTACAATGCATGTGATTCTGGTATCATTGGCTACATATATGATAATGAGACTCCATTATTAATTTAATGTTCCCAAATCTATTACGTACTCATGTCCTTGGTAACATGAATTTAAGCATAATGATAATATATATGTCTTTTATGCACTATATTTTAAGCCTAAAAATTCTACTCTTTTATAGTAATAACACCCAAGGAATATAGTATAAGGATTTCAAAGCTATGACCAAGAAATCTCAAGACTACATATTTCCCAGAGATTGGACCAAGAAGATACCATTTGTAATGTCCCACTCATTCTTATTTTCATGAGAACACAGAAATTCATTAATGGGCCTCAAGTGACATCCCAAAGATTCCAAAGGTGGGAAATACATGGCTAGGTGTTTCAAATTACAGTGGAGGATGATTTACCCTTTTGAAGATAAATTGTAATCCAACCATCCACAATCCAAAGAATTTATATGATGCGTGAGCAAAATAATGAGAATTCATAAAACCATTTATACCAATGTGATCAAAAAAAGTTTAAAATTAATGAATAACTATACATACACCTAATATAATAAGATAAATCAACAAGAAACCAAAATATCCAAAATACTCCATGCTCCACCATCTCTGTGCTCCACCACTACCAGACAACTCAACGACTCATGAAGTTGTTCTAAAAACCTTATTCACCCTACCGTTACCCACATCCCATAAGATGAAATATTTGAAAGAACCAAAGTGCCAATATAGGGAAGAGTGTTAAACATAAGAGGATTTTACCAATGACTTACTTACTCATTCCACTAGGATAGAATAGTTATCCACATTTATATAAAACACTGTATATAAAACAATTTTTGAGAAAAATTTATAACTAAATCTAAAAACATCTCAAAACAGTTTATGTAAATATAAAATAAAACAATGTGAACCAATTTTCCACAAAGTTATACTCTAGATATACATTAAAATAATTCCGTAAAACATATTCTGAATGTAATATTGTCAATCAAATAAAATCCACACAACAACTTCTAACAGAAATGCATGAATCGTTATGAAAGTTCTATACCCATGAACGGTTTGTCATCGATATTCCAAATCATCACTAGGTATTTATTCCCCCTGGTCCATTTATCCTTGGTAACTAGGTTCACAATCATATTTCACATATTCAAAATAATTAAATATGATACTCCAACCATGTTTTCCAAAAACCAAAACAAAGATCAATAAATTTCACTAGTTTTAATAAAAATTACAGTTTATTTAAAATGATCAAACCATCCAATTCAAAACATAAATCATTTGAAAAATACATATATGGACTATGAAAATTATAAATAAATAATTCTTACCGTACTCAAGAAGGCCCATAATTTTAAAAACCTGAATCATAATAAAAAAACTAGGTTATTTCACAAAACCCCCATTTTTCCAATATTTCAACCACACTAGATAAAAGAAGGATTAAAAAATTTAAATTAGAAAGAACACAATTTGATTTGAATAAAAAATTACATTGAACAATTCCAATCAATTCAAGCAATGTGTCATATATCTTCCCTTACCAGGAAGCCACTAAACCAGTGCTCTGAGCCGGGTTGTTACATGACCATAAGCGCGCCTCCCTGTACGCCAAAGGCTTCTGACTAGAAGTGACGGTCTATGGGGTCAACTGGGGAGACTATACTCCCTTTTTATCAGAGTAAGCCACAATAGAAATAAACCAATAGCAGAAACAATAACCAACAAACATGGAACATGTATATCAACCATTTCCAACAATAAATATGTCATGTCAAACTACAAGTGCATGAGTGAAAAAAACCCAAAATAAGGACAACGACCACAACCCCCAAAATATTCTCAACTCTAAGTCCGAATCCTCCATCATGATCTACCCATGTCCACTCAAATATCTAGAAAGGACCCTTTCCCTTCTCATTAACTACAAACATGAACTCTGCTCGGGTACCCAACGACAGCCCGAGTAGGGTGTGAGTACAACTCAGTAGGCCACTAGAAATAGTGTGTAAAAAATATCCAGTATAAATAGGTAGTTCATGCAAAAAAATGAATGATAATTTCCAATAATTACTTTAAGATGCCATTATCTAATTTGGTTCTAAATCCATTTCCAATTCCATTACCATTCATTTCACATCAATTATCATCACTTTTCATTTCATCTCATTTACATGGGTTAATCACATACACTATGTTACAGGGGTCTAAGGACAACAATCACATGAAAGAGGGTGAACACAACGTTATCCTATCTCACTAGGACTAACCCCGTCCTAGCAACAATATCCTCACCTCAAAGAGTCAGTCCGGGTGGATACAACTGTTTCGAGAATAGTCCCTCAGTCCCATTTCCTAACCCGTGGATTTATGGTGGAGTTTGGAACAACAGTCATAGCTCAACCCGTGGGCATAGATCCTAAAGTCATATCCCCACTCTATGAAGCCATGTGCACATGCTTATATATATAAATAACCACCAACCATCCAAACCATTTCCCTTCAGAAAATACTATTCTCAACACCCCAATGGGAATCCACATCATGACTTAACCCATTAACACATTACCGTTTCACATCATTTAACCATTACCCTGATTCCCATGTGTTATTCCAAACTCACTAAGCATTTAGAACTAGACCCATAACCTATCCATTATGGTCTTTAATAAGTTTAAAAATTAAACTATTTAACCCATTCATCATTTCCCCGATTCATCCATTCATGTGAACATGTTTATCAAGGGCCCTAAAATTCACTACAACAAGGTCACTTGTTTAATAACAATCCCTAAACCCATGAAAAGTCAGCACATCCCATGGATGGCCCTAAATTAGTTCAAGTCCATACCAACACATCCCAAGGGGATCTTGAGGGTTCCCATTAGCCATTTAAACATCATTATTACCAAAAATGACAATGTTATTCAAAACATACCCAAAGGGAACAAAGAACACAACCAAACATGAACAAATACCCAAATAACCATGGGATATAAATTGTAGACCACCTACCTTGAAACCGCAGTTGAACGCAGTCTCAATTGAGTCCCTAGACCACAATCTGAAAAACCTTTAGAGCTTCAAATAAAAACTCACCCAAAATATAGGATTTTCGAGCTTCAGAACAAGAGGGAGAGAAGATACAAACACTATAACATAAGTATAAGAAAGGATGGGATTAGCCTTAACCGGACCTTCGATCCGCAACCAATGGCACTAAAAATTCCCAAGATAAAAGTGATATAGACCTCTTGGAGCTTTTGGGAAATTTGGTTCCTTCCAAGGGAGAAGAAAGAGGAAATGAGAGGAAATCCCGAGTTAGGGTTTAAAAGCCTGGATTGGAAAACTTGTAATTCTTCCCAACATTAAGTGTCTACATGGTTTAGCCACATGTTTTGAAAATACGTGCACAAACTTTGTTCATGCTATTGCTCATAGGAGAAGGGTTGCACAATGTACCTAGACAGGCTGCACGGTTTTCCTTGGCCATGCGCAGGTCGTGCGCCCTAGCTTATCTAGCCCAGTTTTCCCTTCTTTCATGCCCCAAACCCCCAAAACACTCCCAAGGCCTCTCATAAGTTCAGAAAATATCCCATGAATCCTGAAACAAGGGATTCAACCAAAACATAATGAAAACATACCTTCCCAAAAACTGGTATCTTACAACCTCCCCGATTTATAACGGATCATCCTCATGGTGAGCACCTAAGCCTCATTGAACCACTGAAGAGAAGAGTTCGAGCCACTAAACCCGCATATTTGACTCCCACTCCCAAGTTTCTCCCTGAACTTTCCCATGCTACCACAGTACTCGCACTAATGGAACAACCTTCCCTCTAAATACCTTTTCACTACGATCCACCACATGAGCTTGATGCTCTTCGAAGGACGCATCAGCCTCAAACTCCGCATCCTCCACGTCAACCACATGTGATGGGTCAGGGTTATATAGTCGAAGCTGCGAAACATGAAACACATCATGAATCCCACCATACCATTGTGGAAGATCCAATCAATAATCCACTTGTCTGATCCTCTCCACAATCTCAAAAGGTCCCACATACCTGGGTGCCAACATACCCTACTTGCTAATCCGACGATGACCCATCCTTGGAGACACCCAATGGAACACATTATCACCCATCACAAACTCAAGAGGTCTACGCATCCGATCTTCCTATGAATTCTTCCTACTTTGAGCTTTCACCATCCACATTCTGATCAACGTAACTCTCTCTAAAGTCTCATGCACTAGACTTGGTCCCAAAAACTCAGATTCACCGGCCTCTATCCAACACAACGGAGATCTACATAGTCTCCCATAGAGTGCCTTAAATGGTTCCACCTAAATCGTAGCCCGAAAACTGTTGTTGTAGGAGAACTAAACCAATGGTAGGTGCCTCTCCCAAGAACCACCAAGGTCCAAGACACAAGATCTTAACATTTCTTCAAACACTTTGATCATACGCTCAGACAACCCGTCCGTCTGCGGGTGGAAATCCATACTCAAAAACAAATCCGTACCAAGTGCCTTCTGTAAGACATTCCAGAGACGCGATGTAAAATGCGGATCTCAGTCTGAAACTATGGCCTGTGGCACCCCATGTAGCCGAACTATTTCTTGAACATACAACTCACTCAACAGGTCGACTGTAAAAGTCTCCTGAATCAGTAAGAAGTGAGCCACTTTCGTCAACCGAACCATAACCACCTAGATTGCATCATTCTTATGCAGCATCCTCGGAAGACCCACAACAAAATCCATCATTACATCATCCCACTTCCACTCCGGAATGGTGAATGGATGCAAAAAACCTCCTAGACGTTGATGCTCAGCCTTCGCCTGCTAACAGGTAAGGTACCACACCACAATGCCCGCAACTTCCTTCTTCATTCTAGGCCACCAAAACTGCCTTTGGAGATCAATGTACATCTTGGTCAAACAAGGATGCACTGACCACTTTGATGCATGGAACTCTCTCATCAACTCTTCCTGCATGCACTTTGGCACAACCACACGATCACGAACACGAACAACACCGTCCACGCCTACGTCCCTCCCAGAAGCTAGCTCCCCACCTTTTTGCTTTTCCTTCATGATCAAACACTCAGGATCATCATGATGACCCTCCTTAACTCGACTCAAAATCATTGACTCCACAGTTAAGGAATCAATAATTACCTAACCATTCTCCTCATACACCTCCAGGTGCATCTCTGCTAACAAAGCCATCACCTTTTACTCGGTGCTGGACTCCTGAACCACCTGATTATGAACCTTCCTCCTCATGGAATTAGAAACACTGTTTCCTTTTCCCGGCATGTACACCTACTCAAAGTCAAAAGATTGGATATATACAACCTATATTTGCTACTGAAGATTCAGATCCTACTGTGAGAAGATGTACTTTAGGCTCTTATGGTCAGTAAACACGGTAAACTATTCTCCCAATAGATAGTTCCTCCATCACTTCAAGACGTACATCACTACAGCCAACTCAAGGTCACGAGTGGGATAGTTCTGCTCATGGGGTCTCGACTGCCTTGACCCATAAGCCACAACCTGCTCATCCTACATCAACACATCCCCAAGTCCGACACTTGACGCATCACAAAACAAGACATACATCTTACCCGACTCAGGTAAGATCAAGATAGGTGCGGTCGTCAACCGCATCTTAAACACTTGGAAATCATTCTCACAAGCCACAGACCATTAGAACCTGATTACTTTAGTGGTCAAGACCGATAATGGTGCTACCAAGTGAGAGAAATCCTGAATTAACATTCAATAATACCGGGCCAAACCCAGAAAACTCCAAACATCAAAAACACTCTTGGGTTGTTCCCAAGATACAACTTCCTGTGCTTTCTCTGGATCTACTGACACACCTGACTCCAAGATGATGTGACTCATAAAGTGAACCTCACATATCTAGAATTGACACTTAGATATCATGGAATATAGCTGATGCTTTCTTAGTGTACCCAAGACGATGTCAAGATGTTGGGCATGATCATCGTGAGTCTTCGAGTACACTAATATATCATCAAAAAAGACAATCAAAAAAATGATCTAGATAAGGATAAAAGATCTGGTTCATCAAATCCATTAACACCGCTCATGAACTGGTCAAGCCGAAAGGCATTACAACAAACTCAAACAACCCGTACCCACTCTTGAAAGCTGTCAGCGTTACGTCATAAGGCCTCACCCTCATCTGGTGATAAAATGACCCTGGATAAATCTTAGAAAACATGGATGAACCCATCAACTAATCAAACAGGTCATCAATTCTAGGAAGAGGATAGACATTTTCCACTTTCATTTGGTTTAACTTTTGATAGTCAACACACAACCTCAACAACCCATCGACCTTATTTGAAAAAAGCACAAGAGATCCCCCAGGAGATGTACTAGGACAGATAAAACCCTTACACTCCTACTGCTCAATATGATCCTTTAGTTCTTGGTGTTCGGCTGGTGCCATTCGGTATGGTGGATTATAAACTGGCTCCGCCCCCAGTAGTAACTCGATCTTGAACTCGACATCCCTCATGGGTCGTAACCCTGACAAATCCTCAGGAAACACATCCTGAAACCGATCCACCACATGAGTGAAATTATATTTCTCACCACCCTCATCATCATCAAGAATGAGACATGACACTTGATTTCTGTGTCCACTCATTTGTTGACAAAATGGCCCTGCACGCCCTTCTCGAATATCCCATTCACCATAGGGGACATAAGAGTCACCCTCAACTGACCTGAACAATACTCGGCGACGATAAAAATCTATTTGATCCCGATAAAACACCAACCAATCTAATCCCAATATTAGGTCAAACCATGACATTTAGAGAAAGAAAAAGTCCCACACAAAACGATACCCACCATCTTCCAAGGAACATCCCTTGCACTGCTTGATATCCTCAACCTACACCTCCAATGGAGTGTCAATTGGCATAACTCCACACACCCCCTCCACAGGTAAACCCAGCTCTACCACAAGTTGGGAAGAAACAAAAGTGTGTGTACAACCTGTGTAAAACAACAAACTTGAAAAGGTAGAAGCTAAAAGGATCGTACCTCGAACAGTTGATGGTCCATCCTCACCATCACCAGGCACAAGCGAAACATCATGAAGGTGACCAGCCCCTGTACCCTGGGCTCCAACCGGAGTACCCTATGATACACTGCCTTTCTCGCATAAGCTTTATTGCCCTGGAGTCCCACGTCTGTGGCCCCTACCAGTATGGCCTGTGGAGCTCCAACTGCCAGCCTAATACGGGGAAACTGATCCCCTTTCCGTATCTGGTACCTGCCATCCACCAACATACTCGCCCACCTACTGAGGTTTCCTACAGAACTTATGCACATGTACCATCCTTCTGCATGAACTGCACTCAACTGGAGGAAAAGGACACTGACCACACATATTCCCCATCCTACCGCACTGATAGTAGAACACCTGATTTCCACTCTGGGAGGCTGACCCTCTCTACCAGCCACCTTTCACACTTCCTACATTATGTGGGATCTCATGGAATCGCTTCCGACCCTCAGCAGTTGCACTATGCATCTACCCCACTGGAACCAAAAGACCACTACCCGATGCTCCCTTTAGGTTACCCTCCAAGATCAATGCCTGATATACTACCTTTGCGAACCTTTTCAAGTAGAAGACGTTTACTTGAGACCTGATCTCATGTCTCAGCCCATTCTCGAAATGTTTTTCTACCGCTGCCTCATCCCCTGCTAAAACTAGGAAAAAGTGTCGCAAATCATTTAAGTGACTAGAATAGTCCATCACCGATAGAGATCCCTGAGTCAGGCTTATAAACACTGCAGCCAGCTCCTACCTCAATGTCTCTGGATAAAAATGCTCCATAATCTTTTCCTGACAAACCTTCCATGACATTCACTCAGCCTGATCGATTTGAGCCTAAATGTCTCAACAACGCCTAGCCTAGACCCATAACATATAAGTGGAAAATATCTCTCACTTTTTGACATGGTTCTCTAGATGGTCCAGTATCTTCTAGACAGACTCTAACCAGAACTCCACTACCTCTGGCCCACCCTCCTTGGTGAATGTCAGAGGGTGCTGCAGCTGGAACTCCCAGGTCAACTCAAACATAATGGGTGAAACCCTCCCTGTGTCATGATTTATCATCTGCATAATTCGATCCACATTCTCCCGGAATTGGTCTTCACTGCCTTCATTCAGCACCACATTTTCATGCTCCTCTACCGGAGGAGTGTTCTCTGCAAAATCATCTCTTTTCCCAACTGGTAACCGATGTCGTGGTGGCATTTCTCCATAATGTCAAGCACAAGATTTAGATTGTGTACTTTCATGACTCCTTCACAAGGCTCTTTACTGGCCACAACAACCAACTTTTCATACACTATCCCAACAACATATTCAAATTTGTTTCAAAACATATTATTCTATTAAACATCATTTACAGTTCATTCATCCTTACCCACTTGTGTTATTTCATTCATCTCATCATTTCTGGATTTCATGAAATGCATGATGCACCCTACCTTCTTACCTCACACACCCACCCTGTGTGTGTACTTAACAGAATGCATGTCACCTATCTCCCTAGGTTCCTAGAATGATGTATGAATGTAAATCATCATGCTGTTAAGGGAAAGAGACAAATATCATAAAACAGTCACATCAAACCACATGTGCATCACCGAACGGTGAAATGTCCTCATCTGTCACAACACACAACCAAGAACAAAAATTCTCACCCAGGGTGACTTGGGATTCCCTTGTACCTGGGTTAGCTACTCCCAAGCATGATCTCATTATCAATTCTAGACACATCGTAACCCTTGTTTACCAATCACAAATAACATGACCTCATAGAAGGAGAAGAAAGACCTCCTCTGATACAACTTTGTAACGACCCGACTCGGAGGCCACTAAACTGGTGCTCCGATCATGGTTGTTACATGAAATTAAGCATGCCTCGCCATATGCCTAAGGCTGCTGACTTGCAGCAGGGGTCTATGGGGTAATGTTGGGCGACTACACCCCTTTTCATCAAAGTAAGCCACACCAGAAATAAACCAAATAGAAGAAACAATAACCAATAAACAAGGAAAATTTATATCAACCATTTCCCACAATAAATATGTCATGTCATACTACAACTGTATGAGTGAACAAAAACCCAAAATAAGGACAACAACCACAATCCCCAAAATAGTCCCAACTCCATGTCCGGATTCACCACCAAGTGTTACACATGTCCACTCAAAAATCTATCAAGGACCCTTGACCTTATCCTGATCTGCAAACATGAAGTATACTCGGGTACCCAACAACATCCTGAGCAAGGTGTGAGTACAACTCAGCAGGCCACCACCAACGGTGTTTACAAAATATCCAGTATAGTCATGTAGTGGATGAAAAAGGAAAATTAATGATAATTTTTAAGTAATTAATATAATATCCCATTAACTAGTTCGAATCAAAAGCCATTGCCACTTCTATTACCATTCATTTCACACCAATTATCATCACTTACCATTTCATCACATTTCCATGGTTTAATCATATAAACTTTGTTGCATGGGTCTAAGGCTAACAATCTCATTCAAGAGGGTGAACACATCGTTATCCTATCTCAATATTACTAACCCCCTCATAGAAACCATATCCTCATCTCTAAGCCTCAGTCTAGGTGGATGCAACCGTTAGGAGAATAGACCCTCAGTCCCCTTCCTTAACCCGTTAATTTTTGGTGGAGTTTGGAACCTCAGTATTTTATCAACCCATGGGCATAGATCCTCAAGTCATACCCCACTCTATGAAGCCATGTGCTAATACTAATATATATAAGTAACCATCAACCATCCTACCCATTTCCCTTCAGAAAACACTATTCACAACACCCCACATGGGAATCCACATCATGCCTTAACCCATTAACAAATTACCATTTCACATCATTTAACAATTCACCCAATTCCCTTGTGTTATGCCAAACTCACTAAGAATTTAGAAATATACCCATAACCTATCCATTAGGATCATTAATCATTTTACACATTGTTGCTCCGATGCTTTTTCCGGGGCGCGTACATCAGTCTGTGGGGAGGACGTGCTGCTTGTTACCCCACATTCCCGCTTTCCAAAGGCGGGAAGCATCCATTCCTTGTTCAGGGATATCTTCTCGTTGATCAAAACTGGGATGATGGGATGTCGGTTCTTCCTTCCGTGGATTCCTCCTCGGAGCTCATCACCTAGTCTGGGTCTCCCTTATAGATTTAAGACGGTTTCGTGAAGCTTATTCCCGATGCCATATCTACATGGACGCCAGTTAATTATGCTGCTTCCGTCAAGATGATCCAAGGGGACTTGTTGGGGCAGAAACCTTCGGTGAGGAGAATGGTCACGTTGGGGCGTCGTCGGCATGTCTTCCTTTGGTCCCTCATCACAGGGCTTCTCGAGGGCACGGAAGCCCGAGGCATCCCATGTCGAACGTGGGGAATGTGTACCATCTGAGGTTTTCCTCAGCTTCCCATGTTTAACACAGGGTATGTCGTGAGTTTAACATCTTGCGGAGACGGATCTGGTTGAAGGACCCCTAGGGGGAACACCAATGTCGGGGCCACCACGTGGGCAGCTTCCCGGATGTCATGGAGTGGAATGGAAAGGCATGATCTCACCAGGATGTGGCGGCCTGGGTAAGGATCAGGATTGATGGTGGAGTGAGACGTGGGGCTTACGTTCTGAGATAGCCCAAGAGGGGGAATACAGTTTAACGTCATGCGGTACGAGATACAGTTTAACGTCATGAGGGACGGAATACAGTTTAACGTCATGCGGGACGAGTGGTTTGGGGATTAAGCTCTGAGGCATCCCAAGGTGGTTAGGGAACCGACATGGAGAGGTCTGGACGACCGGGTGGTGGGATTCAACCTCAGGGAGGCTTCATACGTACCGTGCGTTAGCACGGATTAAAGTCCACGTAGTTCGCTGGGATGGGGCTTACGCTCTGGGGCGGCCCATGGGAGAATGTCATGGTCGATGCGCGCTCTAAGCCCACGTGAGTCGTGCTAGGTGTGGGAAACAAGAGGCAGCATGGACCAGACGATCACATCGTGAAGTGTGCGTCCATGAGAAGCGGAATGGGGCTTACGCGTTGAGCGGCCCAAAGAGGAAATAGGGGCTTACGTGTGTTTAGTGGTCCTTGGTGTCAGGGCTTACTCCAAGGTGGAGGCCCGTGGTGCGACAAATTGCAGTGGGAAAAGGACTCCACTGGCCTTGGCAGGGGGGAAGTACAGAGATGCAGAGGTGCAGTCATTTATTGAGAGGCTAGGGGCTTATTCTCTGAGGTGGCCTTCCCCCGCGGACAAACGCCACTACGACAAGGAGGATCTCATTCCATGTGAGGAAGAGTCCATTCCCGTGGAGACGAGTGGGTGTAATGAATGTCTGAGCTAGGGGGACCCTGCGTGCGAAGCGCAGGGTTAGACCACAGTTTAACGTCATGTGTTAAAGACGAGGTGCTTAGCAGTTTAACGTCCTGTAGCTTGGATGACGTGGGTTTGCTCCGCACCCCTAGGGCTTACATTCCTAAGGCCCTATACCCCTTGTGGGAGGGAAGGCATTGGAAGGGCCATAGTGAAGGGGGGCCGCAGGGCAAACCATCGGGGGGTCCACGTTAGCGTGGCTATGCGAAGAAACAATAGCCGTTAGCATGCCTATGTGGAGAAGCATATGGAAAAGCAACGCAATGGGAAACACTGCCCAAGGGATCTTGAGGTTACTTCGCACGAGCCTGGAAGGCCATACGAGAAAACAATGCATGGCGCGCACGCCCAGCAAGGAAGACATCAGGTGCCGGTGCAGGGGGCAGCCAAGGGGCGTCAAGGTGAGGGGTCATGGTCTTTGCGCGTAAAAGGGAAGGTTTTCATGCAAAACACCAGGACGGCATGCAATTGGAGCATGAGAATTGTGTGCGAAGAGGGAATTACATGCAGGGTTTTGCACACACGGTAGGGTATTGCGTGCACAAGAATTGGATTGCGCGCAAGGCTGGAACCCTGGGGAGGGGGCAAATTCACTGAATCTGGTGGAGTTGTGCGCAAAGGCAAACTCTGGGGAAAGGTTGCGCGAAATGAGGGATTACCTGAAAGTAATATTGCGCGCAGGGGGAGTAGAATTGCGCGCACGGGAGTCGCTTCAGATTCTTCAACCCCCAAACCGTTCAGGGTCACCTGCTATTTATAGGCAACCTCGGGCGCGGAATCCGGGTGGTGCCTGAAATTGTTTGCGCCGAGCGCAGCCGGCGCGAAAAAAATCACTTCGCAAAACTGGGTCACGCAAAGATTGCCTGCCTCATTGGATCAATTCAACGAAACCCGGTGATTCTACATGCGTAGAACAATTTTTCGTGCGGATCCTCCTTTATTTCGCGCACCACATCTCGGGCCTCCAGATCGGGCCTCTGATTCCGAATATGACTTCGCTTCATCATTTCGAAACTTCTCCAGGAGTTACGGGCTTTTTTCGGCATCAACAAATGCACCCCCTTGGAATTGGATCTGCGATAGGTCGCAGCAATCAAATTCCAAGGGAAACGCCGAAGTGCTGAGTCGCCTGGTCAAGTTGCACGCAAAATTCTGATGGTGCGTGCAAATCCTCCGGAAGCACGCGGAATTTTCTTTTCACGTGGCGCGGAACCCCGAATTCACCTATAAAAAGGGCGCTGGGTCTCATATCCGTACTTTCACCTTTTACGCATGATATTCTCATCACTCTCATGTGCAAAATCGCTCCCGCGGCTATGCACAATAACGCTCTAGCCTCACGGAATTCTCTCTGAAATTCGGTCGTGATTTCGCGCCTGTTCGGGATTTTCCGCGCTTCGCGTGCCGATTGCGCGCTCATCTCCAGGATTTCACGCAACTCCTTAAGATTTCGTTCCGAACACTCCGATTCCGCACAATACATCATGATTCCGCCCAACTCCTGGAAGATTCGAGATGGCTGCAAACCGAGTTGATGTGGGGGAAGCCGCTGCCTGTAGCACAGAAATGGCGGTGAACGAGGAGGTTTATAGCACCAAGGTGATTTTCTCCAACAATCTGACTTGTTCAATCTGCTAACTCCAGCCCATAAGATGTATCCCTTGTCCGACATCCTCCCGCTCGGTAATTTTGGCATCCTGGAGGAGGTGCCACTTCCGGGCTGCAAAGTGGACATGTCGCGGTCTTGGGTGACCAGGGAGGACAAACATCCCCACTACAACATCACCAACAATGGCCATCCTGCCAGGAAAACTAAACATATGGACGTATATGTCCTGAACCTGAGGACTAGGACCATTACCGGGGATGAGCCTGTGGCGGAGGATTCTCCATCCCTCTACGAGAGTACGTTCCGTCAGAGCGTCACGGATGACACGAAGGGCTGGCTGAAGGATTGGGGCCTACATTCCGGGGGAACTTCACCAGAGAATGGTCCTTGACACTCTAGTTTCGCCATACCTATGACCAGTTCGGGGACGAACTGTGGTATATCGGCATGTTCGAGGAGGTATGGACATCGCAGTTCCACTTCCACCGCCAGCCTGAACTTGGACCGGAGCTATTCACCCAGTGGTCTCTTGACACCAACATGTTCCACCTTCATCATGGGGAAGTCGACATCAGTCTCTGGGATGTTCACTGCATCGGAGGTATCCCACTAGAGGGTTACCAATATGATGAGTTCGTTCCTCCAAAGAACACCTGGGGAGAAAGGTCACGAATGCCTATGTTGACGTGGCACCTGCTGTAGTTGTCCAAAGAGAGGCTGGGGGTCAAGGACTTCCTAAAGGACATCGCCTACAAGGGCTGGTTCAGCCTGTTCCTTGAGAAGGATCTGCCCATTAAGATGCCGGGATGGGGCAAACGGAGCCCAACCATGGCTAAGAGGAGCAAGGACGGGTCATACTGGAGGACCCTGGAGGAGGGGGAATACCAATAATGGGGCTACCGCATCATTGAGGCCCAGGACCCGAACGTCCAGTATGCCGGGTTCCTTGACACCTTCCTGAGCGGGTTTCTCCTGCAGGTGTGAGACGTGATGATGGGCATCCATCCAGTAACACTGGTGACGGCAGGTTCCATGGCCGCCAACAAGCAGTTCAACATGGGCATCCCTGTACTGGCCAAGTTGTATGCCATCCTAGGGCGCATCTCGCAAGGGGGGTCGCCTCTGAGAGTATGTCGTCCCATCCAGATCATCTGTGGCTAGGTGGCAGCTCATCTTGGCGGGTATACTTTCCCAAACGCCGTCCGTCCTCCGGGCAATGGCCTGCGACCGTCCTTGCTAAACATCGTAGGGGTGTCGCCATTGACGCTCAATGAGGAGGGCGTGAGGATCCGCATCAGCAACCATTCCAACTTCAACTTCAGCCTGTTTCCCACCCCAGTCATCCAGATGGTGGACAATGGGTTAGTTTCTCTGGAATAGTAGGAATACTTCCAGAGAATTTTGGGCGGGGTGTTCGTCGCTCAGATCGACGGGAAGGTGATCTGCGAGCCTTACGTTCCATCCCGATTTTCCAGGAAGTTCGGGTGTGTCCTGCGCCAGATGTGGTTGATGTTTACCACTTTCGGCTCTGGCAATGTCGTTACCCTTCCTCCCACCGGGGTTGATGCCGGCCTAGAAACCAAGTACGCCGAACACTAGACCATTGCGTACCCTGAGGGGCTATTATGCAAGCGCGTCCGGAAACTCGAGGTTACTCGCGCGGAAATCGGGCAATGGGAAAGAAGTCACGGTGCAGTCGGAAGGGGGGAACCAAGGGCGCGTCAGGCAGCGAGGACTACGCAGGTCGGGGCTTCGGCAGTGGGGACATCACATGGTGATGCCACGTCCTCGTTACCCACAGGGGGGTCACATGAGGCGGCCAGGGAACTACCCAGGAAGCAGATAAGATATCTGCTCGAACCTTCCCAAGAAGCAATTCTCCCGATACTCTGCTCAGCCTGGATGACCCTGTGGAAATCGCTGAGCGTCGAAGCCATCTGGCAGAAGATAATGCAAAACGGGATCCAACTTCCAGAGGTCAGGCTCGTTCGAATTAACGACCGAGTAAACTTCCATCGGTGGCATGATTATCTGAAGGCCATGGATGCATACACACGCCAACGAGGGCGGCGTGTGGAGAAAACTTTCCTAGTGAAATTGATGCTCGGACAGGAGCATGATCTGGAAGCGATGCCACCGGGAGAAGGCGACAATGACGACGAGCCGGAGGGGGAGGAGGAAACCGGAGTGGACGAAGGCGAGGGAGAAGACGAAGAAGAGGATCCCGAAGGTGAGGAGTCACAAGGGGCGACCAACCAAGGGAGTCTCCTAGATAGAGACGATATTGCCAACTCTGATCTCAATATAACCGAGATTCTCGAGGTTTGTCTTTGTCATAATTTATTTCCCTCATTCATCCATTCTCCTTTCCAACTTCTAACTCACTTCCCCATCCTACTCAAGAGCAGTTGAGCATTGGACGGGCGTCCCCACCAGAGGAGGGAGGATAGGAACCAGTGGGACATGATGGGGATCCGACACCCATTATTGAATTAACAAGCGCGGAGGGGTCTCCCCTTAAGGCGGCTCTTACAGCGGCCGAAACACTGGGGACCGACGCTCTGTATTCGTATTAGTCTCCCGCTTCACTACTGGTGATTGGTGTCAAAGGATCCCATCTGACCAGCATATGACTTGCGCAGTGATCTCAACAATAGAGGCACGTCAGGCTGCGGAGCCCGGGCCGTCCGCGAGTGGACCAACGACAGACATACTACCTCGTTAAAAACATGTTCCCTGCACTGAGTCAGCCCTGACAATGGATGAACAGGGGCGGCGGACATCAGTGGCGCTGTTCCTGAGATGAGTTCAGAAGATGGTGGAGGCATCATTGCTGCTGGGGTGAGAAAATAAGGTCGACCGGACGTCGAGGATTCTATTCCTCACGAAGGCGTCCCTGTGGCAGATCCTGCTACCGATCTACTGGCTTCCATCCCCATATACCGACCTGCTGACCCCGAGGAGATAGATGACTCAGACTCAAAGGCAGCTGAGAAGAGCCGGATGACACGCCGCAAGGGGTGGAAGTGTATCCAACTCTTCCTCAAACAGCAACAGTCGGATTGGATGAGTCGGATGGGATCACTTCAGACCTGGTTGTGCTTCCTGTGCGCCGGAGGGGCTGATGCTCAGCGTCTTCATCTAACAGTCTGTGATTACATGGCCTAGAAGATACGCGAGAGCAGCCGGCGCACCGACATTTCCTAGTGCCAGGAAGGATCGGCATGCGCTCAAGCGCTGCTTAGGGCGGAGCAGGAATTCTGGTACCTCGAAGGGCAGGCAGTAGATAAGGAGGCCTTCATCGCAACATGCTCTGAGCTCGTCGAGCAACTGACGGCCCAGCTGGCTGATGCGCAGGAACAACTGGTGGAGGCGAGTCACCAGATGACCGTACTTAAAACCGAGTGGGCGCAGGCACAAGCTTGGAATGGCGAGCTGCTCTTTATGGTGGTCGATGAGGAGAGTGTCCTCAAAGAGCGAGAAGCGGTGCTGGAGGCTACCAGCCAGAGGGTAGTAGCGCTGGAAAGATTGCTTCAGCATGCTGATCCCTAAGGGCTTGTTTTGGCCATCTCATGAACTTTCTTCTTGTACTGCTCATCGTCTCAATCCAATATATGGCCAAATCCACTCATTTGTACCCTTGGTTTAATGCGCTCAACCATAGTTCCGAAACGAATAACAACTCATCCCTAGGCTCCTGTGGTTCGTGCCCAACACAAGAAGCAGAAGATGCTTGTACCATCATTTCGTTCAACTGTGGGGCATTGACCAAGCTTCAGGTGTCCAAACTTGGGTCTGGACTTCTGAGGATACCCTGGGCCGATTGATGTGTTGACTCCTCAATGTTCTCTAACACACGAGCGGGGCGATGTCGGGGGCATTGAAATCCATCCGAACACAGGGGGATGGAGAGGAAGGGTGAATCCCGCTACCAAAATTCAGAACCCAACAGGGCACAACCATGGATGATAACTGTCAACCATGGCGGAAACACATAACCCATATCATGTTGTCCTGGAATGGGGACAATAAATGAGGGCTAACCGCTGACCATGTTCGCAACACGGGGCCTGACTCAAATATCGTGAGTCTGTTTTTCGGAACGTTGGACCAGGACAATAGGCGGACCATAGGTCTGTCATCCATACTGTTAGGGGGACCCGTCAAACATGACCAGTCCTCCAGAATGTTGGCCCAGGATAGTAGGCAGACCATAGGTCGAGCATCCATACTATTAGGGGGTCCCGTCAAACATGAAAGGAAATGAGGATTCGAATAAAAGCGGGGATGCAAAAAATGGAAGGTGGAGTGTTGGATTGTTCGAACATAGTCCAACACTCCCGAAATTGCACCACCATGGTGAAGGCACATTAGGCGGACATACCGACCTGATCACGGGTTGTCCCAATTTCAAGGTAGGACCTCTTTGCCGAGATAACTGCTGCTTCCCATTATTATCATGGGGCATCCCGAACCTACTCGGGGTAGATGTCCTGATTACACCACTCCCCATGAAGTCGGGTCGAGGGGCCGACAATAAGGAAGGACGGGGTTCAGTAATCCCTGGGTCTGGACCCAAGACGAAATGTCTGGGCGGTACTACGTATCTCATTAGGATGAGAATCAAGCCACACGTAGTACTCGAAACACAGTTTAACGTCATGTGGGACGAAATACAGTTTAACGTCATGCGGGACGGAATACAGTTTAACGTCATGCGGGACGGAATACAATTTAAAGTCATGCGGGACAGAATACAGTTTAACGTCATGCGGGACAGAATACAATTTAACATCATACGGGATGGAATACGGATCTTAGTTTTAGGTCTTAGAGCTCGGACCAAGATGATCTTAGTTTTAGGTCTTAGAGCTCGGACAAAGGGGATCTTAGTTTTAGGTCTTAGAGCTCGGGCCAAGAGGATCTTAGTTTTAGGTCTTAGACCTCGGACCAAGAGGATCTTAGTTTTAGGACATAGAGCTCGGACCAAGGGGATCTTAGTTTTATGTCTTAGAGCTCGGAACATGAGGATCTTAGTTTTAGGTCTTAGAGCTTGGACCAAGAGGATCTTAGTTTTAGGTCATAGAGCTCGAACCAAGAGTGGGAAAGGGGAGAAATGATCACATGGAAAGGAGGTTACAAAACCCAATGTGAATGAGGACCTAAGCCCTTCTTACCATGTGCTCTCCGGGTAAATGCTCGAGTCGAGGGACCGAACACGAAGGTAGGCTGGATGGGCCCGCGGGGAAGTGCCCGAGGCGCTCTTACGTATCTCATAAGGATGATAATCAAGCCATACGTAGTTCTGAAAGGTGATATGGTAAGATACCAGTTCCAGGGGAAAATGGAAGTGTGGGCGTGGCACTTGCACTAAAAGAAGCGGAATTTGATAAATCATGTTTGTCCTTTAAGGTGAGTGGTTTTTTTTGTGAAGTGATAGGCCTATAGAAGTTGGTCGTGGTTTCGCCACAGGAATCAAGCCGTGATAGGAATTGAAAAATGGGATGGCACGTGACCAATACCCAACGTGATTTCCTCTACAACGAGGTCATTACAATGCAGTTCCATTTCCCGTCTTGGGGCCAGGACGATAATGTCACAGTTCAGGGTCGTGTGATAGGACCAGAAACATAGTTTAAGGTCGTCTGGTTTGGACCAATAGCACAGTTTAAGGTCTTATGGTTCGGACCAGCAACACAGTTTAAGGTCATATGGTTCGGACCACCAGCACAGTTTAAGGTCATATGGTATGGACTAACTACACAGTTTAAGGTCATATGGTTTGGACCAACAGCACAGTTTAAGGTCATATGGTTTGGAACAACATCACAGTTTAAGGTCGTATGGTTTGGACCAGCAACACAGTTTAAGGTCATATGGTTTGGACAAACAGCATAGTTTAAGGTCGTATTGTTTGGACCAACAGCACAGTTTAAGGTTGTAAGGATTGGAGTAACAACATAGTTTAAGGTCTTATGGTTTGGACACACACCACAGTTTATGGTCATATGGTTTGGACCAACAACACAGTTTAAGGTCATATGGTTTAGACCTACAGCACAGTTTAAGGTCGTATGGTTGGAAGCAGGAACACAGTTTAAGTTCGTATGGTTTGGACCAACATCAAAGTTTATGGTCGTATGGTTTGGACCAGCTACACAGTTTAAGGTCGTATGATTTGGACCAACCGAGAGAGGAGCCTCGGGCTAAAGGGGCCTACGAGGGTTCAACAATCCGGGAGGGGCAAGCGATGCTAGCTCCCAGCTGTGCTGGGCCCAAAACGCAATGTATGGGAGACTCCTCGTTTCCCATGGGGATGAGGGTCAAGCTGCACGCAACCCGTAAAGAAGAGACCCAAGAATATACTCTAGTGCTCAGATCGCGGGAGCCCCGAGAGACCGTTACGTCACTCGGTCTGTCTGATGTGCGGGGGTGTACTGAGGGTTAGTACAAGGAGTGTTGAGATTCCACCTTGACATAGTGGGGAGGAACATGACATGAACCACGACACCAACATTCAGGGGCCGAGGAACCGGCGTGATGACTGAGGATTACTGCTGACCATGTTTGAAACACAGCATCCTGTCGTGTCATCCATGGGGACCAAAAAATGAGCATCAACCACTGACCATGTTCTCAATGTGGGATTTGTATCAATTTGTTGTCTGAAACCCTCGGGGGCGTTGGCCCATGACGGTAGGAGAGCCCTTGGGTGTTTTATCCAGGCCATTCTTGGGGGTCCCTCCGGGTGTGAAGGATGACGGGGGCCCGATTGAAGGGGGACACGAAGCTTGAAAAGTGGATGGAACTTTCCTAAGTCGAATCTAGCACTCCATGTCGTAGACCAGAGTACCCTAAGCACATCAACAGACCGCTGGAAAGGGTCATAGGGCTCAGTCTGAGAGCGGCCAAAAGATGGGGGATCCCCAGGGAAAAGAGGGGGCATAATGCCAAAGAATCCAGGAACTGGGAAATCGTGGGATCTCCTAAAAGATGGGACTGGATTAGACATCTAGGTGTTAAGTCGGTCATACGTATCCCATAAGGATGGGAATCAAGCCATACATAGTTCTTGAAAGCGTCTTCTAATGCCATTGGACATAGGTGGGCTAAATCCTGAGGATAGGGTGCGCGTGGTGTAGCTATTGCAAACCAGACGTCAATGGGGACATAATCTCACACCCCTCCACGTGATCCTGTGGTCATGGTCCCAAAGGCGAAACAGACGTGACAAAGGACCTCAAGCTGGACCCATAGACTAAAGGTATGGGTGTTCCTACGTATCCCATTAGGATGGGAATCAAGCGAGACATAGTTCTGGAAATACAGTTTAACGTCATGTTGGATGAAATATGGATCTTAGTTTTAGGTCTTAGAACTCGGACCAAGAGGAATGGGCGGAGTTTTGTAACTCCTGGGGCTGGACCCAAGACGAAATGTCCGGGCGTTCCTACGTATCACATTAGGATGAGAGTCAAGACATACGTAGTTCTGGAAATAGAGTTTAACGTCATGTTGGATGAAATATGGATCTTAGTTTTATGTCTTAGAACTCGGACCAGGGAGCCCAGATGTAGGGAAGAGTTTAGTTTAAGGTCGTGCTGGACCATACCGTTTAAGGTCATGCAGGACCAGACAGTTTAAGGTCATGTGGGACCATATAGTTTAAGGTCATGCAGGACCATACAGTTTAAGGTCATGCAGGACCACACAGTTTAAGGTCATGCAGGACCATACTAGTTAGGCAAAGTACTTCTTGAGGAACCTGGTGTTGGTGGGATGATCGATACACTCATCATCCATAGTCAAAAGGGAATACGCGCCATTAGGATAGGCCTTGTGGACAATTAAAGGCCCCTCCCACTTGGGCTTCAACTTGGGAGGTTTCCTGCTGGGAATCATTGGCGCTCTGAGAGCCAACACCAAGTCACCTTGCAGGAAGGAGCGGAGGAGAAACTTCTAATCGAATGCTCGAGCCATCCTGCTCTGATGCCTTTCCATGTTATGTAAAGCGCAAAGCCTACTTCCATCCAGCGCTTCCAATTTAGCTATACGGATCTCAGAAACTCTATCTGGTGCTTGTTGGTCATAGACCGCCGTGCGCAATGAGGGCAGCTGGACCTCGATGGGAAGGATGGCCTCAGCTCCGTATACCAGGGAATACGGAGTCACCTGGGTGGAATTGCGAGTCGTAGTCCTATAAGCCCAGAGGGCATTGGGGAGCTTGTCCGGCCAACTTTTCTTATTCTGACCAACCATTTTTTGCAGAATGTTAGAGAGGGTTATGTTAAATTCCTCAATCTGTCCATTCGCCCACGCATGATAGCGGGAGGTGTGGTTAGAGCGAATGTTGTACTTGGCGTACAATATCTTCAGCTTGGCTGATCGAATGTTGGTTCTGTTATCCGTGAGGATTGCATAAGGTATTTCAAACCAGTGTATGATATTGGAGCTCATGAAGTTAGTGATAGAACCAGCCTTGAAATCCCTGAGCGGGGCTGCCTCTACCCACTTTGAGAAAAAAATCTGTGGTGGTTAAGATGAACCGGTACTGGCGGGCCATCGCCGGCGAGTAAGGACCTATGACATCCACCCCCCAGACCGCAAAGGGCCAAGAATACTTATTAGTATGGAGAGGCTCTCGTGGACGATGCACAAAGTTACCATGAACTTGGCACACAAGAAACCTCTTTGCATACTCGATGCATTCGTGGATCATGGAGGGACAGAAGTATCCCAGCCTCTGAATCTGGTGGGACAACTTCGACCCGGCCTGGTGGGAGCCATAGGAACTAGAGTGCACTTCCTGCATGACCTGTGGGATCTCAACTCCTCGAAGACAACGGAGGAGAACACCATAAAACTTGCGCCTGTAATGGAGCTACTCACGGCTGGGACCGCTTTGAAGGGTGAAGTGCAGCGCGCGGCGCCAGATTCGTTCCCGCTCTACTCGGTCCATCGAATGGTTTCCGTGCCGGAGATATTCAACCAAGGGTGTGCTCCAGTCATGAACTGTCTCGATCCCCACGCCTGAAGCCCCGGGGGGTCCTGACGTAGGGGCACCAGCGGTGAGATGGTTCACTCACGGGCCACGATCTCCCTCTCGGATAACAGGAGCAATGACTCTCCGGTGTGCCATGTGGATGATTAGGTTATCAGGTTTGGGCTCCGCGAGTGATGCAACCAGGCTGGCCAAAGCATCTGCTCGATTGTTCTATGACTGAGGAATGTGAACAACCTCTGGTCGGGAGGGGAACCTAGCCATTAGATGGAGGGTGCACTCTATCAACGGCATGAGTTCTGGCTTCCTGACAGCATAGTCACCATTGGCCTGCTTGATGACTAGCTCAGAGTCCCCTTTTACATACAGGTGGGGTACGTTAACCTCTAGTGCCAACTCGAGGCCAATGATGAGGGCATGATATTCTACCTCATTGTTGGTACAACCTTCTGACAACAGGAAAGAATATGGCAGAACAGCTTGCTCCGGGGTGATGAAGATGATACCCAGGCCCACTCTATTAAGCCTAGAATCGTTGAGCCTTCTACTGGTAGGGCTTCGGGAGGCGCCGTAAAAGTGAATCTGCCAGTATGGGGTGGCATGATCGACTGAGAGTATTTCCTCATCAGGAAAGCCCAAATCCAGTGGCTGGTCCGCAGAGGTTGGGTGGGCAGCTAAGAAGTCCGCCAACACCTGCCCTTTGACGGACTTCTGAGGTACGAACCTAATGTCAAACTACTGGAGGATCACCGCCCAGCGTTCCAATCGATAGGTCAACATAGGCCGGCTCAGGATGTATTTCAACGGGTCTACGCGAGAGACTAGCTGTACCTCGTAGTGTTGCAAGTAGTGCCGAAATTTTTGTAAGGCGAATACGACTTCCAGGAAGCTCTTCTCGTTGGGAGAATATCTAATTTCCGCATCAAGGAGAATGCGGCTGAGGTAGTAGAGGCTATTCTCTATTCCCTCGTTGTTCTTCTGGGAGAGAAGGGCGCCGAGGGATCGATCCAGGGCGGTCACATAAAGGACCAGTGGCTTTCCGGGAACAGGTGGCATCAGGAACGAAGGTTGAAGCAGATACTGCTTGATTTCCTCAAAAGCAGTCTGACACTCTTCGTCCCACCCATAGGCGGAACCTTTCTTCATGAGTCGAGAAAAGGGCTTACACTTGCCGGCCAGATTCGCAATGAATCGGCGTATATAGGCTAAGTGGCCTTGGAGTCCTCGAAGCTCCCGAATATTATTCAGGGGAGGCATCTGACTGATGGCTTTTCTCTTCTCGTGGTCGATCTCGATACCTCGATACCTAACAATGATGCCCAGAAACATTCTGGAGGTGACCCCAAAGGCACACTTCAACGGGTTCATCTTCAAGTGGCGAGAACGGAGGAAACTGAACACTTTCTCAAGGCCTTTGAGATGGTCCCGATGCTGACGAGATTTAACCACCAGGTCATCTACGTAGCACTCCACCAGTGTCCTGAGGATCGCCTTGAATATGTGGTGCATAGCCCGTTGATAGGTGGCACCCGCATTCTTCAGGCCGAAGGGCATAACCCGATAGCAGAAAGTGCCCTGGGGGGCCCTAAAGGCAGTGAACTCTTCATCCTCGGGGTCTATCCAGATCTGGTTGTACCCAGAGTACACATCCATGAAGGAGAGGGCTTAGAACCCAGTCGTTTCATCGATCAACAACTTTGTCACGGGAAGGGGAAAGTCATCCTTCGGACAGTGGCAATTAAGATCGTGGAAGTCGATGCAGACCCTGATTTACCCGTTCTTCTTCCTGATGGGAATAATGTTGGCTAGACACCTAGGGTACTGGAATTCCTTGACGAAGTTGGACTTAATGATCTTATCAACTTCGGCCTTGACCATGGCACCATGAAAGGGGTGAATCTTCCTGGGAAGCTGCTTGAACCCGCGATGGTTTGCTGGGAGGCCAAGGAGGTGGATGGATACCTGGGGATCTAGTCCTGACATCTTATCATAACTCCAGGAAAACACATCACGATACTGACTGAGGAAGTCTATGTACTGTTTTCGTTCCTCAGGAGGCATAGTGGCGCTGACCAATGTGGGTCTCGGGTACGCCTCACTACCGAAGTTCACCTGTACTAGCTCATCGACCATGGTAGAGACGCCATCCTCAAATGCAGGAGGAGCATCTTCCATGTCTTCTTCTCTGTTTGTGGAAGGATCTTCCACAGGGGGAGCCATTTCGGGGCTTCTTGACCCTGATGGGGTGCTGGTGCTGGCTTGGGCGACAGAGGTCGTCATGACGGGAGACTCGTGCACCGCGGAGACCATGGTGATGAAGGTGGTTGATCCAATCCCATCCGGCCTTCGGGCCAAGGGGCCATGCATTACGAGATCAAAGCAGTGGTGATGCTTTGGCTTGAGCCGGTTGATTCCGGTTTGGCGAAACAGGCACGTATGACATACTGGTGATGCCATGAGCCCAACGTCCCGATATCGTACAGGGGTAGGAGGCTCGGGGATCACCTGAGCCTGGTTGGTGTAAGAGTACGATGTGATTTCCCACCTTCACTAAGACCCGGAAATATGCCTTCCTCTGGTACCCGATACAACAAATAACTCTCCCATATCGGGAGTCTTGGCCTCTAAGCAATGGATTGGGAAGACATATGCGTCATCCAAACCTGCCCAGGGATCACTTGCGGCAGCAACAGGCTCAAACTCACCTTCTAGGATTTTCTTGTCCTTGCTCTTCTAATAGTCAGCGTCCAGGTAACGAGCTTCACAAGAGGCAAACGAAGACACATCTTCTTATAACACACCCACTCGACCCTTAACGGAGTATTTGAGGCACTGATGGTCTGATGAGGGAACCGCTGAGTGAAGATGGAGCCACGAACTGCCCATCAATGCGTTGTAGGAAGTGTCCTGAGAGACAACCATGAATTCAGTATTGGCAATTAAGCCTCTGAACTGGGTCTTCAGAAGAATCCTGCCGAGTGGAGTTTGCTCAGTCCTGTCATACCCCTTAATTCTGAGGTCGGAGGAAGTTAAATCATCCTCGGACAACCCCAGTTTTCGTAGTGTCCGAGTTGAGATCAAGTTAATCCCAGAACTCGTGTCGACAAGACAGCGACGGACTTCCACGCTATTGAACTGGCCAGTGATGTACAACGTGAAGATGTGCCCCTGTATGGGAGGGTCTTCATCTTTACCAGAGAATGAGATAACCGCCTGACATTCGGTGTCCTCAATCACCTCGGTGTGGATGGCTTTTACAGCCGCTACCTCCCTTTCAAACTGGAGGGGGCTCCTTAGAGCCTCGACGAGTGCCTCACACATTTCAGACGATAGGAGATGGGCCTAAAGGATGTAAATCCTTGACGGAAAGCCGGCCAGATGCTTCAGGACATCATACTTTCACGCCAAATGCGAGCGTCTTCTTTCAGGAGGTCTCTCTGCGATTGGGGGTATGATGGGCCCCGCTGGCAAGACCGGTGACTGACTGGTACTAGGCATGTCCCACTATTCACTAGCTGAAGCCTGGGAGGTGGCTGTCGTGCTAGGACCGGAAGGCCATAGTCGGCCAGTGGCAGGTCTGGGCTAGTTGCGACGCAGGCAAGGTGGTTCCGCCTGATCCAACAACACAAACGGTGGTGGAAGTGAACCTGTTTTCACCGGGTGAGGGAGCCACGAGTGCTACTCTCTATACTAGGCCCGCTGCCTGGTCTCGGTTGTGTGAACGGCCTAACTAGAGGTGACAACTGCTGTGCCCCGGCGATTCACATAGCCACGGCTCCGACGACGTTGGCGACGGCTGGGGACATTGGGGAGTTCCACCTGGCGCTCTTCATCGTCGGGAGCCAAAAATGGATTTACCAACTCTACGGTGTTAACCGAAGCATACCCCGGGCTTTCGGGGAGGTCCACCTGGCGCTCCTCATCTTCAGGAGCCAAAAGGGATTTACCAACTCTACGTTGTTAACCGAAGCGTACCGTGGGCTTCCGGGGAGGTCCACCTGGCACTCCTCGTCGTTGGGAGCCAAAAAGAGATTTACCAACTCTAAGGTGTTAACCGAAGCGTACCCCGGGCTTCTGGGGAGGTCCACTTGGCGCTCCTCGTCATTGGGAGCCTAAAAGGGATTTACCAACTCTATGGTGTTAACCGAAGCATACCCCGGGCTTTCGGGGAGGTCCACCTGGCGCTCCTCGTCGTCGGGATCCAAAAAGTGATTTACCAACTCTACGGTGTTAACTGATGCATACCCCAGGATTCCGGGGAGGTCCACCTGGCACTCCTCATCGTCGGGAGCCAAAAAGGCATTAGCCAACTCTACGGTGTTAACCGATGTGTACCCCGGGCTTTCGGAGAGGTCCACCTGGCGCACCTAATCTTTGGGAGCCAAAAAGGGATTTACCAACACTACGGTGTTAACCGAAGCATACCCTGAGCTTCCAGGGAGGTCCACCTAGAACTCCTCGTCATCGGGAGCCAAAAAGGGATTTACCAACTCTACGGTGTTAACCGAAGCGTACCCTGGGCTTCCACTCGAGGAGTCATCCACTACCAGACGGGGTCTCAGAGGGATCCCCATTTCCGGGGGCATGAAATCGCTAAGCGTGCAAGAAGACGACGACAATGGTAGGGCGCGTTCTTTCTTCTTGCGTCGCCGCCTGCTCCTCTGGGATGAAGTAGGCTGGGACGACGAAGCCAATGCGGCGCTCGCAGACTCTGAGGGCTCTGGCTGGCTCAAGCGGGCACGGATGATGCCATGGGCATGGGGGACCGTCCTGCGGGCCATCCAGTCATTTTACTTCCCGGACCCACGATCGGAAACCTGTTCCCACCCATCCCCGTTGTCACTACTGTCATCTGATCCCACGAAGACACCTACCACCTGTGTCGGGGCTGGGCCCAACCTGACTATGTTGTTGTCACTCTGGACTTGGAGCTAGTCCTTGAACAGATAACATTGCTGGATGGTGTGTCCCAGGATCCGGTGATAAGGGCAGTAGTTAGGGTGATCAGTGAGACACGCCTCTTCTGGCTTCCGGCACTCAGGAAGTCGCACGATCCTCTACTCCAAGGCGCTACGGAAATAACCGGGGATCTGGGCCTTGCCAAACGAGTAAGCCTGATTCCTTCTGTCTGGAAAGGGGAATCTTGTGGGCTGACCATGGAAGGGGCCGGAGGATCAGGCCGAGGAGGCGGAGTCAGATTACCTCGCCTAGGTGGTGGTGGTGCGTTACGCGGAGGTGCCTGCTGATTTTGTGGTGGTCGTTGTGGGTCAGAGGCTGTGGGGGTGGACCCCTATGAGCCAGCTGAGCTGGCCTCACTGGAAGCAACTCTAACTGTCTGGGGGCCTCTATCTTGGCCATAGCAGCGGGCTCAGCTCTGGCGGCTCTCCTTGCAGAGATTACAGGAGGCACCAGGCATGCCCGATCGGCCTGTCGCATGGCTTCTTCGAGGCGCTGAGCATTTTCGAGAAGTCCCGAAACCCTCCAGGGTAATTCTTCATGATCAGAGAAGGAACCAACTTTGCCTTGAAGTTCCCTACACACATCGTCAGTAATTTCTCCTAAGTCAGCGGCATGTCAAGGGAGTACGTGAGCCCCTTCCATCGGGTGACGAAGTCCGCGACTCACTCGTCGGGCCTTTGCTTGCACCTGAAGAGGTCTGAAATGTCCGTCTTCTGGGTTGTGGAACTGAACTAGTAGAGGAATTGCTGGCGAAGGTCCTCCCAGCTAGTCACAGATCCAACAGGGAGCTGACTGTACCAGACGAATGCTGATCCTTCCAGTGTCTGAATGAAGCACCAGAGCTTGGAATCTTCCTGCTGCGCCAGAGTCCCTAACATAGGACGACACCTCGAGTTGAAGTGGTCCAACTGTTGTGGAGGGTCTTCAGTCTCGTTAAAGGGTGAAAAGTGGGGTTCCCAAATCCAGGCGGAGCCAGCATGTCATCCACCCATGCTGGCTACGGCTTGCCATCCGGTGGGATTTCCACCTGCCGAGTTTCCAGGGCCTCTAAACAAGCGATGAGTACTTCCATAAGATCATCCGGATACAAATTCATGTCTTGATGGGGATCTCTAACCACAAGAGAGTTTCCAGGCTCTTCGATATGATATTCATGCTCAGCGGCTAGCGGGGCAGCTGGCGGAGCAACTCTCAGAGCGGCGGGAGGAAACCGAGCAGGGCCCCCAGGTGGTCTCGCCACTCGGGAGGGTTCGGAAAAACATATCACGCCCTCTTTCCATGGGTTCCAGTTTCTCCCCTTTCGGTGAACACAACACGGTCACGGTTGCCCGAGGGGATCTCAGCAAAAGGTAGATGCTCCTGCCCCTGTTGTCCTGGTTTAGGGCCGACGTAGTCAGGCCGCTGCTCTGCAATGCATTTGGCCAGGAGCTCATCAACCAGCCTCTTTTTCTCGGCTAGCTGTTGGCGTAGCGTTGCCTTCTCAGGATCTTCCTCTACCTTCTGCACTGAGGCAGATAGGTCGGCGAGTTTGACAGACCCGACGGGCTCTTTACCCTTGCTGATGTTTCGGCCCAATGTCAGTGCCTCTGTGGGTACAAAAAGACCTAGTAGGCTCCTCCGTTGGCGAGTAATCCTCCCAGATGGGTCCAGTAGCGGCCTTTCCTCGGAGGGTGAGTCCTCGTCGAGGGGCTCCACAATGATTCCTTCATCTGAAAGGTCAGCCATGTTGACTGCCACTGCCCTTGGCGATGCTCGATCAGGGCCGCCCAGTGGATCGTGCTGTTGGCGGATCGCACAGAAGAGGAGAGTAGCGTACTTCCCCCATCTGCGGACGTGCGCGTGGGGGGTGGCTTCCTCAATAGCTCTTTGGAGTACTTCAAAACATTGGACGCATTGTTGCTAGAGGGCCTCGTGGTGGTTCAGCGACTCTGGGTACCGGACTGCGGGGAGTGCTGCTACGTCGACCCGACGACACTGCTCACCGATCTCCTCGAGATGCGCTTTTCTCCCGTGATAAGGCTCTAGCTGATGGCGGAGGCGGGAGTGAGTCACCCAAAGAATCTGGCTGAAGCATTCAAACTCTCTCGGGGTGAGTGACTCTGGCACATCAAAATCCGATTTTGCGACCGGCCAAAACTTCTCAGGGAAGTGGCCCACTGCAAAAACGGTCCAGAAGCTCCACGGCTCCGGTTCAGAGTCTGAACCTTGCCGCCCCTGCTCGTCCACCGAGGAAAGTCGGGTAATTGGCAATGGCACCGAGGCACGCCGTCGGGTCGGTGGGCTGGCCGGCAGGGAATACGGGGAACAGGCTGATTGGCCGCCAATCCCCGGGTCATCCTCCAGGGGTTGCAGTGCCCTGGCTGCCACGTCGCGATAGGATGGGCCGATGAATGGGCCCCCTGTCACAATGTCAGTGCTTTCCGAGGGTGTTTCGCTTCGCGAATCTTCCATCGGTGCCTAGAAAAGTTCCCCATCCTCCCTAACAGGGGCGGGAGGTGCTTCCGAGGAGGCCAGTGGCAACTGCGGTCTTGATTCCTAGAGGCACGCCAAGTCCTCGTCCTACTAGATATACTTTCGAAGGAAGGAGGGAATCATATGGATCTCGCATTCGGGGAGTACGAGACTGACACGCCGCGTCCCCATCCCTGACCTCAACTCGAAGGGTTGGTGGGAAGATTCCATCGTCGAGTCGTACTCTGCCTCAGAATCCGAGAAACGGACTGGTCTAATTTCTGTCCGGACTCCCCTGACATTCCTTCTACGGTGACGACGCCCAACCTTCCTGCCCCTGGGTAGCTCCTCAGGGTAAAAACGATTTTCGTCATGGGGTCCCCCGACCCCAATAGAGCTGGGGTAGAGGGGACTGAAGGCCAGGGTGTGAGAAGCACCGGGACAGATGTAGAAACGGAATGGGGAGGACCTCCATTTGAGTGAGTGACTGGATACACAACAGCTCCATGCTCGCGGCCGACAGTAGGGGGAGTGACCTCATACCCCATGCAGTGGGCACTGGAAGGAGTCATACACAGAGCATAGACATCGCGAAGAAGCTTTCAGCCTTCTAGATCGGTGTCATAGAATGAGCCTTCATGGTGAACGGCACTACCGCGGATTGGTCGCGGTGGCCACGACCAGTGTCCGCGACTGGGATATTTGACCCAACTTTCCTGCAGGGCGGTCAGGGTTTTGAACCCAGTCGGGCACATGGCTGCCCCTGCTCAACGTGCGCGGGGATCTGGTAACAGGAGTCAGTAGTGGCTCGGTCCACAGTGGTTGATGATGTTGGTGCCCCAGGATTGGCATTCTCTCCTACTCGCGCCCGATGCTGGCGTCGAGTCAGATGGGCTGGAACCGGCGGTACGAGCATGAATATTGCATGCTCCTCGGCTCGGGGAGTCGGGAATCTGCGTCGACGCAGCCTAGCAGGGGTTCTTGCCATTAACCCCTAAGACGGATCGCCGATCGAGTGGACCCAGACATCCCCCACCTCATTGGCATAGGGGAGGGACTTGACAAGGCGCTCCGGGGATAGGCTCCCGAAGCGGTTGAACGTCGGCGTGGGGAGCGGCGGCTCCCTGTGTGGCCCTCGAGGGTGGCGATGGTGGTGAGGTGCAGCTGCTTCTAGACCCAAGCAGGCCATGCCCCTGGCGGGGATGATCCCCTCCTCATCATACCTACGTACCAGGTCATTAATCACCCTCTACTGGATGATTTCTGATGGGGGGAGGGGGAGCTAGCACCCGGCTGCTACGGCGGTCGAAGTTAGAGTGACCGTGGAATAGGTGGGACCGCACGGGGTAGCCACGTTGGTACTGCCCCTGCCCCTGCGCCGGTGGGCAGGTGGCGATCGAGTTCCGAATGCAGTGATCTGATTCCTAGAAATATAGAGATGAACCCATTAGTATCAACAGGAAAGGAGATCAAAAACCAAGGCACAACGTCATTCTGTCTTCCATGGTCAGCGGAAGGGATCCACACCGACGACATCGCAGAATAGAGTGGTCAACATCCTGACGGCCTCAACCCCTGGCGGGTTCACGTCTTGGTGAGGGTTACCCGGACCTGGTGACATGTCGTTCTTCTGACGCCCCAATGGTTACCATTCCCCATATTGAGGAGAAGAGCTTCACATTGGGTTCACCATTTTTTGGTGGGATCCGACACCCCAACCGTTACCATTCCCTGTGTTTAGGAGAAGAGCTTCAAGTCGGGTTCACTATTTTTTGGTGTGATCCGATGCCCCAATGGTTACCATTACCCGTGTTGAGGAGAAGAGCTTTACATCGGGTTCACCATTTTTTGTTTCTCCGATGCTTTCGCTGGGGCGCACACATCCGTCTTTGGGGAGAACGCGCTGCTTGTTACCCAGCATTCCCGCTTTCCAAAGGCGGGCGACATCCGTTCCTTGTTCAGGGACGTCTTCTCCTTGATCAAAACCGGGATGATGGGATTTCGGTTCTTCCTTCCGTGAATTCCTCCTCAGATCTCCTCACCTAGTCCGGGCCTCCCTCATAGAGTTAAGACGGGTTCGTGAAGCTCATTCTCGGTGCCATATCTACTTGGACGCTAGTTAATTACGCTGCTTCCATCATGACTCTCCAAGGGGTCTTGTCGGGGCAGAAACCTTCGGTGAGGAGAATGGTCACGTTGGGGCGTCGTCAGCATTTCTACCGTTGGTCCCTCATCATAGGGCTTCTCGAGGGCACGGAAGCCCGAGGCATCCCACATCGAACGCGGGGAATGTGTACCATCTGAGGTTTTCCTCAGCTTCCCTTGTTTAACACGGGGTATGTCGCGAGTTTAACGTATTACAGAGATGAATCAGGTTGAAGGACCCCTAGGGGGAACACCGAAGATGGGGCCAGCACGTGGGCGGCTTCCCGGATGCCATGGAGTTGAATGGGGTGGCATGATCTCACCGGGATGTGGCGGCCCGGGTAAGGATCATGATGGATGGTGGAGTGGGACGCGGGGCTTACGTTCTGAGATGGCCTAAGAGGGTGAATACTATTTAACGTCATGCAGGATGAGATACAGTTTAACGTCATGCGGGACGGAATACAGTTTAACGTCATACGGGATGAGGGGTTTGGGGCTTAAGCTCTGAGGTGGCCCAAGGTGGTCAAGGAACCGACATGGAGTGGTCAGGACAACCGGGTGGTGGGCTTGAACCTCGGGGAGGCTTCCTACGTAATGTGCGTTAGCACAGATCAAAGTCTGCGTAGTTCACTGGGATGTGGCTTACGCTCTGGGGTGTCCCACGGGAGGATTTCATGGTCTATGCACGCTCTAATCCCATGTGAGTCATGCTCGGTGTGGGAAACAAGAGGCAGTAGGGACTAGACGATCACGTCGCGAAGGGTGCATCCGTGAGAAGCAGAATGGGGCTTACGTGTTGAGCGGCCCAAAGAGGAAACAGGGGCATACGCGTGTTTAGCAGCCCTTGGTGCCGGGGCTTACTCCAGGGTGGAGGCCCATGGTGCAAAAAAGCGCAGTGGGGAAAGGACTCCACTGGTCTTGGCAGGGGGGATGTACAGAGATGCAGAGGTGCAGTAATCCGTTGAGAGGATAGGGGCTTACGCTCTGAGGTGGCCCTTCCCCCGCGGACAAACGTCACTTCGACAAGGAGGATCTCATTCCATGTGAGGAAGAGTCAATTACCATGTAGATGAGTGGGCGTAATGAATGTCCGAGCTGGGGGGACCCTGCATGCGAAGCACGGGGTCGAACCACAGTTTAATGTCATGTGTTAAGGACGAGGTGCTTAGCAGTTTAACTTCCTGCATCTTGGATGAGGTGGGTTTGATCCACACCCCTAGGGATTACATGCCCAACGCCCTCTACCCCTTATGAGAGGTAAGGCATTGGCAAGGCCATTGTGAAGTGGGGCCGCAGGGAAAACCACCCGGGGGTCCACGTTAGCGTGGCTATGCGAAGAAGCAGTAGCTGTTACCGTGCCTATGCGGAGAAGCATAAGGCAAAGCAACGCAACAGGAAACATGGACCAAGGGACCTTGAGGTTACTTCGCACGATCCTGGAAGTTATTACGGGAATACAACGCATGGAACGTGCGCCCAGCAGGGGAGACATCAGGTGCCGGTGCCGGGGGCAGCCAAGTGGCATCAAGGTGAGGGGTCCTGGGCTTTGCGCGCAAAAGGGATGGTTTGCGCGCAAAACACCAGGACGGCGCGCAATTGGAGAAATTGAATTGCGCGTGAAGAGGGAATTACACATAGGGTTTTGTGCGCACGGAAGGGTATTGCGCGCACGAGACTCGGATTGTGCGTAAGGCTGGAACCCTGGGGATGGGGAAAATTCACTGAAGCCGGTGGAGTTGCGCGCAAAGGAGAACTTCAGGGAAAGGTTGTACGAAATGAGGGATTACCTGGAAGTCATCTTCCACACAGGGGGAGCCGAATTGCGTGCATGAGAGTCGCTTCGGATTCCTAAACCCCAAACCGTTCGGGGTCACCTGCTATTTATAGGTGACCTCGGGCACGGAATCCGGGCGGCGCGTGAAATTCTTCACACCGAGCGCAACCGGCGCACAAAAAATCACCGCGTAGAACTGGGCTTCGCAATGATTGCACGCCTCATCGGCTCAATTCCGCAAAACCCAGTGATTCTACGCACGCAAAATTTTTTTTTGCACGGATCCTCCTTTATTTCGCGCACCACATCCCGGGCCTCCGGATCAGGCCTCTGATTTCGAATATGACTTCGCTTCGTCATTTCGAAACTTCCTCCGGGAGTTACGGGCTTTTTTCGGTGTCAACACACATTAACCCATTTAACATGTTCATCATTTCCCGGATTCATCCATTCATTTCAACCTGTTTATCAAGGGTTCTACAATTCACTACAACAAGTTCATTTGTTTAATAACAATCTCTAAAAGCAAGAAAAGCCGGTACACCCTATGGATGGCCCTAAATTAGGTCAAGTCCATCCGAACACATCCCACAAGTATCGCCGGGTTCCCATTAGCCATTTAAACCTTATTATTACCAAACATTCCAAGGTTATTCTAAACATAACCAAGGGGAACCAAGAACACAACCAAACATGCACAAATACCCAAATAAACATGGGATATAACTTGTAGACCACCTAACTTGAAACTGCGGTTGAACGCACTCTCAATTGAGTCCTTAGACCTCGATCTGACCATCCATTGGAGCTTCAACCTAATACTCACACAAAAGATAGAGTTTTAGAACTTTGGAACAAGGGAGAGAGAGAAGATACAAACCCTAAACCAAAAGGAGAAGTAAGGATGGGATTATCCTTAGCCGGAGCTTTGATCCTCAACCAACAGCACTAAAAACACCATAGAAATGAGGTAGATCAACCTCTTGGAGTTGTTGGGATATTTGGTTCGTTCCAAGGGAGAAGAAGGTGGAAATGAGTGGCAATCCCAAGTTGGGGTTTAAAAGCCCAGAGTGGAAAACTCATAATTTTTTCCAACTTTAAGTGGTCTCACGGTTTAACCGCATGGTTTGACAATCTGTGAACAAACTGTTCACATGCTACTCCCCTGAGGAGAAGGGTGTCATGGTTTACCTGGGTAGGCCACACAGTTTTCCCTAGCTGCGCGCAGGCCGTGTGACCTGGCTTATCTTTCCCATTTTCCTCTTCTTTCGTGCCCCGCATGTAACGCCCGACCCCAGCTACTCAGAGTCGGTGCATTACTTCGTAACATTGGCATGATAAAAAAAGATGAAGTCTCAAAAGACCGATTAGTTTAGTAGCCTTGGAAACACTAGATACATTCATAAATGTTACATTACATCATAATGTAAAAAACTACAATAACAAAGTCTCCATAGTCCACACTCATATCCTTTTCTGACTATCCCTGCAGGTCATTTATAAAATACTTCTTCACATCCTGGAAAATATTAAAACATTGAAAGGGGTGAGCTCAGATGCTCAGTAAGGATAACAATATTGCGGAAGCTTTCATAAATAAACATTAACATTTAAGGGAATGTATAACTAAACAAAATCCTTTTTAAACTTGAACTTCATCATAATACGACAAAAATATAATTAAATAATTCCATTTACCTACTCACATGGATATTCTACTAGTCAAATAATCACATGCAATATCAATAACCACTTTCATAATGATGGAATGCATAATTCCAGACTATCATAACCACGTAGCCAAGGCCTCATGCCAAGACCACAAATAAGATTTTGTCAAGGCCTCATGCCAAGACACAAGTTTGTCTCATGAGACATACCGATGCATCGAGGAGCTATAGCGGGCTCCTCCCGTCACTTATTAAGTCCAATGCATTCCTCATATGAACAGGTTTAAACATATCATAAAACATAACAGAATCGTATCACATAAAACATCCATAAAGGAAACATAACATTTCCACATTTCAATCACAAGATATCAATACAACACATTGATATAATAAAAACCTTTTCAAAACCATTTTCAATACCAAAATAAAAGAAAATTAAAACTTGGTATTTAGTTTTCATTTAAATAAAATTATGGCTTGTAGAGGAAGCCGATACTCAAATAATGGTTACAGTGAAGGAGAAGTCGTTGTCGCCGCATACGTACGACAAGAAAAACATTCCTTTTTGTCATTTAGTAAAACGCTTCGTATAAAAAGATTCCTTTTGAATAAACGTAAAATTCAAAGGGGTTTATACACCATATAAAACAAATTTGTGTATAAAACAAAATATGCCTCAATGAATGGTGTTTGAGACAAAGTACCTTACAAAGATCATTTTTTAATTAAAATAGATATATTATGTGTATTCACTATAAGTAAACATAATGAAATTAAAAATACAAGATAGGATATAATAATATCATGACATAATTTTAAAGTACGAGATTAATCCAAAGAATAGAAATTGGGTTAAGAAGTTCCCTTACCTTGTGTCCTGTCTTGACTCGGCTGATATTTAACCTCCTGAATAATAAACTAGTGTTAATTTATAACTTCTTAAGAACCTCTTTCCAAGTTTTTTATTCCTTTCATATCACTTATTACCATGTTATGAAAATTATGTAATTATTTAAGTTAATAACGGTCGTTTTGTCGATCTTCGGTACTTGAGTCAAAAATAGACTTCTTATAATTACAAGTTGTTCATGTGGTGAAATATCCATTATATCCAGAATTATATTCATCATATAGATATCATATATCACATATATATCCAGTATATACATTCATTCATAATATAACATAACATTTAGAGGTAAGAAATGAAATGCACCGTTCATGGAGACGGTAAGCCGTACGTACGCATGAACGCTACTTTCATTTCTATTTTAATATTTAATGGAATGAAATCATAATGATATAAAGTTATATTATAATTCCAGTATAATATAGTATATAATATCACTTACTTCATCCTTTATACATCCCACATATGGCATTAACGATTCAAATCACTTTGAGGGGGCGGTAGTCCGCACTTCCTAAAATGAAAATATCGCGTTTACCCATAATGGAAACAAGAAAGGTATGTCATAAATGAAAAATATAGAACCTTAAGTAAAACATAAAAATATTATATATCATATATAAATAGAGTGACATCTTAATATCCACCTTTGAAAGTGTTATATCAGTGTTGAACAATCATCGTTTCGTGAGGCAGAAATTCGTCATCCACAGAAACAGTATGTTCGTTATCCATTAGATGTAGGTGTGTGTAAGTGTAGCTCGAATACTTCTTATAACAACATCCTAGTATATCTAGGATACTGGTTTTGTTACAAAAGAAATGAATAAAAAAGGTTTAGGGTGTTGTATAAGAAAATTAAAACAAAATAACATAAGAGAACACACTACCTTAAAATCGGGTAACTCTTTTTTGATTTGAGCCAAAGGCTTCCTTGGTATGAATTAGGCCCAATGTGAGGCTTATAAGAGTAATATATGGATGTTGGTAGTGTATTTGGGCAGATTTTGGCCGAGAAAAATGGCTTGAAGGTGTGAGTAAGGTGGTAGTGGTGGGGGCCTTTTATAAGTGGAGAGGAGGGGCACTCTTTGAAAATAATGAAATGTTACATTATTATGAGATACTTTTCAGATTTTAGAGGTCCCACAATTATATAATTCTAGGATAAGGTGATAAGGGTTCGAAATACACTCATACAATTGGTTTTTGACAAGTTTAAGCCTTGTATTTTACATTATCTTTTCATTTAATTTAAATCGTTAATTAATGAGGTAATCGTTGCATCATCATGGTGTCATAAACAATTTAATTTATTTAATGTCTAAAAATTATAAAAAAATATCATGATGTAGGAAATCTTTTTATATTTCTAATGAAGATTTATAGTCAAAAATATGACTTGTATAACCCCATTTAAAAATTGGTTTAGTAAAACAACTTATGTTTGTGACATTTTTATTTTAACTTTAAATAAAAGTTATTTATGTCATTTTCCTACCAAAGTGGCTCCATGGGGTCCCCAAGTTGACCCATGGATTTTCTTGGTCGGCCATGACACATCCAATAGGGGTAGGACAAGTGTAAAGGTAGTTTTATATTTTTATAATATCATTTTTACCTTAAATATCAATAATTACCTTTAATCACGATTAATTAAACGTAAAAGTTACTATTCACCAAGAAATTATTTTAATCCTATTAAAACACATTTTACTTCATAATGACAACCATGTATGTCGGATTTTTGAAAATCAAATCACAGAAGAGGTAATATTTCATTTAAATGAAAAATTAGTTTTTTAACTACCACTTAGTGGTTTCAGTATTCATCAAAAATTGATGTTTTTCAGAACAATTCCAAAATTTCACCCTAAGCTATAATTGGTATTCCGAATCCAAAAATTATGACTATTTTACAAAATTCCAAACATATAATTTTCATTAATTAATTTTATAAATAATTCTCGTTGTCACAACAAATAGCGTGTTTTTAAGAAACAATATATATCAAAAGATTGACAATTGTTTATGTCCAATTTCAATGTGAAATTATTTCTAATGACCACCATTGGATAAAATGGTAAAAATATATTCTAATTATACTTCAAATCCTCTCAATAGTATAATTTATCACTATAAATTATTTTGATTAAAAAAGTTGTTTTTAAGTATTTTTCACTATTCATAAAAAATTGAAAGTTCTCAGAAAATTACAAAAAATTCAATTTAGGATAATTTAGATATTACGAATACAAAAATGAATTCCATTTTGAAATATAGAATTACTATAATTTTAAAAAGTGGGTATTACTACTCATAACGGCTACTTTGATTAGTTGTGGTGTGTATTAGAATCTCGAACTTGTGTACAATGCAAGCTATTGCATTATTGAAAGATAAGCGTATCATGGAAGCTCGGGGTGTTACATTATACCCTCCTTCAATAAATTGCGTCCTCGCAATTTGAAAATTTTCTTTGAAAATAAAAGGTTGAAAATAGAAAATTCCTTTGTGAAAAAACCCACATCGAAAATAAGGTAAATAAAATTTAGCCTTAATAAGAGGGAAAAGGAAATTAAAAGCTCACCACCAAATTATGATCTTGATAAAGACAACATTGGTGGAAATTAGAGACATATAATTGGAGGAAAAATGTAAATATTTTTAGGGAGTGATTGAGGTCATCAATCAGAAACAAGTGTAAAATTGAGGGCCTCAAAGCCTTCAATCTATATTGATTTAAAATATTATCAGTTCAACAAGACATAAGGTATTAGGATACCACATTTTTTGTTTTAATATCCCTTTACTAAAGCTTAAGAATTAATTTATTCATAGAATAAGAGATAGGTATATATATATATATATTATTGACAAGTATAGCTTCAACCTATAGCTAATTTCTACCACAAACTCATCTTTCACTCAAAAAGATAATGGAACTCCAAAAATATTATATTTATCCTAATCGTACAAGGTTCAAAGTATTAACACATACCATTAATATTAGGAAAACTATATTCTAATAACCAGGGACTTCCTGTAGGCTAGTGGTAGGTAATAAAGGCTTGTCCCACTATGGTTGTGGGTTCGATTCCTGCAGCTTTTTCCGACGCGACGAGTTATGCCCCACCCTGCAAGTTGTCCTTTTCCTAAAATTATAGTATTATAATATTCCAAAAATAATCATCAGAAATGTTTTAACCTTAAACAATAGTAACCAAAGATCAACTTAATCCATCCCAACCTTTATAGTTATCCAAAATACCTATGTCCAGACTTTCTATAAAAGGTCCTTAAATTCCAAAATCAATTATAACATTAGGTTCCCCAAAAAATGTAAAGTTTCTCTTATTGTCACATACTAAAAATATGATTACCTCCATCATATTAAAACCTTAATGAAAACAACAAGTACTGCAGTACAATCCTTATATATATCACATTATTCTTATAACCAGAATATATTCCTTGAGTCCAAAAGCACCAATACATTAATTATTCTGCTTCAACTGTAGTAACAACATAAGATTGTCCGTGATCCCATGGCCTTTTCTGAGGTATGTTTCCCTGACGATTAGGACATTCATTTGTATAATGACCCATTTCCGTACAATTGTAGCATTCAACATTGATAGCCTCTTTCTTTCCCTTACAATCACAAGCCTGGTGTCCTTTTTCTACAAATTTGTAACAAACTCCCATTCCTTTTAGGCAAGTACCAGGGTGATTCTTCCCACAATTATCACATAATGGAGAATCCTTCTTTCCATTTTTCCCTTTATCCATCTCTCGTTCCACTGTTCTCTTCTTCTCTTGCTTTACTTTATTGTCATAAGACTTAGAGAATTCCTTTTCTATCTTGATAGCACACGAGACAATATCTTCATATGTTGAGAAATATTGTGATACTACAGCTTGACAAAGAAATGGTTTCAACCCATCAATGAAACGATCAATCTTACTTCATGGGTTACGTATATAATCTGCAGCATGTCTCTCTAACCTTGTAAAGTTGGCCTCATACTTTGTGACATTATCATCCTCCTTCTGCCTCAGACTCAGAAATTTCCTTTCCATATCTACTCGATGGTCATGTGGAAAGTATTTTTCTAAGAAAATTTCCTTAAAATCCCTCAATTCCATACTTGATACTTCTTCATCTTCCTTTGTGTTTTGAATCAGCGACCACCATTGATCGACATCTCCAGTGAGGCGGTAAACTTCCATGATAACCTTTTCCCTTTCACTACTCCCCAAGGTGTGGAATATTTTTTATAAGGTGTTTATCCATTGCTCAGCTACTAATGGATTTGTACCCCCATTAAATTTTGGTGTTTGTTGCCTCATGAAGTGGTCTAACTTTGATCCTCCACGTTGCGGATCAGGGTGCTCCATACAATTAAGGTTATTATTTATAACCTGAGTGAGTTGTCCCAGTATGGTAATACGTTGAGCGGCACCGGTTGTATCTCCAAATCCATAATAATTATCTTGAGCAGGAGGGAAATCCCTATACGGAGTGCGTGCATTGATACGGTTTCCATTCCTTCCACTAGGCGCCATTTCTAAACAATGGCATAAACTAGATTAGCTTATGAATCAAAATACATAATTCTATACTTATAAAATACTTAACATAAATTGATCTATTTATAGATATAATACATAATTATAAAAAAAATTTCTTTGAGAAAGTATATACTCATAACCCTTCATAGTGTTTTGTAAATAAAACTAGAATTATCCTAAGCATATCCCCCGAGAGTGTCATAACCAAGATTTCAGCAAGGCCCGTTATCGTGCACCAGTTCCCGTTTGAGTCTAGCTCAAAGCGGTGTTTTTGGGTTTTACCCCTAGGTACATTTGTGCCAGATCCACCTCTACCTGCTCGTATCCAGACAGGGATGTATTGCTCGGAAAAATCACAAAATCTCTATAATACCAAAATTCTAGGAAGTTCTTCTATACTAATCCTCAAAGTCTATCTTTGGGCTTTGTGCTCTAATAAGAGTTTATCTAAATCTTGCTTCCAAGGTTAGTACTAAACTTCCTATGATACCAACTATAACGCGCCGAACCCAGCAACCCGGAGTTGGTGCATTACTTCGTAACATTGGCATGATCACAAAAGATCAAGTCTCGAAATACCGATTAGTTTAGTAGCATTGGAAACACTAGATACATTCATAAATGTCACATTACATCATAAAGTGAAAAACTACAATAACAAAGTCTCCATAGTCCACACACATATCCTCTTCTAACTATCCCTGCAGGTCATTTATAAAATACTTCTTCACATCCTGGAAAATATTAAAACATTGAAAGGGGTGAGCTCAGATGCTCAATAAGGATAACAATATTACAGAATCTTTCATAAATAAACATTAACATTTAAGGCAATGTATAACTAAAACAAAAGCCTTTTTAAACTTGAACTTCAGCATAATATGGAAAAAATAAAATTAAACAATGCCATTTACTTACTCACATGGATATTCTACTAGTCGAATAATCACATGCAATATCAATAACCACTTTCATAATGATGGAATGCATAATGCCAGACTATCATAACCACGTAGCCAAGGCCTCGTGCCAAGACCACAAATAAGATTTTGTCAAGTTCTCATGCCAAGACACTATTTTGTCTCATGAGACCTACCGATGCATCGAGGAGCTGTAGCGGGCTCCACCCATCACTTATTAAGTCCAATGCATTCCTCATATGAACAAGTTTAAACATATCCTAAAAAATAACATAATCATATCACATAAAACGTGCATAAAGGAAACATAACATTTCCACATTTCAATCACAAGATATCAATACAACACATTGATATAATAAAAACCTTATCAAAACCATTTTCAATACCAAGATAAAAGAAAATTAAAACATGGTATTAATTTTTCATTTAAAAAAATTTATGGCTTGTTGAGGAAGCTGAAACTCAAATAATGGTTATGGTGGCGGAGAAGTCGTTGTTGCCGCATACGTACGACAAGAAAAACATTCCTTTTTTTCGTTTAGTAAAACTCTTCGTATAAAAATATTCCTTTTGAATAAACGTAAAAGTCAAAGGGGTTTATACACCGTATAAAAGAAATTTGTGTATAAAACAAAATATGCCTCAATGAATGGAGATTGAGACAAAGTACCTTACAAAGATCATTTTTTAAATAAAATAGATATATTATGTGTATTAAATATAAGTAAACATAATGAAATTAAAAATACAAGATAGGATATTATAATATCATGACATAATTTGAAAGTAGGAGATTAACCCAAAGAATAGAAATTGGGTTAAGAAGTTCCCTTACCTTGCGTCCTGTCTTGACTTGACCGTTCTTTAACCTCCTGAATAATAAACATGAGTTAATTTATAATTTCTTAAGAACCTCTTTTCATGTTGTTTATTCATTTTATATCACTTATTACCATGTAATCAAAATTATGTAATTATTTAAGTTAATAACGGGCATTCTGTCGATCTTTGGTATTTGAGTCAAAAATGGACTTCTTATAATTACAAGTTGTTCATTTGGTAAAATATCCATTATATCCAGAATTATATTCATGATATAGATATCATATATCTCATATATATCCAGTATATACATTCATTTATAATATTACATTACATTTAGTGGTAAGAAATAAAATGCACCTTTCATGGAGACGGTAAGTCGTACGTACGCATGAACGCCATTTTCATTTCTATTTCATATTTAATGGGATGAAATCATAATGATATAAAGGTATATTATAATTCCAGTATAATATAATATATAATATCATTTAATCCATCCTTTATACATCCCACATATGGCATTAACGATTCAAATCACTTTGAAGGGGCGGTAGTCCGCACTTCCTAAAATGAAAATATCGCGTTTACCCATAATGGAAACAAGAAAGGTATGCCATAAATGAAAAATACAGGACCTTAAGTAAAACATAAACATATTATATATCATATATAAATAGAGTGACATCTTAATGGCCACCTTTGAAGGTGTTATATGAGTGTTGAACAATCATCGTTTCATGAGGCAGAAATTCGCCATCCACAGAAACAGTATGTTCTTTTACCATTAGATGTAGGTGTGTGTAAGCGTATCTCGAATAATTCATATAACAACATCCTAGTATATATTGTATACTGGTCTGGTTACAAAAGAAATGAATAAAAATAGTTTAGGGGGTTGGATAAGCAAATTAAAACAAAATAACATAAGAGAACACATTACCTTAAAATCGGGTAACTCTTTTTTGATTTGAGCCAAAGGCTTCCTTGGGAAGAATTATGCCCAATGTAAGGCTTCTAGGAGTAAGTGAGGGATGTTGGGAGAGTATTTGGGCAGAGTTTGGCCGAGCCAAATGGCTTGATGGTGTTAGTAAGGTGGTAGTGGTGGGGTCCTTTTATAAGTGGAGAGGAGGGGCACTCTTGGAATGTAATGAAATGTTACATTATTATGAGATACTTTTCGGATTTTAGAGGTCCCACAGTTATATAATTCAAGGATAAGGTGATAATGGTTCTAAATCCACTCATCCAATAGGTATTTGACAAGTTTATGCCTTGTATTTTACACTATCTTTTCATTTAATTTAAATAGTTAATTAATGAGGTAATCGCTACATCATCATGGTGTCATAAATAATTTAATTTATTTAATGTCTAAAAATTATAAAAAAAAATATCATGATGTAGAAATATTTTTATATTTCTAATGAATATTTATATTCAAAAATATGACTTGTATAACCCCATTTAAAAATTGTTTTAGTAAAACAACTTATGTTTGTGACATTTTTATTTTAACTTTAAATAAAATTTATTTATGTCATTTTCCTACCAAAGTGGCTCCATGGGGTCCTGAAGTTGACCCATGGATTGTATTGGTCAGCCGAGACACATCTAATAGGGTTAGGACATGTGTAAAGATATTTTCATAATTTTATAATATCATTTTTACCTTAAATATCACTAATTACCTTTAATCACGATTAATTAAACCTAAAAGTTACTATTGATCAAAAAATTATTTTAATCCCATTAAACAACATTTTACTTCCTAATGACAACCATGTATGTTGGATTTTTGAAAATAAAATAACAGAAGTGGTAATATTTTATTTAAACGAAAAATCAGTTTTTTAACTACCACTTAGTGGTTTCACTATTCATCAAAAATTGATGTTTTTTAGAACAATGCCAAAATTTGACCCTAATATATAATTGATATTATGAGTCCAAAAATGATGTCTATTTTACAAAATTCCAAACATATTAGTTGAATTAATTAATTTTATAATTAATTCCCGCTATCACAACAAATAGCGTGTTTTTAAGAAACAATATATATCAAAAGATTGACAATTGTTTATGTCCAATTTCAAAGTGAAATTAATTCTAATGACCACCATTGGATAAAATGGAAAAAATATATTCTAATGATACTTTAAAACCACTCAATAGTATAATTTATCAATGTAAATTATTTTGATTAAAAAATTTGTTTTTAAGTATTTTTCACTATTCATAAAAAATTGAAAATTCTCAGAAAATTACAAAAAATTCAACTTAGGATAATTTAGATATTACGAATACAAATATGATGTCCATTTTGAAATATAAAATTTCTATAATTTTAAAAAGTGGGTATTACTATTCATAACAACTACTTTGATTAGTTGTGGTGTGTGTTAGAATCTCGAACTTGCGTACAATGCAAGCTATTTCATTATTGAAAGAGAAGCATATCGTGGAAGCTCGGGGTGTTACACCGAACCCTTGAAACACCCCCAAGGCCTCTCATACTATCAGAAGACATCCCTTGAAGCCTGAAACAATGGATTCAACCAAAATCTAATGAAAACATGCCTTCCCAAAAACCGGGATCTTACATGACATGAGTGTGAAGCCACATACCATGCTTGTTTTAATGAAAACAAACAATAGATGAATAACGCAAAATAATCTTGGACATTATTACAAGATATTACCCCTGATTTCTTTACATATCATGAAAAACAACATATATAACCTTATTTGGGCTTAAAAATAATATATTTACCCAAAGGGGGCATATAACTATGAAAAAATGAAAGGAGGAGTAGATGTAAGTAACCATGAAGAAAATGATGATGAACAGGAACTTATAATAAGAATTTGCCATCGATTTTCCAAGGAATATGTTCTCATCGCTTCCAGATTGATGGGAGAACCTAAATTGTTTTTCTAGGGAGAAATTATTTGTGTTAGGTTTTATTTCATCGAAATAGTTCAAACATATGGCGAACCCGAATTAGATCCACAATGTTAGGGAATAAGTTTTTGCATTGCATAGTTCGGCCAAACCGTGTATTGGCCTTGCACTAATTTTTTCGTTACCGAAATCCATCCAAAAGTACACAAATGTCTCCCCCAACATCCCACATAACCTTTAAACATATGAAAATATTTACGGAATGGTAACATTCCTTAATATGAGGGATGCTACATAGAATGTTTTTAATGAAAAACCAACCTTCTTTCTTCCTTGGTCAATGGAATTTTGATTCATTTTTTATATAATCTAAAACATTTTTAAATAATATTTTTAATATACTATAGTGATATAATAAATAATTTTTTTCCCATATTTGATCATTTTTGAGTTGTGGCAGCCCAATCCATTAGCTGGAATAAATATTTCAAGCTATTTAGAGATGGGTTACCATCATGAAGTAGAATAGAGTTGTATGGTCTCTTGGTGTAAAAATGTTCTCTTAGTCCTTTAGCTATATTTGGGATCCAAAATTTTGGCTAAATGATAAAATATGTTACCTTGAAAATAAGTATAATTTTTTTCAACAAATGTCAATATAGAAGGGAAAATAAATGTCTCACGTAAGAATAAATAACATTCTCAACTTGGTGATCTCTTCCATGTTTGTTTGTTAATTTTATCTACCTATAAATTTCCCAAAGTCCTTATCAAAGTTCTCCATTGGTTGATCAACAAATTTACATGGACATGATCTATCGATGAAAAAAATCTTGTCATGGGGGCTCATAATGACTGTATCTGGGTCGCTGATATGGGAGGTTTGTGTATAAAAGATCTGAGTATTTTAAATGAATAATTCATGAACAAATTCATCCTAAGACTACTAATATCCAATTAAAAATTAATGATGTTCGTTTTAGATTGATCCACCATGAAATGAAGGTTGGATGTTTCATTTATTTATCTTCCTCAGTTTGGGACTCCATTATGTCTACAAACAATTATCTCAAGAACCACTAATAAAATATTGTATAGAGGCAATCCAGTTTGAATTCATGGAGCACTCCATGATTTAAAAATACTATTTACGATTTTTCGGATGTAACCTATAATTGATTAAAACCACCAATGATTATGTCAATGATGATGGTATGAATGCATATATATTTATTCTTTCTAATATTCTAACCTAAAAATATATATAACCTCATATAAATGGATACTCTTAAAAGAAACCACACTCATCTTGCCACATTAACCCCATAAAATGGTATAGGTAATTTTGTTGTGGTGATAATACTTCTATTTAATGGATTATGGATTTAAAAAATTCTAATAGTCATCATACAACCTTCATACTCTATAAGTGGATCTGGAAGATGAGTCTTCTTATGTTTAGCCTTCAAAAAAAAGTTGGACTGTAAATTTTTCTAGCATTCCACCTTTGTCTTGTAACTGTGGAAATTAAAGATCACAGTTTTTTCAATTGTAATTTCACTTTTATGTTTTTTAATTACATTGATGAACATTATTGGGTGTTGATTTCAAATGAATATATCTAAGGCCATTCTAGAATCCATTAATCCTACTAAATGAAGTGACAAAAATAAATGCATATTGTTGGTTGTATCTGTTTCCACCTTTCAGTATGTATAGAGATCACAAAATGGATTATAATTTAATGATAATGTTACAACCATTCATGAAGGAGTAAGGGAGATTCATAGGGAATTCATAACTACCTCAAAGAACTAACCATTATCAATGTATAATGTCATTAATGACCTTATTATTTTGAGATTTTTTGTGTCCCTAGAGGTATGAAAAATTTAATGGTGTTGAATTTGATTAGATGAATCCCATTAATTCATTCTTGAATAAATTTTATCATAGATAAGGAAGTATTAGGTGAAAGAAAACATAAATGTTGTGGTGGTTTCTTCCATACCCATCAGGGATTCATAATTGATTGTTTCTTTCACTCTATTTGATAGGGATATTCCACATAATTTGATCTTCTTTCCATGTTTAAGGATATAAAATTTAATATCCAATATGGTTGGAGCTCACTCTAGATGAAATATGACATGATGGAAGAATTTTAAATCATTAGAAAATGTTTTTTGAATGTCCCATAGAACATGTTTTCTCCCAAGATTGAATGTATAAATCTCAATAGTGGTATCTCTCCTAATACAACACTTGTTTACATGGAGCCTAATTAAGTTGTTGATGATTCATTAAAGTAGGTCATTTAGTTGTCGATCCCTGGATTGTCCTTCTTATCACTTGATACATTCCCACACTATTATGTGGTAGTTTTGTGTTGTACCCTTAATATATAGATTTGTAAATCCCTTTTGTGATTTCATGAAATTTATATTGAACAACAAATTTTGATAGGATTGGGTTCACCATGCATTCAGACATTTTGGATTATATGATGGGTAAATTCATTATAGTTATCCAATAAATTGTTATGTCAGATATAACTCATAAAAATTATATATTATATTTACAACTAGTTTTCAATTAAAAACAATTTGGTCCTTGTTTATGGCCCATATGTTTTTGTAGGTACATTTTTTATGTCCATAAGTAAATAGTTCGACTTAATATCACATATATAATAAAATGAGTGAACATTTAACTACTTATAATTTTTTAAAATGTTGTAAGATTATTTTTGATCCATGTTCTCATATTTTATATTTCCTCCAATGGGTCATTATTGATTATTGATGATTCAAGGCTCTATTGTCTTCTATATTTTATATTATAAATAAAAATTATATGATTTATATTTAATGATAGATAATGTATTTATATGACTATCTTATTTTATGAAAATGTTATCATTTAATTATTCTCATGTAATATTAGGGATTAATATCTCCAAAATTTACCCTTTCTGAGAATATGACATCCCTCATTCTTATGTGTCAATTTTCCCCAGCTTATGAATAAAATATTTTTTGATAGTATATATTATAAAATTAGTATGATATAAGATATTTTTATAGATTTTTAATATCATCTTTTAAATATGTATTTAATTATATTTTCTTCAACGAAAAATAACATTAATCATTATATAGATTGTATATTTGTGTAATGAATTTAATTTTCATCAAACATAGTGTGATAGAAATTTTTATTACTTTCGGGTCAACATATGATAAGATATTAACCATAACTATTGTACATAGATAATCTTTGATACTGGGGTTATCATAATTTATGTATGTAAGATTTAGACCCTCTCGAAATAAGTGTATTTTTATTATTTATGTTATATTATGGAAATAATGTTGTTAAATGTAATTTTTTTAAATTTTTATCTTATAGTATCTTATTTATTATTTGGAAGTTTCTTATGGGTATGTGGATATTACATACGATAAATAACATATATAGAAACTGCATTATCCCCTATGAAAATTTTTATTTATCTATTTTTACATATCACATGTAAAAAATAGTCCATTTATCATAAGAGTTTGTAGCCCATAAAAGACAAATTTATTACAGTTTCTTTTTCCAGATATTGGTGGATATGATATTTCATAAATTTATAAAAAAATATATGTTCAATAAATTTTCAATCAATTAAAAATTTTACATTCAAAAAAAATTCTATGATTTACATTAATTAGTTATATATTTTCATCTTACGTGTTGTATTAGTTCTATAATGATTGTTTGACTATTTTATATATTCATGTTGTATGTAATCCAATGTGTTTGTAGTTTAGTCCATTTTTTCAAGATATGATAGTTCAAAAAATATTTTATTAATGATACATTCCCAATGAATTAACAGGGGTCACATAACGTATTAAAAATGTGGGAGTCAATCTTATCATGATATTACATAATACATAGAGGAATACCATTGAATCAAAATAAATGCTTAATTACAATGTATTCATGTTAGCCTCTTGATGTTGAATGTTTCCCATCGTGTGTTGTTTAAATGGCATAAAAGTATATATAGTTATATTAGATTTCATTATAAAAAATAATACAATGGAAAACATTAACGACACTCTTAGTTTTGTGATTGATGGTAGTACACATATTAGATATTCGGGACATTCAAATTAACATATAACTATATATAACTATTTAATCTATAATCAATGTTTTATTTACTAGTTGTGGATGGAAATATTTCTTTATCAATCCTTTGGGATAGTTCCTTATCATTACACTTATGGATCATTTTATACATCAGTTTTTAGTCAATGGTATGATATCATGTAATTTCATAAGATGACATGAATTATATTAGTTAATATTAGATTTGATTCGAAATTTAAATTAAATTAAATAACATTAGATAACAAATATTTCATTCATATATATTTATTTTTATTAAATATGTAAAAATAAATTATCAATTTACTCATTTTATTTCAGCCAAATATATATACTCTCTCTATATATTCACACAAATATTTTTTCATGTTATTGTATATATAAAATAAATTTTAATTGGATTAATTTGAAAATATATTTAAAAATATATTTTTAGAATATTATGTAAAATAGTTATAATATTAATATTTTAATGCCTGATAAAAGGTAATATTAAGAGGAATGAAATTTGTAATACAAATTTAATACTATTTAATTATTATTCATGATATTTTTTTGTAATCATTCATTCAATATTACTTATAATTCAACATATATGTCCTCTCCTAATAAAGTATTAAGGCTAAAGTAAGACTACTAGTTTTTATTGATCTATAGAATATCCAATCACCATATTTTGGATTATATACCTTTTATTGGTCATAGTATTGGGATATCCATGACTGGGTAACAGTAGTTCTGAAATTTTTATGGATTTATAATTCTATTATACTCAATGTTTTTGGGTAATGTGTTTCCATAAAATACAAATGTGTGTATAAACCATGTACACATGATCTAAAAGATCTTCCAGAAACCAACAACATATCAATATCATTTACATACCATCATGATATAAAGGAAACCAAAAACATGGTGGGACACTACAGTAGCATTTATGAGGAGTATGATCTTACCTAGAATAACGTTGACTAGATTTTATTCATGTAATATTATCCTACCATGATATGTTGAGTTATGTCTTGAGAATTCATTAATCTATTTTATATTTCATTTTAATTTATGGATTATACTACTGTTTTAGTTTACATACATTCTATTTAATAGTAAATTGGTAAAAATGTGAAATAATATATAAGATTGTTTAAATTGAGATTAAATGTGATCATCTTAAATCAGTGAATGAAAATTTATATTACAACTACCTATAACACAAGAATGATATAAATTCATACAAAAAAGTATAAATTCTAATCTTCACTATGTAAGATGATTCCTATATAAAATATGGGTGATATATTTTCTTATGGCGTGATATAGTGATAAGTGGATATGATCATTATATAAACATCATTGAACCCATAGAATTATTCTACACCTAGATAATTTTTTAATAATATCAAGTACTCAATATCACAAATGTGGAAAAATTTTCTATATAAATACATAATGTAACTGTATGTTGACAAATATTTAAAAATGTAGTCAAAATATTTTTTTTCAACAATTATTCTAATGGTAGATTATATAAATAGTTCTAAAGGTACTGTATAAAAACTATATATTATTGGACTAGTTACCAGCCAAATTTACTGGATGAATCTAACCACCATCATAATGATTTATTTATATGGACTTATGGAATTGTTAGGGATATAAATATGATATGTGATTATCAGAATAGAAGATAACACATTAGAATTAGAACCATAGGTCCTGAAAATGGTATACAATAAAGATATATATAGTCAATGATTGAGATGGCTGATCTAATATTAGAGGTGTTATTTAGGAATCCCCTATGTTATCTAATGATTCACTAAATATTTATTCAAACTATTAATTTATTTCCAATATAATATTTAATATTTTCTGATATAAAATAGAAACCCTTTATTAATATATGATTCTTGGTAATCATTTTGAAGAGTGTATAATGTATATGAGGATGTGTCCATCATGTGAAATGGATATTAGTAGCCAATATGATTTTTAAGGATCCTATGGAAGTGATTAAGTACTCTTGTAAAATTTTATTAGAAAATAATTTAAAATTTTGATTCAATATCATATTGATTACTATTTAGTTTCATGAATTTCAAATCACCAATAGTTTTTTAATATTACATCTAAAAATTTTGGGAATAAAAGATTGTTGAGTTGGACCTAGTGAGGCAAATTTAATGAACAGAATATTTTAAATTTATATTCCCGTCATTGGAAGAGTATAATATAAAGGCTATCATATTTTACCTTCTTTTATAAATAAAAATCATGTTGTCTTCCATTAATAATATATATGAATTCATATTACGTGGAATACACAGCTTACCATCACTATATTCAAATAAATGAAAATATAAAAATTCAACTATATTGAATTCAAGTAAAGGTGTTTATGGTAATAATTATTTGAATAAAAAAATTTCAAAACACATTTTATTTAAATCATGTATTTACCTTAATGTGACTCATAAATATTTTCATATGTAGTTAATGGGTATCCATATCTACTTATAGACTCTAAAATGAATAATAATTTAATGATCATAAACTATTTCTACATAATGATAATTGTTGATTATTTTATTCTATTTTAAGTGGAAATGTTATGAATCTATTTTCCTATATAACGAATTACATGTTATTTGTTTTCGGTTAGACAATATTACCTAAATAAATTTTTGAAACCTATTAAATATTTAGAAGAATTTAAAAGTTATTTTAGATAAAAAAATTCTATTTTTAATTAAAAAAACCTTAGATAGTATTTACCTAAATCAATTTAACAACTTTTTTAGGAATAATGTTGATAATATCATTTTCCACTCATTATCTCATGAATAACATATTAAAAAACTAAGTATATATTGGAGAAATTTTAAAAATATCAATTATATTCTAATAAATGTATAATGATATTCTATTCTATTCAATTCTATATCTAGTAATTGATGTTGGGTAAGAGTATGATTAAAAAATATGGAATGATAGTAAATCATGAGATGGTGGAATATGTAATTCCATACAGAGTTACATAAAATTTAATTATGTGAAATAGATTATATGAACCCATATGATATAATATCATGTTTGATTAATAATTCTAAATGTTATATGATATTAAAAAAGAATTGGAAAAATGGGATATGATTTTATGGATTTACCACTCTGAAGGATTCTTTCGATAATTATGTATGATGAGAGACCCAATACACAAAATCATTATACCATAATAAGATTATGTGTTTAAAATGTATTGTGATGAATCATAATTTAGTAATATATGTGTCATAATGTAAGATTATTGTTTATAGTGAAATATATCCTGAAAACATTATCCATTTTAAATCATTATCTATATCCATGATAATGAATTTTATTCCAGGGTTCATTCATAAATGTGTGAGTGTAATTTTGCTTTATATGAGTGATTTGGGTTACTCACCAATCAGAAGAGACATTAATTCATTCTCTCCCAAATAGATAAGAAAATTTAGAGATTTTAAAAGGTGTATTATTTATAGAATTGTGAGGTCTATATTTAATACGATAGTTATAATGGAAAAATTGTTTCTGATTCTCTCAATAGTAATTCTAGCCCAAAAAATGATAAATCAATAGTTGACTATTGCTTGATGTCTCTCATGGGTGAAGTAAAATTGGTAGTTACTAATGATTCTAGTAGGAAAAATATTCATTATTTTAGTATTATATTCACTAATTATGGAAGCCATTGTGTATTCAAAGATATCTAATTTACCAATATTAAATATTCTTTAATGGTAATATGGTTTTGGGAACAATGATAGTTTTTTTATTTTTTCAAAGTGTGTCATTTATCTATTATAATTTTTTTGATAATTAAAAAACCCTCTCTTATCAAATTTTCATAAATTTTTTATAATATTTTTATGTAAGAAACTAATTTTTTATAATATTTTTCTTTATAGATAAATTTTATTAATTTGATGACTTTAAATATAGAAAAAACCATAGTTTAATAAAACAATATACAATTAAAAAAGTTTTATATAATTGTGAAATTTATAATAGATTAATTAAAAATTATAGTATGAATATAAATAAATAAGTTATGAATAATATTTTTACATGTTTTTTATTTTTAAAATATGACATTAAATAAGAACTCAATTTTTAGTGAATTCATATTATTCTTCAAACATATATTTCCATTTAAGAAGGGATTATATTATTTTTTGATTAAAATTTGATTAATTTCTTCCAGATAAAGAATATTTTTAATAAAAAATAAAACAGTTTTTAAAATAATTATATAAAAATTAAATTCGGTGAAATATTTGAATATTTTTATGATTAATAGATTTTTCTATAATAGAAAAAATATCGATTTTCCCACTAATGTCATCTATCTTCTATAAACTGTGTAATAGAAAATCTCTAATATATTTTATATTTTGGATGAATGTGAAATATGATCCTTTTTTAACTAATAAATGATATTTCATTTTAATCAATACTTTTCAACATTTTGGTAGATGATTATTTTAATCCTTTAATTTATATTTTTCCAAAAATATGATTTATGAGAATAATAATATTAAATTTTAATTAAGTAAAAAACCACTAAAAATGAAAATTTTAAATGAAATATATATATTTTATATATTTTATATGAATTTAAATTCTTATAATGATTAATTCTAGTCTTAGTGATGATATAAAATCATCAACTCATACAAATATATATTTTCTTAACAATATAATTTTTCACCATGCTTTGTAGTATGTGTATTAAAGGAGTTATGATTACATGAAGATATTGAATTTATTAAAATATATTCCGAATTTTGAATCATAATAATTAAAATTATTTAATAATGAAGACTTTTTTTCTTAATGAATTGTGAAATTTATAAAAAAAGAACATATTAAAAGTGTTAGTTTTGTAAACATTGGTTAAAAATAAGTTAATAGACCAATGTTGTTTATTTGAAATATTATTTCTTTGATTTATTATAAATATTAACACATTAGTACAATTTTTTATTTTTTATTGGAAAATTTTCCATTTATTTTTTCAATATAAAATATTTAAGAATAAAAAAAAGGCCAAATGTCTATTTCCAACATTTAAAAATTACATATTTTTTATCATATGGGAACAAAATTGAGAATAAATATTAATGTATAAATGAATAATAAAAAAACATTTTCCTGGTAGGAATTAATATATTGTTTTTAGTTACTATATAATATTCTTATATTTTTTAGCAACATCGAAACAACAAATCTTCCTTTAATAAAAAAATAAAAAAAATGATTTTAAATATATTAAGATTAACATAATTAATGTAATTAAAATGAATACATGAGTTTTTATGATTAATAATATATATTGTAGATTATTGAGACTATTATATTAAAATTTCATTACGTCATTGAATATTATAAAGTCAAATAAACTAAATAGTTCCCAAATTAAGATTAATGGTGGTTTTTAATAAATAATATTTTTTAAATGATTTAAAATTCATGAAAATATGGATTTTATATTTTTATTTCATAAAATTATTTTAATAGGTTTTAATACATTGCTTTTTAAAATAATTGATAAATGTTTCCAATTCATGTACATTTGGAATTATTTAATGTTTTAAGGCAGAAAGAATTTATATTTGGAGAATGAGAGAAAAGAGGGAAATTTAGGACATTAATGAATCTTGATACTATTACTGGAGAAAAGAAATGTGACACCTGATTTTTGATTACAAATTCCAACATTACATAATGGAAAAACATGCTCTAGAGCTCGAGGAATCCATTTACACATCCTGTGTAACATTATACAGAAAGAGTTTATTGAGAGATAAAATATTTTACTACTGAAATTAATGACATATTATATTATGTGAGAAGCCATTACACATCATGTAAAACATTCATGGCTTGAATGATCAAGAATTAAGCAGATATAAATAATTACCTACTGATTTTGATGACATGCCGGGAAACATTACACTTTTTGAAAATTGTAGTAAACTCATAAATATTGACTTATAGTGTTAATGGATTGATTCCATCGATTATAAATCCACACCCTTAGCCACTACTTTGAGAGGTCTGGAATCATAGAGACTCATAAATTAATTCTAAATGGCATGTGTACCATGATTTTTCTACTTTACTATTGTTCTTAGCCACTATTCTTCCTCGGCTATCTATGTTACTCGTTATAAACATGCCTAGATTTAGTGAGTATAGTTTTCTACAGAAGGTGATGTGATTAAAAGAAGAAATAATGTTATTGAAGAATTATACATCTGATTATTTTTAGGATTTAGGAAACAACATTTATGATTTCCAATATTCTATTTTTTTAATTTAATGACAATTGTTTTGTTATTTGAAGAGTATTTTATTTTTGAATCAATTAATTTCCATGTTTTCAATATAACCATTATGAGATCGAGGGTAGTAATGTTTAAATACTATTTTGGGTCATATAGTTTTTCAATTTTATCAAGTAAATGAACATTCCAGTTGTGATATTTTAGGATTAGTGTTGATTACCTAGTACCAAGATGTCTGCAAACTTAATTACCAAAACAGAGAAAAATAATCCCAAAATCAATTAAATCCCTGGTGTAAGAACCTGAAAATCATTGAACCTAGAAAGAATCATCTTTTTACATAAAACATTTTCTTTTTTATTATTAAAATAGCTCTCAACAAAATAAAAAAAAGTAATTACAATTTTTTAATTAATTCTTATCATAATGATCGTATTTATGGGTTAGACAATTAGTCTTTCTTAGTACAATGTTTTTAGTTGTATCGTCTCCATCTTATAAATTATTAAATATGTGTATCCCTGTAGTAATTTAACACCAACATTTAGACTATTATACTTTCAAAAGGTTTAATATAATATGGTATTAAACATCAACTATCGTCCATTTATGAGTAATATTTTAACCTATGTTATCATTCTTTACCCTATATAATTGAAATATTGGTTAACATTTTCATTGTCAAAATATTTAAAAGAAGGTATCACGCCAAATGGAAATGTATAAAACAAAAAATAAACATTTAAAATTTTGTTTTTTAATATTTATATACCATATTCACCATTATCACATATTATATGTCCACATGGATGGATTCTTTTTGATATTGACATTATTCAATTTTAAACATTTTCTAAATTATAAAAGATATCCACTCCTTCATTATAAAATGGTTCCTCAAACTATCTTCTCATAAAACCTCTAAATAACTTCATCCAATAATAGTACGTTTCCCATATATACTCCTTCCATGTTTCATATATTCTATTAAATGATTATAAAACCTTCATATGATTTTTTTTTATTAAAACCCAATTTCACTATCAATATAAGTGCGATCATTCTTAACAAACCATATTCCAATTATTTATTCTTCTACCTACTATAAATTGTATTAAACCATTAAAAAATAATAACACCAGTTTCTTCCAAATAAATAATATTTATTATGTTAATTGATTCACCAATATCTACATCCCCTACTATTAAATTGTAAATAAAACTATTAATTTTGGGATTAGCGGACTACTTCCCCACTAACCGATGAAATTCATTTTCCTTGACCACCACCCACACCTATATAAAATGATATTATTACCAAATATATTATATATTGATGAAATTATTTTACTTTTTAAATTAATATATCTCATCTACCTTCTTATATTCCATGACTTTCGATAACTAATGTGTCACTCATGTGTAATCTAGATAACCACCTCAATAAAGGCATGTCGTTTTTTCCAATTATTAAATACATTTATTGTAATAAAGATAGATTTAATTAATATATATTATATATATGATATAATAAATAATCATTATATATTAATTAATGTTAATTATTATTTTCCCCCATTCATTGAGGATGAAAACATTGTATATGTGTACTAACAACTTAGTATCACTATGAAAAACTTCATTCACATTCAAATCTATTTTATTGGATTACTATAAATATTTCTATTATAAATATATATGATATTTATATAAATATTGACAGTCTATATTATCTGGAACCATGATGAATGCAATATTACCAAAATTACTGAACCAAAACATAGATAAAAAATAGTTATCACCAGAAATAGTCATTTTAATGTATATTTGTCGGTAAACAAGACATAAAATTTTACCAGTAAATCATAAAAGGTATGATATATATGATTATTATTTTTTAATATATATTAAAATGTTCAATATTTTTTCCTTATGTTCCAGGGTGTTAAAAAATTTTAGATAATAGTTTAGCGATTTCCATCTCGCTTTTATTTCCTGAGTGACAAATACCATATAAATAAAAATGGTCATTTTATATGATTTATATGATTTACATTAATATATTTTCGAAGTGATGATACATAATAAATGAGGATTAATATTCCCATATATGTTTTATTCATTCATGGGACATATGATTCAATATTTTCTAATGTGGTTAGCGATTTATGTTATAATATCATTTATTATCAGGATTCCATTTCATTGTGCATCTAGTGATTAATTTTTTTACTCACTACTCAATAATAATATGAGATTCATTCTACTATTTCTATATTTACAAAATTTAATTTTTCATCCATTTTTCCTCTCATTTTAATTTAATTAGACAAAATGAAATTTCTTACAGAAAATCAACATTATTTCTTTTCTTCACTGATAATCCAATAGAAAAAATTATTCATGTTTTGAAAAATGGCCACATCAGTTTCTTAACTAAACATGAACTTTTAATTAATTAAATTTTTACAAATTTAAATATTTTTATTAACAATGTTTAATGGGATCCTTCATTTCAATTTCTAAGTGAGGTATTTTTTATTTTTTTCTGAATATATGAAAGGAATCATTAATTTATTATATAAATAACGAAATTAATTTCCCATTTTCATTTCCAATCTATACATTTATGTTTCATTATAAATATTTGAAATGTCATTTCAAATAAAATGAATTTTCACAATTATTTTTTTTTAGTTTTTATATGTTAAATACCAATTTTATAAGTGGAAATATCATTTTCCTTAAGAATCTTTTAACAATAATTTACTAGTACATATATTAATAAATAGAAAAACTTATTTCATTTCATATATTTTACTAGGGGTGATAATAAATGGTACTATCCATATTCATTTCATTAATTTGTTATTATATTGATGATGATATTTTTATAAAGGCTATTTATTTTATATAGGTTCTGAATTGATGGAATGAATATAAAATTATGTAACCCTCTTTAATATCATGGGTTATTATGTAATGATATTATTTATAATATTATGGTGTAAATTATTCTGGTTCTCATTAAATTATGGGTGGGCCTATAATTTTATATGACTCCAATTGGTTGGATAAAACATTATATCTCATGGGAGAATTATGAGACTCATGTCTATATACTTTATCCAAAATGGGAAATATGTAAATGAGATTGATCAACAATTGGTTGTAGGTAGTGATTATTAATCCACAATAACATGAATTATATGTAGGGATACGTGATCAACTATGATTTTATCGTCTCAGTTATTTATTATCACATATCAAATGTTGTCTATACATGTGATTAGGCCCCACTTCCATGACATAAACATATGGACTTTTATTTTTATTTTATGATTTTATCTTTTATAATGACTTCCTTTTTACATGATAATTAATCATTCCATTAATTGTGTTTATGATCTTTGATATATTGGTTTTGATCATCATAAGTCATAATCGTGATCTCAAATACTTTTTTATATGTTATGAAATCACATGATTGTTGATTGATAAAACCCATGTATAACATTATTTACCATTCTATATCACCAATTATTGTGTTTTTACTCACCATATTATAATTAATTTTAGGATAAATGTTTTAAAGAGTAGTAAATGGGTACATATTTGTTGATATGTTGATGTTATTTCAAGAAACATTAAGAGTGTTCTTCTAGTCTCCAAAGCAGAAAAACATTTTTTTTCATTAAGTGATTATTGTTTAAATATATACATTATTAGTATAAAAATATGTAATATATATGCAAGAAAAACCAAGATATTTAGAGTTTTTATCATCTTCAGTTATTACCAATCCTCAAAGATTATTGTTATAATAATATTCTGATATCATAGGGGATAATTTTTAAGATAGGAAAACATAAAAATGAATTTATAAAAAAATATATTATGTGGTTTTCAAATAAAATAATCATTATATATATACTATAATTGGTTAATGATTTAAAAAATAAGCATCTAGGGAATAAACCAATGAAGTAATTTGGATAAGTATATGTCATCGATCATTTTGGTGAACGGTGTGGGTGCCCTTATTTATACATAGTTTTACACAACTTGGGGATATTTTTAGGGAAAATCATATTTTATCTACAAAAAATTATATATTATATTAATAGATAGTAAAAAATAAGTTGATCGATAAAACCTAATGTATCATTGTTTGAGAATAATGTGTTATGATATTAGAAATCTTATATATTAATTTTTTTATTTTTTTCAGTTTATAATATGATTATTGTTTCTTATATTATAGTATGTTGTTTTACAATGTCTTTATAAATTTATTATTCATTCTAATGGTTAATGTTATTGATAATGGGATGGTATTTCTCATGGGAATAATAATAAAATGGGAACTAAATTGAAAAATCATGTGATTATTCTTAACTAACTGTCATAAAATTTGATTAATATTATAAACATAAATGATATTATTAAAAAATAAAATTATTGGAATATATAAATTTATGAATTGTCATGTGATAAAGTCTATTGATTAAAAAATCATAAATTTTATTCATCTTAAAAATGTGGGAATTGGGCACAAAAGAAATTGTTACTTGAATGTGAAGTCATTTTCAAAGTTGAAACTATGTTCAAAGATTAAATATTTAAAAAATTATTACAATTTATTATGTATTGGGAACTTAGGTTTTATCTATGTCAATTCCTAAATTAAATGGTTAAATTATAATCCATTAAAGGATCATTTTTATTCCAAATATTGAAAGATTAATATTGATGTTTTTTTACAATTGGAATAAAAATGTTGTTTTATCAATAATTTTCAAGTTATAATAATCACGAAAATATAAGGACTATTTTTAGATCTTTTTTTTAAAATATTACATGAATAACTTGACTGGTACCAATAACCAAGTAAATGGATTTACAATATGGTGATATTTTACGAAAATCATGTCGCTAAGGGAATAATAACCCTTAATATTGTCTTCTGGTAGGGGAAATAAATTTTAGTTGAGATAAAGATATTATTGAAATAGATTATGTAAATGGGATGATAACTTTGACCATGAAATTAATTAATCATTTGATGATAGTGTGAATTATGATAATTTAATTTAAATATGGGATATACACAATATATTTCACTGTGTTCTTTTTCTAATTAATGTGGAAAAATTAATTTCTTGGGATGTATATATGTTTTCAGTGTGTTTTTATAGCGATTAATATAATTTTAATATTTAATTACTATATTCCATGTGAATATATGGTTATGGTATTCGTATGTTTGAAATGTGAAATTATGAAAAATATGTTAATTATTTGGGATACATGTGAAATTTCATCCTTGATAATATATATATATATATGTGGGGGTGTTTATAGTTTTTTATATTTCTGGGTTTTGAATTTGTATATACTTATATTGGATCATCTTTAATTTAAACTACTTATGTAATGGTTAAAGTAGAATATTGATTATTATGGTTATGGATTTTGAGATTTTGGGTTATATTTATCTGGATTGTGTAACATGATATATCCATTTTAGTTTTTATTAAAACTAGTAGAAAAATGAATGAATTTTCATTATTTAATAGTTCACAATATCCATTTATAGTTAACATTTTTTCTCCACACAATAAAAATTCAGGTTTTATATTTCTTTCAAGGAGTAAGAGATGATTTGAAAATTTATGAAATCACATCAAAAGGATGGTATTATTCTTATAGTATTGATAGAAATCATGTTTTTATATTCTATTATGTTCAATATCATTAGAGTAAAATAATCTATAGACTTTCAAAATGTGATATTGAAATAAAATCATATACATTAAAATTCATTTCCTATTAAAATATGGTAATATCATTCAATAAATATTTTTGATTTTATTATTGCTAAATATGTCTTATCCAATTTCTATACTACTATATATTTTACATTTTTTGTTAGTTTTATAATCAATTTCTATATTTCCACTTCCCAAAATAATTACCATTTTATAATCATCTTATTGATTTACATAATATTTCCTTCATTCTTACATATCATCCTTTTTAAGTGGATTTTTTATTGGCCCTATTAATGGTTAGAGTTTTCCAAAATGAAATTTTCAAATTCTATAGCCTTTATTTATGATCACTATTACAAATTATAGGGACATAAGGTTTTAAAATTGGGAGATATAAAAACATGAGAATATAGAATATGTATTTCTTTAATTATATTAAATTACATTGATGTCTTGTATTTCATGAATAATTGAGTTAAATAATCACATGGAATATGAATAAAATATAATTATTTACATGTTTCTTCATTAAAATATTCTTTAAAATTATAATTATGAATTTGAATAACTATATTATTTAAAAATTTTATAATGGTTTTATACGTTGTAAATAAATATATAAATATGTACATGATTTTCAGTTATAACATTTCAGGATTCTAAAATACATTTCATTCTCAAAACAATATTTTTTTGCAAAAACTAATATATCTATATTAGAAAATATTTAGAAAAACAATTTTAATCTCTGGGCACCAATTTTGAATCAATAATTTGAAAATTAAAAAAGGATAAAAAATCAATAATTTCCAGAAGTCGTTGATTTTAATTGAATATTGACCATTTCTTATTTTTCACATAAAATAATTAAATTTCAATAAATTTTTTATTTAAAATGTTTCATTATATTTTTTCATTTGTATTTGAGTGAAACAAAGAGATTTTTTTTAATGATGTAACTAATTTCATTTGAATCAATAATATCCAGGATTTTGGAATATGATTATTTTTTTTATAAAAAATATTATATCTAAAAACTACATTTATGATCCTATGTTTTTAAATTTTTTGTTAATTAAAATTACATTGAACTCAATTTCTCATTATATAACATCATAATAAATTGAGGTTTATTTATTAATCTATGAATTGAGTCGACCATAGATTATGAGGTCCGGTGAGCTAGGAATGTAATTTATAAAAAGTATTTTGTATATTATTATCACAAACAGGTACTTTTTGGATATAATTTAATACTATTTGACATGATCCAGATAAAAAATCTAACATCACAGTTGATTCTAAAATTAGTTGTTTACTTTAGGAATGTTCTATAGTTGTTCAATAGCATATGTTCAGATGTGGTATTCATTAGCGAGTATGTTAAGTGGAATAATTAATTAGTAATTTTTAATAATTCATTTAGTACAAAAAACCCCAATTTCATATTTTAATATAATGTTGTGGAATTTATATATTCTTATTTGATTAAACACGGGTTATTTTTGAGGAGCCTCATATGTTTTTCATTGGTGATCAGCATCTGAGGAAGGACTATAGTTGGATAAAGTGGGACTGAGAGGCACATATGCTTTAGATAATCCTCATTGCACGGGAAAGACTTTATAACTAAAAATTGATTGAAAATTTATGTATCGTTCATACAATTTAGGTTTCTCCAATATGACTAAAGGATTTAACATTGATTAAAATGATCTTTCGATCGAAGATTTGTCACACATCACATGATCCCAATTCTGATAACTAATATTTATGATTCAATTATATATTTTATAACATGTATCACCTTTGGATATATCTTTTTATAATTTATGGACAACTAAAATAGTAAAAAATTCAGAATTTACATCAATCTTGTGCAATACTACCCCATGTAATTCATTTTTTTTTCTAATTTGGATAATGGGGTCATGGTTTGACTTTTTTTTGGATGAGTTTTAGTGTGATCGAACATTTGTTATCATGTTGAATTATAGAATAATGAATAAGGTAACTTTTTTTGAAAATATTAGGATTTTTTATTATGTGAGGTTGATAATATATATATATTACATTCTATAAGGTACACACCTAACAATGGTGTGGAGAGAATTCATGTGTGAGGATCGAGTGCCCCAAATAATTGCACCAAGGATGGATCAGTAACAGATAGGACTAGATCTAAGACCCATGTAATGATTCAGAGTGGAAATGATTGTGAAAGATGTGTGGAAATAACGAGTGAAAGTACTAGATATTATGTGGAAAACCTTACTACATTTCAGGTTGTCATGGATAACTATCCATCTAGTACAACAAGGATATAGCCATATTGTTTCATGGATAAAAAGGATGACACACCATTTGGTTGGGTCTACACCCCATGTGAAACTATTTGGGTGTCCATATTGTGTTAAAACTGTACTAGGATAGGAACTCTTATGGGAGGACACACTGTGCACATGAAGATTATAAAGGAATACCACTAAGTACAAATATACAACATTCTATTATCGAATGGTCTGATATATAGCTAATAAAATAAAGACATCCCAAAAATGATCTCAACGTAGAGTTCTTGGGATGTCCTTGGGTGAATAAAACATTATGTGTAGTATTAATACACACTGGGTACAACTACAAGGCCAACCAATCAATTTTTTCACATAGAGACGGTCTAGAGGCTAGCATATGTTACTCATTGGTTTTCCACCATGTGCATGCCATGTAGTTTTCTCATATACTTTTAAATCCCTTGTCTAATTTTTCTATACACATATTTCTAATTGAATGTAAAATATCATGAGTACTCAACCAGGTATAATATTATGGTATCGCTCCTAGTGGAATTAAAGATAAGGCATAAACTTTTCTATGAAGGACACATCTTTAAGAGATTCTTAACGATTAAATTTATCAGGTAAAATTATTTGAGGGATAGGTCAGGGTTAGCGACCACATATTGTACCAGGGTTAAGGTCACTTTAACTAATTGCATAAGGTTGACTAAAATTCCAATATATAACTAGGGAAATGGTCCTCCACAATAAGATTGGCACCCCATAATCATACTCGGGTTTGGTTCCTCTATTTATAAAGTTTAATCCCTTTGTTTTAAGATGGTGTATGACCTGTAACCAATGATTTGAACCCCCATTCATATAATAGAACAGTGCATCCTTGTAAAGAGTCATATAACCCTATCCTACTAGGTAATAGGTCCATTATTTATATCTATTAACATAGTGACATCCCCCTATATACTGGGGAAGAGGTCATCAACCCACGTAGTTCCCCCAACAACACACTATAGAAAGGGGTATATATTGATAATTACAATGATGAACATCTATATAGTAATAGGGTGTGGGTCCTTTATGAATATCAGGGGACCACTGAGAATTATTATATTGTCTGTCCTAAATCTATCTACTAAGTGGCATCCCCCTATCACACCAGGCTATATGTCCACAATCATTTTAGTTGAACCCTATAGAATATTGTGTCATGAATCCTATATTGTAGATTACAACCCTTTTCGATATAATGATGCGGTGAGGTATGATTCCTTGAAAGAGATTTCCCACACAAACACATGAGCCCATGGACATCAATGATTGACCATTAGAGATACAAGTAGAGTCATTATCCTGGGATGCATTGTGACTTGGAGATCCCATTTTTCTCTCTTCTAGGAATTAAAATGAGTATATATATATATATATGTTATTGGTTTTGGATTCCATCTTTAATTGGTTTGATCATAATAATTATATTATATCTCATTATATTTCTCTTTTTTAGGGTTTCCTACTATGTATGTTTCTACTCACCCCTATATGAAATTTTCATGCACATATTGTGTCATATATAAGTGATTGAACATTTTATAGTGACGTGGTTGGAGAATATTGACACTTTGGTTCATAGGCCACATATGGTTGTTGGGATTGGAGATAAGGGTTAACGAATTCTAAATTATTTTCTATTAAATTTACTGTCAAGATGGAACATTTATAATAAAAGGGAAATTATTTCACCTCTTTTAAACCATTCATGTATTCGGTTATAACATTGTGTATTTCTGTTAGGTCTTTAACATATAGTTTATTCTTGAAATTGCAAATTTTTATATTATAGTTATTCATTTTTTATGAATATGGATTTGTATGTGCACACTAGTACACTAATAAATGGACTCTAATTTACATTTTAACTTCTTGGAACATGTTTCTAGCCCCTATCAAATAAGAACCAGTCTTGGGGTTGTGGAAACATGGAAACCAGCCTTCTTGGATGGGCTACTTGTCTTTGGATGTCATAAAGTGAAATCATTGAAATTCATTCCTTGGAAAAATGTTTAGACTTAACCCATTATGATGAATTGGATATGGAATTAGGAAATTGTGACAATTTTCGCATGTGTGGATATAAATATAAGGATCCATGTATTAGTGAAATGTCTATAATATCCATAGATCCAGAATCTATCTTCATTATTTTCTACATGGAAAATAGAGGAATTGGTTGAATGAAAAATGTTTTATGAATTAAATAGGGTTATAAACATTAACATTCCTTCCTAAGTCATGTATATATATATATATATATATATATTCTATTTTAAATATAGTATGTCAATAATTCACTTAGAATGAAAAAAATATAATTATCTCGGTAAAAAAATTTGGATTTGGGGCATGATAAGATTTTTGATGAGGGGTCAGTGGACTTTTGATATTATGAGGACATCCCTTCAGCCAGCTAGGTAATAGACATCCCTCATATTCATAAACGAACAAAAATAGTAGGATGAGATGAGGATTCATGTTTTGTTAGTATACTCCAAGATTTTTTACATTAGAGACCGCAAAGGATACACATAGTGTTATATCCCTATGAAGTGAACCAATTGATTGAGCCAATTCGTGGACAAATAAGGTGCATATAGACCTTGAAAGATCAAATGATTTCATTGAAAGGAAGCCTTTTCTAGGGAGTAGTTGGGTGCTGATGAAGACTGGTCATGTTGTATCATGATGAAAAAACAATCTATTTTTCTAACATCCAATAAAGATTTCATGAGGATTATTATCCCTTGTGTGTGTATTTAGTTTATATTAGTAAATTCTTGTGTTGAAGTAGGGTATTATGTATGTTAACAACTCTACCAAGAGGTCCATGCCACATAATTTGTACTCATTATAAATGGTGAAGGTTGGTAAAGTAATCTCATCAATGGTTTAATAAGGTATTTTATGAGAGTTATATAATAATTTGGTCCCCTTATGTAGTACCACCGAGGTTGTAGTGGTCGACGATGAATTGGTGAAAGAGATCATATAATATATGTTTTTATATGATCTGGTCTCATTCTTTTCGAGTGGGTAGTTGGAAAGGGTTATAAAGAGATCTATGTATGACACCTCCTCATAGATAGATATAAAAAGTTGGTTATGTAGTGTATGATTATCATAGAGGACCATATCCTCCTGAATGACATCCTTTTTATAAAATTGACAAGTCAAGTAACATGGAATATGATTTTCGAGCCACATGTTCTGATGAGGGTATGAAGGTGGTGGATGAACAACCATGGTAGAGGAATCTATAGGATTAGAGTTCTCTCTTGTGTGGCTATAATGGAACCCTATGGTTTGGTACGAGTAGTGGAATAAGTGGATCATTGTATGGATGATATTTTGGTGTAGGGGGGTTAGATAATCTTATTACACTACCACTGATAGAAGGCCTACTCTATAATTATTGAGTTTGAAGATGAGTATGTCGGTGGATTTAGTCCATCAGGGATTACATTGCGAAAATCCATGACACATTATGAGTTATGATTTGTGACTTTTATACATGTTCTCTAGTACACATTGAAATTGTATATATGAACTCCAGCCTTTTTTATCAATTTTTTAATATTTAGAGATTCATGGAGAGACCTTATCCCAACATATTTTTCGAGAGGTTCTAACTAGGTGTCATTTTTACTTCACTTATTTTCTAAATGTACAAGATGAAAATTTGTGTAGATATATTATCACGGGGCCTAATGGTCATATAGATGAATACTTATGAATTCATATTTACTATGGAGTAGTTTTCCATGTTTCAATCCTTAATGGACCATCTTCATATGTTGTTTATATTCATTCAGACGAATTGAATGAGATTCCAATTTACGGTAAAGAGAGATATCTTAGATCAGTGAGTGGTCTTTATAATCTAGTGGATGCATCACATCACCCAAAATATACGAATCGTATTCCTTATATTAAAATGTTATTTAATGATATGGATTCATTCTATAATGGTTTAATTTTCAGGGGTATATCAAGAGAGGGAATTTATTTGTCTTAATTTGTCCCCCTGGGTAGCTTTCATTTTGTAGAGGAAAGCTTATGTTTTTTCGATTAACTATACATGGTAAATGTCATAATAAAGAACTATCACCAAATGATGTGTATTGGAGAGCTCTTTTTAACAATTTTGTGTGTGATTTAGTTTTTGATTATTTGTGTTAGGTCCATATAAAACTATTTTTGGGTTTATAAGAATGATATTCCTTCATTGTAACTGAGATATATTCATGGAAACTATGAGTTCTAGGTGATTATTTTTGTGATGTGAATTCCTCCATTATATTTATGAATGTGATTAATGATATCTTGTAATAGATAATGGAATAATTTATTATTACATTTGATGATGACATAATCATTTTCATTTCATTAGAGGAGGGCCATGAATATTAATTGAAGGTAGTCGTCGGCATTATCTTAATGAAAAATAAATATATTATATATGAACATTATTTTTTGGATCCACAATGTTCAATTTTGTGATTATATAATTTGGGATCACATATTAACAATGGAACCGATGAATATAGAATCAGTTCAAGCAAGGGATCCACTACAGAACATCCAAGTTGTTTGGAGTTTTCATGGTCTAGTAGGTTTCTACTAGATGATTAAAACTGAATTTTAATGAGTAACAACCTATTTGACCACCATGATGTGTAAAATTAATCCTTTAATCGAGAATGAGATAATTTAGGGATCCATCGACTTGTTGAGGGTGAGGATGAATAATGATCCAATGTTGACTTTTCCAAATGAGGGAATGGAGTATGTAGTTTATTTTTATTAATATGCATCTGGGAAATGGTGAATATCATTGTTGATATTGGAAATTATCTTCTTTTTTTTTAAATATGAGACCACATGATACGAACTACACAAAAAATGACATGGAATTGGAATTAGTAGTCTCATTGCTGAAGAAGTGGAGTCACTATCTACTGGGAGATCACTTTGTTGTTCACTCAAACCACCAGAGTCTAATGTATATCATTATTTAGAGAAATAAAGTCCTTTGACATAGTTTTTATTTACACTTCATATAGAAATATGGTTTTGGGATAGTCTATACTCTAGGGAAGGTAAACATGGTGGTAGATTCCATTATCCTGAGGTACCATTAGAACTTGTTTAATGATGCTTCTATGTAGTTGGATTCATTGTGGTTAACCCTAATGGATTATTGGGTTTAAAATTTTCCTCAGTTAATATGATAAATACCCCTCATATTTAGAATAACTTAGAGGCCTAGTTGGGAGACCTAAAATTTGAGGTTCTTCATGTTTAGATATCATTAAGAAACTCAGTTGATGGATTTTATGGTGAGGTGGGGGGATGATGTCAACCATTTCTAGGAATAAGAAATGGTTGTCTTCATGATTTTATATCATTTAATGAGGTATTTTCACATCTATAGAATTATTGTACTTCATGGTGTTACAAATTAATACAAGGAATGTAACACCCCATGAAATTAAATATTATTATTTTAAAATAAAATTATTATATTCTATAGCCTCTAATAAATTAAAAACAATGTTATCCCATGTTACACACAAGGATGAATTTAATTTATATCTTATGTTATATGAAAAACCAAGTTTTACCTCACATCAGTATATTATTAAAATATTATGATATAATATAACTTAGATGTTAAATTTTTCTTTATTTATAGTATTATCCTTAGGCCACCAGTTTCTGGTTGGAGAGGTATCCTTAAGTGCATCCACAAGACCCAGTTTCAAAACCAGTTAGAAGAATATTTTTGGTACTATAGAATTACAATATCAGACACCATAGCAGAACTATTCACTGTGCGAGTATTGTTGAATAACTTTACACTGTGCAGACACTATAGCAGAACATCACACTATGTTGCTACTATAGCAGGAACTGTAATAGTTACTATATCATGTGTTATTTGGAATTGTATCAGCTGGAAGTATTCACATTGGTCCACTGGTTTGGGATTAGAGTCCTTAATGCTATTGTGCCACATAGGCCTTCGGGTTAGTAGGGCTTTCTAGTCACCTTTAAGGCCTTCGGGAAAACTCATGGTCTTCGGGCATAATGAAAATTTCCCTGATTGATTCTTCAAAAAAGCAACATGCCCCGAATAAGATTCAGAGTAAGAGCACTCACCAGAGTAGTGCGAAATGGATTTGTCAGAATGAATGGGTATGGCTATGCCATTGGGACAATCTAGTGATTGCACGTGAAGCCTATCCAGACGTCCATGTAATGGTGGAGAGAAACTATCATGTTGCAGATGTTGGGGAGAGGTAGTTCTTTCTAGATAGTATGGTTGAATTTCCTATGTCCTTCGGGTCATGTAATCTCTTAATCCTATGGGCCAAGTAATCTCTAAGCCTATGGGCATTGTAATGGTTCTCCCTCATCCTTTAAATGAGGGATTATCAAAATTCAATACCAATAAAGACCATATGTCTATTCGGGATATTAATAGTATTAACCATATTTAAAAATGTATATATATTCCATATCATTTTAAATTCATTGATTGTGTTTTCAATCACGTTATATGAAAAAAATGAAATTTTTCACAAAAAAAAGTATTTTCCAATAATGGAAATTCTACCGCCACTTAAGAGAGAACCAATTTTAAATATAAATTTTATAACTTTTAGAATAATAATATGAAAATATAATATTATTTTTGGAATTCTTAATTTCAAAATAAAATTTAGGTGAATATTTAATATTCATCAAAGATGATTCATTTTTGATGAAGAGTGAAAATACAGAATTGTAGTTAAACCCTATTCTTCAATTAAATAATTATTATATATAAAATTTAATTTTAAATTCACAATAGTACAATTATAAATATATTAATTATAGTCAGGTCATTTAAATATTTTTTCTATTTAATATTTTGATAAAAATTATTGATTTTTTTCACATTTTATTTTAACATCTTTCTTGCCACATTTATGGGAATAGTGTTAAAATTAATTTAGCCACTTATGAAAATTCTATTTGGAAAAATATAGATACATATATTTTGTCATTAGTATATTTAATTCTTAATAATATCAAGTTAAATTTTTTGCTATTATGTATTGAATCTTATGTAAAATTTTATTTACCATGGTTAATGGTCAATTGGGTGGTTCAAGGTAAAAGTAATATTATACTATTATAAAATTACCATAACTCTTTTCCTAATTTCATTAGATAAGTTGGATTCCAAGAAAATCAACCTCATTCAGAAATTATAACATTTTTAAGAAACCTGGCTAAGAATATAAATTTATAAAAATTTAATTAAAGAGAAGTTAAAAATATCATAATCATGTTTTTTAATAAGTATTAAATTATTAAACCACGGTTCCACAAAAGTTCAATTAAACAATAAATATTCATTTTGAATATAATAAATTTCCATTCGTCATGATACATTATTTTTCACTTTAATAGAATAAATAATTTAATTAGAAACATTCATAAAAATGATGAAGTAATTATTTAATTATTAGAAATACCAAGAAAATTATACTGATAGTATTGAATGAAAACCCTTGTACTTATTCCAAATAATCTATCATGGAATATGATTAATAATGTAAAAATCAGTGATATTCCTGAGAAATCAAATTAGAAAAATATAGACTTTTATGAATGGTCATGTGATAATTACAATAAAGAAATTAATTATAAATTATATTCATGATAATATTGTGTGAAAGGGAACACAATAGAATATTTTATTGTAAAATGAAGATATTTTTTGCGTTTAAACTATGATTAAAAGAGAAAAAAAATTCTAAGGAATTCTATTTATATTGTGTTGGGAGCATGTGTGTAATCTAAGTCAATTACCATATCAAAGAATTCAATTATAATCTGATGGAGGACTAATGTTATACCAAACATTGATATTGTAATATAAATGTTTTTATATATTTGGAATCAAATTTTTTTTCTATCAACAATTTTCTATTGATAAGAATGATAAAAAATGACGACTATTAGGTAGAAATTTTTTATTAAATTATAACATTTATGTGTGGAATGGTACCAATAACCAAGAAAATCGACTCACTATAAAGTGGTATTTTATAGAAAACATGTGACTAAGGTAATTAAAACCCTTATTATTTTTCTGATGTGGAGGAAAAAGGTTTTAGTTTAGATAAATATATTATTCATACAGATAATATAAATTGGATTGAAAGTTTTACCTTTAAATTGATTATTTGATGGATGGTAGTGTAATTTATGATAAAGTAAATTTAATTTAGGATATATAAAATATATTTATATTTACATGATTTTTTAATAAATTTATTTTAATTAATATTATGGGACACATATAGGTTTTCAGTATGGTTTTATATTGATTAATATTATATTATTATATAATAGCATGTTCAATTAGAAGATATTATCAGGGTATTCACTTGATTGGAATGGGGCATTATAAAAAATAATATATTTTTTAGGGATATGAGTGATATTTTATCATTTATAAGATATATATAATAAAAATATTTCATATATTTGTGTTTTGATTTTTGAATGGCTTATATTGGTGTATCTTTAATTTCAACTACTTATGTAATGGTTTAAGTGTAATTTTTAGTATTATGGTTCGAGATTTATTAGTTATTTTTTATACATTGTGTAACATGATCTATAAATTTTAGTAATGAATATAACATGTAGAATAAGGCATGCATTATCATTAATCTTTATATCACATTATACATTTATATTAAATTTTATTTCTCTATTAATGACAAAATCATGTTGAATATTTATTTCAAGGAGTGATAGATGATGTAAAAATTGATCGAATCCCAACCAATGGATGATATATTGACTATGATATGTATATAAGTCATGTTTCATATGTTCAATATATTCATAATAAAAAAATCCATCAAATATCTGTTATTTATATTGAACTAATATGATATATTTTTAAATTAATTTCCTTTGAATCGATGGTCATCTCAATAATAAAATATTTATGATTTTGTGGTTGTAAAATTTATCCTTATAATTTCTTTAAAACTCTATATTTTACTTGGGTGTTTTTTTAATCTCTATGTCAATATTTCCACTACCTAGAAAAATTTCAATTTAGAATACTATTTTTTTACTTATGATTTCATTAATACTTTCATGTCAATAATTTTAAGTGGATGTTTTGTTTTCCATTTTAATTATTAGGGTCTTCCCAAATGAGATTTTCAAATTTCAAAACCTTTATTACCTATTAAAATTCCAAAATTATTGGAACAAATTTTTTTAAAACTGGGGGATATAACAACCCATGATTATAGAATATATTTCTCTTTTTATACATATAATTTCATTGAAATCATGTATTTTTGGGAAAACTGAGTTTAACAAACCCATGAAAAATAAATAAAATATAATTATTTACATTATTACTTTATAACAAATTTATTAAAATTAGAAATAATAATAATAATAACTATATTATTTAATATTTTTATAATATTATAATATATCATAAGTAAATCAATAAATAAATAGTTTATTTTCTATTAGAAAATTTTATGCTTCAAAAATACGTTTCATTCTAAAAAAATTATTTCATGCATAAAATGATATAACTATATTGTAAATCATTTTGAAAATGTATTTGAAAAAATGAGCACCATTTTTTAATTCATAATTTCAAAAATGAAATTGAATGAAAAATTGTGATATTCTAATAATCATTTATTTTAATTCAATAATTAACTTTACTGAATTTTGAGATACAATCATTTAATTTTATTAATTAAAGTAATTTAAATGTACCATTATATTTTGTGATTTTTATTTATTTTACACTTGTAGAATTATAGTTTTAATAACATAATTTATTTCATTTGAGTAAATAATTACCTTGAAATTTCTATAAGATTATTTTGGTGGATAAAAACACATATCTCTGAATACTATTTTTATGATCATATAAATTATCCATTTTAATTAATTAAAAATATCATGAATCTAATTTTTCATTATAAAACATTGGAATAAATTGAGGTATATTTTTTAAGATATGCACAGAGTAAACAACTGATTTTGAGGAACATCGATCCCAGAATTGAAATTATAAAGAACATTTATATATATTATTATCACAAACACAAGCTATTTTTTGGAATAATATAATATAGTTTCTGTGTAGAATAAAAATAAAACTGCGACTATTTATTATTTTATAATTTTGATTTTAATTTAAGAATTCTTTATATTTGGTGAACACAAGATTTTTGTACGAGGCATCTGTTAGTATGTATGTTAAGTGGATTAATTAATTCATTATTTTTATAATTTCATATATTGCCGAAAAACCCAATTTATTTTTTTAATATAATCTTATGGAAATTATATAATCTAATTTTAATTACCATGGGTGATTTAAGAGGAACCTTTCATGTTTTTCATTGGTGAATCGACATCAGATGAAGAACTATGATTGGTTTAAGGGGGCTTGAGAGGCATGGACACAATGAATAATACTCATCATTAGAGAATGAAATATTAATAAGCAATTGATCCAAAATTGATGTAGGGATCATAAAAGTTGGTTTTATACAATATTAATAAATTATTGATCAGTATTAAAAATATTCTTTTGATCTGTTATTTTTCAAACATCACATGAGACCAATTATGAAAAATTAAATTTGTTATTCAATTATATATTTTATTCCAGGTTTCACATAAGAATATACAATTTTATAAATGATGGATGAATATTCTAGTTAAAAAGTCCAATTTCATCCATTAATTTTTATTTCTACACCTAATTAATCATTCTTACCTATATAGTATAATGTAGTCATAGTTTGACTTTTATAGGATGGGATTGAGGGTGATGGAACCCCTTGATTAATGGTGAATTGGAGAATGAAATCATATATGATTATTATGGATAAAATATAGATTTATAATAGATGGCTGTGATTTATATATTTATTTTAAATTCAAATATATAGGTAACTAGTAATAGAGTGATGATAGTTAAAATGAGTGGTTTGGGTTCCTCAAATAATTCCAACAGTGATAGATCCATAATAGAAAACCCTTGATCTGAGACCCAAGGAATGATTCACAGTGGAAATAATGGTGAATTATGTGTCTAAATGATTATTGAAAAACTAGGTTTTGAAATGAGAACATTACTACACATCTTGATTTCATGTATCACAATCCATGTAGTCCCACCATTATATATCCCTGGGGTTTCAAAGAGGATAAGGATCCAACAGCATGTGGTCAGGTCTACACCCCAAGTGACTCTCCTCGGGTGGACATGTTGTCTTAAAACCACACAAGGCTATGAAACCCTTTTGGAGGACACACTCTACACTCTAATTGTATAAGGGAACACACATAGGTACATTTACACAACATAGTATGAAATAATTTCTAGGAGTACTACAATGTAAACAATAAAACCTTAAACCCATACTCAACATTGAGTACACGGAGAGACCAAGTGTGGTTGAGACATGTTGAGTAGTATGAAAACAAACTAGGTACTACTATATGGACCAACAAACCATTTGATGGAAAGTAGAAGGCCCAGAGGCTGGCCTATATAACATGTTGAATTTCCTTAACTGCACACCATGTAGTTTTCTCAGAAAATATGGAATCTTTTATTTCATTTTTCTCAACAATTGTTCTGTATTGTGATCATCCTATAATGAGTAATCAATCATGTATAATTTTAATGATTCATTCCTAATATAATAAGGGATATGATATTGAATGTTCTAAGAGTGAAACTTTTATATGTGATGTTTGAGGATGGAATTGATCAGGTAGAATTTTTAGAATGATAGGTCGGGGTTTTCAACCCCATGTTATACCAAGGTGAAGATACATTATACTAATTGCACTAGGTTTAGTGAAACCCCTTATAGAACTTGATAATAGGTCCTCCACAAAATCAGTGGCACCCCACTATCAAACTCAGGCATGGGGCCTCTATTTAAAAATTGGAACACCTTATAAAACTAGATAGAGATATAAGTCATGTTGGTTAACCCCATGTTGTACCAAGGTGAAGATACATTATACAAATTGCACTAGTTTAAGTGAAACATATTATATAACCAAATAAGAGTTCTTAAAAAAAAATTAATGAAACCCCACTATCATACTTGGGCATGGGTCCTCTATTTATAAGTGGTATCACCATATCATACTAGTTAATAGGTCCACTATTTATATTTATCAACTGAGTGATATCCCTCTATGTTCTGGGGCATGGGTCCACCACCCAATTAGTGGAACCACCATAACACACTATTGAATGGGATATATATAGAACCATACTAGTTGAAACTCCCATATAGTACTAGGGAATGTTTCCTCAATGAATTTAGTTTGATACCAATGATTAACATTATTGTGGGTCCTACAACTATCTATTATTCAACATCACCCTATCACACCAGGGTGTAGGTCCACAATCATTTTAGTGGAACCCTTTAGAATACTGGTTCATGAATAATTTATGGAAGATTACACCCATTTATGATATAATGAAGTTATGAGCTATGAGTCCTACAAATAGATTTACCACATAGACAACTGAGATCATGCTCATCAATGATTGACCATCGGACATGCTGGCAGAGTCAATTTCTAAGGATGTATTGAGAGTTGGAGACAAATTCTCTCTCCTCTGGAATTTATTATGTGCATATATATATATATCCATTTAAGGTATTGGATTCCCTCTAGTGTTGGTTTGAATAGACTAAGTCTATTATATCTCACTATATTTCCCTTCTTAGGGCATCCAAATATGTAAGTACATACCCACCCCCAACGAGGGATTTTATAGCACAAGTCATGTCTTATGTAGTTGGTGTAATTTCGATGGTGGCATTAGAGGAGAATAGTTATACCATGGTTCATATGAAATATATTGTGGTCATGCATATAAATTAGTGTTCAAGATCTCTCAACTATTTTATATTCAATTTATTGTTAGGATTGGTTTTCCCTAATGGTTGGGTATGAATTTTAGCTAATTACACATTTCCTATATTCTATCATAGAATTATATATTCCATAAAGGTTTTTCATGTATGGTTTACACAAGAAATTACAACAATTTTTATTATATATATTCATTATTTCATGTTTATGGTTGGGTACGTGAACATTAGTACACAAAACAATGGCCTCACATTTACATTATTCCATATCATCACATGTTTCAAGCCACTAACCTATAAGAAGTGGTCTTGGGGTTGTTGAAACATGGATATCCATAATTTTGGTGTTCCTAGTTGTGTCAGGATATCATAGAGTGGTATCATTATAGTTCATTCCATTGGATGAGGTTTGGACATGACCCCTTATGATGAATTGGTTATGGAATAGGGAAACATTGTAAATGTTTCTCATGCATTGATATAAGTTTATAGCACCATGTATTAGTCCAGTGCCCAAAATATCAATAAATGGAAACAATAACATCATTATTCTTAACTCGAAAACTAATACATTGGATGAATTGAAAAATGGTATTTATATCAACTATTGTCAATATCATTGGATTTCCTTCAAGACTCTTCTTGTCACAACCCAACCCCCAGGGCCCGTATTGTGACTACCCCAATCCCACCTTCAATAGGTCAGGGGCTAGCGATAAGTACCAAAGGCATAAATACCTAAACAGGGAAGGAATTGCCTTTATAACAGTAAAAAACACAACAGAGTATGCAATGGGATGTAAAAACACTATGTAAAACTGTATACCAAAGAGTGTGATGAATGTAATGTTTCCAAAAATACAAGCCCAACAGTAAAGTACAATAAAACTGAAATTCTAGTACAATTGAATAAAAGAAGTGAAGTAGCTACAGGGTCATCGTCCAAGGTTCCCACCTAATGGGTAGGTACAGATGGCCTCCTCAGCACCCACGCCCATATGTCTTCTCCATGTACGTCTAGCCGAGTGGTCCACCTCTGGATACCATGCTGTTCTGCTACTCTTTGCCCCGATCAGCGCTGTCTATCGTCTTCCAGCAACACAATGAGGTGCAGGTATAACCCGTGTAGGGGTGAGTATAGATATACTCAGTAGGGACCCTGAGACCTTCAAGGTCTCACAAAATCCAATATAGATAACCACAATGAATTAAATCAACGGATAACCCTTACTTAGGTAAATGCACGTACATATACCTATGTTATTTAGTAACCCATCTCAATCATGAGGAAAACACAAAATTCATTGACTCAGATCAAATAAAGATTTTTATTAATATAATCATTCGGCTGCTGGGGAAAGCCTACTCTATCGAGTACAGTGGGCATGCCACGTCATATAGAGGTTCTTCCCACTAATAGGGACTACTGAGGTACTCCTCTTGTTGTGCACCGTGGATCTGTTATACTCACACACATGCGCTCTCTACTATGGGTCTACTGCGCTCACAAAGAGGAGCTCCCTTGGAAGCCTACTGAGGTACTCCATGTGTCGAGTACCATGGGTCTCCCACGCTCACACAGAGTCATTCACCACCGTGGATCTGTCGTGATCACACTGAGGTGCTCCCCACTAGGCTAGTCAAATCACTCCATGTCGAATCAGTCAACAGTGGCCAATTCTCTTCCAACCACTAGGTTCCAGCACAAATTCTTGTTCAACTGTAGAAGATCTGCTCCACAAGCTACTGGTCGATACACAAACTATCACGAAGTACCATATAGATGTATCTCAAAGGTCCCCCGCATCATAGGGGTCTCAACGCTATAGACGCTGTGTCGATCAGATGCCCAGTCTGTGAGTTATTATCATTTCTGTTATAGGGGCCCTGTTGGTTTTTAGGTTCAAACCAACCTGACCGTATCGCAATAATATCCAAACATCAAGTGGGGTATGCCAATAGAACTGTCTTGCTCTATTCTTTCTATCGCAGTAGACGGTTCGTCGATCATACACCCTTAGCCCAGATATATGGGAGAAAAGGTGTAAACTAGACAAAAGGGTCTGGTTCCGGTCCAACCCAGTCAGACCGACCCTGCCTGACCCAGTCCGTACCGGAGTCTGACCAGGTCCACGGGTCCAACCCGGTCCGAGGGAGCGGCTCGACCGTAGTGAGGAGGCCCGGCCTGAGGGCGTACCGACCCAATGGCGGCCCATCCCGGATGGGTGTCTAGGCCTAAGGGTGGACCGACCTGGTGGCCCAACCGAATGGGGGGCCCGGCCCGGCGGCCCAGTGGCTCGCGGAGTCCACCAAAGTTGTGACTAGGGGGGAGGCATGCACCCCCTTGAACACCAGAATGACTTAGCCATTCGGTTGGGGACCCTAACCAGCGCTGGATGACACTGGTCCATTTCACATGGGACCCTGAGGGTACCACTCCTTCTAGCTAGCCAAGCGGCTTGCCGTTTGGCTCCTCCTACGGCCCGACCAGCTGGCCACCCCGACTCCTCCACTGCGGTGCGACGGCGCCGTTCCGCCTCTGTCGCGTCCCATTCCAGGCATGGCCTCCTTCTCCTCTACGCAGCGCAATGGCACCATGTCCCCTCTGCCAATCGTAGTCCTCCTGGACACGTCCCTTCCACCCACGCAGCGCGACGTCCCCATGCCCCTCTGGAAACCAGGAGTTCCTTGCGCCACCAGTTTTCTTCGCAGCCGGCCCGACACTGGTCGCGTTGCTACACCACGGTCCATCCTTATGGTAGTGTCGTTGTGCCGTCGTCGTCATCAACAGACGTGAGCAATCAAAGGGGGAGGATCAGTCCATGTTCGTGTGGTCCGAGCCATCCATGTTATGTTGATATCATTCAGAAAATAGTTATCCAAGATTGAAAAACATAATATGGAACATGTTCAATATCAAAATTCCCCTACCTCACCTTTTGATCATTGACGGTGGACGGAGAGGAATGGCGGACATTGATTCGTTGACGTCGGGAAGCATCTAGAGTAAGAGATCGAGGAAGAAGTGTCCTCGTTGTTCTTCACGGTCAGCTCCTTTTCTTTTGGCATGGTTGAAGATCAATGAAGTAGTTCGTCTTTCTTCAGTGATGAGTGGCGTTCTTCGTTGTAAGGATGGATTTATCTATATTCTTTCAATCCCTCTCTCAAGCTCCACCAAATGAATTTGCATCCAAAAGTAATATACTAATTATTATTTTAATGGTTGGTATAATTCAAATGGATTAAAAAGTAGATTAATTAATTGAAGGAGTTCAATTAATTAATTGTGAGGGATTGAACAAAATTAATTAAATTTATTTGAAGAGTTTTCTCCACTTCAATTGGGGGTTCCATGAGTTACAAGCCTGGGTGGACCCCACCATAATTATTCTCCCCAGGGAGGTAATACTAGTTTGGGTCCTACCACCGTAACCTCCCATGGGAGGTTACGGTGTGGTGGCCCCCACCCCAACCTCCCCTTGGAGGTTTTAACCACCCTAATGAAAATAAGTTTTACTCGTATTTTTATTTAACGTATTAAAAACCCCTAAAACTAACTTCCATTTCCAACGAACTATCGTCGAAATGAAAGCCTTCTTAAGAAAATACCAGTGCTACGAGTTCAAATGTGCCCTTAGATTTTAATTCCGAGCACCGCTTCAAAAGTTATAAAATCCCAATCACACCTTTACTGAATGTACCCATACAAAACATCAGAAATTGATTCCAAGCTCACCGGGCCTCGGAATCAAGCCCTGTAAAATTTCACGGACTCGTAAACAATCCCATGAATTTAAAAAAATCCACAAAATTTCTATTTTTTTACATTCTCCCCACCTCAGGCCTTTACATCTCCATAAGATCCAACAAGAACAAAGGGAGCATATGGGGATACTAAGCACACATTTGAGCCTCCCACTCCCTTGTTCTCTCTTGGAGGTTCTCGTACTGCCAAAGAATGAGCACCAGAAAAATTGACCATCCACATAGGACTCTCTCTTATTGATCCTCAATATCTAATGGAACCTCCATGAATGTTGCCCCATCATCAATGTCTAGCTCTCCATGGTCGATGATGTGGATAGGGTCATGCACATATCTCCTCAGCTGAGATACATTGAAGAAGTTGTGCACTCATTGCAATTGAGGTAGAAGATCTAAGCGGTAAGCCTCCTCACATACTCTATTAAGGACCTGGAAAGGTCCAATGAATTTCAGAGATAACTTGCCACCTCATCCAAATCTCCTTAGACCTCATCGAGGTGATACCCGTAGAAAGACGATGTCACCATCCTTGAACTCTATAGATCTCTGTCTCCTATCAGCATACAACTTCTGCACACTCTGTGCAGTCTTCATCCACTTCTAGATGATATGAACCTTCTCCATGGTCGGCCATACCATCTCTGGTCCCACCAGTGCGGACTCTCCTGGGTCTGTTTAGCACAGTGTTGATCTGCAAGGTCGATAATACAAGGCCTCAAAATGTGCCCTACCGATGGTGGTGTGATAACTGTTGTTGTAGAAATACTCAACCAATGGTAAGTGATCCTCTCAGCTATGACCAATGTCGAGGACACATGCACGGATCATGTCCTCGATAGTCTGAATGGTCTGCTCAGTCTGACCATCTGTCTGAGGATGTAAGGTGGTGCTCCAGCGAATCTGTGTCCCGACAGCCTCCCACATCCCCTTCCATAGTCGGGAAGTACACCATGCATCACAGTCGGAGACAATAGAAGAAGGTAATCCAAGTAAATTCAAAATATCCTATACATAGATGCATCCCAAGATCTCTACTAAGCCCTTATCTCTGATCTGTAGGAAGTGGGCCGACTTGGTGTGTCGTGCAATGATCACCCATATCGAATCATGACTCCTAGATGTACATGGAAGAACTGTCATGATGTCCATGGATATTTCATTCCACTTCTACATTAGGACTGTAACACCCCATGTAAATAAATAATACGACATTTTCATATTTATCCATATTTGTGAGTAAAATATTAATATGACTTTAAAGGGGACGCTATGCTCGATGGCGTACCCAACACGCAACAACGAGTTTCTTGGAAATCTTACGTTGCACTCTAATAATAATATAATATTATTTTAAATAGTAGTTAACATGTAGCCGTTGTAATGGCGGGAATGGATAGAAATAACTAAAATATGATTACATGTGTTTTAAAATGTTTTTACATTTATCCAATAAAAGATAAAGGCTTAAAATACGTAAATAATTCAATTTTAGGCGTATATGCCCTATTTTTCACTAAAGGTTCACTTATCGCCTTTTGATGGAGAACCATCATTAAATATAGTTTTGTTCACTCTTATACATTCTATTGGACCAAATAAAACTCTTCTTAAGAATCGGGACATCAAAATTTACTTTCTGTAAATTTTTGGTATCATTCCGATAATGTTCTTTTTTTTCTAATGAATAGTGTAAAATGTTGTATTTTAATTCAAAACCTCTTTTCAATCTAATTTATTTATATTAGATTATATTTTGTATTGGTTTTAAAGTGAAATTAGAATATATTTTTACCATTAAATCCAATAGTGGTCATTGCAATTAATTTCACTTTGAAATCAGACTTAAACTAGTGTCAATCTTTTGATACTTATTGTTTCATAAAAACACGCTATTTGCTCTGACAGTGGGAATTAATTATTAAATTAATTAATGTGACATAAAGGTTTTGAATTTTGTAAAATAGACTTCATTTTTTGAATTCATAATATCAAATATAGCTTAGGGTGAATTTTTGGGATTTTTCTGAAAAACTTCAATTTTTGATGAATAGTGAAACCACTAAGTGGTACTTATAAAAACTGATTTGTCCGTTTAAATGAAATTTTGACATCTTTGTGTTTTGAATTTCAAAAATCCGACATACATGGTTGTCAATGGATGTGTAATGGTCGACCAAGACAAGCCATGGGTCAACATGGGGACCCCATGGAGCCACTTTGGTTGGGAAATGACATAAATAACTTTTTATTTAATATAAAAGTAAAAATGACACAAACATGAAATGTTTTACTAAAACAATTTTTAAGTGGGGTTATACAAGTCAAATTTTTTATTATAAATAGTCATTGGAAAGATAAAAATATTTCCTACATCATAGTATTTGTTTTATAATTTTTATATTTTAAATAAAATAAATTATTTATGACATCATGATGATGCAACGATGACATCATTATTTAACGATTTAAATAAAATGGAAAGATAATGTAAAATCTAAGACCTAAACATGTCAAAAACCAATTGGATGAGTGGATTTAGAAGCCTTATCACCTCATCCCCGAATTAAATCAATGTGGGACCTTTTAAAACCGAAACACATTTTCAAAAAAGTAATATTTCTTACTTTCCAAAAGTGCCCCTCCTCTCCTCTTATAAAAGGCCCCCACCTCTACCAGATTTCACACACTCCTCAAGCATTTGGATCGACCAAACCCTTCCCATTTACTCTCTCCACATCCCTCTACTCATTCTAGAGGATTGCCTTTGGGAAGAATCCTTTCAAAAAAAGCCTTTAGGCTCAAATCAAAAGGAGTTAAACTTTTAAAGATAATTCATTCTCTCATGTTCATTAGTTTTATTTTCCTTCTCCAACCCCCTAAACTCGTTTTATTTACTTATTTTGTAACAACACCAGTATCTTAAATATAATAGTATGTTTTTATAATATTTATTTGAGATACACTCTCACACAACTACATCAAATGGTTAAAGAACATACGGTTTCCGTGGATGGCGAAATTCTGCCTCCCGAAATGATGATTGTTCAATACTCATTTAACACCTTCAAAGGTGGCCATTATGATGTCACTATTTTTATATATGATATATAATATGTTTATTTTTAACTTAATCTGCTGTTTTTTTTCATTTTGGGCATACCTTTATGGTTTCCATTATGGGTAAACACGATATCTTCATTTAAGGAAGTGCAGACTACCGCCCCCTAAAAGTGATTTGATTCGTTAAATACCATATGTGGGACGTATAAAGGATGGAAATATGATATTATATATGATATTATACTGGAATTATAATATCCCTTTATATCATTATTATTCCATTCTATAAAATACGAAATAGAAATGAAAGTAGCGTTAATGCGTACGTACGGCTTACCGTCTCCATGAACGGTGCATTTCATTTCGTACCTATAAATGATTATGTAATGATATAAATGCATTAATTTACTGGATATATATGACATATATGATATCTACATCATGAATAAAATTCTTTATATAATAAACATTTGGCCACACAAACAACATGTAATTGTTAGAAGTCCACTTTCGACTTAAGAAGCAAATATCGGCAAAACGGATATCATTAACTTAAATGATTACATAATGTTTATGACATGGTAATAAGTGATATAAAAGGAATAATGAACTTGAAAAAGGTTCTTAAGGAAGTATAAATTAACTCAAGTTTATTATTCAGGAGATTAAAGAACGATCGAGTCAAGTCGGACCCGAGGTAAGGGATCCTACTCCTCTCTTTCTTTTTAAGTACACACTTTTATGTCATTCCTTTTAAATCTCATCTTTCTTGTTATTTGGATGATATTTTATATTAAACATACTGTAATTTTTATGTTCATGTGATTAGAGACCATATTCTCTCTCATAAATCCATTTTGAACGTTTTGAGTGGCGCCGTTAGGCTGCTGAACTTTCGTAAGAGATCTAACCTCTCTCTTTCTTTTTAAGTACTCTCTTTCATGTCACTTCTTTTAAGCTCGTCTTTGTAATGTTGGGGGATATTCTTTTATATTCCTCTTGATGTACATTTTATTTTAATGTGATGAGATACCCTATTTGATCTCATCAATCCATGTTCGGAAGTTTTATGTGGCGCCATTAGGCTGTCGAGTTTTCGTAAGGGATTTTTCATCTCACTTTTGTTCCCGTGAGATTTATGCTACATTTTCCACAAGTTCCATTGAGTGGTGTATTTACTGCCCATTATTCTACTTTTTGTGTAATATAATTTCGTTTATGAGTATTTACATCAATGTTCTATTGTCATTCTTTTATGGGGTGTATGTTTTGAAAGAAACCCAAGTCGGTAAGGGAACCTTTCACCATCCTCTTTTTTAAAAGACTTCTTTTGTTGGGTCTTTTAATTTACATATTGTTATGTTGGTATATGTTCTCATATATCCTTATTGATGTAAATTTTATGGCTAAATGATGAAATAAACTTTTTATCTCTCATCAACTCATTTTGATGTGATGCCGTTAGGCTGTCAAGGGAACTTTTGAACCCAATTTCGATTTCTTTGGGTTCAACATGTAGTCATTGAATATGTCATCTATTCAATATGTGTGAATGACCTATTATTGATTTAAACATAATATCCACTTATATTGGGTGTAATTATATTTGTCACACATATTTTTGATATTGATTTGTCCTTAATTTAAGGATACCTTCTTTATAAGGGATTTCATCACATTTGACATTTCTATTGAGACTTCATTGTTGTTATGAACCAATTCACTCTTATATGGTGTATATACAGTCCTTTGGAATATTATATCATGAATCCATTTATTCTCATGATATTATAACGTTCTGATTAAATGTTATTCCACAATTATTGTATTCAATAGTCTCTAATTTTGGTAAAAATCCTTTAACCAAAATATCGCTTTAAATGTTTTAATGATTCATTCTTATTAATATCCATGTTTTCAAAATGGTTTTAAGGATTAATTTATATGTATATTAATGGTTTAAAATGTAAAAATCTTCAAGGTGGTATGAGACACTTTGATTCAAAAATCTCATTATTAAATGTTTTAAATGGTTTTGGAAATGGTTTCTTTTTGAACGGATGCATTATTTCAATATACTAAAATGATACATTGTGATTGAAATGTAGATACGTTATGTTTCCTTTATGCATGTTTTATGTGATACGTTTATGTTATGGTTCTTGGTCATTATTATGAAAATGGGTGGTTCCGTGATAAACTAAGGGCGGGTGAGCCCGATATAGCTCTCCAATGCATTGGGTAACGCGAAGGAGTGAAACGTTAAGGTTTCTCCGAAGATATTTAGGGAATATACTGTGATGGGTATTCCAAACATAACCAAGAGGGTTACTCCCTACGTAATAATGTTATGAATTCCTCAAGTTACCTTTATGTCTTATGTTTTCTATGATTTATTCATGGTTTGATGAGGTATGTTAAAGTACCTATGTTTTATGGGTAAAGTATGATTTCATTCTTATGTATATATGAACTCATGTTTCCTTTCCATATTTTTATAACCCTTACTGAGCATTTTATGCTCATCCCATGTTTTTGAAATGTTTTTCACAGGTCACGAGAAAGGTACATGATAATATGATAGAGTCAAGGATGTGTCAAGAAAGAATCCAAGTTTTATTTTAAATATGTTTCCGTTGTTGGGAAGAATGAATCATGTCTTTTATGTAACCACTTTGTTTAAAGGTGGAATGTAATGCAAGTTTCAAGATCTAATTCTCTAAAACTATAAACCTGAAAAGATGCTCAATGTGTAATCTTGTAATAACTCAAGATTAAGTATGGTTTAAGGCTGGGGCCTTATAGTTGGTATCAAAGGTCGGTTTAGATAACTTTAGAGGTTAGGGTATTATTTAAGCATAAGTGACATTACCATAATAGTTAGGATTTCAGAAAGAGTCATAGTTTTAGGTAAAGTGAATGAGTAAGTATATCTTAATGTTTACCTTCCTCATTAGTACATGATGGTTTTGTTGATATACTCACATTGACCTTTTTGGTTTTAGTAAATGGCTGGATCTAGCAGGCACCAAAGTGACAATGGGTTTGAAGGAAACTGTGGTGGTTCTCTGATTAAGATACTGGATGAGATGGGGGATTCAATGAAAAATCTCATAGTTGTTCTAAACCAACTATCAAGGAGTCATGATGAATCACTTCAACCTTGGTGAGTTCTTTAATGCATCATGTACGAGATGGCCAACTCGATGTGGAAATTCAGGTAATAATTATTAAGGTAACCATTACGGTTTATATGATCCTTACTTTTTAGGTAATTATGGGTTACTCTATGATATGATGGAAAATGAAAGGAATGCGATAAAATTGAGGTTAAAATATGTTATGATCATTTTTGAAGATTTTATCTCGTTTTGGGGGATGTTTTAAGAATTATATAGTTTTGGAAAAAGGACAACACGCAGACCATGTGACAACCAGTCGCGTCGGACAATGCTGTGGGAATCGAACCCACAACCAAAGTGCGACTGGTATTTATCACCTACCACTGGACTACGTGAAGTCCCTGGTTAGTTTGACTGATTCTTTCTAGTTATATGATTTTATCAATTAAGAGTAAGTTGATTTTGGGTTATTTATGAAAATGATTAACCTATGATGGAGGATATGTGATTAGGATAATTACTTTTCAATACGAGACTTTAGGAGAAACTGATGTTGTTTGGAGATAAATGTTACGATTTATCTTGGATGAATATGTGACTAAATCCTTCAAATATTTGGGTTTCAATATTAGATTGGTTTAATTTGAAGAATTTTATGGACAAGTTGATTATAGAATGGTCCTCGTTGAACTTTGGGTTTTGTTGGACAAATTTTGGAGATTAAGCATAGATTTTCTTTTTAATGGGTTATCCTTTTCTGGATTATCTGACCTTGTACTAACCTTTTTGGTTTTGGTTTTGGTTAATGTCTAAAGACATGGTAAGTATATAGTTCTCTTTTTTGGATTAGGGGACTCTCTAGAAGTTTATTATAGTACTCTTAATGCGAACAAGTCTCCCTAAATACTCTTCTTTTGGAAAAAAATATGAGTTTGATTAAGGAATCCAGTAAAGGTTGAAAGTCAACATGATAAGTGATTACGTTTCCTTATGAATAAATTCCTCAATAAAAAGTATCTTAACACGAAAATGTTTTCTATTAGCTTTTCCTACTGGGGAATCGAATACCATTTAACCCATCACAAGTTTGTGATTTTATTATTGTTAAATTTCTCCTAAACATGTTTTCTATCACTCTCCATCAGAACATGACCCTATGTTTTCTCCTCCATGTCCATGTTTTCCTACATGGGGCCCTAGTATGGGTTAACTCGGGTGACCTCTGTATTTATCTTTCTTTATTTTAAATTGATTTCTTTACCGACTCTGGTTCCGATGTGGGACTTTCAAGGATGTTTCCAAGCGCAATTTTAAAATTGTGAGGACGCAATTCCCAAAAGCGGGGGGGGAGGATGAAACACCCCAGGTAAATAAAGAATATGACATTTTCATATTTATCCATATTTGTGAGTAAAATATTAATATGACATTAAAGGGGACACTATTCTCGATGGCGTACCCAACACGCAACAACAAGTTTCTTGGGAATCTTACGTTGCACTCTAATAATAAAATAATATTATTTTAAATAGTAGTTAACATGTAGCCGTTGTAATGGCGGGAAAGGATAGAAATAACTAAAATATGATTATATATTTTTTTAAATGTTTTTACATTTATCCAATAAAATATAAAGGCTTAAAATACGGAAAGAATTCAATTTTAGGCGTATATGCCCTAGTTTTCACTAAAGGTTCACTTATCGACTTTTGATGGCGAACCGTCATTAAATATAGTTTTGTTCACTCTTATACATTCTATTGGACCAAATAAAACTCTTCTTAAGAATCGGGACATCAAAATTTACTTTGTGTAAATTTTTGGCATCTTTCCGATAATGTTCTTTTTTTCTAATGAATAGTGTAAAATGTTGTATTTTAATTCAAAACCTCTTTTTAATATAATTTATTTATATTAGATTATCTTTTGAATTGTTTTTAAAGTGAAATTAGATTATATTTTTACCATTAAATCCAATAGTGGTCGTTGAAATTAATTTCACTTTGAAATCAGACTTAAACTAGTGTCAATCTTTTGATACTTATTGTTTCACAAAAACACGATATTTGCTCTGACAGCAAGAATTAATTATTAAATTAATTAATGTGACTTACATGTTTGGAATTTTGTAAAATAGACTTAATTTCTGAATTCAGAATATCAAATATATCTTAGGGTGAATTTTTGGGATTTTTCTGAAAAACATAAATTTTTTATGAATAGTGAAACCACTAAGTGGTACTTATAAAAACTGATATTTCCGTTTAAATGAAATTTTGACATCTTTGTGTTTTGAATTTCAAAAATCTGACATACATGGTTGTCATTAAGAAGTAAAATGTGGTTCAATGGGGTAAACATAATTTTTTGGTGAATAGTAATTTATTATGTTTTTAATCGCGATTAGAGGTAATTAGTGTAGTTTAAGGTAAAAATAATGTTTTAATAATATGAAATGAACTTGACACATGTCCTAACCTCATTGGATTTTTAATTTCCGACCAAGACAAGCCATGGGTCAACTTGGGGACCCCATGGAGCCACTTTGGTTGGGAAATGACATAAATAACTTTTTATTTAATGTAAAAGTAAAAATGACACAAACATGATATGTTTTACTAAAACAATTTTTAAGTGGGGATATACAAGTCAGATTTTTTATTATAAATAGTCATTGGAAAGATAAAAAGATTTCCTACATAATTGTTTTTTTTATAATTTTTAGACAATAAATAAAATAAATTATTTATGACATCATGATGATGCAGCGATGACATCATTATTTAACGATTTAAATAAAATGGAAAGATAATGTAAAATATAAGACCTAAACATGTTCAAAACCAATTGAATGAGTTTATTTCGAAGCCTTATCACCTTATCCACGAATTATATCAATGTGGGACCTTTTAAAACCGAAACACATTTTCAAATAAAGTAATATTTCTTACATTCCAAAAGTGCCCCTCCTCTCCTCTTATAAAACGCCCCCAACTATACCTCATTTCACACACTCCTCAAGCCTTTGGCTCGGCCAACCCCTGACCATTTACTCTATCCACATCCCTCTCCTCATTCTAGAGGATTAACTTTGGGCAGAATCTTTTCAATGGAAGCCTTTAGGCTCAAATCAAATGGAGTTAAACTTTTAAAGGTAATTCATTCTCTCATTTTCATTTGTTTTATTTTGCTTCTACATCCCCCTAAACTCTTTTTATTTACTTCTTTTGTAACAAAAAAAGTATCCTAAATATACTAGGATGTTGTTATAAGATTTATTCGAGCTACACTCTCACACAACTACATCAAATGGTTAAAGAACATACGGGATCCGTGGATGGCGAAATTCTGCCTCCCGAAACGATGATTGTTCAATACTCATTTAACACCTTAAAAGGTGGCCATTATGATGTCACTATTTTTATATGTGATATATAATATGTTTATGTTTAACTTAAGATTCTGTTTTTTTTCATTTTGGGCATACCTTTATGGTTTCCATTATGGGTAAACGTGATATCTTCATTTAAGGAAGTGCGGACTACCGCCCCCTCAAAGTGATTTGATTCGTTAAATACCATATGTGGGACGTATAAAGGATGGAACTATGATATTATATATGATATTATACTGGAATTATAATATAACTTTATATCATTATTATTCCATTCTATAAAATACGAAATATAAATGAAAGTAGCGTTCATGCGTACGTACGGCTTACCGTCTCCATGAACGGTGCATTTCATTTCTTACCTCTAAATGATTATGTAATGTTATAAATGCATGAATGTAATGGATATATATTAAATATATGATATCTACATCATGAATAAAATTCTGGATATAATAAACATTTTTCCACACAAACAACAGGTAATTGTAAGAAGTCCACTTTCGACATAAGAACCAAATATCGGCAAAACAAATATTATTAACTTAAATGATTACATAATTTTTATGACATGGTAATAAGTGATATAAAAGGAATAATTTACATGAAAAAGGTTCTTAAGTAAGTATAAATTAACTCATGTTTATTATTCAGGAGATTAAAGAACGATCGAATCAAGTCGGACCCGAGGTAAGGGATCCTACTCCTCTCTTTCTTTTTAAGTACACACTTTTATGTCATTCCTTTTAAATCTCATATTTCTTGTTATTGGGATGATCTTTTATATTAAACATACTGTAATTTTTATGTTCATGTGATGATATACCCTATTCTCTCTCATCAATCCATTTTGAAAGTTTTGAGTGGCACCGTTAGGCTGCTGAACATTCGTAAGAGATCTAACCTCTCTCTTTCTTTTTAAGTACTCTCTTTCATGTCACTTCTTTCAAGCTCCTCTTTGTAATGTTGGGGGATGTTCTTTTATATTCCTCTTTCTGTAGATTTTATTGTAATGTGATGAGATTCCCTATTTGATCTCATCAATCCATGTTCGGAAGTTTTATGTGGCGCTGTTAGGCTGTCGAGTTTTCGTAAGGGATTTTTCATCTCACTTTTGTTCCCGTGAGATTTATGCTACATTTGACACAAATTCCATTGAGTGGTGTATTTACTGCCCATTATTCTACTTTTTGTGTAATATAATTTCGTTTATGAGTATTTACATCAATGTTCTATTGTCCTTCTTTCATGGGGTGTATGTTTTGAAAGATACCCAAGTCGGTAATGGAACCTTTCACCATCCTCTTTTTTAAAAGACCTCTTTTGTTGGGTATTTTAATTTACATATTGTTATGTTGGGATATGTTCTCATATATCTTTATTGAAGTAAATTTTATGTCTAATTGATGAAATACACTTTTTATCTCTCATCAACTCATTTTTATGTGATGCCGTTAGGCTGTCAAGGGAACTTTGTAACCCAATTTCGATTTCTTTGGGTTCAACATGTAGTCATTGAATATGTCATCCATTGAATATGTGTGAATGACCTATTATTGTTTTAAACTTAATATCAACTTATATTGGGTGTAATTATATTTGTCACACATATTTTTGAGATTGATTTGTCCTTAATTTAAGGATACCTTCTTTATAAGGGATTTCATCATATTTTACATTTCTATTGAGACTTCATTGTTGTTATGCACCAATTCACTCTTATATTGTGTACATAGAGTCCTTTGGAATATTATATCATGAATCCATTTATTCTCAGGATATTATAAAGTTCTGATTAAATGTTATTCCTCAATTATTGTATTCAAGAGTCCATAATTTTGGTAAAAACCCTTCAACCAAAATATCGCTTTAAATGTTTTAATCATTTGTTCTTATTAATATCCATGTTTTCAAAATGGTTTTAAAGATTTATGTATATATATATTAATGGTTTAAAATGTTAAAATCTTCAAGGTGGTATGTGACACTTTGATTCAAAAATCTCATTATTAAATGTTTTAAATGGTTTTGGAAATGGATTCTTTTTGAACGGATTCATTATTTCAATATACTAAAATGATACATTGTGATTGAAATGTAGATACGTTATGATTCCTTTATGAATGATTTATGTGATACGTTTATGTTATGGTTCTTGGGAATTATTATGAAAACGGGTGGTTCCGTGATAAACTATGGGCGGGTGAGCCCGATATAGTTCTCCAATGCATTGGGTAACATGAAGGAGTGAAACGTTAAGGTTTCTCCGAAGAGATTTAGGGAATATACTGTGATGGGTATTCCAAACGTAACCAAGAGGGTTACTCCCTACGTAATAATGTTATGAATTCCTCAGGTTACCTTTATGTCTTATGTTTTCTATGATTTATTCAGGGTTTTATGAGGTATGTTAAAGTACCTATGTTTTATGGGTAATGTATGATTTCATTATTATGTATATATGAACTCATGTTTACTTTCCATATTTTTATAACCCTTACTGAGCTTTTTATGCTCATCCCAAGTTTTTGAAATGTTTTTCACATGTCATGAGAAAGGTACATGATAAGATGATAGAGTCAAGGATGTGTCAAGAAAGAATCCAAGTTTTATTTTAAATATGTTTCCGTTGTTGGGAATAATGAATCCTGTCTTTTATGTAACCACCTTGTTTAAAGGTGGAATGTAATGCAAGTTTCAAGATCTAATTCTCTAAAACTCTAAACCTGAAAAGATCCTCAATGTGTAATCTTGTAATAACTCAAGATTAAGTAAGGTTTATGGCTGGGGCCTTATAGGGACCTCTAAGGGACGAACCATGCCTACTGGTACCTGGTGCTCGGCCATCACTTGGTAACAAGTGATGCATCGTGAGACAAACTCGGCTACTGCCTTCTTCATACCTGGACACCAGTGTTGTCGTCTGAGGTCCTGATACATCTTCACCACATCTGGATGTACCACAAAAGGGGAAGTGTGGAACTCCCTCAATACATACTCATGATGTTAAACTGGTACCAAGGTACTTCCACTGAAGAGAATAACATGCTCCCCACCTTCAGAAAATCTCTCAGGTGCCTGCCCAGTGGATATCTGAGCACGTCGTGTCACGTAGTCAGCGTCCCAAGGCTACATCTCCCTGATTTGTTGAATAAGTGTAGGAGTGAATAGAACAGACTATAAAAAAGATACTACATCTCTATCCACAAAGGATTTCTGTAAGGCTTCCAGCTGCTCTATCGCATCTCCCTGAAGCTGTATACTAGATCTCCTACTGAGCGCATCCACAAAAACATTCCACATCCTAGGATTATAGACTATCTCGAAGTCATAGTGCTGGTGGAACTCAAGACATTGCTGCTATCTCAGGTTCTAGTCCTATTGATAGAAGATATTCATGATAATATTGTGATTAGATTGCACAGTGAAATGTTCACCCACTAGATAGTGCTGCCACATCATCAAGGAGAAGACCACTACAGCTAACTCCAGGTTATGGACAGCATAGTTTTGCTCATTTGTATCAGCTGAAGAGAACCATACATGATCATATCTCTCTCCTGTATCAGGACACACTCGAGTCAGTTCCCTGATGCGTCGTAGTAGAATATGTACCTTACAGTTTCCTTTGGAAGCCTCAAGATGGGGAGCACTAGTCATCCTATGCCTCAGCTCCTGAAAGCTCTGTTGGCATCTCTCCGACCACCCTAAGGGTTGAACATTTTTTTAAGGATGATAGTGGTGATGAAACTCTAGAAATGTCTAGAATGAATCTCCAGTAGTAACCAGCCATGCCCACCAAACTTTTTACCCCTGTCACACTCTTGGGTGGATGCCAAGCAAGTACCGTCTCAGTCACCGCATGATCTACTGCAACCCCAGCCTCAAAGATGACATGTCCCAAGAAGTGACCCTCTCAAATACAAAAATTGTACTTAGAGAGCATACCATAATGCTGGTGCTCTCAGAGAGTGTCCAATAATACCTGCAACTAGTAGGAATGATCCTACCCAGTAGTCAAGTAGATCATAATGTCATCTATGAATACCACGACAAAGTAATCGAGGTAATGCTGAAATATCCTATTCACCAGAGTCATGAACACTACTAGGGATTGGGATATGCTGAAGGGCATAATCAAGAACACATTGTGGTCAGAACGACACCTGATGGCCATCTTCTACACATCCTTGTCTCGAACATTGAGCTGGTGAAAGCCTGATCTGAGGTCTATCATTGAGAACCAATGTGCTCCCTTGAGCAGATCATAGAATTTTTCAATCCTCAAGTGTGGGTACTTTTTCTTCACAGTCACCTAATTCAGTCGATGGTAGTCAACAAAAATCCTCAGTATCCCATCCTCCATCTAGTAAAATAGAATCAGGGCTGCCCAAGGAGAAACACTAGGTCTGATTAATCCATTCACCTACAAGTCCTCCAGCTGTACCTAAAGCTCACGAAGCTCAACGGGAGACATCTGATATTTCCAGGTTGGTATTTTTGTCATCTCAGGGTACATGTCAATGTAGAATTCCACCTTTCTGTGAGGAGGTATTCTTAGAACTTCATTATGGAAATCATCTTCATACTGGTCCACCACTACAAGATAGCTCGGACTCTCCACATCTACTCCTCTGAGGGTAAGGCAGGCCAAATGATGAGAGATCGGCTGAAACCTCCTCCATGAAAGTCCAACCTGTGATGCATTGGTTCCATTCTCACCGATAAAGATAAACCTAGTACCATCCGTGCGGACACACCTCACATTGTGCCTAATACAGTCAATCTGAGCATGGACTGTAGATAACCAGTCCATACCCAAGATGACGTCGTAAGGCCTCGACACCACTATGAGGAGATTCTAGACGAATCTCTCACCTCCTAGAGTATGCTGAAACTGTTGGCACTAGTGCGTAATTTTTGAGTCTTCTCATGTAGGAGTCTTTATCCATAAGGATCGAGCTAATGGCTCCATTAGAATCTCCATGATCCGAACGAGGGCAGTGGAAATAAAATAGTGACTGGAACCTATGTCTATAAAAACTATAGATAAGGTGGAGTAGACACAGATCGTACCACAAATCATCTCCGGAGTTCCATGGTCGTATCCCTCAGCTTCCTGAAGCTGAGCTCTCCCATGTCCACTTGCTCCATGCGGTCGGGGTGGTCCTCCTGGTGGTGGTGGAAGTAGTACCTCCTAACATTGTCCACTGCCAGTAGCTCGACCATCTCATCTACTGCATCCTCCTATTCCTGGAAGACCTCCTCGATCGAACCTCTACCTCTGCATGTGAGGTCCCTAATTTCTATACTGATCATCTGAATGGCGGGTCAGATAATCACGAGCCATGTGACCCTACCCTCCGCATGAGTAACACTTCTTTCTCCTCGCTGATAAGTCACCAACTTGGGTTCCCCACAGAATAGATCCTATTTCCTACGGTCTCCCACCCATGGGTCTAGTCCCCTTGGACCTCTACTTCATTTGTCTACTCCTAGTTGCAGAAGACTCCGCTGCATGTCGAATAGGAGTGGGTCTCGCTGCTAGTGACTGCTCAGCAAGGAATCACTCCAATATGTGGTCTCTCTCTAACACTCATGCCTGCGTCGAGATGCTCTGTGAGATCATTGATTATATGATCTCTCTCCTGAGCCCTTGCTCGAAGGTCCAGACCCTGAAGAATGGGTACCGCACTATATCTGTGATGTAGCGCGAGAGGTCGGCGAACCTCACTGAGTACTGAGCTACCATCATGCTACCCGGCTGTAGATGCAGTATCTCCTGAATCTGCACCGCATGAAGGGTGGTTGGTACAAAATCATCCCGAAACAGGCTCTCGAAGTCATCCCATTGAAGTGTTGCATCATCGTGGAACTGGAGCATCAGGCTCCACCATCAACCTGATGCTTCCTAAAGGAGACTTGTGACAAGGATCACCTTGTAGTCTACTGGTTTCCCTACTAGCATGAAGACTCTCACCACCGCCTCCAACCAATCCTCAGCAGCAGGTGGGTTCATCTATGCCTGAAACCTGGGTTGCCTTTGGTGCGGGAACTCATGCACAGCTCTCAAGCGGCATGCATCGTCTGCCATTGGGGCAGGTGGCATCGGTGGCCCAACAAGATGTTGTACCACTGGTGCCTCTACTGGTAAAGGGCCCTACAGAGAGGCATCGTCGCTCAGTGGGATGTCAGAGCGTACGAATGTCAGGGCTCTATGGGGAGGCATAATGAATAAAATAGTTGTGACGCAGTCGAAATATTTATACTTAGTGAGATGTCCTAGTTGAGCTTAATTATGAAAAACTTTTAAAGACACACACGCAATTAGTGTTTTCGTGCACTAATTCGGAAATTAGTAGTCAGGGTCCTGGTGTATGGATACGTTGGCCGTCCGCACCAACACTGGACTCACTGAACTAAAAACCACACATAGTACCCTTAACACTATTGATTTATAGAAAAGAATGATCAGAGCCCTATGTTCTTTCAGTTGAAACAAATCCTCTGATACTAATTGTCATTACCCATCCCCTGGGGCCCATATCATGACTACCCCAAGCCCTCCTTCCATAGGCCAGGGGTTGGTGACATGCACCAAATAAATAATTCCCTAAACTAGGAAGGAATTGCCTTTATAATAGTAAACAAAAACAATAGAGTATGAAACTAGAAGTAAAAACACTAAATATAACTGTCTACAAAAGAGTGTGCTGAAAGTAAAGGGTTTGATAATACAAGTCCAACAGTAAAGTACAATACTACAGAAATTCTAGTACAACTGATGAAAAGAAGTGAAGTAGCTACAGTGTAGTCCTCTGGGGTTCCCACCTGAAGGATAGGTACAGATGGCCTCCTCATCATCCATGTTTGTCCTTCCACTCCGTTTATGTCTCGCTGAGTGGTCCACCTCTGGGTACCATCCTATTCTGCTACTCTCCTCCCCGATCATCATTGTCCGTCGTCTGCAACCAACACAATGAGGTGCGGTAATAGCCCATGTAGGGGTGAGTATAACAATACTCAATAAGGACCCTGAGGCCTTCAATGTCTCGCAAAATCCAACAAGGATAATCAAAAGGTATGAAATTAAAGGATAAACCTTACTTATGTATCTGCCTATACATATGCCTAAGTTATTTAGTAGCTCTTCTCAATCATGAAGAAAACACAAAAGTCATTGACACAACTCAAACTATGATTTTTATTAATATAAAACTACGGCTATGGGAGAACTCCTTATCTATCAAGTATAGTGGGCCTTCCGCGTCACACAATGGTGCTTCCCACTAACTATGACTACTGAGGTACTCCTCCTATCCAGTACTGTGGATCTTCTGCGCTCACACAGTGGTGCTCTCTAATGTGGGTTTTCTTCGCTCACACAGAGGTTCTCCACTGGTAGCCTACTAAAGTACTCCACATGTCGAGTACCATGGGTCTGCCGCGCTCACGCAGAGACTCTCCCCACCATGGGTCTGCCGTGCTCACGTAGAGGGGATCCACACTGGGCTAGTCGAATCACTCAGAGTCAAATCGATCAGCAGTCATCTAGTCTCAGCCAGCTACTACGTTCCCGAACAAATTCATGCTCGTCTTTGGAAGATCATATCCACATGCAACGGGTCGATACTACAACTATCATGAAGTTCCACGTATAAGTATCTCTAGGTTCCCCATGTCATAGGGGTCTCAACGCTACAGGCGACACGTCGATCGGACGCCCGGTCTGTGAGTTATTAGTATTTCGGTTCCAGGGTCCCGGTTGGGTTTTAGGTTCAAACCAACCTGATCGTATCCCAACTATGTACAAAACACAAGTGGGGTATGCCAATAGAACGATCACGCTCTAAGATTTTCATTTCCGTAGATGGTTCATCGATCGAACACTCGTAGCCCAAGATATGGGTGAAAATGTGTAAATTGTCCCAATGGGTCTGGGTCCGTTCTGACATAATCAGACCAAACCATCCCGACCCGGTCTGGACCGGGGTCGAATCGGTCGGCGGGTCCTACTCGGTCCAAGGAAGCGGCCAGGCTTGTGGGCATGACCCGGCCCGAGGGTGGCCCGACCCAATGGCGGCCCGCCCCAAATGGGCTGCCTGGCCTGAGGGCGGCCCGACCCAGCTGCCCGGCGGCCTGGCGGCTCATGGGGTCCGCCTAAGCTGCAGCATTGGGGGAGGTGCACGCCCCCTGGGAACACCCATATAGCTTAGCCATTCAGGTTGGGACCCTAACCGGTGACATATGGAGCCATTCCAGGTCACACGGGACCCTGAGGGTCCTACTCCTCCCAGCTGGCCAGACATCCACCCATTCGGCACCTCTGGTAGCCGACCCGACCCACCGCCCCGACTCCTCCGACGAGGCCTAGTCCTACCACGGTCCCCTGCTCCTCTGTGCAGTGCAACGACACCGCGTCACCTCCGCCCACTGCGGCCCTTCCACCCGCGTAGCGCGAGGGGGCCACACCCATCCTGCAAACCGGTAGGCCTTGAGCCGACAGTTTTCTTCGTGGTCGGCCCTACGCTGGTTCCATTGCTACGCCGAGGTCCTTCCTTCTGGTTGTGATGTTGTTCCGCCGCCATCATCAACAAACAGAAGTAATTAAAGGTGGAGGGTCGGTCCATGTTCGTGCGATCCAAGACCTATACATTACGTTAATATCATTCGGAATAAAATTATCCAAGATGGACAATGTATGATGGAACAAGTTCAATCGCAAAATTCGCCTACCTCGCTTGTTGATCATTAACAGTGGAAGGAGAGGAATGGTGGATGTCATTTCATTTACATCGGGAAGTGCCCAGGGTAGGAGTCCAAGAAAGAAGTGCTGTCAGCGTTCTTCGCGGTTGGCTCCTTCTCTTACATCACAGTTGAAGATCGATGAAGGCGTTCTTCATTCTTCGGTGATGAGCAGCATTCTTCATTGGAATGATGGAGTTCTCGAAGATCATTCAATCCCTCTCCCATGCTCCACCAAATGAATTTCCATCCAAATATAATAGATTAACTATTATTATAGTGGTTGGAAAGAATTCAAATGGATTCAAAAAGACTTTAATTAATTGAAGGAGTTTAATTAATTAATTTTTTGGGTTGACACAAAATTAATTAAAGGAATTTGTATATTTTTCTCCACTTCAATTTGGGGTTGCAAGGGTTACAAGGTCTGGTGGCCCCCACCTTAATTATTCTCCCAAAGGAGGTTATGATCTGGTAGGCCCCACCACCATAACATCCCATGGGAGGTTAGGGTGTGGTGGCCCCACCCCAACCTCAATTTGGAAATTTCAACCACCACAATAAAAATAAGTTTCACTCTTATTTTTATTTAACTTATTAAAAACCTCAAAAACTATCAACCATTTCTGACCAACTGCCGTCGAGATGAAAGACTTATTATGTGAATACTGGCACTGCGAGGTCAGTTACTATGTATACTAATAGATCCAGTCCCCTTATGTTACACTCCATTGACATGGTGAATTTTGGTAAATAATGAGCATAAATGGTTGAATAAGGACATATATTGGAGTTAAATATTATTGTGGTCCCATTATAGAGTCCCAATAGTGTTGGAGTGTTAGACTTGGAAGTGGTGGAAGGGATCATATAATATATGGGTTTCCTTGTTGCTGTGTTGTACCACATTAAGTTGGAAGTTGATTCCTATTATAATAAAATTGCTATCAGATATCTACTCATATAAAGATATAGATATTTGGTTATGTAGTTCATTATTATTATAGATGACAAATTCCTCCAGAAAAAGGTCATTATTATTAATGTGATAGTAGTTGTCACATTGAACATGATTTGAAAATGACTTGTGTTGATAAGGGTAGGTATGTGTTGGATGATCCAACATGGTAGACTCAATTTTATGATTAGTGTTTCCCCTTTTATGGCAAGGGTGGCACATATGGGTTTGATTCTAGAAGAGGAATAATTAGAGATCAGTGGGGATGAGCTATGGGTTGAGGGGGATTCTATGATCTAGTTACATGACCGTTGATAGATGGCTTGCTATAGGATTATGGAGTTGGTAGTTCAGTGCATGTGGATCTTTATCCCTTTGAGGATTAAGACTTTATAGTCGATCATATTATATTATTTATGATTTTTGACTTTTATAAACCTTATCTAGTAAAAAATAAAAGTAGATAGATTCACCCCATCATTTTCATCCATTTTAAAAGATTTAGAGATCCATGTAGAATCCATATCCAATTTTTTTTGGGAGGTTCTAACATGGTGTGGTACTTTGATATATCTTATTTTATAGCAGCACAAGATCAAAATCAATGGAGATAGATTATCATAGAAAATAATGTTCATTTAGATGAATACATATGAATTCATATTGAGTATGGAAATGTTTTCCCTGGCTCAATACCAGATCGAGCATCTTCATACATGGGTTAGATGCATTCAGACATATGGGATGGGATTCATGATTGTGTGAACGAGTGATATCATAACTTAGTGAGTGGTCCTTATGATATAGAAAATGCATCCAATCACCCATAACACTATGATCATATCCCTTGGTGTAGTAGGTTATTCTGTCATATGGATTCCTTATATAGTGCTGTATATTTTAGAGGATGACAAGAGAATTGATTTATTAGAAAAAAGTTTCCCCCTAGGTATCTACAATTTTATTGATGAAGAATGTGGATGAGAGCTTATGGTTTTGAGATAATTATCATTTCCTGACCCATGTCATAATACAGAACCCGAATCTATTGATGTGTATTTAAGATATCTTTTATAACTTTTGAGTTGTGATTTAGAATATGATTATAGTTCATAGGTACCTCTTTAACAATTTGAGGGTTTGTGAGAAAGATATTAATTCAATATAGTTGAGATTTCACTATAGACACTAAAATTTCCTGGTGATTCCTATATATTTACTGAATTCCCCATTCTATTTTTTTATTTTATTAAATAAATCATATAATCATTGATAGACAAATTTATTGTTATTTCATTGATGAAATACTCATTTATGCTGAGTTAGAGGAGGATCATGCAGATCATTTGAGGGTGGTCATAGAATTTATTTTAATGAACCACCTTTATGGTATTTGTCTACATTAATTATGGATCATAAATGTTCAATTTAGTGAGAATTTTATTTCTAATCACATATTATCTATGGAACCAATGAATATTTAAGCATTTTAAAAAAGTAATCCACTCTAGAACATGATAGAAATGAAGGGTTTTCATGGTTTGCAGGTTTCTACATGAGTATTGTAACTTAATTTTAACATGAATAACCAAATTTGTTTACCGTGATGTGAAAAGGGTAAATTTTTTTATTTAATGATATTATTTTATGGACCCATCGAGCTATTCAGGCAGAGAATGAATAATGATCCTATTTTGATTCTAGAAAAAGAGGGAATGGAGTATGTAGTGTATTTTTATTCCTCTAATGCTGGGTATGGCTATGTGTTGATGTTGTGGTAGACAATGATCTCATATTCTTTTCTAAATTTGTGACCCCATGAGAAGGAATAAACAAAAAATGAGTTTGAATTGGCAATGGTAGACTTCTATCTAATGATATTGAGGCTCTATCTACTGGGAGGCCACTTTGATGTTTACCTAAACCATTAGAGTCTAATGTATATCATTATGTATAAATATAATGACATGAGACATAGATGATATTTTCAGTTTATATAGGAATATGTTTTTGGGTTAATCTATAATCTATGAAAGGTAAAGATGGTGGTTGATTACCTTGTCTGGATGCCCAATTAAAACTTGTTTAAGGTGGCATCTATGTAGTTGGATTCATAATATCTAACTCTATTATAGGATAGTGTTGAATTTATTCCACAGTTTATCGAGGACTCCTCATTATATTTAGAATGTCATAGAGGCATTTTTGGGATACCTAGACTATGATGTTCTACATGTTTATATACACAATGGAAAACCAATTTCTGTATTTTCTATTGATTGGGGGGAGGTTGTAAATAACTTATAGGGATAATAAATGATTATGTTCCTCATTTGATTGGATTTTATGAGTTACTTACAGAAATATACTTTAGATTTACCTTGAGTGTTAAAATTCAATAAAAAGACTATAACGCCCCTAGAATTGAAAATATTTTAATTTTTAAACAAATTAAATATATTATAAAGCTTCTAACAAATTAAACACTATATTATCTTAGGTTATATGCAATAGTGAATTTCATAAATATCATTCATTATAAAAAAGACCGAGTTTTACCAAATAATTGTATATTATTGAAATATTTTTACAAGGCATAACAGAGGGGTTAAATTAGTTGTTATGAATAGTATTAAAAATATTATGAAATTTATATATATTATATATTATAAAAAATTCATCATATGTTTTTTCCACCATGATATAAGAAAAAATTAATTTTATTTCTAATATAGCTGTTTTATTCATAAATTGATATTTTATTAAATTTTAAGGGAGAAAAAATTAATATCAAAATTTTTAAAAAATTATAATTTTTATATTAAAAAATAATTTTGTTTTTTAATTTAGAAATTCAATATTTTTTGGGTAAATGTTTTTTTTGAGAATATTGAATTCTTTATGAATATTGAAATATACATAATTATTGTTAAATACTACCGTTTGTTTAAAAATTTATTATATTTTAAAAATAATTTTAAATTAACAATATATTAGTTATACATATTAATGAAATTATGGAAATTTAAATATTATTTATATTGATATTTGTTATAATAACTAATTATACTTTTTAAAAAAATTCTACCCCCTTCTCGCCACATCTATGGGAGTAGTGTTAAAAAACATTTAGCCACTTCTATGAATTGAATTTGGAGAAATAGGCAATCATGGTTGTTATCACTATGATATTTAATTACTAAAAAGGTTAACATGAATTTTTGTATATTATGAATGGTTTATTTAGTAAAATTTTATTTCCATGGTTAATGTTAAATTAGGTAATTAATCATAAAAAGATATTATAATATTATAAAAGTACCCTAACCCTTTATTATAATTTCATTTGAAAATGCGATTCAAACATGATCAAGCTTACTCCAAAATACTAATAATTTTTTTCCACTGTGGTATGATTATTAAATTTATATAAATTTTCCAAACAGAAGTCAGAAATGTGATAATAATGATTTCTGATTTCTATTTCATTTTTAAAACAAGGTTACAACAATGATAAATTCGACTCTAAATATTCGATTGAAATATAATACATTTATCTTCATCGTGATAAATTATTTTTAATTTTTATAGAATAGATAATTTAGTTTAATACTATTATAATAATGATGTATTAATTGTTTAATTAATTGAAATACTAAATAAATGATATTGAAAATATTGAAAGAAATATTATTTGAAACAATTTATTACAAAACCGAATTTTATATACAACTTAGACATGTTAGTCACATATTAGAAATTTTGGTTCAAATTTATCATGTTGTTATGATATATTATTAAAAACTAATAATGAATAATAACAGAAATTGTCAAAGTTGACACAAATGGTATTTCACTCAATATATTTCAAGGATTTTATTAGAGTATTTTCATCTATGTCAACATCATCAGTTGAATTTTACACTTAATTGAGGTTGATATATTATGATATCTTTTTCAAAAAAAATTAAATGGTTTATGATCAGTTTAACTATGGGTGTACTATTTTGACTACATTTCCCAATTACTCAGAATGGATTATGATTATGTTTACTAATTGAGGGATTCTATTTAAATTTACGATGTGTATATTGTTTATGATTCACCTCAGCCATATCAGTAATGATGTGGGCATCATAATTGATGACTGAGGAACTCTCTATCCCAATTAAGCATAATTAGGTCTCATGAGACAAACTATAAATGGAATTTTCCAAGGCCTTTAGCATTTATTTTTTGATATTTATTTGGATGATTCCTTAGCCATTTTTTTATTTGTTGGCTGCGACCTCAAAATTCTATATTAGATTCCCACCATTATGAATTTATTTATGAGAATATTTATTTAATTATCATTTTGTTATTATACTTGTAGATAAACCATTGTTATGTTTTCTAGCTCATGTGATTATTTAAATGAACTATTTTGATGTAATTTAACTTACCATGTTGTTTATGCTATATTCATAAATAACACATGTTTTATGATAACCTTATTGGGAATCTATGATCACCCCATTATATTATTTATTTGTTTTCAGTATATCAAAATTTGTATGATGACTGATTCATAGGGTTATATTAGGATAATAATGTTTTCCTCAATGGATTATATATGTTATATTTCATTTATTATTTTGTAATGTAAGGTTTATGTTTGTAATAAAATTTCCAAACCTACTAAATAGTGTGTTAATTCAGGATGTGATTTCTAATATATACTAAAATTTAATATGAATTCCACAGTCTCTATGATATTAGGGTTGATTTCATCATAGGTGCAATAAATGGAAGTATAGAATTATCCATTTAAACTAGATTTAGAAAACATATAATAAGGAACAAAACCATAAGGTATAATTTGTGGACAAGAAAAGAAGAACGACCCAAAGAAACTATGTTTATGATCATAATATTAGTAATGATTAATTTTTTCAATTTCCATTATGTATATTTTATATTAATTATTATATAATATGATATGATCTAACCTAGTCTATGTTTCCATTTATAAATGGTACCTAGTAGAAGGAATGAAACCTCACTAACGCATGTGATCCAAATATTATGTATAATCATATCATTCACATTATTCTTCAAGCACTTCAATGGGAAATAATATACTAGCAATTTAAATCATTAGAGGACATAGTATATAGTGGTAACGAGATGGATGAAGATTTCTTCATCTCCAACAGTCTCGATGGAATGCAGGAAGAGACGAGTTTGATAGGTCAGACTATGCATAAAGGGGAAGGTTAATAGTACTATAAATATTACTTATTATTTGATAAGCCTGACAATAAATGGATATATTGTATAATTGATAAAGCGAATAAGAGAATTAATTATTTTCCCTAATGTAATAATAGTGGAGCAATCACCCTTGTTCTTGCTTGAAAGGAACGAGAGCTTTCTAAAAGTGCAAGGAGAAAAGAAAAAAATGTTGGGAAATAAAGTATAATAAAAGAGTCTTTAATGTACAACAATTCATCTGGAAGGATATGGGACAATACAAAAATAAATGTCCCAAGCATTAAGGGAATATACCTCAATATTAGTCAAGGGATCAAGGCCATGTTTGTATTATTGACACACCTGAAGATGAATGATTAATGTTCTTATGTTTGGATTCTATAATTATCTTATTTTAGTATTTTATATTTGATATATTGGTTATAATAATTATTAAACATATAAGGATTTTACTATAATAAAATTTAATTATGTTTTTGAAATTGTGGTGTACCCTAAAATGTGGCATCATAAAAACCGAATCATTTTAGAAAACATATGGTTGAGGGAAAGAAAAAAATAATGTTTTCTTGATACATAGATAATGATGTTGGAATGAAGTGATGATTTATTTGGATAAAGTAAATTTTATAGAACTAACTACCTTGAAACTGATTAATGGGTTTTTTAAATAGTGGTTGATGACATCATTTATAGATTTCACGACATTATTGGAATTAATAAGAATATTCAATAACCCATTCTATTTATAAGTCATAAGAAAGAATTAATATTTTGAATAATGTTTTTTTAATTAACGTATTTATCAGGATTAAATGGAATAAATGATTATGGTACTCTCATATTTGTAATGTAAAATTATGATCTAATTTATCTTGTAAGAATATTAAGGATAAGTTAATTTAAGATAACAAAAAAATTCAAAATGGTTCAATATAATCATGGGAATTTTTTTGGAGGATAACGTAATAAATTAATCTATGACGAATCATATGCTATGAAAATGAGTTATAAATTGTTAAAGTCACAAACAATGTATAATATTGGGTTTTTAGAAATGTATCAGGTAATTATATTTCCTTTTATTATTATAGTGTGATTAAATTTATAAATTTTTCGAAAACAATCTAATGGAAAATAAGTTAATTTTTTTGAACCAAATGTATTATAAATAATCATATATTATTGGATTTAAAGATGTAAAATTTTTATTGATCGTTTATATGTTTTTGATTGATGTCATCAATCACTCGGTAAAAAATGTTTATATTTTTTCTCCATGAATGTATATATTCCTTCCAATAATTTTCACCTATTAAAAATCCTCATTTGGAGGGGAGAATAAGTTTTTTTAATACATAAAAATAATTTTTTCGATTAACCCTATTTACGATGTGGGTTCTCTAAACATTTTATTTTAAAATATTTAACTATTTATTATTTAGAACAATTTTAAATTATGATGAAACAATTTAATTAACATTATAGAAAGTAACAACCCACGAATTTAAAATACTTTTTAATGAATAAAAATAAAATATTAATATCATGTATTCCTTTTAACAGTTAATATTTTTGTGTTACATGTAAGGGCGTCATTCTTTGATACCATGAATTATACACATGATCGAGTTTTACCAAACTACAGTATATTATTATAATATTATTATAAGATACAACATTGCCATTACATTTGAGTCTAGGAATTGTATATACACATTATAAAATTTTAATATATTCTATACAATTTTAATAGAATCTATATTTTCATTCTATAAATGATATATTAAAAAATCAAATTTCTCTCAAAAAATTAGTGTTTTTAAAATATTGTAAATTTCACACCATTTAATAGAGAACACATTTAACATATAAATTTGGAAATTTTAATTTTTTATATGAAAATTTAATATTCTTCTATGAATTTTTAATGTCAAAATAAGTTTATGATAAATTTTTTGTATTTTTTGATAAAATTATTTTTTTTAGGATTTGGGAAAAATATTGCATTATAGTTAAATCATCTATTCCGGAAAAATAGTTTTTATATATTAAATTGATTTTGAAAATAAAAATTGAACAATTATATATAGAAATCAAATACCAGTCAATGAAATCCTTATTATATTTAATTTGGATATAAAACCTTATTATTCTTTTGAATGATAACTTTAACCTGCTTCCTCGCCACATATTTGGAATTAGTGATAATCATAATTGAGCAACAATAATTAATTGAATTAATGAATATTTACCAACAAGGTTGTAATGATTATAATGTATAGATTCTAATTAGATCTACACAATTATTTGGATATTTTGAATAATAACTTTTTTAATATTTTGTTTACCATGGTGAATGGTAAATTAAATGTTTAAAGATAAAAATAATATCTAAAAATTATAAAATTACAAAAATAATTTTCTTATTTAAAATGGATTCATTTTTTTGACCACAATCAACCATATGATGAAATTATATCGTTTTCATGGAACATGTGGAAGAACATGACCTTAAAAATATTTTATTCCATGATTTGATACAAATGACATAATCATGTTTCTTCATAAGTATTGAATTTTTAATAAACAGATAAATATATAATAAATTAAAATATAAATATAATTTATAAATATAATACTATTTTTTCATCAAGGTAATTTTTTTAATTATCAGATAAGTAATAATTTAATTAAACACTTTCATAATAATGATAAAATTATTTTTTATTAATTGTAAATAGAAAATAAATTATATTAAAAACATTAAAATAAATATAATCTACGTATTTAATGACGTCAAATAATTTATAGATATATTATACATTTTAGGGATATCTTTTATGTTTTTTTTGAAGTTATCATGTTTTTATGATATCATAAAAAAATATACAATGAAGATTATAAAAATTGACAAAAATGAAACCTGAAGATAAGTAATATTTTATTAAATATTATCAAAATAATTAAATATATAAGTTAGTAATATAACTATAATAATAACCAATAGGTCATTAGTTATCCATTTTCGGCTTATTTGAGATTTTATGGTAAATATATTGACCCCTACGAATAAAAAATCCATGTTGTCACAGTAAGAGATAAAGGGATTAACTAAGGATTAAATAAAAATGATAAACATAATATTTCAACCTAAAAAAGTCTAAATATAAAGTTTTTATATTATTTTTACCTCTCATAAACATAGAATCAAAATATCTCACTCTGGATCAATTTCAAATTTAAAATCAATTTATATGAATTTTATATGATAATGGATTCCAAGATCTCAGTTCCCCTCTCATATAAAAATCCTCCTCATTCATCATCTCAATCCATCTTAATTATCATTATATATCAAGTAAAACCTTCCAATTTATCCTCCCAACAACATTATCCATTTTTTGGATGTCTTGGTCTTCCAAAAAGATCAACCTGACTGAAAGTTGTTTTTTATTATTATGCAAACACTTTTTGAGGAAAAAGTGGGAAACCATACATTACTTCACCATTTCACCACTAAATTTCTCCACATCTCCACTTTACCACATAAGTCAATACAAGCCTTCACAAAAAAAGACATTCATGAACAATGGAAGGACAATCCATTTAAGAATTTATATGAACAAACCTCTATATCTTGACCCAAAATCGTAAGAGAATGTCAAGGTACCACAAACCATGAAACATGAAAATCCGAAGAAATAGACAAACCACAGAACTGGTCTCATCATGCACCCACCAGCGCAACCGTTGGTACTAGCCCAAATCCACAAACCCACAGGAGGACTCTATTCGGAGGTATCTCAACCCTCTAACGAAGTGAGATGACCCGAGGGACATCCACAAAGGATGAATAAGAAATCCAAACGAGGAAGACTAGGCCGTCCAGACATTGCACCCTACTCCACAGACACCGCAGTGCAACCATGAGACAGTCAACACTCCACATACCAAAATCAAATCATCCATGCCAAAAACCATTGATTTACACAGATCCACATCCTAAGAATGTAGTTTATTAAGATAAAACAAAAGTGTCGTGATACCAGCAACACCACCAAACAAAAACATGAACACCTTCAAAAGAAGGACCTACAATGTATCACACCTGACCACTGATTTAAAACCACCAAAACAGAAGAATCATTATCACACAAAATCTTCTAAATCATCCGAGGATACTCAGACAGCAGTAAATCCCACATAACCCCGCAAAAACAACATCACCACAACAAAAACACTCACCACAAAATGCATCCAAAACAAAACCAAATAAAAAATCAAAATATATAAATATATCAGGGAATGGTATCCACCCAATGGAAAATGGATCCGTCGCAAGCATGATTTGCTTCCTGTCGCCACATTCCATCCCGAACTCGAAGACCACTAAAACCTCCCCCCTCAAACAAATCCAACATAGAAAAGGTTTGAAACCCTCAAACCACAGCATATGGAACTGTCATAGCAGACCTTCACTACACTTCCATGTGAAACCCAAGCCAAATCAGAGGCTTGAGCAATAAAAAGTTCAAAAAATCAGTTAAAATCTCCTAACAGATGAGACCACAAAGCAAAATTCCTCTATATGATGAGGACCTGCACACCACGATCGCAGCGAGCATAAGCGCCGAGGAGAGGGGCCGCTATAGACTTGAGATGGAGAAGAGGAAGGCGGCAATAGGGTAAAACCCTAGGTAAGTCAATCCCTTTATGCGCTCATCCAGTTTGATTTAGAAAATTAGTCTCTTTCCAAAAAGATCAACCTTGTGTCCTTAATAGGTGATCCAAAAGAGGTTCACTAAAGAAGATTAATGGTCTTTACCGAATCCTCCTAGATTGTCTCCTAATATAAATCCACTTCATATGTTTTTTACATACTAAAATAATAACTGATATATTATATATATACTGATATTTTATTATTATTATGGGTCACCCATATTCGTCCTTTTATACATCATTTGAAAACAATATCACCACATGTGTGTGTGTTCGACTTATTGTCTCCACATTGTGGTGTAATTTGTTTTTTTATGACCAATTTATTTGGATAGATATAATGATGGATATAATAAATATGACATTATATTGAATGTTTATAATTAATATAACATACAATTCCTTATCAATTTACCATTATGGGTATGATATCTTTGCTTGTGAGTGCGTATAACCTAGCACCTCCAAGACAGGATGAGATTCATCTTTCACATTGACCACTCAAGAATGATTATAAAAATGAATATAATGAATTGATATGATATATATGAAATTATGATTATATATTAATAATTTTAGATTCATTTACTTTTTCTCATTCAATATGAAAATAAAACAAAAAAAACATTCGTGCCTGTGTATGATTTACTACCTTCATGAACAATGAATTCCTTATAATATATCTACAGTTTATTAATAATTATATACTAAATATATTATGTATATATATATTGGTTTAAATATTTAAATAAATTAAATTATTTTCATTGTAATACGAACAATAATAAAAAGTTAAATTGTGTATGATATGTGAAGTAGTTAACCCCAAAAACATGTGTATCAACAAAATATAATCAATAAAAGTGATTTATAATAATAGAATAATATCACATACGATATCATAAATATTAATAGGGTTTTGATATAATTTAATAAAAATATTTCAAAACATCACAGATTGGGGTAAATAACATTATCATAAAGGTATAATAATGTAAGAGTATAATTCACAATCTAATCATTAATTGAGACAGCTTCTTATTTAAGTCTCCAATGGGGAATATTTCCCTTTCAATGTCAATGATTTGTAAAACAATTCAAAAATATATTACCATTATCTTAAAAATTATTAAATTATTTATACAATTTTTTAATTTTTATAATATTTATTAAATGGAATATTTTTCTATTTTCCGAATGAGTCACATTAAGTCATTTTTGACCAAAGGAATGTTTTTTAACTTATCCAGTCTAAGTAGTTTTACTTACTCCATGACCCCTAAATAGTTGGAATCTTCTGTTATATGTTTAAAAGGTTCATTTATTAAAATATTATACATTTATAATCTTTCTCCTTTTTCAATAATTAATTTCAACATTAAAAGGTTATTTCACTCAAAAAATTTCAATGGTTTTATTAGATTATTTTGATATATGACATCATAATCTGTAGAATATTAGGATTAATTGAGATATATCTATTTTGAAATGATTTTATAAAATCTTTAAATGAATTATATTCTTCTTTACTATTGAGGTTCTTCTTTGATATCACTAATAATTTTAATCAAAATGGCTTCTAACAATATTTACTGTTTTGGTAAAGTTATTTAAATTTAATATGTATATGTTGTTAATGTTTTACCCCATTCACATGATGAAAAATTGGACATTATAAGTGAGAGTAGTGGACTACTAGTGCACCTTAATGTATCAGTAGGTCTTGTGAGAGAAACAATATATGGACAAGGATGAGGCCATCCAAATTTATATTCATTTTTGGATTTATCCATGTCTTAACATTTAATTTTTAGATTTCTCGGTCAAGGCCTCTCCAATATGTCTTAAATTTCCATCATTATGTATTCCTTATTTAAGAAATTAGTTATTGATATTCTATGTTCATATTCTACTAATATAATAATCATGTATATTTTTCTATGCATATTTTTTAAAATGGAACATGTTTATTTATTTACATTGACATGTGTTTTATTCTATCATTACTCATAGATTCCATTTTTTGATTTAACAAACTAAGTCTCCAATCTAATACATTTATTATGTTTAATTTTTTCTAGGATTCCAAGATGATTTTATTGGATGATATTCAGGGTTAATATAAGAAAATAAAGTTCTTATCAAAGTTTTTTATATGTTTTATTTTATGATTTAATTTTTAATGTAGGTTTCATGAATATAATCGATTTTACAAAACATTTTAACTGATTGATACTTCCAAATTTGGTTCCTTTTATCTATTCCAATGTAATATATAAGCCGGAATCTTTGGGATTCTATGTTTGTGGTAATTACTAGGACTGTTAGTGGTAGTATTGGGTCTGACATTTCACTAAGATAACCTAGAGATAAATATACAGGCAGGATTGACATATCCACAATATATACAATATTAGAAATGATATGAAAAATCTATTGTCATTGTGATGGTTCATCCACAAATAGAATAGGCCTTGATTATAACTTGGTGATTTTTTTGGATTCAAATGTTAGTGCATTTGCTATCCATCTAAGAGAATAGTTTGGTTGAATGTTTCGCATAGTATATGTGTAAGATACCATCAATATTATTGGGGAACCCATGAAAATATTATATGAGTGGGATTCTCATATTATTTAACATTAATGGAGAGTCCTCCCATATGATATTATGACACAAATTATAATGGGTACAACATTCCCCCTAGATGGATGGTCAAACCTGGCAGACTATCTTGGTGTTTGAAGATATGAAAAGAGTTTTTGTTCTAAATTTCATATAGTGATTTGAGTATTTATATTAATAGGTAGGGTGTTCTTATATAAACATATATCACTATAAAATAATCATGGATCCATTCAAGGCCTTGTAAGGTAGACCTTATAGGTCTCATTTATTTTCCATTGAGATTGGAAGGGGCAACTCTTGTTGTTCTAGAGATGGTGTATGAAATAAGAGAGGTGGTCCATGTGATAAAACCAAGATGGGGACATTCCAATGTTGAGAGAAATCATATGATGATTTATTTAAAATGAATTTTTTGTTTGAATAAGGAGAATATGTTTTCATAATAGTCTTCCAATGAGGAGGATTGAAGAATTTGGACATGGTATGAATGATATCCTTGAGGATAACCAAGACATTAGAGATTCAATGATGGGATGTAAGGTTTTGTACCACCTAGCCATATCACCATAGTAGGATCAGGATGAAGACATTTCCATTTGTCATATCTTTGGAGATTCATTCCTAATGCTATGAACATTATTAACTGGTGAGTGGTGAAATACAAGGATGAATTTAACTTTTTGGATTACATGGTAGAAATAATGGATCAAAAAGAGGTGCTCCTTCATGGGTAGACCATTACCAGGTATTATGGACTATATAATAATTGGTTCTTGTAGGATATCTCATGAGAGTGATATATACATATGGAGTCACAATCCCATCCATTTTTAGCCTATTATTATTGGGGTGAAAATCCATGAAGGATAGGTGAATTGGGATACTATGTTTTTTCCTTGTAATATATTAGAATATAATAAAGAATATTATTAAATCAAGGTGATGATATGTCAAGAGTTTAAAATTCATGCGGTCCCATGAATTGATATTTTACAGATATTAAATATATATAAATCACTTATACATTGTTTTTTCAAAAATAAATGAATATTTTCTATGTAGATCCCCATATAAAAAATATAAGATCATTATGGATTCAAGAAACTAATGTTTACCCTAGGACCAACCTAATAATGGTAGGACACAGACGCTTGGATGAGGAACCCATTGGTAGGTTAATTAAGTTGATTAAATTTTTAATTAATTTAATTAATTAATATAATATCAAAAATCATAATTTCGTCACTCAGTACCAGATATATTAGTTCCTCTAGGACATCTTTACAACCCAAAGATAGTATAGAGTATCATCTTATGATATTTATGGGCTGATCGATATCAGTTGTTGAACATCTATTAGGTCATGGTGGATCATGAGGTAGTAAATGGAGTATATCATCCTCATCAATATACAAAACATTATACACCAATTTTTGAATCATAATAAAGGTAAAGATAAAAAGTTTTGGCAATTCCCATTTTATAAATATATAGATCATGGATAATTACTCTATATAGGGTCTTAAATTTATCATCCCTTAACATGAACCCAATTATGATTAGTTAAATTAGTCATTTAATTTAATTAGTTATAATTTTTCTCACCCCTATATATCGTATTGTTTATTCATTCTATATAAATGTATTTTAAATAGTAAATTTTACATCGTTCATGTTCATTTATACACACAATTATTCATTTTCTTCACCATTGGATGATGGAATAGTGGTATGAAATATTTATGGTTAGTTCGAGCATGATTGAACCCACACATTCATGGTGAATTACTGAACAATGATAAAAGATGATGTTTTTTAGAAAAATAAGGATAATTTTTAGGGATTTGGGTCATAGATATATGTATTTGATATGGAGATAGTAATCAACAATGATACAAAGCAGTGAGAAATGTCAATCAAGATTTGAGTGGCTATAATATGGCTAATGATGATGGATCTTGAAAAGAAGAAAAAGGTTCTGAGAACTCTATAATAATTTATGGTGGAAATATTGGTGATGGAATCATGGTGGAAATGGATGGAGGAAAATGAATTTATAATTAAACTCAACTACAATAAATATTGTTTAGCTATAGACACTATGTAGCTTCCTTATATATAATGCTCTTGTTTTGGGATGATAAGGATTACATGCTATGTAGTCATATCCATACCTTGTGTGACCCGCCATGAGTGGATAAACAATATTTATGTTTCAAATTCTTGGATCCTATGCGAGAAAAAAAATGTGAACTCAATGATTATATATGAATGACTAGAGTTACATGGGCATGACCAAGAACCTGAATGGGTACATGGGAAATCCCCTTTGTATATGGTAATATCATAAAGAACACATGAACATACATGTTGGCTGAGATATGTTGTTTAGTTTTCTAACAATTCATGTAATAATAAATGGCCATCCAACAATTCATATGGAATGGAAGAATCTAGGTTGCTAGGGGACGTGACATGTCATGTTACCCTTGGTACACAACATGTAGTTTTCCGGCTAATTATCTCATGCCTCCTTTTTCTACACAGGATTGGTGTTTCATTAGTAATCTATCTAGTCAAGTATTCCTTATATAAAATTATGGTGTCTATTTCCCAATATTTTAGGATTTTATTTTTAATGTTTCAACAATGAATCTTCTTTGGAAGATTCATGATTATGGTAGTGATCATGTGACAGGATCTAAGAGGAAGGCTAGATTTGGAAACCCCCTATCATACATGGGTGTGGGTCCCTCACACTCCTTGGAAAATTTTTAGTGGAAAACACTATATCACAATGATGTGGGTCATATACCCACTGATTTGAACCCCTTGTTATACTCAGGGAAGAGTCTGTAATGTATATAGTTGTATCCCCTTTTGTCCCAGGGTGCACATACTATACCCACCGTCTAGAATCCACTATAATAATATAGTTTATGAATTCCATGTATATAGTTGAATCCCCCTATCGTAAATGGATATAGGTCCTCAATTTATATGAATATATTGAGTGTTTTCCCCCATGATGTACAAGGAAATCGGTCCCATTCAAATTGAGTGGCACCCAACTGACTCACTAGTATTTGATTCCTCTATTGATACCTACCAATAATAAATATTATTGTAGTTGTGAACTAGACTTCAATTCATTGAGTTTTACACCCCTTATTCATTATTATGGGTTACACTAAAAATATATGTATTGGAAACATTCTTTTTAACTTGTGTTCAAGTCCTATTTAATTAGTGGAACAACCTAAATTACTAATCCAGATGTCCTATATTAGAGATTTATCACACATGTGATGTAGGGAAGTGGTGAGGTGATGGTCTATGAAAATATTTCGATGAAATTATTGTATGATACTATACATAGATGATTGAAATCAAAAACTATAGTAAGTGAAATCACCATGGGCTATTCATTGAGATGAAGATCACCTGTCAATCTCGTTTGGGTTTCCAAATGAGCATATATATATATATATATATATATAGTTTCTTTCGGCAGTTATTTTTGTTGATATAAAAACTAATATAATATCTCTCCATGTTATCCATTATATATTTCAATGAATGCTACTGGGTATGTATTTGTCAAACAAAGCATGAGATTTTCCTACTCATGTCATGTCATAAGTAGATTTCAGATAGCTCCCGTTTGACATTGGTGTATAATTATGACACTGGGGTGAAAATGTGGTACAAGGTGGTATGATAAAGTAATTCAGTTCCAGGACCATTCATTTATTTTCTATTCTAGATTTTTTTGTGGGGGGGATTCCATTTTTTGGGTGGGCCAATATTTTTCTCCATTAAACATGATTTATATATTATCTTACTCTCCTGTTTTACATAGAGGATTATAATTCTTGGTTTACTCTAGTCATTATTGTATTTTATAACTATTAATATTTTTAATTTCATATTGTTGGTTGGGTGAATCTATATTTGGAAAAAATCCATCCATTTCAGTAATTCCTATTTAGTGATTTTTTATATCCCCTAGTATATTAGAGTATTCGTTTTGATTACAGTGATTTATTATTCCGATATCCAAGAAATCCCAAGAGGGATGGATATTACGAAAATAAAAAATAATAAGAAAATACATAATTTTAATGTATATATTATATTTCTATTTATATATATTCAGATTCATATAATAATGTATATTAGTTATAGTGTTAATTCAAGACCATCCACAACTTAAAAAATTCATTTTCCAAAAAAACCATGTTGATCATGCTTTTCTAGAAAATTTAAAAATTAATTGCTACAACTTAATGGGTTTTAAATTTTCAAAATTGGATCTAAAATGGGATTCATGAAAATAAAATATCATTAAACTATTTTATATCAATTTCTGGTGAGTGTTAGTAGTGAAAACAATAAAACATTTTCAACCTGGTAAAATTGTAAATCAAGTAATCTTAGGTTAAAAAATAGTTATAAGGCCACCATTTGTAAAATTTAATATTATTTAATGATGTTATATCAAGACTTTCGTAATTTGTTTCTATATTTTTTTTTTATGGTACACCATTAAATGAAAGTGACTTATAGAATATTTTAAATTAAAAAGATTCTGAAATGAAACGTCGTGCATTTAAACACATGTTATGTTTATAATGTGACCAATGAATATACAAATTCTTTTTAATTGTTATTTTATGAATAAAAGATTTATTTTCATTATGATAATTTATTTCAAATATTTTTTATTATATATTTACAATAAATTATTACACAATGATGAAATATTATTAAATAAGTCAATAAGAAAAATTATCTAAATGAAATTAAAAATATTAAAATCCATATAGTTTATGTGATTTATGGTGTTACATGAATTTTTTAGACATGTATTACATATAAGGGTTTTGTGAAATTATTATATCAAATTCGATCATTATCTTCCTTCATCTAATGTCTTACTAAATGAATAGATCAAAAATTAAATGTAGTTATTATTTTCATAAAATATCATTTTTTTAAAATGATTTAAAATTAAAAAAATATATTATGATCTACCATGTCAAGTTTAAAAGGATGAAAATATAATCCATTTCCTACTTAAGAATTGTTTATAAATTTATAAATTTTATTAATATAAGAAATTGTAGTAGTAATTATCCCCTCAATTATAAAATGGAACTGTGTCATGTATTTTTCTTAAAAATTATTTGATTTTTGGTTATTTCATTCCATAAATAAATACTTTCGTTATATACCTTACTATTATATGTAGTCATGTTTTATTAAAAACCCATCATAGGAGTTCTTTTATTGTAAATATTTTGAAATTCTTTTAAGAAGATATTTAATTTATAGCCAAATGTTTTTGTACTATTTATTCTTCTATATCCCCAAAATATTGTTCAACCATTATTATATTAATAAAATAAGTATCGATGAAATGATATTATGTTTTTTTCTATCAACCTATACCCATCTCTTTTCCATAAAATGGGAAATAAAATTGTTGTTAGTGTATACGGAGGGATACTACCTCAAAAACTATGACATTATTCTTCCATAACTAAATTTAACTAATGGATATAATGTTGGATTCAATGTATATATATTTTCCTTATGAAATGATCTTAATTATATGATTAAAATATCAAATATATATTGTTACCTTCAATTTTTTATAAAACAATAATGAAGATCATGTGTACGTGTGGGTTACCAAATCCATTAACAAATGTGAATATTTTTCACTTATGTATAAATTGTATGGTAATAAAAGTTCATTTAATTAATATATACTGTATATATGATACAATAATAATTTATACTATAAAATTAATATTTATATTTATTTAAATCCATCTTTTGAAAAATGAATAAAACAGTGATGTGTATATATGACATACAATCTATATGGATTGTGTCATATATTATTCAATCTAAAACATTGATTTATTGAAATAAATTATCATTAAATGATTATATAATAAATTTATATCATTAATTAAATTATAGATATGATTTATCCATGATTATATTATAGGGATCAAAAATACCCAGCCCTACCATATTTAAAAAATAAAAGAGATTTCCCTAAAAAATGATTTTAATAATGTTTTTTTAATAAATGAGGGATGATTGTTTCTAAGTAAATAATAAATGTTTTTATTATTTTTATTATTTTACTATAATAGATTTATTTCAATACTACATTTAATATATTGTTGGTTCATTTGTTTATAATGAATGTTGAGACTTCTTTAATGGGATTTCCATCTCACATTACTTTTTATGAGACCAGTAGAATATTTAACACTTATTAATTTTGTGTGGTGTATATAATAGAAATTATGATAATATAAATTATTATTTTGAACATAATGTGTTTTCAATATCTATATAAGGTTATTTCTCTCGTGGTTATTATGATTCAAATCTCCCTAAATTTGTAAGAGATTTTTTTTTAAAATTTCCATTGTTTATTAGGATTTTGTTATTGTTATGGTTTCAATGATGAAATTTAATAAGAAAGAAATATTTCATTTTATTCTCATTGATTTTATTTTATAAAAATATTTTTTTCAATTACTTTTCATCTTCAAAATAACTAATTACTTATAATTATTTTCAACATGATAATTGAATTTATTTTTGTCTTCGATCGAATATATGTTCTCCATGTCCTTCTTTCCTAAAAATAGTTTCAACAATATTTTTTCTATAAACAATTATATTGATTAGCTTGGACACATTGTTTACTTTTTTATCTTTAGTTTCAAATTAATTCATCTTATTATTTTCTTAATAGGACAATTATTACTTTTTAAAAAACATGTCAATGTAATGATGGTTTCAAACCTATACTGAATGAGAAAAATTTGTTAGCCAAATTAAAACTCAATTTTTTGAATATTTCTTTATATATTACAAATATTTTTTTAAAATATTTTTTATTATAATTTATTTTCAATCTTTTATTTTAAGAATAATTTTTTTCACAGTGTAGATGAACTTTTCCTTTGAAATAATTTCATGATATTTTAATGGTATTAGTATTCATCAAAGACAATATAAATCAGTGTTTCCTTTTTTAATTTGGATATGATCCAAGCATATAATAATTATTATTTATCTTTATTTTTAAGTCCCATTCCAACCCAAAATCATGATATTGTCCGCATGGGGCCTAGTTAGCACGATTTTTCTTTTCCAAGGCTCTGGACATTATAAATCTTCTAGGAAAAGGCTTCATGATATGAGAGGTATCCACACCAAATTATAAAAGGGTTCACAATTCTCCTCCTCCTAGGATGTGGGATTACCATAACTCCCCACCCCTCGAAGGTCTCATCATTTTCATTGTCCCAAACCACACAGAAACCATGCTCGGGTACCTGGAGAGAGGGTTGTGCTGCAGATTATGGTCACATGGTTATGGAAATAGTGTGAAAACTATGTGGTAAGGTTCTCTCCAAAGAAACATTCCATCTAGATGTTTCAGACTAACCACAGGTCGTCCCTAAATGGTTTATTACAACCATGTGACAAAACCATATTTTACAACAAGATGGGTTCTTTGCTCCGAGAAGACCCAATACACCCTTGAGACCTTTTCTAACTCCTTAGGGATACTTGTTATGTCCAAAATAAATAATAATACAAGAATTTATAGGATCCATATAAGAGTTAAAAATTGAGTTTTTATAATCTTCCCCCATTAAATGAACTTGTCATCGAGTTCACCATCCAAGGGTAGAGAAAACTGTCTTAAAACAACATTGGACACTGGACACATAAGTCAGTCTCCCACTCCCATATCTATACATACATACAACAATTCATCAAGAGAAATCACACTATAGGAAAAAATTCCTCAAAAATCCTTAATACTTATGTTAATGATGCATATTGGATACTCAATAATTGTGACATCAACATCCAACTCATCTCACTCAGGATCAATGTTATGAAACTGATCAACATGATTTTGGAGAAGATGTAAAACAAGTAATAATTCTTGAATGGAATTATACCTCTAATTAAATATCATCTGATAGGATACCAACATGACTCTCTCTAGAAAATCAAATTTCCCTATATAGGATTTTAAAACACACCTTTCTTCTATAATTGTCTATGTATTATCCTAGGGGAAACCCAATGTAAAACACGATCCTTAGCCTCATACTCTAGTGGTACTCAGTAGTGATCGACATAAGATTTATCTCTATACTAAAGAGTATTCATATTTTTTCTAATATGTTTGAGCTTTTATAAAGTCTATTATATGTGATAAGGGCCTGGTTGGGATACCTCACCCACCAGCTAGTAAGCATTGTGGTGAACGAACCAACCTACCATATAAGGCCTCAGAAGGATTCATCTTAATTGTCTCTTAAATGTTATTATTCTAGGAAAAAAATATGAGAGGGATATCAATCTTTCCAAAACCACCAATATCAAGGAAACATGATTATATTTTGTCCTAGAAACATGTATCACATGTTCTGGCTATCCATTGGGCGGAGGGTGAATGGTATTGTTTAGAAGAATATATGTACACATATCTTTCTGCAAGCCCTTCCAGAATCATGATGTGAAATTAGCATCCCTAACTAAAATGATAGTCTGAGGGAGCCCTTATAATAATATTATCTTAGAGACATGTAGACATCCGATATCAGCAATAAATAATGTCTCCCAAATAGAAATGTTATTTCCAACTATCATTTTTCAGTCCAAAACTACTCATACAACATCGCTACCCCTCGGTGACCAAGGTAAGATGAATATGAAATCATTGTAATATATTACAATTTCCATTCAGGACCAAAAGTGTCTTTTAAACTCTTATAGGTATCTAGCGATCCTCTTTCACATATATTATACATTAAACAATAATGATTTCCATCAATCCACTTCCAGCTGATTATCCTTGATGAAACTCATCTTACACAGATTTCACTTCACAAACTAAACTACAATTCCTTCCTCCATGGTATCATTTGTTTTTATTAAACCATTTCTTTCAAATCCCATAACTAATGTTTGATGACGTTCCTCAGTTAACCATCATATGAACATTTAAACTATCATTACTCGACACAAACATGTGTGTATACTATATCCATCCAACATGTATCATTAGGACTTTTTAGCAGCACTTTTGTGACCAGATAAATTTCTGGGTAACCTATAATTCATTAAAAATTATTCTAAGGAAATATCTATTGGTATAAAATATGCCATGTTATAAGTGAGACTTTAGTACAATACAAAATATCCACATGATAACATTGACTGAGGCAATATTGGCATTCACCTGGTGGCCACATCAGAAGAAAGTTGACGGTCTCCAAGACACAATCCATTTTATTCCTGCTTGGGAAATAACGCATCACTCAATACTAACTATGCCATAGAAAAAAACCATGCATCCAGTCCTCAACACTTTGATTGGCCTCTAACCAACCAAATGTCTTTTAATCATTAGAATGATGTTTGAACAAATATATCATAGTTCAAGAAGGACAATTTCAAGATACAAAATTTGATTATCTCTTTATGTTTATTACATTATGACGATTTCATGATTTACTGAATGATTAGTCGAACCCCACCTCATAGAATTCCATTGAATGAAGATCAGCTTCACCATCCAATGTACTTTTACATCTTATCACCACCCTTTACTACACAATGCATCTCATAATCTCCAATGCTGAACCATAAAAGTCTATCTAAGACCAGTGATGTTTCTCAAAGGTTTTATAACAACCAACCATTTCAATGATGTGATACCGAGAAAGAACTGGCATGATTCGAAGATGAAATACTCTAGCGAATTAAAGAAAACCCAATTATTTCCAAATGATCCTCTGAGGATTTTTTATTTCTATATAGAAATTCATTTATCTACCCAAACTATTATGACACTCCCACATCATGTGTTTTCTAGTAATCGAATTCAATGATATGCCATCCTCTCATATGTTTACTAAATCAAACTCACATTGACTACACATGTTATACTCCATCAATTCATTCTTATATACATAAATCATATTTCATTTATTCAAAAAAAACTTATTGTCATGTAAAAACACATGATTTTAATGCCATTAATCTCAAAATTTTGGAAAACCCATTTTCATTAATGCCTAATAACTCTACTATGAGGATGACATGATATTGTACTCAATAACATAATGATTAATGATTCTTATCGAACCAAACTGGTTTGTAATATCATTTAACAAGTCGATAGTTACTGCATTTGTGAATATATACTAACCTGTAGTATGAGAAATCAGAAATCACCTTGACACTATCGATAGGTTATCTACCATGTTTATCTAAGTATCTAGTGGTTCTTACAATAGATTTAATCCTAATTCATACTTCCCAATATGACCATTGTCTTGGATAATGATATACGATGCCTCCCCATACTAATGATGAATTAATTGTCTGGATACATGTGAAACAACTAACCATGGCGCTAACATTTCAAACATAATGATTTATAGAATTATAGGTTTCTGATGCCCATAACAAGGGTCTAGGATACCATGATCTCCCAAATGAAAATCGGTGTAATTTTTAAAGTAGTATTCCTATGGGGGACAATGAAAACCAAATGGATCCAAATGGTAAAAACTAAAAACATTTACCTAGGAATTTTTTCCTTGATTTGTATACCCATATTGGCTATCATCTTTCAATGAACAATCATCAACCATATTTTTTGTTCACACTATATATATGTCACAAGGATCAAAATTCTATTATTTATGTCATTTCTAAGAGGTATTAGGCCGACATAAAATGAACAAATTTCCATTCCAAGGCAGAAAAATAAAAGAATATAAATAATCATTTTAAACAATAATAATTTATTAGCACCCCATAAAAATTAGGAAATTTATTACACCATATCTTTTTAATAGATAAGGTGACCTATGAGGGTTACATCAAGCAAACCAAATAACATTACAAATGTGACCCTAAATATGTTTCATTATTTCTTGGTTTCATAAACACCCATAAAAGATTTTCTAAAAAGGAATAGACCTTAACATACCTACCTAGGCTTGTTTTGTATCTTTAAATCTAATCACGTGACTTAGAATAATTTTTATTGAAAAAATAGAGCAATGGAAATAGTATATGAATGTAAAAAAGGGATCACTACCCATGGAATACTTTCCCAATTACCAGAATGGAAGTTTTGGTATAGGTAAGTTCATAGTTATGAGTTTTTAGGGATTTAATAGATGAAGTGTAAATAATACATTTCCTCACAATTTATTTGAATACCTTTCACTTCATTTTACTTAATTACCAGGTTCACACGATTACCATTAATTAGAATAAAAATGTTGTATATGGATGTGATACCAATCCAAATTTTTGTTTTTATTAACTTTTAACTTGTTTCATGGTTTATTTTAAATTAGTTGTCCATCCTAGTGAATGAAGACCTATACTCCTTATCACTGATATTGAAACCCACATTAATTTCTAATAAATGGCTTGGTTTGGTAAATTACTTATTTTATACCACAAAAGCTCATAACACATTATGAATTGAAATATGAAAGCACTCTATCATAGCATGTAGAATCCAAATAAATATATAAACAAGGAAGGTATCAACAATCGAACACATGCACAATAAGATATGAAAAGTTGTGAAATGAATGTAACACCCTGACCATAGTTACCCATAGTCGGTGCATTATTACATAACCTTGGAATGATCACAATAGATCATGTTGCAAAAGACTAATTGTATTAGTATAATTGGTAGTATTAGATTCATACATAATATTTAAATTACACTATGAAATGTAAAACCACACCATTGTGTCCCCTTTGAACACACTCATAACTTTTATCCTATTCCTACAGGTTAATCATAATAAAATTCTTCACATCCAAGAAAAAATATATCATAGAAAGGAGTGAGATCAGATGCTCAAAAAAGATAACAATATAGATGAAATTATAATAAATAAAAATAAACATTTAATCCAATGTATAAAAATAAAACACTAGCATTTTAAACATAAACATCATCACAATATGGAAAAGACTAATCAAATAATTCTATTTTATTATTCACATATATATTCGACTAGTCAGATATTCATATCTAATATCAATATCCAATTTCATAATGATTGAATGCATAATGTTTGACATCATAACCATGTAGTCAATGACTCGTGAAAAGGCTAAAAATAAGATTTTTTGAAGGCCTTGTTCCAAGAAACTATTTTGTATCATGTGACCTACCAATGCATCGATGAGCTATATTAGGCTCATCATGTCCCATACTATGTCCAATGCATTCCTAATATGAAAAATTTGAAACATAACATAAAGATTTGTATTAAAATGGGAACATGAAATGTTAATCTTTTAACCATAAAACATGAATGGTATAAAAATTAAACATACATAGATAATCATATCACAAAACCCTCAATACAGTATGGAATATTATATCATAATATATCTACTTCAAACAAGTGTAAAATCCATCAAAGGATGTTGACATAGATGAAATCAAAACAATTTGAGAGAAATATGTCTTTATATTTTGAAAGAATTTAAAAGTGAAATTGTTATAAAAGAAATTATTAATTTTGAAAATATTCTTATAATCTAGTAAGGGAAAAATTGAAGGTGTTATAATGGCGGAAAATAGCCACACTTGTCGTATATGTTAAAAAACAATCTAAACCTAATTCGTCAAAAACATCATAAATTACTTGTTTGTAAAAGCAATGGAAGGATTTCATTCAATCCATTTTATAAAAAAAATTACAGTTTAAATGCATATATCCCATAGCATAGTAAATAGTAAAAATGTTTTGAAATACATTTTTATGAAATACAAATGTGGATGATGAAGAGGTTTCATTATATACTTACATATAAACAACTTCGGATAATGAAATCATTTTATAATTAACCCTTACCTTGAACTTATCCTTAGTCAAGGGTACATTAACCTCTTGTATATTTAATAAATCATTTTTATTAAACTATAAAGGTAACACCTCACTAAATATTAAATCATATATGATCTTCTAATATTTCATTTTATGGTATTTTAGTAGTATCATTGTTTCGGGTGTAAACTGATTCATTTTTCATTATGTGTTTTGTTACATAAGTCATGTTTGTTATATATAAGATGTATTTGATTCATACCCAGAAATATATTATGTTCTTAAAAAATATTTTTAATAATAAAATGTAAATTATTCTTGAATGGTTACGATGGGGAATGTATCTCATCGCATTTATGGAGATGGTAATCCATACGTACGCTTGAGCGAAAATATCATTCTATTGATGGTGAAATATTACCTAATTAAATGGTATATCATATGAAAAAACAATATCCTTTTATTTTAATTATTTATATCAATTTTACTCTTTATTATACCCATCCAAATAATTATGTGTTGAATAAAAAATTGCACCTTGATATGGAGATGGTAAGTCGTACGTACCCTCTTATGGATATATTTCCATTCATAGGATGGATAGAAAAATGAATATGGTTGTAGAATATTTGTAATAACATAACAGAAGGTATAAGTTAATAGAGTTATTATTTAGGTCTGGAAACCAAATTGAAAGAGGTAGTGGTGGAAGAAGAAAACATTGAAATAGGTGATGAAATTATTACCTCCTCTTCGGGTTCTTCCATTTGATTTGATAAAAAGGGGTCCATAGGTTGAATTATGATCAATTTAAAGACTATAAGTTGAAGTGAGTATAGTTGGGAGGATATTTGATCTGGGTTTGGCTTTGCTAAATGGATTTGGAGGTGTGATATTAAAATATGGGAGAGTACCCTTTTATAAGAGATCTGAGGGACACTTTTGATAAAACGTGAAATATTAATTTATTAGACCATAATATTCCATTTATAGTGGATCAAAAAAGAATTTATTTTGAGGATAATGTGGGTATGGGTCAAAAACCTCTCAACCAACAGGTTTTAGATAGGTTTAGGTAACCATATTATCCTTATCATTTACATTTAACTCTTGGTTAAATAGTCTAACTTTTACCATGTATTCTAATGTTATTATTATAAATGGATACAAAACATACTATAAAAATCAAAGAGAACCCCATGTTTTTAATTATTGACATATAAAACCTATCAACAACCTTAAGATGAACCTCTTATTTTTAGGAATACTATATCAATTTTTGATATAGTATTTGTTTAAAAAACGCATTTATATCAATTTTGACACTATTTAGTATTTGGTTTTTGTAAAAGTAAAAAAAACTTGATTAGATAGAGAAAAATAAATTAAATAAATTCTAACATGTCATATTAACCTAGAAAATTAGTGTAATTCCTCAAGAGTTTAAATTTATGTTTATTTGGATATTATAATATCAATCATTATAACCATTCATTAATAAGGTAATTACTACATAATCATTTTTTCATAAATAAATATAATTATTTCATTTATAAACAATATAATTAAAATAACATTATTTAGGAAATATTTTTATCTTTCTAATGAATATTTATTGTCGAAATTATCTTGTTTATATCCCAATATAAAAAATATTTTAGTTATTAATCATTGAATTTAACACTTTTAACTAATCTGAAAATAAAATAATAATAAATGTCCTCATCTAATACAAGAGGATCAAAGATGATCAGATTTTATTAATAAAGACGACTTTAGTCGAAAAACACATATCTAAAAGAATTAGGACATGTGTTAGGGTAATTATAATATCATTTTTACCTTTAATTAACCAATTTACTTTTAACCGTGGTAAATAAAATTCAAAAGTTATCATTCACCAAAATTTATTTTCAACCTATTGAATCATATTTTTCTTTTTTATGTCAACCAAGTCTCTTGGATTTTTTCAATTCAACTCACAGAAGCAGTAGAATTATGTTTTATACAAATTTTCAAATTTTCCTAGAAGGTGGGTAAAGGACACTAAAATGTTTTATAAAATTTTATAAATCTATTTTTTTATAAAATGACTCCAATAAATTAAATTGAACATATATAGGAATTATGTATCTATTTTAATCAATAATAAATATTTATAGATAATTATTTAATTTAAATGTAGGTTTTAAACAATAACGCAACATTTTTCACTGTTCAATAAACATTGAATGTTTTCAAAAAAAATACCAAAAATTCACCCAATCAAATTTTGATATTCCAAATCAATATATTAAGATTATTTTGATAAATAAAATTTATAAAATTTCCAAAAGTGAGTATTACTATGTCAGACTGCTAGTTAGAGTGGTAGTGGTGTGCTATAACTCGATTCTATGTATAACACATGTAATTGAATTAATCAAATGGAAACATAATATTGAAGATTAGGGTGTGACATTATTCCATCATTAAAATAATTTAAGTATAAAAGTTTCCAGAATATTACATCATAGAACGTAATGGTTGGTTCTTCATTATAAGTTCATCATGATCCCATGTTTCCTCTTCCACCTTATTGTCTCACTATAGAACATTTACCAGGCGAGTCATTCAGTTTATCAACACTTGTTCTTTGGTATCAATAATCACGAAAGGCTCTTCACAATATAAGAAATTGGGTTCCAGTTCTAATTCTTCATAGGTGAGTACATGCATTGGGTCGGACATGTATTTTCTCAACAGTGACATGTGGAACACATGATGAACTTTGGAGAGACTTGAAGGAATATCCAACTGGTAAGATACAACTCCAATTCATTCTATAATTTTGAAATGAATGATGTTCTAGGGACTTAATTTACCCTTATTACTGAATTGTACAACACCCTTCCATAAGGATACCTTCATAAAAACATGATCTCCTACATGAATTTAAAAATCCTTCCATCTATTATCAGCATAGCTCGTATCCCTACATTGATCTACTTTGATGTGGGTTTGGATAATATTCATCTTTTTCATTATTTCCTCAACAATTTCTAGGCCTACAAGTTTCTGTTCACAAACATCATCCCAACATGTTTTTGTGAGACATCTCATTCCATATAATGCTTCACATGGTGCCATATAAATACTTGAATGGAGGATATTTTTATAGTAAAATTCTACCACATATAAATTTTGATCCCACATACCTTGAAAGTCACTTGAGAAATATTTGAACATTTCTTCTTTGGTTTTGATAGTCTCTTATGATTTTCCTTCAGTTTGAGGGTGGTAGGTAGTGCTCAAATGATGTTTAGTATCCAGGTACTTTTGATTACTTTTCCATAATTTTCATATAAAATGGGGATCACATTTTAGAAACAATTGATAGGGTTAATCCAGGAAGTCTTAAAACATAATTAATATATATTCATGATAAACGTTACTGTGGATAAATCATCTTTTATATCAGGAAAATGTAATAACATGATAGGACGATCAACAATGATCCATATGGAATCATTCCATCTAGGAGTCTTTGGTTATTCCATGACAATGTCCATCTATAGAGACAATATGGACTAGAAAAAAATATCCTAAAGCCCTAATTAAATCATGTTAAACATCCTATATTTTTCATTTCTTCTAAGAGTCATTAGAATAGTTCACATGTGATTTACATGATATTTATATATTTTAGAGAATATCAAGATTTCATCAATAAATACCACTAAAAATTCATCATGATATTCCTTGAAAACACTATTCATTAGATCCAGGAAAATAGAGTGGGATTTAGTCAGTCCAAAAGGTTTTATTATAATCTCAGATTGCCCATTATAGGTATGAAATATTGTCTTTAGAATGTCTTTATTTTTCACACACAACTGATGATTTCCTGATCAATGGTCTATCATTAAAAAACATTGAGTTGCATGAAGTTGATCGAAAAAATCATCAATGAGAGGTAGGGGATACATGTTCTTTATTTTTATAACATTGATCTCCCTTTAGTTAATGCACAACCTAATAGATCCATCTTTCTTCTTTAAAAAATGGATAGGGGCTCTCCATTGAGAAAACTAGGGAGAATAAATCCTTTATTACTCACTTCCTCTATTGGTTTCTTTAGTTCCAAATTCCAAAGTGGGCATTCTATAAGGGGTCTTCAATATGGGCCTTGAACCATGAATTAAATCAATGGAAAACTCAATATCTATTTCAGGAGGATTCCCACGTAAATCATCTAGAAACACATCACCATATTTTTTCACAATAGGTGCACCCTCTATTTGAATATTCTTTTCAACACCCCTAGTTATTTCATTCTCTTCCTCCCTAATAATTCAATCTAGTTGAGCTACTGGGGGTGGATCTAGATAACAATCCGATGGTGATGTTTCTTCTCTAAAGATATGGTATCCCTTATCATCATCGAAAAATGTAACCTTCATCTTTTTACAATAAATTTTCTCATCATGGTTCGAAATCCAATCCATACCGAGGATTATATCAAATTAAATCCTGAATATGATGACGATATTAACAGATAATGCACGTTTATATTCCCTAATGGGAAATGATATGGAAAAAATAGTTCCAATGATACATCCCTTATTATTTTTTACTAACAACACCATTATTAAATCAAATTTTAGATATCTAATATTCATAGAAAACTGGGATGATATGAAATAATTCGATTTTCTAGTTTCAAATAAAGCATTGGCTAAATTTGATGAAACCATTAAATTACTTTCCACCACAGCATTCAGAGATTTATACTCAGCATTTGTTATTGCAAAAGCTTGGCCTTGCTCCCTTGGCCTTTTATGAGGTATGATTCCTTTGAGTTTAAGACATTCATTTCCATAATGACCCATTTCCATACAGTTGTAACATTCGACATTGATATCCTCTTTCATTCATTTGAAATCATGAGCTTAGTGGCCTTTTTATCCACACATGTATTAGAATCTCATTCTATTCAGGAATGTTCTGGGGATTTTCTTCCCACATTTACTGGAGAATGGAAAACCAAATTTTCCCTTCTTCACCTTATTTCGCCTTCCAGAGTCTTTATAAGATCTTTTATTCTGTTGCTTTGTTTAATAGTTGTAATACTTAGAGAATTACTTTTCTATATTGGTAGAAAATGATACAATATCTATGTATAATGAGAAAGATTTCAAGACTAATGTTCTATAGAGACATGGTTTTAACCAATAACATAATCGATAAATCATACTACTTGGGTTATGTATATAATTTCTTGCATGGCTTGATAACCTTGTAATTATAGCCTCTTACATTACTACATTACCATCCTCCATTTTCCTCAGACTCATAAATTGTCCTTAAATATCCGCTCGCTGGTCATTGAGAAATTATTTTTCATGAAAACATATTTAAACTCCTTCAATTCCATATTGGAAAATTCATCATCCACCTATTTGTTTTGAATTAATTACCACCAATGATATGAATCTCGTGTGAGGTGATAATGATCCATGACAACTTTTTCCATTTCACTAATCCCCAAATGATGAAATATTACCTCAAAGGAACATATCAATTGCTCATCTACAAAGATATTTGTTGTCCAATTGAATTTGGGTTGTTGTTGCCTCATGAAGCGGTCTAACATTGATCCTCCTCATTGTGGATTTGGGTGCTCCATAAAGTTAAGGTTAATCTTCAAAACCTGAGTGAGTGGTCCCAGAATATTTATAAGTTGTTCATCACTATTTTCATCACCATCTCCACTATTATTACCTTAAGCAAGTGGGAAATCTCTAAATGGATTTTGTTCCTTGATATGATTTCTATTATTTCCACTAAGAGCCATTTCTAAATAATGGCTTACACTAGATTAGTTTATGAATCGCAATACATAATTCCAAAACAAATAAAAGAACAAACATAAATTGAACAATTTATTCATATAATCCATAATCATAAAAAATGTTTTCTTTGATAATGTATTTTCTCATAAATCCTTCATAATGGTTTATAAAGGAAATTAGAGTCTTTCTACGCATATCATCGAGAGTGTCAAAACCAAGAGTGAATCAAGACATGTTTTCGTGTATCTGGATACCCAAGGCAAGACCAAAACACCATGATGGAGTTTTCAGTCCTTGGTACATCTGTTCAAAATCCACCTCTACCTACTAGTATCCAGACATGGTTGTATTGCTGTAATAATTCACAAAATATCAAATTTATCATAATTATTGGAAGTTATTCTATATTAATCGTCAAAGTATATCTTAAGGTAATGATCTATATTTAGTGTATTTATAATTCTAGTTTTAATGGTTTGTGATAAACCTTCTCTGATACTAACTGTAATGCCCGAAACCAAGTAACCAAGAGTCAGCATATTATTACATAACATTAGAATGTTATCAAGAGATCAAGTCTTGATAGATCCATTAGTTTAGTTTCCTTAGATGTAATAGATACATACATATGTTTTACATTACATTATAAAATTTGAAAACAAAAACATTCTGTCCCCTTTGAACACAATCATATCCCTTTGCCTATTCCTGCATTTAACCGTAATTCACTTATTTGCATCTTGGGAAAAAAACATTGAAAGGGGTGAGCTCAGATGCTATGTAAGGGTAATAATTGAGGGAAATCTATTATAAATAATCATAGACATTTACGAATATGTATTAGAGTAAAACAAAAGACTTTTAAATATATGCTTTGGAATAATATGTAAATGATAAATCATATAATGTCATTTTCTTATTCCCATCAATATTCTACTTGTCCAATAATCCAATTTAATATTAGTAGCCAATTTTATAATGATGAAATGTATATCTTTGGAAATCATAACCACAAAGTCATGGTCTCACACCAAGACAAAAAATATTATTTTTTCAATGACTTGTGTGATGACACTAGTTTGTCTCTTGAGACATTCTGATGCATCGAGTAGCTATAGCAGGCTCTACCCATCACTTACAAAGTCCAATGCATTCCTCATATGAAAATGTTGAAACATAACATAAAAATACGAATTAAAACTAGCATACGAAATGGTAATACATTAACTAGAAACCATGAATTATATTCAAATAAAACATCTATAGTCAAAAATATCATTAAGCCATCAATATATTATGGAATATTGTATCATAATAAATCCAAATCATTCAAGTGTAAAATCCATCAATGGATGTTGACATAGATGAAATCAAAACCATTGGATTGAAATGCCTATTTATATTTTGAAATAATTTAAAAGTCCCATAACTATAAAAGAAAACATTTATTTTTAAAATGTTCTTATAATATTGTAAAGTAATCTTAGAAGGTGTTATAGTAGTAGAAAATAGTCACACCCACCGTATAAGTTAAAAAAATTTATAACCTTAATTCCTTGGAAATGTCATAATGTACCTTGTTTTGAAAAAGATGGAATGATTCATTTAAAACCATTTTATAAGAATTATAATAAGGTTATAAACGAATTTAACCCATAACCTAGTAAATAGTAAAATAATTGATATACATTTTTACGAAACAAAAATGTGGATGATAAAGAGGACCCAGTAGATACTTACATATAAAAAACCATAGATAATAAAGATATTATAGAATTAACCCTTAACAAATTTTTTTTGAAATTTTAGTGTACATTACCCTCATGTATAATTTTAGATAAATTCTTTTAAATTATAAAATAACCACATACCAAAATATTATAGAATATATGATCTTCTAATACTGATTTGTTAATGATATTTCTATCGTATCATTTTTTCGAATATTTACAGATTTGTTTTCCATTATATGTTTTGTTATGTAACTATTGATTGTTATATATAGGATGTATTTGATGCATATACTTAATTATATTATGTTCCTAAAAATTATTTCCAATCAAAAAATGAAAATTATCTTTGAATCGTTATGATGGGAAACGAATCGTGTTGCATTTGTGGAGATGATAATCCTTACGTATCAATGAGAGACAATATATTTTTATTGATGGTGAAATCATATGTAATTGGATGGTATATCTTACATACAAATTAATTAACATGTTATACTTATTATTTAAACCAATTATTCATATTATTATATCTCTCCAAATAATGAAGTGTTAAATAACAAACTACACCATGATGTGGAGATGGTAAGCCATATGTACGCACATATAGTGACTTGGTCATTCATAGGATGGATAGAATAATGAATATGGTTGTGTCGTATTCATAACAAAATCAAATTATGTATATTGTACTGAATTTATTATTTATTTCTGGAAACAATAATGAAAAAGGGAGTATAAATAGAAAATAACATTTAAAGAGGTGAGGATATTATTACTTTTCTTTGGGTGCTTCCATTTGATTTGCTCAAAAGGGATCCTTAAAATGGCTTCTGATCAATTTAAGGCCTCTAGGTTGATGTGAGGGTAGTTTGGAAGATATTTGATAATGGGTTGGCCAATCCAAATGGATGAAGAAGTTTGATATTAAGAGAACGGGGAGTACCCTTTTATAGGAGAGGTGATGTTCACTTTAGATAAAACATGTAATATTGATTTTTTATAAAATCCAATTTGGTTTATAATGTATAAAAAATGATTTTTTTATGATATGGTGGGTTTGGGTCTTAAACATCTCAACGAATCGGTTTTATATAGGTTTAAATAAGCATATTAACCTTATCTTTTATATTTAACTATTAGTTAAGTAGTTTATATTTGAAAATGTATTATTGTATTATTAAAATAAATCGTTAATAAAATTATTTTAAAAAACCCCATTGAACCCGAATTGGTTCATTATTGACCTTTATAACATTATCTATGTCCTTTTACCAAAAATTATATTTTTAAGAATAATAATCAATTAATAAAATAGAATTTGATTCAAAAACTCATTTTTGTCAATTTTGACACTATTTAGTATTTGGTTTTTGTGAAATTCAACCAAACTTGATTATTTGAAAAACATTAAATAAATCCTATCATGTCATATTATCCTATAAAATTAGTGTAAGGCATATAAATTATCAATTTAAATTTATTTGGGTATTTATAAAACCTATTATTTTAGACGTTCATTAATAAGGTAATTACTGCATCATCATTGTGATATAATTTTTTTTAATTATTTTACATCTAAAATTATATATAAATTACCATTATGTAGGATATATTTATAGATTTATAATTAATATATATAATAGAATTTCTCTTATGTATAACATTATATTAAATATGGTTTAGTTATTAAAATTTGAATTTAACACTTTTAAATCTTCTTTAAATAAAAAAATAATAAATGTCCTATCATAATAAACGTGGATCGAAGAGGGACATATTTTATTCCTATGATTTATTTTGGTCGAAATAAACATATGCAATTGAATTAAGAAATGTGTTACGGTATTTCTAATATCATTTTCACCATTAATTACCCCCATTTACTTTTAAACATGGTGAATAAAATTGAACAGATACTATTCAAAAAAAATTATTTTCATCATATTGAAATAATTATTAATTACTGATGTCAACCATGTCTTAAAATTTTATGTAATTAAACACACATATTCGGTAAAATTACATTTTATGAAAATTTTCTAATGTGTCTAGATGGTGGGTAAATGATGTGAAAATGATCAATAAAATTTTATATATCTAATTTTATTATAAAATGACTCTAATAAATTAAAATGAACTTATATTGGTAATATGTATCTAATTTAAACTAAAATAAATTTAAATAAATAATTATTTAAATAAAATGTTGGTTTTAAATAATAACACAGTGTTTTTCACTATTCATCAAAAATAGAATGTATTCAAAAAAACATCAAAAATTCACCCTAATCTAATTTTGATATTATGAATCCAAATATGAATTCCATTTTGATAAATAAAATATATGAAATTTTAAAAAGTAGGTATTACTATTCATAACGTCTTGTTTGATCAGCCCTGATGAGCTAGAACCTGAATTTGCGTACATCACATGCTATTGAATTATTCAAATAGAAACATACTGTGGAAGGTTGGGGTGTTTTGATGAACTTATATGGAATGATAAAATGCATGACATGAAAATTATAAGATCCTACTATGATGCATGTAACGATGATATTTTCCCACATATGAACAGGACTAGGATATAATAAAATATCAATAATAATAATTTTCAAAAACACTACAGAGTATGTGAATCACTTAATTTCAAAATAATGTCCACTATAAAAAAATATAACAACAATTTTCATTTGGGTGACCTGGATTTTACCCCGAATTAGGTTTCATGATACCCTATAATGAAATATAATAATGTCAAATATAATTCTTAATCTCAGATCTATGTTTTCAAAGTGGAAAACTAAGAAAAGAACCCCTCTAATACAATATTGTGACATCTCATACCTTCATTTTTCTTTAATAGGTTCCTTTAGCCTAGTTGGCCACATATACGCAAGAATATCTCCCTAATAGCCATAGGATTTTAACTTGAAACCAAGGCCTAGGATGCTTCCATGGGGATATTATTCCCTCAATACCTGAGTGTATCAAAACAGATAAATATATACATAGGTAAATAGTGGAAGAAATATATCTATAAGGAATTAACAAAGGAAATATACAAGGATAACAATACTAGAAATATCTAGAATAAAATTCATCAATTGATGAGGATATTTTATGTATCTAGTATGCTAGAAAATATGTATACAATGTATCAAGCATAAATGAAATACCTAATGTAGGAAAATTGAAATACATACACTATCTGAAACATCCGGAGCAACAGATTGGTAATTTAATATAATATTGATCATAGAACACCATGAAATAAATTATTTGAAGAATTTAACTTCCCTTTATCAATAAATGTATACTTAAAATATTCCCTTGGACCAAATGGCATCAGGATAGGGTGTGATATAATTCTTAGTTGGCCACCATGGATGTGTGATATAAAACCTGGCCTCTATAATGGAAAAGTAACATTGTGAAAGCATGAATATATGATGTAATGCAGTTCAACATTACTAAAAACATACGTACCTTCTTCATCCCTCAACTGATGTCTGATCATGTGGCAAGTTCCTTATTTTATTATTACCATTTTATAAACAAGTCACCTATTAGTAATAGTAAAGGTCCCGTGATGTAACAAGGAAACCAACAATGATATTTAATAATTTAGTTCCAAGGTAATAACCAAATCAACATAGACTTCAATAGTCACCAGCACATTATAGATTATTGTTTGTCTAATGGTAAGAGTGCAATCCAAAATGAATAATCAAAGTATTTCCATTATAAAAGGATACAAAGTCCAAGAGTTCATCAATGGTAAAATGATACTAATCAATGACCTTGCCTAATTGGAATTAACCATGGAACCTACTTGCTCATGCTGGTACCATGGAGTGTATACAAGTAATCCTATATTCCCACATAAATTATGCTATGAGTTCATACTATGTACCAAAATTTAAACAAATATCGGTTTGTAGGTGGGACTCGCCCTAAGAAAACTATATCCCTTTATTAGAATGGGGTTCACATGTTCTCAAGGATTTACTTCAAGAATATGATGAAATTTATAATAATTCCACTTATATTTGATAATGTATTCATATAATAATACATTTTGTTCTAGAGATTCCTTAAAATAGCATGACAAGGCTATGTTCTATGAAACCCTTTATACCAGACATAATTAATCAATAAATACTTTTTTTTCAATCCATGACATTAATTATCCTAAAAAGAAAAGTATAATTTTACCATTAATATAATCCATTTATTTAATTTTAGATAATTAATTTTCAATCCACTACCTTCCGATATCATTGTTTTGTTTTCTATGAACATGATACCTATTTTCAATTACATTTTAAAACGCTATGTTTTATACATTGTATACTTTTCAATTTCCATTTCACATTTAATTATCAAATTTAATCACATGCCAAATGAGGGTTTCGGGGTGAGAAGACATGGTATTTTTCATTATTCAATTAAAAAGTCAAAACAAACAATTTAATATAGTGATTCATACACATTGAAAGGTAAATTAAAGGCCCACCCAAACACCAACTCAAACGTGTTAAAAGAATGGAATATATAGGAAAAAATCCTACATGGGATAGATAGAGTTTTGGGCATAACAACTAAAAACTATTAAAATATTATAATGTATCATAATAATAATGTCATACTGATTGTAAAAAAGTCATAAAAACGCAAAAATCCGTACCCGCTGAAATCGGCGGGGCCCATATAACAATTCTACAATAAACGAACGTTGAGAAATTAGTTATAGACCACCATCCTAGGCTTCTACGACTCTTCCCATCTAGTATTATCCTATAATTTTTCTTTTTATGGGGTATATATTTGGTAATTTTAAAAGCACAGACACCATGATAAAAAGTTTGAGGGAGCGATAGATAAAGAACAAATAAAATGGAATCGAGTACTTACCATTTAACACCCAAAATGATGAATGGACTCTCGAACGGATCCCAGATGAGGGATATCTCTTGATCCATATGTTTGGCCTTAAAAAATATCCAACATGTGTGAAATGGAGGTTAATCTTGTAATGAGACTAATTAGAGAAGAAGGACGGGCATAATTAGATCCATAAGTGAAAAAATGTTAATTTAACAAAAATAAATTAGCATGTTCACGGTTTGTTTGCATGGTTTTCCAAAAATTCATTAAACCAAGAACTTATAACTCATGAAATGGGTTTACCATAGTGTTAGGTCAAATGATTAGGTAAAAAATATGCCAACCTTGAGGTACGGCTCTTTATGACCATAATATTCCAGTTACATAGTTTGCACTAATAGTGCTTCCTCACATATTTTACTCAAACCATGTGACATGACCATTTTTTCTTCCATAAAGATGGGTTTAGGGATTCTAAAAAATCCAATTTACTGTTGAGTCCTTTTCTAACTCATTTGGAATTTAATATAGATTCAACATATAGAATTATACCATAGGTTATATGAACTATTACTATGTAAGAAAATAGATTGTTACATATATGTTTGCTGATTATGTGGAAGATATGTTTATGAAACCCATTTATGTTTCATAGGAATCCAATGATGGAATGATGAAACTTTTATAAAAAAAACCTTATTTTCATGATTTATAATATTATTACATGATCAATGATCATATGGACCATGTATATATATATATATATATATATTGGATTTTAATTATATTTAACAAAAAATCATTATGAAAAGATTTATATCACTCCAGGTAAAAATGGGAATCAGGTTGATGTGATCGATCCACTATGGGATTAAAGCCATTGTACTCAATGTTTTTTAGGGTGTAGGTGTTGGTTTCAGATCTGTTGTGATATGAGAAACATGGGGGGATTTGTGATAAATAATTAATTGATGCCCTTAGAATATTAAATTGAAATATGAAATGGTCTCTATAATAGTTATTCTTCCAACACATTTGTGGCATTAACTTGTGGTTCATGATAAATTAGTTTTTACTTCTCACTATTATGATTTATTCATTTTAAAATTACAATGGTTATGTCTATGAATCATATTTATGATCATTGATGTAATGGATATGAACATTGTTTTTAATGTAAATTTTCACATACCCTTATTCTTTTCCCATTAATTCACATACGTATCAATTCATATATCCTATGTTAACACTATTGACCATCTAAACTCAACATTTCTCATTTTATCATTGCCTAGATTATAAATATTTTTTTTAAAGATATGAATAGTAGTGAATGGGGTGATATTTGATATATATTATTATGAACCTTTTTAAAAAATTATGATCTTGTATCTAGTCACCAAATAGATTAGACCATTTCCTTCATTCAGTGTTTATATGAGAAATATATTAAATATATTTCTAAAACGATTTAATATCAATTCATTAAAATTTGGGGTAGAGGAAAATTATAATGAGAAATGTATTATTAACATATTGATTCTTATATTATTATACTGATCATTATATTTCATATTTTGTTTATATGAAATTCTCTTTTGAATTGAACTTCTTATGTACAAATTTTTGTAATTCGAGTTATGTTAAACTTCTTTATTTTAAAATTATATTCTTATGTGTTTTGACTAATTTATTTTAATATATTACATAGACTAGTTAGTTTTCATTTGAATCTATTTTGATTTTTTAGACATTATCCAAGAATAGAGACATACACTAGAAATTAATGTATTATAATATCTTTTTCGGAAGTCATATGATCTTTAATGTCTTTTGAAATTATAAATATATCATTACAAATGAATTCCCCAAATAATTAGATGTTATATTATGTGAGGTGAATGTTGTGTAAAATTATAGAATCCTTATAAAATCAATATATCAATTATGATTGGGAAAATGACGAAAAACTATATATGTAGCTATTTTTTATATATTATATGAATATCTATAAAAAGAAAGTGTTATAAGGAAGAATTTTTTTAATGGTAGCCTTATGATATTAACAATTTATGAAATGAATATATTAATAAAAATTAAAAATATTTTAATTATTTACATTAATATATTTTATAAATATTAATGATTTTTAATTAATTGTTAGAGTTTAGTAAAATATTTTTTTTCAACCACTAATAAAATTTTAATGTTTTTAAATTGGAATTATTTAAAAATTTAAATTTTTTATTTTTTATTTTATTTTATTGTGATTAAAGATATATTATTATTGAAATTTTTATAATTTTATTCATTTTATCTGCTAATCATAATGATTTATTGACCATCATTATACTATATTAAAGTCATTTATGGTAAAATATGATAAGATATACTTCATAAGGGAATAAAATAAAAAAATGGTGAATTTCAATAAGACTAAGATGTAAATAATATTATTAAATATAAATTGAAAAAACATAATGTATTGAAAAATTATTATATTAAGAATTATCGATGTGGTGTAATAGAAAGTTTATGTATATTTAATCCCATATAAAAATACTATACATAATAGTAAAATATCCCTATAATATCCCTTAAATAGTAAATCCTATTTTAGATGGAAATCTGAGATGAATTTCTATTGAATGATTCCATTTAATTTGAAAGGAGTTCACAATTATTGAGAAATAAATTTCTTATTGCCTACATTCTCAAATAAACCTGTTGATCAAACATTCATGATCATTAAAAAGGATTTTCAAAACTCATTTAGTATACTTTAACTTAATTTATTCAAGGAAACTATTTTGATATACTGTAATGATGATCTCTATTTCATTATATATTTATATTCTTTCTCTTCTTTTTTTAGAGAATATTTTATTGTACTATATTTGGATACATTATCGGTTATAGAAGTTATCATTTATGTGATTTTACTAACCTAATAATTCTAGTATATGAATTTTTTTAATCTTCTTTCAGGAGGTAATGAAGATATATCCTTTATTTGCATCAATGGTCTGTTTTTTACAATTGGACATATAAAATAAAAACCAACACATTATAAAGAATCTTTCTAAATTCAACATCATTATCAAAATCAACTTCCATATTTCATTATATCTTCTCATTAATGAATCACCAAGAGTCTTCTTTATTTAGTATTATTAATATTGAATATTTTTCTTTTAAATCACCATTGATATAATATATTTGTTAATATCATTAAATTTATGATAATTAATATCATTAACATATTAAAATTATTTTTTGTTTCATTTTTATTTGTTTCCTTTATTATTTATAACCACATTCATCATTTATTTATATTTGTTCGTATGTAATATATTTCAACAATGATACACCTCAAACTCTATATTTATATTGTTTTCACTTTTGGATTCTATTCCATTCTCAATAATGCAAATATATCTCCGATAATTTTATCAGTCTCTATACTTTTATACACTATTTTTTTTCAAAAAATAGAATTCTTCAGACAGATTATCCCTTAAATCCCAAAAAAGAAATAAATATACAATTAAATTCATTAACATTATAATATTTTCATTGGACTAATTACCCATATTAATAATTCATCCCCAAATATTTCATCATGGAATTTTATAATCGTCATGATCCATATACTAAAAAAATCACCTAAATGGAAAATCATATGCAAAGTGAACAATTGAAGATCACAAAAAACAATTTATTATATGTTTTACATTATAAATAAAATTTCCCTTTTTCAATATTTTACAAATATGGGACTTAATTCTAATAGTATTTCATCAATTTCCTTTTCCAATGTTGATTTACCAGTGTAATCATCTTCTTGATATTAGATATTGTTTTTGTGAATATATTTGAATTTTAATTCATCTTTATCAAACAATAAGTATAAAAAACATTCTCATTTCATATATGAGAATCATATTTTTAAACATATCTAGAGATTTGTATTCAATCCATTTATTGTTTAAATCATTTGATCAAACAAATCAAAGATAAATCTAAATACATAACGGGCCATGATTGAATTTTTTAATGTATCAGTAACTACATTTATATGACTAAATATGTAATACATGATAATGTTGTTTTCATGATAAATCTCATCTTCATCCATCCTGATGTGTTTAATCATGTCTACACATCAATTCAGTTTCGATTATTAATATTTAAAATTTACCATATACACATTCTCACTCGTATACCGCTTATCATTAGATTTCATGAATCAAATAAATTCAGTGTACTAATTATCTGACATCGGTAATATAATTTATTACCATGATTTTCCAACAACACTAAGATATAAATATATTATAAATGAAGTTACAGACTATTTACTAATAAGTGTAAATCCAACATTATAAATATCACCTAAATTAAATCATTTTTATTGATTATATAATTAGATCCAATTAATTATTTCAATGAACATATCTACAATAAATATTTTTTAGTCATATTTTCTATAGAATTAACATCCATATTTTTCAACTATAAATCTGTTATATCATAGAGAAAAAAACATTGGGTCTTATAAAACAAGACGTCAAGGGTTTTAAAATAACTTAGGAGGTATTAGTTGAAATATATGTATAAATTCAAGGATATATTATTTAATGAGATACACTTTTTATATTTAAGGACCCAATATTATTTTCTTTTTTATCACCCCCAATCCCAATCAAATGTGATTTATAGTATAAATAATATTAGTAATTTTTGGATGGATTTATCCCATTATGGGTACGAAATCATTAATAAGTATATCTCATGCTCAATAAACTAGATATTCAATACAATGGATACATTTATTACTTGACAGTGTAATTGTTCATCATTGACTCATATGATACTTTAACTAAGGAAAATGATTAGATTGGAAACAGAACCTTTTCACCCATTCATATTATCTATAGTATAAATATGATAACATTTCTATTTACTTATCTATCTTTATCATTGAATATTATCATCCTTCTTATGTTTGGCCATTGTCTCATAGAATAATGGTAATGAAAAATCATTCCTATTTACATTTATTCCCCAATATTTAAAAATAGAAAATGTATTAATGATAGTTTTCAAGAACAGAAAACACTTATTCCTTAACAAATAAAATCATCTAGATGATCAATATTATAATTACCTTCCTTTAAATATTAAATAAAAATGTATGTATCAATTACTAATCTCTTCTTGCACAAAATTTATAATATATCTCTTTTCAGCACTTCAAATAGTATTTTCACCTCAAAAATCAAATTTTAGATAGTGATCCCCTTTATTTAAAATATATATTGTATAAAAATTTAGAAAATTATGAATACAATATTTGAATATACAAAAAAATAGAGTTACAAATTTTTTTCTTCCACATATTTATTAATATTCATCCTGCTAAATAGATCCCAATCTTGATAATTCTTTGTCTGTCACATAAAATTTCATGTATTTTAATTTAACATTAATTTAAATATAATGTCACAATCATTATAATTAACCAGCAATTGTAATTATTATGAATCCAATCATTAAATATTTCCTAATATATTTTATTATTTGAAGTATGTTGTACCACTATGATATTTATCTTCTTAAAGCCTTTTACATCTGGTGTTTTAACAATTATGATCTTTATAAAACACCATCCATTGGATATTTACTCATAGTAATGTGGATATTATGGTTTCCTACATATTTTAAACCTATTTATTGTTGTTTTAATCAAATTGTATGTTTTGATAGTAAATTTCACCTACGAAATTTTGAATGACTCTTATAAATTTATTTAATACCCATATAATGATAGTAAGGAGACTTTTTCAATCAAAATTATTTTTATTAAATTTTTAAATTTATCTTGTGTAGATCATATGATCATAATCAAAATAAAATTTACTCACCTAAAAATTCAAATTACCCTAATAAAATTTCACATGACGATATGGTTTGTTCATTCCTTTAGAAATTATCAATTCCATATATGAAATTAAAAAAATATTATATCTAGAATGAATATAATACACCACATGGGTATTCATGACTTTTCCATCTTTTTTCAGACATTATATTGACAGTGAATATTGTGAAAAAGTCAACATGGATTTGATGAAATCTGACCAAAAAAATTTAACATTTCAATATAACATGTGTAAGTAATTTTTAATTTAATTTATATTGTAAAATGTTATTCATCGTCTTATCGATGTTATTTTATATATAATTTTTTTTCACATGATCCATTGTTTTCATAATTATATACAAGAGAGATGAAAATTATGAATTTAGGATAAAGCTAAAGGTGTTTTTCAATACATGGAAATTATTATTTTAATAATTTATTTTCATTTTTGGAAAAATTAAATAAAACTTCACTATTATACAATTTATATGTTAGTCACAAACATAAATATACCCTCATAAAATTGTATTTCTTTCCTAATTTTTATTCCCGAAAAATGAAAATTTATTTTAATGATCAATACTTGTTAAACAAACATATTTTCCTATTTTAGAAACATTATATTGGAGTATTAATTCTATAATGTATTTAAATAAGTAATTATGTAAGTTTAGAAACATATATAATGATAGAAAAAATAAAAACATGTAAATGTTTTGAGAAAAAAATCAAATATGTTAAGGTGATGTGATTATATCATTTTCATGAAATTAAAAACAACTAAGGGTGTGTCACCATTATATTATTTATATTAACTCTCAAAATACGCTATAATATGACTGTGAGGAAAATAAAAAATTAGTTTAGTAACATAAATCCTTCACTCATACTAATTATTTTTTATTTCAGCTTATCCGCTTTGCCCTAGAAGTCCAGTTGAGAGTTCTACCATACCAATGTTTTAATATATTAATTTCATTAAATTAATCAAGTATATAGTCTCTTATGCTTAATAACTGGGGACTATTGAAATTTATATTTAATTAATGCTATATTTGAGGAATTATAACATGATATGGTATGAATAATAAATGAATACCTCTTGGTTGGTTGATAAATGTTTTAAGGTAATTTTTAGAGAAATAATTTATTGATTTTGGATAGAAATTTTATATATGTTTTATATAATAAAAATTTAATTTAATATTCTATGGATATTTGAGTATAATAATTTATAACACTATATATACACTTTAATACAATATAGATGACATAAAATATTCCTTAAAATAGAATATTGAAAAACTATTAATGTTTTGGAGACTGTTCAATTTAAACATTAAGAACAGTTTATGAAATTACCTAAAAGGGTAATTATCTTATGTTTTAGGAGTTAAGATGTATATTTTTATTTAAATTATTATTAATATGATATGTAATACACAATTATTATTTCAATAGATTCAATTATCTTTATCACCTGTGATATAAATTATTGAATAAATTTTAGTAACAATATTGTTGTTATATATGTCATTTGGAGGTAAATATTTTCACTTAATTAAAATTTAATATCATAATTTTCTATTATTTAATTAACTTATAATTAAATATTTTTTTTATTCTTTATATAAATGAATAATTTATGTTATTAGTTTGAGAAATCCCATTAAAAAATTATTTCTCAAAAATCATAAACATTATTAATATATTCCCCTACCGCATGGGAGACTTTATTTGATTTTTTGCTCAAAATTATAGGAATTAAACATATATAGATTAAAAAAATATCAAATTAATTTTTAAAATTAATTTATTTTAATAATAATAAATCCCAATATAATAATTATTTTATATTACTTTGGTGGTTACAATACAGGGCACATTAATAATAATAAAACTATATAAACACAATGTTTTTATAGATCAAGTAATTATTAAGACGAAATTGGTTTTACTCTTTACCAATAGAGGTGAATTACTTCATGGATGTGAATTTTTTTTGTTACATATAGTTTGAAAATTATATATTCCCTATAATTCACCACTCTATTTTGAGGAACTCAATTAGTGGGTATATATATATACTCTGACTCAAAATAATAAAAAAAAAGTTTCTTTTCATTTTTCTATATATCTTATTTTTATGATAATTAAAAAGAGATTTTATTATTATTAGATTTTATTTTTAAATAAATATTTTGGTTTTTAAATTCTTTTAATCTGAGTGGTATATTTAATAATATAGATGGGCAGGGTAAATGTTAAAATAGTGATACTTATTTTATACATATTTTTTAAACAACTATTTGATGAATTATCTTTCATTGTAAATTTTTAAAATAAAGAAATAAATAAATATTCTTTTCTTTTATAAAATATTTTAAATGAGTTTAAAATCAAACAAAACACATATATAAGAAACAATCATATTCATATATCATAAGATTTTACCCATTATGTTGTTATATTTAATTAGAATATCCTTCAATGAAGGATTATCACTATAAATGTATATATATTGTGTCTGATTCATGTGATTTCAGATAATATAATTTTATAAATTCAATATCGATTATCTTAATTGAATACCCAATGTTTTTAATATATTTAAATAGAAGATGTATCAGTGATATCTTATAGTGAAATTCATTTGTCTATTTTATATTTTATTCGTTTTATTATTTTGGTTAATTTAATAATCTTTTAGAAATGACTTTTTTTATAGTCATTATTATTTTAATGTGGTATCATAATAAAATTTCATAATCCATTTAATCCCCTGAATTATACATGGAATTTATTTGTCATAGAAATTTAAAAATGATTTGTTTAAAAATAAAGTAATACGTTTGAAATCACATTATTAACATTCATGGAACAAAAATTAAATTGTAAATTTAGTATTTGGGGTATCATTTAAGTTGAAATATTTCATACTATAGTAATGGTAAATAAATATGAATTCAGTGTAAATTAATTTAGTTATTATTTACTATTGAACTATATATTAAATTTTATGTTGAATTTATAGACTAAAATTATATTTAGTGGTTTGTAGATATTTATTGGTCATCGATACTAAGTTATTGTCATTTTTTAATTTAATTTATGGAAATTAAATTGTTAATTAATAGTATTGAAAATGAATATTTGGATAATTAAAAGTGAATAAAGTAGAAGTAGCCATAGTATTCTATAATTTACGAGTATCATTTATTTTGATTTTTTTATTTATTTCTTACATCAAAAATAATATATTTTTACTGTATTTTTTGTGTATTGTTTTTAAAAATTACCGTTAATTTCTGATAAAATGTTTAAAAATGAAAAATTACATGAAGGGTTTAAATTAAAAACTGATTGGTATTTTTCAAATTCTATCATAATTTTAAGATAATAATGAAATATTAATAATATAAAAATTTTAGTTATATTATTCTAGCTCATTGTTATATGATTGAACTATGATTATCATAAAATAATACAATATATAATCCAAATTTTGTAAAATAAAATAAAAAAATTAATATATATATATATATATATTGGGGTATAAAAGGTACAATTTAATTCAAGGGTATAAGTACCATTATTTAATTTAAATGATTATTGGTCACAAAAACACGTCATAATTTAAATTTAAAAATATTATATGTATTTAATCTAAATTATTTTTTGAGAATGGTTTTGAAATGATAAAAATATTAGCCTATTATAGTTTTTTGTTTTAGGCTATAATGATAAAATTGTTTGAAATATTTATAACATTATTGTTGTATAGAGTGTTAAATAATCCAAATATATGTTAAAAGAAGATATATAAGTGAATTAAATAACATTTTGATGGATTAAGATGATAAAATGATGTATGAATATATTTTGAGTACTATTTTTTTTCATTTTTAGTGTTTGAAGTGATGATTAAAAAAACATATCTGGGATTGATATTTTTATATAGGTATACATCATTTTATCAAGGACTTATAATACCTTTGACCACAATGAATACATAATTAAATATATTGGTAAAAAGTGTTTTGGTTTCCTACTTTTTAAATATTTTATCTTTAGACATATTAAAATCATAAAATAACATATTTTTTTGAATATTAATACTTTTATTATAATATATAGGTTCCTATTTTAACACTCCAAAAAAATCCATGACCCTTTTTATTCTGTCACAACATGTTAGTATTTTCATTTTAATAATACATTCACTTCCTTAGGCCCATTGAAAAACATTTTAAATTATTAGATGAGAAAAATTATTTTTAGTAGTTTATGTAAAAATAAAATAATATAGTTTTCAATTTTGAAGATTTAAGAAAAATCAAATGTATTTTTCACACTTTAGATAATATATATTGACCCTTTATTAATAATTTCTTACTCATAAAATCAATTTTACTATACGATATCTCTATAAAAACATATGAACTGATAATTCAAAAATAGTTATCAGTAGAGCTACACTAGGAAACATTAGAACACATAATAATTAAAATTTCATAATAATGACTTAATATTTTTTAGCCTCATCACATTACATAATTCATTGGTGACCTATATTGGTAACAAACACTATCAGATCTATACCATGACCACCCCTTTTCATATTAAATGTCCATGAACAATATTTTGAGAATTGGTAACAAAATATCATTCTTGTTTTTTGAAAAAATACACATAAAAAATTTATAACCTAAATGAAAAATCACATTTTTGTTTCATATAAAAATAAGGATAAAAATATTTTTTACTATGAAAAATCATGAAATGAGATATTTTGAGTAGTATAGTAATAATGATATTATGTAAAAATAATTTTATATAATAAAATAATATTGAAAAAATTAATTATTATGATTTAGGGGAAAAGGATTAAATATGTATACATTAAAAGTATATGTTTTCTTTTTGGTAAAATGACTCAAAAATTACTCATATAGAAAAAAGTTATTATGATTTCTTATATTAATTTTTGAAGTAGATAAATAATAGTTTAAAATACACTTATCAAATAATTATATGTAGGATAAATGTCTATAAATTTTTTTATGAACATAAAAAGTTGAAAAAATGGTTACAAACTTTTAAAACCATGTTCTAATGAAAATCCCTTACCATATCTTCCCACTCACCACATAAACCATTTATATTAAGGAAAAAGAAAATTGTATTACTTATCCACATTCATAAGAACATTTTTTATGAATATCTGCATATCATAATAATTTTTTTCATTTATTATAATGTCTTAAATATTACTTAAATCAATTGTGTTATTGTTGGAAAATTTTCCGTCATTGAATTTATATCATCTAAATAATATAAGTGTGTTTACTATGATAACAGAAATTATTGTTCTGTCATCTATAAAATCAAAAACCTTATATAATTATCTTCATTATACTATAATTATAAATTTATGACATTCTATTTATAGAGAATATGAAAAATTACTGACATGTTTTCTTTGAGATAGTAGTTAGTTAAAAAATTATCGATGTTTCTGTTGTTATAATAGATGAAAATAAAAAAAATAAAAAATATTATGTTAAATAAATAATAATTATGTAATAAATATCATATTTATTCATAATTTTTATAATTATGACCATCCATGTATTGTGTATGGGTAAAATGAATCACAACAATTCCTGGAGGTGGTAGTCCACTCATTATCACAACAGACCCTATCATTTACTAACAAAATAATGGGTTATAATTTAAGAAGTAATATATCCTTATAGAATCAATACTTTTTAATAAAAAAACATATATGGTCAACAATGGTTTCATTACTAGGGTAGTGATGATGATGTTTGGGAACCCGATAAGATTTTTATATATTGTCCATGTGGTGAACAAACAAACTTCACAATGGATGTGTCTGTATAAGGGGATATAAATTAGTATAATGACCTATTCTGGTGTTCCAATAAGCACTAAGGAGGGGATAACATGAGTATGTTGTGAAACTATAGAATATGAAGGCTTAGTTATCATAGTTATGTCATATGAGGAACTCAAATGGAAGTGTACTAAATCATCCAATAAGGGTATTTATGGTCTATAAAAATGGTAATTTTCTCTATTGACGTGGTTGACCATAACACACAAAAATACCTAACAATTTAAATGGATATATGATTATACACATATAAATAATGTGAACCATTATATTTGAGATCCTAAAAGATTATAAATCCATAGTTAAAGATGATTGGAATGGATTATAGACTATTATGGTTATCCACCTACAATGTTTTCCATGGTGTGAGCGAGTTATGAAAAATGAAACATGAATGAACATGTGTTTTCTTATATATATAATTATTTTTCAAATTACATGTTCAGGAATATGGGGGGCCTTTATATGGGACCGCATGAGTGTAGGGGTAATTGGTGTGCTTGTGTAGAGTTATAAAATTCTTTTAACATTGCTATTATGTGATTTTTAAAATAAATACCCATTAAATACAACAAAAGGATCAATATGACTAGTTTGATTTAAAAATATATATATATGACATAAAAAATTGAAACTAAAAAAATGTTATTAATTTTAATATCCATAGAGAGATCCAAATTGCTTTTTTATATTCGAAGTACATATAAAAAATTGTAGAAAATATAAATGAATTTGGTGGCCAAAAGTTCTCATAGGGGAATAAACATGATAAAACTCAATAAAATGTGATCCAAATGAAATCACATTATATGATAATAGATATAGATCATAAGTAATAGATTTGTAGTATAAAACAATAACATCGGTTTCATATGATCAATTAATCATTTTGTAGTGGACAAAACATAAATCATGGTATAAGAATTAAGTCAAGTGCAACCCCAAACAATACGTCACTATGAAGAAGGTGTCCCGTTATAGAGTATGTTTACTCATTAATACCGCACCTACTACCTCATGACACAAAAATAATCTCAATTGAATTTAAATATAATTTAGATGCCTAAATCATAACATATACATACATACGTATGACATTAATGAAATCAATCATAAGGAATAAAAAAAATAATTACTCATGAAAAGATATTGGTTGCAATATCATGCCTCATATTATAATAAAATGTGACTTTATAAAGAATGAAATTGAAAGAAGAATAAAATTATTCCATATCTCAATAAAGAAATGAATATTAAGATAGATTTATATGTGTGAGACATGTATAAAAAATTTATTGTCATTATATATCATTAAAAAAATATTGAAACTGACTTATTGTGATAAACCTCATAACCAAAAAAATATTTTCCATTTATAAAGATTCCATAACCTATGTTCCTTAATTTATTTCCAATTCTAGTCAATTAACTACATATTACACAAAATTTTTTTATTTTGAAAAATATGTTTGATATCATATAATACAATATATATATATATATATATATATATTTGTTCTGATAAATTCTTAGTAAATAATCACCCAATTTTTATTAATGAAATTCTATTATTCATAATATATTCCTTCATAAACCATGTTTAATTTTCGTTTTTCAGAAAATATTACAACCAATTTTTATTAATTTTAGAAATATTTTTTTTTAAAATGATTATAAATTAGGAAATCATCATCAAAATTTTATCTTATGGTGAAATATTTGGATTTTTTTGAAATGATTTCTTTTTAGAGAATAATGGAAATTTTCAATTTTTTTAAATTTTTTCATTTTAATCTGTTTAGTAATAAAATTTGAATGTATCTTGATATTTTTTATTTCATTAAAACTATAATGCGAACAATTTTATTAGTAATTATTTCATTTATTTCTTTTAAATCATCAATTTAAATGATATGGGTAAAATATTAAATAAATTTTTTAAAACATGGTTTTCAGAAAATGTTTTTTTAGTGCATAATGATTATATATTTAAATAAATTCATGAAACCGATATATAGATTCATATAAATAAAACCTAATATTTTATCTATAAATCACCATTCATTGAATTTTTCTAAATTCATATATTTAATGTTTTATTATCTATTTCTTTAATGAAAATTTTGAGAAACATTTTTTCATCGCATTCTTCGAGTTTAATCATACAAGAAATTCTTCCTCTTAATTTTTTTTAATCATGGAAAAGGGATTAAATAATAAGAATTAGGTTGTTAAATTTTGATAAATATATCACTTTAACGTTGTTCATTATGAATATAATGTGTTGTAAATAATGGTTATCAAGGTAAATGTATAATATTTTAATTAAAGGTAAAAATAAATTTATGATGATGCAAAATTAATCCTAAAAATTGAAATAATAATGTTTTATCATTATATTTCATTCATAATAATAACAAATTTTAATATTTGACATTTTTATTCTATATTACCAGGATTGTAAATTATATAATTTTTTATATTTAGAAAATCCAAAAATGTCACTTCTTTATTTAATAACTATAAAATTTTTTGGATGGCGTAAAAATAAACTATGTTTAGTTTCAAATAGTAATTTAAATGATACATGTTTATTTTCAATTTATTTCAAATATTTAGTAATAAAATAATTACCTAGATTGCTTCTTCAAGTACAAAAAAATAAGTTTATTAATTAAAAAAATAGTAAAATAAATTATTTTAAAAATATTAAATGTTATATAGTATAAATGATTTATTTTTTCATCAATAATATCAAGAAAAATATAATATTATTAGGATTTTTGAAAGGAATATATTAAAAATAAATATATTTCCTGATTTTTTATACCTAAATGAAATGAATTGTGTTAAAAATGACATTAATGATATTTTAAAGTACATAAATTTTTTATAATTTAGTAAAAAAATTAAATCTTAGATAAGGAAAATACTTTTTCATTCAGTAAAAAATAAAATATGGAATCATATTATATACAATTAATAATTTTATTGTAACTATAATAACCCATAAATGCTAAAAAAAAGTAGTACTACCACAAAATTTAACACGTCGTTTTGCGTGTTACATGCACTCATGTCAAAATTTATTTTCCACACTCATTTTTGGCTAAATATTATTTTATATTTATAATTTCTGGATAATAATTACCTAATATATAACACATTATTTTAAATCATTGATGTAAAATTAAAGAGCAAAATATTCTTGTCCTAGTGGTGAAAACTAAAATGATTAAAGTGAGATACTATTAAAGAAAAATGTGATAACTGTTTGAAACATGTTTCCTTTTTAATCGGAGATTTGTACCTCAATATTATATTCCCAATTATATATCATTTATAAATTTTTTAGGATATTGTCTTGAGAGTGACATCCTATTATTAAATTGGTTTGGGTATTAACAAAAATTTAACTCATTCTCATGTATCAATGGGATCTAACTCAACCATTTTTCACAATTAAATTCCATTTAAATGAGACATTTACTAATAAAATATTTTATTTATCCCTATTAAAAATTATAATGGGACATAGATTCATTATAAATATATCATTGGAACGCTTTGGGTGAAAAATGAATTAATATTTTTAAAGAAGAGGTTTCATTCTTAAATGATTTTTTTGCTTTATATATTTTTCTACACCATTTATATATCATTTAACCATGTATATATAAAAGATAAATAATGTATTCTATGGTTTTTTTATTATTTAATATCCTTTACTCATACCCTTTTATCAAATGTTAAATAAAACTATCATTCATTTGTACGACAAAATGTCTCCTCACGAACCAATGTAATTTGTTTTCCATCATCACATCTCAAAAATATATACAATTATTATATTAACGTGTAAATATTATATTAATTCCAAAATTATAATTATATAAAACTTATTTATCATATATTTTATTTTCATTACATTCAATAAAAAAATCATTAAGTAGTGCTTGCATACATGTGGACTACCACCTCCACGAAGTGATGTGACTTGTTTTTTTCATCACATCTCTAATATGGTATATATAATTATACTTCAAGGAATAATATATTATTTAATATAAATTAATATTTATGTTCAAAAAAATAATACTTACATTTTTTCGATTATGACCATTCAAAAATAGAAACGTTTATAATCCAGTCCTATAACCTCTTGTATCAAATATCATAATGTATATTTGTTTTCATTTCAATATTTCTGAGTTTGTAATTATATTATTATTGATGTATATAAATTATAATTATATCGTGAATATAATTCTATATATCATTTAATAATTACATATTTCACAATAGTTATACTACAAATGTGATTTTAGACATTTCAACTGAATATCATCAAAGCAGTTGTAGTGAAATTAATTGATTTTGTAAGTATATATAAAAATGTTCTAAATAAAATAAAACTAACAATAAAACTGAAAACTGTCATTATGTAACTTAATAATTATTTATATTTTATTATTGAGGATGATAATATTCATACGTGATGAGTTAAACTCGAGTTTGTGCATTTTATATCTACATCCCACCAATAAGGAATATTTTTATTACATGCACAATTTTTTTTATTGTGAATATCATAAAAGTTTTAAATATCATAAAACCGATCCTTCCTTTTTAATTTAATTTTTTATTAAAATGTAATTTTCTTCATCCAAGGGGATTTTATTTAAATGTTACGAAAGAAGAAATTGCAAAATGTTATAATATAATTTGTTTTATAGATTTATTATGTTCAATGATTTTTTGAGGAAAATAATATAAAATTATTTAAATGAACCACATACTATTTTGTTATATATGGGCATGAATGGTATTTACATGAATTTCATCTATTTTTCACTCAGGATAACAAACGATAAAGTAATACATTTGTTAATAAAGTAAATCTGTTTTTTATATTCTGTTAAATCTGATACATTTCTCTTATATGTCAATATTTTCTATTTAATATTATATTAATTATTTTTAATATTATCTAATTATTTATCATATATAATATATCTTATCTTTTAATTTTTAAAAAACTCTTAAATTGAATCATTCTATCATTTTTCCAACAATGTAATTTTTTAAATTTTTTATAAATGTTTTAATGTAATTTTTTATTTAATAATATTTTAAAAAATGGAATTTACCCCCATTATGACTCATTCATGTAATGAACTATAATTTATTATTTCCAATATGTATTTTTATATAAACGTTTTTGTTCATATATAAGATTTTGGGTTTTAAAAGTATTTATTTCAAAGTGGAAATGTTATTTTCCAAAAAAATTCGATGTGATCATTTCATGATTATTTCATCAGTTAATAAGTACTATGATGGTATAAATTTATTAAAAAAAATTTAATTACATTAACTTATTTGAATATCTCATTATCCATTAAATTTATGGGGTGATTTAGGCCTTAGGTTCATTTACGAAATTTATTCAATATGAAATATCCATATTTTCATATGAGAAAATATTATGAAAATAAATTCTTTTAATGAGTAATTGATATATTTATAAATTATGATTGGTTTTATTTATTAGGAACACATATTAATTTACATGTAATGAATTTTGTTCCCTTATAGTGACATAATGTTCTGTAAAATAATTTTCTTCAGGATACCTTATATACATAATTTGGGAGATAAATTATTCCATTTTTTGGACTTTTCCTCTATGGGATGTTATCATGGAAGTAATCCTTGAACTATTCTTATGTCATGTAGTATGTTTCATCAATGTTTTCAATATTCCTACATACTCATGATACAAAATTTAATATGTTATGGTAATATGTGATTACTCATGATCATTCACATTTTTGATATATTGGTGTACATTTGATTCATGCGTCAATATTCATTAACATGTTTAATCACTTACAGTAATATTAAAAAACAGATTTTCTTTTATATATTCACATGAATATACAATTTATTTTTTTGGTCTGAAATGTATTTTTGAGATAATTAAAGAGTATCCGAAAAAGTTTTAATGTGTTAGTTTCATTTTGATGCATTTAACCATTGTCTTAAAAATAAACTACTTCTCACTAAAATTGGGTTTTAAATATTTGATATCTATGTTTATAAATCAATTAATAATATATGTTAAAGTATTGGGAATGTATTATTGTTATAAGAGTATGGTCTAGATGTTTTTTGGGATGTTGATTAGGGAAATTTAGTAGATACCCTAGGGATATGACTAAATCTCGAATATCATCTGAATGTTTTGGTAAATAAGTGATTGTAGGGATTTCATATGACTAATACAGACAAATTTAATACAAATAATTATTTAAAATGAATAATTTAATTCCATGACCCCAGAAGCCCAGAGTCGGTGCATTATTATGTATCATTGGCATGATAAAAAAATATCAATTATAGAATGACCGATTAGTTTAGTAGCATTGGATGTACTAGATACATTCATAAGATTTAAATTATATCATAAAATTGAAAACTACTACAACACTGATTCCATAGACAACAATGATATCCCATAGACTATCCTGGAAAATTAGTCATAATATACTTCTTCGAATTCTGGAAAAAATAAAACATAGGACTCGGTGAGCTCAGATGCTCAATAAAGATAACAATATAGAGGAAGCTTTCGTAAGTAAGCATAAACATCTAAGGCAATGTATAAAAATAAATAAATGCCTTTTCAACATAAACATCATCATAATATGAAAATATAAATAAATTAATTCCATTTGCATACTCACATGGATATTATCCTAGTCGAATAATCACATGCAATATCAATAGACACTTTCATAATGATGGAATTCATAATGCTAGATTTTCATAACCACATAGTCAGGGCCTTGTGCCAAGAGTACATATTAGATTTTATCAAGGCCTTGTACCAAGACACTAGTTTGTCTCATGAGACATACCGATTCATTGAGGAGATATAGCGGGCTCAACTCATCACATACTAAGTCCAATGCATTCCTCATATGAAACAGTTTAAACATAACATAAACATTCGTATTAAAACTAGAATACTAAATGTCAATAATTTATCTATAAAACATGAATGGTTTAAAAATAACACATCCATAGTCAAATATATCACAAAACCTTCAATAAAATATTAATGTTTTGTATCATAATAAATCAACTTCTAATAATCTTAAAATCCATCAAAGGATGTTGACATAGATGAAATCAAAATCTTTTTTAGAGAAATAACTCTTTCCATAATGAAATAATTTAAAAGTCATGTAAATATAAACTAAAACATTTATATTTGAATTTTTTTATAAGTTTGTAAGGGAAGTTTCAAAGATAATATAACGGAGGAAAATAGCCACTCCTACCATATAAGTAAAAAAAACATTCTTACCTTAAATTTGTCGAAAATGTCAAAAATTACATTGTTTGGAAAACGATGAAAAGAATCCATTATAAAAATATTCTAAAAGTCAAGAATGTTTATAAATTAATTTAACCCATATTCTATAAAATAGTAATAACGTTTTGAAGTAAAATTTTATGAAATATGGATTTGGATGATAAAGAGGTCTCAGTAGATAATTTCATATAAACAACCTCAGATAATGAAGAGATTGTATAATTAACCCTTAACTTGTACATTTTTTTATTTGATGGAAGGTTAACCTCTTGTATAATGTCGAAATAATTGTTATTAAATTATACAATAATCATATACATTAATATGATATAATATATGCTCTTTTGACATTGCATTGTTTATAATATATTAGTATTATCATTCTTTTGGGTGTTAACAAATTCACCTTCCATTATATTCTTTTTTATGTGAGTAATATTTTTTATGGATGGGATGTATACTATTAATATTCATAATTATATCAAGTCTTTAAACAATATTTTTAATCATCTAATGAGAATTAGTCTTGAATGGATAAGATGGGGAATGAATCTCCTCGCATTCGTGGAGACGGTAATCTGTACGTATGAACGAGGAACAATATCATTCTTTTGATATTAAAATAATAAATAATTGGATGTTATATATCATATAAAGAATCATTATCATGTTATATTTATTATTTACATCAATTACACATAATTATTATACCCATCCAAAGAATAATGTTTTGAATAACAATTACACCATGACGTGGAGACGGTAAGTCATACCTATGCATGTATAGTGACATGTCATTCAAAGGATGGATAGATTAATTAATATGGTTGTAAAATATTTATTATAACATCACAGTACATAGAAGATACTGGAGTCTTTATATTAGAATCGAAACAACAAATAAAAAATAAGTGGAAGAATAAAGGAACTTGGAAGAATTGATGAAATATTTACCCCTTCTTCAGGTTCTTCCTTTTGATTTGATCAAAAGGGATCCATAAGCTGGATTTATAACTAAATTAAGGAATCTAGGATTAAGGTAGGATAGTTTTCAGAGTATTTGGATAGATTTTGGTCGAGACAAATGGCTTTGATGGTCTGAATTAGAGAGAAGGGGGAGTTCCCTTTTATATGAGGGGTGAGGGGCACCTTAGAAGAAGCTAGAAATATTATTTTATAATAAACTAATTTTCAGTTTCTAACGGCTTTAAAATGAATTATTTAAAGGATAAGGTGGGTATGCATCAAAAAAACTCAAACAATCGGTTTTATACAGGTTTGGGTCACTATATTAACTTTATCTTTTATATTTAATCTCTTTGTTAAATAGATTGACATTTACCATGTCTCTTTGTTTTTTTATATTATATTGTTAATAAACATACAATAAAATTACAAAATAACCTCATGTGATTCCTTAATGATACACCTATAATTATATAAGTCTTTTGGAAGAACCATATTTTTTTAGGAATATAATTTCAATTAATAATATAATATTTGTTTTAAAAACTCTTTTATGTCAATTTTGAGAATATTTGGTATTTTGTTTTTTCTAAATTGATAACATCATTATTTCATAAAAAAAAATTCATCTAACTAAACCCAACATGTAATTGTAAACTAGAAAATTAGTGTAATTCATAGAAAGTCTCAAATTACATTTATTTGGATATTAATAATATCAATTATTTTAATAATTCATTAATTATGTAATTACAACTTCATAATTGTGTCATTAAAAAATTAAAGTACTTATGTATAAAAAATATAAATAAAATACCACTATGTAGTAAATATTATTAGATTTATAATGAATATTTATAGTCAAATTTATCTTAATTGTAACCCTATATTAATAATGTTTTAGTTATTAAAAATTGATTTTAAATATTTTAACTCTCCTTTAAATAAAAAAATAATAAGTGTCCTAATCTAATCCAAGTGGAAAAAATTGGTTCATATTTTATTGATAAGGTTATTGTTTTTCTAATTGTACTTATCCAATAGAATTAGGACATGTGTTATGGTAAGAATAATATCATTTTTACCCTTAAATACCCTATTTACTTTTAACCCTGATAAATAAAAGTAAAAAGTTACTATTCACCAAAAATTATTTTCATCTTATTGAACAATATTTTCCTTACTCATATAAATAGTGTCTCTCATATTTTTGAAATTCTACTCACATTAGTGGTAAAATTATGTTCTATGTGAAATTGCAAATTCTTCTAGGACGTGGGTAAAAGACGGTGAAAAGTTCAATAACATTTTTATATATCAAAAATTATTATAAACTAAATCCAATGATTTATATTGAACATATATTGGTATTATGTTTCAATTTTGACATAAAATAAATGTAAATAAAATAAATAGTTATATAAATAAATATTCAATTTTAAACTACAACCTAGCGTTTTTTCACAATTCACAAAAAATTGAATGTTTTCAGAAAAATAAAAACAAATCAACCTAAGATAATTTCGATATTTTGAATCCAAAAAATTAAGTCCATTTTGAAAGTTAAAATTTATAAAATTTCAAAATGTGGGTATTATTATTCAAAACAGCTAGTTTGATTGGTTGTGGTGTGTGTTAGAACTCGTAGTTGCATACGACACATGTTACTGTATTATTCAAAGAGAAGCATATCGTGGAAGCTCGGGGTGTTACAAATAAAGTATTTATGTATTGAAATTGAGAATTATATTGCATTGTTATTTTTATCAATGGTGTTTTTTATAATAAAAACTAATCATGTAATTAATCTTTCAATTTTATGAAGAATATATGATTTTAACATGGATATTTGGTGATTCAATTCATTTATAGAAATTACTAGATGATCGTAGATATAATACAACTATGGAATATTAATTTCCAGTATGATTCATTAAGATTTATTGAACTTATTTAGAGATAAATTGTAATTTTATCCAAGAAAAATATTTGATCAAATCATTGTATGTTTTTGACTTCAATCTTAATATAATATATTTAGGACAAAATATTGTAAGTAATTTATTAAATGTTCTTTAATGAACCTCTACTGTTATTTTTGAGGATTGGGTGATTAATGTTATATATAATCATGTGATGTTTTAATCATATTTGGAAATATCTTATATTGTATAAGACATTTCTTTTTTTATTGATGTATAATTATAGGAGGACTAACTCATTATCCTTTTGTAGAAATATCTTGATGCCTATAATAGTTTTTAGTGATGTTGGAATAACCCATATTGAATACTCATCATATGAAGAAAAATATAATATTATAGGGATATTAATTAATGAATGAAATTATATTTTTCATGAAATTATATTTCTTTATGTTCTTAGTTGACAGGGTAAAAGAAATTACTCAAATATATGAAAAGGCTAGTAAATAATATTATTTTCTCAATTATCTTCATTTATTAGTAATATATGGTCTATTTCGAAAATTTATATTTTTTGGTTTTAAAGTAATTCACTTTCTCATGTTCATTCCCATTAATAGTATCAATTTTCTCTTTCACACTCCATTTATAATTAGAAATTACATATTTTATCCGTGGTTATAATTTAATTCCAACTATTTTTCTCAATTTTAGATACCCAGCTATATGATGGCCTTTGTATTTCAATTCCAATTGATTCAAGAGGAAATTTTATTAACCCTTTTTACAATATGTGATTTAGAAAAAAAATTATTAAATGATAATCCATTAAATAAAATGATTATGTCAAAATTGTGCACAAAAATGTAATATCTTTGATGGTGTTGGATAATGATACAACCAATGGTTTTAAAAACGATGTTATGTTTTATAGCACATACGACACAAAATAACTAGCCCAAATGAAAAATGAAATATTATTATTTAAAAATTAACATTATAATCAAAAAATTAAATCGGTGGACTTGAATAAGATTAACTAATTTTTGATGTGTATGTAAAGAACCAACATAATATGAACTCATTATTAAATTAATTTGAATTAAAAAAATAATTTTTTATTAATGATATATCTTTTTTCAAATTTACTTTTTCCACAAAATAAGTATTTCTTTTTTGGGAGCATATCTTATTTTAAATTCTTGAAAATTTTATAAATAATTATTTTATGTCTAAAAATAATTATATTAAATCAACATATAAAAATTAATTTATGGTAAATTTGTGGGAATTTTATAAAATGATTGATTTTTAATGAATACTTAAATTTATCGATTATCATATACGACCATTTTGTTCCATTAAGTCAAGTTATATTTTCATCCCATTATATTTGATAATTGATATTAATGTTTGATTTGAGCAATTTTATAAATATAACTTAAATCAATTTCATTTGATTCCGAAAACTTTTATGATTTTGGCAGAAGGATAATTTTCTAATTAAAATTTAGGTTTTTAGAAAAATATTTTAAAAAGAATTCATTTTATACTTTTAATTAATTAAAATAACACATAATACAGATATATATAAATGAGATTTGAAAAATATATACCTATTTATGTTAATTTAAATTCATTAATTTCTTATTAACAGTAATTCATCTAACATTAGATCATCTATTTTTTGATAAATGGATTTTTTGGAAAACAATTTTCACTATCTTTTGATGGTTTAATCTTAAATAAAATCCTATAAATTATATGTTCTCATTGATATAAAAATTGTTTTTTTGGATCAGTATGTAATTATCTTAAATAATTATCTTTTAATTTTAGTTGTTATGAATAAAAATTTGAGTAAATATCAGTAACATCATTACAGGTAAAATGTGTTAATTAATGGTAAAACAATTTTATAATGAAATAATGTGACCCTAAAACATACGTAATTTTTATTATATAATAATACTTCATCAACAGACACTGAAAATAATTAACTATAGCCTTTTATTTTAACATTTTCCTAAAATTTACATTTATAAATTTTTTTATCAAAACCAAAATATATCAGTTTCATTAATTTAATAAATATAATATTTTGAAATAGGTATTTAAATAACAAATTTATTGTATTAAATTTTAATTTTAAATATAAATTATTTTTTTATAATGTTAATTTATTTATTTTCATAGTAATGATTTTTTAAAATTCATATATAATGTCAACATAGTAATTGTTACACAATGATAATATTAAAAATTGGACAATATATTCAATAGTGTATTTTACACGCAACAACAAACTTAAACACTCATGAAATATTTGACAATTAAAAACTATATATTAAATTTATTGGAAATAAATTAAATACCTTATTTAATTTATTTTGAGTTCCTAATATGTATATTTTTATTTATAAATTTACAATACCTAATCACTCTATTTTTCATGAATAAATTTTATTCTTTAAAAAATATGATTTAATGAAAAATTATTTTTTAATTCACATTATGAGAATATAAAAAAATTAATATTTTGATATTATAGAAAAAATAATTGATTATATTAAATTCACATTTGAAATACTCATATTGGAAATTAACTACTGATGAAAAATTGGGGATTTTTAGAAAATAATTATTTTTCCATAGTGAAAATTACAGATTGTTGTAAAACAATCATTTTATTTTAAAATATTAATTATTTTATTAGTAATATTATTATTTTAATATTATTTAATATGTAATAATCAAAATTTTCAAATATTTAATCCAATTTATTCCATTTGACTCATCATTATGCAAAATTTTATTGTAATAATATTTTTCCAAAAAAGAATTTTCTTTTGAAAAAAATAATAAATTGAATTTTTTTCATCAATTTTTATAAATTAAAATAAAAAATAATGAAGAATGGTTTATATGAAAATTATATTTTAAATTTAAATAAATAATTATTTATTGAAATATAAACATTTTTACTATTCAAATAGATAATATAAAATCATTTTATGTTCAAAAAATCATTTCACAAAAATGAAGTCGTTCACCGAGTATTTGTAAAAACTTGTAATTTCAGTATAATTTTTTTAAAAAAATATCAAAATTTAAGGAATCCGATAAAATTGACGGTGCGTGATTCTGAGGCTAGGTGTGTCCGGAATCAATTTTTCACGTTTTGTTCAAGTAAGTTTAGTGAAACCTCGAGCGGGTTTTTATATCTTTTGAACCGGTGCCCGGAATTGAAATCCGATGACACCGTTGAAATCACAGCACTAGTATTCACTTAAGAAGACTTTCACCTTGACTACAATTGGTCGAGGGTGAAAGTTTGTTTTTTGGGTTTTCATCGAAATAATAAAATAAAATAAATGCATTTTTTATTTTATATTATCTATTATAACCAACCCTGTGCATGTTGGAGGTGAGTACCACCACACCATAACCTCTCATGTGAGGTTATGTTGGTGTGGCCGACCTGAACCTATCCTCCCATGAGAGGTTATGGTGTGGGGACCACCTCAGACTGACCCCCCCCCCCATTTAATTGGGAGAAACCTCTCAACTCCCTCATAAATGAGGGAGATCCTCTTGACCTACTCCACCATGATTGTGCCACCACAAATGCCATTAATGGTGCCACCAACCCCTTAATTAATGGTGTCAAACATGCCCCTTTAATTAAGTGAGATGACTCATTTAATTAAACGACGCTATTTCAATTATATGAAAACAATTTAATAGATTTTATAATCTATTATTCTTGGATACCTATTATATTGTTAGCAAAGGAAGAAGGATATTCTCGAAGAAAAGCTCTCGCCAATGAAGAACTAGTTTCTCCAAAGAAGAACGAAGAACATGATCTTCCAACGAAGAACGCCGACAAACAACATCTTCTTCTTCTTCCTCAGAAGCACCTTGCAGAAACAACCAACCTGGGATGTCTTCCACGACTGAACTTCCGTCCTCATCATCGTCAATGAAATGATGCACGAGCTCGGGATTGGAAGTGTTCGGCAGACGCGACGAACGACGACAACTCCATCTTCTTCCCTGTGACTTTGTCGACGAACAACAAAAATAGGTAGGGGTATAATTTTATTAAAGTATGATTTATTCTCAAGATCATCCTTTCCTTCAAAACAAAGAATGATAATGTTTTCCTTTCGCTTAAGGTTTGTTGTGAATTGTTCTTGTGAGACAATTTTTGTCACTATAAATGCGAAGGGTACAGACCAAACCAACGTGGTCCGACCCCTCCGTCGATCACCAATGTGGTGTTATTAAAAATGGAAGAAAGCGACGTCACGGAAAATGAAGGTGATGAAGGCAACGACCGAACTTCAATGAGCCTCCACAACCCACGCCGGCCCTGCGATGTTCTGCCTCCCTATGCTGAACCGCGCCGCCCTCGCTGGCCAAACCGGCCCCTATCGCACCGTGCCCCAGTCGCGCCACGCCCTGACTGCACAGCCCCTCGATCGTGCCGCCCATGATGGTTGTGCTGTCATTCCTACCATGCATCCCTCACTGGTCTCATCATCCCCTAGCTTCATTGCCTCACCGAACTGCGCTGCCTCGCAAGTCGCGCAGCCCTCGCTAGCCACAACACCCTCATCGGCCTCGCCTCTTCACTGGTCACGTTGTACCCCGGTCGTGCTTCCTTGCCATCCCCGCTACCTCACCAGTCGTTCCTCCCTCTCCGGATGCGCCCTCGCGGTGCCCCAGCCGATCCGCACCCTAATGGTGCCCTCTTGGGCTAACTACCCATGCACCGACCCATGGCTGGTCCACGCCCTTGTGACTGGTCCCCGCCCAGGCAGCCCTCCATGCCCCCTTGTGGCCAGCTTGGCGATGCCTAGCGGGTCGGGCCGAACCTAACAGCCCGGCCCCCCTAACGGACTGGGCCGACCCAACGGGTAAGGCCACGTGGCCCGAACCGGGTAGGCCCAGACTAGGTCGAACCGGGTCTATCTGACCCGGTGGGACCAGACCTAGGCCCACTAAGACCCTTTACATTCTTTTGGCCATATCACTGGCACCGAATGTCCATTTGAAAACCCATAAGTTGAATTAGTAATCATGGATCATGATGGTCCCTTTGAGTATACACCACTGGAGTTTGGGGTATAGTTGAGAGACTGTCAGGTTGGATCATACACGAATCCAACTGGGCCCTCGAGACTAAATGGCTAATAACTCAAAGACCGGGTGTCTGATAGACTCGTTGTCAGTTGCATAGAGTCTCGTGTGACATGGCGGACCTTTGGGATACTTCTTCGTGGGAATTTTTTCCAGTTAGAGAATCAACTAGTACCTTGTGTAGCGGATATTCCAGTGACATACGAGCATTTGTGTGAGAACCTAGTAGCTGGCTGAGACATGACGACTGCTGACCGATTGACTCGGAGTGACTCGACTAGCCCAGTGGGGAGCGCCTGGTTGAGGGGCCAAACCAACCACAGAGGAGCTCCTTGTTGTGGTGGCAGTCCCACGGTACTCGACTGTAGGAGTACCTCTGCAGGCTATGAGGGGGAGAGCCTGGTTTCTGTTGTAGACCCATAGTGGGGAGCGCCTCTGTATGACACAATAGTCCCTTGATACTCGATAGGAGGATTTTCTCAGCAGTCTATGTTTAGTGGGACGAATATCTATTTGATACGGCAGGCCCACTGTACTCGATAGAGGAGGAGTTCTCCGGTATCTGAGGTTCAGAATATTTTTACCCCTAGAATAAAAACATGGTTGAGCTGAGTCAGTACTTTTGTGTTTTCATCATGATTGAGATGGATCACTAGATAACATAGGTATATGTATGGTCATATAACTATGTAAGGTTATATGTTGATTTCCTACTTTTTGGTTTATCCTTTTTGTATTCTATGGGACCTTGAGGGTCTCGGGGTCCCTACATAGTATTGTTATACTCACCCCTGCACTGGAAATGCCCGCACCTTGTTGTATTGGTTTCAGACGACGGAGAGCGCTAACCGAGGATGAGAGTACATGGACTAGAAATTACCCAGAGGTGGACATTTCAATGAGTCAGTTAACGGTGGAGACTGATGAACGTGGAGTGGTGAGGATGCTATCTATACCTACACATCAGGTAGGAATCCCAAAGGACGACCTAGTAGCTGGTTTTCCTTTTTTCCTTGACTGTATTTTTACTTTCAGTTTATTATTCTTTCTAATTGGGATTATATTCTAGACCTTTTTTATTTACTGTACTCACTTGTTGGTTATACAGTTTACTCATGTTCATATCTGTTGTGTGTGTTTATAGGTTATAAAGGCAATTCCTTCCCAAATTTAAGGAATTTTTCCTTTGTTTATAGTCGCTGGACCCTGGCCTATGGAAGGTGGGCTTGGGGTTGTCACGGCATGGGCCCTGGGGGATGGGTCATGATAAATTGGTATTAGAGGAGTCGGTTCTACCGCATAACATATGACTCTTATATTTATTTACTATGAAGAAATAGTGTTAAGTGTAGTGAGTGTGGTTTTGAGTTCAAGGAGTCCAGTGTTGGTCTGGTAGCCCAGGTATCCATACACCAGGACCCGGACGTCTAATTTTTTTACTTAGTGCATAAAAACACTGATTGCGTGTGTGTTTTCAAAAGTTCTCCTTATGTTAGCTCAACTAGTTCAGCTCACCAGGTATAATTTTTTAACCATAGCACACATGTTTCATTTCAGGATTCCTCCATAGAGACAACCGACTAGAGTTCTGAGAGTCATACACACAGATAGCCCACTGAGTGACGAGGCCTCAGTGAAAGGCCCTTTTCCAGTGGAGGCACCAACAGTACATTTCCCTATTGGGACAACGATGCCACCAGCCCTAGCAAAAGACAATGAATGCCACATGAGCACATTTCACATGTTCCAATGCAAAAGGCCACCCATGTTTTGGGGAGTGACGGACCCACAAGGAATAGAGGATTGGCTGGAGGCTGTGGTAAGAGTCTTCTGACAAATAGGGACATAAGAAGACCTCAGGGTGAATCTTATTCCCTTCCTTATACAGAAACCAGTGGGAAGATGGTAGAGTTTGATGCTCCATGTCCACGACGATGTACAACACTGACCGAGGCTAAGAGTACAAGTACTGGATAGTACCCGGAGGGGGACCTTATGACGAGTCGGTACATGGTGGAGAATAATGAACAGTGTTTGATGAGGATGCTATTTGTACATACCCTTCAAGAAGGAATCCTGGTGGATGACCCATTATCTATTTTTTCGTTTTTTCTTAGTTGTACCTGTACATTCTGTTTCTTGAACATTTCAATTAGGCTTGTATTCTGGCCCCTTTTTACTTACTTTACTCACTTGATGGTTATACAGCTTACTAGTACTCATATGTGTTGTGTGTGTTTATAGGTTATAAATGCAATGCCTTCCCATATAGAGGGAATTATTCTTTTATTGCTAGTCTCCAGCCCCTGGCCTATGGAAGACGGGTTTTGGGTAGTCACAACACATGCCATAGAGGACGTGTCTTGATAGTCATTGAGTTTAATTTAAAATTATATTATACCACATAAATGAATTTTTTTAAATTGAATATATATTTTTAATATTAATAAATTACATTATATTATAATATCAAATTAATATTATGACATATTGAATATTTGTAACAATAAAAATCATTTAATGTGAATACTGTGAAAACTAGGTTTCTAGGGGTAAAGTATAAATATAATGACTAAATTAACATACAACTATAATAATTTTTCCTCATTACCAATATTTATAAGTTATAAAATTTAATTATTGTAAATTGATTAGTTTTAATTCTTGAAGTATGTGTAAAACATGGGTATAACCTTTTATTTTAAAACCCCCCCCTAGTATCTTTTCCCTCACTTATTAACGAATAACAACTCTCCTCTCCCTTAAACTAATTTAACAGTCATTTGGTTCAACCACATCCCATCAAATTTCCTTCCGTACATTAATCTAAATTTCATAATTTCCATGGAATTATTGGAATTCAAATCTTGTATGTATATACATATAATCCTAAAAAGGTTTTCTTTATAAGAGCATTCATTCAAAAAAAATTAATTTTGGGTTATATTTCCTTTTACGCATCATTATAATATTACTAAATAAATATTATATTATAAGACCAATATATAAAATACAATTTTATGTTGTTATGTTAATGTAAAAACATAAATTTGTCTTCTCTTCCATTAAATGGTAAATAAAACTGTCATTCATCTATATAGTAGAACACCACATCCCGAATAAATAAAATTAATATTAAATAATCACCTAAAATGGATGTTTATAATGATGTTATTAATTATTGTATAAATTTATCATGAAATATTTATCATTCTTATCTTATATTATATTATTTATATTTTACATATCCATTCAGTACAAAATGATAACGTTATTTGTGCTTAAATGTGGAATACCAGCTCCTTAAAGCTATATAATCCTTTTTTCATCATCTCATCAGCTGGATGATATAAGTATGTGTATTTCAATAAATAATATCTAATATATGATATAGTTACCATATTAGAATTATAAAATTATACCCATCTTATTTATAAAATTATCATTAATGAATGTAAATATTACTCATGCTTACGTATGACATGTCGTCTTCATGATTGTAGCGTAACACATATCCCATAACTATCATTCATTATTGTTTTTAAACGTAAAATTTTTGTATAATTATGTTTTCTATTTCATGATTTTTATTCTATAAAATATTTTATAATGACACCAATATCAACCCTACTATTAATTAGATAACTATTGCATCATTTTTAAGATAATCAAAATAATTGAAATACAAATCCAAAATTAGAAGGATTAATTTAATAGGAAAATTATGATGATATATTACATGTACATAAAATAATTATTTAAATGATTCATCTTTATCCATAAAATTTCATCTTCTTTTATAAAAATTTAATCACTTGAGGATATAAATATATGATATTTGTGAGAAAAATTCCAAGTAAGGGGGTGAATAAGGGACATTATTTAATATAACATTGGTGAGAATAATAAAAATAATAAATTGATAAAAATTGTAAAAAAATAAATATAATTGGAAAAACTGATTTAATTTCAAAGAATATGGAAATGCATAGAAGTAAAAAAAATTCACTGTACTCAAATACCACAAAACATTGTGAAAAAATATTGAATCATGTTTACAGAAAACATATGTGTGTAATCATAACATAATAATTATAAAAAAAATTAGTATCATGTTGAAACATAATACAAATTATATCATTAGACATAACATATTTCCTACCACATTAGGGGTAAGTATAATTCCAGACCCACCCTTCACATCAAAACATTTATATAACAAAGAAATCTACGTAGAACGTATAAAAATAATAGACATGAAATAATGAAATAAATGGAATAGGTTTCATAATGATTTCAAGAATCATACATTAATAAATAAAATTAGGGGTTTCCAAATGATAAAATAATAATAATTTAATGAATAAAAGCTATATTTTATTTTCGATACGAAAAAACACATATATATTTGATGATTTGTTTTGAATAATTTTTTTTGGAAAATCATTGAAATGGACATAAATATTATGGTTGAAATATGCATGCACTTGAATATATAAGGGAAGAATAGTGAAATTATGTTTATGGAACATTACCAGAATATTTACATTGGATATTTCCTGAATTATTTATAATCAAAAGAAATTGGGATTGAGAGTCCCCAAACCTTAATTCCAGCCTTATTTATTAACTTTTGTGACAGTTATATAATAAACATATATTAATTAAAAAACATATACATAATTGTATTATTTTCCATTTTACAATTATTTTTCAATGATATTAATTTCTTTATATTTCGTAATTTCCTTTGTTAAAGGGAATTCATTTAGATTTCTCATATTATATAAAATTTCCAATTCTTCATAATTACTGATATTTTATCTAAATTCATTGTACATGTGTAGAAATAGTAAGGGAAGTTTATATTAAATTAATATACCTATTTATATATTTTATGTGAATCAGTACAACCATTAATGATAATTTTTATACATATTAACACGAGAATTTTTCCGTTAATGGTTAGGAGGCCATTGATAGGACAACATAGAGATAAAAAATAGTTATGTTTGATATTTATACATATAGTAAATATAATACCTAATGTAGTTATAAATAATTAATATAATGTTAATTTTCTACTAAATAATCTTATATGTTTTTTTGTTAATGTGGTGCTGAAAAAAATAATGATAATAGGAATAAGAAATTAATTAATGAATAATTAAATTAAACATACTCAATCAGCAATATATATTATATTGTAAAACACCATAAACCACATGATTTTATGAGTAGTTTAACTCTATAAAATTCCTATATATTCAATGGGGATTTATTGGGATGGTATTTCTTGATAATATGCTTTTGAATGCAGGTAATATGTTGTTTTCCATGAGGATGGGTAATTTTTACATGATTAGAGGGTATTTTTAAAATTTAGAAAAATGATAATAGGGGAATAACACATAATTTTTTTTTAAAATGATAAATCATATATAAAGATAATATAATCATTTTAAGCCCTTAAAAATTATTTATAATTCACATTTATTGTTTTATTAAAATATAAATTTTCAGAAAGAAAAAATTGTATCATTATGAAATCAATTTTGACTTTAGGGTTTTGAATGTTAATGTTTTGTTTTTATATTTAAATTCTGGAATTTAAATATCCCAATTATGAAATAATATATAACATGGACAAATATCAAATAATATAAAGGATTATTCCATCATTACATCTTGAATTAGGTTATTTAAGATACACATGTAATGTGTAAACTAATATATTTATTATTCCCTAGAAAGTTGATTTATTTCAGATAATTACAAAATAATCACCCTTAAAAAATATGGACTTTTTATTCGATGAAATTAAATTCAATTTATAAAAGTAAATTTTATACATAGGTAAATTTATTCTTCAATATTAATATAATGATTTTTTCAAAATACATTCAAATAATGTCTATTAAAAATTTTATTATATCATATATTTTTTTCTAATCAAGTTATTAATTTTTTGATATTATAATATTTATATTTAATTAAATTAATCATTGTAAATATTATTTTTATCACAATTTATTATTTTCGGCTTAATTGTGTATTCCAAAATTTAGGTTACAATTTTCAACGATGAGGTTACTACTCCCAATGACATGGTTTCTTTTATAATGGTAACATAATCATCTATAAATAACCCATCATTTCATCATTCATTATTCAGTTAAATTTCTATCATAGTTTTATATTCCACTTATTAATATTTCATCTTTTATTCAAATATTTGTTTCCTTAATATTTTTTATGGGAGAGGTTATTGTATTAGATTGGGGTGATCAATATATTTCCATTTTAAATTTCTTATTGTAATATTTTTGAATTTTATTGGGTTTATTCATTTACGAATATAATTATTTCAAATAAATGTATAACAAATTCTTTTTTTATACATATTGTTTGTGTATAATATGATATGAAATTATTTCATGAAATGAATTTTATTTCAAAACTCGAGGACATTACAACAAGATTGACCATAGTCAACCTAACAAATTCAGTTTTTACGTATAAGAAAAATACAATGAAAACAACTAAAATGGACATAAATGATTGACTAAAATTGCAAGTTTTAGTGGGAAAAAATGATATAATTAATTTTAAAAGGATCATAATCAATTTAGTAATGAACATAACTCTATTATTTTTTATAAAAAATAACATACTTGATAAATCTGGCTTAGTGTAAGGTAAATATATCTTACAACCTTGTATTTAATGTTTTAAAGATTTATCTTTTTAATCGTTATCATCCATGTTCATGATTTTCTAAATTACTCATGGAAAATATGATTTATTCTTCAACAGATTATGAGGATCCTTTTTCACCATATTTTACATATTAATAATGTTAATAAATAAAATTTTATTATTAAGGGATTATTTAAGATACATTGTTTAATTAATCATATTTTAATGTTTCCAATTAATATTATTTACAACATGTACATATTTGAGAAATATTATTAATGTTATTATATAGATATAAATGATTTATAAAACACATATTAACAATCTTATGTATTAATTAAAATATATTAAAATTCCATATTTTTCATAATGTTTTGTACATTTTTACAAAAGATAAATTGAATGTTTTATTTGGAAGTATTCAGTGATAATAATTTCTAATTCTATTGAAAATTTCATTTGATTGGGAAACTATTATTTTATTCCATGTTTTACCTAACAAAAACCCATTTCATTCCGTTTTTTCATATTACTTAATTCATGATGGTGTTTTAAATGTATAATTGTATTTTAATTTTTTTAATATGGATTTAAAAGTAATTTTTAATGGTTTTATATTGGAAAATTAAATAATAAGTTGTTTTATACATCAGATAGTACTAGATAATCATATGAAACAAATGGAAAATCCATATTAATGTTATATTAAGTAATAAGACCCATAAATTCTTGTGAATAATGGTTGGGACTGATATTAGATTTATGAATGGTGATACACATTATATCTCTCAAATGAATTCTAAAAAAGTTGTCTATAATAAGAATCATAGTGTGTGACCCAAGAGGGTTTGCAATATTGATTTAACATTAGTCAAAATATTTTTTACATAGGTTTAAAAAAAATGAATATTATGAACTAAGTTCCATGAAAATTTATTTTATTTACATGTTATTTTCTAAAGTATATTTTTTCATAAAATAAGTTTGGTTAAAATTAATTTGGAATTGATTTGTGTCATTCACTCAAAACACATTTTGAAAATGGAAAAAATTTATTGGGATTTCATGGTTCCCAATTTGCTAAATAATTTGATGTTTTAATGACCCTTACAAATCTTTTTTTTTCTCATTCCATATTTTTTTAGAAGATATGTTTTTAAGGACATGTTGTAGATATGCTGAATGTAGAAAGGATTTTTCAGGAATATAATTTATTATTATTATTAAATGTCTTAAAATATAGTAAAATTTATTGTAATACGAATTATCCTCTTTGTAATTTATGTTTTTGATAAGTAAGATTTATGATAAATTTCTCTAAATCTATAAACCAAATATATTTTAAGTAATTAATGAATGTGAATTGTGGTATTAAGATTGTATAATATGTAATAATTATCGTTAGTTCCTTATAGTGTGTATCAGAGAAAATATTTATATAACAATAGAGGTTAGGATTATTCATATATGGACAGTTTAATATTTTATAATTTAAATTACTTAATAATATGTCTTTGAGTATGATAAAATCAGAACTATTAGTAAATGTTATTATTTTATAGATCTTATTGTTGATATATAATTATTTGGATATTGGAAAATGGATGCGACTATGGATAAAATTCAAAAAAACTGTTTACTATAAATGTAGATGATATGGTATTAAATCCATCGTCTTTGTGGTCATAATTATTGGGCCTAAGACTGCACAATTGATTATAAACTCCCAATGAATTTTCAAAGGACAATTCACCTATTTTATATAAATTAATTTTAAATATTCCAACTAACTTATTTAATGATGGAAATGGATAGCCTATGTTATGTATATGGGGTCGTAATTATAATGTAATTTTGTGATGTAATATTTCATATAAATTTTCTTTATATTCTCACACTGTTTTAAATAATAATGTTACTACTAATTTATTTAAAAATATTATTTAATAAGTGATAAAAATATTTTCCAATATGGATGGGTGGAAATTTCAAAAAATTCCTTATTAAGTACTAGGGTTTCAACTTACAATGATAATTGAAAATTATATCAAATATTGTCTAGAAATTGTTTCAATCATTCATCATGCCAGCAAATATGATATCATAAATCCCAATACACTTATACAATTTTATATCATAATGGGACACATGATTCATTGATATTTTGTTTTAAAAATCTAAATTCCCAATTTAATATTTTCATGAATTATCATTTTGGATTGTAGCATATTTAAATAATGGATTCCCTGGAAAAAACGATGTTAGTCTTGTTTTTTACTACAATATATTGATATCTTAAAGAAGTATGTAACATTAATTTATTTTACGATTATTTTTAAATGATAGGACACAAACATTATTTAACAAATTTATGTCAGAATATATCCTTCGGTATTTTGGAAGACAAATTATGGAAAATGTATCAAACATTTATGTTAAAAAACTAGGCTTGATTATAACTTTTGATCACTAGAAACATATTTTTCAACCAAGATGTATAAATTATGCTTAGATAACACATGAGGAAGAACATTAAGTGTTTATGATATATTATAATAATATATTTAATAGAAATTATGTAAATTGTGACCTAAAACATTAAAATTGGAGTTAGAATAAATGTTGAAATATATTTGAAAAGTAAGAATTATTTTAAAAAATTCTCTTAAATTTTACTTTTGGACCATAATTTAATCAATTTATATTTCAGATTATATTAGGTTTATATTATTGAAAAATATGAGAATAATGGTGATTTTTTTTAAAATTTTTATTTAATTGTTGATACGATCATTTTTAGGAATATTCAAAATGTATGAAGTATTATAAAATAATTGATGATTATTTTTTATGCAGTTTTTTATTATTACAATTTGGAAGCTTATGTTGGATGTAATAAATACCATTTAATATTATTTAATTGTAATTGAGATATGGATAAAAAACCAATTTGTTTAAAATGTTCTCTTTTTAATGAAATGATATGTAGCTAGTATTATTTGATTATATGGGAAAGGATATGTCGGGATTAATTAGAAAGTATTAAAAAGTAATTTTAATTATTAGTGATATTTATTCTGATGTAAATATTTATTTTTGTTTTTTTATATTTATTTAATTATTATAGTTTTAGGAAATGATCTACTCGAATGTTGTGTGACAACACAACACATCCAGAAATGTTGAAGGGATTAGACCAATAAAATATTGTGATTAGGGGGAAATTCATTCCATGAGCATTTGTGATGTCTTGGTATTAATGAATTTTTTTTCATTTAATTGGATTGATATACACCTATGATGATTTTTAGATATATGTTACATCATAATTATAACCATGGGATTGATAAATTACTTCTAGTTTAGATTTTAAATAATTTTTCATAATAAGAACAATTGTTTTTGGAAACCTTGTCTGATTATGGTAAGATGTATAATAAGACATTAAATTTTGTGAATAAATATTAATTAAAATTCTAAATTCATATGATATTAATATTTCATTATGCTGATTCATTTCTTAATGTAATTTATAAAATTATTATTTGGATTATTTGAATAAGGTTTTTAAGTTTTTAGTTTTAGAGTTTAAGAGTTATTGATGTTATTTCGATGGGACAGCTAAATTTTTCACTGAAGAAAATATTACCAAACAAATCTACTATTTGGGTTTCAATTATATTTACGAAAACATAACTGAATTTTAAGGATATTTATTAATGGAATGATTTAGATTGACCTTTTGGTTTACTATATATTATTTGAGATTAATTATATAAATTATTATTCGATTTGGGAAATTTATTATATTATTATATGTTTTTTGATTATTTTTAATAAGAAAATACCATACGACTGTATTATCAACCTTTAATGGATTAAGTAAACTATTAGATATTTATATTAGTTTATTAGTGTTGAATTATTCATCCTTAATACTCATTATTTTGATAAAATAATGAGATCTTTGTTTTATTATATTAAAAGATGAAATAATATTTATAAAGTATCTATACAAATAAATATATATATTATTCTTTTTGATGGTAATGAAATTCATTTATTGTCTTTAAATGACCAGGAACCAAATGATTTTATATTACAATCAATTCTTATTAAAATGATGATCAATTAAGTACTACATTGTATTATGTTTTTTAGCTGACGACTATATCATGATCAACCATATTCTTCTGATAAATGATATATTCGATTATCAATACATAATTTAGAATTTCACCCTTATAAATGTATATATTTTCACTACCCAGAACATTTTTCCAAATTCAAAACCTATTTTTGTTTAATTTTGAATTTCCTTCATAATTCCCCAATCTCCTTTTTAATGAGGTGGCTTCAATAGCACATTTTAAGATGTGGTATTTCAAATAAATTTATTTTCAAATATAAAACCATTGATTATGGATATCGTGTTAAAATTTTGATGATTCAATTGATCATTGCCATGAAGAATAAAAAACCATGTTATTTTAAATGTATAATTTTATGTTCAAGGAAATATATTCCATGAAAAACAAATCTTGAACATCCATCAAATTATAATACCATTCTAATCTGTACATGAAATTTGTAGGTAAGAATATTAATGAAAATTTTATGAAATATAAAAAATTATACATATTAATATATATATATATAGTATAATTATTCCTAACAAAGAACAAAACCTTTATTTATGATTATTTCTTCTGTTAGAACATATAATTTTTAAAAATGATTTTAATTGTTTGTGTGGGAAAATATTATAATATGATTATAAAAATTTTATTAAAATTATTTTATAAAAATAACTAAATATTTTAAATTATAATATAAATATATATTTATTCACATTGGGTAAATTTATGTATTTTTTAAAAAACATTATATTTCTATGAATGGTAGAAAATATTGTTTTTTTTCTGAACCTGATATTTATTTACAAAAAATAAATAATTAAAAATACCCAAAATTATTTAGATTTTATTTAAATTTAAATAAAATTTCATTATTTAAATTAATTATAATTATTTTATTTTAAGTCATATTTATAGTAGAATTTAATATAAGCTTATTTTAGTGCTTAAAAAATAATTTTTTTTTTCTGAAAACTATTTGAAGGTTTCTAATGTTCCTCTATTTTAATTAATTTAAAATCCCCTATGGAGAAAAATTTTAAAATGAATTTATATATTATATATATAACATTTATTTTAAAATAATATAATAATTATTAATATTTATAGAGTAAATAAAAAATAATCTTATACTTGATTAAAAAATTTCATAAGAAACCGCTTTTCATCGTGATTAATAGATTAATTTTAATTTATTTTATACTAATATACTAAATTTAATTGTTTAAAATGGATTCCATTTTTGTAATCATCATAATATTATTATTTATTATTCTCAAAAAAATTGTTTTCATTATGAATAGTGAAGATATAAAACAATACGACAATTATCGTGAAAACTGGTTTATTGGGGGATTATCTAGAATTATAAAGGATAAGATAAACTAAAAACATGTATAATTTATAATATAGGGAAATATTTGGAACTTATGAAATTATATGGTTTATAATGAACCAATTAGGATCCGTTTGGAATGAGTAAAATATGGGTATAACTACTTATTTGGAAAATTTGTATGTGTGACCTCTCCCGTACTTATAAAAGGCAATCCCATCTCATTTCTTCCTCACGCCATCAAATATTTTTTGTTAAAAAAAACCAAAATGAAATCACTAATTAAATTATCACATCCATGTGTTAGTTTTCCATAGGGAAGCTATTCTAGGAAGGTTTTAGATATAATATAAAAATAGTAGTTGGAATAAGAGGTATTGTGCATCACAATGTATTTTTTTTATGTTTCTTCTACTACATCTTTAAAATATTCTTAAAAAAATTATAATATAGAAAAAAATTATGTACCACATATTAATATTCTATTATGATATTTTCCTAACATAGATCTATATACTCTTCCCTAAAATAGGAAATAAGATCATAATTCTTGTATATAGAGGACTACATCTTCAAGAACATATGTAATTCATTTTCCTTCATCACAACTTCGAACTATTTATAATGATGGAATTGATGTTTATTTATAATAATCATGAAATATTTTTCATTTTGTATTTATGATATATCATTTACATTGAAAAATGGAATTCACAGGAAAATTAATGCGGCATTTGTGCATATGTGTAGAATACCACCTCCACAAAGTGGTGTGATTATTTTTTTCATCACTTAATTAGATGGGATATATATATAGGTGGAAATTGTGAATTAATATGATATATTTGATATACTTATCATTATGTATAGTTATATTATACACACCATCATTCCAATAAGATCATCTAAAATGACAATGTTATTCATTCTTAGGTGTGACCTACCATCTCCATGATTGTAAGATATATCGTTTTACTAAAGTAATACTTCATGATTAATTTTAAAAGTATAAATTATTTAACAGTAACATAATTATGTCATTAATGTTTTTATAAATATGGTAGAATAATGGGCTCTTTTACCATAAACAACCCACTAATTTCATTTTCCTCTTATAAGTTGAATTCCATCAATTCCTCTAATGTGAACATAAACGCTTAGCTAATTGTGAAAATCATGAAAATAGATAAAATTAATTGAATAACAATAAATAAATGATCCAAAGAATGTATATAACTAACATATGTTTATTATTATGAAATATAATGAATATACATGACGAGTTAGACTAAATTAAAGGTTTACTTTAACATAAATCCACGTTTTATCTATTTTAATGATTTATCTTCTAAATATTCCTCTTCAATGACAATTTCTATATATATATATAAATAAAATTATTATATTTTCATAAATGGATGATAAAATTCAATTTTATCATATTTTTCTCCTTCAATATGGACGTATATGCAATAATATTTTTTTATATTTATATATGCGTCATTATTAAAAATAATATAATTTTCGTGCATCAATTTCAACAATTCTCAACCACTTCCCAATTTTTTAAATTATTTTCTTGATTTTATATTAGGGATGTAACATATTTGTAAGTGGAATTTTATCCCACATTTCAATTTCATTCAATGAAATTTGAAATTATTAAATTTATATAATTTTATACCTTATTTAAAAAATAAAATAATAATTTTCAGTTACAACATATACAATAACAATGACATCTCCTACTACCATAACCATTATTTAACCTGTTTTCATTATTTAAATTATAAAAATTTTTCTTATAATGGAAAATATTTTCAAAATTTTATTGTTATAATAGTATTAAAATTTTATTTTTAAAATAAAAATTGTATTTTGATATTTAATATTGTTTTAAAAAATGGTTCAGAAGAGGGTTTTGATATTATAATACTAAAAATTAAGATTATAGGTTCTTTTATTCATGATATTGTACTGGACCATTATATATGTCATATGGGTGATATTTATAAATATTATATGATTTCTTATTCCAAATTATAGATTATTTGACATTGGTTTTCTAGATAGAGATTTCAAAAAGGATAGGCCCATTACATCTCTCTAAATAAATATGTAATGTTCCATAACATAACAAGATAAAGGGATAACGTTACCAAGTTTGTTTATCCTAAGAATTTATCATAGCCTTAGTAACATCCGATATTGATTAAAATAGGTTTTTTTATATGATTCAATATGTTTTAAAAAAAATTATTTTCATTATAATGTTTTTAATCTTTTTCACAAAATTTTTTCTTTTATTTGCATACGAGAATAATTTTTCTCGTTCAATCATAAAAATTGAAATAAAGGTAATAACTTCTTGGGTATTCATTTTTTTCATTAAAATGGTTGATTTATTCAATTTATGTACCTAACTTGGATTTTTTTCAGGTCCCATGTTTTTAAAAAAACTATAGGGTCTATGGTTGGGTATAGTAATAAATGAAGTCAAGCCATCTTTCCAGAATGTTTCCTTAAAAATAATAACTGATTTATTTTAAAAGATTAAATTTTGGGGATGTTTTACATTAATTTGTAGTTTCCAATTGGTAATATTTTTATATATATTAGTCTCAAACAAATTTTCAAAATCACTAAACCTAAAGGATACTTTGAAATGAATTAATTTGAATTATTTTATATAAATACATGATTTTTAGGTGTTTGAGGATGCTTCCTTAGAGAAATTGTTTGATTAAAATTGAAATAAAATAAATTATTTAGAAATATTTAAACATAAATATCTTGAATAAATTATTGTGATAATTTTTGTTATAAATATTACATTTTGTGGATGTGTAAAAGTTTTATATTGTAATTCTATATTTTTCATTTTGTTTCTAAAGTAATATTAAGTGAATAGTTTAAAAATTGACATTAATGATATTTAAAATTATATATTTATTTATAAAATAATGACCTAAAATAAGATAATATCATCATCCATGTAATATTTTTTGTTCAAATATCTCACCTACAGTACAATTATGGATAAATTTTATTTTTAAAGTGATTATATTTCCAACTAAAATGTAAAATCCTCTTTACAGCAGTTATTGTTAAAACTGGATTCTAATATTCCATGTAATTGTGTTTAAATTACTATTATTGACATGAGGGATTATTATTTGAAAAAAGTTATTTCATATATAGAATAATTGGGTAAAAAATTTGATACGGTTTATATTATTTTTTAGGATTTAGGTATAAATTACAATAGTTAAAAAAGTAGTTACAAATGTGAAATGCAAAATGGGAAAAGTGAGTAACCATAAATATAATGGGGATAAACTTTATAAAAAATTCTTTTTAATGGAGGATTTTTATCTAAACCTTATAACTCTTCCACGACATTATTTATCAATTTTTTGATTCATGGAATGATTGTGACTTTACTTTATAGAATAGATTATGTAATTTACAAAAAAAAAACAACCTCTTCTCACTTATAAAAGGGAATATTCTATACACATATCATCAAACTTAAAAATCTAATTTGAATAAGAAAATTCAAACCCATATCCTCTATGTTACTCCATTATAAAGTTTTATTTGCTTTGGTTTGACATGAGAACCCTCTTAGGACAAATTTTTGTCCAACCTGACAATGTTTTTTCAATGATAATGTATAGTTTTTTTAAATAATATTGGTTTATTTCATCTCCCATGTCATTAAATTATTATTCATCCATGATAATATAATAACATAAATATCTCCAATATAGTGATATATATTTTTATTATGTAATCAACAACATTTAACCCCTCTTCCATAAAATTGTAATCTAAACCATCAGTTGTTTATGGTAGACTTCTGCCTCAAAAATAAATATAATTCAGTTTATTTCATCAACAATACTGGATTTTTATAATGATTTATTTAATTTAAATATATATGTATATTAAATATTAAATACATTTAAATCTTAAAATTTAATATTTTAAATATTTTATTACCATTCCATCCACTAAAAAATTATAATGTCGTTCACACATATATGTGGACTACCACCTCCAAGATGCGATGTGATTAATTATTCATCACCAAATCACATTGATATTATATATAATTATAAATTATGTAATAATGTAATATTTATGATATATTAAACATTCTAGGGAAAATTATTCTCAGATTTTTTGGACTATTTTTATGTTATGTAGATAATTAATTATATATAGTGTATCTTATAGCCCTTAAAAAAAATTATTATTCATCCTCTAAACATAATTTTATATTATGTAACAATTCATTTTTGTTAACCCAAGGTTATTTGACTTGAACATCAACAAAATAGTAATGTCTTTATATGACACTCCATATTCTATTTTAGACTATATAAGTTCATGATTCAATTTATGGAAAATAATATACAATTGTTTTAATGTAACCAATATAATTTATTCACCTATATTCATTAATGTTATTTAAACATTTCTCTTTTATTTCCTCCCATATTCAATATTGAAAGATCTATAATTTTTTTTCTAAAGAGCACATATATTTTATCTTCTTTAAGATCTAGAATATTTATCATTCATTTCCATATATTCCACAAAATATAATAATTAATAATTTTACTATTCAGAAATTGTTAATTTTTTTAATAATTAATATGGTTTTACTTTTTATGAAGTGGATTCAATTGAATAAATCTGACATTTTCTAAAAAGATTCCATTTAATGTTGTTTACAAAACATTTAGAAGAGTTATTTTTATATCAAAATTAAAATTGATATAATTTCCCCTCATCATGACTGATTAATAGAATTATGGTTCCATTTTGAGATTTAATTTTTTAATTTGGGTAAAATGTTTTTGATAAATTTTGTGATTATTTTTTTTATTGTTGTTAATTCAAAGATAAAATATTATTTTAAAATAGAAATATACAATGAGACATTTTACGAAAATTTACTTGAGTAATGAAATCATATTATATTAAATAATTACTATAATTTATTTATATATTTCCAATAAATATACTTTTCTTATATTTCACTCATTTTGGGGTAACATATTCATTATGAAAATATATCAAATTTATTCTTTATGAAATATATTTTGGTTACGAAATGAGGCAAGTAAGGAAACCCATTTCTTTCTATTGGAAATTATTTTATTTGTAACATATGATTGATTTATACTGTTTGGAACACATAATCATGTGTAAGTTATGATAAGTGAACATAGATAGTTCCCCAATGCATTGATTAATTATTTTGTTTATGTTTATGTAAGTATATTATAATGGAGTAATACTAATACATTATGGTCTATTGTCCACCATGAAATATTTTCTAGGAAACTATCATTCCATGTTTTCTATGTCATGTAATATGATTCTACCACAATTATTAATGGAAATGAACTTATGATAACACATTACTTATGTCGTTCTTACATATTATTTCTAATTTGATTTCACATTAATGTTATCATGTTATTCTTTTTAATCACAATATATTTCAAAATATAATATTTATTCTTCTATATTGTTTCTTAACTCACTGCTTTATTTTTTATTCAGATGGTTATGTAATGCAATTTTTTGAGTTCAAATTTATTTTGAAGATCATTAAAGAGTGTTAAATTTAGGTTTCATGATTCATATTACATTTCATGTAATACCAAACATTTTATGCAATTAAACTGAGGTCCATGATCTTTTAATTTTAGTTATTGGATATTAATGGTTAAAAATCATGTAATAATATGGGTAAAAGGCTTGTATCACAATACATGATAGTTAAATTATGTTCAATAAATAAATAATTAATATATATATATTATTTATTATAATATAATTATCTTATTTTATTATCATTTCAAGGAGATAAATAACTAATTTTTACTATTCTTGGGGAAATTGATTCATTATTGCAATGTATTATCATTTGTTTATAATTATTGACGTTCATTTCAAATGTAAGTAAAACTATAATTACGAAATAAAATTTTATTCACGTTCTTATAAAAATTTATGTGGTCCAAAAAACATATATCGGTTCTAAAATCGAGAAGATTATTTTGTTAAAATTGTTTCCATTATATAACTATTTCAATGAGATGATTTATACAATGATCATGAAAAGGTTTCCGTTTATAAAAAATTATGTTAGAATATTTATTATATAATTTTGATATATTTATAATATAAATTTACAGATAATTTTATATTATTATAATTTAATATAGACCTCCTCATAATTAATTAGTGGAAAATTAATACTCATTGTTGAATATGGTGGTAATTCGACATAATGTTGACATCAATATTTTTTTCTGTTAGTAGGGATAATGATAAAATGTTGGATAATATTTATTATAATATGAATATAAAAATATAATATATATTATATTACAATAGTTATGATGAAATTTTTTATGTTGCAGTTGAGGAGATGGTTAAAGAAGTAAAGAATTTATAAGTTGTAATCTAATAATATTTTCCCTTGAATGTCAACACATTAAAATACTCCCCAATGAGATTTTAATTGGACATCCACTCATAAAAATTACATTAAGAAATACAGGAGAGGTTTGAGAAGACATATTAAGATGAAATTTTCAACAACCATGGTTTTGAAGAATTAATGGGAATTTGTGCAGAGGGGTGTAATTAATAATATGATGGGTGGGATTTTTTTAATAGTACATTCATTGATTTATTATTTTATCTCATGTATAGAAATATTATTCACTATTATTAATATTATAATGTCTGAGATCTAGATTCCACTAAACAGGTTCCCTTTACCTGGTTGGCCACATGGCCTCAAGTGCATTTCCCCAAATGTCAGAGGCTGCCGACTAGCAGTGAGGGCCTAGGGTGCTATATTGGGGAAAATTTTCTCTTATTGGAAGAGTGTAACATAATGAAACAAATAATCATAAAATATTAGATGCAGTAAATAGTATACAACTGAAATAAATACATGAAGGATGGTAAGATAAATAATCAATAATTATTTAGTTGAAAAGATGATGCAACATGTCTCATGTTCTAGGAAAGAATCCAAACAAGTAAACTATAGTAATAAATAATTTATGTCTCAAAATCAGAATAGAAACAAAATAGACTAGGAAGAATCATAAGACTCAGCCCTGTCCCATGCTTTTTGGCTCCTAAATAGCATCTCAAGCACCAGTGGAAGGGTACATTCCCTTATTGACAATTGCAACAATGTAGTCTGTTTGGGTCCAAAAGCATGAATTGGATTGGGTGTGAGAAATGAATCCTAGTAGGAAACCACCAATGAAAAGTCTCTATCTATCATTGAACATGTGGAATAAGTACTTTATAAAAATTAAAATCATTAAATAGGGAATTATTCAAAGATAAACTATTCTACAAAGTATTTTTTTGATTTTCATTCAGTATGTTCAATTAAACTATCTAGTTATGTTGAATTATATAAGTCTCAATATCATGACAAATCCTATTAATCCCAGTTATAATGAATACACAACATATACCTCAGAAGTCAATCTAAACTAATAAAAGTGAAAATGGAGTCTAAGCTCGTGCTTTTTCTGTGAAGAAGTGTCATATTTCATTCTATTTTATTAATATATTCAACATCGTCCAAGAAAAAATAGAAAAATACCTACCCGTAGGCATAAAAAAATTATCACCCTCATGTGTAACATATCCCCACCCAAAAGAATAACAAATACTTTCCCACATGCTTAAAATATTCTATCCCACATGAACAACCAATAAATCAGTGTCATGTTCGGTATATCATCATTTCATCATTCAAAACATTTCATGAAATTTATAATATTATATATTTGACATATAAAAACTCACGTGGGTGTTATTTATATCATGAACCTGGTTAATTAAACTATCACTGTGTCTAAAAGTAATGGGCATATCATGAGGCAAAGGGGAAATCTCTAATCCCAAGACCTTTAAGAAAATCAATCAAAATTAACCACAGTTTTACTTCCATTATTAATATAATTTATACCGAACAACCCAATAAGGAAAATCAAGTCATGCCTCATAGGCAACCACGACCTAATGTCAATAAACAGTCATTAGAGGGAACACACTCAGGGGGTGTCACTCAATCAAACCAACAATCTCAAACATGCTTAAATTAAATAAAATCAAGGCTGAATCATCATTAGGAAATAATAAGGGTAGATTTCTATTCATGGTTCTATACTAAAATAGGATAATAGAAATATGGCACATGTGAACAACACAGCACTGAGAAAAATTCTTATAACCACCAAACTCATCAAATTATGACTCTCCTTGTCCGGTTTCATGGTTTGATTCGACCTCTTACAAGGTAGATCTAAAAATGAAAAAATTCCCAACCACGAATAACTATTTGAACAGAATAATTCATAATAAAAGTCTCAAGAGGAATCGAGTGCTCATAGATCGGGTTCAAATTCAACTGAACACAAAGGAATCAGCAGTCATATGATGAATCATGATGGAAAACGACTCTCAACTATACTATTCGTGACCCTAGATGAGTCTTCTATCCATCTAATGAAAAACAAAACTGATGACTGATTTAATAATTAATAATGATATAAACAATTTGTACTTGAGATTTCAAGGTGTGCTTGTGTAGTTTTTTGGACCGATAATTACATGGTCATGTACAGGGATTACATGGAATGTAGCCTTTCCATACATGGTGGGTACCTATAAGTACATAACATATAGTTCTTAGTCATGTCATGTAACTATCCTATATCCAGGCCCTCAACCACATTTCACTCAATTTATTAAATTTCATTTAAGAAAGAAGGATTCTTACCTTAAAAGAAGAATCTGGTACTTACAAAACACCCCAAATAAATCTATTTTTCCCCGAATATCATTTCTAATGGTGTTAAAAAATATATAATAACAACTCTGGCCACTATGATCAAACATCATCCTCCATCTCCCAAGTCTTTCCATACACTTATTCATTATTCTATAGAATCTATACCAAAGGAACATACCATCCATTGAGAACCAACATGATACGATCCACATTATGAATGTGATGCTCCTCAAAGGACACATCATTCTACAAATCCACTTCCTTGAGATGAATGTTGTAAGTCGGAACTGAAAAATAACGTCACAATAGAGAACCAATGAAGTCATCATTCTTAGCCTTGTACCCTTGAGATAACTTCAGTAGGTTTGAAACCGGCTCAACCCTCTCCATAATCACAAAAGGACCGACATGGCCTGACAAAGACTTTTCCTATATCTAGATTCTCTTATGTCATACCCTCGGTTCAATACACAAGAAAACTCAATCCACATTCTCAAACTACAGAGGTTTTATTCACCAATAAGAATATGTTTTCTGATGAGACATTGTCGTAGCATTCCACTTCTGAATCCACTAAACATTCTATGAAGTATAATGCACAATATGTAGTCCTAGTAAAGCTGAATCTCCCACCTCCAGCTAGCACATGGGTGATCAACATAGCCTATCCTACAAATTCTCATAAGGTTCCATATCCATATTCCTATATATAATGATATTTGACGAAAATTCGACATAGGAAATAAGATTATCCCTGGATCCCCCAATGAACATGAAACATTCCCTCAACATGTGCTTTGGTACTTGTATCGTAAACTCTGACAAGCCATCAGTCTGAGGGTGGTATCCTGTGCTCAGATTCACCCATGTACCCATCACATTATAGAAACTCTACCAGAAATAAGATAAAATTTTGGCATCAATTTCTGAAATGATATAAATAGGTAACACTTGATGTCGTACAACCTCATGAATTTAACGATTAGTAATATCATCAACATAGAAGGTTTCCTAGATCGATAATAAGTAAGATACCTTCGTATGTATTTAAACCACCACCCACATTACACCATTATCTTAGGGAGATCAATGTAGAACCGTCACAAAATACATCATGACCTTATCCTATTTTCACCCTAAAATAGTTAACAATGTTAAAATTCTATTTAGCTACTATTTTTCCTCCTTCACCAACTAACAGAAGTAGCACCTCATAACAAAACCTTACTCCCCTCTCTTCATACCCCTCCATGAGAATTGATGACAGAACTCATGATAAATCATGGTAACTAAATGATGCACTTCTCAAGTTGAATCATGAAGCTCCCGCATTAACACATCATGAATGTCCACTAGAACTGAGGCATGCCAATGGTTCCATAATATCTCATCATAATACACTATCTAACTAGGAGGTGGATCTTTACATGCTATACATTCCCACAAGGCAAGGCCCTCAAAATGAGATAGTTGTCTCATCCTCACTCTGTCCAGTGGAATAGAATTCACAAACAATAAAAAAATGTAGTTCTCCTATTTTTTGTGAACCTCCAAATGAATCTCATAGAACAACGCCATTAGCTACCCCTTTCTACTAGCCTCGGAAACTGCCTACATTTGAGTTATCCTGCTCAGTGCATTAGCCAATGCATTTATTTTTCCCAGTGTGTAGGAAATCTCAAAGTCAAAATATTTATGGTACTACACCTACCTTCACATCCTTAGATTTTAGAACCCGCTGAGTAAATATGTACTTGAGGATTATTTGGTCTGTGTACAACAAAAAACACTCCCCCTTTAATAAATGTCTCCAAAAACATAAGGCATGGAAAATCACATGTAACTTGAGATCATGTGTTAGATATTTCCAATTATGTGGCCTCAACTACTGAGACCCATACATAATAACCCGAATCCCTGCATAAACAAAACACCTTGTATGATACCTAATGTGTCGTATTACATAGTAAAACTCATACCATGGTCTAGAAAATTAGTATCAGTGCTAAAGTCAACCCTTATTTTAGATCGTAAATGGTCAGCTCCCAAGAATTTGACCATACATACTTCACATACTTATTTTTCAAGCATGTCAATGGAACATCTAAGCATGATATGTATTGAATGAAATTCTTGTAGTAACTAGCCATCCCTATAAAACTCAGTAACACGAGGACGATCTTGGTTAGCTCCCTAGAAACTTCTAGTCTGGCCTTCTATGTGTCCACAAATACTCATGTATTTGGGATGATGTTTCCTAGGAAGTGAATATGATCCATCGATAAGTGTAACATTGAGATCATAGCAGATAACTGATGTTCTCTCATTGAATTCAAAGTGCTCTAATGATGGTTGGAATGATCATATCGATTGTGTAAATATAACCAGATATAATCCATGAAAAGCACCAAAAAAGAATACAAGTAAGGATGGAACAATCAGTTCATCATTTCCATGAATACCTATAAGATGTTCATGAGATCGAAGAGCATAAAAACATTCTCATATAGAAGATACGTATTATGAAACATGGTACGACGTATGCATGATGATTGAACACATACCTGGTGACACACTAACATTAAGTTGATTTTTTCAGAACACTCGGGATCCTTGAAGCTGATGAAACATATCAACAATACGTGGTAAGGGAATATAGGATTTTTAACTATTTGATACTTTATTTTCGGATAGTCTGTGCATAGCCTAACTGTACCTTCTATTATCTTTATAAAGGGACTAGAGAACCCCAAGGATAAGTATTGGGTCAAATGTGAACCTTAGCCTTAAATTACTCTAGCTTCCTCCTAAACTTTTGTAAGTCCATTGTATCCCTCCAATAAATGGAATGGATATTAGTGTAGCTCCATTTACATGATCAATAGATAACTACACCACTCTTACCATAGGTAAGTCTGGAAAGTCATTGGGGAAATCATCCCTAAAACGATCATCCACTGGAGAGAAATTTGTATAACGTGTTCCCTAGTCACAAAGAAAAAAACTGGAAATTTGGGTTGTCATCCCACTCAACCCCCATTTCTTGGGTCTAGATCAACATTATCGGACCTCCCATGATCCCTTGTATAGAAACGGTCTACCTCATGTTGATGTAAAAATCACCTTCTAATGAAGGAATTCAAGAAAGGCTTGAAAGGAGACTAATTGGTCTATTCTGTGTATAACATCAAATCCTATCTTTTCTATTACATTGAGATCCCAAAATATGTGACACACCCTAACATAAATGTGGAAATCCTTACACAAATTCACACCTTCCATCTTTATCCCTAATGGGGTGTCTAGTGTCATAATATCATCAGAATTGAAGTCATAGTACCCAATGATCTCTATAATGGGAATTCATCTAAAACTATTTGAATACACTATATCAAATAGTGAAGAAGTTGAAACATAGGATACTAAAATATTACCTATGATAGTAGAAAATATGGGATTTTACTCATGCTTGGTCTTTTTCACTGCATAAATTTGACCCGTATTGTGGTCCTAAGAAATTGCCTTCTTGCCTTGAGCTAATAGACTATATTGTCTCTGAAAACATGATGCATAGATACTGTTTCCATAACCACCACATCAGCTAAAGTGGAAAAAAGTATTCCAATTCCCTAAATCATGAGAATACACTAAAATTTCTCCTAATCATGGAGTCGGTGCAGAATATCTGTCACAAGATGCCGGTGGAAACGCCCTATAGAGGCATTGTAGAAGGCATATCCTGCCACAATCTCTGCAGTCGACATATTCCACCGAGCATTGCAGTTTTATATTTTCAGCTCCACCACATGGATAACACCTGACCTGGATACCAGATAAAAGATTCTAACTAATCATCCCAATGTGCGAAATATATATATGAAGAATCTTGTTCCTGGTCAAGACAGTACCAAATCTCCCTGCTGAACCACCCTGATTTTCACCCCTAGCTTTACAAATACTACACTTAGTAATCAGATCCTAATTCACGATGGACTATACAAAAATAAAACAAGAAATGTTCACCTATAATCGGATTTCATACCTAATACCATCCTCGAATATCCTTTCCCTTGATGTCTCATCACCCATTAGAATATGTGTGAGTCACTGAACCTCGGTGAAATGAGAACAGTATTAAATAAATAACCTAGATCCCTACATCAGATGCAAAAACTCATGGACTCTTTTGTCCCTCACCATATCCAGAAAATAGTGTTCATAGAGGACCTTCTGAAATTCTCTCCATGTGATATCCCAATGACACTCTTTCTGGGTGATAACATGCCACCACCTCTTGGAAGAATCACACAACATATAGGTTATGTGATTAAACATCCTCTCAAGAGGTGTATTCTGTTGCTTGATGATCATAAGCATGGTCTCTTGCCAGAAAACTACCACTTATGGTTCACAATCTCTTAAAAACATAGTCAAATGCTGTTGTTGGAATACTAATGCCAGTTCTCTCATAGACATGGTAGACTAATGTACTCCCTGTTATGTTTGTATAAACCTAAATAAGAATTTACCGAACTATTCATATACACCTATTTTTGATATAAATTTTGGTTCCATGGCTGACACATCTGGAGGATCCACTTCTAGCTCATGGCCTACCACACCCAGAACATGCTCATTACTACCCTCTTAGCCTACAACTAGAGGTTTTTTTTGGTGTAATTACTCTGTAAAGTCCAGTACATACACATATAAATAGGAATTATTCATGATGGTATTTCATAGAAGGATCATGAACTAAATAGCTTAAATTTTCATAAAATATTAGTACACTGTGTGTTGGAACCATAAAAGACGCGTACTCTTAATCCATTTATGGGCATTAACTCTTTCCAGCCAAAGCATGCTATCACCATAGGTATATGGTGTGTAGGGACTGTGCCCGACATGTCCCCATATTTTCATACATGGGCATGTAACTCCTCCAATCCTATACATTTGAGCATTCTAGAAACACAATGTGTGGGGCTGAAACATAGAATGTACTCATGTCTTCCCCCTAGACATGTACTTCTACATGGTCAGAGCTATACGAGTATTACTGTTTAAATATACATGGGTTGTACATAATGTACATGGTGTGTTCTAATCAAAATTATACGACCATCATTTTCTCTCACTCGGTCGATGAAATGGTAATATATCACATAGAGTGTACTTAGAGTACCCAGCATATACATGGAAAAGTTCTTTTCTTCCTGATTATAAGAACACATGGCATGTTTTCATAGGACCACACAATGTGTTTTCTGGGTTTCCAAACAATAATCCTCAAAAACATCCCAAGAACACCCGTTTTTTCAAAATAAAGAAAAGGTGTGCATAATTTTGATTTGTGGGGACCATAATTCCCATTAATCAATGCATGGAATCCTCATATAACATATAAATACACAAATTATATTCCATGGCCGAAACATGATCCACTAAATTCCAATCCAAGAGCAACCACACTCAACTGGGATCAAACATTGAAATCCATACAATTAGACTATAATATTTACCAATAAACCAATCACAATAGAAGGCATGTATATCATGGTATCGAACACACTAACATGCATTTCTATCAAGAAATCTATCACTACAATATGCAATCAATAATGCAAATTAAATTTCATTAAAAATGAATGGAATGTGATTTCTAACAAGTGAATATATAATTAATGAGATGGAATACCCTTATCTCATCGGGTTTCAATAGAGTAGAAACATAATGATGTCAATAATAAGAGAAGAAAACAAGTTTGTCACCCAACAGTGAAATAAAACCAATTATAATAGCTCAAGATCCAAAAAATCACAATTCCATTTGAGGTAATTTGGATTTTCCAAATACACAAGGTAGCTAATCCCAAGAATAGATTATTAAAAATATACTTTCCCACCAATTACATTTATAATGTTGCTAAATAGTAATAGAAAAAAACTCATCTGATACAACATTGTAACGTCCCAAATATAGTTGACATTGTACTGGTTCCCCATACCAGGTTGTCCACATGTCCTAAAGCACATTTCTCCAAATGCCAGAGGTTTCCAACTATAAGTGAGGTTCTAGGGTGTGATTGGGGAAACTATACCATCATTTAAAGAGTTTAATATGGTAGAATAAAATATATTACAAAATTTGAAGGAATAAATAACATACATATGAAATAAACAACATATAATAGATAATATAACAAACCAACCATCATTTAGTACAAAAAGTGATGCAACATGTCTCATGTTCTAGGAAATAATAAAAAAACATTACACGTGATAAATAAATAAATTTTTTCTCAAAAGCACAAAAGAAACAATAGAGACATGGAATCATCGCAAGCCTCATCAAGGGACTATACTATTCAGCTCTGAAATAGCATCTCAATTTTCTGTGGAATGCCAGTTTACCTAATCGGCACCTATAAAAATATAGTAAGTTTTGGTAAAAAAGCATGACCCAAACATGGTGTGAGAAATAAATACTAGTAGTAAACCACCAACATTATATGCCTACTTATCAGTGAAAAATTCAAACAAGTAGTGTACCAATGGAGAAGCAATAAACTAGAAAGCACTCAAAAGTAAACATTCTAACAATTCTTGTTTTTGATGTTAATTATTTATTTTCAATTGAACGATCTAGGTATATTGACTTATATATTTCTTGAGATCCTACCTAAGCCCTTCAACCCCCCATATAACAAATACTCAATAAATACCTCGATAGGAAATCTATACAGATAAATTGAAACTAAATCCTAGCCTATGATTTGTCTAGGAATATGTGTCATATATCAATCTATTTAAATAATATATTCAACATCATTACCATTGGAATATAAAAAACCCTATATACCAGAATATCCAAATCCACTCTATTAGGTATAACAATTCCTTGCTGATAGAAATAACAAATCCTCACCCACACGAAAAAAAATCATTTCCTACATGCCTAACACATTCTCTCTTACATGCATGACCAATAAATCGGGTTCAAAACTTTATATCATAATTTCAAAAAAAATAAAAAACTCCTTAAATTTAAACTATTACATTATTAAATTATGAATACTCATGTGGGAATCATAAAAATCATGAAATAAGTGATTTAAATTATCACATAGCTTAAACTGTAATTGGAATATCATGTGGCAAAGGGGGAAACAGTAAATCTAAACACTTTAATTTAATCAAACACAATTTAAAATAATTGAAATTATATTGTGAATATAATTCATACTTAACTATCCAATAAGGGAATGAAATTCATGACTTATATGCAACCTTGTCAAAATTTCCATAAACGGTCATTCGATGGAACCCACCCATTGGGAGGTCCTTAATCATTCCAACAATCTCAAACATGATTAAATTAATTAAATAAATTACCTAATCATCATTGGGAATCAACAAGGTTTAAATTCTCATTCAAGGATAGACACTTACATGGGCGAGTAACACTAAGTCACATATAAACACCTCAAAATTGATCGAATGGCATAAGATAACCAACATCGTCGTAGTACGATTATCCTCATCCATCATTGAGGATTGATTCGACCTAAAAAATATTATATCTACAACAGGAGAAAAAATTCTCATCTTTGTATAACTATATTGAGAGAATAAATCTTTAAAAATGGTCAATATGAATAGAGAGATGATTTATTAGGTTCAAACCCAACTGATGAAGAATGAATCAGGGTATAATAGAACATCTGGGAAGGAAACTGGCTCTTGGTGTAGCTCTTCATGACCCTAGATGATCCTTCTTTCCATCTGAAGAAAAATGATTCTACTGTATGATATAATAATTTTAAGAAATCTCATGGACTATATTTGAGATTCAATCCATGTCCATATTATTTTATGGCATGTCCTTTATGTGGTCCTATACCAAGATTACATGGTAGGTAGCCTCCCATACCTAGAGTGTACCTATAATTATACAGATTTTATTTCCCAATCACTTCATGTAACATTCCACAAACCATCCACTAGACCACACTCCCCTTAATTTCATAAAATTGAACAAAAAAGGGATGATCCTTACCTCAAATAAAGAATCAGGTTCTTACAACTATATAGTAAATGGATCTTCTGATATTAAAATAGACATCGATTACCTAATAAATGACACAAAACATATTTATTGAGCTAATAATAGTAAACATCATTTAAACCTTATTTCATTATTTTAAAAAAATCAACTATTTTTCCAAAATAAAAAAATCAATATTTCAATTTATTGAATTTTTTATTCAATATTGAAATATATTTTCAAATTTTAATTCAACAACTAACAAAAATTTAATTACCAAACAATATAATCATTTCTTTTAAAGGAAAATCACTATCCTAATTTTTTAGGTGTAACCCAAATCTTGTCATTTCTTAACTATTATTGACCACGTACTTACCCAGTTAACCTCTTGGAAAGGAAAATATCTATCCATGGTGGGTAGACTATTCCTTGTCAAATCTACTATTGTTTCCCAATTTTTTTACTATCTAATTTTCTACAAATTTCATTGAAGTCTAATAAAAAGATTAATATCACAATAAAAAATTTTGTTTGGACTGGCTGCACTCTGGAAGGGATATATGTAACCATCCCATGGTCAACCTGTTGAGAACTTGTCGAAAAATTTGGTGAAGGCATAAAAATTATTAAGTACATCAATGAGGAACATCATGCCATGCTTCCTTGTAGTATTCTAGACAATAAATATGACTCAATTTCATTTATAAAAAATAGATTCCATGAAAAACATAAGAACCGAAACATGAATTTTATCTGCTACTCTATTTAGCCATCCATAATAAAAAATCTTTTCCTCCATTATGATCAACTATAGATGGATGGTCTCTATAGATTCTTCTATGAACTTCTATTTGGATAATTAAAATAGATCTCCTTTAATCATCATGGTCCCTTCTAACCAAAGGCCTGTGAATACCACCCTTTCTATTAGAGATGTTTTTAACTTGCAAAATGATCATCTCCCTCTCACTATTTTAAATTCCATTATCAACTACACATTCCCTAATAATGATTATTTCCTAATTTAGGAACCTTCTCATAATGGTATAAACAATTATTAAAAATGTTACATCCACTTTTTTTGTAACTCAAAAATGTATTTTTGTTTGCCTAAAAACATCGATAATCTGTAGATCAAACCTTCCAAGCGTAGTTCTATTTGGTGTCTAGAACACAACAAGATCCCCATGCCTGATCGCCTTCAATTACACGACATTAAACACTATTCTAAATGTAGCCTCTATAATAAACACATAGAAGATACAATCCACCTCTTTCTTTCTTGTTCCAGTATTACTGCTCTTTGGATCTATGTGTTTAACATTTTTTACTACAGATGGTTTCTTTATGACTCTATCAAATCTCAACTTAATATATGTGAAGATATGGATTTGTCTCAGTAGATTATGAACATTTTTCTCTCTATCATTCCTGAGCTTCTTCATGTGATCTGGCATAATTGAAAATATATTATTCAGAAAAATTGATGATTTAGCCATAATTTAGGTCGAATGCAGATCCTCATTGCCATATGTGAAGCTAATTTTATCCAAAAGGGCCATTGAAACAACATGGTGAATGATTTTAGATTTTCGAAATGTCTTCATGATAATGGAAACTTCTTCCATCACCGACATAATGTTGTTGTTTTTAGTGAACTTCATTCCCTGGATGGATTCAGGTCATTGTGGATGGTGCATAAAAAGTAAATTTGAGCTCCATAGGCTGTATATCCATCTTTAGGAACCATCTTGGTTATATACTTGTCTTCTTTTATGGTAGTTTTTCCTTTACAACTTTGTTGGAGGTAGAGATGATTGGTTTGATTCATGTCCTTATTTTTCCAAGAATCACAGTCGAAATAACCACTGGATTTAGAAATACCCGACCTTCATTGTGCATGCGATAATGAATGGTGTTATACACCATTTGTGGAAAATTACCACACGTTGTATATACTACACTTTCCCACTTCTCGACATCAATATCATAATCACTCGTATTTCTTGTGAAGCCATCATGGTTACTGATGGCCATCCCAACAAGGGGATCAATCAAAGTGTCATTTGGTTGGAAGATGTTCATGCTGATTTGCTCCCCCTTTATAACACAAATTGTAATATGTTTCTATCTTTAAGACTTCTGTAATCTATTTCTTTTAAAATATTTTTTCCTTTGCTGTCCGAGATATGACACCATCCTCTTCAAAAAAAATACACATTATAAAAAATCGAAAAATTTCTTGTGGTATAATTAAAAATGTATCACTATCATAATAAGAAATAACATTAATTAATAAATGAATTTTATGATATTAAAATTTCATTAAAATCATTATTATTATTACAATGTTGAAGTTTGCAGATTTATGTTCGTAAAAAATATTTAAACACGGTTAAACAATTCTAAAATAATGTAACTTGCGTGAAAAATGGTACAAATATATAACATTTAAATTTTATATATTACCTAAATATTACTTTACACATTCATTCATGGGGACCAATATTATGACTCGGCATTTCTGGTCCTGAACGATGACTTCCCAAATCCCACCTCTAATTGGAATGGTGTTGGTGACAAGTGTCCCATAGGCATATACCATAAAAGGGAAGAATTAACTTGAGGTACCTATACACATTCAAGAATATAAATACCTATATAAGGAAAAAAATAAAATAATTGAAACAAATTTATAAATCCATCTCTAATCCCACAATCAAATTATATCAAAAATATATTGAATGTAATAAAGGGGCCAAATACAAGCCAAAATCATACTACATAGATTACACCATGCTATATCGGAAAGACTATTATAAAATAAAACCACAAGGAATAAACCTTTGTATGTATAGGTCAATATGTGATCTAATGTCTCACATTTCTATAAGGACAAATACATATTTGACATTGTATTCATATGACACAACATGTGCGAGCAGATCCCATGCAATCATGAGTATAAAAATAACAAGTAGGACAACCTAATAATACTAAACCAATAGAATAATAAATAGTTAGGTCATAATAAGGACACAAAAATCAATTCATAGATATCCAAATATATATAGGGAAGACAATAATCCTTCAAGAGGTGATAACCAATCTCTTAGTCACTGGATTCTTCTCAAAACATCAATGTAATTATCTTTCATAGAGAACCCACTATCTGAGCAATGCTATTATTAGAGACAATCATCCAAGAAGTCATTATTATTTTTCCTCACAATATAAAACATATTGGTCACTGGATACATCAATAATAAAATAGAATATGACACCTAGGATTGTTTGGGGACACCACCAACATATTTTGGGTCATCCCACCATGTAGGTTATCAAATGAAAATGACACTCCAAACCCTACTAATATGGCTTACTATATGGAGGATCAACTCCCCATTCATGTATGTCATACTTATTCCAAAATTAACACCTATGGTATATTAAAAAATGATATAGGATCACAGTAAAGTCATATAAATGGATATGAAAAACACTATATTTGATTCATATTTCGTTGAGGATCACAATCCATAGATGAGGATGTAATTATGTATAGTAAACTAGAGGGGATGGACCAATGTAATACACATAACTAGTAGTTCCCTCATACCGATGAAATGAATGTCTCCAAACACGCTAAGAGGGTTCATATGGTCTTAACTAAAGAGTACAAAATGTTTCATGCCAACCTAGGATCTTTTATTATGGTTCTTCCTCCCATGAATTTCAATATACAGAGCGTGTGTTTAAATATACATGACATGTAGTTTCCCCCCAGAACCATGCTCATGCCATCTATATGTGTCTGTGTACTAATAAAATCCCATGGACCACACCATATACCTAGCCATGTATTTGATTGTGCAACCTGATATACATGTTGACCCCCCATGGGAAGGTCATAAGGAAATTGGTAGGGACCACACATTGTGTGATTCTTATTTTTATCGCAAAAACACTATCCTCATAAAGGGGTACACACACAATGTCTATCTCTAGATTACATGTCATGTAACCCTATATTCCCTTTACTATACATGTTCTTCTCTGAGTTATCCTAAATTCATTGGTTTCCACAAATCTCAATAGAATCAAGGATACTAGGATGCCTGACCATTGTTTTCAATGATCACTAGGATCCATTTTAAAATTTTCTCATAAAACAACATCTATGTGACATATATCATCATCATGAATCCAAACCAATAATAATATTAAACATCAGTTCATTCTATTAGACCATCGATCATCCTATGTTGATGCACCTCGATCAATCCCTTGATAAAGATCCAAACTAGTGATATATATTGGATTCACTCAATAGAGGTCATACAAAGAGGGAATACATTTTATTTTTTTGAACATCAACCCAAAATTAATTTCTTCATATGAACACATGATGAAATTCGGGAAATATCCATAAACCATGTGATGTGAGATATGATCTTCTATATTTTTTCTTTTTTGTTCATTATTTATTAATGAATTCATTAAATAATAAATTGGGAAGTAATCAATGAAAAATAAATAAAAATATATAAAATCAATTATCTATGTGAAAATAAATTATTTTTCATGGAATTGATCCAAATTTAATAGTGATAAACAATGGAATAGAAATAACAAATATAAAACATTCCAATTATATTTTTGATCAATCACTAATGAAAAATGATTCTTTATTTATATTGGTGGTGACATCCATCAAATATGAGGGTAAAAAGAACCTCAATATCAATCCAATCCGATGTTGTTATACAATAATTTTATACATTATTTGTAATTTATATATCTAATGTTTATTGTATAACTATGTGATCTGATCATAAATATTTAACTATTGGAAATTTTATGTCATGAAATATTAATAAAATTACTTTATAAATTTAGATAATTTTTATAAAATTCACCATTTTAAAATCTTCACCCGTGTGTCTCACGCAGTCAATGTTTTATCACTCCATTGATAAAACCATCACTCTAGTCTCAATATAAACATCATATTTAATATCCAATCATAATTTTAGTAATTAATTTTATTGTAATATAATGTATTCTTGATATTAATATTTTTATTGTTTTCCTAATATTCAATTTGGGCTCCCTGGACCTATGAATATCACACCATCACAATGCATGGATCTGAAAATAAAATTTATATTATTTTTAAGTAATAAATATAAAATAAATAAGTTGAATTCTACAAACCATAGGTCATTCCATCATTATGATAGAAAAGGATAATGAAAATATAGGGGTAGTAGCCTCACAGATGGGGCTCCTAATCAAATATTCTATCGTAATTATTTCCATGATGTCACTAGACATACACTAGGGTAATTGATCAACCATGATGGATTATCTCATCATAAAGATCTATCTGAATTGGGTACTCATCAGAGTAATCCACATCCATGATGTTTGACATTTTCTAGAAGATATCATTTTATAGTCTAAGAACATAATTCCTCAATCGCGACCCATGGAAGACCTAATGCATTCTTTCCAACTATGGAAGTAGATTTAAGAGGAATGTTGCCTCTCCAAATATATGTAATATCTAGAATAGGACAATTAATCTTGAATATAGATTTAATCTCGAAAAATATATAATTAATCAATATTAATGAGATCCCTCAAGAACATGGGGCCTCCCTCTTTCAACACTAGTTTCCCCTATTGTAAATCCACATTGATAATCTGATGACTATGTGTAGTCCTTATCCACTCATAGATGATATCATGTTCTCTATCATGTCATGAAGTTAATCTACACTAATTAGTGTACACTCTACTAGATCTATAAGACAATGTGATACCTATATGATCACTAATACAAGGCCTCCAATTTCTCCAGGTTTATGGGGTAATGGTTGATTTTTTTTTGTACAAAAAACCCACCAATTTTAGGTGATACCAACAACTACAACCAAAATCTTACATGAAAGCGTGCATCATGTCCTCCAAGACCAGAATAGTATACTCAATTTTCCCATCAGTCATGGGATGAACCATTGTGCTTAACCAGAACTGTGTCACAATCTCATCATACAATCCCCTCTACGATCATACTGTAAGGAGAGAATCACTGTACTAAATGATCATCAAGGAAACTATATAGAACTGTAATATATCCTGAAAATATGGGAATCTCATGAAATATTTTTTATACTGATAATGAATATCTACTAATTGGTTCATTATGGTAGCTAGTTTATAATAACGTAGATGTAATTGTGTCCCTTGGACATATGTGGTAACCTCATCACATTTTCCAGGGATGTCTAATCCCTCTTTCACATTGTAACCTCAAGGTGTTGATCAAAATAGGATTGAAACTGGTTCTAAACCATCACATCCTCTAAATATAGGCATCTATAAAAAACAATGATGTTCCTTTTTATAAAAGGCCACCAAAAATAATTTTGTAGGTCATGGTACATATTTTCCAATCCTTGGTGTACTACTAAATATTATGTATGAAACCCTCTCAACACCCACTCCTACAACATCGTCAATACCATCATATCTACTCTACAATGAATAATTTGCTACCCACCATTCAGATTTCCATCTAGAGAACATATTGTGGATATATGAAATCATAATATCTGATAGTCTGTATCTCTAGGATGAGATTTTGAAACACATTGTAAAATTAAGCAGTAACAAAAATTAATTGAAAATTTGAATCAACATCATTTTCCTTTATGGACTAATTATATGTAGCTATGTTCTCTGATGGATCATCCCAAAACTGAGAGATAGATATCCTGCTAGGACAGTCTTCAAACCCTATCAACATCCCAATAATATAGATGATCTCGAACACATAGTCCAACATTAACAATTTACATCAATATTTTTATCACGTTAAGATCCTTATGAGAGAATATATACTTGAAAATATTTTTTTAGAGTATATGAAAAAATGATAACTTATATGGTTTTTTGTCCAAATATTTTGGGCACGGAAAATCACTATTAGATCTAGATATATTTTTTAGTAGTTCATCTCATGATGTATCAAAATCCAGGACCCATAATAAATTACACCCAACCTATACATTAGAACACACCCAACATTAGTAAAAATGGTATTAAAAATACAATACACACTTGACACCCTTATATATAAATATCATGATGGAGTTGATCATCATCCTCTACCTCCACTCTTAAAAATTCCAGTGGAACCATTACATTTACTAAAATGGTTTCCCCATTCTAGTCTATTTTGTCAATGAATTTTCCACTCTATAGAAATCAAGTAATAACCTATGTTATTACCCTTAAAATTAATGTAATCTCCAAAAATTAGTAACAATATGGGTTTTATCCCAATAATAAATGACCTATATATTTTTTTCCACCCCTAGTCTTAAATATGAGATGATTTTTCCCATGAAGTGGACCCATTGAATCTAATGTTGACACACTAAATTATTACCATAAATATGGTGCCCGTAGAGTTTTTATAGGTCCTTCATAATGTGTCTTGTGTGCTCCTCCGGATAAGTATAGTACTCTAGGATATCTTATATTAAGATCACCATAAACCAGTATTAGAAAGGTCTAATGATATAAATTTCAAGCCCCATGCACACTTCTAGTAAATTCTTCCTGAATAAATTTATCAATAAATAGTCATAGTGAACATAGTAAAATTTTAAATCCATATTCATTATGTCCTCATTTGATTCTTGTAGCTAATGATATCATGACCAGAGGAAATCTTCAAAAAAAAATTGTTCCCCTAAAAATAATCATTGAGTTAATTGATCGTCTGCAATGGACACATATTCAATATATTCACTCAGATCATGCTCTAGAAATCCACACATAAGCTTAGGATCCCATCCACATACTTGGATATCAACATTGGTGATGGAAAAAGTGAAAACATGGGCCTCATGTGGACCTCCTCATAAATGACCACTAACTACACCCACATCTTGCAAAGATCCATAGAATTTATGTGATATGATAGCTTATATAACTGGGTCATCATTGAATTTATGTCTATATAGATGTTTAGATCTATAAATGGATGAATTCTTGGGACATACATAAAAATACATCTTCATACTCCACCGACACCATGAGAAATTTGTTGAACATTGCATTAATTATTCCAAGAGTCATTATATCTATCATGTGGGAAATCAGTTTCTCACTCTTATGCCTGATCCAATCCTAGTCTTCCATGTTTTCCTTGTCACCAAAAAATAGAAAAGATCATCCAATCTTTTTGAACACAATGAATCATTTTACTAAAATATTATATTTTTGTATAAACAATGGAGAAAATGTAGACACTTAATATGATGTTATGCAGCCTCATCAATATTAAATAGAGATCCCATATGAATCCCTCACCTCAAATATTTGAAAAAATGCTATCCAAAAAAGTATACAATCACTGAGTAACCATCTGTTAGAGTCTCAAAGTGAAAGGGTTAGTTCAAAGGCTCAATCATAATCTCAATGTATTTAAATAGATGAGTGAAATAAAAAGAAATAATATAAGGACACAGCCTTAAAAATTACTTATTATTGAATTAAATCAATAATTGACATTGAGGATCTTTTCAGGTTTAGAGTATTAGAGAATTAGGACATAACTATTACATCTCAAAGATTACAAAGTAGACACATCTACTCACCTTCCATTTTTTTTCAAAAAATAAAAACTCTTTAACAAAAGAGTCATGTCTAGGTCATTGTTTTAGAAAGACTGACATTTCCTTGATCCCATCCTTGACCCTATTCAACTTTATTTCTGGTGAAAAACATTTCAAAAAAAACATGGGATGAGCATAAAAAGCTCAGTAAGGGTTATAACAATACAGAATGAAAACATTATTCCATGTATACATAAGAATCAATGAAATCATACATTACACATATAACATAAGCACATTAACATACCTCATGAAATCATAAGATTTATGAATAACTCATAGAAGTCATAAGACATAAAGGTAACATGAGAAATTCATAACATTCTTACGTAGGGAGTAACCATCTTGGATACGTTTGGAATACCCATCACAGTATATTCCCTAAATCTCTGCGGATAAACCTTAATGTTTAACCCCTTCGCGTTACCCAATGCATTGGAGAGCTATATCGGGGTCACCTACCCTTAGTTTATCACGGAACCACCCGTATTCATAAACAATTCCCAAGAACCATAACATAATCATAGAACATAACTGAAGCACAAAAGAAAGATAACATTCCCACATTGTAATAACAATATAACATTTTAAGATATTGAAATAATGAATCCATTCTTAAAACCATTTTCAAAACCATTTAAAACATTTAATAAATTGATTTTTGATTAAAAGTGTCCCATACCACTTTGAATCTTTTAACATTTTAAACCTTTAATATCCATATAAATTAATCCTCAAAACCATTTTGAAATCATGGATATTAAGGAGAAAAATTTATAAGAAAAAATCATTAAAACATTTAAAACTATATTTTAGTTAAAGTGTTTTTAACAAAATGAGAGACACTTGAATACAATAATTGAGGAATAACATTTAATTAGAACATTATAATATCATGAGAATAGAGGGATTCATGATATAATATTCCAAAGGACAGTATATTCACCATATAAGAGTGAACTGGTGCATAACAATAATTATGTCTCAATGGAAATGTAAATTGAGATGAAACCCATTATAAAGATGGTATCCTTAAATTAAGGAAAAAAAAATCTCATAATTATATGTTAAAAATATAAATACACCATATATAAGTGGATATTAAGTGTAAAATAATCAAAGGTCATTCGCACATGTTCAAAGGATGACATATTCAATAACTACATGTTGAACCCAAAGAAATCGAAATTGTGTTAAGAATTTCCCTTGACAGCCTAACAGCGTCACATCAAATTTTAGAAAAAGAGTTGATGAGAGAGATAAAGGGTATCTCATCACTTGGACATAAAATTTACGGAAATAAATATATATAAAAACATATCCCCACATAATAAGATGAAAATTAAAAGACATAACAAAAGAAGTCTTTTAAAAAGAGGTGGGTGAAAGGTTCCCTTACCGATTTGGGTAACTTTCGATGCGTACACCCCATGAAAGAAGGACCATACAACATTGATGTAAATACTCATAAACAAAATAATGTTACACATAGAGTAGTATAATGTATAGTACATACACCACTCCAAAGTAAATATTGGAAAATGTGGCATGAATCTCACGAAAACACAACGTGAGATAAAAAGCCCCTTACCAAATTTCGGCAGCCTAACAACGCCAATTAAAACTTCCGAAATGGATTGATGAGAGAAAATAGGGTCTCTCATCATATGAAAATAAAAATTACAGTAACAGTAATATAAAAGAACATCCAAATCATAAGAAATATGAGCTTACAAGGAATGACATAAAAGAGTGTACTTAAAAAGAAAGAGAGAGGTTGGATCCCTTACCTCGTGTCCAACATGACTCAATCGTTATTTAATCTCCTGAATAATAAAATTTGGTCAATTTATAATTGAGTAAGGACCTCCTATAAATATTATTATTCAGTTCATATCAAATATTATAATTTTATAATAATTGGTTAATATAGTGAGTTCACATCAGATGTTTTTGTCGATGTTCGGTACATGAGTAAAAATTGAACTTGTTGGAAAAGAATTTTCCATGTAGTCATAGGTACATCATCTCAAGAATAGTATTAATGTTTTAAATATCATATATATCTAGTATATATTCATTTTATACTATTCCATAACATTTGGAGATAAAAAATTAAAAGCACCGTTCATGGAGACGGTAGGTCGTACGTACACATGAAAGCTACTTTAATTTTTTGGCATATTAATGGAATTAATGTAAAAAGAGATATATATATATATATTATAATTCCAGAATGATATCCATCATTTAGATGTAATATATGACATATATATCCATTATATATATTTACTTATAATAGTAAATAACATTTGGAGATAAGAAATGAAATGTACCGTTCATGGAGACGGTAAGCCGTACGAACCCATGAACGCTACTTTCATTTCTTTGGAACATTAATGGAATTAAAATAAATGAGAGATATATATAAATATATTATAATTAAAGTATAATATTTATTTTATTTAGATCACATAAGTTCATCAATTTCATTCTTTATACATTTCATGTATTGCATGAAAGAGTCAAATCACTTGAGGGGGCGGTAGTCCACACATCCTCAAATGAAATTATCTTATTTTCACAACATTCAAAGCATAAAGGTATGTATTAAATATAAAATACAGAAGAATAGAGAGGAAATAAATATAATATATATCATAAATAAATATAGTGCCATCATAATGGCCACCATGAGAGGTGGTATGATAAGATAGAACAATCATCGTTTCGTGAGACAGTAATTCACCATCCACGGAAACAGTATGTTCTTTAACCATTAGATGGTGGTGTGTGTTAGTGTATCCCGAATACTTCTTATAAAAAATCCTAGTATATTTATGATACTGGTTTTGTTAAAAAAAGAAGTAATAAAAAGCGTTTAGGGGTTTTGAGAGGAAAAATAAAACAAAAGAACACAAGGGAAGACATTACCTTTAAATCGGGTAACTCTTTTTTATTTGAGCTCAAAGGCTTCCTTGGAATGGATTCTTCCCAATGTGAGGCTTCAATGATGAATATAGAGATGTGGAGAGACGAAATGAGAAGGGGATGTCCGATCCAAAGGCTTGAAAGGTGTGTGTAAGGTGGTAGAGGTGGGGGCCTTTTATAAGAGGAGAAGAAGGGCACTCTTGGAATGTTATAAAATATTACTTTATTATAAAATGATTTTCGATTTTAAACGTCCCAAAAGGATATATTTCTAGTATAAGGTGATAAGGCTTCTAAATCAACCCATCCAATATTTTTTGGGAAAGTTTAGGACTTTTATTTTACATTATCTTTTCAGTTTGTTTAAATTGTTAAATAATGAGGTAATCACTACATCATCATGTTGTCATGAATAATTTAGTTTATATAGTGTCTAAAAATTACAAAAAAATATCATGATGTAGGAAATCTATTTATATTTCTAATAAATATTTATAGTAAAAAATATGTCTTATATAACCCTTTGTAAATTTTTTTTAGTAAAACAACACATGTTTGTGACATTTTAATTTTAACTTAAAATAAAAACGTATTTATGTCATTTTCCAACCAAAGTGGCTCCATGGGGTCCCCAAGTTGACCCATGGATTTTTTTGGTCGTACATGACTCATAAAATGAGGGTAGTACATGTGTATAGGTCATTTCATATTATTAAAACATTATTTTTACCTTAAACTACACTAATTACCTTTAATCGCGATTAAAACTTAAAAGTTACAATTCACCAAAAAAATTATTTTAATCCCATTGAACCACATTTTACTTCTTAATGAAAACCATGTATGTTGGATTTTTGAAATTCAAAACACAGAGGTGGTAATATTTCATTTAAATGAAGAATCAGTTTTTTTAAGTACCACTTAGTGGTTTCACTATTCATCAAAAATTGATGTTTTCCAGAAAAATACCAAAAATCCACCCTATTCTATATTTGATATTCTGAATTCAAAAATTATGTCTATATTAAAAAATTCAAAACATATAAGTTACATTAATTAATTTAATAATTAATTCCCGCTGTCAGGGAAAATAGCGTGTTTTTATGAAACAATATGTATCAAAAGATTGCCACTAGTTTAAGTCCAATTTCAAGATGAAATTAATTCCAACAAATACTATTGGATTAAATGGTAATAATATATTCTAATTTCACTTTAAAACCAATTAAAATATAATCTAATCATATAAATAAATTAGATTAAAAACAGGTTTTGAATTAAAATACAACATTTTCACTATTCATTAAAAATGAACTTTATCGGAAGAATACCAAAAATTTACACAAAGTAAATTTTGATGTCCCGATTCTAAATAAGAATTTTATTTTTTCAAATATAACACATTAAATTGTCAAAAAGTGGATTTAAAAGCGGTTCGCCATCAAAAGGTGGTTAATCGTCCTTTTAAAGAATATTAGAATGTTTAGACATAAAATTGGATTCATTCGCATTTTTAATCCTCTAACATTTATTGTAAAATGTAAAAATATTTGACAGACATGTATAATCATTTTGTAGTTAGTTCTATTCATTCCCGCCATTACAACAGTTAGGTGTTAACTACCAGTTAAAATAATATTATTTTATTATTAGAGTGCAACAGAAGATTCCTAAGAAACTCATTGTTGCGTATTGGGTATGCCATCGAGCATACCGTCCCCTTTAAAGTAATATTAATATTTTATTCCCAAAAATGGATAAATGAGAAAATGTCATATTCTTTATTTACTTGAGGTGTTACATCCTTCCCCCCTTTTGGGAATTGCGTCCTCGCAATTTTAAAACTGGGCTTGGAAACTTCATTGAAAATCTCACATCGGAACAAGAGTCAGTGAAACTATCACTTTAAAATAAAGAATGAGAAGTAAAAAGGTCACCCAAGTTAACCCATACTAGGATTCCATGTATGAAAATATGGATATGGAGGAGAAAACTGTGGTTCATGTTCTGATGGAGAGTGATAGTAAACATGTCTAGGAGAAAGTTAACCACAAGAAAATCACACACTTGTGATCGGTTAAACGGTATTTCATTCCCTAGTAGGAAAAATTAACAGACAACATTTTTGTTTTAAGTTACTTTTCATTGAGGAATTTATTTATGAGCTTAACTAAAACATAAGGAAACATACTTACTTGTCATTATGAATTTCAGCTTTGACTAGATTTCTTACACGAACTCATATTTTTTCCAAAAGATGAGTATTTAGGATGACTTGTTCACAATAAGAGAGCTATAATAAACATCTAGAAAATCACCTAATCCACAAAAGAGAACTATATACTTCCCATGTATTAACCAAAACTAAAACCAAAAAGGTTAGTATGAGATCAGATAATACCCAAATATGATAATCCTTTATAAAAAATCTATTCTTAATCTCCAAAATTTGTCAAACAATACCCAAAGTTCAACAAAGACCATTCAATAAAAAATTGTCCATAAAAATCATAAAAGTAAACCAAACTATGATTGAAACCCAGATATTTGAAGGATTTAATCACATAGTCTTCCAAGGTAGAAATTAACTTTTATCATCAAATAACATCAGTTGCTCTTAAATTCTAATATTGAAAAGTAATTAACCTATTCACATATCCTCCATGATAGGTTAATCATTTCCATAGATAACCTCAAATAAACATACTATTGATTCCTAAAATAATCTAACTAAAAAGAATTTTTCAAAATAACCAGGGACTTCACATAGTCCAGTGGTAGGCGATAAATACCATTCGTACTTTGGTTGTGGGTTCGATACCCGTTGCTTTGTCCGATGCGACGGGTTGTCACATGGTATGTGTGTTGTCCTTTTTGAAAAACTATATAATTCTTAAAACATTCCAAAAAACGAGATAAAATCTTCAAAAATATTCATAACATATTTTAACCTCAATTTTATCTCATTCCTTTCATTTTCCATCATAATATATAATAACCCATAATTACCACAAAATTAAGGATCATATAAACCCTAATGGTTACCTTTATAATTATCACCTCAACTTCCACATCGATTGGTCATCTCATACATGATGCATTACAGAACATACCAAGGTACAAGTGGTTGATCATGAATCCTTGATAGTTGGTTTAGAACAACCACAAGTTTCCTCATTTCATCCCTCATTTCATCCAGTCTCTTAATCAGAGAACCACCACAGTTTCCTTCAAACCTATTGTCACATTGGTGCCTGTTAGATCCCCATTCACTAAAAACAGAAATGTCAGTGTGTGTATATCAACAAAACCATCATGTACTAATGAGGAAGACAAACACGAAGATATACTTACTCATTCACTTCATCTAAAACTAGGACTCTTTCTGAAATCCTAACCATTATGGTAATGTCACTTATGCCTATAGAATTCCCTAACCTCTAATGTTATCCAAACCAACCTTTGATACCAAGTATAAGGACCCGACCTTAAACATTACTTATTACTGAATTAAATGAATAATTCACATTGAGGTTCTTTTTAGATTTAGAGTTTTAGAGAATTAGGACATAACTATTACATCTCAAAGATTACAAAGTAGACCCATCTACTCAGCTTCCATTTTCTTCACAAAATAAAATCTATTTAACAAAAGAGCCATGTCAAGTTCCTTGTTTTAGACATCCTGACATTTACTTGATCCCATCCTTAACCCTATTCAACTTTATGTCCTGTGAAAAAAATTTCCAAAAAACATGGAATGAGCATAAAAAGCTCAGTAAGGGTTATAACAATACAGAAAGAAAACATTACTCCATGTATACATAAGAATCAATGAAATCATACATTACACATAAAACATAAGCACATTAACATACCTCATGAAATCATAATATTTATGAATAACTCAAAGAAATCATAATACATAAAGGTAACTTGAGGCATTCAAAACATTCTTACGTAGGGAGTAACCCTCTTTGTTACATTTGGAATACCCATCAAAGTATATTTCGTAAATCTTCCGTAAAAACCTTAATGTTTAACCCCTTTGTGTTACCTAATGCATTAGAGAGCTATATCAGGCTCACCCGCCCTTAGATTATCACGAAACCACCCGTATTCATAAAAATTCCCAACAACCATAACATAATCATAGAACATAACTTAATCACAAAAGAAAGATAACATTCCCACATTGTAATAACAATAAAACATTTTAATATATTGAAATAATGATTCCATTCTAAAAACCATTTTCAAAACAATTTAAAACATTTAATAAAGTGATTCTTTAATCAAAGTGTCCCATACAACATTGAAGCTTTTAACATTTTAAACCATTAATATCCATATAAATAAATCCTTAAAACCATTTTGAAAACATGGATATTAATGAGAAATATTTATAACAATAAATCATTAAAACATGTAAAACGATATTTTAGTTAATGTGTTTTTAACAAAATAAGAGACACTTGAACACAATAATTGAGGAATAACATTTAATTAGAACCTTTTAATATCATGCGAATAGAGGGATTCATGATATAATATTCCAAAGGACAGTATATACACCATATAAGAGTGAACTCGTGCATAACAATAATGAAGTCTCAATGGAAATGTAAATTGAGATGAAATCCATTATAAAGATGGTATCCTTAAATTAATGATAAAACAATCTCATAAATATGTGTGGAAATATAAATACACCCAATATATGTGGATATTATGTGAAAAATAATCAATGGTCATTCACACATATTCAAAGGATGACATATTCAATAACTACATGTTGAACCCAATGAAATCGAAATTGGGTTAAGAAGTTCCCTTGACAGCCTAACGACGTCACATCAAATTTTAGAAAAATAGATGATGAGAGAGATAAACGGTATCTCATCACATGGAAATAAAATTTACTGAAATAAAAATATATAAGAACATATCCCCACATAATAATATGAAAATTAAAAGACATAACGAAAGAAGTCTTTTAAAAAGAGGTGGGTTAAAGTTTCCCTTACCGATTTGGGTAACTTTTGAAACATACACCCCATGAAAGAAGGACCATACAACATTGATGTAAATACTCATAAATGAATTTATGTTACACAAAGAGTAGAATAATGGACAGAACATACACCACTCAAATGGAAATATTGGAAAATTTAGCATGAATCTCACGAAAACACAAAGTGAGATAAAAATCCCCTTACGAAATTTTTGCAGCCTAACGGCGCCAATTAAAGCATTCAAAATGGATTGATGAGAGAAAATAGGGTCTCTCATCATATGAACATAAAAATTAAAGTAAGAGTATTATAAAATAAAATCTCAATCATAATAAAGATGATCCTAAAAGGAATGACATAAAAGATTGTACTTAAAAAGAAAGAGAGAGGTTGGATCCCTTAACTCGTGTCCGACATGAATTGATCGTTCTTTAATCTCCTGAATAATAAAATTTGGTCAATTTATAATTGTTTAATGACCTCCTCTAAATAATATTGTTCAGTTCATATCACATATTATAATTTTATAATAATTGGTTAATAAAGTGAGTTCACATCAGAAGTTTTTGTCGATGTTTGGTACATGAGTAAAAATTGAACTTGTTGGAAAAGAATTTTCCATGTAGATATAGGTACATCATCTCCAGAATAGTATTAATGTTCTAAATATCATATATTTCCAGTATATATTCATTTTATACTATTCCATAACATTTGGAGATAAATAATTAAAACCACCGTTCATGGAGACGGTAGGTCGTACGTACACATGAACGCTACTTTAATTTTTTTGTCATATTAATGGAATTAATGTTATAAGCGAGATATATATATTATAATTCCAGAATGATATCCATAATTTAGATGTAATATATGACATATATATCCATTAAATATATGTACTTATAATAGTACATAACATTTGGAGATTAGAAATGAAATGTACCGTTCAAGGAGACGGTAAGCCGTATGTACGCATGAACGCTACATTCATTTATTTGGCACATTATTGGAATTAAAATAGATGATATATATATATATATTAATTCCATTATAATATATATGTTATATAGATCACCTAAGTTCATCAATTTCATTCTTTATACATTCCATGTATTGCATGAACGAGTCACATCACTTGAGGGGGCGGTAGTCCACACTTCCTCAAAATAAAATTATCGTATTTGGACAACATGAAAATCATAATGGTATGTATTAAATATAAAATACAGAAGCATAGATAGGAAATAAATATAATATATATCATAAATAATTATAGTTCCATCATAATGGCCACCATGAGAGGTGGTATGAGAAGATAGAACAATCATCGTTTCGTGAGGCAGAAATTCTCCATCCACAGAAACAGTATGTTCTTTAACCATTAGAAGGAGGTGTGGGTTAGTTTTGATCAAATCCTTATTATAAAAACATCCGAGTATATTTAATATACTGGTTTTGTTACAAAAAAAGTAATAAAAAGAGTTTAGGGGTTTGGAGAAGAAAAATAAAACAAAAGAACACAAGGGAAGACATTACCTTTAAATCGGGTAACTCTTTTTGATTTGAGCTCAAAGGCTTCCTTGGAAAAGATTCTGACCAAAGTGAGGCTTCAATGATGAAGAGAGGGATGTGGAGAGATGAAATGGACAGGGTTTGGCCGATCTAACGGCTTGAGAGGTGTGTGTAACGTGGTAGAGGTGGGGGCCTTTTATAAGAGGAGAGGAGGGGCACTATTGGAAAGTTATAAAATATTACATTATTATAAAATGCTTTTCGGATTTAAAAGGTCCCAAAAGGATTTATATCTAGTATAAGGTGGTAAGGATTCTAAAGTCACCCATCCAATAGGTTTTTGACTAGTTTAGATCTTATATTTTACATTATCTTTTCATTTTATTTAAATCATTAAATAATTAGGTAATCGATGCATCATCATGGTGTCACAAATAATTTAGTTTATTTAGTGTCTAAAAATTATAAAAAAAAAATAACATGATGTAGGAAATCTTTTTATCTTTCTAATAAATATTTACAGTAAAAAATATAACTTTTATAACCCCATGTAAAAATTATTTTAGTAAAACAACACATGTTTGTGACATTTTAATTTTAACTTTAAATAAAATGGTATTTAGGTCATTTTCCAACCAATGTGGCTCCATGGGGTCCCCAAGTTGACCCATGGATTTTTTTGGTCGTACATGACTCATACAATGAGGGTAAGACATGTTTCTAGGTCATTTCATGTTATTAAAACATTATTTTTTCCTTAAACTACACTAATTACCTCTAATCGCGAATAAAACTTAAAAGTAACTATTCACCAAAAAAATTATTTTTATCCCATTGAACCACATTTTACTTCTTAATGAAAACCATTTATATTGGATTTTTGAAATTCAAAACACATTGGTGGTAAAATTTCATCTAAACGAAAACTTGGTTTTTTAAGTACCACATAGTGGTTTCACTATTCATCAAAAATTAAAGTTTTCCAGAAAAATACAAAAAATTAACTCTAATATATATTTGATATTCCAAATTCAAAAATGATGTCTATTTTAAAAAATTCAAAAAATATAAGTTACATTAATTAATTTAATAATTAATTCCCGCTGTTCGGGTAAATAGTGTGTTTTTATGAAATAATAAGTATCAAAAGATTGACACTAGTTTTAGTCCAATTTCAAGATGAAATTAATTCCAACGACCTGTATTGTATTAAATGGTAAAATTTTATTCTAATTTCACTTTAAAACCAATTCAAAAGATAATCTAATCATATAAATAAATTATATTTAAAAGAGGTTTTGAATTAAAATTCAACATTTTCACTATTCATTAAATATGAACTTTATCGGAGGAATAACAAAAATTTACACAAAGTAAATTTTGATGCCCCGATTCTAAATAAGAATTTTATTTTGTCAAATATAAAACATAAAATTGTCAACATGTGGATTTAAAAGAGGTTCTCCATCAAAATGCAGTTAATCGACCTTTAACAAATATTATAATTGTTAGGCTTAAAATTGGATTCATTCGCATTTTTAATTCTCTATCATTTATTGTAAAAAGTAAAAATATTTGACAAACATATATAATCATTTTTTAGTTAGTTCTGTTAATTCCCTCCATTAAAACAGCTAGGCGTTAACTACCATTTAAAATAATATTATTTTATTATTAGAGTGCAACGTAAGATTCCTAAGAAACTCGTTGTTGCGTATTGGGTACGCCATCGACCATAGAGTCCCCTTTAAAGAAATATTAATATTTTATTATCAAATATGGATAAATGTGAAAATGTCATATTCTTTATTTACATGAGGTGTTACAAATAATCACACCAGTGTTTATTAATATAGAAACTACGATAGAGAAGACAATTTTCATATATTGTATCATCCCCAGAGCCTTAATATCATAGTCTTCCAGAGCCTTATCTATCAATATCCTAGTCCAACATCTCCCTCATCCTTGTGTATACCACCTTGGTGTGGTGGTTGAAATGGGTCATTCTTACAAAAACCTAATATAGCTCTCCCAACCCTTCTTCTTTTTCCACCATTCTATGGACCTCCCAAGTCCTACATCTACCATTTCATTGGTGGTCCCCCATACATATCATGTTCAGAAGTATAGATGTTTATAAAATTCCAGGCAATATATCTTTAGTTGTTGAAGGAGAATGATTGTATCTCCCATGAATGAATTGACCCATCATGATATCCATGAATCATGGATAATATATCATGTGATTTTCTCAGGAAGAATATAAGACACATCGATCCCTATTACTGTGGTTAATTACAAATTATTATCCTCTTATCTCTTTGGTTCCCTTAACCATTAGCCAGTGTAAAATCCTAATATACCACAATCTATACACCACAAAGGGCCACACTTGTACCCCAACATACGTGGGAATGTATAGAGATTTCACTAATTCCATGATATATTAGTGTAGCCACTACTCTATGGTCCATTCTTTGAAGAACAAATCCTTCCCCTAATACATGGAGTACAATGAGAGTTTAATTATCCTCATCAAATATTTCACCATAGTCACACTTTTTTATTGTAGGTGTAGAAGGTCCAAGATGTGAACCAATCAAAATGTAGCTTGAAAAATTTTCTCCCAAAATATATGTTCAAATTATGTAACAGAGATAGACATGTCTTCTTATGACTGAGTAACCAAACTCAACCCTCACCAAGAAAATTCGTAATGATGAATCTCATAGAGGACCTACATCTAAATTTTCTAGATCCTCAAAAGGCATAAGTCTTAAATAACAATCTATATACATTCCTCATCTACATATATCAAAAATCATCTATCGAAATGTCGGAGTTATCATCCTATATAACTTATTTAGTGCACTCATCTTGTATGATTCCTCACAAGGAACATCTGATGCTAACTATATAACCATAGGTGGTGGAATAGATGCTAAACCGCACAAAGGTATAATATCAGTATATTCTTATGTAATTAAGTATCTTCACACGGAATATCATCTTTATGACCCCTAAGAGTAATTATGATCTTTTTAATCAAAGATAAATCATGTAAAAATATTATATTACATTGTTAACAAGTATATATGTGATGCTAACTCATGAAATATATAGAAACCCCAACTCATTCCTTTATAATTTATATAAAATGATTTCCATTCAACTAATGTATACATGTTCTATGTCAAAAGGCAGGTGATCAGAGACTTGGTGTATGGATACATCTACCACCAGTCCATCAAAATATCTCCGAAGATGAAATTATAACATAAAACAGTAATAATAGTTTCCATATAACCCAAAGAAATATCATATAATCCTCTATTAAAGAATGGATTTATTATTTGATACCACCCTATCATACCCTAGCCTGCTGGGGCCCATGTTGTTACTACCCTAATCCCATCTCAATTAATCATGAGGCTTGAGACTAGTTATTAGTAGACATATCCAGCCCATGGGATTCATTATCATGATGTACATATACACCAACACAATGACAAATATCTCTAGGTGTACAATTATTAAATTTATGACAACTAACCCTGATCCGTGAATAAATACATAAACATAATCTCGTAATTATAATATGATAATAAAGTACTAACATTGATTATGTGGAAATATAAAATCTCAATAAAAATTATAGAGAGTCCAACTATCTATGAATGTGGGAATACTTTCAAATACATCCTCCAGAAAAACTCATTTGACTTTATTTATGAAGATATGTTCAATAGTTATCTATAACCCACAGACACGTTTAAATGGTCAATCATATGCATAAGACAAAAGACTTTTTTTCCAGATTCAAATAAGGTTTGTGTATAATAATTCCTAGTTGGACATCCTTAGATTAGTAAACAAATAGAATTATGCACAATCAGCTCGTAACAATTAAATTTTAATCAATTCCTAAATATAAATATATAACATGAAGGTAAATTGTGCCTCTTAATGATCTCAACCATAAAGACAATAATAGTATTATTAAAGATGATTCATTGAAAATCCTATTATAAAAGAAATAAATCCATGTACCATGATTACATTAGGTTCACTAATTCATGATTTCATGATCATTAAAACCCTATCATGAAAACTCACTAGTCTATAGAGACCTCAGCTGTCAGAGTGGGGATCACACTTAGGACCATGAGGGGAGACCACAAAACTGATCAGGTTGAACCATCAATTTAGGATATCATATAAAAGTGATACCAAAAACACCAATTAAACAATTTACTTGATATAAGACCAATTCATATTAGATTGTGGAAGTCATGATTCAGAAAACCCCAAATAGGGTATAAGAATAAATAATAGCGGATCATGCACTAGAATCCTAGTGAGAAACGAAAAACTGTATATGTGAATGATCCTCCAAAGGCAATCACAACACAATGATGAGGATATAATTATGCACTATAACATCTAGGGTGTGGACTAGGGGAACCAAATCAACAAATACTAGTCAAATTATAATGATGTGATGGGACCAGAACACCCTAAATATATAAACATTGACATTTTCTTCGGAGAGTACAATGTAATTATCCAATAAACTTGTGGTACTTTGGAGATTCTTCACACGACATGGAAATCTTAATATTCATGAAATGTAATAACCTATAAATGAATTTTTTATCATCCAAACTCACCTCCCATGTACCTAACATGAAAAACTTGTGGACCCTAGGATACACAACAAAAATCCAGGGGAAGGTTACATGACATGTTTTTGGAACTATATTTTGTCTGACCCTTATAATCACAATAGAAATCATATAACCTCATAAGACGTCCAACATTTCATGTATCATAGATTTATTAGTTTTATAGAATGATATTTTCTAATCCTTGTAGGTTCTTCATTGTATCATCCAATGTGTATTCATTTATTCAAATATTTGAGAAATCTATGATTCTTAATCATATGAAAAATATTTCTAATGATCACTTGGATACTTGTTCGGTTCACCTGAAAAAAATCACCATCAAGAAGTATTCCATCGATGTACACCCATATTAGGAGGAATAAAAATCATAGGATAGATATTATGTACCATTGATCGTCCACTATTTTTAATCCTCAATAACTCACTCAATCAAAAAATGACATGAATTATCAATCCATTGTACATATGAATTGCCAATAAATTATAGAAAAATAGATATTTTTGATGAACCATGTTCCAAATGAACATTCTAGGATTAATATACAATTAAATGAAGGGAAAATTCATAAACATAAACATATACTTGAACATTGTTCATTTTCATCCATTATTAATTTTTATATAATTATATAAATGAAGGAGGAAAAAATAAATGAAGAATAAATCAAAAAAATATAAAATAACCTGCCAATGGGATAATAAATTTTTTATCATGGAATTGATCTAAATTTAAATAAGATAATTAATGGAGTATACATAACAAAAATAAAAAATCCATCCATGCATTTTTGTAGATAAATAATGACGAATTTTCTTATGTTTGCATAATTTCTAAGACCCACAAACAATGATGGTGAAACTAGCCATAATATTGATTCTTTACAATGTCGTTTTACAAGAATGTACTCCTAAAAGGGTCCTCTAGATCTCTAAGGTTAATTATCTGATGTTGGGATCTCCTCATTTGTGTGTATTTTTATCAAATCGGATGTCATGAAATATTAATAACATTAATTATTTACAATTAATTAATTTTTAAAAAAATTCTACATAAAATTAGCCATACCTAGTAATCTAATTAAATACAATGTTATATAATGCCTATGGTAAAAAAATATTCTAGAAATAATATAAACTGTATATTTCAAATAAAATATCCCATTTTAGAATTTTTTTAAATTTTATAGTAAAATATCTTCCATGTGATATTACTATTCATAATATTATTTTAAACATCAATGACTGGATCATCGGGCCTCAAAATATTACATCATATTAAAACCACACTACAAAAAATAATCCATATAAAATTCAAATGACATAAATTGATAAATTAGATTCTTTACATTAATAATATGACAATTAACTTACTAATCATAATATACTAATCTATATTCCAATAATCTGGTTTGTATTCTTAATGATCAGAAGGTAATTCCAACAGCCCGATTGGTAATGGTCATATATGATCTATAAATCCAATAAATAATTCTTATTTTATTAATTATATATTAAATTATGTTTTATATAACACACATATACATATATGAATTTATTATATTTATATATTGTTACATGTGTTTTTCTTATTTTTACAGTGTCATATATGGCTGAATTTATTCTGGGGGATATATAATATTTATTTTTTTTATATTTTTTTATCTTATTGTATATTTTAATCATTCTTTATCATTTATAATTCTTATGGAACTATTTATTCTCTTAATTTAATATTCAAATTATTATTATAAAATGTATTTGGTTATATAATGTAGTGGTTGTTCATTATATAATATAATGTTCTTATGTATGATTCAATTATACATTCAGAAGAGATCGTATAATGATTGATTTTTGGGGGTGTTACGTTATTCCACAACTATGAAATTTTATCCAGAAAATATATTTTTACATACATTGTTGAAAATATATGGGGGTGATTCTACTTCATGGATTCCTCTGGATTCATGATCTCTTCTTATTGCATGTTGTTTTTTTCTCTTACAATTTTAATAAATTTGTTTTTTCATTTTGTGGTAAATTACTTCTATAGTCCAAGATCTTCACCAACTTCACTTCATAAGAGATATAATTTTGAACTTCTACAACCTTTCAATTTATTATATGTGTTGCATCAATTGTGTTCTTCCTCCATATATATACATGGAATGTTTCACAGACATTTGAAGTGGTTAAATAGAGTTCTAGTCATTTGGCCACAACTCTAGTGAAATCAAGAACCTTTAATGGATTGATGTACAAGAGAAATGTATAACACATATTTCTAATTATTAGAAATATCTTCCATGTAGATATGTCTACAGACACATTATCATCATCCAATATCAATAGATTTCATGGGTGATTTTCAATATATATCTTTTATCAATTCTATGAATCCTATATATGTTTCTAAATGGTCTTGAATATTTCTATCATTTCCTCAACTATTATAGCACATAAAAATATATGTTACCAATAATAATCCTTGCATAAAGACATAATTCATATTATCTAATAAAATTATACATATGGAAACATTTGGATATTGTATTGAAATATATTGTTGTATTCGAACTCAATGAAAGAAGGTTACTAAACCCATCCTCCATTAACTCCATCGAGAATCCTCTTAACATGTCTTCATTTTTTATATAGTATCTTCTAAGTGGAATTTATTTTGGGGGTGATAAGATGAACTAATGTTCAAATGATTTTTCAGATCTTGTTGGAGGATCATCTAGAATATAGTGTAAAATATTGGATCCCAATCTGATATAATTGATTATGGTTCTTTATGTAGAATCACTACATCCATGATGGATATTATAGGATGTTGTACCTGTGATATATACTATAAAATTTAAATTAATATATAATTCACACAAAAAATAATCCACCACAAAATATATATTATTATATCATATTTATATCTTCACAATACAATAAATAATGTATGTGGTTATATTATTCCATTTCCTGGTAGTCATGGGTAAGAGAGGAAAAATCCCTGAAGATTTATTCATTTGAATATTTACATTCAGTCATAGAATTCAATTTAATTTATATTCCATGATCTTCTACATCATAAGGTGACACAAAATAGTTCTATTAGAGACCTCAATACATACTTGTTAGTCCCCTCTAGGATGGAGAAGTTGATGCAATGTGCATAATTCAACAACACATTATTAATCTCAGTACATGAATGTTCAAAATGTAATGAACCCAAATATTATAACCCATTATCTATTGATTGTGTACTCTTAGGGTATTAATTTTCTTATATATTGTATCTTCTTCTTATTTTTCAAAACATCTTTATGATCATCCTTTAACTTATATAAGTGTCATGGTTGTGCATTGATTTGGGAAATTAATGATCATGTTTCTTCCATTACCATTCCAATTTATATCCACTATTTTATTAATAATATTGTATCATTATCAATTCTCATCAATGATAATATTGAAACATACTTCTTTAAATAGATCATCTGTCATATAATTTTATTTCTCTTGATGATAGTAAATATTACAGTCATATAGATCTAACAATCATCAGTTGTGCATATTCATCACCTTATATGTGAATATTTACATTATGCTATTGGGATATTTTTATATTAATTAATACATTATAGAGATGAAATTGATCCATATTTTCTTTTTTATTAGTATTGAATCCAATGTAATAACTTGTGTTTTCTAGTTCCTCTAATGAAAATATAAGGGCTATGATATGTATGCTTTAATATATCAACTGTTTTTTACACAAATACTAAGTCCCTTTATTTAAGCATTAATTTATACAATGAATATTTCACCACATGTTGGTATGTGTGTAATTTAATGGATACCACACACTCTCTACATCTACAAAAAATTCTTATATATTTTATATAAGTAGACATATACCTAGGGCTCACACTATATTAATATAATATTAAAAAAAGTAATACTAGAACTTTCTCAGATAAAAATTATTCTGAAACCTATCATTAACACATATTATTACATCATTTTTAAAATAAGCATCCATTAAATGAACCTAATGGTTCTATTTTCCTACTGTATTCGATATACTAGGAACATTATTTGATTACGTGAAAAACATTAACCCTAAATGTTTTATTATATATAACGAACACCTGAACCACTTATATCTTCCAAAACTACACAGGATAACCTTAGTAATTCATATACAAAATGGGTGATCTAATAAACCTAATAAGATAATAACCAAGATAAAAAATCCTAACCTTTGTTTCAGACAATATAAGATGATATCAAAAAATGATAAACATCATGAATAGTTGTATGAGAGAATAATGTAACTAAGATTGTACATATTATCATAGAATCATCAGAAATTATAAGAAACATAAACCATGGCATAAAGAACATCAGGCCAACCACCAAGATAACATCATTGTGTGGACCAAGTCCCAAAAATGATTAGTTTTACTCCTTTATCACCTATATATCATCTCATGATCGAAAAAACATTTCCCAGTTCATTAGATCACTATATGGGTGAATGTATCATATCTTTTATAGTCATATGTATGATAAAAAAAATACATCATTAGAAATTTAGAAACATAATAATTACACATAGAATGAATTGCATTGTATAATCTTTTCTCTTATCACAATCCAACGATATTTCATAATTAATATAATGGATATATGATGATAATTCATGTATTAACCAATCAAAGGATAATAGAATAATATTGGTATATATCATTTAGAAATATATTTAGAATTTTGAATAATTCAAGATCATTTATAAGAGAAATGATGTTATTTATAGAGAAAATTTCAATTCCTAAGGGAAAAAGTGGGGTTTAAAGTGGTACTCTTACGAATTGTTCTGAGAAATCTCTTCATAGACACACACATAAATTCATAGATTTTATAATTTATTAATTTAATCTATAAAATTTAATTAAAGTTTTGTCTTATAGTTGTATTCTTATATTCATTTATAATAATTCCAATGAGATATAAATGTTAAATTCACCGTTTCGAGAGCATTTAATTCATGGTTCCTTGGAATGATATATTTTTTATAATTATTGAATTTATCTTAATGTAGAACTAAAACAAAAAAAGGGAAAATAAATGGTATACATTTAATTAAATAAATATTTATGGCCTTAAGTAACCATATGTGTTCTAAAATAGTGATTATTCATTTAGTAAAAACATTTGTGTTTCTCATTATTTATTTAGTTGGTTTTACCAAACATTATAAACTAGTTTTTAATTTAATATATGTCCATATATTCATGTTATAGTGTGATATAATATATTTTTTACATAATTAGTTTATTTAAAACCAAAATATTTGAATGAATAGATTCTATGGTGGCAGTAGTGGAAAATAAAACTGAGCATTCATGATGGTGGTGTACAAAAATAATATGGAAAATAGTGTAATTTATTAGAATAATAATAATAGAGAAATGGGTTTATTGTAAAAAGTTGTATTGAAATATAACTTTCTAGTAAATATATTTTTGGAGATTCATTATTATAGTTTTAATGAGGTATTGAGGAGAATGTATAAGGATAATAATATTATTAAGTAGTTAAATGAAAATATTACCTCAATAATATAACATATTAGAAATACTTCATAATTAGAATGTAATTCTCTTTTGGTGATAAAAAATTAAAGGGATGTGGGGAAGATGAATTTGATTACTTTTGGGGAGAATTTTATAATGATATAAATATTTGGAGGTGGGAGGATAATGGGATGTGAGGGTTTAACATAAAAGGGTAGGATATTGTTGTTTAGAATATAAAATTACTTAGTTTATTATTTTCCATCTATAATGCTAATTAAATCTATATTTCATTACTCTATATAGTAAATGGTGTTTGTAAGTATTAAATTATGTGTTGTTTCCTCATCAATGATTGAAATATTCATCTATTTCACTTATACTATAAGATACCATATTTTACTATACTCGGATATTCTCAAAAAAATCAAATATTTTTGAAAAATAACAAAATTTCACAATAAAAATCGGTTCAGATTATCATTTAAAAAATTAAATTCATTATTTGAAATTATTTTTCAAAATATGTGAAATTTGGTTCCTAAATTATATGCTCATTTATTCTAAAAATATAAATTTGTGTTTAATTATCAATTTTTTGACTATTTGAAATTCAAAAATGGTATCATAATAAAATTATCAAATCCTTATATTACAATGTAATAATAATTTATATATCAATTTTGTGAAAATATATTTCATTAAAACATTATATTATTTATTATAGTGAAAAATAAATATTTATGTTTTTTAAAAATAAAATCAATTAATGTTTCATATTGTAAGCATTAATTTACACACATCATGGTATAAATATATCATATTTTCATTTTATAGTATTCCTAAAATTTATCTTATTACAACATATATTGGTATATTTTACTAATAGTATGTTTTATTTTACTAATGTTCAGATTATTATTCAAGTGACATGTCATTGTTAGAATATTCATATTTGTATATGTCATATGAAATCTTTATTTATTATAAATTCTTTTCATTATTTTTTCATATTGAAATATTTCATATCATTGTAAAATAAATCATTTTGAAAATTAATTCTATGTTATTGATATATTTTCTCTTTTCTACTGTGTCATGCATGAGTTTTGTTATTCTATTTGAATGAGCATATCAAAATTTTCAATTTTTTGTTATTTTATTTTCCATTTTTCATCCCATTATAATATGAATAATTCTAATGTCCATCTTAATTCAATAAATATAGTGTCATATTTTTTATAGTATAATATTTTGGTTCTCTCATGTTGTTCTTGTGTGTTATATAATATTATTTTACTAAATATGAATCAATTATTTCTTCATAGTGAATAATCAGATGATAAAATATGGAGAGGTTTCACTATGGGGCCATGTTTTTAAAAGATTTATATATTAGTAGAGGATTGAAAAGAACCCATAGATTACATGGGTCTAAAAATTGATGATGTGGGTCCCCTTTTATTTGAAATAACCAAGAGTATATTAGTTTTTAAATTTACCATTTTTTATTTAAATTTTAAAATTTCCAGGTGGTATGAAAATAGAATTTTAATGATAGTATTGATTATTTACTGTTAACATAATTAAATATTGTGTTTTATTGTATAATTATTTAAAAATAATAATAATTGAATATAATTAATGTATTTTTCTAGACTATTGTTATATTTTTACTATAAAGGAATGGTTTTAATAATGGAATTTGAATAAAAATACATTCATTATCACTAATCCAGTATAAAATAAAAAAATAATTGATCCAAATATATCATCAAAATATTATTAAATTAATTTTTTTAATCACTTGCTTTTATTTTGTTTCTTTCACCAACATCACAATGAAATTATGTAAATTCAATGTCATTATTCCATCACTAAAAAATAAAAATATATTACAATCATGTATACAGTTTCTTATTTATAAATTTTTTTCATTAGATTCATTCATATATAATTTTTAATTTCTACCCCAATATTGAATATATAATAATTAAGAGTGACTGATAGTTTTTCATTACTCTTAGTAAAAGAATATTAAAGTTGGAATCAAATGAACATGTCGACAAAATGAAATATTATCAATGATTACAATGTTATTGTTAAATTAAACTCATATTCATTAATGGAAGAAACTTCTTTATTGAATTAAATATTATAATCTGCAATATCAACACTAAATTTACTAATTTACTATTTACACTAGTGAAAACCATATACCATGATCACTAGTCATCATAGTTAAAAAATGAAATAGAAATTATAAAATAATTTGACTATGATGTATCCTTATTTTGAATCCATTTTATATAATATTTTATATATAATAGAAAATATAAGTTTTGATATGTTTTTCAAAAAAAAATATTTTTTAAAAATTATTAAAATACACATTTTGTGCATTTAAATGATTTAAAATGGAAATAATTTATATTGTTCTATTATATGAAATTAATTAGACTATTTTTTGTTTAATTTGAATTATTTCATATTTAAATTAAAACAATACCTAAATAAAAAAGGAAATTAAAATGATTAAAATTATAAAAATATATGATTTTTCCACGTCGTTATTTTTTTCCCTTTATGGAAAAAGTATCAATTTTTTTATAAATTTCATCTATTTATATTTTTATAATTTTATCACGTGTTTAAAAAAAATATTACCATTTTATCTATGTATTAGTAATTTTTTATAGAAATTTTATAATATTCAATAACAAAATGGAGAAAACCATATTGAGGGAAAATGAAATTTTAATTTATATAATAAATATATACTTATAATTTGTTATATATCTATCATTATTGAAATTTATAGTTAATCTGTTAAATATATTATGTTCAACATTAAATAATATCATTTAACTATAATGAATAACATAATTTTTTTAAAATATACATTTGAGAGAAAAAAATTGAAAAATATTTCATTTAATTTAATATGATTTTTTTCATATTTACCTCCTACCTTACATGAATTAATTAGAATTTTTTTGTAAAATTATACTTCAACATATGATTCGTATTTTTATAAATTTAATTCAAGCTCACCAATCCAAAATATGGGTTATGACCATCATATTTAAATATTAAAATTTTCATTGTATACACTCAATCAATTAAAGATCTATTTTTGAGTGTTATAAAATAAATATTACATAATATAACCTAAAACTAAATTATTAGGTGATACAATATAAAATAATTAAATAAATATCATTATCATAATTTTATGTCATGTTTGATAACATGGTTAAGCAAAATTTAGAAATTGATTCCATAAATTTTAAAAGGTTTTGATAAATATATAATTTAGTAATTTTCCCCCATAATTGAACCATGAAAATGATTAACATAGATGACATGTGATGCTGATAATAAATATAAAAATGATTCCAAAATAACATTTCGGATTTTTGTTTTTATTTTAGGTATATACATTGATTTTCATTCCTTTTGACATGAATAGTGATGTCTATGTTAAGACTTGGAAACATATCATCTTTTAAATAATAATTATAACATGTATCTATAGTTATATGGTGATTTTTTTTGAAACCTGATTCAAAAATTAATCATTGTTATCTTAGTGATATATTCCATATGAAACATCATATATTTATTTCCATCAATCATTATATGGGGGGAGTGTTGTTCTATCAATATGGAGTATATTAGAGAATATACATATATTATTTCTTACTAGAATTTCATCCATAATTTATTGTTCTCGATTTTTTCCACTTCTACAGCATCTCATAAAAGTGTTGAATTTGTCATGTCTGGTCAACTAGGATTAGCATTCAAAAATTCGAAAGATCTAAAAAATTATAAAAATTAATTTACCCGGTATAAATTGTTTAACCAAAAAAATGTAGTTTTCAAAATATAAGATTATATCCAAAATGAATATTCCTTTATACTTTAGTCTCCCAATCCTCAGTAATAAAACCCAATGATGAACTTAAATCATTCAATAAATAACTAACCTTAACATTATTCAGAATCTTCCAAAACAAAATTGCATTACAATGATTTTTTTGGATTTTGTCATATATTATTATAACAAAAATATATCATTTTTCTCAATATAACAACAATCAATCCAAAAATAACATACAAAATATATATTCCCTTACCATTTATTCTATAAACTTTTCTTTCTATTTACATTAATAACCAAAACCCCCATGAAAAAATAGTAAATTATTATATTATTCTATAATACAAATCTATCACTATTCTTCACACTACTGGAAATGCTGGATTTCCCAACGGATTTGAACCATTGGGAAAGGGTGCAGAATCATTGGTATATGTTATACTAACGGTTCTACAACCCGTAGGGAAGTAAGCCGTTGGGAAATGTTTTTCCCAATGGTTTACAGTGAACCGTTGGGATAGGGTGATGAAAAATGACCCTATCCCAACAATTTTCAAGAACAGTTGGGAAATAGTGCAACAATTTATCATGTTTTTTCCCAATGGTTCTATGAACCGTTGAGAAAAACCCTATATATTCTCTTTCCCAATGGTTTAGAACCGTTGGGAAAAGTGTTTTACCAACGGTTCATAGAACAGTTGGTAAAACAAGGCCTACACATTCTATGCCAATGGTTCAAAACCGTTGGCATAGCCTCTGCTGGGAAAATTTCCTAGCAGCTCTGCAATTTACCAGCACAGCAGCTCTGCAATTTCCCAGCAGATATCCAACTTTCCCACCAGGTCTCATTTTGTGGTTCCCTCTCATTTTCAATCCAATTATTTTACCTGCAATAAACTAACACATACATATACAATTATTGTACCTGCAATAACCAACTAACAATTACATATAGAGAACAAATTCATACACATTTAACATATAATGGTGGAACTATACACATCCATAATTAAATTAGAATTCATAATGTAATTATAATTTAGATGACAATTATATGTGGAATCCGGAAGTCAATTCATAATTTGATTGTTTTTTTGTATACCATATATTTTTACATGAAATAATGTCCATTTTAAACATAATACATACACCTGGAGAGTTACCGGCCACACCGCGCCTCAGATTGAGGTGGGGATGACTTTTACACGTCACATAAGACCCATGAATCATTGTGCTGAAGTATCGACACAATCCGAATGCGTTTGGTAGGTTTTCTGTATGTTAGTTGATGTTTTTCAATTAAAATGACGTACTTTTAAAACAAAAGGCAGACACTTTGAGTGGTTCTGGCTACACCACGCCTCTGATTGAGGCGGCGTTGACTCGTACACATCACATATGACCCATGGATCGTTCTCCTAAAGTTTCGATGGAAACCGAATCCGGCTGGTCGGTTTTCCATATATACTTAAATTGTTGTCCATTTTAAACAAAAGACAGACACTTTGAGTGGTGGCGGCCACACCGCGCCTCGGATTGAGGCGGGGTTGACTCGTACACATCACATATGACCAATGGATCGTTGTGCTAAAGTATCGACACAATCCGAATGCGTTTGGTCGGTTTTCCGTATGCCAGTTTATGTTTTTCACTTCGAATGACGTCCTTTTGAAACAGAAGACATACACTTTGAGTGGTGGCGGCCACACTGTGCCTCGGATTGAGGCAGGGTTGACTCGTACACATCACATATGACCCATGGATCATTTTTCTATTGTATCGACACAATCCGAATGCGTTTGGTAGGTTTTCCATATGCCAGTTGATGTTTTTCAATTAAAATGACGTACTTTTGAAACAAAAGACAAACACTTTGAGTGGTTCCGGCCACACCGCATCTCGAATTGAGGCGGCGTTGACTCACATACGTCACATATGACCCATGGATCGTTGTGCTAAAGCATCGACACAATCCGAATGAGTTTGGTTGGTTTTCCGTATGTACTTAAATTGTTGTCCATTTTAAGCAAAATACAGACACTTTGAGTGGTGCGGCAACACCGCGCCTCAGATTGAGGTGGGGTTGACTCGTAGACGTCAGATATGACCCATGGATCGTTGTTCCAAAGTATCGACACAATCCTAATGCGTTTGGTCAGTTTTCTGTATGCCAGTTGATGTATTTCACTTCAAATGACGTCCTTTTGAAACAGAAGATAGACACTTTGAGTGGTGGCGGCCACACCGCACCTCATATTGAGGCGGGATTGACTTGTAAACGTCACATATGACCCATGGATTGTTCTCCTAATGTTTCAATGGAAACCGAATGCGTTTGGTCAGTTTCCCATATGTACATAAATTTTTGTCCATTTTAAGAAAAAGAAAGACTCTTTGAGTGGTGGCGGCTACACCGCGCCTTGGATTGAGGTGGGGTTGACTCGTACACGTCACATATGACCCATGGATCGTTGTGATAAAGTATCGACACAATCCGAATGCGTTTGGTAGGTTTTCCGTATGCCAGTTGATGTATTTCACTGCAAAGGACGTCCTTTTGAAACATAAGACAGACACTTTGAGTGGTGGCGGCCACACCGCGCCTTGGATTGAGACTGGGTTGACTCGTACATGTCACATATGACCCATTTATCGTTCTCCTTAAGTTTTAATGGAAACCGAAAGCCTTTGGTCGGTTTTCCGTATGTACTTAAATTTTTGTCCATTTTAAGCAAAAGACAGACACTTTGAGTGGTGGCGGCCACACCGCGCCTTGGATTGAGGCCGGGGTGAGTCATAAACGTCACATATGACCCATGGATTGTTGTGCTAAAGTATTAACACAATCCGAATGCGTTTGGTCAGTTTTCCATATGTACTTAAATTGTTGTCCATTTTAAGAAAAAGACAGACACTTTGGGTGGTGGCGGCCACACCGCGCCTCGGATTGAGGTGGGGTTGACTTGTACACGTCTCATATGACCCATGGATTGTTGTGCTAAAGTATCGACACAATCCGAATGCGTTTGGTCGGTTTTCCGTATGCCAGTTGATGTATTTCACTTCAAATGACATCCTTTTGAAACAGAAGACAAAAACTTTGAGTGGTGGCGGCCACACCACGCCTCGGATTGAGGCGGGGTTGACTCCTACACGTCACATATGACCCATGGATCGTTCTCCTAATGTTTCAATGGAAACCAAATGCGTTTGTTCAGTTTTCCGTATGTACTTAAATTGTTGTCCATTTTAAGCAAAAGACTGTCACTTTGAGTGGTGGCGGCCAGACCGCACCTCGGATTGAGGCGGGGTTGACTTGTACACGTCACATATGACCCATGGATCGTTGTGCTAATGTATCGACACAATCCGATTGCATTTGGTCTCTTTTCCGTATGCCAGTTGATGTATTTCACTTCAAATGACGTTCTTTTGAAACAGAAGAAAGACACTTTATATAAGGCCCCAGCCTTAATCCTTACTTAATCTTGAGTTATTACAAAATTACACATTGATGATCTTTTTAGGTTTAGAGTTTTAGAGAATTAGATCCTAAAACTTTCATTACATTCCACATTTAAACAAAGTGGTTACATAAAATACAATAATCATTCTTCCCATCAACGGAAATATATTTAAAATAAAACATGGATTCTTTCTTGACACATCCTTGACACTATCATCACATCTTGTACCTTTCCCTTGACATGTGAAAAAATTTCAAAAAAACTTGGGATGAGCATAAAAAGCTCAGTAAGGGTTATAAAAATATTGAAAGGAAACATGGGTACAGATATACATAAGGATGAGATCATACTTTACCCATAAAACATAAGCACTTTAACATACCTCATCAAATCATGAATAAATCATATAATTCATAAGACCTAAAAGTATCTTGAGGCATTCATAACATTCTTACGTAGGGAGTAACCCTCTTGGTTACGTTTGGAATACCCATCACAGTATATTCCATAAATCTCTTTGGAGAAACCTTAACGTTTAACTCCTTCACGTTACCCAATGCATTGGAGAGCTATATCGGGCTCCCCCGACCTTAGTTTATCACGGAACCACTTGTTTTCATAACAATTATCAAGAACAATAACATAAATGTATCACATAAAACATGCATAAAGGAAATATAACATTTCCACATTTCAATCACAATATAACATTTTAGGATATTGAAATAATGAATCCATAAAAAACCCATTTTCAAAACCATTTAAACCATTTAATAAAGAGATTATTGAATCAAAGTGTCCCATACCACCTTGAAGATTTTAACATTTTAAACCATTAATATCCATATTAATAAATCCTCAAAAACATTTTGAAAACATGGATATTAATAAGAACAAATCATTAAAACATTTAAAGCGATATTTTGGTTAAAGGGTTTTCACCAAAATTAGAGACACTTGAATACAATAATTGAGGAATAACATTTAATCAGAACTTTATAATATCATGGGAATAAATGGATTCATGATATAATATTCCAAAGGATAGTATATACACCATATAAGAGTGAATTGGTGCATATCAACTATGAAGTCTCAATAGAGATGTAAAATGTGATGAAATCCCTTATAAAGAAGGTATCCTTAAATTTAGGATAAATCAATCTCAAAATTATGTGTGACAAATATAAATACACCCAATATAATTGGATATTAAGTGTAAAATAGTAAAAGTTCATTCAAACATATTCAAAGGATGACATATTCAATAACAACATGTTGAACCCAAAGAAAGAGAAATTGGGTTAAAAAGTTCCCTTGGTAAAATTCGACAGCCTAACTGCGTCACATCAAAAATTCAGAAAATGAGTTGATGAGAGATAAAAAGGGAATCCCATAACTTGGACATAAAATTTACATCAATCAGGATATAGAAGAACATATCCCAACATAATAGTATGTGAATTAAAAGACATAACAAACGAAGTTTTTTAAAAAGAGGAGGGTGAAAGGTTCCCTTACCGACTTGGGTAACTTTCGAAAAGTACACCCCATTGAAGAAGTGTCATACAATGAATATGTAAATACCCATAAATGGAATTATATTACAAAAGGAGTGTAATAATGGGCAGTACATAAACCACTCAAAGGAAATTTTGTCAAATGTATCATAAATCTCACGGGAATAAAAGTGAGATGAAAAATCTCTTACGAAAACTCGGCAGCCTAACAGCGCCACTTAAAACTTCCAAAATGGATTGATGAGAGAGAATAGGGTATGTCATAATATAAAAATTACATTAAGAGTAATATAAAAGAACATCCCAATAACAATAAAGTTTAGCTTTAAAAGGAATGACATAAAAGAGCGTACTTAAAAAGAAAGAGAGGAGTAGGATCCCTTATCTCGGGTCTGACTTGACTCGATCATTATTTAATCTCCTGAATAATAAACTTGAGTTAATTTATACTTGATTAAGAACCTCTTTCAAGCTTATTATTCCTTTTATATAACTTATTTTTATGTTATAAACGTTATGTAATCATTAAGTTAATAATGATTGTTTTGTCGATATTTGGTTCTTAAGTCGAAAGTTGACTTCTTACAATTACATGTTGTTCGTGTGGTCAAAGGTTCTCTATATCCAGAATGAAATTCCTGATTTAGATATCATATATATCATATATATCCAGCATATACATGTATTTATAATATCACATAATCATTTAGAGGAAAGAAATGAAATGCACCGTTCATTGAGACGGTAAGCCGTACGTACGTATGAACGCTACTTTCATTTCTATGTCGTATTAATGGAATTAAAACTATATGAGAGGTATGTATATTTTTATTCCAGAATTATATTAATAATTTAGATGTATCATACATCATATATATCCATTATATATATATACTTATAATAGTTCATAATATTTTTAGATAAGAAATGAAATGTACCGTTCATGGAGACGGTATGCCGTACGTACGCATGAATGCTACTTCCATTTCTATTTCGTATTTTCTAGAATGGAATCATAATGAAGTAAGTGTATATTATAATTCCAGTATAATATCATATATAATATCATTAACTTTATACTTTACACATCCCACATATGGTATTAACGAATCAAATCACTTTCAGGGGGCGGTAGTCCGCACTTCCTAAAATGAAGATATCGTGTTAACCTATAATAGAAACAATAATGGTATACCATAAATGAAAAATACAGAAGCTTAAGGAAAGAGTAAAAATATTATATATCATATATAAAAATATTGACATCATAATGGCCACCTTTGAAGGTGTTAAATGAGTATTGAACAATCATCGTTTCGGGAGACATAATTTCGCCATCCACGGAAAACGTATGTTATTTAACAATTTGATGTAGTTGTGTGAGAGTGTAGCTCAAATAAATCTTATAAAAACATCCTAGTATTTTTAAGATACTGGTGTTGTTACAAAAGAAGTAAATAAAAAGAGTTTAGGGGTTTGGAGAAGCAAAATAAAACAAATGAACATGAGAGAATGAATTATCTTTAAAAGTGTAACTTCTTTTGATTTGAGCCTAAAGGCTTCCTTTGAAAGGATTATACCCAAAGGGAATCCTCTAGGATGAGGAGAGGGATGTGGAGAGAGTAAATGGGCAGGGGATGGCCGAGCCAAAGGCTTTAGGAGTGTGTGAAATGAGGTAGAGGTGGGGGCCTTTTATAAGAGGGGAGAGGGGCACTTTTGGAAATCATGAATCTATTATTTTATTTTCAAAAGTGTTTAGAATTTATAAGGTCCCGCATTGATATATTTCTAAGATAATATGATAAGTCTTCTAACTATTCCCATAAAATAGTTTTTGTACATGTGTAGGTCTTAGAGTTTATATTATAGTTTCATTTTATTTAAACTGTTCATTAATGAGGTCATTGTTGCATCATCATGATGTCATAATTAAATTAATTTATTTAATGTCTAAAAATTATAACAAAAATATCCAGATGTATGAAATCATTTTATATTTCCAAAGAGTATTTATAGACAAAGATATTATTATTATAACCCCTTATAAAAATTGTTTTAGTAAAACAATTTATGTTACTGTCATTTTTACCTTTATTTTAAAAAAAGGCATTAAAGTCATTATCTCACCCAAGAGGCTTCATAGGGTCCCCTAAATCGACCCATGGGTTGTCTTGGTCGGCCATGACTCACTTAATAGGGTTAGGACAAGTGTCATGGTGTTTTCATATTTTTATAATATCATTTTTACCTTAAATTACACTAATTACCTCTAATCGCGATTAATGAAAAAAAGTTACTATTCACCAAAAAATTATTTTCATCCCATTGAACCACATTTTACATACTAATGACAACCATGTATGTTGGATTTTCAAAATTCAATACACATTAGTGGTAAACTTTCATTTAACTGAAAAATCAGTTTGCTTGATTACCACTTAGTGGTTTCACTATTCATCAAAAATTGGAGTTTTTCAGAAAATTACCAAAAATTCACCCTAATCTATATTTGATATTATGAATTCAAAAATGAAGTCTATTTTACAAAATTAAACACATATAAGTCACATTAATTAATTTAATAATTAATTCCCGCTGTCAGAGTAAATAGCGTGTTTTTATAAAACAATAAGAATCTAAAGATTGGCACCAGTTTAAGTCTAATTTCAAAGTGAAATTGATTCCAATGAACACCATTGTATTAAATGGTAAAAATATATTCAGATTACACATTAAGACCAATTCAAAAGATAATCTAATCATATAAATAAATTAAATTAAAAAGAGGTTTTGAATTTAAAATACAACATTTTACACTATTCATTAAAAAAATGAACTTTATCAGAAAGATACCAAAAATTTACACAAAGTAAATTTTTATGTCCCTATTCTCAAGAAGAGTTTTATTTGGTCCAATAGAATGTATAAGAGTGAACAAAACTATATTTAAAGAAGATTCGCCATCAAAAGGAGATAAGTGAACCATTAGTGAAAACTAGGTCATATACGCCTAAAATTGAATTCTTTCAGTATTTTAAGCCTTTATCTTTTATTGGATAAATGTTAAAACATTTAAAAACATATATAATCATATTTTAGTTATTTCTATCCATTCCCTCCAATACAACGGCTACATGTTAACTACCATTTAAAATAATATTATTTTATTATTAGAGTGCAACGTAAGATTCCCAAGAAACTTGTTGTTGCGTGTTGGGTACGCCATCGAGCATAGCGTCCCCTTTAAAGACATATTAATATTTTATTCACAAATACGGATAAATATGAAAATTTCATATTCATTATTTACCTGGGGTGTTACACATTAAGTTGTGGCGGCCACACCGCGCCTCGGATTGAGGCGAGGTTGACTCATACACGTCACATATGACCCATCAATCGTTCTCCTCAAGTTTCAATGGAAACCAAATGCATTTGGTCGGTTTTCTGTATGTACTTAAATTTTTTTCCATTTTAAGAAAGAGACAGACACTTTGAGTGGTGGCGGCCACACCGCGCCTCGGAATGAGGCGGGGTTGACTCGTACACGTCACATATGACCCATGGATCGTTGTGCTAAAGTATCGACACAATCAGAGTGCGTTTGGTCGGTTTTCCGTATGCTAGTTGATGTATTTCACTTTTAATGACGCACTTTTGAAATAGAAGACATACACTTTTAGTGGTGACATCCACACCGCACCTCTGATTGAGGCGAGGTAGACTCGTACACGTCACATATGACCCATGGATCGTTCTTCTAAAGTTTCAAGGGAAACCGAATGCTTTTGGTTGGTTTTCCGTATGTACTTAAATTGTTGTCCATTTTAAGAAAAAGACAGACACTTTTAGTGGTGGCGGCCACAAAGTGCCTCAGATTGAGGCGTGGTTGACTCGTACACATCAGATATGACCCATGGATCATTGTGATAAAGTATCTACACAATTATAATGCGTTTGGTTGGTTTTTCGTATACTAGTTGATGTATTTCACTTCAAATGACGTCCTTTTGAAACAGAAGACAGACACTTTGAGTGGTGGAGGCCATACCGTGCCTCGGATTGAGGTGGGGCTGACTCGTACACATCATATATGACCCATGTATTGTTCTCCTAATGTTTCAATAGAATCCGATTACATTTGGTCAGTTTTCTGTATGTACTTAAATTGTTGTCCATTTAAAAAAAAAGAGATACACTTTGAGTGGTGGCGGCCAAACCGCACCTCGGATTGAGGCGGGGTTGACTCGTACACGTCGCATATGACCCATGGATCGTTGTGCTAAAGTATCGACACAATCCAAATGCGTTTGGTCGGTTTTCCATATGCTAGTTGATGTACATCACTTCAAATGACGTCCTTTTGAAACAGAAGATAGACACTTTGAGTGGTGGCGGCCACACCGCACTTCGGATTGAGGCAGGGTTGACTCGTACACATCACATATGACCCATGGATGTTTCTCCTAAAGATTAAATGGAATCCGAATGCGTTTGGTCGGTTTTCCGTATGTACTTAAATTGTTGTCCATTTTAAGAAAAAGACAGACACTTTGAATGGTGGCGGCCACACCGCGCCTCGGATTGAGGCAGGGTTGACTCTTACACATCGCATATGACCCATGGATCATTGTTCTAAAGTATCGACACAATCCGAATGCGTTTGGTTGGTTTTCTGTATGCCAGTTGATGTATTTCACTTCAAATGACGTCCTTTTGAAACAGAAGATAGACACTTTGAGTGGTGGCGGCCATATCGCGCCTCAGATTGAGGTGGGATTGACTCGTACACGTCACATATGTCCCATGCATCGTTCTCTAAACGTTTCAATGGAATCCGAATGCGTTTGGTCGGTTATTCGTATGTACATAAATTGTTTTCCATTTTAAGCAAAAGATAGACACTTTGATTGGTGGCAGCCACACCGTTCCTCGGATTGAGGTGGGGTTGACTCGTACACGTCGCATATGACCCATGGATCGTTGTGCTAAAGAATCGACACAATAAAAATGCTTTTGACAAAAATTATTACACAAAAATTAATCACATGACATTATATATTCTTTCAATATATCAATTTGAAATAAAGTACTCACTGTAGGAACTAATGGTGGAATGCCCATCTCCATCATTCGACGATTGTTCTCCATCATTTTTTCCTTTGTCTCTCTTCAATTGGCTTCATTTCCTTCTTTTGAAAACAAATATGTAATTAATTAGAAAAATAAAACTAATGTGTAACCCAAAAAATTCAATTCAAATAAAATTGCAACCAAAAAACATTGAAAATTCACATAATGGTCAATTAAGATATCAATTGTTTTAGAAGATCTTGAATGGATTTAATAAATCATACAAGTTGTAATGTTCACCAAGATATAAATATTGTTTGACTATGTTTGAATACAGTTCAATTACAAATTAGAAAATTCAATTCAAATAAAACTACAACCAATAAACATTGAAAATTCACATAACGGTCAAGTCAGCTATCAATTGTTTTAGAAGAGCTGGAATGGATTTAATAAATCATACAAGTTGTAATGTTCACCAAGTTAGAAATATGTTTGAATATGTTCAAATATAGTTCAATTCCAAATTAGAAAATGCAATTCAAATAAAACTGCAACCAATAAACATTGAAAATTCACATAACGGTCAAGTTAGCTAAAAAATATTTGTGATCAATACTAAATCAATTTGAATATTACCAACCTTAACAACCCAAATCCAGGTAAACCAAAAGAATTGAGAACATGGATGAATGATTCTATATATTTTCAACCACAAAATCTGGTTCACAATCAACTCTGACAATTGAGCTATTTGAGTCATCAAAATAAATAAATGGATTGGTTCCAATGGCACTAGGGACAGTGTCAATTACATCATCACCATCATCAAAAATATGTCTTGGAATTACTTCAACTATGACACCAAATTCAGGTCGAAGTTGGTCTTTCAAATAAAAAACTTGTTTAGCCATTGATGCCAACACATATGGTTCTTCGTTAGTAAGAGTGCGAGTCATATTAATTACTCGAAATCCACAATCATCAATAAATGTGCCATGTATCGTCATCGAATCAAACCAATGGCATTTCATCATTGTGACTCGTCCATGAGAGTAATAATCCAATATTATTATTTTCTCAACAACTCCATAATAACCCTGATTTTCAAATCGCGGTTTACTATCTGATGCACTGGCATGACAATCTGTTTTGACAGTAACCATAACACCATCATGTTGTGTTCTCATGTTTTTTGCTCGTTCAGTGAAAATAAATTTGTACCCCTTGATAACAATTGATTTACAGTCACGATCCACGGTATTAGGGCCAAAAGCCAAAGCTCTTATTTCCTCAGAGACAGAGTCAGTAGACACACTCAAAACCTGCAATATAAATGACTATTAATGTTAATTAAATATTGATATAATTATTTTAAACATTAATTTTTTATACCATCAATTTTAACCAAGCAGAAAACTCTTTGCTATGAAAAGTCTCTCTCCTTCTCAAAGATAAAGAACTATGCTTCCTATTTATCATTGTTTTATGTTCCCTGTAGATAAAAAATATTAATAGTTTAACAGATATATATGTAAGATATACATAATCAATTTAGTTACCTGATATAATCATCAAACAAATCACAGTTGAACAAAAGTGTGTGATGTGCCATCTCCCGCTCTTCATGGATTAATGTCTTCAATGTATATGATCCAGGTATTCCTCCTATTTGAGGAAGTGATGGAAAACTGGGTTCAATTTTCTCATACTGTTCTTCTTCATTTCCCATTGGTCTGTTCAATCTTGTAGTAAGATCAAAAAAATACATCGAGTAGAAATCCATACATTCTTGAGCCAAGTAACCATTCACGATTGAACCTTCGGGATGATTTCTGTTTCGGACATAAGACATTAATGTGAACATATTTCTTTCATTTGGATACATCCAATGAAAGGAAACAGGTCCTCTGAGAAGTATTTTAGTGGGAATATGGATAGTCAGATGCAGCATTAATGTGAAAAATGATGGAGGAAATATTTTCTCCAACTCACACAAAATTAATGGGGCATCTGTCAACATTTTTTGCAAGAAATACTTGGACAAATTTTTAGCACAAACAACTCTAAAAAAAGGCACAACCTAATAACAACCAACCTTACATTATTGGAGAAGAGATGACGGATTGCTATTGGAAGAAACTCATGTTGTAGAACGTGATAATCATGTGTCTTCAAAGATTTTAGCTTCAACTCTCTTCTGTTGACCCGTTTAGATATGTTTCTTGAATAGCCATCAGGAAATCTAATAGTCTCTAATACTTCCAAAAAAAATTTTCCGCAGGTGTCATCACATAAGAAGCACATGGAATTTTCCATTTATTTTCACTGATACGTACAGGATGCAATTCTGGTCTGATGCCCCAATCCACCAAGCCACGCCGAGATCGTAAATCATCTTTTGTCTTCCCCTTGACATTTAGATGAACTGAAAGCAACATTTCGCATATATTATTTTCAATATGCATTGGGTCTAAGAAATGACGTAACAAATTGGTTGACCAATAAGGCAAATAAAAAAAGATACTCTTCTTCCTCCAATTGTAACAGGTTTTAGTGGAAACCTTCTTTCTCTTTCCAAGTTTCATTTGACCCTTCCCGAATGAAAAACTGAAATCTTTCAATTCATTAAGCACATCGGTTCCAGACATATGTTGAGGTGGATCATCGGTCTCTATGGTATTATCAAATCTTCGACGATTCATTCTATATGAATGATCCTCTGGAAAGAATCGTCGATGTCCCATAAAACTGAAACTATAGCAATGTTTCAGTCTTCTAGATCGTGTATTCTTCATAAAAACTGTACATGATAGTTTTCCCTTCGTGCTCCATCCATACATCATTGCATAAGCCGGAAAATCATTGATCGTCCACATAATCACAGCACACATCTGAAATATGTCTTTCAAACATGCATTGTATGTGCGCACACCCACATCCCAAAGAAGGTTCAACTCTTTTATTAAAGTTTTCATGTATACATCAATATCAATGTCGGGATCAGAAGGACCAGATATGAGTATACTCATGAAAGTGAAAAGTTTTTTCATACACAACCATGGGGGAAGATTATAAATGTGTATAAAAACTGGCCATGTGTTGTGCGAAGTAAGCATCTTCCCAAACGGATTAAAATCGTTGCATGAAATACCCAACCTCAAATTACGCACGTCAGCTGCAAAATCAGGATATCGAGCATCAAATATCTGCCATGCAAATCCATCTGCAGGATGAACCAACTCATCATTAGTCTTCTTTCTCTCGGTATCATGCCATCTCATATTTATTGATATGTCATCAGACATAAAAAGATTCTGAAGTCTGGGGATCAATGGAAAGTGCCACATTAATTTTTGTGGAATGCGGGATGGTGTTCCATCAGATTTTGTCTTCCAGCGGGATGTGCCACATTTTATACAATCATTTCGTTCAGTGGTTTCCTCCTATAATAAACTACAATCTTTCTGGCAAGCATGAATTTTGTTTCTTGAAAATCCTAGTTCCTCAACTAACTTCAATGCCATATAGTGGTTTGAGGGAATATCTACATCATCTGGAAGTAAATCCTTAAAGAGGGTAAGAATGTAATAGTTTCCTGTATTAGAAATTCCATACATAGTTTTCCCATGAAACAATCGGATAAAAAATTCCAGCTTTTTCATTTTATCACATTTTTGATATACTGGAGTCATGGAAGCATCATTCAATTTTTTCACCATATCAATATCATCATTTTCACTAGATGCATCAGATGTCCTCATATCGATGTCTTCTTGAGTCGAAATCCTTTCTTTTTCATGATGACGAAGAAACGGAAACCGATCATCTAACAAATTCTCCATTGTATTCCTTTCATTTCGATCATCACCAATTTGAGATTTCATTTTCTCCCCATTGTGATACCACACAAAGTAGTTTTCTTGAAAACCATTTTTGGTTATGTGGTTGCTAACTTCTTCATGGATCAACCAAGGTCTACCAACACAATTGGAACATGGGAACTGTATGCGCCCACTATCTGAAGCATTGTGAAATGAAAAATCTATAATGCTCTCCAAATTGTTTTGAAAATCGCTTGAGATCCGATCGGTTTCATACATCCAACTTCTGTTCATTCTGTAAAAAGAATTTATATAAGTCATTTTGCCATAAAAAATTCTATAGGATTGAACTTTCATAGAAAATATATTTCGAAATCCATTTTAAATAATAAAATCCCTTTGATCATTTTTAACAAATATTTGGAGAATTCTCAAGGAACCCCCATTTGGAAAAGTCACATTAAATGCCCAATTTTCACGCCAAACCATTGAAAACAATTAACATCAGACAATCATCGACAACAATTAACTTAACTGGAAATTAAAAAACAGAAGCCAAATGTGATATAGAATTTAATGTTAAGTTAAGGGAAATGAGATTAAATAGAGTCCACAACATCATAAATGGTTCCAACGTCATTAATTTTGATTAAAACCACCCATAATATGAATGAGAATTCCTCATACACCAAATACCTAATAAAACATAACAAATCTTCAATTAAAACATTGAATTTAGGGTTTCCACCCCACTTGGACAGCCCTACCCCCACCCCACTTGGACAACCCAGCACCCCCCACCCCACGTGGATAGCCATACCCCCACCCCACTTGGAAACCCCCCCCACCATACCTGGACACCCGAACCCCCCACAACCCACTTGGATAACCCCCCCCCCCCCCCCCCCCCGCACCCCACGTGGACAACCCTACCTAGACAGCCCCTCCCCCACCCAACTGCACACCCTCCCCACCCCACTTGGACAACCCTGCCTAGACACCCTCCCCCACCCAACCTCCACACCCTCCCCTACCCCAAACAGCCCTACCTGTACCCCATTTGGACAACCCAGCCCCCTCCCCCACCCTACCTAGACAGCCCCCTCCCCCACCCTACCTAGACAGCCCCCCCCCCCCCCACCCCAAACAGCCCTACCCCCACCCCATTTGGACAACCCAACCCCCTCCCCTACCCTACCTAGACAACCCCCTCCCCCATCCTACTTAGACAGCCCCCTCCCCCACCCTACACAGACTGCCCCCCCCCCACCCCAAACAACCCTACCCCCACCCAATTTGGACCACCCAGCCCCCTCCCCCACCCTACCTAGATAGCCCCTCCCCCACCCCAAACAGTCTTACCCCCACCCCATTTGGATAACCCAGCCCCCTCCCCCACCCTACCTAGATAGACCCCTCCCCCACCCTACCTAGACAGCCCCTCCCCCACCCCACTTGGAGAGCCCTCGACATCCTCCCCACTTAGACAACTCTACCCCCACCCCACTTGGACAGCTCTACCCCCACCCACTTGGACAACCCACCCCCCCCCCACCCCACATGGAAAACCCAACCCCCCCCCCACCCCACCTGGACAACCCTAACTGTATTTATGGATAACCAACAAAATCAATCAATAGACCTTAAATTTAAATTAAATCAAGGATAAAATAACTCATGATCATATTGACCTCTTTAATATCAACCAAAATTACTCAATACAGATAAATCACAACAAAACCACAACCTAAAATGATATATTGATTGTGTTCATAAGGGAATCATAATACAAAATACATTGTAGAAAAATGGTATGAAAAAATATAAAGTAAATGAAGGCACGCCTCTAGATTAAGAATGGAAGAACAAAAATTTCTTGAATCAAAGATAGATGTCCCGTTGGAAATTAGAGTTAGCACCCTCTAGAGAAGGTTGTGAAGTAGGGTTCCAACTATAACCAAAAATTATATATGCCTTATTTTCGTAAGGGGATCATAATACACAATAAATTCCACTAAAATAGAATGAAAAAATCTAAAATAAATTAACACACAAGAACTGATTTAAACGGGAAGAACAAATATAAAATCAATGAACTCACACATACCGATTTAAACAGAAAGATAAAATCATTGAAAACTGGACCTTTTGTGTTGGGAATTAGCGTTTGTGTCGAGATTTAGCGGCAAACCTTGCAGACGATTGAGGTTTTGGGAAAACATTCTCAGAGGGTGCGTCCAGGTCTCGGTTGGGGAAAAATTGTCGAGATGTATGGAGTTACAGATCGATGATATTTGTGTATTTTCATTCCCAAAGTTTTTAAAAAACCGTTGGGAAGGTTATGTTATCCCAACTGTTTCAAAAAACCATTACAAATAACCTCTTAATGCCATCTATACCAATGGTTATGATAAAACTGTTGGTATAGGGGTCTTCATCTTTCCCAACGGTTCCACTAAACCGTTGGGAAAACTCTTTTTTACCCATTTTTTCCAACGGTTTCATCAAACCGTTGGGAAAACACAATTTTTACATATCTTTTCCAATGGATTCCAAAAACCGTTGGTAAAGCTTACCTATACCAACAGTTCTTTGAACCGTTGGAATACTAGCGTTGGGAAAAACATGATATCTAGTAGTGTCATGAAAAAACTTATCATAAAATCAATAAAATCTCACTTATGTTAATAATATAATATAATTTATTATATGAAAAACCAAATTCATTAGGAATCATATTTATCTCAAAATTTTAAAATGTATTAACCATTATTATTATCAACACAGCTTAACTTACTCCCAAAAAAATAGAGTGGAATTATTTTTGGTATAACCATTCTATTAAGACACATACAAATCCAAAGGGTTTTATTCGCAAAAATGTCTCCCAAAACATGATTATTCATCTTAAACACTCATAACATAACAAATCAATACTGGTTACTACATCTTAAAACATATGAGTGGTCATTGTCTTATTAACAGCTGATGAAATATTAAAAAGTTAAAATATCCTCATATAAAAAATTTAAAATGAAATAGTTCTCTGGAGTATTTATTTGATACCATCTGTAATTTTATATATGTTAATAAACAGGTAACAAATAAATAAATGATATAGAATTTAAATTTATATTATAAAATATTTAATCTATATATTTCACAAACCACATTAAAATAATGTTGATAAATTAATCAATATTTATTAAAATACATTATTAAAATATTTCATATAATCTGATTATATTTTATATAAATTTTAGTTATCATTCCATGGAATTAATCCATAATTTAATATTATTATAAACATTATTCACATGTTTCTTAAATTTTCAACTCATATTCATACTGGATAATCCAAAAGCTTGGTTATGAAAATAATAATAAAATAAACATTATTTACAATTTATTATAGATCAGTTAATGATTTTTATTGTCTGTAATACATGAAACTAAACATTATATTCATTATAAACTAGAATATCCGTGAATTACATGTTTTTCACATTAGCTAATTCTTAATTGGTAACATTCATTATAACTAACAGTGCAAATAGTTTCAGGATCGAAGAGTGCCATATCCAAAAAAATTTATTAGAAAACCAGAGAATGTGGCAGAGTGAGGGGTTTACCAAGATGGGAATAAAAAACCCCACACACATCCTAACAAACAAGATGAGTAAAAAACTCATGAATAACAAAATACAATCCCAATGGGACCTCCAAAACTTCCTTCTTTGACTGTGAATCTGCTACCTAATTGGCATCTCAGTAAACATGAGTGTCATCCAGGTGGATGTGCTCTATCCTATGAATAAATTCAATCCAGAAGGGAAGGATTTTCAGTGGAACAGATATACAATGAGCCTTGAGTTTGTGCACCACAGTGGTGAAGTCCAATTCAAGTCACTTATTAGAACTTTTATGTCCTTAATTAGACTTCTAGTCCATCTATAAATGGAAAAGTCATAGGAAAACATCTAAGTGATAACTGAATTAACATCAAAAATCCTCCCAGCCAGGGACATATTCATCCCTTTCCTCATGGCCAGCTGAGAAGTAATTTCAGAGGATATGTTCTCAAGATGAACTCTTTTCACCCTTCCCAAAAATAATGGTACAACCAGATATGTGAAAGAAAAAGTTCCTTTTTTGACTCCAAGTGTTATGGAAATTTTATTTCTTAAGAAGTGTCATAACATTCTCTTAAAACACAAAATTCTTATTCTAGTTTATTACTAGACCCAATACCTCTTCATAGTGACTAAAAATACTTTGAACAGAAGAAACGGTGCCTCTGTCATCATGTCTAAACATGAGGATATCATCAGTATAGAAAATATGTGATAGGGAGAATATGTTCCCTCCAGCATTCAGCTTCTTATAAAGACCATCCTAAACCGAATCATTATAACTAATAATTTTGTGAAAAATTCATGAATCCAATAATTCATTGATAGAATCCTAAATTGTAATTTTTCAATTAATGATAAATCAATGTTTTTAATATTTCTTTATTAGTTAAATTGTTTATGTATTTCATGTATACCAAAAAATATCTTATTTTTTTTGAATTGTACATAATATTGACACTTAATTTATAAATAATACTTTTAAAGTACTGTTCATCATGTATACATTAATTTATATGTATTAAAATTTATCCTTAATTTAAAAGAAAATAAATTTTATGATTTATTTTTTTAGGATTCACAAACATAGATAAAAATAAAATCATACAAAACAAAAACACATATAATATTTAAATAAAATATATGTTATTTTTATGACTTAATATTTTTACAATAATTGTTTTCATATAAAATTTTATGATATGTTTTAATTTTTATAAATTAATGCATGCACTATGTTTTATTGAATATTAATTTTTAGGTCTTTTTTATTGAATTTTTTGGGTTCCCATCGATACTAATCTTATTGGAGATGATGGTAAAATTTATAAAAGTACAGAGAAAAAAATATTTTCTTGAGTTAATTATTTGAATATATAAAAAATTAAGAGATAATTATTCAAAAAATTTAAATGAGTATTTAAATTATTGTGTTTGGTTTGTAATATTATAAATGAATTATTATTTTAGTATAAACATATTTAGTTATTCTGAAACAATACATTGGGTGTTTTAATTAATTAAGATATGCCATGTAGTATAATTATTGAGGCTGATTTACATAAAAATATCATGAAAGTAATTGTTATTATAACTAAATATATCAGAAATTTTTTTTATCTAAAAATAATTTACCATGAAACATGAATGTGTAATATTAATTAGATGGAATATAAAAATGATAGATCATATTATGGTAGACATATTGTATATGTCATGTGTTTATATTTATTTAATTATTTGATTATTTAATTTTAAGTCATTAGCCAATGAATATTTGGACCATTAGATATTTTTTCGAGAATGGGTAGTAGGCATTATCACGAGTCATAGAATTATTTTAATTATGAGTAGAATGTAGATAGTTAAGTAAAAGGGTGGAGGTCATTAATGTTGTACACAAATTAATTAATTTAAAAATAAAGAGGAAAATATAGATTGATATATTGCTTATTAAATACATATGATATAATTATATAAAATTATACATTGGGTTTCACCATAGAAAAAATTTATATAGAAATTCCAATAGAAGATTCATTTATAAGACATAGATTATTTATAAGATGAAAAAATTGTATTTAAATAAATTCCAAGATATTTATTTTCTTCATTCTGAGTGGATCTATCATGTCATCTCAAATAAAACCATTGTTTATTGGATTTATTATTTTATAAACCATATTCTTGTTATATTATTAGATATATATTTTCATTTTCAGTGTAAATAATGTATTTTTGAATATTCTATTCAAAATAAATGTTAAAGAATTTATGTCATGGTAATGTGTAATATAAGAAACGAATTTACAAAATTAGTAATCATTAATTTTCACCATGAAATTACATAATAGCTACTGATTTATTTTCCTTATATAATGACTTATCAACACTTTCAAAATTAACCAAAAAAGATAAAAAATTATATTTATAGGACATACTGAGGATTATATGGAATAAAATGGGGAATTGTATGTTCAATCAATAAATTGATTTATATCAAAACATTAATCTGAAAAAATTAATAATTAGAGAACCCGAAGATGTGATTATAAATATAAATATAATAATTATAATAATAAAAATGATAATAATAATTATAATACAAATAAACTATTAGGGTAGGGTAAATATAATGAAAATAAACATTCACCCACCCTCCTTGATAGATTTGACACCATAACTCTCATACTATTCAAAAAATCCAACCAACTTAACTGAACCTTCATAATAATAATCATTAAAGCATATATATGGTGACAAATCACCATATTGGAGGATTATAAATTTAAGGAATATTATGATGATTATTATATATATATATTTATTTACTATATATCAAATCCATATGAATAAAATTGAAAAATAAAATGAATCTGGGATTAAATTGTTTTACCGAGATAATACATAATCATGTTGGGATCCCGAAATGTATGTCGGAAACTGATTTTGGTTGTCGAAAGATAATAAAGTCATCATATCCACTATATATAGATTCTATATTAATGACATGTCTCTAAATACATGATGGAATTCACTATGCAATTTTATTCTAATTAATGACACAAATTTTTCCAACTCATTACAATACTAACTAAATAAACATTATTGAAACTTTCATATCAACTTTCAATGAAAAATTTGATCCATATGTGTTATATAATAATCTAATTATAATTCAATCATCAATTATGAAAAATAAATCTTATATAAATAGACCGGAGATCCCCTTCGAGGATCTATATGTGTTTACAGTGATCAATATTATTCTATTAATTTGTAAAATTAATTGGGGGATACATTACTATTATTTATGGATACACTAAATAACCAATCAGTTGAATACAAACCCATTAAAAAAATAATTAATATAAAAATAATAAATCATAAATACATTCATAAAAATGAATAAAATATAGATAACTGATGAATATATAAGTAATTTAAGGAAGTTAAAAATAATGTATTCCAATTAAAAAGTTATTTTATATATAACAACTCCCTCATCTCGCACATCGAGATCATGTAATAAAAATGAAAAACATTATGGTTTTGATACTTATGGATGTGAAAAAATTATTCCACAAAAATAATTCAATATGAAAATGATGTATTCTATAATTTATATACCCAATGGAATTTTTTTATATTTTTATATAATAATGAAAAACTCTTACATTATAATTTTCTATGACTTCAAGAGATTGTCATTCACACTATTCCTTGCTTTTGTTATTCCAAATTTTATCATTATAATCTCCCAAAAAAGTATACACATATAAATACATTCATACATAGAAAAGTTTTAACATTATTCTTTGTAACCTCATGAATAATAATTATAAGAGGGGTGAAGTCAAATGATCATCAAGGGTAAATATATACATTAACAATTGAATGTCATCATAGGGAATAATATGAGCATACAGATGTGATGACATAACGATATTTCATATTCCAAATATTATTGAACTCATATCCATAAATACTGGTCGAATAAAAATTTTCCATGGTATAATGTATTAATATAGTAAATATAAATAGAAATATATAATCACGACCAATGTGATTTCAATCATGATAAATGGAAAAATAAAAATCCCATAAAAAAAATATTATATCAGGTAGGTAACTGTGGGTTGTCATTTCAAAATAACTATCACTAATATTATGAGAGATTGATTAATAATATGATATAATTTTATAAACAATGCATTGGAGGGGTATCATGGCACCAAAAATCCTCGGTTTATCAAAGAACCACTTATCCTTTGTCAATAACATTACCACCCAATCATGGATTTTAATGTAACCAACAATACAGATATTCTAATCTAACCAACCATACATTATTTATAACAGAACTAATCTTAAAAATAATCAATTCCAAAGAACAATAAAATAATAAAAAATCATTAAATATCTCATTTAATAATAAAATACCTAGTGTAATATCCCAAACTGTGTAACAACTAAATCATTTCCCTAGTCCTTGTCACCACATGAACTCAACCATACCTCCTGGTATTCAAGTAGATTATGACTAGTAGAGAGGGCCTAAAACTCATGTGGGGAGACTATACCCTCATTACTAGAGTAATACACATAATCAATATATGGAATGTTGAAAAATACATTGAATGACCCATGAAGAGGCATAAATAACCACTTTCAAAAACATGGTACAAACCATAACCAACAATAGAAATGTCAGGTCATGCTATAGTGCCAAGTGAACAAAACCCAAAATAAGTTAAATAGTGGAATCCATAAGAATGGCCATATCTCAAATTCTAAAACCTAATCCTTACACATCTCAAGACCAACTTATTTCTTAAGAATATGTAATTTTCCCGTGTCCTGACCTACTATCATGATATTAACTTTAGAACCGAATGGTGTCTTAAGTATGGTGTGAGTACAACTAAATAGGGAACCAAAAACCATGTATACAAAATATCCATTCTAAACAGATAGTGCTTGCTATTAGTAAATAAATAAAAATAAAATGAACGAAAGTCTGAACATAGATATCAATATTTTAATAAGACATACTAAGCATAGTGACCCATCCAACTTGTACGTCATCCTAAATACATAGTTCATGTAATCCATGTATTTGGAATTTACATGATCTACACAAGGGTATAAGGAAATAAATCTATATCCATATGGGAAAGATCCAAGTCTTTGTCTCACTATCGGTATCACAAAAAAATACATTATCCTCATCTCAATGCCTTAGTCAGGGTGGAATGCATCTGTTAGAGGAATAATGCTCAATCCCCTTCCCTAACTTAGGAATTTTGGGCGGAGATTAGAGAATCATTCAAACTAAACACATGGGAGGATCATCCGTTCTTTATCCAACACCTATATCCATGAACATATATTTATATACCCATTATCCACTAATATCAAGGTGGGGTTACAAAATCATTCAAAACATGACCCATATGGGGAGCCTTAGTCCTTAATCTGATCACACACATACCATATCATAGAAAAAGCACAATCAATAAAATTAGAAATCTTATCCTGTCATAATCATCATGGGAATTAATTACCATTCCAATACCCATTAAATCATTTTCAAATTATGTTACCTAGTTATTTTTCCCAATTCACATTCACATGACTTATCCTAATAAATAATATTCAACATTTACCATACATTCACATGTATTCACCATTTAACATACATTAACTAATTGAGCCTATTTATAATTTCACGAGCATTTTCTCTCTTATTCATTTAAAAAAAATTCTTATTTAATATAGCATGACCATTTTGTAAGAATGAAACCATTAGGTATATCTCCTAATTAAAATGTATTAACCCTTTAAACATATTCATCAATTCCCTTACGTAGCCCATTTACATGTTATCCAATTGACAAATCATTTTCAATTTAACATGTTCATCATTTCATATATAGTAATCCTTTATGAACGTCAGCATAATTCATTGTCCGCTAGAAACAATTTTATTTAACCTTGTTTAACCATTTTAAGCCAGAATAAAACCCCTTATTCCATTATCAATCCATGGAGAACTATTGATTGTCTATTTTTGATTTAACAAACTATAAAAACATGATCTTCATAGAATCTAATTTTTCGCATGAAAACACTACCCAAAAAATTACCAATTATGTGGTTTGGATAAGTCGGCGAACCCCAGGGATTTCCCTTAATCAATATAATATTTTTAAACACATCCCATAGAGATAATTAGTGGTTCATCTCATTATTTAGACAACTATTCCATCCAATCTCACTAAATACATCACATTCACAACATATAATAACAAAGAACCCAAACTCACATTCATAAGTCCACATTAAAACTATGGGATATAACTTGTAGAACACATATATTGAATCTGATGATAAACACACACTTAAATGAAGCCTTATATTTATATTCAAATATCAATTTATGCTTTAACCAATATTCCACCAAAAAATATGGGTCTTTGAGACTCAAAAAAATATTTCCCTAGATAAAAACGTTAATCTAATTAATAGAGTGAGGGAGAAGATTATAGATACCTAGGTAATTGATCCACAACTGAAAAAACTCCATAAAAACTTAGCGACGATGTAGAATCACTGTTGGAAGACCTTTATAGTTCTAGTTCTTCACGATGGTTGAGAGGTAGAGAATTTGTTGATAATAGAATAGAAAATAAAAAACCCATAATTAAAATTTATTAGTTTTTTCCATCATTATTCATCTACATGATTTACCAACATGGTTTTCGAAATTTTGAAAAAACCATGATCAAGACATTAATCTAGGAAAATAGGCTCATACAGTTACATATGAAATCCTGTATATTTTACCATCCATGCTGCAACTATGCGCTAGGACATTGTCTAGGGTATCACAGTTTGAATAAGAAGGATGCATAGTTTACTTAGCCTTGTGAAAACTATTGGTCTAGTAATTCTTGGCTTGGTAATCCTTCCATTCATGACCCAAACCCCCAAAACACCCATTATGCACCGCATACACTAAGAAAAAATTTCATTAACCAAAAAACAATAAAACACCAATCTGAACATGTAAATACATTCACAGTGTCCAAGATTTTACAATCTACCCTTTATATAACAATTCATCCTTGAACCATGTTCCCTAGAATTACTAGGCTTCCAAAACAAGAATATGAACCCAATAAAACCGATTATCCATCCCCTTACCCACAATTCCACAAGAAATTTACCATACTGAGAGAAACCCAAATCCAATGGCATGTTATTTCCCCCCAAGAAATTATCCCTACAATCCACCAAACGAACCAAATACTCATTGAAGTTCGTATTGACCATTATCATTCCTCAACATCTAAGGCACAAAAGGGTATCCTCATAAACACATTCCAATTTAAAATACATGGTCACATAGAAAATATAATCATATCGTCATAGATGAACCAGTTAGCACCCCTTCATCTGAATATTCTTTACAACATAAGGCCTGAATCACATGGTTCCATTTTTTATTATTTCTAAATATCTAGTGGTGACCATAACTGATATTACCTAAAGGAAAAAAGCACATTCTTTCCAACCACAATTCCCAACATATGTCGATCCACGTCTCCTGTCCCAATTATCCCATTCCATGATCATATATCCAATTTTATTCAAAAATATTGAGGTAAACATCTAATTAAACCCTTGGCAACACACACTATCAAGGTAAAATCAACTAAATAGTGATCCATGGAGTCCCTCCCCCCAAATCCGGGATCATGTTATCAACCAACCAAAATCTTTTTATGTTTCCCTACCATTATTATGTTACATGGAACCCCCACTATCAATAAAATACCATTAGATTCTTAACTCCACATTCACATCATTCCTGACATGTTCCCAACTAACTTCATCCAAACATCCATATGGATTTCTCCATATATTGGCCTCTCTCCATGCAGTCAGAACCATAATGGAAGGATATCCCAAAAAACACTATTAATGAACTCAAATGAACCCAACCTCACATAAATTAAGCTTCATCTGGAATGTAATTTATGTTAAAAAAATAAAACAATATGTAGATCACACATTCAACACACCCCTTTCTATTTAACATTTTAGGTCATGATTCCCCTGATTTTCTTTTATTTTAACACCCAACATCCAATGATGGTACACTACCCCCAATTCACCTTCTCAAATCACTTACTAACATGAATGCAATTAATATAATCCAACACAGCTACCATATTCATCCTTGACCTCTGGTAAAATTCTGTCATCATGGCATCACAACCATCAAAAATATAATTGGGATCCCCAAACACAGTAAACCATCCCAACACATGAACTCTTGGTATTCAAACATTAACCAATGAAGGATATTTTTTCCATCAAATGCATTCCAAAATTTTAAATGGAATTTTCAACCCAAAACATCCATCATGGATTATTTACCACTTTACAAATCTCCCCCCTATCCTAGACTAAAAAACATATCCCCAACTAACTCATCCAGAAAAGCTTAGATTTACCATGGTAATGACACTATATCACATGGCCATGGTGACCTGAAACCTAAATACATTTTAATACAACACAAAGATACATATCTGAGTCTCCTATATATATTTTTTGGTTTCACAAATTTCATCCTCTCTTCCATATCCATTCTCATTTTTCTCCATCCCCCTTATATGGATTTAACACAAAAATATAAAAATTAATTTTGAACTACCTGGAGCCCAGGCACAACATGGCTCAATTAGTGCCCATAATCATTCCCATCCATCCCCACTGACTGGATCACGATGCACCTCATAGGTTCCTCATTGGAATCTCAGTACTGCAACATCAAATCGACATTTTCCTTCTCACATCAAGGAATAACTTATCACTCCCCACCTTAAGAGTGTCACTTACATTTATCCCCATTAGGGACTCCAACAACCATGGTTAACACTCAATCATACGTCGAATCACGAAACCCTAAATTGGATGTATTGATTTTCCCATAATAAAAACTGAATGTCACACCCTAGTCGTTCCTACCTTCTGTCGTGGGAACCCACAACATTATTCAACACCAATTACATCTTAAGGACCACACTTGGAACTATAGATGATTAAAATACCATCATCTAGCTCCACATACATCGAAACCATGATCGTAATCATGCATTATGTCACTCACCAAAACAAAATAACTTCATGTTGCAACGGGTAAAGGCAGATATTATAGAACATACTGGGAACGATTTTGAGATGTTTGAAACGATCATCACATGGTGAGAAAAGATACGAAGTTTCCACATAAAACATCCACTAACTTATCAATTATAGATGTATACTCCCACTATGGGACACCATGGTCTGCCAAGTATTTCTGGTCTCCTTACGACAAACAAAAAATCAGCACTTGCCCACCCCTGTTCAGGTGTGATTCTTAACCAAGACTCCAAAATTTTCTACATCCATATACCATGAATCTATGAACCGATGTTTCATGTGGCACTATGTCAACCACTCTACTTGTGTTATTCAAATCTTTACATAATTTTTAATAACCAATGCACAATTGACTGCCACACCAATAAAACCAATGGTCTCTCATAATTCAACATTTACCTGATAATTTCCCAATGCCTAGTTAATATTTTAGCCATGACTCGCGTTCCCTCTTCCTCATTGAACCAAGGAATTCTCAACATGTCTCCCAACAGCCAGACCATCAATAAAAACAAGCACAATTATGTGGCCACCCACAAATCAAGTTTCACATTCAAAACAATATCATATTATCTCGATTCAATCACCTTTGACTCTTACCCTTGAAAACAACATTGATAACCTCTTGAATCATCATCGAAATTAACGGGTCATACATCCCTATAGTGAAATTCTTTGAGAAAAACAATAAAAACTACAACAAGAACTTGAGTGACATTATATAAAAACCATGGAATAAACATTCCACTTATAGAAACCTTTTGGTACTCATTATGCATACGTTCCACATTGAAGCATTTATCCTGCTTCATATTCCATGGAAACCACATAACAAAATCATCAATAATTTAGTTATCCTTATAGGCCAAACCTACACTAGGATACAGTCTTCATGTCCCTCTAAAAATTTCAAAAACATCAACCTATGTAACAAAGACCAAAATGCATTAGAATCATTATTTGACCTCATTGTTAAGTTACCTTGAAGGATGAATTATACCAACCCCTAAAATGTATTCACAACAAGTAAAAGTTATTAATTATCATTAAAAAACATGAACATCAAGAAACAAACAAAAAAATGATCCTGAAAAAAACTCTTACCAACATTATGATACACACAATTCCTAGCACACCAAATGACCATTTATTATTGGTCCCACACCGAAGGTAACCATACACATACACTGACATTGTGACCCAATCATCCTCCACAATCTGAAAAAAACCATTCAGGGTCATTACTAATAATGTCACTAAATATAAGGTAGCAAATATATGGTCTTGCATGCACTCTGTATAATCACCAACCATGAGAGATTTCACAATTTAATTAAAGAACAAAACCCCATGACCCAAATGACCCAACCCTTACAATGGTTCAATAATCACAAATGTTAATCCGTATCATAACCACTAAGGCATCACAACCCATCCCACAGTCTCAAACTACGGCACTGTCACTACCCCAAACCACAAATATAACGGTCCACATTATAACCCAAGGAATACCAACAACCCAGTCCTCCCAAAAGATCCATCACCACACTTATTTTCATAATTAACTTCACTATTTTCTTTGAACTCAACCATTTACATATTAAAATCACTATTCATCCAAAATTACAATTTCCTTACCTTTTTCATGACCAAAATGAAAAAGAAATCAACTAAACTATGATGAAATATTGACATGATTTAAACCAGAATAGAAAATATCTTATAAAATTATCCTTAAACAACCCACTCTACTTGCACTATTCCCATTTTCATCATCATAATTGGAACACTACATTATGAAATTCCAACAATTGGGCACAAAAAAATAGTTAAACCAAATTACATAGTCATTAGTATTTCATCAAACACCATTTCAATTAATTTCCTCTTCCAAAACACAAATATTTTATCCGGTGTGAATTTCCCTTTTCACAACTTGTTTAAATAACCATTTAAGCTCATTTATACCTTTCATATGGAAAAAATAATTTACCATTTTATCCTTAATTTGATAGTCCATCTCTTTTAGACATTGTTAAATCATTACGACTACCAAAACCATTGATTTTAACCCATTCGTAAAATTTATTTATATACAATATTTTTTAACTATTGATTTAAATGAATTTAGTTTACACACCTTCGTTACCATTATTAGTTACCATTTTCATCAAATTTATCAATGATGTAAAATCCATTCTACTCTCTATGCCCTGCACACCAATCCCATGTCTGCCTATCATGATGCACACAACCTACATGATTAAGTGCCTAAAATGATATATGAATTAATATAATCATTCAATTCCAACCATGATAAAAATATCATAAAAAATTCACAACACACAACATGTACATCTCCCAATGTTGAAATATCATCAAATGTAACAACACGCAATAATAACAATAATTCCCACCCCGAGTGACTTTTTTTCCCTCGTACATGGGACAACTACTACCACACTCGACATCATTACCAACACCTGACACATACTAACCTATTACATATCATCCCAAATAAAAAGACCCCTGAAATAACCCATCTAATACCACTTTCTTGCATCCCCAAATCAATATCCGCAAAACTCGTGCCCATGCTAGGTCGCCACATGACCTCAAGTATGCCTCCTCATATGCTAGTGGTTTTCGACTTGTAACAAGGGTATAATATTAAAAAGGGAAGAATATAACCTCATTAACTATGTAATACACATGATAAAATATATATAATATTGGATACATCATAGAATGACCGATGAATATTCATAAATAACCATTTACCAAAATAGGGTAAAAACCACAACCAACAGTAAATATGTCAATTCATGCTACAATGCAATGTGAACCAAACCCAAAATTTGGAATATAGTGGAACCCCAAAGAATTGTAAAAACACCAAGTCTCAAACCTCATCCTTACCCATTTCGATCCCAACTAATTTCCTATACAATATTTATTTTCCCTTATCCTAACCAGCAACCGTGAAATTATCTTGGGTACCCAATGGTGGCTCAAGAAGGACGTGAGTAAAATTTTGTAGGACAACAACAATTGTGTGTACAAAATATCCAATCTAAAAATACAATGCATGCATGTAATAAATAAATAAAATGTAAATATAATATTGTTCATCCACTAGTTAACAATCTATACATAATACAAACTAACCATAGTGCCCCATTCATTTTTTATATCTTCCTTAGTATATAGTTCCTCCTACAAATGTAATCCATTGGTTAGGAATGTAAATAAACTAAACTTGGGTATATAGTAATCAAATACTACTAATAAGGGAATAATACATTTCGATTTATGACTACGGGTAACACAACATAACATAGAAATTAACCTAACCTTGATGCCTCAATCCATGTGGAATCCATCTGTTAGGGGAATATAGGTTTGTCACCTTCCCAAACTCATGCATTGTGAGTGGTGTTTAGAGCATAACTCTAACCTGGCCCACAATTTGTGCCTCAGTCCTTTATCCTGCACCCAAACAATGTGAACATTCAATATATCTATTCACCACACATATTAGGGTGAGGTTAGAGAATCCTTCCTTACCGACACATAGACGGAACCTTAGTCCTTAATCTCACCACACACATAACATATCACAACCAAACTCAATCAATATAGATATTAATAATATACCATCACAATCAACATGGGATTTATTACTATTCCATAACCATTAACACATATTCCAATTACATTATAGAGCTATTTACCACAATTCTCATTATCATTGTTTAACATAATAAGGAAATTGAACAGCTCACATACATTACAAAATATTCATCATGTACCAAAGTTTAACCAATTGTTCCCATTTATCATTTCACGCGAATTTTTTCACTTATATATTTTATCTAACTTTCATATTTCACAAAGAACAAACATTTTATTACATTCAACCAATTTTGTATATCTCATAATTCCAATGTATTGACCCATTCATCATATTCACCAATTATCTTATGAAAACAATTTTCAAATTCTTAAATTCACAAGACATTTTTAGTTTAACAAGTTCATCATTTGATATATATTAATTCTTTTGTCACTTTAAAATAATTCATAGGCCATTCGAAACAATCCTATTTAACAAAAATTACCATTTTTATTCCAAGCCAGACATCCCATTATGCCATTATCAAACCTAGGAACTACATTCAAAACCTAGTTTTAAATTTAACATACTATTAAAACTTTCTCTTCACGAGATCTTCATTATCACGTGAAAATATATACTTAACATAAAAATTTACTATGTTTGGAAAAGTTTTCCAACAACATGGGTGGTCTTAAATAATTATAATAATCATCAATGAATCCCACAAGGATCACGAGGGGTCCAATTATTAATTTAAACACCAATTCTACAAAATATCATTAAATACATCAGATTCACAACAAGATAGAACCAATGAAACATACTCACATGCACAAATTGACACCATAATTATGGGATACAACTCGTTGTCCACCGACCTCGAATCTAATGAAGAATTAAATATTATTCATAGCTTTATATCTAAAATCTAACCCTTATTTAAGATTTAATATTGATTCAAAATGAAAATAAATGTTTTATTGATTCGAGGAATATTTTCTAAGATACAAACCCTAATATGGAAAATAGAAAGAGGGTATTAGACTTACATGGGTCCTCGGTCCGCAACTGAATTCATTCCAAATGACATAATGATGAAAGAGAATAAACCTTGTAATCACATGAGAGTTATATTTCATATATAGGGTTGAAAGGGAGAGAATATGATGAAAAATAAAGTGAAAAAAAATTATGCTATGAATGTTTTTTAATTTCTCCTAAATTTATCGCTCCGAACGGTTTACCCGGAATGTTTTCCAAACAGTGCGCAAACAATATACAAGCCATCATCTAAGAAAAGATGGGTTGAATGGTTACATGTGCAAGCCCACATGGTTTATAAAACATTTTCCCACCATTTGATATTCAAAAATCCAGTGTCTCCCATTTTTCATGGCAATGACTCATGTTTTACACAACTATATGTCTTTCAATGAATGGCCATGTTTACCTTTATTTCGTTCACCGAACCCACAGAACACCCACAGGGCCCCTAAAAACCCAAAAAAAATTCCATTAACAAAAAAAGTGATTAAACCCAATATCTGAACAAGTACGTACATGGATAAGGTGCATCATCTTACCCCTAACAAAACCATTATTCCTTTCATAACATAAATAACTCATGTAAAAGGACTGGGCTCCATCAAATTATATTTGAAAAATAACAGTATACAAGAAATAATTAGGATGGTATCAATTAAATATATCCCCAAAGGATAATAACTAACACCATTGGTTTGAGATGCTGATGAATTGAGAAAAAATTGTAATTTTATTTTAAAAAAATCATGAATATAACCAATTTAATTTTAAAATCACATTTACAAACTAATAATTCTCAATATATTAAGAAAATACACATTATTAAAAATACCGATAGATTATTATAATATATGATTACAATTTTATAAATTTCATGACATTGGAATATTCCATTTAGGATATAAATGTCAAAAATAAAAAATATTTTGATGCATTTTATAAATGGATTCGACAATGACCAAATTAAGAAAAATTATAAAATTTAAATTTAAAAATAATAATAAGAGAAGATAGAAGATCATGTACAATCGATTTAGGAAATATTTTATATTTATAAAATAAAATAAACAAACATTATCGAAGCATTGATATTGAGTAGGAAGATTCTATTCTAAATAAATAGTGACTATTAGTATTACTTACAAAAAAATCATGACGTTTTAAGTATCAATAATAGAGAAAATGGAAATTAAATATGTAAGAAACATTCATAACTATATCATGATAAATAATATATGGATAAATAAATTAATTTCGCATTATTTGAGACGAAATAACCTTCAACCAAATAAATCTAGAATAAAAATAGAATATAACATAAATCATTTTCCATATTGAAAACATTTAAATCACAAGCCCCGCGAAAGATTAAAAATAAATGATACATTAAATATAAATATAATAATTTTTATTACAATATTTTATTTAAATCAGAAGTTTTATACACCTCATAAAATAATATGGGTTTATATCATTAAACATGTTTCCCATAAAAGGGAATTTGAGAAGAATTGTCCTAACAAAAATCAGATCACTGAATTGAGAGTTAAAGAATTGATATAATATGAGAGTAAGTTATAAATACCTCAAAAATAATTGGAAATATATAATGAAACAATATATATATCCATTCCCGCATAATCATTCCATAAATAAATCAATGAAGGGGAGTTATAACCCTATGAAATGGAATTTAGTAATGAAACACTTTACCTCATGGTAGTATTCAATTAAAATCCCATGAGATGAAATAATTCAAGTTAAGACATAGAACAAAATTAATATTAAAATATTCATGATATAAATAAAAAATTTATTTATTAAGTACATCTTAAAATATTAATTTTGGTTATAACAAAGAAGAATGCCTTAGTGAAAGAAAAATGAGACAAATTCTCTTAGTGCATTGTTAATATTAGTATCAAATAAACCAAAAAAGATGTAAAGTCAATTGGATTGTTAAATGAAAATAATTATCAATAATTTAAACATAAATTAGTTTCATGGTTTGTATATATGACACACAATATAAATAATTTGTGAATATGAAATATCTCTCAGCAAAGTAAAAGTGAAATGAGATATCGTTACTTCACATATGAAATTTCCAAGTATTTCATATAATTACTATATAATAGGATGATATTAATAACCTTTACATGGTTTGAAATTTTATAATTTTATGATTTATTTTTTATTTTAATGTCATATTTAGATATTTAATGATTTATAGTCATATGGGGTGTCATGAGGATGTTCGGTCCATATTGAAAAAATGGATTATGTATTTTAACAATGGTCAAAGTGTTATTTTTCATCTATTATAGAATAATTATAGTAAAATAATTATCATTTTTTTCAACCATTATGATTTTATGTGTATTAATAAATTTTTTTATTAAAAATGATCTATGGTACAACCATAGTGGAAAAATGACATATATTATCATGAATAAAGTTTACGTTTTTCAATGGTCATTATCGATGAATGATATGTATGAGTGTAAATTTATAGTATTTTAATAATATCAGAAAAATAATATTTTTTATGAGGTTTGGTTCATATAGTTTATCATTTTATTGTTTCCAAAACCCATGGTCCTCAGTGGACGATTAGATTAGTCCTAGAGGTGTTTAGATGCGAAAATATAGAATGATGAAGAAATCAAAACATTTACGATTTTCAGATTATTAATGTGTGATCCATGGATTTTTTGGGGATAGTTCATGGGGTACCTAATTATATTAATTATTTTTTGGTTATATATTTTTAGGAAATACATGATTAAGAAAAATATAAATGTAGGCATTTTATGATGAGTAATGGATTCGTGTTGTGGAAATATATTAAGAAGTGAACCATTAAAAGATGAAGTGCCCTTGTTTTTATAAGCCCTATTTTTTTATCCAACACACATGGTATAAATAGGCTCACCTCCTCATATTCTCATTATTCCTTTGTAGTGTCATGATTTACATTGACAGATGCAACATATTTTGGGGGATATGATATGGATATATTAGATTGGTTTATTCCTGCATGATGAACATTGGATCATTTTAAGTTAGTGGATTTTTTTCATATTCTACTAATTTTTATGAATTCATAATGATATTATATTTTTTCCATTTTAGGGAAATGTAATTGACCTATTAATTATTGAAAAATATTAATAAATATTTGGTAATAACAATAACATTATGTTTCATTCACCCATGGAAATAATATTCTTCTTTGTTTTATATATACCCTGATATCAATGTTATTTTTATTAGAATGTTATTATATAGATTAGTGTTATGTTCTTGATGGAAGTTTGTAATGATTGTAAAAATGGAATTAATTGATAAATAATTATACTGAAAATAGAGAGGCATGATCAAATTAAAAAACTGTTTCTTGTAATTTTATAATAATCAAATTGATGCAATGTACAGGTATAATTGAAAATCATCATTTATGATATTAATGAAATTTATAAATAACATGTATTATGATACTACTTATTTAGAATTTTGATAATTATAAAAATGAATGTTAATTGTGAATTTTTCTTTCTATTGATTAATTAAAACTAGTATTAATACAAAGAGAGTGTTTTGCTCTTTATATCATGTTATTTATGGGTAATATTTTTTCCTATGATTTGGTACTGTGAATATTGAATCACTAAATTCAAAGTGGAAATAAAGCTTATTTTTTTATAAAGATAATTTATAGTACCTTAGTTTGCATATTCATTAGAAGTCCACATGCCTTTATTTTTGAGGCGTGAGAGAACATATATGTTGGAAGAAATACTTACATGTTTTATGGCCTCTATTTCTTTATTGGATGTCTTTTTTCCCAAATTTTATTATATTTATCTCTATATGAGATTCTATAAGAGTTGTGATATTGGGTAAGGCGTCCTAGAAGTGATATGAGCCTGGGAAGACTAATTTGTTATGTAGTTTGGATAACCAAAATTATGTGGCCCTAGTTGAATTCTGTGATAATGAGATACATAGAGATATGTATGAGGGTTTTAGTGATAGATCCTGATATAATGAAATGGTTTGAAGTTGGAAATACAGATTTATATGATTCTCGGTTTTATATGCTTGTTAATGAATTAATTTTATGGATTATGTTCAGATATATTGATTTATATGTATTCCATTCCACACCACTAGAGGTAGTTATATGTGCTCTGATACTTGTTACTTCTTGGTGGTATCATAGGATGGTTTAGAAGTGTTCATGTTTTATGTGATGATTCTAATTGTGAACAAATAAATTTTAACACATGGGGAAGGTAATTATGGAATCCAAATGATGAAATAATTATAATCTTTAGAAAAAATGGATTGAGTTTGTATTGTTCCCGGAGGGATGAAATTTTACTAGGATACATAATGAATATATAATGAAATTATTTTAATGTTTAATTTAATATATTAAATCTAATTTAATGGGGGTAAATGATAAAAATAAAAACAATAATTACTGTATCTTTTTAAATTCATGCATCACTATACGATATGTGGACTTACCATTATTATCCTAGTGTCTTGGTGACGTCTTATATAGTTGAGTCTAAGAATATTTCATTACCATAATGTGGATGTGAGCTATTGAATATCAGATATATTATATAATTCCATATTATACCCCACCCATTTTTGTTAGGATGAGTGAGTCCTAGTTGACTCAATGACGATGTTTTCCCAAAAATTATGGTGGGGGATAAATGGTTTGTTGTCTTCTATTTATCCTCTCTCTTCTATTGGTAGATACATATGATGGTATTCGTGGCTATTAGTTTAAACATATATGTGTGTAAATGGATATTATGTATTTTTTGTAATTTCATGAACATGAATTTTAAGAGATTGTAAACAAAGTAATGTTGTTGGTTTGATGTGTAGTAGTTTTGATTGATTGAGGTACTTACATGGTGTATAGATTGCAATGAAATGATGTATAATTCCTGATGTATGATGTATTTAATATAGGATGTGGAGGATCCCAAAAACAATTTGGTTACTATATATGATGACGTTGTATGGGATGTTTTGTTTATAAGATGCATGAGTTTCCCTTTGTGTTTCCTTGCACTAGATTCTTGAGGATGGTTTATTTCAGAGAGATATAGCTCTGGATGTGAAATATTGGGGAATATTTGAAAACCATTGGGGAAGTAACAATAAGGCACCTATAACATATCATTATTCAATTATATGGTCTATTTTATGTCCTACTTTATTAGAATTAACAATTCTGATGATGGTAATGTTTTATGCATGTCAATGTGACGAGTTTTTTTCATTTTTGTTCACTATGATTTAGCATTATTTATTTAACTTATTAAAAATTATATAGATGAAGGATACTAATAATTATACAATTATGATAAACATATTTATATAATAAATATTTTTTATGGAAATTGAAGAAAGATGGAGATCAGTCTGGATATTTATAGCACATGGTAGTGTCGTAGCCATTTGGAATTCATGGTTGCTACCATCATTACATTCAACAATGTCATTTTCCTCATAGTTTAAATATTGATGAATATAGTCACTAGTTTTCAAATTATATTTCCTTATATATATATAAATATATATCTTTTTATGATATCGTTGGTGTTTATTTCTTATATATCTATATTTTATATTCTCATAAAGGATAATTCATCCCAAAAGAATGGTAATTATTCAATTGGTGATAGTCTCCAAATAAGGGCCTTCAGATGGAAATAAATGAGAAGTCAAAATTTCCCTAATCTCATTGTAATCTCATTTGAGGTAAACATTTGGGGGATGTGGTTATTAAAGGGTGGTATCATAGTTACATGTTTATGGATATAAAATAGTTTTGATTGAGTCACATGCAAGGTTGCCTGGGTTGGATGTAAAATAGTGGTAGATATGTTTTATACATTCTATAAACATAAAAGACTTGATGAGACTTGTGTATTTAGGACCCCCTAATATCTGATGAAAAAAATTTGTTTTATTGTTCCTAAAAATTGAAGTGATATTGGTTGTAGGGTAGATACTGTGGAAAAAACCCAGAATCATTGTTCATTGCACATATGTTTGAAATCATTAGATTTTTGAATATGTTAAAACATTAAAATGATAATAAAATAATTAATTATTGTTAGTTTTTGTAGTCCCTATTCAATGTTTTGGAAATCAAAATTATTTCTCATTTTATACGAATGGTTCCAGGTCATCCTCTTCATCATCCTCCAAACATAGATGTATTTTAGGATTTGATGGAAGATTTTATCCAGGAAGAAGTTAATTATGAATAAAAATAAAGGGAGACACTCCATGATTATCTCCACCAGTGTCTATAGAAAAATAATGGAACAACATCAGATATATTTATATAAGACTATTTTGACTGGGATGATAAATCATTCATTTGGATGTGAGGTTAGATGGGGCACTGTGTTGCCTTAAAAGATACATTGCTGCATGGATGAATGAGGTGGTAGTGGAAATTATTTTTTTTTACAGTAGTGAATATTAGACATTCACTTGTGAGAAGATTCAAGACTAGTTCATATAAGATTTAGTTTCTCCTACTCTTTTGGTAAACAATATCTAGGGGTGTTTTACCCATAAAATAGAGAGTTCCAATGTGTGAGAGATTGGGATCTGTTTTATAACCCTTCTATAATATGGTTTAGACCTATTTCAAGATGAGGATGGTTGGTTGTAAAGTATGAGGTGGATTTGTCGCACGAGATCCAACACTATGTGACCCAACATTTATAGAATAAATTTCATGACGAGATGGTGAGAGAATAGTTTATTTAGAGTATGTTGTCTAGAAAATAAACATAATGTTAGGGAATTTGTTGGTATTCTTCGTGAAACCATGTCATGTTTAGGTGTTCCAAGTTAATTGGATAAAAGTAATTTTTTTCAGTTGGGGGTAACATCCATCCCACATCATCTAATTTAACATAGGGAAGAAAATCATAGAAATATTCCAAGGGATAAAATGATCTTTTTTCTAAATTATGATGAGTTCATCATTGGTGAGACTACAAAATTATTATAATAAGGCAGTTTGTGCTTGTTTTTTCATCTCAAGGTTCTATCATTGAAGCAGTTTCTATAGAGGAAACTGTAGAAAGGTGTTCCTAGCATTTCTAGTGTGGGTAATGAATGCATATTTTGAGGTTCCCATTCTGTATTTTTAAAATCATTTCCTAATTTTATTGATTCATGTGAGACACCTTCAATTATTTCACATTTAATTTTCCATCATTTTTGTATTAAGTTAGTGAGGATTCTAGGTACCTAGTCATTAACTATACAAGTAGGAATTTTTGAATAATTTTGATATTTTGTGATTTTCAAGTATATAACATCCCTTTTTAATATTTCCATCGATTTCAAATAAAACCATATTTATTCATCCTCATCATGGATTATTGTATTAGGTGAAGGCTATCATGGATTTCACCTAGAGAAAAATTGGGTTAAATGATGTTGATGTAGATCCATTAGTGTTTGTTGCAGTGTGAGACCACCAGATGTGTTGTAAAAATATTCTAAACTTATATTCCTTGATTTTCATGTTGAATATGATTTAATAGTATTTCCAACAGTCAGTTATTGTAATGTATGTTAATGAGAAAATTTATGTTCTTTTAGGGGTGGTTGTAGTGTTAACCCCATAGTGGGAGATTGAGTTGGGGATCAAGATAACGTCATGAAAGTCTCCCCAAATGATATCTATGTATTGTATGGTAACAGAAGAGTTTCAAGAGATGTGAGTACAGCTCAATCAACTATCACATTGAGATTTGGTTCAACTGAGTGTGACACTATAATATCTCGGATTACTTCGTGTCTTATTCTAATATTATATGGGAATTATTTCGAGACAAGGATTTGAAATGGTGCGTAGTTCTGAGGCCCGGGGAGCCCGGAACAAATGTTTGAAATTTAATTAAATAATTAAATAACCCGCGCATGTGGTTTTCCCGAGAAGGTGGTATAACACCTGAATGGGTGCTTAGATCAGAAATTTGGGGGCACCATTGCATTCAGAAGAGTGATTGTACCTTAGGAGAGGACTAACATCGGCCGGCGCAGGCCGGTGGTGAAATCTGGTTTTTGGGAAATAACCATAATAAAATATTTTAATAAATCCTGGTGTGGGAAATATCTCTTATCTTTTTTTAATAGAGATTTACGTAGGGGTATAGGGTTACAGACCTCATGACCCTAAAACCTCTGGAAGCTGTGGAGGAAACCCCCAACGCGGCGACGGTGTTCTTGATGACCTTCGCTGATGAAGACGACCCAACGACCGGATCTTCCTCAACAAACACTCCGAATCCAGATACGATGTTTGATTTTGAGATTTCATCCCCGTTCTTGATTTATACGATGAAAGTGGTCTAATCCATGCACATATTAGCCCATCTATCGATCGTTTATGTGGGATGGGCCTTTTTTTGGGATTTTGTGGAATTGAATCCATGTTGTTTTTGTTGTTGATTTCTGTTCCGTTTAAGCCTATTAACCGGAGCGAATCAGCACAGTGACGAATAATGGCAGAGGTTCTTTCCTCAAATTTTCGTTTTATTTTACTTCATCCCTTTTTCTTCCGCGCGTTCTTCATGTTTTTTACGGTATAATGAACAACGGATTGTTGCGCATCCATTCTGCGACACAACGATCCCAAATTGAAGAATAGACACCACGGAAATCTCGCGGAGGTGCGACGACGGTTTCGGCAGACGATTCAGAGATTATTGGGAGATATTTCATTTTCGGGTGTTTTTCTTCAGATGGATCACTGGAGGTTTATGACTCGAATGAAGGACCGAAAACACCTGATTCTGTGTTCGTATGATGGGATGAAACAACCCCTGAAGAATCAGGATGAACTGACGAGAGATCGTGAATCTGGAAGATCGGCCGAAGGGAGAGGAAGAAGACGGTGTTATGGAAAAATACCAACTACATGGTGTGTAGTATGGGCTACACAGAGTGTGTTCGACAGCGGACTACCTGGCGTGTACTCCGGGAGTACACGGACATGAGTTGGGTATATGGCCTAGTGCACGGCGTGCATGCCCCTCCCTGGCATGACCCGACCAGATTCACAAGATACCCCATATACTGGTACACGAGCAGGAGACACTGACAAAAAACATGTAAGAGCATACGGGTAGGGTACATGGGTGTTTTCGAGTTCACAAAACACGACGTGTGCTTTGACTTACACGCCATGTATATGCTTTCCCACATGACTTCAATTCCGGACATGGGCCATTTACACGGGCAGTACCCGGAGCTAGGGAGCACAGAGTGTGATCCTTCTACACGCTGTGTGGTGGAGTTTTACACATCTTGGACGAATGACATGGGCTGTTTACACAGGCAGCACCTGGGGTCAAGGAGCATAGCATGTACCCATACTACCCATCGTGTAGCCTATTTTACATGGCTTGAGCTAGTTGCCTTTTGTGACTTGGACTTGTTTCCATTGGGTTCGTCCCCTATGTCTTTCTCTTGAATGTTCCTGGTATAATTTCCTATGTACAGGAGTATGATACCTTCAGTTTTACTTCCTGAATACAGTTTTTGGAATCCCATCCATGAGATTTAGATCTGGATCCTCTATTCATTCATGTAACCCTAGGTAGACTTCTTAGTATCGATGTGACCAACATTACCCGGGCTTCAATCCTCTGCTTAGCGGATTAGCTCAGACTGAGTTGTGGGAATCACCCCATAGCTATTGGTTGTTATAATCATCTAAACATCGTATTTCCCAAGTACTTGTAGAGTGTGTTCTCCAGGAATGAGTTATTCATATATCTCTCTTCAGACCTAGGTGTGTGTTCTCCTTGTTACGTGCTTATTGGAATCTTCGAGATGGATCGTAGTGGTGGTTTCGTGATGGTAGATCATGTTTGAGTATATCTGGATATTATTTTTATATGTTCTGTATACATATAATCTGTAGAGATGACTTTATCTTTCCTTTGTGGTATTTTCTTTTTTTGTATTCATTTCTGGTTTTGGGGTGTCTTACTGAGTATTGTTATACTCACCCCTGCATGGCTTTGCCTGCACGTATCGTGTCTTGTGCAGACGAGTGATCTTTTGATAGGTTTATAGGTGGAACAGGATCAGATGGTGCTTAGTGAGATCAGACATGTCGAGCCGTGTTCCTACGACTATGGGTTTCAGTCCCAGTACCTTTCTTTATAAGATGGACTTTGTTAAAGACTCTTCTTTTGGTTGGCTTGTACTTTTGGCCCAGGGTTTTACATTATCGCACTTTACATTCATATAGTACTCTGTTGTTTGGTTTTTAGTGTATGCATGAATATTTCCATTTTTAGTAGTTTTTAATTTTCATCTTTGTGGGCTTGGAGATGTGTGTGCATGTGTACAAGTTTATAAGCAATGCCTCCAATGTTAGTGACATGCCTACACAGTGCTAGTCACCAGCCCCTGGCCTATTGGAGGTGGGCTTGGGGAGTTATAGCTCGACCCCCACTGGGACGGGTCATGACAGAGTGGTATCAAATGTGGTCAGTTCTACCTTAGGACCGAGAGTCTATGAGTTGGTTTGGGGGAATAGTGTTAATTGTTAAGAGTTCAGCTTTCAAGCCAGGGATACTAGTGTTGGTGCGGGCGGCCGACGTATCCATACATCAAGACTATGATAACATGCTTTTAGACTCAGAACATGAGAACACTAGTTTCAAAGGGAAAATAATCATACATGTATCATTTAGGAATGGGTTGTGATTTTGTTGTCCTTCTTGAGTCAACTCTCTAGATATACTCACTGATTGAGAAATATATTGTTTCTTTATAGGATGAATTTGCGACGCACACCTGTTAGGATATAGAAACTCGATCACGAGGATGACCCCCTCAGTGGCAAAGCATTGATACAATGGCCAGATCCCCTTGTTTTACCTTTGGGTGGTGTGCTAGTGATTCCACCACCTGTGGAGCAGTGATTAGTGCCTGCTGTACCAGTGGAGGAGGAGCGCAGACTGAGCACACTCTAGTATTTTCAGAGAGAGAGACCCCTCAGGTTTCGAGACGAGCCTGACCCTCAGGTAGTAGAGGACTGGCTTGAGGCAGTGACCAGAGTCTTCCATTTAGTCCGGACACCAGCAGACCAGATGGTGATCCTAGCGGCTAGCCTTCTTCAAGGCTCGGCAGCGCAATGGTGGAGTCTGATTATCCAGAATCATGATGAGGTGAATCTTGCATGGTCAGTTTTTGAGCATCACTTCAAGGATATGTTTTATCTGGTTACCCTGAGAGCAATACAAATACATGAGATTCTTCAGCTTCAGCAGGGGGCCATGACGGTGGCTGACTATTCATCAAGGTTTACCGACCACTCACGACACTCAATGGATATGGTCAGGGATCAGTACTTCAGAGCACAGACATTTGAGAGAGGCTTCAGCGGAGACATCCATGATAGCATCATCGCTATGAGCATTACTAAATATTATAGGGTGCTCAAGAGGGCCTTGGTGGTCGAGAGTTTCTTGGCAGACCAGAGACAACCAACAGTTGAAAGTGCTGAGTGAGCTGGAGAAGAGACCTGGGAAACAGGGAGCCGACGTCAGGGACCCAGGTGTGGGAGATGTTTCCAGACAAGATCCCATGACAAGGGATCTGCCATAAAGGGTTCACAGTGTGCATCCAACTAGACTAAAGAAAGGATATGTTACTCATGCGATGGCAAGGGACATCTTTCCCGAGATTGTCCGACCCACCGTACTACTAACATGGGAGCAGTGGATGGACCCCCGAGGAAGAGGAAATGTGTGGAGAAGATAGATCCGCAGGGTGGTGGACGTGGTAGAGAAGCTGAGAGAGCATCTGGAGGTGGTCGATGTTTTGACCTTTTACCACCACCACCTCTAGGATGTCCACCCTAGGTTCGTGGAGCTGGTGGACAGAGGCATCGATAGCTACAAGTAATAGAGGTTTATAATCCTGGTACTCCCGGAACGATTATATGTAAAATATGTTTCTTTTCTACTTTGGTTGCTGTACTGATAGACAGATGTTCTTGTCATTCTTTTTTAGCTTCTTATCTTGCTCGAGTCCTTTGGATTCTAGTAAAACCATTGACTCAACCCTTATGCTTAGAAACACTGACATGATAAGATTATGAGATCACACACCTTTGTAGATAGTGCGAACAGACCCTTGGAGGTGAGAGTTTCGGTTGGAACCTCTTGGTGGTATCATCAAGGCCTTACAATGTCATTCGTGGTATGTATTGGCTATCCACAGTTCATGCCCAGATTGACTATTTTAGGCGAGGGGTGCAGTGTGTCCACAATGATGGAACGAAGTTCTCCTTCGTCTGTGAAAAGGAGACACAGTCAGCACAGGATGGACTCATTCATAGAAGGGAACAACTGATTTCACATCAGTTTGATAGCCTATCCCTTGGCATAGTAGATTTTATGAGTTTCCAGTTTCTAGATATAGTGGCTAAGTACGAGGACTTCTTCTCAAAGGATTTCCCCGGACTCCCTCCTCATCAGGAGATAGATTTCTGCATTGAGTTATAACCCGGGGTGACACCAATATCATCATTAGCATATCGGATGGCTCTTGCATAGCTTCATGAGTTGAGAGTGCAGCTAGAAGACTTGTAGAGGAAGGGCTTTGTGAGACCCAGTGTTTCACCCTAGGTGGTCCCAGTGTTGTTTTCCAAGAAGGCGGACGAGAGCTTGAGGTCGTGTGTGGATTACTGGTGCTTGAATCAGGTGACCGAGAAAAACTAGTATCCACTACCAAGAATCGATGACCTCTTCAACCATATAAGAGGGGCACAATGGTTCTCTAACGATGATATACGATCAGGCTATGACGAGTTGTGATTACGAGATTAGGATATACCGAAGAAGGGTTTCAAATGTTTCTACGGTCATTATGAGTACTTGATGATGCCCTTGGGAATGATGAACTGCCTGAAAATGTTTATGGTACTCTTGAACCGTATCTTTCAGACATATCTAGATAGTTTTGTGGTGGTCTTCATCGATGATATACTTGTTTACTATGCGTCTGAGGAGGAGCACGTGAGGCACCTATGGATGATTATGGACACACTCTGAGTGCACCAGTTGTACGGGAAACTCTCGAAGTGTCAGTTCTGGATATAGGAGGTCCACGTTCTAGGACACCTTATCTCAGTAGATGGTATAGAAGTGGACCCATCCAAGGTAGAGGTAGAGCTATCATGGAATCCACCCTAGAACGTGATAGGGGTGCGGAGTTTTCTTGGGTCGGCAAGCTATTATCAGAGATTCATCCATGATTTCTACCAGATTTCAGCACCCGTGACAGCTTTGACCCCAAAGGGGCAGCCTTTTGTGTGGACGGAGAGATGCCAGTAGGCTTTTCAGCAGTCGAGACAGAGTCTGACGAGTGCCCCTATCGTGAGACTACCAGAAGAGGGTGTCGAGTATGTGGTGTTCAATGATACATCAGGAACTAGGCTTGGTTGTGTCCTGATGCAGAGGCCAGCAGTGATTGCCTATGACTCATGTCAGCTGAGGCCACACGAGCAGAACTACGTGACACATGATCTTGGTTTGGAAATAGAAGTCGTTGCGTTGACGATGTGGCGACACTACCTGATGGGCGAGCGGTTTACCATCAACATGATAACAGGAGTCTCAGATATATCTTTTCATAGAAGGATTTAAATTTGAGACAGAGGTGATGGCTTGAGTTCCTCGAGTATTACGACTTTGAGATCGTTTATACTCTTGGGACGGGGAACGTGGTGGAGGATTCTCTTAGTAGGAAATCCAGTTCATAGTTGCTGGATGAGGTGACGAGGCAGTTGGAATATTTACAGTTATTCTTTGTGGATAGAGATGAGGGAGCTTACCTTCAGTTGATGGTTGTTACCCCTCCCCTCTTACAGCAATTCAGGGAAGTATAGCTCGGGGATGCTAGCTGTGAGACTCTGCGTGCTCGGATATCCGCAGGAGATGCTTCTGATGGATATTAAAATGGTGGGAGAACATTGTTCTTTTCTGAGGGTGCACAGTAGTACCAGTGGCATTGCAGGAGGAGGTTCTGAGGGAGTTACATACATCTCCGTTGGCAGTGCATCCAGGCATGGAAATGATATACCAAGACATCTGACATCAGTTATGGTGGCTGGGAATGAAGAAGAGTGTGGTAGAGTTTGATTCTCGATTGCTTAGTTTTCAGAAAGTAAATGTTGAGCACCAGGTGCCAGCAGGGTTGAATAGGCCCCTTGAGGTTCCAGAGTGGAAGTGGGTTGGGATATCCATTGACATCGTTATGGGATTACCACGTACGTCGGGGGGACACGATGCCATCTAGGTGATCTTTGATCGACTCACTAAGTCGGCCCACTTCCTAGACATACAGGATCAGAGTTTAGTAGAGATCTTGGGAAGCCTCTATGTTCAAGAGATATCTCGTCATCATGAAGTTCCATCCAAAATCGTCTAAGATCATGATGCTCATTTCACATCCCAGTTGCGGAAGGGATTGCAGAAAGCTTTTGGAACTCAGTTACGGTTGAGCACAAAATTTCATCCTCAGACTAATGGTCAGACGGAGTAGACCTTCCAGGTTCTAGAGGATATGCTACGAGCTTGCATACTTGACTTCGGTCGAAGCTGGGAGGATCAACTACCACTGGGGGAATTTTCATATAACAACATTAATCATTCCACTATAGGTATGGAACCATTCGAGGCTTTGTACGGGCAACCTTGCAGGTCACCACTTAGCTGGACTGACCTAGGAGATCCATCACTCATGGTCCCAGAGATGGTGCAAGCTTCTACAGAGAAGATGCAGGTTATCCAGGAGTGGATGAAGACTACAAAGAGTTGGAATAAGTCTTATACTGACAGGAGATGGAGGCCCATAGAGTTCAACGAGGGAGACTATGTGTTCCTTCGGGTCTCACCTTGACGGGGATTGCATAGATTTTGCCGAGGCAACAAACTATCTCTCAGGTTCATAGGCCCATTAAAAGTTCTGAGTAAAGTTGGCGAGGTGGAGTACTGCTTGTCTCTACCTCCTCATATGGACCGGGTACACATAGTATTCCATGTGTTGCAGCTGCGGAGGTACGTCCATGATCAATCGCACGTTATCGACTAGGGGGAGCTGGACATCGATGAAGGAGTGACCTTTGCTGAGTACCCAGTGGAGATCAAGGATCGATAGAAGATGATACTTCGTGGGAGTGATATTCCCTTGGTGCGTGTCCTGAGGAAACACAGGAATCTCCAAGAGAGCATGTGGGAGTGAGAGGCTCAGATTCGTGAGTAGTACCCACATCTTTTTTAGTAGCCATTATTTTGGATTTTTGGGGGCGTAAAGCCCAAAGGATGGTTTGATATAATGTTTCTTATTACTCCATTTTTTATTCTAATATTATGTGGGAATTATTTCGAGACCAGGGTTTGAAACGACGCGCAGTTCCGAGGCCCGGTGAGCCCGGAACCAATGTTTGAAATTTAATTAAATAATTAAATAAAGTGCACATGTGGTTTCCTGAAAAAGTGTAATAACACCTAAACGGGTAATCAGATCAGAAATCCTAGGGCACCGTTGTGTTCAGAATAGTGATTTCAGCTTAGGCAGGACCTAACATCGGCCGGTGTAGGCCGTTGGTGAAATCTAGTTTTTGGGACGTAACCGTAATAAAATATTTTATTACAATATTTTATTAAATCTGATTGCGTCAAATATCAGTTATTATTTTTTTAAATAGATATTTGCACAAGGGTCCAATGTTACAGAACTCATAACCCTAAAACCTCTAGAAGCTCTGGATGAAACCCCCAACGTGGAGATAACATTCTTGACAAGCTTCGCTAGTGATCACGATGTGGCGGCCAGATATTTGTCAACAAATGCCTCAAATCCAGGAAGGATGTTTGAATTTGTTATTTCTTCCATTTTCATGATTTATACAATGAACGTAGACTAATCCACAAACAGATTATCCTGAGGATCGATTGTTTTTTCGGGATGGGCCTTTGGAAAGAATTTTGGGGAATTGAATCCATGTGGTTTTTGATGTTGATTTTTAATCTGTTTAAACCTTTTAATGAGAGCAGATCAATATTGTCACAAACGAAAATGGAGGTTCGTTCCCCAAATTTTCATTTTATTGGATTTATTCCTTTTTTATTCCCTGTTTTCTTCCCTTTCTTCGTGGGGCGATGAACAAAAATTGTTGCACATCTGTTCTGGGACGCAAGGATCCCAAATTGAAGAATAGACTGCGCGACGATCTCACGGAGGTGTGATGACGGTTTAGGTGGACGATTCAGAGTGGATCAGGATATATATTTTTTGGTGTTTTTCTTCGGATGGATCGTTAGAGGTTTATGACTCATTCTATGGACCAAAAACACATGATTCAGTGTTCGTATGATTGGATGAACCATGACCTGAATCATCAGGATGAACGGACGAGAGATCACGAATCCAGAAGATCAGCCAACCGCGAGGATGAATACGACGTTCTAAAGAAATACTGACTACACGGCATGTAATATGGGCAAAACGGCATGTGTTCGTCAGCAGACTACGTGGAGTGTAGTCCGGGAGTACACAGACCTGGGTTGGGTACACGGCCACGGGCATGGCGTGTATGCCCTTCCCCGGCCAGACTAGGCTAGATACACGGGATACCCTATGTACTGGTACAAGGGCAGGCGACATTGACAGACAACGTGTGTGGGCATATGGCTAGGGTACATGAGTGTTTTCCAGTTGACAGGGAACGGTGTGTGCTTTGACTTACATGTCGTGTATATGATTTCCTGCATGACTTCGATTCCGAACACAGGCCGTTTACAAGGGCAGTACACGGAGCCAAGGAACACGGCGTGTGATCCTTCTACACATCCTGTAGTGGAGTTTTAAACAGCTTGGACGAATGACACAGTCTGTTTACACGGGTAGTACCCAGGGTCAAGGAACACAGTGTGTAAGCATACTACACGCCGTGTAACCAATTTTACATGTCTTGAGCTAGTAAACTTCTGTGTCTTGGACTATTTTCTTGAGGGTTTGTCCCCTAGGTTTTTCTCCTGGGGGTTCCCGGTATCATATCCCATGTAAAGTAGTATGATCTCTTCTACAGGCGTTCCTGAATAGAGTTGTTGGAATCCCCTTCATGAGACTTAGTGCCAGATCCAATATTTATTCCTGGATCACTAGGTAGAGTTCTTAGTATCCACGTGATCATCATTTCCCAGGCATTGATACTCTGCATAGCATACTAGTTCAGACTGAGATGTTGGATTCACCCCATAGCTATTGGTTGTGATCATCATCTGAACATCGTATTTCACAAGTACTTGTGGTGTGTGTTCTCCAATAATGATTACTTCGTATCTCTATCTTTAGACCTAAGAGTGTGTTCTCCTTGTTTCGTGCTAAGTGGAATCTTCGAGCTGGATCTTAGTGGTGGTTTCGCGATGGTCGATCGTGTATGAGTATATCTAGATATTATTTTCATATATTCTATAAACATATATTGTGTAGAGCTGACTGTATATTTCCTTTTTGGTATTTTCTTTTTTAGTATATCTTTGTGGTTCTGGGGTGTCGTACAGAGTATTGATATACTCCTCCCTACCTGGGCATTGCCCACACATGTCGTGTCTTGTGCAGATGAGTGAGCTTTGGATAGGATTCAAGGAGGACCAGGACCAGACGGTGCTCCATGAGATCAGACAGGCCGAGGTGTATTCCTACGAATACAGATTACAATCCCAGTACCTTTCATTATAGGTTGGACATTATTACAGACTATTGTTTTGGTGGGCTTGTACTTTTGGCCCCGAGTTTTACATTACCGCACTTTACTTTCCTGTCATACTATATATTTTGGGTTTTAGTTTACGCATGCATATTTCTATTTTTAGAAGTTTATTATTTTCATCTTTGTGGGCTTGGAGATGTGTGTGCATGTTTATAGGTTTATAAGAAATGCCTCCAATGTTAGTGAGATTCCTAATCGGTGCTAGTCACCATCCATTGGCCTATTGGAGGTGGGCTTGGGGAGTTGCGGTTCGGGCCCCACTAGGACGGGTCGTGAAAGACACCATTGAGGAACATGTTTTTTCCCGAAATATAGTCTTAGTTTTTTGATTTTAATCAATTACCATTGCATAAAACATGTTATAGCTAATGAATGCTATCATATTATACATATTTTTGATTTATTTGATCAGCTGTGAGAATTAATATGGTTCATAAATATCGATAAGAAATAAGGATATTATCATATGTTAGCGAATGATGAATATATTTAGAAGATTTAATAAGGTTTTCGTCACGTGAAATATTTGTTTTCTGATGTGATGCCATTTAGTGTGTTGATTTATCCATGTTTTCTAATGGTTCTTATGAATTAAGTTTTCCTAGATATCCTATATATGTTCTTGTTGGTTTTAATCGAAGAATTTGTGTTTACCACATATCTAAGGAGGAGCATCTACAAAATTTTTATGTAGTAATGAGAGTTATTCATAATGAGAAGCTATAAAGAATGTTTTTGGTGGGTTATTTTTGGGAGAATTTATTTCATTTAATGGTTCATGTTTTCCTTAGTAGGTAAGATATATGGATTATTTGTTGATAAATTTGGAGGCTTCTTTTGTATCTTCTAAGATAGTGGAAGAGGTGAACTATTTTTTGGTCTTGTAGGATAATTTAAATGGCTCATAATGGATTTAAATCTAGTTTTGAATCCTCTAACACCATTTATCAATAATTATAATATGTTATTATATATATAATAGTTTTAAGAGTATTTTATGTACTAGAAAGTGGTGTTAGTCAGCGCCCATGTAAATTTTTTTTCCTATAGAGGGTGTTCTGTTTGAGGTTTTCTATAACACTTTAATCATGGCTTGGGATTTGTTCTAATGATGTTGTGATCAGTTTTTTCTTATAAGTATATTTAGTTACATCCCCATGATTTTTAATTTTACAACACATGATCTCGATTTGTATACAGTTGTGTTATCTTTCATATTGTGGATATATTACCTCATCAGCAATCATTTTTTCATTTTCACTATCCAAGAGAGTGTGATGCATGTATACTCCCAACATGAAATTAAGTTGTATCTGTGTTTGTGGATGGATTACATTAATGATTTTTTCTTTGATATTTCATATATTCTAGAAATTATATATTTTTAGCTGATTCACCGATAATGATGTTATAGATGGATACAATGAATTAATCTCAATATTCCAATAGAATGATTTATAGACCCTCATAGATTATTCTATATAAGGGATATATTGGCGGAAGAGGTTTTATTTCAAAAATTATTTTGTAATAATTATTGGTTCATTAGTCAAGGAGTCCTATTCGATTAATTTATAGGTGGAGTTATGGAGGGACCATATTGATTTTTTTTGATGCCCATGATAGTTGGTATGAGGTTGAACAACACTAGGTGATATTCTGGGGAAGGATAATTTTTCATTAGAAGATTCTTTTGATGGTTTATTATTTTTTCTATACCTCTCCTTCAGCGGTGCATCCCAGTATGACAAAGACATACCGCAAATTGAGAGGTTTTTTAGTGTGTCTTTGGTTGAAGTGTTTAGTTGTAGAGATTATTTCTTGATGTTTGGTTTTCATTAAGGAATCATATGAGTGTCATATTGAAGGTGGATTCCTATAACATTTTTATATTCACAATTGAAATATTAGGACATCTTTATGGACTTCGTTACTATATTACATTGATATTATGGATGTTTTGATTCTATATGTGTGACAACCGATTGTCTGAAATAACCATCCCACATTATAGAGAATATTGATTCAAGATATGTTGTGGTTTTGATGATGAAGTATCTCAATGATTTTATTTTACTATATGTAGTCTCAAGAAGATTCATATCTAGAAAGGATCTTCATTTTTCATATAGGGTGCGGATAGGTCTCCATCATTATTTTGGATTTTAGTTTTTCTATAGAAATACTTTGTATCTCTAATGTTATGATCCAAAATATCATACAGTCTATAATTTTTATGACACATTATGCACTTATGTCCTCGAATTTTTTCAGTTATTCGATGAGAAACAAACCCATAGTCAAGATTCCAAAAATAATAGTCCCCTCTCCACCATTGGTTTGAATCATTTTGAGTTTTTTAAGGCGGACCATTTCGTTATCCACTGTTTGAGATTAGTTTTGGAGGGGTATAAATTCTCAAGTCAAAACCTGTATAGAATACAATAGAGATAGATATGTAATTCAAAAAGTTATAAAGATCGAATAATATGATCATAAACCTAATGAATATCATTGGAGGAGAACTCTCGAGTTCAAATTTGGAGATTATGTGTTCTGAATGGAGAAACCTTATCATAGAAAAAATGGAATTGCCATCCGAGTAATCATTATTTGATGTTTTTTTGTCTTTATGAGATATTGGATCACGTTAGTTATATGGTTTATCATATAAAACCTCACACATATATGAGTAGAATAAAATATGTCATTCACTTGTCATATATTTATATTTTTATTCCTTAAAAATCTCATGTCATCTATTTTGGAGAGAACAATGTTCACAATGGTGTAAACTTTAAGGAGTGGTCTTTGGAGACCCAGGGCCACAGAAATACAGGGTTACATTAGCATGATATTACCTTGTATTGAATCTTATGGAATAATGGTGGTGTGGAGGATAGTACCTGGGGAAATGATTTTTCGATGCACACTCAGTACAATAATCGACTTGATGTTTATCTCCTCTCTTGTTACATTGTTTTCTTTCTTGGATTATAATATTTTCATTTTCTATAATGGTTTCATTTTATTTCTAATTTTTAACCCTACTATCTCTTGATAATTATCTCAAACATGAGATTTAATAGGATATGGTTTTTTCTATTTCACGGTTCCACATTGTTACTTTGTCGACGTAGTTGTGATTTTTTGATGAAGATATACTAGAAAGGTTTCTCACAGGGTAGTAGTTTAGATGATACATTATCATTCGTCAATGATTTTTAATTTATATTACCATGGATGAGAGTTTTTTAAGATATCTAATATATGAGAACATATACGTATATTTTGACACTTTTCATTTATTTGTAGCACATAGTGATGAGATGATACATAGAGAGGGTCTATAGTTTTTCAAATATAAAAAGATAGAAGAAGGGAGAGTTCAAAACCTGTAGGTGTTCTACATAATGAATAATTAATTCACAGCATGCATGAGTCTAGTTCACATTTTTTCCAATGATATATAATATTTCAGGTTAAAATGGTTTGAAAATATTAATTTCTCAATGAATCTTAAATCCATATAATTACACTATGTGAAATGGTTTAACAGCATGAAAATAATCTATATAGAGATCTGTTGAAATATACAAAACCAGTGTTTATTCAAAAACTGTATTATTTTTTCCCATAGAACCGAAAGCCATAGAATCCTAAAAGAAGCATCTTGTAATCCTTTTAAACAGGATCAGTTCATTAAATTCAATCTTCATCCTATGGTTATCTTTTGGTTATTTTACCTCACCTCCCATAGTTCATTGATTTTGTGTATCATTTTTCTTATATCAATAATATGGTGAGATCTCTAGTATTTTCTACTATTTATTTCATGTTTTTTGTTTGTGAGGTTGTGTCTCAATGTCCCCGGTGGGATATAGCTTTATTTGATATATGTGATCAAGGTCTACAAATTCAGTCCATTCTTGTTTGATGAAAAACGATGCCATTAAGGTAGGTGAGTCAATTCATCTAATATTTATTTTAGTTAATTTATAATGGTACATAGGAAAATCACATTGGATAAAAAAGGAATATCTATAATAATTATTGAACAATATTAATAATGGTTTGGCTGAAGATATCACATGTTGTTTTGTTATACATTGACAATGATTTTCACGTTTCTGTTATATATGGTTCATTATCTGTTTTATTATTGTTATCATTTTATTATATGGTTTTTAATTTTATTCTCGTAGAATACTTTTTATATTTTAATTTTATAATTAATTAATAATTAATTGGTTGGAGAATAAAAATTCTAGATTCACTGAATCTGGTGTGTGATATAATATAATGATTTTCAAATTGATAAAATGCACTTGTACAATTGAAAATCAATATGAATTTGACTAATTAATTAATAAAAACATGTTTAATGATAATTTATTTGGTCAATATATGTAATAAAAAAAGTTATGTTAATTGATAATCGTTATTCTCATAGACATGTGAAATTTATTTTAAGGTCAATAAATTTTTTTAATTTTTTATTGGTTTTTATTGGTTGATGTTTAGGTTTCATGCTGTTTGAACCTATGAAATATGAATGCATGAATTTAAGATTAAAAAAAATGGATTCTCTGATAAAGATAATTTCTTTGTTCAGATCTGCGAGTATTAATGAGAAATAATATTTCTCTGAGTTAGGATACATGATAGATCATTTATGTGGGAATGATGGGTGGATTTTTCAGGGCCAATATTTACTTGTGGGTTGTGTTTGTGTTATTTTTGTTTCATTTGCGATGAGATATAGATGTGATCTTTTCTATGTGATGTGATATGAGATAGGGAGGTCCAAATGTGATAATTTCAAAAGATGGATAATGTGTTCTATAGGTAAGGATTCCTAGATGTTGTTGTAATTGTTGATTCATGTTTTAGTGAGATACATCATGAAATGCATGTGGGTATCAGGATGGCACCAGAGATGATGGAACATTTTAATACATGGAATACTCATTGCTGTTTTCAGGATTGATTGGAATATTACATATGAATATGTTTAATGGTCAACATCTTGGATACTTGTTGTATCTTTAAACCTTTTACAACTTCTTGTGTTGGTTAAATGTTTTTAGTTTCATGTTTCATATTCATGGTAGTATTTGATGAATTTATATGAGTTCCTTATTTATGTAATGATAGTAATCATTAATAAATTTCTTATAACCCATAGGTTTCATAATGATGGATTGAAAATTATGTAAATATGTTTTTTATGAAAAAAATGGACTATGTTTTGATTTTTTACTTAAGGGTGTAGAAATTACTCTATTCTTTAATAAATGTTCCATTAAATAATTTCAATGGTTATGTTAATTCCATATAAAATAATTCATGGAATGTAAATATGAAAAGAAAAAAATTTATTTATTTAACTCAGGAGATCATCATCTTCTTATAAGATATATATTCATATAGGTGGTGTTCGGGGATCTAATAGAATTTATATACAGTTCATTCAAAGACAAATGTATACCCATGCTGTGTTTTTTAGATATGATACATCATAAGTAACATGTGATTCCATACACTACACATCCCATGCCCTCTAATGAAACTGATACCCCATAGACTCTAGGAGGGTGTTTTACCCAACATTCTTGTGGGTGGATAGATTTTTGACTACCCCCTTAAGCCCCACTCTTATATAATGAAATTTACATCTGTTGGTATTTATGAATGATATTTTACCCATATATGTGTACAAATGGTTTTGATGTATTTTTATTATTTCAAAAACATGTATTACTGGATATAGTATCTAAAGGATTATTATCGATATGTTGTGTATAGGTTGTGATGTCTTGAGGAAAATACTCTGTGTTTGGAATGTTATGGCTTGAGGTATAAAAAATTATGTGTGATACATCTCATATATGAAGTGGTGCCTTCTTAAAACAACATGGTTACTATATATGGTTATTTGATATGAGATTTTGTTAATATGTGAAGAATGATAGTCATGTCATGATTTCATGCCCAAGAATTTTGGGGATAGATTATTTTATAGGGAGATGGATCAGGACTTGTGATGTTGGGGTAGAGCAACAAAATAGTGGGGAAGTAAGAGAGGGATACCATAGTTGTTTCACAACTATATTCTATTATATCCTGTATTAAATACTTCATGGTATATATCGTCTATGTGGATGATAATTTAGTACATATAATTAGGTGATGAGTTATTTTTAGTATTTTCCGCTGTTCTTTGTCATGAATTTGTTATATTTTCTACAAGAGGATCTATGGGGGTCCTAATGAGTATATTATTATGATGGATATATATATATATATATTAATTTTTTATATATTAATCCAGATTAGGATGGAAATGAGGATTGATATTACTATCTCATTGGTTTTTAGGGTCAATTTTTGCTTTGTGATTACCGCCCTCATTACATTTTGGTAAATGTAGTTTTCCATTCAGTTACAATTAATCAATATGACATTTAATGTATGAAAATGTGATTAATTTTTACAGATATATATATATGATCATGATTCTATTTGTTTATAAATGTTATATATATCTTACAAATGTTCTATAAGAAGGTTATTCCTATTATATGAATGCCTTTTATACCAAGGTGTGAGTCAAGAACTCATTGCTTATTGGAGGCGAGACTCAGGAATTGACCATACCACTTCTGTAATTTCTGGACCATGAGTTTTTCAAATTGGGGGGAGTAGTTCATGAAATTTTTTTATATACAGACAGATATATTTCATCCATTTTATTTTTTGGTGAGAATCTATTCATTTTAATTCATAGAGGTGGCATTCCACACACACAGTTGCACAACATTATCATTTCATAGAAACTAGAAGGGTAAAAATTAAATGATATTTTATCTTCTAAAAAAGTTATAAATTTCATGAATATAATATATAAAAATTAATTCCATATTTATAGAAATTATTGAGTTTTGATGATGGAGTAGAAAATAAATTTCATTGTGAAGGGGTAGTCTGTCATAATAATGAATAATAGTTTTATTTTTCATTTGGTAGAATGTGGGGTGTATGTGTGTTATTAAATAAACATAAAAATCTCAATATATATTAGAATTTTTTATTCTTATATCATAACGGTCTAGTTTATTTTGAATAATATTAATGAATAAAAGAGGCTCAGTTGAGATTGATAACACTTCTTTGGACCACCACTTTAGGATTATACATAATTCATTGTATTGCCCTAACCCAAGAATCCAGGAGACGGTGCATTAATTATTAAATTGGAATGGTTACAAGGAATAAGATCCTAAAGTAATGATCAATTTATTAGTCTTGAAAAAACTAAAAACATTCATAGAACCCATTTTACATTTGGTAAAGAGGCAAAATTGGATACATTACAAAAACTAATAAATTGCATCCCTGAAAACTCAATAAACGATATTTTCATCATAACCAATTGAAAGAAAAAAATAAAAGGGGTGATATCAAAATCTCAGTAAGGGATACATGTAGTGGAAGTAGGTAACAATAATACTTGAATCATAATCAATTAAACATAATCAATATGGCATGTTGAATAGTTAAAAACACACAACATTAATAAAATGGGATTGAATGTCCATCCATAGGTTTTTTCATAATGAAAACCGCATGGATATTAACAAAAGGGTAATGAATAAATTAAATTATTATTATTTAAATTAATTTATTTGGAACATGAAACATTATACCATAGACACAGTTTATGTCAGTGTGTAGAAACCCAACTGATTTTTGGAAACACACATGAAGTGTTTATCACCAAGTGACTTGTCTCATGAGACCTGCTAATACATCAAGGGGATATAACAGGACCCACCCAATACTTATAGTCCAAATAAATATTTATAATATGATTTAATAACAATATGCTTTTTAGATATCTTTATTAAGTAGAGGATACCAATTCATCAATATTTACATAGATAAATTAGTATTCAAAAATAAACACCATACTTGAAATAGTATATTACTTAAAGAAATAACCATATCCATGGAACAAAAAAATGGATAAATAGTATATTTAAATTTTCAAATGAAAAATGATATCAAATGGGTAGTGGATACACAACATATGAAATATTAGGTGCAAAATACAACGTAAGCTTCAATGGAATGAAAATTGTGAAATGTTCCGTACCACGTTATAATCAATTGATCTATATGAGAAAAAATTAATAACCACTAAATGAATTATATAATTTCTTGAATATAGAGAGATTCATGATACCGTATATCAAAGATAAGGACAAAATACACGACATCCATTAAATAAGTGGTGAACAATGGAAATCTCACAGAATTAAATGTTAAATGAAAAACCTCTTAAAAATTCATATCATTGGAGTGGATATAAATCCATGAAATAATTATGTGTGAAAAAAATAAGTCCACATAATATATGTGGATATAAAATATAAAACAACTATATTTCATTCACATATATTCTTTTAAAAACATAACCAATGAAAAATATGTTTCACTCAATTAATGGAAATGGAGTAAAGATTCCCCTTACCTCGAGTTCGACATCCTTAAATTTTGCACAGACTTTTTTTAATATGGTATTAATAGTGATATTAAATTATTAATGAACTAATGTAATGTTTATAATACCAAAAATAATTTTCTTATCCCATTTTTTCAACATTTATTAACAATATTTTGTTTTTTCCATTGTTTTGGGTATGTTCTTCTCATTGTTTCAAAGGTCCGTTTATTATGGAATTCCATGTAAAAGGGAAATAATAATACAGAATTTATAAAATATTAATTTTTATGTAATTTTATAAAAATAAATGTTATTTTAAATATCCCATACTTATTGTAATGTGAAACAAATATTCATCAACCACAATGGCGGTTAATGGACACTCCACAGATTGAGAGTTTGTTATTTAAGAATAGAATAAGAAAATAATAGATTTTATGACACATGTACGATGATAACATTACCAATAAAGTATATTTATGATACAATATTTTTCATGAATTATTTTATAATATGTAGGGATAACCTATAATGGAGAAATATTTTGAAGGAGAGGAAGAATGAATCTTACCTCTTGAAAATATATCTTTTCAATCCTCCTAAAGGTTCTTGGAAGTGGTCTTTTTGATGGACTATAATAACTAGAATGTGTTAAGGGATATCGAGGATGACATTTGTCATAGTTTGGCTGAGAGACAAGGATCAAAGCGAATAAAAAAACTATAATAGTCTGAAATTACTTAAATAATATTTTTTATCCAAAATATTTTTAATTTAAACTTTCTTATTATTTTATTTACAATCATTTTATATTATTTTCTTATTCATGCACAAGCACTGCATCAGCATTCCATAAGAATTAATGTTTATTATAATATATATATAAATAAAAAAATAATATCATTAATATATATTCAATAGGTTCTAAATAAAATTCTTAATACATCAATTATGTATTTTCACTCTTATAATAACAAGAAATCTTCTTAATTTTATTATTTTGAGTTTTCATTCCCATCACAAACATTGTAAAGATATTTGGATAACACTCATGTTATATAACAGTAAAATTATAAATTAGAAATAAAATAAATTAAAAATATATAATATATAATAATTAATAGATTAAAAAAATTCATATCACTCAATTATTATATATAAGATACCAATTTTGACGTTGTCAGTGTTGCGCAGGTACTACGTCGACATTGACAATGATTTTTAAACATATCAGAAATAATAATCGTTTAATGTTCTAAATTAATTAGGTAAAATATTCAACATATTTTATAATTATTTAGTTATTACATTGTTAAAAATTACTTATATCATAATTATTTCAGGATGATGTAATGGAAAATGCTGTATTTTAAAATAATTATATTTTTTAAAATTAAAAAATAAATAAATTATTTCATAAAATTAAAATAAACTTATTCTAACAATTTTTCGACATGTAGAATCTAGAAAGGAACTCCAAATTAAGTAAATAATTTTATAAATATGATAAATTTAATTTTAAATTAAAATCATCATTTACCCGATTTTGTTTTCATTTTTTACATTATTACTTATTTTATGACACGTTGAAAAATCGAATAGCGTCTCCAAAAAATTCTTTTAATTATAGTAAATCCAAATATTTAATCATGAATACATTTTATGAAAATGAAATAACTTTTAAATTAATATATAAGATATAAAATTTCAATTCATTGTTTATTTTTCATAAAAACAAATACACTTAATTATTTATTGTTAAAATATTCACTACCATTTATAATGTTCCTAAATTATATTTTTACTTAGATGAGCGAGGTGAATATTAATAATGGGTATATTAATATTCATTTTACTATTCGTAAGTGTATATTTCTATTCATAAGTTTCATGTTACTATTTGTAAGGGTACATTAACATTAATAAGATCATGTTATTATTCAGAATGGTAAAATACTATTCAAGTTACTATTCATAGTGGTACATTACTATTAACCAAAAATTATGTTTTTGTTATTAGACACTAAATATTAAACTAAATTCAATTATGATTGCAAATTTGTTGAAATTTAAAACACAAAAGTGGAAAATTTATATTTAATGGATAGATTATGTAAATCGCCAAAACAACTAAGTGTTGTTCCAAGAAACATTGTGCTTTAGGAAATATAAGATATGAGTAGAATGATTTTAAGGGAAACATACCATAATATGTTTGGGGTTATATATTCCTAAATTGTATTTTTTTTTTCAAAAAATGCACTATAAGACACGAGTAGGGAAAAATGAATTCATTAAGGTACTTCATGGATAAATAAATTGGATTACATGTTTGAAGTGGAGAGGATATTGGGAGGAATTTTTATGTGGGGAGTGGGAACACTTGGAATTTTGAATAAAAATGTGGTAACAACATTTTTCACATGATATAAGTATCTAAATTTGACCATTCTTGAAAAATATATTATATATGATCAATATATGACTGTAGAATAAATTTAGACAAGATATTAGTTACCTTTTTTAATTATATATTATGATTATCTTCTTAGTAATCTTGATTTCAGGTGATATGTTGAATAATATTTTGACTATTTTGAAATAATTGTTTAAATATAAAATATAACATGTAAGCGTGATGAAAATCATGTTTTCCAAAAATAAAAAATTAATGTATAAGAGGATTTTATAAGAATTTTTTTGGATAATAATAATAATTTTATTTTTATTAATTAATATATATATATATAATCCATAATTCATTTAAATAAACACTCATTAGTTGTTATTTAAAATAATTTTTATTCATAAATATTTTATATTATAAAATATTTTTTTAAAAAATTAATTTTAATCAGAAAAATGTGATTTTAATCAAACACATAAACATATATAAAATCTAGTATTTATATGGTTTAATTAAATTCATTTGGATTAAATAAATGTATATTATACTAAAAAAATTAAAATAAGATTTAATATATAATAGGGGTATAAATTTACATAAATGTTTGGAAATAAAACTAGATTTATAAAATTATTATTTCAGATTATTCAGGGTAAAATAAATACACTCTTTAATATCTCAAAATATCCCCATAAGTTAATTTTGGTTCAAATATTATAAAATTTATTTTTCTTTTATTAAATAAATTTCATAAAATACAGTATAAATTATTTATTTTATTTTCTCAAAAATATAATTTTTTATGAAAACATACATTGAATAAAAAATGATTATTTTGAAAAATTGATTGATTATTTACTATAAATTTATCAAAAAATAAATATTTTTTAAGAAATATGTAAATATCATAAATTAGTTAGTATTGTTCCTACCATACAATTTTACTACTATTTTATAATGGTCATATTTAAATAATAATATTTCATTATTAGTTTTTATTCAGGGTTGTATATGTTTTATGCTAACAAATCTTTTATATTTTCAAAATACTCATGCTGTTAAATCCTCCACCCATAATGAAATTTCATCCTCATGATTTTATCTTTTTCCTAGCAATCAATTGTTGTATATTTGAATCATTTATGAGGAAATCCCACAACGTATAATGGGATAATAAAACATTCACATGAAAAAGACGGAGGGATTTTGAAAGGCCACATAAATCAAAAAATAACATGGATTTTTTGTAGGGACTGCTTTGTGTGATGTTAATATATTGAAATTTAATAAAATTTGAATCACCAAATAATTATATAGTGTCACATAGGTGAATGATCACAAGAATGTGAATTGTTATGAAAAAGACAACAACCAAAAAACCAAAAAATAATGACCTCTGAAAAAGGGAATTGTTTCATAAGAAATTAAATAATCTAATATATTTTTTATTTTCAAGAACCATTTTCCTAGTGATAATTATTTCTTATAATATGGAAAATGAACATAAGGAAATTTATATTTTCATATGTTTAATGTCACTATTTATACAATTCCTTTATAATTCTCATCTCTTAACCCAAATTATTGTTATTCATAATTAAATTTTCATCACTGAAGCAACAAAATAAAATATTAAAGGACCACATACTCAAAAAAATACAATAAAATATTACACCAGAAATTCTAAATTCAAAAAAAACTAAAACATAAACCATAAGGTAAGATATTTCCAAATGGTTGAAACATTCAAATGAAGAAATTATATATTAATATCATAAACTCAATAGTGTCACGCAATGTTCAAAATTAATAATTCAATTAATAATAAACCCTATATAAATAATAACTTCAATAAAATCACTATTAAATAGTTTTTTAACATCAATTTTTATTTAATTACTGTAATATAACAAGACCCAAAATTTAGAGGCCTTTTTCTAAAAAACAATAATAACTTAGTCTCCAAATAACATTTTAATCCGAAGGATATATATTTTATAAAACATGTGTTCCTATAATTAGATCACAATTTAGGGTACTATAAACACTAATGGTTATAAATATATTAAAAAATATATCCAAAAAATATAAATTCATTCTTATGGTTAACTCGATGCATTATATATACATCAACATTATAAAAATATCAAAATTTGAAATTAATCACTTATGATCTCATCACATAAAAAATAAAATGAGTTTCTATGACATAAAATTTATGATCAAATTTAATCCCCAAATGTCATTATGGAATCCATAACACTTAAGATAATATTTTTGTAAAGAATAATAATCTAAAACATTAGTGGAACTCAAGATCCAAATCTATATATAACATCTCCCCAAACCAAATCTTCCAGATCTGGTGCTAAAAAATTAACAAAAAATATATGGATTTAATATCAATTAATGTGTCTAAATTGTTACCACCATGTACATAGAACATAAAAATAAAATATTGGATCATTTATATACCCAAGTACCTCTTTGGATTATTGTATTTGATAATTATCCCATACATTTACATGTCCATTACCCATGACATCAACAAAGTTTTATATCAACTATTACCACCTATTTACTTACATATTATGTTTTCATCATGTCCCATAAATTTCCCCACATATTAAACCTCTCGTAAGCAAAAATAATTATCAGGTATTCTTCATATCTTTTATAATTTTTTACAAAATAAATGTGAGGAAAAAATTTCATAATTGGAAGACATTATCATTAACAGCTAATGGTAATCATTTTGAATATGATTGGATACATTAATGATAAAAAAAATTAATGTGAATGATCCAAACATAAGAGTAATATTATCCTGAAATCGTGAATCAATATATATCAGAAATGTAAAAAATATTTAATGAATTAAAAAATCATTAAAATCATTAGTTTTGATCAATGTGATTTTAATATTTAACAAATGAAGAAATAATTTTTTTAACATGATTAATATATTATGTACTTAACGTTGGTACAAAGATCCAATTTCACTCATAAAAATGGAATAACAATATAGTGGTCTTTAATACCCAACACATTGTAGGGCTGTTATTGACCCACACATCATTGGTTTATCATGGAATCATGAATCCTTGGTTAATATTGTAATAACTCATACATGGCATATAATGTAACAACCCATCCTTGGTGAATAGTGAAACAACCCATACAGGTTCTATAACAATACTATTAATCTTTATTATCATTACCAAATATCAATAACATAATCATTAATCATACAATATATTAATTCATCATAAAAATAATAATAAAAATATTCCTTTAATAACATGATTTTTCCATGAAAATGAACTTGTTTAATGAAAATATATTTGAAATAATATTAATCAATAAATTGTAATAATGAGATTATAATCATTACATATTACCCCTAGTGAAACATAAGTAAACTAAATGGTTGTTAATTTTTATTAATTAAATAAAACTAAAATACCATTAAAACATTCTTGAGGATAATAACCTTTTATATTTGAAAATTGCTTTTAGAAACTAATATTTTACAAAATTTTATGAACGTTTTTAGCTGAAAATAAAATATAAAATAAATAATTTTGGATTCAATTCAAATAGTGGTTATAATGGAGGTATATTCTATTCATGGTTCAAATGTTTAAAATAAACATATATTTAAATCATTATTTGGGTTGTCAAAATTCACCCATTTAAAACAATTAAAAAAATTTCTCTTTGTAAACCCCTATAAAAGAAGTCTATTGATCATTTCAAATTGATTTTATAAATCTAATGGGATTATCAAATAACATTTTTGTATTATTTATAATAATTATAGTAATGAACAAGGAAGTTTCCTTGTCTGATATAATATACAATATCGATATCACTTTCAAACAACATTCTTCATGGTAATTTTATACATATGAGTGAAAATTGTGATTAAACTTGTACATAAAATATATAAATATATGAGAATAAATATTATGTTCTCTGTGAATATAAGAACACATTATTTACTCCAAAATAATCTTTAACACAAACAATTATGAAAGGAAGGGAGATTTCAACATAAATCATTTTCAACTATTGTAACTTTTCAATCATAATCAATATAATAGAATAACATATAAATAAATTTTAAGTATCAATAAATTAAATAAATTCATGATAATAAATTTCATTTAGCATGTATTCATGAATCCTAAAATAGGATAGTTTCATTTTGTTCATTATATGTCCCAAGTAAATGGATCTTTTGATGAATAATCCTTACAATGGTTATATAACCAAATATAGTGTTAATAAATGGAAATATTATTTTCATAATTTTTAAGTACACATAATATTGTGTATATAATTTATAAAAAAAATTATATATTAATTTACACTTAATTAAATCAATTTAGAGTCAATAAAGATGATTTATGACCCGAAAACTAAAAATTAAATTAAGAAACCTTCAATTGCTTGCTAATTTTTAATTCAAAACCCATCAGATGGAGTAGTTTAAGTTGTAACATAATATAAAATTAATTAAATAGGTTTAATGACATAAATATAAATTTGATGCTATAAATATATCCTATTGAATAAATTTAATGAATAAAATTAATACATGACTCAATAAATGTTATCTAAGATGAAATATCTTAATTCATTTTCATCCATGGATATTAATGTAAATAAATATACAACCTCATAAGGATTTGTAAATAAATATAATTTTAATTAAATTAATCACATAATATAATTTTGTGAATTTTCTAAACCACAATATATAAATAAGATATGAGTATGGGATATGGCCCACAAAAATAAAAGTGATATTATAAACTCTTACATCGAGTCTAGAATATCTATTCATGTCACTTGAATAATATATAATTATATTATATAAATAAATTAATTAATTAATTAACTATTATATGTTTATTAAAATATAATTTTATATCTTACACTATTTATTTTAGTTTAATATTTAAATATTTATTCGGATCAGAGCATGTCGGGTGTTGCGAAGATGTTTGGTCTATATTATTAAAATAGAATTGGTATATTTATTAGGTTCAAGGGTTTAGTTGTTACATCCAGTCCATAACAATAATATTGAAATACATTTCATTTTCATTCATCCATTATAAATTTAGAACAATCCTTAATTAATTGTTATGAAAAATGAGTGATATTATAATCAGGGAGATGATAGGTCATATGCACACAAGAGAATAATTATCACAATCATTATGAAAAGTAGATAAGTATCATTTGAAATTTTTATAATTATAAAAATATAATAAATACCATATTATATCATTTATTACACATATATATTTAAAACATGCGATGTGGTGAAGAAACATGGATCACATCACTTCATAGAGCCAATAGTCCACCTATACGCAAGAACAATACTAGGATTTCTTGATGAATGTAAAGGTAAATAGTAAATATAAATTTAATTTTCCGAATTCAAAATATTTTACTAATATCATATATAAAAAGTAGTTACATGTTTATAAACATCCATGAAATGGGATAATGTAAAACAAATTACATTGTTCTATGTGGTAGTATCTCGACATGCACAGGAATGATGGGGTGATTTTAAATTTAATTGATGTTGATGTGTATGTGGGTAATTCCATTATCTTATATCATAATTTTCAATAGATATTTTAATAATGTGGAATAATATACAATCAAATTCTCACATAATATGTATACAACTTCATTTGAAAAAATATTTTGGATTAAACCTAAATAATTTCAAGATTGAAATTTTTATTAAAAAATACAACAAGGACATGGGTAGGGAAGAAAATAATGTATTATGGAATTTAATGGTAAATAAAAGTGTTTGAAGGTGTGAAGAGGATAACATATTGGGTTAGATTTTATATGTGGAGGAAAGGGAACACTTCTACTTTTTAAAAATGAAAATTGATATCATTATTTTTCATCGAACATAGGGCCCAAAAATCAACAATTTTATATAGTTAAATGAGATAATAACTATATCTTTAATTAAAATGTTTTAATAAGATTTTTTCAGTCATTATAAAACATATAATATTATTTTAACCCCTAGTATACCAATTTTCTCCTTAACCATAGTAAAATATTTGTTCTATTTTATATGTTAATTATACAAAAATATTAATTTGAACCAATAATATAATATTAATTAATGTGATTTAAATATTGAATTCATGTTACACATTTAAATTCCTATAATTTTCATAATTTATTTAATAAACCATTATTATTAATAGAAAATTAGTTTTTCAAGAAATATATTTTTGAATTATAGAAGGAGTTAATATTATCTATATGTCTAGAAATAATTTTTATATAAATTTAGATTAATTTTTATAGAGATATTATCTATAAATTTTAGTAAAATTAGACATATTTGGAAGTTATATTCATTAATTAAAATGGAAAACATTATGAAAAATAAAATAGTGTTTATATATATTCATTTTAAACTAGAAAAATAAATTAATACTAAAATCTAATATAAGGATGAATAAAATATAAATAATTTTAACAAAACATTCTAAAGAATACATAGTTTACATAGAATAAAACTCAATACATAATGGTTCATTAAAATTTCATTAATTATTGAATTCAAATGGATGTTTTTATAGTAATTATGATTTTTCCCTATTATCTAAAAATAAATTCATTCTAAAGAAGAAAATAATCTCAACCTTAGTTAGTTATAATATAATTCTTTCGAGAAACATTTTAACTCTAACAAAAACATTAAATAATAACTACTGTAATTACGTATAATAGTATCACTCAAATTGAAATAAAAATTAGTTTTCATGAAAACAATATACTAAAGTATAAAATTAGTTTACTAACAATTGGTTGGTTGTTTATTAATAATTTATTAGTATATATATATTGCATATAATAGTTATATATTTATTTCCAAAAATAGTTAATATCATTCAAACAAACTAACTTATCAACAAGGTTATATTGTTTATATTTAAATAATAATATTTCAAGGTTTATTTATGTTCAGTATTGCGTATCTTGTATGATATCTAAATAGTTTTTTTCCTAAAATATTTGTGTTTTCATAATGAATGAATTTTTATAAATACCAAATTTCTAAACTTATAATGAAAAATAATTGCAAATATCTTCACTGAATTTAATAATTTGGGACACTCATAACCTATAGATAAACAGAATTTCAGGAATCACTCTTACTATTAAATTAAATGACTAAATTAATTTAATAAATTTTTTTGTATAAATATTATATATTATATATTTTTATGGTATTACTTGAATTTTTGTGTATTTAGGATGAAAAAACAGTTTAGATTCATTTTTTTAAAATTGATGTTTAAATTTAGAGATTAAAGAAACCTTATATACAAGATGCATTATACATAAAGTGTTATCCTTTGGATTAGTAGAGTGTAAAATTATCAACTGGAGTAGATGTGTTTTATATGAATGAAAGACAGTTACCATGTAAGAGTTTATTCATGGATTCATAGAGAGTAATGAGAATTTAGTTATATTCTTGAAAAAAAAATATTATGATATATGTGAATAATAAGGGATAAATCACTTATTAAGAATAAGAGTACCCAAATCATATATATGTGTCATTTATAATTATATCTCATTAAACTATCAATTTCAATATGTACAAATATTCATGATAATTGGTAATAGTGTAACAAGAAAACACTTGATATATAGTATTCAATTCAGTTTTTTATATGATAGTATAAGTCTATTATATAAATGAAAAATCAATATGAGTTATTGTACCATATATTTCCATTACATTGATAAATTTTCACCATTTATGGGATATTCAGAAGGTAGATATTATTTTTTTCATGATATATAAATACATATAGTGGTGTCAATATTTTATTTGTAATGATATTTTTTGATGGATGATTTATGTGTCCCTAGTTCAGAAATTATATTTTTTTCATTGAATTCACAAATTTGATCATATGCGTATTTGTCATTCTAAATTTACATTGATAATATATTTAATATTACGATGAAATACTTAGGTTCTGTGTGATTCATTCTGATTCACATTTATAGTTTAATCAAACATTAGTTATTCACTTGGTTCATTATACAAGTTAGCGGAATTATGACTTTGGAAGCATTGATTTTGGGTGATAATGGCCAGGGACATTATTTTAAAACATGGTTACTACAAGGAACATAGTTAAAATTCATTGACGAACTATAAGGATTCTATTTGGATTATTCATGGTTTGAGAATTGATATTTAAAATCTTCTCTCACCAAAGAAACTATGTTGTTTTATGTTGGTTGTGTAGAGGTATCAAAAATCATGAGAATAGTTTTCCAAAACCCTGCAGATCTACAAATTTATTCATACACCTCCAATTTTTAAAGGATAGAGACTCTACATATTTACCACATGGTTTACTAAAAAATCTATCTAAATAGTGTACTATGATCCAAATCGTTAATGAAATTTAATATACCACTTTAAACCTTTTATATTTTAAATCTAATAATATCACAATATAAGTTAATCAATAATTAATAATCACCCTAACATTCTATAAGATTATCCCCATGATTCATTGTTGGGTTTCCTTCGTTCAGGAAGGATCTCACCAATATATTTTTTGTTTGTATGTAGTTTCCTCTCTTATTTTTAAATATGTTATTGAATACTTAACCTCTTGTGTGTTGGAAAACATTTTGGGGCTATGGATTTGAGATCTTAGGTACTTAATATAGTACTGATATTTTTTCTTTTGGATCTAGGGATTTGAGGGCCTGATCAATTAATTTAATTCTCCTTATTCGATAGTGACCTTATTCCCATGTTCTTGTGGAAGGTGTCTATATAAAATTGTTCAAATACTAATTTTTATACTGTTAATTTCCACACATTATTTTGATTATTGAAATTTCTCGATTTAATATCTAAGTTAAATTGTTTTCTAGATAATAATAAATTCAATGGGTGTTTATAAACATATGGATTTACACAATCTATGTATTAATAAAATTCCAAAAATGTTATTTTCACTCAAAATGTATTTTTCATGAATTTAAGGTAATTATTCACAATAAAAATGATTTATAAAATATTAAGTATGGTTTTTAAATAGTGTTTTTTGAAAACATAGCACATTAAATTGTTGGTTTTTATGGGAAATGGATATATACAAACTTATTTTGTGTCATTACCCTAAGGGATACATTGATATTGATATATTATGGAAGGCATGAATATCGAATGGATTGATGTTACCTCTAGCTAGTTTTACATTACATTTGCAATTTGGTATTCAAAGAGCCTAGGGCTCACTTGTGATTGTTTATATATATATGATGGTTCATTTCATGTTTTCTTGATCACTTTTTAGTATTATAGTTCATCCAATGAATCTTTTATTTATGATTCCCTATTATCCCACATATACTTTTAATATATCATTGATTATGTAAGTTGGTGATGTTATAATAAAGGATTATTTAAAAAAAAGACCTAATTTTTTCTATTTGATTTTATTTGTTCATATCATGTTTTTTCCCCAATAAATCAGATTAATTGCATATATTTATTTTTTCGCCATAAATAATTGGATTAATTCCATAGATAGATATATATATATGGAAATTTTAATTGAGGTTATATCTTTTGGAGGGTTCATCGCTACCTCAATATGTTATCTAAACACAATTTACAATGGGTGGTCTGGTATTTCTTCTAATTTTGAGACATGATATAAAATAATTAAGGGTTCATTTAAAATATCATATTAATTTAAATTTAGTATCCTCTATTCATGTAATATATTATATCATTACATTTTTATTTTCAATAATATTTAATATCGAGGCATGATATTTTTATTTTTTTGTAGTATATCTCATTGGAAGATTGCTCATTGACTATTGGTTTAATTATAGATTTCATCTTAGAACATATATTCTGAATCATAGAGTGATGTATAAAATAAATATTCAATAGGAAAACCCTATAGGAGATTCCTCTTTTCTATATTATAGTATCTTTGTTATTTAGACATTAGGATATATAGGTGTTGGAAACCGATGACAAATATTGCATCACTGTGTAGAATGTTCCATGAAAAAAACCACCAATCAACAATGGTTTCAATAAACCATAAGCATATAAATATTAGGAATATAATATTCAAATGATCAACCATTTTATTAATACTCATGTGGCATTAAAGGTGGGTTTTCCAAATACATGAAAGATGGACTAGGATATAAATTGTGGAACTTTATTGTGTAATATATGTTACATTAGGAACCAGTGATGATTTAATTTAAGAATATTTTAAACCGATAATTCTATACTAAAGCATTTCAAGTCAAAAATAATCATATATTTCTAACAATAGAGAAATGATAGAGTTGTGTTATAGCATATGGTACCAGTTTTGTAGAGTTATTTCTCTTAGAACCCAAAATAATTACTATTGATTACCTAATGAAAAATAGGGTTGATAAGGGTTTGAGGTCAAGAATTTTTTCAACAATTATTATCTTATTAATTTATACATTTATAATGATATTGAAAAAAAATATTTATACAGGGAAGATATTATTGGTAAAACATATTTATATGGATATTTGTTTTCAAAATCACATATTTGGAGTATGTATTCCATCTTATAAAATAGAATATATGGGAATTTAATGTCTGATGGAACAAGTTTTAATAAATTATTTTTGGGATTAGTAGGTTTTCTAACTAGTGTTAAAGGAAAATTCATACCAAGCCTCACTATATAGAAACTTTTAGGACATATCATTATTATAGGAAATATAATAAACTTATAATTTTTTATAGAAGGATAAAGCAAGGTAATAGAGGTGGATATACACTCACTAATCATTGTGATTATTATTAAATTTAGTCAAAGAGTAGATGCTCTCATTCTCAAGATATGGGTTAGACTCATTCCATGAAAAAATATTTTCAAAGAGTTGTTACTAGACATATTCATATTTTTGATTATGTAACATACTAATCGTAGTTAGATTATAATAATTTTAGTGGTAAATTTCTATAATAATGATCATTGGAACCTGATTTTAGTGAAATAGTTTTAACTTGATTATTTTTATAGAAATTTATTTTTTGTGTTTTGATTTCTTTAAAATCATATGACATTATTGTTGGAATGTTTTTTTGGGTTCGGGAAGAGATTAGAATAGTCCTTTAATTGTTATTTTTTAGGAGAAAATTAATGAAACTAAATTTGTATGAGATTTACATATTATTATCATCATATTTTCATCATTATTATTTTCATGGATGGGATAATTATCACTAATAAAAAGATTCTATGTGATCATTTCCAGGTTTTCAATTTCTCTCGTGATGTATTTTCCCATGTTTATCGTGGTGTGTCAGATTCTAGAACATAGAGATTGGGTACTATTGTTCCTTATAATTTAATAATAACATATCTATTTTTAGATATATTTAATTATGTTTTTATCCCCATTTTAACTTATTGTAGTGAATGTTTACCTCAATTAAATCTTTGATGAATTCTCTCTATTACCACCTCATTGAGGGTTCATGTTCACTATTGACATTATCCCTTGGTTGATGCCCATTTAATTATTGTGATTTTTTATGGAACCAAATGAGTTTATGGATACTCAATATAAGTCCCCATAAATTTTTCAAAAGGTATTTCCTCACTTAATATTATTATCATTGACATCATCAGTTCACTTTTCCATTAATTCATAAGGATACCCTTAGGTTTTCATTAATTATCCAAAGCATAATATAGTGAGTATTATGAAAAAACATCCATTTCCGATGATTGATTATCATTTGAATTAAATCTTTTGGGATAACAAGTTTTACAATACTTTAGTATTGTCGGGTATTCTTTCTTAACGTCTTAGATGTGGATTTATATATATATGGAAATGGTGTGTATGATATAGTCATTAAACGTTATATTTATTCCATTTATTAAGAGTAAATCTCAATCAAAACATGTAAAATTTATGAATAAAATCATTAATTGTATAATAGAAACCTTTTTTTACCATTTCGAGGATGATATATCTGTATACATTATATTAATGGTGGAACAAAATAATGACAAGGATATTAACCATTGAATCATTATTGTACATAACATGTATGGAATACATTCTAAATAAGAATTTTCAATCAAATATGTGTAATTTTTAGGCCATGTTATGTATTCCAGGGAATACTGGTGGATCCTAAAATGATCAATATGGTAATGTCTAGGTAGAATACCTAAAAAAATTTGAGTTTATTAGCCTCTTGTGCATGGATGGAAATTAGATAGGGTTTATTAATACCTTCAAAAATATTACATATAAGGTAATATTATCCGCTCATAATGGTGTTATGGATGAATTTAAAGAAAGATTTTAAGGTGATATTATATAAATGGATAATATTTTGACATTAGAAGTAATATTTATTCTCCATGAACGATGTTCTGGGTATTATTTTCGCTATGATACATCAGGTATTGGATTTGAATGTTTGTCGATTAATTGAAATAAGGCATTAGCCTATGTTTATCAGCAATTTTTTACTGATGAAAATAACTACCCAAACTATGAAATTTATTTCAATGTGGTATTTCATACACATAGAAAATTAAATAATGGCCTCTTTGTGAAACATTTTACATAATATTTTGATCATAAAATCCAGAAGTAAATTTTTACTCTGACGGATATGAACATCTGAAACAATTATTGGGTCCAGTATCTTATGATTAATTATTTTTTATAAATTTTACTCTAAGTAATGTTCATATTTTTACCAATGTATTTATAAGGAAATTAGGGAATGATTCCTTGAATGAATTATAATTGAGTGATCTCAGAAGAGATTTTTTATTTAGATGAGATTGGGAGTTGAATATGATGGTCAAAAAGTATTATTATCATCTCATTTAGATGAATATTCAATTGAAAATTGGATTATGAATGAATAGTACACATACACTGATTTTTGATTGATTTATTAGAATCATTAATCATGGGATGACCTCATATAATTTTTCTTAGCCTCCTAGGTAAAATTGTTTTCTGATCAAGGATGGATGTTCCAATAATCCACGTAAATTATTCCAAGATAGTGGAAAATAGTATTTTTGATATTTTCACTATAGTGTTAGAATGATGTATCATAATATGATAACTTGGTGTTGGTGCTCATGAATGCTGCATTTTATTATTGAATTCATGTCATCAGGCCTTACATCTCATTCAATTATGGTAGAGTACTAAAGGGCGATGTATTTTTTATAACCATTTTCTATTCTATATTAGATGGGGGATGAGATATTTATTGTTTTCATTTTTTATTTAAAATAGAGTAATACATAAATTTGTTTTATTTTTGAAATTTTTTTTGTATTTTTATATTATCTAATATATATCCCTTATTGATATGTATAACGCGGAGCTTCTTTGTCACTTATACTTCCAATATGTGTTATATTTTCTACTAGTTCCCTATAAAATTATTTCTGATAGGGACACATGGTTTACATCTAATTTTTTTAAATCTTCCCATGCAGAGATGGGTTTGTAGTCAAAATAAATAATGGATCAATGTCCATCCATGGATGTAGGATTGAGATGGATATTTATATCATTAATTTCTTGATCGTGGTATGTAGACTTGAATTTTTGTAATTAGAAAAAAATTCCTCTAGATTATTTTTCCATTTAAAATATTTGTTAGTAATTGATTAAAATAGAACACCTATATGAATTTTTTGGTTGGTAATGTATATAACCCTTATGTTGGGAAGAGTTGGTCGAGTGGTCCTTTGTTGCGACAATCCTTTCTTAATAGACGACTGCGAAATTGAATCTAATCTATAAGTTGTTAGTGACAGAACAAAATTGATAGAAATCATAGAAACACCATCACCCACAATGGTAATATTTCAACGTTGGATTCCTGTTCTATTTCACAATTTTACCTATCTTAGGACACAATAATTTTTTTATGTAGGATGAGTAATTATTGTTGTTTTTTGTGTTGTTTGAGGTCATAAAACAACATGGAAAGGTGGTATATCATATATAATGTCTATAACAAAAGATGTTGATTCACAATCTGATTCTTGTTACATAAATTAAGAGGTATCATCTATAAAAATTCCATTTTATTGAGTTGGATTATGTTGATTTTTTTTCAATTACATTCTTATTGTACTACTAGTTTAGTTTTCTGATCACCAAGATGAAGTGAAATGTTTTATTCAAATTAACTTTGGTTTTATAATAAATTAGTGAATATAGGATAGTCATGAGATGTTGTAGATGGAATAATTTATAATTATGTAGTGGCCATCAATTATCACAAATTCATAATGATTATAAATATTTTGGGGTAAATTAACTATTATTCAGAGAATTGTGATGCCTGTCATGTCATAAGTAAAATATAGTATGATATTTGTAATCCCTTGGATCATTATCGTGGGGGTTTCCATAGGAAAATAATGAAATAAACAAATTTTTGAGATAACAATCCATATTTCATGTTAAGTTTCACTATTAGTACCAACCATATATTGTGGCACTATTTACTCCAATGGTGTTTCAAATGGATTGATCATGGATTGGAATATCATGTGGCTCACCAATGAAACCATAAGGGTTTGTAGAGGTTTTATGTATCTATATCTAGAATTGTGTATAGTTTTCAAAACATTGAAGTTATAATGAGGTTTATTTATAAGAATAATATTCAATGTAATGAATCCCCACATAGTTGGGACATGATTCATTAATCTATGGGGCCTAATTACACACCTATATAAAAACCATTAAAAATATAATTTTCAGCTATTATAATTCTAGGTATATATATAATCAACCCAATTATCCATTCATCTTAGACTATACAGCCCATGTGCTCTTAAGGCATCCCAATTACATACATGGCGTTTTTCTTTATTCAAGATGGATATATTCATGGTTTGATCTAATATTTATTCATGTTTCTCTATGCCTGTTAGATCCTTGCATCACTATTTCTTATGATGCCTCATTGGATGATGATTTGGATATCATTTCCATATTAATAGGTTTTGATGTATTTTTTATTGTGTGTTTATTGATCTATTATTCTATATAACTAATTTAATCATTTCAAATCTGTGTTATAAAAAATGACTATGTTTCCTCCATTCAATAAAAAATTCTCTATATAAAATTACATTAATTCTTGATTTACATGATTTTATTTTTATTTACCTTGTATTGTAATGAAACAATTTAATTTTATATCAAAAGGAAATTTTTTTGATTTGATTCATGTTTTCAAATGGGATTTTCCTAGAAAGTACCTTTATATACACAATGTGTTCCATAAAATGTGTTCATGGTTATGTTGAATCCCAACTGGTATTTCAACAATGCCTGAAGTGATTCCTCAAAGAAAAAATGTTCAATAATATTATGGTCACGTTTAAATAATGAAAGTTATCATATATTTCACACCTTAAACCTAGGGTGCATACAAAAATGGATAATAAAAATATTATATTTTTTTATTAAACATTGAGTTTAAATGGAGAGATAAACAAACTGTTTAATGATTGAATGTCAGTAGGATTCAAAATCTATCTGGTTTTTTTCTTCAGTTTTCTGAGTGTGTATTCCAAAAGGATATATCCAACATGTACTTGGATTCATACATTATGTTACACATTTTTTGTCACATGGTTATCATGTGGAATATCCCATAATTGTTTTACTTATTGTTTTATTTTATTATATGTTAATTTGTTATTTTTATTTATATCCTTGAATTTGAGAAATCCTGATGAAAGACGAAGGATTCTTTACCAAAAGGATTTATTTTTTATATTTTAATTTTAAAACACATTTTTTAATGATGGAATTAATGGTGTTATTTTATTATATGTTCTATACATTCTTTAGTGAAATTATGATATTCTTTGTGAGAACATTTAATATTTTTGTTAGGTGTTTTTCAGATATTTCATTATAGGAATCCTGTATGGGTAAATGATTCTTGTTTTTTTTTCAACTACTTCATTATATTATCACCTTCTTAATGAGATGGATTTTCACTGACTAACTACCACAAGTACATTCATATTTTTTTACCTTTTACATAATATTAGAAATTTATATTATCATTGTATTTATTGTGTATATGTAATCATAATCTAAACAATAATCATTTGATTAACATCATTCCAAATATTCGTGTGACTTGTTCATTTATTTTCTTTCCCCTTTATCTTATAGAGGTCCTATTAGATGGATGCCAGGTTGACCCTCGGTGGTTTATTTCATGGATTTTATTTGAAAAACAATGAAATTATTTAAATTATGTGAAAATTTTATGGAATCATTTTTATATGACATGTCCATGAAAATGAATATAATAATGAATTTGTAGAAATTGATGTTTAGTCAATGGATAGACCATTGGAGTTCAGCTGGACATTACTAATAGGCCATCAAACATCAATCATGTGGAGGATGGGGGGATTGTGGGTAGAATTTATGTATAATGGTTTTATGATGGATAGAGTGATGGATAAAATATCTTGTTTAGGGATAACCATGGTAATATTATTTGTGAAGGGATGGATGGTTGATCTAATGGTTTCTTGTACCTCATGACCTAGGTAATGATTCCCACAACATCTTTGAAGAAATATTATTGGGGATTGTATAAACTGGGGAACTATGTATTATAATCTAACAAAGTCAAATAGGTGAAATAGAATCCTCACATCTATTTTCAGCACTGTATACTATGGTTTTTTCTTGAATTCAAAATTACACTAAAACAACACCATAGAACACCATGGATATATTGTGAGACTGAACTAACTACACATTATTCTATATTCTTGTGAAAAAACTTACCAAAATAGAATATGATGGCCCATACATGTCATATGTAGATATTATATAGACAAATAATATTATTATTTTAATGAAATAAGAAAATTGTTCAATAACTGTATAGGTTTAGTGTATTTTTATATTAGTAAATATAAAAAACTTGTTTGTAAAACAACCATATCATCTACCACTTATTCCTTCATATCTTGAACCCCATTGAAAAATCATACATATTACCTTTCATCATATCCTAGGAAAATAATCATAAAAAAATTGTATGATCAGATTCATAGTATGGTTAAAGAACGAAGATATCAATCATTTTATAATCATGAGACATTATAATGTGAACATAAAATTTGATAATTTTATTTAGAAATCATATATCCTTATTTCATGTCCCGGGATAAGTTATAAAGGCTCATAAAGTATACATTTCATGATATTATAACACAAGATAGAAAATTGTGACATAATAATATGCATATAAAATCATTTTCATATTACTCTAGGATCACTACCAAGACCATCATAGTGAAAAAATATATTTACAAAACACGGTTCACTCACAATTCGAGCACCATATCACTGAATCGAGAATAAATATAGTTCTAGCACTCTATTACTGAACTAAGTCCATTTCTCTTTCCAATCCTATCAATATCATGAGACATAAATCATTACCCAATCCATTGGAGAAAAATGTGTTCCACGAATAGATAAATCATTCATAATATCAAAACTCATTGAATGAATTGGGATTCATAATAATTATTTTACCATAACATAACCTAGGGAAAAAGGGGATTCATATATATCATCCCATCATACACTAAAACATATCATAGAAATAATATGGATAGTATCTAAGAAATCAATCCCTATAAAAACATAAGTATAATCAATGAATGGTTTTCTACTTGGAAATTAATCCTGTGAAATCAGACGAAAATAATTCATGAGGAAAATATCATTTCAAATTGGACAATGATATCTTTTCTCAAAATTTTATGCCTTTTTAAACAAATTTTTTTTGTCAAATAGAACCATTAATGATTATAAGGCATGATTTATGGATTTAATGCATCATGGAAGTGTAATATTATATTCATGTTATTTAAGTTATAAGAAAATTCATTTCATAATTTTTATACAAAAATAAAATAGTAAAATGTTGGTAAAACTAAAAAAACATTCTTCTTTAACATTTATTAAAAATTCACACAATTGTTAAAATGAATTTAACATTTATTGAATAAAATTAAAAATATTTAGGAAAACCATTTTGAAAATCATGTAAATAGAAGATAAATAACCCCTATGATTATTCATTACATGTAATTATATTATCATTCATTAATGTTTTGATTATAGAAAATAAATTACATCACATCATTGAGATATCTAGTCTTACATACGCACGTACGATGGTATCATTCCCTTAATGATGAAATGATAAAGAACTGGGTTATATTTTTTTCTGGAATTAATATAATCATATAATTATCATATAGATATATAAATATTATTTTCATAAATATACCCATTCAAATATAATTGAGATTAAAATTGAATAAACTATGACATAGAGACAATAATTCATCTGTACACACGCAATTTGATTTTTTTTAATAAGATAGATAAATCGTAGAATATGGTGGTTTAATAATCATAAATTATTTTCATCATATTGTTGATACCAGACTAATTAATTTTTATTGTAAATATAACATAAATAGGAAGTATATGAAGAGTAAATAATGAAAGAGTTGGTAAAGATGATTACCTATTATTTGGAGAACTTCCTTAGATCTCAAATTTGGACCACTAGGGATAGTCTTTTGAGAATATGATGACCTATATAAGGTTTCTAGGGAATTTTAGAAGAAACAATTGTTGGGGGTATTTAATCTTCAAGGTTAAATTGATGTGATGAATCGAGGTAAGAGCTTCAATTTTACAATTGATGTGAGAGGCACAATTGGAATTTCTAAAATTATTATTTAATAATAAATTCAACCCCAATCCAAATACGTAAAAACATAAATTTATTCTAGGATAATTTTAACTAATTTTTAAATGTCATCAAAAAATATATTTTATATATGATTTGGTATTTTTGAAACCCTATCATTTTTACTAAACATTTATCAACATATTTAACATTATTTATGGAAACAAATTTTTCAATATTTAAAAGCTATAATTTTTAGTTTTGTTATGTAAATTATATCCTAAATTATCAATTAGTAAAATTATTGAAAATAATAAATTTTAAATTTTTAAATATATTTTATTATATTTTAATAATTAATTAATATAATATTTGGATAAAATACCATTACTATCATTTCTGACACTATATATTCCATGGACATTGAAACATATCAATATAATAAGTTCACAAAGAACCAAATATTTAAATCTATAAGAGTTTCAGATAGCCTATAGAATTCATTTTTGATATTAATTATCCCACGTTATATTTATATTAATATTTTTTTAAAAGCATTTTTTATATTTCAATTAATAAAACAATTACTACATCATAGTTGAGTAATTTTTAAAAAAGTAATTTGTTTGATAAAAATTAAAAAATTAGAAATATGAAGATAAACCTCATATATTTAAAAATAATATTAATCATCAAATGTGTATTTTGTTTAAAAATCTGTAAAAATAGATTAATAATTTATAACATTAATATGATATCTTTAAATTTTTATTAAATAAAAAATTATAAAAACCATAATATAATATGAGTGACTAAAAAATCCAAAAATATAATTATTTCATTCAAATATTTTAATTAAGTACCAAATGTGTAGTTATATTTGTTCACGATATGTCTTTTTACCCATATGGACACATATGAAATTTTAAAGAAAAATAAGGTGACATTTTGTGACATTCATTGATTTAAATATTATATAAGTAATTTTCATGGAAAATTATCCACTAAATTACATAATTTCAAATCCTAAGTGTTAATGGTGCAACATCATTTGTCAAATAAATTTTTTACATGTATTAGGGTCATTTTATATTCTTTATAATTTTATTTTTAAACTAAATTACTATATTAGACCATAATTGTGGTAAAACAATTTACCAGGGATACTATTCATATTTTCCAAACATAAAACGAACCTATTTACAAAATTTGGACATTTTAAATCAATTTTTTTCATCCGTTTTTTAAAATTCCAAAGGTTGAGGTTTCAAAATATAAATTATAATTGAAAAAACTCAATGAAAAAATGTTTTTTTCTGGAAAAATACACATTTAAAAAATAAAATTATTTTTTAATAAACACGTAAATTAAATCCTTTCAAAAAACCATATTTGGTTATTTTAAATATATATTAACTAACTAAATTTTAAATCTAACTGAAATAATAATTTTACCTTGAAAATGCATTAAATGAAAAATAAATGATACCTATTAGTATTATCACTATTCATTAAAGGTTTCTAGAAATATAAATAAATAATTAAATAATTTTAATATTGTTTTAACATTATAAATTCAAAACATAAATTTTTTTTATCAAAATTATTTTCCATAACATTTTAAAATAATATGAATATTATCAATTTTTTAAATTATTATTTTACTAAAATTGTGTGATTCTTTTTTATCAGTTTTCCAACACATTCATATTGATTTGGGACATTATTTTTATGATTTAATAAATTAATTATTAATATTTATTCCATAAAAATTTTAATGTATAGGTTATAAAAGTAATTTTATATTAATAGTAGAACATAAAACGTTTAAATAGAAGGTTTCATGTAATGCAAGATATTAAACAAGTAAAATGATTTAAAGAGAAATATTTATCAAAATATTAGGTTGTAACATTATACCCCGTTAAAATTAAATCTTCCCTATAAATTAATCAATTGGATAAAAAATTATTAGGATACATACGCCTCATAAAATTCTCAGGTTCCCACATAGTATCCTTAAATTGGTAGTCCTGCAATAGAAAATTAACCACGTGTGTTGTATTCTTTTGTAGAACCCTCTATCTGGGAAACAGAATCTCTCATTCATTATTTATAAGAAAGATAATTCCACAATGGTATTAATTATGAGTTCTATAGATGTGAAAGAGTTGGTATGTACTTTTATAAAAGAGATACATGGAACACATCATGAATATGATAGAGATTTGGTAGAAGTTCCAATAGACAAATTGCATTCCCAACATGATATATAATATTAAAAGGACTGATATTTATAGGGGTAAATTTTTCTTCATTAAAAATTTCATAATATTTTCTATGAAGATATTTGTATAAATGTAGTTTCATTAACTTCAAACTCCTAGTATTATCATTAATAGTCATTATTACATGTCGGTCGACACTGGGAAACTTTTACGTCATGATTAATAGATATATCCTTCCCTACTATCTCCTCAACTAGATCAGTTCTATATTATTAACTACCCAAAATTCATCCCAGTATGATGGAGTTTCAAATTTCTAATCAGTGAGTGATTCATAAGGATCCATCTGAATACTAGATTGAATTCTATTTTTGTATGAAAATTTTACCAAATATGGGTGTTGATCCCAAAAACATTTTAAATCCATAAAGAAATCCAACAACATTCCCTATAGAGTTCAAATTTTCCTATAAAAGTAACCAACTATTTGAGGATTATAAGAAGTAAGAAAACATATCTGTGTATCCCAAGCCCACTAAGAACCTCCCCAGAACATCACTGTAATCCTTAGATCTTTACTACATATAATGTAATGTGTTTCTCCATAAAATATCATCACTTTCATAATAATTATTAATGAAATATTACCAATAGTGTAATATTATGTAACATTAATGATGTGTGTATACAATATAAGGATATCAACTATAACCCATATTGAATTATGTATTTTAGATGTTTTGGGGTGTCTGAATACAATGTTGAATTAGTTGTTTTCATATTTCCATTATTTTCTTTGTAATGGTTGTAACATACCATTTATCTTCTATTTATTATCCTTCACATTCTTAAAACCGAACAACAATTAACATATAATTTAATATCTCTCATTATGACATCACACTTGAAATTCTCTTTCTGGTCCATATACTTCATTGGGCATCCAAGATGAGTATAGAATGATGAACTATGAGCCTCAATCAACAACTACTTCATTGATTATCATACATGACTTATAAACACAAGTATACTAAACCTTATTATTTCATCCCAATCAGTGTTGAACTCAGTAACATATCTCAACTTCTTTTTTAGCTCTATTTCTTTCTTTTGCGCATCCTAAATCGCCACATGTATAAATTCTTGAACATTCATTTTAGAACAATAATATTTCCCTTATATATTTATTTTCACTAGAAACATCCCTTGGAAATCATTAAATGTTAAATATTTTATTATCCACATAATATATAGTTTAACATGGTCCTTCATTATTAAAGCATCTAAAACCTTGTTCACTATCAAAGTGTCACATGTATTGAGAAGTCAAAATGTGTCATGAACTCTGGGCATAATATTTGGTGCATACTCAGCTCTTTTTAGTTATAATATACATCAAAATTATATAATAAATATAAAGATAACACCATTTTCAAAAGAGACAATTCCTCCCTATAATTAATGTAAGGACAACAACATATAACACCAAATAATGATTTGTGTAATTTTTCTCATGGATTTTCAAATTTTCATGAGGCATAAGATATCATCATATAATTTTCATGAGAACACATGAAAACCCAATCATGGATACATCATTGTAGATCACAGACCTCTCTTTTCTAAGGGTAGTTTGATCCCAGGTTCCATGAATAACATTGTTTTAATCTCTTTGAAATTCTATTTATTGTTCTTCTTCTATATGAACACTACTCTTTTCCTATTCAATATGGTGATTGTATAAGATAATTGTGACAAGTCGTTATCAAACTATCAATCATATATATACATACCAAGATAACTTCATATATCAATTACCATTTTTGTTTTATTCTAAAATTAAATAACATCCATATTTTCTAGATATATGTACATTGAATTTGTTTTCATCATGTAACCCAATCACGAAATTTAATGAATCCAAAATTCCTACATGGAATATTTTTCATATATATTCTTCACTCACTGGGGCTTAAAACAAACCTCACGTGATCCTTATGTTATTACATTATCTTCAAATATAGTAGAAAATATTCTATATATACTACCAGAAAATGATCAATATAGTCACTAAAGACTATATTCATTAAATCCATGAATATAGAGGATAAAATAATAATATGAAAAGGCATCTAAAATCCTTCATTGTGTCCATACCTACTATTAAATTTCATCTCAAGTATATCCCCATCCATGAATCGTAATTAGGGATATACCAGATGAGGATATATCATGGAATAATATTTAAATCCACCTAGTTTTTTAAATCATTGATAAATATATGGAGAAGATATTTTTTCTTGATTGATATCATGTTAATTTCATTACAATCAACATAGAGTATCATTGATCTGTATTTCATCTTAAAAAATAAAATATGTGCACCTCAAGTTGATGCTCCAAGGAATATTGAATTATTATTAATATTCTCATGGATTTTATTCTTCAAATAATGTAAATCAATTGGTAGAATTCTATAAGGTATACTCAAAATAGGCATACCACCCATTATGAGTTATATTCAAATCTAAACACTATGATTTGGTAGAAGACCTAGTGATTCCTCAAAAATGACAATAGAAAACTATTGTACAGTTTGTGTATCATCAATGATGATTATCTCCCTAACAGTCTATGATAGTAAATATTACTTCCTAGAAATTAAGACCTACATGATGTAAGTAATTTTCACTAGATATTAATATTCATCCTTGTATTAATATGTGATAATAGATTAAATCGTAATATGTAATGTGACTTTCCATTCATGGAGGGAATACAATTATATCATAATAATATTCCTCCTAATTAATAGAGTGTGTTGATATGAAATCAAATAAAACATTGTATGGTTTATATTGGATGTTAATTTTACCATTCACAACTTTATTATTGTACTCCACATCACCAATAGTTATTTCATGTGATTTGTAATTGACATTGGCCTTAATAGGATGTTGACTTTAATCATCATTGATATCCCATGGATTAGGTCATTGGATAACATAATTCTAAATTTCCATTTAGTTTTAACAGTGATGTGTTGGAGGTATTTAAAATGTATTATTTCCACTATTTTAAATAGTATTTATCTTTTTTACATCACCTAAGAAGTAACTTTAATAATGGCCTTATTTCCCACACATAAAGCATTTACTAGTACCATTAGAAAAATTACTTCCATGTTTCTTCCCACACTTGGAGCATAAAGGAATGCTAATATTCTTTTAAAAAATTTATGATATATTTTCCCTTTATATCCATTTTCTGATATTATCATCCTCATAAAATTGATGGGTGACTCCAATATTCATCTCAACCTTGATATAACAAACAATGACTTCCACATTGATATTGAAGCCCCTTATGGCTAATCCCCTTCAGAGACAAGGTTTTAATCCATTGAACAATCAATCGACATTACTCATAGGTTGGAGGATAATTCTAGAATCAAACCATTAATGTCTTATTATGTTTTATTTATAAGTTCCAATGGATTAATCCTAATTTTTCATAAGATCAAGGAACTCCTAATTCATCTTCATTCTAAAAATACAAGGACTTTACTTGTTGAAAAATAATATATTGAAGTCATCCCATTACATATATCCAATGTTATTATTTTCCAGGTATTATTTATTAGATGTAAAAATTAATTCAAATAAAATTATGAATGATAGACTTAAAAAATGAATTTATCATGTTCTAATCATTGGAGAACATAAAACATTTTTTAGTGGTACCGATCACTTGTTAAGCCACTAGTGGATGAAAAGACCACTGAAACAAGGTTGTTTTTACATCATGAAGGATATAAGTGAATGTTGTTCCCACCTGTTCTAGTTTTTATGTCATCCATGATTAATAACATTAAAAATTTGTGTGCGCATTAAAATGTAATTTTTCATTCAGTATCCCATAACATTCGGCTGCATATATAGAAAATCATTACATGGCATGTTTAATTCAGAATTAATGTGGTTCCTTTGGGATCAATCTAATGACTAAAACCAAAAATCATAATGTGATAAACAATAATAGTAGTAGGTAAATAGCTTAATGATGTGGAATTACATGATAAATTTCAATTCATAACACCTTCGGTTTTATCCTATGTTATTCATTATTGTTAATACAACACTGAGATTGTATCATGTGCCAAGACATATCCTGTTGGTTCTTACTGAATTTATTTCATAATTGTTTATAAATTTATACTGATCTATGTTGTGATATAAAATATAAAAGCCCATTGTTTTCATGAATTCATATTGTAACTAAATAATATAATATTAATTATATATAATAGTAATAATATACTTGTACTATATAGGTTTAGTTTCTTTGGAATCTTGTAATTATAAAAAATGGGTTCATAAAACATATGTATCATCTTCTATTTATTCCATCATTACTATAACCCCTTTTAAACATCCAAGTAAATACCCTTCTTCATATCCTTGGTAAAAAACATAACAGTCGTCGAGTCATATGCTTAGTATGGGTAAACAATGTAGATTCCAATCAAATTTATCATAAGATCTAATAATTTAAGAAAAAACAATTGAATATTTTATCCTACATATCAAATATTATGATATCCGGTCCTGGGATAAATCTAAGAAGTTCATCAAGAACACATTTCCCGAGATCATAACATAAGAAAAGATATTATGGAAAACACATATGCATAGAAACTAATTCCTACTATAGGTATGCCTAAAATCCAAGATCATCATAAAAGATAATGTCCATAATTGAACCATGTTCAATGCATGTTCCAACCCTATGTTCTTGAACAAGGTTAACATCATGTTCCAACACTATATTACTGAACTGATATAATTTTTAGTTCAATTTCTTCCTAGCTCACAATATAATAATATCCACCCAATGCATTGGAGGAATATATAGGTCCCACCATCATAATATGAAAACCCATACATATGTATTCCATATAAGTATAAAGAACTCATCATATTACAATACATGGTACGAAATGGGATTCATAAACATCATTAAATCATAACATAAAGCATTTAAAATCAATAGTTTTCACTAATATCATCACATCACAAACATAAAACAGTGAAAAGAATAATTGGGATAATATCATTGAAAAATATCTCCATTAATATATAATTAAAATCATTGAATATTATCATACATGGAAAATAATCTTGAGTGGTCACTTAAAAATAAATATTGAGGAAAATATACTTTGCATATTGAAACATTTTTTCCTTGAAATAACATGCGATTTTAAAATAAAAAATTACATAAAAATAACCTTCTAATATTGTAAGGGTTGATTCTGAGAATTAAGTTATTCTATGTATTGGAATATCAATTCAATTATATAATTTTAAAAAACAGTGCTCCATTAATATTTCTAGAAATCTAGAAATAACTTTTTAGGATAATAATGAAATATTCCCTTTATGTCAAAGGTCATCGGGCCACCTTAAGGCCTTAGGACCACCCAAAGGCCTTCGGGCCATTGATTTCATATGTACAAGTTTGACGACAAGGAAAAGGGATTCAGATGAGCATTTAGGGAACATGCATCAACTAGATCAGACCTAACCAGATTTGGAAGAATGATAGGGTATGTCTTTGCAATCAGAACCTGGCCAATGCAGCTTTTCATAGGACATCTAGCCGACCAGCCATGTGAAGGTAGTGTGCTGATATCAAGACATATGCTGGGGAGGAGCAGTTAGAAGTGGTCTTGTCTAGTTTATTCCCTCTAACAACTAAGGGTCATGTAACTGTATCTAAGGATTTGGTCATTTTAACAGTTCCACCTCACCCCTTGAAAGGTGGATTATCAAAAATAAAAAAAATTGAAGGCCTCCGAACCATTCTGACAATGTGATATATTTAAAATTCACACATGGGTAAAATGAATTTGATTATTTTATATGAATATTACTAATAATTTTGAAAATATTTTTATGTAACATTGGTATATAAGATAAATATTACCAATTATATACTTATATATAAAGAATCCCATATAAAATAAATTTATCATTGATCCCTTACCTTAGGTTCTATATCATTATTATGTATCTAAAAATCTTGTATAATGGTATAATTTTTTTAACATATTACATTAACATATATATATATATATATGATATCAAAATATGATACTTTTATAACATTTTGGTTAATAATACATCATTATTACACTTCTTTTAGGTGTAAATTGCTTCATTTTGTTCTTGCATTTTGTGTCATGTAAGTCCTAATTCATCTTCATATGGCATAGTTACATGATTTTTATAATGATATTAAGTTATTACAAATCATATTTATTAATTATATATTTTTATATAATGATTATTGAATTGTGAATAGGGAAAATAAATCACATCACGTTAGGGGTACGTTGGTCAACACATATGCACAAGCGATGATATGATTCCATTCATAATGAAATGTCAAATATGTGGGTGTGATATATTTTTTATATAATAAATATAATTTTATAGTTATCATATATATATATTATTTCCATCATTATACTCATCAGAATAAAATAGTGTTGAAAATAATTTACACTGCGACATGAAGATGGTTAGTTGTATGTACACACGTGCAGTGATCTAGTTTTTCATATGATTCATAAATGGTCGAATATGATATTTTTCATAATAATAATAACATCTGAAAATGTATGATATAATGGATTTATTACGTTGTAATTTTATTAAAAACAGAAATATGAAGTTGAGGAAGAAATAATTTTGAAGTTGTTGGTAAAGCTGATTAACTCTTCATTAGAGAACTACCTCTAGATATCCTCTTAGGAACACTTGGGTTGGTCTTCTTAGAAGACCAGAACCAATTGAATGCTGACAGAGAAGTTGATAAAAGAAATTTTGAGGGTAGTATCGAGAATCATGGATCAATGTGATGTAAAGTAGTCATGGGTGATGTTCTATTTAATAGTTGAAGTGATGTGATGTTTTTTAATTTCAAAAAATATTAATATATAATAAATTCAATATCAATCCAAATACCTCAAAAATAATTATTATTAGAATATATTATTAGAAAAGGTTGTTATATAATCAAACATTATATTTAAGATATATTTTGGTATTATTATAACCCATATCACTTTGATTAACCCATTGTTAACATATTTAATTTCAACTAATGTTACAAATTTTTCAATAATAAATGTTTTAATTTATACTCATTTGATTCCAATTAAATTATAAATTCAAAATCTAAAAAATTTAAGACTGTATTATAATTCTTTGTAATTTGAAAGATGTTTTACGAGTTTAAAATTATTTAATAAAATATTATTTGGATAAAATATCATTAGTTTCAATTTTCAAACTATTCTTTACTTGGACTTCTAAAACTTTCAATATAACAAGTTAAAATTGAACAAAATAATTTTTCCCTAAGTGGGAATGTTAAATTAATTTTTTTTAAATTAAATATCTTAAATAAAAATTTAATTTTTTATTCAATAATTTTACTGATATTTTAAAAAATAAAATAAATACTACATCAGTGATGTGTAATTATTTAATATGTTTATTTCTCCCATAAAATTAAAAATAAAATGTCATGAAAAAAATTTATATTATAGATTTCAAATTAATATTTATATTTTTTTTGAAACCCTATATAAAAAGGATATAGTATCTATAACATGAATGTTTCTTCTTTAAAATTTGTATTATATAGAAAATTTTGCATACCATAATTTCATAAAAGAGACGAAAAAATATAAAAAAATAGATAATGAAAATAATAATATTAAGTTTCAATTTATAGTTATACTTATTCATATCATAACATTATCCTCGTGTGGACACATAAGGGATATTAATAAAAATTTCACATTTGTTTATGTTCCTTGATTTAAATTCTACAAAATCCATGTCCATTGAAAAGTGTCAATTAATTGACCTAATTTTTATCCTTATCTATTAAGGGTTGAATTTTATTAAAAAAATTATTTTTAGAAGTGTTAGGGTAATTTTATTGTCTTTTTAATTTTATTTATAACATAAATTATAAAATTCACCCTTTACTGTGGTAACAAAATTTACCAACATTGTTATTCATATTGGAAAAAAATAAACGGAAAAAATTTTAAACAATTAACTTATAAATCCAAATTTTGAAGCCATTTCTCAAAATTCAAAACATTAATGATTCATAATTTTATTTAAAATATTGCAAATTTAGAGAAATTTTTTTTTCCGAAAAATGCCATTATAAAACATAAGCATGTTTTTATAAGAAATTAGTGTACAAAATACATTTCCAAAGCCGTAATGGAATTATATTAAATCAAAATGAACTAAATAAAATTTAAAACAAATCCAAAAAGTTATTTTACCCTATAAATACATTAAAGGAAGAAAATAGAATCCAATTAATATATTCACTATTTCTTATATATTTTTCAGAAACAAATATAATTCTTAAGTAATTTTGACAATATGCATTCCAAAATAAAATTCATTTGATAAAATCATTTTTTCTAGAAATTGTAATTACAAAAAAAAGATAAATTGTTTTGATAAATAATGAAATTTTACTAAAATTGTTTTATTATTTTAAATTCCCTCACCAATACATTCATACTATGTTAGAAAATTATTTTTTTAATTTTATAAATTAATTATTAATATTTATTTATGACCAATTTAGAATGATAGGTTACAACAGTCATTTTATAATAATAGGGTTTTAATGATAGATTAATCTCATTATTGTGTTCAATGTAAGATATTGAAGAAGTAATATTATTTAAAGTGAAATATTTGTTAAAATGTCAAAGAGTTAAAAAAAGTAATCAAAAATGATTGGAAAAACTATTTTCCATTACCGATTTCATTATATTTTTGGATATATGTATGGTTGAGGAGATTATAAAACATGTATGAGGCCACTATTCAATGATAAATGTTGAACCACATATATAAATAACTGCTTAAAATTATGAATGTAACTCTAATATGATATTATATTTTTCACCAGATATGACATATAAAGATTAAAATAAAATTCATGAAATATATGTGGTTTTAATATTTTGTTTTAGAAAAAATGATGAATTATTAAAATATATATGGTGGTGGTGTTATTGTATGAGTGTTGTGATTACTTGTCTCATCCATGTCATTGTTTTCATTCCACATGGGAGAAATATTGAACAATAGATATAACATATGTTGATACATCCTTCTCCATCAGTGATATTACAAATATGTATTATTGAATATATGATGATTTATTCCAAATTTTTTTAATCAATTATTACTGATCTAATGATTTATATAAATAATTATTCATATTCATTGTCTTTGATATAAGATATGAGGAATAATATTTGGAGATATAATCCAAAAATAAAATAATATATTATTGTCTATATACAATAAAATCATAGATAATCATCAACTTACAACATCCAAAGGGATATAAATCTATTGTTTGTATTTATTTCTCTTTATTTAATTTACTCCATATCATGGATTAAATCATATTTTTGTATATCAATGTGATTATTTATAATGTAATGTGGGTTTTTTAATTATCATAGTGATAATTTTATGGGTCACATATATGTTTCTTAGACACATACTTTTATTTATAGCCACTATTTAATATATTTTTACAAACCACTTTTAGGTTATGGAATGTTTTATTTAATAAATATTTAATTTATATGATAATAGCCAATTAAACTCTGTGAGGTGGTTATTTTTTGTTTATTTCAATCACAATGTCATTAAACATGAGAACTAAGTTAGTTTACAATCGTTATATTAAAATTATGTTGGTCTACAATTCTACTTCTATTGTAATTTTCTTTTATAAATGATTTGATTACAATATAAATATTCTTAACATTATAAAATTTTTAATTATAATAACATATATTGGAAAAATATATTCATATCCATACGTAATGGATCCTATGTTATTTAAATATTAAATGAAATTGTAGGATTTTCTTCGGATTAGATGTGGGTTTCACCCATATTTCCAATATTCGAATAATGTTATATCTTCATCTCCTAATAAATTAGGTAATGAAAATCCTTAATTTAGTACGTAAGTAACCAGTAAATTTTAGATTCATAACTCATTTATTTATATATAATGTTCATTCACTTTTTAATCATAGATTTTGGGATGGTATAAATCCCACTCCAAAGAAAGCCACTAAAAATATCTTGAGACTCTAATATATTTTAGCCTTTCTTTCTATAAAAATCAAATAGATTTAAAATAATTATTTTAAATTTAATATTTTCTTTTGTCCTCATATCAATACATCCACACATATATCTTAATTATTTTAGAACATGTCATGCATCCATGTATAGGATATATTTCTATTTTTAATTTTAAATTCCAATTGTATAGTCTTGGATAGATAGAATAAACATTCCCATTAAATATATCATTGGGTGCATGGAAAAAAATTGAAAATTTATCTCTCCAATAATACCATGATATTATGAGATTAGTATAATCAAATCCATCTAGTGGCATGAGTGTCTATAGTTATTATGGGACTCCTTACTGCATGAGTTTCCATAATCATGTGCTATGTTATGTTGAAGTTCATTTATAGAGCTTACCTATATATTGTTAATACAAATTTTATTTAGTAGATAATAGATCTCTATGATTTATAAAAATTAAATAAATTTTCCAAGAAAATGTTAATGATGTTATAACTATCTATATTCATATATAAGAATTTAATAAATTTTCCAAGGGATATTATAGAGAGCTGGGGAGTGTCTTGCCAAAAAGGATTATAATGAACATTATTTTGATATTGTTATAATATTCATCACACATTTTATTCATTATCAATAAATTATCCTAAAATTTTAATTTCGCGATACATATAGTATTCACATGGATATTACTAGTGTTATTTAGTCACCATTAAAATTAAATTGTAGATCATTTTATTATTAATGGATAGTTTTTACACTATTTTCTAATTTTTTTAATTGAGTGTTGTAATTATTTAATTCATTTAGTTTTTTTATGTTTTTTCATCATCTGGTTTGTGCATTATAAATTTGTTTAGATCTTCCTGATGCAATAACACCTCATGAACCCACAATTATTTTTCATAGTGATTTGGGGAAATGTTTGAAGTCATTCACTTGATAGTTCGACAAATTATTACTTCATCAATTTTACATTAATTTATTTTATATTATACATGTTTTTATTTTTAATTTTTGTATTTTTTTGTGTTCATAGAGATATATTATTAGTAAGTATATTTTGAAAATTTTTTATACAACTTATGGATTTAGAAAATTAAATTGATGAACATAAAGATAAGACCAAATTTAAAATGGCATGTTCCTTGAAACCCTACAAAAGTAAAAAAATTAATATATCAATAGTACGCAATATTTCATTAAAATGATTCATGATATGATTTTGAGTGGATTTTCAAAAATGATAATGAATCTAATGGGGTTATCATTGGTTAATACATCACTAAATTAATTTATTTTTATATATTCAAATATATTACAAAAAAAGAGGCCTTACCAAAGGGAAACATCATGATAAAATATAAATATAAAGTATCCAATTAATACTCCATTATCCATGATTGATATAAGATGGAAGAAAAATAATTATCCTTTATAGAGGAAGTACAATAGAAGGATGTTAAGTTTGAAAAAAAATAAGAAATAATATTAATAAAGAATCCAAGAGAGGTATAATCAGTTATTACTACATAAAAAGAGGTATAATTAGATAAATTATTAAAATGTTTTACATTACTCAAGGAATCCAATGTTTTTATTAATTATTTCTTATTTATGGAACATATTGGAAAATATTTCTTTAATATTTTATAAGAAAATTTATCAATTACATTAATATTCTTGAATATAAATGGAATTATACCTTTTCATTCAATTATTTTCCATTATTTTGAAGGTCTATTATAAATAAAGAAAAAATTAATAGATTCGATGATGGTTCTTGATGAATTTGGTGTATTGGTTTTAATGCATTAAATTATTATTCCCTCGCATTTTTTAATATTTTTTCTTCTAGATGTATTAATGAAAAATCATGACACACTTGATCGTTTGAATGATTTGTTATCTATGATTTATTATTTTATGGTAACCAATAATGGAATGTTTTAGATTTAATTATTGACATAATAGAAAGAGTAAGAAAATTTTTGAAAAAGTAAAAATAGGAATGGAGGTTCAAAATTATCAATTTATTGTTTTTAGAAGACAAGATGATATATATATATATATGAAATTTCTTTTCAAATTATTCATTCATTGATACAGTGAAATTTTTGTTGATTATATTTTTTATTGTTTTGTTTTTCAATAGTCATTTGATGAAAATCTTGTTTTCTCCAATCCAGATTGAGTTCTAAGAATAATTTTCATTATTATATTCAATTCCAATATATTTAGTGATATGTAGGATATATAATAATTTTAGGAAATTCATTGATATTTTTTAATGCTATAAATGTACAAAATATAATTAACATGATTGATGTATATTTTTATAATCTTAACTTCGATAAAAACCAATAACTTTTAATATTTATTTCCAACAAGTTGAAGGTATGACTTATTTTCACTGTAAAGAGTCTTATTACATGAAAAATTTCTCATTCCAACTGAAATATTAAAATCATAAATAATATTTATTGTATTATATGTGTGGGAGAAGTTCTCAAAGATAAATAAAATATTTCTTTTAATTTATTATAACTTGTGGGGTGTTTCATTGGATGTTAGATAATGAATCATGAAATAAGGTCATTGTGTTTAATTGCTTCCCTCTAGAAATAATAAAAACATAATTGAAATAAAATCAAAACGAACAATTATTTTGGAAAAACATAAAATATTAATAATGATTTTTTAATTGAATTATTTTAGAAAGTTTTAATTGTTTTTTATTATGTAAATTTTTGTTTTCTAATCATTAAAATGAGTGCAGAGTGTGTAGTGTCACACTCCAATTTTTATTATTTTTATTTTGGTTAATCCTATTTATATTTCAATTTTATCTTACATTTTGGAGGATTTGGATAGAAACATTGAGTTTTAGTATGTTTTACTTCAGTTTCATTGTATATGTGCATTGTGTAGGAAAAAATATGTGACCTCTTAATGTTGAGAGAATTATTAGTTCAATTTATTCTAGAATTGTTTGGTTTTCATTAGTTTTTCTTGGTTTGATTCAAACGGTGTGCCTCCTTGACAAACAATGTGGATCCTTAAGTGTCTCTGGTTAGAGGAACATGACCTATGAATGGTTCGCCCAAAGCATGAGGAATGAATACACATGGATCTATAGATTTTTATAGAACCAAGTCACATGGTTGGTGTACGATTTCCCCCAACCATATATCCAATCAATGCAGGTGTCTAGTGTCTCTCGTTAGGGGAAAATGGTCACTGCATAGTTCACAATGCTTATAGTCTAACCATGCACATTTCCTATGATCATTAATGATTTTTCTTTACAATTTTTTTCTCCTTGAATTTTATCCCCAAATTCGATATTTTTAACTATTTGGTTTATTAAACATAAGATGGATCTCTACCTTCTTTTTCATGCCTCCCCACATATTCCACATTGATTCTACATGTATTATTTAATGTTTTGGTGTGATTTCTCAATGCATTACCCTCTTCTATTATTTTTAATCCTTATCCCATTTTCTTCTCTTATGCTTAACTTCTTAAATTGTCTCTTGGTTCTTGTTATTTATTTACATAGCATTAGATTGGGTTTTTTATTTTAATGTTCATTGTGGTTGTTCATGATTCATTTGAACCCTGTGGATTTGTATTGGGTTTATTATATCATATTTAACTAATTTGGAAGTAGGTTTCTAGGAGAATTTCAAATTTAAATTTATGAAAAATTGATTAATTGACCATTCTAACATTATTTTAAACTAAATATGGAAGAATTATTTTAATAATAATTATTTTATATGTACTGAAGTGATTATCCAATTTTTGGGATTGAATGATATTTTTTTCATAAAAATTGCTCAACATGTTTTTGTTGAAATACCTAGTTATCCTTCTTATGAGACTTATCATTTATAGAAGATAGATTTGTATTTGGAAATGTTCCTTTACTTATGAAATTTATTTATAATTTTTTTTTTCATTATCGGTGGTCTATTTAATACTTTTGAAAATTATTTTTCATTTAAATAATGTGTGTGGAATGTGTATAACATTAAAATATTGTTCATATTTTGAAAACATTCAATATGATATATCTCATGACTTGGTTGATTTTGATGGGATTGTATGGTCCTTGTAATGGGAATCCCACATTAGGTTAATGGTTTGAATGAATGGGTGTATTTTTGGGGTGGTTTTAGGGTGAAATTTATGTGTTTTTATTTTGTGTTATCTGTTGGTATAGTTGTTTTATTTATTGCCTTTAATTATATCTTCCCCACATTATATATGACACGGGGACCTTGCATAGCCAGTGGATTATCCAAGAATATTTTTTGCAGTAGTTTATAATTACACTCTTGATAGTGTCCCTTTGTATGTATTTTTCTCTTCCTAGCTAGCATACCCCCCAGTTTGGCCAGGATGGGTTTGATCAAGTATTCAGGATGGTTCTTATAATCTTGTTAGGCATTACAATAGGTTGAATCATGTTTCTAGATGTTCTAGATTATCCCATGATCTCTTAGGTACTCCCATGATACCATTGTAAAACATTTATCTAACTTAGATAATATAGTTTCATCAACTAGTTAGTTTCATGTGTCATATTTTACATTAAACTTGTTATGTTTAAAAACTTTCTTATCCCTTTTTATGATAAATTACTTTTCTAAAATTGTGTATTTTTTTCAAATATTTCATGCCCATTTTTTAAAAATATTTTATACTTTATTACCATTTTAAAAAGATAACATCACTCCATTCACTTACCCACTTTTTCATTAAATGCAATAGGCTCCATAGAAAAGAAATATATTTTAAATTAAATAAATTGATTATGATTTCCTTTAATGATAAAATGTGTACAAAAACATAGGCTGATATATTATATTTCAAACCTGAAATTGATGGATAATTTATTTAAAATAACTAAAATTAGAATTTATTATTTTATCACACCTATTTAGTTTTAATACTTGTGCCTATACTTACACTCTATATTACCCCTGCTATAGATTAAATCTAGTTTATTATCTTTATAGGCCGATTTTGGGATTTCAGTTCATTATGTAACATATGGTATCACATAGAGATCTGTTGGTGTTAATGTTTCATTTAGTTTTATATTCACTATTATTTAGTTGTTACGTCATGTTTTATTTAGGTTGGTCTTCTCTTTATATTTTCCAATTATTTAATTAATGGGAGAAATCTCTCCCAATATTACTTTCTTGATGACCATAGTGATTTTATCTACACTAGTTGATCTGGGATGCAACATATTGACATCGCAATCTGGCATAGGTGACCGCTTTAGGTTTAACCGAAGTTGTTTCCTGAAAAACTTCTATCAATGGATACATTCTTATAAGGACAGGTATATTAGAGCACCCTATGGTATTTGGGATGTCATGGTAGATGGATTAAGACTTCTAGATCATGGGGGTAGCTATGAGGTAGTATCTAAAAATTATATTTAATGTCGAACCTTGATTTACCATATGAAGAGGGGTATTGTGTTTTTTTCTTTTTTTAGTTATCATTTCATAGTTTAATGAGATTTTTTATAATTTTTTTTGTAGAGAATTTAAGGACAGTAAGGCCATGGGGAGACCAAGGAAATGCACCTAAAAGACAATTTTTTTTGGTGGTGTGATTGGAATGTGGCTCTCATCTATATAGCCAATTCACTTGTAGACACTAGATTCCTCCATCATGATTTTATTTTGGGTCCCCCTTTTGTAATTATTATGTCAATACCTTTTAATAAATTATGAAAAACATTATTTAAAATAGTTCTATATTTGTTTTTTGTAAATGATTAATTTGTTTTGAGACTTATTTGAATACATATTTAGGATTCTATTTTTTATATTAAACAATTTTTCGTAAAATTGTATTTTAATTAATTGAAAATTACAAATTGAGTTTTTTTATAAAACGAGGAACTGATTTAAATAAATTGGTTCAATTTTTGTATAGATTTAATGGGGCATTATGTGGAATCCAATTAATTACAATTTAGAGTATTAAAATTGTGATGAAGAACATTTAGAAGCGCAATATGGGATTTGAAGAATGAAGAGGATCATTTCATTCCTTCTATAGATAAATTTTCTAAATGTGGGAATCATTAACTTTATGCATGAGGGTAAGAACTGAAGGTGGGTTAAGTAGGTCATCAAGAGTAATCTTGGGGAAGACCCCTTGTGGGAATTCATTAAGGTTTCTTTCATCTTATAGAACTTCTCTAAGGTGGTAATGGTCAAGAGGGATAAAATGATGTGATGAATTCATTAAGGTGATAGATTTGTCTTATAGTTATTTTTTTAAAATTTAGTACCATTTGTTCTAAAGTAATATGGGGATGATTCTATGAATGCTCAAAATATTGAAAATGGGATTCATTCTGATCAGCAGTTGAAAGTATCATAATTCAGACTAACCAATTTTCCGGATGTTGCGAGGCTTTATGTTCAAGATGAAGTTCTGTTCGTAGGGGTTATTGAGGCATCCATTACTCCTTCCATATTTATAATATATGAAGGTAATTCAAGTAAGGATATGGTAAAGTGGCCTAATTTTAATTACACTAGTTGTTAAATTAAAAAACCATTAGACCTTTCATAAGATTTGTTTAGGGATGGGACACATGTGTGTCCACAATGTGTCATGTAAGGTCAACAAAATTACTATTTTCCAAAATAACTAAATAACTATAATTCTTATATATTCTTAGGTAAATTGAAATAGTTTTTTCAGTGTGTCTCTTAGAAGAAACATGAAGCCAAATCCACACCCTTAGAAGAAATCCCATCCCATTTTCAGGTGTATAATGTTGATCTGAATTTTTCGTAAAGTCCCTTTTTGATTTCAATTAATATATTGTTTTAACATAAGGATCACATTTCATAGTATTTTTTGAAATGAATTTTTTTTATCTCTAGGAAATAATTTTTCAATGGAATCATCATTTGTGTATTTTTGAATTTTTTATCTCAATGTAAAATATTTCTCCTTGTCTGTCTAGTTTATTGGATTCCCTTAAGGCCTTATGGATATATTATTTTAGGTGTGGGAGTTGATTCGGTCTGGGAGTTTTTGTTTGGGAATCCAGTAGGAATTCAAAAATGGTGGGGAGACTACAACAACCTCCCATGTCAAATGCAGTTATCCCTCATTTCTACTACATTTCCCTAAAAATTTTATCCCCTCATTTTCTATTTATAGGCTACCTAAAGATCATTACCATAAATTATTTATCCAAGATAATTGTCTCTTAATTTTGTTAATATGGGGATCTTGGAGTAATCCCAGTCATTGTGATTGTGGTAGGAAGACTACTTCTGGATTGAGATGTTCATTATATTTTGAGAAGAGATTGGGAGACCATTGATGGTCCTCGATAGAGATGTAAGTATTTATTTTGTGATGATGGAAGTGTTATTAAGTTAAGGAAATTAGTTTTGTGGTATGATGATCCATTTTATTCAAACATATAAAATATCCATCTTTGAGGCATTCTAGGGGAATAATGAATTATATTGAGGGAAACTGTCAAACCTTTTTTTATTTTCTTCTTTTTTTGGTTTATCTTTTTTTCCATCAATTCTCACTATTTTTTTGAGGGATAAAATTGAACGTTTTATTTTTGGGGTGATTTCCCTCGCATATATAGATTAGTTTCACTATTACAGAGAATTAGTGAAACCTCTTGATTTTATGTACCTTTTAAATGTAATTTATTTTTGTATGGTTTTTTTAATGGGAGAAAATTTTTTTGATTCAAGTCTTGTAGATCCTAGGATAAATTGTGAGGATAATAGGGTTCCTCTATTCAATGGTTCCCATATAGTGAAAGGTTCACCCAAATAAAGTTAAATAATTGTCCATGTCTCTAGATTAGTTAACAAAACAATGTCGCACATTTAGAATATGGTTTTGAAAATTGTGCAGCCAAACCGTGTAGTTTTCTCGTGTGTTACATTAGGGGAGAATGGATTCCTAAAATATGTGTCCTAACTATATATAGGTCCCAAATTTATTATTTTTTATATCTTTTCCACATATATTAATTTTAACCTCAAGATGTATCCATTTGTCCCAATTATGTTTTTTTTGAGCCTATGGGGATATCTCCCTTCATCCTTATTTATCCCCCATTCCATTACATCGGGTTCCCAAGTGGATTACTCATGGTTTTTGGGTGATTTATAATGTTATTATCCTCTGTTATTCCCTACCCTTCAAATATTTTTTTTCACATTAGTTTATCTTCTTCCATTGGGGCTTGGTTATAAGGTACTTCTATCATTGGTTTGAAATTTTGATTTTTTTTGTATTCTCAGGTTCCTAGTGGGAATTACTGATTAATTATACTGTTGTTGTTTATTTTTTAGATTCAACTATCAATGATAACTGATTTGAGGTTTGTTTACCTTTTCACATGAACTCAATATTCAAAATACATTTATTTCTTGAATTTCAAAACTTTATTTAGAGAAAATTAGTGAGGTATTAATTTTAGAATAAATTTATATGATGAAATAAAGGTAATTCAACCTTGTTTTAGAATAAATGAATTATCTTTCACTATACATCAGAGACCATGTTTTTTTCAAAATACATGGTTGGAAATTATATGTGTATTTTGATTCTTAAAAGATGGATTAGAAATTTTAAACGTGTTTTGGAATTTAAAATAGATTTATAATTGGATTTGGGTTTATCAATGGTTGTTTAATCCTTTTATAAATGTTTTTTTCATTTAAATATTGTTGCAGGCCCTTCTGAAGCTCTTAAAAAATTTCCACTTTTAAAATCATCACATGGGATATATCTCTTACATTATTTGAAGATTATGGTAATGTATGGTCATTGGAATGTAAATTACCTCCTGTGATTTTATATTTAAGGAGTGGGAATATTTTATGGTGTGGTTTGGGGTGACACTATTATATGTTCATTATGTGTAGTCAATATGTGTAGTTGGTTTCATGTTTTTTATTTTTCTTGGATCACCTTGGAAATAAATAAGAAATGGGATCCTATAATTTATAAGGGATTATATTGAACATTTTTTTCAATAGTTTATAATTACACTATAACTAGTGGACCATAGTGTAACGGCCCGAAATTTTGAATAAATCTTGTTCCCTAATTTCATGTGTTATTTTATTTTATTTTTATACTCAACATAAAAAATTTATTTGATAAAAATGATTATAATTAAAATGAGACCAGTGGGTTTTGACTGTTATATGACCATCGGTCAATATGACCACTGTGAACAAAATGTTTTGATTATTGTCTCCAAATATAAGTAATCTTTGTTAACTTTTATAGAAAGAAGATTTGATGGCCTCACCTAGTAGTCTTGGACTGATCGAAGCCCATCTAACAGAGCTTGGGAAGGAGGTAGCACCATTGGGCTTTGCTCTGGACCAAATCCAAGCTGAACTTCATCATGTGAAGCTAGAACGGAATCTTCTTCGCGAGAAGTTCAAACTGATAGAAATTACTACTCGGGCAATGTTGACTGAGCCGCCCCAAGATTCTATCACCCTAGCACACCTTACTCTTAGGTTCTATGCTGGTATTGTAAGAGGCTATGTAATGAGACCATAACTTCATTGTATAATCCTTGTTTTAAATAAAAATTGGGATTTCTTATTATGATGATGTTTATGAATTTTCAAATGATTGGATAAAAATAGTATGCATATTTTTGATGAATTTTCAAAAGGATATTTTAAAAAAAATGTTTGTGTAAACCTTAAATAATTTAAAATGTGTAATGATTCTCAAAAAATGGTCTTCTACAATTATGTCCAGTACGAAATTTAGAGTCTAATAAGATCAACTTGATTTTTGATGAATAGTAAATTATGAATAGTGATTTTATGATTAGGATTAGTAATATGACCAAATGGATTAGTAATCTCACTTAAAGAAAGTTTTAAAATAATCTAGGCACCTTGATTAAGTAATGTGATTCAATAAAATGGTTAAATAACGGTTTCATAAATTATTATTCAAGTATTAGTTTTTTCGGGTGAATAGTGTTTTTTAATTAAAAAATTTAATTAAAAATAATTAGAAAATTATTTTTGTAAAAAGGACTTATTTTTGAACTCGGAGCATCGATATTATGTTATGGTAATTTTTGGGGTTTTTTCTGAAAAAATGAATTTTCGGTGAATAGTGTTTTTATTTAAAAATAAATTTATAAATACTTAGAAAATTATTTTTATAAAATTGAGTTCATTTTTGAAATCAGAGCATTGATATTTAGTTAAGGTGAAATTTTGGGATTTTTCTGAGAAAGATGAATTTTTCAGTGAATAGTAAAAATGCAGTTTTAGGGTTTCCGTATGTTTAATGACATCATAGTTGTGTCATGATGATTTCATGAGATATTTTAAGGATTGGCCGGACAAGGGGGATGAATTATTGTTGTGGGGGCCCCATTTGGCCTAACTCCATGGTAAATGCCAAGGGAGAGCACATGGGTTTGAGAAAAGGACATGTGAGATGTCCCTTGGCCATTAATGCCTTGTCCCCTCACTTTCCCTATAAATACCAAGCTCTCCTCTCATCAATTCGACTCCCCACTCTTCCCCAACGAAGTTATGGTCTCATTACCTCCCAAGGAGTCCTCCCAAGGTGCCCCCAAGCCCTCAAGGTCCCAACCATTGAGGTTTAAGAGTTACATTTTAAGGTAAGGGATCCGACCTCTCTCTTTTATTTCAAGTAATATCTTTTATGTCATTCCTTTTATGCTCCATGTTCTTATGTTGGAGGATGTTCTTTTATACTCCTCTTACTGCCCTTTTCATGTTCATATAATGGGAGATCCCTCTTGCTCTCATTTTTTCGTTTTATGAAGTTTTAAGTGGCGCCGTTAGGCTGCCGAAATTTTTGTAACGGATTCTTTCTCCCTTCTCATTTTTCAAGATCTATTTTCATGTAAAGTATTTCAAGTTCCTTTTTATTAGGTTGGGGTATGATCTCTAAATTTATCATACTGATCTTTCATGATCATATGATGAGAGACCCCATTTTTTCTCTTCAATTCAGTATTTTGAAGTTTTAAGTGGCGTTGTTAGGCTGCCGAATTTTTAAGTGGTTATTCACCCTTCTCGTTTTGAAGTTCTACTTTCATGTCAATTCTTTCAAGTTCTTTTTTGTTATGTTGGGGTATGATATCTATATATATCATACTGGACTCTTATGTTCATATGATTAGAGACCCCATTTGATCTCTTCAATTCAGTATTTTGAAGTTTTAAGTGGCGCCGTTAGGCTGCCGAATTTTTAAGTGGTTCTCCACCATTCTCGTTTTAAAGTTCTACTCTCATGTAAATTCTTTCATGTTCCTTTCTATTATGTTGGGGTATGACCTCTATATCTATCATACTTGACTCTTATGTTAATATGATGAGAGACCCTATTTTACCTTGTCAATTCAATTTTGTTGAAGTTTAAGTGACGCCGTTAGTGTGCCGAATTCTCACAAGAGAAATATTTTTTTTCCTCCTTTCATTTTCTTCATTTCATATGGTATATTATCAAATTTCATTACCATGTTCTTAAATCCCTTATATTTTGTCCCTCTATGGTTTTATGGGTCATTTATGTATGTTTGACCCATGTCCCCTCTCTTCTCAATGTTTTCTAAAACCTTGTAACATAGTCGTTATGCTGCAGAATTTTCGTCTCAAAATGCCTCTCTCTCTTTTCTAAAAATTATTTTATGTTATAAAGTGAATACTCAAAGATCTTATTTCTACAGGGGTATTAACATATATATCAAAATGTTCTATTTTAAATTCTGGGAATTACATAAATGAAACCCTCTTTCCCTTTCCGTGGGTTTAAAGTGACATAAAGATCATGTCTTTAAAGCAGTTTTTAAAATGTTATGATTATGAAATGAAACCCATTTATTTTATGTTATATGGGTTATTTGTGAAATGTTTGATGATGATATATGTGGGTCACATGATAATAAAGACAAATTTTAGGGTGCGCCCTGATAGCGCTCCAATGCATTGGGTAAAGACTTAATCTCTAGAGATGACCATTTTAACGACGCCTTGGTGAATAACCTTGGTAATTTTAACGACACCTTGGGGATGGACCTTGGTGAAACGAAACGATTGTCAATATTAAATGTTGTAGCCACATCTTCAAGTTATAAAAAAATGTTATTTTTATTATGATGTATGTCATGATTTCATTCTCATGCCTTAATGTTATTTTCATGACCTTATTGAAGTATCTCATGTTCACATGTAAAATGTTTCTCTGGTTTCTCTTACTGGGCCTTCTGCTCACCCTTTCTTTTGATGTATGTCCCCAGGTTATGAGATGCAGTAATGAACCTAGGATGAACTTGAGGAGAAGCCTTTCATGTGTTTAAGAAGAATGTTTTTTTTGTTTCATTTATTATGTTCCTGGTTTCCAAGACACTAAACCTTAAAGATCCTCGGTTTTGTAAAATGTAATGAAAGTTTATGTGATAAAAAGGCGGGATGCTATAGTTGGTATCAAAGGATGGTTTAGTTATTTGTGGAAATTAGGATATGAAAACATTAGGAAGAACCCTATAAAAAAGTTTAAATATAGGAAATCTTCCTAGTATTTTGGTGAGTATTGAGTAAAGGGTTTCCAAGAAAATACATCCCTGTCTGGATACGAGCAGGTAGAGGTGGCTCTGGCACAGATGTACATAGGGGTAAAACCTGAAAACACCGCTTTGAGCTAGACTCGAACGGGAACTGGTACACGACAACGGGCCTTGCTGCACTCTTGGTTACGACACTCCCGGGGGATATGCTTTGGTAAATTCATAAGCTTAGTATGAACCATTGTTAACGGAACAAAGATAAAATAAAATAAAGATTCACATAAGAATATATGATCATGGATAACCTAGATGGGAAACTAGGTGATCACAAGTTAGGGTGTACTTTACTTCTACATGTTATCCTTAGATGCTTTAAGTTTCTTTTCATGATTATTGGCTAAGTATTTAAGCCCCTAACTATAGCTTCTTTTCATAGTTAATGGCGGGAAATGGAAGAACATGTCCCAACAACCAATGTGATAGGAAATGCTACGATTGCCGTATTAATACGACAGAGATGATTAGGGGATTAAAAGATGATTATTATTTTGGAAGACGTTCACTATTTTGAGGACCATATATGATCATGGTAAATAGATTACTACGGTGTCTTCATTGAGGAGTAAGGTTGACTTATATTTTGAAGAATAAATAAATTTAAGGTGGCCTTATATTAATTTAGGTTACTTACGGGAATGATTAACCTATCTTCGGTAAAATATGTTTAGGTTAGCTACTTTTGTTATAAGATTTTAGGAGTGGTTGATGTTGTTTGGAGATAAACAATGAAGTTTATTTTGGAAGACTATGTTATCAAGTCCTTCTTGTATTTGGGTTTCAATCTTAGTTTGGTTTATTTTCAGGAATCTTAAGGACCATTATTTACGGAATGGTCTATGATGAACATTAGGTAGTACCAGGGAACTTTGAATATTTAAAAGTAGTTTCCATTTCTATGGGATTCTTTTTGAATATTTGTTCTACCTTACCCATTCTATTTTTGGGATAATGTTTAAAGATAGAAGAAATAGATAGTTGATCTTTTGTGGATCATGTGATTCTCTAGATGATGATTCTTGTGTTTTGATGAGACCAAGTAGTTTTGAATGATCATCGTTTGGAGAAAAGATTAGTTTTGGTAGAAACTTATTAATGTATGAAACTCTACATGAAGGTAGATATATTTCCTTATGTTTTTGTTCTATGTAGTAAATGAATTCTTCAAAGTTATTAAAAGGAACGTAAAACAAAAACGTTGTTGGTTTACGTTTCCTACTAGGTAATCAAAGACCGCTTACACACATCATAATTTTGGGATTTTCTGGTGGTTAACTTCCCCTAATCATGTTTTCTATCACTCTCCTTTAAGAACGTTACCCTTTGTTTTCTCCTCCATGTCCATATTTCCTACATGGAATCCTGGTATGAGTAAACTCGGGTGGCCTTTGTACTTCCTTTTCTTTCTTTTAAAGTAATGGTGTTACTGATTCTTTTTCCGATGTGGGACTTTAAATGAAATTTCAAAACCCAATTTTAAAAATTGCGAGGACGCAATTTCTTAAGGGGGGAAGATTGTAACGGCCCGAAATTTTGAATAAATCTTGTTCCCTAATTTCATGTGTTATTTTATTTTATTTTTATACTCAACAAAAAAATTTTATTTGATAAAAATGATTATAATTAAAATGAGACCAGTGGGTTTTGACTGTTATATGACCATCAGTCAATATGACCATTGTGAACAAAATGTTTTGATTATTGTCTCCAAATATAAGTAATCTTGGTTAACTATTATAGAAAGAAGATTTGATGGCCTCACCTAGTAGTCTTGGACTGATCGAAGCCCATCTAACAGAGCTTGGGAAGGAGGTAGCACCATTGGGCTTTGTTCTGGACCAAATCCAAGCTGAACTTCATCATGTGAAGCTAGAACGGAATCGTCTTCGCGAGAAGTTCAAACTGATAGAAATTACTACTCGGGCAATGTTGACTGAGCCGCCCCAAGATTCTATCACCCTAGCACACCTTACTCTTAGGTCCTATGCTGGTATTGTAAGAGGCTATGTAATGAGACCATAACTTCCTTGTGTAATCCTTGTTTTAAATAAAAATTGGGATTTCTTATTATGATGATGTTTATGAATTTTCAAATGACTGGATAAAAATAGTATGCATATTTTTGATTAATTTTCAAAAGGATATTTTAAAAAAAATGTTTGTGTAAACCTTAAATAATTTAAAATGTGTAATGATTCTCAAAAAATGGTCTTCTACAATTATGTCCAGTACGAAATTTAGAGTCTAATAAGATCAACTTGATTTTTGATGAATAGTAAATTATGAATAGTGATTTTATGATTAGGATTAGTAATATGACCAAATGGATTAGTAATCTCACTTAAAGATTGTTTTAAAATAATCTAGGCACCTTGATTAAGTAATGTGATTCAATAAAATGGTTAAATAACGGTTTCATAAATTATTATTCAAGTATTAGTTTTTTCGGGTGAATAGTGTTTTTTAATTAAAAAATTTAATTAAAAATAATTAGAAAATTATTTTTGTAAAAAGGACTTTATTTTTGAACTCGGAGCATCGATATTATGTTATGGTAATTTTTGGGGTTTTTTCTGAAAAAATGAATTTTCGGTGAATATTGTTTTTATTTAAAAATAAATTTAAAAATACTTAGAAAATTATTTTCATAAAATGGAGTTCATTTTTGAAATCAGAGAATTGATATTTAGTTAAGGTGAAATTTTGGGATTTTTCTGAGAAAGATGAATTTTTCAGTGAATAGTAAAAATGCAGTTTTAGGGTTTCGGTATGTTTAATGACATCATAGTTTTGTCATGATGATGTCATGAGATATTTTAAGGATTGGCTGGACAAGGGGGATGAATTATTGTTGTGGGGGCACCATTTGGCCTAACTCCATGGTAAATTCCAAGGGAGAGCACATGGGTTTGAGAAAAGCACATGTGAGGTGTCCCTTGGCCATTAATGCCTTGTCCCCTCACTTTCCCTATAAATACCAAGACCTCCTCTCATAAATTCGACTCCCCACTCTTCCCCAACTATGTTATGGTCTCATTACCTCCCAAGGAGTCCTCCCAAGGTGCCCCCAAGCCCTCAAGGTCCCAACCATTGATGTTTAAGAGTTACATTTTAAGGTAAGGGATCCGACCTCTCTCTTTTATTTCAAGTAATCTCTTTTATGTCATTCCTTTTATGCTCCATGTTATTATGTTGGAGGATGTTCTTTTATACTCCTCTTACTGCCCTTTTCATTTTCATATAATGATAGATCCCCTCTTGCTCTCATTTTTTCGTTTTATAAAGTTTTAAGTGGCGCCGTTAGGCTGCCGAAATTTTTGTAACGAATTCTTTCTCCCTTCTCATTTTTCAAGATCTATTTTCATGTAAAGTATTTCAAGTTCCTTTTTATTAGGTTGGGGTATGATCTATAAATTTATCATACTGATATTTCATGATCATATGATGAGAGACCCCATTTTTTCTCTTCAATTCAGTATTTTGAAGTTTTAAGTGGCGCCGTTAGGCTGCCAAATTTTTAAGTGGTTCTTCACCCTTCTCGTTTTGAAGTTCTACTTTCATGTCAATTCTTTCAAGTTCCTTTTTTTTATGTTGTGGTATGATATCTATATCTATCATACTGGACTCTTATGTTCATATGATGAGAGACCCCATTTGATCTCTTCAATTCAGTATTTTGAAAATTTAAGTGGCGCCGTTAGGCTGTCGAATTTTTAAGTGGTTCTCCACCATTCTCGTTTTAAAGTTCTACTCTCATGTCAATTCTTTCAAGTTCCTTTCTATTATGTTGGGGTATGACCTCTATATCTATCATAATTGACTCTTATGTTCATATTATGAGAGACCCTATTTTACCTTGTCAATTCAATTTTGTTGAAGTTTAAGTGACGCCGTTAGGCTGCCGAATTCTCACAAGAGAAATATTTTTTTTCCTCCTTTAATTTTCTTCATTTCATATGGTATATTTTCAAATTTCATTACCATGTTCTTAAATCCCTTATATTTTGTCCCTCTATGGTTTTATGGGTCATTTATGAATGTTTGACCCATGTCCCCTCTCTTCTCAATGTTTTCTAAAACCTTGTAACATAGCCGTTATGCTGCAGAATTTTCGTCTCAAAATGCCTCTCTCTCTTTTCTAAAAATTATTTTATGTTATAAAGTGAATAATCAAAGATCTTATTTCTACAGGGGTATTAACATATATATCAAAATGTTCTATTTTAAATTCTGGGAATTACATAAATGAAACCCTCTTTCCCTTTCCGTGGGTTTAAATTGACGTAATGATCATGTCTTTAAAGCAGTTTTTAAAATGTTATGATTATGAAATGAATCCCATTTATTTTATGTTATATGGGTTATTTATGAAATGTTTGATGATGATATATGTGGCTCACATGATAATAAATACAAATTTTAGGGTGCGCCCTGATAGCGCTCCAATGCATTGGGTAAAGACTTAATCTCTAGAGATGACCATTTTAACGATGCCTTGGTGAATAACCTTGGTAATTTTAACGACACCTTGGGGATAGACCTTGGTGAAACGAAAAAATTGTCAATATTAAATGTTGTAGCCACATCATCAAGTTATAAAAAAATGTTATTTTTATTATGATGTATCTCATGATTTCATTCTCATGCCTTAATGTTATTTTCATGACCTTATTGAAGTATCTCATGTTCACATGTAAAATGTTTCTCTGGTTTCTCTTACTGGGCCTTCTGCTCACCCTTTCTTTTGATGTATGTCCCCAGGTTATGAGATGCAGTAATGAACCTAGGATGAACTTGAGGAGAAGCCTTTCAAGTGTTTAAGAAGAATGTTTTTTTGTTTCATTTATTATGTTCCTGGTTTCCAAGACACTAAACCTTAAAGATCCTCGGTTTTGTAAAGTGTAATAAAAGTTTATGTGATAAAAAGGCGGGATGCTATACATAGTATTGACATTTCTCTACATTGGGATAGTTCCCATAGGTTTGGCCAGGTTGGGTGCGACCAAGCCTTAATCATGGTAGAGGGGTTTCCATTTGGTGTGCATATAGGTTGAATCAAGTTTTAGTATATTCTAGATTTTTTTCTGAGATCATAGCTCCTCCAATGATTAGTTAAGAACTTATTTCTCTATAGAGAATAATATTGTTTTCTGTAAAGATTTGGTTTCATTCCTATTGTATTTCATATATAATGTTATGTATTCATCACATATCCCACCTATTTTTATACATTCCATTTATAAATGTGATTATTTATTTTTACAATGTTTTATATAAATTTTTTGATAATATTTTTCAGTTTATTTACAATTTAAAATGAGAACATCATAACATTCAATAACCCACCCATTATTTACATTATAATGGCTCCTTCAAATAAATAAATTTGTTTTAAATAAAAATTTCAATAAACTTTGATTTTATTTTAAAAGAAAATATGTAAACAAAACCCTATGTATATATCATTTATTAAGAACTTTATATATAATGATATTTTATTTAATTGAAATGAAATTGTAATAGATATTTTTGGAATGTTGGAATGTTTTAATAAACATTCCCATACATAAAGTGTTATTTTTATCCTCACGTGTATGTTTCTACTTGTTATCAATATGTGAGGAGCGATGTTGGGTTTTGAGTTTAGTGACGGACCTGTTGGATCACAGACAGATATGTTGGCTTCTAGGTATAGTTGGTTTTTATTTTCAGTAATGTTATGTTTTTAGGTATACTTTTATTTATATTGGGATTAAATTTTACTTTTCTACTTCTTCTATTTTTTAATGGGTTAAATTGTTCACACCATTACTCTATTGGTGTCCAATTTTCATGTCTCCAACACCTCGAAATTGGGTACATTCCTCGAGGATTCTACTGTTTGACTCGGGTGATAGGTTTAGGGTTGACCCAGGTTGGTTCATGGAAAATTCGGTAATGTCACAAAAACATATGAGGCATTAATGGAGGTTCTTTCCATTATTATTATATTTTCATTCAAAATATTTAAAATCATTTTTAGTTATATTTATTTCTATAAAAAATTTCACTCCATCATAAATCCTCATAAACCATTGGTCCATAATGTGATATCCATAAGAGTAATAATGACTTTTATAATTATGGGGTAAAATGTAGATAGAAATTAAATAACTATGGTTATGATTATGTACATGATTCATGAGAACAAATATATAATATTTTCACCCAGACAAAAAATATTTTTTAGCATTATTCAATTTAACATTTATCTGTTAAAGAGATATGAATCATGTAAAGATTGAATATTTAATTTTATATTTATTATTATTTAATTTTTTACTATGAAATTAATAAATTTGTAGGATTGGATCCCATTGTTATTTTTTTGATATTTAAATTTTTTTATTACATAAAATGCTTTTTGTGTGGGTGAATTTAATGTCCCTATACCAAGTATTAAATTTATAAAAACTTCATTATACATATGTTGAAAATATTTTTTATATCTTTATTTTCACTTTTATTAAATATTTTTAGAGGAACGAGTACTTTGGTGGAATTTGAATAAAAATAGATTAAATATTGATGCAATATATAAATAAGAATAAATTTCATTAGGAATAGATAATTCTAAATTGAAATTAGAAAATATTTGAAATACATGTCACGTCACTAGACAAATCATAAGTGAATGGTTAGATATAAAGATGTATCCCAACGACATAAATAGTAAATAGGGTTCATTGGGTATTTATAATAATGGTCTATAATGTGATAGAACTATTGAGAGATGATTAGTGGAGTAACAGGGAAAGGGTAGGTTTGGGAAGGAAGACTGGTGTGGGAAAAAATAGTGTTACTAACTGGATGATAAACTCCATTACTAAGAAATAAAAATAACCCTACCTATGTAAATGTCCTTTGTAGAAAAAATTCACATTCATGTAGTATTTATATTAATGTAACCATCACAACTTTTGTGAAATAGCGTGATTAAATATATCTTATTCACCACATGATGGGGTTTTTTTCATATTCACCATAACTCACTACAACTATTATATATACCATTATGAAAATAAAAGGAACAAAGAAAAATAACTATATCTTATGTTATTTTTCCAAATTTCTTCCAATTTTTAATGTCCTCGAAAATTCATAGGTCTATCTTAAGACTGTTGTGTCAATATTTCATGCTAAATTAAATGCATAATGATTGTTTTGGACATAAATGTAGAAATGATTTGTGGTATAGTGTCTTAATATATAATGAAATTAATTACATGAATGTTTATTATAGGCTTTCCATGATTTTCTATTTTTTTTATTTTATTTGATATAGATTTGATGATGATATACATGTAGTAATGGTGTCTTTGAGGATGTGATATTCATTCATCATGTAGGCTATATTTAGGCATGAGCAACATTTTAATTTTTTATGATCATGATTGGAAGAAGGTAATTGATCGTTTATCTTCATATTATAATCATTAAATAATTTCCATAATATTGTTTCATTAAATACCATTACACATACCATCCATTTGATCCGATAATAATAATGAATCACATCACTTCATCAGGTGGTTTTTCATCATACACTGGAATGATGTTATAATTTATTCCAATAATTATTAAAATTTCATGAATATAGATTATACACAAAATATTAATACTTATTATCTTTCATGTAAAGCATAAGGTAAAAACAATTCACAACACTCTGTGAGATGATAATATATGGAACATTCGAGCAACAATATCATAATCAATATTTAATGTGATGTATGAAGATATATATGATATTATAAATATTGAAGTATAATTATGTCATTAATATCATATATTAATATTATATACTTCATTATTTTTTTCATGATATTTGATGATAGAAAATATAGAATGTGGGTTGGTGAGGGAGTAGTCCTCCATACACATGATCAACAGTTTCATTTGCACTTTTAGGTAGGTGTATATGGTCTTACATTCTGATATTTATATAAAAAAATATCCTTATATTTATTATATTTATTTTATATTGTCCTAATTTGTTAATAATAGATGATGGAGATTCATTATGAAAAAAATAAATCACTCACTGAGGAAGTTATGTCTTCTCTAGAAAATATCTTTCAGTTTGCATCAAAATTCTCTCCATATATATTTCAGACCAAATATATATTATAATATGAGGCTTTTGAAATAGGGTTGTAATATGTGTAGGTATTTTCTATTAATATTGGTTTTGTATGTTTCTAATGTATTTTAGTGGGGCTAACCTTTTCTATGTGGCGGAGATTACACACATTGAATTTTGGAACAGATTTAATTACACCAACAATCTTCTCAAGAAATAGACCTACAAAGGAATAATATTAAAATTTTATAAGATATATGTCCAAATAAAACCATTAAATTTTAATTAGACATATTTTTTTTCCATTTTTACAAATATTTTTTCAATTTAACACTTGTTACAATAGTTTTTTTCTTAACAATAATAAATAATGGTTATAGATTTCCCAATTATTTATAGACAAAATATAATTTATCCTCATTTGATTTTTTTAAAAAATATTGAAAATGGTTTTTTAAATTGAACTCACATAATATTTAAAATTTAATATGAAGTTCATCTCACACATGTGATGAAAAATTCTTTTCCAAAAGAAAAGAAATATAATGATGAAAGAGTTTCTAAAATAATATCCAATATTAAATTTATTTAAATGCGATAATATGGACTAATTAAACTATATTTTAAGTTATATTTCTTTCAAAATAATTGTAATATAAAAATTACTTTGTAAATGATTTATATAAAAATGGTTGTAATTAAAATTAGAATATTAACTATTTATAAAAAAGTTAAACTTTTTAAAAATATTTGGGAGAATAACCCTTATCTAATTGTTGAATTATAATTTAAAATTTGATATTAATCTTGTAGGATTTATTTTCTATAATTATGAAAAATTAATTTTAAATTATTTGTTCGAAGCATCATTAAAAAGCCTTTTGGGGAAATACAATTTCCCCGAAATCATGTCATCTTCATTCAAAATTTCCTTTTTTATATATAATCTATAGATAAACATTTATTTTATTTTATACAAGTGTAATACCAATATATAATTATATATTTGTTCCTATTTTGACTACAAGTACCTGACCGAAATCCATTACATAATCTATACTTAAATGAATAATTGACATTGATGATGTCTTCTGGTATAGAGTTTTAGAGAATTAGGCCATAACTATTACATTACATAACAAAATTAAAAAAGTAGACACCTCTAATCTGGATACATTTTTTTCGTTGAATAAAAGCTCATATATAATGAGTCATATCAAGTTCCATGCTTTAAATAACATTACTTTTCTATGTTCCCATCCTTGACCCTAATCATCTTTAAGTCCCGTGAAATCATTTCAAAAAATTGGATAAGCATTAAAAGGATTGTATGGGTTATTAAACAATGAATGAAAACATTAGTTCACCAATACATACATAACATAATCTCATTAACATACCTCATGAAATAAAAATTTTTATGAATAACACATGGCAATCAGAAATCATAAAGGTAACTTGTGGCATCCATAACATACTTACGTTGTAGTTTTCACACCTACACAGGGAGTTACATTTGGAATACCCATCACAGTATATTCCCTAAATCTATTAGGAGAAATATTCACATTTACCTCTGTTATGTTACCCAATGCATTGGAGAGCTATCTCGGGCTCACCCACCCTATGTTTATCGTGGAACCACCTGTATATGTAAACAATTACTATGAACAATAGCATATTCATAACACGTAAAACCAATGTAAAGAAAAGATAACATTTCCACATTTCAATCACAATATATCATTTCAATATATTGATTCACCAAATCCATTATCAAAACTATTTTCAATAACAAAATATGAAAAAGAGTTTATGTTATTTATTTTCTTTTTTAAAACATTATGACTTGTTATGGAAGACAATTATCAAATAATAATTGTGGCGGTGGAAAAGGAGGTTGTCACTGATTTTGTTAAAAAGAAGCATTAACTTTTTTTCATTTAATAAAATGATCCTTAAAAATAGAATCTCTTTGAATGAAATGAAATTTCATAGGGGTTTATACACTTTATAAAATAAAGTCTGGTATAAAACAAAACATCTCTCAATGGAAGGAGATTGAGATGAAGTCCCTTACCTCGTGTTTGATTTTACCCTTTCTTTATTTAATCTCCGGAATAATATGATAAATTTAATTTATACTTACTTGAGAACCTTATTCAATTTCATTATTCATTTTATATCCCTAATTACCACGTTATAATCATTATTTAATAATTTAAGTTAATAATGGTTGTTTTTTCGATATTTGTTACTTGTTTCAAAAATGATCTTCTTATAATTACAAGTTATCATGTGGTGAAAAGTCCATTATCTATAGAATTAAATTCATGATTTATATATCATATATATAATAAATATATAGTATATATATTTATTTATAATAGTATATAACATATGGATGTAATAAATAAAATTCACCATTCATGGAGACGGTAAACTGTACGTACGCAGAAAGGCTACTTACATTTCTTTTTCAAATATAATGGAATGAAAAAATAATTATAAATAGTTATATTATAATTATATTATATTATCATTTAAAATTTCATTAAATAAATCTTTTATACCTTCCACTTATGGCATAAATGATTGATATCACTTTGAAGGGGTGACAGTATGCACATTCTCAAATGGAATTATCACGTTTAACCATTATAGAATCAAAAAAGGAATGATATAAATGAAACATACAGAAGCATGGAGATAATATAAATATACTATATATCACATGTAAATATAGTTTCATATATAATGGTACCCATAAGAGGTGGTAGGATAAGATTAAACATTCATCGTTTCGTGAGGAAGTAGTTCATCGTCCATAGAAACAGTGTGCTTTTACCCATTAGATGGAGGTGTGTGTAAGTTTAGTTCAAATAAATCCAATAACAACAACCTTGTTTATTGAGGATACTATTTATATTATAAATTAATGGAATAAAAAGAGATTAGGGTGCTGGAGAAGTATTATAGAAGAAAATAACTCAAGAGATGATGTTACCTTTAAATCAGGTAACTCCCTTCGGTTTGAGCCAAATGGATTTCTTGAAGATCCTTATACCTAATGTAAGGAATCTAGGTATAAGATAGGTATTTTTAAAAATTATTTGGGTAGGTTTTATATGATACAAGGGTCTTGAGTGGTTTGAGTACTGGGTTATAGATGAGGTCTATTTATAAGGGGGAGGATGGGATATTTGGGGAAGTTTGAACATATTATTTTATTTTTGTTTTCTAAAGGTCCAAAAATTATTAAAGTCTTAGATAAGTTGAATTTTGTTATAAATAAAATCAAACAATAAGTATTGGACTGGTTTTAGAAATTGTTTTAATTTTTATAATCTTTTTTATTTAAATCATTCATTAATGGGGTAAACACTACATCATTATTGTTTCATAAATAATTTTATTTATTTTAATTATAAAACATATAAAATAAAAATGATTTTGTAAATAATATTATCCTTCAAATGAATATTTATTGTTGATGAGATAACTTATAAAACCCCATATATGAATTGATTTACCAAAAGATATATGTTTATGCTATTTTTTTCATTACATTAAATTAATTAATATAAAGTGTCATTATAACATTTAAGTGTCTCTATAGGGTCCACAAATCTACCGCAGGATTCCCATGCTTGTATATGTATCAACTAATTGTTTTAGGACACATGATATGATAATTTAAAATTAATATAATATTATTTTTACCTTAAATTACTCTATCTAACTTTAACCGTGGTAAATAAAAGTCAAAAGTTACTATTTTCCAAAATTTATTTTAATCTAATTGAACCCATTTTACTTACAGATAAGAACCATGTATGCCGCATTTTCTAAATTTTAATCACCGAAGTGGTCAAATTTAATTAAAATGATAAATTCGGGCTTTTTACTACTACTTAGTGTTTTCACTATTCATAAAAAATTGTAGGTTTTTAGAAAAATACCAAAAACTCATCCTAATATATACTTGATATACCAAATTTAAAAATTATGTCAATTTTTCCAAATTAAAAACATAAAGATGCATTAATTAATTTATAACAAATTCTTTCTGTCGAAACAAAAAACATGTTTTCATAAAATAATTACAATAAAAAGATTGACACTTGTTTATGTCCAGTTTAAAAGTGAAATTACTTCCAATAACCAATATTGGAATAAATGGTTAAAACTTAATCTAATTATACATTTAACCCAATTAAAAATTTAATCTAGAACTATAAATAAATTATATCAAAAGTCATTTTTGATATAAAATTCAATATTATTCACTGTTCATTTATAAATAAATTTTACCAGAACCATACAAAAAATTTACCCAAAGAAAAATTGGATTTCTAGATTATAAATAAAAAAATTATTTTTTCCAATAAGACATATAAATGTTACCAAATCAATTTTAAAACCTGGACCTCCATCAAAATACTGTAAATTGACCTTTTAGAAAATATTTGAGTATGTATGCTTAAAATTAGATTCATCCACATTTTAATCTTTTGACTTTTATTGGATAAATTTAAAACCATTTAAAAAACATATATAATAATATTGTTGTTAGTTCTGTTCGTTACCACAATTACAATGGCTAGACATTAACTGCTATTTAAAATAATAATATTATATTATTATTTATCATTCTAACTCAACGTTGTGTGCAACATAAGATTTCATAGAAACTCATTCCTGTGAATCTAGTACACCATCTAAAATAGCATCCCCTTTATTGTAAAATTTATAATTAATTCACAAATTTTAATAAATATTAAAATGTATTATTCTTTATTTACCTATGGTGTTATATGGACCAACTAATTTAGTTGATCAAATAATAGGTCCATGATTTAATAAATATATAATAAAAGTTAATTATGTTTCATTAAGACCCGATGTTTCATGCATACAATCATAAATGAGATGAAGTGTATTTAAAAAAAATATATAATATAGTATCTTAGTGTTATATATATCATGTGGGAAAATATCTTTAGATATTTCTATGGTATTATGAGGACTATATGGAGAGAAATAATAGTTTATTCATAATTAAAATCATTCTCTTCATAAAAAGACAAAAACATTGATGAATGTGCGGTTTAAGAGGTTATTGACCTAATGGATCTTGATGATGAATTAAAAATTAGATCATTATTTATAAATCAATGAATCTATTATAGAAAATAATAATTTTCTATCAAGGAATATGTTTTTTAATGTAAATATAATTAACTCTAAAATAAAAATATAGTAACTATAAAAAGATATATATAAATTACAATATAAAAATCTAATATTGAAATATAATATTTCATTATGTTTAGAGAATTTCGTATATTTGAAATTAATAACTGAAGGGAAACCTCAAATAATTTATGACTTATCTAAATTATAGAAACACAAATATTGGAAAAATATAATAGCTATAAAGAGAATTCTTTAAAGTGAAATGAATGATGAAATATCATGGGAGAATTATCAAACCATATACAGAACCATATTCCCCAAAATAATGTTTCTTATATCAATGATTAATAGTTTTATAAGGATTTCAATATAGAACCTTTCTATATTCAACATTTTAAATGATTAAAATAGAAAGGGAAGTATATTATTGAAAATTATGGAACAAAATAAGAAACCAAACTTCCTGAAAACCCACCTTTATTGGAATCACAAAGGAAGGTGGATTTTAACACCAATCCACAATGTACTTTTGTAGTAGCTAATGTAATAATGAATACACCCTGATTTAGATATTTATAATTTTTAAATAAGGGACAATTAAATATGTGTATATTTATTTTCAGGAGATATATACATGAATATAGAGACCCAATATTATCATACATAGATATTGTGTTTTTTTGAATATTAACTACATTAAACAAACACACACATGAAGAAAATAATATTTTCCAATGTTCACAAGCATTGAAACATAAAAAACGTGTCCATAGGTAAACTATATATTCTCCAAAAACGATCTTTATAAGAATAACCCTAAATAAACATATCAAAAAAATAAATTTTTTCATAACTTTGGAAAAGGAAACATAAGAAATTATTATCTTTGATTCATTATTATCATAATGAGGGTAAACATAATAATAACATGAACATAATGGTATGAGAGCATGACCACAACATTTTAAAATAATACCCTGCATACTAAAGATCATATACAGGATTATTGGAATAAATATTTGCATTTTATAAGACATAAATCATAAAGGAGTCAAGGAACATTATCAATAAGAGCATGATATTGGCATATAACATATATTTGTGTCATAGAGATAAAAATAAAAAATAATTTCAATTTTAGTCAAGGTTCATTTTCCATTCTATCATATAGGAATGGTTTAACACCCTAAACCATCACAGGCTTCCTGGATCACTCAAAAGACAATCATAGTGGACAACATTTCAAATTATACTAGGTTCACTCTTAAATCCATTCTTGTATATCCCATGATATGTAAATCATTACCCAATGAATTATAGGTAGATATATGTCTCTCCATTCTCATAATTAAACCTCTATTTCTATATTACACACATTCATAAAACATTCATTATACCATAACCAATGAATGTCAATGGATTGTATTAATAATTCATCATATCATAACCTATAGAAAATATACAAGATTCGTAATCATTTAATCACATCATCAATGAAATAACCATCTAAAATTAAGGGAGATTCATTATAATTTTATCAATGTATAACATATTTGAGAGAAATGGGTTTCATAAAAACAATTATGTAAAAAATAAATACAATTCAATGATACAATAAAAATGGTATCCTCATATCAAATCCCTTGTAATTCATATGGAACTTTAATGGGTTACATCTTTTATGGATAATGTTTTTTATTGATCATTTAAAATATTTCATGAGTAAAAAAACCGATCCTCTTTTAAATAACACTAGTTATAAAATAAATCATTTTTAAAATATATTTCTATTAACAAAAGCATTGATACATATAATGTAATACAAAAAAAATAATGGTCATTACTATGGGATGTTTTGTTCGCACCATACATCATAAAAAAATATTTCTTTCACATTTTTATTATAAGATAAATGATAATTGGTCAGAAAAAAGAATAATGATCAATTATAAAACATTTTAAAACATAAAAACATGAGTAAAAATTTAATTTAAATATAATTGGATAATAATTAAATATTTTTTTAAAATAACTTATATTAAACATTGACTTGTGGGAAATCATATTTATGATAAAAAAGAAAAATATTGTCATATTTTAATAAAAACTATATTTTCATTTAAAAAATGAACTGATGAGTTAGAAAATTGTACAATTACATAAAACTGTAAAGAATTAAAAATGGGAATAAATACATTAGTTTCATTAGAGATGTATACCTACATTTTATCATGGGAAATTAAATCATAATCTATCCCCATTAATAATGAGATTACCTTATAAAACCTTTACCACTTCAGTAACATTAAATAATAATACCCATTATAGAGTATCATAAAAATAAGCTTAAGTAAAATTAGGATGAATAAAATAATGATATTAAAGGTCAAATTTATTGTATATACATCTTCTAAAAGAATATAAGTTCATAAAATAATGTTTATCTCAAAGAATTAAAATTGAGACAAAAATCCATACTGATTTTATAAATTTTGTTTCCCAAAACACATGAAATTGCGATAATAAGATTTATATGTTAATAAGAATACATTTATGCATAATAATCATAAAATAAATTAATGTGATGTTTATACACCACAAAATGGAAACAAGTGGTGAATATGGCTTGTGTCTCATAGAATAGAAAATTTGAGTTGGAAAGTCAAATTTTATATATCCTAATATCCGTTGTTCTCGTTAAAATATTTCAATAATAAATATATGTTTATTAAAAAAATTTAAAAAACAATATATATATATATATATCAAAGAATATATTATTTACATATCTATTTTTATCATATGTTTATTAATAATTGAATGTAAAAGCAATGTTTTGGCAATAATTTCTATACTTTTTCAATTATGATTTCACGTGTTACTGTTTTTACTATTACTTATATAATGGTTATATGATATTTATAATGTTATAGAAGATATAAATAACATAAATGTCCTTCATATACAAATTTAGAAAAATTAAAAAAATAAATTAAGGAAGAAAATTAAATACTTTTTTCATGGAGACTATATGCCATACATATTCTTGAAAATTGATTCCATTTTAATTGTTTCATTGAAATAATTAAAGGTACAAGTAGATTATTTATTGAATAATTATTTTAATTTAATATATATCGTATATATTAATTATTCCCATTCATAATATCTCTATTGTAATGTGTCAATTAATAAGATTACTTTGCGAGGTGGTAGTTCACCATATAGATGAGAGATATTATTTTATTCACACTCAATATTAAGCTTGATGGTATATTTGATAAAATAATTAAATAATAATAATATAATTCAAATCATATGTAAAAAATAATTCAATATTTATGTTTATCATTGAGAGGGGATAATTGAAAAATGAATGATATTGGTCCATGAGGCTGTAGTCCACCGTATTCATGAATGATGATTTGGTAACACATTAAATGGAAGTGGTGATTGTTGTAATTCAATACCTAAAAATAAAAAAATATTATTTTTAAGATAATAATATTATTATATTATAATGGTTTAATAATAATTTAATTATCTTGATGAATAAATAAAAAATTATCATTCATGAATGTTACCACATTTTTAAGCATCGTGTATTGGTTTTTATAAAAATCACACATTGGTTAGATTTATTTAAAGAAGTAACATAGAATTGTTGGATGGATTTTGGGATGTGATTTGGGATGGTTTTGTAGAAGAAAAATTCCTTCTGATGTGTGAATAAGTAAGGTTAGTGAGTTCTCTTTCATAATTGAGGAGTAGTTCTGTTTTTTTAAATACCCAACTATTGGAGGTTCACTCATATCACATATGCATCCAAAATAGTTAAATAACGTATTGGAAGGTTATTTTGGTATATAAACACCTCCACCACACAAAATCAACATCTTTTTTATCAATTTATTCCATAGTATGTATATTCACCCAAATTTTCCCCTTTTAGTTTTTTACCATGGAAAATTTTATATTTTTTTCTACCATGATAATATATATATTAACAATAATCTATAAATTTGATATATTAGGTAATTTAGAAATAATTATTCTCAAGATTTAATCAAATTTATTATTTAAAACCACTATACATGTGGGTAATTTATTTTGAAACAAACTAATATAATGTACAGAACTCTTTTCTTACATAAACTTTGATTATTAAGTTTATATATTTTCACTAATAATTATAGTTAAAAATTAACAATTATTTATAAGAGGGTGTAAATAATTGATATTAAAAATTTTGAATCTAATTTTAAAAAAAATATAATTAACCAATGACGAATAAATTAATTTCAAATTAACAATGTGAACACAATGAAAAAAAATATTTTCAAAGATAAAATTTTTAAAAGATTATAAATGTTTTATTCAAAATTGAATAAAAAATGTAATTAAATAATATAATTTGGAATAAATAATAAAACATGAAACTAATTTTACATCAAAAACAATACAAAATATAATTTAACTTTTACAAGAAACTAAAATAAATGATCGTTTCCTATTATAATTTATTATTTTAACAAATTCCTCAATAAATGAAATTTGTCTTAATAATCCCAAAAATTCACTCAAAGATAATTGTGAACCTCTAAATTGAAAAATATTATTTTACATATCAAAATAATTTAATATATGTTTAAAAATTTAATTTAATAATTTTTGAGAAAATAAATAAACATTTTAGGGATAATAATATAATTAAAACATATAAAGACATCAATAAATATGTAATAAATTTAATAAATAGTAATTACTTTTAAAAAATCATTATAAATAATATTATAAAATTAATTTGTAATATTTATTTAATGAATTTTAACTTTTGGATTATAATAGTTTTGTTTTCATAAAAATATTGACAATATATAATGGGTTTCATAAAATTAATTGTCATTTCTAACACACGATAACATTTTAATGTGTGTAGATCATGCATAACAAGGTATTGTGTGTATAATAATGTTAACAAGGTTTTTTTTGTACTTCATTATATAAAATAAATTTAATTTAAAAAATTATAAAACATGTGATTTTTCATTCTAACCCCTTAAAAAATATTTTCAACCTCAAAATTCATCACTCTAATACAAACAAGTATGGGTAATTCTTCCTAACTATATACTTATGTTACCAATTACCTTCTTAAAATTTGTGGTTTCTTCTCCAAAAATTTATTGTGTGACTGTTCTAATTTCTTATAACATTCCTTATATGCTCTAGAATCTCCACTAGTTATTCCTCATAAGAATCATTTCCTTACAGTACCATGACCATTGAGTTAATTTACTTAAAACATGTGGTATGTTCATTAGTTGGAGATGTACTGGAACACATCATTGGCATTATATATGTTATTTGGAAGTTAAAAATTAAAATATATGTTCTTGATATGATCGTACAATTCAAATGGATCTATATATAAGGGATTTAGTTGCCATTTATTTCAATATCTCATGTCCTTCTTCTATAAATAAAATTATGGAAACACCTTGTCACCAACTAAAAATTATAAACATTACATCAATTATCATTAGAACATATTGGAAAAATGTAAGATTTTGTGTTGTGTTACCGAATGGATTTAACGCTATTATCCATTTATTCATAAATAAGAGGTTGTAATATATTTCATTCTCAAATATCATTACAGTGTGTTGGAGATCTAAATCTATTTCCAGGAATGGATTCTTAAGGATCCATTTTTCTACTTGAGTGGAAACTATATTTTTAATAAAACTCATCACGATGCTGGGTTTTTTCCAACCACCCCTGAAACCCAAAAAATTGGATCTCAACATAACCTCTATGGTCTGAGTTACTATTTCATTCATGACATCTGCCAGAAGATAATTCATAGATGAATGTAAATTCGTTGTTAAGAGATTATTTAATACATAATTAAACAATTAGGTAAAACATGGATCATGATCAGACATAATGAAATTTTGTACTCTATGAAACATTACAAATTCCATAATGTATATCTAAGAAATAAAATATTGAGATAAGTCTCACATACTAATGATGAAGTGTGATGACATTGTAAAATGATCAACTATATACTATACCTAATTATGTACATTATACATTTTGGGAGTCCAATTAAATCTATTTTTATTTTTTTACAATTTTCGTTCTCATAGGAGTAATCGATATAAAATCCAGATATTATTTTATCTTTTATTCATAACATGTTGAAATTCCAATTAATTTTGTATAAGCCATTCAATATCTCTATTTATTTCATACCAATAGAATTATTCCTTCAAGTATCTATACATATTTGTACATCACAAATGAATATGGAATGGAGAACTGTGATATTATTCTATAAAATCCTTTTTCAAATCTGGTATAGTTCAAACATAAACATTGTTCCTAAACTATATAATTCTATCATGGTCAAGGTTAAACTCCATAATATTTATAGCCTTCTTCTGTATCTCCATGTCTCTCATTCTCAACTATTTAATCTTCAATTGGACAGTTTATTGAACATTCAATTTAGCGAGATTATAATTTTGTACTTCATTTTAGATTTAAATATATATCCTTTTCAAATACATAAATATCTGAAATTTTTTAATCTTAATCATGGATATGAGAGAATGATCCTTTCAAAAAAAAAATTCATAACCATGTTCTCATTCCTATGGAGGTAATGTACTGAGTAGTAAAAAATTTAATTCATCTATAATAATATTTCTTGTAAAATATTAAACCTTTTATTTTTGTATATATACTTCATACTTTTAGAATTTATATATATTTTACCCTGTTCTCTGTTAAGATAGTTCTTCTATGTCTCTAGTGAAAGAAAATACTACAGAAAACTCCAAATCATGAGTTGGGTAATTTATCCATTTACTATTCAATTTTCTTGAGGAAATTTATAAGAGTATTTTATTTTTCATTATAAAACATCCTAATCCTTTCTTTTAAGAATTATTGTATATTATACACCCTTATCCATAATTAGGTAATGAATGAAAATGTGCACTGACTAATATTATCTTTATTCCATTAAATTGTCATCACAATCATATAGCTAAAAGAACATGGTTTCCGTCTAAGTTATGATGTTCATAAGATTAAATTATCCTGAAAAATGATCCACAATCCATATATAATATGGTTGCAAACCATGAAAAATAGTGGATCTCAGTCACTACTGTAGTTGTGGGACAATATTCATTAGCATTTTTCATTGATGGTCTCATAATATACTATTTCATAAGATTATATGTGTGACATACCATGTAAATGAATAATAAGACATAATTTATATTTATTAATATTTTTGAATTAAATATTAATTTTAATTTAAAAGGGTTTCTATGTTCGATAGCATACCCGATACGCAACAACATGTTTCTTTGAAATCTTACATAGCACACTAATAAAATAATATTCTTATTTTAAATGGTAGTTAACTCCTAGCCGTTTTATTAGAGGTAATGAAAAAAACTAACTACAATATTATTATACATAATTGTTAAATGTATTTACATTATCTAATAAAAATTTAAGGGCCTAAATTGTGAATTAATCTAATTTTAAGCATAATTTACATTAAAATGATGATTTATCACCTTTTAATGGTGAACCCTTTTTAAATTTAGTATTGGTCACTTTAATACCTTCTATATGAACAAATAAAATCCTTCTGTATAATGGGGACATCATAATTTACTTTGTGTAAATTTTTGGAATTTTTCAGATAAAGTTCATTTTTTTAATGAATAGTGAAAAATATTGTATTTTAATTCTAAAGTGCATTTTAATCTAATTTATTTATATGGTTAGATTATATTTTTAATAGGTTTTAATGTGAAATTAAAATATATTTTTACCATTTCATCCAATGTTGGTCATTAGAGTTAATTTTACTTTGAAATTGGACATAAACAAGTATCAATCTTTTGATAGTTATTGTTTCTTCAAAATAAGCTATTTGTTTTGACAAGAGAAATTAATTTCAAAATTAATTAATTTCACAACAATGTTTTTAATTTGTCAAAATAGATATAATTTCTGAATTTATACTATCAAATAAATTTTAGGTTGATTTTTTGGAATTTTTCAGAAAAACATCACTTTTTTATGAATAGTGAAACCAGTTAGTGGTGGTTAAAAAAACTGACTTTTTCATTTAAAAAAATTTTTCCACATCTGTGAATTTAATTTTAAAAATCCAACATACAAGGTTGTTATCTAGAAATAAGATTTTGTTCATTAAGATGAAAATTATTTTTGGTGAATAGTAATTTTTGACTTTTATTTACCACGGTTAAAGTTAAGTAGGGTAATTCAAGGTTAGAATAATATTATAATAATTTAAAATTGCCTTAACCGTTGTCCAAACCTTATTGGTTGAGCCATTAATGACATCTTTCATCATTGGGTTGATTTTGGGACCACATTGAGCCAATTGGGAGTGATAATGACAATTTAGATTAATTAATTTAAATTAAAAGCGAAAAATACATTAAAAAACATCCTTAAGTTATTAATTTTTATATGGTGTTTTATAAATGATATTTTTGACTATAAATATTCATTGGAAATAAAAAAATATTTCCTACTTGATACTATTTTTTTAATAATTTTTAGACATCGAATAAATTAAATTATTTATTACATAATAACGATTCAGTGTATACCACATTTATAAATCATTTAAGTAATTAAGAATATAATGATTAAAATATTATCCAAAACATGTCCAATTCTGATTATATGATTTTATTTCGACCAAGACTCAACTTATCTTCTACGTTATTTATTTTTGGACCATTAGAAACGGAATAAAATTATATAATAAAATAATAATATTAGACTTTACTAAAGTGCCTCTACTCTCCCTTATAAAAAAAGACCACTTCTAACCAATTCCTCACACATATCAATCCATTTTCCTCGTCCAACCTCTACCCAATTAAGCTCCATGCATCCCTATATTCCTCTTATAATCCTTACCTTTGGCACAAAGGCACTTCAAGAAGTCCTTTTGGTTCAAACAAAAGGATGTTACCTAAATTAAAGGTAATAGATTCTCTTAAATTGTTTTATTTTATTTTACTTCTCCATCCCCTAAACTATTTTTATTCCTTTATTTTGTAACTAAACCAGTATCCTCAATATACAAGGATGTTTTTATGAGAATTATTTTAACTACACTAACACACCACTCTATCTAATGGGTGAACAACATAATGTTTCTGTGGATGGCAAACTAACGCCTCACGAAATGATGACTCTTCAATTATATCCTACCACCTCTCATGGTGGCCATTACGATGGAACTATATTTATATATGATATATATTATGTTTTTTTCTTCATTATTTTGTATTTTCCATTTATTGAACCCCTTTATGGTTTCCATAGTGGGTAAATATGATAATCTCATTTGAGGAAGTGCGAACTACCGCCCCTCAAAGTGATGTGACTCATTAATGCCATATTTGGGATGTATAAAGGATGGAGTTAATGATATTATATCTGATATTATACTGTAATTATAACATACAATGTATAATTATGTTTCAATTCCATTAAAACAAGAAATAGAAATGAAAGTAGCGTTCATGCGTACGTACGTCTTACAGTCTCCATGAACGGCGCATTTCATTTCTTACCTCCAAATGTTATGTACTATTATAAATAAATTTATATAATGGATATGTATGATATATATGATATCCAAATCATTAATATAATTCTGGATATAATGAAACATTGACCACGTGAACAACATGTGATTATAAGAAGTCCATTTTTTACTCAAGTAGCAAATATCGACAAAATGGACGTTATTAACTTAAATGATTACATAATGTTTATAATATGGTAATAAGTTATATAAAATGAATAATATAATTGTGAAAGTTTCTTAATAAATTATTAATTAACATTAGTTTATTATTCAGGATATTAAAGAACGATTGAGTCATGTCGGACACAAGGTAAGAGATTTCTTATCTCACATTTAATTCCGTGAGATTTACATTGTTCACCACTTATTTATTGCATGTGGTGTAATGTGTACTTACTTTTCTATATATTATGATGATTATATTTATATTCATGGTATTCTATGATCCATTTGGTGGATATTAAATTTTGTTCATATGACTCAATTGATTACAATGTGGTAAAGGGTTTAATCTCACTTTGTTTCCCGTGAGATTCATTCTATATTTTCCACTATTTCCTTTTGTGTAGTGTATGTACTAACCATGATGGTACTATTTTTGTAATATACATTATTTTATTAGTATTTACATATTCAATGTATCATGCTTCTTTCATGTGGCCTATGTTTTGAAAGATACCAAATCTTTAAGGGAACCTTTCACCCGCCTCTTTTTAAAAGACTTCTCTTTATTATGTCTTTTTATTTACATCTTATTATGTTGGGATATGTTATTTTATATACCCATTGATGTAAACATTATTTTAAAGTGATGAGAAACCCTTTTTATCTTATCAACACATTTTATGAATTTAAAAGTGACGTCGTTAAGCTGTCTAATTTTTACATGGAAACTTCTTAACCCAATTTCATTTCTTTAGGTTCAACTTGTACTTATTGAATATGTCATCCAATGAATATTTGTGAATGAACTATGATTTTTTTACACTAAATATCTTTTTATATTGGGTTTATTTATATTTTTCACACATAATTATGTGATGGATTTATCCTTAATTTAAGGATACTATCTTTACAAGGGATTTCAGCTCAATTTACATTTCCATTGGGACTGCATTGTTGTTATGCACCAATTCACTCTTATTTGGTGTATAGACTGTACTTTGACATATTATATCATGAATACCTTTATTCTCATGATATTATAAAGTTCTTATTAAATGTTATTCCTCAATTATTTTTACTCAAGTCTCTCTCTTTTTGTTAAAAAAACTCTTTAACTTAAATATCGTTTTAAATGTTTTAAAGATTTATTATTATAAATATTTCTCATTAATTTACATGTATTAAAAATGGGTTTTAGGATTTACTTCTATGGAAATTAAGGTATTCAAATGATAATTTATTTAAAATCATCAAAGTGGTATGGGGAACTTTTATTCAAAAGTCACTTTTTAAATGGTTTTGAAAATGATTCGATAAAGCATTGTTTATTTCAATACATTGATTTAATATATTGGAATGTGGAAATGTTATATTTCCTTTATACTTGTTTTATGTGTTTTTTATGTTATGGATATTTGAAATTTTTTACGTATATGGGTGGTTCCGTGATAAACCTAGGGTGGGTGAGCCCGAGATAGCTCTACAATGCATTGGGTAACGTAACGTAGGTGAACATGATGTTTCTCCTATGAGATTTAAGGAATATACAGTTATGGGTATATCATGTATAACTCCCTATGAAGCTGTGATATCTAAAAGTTTTGTTTGATATGGATTCCTTAAGCAACCCTTATGATTTATTATTTGTTTGTGTTATTCATTAATCTTTTTATTTTAAAAGGTATGTTTTGATTGAAAAGTATGGTCTCATTAATTGGTATTTATTGATGGAATAATGTTTTCCTTTATTATTTTATTACCGTTACTGAGCTTTTTATTCTCATACCATGTTTTTGAAATGTTTTCCATAGGATATAATGATGAATATGGTAAAGGATGGGATCAAGGAAAATTCATGCTATCTAAAACATGGAAGTAGAGATGTTTCTTTTTAAGAGTTTTTATTTTATGATAAAAATGGTTACTGAGTAGTAGTGTCTATTTGTAATATTCAATTTGTTATGTAATAGTTATGTCCTAAATCACTAAAACTATAAAACTGAAATGATCATCAATTTTAATTATTCATTTAATTCAATATTATTTAATGTTGTAAGGTCGGGTCCTTATAGTTGGTATCAGAGGTCCATTTAGTAAACTTTAGGGATTAGGAATTTTTTTAGACATATTGTTAGTACATATCTATTATTTAAGATAAATCCTTGTTTTATAACTTTATCACATCAATGAAAGTCAGTTACAAATAGAAGGAGGAGGATCTCAAACGACATTCCAATCTTTTCCGGATGACATGCTTGTAATAATTATTGCAAAGTCATGTTTGGATGATTGTGAAACATTTTCTAGCATACAACTCACTTAAATGCAATTTTTTGAGATATCAATCACCTCCACTATACCTCGTTATCATCGTGAATCATGGGTTGTATTTAGAAAAATCCTATTTTCACGATATTCTCATATTTTCAAGAAATGTATTTATTATCAAGGCATTTTCAAATATTTTGCATTATCACAATATTTTGATGCATATTATGATTTTAAAAAAGGTGCTGAAGAAAAAGACCCTTGCGCAACATATTTATATTTTATTTTAAAATATACTCTCTCAACACTTATTGTATTTTAAAAGGATAGTTAATTGAAAGTTTCAACTCAAATTCAGATAGAATATTTTATAGAAATCATGTTTTATCAGATGTATTGAAATTATATGTCATACATGATTATTTTCCAAAATCTGTTTTTCTTTGAACACCCCTATGACCCATTTTGTAAATGGTGTAATTGGATGGAGGAAGAAAATGATTTTGAAGGATCTCTAAGTCATTGTTTCAATGCATGGAACTTCTACCTATGTGAAAAAGATGACGAAGAAACCAAATGGGCACCATGATCAAGGAATAATGTTCCTTAGTTTGGGTATTGTTTTATTTTATTATATGGTGGTGAAATACGACTTCATGAATTTAGATGTTGAGATTATAATGAATATGGATAAAAATTAGAGGTATAAGGAAACAATTGAGGTTAAAACATGTTATGTTTTTTAGTTTTATAAAAAGGACAAACTGTAGGATCGGTGACAACCCGTTGCATCCGAAAGCGCTGCAGGAATCGAATCAACAACCAAAGGGCGACAAGGGAACATCTCCTACCACTAGACTACTTGAAGTCCCTAGTTAGTAGGACTTATTATTTTTTTAAAATTATTTTATATAATAAGAATAATTTTATTTTTGGAACTTATTTTTTATCAAATGGATATACATTGTATAGAAAAATGATTTAGTGATTAAGTGATAACGGTTGTGGAGGAATATGTTCTCCCTTTTGAGGAAACACTATATGCCTAAGGAAGATAGAATACTATTGGATTTCAATTGTGGAACAATATTTGAATTTTTTTTGGAAGATTCTATATTTTTATTATGGCCACATGATGATTTGATTTAATTATTAAAATGATTAACCTGTCATGGAGAATATGTGATTAGGTTAATTACTTTTCACTATGAGACATTATGAGTAACTGGTGTTACTTGGAGATAAATGTTAAGATTTATATTGGAAGTCTCTGTAATTAAATCCTCATGAGATTTGGGATACAATCACAGTTCATATTACTTTGGAAGAATTTTAGGGAAAATTGTTTATTGAAAGGTCTTTGTTGAACTTTGGGTTTTGTTAGACAAATTTTGGAGATTAAGAGTAGATTTTATTTATGTAAAAGTTTATCCTTTTGGGGGATTATATGATATTATACAAAACGTATTGGTTTTAATTAATTTCTAAAGGCATTGGAAATATATAGTTCATATATTGTGGATTATGTGATTCTCTTGAAGTTGTTTATAGATCTCTTATTATGAAAAAAAGTCATCCTAAATACTCATCTTTTGGAGAAAATATGAGTTTGTATTAGAAATCTAGTAAATGATGAATTCCTACATAACATGTAAGTATATTTCCTTATGTTTTTGGTTAAGATAATATATAAATTCCTCAATGAACATTAACTTTAAATAAAAACCTTGTCTGTTAACTTTTCCTACTGGGAAATTTAAAACTGTTTAACCCATAACATGTTTGTGATTTTATGGTGATTATCTTTTTCCTAAAAAAATTTTCTATCATTCTCCATCAGAACATGATGGTTTGTCTTCTCCTCCATATACATGTTCTCATGGAATCGTAGTATATGTTGTCTTAGGTAACCTTTGTAATTATATTCCTTTATTTTAAAGTGATAGTCATTTTTACTCTTTTTTTTCGATGTGGGGCTTTCAATGAAGTTCCTGAGAACAATTTTAAAATTGAGAGGAAGCAATTCCCAAAAGGGGGGAGGATGTGACATCCTAAGTAAATGAATAATAAGACATATTTTATAGTTATTAATATTTTTGAATTAAATATTAATTTTTCTTTAAAAGGGTTGTTATGTTTGATAGCGTACCCGATACGCAACAACGAGTTTCTTCGAAATCTTACATAGCACACTAATAATATAATATTATTATTTTAAATGGTAGTTAACTCCTAGCCATTTTATTGGAGGTGATGAACAAAACTAACTAAAATATGATTATTTATAATTGTTAAATGTATTTACATTAACCAATAAAAAGTTAGAGGCTTAAAATGTGAATGAATATAATTTTAAGCATTATTTACATTAAAAAGCCAATTTATCACCTTTTAATAGCAAACCCTTTTTAAATCTAGTTCTGGAAAATTTAATACATTATATATGACCAAATAAAATCCTTCTTTATAATGGTGACATCATAATTTACTTTGTGTAAATTTTAGTAATTTTTCCGATAAAGTTCATTTTTTAATGAATAGTGAAACATATTGTATTTTAATTCGAAAGTGCCTTTTGATATAATTTATTTATATTGTTAGATAATATTTTTAATTGGTTTTAATGTGAAATTAAAATATATGTTAACCATTTAATCCAATGTTGGTCATTGGAATTAATTTCACTTTGAAATTGGACATAAACAAGTATAAATCTTTTGATAGTTATTATTTCATAAAAATGCACTATTTATTTTGATAAAAGGAATTAAGTTTAAAATTATTTAATGCCACTTATATGTTATGAATTTTGTAAAATAGAAATAGTTTTTTAATTCAGAATATAAAATATATCTTAGGGTGATTTTTTGCTATTTTTTTGAAAAACATCAATTTTGATGAATAGTGAAACCACTTAGTGGTAGTTAAAAATACTGAATTTTTCATTTAAATGAAATTTTACTACTTATGTGAATTGAATTTCAAAAATCGGACATTCATGTTTGTTATCAAGAAGTAAAATGTGGTTCATTAAAATGAAAATAATTTTTTGTGAATAGTAACTTTTGACTTATATTTACCATGGTTAAAGGTAAATATGGTAATTTAAGGTTAAAATAATATTATAATAATTCAAAATTACCTTAAAACTTTTCCAAACCACATTGTTTGAGTTGGTAATTACCATTTTCATCTTTGAGTCGATTTTGGTACCCCATTGAGCCACATGGGAGTGACATGGGAGTGATAATGACAATTTAGATTAATTAATTTAAAGTAAAGGCAAAATAGACATAAACAAAAATCCTTTAGTAATTTATATTTATATAGTGTTATATAAGTCATCTTTTTTACTATAAATATCTATTTGAAAGATAAAAATATATACTACATGATATAATTTTTTTATAATTTTTAGACATCGAATAAATTAAATTATTTATGGCATAATAATGATGCAATGCTTACCTCATTAACAAATCATTTAAATAAATAAGAATAGAATGATTTAAATATTATCCAGAACATTTCCAATTATTATTGGATGATTTTATTTCAACCAAGAGTCATCTTATCTTTGACATTAATGATTTTTGGCCCTTAGAAACCGAATATTATTATATAATAAAATAATATTATCACACTTTCATAAAGAGGCCCTTCTCTCCCTTATAAAAGGAGACCACTTCTAACCAATTACTCACACCTCTCAAGCCATTTTTCTCACCCAAACTCTAACCAATTAATCTCCCTATATCCCTGTACTCCACTTAGATGCCCTACCTTAAGCATAAGGCACTTCAAGAAGTCCTTTTGGTTCAAACCAAAGGAATTTACCTAAATTAAAGGTAGAAGTTTCTCTTAAATTTTCTCTTTTATTTTACTTCTATAACCCCTAAACTCTTTTTATTCCATTATTTTGTAACAAAACCACTATCCTAAATATACTATAATGTTTTTATGATAATTATTTGAACTACACTTACGCACACCTCCTTCTAATGGATGAAGAACATGATGTTTTTGTGGATGGAAAACTAACTCCTCACGAAACTATGATTGTTCGATTTTCTCTTAAAGCCTCTCATGGTGGACATTAAGGTGGGAATTTATTTATATATGATATATATTATGATTATTTTTTCTTTATTCTTTTGTATTTTCTATTTATATCATGCCTTTATGGTTTCCATAGTGGGTAATACGATAATCTCATTTGAGGAAGTGCGGACTACCGCCCCCTCAATGTGATCTGACTCGTTAATGCCTTCTATGGCATGTATAATTGATGGAGTTAATGATATTATATATGATATTATACTATAATTATAACATAACTATGTATCATTATGTTTTAATTCCATTAAAAAAAAGAAATAGAAATGAAAGTAGAGTTCATGTGTACGTACGGCTTACCATCTCCATGAACAGTGCATTTCATTTCTTACCTCCAAATAATTTGTACAATTATAAATACATATATATACTGGATATATATGATATATATTTATCAAAATTAGGAATACCATTCTGCATATAATGAACTATTGACCACGTGAACAAAATGAGATTATAAGAAGTCCATTTTTTGGCTCAAGTACCCAATATCAGCAAAATGACTGTTATTAACTTAAATGATTACATAATGTTTCTAATATGGTATTAAGTGATATAAAAGGAGTAATAAACTTGAAAAAGGTTCTCAAGAAAGTATAAATTAACTTTAGTTTATTATTCAGGAGATTATAGAATGATCGAGTCAAGTCTGACACAAGGTAAGGGATTTCTTATCTCACTTTTAATTCCGTGAGATTTCTAATGTTCGCCACTTATTTACTGCATGTGGTGAAAAGTGTACTGCACTTGATACATATTATTATGATTATATTTATATTCATCATATTCTTGGATTCATTTGGTGGATATTAACTTTTGGTCATATGACTCAGTTGATTACAATGCGGTAAAGGGTTTAATCTCACTTTTTATTCCCATGAGATTCATGGTATATTTGCAATTATTTCCTTTGTTGTGGTTTATGTATTTCCCATGATGGTACTCTTTCTGAAATTTACCTTATTTTATGATTATTTAAATCTTCATTGTATGATACTTTTTTCATGTGGCATATGTTTTGAAAGCTACCAAATCGGTAAGGGAACCATTCACCCTCCCCTTTTTAAAAGACTTCTCTTTATTATGTCATTTAATTTAAAAATTATTATGTAGGGATATGTTCTTTTATATACCCAATGATTTAATCTTTAGGTACAAGTGATGAGACACCCTTTTTATCTTATCAACTCATTTTCTGAATTTTAATGTGATGTCGTTAGGCTGTCAAATTTTTACAAGGGAACTTCTTAACCCAATTTCAATTCTTTGGGTTCAACTTATACTTATTGAATATGTCATCCAATGAATATGTGTGCATGGCCTATTATAGTTTTACACTTAATATCCTCTTATATTTGGTGTATTTACATTTTTTACACATAATTATTTGATTGATTTATCCATAATTTAAGGATATCATCTCTATAAGAAATTTCATCACAATTTACATTTCCATTGAGACATCATTTTTGTTATGCACCTATTCACCCTAATATGGTGTATATACTGTACTTTGAAATATTATATCATTAATACCTTTATTATCATGATATTATAATGTTCTGATTAAATGTTATTCCTCAATTATTTGTACTCAAGTGTCTCTCTTTTTTTAAAAAAAACTCTAACTAAAATATTATTTTAAATGTTTTACAAATTTATTCTTATAAATAATTATCATTAATTTCCATGTTTTAAAAATGGTTTTTAGGATTTACATATATGTACATTAATTTATTTGAATGATAATTCATTTAAAAGATTCAAAGTTGTATGGGACACTTTGATTCAATAATCTCTTTTTAAATGGTTTTGAAAATGATTCGATATAGCATTGTTTATTTCAATACCTTGATTTGATATATTTGAATGTGGAAATGTTATCTATCCTTTATACTTGTGTTATGTGTTATAATTATGTTATGGTTAATGGGCATTGTTTAATTATATGGTTGCTTCTGTGATAAACCTAGTGTCGGTGGGCCCAAGATAGCTCTCCAATGCATTGGGTAAAGTATCGGAGGTGAACGTGATGTTTCTCCTAAGAGATTTAAGAAATATACCATGATGGGTATTCCAAGTGTAACTCCCTATATAGCTGTGATAGCTAAAATGTATATTTGATATGGATGTCATAAGAAAACTTTATGATTTATGATTTGTGTGTGTTATTCATAAATCATATGATTTCATAAGGAATGTTATGATTGAAAAGTATGGTTTCATTGATTTGTATTTATTAGTGGGATAATGTTTTCCTTTCTTATATTATAACCCTTTCTGAGATATTTATGCTCATCCCATGATTTTGAAATTTTTTCCACATGACATAAAGATGAATAGGGTCAAGGATGCGATCATGGAAGAGTCATGCTATCTAAAACATGGATGTAGACATGTTTCTTTTTAAGAGATTTTATTTTACGAAAAAAATGGATGTTGAGTAGTAGGGTCAACTTGTAATATTCATGTTATATGGTAATAATTACGTCCTAATTCTCTAAAACTCTAAAACTGAAAAGATCCTCAATGTGAATTATTCATTTAATTAAATATTATGTAATGTTGTAAGGTCGGGTCCTTATAATACGACCTCAAAATGAATCCTTTGGAACAAAAAATTAATAATTTCTAAATATGAATATAGTTTTTCCTTACACAGGTACTTTGGTATAGTTATCTATTGGCTATAATTCTCTTTCATTCACACTGAGTAGATATGAATATCATCGATAAAGACCACCCAAAAGAGGTTCATGGTACTTTATAAAGACTATATTCAAAAAATCCATGAAGATACGGGGATTTAAGAAGACCCATTGGCATCATTATGTATCTAAATTTTCCATCACATTTTTGGAAGTTTTTCTAGGTTTTAACCTCCTCCCCAACCTTTAATTGATAATATTCATATAAAAGTAATATTCTTAATGTATTGAGATCCATGAAATTTACTATACATCTACTCAATATGGGTAAAATGATCCATGTTATTTATTTCTTCTTATTAAACTCCTTGTAGTCAATGTGGTATCATGTTGATTCATATTTATTTTTAACCAAATTTGAATTTCTACTCCAGGGTGACACACTTGGCCAAATGAATCCATTTTCATAATATTCATAGTGTTTATTCGTTAATTAATATAAATCCATTAAGAAAATTCATTTGGGGGTATTTGAAATTGGAATTGAACCAGGTATGAGTTCCATTGGGAACTCAATACTGTGTTTTTGTCTAATGCTAAGAAACTATTCTGAAAAAACATCATAAAATTTCTACATAATATGAATGTTTTTGATCACATGTTTATCTACAACCATTTGAGATAAATTACCTATCTGATTGGGAATTTATACACATACCCTATATGTGATCTCCATTAGAATTTCTTTTTATAATCACAATTATATACAATAATATGATGGGTTATAATATAAAATATTGATTCCCTTCCTCTAATAGAGATCTGAGAGTTGTGTAGAAAATCCAATCCATTCCAAAGATAAATATCAAATTAAAAAATATTAATAATGAAAATATTTACAGGGATAAAATTCAAATTATCAATAATGGAGAGGAATAATATTTTTCTTATTTTATCATCATATAATAATATTTTTTTAACCAATAACTCTATATCTAATCATTTGTGCAGAATCATGATACCCATAGATATATCATTTGATATGATTGAATGAGTAGATTTAGATTCCACCAATATATTAAATGTTCTAGAGTGGATGTACCGTGAACCACTAATAGTTTATTATCACACTCTTCATTAGATATAATAATATCATCATATTTACCTTTTTATTTCTCATTAAAATGTTTCTATCATCGATCACTGTTATTTTCCTTTGGATTTGTACATTAGACATCACAATGCCCATAATTATAGAATTTGAAACACTAGATTATGTGTTTTTTATTCTATTATTATTTCTCTCCATTCACATCATTATCTAAATTCATCCCATTACCTTAACTATCAATTTATAGATAACATATCCTTGCACAATTAAAAAAATACATTAGTTGCCTTATGACAGTTTCTTACATGATTCTTACAACACTATGAGAATCTCGGAAAGATCATCTTCTTCTCTAATTGTTTATTATATTTTCCATTGAATTTAATTTTTCTCTTCTTATCCAAAAAATTACATTTATACATCACTTCAACCTCCCATTACACATAGATATAATATTTTATATTCATTTCATAGCTATTGATGTCTATTATGGATAATTATGTTTAGAAAATGGTTTTATTCCACTAATGAATTTAGAATCCATACATTAATGATTGATGATAACACTATAATCAAACCTCAAATGTCTTATAAAACATCCCATGTGGGTACCAATGGATTCTTCATTCTTTTAATTTTTCTTAAGTATCACCTTCTCTATATTCCATTGAAATATATGAGGAAATTACTATTGAAAAATAATTTCATTAACTTGTCCCATTCCAATGATTTAATTGAACCATTATTCATCAACTAGTGGATTGGATGACAAAATAAATGATGGTGGATGTTTCATCATGATGGAATTAAAATAAATTTCTTACCTATATTTCTCTTTTGGATGTATATAATGATTCATATCTTGATAATGGACTGTTATAATAGAAATGAGTTTACTAATTCCATTACCAAAACATTTTTATTCTTGTGATGAAAATAAATCGATTGTCCATTGAACATAGAATTAACATAGTTCCATCAAGTTCCATATATTTAGAAAACAAAAAGGTGTATCGTATGAAATACCTATCTTAATATGGAACCACATGTTCATGAAAAATCATTTATAATATGTCTAAATCATGAAAATTATTTAATCAATGAGTCTATGAATTTATACTATGTAATTCATGGTCATAATCAATTTAAATACACCATGATTAATTATAATGATTTTGCGAATTTTTGATGAATATCCCATAATTGTTTCAATCCATATGTGCAGAAAGGCTCATTATCATCCACCAGGTGACAATATAGTCTTGCATAGTTGACCCTTTTTTCGTATTTTTTAAACCTAGGTGCCTCTATACCTATACAACATCTACTTGTAGTATGTATACAAGCTTTTAAATATTTGGAAACCACTCACACTATCATTTATCTTAATTCAAGGAAATTTTCGTATACATTTACTCTTTAGTTTACTACTCCTGAGATAATTTATTACGGATATCGCTACTTTTTTCTTATCCAAATATCCAAATTCTATATAAATATAACCTTTTTTACAAACAAAATTGGTCTGTAAATTTTTCTATTTGCATATAATAGGTACATATTAATGAACTACATTGGTTTCTACACCTCTTGGGTGAAATAGATCACAGTCCATAGTGGGTTACATTTCCTTATGAATCACTTATGTGGAGAGTCATGAATTGTCCAAATCTCACACGTTAAATTTCCCAATTATCAGATTACTTCCTTTGACTGTGATACCAACCATTTTCACCTATGATAATCATAAATAAATATTATATCCTTTTATAAATATTAATTTCATTAATAAAACAGACACCTTAAGAATGATCTAGTTTACTGTCTTCGGAAAAATGGACACGCAAACAACATTTTGAAATGAAAACTAAATATTATCAAACTATTATCATCATAACTAGAACCCTCTATTTACATATCATAAAATATAAAATTCCATATAACCTATGTAATGGAAAATGTGATAGATTTATCTTATATGCTCAGTTTTGGTAAACAAGGGATATATTTTTATATATATAACATGAACATATGGGTATGAGGCAATGAGAAAAAAGTATTAAAAATATACCATACATGTTGATGATTATAATAATGGATTATAGAATATTGTTATGTAGTTCATAATACATGAATCATAAGACAATAAAATAATATGATCAATGACATTATAACATTGGAATACAATATAAATTTTTTCAATAGGCCTTAGCATGTAAAATAATTTCCTTATTATTAAATTATAATTTTGACAGATTTAGTAGTGTTATGGGTTCACTCCCAAAATAAATACAGTGTTCAAGGATCACTCCCGCAACAATCAATGTGAAAACAATACCTTATTGAACTTGGTTGACTCCCTATTTCATTCTGATTTATCTCATGATATATAAATCATTACCAAATTCTATATATTGTGATATAGGTCCCCCTAATAGAATAATGAAAACCATTAATATGTGTTCCAAAAGATTAATAAATACTAATTATTTCAAAACCATTTAAATCAAACAGTTTCCATAAAAAAATTCATTATATCCTAACATTTAGGAAATATATTGGTTTCATAATCATTTCATCATTTCAATATAGTATAACTTGTGGAAAAAGGAGGGGGTTTCATAATAATTTAATCATGGTATATCCTATAGGATAGAAATGGGATTCATAAAAAACATTACATCTCAAAAATAAACCATTATTTGAAATAATAAGAATATTATCCCTGAATCATATCCCTTTATGTTATTGGTAACATTAATAGGTTTCATCTATGATATATAATTATTTTAATCGATCGTTTAGGAAATTTTTTAGGAAAATATATTTTTTTCGTTGAACTACACTTTTTATGAAATAAATCATTATGAAAATATTTTTCCTTTAATATAACCCAATGTATTTCATGTAATTTTTAATGAAAATAATTTTCATGATGAAATTAGGTTCCATTCATCCCATAAATTTCTTAACAATGATTCCATCCACATTTTATTGCAAAATCTATAGGAGCAGTGCTTAGAAAATGATAAAAATATAAAATTCAAAATTTTAAAAAAAGTAAAAAAATGGGTAACAATTTCATTTAAAATTTATAGTATATAGGTAAAATATTTTTCAAAAAATTACTAGAAATCATTTTTTTGAGGGAATATGGATTTTAAATCATAGATATAAATATATTCTGATTTTTATAAAAAATGTACTAATTAATATAATAAAAAATAGTGGAAAATGGTACTATAACATGATCATATCTTTTGTAGCCATAGAAAAATATATTTAATGATATTATTTTGACATATATAATAATATATTATCATTAATAATATAATCAAAAACTATCCAGATAAATGATGTGATTGAAAAATAAAATCTTTATAACATTGTTAACCATAAATCGTAATCCCCGTTAATAAATCACAAAAAATGAATAATAAAATATCTTGAGGATTCATAAATCTATGATATTGAATTTAAAATGGGATATATATACATCTTATACAATAATGTAGATTCATAACATAATGTGAGCCTCAAATAAGAAAAATTGTGAAAAAAATCCCATACCAATTTGGTATCTTTTCAACTATACATTCCATGAAAGAAGAAGACTAGAATGGATTTGAAAAACAATTATGTATAATAATCATATAACACATTCATGTTTAGTATATACACCACATCAAGGAAACACATGATGGATATGTCTTGTGTCTCACATAAAATAAAATGTTTGATGTGAATCCCTCGACATACGACTTGATTACAATCAAAATAATTCATAATTTTTATATAATAAGTATATGTTTATTGTACATATATTTAAGAATATATATATATATATTACGTTTAATTATTTACATATCACCATTTAAAAATTATTTTTTAACAATTCCATGTTAAAGTCGTGTTTTTGAAAAGAACTTCTTCTTTTTATTCATGTATGCTTTGACATTTTATTCATGTTCCACTAATATTGATCATGGTTTAATAATACAGATATGTTTTAAAATTATATATATTTCATATATATTTTTGATAAATTGATTTAGTGAAATTCATAAAATTTAGTGGTAGGAAATTAAATAAACAATTCATGTAGACAGTAAGCAATAAGTACATTGGAATGTTTATTATGTTTTATTTTTTGATTGAATGATTGAAATGAAAATGAAAAATTATCATTACATATTCGTTTTTTGGTCATATATATTTAATATATTCATTAAAAATCTTTAATACCTTTCATGTTAAGAATGAATGAATCACATCACTTTTGGAGGTGGTAATCCGTCATACACACAACTTGCATTATCATAATCCATGAAATTGAAATCCTGAAGGTTTATGTTATATAAAAATTCATGAAGAATATTAAAATCATAAATATAATATATAAACAATCAAATCCATAAATAATTCAATCAATTAGAGTATGTAATAGAAAAAATGATGACATTGATTCTTGAGGATATAGTTTGATGTATACACGAATGATGATTTCATAACACATTTGAGGGACGTGGAGATTGTTATAATTTATGAAAATATAATAAAAAAATATCACTATAAAAATGGTTCAAAGATCCCTATGTTATAATTTTATACTAATTATTGAAGTTTGTGGTAAAATAAAATAAACAAAAACACTCATTGAAATGTATTACCAATTCTTCAGGTATCCTCCTTATATTTTCACTAAAAGCCATTTTTGGTTTCATTTATGTGAAAACTTGGGATCATAGGATTAGATGAGTGATTTTGGGATGTTATTTGGGATGTGTTTTGTTACGAAAAATGTCTTGGTATATCTAAATATGTTAGGGTAGTGAATGAAAGTTTATAATTGAGGTGCAATGGTATTTTAGAAAATACCTAAATATATTAACTATTTAGGGGTCACCCTTACCTCATATGCATCCATAATTGATAAATAATGGACATTCAAGATTATGGGTTCAAGAAACACTTCCATAATACAAAATAAACACTTTAGTTTTCATTTTATTCCGTATTCATTAAGTTTTCTCAACTCAAACCTTTTAGTTCTCAACACAGTTGTTACATCCTGGTTCCAGAAGCATCCTAGAGGTGGCTCATGCCCAGTTGGTCACATAGCCTCAAGCGTATTTCCCCTAATTCCAGAGGCATCTGACTAGAAGTGAGGTCCTTGGGTGTGATAGTGGGATAACTATTCCCTCATTAGCAGAGTAACAAATCGTAAGAGAAATAGATAACAATAGCAGAAGCTGTAACTATGGCATGTAACTGTAAATAGTGGAAGACTGAAAGTAATAACATGTTGGAGCACATATATAATGATTCATGATATATATGTATTGGAAAGTAGCCAAACACATCATATTTCTGATATACAATACCAAACCAAAATACAAAATATAACATTAAACAACTCCTTTTCATTGGGATCTGGAGCATGGTCACATGCTCTCCAGCACTAAAGCAGTCAAGTACCTGAAGTAGAAGGGCTCATGCCGTTATCTATACCTGCAACAATACAATATTTTTAGGCCTAAAAGAATGACCCAAAAAGCGTGTGAGACTAAATCTCAGTAGGAAACCACCAAGAGATATGTGCCTCACAGTCAATGAAATATATATGGCAGGCAATAAGCAAAACCAGCAGAAAAAAAGGAAGTACTCAACATTGAATATTCCTATAGTTTTAAAGAATTCAAACAACCCATACTCTGTAATCAGATAAACACAAATATTAAACCCTCTAGGTTGTTTTCACAGCCTAAACCCCTCTAATCATTCCATCTAAACACAAGCCACCCTCTGGGAAGTACGCACATTCTATCCCCTCAAATTTAGTTTTAGAACATACTCTCTGAGGAAGAAATCATCATCTATTCCACATATAGTATTGCATCGATAACCAAATGGTTCTTTTGGGATGCACTTACTTCTCATTTCCCATATTCCCCACGTTGAGTAACTAAAAACACTTTGAAGAAGCCTTAACAGCATTTCCCCCTATTTACTACTACACCATTTTCTCGCGGCCCTGTGTTTTTTAAACGAGCATAGAAATGCATAGCAGCCAATGTAAAACCTCATGAACTACTTGGATAACAGTCTATAGAATAACACTGAATTAGATAAAACATTACATACAAACAATACTAGATATGGAAAACAATGCATCAGCCTAACAGAAAAAACTAGACCAAGTTTTCAAAAAAAGACTACATTGGAAAAACATCCATAGAATGGAAAAATAAATCCTATTCCAAACCTAAAACCTCTATTCAAACAACCATGGAATTTCTAGAAAACAGTAGGGACAAAACATAATCACTAAATACCCCATTCAAGGGAATTGGTCACTATTTCACATATAACTCAAAGAGTAACTACAGAAAGGCACAAGACACCTACCTCGGTGTTGTAGGATCGTTGTAAGTGAACCTCAATCCTTGAATTTCCCATGAACACTATCTATCTACAAAAATGCCTAAAACGTTCAACGGAATATAACTCTTGAATGATGAGTAAACAGAAAACTAATCTCTACAATAAGAAAAAACATACTGGCCTGATACAAACATAATTGATGGTAGTCGAATCGAAGAACAGTTTCTCGATTTGGGGATAAAGAAAAAAACGCGGTTGTACGGAGGCTTCTAGATGAACTAGCTTGAGAAAAAGAGTGTTTTGTCCATCAGACGTGACCTCAGTCCATTTAATAAAAAAAATATTGTACAGTTTTTGTACTTTATCTGTACACGTCGTGCACATTCCTTCACCGACCACCGCATTAGGTGGCCTCCAGGTAACCACACACGACCATGTTCTCATCCATTACACAGAATACACCCGGCTACCCATGGTAATCAAGTCCATGGAATGTACTCATAAATTAAACGGTCTGTTTGTAAAAAAATTCTAGAAATTCCTCATTTTCTCAAAAACACATGAAGAGGAAAAACATAGCTGAGAAGAAGATCCAAGTTCTTACAAACATCCCCCTTATTGAAATTCATCCCCGAGTTTTCCTTGATAATATGTGTAAAATAAAAATCCTCAAATATCTCTGGCCACTTTGATCGTACATCAACCTCCCTCTCCTATGTCTCTTCCTATAATCATCTATAATGCCATAGAAAACATACCAGAGGAATAGACCGAAAATAAAAAACCTTCATAATATGATAAAAATTATGGATAGGATGCTCCTCGAATGAGGCGTCCAACTCTAAATCAACCTCCTAGGGTTAAAAAACATGAGACACGCCTATGAAGTATCATTGGAGCTGAGAAACATGGAAGATATCGTGCATAGCCCGGTACCTCTTAGGTAACTAAAACCTATTGGAAATCATCCCAACTCTCTAAAAATCCTCAAACTGCTCAATGTACCTCAGCGAAAGATTACCATGTCTCCAAATATTCATGTGGCCCATCCACAGGGTGACCGACTGGAAAACCTGATCCCTAACCTCGAGCTCCATAGGTCATATCTGGTGATCAATGTAAGACTTATGTTGAGGCTATTCTGTATCCATCCACTTACGAGTCAATTCTATCTGCTCAGTGGTCTCTTGGGAATGATGATGTCCCAACATAGCTGCCTCTCGTGCCTCCAACCAACATAAGGGTGATTGGAATGGCCTGCCGTATAACGCCTCATAAGGTGTCATCTGAATAGTTTAATGAAAATTATTGTTATAGGAAAACATCACAAGAGGTATGTGCTTCTCCCAAGAACCTCCAAAATCCAGGATGCATGCTTGATGCATGTCCTCAAGCACCAGAATCGTATTCTTGGACTGGCCATCTATCTAGGGGTGTTATATTGTACTGTGAAATAATTGTGTATCCATGGACTTTTGTAGTCCCTGCTAGACCCGTGAAGTAAAACGTGCATCCCTATCTAAAACAACAGAGTGGAGAACCCTATGCAGATGTACAATCAATCAGATTTACAACATTCTTAACTAATCAACACTAAATGTCTCCTTGATCAGGAAGAAGTGATATAATTTCATGACTCTATCAACGACAACCCAAACTATATCATTCCCTTGAGGAGACCTCAGTAAACTTATCACGAAGCCCATCACGACATCATTCCATTTCCACTCAGGAATGGGTTACTACTGCAAAATCCCAACTGGTCACTGACACATTTCCTTTACTAGCTGACAGCTGGAATACATCATGATGAAACAAGTAACATCTCTCTTCAGACCTGAGCACCAATACTAACGGTGTGGATCATGATACATCTTAGTGACGCAGGATGATCTGCCCAAACTAATGAGTGAATTTCCCACAATAGCTACTCGCGTATATTTGATGACACCCATAAGCACATGTGGAAACACAGGATCTCATCCTATCCTATAGTCTAACCAGGAATAGGGTCCTCTCCTGACGTGCTTTCTTATAGGACTAGGCCTTCTAAATCAAATATTTGTATCATCCGCACTCGATCGAGAAGAGTAAAGGTAAAAAATACAGAAGAGAGAAACATTTTTCCATGTCTGTCGTGCACCTCCAAATGAAACTTGGAGAATAGATCCATAAGTGGCCACTCAAAGCTGGAATCCTGAACAGCATGTATCTGATTCATCCTTCTCAACGCATTAGATACTATGTTTCTAATCCCAGGCATATTGGAAAGCTCACAGTCAAATGACTGAAGGTACTCAACCCACCTTCAATGTCACAAATTCAAGTCATGTTGAGTGGATATATACTAGAGACCTTTTTGGTCCATGAAAACAAAAAAAATTCTATCCTAACAGATAATGTCTCCAACTGCATAAGGCATGAACAACTGCAGCCAACTCAAGATCATGCATCTAGTAATTTCTCTCTTGTGGACTCAATTTATGAGACACAAACGCAGTGAATTTTTATTTCTTCATAAGAACATATCCCAGCTTGATACCAGAAGCATCACAGTATATATTATATCACTTTCCTAGCTCTAGAAAACTAATATTGGTGCTGAAGTAAACCTCCCTTTCAGCTCTTGAATGGATGACACAAAAGAATATGACCATAAGAACTTTTCATCTGCATAGTTAGGCCTATAAGTAGCACTAATATATGTGAAAAGTAATATATAAAATGTCTTTAGTATCCAGATATCCCTAGAAAACTTCGTACCTCAAATATGATCTTCTGTTGCACCATAGAAAAAATTACACTCACATTCTCTATTTATTATAATACCCTTGTCTCTGAGATCACATGACCCAAAAAGTGAATTTGATCTATCCAAAAGTGGAATTTTGAGATATTATAATTTAAATGATGCCATCACAGTTTACTCATAATGATCTCAAGATTGGTATCATGGTCATGTTGAGTGTGAGAGTGCACCAAGATATCATCCACGAAGACCACCATGATAGAATCCAAGTATGGATGGAACACCCAGTTCATTAGTGCCATTAAAATTGTAGGCGCGTTCATGATATCGAACGACATAACCACTTACTCATATAGACCATACCTGATTCAAAAGGATGTAATGTGTATATTATATTGTCTAATGTGATACTGATGGTAACCAAATTTCATGTCAATCTTCAAGAACACCATAGCTCCTCGAAGCTGATCAATGAGATCATCAATCCTCAATAAGGGATATTGGTTCTGGACTATCAATTGGTTCAACTTCTGATAATCCACATAATGTATGAGGGTACCGTCCACCTTCTTCGCAAATAGGATAGTCAAACCCCAAGGAGAAGTACGGGGTCAGATAAAACCATTTTCCTGCAACTCCTCCGAGTACTTTTTGAGCTCCAGCAACCCTGATGTAGCCATCTTATAAGAAGGAATGGGAACCGGTGTCTCTCCAAGAAAAAGATATATAGAAAATTCAACCTCTCGTGCCAGAGGCAAACCTAAAAATTCCTCTGGAATGAAATCCCTCAGATGATCCACTACTGGTGTAATTTTCATATGTGAAGTCCCCTGGACCTTCAGATAATGACTAGAAACCTGGGATGTAACTCATGCCATCCCAGTATGCTCAGGTCCTACTCTGATATCCTGGACATCTCATTTTCCCTAATAAAAAATGATTTACCCTTTGTCGATGTGAAACTCACCTTATGGCGATAGAAATCGACAACTGCCTGGAAGGGAACCAATCATTCCATTCTGAGAATGATAAAATATCATGTAATCTATATTATATAAAGGTCCCCTATTGTAACGCCCCGACCCTAGTTACCTAGAGTCGGTGCATTATTACATAACATTGGCATGATCACAAGAAAGATCAAATCTCAAAAGACCGATTGGTTTAGTATCCTTGGAAACACTAGATATATTCATAAAGTATTACATCATAAAGTGGAAAAATACTACAACAACATAGTCTCCATATTCCACACTCATATCCCCACATACTATCCCTACAGGTCATTCATAACTTACTTCTTCACATCCTGGGAAAAATAAAACATAGAAAAGGGGTGAGCTCAAATGCCCAGTAAGGATAACAATATAGAGGAAACATTCGTAAATAAGAATAAACATTTAAGGCAATGTATAACTAAAACAAAAGCCTTTCAAACTTGAATTTTCAACATAATATGGCATAAATAAAATGAAATAATTTCATTTACATATTCACATGGATATTCTACTAATCGAATAATCACATGAAAAATAAATAACCACTTTCATAATGATGGAATGCATAATGCTGAACTTTAATTTCTTTGTCAAGGAATCGTCCCAAGACCTTGGGGCTAACTGTAACCGGAACCCAACCCGGAGTGCCTCTAATAACCAGACACCAACCCGGAGTGCCTCTAATAACCGGACACCAACCCGGAGTTCCTCTAATAACTGGAGACCAAACTGGAGTTTCTCTAATAACCGGAGACCAAACCGGAGGGCTTACTTTTACCGGTCCCCAACCCGGAACATACTTGTCTAACACATTCGTCTGAATGAAATGTAGGAATATAACATAAACATTCAGATTACAAATGACTTATGAAATGTCAATACATTAAACAAAAACCATGAGTGACATAAGAATAACTTATCCACAGTCAAAAATATCACAAAACCTTCAATAAAATATTGATGTTTTGTAATATAATAAATCAACTTCAAATAAGCTTAAAATCCATCAAATGATGTTGACATAGATGAAATAAAGACTATTTTAGAAAACTATATTTTTTTAAATCATTTTAAAAGTAACATAATTATAAAATAATACATTCAATTTGAAAATATTCTTATAATCTTGTAAGGAAATATTCGACGATTTTATAACGGCGGAAAATAACCACACCCGCTGTATAAGTTAAAAAAACATTCTTACCTTAATTCTATCGAAAAGGTTAAAAAGCACCTTGTTTGGAAAACGACGGAAGGATTCCTTTATAAACCACTTATAAAAAGTCAAACAAGCGTATACGTGACTTTAACCCATATTCATGTAAATAGTAAAAATGTTTTGAAATACATTATTAAGAAACATGGATGTGGATGATAAAGAGATCCCAGTAGATTATTACGTATAAACAACCTCGGATAATGAAGAGATTGTGAAATAACCCTTACCAATTTGTAACTTATGAAACATACAACCCATGAAAGAGGTATCATACAATGAATATGTAAATACACATAAATTACAGTGTATTACACAATGAATATAATTATGGGCAGTACATACACCACACAAAAGGTAATGGTATCAATATGGCATGAATCACACGGGAATAAGGAGTGAGATGAAAACCCCTTACCTTGTAATTTTCCTTGGTTGGGGTAGGTTATCCTCCTTTATAATGGTGAAATAATTGTTATTAAATTATACATGAATCATATAGATTAATATGACATCATATATGATCTTTTAATATTCATTTGATAATAATATCTTAGTATTATCGTTGTTTCGGGTGTTAATTTACTTGTTTTCTTTTATATGTTTTGTTACGTAAGACATGTTTGTAATGGATAGGATGTATATTATTCATATCCATAATGATATCAAGTCCTTAAACATCATTTTTAAATCATAAAATGATAATTATAACTGAATGGATACGATGGATAATGAATCTCATCGCGTTCGTGGAGACGGTAGTCCGTACGTACGCACGAGCGACAATATCATTCTTTTAAAATAATATATAAATGGTTGTTATATCATATATACAGAATCATTAACATGTTATATTTATTATTTACATGAGTTACATATCATTATTATACCCATCAAAATAATAATATATTGAATAACAATTACACCATGACTTGGAGATGGTAAGCCGTACGTACGCACGTATGGTGACATGTTATTCAAAAGGTGGATTGAATAATGAATATGGATGTACCATATTTATAATAACATCACAGTATATATATGATACTAGAGTTATTATTTTAGAATGGTAATAACAAAGGAAGAAGAAGTGGATGAAGAAAGGAACTTGGAAAAGGGTGGTGAAATCATTACCTCTTCTTCGGGTTCTTCCTTTTGATTTGATCAAAAGGGCTCCTTATGTTGGCTTTCTGATCAAAATAAGGCCTCTAGGTTGTATTGGGGGAAGTTCGGAGAGTATTTGGGCAGAGTTTTTCTGAACCAAAAGGTTTTTAAGGTGTGAAGAAATGAGAAGGAGGAGTGACCTTTTATAAGAGGGGTGAGGGGCGCCTTTGGAAAAACTAGAAATATTAGTTTATAATAAATTCATATTCGGTTTCTAATGGCTCCAAAGTTGATTATTTAAATTTTATGGTAGGGAGGGGTCGAAAACAACTCAACCAATAGAATTTAGACAGGTTTGGGTACTTATATTAACCTTATCTTTAAGTATTAACTCTATGTTAATTAGTTTCACTTTTACAACGTCTCTTTGTATTTTTATAAAATATAGTTAATAAAGTTACTATATACATTCAATATACCCCCAGGTGGTACATTAATGATTAACCTATCATGATATAAGTCTCCTGGCCGATCCTTAGATTTTTAGGAATTTAATATCAATTATTAATATAATATTTGTTTTAAGAACTCTTTTATGTCAATTTTGACACTATTCAATAGTTGATTTTTGTGAAACTCATAACAGATTGATTACTTCTAAAAAAGTCAATTATATCAATCCTAATATATCATATTATCCTATAAAATTAGTTTAATCCATTAAAAGTTTCATATTATATTTATTTGTGTATTTATAAAATCAATTATTTTAATTTTTTACTATTATAGTAATTAATTCATCATCATTGTATCATAAATAAATTAAATTATTTAATGTCTAAAAATTATAAATAAACTATAATTCTGTAGGAAATATTTGTAGCTTTCTAATGAATATTTATAATCTAAAATCCAACATATATAACCCTATGTAAAAATTGTTTTTCCAAAAGATATATGCTTGTGTTATTTTTGAATTCATTTTAACTTAATTAAAATAAAGTGTCCCAATCACCTACAAGTGGCACCATGGGGTCCCAAAATCGGCCCAATGATGCCTATGGTCGAACATGTATCAACCAATAAGGCTACGAAACGTTTTAGGGTAATTTAGTATTATTATAATATTATTTTTTAACCCTTATTTACCGGATTTACCCTTAAACATGGTAAATAAAATATTTACCGCAGTAATTATTCAAAATGTCTAAATATAAAAGTTACCTATTTACACAATTTGAACATCCTGATTCCAAATATGGAATCCATTTTTATAAATTCAAAACATAGAAGTGGCAGAAATTAATTTAAATTTAATTCCCGCTGTCAAAACAAAAAGCGTGTTTTTAAGGGATAATAACTATCAAAAGATTGACACTTGTTTATGTTCGGTTTAATTGTAAAATTATGTCAAATGACCCACATTATATTAAATTGTAAAAATATATTCTAAATATACTTTAAAACCACTCAAATTTATAATTTATCACTATTAATTATTTTGATTAAAAAAGTTGTTTTTAATTAAAATTTAGTAATTTTCACTATTCATCAAAATATGAAAGTTATCCGAAAAGTACCAAAATATCACCTTAGGATAAATTCAATACTCCTAATACAGAAATGAAGTCCATTTTCAGAGATAAAATTTCCAAAATTTTAAAAAGTATGTATTACTATTCATAACGGCTAGTTTGATTGGTTGTGGTGTGTTAGAACTCGAAGTTGCGTACAACACATGCTACTGTATTATTCAAAGGAAAGCGTACCGTGGAAGCTTGGGATGTTTCATTTTAAATTTTTTGATGTCCCCATTTAGTCAAAAAGTTTAAAATAATGTATTAAAAAAGGTTTCACTATTAAAAGTTGATAAAAGTGCAATACTGAAAATGAATCTGTTCTTGAATTATGTGTAAGAAACTCATACTATGGATTCTAAAATTATAAGGATTATATAAAGTTTAAAATTTAGTAAATACTATTAATAACCTCTTTTTAATGGCTTTTTTTGGTAATTCATGGTGTGATTGAACTCGGTTTTGCGTGTAGTGCAAGTTATTGAATTATTTTGAATAAATAACATACTATGAAATTTTGGGGTGTTACATTCTCCCCTCCTTAAATAAATTGCATCCTCGCAATTTGAAACTGTTCTTCGAAAATAAAAGCTTGAAAATAGGAATTATATTTTTGGGAAAACCCACATCGGAAATTGGGTTACTAAAATTTAGTCTTAATATGAGGAAAAGAGAAATGAAAGGGTCACCACCAAATTATGATCTCGATCAGGAGAACATTGGTGGCAATTAGAGGCATATAATTGGAGGAAAAACGTAAATATTTTTAGGTAGTGATTGAGGTCATCAATCACAAATAAGTATAAAATTGAGGTTCTTAAACTCATCAATCTATGATGATTTGAAATACCATCGGTTCAACAAAACATAGGGTATTGGGATAACACATTTTTGACGTTTCAAAATATCATAGTTTAAATCCCACATCAAAAAATGAATTAATGAGGCCTCTATTTAAAATAAAGAGTGCAAAGTATGAAGATTACCGAAAATAACACATAATAGGGTTCCATGTATGAAAATATGGATATGGAAGAGAAATCTAACCATCAATTATCTGATGGAGAGTGGTAGAGAACATGGCTATGAAAAGGCCAACAATCCCAAAGCCATAATTTAGTGATGATTTAAGGTACCATCTAGGACAACATTTTTGTTCTAAGTTTTTTTATTAATGTTGAGGAATTTATTTATGAGATTGGATAAGATCATAATGAGATATACTTACTTTATAATTAGAGTTTTATCCATTAATAAATATCTACCACAAACTCATCTTTCACTCTAAAAGATAATAGAACGTAAAAAAATTTCTATATATACTTTTCGTACAGGGTTTCAAAATAAATGAATTTATAATTCAACTACCAGATCCTTTAAAAATACTATATTATTTAATCCAGGACATCTCGTGCACCAGTGGTAGGTGATACACCCTTGTCGCCCTTCGGTTGAGGGTTCAAGTCTCGCAGCCTTGCCGGACGCGACGGGTTGCCGCCCGACCTCCGGGTTGTCCTTTTATGGCAATCCAAAATAATCCAAACTAGAACTATCCAAAATACTTCTGTCCAAACTCATAGTCCAACATTTATAAGGAAGGTTAACATAATTTAGATCCTTTTTACCCCGTAATAGCATATGAATACCTTCACCATGTATTCTTTGAATACATTGAAACATCCTGAATTACCATATTCCTTATTGATTACATTCATGCTCCCTTATTCCATATAGAATGCTGGATATACCTCATCAATCCAAAAATGTTTTAATCCCCAACAATGATGGAATATACAAATCATTAATCAGTTCCAAGGTAGTCAAGAATATCCAATATAATTTATCCAAAACAATCATGTATTATTCCAAAATCACTACCTCGGTATCAGAACTATATTATGGTTTATCAATATCTCAACCATATATTTTCCAAAAATTTATCCTGCTATTGAGTCACTTTTCTTTGTTCCACACAATCTCAAGTCCTTAATGAAATAGTACTGAAGTACAATCCTTATATACTCCATAATTATAATAACAAGTACATTGTTGATACAACACTCAATTGACATAATCAACATAAGAACTCTAATCAATCCTCTTCATCTGTGGTAGTATCATAACTCGATTATTATCCAATAGAAACATTTGTGGCACAGACTGATGACTGGGACATAGGTTTGCGTAGTGTCCAAACTCCTTGCAAATGAATCATTGTACATTTGCAACCATTTTCTTACCCTTGAAGTCACGTACTTTGTGCCCTTTTCCTCCACACTTATAACAAACTCCCATTCCTTTCAGGAAAGTTCCAGGGTGCTTCCTTCCACAATTATCACAGATGGGAAAATTCTTCTTTTCCCCTTCCCTTTATCCAACTTTCTCTCTTCCATCCTTTTCTTCTCTTGCTTCCCTTCAAAGCCATAGGACTCAGTAAACTCTTTACTTATTTTATCAACACATGATATTATTTCTTCATATGATGATAATACATGCGAGACTATTTCTCTTGTAAATGTTGGCTTAAGACAATGAAATATATGATCCTTCTTTCTCTTTGTGTCGTGTGCATTGCTAGAGTTCTCATTCCTTCTAGTGGGTGCCATTTCTAAACAATGGCATACATTAGATTAGTTTATGAATAACAATACCTAATCCCAAAGTTGTAAAACACATAACATAAATTAAATATTTTATAGATATAATCCATAATCATAAAAATGTATCCTTTGAGTAAGTATATACTCATAAACCCTTCATAATGATTTGTAAATAAAATGAGAGTTATCCTAAGCATATCCCCCTGGAGTGTCATAACCAAGAGTGCAGCAAGGCCCGTTGATGTGCACCAGTTCTCATTCGAGTCTAGCTCAAAGCGGTGTTTTCTGGTTTTACCCCTAGGTACATATGTGCCAGAGCCGCCTCTACCTACTCGTATCCAGACAGGGATGTATTGCTCGGAAAACTCACAAAATCTCTACAATACCAAAATTCTAGAAATTTCTTTTATAATAATCCTCAAAATTCATCTTAAATCTATGTGCTCTAATCGGAGTTTATCTAAAACTAGCTTCCAAGGTTTGTACTAAACTTTCTTTGATACCAACTGTAACGCCTCGACCCTAGTTACCCAGAGTCGGTGCATTATTACATAACATTGGCATGATCACAAGAAATATCAAATATAGAAAGACCAATTGGTTTATTAGCCTTGGAAACACTAGATATATTCATAAATTATTACATCATAATGTGGAAAAATACTACAACAACATAGTCTCCATATTCCACACTCACATCCCCACATACTATCTAGGCAGGTCATTCATAACTTACTTCTTCACATCCTGGGAAAAATAAAACATAGAAAAGGGGTGAGCTCAAATGCCCAGTAAGGATAACAATATAGCAGAAACTTTCATAAATAAGAATAAACATTTAAGGAAATGTATAACTAAAACAAAAGCCTTTCAAACTTGAATTTTCAACATAGTATGGCATAAATAAAATGAAATAATTCCATTTACATATTCACATGGATATTCTACTAATCGAATAATCACATGCAAAATCAATAACCACTTTCATAATGATGGAATGCATAATGCTTAACTTTAATTTATTTGTCAAGGCCTCGTCCCAAGACCTTGGGGCTAACTGTAACCAGAACCCAACCCGGAGTGCCTCTAATAACTGGACACCAACCCGGAGTGCCTCTAATAACAGGACACCAACCCGGAGTTCCTCTAATAACCGGAGACCAAACCGTAGTTCCTCTAATAACAGGAGACCAAACCGGAGGGCTTACTTTTACCAGTCCCCAACCCGGAATATACTTGTCTAACACATTCATCTGAATGAAAGGTTGAAATATAACATAAACATTCAGATTACAAATAACTTATGAAATGTCAATACTTTAAACAAAAACCATGAGTGACATAATAATAACTTATCCACAGTCAAAAATATCAAAAAACCATCAATAAAATATGGATGTTTTGTATTATAATAAATCAACTTCAAATAAGCTTAAAATCCATCAAAGGATGTTGACATAGATGAAATCAAGACTATTTTAGAAAAATATCTTTTTTTAAAATCATTTTAAAAGTAAAATAATTATAAAATAATACATTCAATTTGAAAATATTCTTATAAGCTTTTAAGGGAAGATTCGACGATTTTATAACGGCGGAAAATAACCGCACCCGTCGTATAATTAAAAAAAACATTCTTACCTTAATTCTGTCAAAAAGGTTAAAAAGAACCTTGTTTGGAAAATGACGGAAATATTCCTTTATAAAACTCTTATAAAAAGTAAAAAAAGGGTATAAATGACTTTAACCCATATTATTGTAAATTGTAAAAATGTTTTGACATACATTTTTAAGAAACATGGATGTGGATGATAAAGAGATCCCAGTAGATTATTACGTATAAACAACCTAGGATAATGAAGAGATTGTGAAATAACCCTTACCAATTTGGTAACTTATGAAACATACAACCCATGAAAGAGGTATGATACAATGAATATGTAAATACACATAAATTATAGTGTATTACACAATGAATATAATTATGGGCAGTACATACACCACACAAAAGGTAATGGTGGCAATATGGGATGAATCTCACGGGAATAAGCAGTGAGATGAAAACCCCTTACCTTGTACTTTTCCTTGGTTGGGGTAGGTTAACCTCCTATATAATGGGGAAATAATTGTTATTAAATTATACAAGAATAATATACATTAATATGATATCATATTTGATCTTTTAATATGGATTTGATAATAATATCTCAGTATTATCTTTGTTTCGGGTGTTAACTTACTTGTTTTCTTTTATATGTTTTGTTAAATAAGCCATGTTTGTAATGGATAGGATGTATATTATTCATATCCAGAATGATATCAAGTCCTTAAAAATCATTTTTAAATCATCAAATGATAATTATACTTGAATGGATACGATGGATAATGAATCTCATCGCGTTCGTGGAGACGATAGTCCGTACGTACGCACGAGCGACAGTATCATTCATTTGAAATAATATATAAATGTTTGTTATATCATATATACAGAATCATTAACATGTTATATTTATTATTTACATGAGTTACATATCATTATTATACCCATAAAAATAATAATATATTGAATAACAATTACACCACGACGTGGAGACGGTAAGCCGTACGCACGCACGTATGGTGACATGTTATTCAAAAGGTGGATAGAATACTGAATATGGTTGTACCATATTTATAATAACATCACAGTATATATATGATACTGGAGTTATTATTTTAGAATGGTAATAACAAAGGAAGAAGAAGTGGAAGAAGAAAGGAACTTGGAAAAGGGTGGTGAAATCATTACCTCTTCTTCGGGTTCTTCCTTTTGATTTGATCAAAAGGGCTCCTTAGGTTGGAATTATGATCAAACTAAGGCCTCTAGGATGTAGTGGGGGAAGTTGGGAGATTATTTGGGTAGAGTGTTTCCGAACCAAAAGGTTTTGAAGGTGTGAATAAATGACAAGGAGGAGTGATATTTTATAAGAGGGGTGAGGGGAACCTTTGGAAAAACTAGAAATATTAGTTTATAATAAATTCATATTCAGTTTATAATGGCTCCAAAGTTGATTATTTAAATTTTAAGGTGGGTATGGGTCGAAAACAACTCAACCAATAGAATTTAGACAGGTTTGGGGACTTATATTAACCTTATCTTTAAGTATTAACTCTAAGTTAATTAGTTTCACTTTTACAGCGTCTCTTTGTATTTTTATATAATATGGTTAATAAAGTTACTATATACATCCAATAGACCCCCAGGTGGTCCATTAATGATGAACCTATCATGATATAAGTCTCCTGGCCGAACCTTAGATTTTTAGGAATTTAATATCAATTAATAATATAATATTTGTTTTAAGAACTCTTTTATGTCAATTTTGACACTATTCAATAGTTGATTTTTGTGAAACTCATAACAGATTGATTACTTCGAAAAAAATCAATTATATCAATCCTAATATATCATATTATCCTAGAAAATTAGTTTAATTCATTAAAAGTTTCATATTATATTTATTTGGGTATTTATAATATCAATTATTTAAATTTTTCACTATTATAGTAATTAATTCATCATCATTGTGTCATAAATAAATTAAATTATTTAATGTCTAAAAATTATAAATAAACTATCATTATGTAGGAAATCCTTTTATATTTCTAATGAATATTTATAATCTAAAATCCAACATATATAACCTTATGTAAAAATTGTTTTTCTAAAAGATATATGATTGTGTCATTTTTGAATTCATTTTAACTTAATTAAAATAAAGTGTCCCAATCTCCTACAAGTGGCACCATGGGGTCCTAAAATAGACCCAATGATGCCTTTGGTTGAACATGTATCAACCAATAAGGCTAGGATACGTTTTAGGGTAAATTAGTATTATTATAATATTATTTTTTATCCCTTATTTACCGGATTTACCCTTAACCATGGTAAATAAAATATTTACTGCAGTAATTATTCAGAATGTCTAAAAATAAAAGTTACCTATTTACACAATTTGAACATCCTGATTCCAAATATGGGATCCATTTTTATAAATTCAAAAAATAGAAGTGGCAGAAATTAATTTAAAATTAATTCTCGCTGTCAAAACAAAAAGCGTGTTTTTAAGAGATAATAACTATCAAAAGATTGACACTTGTTTATGTTCGGTTTAATTGTAAAATTATGTCCAATGACCAACATTATATTAAAAGGTAAAAATATATTCTAAATATAATTTAAAACCATTAAAATTTATAATTTATCACTATTAATTATTTTGATTAAAAAAGTTGTTTTTAATTAAATTTTAGTAATTTTCACTATTCATCAAAATATGAAAGTTATCCGAAAAGTACCAAAATTTAACCTTAGGATAAATTCGATACTCAAAATACAAAAATGAAGTCCATTTTGATATATAAAATTTCTAAAATTTTAAAAGGTAGGTATTACTATTCATAACGGCTAGTTTGATTGGTTGTGGTGTGTTAGAACTCGATGTTGCGTACAACACACGCTACTGTATTATTCAAAGGAAAGCATACCGTGGAAGCTTGGGATGTTTCATTTTAAATTTTTTGATGTCCCCGTTTAGTCAAATATTTTAAAATAATGTATTAAAAAAGGTTTTACTATTAAAAGTTGATAAAAGTGCAATACTGAAAATGAATCTGTTCTTGAATTATGTGTAAGAAACTCATACTATGGATTCTAAAATTATAAGGATTATATAAAGTTTAAAATTTAGTTAATACTATTCATAACCTCTTTTGAATGGATTTTTTTGGTAAGTCATGGTGTGATTGAACTCGGTGTTGCGTGTAGTTCAAGTTATTGAATTATTTTGAAAAAATAACACACTATGAAATTTTGGGGTGTTACATTCTCCCCTCCTTCAATAAATTGGGTCCTCGCAATTTGAAAGTGTTCTTAGAAAATAAAAGGTTGAAAATAGAAAATATATTTTTTGGGAAAACCCACATTGAAAATTGGGTTAATAAAATTTAGTCTTAATATGAGGAAAAGAGGAATGAAAGGGTCACCACCAAATTATGATCTCGATCAGGAGAACATTGGTGGCAATTAGAGACATATAATTGGAGGAAAAACGTAAATATTTATAGGTAGTGATTGAGGTCATCAATCACAAACATGTATAAAATTGAGGTCCTTAAACTCATCAATCTATGATGATTTGAAATACCATCGGTTCAACAAAACATAGGGTATTGGGATAACACATTTTTGACGTTTCAAAATACCTTAGTTGAAATCCCACATCGAAAAATGAATTAATGAGGCCTCTATTTAAAATAAAGAGTGGAAAGTATGAAGATTACCGAAAATAACACATACTAGGGTTCCATGTAGGAAAATATGGATATGGAAGAGAAATCTAACCATCAATTATCTGATGGAGAGTGGTAGAGAACATGGCTATGAAAAGGCCAACAATCCCAAAGCCATAATTTAGTGATGATTTAAGGTACCATCTAGGACAACATTTTTGTTGTAAGTTCCTTTTATTAATGTTGAGGAATTTATTTATGAGATTGGCTACGATCATAAAGAGATATACTTACTTTATAATTAGAGTTTTATCCCTTAATAAATTTCTACCACAAACTCATCTTTCACTGTAAAAGATAATAGAACGTAAAAAAATTTCTATTTATACTATTCGTACAGGGTTCCAAAATAAATGAATTTATAATTCATCTACCAGATCTTTTAAAAAACACTACATTATTTAATCCAGGACATCTCATGGGCCAGTGGTAGGTGATACACCCTTGTTGCCCTTCGGTTGCGGGTTCAAGTCTCGCAGCCTTGCCGGACGCGACAGGTTGCCGCCCGACCTCCGGGTTGTCCTTTTATGGCAATCCAAAATAATCCAAACTATAACTATCCAAAATACTTCTGTCCAAACTCACAGTCCAACATTTATAAGGAAGGTAAACATAATGTAGATCCTTTTTACCCCGTAATATCATATTAATACCTTCATCATGTATTCTTTTAATACACTGAAACATCCTGAATTACCATATTCTTTATTGATTACATTCATGCTCCCTTATTCCATATAGAATGCTGGATATACCTCATCAATCCAAAAATGTTTTAATCCCCAACAATGATGGAATATACAAATCATTAATCAGTTCCAAGGTAGTCAAGATTATCAAATATAATTTATCCAAAACAATCATGTATTATTCCAAAATCACTACCTCGGTATTAGAACTATTTTATGGTTTATCAATATCTCAACCATATATTTTCCAAAAATTTATCCTGCTATTGAGTCACTTTTCTTTGTTCCACACAATCTCAAGTCCTTAATGAAATAGTACTGCAGTACAATCCTTATATACTCCATAATTATTATAACAAGTACATTGTTGATACAACACTCAATTGACATAATCAACATAAGAACTCTAATCATTCCTCTTCATCTGTGGTAGAATCATAACTTGATTATTATCCAATAGCATCATTTGCAGCATAGTCTGATGACTAGGACATAGGTTCGTGTACTGTCCAAACTCCTTGCAAATGAAGCATTGTACATTTGAAACCATTTTCTTACCCTTGCAGTCACGTACTTTGTGCCCTTTTCCTCCACACTTATAACAAACTCCCATTCCTTTTAGGAAAGTTCCAGGGTGCTTCTTTCTACAGTTATCACATATGGGCAAATTATTCTTTTCCCTCTTCCCTTTATCCATCTTTCTCTCTTCCATCCTTTTCTTCTCTTGCTTCCCTTCAAATGCATAGGACTCAGTAAACTCTTTACTTATCTTATCAACACATGATATTATTTCTTCATATGATGATAATACTTGCGAGACTATTTCTCTTGTAAATTCTAGCTTAAGACCATGAAATATATGATCCTTCTTTCTCTTTGTATCTTGTGCATTGATACAGTTCTCATTCATTCTACTGGGGGCCATTTCTAAACAATGGCATACATAAGATTAGTTTATGAATAACAATACCTAATCCCAAACTTGTAAAACACATAACATAAATTAAATAGTTTATGGATATAATCCATAATCATAAAAATGTCTCCTTTGAGTAAGTATATACTCATAAACCCTTCATAATGATTTGTAAAGAAAATGAGAGTTATCCTAAGCATATCCCCCTGGAGTGTCGTAACCAAGAGTGCAACAAGGCCCGTTTTCGTGCACCAGTTCTCGTTCGAGTCTAGCTCAATGCGGTGTTTTCGGGTTTTACCCCTAGGTACATCTGTGCCAGAGCCACCTCTATGTGCTCGTATCTAGATAGGGATGTATTACTCAGAAAACTCACAAAATCTCTACAATACCAAAATTCTAGGAAGTTCTTCTATACTAATCCTCAAAATTCATCTTAAATCTATGTGCTCTAATCCGAGTTTATCTAAATATAGCTTCCAAGGTTTGTACTAAAATTTCTCTGATACCAACTATAACGCCCCGACCCTAGTTACCCAGAGTCGGTGCATTATTACATAACATTGGCATGATCACAAGAAAGATCAAATATTGAAAGACCGATTGGTTTAGTAGCCTTGGAAACACTATATATATTCATAAATAATTACATCATAAAGTGGAAAAATACTACAACAACATAGTCTCCATATTCCACACTCATATCCCCACATACTATCTCTGCATGTCATTCATAACTTACTTCTTCACATCCTGGGAAAAATAAATCATAGAAAAGGGGTGAGCTCAAATTCCCAGTAAGGATAACAATATAGCGGAAAATTTCATAAATAAGAATAAACATTTAAGGAAATGTATAAATAAAACAAAACCTTTCAAACTTGAATTTTCAACATAGTATGGCATAAATAAAATGAAATAAGTCCATTTACTTATTCACATGGATATTCTACTAATCGAATAATCACATGAAAAATCAATAACCACTTTCATAATGATGGAATGCATAATGCTGAACATTAATTTCTTTGTCAAGGCCTCATCCCATGACCTTGGGGCTAACTATAACCGGAACCCAACCCAGAGTGCCTCTAATAACCGGACACTAACCCGGAGTGCCTCTAATAACAGGACACCAACCCAGAGTTCCTCTAATAACCGGAGACCAAACCGGAGTTCCTCTAATAACCGGAGACCAAACCGGAGGGCTTACTTTTACCGGTCCCCAACCCGGAACATACTTGTATAACACATTCATCTGAATGAAAGGTTGAAATATAACATAAACATTCAGATTACAAATAACTTATGAAATGTCAATACTTTAAACAAAAACCATGAGTGACATAAGAATAACTTTTCCACAGTCAAAAATATCACAAAACCTTCAATAAAATATGGATGTTTTGTATTATAATAAATCAACTTCAAATAAGCTTAAAATCCATCAAAGGATGTTGACATAGATGAAATCAAGACTGTTTTAGAAAAATATCTTTTTTTTAAATCATTTTAAAATTAACATAATTATAAAATAATACATTCAATTTGAAAATATTCTTATAAGCTTGTAAGGGAAGATTCGACGATTTTATAACGGCGGAAAATAACCGCACCCGCCGTATAAGTTAAAAAAACATTCTTACCTTAATTCTGTAGAAAATGTTAAAAAGAACATTGTTTGGAAAATGACGGAAAGATTATTTTATAAAACTCTAATAAAAAGTAAGAAAAGGGTATAAATGACTTTAACCCATATTATTGTTAATTGTAAAAATGTTTTTGAAATACATTTTTAAGAAACATGGATGTTGATGATAAAGAGATCCCAGTAGATTATTACGTATAAACAATCTCGGATAATGAAGAGATTGTAAAATAACCCTTACCAATTTGGTAACTTATGAAACATACAACCCATGAAAGAGGTACCATAAAATGAATATGTAAATACACATAAATTACAGTGTATTACACAAAGAATATAATTATGGGCAGTACATACACCACACAAAAGGTAATGGTGGAAATATGGCATGAATCTCACGGGAATAAGGAGTGATATGAAAACCCCTTACCTTGTACTTTTCCTTGGTTGGGGTAGGTTAACCTCCTGTATAATGGTGAAATAATTTTTATAAAATTATACAAGAATCATATACATTACTATGATATCATATATGATCTTTTAATATTGATTTGATAATAATATCTTAGTATTATTGTTGTTTCGGGTGTTAACTTACTTGTTTTCTTTTATATGTTTTGTTACGTAAGACATGTTTGTAATGGATAGGATGTATATTATTCACATCCATAATGATATCAAGTCCTTAAACATCATTTTTAAATCATCAAATGATAATTATACTTGAATTGATACGATGGATAATGAATCACATCGCGTTCGTGGAGACGGTAGTCCGTATGTACGCACGAGCGACGATATCATTCTTTTGAAATAATTTATAAATGGTTGTTATATCATATATATAGAATCATTAACATGTTATATTTATTATTTACATGAGTTATATATCATTATTATACCCATCAAAATAATAATATATTGAATAACAATTACACCACGACGTGGAGATGGTAAGCCGTACGTACGCACGTATGGTGACATGTTATTCAAAAGGTGGATAGAATACTGAATATGGATGTACCATATTTACAATAACATCAAATTATACATATGATACTGGTGTTATTATTTTAGAATGGTAATAACAAAGGAAGAAGAAGTGGAAGAAGAAAGGAACCTGGAAAAGGGTGGTGAAATCATTACCTCTTCTTCGGGTTCTTCCTTTTGATTTGATCAAAAGGGCTCATTAGGATGGAATTATGATCAAACTAAGGCCTCTAGGTTGTAGTGGGGGAAGTTGGGAGAGTATTTGGGCAGAGTTTTTCCGAACCAAAATGTTTTGATGGTGTGAACAAATGAGAAGGAGGAGTGACCTTTTATAAGAGGGGTGAGGGGTACCTTTGGAAATACTAGAAATATTAGTTTATAATAAATTTACATTCGGTTTATAATGGCTCCAAAGTTTATTATTTAAATTTTAAGGTTTTGATGGGTAGAAAACAACTCAACCAATAGAATTTAGACAGGTTTGGGTACTTATATTAACCTTATCTTTAAGTATTAACTCTAAGTTAATTAGTTTCACTTTTACAACGTCTCTTTGTATTTTTATATAATATGGTTAATAAAGTTACTATATAAATCCAAGAGACCCCCAGGTGGTCCATTAATGATGAACCTATCATGATATAAGTCTCTTGGCCGAACCTTAGATTTTTAGGAATTTAATATCAATTAATAATATAATATTTGTTTTAAGAACTCTTTTATGTCAATTTTGTCACTATTCAATAGATGATTTTTTTGAAACTCATAACAGATTGATTACTTCGAAAAAAGTCATTTAAATCAATACTAATATATCATATTATCCTATAAAATTAGTTTAATCTATTAAAAGTTTCATATTATTTTTATTTGGGTATTTATAATATCAATTATTTTAATTTTTCACTATTATAGTAATTAATTCATCATCATTGTGTCATAAATAAATTAAATAATTTAATGTCTAAAAATTATAAATAAACTATAATTATGTATTAAATCTTTTTGTCTTTCTAATGAATATTTATAATCTAAACGACAACATATATAACCCTATGTAAAAAATTTTTTTCTAAAAGATATATGCTTCTGTCATTTTTGAATTCATTTTATCTTAATTAAAATAAAGTGTCCCAATCACCTACAAGTGGCACCATGGGGTTCCAAAATCGACCCAAAGATTCCTATGGTCGAACATGTATCAACCAATAAGGCTAGGACACGTTTTAGGGTAATTTAGTATTATTATAATGTTATTTTTTAACCCTTATTTACAGGATTTACCCTTAACCATGGTAAATAAAATATTTACCGCAATAATTATTCAAAATGTCTAAAAATAAAAGTTACCTATTTACAAAATTTGAAAATACTTATTCCAAATATGGAATCCATTTTTATAAATTCAAAACAGAGAAGTGGCAGAAATTAATTTAAAATTAATTCTCACTGTCAAAACAAAAAGCGTGTTTTTAAGAGATAATAACTATCAAAAGATTGACACTTGTTTATGTTCGGTTTAATTGTAAAATTATGTCCAATGACCAAAATTATTTAAATTGGTAAAAATATATTCTAAATATACTTTAAAACCACTCAAATTTATAATTTATCACTATTAATTATTTTGATTAAAAAAGTTGTTTTTAATTAAAATTTAGTAATTTTCACTATTCATCAAAATATGAAAGTTATCCGAAAAGTACCAAAATTTCACCTTAGGCTAAATTCGATACTCCGAATACAAAATTGATGTCCATTTTTAGAGATAAAATTTCTAAAATTTTAAAAGATAGGTATTACTATTCATAACAGCTAGTTTGATTGGTTGTGGTGTGTTAGAACTCGAAGTTGCGTACAACACACGCTACTGTATTATTCAAAGGAAAGCGTACCGGGGAAGCTTGGGATGTTTCATTTTAAATTTTTTGATGTATCCATTTAGTCAAAAAGTTTAAAATAATGTATTAAAAAAGGTTTCACTATTAAATGTTGATAAAAGTGCAATACTGAAAATGAATCTGTTCTTGCATTGTGTGTAAGTAACTCAAACTATGGATTCTAAAATTATAAGGATTATATAAAGTTTAAATTTTAGTTAATACTATTAATAACCTCTTTTGAATGGATTTTTTTTGGTAAGTCATGGTGTGATTGAACTCGGTGTTGCGTGTAGTGCAAGTTATTGAATTATTTTGAAGAAATAACACACTATGAAATTTTGGGGTGTTACACCTATGAAGTGACACCCACAAACCTTAAGAGGTAAATACTTTCCCGGACGTACACTAGTCGTTCCAGTCCCTAAAGGAGTGTCTAATATCATGATATCAGTAGAAAAGATACATATCCCATGGCTCTTCACAATATAAATAGATAAAAATCTATGGGAATCCACTATTTCGAAAAGAGAAGAACATAAAACTGAGGAAACTAGGATCGTACCTCAAATAAGAAAGGTTCTGAGATCCTGCTCTTGTTTGGACTACTCCACTAAAAATGTATGACCTACACCATGGCCTTGTGACCCTTCCAAACAACTCTGAGCTGATCCACCCTATTTTTGATGAAATCCTGGAGACGAAAAACCATGGTCGCGACCTCCAACTCGGCCAGAATGGATGGAAGAACTCCAGTTCCTAGACTGATGAGAAACTGTTGGGTTTTCAGTTGAACGCAGAGTTATAAAAGAACCCCTTTCACCACTATCTTGTAAGAAGATCTGACAGAAACACTGAATATGGCCCATCGTTCCATAATATCGGCACTTCACTGGGTCTCTTGGGCAATGTGGCCTTGTATGACTTCTCTTCCCGCATTGGAAGCACACCACATGGATACCATATGAAGTGTATCGCCATCCTAGATCACCACACGAAGACCCCTTGTGGAACTTCCTACTGTCATTAAGAGGGGTACTAATTCTAGATGTCGAACCAAACTGGAATGAAACACCAGAATCCCTCAAATTCTGCTCTGTGATCTGCACCTGGATTACGATAGAAGTTATGGAAGTCAACTAGATAATGTTAACCTATTATTTGATTTCGTGCCTCAGACCATTCTTTAACATCCTTCCTAGGAATAACTCATAACATCCTATAATTGTAATGAAGCACTATAGCATAGTGAAGCGAGAAGTATACTCGATAACAAAATGGCTACCCTACACTAGACTTAGTAACTCTAGGGATCGATCAGTAGTCAGGGTCTCCGGATAGAAGTAGTTATAAAAACCATTACAGAACACATCCCAAACCATAACCTGATGGTGTCCAACATGTGATATCACATCCCAACATCTCTGGATGGAGTCCCGAATCATGTATGTAGCGAGCTTGAACCTCCTCTCTAGAGGAATATCTTGAGGCTCGATGATGGAAAAAATGGCTTCAAACTATGACTCTACAGCCTGAGTTCCTCCTTCCCATGTGAATGGTGGAGGTTGATATGGCTAGAAAGCCCACATAAACTCAATCATAGAAGGTCTGTGATGTAGAACTCCTAGGAAGGTATTCAAGAACCTCATGAATCCCACTCAAAAAATTGAATCAGAACCTGTGTCCAAAATGATGGTATGTTCCAAGACTAGCATTTCTGGATGATCTATTGGTATTACCTGATCAGCAATGTCCGTTGTCTGATCATCACCTATTAATTGGTGGACAACCATAGGACGTATCGGTGTAATGACTCTACAAGGTCAAGCACACACCTTAAATCAAGATTAATAGCGACCAAATCATCGATGTGTATGAATGTAACATGATAGAGACAGCAGTCATGCTTTCGAAAACATGGATACATGGCATGTATAATGCCTACACGAAGTTTTCCCTTAATCCTTCTCATAGACATGTACTTTGACCATCCTAGGTCGTGTAGAACCCCACACACAAAGTGTGTTTTCCTAAAACATGGCAGATACATGAATCCTCTTACCCCACCTGACTTCTTCTACGTGGTTAAGCCACCTGGTTCACCTAGAACAATACTAAATGACTTTTTAGTGCCAGTCACAGTGTGTACTAGACGAACTTCACCAACCCGTGTTGTTAGCTACATGGCTGGTTACACGACTGACCCCACATGGCGCGTTTCTTCCAAACACATCATGTACAAGAATGATTTAACCAACACGTGTTGTTTCATTCATGGCCGAATACACACTCACACTACACATCATGTTTGAGATAGACACAACATTTACAAGGAATATTTTTCCAACCCGTATAGTTAGTGACATTACCGTTTACACGGTTCTACAACATGGCGTGTACATATGGTACACGACATGTCCTACCAAATATTCCAAACACCATGTCTGCTCCCACATAGTCTGAGACATAGTTAGCGGCTACACGACTTGTAAATACAGTACAAGACATATAATTATGAAAAACGGTTTCTTCTCAAACAGAAGAACACGTGGAATGTATTCATCATTACATAGAGTGTATTCTAGGGTTTTCTAGATTTTAATCCTCACAAACTACTCTAAATCCCAAAAGAACGCTTGAACAAACCTTTAAGTTACAATTTTTGATCTGTGAGGTCCCATTCTCCCTGTGAATCAATGTATGGCATCTTATACAAGTCATAAACAAGGATAACAGTGAAATGATCCACCATATTACGGTCTGCGAGGTGCCATAACACATCGACAAAAAATATTTGGCGTTCATTAAAAAAAACATTAAAAATTTAATGACCTATCAAAAGCAGGCATTCTATCAAGGTATCTATTATAACATCATGGATATCTTGCACAAAATCTATCACAACAACATGCAATTACTAATGAAACATTAATGGTATGGAAAGAATGCATGATATGTGATTTCTTGAAAGTGACTATATGATAAATGAGATGAAATATGCTCATCCTATCTGGTTTCAATATATATAGAACCTCAATAACATCACCAATAATAGAAAAAATCATGTGAATCACCAAATGGTGAAAATCAAATCAACAGTAAAATTACAAAACCAAAAAATTTCAATAAATGAGGTAGATTTTATTTTCCCTGTACACGAGTTAGCTAATCCCAGGAACAACATATTACCATGTACAAATTCTATCATATCCCTTGCTATAGGCTTCAAAAATTAAGTCATGGTGAAAATAACTCCTTTGATACCACTTTGTAAAAACCCTAGTTCCAATAACTTCCCACGGGCACCCCGTACCTGGTTGGTCACATGGCCTCAAATGCATTTCCCCAAACAACAGAAGCTTCAACTAGTAACGAGGGCCTTGGATGTGATATTAGAGAAAATATTATTTCATTGGCAGAGTAACACAGTATAAGTGAATTAGATAAAAATATCAGAAGTAGTAATAACAACATACAACAGTAAATAGCATAACATTCAAAATAATAAATATTTGGAGCACATATATAATGATTCATGATATATATGTCTAGGAAAGCACCTAAAACACGTCACAATACTGAAATACAGAACTAAAAAATATACAAATTAAAATAGTAAACAACTCTAAAGCATTGCAAGCCTCAACTTGGTCTCATGCTCTCTAGCTCCAAAGTAGTCAAGTACCTAAAGTAGAAGGGTTTTTCCCTTATCTATACCTATAGTAATATAATCTATTTGGGCCCAAAATAATGACCCAAATAGGGTGTGAGACCAAATCCCAATAGGGAACCACCAAGATATGTATGGCTAATAGTTAGTGAAATATATATAGTAGGCAATAAGCAAAAGAAGCTGTAATCAATGATGTACTCAACTGTAAATGTTTCTACTGTTTAAGAGCATTCAATCACCACATAAAAAGTAAGTAGATAAACAGAAACTGGTAACCCTATTAGATATTCTCAAAGCCTAAACCCCTCTAGTCCTTCCTAGAAAACACAATAAAACCTCTAGGAAGTACACATTGTCTAACCCCTCAAATCCAACTTTAGAATAGACTCTCTAAAGAAGCATTCACCTTCAATTACCCATATAGTCTCGTATCGGTAACTAAAAGGGGATTTGGGAACCACATACATCTCATTTCCCTTGTTCCCCACGTCAAGGAACTACAAACACTCTGAGGAATCAAATATATCAATTCTCCCATTGGTATCACATCATAACAGTAAAAATAGACCCTTTGAAGAAGCTCTCACGTACATTCTCCCAATGGTCTACTACACCAGGTTCTTTACGGCCCTGTGTAAGTCAAACAAGCACATCAATGCATAGTGTCCAAATTAAACCTCAAGAACTAATATGATAATAGTTTAAAACTTTACAACATGTTAGATAAAACACTTCATTCTAACAATACTAGGTATGTAAAAACAAGTAGCAACCTAATGATAAAAACTAGACCAAATGGTCAAAACAAGAAAACATGGAAAAAATCTCCTTAATAATGGAATAATAAACCCTATTAACAACATAATACCTCTATAAAAACAGCCAAGGCATAGAAGAAAATCATTATGGCTAAAAACATAATCACGACATACCCCGTTCAAGGGAATTGGCCACTTTTCCCTATATAACTCAATGAATAACCACATAAAGGAAGAAACCGCCTACCTCAGTGTTGTAGGATCGTTATAAGTTAACCTCAAGCCATGAATCTCCCAAGAACATCGTGCCTAAATGGACCGAAGGTCATCATTTTTATTTATTTTTTTGATAATCCCCCTTTAAAGGGATACGGGGGAACCCTTACAAGGCCCGTAGGCTCAGATATTACATGGAATGTAGGCTTATGAGACTTTACATGACCCGAAGGTCTTTGGTAAATCAACCACAATGTAACTACAAGGAAATTATCATCCCCAGCATCTACATTGATATAGTATCTCTCCACCTTTTTCATGGATGTCTGGCTAATCATCTCATGAAACCACAAGCTGGTTCTGATGGCATGGACATACCCTCTCATTATTCCAAATCCATTAGCTCTACTCTCATATGTGCAGCTACTCAGAATCCTTCTCTTGGGATTCCTCGTCTTTTTAGAGTCCGCCTGGGGTAACTACATGTGGCCCGAAGTCCTTAAGGTGGCCTGAAGGCCGTAAAGGTGACATGAAAGCCCTACTAACCAGAAGGCATGGGTGGTCGGAAGACCTTATGGACTACAAGACCAAACCGGTGGCCCAAGATGAATAGATCCAGCTGCTATAGTAATGAATAGTACCTTCTACAGTAATGGCTATAGTGCTTGCTATAGTACCCAAAAAAGTGTACAGTTCGGTTATAGTACCTATACAGTGTATAGGTCTGTTATAGTACCTGCATAGTGCATAGTCACTAGTTCTGCTACAGTGCCTTCTACAGTTTATAGTACAATACTGCTACAATACCAGGAAAAATTCCTCTACTTGGTTTAGGACTTGGGTCTCATGGATGCACTTAAGGTTACATCAAAAATAGGGCTGAGGCTCCTGTGAAAAACACAGTAGATCTACAAAAACGTCTAAAACATTCAACTAAATATAAATCACGCACCTTTACGAGGACTAGTGAAATGTACTAATGATGTATGTTTCTCTCATCACTAAAAAATAGTGACAAGAGGTTCCCTTTATCAGTGTTTTTTAGGAATTGATAAAAGGTTACCATTGGAAGCCCTTTTTGTGCTGATAAAATGTATCGTTAATAATCAATAATTAGTGATGGGAAAGTATACCCTTTATTAGTGTCCTTTTAGCATCGTTAAAGGAATTGAACAGGTTTCAGGTCTCACATCAAAAGAGTGCTTGGGTGACCACTTTTATATATATCATATCGCCATACCACTAACATTGAGGCTTGATATGGGGATGGGATCAGTCATAAATTGCACACACATATTCAAACCCTCTACTAGCCAATGTAGGCCTTGGGCCACTCCATGCTTTCTAGGGTATTAGTCAAAATTCAGAATCCCCTTTGGGTCCGTCTTGACCCACCCCCACTAACTAGCGAAATTTGTGCCCCATGCCCATATGTTTTTATACAAACTAATAAAAATGTACCTGTATTAATAATGTTAAAAATTTATGTAATTCAAAAAATTAAAATTTAAATTCAAGAAATTTTATAAAAGTAAAAAAAATTATTAATTATTAATAAAATAAATATATATAAATATATTAATATAAATTAAAAATATAAATATATTTTATATGTAAAAATTTTATTTATAAAATATTTTAGATGAAATATCAAAATAATTGAAAATGAATATTGAGTAAATTAAGAGAATAATAAAAAAAATTAATTAACAATTAATTAATTAAATTGAACCAATATAATATATAAATATATATTTTTAAATACTAACAAAATGTATATTTTAAATTTAAATATATAATCTTAATAAAATTTAAAAATTATTCAATAAATTTAAAAATTAATAAATCGTAATAAATATAAACAAAATTAATAATTGAATAAATTACCAAAATAATAAAAAATTTAGGAATTAACAAAATTAGTTAGAAATGAAATAATTTAATATATATATATACAGACCATATTTGTGACTAGTAAAAAATAATATATAATAAATTAGAATATAGAAAAATAATTTAATAATTAAAAACATAATAATGACCTGTATATTTTAATCGTATTTCTACATTTTTGAGCATTGACAAATTTAATATGGAATTAAATTCATATATATTTACACAGACACAAAAATATACATATATATTAATATATTTATTACTTCCTAAAATATGATTTATATAATAGAAATTATTATTTTTATATAAACTAGTTATATATTAAATGAAGGGTGATTTATAATTAAAAAAGTTATATTTATCTAAATTATTGACTAATTGTATAGTGTAATGGACCTAAATTGGATGTTATTTGATTTTTCAATTTAACATATCTCAAATGTATCATTCATTTATTTTACACATACATTTATGTAATTATCACATTTTTATATACAACGAAAACAAACAATTACTAACATAATTAATGAAATATTATATAGAAAAATGTACACCTATAATTTAGGTTATTTATTCTAATTTGAATATAAATTGTGGGATATTGTTTAGTATAGTGATAAAATAGCAAAACCCCATTTTTAATAAATAAATTCATTTTATTAATTTTTGTTAGTTTGTAATTATTTATAATTTCTTTATATTGTTTTTATTTTTATGGAATTAAAATATTTTATAATAAGTATTAATTTTTACTTATTCACTAGGTTTTAATTTTTTTAATTTCATTCAAATTTTTTTCGATATATTTATTCAAATTTTCGAAAAGAATTTATATTTAATGAATTATTCTTATATATTTTTTCAATTTTTTTATTTTTACTCATTTTTTATTCTTTAGTTTCAATAATTTTTTGAATGAATGAATTTAAAATTTTATACTCATTAATAATGATAAAAATATATTTTTTATTAAATAATTATAAATAAATAAATTATTATATCTGCATTTTCTATATTAAAAATTTATTTATTTATAAATATAAATAGATAAATATCATTTTTTCGAAAAAAATTTATATATAAATTATTAAATAATTATTTATTTAAATAATTAAAATTATATAATAAATATATGTAAATAATCAATATATTTACTATTTGTTTATATATGTTTGTTAAATGAATATATATATATATAATTATATAACTGTATATAATTATATATAAATAGTATAATTTTACTTTTTAAAATATTTATATAAATATAAGAAAATAATTATATATTTATACATTTTAAAAATATAATGAAAATATTTTAATATTGAATATATTTTACATATGAACTTTTATATTAATATTTTTTTAATAGAAAATATATATAATTATACACATATATATATACTGAAATAAATATATTTACAAATATAAAATTAAAATAAACATATTTAGAAACCTAATATAACTAGAGTATTTATATTTATATTTATGCAGGTTTATTAAATAAATATAATAATTATACAAATATATATAATAGAATAAAATATATTTATAATTATAAATTAGTTTTTAAAAGTACATTTATAGATATATTTTCTAGAAATATATTTGAAAATATGTCATTACAATATTTATAAAATTAAATATTTCTTATATAAATAAATAAATATTGTTTTTTTTAAATTATATAATTATAACTAAATAATTGTATATTAAAATGAAGAAAAAATTATAATAAATATATTTAATCATTTAAAATAATTAATATTTTAAATTTTATTAACATGGGTATATTTAATTATATTAACATTTACAATTTACAAATACATTTATATTCATATACAAATATATAAAACTATATTTACAAAAATATATATTTATACTTATAATCATGAATACATTATCATTGCTAATGTTTACCACTGATAAATGATATATGTTTCAGTTTAATTTTTTATTCACTAATTAAACCTTACATAATCGTATCTAATGAACCCTAACTGAGCCTACATTAGTTGCGCCTCTAAAGCTATCACAGAGGTCAATTGATGTCGTTTCTCTACCTTAACTTTCTCTTGAAAGAATCATGCCTATAATATATGGTATTTTATTTTTTTCACCTCCATTATTATTTTTGGCATGTTCGTGTTCTATGGTTGGTGTTAGTTCATTGCTTTCATGGCTTGGTGATCTGTTGGGATCCAAAATTCAATTGTATAATTCTACCCATTCTAGTCTTATTTATTTAAAAACAAAGATGACCAAAACCATACCCATCGAGTTCACAGATACCCATCAATTGGTTCGATTCCTTATATAGTATTTTTAGATACAAAAATCATATATTACACTTCTTTTATAGTCAATGTGCAGTGATTATTGAAATCATCACATCGAGTTTGGAGATTCAATAATAAAATATTAATTTCTATAAATTGTTGGATTATTATTATAGTTATTTCATTAAGTAAATGGATTGAATTAACCTAATAAATATATAATAGGTATGATCATATAAAAAAGGGAAGTACATATTATCAATATTTATATAATTTCTTTGTGTATTTTTGTGATAAATGTTTTGGGTTTTATGAGGCTAAAATTTCCATATTACGATGTAATATGATTTTCCTAATTTGATTAATTTTCCAAATTACCTTAAGTAAAATGATAAATTTATAAAAAATGATATGAAATGGAAGTAAAAAAATTTCTTATTAAAAGGGTGTTTATGTTCACCCAAAAATAATTTCACTCAATAAATTATTTAAAGATTATTATTTAATGATTTATGTGATAAAATATTCTATTATTCCTATTTGTTCTTATCTATAGTAGCTAAAATCATCACATTCTTCCTCATATTATTTTTTATATTTCTCTAGTTCTCTGAACAAATGAATCATATTCAACACACACATAAACAAAAAAATTCACTTTGTTTCATCTTGAAAAAGTATTGAAATTCTATCACTGGAATATTGTTTTCCTTTTTACGGTGTTATATCATCTTATGATGATATAAAATATTTTTGGAGGAAATTTTCCATTTAAAAAAGAATATTACATGTGAACATGTTATCTTTTTTAGGATCTGAATATTCTTAAGATCATCAATGTCAACAATATCACATGGGACTCTCCCCGTGATCTCTTTTATTTTTCTTTTACCATTCCTTATGTTAATATTTAATCCTGATTTCATAAGGTAGGCGAAAGATTATTTATAATAAAAAAATTCTCCAAAAATCAAAAAAATAATTAACTCTTTATGTATGTATAGAATAGAAAACATTGAGAGCTTGTAGCATGGAGCTTCCACATTGGGGAATGATATCTTCCCAGAAAAAAATTCTAGTTTAATATATTATATTTACATAGAACCATTAAATAGAACCCCATTTACTCTTCATTTAAGAATAATATCATTAGTTTTTGATATTTAAAAAATATAATACCATGTGGTTAATCATATATATTTAACCATCATTTTTATCACTAATATTTAATATCAAATATCCTTATTTGAAATAAAAAATATATATATTATTGATCTTCTAATATTATATCTCATTTCAACTTCATAAAATTATTAATATATCAAGGATCTAAAAAATAGGATTTTGTGTTACGCACGATAGAATGTCTCCATAATTATCATAATTAATGACCTTCATCAGTTTTAAAATTATATTCTCTCCTTATATTTGAATGAATTATCCATTTTTTTATGATTAAATTTAAAAAGGAAGGATACATATGATATAAAGATTAATTATTATGTAATAAATAATTGAATCATACATAGTAATCTCATACACAAAAGATGGATGATCGTTACATAGGTTGATCTGTACAGAGATGATGATTTAATTACCTCTTAAATCATTATGTAGAACAAAAATCAACGATATAAGAGTACATCTCATGTTTAAAAAGATAAATAATTATTTGTATATATAGTGAAGTAATTATTATACAGATTAATTCATTATTATACATATAATCTTTTCTGCCAACAATTATTTGGATTCATTTTTTACATATAATAAGACAATTCCTTTTTTCTAACCTCTAGACCAGAAATTCCATAATTAATTTGATAAATCCAAAAACACATTAAATCATTGATGACCCATATAAAGATAATTTATTCAAATTAATATATCTTCTACTAATTTTGTGAATGATAAAAATGATTCTATTCCAATATTGGCTCATTTTAGTGTCCTTTGAGAGCATATAAAATATTCAATGTGGTGTATTTTAATATACTTCACTACCTCCACTCATTCCATCATTAATGAACCTTAATCCATTATATATTTATCTCTAATTTTAATAGATAATGTGCCATTTAACAGAATAAATGTTTCATTTAAACTAAGTATTATTTCACCCAATCACTAATTTTCTAATCATTCTTAATTATAGCTTATATGATGCATAATGAACAGTTCAAAAACAACGTCATCTTCCTTTTTAATTTTAAAAATATAAATAGTTCTCCAATATCAAACATTTTATTTAGTTAGAAATATATATAATATTTCATCTAATGCGAATGGATTCTCACAATTCTGCAAACTCTTCCACATTCACATTCCAACACAATACAATTTCTCCATTACATGTCCAATTATTTCACATTTCAATGTCATTATTCCTTAAAACACATTTAAAATCCTTTACATTTAAATATAATTCATAAAATATATAACATCAATGTCATTATACATCTTATAACTATTGAATAATTTTTTCCAATCTGATTTATTAGTTATTTTTAGATTAATATACTGCTTTAAGTTATTTAGATATGTTAAAAATTAATTTTAACATTTTTAAAAAGATATTATATAAATATACTTCAAATAATCATTTTAATTTCCTTGATTTATGATGTAATGTGTATTAATTAATGGTGAATGGGAATAAATAAAGTCGGAAAAAATTATTCATGGTGTGTAAACCTATCAATGGTATGATTCCATAATTAATGGTTCAAAATATCCATAATTGATAGATAATTTTCAATGGAAAAATATAAATATGATTTCAACATCTTGTTTCTTTTCTGGGATCCTTGAATTAATAAAATGTGAGATTTTTACATTAACATGGGATAGTAACCAGATCATTCCAACTCTAGTAAGTCTCTACTCAGAACATCATTGAAATACTAACTAATCCATGACATACATAGTGGAGAAAGGAATAACCATCATATCCTCCCACATGTTGAACTTTAACCTTGAATGGTTATAGAAATCATTTTATAATTAAATTAATTTTAAAAGGAAGGCTATGGGAATCAGGTGTTTATTCCTCATACCATTTCCTTTTTCTTTTCATGGAGTCATTTAAGGATTTTGATGAATATCGAAAACCCAAAGGATATATCATCATGATTATGTTTATGATCATACACCTAAACCATCTTAATGTATCACTAATAAAAGAGACTGATTGATGGATCAAGCGATTACTACAAATTTTTACATAGTTAGAAAAAAAACTCTAAAATTTTGTCAGTTTATTTTAAAACACAGAGTTCTGAAACATTTTAATTTTAGGGGAAAAAATTCATCCCAATAATATTTCTCTCTAAATATTTATTACTGAATTTTGTTTCTTGATACTCATCCTCCAACTCTTCTATACATTCCTCTATATTACTTGAAATAATATAAGTAGTATTCATCATATACAAGGTAATAGTTTTAATTTTTGATGAAATTAGAGGATAATTCCTTCTACCAGTGGAGTAATTATTCTCCAAAATTCAATTTCCCATTTCTGTTTTAGAATACTAAAATTAATTGAATAAATGAAATGATTTATTCCCTGTACTGAAATTATCTAAGACATTAAATATTGATTATGATTAGCTTATGTAAATTTTGTTATTTTTTTGATAATAAATATCATATAAACCTAATAGTATGGATATGAATCAAAAATTGATTCCCTCTAATCGTATGGAAAAATATTAAGAATATGGAGTTAAATATTTCATAAATCTTTTAATAGAGCATGCATATGACTCTGCCCACATAAGTTTTATAGGATTATGTTGTTGTTATTAAATAAATATTATTCTAGTAAAGGGAAAACAATTTAATGATCTATATAGTTTCCTGAATGATAGAATATTAGGAGAAAATGAACATCCTTGTCAGACATGTGATGGTAAATAAATTTTATGTTAAATGGGAATGAACCCTAAAAAAATCATGCTTTTACAAATGATTCCATATTTACTGTCAAGGAATATGCATCACCCATATGATTCCCAATGTGTGGAATTGATCGATATATGAAATATAAATCTTGTTAATTGAATGTTTTTTCATATATTCATATCATTAAATGTTTTAAAAGACTAAATATATTTTAGTTAGCTAGGATAATATTGACATAAAAAGTATATACATGAATTAAGTGTGGTATAATTTTTTATCAGGATAACCCTCTCTGGTGGAAGGAATTGATTATGAATATTCAATATTTGAAAGGTATTTGAGAAACATATGACTTGAATATTATTGATATGGAATAAATCCATTATGTATAATAAATAAAAATAATATTACATGGATAGACATGTTAGTAAATTATAACATTATTTCATGGTTATGCTTGATGCAAAAATGCATTATTTTGAATCTGGTTATATTTTGAAAAAAATAGCCCAAAAAAATAAATTGATGTATATATGGATCCATTCATTTAATATAAAAAAATGTATCTGTCAGACAAGTATCACAATTTATTTATCTCATAGATGTAAATCATTTACATTAAGGGACATGTTTTACAATATGATAAATGTAATTCTTTATTATTGAAATTTCTCAAGATATATCCATAGAGGACTATTTAGGTGTTCCATTTTGGAGGATTTAAAACACTCAGTTTAATTAAAACATTCCTCAAAGCCTTTATATTTTGAATGCTTGAAAATTCTACATCAATTATATAAATATTGATATTAATTTCTAGTATTGGATGATATTATAGAATTATGAACAATATAGTTTGTACTAATGGGTGATTAACTATTTGATTAATTAAAATATATTAATAATGTTTTTAGTAAGGCATTTTTTATAAACTGTTTGAAACGAGGTTGACAAAAATATTTGTTTAAATTTAATCTCCCAATTGGAAATCACTGTACATTATAGGTTTTCATGATGTTGTGCATGTAGAAATAACATATATTTAATAGAATTATTAGAACATAAGAAAATTTCAAGAATAAAAAAGATACCATCAAGGCTAGGATAGACATTATTGTGGTGGGGATTATGGATGAGTTAGCACAAGAGAATGGTAATGGTTTGCTTTTCTTCCTCTGGTTTCTCAAAATTCTATCCCAATAGGAAAAACATCAATTTTTTATTTTCCATAATAGTGTAAAAGTGTTGTATGGGTATTCGGAAAATATTAAGACTATTCTGTAAATAAATAATTTTAAGTAAAATAAACTATAATAACACTACATTCTTGTTTTTGGTGAAAAATAGTATGTATGTATATTTATGTTTAAGTTTAATTAAAATTGTATGAAATTCATTAACTACATGATTTGATTTTCCAATCCATTTTATGTAATTTTATAAACATTTTAATGTCCTAGAAATTCTGTATAATTTTTTTAATTATATGGTATTATTTCATGGGAGAGAAATCTGACGGCACCTGATTCCGGGGCCCGGAGTGCCGGGAATGATCCGTCTATGTTTTGTTAAACTTTAATTAGCATGAGTAAGAAGTTTTCCTGAAAAGGTTGAATAACTCTAAAAAGGTTACTCGTATCAGAAATATTAGGTCACTGATGCACTCATGATGCATGTTTACCCTAGGCGCGACATATGTTTAGTTAGTGCGGGCCTCCTATGAGAAAACCTGAAAATGGAATAACTACAAATAAAATAATTCACTACTAGAAAAATGGCCTATACCCACGGATTTGGAAAAAACCACGGGTATAGTTTTCTTTTAAGACCTATACCCACGGTTTTGGAGAAAACCGTGGGTATAGGGTATTTGTCGAAGACCTATACCGATGGTTCTTGAAAACTGTAGGTATTACAATTTTTTTAAGACCTATACAAACGGTTCTCTACAACCATGTGTATAGCTTTCCCACGTTATAGAGGGGAATGAAAAATAGTAGGGACATGAAAAAAATTTGGGGGGAAGAAATTTTTTCATGGTTTAGATTAATATATTTATATACATATAAATATAAAATTTCAAAATTCATTTAGCACAGTTGGTAAACCATTTTCTGTGGTTTCTATAGGTCGCCTGTTAAAATCCCCCTTTCCACGATTTTTGAATTTAAATATCACCATAAATCATATTAATATATATAATCAGATGTGTGTATCTATAGAAAATATAAACTGCTGCTCGGTTGGTCCATTGGTGGGGCGCAGCCGCGATGCTTCGCACAGGTTGTGGGTTCAAAACCCACCATGAACTTTTATTTGAATTAAATAACTAATATTAATATATATATATATATATATCTTGATGTATGTATATATAATAGATGAAAATCCCAGCACAGTTGGTGCGATGGTGGGGCATGGCCGCGAGGTTGAGCACGAGTCCCGGGTTCAAAACCCAACAGATGATTTTCTGAATTTTAATACCACATATTAATATATATAAGAAGATACATGTATATATAATAGATTGAAGTCTTAGTTTGAGTGGTCTGTAGTTTGGGTGGTTTCTCCAGGTGCAGCGGGAGGTCAGGGTTCAAAACCCCTAGGTGCTTTTTTTTTGAAGATTAAATCCCCACAGTTTGAGAACCGTGGGGTCAATAGTGTGCCATCGTGGCCACACACTTTCCACGCTATGGCAACATATATCCCCACAGTTTCTCCAAACCATGGGTATAGCCCGACCCTCTATCCCGACGTCGTTCCAGACCACGGATCCCAAAACCGTGGGTATAGCCTATACCCACCGTTTTGGGGGCTATACCCACAGTTTTGAACCCGGTGTATAGACCAGTTTTCCATAAGTGATTAAATGAAATTATTTTAATTTTAAAATGATCAAAACTCATGAATGGTCAAACATAATAAAATTCCGATACAACCTCTAAACCTGTGACGATATGCTCTCATTAGTCAGATATTAACACCGGCCGGTGCGGGCCACCATTGAATGTTAGTTTTTGGCCGTAAATAAAATTATAATGTTCCAATTATTTTATTCTAAAATTCATAACTATTAAACGATAACTCGTATTAGAAATTCGAGATTACCGTTGGGTTCTTTTGGGCGTGTTTCAGTTTGGAAAACCCTAAACTCAACCAGCGCGGGTTGAGGGTGACAGTTATTAATTTTATGAAATTTTTGTTCCTATACATTTAGAAAACATGTATTCAGTGTTTTTTAATTTTTGAACCGGTGCTCAGAATTGAAATCTGAGGAGACCGTTGGACTCGTAGTTACGATATTTGCTTAAGGAGACCTTCAACTCAACAATAGTTAGTCAAGGGTGGAAGATAGATTTCTAGATTTTTGTAAGAGAGTTAAAAGAATAAAAGTACGATAAAACAACAACTTTTATTATATTTTTCATTTTGAAGACACCTTTTTGAATTGTGGAGTTGGGGACCACACAAGGGTGGTTGGACAATTTAGGTTGTGCATCAAATTCTCGGTTACACAGATAATGTAACTACAAATCTCTATAATTAATAGAATTCATTAAATCTAAATTAATGTTTCAACTTGATAATAAAGAGTTATTTTATTAACTCTTATTGAGTGAATTTGAGGTTGTATCTCTATTGGATAATGGGAGAAGGGAACTTTGAAGGAAGATCCTCAAACAAAGAACCACCCCCAATGAAGAATGAGAACAACAGTCGAGCCCGGATCGAAAGCGTCTTGCCGGAGCAATGAACATAGATGTCACCATCATCACCTTCCTTCTTAAAACACATCCAAAAGACGATAAATGTAGGGGTTTTAATTTTAAATATTATTAAATCTTTTTGTTGAATATTCATATTCTTGATTCATAACAACGATCGAAAAAAAATTGTCATCGTTCCGCACTTATACCTTGACCCTTTTTGTCATTCTTCGCTCGTTCATTGTGTGTTATTCAATGCCAAATAATTAAAGGTTCTGAAAACACAATGTCTAATTGAGTGTGATATATGGAAATGAATACATTGAACTGATAATCGTAAATATGTGAAAGTCATAATTTTTGGCCTTAGAACCAAGTTGCAATGCCAGGTGGAAAAAGGTGGTGTCCAACACATGGCCAGCCGCATGGAGGTAGGGCGGTGCACGTCCGTGCTACTAGAAGAGCAAGAGGTCGTGGCCTATCGGACCTGGTAGAGAAGGATGCCGGCAGGCATCCAGCTGGACATGGGGTAGAGTGGTGGCGGAGGTCCACGCCGACAGAGCAGGAGGTAGCGACCGATAGGCCGCGGCGGAGGCCGGAGGGTACCTGACACCTGGCTGATCGCGATGGTTATTGGAGTCGCCATGCCGCAGGGAGGTGGATAGAGCAACGAACCAGCTGGACATGGAGAACATTGCAGGACCCACTCCGGTGGGTCCCACTTCAAAAAACTGAAGGGTGCATTAGTCGTTCGGGTGTCTTGGGAGGCACCCCCTACTAGGAATTGAATAGGGAAGACACTACCAAGACAGACCACCCTGTCGAGCAGGCCGCACCATAGTGGGCCACACCAAATAGGCCACATCGCAGCAGGCCACGCCCAGTGGGCCACACAGCATTAGGTCGTGACCGGCGGGCCATACCATGACTGGATGCGCCCAACGGGCCACACCTAGCCTGTCGTGCCACACCTTCGCGGGCCGGGATGGACCACGGCCCAGAGGGCCAGGCCCACCGAGGCCTAGGACAATCGGACCGAACTCGGAGCGGGTCAAGTTTACCCGAAACGGGTCGCTTCGGTACAGGTGGGTTCTAGCTGGGTCAGACCAAACTCGTGCACATTTAGACCCAAAAATGTCTTTGTGGCTATATCACGAGATCTGTGCGTCTATTTGACGAACCATCTATGGTTCCATAATCCATGGATCGAGATAGTCCTAATGGTATACTCCACATTATTTCTGGTGTAAAGTTGCAGTATGGCCGGGTAAGATCGAACCTGAATCCAACCGGGCCCCTTGAACAGAAATGCTAATAACTTACAGCCCAGGTGTCGGATTCACGTATCGTCTATTGCATTGAGTCACTTATGACGTGAAATTACTTTGGGATAATACCACATGGAGCATAGTGATGGTTGAAGAATGATTTATGGCTTGGGTAGAGTTTCTACTGGAATCAAGTATAATATGAGAGGGAATCCAGTGGCTGGCATTGAGGTGGAGGTTGGAGACAGATAATATAGAGGTTAGTTAATTATTGACTCTGGGAGAGTCTAATCCTATATGGGTCATTTTTGGGGTAGTACATATCAATCCTATGTGTGTTAGTGCTCATTGATGTTTTGTTGGAAAGTGTACACTGATCCTGTGTGGGTCAGTGCTCAACGATCATGTGTGGGTCATCACATACCGATCCCAAGTGGGTCTGATTTTGTGTGGGGTAGCACTTAGTAATCTTTTGTGGATTAGATCATGTGTGGGTCATTGAGGGCATTAGTACCTAATGATCCATTATGGGTCGGACTCCGTATAATGACCAGTAGTGCCTCTTGATAGAATAAGATGATCTTGCTTCACGATGATTCATTTTTACTTCTATACTTCACTGAGAAGCCTGGATTGAGCTAAGAATCTATTTGTACTAAGACTTTTACCTATGTGGTACTATATTTGTGGTGATATCTATGTGGTAATTTTACCTTCTGGGTACTATCATCAGGGTGATACATGTGTGGTACTTTTACATTCATGGTACTATCTTTATGGTGATAATTGTGTGGTACTTTCACATTCGTTGTGTAACCTTCATAGTGTGACTTGTTTGCCACTATTACCTTCGTGGTGTTACCTTTGTGGTATTCTTCCCTCATGTATGATATGTGAATATCTTGGTAACTTAGGTGTATGTACGAGAATATACCTATGAAGAGTTGATTGATTGCTTGGTGGTTTACCATTGAGGAACATTAGGAGACCTATTGGGTCTCAGGGGACTTACTCAGTATTGTTATACTCTCCCCTAAATAGGCTTTTCCCGCACCTTATAGGGTCTTGTGCAGAAAACATACAACATTGATCGAGGTTGAGGGATCTAGGACTGGAAGGTACTCGAAGGTGGACCATTTGGTGTGACATGACGCAATGACTACTGATCGTGAGTTTAACCTACCCTTTTGGTAAGATCCTTGGTGGACGATCCAGGAGATACTTTTCACTTTTCAGTTGTATATTTACATTTTAGATGTACTCGTACATTCAGTTGGGATTGTATTCCATCCCCTTTTGTTTCAGCACTATTTTTACTACAACTTTTTACTTACTGGTTTCTTCCTATTACGTTCTATTCTCTGTGTATGTATAGGTTTAAAGGCAATGACTTCGTATTTTAGGGATATGCCTTTAAGATGTTAGTCAGTATCCCCTGGCCTATAGAAGGTGGGATTGTGGTAGTCATGGCATGGTCCCTGAGGTACGGGTCATGACAGAATCAATGAGGTTTCAACTAGGGATAAGGATTCTTCAGTGATATTATGTGAATAGGGGATATTATTATCCTCGTCATCATTTGATACAAATGACCCCCTGATGGCTCACATAGTTAAATAGGATCAGCAATACGATCTTATCCATTATTGGTGGATGTATTTGAACAGTATATGTCTTATTTAAATGGTTATGTTAAGATTCAATTATTTTTATAAGGTAGTATTATAAAACTATATATTAATAATAAAGATCCTAAATTGAATATGGATTACCTATTATATACGGATTAAATTATTTTTTATGATACTGATCCATATATTGAATCCAAAATATCAAATATTTTATTTTTCAATCCAACATTTGATTAAATATGGATATCATATAAAAATAATACAAAATTTATAGAGTTTTTTGATATAATATTTCTAAAGGGATATCTAAAAAACCAAATCCTAATGTCAAGACATATTGATGGGTAGTTAGGGGATAAAAAATATTTTTTATTTTTCATTTCTTCTGTAATTAGTGATCACACATTCTTTAGTGAAGTGCATGATGACTACTGAACACTGCAAAAAAAAAAGTAGAGTTATCCTTGGGGAATAGTTGATGCACATATTTAAGTTCCATGGATTGAAATCCAATAAATGAGAATATATCATATATTGGATTTATCAAGTAAATATATGAGTTGTATTATATGATTTTTGATGTGATTATTCTCCATTGTAAATGGGATAAAAAATGGTGTAAATAAAAGTTGATGAGATGGGCTTCGTGAAGGTTAATTTTAGTATAGAAGCATAAATGGATTTTATTTTCATTATGGAATCACGAGAGTTTTTTTTCATGTGTCAAATTTTGAAAATTTGATTTGGTAGATTCTATTTCTATAAGCTAAAAAATATAGGTTCTGATGAAAACTCAATTGAGGTTGACCAATTTCTTTGGATATTATAACTAGTTAATGGTTGTCTAAATGTAGACCATTAATTGTATGTTATATATGATCGTAATGACGGGATTTTTTTCCTCGATAGGGGATCCAAATAACGGAAATAATTTAAAATTAAAATGAATGTTCAATGAGGATATTAATTTGTTAATATACTATAATTTTACTCATAATATTATGTGTTCTCCACTGTATGAACATAATATAAATAATGTTTTTGACTAGTCAACTGTAAAATGATTTCAAAACATTATGATGTTACCAATTTCATAGAACAACATGTTTTTTAAGATGAAAATATATAATTATGTGGGTATTAACCATATCTTAGTAAAATAACAAGTAAAATACATCATTACAGTGTTGACTAAAATTATCAATCAGTGAAGTGAGAGTATAAATAAACGTTGTATGGAATCAATGTGTTCATCCTATTGAACCCAATAATTCAATGAATAGTAGTTATGTTTGGGTCATAATGACTATGAATGTTCTTATTGATATAGATTTGTGGTTCCTTGTTTATTCTGTAATGATAAGAACACTTTTGGAACATATAAATGTAATCATTCGATAACAATTACCTATTTTTCCACCATATTATACAGTGAATTAATATTTTTTTATAATTTTTTACTTTAATATTTTATGTTTTTTAGATAATTTACATAATATATTTGCCTCTATGACTACTAGAAAAGTCCCTTGATACTTCTAGATTCATTATACTAAGTTGCATATGGGTGTTGTTGAGTGGAAAGAAAATCCCCGACCACTAGTTACATAATCACACATTATAAAATATATAATTTTTTCATCATTCATTATGACAAAAAATAATTTCTTTAAAATTTTAGTAATTCAAATATTTTCTAAATTAAAAATTTTATCAAATTTGATTCAAAATTTTTAACTTTTTAAACAAAAAAGAAATGATGAAAATAAATAATGTGGATCAAAACCAATTTACTATTATCGTAACGAAAGGTTTGGATGTGAAAAAATACTGAATAAATTGGTAACAATATGAAATAAAAAATTACATATTTAATTAATTTGGTCCAACAAATGTTAATGTGTATATATGCAATTTATTAATCAAAATCGAAAGCAACTATTATGCCCCATCATGTTCTATTGAAGCAGAATCACATAAATAACGACGTTAAACTAATCGATGAAAATAAAAAATTAATATGGGAAAGACATGTATGTATGAAATTACTGTATTTATTAATTATTAATAAAAGTATTTCATAAAAAATATTATGTTCATGGGTTTTTTATAAGGTTTAGACCTATGAATCTACAATGGCTAAGTAGGATAAAAACAATATTCAATAGATTTGATGTAGCCATACAAATATGGTATCATTATAGGTTTAATTTTTATGGTGTATCCTCATGTGTTTTTAGAGAATTAAAATACATAGGAATAATCATAAAATATAATGAAAGGATGTAATGGCCCAGACCTCTCTGGTCCATTATTTTGTGAAATGTTGGTGTTGGAGGTGTTCCGGGAGGTCAAGGGGACTTATCCCCAACACTTTGCCAATTTTCTAGTTCTGTGAACAGTGTTTCCAGTTTTATGAACAGTAACAGATCAGTTTCACAGATCGGTGTGACAGATCAGTTTCACAGATCAGTTTCATGTACAGTAACGGTGGGTGAACAGTGTTTCCAGACTCCTACAGTTTTGCCCCTTTTGACGTTTCCTTTGACGTAAAATACATTTAAAGCCTTATTTTAAGGGCTCTTAAGGCCGATTCAAATTCCATAAATCCTATATTAATTATTCCTAAGTCTTGGAATGTTTTACGTGGTCAAACCGCGTGGGTTAATGCGATCCGTTTTTAATGGAGAATTAACCGGATCTTAAACCATCACCTCGTTAAATCTTAAAAAGGGACGAGATATCATTCTTCCAGGTTCTTTCCCTTTGTTCTCGATTAAGAGGCACTAGAACCTTTCAATACTTCCCGTAGGAGTTGCACAAACAACCCTTACTCCTAGGATCAGTCCCGCTCTGTTGGATGCAACCAAGCCGTGTCGATCATTCTTCCACATAAGTTGTCGCGAGGGGAGGATCGTGACCTGCTGTGTGGATAAAGGACGTCAAGAACTCTTCGAGGTAGGGGATTCATGGATTCTCTAATTATATATGTGCAATCGTAGAGTTAGCATGATTTATTCCTTTGGATCACAATGAAATTGACCTAATTAAATACTTGAACCGGATTAAAATAATTGGTTGATCGCATGCTGTTGCTTTATACCGTGATAACGATTTGCCTCATGTTTTCCTAGATATAGTGATATCTATGTTTGCTTTGATTTGTTGATCGTTCATGATAGAAATTGATAATGAACGTAAAGCTGGAATTAACTGTTGATTAATTGGCGAAGGATAAATAGGCATATAAATTAATCTGGTTGTTGTCGTTGTTGTAGTTGTTATAATTTGAGGATAATCAAATTAGGGAAGTAAGCATGGTTATTTAATTGTGATAGCTTACTGATTAGGTATCCATGATTGGAACCTACGAATAACAAATTTGTTAATTCAATATGGTATAGAGAACAGATTATGTGGGAATTTCAAAGAGGGTTCTGAGTTACCCTCTTGTTTGTTAAAGGGCCGAGAGCCCATTTTGTGATGTTTGTTTCCTGCTGCTTGTGCTGTGATGTGAGCCTGGATGGTTGTTGTGATATGTGGAGGCATGGAGGCCTTATAGTTGTGGCAGCGGATGATGCCTAGTGTGGCGAGATGCATCGGTTTATGCATATGGGTGTCAGGGAGGACACCGGGGGTGATGGAATGGGACGGATATGGTTGCTGGTTGCTTGTGGTTTTCTTGAATGTTAATCTGCTTTGCTTTTCCCCACTGCTCAAGGCAGCTGGTCTTGCTTACCCTCATTCTGAAGGAGGCGAAGACACGCGGGGTATGCCACGTGCTTTCCGTGTTTAGCCTCTCGATGGAGGATGGGTCTATGCTCTTTCTATAGGCGGCAAAGACTCGACGGGTAGTATATCTACTCACCGTGTTGAGCCTCCTTTGTGTTTAGAAGCATAGGATGTTCTTCTAGAATGCCTGGGAATGTGGAAAAGTATTTCTGTATTGAATGTTTGATTAAATGGTGAAAATCCACGGGGATGGAGATGCTAGAATTTAAAGGTGATGTGAATCATAAAAAGGAGCAGTTGTATTGGAAGTGACGCCATTTCAGTTAAATGGGGAATTGTTCAATCTTAATTAATGCTTAAAGAATTAACTAATGTACAGTGGAACTGATAAATGAGAATGGTGTAATCTAATAAAGCTCTTCAATTGGTTGTGTGCTTATAGGATACCTAGTCTTAGAAGTAGCAGCCTGGAGTCTGAAAGACGTTAGCTGCAGTTGTATCTAAGAATAGGTAATGCCCATAGTGTGGATGTGAGTTACTTATATATTCTGTACTTTTTGTGTTTCTATACGCTACTCCACCCTGTCGGTAAGGGCATCTGACACCCCGGGGATTCTGAGCCCTGGGGGGGTGTTTTCCCCAACATTCTGATGGGAGGTTGAATGGCTGACTACCCCCTTTGGCCCCGCTCTCTTCTCTTGGTAGATCTTAGTGCTGGTAGGCACAGTGGTTAGTTTTACCCATATATGTGTGTAGAGGGCTGTAATGGCTTCAGGTATAATACCCGACGTATGATACACGTTATTCGAGCTGTGGTGGCTTCCGGAAACTACCTGGTTACTTTTGGTTGTAGGGATTGTGTGGAGCTTAGCCCAGGTGTCTGCGGGCAAGCCTATGTGGTGCACGTGGTGCCGATTTTGGAGCTTGACCCATGTTGATACGGGAAAGCCTTTGGAGAGAGATGCACAGGACGTATGTCGTTGGGGCAAAGCGGCAAACCAGTGGGGAAGTGGTAGCGGGGTACCCTTGATATTCTTTACTACATGCTATATTCTTGTATGCGTTACTTGGTGAGAGTAGCCTTGGTGAGGTTGGGAACATAGTATACCTGTTTAGGTGACGAGTTAGTTTCACTTGTTGTTCACTGGGCTTTAGCATGCTTTCTTTACTTTTGCACGAGAGGCTTGGGGAGGATCCTACTGATTATACTGTTATACTCACCCTATGTACATATAAACTGTTTTTCAGGTCACTTGGAGCAGGTTGGAGATCAAGCTGGTTACTACTAGCTTGCGGTTGGAGGAGGAGCTGTTCGGGCTTGTGGTCGCTGTCGTTTTACTTTCTTTTGGGTACTTTTAGTTTCCCCTTTCAGTTGTAGTACTTTTGCATGACATTTCATATATGTACTTGGGTTTCTTTTACATTTCAGTTATGAGTTGGAGTTGGTTGGATTCTATTCTATCTCTCTCTTCTGCATGTGTTCTCTTAGAGGGTAATGCCTCCCATTTGTGTGTGTATTATACCCTCGGTGCTAGTCGCCAACCCGGGGCCTACTGGAGGCGGGACTCGGGGGTCATTATCTCCCTTTTCACATTGCCGGCCCAGGAGGGGTACACTTTGTGGGGAGGGGGTCGTGACAGAGTGGTATCAGAGGTCTGGTCGAGGGATAGGATGGAGTTTGGAGTTAGGCACAGGTGAGGATGCATGGGATGGTAGGGCAACGGTGTCATTCATGTTTAGCAAGTGGGGTAAACACTGGAGACCGGCAGAGACATAGGCGTTCAGGGCCCCCTATGATCTGTTGCACGGACCTTTAAGTTTACGATGGCTACTAAACAAAGTGATACTGGTTGCAGGGTAGAGACCTAGGAAAGGATCATGCATCATTATTCCTTGCGCCTGTGTTTGAATGGGTAGACCTTGGGATAGGTAACCTAAAATTAATAAAACAAAATAATTAATTAATTAATGTTGAGTCTTCCATATTCCAGGCTTAGGAGCTCTAACGATTGTTATTTTACAGGTATGGCTCCAGGTCGGCATCCCCGTCAGATTTGCGCAGAAGGTGCCCAGCAGGCTGTTCCAGCAGATCGCCGCCGGGTAGAGGTTGACGAAGATGACACTTGGAGGAAGACACTCCGAGAGTTTCAGCGCCAGAGTCTACAGAAGTACGAGGGCTCCGTTTCAGATGCAGTCACAGAGGACTGGTTGGAGGAGGTCGAGATAGGCTTTAGTTCGATTCGTGCTCGGAAGGAACACTGGGTGTCCTTGGTTGTGACGATGTTGCGTGGAGCAGCGAGACAGTGGTGGTTCTTGTTCCTCGGGGATCGTGAGGAGTCAGCGATCTCATGGGAGGAGTTTCGAGACAGGTTTAGAGTCGAGTTTCTTTCTTCGACTGCGAAGGCATCCAGTCGCCAGGAGCTTCTTACCCTTCGACAGGGGAGCTCCAGTGTTCGGGAGTTTGGAATCCGTTTCAGGAACCTTCTACGATATGCTTCAGACCTGTTACCAGATGATGAGGCCAGGGCGAGGCATTTCGAGGAGGCTTTGCGTCCAGAGATCCAGCGTCAGGTCACCCCATTTATGCTGAAGACATATCTTGAGGTGCTGGCGAGGGCAGAGGTTGTTGAGAGGACTTTGGCTAGGACCGGATCGTCACGAGAGGGGAATCGTCATGATTTCTCAAGAAGCAGAGCTGTGGTCCGGGGTTCCCGGTTTTCAGGACAGAAGAGTTTCCGTTCACCTGGGGGTAGGTCCCGGCCCTTCCCATCTCATTTCTCCGGAGGTAGCAACTCTCAGACCTATGCCAAGGGATCAGGCGCTTGTTTTTCTTGTGGTGGACGTGGTCATCAGCAGCGGGAGTGCCCAACTTTTCAGAGCAGTCATCGTGCACCAGGCGCTCCACTCCAGGTTCCTCCGTTGAGGCAATTCCAGCCGAGGCAGCAGCAGCAGGTTGCACCAGCTTTAGATCACCAGAGGGTAGATGGAGCAGGCAGAGGACAGCCCCATGACGCTCCCCGTCCTCAGAGAGCAGAGCGCGGCCGTGGTGGTGGTCGTCATCAGGGTCAGAGAGGCCGTGGAGGTGGTCGTGGTCAGCTTCATGCTCTAGCGTTGCCAGCTCCAGGCGAGCCAGACGTCGTCCGAGGTACCCTTTGCTTGTTTTCTACCTTGGTGTATGCCTTGTTTGATTCAGGAGCGACACACTCCTTTATATCCCCTACCCTTGTCCACGCTTTGGGACTTGAGGTAGAGAGGCTTCCAGTGCCCTTGGCGTTGACTACGCCAGTTGGAGGTCGAGCTAGCTTGTTTGAAGTATGTAGAGACTGTGAGCTAGTGTTGGGGCAGCACCGCTCTTGGGGAGATTTCCTATGTTTACGAATACAACCATATGATGTCATCCTCGGCATGGATTGGTTGTATTCGGTGCAGGCTATTGTGGATTGCTACAGGAAGAAGGTCGTTTTCTTTGATGAAGATGGAGAGGAAGTAGTGTTTGTTGGTGAGAGAGATCCTCGGATGAGTCATAGACGAGTTTCATCCTTATCATCCATGATGGCTGGGATGATGCTGAGTTCTTCAGAGGTTCAACAGCTGGCGTCTCCTGGGGTCGTAGAAGAGTACCCTGATGTCTTTCCAGAAGAGGTTGTATCCTTACCCCCTCGACGGAAGATCGAGTTTGGGATCGAGCTACAGCCCGGAGCGTCTCCCATCTCTATGTCTCCGTATAGGATGGCCCCTTCTGAGTTACGAGAGCTACGTATTCAGCTCGATGGTCTATTGCAGTGTGGTTTTGTTCGGCCAAGTGTGTCACCGTGGGGTGCACCAGTCTTGTTCGTGAAAAAGGCTGATGGCAGTTTGCGGTTGTGCGTCGATTATCGTCGCTTAAACAAAGTGACAATAAAGAACCGTTATCCTCTCCCGCGGATTGATGACCTATTCGATCAACTGAAGGGTGCAAGTTGGTTTTCAAAGATCGACTTGCGGTCAGGATATCATCAGATGCGTGTAAAGGATGAGGATATCCCGAAGACAGCTTTCCGCTGTCGTCATGGGCATTATGAGTTTGTTGTAATGCCATTCGGCGTGACAAATGCTCCAGCTGTTTTCATGGGGTTGATGAATGATGTGTTCCGTGAATTCTTGGACAAGTTTGTTGTGGTTTTCATTGACGACATCCTTGTGTACTCCACATCTGAAGAAGAGCATGCAGAACATCTACGAGCTGTTTTGGGAGTTCTTCGCCAACATCGGTTGTTTGGGAAGTTGTCCAAGTGTGAGTTCTGGGCTCGAGAAGTTCGTTTCTTGGGACATGTTGTGTCCCAACAGGGAGTAGCTGTGGATCCTTCGAAGATAGAAGCAGTGGTGTCTTGGCCATCCCCCAAGACCGTGTCAGAGGTGCGAAGTTTCCTTGGTCTCGCAGGCTATTATAGGAGGTTTGTGGCTAATTTCTCCCGAGTTGCGACTCCTCTGACAGCTTTGACCAGGAAGGATCAAGCGTTCATATGGACTGATCAGTGTCAGACAGCTTTCGAGTATCTAAAGGAGAAGTTGGTAAGTGCTCCAGTCCTTTGTCTTCCAACAGAGGGAGTCCAGTTTGATGTTTTCTGTGATGCTTCACATCTGGGGCTAGGCTGTGTTCTCATGCAGCAGAGGTCAGTTGTTTCTTATGGGTCTCGGCAGTTGCGTCCCCATGAACGCAACTATGCCACCCATGATCTTGAGTTGGCAGCCGTGGTGTTTGCGCTGAAGTTGTGGAGACATTACCTCATTGGAGAGCGCTTTGTGGTTTTCACCGATCATAAGAGTTTGAGGTATGTTTTCTCTCAGCGGGATTTGAACTTGCGGCAGCGTCGGTGGATGGAGTTCTTGCAGGAATACGACTTCGAAATATCGTATACACCTGGGAAGGGAAATGTTGTTGCTGATGCACTGAGCCGAAAGTCACGTAATGATGTTGTACGTGAATCTGGTGATTCCTGGAGAGGGATGGAAGAGCTAGCAGCTTTGCATCTTGATATGGGAGAAGTTGGAGGAAGAGGTTGTCTTTTCCAGATGACGGTGCAGTCATCCCTGATGCAAAAGGTGGAAGAGTCTCAGTTGGGTGATCTAGAGGTGGAAGTTTTGAGAGACAGAGTTGTTTGTGGGGAGGCCCCTGATGGTTGGTCAGAGGATGAACAACACCGAGTGTTGTATCATGAAAGGATTTTTGTTCCCTTGGCGATGTGCGAGACGGTTCTCCGAGAGTTCCATAGCTCGCCCTTAGCTGTACATCCTGGTGTGACGAAGATGTATCGATCCTTGAGGAGTCAGTTTTGGTGGCCTGGGCTGAAGCGTTCAGTTGCAGAATGTGTGTCTCGATGTTTAGTCTGCCAGAAGGTGAAGGCCGAACACCGTGTTCCTGGTGGTCTTCTCCAGCACTTAGAGATTCCTCAGTGGAAGTGGGAGGACATCTCAATGGACTTTGTTACAGGTTTACCTCGAGCTCCGGGAGGACATGATGCTATATGGGTGGTAGTGGATCGTTTAACTAAATCGGCCCACTTCATAGCAATCAAGGAGTCGAGCTCAGTGGAGGTTTTGTCGAGGCAGTATCTGGAGGAAGTGGTGAGGCTTCACGGAGTTCCTAAGACGATCATTTCTGATCGAGACCCTCGTTTTACCTCGAGGGTGTGGAGAGGTCTCCAGCATGCTTTTGGCTCTCAACTATGCCTTAGCACTGCTTTTCATCCTCAAACGGATGGTCAGACAGAGCGAACCATCCAAACTCTTGAAGACATGTTGCGCTCTTGTGTTCTTGATTTTGGAGGTTCATGGGTGAAACACTTACCTTTGGTAGAGTTCGCTTACAATAATAGTTTTCACTCTACCATTGGCATGGCGCCGTTTGAAGCCTTGTATGGCCGGCCATGCCGTTCTCCGTTGTGCTGGACTGGGGTCGGAGAGTCAGCAATTCTCGAACCAGAACTAGTGCAGAATACGACGGAGATGGTTCAAGTGATTCGTGAGAGGATGAAGACAGCACAAGATCGTCAGAAATCTTATGCGGATCAAAGAAGGAGACCCTTAGAGTTTAATGTTGGGGATCATGTGTTTCTGAAGGTGACTCCCCGTCGTGGGCAGCGAAGGTTTGGTCGCGGAAGTAAGCTTTCTCCCCGTTTTGTTGGGCCTTTCGAGGTGTTAGCTCGTGTTGGAGCTGTGGCATATCGAGTAGCACTTCCCCCTCGGATGAGTCGGATACATGATGTTTTTCATGTATCGCAGCTCCGTCATTATCTTCATGATGAATCTCATGTTATCGATTGGGGAGAGATCGATATTGATGATGATGCAACCTTCGAAGAGCGACCTGTGGAGATCCAAGACCACAAGGAGAAGGTGTTGCGTGGGCGTTCTATTCCTTTAGTTCGTGTCTTGTGGCGACACGGTGGCATGGAGGAGAGTACCTGGGAGCGTGAGTCACAGATACATGCTCAGTACCCAGAGTTGTTTAATGTTTAACTCCTTTCATGTAATGATGTTTTCTCTGTGGTTGCACCTTTCATGTTTTATTTATGTACCTTTGATGTGATGTTGTGAATGGATTGTTTGTTCCCGGATGTCATAGTTTTGTTCCAGCTTTCGAACAACTCATGGTGGGTTTCCCCTGAGAGGTATCTTATGGGGTGGTTGTTCGGACCCCTCTTTTCTTCTGGGTTGGTTTTTAATTCTCGAGGACGAGAATGTTTTGAGAGGTATCTAATGTAATGGCCCAGACCTCTCTGGTCCATTATTTTGTGAAATGTTGGTGTTGGAGGTGTTCCGGGAGGTCAAGGGGACTTATCCCCAACACTTTGCCAATTTTCTAGTTCTGTGAACAGTGTTTCCAGTTTTATGAACAGTAACAGATCAGTTTCACAGATCGGTGTGACAGATCAGTTTCACAGATCAGTTTCATGTACAGTAACGGTGGGTGAACAGTGTTTCCAGACTCCTACAGTTTTGCCCCTTTTGACGTTTCCTTTGACGTAAAATACATTTAAAGCCTTATTTTAAGGGCTCTTAAGGCCGATTCAAATTCCATAAATCCTATATTAATTATTCCTAAGTCTTGGAATGTTTTACGTGGTCAAACCGCGTGGGTTAATGCGATCCGTTTTTAATGGAGAATTAACCGGATCTTAAACCATCACCTCGTTAAATCTTAAAAAGGGACGAGATATCATTCTTCCAGGTTCTTTCCCTTTGTTCTCGATTAAGAGGCACTAGAACCTTTCAATACTTCCCGTAGGAGTTGCACAAACAACCCTTACTCCTAGGATCAGTCCCGCTCTGTTGGATGCAACCAAGCCGTGTCGATCATTCTTCCACATAAGTTGTCGCGAGGGGAGGATCGTGACCTGCTGTGTGGATAAAGGACGTCAAGAACTCTTCGAGGTAGGGGATTCATGGATTCTCTAATTATATATGTGCAATCGTAGAGTTAGCATGATTTATTCCTTTGGATCACAATGAAATTGACCTAATTAAATACTTGAACCGGATTAAAATAATTGGTTGATCGCATGCTGTTGCTTTATACCGTGATAACGATTTGCCTCATGTTTTCCTAGATATAGTGATATCTATGTTTGCTTTGATTTGTTGATCGTTCATGATAGAAATTGATAATGAACGTAAAGCTGGAATTAACTGTTGATTAATTGGCGAAGGATAAAGAGGCATATAAATTAATCTGGTTGTTGTCGTTGTTGTAGTTGTTATAATTTGAGGATAATCAAATTAGGGAAGTAAGCATGGTTATTTAATTGTGATAGCTTACTGATTAGGTATCCATGATTGGAACCTACGAATAACAAATCTGTTAATTCAATATGGTATAGAGAATAGATTATGTGGGAATTTCAAAGAGGGTTCTGAGTTACCCTCTTGTTTGTTAAAGGGCCGAGAGCCCATTTTGTGATGTTTGTTTCCTGCTGCTTGTGCTGTGATGTGAGCCTGGATGGTTGTTGTGATATGTGGAGGCATGGAGGCCTTATAGTTGTGGCAGCGGATGATGCCTAGTGTGGCGAGATGCATCGGTTTATGCATATGGGTGTCAGGGAGGACACCGGGGGTGATGGAATGGGACGGATATGGTTGCTGGTTGCTTGTGGTTTTCTTGAATGTTAATCTGCTTTGCTTTTCCCCACTGCTCAAGGCAGCTGGTCTTGCTTACCCTCATTCTGAAGGAGGCGAAGACACGCGGGGTATGCCACGTGCTTTTCGTGTTTAGCCTCTCGATGGAGGATGGGTCTATGCTCTTTCTATAGGCGGCAAAGACTCGACGGGTAGTATATCTACTCACCGTGTTGAGCCTCCTTTGTGTTTAGAAGCATAGGATGTTCTTCTAGAATGCCTGGGAATGTGGAAAAGTATTTCTGTATTGAATGTTTGATTAAATGGTGAAAATCCACGGGGATGGAGATGCTAGAATTTAAAGGTGATGTGAATCTTAAAAAGGAGCAGTTGTATTGGAAGTGACGCCATTTCAGTTAAATGGGGAATTGTTCAATCTTAATTAATGCTTAAAGAATTAACTAATGTACAGTGGAACTGATAAATGAGAATGGTGTAATCTAATAAAGCTCTTCAATTGGTTGTGTGCTTATAGGATACCTAGTCTTAGAAGTAGCATCCTGGAGTCTGAAAGACGTTAGCTGCAGTTGTATCTAAGAATAGGTAATGCCCATAGTGTGGATGTGAGTTACTTATATATTCTGTACTTTTTGTGTTTCTATACGCTACTCCACCCTGTCGGTAAGGGCATCTGACACCCCGGGGATTCTGAGCCCTGGGGGGGTGTTTTCCCCAACATTCTGATGGGAGGTTGAATGGCTGACTACCCCCTTTGGCCCCGCTCTCTTCTCTTGGTAGATCTTAGTGCTGGTAGGCACAGTGGTTAGTTTTACCCATATATGTGTGTAGAGGGCTGTAATGGCTTCAGGTATAATACCCGACGTATGATACACGTTATTCGAGCTGTGGTGGCTTCCGGAAACTACCTGGTTACTTTTGGTTGTAGGGATTGTGTGGAGCTTAGCCCAGGTGTCTGCGGGCAAGCCTATGTGGTGCACGTGGTGCCGATTGTGGAGCTTGACCCATGTTGATACGGGAAAGCCTTTGGAGAGAGATGCACAGGACGTATGTCGTTGGGGCAAAGCGGCAAACCAGTGGGGAAGTGGTAGCGGGGTACCCTTTATATTCTTTACTACATGCTATATTCTTGTATGCGTTACTTGGTGAGAGTAGCCTTGGTGAGGTTGGGAACATAGTATACCTGTTTAGGTGACGAGTTAGTTTCACTTGTTGTTCACTGGGCTTTAGCATGCTTTCTTTACTTTTGCACGAGAGGCTTGGGGAGGATCCTACTGAGTATACTGTTATACTCACCCTATGTACATATAAACTGTTTTTCAGGTCACTTGGAGCAGGTTGGAGATCAAGCTGGTTACTACTAGCTTGCGGTTGGAGGAGGAGCTGTTCGGGCTTGTGGTCGCTGTCGTTTTACTTTCTTTTGGGTACTTTTAGTTTCCCCTTTCAGTTGTAGTACTTTTGCATGAAATTTCATATATGTACTTGGGTTTCTTTTACATTTCAGTTATGAGTTGGAGTTGGTTGGATTCTATTCTATCTCTCTCTTCTGCATGTGTTCTCTTAGAGGGTAATGCCTCCCATTTGTGTGTGTATTATACCCTCGGTGCTAGTCGCCAACCCGGGGCCTACTGGAGGCGGGACTCGGGGGTCATTATCTCCCTTTTCACATTGCCGGCCCAGGAGGGGTACACTTTGTGGGGAGGGGGTCGTGACAAAGGATTTCAAAAAAAAATTAGTTTCTTGTATGAAATTATTGTTCGTCCTAGTTTTGTGTGCCAATATATGTAAACGGGTCAGTAAAAACAAGTTGTAAAACAAAGATAATCCCCTGAGAAACCAAATGACACCACTATCGTTGAGTCTATTCATTCTGTTCCACCACATACCTATCTGTTATAAATCAATTATTTCATTACCCTTTCTATTCAATTTGAATCAAATTACTTCCAATGAATTTATGTTAGAAAAAGTATAGAGTTTGAAGTTTTACGTGATTTTAATCTATCAACTCCCATCAAATGCCTTTTTACTTGGGATATGGTTTATAATATACCTAATACATGATAAACAATAAATACCTACCAAAAGATTACATGAGAGTCAATATTGATGTAGTAAATCCATCGAGGGTTGACTGTTCTCTTACATTTGATGATCCTGATATTAATAAAGACAATTTTTCTATTAAAATATTCATTGAATTTAGATATAATATTATAATTATACATGAAGCATTTCATAATAAAATTAAATTACAGACATGTTATATTATGTGTAAAAATTCTAGAACTGAGCGATGGTATTATAGAAGGATATAAGAGTGTGGAAATTGAATTTCCGATCAAGTTAATATTGTGACTCGACCAAGAAAACAAAAAGGTGTTTTGAGTGTACATTCTCACGGCCATTTCTTAAACAACAAATATTACCATTACAAATCTATATAGACACCATATTGAAAAATTGAGATACTTCCTACATTCCATATCAAAAATAAATATTTCGAATTATAATTACATACATGGTTGGAATCAAAATTATAAATTATATAATTATGTTTGATTATCTGGGAGTCTCAGTTTGGGAATAAAGTTTTAATCTAAATTTTCATAATATATCAATAAAAAAATCTATCTAATATGTTCATTTCATAAAATGACTATTAATATTTCCCATAATATTATTATGACATCTATAAATGGGAAAATCAAGTGATGTATTATTTTGGATGTATTAATCAATATTTAATTTCTATGAAACAAATTTCATTCAAGATGGATGAAATTTATATGAATAAATATTCTTTAAATGAGTAGTTTGAGAAGAAAATAATTGGTGAGAGAATCTTGATTATTCCAATAATATTACGGTAAGACAATGAAATCTAATCATATAATAAAAATTTAGCATTTCCTATTTTTTTACGATGTTGTATTTTTTTACGATAAATATAGACACCAAAAATAGTAATTTTTTGGATTCAATGGGAAAATATCCAAAAAAATGACCACACATGATCATTATTGTGAATTTTTAATGCATATAAAGAAATTTATATATAAATATTAAATTATTTATTTTAGTGTGGGATTTAATAACAATTTTTTTATAATAGGGGGATCAAAAAATATATGCTATTTCATGGTATGATGTTCATGACTGAATATAAGAACCATATAGATTACATCAATCAAAATTTGATTGGGTTATATATATAATGATTTGGAAATAATAAATATTTCAAAAAAATATTTATTTTGGTCAATAAATCATTATTGTGTAATGTATGATAATAAATTCTATTGTGGATGTTATGTTTTCAAATTTATGAAGGATATTATAATGCATGGAAAAACTATAATCCATGAATAAGTAATTTCTGAATGAAATCTCAAATATTGTTAAAAACATTCATTAATAATTTGTATTTATATATTTTATTTTCACTACCATGATTTCAGAGATCCTTCATACTGAATAAAATAATTAATATTTTTAAGATGAGTTGGCATCAGAAATTGTGTAAATAGTTTTAGTAATCAAAATAAATTGATTACAAATTATGTTTCTATTATGGTATATGATATACCCTTATAAATATATTTTTTTTCTGATGTTTTAATATGTGAATGAATATATTTTATTTTAGATATGTTTCCCAAGGAGATGTATAATAGAGGAAATTAATTGGTTTATAAATGAATGATAATAATAAATATTGTCAAAATGTATATGTAAATCATTAAGAGGATAACAACTACTAATTATTTAGTCAATATTGTAATTATTTTTTATAATTTTTTAATTTTCCTTAAGATTTTTATAAGGTCTATTTTATAGAAATTTATCATTAGTTTAAAATAAATGTCATATGCTCAAAATTGAGAAAATGATATCAGATTGTTTGTAATCTTTAGGGAAGTTATCCATATGTCTTTTTTCATGTGTATTAATTGACAATAGATCAATCTAAAAATGACATGGTTTATATGTATTAGTGTATGACTATTTAATAAGAACTGTAATTTTATATTAAACATATATAAAATAGTGATAATTGGTTAAAATGGGGTTTTATTGTTTAAAATATTTGAAAAACGATCCATAATCCATTTTTCATGTTTAGGGGTTGAGTGTATGTGAATTAGACACAATTTTGGTTCAGTATGAATCTACTTATATGTTATCAATACAAGAGTGTGAGTTTAGATTATAAGATACATCAAACCATAAAAATTGAAGAATCAATATTTGATTGTACACATATATCGTGGTGATGTGACTTCATAGTACCTTTTTAGTTGATTTTATCATCATGTTTTGAATTTTGTTGTCAATTTCTATATCATTCTAAGTTGATACTTTTTCTTTTAATTTACATGTATACAATGATGAAATGAGATATCTTCTTCCATTTGGATAGAAGAAGAAATCCTTATGCTACCTAAAATGTGAAGTGCTTCAGGGAGAAATAGTTTTCTTATTCCATCCCAATTATACATGTTCTAAAAATTCAGGCTGGTTGATGATAATTTATGGAAAAACATACATCACATACATAATTACCAGCACCGTATTCTAATGCGTAGTTTTCCAAATATGACTTGAACCATATTAATTTTTGATTATAATTTACAATCTACTTCAATACATGAATCAAATAATAAATAGTATGAAAACAAAATATAATTATTTTTATACATTGATTTTATGATCTGAATGTCATTTTTATGTGTATGAATTATCATTACCATAATTATTTGTGTGGTGTAAATCGTATGACACCATGGGTGTCTTCATATTTAAAATTTATACTAATTTTATGAAAAAATTAAATTTGAAAAACCTAAAACATGGGAAATAATTTGGTTTTTTTGAAAAGTAGGGTTCTGGTCAATGAACAAAACACCAAAATTTATTGATAAAAAAAGATATTGAAAAAGCTTGAAATAAGGAATTTTTTTAACATCCCTAACACAGATATGAAGTTATTGAGGAGGAAGATCATCCCTCCAAATCATAGCATGAGAGACACCCATATTGGAAATCCCCTCAGCAATCCTATTAACTCTACGGTATGTGTGATTAGTGATGATGTTGATCCTAGAAAGAGAGTATAAACAATCAATCCAGAGAGCAGTGAGTGGACAAAAAATCTGAATGGTCCCACTCCAAATGGCCTGGATAATAGTAGTGGATTCACTCTCGATCTAGATGTTATTCTAGTTGCGGTGCCTTATAAAAGAGATAGCATGGATTACACTCAGTATATCTGCTTACATCGCAGAAGTAGTGCCACAAAATCCATATAATCATCCAAGAGTCTGATCCAGGTGATTACTAAAAATAGAACCATAACCCTCTGGGTCGGGGTAGCCTCTCAAGGCACCATTGACTTCAACTTTAATCCATCCTAGGGATAGAGAATCTAGAACACTTTAAAGGTATACTTCGGATGAGGATACATCCGATTCACTTCAATCTGACAAAGGCTTCCAAAATCACGAACTGAGTTGTTGCATTGATCCTTTTGAATCGAGGCCACCTCACGGATGGCCCTGAGAATTTCAATTTTACTTTCATTATGTTGGAATGATTTATTCCAAAAATTAAAATTGTTTTTACCATAGAATATTTCATAAAGAATCTATGCCAGAACTGTAAAGAGAAGATTTTTGATCTGTTGGGAGTTAGAATTGTCAATGCATCATTGAATCTGCAGTGTAATAGAACTATCCAGGAACCGTCTACACTCAAAGTTGTTAGAAATATAATTCCATAGTGCAGTTTCTGTATCACAAGAAAGGAAAATATGATTAATATCCTCTCTATATTTATTACACATTTGACATTTGGAGCAATGAATAATCCCAAAGGTTTGTAAGAAATTATCTGTGGAGATTCTGTAATGATAAATACACCAAGTTAATGTGAATCTCGATGGTTTAATCCATGGTTTATTAATGTTTTCAATCCAGGAGAGATTGTTATATCCATTTATAAACATATGATTGTATTAGTTTTTATATTTAAGAATTCAATTTTGAGAATCTTCACAAAGTAGAAAATAATTAGTGTTAGTGAAGGGGTAGCTCTCAACAATTTTTTTATTTCTTCAAAAAAGTCAGGGTTAGGAATGCTTATCACATTATTTATGGTATCATTATTGAGAAAAGAAGGGTGGTTATTGGACATCAAGGAGAACAAGGGAGCGCCAGTCCAATTGTCAAACCAAAATCTAAAATTAGAGTCCTTACTAGCCATCCATCTAGAATTAGCCATAATATAATTTAACATGTTTTTAATAGTAGGCCAAATTGAGTAAGTAAGAAAGTGGACTAGATTGTTTATGAGTTTAATGAGAAATCTAGGTCTAATAAAATTCGTATAGGGATAGTCATTATGAATTTGGATCCAGGTAAACATATCTCGGAGAGCTTCATTGAACTTAGCAAGATTCTTAATAACAATACTTCATTTATAAATTGGTTTACAACAGGTAGCTTAGGGGATAGTAACCAATTTCCACTCTAAGGGAAAACCAGTCCAAAACAATGTTTTTAATGGTTACATTGATATGCTTTTACATACCTTCGACAATTTATAAATCACCATAGAGTAGATATATTTTGAGACAATAGTGGATCTAACCAGACAAATTATCCCAGCCAATGGGAAATAATTTGGTGTTCTTTTAAACATTAGGGAAAAAAGTAAATTTTTATGCATTTGATTTAACTAGAGAATATCTTGATACACAATGTTCCTAACATGACTCTAAGTGTCTCTTAATAGTTCAAAATTGACCATTATATTCAAAAAGTGTGTCCCTCCATGAAAATTAAGAAAACATTATTTGATTCTCTTGATAATTAGGAAAAAAAAATCAATAACAATTCATATTTTTAGGAATTAGTCTCCAATCAAAATGACATACGATGTGAGTAATATAAATAAAATTATATTTTTCTTGTTTAAAATAACATTTTTGCAAAAAACTGTGCGACATACTCAAAAATAAGAAAACACATTTGGATTGCTTCCATAATTTTGCAAAATGATCCAGTTTTTATTTGTGATGGGTACGAATCACATTATTTATATTCTAAATCGTGGTTTGTAAAGTATGAATATAATGTAACTTATTATTTAAAATTAAAGATATGTCAAGTAAAAACTAATATTTACCTACTCAAAACTAAGAAAACACAATCATATTATTTGGAAAAAATTTAAAATCAATCCATATGCCATGATAGATGCATAAGAATTCATTCTACCGTAATTTGATGTTCGGTGTGACACTTATGAATTCAATTGTGTATTCTTATATAAAATTTGAATTTTTTTCATTAAATAATAGTCTGAAGTATTGCAAAAAAAAAAGAAAAATAATTCATATTTATTGATATTTTAGAAAATATATTCCATAAGAAATTTTGTATAAATAATAATTAGCCACAACTCAATCAGATACAAAATCTTCCCAATGTCGATAAAATTATATCTAATTAGTTTAATATTGGAATTTTTGTTCAAAAAGTGGGTCACCCTTTGAAAAATGAGAAATCACACTTGGATTTCCATTATAATTTATGTAAATTAATCATAATTCATTTTTGATGTGTGGGAATCTGTGTTACATCAAAATAGAACGTAATATTACTAGTATGACTGAAAGTATTTGTTTCCTACTTAAAAAAACGTTTTAGTAAATACAATAATTAACATACACTAAATCGAAAAAATTATAAAAAATTATTTTCATTCATTATGAAAATGAGACACATGTCTTTTTTGATCTGTATAAATTACATGCACCTAAATTTGGAACACAGTGAGGCCAGTATGAATCATATTGTGTCTTTTTATTTAAAAATGATAACAATTTTAGTAAAAGTGTCATGTGACATACTCAAAATTTTAAAAATTAAATCATATTGTTTTAATACTATAGAAACACATTCCATAAGCACTTGTGGACCTCTTGGAATCAACCAAACACCAATTTTATGCATATTTTCCGATGAAAACTCCTAGTGTGTCTTCTTGTTTAACATATACAAAATTGATAGTAAAAAATAGAAGTGGGATACTCAAATGTAAGAAATCATTGATGGATTGTTTCGATACATTAGTAAAATGATCCATTTCTTATTTTTTTAGTAATTAGATAAACATAAATATGACACATAGTGCAGCTAGTATGACCCTAAGTGTTTCTTTTTATTAAAAATTGACATTAAATTTATTATAAAAAATCGACACACAGAAAACTGTAAAATTGAATAATTACCATTTTGGTAATTTATGAAATTTATACAGGCATAATTTTTTTACTTATAAGAATAAGAATCCCCTTTATCTTATAAACAATATTTCTATAATTACTGAAATAGTTAATTTTCAGTTAAAAATTGACAATTTTGTATCAAAACAAGTGTCAATAGATAAAAACTGAGAAAACACACTCATATTGTCTTAATAGTTTAAAAAATGATTCATAAATAAATTGCTATGTGTAGGAATCAATCTCACATCAAACTGACACATAATTTGACCAGTAAGACTCAAATTTTATGCTTCCAGCTTAAGAAACATTTTATTCATAAAACTGACATAATTAAAATTGAAAAATTCATTTATATGGTTTCAATAATTTATTAATATGATCCTTATGCCATTTGTGATATTTATGAATCATCCTCACCTAAATCCGAATAATGGTGTCACTATTATTACACCATGAATGTTTTAATTTAAATATTTCATATATTAGTAAAAAAATGTGAGAATAAAAATTGTGATAACAAATTGTTATTTTTTAGATTATTTATTAAAAAAATCCATATTTTTTTCATGAAGTTTAAAAATTAGTCATGTATCAATAAAATACATGGTGTGCTCAATGTGAATCAACGTTTTGGTTGTCAGATTGAAATTGAAATTTTACTTCAAAAAGTATGTCTGTCATCAAAAATCATGGTAACATTCTCGGATTGCCTTGATAATTTATGAAAATATTCATTTTTGTTTTTAGAATTTTGAATAAGCCTCATGAAAAAATGAAAAATAATATGTCATGTAACATCCCAATTAAATTAAGAATAAGATATTTTTATACTTATTAATATTTTTTAATTAAATATGAATATTACTTTAAAAGGGTTTCTATGTTTGAGAGCGTACCCGATAGGCAACAAAGGGTTTCTTTGAAATCTTACGTTGTACACACAAATATAATGTTATTATTTTAAATGGTAGTTAACTCAAAGATTTTGTATTGGCGGGAATGAACAAAACAAACTACAATATGAATATACATGTTTGTTAAATGTATTTACATTTATCCAATATATTTTAGCGGCTTAAAATGTAAATGAATCTAATTTTAACCATAATTTACATGAAAAGGCCGATTTATCACCTTTAGTGGAGAACCCTCCTTAAATCTAGTTATGTTTACTTTAATACATTCTATATGACCAAATAAAATCCTTCTTTAGAATGGGGACCTCAAATTTTTTGGAATTTTTTCACTAAAGTTCATTTTTCATGAATAGTGAAAATATTGTATTTTAATTCAAAACGGTGTTTTAATATAATCTATTTATATGGTTATATTATCTTTATAATTGGTTTTAATGTGTAATTAGAATATATTTTTACCATTTAATACAATATTTGTCATTGAAATTATGTTCACTTAGAAATTGGACATAAACAAGTGTCAATCTTTTGGTAGTTATTGTTTCTTAAAAACACGATATTTGTTTTAACAATGGGAATTAATTTTAAAATTAATTAATGACACTTTTACATTTTTAATTTGGAAAAATAAACACCATTTTTTAATTTGGAATATCAAATATATCATAAGCATAATTTTTGGTATTTTACTGAAAAACTTCAATTTTTTATGAATAGTGAAACGACTTTGTGGTAGTTAAAAACACTGACTTTTTCATTTAAATGAAAGTTTACCTCTTCTGTGAATTTAATTTCAAAAATCTGACATACATTGTTGTTATCAAGAAGTAAAATGTGGTTCATTAAGATGAAAATAATTTTTGGTGAATAGTAACTTTTGACTTTTATTTACCGCAGTTAAAGGTAAATAAGATAATTCAAGGTTAAAAAATATTATAATAACTCAAAATTACCTCAAAACATGTCCAAACCTTATTGGATGGGTAGTGTCCGACAATGGGCATCCTTGGGTCGATTTGGGGACCCCATGGAGCCACTTATGAAATATAATGACACTTTCGATTAATTAATTTAATGTGACTACAAAATTGACCTTAACAAATATATTTTTATAATTAATTTTTATATGGTGTAATATAAGTCTTATTTTAAACTATGAATATTCATTATAAATATAAAAATATTTCCTACATGATAGTATTTTTATATTATTTTTAGACATCATATAAATTAAATTATTTATGACACAATAATGATGTAGTGTTTACCTCATTAATAAATGATTTAAATAAATTTGATTAAAATGATTAAAATATTATCCAAAACATGTCCAATTCTGATTGGATGATTTTATTTCGAATATGAGTCATTTTATCATCGACTTTAATGATTTTTGGACCTTTTAAAACCGAAAATTTTTTTATAATAAAATAATGTTTTCACACTTTCCTAAAGAGACCCTCCTCCCCCTTATAAAAGGAGTCCATTTCTAACCAATTCCACACACCTCTAAACCCTTTGGGCTCACCTAAACTCTGGCCAATTAAGCTCCCTACGTCCCTCTCCTCCTCTTAGAAGCATTACCTTAGGAGAAGGCACTTCAAGAAGTCCTTTGGTTCAATCCAAATGGAGCTACCCAATTAAAGGTAACAATTTCTCTTAAATTCTTTTCTTTTATTTTATTTCTCTATCCCCTAAACTATTTTTATTCCTTTATTTTTGAACAAAAAAAAGTATCCTCAATATACTAGGATGTTTTTATTATAAGGATTCGAACTACATTTACAAGCACCTCCATCTAATGGATGAAGAACATAATGTTTATGTGGATGCAAAACTAACGCCTCACGAAACGATGATTGTTAAATTACATCTTACCACCTATCATGGTGGCCATTTTGATGGAACTGTATTTAAATATGATATATATTATGTCTATTTTTTCTTTATACTTCCGTATTTTCCATTTACAGTACGCATTTATGGTTTCCATAGTGGGTAAAGATGATATTCTCATTTGAGAAAGGGTGGACAACCACCCCCTCAAAGTGATGTGGCTCGTTAATTCCTTATTGGGATGTATAATGGATTGATTTAAAGATAATATATATGATATTATACTATTATTATAGTATAACTATGTATCATTATTCTAAAATTCCATTAAAATAAGAAATAGAAATGAATGTAGCATTCATGCATACGTACGACTTACCGTCTTCATGAACGGTGCATTTCATTTAATACCTCCTTATGTTATGTACTATTATAAATAAATGTATATGCTGGAAATATATGATATATATGATATATAAATCATGAATATCATTCTGGATAAAATGAACCATTGACCACATGAACAACATGTAATTATAAGAAGTCCATTTTCGACTCAAGTGTCCAATATCAAATAAACAAACATTATTAACTTAAAGGATTACATAATGTTTATAACTCGGTTATAAGTGATGAAAATTTAATAATATACATGGAAAAGGTTCTTAATAAAGTAGAAATTAACTATAGTTTATTATTCATGATATTAAAGAACTAACGGGGGATGTTGGACACGAGGTAAGGGACTTCGTCTCAATCTCCTTTCATTGAGGCATATTTCTTTTTAATACCCAACTTTCTTTTATACGCTGTATAAACACCCTTTAATTTTAAAAGGTAATCTTTTTCTATGAAGTGTTTTAATAAAAAACAAAAAGGATTGTTTTGATTAACGTAAGTGGTGAAAATGACCCTTCCACCGCTGTGAGTAATATTTTATCTTTGGCTTCCTCAACAAGAAGTAATGTTTTTAAAAGAAAATAAATACCATATAATATTTTATGTATTTTGGTATTGAAAATGGTTTTGATAATGTATTTTTTCTGTCAATATATTTAAGTGAAATATTGTTATTGAAATGTGGAAATTTTCTCATTCCTTAATAATTTCTTTATGTGTTATGATTTTATAATGGCACTTGGACATTTGATAGGTGGTTACGTGATAAACCAAATGATGGGTGGTGTCGTGAATACCAGGATGGGTGGTTAGGTTATAACATTCAATGAATTGGTTATGGAAGTCATCCATATGGATATTCCATTTAGTGATATGTGTGGATGTCGACCGTATGGTAATTCCATTTAAGTATATTTATGTCCCAAGTAACATTTATATGTTATGTGTTCTTTATATGGGTTTATGGTAAAATTATGGTATCAAAAGAGTAAGTAATGTTATTTTATTCAGTGAAGAGTATTTACTACTTCATAAAGGTAAAAAGTATTACTTATATTAAATTATTCATTGTTTACTTGTTATTTTGAAATACTTATAGTTTTCTTTCATTGTGTATCCCTTAATGAGATTTTTTTTCTCATCCCATGTTTTTGAAATTTTTTCATAGGACATAAAGTAGAATAGGGTCAAGGATGGGATCAAGGAAAATTCCTGCTGTCTTAAACATGGAACTAGACATGACTCTTTTTTTCAAGAGTTCATGTATTGTAAAAAAATGGAAACTGTGTAAAAGTGTATACTTTGTAATCTTTTGAGATGTAATAGTTATGTCCTAATTCTCTAAAACTCTAAACCTAAAAATATCCTCAATGTTAATTATTCATTTAATTCAATATTATGTAAGGTTTAAAGCCAAGTTCTTATATTTGGTATCAATGGTCAGTTTAGATAACATTAGGAGTTATGGAATTGTTAAATTAATGTCCCTAAATTAATTTATGGTCATATTGAAATGATATATCATATACAAGATTACCATGTTGCTTCACCGAAGGTATTTCTGTGTTCAGAATGGTTTTCCGCAGAGGAAACAGGGAAACTATGTTGGGGAGACATCAAGAGGAAGACAACCTTCCAAATCAGCAACCTAAGATGGTCGGAATCAGAACTAAATAGTTTGTTGAATTGATGGGACAGTTGACTCGTGCTATAAATGGTGGTAGTATTCATGCACGAGATCATCTAGATCAACCGCAGAGGTACATCTCAGTAGTATAGCATTTCATGAGGCAGCATCCCCCATCATTCAAAGGATCATCTGATCCGGTGGTAGTAGATGGGTGGATTAAAGCACTAAAAATGATTTTTGATTCCATGGGTTGTTCAGAACATCAAAAGGTTTGTCTCATTGTTTATGATTTTGAGGGTGAATCTGATCAGTAGTGGTCAATGGTGAAAAATACTAGGGATAGTGAAGAGATTGATTCTCTTGATTGGGATTAATTCAAAGGTATGTTTCTTGAGAAATAATTTCCTATGTTGTGTTCATCTTAGGATGGAAAAACAATTCCTGGAATTGAGGTAGGAGGATGACTCAGTGGCCACATATGAAGCATAGTTCACTCTACTGGCATGGCATGCCCCAAATTTCATCCAAGATCATGATAGTAAGATAAATTAATTATACTTAGGACTAAATCCACAATATTTAAGAGCATTAGCCTTTCATGAGTTCAAAATTTATGAAAAACTTGTTCGATGTGCGGAGAAGGTGGAAATGGAGTTTGCTGATGATCATGTTTTCTTTGACAAACAACCGAATAAGAGGGCCAATTTCCATGAAAAGGGGAAGAATTCATTAAGGAAGCCTGGAGGTAAGAAAACTAAATATCCATCTTGTGAAAATTGTGTTAAAAAGCATCCTGGAGAATGCTTATAAAAGTCTGGAATGTTCTTCTGGTGTGGTAAGTCTGGTCATATTGCTCGTAACTGTAAAGAAGATGATCAAGCAGTGAATGAAAATCCATCAGTCAGATGTTTTAAGTGTAATTAAATGGGTCATTATGCAAACGAGTTTCCATAGATGAACTCAACTGTGGGATAGCATCCAGACAAAAAGCAGAAAGCGGTGGTGAAATCTTTTGCATCTTCTTCAGCAGATGTTGGTCCATCAAAAAAAGTAGTATCAGGTACACTGTTTATTTGTTCAGATTATGCCAATGTGTTGTTTGATTGAGGGTCTACACACACTTTCATTTCTGATAAGTTTTCTAGTTAATTGGGAATTCCATATAATGATATGAATACTGAACATATGGTAATAACTCCTGGAGGTAATGTTGAGACAAAAATAAAACATAAGAACATTCATGTCCTTGTGTGCAGAAAAAATATACGTGCAAACCTTATTGTTTTGCCTCTAGTAGAGTATAATGTTATTTTGGGAATGGATTTGCTTTCTTTTTATCATACTAAGATTGACTATAGTGTTGAAGATGGTTTTTTTAAGAATGATTTTCAGTTTGTATAAAAAATGATCCCTTTCTTTTCATAACATATGAGGAAGCTGAGAAACAAGTAAAAATGGAAATGAATGTTACTTGCACATATTGTTGAAAACATATGAACTATTTAGATTAATGATGTGCCAGTGGTAAATGAGCACGTCAATGTTTTTCCTAATGATATTCCTTGTATTACACCTGATCAAGAAGTTGAATTTAATGTTTACTTAGTTCCCGATGCTAAGCCAATTTCCAAACCCTCTTACTGAATGGCTCAAATTGAACTTTTAGAGTTAAAGAAGCAATTACAGGAGTTATTAGAAAAAGGTTTCATTCAACCTAGCACATCACCATGGGGTGCTCCTAGCTTGTTTTTTAAAAAGAATCATGGTTCAATGAGACTTTGCATTGATTATAGATCATTGAATTACATCACTGTTAAGAATAAGTATGATTTTCCTCATATATATGATTTGTTTGATCATATATAGGGAGCTAAATATTTTTTGAAGATTGATTTGAGGTCGGGGTACCATCAGTTGAAATTAAAATAAGCAGACATTCCAAAGACTGTGTTTCAAACTAGATATAGCAATTATGATTTTGTAGTTATGCCTTTTGGTTTAACAAATGCACCTGTTGTATTCATGGATCTTATGAATAGAATTTTCCATGAGTTCTTGGATACGTTTGTGGTTGTGTTCATTGATGATATTTTTTTTTATTCCAAAATTATGGAGAAACATGAAATTCATTTAAGGGTTGTCTTTCAAACTTTTAAATAAAAGAATCTTTTTGGGAAATTCAAAAAGTGTGAGTTTTGGTTACAACAAATTTCATTCCTTCGTCACATTGTTTCAAAAAAATGGCATAACTATAAATCATGATAAAACAAAAGTCATTGAGGAATGGCCAAGACCCACAAATATATCCTAGATTCGTAGTTTTCTTGGTTTGGTAGGTTATTACCAGATGTTTGATGAAAATTTTGCAAGGTTATCTAGTCCAATGACTAAGTTAACTCGAAAAGTGTTAAGTTCATCTAGAGAAAACAATGCGATGATTGTTTTTAAAAATTGAAATGAAGAGTGGTGAATGGTCCAATTTTGGATCTTCCATCCAGAAATGGTGAGTTTGTTATCTACAGTGATGCTTCATTGAAAGGACTGGGTTGTGTCCCAATGAAAAATGATCAGGTAATTGCATATGCTTAATGTCAGTTGATACCTCACGAGTTAAATTGCCCAACACAAGATTTGGAAATAGCTGTTATTTTTTTTTGCTTTAAAATTTTGGAGGCATATTTTGTATGGAGTAAAATGTAAAATATATAATGACCACAAAAGTTTAAATTATATATTCACTCAAGAAGTAGTGAACATGACGCAGAGGATATGGTTGTAATTAATCAAGGATTATGACTACACGATCCATTACCATCCATGAAATTCAAATAAAGTCGCTGATGCATTGAGTCGAAAAAGTAATGCTTAATTAGTCATGCTAAATTTGGAATGAGATCATTTGGTTTTTGATTTAATGAAATTTTTCATAGAAGTTTTTGGTGTAGAAAGTTCTTCTATTTTGTATCAGGTGTAAGTGAGATCATCTCTATTAGACAGAATAAAGAAAGCACAGAAAGAAGAAAATGAGTTGCAGAAAAAGTTACAGTTGGGTTAGAAAGGTATGTTCACTTATTTTAATCTTGATAATGATTGTGTATTGAGGTTTGGGAAGATATTATGAGTGCCTTTTGATTCAAAGTTGAATAATGAGTTGTTATGTGAAGCGTATATTTCTCCATTTTGTGTTCATCCGGGCAATACTAAGATGTACAGAGATCTCAATTAGTATTACTGGTGGGATGGAAATAACATAGATATTATTGATTCTACTTTGATGTGTTTGAGTTGTAAACAGGTTAAAGTAGAGCGACAGTTACTGACAGGGATGGTTCAGCCATTACCTGTGCCAGAGTGGAAATGGGAAAATATATCCATGTACATCATTGTGGGATTACCAAAGACATCTCAAGGTAATAATGCAATCTGGGTTACAATTGATCGATTGAATAAATTTTCTCATTTCCTTCCTATTCGAGATACTTTGTCACTAGATCAACTTGCTTAGTTGTATGTTAAAGAGGAATTCATGTTTCATGGAGTTCCCCTATCAATTGTATCTGATTGTAATCCCATGTTACTTCTATATTTTGTAAAGGCCTTCAAGAGTCGTTGGGTACTGAATTAAATTTTAGTACATCTTTTCACCCTCAATCATATGGGCAATTAGAACAAAAATTCAGACATTGGAGGATATGCTACATGCTTGCTCGATGGATTATTAGGGAAGTTGGGACAAAGATATTTCATTGGTTGTATTTTCATATAATAATAGTTTTCATTATAGTATACTGATGGATCCATTTGATGCATTATATGGAAAGTGTTGTCGAACTCATGCTTTTTTGGATGAAGTTGGTGAAAGGAAGCTAATGGGCCCAGAATTGGAAGAAGAGATGGCAGATAAAGTTCAGTTGATTCAGAAGCACATGAGAACACCTCAGAGCAGACAAAAAAGTTATACAGATAACCAGAGGAAGGATCTTTCTTTTGAGGTTGTTGATCATGTCTTTCTCAATGTTTCTCCATGGAAAAGTTTGATGCATTTTGGTATGAAGTGAAATTTGAGGCCGAGGTTCAATGGACCTTATGAAATTTTGGAGAAAGTTGGATCAGTTGCGTACAGAGTGGTTTTACCTCCATGTTTATCCTAGGTACACAATGTTTTTCAGGTTTCGATGTTGAAAATGTATATACCAGATGCATATCATGGTTTGAGCCCAGAGGTAGTTCAGTTGGAAGAGAATCTCTCTTATGAAGAACAAACAGTCTGGATTCTTGACTGGAGAGAGCAAGTGTTGCGGAATAAGGTAATTAACAAGGTAATGGTTTTGTAAAAAAACCATTGGGTTGAAGAGGCAACGTGGGAATCTTAAAATTCTATGAGGGATAAATACCCCCACTTATTTGGATAAATGAATATAAATTGTGAGGACACAATTTTCAAATGGGGGGAAGGATGTAACATCCCAATTAAATAAAGAATAAGATATTTTTATACTTATTAATATTTTTTAATAAAATATTTATTTTACTTTAAAAGGGATTCTATGTTCGATAGCATACCTGATACTTAACAATGAGTTTCATTGAAATCTTACGTTGCACAATAATAATATAATATTATTATTTTAAATGGTAGTTAAGTCATAACCGTTTTAATGGCGGGAATGAAAAAAACTAAGTACAATATTATTATACATGTTTGTTAAATATATTTACATTTTTCCGATAAATTTTTGAGGCATAAAATGTGAATGAATCTAATTTAAAGCATAATTTACATTAAAAGGTATATTTATCACCTTTTAATGGAGAACCCTCATTAAATCTAGTTTTGGATAAATTAATACATTCTATATGACCAACTAAAATTCTCCTTTAGAATGTGGACATCAAAATTTAATTTTTCTAAATTTGTGGAATTTTTCCGATAATGGTCATTTTTAATGAATAGTGAAAATATTGTATTTTAATTCAAAACTGTGTTTTAATCTAATCTGTTTATATGTTTATATTATCTATTAAATCGGTTTTAAAGTGTAATTAGAATATATTTTTACCATTTAATCCAATTTTGGTCATTGGAATTTATTTCACTTAGAAATTGGATATAAACAAGTGTCAATCTTTTAATAATTATTGTTTCTTAAAAACACTCCATTTGTTTTGACAATGATAATTAATTTTAAAATTAATTAATGAAAATTTTATGTTTTTAATTTGGAAAAAAAACATAATTTTTTAATTTGAAATATTAAATGTTAATTAGCTATAATTTTTGGCATTTTTCTGAAAAACTTCAATTTTGAAGAATAGTGAAACCACTTAGTGGTAGTTAAAAAAACCGACTTTTTAATTTCAATGAAATTTTACCACTTATGTGAATTTAATTTTAAAAATCTAAAAAACATGGTTGTTGTCAAGAATTAAAATTTGGTTCATTAAGATGAAAATAACTTGTGGTGAATAGTAACTTTTGACTTTTATTTACTGTGGTTAAAGGTAAATAATGTAACTTAAGGTTAAAAGAATATTATAATAAATCAAAATTACATTAACACTTGTTCAAACCTTATTGGATGTGTATTGGCCGACAATGGGCATCCTTGGGTCGATATTGGGACCCCATGGAGCCACTTATAAAAGATAATGACACTTTAGATTAATTAATTTAATGTGAAGAAAAAATTGACATTAACAAAACTCTTTTAGTAATTAATTTTTTTATGGTTTAATATAAAATATATTTTGGACTATAAATTTTCATTTCAAATATAAAAATATTTCCTACATGATAGTTATTTTTATAATTTTTAGACATCAAATAAAATAGATTATTTATGACACAATAATGATGTAGTTTTTACCTAATTAATAAATGATTTAAATAAATAATATTATAATGATTAAAATATTATCCAAAACATGTCCAATTTAGATTAGATGATTTTATTTCGAATATGAGTCATTTTATCTTCGAGTTTAATGATTTTTGGGCCTTTTGGAACCGAAGATATGTTTATAATAAAATATTTTTTTCACACATTCCTAAGGAGCCCTTCCTCCCCCTTATAAATGGAGACCATTTCTAACCAATTCCACACACCTCTATTGTCTTTTATCTCATCAAAACTCTATCCAATTAAGCTTCCTATATCCCTCTCCTCCTCTTATAATCCTTACCTTATACAGAAGGAACTTCAATAAGTCCTTTGGTTCAAACCAAAGTTAGTTACCCAAATTACAGTAAACGATTTCTATTAAATTGTTTTTTTATAATTTACTTCTCAAACCCCTAAAATCATTTTATTCCTTTATTTTGTAACAACAAAAGTCTCCTAAATATATTAGGATGTTTTTAGGATGAGGATTCAAACTACATTTACACACAACTTCATCTAATGGATGAAGAACATAATGTTTCTGTGGATTGCAAACTAACGCCTCACGAAACAATGATTGTTCAATTACATATTACCACCTCTAATGGTGTACATTATGATATAACTATATTTACATATGATATATATTATGTTTATGTTTTATTTATGACTCTGTATTTTCCATTTATAGCACGCCTTTATGGTTTCCATAGTGGGTAAATAAGATAATCTCAATTTAGGAAATGTGGTCTACCGCCCCCTCAAAGTGATGTGACTCAATAATTCCTTATGTTGGATGTATATAATATAGATTTAATGATACTATATATGATATTATACTGTGATTATAATATAACTATGTATCATAATGTTTAAATTCGATTACAATAAGAAATAGAAATGAAAGTAGCATGCATGCATACGTACGACTTACTGTCTCCATGAACGGTGCATTTACATTTCTTACCGTTATATGTAATGTACTATTATAAATACATGTATATGCTAGAAATATATGATATATATGATATATGAATCAAGAATATAATTCTGGATATAATGAAACTTTGACCACATGAACAAAATGTAATTATAAGAAGTCCATTTTTTACTCAAGTGTCAAATATCAACAGAACGGACATTATTAATGTAATTGATTACATAGTGTTTATAACATGGTAATAAGTGATATAAAATGAATAATAAACATAAAAAAGGCTCTTAAGGAAGTAGAAATTAACTTTAGTTTATTATTCAGGATATTAAAGAACAAACGGGTCAAGCGGGACACGAGGTAAGGAACTTCGTCTCAATCTGCTTTCAGTGAGACATATTTTGTTTTAATACATGAATTTCTATTATACGCTATATAAAAACCATTGAATTTTCAAAGGGAATATTTTTATACGAAACATTTTACTAAATGACAAAAATGAATGTTTCTATTAACGTAAGCGAGGAAAACAACCTTTCCACCGCCACGAGTATTATTTGATATTTTGCTTCCTCAACAAGCAGTAATGTTTTAAAAAAATAAATACCATATACTATGTTATGTATTTCGGTATGGAAATTTTTTTTGATAATTGATTTTTTATGTCAATATATTTATGTGATATATTATGATTGAAATTTGGAAATGTTTTCTTTCCTTTATAATTGTTTTATGTGTTATTATTATATAATGGTACATGGACATTTTAAGGATGGTTATTTGATAAACCAAATGACAGGTGGTGCCGTGAATACTAGGACAGGTGATTACATTATAACCTCCAATGCATTGGGTATGGAAGTCAGCTGTATGTCTATTCCATTTAATGATATGTTTGTAAGTCGACCGTATGGTTATTCCATTTAAGTATGTTTATATCCCTAGTTACCTTTATATGTTATGTGTTCTTTATATAGGTTTTATGGTAATCATTTGGTATCAAAAGGGTAAGTTATGACCATTTTCAGGGAATAATATTTACTACTTTATAAAGGTGAAATGTATTACTTATGTTAAAGTATTAATGGTTTACTTGTATTTTTGAAAAACTTACAGTTTTCATTTTTTATGTTTCCCTTACTGAGATTTTTATGCTCATATCAAGTTTTGGAAAAAACATTTACAGGACATAATGTGTAATAGGGTCATGGATGGGATCAAGGAAAAGTCATTCTGTCATAAATATGGAACTTGACATGACTTTTTTTTTCAGGTGTTCATGTTTTGTAAAAAAAATGGAAACTGTGACGAAGTGTCCACTTTTTAATCTTTTTAGATGTAAGAGTTTTGTCCTATATCTCTAAAACTCTAAACCTGAAAAGATCCTCAATGCGAATTATTCATTTAATTAAATATTATGTAAGGTTTAAGGCTGGGTCCTTATAGTTAGAATCAAAAGTCAGTTTAGATAACTTTAGGAGTTAGGGTATTGTTAAATTAATGTCCCTAAATTAATTTTTGGTGATATTGAAATGATATATAATATACAGATTACCATGTTGCTTCGCCTATGATATTTTTGTGTGATGAATGGTTATCTGCAGAGGAAAAAGGGCAGTTATATTGGGACGACATCATGAGGAAGACAACCATCTAAATCAGCAACTAGTGATGGTTGGAATCGGAACTGAATAGTTTGTTGCAGTGGTGGAACAATTGACTCAGGCTATAAATTGTGGTGGTATTCATGCACGAGATTAGACTGATCTACCACAAGGGGACATTTTAGTTGTGGAGCATTTAATGAGGCAACATCCCCCATCATTCAGAGGATCATCTGATCCGGTGGTAGTATAAGGGTGGATTAAAGAATTATAAATGATTTTCGATGTCATTGGTTGTTCAGAACATCAAAAGTTTAGTCTCGTTGTTTACCATTTTGATTGTGAAGCTGATCAGTTGTGGTCAATGGTGAAAAATATCAAGGATAGTGAGGAGATTGATGCTCTTGATTGGGATAGATTCAAAGGTATGTTTCTTGAGAAACAATTTCCTAAGGTGGTTCGTCTTAGGATGGAAAAACAATTCCTAGAAGTGAGGCAGGAGGATGACTCAGTGGCCGCTTATGAAGCAAAGTCCACTCGACTGGAAAGGTATGCACCAAATTTTATCTAAGATCATGATAGTAAGATAAATCGATCTTACTTAGGACTAAATCCACGATATCGAAGAGAATTACCCTCTAAAGAGTTCAAAAGTAATGAAAAACTTGTTCGATGTGCGGTGAAGGTGGAAATAGAGTTTTTTGATGATCATGTGTTCTTTGACAAACAACAAAATAAGAGGTCCAATTGGTAGTCAAAGGGGAAGAATTCATTAAAGAAGCCTGGAGGTAAGAAAACTAAATATCCTTATTTTGAAAAGTGTGGTAAAAATCATCCTAGAAAATGTTTATCAATATGTGGAATGTTCTTCTGGTGTGGTAAGTCTTGTCATATTTCTCGTAACTATAAGGAATATGATCAAGAAGGGAATGAAAAGCCATCAGTATGATGTATTAAGTGTAATGAAATGGGTAATTATGAAAATGAGTATCCATAGATGAACTCAACTAAGGGATAGAATCTAGACTACAAGAAGAAAGGGGTGGTTAAATCCTTTTCAACTACTTCAGTAGATGTTGGGCCATCAAATGAATTAGTATCAGGTACACTGTTTGTTTGTTAAGATTATGCTAATGTGTTGTTTGATTCAGGGTCTACACACTCTTTCATTCCTAAGAAGTTTTCTATTAAATAGGTAATTCCATCTCATGATATGAATACTAAACATATGGTAAAAACACCTGGAGGAAATGTTGAGACAAAAAGAAAACATAAGAACATTCATGTCCTTGTGTGCGGAAAAAATATACCTGCAAACCTTATTGTTTTTCCTCAAGTAGAGTTTAATGTAATATTGGGCATGGATTGGCTTTTTTTATCATGCTAAGATTGAATGTAGAGATAAAGAGGTTTCTATTCAGAAATATTTTTAGTTTGTATACAAAAAGGTACCCTTGCTTTTGATAATATATCAAGAAGGTGAGAAACTAGTAATAAATTAAAATGAATGTTATCTTGTACATATTGATGAAAAAAAATGAACTTTTCAGATTAATGATGTTCCAGGGCTAAATGAGTACATTAATGTTTTTCCTGATGATTTTCCTTGTGTTATACTAGATCTGGAAGTTTAATTTATGGTTGAATTAGTTCCTGATGCTAAGCCAATTTCAAAACCCCCTTATTGAATGGATCAAATTGAACTTTTATTGTTAAAGAAGAAATTACAGGAGCTATTAGATAAATGTTTCATTCTACCTAGAACATCACCATGGGGTGATCCTATCTTATTTGTTAAAAATAAATATGGTTCAATGAGACTTTTCATTGAGTATATAACATTGAATAAAATTACTATTAAGAATAAGTATCCTTTGCCTCATATCATTGATTTGTTTGATCAGATCCAGGGAGCTCAGTATTTTTTGACGATTGATTTGGGGTTGGGGTACCATCAGTTGAATATAAAAGAAGAAGATGTTACGAAGACTATGTTTCATACTAGATACGGCCTTTATGAATTTGTAGTTATGGCTTTTGGTTTAACCAATTCACCTGCTGTATTCATGGATCTTATGAATAGAATTTTCCGTGAGTTCTTGAATAAGTTTGTGGTTGTGTTCATTAATGATATTTTGGTTTATTCCAAAAGTAAGGAGGAATATGAAAGTTATTTTAGGGTTGAACTGCAATCCATAATAGAAAATAATATTTATGGTATGTTCATCAATTTTTAGTTTTTGTTACAACAAATAACTTTCCTTGGTCACATTGTTTTAAAAAATTGAATAATTGTTGATCCTGATAAAACAAAAGTTGTTGAAGAATGGCCAAGAACAACAAATTTAACTGAGATTTGTATTTTTCTTGGTTTGGCAGGTTATTACCAGAGGTTTGATGAAAATTTTCACAGTTATCTAGTCCAATGAATAAGTTAACTCGAAAAGGTATTCAGTTCATCTGGACAAAATAATGTGATGATTGCTTTCAGGAATTGAAAAGAATATTGGTGAATACTCTAGTTTTGGAACTACCATCCAGAAATGGTTAGTTTGTTATCTACATTATTTCTTCATTGAAAGGACTGGGTTCTGTCCAAATGAAAAATGATCAGGTAATTTCTTATTCTTCATGTCAGTTGAAACCTCACGAGTTAAATTACCCAACACATGATTTGGAATTAGCTGCTGTTGTTTTTCTTTAAAAATTTGGAAGCATCATTTGTATTGTATAAAATGTGAAATATATACTAACCAAAAAATTTTAAAATATATATTCACTCAAAAATTATTGAACATGATATTGAGGAGACGGTTTTAATTAATCAAGGATTATGACTGCACGATCCATTACCATCCGGGAAAAGAAAATAAAGTGGCTCATTATTTGAGTCTTAAAAGTAAGGGATCATTATCCATTATACGTTTGGAATGAGATCCGTTGGTTTTTGATTTAATGAACTTTTGCATTGAAGTTGTTGGTGCAGAAAATTCTTCTATTTTGAATCAGGTGTCAGTGAGATCATCTCTATCAGACAGAATAAAGAAAGCATAGAATGAAGACAGTGAGTTGCAGAAAAAGGTAGAGTTGGTTCAGAAAGGTAAGTAGCCTGATTTTTATCTTGATAATGATTGTGAATTGAGGTATGGGAAGAGATTATGTTTACCTTTTAATTCATTCTTGAAAATGAGTTGTTATGTTATGCTCATAGTTCTCCATTTTATGTTCATCCTGGCAGTACAATGATGTACAGAGTTCTTTGTGAGTATTACTGGTGGGATGGAATGAAAAGAGATATTACTGATTTTACTATGAAGAGTTTAAATTGTCAGTAGGTTACAGAAGAGTGAAAGTTACTGAAAGGGATGCTTCAGCCTTTACCAGTGGTATAGTGGAAATGGGAAAATATATCCATGGACTTCATTGTGGGATTTCCAAATACATCTTGAGGTAATAATTCAATATGGGTTATAGTTGATCAATTTTCTAAATCATCTCATTTTCTTCCTATTCGAGATACATTATCTCTAGATCAACTTTCTTTGTTGTATGTTAAAGAGGTAGACAGGTTACATGGAGTTCCTCTCTCCATTGTATCTCACCGTTACCCCAGGTTTACTTATAACTTTTGGAAAGGCCTTCAAAAGTCATTGGGTGCTGCATTAAATTTTAGTACATCTTTTCACCCTCAATCAGATGGGAAATCATAATGAAAAATTCAGAAATTCGAGGATATGCTACGTGCTTTCTCGATGGATTATCAGGGATGTTGGGACCAACATCTTTATTTGGTTGGATTTTCATAAAATAACAGTTTTCATTCTAGTATACATATGTCTCCATTTGAGGCATTATATGGAAAGCGATGTCGAACTGAAGCTTTTTGGGATGAAATAGGTGAAAGTAATCTAATGGGACCAGAATTAGTAGAAGAGATGGCAGATAAAGTTCAGTTGATTCAGAAGCACATCAGAACATCTTAGAGCAGCCAAAAAAGTTATACAGATAACCAGAGAAGCATCTTTCATTTGAGGTATCTGATCATGTCTTTATTAAAGATTCTCCATGGAAAAGGGTGATGTGTTTTGGTAAGAAGGGAAAGATGAGTCTGATGTTCAATGAACCTTATGAAATTTTGGAGAAAGATGGATCAGTTGTGTACAGAGTGGCTTTACCTCCATGTTTATCCTAGGTACACAATGATTTTCTAGTTTTGATGTTGAGAAAGTATATACCAGATCCATCTCATGTTTTGAGCCCAGAGGTAGTTCCGTTGGAAGAGAATATCTCTTATGAAGAACAACCAGTCTAGATTCCTGACCATAGAGAGCAAGTGTTGCAAAATAAGGTAATTTACTATGTAATGTTTCTGTGGAAAAACCATATCATTGAAGAGGCATCGTGGGAATATTAAAAATCTATGAGGGATAAATATCCCAACTTAATTTGATAAGTGAATAAAAATTACGAGGACATAATTTCCAAAACGGGGGAAGGATGTAACATCCCAAGTAAATGAAGAATAAGATATTTTTATACTTATTAATATTTTTTATTTAAATATTAATTTTACTTTACAATGGTTTCTATGATCGATAGCGTACCTGATACTTAACAATGGGTTTCTTTGAAATATTACGTTACACACTAATAATATAATATTATTATTTTAAATGGTAGTTAACTCATAGCCATTGTATTGGCGGTAATGTACAAAACTAACTACAATATGATTATACATGTTTCTTAAATGTATTTACATTTTTCTAATAAATTATAGAGGCTTAAAATGTGAATGAATCTAATTTTAAGCAAAATTTACATTAAAAGGACGATTTATCGCCTTTTAATGGAGAACCCTCCTTAAATCTTGTTTTGGTTACTTTAATACATTTTATATGACCAAATAAAATACTTATTTAGAATGGGTACCTCAAAATTTAATTTCTGTAACTTTTTGGAATTTTTCTGATAAAGTTCATTTTTTAATGAATAGTGAAAATATTGTATTTTAATTCAAAACTGTGTTTTAATATATTCTATTTATATGGATATATTATCTTTTTAATTGGTTTTAAAATGTAATTAGAATATATTTTTTTACCATTTAATCCAATTTTGGTCATTGGAATTAATTTCACTTAGAAATTGGACATAAACAAGTGTCAATCTTTTTATAGTTATTGTTTATTAAAAAAACTCTATTTGTTTTTACAATGGGAATTAATTTTAAAATTAATTATTGACACTTTTATGTTTTTAATTTGGAAAAATAAACATCATTTTTGAATTTGGAATATCAAATATAACTTAGGCTAAATTTTTGGTATTTTTCTGAATAACTTCAATTTTGATGCAGAGTGAAACCGGTTAGTGGTAGTTAAAAAACTTGACTTTTTAATTTCAAAGAAATTTTTCCACTTCTGTGAATTGAATTTCAAAAATCCAACATACATGGTTTTTATCAAGAAGTAAAATGTGGTTTATTAAGATGAAAATAATTTTTGGTGAATAGTAACTTTTGACTTTTATTTATTGCGGTTAAAGGTAAATAAGGTAAATCAAGGTTAAAATAATATTATAATAATTAAAAAGTACCTTAACACTTGTCCAAACCATAATATATGATTAGTGTCTGACAATGGGAATCCTTGGGTCGATTTTGGGACCCCATGATGCAACTTATAAAAGATAACGACACTTCGGATTAATTAATTTAATGTGAAGACAAAAATGACATTAACAAAACTATTTTAGTAATTAATTTTTATATGGCGTTATAAAAGTTATATTTTTGACTATAAATATTCATTGGAAATATTAAAATATTTCATAAAAGTTAGATTTATTTTATAATTTTTAGACATCAAATAAATTAGATTATTTATGGCACAGTAATGATGCAGTGTTTACCTAATTAATAAATGATTTAAATAAATATGATTAAAATGATTAAAATATTATCCAAAACATGTCCAATTATGATTGGATGATTTGATTTAGAATATGAGTCATTTTAGCTTAAACTTTAATGATTTTAGGACCTTTTGAAACTGAATATATGTTTATAATAAAATAATGTTTTCACACTTTCCTAAAGAGCCCCTCCGCCCCCTTATAAAAGGAGCCATTTCTATCCAATTACACACACTTATCAATATTTTTAGAAATTAAAAACTCTAGCCAATTAATCTCCCTACATCCCTCTCCTCCTCCTAGAAGCCTTACCTTAGTCATAAGGCACTTAAAGAAGTCATTTGGTTCAAACCAAAGGGAGTTACCCAAATTAAAGGTAATGATTTCACTTAAATTGATTTCTTTTATTTTAATTCTCCAACCCCAAAACTCTTTTAATTCCATTCTTTTCTAAAAATTCTAGTTTCCTCAATATACTAAAATGTTGTTATGATAAGCATTAGAACTACATTTACACACACCTCCATCTAATCGATGAAGAACATAATGTTTCTGTGGATGGAAAAGTAACGCCTCACGAAACGATGATTGTTCAATCACATCTTACCACCTCTCATGGTGGAAATTTTGATGGAACTATAATTACATATGATATATATTTACATATGATGTATATTATGTTTATTTTTTATTTATTCTTCTTTAGTTTCAATTTATATCACGCCTTTATTGTTTCCATAGTGGGTAAATAATATAATCTCATTTGAGGAAATGCGGACTACCGCCCCCTCAAAGTGATGTGACTCGTTAATACCTTATGTGGTCTATATAAAAGATTGATTTAAGGATAATATATATTATATTATATTGTGATTATAAAATAACTATGTATCATAATTCTTAAATTCCATTACAATAAGAAATATAAATGAATGTAGCGTTCATGCGTACGTACGGCTTACCGTCTCCATGAATGGTGCATTTCATTTCTTACCTTCATATGTTATGTACCATTATAAATACATGTATATGATGTAAATATATGATATATATGATATATAAATCATGAATATAATTCTGGATATAATGAACCATTTACCACTTGAACAACAAGTAATTATAAGAAGTCCATTTTTGACTCAAGTGTCAAATTTCAACAGAATAAACATTATTAACTTATTTGATTACATAATGTTTATAAGATGGTATTTAGTGATATAAAAGGAATAATAAACTTCAAAAATGTTCTCAATAAATTATAAATTAACTTTTTATTATTATTCAGGATATTAAACAACGAACGGGTCAAGTCTGACACGAGGTAAGGGTCTTCGTCTCAATCTCCTTTCATTAAGGCATATTTTGTTTTAATACACGACGTTCTATTATACATTGTATAAACACCCTTGAATTTTCAAAGGGAATATTTTTCTATGAAAAATTTTACTAAATGACAAAAAGGAATGTTTCTATTAATGTAAGTGGGGACAATGAATTTTCCGTCACCGTGAGTATTATTGGATATTTGGCTTCCTCAACAAGCAGTAATGTTTTTAAAAGAAAATAAATACCATATAATCTTATATGTATTTTTGTATTGAAAATGGTTTTGATAATGTATTTTTATTTCAATGTATTTAAGTGATATATTTTTATTTAAATGTGCAAATGTTTTATTTCATTTATAATTTTTTTATGTGTTATGATTTTATAATGGTACATGGACATTTGACGGGCGTTTACGTGATAAAACAAATGACGGGTGGTGCCGTGAATACCAGGACGGGTGGTTACATTATAACCTCCAATGCATTGGATATGGAATTCGGCCATATGTCTATTCCATTTAGTGATATGTGTGTATGTCTAGCGTATGGTTATTCCATTTAAGTATGTTTATGTCCCCAGTAACCTCTATATGTTATGTGTTATTTATATGGGTTTTATGGTAATATTTTGGTATCAAAAGGGTAAGTAATGATCATTTATTCAGTGAAGAGTATTTAATACTTCATAAAGGTGAAAAGTATTACTTATGTTAAAGTATTCATGGTTTACTTGTTGTTTTGAAAAACTGACAGTTTTCATTCTTTGTGTTTCCCTTACTGAGCTTTTTATTCTCATACCATGTTTTTTGAAATGTTATTCGTAGGAAATAATGTGGAATAGGGTCAAGGATGGGATCAAGGAAAATTCATGCTGTGTTAAACATGGAACTAGAAATGACTCTTTTTTTCAAGAGTTCAGGTTTTGTAAAAAAATGGAAACTGTGTAGATGTTTCAACTTTGTAATCTTTTGAGATGTAATAGTTATGTCCTTATTCTCTAAAACTCTAAAACTAAAAAGATCCTCAATATGAATTATTCATTTAATTAAATATTATGTAAGGATTAAGGATTGGTTCTTATATGTCATGCATTACTCAAACTGAATATTTCAAGCCTAAAATGAAATTTTATTAAAAATGTCATATACACAAAGAAAAAAAACAAATTGTGATCATTTAAATAATATTTTTAATGATCGATATGTCATTTTGTGAAATGTTGGAATCAGGGTCACATCAATCTGATGGTTGATGAGACCATTATGATTTTAAGCGAGTCTTTTAATTTAATTTTGAAATTAATTTCAGTTAAAATTACCAGTGATATACTAAAACCAACCAATTCATTATGATAGTGTATATAATTTATGAAAATGATTAATAAGTCATTTTCGATGTTTCGGAATCTACCACACCTCAATCTGATCCATGTTATTCCCAGTATGCCTAATGTTTCAATTATCAGTTTAAAATTGACACTATTTATTAAAATGTGTGACACACAATGAAAAACCATGATAAAATACTCACATTACCTTGATAATTTATGAAACTGATCCTTTAGTGATTTCATACATATATAAACTAATTACCCATCATTCTGACACCAATGCGGTTAGTATGACTCATCATACATATTTTAAATATATAAGTTCCACTTCAGTTTGAAATGGGCATCACATCGCCAAAATAAGCAATATGATCTGAATTTTTTTCTAATCATTTTATCTATTGGTACTTTTATTAAAGTAATTATAATTTTTATTATATTCATATGTAGATTATTTTCAACATGATAAATCTTGATGATTAATAACAAATGGTTTGACGTCTGAGAATGAATCAAATCTCCATCTGATACATAGTGCCCCTTATATGACTCAAATTAAATGTTTTTAATTTAAAATATTCCCTTTGAGTTTCATTTATTTTTTTATTTTAATACTAGAATAAGTATTGTTTAATTATATAGGTGAATTATCTTTCTCATATTGGGGAGGATATTTTCGAAATAGAATTATTGGGGGTCTATGTCCAATGAAAAAGGAAAAATTAAATTTTTTAATTTCTATGATACATTTTATTTACACATGATTTTATATGTCGATAAACATTTTTTTGTTCTTTTATTTTTTTTATACATTTTATTTAATTTATAATCATTATTTTCAAACAAAAATTTATGGTTTTTTAATTTTTGTTTCCGCATTATGTATTAATTTTAATAGTAGAATCCAGTTATTTCACCATTATCAACACTAAAGAAATGAATTAATAAAGTGGTTAATATATGAATTCATAAAAATCAATGATAAGTTCCTCTTTATTTATGATTTTCATAGTGTACATAAATATTTCCTTTGACATCGCTTTTCTATCACTGATAAAATCCTTTGGATTTTAATCATGCTCTTCTAATTAGTGTTTTTGTTACACAGAACATGGTAATTTATTCATCTAAAAATGAAATATATATATTAGTGTGTATTCTGTTTTTTTAAATTTAGTATTATGTGTTACACAAGATAACATAGTGATGCATGTTGCACAATTTTATCTTTATATTGAATGTAACAAATGTTAAACAATGTGTTCAATGAAATTCATGCCATTAAATATATTTAATTTATAGTAATTTATTTCAAAGAATCACATGGTTTCACAAATAACTACAATAATAAATATATTAAATGATGATTTATAGATTTTACTTTAATTTTGATGTATATTTATTTTATTATGTCAATTATGGGTAAAAACATATTGGTTTTCCATCAAGAGAAGACAAAATGGATTCAAATTTATCAATGCAGGTTCATAAAATATATAAGGAATATTCATTCAACATAATTAATTACTAAATAAAATACATGTTTTCATGATAAATATTACTAATTGAAGGAAGAAGAGAAACTTGTTTATTTATCATTTATTGAGGTTGAATATAAATCTAGTGTGAAGAAAATAATATATTATTATGATAATATTTTGGAAATTTATTTAATGGAATCAAAATAATATGGTTTTATGATCATGGAAATTATAAATGGACCCCCCAAAAATAGAAATATAGACATTTTTTTGTATAAAATAATAAAATAATGATTTTTTGTAATTATGAGGGATACATGGATATTTTTATTGGGAAAGCTAATGGCTGTGGTAAAAATCTCAATAATGAAAATTTCATCCATAGTGAAGGACTCAATAATATTAATTATTTAGTAAATTATGTGACTAAGGGAAGAGTTTTGAGTAAAATAAGAATGTATGTATAGTTATATAATTTTTGGATATATTAATTCAACTCCAATTTAAAAAAAATGGAATCATTTTCATTTTTTATAATAATTTGTTTATGATAAAACAGGAAGATTATAACAATCTATAGAAAAAATGACATGGAAATGAGACAAAAATACATTGTTATTTTTTATGTCCAATATAACAAGATAAACTCCCTTGAATTATAATGATCACACTCACACATTTCATATTTGTCACATGGGGATGACTATTTCAAAGAAATACTTGTTAATTATATTTATTTCATCCTGAGTTTTTTTATCTCATTCATGGGGTTCTATATGGTTCGGTTTCATAGAAATCACTAAATGGAAATAGGTAATATTAAATGTTTTTTATAATCTTAATATAATGTAATGTATTATAGTCATTACTAAAATATTTGAAGAATTTAATTTTACCACACATCATTCTTTGTATAAAACATTGCAACATCTATAAATTAAAATATTTCACACCAATAATGAAATAGTTTTTTTAAACACCAAAGTACATGAATACCTTGAATCAATTTCTAGTCATCACCATGATTCATTTTTTTATAATTCCATGGAACAGGTGAGTTTTGGAGAAATGTAATTTCATTGTAAACAACATGTCTCAGACTATTATTATTCATAATGATTACTCAGACAGATAACGGAAAAAGTTAGTGAAAAAAATATAAATCAAATTTAGGGGATTGTTTTTTTCAAATGAAAATAGTAATATATAGAAATAACCATAAGTACTGGGAGAAATGATATAATAATCCTAAAATATTTTATTAAAAATAAATGAAACAATAGAATAGAATTAGGCGGTTTAACAAAGATATGTGTACACATCACCACATGCATCAACATCATCAAATCACTGCAAAATTATGCTATCAAAAAGAACCAAAATGAGGTAGCCTCCTGAATCTATTTATTGGAAGGGTAATGAAAAACCGAAATTTGTTATCTATATTCCTGTGTCACAATATTGAAAAACTAATCAACAATCCCAATAAATTCAATCCAAGATGGGAAAATCCTCCATGGATTATTTCTCAAACGCCTTCAGAAATTATAACCATCATAGTTTATTCTGATTCCATACATAAATTTCAACATCCATGATAAATTTCATTTATTATTGCCTTCACCATGGTCTATGGCCTATCTTTAATCACATATCCAATGCCAATGAAGTGATATAAGTATCCCATAATTAATCTCCTATGAGTGGAAATGATTCCACTACAAGTAGAAGCTCTCGGTGTACCCAAAGACACCCCATCAACATTTATTTTCATCCTTTGAGATATTGAAGGTATTCGACTTATATAAGTAGATAGTAGTGGTTTCATAGACCTTTTATTTATTCCAAGTGACCTATAAATCATGAATTTATGGAATTAATTTCTCATTGTTCCATTCCAGATTCTCTCCAAATCTATGATAATATAAAACATGATTCTGATTCGAGTATATACTGTGAGAGATTTCTTATCCAATTATAATGCATTCTGATCCTTCCAAATGAAGGAATAAAATGTAGTAGTATCTGACATTAAGTGGCCTTGCACCTGTTAATCTCAATCTACTATGTGGATAGATAGTATGATCTTCTAAAAATCTCTATGTTTCATCAGCAATCCAATGGTGAACTATATTTAATTTTATAATATGCATGACAACTGGTAAGATAAAAACATCGGATCGGTGGTTTCACCCATATAAGTGAAATGATCTTATACATGAGTCTAGATAGTCCCTTCATGTTGTAGTATAGAATGAAAATAAATCATATGTTTCCATTTTCTTTTAAAAGGAAGGAATGAAAATGTTTAATAAAAGCGCTTTTGTAGTCTACCATCCAAAGAGGATCCAATATAGATCAAGCACACATGAATATATAAAACTCAATGGTTCTACAGATTCTATTTCAAAAAATATTTCTAATGAGAGTGCCCAAATTAGTGAATTTATATATATCCATCTCTATTTTATGATAGTCTAGTAGAAGGAAATAATGATTACCATTACCCAAAATCTTCACAATATATATACCTTTCATTGAGGATGGAATATCTAGTTCAACAACTAATTCATTTGACAACAAAACGGTCCTCAAAAAACATAGAGGCAACTCCCTACATACCATCCAGTTTGAGGACTACAAAATTCTAGTATATGAATGCCTAATAGAAGGCCATATCAGGGATGGTATGTTCAAATAATACCAATTATGGAGCTTATTCTCAAATCTATTGTAAAAAAATTCTAGTGATAGGTCATTTGATGTCAAGAGATTTGAGGTGAATATTTTCTTGAGGGTCTCATTAATGTGTCATTCATTCCATAATTCCCATACTTAACATTCCAACAGGTTTTATAACCTCGCTCTAAGAAAAAAAGATAAGTTTCTTATCACGTATTAATCTAGTAAAAATAATATTATGAATCATAGTTTCATGTTCCTTAAATATAATTTTGGGCCATATATATAAAGATATGTAATAAACACAAATAGAAATGATAATAGAATTAACAAGTAAGACACATACAACATGATACATAGACAAACCTTTCAAGGATTACATATGGTTTATAATTTTAAAGTCGATAAGTTCAATGTAGCATCATTCAGTTTTTACCCAAAAAAGAAGCACTCCAAGATAAGTAAAACGTATAGAGCCTATCTTAACCCCATGTTTTTGGCCACTCAATTTTGTTTGGAACAAGTAAATCATTCCTCAAAGATCACAGATAATTTCTCTAACTAATTAATTTTCCAACAAATTATTCATAATAATCAAATGTATCTTTAATGAACAAAATAGTGGAAATTCATATTTCCCAAATAGAATAATATCATAAGAATACAGGGGATGTGAGGATGAATAGAGAACTCTTCAAGACTTCCTTTTTTATATAAACCAGGATAAAATGGTCACAAAGGCATGTTCATTGGTAATCTTTATATATATATAGAATCATTCCATATAATGTATCACCCTATCTCACCCCTATGGTGCACATAAAAAAACCACTATGAGAAATATTAATAAGTATAGAGACCATATAGCTTCTAAAAAATCAATTGACCACATTGATGTAGCTATTGGAAAACTCATGAATTCTCATAATGGAAAATTCATTTCCATTTAATTTTGTCAAAGTCCATAGAGATATCAATAATAAGATCCAGGTTACCATCAATCACCTTCCTTCACAAAATATTGACACATTTAGAGGTTGTATACAAACTATATTGAATATTTATTCAAGATAATAACCAAAATTAGATAGTATTAAAAATTTTATTTTCAATGACACCAATCTAACTTCCATAATTTTACCAATTGAAATATTTAATGGAAATTATAGTACTCATAAATACATATGGGTGTTTAAATGTAAGTTAATCTTTATAAAAAATTTAATGGAAATTTTGAATTCTATAAGGATGAAGGAATAATTTTATGGTATTTATATAATATTTTATACTATGACCACTTCAATAAAGGTAATAATAAAGTGATTGAATTCATAATGTTCTTATAGTAGAAATGGGGAATTTAATAATCATAAATCAATATGGTTCAAATTCATGATATAATATTTCACATGAAAATTATATAGATACTTAACATAATGATGATGAATATTTTTACAATTAATTTGTTGTCTTAGGTATTTTAGATAACAATTATATTAGGTAAAATATTTTTCAAAGTACAGCCAAAATAAAATATTCTAACAGATGATTGGCCTTGGATTAAATCACAGAAATTTTTTTTGGAGAAATTAATCCTGCCAATTAAATTTTGATTAAGGCTTAGTAATAAGTGTCAATATTTTGTATGGAGGAACAAAAATATTTTTAGGTATATTTTAAAGATTAATTTTTTGTCAATTATATTCATTAGAACCATGATATAATAGAAAAGTACAATACATATGATGTTTTTCCATGGGCATAATGAAAAAAATCATATATGGAAACGTTATTATAAAAATAAATTAAATGAAGATGGAAAATATATGTGAAAAAATGAGGTGGTATGTTCCAAGGTTACTCCACTATTTATATGATTTATAAGGTTTAAAATCTTTTATGTATTAAAAAACATAAAACTATAAGATTTTTCTTAATAATGTCAGTTAATAATGGAATCATGGTATACTAAATGGACATAAAATAAGGAAAAATTAATGGGATATTGAAAATGATATCATAATTGAGAAACTAGATGATTTTGAAAATCAGAAAAACAAAAAATAAATTTATGTTGAAGGTTTAATTTTATGGGATAATGTACGTATCAAGAACATAGTATGCAAGAATGGATAAATATCTAATGAATCGTAGAGATAGAATGGTTGGAGTATATCAGACCCTCCAAATAAATTATGAAAATTAGTAGTGAATGATATTTTTTAGGGGATGAAGATATTAGTTATTACTAAATGATATCCATTATAGAAATGTTATCAAAACTAATGGGTTTTTAATTTAAGATGTAACTTATAGGGGAATTTGGTTTTTAATTTATATTATATGATATTAAATGAAAGAGTTTGATATTAATATTGACAAAAACTATTTCCAAGGAGATGATGATGAAATTTCTGATGTATGGTTCTATATAAATGGAAACACTATTTTGAGATCGAGAACATATATAATAAGATGTAGGAGACATAGAGGTCGACGTCATGGATTATACCCAAATGACCTGTAGTTTACTCTATATGACTACCACACTATCATAAATTGTTATTTAGAGACTTCATGAATCGCAGTTTCAATGTTTCTCTAATGAAATGATAACAATAGTTGTAAAAATAAAATTTTCTTATATTCCACATAAATTTCAATTGGGATAACTTATAAGAGTAAATCACATTATTTATTATTTTGAAAATTTCATATTGAATGGGATGTTATGGTTGAGAACCCAAAATCTACCACTATTTTAGAATTCTATGATGAAAATTATATCATCAATTATCCTAGAAAATAATCTATATATATTTAAAAACAGTGAATTCATTTTATGTTAAAAAAATCAAGCATGAACACAATTTTTTTATGAATAAATGAATATAATACATTGTAATTGATGTTATATCTTTTATTAGGTTCTTGTGAGAAACTATAGTGATTTATACATTATTAAAAATACAATAGAAAATTTTTGTTACGAATCATATTAATATTTTATATCATTTCATAATGGATAAGTTTCATCAGGGTTTGGTGAAATATGATTATGTGGAAACAAAAGGACAAAATATGAATATAATGATACTGTTTGTAACTATGGAGGAATCTGAAATGCATTTGTTTTCACAAGGAGTCCAAAAAAATCAATATACTAGAATGTATGTTGAAAAACCCCTATTACTCTTACAGATCATGATCCAAGAGTATGGTAAGTAATATATTGCAATTAATTATTAAATTTTGATAAATCTTATGTATTTCCTAGATATGTTATCACTTTTCGTTAGTTTAATAATGTTATAGATGTCTACAGGTGGTGTATTTTGATAAAAAAAGTGATATATAGACTTTTCTTGAATTGGGTGGATAAAATTTTGATTTCATGGATTCTCTGAATATCATAAATTATTATTTATCCATATTATATAATTATTATTTTAATCATTTTTCAAAAAACATGAATTGCTCATGTAATGTTATATTTGGGTAATAGTGATTTATTTGGGGTAAATCTATATATAAAATGTTATATGTATATTTTGGGATTAAATTTTTTAAATTATATTATGGTTGAGAGACTACAACAAAAAAAATGGAGATATTATAAGAAAAAATTACACATTTGGGATTTTCAATAGTAATTGTTAATAAATAAGATAGTAGATTATTTTATTAGTGAATAATTTTGTTTAATAGTAGATATTTTATAGTTTTTATTAATTTTGTTAAAATATATATTCACCAACAATCATACCATCACATTGTGAGACCATATTGGCTATTATAGAGTTGGTTTTGCCTATATTTGGGTTCAACACACTTATATTTGTTGGTTCTTATATGGGAGTTAATAAAAAATTTCAGGACTCTTGGGTCATATAAATTTGGTGCGGGTATGGGAATTATCCTATTATACAAAATAATTCACTTTTAGTCAAGGGGAGAGGATTTTTAGTCTGGTCTTACACCTGTGATTTCAGTGGGGTCTCAATATTTCCATGTTATAGGTTGTGACTTAATGAAAAACACAATTTGAAAAAGGATAATAATGATAGGATACTTCTATGGTGGTTACATTATTGAAGAAAAAGAATAAAATATTTTTTTGACCACACTATGTTACAAACCAGTTCAATGTTTGAGTATTCAGATTTGGAATACCATGTTTGAAATTTTTTATTTTATGGAATATTTAACCATCAATCCTTGAAAGGATTTTGGGATGCTGTTTACGATCTTAACATCATTTATTAATTCTATTGGGAAATGCACATTATGGAGATAATCTAAATATGGGAATCTAGATGTGGGTTTGATTTAGGATAGATAATACATGTTAATAGTAAATAAAAATCCTGGAATACTTATTTAAGGGTGTGACAGATGATGTTGAGGGAAATGTGACTTTAAATATGTCACAAGTTGTTTGGATCAATTTTTCTATAGAAGAAAAAATGTTACACATTTTTATAAACATTGTCTAAATAGGATGACTATAACCCATGGATAAGTTATTTCCCAATAATTTGAGGGTATTTATCTATCCATGAATTCATGGTAATTAACTTAGAGGGATATTAATACATCTTAAAATCTGTAAAACATGTAATGGGTATGATTTTATTATGATTGGAAAACATGCATATTTCCATTTATGAACTTTTTACATATTCCAGTACATGTTATTCATATAAAATTATTATTTTTGACAAAAAAATTATATAATATAGATATAAATAAAAGATATAATGAAATGTTTCTCTGTTTTAGTGAACAAGAACATAAAATAGGGATAGTATTGTAAATCCTTCATTCACCTCCCCTATGAAATGGATTATTCCATCATGATATTCTAACATTACTAATCATTGATAAATATGTGAGAGAGTATTACATAAAAGCATTCATACTTCATACATCAGGTTATTACTCCATGAAAATATATCGATTTCATGAAAATAATTTAATGAGCATTTTATAAATCATGAAGATGACAAATCATGGTGGCAGATAAAAATATGTTTAGTGTAATGAAATTTAAATTAATGATATTTATATAGTTAAAAAATAACACTATAATAATACATTAAAAATTTCATGAAAATGGGAGGTAATTTCAACGCATTTTAATAGATTAAGAACACTATAAAAATATTCTATTTGAAATGAAATACTTTGATCATTAAAATATTTAAAGTCTAAAAATTACTTGTATGAAAAAAAATTATGAGATATATTATTCAGAAATAACTCTATAAAAATATGTAAATGACCTTAAGACTTCTTTCTTCAAATAATAGGGCTTCAAAATACCTTTTAATATGAACAATTCATTTTGAAATTATTTAATTTTTATTGATATAGGAATATTTACATTTAAATTCCAATTCATCAATATTAAAAAGTAGTAAGATATTTTAAAATATTGTAGGTAATAATCATAATGAATAATTATAATATTATGAGAAAATCGATAAAAGAATCATTAAAAAAATAACAATACTCTTGAATGTTGATTATACAAGTCATATTAAATATAACTTTTTAGAAATAAGAAGTGAATTTTTTTAAAGAACTTACATTTGAAAACAATATTAAATAATATATCATTTTTAGGAATATATGGGTTTTAGAGGGAATTTGATGTTGCAAATATATCATATGATTATGAAAGGAATTTTTTTTTTCGAATTTACCATTGTTTAAAACATGTATCCTAAAAAGATTTTATAATGTGTTCTTCTAAAAATAAGAGAAGGGAACGGTTTGGATAATAAGACATAACACATAATTAGGTTATTGTATATATTAGAGAACATGAGAGGGGTGATAAAATATGTACATTTAAGAGAAACAATAATTAAATTTAATGGGAATTATACTTAACAAATATATACATTTTGAGAATTAAATCAATCAAATACAAAAAATTTAAAATTAAAATATTAAACTAGCTATATAGATAATAAATTATAAAAGAGTCATTAAATTTAATAATAACATCATATTTTTTTCATTATCATGTGATAATAATTATGACTAAAGAGACGATATTGAGTGGTGATAATATATTTTTGGAATAAGAAACATTTTAATAAAACCCCATAGAAAGACTGAGAATGAAATTAAAATTAATATTCTATAAATAAAATAATTTAACAATTATATCATATCCGATAAGAATTATAATTTATATTTAAATAAAATTTTTATTCTAAAGAAAAAAATTTCTCAAATAATATAAATTGAGATGAAACCCCTAAATCATTAATCATGACGAGAAAAAATTAATATAACCTACAACAAAAAACAATCATAATGTCCTATCTCATTACATCATTATATTATATATATATATATTCCTTTTTTATATTTATTTATTAAAAATTTATTAGTAAACTATATTTAAATCACATCATCTAATATTAGTAGCTTGGATGGTTTTTAGCACTAGTCATGTTGTGGAAATATCGATTCATTTTTATATATTCAATGTTTTCACTATTTAGATTTGTATACGGACTATAATAGATTTGTTACAATTATTTATAATTTTATAATTTTATATATAATTATTTTAGTTATTATTCATGTTTGGGGAGGTGGTGTCCAGATTTTTGGTAATTTTTATTGAAATTTTTTTTTATAATATTAATAAGTTAAATAAATATGTGAATATTCTTAAATAATTAACAAATCATTAATTTATTATTTTTTCTAACAACTCCAGAATATAGTGTTCAGTATTCATTCATGATAACAATTTTTATCATTTATCATATCATCTAATATCTATAAACTGTCACTTATATCAAAAACCATTCTAACTCATCAATTATTTCTTAAATGGATTCATTTAATCTGGAGAGGTAATTGGCCTTCAATGATGATCAACCTTATTTTAAGGAAAATATTAAACCATCAGAATCTCTAGAATACTCGGTTTTATCGAGGAAGAGTTAATATTTTTCGGAAGCATTATCTAGATCAACAAATCAAATAAACGAGGACTCATCCCGGTACTCTAATGTCACGAGGATGGAAATGAAATTTATTCTATGGTTATTGATCCAGATGATTTAAAACTACCGATTTATCACTGTATGTTCTAAATCATTGGTCATGTTCTCTATAATAGGGGGATAATCTTTGGTCTTATTCTTATCTTAAAAATAGGATTTCACTTTATTGGGTTATATGTGATTGGAAAATGGTTCCTATATAGAAAGGATACCTTCATATCATCTTTAAGTCCAATGATTCTCTAAATATTGATTGGAGTCCTAGTAATACGCAACTAAATTCATGAATTCTTAGATTATCTCAATAGGATGTAAATTTTAATCTCTTTAATCTCAAGAAATCCAATGCACCAATATGGGTTTGGTTTCAAGGACCGAATTGGGTTTATTGTCACCGAAGGATACAAAATGGTATTTCCCCACATCATTATACTCTTGTTAGGCTGAATTAGAGAACCCTGGAGGGTGATATGGGTTTTTTTCTCGAATTCTTATAGCTATTATTTTGGAATTTTAAACACCTAGTTGAATATAATTTATTTCAAATTATTGAAAATATGAAATTAGAGTGGAGTATGACAATGTTCCTTACTTTTTATTATGAAATATTTTAGGAAATTTCATCTCTAATTAAAGGACGCTCTAATAGAAGGTCAATGTGGTTCCTACAGCTTTAGATTGGAACGAATATAATAGGAACAAAGGGACGAAGGCAGCCTTTGTTGAGAAAAAAGGAATTATTAAGAATCTAGATGATCCTCTATTGAAGATTTATAATGATTCTACTTATATTAAGGTACTTATGTACAATAAATGTTTCCCCTCTTCTTCATTAAATGTATCAATGGTTGATGATGTATAGGAAGATGAATACATGAATGTCAAAACGTTTTCCTCATTCAAGTTAGATCATGTTTTCATCTATATAAATGGTTTTGATTTAAAAGAAAAGTATGGTATGTTTGGTGATTTTTCTAATGACATATATGACATTGTTTTTCAATTACAAAATGAAATAGAGAAAAAAATTATTACGGATTTTTACAAGGATATTTTTGATTAATTTATGTCTTTATATGAAGATAAAGAGTCTATATCTTCCTCTCAATCTGTTATTTCCCCCCAATCAGTCCATGCAACCCAAATTGTTATGTTCGTTGAATGTAATGATATATATTTAAAACATAAATCTAATAGTACAACTATCATTTTTTCATGTAAGATGGTATTGTCTAGTTTGAAATCTTCTTCCTCTCAGGTTCTTCCAAACACAAGTATCAAATCTTATGTTTATTAAATCCATAAAATAACTCATTTCTAGATGTTATCTTATATCTATGTGATTTTATGATTGATGCTATGTTTCAGACTAGTAAGCAGTTCAGTTTTCCACCTACTGTCTATGTGGTTTCTCCCTACATTTGTAGAAGATCTATAGTTGATTCAATTCATAAAATAATCTAGTGTCTTTATGTTATTTATTTTCATTGTAATATTGAGATTGATACTATGGTTCATACTTGTAATCAGGTAGTTATTTTTTATTAGAATCTTAATGTGGCCCTGTTTTATCTAACTAATATGGAGATAGTTTTTAATATGAGTGGTGATCATGTCAATGCTTCTTACGGAAATAGTTTAACTATCAATCTATGGATGGATAAAACTATTTTATCAAATATTAATGATCTTCTGTAATATTCCATCAGTTTTAAATTTAATGTTGCGAGATATTTCAAAATAATCAAGATTAAAGCTGTTGGAATAAAAAAAGTAATCCAACCCTGGCCTTAAATTTAAATGATGATTTTGTATTGGAATTATCAAGGTCTGTCCAACTATGACACAATGAGGTACCTTATAAATTCAATTATGAAACATAGGCCTTCATTTATTGATAATTATGATCTTAAAAGAATCATCTCTTCCCGAATTGTTTAAAATAGATTATTTAAGAATCTCTTTGTTTGAATATAAGATTTGTTTATCTGGGGTCAAGATTATTTGGTTTTGTGATCCCTGTTCCTTAACCGATACTTCTATGGTTGATTTTAGTGACCATCAGGTCACTTATTCCATCATGTTTCTTGGTTTCCGGATTTTCATCTCATTTTGGAAGTGATCAGAACAGTTATCAGTATTGAATAAGATTATGGATGGATATTGATATTCTTAACTATATTATTTCTTGTCCTTAGGTGGGGCTTGGAGATTTTAATTATTTTATGCATCTTGATGAGAAGATGGGTGAAATGTCTAATTTTAATTCTTCTATATAATTCTTAGAATTCATTGATTCTAATGAGTTTTTTGAGGTCAATCTTGGTGGGGGTAAATATACATGGTAAATTAAGTTCATAAACTGCTTTTTTTCATGTTGGATTGATATGGATTTATTTGATGGGGTTTTCATGAATTTTTTTGATACATTTCTTGCACAATACGTTCTATAATAAACTCCTATCATTACCCTATTTAGATGGATCATATATGTACGGACCCCTGGCCTCTTATACCTTTAATTTTAATAAGGCATCGGTTAATCATCCTGATTTTAGATCTGTTGTAGAACAATCTTGGAATTATGTTGATTACTCGAATTATGGAATTTCCTTTGTTATCAAGATTAAGGATCACAAAAGTTTTCTAATTTTATATATATAAAATAAATTGATTTCTCTTGATCAGGATATCTAATCCCATTAATCTTATCTTTTGTATTTCCATGAGAAAAGTCCCCTGAATTTTATTTATAATGGATTTCCGGGGAAAATGATATTTTTAGTATATTGAATGGCCTATTGAACCTTAAGTATGCATTAAAAATAGATATTTTTAGGGAAAAATGGTTGAAGGATAGTGATAGTAACTCTAGGTGTTTTAACTCTCTTAGGAGAATTAGGAATGTTTCCAGACCATTATTATTGATTATGAATGGAGATCAGATTATTGATAAAGAGAATGATTTTTCGGATCACGTTACTTCTTATTTCAAAGATCTCATTAATGGTTCTTCTGTCCATAATGACCTTGTGGAGGGTATCATTCCAAAATTGTTTAATCAAAAAGATAATAATTGTCTTACCACTATTCCATTGAAAGTTGAAATTAACGAAGCTAACAATAGTATCAATTCTGAAAGCTATCCATGTCTGGATGGGTTTTATATCTTCTTCATTCCAAATTACAAGGATATTATTAAAAATTAAGTTGGATACATGATATCCACTTTTTTAAAGGGAGGTTCCCTTCATAATGGTTTGAATGGTATAATTTTTTCTGTTATCCCAATTATGTAAAATGTTAATGAGATTCATATGTTCATAATAACTTCTTTGTCCAATCCTATTAAAAATTATTTGGAAAATTTTAGTAACAGGATTAGCCTCAATTACAAGAATGATTTCTTCTCATAATCACATTGGTTTCATCAAAAGGAGGTCTATTCAGTACCATCGTTTCACAACTTCATAATGTGTGAATTTGCATATGAAATTCACTAGGGGTGGTAATATTTAACATAATCTTGATATCAGAAAATATTTTGAAAATGTGGATTGGAGATTAATTTTAAATTTTATACATATGTTGGGGGTTCATGATACCTTTATGCTTGGGTCAAAACCATTTTTAGCACTTTACATATCTCTATTCTTATAAATGGATCCCCTATGGGATATTTTGAATTCTCTAGCGGGGTCAGATAGTGTGAACAATGTTTTTCTATTATTTTCTCCATTTAAGGGGATTATCTTAGTAGACTTATTTCAATTATTTTTGGAAATGGGAAAATTAACTCTATCATTGCTGATATAGGACTTCCCACTCCATATCATTTACTGTATGTAGATGATATTATCCTCCTAAATTTGGGAGTTAAGAGAAATATCAAGAAAATAAAAATGGATCTTCTACACTATGGTGTTTTCTCTAGTCAAGAGATAATTTGGGATAAGACCTTGTTTATTTTGGTTGAAATTGTACCACCTCAAGGAATAATGAAATTTATATATATTTGGGTATTCAGGATGGTAACATTCCATTTAATTACATGTGTGATCCTTTATTTTAGGGGATCCTGAAGGCTTTTTTATTTCTCAGAGATTCATAGAAAATCTACAAGGTAACTTGATACATGTAAGGGAAAGTATCTTTCAATGGATGGTCAGGCTTGTATGGTTTGATCTATTATTTTCTTCAAATTTGTGCATTCCATTATGGTCTACAAATGACCTTTATCACTCATAAAAAATATCAACGTTTCTCTCAAACATTTTATTTTGAGTGTATGAAATAGAGAGAGAATGTGGATATGGTTTCTTGGAATAACTATTATAAGCCTTCTATGTTGATGGATTTAGAATTATGAATCTTGAACTTTTCAATTATTCTATTGAGGATTTTTTATAAGGATACTTTTTAATAGAAATTATGAAGCTCTTAATTTTCTTGGGTAAAAGATTCTATATTTACTCAAGAATGGGGTTTTTATGATGATTATTCCTATTTATTGCCTGATTTTATTTTAATATTTTCTTCAATGGATTCTCATTCCAGATGGTTGGTTTTTAAGGATTCATCAATTAATTGATATAATGGAAAAATGGATGGGTACTCTTCTTGCTAATTTTGTGATGGATGAGGGAGCCATGGACCTAGGTATCTATATAAAGGATCATATTGGTAACATATAGGGTATTGAGAATCAAACTGTCATTAATTGTCACAATTATAGAATCACTAACAGGGCGGAATTTCGGTCCTGGGAACCTACAGGTAATGATATTGTTTTATAAAAATTTTATTATAGATTTTCCCTTTCTAGTACCAAAGATTCAAAATGGATGGGGGATTTTCATAGTAATTTAATTAGGCTATATCCCTCCAATCTGGTGTGGAGAATTTCTCATCGAAAGAATCAAACATAATATTATCTTTAGGCTAGTGAAAATTCATTTTGGTGCTTATGTGTTCTTTACCATCATTATAGGGAGGATTTAGATCACTTATTTTTTTATTGTGTTACTCCTAAAACAATGTGGAAAGCCTTAGCATATTGATTTGATATTTCAATATGAAGGATGTTATCCATCATGGATTTTATTGAGAGATGGAAATCTATTTCCCTTTCTCAATAATTGGTAGACCCCTTACAGGTAGATTCTAATGTGTTTTTTCACTATATCTAGTATGCTTGAAATCATGTTTATCATGGTGGTTAGTCATTCTCAAACAATTCTTCTTTTTCAATCATTATTGTCATTTTTTGAAAGTCAAGATTAACAAAGATACATTTCTTCTCAAATTCAATTTTCTGATTGTTTATGTTCTTGCACGGATTTGTGTTAATTCTACTTTTAGTCCTCTTTATTTTGATTTTTATGTTTTATGGTAGGAATCTATTGTGGTTTAGGTTAAATCCAATTCTGATGGTGCCTCTAGGGGAAATTAGGGGCCTTTTGGCTAAGGTATTATTTTCAGGGATCAGGGAGGATAAGTTATTGGATGTTCTACAGGTTCTTGTGGTATAGACAATTCAATTGATGCTGAGATTCATGATTTTATTTTGGCAGTGGAGAAAGCTAAGATTCAGGGTTGGAATAATATATGGATAAATTATGATTATATAATTATTGATTCTACAATCAGAATGAGATCATCTATATTATCTTGGAAGCTTACTAATTGATGGGTTAGTTTTTTGGATTATCTTCATTCTAAGAATCATTTCATTAATCAAACTAATAAAGAAGCTATCTTAGTGGTGTATGGAATTGCAAATAAAGGATTTTTTGGTGCAGAGTTTATTGGGTATGATCAACTTCTTAATGAGATTTTACCCCTTCTAAAGAGGTATTCTAATAAATCCATTATTTTTAGGATTATATATGTTGGACTATTTTGTTTTGTAAAAGTGATTTGATTTTTTGGGAAATGACTCTTCACTTTTAACAAAAATAAACATTTTTCAAATTTTTGTGCTTAAAATGACCAAATCCAACACAACCCATAGTCTTTTGAAAAATATGGTTTTGAAATTTTTTATATTCAAATAATATCATTATTTAAAAAGAACAATTATATTATATTATATTTTATTAATTATCTTGAATCTTGTTTAAAGATATATTGATAAATATGAAATGCTAGAGTGAAAAAAATATGTCACATCTTTGGGGGTTGTAGTCTATACATGAAAATTAGTGGAACCATCATTTCTCATTGATTATGAGTAAATTATTGAAAATTTTACAACATTATGAAAATAATTATGTTATCAAAATTATGTTAATATATTAACTATACATTTGGTACCATTCATGTATGGTGATGATCATTAATAAATCACATCATTCGAGGTGTTAATAGTCGAAATGTGTTGATGAGAACTTCTGAATTTTTTTAATGGTTGTATAAGAATGTGAAATATGGAAGTTAAATTATAATAATAACATTTCATCATATTATAAAAACAAATTTTTCATATTTTTAGCTATATAATAGTTTTGAGCGGATATAAAATGAGAATAATCACCACTCTATCCAAAACATTACCTCTCACTTTGGATGTTCTCCCTTGGGTAAAACCATTACGCCCATTAGATATGTATTTTTTTAGAAACAATTATTATGAGAATTATTGAGAGACTTTAGGATAGGCATACTGGGTGATTTTTGGGTACTTAATCTTAATATATAGGTAAATGTTGTGTAGGAGATCTCATTTTTTTGGTCAAACAAATGAAATTTTAAGAAATATAAATTTATAAAACTGACACTACAAATGTTTCACATCCAATATGGAGATAAAGTTGATAATCATTGAGTGTAGAATATGTTATGATGAGACATCCCTAAAAATTAATTTTCAGCCTTATTTTGAAAATTATTTTATAATTTTTAATATTATATAATTTTACATTTAAATTTTTTTGTTTATACCATGGTTATTAGATTTTTCCTAGGTAATTTTTTTTAATTGTTAAAATAAAATGGTAAATATTCAATATTTCAGAAATAATTATTCCAAATATTTAATACATTTTTTCAATTAATAAATAAATATTTATGAAAAATCAAATTTAATATTATCAAAAGTTTCTCTAATATCATTCTTTCAGAAAATGTGAATTTATAATCCTAAGCGGTTTTTTGGATATAATTATTACTGTAATCGATTATAATAAAATTAATTGGAATAACAACAAGAAATTGATTTTTATTGGAAATTAAAAGAAAATTAAAACCTAATTTTACAATGTAAAATCATTTTAACTCAATATTTATGAATAAAATTTTTTATAAAAAATAGGCTCTTAATAATTGAAATTTTAAACAAGTGTTTTTAGGTTTGATTAAGTATTTTTAAATTCATAATTTCCATCAAAAAAAATTTATAACCATAATTTTTATTTATATTTTTATATTTTTATTACTTTTTCATATATTCATAAAAACTACAGTTTTAATAAAAAAATATATTTTATCAAAAAACAAAGTTATTTTAGAAAAAAAATTGAATAAAAACAAATCCTTAAATAGACGTGATGAATTAACATCCCAAAATTATTTTTTAAAATTATAATTATAATATTGATAAATTAATGTTTTAAATGAAAATAAAATGTATAATGAAAAGTTGATGTTATAAATAGCTGACATGTTTAAGGGTTTGTAATAATATTTCATATGTATTTGTAATAAAAATAAAATTAATATAATAGTTCATATATAATAAAATTTAAAATTTTGTAAATTTAATTTTAGGGAGAAAAATATAAAATACTGTTAAAATTTCATATGAGAAAGAATAAATTTTTTTAATATTGCATGTTATTAATTATTCAACACGTAAATATAAGCAATTCTAATCATGAAATATAATTCAATTTAAGAGAGTTTTATTATTAATTTAATATGTCGTATCTCATTTATGTTTGGAGTTTAATGATGAGTAATGAATATTAAAAAGAATTAAGTAATAGAATATATATTATTAAATCTATGGGTTTTAGATGATATCATAATTATTTTATATTTTATATAAACTCATAAAACAACATGAAACATTAGGTTTCATGCTGATTCATTTGAGGTGATATTTGTTCAATGTTTTTATGGACATGATTATCTTAGATGGTTTTCTAGTATTAAGTAATACATATGGAATGTGTTTATGTTGTATTTGGGTTCAATAAATCATCATTGTACGTATAAAATCAAGTGTGGATATTCTTAAGTATATAATAATGGAGTGATTCCCTAGATACTTTTAGATATGTGATTTACCAATTAAAAATGGTGGTCATAAACAAGACATAGATCTTGATTGGGTTATCTGTGGATAGTGATTTCTTCTTAGAAACGAAATGGATTATATCTCATCATAGAATGAAATAAGATATATTTCACGAAATCATTAGAAAAACTTTGTATTTGTAGTTATTGGAAATGAAAAATAGGGAATAATGCATTATATTGGACATTATATTGTAAAATAATTTTTTCAGACGGAAATGGCATGTGTACATTCTTAAATTGACTTCTTTTGGGGTATTCATGATATGTATAAGTGGTATTTTTTAAATTATTTTCATATATATAGTCATACATTCATGAATGATATATTGTTTGAGAAGTTCTCAGGGTGAAATAGTTATGAGGAGACAAGTCATGGTACATTGAATTTTGAAAAATATTTCCCAATTGTTTAGAATGTTGGGACTTAAATGGGGCCCAACACACCACTATTCCGGCCATAGTTAGATAAAAATTAGTATTGTTAGTTTAATTTATGATATTTCTCAATTTATAACTCATTAATTTATAATACTTGATCATTGGCCGAATTCGATATGGTCAGGGGTGGATAAAAATAGGTTATCTTACATCTCGAAAAGAATAAAGTGAAGTTCAATATTATTATATTGACAATATATTTATTCAAAATAAATTATTATAATGAGATAAATTTAAGATTAATATTAAGGGTAAGAATAATAAGAAGGGATTCTGAGGAGTAAAAAGGAATGGTGTGCATGTGTTTTGAAAATAAAGATGCATTCCATCTTTTGTGGGTTGAAATTAATCATTATTAATATATATTATCTGAATTAAAGAATATATTATGTAAGCTTCTACCTATATTTCATATGGGTAAGTGTTGGTATAGAGACATACATTTCAAACTAATGCCCTCTATCTCATATTGGGATGTGAAAATTATAGATCATTGTTCTCCTTGTGTTCTTGTGTTATTTAAGATGTTGTGGAAAATAAAAAACTATATCTTAATCGGTGATGATGATTATTTTAATATAAAATATAAATAATTCAAATTAGTAATTAAAATTTTAACATACCTGACCTAGAGTCCAAGATAATAAGATCTATTTGTTTGGTCATCACTTATCCTAAAGAGAACCACCTAGTATCCCAAAGGATAGCAACTAGAATCATGAGTCCAAAAGGGTCATTGGGAGACTATACCCACTTATTAGAGTGATGACACAATATATGTATCTTATAAAAATAAAATAACCAACCAAAAAAATAATATACATAATTTAAAAATGCCCAATAAGTAACCATCTAAACATTCCATAACATATCAAGAGAGAGTACATTACATATCCGACATTCCGATAGTATAATCTAGTGAAAAAACTAGTAAAAGACACTAAACCAAGACCTGAGTCCCAAGTTCTTACATTCTTATCATTATCTAAACCTTCTCCCCCTACAAAATCATAAACTAGGTCCCTACGTTGAACTTGTACATAAAAACAAGAATCATATTATTGGGTTTTAAATATATATGGTGGTCCGGGTATGATGTGAGAACAACGAAATAGGCCACGCCAAACAATGTCTAAATAAGTTAAATGTTTGTTGAAACTATTTACAAGTAATAAGTAAAATAAAAAAACAAGGAGATAATGAATACATTAAGTTAGTTACCTAATATTTGTTTTACCCATTATGTCCTCTAGTGTCAACCAACAACAACTAAATCAAGTCACATTGGGGGTCTAATCCAAGGAAAAAGGTGACACACACAATTATCCATAAGGGGTTTAACTAATCAAATCTCACTACAAACCCATTATCCATAGTATTCACTTAATAGATTCTCATCATTATTAATATTTCATCACTTAGGCTATCTTTGTAACTAACATAATCTTCATCTCGTGTTACCTGGGATACACATTACATCATTTAAACTATATCTGAAGCTGGTTAATTACCATGAATAAGGGTTAGGTCAATTTCCTTATCTCACTGGGGAAAATCCTCACAAACACACATTATCCTCAACCTAAAACCATAGTCCATGTGGAATGATTCCATTAGTGGAATAGATCATTCATCCCTTTCCCTAACCCATGTATTTTGTGGTAGAGTTTAGAGCCAATTCTAACTCAACTTGTTGGTGTAGAACATTATTTAAACACCTAACTCAACCAAGGCATGTTCAGACGCTAATTTGAAAATTTACCAAATATACCATTTCAGAACTAACCACATCCAATACAAATATCAACCATAATCCATAATTACAATCATGGGAAAAAATAGTATTCTATAACGCATTTAAAAATTTCCTATTTATATTATATAATCATTTTTAAAATTCACATTTCTTATACCTAAACTTGTTAGGAATATTCACAAATCCCAATAAATTAATGCATTTTACATATTCAAAATTTTCCATATATTCACTCACTTAACCCAATAATCATTTCCCATTTATTAACCACTTTTTCATTTCTCATACAAATCACAGTCTATTTATTACACTAACAGTAATCCTAATCAACCCATTTTGACAACATTACAAACACCCCAATTTTCTACAGAATCAACTAATCCCATTTTTCAATTAGTTAATTTCATTATGATGATAAAATGAAACTATAATTATGAAGGGTTTTATCTCAGTAACCCTTTTGTCCCATTAATTATCATTGTACCATCTGACCTTTGAAAACAACATAATGGATATAAAAATATTTCTAAATAATCAGTGATTTCATCTTGAAATCATCTTTTTAAACACAGAACATCCCCTTTGAGAAATTTTAACATTCCACATAACTTTTATTTTTAGTTTCAACAAATCATGTAAACCATTTTTAAGAAATACAAAAATGGTATCATGTTCACATTTTAAACATAATTTTAAATCTTTTAGGAAAACGCTGTTTAAATAACTTTTCGATCAAAAACTCTTTTTAAAACATGTGTCATATTCAAAAAACATTTTCCATCGATTATATAAGATTTCGCGAAATCCCTGAACATACCATCTAACTTAGAAAAAACCATAAAATCATTTACCAAAAGAAAACTATAAATTTTTTCAATCAATATATAATCATTACCCACCATTAAATTTAATTTTCATTTCATATTTTTTTGCATCATACACCTATCTTAATGAAAACCAAGACCTTCAACCAATTATAAGAGTTCATCTTTCCCCATGTGTAGCTCTGGAGTTGGACTCACAACATCGATGGACCCAATGAGGTCTATCATGGGTCTCACAACTCAATCTATAGTCTAGATCACCTTTCATTACCCATTACATTAAAAAAACATGGAAGTGATATATTTTAATTACATACACACATAAAATATCAAGAATATGGGTGAATGAGTAACGACCCCCTCCCCCATGTCCATTGACGAACACATTCTTAATCTCCACCCTTGATTAAAACACAACCAACTATTAATTCCCATAAAAAATCCATTGTAAAAGTCATGGTTTTTGGGATTTTGAATTATTTGAGAGATTCTAAAGTCCCTAATTTATTAAATAGTGCAATGAGTACTGTTAGAATCAACTGATTCATTGATTCTCACCCAAATGAAATAAAAAATACCATGAATTTAAAGAGTACCATCCCTGTAATATGAGGGCTAGTGGTTCTTCTCCTATGGTAGAGGGGTTGATTGAGAGAAGAAATTGGTTTCAGAATTAAAAATACCAATATGGAAAAATTGTAAATTTCCATCATTTAATGAGGCACACAGTTTACCCGCACAATTTTCCGAACATTGTGAAAACTGTATGGAGGCTGGTTCATAAGGTAAATTTGGTCACAATGTTACCTAGAGATACCCTCATGATTTTACACTCAATATGGCAATAATGCAGTTTCCCTATGCCCAAAATAGTCACCAAGAAACAAGATTTACTAGGCTTTCCCATGATTTTTACCAACCATTCCCCAATAGTGTGCTATGTGTTTGTTTGGTAACTCTTGTCTATATTTCATTTACTACACCCCCAAAAAACATCCAAAACCTCTCTAGAAATCAAGAAACACTTCTTTAACTATAAACAAGACTTTATCAAATAAAATTAAAAAAACATACCTTCAATAATTATCAGGATCTAATAACATCCCAACCTTGTAATGACTCATCATTGAGCTATACTTATTATAACATCAAAACCCTCAAGACCAGAAATGTTAGACCACAGACAATCTGACCACCCTTCTCCTTTCGATTTTTTCATGAACATTGCCATGCCTCAATAATTCTTAGTCCAAGGAAACATACCAACATTGAGAACATTTCTCCCACTAATATACAAACTCACAATCTAATTCCCTATGTGGAAACATCTACCTAAACTCATCATTACGATCATCAAGAACAAGAGAATGGTCTAAAAAACACCACTAAACCACTACACTGAAGGATACTAAAATGGAATCATCTTACATTGTATGAACCAAATAGTACTCTCTCAGCCAAATTCCCTTCACATATCATATCTTAATTTTATTGGTTCCATATCATTAATATTTCTTCGAAGCACTAAATGAAACCTAAACGTCACCCAATGAGTTGAAAATTCTTGATTTTCAACCACATCTTGTAAAATACCCAATGTGCAACTCAAATCCTAGAAACCACAATCTATTTTTGAACATTCAGAAAGAACAACCCAATCACATTCTTCATCTCAAGGAACTCAATGGCCAACACCTTTTCCAATTCTCATCCACAAAAACATTTTACCAATACAATTTCCTCTAGAGTCAATCTATCTTGAACCTTAAACCATGCCATAAATTAAAATATTCCCCTCTATTGTACACCCACCATATGGTTAAACCTAAAACCACCCTTTATGATGTATCGAGAACCTCCATAATCAAAAAAAAATCCATCGATCTAGATTTCAAAACTTACCCAATATATTTTCTAACTCACCTCTCCCTATATCCTTAAGAGAACTATCAAACATTGGCATTATTCAATTCCATCAAAACTGCATGGATTGGACACCTCCACATCACATAATTATTTAGTGGTAACAATGTTCTTAATCAGAGCCCATTATCATTACCAAAACATGATTATCCTATTAACATTATCCATAGGGGACATACATCCCACACGATTCCTTCCATTCATACCTGCCGAGTATGGACATCCCCATTCATGTCACTTTGTTAACACCCAACATCTACTATTTGTATGTCTCCATATTACCTAACAATAATTAATTTCACTTAATACATACTAGCCTCATCTATATGCACCTAGTTTAGTCATAATTGGCATCTAGTAAAACATCCACATTAGGACAATAACTATTTCTCAACCCATTGTTGTGATTTAATGAAATCATCACCACATCGCCAATGATACAACACTGATTACCTTTAGAATGAGATCAATACCTAAGCCGGTACTCAACCCGATTTACCATCATAGACAAGGCCAACCAGATCATGCACCATACAAGTTTCACATTGGCATCTTGTTGCCACCAAAAAACATCATATCTATCACTAAACAGCAATGAAATTATATTATTCTCACCACTTTAAGATTATCATTCATTTCACTTTCCTCAAACCCTTTCAAAATTCATGGATCACACCTCAATCAAAAGATAAACCATGAACATGGGAATGGTTGTCCATCCTTTCCTGTAACATGAAAACTAACATTACTGGATACTAGTTATCTGCTTCCAAGAAGTAAACCCATGTAATTCATCATCATTTGGTACATGTCAGGGGCCTTTAAATCAACAAACCATTTGGGAACCCACAACTGCATGACTCAAAAAAACATAGGTCTTCTTATGTGTCTCCTATGATATGTTTCACATCAGACCAAAACTGAATCAACTCGCAAAGTTTTAGTCTTTATCCTTTTCAAGGAACTGATGATATTTTCATTATATTGTAATTGACCGTATCTAGTGAATGTTATTCTTGGATGTCATCGATGATCACCTCCGCAAACTATCCACCATCGTCATCGTCTCTCTCTATGGGGACACCTCAACCTAACAAAGGCCTTAGGAATTCGGCCCGACAATGCCTAATCTACACTAGAACATCACAATATTTATGAGTTTACAACCAAACTCACACCCACCTCATGACCCACTGGAAATAGTTCATTACCCAATGTTTCCTATGGCTCTATTATCATCACCCCACACAAGTTCTTCTCTCATGGTCTCTCTAATAAGAAAAGATATGTAACTATTCATGCCACTGGGCCAAAGCCAACTAGTTTCTCATACTACTAGGGCCTCAGAACTTTGAATTAATAAAAATGCATCCACTTACATCCAACTAAACTAAGAAAATATAAAAATTGTATTTTGGATCTATAATGCACTCCCATCATTTGGAGTTCTCAGAACCATCGAGATATCACATTCTCCCATGACCAAACAAAAATACATCACTAGCTCACATGAACTATACATCAGTCAATGTATCCGAAAAAACCACTTTCACATATTAATCTGGAAAAATAATAGGTTAATACCTCCAAAAAATCCCAGACTTCACCTTCACTCATATAACCAAACATAACCAACTATCTTCTTCCTTAAAGATACCTTAAGAAATAAATTGTCAACATTACCAAAACACGATGGAACCCATCCTCATTGATTCCCCTTTTGAAGAATCCTCATGTGCTTCATATTAAAGGAAACTAAAAAAATCAACCACCCTCAATAAATTTAACCCTTCAATTTTATAAGGTTTTAAACTCATAGCCCCCACTATTGCAGTAACTCCCAAAACCAATAACCCATCCCTCTATCCCTCTACCTACGATGCACACACCAATAAGCACCGACATAATTATCGACCACCCTCATAGGTAATCCTTATAATTATAATGATACCAACTCCCGAAACTGAATCCACACAAATCAAAGGTTAATGGATTCCTTTAATCCATAGAAAATAACCAAAAACAACAAGCCATTATGGGCATACATCATACCACTTTTCCAAACACACTACATCTAATGCACCAATTAAACATTCACTCAAAATCACACGAAAAGATACTTTCTCACATAAACAGGAACCCTAAACCAAACACCAAATATTGGGTCTAAAAAAACACTCACAAAGCATTAATAAAAAACAATGGACACATTCTCGATATCAGAATTCATTAAACATAATAGAGGTCACAACCAAGCCAAAGACACAACATTAAACATCCCATTATCTAGAACACCCAACTAAAAAAGATCCCACATTCCATATCCCACAGTATCAATACTACGGAACCCCCACTACAAGAAAACACAATCACATAGGGTCAACAACCAATATAAGGGATAACCAACACTAGTGTCCCAAAATGTTCCTTTATTTTCTCGTTTCCCTAATTAATTATGCATTATAATTTAAACCCACAATTTCACTTTTCAAAAAAGTTAATTTTCGAAACCCAATAATTTACATTTAAAAAAACCCAATTTTATCCCATATTATAAAAAACCTCAATATTAATCAAGAAAACCGTTAAAAAAACACCCATTACAAACTCATAGATTCATGTTTCTAAAAACCCTTTTAACCCACTTTTCAACACCAATTATTTCATCCAAATTTATATTATTATACCCATTTGGTTTGTCATTGTATAATTCACAGTCAATCAGTGGAAAAATATGGATAACCTATATATACTATATTCCTAGAATTATGCATGAAAACCCACCCCCTCTCTTTCTAGACCAGTCCAATAGATGAAATTTAATAAATCAATAAAATCACATCCACACATTTTACCCATTGTGGAAATTTCAATAAACATTATAAGGAACAAAATAACATAATTTCCCATCGTAGAAACATTGATTTTCCCTCATACATGGGGCTACAAGAACCCTATCATGAACTCATTACCTAGTATCGATAAGATCCTAGTCACATGTATTTCATCACAAAACAGTGAGACAAAAGACAACCTTGTTTTATACCACATCTTAACATCCCCAACCTAGAGGTAACTACAACTGGAGCCCCATTCAGAGTCATCAAATAACCTCAAGAACACCTCCCCATACGACCAAGGCTACCAAATAGTAGTGTCGGTCTAAAGAGGTTCATGGGGAGACTCTATCTTCTTATCAGATAGAATCCACAATATAAGTAACACAAAAACATAAAATAACCCCTGGGAACAATATAATATAACATGTTACAATATCCAATAAATTACTATTTACACATGCTATAGAAAAATCATGGGAGACTACACTACATCATAGACAAGAATTTAATGTAATCCATGGAAAAAAACAAAATAAAACCCAACACCTAGACCCGAGTTCCAACATTTTCTTCACCACCATGCTCCAAACCACCATCCCATGAATAATAAAAAACCAGACCCCTAATCTGAACTATTAACATAAAAAATTATAATATTCTCAGGTTCTATGGTGCCATGGTATCCTAGATAGGGTGTGACCAAAACTCAGTAGGCCACCCCCAATGGTGTCTAACGAAATAACCAGTAACAACTATGTGTATAGTCGTATCCCAAAAAATAAAAAACCAAAGAATCATAGAAAACATTTATGTAGTTTTCCAATATTCTTTTTACCAATTATGTTCTCTAGAGTCAAACAACACTAACTAACTCTAGTCAAACATTAGGTCAAATCCATGGAAAACATTTCACACAAATATTAACCAAAAAGTATTTAAATAATCACAACTCATTTCATACCCATTATCTACATTATTAAATAATGTCATTTTCATCATTATTTCAATTTCAACACATAACCACCCATGATTAAAAAAATTCATCTTCATCTCATGTTACATAGGTTAGGAATGAAATCATGTAAACTATGCCCTAGACTGGTTAATTACAATGCATAAGGGGTAAGTCATGATCCCTATCTCACTAGGGGTAAACACGTCACAACCACATATTATCCTCACCTACAAACCCCTATATGGGTGGAATGGAACTATTAGGGGAATATATAAACCATCCCCTTCCGTAACCTGTGCATTTTACAGTGTAGTTTAAACACTCAGTCTATCTCAACCCATGGTCATAGATCCTCAATTCAATACCCCACTCTACCAAGCCATATAGAACATTTTTCATTAAATATTCATCAAATATACCATTTCACAACAAATAAAAAATAATATAAACAATAATAATAATCCATAAAAACCAACATGAGAAGTAATACTATTTCCTAAGAGATTAAAAATATTACATTAATATTATATAGCCATTTAACACAATTCTCATTTCATATTACAAAAAAGCATTATGAATATTCACTAATTTATATACATTAACCAATTCAAAATATTAAAATACTTATTTATGTTAACTAACATAAACATTTACCATTTACCATGTATTAACCCCTTATGAATTTCAAGTATAATTTACAATCCACTAGGAAAATTCACATTAATCCCATTTTACCCATTTTGATATCATTTTGGACTCTCCCAAATTCAAAATCATTAAAATGATACAATTAATTAATTAGTTCATTTCCGAATCCTACTGACATGCCGACATAAAAAACCATTATTCAACAATAAAATAGAGTTAAAAAAACCATAACTACAAGGTAGATACGCTAATGACTGGGATCTTACACACTCAAACTATATGTGACATTCTATAGACCATGCATGTGGTTCTGTAGTTCAGATACATGATACACCATAAAGACCAGAATGTACCTTAATACTTCATTAATATAGGATTTGATTCCCAAATAACAAATTGATATACCTCATCCATAATATTTTCATTTAATTACATCACTTTCAAGTTTATCATTTGTATAGATTATAGAGTCCCCAACTCACCACCAAAAGTTTTCTTTTAACACTGATGGGTATGTCCTCCCACATATTGTTAAACCAAATATATTTTCCCCTCCTAGTTCGGTTCTAATGTTCATTCATTCATATTTTATTGAAAATCTAAAAATACATCCATAAATACATTGAGAACGGAATGAAACTAAATTGGAATAAAATATAAGACATTGTTAATAATATTGGTCATATGATATAAATTGAAAAAAAATAGTTTTCCAATTTTTAATTAATTCATTAATTATAATAATAAAATATTACATGTGTTTTATGTTAATACCCATGATGATAATACTTTCTGAATATATTTTCAATGAAATATCTTTCAGATGATACATATAGATCCCTCAATTAGCATTAAATATATAACGTTGAATTTAGTAGATATTTAAAATCTATTGTATCATGATTTATCAATTTTTAAATATATTCTTTTAAAAAATAATATTTTTCATTGAAACATAATAAATATAATTATAAACCATTTAAAAAAAATATTATATCATCCAAAAAACATATTGAAAAATATGATGAAAATATGTATTCCACTTGACTAACAAACACCACCCATAGTAATAATATGTTTTTAAATTCATCTATATAAATTTTGGTCTATATAGAACAAGATATATGAAAGTTTTTCATCATGAAAAATACATAAGATTGTAAAAAAAAGAAATATAATTTATCCCCATGACAATGATGGCTAACTATAGAGAAGAATACATTAGAAGAACATGTCATAAATAAACTCTAATATGCCAAAATCATTTTATGCACCCCAAATTTATATTACATACCATAATTATATTTAATTTATCCATATTTTTAAAACAATGTTATAGTAGACAATAAAAATAGTTTTACGTTAGATATGATATTTAGAATCATATTTGTGAGTTTATTATCTATTGTTAAATCAAGGATATTATATGGAAAATATCACATTCAAGTTAGCCAGTATTCATCCATAGATATCAAGTATATTTCATTTTTGGGGGGAAATGTGTGATATAACATGACATCCAAGAAATATACCACCTATAATGAATTCATTTATTGAATAATTCAATGTTTCTTTGATAATGTATTTGGATAATGTGTATAAAGACGGAGTGAAGTCGTATTATTCATGAGAATTATCCTATTTCAGATTCCATAGTGTGTCTTATATTTCATCCTAAACATGGATATAATTAAGTAGTTCATTTTTATTATTCTATATAATCTTATATATATTGATTTTGAAAGGATTGTTGATTTAATACAAATTCTATGCATTCCCAGTTTCATGATTCAAATAATAAATCATAGATATAATATTAAAGAGTGAAATCATTTCCTCCCATATAATTTCACTACTAATATAGTTGTGTTTGAGGATGGATATAAGGATATCCATAAAAAACAATGATACATCATTGGATATCTCTTGGGATTTCCCCCAACCTTAACCAAAATTTTCATCATCTCTATGGTTGTATATTCAAAAAAAATAGCTTATTTACAATATTTATTGTTTTATTAGTTTTATTACACTGATTTGTTTCTTGAGAACCTCAGTTTTTATTTTGTTGAATTGGGAACCAAGTATGGATATGTGTGTGTGTGTGTGAAACTGAATAACTCTAATTAGGATTTCTTATAGAGCATGATCTACCAAATATATTGATAAATATGACATCCCAAATATCTATATAAGATAAAAATAATAATAAATAAATAAATATTAAATCATTTTAGATGAATATTCAACACATATAATATAAATAATATACCTAGATAAGTAATATAATTTTTTATTTTAGGACTATAAACATAATATTTTTATTTCATGAACATTCTTCAAGCACATTACATAATATTATTCTAGGATGTTACTCTTTTTTGTAATACCCTACACAAAACTACTCTACATTACCTAGGGAAGGGATATATAAGAAAGGGATGGAATATAATCTGGAAAAGGGTAAAAAATTTAAGTGCCATTCAATAATAATTTGTATTAATTACATGATACTAAGTGTATTATAATATGAATATCACATTATAAAATCTTTTGTAGTAGTTCAGAAAAAATAATCATTCCGTATAGGTTTTGAATATTATATGAAATATATCAAAGAAGAATCAATTATTGATAACCATGAAATCATTTCAAAATAATAACAACATTTCATATGGGTTGGAAAAGATATTATGTCATAATTGTGATCATAAATTGTTTCTTTCAATGATTCCCAATAATCCAATCATCAGAAAATTATTCGTTGTCTTACAACACATGCACTTTTATCAAGCATGGGATACTAACCGATCTACACCCTTCTTGGAAGGAGATAATAACTCATGTAACTCCTAGATAAAATGAAACATTAATTATTATCCATTCTATTATAGTTATATAATATTCCCTCAAAGGATGTAATCTAAATCCATTCATATCAATGGAACATGATCATGAAACAATTATCCGTTAATAATCGCTTGACCATTGGAAAATAAAATGAGCATGATTAATATTTCCCCATCATAATCATAAACAATCCATTGAATGAATAATTATGTGATCATTGGATCTTACCCCTAGTCTATCATAAGTAAAATTTATGGTTGTCTTCGTATATAAAAATTCATTTACATTCACTCATATACATTTTTTAATTAAATTAAAATTTCCATTTTGAAATTAATTATTTAAGTATAATAATTTTAGAATTTTTAATTAAAAAATCATAGAATGAAATCAAAAAAAAAATTGAATTAAGAATTAGGGAAATAAATTTATTGGACTTCAATAAAATATTTTCATGTAGTAAAAATTAAAAAATAATTTCACTCAAATAATTAATTATAATCAAAACATTTATAAAATGATAATGATTATAATTTTATGAGTTTTTTAAAAATTAAACCATTGGTACAAATGAATATTTTTTTAATGATAAATATGTTATTAAAAACATTTAAATGAAAATATTTTCATGGAATAAAAATATTGTCGACCAAATATAAAATTAATGGTTTTCCATAAATAAATATTTCAAACATTTAAAATCATATAGTGATGAAATTTGATGTAATAAATGTAATTTCAAATAACAACAAATGCATAGTTATGTTCATAGGATTTATAGAGGAATATCTATAATTTCATTTTTGACAACATAATCAGAAATAATATCGGTAAAAAGTGATATTGTAAGACAAACACATACCACAGTAGTACTTTTGAAATCATGACCCCTTGATTGAAACGACATCAAAAAAAACTAATAAAATGTATATAAATATATTCTTGATATACCATATCAAACAGGATATATAGAAGCTACATGAAATAATCATGTGGTTAATGCGGCTAATTTCTCCATAAAACTAATGTTAGAGTAAAATCCCTTACCTACGGTCTGACATACCTCATAAGATCATTAAACTACTAATATGATAAGTTTTTATTTTCTATATGTATATAACATATTAATAATCATATTTTTAACATCATTCATGGTTTTCTGATTTTTTATTATCTACCCATCATTAATAATCATTCAATAACATCATCATTTTGGTTTTTGACATCTTCATTTTAAAAATATGATTTTATTTCTCAGTTGTCGTCCTTACACCCTAAACATGGTCCCATATTCACCAGAATTTTAATAATGATATAAATATCCAAGATATTCATTATATACATTTTATATTCATATATTAAACGAAAATATAAAAAATTAATTATACCATTAATATTGATGGAAGACCATTGGTATGCATCAATGTTATTTTGTATTTGTAAATGAATGATGAAAATAATGATAAATAATATTTTATCATTATGGAATTATAATTTTATAATAATTTAGTACATATTTATAAATATATCACTATAACAATCAGCATGATTAGAAGATGTAAAACAAAATATATCACCTCGTGGAGGTGATAGTCTACATATACATCCTAGAGATACAGTTATTTTCCATTTAATTGAAATGAGGTAGAATATGTTAGTCCCAAAATCATTATAAAAATTAATATCTTGATGAAACTGGATCCATATGTTAGTGTATATATAAAAAATTTCTTGGATATGGATGAATAATATAACATTGAATGATTCAACATAAATCATAACATCTTCTCTAAAATAATTCCATGTGATTACACCTAAAGCATTGATATAATAGTATTAGGCTAAAACCACACAATAAAATGTTAAATTATAAAATTGTGTATGGGTTAGTTAATTTAATTTCCATTAAAGAGTGTTCAATTTTTGTTAAAAAGAGAGGATATAAGCTTCCAATTAATAATTATGGGGAGTGACACACGTGGAATTATATAAAGTATTTAAATAATATAAATAGATTTTATTATGATCATGGAATGATATGGAAATGAAATAAATTTTTTCATAACAAAATGTAAAAATATCTTCAATATATAATAAATAGATATGTTTAATTTCTAATATCATTATCTCTTATTTTATCATATTTTAACTCATTTTAACTATATATCTGGTCCAAATTTTTTTTCTTTTCACTATTAACTATTACGAAAAATTAATGTGGGATCATATAAAAAATCTTGTATTATTATTAGAACATAGAAACCATAATAACATGTTAATTTTCTATAGAAAGAATAAATTAACATTAACATAATTTTCCAACATGTATTGATAATATTTTCCTATAAAAAATAACATTTATGAAAACAAACGAAATTTAAAATCATTAAATTCCTAGTAAGAAATATTATGACAAAATTAAATTACATTATTAAAAATATAATGCATGTATTTCCTTAGAATATTTTAAAGAAATCACTAATTTAATTTATTATCCTAAAAACACATTTTATATATAAAATTAGTTTTATGAAAAATAACTGTTTCTTACCTTCAAATGAATTAAAATTCATTTATAAGCTTTAAAAAATTACTATATGAATTAATAATCAAAAATTAATAATTAATTACACTAAAATAAATTTTAAAAATAATAAATGTATTTATTTATATTAAAATATACAAAACCATTAAAAACATAATTATATGAAGATATTTATTTTAATCATGAAATAATTTATTAGAAATATAATTATTATTTATTAGAAATAAATTTGAAAATAAATTTTGGATATAATTCCAATATATATATAATTATAGTTTTAAAAAAATTCAGAACAAACAAAACCAAAACTATTATATATATTTTTTTATATATCCCAATTTGTTTTCATTGGCAATTGTATATAATGAAAACTATAAAAACATTATATCTAGTTCATGTGAATATATATTAAATCACGTGTGTTATATTTTACCCCCAAAAAATGAATTTCTACCTAGATATTCTTTCACCCTGATTCTATCAAATGGTGAAAATTATGATTCAACAAAAACTCATGTTCTCATATAGCTTTGATGAATTTATAATTAAACTAAACATCATTAACTAAATGAGTTGTATCGCTTCATAGATATTTATCCCTATGAAAAAAAATATTTGTATTACTTGTTTGTAATAAATTTTATATTGTAGAATTAATGTCCCAGTGTTTACCAAATATGAATGATTCGGTATGTAAATAATTAGAAAAGATAAATTGATAAAAAAATTTAACTTGAGAATGGTTTGGTTGTGATGGAAATTGAGAATCTACTATATGTACTCCATCATGAATCATGATGTGGAAAATATACCTAGGTATTAATATTTCATTATTTATAGACATCTTATCCTTATTCCATATATATATTCATAATAGTACCTTATCACAAACATTGAATTCCAAATATCAATCTAAATTTATATTATAAATCATTTTCTTTGTAGATTGACAAACCAACAATATTGAATAAATATATTTCTACAAAACTATGATTGACGGCTTTTTGAAATCTTCCCTTTTCAGACGAGGGATGAGCTCCTTGGGTAAATCATTAATGTAATAATATTCGATAGTCATGATCCCTTTATTATAAATCAACTATGCCATGTCATTTTCTTCTCGTTATTTTTATGTAATATTGTAGATCATGGATTCAAGATCATCCCTATAGCTACTCTATCTATAATAGAAAAGGGTGCATCATGAGTACTTCCTAGGAGGTCATGAATTTATTGTTTAACTATTATTTAAATATAACATATTAATATGTGTTGTTGAATATCATGAACATTCAATTCAATTTATTTATTAGTTCAGTTCCCAAATGAATTAATATTCCATAATTATCCAAACATGATAGGGATATGAATTTCATTCCATTTATTTCATAATTAAGACAATACTGAATTTTATTTATCTCCATATAATTTGAAATGAAAGATCTATTGATCCCAAAGAATTTTTAAATATATAGAATTATTTATTATAATATCCTCTAATGTTTGCAGATTTCTCTCCTGATTACCATCTATTAGTGAATAGTAAGTAATAATGAATAGAAATTATGTATCTTGTGAATGATGTATACTTATCCAGAACAACATGGAAGTCCATTTTCCCAATCATTTAGTGTATAATGTGTTATATAATGTGACAATAATTCTTCTCTATCTTATATTGAAATATTTTCATCAAGATAAAAATCTACTTTGATAACAAGAAAATGAACTTTCTTCTTAAAGAGATCGACTACAACAAAAATCATAAAATTCACATTAGATTTTTTGAGGAGTCCAATGATGATATCTATAATTATTTTTCCCATTTCAATACATGTCATTGAAATGGTTATAAGAACCCATAATACATGAACTACTCAGTATTGACATGTTTAGCATATTGATTTGATATTTCAATATGAAGGATGTTATCCATCATGGATTTTATTGAGAGATGGAAATCTATTTCCCTTTCTCAATAATTGGTAGACCCCTTACAGGTAGATTCTAATGTGTTTTTTCACTATATCTAGTATGCTTGAAATCATGTTTATCATGGTGGTCAGTCATTCTCAAACAATTCTTCTTTTTCAATCATTATTGTCATTTTTTGAAAGTCAAGATTAACAAAGATACATTTCTTCTCAAATTCAATTTTCTGATTGTTTATGTTCTTGCACGGATTTGTGTCAATTCTACTTTTAGTCCTCTTTATTTTAATTTTTATGTTTTATGGTAGGAATCTATTGTGGTTTAGGTTAAATCCAATTCTGATGGTGCCTCTAGGGGAAATTAGGGGCCTTTTGGCTAAGGTATTATTTTCAGGGATCATGGAGGAGAAGTTATTGGATGTTCTACAGGTTCTTGTGGTATAGACAATTCAATTGATGCTGAGATTCATGATATTATTTTGGCAGTGGAGAAAGCTAAGATTCAGGGTTGGAATAATATATGGATAAATTATGATTATATAATTATTGATTCTACAATCAGAATGAGATCATCTATATTATCTTGGAAGCTTACTAATTGATGGGTTAGTTTTTTGGATTATCTTCATTCTAAGAATCATTTCATTAATCAAACTAATAAAGAAGCTATCTTAGTGGTGTATGGAATTGCAAATAAAGGATTATTTGGTGCAGAGTTTATTGGGTATGATCAACTTCTTAATGAGATTTTACCCCTTCTAAAGAGGTATTCTAATAAATCCATTATTTTTAGGATTATATATGTTGGACTATTTTGTTTTGTAAAAGTGATTTGATTTTCTGGGAAATGACTCTTCACTTTTAACAAAAATAAACATTTTTCAAATTTTTGTGCTTAAAATGACCAAATCCAACACAACCCATAGTCTTTTGAAAAATATGGTTTTGAAATTTTTTATATTCAAATAATATCATTATTTAAAAAGAACAATTATATTTTATTTTATTTTATTAATTATCTTGAATCTTGTTTAAAGATATATTGATAAATATGAAATGCTAGAGTGAAAAAAATATGTCACATCTTTGGGGGTTGTAGTCTATACATGAAAATTAGTGGAACCATCATTTCTCATTGATTATGAGTAAATTATTGAAAATTTTACAACATTATGAAAATAATTATGTTATCAAAATTATGTTAATATATTAACTATACATTTGGTACCATTCATGTATGGTGATGATCATTAATAAATCACATCATTCGAGGTGTTAATAGTCGAAATGTGTTGATGAGAACTTCTGAATTTTTTTAATGGTTGTATAAGAATGTGAAATATGGAAATTAAATTATAATAATAACATTTCATCATATTATAAAAACAAATTTTTCATATTTTTAGCTATATAATAGTTTTGAGCGGATATAAAATGAGAATAATCACCACTCTATCCAAAACATTACCTCTCACTTTGGATGTTCTCCCTTGGGTAAAACCATTACGCCCATTAGATATGTATTTTTTTAGAAACAATTATTATGAGAATTATTGAGAGACTTTAGGATAGGCATACTGGGTGATTTTTGGGTACTTAATCTTAATATATAGGTAAATGTTGTGTAGGAGATCTCATTTTTTTGGTCAAACAAATGAAATTTTAAGAAATATAAATTTATAAAACTGACACTACAAATGTTTCACATCCAATATGGAGATAAAGTTGATAATCATTGAGTGTAGAATATGTTATGATGAGACATCCCTAAAAATTAATTTTCAGCCTTATTTTGAAAATTATTTTATAATTTTTAATATTATATAATTTTACATTTAAATTTTTTTGTTTATACCATGGTTATTAGATTTTTCCTAGGTAATTTTTTTTAATTGTTAAAATAAAATGGTAAATATTCAATATTTCAGAAATAATTATTCCAAATATTTAATACATTTTTTCAATTAATAAATAAATATTTATGAAAAATCAAATTTAATATTATCAAAAGTTTCTCTAATATCATTCTTTCAGAAAATGTGAATTTATAATCCTAAGCGGTTTTTTGGATATAATTATTACTGTAATCGATTATAATAAAATTAATTGGAATAACAACAAGAAATTGATTTTTATTGGAAATTAAAAGAAAATTAAAACCTAATTTTACAATGTAAAATCATTTTAACTCAATATTTATGAATAAAATTTTTTATAAAAAATAAGCTCTTAATAATTGAAATTTTAAACAAGTGTTTTTAGGTTTGATTAAGTATTTTTAAATTCATAATTTCCATCAAAAAAAATTTATAACCATAATTTTTATTTATATTTTTATATTTTTATTACTTTTTCATATATTCATAAAAACTACAGTTTTAATAAAAAAATATATTTTATCAAAAAACAAAGTTATTTTAGAAAAAAAATTGAATAAAAACAAATCCTTAAATAGACGTGATGAATTAACATCCCAAAATTATTTTTTAAAATTATAATTATAATATTGATAAATTAATGTTTTAAATGAAAATAAAATGTATAATGAAAAGTTGATGTTATAAATAGCTGAAATGTTTAAGGGTTTGTAATAATATTTCATATGTATTTGTAATAAAAATAAAATTAATATAATAGTTCATATATAATAAAATTTAAAATTTTGTAAATTTAATTTTAGGGAGAAAAATATAAAATACTGTTAAAATTTCATATGAGAAAGAATAAATTTTTTTAATATTGCATGTTATTAATTATTCAACACGTAAATATAAGCAATTCTAATCATGAAATATAATTCAATTTAAGAGAGTTTTATTATTAATTTAATATGTCGTATCTCATTTATGTTTGGAGTTTAATGATGAGTAATGAATATTAAAAAGAATTAAGTAATAGAATATATATTATTAAATCTAGGGGTTTTAGATGATATCATAATTATTTTATATTTTATATAAACTCATAAAACAACATGAAACATTAGGTTTCATGCTGATTCATTTGAGGTGATATTTGTTCAATGTTTTTATGGACATGATTATCTTAGATGGTTTTCTAGTATTAAGTAATACATATGGAATGTGTTTATGTTGTATTTGGGTTCAATAAATCATCATTGTACGTATAAAATCAAGTGTGGATATTCTTAAGTATATAATAATGGAGTGATTCCCTAGATACTTTTAGATATGTGATTTACCAATTAAAAATGGTGGTCATAAACAAGACATAGATCTTGATTGGGTTATCTGTGGATAGTGATTTCTTCTTAGAAACGAAATGGATTATATCTCATCATAGAATGAAATAAGATATATTTCACTAAATCATTAGAAAAACTTTGTATTTGTAGTTATTGGAAATGAAAAATAGGGAATAATGCATTATGTTGGACATTATATTGTAAAATAATTTTTTCAGACGGAAATGGCATGTGTACATTCTTAAATTGACTTCTTTTGGGGTATTCATGATATGTATAAGTGGTATTTTTTAAATTATTGTCATATATATAGTCATACATTCATGAATGATATATTGTTTGAGAAGTTCTCAGGGTGAAATAGTTATGAGGAGACAAGTCATGGTACATTGAATTTTGAAAAATATTTCCCAATTGTTTAGAATGTTGGGACTTAAATGGGGCCCAACACACCACTATTCCGGCCATAGTTAGATAAAAATTATTATTGTTAGTTTAATTTATGATATTTCTCAATTTATAACTCATTAATTTATAATACTTGATCATTGGCCGAATTCGATATGGTCAGGGGTGGATAAAAATAGGTTATCTTACATCTCGAAAAGAATAAAGTGAAGTTCAATATTATTATATTGACAATATATTTATTCAAAATAAATTATTATAATGAGATAAATTTAATATTAATATTAAGGGTAAGAATAATAAGAAGGGATTCTGAGGAGTAAAAAGGAATGGTGTGCATGTGTTTTGTAAATAAAGATGCATTCCATCTTTTGTGGGTTGAAATTAATCATTATTAATATATATTATCTGAATTAAAGAATATATTATGTAAGCTTCTACCTATATTTCATATGGGTAAGTGTTGGTATAGAGACATACATTTCAAACTAATGCCCTCTATCTCATATTGGGATGTGAAAATTATAGATCATTGTTCTCCTTGTGTTCTTGTGTTATTTAAGATGTTGTGGAAAATAAAAAACTATATCTTAATCGGTGATGATGATTATTTTAATATAAAATATAAATAATTCAAATTAGTAATTAAAATTTTAACATACCTGACCTAGAGTCCAAGATAATAAGATCTATTTGTTTGGTCATCACTTATCCTAAAGAGAACCACCTAGTATCCCAAAGTATAGCAACTAGAATCATGAGTCCAAAAGGGTCATTGGGAGACTATACCCACTTATTAGAGTGATGACACAATATATGTATCTTATAAAAATAAAATAACCAACCAAAAAAATAATATACATAATTTAAAAATGCCCAATAAGTAACCATCTAAACATTCCATAACATATCAAGAGAGAGTACATTACATATCCGACATTCCGATAGTATAATCTAGTGAAAAAACTAGTAAAAGACACTAAACCAAGACCTGAGTCCCAAGTTCTTACATTCTTATCATTATCTAAACCTTCTCCCCCTACAAAATCATAAACTAGGTCCCTAAGTTGAACTTGTACATAAAAACAAGAATCATATTATTGGGTTTTAAATATATATGGTGGTCCGGGTATGATGTGAGAACAACGAAATAGGCCACGCCAAACAATGTCTAAATAAGTTAAATGATTGTTGAAACTATTTACAAGTAATAAGTAAAATAAAAAAACAAGGAGATAATGAATACATTAAGTTAGTTACCTAATATTTGTTTTACCCATTATGTCCTCTAGTGTCAACCAACAACAACTAAATCAAGTCACATTGGGGGTCTAATCCAAGGAAAAAGGTGACACACACAATTATCCATAAGGGGTTTAACTAATCAAATCTCACTACAAACCCATTATCCATAGTATTCACTTAATAGATTCTCATCATTATTAATATTTCATCACTTAGTCTATCTTTGTAACTAACATAATCTTCATCTCGTGTTACCTGGGATACACATTACATCATTTAAACTATATCTGAAGCTGGTTAATTACCATGAATAAGGGTTAGGTCAATTTCCTTATCTCACTGGGGAAAAACCTCACAAACACACATTATCCTCAACCTAAAACCATAGTCCATGTGGAATGATTCCGTTAGTGGAATAGATCATTCATCCCTTTCCCTAACCCATGTATTTTGTGGTAGAGTTTAGAGCCAATTCTAACTCAACTTGTTGGTGTAGAACATTATTTAAACACCTAACTCAACCAAGGCATGTTCAGACGCTAATTTGAAAATTTACCAAATATACCATTTCAGAACTAACCACATCCAATACAAATATCAACCATAATCCATAATTACAATCATGGGAAAAAATAGTATTCTATAACGCATTTAAAAATTTCCTATTTATATTATATAATCATTTTTAAAATTCACATTTCTTATACCTAAACTTGTTAGGAATATTCACAAATCCCAATAAATTAATGCATTTTACATATTCAAAATTTTCCATATATTCACTCACTTAACCCAATAATCAATTCCCATTTATTAACCACTTTTTCATTTCTCATACAAATCACAGTCTATTTCTTACACTAACAGTAATCCTAATCAACCCATTTTGACAACATTACAAACACCCCAATTTTCTACAGAATCAACTAATCCCATTTTTCAATTAGTTAATTTCATTATGATGATAAAATGAAACTATAATTATGAAGGGTTTTATCTCAGTAACCCGTTTGTCCCATTAATTATCATTGTACCATCTGACCTTTGAAAACAACATAATGGATATAAAAATATTTCTAAATAATCAGTGATTTCATCTTGAAATCATCTTTTTAAACACAGAACATCCCCTTTGAGAAATTTTAACATTCCACATAACTTTTATTTTTAGTTTCAACAAATCATGTAAACCATTTTTAAGAAATACAAAAATGGTATCATGTTCACATTTTAAACATAATTTTAAATCTTTTAGGAAAACGCTGTTTAAATAACTTTTCGATCAAAAACTCTTTTTAAAACATGTGTCATATTCAAAAAACATTTTCCATCGATTATATAAGATTTCACGAAATCCCTGAACATACCATCTAACTTAGAAAAAACCATAAAATCATTTACCAAAAGAAAACTATAAATTTTTTCAATCAATATATAATCATTACCCACCATTAAATTTAATTTTCATTTCATATTTTTTTGCATCATACACCTATCTTAATGAAAACCAAGACCTTCAACCAATTATAAGAGTTCATCTTTCCCCATGTGTAGCTCTGGAGTTGGACTCACAACATCGATGGACCCAATGAGGTCTATCATGGGTATCACAACTCAATCTATAGTCTAGATCACTTTTAATTACCCATTACATTAAAAAAACATGGAAGTGATATATTTTAATTACATACACACATAAAATATCAAGAATATGGGTGAATGAGTAACGACCCCCTCCCCCATGTCCATTGACGAACACATTCTTAATCTCCACCCTTGATTAAAACACAACCAACTATTAATTCCCATAAAAAATCCATTGTAAAAGTCATGGTTTTTGGGATTTTGAATTATTTGAGAGATTCTAAAGTCCCTAATTTATTAAATAGTGCAATGAGTACTGTTAGAATCAACTGATTCATTGATTCTCACCCAAATGAAATAAAAAATACCATGAATTTAAAGAGTACCATCCCTGTAGTATTAGGGCTAGTGGTTCTTCTCCTATGGTAGAGGGGTTGATTGAGAGAAGAAATTGGTTTCAGAATTAAAAATACCAATATGGAAAAATTGTAAATTTCCATCATTTAATGAGGCACACAGTTTACCAGCACAATTTTCCGAACATTGTGAAAACTGTATGGAGGCTGGTTCATAAGGTAAATTTGGTCACAATGTTACCTAGAGATACCCTCATGATTTTACACTCAATATGGCAATAATGCAGTTTCCCTATGCCCAAAATAGTCACCAAGAAACAAGATTTACTAGGCTTTCCCATGATTTTTACCAACCATTCCCCAATAGTGTGCTATGTGTTTGTTTGGTAACTCTTGTCTATATTTCATTTACTACACCCCCAAAAAACATCCAAAACCTCTCTAGAAATCAAGAAACACTTCTTTAACTATAAACAAGACTTTATCAAATAAAATTAAAAAAACATACCTTCAATAATTATCAGGATCTAATAACATCCCAACCTTGTAATGACTCATCATTGAGCTATACTTATTATAACATCAAAACCCTCAAGACCAGAAATGTTAGACCACAGACAATCTGACCACCCTTCTCCTTTCGATTTTTTCTTGAACATTGCCATGCCTCAATAATTCTTAGTCCAAGGAAACATACCAACCTTGAGAACATTTCTCCCACTAATATACAAACTCACAATCTAATTCCCTATGTGGAAACATCTACCTAAACTCATCATTACGATCATCAAGAACAAGAGAATGGTCTAATAAACACCACTAAACCACTACACTGAAGGATACTAAAATGGAATCATCTTACATTGTATGAACCAAATAGTACTCTCTCAGCCAAATTCCCTTCACATATCATATCTTAATTTTATTGGTTCCATATCATTAATATTTCTTCGAAGCACTAAATGAAACCTAAACGTCACCCAATGAGTTGAAAATTATTGATTTTCAACCACATCTTGTAAAATACCCAATGTGCAACTCAAATCCTAGAAACCACAATCTATTTTTGAACATTCAGAAAGAACAACCCAATCACATTCTTCATCTCAAGGAACTCAATGGCCAACACCTTTTCCAATTCTCATCCACAAAAACATTTTACCAATACAATTTCCTCTAGAGTCCATCTATCTTGAACCTTAAACCATGCCATAAATTAAAATATTCCCCTCTATTGTACACCCACCATATGGTTAAACCTAAAACCACCCTTTATGATGTATCGAGAACCTCCATAATCAATAAAAATCCATCGATCTAGATTTCAAAACTTACCCAATATATTTTCTAACTCACCTTTCCCTATATCCTTAAGAGAACTATCAAACATTGGCATTATTCAATTCCATCAAAACTGCATGGATTGGACACCTCCACATCACATAATTATTTAGTGGTAACAATGTTCTTAATCAGAGCCCATTATCATTACCAAAACATGATTATCCTATTAACATTATCCATAGGGGACATACATCCCACACGATTCCTTCCATTCATACCTGCCGAGTATGGACATCCCCATTCATGTCACTTTGTTAACACCCAACATCTACTATTTGTATGTCTCCATATTACCTAACAATAATTAATTTCACTTAATACATACTAGCCTCATCTATATGCACCTAGTTTAGTCATAATTGGCATCTAGTAAAACATCCACATTAGGACAATAACTATTTCTCAACCCATTGTTGTGATTTAATGAAATCATCACCACATCACCAATGATACAACACTGATTACCTTTAGAATGAGATCAATACCTAAGCCAGTACTCAACCCGATTTACCATCATAGACAAGGCCAACCAGATCATGCACCATACAAGTTTCACATTGGCATCTTGTTGCCACCAAAAAACATCATATCTATCACTAAACAGCAATGAAATTATATTATTCTCACCACTTTAAGATTATCATTCATTTCACTTTCCTCAAACCCTTTCAAAATTCATGGATCACACCTCAATCAAAAGATAAACCATGAACATGGGAATGGTTGTCCATCCTTTCCTGTAACATGAAAACTAACATTACTGGATACTAGTTATCTGCTTCCAAGAAGTAAACCCATGTAATTCATCATCATTTGGTACATGTCAGGGGCCTTTAAATCAACAAACCATTTGGGAACCCACAACTGCATGACTCAAAAAAACATAGGTCTTCTTATGTGTCTCCTATGATATGTTTCACATCAGACCAAAACTGAATCAACTCGCAAAGTTTTAGTCTTTATCCTTTTCAAGGAACTGATGATATTTTCATTATATTGTAATTGACCGTATCTAGTGAATGTTATTCTTGGATGTCATCGATGATCACCTCCGCAAACTATCCACCATCGTCATCGTCTCTCTCTATGAGGACACCTCAACCTAACAAAGGCCTTAGGAATTCGGCCCGACAATGCCTAATCTACACTAGAACATCACAATATTTATGAGTTTACAACCAAACTCACACCCACCTCATGACCCACTGGAAATAGTTCATTACCCAATGTTTCCTATGGCTCTATTATCATCACCCCACACAAGTTCTTCTCTCATGGTCTCTCTAATAAGAAAAGATATGTAACTATTCATGCCACTGGGCCAAAGCCAACTAGTTTCTCATACTACTAGGGCCTCAGAACTTTGAATTAATAAAAATGCATCCACTTACATCCAACTAAACTAAGAAAATATAAAAATTGTATTTTGGATCTATAATGAACTCCCATCATTTGGAGTTCTCAGAACCATCGAGATATCACATTCTCCCATGACCAAACAAAAATACATCACTAGCTCACATGAACTATACATCAGTCAATGTATCCGAAAAAACCACTTTCACATATTAATCTGGAAAAATAATAGGTTAATACCTCCAAAAAATCCCAGACTTCACCTTCACTCATATAACCAAACATAACCAACTATCTTCTTCCTTAAAGATACCTTAAGAAATAAATTGTCAACATTACCAAAACACGATGGAACCCATCCTCATTGATTCCCCTTTTGAAGAATCCTCATGTGCTTCATATTAAAGGAAACTAAAAAAATCAACCACCCTCAATAAATTTAACCCTTCAATTTTATAAGGTTTTAAACTCATAGCCCCCACTATTGCAGTAACTCCCAAAACCAATAACCCATCCCTCTATCCCTCTACCTACGATGCACACACCAATAAGCACCGACATAATTATCGACCTCCCTCATAGGTAATCCTTATAATTATAATGATACCAACTCCCGAAACTGAATCCACACAAATCAAAGGTTAATGGATTCCTTTAATCCATAGAAAATAACCAAAAACAACAAGCCATTATGGGCATACATCCTACTACTTTTCCAAACACACTACATCTAATGCACCAATTAAACATTCACTCAAAATCACACAAAAAGATACTTTCTCACATAAACAGGAACCCTAAACCAAACACCAAATATTGGGTCTAAAAAAACACTCACAAAGCATTAATAAAAAACAATGGACACATTCTCGATATCAGAATTCATTAAACATAATAGAGGTCACAACCAAGCCAAAGACACAACATTAAACATCCCATTATCCAGAACACCCAACTAAAAAAGATCCCACATTCCATATCCCACAGTATCAATACTACGGAACCCCCACTACAAGAAAACACAATCACATAGGGTCAACAACCAATATAAGGGATAACCAACACTAGTGTCCCAAAATGTTCCTTTATTTTCTCGTTTCCCTAATTAATTATGCATTATAATTTAAACCCACAATTTCACTTTTCAAAAAAGTTAATTTTCGAAACCCAATAATTTACATTAAAAAAAACCCAATTTTATCCCATATTATAAAAAACCTCAATATTAATCAAGAAAACCGTTAAAAAAACACCCATTACAAACTCATAGATTCATGTTTCTAAAAACCCTTTTAACCCACTTTTCAACACCAATTATTTCATCCAAATTTATATTATTATACCCATTTGGTTTGTCATTGTATAATTCACAGTCAATCAGTGGAAAAATATGGATAACCTATATATACTATATTCCTAGAATTATGCATGAACACCCAACCCCTCTCTTTCTAGACCAGTCCAATAGATGAAATTTAATAAATCAATAAAATCACATCCACACATTTTACCCATTGTGGAAATTTCAATAAACATTATAAGGAACAAAATAACATAATTTCCCATCGTAGAAACATTGATTTTCCCTCATACATGGGGCTACAAGAACCCTGTCATGAACTCATTACCTAGTATCGATAAGATCCTAGTCACATGTATTTCATCACAAAACAGTGAGACAAAAGACAACCTTGTTTTATACCACATTTTAACATCCCCAACCTAGAGGTAACTACAACTGGAGCCCCATTCAGAGTCATCAAATAACCTCAAGAACACCTCCCCATACGACCAAGGCTACCAAATAGTAGTGTCGGTCTAAAGAGGTTCATGGGGAGACTCTATCTTCTTATCAGATAGAATCCACAATATAAGTAACACAAAAACATAAAATAACCCCTGGGAACAATATAATATAACATGTTACAATATCCAATAAATTACTATTTACACATGCTATAGAAAAATCATGGGAGACTACACTACATCATAGACAAGAATTTAATGTAATCCATGGAAAAAAACATAATAAAACCCAACACCTAGACCCGAGTTCCAACATTTTCTTCACCACCATGCTCCAAACCACCATCCCATGAATAATAAAAAACCAGACCCCTAATCTGAACTATTTACATAAAAAATTATAATATTCTCAGGTTCTATGGTGCCATGGTATCCTAGATAGGGTGTGACCAAAACTCAGTAGGCCACCCCCAATGGTGTCTAACGAAATAACCAGTAACAACTATGTGTATAGTCGTATCCCAAAAAATAAAAAACTAAAGAATCATAGAAAACATTTATGTAGTTTTCCAATATTCTTTTTACCAATTATGTTCTCTAGAGTCAAACAACACTAACTAACTCTAGTCAAACATTAGGTCAAATCCATGGAAAACATTTCACACAAATATTAACCAAAAAGTATTTAAATAATCACAACTCATTTCATACCCATTATCTACATTATTAAATAATGTCATTTTCATCATTATTTCAATTTCAACACATAACCACCCATGATTAAAAAAATTCATCTTCATCTCATGTTACATAGGTTAGGAATGAAATCATGTAAACTATGCCCTAGACTGGTTAATTACAATGCATAAGGGGTAAGTCATGATCCCTATCTCACTAGGGGTAAACACGTCACAACCACATATTATCCTCACCTACAAACCCCTATATGGGTGGAATGGAACTATTAGGGGAATATATAAACCATCCCCTTCCGTAACCTGTGCATTTTACAGTGTAGTTTAAACACTCAGTCTATCTCAACCCATGGTCATAGATCCTCAATTCAATACCCCACTCTACCAAGCCATATAGAACATTTTTCATTAAATATTCATCAAATATACCATTTCACAACAAATAAAAAATAATATAAACAATAATAATAATCCATAAAAACCAACATGAGAAGTAATACTATTTCCTAAGAGATTAAAAATATTACATTAATATTATATAGCCATTTAACACAATTCTCATTTCATATTACAAAAAAGCATTATGAATATTCACTAATTTATATACATTAACCAATTCAAAATATTAAAATACTTATTTATGTTAACTAACATAAACATTTACCATTTACCATGTATTAACCCCTTATGAATTTCAAGTATAATTTACAATCCACTAGGAAAATTCACATTAATCCCATTTTACCCATTTTGATATCATTTTGGACTCTCCCAAATTCAAAATCATTAAAATGATACAATTAATTAATTAGTTCATTTCCGAATCCTACTGACATGCCGACATAAAAAACCATTATTCAACAATAAAATAGAGTTAAAAAAACCATAACTACAAGGTAGATACGCTAATGACTGGGATCTTACACACTCAAACTATATGTGACATTCTATAGACCATGCATGTGGTTCTGTAGTTCAGATACATGATACACCATAAAGACCAGAATGTACCTTAATACTTCATTAATATAGGATTTGATTCCCAAATAACAAATTGATATACCTCATCCATAATATTTTCATTTAATTACATCACTTTCCAGTTTATCATTTGTATAGATTATAGAGTCCCCAACTCACCACCAAAAGTTTTCTTTTAACACTGATGGGTATGTCCTCCCACATATTGTTAAACCAAATATATTTTCCCCTCCTAGTTCGGTTCTAATGTTCATTCATTCATATTTTATTGAAAATCTAAAAATACATCCATAAATACATTGTGAACGGAATGAAACTAAATTGGAATAAAATATAAGACATTGTTAATAATATTGGTCATATGATATAAATTGAAAAAAAATAGTTTTCCAATTTTTAATTAATTCATTAATTATAATAATAAAATATTACATGTGTTTTATGTTAATACCCATGATGATAATACTTTCTGAATATATTTTCAATGAAATATCTTTCAGATGATACATATAGAACCCTCAATTAGCATTAAATATATAACGTTGAATTTAGTAGATATTTAAAATCTATTGTATCATGATTTATCAATTTTTAAATATATTCTTTTAAAAAATAATATTTTTCATTGAAACATAATAAATATAATTATAAACCATTTAAAAAAAATATTATATCATCCAAAAAACATATTGAAAAATATGATGAAAATATGTATTCCACTTGACTAACAAACACCACCCATAGTAATAATATGTTTTTAAATTCATCTATATAAATTTTGGTCTATATAGAACAAGATATATGAAAGTTTTTCATCATGAAAAATACATAAGATTGTAAAAAAAAGAAATATAATTTATCCCCATGACAATGATGGCTAACTATAGAGAAGAATACATTAGAAGAACATGTCATAAATAAACTCTAATATGCCAAAATCATTTTATGCACCCCAAATTTATATTACATACCATAATTATATTTAATTTATCCATATTTTTAAAACAATGTTATAGTAGACAATAAAAATAGTTTTACGTTAGATATGATATTTAGAATCATATTTGTGAGTTTATTATCTATTGTTAAATCAAGGATATTATATGGAAAATATCACATTCAAGTTAGCCAGTATTCATCCATAGATATCAAGTATATTTCATTTTTGGGGGGAAATGTGTGATATAACATGACATCCAAGAAATATACCACCTATAATGAATTCATTTATTGAATAATTCAATGTTTCTTTGATAATGTATTTGGATAATGTGTATAAAGACGGAGTGAAGTCGTATTATTCATGAGAATTATCCTATTTCAGATTCCATAGTGTGTCTTATATTTCATCCTAAACATGGATATAATTAAGTAGTTCATTTTTATTATTCTATATAATCTTATATATATTGATTTTGGAAGGATTGTTGATTTAATACAAATTCTATGCATTCCCAGTTTCATGATTCAAATAATAAATCATAGATATAATATTAAAGAGTGAAATCATTTCCTCCCATATAATTTCACTACTAATATAGTTGTGTTTGAGGAGGGAGATAAGGATATCCATAAAAAACAATGATACATCATTGGATATCTCTTGGGATTTCCCCCAACCTTAACCAAAATTTTCATCATCTCTATGGTTGTATATTCAAAAAAATAGCTTATTTACAATATTTATTGTTTTATTAGTTTTATTACACTGATTTGTTTCTTGAGAACCTCAGTTTTTATTTTGTTGAATTGGGAACCAAGTATGGATATGTGTGTGTGTGTGTGTGAAACTGAATAACTCTAATTAGGATTTCTTATAGAGCATGATCTACCAAATATATTGATAAATATGACATCCCAAATATCTATATAAGATAAAAAAAAATAAATAAATAAATATTAAATCATTTTAGATGAATATTCAACACATATAATATAAATAATATACCTAGATAAGTAATATAATTTTTTATTTTAGGACTATAAACATAATATTTTTATTTCATGAACATTCTTCAAGCACATTACATAATATTATTCTAGGATGTTACTCTTTTTTGTAATACCCTACACAAAACTACTCTACATTACCTAGGGAAGGGATATATAAGAAAGGGATGGAATATAATCTGGAAAAGGGTAAAAAATTTAAGTTCCATTCAATAATAATTTGTATTAATTACATGATACTAAGTGTATTATAATATGAATATCACATTATAAAATCTTTTGTAGTAGTTCAGAAAAAATAATCATTCCGTATAGGTTTTGAATATTATATGAAATATATCAAAGAAGAATCAATTATTGATAACCATGAAATCATTTCAAAATAATAACAACATTTCATATGGGTTGGAAAAGATATTATGTCATAATTGTGATCATAAATTGTTTCTTTCAATGATTCCCAATAATCCAATCATCACAAAATTATTCGTTGTCTTACAACACATGCACTTTTATCAAGCATGGGATACTAACCGATCTACACCCTTCTTGGAAGGAGATAATAACTCATGTAACTCCTAGATAAAATGAAACATTAATTATTATCCATTCTATTATAGTTATATAATATTCCCTCAAAGGATGTAATCTAAATCCATTCATATCAATGGAACATGATCATGAAACAATTATCCGTTAATAATCGCTTGACCATTGGAAAATAAAATGAGCATGATTAATATTTCCCCATCATAATCATAAACAATCCATTGAATGAATAATTATGTGATCATTGGATCTTACCCCTAGTCTATCATAAGTAAAATTTATGGTTGTCTTCGTATATAAAAATTCATTTACATTCACTCATATACATTTTTTAATTAAATTAAAATTTCCTTTTTGAAATTAATTATTTAAGTATAATAATTTTAGAATTTTTAATTAAAAAATCATAGAATGAAATCAAAAAAAAATTTGAATTAAGAATTAGGGAAATAAATTTATTGGACTTCAATAAAATATTTTCATGTAGTAAAAATTAAAAAATAATTTCACTCAAATAATTAATTATAATCAAAACATTTATAAAATGATAATGATTATAATTTTATGAGTTTTTTAAAAATTAAACCATTGGTACAAATGAATATTTTTTTAATGATAAATATGTTATTAAAAACATTTAAATGAAAATATTTTCATGGAATAAAAATATTGTCGACCAAATATAAAATTAATGGTTTTCCATAAATAAATATTTCAAACATTTAAAATCATATAGTGATGAAATTTGATGTAATAAATGTAATTTCAAATAACAACAAATGCATAGTTATGTTCATAGGATTTATAGAGGAATATCTATAATTTCATTTTTGACAACATAATCAGAAATAATATCGGTAAAAAGTGATATTGTAAGACAAACACATACCACAGTAGTACTTTTGAAATCATGACCCCTTGATTGAAACGACATCAAAAAAAACTAATAAAATGTATATAAATATATTCTTGATATACCATATCAAACAGGATATATAGAAGCTACATGAAATAATCATGTGGTTAATGCGGCTAATTTCTCCATAAAACTAATGTTAGAGTAAAATCCCTTACCTACAGTCTGACATACCTCATAAGATCATTAAACTACTAATATGATAAGTTTTTATTTTCTATATGTATATAACATATTAATAATCATATTTTTAACATCATTCATGGTTTTCTGATTTTTTATTATCTACCCATCATTAATAATCATTCAATAACATCATCATTTTGGTTTTTGACATCTTCATTTTAAAAATATGATTTTATTTCTCAGTTGTCGTCCTTACACCCTAAACATGGTCCCATATTCACCAGAATTTTAATAATGATATAAATATCCAAGATATTCATTATATACATTTTATATTCATATATTAAACGAAAATATAAAAAATTAATTAGACCATTAATATTGATGGAAGACCATTGGTATGCATCAATGTTATTTTGTATTTGTAAATGAATGATGAAAATAATGATAAATAATATTTTATCATTATGGAATTATAATTTTATAATAATTTAGTACATATTTATAAATATATCACTATAACAATCAGCATGATTAGAAGATGTAAAATAAAATATATCACCTCGTGGAGGTGATAGTCTACATATACATCCTAGAGATACAGTTATTTTCCATTTAATTGAAATGAGGTAGAATATGTTAGTCCCAAAATCATTATAAAAATTAATATCTTGATGAAACTAGATCCATATGTTAGTGTATATATAAAAAATTTCTTGGATATGGATGAATAATATAACATTGAATGATTCAACATAAATCATAACATCTTCTCTAAAATAATTCCATGTGATTACACCTAAAGCATTGATATAATAGTATTAGGCTAAAACCACACAATAAAATGTTAAATTATAAAATTGTGTATGGGTTAGTTAATTTAATTTCCATTAAAGAGTGTTCAATTTTTGTTAAAAAGAGAGGATATAAGCTTCCAATTAATAATTATGGGGAGTGACACACGTGGAATTATATAAAGTATTTAAATAATATAAATAGATTTTATTATGATCATGGAATGATATGGAAATGAAATAAATTTTTTCATAACAAAATGTAAAAATATCTTCAATATATAATAAATAGATATGTTTAATTGCTAATATCATTATCTCTTATTTTATCATATTTTAACTCATTTTAACTATATATCTGGTCCAAATTTTTTTTCTTTTCACTATTAACTATTACGAAAAATTAATGTGGGATCATATAAAAAATCTTGTATTATTATTAGAACATAGAAACCATAATAACATGTTAATTTTCTATAGAAAGAATAAATTAACATTAACATAATTTTCCAACATGTATTGATAATATTTTCCTATAAAAAATAACATTTATGAAAACAAACAAAATTTAAAATCATTAAATTCCTAGTAAGAAATATTATGACAAAATTAAATTACATTATTAAAAATATAATGCATGTATTTCCTTAGAATATTTTAAAGAAATCACTAATTTAATTTATTATCCTAAAAACACATTTTATATATAAAATTAGTTTTATGAAAAATAAATGTTTCTTACCTTCAAATGAATTAAAATTCATTTATAAGCTTTAAAAAATTACTATATGAATTAATAATCAAAAATTAATAATTAATTACACTAAAATAAATTTTAAAAATAATAAATGTATTTATTTATATTAAAATATACAAAACCATTAAAAACATAATTATATGAAGATATTTATTTTAATCATGAAATAATTTATTAGAAATATAATTATTATTTATTAGAAATAAATTTAAAAATAAATTTTGGATATAATTCCAATATATATATAATTATAGTTTTAAAAAAATTCAGAACAAACAAAACCAAAACTATTATATATATTTTTTTATATATCCCAATTTGTTTTCATTGGCAATTGTATATAATGAAAACTATAAAAACATTATATCTAGTTCATGTGAATATATATTAAATCACGTGTGTTATATTTTACCCCCAAAAAATGAATTTCTACCTAGATATTCTTTCACCCTGATTCTATCAAATGGTGAAAATTATGATTCAACAAAAACTCATGTTCTCATATAGCTTTGATGAATTTATAATTAAACTAAACATCATTAACTAAATGAGTTGTATCGCTTCATAGATATTTATCCCTATGAAAAAAAATATTTGTATTACTTGTTTGTAATAAATTTTATATTGTAGAATTAATGTCCCAGTGTTTACCAAATATGAATGATTCGGTATGCAAATAATTAGAAAAGATAAATTGATAAAAATTTTAACTTGAGAATGGTTTGGTTGTGATGGAAATTGAGAATCTACTATATGTACTCCATCATGAATCATGATGTGGAAAATATACCTAGGTATTAATATTTCATTATTTATAGACATCTTATCCTTATTCCATATATATATTCATAATAGTACCTTATCACAAACATTGAATTCCAAATATCAATCTAAATTTATATTATAAATCATTTTCTTTGTAGATTGACAAACCAACAATATTGAATAAATATATTTCTACAAAACTATGATTGACGGCTTTTTGAAATCTTCCCTTTTCAGACGAGGGATGAGCTCCTTGGGTAAATCATTAATGTAATAATATTCTATAGTCATGATCCCTTTATTATAAATCAACTATGCCATGTCATTTTCTTCTCGTTATTTTTATGTAATATTGTAGATCATGGATTCAATATCATCCCTATAGCTACTCTATCTATAATAGAAAAGGGTGCATCATGAGTACTTCCTAGGAGGTCATGAATTTATTGTTTAACTATTATTTAAATATAACATATTAATATGTGTTGTTGAATATCATGAACATTCAATTCAATTTATTTATCAGTTCAGTTCCCAAATGAATTAATATTCCATAATTATCCAAACATGATAGGGATATGAATTTCATTCCATTTATTTCATAATTAAGTCAATACTGAATTTTATTTATCTCCATATAATTTGAAATGAAAGATCTATTGATCCCAAAGAATTTTTAAATATATAGAATTATTTATTATAATATCCTCTAAAGTTTGCAGATTTCTCTCCTGATTACCATCTATTAGTGAATAGTAAGTAATAATGAATAGAAATTATGTATCTTGTGAATGATGTATACTTATCCAGAACAACATGGAAGTCCATTTTCCCAATCATTTAGTGTATAATGTGTTATATAATGTGACAATAATTCTTCTCTATCTTATATTGAAATATTTTCATCAAGATAAAAATCTACTTTGATAACAAGAAAATGAACTTTCTTCTTAAAGAGATCGACTACAACAAAAATCATAAAATTCACATTAGATTTTTTGAGGAGTCCAATGATGATATCTATAATTATTTTTCCCATTTCAATACATGTCATTGAAATGGTTATAAGAACCCATAATACATGAACTACTCAGTATTGACATGTTTTCATGCCAAGAAAAAAGATATGTAATCAGGTATAGATTTATTCATAATATCACACATGATATTATCTTTAACATATAAACACATTATATATCATATATGATGAATAAAGAATGATTATCTATGTGAATTTTCCAACTATTCATTCTTCTATCATTTCATGATATAGAAAAATAATCCATTAATGATCAATATTATTCCATTAAAATAATAGATTTACTCTATAATATTTCATTTTTTTATATAAATTCCAAATATTCTTTATACAACATTTTAGTCATCAAATGGATATATGTTTGAACTAAAAATTGATAAAAATATTATTTCCCCCTTTTGTTAAAAATTTTAATGTGTATCCCTTATGAATCCATTAATATTAGTTATTTTTATTCCCAATTATAGATAATATTGGGTTATCCTTTCAACTCAATGTATCATAAACATATTACTCAATCCAATGTGTTAATCTCTTATTAAAATATAATATAAAATAATTTACAAATTTATTATATTTCAAATATTTATCTCATCCATTGATAATATATAATTTCAATTTTTATAATTAGTAAATTTAGCACACCCCACTCTAAAAAGATAATACCTATATATGTTCAATGAAGTAAAAATTTAATAACTCCATGTCTTATATACTGAAATTTGTCCCATGGTCCTTTAATTATTGCAATCCATAAACTACCACCTTGTTATTCTAAATTGTAAAAATACTAGTCCCCTATTAGATGCATCAACGAAATTTGAATATGTAGATCGGATAAAAAAAACAAGATATTATTCAAAAAAAATAACTACTAATATCTATATAATCTATAAATATAAGATCATCACACAATATTTGGTCTTAGAAAATTATTGGTGCCCTTCTCGTTATATGGATCTACTATTATACCATATCTTATGGTCACGTGATTCATGAATGAAATATTATTTAAAAAAATTCTGTATTTTTCAATTTTCATATAGTTTCTTATTTCTATGTAACATCTAAATGATTAGGAAGTGAATTTAATTCTCTTATTTCTATTAGATAACAAAACAATAAATAAACTAAATTAATGAATACAATGTAGAAATTATGATGTCCAAATTGACACATTATAATAGATTATTTCCATAATTTGTGTGAAATGATAACTTAGGTATGACATCATGTTTAACCCTCACAACATAGTATATAATGTGATATTATTTCCCAGAAAAATACGTTTCTCTGAAAATTTTATCAAAAAGAACATCAATAAGGGTTAGAAGATACCTCTTCTAGATTATTTAGGTGATTATATTTCAATAATCGATAAAAATTCCCACTAATCCATTTTAGTTTATTATTAAATGAAATATTTCACCCAATGGTGAAGAATTATTCTAGAATAATAACACTTCAACATTCCATTGAGGGTTATTTTTTTAAATTCATTCCACTCAATTAGAATTATTTTATCATTATTATATGAAATTTATATAACATAATTTACTAGTTCTATTTAAAATGATCATCAAGACATAGATAAATAATTTTAAATAAATGAATAAATACAATTGGAAATTAATTAACAATATAAATATCCTTAATGTAGATTTTTTACCCGAACATTTAGTTTAAATATTTATCCTTATCAGGTTGTTTGACCTTTAAAATGGATGAAATTTCTATAATAAACACATTCTTATATTCAAACCTATTAATGATTCTATGTTTATGAATAATATCAAATGTAATTTTGGTATTCATTAAATTTATATGGAATCTATTTAGAGAGATCTATCCAATGATAAAAAAATCAAATTCCCTAAAAAATATAATAATCATACAATCATTTAAAACATTCTTAATCCTGATCATTTAATTCCTAACACTGTAGTTGATGACAATGTTTCTATGAGGATCATGATCCACACCAAATATTTACATAAAATTAGACTTTCCATATGCAATGAATTATCTCATGGATTGGGATATTAAAACAGACAATGTCTGAGTTCCCCAGATAGAAGATAACGAAAAATTAAGGATGTTATAGGAAGAAGATCAGTTACCTCTGTAAAAATTTACATTTTTCTCATTAAATAATTTGTGTATCCTATATTGTTTTTAAATTAATAATAATACCATTCCCCAGACACAATTAAATTTGTTTTACTTCTATTATACTTGACATTTATGAAGTTGAATCATATTCCTTATACAATTTCTATCACATGAACCATCCTAAATCTCTATTTTATCTATTTTAGTTCATTTAGAAACTCATCGATGATTATGTTACTAAAAACATTTTTTTATCATTTAATATACATTATAATTTCATTCAAATTTTATCCCCCATTAAAATAGATAACATGGGATGTAAATCCACATATTTTCCATTACATTTAATGAAAAATAGATTCTTCTAGGTTATATATATAGAATAAAAATGATTTTTTTGTGAAACAATATTTATAGTGAGTAGTCATCAATGACAAATAATTCCAAGGATGTATAGAAAATGAAAATATATTTTCAATCGCTGACATTATATGTTAATATGATGTCCCTATGTCTTATCATTATTATAAAAGATTTTATTCTCTCATTCATCATAATGATTCCAAATTAAAATATGCATTTTCCAAAAAAAATATCCCCCAATATTTTTTATCTAGGTGATTAGTCTTTTACACACTCATTCTACACTGGTGGTAATCTAGATAAAACCCCATATTGCACTATCACTGTTTTTACCCTTAGGTTCAATTTTTCAATAACTGTATCTACATTTTAATATCAATACAAGGATTTATAATATTCAAAATCAACATAGTTTCTATATTTACAAACTATTCACAAATTATCGTATACTGATACATATCTATATACATTTACATATTTTTTATATTATTCTCCAAAATAAAATACACCATTCTTTATAAAAAATAAGTTCATCCAAACATTCAATATACATATATTAAATTATATTAGATGAATATTCAAAATATTTCATAATAGTACATTCCCTTGAACAATAAATCATTAGTTTATTTTTATACTATATAGATATTCATTTTATTTTGTGAAATCAATTCAAAAAACCCATAATGATCTCCTCATGTAGTAAATTTCATATACATAACCTTCCTAAAACCATTCTTCATAACATAGGGAATGAAAACCAAAAAATGGGTGAGCATAAATGCTCAGTAATCGTAAATAAGGGATATTTTAGTTAATGATCATATGTTTTAACAGTATAATAGTTATTCCATGATATTATGAGATTAATATTTGAATATCATAACAACTTTTTTTATATGATAATAATGTAATAATGTTTTTCATATCCCAAAACATAAATCACATGATAATAAAATATTGTCTTACCCCATGACCAATGATCTCATAATTGGGGCTGAAAATAGATAAAAAATAACACATTATATGTTATTCATATATAATTATAATGTAATTACTATAGTTAAAATCAATTGACCTTTTATTTTTATTTTGATGATCATTGTGAAAAATCGTAGATAATTAATTATTAAGACATCTCTATGAAATGTATTTTTTCTATTATATAAGAACCTTAGACATCAAAAAATTGGTTTTAAATAAGTACCATTAAGTCACTACAAAAGATATAATTCTAGTATTAATATGATCAATAATTTCATTCGTAACATGAGTACCTAGAAATATAAGAAGTGTTGAGATTAGATTCTCAAAAAGGGAATAATTAATGAAAAGTTTAATAGTGAGACAACTTATACATTTTATATGATATAACATGATATCATAAAGAGAAAGGAATCAAGACATGGGAATTTATAATATATCATAACGTAACAATAATGATCATATTTTAATTACATAGAATCATATGAATGTTGAAAAAACATAAACATGAAATTATAAGCATTTCTTAAGGATCACAACATCATTAACATAACATTGATATATATACTAAATTTCAACTTCCATAGTATGATAGTATTGCTACCCATGTGAATTGATATGTTTGGAAATATTAAAAAGACCCATTCATTTTAGAAATATAAGGTCACACCAATCACAAAAAACCAACATAAGATGGTATCATGATATTAATCAATATTTCTTAAAACCCATATGATATAGAATGGGATATATACCATTTAATGGTAATCTATAAGGTGTTTTTCCAAGTTATATAAATAGACATATCAGGTTTAATGAATTGAAAATAAATTTGTATCAAATTAATTTAATGATCATTATTTGTAATTACCAAAACAATGTTGTTTAGGGATATAATATTCACACTATGTTGAAAGTGAATGTATGATTTGGGAAATATATTCACCAATCAAAGGATTTTTTGAGAATCTTTGTGAACCACCATCATCATGTAATGGAATATTTTGAATTAACAGAGGAAATTATTGGGATTCATATTATGCCTATAATTGTTGATGATTTGGAAAGATAAAATTCAGGATGGATCAAAAAATCTATATATAATATAATTTATTAATCCATCCATATATAAAAGGTTGGTGATATTATTTGAAGAATAAAAATGTTAAATTATATGAAATTGCTGAACATATTTCACAGAATCATTAGAAAAGTTTCATTTTTATTAGGATTCAACACGATGCATTATTTTTTTCAAAAAATATGTCTTTATTTTACTATGAAAATAATAATTTTTTTTGTAAAACATGAATGTGTTGGGGATATCTATGAAATTAAACTAGGATGAAAAAATATTTTTTCACATAGAAAAATATAATGGAGATTCATTTTTGTTGAAACCAACCAATACTAGTACATTTAAAATAATTCCATAATTTTTTTAAAAAAATTGTGGAAGATTAAAATCCATTTTTATATAATTTGGAACTAATTCAATTTTAAATATGCTAAAATAATTCTTAATAAGAAAAAAATTGTAAAAGAGTACATGTTAAAATAAGTTGACATCCATTAATACTAATTAGTCATACCGACAACATTAAATGGATGTTAATAACATAACTTTATAATATGTGAAGATAAGTATGAAGGTTACAAGTAGTATTATATAACATGTTCTTGATAGGTAAAACATAGATTTGGAATAAAATAATGTCATGTTTAGGTTAGAAATCATAACTTTCATAGCATTATTTTTAAATGTATTTTCAACGCAAAAAATAGAATAATTTTAAATGTCTGTACTAATTTCCTTAAAATTATTGGAAATTAATATTATTTAAGAGGAAATGGCATGATATATTAGAATTTTATGGACAATATAAAAAATAAAAATGTTACATGTGGAAGGTTAAAATTAGACAAGATATAAGTAAATTGTTTTCAAAAACTCATGAATGTGAATGAAATTTAAAATTATTTAAAAATTAAAATGAATAAAATATATTTCATTATAACTTAAAAATTGGGTATCATATACAAAACATTAATATAAACTAGTGAATAAAGTTAAAGGTTTATTAATGAATAGAGTTCAAGAAAACCAACTATTTACTCTTTAACTACTTAATTAATCCCTCACTAACATCTATTAAAACATCAATAACTATCATCATCAACCATTTATAAAAAAAGAATCTTATATAAAATACTATTATTTATTTAATTTATTGTTATTTACATGGAATATATATATTTTTTATATATTGTTTATATCACTGGGTGTTAATATTTTTAATTGTCCTGCATGATATTTGTAATATTTATGCTGATACCTGATAGTTGACACATTTTTCTTAATTAAAGATAACAATTGGTGTTGTATTTTATATACCATGATTATTTATAAAGTGTCCCTTTAATCTTATGATATTTTTAGTTAGTACAATTGATGATGAAGTCAGATAGAAACTTATTTTATTATTTTTTAATGAACAGATAAGTTATATTATTAAAAAGATTAAAAACACTGATTAGAAAAATAGTGAATTTTAAACATCCTAAATCCCTTATAATTATATATCATTAAAATTATATTACATTTTTATTTGATCAATATATATATATATATGAAAAAAATGCATAATTATGTGGTTACCCGACCAAAACAAAAGTGTTTAGATATAATATAATGTCTATAAATGTTCTATTACATTATGTAAATATAAAATTTAAAAACGATTATAAAAATAATATAAAAAATATGTCCATATAAAATAAATACATAAAACCAATTATTATTGATTATTCATTAAAAGATAATCTTCCATTTATTTATATAGACGTTTTCGTGTACGCACGATAAAAGAACCCATTTCTTGATGAATTGGAATAGTGGTGGAATGAAATGAATAATCAATTAAGAATTTAAATAATGATATAAAAAATATAACTACATCAATTATAATTTTCTATCTATCCACTATTATTGTTAATAAGAATATGATATATCATTCACAGAGGCAGTAGTCTGTAGATACACCTGATTAACGAACTCATTCCACAGCTAGTGGTGGGAATGATGTTAAATGTAAATTGGGGTCAATTAAGAATTATATTAGTTACATTAAAAATCATTAAAAATTCTTTAATCCCATCCTTGAAAACTTAAATTATTGAGAGTTATGAAAATAGAACAGTGTAATGTTTTTCACAATATAGATTTCACATTCACAAGATCAATGTGTGTTTTTACTATTAGTAGATTCTATAAAATAAATTCAAAATAAAAAATGAATATATATAATTAAATTTAATCTCATATGTGATAATGAATTGATTATATTTGTTATTTTATAAAATATTTCTTCAATTAACATTAAATGTAATGGAAAATATGAGAGTAAAGCTCATGTATGGAAATTATATTATTCTTGGAATAATCTTTTTAAAAGACGGGAATAGGATAAATATAGATTTCTAAATGATATTTTTAGTTGTATTGGGTTATTGGATGATTATTTCGGAATAGATTAACTATGTAATTTTAATGGATGAGTGTCTAAATAAGGGGTGTAACTATGACCTTTTAATTCTGAATCGCCGTATAGATTTGGAATTCCAAGAACAAATTAAATTTTAATTTTACAATATTCAAGGTCAAAGATCCTTGTATATAAAAATAATGGTGTATTATACTTGATATTAACTAAAATCACCCCCACAAATCAACACAGTGAATCCTTTGAGTGATGTAACGGGTTTTTACCTTTACTTTTAACATTATGCATGTGAATTCCATACAAATATGTCTTCTAATTGCACCCATTTAATTAATAACATTTCTATTTAATAATAGATATATTTCGTCAATAATTGAGTATAATAATCCTAGAAATGATACAAATTTTTTCAACTCAAAATAATATGACAATGAAATGTTTGTTTTAAACAAAATGATTTTAATTTATAAACATAATTTTGATGAATATTTTGTTTTTTAAATGAAATTTCATTATGATTTAAAATTTTAAATTCCAAAAAAAAAATATTGAACATTTTTTATAATAATTAAAATTAATTTTATTTTTTGATCATTTAAATGCATAACCTATACTTATCACACTATTAATTAAATGCAATACAATACCTAAATAAACATTAATTATCATTTAGGGTTTGTTATGAAAATATTGTCCATGTGATTTCTGTGATAAAATTATTATAATGAAATGAAGTAAAATACCTAAATAATATATTTTACCATTATGTGTCAACAAAAAATATAATGATAAAAAATATTTATTTAAATATGGCCATCATAGACAGTATGTGTTTGTAGTATTATTTAATTTACATTTTTTAATTTATATAATTTAAAAAAACAAAATCTTATATTGATTAGTTATATCTATTCATAATGATATTTTAAATATTATTATTTTAATTAATCAATATATTACAACAATTATTTTAGTGCATGTGATGAATGATACTGAACACATAATTATATAATAGAAAAGTTCTATATTTTAAAATCATAGGATGTTACATTCTCCCCTATATATATTAGATCATTGAAATGTTTCTAAAATATAATAAATAAGGATTCCAAAAAGATATTCATAACATAATATTCGATTAAAAATGAAATAAAACCATTAATATATTATTCAAAACTAGAAGTCAATTTTTATTCATCATTCATATTAACTAAATTCATCACTTTCCCTTGCATGTTATGTGGTTTATTTCCTCATTTTTGTCACATAAAACAATTTATAGTTCTTTTTGGACATTCCTTAGTGTGTTTCTTCAAAAAAACAATTAGCATTAAGTTTTATATTTTTTCTATCATAATCTTCGACTCCTAAATATTAATGATACCTCAACCTTATCTCCTTGTGTGTGTTTTCTACATTGACAAAAATTTCATTATTTTTCTTATTTGATGAATGTTTATTTTGAAAAATAAAAAATCTGTTAACACTTGATATTTTCCCACTAAATTTCTAGTCGTAACAATCACCTTATTTTCCATTGTGTCCATTATTTTCTCAAATCTATCATTCTAAATATATTACCTATAAATAACTCTTATGTATTAGAATACCTAAATTATTAATTTTAAAAAAATAATAACAATTAGAATAGGAAAAATAATAAATTATGTGCATACCCTTACTTCAGTGTCCAATGTATAAATCTATATTATCCATTGACATTTTATTATTTGGTACTCAATTTTAGATTATTTTAAAAATATAATAAGTTATAAAATTATCTTATACCCATAAATATACCCCACGTTAGTGGGAAATGATTGAAGAGGGATAATGAATTCCAATTACCACATTTAGTTATCCCCGAGTTGGTGAATAACACCAATAATATAATGAATAATCAAATAAAAGGAAGTGCCCTCAAATAAAACCATTAAAAGATGGCTATAAAAGAGATGAATGTATATATTCATAATTTAATAGATGAAATAAATTCAAATTAATTAATTTAAATTTCATACTAAACTATGAAAATGGTATAATTCAATTATCAGTACAAAAAATATAATCTTGGTGGCCACAATGAATCCCAAACTGCTCATGCAAAACCATGTTCAAGTAAAATCAATCCAGAACTCCAAAGATCACCTGCTGACTTAAAAATTATTTTAAATTTTCAATAGGTTGAGTATAACTGGTATTAAAAGTTGGATCCTCCCTGGTTCCACATATAAAAATGTTAAATAAATCATGCTAAATCCTTAGAAAAAAAGTGAAACTAACTCAAAACATAATAAGGAATACTAAGTTTTCATCCTCAACATTGCAATATATGACCACGTTTCACAGAAAAGGGATTATATATTATTGTAGTTAGACAATAATGTAATCTCACTATCACAACCCCATTAGTTTTTTCATTATTCCCCAACATTTTACATCATTATCCATCTATATTCAAATTAATCCCTCTCGAAGTCAACTAGGATAAGTTTCATGACATGAACACTGTGAATCATATAATATAATAATTACATACCACATCTCTATATGGAAAAAAATATATTTCTAGGATCCACCACAACTCATATAATATGTATCATACAATGTGTATTATACCTTAATCCTTCACAGCCCATGAATTTATTATATACCACATTACACCACAACCCCTACATGTTTAAACTATAATAATCTTGTATATACTATATCTGGAGATACATGTGTATGAAATAACTTCGAGTTGTTTCATCCAATTTCACAAATATATGGGAATTCATACCATTATTCACATATTTTCATAGTTGTATTGGGTGAATAGAGAATTTTCAGCCTTTTTATATATCCATATTTCCCTCACTAACAATGATTTTGGGGGAAACATGGTCTCTAAATCTTCATGGTATATGTATCCATATCCAACATGTATATGTATGCATATAAAATAATAAATATATATATAAAATAATAAATATAACAACAACATTATGGGATAACAGAGTCCTCGGATCAATAGTATCAATCATCACATAGACAAACAACTTTGATTGATAGGTATGTGATACCAACTAAGCATATAAGTAGTTATAGAGGATTATATAAGATTGTTGACATCCCTTTAAAACAATTATCTTTATATTGATTAATTTATATTCACTTAATTAACATAATTCAAAATTTTATTATATTATACAATAGAAGGAATTCAAGACCCTCCAAACATTATCCAACTATGTAAATGGTTTCCCAGTAGTTTCACCATTGTATTCTAGCATGTATAAACAACCTAGGTTGAAAATTTGTTATGAATTTACTATTTCAAGATTCTTGGTTCTCTAGTTAAACTTATTATGGTACCATCATGAGATGAAACCAAGAATATAAAACTGCCTCAAGTATTGGGAAAAGGAAATAGATAAAACAATAAACTCATCCATCCAATATTTAATTTTTTTCATCAATTTTATGGATCATGATTTGGTAGAATATTTAGTGAATCCAGATTCAATCTATTGAAAAATCCGTGTTCCATCCTTGAAACAACATCTACTTCACTAGTAGTCTCTCCATAAAAAGAATAAACTACTACCAAAGCCTCAGGCCACCCCTCCAATATCACAATAACCACCCCAATATATAATCACATCCTAGAGAAACACTCAAATATATAGAGATGAAAAAGAAAAAAATTACTATAACATTAAATAATAAATCTTTTCCCTAAAAAATTTATTTATTATTTATTTGAAAACAGGATCTCATTTTAAAAACACTAGGAATTCCACCTATCATTGAAAATGGGCTTATCCATACAAAAATATTTAACTTAATAAAACAACATTTTTTAATAAATACTGACATAACCCATTCATTTGTCACATGTTTAAACAATGGGTACATAAGGAATCAAATATAACCCTATTTCTAAGAATTCTCTTTAGTAATCATAATTTTTCCAAAAAGGTATGAAAACTATTATTCTAAATTATCATGGAATTTTATTTTCTTCTGTAATAATTATTGTTTTAAGTTATAAAACAAATTATATTAATAAATTGAATGAATACCACAATTAACCATGAAATTTGAAAAACATTATACTAACATTGGCTTATAATAATATTAGGACTCATTCGAAAGACACATATTTAATTCTTTATCAATACGAAAATGACAACCATCATAGAATTACTAACTATTTTCATCAAATTTAACCATACAAGACAAACAATAAAAAAATATATATTCCAAGAATATCATAGAAAATAAAGTATCTAGAAAATCAAAAGGACACACATTATGATGATGGAAGACTAAAACATGTGTTAACTAAATGTAAACCAATTCATTCAATAATTTCATTTAAAAATAAACTAGTTTAATTACATGGTCGACCAATGGGATAAAAAATTATAAAGTTAACATTTAATATAAATAAAAATAGATATAAATAATCCAATTGTTTAGTATTTCAATGTTTTTAATGCAACAATAGATCCATGATAAAGATATTTATTCACCCCTATAATAAATAAAAAACGATATCCAATGTAATTCATGCAATGAAATCATATTAAAATAAAAATTAAAACCAAATAAGAATAATAGAAAAAAACAACATAACATGGTAAGATGGAACAAGAGTAAATTATAACTAATGGAGAAAACTTTTTATAAATAAAATTTATAAATCTTATTGGATCTCTATGGATCAAGCATGGGAATTCATGGATTGGTACCGATAAAAGGGGGCTTCTAGTACTCTTTAAATCACTCTGCTTCACCAAGGGTTCAAATTAATGGGGTTAGAGATAAAATGGATTGAGGTAATTAGGGGAATTTATAGGAAAACTGACATTACACTACATAATTAGACCCCTGAGAAGGGACTACAGGCTTTATCCTTTCATAGAATGGTAGTTATCCATTACCTTCTCACTATTATCCCTTAAAACTCAAAAAAACATCTTCTAGGGGAACCCAATGTAAAAAATTAATATTTTAAGGGATTGTTAGATTCATTACATCATTATATAACTATAAAATAATTTACCCCTTTAATATTTTAAAATAATCCTAGATAAAATAGAACTATAATGGGTTATTTAAAAAACTACCAATGTGATAACTCTAATGAATAATTCCATCAGAGGAATTCAACCACTTCACAAAGAGGAACTGAAAATTGAAAAAAAAACAAAAAAAATACACTAGAAAACTATCCTATGGGTGATACCACTTAATGAAAAGAAATTCCATGAGAATAAATATTAAAATATAATTTCATTGATATTAAAATGTTTTATAGAAACAAAAATTGTAAATAAAAATGGAATGGATAAAATAACTACTCTTTTTTCCAAGTGTTTATATGTAATTTATATTCCAAAGTTCAATCCTATAGGAAATATTGCACCCATTGGGAATCAACTAATTGAATATAACACTCATTAAAGACCATCTCGTGGATGTACAATAAATTTATAGGCTACTCTCCAAATATTTTATAATCATAAAAATTGATCTCACCCTAATCTATAATGTGGGAATAGTTTGAAGTCAACAAATAATCATTAACCCAAGGATGATATCTTGTATTCAAAACATATAGGGTGAATTTTTTATGTGATATTTCATGACTCTAACATGAGTGAACACCTTGTACGGGATATAAATCCATGGAGAAGTCATACTTCCCTGAAAAAACCCCCACTACAAAAGATGGAGAGTTACCTTTTTATAGAAAATGATCTCCAATAATGAACACTTGCGGCCCACACATATGATGTTCAAATTTTCACCTCGGATCATTTTAATTCTTTTATATTTTTTTTTCATTTCTCATCTTTAGAACTATTTGGATGAGATTCAGGTTGAGCCTAGGTATAAATTTTCTAATTTTGGGAGTCTTGGGTGAGTTTCATTCTATTTCACAGTTAGAAAATAGTTTAGGTAAAGCAAGTATCATTTTGAAATTAACATTGTGTCTTGTTTTCTGGTATCGGTTGGAATGTTTTATGGGTTAGTTATGGTTTGGGAAATCATTGGATTTGGTTCTAGAATTCAGCAGTGGCGTTTAGCACAGTTGGCGCACTGTTCGGAAAATGTGTGGATATCCCATCCAAAAGGACCCTCTTATCTAGTATAGTGGGAACACTTGGTGTAAAAATTTTTCAAACCATGAATCCAAACACTTTATTTCTCACATATTTCTTGATATTTGAACGTTTATGTTTTCTATACCCTATTTTTAGACCCTTTTGTGATTTCCTCCCCGTTGGCCATTTTTTCACATTGGAGGGTTTCCAAAACGCTCGCCCTTGGATTCTCCTCCTTTATTGAATTCACCTCCATGTTATCAAGGATATTTTCTTAGGGTTTTGTCCTCCTGTCTCCCCTTCTCCAACCCCTCCTTTAATTTATAGATTTTAATTGATGTGGATTCACTTTTGGATGAACCATAGTGATTTTGGTTTTTTTATGATTATATATCTTGGATTTTTGGGCGTGCGGATCATTTCCCAAGCTTGTATATCCATTATCACAATGTTCAATTGAATTCAAAAATCGTTAATATAGGTGTTTCTATCCATTTACTTTCCAAAACATTATATTTTATTCTTAAAATTACCTCAATAATTATTAAAATTTATTTTATTTTATTTTATATATTGGTAAGATTATTTATTCTATTTTTTTGGATATATGTGTGTTAAATGGTTTCTAAAAGGGTTTTATTTTATTATTCATATTTAAAATTCATGTAAATTGATTGATAATTTTTCTCTTGATTTCTTAATATAAAATTGATAACATATTGTGATGTTTGGCCATTATTAAATAATCTATCAGGGTTTAATTATAATTTTAGAATGTTGTGTTGTATTAGAAGACAATTTTTGGATTAAAAAAATTGTGGTAAATGATTTTGAATGGTTCTATTGTATTTTAAATTTTTATGCTCATGTAATTATGTGGATTATTTAATTGGTTGTATGTCATGTGGTTTTTCTTTAAATAAATTGGTATTTTTGTGAGTTCAAGGATTCTTATGGTGAACCATTACATGTGGGAAAATCAATTTGTGATTGGGATGCTGACATGGATGGGAATATAAATCATAATGGTCTTGGATGAACTTTTTCTACCAAAAAAACTAGAATAAAAAGCATTTATCCCTCCTTCATATTTCATTCTCTAGAATCTTAATTTATTAATTTTAGTCTCATACTTTCAAATAATTTATATTCTTTCTTTAGTGTTGTTCTTAAAATTACTCAATGATTGGTACCAGGGAAAATATGGTAGGTTTCATAATGATATAAAATCTTGATATTCATCTTTTGTTATTGTGTGTGTTTTTACATTGATTTAAAATTGTGTTTGAAGTAGGATATGATTTCCCTATTTTGAATTAGGAACCTCATGTCAAGTTTAAAATTGTTTTGGAGATTTTTTGGACCATTAATTGTAATTTATTTCAATTAAAAATGATGAATTCTTGGTTGGAACATCATAATGTTTTGGATATGAATTATGGAACTAAAATTCAAATTCCATATCAGTATCTTAGTTTGTTTCTAGAAATGGTTTGAATTATAATTTAATATTATGGCCCTATCTAAACTTATAAATTGTTTTTTATGTGATGTGAATCCTTAGAGAGGATTTCCCCTCATGGGTTATCATGTGGTTTGCATCAGTGTTTGGACTAGACAAATGCGGTGGAAACAAGTATAGTTAGTCACACATGTGAGGCCTCCTATCAATATAGTTTAATATTTCAATGGGTTTATTAAGACTTTTTTAGAGGTATGATTGATGGTTTATTTTCAACTACGATAAGTTATGTTGGAACCCCCTAGACATTATTTTCCTAGGTGAGACATACCACTCGATTTTCTAGTTTAGAATGGAAAGTTGGTTATTGCCTATGGAGATGCACCATACACTAGAAGGTGAGTCCGATTTGAGTATGAACATGTATAAATCTAGATATTTTTAGGTAATTACCATGTGATATTATCATTATTTTCATTTTCAAATTAAGATATAATTGGTTTTATATTCTTGAATTGTTTCCATTTTCAACATAGAATTGTTTTGTTCTATTTTTATATTGGTTTGGGGATTTTTTAGAATGGTGTTCTGTTTAGAATATAAAGATGTGGTGTGTACATTTATGAAAAAGGGATATATGTTATTGATTATTTAAATGATAAAAATATATTAGTATACATTTATTTCAAAATAGTTTAAATGGAAAAAACTTGCAGAATTATGAGTATGGATTCATTGGATGTTTCCTACTGAGTAGTTGACCTGACACCCAACATTTTACATTCGATGTGAGTAGATAAAACCTATTTTTAGGTTCATATTTTTGGTTTGGATGATATTTTCTGGAAATATATGGTCTTGTGGTGGATTTTTTTGTTAATGATGGTGAAATTGAGGTCACATAGTCATCAAGTTGGTAGTTTTGGTTTGTTTTTTTTAATTCCAGCATCATCAATTTTATTTTTTTACCTTGATCTGTTTGTATATTCAATCATTGGGATTGTATTTTTGTTAGTGCTTCTCTGTGTTGAGTTTATTTTTTTTGACCAAGTGATTTATATGGATAAATTATTCCCTCTCAATTTTTATTGATTATCGGCACTACATTTCAGACTGTGGGGATCCGAAACCTCGTTCATTCCTTATCTCAAATTTGGCGAGTATCGGGTTGGATGGAATCCTAATTTGGATCATGAAAAAATGGAACCAAAAGAGTTTCAATATTATTCATGGATCTAGATAGATATAGTATAGGACTATGATTACTTGATATGTAGGTATGGTAAGGTCTTGATGAAACCTTGCACATTTTCATCCTTGAGACTCTTGGGGATGTCTAGGATTTGAGTTTATTATCTTTGTTTTGTATTGACGAATGATAATGGAGGTGATCCAGTCCCATGTTTTCATTTCACATATATTATTGGCCCATGTAGAGTCTAATTACATGTTTCAAATTCCACGAATTCATTGATTCTTACTCGGGGCGTTGTCCACTATTCATTTTTTGACTTAGTCATTAACAATTCTTTCTCATTATGGTTGTATGGTGTGATCTGTACTCCATATCAATTTTTTTGGTGAACATGAGATAATAAAATAAAATTGGTTATTGATTTTAAAACAATTTCCTTAAAATATGTTTTGTATTTAATATTTTTCGAAAATATAATGTAGATTCGGAGTTTAAAATATTTTGTATATGTGGGGAAAGAGTAAATCCAGAATTTAGTAAATGCTTATCTTTGGTAACAATGTAGTTTCTGTGACCCTTATTATTCCTTATAGACATTCACATATGTGTGGGTATTTCTGGGTAGTAAATGATGGCATGTGTACATGAAATAACATGATGTGGATGTACACATATGGGATGGTTCATAAGATTCCATGAGTGATTATTTCAAATTAAACATTTTCCTATGATTTTACATGTTTTTATTTTGAAAGGGAAATAGTTTTTGAAATTTTATTTCCTTAAATTGGATCATTTCATTTAAAAATTACCCTTGTAATTAGGTGGTTTTGAAATTCAAATGAAATGAATATTTTTTAAATGATGTTTTTTTGTTCTTTTTGTGTGTGTTTTCTGTCACGACCCGTCCTCGGGGCCCGTGCCGTGACTACCCCAAGCCCGCCTTCCATAGGCCAGGGGCTGGCGACTAGCACCAAGGCGTAAAATCCCAGTAAATAGGGAAGGCATTGCCTTATAAGTAACAACCACACAGAGTCAGCAAGCGGAAAGTAAAGTGCAGAAAAGAAAAAGGGGCCGGAAATACAAGCCCAACTGTAAAGTACAACTGAAAAGTAAAGTACAGCAACTGAAGAAAAAACGGCGGCCTCGTGTCGTCCACTGGAAATCCCACCTGAAGGGTGGGTACAGATAGCCTCCAGGCTCCTCGGGTCCCACGTCCGCTCCGAGCACGTCCCGCCCAGTGGTCCACCTCCAGGTACCGTCCTGCTCCACGCCCCAACCGTGATCAGCGCTGTCCGTCGTCTGCAACCAACACAACAAGGTGCGGGCATAGCCCGTGCAGGGGTGAGTACAACTACTCAGTAAGGACCCCGAGACCCCCGAAGGTCTCCCGAAATCCACAAAGGATATAGCACAAAAGAAAGATGCAATCACGAAGTAACATCTGACCCGACTTAGGTATATGCCCATACATATACCTAAGTCCCCAATTCTAGCTCTGCTCACGAGCTCAAGAACAACTCAATCCACAAAGGAAAGCAAGACTCAAATCCACAAGGAGAGTAAACAGTAAATCCACAAAGGATAGTTCAACACAATCCACAAAGGAGAGTAAATAGTAAATCCACATAGGATAGTTCAACACAATCCACAAAGGAGGGTGACATAAGGTTCAGCTCAACCAGGTATACTTTTTCAGATGACGTCAAAGATGATCACTGATCCATCTAAGTCGTCGGACCCACGAAGGATCGATAGGTACTAACCCCCGCAGAAGACCCACACAGGATCGGGCTCACACAGAACCTGTAGGCAGTGGCTCACACAGAACCGGTAGTAGGACCCACACAGGATCGGGCACTGATCCGCGTAGGATCGCTGAGTGCAGTAGTCGACGCAGTCCACTGAGGTCCCTGCACAGTCGTCGCCGCAGTCCACGAAGGATCTCTGCTCTGCCGTCGTCGCAGTCCACGGAGGATCTCTGCTCTGCCGTCGTCGCAGTCCACGGAGGATCTCTGCTCTGCCGTCGTCGCAGTCCACGGAGGATCTCTGCTCTGTCGTCGAGGTCACAGCCAGCGCTAGGGTTCCCGCACGTAGCGAGCTCGTTTAGGAGGGTCCGCTCCACGAGCCGAGAGGCTGATACATCAACTGACACGTAGTCCGAAGTTGATGTATCCAAAAGTTCCGTATCGACAACAGGATCTCAACGCGACAGACGGCGCGTCAATCGGACGCCCGGTCTGAGAGTTATTGGCATTTTCGTCCCAGGGGCCCGGTTGGTTTTTAGGGAAAAACCAACCCGACCGTACTCCGCCTGTATCCGATCCTCGGGAGGAGTATGCCAAAAGTTCCGTCTCACTTAGAGGAAACTACCACAGCTGACGGTACGTCGATCGGACGTCCGTAGCTCAAGTTATGAGCGTTTCCGCTCCGAGGGCCCGGTTGGCTTCGTGTACGAACCAACCCGGCCGAACCCAAAGTTTTCCGAAACCTTGAGTATAATATACCGAAACGACCGTCTCGATCCAAGGATCGCGTAGCCGCTGACGGTTCGTCAATCGGAGGTCCCAGGCCCAAGATATGGGCGAAAGACCGTAGAGGGCCCGAAACGGGGGTACTGGGCCCGGGGCGACCCGGCCCGAACCCCCCCTGGGGTCGGCCGAACCGGGTCGGCCCGAACCGGGTCGGCCCGACCCGGCCCGAACCGGCTCGGCCGGGTCCGGTCCGGCCTGGGCGCGGCCCGGCCGACCGGACCGGCCGGCTCGGCCTCGGCCGAGCGGCCGAACCGCCGCCGCCGCGGGGTTGAACCCGCGGCTTGAGAGAAACCGCGGCCCCGCGGGGGGCCGCCTGTCACGCGGACGCGGCCGGGCCGCCGCGTCCGTCCCGGTTCCGCGCGGCCGCGGAACCGGCTGCCGCCGCCGCCGCGGCTTCAGCCGCGGCGGAAGATTTCCACGGCGGCGCGCCTGGCGCCGCCGCCTCCTTCCGCGGGCCGCCGGAGATGCTCCGGTGGCCCGATTTCTTTCCCGTCTGCGCCGATGCTCCTCCCGGGGGACGATCTTCACTGCGGAACCAACAAATTGCCCTTTCCGCACGGTTCGTCGTCGTCCGCCAAATCCGCACAAAAAGAGAAGATCGGCGGAGGGTTGCCGGGTCTTGTTCGTTAGACCCGCACCCTCCGCGTTAGTCATAAACGTCACCGGGAGGGAAAATCAACAACAATTTTAATTAAATAAAAATTGTCGGAGATTATGTTCTTTACTTAAAAAGAATAAACACGGGAAAAAGATAAAACAATCCAGCATCCCTTACCTTATCGTCGTCGTCGGACGAGAGGTCGTCGCGGAATCGTTCGTCGCGGAGGAAGGAGATCGTCGCGTCGTCGCGGAATCGCTCGTCGCGTCGCCAATCTCCGGATCAAGATCAACGGATTTAATTAGTTTAATTCCGTTGGTATTGAAATTAAAAAGGGAGAAGAAAAGATCTGATTCTCACCTTTGTTGCCGAACGAGGGTCGGCCGCGGAAGAAGAGGCGTCGCCGAAGAATGTCGCGGGTAGATCTCGTCGACGTCGCAGATCTTGGTGTGCGTCGTCGAATTCCGGTCGCCGGCGTTCTTCGCGTTCTTCGCGTTCTTCGCGTTCTTCGCGTTCTTCGCGTTCTTCGCGGAGAGGGTGGAGGCTCAGAGGAATAGCAATCCTCCAAAATAGACAAGTTTGTCTATTTTATTATTTAGCCAACAAACGCAAAACGCGTAAGTAACGACCCACTTAATTCGTTGAATTAATTCAACGAATAAAACAGCCCATTTAATTCACGAAAGAAACAGCCCAATTAAATGGTCTGTTAAGAATTAAAGAAACGCGTCGGTTGACTTTTCAGTTTCTTTGACGGGTTTTCGCGGGTGCGTTACTTAGCGAAAGAAACGGCGGGGCTCGTGCGGGTCCCACCGCACAAATATCCTACCAAGGGGGTAGGATATTTCTGGATAGTATCCTATCCAGTTCAACTCAGTTCAAGCCGCCTTTAAGTGGCTTTAAGTGGCTTCCAAGCAGTTTAAGTGAAATAAAATAAAGTTGTCGCACAAATTTATTTTATTTCTGACTTAAAGCCGCAAAATTTAAAAACCACGTCTGAGCAAACGCAACTCCGGAAGAGGCGTTTCTAAGCAAATACCGGCGCTGCGATTTCATCGGTGCCCTCAGAATTCGATTCCGGGCACCGGTTCAAAAGATAGAAAAACCCGCTCGTCCGTTCACTGAACGTACCCGAGCCAAACTTCGGCAATTGATTCCGGGCACACCGGGCCTCGGAATCAGGTGCCGTCTGAAGCTGCGCTCTTGTAAAATTCCAAAGAAAATTAAGAAAAAAATTTCCTTGAAATTTGCGGGTCTTTACATTACTCCCACCTCAGGGCTTTACGTCCCCGTAAAGATACATCAAAAACTAGGGGAACAAATGGGGGTACTGAGCACGCATATGAGCCTCCCGCTCCCAAGTGCTCTCCTGGAGGTTCCCGTGCTGCCATCTGACGCGCACAAGAGGAATCGACCGCCCACGTAGGACCCGCTCCTGTCGATCCTCGTTCTCCACTGGAACCTCCGCAAAAGTCGCCCCATCGTCCACGTCCAGCTCCCCAAAGTCGATGATGTGCGTCGGGTCGTGCACGTATCTCCTCAGCTGAGACACGTGGAAGACGTCGTGCACCCGGTGCAACTGAGGTGGTAGAGCCAGGCGATAAGCCACCTCTCCTATCCTGCTGAGGACCTGGAAAGGCCCGATGAAGCGTGGAGACAACTTACCGCCTCGGCCAAATCTCCGTAAACCACGTCGAGGTGAGACACGCAAAAAGACGTGGTCGCCATCCTCGAACTCTAGTGGCCTCCGCCTCCTGTCAGCATATGACTTCTGCCGGCTCTGAGCTGTCCTCATCCTCTCCTGGATGATCTAGACCTTCTCTGTCGTGGCTCGGACCATCTCTGGTCCCACGAGTGCTGACTCCCCAGGGTCTGTCCAGCACAACGGTGATCTGCAGGGTCTACCGTACAACGCCTCGTATGGTGCCATCCCGATGGTGGAGTGGTAGCTGTTGTTGTACGCGAACTCCACCAAGGGTAGGTGGTCCTCCCAGCTGCGACCAAAGTCGAGAACACATGCACGGAGCATGTCCTCGAGTGTCTGTATGGTCCTCTCCGTCTGACCATCCGTCTGAGGGTGGAAGGCTGTGCTTAGATGGAGCCGCGTCCCGAACGCCTCCTGCAACCCCTTCCAAAGCCGGGAAGTGAAACGAGCATCTCGATCGGAGACGATAGATGATGGCACACCGTGAAGCCGTACGATCTCCTAGACGTAAAGACGTCCCAAGCTCTCCACTGAGCCCTGCTCTCTGATGGGTAAGAAGTGTGCCGACTTGGTAAGTCGGTCGACAATCACCCAAATGGAGTCGTGACCTCTGGAAGTACGTGGAAGTCCAGTCACGAAGTCCATAGATATGCCGTCCCACTTCCACTCCGGGACCTCCAAGGGCTGTACCAAGCCTGCTGGTACCTGGTGCTCTGCCTTCACCTGCTGGCAGGTGAGGCATCGTGAAACGAACTCTGCCACAGCTTTCATCATGCCCGGCCACCAGTGCTGTCGTCTGAGATCCTGGTACATCTTCGCCACTCCGGGATGTACCGCCAAGGGAGAAGTGTGAAACTCTCTCAGCACCTCCTCTCGTAAAGCAACTGGTACGAAGGTACGCCCTCTGAAAAGGATGTCATGCTCTGCTCCAAGGGAGAAACCATCAGGCGCCTGACCTGAGGATATCAGTGCACGCCGGGTCTCACAGTCAGCGTCCCCACGCTGAGCCTCTCTGACCCGCTGTAGAAGTGGAGGAGAGACTGTGAGAGACTGAAGAAAGGCTGCTCCGTCTCTATCCACGAAGGATATCTGCAAGGAGGCTAGCTGCTCCGTCGCCTCCTCAAGTAGTTGAATGCCCGTCCTCCTGCTGAGGGCATCGGCTACCACGTTCCCCTTCCCAGGAGTATAGACTATCTCAAAGTCATAGTCCTGGAGGAACTCAAGCCATCTCCGCTGTCTCAGGTTCAGGTCCTTCTGAGAGAAGATATATCTGAGACTCTGGTGGTCAGAAAAGACTGTGAAGCGCTCGCCCATCAGATAGTGCCGCCAAGTCTTCAGAGCGAAGACCACTGCTGCTAACTCCAGGTCATGAGTGGCGTAGTTCTGCTCATGCGGCCTCAACTGACGTGATCCGTAGGCGATCACGGCCCGCTCCTGCATCACGACGCACCCGAGTCCAGTCCCTGATGCATCGCAGTAAACTACGTACCCAACTCCCTCCTCAGGCAACCTCAAGATAGGTGCGCTGGTCAATCTCTGTCTCAGCTCCTGGAAGCTCTGCTGACATCTGTCTGACCACACAAAGGGTTTCCCCTTCTTCGTCAAGGCTGAGAGTGGTGCCGCAACTCTGGAGAAGTCTGGCACGAATCTTCGATAGTATCCGGCTAGGCCCAAGAAGCTCCGCACCTCTGTCACGCTCCTGGGTGGCTCCCAAGCTAGCACTGCCTCGATCTTCGCGGGATCCACCGCAACTCCCGCCTCAGAAATGACGTGCCCCAAGAAATGGACCTCACGTAACCAGAACTGGCATTTTGAGAGCTTGCCATAAAGCTGGTGCTCTCGGAGTATGTCTAGCACAACTCGCAGGTGGTAGGCATGCTCCTCCTCAGTCGTCGAGTATACCAAAATGTCGTCAATGAAGACAACGACAAATCGGTCGAGGTATGGCTGGAAGATCCTGTTCATGAGGCTCATGAACACTGCTGGAGCATTGGTTACGCCGAATGGCATAACCAAGAACTCATAATGGCCATACCGACACCTGAAGGCCGTCTTCTGCACGTCCTCGTCTCGAACTCTGAGCTGATGATAGCCTGACCGGAGGTCTATCTTCGAGAACCACCGCGCTCCCTTGAGCTGATCGAAGAGGTCATCAATCCGTGGCAGCGGATACTTGTTCCTCACTGTCACCTGGTTCAGGCGACGATAGTCGACACATAGTCGCAAGCTCCCGTCCGCCTTCTTGGCGAACAAAATCGGGGAAGCCCAGGGTGAAACACTGGGTCGGATAAACCCCTTGCTCTGCAAGTCCTCCAACTGTACCCGCAGCTCTCGAAGCTCGGCGGGGGCCATCCGATATGCTGGAGTAGATATCGGGGCTGTCCCGGGGTACAAGTCGATGTAAAATTCTACCTCTCTACGAGGAGGTAGCCCTGGAACGTCGTCGGGAAAGACGTCCACGTACTGGTCCACCACTACAGGAAAAGCCGGACTCCGCACGTCCACTGCTCCTAGGATGAGGCTAGCCAACTGATGAGAGATGGGCTGCACTCTCCTCCGCGGAAGTCCATCCTGTGCTGCAAAGGTTCCCTTCTCGCCGGTGAAGGTAAACCTGCTCCCGTCGGTACGAACACATCGCACCTTGCGCCTAAAACAGTCGATCTGGGCATGAACCGTGGATAGCCAATCCATGCCCAAGATGACGTCGTAAGGCCTCGACGCCGCTACAAGGAGATCCCAGCCGAAGCTCTCACCTCCTAGAGTAAGCTCACACTGCCGGCACCAGTGCGTAATCGTCGAGTCTGCTCCCGTAGGAGTCTCTAGCCGTAAGGATCGAGCCAACGGCTCAGTCGGAATCTCCGAGCTCCGAACAAGGGCAGAGGCTATGAAAGAGTGACTCGCTCCTGTGTCTATAAGTACTGCAGCAAGGGTGGAATAGACACAGATCGTACCTTGAATCATCTCTGGCATGTCGGGGTCGTAGGCCTCCACTGCCTGGAGCTGGGCCTGTCCCTGACCGCCAGCTCCCTGTGGTCGAGGTGGCCCTCCTGGTGGTGGTGGGGGTAGAGCCTGGAAGCGTCGCCCACCACCCGCTGCTCGGCCAGCTCCTCTGCCTCGTCCGCCTCCTCCCTGCGGACCGCCACGGTCGACCCTCTGCCTCTGCCTGGGTGGCCCCTCCACCGTCTGCTGCTCCTCTGGTCGGCGAGTCGGGCAGTCACGAGCCATGTGACCCTACCCGCCGCAAGAGTAGCACAGCCTGCCTCTCGAAAGGCTGGCACTCCGCTGTGTGCCTCGCACCGCTGAGCTGGTGTCCTGAGGCCGTCTGCGAGGGGGTCTGGTCTGCCTGGACCCGTGTGTCATCCGTCGGCTACCAGCTGCCGATGACTCAGCTACCTGCCGCCCTGCGCTAGGTCTCGCCGCTGAAGAAGGCTCTGCCAGGAAGCTCTCGATCAGGAGGGCTCGCTCCAGCACTCCCGCCTGGGTCGGAATGCTGAGGGAGATCAGCGACGCCCGAATCTCCTGTCGCAAGCCCTGCTCGAAGGTCCGGGCCCGGAAGAAGGGGTCCCGTACCATGTCGGTCGAGTAGCGAGATAGGTCCGTGAACCTCGCCGCGTACTGAGCGACCGTCATGCTGCCCTGGCGCAGCTGGAGAAGCTCCTGGATGCGCACCGCTCGGAGGGTGGCCGGGACGAACTCAGAGCGGAAGAGGCTCTCGAAGTCCGCCCAGAGCAAGGATGCCTCATCGTGAACCTGGAGCATCAGGCTCCACCATCGTCCTGCCGCCGCCTGCAGGAGGCTCGCTGCGAGAATCACCATGAGATCCGCTGGTGTCCTCACTAGCCTGAAGATCCGTACCACCGCCTCTAGCCAGTCCTCGGCGGCCTGGGGGTCCGCCTCACCGCGAAACCTGGGCGGTCGCTGGCTCTGAAACTCGTGCAGTGCCCTGAGGCGACGTGCATCGTCAGCGTCTGGTACTGGAAGCATCGGTGGCTCGGCGGGTAAGGCTACCGCCGGTGCCACTGCTGGCAAAGGGCCCTGCACCGAGGCCTCGTCGCTCGGTGGGCTGCCGTCGCGCCCTACACTCGGAACCCTAGCTGGCAGTCGTCGCGGGGCCATCCTGAAAAGGAGAACAAGAGCACCACAGTCAGAACAGTATACCTGGTGAGCTGGCACAAGTAATCACAAGGAAAACTTGAGACTTTCATAAAGCAGATCAGTATACCCGGTGAGCTGACACAAGCAATCACAAAGAAAACTTGAAACATACACGCAATCAATGTTTTCATGCATTAAGTCGGAAATCAGGAGTCAGGGTCCTGGTGTACGGATACGTCGGCCGCCGCACCAACACTGGGCTCCCTGAACTGATAACCACACTCAATACACTAAACACTATTGCTTCACATAGAAAGAAAGGACGATCAGAGTCTGCGGTAGAACCGACCGCCTCTGATACCAATTTGTCACGACCCGTCCTCGGGGCCCGTGCCGTGACTACCCCAAGCCCGCCTTCCATAGGCCAGGGGCTGGCGACTAGCACCAAGGCGTAAAATCCCAGTAAATAGGGAAGGCATTGCCTTATAAGTAACAACCACACAGAGTCAGCAAGCGGAAAGTAAAGTGCAGAAAAGAAAAAGGGGCCGGAAATACAAGCCCAACTGTAAAGTACAACTGAAAAGTAAAGTACAGCAACTGAAGAAAAAACGGCGGCCTCGTGTCGTCCACTGGAAATCCCACCTGAAGGGTGGGTACAGATAGCCTCCAGGCTCCTCGGGTCCCACGTCCGCTCCGAGCACGTCCCGCCCAGTGGTCCACCTCCAGGTACCGTCCTGCTCCACGCCCCAACCGTGATCAGCGCTGTCCGTCGTCTGCAACCAACACAACAAGGTGCGGGCATAGCCCGTGCAAGGGTGAGTACAACTACTCAGTAAGGACCCCGAGACCCCCGAAGGTCTCCCGAAATCCACAAAGGATATAGCACAAAAGAAAGATGCAATCACGAAGTAACATCTGACCCGACTTAGGTATATGCCCATACATATACCTAAGTCCCCAATTCTAGCTCTGCTCACGAGCTCAAGAACAACTCAATCCACAATGGAAAGCAAGACTCAAATCCACAAGGAGAGTAAACAGTAAATCCACAAAGGATAGTTCAACACAATCCACAAAGGAGAGTAAATAGTAAATCCACATAGGATAGTTCAACACAATCCACAAAGGAGGGTGACATAAGGTTCAGCTCAACCAGGTATACTTTTTCAGATGACGTCAAAGATGATCACTGATCCATCTAAGTCGTCGGACCCACGAAGGATCGATAGGTACTAACCCCCGCAGAAGACCCACACAGGATCGGGCTCACACAGAACCTGTAGGCAGTGGCTCACACAGAACCGGTAGTAGGACCCACACAGGATCGGGCACTGATCCGCGTAGGATCGCTGAGTGCAGTAGTCGACGCAGTCCACTGAGGTCCCTGCACAGTCGTCGCCGCAGTCCACGAAGGATCTCTGCTCTGCCGTCGTCCCAGTCCACGGAGGATCTCTGCTCTGCCGTCGTCGCAGTCCACGGAGGATCTCTGCTCTGCCGTCGTCGCAGTCCACGGAGGATCTCTGCTCTGTCGTCGAGGTCACAGCCAGCGCTAGGGTTCCCGCACGTAGCGAGCTCGTTTAGGAGGGTCCGCTCCACGAGCCGAGAGGCTGATACATCAACTGACACGTAGTCCGAAGTTGATGTATCCAAAAGTTCCGTATCGACAACAGGATCTCAACGCGACAGACGGCGCGTCAATCGGACGCCCGGTCTGAGAGTTATTGGCATTTTCGTCCTAGGGGCCCGGTTGGTTTTTAGGGAAAAACCAACCCGACCGTACTCCGCCTGTATCCGATCCTCGGGCGGAGTATGCCAAAAGTTCCGTCTCACTTAGAGGAAACTACCACAGCTGACGGTACGTCGATCGGACGTCCGTAGCTCAAGTTATGAGCGTTTCCGCTCCGAGGGCCCGGTTGGCTTCGTGTACGAACCAACCCGGCCGAACCCAAAGTTTTCCGAAACCTTGAGTATAATATACCGAAACGACCGTCTCGATCCAAGGATCGCGTAGCCGCTGACGGTTCGTCAATCGGAGGTCCCAGGCCCAAGATATGGGCGAAAGACCGTAGAGGGCCCGAAACGGGGGTACTGGGCCCGGGGCGACCCGGCCCGAACCCCCCCTGGGGTCGGCCGAACCGGGTCGGCCCGAACCGGGTCGGCCCGACCCGGCCCGAACCGGCTCGGCCGGGTCCGGTCCGGCCTGGGCGCGGCCCGGCCGACCGGACCGGCCGGCTCAGCCTCGGCCGAGCGGCCGAACCGCCGCCGCCGCGGGGTTGAACCCGCGGCTTGAGAGAAACCGCGGCCCCGCGGGGGGCCGCCTGTCACGCGGACGCGGCCGGGCCGCCGCGTCCGTCCCGGTTCCGCGCGGCCGCGGAACCGGCTGCCGCCGCCGCCTCCGGTCGCCGGCGCCGCCGCGCCGGCGACCCGCGCTGCCGCCTCCTTCCGCGGGCCGCCGGAGATGCTCCGGTGGCCCGATTTCTTTCCCGTCTGCGCCGATGCTCCTCCCGGGGGACGATCTTCACTGCGGAACCAACAAATTGCCCTTGCCGCACGGTTCGTCGTCGTCCGCCAAATCTGCACAAAAAGAGAAGATCGGCGGAGGGTTGCCGGGTCTTGTTCGTTAGACCCGCACCCTCCGCGTTAGTCATAAACGTCACCGGGAGGGAAAATCAACAACAATTTTAATTAAATTAAAATTGTCGGAGATTATGTTCTTTACTTAAAAAGAATAAACACGGGAAAAAGATAAAACAATCCAACATCCCTTACCTTATCGTCGTCGTCGGACGAGAGGTCGTCGCGGAATCGTTCGTCGCGGAGGAAGGAGATCGTCGCGTCGTCGCGGAATCGCTCGTCGCGTCGCCAATCTCCGGATCAAGATCAACGGATTTAATTAGTTTAATTCCGTTGGTATTGAAATTAAAAAGGGAGAAGAAAAGATCTGATTCTCACCTTTGTTGCCGAACGAGGGTCGGCCGCGGAAGAAGAGGCGTCGCCGAAGAATGTCGCGGGTAGATCTCGTCGACGTCGCAGATCTTGGTGTGCGTCGTCGAATTCCGGTCGCCGGCGTTCTTCGCGTTCTTCGCGTTCTTCGCGTTCTTCGCGTTCTTCGCGTTCTTCGCGGAGAGGGTGGAGGCTCAGAGGAATAGCAATCCTCCAAAATAGACAAGTTTGTCTATTTTATTATTTAGCCAACAAACGCAAAACGCGTAAGTAACGACCCACTTAATTCGTTGAATTAATTCAACGAATAAAACAGCCCATTTAATTCACGAAAGAAACAGCCCAATTAAATGGTCTGTTAAGAATTAAAGAAACGCGTCGGTTGACTTTTCAGTTTCTTTGACGGGTTTTCGCGGGTGCGTTACTTAGCGAAAGAAACGGTGGGGCTCGTGCGGGTCCCACCGCACAAATATCCTACCAAGGGGGTAGGATATTTCTGGATAGTATCCTATCCAGTTCAACTCAGTTCAAGCCGCCTTTAAGTGGCTTTAAGTGGCTTCCAAGCAGTTTAAGTGAAATAAAATAAAGTTGTCGCACAAATTTATTTTATTTCTGACTTAAAGCCGCAAAATTTAAAAACCACGTCTGAGCAAACGCAACTCCGGAAGAGGCGTTTCTAAGCAAATACCGGCGCTGCGATTTCATCGGTGCCCTCAGAATTCGATTCCGGGCACCGGTTCAAAAGATAGAAAAACCCGCTCGTCCGTTCACTGAACGTACCCGAGCCAAACTTCGGCAATTGATTCCGGGCACACCGGGCCTCGGAATCAGGTGCCGTCTGAAGCTGCGCTCTTGTAAAATTCCAAAGAAAATTAAGAAAAAAATTTCCTTGAAATTTGCGGGTCTTTACATTTTCCCTATAAGACTAATATTTTATATCAATATGTTCATTCCTAGTATTTTTGGGATTGATATTTTTTTGGTTTCTTGATCCATTTGTTATTTAGAACATGTCACCCACAAGGATCCTCATAGTTTTTAATGAGTTATGTAAAATTCTAGAAGATATAGAGTTTTGCATGTCTATAGTTTTCATCAAGGATTATTAGAAGCAGTGGTGTGTCTTGAGGAAATTGAGTGTGTATTCATATCATTGGGAACTCCAGAACTGTTAGATTGTGTGTTGTTCTTGGTTCGATTGAGGGTCAATATTTTTATGAGTGGAAGTTGATTTCTCTTAAATCGATACAAGTTTGGATGACATGGGTTCAACATAAGTCTGTATTTGTCTGATGTTTTATACTATATGAGGTGAATATGAAGCAAAAGTACGACCTCATGAGAATTCAATAAAATAATAGGATGATAATGGCCTATGTGGACCACATCAAAGAGGTGGTTCCCTTTTATAAAGAGGTATTGCCTCATTAACTATTGAAAAATTATATTTTCATTGGTGTTATTATTTTTTATATCATAGAGGGATCCCTCTCATACTATTGTCCTAAATTTTAGAATTTGGTGGATGACACATTTTAACTGAATTCGTTTCTAGAGTGTTGGAAATAGATGATCTGGTATCTCTTACCACACATGAGGGTGCCCCATATTTTTAGAATTGTGTTAAAAAAAGGTTCCTAAAAATACTATTTCATTAGGTAATATCTCCTATTATTCGCAATATTCTGCTATGTCTCACCAAGGTGGCTAGTTAGGGAATTCGATGACATATGGTCACAATACCCCCAAATACCTATTATAGTTGCGGTTGATTGGTTCATTTGGAAACGTTTTGTAGAAAGCATTGCATGAAGAAGAATATTTGATATGAGGATGTTAGTGCCTAACTGTGAGATTGGGGATACATTAGTAATTAGGACACCATCCATAGGCCTCATATTGAATCTCATGTATAGTCATGAATTTAAATGGTGCATAAGATGTTATCCATGTTTTTTTCACTATTGTTAGAGAAGAGGAGGATTCAATATTGTTTTCATAGTTTTCATGTTTATTGCGAAATTAACATATTAATGTATGAAGCTCAATGACATTTTTAATTTTATTCATGTGGTTGTGTTTTTATTTATATAGATCAATAAAAAAGTTATCCCTTTATAAATATGTTGTATTTTTAATTCATGGTTGTTTTGATATATATGTTCTTATGGAAAATTGATCTTAGTAGTTTTCCTCAGAATTTGATATTTGGTTTATGTTCCATCTATGGAATTCCCATGCGTCGGTGGTTTTAATAATGTGATTAATTTTTAGTCCTAGTTGTAGTGTATTTTAACTGATGATTTAAGTTTATTTTAGTTGTGTTGGGAGTCCTTGATTGTGGTGTGTGTGTTACTCTGTTAATTTGCAGACGTTGTTTCTAGCTTTTATATTGAGTCCTTGATTTTCATGGTGATCCTGTTAGATTTATTGATGTGAGGAGAACCCTATCACTTGTTCTAGGTCACCTTCATTTTGTGGTCTATTCTAGATCAATATTGTGGGACTTATAGATTAAATGGTCACCAAAATTATTTCAGTTTCATTTTGGATTATTTTTTATGTGGGACTGAGTTTTTTTACATTTGGTTTGGGTGAATATTTGGGGGTAGAAAGTGTTCTTAATGGGGTGACTTTTCACACCCTAACCATTTGAATTATTTTATTTTATTATTTTCTCATATGTGGATCATTTTTAGGTTTTTTATGTTGTAGTGTAAATTTTTACAATTTGAGAGTCTCCGGTGAGTTTTTACCAAATGCACAATTAGCACACTGTTTGTGTAAGCTTTGCAGCACTACCCAAGAAACCATGGATTTTTTTTTTGTCATGTCTAGTGGTAAGGAACTTGGGTTTCACATTGCTTTGGAAACTATGTGGAAACCACATAGTTTGGTTCAAGAATTAGGTATTTGTGTCTATCACGATTGTCTCATTGTTCTAAAACCATGCAGTCATCCCATATAAAAATCCTTTATTCTCTAGTAAAGGTCACATTCTTGTCACATGATTTTTCAAAATTGTGTGGAAAAACATTGATTGTTATCCATATTTCATAAAACTTGAACTTCAATGTTTTAAATACCCTATTTTTAGACTATTTAGGAATTTCATCACCTTTTGTCATTTTTAGCACACGAGAGGGTTCCCAAACACCTATAAATTCAATTCTTCTCCCTCAATGGATACTCCACCCTGTTTCTAAGTTAATTTTATTTGGGTTTTTTCTCCATATTCCTCATATCTGTATACTCCAAAGATCTATATGATTTTAAATGTGGAGGATCCCTCTGGTACATTCTGTAGGGGTTAATGTTTATGAATGATTTGATTTCATGGATGTTAGGGTGTGTCGATCATGTTTTGGGCTTGGATCTCCCTTCTCCCAAAGTTTAGATTCATTCTCACATAATTGATATAAGTGTTTCCATCCATTTCTATTCTATCAAATTCCATTGGGTTCATTTACCTCCATTAATAATATATGAAAATTATCTTCTTGATTGTGATTCAATGGTATGATTTATTACGATATTTTTGTGCCATGATCTGGGTAAAAATTATTTTAAATAAGTGTATGTTTTACAATTCCAATATTAAAATATTTTAATGCGTCTGATAAAATTCATACTATTTTAATAAAATTTAATTGAGAACTTGTGATGATTAATTTTCTTTGATTATATTATATAGAATGGTTTTCATTATAAATTATGAATGTTCTGTGGTTTTTGAAGCCTTTTTATGGCTTGATAAAATTATGATAAATTACATTGAATGGTTCATATGGTTATTTAATTTATATTTAGTTTTTTAATTTATACAACCTATTATGTTTCATTTAAAAAATGTGGGTATTGATTAGAAAAATGGGTTTTGGTATATTCATGGATTCATGTGTTGATCCATTGGATGTTGGAACTTCCATGTGTGCGTGGGATTCACACATGAATGGAAACAAAACTGATAATTGTGTTGGATGATAATTTTCATGTTAAAAACACAGATTTCAAAACATGTATCCATCATCCATCAATCCATTTCGAAACTCCAGGTGCTTTACTAATGACCCCATAGATTCAAATGATTTATATTTTGTCTCATGTGTTGTGCTTAAAATTATGGGATGATTGGTACCGCTGAAATAATGCATGTCTTCTAAATGATATAAAATCTTGTTGAGAATCATTAATTATTTATTGTGTTTTCTTCTTGATTTTGAAATGTTTTTGGAGGTGTAATTGGATTTGGAACCTCAAGACATGTTTTCTAATGTGAACATATTGTGTTGTTTAACATTATTCTAGATATGGTTTAGAATTTTTTTAATATATTAGAATTGATAACATTAAATCCTTATAGAACCCTTTTAATTTTTATGAAATGAATGATGGTTTTGAAAGAACAAATGCCTGGTTGAAATCATTTTTTTTTTTGAGAAATGGCCTGAAATATCATGTGGTATGATGGACATGTTTTCTCTTGATAATTGTTTTTTATATGATGGGAACCCTTACAGAGTCTTTCCCATTGTGGGTTATCACATGGGTGGCTTTATTGGAATGTGTGTTGGTGCAATAAAAGGAGAGTCAAATATGTAATGGCCCTTAACGTACAAAACAAAAAATTACCATGGGTCTCCTACAAACCATTTAGAAGGTCAAGTGATTGTTTCATGTATACCCTAATAAGTCATGTTGGTAGCCCTTAATTATTATTGGATTTAGTGGTACCTAACATTAGATAATGTAGTGTAGGGAGGCTTGTACTTTTTTTATTGTGGATATGCACCATACGTGAGAAGGTGAGTCTAGTTTGAGTAAATTTCGGGATCACTCTAGGAATGTTTAGGAAATTACCAAGGTTTATTATCTGTATTTTGTTTTTATATTTTCTAATTCATGGTTTTCTATTCATACTAATTTTGCATTTTCATCGTTTCACTGTACCATTCTTTTGGGATTTTTCATTGGGTATTTTTTTAAATGGTAATCTGTTTTGAAAATGTATATGTTGTGTGTATTATTTTAGAAAAAGGGAATGTTTGGTTTTTTATTAAAATGAGATATTCCTTTTTTATACCTATTTTTCAATGAAGAGTTAATAGAATGTTTTAAAAAACTAAACAATATGTATTCCTTTTTGGTTTCTTATTAAGACATTATTCTCACACTCTACTTGTACCATTTGACATTGGTACACCCGACCTCTCTTATAGGTTTCGATTTATAGGACTATTTCCCATTTTTTTCAGTAGGGTTTTCTTGTGTAAAGTTGGTTTTTTGGATGGTGATGTCCCTGATGTCTCAGGGGTGTCGTGTTGTTGTTTTTTGTATGGTTTTTCAATTAGATACTAGTATTTTCTTCTATATTTTGTACCTAGATTATTTTGTATATTCATTTATTGGTATTTATTTTTGGTTAATACTTCATCATGTATTATTTATTTATTTTCATCCTTATTATTTATTTGGAATAAAATTTCCCTCTAGACTATCATTGAATCCCATTTATAGTTTCCATCATGTTGGGATTCAGAATGTCCATCGGGCCAAGTCTCATATCGGTAGGGTGTTGGGTTGGGTGGTATTGTTGCTTTGTTCTGGACACATAAGACTTGGGATGATCTTGTGTTGCCTTAAACATTCATTATTCTATTGAACCATTTCCATAATTGTTTTCATAATTTGTAAACAAATAATTTCATACCTTCTCACCCAAATATAGAACAATTGATAACACAAAGGTTTTCATTTCAATAATTCAAATGGTGTCATACCAATTCTAGAGTGAAAACAAATATTGAATGAGAACATTAGAATAGGTAAGTACTTATCCCACCAAACATGGCAATCTTAGACACATTAACAAATAATCCCTTCACTAGTCTATATATTTCTATATATCTAACCATATTTCTTCAATATAAAATTTGTTCTAAGGAAAATTTGAGACCCAAACCTTTATTAGAAAACTCAACACACAATGCAGTATAAGCAAGGATTGCAATCAGTGATGATAATCCTCAAGATCTTGTGGAGTCTCTCAACCTCATCAAGGTTATTCCTTGAAAAAACTACATATAATATGAATTAACTAATCATTACTAATTATTATTATGTAGAAATTTCAACAATCACCTATATAAAATCAAATAAACTATGAGAATAAGGTTAAATAGTAATAAAACCCATATATATTTACTCCCACTTCCACTATAGAACATCTAATGGTGGATAAAACAATTGGGAACATGGTTCTTGGAATTCATCATCAAGGATATTAAACATTTCAACACAAAATATGTAACTACAAGCCTCAACCATGTATCCCACAATGACCTCTCAATGGGTATTAAATCATTTTCATGTTATGTTCTACCATCATGGATGATATATGGATCTCATGAAGATCCATCTAATGAATCTCCAAACTAAAAAAATAATTTCCCTAGAATAACAACATGTTCTATTAATACTCAGACCAAACACTAGTGGTATTTTTTAAAAAAACTATGTCTCTTAATTAAATTTTATTTTTAATCCAATGGCTATGGACCATCATCTTGTTGAAAAAATATACAATCACCATAGTCTGAATAATATATCATATTCACCCCATCTATTCCAAATTAGCATGAATTACTGATTTCCATTATATAAATCACACGTAATATCCATAATCATGCCCAACATCTCTATGTGATATCCTTCAAATAAAATCATCTACAACATTTTCTTTTCCTAGGTTCTATGTGATTTAAAAGCCATGATCATAAAATAATTCCAACTATAGTCCCTACCCCATGTTTTATCTGTTCCATGATAATACATATCTAAGGACCATATGAATGAAAAAAATAAAAACCCCTCAATGATGAGGTAATCTCAACATTACCTTAATGAATGTATGACCAATACAGACTTTATATCATGACTTGAATATTTATTCTCATTATGTATTATTTTTTCAGTTTGATAAATAAAAATTGATCCCCAATGAAACAAAATCCATCCCTCTGTAAGATTCAATGTGTTATATAAAACATCAATATAAAATTTTTATAATGGAAATCAATGGACTATAATGGTGACCAACATTTCATTTAGATACTTTAATTAAACCTAACACTGATCAATTCATAATAATTCATGATAAATTCTAGTTAATGTTGTGAGAAGAGTCTCACCCTAAGAGAAATAATCTATGAAACTCCAATAATGGCCAACATGAATAAAGAAACATCCCACCCCTGAAACTCTTTGGGGGATTCCCATGAAACCAATTATTCTTTTTATCAAATTATTTATATGTTTTCATCACTATAAAATGCCAATAACTAATAAAATAAATTAATTATCCCAGAAATCAAACATTGAAAATTTATCATATATCTTCTAACACTAAATACCTCTAAGAATATTACCATATATTATTCATTATCCTCCTAAAATTGTAATTCTACAAGGATGTTTTCCACAAACACTGTCCTATAGATATAGAAACTGAAACACTAAAATTAATAAATCTATAAACTCTAACTGAGAGTTTTTCGCACTGAATGATGTGATAATACTCATAAATTAGTTGACCTCATGGGAATATTGTATTAATAATATCATTGTATTCCACCCATCAACAAGAAACCATTATTAAAAATATTTCCCCCACATATTATGATATTCGGTTCCAAGATCATTCATCAAAAAATAGTTCCATTTATCTAATTGAATAAATCATAAGTTGGGGGAATAGGATATCGATTCTTCACTATCACCTAACTTATGTGATGATAATCAATACAAAGACACAAATCGCAATTAGTCTTTATCATGAACACAATCAGTGCACCCTAAGGTGAAACACATCCCATAAAAAACCATTACAGAGAAATATATTTACGATATACTCACAACTCCCTCAACTATGAATGATATATCATATACGGTGAAAATCAGATCGATGAATCTCTAATTTGTATCTCATGGGAAAACATGATCTCTCATCAAGGTGGTTAAACTATAGTCTCCTCAATAAAAACATCTGCTCCCTCTTCTATGGATCTATGACTCACCATTAGTAGAACATTTGACGAACATATCATTATCATGTCCTTTATGGTAAAAAATGACATAACATGCCATTGAGCCATCTAAGGATTTATCTCACTAACAATCATGAAAGGGTCTCACTTTTCCTCATCAAATATAACCAGACTCTTAAAGAAATATATGATATAATAAACCAAATATAACCACCCCATAATAACGATGATGTCCTACAATTATATCTATAATCCTATGAAGTCTCCAAGAGTAGTTATACCTGAACACCGGATTACAATTTTGATAACTTTCACACAGATAAACTAAAACTTGTATTGTTTTTTTATCAAAGAGTTATAGGGAAATCAAAATAACTGAAGTCTCAATGCATGGACTATGGTTATAATAAGGATTTCCTAAATCAAGAATCAGATAATAAATACACACATATATAAACCATCAATGTTATAATTCATTACATTTCTAGATCTTCCGAGAATGGAAACACAAGGGCGTGGACCTGACCACAACCTACTCAATAGACAGTATGATTCTACTGATGACCTCATTCATGGTATAAATATACACTATGAGGAATAATAAAATTTCAAGGTTTTCAGGTAATTTTCTCATCAGCTCTATGAAAAAACCAAGATTGAGAAACTTACTACTTCTTCATAAGATGAAATTTCATCAATGGATTAACATGTAGAAGAACACTGGGAACACGATAAATTCTTAAAATTTCCAAGAACAATCATTGATAATGTTTTTATCCCAAAAATTAAAAAAAATCACATAACCCAAAATACATATTCAATGTGCCTCCACCCATTATGAAATAATATTTTTAGTTTTCAGACGTAAAACAAGATGATCAATAACATTTTTGTCAAAGAAACAAGTTGTCCTAGACCTCAGAACTACTTCATGTAGAATCTTGATGACTCCCCTACCAAAAAAATCAAGTTCTAAGTATTAAACAATCAATAACATTTACACTTTATAGAAAATTTAGTTATATTTACAATTTAAATAAGGTTACCTATACACAAATATATATGGATAAAATACTGATTTAAATTACTCTCTCATTCCTCATCATGTGGAAGAATGTTTGATTCATATAATAGAAGGTTTATAAAACATATCATAAACACTATAACACTAGTTCTCTACTATGTAAGGGTAAGTAGCTCTTGGAAAATATATTAACTAATATTCAAATATATAAATTTTCTCATAACTAGTCCCTTAACATCTCACACAAGAAGAAATACACTTCATGATCCACATGTAATATGATCAACCACTATCTATAGATTCCACACAACATATTAATCAAGACTGAAACCATGTTCTCCTTCCATGAATGAATGGAAACCAAATCTATCTCATCGTTTTTAGCCAATATTCATTCATTGAAATCAATAACCAAAAACTCATACATCTGTAGACTGTGGGGTTAAATCATTTACTATATCCTCCTCTCTTTGTTGTTTTCTTCAGTGTATAATATATAGTGATCATATGTCACATATTGGTGAACATATTTATTGTGAACTATATGAGGGAATTTTCAAATATAAATACCTACAAAATAACAAAAAGTATGACTCACATACCTATAATATTTAAAATTTAAAATCAATTAATTAATTAATTATATGTTTTATTGTTTATCTTAATCACATCGTCATTCCACATGAAACACATGAACAATGATGAATCATGTGTGATCCATTCCAAGTTCTATTCGTGGAAACCAATTTCACATTGTTAAGTAGGACAAGTAATCATAATGGACCATGCATGAAATAACATGGGACCAAAAATACCCATATATCATATAGTATCTAATGTCTGCATCACATAATAAAAATTAGTTATGCAATTTCCTTAATAAGCCTTGCATTACTCACCTCTTCTTAACTCCAAATCCCATCCTATCCATGATACTGAAACTCTAATACAACCATTTCATTACCCTCTCCTCCTGGATGGAACCCTTCTACCGAAATAATGTGGTAAAATAGATAATTCACAATGATTTCCACAAATATATGGCCCCTCGGATAGCCACCATCTCTGAGGGTATAAGGAATTTACAAATTGGAGGCATTAACCCATAATAAGAAAAGTGGAATACATAGATAAAATTCATACACAAATAAAATATCACTCTGATATATTAATGAAATAATAATTATATTCATATAATTTCATAATGAAATATTATAGTTCTAAAAGGAATAAAAATGTAATAAAATTGTAAAATTTATATTGACTATGAATGAAAATAAAATCATACAAAATAGTGAGATAGTAATACTATATCTGATCACCAACCTAATCTTTATATCAAAAAGATATATTATTTATTCATAGGGTGGTGATAAATGTTTTAATCAATTGTATCATCCCCAGATCCTCATATGAAAATAATAAATTCTAATGATTATTGAAAAAAACGTAAAACAAATTCTTCACCAGAATAGGTATGTTGTGTTCTAAATCAAACCATGGTTATCCCTCACCATGATTTATATAATGAGGGTCATGTAATTTAGTTATAAAATAACATGGGTACTGGATACCACTTCCCACTTGTTTTCCACTCAGCCTCGAGATCACAGGTCATAATCCATTTCTCTCTATTATAATCCAAAATAAAGAAAAATATGATATATATCATTTCATGAACCTCATGGATCACATCATCTAATTATCTTGGAAAATTTTTCTTATATTAAAATATAAGTTTTGTATGGGACACTGCCAAACCGTGTCTCAGAACATTGCGTTCATGTTAGTTTTATTTATTTATTATTTTGAAAAGTTTTACATTAAAAAATAAATTTAAAAAAATGAAAATGAAAATTATTAAATAATAATAAGAATGATAATATTATTACTTTGAATAATAATATAACATTTATTAATTTTTTTTAATAATTTTTTTATTAATATTTATTTTAATGAATTTTTTTCCACCTCCACTGACCCTCTCCCCTATATGACCACCCTATTCTCCACATCCATGTTTGCTCCCAAAACCCCCCTCTGTCTGAGGGACACCCAGAGACCACCCTCTCTTCTACCAGCCTACCTCCCCTCCTCTAGAGGCCTCCCTCATCTCCTCTGGTGGCCACACCTTCTCCTCCCAGTGAGCCACCCTACTGTGCAGTAGAACCCACTCCCCCTTCACCCTTTATGAGCATAACACCAATTGAAATGATCCTTGGATAATCACCACTCCTACTCTCCCTCCACATCAGGTGATTTCTACCCGGTCTAAGCCTCTCCTCCTCATATCTAAAGTTTTAGTTCATATTCTTTAGGGTTTTGGTCTTCCACCATGTAAGGTTTTCAATTAAGTGTTATTTCATTATAAAATAGGTTCGGTCTTGTTGTTATTAGTTGAATCAATCATTCATAGTATTTTTATGGCCTCATTTCTAGTGTGGTTGTGGATTCACACAAATTTTCATCAATTACTCCACACTAGTTATGAGATTCCATTCTTAATCATTTTTTTCTGAATTTATTTTACATTCGTTGGTATTATGAGATACTCCGTGATTTTTGTGTGGTGTGAAATTGTATTTAAGAATGTTTTTATTTGAATTTCCTTTGAAATTTGTATTTATACAGGAAATTATGTTTGATTTACTAGTGTGGCCTTATTTTTCACCTTGCGTGATTTTATAAAACATGCAAATGAATTATTAAATAATAGAAGTGAGACAGATTCGCTTTTGAATTACTTATTGTACGTTATACATTTTTGTTAAAAATTTAATGAATTTTATGTAGTTTATATATTAAATTTCAATATTTGAAAATAACCTTATTTTATGGGTGCTTTTGAAAGGGACTTGATCGATTTTTTTGATTAAAATTAATTGTGTTCTTCCATTAGTTTTTTTAAATGGGTTTTCCTTGTGATATTGGGTGTATTTTGCTTGTATAGCCTATTGTTTTTCTATTAAATATTTTTTTAATGAGTGAATGTGGATTTTTAAATTTTCTAAGTGTTTCAGAACATGATATTAAATCATTTTAGTGTGATTTTTATTTGCAAAAGACAAAATTGAAATTATTTTTTGGTGTAAATCCATTTGGTTCTTCTTGGAATTATTTAATAAATTTTTAAATGATTTATTAAATTATATAGAGCTATGAAACATGTTTGGAAATGTTTTTTGTCTGCGTATAATTTTGAAATATAATTTGGTTGTCCAATTTTGTGTTGCGAGACATGTGAAACCTATTTGAGAACAAATGGATGCATGTGTATCTAGGTTTGCTGACTAGGACGAGTATTCATGTGATTCAAAAGTGGATACACATTTGTTTCACTTAGCGGGATTGTCGATGACAAAGCTAACTAAATAATGATGATTGACTAAGGGACACTAGATCATTGGGGTGTCCGATCCAAGTGGATTGTGCAATAGAATGTAGATAGTCATGTTTTTTATGGCATATTTTACTGAGATACAAGGATCCTAGGGCCCCATTTCAAGCTAGTACCTAGGGTTACTTCCCATTAATGTTGGACAGTGATTATTTCTCACTTATAATCAAAATACAATATGTTGGGATGATAATTTCATAATTATGATTGGTTTAATTGAATATTCATTCATTAAAATATTTCTCATATAATGTTCAATTAATTAAATTTTTTTCCTTAAATGTTGTTTTCCATAAAATAGTCCCTGGAATTTCCATTATTTGTAAAAACTTCAAGTAATTTTTAACTTAATGTTTATTGTATGGAATAATGTTTTTAGGTGGCATCATGATGGTATTTTGTTCACACCCTTTATAAAACATTCATTGCATACAGAGGTTGTTCCATGTCTATTTTAGGATAACGAAATACATATGGTGATGGTGAATTGGGTTTCTGGTAGAACATGTAGTGGATCATGGTGGTGGCATCATGATGAAATTTCATTTATTGTGGCAATGAGACTTCTGATGATGTTTTAGTTACCCATTTTTCATAGTCATTTTTGTTTTTTTTTTGTATAGGTTTTAACCATAAAATTAGTATATTATTAAGGGTATGATTGGTATGTAATTTTCAAATCTCATTTATTAGTTGTTTTCAATTATTTTTATATGGAAAATTGGGGTAAATAATTCCATCATGTTTTTTATGATGCACAGACTCTTGTTCCAGCCTATGTGGATTTGGAACACCCTTCGAGTCTTGTCCCTGATCATCTCTGGTGGATTGTTCATGATATACATGAGATGGTTCATGATAAAATGATATCAAAGTCGTTTTTGTTTTTTTGGGTCTCATTCCATAGAATGGTGTCTGGGTATACTAAATATATGGGTGTTGGGAGATGATTTTATGGTTGTGAGTAAGATTTCTAGCTGTCACATCTCATGAAGGGATTCATGAAAACATGGTAATTCAGATTTTATCAATGTTCTTTTGTTCATATCATTCGCTATTGTTTGGTGAAATTAAATATGATTTGGTTTAATGGTATCAATGAGATTGTATGGAATGGAAATCATGTGGGGTCGAGGACATTCTCTAACAACACTTTCTATGATGGTGGTTCACATGGAATACGGCCACCAACCATATTTCCATGTTTCCAATTAGCACTAGTTTCAACCGGTTTTTTTTTGTCTTCATGGGTTCTGAAGGATGCTTTAAGAACCCCCATTTTGGAATTATGAAATAACAGGATTTCATAGTATAGGAGGTTGATTTTCAAAAGTTAGAAAATTTTGTTCCAGAATATCATTAAAGAAAACTTTGAAATGGAATTTTATAAAATGTTTTGGGTAAATGGAGAGTATTTTTTCAGGATTGGATATTTATACCCAAAACATGGGGCATAATGAAAAATTGTTGTTTATAATGAGTATAATTTATTTTCAAAATGGATTTGGAATCACGTTTAAAATGAGACAATATGAGTTTTTAATTTAACAATTCTTAATAGAATGTGGTTTTTTATGAAACTGGAAGTATTTTGAGAGGGGAGGAAAGTTTTTTAATTGACATATAGTTTCTAAAAAATAGTTTCATTTAAAATGGTTTTAGATTTGGTGGTTTGTTAATTTTTTAAAAAATTTATGAAATTTTGTGTGAAAATTGGTTAGTTATTTATGAAATGATTTTTAATTGGATGAGAGGTTTTCGGATTAATGTAATGATTAATTGAAATGTTTCTGGGAATTTTGGGATGGGAAGAAGACTGTGAAAATGGAATTTTTTGTTCAATTTTTATTTTGGAAGATGAAAAATGTTTTGTTTTGACCATTGTTACTCTAATAAGTGACCACTTGCATGGAATACATGTTAAATGTCGATTGGTTCCCTATTCGGAATGAGGATGTGCATGTTTGGAACTTCAGGAGGTACCATTGGTTAATGTGCAACATACCTATCATGTTTTATTTTAAAATATTCTTTTAAATAAATTATAGAGTTTATGGTAGTGTGTAGTGGTGTTGTGTGTTTCTTATGATTCGGGATTGTTACATTTAATATATTTTGGTTTTCAAAACTCTTTGTTTTTTGGAGTTATATGAAGTTATGTATTGTCATTGAGTCAGTTTTAGGTAATGGTTGATGTGTTTTTTATGGAATAGTCATTAGGACACCTTTGAAATGGTTCTCTTTTATGTGTTTCATGTATATTTGTGGTATGATTTAACCAAATTGACACTTTTATTAGGTCCTTGGATTTACCTTGATAGATAGTGCACTCCCAAATATAGAATTTATTCATATAAGATATCCATCCATGGATGATTCATCATTGGAAAGTCCTCCAATTGATCAAAGTACATAATATCATCTTAGGTTTTAGCATTGATTTTATATCTCTTATTTTATAGATTCATCATATCCTCTCAAAGTGTGAGAGTTTATGTGGATGGAGTTGATGTAAATCATAATTTCTTGAGTTTCTTGCATCAATAAAGTTTATTTTGGGCATCATTAACCATGAATGTCTTAACTAGAAGCAATGAAAGGAATTCCTGTGAGGAATGTGGAAAGTTGTCTTTCTTGATGTAGTGTGCCATTGTCTTAATGGGCCTTTGGACCATTCATTGGTTTTTTTTAAGAAAGTGTTCATTTTATCCCACCAGTGTTACACGATTCATAGTAAGATGGTATATGTCCATATGTAGTAATCATGTGTTACTTGTGACTCAGTTTAAGGACATTCTCTTTATAATGTTTCCATCAGTTTCAAGGGTTATTTCTGGTGGCATATTGCAGAGGTATGATCTGACATTGATGCAAAGGATGATGTCATGTAACCTTCCAAGGATGTTTGTTTTAACATAAGTGTGTTTTTCATATGGGCATTCTTAAATTTCACTAATCTACTTAATGGTTAATTCCAAGTGACCCTTCATTAATTTTTTTCTTATTTAGGGGGAAATAGATTCTTTTTAAAATTCTGATTGAAGTGATGTGTCATGATGAAACCCAGTGAGTCTTGGTATTTCTGTGTTCTATCGGTGATGCATGATTGTGGTATGGTTTCATGAGGAACCATAAGGTCACGTTCTATTATAGGGTCTTCAAGGCATGATAATGAAGTATGAGATGCTTCAAAAATTATGTCTCCAGCCTTAGTTCCTAGAGGGAAGCTGTCACATAATTAGAAACCCCCATTGATGTAAAAAAACTTGGTCTAGTTTCTGTATTTTGAATTTTAAATATATAATATATAAACAAATTTTGTAGATATATCATTTCGAGTGACCTCATTTGGTGAAAAGATACGTTAAGAACATATTTCATCAATGTGTTCTACGTGGGTGGAAGAGTTCATACTGGCTAATAAGGAAGTGATGTTGTATTATATGAGGAAGGAAATTATCTACCAAAGTAGTTAATCATGTGGTGTTTTCCATTTTCTCAGATTTTTTTCAACCATCCCCTAGGATAGAGAGGTTGATTTGTATTGGATACCCTCATCAGTCTATGTTGGTGGGTCTCAAAAGTTCTCACATCAGCCCATGTTGGGATCCCATGGATGACCTTATCAATTTAGGCTGGTATGTTGGTTCTTACTGTTGGGATACCCACCTTCAATCTCACTGGAATTCCACTCTGGTGAATCAGCGTTAGCCTATCTCTTATGGTTGGGAGTCCATTCGGGCCTCCCGTGTTGGTAAAATAGATATTTTTCTAATGTTGACATAGAAATATGTGATCTTGTTTTCTTATTTCATGGAACCTGTGAGGGTTTTGTTGATAATGTTTGAGGTTGTTTTGGTATAAGTTTTCAGATTATGTATTGTGTGAATTATTTCCCGTTGAACATTCAAGTTGTGGTGTATAATCTTTTGAGGAAAGGTGGCACATAGCAGGGAGTCCATTTTTTCCTCTTAATTGTGATTAGTAAGTCTCTTTTTCTATTATTAGTGTCCTATTATTCTTCTCATTCGACATTTGTTAGGGATCACCTTAAGCTATGAAGGGGAGTTAGCTTTTTTTTCTTTTTTTTTAATCCATGTAATGGCTTTCTTGTGGTAGAAAGCAATATGGTGTGGAGAATTTTCAAAACCCAACACAATAGCTTACTTTTGGGGTTATTTTATCAATATATGAGTGTTTCTTATGATTATAAAATCTTAAATTATAATCAAAATGAAGGAAAGTAAAATAAAAATAAATTAATTTAATAATGATGATGATGATAATATAATTATTATTCAAATTAATTTTCATAGGGTTTTCTTTTTCACCTCCCCCATATCCCTTATGGGATCCCCCATTCTTCACACTCTATGTTTTCTCACGCGACACCCCTCAATCTAGGGGTCCCCTGAAGACCACCATCACCTCCTCTAAGAGCCTCCCTCTCCTCCTACGGTGGCCTCCATCCTATCCTCCAGTGGTTGCGCCTTCTAATCTCATTGAGCCTCCATGACATGCAATCAAACCCCTCCCCCCACTCCCTACTCAAGTGTGGCACCACCCAGAAGGCTATAGGGCCACTCGTCGATCCTCTTTTCCCTCTGATGTGGGTGTGGTCAACTCTGTGTAAGCCTATCCACCTCCTTTCTAGAATTTATGTTCTTACTATTTTGGGTTTCTTTATTCTAGTGGGAATGGTTATCGATTTAGTGATAGTTCTCGAGGAATAGGGTTTTATAATTTTATTCTTGGTTGAATCATTCCTTCTTATTGTTTTTTAGGTGCAGTTTAGGGGAGTATTTGTTTTAATTCCACTTTTTCATAAATTAATCTAATCTAGTTTGGTGATTCCTTTCTTTAAACAATTTTTTATGAATTTATATAACATTTTTAACTATTTTTTCATGCTCTTTTATATATGTGGGTGGTGGAAAAGTGTATTTTGGATGGTTTTTATATGAATTTGGTAAAAAATTGGTTTTCCCATCAGAAATTTGGTGTGTTTCTTGTGTAGAGCCTTATTGTTCACCTTTCGGGTGATCTATAATATGTAAAAATGATTTATTAAATTATTCAAGTGATACATATTAGGAATTGATTTTTTTGGTATGTTTACCCTATTGTGATGTCTTGGCATGAATTTAATGCAGTTTCCATATTAGAGTTCATTATTTTATAAAATACATCATTTATGTGTGGGTTTAAAATGGTCTTGACCCATGGGATTAGATGAAATTAATTTTTTTCTCCCTTGATTTTTCCTAAATAGGTTTTCCATGTGATATAATGTGTAATTTGGTTGTATAGCTTGTTGGTATTCTTGGAGATATTTTGTAAAGTTGGATAATGGATTATTAAATATTCTATGTTGTGTGAATCATGATATTGAATGGTTTTTGTGTGAATTTATTTTTAAAATATGATTTTTGGTTTGTTTTTTGGTGTAAAGACATGTGGTTCTTCATTAAATTTTTTTATTAACTTTTAAAATAATTTATTAAATTGTATAAGAGGTGGGTAAAATTTTTGGAAAAGGTTTTTTACTATGATTTTTAAATGGAATTGGGATATAAAAGTGGTGTTATGGGGAATGTGAAACTAGTTTGACTATAAAGGGATGCGTGGGTATCATGGTGGATGGGGTAAAACTAGTATGATAGTGATTTTGAAGTGGTTAAGGACAAGTTTCACTTAAGGGGATTGAAAATTAAATGCTAACTAAATAATAATGATTGATTGGAGAGAATTGATCCTTATGTGTGTCCCCGCCTAGTGTCTTATTCTATATAAATGTAGTTTTTAATGGTTTTTTGTGCTACATTTCATAGTGATATGAGGATCATAACACCCCATTTCTACCTAATGATAAACTGTATTTTGGGATACACGTTCTTAATGATTATATGACACTTAGAATTGATATATGATATAGTGGCATGATAAATTTAAAAAAATGTTCATTTACATTAATGGTGCATTCTTAGAACCATTTTCATTTAATGTTGTTTTCATTAAAGAAATCATTAATTTTTTCCCTTAAAACTATCCCTATAATTTATTTTATTTTCAAAACGTGAAATTTATCATTAATTTACTTTTTATGTCATGTAATCTTATTTGGGTAGTAATCCAACTAGGATTTAGATCACACCCTTTATAAACCTTTGGGTGTATATAGACCTTGTTTCTTGTTAACATCATGTTAAGGAAATATGTTTAGTGATGGACGTTTGGGTTTCTAGTGAAAATATTTGGGCATCATGGTGGTGGTGTCTTAAGGATATTTCCCCTCTAGTTCCACAGAGGATTGGTATAAATTTTTTCTTCCCTTTAATTTCATAGTCCTTTTAGGTTTTTTTAGGTTGTAAAAATACAATATGCAAATTGTTATGGTCATGTTTATTTTGGATTATTCAAATATGTTTTATGAGTTTTTTTCGCTCTTTTAATTTTGAATATATATGTAAACTATTGCCATATGTTTTATTTGATACTCAGGGACTTCTGATAACAGGTGTGGATCAAGAATCCAAATAGGCTATTATTGCGGATTGACTCGGGGACAAGATCAGGGTCGACCTGGTTTGGTTCATGAAAAAATTTTATTAGTGACAATATCACTCTTTTGGGTATCTTTCCTTGGGGTAGTGTCTGGGTAAGTAGATGAAACAGTTTTAAGGAAATGATGTTCTGGTTATGATTAATGTGTCTAGAACAAATACCTAATGAGGGCATTCAACCTGCAAGGGGAAGTCATGCTTTTTCTGAGTTCTTTGGTTCTTGTGTTTCCCTAATGTATGGGGAAATGAAATGGGGTTTTTTCAATGGTCATAGTGATCTCGGAGGGATTGGAAAGTTATTTAGAGATATTTATATTGTCGAATAACACTCTTAGTGATGGTGGTTCATAAGGTTTATGGTTCCAAAATATATTTCCATGTTTCCCATCAACAATAGTTTCCTCTTATATTTTTTTCAGTCTTCCTGGATTATGAATTTTTTTATAAGAAGAGTCGTTTTTTAATTATGTTAAACATGATTTTAATGTATTGATGGTTGATTTTAAAAATATTTAATAGGGTTTTTTATTATTTTATGACTAAAACCATGAATGTGTGTACTTTTATCAAATGGTTTGATTAAATAGAGATTGTTTTATAAGGATTATATTTTTATTGCCAAAACATTTGATTTATCAATAAATGGGTTTTTCATACAAATGTGAATATATTTTTGAAAGGGTTTTGGAAACCTATTTCAAATTTGAAATGATGATTTTTTACAGAGATAGATAGTGATGAAATGGGGTTTGTTTTGAAACTAGACGTGTTTTGAAAGTGGTGAAAAGTTTTTGAATTAATGTCTAGAGTTTAAAAAAATAGTTTCTTTTTAGAATGTTTTTTATTTGGTTGGGGGGGTTCGTGAATTTTTTGGAATTATTGTGAAAATTTGGGTAGAAATTAGTTTGGTATTTGAGAAATTCTTTTGAAATGGATGACATGTTTTCAGATTAATGTATTGATTATTTTAAAATTTAGCTTGAATTTTACAATGGTATATATATTGAGAAAATGGAATGTGGGATGAATATTTATTTTGGGATTAGAGAGATGGTATTTTTCTACATTTGGTAATCTTATGAGAGACCAAATTCTTTGAATATAGGTGGAATTTCAACTGATACAAATTTGGTATGAGGGGGGATCTGTGATTCTTCTTAAGGTACCTTTAGTGAATGTGCAACCAACCCATCCAGTTTTATTTTCAAATGTGTTTTTAACTAATAGATTGAAATTATAGTAGTTCATAAGTGTGTGGTTTATTTATTTATTATTTGGTATTTTTACTTTCATGTTATTTTGGGTTTTAATACTCTTCTTGTTTTCTAGATGATTGAATTTTCATGTTTTCGGTTAGTGGGTTTGAGATAATGGTTAATGGGGTTCTCAAAAAAAATATTTGGGATACCATTGAGTATGTTACCTTTGGTGTGTTTGGTGTATGTTTGTGGTATTTATTTTCCCAAGGGATTGTTTTATTGAGTCCTTGGATTTACCGTATTTCCTAGTGAATACCTCCATAAGTAATTGATTCATTTTCAAATATGGCCATGGATGATTCATTATTGTAATTTATTCCAGTTGATCAATGTATGGACAATCTTTTTGGGTTTATTGGTTGAGTGTACATCTCCATTTATAAATTAAGTAAATACACTATCTTAAGAATAGTGGATGTGGAAAGAGTTGAAATAAATCATATTTTCTTGTGTTTCGTGAATATCCAAAAGGTGAAGCTAGGAATTTATTAACCTGAAGATCCTTCCTAGAAGCGATGAAGTGAATTCCAGTGAAGAAAGGGGAGAGCAGTCTCGGTTTTTGGTGTGGTCCATTGTATTAAAGTTTTATGGGTCCTTTCTTTTGATTTGATTAATAAAGTGTTCTTGCTAGACCACTTGGGTGGTAGGTTAGGACGATAGAGGATAATATGGTATACTACAGGAAACATGTGCTACTTGAGACTAAGTTTATTGTCCCACTCCATGAAATGATACAATATTTTTGTGGGTTATGTTTGGTGGTGTCTTTCAGAGTTATGTTCTCATCGAAGGATGATGATTCCCCCCTAGAGTAGTGAATCATGTGCCATTATATATATTTTTTAATTTCCTTTTCATTGGACCCCATGGTTGAGGAGTTTGATATGTGTTGGTTTTCCATGTCATCATATGATTGTTTGTGCTTGATGTTCTCAATTAGGACCATTTCAGGCTCCGAAGCAAGCCTACACATGTTAGACTAGTAGTTTGGTTCTATTGGTATAAAGACCTGCCATGGGTCTTGCTGGAATTCATCTAGGGTAAATCTGTTTGAGCATATCATTTATGATGGGGAGTCCATCTGGGCCTCCCGATATGGTATCCTTATTATGTTTCTAGTTTTGATTTAGAAATCAGTGGTCTTCCTTTCTTATATCAAGCTTCTTCTTATGGTTCCATTGATAATGTGTTTGGTGTTTCTGGTTGAGGGTTTGGATTCTACATTTTGAGAATTTGTTCCTTTTGATTGATCAACTTGGGGTATTTAAAATTTTAAGGGTGGGTGGCACATATTGGGGTGACCAATTTGGTTTCCTATGGTTGATCCATACGACTCTTTCTCGATTCTCAGTGTACAAGTCTTGTAATAATTTGAAGTTCATTGGGAATCTCTTTATTCTCTAATGGAAAGTTGGTTTTTACTTTTATCTTAATCCTTGGAATGGATTTTTGAGGGTAGAAAGTATTATGGTGGGGAAAATTGTCACAACCCAACCTGAACATTATGGTCGCGATTATATTTTTAATATTTGAGTCTTTATAATGTTATAAATTTAATAAATTAAAATCAAATGGAAATAATTTAAAATAATATAAAAATTACTTAATAGTAATAATGATATTATTATTTTTAAAAAAAAGTATTATTATTATTATTATATTTATTATTATTATTAATCATATTAAAATTTTTAGGGGTTATTTCTCCCCCCTCACCCATCTGCATAATGAAACCCCCATTCTCTCACCTCCCTATATGTTTGCATGACCCCCCTAGCTGAGGATCCCCAGATGACCTCCCCCTCCTCCTACGACGACCTCCATCTCTTCATCTAACATTCTCCCTCTTCTCCTCTGGTGGTCACTCCATCCCATACCAACTAGCATCCCTACCATGCAGCCAAACCGCTTCCTCGTCACCCTTTTCTAGCATGATGCCACCAGGTGGGATCCCATGAGGCTCGCTGCTCCTCCCCTACATTCATCGTGGGTCTGGTTTACTCTAGGTAAGCCTCTCCTCCGCCTTTCTTGTGTTTTTGTCATTATTCATTTCATTTATAGTATTATATTGGGTAAGGTGTGTGATTTGGTGTTTTTTATTGGTGAATATGGTTTAGTCTTGTTTTTTTGTTGAATCATGCCTTCATCGTGTTTTTTCAAGGTGTAGTTGGGGAACGACTCCTGTTTCACATCATTTTCTATTAATTTCTCCACCCTAGGTATTTTATTCCATTCCTAAACATAAATTTATGAATTGATAATTATTTATTTTGTATTTTGTCTTGTACTATGATTTATATGTGTTTTATGAATGTGGATTTTTTATGGTTTTGACATGAATTTGGTTTGAAATTGGTTTTCTAATAGAAAATAGGTTTTCTTTCATTTGTACATCATTATTGTGAACCTTGAAGGTGTTTTATAAAATCTGAAAAGTGATTTACTAAATTATTAACATAAGATGTATTAGGATTTGAATTTTTTTGTTATGTTTACCTTGTTGTGGATTATTTAACGATTCGTATGTGGTTTACATAAATGATTTCTTTTATTGAATATAAACTTATTTTATGTGTTGGTTTAAAAGGGGATTGACTCATGGGATTGTTTGAAAATAGTTGTGTTCTTACATGAGTTTTTTCAAATGGGGTTTTCATGTTATATTGGATGTATTTTTTGTGTATATCTTGTTGTGATTCGTGAAAAATATTTTGTAAAGTGAGAAGGGGTTTATTAAATTGTCTATGTGGTATGAATCCTGATAGAGAATGTTTTAGATGTGCGTTTTATTTTTAAGATTATTTTGGGTGGATTTATGGGATTCTTTAAAGGTGGTGCTTCTTATATTGTTATATAATCATTTTAAATGATGTACTAAATTATATAAAAGGTTTAAAAGATGTTAGGAGATTTTTTTGATGATCCTAGGAATTGAAAATGGAATTTCAATATAGAAGTGTTGTTACATGACATTTGAAACATTTTTAGCACAATGAAAATCCCGATTATCAATTCAGGATGAGAAGGATTTGAATAATACTTATTCAGAAAAGGTTATGGCTTAGTTTTTCTTAGTGGCATTGATGATGAAAACACCAACTAATTTATGATGATTTATTAGAGACCATATTCCATTGGGGTGTCCACTCCTAGTGCCTCATGCACAAGAATGTATTTGGTCATGGTTTTTATTCCACATATCACCGAGATACATGGATCTAATTGCTCCCTTGAAATATAGTGCTAAGTGGGATTTTCTATGACTAGTACTCAATGATTATATTTAACTTACAATCAATAAATGATATGTTAGGATAATAATTTCAAAAGTAATTGGGTTTTCTTTAATGTTGAAATATTTTAAAAAATAATTTTAAGTTTCTTTCATTAAAAATTGTATTATTTAACGTTTTTTTAAACATTCCCAAACATTTCCTATATTTTTAAATCATACAAGTTATTTTTTATTTAGTTTTTATGGCATGAAATCCAATTTTTTATATCACCCTAATGGGATTGGTCACACACTATGTATAAACATCTGGGCATATGTAGTTTTCGTTCCATGTTTGATTCATGTTAAGTCACGATGTGTAGTGCTGGAAGATTAAGTTTCATGTGGATGTTGTTGTGGGGCATTGTGGTTGCAGCATGTGGATATAACTCCTCTTTTTTTATAGAGATTTGGGAAGATGTCTTTGTTTCAATTTTTATTTAGTCTTTTTTTTGTTTTAGTTATTAAACATCAAATAAAGAAATTGTTACAGGTACATTTGGTTTCGATTTTTCAAATAAGGTTTGCTTGATTTGTTGGTAATTTAAATATGTAATGTTCAGCTAAATAATTCCCATTTATATTATTTGATACCCGAGCACTTATTCTAGCCCAGGGAGATTAGGAACACTAATCATCTATTTTCCTAGATCGACTCGGGGGACCAGTTCCTGGTTAACCTGGGATGGTTTGTGATAGACACCCAATATGTATTCCATGTATCATAAATTGGATATTTTAACTAAATATATCACAGTACAATCACTAACTATATAAATCAATCCATCACAACCCATACATGTCATTGATATAGTAAACATTTCGATAGTATATCTAAAAAACATTATGATAAAGGAACAATCCATTATATCCCTCTATAATAATTTAGGGGAAAATGACAACATTTTTTACCACACATGTTATTATAAGGGGAAAAGAATAGAGATAGTGGTATTAATCATAAATTTGCCTCTCAACAAACTATATATTAAGGAAATCACCATCTTGGTGTGTTCTGGGTGTAACTGGCCCTAATAGAACTGATAGGGATACTATATGATATAAAAAAACATAAATTACAAAATAAAACATAAAACATTACTATGGGAACGTACTATTCCTTGGTTAAACTAAATCTATAATCCCATGGACACCCATATTCCACTACATGTTAGTAGATATCATATATGTTAACAATTGTTTAAGGATATTTACAATAAATTACTTCATTAATTTTTAAAAATATTATCCATATGTAAATTAATTCAATATCAATTAGGTATCATTAAGAATAATTCTATTTAATTATCCATTAGAATGATCTAAATTAACATTATGTATAGACCACATGCCTCAATGGTTTCTAAATTAAATCAACATTTCATTCTATGTTGAACTATCCACATGGGTTATGTCATTTTTTATTCACTTTCCATCCCATATTTTTAGGTACTCAAATAAAATATCATAGAAATCATGCAAGGAGAACAACCAAATTACCCATATATTCCTTATATAGTCACGAAAGGAAAGAAAAAAATTAGAAACAAACTATATGGGTATTAAATAGATTCATTAAAATTGAGTTTTTATATTAACTACAAAAAAACATAAGACCATTACCAACTCATTCCATCGTATCAGTACAATTCCTTAGATCACCATGAACACCATAATGAACCTCACTATCACATGTATCATATGCTCCCAAATCCTTAGTCTTCCAATAATATATCTCATCATATATCAATGGATCTTATAATAATATATATAATGGTTCACATCTAGAAAATCACAAAAGTTGAAAAAAAACCCAATCAATTTGATTAGGGTAATGTGGCCTAAGGAAAGTAATTTACACATTATATGAAAATAGGCTATCACAAAAACAACATAAGGAATCCCTCCTTCATATGAAAATAGGATCTCTCATCCCCATACATTTATAGATATCAAGAAACCAATGTTTATTTCATATTTATATAACTAATTCAATAATCACATGTTCAAAATTCATGTACCTTATCCATTAGCTATAAGAATATATTTGTATACACATTATATCATCAATCCCAATTTAAAAAAATTATGAAAATTACTATTGTAAAAAATCCTTAAATTCTATTATTTTCAATATGAATTATATATTAGGTTCCCTAATAATTTCAATTAAAACCTTCATCAATAAGATCAATTAAACATGAATATTTTTACAATTAACTTTAATCAAAATACAATAATATAAGGAGCCCTTCAACATGTATATTCTTTAATAATTTATCCAAACAACATATTATTCCCAATATTACATTAATAGAAACATTAAAAAACTCTTTCATGATTTAAAAAAGTTTGAAAACATACTAATCAATGTATAAAATATATATCACACTGTTTAGTAAATCAAGAGGAAATCCTTTATCAATGTGGAAGACAACGACAAGAAATCGCTAAACATGAACCAATTATTTCATTAATCAATCTCAATAGTTAATTAAATTAATTCAATTATAAGGATAATAATATTAGTTTTTCCTATAAAACTAGACAATCAATGAACCCTCTGTCTCAGTATGTTGTTGTGCTACACAAATAATGGACTGACGGTGTGAATACCTGATAAACTCTCCCAAATAGAAACTATAATATACTAAGTTAATCCTTCCATGAATACATAAACACTTTAAAAAACCCATATTAGACTTCTTGAGATCATATTGCATAATTCTGTAATATTTTATTGAAGAAAACAATATGGATTAGAGGATAAGCTACTAAAAGAAAGGTAAAACTACCTCAAATCACCCCATATTGAACTTTGGATGTCGTGGATAAATAACAATCAAAAGGTGTATTAAAATCATAGAAAAATAACTCTAAGTGAATAGGGTAAAATTTAGAGGTGTGGGAGAAAATTGGGGTCAAGGTCTTTAGTGTTATTTATAGTAAAATTGTCTAAATAAATAACATGTTGAAATACCATAGACATCTTCAGAGCATGATAGAAGAACTAGAGGAAAATGATGTAATGAAAGGAGACCATCACACTATCCCTATTAAAATTCCCATTGAGGATCCCTAAATGGAATTGTGGCATATATCCAATATACTTACGGAGAGGGATTGTGGAGTATAGAGACCCTCACTTTTTATACAATAAGGTTTAATATATTTTATGCAACACTTAAAACATTATACAAAAAGAAAAAGATTGAACATATTAGTTATGTTCCTTTATAAACATGTAAACATAAACACAGGTACATACGCGATCTATGTTTTGTACCAGTAGGTTCTCCATGACTAGAAATTCCTTTTTACATATCATAAGTGAAATATATCTTCATATAACCTTGGGATGGAAATATAAAAAAGGGATTATCAAATATGATACGTAAATTTATTCCAGGGAGATATGTAAACATAGTTATGAGTGTTTCATAGGGTTTCTAGGCACATGGGGGTATCTCAGGGATGTTTCCTGTGAATGTTTTTTAAAAATAAGGTAGTTTTGGTGTCATTATATTAAGACAACCCCAAACATTGGCAATTCAAAACTCATTTATGGGCAGTTCTAACCACCCAAAAATTTATAAATAAATTATGTGTGGTTAAAATTTCTTATAAATGAGCTATTTATAGTTAATTTATGGTTAAATTAGAGTAGGTTTAAATCCCTGGTAATATTTCCATCCCTATGTAATATATCATGTTACTAGTGCTTTCCTAAAATTACCTCTAATCATTGTCAGTGGAAACATTAGTGGTGGTTATGGGTAAGCATAGATAAAATTTTTAGAGGGGTTAAACTCCCTTAAAAATGGAAAAATAACCCCTTATTATAGAACTATATTGGTATAGTTATAACCTTTGAAAGTAAAAATAAAAAATATGATCGCATAATGCTAATAATGGTAATCACAGGATACATTTAAACATAATCATGTGCATATAGAAATGATAATAATTCCAATAAAATAATAGATCATACATTTCTAATAAATGTTCATAAATTGGAATCATGGAATAATGATTACATGTTTATAAGAGAGGAATCTTAATGAAATAATGAACATAATATATGATAGTATAACAATGGAATAAATATTCGAATTGTGGAAAACAAGTAAGAATATAATATGATTTTAAAATTATTCAGTGAAATACTTCCAAGTCTATCTTTGTAGTATGGTTTCACTCCAAATACCATCTTGGTTTTCAAGGTTCAATCCCATGGCAATAATAGTAGCATGAGTTCACTCCTTATACCATCTTAGTGGTCATGGTTCACTGTCATGGTGATCTTAGTATTAGGGGATCTCTCCCAAGACCATCTTATATTATCTCATGAGATATAAATCATTACCCAATTCCTTTGAGGATGATATAGGTTGAAATCATCTCATAATGAAACCATACATACATGTTACACAAGATCGTTAAAAATCATATCATTGTCCAAGAAATGAAATGGGAATCATAAAAATGTAGTCATGTACCAAAATTTTGAAAAAAATTAAGTTTTCATAGCCATTTCGTCAAAAGACAAAGGGTGAAAATAAGTGGGTTTCAAAGGAATATAACTCTTGGGAGAGAAAAGGGTTTCATAAACATCATTCCATCAAAACCCAATCCTTTCAGAGAAATAATATAAATGAACAAATTGAATATTTTCCCAAAAAAGAAATGATTAACCCCAAAAGATATCATCCAATATGTGAAATGATATTGTAAGATCTTTTAAAAATATTTTATTGAAATTTTTTTATAACCAAATAAATAAATTATGAATTTTTTAAAACCATTTCAATTAAAACCCATTGAAAAAAAATAAAGAAATTATAAAAGAAAATTAAAAAAATTCTTCGAAAACACTTTGAATATTTTTAATGAAAACATGAAATCATTTTGAAAACCACTTATTTGGAAAATAATGGAAAAAATTGAATAAAGATATAATTTTTTAAAAAAAAATTATCATTTAAATTTTTTTAAAGAAACTGGAAATCATTTTAAAAACCAGTTTTCCTTGAAAATCCATTGAAAACATGAAAATCATAAAAACCTATTGAAATCATTTTTCATTGAAACTATATTTCAAAAATTATAATGGAATCATTGAAAACCATAGAAAAATTTTAAGAAATATTCCATGAAAATAATATTTAAATATCATTAAAAATATTTATTGTTTTATGAATTCCTAGATTTTCAGATAAAACAGATTTTTGACTGAAGAGGGAAAGAAGTTCAAATTTTTCTTAAAACATTTTCTTAATTATCTGCATTACCCAATAGTGGTAAAATGGTACCATCACATGGATATTACATAAATAACCGGACTATATAAAACACATGATTTTAATCTGACATATGAATAATAATATTTCATCAATGAAAACATAATAATTAACAATATCAAAATATTATGAGATTATTTCAATAAACTATAATCACATATAAACTTTGAATCATACTACCCAAGTATGAAAATGTAATTACCATGTTCTTAATAATACCTAAAATACAACAAGATTTATGATATAATATTTCAATGGTTATATATATAAAACTAATTAAAAATATAGCTACATAACATATAATTTTACCCAAAGAATAAAAATTGAGATGAAATTACTTTATTGATTTGGTAACATTGGACATATAAACCCCATGAGATAAGGATCATTAAATGAATTTTTAAATATATATAACATCATTTATAATTGTTTTATATTACATTCATGTTTTGTATATATTCAACCCAAAATATATGGGTGGTTTATAAGAAGTTATATCATATTAATAAAAAGTGACCAGAATTTTTTTAACCTTGTGTCTTGACTCTCAACGTAATTGTAATAAATTCAGTTATACTAAATATAATTTCATTATAAAACTTTCACAGAAAAATATTCTTATATCTAATAAAATATATGGGTTTATTAGGAATTTATATTATCCTCATGTTAATGATTCTATTTTATGGTTTCACTTTGTGTAATATCTTCTTTTTTCTTCACAAGTGTATTAAATTATTATATATTGGGTAATAATTATTTTATAATTATTTCAGAAATTTAAACCATTATTTAAATAAGAATTATATAGTTTACATTTTAATTACAATAATCCCTAGATTATAAAATTGGTAAACAGAATACCCCATTCATGGAGAGGTAGGTCGTACGTACAAATGAACATTGTTTTCATTTTATTGCCGTATTCAATAAAATAATGTAAATTTCATATTTGTGTGTGTGTGTGTGTATATATATACATATATATTTTATCCAATATCATTAAAATATCATATATATCATATAATTACACTAAACCCATCCTTAATACAATCCAGGTAGATGGTGAACGAATCACATCTCTTGGAGCTTGTGGTAGTCCACACACCAAAAAACATTATGATTGTATTTACAAATGGTGAAAAGAATAAAGGAATGTATTATAACATAATTAAATATTATAAAATAAATATCAAAATTCATATATATTATATATAAAGAAGTTTTCCACTATAATTCCATCCATGATAGGAAGTAAAGGAAAAACGAACAATCATTATTTCGTGAGGTAGTAGTTCGTCATAAACATAAATATTATGTATGTTACCCATTAGAAGGAAATATGGGTATGTATAGGTCAAACCCCTACCATAAAAAATATTACTATATTTACGATAATTTTTTTGTATAATAATGTAATAACTATATTTTAGTTGTTGGAGAAACAAATTAATAGAAAGGAATTGATTATGGAGGTTACCTCATCTTTGGTTTACTCTTTTGGATTGCACCAAAGAAAATTCATGAATGGATTTATAAAAAATGGTGCTTCACTGGGGAAGGGTGGGTTGTTAGGAACTGGATTGGGAAGATCTTTTCTAATCCTATGTGGTACAGAGAGTATTGAAGATGTTGGAAAAGAGGAGGCCTTTTGAAGTTGAGGAGGATTGGCACTCTTGTAAATACCAAAATATATACATTAATCGGATGTATCCATTAAATAATTTCCCAAAAAAATGAATAAAAAATGTTGCAAAGTTAAATCATGTATGACACAAATCTAAAACAAAATAAATAGTTTATTATTTTAATTTTTTTCCTTGACATCTAAGATTCAAAAATTTTACCATTTTAGTTTTTATTAAAGTGTATAGTATCCTAACATAAGTAATTTTACCATTAAAAAAATTAATGTAATATTTATTAGAAAAAATGAACCCAATGAATTATAATTATGATATATAATAAAAAAATTAAAAATATCATATGTTTTAAAAATTGATTTTGAAACAAGCACACCTAACGCACAAAAATAGTGCTTTAAATGGGATAGGGATAAAAATTTGTTTACAATATAGGGGTCAATATGATATTTTTAAAATATCAATAGGTCCATTAATTGAACATTTTTAACATTTATTATAACATATAAAAAATTATGTTGTTATGTTTTTTATTAATGTAAAATCAATTAATAAAATAACCTTAATATCAATTTTGACAATATTTATTTATTTTTAAATTAAAAAATATAAAAACGATATTTTAACACAAATATATTAATTTAAAGAATATTAAATTGATATATTCCTCTAAAAATCATAATTAATGTCCCTAATTCAACAAAATCACATCAGTTTAAATGTTTATATTATCAATTTTTTAATTATTAACTAAATTATCATTATGTTGGGTTTTTTTATAGATTTTTTGTAACTAAATCATCAACAAAAATTATTGAAAATTAATTATGATACAAATAACTCATTTATTTATCAAAAGGAAACTTTTAACTGAAAATATGTTGTTTTACCATATATAATTTTTTCAAAAATTTTAAAGGATGGGAAAGATATATTTTTTCTTCTTTCATACATTACATATCATATAAGAAAATTTCATGATATATTATCTCAATAAATCATAAAATTGAAAAATAGAGTGTTTATGGTCAAAATATGTGCTTCCAATGGATTTTATATCTGGTTATAGTCATTTTTTCATTTATGATTAATGTTTAGTCCCTTATTAATCTTAATATTTCCTTAATTACTATAGTTAATTTTAATCACTTTCAAAAAAATTATTGTCGATAAAATAATTTAATCTTATTAAACTACAATTAATATAATTTTTACAAAAAATTATTTCATTTTTTAAAAATTGAAATAAATAATGTGCTAATTATATTTTTAATGTTATTCCCTCGAAGGTGGCGAGAAAGTATGATTTAAAGTAAAAACACTTAAAAGATAAATAAGCTGTTTTATAAAAAATATCAGTATAAATTTTTGTTGAATTAACTTCAATAAATTAATATATTTATAACTTATCTGTTATTACATTAAAAATTAAGTTTAAATATAATTTTATATTAATAATTATGTAAATGAAATGGAAGTTCTTAACAAAAAATATAGTATTTTTCACTACACCTCAATAAATTAAAATTCTCAGAAAAATATAAAAAATTAACCCATACCTAAATTTTTTATATAGAATTCAAAAATTGATTTTATTTTAAAAAATTACATTTTTAAAAGTTTCAAATTTTAATTTAATTATTGTTCACAAACTGTCATAAATAGATGTTGGTTTTTAAAAATATTGAATTTAAACATATTATGAATTTACGAAAAAGTATATATTTCATTATCAATATGATTTATTTATATGAAAATATTTATTTTAAAGTTTAAAATTAGTTATTATTATTCATATTTCTATGTTTAATGGCTTTGTTATAACTACCTTATCAAAATATTTATAATAATGAATTTTTTTCATATAAACTCTATGTTATGTGTAATGTAAGAAAAATAGTTTTCTTTAATATATATATATATATAATATTATTTTTACTGTAACATGATTTGAAAAATTTAATAAAGAATATATAAATTTGAAAAAAAATATCACGAAAGAAGAGGGTGTAAAATTTTAACCCCCTTAAAATGATTTCTTTCCTAAAAATTCATCTAGGTTATCAATGGTTTTATACTCCGAAGATTATTTAATATTAAATGCATTTTAAAAATGAATACTATAACATTGTTTCAAAAAATAAATCTATAAAAATAATTTTTACTCAATTTTGCACATAACTAGATTCAAACATAGGAGAACATATGTGGGTAGTGAGAACATTGACATGAAAGATAAGTTTTACCATCATGTTATGATGAAGAGAGATAAATTACAATGTCATATGAATGTTAACAATCACATAGACATAAATCTGTGATGACCTAAGGGTAAATCTAAAACAATAGAAATGAAGGTATTAGGATATCATTTTTTGTATCACTGTAATTTTTCAAAAAAATTGATGAATTATCATCAAAATAAATACTTTTATGATTTCATGACAACCTCACCATTTTTTATTCATGGACCCGTTTTTCCTTTTTCTTTTTAATGGAAGATTAATATTTAAATCCATACGTACTAACAGATCATCAGATCCTTGATATTTCAACCCATTTTTCCTTGGTAATCATCAAAAAAATGTTGTAAAATTGGTTGTACAGTATCCATAAATCCTCATGTGGTGATATAACACTTTAGTAATATTGAATTCATCTAATGTTTAATGTAAAATTTAAATAAATGGTGGAAGATATAACCTCTATAAAATAATAAGGTAACTAAATCAGCTTAACATTGATCCCCTATATAAGGCCCCGGCCTTAAACATTACTTAATATTGAATTAAATGAATAATTCACATTGAGGATCTTTTCAGGTTTAGAGTTTTAGAGAATTAGAACATAACTATTACATCTCAAAAGATTGACAAAGTAGACACTTCTACCAAGTTTCCCTAGAATAAAAAACTCTTAAAAAGAAACATGTCTAGTTCCATGTTTTATATAGCATGACATTCCCTTGATCCCATCCTTGACCTAATTCCACATTAAGTCCTGTGAAAAACACTTCAAAAAAACTTGGGGTGAGCATAAAAAGCTCTGTAAGGTATACACAAAGAATGAAAACGGTTAGTTTTTCAAACATCAAGTAAACCATGTATACTTTATCAAAGTAATACCTTCACCTTCATGAACTCTTCACTGAATAAAATATCATTACTTACCTTTTTGTAACCAAAGGAATACCATAAAACCCATATAAAGAACACATAACATATATAAATGTAACTTGGGACATAAACATACTTAAGTGGAATAACCATACGGTCGACTTCCACACATATCACTTAATGGAATAGCCATACGGCCAACTTCCATACATACTTAATGGAATAGCCATACGGCCGACTTCCATACCCAATGCATTGGAGGTTATAACGTAACCACCCGTCCTGTTATTCAAGGCACCACCCGTCATATGGTTTACCACGTAACCACCCGTTAAAATGTCCACGTACCAATATAAAATCATAAAACATAAAACCAATATAAAGGAATGAGAACATTTCCACATTTCAATCACAATATATCATAAATATATTAACATAATAGAATCCTTTATCAAAACAATTTTCCATAACAAAATACATAATAGAGTATATGGTATTTATTTTATTTTTAAAACATTACGGCTTGTTGAGGAAGCCAAAGACCAAATAATACTCGCGGCGGCGGAAAAGGTCGTTGTCACCGCGTACGTTAAAAAAAAATTCCTTTTTGTCGTTTAGTAAAATGCTTCGTAGATAAATATTCCTTTTGTATAAAATTAAAATTCAAAGGGGTTTATAGACCTTATAAAAGAAAGTTGTGTATAAAACGAAATATGCCTCAATGAAAGGAGATTGAGACGAAGTCCTTTACCTCGGTTCCGACTTGACTTGATCGTTCTTTAACATCCTGAATAATAAAGTTGAGTTAATATCTAATTGCTTAAGAACCTTTTAAATCTTATTATTCCTTTTATATCACTTATTCCCATGTTATAAACATTAAGTAATCATTTTAAGTTAATAATGTTTGTTTTGACGATATTTGGTTCTTAAGTCGAAAGTGAACATCTTACAATTACATGTTGTTCATGTGGTCAAAGGTTCTTTATATCCAAAATGACATTCCTGATTTGGTTATCATATATATCATATATATCTATCATATACATGTATTTATAATATCACATAATCATTTAGAGGTAAGAAATGAAATTCACCGTTCATGGAGACGGTAAGTCGTACGTACGCATGAATGCTACTTTCATTTCTATGTCATATTAATGGAATTCAACTAAATGAGAGGTATGTATATTTTAATTACAGAATTATATTAATCATTTAGATGTAACATACATCATATATACCCATTATATATATATAATTATAATATTACATTACATTTGGGGATAAGAAATGAAATGCACCGTTCATGGAGACGGTAAGTCGTACGTACGCATGAATGCTACTTTCATTTTTATCTCATACATTAATGGAATGAAATAATATTGATATAGAGGTATATTATAATTCCAGTATAACATCATATATAATTACTTTAAATCCATCCTTTATACGTCCCACATATGGCATTAACGAATCACATCACATTGAGGGGGCGGTAGTCCGCACTTCCTTAAATGAAGATATCGCGTTTACCTATAATGGAAACCATAAAGGTATGCCCAAAATTAAAAATAAAGAATCTTAAGGAAAACATAAACATATTATATATCATATATAAATATATTGTCATCTTAATGGCCACCTTTTAAGGTGTTAAATGAATGTTTAACAATCATCGTTTCGGGAGGCCGAAATTCGCCATCCACAGAAACAATATGTTCATTAACCATTAGATGCAGGTGTGTGTAAGTGTAGCTCGTATAATTATTATAAAAACATCCTATTATATTGATGATACTGGAGTTGTTACAAAAGAAAAGAATAAAAAGAGTTTAGGGGGTTGGAGAAGCCAAATAAAATAAAAGGACTCAAAAGAAGACATTACCTTAAAATCAGGTAAGTCTCATAGATTTGAGCTCAAAGGATTCCTTGGGAAGACTTCTGCCCAAAGTGAGGCTTCAAGGTGTAAGAGAGGTTTGTGGAGAGCCAAAATTGGTAGGTGTTGGCCGATCCAAAGGCTTTGGGAGTGTGGGTAAGGAGGTAGAGGTGGGGGCCTTTTATAAGAGGAGAGGAGGGGCACTCTTGGAAGGTAAAGAAACGTCACTTTATTTTAAAATGTTAATCGGATTTAAGAGGTCCCACATTGATGTGTTTCGAGGATAAGGTGATAAGGGTTCTAAATCCACCCATATAATAGGTTTTTTCCATGTGTAGGTCTTATATTTTACATTATCTTTCATTTTTATTTAAATCGTTAAATAATGAGGTCATCGCTGCATCATCATGATGTCATAAATAATTTAATTTATTTAATGTCTAAAAATTATAAAAAAAATATCATGATGTAGGAAATCTTTTTATATTTCTAATGAATATTTATAGTCAAAAATTTGACTTGTATAACCCCATGTAAAAATCTAATTAGTAAAACATTTCATGTGTGTGTCATTTTTACTTTAACATTAAATAAAAAGTTATTTATGTCATTTCCCAACCAAAGTGGCTCCATGGGGTCCCCATGTTGAACCATGGCTTGTATTGGTCGGCCATGACACATCGAATAAGGGTAGGACATGTTCAAGGTATTTTCATTTTATTATAATATCATTTTTTCCTTAAATTGCACTAATTACCTCTAATCGTGATTAAGAACTTAAATGTTACTATTCACCAAAAAATTATTTTAATCTCATTGAACCACATTTTACTTCTTAATAACAACCATGTATGTCTGAATTTTATAATTCAAAACACATAAGTGGTAAAATTTTATTTAAACGAAAAATCAGTTTTTATAAGTACCACTTAGTGGTTTCACTATTCATCTAAAAATGATGTTTTTCAGAAAAATACCAAAACCTCACCCTAATCTATATTCGATATTCCGAATTCAAAAATAAATTTCATATTAAAAAATTCAAAACATATAAGTTGCATTAATTAATTTAATAATTAATTCATGTTGTCAGAGCAAATAGCATGTTTTTATGAAATAATAAGTATCAAAAGATTGACACTAGTTTATGTCCGATTTCAAAGTGAAATTAATTCCAACGACCACTATTGGATTTAATGGTAAAAATATATTATAATTTCACTTTAAAACCAATTCAAAAGATAATCTAATCATCTTAAAAAATTAGATTAAAAAGAGGTTTTGAATTAAAATACAACATTTTACACTATTCATTAAAAAAAATGAACTTTATCGGAAAGATACCAAAAATTTACACATAGTAAATTTTGATGTCCTGATTCTAAAGAAGAGTTATATTTGGTCCAATAGAATTTATAAGATCGGTCAAAACTATATTTAATGACGGTTCGCCATCAAAAGGTGATAAGTGGACCTTTCGTGAAAATTAGAGTATATAAGCCTAAAATTGACTTCTTTTCGTATTTTAAGCCTTTATCCTTTATTAGATAAATGTAAAAACATTTAAAAAACATATATAATCATATTTTAGTTATTTCTATACATTCCCACCAGTACAACGGCTACGTGTTAATTAACATTTAAAATAATATTATTTTATTACTAGTGTGCAACGTACGATTTCAAAGAAACTCATTGTTCTGTATCGGGTAGGCTATCGAACATAGCAACCCCTTTAAAGTAAAATTAATATTTAATTCGGAAATATTAATAAATATGAAAATTTATTATTCTTTATTTACCTGGGATGTTACATCCTTCCCCCCTTTTGGGAATTGCGTCCTCGCAATTTTATTCACTTATCAAAATAAGTGGGGGCATTTATCCCTCATAGCATTTTCAGATTCCCACGTTGCCTCTTCAACCATATGGTTTTTCCACAAAACCTTTACCTAGTGAATTACCTTATTTCGCAACACATGCTCTCTTCGGTCAATAATCAGGATCCGATTGTTCCTTATAAGATAGGTTCTCTTCCAGGTGAACTACCTCTGGACTCAAAACATGAGATGGATCTGGCATGTACTTTCTCAACATCGAAACATGAAAAACATTGTGTACCTGAGATAAACTCGGAGATAAATCCACCTGGTATGCAACAGATCCAACTCTTTCAAAAATTTCATATGGTCCAATGAACCTTGGACTCAGCTTTCCTTTCTTACCAAATCGCATCACACTTTTCCATGGTGAGACTTTGAGAAAAACCTGATCACCTACCTCAAATGTTAGATCCTTCCTCCTGTTTTCTGCATAACTCTTCTGCCTACTCTGAGCTATTCTCATGTGTTTCTGAATTAGCTGAACTTTTTCTGCCATCTCTTCTACCAATTCTGGTCTCATCAACTTCCTTTCACCCACTTCATCCCAGAAAGCTGGAGTTCGAAAACACTTCCCATATAACGCCTCAAATGGTTCCATCTGTCTACTGGAATGAAAACTTTTATTATATGAAAATTAAACCAAAGAAAGATGTTGGTCCCAACTTCCCTGATAATCCATCAAACAAGCTCGTAGAATATCCTCCGTGGTATGAATTGTTCGTTCTGACTGCCCATCTGATTTAGGATGAAATGTTGTAATAAAATTTAATTCAGTACCCAACGAATTCTAAAGGCCTTTCCAAAAGTTAGAAGTGAACCTGGGATCACGATCGGATACAATTGAGAGGGGAACTCCATGTAACCTGACTATCTCTTTAAGATACAAACGGGAAAGTGGACCTAGGGAAAAAGTATCTCGTATAGCAAGGAAATGAGTAGATTTATTCAAGAGAACAACAATAACCCAGATTGCATTATTACCTCGAGATGTCTTCGGTAATCCCACAACAATGTCCATGGATATATTCTCCAATTTCCACTCTAGCACTGGTAAAGGCTGAAGCATCCCTTTCAGTAACTGCCGCTCTACATTAACCTGTTGACATGTCAAATGCTTCACAATAAAATCAGCAATATCTCTTTTCATTCCATCCCACCAGTAATACTCCCGCAGATCTCTGTATATTTTAGTACTGCCAGGATGAACTGAAAACGGAGAACTATGAGCTTCACATTACAACTCTCTCATCCACTGTGAATCACAAGGCACACACAATCTCTTCCAAAATCTCAAAACACAATCATTATCAATGTTGAATTCAGGCAAATAACCATTCTGAACAAGCTCTACCTTTTTTTGCAACTCACTGTCTTGCTTCTGTGGTTGCTTGATTCTATCTGATAGAGATGATCTCACTGATACCTGAAACAAAACAGAAGAACATCCTGCACCAACAGCTTCTATTCCAAATTTCATCAAATCCTTAACTAAAGGATCATGTTCCAAATGCAACATTGCTAATGAAGCATTACTTTTTTGACTCAAAGCATCAGCCACTTTATTTGATTTTCCTCGATGCTAATGAATTGTACAATCATAATCCTTGATTAATTCCAGCCATCTCCTCTGTCTCATGTTCTATTCTTTATGATTGAATATATACTTTAATCTTTTGTGATCAGTATATATTTCACACTTTTCTCCATAAAAATGATGCCTCCAAATTTTTAAATCAAAGACAACAGCAGGTAATTCCAAATCATGTGTAGGGTAATTTAACTCCTGAGTTTTCAACTGACGTAAAGCATAAGAAATAACCTGATCATTCTACATTAGGACACAAACAAGTCCTTTCAATAAAGCATCACTGTATATAACAAACTCACCATTCCTGGAAGGAAGTGACAAAACTGGAGCATTCACCAATCTTCTTTTCAACTCCTGAAAATAATCATCACATTCTTTTGTTCAGATGAACGTAACACCCTTACGAGTTAGCTTAGTCATTGGACTAGATATCCGTGAAAACTTTTCTACAAACCTTCGTTAGTAACCTACCAAACCATGAAAACTATGGTTCTCGGTTACATTTGTGGGTCTTGGAAATTCTTCAACAACTTTTGTTTTAGTAGGATCAACAGTTATGCCATCTTTTGAAACAATGTGACCCATGAAATAAATTTGTTGTAACCAAAACTCACACTTGCTGAATTTTCCATATAGTTTCTTTTCTTCTAAGGTTTACAAGATAACCCTTAAATGAATTTCATGCTCCTCTTTACTTTTAGAAAACACCAAAATTTCATCCATGAAAACATCCACAAACTTATCCCAAAACTCATGAAAAATTCTATTCATAAGGTCCATGAATACTGCAGGTGCATTGGTTAACCCAAAAGGCATAACTACAAATTCATAATGGCCATATCTAGTACAGAACGTAGTCTTCAGAACATCTCATTCTTTTACTTTCAACTGATGGTACCCCGACCTCAAGTCAATCTTCGAAAAATACTAAGCTCCCTGGAGCTGATCAAATAAATCATTGATATGAGGCAAAGGATACTTGTTCTTAACAGTAATATTATTCAAGGCTCTATAATCAATGAAATGTCTTATTGAGCCATCTTTATTTTTAACAAACTAGACAGGATCACCCCATGGTTATGTGCTAGGTCGAATGAAACCTTTATCTAATAACTCATGAAATTTCTTCTTTAACTCTAAAAGTTCAACTTGAGCCATTCGATAAGGGGGTTCTGAAATTGGCTTAGAATCTGGAACTAAGTCAGCAGTAAATTCAACTTCCCGGTCATGAATAATACGAAAACTCATCCGGAAAAACATCAAGATACTCATTTACCACTGGCACATCATTAATCTAAACAGTTCCTTTATTTTCAACAATATGTGCAAGGTAACATTCATTTCCATCTTTTACTAGTTTCTCAACTTCCTGATATGTTATCAAAATCAAGGGTTCATTCTTGTACACAAACTGAAAATCTTTCTAAAAAGAAACCATTTTAGCTCTGCAGTCAATCTTAGTATGATAAAAAAGAATGCCAGTCAATTCCCAAAATAACACCAAACTCTACTAGAGGCAAAACAATAAGGTTTACTGGTAGATTCTTTCCACACACAAGGATAGGAAGGTTCTTATAATTCCTTTTTGTCTCAACTGTCCCTCCAGGTGTTTTACCATAAGTTCAGGATTCATATCTTGAGATGGAATTTCCAATTTACTAGAAAACTTCTCAGAAATGAAAGAATGTGTAGACCCTGAATCAAACAACACATTGGCATAATCTGAACAAACAAACAGTGTACCTGATACTACTTCAGTCGATGGCCCAACATCTGCTGAAGTTGTTGCAATGGATTTCACCACCCCTTTCTGCTTGTAGTCAGGCTACTTTCCCTCAGTTGAGTTCTTCATTGGACACTCGTTTTCATAATGACCCATTTCATTACACTTAAAACCTATTACTGCTGGCTTTTCATTTCTTTTTTGTTCATCTTCCTTACAGTTATGAGCAATATGACCAGACTTACCACACCGAAAGCACTTACCAGACTTGGATAAACATTCTCCAGGATTCATTTCACCACACTTTTCATAGTATGGATATTTGGTTTTCTTATCTCCTTGATTCTTTGATGAATTCTTTCCCTTTTCCTGCCAACTAGACCTCTTATTCTGTTGCTTGTCATAGAACACATTATCATCGGAAAACTCCATTTCCACCTTCTTCACACATCGAACAAGTTTTTCATAACTTTTGAACTCACGAGAAGCTAATTCCTTTCGATAATTTGGCTTTAACACTGAGTAAAAACTGTTTATTTTACTATCAAGATCTCGTATGAAGTTTGGAGCATACCTTTCCAATCGAGTGAACTTTGCTTCATAAGCATCCATGGAATCATCCTCCTGCCTCAATTCTAGGAACTGTTTTTCCATTCTAAGACGGACCACCTTAGGAAAATATTTCTCAAGAAACATACCTTTGAATTCGTCCCAGTGAAGATCCTCAATCTCATCACTATCCCTGATATTTTTCACCATCTACCACCGCTGATCAGTTTCACCTTCAAAATGGTAAATAGCAAGACTAACCTTTTGATGTTCTGAACACCCCATGACATCAAAAATCTTCTCCAGTGCTTTAATCCACCCTTCAGTTAGCACAGGGTCAGATAATCCTCTGAATGATGGGGGATGTTGCCTCATGAAATGTTCCACCACTGATATGTTCCTCTGAGGTTGGTCTGGCTGATCTCGTGCATGGATACCACCACCATTTATAGCCTAAGCCAACTGTTCCATCACTGCAACAAATTGTTCAGTTCCGATTCCAACCATCTCAGGTTGCTGATCTGGAAGGTTGTCTTCCTCCTGATGTCGTCCCAACATAGCTTCTTTATTTCCTCTGTAGAAAACCATTCTGAACATAGAAATATCTTAGGTGAAGCAACATGGTAATCCGTAAATGCTATATTATTTCAGTCATACCATAAATTAACTTATAATTTAACAATTTTTTAACTCCTAAAGTTGTCTAAACCGTCCTCTGATAGCAGCAATAAGGCCCCGGCCTTAAACATTTCTTAATATTGAATTAAATGAATAATTCACATTGAGGATATTTTCAGGTCTAGAGTTTTAGAGAAATAGAACATAACTATTACATCTCAAAATATTTACAAAGTAGACACTTCTACCAAGTTTCCCTAGAATAAAAAACTCTTAAAAAGAAACATGTCTAGTTCCATGTTTTATATAGCATGACATTACCTTGATCCCATCCTTGACCTTATTCCACATTAAGTACTGTGAAAAACATTTCAAAAAAACTTGGGGTGAGAATAAAAAGCTCAGTAAGGTATACACAATGAATGAAAACTGTTAGTTTTTCAAACATCAAGTAAACCATGTATACTTTATCAAAGTAATACCTTCACCTTTATGAAATAGTAAAAAACTCTTCACTGAATAAAATATCATTACTTACCTTTGTATAACCAAAGGATTACCGTAAAACCCATATAAAGAACACATAAAATATATAAAGGTAACTTGGGACATAAACATACATAATTGGAATAACCATACGGTCTACTTCCACACATATCACTTAATGGAATAGCCATACGGCCAACATCCATACATACTTAATGGAATAGCCATACGGTCGACTTCCATACCCAATGCATTGGAGGTTATAACGTAACCACCCATCCTGGTATTCACGACACCACCCGTCATATGGTTTATCACGTAACCACTCGTTAAAATGTCCAAGTACCAATATAAAATCATAAAACATATAACCAATATAAAGGAATGATAACATTTCCACATTTCAATAACAATATATCATAAATATATTCACATAATAGAATCCTTTATCAAAACAATTTTCAATACAAATATATATAAAAGAGTATATGGTATTTATTTTATTTTAAAAACATTACGGCTTTTTTAGGAAGCCAAAGACCAAATAATACTCGCGGCGGAGGAAAAGGTCATTGTCACCGCGTACGTTAAAAAAACATTCCTTTTTGTCATTTAGTAAAACGCTTCGTAGAAAAAGATTCATTTTGTATTAAAGTAAAATTCAAAGGGGATTATACACCGTATAAAATAAAGTTGTGTATAAAACGAAATATGCCTCAATGAAAGGATATTGAGACGAAGTCCCTTACCTCGGGTCCGACTTGACTCGATCGTTCTTTAACGTCCTGAATAATAAACATGAGTTAATTTCTACTTGATTAAGAACCATTTTCAAGCTTATTATTCCATTTATATCACTTATTCCCATGTTATAAACATTATGTAATCATTTAAGTTAATAATGTTTGTTTTGTCGATATTTGGTTCTTAAGTCGAAAGTGAACTTCTTACAATTACATGTTGTTCATGTGGTCAAAGGTTCTTTATATCCAGAATGAAATTACGGATTTGGATATCATATATATCATATATATCTAGCATATACATGTATTTATAATATCACATAATCATTTAGAGATAAGAAATTAAATACACCGTTCATGGAGACGGTAAGCCGTACGTACGCATGAACACTACTTTCATTTCTATGTCATATTAATGGAATTAAACTAAATGAGAGGTATGTATATTTTAATTCCAGAATTATATTAATCATTTAGATGTAACATACATCATATATACCCATTATATATATGTACTTATAATAGTACATTACATTTGGGGATAAGAAATGAAATGCACAGTTCATGGAGACGGTAAGTCGTACGTACGCATGAACGCTACTTTCATTTATATCTCATACATTAATGGAAATAAATAATATTGATATAGAGGTATATTATAATTCCATTATAACATCATATATAATAACTTTAAATCCATCCTTTATACGTCCCACATATGGCATTAACGAATCACATCACTTTGAGGGGGCGGTAGTCCACACTTCTTTTAATGAAGATATCGCATTTACCCATAATGGAAACCATAAAGGTATCCCCAAAATGAAAAATACAGAAGCTTAAGGAAAAAATAAATATATTATATATCATATATAAATATAGTGTCATCCTAATGGCCACCTTTTAATTTGTTAAAATAATGTTGAACAATCATCGTTTCGGGAGGCCGAAATTCACCATTCACGAAAACAGTATGTTCTTTAACCATTAGATGCAGGTGTGTGTAAGTGTAGCTCGAATCCTTTTTATAACAACATCCTAGTATATTGATGATACTCGAGTTGTTACAAAAGAAAAGAATATAAATAGATTAGGGGGTTGGAGAAGCAAAATAAAACAAAAGGACTCAAAAAAAGACATTACCTTAAAATCGGGTAACTCTCTTAGATTTGAGCTCAAAGACTTCCTTGGGAAGACTTCTTCCCAAAGTGAGGCTTCAAGGAGTAATAGAGGGATGTTTAGAGACAAAATGGGTAGGGGTTGGACGATCAAAGGCTTTGGGAGTGTGGGTAAGGAGGTTGAGGTGGGGGCCTTTTATAAGAGGAGAGGAGGGGCACTCGTGGATGGTAATGAAAAGTCACTTTATTTTAAAATGGTATTCGGATTTAAGAGGTCCCACATTGAAGTTTTTCGAGGATAATGTGATAAGGTTTCGAAATCCACCCATACAAAAGGTTTTGGCCATGTGTAGGTCTTAGATGTTACATTATCATTCCATTTTATTTAAATCGTTAAATAATGAGGTCATCGCTGCATCATCATGATGTCATAAATAATTTAATTTATTTAATGTATAAAAATTATAAAAAAAATATCATGATGTAGGAAATATTTTTAGATTTTTAATGAATATTTATAGTCAAAATTATGTCTTTTATAACCCCATGTAAAAATCTTTTTAGTAAAACATCTCATGTGTGTGTCATTTTTACTTTAACATTAAATAAAAAGTTATATATGTCATTTCCCAACCAAAGTTTCTCCATGGGGTCCCCAAGTTGACCCATGGCTTTTCTTGGTCGGCCATTACACATCCAATAAGGGTAGGACATGTGTCAAGGTATTTTCATTTTATTATAATATCAGTTTTGCCTTAAATTGCACTAATTACCCCAAATCGCGATTAAGAACTTAAAAGTTACTATTCACCAAAAAATTATTTTAATCTCATTGAACCACATTTTACTTCTTAATAAAAACCATGTATGTCAGATTTTTAAAATTCAAAACACATAAGTGGTAAAATTTCATTTAAACGAAAAATCAGTTTTTATAAGTACCACTTAGTGGTTTCACTATTCATCAAAAATTGAAGTTTTTCAGAAAAATACCAAAACTTCACCCTAAGCTATATTTGATATTCCGAATTCAAAATTGAATTCCATTTTACAAAATTCACAACATATAAGTTTTATTAATTAATTTAATAATTAATTCCCGCTGTCAGAGCAAATTGCGTGTTTTTATGAAACAATAAGTATCAAAAGATTGACACTAGTTTAAGTCCGATTTCAAAGTGAAATTAATTCCAACGACCACTATTGGATTTAATGGTAAACATATATTATAATTTCACATTAAAACCAACTCAAAAAATAATATAATCATCTTAAAAAAATAGATTATAAAGAGGTTTTGAATTAAAATACAACATTTTACACTATTCATTAAAAATTGAACTTAATCGGAAAGATACCAAAAATTTACACAAAGTTAATTTTGATGTCCCGATTCTAAAGAAGAGTTATATTTGGTCCAATAGAATTTATAAGATTGATCAAAACTATATTTAATGACGGTTCACCGTCAAAAGGTGATAAGTGGACCTTTTGGGAAAATTAGAGTATGTAAGCCTAAAATTGAATTCTTTTCGTATTTTAAGCCTTTATCCTTTATTAGAAAAATGTAAAAACATTTAACAAACATAAATAATAATATTTTAGTTATTTCTATCCATTCCCACTAGTACAATGGCTACGTGTTAACTAACATTTAATATAATATTATTTTATTACTAGTGTGCAACGTACGATTTCAAAGAAACTCTTTGTTGCGTATCGGGTATGCTATCGAACATAGAAACTCCTTTAAAGTAAAATTAATATTTAATTTGAAAATTTTAATAAATATGAAAATGTATTATTCTTTATTTACCTGGGATGTTACACCCTATGGGTCACAAAGTACCATATGGTTTTCACATTCCAAACATGTGAATACCCTGATGGTATAATCCCTTGAAACATGGTAATATACTAAATTACAAATAAATTCTATTGGAGGACTTTCATGATTCCTTATTCCAAATGTCACTAGATATATTCCATGATCAAAGAAGTTTTAGAAATCATCTATGATGACATATACCACTTCTCAACAAATAAATAACTAGATCCACAGTAATCAGTGCTCTACCATTTACTTTATCCATGTCAACCATCTGTTTTTCAATTCTAAACAAATGTTTTTCTATATAATGAACATGATATGGGTTACCATCAAAAAATCGAAATATCTCTTTTCTAAGTCATCATCATCATTAATCATATCATTTTTAATCCACAGTAAAAACATATACTAAGAATTCTTATATATTTCATAATTTATATAACACATTCATTGAATTCCAAAAAATATATACTTCAATCATCCAACAATATTCATAAATAATTACTCAGGCTTCATCAATATAATCATTAGTATGTATTTCCTAGAATATTTTTTATGAATAATGCATCATGGTTCCTCATCCTCAATCTAATCATGATTATTATGATTAGTGTAAAAAATTCTGGAATAAAATTTCTTACCTTCAAAATGTCATTTTTATTGTCATTGTCTTCCAATGTATAAACAACACATATCCAACTTCTTGAATCATTTTATTATATTCCATCTTTTAAAATTCATCTTCATAATGCCCATACATTCCACAGTTGAATAATTAAATGTTATCCATGTTCCTACATGTTATCACTAATAAAATAATCCTTAGTTTTTCCAATGTTCATTGATATAAAATTTATATTTAAATCATTTATAATTGTGTGTGGAGAGTTTTGGAATTCAAAAAGAAAATCCCTTGAGAGTGTCAAACCATGTGTGCAAAAATGACTATTGTTTTATACTAGGTTACATCGAGTCAATTCAAAAAACATTGCCTGATTTGTTATGCCTGTGTACCTTTGTTCCAGAGCCACATCCACTTCTAGTATCCAGCCATGGATGAATTTCATGGAAACCACTCACACTATCCTTTATAGAAATTGATGGACATTTTCATATATTTAAACTCATCCTTATATTTATCCTTAGATATATTCCTAAAAATTCCCATATAAATATACCTATAGATATTATTAATGATTTCTCATCCTATGTTCCCAAGGTTGAATAAACACTATGTCAAATGGAAACTATACAGAACCACTACTTTCATACATTAACATTACATAAGAATTTCATAACACTTAATACATTTTAAAAACAAATGCCAAAAAACTGTATTAGTTTACTTCATTTGGAAACACACAAAAAACAATATCACATAAACGAGATACATTACCTAACAATATGTTCTACAAGAATATCACTGCTTTTAGAAATATCATAAATGGAATAAATCTTTATAACCTGGGGAAGAAATCATAAAAATGGGTGATCTCATATGTTGAATATTGGTAAACAATAGATATATGGAAATATAATCCTAAGCATAATGTTATGATAATAGGATCCGGAAAAAAGAATATCATACCCAACATACCAAATATCATGAAAATGAATCATTGAATAAATATTAGTAGATCACAATACTTGAATTAGAATGAAATATGGAGCATTATCCATGAATCAAAAACATTGGAATAAAAATATATCATTTTAGAAAACTTGTAATAATATAATATGATATCCATAGTATTGAAGGCATCACTGAAAATCTATCTATTCAGTATGGGTCTATTTCCATTAATTCATGGTAGACATGGTTCACTCTGATGTCCATGTTAATGGCATTAAATTACTCCTTATACCATCATGGTAGTAATGGATCACTCCCAATGCCATCTTAGTAGTCATGTTTCACTTTGTAGACCATCATAGTTTGTATAATGAGATATAAATCAATACACAATGCATTGGAGGGAGATATAGGTCCTACAAAAATCATTATTAGATAATTCATACATGTTCTAATAGATCATTAAAATTAATATTATAACCCTTTGAATGAAATGGGAATCATAATCTTGTAATCATATCATACACTATTTTAAAATGACACACCTTTCATATTCATTTCATCGAAATCATAACCCATGAAATGAAGAAGTTAGAAACGAATATAACCCATGAAAGATAAACAAGATTAATCAAAATAATCACATAATAATATAATCCATTCAATGAAATAATATCAAGGGAAACATAGAATCATTTCCCCAGAAATTCCTGAATAAAACCAAAATATGTCATCTAAGATGCGATACATTTTATAAATACCATTCAAAAGAATTGCATAGAAAATTATATTGAAATTATAAATAAAAATTTAAAACATTTTGAAAAAAATTTATTGGTAAAACAATGAAAACTGATAGGAAATATAGAAAATATTTTGGAAACCAATTCCATTCAAACCCATTGAATACATATAATGAAATTGATAAAATGTTTTGAAAACCATTTCTTTGAGAAAACATTTAAAAATTCATAAAGGAATCTTTGAAAATAATTACACATTTTAGAAAACATTTTCCTTTAAAATAAAATTCATATTCCATTTGAATGTATTTTCAAAAACTTTTATGAAAACATTATATTTTAAATAAAATAGATTTCAGACTTAAGAGAGAAATATGGTAAGGTTTTTCGTAGAACATTTCATTAAATATATAATGTACCAAAAAAATGGTAAAATGGTAAAATTAAATGGTTATAACATGAATAAATAAATGTTTGTAAATATCATGAGTTCATGATATACGTATCATATTTTTTCATCGAAGAAAACTTCATCACAAACAATATCGTCATATGATAAGATTGTTTCAATAGACCCTCATCACATGTAATATATAAATCAAAATACTCATGTATGAAAATAAAATAACATAGAGCCAATAATTTATCCTTCAAATAATAATATTAATTATATAACATGTCAAAATTTTTAAATAAACCTCAAATAAAAATAGAGGTTCATAACATGGATTGTGTCTCAATGTAGAAAAATTGAGATGAAATAACATTACAGAATCGTTAACAATTGAGAAAAAACACCATTAGAATAAATATAATAAAATGGATATATAAATACCCACATATTTATTTATAATATTAATATAATAAATTCTTTGAAATTACATATACCACACAAATCAAATGAGGGGTGTAAAAGGGATGCATCTCACGAAAATAATAAGTGATATGAAATTTCTATTACCTTGCATCTTGACTCTCATCGTACTCATACAAACGTATTGTATATTTAATATAATTTTATTATTAATATATCACAAAATAATATTACTATAATTATACATATAATATAGATTTATTAAATCTAACAAACCATTCATTCATATGGTAGGTTATATTTATGCCTGAAAGTTGTTTCCGTTTTATTATCATATACAAAGAATGAAAGAAAATGATATATATATATATATGTATCTATATATAAATATATCATTATTCCAATTTCATTAATATATTATATATATAATATAAATTTACTAATCCCATATAGAATACAATCCATGTACTATGTGAATGAATCACATCGCTTTGAGCAGGTGGTAGTCAAGACGTCCAAAAACGATATTATCTTATTTACAAGTGATGGAAAATATAGAATTTTGTTTTATAAAATAATTAAATAAAAATAAATTTATTATAAATATTTTATATATTATACATAAATATATAGTTCTTCATATTTTCTACCCTGAGAGGAAATACTGGGGAAACGAACAATAATCGCTTCATTAGTCTGTAGATCCCTATACAAATATAGGGTATGTTTTTCAACCAATACTTGAAGGTGTTTGAAGGTGTACCAATAAACATTATCATGACAAAATATATTTATATTAAGGATACTAGGTGTTTTTAATAATAATTGAATAAGTAGAGTACAGGTTTTGGAGAAATAAAATAAAATAATAGTGCTTGGGAAGATATTACCTCATATTTAGATGCCTCTATTTGGTTTGCAACGAAGGGATTCCTTGGATGTATTTAAGCCCAATAGTAGGATTAACTAAATAATAGGGGTATCTAGGTATGTTATTGGGATTTATATTGGTTATCCATAAGTTTTTTGTCAGGTGTAAATAAGTGGGAGGAGAGGAGGCCTCCCTATAGGGAAGAAGGAGTGGTGGTCTTGTTAATACCAAAAGGTATACATTAGTGGGCAGTATCCATTACATAATTTTCATCCAAAATGGAATGCTAGTGGTTTAATGGTCAATTATAATTGAAAAAACAGCACAACCAAAAAATGTGTTTATATTTAAAAAACTTTCCTTAACATCTATGTTTCCCTGATTTTATTATTTTAGTTTTTATTAAATTTAGTAGTATTCTAAAAAAAGTTATTATAAAAATAAATCAATATTATAATTTTTAGAAAACATATTCCAAAATTGTTATAATTATTATACATAATTTATTAAATAAAAATATCATGTTGGTTGAGAATTAATTTTAAAACTAGTGCATCTAATGTGAAAAAAACTGCTTTAAATGTGACCAAGCTAACAATACGTTTACAATCTATGTGTCAATATGTTAATTATTAATTGTCAGTTTTTTAGATTAATCTAAAATATCTTATATTTATTTACAATTAGAAAAAAATTCATAATGTTGTATCTTTAGAAATTTTAAATCATTTCTTGAAATATAGTTTTTTGTCAATAACAATAATCTCAATTTTGACATAATAAGTTTAATTTTAATTTAATAAATATAGAAACAAGTTTTGTTTCCATGCATAATAAGATAATATATTATTAACCTGATATATTCTTAAAAAAATTAATAAATGGAACTATTTCTAAAAATTTATAACACTTTTACTATTTATTGTATCATTTATTGTTGTTAATTGTAAACCAAATAATCACCACATTGGCATTTCTTAATGATTTTAAGTAACTAAATCATCTCTAAAAAATATTTTTAATTAATTATCTTAAAAATAACAACATTATTTTTCTAAATTATATGTGTGACAAGATATTTTCCTTTTTCATATATAAATGTTTTGTAAATTTTAAAGGTTAGGAAATATCAATTTTTTAGATTCTCTTTACCTAACATGTCATATAGTAATCATTAATAAACTATTATCATAACAAACCAAAAAAATTGAATGAAGAGTGGATATGGTCTAAATATTGGTAGCCAATGTATTTTGGACATTTTTTCACATTTTTCAATTTTAATTATTTTTTACTCCGATGTTATGTTTAATTTTACCAGAATCACTATAATTAATTTAAATAACTTTCTCTAATCCTTCTTAAAAAATAAGATAAAATTGTTAGAGCATAAATATTATGATTGTTACATCGTATCATTTCTATTATTCAAATTTTAAATAACATATATTGGAAAAATATGTTAAATTTCAATTCTTCATATGTGTAGAAAGATTGTATTTCAAAGTAAAATTTCTCAAAATCTCAATGAGTTTTTTATAACCAATCTCAATATAAAAAGTTCTCCAAATGCATAAATTTGATTAATATGTTTATAAATGATCATAATTTTCTTTAATAACCTATTTAGAATATAATTTAATATTAAATTTTATTTAAACAAAAATTTACTTGTTAATTAAAATAATTTATTTTTCCACCAATCATAAAAAATGAAAATTTTCAGAAAAAACGTAAAAAATCACCATATTATAATTTTGGCATTCTGAATATGAAAAATTAATATTATTATTTCGAATTTAATTATTAAATGATTCTAAAATAAATTTTATTTTTTCACAAAAGGATAAAAAACAGCTCCTTTATGAAAATAGTATTTTTATTCATATAAAGACGTTACAAAAAAATATTTCATTACCAATATAATTTTTTTATTTGAAACTACAATAATTATGATTTTTAAATCAGTTTTTGTTATTCATATTACTATTTAAAATGGTAAGGATATAACTATCTCATTAAAATAATTGTATTAATACATTTCTGTTTCATAGAAGCTCAAAATTGTGTGTTATATACGAACACATTGTACTTATATATATATATATATATATTCTATTTTTAGTTGTATGTAAAATTTAAAAAAAAAAATCAAAAAATAATGGGGTTTTAAATGATGTATTATATTTCCCAAAATTTATGTTTCCACAAAATATATCCATATTACATAGCACCCCATAACATAGACTACAAGGGATAAGAACCTAGGATTATTGGGAAACCCAAGTCTCTATGCTGCATCCGTCCGTAGAATTTATGGGATACCCCTCACTTTTTATATTCACCCTTCGAACTCTTTGGAACTTCTTCATTTTCTCTCAAATACATAGAATGTAGAAATTAATGGTCTACTAGGTTCTGGGTCCTTATATGTTCAACATAATCATAATGAAATATAAATATATTTCTAATTAACCTAATAATATCCCTATTTAGTGTATAGAAAATCGCACAATTTTTTCTTATTACCAATTCTATAGATTCATTGTTGAGATATACCTAACCATATTTTTCTGTGGGTTTTCCCTCCAGTTGTTTATATACCAATACTGAATCAACTATCTCTTATACATAAATGGATTTAATAACTATGAAACCCGAATAATCAATAAAATTCCAAAAATTCACTAATTTATCATATATTTATATTTGTAACTATGGTTTCCACTAATGTTTTCTTAACATAGTCCCCAAACAACCAAAAATATTCAATACATTAAACCAATAGTGTTATATATACCATTGAAACATATAACCTCATTAAAAATTCCACATTTATTTCATTCGAAAATAAAAAATCTTCTCCATCCAATGTCCTCACAACCTCTACAATTATCTAAATTCTTATCTAATACAATTTTTAGTTCCCTTTAACATGTTCTCCTATAACCAATTCTTGATAATATAAAATAAAAATCTAAATTTGATAAACATATAATATTAAAAATCTATTTTCATTTTTATAATACAAGGAACATATATTTTAGAGTATCAGATAATTAAAAAAAATGTAAAATTATAAATCAAAATCCATTATAGTAAAAATAAATATTTATAAAACTAAATAATAATCATATATATCATTAATAGGCCTTCATTAGAACATATAATGTATCTAAAAATATATTATTCATGGACTATCTTACATAATAATTTAATAAAAACATAATTAAAGGATCATATAAATAGGGATGGGATCATATTCTTAGTAATTATGTAATGTCCCTTACCCCAGAATCCTGGAGATGGTTTCATACTTAATTAAATTGGCTAATGAAACAATGAATCACAACCTGAATGACCTAATAGACTAATAGTTTTGTTAAATGAGATACATATAAGATTTTCGATATTATATTTTAAAATATAAATTTAATATTTTTATAGAATTCAGTTATTTCAATTTCCTTTCATTCCTTATAAATACTATAAAACTTAATGGATTCATATGAAAGATAACCAAATAAGGGTTAACAAACTTTTTCTTTAAGGTATTTGTATAAAGGAATAAATCATGACTCAATTTGAAGAAATGATTAGGAAAGGTAAAAAAATGAACACACATTCCATTTAAATAATATTACTATCATAATTAGATAATACATAATGAATATATAACTTTGAATAACCATAAACACATTTAATTTAATCAATAAATTTAGAAAAACATCTGAGTATAATATCTTTGGGAAAATATCAAGGATAATAATGAATGATTATTAATAAAAGAAATTATTAAATCAATTAATGTGATATTCTTTGGAACATGAATCCTTGACCATAAATACCTATTATAAAATGGATTAAAACTACATTTAGAAACCCATTGAACTCTAGATTACTTATTCTACTCATGACACTGTTAATGCACGAAGGGGATCAATAATTCATGGATCCACCCATAACAACATGTCTAAGTAATTCATTATATATATAATATCTAATTTAATTAACTATTCAATGTTTCTTATCATCAAATATCACAACTTAGTAAAGGATATAAAATTAAAAAATAATTCTAAATCATAAACCATTTGTAATAATAGTATATGTTTAGGAGTAATCATATCCATTATAAAAGAATGTGGATATTTAATATGAATTTTTTTTATAATGAAACATTTTCACAAGAAGATGATTTTTAGATTAGAACATTATCAATCATAAAATAACGTGCAGTTGAATAATAACTTTTACAACACAAAAATTTTAAATCAAAATCCTCATAAATCAAATAATTCAAATTTTCCCTAAAATATAATGAATTATTATGAAATTTAGATATTATATATAAAATGTGAATCATATTCATTATATAAGGTAAATTATATTTATGAGACCACATTATTCTTCAATTATGGAAAATTGAGATAGTCACTTACAAAGATCACAATATTGAAGTGATAATTAATCATGGAAAACAATTTATATATAAAATTAAAATCCAAATTTGACATGTAGAAATACATCATAAAAAATTAGAAATTATTTATACACATAATCATAAAATATTAAATGTGAAAAAAGAGGTAACATAATTCATTGAAAATAAAATGAGTTATAAAATTCTATACAACTTCGTAACATTCATTTCACATCACCTTGGATTACGTAATTCAAATTCGAACCTGAAATAACATTTTTTATGATTTAATATTGAAATTACATGTAAATGTGGTAGTCTGTAAACTATTTAATATAAATTCAGTGAACAATAATATAATATTCCATAATAAAGGGAAATTGATATAAAGACCTTTACCGCAGGTTTTCTTTGGGATGAATGTATATTAACCTAATATATAGTAGTTTGAATTTCATTATTAAAATATTATAGAAAAATAGTAGTATTTATAATGACATAGATGATCCTTTTATAACATATTATCACTCATTCATTAATAATCATTCATTATTATTATTGTATCAAGTGTTAATTTCCTTGTTATGTAATTGTGTTATTGAAATAAATGTTTTGGTTCTTGGGAATATTATATAATCCCATAATATCTATAATAATAATCATCAAATAATTATCATATTTATAGATAAATTAATATTATAGGAGGAGTCGTTAATTTTGGTATTGATAATTTAAGTACATTATGATCATGGAGACGATAATATGTACATATGCATTAGTAAAATTTCTCTATTTAAGTAGTCATTATTGAATGTCGGTATATAATATTATATATTTTCATAATTATAACAATATAATAGATTATATTCTTCAATATATATATATAATGTACGTTTTTAGTGATGAAAAAAAATTTGATCGCCTCGTGAAGGTAGTAGTCTACACGTACAAGAACGACACTATCATCATTCAGTGTGGGAAAATGTAATAAAAAAGGTGATATATTGGCTATTAAAAAAGAAATAAAATATAATTCATATATTATTTACAAGACATATATTCATTAAAATAATTCTTATTACCTTTCATTTATAATGTTAAATAAAAAATCACATCGCTTTACGAGGCGATAGTCTATTAATTATATATATATATACACAACTTATATCAATCATCTTTTCAACCTCAAGAGGTGTCAATGGAAAATGTATCACATCGATTTTCAAGCCAGTAGTCTACCGTACAAACTAGCTACATTATCTTCTCCCATTTGAGGGAAGAGGAGGATGATATAATTCATTTCCATAAAATAATAACATATAATTATATTGAAGATATTTTGTTATTTTATAATCTTATTTGAATAATATTTTATGTATTTGAATGAATAAATAATACAAAAAAATTGCAATTAAGAATTTTCCAAATTCTATAACCACTTCCTAATTATTATACATAATTTAATATTATATTGTATTTATTAAAAAGTCATGAATGGTGGGATTGAAAAGGAGAAGTAATTTTTATAGTTATTTTCAATGATAAAAGGTTTTGAATATGTGAATAATAAAATAGTGGGGGTGGCCTTTTATAAGTGTGGTGAGTGGAAAACATGATATTTACTAAAAAGAAAGAATAAAACGCAAATTTTTCAAATTAAAAAATTTCCAATATTAGATTGTTATATATCCTTATAAATATAAGTTTTTTTTTCAATATAATATATTTTAGACATGTTTTGAGTTCATTCAAAAAATTAACTTTTTAGTTTAATCCCCATGTAAACCAATTTTTTATTAAATGTTGTAAATATTTTTCACTAATTTTTTATTAATTATGGTAAAAAATTATTTTGAAATTATTAGAAAAAATAAATTATTATAATTCAATATATATAATAAATTGTTCTTAACTAAATATATATATAAGTGTTATAATTAAATTTAATATAAAATCCACTGATGCAAATTAAAAGTTTGTTTTCATGAAGAAAATTCTCTCAAGAATGGATGTTTGTAATATTAAAATTCCAAATGAAAATAACTCTAATGACAACAAATATATTAATTATAATAAAATTAAATTAATTTTTCATGAAAACAAATCCAATTTACAGTTATTAATTATTAAAATGAAAAGATATATTTCAATAAAAATCAGTATTTTAATTATTCACTGAAAATTATTTTTTAAAAAAAATTCTAAATAATTAACCCATAATATTTTTAATAAAATTAATTTAAGAATTACGTTAATTGAATAGATTAAATTTTTTAAATGTGTTAAATATTAATTTCCAATTATATGTGGAATGCACCCATAAATAAATTTTTAGAGAAAATACAGTTTCTAAGAAAGAATAACTTTTTCATTTAAATAAGGATTATTTTTCATATAAATAATAAAAAAATTGTTATAATATTAATATAAACATGATTTAAATAATATTGTTAGTATAATTAATAAAATCCAAATTAATGGATAGGTTATTATATTAAACTATATTACATTACATTTATACTTAGAGTTACATGTTCTGCAAGCTATAGAAGGCCATTTCATTCCTTGGATATGAATATAATATGATATAAAATTATATGATCTTGTTCCTAATGTTGAACAATTATTTTACTATATATGAATATTTTAAAATAGACATTCTTGATATCATTCAATGTTATTACCATGATATAATCATTTGGTTTGGAATTGATCAATTTATAATTCTTCTTTTACTCTATGAAATGTATATAAAAAACAAACTTTTTTACAACTAAAGACATAACATTCAATTTTAATTTACTGTAAGATATATAAAAGAATGAAAATTATTTCATATTATCTCTAAATTTTTTTAAAATACAAAATGGTTTTCTCAAATTTTCTAATATAATACATTAATATCTATACTGAAATAGTAACATCAATGTTTCATAATTATTATTGATTCATAAAATATTTTAGCTAAAAACTATGAAATATTAACCCATTTATAAACTTGTATATTGGTATGTGTGAAACCCGTGCCATCTTTTGTATGTTGGTTCCAGCCTCATATCCTTTCTAGAAGTAATGATATGTCTATTTTACAATAATATATTAACATAATACCAATGAAATTTATTAATTGTCATTTCTATAATAACATAAATATCTGGATAAATAAACACTACGGGTTACTAATAACATTATACTTATTCTTGTAAAATTTAATTGAAATATTCCTTAAATAACTCAATTAGTAAAACATATAGTATTTCATTCTGTTGAATTATTTTAATTTTCTTCAAAAAATATCTCAAATCATGTGACATTACTACCACAAAAATTCTTATATAATGTATTTTTTAATACTTTTGAATTATGATCAATGTTATACTCATAAACCCTGATTATATCCATTCCACCTATGGCAATGATTAAAATATATTCTTCTAAAAATTCACCAAATCCTTATATATTCCATTATTCATATATCCAAAATATAATTTGTAAAAGTATTTCATGAATTTAATAAATTAATGGAGATAAATAAAAAACATTCCTTTTATATCAAAAAATGATCTTCATTAGTTTAGGGGTAATCTTTTAAAAGAGGGAATTGTTGTGGAAAATTCTTGGTTCCCAAATTTTATGACATTAAACTATAAAAAGATCCACATTATGATATTTATTTCTATCCATCGTATTCTTTCTTCCTCCATAATTCCTGGATTTATGACCTTATTTTACACATAGAAAACAATATCCCATTAATCTGAACTGGTATCATACATGTTTATATCAAAATTTCAAGAATGAAAAATAAAATCACACTTCTTTCCTCTAGGGTCTCCACCACTCGATCACCTAGAAAAGACCATCATTATATTATTTCAATGTAATAAAGTCTTTAGGATATTGGTTAGTAGACATATTTTATGATAACTAATTAGAAATAATCATGATAACATTAACTCAATTTATCATCCCATTTGGTTTCTCATGTTCCACCCATTCTCCTTAACATTCAATGTTAATATGATCCCTTGTTTTTTTAGCCACAGTCTAAAATGAAAAAAATATTGTGAGAAAAATAATCATTCTGGGAAGCATGTAATCATTTATATTTTTTTACATCCCTAATCCATTTTTAATCAAATATACCATTGATTTTACCTTTGTTTTTCATTTTCAATATCCATTAACATCTTTATTAATGGGTTTTCAATAAAATTTTATTTATATAAATAATATATAAACTGGAGATTTAATCCAACTATAATTTTTGTCCCTTTATCTAATACTATATGGTTATTGGTTCAAACCTTATACACCCTTTTCAGAGTTATTACCCTTAGATAAAACTATTCAAAATCCATTCCAACTTGTAATATCCAAATAAGGATGAATTATCTAGAAAAAACACATAATCAATTCCATACAAATATAGTAGGATTTCATTTTGTATTCATAAAAAATGTAAATCATTGTTTTTTGGCCTCTGATATTTGTTTTCCAAAATTTGTATCCCAATATTTCTAATAAAACTCTATCTAATATGAACATTATTTTTATTAAAACTATTCACCAATATCTGATGACTTACATTTTTAATTTTTCATAAGATACGAGGAATAACATCCCAAACTATGAAATTGATTAGTTCCCTTATCATTCTACATACGTACATGATTCTCAAATTACATTTGAAAAAAAAATTACAATTTTTTTTCCTATAATATTATTATTAACTGTATAAATTCATTTCTTATAAATCATGGTACGATTCATCAATCCCTAGAATAGAAAAGAAAATAAGGGTGATATAACATTCTAAGTAAGGGTTATATTCATTGAATTATAATCCTTATAAATAATTTTATTATCATTATTAGATAATTAAATGTAAATATAGAATGATAAATAACTGAAAAAATTTCATTTAATCAATAAAATGAGATTGAAATTCATCTATAGATAATGTCATTGTGAAAATATCAAAGATAAAATTAACTGAATTTCTAATGAAGAAAATTATGAATCAATGGAATTCATGTTCTAAAAAACATGACACCTCTTTCTCAAACACACTACATAAGAAATTTAAAAACTAAAAGTCAAAACCTAATTAATGATAGTTTAATTATTTTTCACTTGTGGTTATAGATGAATTTGGGGGATATATAAATCTATCCTCAACCCATACCAAAATTTCAAAATAATTCCTTAATATCAAGTATTTTGTTTAATTCATCAATAAATAGTTACTATAATAAAATATCCATATTGATTAAATTATATTGATTTATCATATAAAATTCAAATAAAACACTATATGTAAAATTTCTATGTGGTTTAGTAAATAAAAATAACCATCACACACAAATATGGATATTCAATATAAATATATTTTTCATTTAAAAAAAATCACTATAAAGTGATTGATTCAATATGATGTTAAAAAACAAAAGGAATTGTGAATGTAAAATAACACATACCACATGGTAATTATAATTTTAAATAAAATTATATTAATTAATTCACATTTAATCATAAAATATCATGAATTATTTTTGAATCATGATAATTAATTTAAAAGGCTATGTGTATAACATGTGTAATGTAAGTTAAGTGCATAAAATTATAATATATCTTATTGAGGGTAAATTATAATGATGTTAATTACAATTATTATAAAATTGAAGTTAGAATTACTCTATGAGTTAATTTTTTGAATCAAATTTAAATTAAAAAAGAAAAATTGGAAATATAACAGAAGATTTTCAAAATTATTTCTACTCATAATAACAGAAAATAAAAAGGAAAATTAATATGTAATTTAACTCTCTTATAATAATTTGATTTTTGAAATTCATTACTAATCAGTAACAATAATTTAAAATCCCCTTGGATGAAATAATTCAAATTAAAATAATAGTATTAAGTAATAAATATTAATTATATTACATGAATAAAGGGCCCAATGTACAACCTTATTATGAAATAATTCTCACTACATTAAAATATTTTTAATATCGGGAAATTTACAAGATGTCCAACACATAATGATTTATTTTTGTGTAATGTGATTTAAACTTTTATATAGTTGTTCTGAAAATTTTATTATCTAACACGAGAATGGAATTAATAATTATAATATCTTATATGAACATTTTATATCATATTATCATCCATTAGTATGAAATATTTCATTATTTTAACTTTTTAGGTGTAAAATATCATGATTTCTCATTCATGCTTCATCATGAATGATCTCGTTCATACATATATTATTTATATCTATCATATGTATAATAATTTTAATTGAATAATTATAATTTTTATAAATCAATTATAATTTTGTTATCAATTATGAAAATAATATTTTGTGAAATGGTGGATGATACAATTATATAGATAGTAGGCCATACGTTCACATGATTAATAAGACTATTTTCAATGATCATTATGGAATGGAGGTAAAAAATATTTTCTATAAAAATAATGATCATAATATAATATATTATTTATTATTTAATTAATTATATTTACACAAATAATAAATATATTTTTGTGATGGAAATCAGGTCGCATGTCTTCATGAAGGTGGTATAACACACATATGAGAACAACGTTATTCTCTTTTATTGAGTGAAAAGTATGAAAGAGAATTATGTATTATGTTTCAAGAATGAAAAATATTTCACTAATAACAAAATTATTTCATTTATATCACAAATATTCATTTCCATGACCTTTATTACCATCTATATAATTCTTTACTGAAAAAAGAATCAAATCCCTTCTTGAATTAGTTTCCTACTGTACAACTAAAGATGTTATCATATCCCAAATGAAATGAAAAGTAAAATTGGTGTATATAATAGTATTAATAATATGATAAAAACATTATATATATATATATCATATTTTTAAATTATATCATGAATTATTCACAATTTTGAGAGGTGTTGAGGAAGAAATATCACATTGGTTTGTGGGTCGGTGGTCTATTGTACAAACAATAGGTTATGTCATTTCCATTTTGGGGGAAGTGGAGAATGATATAGTTTACCCATTGAGATAATAATATCATATTATATGGTTTATATATTATATATTACATAATCATAAATTAATAATTTTTTACGTGGTTCAAGAAGAAATAAAATAGAAACTCATAGTTAGGAAATTTACCTCTTCTCATACCGCCACAATAAGATTATAACTATTCTATTACTTGGAATTAAATTATGATGAATAAAATTATTCTATTATGATCATATGTAAGTTGTAATTTTTTTAGGATGTTCTTATATTATAAAAAGGGTATAAATTAGTGAAGAATATGGGAGAGAGGAGGCATTTTATATGTGAGGGGAGGGGCACACATGTAATATTCTAAAAGCAAATTGAATGCCTAGTTTTAACACATTAAATTGGATTCCACAATATAGTATTATATATATTTATACATTATATTATTTAATATGTTCATTCACTATATTTTAGAGTAGTTATATATTATATTGAAACTTATCTTTTTAGTTTAATCCACCAGTGAATTCATTCTTACCTTAATTGTGAAAATTAATTTTAATTATTTTCACTAAGTTTATTTTAAAAAATTTAAGTTGAACATATTATATAATATAAAACATCCTTATAAAATGTGGATTTTATTTTTAAAAATTCACTTCATAGATTTTGTACAATTACATTTTAAAAAACATAGAGATTCAATGAAAAATTATATTTTCATGATTACAATTCTCATAAGGATGGAAGGATTTTATATCAAATTAAATTTCAATTTATTAAAATGTAATTATTTTTATTTATTATTATATAATTAACCAGATGATATTTTTAGGAATAATATATTTTAAACTTGTGGATAATTTAAATGAAATGGAAATTTCTAATAAAATTCATTATTTTCACATATTCAATGTGAAATGAATAATTTGAGAAAAAACTAAAAAATAAATCCAATTCAAATATTAAAATTATGATTTAAAAATGATTTTATATTTATAAAATAAATTTTTAACAAGTTTTGGAAATTAATTTTCCATTATGTGTGCAATGAAATACTAAATCATATTTTAGACATAAAAATGATTTTTCTAAAACTTTTCCTTTTCTTTTAAATAATTCTTATATTATTTCAATTATATATAAACAATGTTTTTAAATTTTTTATAGTTAATACATTATAAATTAATTTATTTATTATAATAGTAATCCATATGATGGTTTATTTAGACATGAGGTTTCATTCTATGTATGTTATCAATGAGATTATATTTAATGAAATATATTTTGTGCGATGTATGTTCTCAGGATTGAGTGGTTCATACATAATAAAATAAAACGGTATTTTTTTCCATTTAGGGGTGTTACAATAGAAATAATAAATGTAAGTAATAATGGTGATACAATTCATACATTTTAAGAGGCATCACAAGATATCCTAATGATCCAGTAAACAAGACATGTTAAATTATTTCATAATATCTTTGAAAAGAATGATCAGATTAATGAGCATGTAATCCTTTTAATGTGCTAAAAATATAAATTTTACATTCTATCAATAAGCTTGGGATCACTACATTTTTTACATAAAATATTTTTCAAGTCTTTCATCACACCCACAATTCTTACAAGGATCACTTCCCTCACACCATAATACTCATGACATAGAATCATTACCCAATGCAATATATCATTGTCTTAGTTCACCCATCAATACATACATATGTTTTCCACATTATTTAAATAAACATATAATAAAAAACATGATAATTAAATTGGTTTTATATATATATCATGAGGTTACCTGAGGATATATTTATAAATCCATATATATAAATACAATTATAATCCCATTCAAAATAAATTGTAATATAGTTACACAATGAATAATTATACATAATTACCTCTCCATAAATACAATTTAGAATATATTCATATTCATCATATATGAATTGGATAAATATTTTAGGCAATAATTTTAAAAATATGATGATGTATTCTCAATGATGATAATACCGTTAAATAATAGAATTGAATATTTGGGATTCAATGAAAAATGAAATTTTATGTAAATCATGCATGTACATGTGGATGATTAAAAAATGAAAAATAGTTGATGTATAATTCCACTGATGAATAAGATATTGTTACATGTCATCAAGATATATAAGGTAGACAATTTCATTTGAATAATACCCTTGACTAATAAAATTTAATATATGAAACCCAGGCATAGAAACACTAGGAAAAATCATTAAAAATAGGAATTTAACTATTACAATGAAAACATTTATAAAAGAATATTTTTTTCATAAATGGGAATAATAATTTAATTTTTAAATTATTATATAATACAAGTAAATAAATTATATAATGAAAAAGTATTTTAACGATATATTCACAAGAAAAATTTCATGTGAGTTACCTTTTGGTTGAAACAACCCATATTTAAACAATTAAAATAATTTACATAAAAAATATATAATTTCATGGTAGTTGAAAATACCCATTTTTAAAAAAATTTGAATGATGACATTCCAGCACATTTTAAAATATAATTAGAGAATGAATCATTTTTTCAAAAGATATATGTTGAAAACATTTTACATATGTTTAAAAAAAATTAGCGAATCATGTATCATAGAAAGGGTGTTCAAATATTTCATTGATAAGTGGTGAAGATATATTTTTGCGCCCCGTGAAATATTATATAAAATAACAATTACATGCAATATATATATATATATATATGATATTAGTGCTCATCACGGGAGAAAGTCCTTTTTAAGTAACAGTTTAAATTAGGAAGTGATCAAAAAATGAAAAAATTAATGAAAGATATTAATTTTATCAAATAGAAAGAAAATAAATCATATTTTAAATGAATTTGTTGGTGAAAATAACTTTTCTAATCAATATGATGAATAAAATTCACATATCATATAATAGAAACATGCATTATGAATTGAGTAACAGTTTGAATAATCGCTTGAAGGATAAATTGATAGAAAATAAACATCTACTACAATGAATAAATTATATTTCTTGTTAACATAACTAATGGGATCCATACACACCATATAAAATATAATTTGTTCGCAAACATACAAGTGTCTGAACTAAGAGATTCTAAGACCAATAGTAAAATCCTTTTTTAATCACTTGTTTGATCAAGCTCTAATTTCCTTTAAACCTATCATAACTATTTTAATAATATATTTTCAAAAATTATTAATATATATAACTCTGTAATATAATTCATTTATAAATTTTATCTATGAATATAGTGGTTCAATATAGTTTATTTTTAATATAGGTAGTTAATAGTTTTAATTCTCTTATATATTCTTTGTAATGTTCATATTCATCCATGATATTTGATATCAATTTAATCATTATATTAATTACATATAGTTATATTATATAAATAACAATATTAGTTATGATATTCCAAATTCATCCAATGTTGTTTTTAATTTTGAATCTTTAATATGATTCCATAGATAATTTTCTTCGATCAGTATTTTTTTTGAAAAAGTGATTATATATTAATGAAATTATTTTATAAGAATATTATAACTCCGGTACATTTATATATTATATATTAAATTATTAATAAATTTCATTAATATTATATACTATTTCTTATTCCTTCAAAATATAAATGTGAAAACATATCAAAATTTTATGGTAAACTGACCAAAATGAAATCATATTGTAATTATCAAATAAGAAATATAGTGCAATTATATAACGTTAATATAACATTGTAAAAAATGATACATATATAATATAAAAAATATATCCTTATAAAATGGATTATTTTTACCATGAATGGATAGTTGGTTTGAATAATTAAATTGATCATTTGTGGAGGTGGCAGTCTACAAATACACAATTTTAATAAACCCATAAAATATAACATCTTAGCCTAATGGTGATCTAGAATTTCCCAAATGATACTATTTTTTGGAATAAATTAATATTTTTAAAATAAAAACATCCCATAATATATAATATTTATGGTTTCTATTATATCTTCATTAGGGATCTAATGGTCTTGTAATCACTAAATTACTTATTTTCTAACTACCAAAATAATCGTTATAATATTTAAAAGTGTTTACAATGTTTTTATCCATTCCCAAATCCTTCAATAAATTTATTATGAATTTTATTTAAAAGATTATTTTTCATCTAAAAATAAATTTAAATTGTTAATAAATAGATTCCTATTATCCTTAACAAATATAAAGTTGTTAAATTCTCCCCCATTATCGACTTATCTTTTGTGAGAAGTATCACTCACAGTCTTGTTCAATCAATTTACACCACCTCATTAAAAAATAAAACCCACATTCACATATATCCATAATAGGTAAAACATTACGTACATGTATTGGTTATATCTGGTATAAGAGACCACATAGGGTTCTCCTATAATTCTTCACATAACCTAATGTATAAAATTTTGAGAAGGTACATTGGTCTCCATCATTTAACATTAGTCTTAGTCATTGTATATATATAATAATAGAACAAGATGCCTAGATAAATTAGTTAATTCCCATAAATATATTTATCAAAATATCATAAAAACCAAGTTATAACATACAATGATAAACTATCCCAATCATATATATCAAATCAACCAATGTAATTTATAATCATTTATACTACACAAAAACACGTATATATATGGAAATTGAACCTGCATTCCTAGTCATTAAGCATGAATATACCCAAAATATTATAAATCACATATAAACATAATTTTCATCACCCAGGGTGAATTTAATCAATGGAAACAAAAAAACATAATTCTAACCTTATGTAAAAATCAGAGGTCTGCTCTATAGTGTTTGTGAGGGACTTTATTAACTCCACTAACTAGGTCCCAACCATCATATTTGAAGTATATATTATCCCAAATCATGATAATGTTAGGAAAAATTTAGTGAATCCCTGTACACTAAATCCATTTCCCAACATCCCATCCTAATGGGGTTTTATATTTTCCCTACATTTTACTGCTTGGTATAAATTTAATTTTTTATTAAAAACCAAAAACACATTATATAATAAAAAAATATTTTTTTACAACTTTCCCAAGGATCTATTGGAATGAAAGTATTTAAAAACATAGTTCCTTACTCCACAATTATTTGGTAAAATATTCCAAAGTTTATATAGACTTTTTACACTTTTGTAATGTCATTAAAAATTTTGTTAAAATATTTTTATTAAAAATTTATATTTTTCACATAATAATGAATATAAATTATTTAAAAATAAGGTTTCATTATCCATAAAATATTTACTATGTTACATCCATGTTATGGGGTTAAGAGAAAATAGAAACTTCATTTATTGTGGTAATAGAGTTAATATACAATCGAATGACCATTTCCTTCCTAAATAAATGGAAAAAAGGGAAGAAAATGAAATTTTTTTCTTTTAAGGATAAAAAATGGAATATAACACATAATTAATAATAAATAAAATCATATATTATATACGTAAGATACAGGGATGAGAAAAATATCAAATTATTCTTTAGAAGAAGTTATTTTGACATACTATTTGGATATACATTTGTTTTTCTTAGTGGATACTTCAAAATGAATAGATAATTAATTCTAAATTAATACATTGAAATTTTAATATAAATATATTATAATAAACATTTATATTAATAATATTAGAGAATATTTTAAAAGAGTAAATTTAAATAGAAGTATTAATATGAGTGTAATAATCAGGTAAGAAACATTTACATTCAATTGAATTATCATTTGTAGTGAAGGGAATATAATTATTAAAGGAGGTCAAGGTGAATGTTTAATTATAAGTACCTGGGTCATCATTTCTGGTATGTTTTTCCTTTTTTCTAAAGTTTTTGAGAAAAGAGGAGTTTCTAGAAATTTTTTATGTACATTTCAGGTAATTTATGAGTACACACCATGTACGTCGTTGTCACACAAGGCCGTGTGCAGGTCGTGTCCTGGCCACACACATGGTCGTGTGGGGTGCTGTGGAGGCTGCATAATGCACAGTACAGAAAAGGTGAGTACACACCATGTACTCTAAAATTACATGCCATGTAGTTCCTTTCTTTTTCATTAAATGGACTGGAATCGTGTCTGATCACTAGAAGAGTCTTCTTCTAGGTATCGTTTGATAGAGAGAAATAGTATGGCACCGAAACTTCTCTGACCCCCAAGCCTCCATGTTTTCTCGGAATCAACCGCTATTGATTACGTTGGAACCGCAGTGGTAAGCACTTCATTCTTCTAAAGCATCGTTTTCCAATTCCTCCTCTTTTCCATGTCATTGTGGGTTGAACTCTTTTTTCATTTTTATATATGTATGACGTTTTATAGAGATTCAACCCTCTTATTTCAAGTATATTTATCTCCTAACCCCATGGTAGGTGCTTTGTGCCTTTCCGTTCAATGTCATTGAGTATTGTGTGCAAATTCCACCAATACCCTTGAACGGGGTATTTTGTGTTTACCGTTTTACCCCTTATGATTACATTCCATGTTTGTATGCTTATGTAGAGGTTATTTGGATATGAATTGGGTTAATTGCAATAACAATGATGTTCAGCTCATGACTTGTTCTGTTTATGACCGTTTGGTCTTGTTTATTCAATCGGTCATTTACCTGTTTTCCATGCCTTGTGGTCATAGGATGTATTGTGGTTTTCTGACAGGCATGAGATGTTGTATACTAGATAGCCAAGTAGTTATGTAGGTTTACTTTGGCCTTATATCATTAGAGTGTTTTACTTACATGGGGTCGTGAGAACCTGGTGCTATAGACTATAAGAAGATAGACCGATTGAGATTCCTCCTAGAGTATTTGGACATTATAGACTATAGGGGGATAGACCGTGTGAGCTTCCTCAGAGAGTCTTTGAAATTTATAGACTATAAGGGGATATACTGAGTGAGATTCCTCAAAGATTCTATGTTTTACTTGAATTACCTTGAACCACTCCAGGATATAAGAGGAATTGACCGGGTGAGATTCCTCAGAGAGTCTGTGAACGACCTAAGGTTATAAGAGGAATTGAACGAGTGAGATTCCTCAGAGAGACTCTTGACCGTGGGGCTATAAGGGTAATTGAGTGTGTGATCTTCCTCATAGATTCCCTAACTACCTTAGACAATTAGGGGAATTTTGACCAGGTGAGCATCCTCAAAGAGTCTTATAACTTTCGTATTACCACACCAGAGAGGTTAGGCTGAGTGTACTACCCAAAGGGTTGTCGGTACTTCTTATGTATGATCATAGGGGATGGTTGTGAGTGCTTCCCATTGGGTTACCTGTTTTTGGTTAGCTGATTGCTTCACTGTTGCTCGATTGATTTGTGGATTATTTACTACTGAGTATATTCCTGTTTATTATTAACTATTTACTATATTTTTCCCTTCCATATACGCACTGACTGTTTGGCACGTATCTTCAAGAGGTTGCCTTCTGGTATTTAGTCTCACACCCTATTTGGGCCATTCTTTTGGGTCCAAAGAGATTATATTACTGCCGATATAGACAAGGGAAAACTCCCTTCGACTTCAAGTACTTGATTGCATTGGAGATGGATATCATGGGACCAACATGAGGCTTGCGATGGTCATGACGTACTCATATGTTTTTCTGTTGTACATTGGTTTAGTACTTTATTCAGCATTGTGACTTTTTTGGCTGTTTTCTTAGACATATATGTGTCGTGCATCATTTACATGTAATTTTGCTCAGGATGTATCTTTATAAGTCTTCCACTATTTACTAATGTTGGATATTTGTTTCTTCTGCTATTGTGTGTGTTGTTTACTTCCGCAGTGTACTCTTCCAATGAGGGAATAGTTTCCTCACTATCACACCCAAGGCCCTCACTGCAAGTCATGAGCCTCTTGCATTTGGGGAAATGAGGTTGAGGCCATGTGACCAACCGGGTATGAGGAACCTCTGGGTGGAATCTGAAACCAGGGCGTTACAAAGTGGAATCCGAAGAATTATTTTCTATTGACTTACTTTTGGGGGACTATATCCAGGGATATGACAAAATAGGTTCTTGGAAATATGTTGTTCCCAGGAGTAGCTAAACCGTTTATTGGGAAAATCCAATCTACCTTATTTATTACAATATCATTTGTTTTTGTATGTTTACAATTGATCTGATTTTCACTGATGGCTGACTCACATGTATTGTGCTTTTACAGTTGATATTATTGGAGTTTTATTTCTGTCACAACCCGGTGAGATAAGGGTATTCTATCTCATGAATCATATAGAAACTTGCTATAAATCACATGTCATACATTTTTCATATGCCATTTATGGTGCATTAACGATTTCATTTTGTTGTGATAGATGTTGTATAGAATATACAGGCTGTTGTGATATATGCTTGATAGAATGCCTTCTTTTAATCGGTATTGTTATATGTAATGTCTTTTTTGAATGAACACCAAATTTCTATTCTTGAGGTTTTATGGGCCCACAGGAATCGAAACATGGTGGATTATTGAATTTTTTCCCTTGTATATGACATGTATGAGATGGAAAGCATTGAATAATGGGGAGTATGGGCCCTCACAGATCGGGATTTGGCTCCTTAACGCTTGTTTTCTGTGTTTTGTAGGCTCTGGGGCTGTTTTTGAGGCTACTTCCCAGAAAAACCCATAACACACAACGTGTAGATTTGGAATACATGCAGTGTGGTTTTTAACTATGTCACTGACTATGATGGCAGAGTCTCAGGGTTGTGAAAAATCTTTCAGGAACAAGCTGTGTACGGTACGTACATGGCGTGTTGTAGTGACCGCGTGTCTACCTTTGGGACTAATGGAATGGATGGATGAAACATCAACTATACTCATTGTGCCCTGATTTCACACATCGTTCCATGCACCATAGGTACCCGGTCACATCATGAACAACATGGGTCGGGGAAATACTTCAAGTATATGTCTTGTGCACATGTATCATGCCGTGTGGAGTGAACTGTGTAGCAGGCCGTGTAACTAACAACATGGGTCCTTGAAACTTGTCTAGTACACACCGTGTGGTGTTTATACAAACCGTGTATTATAAGATTAAGAGGATTGTGTGGGTTATCCATGTAAGGAGACTCAGGCAGAGGAATAGAGTTCATGTGCACACAGTGTGTGGGGACAACACACAGTGTTGTTGGGGCGTTACATGAACAGTTGTGGCAAAAGTACCCACCCATGTGAATAGATTAAAACAAAATGTTGTGTAGTGTTTATACACATCATGTAGTCGTGTTTTTTAAAACTTGAATTTTTATATGTCGTGTTCCATTATTTTAATCTTTTTTCCATCCTTGATAATCCTAATCTAAGGTGTGATTTTGACCTTTCGGAATTATTCCAGACGTCCTCTGGTTGTACGCCAGTTTCTAGATAGTGATCAAACTATAGATATGGCTGATAAGTGACCTCCTATAGATCCTCCTGTTGTTCTAGCCTTGGCACTAGCAGTTATACCAGTGGCAGGTGCCGATGCGTAGTTTAGGCAAGGTTTTCTAAGGATGATGCAGACCATCCAAGGAGCGCCGCCTCCTGCCCCGTCGATAGAAAAGTTGACACAGGTTTTCCAGAAACATCATCCTCCCACTTTCTCTAGGGATTTAGGACCCCAGGCTACAGATTCACGGCTTGAGGCCACACTGACAATTTTTGAGCATCTGTAGATACCTCTAAAGAAGAGGGTGAAGCTCAGGACCTATATTCTCAGAGACATCACCAAGAGGTTGTGGGAGGTGATCTCACAATCAGGACGCTAGCATAGTATGACTTGTTATGAGTTTCGACTCATCTTCAATGATTACATCTACCCGGAGACCTTGAGGGCCGATCGAGCCCAAGATATTATGATTCTGGAGTAGGGAAATATGTCTATTATGGAGTACTAATCTCTATTTTCTGAGTAGCAACATTTCATGCCTATTCTAGGAGGTGATGAGTTGTTCCCTGTGAAAAAGTACGAGGATGGTCTGAGGCATGACATCCGATCATAGGTGAACATCTTCCGATTGACTCGATATCCTCTATCATCAACAAGGCACTGATCACTAAGCATAATATGAGGGATTCTGGAATAGTGAGCAAGGGAGGTTCAACATCTAGAGTAAGTGTTCCTCCTACTGGTAGTAGGAAGCGCCGTAGGGAGTCTACTTGAGAAGATCAGAGTAGGCCGGAATTATATTTGAGTAGACAGGTAGTATGCTACCAATTCGGGAGGAGCAGATAGTCCTCAGTTCCAGAGAGACCTGATGGAGTGCTAATCTTTCAGAAAGATGGGCAATCAACAACGTTTCTGTTTGATCTTCCCACCTACATCTGGTGGAAGGGGTTATTTTATGACCCCACGTTCACGAGAAGCATCACAAATTTCTCATCTGCATGAGAACTGGAGTTCTTCAAGCCGTTCGGGATGAGTTGGAGGTCGTGGCCATGGTGGTCAGTCACCAGGATTCCAGTGACATCAGAGTGGATCAGCTCAGAGTGGTCAGGTAGGTTCACAGGTTCATGGATCAGGCCATACCTTTGAGTGGAGCAGACCCATAATGGGAAGGATCTCGGCCCCTCTACAATTTGAGGTATGATCTTAGCAGCCTCTGTTTCATCTTATACTCTTTTCGATATAGGGGATTCCCTTAGCTTTATATCTATCACTGTTGTGGAGAGTCTTGGTCTTTGCATATTTTCATCTGCTGACATCATGACACTAGACACAACATTGGTATCTGGGACAACTAGTGTATGTTAGGGCAAGGAGTTACCACTTGAGGGTGGTGTGTGGAACTTATTTTGGGATATCTATGTCCTAGATATGACAGGCTATGATGTCATTCTCGGAATGGACTGACCAATTCCTTTCCAGGCATTCGTCGACTGTTATCACCATAGGGTGAGTTTCATACCACCAGATAGTGTATCCTTTCTTTATAGGGGAAAATGGGATGTCCATGCGAGTATAGCAGGTCCATATCATCATGGTTTGGAAGGAGTTTCATCCCATATTGTTATTCTTTATCTAGATGACTAGGGGACTTCACAGTTATACTTTCGTCTAGTGGTGGATTGTTTCAGAGATGTCTTTCTAGAGGACTTTTTAGGATTGCTTCTGGAGTGTGAGGTACACTTCATGATTGAGTTTCTACTAGGGGAGGCACCAATTTCCATACCTCCTTAGAGGATGACTACACCTGAGTTTCAGGATCTTAAGAAGCAGTTGGAGGAGTTACAGACAAAGGGTTTCATCTGAACCATTACTTCTCCTTGGGGTTTTCCTGTCCTGTTTGCAAAAAATCCAGACGGTACCCTAAGGATTTTTGTGCACTATCGGACGTTGAACCAGTTGATGGTCTAGAACTGATATACCTTGTCTGGGACTGATGATCTCTTTGATAAACTTCGAGGAGCCCAGGTGTTCTCCAAGATTGTTTTGAGATCCTATTATCATTAGTTGCGCGTTAGACCATCTAATATACCTCTTATTTCTTTCTAGAGAAAATATGGTCTTTAAGAATATATGGTCATTCCCTTCTCTCTCACGAAAGCGCCTGTAGTTTTCATGGAACTATTGAACCGAGTGTTCCATCCATACTTGGATTCATTAGTGGGTGTTTTCATGGAAGATGTATTAGTGTACTATCACACTCGACACGACCATGCTACCCATATTGAGATCATTTTGAGTACACTGAGGGAGCATCAGTCATATGTTATGAACAAAAAATGACACTTTTGGATGAATTTCATTCACTTATTGTGTCATGTTATCTCATATACAGGAGTTCCAGTAGACCCAGAGAAAGTGAGAGGAGTAGTTTCCTAGAAGCACCTAAAGAACATCTTTGAGGTGCGGAGTTTTCTAAGGATGGATAGAAACTACAGACGTTTCATACATGACTTTTCAAGCATAGAAGCACCACTGGCTGGTCTAACCAAGAATGGGGTGATTTTTTTATGGTCAAACTCTTGTGAGTTAGCCTTTCATGAGCTGAAATGGAGGTTCACTTCAGAACCGATACTAGTCTTGCTAGACCTGGGAAAGAGCTATACCGTTTATTGCGATTCATCAGGTGTCAGGGTGGGATCTGTGCTTATGTTGGTAGAAGGAGTTGTTGCGTATGAGTCATGGTTGTTAAGGCCATATTAGAGGGATTACCTGATTCACGATCTAGCAGTGGTAGTGGTTTTTCATGCCCTACGCTGTTAGAGACATTATCTTCTAGGATAGCGCTTTCTGGTCTTCACCGATGACAAGAGTCTCAAGTAAATCTTCACTCAGCAGGATCTAAATTTGAGAAAGTGAAGGTGGGTTGACTACCTTTAGTATTTTGACATTGAGCTTGTGTACCTGCCTGGGAAATGCAATACTGGTGCTGATGCACTGAGCAGGAGGCTTCATATATAAGCCGTTCAGGTGGCCAGTAGTGACTGGCAGCTTCTGGCTCTAATCTCTGAGATGAATTTGGAGGTGCATGATAGATAGGGCCAGACGTTTCTATCTTAAATAGTTGTTACCTCTACCCTTTTTAATTGATTACGAATGAGGTAGCTATCAGATTCTGAAGTCCTAGTCTTTCAGGAATGTGTGACACTAGAGGACCCTACTCCTGGGTGGAACATAGGTGAGGATGAGAACTTGCGTTTCCAGGGACCTGTATGGGTGCCAACAGATACATGTGAGGAGATAATATGAGACTTTCATTCCTCAGTTTGGGCAGTTCATCCTAGCATCACCACGATGTACTACGATCTACACAATTTGTATTGTTGTCCAGGTATGAAGAGGGAGGGACATTGTTGTTTTCGTCATGCGGTGTTCCACTTGTCATTATGTGAAAGAAGAGAATCAGTTACCAGCAAGGCTTCTCACCAGTTACCCATTCCCGAGTAAAAGTCGAACGGCGTCATGAAGGATTTTGTGATAGGGTTGTCGAGGTATATTCAAGGGAACGACACAATATAGGTTGTCATTGACAGGATCACGACAGTTTCTCACTTCTTGATGATCAAGGAGACCTTCAGTATAGATTAGTTGGGAAGAATTTACATCCAATAGATTGTATTTCTTCATGGAGTTCCGCTCTCAATTCTATAAGACAGGAATGCAAACTTTACTTCTTGGAGCTGGCAGGGGCTTCAGAAGGCTTTAGGTACACAGGTACTTATGAGGACATCATAACATACCCATACAGATGTGCAATCCAAATGTACAATTCAGGTGCTTGATGAAATGCTCCGAGCATGCATCCTAGATTTTGGAAGTCTTGGGAGAAGCATATACATCTTGTAGAGTTTTCCTACAACAACAGTTTTCAGGTGACTATTTAGATGGATCCTTACGACGCTTTATACTGTAGGCCATGTTGATCACCCTAATGTTGGTTGGAGGCTGGAGAGGTAGCTATGGTGGGGCCTCTTATTTTCTAGGAGACCACAGTGTAGATAGAGTTGATTCGTAATAAGATGGATACTATGCAGTCTCCTCAGAAGTCTTATGCTAATTAGCAGAGACGACCTCTGGAGTTTGAGGTCAGGGATCAGGTTTTCCTGTGTCCCACACCGATTTTGGGACACATGAGGTTTAGGAGGTAGGGAAAGAGTTCTCCGAGGTACGTCGGGCCATTTGGGGTGTTGGAGATAGTTGGGTCAGTTGTCTATCGGTTTCAGTTACCACAGATGTATCGGGCTATGCACGATGTCTTCCATGATTCTCACCTCTGACATTACTTTCCAGACCCGTATCATGTCTTTCAACCTGAGGAGGTTGAGCTCGAAGTGAATGCAGCATTTGAGGGGCATCTTATCCATATTTTGATCGTAGTACAAAGGTTCTCTGTGGCCGATCTATTACTCTGGTATGAGTGCTATGGAAGCATGGGCGGGTGCAAGATGAGACTTAGAAGAGGGAGGCTGACGTATGATCACTGCGACCAGAGTTGTTCAAGGTTTCTTACTCTACACCACGCTAGGGAAATTTGGGGATGAATTTCATTAAGGGGGGAAGATTATAAGAATCCAGATCTTATTTTCAGGTATGTTTTTCCTTTTTTGAGGAGTTTTTGAGAAAATATGAGTTTTTTGAAAATTTTTAAGTACACGCCGTGTACTTTATGAGTACATGCTGTGTAATTCGTTGCCGCACGATGACATGTGTTGGCTGTGTCCTGGCCACACACAAGGTTGTGTGGCGTGATGTGGAGTCCGCTTAAATTAGAGTACAGAAAAGGCGAGTACACGCCGTGAATTCCAAAATAACATTCCATGTACTTTCTTTTTTTCATTACACAGACCAGGCTCGCGTCTGATCACCAGAAGTGTCTTCTTCAAGGTCTTGTATGACTGAGAGAAACTGTATCGTTCCAAAACATCTCCAAGCCTCCGAGCCTCTGTCTGTTCTCTGAAACAACTGCCTATGATTGTGTTAGAACCACATCGGTTTTCTCTTCCTTCTCCAAGAGCATCGTTTTCTAATTCCTTCTTTTTTCCATGTTAACGTGGGTTGATTTTTTATGTGTTTTCATAGATCTACAAATTTCTAGGGAGATTCAATCCTTTTGGTTCATGTATATTGACATTTTAACTCCATGGGAGGTGGTTTGTGCCTTTCAGTTCAAAGACTTTGAGTATTATGTTCAAATTCCACCAATACCCTTGAACCGGGTATTGCATGTTTACCATTAAACCCTAGATGATTTCCTTCCATGCTTGTATGCTTGTGTAGAGGTTATTTGGATATGAATTGGGTTTATTGCTAGACCTTGGATGTTTGGCTCATGCCTGGTTCTGTTTACGACCATTTGGTCCTATTTAGCCTATTGGTCGTTTACCTACTTTCCTTGCCTTGTGGTCGTAGGATAGATTGTTGTTTTTTGAAAGGTTTGAGATGCTGTAGACTGTTTAACCAAGTAGTTATATAGGTTCACATTGGCTGTATAGATTTACGTTGCATTTACTTACATGGGGTCGTGAGAACCTGGTGCTATAGACTATAAAATTATTGATTGTCTGAGCTTCCTCAGAGAGTGTTTGGACATTATAGATTATAGGGGGATAGACCGAGTGAGCTTCCTCAGAGATTCATTGATCTTTATAGACTATAAGGGGACAGACTGAGTTAGCTTCTTTAGAGAGTCTTTGTTTTACTTGAATTACCGTGAACCACTCTAGGATATAAGAGGAATTGACAGGGTGAGATTCCACAGAGAGTCTGTGAATGACATTGGGCTATAAGAGAAATTGACTGAGTGGGCTTCCTCAGAGAGTCTCTTGACCTTGGGTCTATCAGGGGAATTGACTGTGTGATCTTCCTCAGAGTTTCACTGACTACCTTATACTATAAGAAGAATTGACCGAGTGAGATTCATCAGATAGTCTTATAATTTTCATATGACCACACCATAGGGGTTAGGATGTGTGTACTACCTAGAGGGTTGTTGGTACTTCTTAGGTAGGACCAGATGGGATGGATTTGAGTGCTTCATAGTGGGTTACCTGTTTGTGGTTAGCTGATTTCTTCACTATTGTGGATTGATCTGTGGATTTTTTACTACTGAGTACCTTCCTTTTTACTATTTACTATTTACTATACTTTTACATGTCATATACTCACTGACTGTTAGACACAAATCTTTGGGTGGTTTCCTACAAGTATTTAGTCTCACAATCTATTTGAGGCATGCTTTTGGGCCCAAACAGATTATTTTGATATTGGTATAGACAAGGGAAAATTCCCTTCGACTTCAGGTACTTGACTACATTGGAGATGGAGAGCATGGGACCAAGCTGAGGCTTGCGATGATGAGGAGTTGCTCATCTGTTTTTCTTGCACTTTGTTTTAGAATAGTATTCATCATTGTGATGTTTTAGGATGTTTTCTTCGACATATATTTACCATGAATTGTATACATATATTTTTTCACCAGTTGTAACTCTATCAGTCTTCCACCGTTTACTGTTTTTAGATAGTTACTGCTTCTACTATTGTATGTGTTGTTTACTTCCACTGTGTACTCTGCCAATGAGGATATAGTTTCCCCACTACTACACCCAAAGCCCTCGCTGCTAGTCTGTAGCCTCTGGCATTTGGGGAAATGTGCTTGAGGCCATGTGACCAACAAGGTACGGGGAACCTTTGGGTGGCTTCCAGAACCAAGGAATTACATTAATCGGATTGGGTTACTGGATTAAAAAATTGGAATTGGATTTCAATGTACTTCTTAATGGATGGATGTGTAAAAAAGGGTGGTAATTATGACTTTTTGTAAGTGTTTTGAAGGATTGTCTTAAAATAACATTGACATAATATATTACATCTCAACATTATTAATTTTAAAAGACCAAAATACATCTAAATTTTAGAGTATTGGTTTTCAAATTTAATAAAATCCTCAGATAAGATCATTTTATACATATTTTTATGATTTAGGAGTTTTAATATCGCTTTTAACTTCACTCATGAGTACCGTTTCCCAAAAAATAATTTACATTCACCGATTATAAATAATTAAAATGTTCATTTTTAATATTAATTATATAAATTTATTTTATTATTAGAATCAAAAATATTATATTAAAAATATAATTGAAAATAATATTATAATCAAATATTAATTTTAATGTCAATTATCTTAATCCTTAAATTAGTATTGAATATATTAATTTTATTAAATAAGAAATGTATATATGATTTAAAATTATTAATATGAATAATTTATATGATCTAAATTAATATTAGATAAATAAAATGATCTTTATGTTACATTATAATCACATCATAACTGAATTTCAAAAAACTATTGATTAATAGAAATTAAATACATATAAAGTTTTATTAATGTTTTATTTTATTTTAGTTATAATAATTGCATTTATGGGTTCTCAAATATCAAATATTAATTATAAATAATAATATTTATCAATAATTTAATATTTCATCATTTATTTTTTGTTATGATATTATAGACCATTCATAGATAATTAAAATGTCATTATAATTATAATTTTCAAAAAATCTGTAATTTCGACAAAAAATTGATATTTATAGAAAAATCTATAAAATTATTACTAAGTAATGGTTTATATTATGAAATAAAAAATAATTTATATTTTATAAAAATATTTTATAAAAATATTTTATAAAAATATTTATTTATAACTATTAATATAAAATAAAAAATCTAAAGGGGGATTTATTTTATTTATAAAAATCCTCCTTAAAAATATGTGTTTCTAATAAATTTTCAAACAAATTTTCATTTTTTATAATTTTTATATTTTATTTATTAAATTTCTTTATATACATAATATTTTAAAAATTTTAACATTAATAGAATATTATTTTAATACTCATGATTATTATGACATTCATTTAAATGTGTTTGATTAATGATATTGAACACAAAATTAATTAAAGTGGAATATAAGAATATAAGAACATGTACTCTATAGGAACATAAAATATTACACATCTCATATTTGTTTTATGGATATGATTGACCAAAAAACAAGATAATCATACAATATGTATATGTTTGACACTAGATCCTAAAAAATTTTATAATTTTGTTATAGTTTAACCCATGTAAATTTAAATGGGTTTTATAATTATTTTTTCATTCTAATAATAAAAATCTGGTTTATTAATATAGATGGTATCATCAGATTCTATCCCTTATGAATCGTAAATTATATAGACATATGATTTCTTGGACAAAAATATCATCAACGGATAACTTGAACATTTCTTAAGTAAAATACCATATTCATTAAAAAAAGAAATTAAAAACTAATATTTTAAAGAACATTAATAAATAAAATTAATATGAAAGTTATAGTGGACAGTTATAAACTAATAAGAAATTAATGAAATTTTTTATAGGGTTGGAAGTACTATAATGTGATAAATGATAAAATAAATATTTCAATCACTCAATTGGTAAAATGTATTCTTATTTGAAAAAAAGTGAAGAAAATCTCTTTTAGAAAATTTATAAAACGTAAAATATGGTTAAAATGACTTGAAGTAGTCTTATAAGAATAATTATGTCATTCGTATTGTAATTTTATTTAAAATATGTACATGGATGGTAATGAATCCTAACAGATTAGATAAATAAAATTAAGCATTAAATGAAAACATTCGTCTAGACTATTGAGAACATAGAGACAATAATTTAAATAGAATGAAATTAATATGAATACGAAAGTAAATTATTAATAAAATAAATTAAATATTTTAGGGGTATAATATGTAATATTATAATTGGTAATTTATAAAATAAAACAGTCTAAAAAAAGTGATATTGTAAAATAATTCCATACCAATTTGGTAACAGATAAAATATAACACCATTGAATTCATCAAAATATAATGAATCATTAATTACCACTGATTTAAATCTATTAATGATATAATGCATAAATTATCTATAAATCCACAATATGAAATAAATAAATTTTGAGTATATAATATGTCTTTGAGAAATAAATGTTTTAAGTGATGCCCTTAACTCAGGTCTGACATTATTTGTAAGTGAATTTAACCACCAATAATATTTTTTAATATTTATTAAATTTCAATAGAGAATTCTTATTATTATTTATAATACAATATATATTTTTCAGAGAACATATTTTCACCTATTAATTAACATTATTTAATCATTCTAATCATTTTTTGGTGTTAAATACATTATTTCTCACTTATATTTACAATCTATAGTTAGGGTCCTTGAATCATTATAATGATTACATCACCTATAGTATTTCGATAAAAAAATTATAATCATATATATTTATTATATATATAATTTATTACTATATATTAAGTAATATATAGAAAAATAAATCACACCATTTATGGAAATGGTAGTACTTATGTACTAATGAGTGTTGTGCTAGTTTTCTATGAAAATAAGGAAGAATGCAACATAACATTTCATCTCTAAAGTGTAATATTTGTATCTAAAATATTAAAAATATTTGGTATATTTATTAAATTAATATTCATATCCATTTCTATAATGTGGTTATTGAAAATGAATCATATCGCTTCATGGATGAAGCAGTTCACACATATGCTTGAGTAATACTTCCATTCCCCGTTTGATGGAAATGATGTTGATTTTGGGTTACCTAGTATAATAATGAAGTATAGTTATATTTATTATTCTATATTATTTATTTATGAATGATATGCTTTATTTATAGAATTTATAATGAAAAATAAACATTTAAAGAATAAGATAAGTTTATTCCATCTTCTTTGAGAATCCTCATAAGACATAATCATTAAAATTCATAGGATGTCATTTAGTTAATAAAATGATCTTTAGAATTATTTTAATAAATTCAGAGAAGTTTTTAATGATATTCTTATAAATCTAGATGGCTTAATGTATGTATATAAGGGAGTAGTTGATATTCCCTTTAAAAAGTTATTGTATTAACACACATGGAATTATATAAATATATTAATTAATATTAAAAAATTCATAATGTTTGTATCACATAAGGGATTTGAAATAGATTTTAATATAATATAATGTTGTGATATTTTCTAAAAATAATATTTATTCAATTTTATGTTTCATTTTTTAATATCTAATTTTATTAACTTATTTTAATAACCCATAACAGAATTATGATTGTTTTTGAAAAATTCAATATTATGAATAAAACTAGATTAAATACTATTAAATAAATATTTAAACATATAATATGCCATTTATATAATTTTATTTAATATATAATCAATAATTTTTCTCAAGTCATTATACATTACTTGTTAAATAAAATTATTGTGATGAAAAATGATTCCACACATTTGAAATGATTTTTTAAAAATAACACTATATACATTAAATTGATTTTATGAACACTCATAACCAATTAATAAATAATTTTGGGATTACTTTTCCTTAAATTCTAATAAGTTTTTTTAAAATTTAATTCTTAAATAGTGATCATTATATTTGATTATATAGAAAATCATAACTCTTAAAAAATAAATGACAACGGAAAACATTCTTTTAATCATTAAATGATTTTAGTTATAATTTAATGATTATATCAAATAATTGATAAATTTTAGTTATTAATTTAAATCATTTTAAAACATATTTTATAATATTTTTATTATAATTCATAAACACCAATCAAATGAGTAAGTTATAAAATTTATTATATATCTTAAATCTTAGAGACACCCCTAAATGCTCCAAGGTCATACATTATTTTATTGTTATTGAATAGCCCCTTTGAATGTTTGTGGGAGAAATTTACACAGCCCATTGTCTAAGAGACATATGTCATCATTCAAGGCCATGAAGTTCTAACATATTGACCCTAAAAGATAGACCAACTAGAAAAATATATTTTTTTCTCTAAGTAAATTTTGTAAAATAAAAAAAACTTATTAATAACGATTACATGTTTTTAGAAAAAAGATAAGTTTATTAATGTGTTTTCCTGTTCTCATTTTATACTATTAATTACCTCAAAAAACCATGTTTCATATCATGTTTCTTATTCATCATAAAAAACATCTATTTGATATGAATGGTTGACATAAAGGAAAATATATATAAAACAATCCTTTCATTTGATGGAAAACCTCTAATGTTCTGTATAATCAAGTATAAAATTCGAAACTATGTTTTTTACCCCAAAATATGAGTCATTTGGGCTGTGGTTACTAATGATTATATTGATGAATTAAGTTAGATCGTATATCTAGATTTAATAAAAATAAAGGTAAAACCCTAAATTCTCACCTTTTAGTGAAGACTATATGTGTATGGATCAAACTGGTTATCTTTTTAAACAAATCATTAACGTTATTATGGTTAGGGGAATGTATAATGACAGATATTTTATAAATAATATATTCTTATTGAAATAAATTATTATCATAATATATACATACAAATTGTAGGTAATCTAATAAGACATTATTACATCAATGAAAATCATTACATTCATCAATAAATAAATCCTCTAAAATTTAAAAATATTCCCAGATAAAAGATAAAATGAAAAAATAGGGACCACCCCAAACTACTTGAATCATCCCACCCATGATAAATTTTATAGAAATGAAAAATTATATCAGCAAATAAATAAACATTATAGAAATGATAATAATGAAGATTGACAGAAATTGAATTGAATAATGAATGTAAGATTTTATTAGTTTTTATAGGAGTTAATATGGACATTATAATAGTAATGCGGTTCTTGTAATAGTTTTTGGACCATTGGGAATCATAACCAGACAATGGAAAATAGTAACCTATAGTTTGGAATATTAAATTAGACTAAAAATAATAAATTGAGATATAAATATTATTTATCACGGGTAATTTTATTGAAAATAACTGTTTTAATGTTATAAAATCAAAATCATGATTAAAACACGAAACAAAAAAATATGAACATTTTTTATAAACTGTAATTTAAACTATTTTATAAAAATTATTATTTTTATATTAAACTATAAAATTAAAAATGATATAATTTAATATTTATAAAATGAATAAATGTATTTAAAACATAATATAAATATTTTCATTTTGTTAATTTTTTTTAATTTTCTAAAATACAACATTTTTCTAGTGAATAGTACCTATAATTTGTGACACATAGCTGATATATCTTAAATTACATTCTTCATTATGTAATAATGAACTATAAATTTATATAACATATTGTAAGGCCATGATTTATAATATTTTATAAATTAATGATTAAAATTAAAAATAATAATATCCAAATCTAAAAAGAACTTTTGAAAACCTAAATAAAATTTCATTTTACTAAAATAACAACTTCTATTTTCCTTCCACATAAATTTTTAATAAAACATGCAATTCAATTTAAAAAGGGTATTTAAATACAAAATCCAAATATATTATATTTATATATGATTTATAATTACAAAAATTAACTATTAGATATCTTCCCTTTGATATAATATTTTATTCACTATTTTATTCTGATAATACTTGTCTCCTCATGTATAAATATCCCTCTCTCTCACATTGTCAAAACTCTAATTCCCCTCATAAAAAATCCTAATCTCTACCAAAATACCCCATCTAAATTTTCTTTATAATACCTTGAAAATATATGGTGTAATACATGTCCAAATATCAAGGTATTTTTGTGGTGTATAAGAGAAGTTACACAAGTAATTATGATAGTTTTGATCAATACTTATTCAATTTATTTCATTTTCTTATTATATTTCTTTTTATTCACCACCCCTTTAAAAATATAAACATATGATATTAATTAATTATTAATTAAAATTTATATGAATGATGTTAACCTAATTTAATTATCATATTTAAAATATGTATAAATTTCAAACATCTTTTTTCTACCATCGAAACAATGTATGATCATTGTGAAGTTAATCGCCATCAGAGATATTTTCATGACAATATGTATTAAAATAATTATGGATGGTTATTATTAATTTCATATAATATATAATCAATTAAGTATATTTAATATAAGAATTTATAATAAATTTTTCTCTTATATAAGGACACTGAATACAATATTGAAAATACTGAAAATATGTAATTTTATGGAAAACATGAAAAAAAATCTATTTTGTATTGAAATTATAAAATATAGTCAAATTATTATAATAATTAAATAATATTAAAATTTAAAACGAAAATATTTGGGATCAAGGTTTTAATAGCTACAGTTTTTTATTCATGAGGTGAAAAAGAGTTGAAATTAATTTGAAATTAAGGGGAGGGGAATCTGAAATCCAATCCGTTTCAATTTTAGTATCCCTCTTTTATGACTTATATGTTGCAAATATTCATTTATCATTCATTAAATATCATTTTATTTTTCTTCACCTTTATTTTTTGGGATATAGATGTTTCCACCTCAATTTTTATGCCGAATATAATGTTTTTTCATAATGATTTTTATTACTAATACAATATTCCACATTTAATGTATTATTGAATATTTACGGAAAAATTATATTTCATTATAAAGTTTAATGTCCCATTTTTTTTTGTATCCACATCTTTTATTCCAGAATGTAATATTTATGAAGACCATTGGAAACCAATAGCTTTCCCTGATTCATTTCATGGCTTTGATAGTTCTAAGCTCTATTTTTCATGCATGATTACATAAATGTTATGATGTGACTTGTGGTCCAAGAATAATATAGCCCTCCAATTCATTTGGTAATTTCATGTCACTCATCACCTAATTTGTATTATTCATGGACATTAGGTTATATTTGTTCACAATAATAATGATATCATGATGAACATATATTATGTGTGGAATGATCTATCATGGTTCCCAACTATTAGTTGAACTTGAGCACTATGACATGGTGTTTCATTTTTATGCACTTCCACATTCCATGAATATAACTCTTGTTTTTCCTCACAATGTTGATAATGATCCCAATCTTTTGAAATAATAATTATTATTATTCTCAATGACATTATGTTGATTCATGTCCCTTATTTATCTTCTTATTTAGATTTTACTTAAACCCTTTAATTGATGTATATCCTCAGTTGATTATATTGACATTGTAGAATGTGATATTTTAAATATAACTAAAAAGGCATTAAATAATTTTTTATTTTTCATTATGTTGAAGTTATTTGTCAGCCAAATTTTCTAAATGCAATAAATTTTTTTATCATGGATTGGTGTCTCTATTATATTACTTATATAAAAAATGATATAATCGATAGTATATTTTCTATATTTTTTATTATAGAATACATTAATTAATTTGAGGAATAGTATTATTTAACATTAGTGGAAACCTGTAGTATAATTTTATTTATATATAAGAATATATGAAATTTTTTTTCAGAAAAAATATAAATATAGGGATCCCAAAAGGTATTCCTTTAGAATTAAATTTGATTAATAATAAATTATTTATTAAAAAAAATTTACTTATGTTTTCATGAAATTATTTCTATTTTAGAAAATGATTGGAACTATATGAAACCAGATCGAAACCTATTTGAGGTACAACGAAACTATTTCTTGAAATAAATCCTCAATAACATGGGAGGTTGTGTTAAAGACATCATTGTGATTCTTACGCAACATTTTCATTTTATGAACAATTAGCTGAACCATGTTAAACATCTTATTTCACTAAATAAAGTTAAAGTATCCACTAAATCCTTATTAATGTAATGACCAAAGAAATTTAGCAGATCATCTGGTCAACTTTTCATTAAATACTTAGTTTACTCAATGGAGAATATTCTTTCCATACTCTACTATTCTGAAAATGATAAGGTGACTCAAGTCATCTATCGCATAGAATGAATTATTGATCAATGGTGGGCATTGATATTCAACACCAAGACATGGATTAAATGGAAGATATGGAATGGGATGAAATTATGAATATATTTATTAATAATTATTTCCCTAAAACACATTAAACAACGATAGATATAGGATTCATAGAGAGGAGAAATAAAGAAGGTTTTTTTGTCATCGTTAATTAGGAGAACATCACAAGGATCTTCAAATATGCCACTGTTTTATTAGAATCTACGATATAAAAGTATATAGACTCATTAGTGGTTTAAATACACATCATTTAAAGGATATTTATATCATAAATCTTGGTAATTTTGAATAAGTGGATTAACAGGATCCCAATGATTAGATGGTGTTTATGGATTGTCCATAGGATAAGGCCACCAAGTTCATGAATATCGAAGAGTCCTAAAGAATTCACTCAACAAGATGGAGGAATGGAACACACCTCATAATTTACCAACCATGGTTTAATTATTCACAGAAGTTCATAAAGGTCACTATGCATTAATTTAAAATAAACTATGGGTCCTTGATGGAAATCAATTAGAAATAGCCAAAACCAAAGGAGAAATGGAATGATTATTCCATTACTTTTTCTGAAGTGTAGTGTTAAAATAAAGTCATAAATTGTTCAAATCACATTCACACCATAATATGAAAGGATGTACATGATTATGGTCCTATTAATTACGTTGTATCCTTCATGTTTTATTGAACTATTGTACTTATTCCCCAACACTATGAATTATATATTTTTAGGAAAAGAGGTAGTGGTGTTATCATTAAATCCTATGTGTTGGAATCATCACCTATTATCATATGTGGGAATATTGTTAAATTTAATCTTGTAATGCATACCTTGTTGGAATTTTATTCTTTACTATGGATGGAATGGATATCATTATACTAAGAACACATAAAATATCAAGAAAAGGAAGTCACTATTTATATTATGATCCATGGCATTATCATCAAAAAATTCAAGGAAGAACATGAATGTCATTTTTTAAATAAGAAAATGGAATGGGTGATGATACCTTATAAGAAGCATATTATTCTAAAAAAATTATGTCAAAATAAGGCATAAACCTAGTTGAAATAACTATTGGGATGGAATACACTGACATATTTCTGAAAGAGTTACATGGACCTTCCCCAAATCAAGTGACAGATATCTCAATTGAAAGTATACCATGATCCCATACTATCTCTAAATAAACAAATATTATAGTTCCAATCAAACTAGAGGAGTTAATGAAGGATCTGAAGTATATTTTAGACAATGTGTCCATACGCCCTATTACATCACCTTAGGGTGTTCAAGTGATAATTGTGTAAAACATATTCTTTAATGTGGATATGTATAATTTACTAAGAGCTCCAAAATATTTCCATAATTAATAATTACCCTATTCCAATAATAGATGACTAGTTCAATCAATGTCGAGAATCTCAGCTTTTCTCAACGGAGAATTTTCATTCGATATGTCATTAAAAAAATGTGAATAAAGAAAAAATTAAGAGGTATTCCATATATAAATTTTATGGGCACAATGAGATCCTTTTTATTCAATTTTGACTTACTCATTCCTCCTTAGACAAAATGGATTTGATAAATAGATTTTTTATAAACCAACTTCATATATTTGTTGTTTATTTGTCGATGATATTCTCATTTACTCTAGGGTAAAAGAGTAACATGATGATCAGTTAAGGATTGTGTTAGATACTTTATCGAAGAATAAAATGTATACTACGTTTATTAAGTTGCATTGATAGGGAATGTGCCCACAAGTGGAGGAAATTATATGGACACACCAATGAAAAAAAATCAAATTTAGGAAGGGCCTAGACCCACGTGTATCATAGAATCATATTGATTTCTTGGATTATAAGGGTACTACCACCATTTTGTGGGATATTTATCAAAAATTTATTTATCAATAACTAACAAATCAGGGAAATGGGTAGAGTATTTATTGATGGATAAATGTGATGATATTTTCAAGAATCTCAGTAAGTGGTTAATTGCGGCCCTTATACTAACACAAAAAACATGTGGATATGCTATCATGATTTATAATTATACAAAAAAGGAATTTTTTTGTTTTTTACTCATGAAGAATGATAGAGTGACAGCCTACACCTAACAAAATATAAAGAACCATTACAAAACTATTCAAAACATGATCTGAAGTTTGTAGTGGTGATATTTTCCTTGAAAATCATGTGGGATGACCTCAATAGTGAGAAGTGTGAAATATATACTGATCCAAAGTGTTTAATGTATATATTAATATAGAAAAATATAACATGCATCCATGAATAATTTTGAAGATCATAAATTAATAACATTTATCAATTCACTACCATATGTTAAAGGATATTAAGATAAATGATTCTCAAGGATAAAAATAATATAAAAATCTATCCTTGATGTGACTTATGAAAGATCTAATATTTATAGATATGGAAAAGAAGAATTTTGAAATCATATAGTTATTGAATACATCTTACCTTTCCAAAATTATTTCCCAAAAATCTATCCAAGTAATGAACAAGGATTGAGAAAGGGATAATATAGGGCTAATAGACAGGGTGAAAGCAATAATGGATGGGAGAATACATGAGTTCCACATTTGTAATGATGGAGTGGTTCAGTTGGCAATGAGGATTTTTATGGCTTCATCACCATAAATAATGATGATGTTGTTTGATATTTAACATAGATCAACATTTTCCATCAATACTGTAAGTACAACGATGTATCATTATCATTTAGATAACTTATAGTGATAGAACATGAATAAAGATTTTTCATATTATATCAATTTTTTGGAATGTTAGAATGCTAAATCTGATGGATTGAAGTCCAAAAATATTACACACCATTTCCTATAACAACATGAAAATGTCATAATATCCCCATGGAATATTTTACTAGTATTTTGAAGGCACTCAAATGAAATAATGTGATATGAGTTCTTGGGAGTCAACACACCACGAGTGCTCACTTTATTGTCATTTCAGATTATTTCTCACTTCAAAAACCTTTCATGATATATGTGAAGGGAGTGTGATTCTGCATTAGGATCCACATTTGACTATATCATATCATGTTCAAAGGCACAAATCGAAATTCTTGAAAATATTCAATATGATTTAAGAATATTATTGTATTAAAGCATGACCGATAACCCCAAAACTGATGGAAAATATGAATAGACTATTCAAAATCTTAAGGACAATATAAGAGATTAGACAATGGTATTCAAAGGTTGGTGTGATCAAAATAACACATTAGTTGTGTAATCATATAACAATAGCTTCCTCCTGAGTATTCCGATGGATCCATATGTATCTTTGTATGGGAAGAAATTTATACCACAAACAAGTTCGGATGAATTCATTGAATGAAATATATATGGACCTGAAAATGTGTAAGATTAAAGATATAAGGTTAAAGCCACCAAAAAGAAAATAAATGTTTCTTGGATTCACTAATAAGATTTATGTTGAAAACCATTATAAGTACATGGATTTTGATGTTAGAGATATTTTTGTACTTTGAATAACTCCATGAAAGATACTAAGGTAGTTTGGAAAGAAACGGAAACTTAACACAGGTAATATTATCCCTTTATAGATCCTTAACTACTTAGGAATAGTTGAACATCAGCTTTTAGTTTAACCATGTATTGATCCATTTCATGATGTGTTCCATGTATAACTCATAACGAAGTACATACTTTGTCCCTCAGAAGTACTGAATCCTGCTGTGGTACAACAATATGATGATCTCTCAAATAAAGAGAATCTTGTGAATATAATGGACCACACAGAAAATGATATGTTAAATAGGCCACCTGACCATGAAAATCTATTTTTTATGATTTATATGGATGGGGAGGCAGCATGGGAACCCAAGGAAATAATGAAACATAAGTACCCTCACCTATACTCAACATATAATATGTGTTGAAATTTTAGGAATGAAATTCATCAATGGGTAGTAATGTAATTATCTGGATTTTATAGAAGATATTTTCCTTCTTGAAATAAACATCAATCATATTATATGTTACGTCACGGCCTGAGTGTCACACAACTGTTCCTTGAGAATGTTGACCACATGAACTCAATTACACCTCCCTATATTGTAGAGGCTCATTGATAGTAGGAAGAGTTTGGTAATTCATTCATGGGTAGAGAATACCATTTTTATCAATGTAAAACACCAGAGGAAGTAGATAGCCATATTTGGAATTATATATAACCAGAATAATACTTATGTCACAAGATAACCAAACATGAAAAAGAACACTCAAGTGAGATATAAAACATTCCATGATAATATTAATCTCAAGTTCCTTTAATTAAAATGAAAATTAAAAACACTATGACCCACTAAGAGGATCCCAAACCATTTCTAGTTCCCTCCACCCATCTCCATCCCCGATAAACAATAAATCCATGGTCCTTTTCCCTTATCAAGTCCTGAAACTATATAATCTATTCAGGTACATATTAAGAATCCCAAATAGTGTGTGACTATAACTCAGTAGGCCACCACAAAAAATGTCTAAAAACACGATTAAAAATATATTTCATGAAGTCCTATAAGAAAACATTTAAAATGTAATAATAAACAGTTTATCACATTTTAATTTATTCTTTGCTAACTACATTAACTCTATGGTTCATAAGGATACCCGTACCTCAATACTAATTTCATCTCATACTAGATCCCAATGTGTTACCAAGAATATCATATCGTAATACCAGCATCATTCCAAATCTAAAATTATTCAGGGTTCTTAGTTTTCTCGGTACCTAATTCCACTCCTGATGGAGTTCTAATATTCTCATGTGAGGGCACTACATGGAGTTCCATTATTATAATTCATTAACTTCACCTCTATAGGCTATATTTCAAAAGTTACAAATATCACTAATATATGTATGGAAACCTGGATTCCATGATTACTCCTCAATATGAATACCATGTTCACATTCTCTTAAATCATAGGTATAATAACCATGAAACCATGAATAGTTATGAATTTAAAATGATTATGTTCCCTTTAACTTTACTCATAAGAATGATGTCTATGTTACCATTTTCACTTCTCAATTTAGAATAAACATGTTCCCATTATTTATCACATAATTAATTTACAAATTAATTATCCCCCCCAATCCCATTACTAATTTAAAAACTAGTTCAACAGATCCATTTCATTAGTTAACTCAACAATTATCTAAGTTTCTCAATAAATTAATTAATTATTCAATTAATTAATCAATATAAGAATTCTTATTCCATATTTAATTTTCTTGAATTAATTATATCATTATAGTCTAAATATTCCATTATTAATCCCAAAATAAATTATCTGGATCATATTATTAAAGACATATAATTAATCCATCATTAATTATCTCAATATATCCATTTCAAAAGAACATAATTAATACCCAAATTAAATATCAATATTACTACACCTACCTATTATAATCAATTCCCCCATATTAATTATCTATTAAGGAATTCCCTTAGTCTCATGATTAATTACCCAATTAATCACTTATGTCAACATGGTTTCGACAAATTAATCGGACAACCTTATTAACCCAATTAAATAAATCTAATATCTAAATAATTCCATAAAATTTATTATTTTTCATATACATATCAAATACCTTACTATGGTAATTGGACTTAGACCACCTACCTCAGTTAATTGATGGATTTTTTCCAAACATAAATCCCCAAAGTCTTAGCAACACACCTACATTGATACAAGTTATGGATATAAATCTATAAACTGAAATCATGGTCAAATACGACAATATCACATTAATATAGATCTAGATCCACAATACAATATCAATATCTCATCACTGACTCTAGATCTAGAAAAATAGAGGATATATTTCATGAAAAGATCAAGGAATGATAGAAGAAATAACAGTAGAACCATCGAAATGAAATCCACATACTGGTAAATGAGTTGATGTTCAATTCAAGATACTCGTATCAATAAACGATGTTGTTGAGGCCTTATAATACATACTAGTCGATTGAAGAACCTTCCATTACACATAGGAAAGTAAAATCCCAAGTTAGGGCAGCATAATAATGAGTGGGATCTAAAATTTTAGGTTTTCACAATCGACCTATTCATGGTTTAGTCCCACTATTTGGAAAACTATTCATTGAACATGAATTAGCCACTACTTCAAGGGGGCATTTCATTTGTCCACCTCTCAAGACCTCTAAAATTATGAGATAACAATTATGAAGCTACTAAATAAAATTACCAGATGGTACACGATTTATCCGAGGAATCCATATGGTTTTTGAAAACCAAGTGCTAACCAAGATCACAGTGAGAATTTTTTCCTATGATTCCAATTTCACACATCCATGTTTCTATAACACATGAATTATCGGCATGTTCTTTCCCCGAATCACATTCTCAATGTGATCCAACACATGTATCATATGTTCCTCAATGGACGGATCAATATCATGGTCAACCTCATCCACATCGATCAGATGAGAAGGTACATGGTGACACAACTGGTGTTTTCATACAATGAAAAAATCATCCATCACAATATATCCCATTGGATGTTCTAATAGGAATGATATTTTCCTGATTCACTCCACTATCACAATGGTTCTAACAATGCTTGGATCCAACTTTCCCCACCTATGTATACTGCAGTGACCCAAACAAGGCAACAATCAAAAGAATAAACCATCACCCTCTTCAGACTCTACAGGTCATCTTCATCAATCCCCATATGACTTCTATCTAATCTGAGTACAAGCCTTATGTTTCCAAATAAACTTCACCTGCTCAGATGTCTCTTGCACAAGACTCGGTACCAACAAATCTGACTCACCAACCTCCATCCAAGATAGTGGTGACCTACATGGACTACCATAAAGATCATAATATATTCCCATATATATTTTTTCAGATAACTTTTGTCATATGAGAACTCCACTAAATCCATGATCATTTTAAATGATTCAATGAATATAAGTATACATGACCATAGAATATCCTCAGGGACCTATATATAATGTTTTGACTTACCATCTATCTATTGGTGGAATGTAATACTCAATAATATATTTTTTCTACAAAATTTGAAAAAGAACTACTACAATCATGATGTAAATCATGAATCATGTTCTGAAACTTTAGTTTGTGGAAGACCATCTAGACGTAATATCTCCTACACGTATATTTCTCCCAAGTGTTCTACTGTAAATGTTTTCTTTATTTGAAGAAAATTTGCTATCTTTTTAGGTAGATCCATGATGACCCAAATAAAATCATTATAACTTTGATTCTTTTGAATAACCTCCAAAAATTACATTGTCACCTTCTCCCACTTTCATTCTGGAATAGGAAATGTTAATAGTGAACTTCTATGTCATTGATGCACCGCATTCACCTGATGATAGATGATGCATATCCTCACAAACCATTTTATCTCATATTTCATGTTTGGCCTCCAAATCATTCATCATAGGTCATGGTACATTTTGGGTGCACCTGGATGCACCACCCATTTTGTGTAATGAGATCCTCTCTCATGCTCTTATGAAAAAAAACTCGATTCTTCACATAGATGATCTCATCCTCATCTATCAACTTGTCTAATTATGTCTCACCACCTTCAATGATTTCCCTCATGTTTAAGAACTCTTTATCCCTGATCTAGCTCAAAACCATAGACTCCAGTGAAACTAAAAACATAGTCATCTGATACGTGCTCTCTTGAACCACCATATTCATTTCATCTAGCAATCTCATCATATTCCACACCACACTCGACTCATGGACCATATGAGTTTGACTTTTCCTATATAAAGCATCACCCACTCTATTTTATTTACAAATAATATTTTCCAACTCAAAATTAGAATACTTCATATACTCAACAGATCTATGTTTCTGAAGATTCAAATCACACTCTGAGAAGATATTCTTCCATATCTTGAGATCTGTAAGGACTGTAAACTTTTCTCCCAAAATATAGTGTCACCAACACTTTAGTGCATAAAACACTACCTCTCAACTCACGTTCATGCATAGGGAAATTCCATTCATGTGGTCTCAACTGCAAAGACTCATTCATAACAAGTCGATCTCCATGCATCAACAGGACACCATGTATAATCAAAGAAGCATCACAATAAATGTTATACTCTTCACCAGAAGTAGGTTGAATCAATATCGGTGTCGATGTCGAATGCTTATTCATCTCCTAAAAATATCTCTCACAATCCTCAGACCATTCAAGCATTAATCCCTTTTTTATGATGCCTGAAAGTGGTTCTTCCAAATGTTAAAAGTATTTGATTAATCTCATGTAATATCCAACTAATCCTTGAAAGCTTCATATATCCAAAACAATTTTGGTCGCTCTCATGAATCAACCACCTAAACCTTATCTAGGTCTTCATACACACCTTATTATGAGATAATGTGCCCCATGAAGTGTACCTAGTCAATCTAAAACTGACCCACTTATAGATCGGTGTATAGAGGATGCTATCACAGTGTACCCAGCAAGATGTCCATATGTTGGGAATGATTTCCATGAGTCGTGGGTTAGAAGAAGATATCGACGGAAAAAATAACTATGACCTAATTGAGATATGAATGAAAGATCATGCTCATCAAATCCATGAAAATAGATGGTGAATTTATCAAACCAATTGTTTTTATGAAAAACAGATAAATTCAATTCCTATTTTTAAAAGCATTCCTTGGTGTATAAGAAGTCTGAACACTCAACTGATGATACCCTGACCTCAAATCGATCACTAAGAACACAAAATCTACCTTAAATTTGTCAAACTGATCATTGATATGTGTAAGAGTACATCAGTTCTTCAAAGTTTGTTTTTTCAAATTATGCAAATTTACAAAAAAATGTAATCTCTGAAAAGCCTTCACTGCGAAAAAAACAGGAGATCCCCAATGTGATGTACATGGAAGGATAAATTAATTACACTAAAAATCCTCTAACTAAGTATTATGCTATTTTATCTCTATCTCTTCCTTTCTGTACAGTGGAATAAATAATTGATCATCCCCCATCATGAGCCCAATAGTGAATTCTGCATCTCTCATAGGTGGTATCCTAGATAAGTCTATGTGAATGAAATACTGTAACAGTTCCTCTACTAGTGGATGTCCAAATTTCCTACCACCCCCACATCCAACTAATGACCAGAATGATGGGATGTGAGCTCTCCCAGTTTCTATTTAATTGTACTTTCTTCCCCTGCATGGATATCTAACTATCCATTATGAATATATAATTCAAACTTATGAGACAGAAAGGTCACTATCATATTGTAAAAAATGACGTGGGATCATTATGCGACTATAAAGTGCATATATATAATTAGGTCGAAGCCTATCATATCATGAACATATAGATCCCATAGAAAACAATATTCATTAATATCTAGTGAACATACGTTGCATGGACCGATATTTCAAGACTGTACACCAATAGGTGTATCTTTTTCCTAACAATTCTCACTTACTCCACCCCTAGGTTCAATAGTTAAACAGGTATTTAAATTATAAAGGAATGAGAGGTACTAGTATCAAATAAGGAACTAGATAAAGGATAAGCTACTAGAGTAGTACATATCACTATTGATGGTCCCACCCTGTTATCAACAATTTTTTAATGCCATGCTTGTAACTGTGATTTTCCTTTTCCCTGTGATGCAGTATGACCCAACCCCTAAGTAGAACCACTTGGGTGATTCAAAACTCATTCCTAGGAGAACTACATACACTACCTCTACCTACTTGTCCAATAAAACTCAAACATTCTCCATGATTTGGTGTAGATGATCCCCTAATCAGACTCTAAATTTTTGCATCTACTCCCTCAGTACCTATTTGTCACTATGACCAACATAACTTCAATAGACCTCCCATATTTCCACAAGATCAAAAATCTAGTCGTGTTCAGGATCAATGTTGATGATAGTCTCCCAAACTACCATGCATATTATAGATCACCCCAGTAAGTTCATGTGCAACTAACCGTGCTGTTTTTGTACTCTGCATCCCACTACCTTAGTTAAATTTTCATAATGGAACTTCTTGCACTAAATAGTTTCATGGTATGATTGTCTAGAAACCTTCACCTATCCAAAACTAGAAGCCTCCATCAAGTTCCGTGCAACATTTATATCTATATCAACCACCTCCATAAACTTCTTTAGGTGGAAGTTATTCTAATGGGAATTTATCTTACAATAAATTCAATCCTAAAAATGTTTCTACATTTCAAACTCATATCCCACAAATGTTATAGAAACATATTGCATATTTCTTTATAGTATTGTATAGTCCATTGTTTACTTTATTACTTGCGTTAGAGGCATGAAAACGATAGATTTCTCTTATCTCATCATCTCTATATAAAAGTGTACAAAGACTCTCTCCAAGTATTCCTTCAATAATATACCATCAGACTATAAAATTCAGGCCTAAAAGTTCATCCAGCATTTAGCAAATCCCTGTAGAATATAAACATCCTAATTGACCCACCTCTCAGTGAAATTCCACAAATGGTCATGTATTTTATCCATTGACTCAAGCCCGAATTCATCTCACTTATTCCAACTCTCTCTAGTGATTGTCAGAGGGTGTTTCCACTAAAACATCCTAGTAAAACCAGACATAGTCTTCACAACTCACCCTAGGTCTCTATCCATAAATTTTTTGATATGAGAAAATTTCTATCGAAACTAATACACTTCATCTTCAGTCGGAATGATCAGTGCCTCAACTTCCCTAACTAGAAATTAATTCTTAGGCATGCCCCTCAGTCATCACCTCAACATGTTTCATGGATGAATACTATCTATAAATCTAACAACATGGATCATGTCTCATAACAAAACCTTATAAGAATTATGTAATAAGAAATTATCACAAAATTACATTGTCCCCAACCTCGCCACACCATCAAAACAGAGGCACTATCACCACCAATAACTATCATATTCCTGGGTTTTGTTTAATAAGGGAAAACACAATAACAAAATTATATTTATCATTTAAACAACAAATTATTCTGATTTTTTATAATTGTAGAACCATTACCAACTCAAGTTAGGCACCATTTTTTTAATGTCTCATACATGTAAAACAAGTTTTGTTTAAAAACATACCCAAAACTCATTTTCATGTGAGTGCCTAAAATTATTTAGCTCTCAATAACCCTGAGTGCCTAGAATGATGCTTTCATAAACAACACTCATGCCATTCTAAGCTAGGAATCTGTAGGAAAGAATTATTATAAAAAAGAATAAAATCCCACCACAGGTTCATATCCCATGGTGAAATAAAATTAAATTGTATCATCAAAGATCATTAAAAAATCCCACAAATAGTACATGGGTTTTCCCCCATACATGGGCTTGAAACTCCCATGCTAGAGGTCATCACCATGTCCCAAATCATCATAGTCTCTAGTCTACCACTCCCAAAATTGTATGATATTGGGAAAAAACTAGACCAATGATAGAAATTTGTACCGTTCTAGACACAGTTCCATGAAACGGTCCCCCAAGCCAGTTCTTCACATGACTTCAAGTGTGCCTCCCCATACACTAGAGGCTTCTGAATAGAAACCACGGTCTGGTATTCCATTCATGGGGAGACAATACCCTCTTTCATTGGAGTAAAACATCAGCAGAGGTAAATAAAGAAACATGAAAGAATATATAACCAAAATATTTCTCATGTCACAAGATAAACAATAGGAAATATAATACTCAACTAAAAGAGAAAACCTCAAAACCCAATATAAGTGTCAAGTTTTTATTATGAAACTTAAAATAATGACACTATCATTCTCCAAGAAGATTTACACCCATATATGGTTCCAACCTCCATGATACTCTTCCAATCTGCCACCTATCCTAGGGAATTTCATCATCTATAGTCCTCCCACAATATTATCTATTTGGGTACCGATTAGGCAACCCAAATAGGGTGTCTGTACAACTCAGTAGGCCACCATGAACTGTGCCTAAAACAAATCTAGTCAAATGATTGTGCATTGTGTTCTATTAAGAAATATGTAAATTACATAATAAAATTTTAATACATTTTCATTTATTCTTATCAAACTACATAAAAGTAAGGGTTCATGAGGATACTTGTACCTCAATAATAACTTCATCTCATACCAGAGCGTAAATATTTTCCTATGTAATATCATATATTATTACCTTATTCATTTCATAGATCAAAGTATTCAAGGAGCTATGATATCTCAATCCCTTATCCAACTCATGACAGAGTTCCAATATTCCCGTGTGAGACCATTACCCAGAGTGCCATAATTACGATTCACTAATTTCACACTTATATCCCACATTTTTATAGTTACCAATTTCACAATTAGAAGTAAGATGGACATTTAACAATTTACACTCCCCTATTGAATTACTATGTTATTATTATCTTTACCAATAAGTATAATATCCTTGTAACCATGCATGATTCTTAATTTAGAATGACCATATTCTCATTCACTTTACTTGTAACGTCCCGGATCTGGGTTCCACTCAAAGGGTGCCCCGAACCCGGTTGGTCACATGACCTCAAGTGCATTTCCCCAAACGCCAGAGGATGCCGACTAGCAGCGAGGGCCCCTGTCTAATAGTGGGGAATCTATGCCATCATTTTTCGAAGTGTAGCCCAGCAAAAAAATATAAACATAGAAAAAAATAGAAGCAGTAAAAAATACCAAGCTAAAATGGAAAAAAATATAGAAGTAGGAGATGAAAAAAATCAGATATATATGAAGGTGAAATATGTCCCTAAGTCTATGAAATCATCCAAAACAAGATAAACTAAAATTTAAAAAGTATAGTACAAGTTATAAGTACAACAAAACAAAACATTGTTGTGCAGCATGAACTCAGCAGCATTGCAAGCCTTGGCTCTGTCCCATGCACTACTAATCATCTTAACAATCAAGTAACTTAATAGGGACCCTTTCCTTTATCAACACCTACAACAATATAGTCTATTTGGTCCCAAGACATGACCCAAATAGGGTGTGAGAAATAAATACCAACAGGAAACCACTAAAGGGACGTGCCCAACTATCAGTGAATTTGTGCAACAGGAGTGTGTAGTATATAAATGCAGTAAACTAGGAAGTACTCAAAATTAGCTACTCATACATGTTCCATTTCTATTTAATTATTATTTAACAATTAAATATAATTGAATTATATGTTTCTGAGACTCAGTGTCAGCTAAAAATCTCATATACAGTGCCGCTTCAAAACTACAACAAGCTATCTAACATGTAAAAGTTATAACAATACCAAGACTGTGGTTTTTCTGGGTAGATATAACAAGTAAAATCACCACAGTGAATATACAAAGTAAACAGTTTCCTCAATCATTAGATCATTTTCTCTCGGGCTAACAGAATCATGCCCTCAGGCTGAATAGAAACAAAACTCTCAGGTGATTTCTATCAGGCACAGAAGCTATAGCCCTCAGGCATATGAAATATTTCCCTCAGGCTAAACAAACACTTTACATCACGCTAAACAAACACATTCCCTCAAGCGAAACAAACACTTTCCCTCAGGCTGAATATAACCTTTCCCTCATGCTAATCAGAACACTGCCCTGAAGCTATGCGATTAACTATGCTGAGCCCAACACATAACAAGAAATTATATATATATTTTCTCTCAGGAAAACTCAAATCATACTATAATTACGGCATACCATTGGTTATTCTAGCAAAACAGCTAAACAAGGGAGACACAGCCACGTGGTGGCCCTGGATCAATGCAATGATCCCAAATAGCAATTTATACATATTGATTAAATTACCTATTCAATTATAGGTAATTTATCAGTCAAGACCTCAACCATACGACACCCCAAACATGGCCATGTAGCACAACAGTACACAAAAACAACATGGAAATTGGAAATAAACACTAGAACACCAACCTCGATCTCCATTGATTGATATATGTGAATAACGACATTCGAAACGTCCGAGAATGACATAGATATGGGATAAGTGTTCACCCATTCATTACCAGATAACTTCTCCTAGGAATAAAATTGGATGGAAGGCTTCAAGAAGAGTGAAGAACTCACCCTCTCGGTTTAAACCAGACCGTTGGCGAAGGAATCCATGTTCTGGTGTACGATTGGGATCTCCTCCAAGCTCTGGCCCACTCTCGCACGCTCTAAGTGAGTTATAATATTCATCTTTCGAAATTAGAGGATACTACCTATTTTATGGTAAAAAAACAAGAATACACAGTGCGTACTCTTAAGTACACGGTGCGTACATTTCATTTTTTAATTGTTCCTCTGGAGGCCACTTTCCACCACGTCACTATTCATTTTTCATTGTTCCTCTGGTGGCTACTTCCACAGCCTAACGTTTCACCTATCGACTGCTTACACGGCATGTATATACAAAGTACATGGCGTGTAGTTAGTTTTTACACCCTTCATCGCCGACAGGCCTACACGCCTTGTGTACTCATCTCACAAGGCTAAAGTACACGATGTGTGGAAAAGTACATGGAGTGTACCCACAAAATTTGAAAATTTCCCCATTTTCATTATTTTCTCAAAAACACATAAGGAAAAAAGGAATAGAAGAAACTCGTACCCCAAGAACAAGAACTGGATTCCTATAAATATCCCCCCTTAAAGAAATTCATCCCTAAATTTCCCTTCCAAGGTTGGTGAAGATAAAGCTGAGAACAACTCTAGCTACTATGCAGATATGTCAGTCTCCCACTCTTAGGTTTCGTCCTATACTAGACATGGTCCCAGTAAAGCTGCCTCACCTGCCTCCAACCAGCACAAAGGTGATCGGCATGGCCAAAAATATAAAGCCTTGTAAGGTTCCATATCAATAGTTAACTGAAAAATATTATTGTAGGTAAACTCAACCATGGGCATGAGAATCTCCCAAGATCCCCCAAAGTCTAGGACGCATGCACACAACATTTTCTCAGGCACCTATATCGTATTCTCTAACTATCCATTGGTCTGAGGGTAGTAAGATATGCTTATAAGCACCTATGTACCCAATTCCCTCAGAAAACTCTTCCAGAAATGAGACGTAAAGCGGGCGTCTGTATCTCAAATGATAGAACAAATGACCCCATGTTGACGCACTAGCTCTCGGATATACAACTTCCCAAGCTCGTCAACACCGAATGTCTACTTGAGCAGCAAAAACTGAGCTGACATCAGAAGTCTGTCCACAACAACCCACACATCATCACTGCCTCAAGGTGACCTTTGAAAACTAGTCACGAAATCCATCATGCCATCATCCCATTTCCAATTCAGAATGGGAAACTGTTGTAACAGTCTAATTTTCCTCTGATTCTCCACCTTCACCTGTTGAAAGGCGGAACATCTCGTAACAAAACGAGCTACCACTCTTTTCATACCTGGCCAACAATATTGATGTCCCATGTCACCATACATTTTGGTAACTCCGAGATGCACTACCCAAGATGAAGCATGAAACTCTCACATCAAATTATTGTATATATCCCCTAGAACCCACACTCATATGTGGATACACAGTACCCCATCATCTCCTTTTGTCCAACTGTTTGGAGGGTTCTCACTTTCCACCGACTGTCGTAGAACTAGGCTTTCTGAATCTGATAGATCTCTCATCCTCACTCTATCCAATATGTTATAATTCATTTTTAAGGATGAAAGACAGGATTGAACCTGACTATTTTGCACCTCCAAATGCATCTCAGTGAACAAATCCAGGAGCTTCCACTCACCACTGGCCTCCTGCACTGACTGTATCTGAGTCCTCCTACTCAGTGCATCAGCAACTGTGTTACCCTTACCAAGTTTATAGGGAAGCTTGAAGTCAATGGAATGATGGTATTCAACCCACCTTCACTGTCTCAGATTCATGTCATGCTGGGTAATGATGTATTTGATACTCTTTTGGTATGTATACACAAAAAAATGTTCTCTCTAGAGATAATGTCTCATACAGCGTAACGAATAAACCACTCCCGCCAACTATATATCATGTGTCATGTCATTCCTCTCTTGTGACCTGAATTATCGAGACCCGTATGCAACTACTCGATCTCCCTGTATCAACACTGTTCTCATCCCAATACCAGATGCATCACATTAAACTGTATAGCTCTTTCCATGCTCTTGAAGTATTAGGACTGTTGCTAAATCAACATTCCCTTCAGCTCTTGAAAGGTTGTATCACATGCTTCTGACCAAACAAACATCACACCCTTCTTAGTTAAAACCATCAATGGAGTTGCTAAGCATAAAAGTTATGTATGAAGTTCCTAAAGTTACCAGCCAGCCCCAAGAAACATTTTATTTCAAACACGTTCTTAGGCTGCTCACAAAAAACTGCTACTCTTACTTTCTCTGGGTCTACCACAACTCTTTCCATTGAGATAATATGACCAGGGAAGTGTATCAGGTCCATCTAAAAGTGTCACATAGAGAGCTTAGCATATAACTGATTCTCTCTCAGTGTACTCAAAATGATCACAAGATGAGTGGCATGTTCGTGTTGAGTTTGATAGTACACCATGATATCATCCACGAAGACTACCACAATATATTCTAGATAAGGGTGGAACACACGATTCATCAGATCCATGAAAACTGTTGGCATGTTTGTGAGTCTGAACGACATGACCATGTACTCGTACAGACCATATCTATGCTAAAAATCTATAACCGGAATGTCTAGTGGTCTAACATGTAACTGATGATATCCATATCTCATGTCAATCTTCAAGAACATTCATGCTCCTCGAAGATGATCAAAAAGATCATCAATAATTGAAAAGGGATATCGGTTCTTAGTCATTAACTGGTTCAGCATCCGATTATCCACGCAAAGTCTGAGGTTACAGTCCACCTTCTTCAAAAATAAGGCAGTCGAACCCTAAGGAGAAATACTAGGTCAGATGAAACCCTTTGCCTGAAACTCCTCCAACTACCTGTTGAGCACCTTCAACTCTAGTGTAGCCATCCTATAAGGAGGAATGGACACCAGTTATACTTCTAGAACAAGCTCAATATTGAAATTTACCTACCTATTCCTCTTACAGGTATAAATAGTACCCGAAACTGGTGCCGAATCGCCCTGGCCTACACCAAAATCTTCTCACAATTTCTGCTCTATAATCAGTTCCTAGATCACAATTGCATGCATTGTATGCAACTTGAAAATAGTCACCAGTGCTCGAATGTCATATCAATGATCATCCTCAAATCATCTAGCCCTCAAAGTCTCAACTCCCGCTAGAATAGGTTGAAAACGTTTTAGCTTGGTGAAGCTGGAAGAATAATCCATCACTAACATGGCACCCTACTGCAGATTCATGAACTCTTGAGCTCGATTTTCCCTCATCATCTCCGAAAATAAAATGTCATAGAAGACAACATGAAAATATTCCCCTTCCATGTATCAGTGATGCTCAATATGGCTGGTAACATTCCACTATCTCTTGGAGGAATCACACAGTATGTATGTTGTGAGCATAACCCTCCCCCCAGGATGTGTCTCTAGATGCTTCAAAATAGTCTGCATAGATCCCATTCAAACTACGCAGAATGTTGTCTGTCATCCACTAAAAACATAGGTGGATTCTCATGCTGAAATATACGTGTCAGCTCTTCAATAGACGTGGAAACCAGTGGTGCTCGCTGGAAGTACTACATAAGCCACATGAAGCCTTCATGGAATTGCACCTCCATGCCTGTGTCCAGTAAAATGGATGGTGCCACATCTAGATATACTAGAGGATCCATCAGTAGCACGTGGCCTACCGTCTCTCGAGTATAATCGTTGCTGCTCTCTTGGTAAACACCTCATGGTTGTCTCAGCAGCATGACTCTACAAGGTCAAACACGCTTCTTAGATCAGGATTATCAAAAACTATGAACCGACGGCATAAAGAAGGAACAAGGAAAATAAAACATTAATGTTTTACAAAACAGGATTACACGGCGTGTAACACCCCAAACAGACGGCTTGTTCTCCACACACACGGTGTGTACTTGAGTTTTCTTCCCCGACCTGATTCCTTCTTCACGGCGTACCCACACGACTCTCTATTGAACAAGAGTGCATAGTGTGTATAAGGTCTACATCGTGTGTACTAGGTGAGATTCACCAACCCGTGTTGTCCGTGACCCGGCCGGGTACACAGCTCAAACTACACCGCACGTTCAAGATGGACACGACATGTATGGCTTAGATTCAAACTACCTGTGTTGTTCATGACACGGCTAGCTACTCAGCTGAAAATACATGGTGTGTTACACCCACACATGATGGGTACACCACCCTGTCTCCCCAGCCACATGGCCAAGTCTACATAGTCTCTCACTGGTAAATACTACACGGCATGTCCCACAGGTACACGACGTGTACTAGTTGAGATTTTCCAACCCGTTTTGTTCAAGACACGGCTGGATACATATCTCACACTACACTGCATGTTCCACATGGACACGATGAGTACTTGAAAGGATAACACTGACTCATGTTGTTAGTTACATGGTGAGAATCTGAGGTAACGCTACACGGTGTTTTCAGCATTGACACAATGTGTATAATTGAGGATTCCTCCGCTTGTTTTGTCAGTTACATGGAGGACACATGGTCAACATGACACGGCGTGTTCCCTATAGAGTTTCTTAACCCCGTGTTTCTACGTACACGGCCTATGACAAGGTTAGAAACTATACAGCGTGTACCTCCGGTATACGAGGTGTACATAAAATATTTTCTTTTCTTCCATAACAAAAGAGTACATGGCATTTAGTCAAAACTACATGGCGTGTATTCTAGTTTTTTCTAGATTTTTGGCCTTAGAAACTACTCTAGAGCCCAGAAAAACACTAATACCAACACCTAACTGCAAAATTCTGATCTCTGAGGGCCCATAATCCCTCGAACCAAAGCTTGGAATCATATTAAAACAAATTAAACAAGTTAATGATCCGCCAAATTCGGGTTGATGAGGGCCCATACTCATCAATAACCAAAGTTTTGTGTCCATTATCATAACTTACATAACAATACCCTATCAAATATCAGGTATTTTATCAAGGCATCTATCACAACATCATGAATTTTCACGCACAACATCTATACATCAACATGCATTTCTAATGCACCAACATAGAATGGTGATTATGAATGGCTTGTGATTCTAACATGTGACTAGATTATGCATGAGATGGCATACCTTCATCTCATCAAGTTTCAACTAAATATAACGCATGTATAAAAAAATAAACAGCACACCACATGTGTTTCATCCAATGTTGAAAATCAAATCAACTGTAATAATCATAAATAGAAAATCACAATTTAACTTGTGGAAATTCTGCCATTACCTGTACATGGGTAGCTACTCCCTGGAACATTTATTACTGAATCCATTAACAAACTATCTCTTTATTTCATCACCAAATTATAAAATAACTCATATAATTGAAAATTCCTCGGATACAACTTTGTAACATACTGGATCTGGGTGCCACTCAATGGGTGACCCAAACTCAATTGGTCACATGACATCAAGCACATTTCCCCAAACACCAGAGCCTGTCGACTAGAAGCGAGGGCCCTGGTCTGATAGTGGGAAAACTGTCCCCGCCTTTGTCATAGTGTAGCGCAGCAGAGAAATATAAACATACAAAAAATGGAAGCAGTAAACAATACCAAGCTGAAATGGACAACAATACAGAAGTAAAAGATGACAATAGTCATATGTATATGAGGATGCAGTATGTCCCTAAGTCTAAGAAAGCAGCCAAAACAGTATACACTACAATCTAAACAATACAGTACAGGGTACAGGTACCACAAAACAAAACAAAGCAGTTCCACAGGAACTTAACAGCATCAAAATCCTAATATAGGTCCCATTCTCTTCTACTCCTCTACAATAATCAAGTACCTGTATAGTTACTCTTTCCCTTATCAAAACCTACAGAAATATAATCTGTCTGGACCCATGACATGACCCAAAAAGGTTGTGAGAAATAAATCCCAATAAGCAACCACCAATGGCCCGTGCCCAACTGTCAGGGAATTTTTGTAACCGTAGTGTGTAGTATATGAATTTAATAAACTAGGACGTACTCAAAAGTAACTACTCCTACCAGATCCATTTCCATTTAATTATTATTTAACAATTCTTCATAATTAAATTTTATGTTTCTGAGACTCAGCCTCAAACGACTATCTCTTATACAGTGCCGCAACAAAACTACCACAAGATATCTAACAAGTACAATGTAAAACAACACCAAGCATGTGCTTTATCTTGGTAGGTATAACATGTAAAATCACCAAAGTGAATATACAAAGTAAACAGTGTCCTCAGACATAAGAACATTTACCCGCAGGCTAACAGAATATTTCCTTCAGGCTAAAGAGAATCTTCCCATCATGCTGAATAGAAACGAAACCCTCAAGTGATTTCCCCCAAGAACAAAAGCTACAACCCTTAGGCATATAAAACTTTTCCCTCAAGATAAACAAGCACTTGCCCTCTGGCTAAACAAACCATTTCCATCAGACTAAATAAACACTTCCCCCCAGGCTGAAAAGATCCCTTCCCTTAGGCTAATCAGAAAACTACCCTCAGGCTAAGCAAGTAACCAGGCCGGGCCGAACGTATAAGGAAGAAAATATATATATATTTTCTCTCAAGAACACTCAAAGCATGCTATAATTACGGTGTACCCTTGGGTATCATTGAAAAACGGCTAAAAAATGGAAACACACCAACGGGGTGGCCCTGGATCAATGTTACTATCCCAAATAGTAATTTATAAATATTTAATAAAATAGGTATGAAATTTGAGGTATTTAATCAATCAAGCCTCAGCCATACGACGCCATAAACATGGGTGTGTAGCACAATGGTACACAAAAACAACATGAAAGTTTTAAATAAAAACCACTCCACCTACCTCAATCTCTACTGATCGATATAAGTGAATGACGCCTTTAAAGAATTCAGAGAATGATGTAGATCTGGGATAAACGTTCACCTATTAAAACTCAAATAACATCCCCTCGTGAAATAATTGGAATCAAGGGTTCAACAAGTGTGAATAACTCACCCCTACGGTTCAAATGAGACCATCAGTGATGGAATCTGAGTTCAGGTGTACGATCTGGACCTCCTCTATGCTCTATCCCTCTCTCTCTCTCTCTCGCAAAAAGAGTTCTAATATTCCTCTGTCGAAAGAGGGAGCTACTACCTGTTTTAACTTAAAAAACATGACTACATGACATGTAATCTCAAGTACACATCGTATAAGTTTAATTATTTAACTGTTCCTCTGGCAGCCAATTTCTACCACCTCACTATTCTTTTTTCGACATGATTACACAGAATGTATTCTTGAGTACAAGGCGTTTACTATCACTCGGCAGGCGGCAACATCCATATCCATATTTTTCATGTGCCGACTAATTTCACGGAATGTATATACTAATTACACAATGTGTAGTCAGTTTTTACACCCTTCATCACCGACCGGACTACATGCCCTATGTACTCATCCCACACGGCCAATGTACACAGTGTGTGGAAATGTACACAGCGTGCACCCACAAAATTTTAGATTTTCCCCATTTTCTTTATTTTCTCTAAAACACTTACGGAAAAAGAAAAAGAATAAATCGTACCTCAAGAATAAGAATTGTGTTATTACATTACTCATAAGTATGTTGTCCATGTAACAATTTCTACTTCTAAATTTAGAATAACCATGTTCCTTTTAATAATCACACAATTAATTTACCCATTAATTATCCACACCATTATAATTACTAATTCAACAATTAATTAAACACATCAATTTCATTAGTTAACTCAATAATAAACTATGTTCTTATGAGCCTTAATTAATTCATTAATTAATTATACAATATCACAATTCATATTCCATAATTAATTTTCCCAGATTAATTATATCATTATGTTAAAAACATTCCATCATGAATCCCATAATTAATTATCTATACAATATTATCAATGATGCATAATTAATCCACAATTAATTATCTCAACTTTTCCATTTTAAAACCTCATAATTAATCCCCCAATTAATTATATAGATTACTAACCCGACTACATATAATAAATTATCCAAATTAATTATCTAATTTGGAATACCCTTATAAACAATTTTAAATCCCTAATTAGTCACCAATTTCAATATGGCTATGATTAATTATTTAATCAAACTAATTATCCCAATTCAGGAAAAATAATTGCTGAAGGGTGATAGAAATTCTATAATTTTATATATATATCAAATCCAAAACTATGGGAATTGGATTTATACCACCTACCTCACTTCATTGATATATTATTGTCCAGTGTAAATCCCCACAATATGATAGTCATAACAATGTTAATGAACGTTCTGGATCTAAATCTCAAAACCAAAATCATGTTCAACGAAATAAAGATATCATAAATCTAGATCCAGATCAACAATCCTACATATATATCTCACAAAATATGATTAGATACAAGGATACATAGGATATCATCCATGAAAATATCATGTAATGATAGAATAATTAATGAGAGAATCATCGAGATGAAATCCACATAACCAAATAAGATCATGTCTTCTCTTCGGACTTTTGATCTCATAGAATGGTGTTTATATGGCCTTTAAATCACCCTAGTCACTGGGATAACCATAATATATCCATAGTAAAGAGAAAATACCAAGTTAGGTCGACATAATAAGTGAAAAAAGCCATTAACGGTTCCAAAAGAGTGAGATTCAAAATTTTAGGATCTCACTATCATACCATGCATGGTTTCGAAAAACGAGTGATGGTCAAGAATTGCATACATCTTCAAGGGGGAAAATCACATGGAAAACTCACACGACCTCTGAAACTCAGCTCTATCTATTCTAAAGATACTAGCTCAAAATACCAATGGGCACAGAAATTTTTATAGGCACCCTCACGGTTTCCGAAAAGTATTCGCCAACCATGTGCAACCCCTTTTTCTACTAAAATTTTATATACTCCATTCAAACACTACCCAATTCAAAAATCCAATCGACAGTACTTATTTAAAACAAAAACTACCTTAAATCGTGCCTAAGACAACTTAATAAATGTTTGAGATCTTATATTATACCCATAGAATATGTAGTGAACCAAAAAACTAATTTATTCCATTAATAATAATATTTATATTTTTTAGTGAATAAGGATAATAAAATATGAAAAAATGAATGGAAATACTAAAATGAGAAAATATGGATCAACCAAATCTTCCAGAATCATGCCTCCACTGAAAAAACTACCAATAAAAATAAAATATCCGTAATCTAATTAGTATTTTTGAAATTAGAATATAGAACATTGAGATAAATTGAAGTGAATAATGAATTAATAAGTTGTTAATTATTGGATTTAATTTTACTCTTGGATGAGTAATGTGAAAATTTAAAAGTAACCTATCCATTGGGAATATGAACATGGTTATTGGGATTTGTAACCTGACGATTGGAATATTATAATAAACTAAAATTAATAAATTGTGATGTAAATATAATTTATCACCATTAATTAAACTAAATTAAAACATTATAATGTTGAAAAATTAATGTGATGTTTAAGACACTAAAATTAACAGTATGTATATTTCTAATAAACAATATTGTATGGTATTTTGTAAAAATCATAATTTTTATTTGAAAATTTAATTTTATGTATTTTATAAATTTATTTATATAAAATAATACAATTATATAAATATACACATATAAATTTTCAATGGTTGATTTTTTGGTAATTTTCATAAATATTATAATAATAAAGTGAATGGTGAAAATACAGTTTTTTACATGACTGCAATATCTTAAATTAAATTATTCTTGGTGATAAAATGAAATAATCATTTATAGATCTTTATTTTCATACATGATATATATTTTATCATAAAATATTAAACAAAATACATGAATCGTTATTTTCCATCATAAAATAACTTTCCAAAACATAAAGTCATAAGTAATTCCTGGAAATAAACAATTTCTATTTCGTCGAGATTTATTTTTAATAAATAGTTAAGTTTAAAATATATATGGTATTTAAACTATTAAACACATTATATTATATTAATATATAATTTATATTATCCAAATATCACAATTAAATTTTTTACCATTGATATGATATTTTATTACATATTTAATTCTAAAAATATCCCTCCACTCAAGTATAAATAACCCCCTTCATCCACATGGTAAAACACTCAATCCCAACATTTAAATTTATAAGTAATGGAAAATAATCTATATAAATACCCTTGAAAAAACCAGTTTTGTTCTAGAGTATAGAAACTTCAAATAGTAAGGGATTTCTAGTGCTTATAGAGAAGCTACACTGGTCATTATGTAAGGTTTGATCAACAGTTCTTCCTTATATTTGTTATCATTATTCTATTTACTTTTTTCACCACCAATTTAATGACTAAAAAATTTAATATTAAATAGTAATTATGTTTGAATTAATTTGATGATTTTATCCTATTATAAATATCACATATTTAAATTGTATAACTTTCAAAATTCCTTTTCTTGCTCTCCTATCAATGGTCAGTTAACCTCATACCGAGACATTTACATGTAAACATGTATAACCATAATTATGGACAGATATTTTGAATTATATACAATATATAAATATGTATTTAAATTTATTTTAACATCCTATTTAAAATTCTGCACAAGTATAATGAATTTTTACTAAATTGGAAAAATCCTAGAAAAAGGAAAGCTTATGGAAAGAATGAAATAAAAATGACTACCATTTAACAAAATAAATTATAAAATATAATCGAATGATTATAATTTATATATAATGCTTCATATTGTAAAAATTATCTTGTATATTATTGTTTTAAATAATATATGTTTAAAATTTATAACGCGCAAAAGGGACGAAATAAAGTGGGACTTATGAATATGGGGGTCTTGATCCTAATTGAATTTCATTGGGGTTATCCTTATTTCACAAAATATTTGGTATTGATATTAGATTAACATTAATTAAATAGGATTTAATTATTATTTCATTTTATTTCAGGGGATATAAATGTTTCCACTACAGTTTTTAAATCAAATACAATTATTTTCCAAAATATTTTTTCTCTCTAAAACAAGTATTCTACTTTTTGTATGTGGTATCTCATCAAAAGAAAAATTATACTCTTTCCAAAAGTATGATCCTCAATTTTAATTTGATAACCATAATGTTTATTCATTGAAATTTCATTTATTAAATCATTAGGAAGCCCATTAGTTTCCTTGATTTATTCCATGACTACGATTGTTATATTTTATTTGTTGCTTGCATGATTATATAAATGTTATGATGTGGTGGGAGTGCCCAAAATTATATATCCCACCAATTAACTGCCTAAGATAATTTATAAAATGAAATTATGTGTATTATGTGTGAACATTATGTTTTCTTTATTCAAAATGTTTATGTTATGATTACACACGTATTTTATGTTTGAACATGATGCTTTCTTAGGTGTGGTATTTACCCACTGTGATATTATATTTCACTTTATATCATCAATGCATTAAATTCTGTTTTCTAATGTTTTCCCTAATGATGTTGATTATAATGATTATGATAACCATATTTTTCTTATTCATGTCCTTTATTCATCCTATTACTCATTGTTTAAAAAAAATTAATTGATGTATATTCTCATGTGATTACATATATTTGGGAGATTATGATATTTGAGGAAGATTATTATGGGATTAAATAAAAGAATATGTCCTATTAAGTAAAATTTATGTATCATCCTAATTCACCTAATACAGAAAATATTTTTATCCTAGATTTGTATCGATGTTATTTTGTTTAAATTAATATGTATTGGTAATTAATTTTTAATTATTTATTTCTAAATATCATCTTCAGGATTTAAGATGAAATAGTTGTTCACATTGATATCTTTCATAAATATATATTTATTTTCATAGAAATGAGATATCACTATTTTCATAATACACCCCATAGAGTATCTACCCCATAATACAAATAACTATGTTAATGTTATAAAAAATGTAATATATTTTGATATCAATGTCTATATCAAAATTTATAGTACAATATCACAATATAGAAAATCATTTCATAATAACATTTAAACCAAAATTTTATTTTCTAAATTTCATAAATTTTGATACATTGATCAGGCTTTATTTAATATATTAAGAAATATAGGTTTTTATATAATAATATAGAAACTAATAAAAATATAGATTAATGGACTATGTTCTTTATTATTTAGGAAATAAAACTAAAACAGTTTTATGAATCTATGAAATAATTATTTAAAACATCCATTCTAATTTATCAGAATCTATGTTTTTAGATTAGCTCTTTTAGATTGATACTTTTGTAGATCTAATGTGAATATCTAAAAAACTGAGCACATTCTATTAGGAAAATCATATTTTTTCATTAAATTATCCTAAAAAATTTCATACAAACATTTGATATCATTCTACATATCATCCATAAAATATATTATTATAATTTTATTGTTATATTTTTTATAAAAATGAAATTATAATTGTTGTAAAATCATTCTCAACATCTCTATTAATTTCTATATTTAAAAACACTTTTTCTACTTATAACTATGTTCTTATGGAGGGTCCTCCCTTCCCAAAAAGAGATATTCATACAATATTTCACCTTATATCATATTAAAATAATTACTTATTATATTAAAAAATATTTTTCCCTTCAATACAATCATAGAATAATTTTAAATGATTTTATTCTTTAACAAATATTTATTAATTGATAGTGGAATATATTAATATTAAATTAAAACATTAATCATAAAAAATTAGTATTTAAAAAAATCATTTCGAAATTTGTATGAATCGTGTTTATCATTAAATTGAAAAAAATTACATTTTATAAAAATTGTTGAATTATATTGTGAAAATTAAAATTTACTGGACTATGTTAACATTTAATTCCATATTAATATTCAAACGACTAACTATTAAAAATAATTCTTTGAAATTTTCTTATCTATATTATCATTACTAATAATTTTAATATTTTATCGAAAATAAAACTATATAGTATGTTAATATATATTGAGAGTAATTAAAAAAATGAAACTATGTGATTAAGTATTTAAGGATTAAAAAACCCTCATGAAGAAAAAAAATCTATATATAAAAAAGTCAGTTTAATTAATTTTGAGTAACTTTTTTATTCACTTCTAAAGAAGCCTAATAAATCATATGTTTAGATTTCTAATTCAACCTTTATAAAAATTTTATTATATTCCTCATGAATTTTTTTAATATTTAAAGTATTTTTTAAAATGGAATCAGTTTCTTGTTTCAATACCTATAAATAATATTGTACCTTAACGAGAAAAATTTATGTTTATTTTTTCACAAAAAAAATTATAATATTATAGTACTAATTAACAAGATTATGTAATAGCCTTAAATATTTAAATGGTAAATAAGATCCACGGTAACACTATAACATAAAGCCTTCCTTTTTTCTGTTCATTCTCAAAACAAAAGTTAATATTGAAATAAATTGTAATGTCCTAGAATTTTTGTAGTCATATTTAATTATATAGAATTATTTCGAATCTATGGGCTGAGATAGTGTTAGAATCTAAGGCCTATAGTGCCCTAAATTATCCATCAAATTTTTTTGCATTAAATAGTGAACATAAGTAGTTTTCCTAAAAAGTTGATGACATTTAAATGGGTGTCGGGATCAGAAATCTTGGGTCACTATTTCATTTAGCATGGTAGGATTACCCTAGGTACGACTTAATATTGGTTGGTGCAAGCCTCAATTGAGATAACATGATAATGGAATAACCATAAATAAAATTATTTTTTTTTTCAAATTCTTCTAACAAAGGTACGATGACTCGAATTAAAACTAGTAGACCACTAATGAGTTCTTGAGGGTATGCATTCATTAGTTAGATCCTAACATTGCTCGGAGTGGGCCAACAGTAGAAGTTATTTTTTGGCTGTAAATAAACTAATTAACAATTATTTTATTGTAAAATCCGTATAACTCCTAAACGGTAACTCATATTCTAAATCTAAGAGTATGATTTATCTCATGAGGGTGTGTTCCTGATAGGCGATGATTAAACTCTACTGGATTGAGTTGAGGGTGAAAGTAATTTTTTGAGCTTTCTTTAGGTTAATTTAATTGAACATGCGATTAGGTTTTTTATAAATTTTGAACTGGTCATTGGATCGAAAATATGAGAGAACCTTTGAACTCAAAACATCGGGATTCATCATGAAATAAATTAACTCTTTCCAGCAAGGGCACAATGAAAAGGTTATTTTTCAAAAAAAATTCGAAAAATAATAAAAAAAATTAAATAATTATTTTATTTATTTTCTCGTCATTGGTTGGTGGATGGAGGCACTGCAATGCAGAAACCAGGTGGTGACGTTGTGCTTTAATAAAGCTCATTAATGTCTTGTAACATGAACCATAATGATTAAAAAAATTAAGCATAACATTGACACTGTTTCATAAATGAAAATGTGTATCAACACAACATCGTAGAGTAACAAAAACTCTGTGATATCATTATTTTTTTAAACCAACCCATGGGAGAATGGGGAACTAAAACTACAGGGATTCTCTGAGTAACACTCGTCACTTTTCCATCTCTAAGAATGAAAAAAGAATGAAGCATTAGTAGATCATCAGCATCTTCTACATTCCTTGAAAAATGGAGACAGAAGCGATGTCGACATCTAGAAACCTTGATGATGAATGCTTCAACATCAAAGGTCAATGAATTAAGGGTTTATGTGTTCTATTTATTGATGATTTCACCCTTGTACATGGAAATTAACATCGAAGATGGACCAAATTACTACCAGGTTGATCTGAAAGTCTCTCTTTCATGTTGGTGGATATTATGAATGGTTTTGATTTGAGGTTTTCAAACAATATGATTATCCAATTATATCCCCATGATTAAACTCTAGCGCAGAAGGTGGGTGCTGACATGAACAAGGCTCAGACCTTAGGCCATGGTTTTTTATTATGTATTCTTTCTGGATGATTTTTCTAGATAGTGACAATAAATGTTTGAGGTCGAAATTGAGATGGTGATATCCTGGGGTTTCCATAGATGTATGAAACTCAAGAAACGGATCATCAGTGGGATGGACATGCACTGAGGGGTCCAAACTATTCTGGTAGGGAAGGCTCATGCCCTTTCTGTTGAGCTGATCACATGGCCAAACCGGGATGGGTCTAGTGAGGCCCATCGGTCCTGGACAACTAGTAAAGTCAGACTAGACTAACCTTAAACAAAACTGAGTTAGGTCGAGTATGTCTAATTAAATTGGGGTACATGGGACCCCCGGACTGGGTCTGTCTAGTTTGTCTGACCAGGTGCGATCGGGACTATAAGCAACTCACCCTAGTTAACTAAAATTCATATATCTCTTAGAACGGGCGTCTAATTCACTCAATTTCTACGTCGTTGGGACCCTTGTGACAAGGTTTTCCTTTTGAGATACTTTTTTGAGTTTTGGAATATGTTGGAGTACATCCGAGTTAGATCAGACTCAAATCCAATCGGGACCTTTATACTAAAATGACCATAATATATAGACCGGATGTCCCATCGATGTGTCTTCAATTGTATTGGAACCCCTATGATGGGGTCATACATTAAGTTTACTCTATGTGGGAAATTGAGGCGGTTGTGGTCTGATTGATGTCTTGTAGAAATGATCCTCCTAAAATCAAGCATGCTATGTGAGGGAATCTTGTGGATGGATGTGGTGTGAAAAAGGAATCATGATCCTTTGTGGGTTAGCAACATGTCATATTATGTGGGTCAACACCTATAGATTCTTTATGGGTTAGCATGTATCTATCCTTTATGGATCAACACCTAGAGATCCTCTGTGGTTCAGAACCTAGAGATCCTCAGTGAGCCAGCACCTAACGATCCTCTGTGGGTCAGCACCTAGCGAACCTCTGATGGCCAGCACCTAGAGACCCACTACAGATCAGCTGTAGATAATCTCAACAAAATAAGATAATCTAGCTTTACTACTATTCATATTTAGATTGGTAATTTTGTTATACATGGTGTGAGATGAATCTTTTTCATGGTCCAATGTGGTTGAGGTCTTTCTAGTTGGTATTACATATTTGGTTTATTTTCTATTATGTCAATTTCATTCGTAGATTACTGAGTTTCCTTTAGGGTTCATGGTAATCTTAATAAGTAGTCTTATACTCACCCAAGCACGATATTTTCCGGCAAATGTTGTGTCCTGTGTAGATGATCGATAGTTCCACAGAGGTGTTCGGGGAGGATTGGACTAGAAGATGCTACGACCATGGACTTGGTGGCCTGGTACCAGGTGTGACCCAATACGACTAGGTGGTAATGACATATTACTTCATCTTCTAGTAACTTCATTACTATTCATGATAAGGTGTGGTTTTTTGTAGAAGGACATCAGCGTTTCTTTTTTGTACTCTACTATTTTCATCTTCTTGATGGGATTGTATTCTGGCCCACTTACTTTCTCATGTACTTGCACTCAAGCTTGTTTTAGGGGTATACTTTATTACCCCTTTCAATGTGTTTATTATGTTTTTTGTCTTGTGTGTGTGTACAAGATTAAAGGAAATGACTTTTTTGGGATATGCCTTTCTGATTCTAGTCACAAGACCCTAGCCTATGGACGGTGGGCTTGGGGTAGTCATAACATGGACCTCGGGGGACCAGTCAAGACATAGTTGTATCAGAGGGTGGTTCCCTCTACCAGACGAAAACATAGTCTATGTTTTCAATGGGATCAATAGTGTTAAGTGTCGTGTGTTCAGAATTTAGCCATGGGAGTCCTTTATTAGTGATGTGGTTGATGTATCCGTACACCAATACCAGAATTCTATTTTCTGACTCGGTACATGAATACAATAATTTTATGTGTTTTGAAAATGAATTTTTCGTGATCCCTTTTGAGTCAGCTCACAATGTATGACCTTTTGATCATGGTGCATCTTGATTATCTTTCAAGACGACTCCATGAAGATAGCGAGACATGCATCTAGTGTGTGACCATGAAGATGGTCCACATAGTGATGAGGCTTTGGTACATAGACTGTTGACTGATATGGTACCTTATGGTGGTGTCCCAATAATTCCACTTCCCATTGGTCAGTAGTTACTACTAGTACTACTGGTATAGGACCCATGTAGGCTCAATGGCTTACATGAGTTTCAGTCACAGATACCCCTAAGGTTCTGAGGTGAGCCCGACTCACAGGCAGATAAGGAATGGATTGAAGTGTTTATAGTGTTTCAATCTAGCGAGGGAACCATTATATCATATGGAGGTCCTGGAAGTGATCCTTCAATGTCACTCAACAGGGTTATGATAGGGTCTAGAATATCTGGATATTATGATGATGTGACCTTTTCGTGGACTGAGCTTGAGAACCTTACTCAGAGAAGTAGTCACTAGTTATAAAAAAGAATAAGGTTATGTGTTTCCAATATTTTCAACAGCTTTAGTGGGATGAAATGTTGGTAGCTCAATATTATTCGAGGCATATTGACCATTCCTGGTACTCGATTACTACGATAAAAATAGTGATTCAAGGATCAATCCTCTGAGTGAAATTTTTTAGGGACATCTGAGCTAGCACTATTCCTTGGTGCATTTCTACTTTTGTTAGGGTTCTAGAGAGAACCTTGATGGTTCATGTTTTTTTGGATGAGCAGATATAGACAGTGAATGTCAACAGTGGGAATGCATTAATCTAATCTCAGTCTTAGAGGCATGGATGTGTAAAATATTTTAGGTAGAGAAATTGAAATAGACAAATGAATCTGTAGGGTATCATACATGTAATAAGAGTTAGGTGAGAATTGGGGTGATGTATACATTTCGACATGTAACAACCATCACCCCAATGTGGTCCTCACCAGACTTAGGGAGCTAGAAGACCTGGGAATGGAGTAGCGGCATGCGGTCAAGGATTATAAGAAAGGGATATAGGAATGATTTGAGGTATGTTCTATGTAAACTAATATCTATTGTATTAATACACATAGGTAATAACATATTTTTATTATCATGAACCTTGTTGAAGACCTAGAGTTTCTAGTTAAACTTTTGACTTCATCTTTATGCCTAGAGAGACCTATGGGAAGAGACTCGATAATCACACTTATGCCGATAGTGTGATCTATCCCATGAGTCAAGAGGTGTAGTTAGAACCAATTAGTGGCAGTGTTGAGGTCTTATGATGTTAGTATGGGTATGGGTTGATCATACAAAGTTCATGCTTAGATTTACTATTTTTGGTAAAAGGTTGAGTTATGTCGGCAGCATTGAAATGGGGTTTTCCTTGGTTGCTGAAAAAGAAATCCCGGGAATCCTGGGATTAAATCATACATAGTAGGGTGAGCTGATAACTCTTGAGTCAGCCAACCTTAACCTCATGGAAGTACGTGTTTTGAGTTCTCAGTTACCAAAAGTATTAGCAAAGTGTAGGAACATCATTTAAAAAGATGTTTCCATGATTACCTCCTCATAGGGGGGAGGGACTTCTGTAACATTCTACACCCTGATATGGAAAAGATATATTCATCAGTATATCAGAATACTTTTGTAAGGCATCTCAAGGAGGGGGTGTAAGTGGGGAGGAAGGGCTAAGTAAGGCCCAATGCTTGAGGTTATGCGTGGATTAACATCACATTAACCATGTGGCTTCAGATAATGAGTAACCACTACCAAATGGTTGATGAGAACATGAATCAGTAAAAGGGGTTGGCATTCTCATGGATGAAAAGGTTCCCATAGGTTTTTCAGAATTTCAGATAGTGGGGATGGTTGGAGTTCTTCCATGACTATGACTTTGTGATCGATTATACTCATGGGAAGGGGAACATGGTCATAGACATGCACAACAAGAGGTTTGGTTTACAGCTACTAAGTAAGAAAACATTGTATCTAGCCTCGATGATATTATATTTCGTGGAAGATGATATAGAATCCTAACTTCAGTTGATTACTATTACTCTCCCACTCTTAAAGTGAGTCTAAGAGGCAGATCTGGTGGATCTTGACTGTGAGTCCCAACATGTTCTGTTATCTTAAAGACATGATCCTGATTAATTTTCAATATTCGGAAAGCACATAATTCATTTAAGAGGGTGCACCATAGTACTATTGGTTTTGATAAAGGTGGAATTGAGGGAGTTCCATACATCCCCATTGGTTGTACATCCTGGGTTGATGAAGATATACCAGGACCCCTAATGTCAGTACTGGTTTCCAGGGATAATGTGGTGTCAGATTTCATTTCATGGCATCATAGTTTTCATCAAGAGAAATATGAGCACCAGGACGTAGATGTGCATGAGCCCAACTTTTCACCCTTATATAGATGGACAGACGGAGAAGACCATTCAAACCTTGGAGGACATGATCCTTGCTTGTGTCCATGATTTTTTATGCAGTTGGGAGGACCACCTTCCACTAGTGGAGTTTTCATACAACAAAAATTATCAATCCATCATTGGAATGACACCATTTGAGGCCTTGTATTGATGGCCATAAAAATCACCTCTATACTAGACAAACTTATGTGAGTCAGCACTTCTGGGTCCGAAGTCGGTACAGGCTACAACTGAGAAGAAGCAGATCATCCTAGAGAGGATGAGAACTATAAAGAGCTGGAAAAAATATTATGCTGATTGGAGACGTAGACACTTAGAGTTTGATGATGGGGATTGTGTATTGCATCAGGTTTCACCCCAACCCGGATTGAGGCGATTTGGTTGAGGAGGTATGTTATCTCTGAGATTCATCAGACATTTTCTGTATCTGAGGGGAGTTGATGAGGTGTAATACCACCTATCTCCCCACCCATAGATACACCAGGTTCACAATATCTTTCGCATGTCTCAGGTGAGGAGGTACGTGTAGGATCCATTACACGTCATTGACATGGAAGAGATGGATATTATATAGTGGGGTGAGGTTTACAAAGTTCTCATTAGAGAGAGAGGATTGATAGTATCAAGTCCTTCATGGTAAATTTATTGATTTTCAGCACATTTAGTGGTATTACGAAAATATCTTGGAGGGAACAAGGGAGCGGGAGGCTCTGATTCATTCTCAGTACCCCAATTGTTTGTTTAGCCTTTGTATTGGATTTCAGGGATGTAAAGACCTAATTTGGGGAGAATGCAATCTCCCATATTTTCTATAATTTTTTAATTATTTGTTATTATTTCGAGACAAGACACTAAGACATCATTCTCTTCCATGGCTCAGAGTTCCCAGAATTATCCGTCAAAATATGTTATGATTTAAATAGTGTGTGTGAGTGGTTTTTATAAAAAAAAAGTGGAATAACACATAAATGGTTTCCAATATCAGAAATCTGAGTTCATCGTTGCATTCAGGATAACGGTTTTACCATAGGTGCAACTTAAGTTTGTCGTCAAAGGCCTCCAGTGAGAAAAACTAAAAATTTCATAACTATAAAAAAATGATGTTGTTTTATTTTTAAAAACAAATAACTCACAAATAATGACTTAAATTAAAATTATAATACCACCATTAAGCTATAGACATTATTCATTCCATTGGAAGATCATAACATTGTATGGAACATGTCAACAGTGAAAGTTAGTATTTAGTGGTAAATAAAATAATTATGTATCAATTATTTTATTTTCAAATCATTATAACACATAAATGGAAACATGAATTTGAAATCTGAGAGTACTGTTGATCTCATGAAGGAGTGTTCCCCTTAGGTGAAGCCTAACCACGAACAACGCGGTTCGGGGAATAAAGTTAATTTTTTAACACTTTTTAGGATCATTTAAATGAATGCCTGAGAGGGTTTTAATAACATCTGAACTGGTACTTGGATCAAAAAACATGAGGGCACCATTGAATTCAAAATGCTAGGATTCGCCTAGAAATGACATCACTAAGACTTCCAAGGATTGAGTGGAATAGTTATCTTCCGAAAATTTCGAGATAAATAATAAAATAACATAAAAGAATTATTTTATTTATTTTCTCATTGTTGGATGGTGGATGGGTACGCTGTAGTGCAACGACCATGAATTGATGTAGCACATTAATGAAGTTCATTGTTGAACTAGATCACAAAATGTAATGATGAAATAATGTAAGTGTAACAGTGATGTTGTTTCATAAATGAAATAGTGTAACAATGCAACGTAGTTGCGTAACAGAATCGTTGTGACACAATTTGTTTTTTGAAAACATGTGGGAGAATGGGGAACTAAAAAATAGAGATTCTATGATGAACAGCAGATATTTTTCCTTCTCCAATAAGGAATAATGAATGATGCTGCAGCGGATCATCATCATCTTCGTCATTTCTAGAATAATGGATCCAGAAAAGACATTGACATAATGGAATGTCGAGGAATTACATTTCGACATCGAACATCAATGAGGTAGGGGTTTATGAATTCTATATATTTGATTATTTCTCCCCCATTCAGGGAAAATAACGACGAACATGAACCAACTGACTAACGAGTTTATCCATGAATCCCTCATTCATGCGGTTGGATATTATGCAGGGTTTTGATTTGGGGGTTTTCAAACTTTGTGATTATACTATGTTATCCCCATGATTAAAATGTAACCCGAAGGGTGCTGGCTAAGAAAAATATTTCATAGACTCTCCTTCATGGTTATTTATTGTTCTCTTTTCGTGGATGATTTCATGAGATGATGGCAATGCATGTTTAATGATGAAATGGTGAAGGTGACATCCAAGTGTTTCCATAGATGCATGTGGGTCGAGAAATGGACCACCAGAGTGACTCAAGTTCATGTCGAAAGTACCACCAAAGCCGGTGGCAGTGGCCCATGAAGCCCCATGGTAGTGGATACGGGTGGAAGGTGGCGATACACCATGGTGGCAGGAATCCATGACTAGAATATTGTGGAAGTGAGGATACCCAATAGACGTTAGAGAGGATATGTGGCACCCATAGGTGGCGTGTGGAGGTGCTGGCCCGCAACTCAGCCTCCCAGAAACTCTGATCCGCAGTCCATCAACCGAATCTAGAGGAAGTCCTTGCACTATGTTGGGCCAACAGGGGAGCCTGATGTGACATTTCTTCCAGGTCACTTCTAGACACTACCACACTAGCCACACCGTAGGGACGGTTTTCATCTAGATGTCTATTCCCTGGCCTATTTCTGGGCTGGACCCCAACTGGTGGGTAAGACCCATGCCGGTAGGCCAGGCCTGTGCCCTTCGGGTTAGGCTGGACGAGACTGGGTCACTGATTGTCCCAGCGGGCTGGTCCCTCAGCCAAACTAGTTCGAGTCCAATGAGTCCCATTGGGTATTGAATACTGACCATGATTTACCATACCAATGCATATTTAAATAGGTTCAGGTCGAGTTTTTATAATTAAACTAGGGTTTGTAGGACCCCTCGGTCGAGCTTTTCAGGTCGGTCAGAGAGGGTCAAACCAGGCCCAGATGCAACTAGTCATTGTTTACTAAAATGCATGAATCTCTATGATCGAGAATTCGGTTGAAGAACCATCAATGAAAATATGAAACTTGCGATGAGGTAGTTCTTTTGAGATCCTCCTCTAGAATGTTGGTAGATGTTGTAGTATGGCCATGTTGGATATTGCATGAATCTTATTTGGATAATTTTTTCTAAAAATTATATAATAAACATAAATGGTGTATGATCGACGCTGCGTCTATTGTGTTGGGACCCTTACATAGAGACGGTCCATTTTGTTTAGTTTATGTGGGACCTCGGGGCGATTTAGATACGTCCTATGACTTGCAGAGAGAATCCTCTTGATATAAAGCATTCTAAGTGCAAAAATACAATGAATAGTTGTGATGTGATGAAGGAATTGTGATCCTCTATGGGTCAACATGCTTCCATCCTCTCTTGGTCAGCACCTACCGATCCTCTGTGGGTGAACACATAGCAATCCTCTCTCTTCCATCACTTAGCAATTCTTAGTGGGTCAGAACCTAGAGATCCTCTGTGGGTCATCACCTATAAATCCTATCATGGTCTGATCCTAGCGACACTTTTTTGATCAGTAGTAGAGCCTCTTTACATAATAAAATGATCTAACTTTAAGAATAATCATATTTAATTTCGTACTTAAGTTATACCTTTTATGAACTATGTCCTTTTCTTTTTTCTATGTGGTTGAGGTCTTGCATGGTGACATTACCTCTAGGAAGTATTTTCCTTGGTGTAATTTTACATCAAGGATTATTAAGTAACCATTGGGGGGCCCACTATCCATTCTGGGACTTTTTATACTCACCCCTTCATGGACTTTTCCAGCACATGTTGTGTATGGTGCAGATGATCGATGCTTCGATAAAGGTTCTCAGGGGGACTTGACTGACAGATGATACAATGGTGTACTAGGTGGCCTTGGACAATCTGGGGCTATTAGGACTATAAAGGAAGGACATACTACATTGGATTCAATTATTTTCACTACTCTTCATCATTAGGTGGGGTTTTCCATGGATGTCCAATAGGGTTTTTAATTTTTTTCACTTTACTATTTTCATCTTCTTGTTTGGTTTGTATTCTTGCCCACTAACATTCACTTGTACATACACTCAACATTGTTTTAGTGGTATACTTTTCTCCCCATTTTAGTGTGATTGGATGTGGTTGGTAATGTGTGTGTGTTTATACAATATTAAATGTAATGCCTTCAATTTTTGGGATATTTTATTCTTGTGCTAGTCACAAGCCCCGTGCATATGGAAGGAGGGCTTGGGGTTGTCATGACATGAGCCCTGGGGGATGTGTCATGAAACAACTACCATATATTATTTTTAGATGTTAAAAATAATGATTTAACTATAGTTATTATTTATGTGATAGGATTATTTTCATTCATAAATATCATTCCATTATAATTGAAATTATATTACCGTTTTAAATGGATCTCAAAATTACGTAATAATAATTAAAATATCAATAATAGTATTTAGAAACTGTATTATCAAATGTAATAATACAAATGAAATATAATAATTATTTATGGATTAGACTCTTTTTTTATACCCCCGCCTATAATGATAAATACAACAGATGGACTAGTTATAGAGTTTTTTTTGTAGGAATAATTCACACATTATATCTTAAGAGATGATTTTTATAATATATTTAATAATTGTACCAATTGATATTTCATATTAAATAAATTCATGTAGTTCCTAACAATAGATAATATATACTATTTTTTATGACTTATTATTATAATACTCTTCCATTCTATTTTAATAATAGTCAAATTTTCATTATCCTTTACATTCCAGAATATAATCCAACATCTTAAAAATATAAATCATACCTAATATACCTTATGGATTTCATTCCATGCCACTATGGGTCACAAAATTTCTATCATCCTCTATATGTATTGTTCCATAAAAGGTATTAGCCTCAACACCTCTAATAATTTTTAACAAATGAGTTATTCCATACTCCACCTGGGTGATGTAACAATGTATTGTTCTCATTAATCAATTTTTCTCTATGTTTTATAAAATTTAGGATTTCCCATTTTTTCCCAGTTTTGGTAGGAAACCTATTGTTCGTTAATTTTGGAAAATTTTTGTACAATTTTATACTATGGATAAATTAAATTTTCTTTTAGAATTTATTTATTATAGAATTTAATTGAAATTATTTAATATTCCCTTGTCATTTCATTGAAATATATGAATATGCTGATGTTTATTAACTATTTATGTGAAAAAATTCATATATATGGGAAGATACTGGAAAACCAAATTATTTTTAAAAAAAATATTTAAAACAAAAAATTATTTTGAGCATTGTCTTTAATTATATGTTTTGATGAAGAAATTATATTTAAATTTTTATATTTTAATGGATTCTATATAAAATTTAATTTTGATAATCATAAATTACACTAACATATAGAAATATAACATTAATATATTTTATGAAAAACCATAAATGGATTTCAAAACAATTATTAAAGACATGAATGGGGTCTTATCCACACCATGAATTTGTTTTCTTTAAGTGTAACCCATAGTGTGTTTGCACATTTTTTCTATGAAAATAAAATATATTTTTTATGATCATAGTCTGGTGTTCTCCTTGAATATATTTTAAGGAGGAAGTTTTTTTAAAAATGGCTGATGACAAAAAAATTGTGAAGAAATTTAAATATTAAACATTATTTCATTTTATCATTTATACAGCTATAATATTTTGGTTTTATTTTTTATTCTGTTAGGAATGTGTATTTTATTATACAATTTTCAGATAACATATATTATATGTTAAAAAAAAAGCAGACCTTGGATTTTTATTTTGAGTTATGCATTCATATTTTCATATAATGATTAATTTCACATATTTTATATTGAGTACTTTTATATATTATTGTGAAATATCAATCCTCTATATCATTCTAATATTTTACATTAAAAGGGTATTTCAGGATAAATTGATCCATTATTATTGATTTCAATCTTATGATTTTGTTAGATGATATTAACTATAATGAAACAAATCCATGGGTTAGGGGATAATTTTAATGAGAATAAATGTAATATAATATATTTTATAATAATACATGTTTAATATCAAAAATCCCTCATTTTTTAGAGGATTTGTTCACACCCTATTTTCCTTTTAAATTTTAACTAATCCCATGTTAAAAAAATATGTATATACATTTAGATAAATATTTTAAACACATATATATAATTTTAAACGAAACCATAGAATAATTTATATAAAAAATATTTTTTGAGGGAATTATAATTTTATAATAACCTCTCTCTTTATTGGACAAAATAATATTAAAACAGTAGATAGTGTATCTAAAATAAAATAATAATTTTTCCTAAATGTCACATTTAATAAATTTAAAAAATAATTATCATTATAAGTATATTTCATAAAAGACATATGGTATTATAATTACTTATTCCCATAATTAGAAATTTGTGATAATAATCAACATATTATATTACACTATTATCATTATAATATAAATAAATAATAATCATTATATATGTAAAAATATTAATAATTCTTGAAATATGAGTTCATAACATAAAATTCATAAAATTCATACTTTTTATTCAATATTTTAAATATCATAATTCATAAAAATTTGTTGAAAAATAATAAAATTTATTTCCATCTTTGAAATGTTTTAAGAATCATGTTATTTGTTAAAAAATCACATATACAATAGATTATATTTTTGAAATTGCACTGTTCTTCCAATGATCTATTGATAATCAGTGTATACTATCTTCAATATATTGTTATTCATAAATATACATATAGCCACACCCAATAGTGATAATATATACATTATAATACCCTCTTCCATATATAGTATGATTTCTTTAATTAAATAATTTAATAGTACTAATATAATGCCATTATGAATCATTGAGAGGTGATATTATATTATAATGACTCTTGTTGAAAATTATACATCAATATTTAATAGCATTTTAGGTTTCTAATCTGTCAATAAATCATTATATTTTCAATAAATGGATATTAAATTATTTTTTAACTTTCCCTATATTTTTTCATATATAATAGGTTTTAAACATCTTCCATAAATAGTTACTCTATAAATTCATATTTAATTGTATTTTCCCAATTATTATTAACCTAATAAAGCTCCCTAGTAAAATAATATTTTTATTTTGCCAATATATTTTTAACCTACATATATTATTATAAAATAAATTCTCTATTTAATAAAAAACAATAATGTGGTTGATAAGAATGTTTAAAATGTTTTTTACTAAAAACATGTATTGGGAATAATTATATAGCTTAATTTCTTTTATATCCCCATATCTTGTATACAATAATAGTTTTTTCCACAAGAACTCTTCGTCATATTTTCATTTTATTTTATGTGTTCTATAAATAATGGATTTATTTAAAAAATAACTTTTTTGATATTATAATTTCTGTGTTTATATCCATGTTTTATAATTTTTAAAAAAAATTATAAAATATTTAGGACAAAAAATGTATATTGGTCAATTTTTATTTATATTTCTATTAGAGAAGCTTAATATAGGAATTTCTCGAAGAAGAAATTTTTTTATAACTTATCTCAAAAAATTTAATCACTACAAATATGACTTTTTTAGAAATAAATTTTCTATCTAATTGTATTTTTTATATATGATTTCAATTGTTATACTTTGAATTAATGTTAAATAATTTACACCCAAGAAACTATTAATATGGGTTTTCTATATTTTTATTTCTTCTAAAATACAGTGGTAAAGAACATTACATTTATACACAATTCTTTATTTTATTGTTAAGCCCTTGTTTTTCATTATTATAATAAAATATGAGATTATATTCCTTAAAAAACATTCTTAGTCAACATTGTAAATTCTGAAAGAATTAACTAATATGTAGAAAATATAATAAATATGATATGGATAATTTTTAATGTTAATTTTCTTCAATTTCAGATACAATATATTATTTATTAAATATATAAAACAATTTACACCGTAAATTTGATTTTATTAAAACTCCATAATATTCGATGAGGTTGTACTCCCTCATCAAGTAAAATTTTTATCATAAAAACTATTTCATAACTTTCCCTCATTTTATATTAAAATTACTAGAAACAAATATATAGAATTATGAATATGGATTCCGTAATTTTTTTAGATATTACATGATTCATTGCACAAAGTAATATTTTTCATCAATAGTTTATTGTCTTTAGTTTTTTAAATCAATTTTTTCCTTAAGCAAATATTTTTCAAATTACATATACCTAAATTTAGAGGACTAACATTAATATTACATTACAAATATTTCCATATGCAATCATATATTATAGTTAAAAATACCTAAAAATAATATGAAACTATTTTTATATAATATATCCATAGATATTGATTAATATATTCTTAAAATATTATTAATAATTTAATTTCTCTTTTCAGACAATTATATTCGGTTAAATAATAAAAAATATATATTTTAAATAATATATATATAATTAAATAACTGTAAAAATATTTTTCCCATATAATTATTACCCATGTAAGGTCGTTAAAATCAACCCACAATATATGAATTATTCAATGTGATCAAAAACACATTACATTTGATTTGTAATCAAAATTTCAACAATTATTTAATAAATAATAGAAATCCATTTGGAATAAATAATAATGACATACATTCATATTAGTTAAGAAATAAATTAGTTTAAACTGATTTTAATTGACATTATTTTTGTTTTCAATGATTCTTATTTTGACCATCATTTGTGATCTAATTTATTAACCCATATACTAGTGTATAATTAATGATACAGTTACACACAATAAATAAAACATTCCTTAATAGTTGATAAATTTTATTAAGTCAATTTACAGCTATTTAAATTATATTTTATAAAATTTAAATTTTCAATGAACAAAAAAAAGGTTTAATATTATTTTTTCATCATTCGTTTCATAAGGTTTTCTATTCAATTCATTTTTTGAGCATTATATTCTTGGTGTAGTGAATGTCGTTATTTTCAATAATGAAATTATAGTATAGTAATAATTTTGAATGAATGTACATTTATGGTTGGTCGTAGGATAATTAAAATTATAATGTAAGTTACAAAATGCATTATATAACATTGGGTACATGATAGACTGGTACCTGTTACTTATAGAAAGTAGTATATCTAAAACAACTCATTAAACAGAATACGGTACCCAATAGATTTGAATTATAAGACTAGTGAAACCATATATATTTTTATAATATTGGAGGAAATTTTTTATGTTAACCCACAATTGTGATATATAGTATGACCCTTTTTTGGTATTTTATTCCAATTATCATATTTTCTATTTACTATTAGGGTATCGTGATCTAATATTTATTTTATTCCTTGGAAAACATTCAAATAATTGGTTTTTATCACCTCCATTGAGTCATTTAAGTTTATATTTTTGTGTTAATTCTATGAAAATAATGTGATATTCATTTTTATCTTTTCTTGATAATGTAAATGGTTATATTTTATTATTAGAAAATCCATCCATTATGAAATTTATGGATACATATAATTTTCTACTTATAATGATCATGTCGGGATATATTCTATTTAATTTAAGGGTAACATAATTATTTCACACATTCATTATATTATATAATGGTAGTGGTTTAAACACTATTATTTACCATAGTATTTTTTTCATCTTCCAATTCAAGTGATTGAATATTATTTTTAATTGATACTCATACAAATAATCTGGAATTAAATATTATTCTGACTGCAATATTATCTCATACTCAAATAGGGAATTGACATCACTATTATAAGGATGAGTGAGTTTATAAAAAGTTGATTTATTTGAAATTCAATTAACTATATAATTATATTTCATATATATATAATCCGTATTTGGATTTCATGTTATTTTTATATATTTTCATGCATTCCATTAATTTCATTTATTTTATATTTTAGCAATTACAGTTCCATTAAATATATTGGGACAAGATAATGTTTTATATTTTTCCTATTGAAGATAAATTGATGTTGTCCCACATGTTAAAATAATTACTATATAATACATAAACATAGTCCACAATGAAATATTTTTATGTGTAGATAATCATTTTATTTGTTACATAAGGAATGGTCTATTTTGTATATGGGGTTAATATTTCATATTAACTATCATGTAGGTATATAATTATTTTGAGAATGAAAATCTAGATGGGGTCTTAATTACCTAAAAAAGTAATACCCATTATTTTTCTATTGTGTATATTCTATATGAATCGACCAAAACAAATTTCAATATCCCAATTATTTTTCAAATTTGAATATACCCAAACTATAATAAATCTATCGATTAGGATAATATGGAAAACAAGACTTTCTTACCTCTATTATGAAATTTTATATTGATATAGTCCTAAAACTAATGAGAATGGGTTTGGTAAAGCATGATATATGTATTTTTTTGTTTTAAAAATATATTCTTCTGGGATATATCACGATATTTTTCCCTATATTATATTTAAAATTTCATTGTATTTTTTTAATATGAACATGCTTTTATTAAAGTTGAGTATGAGTGGGGAGGGGATTTGATATTTGTTATATCACATTACCAACATGTTTTTTTTTCCTGAGAATAATGGATATCTAATTTAATATCATTTATGATATGAGAAATCTATGAATCATGAAATATAGTTGTAATTGATTGTTGGAGTTTAATTGGTAACTTATTATTCATCTATTATGTTATTTGGATAATGGAATGATAGTTATCATTGTTGTACAACAAAGGGGGTTCCACTACCTTGGAATACTTTTTTTGGTTTATAGGTAATTTTTGTATCTATTTCAATGTTTATAACTATTCAAAATACTTTTACTCACATGGGTTTACTCTTTGTATTTATTTTGTGTACTAATTTTTTGTATATAGGTATGTCATCAATTGGTTTTATATTTATATGATGTAAACTGTTTAATTATTATTTTGTTTTTTCTAAATTGGTTTTCATCTAAAATTATTTATAATATCACAATTTTCTTGTTTTATTTCACATAACAGTATTCTACATCCCATGTCATTTCTGATAGACTTGGGTGATCGTTAGTTGTGCTTCAGGTATTGTGGAGACATTACTTGATGTTATTTCTGTTAATCAGTTCCTGGTCATTAGAAAACTTAAAGAAATACCACCATGTTATTGGATGTATGTTATTAAATTTATCATGTGATAATATCATCATCATTTATGATGGAATGAAATAATTTTCAAGGATAACATACATATGGTGGAACCCTTTGTTAATACATGTAGTCAAAGTTTCTTTTATTTTTAACCATGATTGAGACCATATAATTTATTCGAATCCATCATTATTGACTCCTATAAATAGAAATTGTTTTGTGACAACAATATCTTGTGTTCATTACTTCATATGATTATTTTGTAGTCAGAATAAACATAATATCCATATTAACTAAAATAACAACATCAAAAAATTGTGTTTTTAAAAAATTTTATTATCAGCAATCTGGATATATTAAATTGAAAATAGATTCAATGACTATATAATTATCTAAAATAAAAGTTAATTGATATATTTTAAAAAATATATGTATTGATTATAATATAATATATTGATTAATTCCTAGAAAAAATTGCAATTGTTTTAATGTTTTTATTGAATTTGTTTTTATTGTGTTTCATTTTCCAAAATTTATCGATGTTTGAAAGATGCTATTTTTTGTTTGAATATGTGTTGCAAATTTTATTATAAATTCTCAATTTGTATCCATGGGGATGATAATGATGTTATTTATAATGTTATTACTATTTATTCTACCTAGACGCCCACCACTATTGATGTTAGATGGGATTTATAAGGGGAAACCATCAAATCCTTCTACATTTTATCCCGATATCTAATTGGGGTCAAACTAATTGCATATTATACTAGAAAAGTTAATTCGTGAATTTAATTAATATTCTCAATGAATCGGTTGGATCCTATATTTCATCATCCTATAAGTATTTGAATATATTTATGTCAATAGAATTTTTGGGAGTGTATTTTCCAAAAAAAATATTATATTATAGAGTTTTTAACAATATGGAGACAACATGCCTATTTAGACACATTCATGATAGATGGTATTTATCACCATTTGTGGGATTTCATTCAAATGAAAATTATTCTTTGTTCTTATTCAGAACATGTTTGTAAATATATTCTTTAAAAAAATTCTGATATAATATTTATCGGTCTAAGGATTAAAAGAACATGATTCACTAACAATACTTGATGTGAAATTTTGGGATCTTTATAAAAATTCAATAATATTCACTTTTTTTCAATATATCTAACATGATTTGAAGTATCAATTTATTTGGTCATTATGATAGTCTTGAAAGACTACTTATTTATTCACATGATTCTTTAAAATTTTCTTCAATTTCATAATGTATTAAATAATTACTGAAAATTAATTAAAGGGTATAATGGCAGAGTAGGAGTGTGTGGGTCTATATAAGGTCATATTTTATGTGATTCTTATTCTCGTGGACAATTTTCCTAGTGATAATTTGTGAGTAAACATTTCTCTTACCCTGGATTCCATGGATGTAGAGTAACTTTGACCCTTGGTTTGGGAATAAACCATACTTAGTGTTATTGATGTATTTCTAGAAGAAAAAATAATCACAATATATACCTTCAAAGAAAATAAATTCCATTATTATGGTCAGTATATCCATCATTAGACAACTTATAAAATCTTTTCTCAGAAATTATTATGCAGGGACCTTATCAAACATAGGAATTTTTAGTCAATAAAAATATACCAAACATATATTTTTTTTCAATTAATATATAGGATATATTATCATGGTGGAAAAAAATGGGTCATAGATAATTATTACATGTACATTATTATATGAAATTAGTTTTAATTTAGGGAAAACATTACGGTATATACAAGGTACATGACAAGATTAAATATACTTTTGGGAAAAATTCATTCTACTAATACATATATTGTAATGGTTTTATCAATATTGGATCCTTATTAAATCTACATAACATTCCTATATTCCACAATATATATTAAATATGGTTCTATTATGGAAATCAAAATTCATGTTTAAACTACAAAAATGAATCTTTATACACCCTAAGGAAGAGTGTATAACCAATGAGGATGTGTATGTATTATGTTTCGCTTTATATTTCTTATTTCCACTTAAACAATTTTATAATACTAAATATATTAAATATAGATGTAATATTATAAATAGAAGGGTTATCATGGATCTATGAATATTTTGACTAATATAATAACAAATTGTATGTTATACTTCGGTTTTGTATTAAATTTACGCTTTATAAAGACTCATGAATTCCTGATAGTTACAAAATCCATAAAAAGTAGTTTATTGAAAATAAGTCTATATATAAATGGATTGTATTGTCTATATAGAAGATAAAAATATAATGAGATAAAGGACTCATCATGGGTATTATTTGTATATTGATGGATTTAATGTATACTTTTAAGGACTCCATCGATAATGAGAAGTTAGGACTACAAGAAATATATTAAAAAACAATTCTTATATCAATCATTTAATATAATTTCTCAAATAAAATATTTATTAATATTGTATTTAGTTGAAATAGAGTGGGGAAAATTTTTTCATTAGACTGAGAACATCATTTTTCCGTTTCAGGTAATAATTTCAATGAAATATTATATAAAACTACGACCCTCTCTAAAATATTTGGGCAATTCAGTATAGGGGTATGGTGGTTTCATAACATCTGCCTAGGTTCAAGCTATCATCATCTCTAATATAGGATTCAATAAATTATTGACATGTATCCATATTATTATTTTTCATTGGTTATTTCATATTGTATATTTAACATTATTTGACCAATAATGTCCCTAGACATGAACACAAGAAATATATTTATTTTAATCAGGGAAAATTACGGGTCACTACACCACCTAACCGTAATCACAATCTATATGTGATTAAGAATCAACAGGATCTCTTTAACATGGATGGTTTCAAATAAACATTTTATATAAAGCTGAAACCAAAAATAAATTTGTTTCATATAAATGGATGAGACCTTGGTTAACACACTAATCTACAATACTATAGAAAAAGTTTATTTCAAAAACTAGTCTATCTGTTACATGATATATTATGTTAGTAATTTTAAAAAACAAACTATTTTATTATTATCTAGTCCTTCAAATCATTAAAACCCAAGTGATTACCACATAAAAAATACATCTAATTTTAATTAAAGGAAACAATTAACAATAGATACCTATATAACTATTTAGTTTGGAAAATATTTTTATTAGTGGCAGAACATATCTCACCGCCATTAAAAATATTTCTAGATTGACTCATTTTGAATGATTCCTTTCCACACTACACCAAAATTATAGTGGTTATAGTAATTCCAAACAGAAAAAATACTTGTTGTAGAATAGAATGTTTGTTTTGAAACCACATTAATTTTTCCATCACTAACTATGTAAAGACCCGCAAATTTCAAGGAAATTTTTTTTTCTTAATTTTCTTTGGAATTTTACAAGAGCGCAGCTTCAGAAGGCACCTGATTCCGAGGCCCGGTGTGCCTGGAATCAATTTCCGAAGTTTGGCTCGGGTACGTTCAGTGAACGGACGAGCGGGTTTTTCTATCTTTTGAACCGGTGCCCGGAATCGAATTCTGAGGGCACAGATGAAATCGCAGCGCCGGTATTTGCTTAGAAACGCCTCTTCCGGAGTTGCGTTTGCTCAACCGTGGTTTTTAAAATTTTGGGCTTTAAGTCGGAAATAAAATAAAGGTTGTGCGACAACTTTATTTTATTTCACTTAAGCCGCTTGGAAGTCACTTGGAAGCCACTTGAACTGAGTTAAAGCGGATAGGGTGCTATCCGGAAATACCCTACCCCTTGGTAGGATATTTGTGAGGTGGGGCCCGCACGAGCCCCGCCGTTTCTTCCGCTAAGTAACGCACCCACGAAAACCCGTCAAAGTAACTAAAAAGTCAACCGACGCATTTTCTTAAATTCTTAACAGACCATTTAATTGAGCGGTTTATTTCGTGAATTAAATGGGTTGTTTCGTTCGTTGAATTAATTCAACGAACTGATGGGTCGTTACTTACGCATTTGCGTTTGTTGGAAAAATAATAAAATAGACCAACGTGTCTATTTTGGAGGATTACTCTTTATTCTCTGGGCCTCCACCCTCCCCGCGAAGAACGCGAAGAACTCGAAGAACGCGAAGAACGCGAAGAACGCGAAGAACGCGAAGAACGCGAAGAACGCCGGAACCAAAATTCGACGACGCACACCGTGATCCACGACGTCGACAAGCTTTTTCCGCGACCTTCTTCTTCTTCTTCGGCGCTTCTTCTTCCATGGCGAACCTACGATCGGTGGTTAAAGGTGAGAATCGAATCTTCTAAATTCTCCCTTTTTATAATTCGATATCAACAGATTTAAATTAATTAAATCCGTTTGATCTTGATCCGGAGATCATCGGCGCGACTCCTTCCCGCGGTGCGACGAGCGTCTCTTCCGCGACGATCACCAAATCCGCGACGACCTCTCGTCCGACGACGACAACAAGGTAGGGATTTAATTCTTGATGATTCATTCCCGTGTTTTTATTTCTTTTTGAATAAAGAACCGACATGAATATTTTCAATTAATTAAAATTGAATTGCCGTTTAAAAGAAAAAGGAGTGAACAATTTTTATCTTGATTAAAAATTGTTGTAGCCCCTTTCTCCCGTTGTTTATGACTAATGCGGAGGGTGCGGGTCTAACGAACAAGACCCGACAACCCTCCGCCGATCTTTTTGTTGTGCGGATTTGGCGGACGACGACGAACCATGTGGCAAGGGCGATCCGTTGATCCCGCAGTGAAGATCGGCCCCCGGGAGGAGCAATGGCGCAGACGGGAGGCAAAACGGGCCACCGGAGCAACTCCGGCGGCCCGCGGAAGGCGGCGGCGGCGCGGGTCGCCGGCGCGGCGGCGCCGGCGACCGGAGGCCGCGGCGCCCGGCGCGCCGCCGGAGGATCCGCCGCGGCGAACCGCCGGACCGCGTCCGCGGTCCGGCCGCCCAACACGAGGCCCGCGCGGGCCGCGTTCCTCCAAGCCGCGGGTCAAACCCGTGGCGGTTTCCTTCGCCCGGTCAGCCGAAGCCGAGCCGGCCGGTCTGGTCGGCCGGGCCGCGCCCAGGCCGGACCGGACCCGGCCTAGCCGGGTCGGGCCGGGTCGCCCCGGGCCCAGAACCCCGTTTTCGGGCCCTCTTCGGTCTTTTGCCCATATCTTGGGCCTGGTACCTCCGATTGACGAACCGTCAGCGGTTACACGATCCTTGGATCGATACGGTCGTTTCGGTATATTACACTCAAGGTTTCGGAAGACTTTGGGTTCGGCCGGGTTGGTTCGTACACGAAACCAACCGGGCCCTCGGAGCGGAAACGCTCATAACTTGAGCTACGGACGTCCGATCGACGTACCGTCAGCTGTGGTAGTTTCCTCTAAGTGAGACGGAACTTTTGGCATACTCCGCCCGAGGATCGGACACAGGCGGAGTACGGTCGGGTTGGTTTTTCCCTAAAAACCAACCGGGCCCCTGGGACGAAAATGCCAATAACTCTCAGACCGGGCGTCCGATTGACGCGCCGTCTGTTGCGTTGAGATCCTGTTGTCGATACGGAACTTTTGGATACATCAACTTCGGACTACGAGTCAGTTGATGTATCAGCATCTCGGCTCGTGGAGCGGACCCTCCTAAACGAGCTCGCTGTGTGCGGGAACCCTAGTGCTGGCTGTGACTTCAACGACAGAGCATAGATCCTCTGTGGACTGCGACGACGACATAGCAGAGATCCTTCGTGGACTGCGGCGACGACTGTGCGGAGATCCTCAGTGGACTGCGTCGACTACTGCACTCAGCGATCCTACGTGGATCAGTGCTACAGGTCTTGTGTGGGCCCGATCCTGTGTGGGCCCGATCCTGTGTGGGTCCTTACTACCGGTTCTGTGTGAGCCACTGCCTATAGGTTCTGTGTGAGCCCGATCCTGTGTGGGTCTTTTGCGGGGGTTAGTACATATCGATCCTTCGTGGGTCCGACGACTTAGATGGATCAGTGATCATCTTTGACGTCATCTGAAAAAGTATACCTGGTTGAGCTGAATCTTATGTTACTCTCCTTTGTGGATTGTGTTGAACTATCCTATGTGGATTTACTGTTTACTCTCCGTTGTGGATTTGAGTCTTGCATTCCTGTGTGGATTGAGTTGTTCTTGAGCTCGTGAGCAGAGCTAGAATTGGGGACTTAGGTATATGTATGGGCATATACCTAAGTCGAGTCAGATTTTTTTTCGTGATTTCACCTTTCTTTTGTGCTATATCCTTTGTGGATTTCGGGAGACCTTCGGGGGTCTCGGGGTCCTTACTGAGTAGCTTATACTCACCCCTGCACGGGCTATGCCCTCACCTTGTTGTGTTGGATGCAGACGACGGACAGCGCTGATCTCGGTTGGGGCGTGGAGCAGGACAGTACCTGGAGGCGGACCACTGGGCAGGACGTGCTCGGAGCGGACGTGGGACCCGAGGAGCCTGGAGGCTATCTGTACCCACCCTTCAGGTGGGATTGCTAGTGGACGACACGAGGCCACCGTCTTTTCTTCAGTTGCTGTTCTTTTCCTTTTCAGTTGTACTTTCAGTTGGGCTTGTATTCCGGCCCCCTTTACTTTTCTGCACTTTGTAGTTACTTTCCGCTTGCTGACTCTGTGGTGGTTGTTACTTATAAAGGCAATGCCTTCCCTGTTTACCGGGATTTTACGCCTTGGTGCTAGTCGCCAGCCCCTGGCCTATGGAAGGCGGGCTTGGGGTAGTCACGGCACGGGCCCCGAGGTCGGGTCGTGACAAATTTGTATCAGAGGTGGTCGGTTCTACCGCAGACTCTGATCATCTTTTCTTTCTCTATGAAGCAATAGTGTTTAGTGTATTAAGTGTGGTTATCAGTTCAGGGAGCCCAGTGTTGGTGCGGCGGCCGACGTATCCGTACACCAGGACCCTGACTCCTGATTTCCGACTTAATGCATGAAAACATTGATTGCGTGTGTGTTCCAAGTTTTCTTTGTGATTACTTGTGTCAGCTCACCTGGTATACTGATCTGCTTCATGAAAGTCTCATGTTTTCCTTGTGATTACTTGTGCCAGCTCACCAGGTATACTGTTCTGACTGTGGTGCTCTTGTTCTCCTTTTTAGGATGGGCCCGCGACGACAGCCAGCTAGGGTTCCGAGTGTAGGGCGCGACGGCAGCCCACCGAGGGACGAGGCCTCGGTGCAGGGCCCTTTACCAGCAGTGGCACCGGCGGTAGCTTTACCCGCCGAGCCACCGATGCTACCAGTACCAGACGCTGACGATGCACGTCGCCTCAGGGCACTGCATGAGTTTCAGAGCCAGCGACCGCCCAGGTTTCGCGGTGAGGCGGACCCCCAGGCCGCCGATGACTGGCTAGAGGCGGTGGTATGGATCTTTAGGCTAGTGAGGACACCAGCGGATCTCATGGTGATTCTCGCGGCGAGCCTCCTGCAGGCGGCGGCAGGATGATGGTGGAGCCTGATGCTCCAGGTTCACGATGAGGCATCCTTGCTCTGGACGGACTTCGAGAGCCTCTTCCGCTCTGAGTTCGTCCCGGCCACCCTCCGAGCGGTGCGCATCCAGGAGCTTCTCCAGTTGCGCCAGGGGAGCATGACGATCGCTCAGTACGCGGCGAGGTTCACTGACCTATCTCGCTACTCGACCGACATGGTACGGGACCCCTTCTTACGGGCCCGGACCTTCGAGCAGGGATTGCGGCAGGAGATTCGGGCGTCGCTGATCTCCCTCAGCATTCCGACCGAGGCGAGAGTACTGGAGCGAGCCCTCCTGATCGAGAGCTTCCTGGCAGAGCCTTCTTCAGCGGCGAGACCTAGCGCAGGGCGGCAGGTAGCTGAGTCTTCGGCAGCAGGTAGCCGACAGATGACTCTCGGGTCCAGGCAGACCAGACCCCCATGCAGATGGCCTCAGGACACCGGCTCAGCAGTGCGGGGCACACAGCGGAGTGCCAGCCTTCCGAGAGGCAGGCAGTGCTACTCCTGCGGCGGGCAGGGTCACATGGCTCGTGACTGCCCGACTCGCCGACCAGAGGAGCTGTAGACGGTGGAGGGGCCACCCAGGCAGAGGCAGAGGGTCGACCGTGGCGGTCCACAGGGAGGAGGCGGACGAGGCAGAGGAGCTGGCCGAGCAGCGGGTGGTGGGCGACGCTTCCAGGCTCTACCCCCACCACCACCAGGAGGGACACCTCGACCACAGGGAGCTGGAGGGCAGGGACAGGCCCAGCTCCAGGCATTGGAGGCCTACGACCCCGACATGCCAGAGATGATTCGAGGTACGATCTGTGTCTATTCCACCCTTGCTGCAGTACTTATAGACACAAGAGCGAGTCACTCTTTCATAGCCTCTGCCCTTGTTCGGAGCTCGGAGATTCCGACTGAGCCGTTGGCTCGATCCTTACGGCTAGAGACTCCTACGGGAGCAGACTCGACGATTACGCACTGGTGCCGGCAGTGTGAGCTTACTCTAGGAGGCGAGAGCTTCGGCTGGGATCTCCTTGTAGCGGCGTCGAGGCCTTACGACTTAATCTTGGGCATGGATTGGCTATCCACGGTTCATGCCCAGATCGACTGTTTTAGGCGCAAGGTGCGATGTGTTCGCACCGACGGGAGTAGGTTTACCTTCACTGGCGAGAAGGGAACCTTTGCAGCACAGGATGGACTTCCGCGGAGGAGAGTGCAGCCCATCTCTCATCAGTTGGCTAGCCTCATCCTAGGAGCAGTGGACGTGCGGAGTCCAGTTTTTCCTGCAGTGGTGGACCAGTACGTGGACGTCTTTCCCGACGACGTTCCAGGGCTACCTCCTTGTAGAGAGGTAGACTTTTACATCGACTTGTACCCCGGGACAGCCCCGATATCTACTCCAGCATATCGGATGGCCCCCGCTGAGCTTCGAGAGCTGCGGGTATAGTTGGAGGACTTGCAGAGCAAGGGGTTTATCCGACCCAGTGTTTCACCCTGGGCTTCCCCGATATTGTTCGCCAAGAAGGCGGACAGGAGCTTGCGACTGTGTGTCGACTATCGTCGCCTGAACTAGGTGACAGTGAGGAACAAGTATCCGCTGCCACGGATTGATGACCTCTTCGATCAGCTCAAGGGAGCGCGGTGGTTCTCGAAGATAGACCTCCGGTCAGGCTATCATCAGCTCAGAGTTCGAGACGAGGACGTGCAGAAGACGGCCTTCAGGTGTCGGTATGGCCATTATGAGTTCTTGGTTATGCCATTCGGCGTAACCAATGCTCCAGCAGTGTTCATGAGCCTCATGAACAGGATCTTCCAGCCATACCTCGACCGATTTGTCGTGGTCTTCATTGACGACATTTTGGTATACTCGACGACTGAGGAGGAGCATGCCTACCACCTGCGAGTTGTGCTAGACACACTCCGAGAGCACCAGCTTTATGGAAAGCTCTCAAAGTGCCAGTTCTGGTTACGTGAGGTCCACTTCTTGGGGCACGTCATCTCTGAGGCGGGAGGTGCAGTGGATCCCGCGAAGATCGAGGCAGTGCTAGCTTGGGAGCCACCCAGGAGCGTGACGGAGGTGCGGAGCTTCTTGGGCCTAGCCGGATACTATCGGAGATTTGTGCCAGACTTCTCCAGAGTTGCGGCACCACTCTCAGCCTTGACCAAGAAGGGGAAACCCTTTGTGTGGTCAGAAAGATGTCAGCAGAGCTTCCAGGAACTGAGAATGAGATTGACCAGCGCACCTATGTTGAGGTTGCCTGAGGAGGGAGTTGGATACATAGTTTACTGCGACGCATCAGGGACTGGACTCGGGTGCATCCTGATGCAGGAGCGGGCCGTGATCGCCTATGGATCACGTCAGTTGAGGCCGCATGAGAAGAACTACGCCACTCATGACCTGGAGTTAGCAGCAGTGATCTTCTCTCTGAAGACTTGGCGGCACTATCTGATGGGCGAGCGCTTCACAGTCTTTTCTGACCACCAGAGTCTCAGGTATATCTTCTTCAGAAGGACCTGAAACTGAGACTGCGGAGATGGCTTGAGTTCCTCCAGGACTATGACTTTGAGATAGTCTATACTCCTGGGAAGGGGAATGTGGTAGCCGATGCCCTCAGCAAGAGGACGGGCATTCAGCTACTTGAGGAGGCGACAGAGCAGCTAGCCTCCTTACAGATATCCTTCGTCGATAGAGACGGAGCAGCCTTTCTTCAGTCTCTCACAGTCTCTCCTCCACTTCTACAGCGGGTCATAGAGGCTCAGCGTGGGGACGCTGACTGTGAGACTCGGCGTGCACTGATATCCTCAGGTCAGGCGCCTGATGGCTTCTCCCTTGGAGCAGAGCACGACATCCTTTTCAGAGGATGTACCTTCGTACCAGTCGCTTTACGAGAGGAGGTGCTGAGAGAGTTTCACACTTCTCCCTTGGCGGTGCATCCCAGAGTGGCGAAGATGTACCAGGATCTCAGACGACAGCACTGGTGGCCGGGTATGAAGAAAGTTGTGGCAGAGTTCGTTTCACGATGCCTCACCTGCCAGCAGGTGAAGGCAGAGCATCAGGTACCAGCAGGCTTGGTACAGCCCTTGGAGGTCCCGGAGTGGAAGTGGGACGGCATATCTATGGACTTTGTGACTGGACTTCCACGCACTTCCAGAGGTCACGACTCCATTTGGGTGATTATCGACCGACTCACCAAGTCAGCACACTTCTTACCCATCAGAGAGCAGGGCTCAGTGGAGAGCTTGGGACGTCTTTACGTCCAGGAGATCGTACGGCTTCACGGTGTGCCATCGTCTATCGTCTCCGATCGAGATGCTCGTTTCACTTCCCGGCTTTGGAAGGGGTTGCAAGAGGCGTTCGGGACGCGGCTCCATCTGAGCACATCCTTCCACTATCAGACGGATGGTCAGACGGAGAGGACCATACAGACACTCGAGGACATGCTCCGTGCATGTGTTCTCGACTTTGGTCGCAGCTGGGAGGACCACCTGCCCTTGGTGGAGTTCGCGTACAACAACAGCTACCACTCCACCATGGGGATGGCACCATACGAGGCGTTGTACGGCAGACCCTGCAGATCACCGTTGTGCTGGACAGACCCTGGGGAGTCAGCACTCGTGGGACCAGAGATGGTCCGAGCCACGACAGAGAAGGTCCAGATCATCCAGGAGAGGATGAGGACAGCTCAGAGCCGGCAGGAGTCATATGCTGACAGGAGGCGGAGGCCACTAGAGTTAGAGGATGGCGACCACGTCTTTTTGCGTGTCTCACCTCGACGTGGTTTACGGAGATTTGGCCGAGGCGGCAAGTTGTCTCCACGCTTCATCGGGCCTTTCCAGGTCCTCAGCAGGATAGGAGAGGTGGCTTATCGCCTGGCTCTACCACCTCAGTTGCACCGGGTGCACGACGTCTTCCACGTGTCTCAGCTGAGGAGATACGTGCACGACCCGACACACATCATCGACTTTGGGGAGCTGGACGTGGACGATGGGGCGACTTTTGCGGAGGTCCCAGTGGAGATCGAGGATCGACAGGAGCGGGTCCTACGTGGGCGGTCGATTCCTCTTGTGCGCGTTAGATGGCAGCACGGGAACCTCCAGGAGAGCACTTGGGAGCGGGAGGCTCAGATGCGTGCTCAGTACCCCCATTTGTTCCCCTAGTTTTTGATGTATCTTTACGGGGACGTAAAGCCCTGAGGTGGGAGTAATGTAAAGACCCGCAAATTTCAAGGAAATTTTTTTTCTTAATTTTCTTTGGAATTTTACAAGAGCGCAGCTTCAGACGGCACCTGATTCCGAGGCCCGGTGTGCCCGGAATCAATTTCCGAAGTTTGGCTCGGGTACGTTCAGTGAACGGATGAGCGGGTTTTTCTATCTTTTGAACCAGTGCCCGGAATCGAATTTTGAGGGCACCGATGAAATCGCAGCGCCGGTATTTTCTTAGAAACGCCTCTTCCGGAGTTGTGTTTGCTCAACCGTGGTTTTTAAAATTTTGGGCTTTAAGTCGGAAATAAAATAAAGGTTGTGCGACAACTTTATTTTATTTCACTTAAGCCGCTTGGAAGTCACTTCGAAGCCACTTGAACTGAGTTAAAGCGGATAGGGTACTATCCGGAAATACCCTACCCCTTGGTAGGATATTTGTGAGGTGGGGCCCGCACGAGCCCCGCCGTTTCTTCCGCTAAGTAACGCACCCGCGAAAACCCGTCAAAGTAACTGAAAAGTCAACCAACGCGTTTTCATAAATTCTTAACAGACCATTTAATTGAGCGGTTTATTTCGTTAATTAAATGGGTTGTTTCGTTCGTTGAATTAATTCAACGAACTGATGGGTCGTTACTTACGCATTTGCGTTTTTTGGCAAAATAATAAAATAGACCAACGTGTCTATTTTGGAGGATTACTCTTTATTCTCTGGGCCTCCACCCTCCCCGCGAAGAACGCGAAGAACGCGAAGAACGCGAAGAACGCGAAGAATGTGAAGAACGCCGGAACCAAAATTCGACGACGCACACCGTGATCCGCGACGTCGACAAACTTTTTCCGCGACCTTCTTCTTCTTCTTCGGCGCTTCTTCTTCCGCGGCGAACCTACGATCGGCAGTTAAAGGTGAGAATCGAATCTTCTAAATTCTCCCTTTTTATAATTCGATATCAACGGATTTAAATTAATTAAATCCGTTTGATCTTGATCCGGAGATCGTCGGCGCGACTCCTTCCCGCGGTGCGACGAGCGTCTCTTCCGCGACGATCACCAATTCTGCGACGACCTCTCGTCCGACGATGACGACAAGGTAGGGATTTAATTCTTGATGATTCATTACCGTGTTTTTATTTCTTTTTGAATAAAGAACCGGCATGAATATTTTCAATTAATTAAAATTGAATTGCCGTTTAAATGAAAAAGGAGTGAACAATTTTTATCTTGATTAAAAATTGTTGTAGCCCCTTTCTCCTGTTGTTTATGACTAACGCGGAGGGTGCGGGTCTAACGAACAAGACCCGGCAACCCTCCGCCGATCTTTTTGTTGTGCGGATTTGGCGGACGACGACGAACCGTGCGGCAAGGGAGATCCGTTGATCCCGCAGTGAAGATCGGCCCCCGAAAGGAGCAATGGCGCAGACAGGGGCAAAACGGGCCACCGGAGCAACTCCGGCGGCCCGCGGAAGGCGGAGGCGCCCGACGCGCCGCCGGAGGATCTGCCGCGGCTCGGCCGCGGTGGAGGCGAACCGCCGGACCGCGTCCGCGGTCCGGCCACCCAACACGCGGCCCACGCGGGCCGCGTTCCTCCAAGCCGCGGGTCAAATCCGCGGCGGTTTCCTTCGGCCGCTCGGCCGAAGCCGAGCCGGCCGGTCCGGTCGGTCGGGCCGCGCCCAGGCCGGACCGGACCCGGCCTAGCCAGGTCAGGCCGGGTTGGGTCGACCCGGTTCGGCCGACCCAGGGGGGGTTCGGGCCGGGTAGCCCCGGGCCCAGAACCCTGTTTTCGGGCCCTCTTCGGTCTTTTGCCCATATCTTGGGCCTGGGACCTCCGATTGACGAACCGTCAGCGGCTACGCGATCCTTGGATCGATACGGTCGTTTCGGTATATTACACTCAAGGTTTCGGAAGACTTTGGGTTCGTCCGGGTTGGTTCATACACGAAACCAACCGGGCCCTCGGAGCGGAAACGCTCATAACTTGAGCTACGGACGTCCGATCGACGTACCGTCAGCTGTGGTAGTTTCCTCTAAGTGAGACGGAACTTTTGGCATACTCCGCCCGAGGATCGGACACAGGCGGAGTACGGTCGGGTTGGTTTTTCCCTAAAAACCAACCGGGCCCCTGGGACGAAAATGCCAATAACTCTCAGACCGGGCGTCCGATTGACGCGCCGTCTGTTGCGTTGAGATCCTGTTGTCGATACGGAACTTTTGGATACATCAACTTCGGACTACGTGTCAGTTGATGTATCAGCCTCTCAGCTCGTGGAGTGGACCCTCCTAAACGAGCTCGCTGTGTGCGGGAACCCTAGTGCTGGCTGTGACTTCGACGACAGAGCAGAGATCCTCCGTGGACTGCGACGACGACAGAGCAGAGATCCTTCGTGGACTGCGGCGGCGACTGTGCGGAGATCCTCAGTGGACTGCGTCGACTACTGCACTCAGCTATCCTACGTGGATCAGTGCTACTGGTCCTGTGTGGGCACGATCCTGTGTGGGTCCTTACTACCGGTTCTGTGTGAGCCACTGCCTACAGGTTCTGTGTGAGCCCGATCCTGTGTGGGTCTTTTGCGGGGGTTAGTACCTATCGATCCTTCGTGGGTCCGACGACTTAGATGGATCATTGATCATCTTTAACGTCATCTGAAAAAGTATACCTGGTTGAGCTGAATCTTATGTTACTCTCCTTTGTGGATTGTGTTGAACTATCCTATGTGGATTTACTGTTTACACTCCTTTGTGGATTTGAGTCTTGCTTTCCTGTGTGGATTGAGTTGTTCTTGAGCTCGTGAGGAGAGATAGAATTGGGGACTTAGGTATATGTATGGGCATATACCTAAGTCGAGTCAGATGTTACTTCGTGATTGCACCTTTCTTTTGTGCTATATCCTTTGTGGATTTCGGGAGACCTTCGGGGGGTCTCGGGGTCCTTACTGAGTAGCTTATACTCACCCCTGCACGGGCTATGCCCGCACCTTGTTGTGTTGGATGCAGACGACGGACAGCGCTGATCTCGTTTGGGGCGTGGAGCAGGACGGTACCTGGAGGCGGACCACTGGGCGGGACGTGCTCGGAGCGGACGTGGGACCCGAGGAGCCTGGAGGCTATCTGTACCCACCCTTCAGGTGGGATTGCCAGTGGATGACACGAGGCCGCCGTCTTTTTTTCAGTTGCTATTCTTTTCCTTTTCAGTTGTACTTTCAGTTGGGCTTGTATTCCGGCACCCTTTACTTTTATGCACTTTGTAGTTACTTTCCCCTTGCTGACTCTGTGGTGGTTGTTACTTATAAAGGCAATGCCTTCCCTGTTTACTGGGATTTTACGCCTTGGTGCTAGTCGCCAGCCCCTGGCCTATGGAAGGCGGGCTTGGGGTAGTCACGGCACGGGCCCCGAGGTCGGGTCGTGACAAACAACTTAAATTGGACATGAACTAATCTTCCTAGCTTGGAATATATTTTTTCCATTTTCTTCTAATAAAAATAATGAACATCCATGAAAATCCATTAACTATATCTTAATGTTCGATAGGTTTTCATCCATTGATAATGCTATTCTAGTTGTTTCATCATTCATATTTTATTGCATATATTTATATATATACATGTATTATTAAAAATAAATTAAATATTGTACATAATAAACATGTGGTTTTCTATATGGATATTCCTCCATAATTGAAATGATGTTTTCGATACTTATTATATGAACCAAATATGATGGGCCCATATCCTAGAATAACCATCATCCATAATGTATATAAGAAACAAAATCCTAATAAAAATTTTTCATACACCACACAAAAAGAGTATCTAGGTGATGATAATTCCTAAAAATCATAAAAATGCATACCATAACATGGTTCAATCATAACGAAGGTAGTACCTACAAAATATTATCATGAATATATATACTAAGGGAACCAAGGTAAATGCATTATACCCCGTGAAATGTGTTGTACGTCTAACCCAACATTTTATAAAAAACCATCCATGAATTTAATAAGAAGTCTTCATGAACCAAATATCATTTATAGGAGTACAAGTATAAGGGATCTTTGACACACATCGGAATAAATTTTATCCACCACCAACATTTGAAGGAATGAAACATGTATTTATCCCATGAATGGGGTGTTTCCAAAAAAAAATTATCTCATCACCGACCCCTATCAATATGAATAATTTTCCATTATTGTATTTTCTAATTCTCAAAACATTTATATTAGAGGATTGTATGAAAAATCCATAAGGTTTATAAATAAATAACCTCTAAATTTTTAATAATGAATATAAGTAGATGGTTTCACATGAAAGTTAGTATTATAATGAATTTTATACTCTATATATAATCATACATAATATTCGAGGGCAGCATACAAATGTTTTGAGAATTAGAAAATATAAAAATAAATCACAATATAAATGAAAATAAGTATAATTACATACAACAAAATCATCGTCTTTCACTTGGTTGATCATATTTGGGTCAATAACATCTACTATTTCACCACAAAATGCCTCATAATCAAATATTTTATGTTAAATGGAAGACTTCACTATTTATAATGATGTACAAAACTCAATAAATGATATCATGTGATCATAGTCAAGATGAAATGTAAAAAAATTATACTATTAAATGAATAATGTAACATTTTTTAGGAAATAGGAGCTTCAATATACTAAGATGACTATAAGTTTTATAATGTCTTGTTATACCAAATGGTCGGCCATTGGACCATGACTGTGTTCCCTTATCTATGATTTTATATTTATAAACCACATCACAATTTCTCAAAATTCACATCCATCCTCATTTGAAAACAACTTTCACACTGTATCTATATGATAAACCCTCAATGATGCTACTCTAACCTTATCCCACCCCTGAATTCCATTCCACGGTTGGTAATAATGTGTGACATTCACTCCATGTTGGCCTTTAATAGTATTTGTCTAATGACCCATGCTTGACGTACATGGACATTACATTTATTTTTAATTATACATAGTACATTATACAAATATATTCCCAAAGAAAATATTATTTTAGAGTCTTTGGAAACTTGGAACATAATCTTCTAACATGGTGAAGGATATTCAAAATATCCCATAACGATATAACCCTATTATTTTCCCACCTAAAATATTTCATTATATCCTCGGGAAAAGAAAACATAAAAAAGTTGAGATAAAATTCTTAGTACGGGTAAACATGGAGAACATAAAAAAATCGTAAAATAAGAATGTAAGAATATGAACATAATGATTAAATATCAAAATCATGAGTAGTGAAAAAAAAATCTTGGTAGTATTTAAGGAATATATCATAATAAAACATTAACCATAATAAAATAGCACTGGTATAAAACATGGAATTGTGGGAAAAAAATAATCACATAATATGACTTTCCTTGTATCTGAGGAATTTCTTCCAATACAATTATAGAGGAAAAAGTACATTACTAAACCGGGTTAAGTTTCCATTCCATCAATGTATTACAGAACCGGATTTACATGTTGTTCTATTAATGTCTATCTCATGAGAGATAAATATTTACCCAATGCATCGGAGGGAGGTATAGGTCCCACTGATATCATAGTTAAATCATTGATAAATGCTCAGAAAGACATAAATCATTCGTCATATCATAACACATGAAATATAATAGGTTTTTTAAACACCATTCCATCATAATCCATCTAAATTAAAAATATTTCAAAAAAACAATTACATCATACACACAATCAAATAAATATAATAATAGAGATATAAACATAACCCTATGTCATCTTAGATGAAAAATAATTTGTTATAAAACAATAGATGTTAATTTCTGAGGAAAATAAACATTTTAAAAAAAACCTTTTATCAAAATACCACACAATTTTAAAAGAAAATAATTTAGTTGAAAATAATATTGAAATTTTGTATATGAAACTTACTGGAAATAAGGCATCATAAAACCATTAAAATCCATTCGTCCGATATAATCTAAAAAAACATTCCTCCCATACTCTTGTCAGATAAGTTAAAAAGTACCTCATATAGAAAACTATAGAATAATTCCTTCTATACCGTTCAATAAAAATTCACCAAGCTATAAAATTGAATTTAAAATATGGAAAAAATAAATAAAAAAATATTATATATTTAGGAAACATGGATGTGAATGATAAATATACCACTGTAAATACATACATAGAAAAATCTCAGATAATAATGAGGTTGAAAAATTATCACTTACCTAATGTCTGATATGCTTCTTATGTATTTTAACCTCCCCTTTTTCGTGTATCTACATTGGATCTTTCACAAAATGACTCTCTAAGATAGATTTATAGCCAAATTTTGGCCTCTAAGAAGAATTAAGAGATGTTGGGAGCATATTTTAAGAGATTTTTGATGATCCAATAGACATTAAAGGTGTGAGTAAGTGGGTAGAGGTGGTGGCCTTCTATAAGAGGGAGGATGTACAGTTTAGGAATTTCTTGAAATATTGATTTTTTAAAAATTTATTTTTTGTTTATAATGGTCCCAAACTAATTTATTTCTATGATAATATGATTATTGGTTGAAATACACTCAAAAAGTAAAATTTAGACAGGTTTTGAATTTATTTTATCCTTTATAGTTTTGATTTATCCTTATTTTATATATTTATTTTATTTTGGTAATAATATTCTAATTATTAAAATTTTATTAATTTTTAATTATGTGTTTTAAAATATCTATAATTAGATACATTATAAAATTTTACACTATATATTTTTCACATTGTAATTTATTAAATTTTTAGTGATTTTTAAATAATTTAATGATATTTTTTTATAAAATATCAATAGTGTCAATTATGACACTATAAATTTATTTGACATGAAATAAAATAAAAACATAAGATAAATTAGAACCATTATATTTAATATAATCATAATATGTTATAGTAACCTCTACAATTAGTGGATAAAATTAATTACTTCATATGATAATTATTTTATAAATAGTAAATACATTTTTTTGATATTGCTATCAAAAAAATAATTTCAACATCACAATAGTGTAATAATTAATGGAAATTATTGAATCTCTAAAAATTATAAATAAATTCACATGATGTGCATAATTTTATTATATTTATTGAGAATATTAATGTTCTTAGATTTATGCTGTTTTTCATAAAATTACAATTATTATACGTATAAGAGATAATAGAGTGACATGTTGTCATTTTCGTTTGTTTTAATTATAAATACATCACATTCGAGAAAAAAGTCAATTAAATGAATCAATTCATACCCTTAAGTGATATTGGTTTACTTTAACTCAACCAATACTATTTTTCGGTGTTAGGGTATATTTATTATCTTTATCATATTGTTTGTTACCTTATTTTACGTGATTTACCTTTAAGAATGGTAAATAAAACATACCTCAATAACAATTTCTAATATCCAAAAAAAGTAAGATATTAACACATTTTGAACACATTGATTCCCAATATGGAATAAATTTTCCAGCATTCAAAACACATAAGTTTTATTCGTTCATTTAAAATAAACATCCATTGTCAAAACCAGAAATAGATTTTTTAAGAAAGAAAAACTATCAAAAGATTGACATGTTTTTACGTCCAATTTAATTTTACTGTTACATCTAATGAAAAAAATTGGGTTAAATGATAAAAACACAATCCAATTATACATTAAGACCAATTAATATGATAATATTACTTTAGAAATAAATTTGACATAAAGGAATTTTTTATTTAATATATAGTTTTTTTAGTATTCATTAAACTATAAACTTCATATGAAAATAAAAAAAAATTCAACCAAGTTAAATTTTTATGTCCCACTTCCAATGAAGAAGTTTATTATGTAAAATAGAACATTTAAAATAGTCAATGTTAAAATTTTAAAAGGCTTCTCTATTAAATGGTAGAATACTATATTTCTTTGAAAAGAAATATTACTTTTAAACAAAACATTGAATTTTTTATAATATCGTGTACTAGAAAATACATAAGATGTTTGTTAATGTTATATAAAATTCATAATTTGGTTATTACATTTAATAATATTGAATTTTTTTATAATATCAGTGTTGGTTACTACGCAAGTTATTAGGGATAGTCTCTCCTATGTGTAATACAAGCCTACGTAGTGTTGTGTTTAGTAGAAGATTAAATTCCTATTCTATATAACATAATCAAAAAATAATTCTTTTCTACATTGAATTTTTTTTATTCATAGTGTTGAACAAAATTAAATCTATCAAAATACCATGAAATTGTGTGTAACACAAACCTAGTATAGTGTTGCATATACTACAAGATAACAAGATGTTTTTTATAGATCAATTTAATCATTCTTTTGAGTAATACACAAGAAATAAAAAAAATAAAAAAAATCTTCTAACTACTTGGGGGTCACATTTTACCCCCTTAAAATTATTTTTTCCCTTAATATTCATCGGGATAATAATAGTTTTACTACATAAAATTTACATTGGCGGAAACCCACATCGTAAAAAAGTATACTAAAACATCATTTATAAAAAGAATGTTGGAAACATGATGGTTATCCAAAGTAACTCATTATTGGGTTTCTACATAGGTAATCATTGGTGGAAATTGGAAAAATTGATATGGATGAAAAATATAAACATCATGTTCTGATGGATTGTGATAGAGAACACGGTTTCGAAACGAATAACAACCACAAAGCCATAAATCAGCAATGATATAAGAGACCATCTGATTCATTAGATAAAAACGTAATTTTATAACATTTTTGGGCTTCATGATCCTTTCCATAAAGATGATTAATAATTTATGAGAATAAATACTTACTTGATTTTAGTATAATATCACCAATGTTCATGCCTAAAAAATTTCAACTTTATCTCTTATTTATAGAAATGATGTTGAACTTTTTATTCATGAAGTGTTAGAAGATCATGAAATATAATGTTAGGTCATTCCATTTGTCTCATTAAAAAGGTTATAATGGGTAATCAAATATACACATATCTCATATAGTGAGATAATACATTATCTAAAAAACATCAAAAAAATATTACTTTTACTATTCATAATTGAATAAATTTTCAATCCATTTAGAAACTAAAAATAAAATACATTAGAAAGTGGTTAACATTATCCATATAATATTTATCTCAAATATATCAAACGTTATTTTTTTTTTGACACATTCCAAACATGTGAAAACCTTAATATTGTATTCTCTTGAAATAAGGTAGTAACACGAATTACCATGTATCCTTAGCAAAAACATTAATTCTGTCAAAATTTACTATTTCCACACACCAGAAATAAAATAAAAAATAATATTCTAAAACCATGATATCCCTTTTTCCTTATATCATTCATTAGCTCATTAATACTCTCAAACATTTCATTATCTCCTTATACCTAAATTATGCACATATGATATTATTTTCCAAAATATTTCAATCACTTTTTGTAGTTACCGGTACCATATACATATAGAAAACCACAATGGAACAATACAAATACATTCCAATATTTCATAATACAATAAAAGTGATTCAATAACATAGTTTTGGAATCCCATTAAATTAAACCCATTATCATTCCACACCATTGTTTTCATGCTCAACATTCCCAATAGTGACAATAAGTTATTTTACATTGCCTTTGGACTTAATAAGTTGTTGACATTGATAATAATCTATAACCCTTATATTAGGACATTAGAAAACATAATTCCCCATTTCTATGAACATGTACCCTTGAAGTGTGGATGGTGTTTTTTTATATTATTTTCTCCGTCCAAATCAATAACAACCATTTTTAATTAACAACAGCACTAAATTACTCGATCAGCTTCTTTTCCATACATAAAAAATTTTCTATTAAATTTATGACAATATCCACCATAAAGTTATCCACAATGTGAGAATAAGGAAACATTTATCTTCTTTTCAGCATTTTTTTGATATTTTCCCTTCAACAACATCTTCAATTTCTTTTCAAAACCATTACATTGATATGTGACACCAACATAAATTTCTACCTTGATAGCACAACACACAATCCCTTAATAGCTATGAAATTCACTAATCAATAACTCCCTTTTAAGACTTTGTTTTAAGCCACTGATGAATTGACCATATTAAAATTCTTGTTGGATGATAATTCTAGAAGTGTACCTTGCTTGTCTAGTTGAATTCTATTCGTAGGTACCAAGTGATTCATCATCCCTTTTTATAAGATCAATGAACTCCTTCTCCATCATTGTTTTGAGGATACAAGGAATGTAATTATTGAAATATAAGTTTTTGAACTCATATGATTCCATAGATTCAATTTATTTTTGAGGACTTGTTTTATTGATTAGAGTCCTGCACTGGTCTACTTCACCTTTTAAACAATAATCAACCAAAATGACTATTTCATGTTCTGAACTATAATGGATGGAAAATATTATTTCAACGGTACTGATCCATTGTTCCGTAAAACGTGGATCAAAGGACCCACTAAAAGTAGGTGGATGTTTACACAAGAAGTAATCAACGGAATGTTATTCCCTTCCCTACTCATTTGGATGACTAGAATGATTCATAGCATGTGTAAGTATATAAATAATATTTTTCATTCTATATTCCATAATATTTGGTTGTTCAGGAGGAAATTCATTACATTTCATTATCCATTGATCATTAACATGGTTCCATCTTGTTCTAGCCATTTTCTAAAACCAAAAAAGAATAGTGTGACTGGAAAAATCATACTAGGAAAAAAATATAATCAAGGGAGATTACATTCAATATCTAACATCTTAGTATTAATCCTAGGTTATTCATGATTGTTATTATAATTCTCGGACTGTAACCTATAGTTATACATGCACTTAGGGACATCCCTATACATACCATATAAATATCTCTAGGGGTCTCCATTATTTTTTCGCTTCTTATTTTTCAAAAGGATAACATAACCATTTCTCTGATACCAACTCTAATGACCCATGCATTATGTACAAGGACATTACATTTTTTTCTCGGAATACTTAATAAATTACAAAAATATACACATAAATATAGTAATAGTTTGGTGTATTTGGAAACTTGCAACATAATATTCTAACTTTGTTAACGATCTTCAACATCTACCATAAAGATCATCCCATTTTGCTTTCCTACCTAAAATTATTCTTTAAAACTTGGGGAAAATAAAACAAAAATAGGGGGATCTCAAATTCTCAGTAAAGGTAAACATAAAAAATCAAACAAACCATTAAAAGATAATGTAAAAACATGAGCATAAATTTATATTAAAAAATCTTCAGTCATGAAATAAATCATTATAGTATGTAAGAAATATATCATAAAGAAACATTAACCATAATAAAAAATCATTGTAAAAAACATATAATTTGGGAAAAAAATGATCACATAATATGATTTTCAATATAGCATAGGCATTGATTCAAAGACCATAATAGTTGAAAAATTCTTTTAATGAACTGAGTTTACATGTCATTCTAGCCCTATATTACTAATCAGAATTTACTTTTCATTCAAATCATGTCTATCTCATGAGATATGAGTCTTACCCAATGCATTGGAGGGAGATATGGTTCCCACCCATCTATTATTTAAATCATTCATAAATATCCCACCAAAACATAAACCATTCATCGTATCATAACCCATGAAATAAAATGGGTTTCTCAAACATCATTCCATCTTAATTCATATAAAATAAAAGATTTTTATAAAATAAATTACACCATAAATACAATAAAATAAATGTAATAATTAGGCTACCAACATAACCTTATGTAATTTTAGATGAAAAATAATTTTTGATAAAACACTTGGACTTGATTCCTAAGGAAAATATCCTTTCCTTTTCAAAATTATTTTCCTTACTCAAATTGACACACAATTTTAAAAGAATATTATTTATTTTAAAATAAACATGAAATCATAGAGAGGATGATTAATTAAAATATTCTATCCTAAAATTGTAAAAACACATTCACTCTGTTTAAGTTAAGGGAGACATTATTTTCAAACTATTTCTATAAAAGTCAATAAGTACATTGAATAGATAACGAAAGAATGATTCATACCATACCGTTAAATAAAAATTTACCAGCGTGTAAATTTGACATTAAAAAATAGTAGAAGAATAGAAATATTATTTTATAATTAAGAAACATTGATGTGGATAATAAATACACCCACAATAAATAATTATGTATAAACAATCATGTATAATAATGAGATTGAAAAATCATCCCTTACCTTGGGTCTAATTTGCATCGTATGAATTTTGAACCTCTTCTTTTTTGAGTATCTTCTTTCTATGTGCATAAAAGGTCCCCCTAGGAAGAATTAATTCCCAAATTTTGGCCTATAGTATGAAGGGGGATTCAGGTTGACCATTTGATAAGAGGTTGAATTGACCAATGGGTTTGAATGGTGTGAGTTAGTGGGTAGAGGTGGTGGTTGTTTATAAGAGGAAGGAGGGGAAAATGATTTCATGAAATATTAAATTATTATAAATTTAATTTCAGTTTATAATGGTCCAAAATTGATTTTTTCAAAGATATGATTATTATAGGTCTTAATCCTCTAAACAAATCAAATTTAGATATTTTTTGATTTTATTTTAACCCTTATGATATTGATTTATCCTTATGTAATCTATTTATATTTATTAGTGGTAATAAAATTCTAATTAATAAATAATTATAAATATTTACTCATGTACATTCGATTATCTATAATTGGATACTTTATGGAATTTTTTGCTATATTATTTTCACTTTTAAAATTTTTAAATATATTTGGGATATGTAAATAATTTAATAATATGTTTTTTATAAAATATCAATAGTGTCAATTTTGACACTATTAATTTATTTTAATTTAAATAAAATCCACACATAAGATAAATTCAAAAATAATTATTTAATATACTCCTAAAATATCATATTCAGCTATAAAATTAGTTTATTACATAAATTAGTTCATATAATATTTATTTTAATATTTTTAAAATCATTTATTTGATATTTCTATCAATAAGAAAATTCAACATCACAATTCTGTCATCACTAATGTTATTTATTTAATCTCTATAAATTATAAATAAATTCACAAGATGGATATAATATCATTATATTTTTTGACACTATTTATATTCAATTTATTATCATGTTTTCACTACAATAAAATTATAATACTTATAATACACAAGAGAGTGACATGTTTTCACATTTTTTTTATTTATAACTACATCACATTCATGTAAATGGTATATTAAATGAATCAATTCCAACCCTTAGGTGATATTTTTTGAATTTAATTCATCCAATAGGATTTTTTCATGTGCTAGGGTAATTTTATTATCTTTAATGTATTGCTTGTTCTCATATATAACCTGATTTCCATTTAAATGTGGTAAATACAAATTATTGTAGTTACTATTCATAATATTCAAATAAATAAATTAAAATCATTAAAAAAAATTGGACCCACTAATTCCAAATATTAAATATATTTTATTAAATTAAAAACGCAAAAGTTTCATTAATTTATTAATAATTAATTCTAAATGTCAAAACTAGAAAGTGTATCTTTATGAAGTAAAAACTATCAAAAGATTGTCATTTGTTTTTTAAAATTAAAATTAAAAATTAAATCCAATAACAAAAATTTAAATAAATTATAAAATTATAATCAAATTTTAATTTAAAACCAATTTAAATTATATTTTAACTACTTAAAAAAATTAGGTGAATAGACAGTTTTGAATAAAATTGCAGTACATTTCACTATTCATTGAAATATGAATTTCATGCGTAAAATACCAAAATTTAAACCAATGTAAATTTGGAATTCCTTATTCCAAATAATAATTATATTATGTAAAATATAACTTATGAAATAGTCAAAAATATATTTAAAAAGTGTTCTCTATTAAAACAATGTAAAACAATATTATTTTGAAAAAAAATTCTTTTATCCGAAAAATTAAATTTTTTCTAATATCATGTTCTAGAAAATAAATATGATCAATTCTAATGTTATATAAAATTAAAAATTGGTTTAATAATATTCATAATTTATAATTTATATCTCATTTGATAATATATTTTTAATAATAAATCATTATTTAATGGAACTCTGTATTGTGTATACTGTAAACTATCACGGAAGGACACTCATATCTATAATGAAAGACAAGTTAGTGTTGTGTTTCTTGAAATACATATTTGGTGTTACTTATATCATAATCCAAACATAGTTCTTTTAAACATTTAAAAAATTATATACTCATTGTTGTTTGAAATAAATTTAATCAAATGAACTTGAAATTGTCTATAACACAAGCGATGTATAGTATTGTGTATAGTGCAAGCTAATAAGGTGTTGCATATAGAACAAGATAAACTTTGGGTATCTTATAACAAAAGAAATAAACAAAATTAAAATTAATCTATCTCATAAAATCATAGGTTTTTATAATTCAGTTTGGTGAGAAAAACTGAGTAAGAATAATAAGTAATATTGAATTCTTTATCACAAAGAAACATTAAAAAACAAGGATATATTAAATGAATAAATAGTAAAAAAACTATATACTATATATATATCATCAAAAATGTATAAATTAAATATATTATAAAACTATTTTGAACCTAAAAGAAAACTGTTACAAATTAATAAATGTAGAGGTGGTTGATACATAACTAACATCTGACATTGAGTGATAAAAAACTCTAAATAAAACCCTAAATGAATTTCTCCCCCAAAAATCCCATCATATATTTTGAAATATTTGAAATAATATTATACTAAAGACCATATATATTATGTCTATTAGTAGGAATTTAATCATCTCAACCAATAATGGGTCCAATTTATCCAAAAAACAGGATCCTTGTTATTTTATACAAATTCATGACATGTATATACCCATGCATGGGTCATTATAAAAATAAAAAAAATTATTTTTCAAACCCACAATTGATATTCAATTAAAAATTCATTATTTTGTTCTCTATATAATTTTTTAAAAATAATAAATTCATATGTTAATTTTGATATAATCCAATACTGATGTTTTGTGGAAATAATTAAATCATTATAGTATCATCTCAAACCTATGAAATGATAAATTTGAATGGATACCATATATTATAGAAGTAATAAAAAACCATAGATTTTGATATCATTATTCCATAATTACCATCCAAAACAATGAAAAACAATAAATACTTAAGTGTCACATGTAAATAAAAATTTATTCTACAAAATAATTCTTACATATAACAAATAGATTCTTCTAGGATAGATGACATCCATTATAATTTCTGTGTATGGGTTAATGGTTTTAAGATATTAATGTACACATTAATGAATAATGTAATAATTTTATAAATTCATAGGGTGGATGTGAATGAATGATATATACAGATTATGGGAGAACTAGCTCATAGAAGCATAATTAACCAACCTTAGAGTACACACATGTTACCCCACTAGTGATAAAATTGGTGGACCCAAGCCATTTTTCATGAGTATCATCAACCGATGGGGTAAATTAAACTAATAGAAGACCCACATACAATGTAACACATAAAAATCACATAAATTATAGTTATAAAAAATCAAATTCTAGTGGATTGGATTTTACATTAATAGTAAACTTATATGCCTCTACCCCTAACATGGAACACAACTAATTATGATGACACCAAGTATCTATTATAGTGATATTCATCTTATGGACACTCATATAACCCCACATAAACTCATTCATGGGTCTTATATGGATATATTCATAATAAACCAACATTTCCTATCTTACGTAACTATATAAATGAACATATTATATGATCCTGATCTATTGGAAAAAATATTATATATTGTTTATTTAGTAGGATAAAATAAAATTACATCACAACAAGAATTTATTCATTTTAAAGATGAATCCGGAATTAAAAAACAACATGATAGATATGGGATATAAAAAATTAGGATCACTTAGAGCTCATTAATCATACTTATCAATTTTAGCATCACAGTTATTTAGATTCATAGTCAATCAGATATCTCTAGATAATGTAAAAATTTAAAAAAATAAAAATGAAAATTATTAAAATTTTATTATATATATATGTGTCTGTGTGTTTAGAGAAAATTTGATGGATGGTTATCAAATGAGATCTCTTTTGCACTCAAAATAATTGAAGTTTGACCTTGAATTAATTTATTGCGATTTCCCATGGAGGAAATCAAAAGTTTCTCAATAATGGGATTACATAAATAGTGAATTATTCTAATAACTATTGTTATATGAATTATATTAATCTATATTTCTCTTTTATGATACATAGTCATTTTTAATTATTTCTTGATTTTGAAAAAATTCCAAAGAGGAATATTAGGAAAGTATTATCACCATATGTGGATTCCAATTATGTTGAAATAACTAGGGTACTGAATTTAATAAAATATTCCATCATGGTTTGTGAAATAATTATAATGTGATAATACCAATTGAACCTCCTATATTTGATAAAAAGGTCCCTATATTGTGATTTTTTCTAATTAAAGAATTATTTTTAAGTGGAATGGGGTTTTTCACATAGTTTTTAAATTATATTACATTAAAATGAATGTGTGAGGATTAAAATATATCTCTCTTATTCATAACATCATGATAATCATAGAATGGTATAATAATTTTTATGCAGATAATTTTAATAAAAATAATGATTTATTTTGTTTTTTATAGAATTATATAGATTTATTGGAATCCATGGATAAATTGGGATATTGTGTCACTGTTTGGTAACCAAATAATGCTAGAGTGTCATTCTTTCCAATATAGGTATGGTCATTATGAATTTATCTTTTGTATGGTGGGAATGTTCACCACCTTTATTGATGAGTTCATGAGAATATGGAAGAGAATAATTTTATACAATTACCTTACAATAAGTATCCTCAATGATTCGACCCTCTGTTTCTCCTCTTCGAAAAGAGTATATTAATAAAACATTCAATGCATTCCACCATCATTATTTGAATGACAACATTGATGTGTAATTTTACCCCCAAAATACACCACTATAGAAAATAATTATGTGGGTACTAAGGAACCCATGCTATTTGGGATTTATTTTATGAATTTTAACCATATTAAGAAAGTAATAAATAGAATAGGAAGTATAGAAATCAAAAAAATGTGGTGGAAAATAATAACAGTCCCAAAATATAGGAACATATTCCTCAAATAAGGGATTTATATTAATAAAATGTATAAGATTAATAATAGTTACACATCCTCGGTACTTATGTATTTAATCACACAATATATGATGGTCATTCATTCCATATCCAAAAATATTAATGATTGATTGTATTATGATAATTTATTAGAGAACATTATATTACGATTGTTTGGAACATAAAATTTCTTCAGTGTATGTGGATATTCAATTTTCCACAAATGGGTGAATCTCTAAGAGAAAATTTTTAAAATAGATAACCGCCAAACAAGATTTTGTTTTGTCTTCCTAAAATCCACTTATATTTCCCATTTCATTCATTGATCTAATTTTAATTTCAAATTAGTGTAGATGAATTTATTTTTACCACCTTTAAGAGGGTGGACTCTACATATATATATATATTCATTATCAAATTTCTTCACTCTATGATAATATTTTAAGGGAAAGAATACACCTAAAATTGGATCAATGTCAGTGATATGAATGTGGAAAATTTATATTGGGCCTTTAACTCACTCTCTCAGATATGAGTTATGTACACTCCCATTTATGTTGGGCTCTCTAAGTATCCACTAATATCACACTTTTAGTTATTAATTCACACAAAGGGACATCTAAAATAACACTTATACTGTTAGATTCAATATTTTTTACTAAGATTATTTTAGGGGGTTATGAACCCATTATATTATTTTATGATGATACAGATGATTTTATGAAGTTCTCTAATAAAATAAAAATGACTAAGGGGGCTATGAAATAAAGAGTAAGAAAAATGATTCATATAAATATTTTATAATATTATGGATTATAATGATATTTTAGAACTATTAAAACTGAATGTGATGAAGAATACACCACTAATTATTCATATCCAAGATGAAAATTCTTTTTATATCCTTATTATGAGTATAGATTATATCATGAGTGAAAATCTATAGAACCAATAGCTTCATGTGGGGGATAAAAAACTCCAAATTTTCTCATCTCACCCAAATGGAGAATAATTTTAAATAGACTATATCACCCACCAAAATTATTTGAATTACACTTCACTCAATTGATGATATAAGTGGTGGTCTATTCTATCACTTTATGATTCAAAATAATAAGGAATACAATATTCTTATCATTATTTCATAGATCAATGTTATTATCTCTTATATCACTAACTTTCAAAATAATTTTCTTATAGATTCCCTATATAGAAAAAATTAAACACTATTGTTTTATACTAATAATGATAAAACTGCATGAGTTGGTGAGTCTACAAAAATTGATTTACTCAGTCGTCATCCAATTTAATTTCTAATGGGTATCTCCCACATACCCTTATCTACCAATTCAATTTTCTCATAAAAAATATGATAAAAATTATGTTACATGACTTAATATTCATTATCGATAGGTAAAATATAACTAATATCTTTATGAGGATTTTTTATATTTGAATTTGGAACAAAGAAGAAATCATTTTCTATCAAAACCAAACTGGTTTTACAACATGATTGATGATACATGATTTTTATTTCACTACCTTGGAGGATGTAAACATTCCCCAAATTATGGATAAGTATGGAGAGACTTATCTTAATATGAAAATCTCTAAAACCAATTGAAACACTAAAATTTTATTTTACTTTAAATCCCTATATATTTATAGATACTATTGAAAAACTATCTATTTTAATCACTCTATAATATAGAGTAATGTATTTTTTTTCTTCTTAATGGTTACCCTAAATTATTCCTTAGTTACAATTATATTATTATAATGGGTGATCATTTTAATATCCTCTTATGTCTGTTTGGTAACTATCGTAGTAGATGTATCATTACAGATTTTGAAAGAACGAAATTATATCCTATAAATGTTGTTGGGAATCTCATATTTCAATCATAATAGTTTTTATTAGGTGATATTAATTTTAAATAGAAGATAATAATATAAATAATAACACTATTAATGAAAGTTTTCTAGATGATATGGTTTTTTCCTGTTTTTTTTTCATGAAAAAAGAATTTAGGATATTTGTTAAGGGGTACTCTCACATGAGAAAAATGAATGTTTTGAATCCTCGACACTTTAAACTAAATAATCTTCACACCATAAAATTAGGTATTCTATTTTTCCTCTATATGTGAATATGTATATATTTTGGGGGGGATTTATGGAAAAATCCCTTTTTTATATCTCATGTTGGAAAGGGATGTCCATATTTAAAATAGGTAAAATTTACCAATTAAATTCTTTGTCCATATCCATGACCATTTACTCCATCCATTTTATAAATGAACTAAGAATATTACAAACCATGTAGAAACTCAAATTATAAAAACAAAGCACTTTCGTTGTATTTATAAGATATTCACAATAAATATTTTATAGAAATTTTTTTAATCTTATTAATATGGGAGGGTATGGAATTAAACAACCTATGTATATCCAATTAATCACTTTTTAATACATACACAATTCTTTTTTGTTACATCCCCTCATTATTATAATTATATTCTCTACACCATTCGTGTATGAAGGCTTTATAATGGTAATTTTTTCATCTTGGTCTCTTCTATATTACGTTATATCAAGGATCAATGTGACTAAACATTGATGTATAACCAATAGTTCTTTTAAATCTCATCTTACTTGAACATCATGACTAATTAATATCTTGTTTTTCTGATTATTTAAAAATATCACCCCCTACATCCATTTCAATCATGTATATATATAATTTAGTGAATAAATATGAATATGTGTTTCAATTTTGTTTAATAAATTAGGAAGAAAATTTCTTTAATTTATTTTTACGATCATGAAAGAGCCCCTACTGTCTAGTAAGGCTATGTACCCTAAACATGGGAAACTTGAACACGTTATTTTGTAGTGAAGATGATGATAAGTCATAATGGAAATATTAATTCATGAATTCCACCATTCCCCCTACATAACACCAACTGATATGTAATATTTGGTATAACCATACCCTAATGGAAGATAGACTGCTAGTAGGAGGGTATAAATCTGATTAATTTTTCTCCCTCTACATGAATTCAAATAAAAAATGTTGAAATTTTAACCTAGAATTATCATAGACTAGGTATATCATGACTCATTTCAAAAAAACTAATCAACTAAAATTTCCCTATTTTTGGAATCTCAAATTCCAGTGGGAAGAATTCTATATGTTCGGATTTAATGACACATGTGATAAGCCATTTCCAATAAATAATATCAAATCTAATACATTATATATTATGGGAATGAAATGGTTTACTACATGAGAACTCACATACTACATTTAGAGATGTTATAATATGAATGTTCATTGAAATTAAAGGGACAACTAAGATATAGGTGGGGTACAAGATTAAGACTATTTGAGATATAAAAATCATAAAATTTCATTTTTTTTATTGGTATTACTGAAATTTACTTCAAACTAAATCCTTTAATTCAAATCCCACCACATCATTAATGTATAAAAGAAACCATTTATTGACATTCCCACGATAATCTAGTTCTTATTTTATATGTTTTTTTTCTTCAGAAAAAAATAGTTTCATTATAATGGGATTAATTCAGAATATCATTATCAACTTTTGGGAAATTGTATATTTGTTTTATGTATTTATTATGGAAGTAAACTATTCTAGTCACATTACATAGTGGAATATGTGGATCAAAATTGATTAAATGTTGGTTATTTATATCCTTTGTTATTGTTCCAATTTTGTTACTTGGAATCTCATTGATGAATAAATTTGTTTTCTAGACTACCTTGAACCATGTTAGTTTTGAGGCTATAGAAATTTATATTGTTTCCAACATGGTAAATGAGGCCTTATATATAAATGGATTGGAGGATTTTAGTTCCCTATATTCTGACACATTAAATTGGGGTTTCCTCAATTTCCATCATTCTAATGTTAATGTTGATGTTTACAAATAACATTATTTCTCTATGACACATCTATTATCTTTAGTTAATAAAATTTGATCGGAATAGGTATGTTCACCAGTTCTCATACCATCATGGATTAGTGTATATATATATATATATATGTGTGTTTATGTGTGTATAAAAATTAAATATATATGTATATATGTATATATATAGGTGAAGGTGTCACACACACCCATTTATCTCTCGAAACAAATCTTCTCTTCCTATTTACTCTCATTTTAAAAAAAAAAAAATTTTTCATTCATTAATCATATATTTTTAAGCAGAATATGTATTCACCTACAATTATGATAATTCACAATCCAAAATATATTTTCTGTTTTTTTATTTATCCTATATGATTTGATTTCGATGGATGAAAACACAAGTTAACTTGTGATAATTCCACTATACATTCCCTGTCAGTATTCACTCAAATAATTCACTTATAAACATTTTCTAATAAAAAATAAAAAAAATTCAAATAATAAATAATAGAAATAGTAAAATATTTATGGAAATCTTAACTCATGAAGTGATAAAAAACTCATGTTATATAGCTTCCCTTCCACAGATAATGATGGAGGCTAGATTGTACAATGTACCACCTCTATACATGTTTTCCTATCACATATGTCTTCAAAGAACCCTTTAATAGTCCTCAAACATGAAAACCCATGTTTTTAGTACTTTTTAATTTAGTTATACCATATGGTACTTATTATATGGTCTCTGGTCACCAGATAATCCTTTCATAGCCACTGTCCAATGTCAAGTCCAATGGTCATCATCAGCATGTGATAAGAAGATAAGTGATAACATATGGGATTGAAGAGATTGTGGGAAAATATGTTTCATATGTCCAACCACATAAATCATCATAAGAATAATTAAAATATTATGGTGGTGCAATTTAAATAAAATCACCTGTCAAAATAATGATTCATTATGACTGCATAATTACCATAATTAAAATTTATTATTGTACTAATATAATTGGGATGTATGGGGAATAAAACAACAAAATCAATCATAAAAACCATAACTAAAGTTAAATACAGTCTATTTAAATATATTTAGTGTTAATTAAAAAAACTAGCTATGAGTAGAAAAATCATGGAGGCTGATCTGATTCATGGATAAATCATTAGTTATAATAACTCACATTCATATAAATTATCATTAAAAATCACATTGAGAATAACAATTTCATGACCAATGGTTGGTTCCACCATCTACTAAACATTGTCCAATGGAATTATAATTTTTCTTAATAAAACATTAAATAGTGTTTTTATGATTTATTTAATGGTTTACAATCATTTTATATTATTTTTAATAATTTAAGTAATCTACTAATTTAAATTAATTCAATTCATCAGTTTCTACTCATGATGGAAAAATTGGAAAATATGCTTGAATATTATAATAATAATGCCCAAGTGTAAACCTCATATTCTATTTTAAATCTTTTTGTTACCATATTATGATACATTATAAATAAATATCATAAATATCAACAAATAATGTGTTCAAAATAAATGTAATTTTTTTTATAATTAACATATTTTAACAAGTTATCCACTAATTGGTAATTCCATGTTGGTTCATCATGGGGATTAACACCCTTTAATAGAGTCATAAGATTAAATAGATAATTATTTATGGTCAAATTATATATTATATTTATTATTTTATTCATAGAGAGGTCTTGTTATTAAAAATTTAATATTGGAAGAATTATATGTTGAAAAACTCATGTTGTTAAACACATGAAATAAAACAGACTAATAATTTATAATGAAATGATACTGGAAGTTTTCATGTATAACATAACCACAACACTATGATTCCTCAATTATATAAACACCACCACCATGTTTATGGTGTTATTGAGAATCCTTAGTTGTACCTCCCTATTTAAATTTCATCACATTCACAACCGAACATTTCCAGAAACCGCAATACTAGAATATCTATATATAAATATTTTTCCTTAATTAAAATATATATTTATATTGTTAAAAAATATTAAAATATTCATGGACTAATTGAACTTTAGTAAATTATAATGATGGTTTTATAGACCCTTAAAGGTGTATATTGTCGAAAGTATAATGGAAGGTAGAAGTAGGTAGTGTGTTTGTTAAATGAAAAAAAATTAATTTAAAATCCTATGTTTATTCAAAAATTACAGATCAAGACATGTTTTGATATTTTATATGGAATAGTTACCCTATGACATAATTTCCAAAATATCCAAATGAAATTTTCAAAAAAATATTAGATATGATAGGAATACATAATAATAATGAGTAGGAAAAATAGATAAAAGACATGGAAATAAGAAATTTACTGATTAAAATTAATTATAAATCTTATTATCCTATGTGGGACTTAAATGAGGATTTTATAAAATCTCAAGATTATAAAAAATGATATTCATGGACCCATAGAGACAAAAATAAATATATTTATTATTTTTGATGGCTTTATATTTAAATTTATCATGTTATATACTTGGAATTAGTATTATTTTCCACCCATATGTGGACCAATTATTTTATATTAAAGAAGAGGTTGTACCCTATGGCAATGTATAGTAATTTTATTGACTAATTTTACTTCTTTTGAATTTTTTTTGTTATTTATTAATCATAAAATATTTATTTATCATCATAAATTGTATTATATCATACATATTTAATGTTAATAATGAAGGAAAAAATATTTTACATTAGATAATATTAATTTTAGTAATATTATTTACTATTTATAATATATTAATATATTTATGGTTCATTTTAATGGTATAATCATATAAAAATAGGTATAATAGTATTACACTTTTTATGTTTTTTCTGAGTCAAATTAACCCTTAATTAATTTTTTGACTATTACTTCCATAAGATGATTTCCATGGGTTTTTTGTTGGTTTTAGAGAGGCCTTAGGGACTTTTGGGGTTCATAGGTAAGAAAATATTTTCCAAAATATTTTTATTGTAAAAGAATACTAGTAGATTATTGTATATTCTTATGGTATAAAGGTTGGTCAGGTTATAGAGTTTGATTAAACCATTAATCCTCTCCTCCAAAAAACATAAGACATTATAATTCTAGAATAATGTTGGTCACATGTTTTTAAAGAAAGTGTAACTAAACCATTCATGTTTCCTAATAATGATTTAATCAGCACACAATAGGTTCACAATTTCACTAACCGTGAGTCCAACCTATGTGTTCAAGAATTAATGATCTGAATAACCTCTTAAAAGACAATAATTCGCCTAATTTGACCCTTTTTCATCTTAAATTAATACCTCCCAATCCCAAAGACTTCACAACATCTATTCATCTATTTATTACCTTTTGGGAATGATTTTACTATATCATAGCATGACAGTGATCAATGAATCAAGGTATACTTCCATGATCTTTTTAATCCATTTTTATTTATGATATACAATTTTTCCATTAGAACAAATCATAGATCCATATTTTCATTTCATTATCTATGGATTCTGATAGTATCTAATAAGTAATTAATGGATCATTATTATATCTACGATTAGAATAGAGTGTTCAATGAATCACTTATATAAATCCCTAGTCGTGAATAAATAGAAGATCCATGGATGTATATTTGATTGGATGGATTAAAATTTCCTTATAGACATCTTGAATTCCATTAAATATCCTTGATATGATTTATTTTGAATTGGTTCTAGGGGTCCATGGTGTGAATTATAAATCCAGTTATAGCTCTGCTGTGAATCGTGTATCCATCGATAGTAGGTATTCCAGTTTTCCATAATCGTTAATAAGGTTGAATACTATGACTTCATTATCTCATAGAGGATGGTGATAAAAGAATGAACTTATGATAATGATGGACCTAAATTTTGTGTATAATCCTTACGACTTTGATGTTATAAACACAGTCATGGACGTATGGGTATAATAGCCTTTTGGACTTTTCTTAGGCATAGATATGATATGATACATTGGATGATTGAAATGTGAATGATATAATGTTAGATATTATATGGGAATAAACAAGGATTGAGGAAAAATAGGATAAACATAAACCATAATATGACTTGATTCGTTACAGATACATAGAATTTTGTTACTAGAACTACAAGATATTAAATGATCATTAGAATCATCATTCGTAGCTATACTATTTTCATGTAGGAGAATAAGTTACATCGGAGGATTGTGGTATAATGGTGAGTACAAGGAAAATAAGAATTTTTATTTATTTATTTCAATCATATTCTCATTTTACAAGGAAAATAACTATTATAATTGTACACTCATACTATGAACATATCGTTGGTATCCTATTAGATTTTTTTAATCCCATAGTGCATAGGCATCTCAATCTGTGTATAGAAATCCTAATTGGGGACCTATGTAAGATAAATTGGTAGTGATATAATGATGAGTTGAGAATTTCATCTTTTATGGAATTAATAAGATAGACTCAATCCAATTTTTAATCTTATGTTCTTTTATTCTATGTAGTTATTTTTTATATTTATGGCATATAGATATTATTACAAATGGTATAGTCTCACCACTTCACTCTAAAACCCTCACCTCTTGACAGCACCTGATTTCAAATAGAAAAGTTCTCTAGATTCATTTTATATTTCCATCTTATGTATTTTTTGTGAAATGATTTTTAGATAATTTAAATAAAATCTTGACCAAATCATGAGGATTAAATTTTTTTAGTACTAGTTTTGTTAAAATGGAGCTTTCCCATTTGGAACTCATTTATGATATTTGACATATTCATTTATGGCTCGTCTATATCAGACCTATTAATTATCAAAGATGGTATTTATACAATAGGATATTAATTTTATTTAAAAAATGTATCTAAAATATAACATATTCTATAAAAAATACAATCAGTTGTGGGTGGAATATCAAAACAAGTATTGTGGAAATAGATTGTAGCAGGATTTGATCCTTCATACCTAAAATTTTATGATTATCACTTATAGTATAACTAAAAAGAGGTTATTCCCCATTTCCTAATGTTCTGAAACATACTACTATTTTTAAAAAAATAATTATTAGGTATTCCACCTGATTGTGAATATTAGTTCATGATAAAATTAATTTTGGGCTGGTAGATGATGTTGATTAAACTTTATTATATAGAGAATCCAAGATAACATATTTCAATTTTTTTCTTGATTACCATCACAATAAGTGTTTTATCACATAGATAACATCTCCATGTTTTTTCCCATTAGTGTTTTGAAAGATGAAAGATGGGATTCTATAACACCATATATACTACGGTAAGTTGAATCAAATTATTAATATGGAATTGTGTACATTACTAACGATCGACAACCACATTTATCTTCCATAGAGATCCCAACAGTTTTACATGATTGGTATTGATTTTAGATAGAGCCATTTTTGGTTATAGATGAAGATGTCACTATGATAACACTCAAAAGACTATTTGGAGTACATAAGTACCTCATGAAGCCTTTGAATTTAAAAAATTCCCTATCTCATTTCATGTAATTAATGAACCAAACATTCGATAAATATAACTATATATTAATTATAGAATTTATCAATGAAATCATTATATATAAGTGATAATATGTGTAACACTTTTAAAACCATTTGATTGTTTCGAGTACACTTTTAGTTCATTAGTATTATTACATGATTTTGAAGTGTAATTTGTTGATTAGATAATATCATTATCTTTGATATCTAATCTCTAGAGAATAAATTTATATAGTCCTAGGGCATTGTTGAAGAAGTGATGTCTTGTCCTCTCCCTCATAATTATTCAATGACTAATATTTTCTTTATGTTGGCTGGATACTATCAAATGTTCATAACAGTCATTTAATACATTGAACATCCTATTCCAGTGAATACCAAGATGATGTGGTGTTTGAATTTACTAACCACATTTGAAAGGAAATTATTTTTATCATAATAAGTGATTAATTATAAATATAGTTTTGATTGATCAATAAACTAGTATAGATTATGTATACATTTGACTCTATAAGATTTTTCCTAGGATCCCTATTAATTAAGAGGGATCATGTAGTTGCTTATTGGTCAGGTTATATGTTACTAAATAAGAATAACAATAGTTTTAATGACATGGATTTTGAAGTTTTAGTCTATTAAACGATATGTTCGAAAAGATAACTCTTTTGAAAAAGGATTAATGATTACACAGACCCCATTAGACCCTGATATATCTTCAATCAACAAGATATCTACAATAGTAGAAGACATTGGATGTATTTTCTATATTAATTCAACATTGATATGTAATACTCACTTTGGAATGATATAGTGGTAATCTATTTTCTCCATGGTAATTTTTTTGGAGATACAACGTCTTAATGAGAATGTATAAATAATGGAATTGTTACTGAGGATCCATATAAAAGAATGTTTTGTGGATGAATCAATTTAAAATTGATCGATGACATGTGTGGATTTGTTCGTCAAATATTCAGTAGTGGACTAGGTAAGGATATCACAAGAGTCTGATCAAGTATAAGCTATGATGAAATAATTATTGGAAACGGGTGACCTAGCCTAGAGATGGTTGATAATTAATAAATACATGATATTTGTGTATGGGAAGATGGTAAAGGAATCCTTGATAGGAGAAGATATTATTGGAGACTCCCAATCATAAACTTTGGTTGTGACACTAGGGTGGATATTGAATTACAAAGAAAGATAATGTGTGATTTTTTTCTTGTGTATAGATTGATATCACTGGTTTTTTCTCAATAGATCTCCTAATAGAGTGTAAACGGAGGGGAAAGCATCATATATATTTTCATAAGCAATGTATATTTTCGATGAAGTGGAGAAGTACCTCATGATAATGGTACCCCATCAAAAAAGGAATCAGGATGTAGTTATAGTGGTAAAATATTAAATGTTATTCATATTATTCCAATCCATTAGACCCATTTTAAAGATGATTTAGGGAAATTATATTTCAGAGAGATTTCATGAAAACAATAATTTCCCTCTATCATTGTATGTAATACTAAAATTTGTTTTATATTATTATTTTTATCAGTCATGAATAATTACATTCATACATAGTTAAAAATGAGTAGATCATATCATCAATAGAAAGATGGCCAAAAACTGTGATGATCAAGACATTATATGTCATGATGTATGCAAGCATTTTAAATTTTGGTGGATCGTGGAATGATCATATATAATTTCATAAATTATAATAAAATAATAGATTCTATAGTAATATTTAGATGGAACATTCTGATGATCTAAACAGTAAATCATTTCAATCAATATTATAATGGAATAAAACATGTAAGATATAAATATTGTGTATAATCATGGACCAAGGGACATTATAGAGAGTGTATCTTGTCTTGAATCCATTGACCACTCCTCAAATTATGTTGTCATAAAATATAAATCGGAAGAGGCACCTTTGATGTTTCTGTTAGTATCATAAATTTCTTATGTGTGACTCTATAATTTGTTAAATTATTCTTTCAAAATGAAGGAATTCCAACATTCATATTTTTTTGAAATTCCATGATTTTTAATAATATCATGCTTGTTACGTACTTTATTGAACTTACACCTTTATACAGTAGTATTCATGATGTATTTCATGTGCCTCAAATATTTATATTAATTATTGATTCTACATATGTGAATAGATATTAGGATTTTTTTGATTGAGCCTAATGCATCCAAAGTGTAATTCCCTTTAAGGATTATATATCAGGTAAATAACGAAATATAGGGAAAAGAATTTCCACTTCTATAATTTATTTCGTATCATGGATGAATCCAATAAAAATAAGAGGATAAAAACCATGATATTCTAGGAATATTTAATATGTTGTTTGAGAAAGATGATTGGATATGATTATTTATCATTACAAGTCATATGTGGGGGAAAATGTAATGACATCATATCATAGGTAATTTATGAGTAAAATCCAGCCTCTATTCATGATGTTTTCCACTATGAATTTTCATGGGAAACAATACATTGGTTTTGGTAGGTTTTTTAATGCATCTAGTTCATTTTAAGTGTTCAAGTTTAGTGAGTGAATTTTGGAGACCATTCAACTACTCATAAAAAATGTAATGAATGTTGTAGAGGCAGAGGGATTAAATTATCGTTAAGGACCATTTGTTAGAAACCCGATGAAAATAATTCATAAATATTTGGAAAATCACTCTAGATTAAAAATTATGGTCATTGAATGGTTTTGAAATCCATGAAACCAAAACATCAGTTTTTTATTACAAGGATGTATGACATGCATAGTCATTGAATAGTTTATCTTAACAAAAAAACTAAATCATATGGTTTAAAATTAAAGATATAAAAATTATTTTTAATGAATATAAACCAATAGATATCGTATAATCATCTACATAAATTTATCCCACTCAAACCTAGAGACTCCAAAATATCCTCCAAAAAATATCTTTCCCTTGTGATGATGATTTAATTGGAGAAATGCTTGGTATTTGTTTTCAAAGTATGATATGTGATCCAAAAAACTGAGTTCCTCATTATTCTGGATGATCTAACCATATTTCAATAAAAAAGTCAAAGAAACGTCGTTAAATAAGAATATATATTGATTAGGACAACATATAATGAATATTTAATGAATTCTCATGTGATTAGTGATGGATAATTATCATTGGATTCATCTCTTTGATCAATCTATGGTTTACCATTGTTTTTTTATCATGATATGTAGGATATTAAAGAACCTTTTCCATTATAAGAGAATTTTATTAAATTTAAATATAGAATATTGGTTTGATTGAGATGGAATATGTCATATGAGTCTTTTATATCAAGAGTTGATGAGGTTAGTATAGATGGGTGACTCTAGTTACACTCAGTGATTGGTGTATATGATGATTTTAATAAATAATAAGGTCAAACATTGTGATATTTATATACCTTTTAGTAGTTGTGTGAAAAAAAATTTAAGGATAATGGTGATAGAAAAAAACAAAAGTTAAAATAATGAACTACTTGGGGATTGAATCATGTTAGTGACATTGGGCGTATGAAATCCTTATGGTATGTCCCCTCGCAATGAAAGGTTATGAGATCAAGGATACTTTTTCTCTAATAGAGAATGGGCTCTAATTTCATTAGGTTCAACCAATGATAAAGGCATGATGTGTCATTGTAACTTGGTCAGACTCAGTGCCTTTTTAATATTTAGTGAGAAAATTACAAGACTTATAGATAGCTGAGGATCAAAACATACATGCATTATGACTATCCTTCTTGATTCAATTTAATGTATGTAAAATATGGCCATGTGGTTTCTTGTTTATCACTTGAACCCTGAATATATGATTTCTTATTTCAGGCACATTTAATTTTTTGTGGAATGTACTTGTTATTTTTGCTCACACATGTTATGAAAACCATAGTTGTGTAAATATAGTATTTAGTACTCACACCCCACACATAAAGGTTGATACATTTATATACTTTGTTAATAGTTCACCAAATAAGGAAAAGGTTCATGTGGTAGATAGATGAGTTAAAGAGTACAATGTTTTTTAGAATAATTGATAAGGATTCCATATGATTTCTACATAATTTTTTTATACCCATAATCATTTTATGATATTGTTTTTTCATTCTACTTTTTTAACTATTTCATTTTACAAACATTAAAAGGGTTACCTTTTTTAAATCACCAATTTTTCATTTTTATTCACTATTGTAATATGGGTTGTTATTATTCACAATTAATGTTTTACCACTATGATTATTATGGTTATATTATCCCAACTACACCCATACACCAATAGTATTAGTTAGATTCTTCTGTAGTTCTTATAGGAATGACTAATTTCTTATTTTATATCTACTCAAGTGTTGTCTGACAAATTGGGGTATAAAAATACGTAATTGGTTGAGTGAAATTTTATTACATATATCACCCCTTCCCCCTATCATGGAATTGTTATGAGAAAATAAGTCATTGATCAATCATAGGGCATGTTTTCATGTGATAACTCAGTAATGATTTTATAAAAGTCATAAAAATTTATCAAGGTGGGAGGAATAAAATTTAAATAATGTGAAATATAAATTATTATATAATTTACAATGTAAATATAATAATGTAAATAATATATTCTAAATTATTAAAAAAATATTGATAGAATATTGGAAAAAAAATTGTGTACTTGATTTTATTAATTAATTTAATACATGAATTGGGATGAAAAACATTTAAAATTAAAATTATATAGAAACAATAAATATATTAATACATATAAATATATTAAAATACATTTTATCGTCATGTTATTGACTAGTCATGAAGAAAGGGATTAATTCAATGCAAACATAGAATATGTACATAAATGACATTTAATTTTTTGATTTAGGAAATGCAATGTTAAATAAATATTAAATTATTCTCATTTGTAGAATCCATTATTTTTCATCTAATATATCTAGATTGGATCATTGGTATTATAATTTATTATATGGGTATTATAGTAAATTTTTTTATTAAATTATTTTTACATTATTTTTTAAAAAACTAAATTTTAAAACTTTTTCATATTATTAATTTTATCATAATTGGTAATTCTATAGGTATTTATTTGGTGAAATATTTTCATGAATATAATTTTATTTATATTTTTTAAGGGATTTGGTTGTTATTAATTATAGATAATGGAATATTTCTTATTTTTTCTTCCAACTAAGATATAAAAAATTAATTATTATATGATCCATGCCCATATTCCTTTCAAACCCAAAAATTTAAAACTATATTTCAGCTTACCACCATTCTTTTATGACCATTAAATCATCTTATTTGAAATATGACTCTCATTTACCTCTTGGAAAGAACATTACAGATATTGTTCTACACTACTAGAAAATTGGGTTGTTCCCATGGATCTATAGCCAAAATTTACAAAACAAATTTGGTATACATAGGCATTTAAAGTGTTTTTTTTAAACATTTTTTATAGGCTCTCCCATATTTCCCATGACATCTACCACTCCCCATCTTCTCAAGACATATCTCCACCCATTAATCAAGCCATATAATCACCTCACCCGAGAGATGATGGGAGCCTCTTCTCGTATAGTGTTCTCCTATAAATCAAATATTCATGATTATGATATTCTTGGAGATCAGATTACTATGTTAGGAATCATTAATCTATTATGCTATATATTTTTTTATTTTATATCTACATATGAAAAACTAACCAATATATACTTAGGTAAAAATTAATCCCACTTATTTAAAATAACGTTATCTTTGGGTGGAGTTATATTTTTTGGATTCTATTTTAAAGATTGTAATTTTTATGGTCCATTAGTATTTCATTTTTTTTATTTTAGGATCTTATTGATGGTAATTTTATTGGATGTGATGAGTCTTTTTTCCTCTTTGGTTGTTATTCTTGTTTATTTATTGTAATTCATCATCAATTTCATGAATTTTTTGTTGTGATCTTTGAGTGGTAAGCCTTCCTTCATGTAAGTATTTTTTTCAAATATATTTTCTTCATTTGGAAAATTATACATCATATTATAATGAATTTTACATTGATTTGAGAACCTTTTGGTGGAAACTTTTACGTATGTAGATATTTTTAATTTTGGTAAACATTTAAATGTTAACTATTGGGGTAAATTTTTATTTTATTATAATTTAGTTATGGGATTTATTAATTAAAATATAATTTTATATATTATAAACCAGGGTTAAAATAAATATTGAAATGTTTTAACTCAAAAAATAATAGTAATATTATATAAAATATTATAATTATATATATAAATGTGAAATATTGAATTATCAATGGAGGTTATTTCTTCATGAATAATCTATTATATTTATTGTACCTATCAACAACAAATAAAATAATTAATTTTTATGATATAGATGTGAATGATTAAAAAAATATTATTAAATATATATATATATGTATATTTGTCAATTGTTTATGAATTTTAAAATCATTATTATGTATAAAAATTTGTAGAAGCCATTGGAAAATTTCAAGAAATGATTATATAAGATTCAACAGAATGATTGTTGGATAATATTCATTTTATGAATCGTTGTTTTTATTTATAATATTTTAAAAAATAATTTAGTGTTTCAAGAATCTTGTAATTGTAAAAACCATAGTTTCACCAATTTTTATTTACATATCTGAATAACATAGTTCTTTATAAAGATTATTCAGAGTTTATTTGTCATGTATTAAGTAGTTATCCATTTATTTAAAATTTATTAAAAAGGATTTAAATACCATCTCACTATAGTTTATCCTAATTAAGTGGTTTCATCTACGGTGAAGTAATGGATGGGTTTTATAATGTGTCATGGAATAGATTAATAATTTAGTGTTGATCGATCTTCCCTAATTTGAATACATTATAAATTTAAATAGAACATTGGAAAAAATATATTTTCTATGTGTTTTAATAATATATGTAGTTTTTATCTTCAATAATCTCCATTCATTATTTAATGTAATCCTTAAAAAGGTACTCAAATGGGAAGGCCTCTCGGGAAAACAAAAACAGTATTTTCTACAAGTATTCTATAGTTTTTATTTATATCAATTGACCAATTGTGAAATTTCATAATTTCCCAAATTTCTATATTACCAAATGCCCAGATTTCTGACTGAATAAATGCCAAAATTGAAAAATGTGAAAATATGAAAATTGGAGAAATGGCCAATTCTCCAAATATGAAAAATTGCAAAATGGTAAAATGTCCAAATGGAAAATTGGGTAAATTCAAAAATGTGAAATTGTGAAATTTCAAAATAGAGAAATAGGAAAATAAAAATTTTGGTAAAATTTAAAATTGACCATTTAGATAATTCAGCAATAATAAAATTGGTGAAATACACAACTAGCCAAATTCACAAATAGCCAAATGCCAAATTAGAAAAATTCGCAAACTGACAAATGACAAATTGGAAAATTTGAAAAATTCCCAGTTGGAAAAAATTTCAATACACCAATTGGCCAAAATGATCATATGGACAAATACCCAAATTCCAAAATATCTAAATACCCAAATAATGAACCTAATGAACAAATGATCATCATTTCCAAGTTACTGGACAAAAAAATAACATAATACTAATAGAATTGGACAAATGGAAAATTGGGAAAAATTCTCCAATTATAAAAACAATCAAATAACCAAATATAATTGGTCAAATAACCAAATGGATAAGTAACCAAATGACCCAATTACTAATATACAGAACAACCTTTCAAAAACATGTATCTAATGACCAAATGATCAAAACTAAAAAATGATTTAATAATTAAATAATGTAACACAAATATAATTGGATCAAAATTAACATAAAATATGAATACATGTCATTCGCACATTTTTTCATGATAATCAATATGTATTAATTATTTCATTACACAAGTATTAAATTTATAACTAAATGAATATTTAGATGTGTCTTTATTTTATTGATTTATTCCAAATATAAAATTTTATTTCATTCCATATTTGTAAATATTATATTATTCAACGATGTACTATTATAGTAATAGATTTCATTTTGGTTATATTGAGTTAGGCATTAAATATCGTGTTCTTCATGAAAATGATTTCACATGAGTAAATAAGGAAAATTATGGGAGTGTTGTAAATGTACAAACATAAGAAATGAATGTATGTATTTTTTTTAATATTTAATATTCCTCTATGTATTTCATAATTAAATATTTTTTTTATATTTTAAATTGTGTACATTAAAAGGTCATGGTGGAAAATAAGATGACATAATTGTGCCAAATGATCATTTGCGACATCAATAACGTACAGATAACTGAGGGAGAGTCTTCTGTTAAAATGGTAAAAATGTTATCCTAATAGATATTTTCCGCCATCAGGACCTCTCAAACCTATCAAAATATCGAGCTACAAAATGCTCATGAAGAATAAGACTATGGAAAAATAGTTATACAAGAGTTTGAAATAGGTAAAGTGGTCTCTCAACAATTCATGAATTCTATGTAATTTATATTTACATCACTTTAATTAGACACTATTACTATTATTGATTCATATATGTAATCCATTCTATCTTTATATGATTCCTCAAGTGATATAAATCAAATGGGGTGTCGAGATGATAGTACTAGTGGTGCTAGTAGTTGTGGTGGTGGTGTTGAAGATGATAATGATGATTCTAGTGATGATGAAGATGATAATTATGGTTCTCCAGGAACCAATGCTAGTGATGATTATGATTTCACAATTTGTGTTAAATGATATATTGATCCTCTCTATTTTTTATTTTATTTAAATTTACATGCTTGGAAAACTAAATATAATTAATGGTGTTGATTTTTTATATTTGTAACATTATTATATATGTTTTGAAAACTATTTATAACATGATGGATGAACGATAAATTTATAATAAGTGTTTTGTATTAAATTTGTACCGTAATTTTAATTTTTTTGGTAGATTCTTATAGAGGTGTTGGATGGTACTATTTATATCCAATGGGGATGGTCATTATACAAATGGATCGAAAAACTGTTGGTGTACATCAGTTATGGACACCCATACATACACAAATATTAAAGAACCATGTGTATACACATATACAATTTTTTTAAGGGAATCATTGGTATTAATAAATACTCATAGTCTATAACCATAGTTTCTATAGAAATTGTTGGTTTAGCCTTAAACTGATGACTTGATCACCCATGGTTCTATGAACCATGGGTCTTTCCTACAAAAAATGGATTTCTAGGAAACATGCATGTTACATAATAGTGGTTATAGGGTAAGATTCTAGTAGTGCTAGTTATATTCCCTTTTGTATATAACCTATGATGATTCATTTACATACCCTTAACACAACTAATTCCATTTTCCAATCACTATAACCAATTCAACCATTTTATTTCACACTATAAAAATTATAGTTTTTCCTTATTCAAAGAATTAACTATGTGGGATATTGTGATTGGGAAAAATAGTTTATAGATTCCTCATAATCCAAACATAATCTTCAATACCTTTAATAAAAAACAAGTTGAAATATATAAAATTTAATTACTAATAAAGAATATTGACGAAAATTTGATTATAGAGGTAATTTTGGTTTTACATTCCCACAATCCAAAAGCAATATATTCATTTTTAAGGTATAAATTAAATAAATTAATATCATGTAATTATATTCTCCCATTAACTCCTATGTTTTTCAATAAGATCCTGAAATGGAATATAATGAGAAATGGTTATCCTTGAGTCATTTTCATGATTTAAATAATGTAGCATCATCGGATATTTCATGTCACAACCATCATCTTAGAAGAATAATTATCTTTTTCAAATTGAATAATAGATGGGGAAAATCATAATGTAGAACTGAGATCTAAACATCATGTCCCTGAGGAACAACTCAAGAATGATTTTTTGTTGAAATCCATTCTGGATTTGGGAATATCTTTTGTGTTTTTACAAATTATGGCAATAAAAAATATAAACACTAACATTCATATTATAGTATGTGATTTATAAAATTGTGTGATATGATCTATCTTCTATAAAACCCCTCTATGAATAACATTTTAACTCAAACCAACTCTTAATATCATAAAATAAACCATATTTGTTTCACAAGAAAAAAATTTCAATAAACAACATGAGTTTCAGTATGATTTAAATTTTTACAAATACACTACATATAATAACAAAAATCATTGCAAAAAACTTATCATCTTCACTTTGTATCAATTTACCATCTGTAAAATAATAATCTTATGGGATATAAACAAGTCCAATTAACATTACATTATAAAAAACCACCCCATTATTTTTTTTGTAAATTAAATAACATAAATAACCACATAATATATAAATGAATCAACAATAATCCATTACATGGATTAAGGTGCATACATTATGATGAAAACACGAACAATGAATAGTAACAACAAAGGTACGCATTATACATCCAATTGTAAACCACCACATTTAACATTACATATAAATTAATCATCTCATAATTTTTGAAATACATGTTAATGAGAGTAAAATACATATACTCAAAAAAAATAAAAATAGTTCATAGAATTAGAGAAACCATTCACACATAGAATTCAAAACATCTCAAAAATACAACTACAAAATATAAAGTATACAACACTAAGGAAATAGTCCTATAGCAATACTTTTTTGATCCCAGATAATAACTTTTCATATTGAAATGATAAAATTGGGATATGAGATGTCTGATGTGATATTGTAACAATCAATATGAACCATGACTGTATGCCCCCTAGGACATGCCACTAACAATAATCTTGGTGGTCTATGTGGTATTCTAAACTGAGAACCATATAATTTTGCTTGTACTACCTGACCAGGTAATGGAAAGGGGTTATTGGCAATGTCTACTTGGAATGTGGTAATAGTAGTTTCTGACAGACATGAATAACATGGTATATATATATCTATGTGAAAAAAATTCAATAGTCAATATTGAATATGGAAATATGTGCCACACTCTGAGATTCTGGTACACTTTTTAAATTAAATAAATACTATTTCTACTAGATATTATAATACATGGCACTAAACTAAAATAAACCATGATATATTTTAATACTCAAGATAGTCATTAAAATTGTAGGCGAATAAAATTAGAAGTATCATTAATATAATTAAAAGAAAATGAAAACACCATGTAAATAAAAATATAGTCAAATTCATGATAAGATATTATATAATTATTATTGTCATTGATTACTTTATTTCTTATATTTTCACAAATTTAATAAATTTAATGCCAAAATTTAAATTAATTAATGGGATGTTATTAAAATCATTTACATTATAAAATTTCATCTTATTAGAAAATTTATTTTTCAAACATATAATATTTATATACATGGAAATAAATTTAATTCAAAATTTCAAAATACTTCATCAAATAAATTTTTTTCATTTGTAAAATATATTTTATCACTCGTATAATTAGTAATTAATATGGTATTAAATTAACTAAACATTATTTTTAAATAGGTAATTTTACATAATAATGTTCTGATTAAATTTATTTATTCTATATAAAGGTTAAATTCATAAATTATACAATATTAATATGAGAAAATAAAAATTATTACATGAATTTATAATGTACAAATTACATTAATGTGGATATTATAGATTTCATAAAAAAAAATTATTAGTGAATATAAATGGTAATATTTATTACATAATTAGAAAACTTTTTTTCAATTTTAGAAATTGAATTCCTTAAAATTGATTTCACATTTGGAATAAGAATAAAAAATATTATTTAAAATGATAAACATAATTTTTAGTGAATAAAAATAATATTATATGCTAACAGTTTTTACCAAAGAAAAATATTACTTGATGTTGCAGTATTAAATCATGTTGTAAAGTAAAAAAACACTAGGTTAACCAAATAATCACTATATAATTATTACATCATTTGAGAATAAAATTCAATAGATTCATTAAAATAAATGTAATAACGTCTCATGATTACATTCATTGGACTGTAATACATAAAAATCATATTTACGTACATTATTCACCATTCCTCATTTTCATCTTCACACATTCTACCCATATTGACACAACATACATATTTTTTTTAAACCTATGGAAAAGAAACAAAATAAAATTTATACTCATATTATTATTAAGGGTGAACATGAAAGATATCTATTTATTTTCATATAAATGTATGAGATAAGAATAAAGGCATGAGATCAATATCATAGCATAAAATGTTCGTACCAAATCTATCCATGATAAAAATCTTCTTTATTTGAATAAAACATTATTATTTTAGATGACATAAACCATTAATGTGAGAAATCGTCATAAATAAATCAGGAACCAAAATTTCATATCATATTCTGGTAATAAATGTGTGGCACATTAATTGGCACTGAACCCATTATATATTTTAATGATAACTTCAAAGATAATTACATCATAATAGATCAGGAATGGAAACCTATTTCCCATATCATAATAGACAATGGATTTTAACATGTTTTTTTATTGTTAATCATGGATCCATAGATATATTTGATGGTGGATCTGACATCTTTATCTATTAACCATATTTGATCAAGCACATAAACTGACGTCCCCCAATTTTATCTTGAGATTAAAATTATTACCGATTGCATTGGAGGGAAATATAATTTTGGGACCACCCATAAAACACTGAAATCCATACATATGTGTGACACAAGATCATATAATCATATCATAACCATCAAAAAGGAAACTGTTTTAAAAAACATTACATATATTTTACATGGCACAAACCATGGAATGTAAATATGTTTCACGAATACTCATCATTATCATAAAACAACTTCTATAAAAAGAATAAGGATTGTATCATTAAATCGAATCCCCAAAAAAATTTTATTAATATCAATGGAACTTATCATAAAAATAATTTACATTACAATATCACCATAATATTATTTTTATAAAACACACATTTTATTGTCAATAAATTTTTAAAAATTTCACAATTTATAAGAAAATATAAGATATTTTAATTGAAATTAATTTTGGGAACATTAAAATGTAACTGAAAAGTAACGAATGGACCTGATAGGAGGAAAATTATATTATGGTGTATATATTAAAAAATATTCATGTTATATTCATTGTAAAAATTCAAATTTATCTTGTCCAAAAAATGCTAATATTACATTGAAATTTGTTTATATAATGTAATATATTTATAAAATTAAATTTTATAATTAAATATAAAATATTCAAAACAATTTGGACAACATTTTAAATAAAATATTTACATAGATGTAAACAATTCACAATATAATTGTAAAATAGAGCCATTTTTCCTTGAACAATTTTTTTCATGGAGACAAAAAGTGAGTAAATTGAAATAACGACATGATTTCAAAAAAATAGAAAGGATAATAAAAATAAATGTATTTATCTATTATAGATCTTGTAATTTCATTGTAGAAAATTTATGAAAAAATAAATCCTGAAAAAAATGGGATTGATATAAAAAACCCTCACCTCTAGTCTCACACACGTTTGTACATGTCCAAAAAATTGTCATCATAAATTATGATTTATTAAACATATATTATGACAGTATGAAATTCATTATGGCCTTATATTATTAATTATTTTTGATAGTGTCCCTTTTAATGGATGAGTGGGAATCCCAAAGACACACCAACCATTACACGAGGGTCTTAGTGGAATTCATCTCATACTGTAGAAAATTAGAGCAACACCTCCTGAGTGTCAATGTTGTGATGTTATCACTACAGCAGAAAAAAAATTTCTATCTGTTATATGGATAAAATAATAGGCTCATTAAAAATGGAAATTTCCATACCCTCTTAATATTCCAAATTAGACTAGCTCTTCTCTTATAAGTGTGCCTACTCTGAATCCCCATCTAGAGTGTCGCCTGTAGATTATATATGTTTGAATCAATACATCATGTGTTCCAAAGGCCATGACATGGCCAAAATAGAATATCTACTATGATGATGAACTCGAAAACCACATTGAACTACACCATCAGAAATCCAACATTCCTTCGAAAATAAACAGCATGAAAAACAATATAGGAATAAATCACATCAAATAAAAACACACCACCAAGAGAGAGAGGAAAATATCACTTTAGCCACTAGAGTGCATCATTGAGGCACCTAGAGAAATAGAAATCTGAATCACAGATGTGAATAGATAAACAAAAAAGATAATCATAGAGAAAAATTGAGAATGTAGATACAACCAACAAAGAGGTCACTTGAGTAATGAGAAGTCACAACAAAGATCCAAGAACCTCAACCATTTCTAGATCAATCCCAGAGCAGCATTAGACTGAAATCTATCAAGCAACTTCAGATTTGGAAGAGTGATTTCAAGATTCCTAAAATTATGTCATAAAGGCCTTACCAAACTCTAGAATCATCCCATATAAATGATTCAAGGAAGCTGATAATGCCTCCAATAATGTGACTACAATGGGATCATTGAAGAAATATAGTGGTTCATCGATATCATAGGGTTAGTAAACAGTCGCCACTATGGATTTAATTCACGGTTGACCAGGAAACTCTATCCACTATAGTTGATTAAAACTTCCACACTATAAAAGAAAGTTGGAGCCAAAGTCCAAAATGAAGCCAGCGAACACATATAGGTCGTTGGTCGCACGAATTCCCCAAAAAATGACTGGAAGAGTCTACCTCCCTGGACCCATGCATCTTCATCACCTAAGGACTCTAACCAAAACACCCCCACTTCATATCCACCCACTGAGAACAACACACCGACTGCACTTATCCCAACATCTACACTATTCCTATCGACCCCAAAACCCAAGGGCACTCTCTAGAGAACAGAGCCCCAGAGAGCTCCCAATATTATTCCTAATATTTTATTTTATTAAAAAAAATTCAAAAATAATTATTATATAAATCTGACACATATTAATTATATATAATATTTTATCACCCATGTATTAACAAATCAATATTAAAAAAATTTCCCAAGTGATAAATTCTATGTTTTTCTTACATATTTTGTCTCGGAATAAATATTTTTATTCATTTATCATCATCAAATTTTATTAAAAATTTATATAATTATATAAATATTATATATATATATATATTAATTATAAATATATGTAGTGTCATCAATAAATTATTAACATTAGAAAATTATTTACATTGTTCCAATAGACGGTAACCCATAGATATACAAAAAAAATTATTTCTACATTTTTGAATTATTTCACTAGGGAATGTTAAATTATAACTCACCATTTATTAAATGTTATTATAAAATATAAATTTATTAAATTAATCAATATTACCAAGTATTTAAAATGGAAGTAAAAATATTCACACCACTACATATACATGGTAGTACACACATATTCTATAGAGATGTTATAATTTTCTAAAGGATTTAGAGAAGGTGGATAGTTTTTTTTCAATCAACATAAAAAAATTAATTTTATTAATACATTTATGTTGTAAAATTATTCTTTATATCATAAATACATATTTTTTAAAATAACAAATAAAATTAAAAATTCAATATTAATGATTATACATATCTCTTTAGAAACCTTTATTAATTTAAACATTAAGACTTGAACGGATGTCATGTTTTTTGAAAATAATATAGGATTCTATAAATGAAGATATGAATATATAAATGGTGGTATTTTCTATGATAGAGGGCTCCAAAATTATTGATAATTAAGGTGTTGAGGTTATATTTTATAAGTGTGGGTAGTGTAACCCATGGAATTTTTTAAATTATTAATTTAATATAAATTAATTTTTATTTTAAAATAACATCTCGTTGATATAATTATAAGATAATATGATTTTTGGTTAAGATGATATAATAAAGAATTAACAGGTTTTGGAAATTCTTTTACCATTGTCTACTAGTTTTTATACACTATTAAACCTTTTAACATATACTATAGTATCACTGATTTCTTGTCATTAATGGTTAATAGTGTTATCATAAAAATTAAAAGTTACTCCTAAATAGATTATGGTTAATATGTTAAACCAAAACTCAATCACATGGATAAAGAAAGAATTCTTATGAATTTCAACTCATACAATATGATAAAAATAATTATAAAATATCATTAATTTCATTTTTATATATATTCATTTTATTTGACATTGATAAAAATATAGAAAAAAAATTTTAATCTAAAACTTTTATACATTCCTAATATGAAATGTTTATCTAAAAATAATTTTAGACACTATAAATCACTCAAAAAAATTACATTCGCACATTTTTATAACATTTGATATCTTTTTTTACTTCTTTCACAAAATATTATAGATATTTAAATTAAAAATTTAATATTTTTTACATTCCCTATTCACAAATATTACAAATGTAAAAATATATATTAAATTTAAAGTGGCTATTATAGATGTTTTGATTACTATAGATTAAATATATCCATATAATAAAACTCATAAATGTTTTTGGATGAACCTTTAGCATTATCACATTCTATTTGACATTATTTAACTCATTTTCGTTATACATTGGGAACAAAAAAAAATTATATCACTATTATTTATATTGAACATAAAATAAAATTAATATATTTACCAACATTTTACATCTGAATTTAAAATATTTAATCCATTATTCCAGATTAAATTTCATTTTGTGGAAGTAAATTATTTCGAAATAAATGCAATGAAAATTTGATTTTCCATTAAAATGTCATTATATGTATAGAAATATTTTTATATGAAATTAAACAATCAAATTGACTCTAATGAGTACAATTGAAATATAAATAACATAATAAATTAATCTTAGATTGTAAAAATTTCATTAAAATAAGGGACATAGTAAATATTTGATATAAAAAATATATTTCTATGGAATTTTTTTTTCATAATTTAATATAAAATAAAACTATTATTTTTTTTTCAAAATATCATTGAACGTAAATTATTGATATTATAATTCCAAAAATGAAATATTTTTTTCAAATAAAATTTATTAATTTTTAAAAAATTACTAATAATATTCACTGAAAACTATTTTTAGTGAATACATATTTTTTTGAATATAATAGATTTACTAACAATGGATTACTTATATATTAATCATTAGTTAAGACCTTTTTATTTTATACTATATTTATATAAATTTTATAATAAGGTTGATCTTTTTAATACATTCTAATTTAACAACAAATTCATAACTATAAAATTAAATATTAATATTTAAATAGTATAACATAGTTTATTTGAATTATGTTTTATGTATAAAGTGATCTACAAAATAATAGAAAATTTATTTACAGAGAATGATATCATAATATTTCGGGGTGTTATATTCTACCCCCATAAAATTAATTTTTATATTGAAATTAGTCACTCTGTTTTAATCAATTAAGGATATATCTATATCATCACATACACATGTTCTCAAGTAGCATCATCTAATGCATGGTTTCACCACAAAAAATTGATTATGTGATTGTTATTTTTTAATACTACATCCTCTATAGGATCCGTAAATCAACTAGTTTCTCCACATAATATATATCTTTCTCTAGTGTTATGAACTCAATGCTTAGTAAATATGAATGATTGGGTGTGTTCTTCCTCAACAGAAATACAAAAAACACATCATGAACCTGATAGTGACGTCGTGGTAGTGTCAAATAACAAGCTATGATTTCAATTATATCAAAAATGTCCCAAGGACATAAAAATATAGGGATCGACATTCACTTTTTTCAATTATTATGAATTTCTTCCATGGTGCTATTGAAAGGGTTACATTTTCATCTACCATAAACTCAATATCTCTCTGATGATTGTTAGAGTAACATCGTTTTCAAAATTGGTACGTTCTTATCTATTCTTTAATGGAACTATCATTTTCTAATGATTTATCATCTTGACTAGGATCAAATATATAACTTTCTCCCACATCATCTTGGAGCATTAGAAATATATAGATAAATATCTCAACTTGTATTATATAGTTTTAATGGTCCTCTTAAATAATTAATTTATCAAAGAACAATGTGGAGTATATAAAGTCAATTATATATCAATATCATATATAATTAGTCTACAAAAAAATAGAACTTATTCATAGATCCAAATGAGATATAAAAAAATGTGGGGCTCCAGCTATCATATCACATATATAATGTGAAACCATGAATTCTAATCAATTGGGAAATCATTATTAATGGAAATAATGTGTGAAAACAAAACATATCATTTTTATAAATAAAAAATAACTTTATTCCTTATATTTTTTTAGGTGTTTTAATATAAAATCCATAGTGATGTTTCCCATTTCCATTTTGGTATTCCAAATTGTTATAACATACCCTTAGACTTCTATTTCTCTATGATAACGTGATAAAATACTAAATAGTGATATAATGACCCTGAAATATCCCATTTATTTTTGTCCAACCATAAATTCCCATTCAAATATAAAAACATCGTCATACATTCATGACGAATATAGAATGAATAATGATAATAATCATACAATAACATATACATTTTGTATGGTATTTCCATGAAACATACTCATTTATAAAACATACCACTCCAATGTCATCAAGATTTAATTTATAAACACTACTAACTTTCTTTTAAAATTACTTATCTTCCCTCAAAACCTCCATGATACTAACATTGATGGACAATAGAAAATTCATCTATGAATGATAGCATATGTCCTTGTTCTTTATGATTTGGAGTTAAAACTTCTTTGAGTCTGTATGTATGGAATATCATTCTATCCTCATCACAGTTAATCTTTCTTTCTCCTTTTTAAATAGAGAATCTTCAACATTTTTGTATTTCCCATGGTAATAATTTATTGAGGTGTCATAATCTTTCATTAAATTCAAACATTTTCTCTGGTGAATAATAAACCTTATCTGAATGAATATGGAATTTTAAATTTTAAGATCAGTTCAAAAATCATCCATTTTTCTATAATAATAATTCTTCCATAAAATTAATTCTATCACCACCACTGATAACTAAAAATAATAATTTTAGTAATATTTCCAATGAACCATAAAATTTTTGAAAGAATAAACAATAAACATATCATTATGTATCGGTACACATCTCAGTCCCTTCCTTAATGCACTTATAGAGACCCTACCCTTGTGGATATGAGTAAGTGTCTTATTTATTTCATTAACATAAGATACATGAAAAATCATCATGAATGACTGAATAACATATAAGTATTACTAAAATAAATATTTATATGATTTTCCTATAACATTTTAATACAGAGATCAAAACATAATATTTTTAGGATTATCATTATTCACCATATTATATTCTTCCATATCATTTGTAGTAGATGTTACTTTTTAATTATAAATGATTGAAAATAAAGGTCAAATCATATGGTGTGTTAGGGTTATGTGCAACTGAATATATCATCAATCCATGTTTTTAATAATTAAATATTATTAAATAACTAATCCCAAATTTTTTTTACAAACATTACAACCATAATCAATATGAAAAGATAAATAACTGAAATAACAACTCATTTAATCCATTAAATGTGAATTCAATGCATCCAAATATAATATTATTTTGAAAATCACATTTATAATAATTATTAAATTCTAAATGAAGTAAATCTATAATTATTGGAACCCATGTGTCAAATTTATGATACATCCTCCATCAAGACCATTCATTCACAAAATTTAAGAATTATGGGTATAATCCTAATTAAAAGTGTGCTTCTAATTGATATACCCATTTTGAATATTTCGACATCGAGGGTCTATCTATTTATGGTCACCACATGTGTCTTTCATGTCCAAATAATTCATTATATCTTGGAATTGATTTAATTCAAAAAAATGTTTCTTATCATCAAATATTCATACTGTGAAAAAATATTGATTTACAAATATTTCCATAGATACAATTATGAATTTCAATGTCTAACACCATGTGTAGAAATAATATAGGTTTTAAACAATAAAAATATCCATTAAAAATAATATGTCTATTTTCTGAAAATTTAATTTCCAATGATCATTTGAAAGTGTACATTTCAAGGGAAAGTTATCAACTAAAAAATGAACCATATGAATGAAATCTAGTACTATTTGTGGTCAAAATAATCACAATTTTTTAATAGTAAAACTATATATGGTATAGATAAAATATATCAACCTTTTACTAAAAGTAAAATAATGGTTTTTCATTGCTGAAAAATATAAAACCAATAAAATCATCTTTAACAACACCTCTGAGGATAATATAAGTTTCATATTGAATATATATTTTTAAAACTAAAAGTTAAGAAATCTTTTTAAAAATAAATTTCATATAAAATGATATTTGAAACATCTAAAGGAAACATAAAAACATTTTATTGGTCAGGAATTATATAAATTACATTCATATCTTACACTTTAAATAATTATTCTGTTTACTTTCATAGTAAAATTAAAATACACTTTTCATTGAAAATTGCATAGTTATTTGATTAAAAAATTATCAATTAAATTATTGGAAAATTTATTTATTAAATAAGCTAAAATATTTGAAAATGTTTTTGATGAAAGTTTTATAAAACATGGCTACGAATGAAAATGAATTTCAGAAATAAGATAAAATGGATGTGAAATTTTATTAAAAACAAATTGCTAAACATTTTTACTAGAAAATCATTGTGAAATGGAAGTATTACTTGAAAAATTTCATGATTATCTAGGGTGAATAAAATGAATGTTTTCATTATATAATAATCAAATAAAATCCATCGAATAGAAACTCATGTATAAATAATCATGATTTGTATGTGTTTTTGAAATAAACACATAAAAGGATCAAAACATTAATGTGGGAATGATCTAATGAATCGATTATATGTATAAAATGTAAATCCAACAAAAAAGTATGAATAGAACAATATATTTTCAAAATTAAATATAGACATATTCTAATAATATCAATGAAAATAAACTAGTAATATAACCCAAATGAACAAAATTGAATTACAAAATGCTCTACCACATCGTAATTTCCATGTCATAAGATGTTGGATGAAATATTTTTATTTGAAACATAAAATATTATGAATTATTAATTATTAATGATTTTACATGAAATTTTGATGTATATACACTGTATAGAATAAATTAAGAGCTTAAAATTTAAATAAGACCCAACGAACTAAAATTCAGATGAAATATTTACATCATTCATACTATTTGTCGAATGGAGTTTAACCTCTAGTATAGTAGTTTCAATAATTATATTGACATAATCAGTAATAGTATTATTTTTTATAAAACCATATATGATCCTTTTATAGTATTTTATCACTCAACCTGAATATGATTTCAATATTCCGATTATTTTAGGTGTTAATTTTCCTCGTTTTTTTTTGCTTTGTCATATAAGATATTATTCCTTTTTATTTTATATAGACCAATCATATCTAGGGTAATAATCATGAAACAATTTCACATTATGAAATAAATAATAATTTTATGGAAAATGATGATTAATTTTTCTAAGAAATGTAGTACTCTGAAATCATAGAGATCATAGACTGTAATTTAAAATGAGTAACATGTCAATTTTTCAATGAAAATTTTGGTAAGAATGTATGAAATAGTTTCTCATAACATAATGATAAAAAGTATGATAAATAAAAAAGTATTTCTTTATATATACTTTTATATGTCATCCATATGGTTTGGGGATGAATAGAGAGTCAGTTGTTAACCTGGTAAAAACGTCATCCTAATATGTATTGGCCCCCATCAGGTCCACTCAAACCTGTCACAATATCGAGATACAAAACGCTCATGCAGAATGAGACTATATAAAAATATTTATACCGAACTGTGAAATAGGAAATTTATTCTCTAAACACTTCCTAAAAGCTATGTAATTAATATTTACATCACATTAATTAGGCCATGGTTCTATTTTTTTCATATAGGTAATCCATTCTCACATTATGTGATTTCTCTAGTGATATCAATCATATGGGTGATCAAGATGATGTTACTGGTAGTACTAGTGGTTGTGGTAGTGGTGTTGAAGATGTTAATGATGAGGCCAATGATGATGAAGATGTTGATTGTGGTGGTCCTGGCACCAATGTTGTCCTGATTATGATTGCACAATTTGTGATATGTGAGATATTTATCCACACTATTTTTTTAGGTTTTTTAAATTTACATGTATGGAAAACTAAATCTAATTAATGATGTTGATTGTATATGTATGCAACATTATTATAAATGCTTTGAAAGCTATTTATAACATTATTGTTGAATGATAAAGTTATAATGTGTGTTTTGTATTAAATATGTACCATTTTTTTAATTTTATAGGTAGGGTGGTTCTATTTATATCAAATGGGGAAGGTCTTTATACCAATAGATCACAAAACTATTTGTGTACATCTGTAATGTATGCCCATACATACACACATATTCATGAACCATGAGTATGCACCTATACAAATATTCTTAAGTGAATCATTTGTATTAATAAATCCACGAACGCTATAACCACAGTTTCTATAGAAATGGTTGGTTTATCCTTAAACTGGTTAATTGATCACCCTTGGTTCTATGAACTTTGTGTATTTCTTAGACCCATGGTTTTCTAGGGTACACCCATGTTATATAATAGTGATTAAAAGGCAAGATTCTAGTTGTGCTAGATATATTCCATTTATATATAACCCATGCTTATTCATGTACATACCCTTATCACGCCTAATTCCATTTTCCTATTACTAAATTCAATTCTGCGATTTTGTTTCTCACTATATAATGTTTAGTATCATCTCATTCAAAGAAATATGTAAATGGGATAGTGTGATTGTGAAAAAATGGTGTATAGATTCCTCATAATTCAATCTTAATCATCAATACATTTCATAAAAAACATGTTAAAATATATAAAATTTAATTACTAATTACAAATACTGAGGATAATTATATTTTTTATGTAATTTTGATTTTATATCCACACAATCCAAAATAAATATATTCAATTATTATTTTATACATTAAATAAATTAATATCATTAAACTATATGCTAGCATCCACTATTATATTTTTCAATAGAATACTGAAATAGAATATATTGAGAAATGATTATACTTGAGTCATTTTTATTATCTAAATATCATAGCACCATTTTATATGTCATGTCACTACCATCATCTATGAAGAAGATAAATCATGCTCAAATTGAATAATAAAAGCTGAAAAATCGTAGTGTGACAACCAAGATCTAAATATCAGGTCTGTGAGCAACAACAGAAGAATGGTTTTGTATTGAATCCCATTCAGGACTTGGGAATATCTTTTGTGGATTTACTACTTATAGAAATCAAAATTATCAACACAAAAATTCAAATTATAGTATGAGATTTATCAAAATTGTGTGATATGCTATGTCTTATCTAAAACAGCTCTATGAATCAAATTTTAACTCAAACACACTCCAAATAACATAAAATAAACCTTAGATACTTCACATGAAATAATTTATATAAACTACATGAGTTTCAGTATGATTTAATTTTTTACTAATAAACCATAAATAAATAATTTATTATCACATATAACATATCATCTTCACTTTTTATCAATTTCCCATCTGTAAAATAACAATCTTATTGGATATAAACAAGTACAAATAACATAAAAGTAAAAAAAATCCACCACATTATTTTTTAGTTAATTAAATAACACAAGTAACCACATAATGTTTAATTGAACAAACAATAAAACATTATGTGGATTCAGGTGCATATATTATGAGGAAAATGATAACATTGAATAGTAAGAACAAAGGTACGCATTATACATCCAATTTTAGACCAACAAATTTAACATTACATCTAAATTAATCTTTTTATAACTATTGAAATACATTTTAATAAGAGTAAAATATATATACTCAAAAAAAGTAAAAATAGTTCATACGTATACACAAAAACCATTCACACATAGAATTAAAAACATACCTATAATACAACTACAAAATATAAAAAGTACAACCCCAATTATATTTTTCTACAGCCATAATTGTTTGATCAATGATAATAATCTTTCATATTGAATTGATAAAATAGGGATACAAGATGTGTGAAGTTATATTGTAACTATAAATATGAACCATGATTACAGGTCCCCTATGATGAGCCTATAACAGAAATCTATGTGGTTTATGTGGTATAGTAAACTCAAAACCATATAATATTCCATGTACTACATGACAAGGAAATGGAAATGATTTATTGATGTAGTCTACAAGGAATGTGGTGGTCGTAGATTCTGATGGACTTGAATAAATTGGCCTATAGAAATAGGGTAACAAAATGCAATAGTCAATATTGAATATGGAAATATATTCCATACCATGAGATTCTATTTCTCTATTTAAATTAAATAAATACCATGTATACTAGATATTATAATAAATCACACTAAACTAAAATAAACCCTGATATTTTTTAATACTCAAGATTTTCATTAATAAAGTATGAGAATATAATGATAAATATCATTAATATAATTAAAATAAATTAAAAACACCATGTAAGTAATGATATAATTAAATTCATGATATCATATTATGTAATTATTATTGTCATTTCAAATTTTATTTCTTATATTTTTATGAACTTAGTAAATATCATGCCAAAATATTAGTTAATTAATGGGATGTTATTAAAATCATTTAAATTAAAATATTTCCCCTTTTTTAAAACTTTATTTAATAAATATATAATATTTATATGTTTGAAAATACATTTACTTCAAAATTTCTAAATAATTTTATCTACTAAATTATTTTCATTTGAAAATAATATTTTATCACTCATTTAATTAGTAATTAATGTCAAATTAAATTAACTAAACACAATGTTTAAAAAAGTATTTTCATATAATAATGTTGTGATTATATTTATATATTCTATATAAAGGTTAAATTCATAAATTTTACAATGTTTATATGAGAAAATACAAATTATTACATGAACTTATAATATCCAAATTAACATAATGTGGATATTAATGATTTTATAAAAAAAAATTGATTGTTAGTGAATATAAATGGTAATATTTATTAAATAACTGAAACACATTTTTTATCAATTTTAGAAATTGAATTTATTAAAATTGGTTTCCCATTTGGAATAAGAATAACAAATAATATTTAAAATAATACACAGGTTTTTGAGAGAAAAATGTAATATTTTATACTGACTATTTTTACAAAATAAATATATTACATGATTATATAGTTTTAAATCCTGTTTGAATGTAACAAAATCAGGTGAAAAAAATCAGTATATAATTATTACAACATTTTACAAGAAAATTCAATAGATTCACTAAAATCCATGCTATAATGACTCATGATTACTTTCATTACCTTTTAATACATAAAAATCGCATTTAGGTACTTTCTACACCACTCCCCAACTTCATCTTCACACATTATACTCATCTTGACACAACATACATAAAAAGTTTTATAACCAATAGAAAACAAAACAAAATAAGATGTATGTTCATGTTATTATTAAGGGTGAACATGGGATATATATCTATTTATTTTTATATAAATATATGAGATAAGAATAAAGGCATGGGATCAATATCATAGCTTACAATGCTCTTACCCAATCTATCCATCATAAAAATGTTTTTTAATTGAATAAAACATTTTTATTTCGGATGACACAAAACATAATAGTGAGAAATCTTCAACAATAAATCATGAACTATAATTTCATATCATAATCTTGTAATAATGTGTGGCACATTAATTGGCACAGAAACTATTATATATTTAAATAATAACTACAACGATAATTAAATCATAATGGATCAGGAATGAAAACCTAATTCCCATATCATAATAGAGAAGGCATTTTCACAAGTTTTTTAATAGAAAATTAAGGATCCGTAGATTTTTCTAATGGTATATCTGCCATCTTTACCTATTCACTATAGTTGATCAAGAACATATACTCACATCCCACAATTATGTAATGAGGTTTAAATTATTACCTATTGCATTAGAGGGAAATATTATTTTAAGACCACCCATAAAATACAAAAAACCTTACATATGTGTGACACATTATCATATAATCATATCATGACCAATGATAAGAAAACTGTTTTCATAAATATTACATAAATTTTACATAGCATAACCCAAGGAATGTATATAGGTTTCACAAATAATCATCGTCACCATAAAACAAAATCATTTAAAGGAATAAGGATGGTATCATTCAATCGGTTCCCCAATAACAAAATAAATTCATATCAATGGATGTTATCATATATTAAAATTAATTTAAAATATCACAAGAATATTACTTTTATATAATACACATTTCATTTTGAATTAATTTTCCAAAATTTCAAGATATTAAAAAAATTATGTAAAAAAATTTAATTTAAAATAAGTATGTGGAAAATTAAAATTTAACTGAAATGTTATGAATGGACCTAATAGTAGGAAATTTATTTTATGGTGTATATATTAAAAATGATTCATGTCATATTCTTTGGAAAAATTCGAATTTATCTTGTCCAAACAATGGTAATATTACATTTATTTTTTTATATAAAGTAATTCATTTACAAATATTAAATTTTGAATATGAATGTAATATATTCAAAATAATATGGACAACATTTGAAATAAAATATTGACATAGATGTATTATATTTCTAGTTGAATAGTTAAATATATTCAGTTTTCCTTAAAAAAAATTTAGGGGAACTAAAAGTAAGTAAATTGAAATAATGAAATTAATTCTAAATAAAAAAAAGTGGATAATCAAAATAAATATAATTATCAGTTATGGATCTTTTAATTTATTTATAGTAAATTCTTTAAAAAATTAATCTTGAATGAAATGGGATTGATACAAAAAACCCATACCTCTAGTATGACACCCAATTTTACATGTCCAAATCATCTTCCTAATAAATTATGATTTACTAAACATATATTATGATAGTATGAATTGCATGAAGGCCTTATATTTTTATATATTTTTTATATGCTTACTTTTAATGGATGAGGGGGAACCTTAATGAGACACCAAACATTACACGAGGGTCTTAGAGTTATTTTTCTAATACTATAGGTACATGAAACTACACCTCCCCTATGTCAATGTTGTGATGTAATCACACCACCATTGATTTTGTTTCTATTAGTCCTATAAATAAAATAATAGGCTCGTTACCAATGGAAATTTCTATACCCTCTTAATATTCCACATGTGATTAGCTCTTCTCTCGTGAGTGCGCCTGCTCTGAATCCTACTCTGGAGCTTGTGCCCTCTCGAGTATATATGGTTGCATAAATTCATCATGTGGTCTAAATTCCATGAGATTATCCAAATGGCATATCAACTATGATGATGAACTCGCAAACCACATCGATCTACACCATCACCAATCCAAAAAACATTCAAAAATAAACAGCGAGTAGACGAACGTATGACCAAATCAGCTCAAATAAAAACACACCTCTAAGAGGTAATAGAAAATCATACTTGAGATGCTGGAGTGCCTCAAAGAGGCACCTATAAAAACAAAAATCAGAATCTTAGATGTGACTGGAGAAACATAAAAGGTAATCATAGAGGAAAATAGAGAAACTAGAGACACCCAACCTAAAGGTCATTAGAGTAATGTGATGTCGCAACAAAGAGCCATGAACCTCAACCATTGATAGATCAACCCCATAAAAGCATCAAAATTATATCTAGAAATCACCTTCAGATTTGGAAGATTGATTTCACGATTTATAAAAGTAGGTCAGAAAGGCTTTCTCGAACACTAGAATAATCACATAAGAATGATTTAAGGTAGCCGAGAATGACTCCAATTAAGTGAATACAATGGGATCATGGAATAAATATAGTGGTTCATCGATACCATGGGGTTAGGAAACAATCAACACCTCTAATTAAATTCACAGTTGGCTATAATCCTCTATCCACTAGAGTCGAATAACACTGCCACACTAGAGAAGCGAGTTGCAACCACTGTTCCAAATGAAGCCAGTGAAGCCATATAGGCCATGACCGTGCCAATTCACCAAAAAAATGACTGGAAGAGTCTACCTCCATGGACCCAAGCATCATCGTTGCCAGAGGACTCTAACCAAAACCCCGTACTTCATATCCACCCACATAGAACAACCCACAAACCACATTGATCCCACTGTCTTCACTAATCCTGTCGACCCCAAATCCCTAGGGCACTCTCTAGAGAACAAAGCCCCAAAGAGATCCCAATATTATTCATAATATTTTATTTTATTAAACATATATTAAAAAACAATTAATATTGATATCTGACACCTATTAATTATATATAATATTTTATCACCCATGTATTGAAAATTCATTATTAAAATTGTTTTCCCTAGTGATAACTACTGTGTTTATCTAGCATATTTGGTTTCAGAATAAATAGTTATATTCATTTATCTTTAAAAAATTATATTGAAAATTGATATAATTATATAAATATCATATATATATATATATATTTATGGTCGTCAATAAATTATTAACATAGGAAAATTAATTACATTGTTCCAATAGATGGCATGCCATAGTTATTCAAAAAAATTACTTCCACATTTTTGTAATGTTTCATAATGTAATTTTAAATTATAATTCACCATTTATGAAACATTATTATACAAGATTAATTAGTTACTTTAATCATTATTACCAACCATTTAAAATAGAAGAAAAAACCACACCACAACATATACATGGTAGTTCCCACATCTTCTTTAGGGATGTTATCATTTTACAAAGGATTATGAGAAAGTGAAAAAAAATTCAATCGTCATAATAAAAATTTATTTTATTTTATACATTCAAGTTATAAAATTATTCTATATATTTTACATTTAGATTTTGTAAAATAAGAAAAAAAAAATAAAAAATCACAATTAATGGTTATATGTATCTGATGAGAAACATTATTAGTTTGAAAATTAAGACTTGAACAGAGGAACTATTTTTAGAAAAAATATAGGATTCTATAAATAAAGATATGATTATATAATTAGTGGTATTTTCTAAGATAAAGAGCTAAAAAATTATGAATAATTATGTTGTAGAGGTTACATTTTTTAAGTGTGGGTAGTGGAACCCAAGGAATTATATAAATTATTAATTTAATATAAATTAATTTTCATTTCAAAATTTCATGAGGTTGATATAATTCTAGTATAATATGATCATTGTTTATGATACACTAATAATAAATTAGTGGGTTTTTGGAAATTCTTTTACCCTTTTGCACTAGTTTTTATACACTATTAAACATTTTAATAGATAATACAATATCAAATATTTCTACTCATTAAGGGATAATAGTGTTACCATAAAAAAGAAAAGTTACTCCTAAAAAGGACATGGTTAATATGTTAAACCAAAACTCATTCACATATCCAGAGATAGAATATTTATAAATTTTAACTCATAAATTCTGATAATAATTATTAATAAATATCATTAATTTCTTTTTCATGTGTATTTATTTATTTGAAATTGATAAAAATATATAAAAAAATTTAAATATAAAACTTTTACACATTCCTAATATGATATATTTATATAAAAAAAATTTCCATGATAAATCACTCATTAATATTACTTTCATACATTGTTCTATCATTTAACATATATTTTTTCCTCTTTCACAAAATATTATTGATATATAAATTAAGAAATTAAAAAAACATACATTCCCTATTTCATAAATATTACAAATGTAATAATATATGTTAAATGTAAGAAGGGACTATTATAGATGTTTTGGTGACTATGGATTAAATCTATCCATATAATAAAATTAATATATGTTTTTTGAAGAAATTTTAGCATTTTCACATTCTATTTATCATTATTTAACACATTTAATAATTACTTTTACAACAAAAGAATAATATAATTACTACATATATTGGACATAAAATAAAATTAATCTAATTAACAACATTTTACATGTGAATTTAAAAAATTTAATAAATTATTCAAGATTAAATTTCTTATTGTGGAATAAAATGATTTCAAAAAAACAAAAAATGAAATGAAAATTTGTTTTTTTAGAAACAAATGTCATTATATGTATAAAAATATTTTTACGTGTAATTAAAAAATCAAATTGATTCCAATGAGAAAAATTGGATTATAAATAACATAAAAAATTAATATTAAATTGTAAAAACATCATTATAAAAGGGACATAGTACATATTTGATATAAAAATATATTTCTCTATACAACATTGTTTTTTTATCATTTAATAAAAAATAAAACTTTTCAGAGAAATTTTAAAACATCATTCAATATAAAATTGGATATTATAATTCCAAAATTGAAATATTTTTTTCAAATTAAATTTATAAATTTTTATCAAATTACTAATAATATTCACTGAAAACTATATTTGAAGAATAAGTATTTTTGTTGAATATAATGGATTTACTACAAATTGAGTTCTTATATATTATGCTTTAGTTAAGACCTTTTTATTTTATATCATCTTTATATAAATTTTATAATAATGTTGTCCTTGTTAATACCTTAGAATTTAACCACCATGTGAAAACTGTAATATTAAATATTAATATTTAAATAGTGTATCATTTTTTTTAAATTATATTTTATGTATAAAGAGAGATACGAAACATATAAAATTTATTATTGGAGAATGATATCATAAAATTTCATGGTGTAACATTCTACCCCCATAAAATTAATTTTTATATTGAAATTTAGTCACTTTGATATAAGAAATTGAAGATATATCTATATCATAACATACACATGTTTCATGTAGAATACTCTAATGTATGGTTTCACCACAAATAATTGATTATGTGAATGTTTTTTTAACACTACATCTTTTATGGGATCCGTAATATCCACCAGTTTCTCCATATAAGATATATCTTTCTCTAATGTTATGACCTCAATGTATAGGAAATATGAAATATTTGTTGTATACATACTCAAAAGAAATAAAAAAACACATCATGAAGATGAGTGAGACTTCGTGCTAGTGTTAGATAATAAGATATGATATCAATAATGTCAATAATTACCAAAGGAAATAAAAATATATGGATCAACATTCCCTTTTTTCAATTATTATAACTTTTTACCATGGTGATATTGAAAGGGTTAGATTTTCCTGTCTTTTAAACTCTATATCTCTCTGATGAATATTACAGTAACTTCTTTTTCTTTACTAGTCCTCTCATTTCAAGTTTTTTAGGGAACTATCCATTTTTATTATTTCATAAACTTAATTAGGATCAAATATATGACTTTATCCAACATCACCATGGGACACTGAAAATATATAGAGAAATATCTCAGCTTTTATTATATAGTTTTAACGGTTCCCTAAGACAATCAATCTGTCTAATGACAATATGGAGTATAGAAACTCAATTATATATCAACTTCAAATACAAATATTCTACAAAAAATCAAGCTTATTCATAGTTCCAAATCATATATATCAAAATGTGGAACTCCAGTAATCATATCACACACATAATGTGAAACCATGCATTCTAATACATTTAGAAATCTTCATTAATACAAATGAAGTGTTAAAAATTCATATACAATTTTTCTAAATAAAAAATAACACTGTTATTTTTATTTTTTTTAGATTTCTGACAATGAAATCCACAGTGATGTTTCCCATTTCTATTTAGGAATTGGTAACTGTTATAACATACCCTTAGACTTCTATTTCTCTACTATAACTCTGAAAAATTCTATAAAATGAGATACTAAATCTGAAATATCCTATTTCTTATTGTCCAACCATAAATTCACATTCAGATCTAAAACCACCATCATAAATTTATGATGAATATAGAATGAATAACTATAAGTTTCATATAATAACTTGCCCTTTATATATGGTATTTCCAAGAAACATACTCATTTCTAAAACATACCACTCCATAATCATAAAGATTAAATTTAGGAACACTACTAACTATCTTATACAATTCTGTATCTTCCCTCAAAACCCCCTTAATACTCACATCAATGGACTGTAGAAAATTCATCTATGAATGATAGAATATCCCTATTCTGTATATCTTGGAGTTTAAACATATTTTAATCAGTATGTATGGAATCTCATTCTATCCTCATCATAGTAAAGCTTATATAACCCATTTTAAACAGATAATATTCCACATTTTATTAATTTACCACCGTATTAATTTACAGAGGTGTCATAATCTTTCATTAAATCCAAAATGCTTCTCAGGTGAATAATAAACCTTATCTAATGAATATGTTATTTTAAATTTTTTGATCATTTCAAAAATAATTCGTTTTTCTATAATGATAATTATACCCTAAAATGAATTCTATCACCACCACTGATAACTAAAAACAATCATTTGAGTAATATTTCCAATGAACCACAGATTTTCAAGAAGAACGAAATATAAAATTATCATTATGTTTGGGTACACATCTTAGTCCCATCAATGATGAACCCATAGAGACCCCACCCTAGTAGATATGATTTTGTTTCTTCTTTATTGCATTAACATAAGATATAGTGAAAATCATCGTGAATGACTAAATAACATAGTAGTATTGGTAAAATAGATATATATATGATTTCCCTATAACATTTTAATAAATAAATCAGAACATAATTTTTTTAGTATTATCAGTATTCCCCCTATTATATTCTTGCACATCATTTTTCGTACATATTTTTGATAAATTATAAAGGATAAAAAATGGTCATATCATATGGGGTGTTAGGGTTATGTACAACATAATCTATCTTATATCAGTGTGAGTAATTAGTATATATTGTTAAAAAACTAAAGATAAATTCAATTTTACAAACATTACAACCATAATCCATATGGATAGAAAAATAACTAAAAACACAAATCATTTAATCTATAAACTGTGAATTCAATGCATCCAGATATAATATTATTATGAAAATTACATTGATAATAACTACTAAATTCTGAATGAAGTAAATTCATAATTATTGGAACCCATGTCTCAAATTTATGATACATCATCTATCAAGAACATTCTTCCACAAAATTTAAAAATTATCAGTAGAAATCTAAATAAATGTGTACTTCCAATGGATATATCCCATTAGACTATTGCAGCATCGAGGGGATATCTATGTATGGTCACCACATGTGTCTTTAATTTCCAAAAAAATCATTATATCTATAAATTGATTTATTTCATAAAAAATGTTCATGATCATCAAATATTCATAGTTAGAAAAAATATAGATTTATCAATATTTCCATAGATATAATAATGAATTCCAATGTCTAACAGCATTTATAGAAATGATATATGATTTAGACATTAAATATATACATTATAAATAATACGGATATTTTTTGGAAATATAATTTCAAATGATCATTAGAAAGTGTAAATTTCAAGGGAACGTTTGTTGACTAAAAAAGGAACGATGAGAGAGAAATCTAGTATTATACCCGATCAAAATAATCACAATAATTCTATAGTAAAAGTATGGATGATATAGATACAATCTATCCACCATTTATTATTTGTAAAATAATTGTTTTCTATTGCAGATAAATAGAAAAACAATAAAAAGATCTTTAACAACACCTCTAAGTAATATAACATAATTGAATGAAATTGAATTATGAAACGCTTTACCACTTCGTAATTTACTAGTCGAAACATGTTGGATGAAATATTTATATTTTAAACTTATAATACTAGGATTTATTAATGAATCATGATTCTAAAAGTAAAGTTAAAGTAGATATACCATATAAAATAAATTAGGAGCTTAAAATTGTAATAAGCCTCAATGAACTGAAATTCAGATGAAATCCTTTACATTATTCATACTATTTGTTGAATGTACATTAACATACAGTATAATTGTTTTAAAATTAATATTAACATTCTCATTAATAATATTATTATTTATAAAACAATATATGATTCTTTTATAATATTTCATCATTATACATGAATAAGATTTCATTATTCCCAATGTTTTAAGTGTTAATTTTCTTAGTTTTTTTTGTTCTTTGTCATGAATTATATTATTCCTTTTCATTTTATATAGATCTATCATATCTAGAAAAATAATATTAAAAAAATATCATATTTTGAAATAAATAACATTTCAAATGAAAATAATGATTAAATTTTTTGAGAAATGTGCTACTCTAAAATTAGGGGATCATAGATGGTTATTTAAAATGAGTAACATTTCAATTTATCGATGATAACTTTGGAAAGAATTTAATAAATAGTTTATCTTATCATAAAGATAAAAAGTATCATAAATACAATATTATTTCATTAGATATACTTTTATATGACATCCATAAGGTTTGGGGATGAATAGAGAGTCACATCATTTCAGGAATGTGACTGTCCATCTGTACCACGGTGACATTATCATAGTTCTTTAAGTGAAAAGTAGAAATGAATTGAAATATATAAATATATATTAAAATTGTATTAAATATTTCACTAATTTATTAATCATTTAATATTTATGAAATATAATACTTAAATTTATCCTCAAAAATTTACCTGAAAAGTGTTGGTGAATGATAAATCAAATCACACTATAAGGTGATAGTTATCTGTACACATGAGTGACGTTATTATATTCACCATGAAATAGAAATTCAAAAGATATGTATGATATAATTAATAAAAATTAATATTTTTTATATAAATATCATATATATATACTTTATATCCATCACTATACCTATCCATGATAGGTTTTAATGAAAGAAAGAATAATATCAGTTGACGAGATGGTAGTTCATTGTACACACGAATGATAGATTCATTACATATTTGAAGCAACTAAAGATGATTTTTGGTAATTAACATAACATATAAACATATATGTATTTAAAAGGTACTTAGGATATTATGTCTCCATGGTTTTGAAGTTATTTAACAATGTAGATAATGAAATAAATTAAAAACACTTACTAAAGAACATTGCCTATTCTAATATTATACTATTTATGATTACACCACATGGCATCCAATGTATGATTTCAGACTAATAAATGTTTCATTGATTAAGGGATTCAATTTTGGGAGTTATTTTTTAGTTCATGGCCTGAAAAAATAACGTTTTTGTAAGAGAGGATTGGTGGCGTACTTTTATAATTTAGGTGACTAAAATAGTTGTAATTTGTTAAAAGAAGAAGTTGCATTGAATATTTTCACATGCCACAAGGGATTAAAATTAGGTATTCCTAGGAACACACATTATAAAATTTAAATAATTTCATGAAATATATTTTTCACATGTTTAATATTAATTTTAAATCTTAATTTTCTATTATAACCCCTTCTTAAGTCCATTTATACCTTGCCTGTAGAATATTATTTTTACAAATTTACTATTCATTATGTTCAGTAATTAATTTGAACATATTATATAATTTAAATTATTGTGATTCTAAATATAAAACGAATTTTTTAAATTTCCATTCATAGAAGTACAAAAAAAATTAATTTAAAAATAATCTCATAGTTGTGATGATAAATAAGGTTAGCATTGATAAAATATTCAAAAATTTACAATGTTTCTTTATAAAAATTCATTAGTAAAATGATTCCAATAAAGAAACATGTATTACTAGATACAAAATTGATCTAATTTTTTGTTAAGATTTTAAGCCTTTTAACCAATATATAATTTATATGTACCCCTCCAATGAAAAATGAATTTTTTCATTAAAAAATTAAAATAATTAGTAATGTATTTATTAATCATTACGGAAAAAATTTTAAATTTAACGTATTATATAATATAAATTATGATGACACAAAATATTAAATCCATTGTGTGGAATACGATTCTGAAGTGGAATATTACAATTGAAAATTAACCTCGGAAACTAGATAAGGAAAATTGTTTTCGAACTGAAAATGTTCAAAATAATATAATGTTTCTATATCAAAAATAAATATAAAAACCATTAAAATTAAGTTAATTGGATTCATAAATCCAAATATACCAATTTCAACATTATATTTATATTAATATTTTACTATCATTATAAATAATATAAATGAAAATCCAGTTTTAAATTTATTTTCATTATTTTTTACTATTCATTAAAAATGAATAAATTTAAATATATCAAAAATTTCATCATAAAAAAACATTGAAATTTTAATTTAAAATTATATTATAATTATTAAAAATAATATTTCAAAGAATAATAAAATTTAATTTTCAAATATGAGTGGAAAACATGAGCGAACAATTTTTGGAAACAATCACTTTTTTAGAAAATGATATTCATTATTTTAATAGATTATTATTTTGGTTGTAATAAATATATATCCTTGGATGTCATAATTATTTGGGTAATATAAATTACTATAAAAATAACATCATGGTTATAATGGTTTACTATATTATGTATCATTTCAACTCGTGGTATTGTTTTCTGCAAGTTATCAATGAGGTTTTAATTACATCAAAAGAAATATTTTTTAATTTCTTGAGTCCTATAATTTCTTCTAATAATGGAGTTTCATTTGACACATTATATCAAAAAAATATAACTATTTTAAAATATCTCAGTTTTACAACACCAATATAGATGACATAATGTTCTACACTACACTATATTCAGAATAGTGATGTACTAGACAACCTTATCTTCAGCTTTATGAAATTTTATTCAAATTCATATCAACATAAGAACATAACCCAATTCCAAGTATACTTGGTGAGTTTATTTTATAGTACTGAGAAATATCTCATAAAAAATCAATTTTATCTAGCTACCCCAATTAAACTTTGACACCATGATATTTTAAATGAAATAAATTTTATTCGATAATGTATACGATGTCTAACCACGAGCATAAAAGACCCATGAAATATTTGTTTAAAATATGGCCATTATATAGTATTAGTAAAATTGGTTTTTATAAATATTATTATGTAAAAATATATAAATATATACATAGGTACTGATTATTTTAAATATATAGATAATTTTTTATTAAATAATCGCTCAAATATTTTTTAGGCATTTTATGTTTCGAAAGAATATTTCTTCAAAAATTGTTTTATTTTTCACTATATTCTTGAGAAACTGGTTAATTTATACCAAACTCATAAATACTGTTTTAAAAATATAATTTTTTAAATAATTATATGAAATCGATATTATATTTATATTTTTATATTTATCGTAATTGTGTTATTTTTAGTGAATAGTGAAAAATATAATTTTTTGTAAAACAGTAAATTCTTTTAAATAAATGAACTAATTTAAAAGTACATTTTTGAATTGAATTATACATTAAACTAAAAGAAAATTTACTATTTTGTAATTAATGAATTTATTTTCTTGATTCATATTTATATCAAATTTAAATATATGTGTATGTTTAGGTTACCACCCACAGTTTTATGAAAACTGCTCTTAAATGTACCGTGTCCCTCAATTTATTTAAATTAAAAGAAACACTAATTATTAAATATTTAAATTATTTTTAAATTAATTTATCTAAATATAAAAATTTAAATCCTTATAATTATTATTACTCTCTACATAGATAATATTTGACGATCTTACACTTGAAATATTCATTTTAGGAAAAATCATTTTCTGACAGGATATGCATGGAAGTGTTATTATTAATATTTTCACTTATGTGAATTGAATTTAATAAAATATAGTCCACATTTTTAATCATAATTGTTAAAATTATTTCATATTTTCAACATACATTTTTTATAATGGTTTTTAAAATATAATTAATCAATTAATGTGGTAAATGAAAAAGAGATGATTTACACATTACATGCACTTGTGTTAAAATTGTTTTTCCACAGAATGTTTATTTTTATTTAAAAAATTATATTTCCAATTAATAATAATTGTGTCCATATTATATTACTAGAATAATTTAATATATTCCATAATGAATAAATTACCTTGGTAAAAAAAATTACTATAGTAACATCTGAAATGGTAAAACTATATAAACGTATTTGATGAGTAAAATCATGTTTAAAATAATATTTTATTTTATTTTGGTAGTTATAAAAACCATACCATCTGTACACTTGTTTATTTATTAATTTTGGAGGCACATGGGGTGAAATTGAATTCCCATTATATAATATTTGTCGATATATAAAAAAAATCACTCCTCCCCATTTATAAAAGGGAATTCCCTCACATATGTTTATCAAACAAATCACGACATTTGGAATAAAAAACTATTGAAAATTATCCCCAACATCCTTATAAAAATTGTAGAGCTAAAATTCTTTTTAACTCCTAAAACATGGTTTCCTCAATTAGATTTCCAGTTGATGTTATTATAATCAAATTTAATTGTATTCCTTACGTTTCTTCTCTTTCATTCATCATTTTTCCACCATCAATTAGGACATATACATTTATGATTAATTACACTAGTATATTGCCTATAATAATTTCTAATAATTCTTTTAGAATATTATTAACCATATTCTCCTCAATTATATTTTAAATAAATAAATCACTCATGTGTATGGTGGAATACTAGGTCATGTACCAATGTAATTTGTTTTCCCTCAACAACACAAACGATAATAATAATGAAGGAAATAATAAATATATTTGATGAATAAACAATCATGGTAATTATAAAAAATTAATATATAACCCACCATCTTACCCATTCATACATTAAATGTGTTATACTATCCCTCCTGCATACATAAGTTCGGCAATCTCCATGATGTGATGCGAATAATTTTTGACATCCAAATTTCATGAATGTATTTAAGGATCTACAAAATGAATAAAAAAGATATTAAAAAATTTATTGTTTTTAAGATTATGATGAATCTATATCCCATTCAAAATAAATGGATCTTATGGGAAAAAATAAATAAGAAAATGAATCAGTTATCATTCGATAAAATAATAAAATATTATAGAAAAATGGGATATAAGATGTAATAATTAGATTATATATGGTATTATAAATATGAATATTATTATTTTATATATCAATAATATGTTTTGACCATTACAAAGAGGTTAAATCATGTTTATCTAATGTAATATATTCGGTAATGAACATTATCTAAATTTCAATTCATTATATCATGTTTCTAGGTAAAATGAATAATTGATTTTATAAAGTGTTTATAATGACCCTATTACATGTAGTATCATGTATCATTAATAATTAATTATATTTTATTCTTTAATTTAAATTATATTGTTAGGACCCACCTTTAAACATTTTTTTTTGTTTTATTTGTCTATAACTTACTTTTCATAATTTCCAATGTTTTATAGTTTTATAGTTTTAATGATTAGATCTTACAATTTACATAACACACCCATATATATAATGAGTACACTCTTATATTCATTATAAATTTCATCCACAAAATGAATATTTTAAAATAAAACAAATTTTCATTTCATTAAATATCATCATGACTTCCAACTACCATTCTAATTTTCTATAACCCATTCTTAAACCCTGGGGATATAATTTTAAGCTGAGGGATAAACACAAAATTCTCAGTAGGGTACCCCAAAAAAATGACATAAACTATTATTCAATCAATACATATATAGTTTATATTCCAAAATATCCTTTTGGATCACAATATACATTTTTACATAATAAATCCTCTTCTCAAAAAAATAATTTCATAAGACATTTAATGGTAAACCATAAAGGCATAATAAAAATTATAAAAATTTATTTGATGTAATGAAATAATCATAACAACATTTTAACAAGGATATAATTTTCAAAATTATCTATCCTAATATGTTTTCCATTACCTTATAAATTAGTAATATTTCTATAAAACCCATTGCATGGCTTGATAAATTATATATGAAACCTGTTGCCTAATTTGTATATCATAATTACTTAAAGAGTAACACCCAAGGTTATACAAGGAAAAACCATCACGGTTATACATAGAGAAACCAAGGTAGTCACACTTGAAATACCATAAAATTTATACATATAATTACCATCATAGTATATAATATTATTCTCTTAGATGAAACCAATTATGTTTACTCCAACCTACTACCCTATGAATTGAAGAGCTATAACCGAATCACAAGGCCTTGGTTTATCAATTAACTATATGTGCATCAGTGATTATGTTACCACCCATCCTTGGTTTATAATATAACCACCTGTTATCATAAATTATCATCAATAACCTTGGATTAATCATAACACATAAAAATATCCTCTTCACCTAAAATTTAGTATTTTTGGATATTGATATATTATTTTCCTTTAAATTCCAAATTTCAAAAACAAATAATAATAATGGGATTAAGGGGTTTTCTATGAATAAAACATAGTATCTATTAAAGGATAGAAACTATTGTATAATTTTTATATTAAAGATAAAATATGTTTTTACCAAATTCTTTATTATAGAACATTCTTTTTTTTCAAAATGATAGTCAAGAAATTATAGAAAAAAGTACCCATTTTAAAACCATTGAATGAAAGTGAAAAAACCAAATACATTATTTATAAATATTTTATGTATAATTATTCAAATCTAAATAATAATAATAATAAAATGGATATTAATGAAAAATTGATGAATGAGAAACTTTAAATGTGTTTTTAAAACAATTTTGGTTACCTTGATTCTAGATTGTCATGTATGTTCATTATCATCTTCTTTATTTGAAAATAGAAATTTCATAACACCTTATGACCACTATGATTGAAAATCTTCTTGAAATATATCAATGTGAACATTGGGGGGTTTTAATATGCGATTTAGAATGATATTGGCCAGTCCAAATAGGATTTGACGTGTAGAAAAATGAGAATAAGCGGCACCTAAATAAAAGAGAGGGATGGGGAACATGGGATTTCATAAAATATTAATCTATAATAAATTTATTATATTAAAAAATGGAACAAAAATGATTAAGAAATATTCTAATATTAATATTTGTTTAAATACTCTAATCAAGTAATATGATACATGTTTAGATCACATTTTTACCCTTATATTGTGGTATTAAACCCCTTTAACCATTGTCACGCTTTCCATGAAAAAAATTATTTTTACTCATTGAGTGTTTGGATTATTACTATAAATTTAAAAAAATATAAATAGACCATGGATGGATTTCCAATAATATAATACTCACTTGGACTGATATATTATTTTTATAAATTTTATAACATTTTAGAAAATATTATTTTTCTAAAATATCAATATTGTCATTTTTAGAAATATTCATGTGTTTTGATTTCATTACACTATGAAAAAAATGATGTTTATTTTTTTCATAAATCCAAAACATATTATTTTCATCAGTAAAAATTATGGGTCTCTTTAATTTCTAAAAATTACAGTATATTCAATATTTTTATTTTTGTTTATTTAAATATTCCATTAATTGAATAAATACTTCATTTGTATTCTATAATAATTTAATTTATGTATATCTTAACCATAAATTTAAAAAAAACTAACATTAGATAAATAAATCATTTATATTTTAAAATAGGATTTACAATAGATCATATACTATGGTTATCCCAATTTCTTAAATATAATAGTTATTAAAAACAATGGTGTGAAATTTATCACTTTTCTTTATGAATAAAATTTTAAAGGTTATAATCACATAAAAATGGAAATAAAAAAGAAATATAATAGAAAATTACAATAATATGTATAAAATATTGAAATACTCTAATATTTATCGATGTGTTACTGACATTTTTAACACTTATATTATTTTCACTATAACACCCTGATTTTCCTTTTACCATGGTTAGAAAATTACTAAGGCTTCATTTTATATTATAAAAATAAAAAAGAACTATTTAAAAAATTTCAACAAACTATTCTCAATATGCAATTACTTCAATAATATTAATAAAATATTGGAAATATTATGAAAAACTAAACTAAAATACTGCAATGAAAAATAGTATTTCGGAAAATGCCTTTTTAAGTATAAAAATCTTTTTTACAATAAATTCATGATTTAAATTCATTCCAAATACCATAATTGTATTTTATAATAAAATAAATCGTATTAAATTTTGAAAATCATCAAAGTATAATTTAAATTTTAATTACATGAAAAGAAAATGAAATTTTCAATAAATGTATATATTTTACCTATTTATTAGAAAAAACTATTTTCAAAAAATTATCAAATATCCATCCCAATATAATTTTTAATTATGGAAAAAATTTAAATTAATCTTTTCGATTTATAATTCTATTATTTTGATGAAATTATTGTATATAAAATCATATGATTCTGGAAACGTCAATTTAGTTAGAATCGAGGCTTTATCTATATGACTGAGATATTACCTAATATTGTTATAATGAATATAAATCAATAATATATGAAAAATGTAAATATTTTTTCTTTCAATACCTATTATATTATATTAGTCCCCCAATTGGAAATTTTATCTGTAAATTTTTGTTTACTTATTAAACAAGTGGCGATATCTTTCCCTAATAGTATTTTCAAACTTCCATTTTGCTTCTTTAATAATATAGTTTTACACACAAGAATGCCAGCCTAGTTAAATACATTAATCTAATAATCCTTAACTATATTATAAAAAATATTCTATTACTCATACATAATATTATCTTCAAACTAATCTACCATCAGGATCAAATAAAATGATGAATTTATTATATTTTTTTTAAATCAAATGATAAAAAACATTAGTTAATTGGGATAAACAAGGAAAAAAGAAAAACTAGTATGAAACTATTTCAACATTCCCCTAGGTTTCATAAGTTCTAATGAACATAAGATATAGCTTATCCTTTTTACCAAAACCCTTATTACCTTTCCAAAGAGGAACTTTAATAAAAACAATATCCCCTACCTCAAAATAAAAACCATTCTTCAGGTTATCCACATAACGTTTCTACCTACTATGTGTTCTCCTCATATGTTTTCTAAATTAACATCACTTTATCAAATATTTCCAATTCCAATTATAGTCTCTCTGAAACCCTATCACCTACAACATCAAAAAAAACTAGACTCCAATATCTCTTCCCATAAATTATAAAAAAATTATCATTTTTTATACTAGAATGAAATATTTTTAGAAATAAAAATAGACTACTAAATGTTTTAAAACCCAAAATCATATGTGATCCATTAAAAAATTCGAATTAATATCATTATATGTCTATATCAATCACTCATAATATCCATCAGGTTGAGAATAAAATTATATATTTTAATTGAATTCAATAACCAATGACTTCTGAATACATTTCAAAATAATAATGTACACCTATGAGTGCAGTCTAATTCAATATATGGGGAATTAAATGTAATCCAACTACCTCCTGGAGAAATTATCATGATATTTGATCCAATGAAATTATATCTTGAACGTGAACAAAATACATAGGTTATGTTAATATATGAATAATATCAGAAGTAAAATTATTTCCTTGAGAAGACTTTGGTAATCCAACCATGAAATCCATGGATATATTTTCCTATTTCCACTCTGGCTCTAGAAAAGGATGAAGAAATCCTTTCATTAATTGGAATTGTATATTAAAATGTTAAAAAGAATAAAATTCCTCGTTATTTCATCAATATAACATTTTATTTTATCCCATAAGAAATACTCCTAAAAGAACATATGCATCGTAGAGTTATGATGATGAATAAAAAATATAAAAATATGAGTATCGGTTATCATTTCTCTCTTAAACATGGAAATTAAAGGTATAAATAATTACTTTCCAATCCTCAAAACAAATTATTTTTCACCATTATATTTAGAAAACATACCCCTCCTAACCAATTAAAAAATTTCCTTTTACTCATGGTCTTCCCTCTAAGCATGCTTAATTATTTATAATAGAGATTATTGTACTTACACCTAAAAAAATAGTGTGGAAGATGATGTACACCAAAATTAAGAGAATTTTTTTTAAAAATAATCATTTCATGTGTCATTTACTAAATATGACATAGTTAAATCAAAATTTAATTCCCCACACATATTTCATCAAATTTATTGTATTTTTAAGTCTGATAATGAAGTTTTTGGTCACAGTAATTTCTTAATTGAATATATCTTCTATTTCAAATTTTAATCTCTTTCTAGGTGAATTTATAATTCAAAAGTTTACTATAATTTGATATTTCATGCATGTATTCATCTAATTAATAACTCAAAATATTTATTGTGATCACTACTGCTGCAAATATATGATCATGTGCTACATAATTTTTCTCATGAAGTTTAATTTTTGTTGAGTATAAGAAATTACCTGATTAGTATACATTACGAAATAATAAATGCCCTTTAAATAATCATCTCTATATATGAATTGTTTACACTAGTTGAGTTAAGGGAATAAATTGGAGGATTCACTAATCCAATTTTTAGTTCTTGAAAAAGTAATCACATTAAATTGTATATATTAATTTGACTTCATTTTGAGTTTAATTATTCTATGTGAAAGATAACTATAAAAAATTTTCAAAAAATACCATTAAAAGCCTGTTAATCCCAGAAATTAATTAATTTCAGTAACATTTTTAGGTTTAGTCCATTCATCAACCACCTTATATTTAGAGAGATCAATAGTTTACCGATTTTATTTATTATGATTATATATAATGAAATATTTTGTAACAAAAAATAAAATTTCATAATTTTTTAGTTTATTTTTATTTAAATTTTTTTGTAATAGATAATTCTTTGCTGTTTTTCATGATCCTGATAATTTTTCAAATAATACAATATATAATCAATAAAGAACCATAAATTGGTCCAACATTTTATTTAAATCTCTATTAAAAATATCAATAAATGTATCTCTTTAATATTTATAAGAAAAATAGAACAACCATAAATGAATAATTTTTTTTCTAGTCCAAAACACAATTTTTGTAATTTCATCCTCCTTAAACATCAGCTGATAATACCTGGACAATAGGTCAACCATTATAAACTATTTATCTCCCAAGAGTTGGTATAACTTTGTCTGATGTACCAATATATTCTAAAGTATTTTCAAATGATTCCACCAAACCATTCTACATATATTCTAGATACCACCCTTAATAAGGGTATATATTTTGAAACACGTATCCATAATGACACTTCTCATTTAAATTAATACAAATTACTTCATTTTTTAATAATTGTTCTTTTCACAACCAATATTTTTTTATAAATTACATTACATATAACAAAATTGATCACATTATAAATACTAACCTAAAATCATAGTGAATTCAAAAATTTGATACATACCCCTAACTGTAAAAATCATAAAATATAATTTTATTACCATTAGTTTTGTTTTATCCATTTATATCATTTTCCATCCACATCAAAAAAATTATCTCATAGTTTTTGAATTATACATCATCATTATAAGACATTATTTTTGTGCTTCGTGAAAAGTCGCTGAATATAATCATATCTTATGAACACATAGAAGCCCAACAAAATTCTATATCATAGCATAAATCCTGATAAAAATAGATTAAGTTTTCTATAATGATCCAAAAATTTGTTGTGAACAATTTTTATCAGGTTAAATTTTCATTATACAATCCCATTGTATCGTCTAATTTTTTCTTCAATTCGATGATTTTCATTTAAATCCAATATCGAACTTATATAGTATAAAATTTCTCAGAGAAAATATTCTAATACTCATCATATTACATGTTATCAATCTCCTCTCATTAATTGATATTCTTGAGCATGGTCCATAACTATTTGTCTTTAGCTACAAAAAAACAGAAAGACTTTCCTTTTGATAATCTAAATATCCAATGAAAATAAATATTTTCATTATGACATTAATCCACCACTCTAATAAAACAAGGATAGAATTTTAATTAAATAATTGATCTTGTTTCCACATAAAACAATCAACTATAAATACATTCCATTGAAGAGGATTTGGTAGAACTCAATCATAGACAACACCACCGTTTATCGTATAGGTTAACTTTTCCATCAAATAAAATTTTTTCTTTTCAATTATAACAATTTGTGGTCTCAAATTAAAAAGGATATATTCCCCTTGGTTCATTATTATATCATCATCCATGATTCCACTATAGCGAAGAGTTTATAACATATATATATTAGATGAAGCCGTAATATTATAATCAAATGATATATTATTTTTAAATTTACCATAAATTAAAATCATTTATAGTTATTCTCTTAACATTATACTAACCATTATGTTTATATAATAATTCCATGATACCAACTATAATGAACATACCTTAAACATTATATTTTATATTTATTTTATAATATAATTACATTTCAGTCATTCATGATGAAATTTTTGGTTTAAAGATTTTTTATTGTTAGTTAATAAATCATACATAACAATCCTATATATATAAAAATTGGATAATACTATTAAGTTTTTATTTTTTAACATTATAAAACATTTTAAACGAAACAAATTCTCTTTTAATGAAAAATAATTATGACATTCTTGTTGACATCTTGTTTATGCTTAACTATCCACAATCCTAGTGATATTTTTTAAATGTGTGGTATGATAAAAAAATTTCCAATAAGGGGCATAAAAATAATTAATGAAATAGTTAGATGATGAATAATTATAGAAATTTTAATTTTCAATATAAAAATTGTCATAAATATTAAAAAATTCCCCCAAAAATCATCTCTACCAATATATTTAAACTAATCATTTAATAAGAAATAATAAAAGAAAAATAATTTCATAAAGGATTATTTGAAATAAAAAAATATCATAACATTATTTCTAATAAATATATACATTTAAACCTAAAAAATTATCATATTCATTCAATATCATTGTGAAATAATTATATTTCAATAAAAACCCTAGCAATAATTAATAACTCTTGTAGTTAACATGATCTAGCATTTCCATGTCTATCTTACTTATCGGGGAACCCTAATGGTCAATCATTAAATATCCACCAGGGTTATAATTATATCACCCATCATTGGTACACCTAATCTATTGCAATTATTCTTTGAAAACCCATTGCAGTATATTCCCTTATTCTTGAAGTACAAACCATCATCCGTTAACTCTACTCATTTATCCAATATATTTTGGAGCTATAACAGGCTTACAAAGTCTTGGTAAATAATGTATCCTCCCATAAATTGTTTATAATGGAACTAAAAACCATCACAAACAATTCTTATGAACAATTACATTGTTATAACATATAAAAACATTCTTGTACCTATGATAATTTATCTTTTTTTATTGATGTATAACTTTTCATTAAATACTATTTCTCATATATAAAATTACAAAAATAATAGAAATTTGGGTTGTTTATAGAAAAAATAAAGGAATATTTTAAAAGATTCTATAAATTGAACAATTTATAGAGTAATTAGAAAAAAATATTGATTCCATATATTTTAAAATAAAAAACTTTTTTATATTATTAATGAATGTATCAAAATTCCAAAAAATTATTTCATTTGAATACATTTGAATGAATGTCATGGAAATATAAAAATCCCATTATAAAAATTTTATACCCTGATTAAAACATTCATAATTTTTTTGAAAATTATTCAGAGGAGAAAAAAAATTTGAATGATAGAAATTAATGGATAATTTTTAAAAGAAATCCCATTACCTTGCATTTGATTGTTACATAAATTCATTATCATCCCCTTCAATAAAAAATCTCATTTTATTAACGCATAAAAACCCCTAGGATATATCTTTTGTCCCAAATAAAGGCAATATAATCATATGAGAAATTTTTCAAAGGTAATTTTGAATATATTGGTACACAAATTTGTTTTTTATTATACATAAATGAGATTTGTTGGTTAATTCTTATAATAATGGTATGAGAGCTGTTGGAATACCTTAAAATATTATTTTAATATAAAATAATTTTTATTTATCCATGTCCCAAAATTAACATTATTAAATAATAATATAATTATGAATATAAATATTCTCAAACAACATTTTATGAAAAAAATTTAGATGATATTTCATAACATTTAATTTAGTTTTATCCCTTGTAAAACCTTTTCACAGTACCATTTGTTATCACTTTTTTGTGTGTCTATATGGTGATAATAAATTGACTAAAGACCCATAAATAGACCATTTTTTGTAATTCAAACAATATCTTAATTACTACTCTAGTTATTGTATTTTGTGGAATCGTTAAAATTTTCGTAAAATATTATTTTCAGAAAATTTCAAAAATGTTTATTTTAGAATTATTATTTTAATCTAAATTATATTACATAAATAAAATAAATAACATTTAAATGAAATAATTTAATGCATACCCAAAATGTAATTTTTATATAGTAAATTCCTGGATAAAATTAATTACTACAAATTCTAGTACTTTTAATAATTTTAATATCATTTGTATTATATTTTGAATAATTTAATAAGTAATGAGTCATCATTGTTTATAAATTTCATGAAATTATTTTATGATAAAAATTTAAATTTTAATACCATTATGAATATAAATCCTTTATCATTAATAATTTAATTTATAACAAAAACAAGTTCACCTTTTATAATAATATCTAAAATACTATAGTTATTAAATACAAGGGTAACATTTTTAAATTATTATTTAATAAAATACGATAATGGTTAAAATCACAAGTTAATGGAAAAAAATCACATATATTAAAAAAATTATAAATGAAATATATTCATACAATAAAACTTAGGTAGGTGTTAGTGTCACATTATAGTCCTAATAATTTAATGTTTATCATTAATTATCAATTTTTTCTTTTATGTTGGTTACAAAATTTCTACAGTTACTATTCGTCCGGGAAATTTTTTAATGAAAACTATATACAAACATTTTAACTCTTAATTAAAAATATGGAATTTGATTTCTATGTTTCAAAACTCCAAATTGGAACTTTTTATTTTAAAATTAAAATAAATCATTAAAATGAAAATGGGTTTTCAGAAAATACAACTTTTTCCACAAAAATGTTTTTATACTATATTCTAAATTAGAATTCTTTTTAAATACTACAATTTTAACTTTTATAACCAAAACAATTAAATAAATTTTAAAACTAAAAAATAATAGAATTTCATTAAGTAAATATTTGAAAAAAAGTACAATTTTCAATGAAGACCTATATCGTCACTATTTATTGAAAACACAGAATTGTAAAAATATTCTACCGAAATCAACCTAATATAATTTTTAAATTTCCAATAAAAATAAAATTCATTTTTGAAAATCCAAATTCAATTATATGGAAACAAGGATTTTAAATAATACCATATAATAACTAAAAGATCAATTTATTTAGAAATTTTGTATTTTAATTATGATTGAAAAATTACATAATATTATTATCATGGATATAAATATATAATATCCTACCAATTATTTGTTTTTCTAAAAATACCAGTATTTCATCATATTTCATCCAAGCTATCTAACATGAAATATATCATATGGTATAGAATTTCATCACTCAATTTCTTTTCACTGGGTTATGTTACATATTTGTTTTGAGTTTCGGTCTCAAAACGCCCAACGGTTCCGTATCCGATGATGCGTGGACCTGCTTTCCAAAGGCAGGCATTCATCGAATGGTCTGACCAGCGACACTTAAGAACTCTCATTGGTCGATAGGATGGATATTCGGGCTTATTGCACCCTTTTGGGGGGAATTATTTCCTATTTTGGGACTCTCTTATAGATTTAATACATATTCACATGTTCGCTAATCTTTGGTTTATACCCAAACATAGTATCCACGTATTTAACCCTGGTAGGGAATGGTCAACTGGATGGAGGGGGGTTCGGAATCATTTAGGCCTAAGGTTTACCATCCCTCATTGGATTAATGACCCCGTGGAGTCGGAACTCAATGAGGCGGAACAAGGAGTGGAGCGGTGAAGCGATGTGAAGATAGTCAGATCAACCAGTTGTTGGGCTTGAACCTCATGGAGGCTTCCTACGTACCCTGCCCAGGGGACAGGGATCAAAGTCCACGTAGTTTGAAAGGGGAGACTCGGAGAACCAACGTGAAGGTGGACCCGGTGGTCTGTTGGTGATAGGGATTGAACCTCATAGAGGCTTCCTACGAATCACTGTGGTATGGAATCAAAGTCCTCGTAGTTCGAATTGGCTTGGGACTTACACTCTGAGGCAGCCCAGAATGATGGATTGGGGCTTACACTTTGAGGAGGCCTAGGGCAATGGATTGGGGATTACACTCTGAGGAGGCCCATGGTATGGACTGGGGCTTACACTCTGAGGAGGCCGAGGGAGATGGATTGGGGCTTACACTCTGAGGAGGCCCAGGGCGATGGATTGGGGATTACACTCTCAGGAGGCCCATAAGAGGATGTCATGGTCGAGGCTTACTCTAAGCCAACGTGAGTCATGCTCAGTGTGAGAAACAAGAAGTAGTAGGGACCAGACGATCACATTGAGAAAGGTTTGTTTGTTGGATGTGGAGTGTGGATTACGCATGAGGGTGACCCATTAAGTAGGGGCTTACTCCGGGATGGACGCTCATAGTTACAAAGCGCAGCGGGAGAGGGAAAGTGGTACTCATGTGCCCGTCACCTCTCTTGTTCCCCAGGGAAGTTCTCAGGGAAGTACCGAGGTGCATGGGGACAGCTGCCTTCTGATGGGTATTCCTCCTCCTCTTTGGGGAGGGGAGAACTGCCCGACCGCCAAAGCGTGAAATCCCCCATACTACCGAGTAGAGGCATGAAGGGGGCTCTTGAGCTCAGACCTCGCATTACTGTGGGAATGTGAACCCAGGCTTGCTTCGGGAATCTTCCCAAGTGTCGGGGCAACCCCTTCGCCCCTGTTTACCATGGGTAGGTGAACTAAAATGGTGCACTGATGTGCCTGAGAGTTACACCACATGGATCAGGTGGCTCTGTTGGATGCCTCGGCTCGGGGCCGATGAGCAGGCCAGTGAAGGAGTCACGGAGGATCAGGTCGGATCGGGAGGATCTTATGTGGCTCACGGAATGGGAACTCCGAAGGTTTTGGAAGACCACATAGGGGTATGGGCGGTGGTTCCCATCATGTAGGGAAGTGCTACGCAGATGGAGAGGCCGTCCGTGAACCAGGGTGGTCCGCGAACTGAGAGGCCACCTGCGAACCAGGCTGGTCCGCAGACGGAGAGGTCATCCGCGGACCAGGGTGGTCCGCCGACTTAGAGGTCATCCATGAACCAATAGGGTCTGCGGATTGATTGTCATCCTGTGAACCAGGATGGTTTGTGGCTTCGGGTTCATCCCACGTACAAGATTGGTACACGGAGAGTTCCACGCGAATAGTGGCGGCCAAGAGCGGCGCCGGTCGGGGGTTCATTGGTCGAGGCTTCACCCGCGTAGGTGGCTGCTACGTGGAGCGACGAATCGGAAAAGAGGCATAAACCCCATGGTCTATGGGGAGTGCATCCTCAGAGGGGCTATGGTTCGCGGTATTCTATTTTTATGTTATTTTTATTTCGTGGTTCACCAAATTATTATGCTTTTTTGGTTCATTATTAGTTCGTTATCAGGTTCATACCTACTCTGGTTCTCGAACTGGAACTTCCAAAATCCTAATCCTTCCTTCGAAATCCTTCCACCCGAAACTGACCGATCTCCTCTCCATCCCCTTGCTCTAAATCCCAATCCGAATCTCCTTCTACATCCCCTTTCTTTCCCCCCTCAGTCTCCTTTTATAGAGTGGGGAATGAAATGCATCTGCGGTCACACTGCACCTTTTGCGGAGGCCCATGACCGAATACCCGGTTTACGGCTGACTTGGTCAGTCTGTAATTTGCGGTGGGCATTGAGCACTTCTCCCCCTCGCAAACCGAATGAGGGGAGTGCTTCATGACTGTGGAGAGTTCCGCCTCCATTTCGCGAACGGCAGCGAAGGTGGTTCGTGCCAGCTGACACGGCTCGTGGCGGGGGCGGTTCATGACGGTGATCCGGATTGGTTCCCACCCTGCTTCGCACCCGCGAAGGATCTCCACCTCCATTCCACGAACGACAACAGTCCATGGAGGGGGGACCCTTCGAAGAACCGGTCGTGTGTCGTTAACATGTGACCGGTCTGCGGACCGGTTCCTCCTTCTCCATCCTTGATTATTGTCCACATTTTCTCATCCCTTTGAGTGGAAATTGGATAGAATCTCCCTTAAGTTAAAGGGGATCATTTTTCTCCTTTGCGGATTTTTCATGACCCTACAAATGCCCCCATCAGAATGGGGTCTTATCAGAATGAAGAGGAGGCTATTCCAATGCAGAGTTGTCCTGAAACTCAGGTAGTTTACAGTAGAGAGGTGGACCCAGTAGGGGACCAAGCCTATAAATATGGGGGCCCTTCAATTTTCCTTTACCAGATTCTTTGTGAAACCAAAGCTTTTTTGCGTGTGCGTTCTTGTTCCTTCACAAAACGCTTCTTCTGCGAATCGTCTGGTACTTCCGTGAACCATTTCTCATTCGCATCATTCTTCATCCATGGATCAACATCCCAGCTGCGTACTAACACTTTGAATTTATTAAAAAGTAAGTTACAATGGGCCGCGTAGGAACTCGCTTCACGGTTTTGGTGCTCCGCGGTTTCGATGCTCTGTGGTTTCCATGATCCACGGTTTCGATGCACCATGGACGTAAAATCTCTTGAAATTTAAAAGATTATAAATCTTTTGAACATAACCACCTTAATTCGGGATTGAAATTCCACAGAGCAACCAGGTTAGCGGTTTCCTGGCCAACGCTCCGCAGGCCAGGGTTTTGCGGACTGCCTTCATGAAGGGCTGGTTCGTGGGATGTTGTCACCATGAACCATCCTTAGAGACCTCCTTGGGAACATTGCTATAAAGGATCCTCAACTGATCCTTAGCCATATATTTGGTGTTTTTGTCTGGAAAAAATTTATTCTGGACTAACCGCTTGTTGGCTCTCATCCTGCATGGAGAAAATATGGTTCCCCCTCGTTCTGCACTGAGGCCTGCTGTAGAGCCTCGAACAATTTGTTCAGGGAGACATTTATCTCTGATTCGCAGAGCGAAGAACATCCAAGAGGACCCTAGTCAGTCCATTATTCCTAACACTAGTGTATTGAAATAATTTCTCTCTCCTGAGCTCCTAGATTATCCACTATCAAATCCTCTTCCTCTTTTTGGATTTGGTCTTCAAGACGATGTCACTATTCCCCCCCACCTTCTCAAGTCTTCCTTCTCCTTTCTTGGAAGCATAGTCCAAGTGTATTCAGGAGAACCATACCCAATTGAGGGAGATAGTTTTTGAATCTAACCAGAAAGACGCCATTATATTGAGAGGCTCTGTTTGGACCCAATGTGATCAGTACGCCCGAAACATTTCTCAAGAAGCTGTCTTCAAGAGTAACCCTTCAATTATCAACCTTGCTCGAGTAGATCCCGATGCGGGGTGGATTCCTAGTTGGGATCTTTGGTCTGGTGGGCTCTTCTCAAATGATTGGCACTAGGCTTTTTGGGTCACTTATCACTGCCGAGAGTCTCCCGAATAACTGGAAGCAGTCAATTTATACTCCGCAGTGTGGGCTTCCCAATTTTCTATTTACCCACCATCCTTGGTCCTGCCAGACCTACTCAGTCGCTGGTGTTCAAGCACTATTACTTTGCCACCTTTCCCATGGTGAAGTAGGCACTATTCTGTGGGATATCCATCAATTGGGAGGGCTCCCGGTTATCGGTGAAATGTGTGACAAATTTCTTCCATCCCTAGACACATGGGATGACGTTGAACATGTGCCTTTATTGGAGAGGGATTTGTTGGTTATGGTGGATCAATAACTAGGTCAGGCCTTGCGTGACCACTCTCTTATTCCCTATAGTACCTGGATAGGGTTATTTCTGAACACCACTGGTCCTGTGCCGAAGATCAAGCACCCCAGGACTAAACCTTCTCAACAGTTACAGACCTCCCCAGGCTCCTACTGGGTGGTTCTAGAGGCATGTGGCTACCCTTCATGGGGTTAAGAGGTGCACCCCGGTGTGCCACCTATGCTCCGACTGGTAGGTATTTTTACTATGTTCCTTAGCGGGTGGCTATTTCCTTCTCAGGATATTAATCCTAGTGTCAGGGCTTGCACCCTGATGATGGAAGTTGAGCTGGTAGAGGGCCGCCTGGTGAATTTGGTCGTGCCCACATTGGCTCGTATTTATGAACTGCTAGGTCACATGCAGAAGGGTTGTTCACCCTTTCATCTGAGGGTGCCATTTCAATTTTTGTATGGCTGGGTATCGGATCATTGTCGCAGTTATGAGTATCGTCACAACATGGTCATCCCACTTCCAACTTTTCAGCCTACCCTGCTTAATATAGCTGGAGTTCGCTTGAAATACCTCAACCCTGGTGAAGTCATCGAGCTTCTGAGTGACTTATCCTAGTTTTCTTTCACTCCCTAACCCACCCCTTCTGGTGTCTTAGTTGACAACTGCCGGGGGATCCTTGAAGAGTGTTCTTACATGATCTCTCTACAGGATTGATTTCTATCTGTGTGGGTCAATGGGGTTTCTATGTGCGAACTGTATGTCCCGTATCATTTTTTTCACCAGTTTGGGTGCATGCAATTCCATGTTTCCTTTCCCCCTCCTCAAGATCGAGGACTGCACCCGACCATACTTCTTCAATGGTGGTTGATGCTGATGTGGAAGGGATCTGACACTGGCATTCTCCTGCCTATCGTGAGGGCGGTCACCGGCCTTTCCATGGAGTATGCAAAGGCATGGGCAAAATACTACCCCGATGGGATCCTAGGGAAGGCCATCCATCAGGTTCCCAAATGAGGAGGTATTGCGGCTGGTGTGTCCACCTCACCTTCCTCATCATCTCTAAGGGAGGATCGACTGATGGCTCATCGATTGAAGTGGCTCAGGGGATTTTCCTCTCCCAGTCCAACAGTGGACAATGTTATGATGGGTTCATCATTCTTGGACGTGGATGAGGATAACCATGTGGTTCCAGGGCCTAGTGAGACAATCCCAGAAGCTTTTCCAGTTAATACATGGATTAGTAACTTGATCCCCAAGCCTGAACTAGGGTTAGAGGCTCCAGACATTCCAGCTTCATAACCAACTTCTTACAAACACATGTTTGCACTGGTTGCAATGCCAGATTTCATTCCAGTGCTATCTCTCAAGGATACTAATGATCCTCATGTCATGACGGACCACTGGGCGGTGCACAGGTGGGACTAGCCTCAGATTTGCGAGATCATTGTCGAAACTCCTCTAGCTGAGATGGAAACTAAGATCGAAGCTCTTCGAAAGCTCTTCTTGGGTTTGGGGTCGGGTGTCATTGACTATCGGCAGTTTCATTCTCTTGATTTCCAAGTTTTCATGGCCCGTGAGGAAGCTTCCATTAGTGAACGAAAACTTTCTCACTTTTCTGTCACTCATTGTAGAACTCTATCCCTAGAGGAATCTACGATACGGCTCTATCAGCTGATAGCACAGGAGGCGACCTCTCGAGATCAGTTGGTCGTCCTATCCTCTGAGTTGCATGAATGTGAAGAACGGTCAGCGATGCTGAGGAATCAGTTGTCAGTTGTGACTGGTCATCTCGAAGCCACCAGAAAAGGGATCAAATAACATCAAACAACAGTGGAGCGTACTCATCTGGTAGCTGAGGATGAAGCCATGGAGAAGGACGTGTTGGAACAGTCTTGTAACAACCTCCACCGCACGACCACTGATTTGGTGGAGAGAGCGAGTCTGGATCCTTTATGACTATCAGAGTCACTGTTGTACCCTCTGTTTTACTTACCCCTATCCCTTTTTTAGAGAGGGAGAGACCCTAGTGTGTGGACGTCCTCCCTTTTTGTTCGAGTGAAATATAATCTATATCAATCACTTGTTTCTGTGAAATTTTATTGTTACTAGAATAATTATTTTTTAAATAACAATTCACTGAATCAGAATTAATCATAACTCAGGAAAACATACTCTAACTTTTTCCTAGACAATGGGGTCCAGTGAGCATAGTTGGAATATTCTTATGGATTTTTAGAAAATCCCTACAAATTTTTTGTCTCTTCGTTTAATACCCTGCTTTTTTTGGGCTCATTTACTGTGAACCTAGCGGGTATGGCCTGAATTTTTCTTAGGTCACCCTTTTCCGGTTTTCGACCAAACAGGCTTTGTGCCTCTTTTTTTCAGTGGTTTAAAGTCTCTCTGACAATACTATCATTACTGATGTTTTAGGTCAACCATATTTGACCAAATATGGTGGGGAAAGGGCCCCAATGGGGTTTGGCTGATTAAAATATGTCTCGGTGTCCTTCAGACGCATTTAGAGGGGGTGTGTTTAAATTTGAACGACATACATGGCATGTCTCAAGGCATGGGAGCCGCATCGGTGTGCAGAGGTGGGAGGAGCATTGCCTAAGGAAATCATGCCATTGGTAGATAGGCTAGGGGCGATCAATATGTAGAGCCTCTAAGGGCATGGTATGCATAGTCATGCAAAGGTGTCCTTAAGTCAATGACTCTCTATTTCTGATAGCCATAGAACTTCTGGAATATCCGGCTTATGGAAACCACCATGGGTGGCTTGGAGAATTATAAAAACCACCTGGGGTGGCCCATAAAGGGTATATAACATCTGAAAGGTTTTGAGAACATCTGTATCAATCAAGAGTGTGGAAGCAAGGTTCCTTTCCAACGTATTTATCTAGCATAAAAGACTGTTGGGGCTTGGTGTAGTTAAAATTCATGCAGCTGGGGCATCATCTGGAATGGAACAACTTCTCCTGGTCCTCAATAATCTTGTCAGAGACGTTCCACCATATTCAGGCAGGGCTGTGAAAGATGTTGGTAAATTGTAACTCATAGGGTTTTCAAATCTCGGGATAGACATGGGGGCACGGAGGCTAAGAGGCGTACGGAGAGAAGCATTGCCTATGAAAATCATGCCTTTGGTAGACGGGCCAGGGGCGATCAATATGGAGAGCTGCTGAGGGCATGGTATTCATAGTCAAGCAAAGGTGTCCTTATGCCAATGACTGTATTCCCCGATATCCACGAAACTTCAAGGAAGTTGAGACTTGGGACCACCAGGGGTGGCTTATGAGAATCCGGATTTTTCTGAGTATAGAGTATGGTTATGATGATAGGGTGCCTAGATACGAGGGAAACATCTAGACTGAAATTTCAGAGAATGGGTGAAGTAATCCTTTCTCACGTGGGTGTGAGACGGTGGCTTTTGTCAATCTGACCCATGCACTGAAGGACAGAGAAAGGCATGTGTTCCTTACTGAACCCGCGATGGGTTTGACCATGCAGTTTAGCATCATGCGGTAACGATGAAGAGAATTATTAAAGAATGGTGTGTAGTTTAACATCATACAGTGAGGAAAAGGAGCATTATTAGACCAGTGAAAATACTTGTTGTTGGAGGAAATCTCCTGAATGTTTAATGCTTGGTCTTTGCAGCGTTACGCCGAGTGGCCAAGATGTGCTTCGTTCCGTTTGACGTCATGCGACATGGACGTAGTTAAAAAGGCCTCTCTTGATTAGAATGTAACTGGGCCCGAGTATCCTAGAATGTCCAAGACGTGTAGTGGATTGACGGTTTAAATCAGGGTTCTGGGGCATCTTGGATCAGGAGAGATGTCACGGAGGCTCTGAGGCCGGTAAGCTTACGGAGTTAGGAAGAGTATCGCCCGGTGAAATCTTGCCTTCGGTAGATGGACCACGGGATATCAATATGCAGTGCCGTTGAGGGCATGGTATGAATAGTAATGAAATGGTTTCTTTGGTTCGATGGATTTCCATTTCTGATGGCCATGAATGGTTATGAAGATCTGCAATTGTTCGGGCCACGAAGTCTGTCATCGGGGAAGGAAATGTCTGAACATGTCGGGCATACTAACCTTGGTTGCTGTTAAATCTTAGAGAGCTCCATGTGCTGATTTATTTTTCACGCGGGGGTGTACCTTTACTCAATGTAGTTTAACATCATGGGTTAAGAATGAGGTACTCTTAGTTTAGCAGTCATAGAGCTCAGAACATCTGGTGACTATTACTGCAGTCACTCAAAGGATAACTGAGTCAACGTGTTCTGATATACTTGGAAGAAGGTGGGGGATGAAGATTGTAAACTGCAACTCTGAGTTTTCTCAGATCAGGAGGTGTGGCATGGGGGCTTTGAGGCCGGTGAGCATACGGAGCTAGGAAGAGTACCACCCAAGGAAATTTTTCCTTTGATGGACGAGACAGGGCCTATCATTATGCGGATCCGCTAAGGTCATGGTATGCATAGTTGTACAATGGTGTCCTCGGGTCGACACCTTTTCACTTTCGATGTCCATGAATTATTACATCAATCTGCGAATGCTCACAGTGTAGAGTTCAGCATGTGGGGATAATGGTGTTTCAGTATACAAGAAAAATCTTCACTGCAATTATCCGTTAAGTCAACGTAGCCTAGTCCTGGCATGATGTTCGTTTATGCAGGTCGCTATGTGAACCACCGGTGGACACATAGGCTATCCCGATAGGGATACCCTGGCAAGACGTGGATGTGGAAAGGGGAAGGAACTTATAAACAACTTCTCCAAAAAAATTTGGATCGGGAGATGTGATACCAGGGCTCTGAGTCCGGTAGACGTACGGAGCTAGGAAGAGTGTCGCCTGAGGAAATATTTCCATTGGTATAATTGACAGGGGCTATCAATAAGCAGAGCTGCTGAGGGCATGGTATGCATATTCATGCAATGTTTTCCAGGGGTCAATGAATATCCACATCTGATGGCCATGAATGGTTATGAAGATCCACAATTATCCGGGTCATGGAGTCTGACGTATGGAGAGGATGCATCCAACTGTGCAAGGAGTATCTTCATATCGTATCACTGTGTGTCTTGGGTGGGTCATGACGAAGTCTGTGCAGTTTAACATCATGTGGTGAGGATGAAGTCAGTGCAGTTTAACATCATGCGGTAAGGACGAAGTGCATGTAGTTTAACGCCATGCGGTAAGGATGAAGTCCGTGTAGTTTAACGTAATGTGGTAAGGAAGAGGTATACACCCTGTGCGGGTCTGGTATATACATGGGGGAAGGGGTATTTTTAACATTATTTTCTGTGTAGTTTAACTTTGTGCGGTAAGGATGAAAAAATACACCTTGTGCAGGTCAAGCCCATACATGGGGAAAAGGGGTTATTTTTAAATCTTCCTATCCGTGTAGTTTTACATCGTGCGGTAAGGATGAGAAGTACACCCCATTCCAGTCTGGTCCATACAGGTGGGTAAAGGGAATTTTTATCTTTTATTCAGGGGGTTGGGCGAGGACAGGGAACCCTAGTGTCATTACGTATCCTTTGAGGGAAGGAACCAAGCCGCCCGTAGTTCTTTGGAAGAAGTACACCCCGTGCAGGGCTGGTCCGTACATGGGGGATGGGGAAGTTGTTAAAACTTCTTTTCCGTGCAGTTTAATGTCGTGCAGTGAGGACAAGGGATACACCCAGTGCAGGTCTGGTCCGTACATGGGGGGAAGAAGGCATTTTTTACTTTAATTTGGGAGTGGCTGGGCCAGGACAGGGGATCCCGGCGTCACTATGTATTTTGTGAGGGCAGGAATCAATCCATACGTAGTTCTCTGAAATTTTTGCATTTTAACGTAATGCGATAAGGATGAGGTCCATACAGTTTAATTTCATGTGGTAGGACAAAATCCACACAGTTTAACGTCATGTGGTTAGGACGAGGGGTATTATTATATTCTATGCAGTTTAACATCGTAAGGAAAGGACGAACTCCGTGCAGTTTAATGTCAGGTGGTGAGGATGAGATACTCTTAGTTTAGGGTCATAGATTTTGGACCATTGGGTGCTTGGATATTTAACGTCATGCAGCTCAGACCATAATTGCTTTTAGTTATGAAGAAGTACTTCTTCAGGAATCTCGCATCTGTAGGAGCGGTTGTAAATTGTCCATCCATGGAGATCAGGGTATATGCTCTGTTGGAGTAGACCTTGTGTACAACATATAGTCCCTCCCACTTGGTCTCCCGATTTGGAGGCTTCTTTCCGGGTATCATTGTGGTCCGAAGGACCAACTCTAATTCTCCTTCCAAGAAGGATCGAAGATGAACCTTTTTGTTGAAGCCTCGTGCGATCTGGTTCTGGTATACCTCCAGATGGTGCAAAGTGTGCAACCACTTCTCATATAGTTATTCCAATTAACCTAGCCTTTTTTCTGACTGCTCATTGAAACTAACGGCTGATTGTCGCCTATCGACCGGTCAAAATTCCGGTTCTCTGCTAATGTGTATAACAGCACTCGGGTCGAATCCTCGACGATGATACTTTGTAATAGTCGTTTGTTTTTAGTTGATTGTATTTTGATTTGGGGGGTTTGTTTACAGAGCTTAATTGAAATGATTTATGGATGATGATTGATTTACCAAATTGATAACGATTGGGGTGAGTTCATTATTGGGGAGTTAAGCATTAGATATCCTTGAGCCTTACTTTGTATTGCATTAAATTAACACCCATGTCATAAGTTGACGTTGATTGGAATTCCTAAGTGTGAAGGCTTTAATCCAAGACTTAACTTAACTTAGGGTTCTAATCTCAATCAAAAATTATTTATGGTACTGTATTTATGGTTCCAATAATCCATGGAAACCACTCGTTAAACAAAACATATCATTAATCCATGACATATTAAGATTAACATACACAACATTAATTTAAAGAATACTCATCGAGCAAAACTCTCAATCACGTAACATCCCGGAATTATAACTCACCCTAATGAGAGATTTACTCATCCATTTGGATATTTAATATTCTGGTTAAAATAATTATGATGATAAATTAAGAATAGAAGAAAAAGAAAGGGATTAGAAAAGAGTGGTACGTTGACACACACACACACGAACGGTGATGATAATTAAAAACGGATTTTCGATTGAATGAGGAAGAAAAAGAAGGGAAGGAGATTCAACTGAATTTAAACTATTTTAGGAACATAAATATTAAACTACAGAAGGTGGATGAGAATAAGAGATATTGAAGAAGTAACTTTAATTTAAACATAATTACAAAGAATGAGAATTACAAGATTACAAAAATGAAGAACACAAAAGTAAGTGAAAACAAAGAGAGGAGGAAAGGTCTCTCAAGTGAAAACATGAGTATGGAAGGTACTCCCAAGCCTTTGGCAAAGCTTTGGTCGTGCCAATATGATCTCCTCTTTTCTGAAATTCCAACCCCTCTCAAGGAGAGAAGGGGGGAGTATTTATAGCCCAAGGAGTGGACTGTTTCCATTCCTAATATGTCCCTCCAATTTCATCGCCAATTTGGCGATTCAGACAGCCGCATCTCCGAATATCTCCTTATTCAATGTTGTAGATAATAAAGTTTTACGACTACTGTCAAAATATGGAGTCATTTGGACAAGTGGAACCAAAGTTATGGTGGTTTTAATAAACAAAGGTAAACTGTCCATTTCAATCCAGTCTTTTTGATGTCCATAATGTGAAAGGGTTTTTGGATATGAATATGCCTTCAAATACGAATGGTTGCTTCAACAAAGTCGGCCGCCTATATCTCCTCTTTCAGACTGTAAACTCTCAGCTCTATTTGATTCTTACATAAGGAGATATGTCATGCATACTATACTGATTTTAATTCTCGGACAGAATGGTGGGCTGGAATTCAAAGATTTATTTGGGCCTCTTGTACTTGGATTTGGGCCTTGAAATTTTTATCCAAGATGACATGTAGTGTCCCCCGATTTATGGTGGAGAGTTAATGTTTTTGGACTTCTGGATGGAGGCCAGTAAATCAATCTTCAAGGCTGGTCCAGTTTGTTCACAGATTCTTTGGTCTTGTTTGTGAGGACCATATGACCCTTCAAATGGCAGAATTGGATTATGGTTCTTTCTAATGAAATATTTTATATTGAAAGGAGAATCCTAAAAAACAAGGACCACACAATTTGGATCAGTATAGTGACAGTTATTATTAAAAAATTAAACTGACTCAATTGGACTACTTCTAAAAATGCTCAAATATTATATTTAATATTAAAACATTAATATTTCACACAAATTATGCACATTTCATATAAAATCAGTAAAGGGGGAATATAATAAGTCAGGAAAATATTAATAACATCAACTCCCCCACACTTAGTTTTGTTCATGTCCTCATGTGCAACAAATATAAAAACATCACAAAATCATTTTCACTCACCAACAAATATTAAAATTTTGTTTTCTCAAATCAGGGAAGGTTTAGACTATTTCACTCATCCATATTGAATTCCATCACAAATTTGGTTCACAATAATGCATCAGAAACAATTCATTTTTTCATGTTCAAGGTTTGAATTGGAAAATGTAGGCACTCAAAACTTACTCCTCTCAAGATGATAAAAATGTATTTTAGGAGGTTCACTCATTCACCAACAAAAAGTGAAAATCAAGAGTTTGTAAGAGCTCTCAGCTTCCATTCCCAAATCTAATGTGTACAAGAATCAAGAGGTCTTTTAAGGGGTTTTTCAGTGGCTATGGGACGGTAGGTATATAATGTCCAAAGGAAAAGAGGGGATAAAAACACCAACATGGAAAAATCAATGCACATTTTTTTTGAAATTTGATTTGAAAGGAAATAGAAACACATATATACAAGGGCTTGAATGTGTGATGAATGAAAAGTGAGGGAGATAGAAAATGGAATAGGGTGAGATGATGGAATATGTACAACATGGAAGACTTCCAATAATGACACAATACAAGATGATTCAAGTGTTCTTTTTTTTTTCTTTTTTCTCTTTTTTTCGAAAGTTGGGCTTGAAACAAGTCTCACAGTCATCTCACATCCCATGCTTGATCTCCTCATGGAACTAATTTTAGTAGTTATAACACGATCAAAGGTTGATGATGAATGATTTTTGACCCCCCCAAGACACAACCCATTCCTTTTTTTCATTTTTTTTAATATAATTTTTTTTCGTTTTTTTCATTTTTTTTGAACACTTTTCAATGACTTTTGTACAAATGAAAATTACACATATACACCCCAATGCTCACAGAATTACAAACTCTCCCCCACACTTGAATGGATGCTTTCCCTCAAGCATATGATGAAACATTGGAAATCAATGAAAGTACGCCCAAAAATGATGTCTATTCCCCCCACACTGAAATTTCAATAAATTGTACAATGAAAATAAATGAAGATGTTGGGTGGGACAAGGTATTAGGCTTGTAATGTGGCTATCAAAATAAAGGTTTTCATAGGCTCAAAGGGGCTTTCAAAAGTAGGATCAATGTAAGGGTAACGGGAGGCTATTTGGCTATTCTGATTCTAATGTGGCTTAGAAAATGCCTCTATCATATTAATGCACTCAAAAGATGGAAATTCAGCTCAAAGGTCCAAAAACTCAAGACTCACAAATAGTGGTGAAGACACACAATGAAAAAGATGGCCATAGATGACCTTCTCATGAAGGCTAATGTTATTCCTCACGGTAGGGGAAAATCATTTTCCAAATCAATAATTGAGCAGTCAAAATGTGTTGTTGTTGACACAAAATTGTTTACCCAAGTTTGAGATAAAAATTCAATATATTTGAGTTTAAAACAAGCCTTTTGACTCCCCAAAATGGTTGGACATAATTTCAATATTGGATGATGAGTAATTATGACACCCCTCTTTTTTTGTTAATTTTCATTTTTTTTAAATTAATTTTTTTTTTATTTTTTTTATTATTAATGACACATCCACACAAAAGAGAAAATAGGAAAAAAGGTTGTGGTAAATGTTGTAAAAAAATGAGAGGGAGAGAGGAAGAAGATGAAATAGAGAGAAGAAGACATGGCAGAGAGATTGAGGAGAGAGAGAGTTAATGGGAAAGAGGTGCCCCCTGGTTTGGATTTGGTGGGTCGCCATATCCATCTAGTGGTGGGTCAATGGAAGTCGATGTGGAACCTGAAGTGAATGGCCTCTCATGGTGATGCTTTAACCGGTGTCCATTTACCGTGAATGTTCTTTTTAAATAAGGGTCTTGGACTTGCACTGCACCAAATGGTTAAACATTAGTAATAATAAAAGCTCCATCCCAATTAGAATTGAGCTTACCTGGGTGAAGTCGAAATCGAGAATTGAAGAGCATTACCTTTTCACCTTCATGAAATACCTTTCGAAGAATGTTCTTGTCATGGAGTGACTTTGCCTTTTCTTTGTAGAGAATGGAGTTCTCATACGAATCGAGTCGAAGCTCCTCCAATTCAGTCAACTGCAACAATCTTTCCTCACCAGATTTTTCACAATCAAAATTACAAGTTTTGACAGCCCAAAATGACTTATGTTGGATTTCAACTGGTAAATGACAAGCTTTACAAAAAACTAGCCTAAATGGAGAAATCCCAATGGGTGTCTTATAGGCTGTTCGATAGTCCCAAAGTGCTTCACCAAGTCTATCGGGCCAGTCTTTTCTTGTGGGCTTAACAATTCTTTCAAGCACTCTTTTCACTTCTCTGTTAGAAAGTTCAGCCATTTCATTTGTTTGAAGGTGATATGCAGTGGATGTTTTATGTACAACCACATTCTTTTTCAAAAGTGACTCCATGGTTCTATTACAGAAATGAGTTCCTAAGTCACTTATCAAAGCATGTGGTGTTCCGAATCGATGGAAGATATGGGTTTTGAGGAACTCACTCACAGTTTGAGCATCATCTTTCCTAGTGGGTTTGGCCTCGACCCACCTAGAAACATAGTCAAAATCAAGGAGAATATAAGATAATCCATTGGAAGGGGGAAAAGGTCCCATGAAATTGATGCCTCAAACATCGAAAAGCTCACAGAAGATTAATGGCTTTTGAGGCATTTCGTTTCTTTTGGAAATTGTGCCAAACTTTTGGCAAGTGGGACATGATTGACAGAACTCGTGTGAGTCCTTGAAGAGTGAAGGCCAAAAGAATCTAGAATCTAGGACCTTTCGAGATGTCCTTTATGGTTCAAAGTGGCCACCTCCAGGCATTGAGTGGCAGAATTCCAAGATGGAGGATTGTTCAGTTTCATCAACACATCTCCTAATTACCATGTCAGCCCTAGTTTTCCAAAGGTTATTATCTTCCCAAAAATAATTCTTTGAATCAATTTTCATTTTTCTTTTTGTTCTTTTGAAAAATATTCAAGGAAAACAACGGAAACCAAGTAATTGACAATTGGGGCATACCATGGTAACTTTGGAGTGAGAGATTAGAGGTGTTCAGTTGGAAATTCAGGATCAATTATTTCAGAATGAGAAGAATTAGAAATTCTACTCAGGTGGTCAGCCATAGGGTTTTCTTTTCCAGGTTTATCTTTTATCACAAGGTTAAACTCGTGGAGCATTAAAATCCATCTTATTAGCCTTGGTTTGGAATCACTTTTCTTAAGTAAGAACTTTAATGCTGAGTGGTCCATGAAGATGATGATTTTGGCACCTAAGAGATAGGGCCGGAATTTATCCAAGGCAAAAACCACAGCTAAAAGTTCTTTTTCAGTCACAGTGTAGTGTGATTGAGTTTCATCCAATGTTTTTGAGGCATAAAAGATTACATGAGGAATGTTTTCTCTTCTTTGACCAAGAACAGCCCCAATGGCCCTATCAGAAGCATCACACATCAATTCAAATGGTAAGGACCAATCTAGGGGTTGGATTATTAGAGCAGATGTGAGAGCAGATTTGAGTTCAATGAAGGCCCTCTTGCAAGCCTCATCAAAATTGAATGTGACATCATTTTGAAGTAAACGAGTGAGTGGGAGGGAAATATTGCTGAAGTTCTGAATGAATCGCCGATAGAAACCGGCATGACCAAGGAAAGACCGAATGTCTCGAACTAATTTGGGTTCAGGAAGTGATTGGATCACCTCAATTTTTTGTGGATCAACTTGGATACCCTCTTGAGAAATTATGTTCCCTAGAACAATCCCATTTGAAACCATGAAGTGACATTTTTCAAAATTCAGCACAAGGTTGCACTTGACACACTTTTGAAGGACCAAAGAGAGTGAATTTAAGCAAGATTCAAATGACTCGCCATAAAATGGTAAAGTCATCCATGAAGACCTCCATGCAATTATCAATGAATTCCGAAAAGATACTCATCATACACCGCTGCAATGTTGCAGGAGCATTAAAAAGTCCAAAAGGCATTCGCCTATAGGCATAGGTTCCAAAGGGGAAAGTGAATGTGGTCTTTTCTTGGTCTTGAGGTGCGATTGGAATTTGGAAGTAGCCGGTGTAACCATCAAGAAAGAAATAGTGTGACTTTCTGGCCAACCTCTCAAGCATTTGGTCAAGGAAAGGAAGTGGGTAGTGATCTTTTCGTGTTTCAGCATTCAATTTGCGATAATCGATGCACACACGCCATTTGTTTTTCACTCGAGTTGTGACCACTTCTCCATGTTCATTTGTGACAACTGTTATCCCGCCCTTCTTAGGAACGAATTGAATTGGACTAACCCATTCACTATCAGAAATTCGGTAGATAATACCAGCTTGAAGAAGCTTGGTAATCTCTTCCCTAACTACCTCAAGTATGAGTGGATTGAGTCTTCTTTGTGGTTGCCTAATTGGTTTTGATGATTCCTCTAGATGGATGTGATGCATGCAAAGGGCAGGGTTGATTCCTGAAATATCCTCTAGGGTCCAACCTAAGGCATTTTTTTTTCCTCTAACACTTGAACAAGTTGGGACTCCTCAGTTTCAGAAAGTGAAGTAGAGATAATGACAGGGTAGGAGGGATCATGGAAAAGAAATGCATACTTGAGGTGTCAAGGAAGTGGTTTTAGATCAGTTTCAGCCTTGATTTGAGAGATAGACAAGTTATGAGCAGGAGAAGGGATTCCAGATGGGTTTGGATCATTTTCCTCAACACTGTCCAAGGTGGAGTAGTAGAGATCAGAGTTGATGTGGGATTCAAGAGAGTTTTCATGTTCCTCTAGATTGATGGAGTCTATGAATGAGAGGTCCACATCAACTTCACCATTTATGACTTTTTTAATCATGGTGCAGATTTCACAAGATCCTTTATCATTAGAACATGAAGAACATGGTGGATTGGGGTTCGATTGAATCTTAGAAGTGTCCTCAAAAGCATGGATTGAGAATGCAGATTGATCCTCAGATGGGTATCACATGGTTTGGAAAATGTTGAACTTGACCAGTTGGCCACCGAATTCCATGGATAAGATGCCTGAATGGACATCAATCTTGGTTCTTGTAGTCATGGGGAATGGTCTTCCAAGAATTAGGGGAGATCGAGAGGAAGTCGTCTCACCTTCCATGTCAAGGACATAGAAATCAGCTGGGAAGATAAGATCATTGACCCGAACAAGAACATCCTCAATTATCCCCTCAGTACTGGCAGTGCTTCGATTGGCTAATTGAATGAAAACACCCATTGGGTGCAAGGGACCTAGACCAAGGTTGGAGAAAATGGATTTGGGCATGACATTTGTTGAGGCTCCAAGGTCTATGAGTGCATCATCAAAGATGGAACTCCCTATTTGACATGGAACCGTGAAGGTCCCTGGATCTTTTCACTTCATGGGAATGGACTGTTGGGTTGAAACATTTTCAATGTTCCTAAGTTGCCTCTTATGGGTGCACAATTCCTTAAGAAACTTGGCATACATAGGGATTTGTTTGATGGCATCTAAGAGGGGGATGTTCACTTCAACACGTCTAAACATGTCAAGCATTCCAGGATCAGGCTCAAAGGACTTCTTAGGCTTGGAGATGGTAGAGCAATCAGCATGGGGCATTGCAATTTTCTTTCCCGATCTAAGTGCAATTGCACTTACATTACACTTAGGGTTGGGTAATGGTTGAGCTGGGAGTTGGGATGAATTGGATGGTTTTTGCTGGCTAAGGTGGGATGCAAGTTGAACTATTTGGGTTTCAATGTTCTTGAGGCTAGAACGGGTGAAGGAAGCAAGATCCTCTACAACACTTTCCCATGGTTGTTTAGAAGAAGAGGCTTGTCCCAAATTGGGTTGGCCTTGATTTTGGTTCTTGGGAAAGAGATTGTATTGCGTGGGGAATTGGGAAGGCTCGTTAGGATAGTGGAATCCAGGAGGAGGATTGTTCCTTTGGGGTTGAGGAACAACAGGATAAGGTTGATGGATGTTACCACCACTTTGACCAAATTAGAACTGGTTTATATTTTGATGAGGGAACTGAGGAGGATGAGAAATGGGATTACCATACCTCATAGGTGGGTTAAAGGTAGAAGAGAAGGGCTCAGAGTGGGGTTGGTTGATGTTTCTAACAAACTGACCTGATTGTTGAGGGTTGAAGTTTCGCTGAGCATATGCCGCATTGAGCTCCATTGGACTAGATGACTCAGATGGATCATCTTGAAGTTGTGGACATGTGTCAGTCGGATGAGTTGTTGAGTTGCAGATTCCACAGTTCTTGACAGACCCAGTGAAAAGAGATTGTTTAGGAGAGGAGTTTGGGGCTTTGGAAGCCACAGCTAGTTGACGCACAAGACCTGTAAGTTCACTCATCCACTCAGTCATTTTGTTGGGCTCTATGGATTGATTCTCTTGGGATTGTTTCAGTTGAGCATGTGCTCGAGTATGGAATTGCTGTGTGTTTGCAGCCATGTTGCTTATGAGTTCTCGTGCAGCTGCAGGAGTTTTGTCAACAAGAGCACCGCCACTTGTGGCATCAATGAGAGTTCGCTCAATAGCCAATAACCCCAATTGAAGTATTGGATCAGGAGTTGGTCCGGGATTTGATGGTGTGGACAAGTCACCACAAGATTTTTGAACCTCTCCCAATACTCATGGAGTGATTCATTAGGGAATTGACGGATGCCGCTTATTTCCTTTCGGATAGAAGCTGTTCGGGAAGCGGGAAAGAACTTCTCAAGGAAAAGTCTCTTCATGTCAACCCTTGAGTTTATGGAACCAGGTGGGAGGTAGTAGAGCCAAGACATGGCAGAATCCGCTAGGGAAAAGGGGAAATCTATAAGCTTGATTTGTTCTTCAGAAACCCCTTGAGGTTTCATGGTTGAGCAGACCACTTGGAACTCTTTGAGGTGAAGATGAGGATCCTCACCAGCTAGACCATGGAAATGAGGAAGAAGATGAATCAAGCCCGACTTGAGTTCGAAGTCAGCCTCTGTGTTTGGATATTGAATACCAAGAGGTTGGTAATTCATATCAGGGGCAGCGAGTTCTTTTAGGGTTTGTTCCCTAGGATTGGCCATTTCAATTTCAATTGGTTGGATGAGGACTGGTTGTTGAATTATTTGAGTATCTCTTATGTTCCTCCTAAGTTGGCGAAGTGTTCGCTCAATTTCAGGGTCAAACAAATCCGAGGGACTGTTTGGGAGGAAGCGGGGCATTCAAAGAGATTCACAAAGGATGAGGAAGACGGGTTTTTCTTTGTATTTTTTTCCGTTTATGATTTTTATGAGAAGACGGGTTTTTCTTTGTGTTTTTTTTCAATTTTTTTTTAAAATTTTGTTTTTTTTGTTTTTTTTTGACAATAACCAGAAACGAATGACTACCTAACGCACCATCCCCGGCAACGACGCCATTTGAAATGCACGGCCGATTGTCGCCTATCGACTGGTCAAAATTCCGGTGCTCTGCTAATGTGTATAGCAGCACTCAGGTCGAATCCTCGACGATGATACTTTGTAATAGTCGTTTGTTTTTAGTTGATTGTATTTTGATTTGGGGGGTTTGTTTGAAGAGCTTAATTGAAATGATTTATGGATGATTTTTGACTTGCCAAATTGATAAAGATTGGGGTGAGTTCATTATTGGGGAGTTAATCATGTGATATCCTTGAGCCTTACTTTGTATTGCAATAAATTAACACCCATGTCATAAGTTGACGTTGATTGGAATTCCTAAGTGTTAAGGCTTTAATCCAAGCCTTAACATAACTTAGGGTTCTAATCTCAATCAAAACTTATTTATGGTAGTGTATTTATGGTTCCAATAATCCATGGAAACCACTCGTTAAACAAAACATATCATTAATCCACGACATATTAAGTTTAACATACACAATATTAATTTAAAGAATACTTATCGAGCAAAACTCTCAATCACTTAACATCCCCGAATTATAACTCACCCCAATGAGATATTTACTCAGACATTTGGATGTTTAATATTCTGGTATAAATAATTATGATGATAAATTAATTATAGAAGAAAAAGAAAGGGATTATAAAAGAGTGGTACGTTGACACACACACACGAACGGTGTTGATAATTAAAAACGGATTTTCGATTGAAGGAGGAAGCAAAAGAAGGGAAGGAGATTCAACTGAATTTAAACTATTTTAGGAACATAAATATTAAACTACAAAAGGTGGATGTGAATAAGAGATATTGAAGAAGTAACTTGCATTAAAACAGAATTACAAAGAAAGAGAATTACAAGATTACAAATATGAGGAACACAAAAGTAAGTGAAAACAATGAGAGGAGGAAAGGTCTCTCAAGTGAAAACATGAGTATGGCAGGTCCTCCCAAGCCTTTGGAAAATCTTTGGTCGTGCTAATATGATCTATTCTCTTCTTAAATGCCAACCCCTCTCAAGGAAAGAAGGGGGGAGTATTTATATCCCAAGGAGTGGACTGTTTGAATTCCTAATTTGTCCCTCCACTTGCATCGCAAATTTGGCTATTCAGACGGCCGAATCTCAGAATATCTCTTTCTTCAATGTTGTAGATAATAAATCTTTCCAACTACCGTCTAAATATGGAGGCATTTGGGCAAACAGATCCAATGTTATGGGGGTTTTAATAAACAAAGGTAAACTGTCCATTTCAATCCAGTCTTTTTGAAGTCCATAATGTGAAAGAGTTTTAGAATATGAATATGCCTTCAAATACGAACGGTTTCTTCAACAAAGTAGGCCTCCTATATCTCCTCTTTCAGACTGAAAAATCTAAGCTCGATTTGATGCTTACATCAGGAGATATGTCATTAATACTATACTGATTTTAATTCTAGGAAAGAATGGTGGGCTGGACTTCAAAGATTTATTTGGGCCCCTTGTACTTGGATTTGGGCCTTGAAATTTTTATCCAAGATGAAATGTAGTGTCCCCCGAATTATGGTGGAGAGTTAATGTTTTTGGACTTCTAGATGAAGCCCAGTAAATCAATCGTCAAGGCTGGTCCAGTTTGTTTACAGATTCTTTGGTCTTGTTTGTGAGGATCATATGACCCTTCAAATGGCAGAGTTGGATCATGGTTCCTTCTAATGAAATGATGTATATTGAAAGGAGAATCCTAAAAAACAAGGAACAAAAAATTTTGATCAGTATAGTGACAGTTATTAGTAAAACATTAAACTGACTCAATTGGACTACTTCTAAAAATGTTCAAATATTATATTTAATATTAAAACATTAATATTTCACACAAATTATGCACATTTCATATAAAATCAGTAAAGGGGGGAATATAATAAGTCATGAAAATATTAAAAACATCACTCATCATTGGATAATTGATCACAGATGGAAACACAGAGTGAGCGAAGTTGGAGTTCAATGGGTAGGACTGCCTCTGTGTCGTACACCAATCAGTACGGGGTAGCCTGAGTAGCAGTGCAGATTGTGTTTCGATAAGCCCACAATGTATGGAGGAGTTTATCTGGCCATGACTTCTTGTATTTGTCCACCATTTTTTAGTGAATTTTGGACATGGTCTCATTGAAAGCCCTTATCAATCCGTTGGCCGCTGCATGGTAGCGGGAGGAGTGGTTAGCCTTGATACCATACTCTTGGTACAGTTTCTCCAATTGAGCTGAGCAAAAGTTGGTGTCGTTGTCCGTAAATATGTTATGAGGGACACCAAATATTGTGATGATATTGGTCTTCACAAAGCTGACCATATTTCTTACCCCGACTTCCTTGAGGGGTATAACTTCTGCCCATTTGGAAAAGAAGTCTGTTGCTGTGAGGATATACTTCAGTTGTTTGGTCATGGCGGGAGGATATGGTCCCACAATGTCCATACCCCAGATGGAAAATGGCTAGGAGTACTTAACATGATGAAGCAACTTTTGGGGTTGGTGAATGAACATGGCATGAACCTGCCATGAGTGGCATCTCACAGTAAAACGCTTGCAGTCTCGTGCCACTGTGGGACAGTAGTACCCAAGCCTTCCAACCGGATGGGATAGCTTAGTCCCCGGTTGATGTGCTCCACATGCTCTGACATGAACTTCATTCATTAAGGAAACGGTTTCTTCTCCATTAATGCATTTGAGGAGCGCTCCATTGATGCCTCATTTGTAGAGGACCTGTTTCTGACCCACGCCACCATATAGGACAAAGTTGATTGTCCTTCTCTGTATTTTCTCTAATTCAGCCTTGTCTAATGGAAGTTCTCCCCATTGATGGTTGTTTGCAATGGGGGTCATCCAGCCGGTGGAAGGAGCATATGGATCTGGGACAGGACTGACTTTGTGGATTTCATCTGTCTTAGCTTGAACATATGGAAATACTATTCGACGGTAAGCAATACTGATAACCGTTTCATCCCATCCTAGGTCAGCTAGGGCTGTGGCCGCGTTGCCTAATGCATTAGCCTGAGCATTCTGAGACCGGGGAATATAGGCCAATGTTGGTTCTATGAATAATTCTGCTATTAACCCTCAGACATGGTCAAATAGTGGGATAAGATCCTCTTTTTTAATAGCATAGTCACCATTTACATTCTTGATTACCAGTTCCGAGTCACCTTTTACCTTAAGGTGCCGTACATGGGCCCAGAGTGAGAGTTCCATGCCTGCAATGAGAGATTGATATTCTGCTTCATTGTTCGTACATCCCTCGTATAAGAGGAAGTAATATGGAAAGACTGCCTTTTCTGGGGACAAGAGTATTATTCCCAAACCCAATTTGCTGAATCGGGGATCCTCCATCCTCTTCCCGGTTGGGATTTGGGATTCGCTATCAAAATACATTTCCCATGCCGGGAACTCCTCTTGAACCGAGAAGATGTCTTCATCAGGTAGCTCAGCGTCCGGTGCAGTGGACCATATCGAAGGGTTCTCTACTAGAAATTATGATAATGCCTGACCCTTGATGGATTTCTGCGGTACAAACCAGATGTCAAACTGTCTCAGGATGACCGCACATCGGGATAGGCGTCTAGTTACCATCGGGCGGCTGAGGATATACTTGAGAAGGTTTCTCCACAAGATCAAATGGACCTCATGATTCTGCATATAATATCTCAACTTTTGAACCGCAAAGACCAAGGCCAAACAACTCTTCATGATATTTGAGTATCATGTCTCCACAACAATCATGGTTCAACTGAGGTAATAGAGACTATAATCACTAACTACACCATTCTTTTGTGTGTGGAAGGCTCCCAGTGATCGTTCTAAGGTTGGCACATACAAGATGAGAGGTCTTCCTTCAACCGAAGGCATGAGCAACGCTGGGCTTAAGAGTTACTTCTTAAATTTGTCGAACGCCTCTTGGCAGTCATCCGTCCATTAGTACATGACCCCCATTTTCATTAACCTGGTGAAGGGAAAACATTTTCCTACCAGGTTGGATATGAACCGCCTAATATAGGCTAGGTGTCCTTGGAATCCCCCCAACTCAGTGAGATTTCAGGTAGGTGGTAATCCAAGGATAGCCTTTTTCTTCTCAGGGTCGACTTTGATTCCATGATGGCGTAAGATAAAGCCAATGAATTTCCCTAAGGTAACCCCAAAGGCGCACTTCAAGGAGTTCATTTTCAAGCTATGCTGTCACAGTTTATTGAAGACGGTCTCAAGGTCTGACAGGTGATCTGAGCACTATCTGGACTTCACCACCAGGTCATCCACGTAACATTCAATGAATTTCCCCAGGAAACGATTAAAGATCTGATGCATGGCATGATGATATGTGGCACCAGAATTCTTGAGACCAAAGGGCATGACCCAGTAATAGAACACCCCTTGGGGGGCCCTGAAGGTAGTGTCTTCTACGTCTTCAATTTCCATCCTAATTTTATTATATCCAGAATAGTCATTCATGATGGATAGAGCCTCGTACCCTCCCGTCGCATCGATTAATAATTCGGTGACCAGGACTGGGAAATCATCGTTCAGACAATGCCAATTGAGATCCTTGAACTCAATACAGACGCGGATTTTTCCATTAGTTTTATTGACAGGGACGATGTTGGCCAACAAAATGGGGTATTGGACCTCCTGAGTGAAGCCTTCATTAACGAGCTTATCGACTTCATCATCTATTTTGGAAGTATGTGAGGGTGCGTCCTTCTGGCGGCATGTTTATAGCCCTGGTGGTCTTCTAGAAGACCCAAGGGATGCGTCGCCACTTTAGGATCGAGTCCCGAAATTTTTATGTAATTCCCAGAAAAAAATCCTCATGTTGCCTCAGGAAAGAGGTATATACCTCGTGCTCCTCGGGGGACGTGGCTGCAATAATGATAGTTGGCCTCGGATCTTCCTCGGTACCAAGGATTATTTCCCTGAGCTCATCCACCGTGGTGGAGATACCCTCCTCAAATGAAGAAGGTGCATCCCTGATATCTTCCCCCTATTCTTCTCCCAAGTCCACATCTTCTTGATCCAATGAGGAGAGAGCTCCTGGGAAGGGCTATTGAGAGTCTAGAGGCGAGGATTCGTGGGCGTCCTTACTTGAGTATTCATCCCCCGATCGAGGGTTGGCGTATGTTCCCTTATTGTCATCCTCGTACATCATGGCTGAAGTCATGAGGACATCTGAATGTGTGTCCATAATGGAACTCCTACTCTCAACATGGTTGATGGGAAGGACATAATCTCTGCCAAGCTGCCTGAGGGGGTCATCAGGAACCATTTCCAGGCCATTTGGAGCGTGGATCAAGTCGACACCATCGACAAAAGGCTTCTTTTTCTTTTGCTCATAGAACCTGGTGTCAATGTAATGTGACTCAGAGAGCTCGAAAGGGGCCCTGTCAGTGTACAATTTTCCACTTAGTACATTTATGCAGTACTTGATACACTGGTGGTAGGATGAAGGAACGACCATGTGCTTATAGAGACACGACCTTCCCAGCAGGGCGTTGAATGATGTGCTCTGCTGGACCACCAAGAATTCCATGTAGGCTACCAAGTCACCAAAATGGGTCTTTAGCTTATTTTGTCCCATTGGTTTCTGCTCAATCTTGTCGTAACCCAACAGAGTTGTGGCTGAGGGAATTAGGTCATCCTCACTGTAGCCTAACTTACGGAGTGTCCGTAGGGGAAGGAGGTTAACTCCAAAGCCATTTTCTATAAATTATTTCCGGATCTCAATACCATTTAGTGTGACTGATACATATAGTGTTCTGATGTGTCCTTGAATGATGTCATCTTCATCCTGATCGATGAAGGAAATCACCGCATTGCATTCAGCTGGGTCAGTCTCCGTCTGGTAAATTTCGACGACTGCTACCTCGGCATGAAACTCCTAGGGGCTGATCGAAGCTTCTATAAGAGACTCCCTAAGGTCTGTTGACAGACCTAGGGCATCATGGATTAACAGCTTGGCTGGTACCGATTCTAGCTACTTAAGGATATCGAATTTCTGCTCCAGTGGCTGACGCTTCTCCGTTGGTGGTAGAGTTTTAGCAGGTGCATTAGGGGCTGGAGCATTTGACGAGGAGGGACAGGTCGCTGGGTCTTATATCAATGGAGTTCACGGGTTTTGAGGACTTGGCCTGACCGGTCTGTTTGTGCGCACTAGGTGGACAGAAACTTGCTCATCCTCTGATAGGTATTAAAGAATAACGGGGCCAGGGTGGCCGCTTGTGGATGTGTAGGGATGTTCTTTATCCTGCTAATTCTGTTGAAGGGATCTCCCACAGGTTTCCACGATACTAACGGTTTGGGTCGGGGTCCAACCATGGGGTTGGTTTTGGCCGCGGCTGTGCCTCCCCTAGTATCCCCTACCGTTGAGATTCCTCCTCCCGGCTCCATGTGCAGGGAACTCGGGTTTGTAACCATACCCTTCCTCAGGGAATGATTCCATAAGATGGATGACGTTAATAGAACCAAAGATTGTTTCTTCATCCTCTGACAGGTCAACCTGGTCGGTTGTCCCTTATGGTGTCGTTTGGTGGGTCGGTGCCCGTGGCACCAAATTCTAGGGCATATAATCTTCGAAGGTTGGGATTAACATTTTCCCTGTCGCGGACTGATCCTCTTGCGATTGTTTCATCCTTCTTCGATTACGCCCTGATGACCGGCTCGTTGAGGGTTGTGAGGTCGGTACTGTCGGCTCTGTGGCTTCATGGGCTGTTGGTGGCAACACCGGCTACTTTAGATGAGCTCGGAGCTTGCCCTAGGCTCGGTTGATAGTCTTATGAGTCATACAATTGTCAAATTTCTACCCCTTCTTGCTGTTGACATTTATCCACCCCTCCTATTTGTCAGAGTAGGTGGAAGAGATACGTGCCACATGTGCTGGGGGTGGTCCCATCTCGACCTGCCCGGAGTCTACCATCCTTTGCTGGAGGTCATTGAAGACAAATCATTCTCGGATTTTGGTCCCCAGCATCTGATGGTAGGGGAAATAATTTGGCATGTCATCGCGACCAACCTCTTCAGGTTTCCTCGGCTCTAGGAGGTGGAGAAAGTTGTAGTTCATGGTGTTGATGAAGTAATCGCATACTTGATTGTCTCGTAACAAGTATAATTTTTGTCTTTTTTCCTCAAATTGGTTCCACTTCGGTCCTCACTGATCATCCCATTTAGGTGGAGGTGGCCGCTGATATGCAGGAGGCCCTTGACGATTTGGTGGAGGCCTGAGCGGTAGAGCGGGCACATGTCCTAGCTTGAGTGTGATGGCGGATTCTTCAGCTCTACGGGCTCCATTCGCAGGATCCTATGAGGCTATTCGGGACTTCTAATTAGTCCGCTGCAGGGAGTGCTCGATTCTCTGGGCAATGGCTGAGAGATGGGGGAATCCAGTGTTACACTCCACTTGTATGAGCGGTGTTCGCAGCTCATCTCTAAGAATATCGATTCATATGGCTAGCATCTCATCTTGAGGCATTGGCCTGTACAAGGAATAGGTCAGACCATTCCATCTGGAGTTGAAATCTGAGACCCTCTCGGTATCCCTCTGCTTGCAGTTCATGAGAATGTTGACCGTTGTTTTAGGCAACGTTGCAATGAAGTGGAACTTGAACTGTTGCCGAAGGACCTCCCATCTATTTATTGACTGGTCTGGAAGACTCGTATACCAGACGAAGGTGGATCCTTGTAAGGTCTGTACGAAGCATCTAAGTTTCACTACTTCTTGTTGTTCCGGAGTCCCCATCAAAGGGTCACAGTAGGATGCCTAGTGCATCAAATATTGTTCTGGATCGCCTGAACCATTGAAGATAGGGAATACAAGGCTCCCAAAATTGGGTGGATGAGGTGTGTTGCTCACCCAATCTGGGTTGGGTTTCCACTATGGTTGTATCAGAGTGTGTTGACCTTCCATTACTTTAAATCGAGCTATTAGTGCCTAGATGGGGTTGGTGAGACCCTGGTTTACATCTTGTTGGGCCCAGTCTTGGGAAGGCGTAGCCAGAGGCATTGCCTGAGGATTCGGATTGGCTGGCATCAGCGGTGCGTGTGTCGTTTGAGGCACCTTCGGAGGGTTCAGGCGTACTCGCTTTGGTTGCTTCATGAGTGGAGGGAAGTATTTGTATTTGTCTAAATCTACATTTAGGTAGTTGGACAAGCTGGGCGCCTCATTGGATGGGAGCCTTGACCGTTCTTAGTTTGCCAGGGCAAACCATAGTCTTTGAGGTGAACTTTCTGGGAGTGCATGATGTGGCTCAACCTGGGATGCACTTTTAAAAAGGTGGTTCCTCTGGAGTAGCTCGGCATTATGCCACCTCGATTCTTTCATCTCTTATTCCTGTCGAGTGAATCTCTCTTCGAGCGTGAGTGTCTCATCTTTGTCGAGAGAAGGAGGTGGGTTAAGGGTAACCATTCCTTTGTTCTTATCCTTGTTGAAAGCTCGTAGGGTAGGCATAAGAGGGTTGGCTGGAAGGACATCCATATTTTGGGTGGCCCTCTGGTTCCGGGTGAGCAAACCTGGTGGTTCGTTGTCAGTCACAACCTAACTGGAACAATTGTCTCCTGATCCCTCCTGATTTTCAGTATCTATGGTGTCACCCATGGGGTTAAACTCTATGATGTTGATAGATGCATATGGTGGGGGAGAGAAGATTTCATCTTCCAAATAGGAGGATGATCCCCCGCGTCTTCTGCTGGCTATCGCTTTTGTGACATGGGATTGCCATCCGACTTCTTGACGAAGTGTGACACTAAGAGTTCGTTGATGCGACCTTACGGTGCGCCTTCCTATCGGAGGGGATGAGTATTCAAATGACGGGATAGGATGAGAACCTCCTCTTCTGATTTTCATCCCTAGACTAGAAAGTACTGACTCCCTTGGGGGAGCTTGTTGTTGAGGGGGTAATAATTCTCCCAGCCCTGAGGGCTGGGGTTGGCTTTGTTTCTTGAACATTGAGTCTCCTCCCAGTTTTATTAGTCTTACATGGGAATTTGTTGTTAAAAATGCCCCCAGACCTATAGGCTGGGGTTGTCCCTGGATTGCGGTAGTAGATGCGGCTATCGCTACCTGCCTGATCTTGCATGCCCCCATTCAAGGTTGAACTGGGATTGGTGCCTAGTTCTTCTGTGAATCAATCCCTTATGGGGTGGAATGAAAAGATTGTTGATTGGCCTCTCTTAAGAGAGAGGCCTTTTGTATTCTCTCGGTGGCTTGATTCATGAGTTCTTGAATAGCTCGTTCCCATCGGGCCTGACGCTTCTGGGACTTACTCAAGGCCTGATTCAGTTGGGTTTGTTCCCTTTCCTTAATTGAGAGACCACTCGATTTCCATCTTGACGTGATGACGTTGCAAGACACGACGCTGAACAGGTTCTTCCGGGCGGGGAGCGGAGTGATATGTAGAGATCCATGTTCTCTCTATCCCCTGATGTGGAATCCATTCAGAGCGTCACTGATGAGGTGGCGTAGCTGGTGTAGCGCACAGAGGTAGGTTATCTCCATGGTTCCTTTACGCCTCTCGGGTTTTTGTTGCCATGCTGAAGGAAGAGCTTCCTGGTCTATGTGACGCAAGAGGTCCCCTGTTTTATTGACGTGGTCTACATACCCATCGTAGGACAGGAATCTTTATTTTAGTTTGAGGATGGTTGTCTATATATTATAGCGGATGGCGTCCACGCATTCTTCCGACAACTCTCTGGGTTTGTCGAATTGCGAGGTAGTCATAGGAAAAAACATAACTGGTATATCATCCCTGGCCAGTCGTTTCCTCGGGTACATGATATCGTCATACGCCTCCACTAGTGACTCTTCTACCTGGTCAGCCCATCTAAGACGCTCCCTACCAATGTGGTTGGAGGTAGTGGGACCGGTAGGTGCTGAGTCATTATGTGGAAGATTCCAAGGTGGTTCAGAGGATGAACGTAGCCCTGGACCATCTCCTGGTTGCAGAAAGATGTCATTGGCGACTAACTAGGAATCTGACATGCTTGATCCCATACTTTTGAGTTCCTCACCATATGAGTGCTTTTCAGTGCTTGATTCGGCAGGAGGAGGACCTTCCTGTCGATATGATATGTCATCGCAGGGAGGACCTCCGCAATGATGGCTGTAATGGAAAGGACTACCATTACTGCTTGATGCTTCACTTCATAGAGGACTTTTGCAGTGCACACCCTGGGGAGGACCTCCAAGGCGTGTCGTAGCAAGGGGAGGACCTTCTGGCTATGTAGCATCATTACGGGGAGGAAATTCGCAAAAAATGCTATCATGGTGAGGATGACCATAAAGGCTTGAATTTTGATGTACATCCTAGGGAGGACCTTCAAGGCACACTGCGACAAGGGGAGGACCTTCTTGTTTCTTGGGGCCAATGCTGGGAGGACCTTTGCAATGGCAGTTTTGGTGGAGAGGACTACCATCACGGGTGCGGCAATGGTGAGGACTACCATTACTGCTGCCGCAGGGAGAGTACCTGCGGGATACATCCTGGGGAAGGCCTCTAGAATGTACTACAGCGAGGGGAGAGCCTTCTCATTGCTTGACGTCTCTACGGGGAGGACCTCCGTTATCAGGGTGGAGAGGACTACCACCATGATCTGATGCCCGGCTATGCGGAGTGTCGTTGCAACGTAACCCCTAAGGAGGACCTTCAAGGATGGACACAACAAGGGGAGATCCTTCTTGTCTTGATGAGAAGTCACTAGGGGAAGGGCCTCCGTAGTTTTTCGTATGATAGTGAGTAATAATATCATAATATGTGGTCCCACTACATGGAGAGTGTTTGCAGCATATACCCCGGGGAGGACCTTCCGGGTGGACCGCAGAAAGTGGAGGAAATTCTTTCTGCCTAATCTTCTGGTCACATGGAGGGTTTCCGTGACTCGCATCAAAAGAGGAGCTCTAATGATCGATCGTTATATGCCCGCGGGGGAAGCCCCCATGGGTGCTCTGGAGAGGACCTTCAAAGGTGCTGGTAGCAAAATCGTGGGGAGGACCTTCAAAACTGCTACTTCCACTCCCATAATATGCTAATGGATGGGAAGGGTTCTAAGCCTTTGACATATTCTTAACGGCGTTGGGAAACCAAGCTTCCAGCAGTATGGATTCATGAACTCCCTCTTTATTTTCCTGAGGCCTTTGGTGCGTTCAGGGCGCTCTTTTGCAGGTAGCGGGGACCGTCTACTATTAATAACGGCCTTCACCTTTGGGTCCTGGTCTAATTGGGTCCCGTGATGTTGTCAGGATATGCCAACGAACATCTTGACTTTTAATAGGGATATATACCTACTCTGTAGCATCCACCATGATGGACGGGTGTCCCCCAGTTTGAACGAGTGAAGCTTCTCGATCTGGTTTCCCTTACGTCGCGGAATACGGCCGGCGAACCTCCTGGGCAGAAGTAGGGATGCAGATATACTCTGAGAAGGCTCTCTCGTCTCTTAGATGAGTCGCCTCTATTGGGGAGATGGGCTCACGGGCCCGAGTCCTTGCTGTTACAGCTGATGCAATTATATTCTGGTAAGTCTCCAAGATATGATCTGGGATCTATACCTGCTCCTCCATCATTGCTTGTATATGTAGAGAGACATCTTTGGTTAGAATAGGTATGAAGGCCCATTCTGGTATCAGTGTAAGAATATCTTGCTCCGGTCCTCCGTTGGTTAGTGGGTACTGACAATTCGCCTCTGTCAGGGCAGGTGAATGAATCTGCCCACGTATCGGGATACGTCGGTTTATCTCTATGTTTTCTGCCACATCGGGATGGCGGAATTTACATTCATTCGTAGGGGGCTGGCCCTACATATATTGGTTTCCCACCTTATCGAGTCGGTGGCGTTTTTTGGCGGGGAGACGTGCCCCCCTATGATTTTCCGCCACATATGGGTGGCGGGCTTTGTTAATTGCCACCATATCAGGATGGAGGGCGTCAGAAGAAACTGCTAGGATCTGGTCCTACAGGCGCCAGGTCACCACCACATCAGGTTGGTGGGCTTCACGACCCTCGGTAGGGGGAGGTGACTTCCTGGTATGTGTCATCCTGTGTGAGCGATGAGCTTGATGGAGCTCAGCGGGGATGCGTTCCATCTTGTATGATTCCACCATGTCAATATGGCAGGATCAGGAGGAGCGAATAGGTGTAGGTGCCTGTTCGTGGTACGTCTCTGTAGCTGGGTAGCAGAGCTCCTCCTCAGGGACAAGGGTGGTGACCAGTCCCTGATTGTATGTCTGCCACCCTCGTTGGGCAGTCCGAGGGGCTGGAGCTCGGGGAGCATGGTCCTGAATCCTCAGGGAGACATCCTCCTTGGCGCGAGGATGTCGGGTCACGGCGTGGCCACGATGACATCTTCCGATGGGGTATTTGTAGCAGAACCCATGTTCGGTGGGGATGAAGCCCTAAATGTCGACCTCATCCGCCTCCCTAAGATAAGGGAGGTACGCAATGTACCGTTCCGGTGATATTCTCCCTAAACTGTTGGAGACAGCAACAGGGGCTGTCTGGATCTGACATTGCGGCCGCTGCTGGGTAGGCAGCTGGCGATTTCTGGCGGATTGGAGGGCGTGCATGGCCGCCTCCACCATTGGTAGAGTACAATTCATGTGGTACTCTTGGATCAGTGCGTCTGATACCCAGCATTGAAGACACTCGGTGGGTGACGGGGTCCTCCATAGGTGAGGAAGTCCTGTCATCGCGTAGTTGGAAGAACGTGCTTTTGAGTTCCTTCGGGACGCCATTGGATCGAAGGGAGTTCTGAAGGTAGTTCCTTAAAAACATTTTAGCAGATACAAGCAGCAAACCCTTCAAAGCAGCATCTCATGATCCGATGCGTAGTTAATGAACATTCTTGGCCCTCCTTACGAGTAAAAGGGGGGAACAGGGTGGGATTAAGTTAAATCCATCATGCTTGGTTAATGATTCATATCAGGTACACCATTTTTGTTTCATGTTTCGGTCTCGAAATGCCCAACTTTTCTGTATCCGATTATGCGTGGACCTACTTTCAAAAGGAAGGCATTTTTCGGATGGTCTGAACAGCGATGCATAAGAAAGCACATTGGTTGAGAGGATGGGAAGTCGGGCTCATCTCACTATTTTGGGGGGAATTATTTCTTATTCCGGGACTCTCTTATAGATTTAATATGTATTCATATGTTCGTGAATCTCTTGTTTATAACCAAATATAGTATCCACAGATTTAACAATGGTAGGCAATGGTCAACTAGACGCAGGGGGTTCGGAATCATTTAGGCATGAGGTTTACCATCCCTCGTAGGATTAATGACCCCATTGAGTCGGAACTCATTGAGGTGGCACTGGGAGTGGTGCGGTGAACCGATGTGAAGATAGTCGGATCAACCAGTTGTTGGGCTTGAACCTCATGGAGGCTTCTTATGTACCCTACCTAGGGGACAGGGATCAAAGTCCACGTAGATTGAAAGGGGAGCGTCGGAGAACCGACGTGAAGGTGGAACCGGGGGTCTGTTGGTGATCGGGATTGAACCTCATTGAGGCTTCATATGTATCCCTGTGGTATAGAATCAAAGTCCTCATAGTTTGAATTGTCTTGAGACATACACTCTGAGGTAGCCCAAAATGATGGATTTGGGATTACACTCTGAGGAGGCCCAGGGTGATGGATTGGGGCTTACACTCTGAGGAGGCCCATGGTGTGGACTAGGGATTACACTCTGAGGAGGCCCAGGGCAATGGATTGGGGATTACACTCTGAGGAGGCCCATAAGAGAATGTCATGGTCGATTATTACTCTAAGCCCACATGAGTCATACTCGGTGTGAGAAACAAGAGGCAGTAGGGACCAGAAGATCACGTCGTGAAAGGTGTGTCCATGGGAAGTGGAGTGGGGCTTATGCATGAGGGAAGCCCATTAAGTTGGGGATTACTCCGGGTTGGATGCCAATGGCGACAAAGCGCGGTGGGAGATGGAAAGGGTTACTCCTTTTCCCGTCACCTCTATTGTTCCCCGGGGAAGTACAGAGGTTCATGGGGATGGCTACCTTCTGATGGGTATGTCGCACCCTCTCTAGGGTGGGGAGAAGTGCCCGACCACTGAAGTGTCCAGTCCCCAATCCTAGTGAGTAGAGTCAGGAAGAGGGATCTCTGGCTCAGACCCTGCAATACCATGGGAATGTGAACCCAGGCTGCTTTGGGAATCTACCCAAGGGTCGGGGAAACCCCTTCGCCCATGTTTACTATGGGTATGTGAAATCAAATGGCGCACTGATGTGCTTGAGGGTTACACCACACAGATCTAGTGGATTTTGTGGAGGCCATGGCTCAGGGACTATGAGTAGTCTAGTGAAGGAGTCACGGAGGATCGGGCCGGATCGGGAGGATCTTATGTGGCTCGGGGAATGGGAACTCTAGAGTTTTTGGCAGACCACATAGGGGTATGGGTGGTTGTGCCCTTCGTGTAGGGAAGTGGTACGTGGCTAGAGTGGTCATCCATGAACCAGGGTGGTCCGCAGACTGAGAGGCTTCCCACGAACCTGGTTGGTCCGCGGACTGAGAGGCCATCCGCGAACCAGGGTGGTCTGCGGACTGAGAGGCCATCCGCGAACCAGGAGGGTCCGCGGATTTATTGGTATCCCGCGAACCGGGAAGGTTTGCGACTTCGGGTTTAGACCACATACATGATTGGTACGCGGAGGGTTCCACACGAGTAGCGGCGGCCAAGTGTGGTGTCGGTCGGGGTTTCTTCGGTCAAGGCTTTTCCCACGTAGGGGGGTTCTATGCAATGCGACGGATTGGAAAAGAGGCATAAACACCCTGGTCCACGAGGACTGCATCCGCGGAGGGGCTTCAGTTTATGGTCATCTAATTTTATGTTATTTTGAGTTCACGGTTCAACAAATTATTATGAATTTGAGGTTCTTTATTAGTTTGTTCCTAGGTTCATACCTGCTCTGGTTCGCGAACTGGAACATTCAAAATCCTAAGCCTTCATTTGAAATCCTTCCACCCAAATCTGACTGATCTCCTCTCCGTCCCTTTCATCCGAATCCCAATCCAAATCTACTTCTGCATCCCCTTCCCATCCCCCCTCAGTCTCCTTTTATAGAGTAGGGAATTAGATGCATCTGTGGTCACGCGACACCTTTTTCGGAGGCCCATGACCGAATAACTGATTTACGGCTGACTTGGTCAATCCGTAATTTGCGGTGGGCATAGAGAGCTCCCCCCCCGGCGAACCGAATGAGGGGAGTGCTTCGTGGCCACGGAGAGTTCTGCCTTTATTTCATGAATGACAGTGGAGGAAATTCGGGCATACTAATAGGGCTCGCGGCTGGGGCGATTCATGATGGTGATCTGGATTGGCGCCCGACCTTCTTCGTGCCCACGGAGGATCTTCCACCTCCATTTGGCGAACGACAACGGTCCACAGAGGGAGGATGCTTTGCGGAACCGTCCGTGCGTCATTAACATTAAACCAGTCCGCAGACCGGTTCCTCCTTTACCATCCTTGAGTGTTGTCCACATTTTCCCAACCCTTTGAGGGGAAATTGGGTAGAATCTCTCTTGAGTTAATGGGGATCATCATTCGCCTTTGCGTATTTTTCAGGACCCTACAATATTAAATATATTTTATATTATAATATTATGTGTGTAATGTATTTTAATTATATTATATATAATTTACATATGTTTTCATTTATTTACATTTTATATACATCATTTATTCTATGATTAATTATCACATCAATGTTTTGACCTATATAATGACATATTTTAAATTTTAATTTTAATTAAGATTCATCAGAGCTAAATTTATATAAATGGAAATTATTTTATTAATACCTTCTAAATCAGTTAGTTATATCCACTTATGGTCATTCAAAAAAGTTTCAATTAATACTACAATTTAACTCTTAGTGGAAAATAAAATCATTTAAAAAATGATTCTTAGAAGATCTTCCATTATTACTCTCTTTCGACAGAAATTTTTTATCCTCAAAAACTATATTTTATAAAAATGTTTTCAAGAATTTACATGATATTTTATAATGGTTTTTTAATTTAATTTTTAAAAATGATTTTATTTTAGAAAATATGTTTTAAAAATAAAACTAAAACCATTTTTAAAAAAATTATTGTTTAACTTTTCATACCAAAATTTAAAAAGAATCATTTTTTAATGTACTATGAATGCTAAAAAATCCATATTTATAACTTCTAATTTATTTTAATCATTAGTATTTAGTTAATTGGGATATTTTTAAATATTATTTTTAATATTTTACAATTTATAGTTTTAAAAAGTGATTTATAAAGAAAAAACTGTATTTAATTGAAAAAAGAATTAATAATTATTTTATAGTACATCCAATCCTCAATGACAACAAAAAAATTATTTTATTAATACTCTAATAAGGCCATGTTGTAATTATATTATAGTTATTCATTATCATTATGGGATTTTATATGTTTTTATAGGGAATTTATTTACATTCCCATTCTTGGTTACATTTTTGGTTGTCAGACTTCCCTTGAACAACGCATTCTTTTGAACACTGGATGTCTCATTTTCATTAAATATACATAATTTACATCATATATATGATTACCTAATAAACAATTTATCATTTATAAATTTTCATTTTTAGAGTGATTTTATTTGAATGACTTAGGAAATATTGAAATATTGTATTGTTTATTCAATGATACCATTAACAATAAGGCATGTTATTAATGAATTAATTAAATAATTTGATATATGAAGAATGAATTGGATAAGAAATGAATGGTTTGGATAATAATTATATTGAATCATGATGCAAAGATAGTGTCGTGAGTAAAATTACTATTGAAGTTTTACAGATTATTGTGTTATAATAAACCCTTTTGGAAGACATAATTTCATCTTTTAATTTTCTGGATTATAAAAAACCCATAAAACTTTGGAAATTAATATTGAAATAATTTTTTATCCTATTAACTTCATATATGATGAATCAATGATCATTTAAATCAGCATATACATATGGATATGTGGTTATTGAATTTCCCATGATTATTAATGTTATTAAGATTTATTTTGTTTTATTTATATAAAATTATATTTTATTTTCTTCCATGTAAATTTTTTTACATCCCAAATATTTTTTCCTAGATGGAACCTATTTATGCATTATTCCACGTTACATTCGTATTTAAATTTCCCTATTTTGAGAAGAATTCTTTTTACTGATTTTTATGAATTGGTTTTTCTACAAATTATTTTACAAGTATCATATTCTAAATTTCCAAGATAAATTTAAACTTGTGAGGATAAAATTATTTCATAATTTGGAGAATGTAACTCCATGAAATTTTAAAAGATGAACATTGTGTTCAATAGCATATACATCACACCAAAAAATAGTAAAAAGACCCCAACTATATTATTAAAGTATGGCCACTATATCCTAGAAATTGATTTAGAGGTTATGAATGGGAAGATCGAAATCAGGATATATATATAGTTCCTAGTATATAAAAATATATCTACAAATTCATGGAAAATAGTCACTCAATGTTTTTGTAAATTCATTTTATGATTCAAAATACATTTTATTCAATAAGGGTTTTATTTGACATTTTACATTTGGGAATTAAAACTACATAATACCAATATAATAAGCTTTATTTTACAAAAATAAGATAAATTTTTAAAAATAAATATCAAAACTATCCTAGGGTGATATTTTAGGATATTTATGAAAAAGTTATTTTTCAGTGAATATTGAAAATTTTAGAATTCAATAAAACTAACATTTTTTTCAACAAACATTATATTTTTTAATTATATTTAATCATTAAAATTTATTTAAATACTAAAAAATTGTAATATATTTATATTTTATATTTTTAATTAAATTTTAATAACCGTAATACCAGATTTTGGATTATTATTTCTTTTAATATTAAGAGAAAAATATTCAAAAATTATTTTTCAATGCACATTGTTCTTCCATTTTAATTAATTCAAATTTGAATTTATAAAGAGGTATTATTCTGAAATTTAGAAATTATTTTTATATCAGTAAAAATATAAATCCATATAATGGTGATTAGTAGTCATATTTTAAATATAAGAACATCTTATACATCAAAATTGGATTTCTAGAAAAAAATATTTTAACACAAGTTATTAGTTTTTTTAAAACTATCTTCTGCATCCTATTTTATTTTAAATTAATAAAAAAATTAAAAATATATTTTCATTATAACAGTTATTAGTTAATAATATAAAAATAATTTATGGTTGTAAAGATTAATAAAAATTGTTAAATTTAATTATTGTTGTTATGGTTAAAATGAGATTTTGTGTGTGACGTGTTATTGTATTAAAGATTCTTTTTAAATCATAAGGATTTGATACATGAGTTATTTTATTTAATTTTGAGAATAATATTTTCAAAATTATATAATGATGATAATTTTATTTTAGGCTTAAATTACAAATTTTCTTGGTAAAAACATAATTATCATGGTGAAAAGAGAAACTGTAAAATTTTGTAAATAAAAAAATAAAGGAATAACATGTTTGATAAATGTTTCTTTTTTTCTTTTTTATGGGGTTAAAAACCATTAAATTACAATTATTCATTATTTATAAATTTTAATGGCACATAGGGTGAGTGTTACTACCTATCACTAAATTGTTTTGGTTATTTCCAAATATGCCACTCATAATCAATTATAAAAAACCACTCTCTACCATAACTTCTTCATACATATCAATACATTTTGATAAACTAAAAACTAATTAAATATCTTCCATGTATCATTTTCTACATTATAGTGATTATTTTCTTCCCAAAAACACCAATCCAAGGGTCCATATTAAGAGATACAATTGATATCCTTCTATGAGAAGGAAATTAATGTCATTATATTCCATGTTTTTATTTATTACTTTCCCAGATCAAAATATATCATCAGAATAAACATTTAACAATATAATTATCATAAATAAAATTAATTTTTATTGTATTTATGGAAAATTATTTATTCATCTCCTCCTCCATCAAATGGGAAATGAATCCACCACTCTTCTGTATGACGGAATACCACCACGCAAACATATATAACAGATTTCCATCATCAAATCATATGGATAATAATATTGACAGCAACATTTTATATATATGATACATATAACATGGTATAACTTACGTATTATTAATATTACATCCAATTATGTATCATTTCTATCATTAATGACGACATCATCACCCATGCCAATATACATCCCTCTTCTCCACAAAGAGATGTGATGCGTTTTCAATGTCAAAATCATAAGGAATTTTTTTATATTGTACCCAATAAATAAATATTCTATTTGTAACATTAATATCAATATGGAGATTATTTATTTATATTCACTAGAAAATAAGTAGAACTACTTCTAAAAAACATGCATGAGAACAACGATGTTGCTAACACCCAAAATAAAAACAAATATTATTAATAAAATGGGAAATTATTTGTTACAATAATATCACATTTGTTATAATAAATAATAACATGGTCCTATTATAAATCAATAACATTTTTTATAATGCTATATTAGAGTATAATGAACTTTCATATTTTGGGAAATGTTAGGTATGAGTCGTCATCTAAATTTCCCTTCATTAACGAATATTTTATTATTATAACCATAATTTATTTTATATGGTTTATATACTACTCATTTTACATTTAATATCATGAATTAATAAAATTTAATTTCTTTTTATATTTGAATATTAATTATTTCAACCAAGGGGTTTGATTTTAATGTTGCAAAGGGGTAGGTAAAATTAAAAACATTAATTCTTTTCAATGGAGTATATTACATAATAATTTTCATTGATTTTTTATGATTATGTATTTAATATTTTTGACTGTATTTATTATTATTTATTTATATTGGGTATATTTTCACATAAAACACATAATAACATCATTGACTAATTTACACATCAATTTTATGGTCTTTCAGATGGATTATTTCACAATATCATTTTAATCGACATTTTTTTTCTTGAAGTTCATTTGGAGAAAATATTTTATTACTATTTTATAAATCAAATAAATTTTTTTATCCAATTCTTAATCATGAAATTTTCATTTAAGTGTTATTTTTTCCTTTCTTTTGAAGTTAAAATAATTTGGAATTTTTTTTTGATAATTTATTTTATTACTATATTCGATCATATGTTTTTTATTTATAAATCAATGTCTTCCAAAAATATTTACAATAATTATTTTTTATGGTATTAAATGAATTTTTAATGTAAATATTATCTATTAGATTCATTCAATGAAATGTTTTTTAAATTTATTATCCAAAAGAAGTTAATTTTTGACTTTTCATACAAAAATGTGATATGAATCAATTCATTAATATACTCAGAATCAAAAAAAATCATGTCATCATGAAAATTCATTTCATTGATGCCCCCATTAATTTTTTTCAATTTTATTCTCAAATTATATTTTTCCAATATATTATTTAGTTTTTTATCTTTTAAATGTTATTTTGTAAGTGGTAGGTTTATTTTCTCCCAGAATGTTTTAATAATATTTACTAATGTGTCTCTATTTTAAAAATAAAAATAACATATATTTTAATAACAATCAACTGCGGTAATGTAGTAGTGATTCTACCCTTATTATTTCCTTGGATGGTTTATGATCAGTTCGAGTAGAGAATATATTAACATTCGATTTCTTGATTAATTGTGTGGTTGTTGACCTTCTCATCAAACTATCACTTTTTCATGATTATTGAAAATTATTTTTCCCTTATATATCATTTTTCATTATAATATATATGTTAATTTTTATATACTATATATCATTTTGACATATAGTTTATTTCATTGAATATTATTTTATAAAATATGTATATATTTAAATTCCATATTCATTACAAAATACAGAAAGTTATTAGTAAATAATAATTTCTATTAATTAATTCAAGCATTTGATATATGAGAAATTTGATGGACATTTAGTGAATTGGGGTTCTAAAATTATGTAGCCCATCGATTCATATATTGCCTCATAGATAAATCACGAATATATCTTTAAATAAATTCATGTTGAATACCGACCTATTGATTAAGTTTTCCTATATAAGTTTATTGATGGTCTCGATATCATGATGTCAAATATCATTAAATAAAATATTATGTGTTTAATTCATTTAGAATATATTTACTTTTTTATTTTTGATATTATTTAATTGATGTTTTCCATTGATTCATTTTTTTCTCATGTTTTTTGTTAAAAGACTTTTGGGTTTACTTATTTTTCATACCAAATAGAGTATACATAATATAATCATGGTAGTCATGTAATTGATTAAATAGAGTGCCTTTAAGTTAAATACCATTCAATATTTGTTATTAATTATTGAATCATGAAACCTTTCATTGTACAAAACCATTTTTGAGTATTTAAGGTCACCATTATTATGTTTATCATCCAAAATATATGAAGAAGAATGTTTTTATTGATTTTTTGGATGAAGAATATATTAATTTTAATTTGTTAATTTATGTTTTCAAATATAATATAAGAATAAAGTATGTGTCTTGTTTTTATATTGTACAATTCTAAATTATACATTTAGATGTGATCTCTTATGTCTTATTCTAATATAATAATTTTACCAACAACTCTATTTTATGAGGTTTAGTTATTTAAAAAACAATTAATTTAGATTAACATAGATGGACTATGACATATCTCAATAAATTCTATCGTTAGAGGATCTAATAATATATCCTCAAATGAAAATATATTTCCCATGAATGATCTTTTCTAATGATAGAATTTAGAATTTGTAAATTTTACACAAAGGATTACCATTCACGTTTTCTTCAACACAATTCTAAAAAGATCTTCAGTATCTTATAAGAATTCTAAATATATAACAATATCTTATACAAATACTATAAAAAATAATCAATGAATGTCAAATTATAATATTTATTTGATCAATTCAATTATCAGAGACATTATTCTGTCAAAATGGAATCCCTATAAATTTATAATATTTTTACATCGAATGAATTTATCATTTAATACATTCCTCATCATCATATCGAAATATTATAATATCCCAAAAATATGAAATTCTAGGTTATCTATTAAGAAACTCGAAATTTATTAATCAAAACATTTATATGGTGTAGATGAAATTTTTTCTGCATAGTGATTTTTTTTACAATAAATATACTAGGACATATTAAATAATCATTCTTCATAATAATTGAATAGGTTCACTACATGGTGACCCAATAAATGATATGAATACATTATAGTGATTATGCTAAAAATCATCTTAAATTCAGGAAACTATATTGAATCTATTTTAAGAAAAAGTAATTGAAATATGAGCATTTATAGAAATGAATCCTATGAAAAACAACAGTCCTTGATTTAATGGAAAAAATAGAAATTTTTTTAATAAATAAATAAATAAACTATTAAAAATTTGATATATTTTATGTTTTTTTACTCTATAACCTTATGAGATTTATACCCACCCTAGATGATAATTACGACCCAGATATTATATGTAATTTAAATTAGGAATTATTATTATACATCTTGTTAATAAACAATCATAACTTCTTTCAGAATATAAAATATGACATCCCTTGATTGGTAATATATATTGGATAAATATAATGATATCCAATCCATTCCTATAAACACATAAAATTAAACTATAGGTAGAATCACATTAATTTAAGGATTTAAATTCCCACAGACTTCAATAAAGTCAAATTACGTACTTCATATGTGAGCATTATACCATTAGATGGGTTCCCTTATAAGTAATATTATAATCAACATGGAAGGGAGTTTACATTCAAATTATTATTTATGAATTTTTATAGTAACTCATATAATGATTAAAAAATATTTTACTTTAATATTGGTACATGCCTCTTTACACTTAAAATTCAATATTCTCTCATTAATTAAATTCTAAGGACAAAATGGTTATCCTAACCGTCAATAATTGTTAATTAGAGTGATAAATTTTATAATGAAAAAAATATTTCCTATGATGTATAAAACCTGAAAAATTCATTACAATATATATAAAATTGTGTAGGCCTAATTTATCGATGGTTAATATTTTCCTATACTTATACCCAAGGATTTCACTAATGATTTTTATCACTATTAAAAAAAAATAATTAAATCCCACACTGATTTCATCTTCGGTGATCGAAACATTTCATATATAAATATGACATCCCTTTAGATAAATATTCAAAAAATAAAATTATTATCCACACCAGTACCACATAGTATTTTTATCATTGGTGAATGGAATATTAAATATCAAATTTAGGTACATTGTTTTTGAACACTCATAAGAATCATCTCACCTTTTATGCTTCTTCACATATCCAAATACAAACCTTCTACAGAACCTAGGTATATTAATCAAATGAATGGATGATCTAAAATTCTCTGTAAGGGTAAACCTGGTGGATATAGATTGTTAATCATATAAATTCAAAATATATGGTACATGTTTGTGAGGACCTGAAAGTAAATAAATTTTTTTTATACCATGTACATTAAAAAATATTTCTATCCCATTTTCAAAAAAATTCTAAATTATGTTGTTGGTAAAATGATTGGATCATTATCCTAAATTATTTTAATTAAAATTTAAAAACAATAAAATTTATTAATGGTATTTAAAAAAATTATTATAATCATTTAAAATAAGTAATTGATATAGAAGAAAAATAGTCTTATCCATATAGTAAACCTTGGTCAGTTTTCATTAAAAATATTCATTATATCTCTTAATTAGTTAATATTAAAAAATTAAAGGTTTTTTTTAATTTTCCATAATTAACCATAATATAATACAAATGAATTGGACTTTCTAGTTAGGGGTCCAATAATTTCCTGAATGTAAATTCTTGTGTAAAAATTTACAAATAAAATGGGATTGAGATGTAAATCCCTTAGATCATGCCTCATCATTCATTATACAATTTAAAACCTAATTTCTAATTAATATTGATTTATTATAAATATATTTATAATCAATAATTATATATATCAAAGAATATAAGATTTAATTTTAATATTTTTCTACATTGTCTTCAAAATTCTTATTTAAATTCTCTAATATGGTGATAACTCTTTAATTTCTCATTCATATTTTTCTTCGTTAACCATAGTAATTATATGTTTATCATGGTTAAAATTCATCTAGTGTGTTAATAATTATATATATATAACATATATTAATTATATATATCTCGTTTCACTAACAAAATATTCATACAGAAAAATCAATGGCAAACTTATGGGAGAAGGTAGGCCATACACACTTGTGAATATTGTCTTCACTTTTCAATGGATGGAGACAAATTAATGTGAATAATAACTCCCCCTTTGATCATATTTATTATATCATATATATAAAAAAATCATAAATTATTCATTGTTACCATTAATGTAATATTGAAGGTAAAATAGAATCAAATTGCATAATGGAGGTGGTAGTCCACACGTACACATATGCAACATTATTATTTTACAAACGATGGGAAGAAGGTGGATAACAAGGTTTCAATCATCATAATAAAAATTTATTATATTAAGTATACTAGTGGCAAAAAATTTAGAATGTATTATATAGGTTTATGTGGTGTATAATAAGAAATTAAATATAAAATTCTCAGTTATGTGTTGTTCCAATCATTTGATAATACATCACTGTCTTACACCCTAATCCTTGATATGGTGGTATTTTGGAAAGTCCAAAAATTTTATGAACTGATAAAAGATGCAAGATTAAGATTAGGATAGGTTTTGTATGATCTATAAGGATCAAACATTATCAATAATTAAAGAGTGGTGGCTACCTTTTATAATTGGGGGAAGGAATAGTCATGTAATTCCATAAATTATTAAATTTATCTAAATTCATTTTCATTTGGAAAATGTAAAAAAATTATATAATTAGAATATAACATAACTGTGAGATGAAATAAATTCATTAATTAATATATGTTCATTTTTTCTTTATGTTTTTACCCTTATATTTTATTTTTAACCACCTTTTAACATGTTTGACAATTATCATAATATCAATGTTTAAAGATTTCATGGGTTTAGAATGATACCATAATTGGAATGGTGACTTATAAATTTTTCATGGTTGTTATTATAACAAATATTCTTGTCACATTTCTCATTATAACACCATTAATAATATAACTCACTTAACAATATATTATATATTTTAAAAAATTATTGATGACATTTTCTGATAAATACAATATATATGAAATTTCAAACAAAGCATTTAAAATCTAAAAATTATAAAAATAATTTATAATATTTATTTGTCTATAAAATTAGTGGTACATTATAAATCACAAAAAAAAATCATTTATTGTTTTTAATTTCATATACATGACTTCCCTTCTCCTTGTACAAGAACAGTGTCGGTGTTTCACAAGAAGTTAATGGAATGATATCATCCCTACAAATAAATAATAAAATATCAAGTTAAAAACAATAATTAAATATTGAAATATATATTTATATCTATATTTTTTTATCACTATCATAATATATTATTGTATTTTTTTATATAATTGTGTCATATTAAAAAAATTTACATAAATATTATTATCATTTAAATCAATGATAAATAGAAATAAATTTCATAATTTAGATTTTTAAAGCATTATGACAAAATAGAAATATATAATCATATAAAGGAAAATTTGTTCAATGAATCTGATGCCTTATAACATTATAATTAACACAAATTATTTTAATTTAACTATATTGTTGTAACAAAAATTTAATATTCTTACTATTTATATGGAACAAAAATAAAAGCCACCTATTTAAAAAATATGGAAATCCTAATTCCAAATATCCACACTATTTTTAAGGATAATATTTTTGAATGTTTTGTAAATTAATTTAGGAAAAATAATTTAATGAAAAATAATTTTTTTTTAAAAATTCAAATGTATTAGTAAAATTATTTTATACATAATCAAACCATAAAATTCATTATAATATAAATTAATAGAGTTTTAATATTATATAATTACTAATGATTCATTGAAACAATTTTTAATGTATATTTATAAATTATTGATTGAAAATTATAGGTTTACAAAAAACATAGTAGTTATCATTTTTCTATAAAAATAAATTTTTAGAAAAAATTACCGATAACTAACCTAAAGATAATTTTTTTATAGAGATATCTAGAATTACATAAAAATTTTCAAATATTCTTTTTAAATGTTATAAATTTTAATAATAATATTCTTGATAAAATATAAAAACTTTAATATTTAAATGTATTTATTAAGAATAAAATAACTTTTCTAATAATTGAGTGCTTATTTATTATTCATTAATTGATATATTTTTGTTTTGTAGGAAATTATCATATAATTAAGAATTTGATTAATCCTATTCCTAGTCTCTACTTTAATTTCATGGAGATAGATTTCACATTAAAAAATTATATTTAAATATTATGATGTGTTTCTTTAAACCCACTATTACAGGTAAAAAAATATATCAATGATTTAGAATTTATCAGTAGAAAACTTTTTAATAAAATTATAAGGAGTTAAACCAAAAAAATGCATATCTAAATTGGTGTACGATTGATTTATTAACCATACCATACCATTTCATCTATAATTTTCAATTATCTATCATATTGTTTTTAATTTAACTCTTTATTTTATAAAATTAATTGTTAAACAATTCAACCCCAATAAAATATAAAATGAAACCATCTCTAACTCACTTATCATCACACCTCAATCCAAATTTATAGAAAAATAAATGAATAAATACAAAACTCCAATTTTTACAGAATTTTATCGATTATGGTATTAGGAAAATTAAAACGTATGAAGGAATATATATTGTTCCAATGAAGGATATCCAAATATTAAATATTTATTTTAAAAAAATTCATTCAATTTATTTCTCCTTACACATCAGGAAAATTCATTATACCCATAAAAATTATAATTATATGATTATTATAATAACATTTAACATCTATTCTATTTATGGGATAACCATTAACAACCTTTATCTCATACATTATAAAATGAAGGTGTCACACTAGTTAGGGTTATTTTCGACATTAATGAGAAACATTACACATTTTCCACCACCACCATACATAGATGGATATATAATTTTCATTAAATGAATAAATATGATATTAATGATATGGATAATATAATGTAATGTTAAATTAATAATTCTATTTAAAATATTTAAAATGTGTGGTCCTTATATATTTTAGCCCCAAAAATAAGCACACAATGATAATTTTCATAATTTAGATCTTTTTTTGATATCCTATTAAACTGTAAAAATTGTCAACTATAATTTCAAATAACATATATCCTTAAATTCCATGATATTATGAAAATATTTTATAAATCATTTTAATAAATTAATGGTAAAAAATTATTTTTTTAAACAAACTCTACAAATCTAACTGGATGATGACGTAAATATCAAATAAATGATTAATATATGATAACCAATTAGCCTAAAATAAAATATAAATTAAAATTGATCTTTATAACATATTTATACAATTTAGTTATATAATTAATGATGTTATATAGACACACCATGTAGTTCGAGAGATGAATTAATGTTTCATTGTCTTCATTTGAAATACTGAAGATATGTTTCTTGTTATGAAATAATTTAATTTTACTCATCCTAAATACTAACCAATTCACATATTATATATTAAGTCATTGGTTATTTTTAATATATTTACTTTTCACCCTTCATTAAAAAATTATTTTAAATCAAGTAAATTCTTATTTGTTAATGGTTGAGGACACAATTTACATTCACTATGTTGTAAATTTAATTCTTGAACATCATCCTTTTGTGGTTGGTTTCATCTTCTTTATGATTTAATTTATTTATATTACTTATTAATTTGTGTGGATTATAATTCTTCTTGATATTTCACCTTCTATTGGTTGAAATTTAAACCAAATGTTACCTAGTATATTCACATTAAGATTTTTATTCCTTACAGTCTAGATTCTTTTTCAAATATGAAAATTTTACTTATATCATATAAAATTTATCTTATATCCTCTCCAATGATTTATTCACATTATTTTTAATTTTTTTTCCTTATTTACCATGATTTTTTATAAAATATTTGTCTCTTTTCTTTGTTTCTTTCTATGATTCCCTTAAAATATAAGAAAAATAATCATTTTTAACATTTAACACATGAATTAATTTACAAATTCTATATTGATTTTAAATTTTATTGATTTTTATTATTTTTAATGATTATTCATATATATTTAGTTTCTAATTTTTATTAAATATTTCCTTTTTAAAATTAATTTTAATGTTTCAGAACAATAAATAAAAAGTATTTAATTCTTGGTTTGATTATTTATACTATACAATACAGATTACATAGTTATAAAATCATTTAATTTAAAGGTTTCAATGTATTTTATTCACATTATAGAAATTTATAGGGGATGTTCTTTGGATTATTCCAATATAATAGATAAATCATTATATATTATTTTATTAGATTATTATATCACAAGTAAAGAATATGTTCATAAAAACAATTTCTTGTTCATTTTTTGAATGTAAAATTACAGATAGACTTTATTTATGGAGGCTAATATGTTAGTCACTTTGAATGAAGAGTTTTTTTTTGTTTTAAAAAAACTTCTAAATAGACTCTTCCATAAACAATACTGAATTGAAATGAACAATGATATATTTTACAAAAAAATGCAATCATTAATACATTTTGTGAACAAAATATTAATTAAAATTATGATGATTACATGAAAAATAAATCCTCAAGATAATATAAATTTATTAACCAAGGTGTATTTTATAAAAAAATTATTAGTATTATAATAAATACATTTAAATATTCCATTAAAATTTAAGTGATTAATCTTATGGTTAAATAACACGTATGTAATAGGTTTTTGTGGAATGAAATTGTATAAAAGAGTTCAATTTTTCAAATAAATGTATTTTTCAATATATTAAATATTTTTATCTCAAAAAAATAATTGAAATATTTCAATGAATCATTATAAATTTATTTATTGTTAAAACATTGATTAAAATATATATAATTTTTAATTGATTAGAAATATTATTAAGAATGATTAATATCAAAAAAGGTAATTTTTATATCAAAAAATATTAATAAAATTTTTAATTCCCAATTACAATTTAAAATCATATATTTAGAAATTTGAATTTGATAAAATTATTTTAATTATTTTAGAAATAATTTCAAAAAAATTATGGTGAATTTTCATGTTTTTTCTAAAAAATAATTTCAATATTATTTGTAAAAAATTTATTTTTACTAAATAAATAAATATTAATTTTAATGAACTTTTTAATTTTTTAATAATAAAATTAATTTCATATATTTAATAAAAAAATTTATTAATTTCTATATATTACTAGGGATTAAAAAAAAGTTATAATAGAAAAAAATAGTCCCCATGAAAATTATTAAACTGAGGTTAATTTGTTTAATCAAGGGTTAATGTCTGAAAATAAACTATAAATTTATATAAATAGGTGGATTGTGTATTTTTCTACAATTAAAGATTGTTTTCTCTCAATTTATCAATTTATTATACAATTTCCTAGAATGTGGCATGGTTTTATATTAATAAATTATTTTTTACAAAAAAATATTATATCCCCTACTAATATATTAAATCCATTGCCACATCAGTCCTACGCTAGATAAAATACAAATTTAACAAAATTAAATATACTACAAAACCACTAAAAACATCCCCTAGATATAAGTGGTTATTTACTTTCAAAATAGAAAATCTATTAAGGCATAACAAGTGTTGTAAAAGAGTTTATAAAAAGGAGTGGTAATATGTTAATCCATGTACTTTCCTGACTAATTTTTCTTTCATCTACTCAAAATTTTATACAAAAAAACTAAAATAATGGAAATATAATAATTATTATTATTATGAAATGTTTTGTTTGGTTGTAATATCTATTATATACCGTCCACCATCCAATATAAAATGAAATAATCACAAAAACAGCATACATCTTGTTGTCACATTATCACCGTAATGAATTATGAATTTTATTATTCCATGCCACATTAAATGGATCGTTAAAAAAGATTATTTAAATTATAAATATAATATTTTCTCTTGATTTGGATTCTGGTATTATTATTTATGAAATTTATTGGAAATAAAACACACAAATCATTTTTTAATATTTAACAACATTAAACTATCATAAAAACATCTTTTAGTCTAAATATATTTTTTAAAACCAATATAAAAAAATTAATTTTTGTAAATTTGAATTATAAATAAATAATATAAATAAAATTTTGGAAATTCTATATATATTTTGTATCTCTTTTAACCACATAAAATTTACAAAATCATTTCTGTATATGTTGACTAAAAATCCCCTTGATATTGATGAGATAAGATTTAATAAAATAGTGTAATAAAATATAAAAATTAATATACCTTTTAGAATGAAATATATGTGAATATTGTTATGAATCACAGTTTAATATCATTTTATTTGTGATTTTTATTGAATGTTCCGAATGAGTCAAGAATTAACTTATTGTTTTTTATGTAAAATTTTATTTTTTCACACATGTACAGAAATATTCCTAAATTTACTATTTTATGGAATTAGTAATTTGATTTTTATGTAATATATTATAAATCACATGTTTTTATATTTTTGTTACGTTTACCTAATCTCTCCCTATTGAATTTCATTTAATTCATTACTTATGTCTTACGAGTTGTTAGTAACTTAATTATCATTCATTATGTTATGACCATTATTCATAAAAAATTTATTTATATTATTTGAAGCTTCCCCAATATTATTGCAACATAACATGTTTTCTCCTCCTTTCATGGGGTTTATATGTATTTATTACATTTCACTTCCCTTTTGTTAACAATTCAACAATACAGTTTTTTTTGTGGACTCTACCTTATCTCATTATTATGGTGACAAATTTTTTTCCCTCATATCCCTATACATTATATTATAATAATAATTGTTATGACTTTTTTTACTCCACGTACAAATTCATTCTTTTCCATTTTTTAAACAAACATTTTACAGACTTCTGGATCGATTGATTTAGACTTTTAAATGAAATTTGAAAATAATATCACTTTTAACAACTATCACATGAGAACTTTTTAAATGTATTATAATGGGTTTATATATTTTTATCAGATGATTTATACATGGAATGCGTCTGTATGTGGAGTAAACACAACTATTTCCCCACATTCCGGCCATCCAAAGGTGGGCGACATCCATCTCTTATTAAAGGACGATTTCTCCTTAATCGAAATAGGATAATGGGATATCAGTTTCTCCTACAGTGGATTCCTCCTCGGAACTCATTACATTGTCCGGGTCTCCCTCGTAGACTTAAGACATTGTATGTGAAACTCTTCGCAGTTCCATGTCTTCATGGTCACTAGTTAATTATTTTGATTTTTTCAGGACATTAAAAGGGGTCTAGTTATTGAAGCAACCTTCGGTCGGGGGAGTTTTCATGTTGGACATCACCGGTATTTCTAGACATTGGAACACTAATGCATTGGGGTTTCTTCCCCTAATGATTGGTCTTCTAGAGGGCATAGAATCCTGAGTCATCCCACATCAAGGATGGAGAATCATATTCAATATAAATTTCTATGATGTTTTCCTTAGCTTCCCATGTTTAGCACAGGTTGTGCTGTGAGTTTAACATCTAGTGGAGACAGATTTGACTGATCAGAACACTGAAGGCAGTAGATCATATGGGTGAAACGCTAATAGGGATCGCTGATGATGGGGATAATAAGTGGATAGTTACCCAATTACATCTAAGAGCAGTGGGGATGTGGGTGACATGATCTTACCTGGATGTGGTGGTCGGGGTAAGAATTGGGATGGATATGGATTGTTGATAATTAATGGAGAGTGATATGAATCTGATGCGGGGGTGGCAGTGATGTTGGGATTGAGCCGTAAAATTACTTCCTATGTATCCCTCTAGTAAGGGATCAATGTCCACATAGTTTGTTGGGGCGATGGGGAACCTAATGAGGTGACACATACAAATAGACACATTGATGGAATCTAGAGGAAGTAGAACCTCTAGTTTGGGGCATGACCTTCTCGTAACACATATGGTCGAGGGAGAGAGTCCACGATAAGACATGAGTGATGGGAACAAACCTTAGGGAGGATTCCTATGTATCCACAATGCAAGGAATCATAGTTTTCATAGTTCAAAATTGGTAAATAGAGTCAGGGTTTACAGATAGGACAACATCCTGACGGTATATTGGGCCTTACACGTGGTTAGAAGCAGAGGTTGGTCTAATTCTCGGGGGAGGACTAGATATGTGGGTCCCAGCAAATGGGGACTACAATGAATTACCGTCTATTGTGGTCTACAACATCTTACCACCATAGGGGCATCAATGGCTTACTACTAGTTGGGGTCGAGATCGGCTTACCACTGACTGGGGAACACAATGGCTTACTGTCTATTGTAGAACACAATGGCATACTATAGAATGGGATTCTAATAGATGACAATCGATTGGGATTCCAACGGCTTACCATCATTTGGGGTTGGATCTCAGGGAGGATTCATACATACCTAGACTGGAAGACAATGATCAAAACCCATTTAGTTTGAATGCATACAGTTTAATGTATTACAGGATGAAATGGGGAGTATTGTTTAATGTTATGCAGGATGTTGGAGGACCGACATGAAGTGGTGGGGACTGATGGGTGTTAGGTTTGAACCTCAAGGAGGCTTTCTACTTACCTTATATAGGGGAAATGGATCAAATCCCACGTAGTTCAGAATGGGGGATAGATTTTAACGCCACACAGAAAGATGGTGAATGACCATGAAGGGGTCAGGACAAGTAGGTGTTGGTCTTGAACCTCAGGGAGGCTTCCTACGTACCTCGTTTGGGAGACAAGGATCAAAGAACACATAGTTTGTTATGTTTGGGGATTATACACAATGGCGGCCCAATGAAGATTCCATGGAAGTTAATTACACTAAGCCCACATGATTGATTCTTAGTTTGAGAAACAAGAGGTAGCAGAGAACTGACGATCACATCATGGAGACATGTGTCAGCAAGAAGTGGAGTGACGAATACACATGGTTACTAACCCTAAGAAGGAAAAATTGGTGTGTTGTGTTTATCAACCTAGGTAGATGGATATTGGTACTAAATTCAGAATGGAGGCATGATGGAAACAAATACTGGAGGGAGAGGGATGAGATAACAAAGATTCTTTTTACCCATCTCTCCACTAGTCTTTGTCACCAAAGAAGAATGGAGGAGTAGTGATGCTACCTTCGACATGCAAATCTAGGGTCTTATACCAATATTTTTACGCATACCCATTCATAGGTACTACTCTAGAAAAGGGGATCACATTCCATGTGAGGAATATCTCACTATCCCGTAGATGAGAGGGCGTAGGGAATATCCGAGATGCGGTTCCTCATGTGTATTGCACGGGGCGAAAACACATTTTAACACCATGTGCTAAGGAAAATGGTTTATGGTTATTTAATGTCTTGTATCTTGGATGAGGTAGGTTCACTCTACACTCCTAGGACTTACATAACAAGCACGTTTTAACCCTTACTGAAGGGTAGGTACTAACAATGCCATGGGGATGGGTGTTGTGGAGTGATCCATTGAGGGGACCATATTATCATTCCTATAGAAATTTTTGTTAGTGTGCTATATAAAGAAGCATAAGTATGAGAAATGCAATGTAAAGCACCACCCAAGGGTCCATTAAATCACTTCTTACAAACCTTGTGGGTCATACATGATTAGGGTTTGTGAACCAAATGGATTCACAAAAAGGGACCTTGTGAAGCTCTTGTGATCCTTGTAGTGGATGGGCTTCGTGAAGGGGTATTATATGCGAATTGGGTGTCCTAGAAAAATCATAGGGAATATGCTCATATGGTGGGTGATTTTGTGATGTGTAGAGGCTTTCATAAAGTAATACATTGTGAACAAAGGGTACCAAAAAATTCATAGCTCTGCGAAAAAATGTGCTTCATGAAGAATAGATAACATGACTTTGAATATGGATCACATGTGAATGGAGGGTACTTCTGAAATCATGAGTACTTTTCAAAGACCTGAGTCCACTTGAGGATCTCTTTCCATTGCGGTGTGGTGTGGGATCCATGAAGGGCATCCCTACATGAAGATGTGTTGTTTTCGAGATAAGGGAATGGTAATATGAAATGCTCAAGTACTTGGAAGAGCCCATTTTCCAAATGTTTTACAGAGCAGAAGTTATGTTTCATTTTGATATTGGGGAAGTTGAAAGGATAGATTATCCATCAAATGGGTTTTAGGGGAGACCCATATTTATAGGAGTGGGGCAATGCGAAGCGAGGAAATCTCGGCACAAAGTTGCGAGGCACTCACTGATCGACCACAGATTGAGTCAAGTTCTTCATAACCATGGAGGTGACTATCATCACCTCCTCAGTGCGGAGCTCTTATGGATGTGATGTACAGAGCTCACGGAGCCTCCCATCATGGTCGAAATGTTTTTGGAGGTTGATTCGACTCCCTCTCTGGTGTGGAGCTCCATGTCAATTGCATTGTAATCACTGGGACATCGGTCTCCTTGATCTATGGTGATCGCAGAGGGTGCTTTAGCATCATGTAAGCCGTGGTACTGCAGGGATTCAAAAATGGAGTGTTGTGAAGGGGCTCCATGAGCAGGCTTCGCAAGGTAGCCCTTTTGGGATGGATTTCTCATTTTTATCCTTTGTTTCTTCACATATTTTGGTTCCAAGAAATTACCCCCTCATACTTAGATACAATGATAAAAAATGGTCGATGTTTGGGGGAAGATCACCAAAATGATTAGGTGAATCGAAAAGTATGACCGCAAAGTTGGGTCACAATGCAAAGCGGCGTTGTGTATGAAGGGAGAACTATGAAGCTCACCACAGCCAGATGTGATGTGAAGTAGGGGGTTCTTCGCCAATAAAAGGTTACGTTTCCCATTCTTTTGTCCTTTCTCATATTCTATTTTTCTGGAAATTGTTATCTCGATTCGTGAAGCATATCATGCTATGTGATTGTTCTTTGAAAATTAGGTATTACTTCTTCATAGTGCATAGCGAGTACTTCTACTCTTCGAGTACATGATATGCGTCTTATGTCTGCAGGGTCTATCATAGGACTCTGTGACCCACCGTTGCAACCAAGATTCGTGATTGTGCTTCGCAATCAACCTTTGTGATATAAAACAATATTACCCAGATTTTGAAGACAAAATGCCTTGTTATGAAGCTAATAGGGGGGTCCTTGTGGATTCTATCTGGAGAGAAGAAATGGAAATTAACATGTGTATGAGGGAACCTATACAGAGCCATTTGGTCCATGAGTTGATAGTGGATCTTCTATCAGAGGGTTCGAATAACGACCCACTATGAAAAAATATTCCTCTATATGGATTCAGTCTGCAGGATGATGTTATCATTCATGAAGCAATCATTTATGAGTCGACTTACTAGTTCAGGAGTACATCGTGCCAGCGTTAGTGGTTCAGGGAGGCTTACGACCATGTAGTGGATGATTTCACACCTATTAATGTCGATTTTTGGTATAACCATGTGAATAAAATTTATGGGAAGGCGTTTCAACCATAGGTATCTCCCTTGCTATTCCACATCATTCTTATGTTGACCCTAGGGAACCCAGAGAAGGGGTGGACTGATGATTAAAATTTACACCAGGGAAAAAACATCACAAATGACTGGGTGTGGACCTAATAGGTAGGCACCTTGTGTAAGGATTTTAGGGAGAAGCTGAGGCGAGTGGTCATGTATGTGGTGGCATGGGAATCCTAATTTAACATCTACCTACAGAAGCAGTTGATGTTGGAGCACGAAAGTAGGTGGTGGTCGATGACCAATGCCTACCATATTCAACATGGGGAGGTTGGTAGCAGTCTCTAGGATAAGCTGCAGATCTCAGGGGTCATGAAACATGGGAAAATTTACGAAAAGTTCCTCCGCGCTACGAATACATGGGAATACCTAGAGAAGATGATTCCACTGGAAAAGACATTGATGAGCCTGGTTCCATGGGAGCACAAGAAGTCTCTGAGTGATGTACACTTGATGTAGAGGTTCAAGAAGTTCCTAAATTTCCATGAAGATAGATTATTTTCATTTAGGCATTAGACCTGCCTGAAGGGGGTTCATCTCAGCAAGGATAACTCATACTAGTAACTCCTAGAGAACATCCAGTGTAATACATGGGGATTCAGTGTCATTAATGATCTGCAACTGGTTGTTTGGTTGGCTGCATTCATATCGGTGCATATCTGTAGCTAGATTCTACTAGTGAGGGACACAAACATGGGCATTAGACCAAGCACGTTCAACTTGGAATCTTCATTGGAAACCAGGGAGTGGGACATCATGGTAATCTTGATTCTCACCAATTACTATAGGGTGTTATGTCACATCATCAAAATAAGGATGTAGCATAGGATAGGCGGACTCTTCCATCGTCTGTATGGGTGGATAGCGGTACACATTATGGGTGTTTAATAATACCAGAACACAATTTCCCCACTAGATTTGGACTTCCAACCAGCCATTATGAACATGGAGGGGAGTTTTCTGACCAAGCTAACCTTGTGATTGGTGTTGAACTGGATTAGGAAGGTGGTCATGGTCAATGTCAACCTATTTCCACTGTCCACATGCATGTTCACTGACGAAGGCTAGGTAACATAAGAGCAGCAATCCAACCACTTGGACTTCCCAGGTGGAGTCCTAGTGGCGTGGGTTGATGACCAGACTCTCTGTGATCCGTACACCCCTCAACGCTTCATGATGTAGTTCTGGTGTATGCCGCGACTTACCCCATGGGACTACATTGGAGTGCACCATGAAGACCGAATGTGTGTGATGAGGTAGATGTGGCTCATGTTCACATGGGAGGATGGGAAAATTCAAAATGAGTTGCCTCCGACCAAAGCTATCTATGGGATGGTGAAGGAAAACATAGAGAGTTGGCAATCAGCCAACCCAGGGGAAATTCTAAAGTAGCATACCATCTGTGTCAGTAATGGAGTGCCTCCCCAAACCTCATGGTGGTGTTTGGATGGTGGGTAGGACATCCCATGGTGGTGGGGATGCAATGGTGGTGAGACCTACATCGGTCAAGAGGAATGGGGAAACCGAGGTCCGGGTGGTCTTATAGGATCAATGTTTTCTAGAAGGGAGGCCACCCCAGTTATTCCGAAGGTTAACCACCCAGGCTCTGAGGAAGCAGTTGTGCCACATAGACATGCCTAAGAACAATGTATTCTTGGAGGCTAGGGATATTCTGGGTGTCAATAGGCGATTTCACAACCCGTCTAGGAGGTGGTGACATCTAAATATTCTCGGGATGGATTTTCCAGTGATCAGTCCCATCAGGGCTAACATTGTGGTATCCCAGGCGGAGAGGGAGTAGTGTGTTGCCATGATGGAGGACTTTGTGAACACTTGTGGTGCTCTGTGTCCAATGAAGGATCGACTAAAGGTGATGATCGATCAAACGTCCCCCTTGAAGTTGTAGGCCTCTGAATTGATATAGATCTTATGTCTACCAGATGAGTCAGCAGTTCCCTCTTAGGTGGAGGAGGCCGTTGGAGGGATCCCTCTATAGGATGGTGAAGTTTGCTGCTCAGACCCGGAGTTAGAAGAGTTTGTAAGGGCCATTATTTTAATCCTTAAACCACTTTTCCATAGTCACCATATCGGTCATTTAGGACTTATCAACTAAAATCTAGAAAGTGCAGGTGGGCCTCATATGCAAAACCCGCTTTCGGTAGAAGGTAGATGCATCTATGGGATCTTTGAGATCCGCACCAGCGGCTATGGAAATCATCATGACTGACAGGGTCGCAACACACTGATTAGTCCTCCCTGAGACATCAGACGACCCAAAAATATATGGATAGCCACACCTCAGGGTTCTGACAGCCACAACTCCGAAGAGAGACCAACTATTTGATCTCTTTTAGTATTCTTCATAGAATTCGTAACTGTTATCCTCGATCAGGTTAACTAATGAAATTTTACTCCTGTACGCAATGTTCTTCAAATGGTTCAGGATACCTTGGTGACATTGGTTGGACCTCCTAGCATTGCCTTTTCCAGGGGAATGTTGGTGGTCGTGGCAGCAGACTCCCGAGGTGAAAAAACTACAGTGCTCCCAATCACAGTTGGGTACATAATCAGGACAGATCCCAAAATCATTGAGGTGGAGTCTGAAAATGAGGATCAATCGGGCAACAAGGTTCCAAACCTACCTGATGAGATGATAGATAAAGTTCTATTTGATGATTTGTTGGATTTTTTCACTACATATGAACCTTCTAACCCCGTATACCAGGATGAGACAACTTTTGATAAAGATGATAGAGTAATATGCGGTCACCAGTCATTGAAGTTAATCAATATCTTCATCAGGGATACTCCTCATGAACAATGTATAGATCGGAATGGGAGGCTTTGTTTAGAGCTACGTGAGCTGTGCACTGGGGGAGTGGATTCCCATTGTCATTATACGCTCAATCAAGGCATCGTGGTAGAGATGATTCAGGACCACGATCGTGGCCTCGGTGTTAGTTGGCATCAGAGGAAAATACAATGGTGGAGGTCACGTGTGAACGAGCACCATACCTTCATTGACACATAATCAGTGCTTGTATCGTAACTAATGGCCTAGTTGGTATAGGCCGATGAACATATGACATGATTCTTTAAGGATATGGAAATCATCCAAACTGAAAAGGAGAATATATGGATCGTGGCTGATGAATTATGCCCAAGAACAGCTGAGGAAAAGGAGTGAAACAGGTTTCAACGGATCCAATATGCTACATGCCAGAGTGTGGTGGAGCTGGAACACTATATTGGAGAGTTCAGCCCATCCATGGGAGGGGCCTATCCTTGGGTGTTGTAGTGTGTGAAATATTTTGGATTTAATTTCATTCTTTGATCATTTATTATGGCTTCATGCACGAGTTCCATTATTTTATTTAGTTTTCTACATTTCCACCACATTCATGAAATATCCATTGATCAATCGCTAAACTCACGTGTGTCATTCCTGATGTGAGAAACAAGGGATGAATACTTCTTTAACCCATTTAAATATGAGAGTTCCAACCATGCTTCCAGAATCTGGGAATTGAACAAATAACTCAGATTTCTAGGAAGAATGAGGGAGGAATGACTGGAGGATATGGATCTCAGAACATTCGAATGGCCATTTTCCCAATATGCTCTGGTGAACAAGAGGATCTACTTTAGGGGCGTTTGAATCAATCCAAACATTGGGGAATGAAATGTGTGAATCACGATACCCAAAAATGGAAACACTATGGGGGTGGCATAAAAATTAGGGTAACTACAGATCATGTTGGAAACCCTGTATCCCTATTTCATTATCCTAATTGAAGATGAAAAATGAGTGTTGACTGCCAACCATGTTCGAAACAAGGGGAAAGACTCCAAATGACTTCTATTAGTCTTCTAGAGCATTAGCCATGGAAAATAGGAAATCCATAGTCTGAACATCCATACTGTTAGGGGGTTCATTTAGATGTGAAATTGGATGAGGGTCCGAATAAATGTCATGCAATGTGTGGAGTGTTGATTGATGAGTAGTTCGAATAGATTCCAACACTCTTGAAATTACCCCACTGTGGTAGAAGCACATTATGTGGGTGCATCGATTCGATCAGAGATCAAATATGATTCCAATCAAGAGCTTTCTAATAAGAATCTTTAGTTCTTATAGTTTTATTTCATACCAATAATAATGATAAGCACATAGTTTAAAGGTCGTATGGTAAGGATGGTGAACATTGTTTAAGGGACCTGGGGCTGGGGACAAGGAAAATTCCATGGACATCACTATGTACAAAATGAATATAGAAATAAACAAAAACATTGTTCTTGGGAACAACGAGGTTAGATACCAATTCTGATAGGGGGAATCCTCTCTAGCATGGAAGCTAATGCATCCCATAATTTAGAAGGGTCATCCTCAACTTTTTTTGCAAAAATCACAGTTTATTGTCATGTTTCGACAACATGTAGACTTGTGCAGTTTAATGTCAAACTGTAGTAAGAGAAGAGTGAAATAGTCAATCCCAGAAAAGGGATTATTTTATGTGGTGGTTATAAACATGGCTTTAATGAGGAAATAAGGAGTTTACACTACACAATATATCCCAAGTGGATGTTTTTTAGGTCAAGGGACTAAAAGTGAATGTTAGGATAGGACTGGGGAATAGTTGCATGGCATTCCAATATACACCATTAAGATGGTAATCATGTAGGATGTAGTTCTAGAATCATAGTTTAACATCATGTGGGATGAAAAGCCTGCATGGAGTAAATGCTCCAGTACAAGCGCCGCCAAAACTACTAAGCCCTTTTGAGTCATCCTCGATGTGGGAAACAAAGAGTAGTGATGTGATTTCGATAATACAGGGAGGCACACATTAGGAGAGATGGGACACTAGTTAATTGACGTTACACTATTACTTACACGCCTTCTTAACGCACCTACATGTGAATGGGGGGATAGAACCGAGTGTGTTGGAATTCCACATGAACATAAGGGAGTGGAAATATGTGAATCATGGAACCTAAGATCTAGATCACAATGACAGTGGCATAAAGATAAAGAATAACTACTGACCATGTTCCAAACACAGTATTTGTTTCACACTATCTTCTTATGGGTACAAAGAAATATGTTTTGATTGCTAACCATTTTTGAAACAAAAGACCTATCACAAAAATTGTCTAAGGTCTTCAGGGGATTGTCCCAAGATAGGAGGGGTTTCAATGTTCCATGTTATTAAGACATAAATTTTCTCCCTTCAGACATCAAATAGGATAGGTATCCAAATAAATGGTTCATGAACCATATATATGAAATTAAATAATTTCAATTCGAAAATTCCACACATTGGGATCTTTGTGATGACACGATTGAGTACATCAATAAGAAGTGTTAGATTGGGAAGATTAAATATCTTTCTAATGATAAGGGTCTTGGGGATGCATGCTGATCTATTCAGGTTTTAGATAGGACCATTAATAAGGGACATGATTTAATGAAATGGTCACAGGGTGATGAATTAGTCGAACCTGATGCATAGTTCACATAGAGAGATCTTAGTTTTGGGTTATAAAAGTCGATCTACTTTGGAAAGAGGAAAGGAAGAAACATGGTGTGGTTGTCAGAGAGTCTTGTGTGAATGAGAATCCATGAGGATCATGGAACACCACATTATTCCAATGGATTTCAGGCCATGGGGCCGAAAAATGGTTAGGATTTAAGAATCAAGGGGATGGACTAGCAGACGGATTGTCTAGGCGTTTCTACGTATCCCATGAATATGGGAATCAAGCCACCCATTGTTCTAGAGGATATTGCACAGTTTGGTGTCTTTTGACAAGGGTTTCCGGATCACAATATAATGGTCTTAGATCTCAGAATATAAATATAATGGAAGGAGGGAGACCCATGGTGTGGTGATTGCAAACCCCGATGTGAATGAGGATGGTAGGAGTCCATATCACACCATGTGCTCCATGTGAGGGTTTTAGGATGAGGGAATAAAATTGAAAGTTAGTTTGAGAATGAGGAAAAGTACATGGGAATTTATAACTTCCCCATTATGATGGGGATAAAGCCATACATAGTTCAAAAGTGGCATGATAAGGTACCTATTCCAAGGACAACACTATCATGGCGTGTCTGGTCCACACACTAAAATAAGTAGCATTTGATAGATCATTTTGTTCCTTAGGATGGATGTGTGTTTATTTATGATGTGATAAAACTACTAAAGAGAAAATAGGCACTGTTACATGAATCATGACATGTGCAGGAATTGAAAAATGGTATGGTGGAAGAACACTACCCAACAAGATGACCCCTCAGGTGATGATATCACAATGCATTTTCATTTTTCATCGTGCGGCCCAGACGATAATTTCGTAGTTTAGGGTCATATTGTAGGACCAACACCAACATATTAACATATTTCAGTAATGATGTAACATTTTAAGGACATGCGGGAATAGACAGCGTAGTTTAAAGTCATATGTCATGCACACAAATTTGAGAAATGAAAATTTTAAACAGATGTTCATTGAGTGATAAATCAGACCTGATGTGAGTGAGGAAAAGGTCCACACCACACCATGCACAATTCCAGGGAAGAATCATTGGGCCAAGGGGGTAGAAAAGGATGGAAAATATGAGGATAGACCCATGGAGGAAATTTCTTGGTGTTCCTTTGTATCCTGAGAATATAGGAATCAAGTCATATGCAGTTTAGAGGGTGTTGTTTAATGTCATACAAGATGAGAGGTAGGAGAGACTAGTACCTAGAAGGGATTATGTGGTGTAGTTATTGTAATCATGTCCCAAGTGAAGATATAATCCCATACACACCACACAATGAAAACTATTGGATGTCTGGGCCAAAAGGTCATACAGAAGAAGTAATTGGTAGAACTGGAGCCATAACTGAAGACGATATTTTTGGGCATTCCTACATAACCCATGAGGATGGGAAATAATCTATTGGTTTTTCTATGGGTATATAGTTATCACACCTTGTGAAAAAGACATAGAAAGATTTTTATTTATGGTCTTAGAGTTTGGACCATAGATAAGTGAGATGATTCCAAATAGGTAAAAACCTCGACTGAATCCTATACCCACATGAGGTATGCTCGTTTTGGGAAACAAGGGAGGAGATGGTCTTTTCTACAAATGGAATAAAATGAAAGGGGAATCAGTGCGGAGACCCGAATAATGCATCACCATGGCATTGTCCTCCTAACGTGGAAATGTGCACTATGGGATAGTACCAAGATTGTCAAAATTCCACTTGGACATGATGGAGTGGAAAATGATGTAAATAATGTAATAAACATTTAGGGATTGATGGGTTTGGTGTGACGAGGGAGGACAACTATTGACCGTATACAAAACAGAACATCCATATCATGTTACCTGAAATAGGAACAAAAAATCAGTGTCTACCTCTGACAATATTTGCAACATGTGACATGTATCAATTTTTAAATTTGATATACTCTATGACATTGGGAAAAAATGATAGGAGATCCATTAGTCCTATCATTCGTACCATTTGGGGGTCATTTTGGACATGAATGATGGAATTAACCCAAATGATTGGAATGTGAATCCTTAAAATGGGTGATAACATGTCTATGTAGAATCAAAAACATTAGGTCCTACACTGGAGTGCTCCTAGGCACATTGGTGAACTTCTAAAGAAGGCCAAGGTACCCAATTAGATGGAAGAAAACTCAAAAAGATGAATATAAAAATGAGGGAGGAAGGGCTCTCAGAAGAAAGAGGTACATGGAATGACTATTGGAATATCGATGTGAATGAGTACATAATCCCACACTACACCGTATACCCCTCTACTATAAGAACATAGGCTAGGAATCCTATATGATAAGGAGGTTTCGAATAAATGGGGTTGGGACTGAAATCTAAATGTTTGAGCGGTCCTACATATCCCATTACGATGGGAATCAAGTCACATGTTGTTCTGGGAGATACAGTATAGTTTATCATTGTGCGACAAGGACGTGATAGATATTTGTGTATGGTTATAGTGCTCAGAATCTATATTCCTAGTTTAATGTCATGTACAAGAGATAGATTGAGATAATGGTAGATTTTGGTGCCTGGTATGTGGGAGACTGCAGAATTGAAATAATGATTGAGGATAACTATGAACCTTATTCGCAAGACAATATCTGTATCATTTCATAGAATGGGCAAATGCAATAAGTGTCGACCACCAGCTATATGATCGATGTGGGGTTTTACTCAAATTCTCATCTAGATTCTTCAGGAACGTTGGCTTGAAACAGTAGGAGATCCCTAGAGCCTAAAATCCTTGTCATTCGGGGGACTCTTCTAATGTAAGAGAGTTGAGACCAAAATGATGGGATGTGTAAAGCATGATTGGACCTATGCATTTTAACATCTTGTAGTATGAACAATGATAGGGGAGTATCTCAAGAGGATGTATGCATCATGGTAAAAATATCCTGACGTCAATGAGGATACAAATTCAACACCACACTGCACAATATTAAGTGGGAACTTGGGCCGGGGGCCTGGAAAGTCCAACGGGCCTGAGGCTTGGACATGGATGGAGGGTCACAACCATTTTTTGGTTTAACGCCTTACAATTAGGAAAAAGGTGATATTAGTTTAAGGTCATAGGGCTCAGACCATAGATACTAGAACCATTATGTAGGTATTTCAGTTCCAATGCTCATAAGCCCATGTGATCAATGCTCGGTGTGGGAAACAAAGAATGGGATATGGATCTCCCCAACATATAAGGGTACATAAAATGGACTACAACTCCTTCCTGAGGACAACTAATGTTTGATGGGATAACATTACAAAATGAGTCACTCACCCAATATTTGTGACATATGAGGGTGGTGACAACAATTAAGGATGAATGTCAACTGCGTTTTAAACACAACACCCACATCGTGTGATGTGGAATGGGAAAAAAATGAGTGTCGACCACTAACTATATTCAGAACACAATAATTTAATCATTATTTCATTCAAGATCCTTGAGGATCATGGCAAGAAATAGGAGAAGTTCCCTAGATCCTAGAATCCAAGTCGTTCGAGGGTCCTTAGGGATGTGAATGATGATAATGACCCAAAAATGCGAGTGTGTGAAGTAGGAATGTTACTATGTAGTTTAACATCATACATGACAAAAAAAATATTGGAGATCTCTATGGAGAGAGATACACGGTGAAGTCATGATGAACTCAACATGAATTAGGGGAATAGCCTACACCACTCCATGTTTTTCAACCCAATATTAGATCCTAAATTTTGGGTGATGGTCCTATAGAAAAAATGTCCAGGCATTTCTATATATCCCAAATTATGGGACTCAATCCATAAGTAATTCTAAAAGGACCATGATGATTAAAATCATGCTGTGAGGACGGGACAGTTTATGTTCATGTGGGACCAGATACAGTTTAATGTCATGTGGGATGACATACAGTTTAATGACATGAGGTACTGCAAAGAGATTAATGTCAGGTCAGACGTAATAGTTTAAGGTCATGTAAGACGAGGTGTACTCATGAAAAGTATTTCTTGAAGATTTTTCCATTGGTGGGAGGAGTTATTTGCTCATGATACATGGTCACCATAGATAACATGCCATTGGGGTAAACCTTTTGAATGATGTATGTTCCTTAACATTTGGGATTCAGTATGGGGGGCTTCTTACCAAGTATCCTCAGTGTTCTCAGATCCAACACCGTGTCACATTTCATGAAATTGCAGAGGCGAACTCCCTTGTTAAAAAATATAGCTTTCTTGTTGTGATGCATTTCCATGTTGTGTACGGCACGAAGCATATTCACATTTAGTGATTCCAATTCAGCTAGATGGATTTCATCTACCGTATCTTGTGCTAGATAATAATTTACAGCTGAATGCAATGAATGAAAATGAATATGCATGGGAAGGACGACCTCTGTTCTGCACAACAGGGAGTATGGGGTCACCTTGGTGGAATTAAGATTCATCATCGGATAACCTAGAGGGAGTTGAAGAGTTATTCTAACAAAACTTTCTTGTTACGACAAACCATCCTTAGAATAATGTTAGAGACATTTTTTTTGAATGCCTCAACTTACCCATTTTCGTGCGCGTAAAAGAGGGAGGTATGGTTAGAACATATGTTGTACTTGGAATACAATTTCTTCAATTCATCTACATGGATGATGGTGTCATTATCGGTGAGGATGGTTTGATGGACTACAAATAGATAGATGAGGTTTTAGCTCACAAATTCATCTGTAGAACGGACCTTGACCTCCTTGAGTAGTACTGCCTCTCCCACATGGAAAATAAATCTATACCGGTTAGGATGAAACTGCGCTGCCAAGCCATTGCGGGTGGATATGTTCTCATGATATCGATTCCCTAGACTGTAAAGGTCTAAGAGTACATGGTAGTGTGAAGAAGATCTATTGGTATTTTCACAAATATAGAATGGTTTTGGAAAACATGGAACCTCTTGGAAAAAACGTTGGAGTCACAAATCATGGAGGGTCGAAATTACACCAGCGTTAGAATTTGTTAAAATAACTAAAGTCTTGTCTTATGATCCTCGCAGAATCGGCATAAACCTCCAGCATGACCAGATAAATCTATCCTTCTTAAATGAAACAGAGGATAACCCCATTGAATATGCACGTGAAGAGGATTTTCTCATGAACGGGATAACTTTGAAGGGTAAAGTATAATGCCAAATTCTAGATTCCATTGGGCTCATCTCGATACATTGAGAGAGTGTTGTGTGAGAGGAAGTCGACAAAGGGGGTCCTTTTTTTCAAGGGTCACATCCAATGCTGCATCAGGGGAACCTGGGGGTCCAGACGTGGAGGCACCGGTGGTACGGTGACTTGCCTATGGACTATCGTCATCATCTGGAGTGACAAAGTATATAAAGCACCAGTGTCCAATATGATTTATCAAATAATCAGGATCAGGATCTATAAGAGATGCATACAGGTTGGATAAGTGTCTTATCAAATGTTCTTAGATTTAGGGAAATTGGTAATTTCTGGCCGAGACTAGAACTGGGTCATCAGCTAGAAGGTACATTACAACATTGGGAAAATATCTGGATTCCTAATGAGATATACACCATTGATCTGTTTGATGACTATTTCAGAGTCCCCTTTCACATGCTAGTGGGGAGCATCAGTCTTGAAATCTATCTTGAGGCCAGTAATGAGGGCCTAATACTCTTACACATTATTGTTACGACCTTCTGAAATTAGGAATAAATATGGAAAAAACATCTTGTGCTCAGGCGATGGAGATGATACCCAGGACCACTCTGTTGAGTCTTGGTCATTTACTCTTCTATCGGGAAGAAATTGGGATGCACCATCAAAGTGAATTTTCCAACATGGAACGACATGGTATGCCATGAATATTGCCTCATCCTGAAACTCAAGGTCCAGGGACTGGTCTACTGGTGCCGGATGGGCGGAAAGGAAGTCTTCCAATGTTTTCCCTTTAATTTCCTTCTAGGGGATAAACCTGATGTCAATCTATTGGAGGATCACTACCCACCGATATAAAAAACCTATCAATATGGGGCGGTTCATTATGTACATCAATATATCAACTCGAGACACTAGCTGTATCTCATGGTGTTGTATGTAAGGTCTCAATTTCTACGCTAAGAATTCTAGTGCGAGGCATCTTTTCTTTATAGAGGATCATCTGGTCTTCATATCAAAAAGCATGTAGCTAAGATAGTAGATATTGTTTTCTGTTCCCACATTGTTCTTCTGGGAAAGAAGTGTGCCAAGATATCATTCAAGGGCGGTCACATAAAAGACCAGAGACTTTCCAGAAATAGGTGGCATGAGGACTTAAAGTTTTGACAAGTAATTCATAATTTCCTCCAAAGTAGTCTGACATTACTCATCCCATTGATAAAGAGTTCCTTTCTTCATGAGCCGGGAAAATGGCTCACACTTTCCATCCAAATTCACAATGAATCGGAATTTTGTAGGCCACGTGGCCTTGATATCCTCGATGATCTCAAATATTTCTTGGTGGAGACATCTAACAGATGGCCTTAATCATATCTAGACCGTTCTTTATTCATCCATTTCTAATAGAATGTCCAAGAAACATTCTAGAGGAGAACCCAAAGGCACACTTCAATGGGTTCATGTTCAGGTGGAGAGAACGGAGGAAGACCAAAACATTCTCAAGATCATTGAGATTGTCCTGACACTGGTGATATTTGACAAATATATAGTCTACGTATAATTCCTCCAATTTCTTGATAATTGTATTAAATATACAGTGCATGGCCAACTGATAAGAGGCACCTTTATTCATTAGACAGAAGGTAGATACCTGGTAGCTAAAAGTACCATGTGGTGTCATGAAGGCTGTAGACACTTCATCCTTAGGTCCATTTGGATCTGGTAATACCCAGAATACACATCCATGAAGGATAGGTCCTAGAACCTAGATTTGGATTCAATCAATAGTACTGTCACTGGAAGGGGAATATTTTCCTTTAAACAATGACAATTGAAATCTCTAAAATCAATGTACACTATGATATGTATGTTCTAATTCATGAAGGGAACAATGTTTTTCAACCATCTAGGGTACTAGACCTTGTAGAATAAATTGGTTCTAATGATCTTATCAACTTCAGCCATGACTATGGCACTGTGAGAAGGTTTCATCTTTCCGCAAGGCTCTTTGAACCAATGGTGATTTACTGGAAGACTGAGGCTGTGAAAGAGGACCTAAGAACCAAGTGCAGGAATTTTATTATAAAACCTAGAAAATAAATCAAATTTCTTTTCTAGAAGTCCAAATATTGTTATTTCTCTTCGACGTAATTATAGGCAATGATCAATGTGGGTTTTAGATCTGTCTCACTGCCGAGGTTCACCTATAACAATTCATGAACTGAGGTCAATATTCCCTCTTCAAAAGTAGGAGGTTCATCTTCATAATCTTCACCATTACTTATGGAGGGATCTCTATTGCGAGAAGATTAAATTGAGTCAAAATATCTCAATGGGAAGCTAGTTCTAGCATGAGAGGGAGTAGATACAGCATCATAGGATTCTTCTGCTGTCGAGACCATAGAAATGAAAGACGTCGATCTGATCCCATCAAATATTCAGCACAAGGGGCAAGGCTTGATAAGGTCAAAGAAATTTTTGCAAGTCGTCTTTAGTCATTTTATCCCATCTTGGTGAAAAAAGAAAGTATGACGTTTTGATGTTGCTATAGGGTGGACATCCTGATACCTTATGGGGGTAGGTGGGATCTGGGATCACGTGATCCGGATTTGTGTTGAAATATGAGGTGCTCGTGAAGTGTCTCTTAGACTATGGAATGTTGTTACTTCTAGTTAAATGAAAAAAAAATAATTTATTCATATTTGGGTTTGTTGCCTCCAATCGATGGACCAAAAAAATTAGGAATCTACCGTGTTAATCCAGAAATCACTCGTAGTCGTAGCGTGTTCGACCTAGTTAGCTTGGATTTGATTGTCCTTGCTTTTGTAATAGTTAGCATCCAAATAATGGGATTAAGAAGAGGTAAAGGGATATTTTTCACCTTTTAGTAATCCCTCACAACCATTAAGGGAGTAATTAAGGCACTGGTAATATGATGAATGGACTATCTCTTGCAGGTGAAGCCACAAACTACCCGTTCAGTGCAAGAGTGTTTTGCGAAGACCCGAGTCCCCTTGAGGGTCCCCATCAATTGCGGTGGCCCACAGGCTCCGAAAATGGGCATCATTACATAAAGATGTGTTGGTTTCGAGATTAGAGAAGTGTAATTAACACTGATCAAGTACCAGGAATAGACCACGTTTCTCAAGCATTCGAAGAGCATATGGTGCTTCACTATTTGAGAATAGAGAAGGAGAAAGGTTGGAGTATCTGTTCATTGTGTTCGAGGGGATCCTAGTTTTTATAGGTGATGGGTGGAGAAAAGAAGGAAAATATTGGGTGAGATCCACTTGGACCTCCACAATAGGCTACAGATTGCATCATGTTCATCGTAACCGTGGAGGCGACTAACATCCCCTCCTCGGCATAGATCTCTTCTAGATGCTCTGGGTGGTGCGCGCGGAGCCTTCCATCTAGTTCAACATCTTCATGGAGATTGATTATTCTCCCTCTATATTATAGAGCTCCTAGTCAATTGTTTTTTAATCATGAATCCTCCCTCCACTTTTCTCAGTGGCCACCAAAAATGGTGTTCGGATTCGCATCGGTCAGAGTACTGTTGGGCTCTACGAATGGTGAGGTTCTAAGGGGCTCTGCGTACATGATTTCATGAGGTAACCATTTTGGGATGGTTTTCACCATTTTGTTCGTTCGTTCTTCATAAATTTTGGTTCCATAATTATTAACTAATTCTATCGATTTTTCTATTTTTTCAAATAAAAATCATATTTATAATTTTCTTTTAATTTTTCGTTGTAAAAATAAATTTTATGATTTAGAAGAATAAATAATGTGATTTATTTCTACATGAAAATATATTTCTTTTTCACTCAACATATTCTATATTTAAAAAAATTATATTAAAATATTAATTATGTGGGATTCTTTTTAATTCAAGGTTTTCAAAATCCTCATTTCACCTATTAATATTTTTTAAATTTTAAAAAGGAATTTATTTTTATTACCGTATGAAAAAATAATTATGAGACAAATTCATAAAAATATCATACATTTTCTTCATGAAATATAGAATATTTTATACTTTTGGAGTTCTTTGTCATGTAATACCCTAAAATTTCAAATTTTATGTTATATTAAATACCTCGACTTTTTGAATGGTTAGGTTCACTTTTCTTCTACATCCCTCCATTGATATTTATCCTGAATGGCCCAAAGATATTATATTTATTTTATTTTTTATAATCTCCCTTCTAAGGGATGAATGGGAACCCTAACATGACACATAGGCTCAAGGTTCAAGGCCCGACATGACCGGAAGGAAAATACATGGCCTTGTGGCCGAGAGGCCTACTATGCTCGTTACATGACCTGTAGGCCCAACCCACTTGAACTGCCCCTCACCATCTTCTGCACCATTGATCTCCTTGTTCCCCACATTGTGTTGCTAATCATCTATCATTTCCCCATACAAAGATGCATGGTTCCTGGTCTTGATGGCAGTTGCCATACCCTTTCATTCTTCCAATCTAATTAACACTCCTTCTGGTGACTTCTAATCTCTTCTCTAATTCTTTTCTAGGGCCTACTCTATGTGAACAAGGATACACCATGGTCTCTATGTCCTAAAGGCCCTCCCTTGATATTTGTTTTATATTTATCATCTATATTCATTAATTTGATGGATATATTTTACAACACATAAATTATTTATATATTTTGTTTTTTGTAAATTAAAAATCATTATATCAATTTATTTACATACTATTAATTTAAATTTTTTTACCAACAATTTTATTTTGTTTCATATCTTGGTAAATATTGTCATTCGGAAAAAAATTTATTTCAATAAGGATGTTTATTTATCCAAAATGTATATTGGTTTTATTCAATTATTTTTCAATTAGTTTATACAATGAATGAAATGTATATAATAAGTGATGGTTGGGGTATATAATTATATAACACCTTTATTTTGTACAATATATCATGTTAAAAACATGGTTGTGTATTAGATGTAAACCATACAAGTTAAAATCTAATATCCTTATATGAAGCCATAACTATATGAATAGGTTGTACAGTAATATTAATTCTACCAATATAATATAAATTCGTTTTTTATTAATGTGATTACATACATTTTTCATGTTATCCATTCATACAACACATGATCATGTTATGATTTTGTTGGTTATTCAGTATTATTTTCCTTCTAAATTATTCATTATTTATTTATTCAATGGAATCATTAATTGTACATTATCTTATACTAGGAGTCTAAAATCATTCTTATTATGTATATATTTCCCCATGTTTAGAATTTTAGTGTTAGATACAAAATTTATTTATGAGATTAATTTGTTTCCAATTTGGTACAATAGGATAAAGATATAAAGTTAAATAAAGAATCATTGGTCTTGTTGAATGAAAAAAATTAATGGTTAATATATGTTTCTTAATAGTTAATGGTTATTAATATTTCTAAAAACTTGTTGAAATAAATAGTCATGGGTGTCTATAAGACTCAGTAATGGATATCAATATTGATATTATGGATTTTTTAGTTTTGTTCACTTTTTTATCAAGAACCAGAATGAAAAATAAAGGTTTTTAGCGCCAAATATGGGTGTACGGGTCTGCATTGTCATAGTTTGGGTCAATGATAGGCTTAGATAGTTATAAACGATATGACGTTAGATATTGATGAATCATTTTATTGATATAGATAACATTTGGGGTAAATACGTTTGAACTATATTGAAAATTTAAAAGATTAATTTTTTTCAATTTTTTGTTTTTTCATAAATGTATTTTAACGAGATTAATAGTATTTTCTAAAAAATTATATTTACGGGGAATAATTTGTTGATTCATATGAATCCATTATGTCTGTTATGTAATTTTAAGTTGGTAAAATTCAATTTATTGTAAGAAATGATTAATATATTATTAGAGTATATTTGATTAAAGTATATACGGATTGTAATGTGATTAATTTTTTCATTGAATAATGGTTATTATTTTTTTATTTGACTGTAGGATTCCATAAATTTTGTTTTTATGGTAAGTATGAAAGATCCCGATTTCAATAGTGTTGCTAATTTAAATTTAAAATTATTGTGTTACACAATGGATAAAACTACATGTAGAAAAAATCGTAAATTGTGGGAATAAAAATTTGTGGTTTCATAGAAATAACTTCCCTATCTTGATAATATACTTTTGTATGGTTTATACCTATATTTTACCTAATGATAGTAACCTAGAAATGGTTGGTTGAGCATGAAATTCAACGTTTCATGGTTCTTGAGAAGAGGGTCTAAAATCCCACCAAGTATTTAACTAAATATTTTTTTTCATTGGATGATCAAAAAATAACATTAGGAACCATTATAAAATATTTTAATACATTTTCATTTCAAAATTCATGGCTATAACAAGAATAATGATATCTATATTCATTAATGAGATAGATTAAAATTTTATCGATGAAATTTATTTTAGGGGTTAGAAGAAAACACCATGAAAATATAATGTCACTTTTCCATTAAATAAATTCAACATTGAAAATATTATATAATTCCAAATTTCCATCTGAAATGAATGATTATATATTATTCAAAAAATGTAAACATTAATAAATTAATAGATTAAATTGGTAAATAACATTAATAAAAATATAAGAAAATTAAAACCACTAGTAAAGAAAAATGTATTTAATTATCATTTTTAATATAATAATTATATTATTTAAAAAATAATCTTTTCCATTAAATACTTACTAATTGGGGAAATCAAATAGTTAATCTATTATTATTCAATATGTTTTTATTGAAATAATTTATTTTATAAAATACCAATATTTATTCACATTATATTTATATATAATATGTATCTTTATGTAAATATATTTCCTAAAAATATTTCTAATCATTATAACAAAATTTTTCAATCAATAAAATTTGTTCACATGAAATTAGTTTGAAACATATATGAAATTGCATTAATAAAATAAGCTGTTAAAAATTGTTATTTTCCTATAAAAATATCCATTATACATATATTAAAATTTCAAGGATAAATTTCATCATATTAGAAATATTAACTCATAGAATCGTCATTATTTTTTATTCATAAGTAAAAAATTATATTAGGTTTCTTTTTTTATTGTACTGAAAAATATACCCCATAGTTATTATTAAAAATATTTTCTTCTTTGAAAAAATATTTTTATCTTGCATTTATTATTTAGATTTAGATCGTAATAAATATATTAAAAATTTTAATGAAAATAATAAATATTATTTATTATGATAAATGAAATATTAATGCATAAAAATAAGAAACAATATAGTAATTTTTTACCATAGAAAATGTTACAGTTTGTTAAAAGTGATAACTCAAGACTTAATGTCTCAATGTGTTTTAAGAAATAAAATAAAGAATTTTGATTCTTTATTTGGTTAAAGATAGAATATGTTTGTGTCTATGGTTAAGAATTTTAGACCCATATTCCTTGAATATTATGTCTATTTATATAAAATTATAATAATATTTATAAAAATACTACCTTTCTCACCAATAATTGTAGAACTCTAATACGTCACCGCTCCTCACACATAGATCCTCTTATCTCAATAAAATTATACCAAAGACAATCTATATCTCTAGTTACTATGTTTAATTGGTTTCTGTATCACTATAAGAATAGTCTAAGAAGCCAGGATGTGAATTCTTATTTTGGGTATAAAAATAAGAGGTAATTTTTTTAAGAAAGTTATCTTTAGTTTCATTCTAGTTATAGCTATGAAAACAATTTCCTATAATAATATAATTAAATCATATTAATTAATATAAATATGTTTTTTATAATTATGAAAAAAAATATTATTCCTTCATCTAAAGTAAAATTAAATTAAATCATCACCAATTTAATGGTTGAATTAACAAATCCTTGAATGACATGTTTAATTTTTCACCACAAAAAAATTATTTATTGAATTGTTGTTTTATGAATAAATATAATACATTGGACATTATGAAGTATTTTAAAAAAAATTGTTATTTTTTTTAAAAAAATTAATTATAATCGTTAATTATAAATTTAACCATAGAATTATATTATAACTAAATACATTGCATCATTTGAAAATAGTTTTTTAAAAAATAATCATCTATGATTAATGAATGATAAATAAAATATAACTATAAAGACATATACATTAATAAACTAATTATTTAAATATTTTACAATGGTCTATGTATCATAAAATATTTTGATAAATAGACCAAACAACCCCAAGTGGTCGAGGAAAGAAAAAATATTATATTTATGAATGGTGTATAATAAAAAATGCTCTTTAACAAATGAAATATATTTTTAAAATGTATTCAATTATGTATTCAATCAAAATAATTGTGTAGTTCCATAGGCAAGAGGAACACACTAATAATTTATTCCGGTGTGATAACATTTCATTTTTTTAAATTTAATTACATGAGACATGTTTCTTATTGTGTATCTATTTATATTTAATATTTGTTTGTACTACACCATTTAATTATCATATCTAAAGTCACATTATAACTTTTTGTGTTCCAATTTCAATAAAGATATCCCAATTACATTTCCTTTCAATATATATGTCATTTGTTTTATTATTATATTTTTTGACATTCATTATATTATTTACATTATTTACATTCATAATATTATAACCCATATTCTTGAACTCCAAAATTTTATGTTTATATTAATTTATTATGGGATTTTATTATATTTCATTCTCTTAAATTTCTACGTTTTAAAGGTATTCATGAAGTTTCCTTTCATTTATTAGAAATTTTTCCCCCAATAACAATATATGGATTCAACCTAATCTCATTATTGTTGGAAAATATTTTATTCCCCATATATTTTCATTATATTGTCACCAAAATTATATTTAACCTACATAAATGATTTCTAAATCAGATTTTATACTTCATTTGACATTCATTTCAAAATATTATAATTTAAATTTAAAATTTTCCATATGTTTAATTATGTTACTTTAATTAAAAATACAATACCTCATATAATAGACTTATAGTTACAATATATAAAACTAATTTTTCAATTTTTTATAGTTATTGTATAGTATAGTATTAGATATTTGATTAATTTTGAGAACTATAACATGTAAAAGTGGATAGTTATATATTGTGTATAGTTTTCCCATAATTATTGGTTTTTAAAGTCACACCCCAATTTCATATAAGATACATTTTCTAGTTTTATGTCATGTACTTAGAGAATAAATAATCACTATTATATATTTCTGACACATAGTTAGATCCAATCAAAAGATTAAAAAAATTATGTATAAGTGAAAAAATATCATTGAAGGATATAAAAATAAAGTTAACTAATTAGAATATGGAATGAAATGATAACCAATAGATAAATGTAACATATTGGAAATAAAAAATAATATAAAATAATCATTTATTTTATATTCAAATCAATGAAAATTCCTAAAAACCATATAAAAACATTATATTAATAAATCATAAATCATAATCAGTGGTGTTTCAGGGTTAAATATGAGAACTATTTAAAAAAATTAATTGAAAAATATACCTTTAAAGTTGAAAATATCATAACCATTACTTTAAATATGAGGTTATTTTACTAACATAATAAATCATAAAATATTTTCTTTGAAAGTAAAATAATGCATCGCAAATGTATGTATGTACATTGAGACAACTTCATTATAATCCCATTTAAAATAACCCTTGTTAATGAATATTTATCATTGTTATTGCTGATATAACACTTAGGAGAAACATATATCTATTTTAATTTAAAACATTACCAAATGAAATATATAATTATATTAGGATCAACCATTATCAATGATATTTTTGGATCACCCACAATCATATACAAATACCTTAAACCATATCATGAAAAAAAAACAAAAAAAATTATTATAAAATTAAACATATTTGAGATGTTATCCTTTAAGAAAATATTTTTCCCTTTAACTTATAAAATAAGAAAAAATAAACCTTTAATAGATAATTTTTAAATATTTTCAAGTATATGGTGGCATGAAATACTAATCCTACAAAATTTTATTACCAAAATTATGTAAAAAATGAGATATTACTAGATGCCTTTAAAAATATGTGTATAAAAAACTACATATTAATCTAATTCAACCAAAATTGTAACAAAATTGGAAACAAAAAGGATCATCTTGTTCTAGTCTCAATAATTTCCATCTTAGAAGGAGTATCCAAAAACTAATTTTCTTCCCTGTATAAATGTGTAACTTAAAGACAAATACATTCTTCAAGATGAAGACGACCAATTTAAGATGTCAAAATTATATAAGGGACATTCCAAGATAGATATTTAAGATTTTTTTCAGTCATACATGAATCATATACACACCATAAATATTGATAATCATGTGAAACATGATACTTGACTACCTTGATCATTCACCATAACTCTACATTAAATCCCTAACCATTCCCAATGAAGTGGTAAAAACAACCAATAACAAGAACCTAATGAGTAATATAGACACCACCACAACCCAAGGGTCCATGTTCACCTTATGACAGCCCATAAATATTATATATCAACCGACCTAAGCGTAGGGTATTCCATCTAATATAATTATCCATGAATGTTTTCCTAACCCAATAACAAACACTTAGTTACCTCAAAATACAAATGGTCATAAAATTAATTCCACATTGAGCCATTTAAATTTTGAATGAAAGTAAAATTGGACTGTAAATAGATGTTACATAATCATGATAAGAGGGAGAATGTTCATTAAAGGAGAAACCATTTCACATCTTCCATTTGCAGGACATAATTGAAGATGTAGAAGCCAAGAAAAGTGCTTGAATCTGATCACTATAATCAGTGTTGTAGATAGATGACCCATGTGATTCAAGGATTCCAATGTTATGATTTCTTTTTAATAGGTCCTGACCATATACTCACATAGGTTTTGTGACAAAATAAGAAACAAAAATGTGGTAAAAGGAGTCATCATGTCTCAAACATAAATAATATACAGGGGCTAGACAAACCCCTACACATAGACTATACCTACAAAAATGAAATATCTATATCGAGATCTTCTAGATCAATAGAACATCATCAGGTGCATAAATCCCTCCTAAATCAGGAAACCCAAATAAGTATAGTTACTAAATCATATTATTATATGTTTCATTCCCCTATGTATAATAAATCAATCAAATTAAGTGTTAAGACAATAATGACCCGGTATGTGTACTCATATCTTAAAATCTTCACACTGAGTTGAGGGGATAGTGAACCATGATAGTATGAATTAGATTGTAAATAAATATTTTAAAAAAAATTCATACGATTTTGAATGACTATATATTAAATTATTAACTTTGAAAAATATAATGTACTCTTCAAATTAGAGGATGATTTCTTAAAAACCATACATTTTGAGCATCACAAAAGATCATGATATTTATACATAGATCTGGACAAATAGATGAAGTAATATACAAAGAATTAATATTCTGCAAATTTTTTGACAATCCTTGTATAAATGAAATCCAATGAATGATCATTGGATGAAATAAGTCTATAGGAAAACTTTTTTCACATTATTTCATTGAAAAAGCCTAAGATCTTTGTTCCCCATTACACCCATATCACCTTGTTGGACACATTACATCCAAGAAACCATGACCATCATCATTTTATGAATTGAATATTCCATACATTTTTATGAATCAAGCACTAAAAATCTTTAATAAATATTACAGGTTGTTTTTATAAATATAATTCATAATCAAACCTAAAGAAATCACTAAATTAACCTACCAAATTCTACATTCTTGAGATATAATCTTCCACTTCCATGATTCCATAAAATTGATAATTCTAAAATAAATACACTCCATGTAGAAACTTTTCACCTTATCCAAAAATAGGGAAACATTAAGATACATAAAAGGAAGGGAACATCCGATAACACCAGGACCCATGTCCACCCTATTTTTCATAGAAATAGACACACTATTACCAAAAAATTCATTGATATATGAAATGGTGACATTGTTAGATTGCCCAAAATGAATAATATCATCAGAATTCTGGATGTCGAATGGTGAAAATATTCCTCTTCTAGCCCTCATTTGTTTGTATATCCCAACATTAACAAGATCATTCCGGAAATATAATATATAGTCATCATCTACGAAAAATAGAATCCCAGAAAAAAATACCCTACCGACCCTCTCTAGAGAAATGTATGAAACTCTATTGAATACTATTAATGAGAATAGAAATACTAAAAAAACTTGAGGATCATATAGATCAAATTGATAATTTTGTGAAAAAACCCATTCATTCATTGAATAAAAAATGAAATACAAGTTCATTGAATGTAAGGCATTGAAAATATCAACTATCAATTCCATATTTACATCCTTCACCCTTTTATTGATAATTTTAACAGATATTAATGTGTTATAAAGGGAACTATGGATATTCATCCTTGGTATAATACCAAACATATTTTTAGTATTAAATCACATGGAAACCATAACCAAATTAAAATCCATTATCTTACTGATCACCTTTGAAATATATTTTATAATTATAATAGGTATAAAGTCTATAATATCTAATGCATTTATATTTTTAGGAATCAATGAAATAAAATTATAATTCACCCCATACGTTATAGATACAAAAATAAAAAATTACCGAACAGTATTGATGAACTTAAGAGAACAATGTCCCAGATGAACAAGAAGAATTTATTAGTGAAGCCATCGGGTCCTGTCACACTGTCTATTATCTATGAAAACCGACCTGCATTAATTTATCTTTAACTAGGATACATAACAAAACTCTTGTTCTGTAAATAATTAATTCTAGGAAGAATGGAACTAATCATTTTATTAGTGTTCTTATCCCCTTTTTCTACATACAAACCCAAATAGTGCATTTTCAAAGCATTTGAAATTTCATTATCAGAACTAAATAAGCGTACATCAATTTTTTGGATTGAAAGTCCATTTTATTACTCATTTCCCATATGAATGAAATGAAACAATATTGAGTTTCTATAAACCACCTTAATTTATAGGGTCTTGAATTTATTTCAATAAAGAAACTCTTGAGGACCAAAATATCATCAACAATTGATTGAGCTTGCATCTCCTCCATAGAGGGAACTTTTTTACTATAATTAATTTCCTGCCAATGGGCCAAATGAATCTCAACCTCCATGATATTAAGATCAATTTAGTGATAGATATTTTTATCCACTCTTTAATCCTTATTATAACATCCTTCATCTTAATGGACTAATATGTATAGGAGTTTCAATGAAAACAACCTTCCTTGAATCAAAAAAAAATCTACAACCAGAAATAAGAGGCCATGAATTGGTAGAATATAAAGGTAAATGTGCTAACCCAGTTTGTTAATAAAAACATAAACCATCAAGGTATTATAATCAAAATATATATTTATTAGAGTATTACCTGATTAATCAAAAATACTCATTCTTATCATACACCTTCACAAATCATCCATACAGTTTTCTAGTTTTCGTCCCATTAATAGTATACATACTCCATGTAAAATGAATTCTAACTCTGCGGAATACAAAAACCACATTATCAATGTCGTAGGATAATTTTGTGGTTGATAACCAACAAAACCCTCTTTAATTTTTTTATCATTTCATAAAACTACATTATGATCACCCATTTAAATCAAACTCTAACACATCATCCATTAGATGCATTCTTAACTTCTGTAAAGATTTGTTCTTCTTGTATAATGATTTAAAGAATAGAAAAAATTCAAACAAAATGTATAACAACTAATATCAATGTAAATAGTTATTTATTGATTATTTCCAATAAAACTGTTAAGACTAACACTATCATTCAATATGACACATAAAGACTCCATTGTACCATCAAAATGAATATGTGAGACAATGTCATAACCCGATGAACTCCATTTTTAAATCATTCCTATTATAAAATTGAATTCTTGGTTTAGTAAGATAAATGATAATGTGTTTGTCGGTTATAATAAAATTCTCTAGGGATATGAACATAACTTAATTATACATCTAATTTAAAAAACAAAATACCTTCATTTAGATTTACATTTTTGTTGGGAAAACCCATTACTTTTCCCCTTACCTTCTTGTTGTCCAATATTTGAAATCTCCCAATAGTTTTTTTTGAGGAAATGAAACTTTTCAATTTTCCATTATCATTGAATTTAATCTTTTCCACTTCATATGTTTTATTTTTTAGGTCCTTGACATAAATAATACATGTAAATGTTATTGGACCATATTGAATTCCCTCTACAATGGGAACAACTCCAACATCACGTTTAGAACCAGAATTATCCAAGACATTTAGATCAACTTCAAAGGTAGGAATGCTTCCCAAACTCTCACTAGGATTCTACAATAAATCAAAATAAATCCCCTCACAATCAATCGGTAAACCATTTTCATGAATATGATTACAATATTAAAAAGTACATTGATATTAGAACTTGATAATCATATCCCTGATTTCTAGAGAAATCTATAAAAAAATATAATTTTCTACCACCTCACTCTATTGAATGTAAGAAAACACAAAAAATGAATTCTAAATATCAATGTTCAAAGATTTATCATCCATTCAATCAACCAAATTCATAAAAAATCCCCTATGACCTAAATTATTTTGAGAATAATCATCATTAAGAGGCTTGAAACCATTTTCTTTATTTTATGTAATATAATCACTTTACTACCTTAGGTTAGACAAAGAGTTTTAGAGACCAACATGATATCCAGTGGAATTTATATCCTTGAAATCATCCCCTATTTCAATAGAAACACCCTTATATCCCTAATTTATTTTCAGTATATATTAGTTAGTCATCAGTTTTAATAAGATTCTAAATAGGTTAGGATTATGGTATACGTTTTCATATTATTATATTTATAATCTCTAAAATATTTATTTATTATCCATGGATTTGTTTCCAAGTATATTTCACGTATAATAAAATAAATATTTAATTACTACCATTTAAATAAATTTATATATATTAAGAAACAATCCATGATTGGTGGATAGTAAAAAATGAACCACATTGTTTCATCAAAATGATAGCCCATACCCACACATAAGGGACGATTTCAATTTTTTACATGATGAAAATATAATATTGTAGATAATTATTTAACATTAATGAATCATTATTAAATTAGATATTTAATATTATTTTAGTTGTGTACATTTTTATGATAAGAAATTTATGGATTAAATGAAAAAATAAATCATATCACATCTTAGAGGATGTAGTCCAGACATACACACAATAGACTATAACTATAGTAATTTGGAATTCCATTCCCATTAATTTAAAAAAAATGTAAGTGTTGGTTTTTTAGGTGGAGGTTACAAGTATTTCAAGTGGTTATTGGAGTATTTTTAAATGTGATTTTATATTTAGAAGAATTTTATGTTATGGATGATGTGGTACACCGTAATGTAGTTTTATAGGGTGTAGTGATGTCAGATAAGGTGTACATCGATGGAGGTGGATTTTTTATGGTTTTTTATTTTATTAGTGGAAAATATATGGATATATTTGATGTGGTGTGGATTTCAAATTTAAGTACTATTTTAGTTCTATTTTAATCATGGTAGCTACACTATAGTGCAGGGTTGTGTTGTTTCCTTCTTCATAGCTGATGGAACCTCATATTTTGTGTCTTCAGTTGTACCATATTCCCCATATTGGATTAACTTATCTATGGCATGAACCCCACCATGATTCTCTAATGTGGATTTTTTCCATACCAACTATCATATTATCCCTTCATTTACATCATATTTTTTTTTTCACCCTCTTACCATAGATAGTGTGTAGGTTCTGGGTGTAGTGGAAGTGTGTGATGGCAGTGCCCAACATTACTTTTTTCCCTGATAAATTATTTATTTGGGATTTATCACAACATTGGATATTGTGGTCAATAGAATTAAATAAAATAATAGGAAAATATGAATTACACTAGTACCAGAGGAAGGATCATCGCATTTTATTTTTATTTAATTTATTTAATTAAATAATTTAATATAGTGGAATTATTTATTTGTTGGTACATATGAGGAAATATTGGTGGTTCACTATCATTGCATCGTATTAATATAGTGTATGTTCTATCGAGTGGTGATCGAAATGTGTTCCACAAGTCATTGGACATCGTTGGAGGAATCTATGTGTTCTTGAATGGAAGATCCTAGCACTTGAGTCATTCTCCATTGATCTCTTTGGGAACCTCTTCTAAAGAGTTCTCCATGATCAGGTGGAGAAATATTGCATGTTGTTCATGGTTGCATTCTTGGAAAAGGTATCTCTGTAGGGATTAAAATAATTAACCAAATCAATTTCTCACGACTAAGAAAAATGAATTGGATTTTTGAAAAAATTAAGATAAATGGGTCTATAGATTTCTAGGGTTAAAATAAAATAATAGTAAATGTTCCCTTCATTATTTTTTAATCCCTACAAAACCCCTTGTCAAATAAAAATATTATTATTATTATTTCATGACATGTTCTTGACTAGTGAATTAAATTATGTATTATTTAGTTAAATAATATTCCAATTCATACATTCCTGTCAGACCTAAATCCCCGGTCCACCATTCCAGTATATTTTTCAATCCCTAAATAAGGACTATTTATTTATTAAATAAATAAATCTATTTTATTATCTAATAAATAAATAAATATTATATTAAATAAATAGATATAAATTTTTATGATATATTTCACTCACAATATATTCTGTCGAATAACTGGTGAGGAAATATATGTGATCTAGAATACATGAATAAATATAAAACCAAGTCTGGGAATAATATGTATCCAACTTATTAAATTATAATATATTATTTAACTAATATTTTTGACACACATGGGGTGTGACCCTCTGGGGCTCTTTCGTAGTGGCATTAGGTGAAGTTTCCTAAAGTCTATAGTTCTCATTTATTAACAAGCCAAGTCCCCCATGGAAAATGTTGCAATTTAGGAAATGACAAGATAACTTATATGGATGCTTACTATGTAATATAATAAATTTATCATGATATCTCAAATAAATCATGTTTCATGCCAGTTCCATCAACCTATGTTCTCAATATCTCATTATTTGGTTTTCTAGAAATTGAATTTTATTATTGAACATCAGTGCCCTAGATTTATTTAGGGTATATCATTTCCATCAATGGCGTTGAGATATCAACTTATGTTAAAATAGAAGGGATAAATCCTTTTTTTCAGTATTCATTAATTTAATATTACTCATGAGACAACCAATGTATCCCACCCCTCAGTGAAGATATTTCGTCGAATTTTTTTTAAAACATCATGTTATATGACTAATAATACTCTTTACAAATAATCTAAACATCTATGGGCCAATACACATGTACACAGACAGGAACATCCACTGAAACATATACATTTGTATTTCTTATTGGTGGGTCTCTTTTTCATAATATCTTATTGGATATTACCTTGTGCGTACACCATGAGAGGGTGGATCAATGCCCTTTGAGCATGCACCCTTGATATCCTGTATCAATTTCTCCCTCAAATGATATCATTTTTCTATTGAACCTATATTCAAGAATATTTTCATCTATCATATGGTTTATCATCATAACATTGAACTAATATGACCATTTAGTGTGATAGAAACACTTAAAATATTATTGCATACAATGTCTCACATAAGAGTAATCATTATGGGATAATTTGTTTAATAATATTGAAAAAAATAGAAAAATTAATCATAATATATAAATAATTTTGTTCTTGGGAAAAAACTCCAATACACACCAACATTCACTTGAGATAACTTATAAAAACCGTCTATATAATAGCTCTCACATTATATTCATTCTTCTTCCAAAATAAGCATTTAGACCACAGGTCTACCATGTTCACTTCTGTGGATAGTCTGTTTACTGCAACCTCACCCCTCTAATATAAAAACCTTTATAGGTGATAATTCTATAGTATTTCATTTTTCATTTTGTGTGATCTTGAATATTTTGTGAGATACAACGCATCAATATTATCTCAATACAATGTGATATGTTCTTTTCTACTAGGTACAACATCTAGCTCCAATAAAAAGTTTGAAACCCATGTGGATTCCATGAAACCATCATAAGATTCAATATACATAGGCCCCACTATAGAATCAATGAATACAGGTTCATTTGAACTCTTGTAACTCAAATATTTTCAATTGAGATAGAAAATATATCCTTATTGCTATTTTTAATCATATTGGTCTATTAAAAAACTATTATTTGTATAACCCTGAATGACAAGCTCCTTGTCTCATCCATACACTAGGAACATATCATCAGTTCATCTCATATACATAAGGATATCCTTACTAGTTTTCCAATGTTTTTCTCCTAGATCTACATGATTTCATCCTACCATGATTAATACATTTTCCACACCATGTCTTGTACAAAACATGGAATTAATTATTGATCTTACAGTAAAGAATTTGGGATCTTTCTCTTTCTCTCTTTCTCTTATAGTGTCTGAAGAAAAAAATTTAAATTAATATGTAAATAATTTCACACTGGAATGAATCCCCTATTTGACTATTCCATATTTAATCTATTTAAAATTTGGTTGACATATAAACATTGAATTAGTCCAAGAATCCTGTTGGATCAATCACTAATGATATTGATCCAAATAATATTGTCTTCTTAACCTAAGACCATCATAGAGAATTACTTGTTTAACCATTCCTTAAGATTCTATAAAACCAGCATGTCATTTTCAAGATGTAATATTTCATCAGCATATAATATTTGGATAATGATTGTATTCCTACAAAATATCTTATAAAAACATGTCTTATATTCATTTTTATCTAATAAAATTGTATTTTGGATTCATCAAATCAAATAATTCATTGCCTATATTGTTTATCTTGTCTATAAAAGGATTTCTGCACTTTAGAATCCATTTAGCATCCCCTAGAGTCACAAACCGTTCGAGTTATTTTATATAGACATCTTCATGATGGTTCCCATTACAGATTGTTGTTTTGACATCCATATGCCAAATCTAATTATGACAGTAATGAATTTATATCATGTATAATTATAATGAATTTAAACATGGAAACAGGAAAAATGGATTCATTATAGTATATTCCTTGAGGCATTTTAAACCCTTAAGGCACTATCCTTTCTTTATAGGAATTTATTTTACCTTTCATGTCCATATTCCTCTTGAATACCCAATTTCACCCAAATGGATTTACATCAACTTCCTAATATACACGAACCCATACTAGGTTCTAATACAAGAAATCCAATTCAGAATTCTAGGATTATTTCCATCTTGCATCTTCTAAGCTCTCTAATTTGTCCATTTTGGATATAGGTTCATAGTTTCCAACCAACATTCAGTAACTATATTTTTTTTGACTATAAAACCATCACTCTAGATCACTTACCTCACTTATGCTCTAACACCGTACATGTGATTTAGAAACTACCTCCTCTGTCGGGACATATAGATACTTTTTTAGATCAAGAACTTTTTTATCTTTAGCATCAACTTCTACAAAGTAAATATGACACCCACAATATTTTTTGAGGATGCTATCCATGTCAAGAAAGAAGGATTTCCTAGAGACATTCACTTCATTTAATAAGGTTTTTTTGGTAGTATCACTTTTTCTCTTTAGGATACCCTATATAGATAATCTATATGCCTTAAGAGGATAGTTTTTGGATGAGAAGGCCTTAAAATTACTTACAACCCCTCACACATGTATGAGATAAAATTGGTTTTATTCCATTGAATAATTTGACTGGAAATCTATTTTTTATTTACATGGAACATAGTTGAATGTCGATGGTGTAGTTTGTAATTCATACACCAAAAAAGACAATGTAAGATCTACATTGATCCTCATTGACCATACAATGGATAACAAGGTACGTTTAGTCCTTTCACTAACACAATTCCACATTTATTTATAAGTTGGAGCGACTTGATATAGAATTTCAAACTCCCATACTAAGTTGATGAACTATTGTTTAAGATATTAACCACCTTGTTCTGATCGAAATTTCCCTATCATATTACCATGTTAATTATCTACTTCATTACATAATTCATTAAATTTATAAAATGACTCATACTTATTCCTCATTATGTATACATATCCATATCAATTGATGTAAATTGTAAAAGTTATTAATTTACAATATCCCCCACTAGATTCCAATAGAAATTGATTCCACACATGAGTGTATAGAAATATTAAATTCTATATTTCCATTTCACCATATATACTAAATTGTTGTTTGTTTATTTTTCCATGTAAATATCCATGAAATCTATCGAGTGTTTTAAGTTCATAATATTCTAAATAACAATCTTAAAATAGATGCATCAAATGATTCTCATTTAGAAGACCAAGATGGAGATTTCCATGATGGGTGTTATATGAGTCATTTGAACATGATTTGTTATCAATTTCCTAGAAATTCCATTCATAATTTAATACATAAAGGCCATGATTAAAATGGCTCATACCATAACATTTGATCCCCTTATAAAAGAAACAACTTTTACTTCAAAATTTTAAAATAAAACCATATGGAACACGACATGATGCATTATTTATGTTCCTGGTAACTATAGGTAGATAATAACATCATTTAAAAACCAAAATCATTCTTATTAGAAATGAGAGGTGGCATTAACCAATAGATAGAGTCGCTAAGCATTCATAATTTGAAAATCTAAGATCCACCTCTCCTCTAGAAATAATTTAAAATAAACATTCTTTTGGTATTTGGATACATATGTGATCCCCAAAAGTTTTATCTAATACCAAATGTGTAGTTATTTTGATATTACACTCAATAATGAATAAACATCTAACTTTCCCTTAAATATGGGTAAAATTCAAGTTCATGTCGCACAACATTCCACATGAAAATCATAATACCTCTTTTTATATACCCTTCCACTGGATCTTCTTAATTTTGGAAGGGTGGTGTTTGAGATGATTAAAATATTTATAAATCATGGTCCCCTTTTCATTTTTATTCCTTTTCATATTCACTATACATAAAATGGGGTTTTTCACACCCCATGTACTTATCCACTCGGTGAATCAAATTTAGATTTTATGGAAGAATCTTATCATTATTAGTCATATTTTAATTAATAATAATACTAGATCAGGTATTCAGAATTTATGAATATATGAGATATCTATGCAATTCATTATGGAATTTAATACATAATATGTAAAGTAATTTAGCGGGTTTAATAATCATGACTACCTGAGGCCCATGTAGTACAGACACTCCATGAAAAGTTTTAAAGAATGAATTGGAGATCTCATACCTCTCTTATCTCACATTCTCTTGATAGATATCTTGAAGGTGAGACATTATAATATATGAATAAATTTCCACTTGTTTCTTCAAAATACCATTGGAAATCTATGATATCATGAAACATTAATCATATATATCATTATTCAGATATTTCTCATAGAAATATAGTTCTCCATCACTATCCTTATCACCAACAACAATTGGAAAATGTTCATCCAGCGCATACTATTTTTTTTCATGTTGAAGGTTAAGAAATAGCCATATTTTCTATTATTAAATATTTTTTAATGGGAAAAGGATTCCCTTATAAAGTATAGATAATAATTACTTTTTTGTTTTAATTTTTATTGTTGTTTCTAAAAATAAGATGAGGAGAGACTTTATTACATTATCTAATAAATTTAGACAAATAAATAAATATTATATTTATTAGTCTCTTAGTATTTTATATTGAACAAATAGCCCCCACCATTGAATTAATAATATCATATTTCTTGGACATCCTAGTGGAAAAGATATAAATTCACATTTCATTTCCCCAACATTGTTTGGCTAAGAAGACTGAATGGTTATAGGTAGGTATTCTAAATACCAGCTATAATAACTCACATTTCCATGATCTGTAGGGTGGAATCCTCAATCCCGAAATACTTAATTGTACTTCTTCAAAATTTTCCTATCAGTTACACAATATCTATCTTTGTAATCCATCCCCTGATGTAAACTAAGTTCATTTACACAAATCATCTGGTTAGAATTCCTTGATAAATGAAATCACCCCAAATTTTGCCAGTCATTCACATTGATATATGGTTTTATATTAACTGAAGTAGTATAAGGCTATACAGATATAATATTTCATTGAGGGATTCAATAATTTTATGAGTATATTTCTAATAATTATCTTTATCACATTAATTTTCATATTAATTGGATTTACATATGTGATTAACCATTTCATAGGTAATATTTACACCTAAGACAATTTATTTTAGTTGTACATTTCATGCTCGTTAGTTTCATTAAGTTATATCATCACGACAAAGAGATCATAATGAGATAACCATTCAAATATATAGAATTTAAATAATTAATTGGTTTCTTAACGGACATATACAAATTTTTAGTTTATCTAGTTGTTGATAAACTAACCACTGACCTTGGAAAAAACACATTGAATAGATTAAACTTATTTGTTAGGACATTCCAATAGTCCACCTATGTAACTCCTAAAATTGTTTTCTCATAATCTCCAAAATTGAACATCCTTAACAAACTTGGGATCTCCATCCTTTGCATATTCTGTTAATTCACATGAAGGTGATGGGACAAGGGGTTTACCAAAAGAATCCATGAGAATACTGGCCTAACATAATAATAGGAGAGAAGAAATACATGCCAAAAATTTAATTTGACAATGATTTAAATGAAACCAATCACATAAAAACATTTCCTCTAGCTCATGATTATACCCATGCATGCAATGAATTTCACATTTAATAAAACTATTGTTTAATTATTAATTGTTTCTTATTTAAGATAAATCCCACTCAAATCCAGTAATTATAATCCTCAATTATTCAACTATTTAGTCTTAATTATTTTCCGAATATCAATGAGATTCATATCATTTATAATATAAAAAAATTAATTAAATTCCCATAAAATTAATTTTGTACATAAATGTTCCTTGGAGGAATCACATTGAATCTCAGACAAAATCTACCCATAATGAATTATACTCAAATATAGGTTAGCGTATGTGACATATTCCCTACTGCACATATCACGTATATTAATGATGCGTGTAATTAAAAAAATTACATGATTTTTTTTTCATATATTATTCTTCAATGAACATAGAGTAACAAATTTAATAATACTCATACACGATATGAATATATAAAAATTACAAATATATTAATTAAACAAAAACACACACAAACACAAACCCAAACCCAAACACACAGACACACACACACACACATATATATATAAATATTAAAACACATGAAATGTAATGTCCCATTATCATAATGGCCACATGAAGGACCATGTATCATGGCTAAAAAATATAATAAATAAATTTTAAATATTTGTAGTTAGAAATAAGAACATTACATGTATATTAAAGGTACATGGAATGTGCATCTATAAACATATATCTGAGTTACACACCTAGGGGATCTACATGTAAATAATACCTTGGAATATTGGATTACATGGCATGAATCCTGAACTACATGACCCATTTACTCTGAGTTACATAGTCACCATTCAAGAATTTTCATGTTTATAATACACAAGGTTTCAATGTCTTAAAGGGAGTACAGACCATATACATGGGCTACAGGGCATGTAATCCGACTCAACAAGCACCAGTCTATCATAATCAAAATGCAGTCTAATAATTATTTAATCCTCATGTCATTAATTCACATGGATCAAGTAATATCTGAATTAACTCTTGGTGAATTGAACACAAGTACACAATATTTAACTCTGGTTACATGACAAGTACTCGTGTGTTGTTCATCAACAATCCTTGGCACCTCTGGATGAGTTCCTCAATTTTGTTTTAATAATAAAGTCATTTTTCATTAATATATATACAATAAAACGACAAGGGAGAATCATTACTCATAATTAAAATTAAAATAATTATTAAACTAGAATTGAAAAAAAAATTATAAATGTGTAAATCACCAATGATCATTAAATAATTATAAATAATTATGTGACCAATTTGATTTAAATTATTAGTTCTAAGCACAGAGGAAGCGCGCAACAAGTGATGCCTATATTTTCTTTTCTCCATGATCGATTATTCATCTGAGATTTAACATAATGTTGAAAATCATGATCATTGGATCTAAATAAAAGAATAAGCCAATATAAATTACACTAAAACAAGAGGGAGGATCATCACAAATTATTTATAATTAATTTAATTAGTTAAAGAATTGTCTTTATTGGAATACAATCTTTGTTGACTTATCTAGTGAGATATGAGCATTGCACCATTGTTGAGTTGTAGGAATCATGTGTGGATTCCTTCTATGGGTGATTCCCACGTGTTCCATGAATCTGTAGATGTTTCTAAAGTAATTTTTGAGTGATATCAGTGAAGATCCTTTATCCTACATCATCCACCAATGATCTCTTCATGAACTACTTCCAAAGTGTTCTCTTTAATCTGGTGGAGTAAGATTGATCTCTGTTCTTGGGAGTGTACATGGAGAAGGGGGCTCTCTAGGTCTTGAGAGAATTTCCAAATCTGATGTGCCGAACCAAGAAAAAGGAATTTTATTCCTAAGAGAATAATATAAATAGGCTTATATATTATGTGGGTTAAAATAAAATAATACCACAAGTGTCATTCATTATTTATTTAGTCCATGTATAACCCCATGCCAAATTATAATATAAACATTATTATTTCTCGACATGATATTAACATGTGAATTTTAATTAAATAATATTAATTATTAATTATTTCTTTCCAAACCTAAAACTTTGGTCCTTCTATCCACAATATTTATTTGGACCTGAATAATAACAATTTATTTATTCAATATATATGACTTCATTATTTTCCAATAAATAAATAAATAATACTTTCACTAAATAGAAAATAAATATTTTTTAAATATTCAACTGACAATATATTCTCTCAAATAACTATTGACCGAATATATTCATTCATGAATAATTATTAAAACACACTTAGAAATAATATTTATTCAAATTATTAAACAATTATATATTATTTGACTCATGTTCTAGATACACATAGTGTGTGACCCTCTATGCTTTTTTCTCATTGGAATTAGGTGAAGAAGCCTAAATTCCAAGGTTAGAATTTAGAATGCATTCAAGGAAACCACAGAGAAATAAGTTAATTTTGCAGCAACATGATATGTTATATGGATGATTACTTTATAATATAATCTCTCTGTCATGATATCTCAAATAAGGTAAATTTCATGTGGGTTCAATTAAACTATGTGCTTAATGTCACTTCATTTTACATTTAGAAAATAGAACATAACTGTTAAACACCATGGACATTGGTTTATTTGGGGCATATCATTTGCATAAAAGGGCTTCAGAAATCAACATTTGTTAGTACATAAGGAGAAAATTATTCATCGCATTACTCATTAATTTATCATTACTCATGACGTACCAAACATATCCATACTCATTGTGAACATCTATCATCATGGTTAGCATCAATATATCAAAGTAATCAAATCATAATACTCATTAATAATAATATTATAGTCTATGGGCCAGTATACATGCCTGCATGTAGTGAAGTCCAATGACATGTATAATTTTTGGTTTCCTATGGGTGACTTTCATTCACAACATATCCTCTTGGATATTACCAAGGGTTTACACCATGAAAAGGTTTCTCAAAGTATTATTTTCTCCACCCCTCATATTCCATATAATGTTTTTACATCAAATGATATCATCCAATTATAGAACAGATATTCAAGATTAGATTTAAAGCACTTCTGAGTTCTCATCATAGTAGGGAACTTCTATAACATTTTAGTGTGACAACAGTTCATTGAACATTATAACATAATATGTAATGCATAAGAACAATCATGATGTGATAAGTCATTTATTAATATTCAAAACCATGAATAAAATCATTGTAAAGTACCAAGAAGTTTATAGTACAGAACAAAAACCAACATAGTTGTTTTTTTATGGTCTTACATTTCTTAGTTTTCCTATTCTCTGTTGATCCCATCATGAACTTTTGTTCTATTAATTCATCTTCATGAACTTACCCATTAGTTATGTTATTTTTAAATAGTGTTTACACTCTCTAACAGGTTATTGACTCTTAGTATTTGGTGATAATGCTCTATAAATACAAAAGTGTTTTCCCCTATCTTTCATATCTTTTTCTACATTACTCATTATTTGAGATACTAATTTTAGAGGCGATATGGATTCTTGGAGTTATATTATGGAGTGATATTGGTATGGATTCTATAATGTAGGTTGACCAAGGTTTTTTATTTTGTTTTATAGTTTTGAGATTATATTCTTCATATTCCAACCATGCATAGAAACTTGTAAAGCTCTGTTTAAGGTAAAATATCCTATATATCTCTTCTCTAGATGTATATATAGGGAATACATTATTTTCCCACTATGTCGATTGAATGAACCAAATTAATTATGATAAACAATTTCATCAATTGAATATGATGTGGGTTGGGAAGAAATCATATGTGTTTTACATGTCCTTGAGATCATTCCTATAAGGTTGAGCATACGTGTTATTTTTTCTATCAACTATCTATATTGAGTTTTATTATCTCGATTTAGATATAAATATAGTAATAATTTTTTTATATTAACTTGAATCCTTACATATGGAAGGGGATTAGAATGTATATTCTCTTAAAAAATATAGTTTCCCATAGAATCTTATTTTTTTAATTTTCTTGAAGATAAATATGTAAAAAAGTTAAAATAAATTTCATAATAAATAAATGTTATCATTAGGGGTTTGTAGGTGTGGTTTTGTGATTTCTCTTGGTTTTTATGTGAGGTTTTTTAGAAATATGGTGGAATTGAGGTGTGTTGATTGATATGTGTGCTTATTTTATGTGAAGTGGTTCTGATTTGTGGTGTTTATGACATTTAGTGGTCGAGACATGTCAAATTTTGACAAGATAAAGATAATCTTTTTTTCCTGCATCATGTTGTTAATGTTTCTAGGTACTGATGAAATGTAATTTTAATCGAATAATGATAATTTAATGAGATCAAATTTCATGTAAACTATTTAAATTATAAGGTAAATATTTTTAATGTGGTTATTGGTAAAATGTAAATAAATGGTTTTGATGATGGATGGTAATTAAAAAATAAAGAAATATATTAACATCAGAAGTAATGGTGGTATGTGGTTTTAGGGTTAGTGATTGGTTTTTTATATTAATTCATTTGATGGATCCATTAAATATGGTAGAGGTGTTGAGGAAATTTTTGGATTTTGTGATTTGTGTCACATATCAATTTATAATCTCTATATTTGGAATTCTATGTATGAATTACATATTTATTATTTTTATTTTTATTTCCATATACAATGTTCAACTTTTAATAACAATGGAAATAAAACCCACATGTTTGGGGATTTTTTCCAACATCCATATTTTTGAAGATGAAGGGATGGCTACTCCAACATCCACACTCATACATCAATTCATTTTTCTTGGGAATGATCTATGATATATTTAAAATATAGTTCACTTATGGTTTTATTGATGACATTGTTGTGGTGGTTCTATGTTAGGATTGTGCATTGTTAGAGGATGTCATGACTTTGATATCATTCATAGTAACAAAACCATACAATCATTGATATATGAAAGAAATTATTGGTGGACTTTGTTTCCCTTGTTTATTTTGATGAGATGTGAACATAGTTTCAGGTGGGGTTCTTGGTATGATGCCATATCCTTGGTTTTTTTGGCATAATTTTATAGATGGAAATTGATTTCAACGATGTATAACTTTGGGGAGTGGGATAGGTAAATCAATAGGATTTTGGTGGTGGGAACCCTTTTTCAAATGAATTGTATTATGTTATTATTAGTGGAGTCATTATTTTTATATTATGAAACAATGACTATTAGGTTGGCTAGTTTCCTGCAATTGTTGAATATTTGTTTTGTTGTATGTATATTGGTTTATTAGTAGGCTCATTTCATATATTTATAAGAGCCCATGGGAATGAACATATTTAGTATCCTTTGTATTCTCATCCAAATACTTTTAATCTTTATATACAAGTTTCTAAAAATATTTCGAGTGTCAATTATAACCTTACTAGCCCAGACCTTGTATTTTTTCCTTAGTTGATTCCATATTATTTCCTTTGGGAATTTATTTTGAGAATATATATATATATATTTAATTTATTAATTATTTCTGGGATGGTCTTTTTACATTATTATTTTAAAAGGTTGAGTTTCATTGGAATTCGTATCTTATCACTTAATCCTAATTTATAAAATTCATGGAAATTCCACACATATATGATATTTTTCACCATTTATGATGGTTGAAAACATGAGGGAATCAGAATGTTTAATTCAATGGGTTAGTATCAATCATCCTTAATTATCGACATTGGATAGCCAAATTTTGGTGATTGGTCCATGGTAGAGTCATATAAAAGTATTATAATGAGATATAGGATTCAGTTTTGAGATTTGAATAATAAGGATTTCATGGATGTGTAGGAAAATGGTTCCATTTGATTATGGTGTGTAAATTAGGCATAGGAGACATGATAGATAATGGGTTGTTAGGGCCCCCCATGATCAGATTCCTTGGATCAATGTCTATACAATTAATAAGATAGGTTTTTGTACTTCAAATGTGAACATAAATGGTATATATAAGAATAAATATTATTTTTGATCTTATTAGAGTAAGGAGGTCTTCAAAAATTAGAATTTTTTTATTAAAACCACTAAAATTCAATGTTACTACTAGTAGGATATATTTTTTAAATATTAAACTATGAATCATGTAGGTTATATTTATTTGATTTGGGATTACAAGGTTCTTATGGAGGGCCCTATCAACCAATAGATGGTTGATTCCCGATAGGAGAACAATCTATGGTGGTTGATGTTTTCCAACATCCAAAATAAATCACTGCTAAAGTATGATAGATTATTCTTTAAAAAATTGTTTGATATCATATTAAACAATCTCGATAATGAATTTTATCCGATTTCCAACCATATGGTGTATTTGGTTCTAATAACATTTATTTATATGAGTTATAATGATCATTAGTCCTTAATTTTGTATAATAGGGTTTTGATTGAGGTAAATTATTTTTTGTGAAGACATCAATATGGTGTTTCATGAAGATATCATATCATCAACCACAAAGGGAACTAATAGGGGTGAGTTTCTTTTTTATCTAGTAGGTTAATATATTTATCTGTTTTTTTTTGGATCAATTTTAATAAACTTTTAAATATTTTCCCTCATATTTTTGATGATGATGAGTCTCGTGTATGGATTATAAAGGAGTCACTCCTCACATTATCCTAGTATATTGTTCCTCCATGTATAATAAAAATATGTTTATAGGTATAGAAGATAGAGGATGTGACCGAGAATATGGACATGAAATAAGGGATTCCAAAATAATAGAACCAATAAGTTTCCATAAGGACTATTCTTTCTGTATTATATATCAGTCGACATTCCATTTGAGGTTCCAATGTATTTGCATTGGACCCTAGAAGCATATTTATCTACCTTATGGGGACAATTGTATATATTTAATTTCAATTAGCTTTTAAATAGTGTCATAGTTCCTTAAGGAATATATTCATCATTGGTATTGATGCCTAGTGGTTCTCAGAGCTCAAAAGGATGGAGGTGGTGAGGTTTATTATTAGCTTGAGTAGCATACATCATTGAGGTCATTTTAGTGGAAATTACTACATGCATAGGCTTCTCCATGTGGATAATGGGATGGAAGGGGAAATCTTGTAGATTTTCCCTAACATCCGGGAACCCAACATGAACATGATCATAGAGGTGGTCATTAGTAATTTGGTAGGGGAATTAGAAATGGTATGTTCCATGTTATCATTGATCTAGAACAAATGGGGAATGATATTTTTGATGTTATGATAATATTTTCATCTACAATTTATTACGAATTATATAAATAAGGATCCTCACACTCCGTGGTTTCACATGTTTTATTATTTTCATAATGAGTTGATATAGAATGCATCCCATTTACTTGGATTTGGAAAAATATGTCATTGATAAAAACAAAATTTCCATATGTTTTAGTTTTATATATTGGTGGTGGGTAACTTTTAGTTGAGTGAGATTATTCTATTTCACTAGATACATCTATATATTTCCATTAAAAAAATTAATTTATTTTATAATTTTCATGTGGAAATATTTGGATTGAACAAGAAGGTATCATTCCCATATATAGGTAGTCTGTGTTACTTTTTCATATAAAATAAGGTTATAAGATGTGTGGTAGATATATAGGGATTTATTTAATCATTTATATAATAATGTTCACTATATTTAGTGGGTTCTTTGATAGTGATCGTTCATTGACTCTTTCTGGAATTTCATGATTTTCCTCTCATGGAGCTTATGACACTACCCCCTTAATCCGACGTTGAGTTTGGGGTAGAGTTATAGCTGAGTTTCTTTATGATCTAAATGTAACATTATCACATGAATACATATAAGTATATAGATATAAGGATTTAGATAGTTGATCATCTATGGAAGGGTATTATCTTGACCAATATATCTTCAAGATATGATCTAGGGTTATTCTATAAGAAGGTGGATGTCTGTATGATTTTTTATATAGATTATTGAATGGTGAATCATATGAGTATCAAATATTGATAGACTCTTACAACTATTTATTATTATTTATAGAAATTCAGGTCAGAAATTTAGATTTCTATAATCAATAATACATGATGATATCAACAGTTTGGTGTTAAATATGAAGACATTTTGAACACCTCATTCTAGTATAGAGGTAGGATGTCTCAGTTCATGTTAATTCCATATGGTGTCATGAATGTACCATGAATGTTCTTGTGGATCATGGAAATTGTGTTTCATGAATGTTTGAGACAATTTTGTAGTCCTTTTTAATGAATTAATATTTGTTTTATCTATGATAGTGGGTGAGAATTCCAATAATATAATATATATCTTATTGTTATTTAAGAGCCACAAAATACATTAAATTTTTTTAAATTGTAATGTTTTGATTTGTGGGGTTCATTTATCTTGGAATGTGGAATCCAGATGGGAGTTTCACTAAACCCTTTTCTGATGAAGGTGGTTTTTTCATGGGTTTCATCCGAGAATGTTGTATAGTTTTACATTTTTTTTATTTTGGATTAAATCAGAGGAGTTTTGTGTTTGAATACTCATTGATTTTGACCACATTATTCGTAATAAGAAATAATAATAAATATTTTTTTATATTAATCTATATCATGTATCTATTTACCACCATAGTTGAATAGAGGTCATATCTACGTACTTTTGTTATAAGATAAAGATGTTTTTTTGTTTTTTCGGTTGCTTCCATTCAACGAATGGGATGTCTCTTAAAAAAATATATAGTGGTAATATATTAGGGGTGTTATATTTTCAATCAACACAACTATAACTATGCCATCCCTAGGGTTCTTCCTTTATTGAATTTTTTAGATAAATCTATAGAATTATTATCTAGTCGATGAGATCATTATTGACTTTACAAATTATATGATCTTGGGGAATATTTGTTGTAACATCCCAGGTAAATAAGGAAATAATACATTTCCATTTTAATTAATATTTTTTGAATTAAATATTAATTTATCTTTAAATGGGTTCCTATGTTTGATGGCGTACCTGATACGCAACAATGGGGTTCTTTTAAATCTTTCCTTGCACACTAATAATATAATAATAATATTTTAAATTGTAGTTAACGCCTTGCCATTGTATTGGTGGGGATGAATAGAACTAACTAAAATATTATTATACTTGTTTGTTAAATGTTTTTACATTTATCCAATAAATGTAAGAGGCTTAAAATGTGTATTAGTCTAATTTTGAGAATAAATACTCTAATATTCTTTAAAAGGTCGATTCACAGATTTTTGATTGCAACCCCTATTTAAATATTTTTTTGATCACTTTTATATGTTATATTTCACCAAATAAAATTATATTTTAGACTTGGAACATCAATATTTATATTGGGTAAATTTTTTGTATTTTTCTGAAAAAAATTAATTTTTTTATGAATAGTGAAAAATATTGTATTTTAATTCAAAAGTGCCTTTTATTATAATTTATTTATATGGTTAGAATAACTTTTTAATTTGGTTTTAATGTGTAATTAAATTATTTTTTTACCATTTAATCCAATTTTGGTCATTAGAATTAATTTCACTTTGAAATTGGACATAAATAAGTATCAATCTTTTTATAGATATTGTTTCTTAAAAAACTCGAGAATTAATTTTAAATTAATTAATCCGACTTCTATCTTTTAAATTTGGTAAAATAGACATAAATTATGAATTTAGAGTATTAAATATATCTTAGGCTGAATATTTGGTATTTTTCTTGAAAACATCAATTTTTGATTAATATTGAAAGTAATAAGTCGTTGTTAAATAACTGAATTTTTATTTAAAAAAAATATTACCCCTTATGTAAATTATATTTCGAAAATCCAACATACATGGTTTTTATTAGTATGTAAAATTTAGTTCAATAAGATGGAAATATTTTTTGGTGAACAGTAACTTTTGACTTTTATTTACCACAGTTAAAGGTAAATATGATAATTCAGGGTAAAAAGAATATTATATTATTAAAAATTACCTTAATACTTGTTCTAACCATGTTTTATGAGTCTTGGCCTACAATGGTCATACTTGGGTCGATTTTGGGACCAAATATAGCCACTTGGGAGTGATAATGACACTAGATTAATTAACATAAAGTAATGACAAAAATGACATAAACTAATATCTTTTACTAAATCAATTTTCAAATGGGGATATATAAGTTATCATTTAGACTATATATATTTATTGGAAAGATAAAAAGGGTTCCTACATCATGGATTTTTTTTTAAATTTTTAGACATCATATAAATTAAATTATTTATTGCACAAAAATGATATAGTATTTACCTCATTAATAAATGATTTAAAAATTAATATTATAAATATTAAAACAATATCTAAAACTAGTAAAATTTTTATTGGATTATTTTATATTGACTATTAATCATATTATCTTAAACTTTAATTACTTTTGGTCTTTTAGAAATCGAATATCATTATATAATAAAATAATATTTTCACACTTTCCTAAAGAACCCCTCCTCACCCTTATTAAAAGACATCATTTCTTACTCATTCCTCACCCCCATCAGGCCTCTTGGACAATCGAACCCCTACCCAAATAATATTTCAAGATCCCTATCCTCCTCCAAGAATCCTTACCTTAGGCAGAACGCACTTCCAGAAGTTCTTTTGGTTCAAAGCAAATGGAGTTACCCAAATAAAAGGTAACCGTTTCTCTTAAATTATTTTCTTTTATTTTACTTCTCCAACCCCTAAAATATTTTATCCCATTATATAATAATAAAACCAGTATCCTTAATATACTATGATTTTTTTATGATAAGTATTCAAACTACACTTATACACACCTCCATCTAATGGGTGAAAAACATATTTTTTCTGTGGATGGAAAACCAATGCCTCACGAAATGATGAGTGTTCGATTATCTCCTACCACCTTTCATGGTGGCCATTAAGATGGAACTATATTTACATATGATATATATTATTTTTTTTTATGCTTGTGTGTTTCACATTCATAGCCTACCTTTATTGTTTCTATAATGGGTAAACATGATAATTTCAATTGAGGAAGTGCAGACTACTGCCCCCTTAAAGTGATATGACATGTTAATTCCATATAAGGGATGCATAAAGGATATAGTTAAATATTATATATGATATTATAATTTAATTATAATATAAATATATATAATTATGTTTTAATTCCATTAAGGTAAGAAATAGAAATGAAAGTAGCGTTCATGCGTACGTACGGCTTATCATCTGCATGAACGATGAATGTCATTTCTTATATCCAAATGTTCTGTACAATTATAAATACATATATATATATATACTGAATATATAATTTATATATAGGATATCTAAATAATTAATATCATTCTATAGAAAATTGACTTTTGACCACATGGACAACCTGTAATTATAAGGTGTTCATTTTTTGGACTCAAATACCTAATATAGAAAAAATGACCTTTATTAATTTAAATGATTACATAATGTTTATAACATGGAAATAATTGATATAAAAGGAATAATAAATATAAAAAAGGTTCTTAAGGAATTATAAATTAACTTTATTTTATTATTCAGGAGATTAAAGAACAAACAAGTCATGTCCGACACCAGGTTAGGGACTTTATCTCAATCTCCTTTCATTGAATAATATTTCGTTTTAATACATGATTTTCTTTTATATAATATATCAACACATTTGGCTTTGCATTTCATTCAATGGGAATCTTTTTCTATGAAGAGTTTTACTAAATAACATAAAATATCATTTCTTTTATTGTACGTGGTGAAAACAACCTTTCTACAACCATGAGTATTATTTAATCTTCGTTTTCCTTAGCAAGCCAAAATGTTTTTAAAAGGAAAATAAATACCCTATAACATATTTATAGATTTTGGCATTGAAAATGGTTTTGATAATGGATTTTTTATGTAAATATATTTAAATGATATATTATGATTTATATGTGGAAATTTTATCATTACATTATGTTTTTTATGTGTTATGAATATGTTATGGTCCTTAGGCATTATTTACTTATATGGGTGGTTCCATGATAAACCTTGGGAAGGTGGGCCTGTGTTATCCCTCCAATGCATTGGGTAACATTATGGATGTAAACTTGAATTTTTCTCCTAAAATATTAGAGAATATAAAGTGATGGGTATTCCAACGTAACTCCCTGCGTAGCTGTGATAGATGCAATGTAAGTATGATAAGGATTCCAAAAGTTACATTTATGATTTGTGATTACTGTGTTTTATTCATAAATCTTATGTTTTCATGAGGTGTGTAAATGTTTTTGTGTTTTTTATGAATTGATGGACTAATAATTTCATTCTTATTTTATAACCATTACTATGATTTTTATTCTCATCCCATGCTTTGAAATATTTTTCACTTGACCTAAAGATGAATAGGGCAAATGATGGGATCATGGAAAAGTCATTATGTTTAAAAAATGGGACTATACATGACTCTTTTTTTCAAGAGTTCTTATTTTTTTTAAAAAAATGGATACAGAGTATAATTTTCTACATGTAATATTCATGTTGTTATGCAAATTTTATGACCTAATTCTCTAAAACTATAAACCTGAAAAGATCCTCAATGTGAATTATTCATTTAATTCAATATTATTTAATGTTTAAGGTCAGGTCTTTATATTTGGTATTAGAGGTCGGTTTAGATAACTATATGAGTTAGGGTTTTTTTAAATTCATATCCATAAATTACTTTATATTTTAATAATATAGCATTTAAAGATAATTATGTTCCTTCGATTAAAATATTTCTTTGTTTAGAGTGGTTTTCTGCAGAGGAAACATGCTAGCAATGTTTAGAAGACATCAAGAGAAAGACAACCTTCCAAATCAGCTACATGAGATGGTCAGAATTAGAACTGAACAGTTTGTTGCAGTTATGGCACAATTGACTTAGGCTATAAATGGGGGTGGTATCCATGAATGAGATTTTTCAGATAAACCACAGAGGAACATGTCAGTAATGAAGCATTTCATGAGGCAACATCCCCTATCATTCAGAGGATCATCTGAACTTGTGCTAGCAGAAGGGTGTATTAAAGCATAGTAAAATATTTTTTATGTGAGGGGATATTCAGAACAACAAAAGGTTAGTCTTGTTGTTTACTATTTTGACGGTGAAGTTGATTAGTGGTGGTCGAATGTGAAAAATATCAGGGATAGCGAGGATATTGATTCTCTTGATTGGGATGAATTCAAAGGTATGTTTCATGAGAATTATTTTACTAAGGTGGTTCATTTTAATATGGAAAACCAATTCCAAAAACTGAGGCAGGATGATGACTCAATTGATACTTATGAAGAAAAATTCACTCTACTGGAAAGGTATGTTGTAAATTTCATACAAAATCTTTATAGTAAAATAACCTGTTTTTACTTAGGATTGTAGCCAAATAATCAATCCTCTTTATATTATTGTGAGATAAAAAGATATGAAGAAAATTTTCTTTGTACTGGGAATGTGGAAATGGAGTTTTTTTATGATCTGGTGTTCTTTTCAAAATAACAGAATAAGATGTCAATGTGGTAAATGAAAGGGAAGAACTATTTAAACAAGTCTGATGGTATGAAACCTATGTTTTCAGTCTGCGAAAATGGTGGTAAAAAGCATGCTACTGAATGTCTTTTAAATTTAGGTAAGTGCTTGAAATGTAGTAAAATGGGGCATAAGTCTCATAATTTCATTGAAAAATATCAGGGAAATGGTAAGAAAAAATATGATTTACAGCCAGTAAAATGTTTTAAGTACAATGAAATGGGTCATTATGAAAATTAGTGTCCAATGAAGAACTAAAATGAGGTAATGCATCCAGACTACAAGTAGAAAGTGGTTGTGAAATCCATTGAAACTACATCAATAGATGTTGGGACATCAAATAATGTAGTTTCGGGTATACTATTTGTTTATTTATATTATTCCAATGTGTTGTTTTATCAGTGGTCTACACATTCATTCATTTCTGAGATGTTTTCTAGTAAATTAGGAATTCCATCTCAAGGTATGAATCCTAAACTTAGGGTAAAAAATTGGAGGAAATGTTGAGAACAAAATAAAACATAAGAACCTTCCAATAATTTTGTGCGGGAAGAATCTACCAGAAAACCTTATTTTTTTGCCTCTAGTAGAGTGTGATGTTATTTTGGGTATGGATTGTACTTCTGTTTATCATGCTAAGATTGACTGTAGATAAAAAGTGGTTTCTTTTTAGAATTATTTTCAGTTTGTGTACAAGAATGAACCCTTTATTTTGATAAAACATCATGAAGCTGAGAAACTTGTAATAGATTGAAATTAATGCTACCTTTCACATATTGTTGAAAACAAGGGGATGTTTATATTAATGATGTTCTAGTGGTAAATGATTACCTTTATGTTTTTTCGGATGAATTCCCTGGTATTATACCTAATCCGAAAGTTGACTTTATTGTTGACTTAGTTCCTGATGCTAAGCCAATTTCAAAACCCCCTTATTGAATGGCTCAAATTGAACTATTAGAGTTAAATAAGAAATATCAGGAGTTATTAGCTAAAGGTTTTATTTGAACTATCACATCACCATGGGGTTCTCCTTTCTTGTTTGTTAAAAATAATGATAATTCAATGATACTTTTAATTGACTATTGATCAATGAATAACATCATTGTTAAGAAAATGTATCATTTTCCTCATATTGATGATTTGTTTGATCAGCTCCAGGGAGCTCAGTATTTTTAGAAGATTGATTTGAGGTCAGGGTACCATCAATTGAATTTAAATTATTCATACATTACGAAGACCACATTTCATACAATATATGGCCATTATGAATTTGTGGTTTTTCTTTTTGGTTTAAGCAATGCATCTGTTGTATTCATGGATCATATGAATAGAATATTCCATTAGTTCTTGGATAAGTTTTTGGTTGTTTTCATTGATTATATTTTGGTTTATTATAAATGTATAGAGGAGCATGAAAGTAATTTAAGGTTTTTCTTGCAAACCTTAAATGAAAAAAAAACTGTTTGGGAAATTCACCAAGTGTGAGTTTTATTTACAAAAAATTTCTTTCCTTGGTCACATTGTTTCAAAAAATGGTATAATTTTTCATCCTTCTAAAACAAAATTTGTTGAAGAATGGCCATGAACAACAAATATAACTTTGATTCATTTTTTTCTTGGTTTGGCAGGTTATTACTGGTGGTTTGTTGAGAATTTTTCAGGGTTATCTAACCCAATGTCTAAGGTAACTCTAAAATATGTTAAGTTATTTTGGAAAAAGAAAGTGATGATTGTTTTTTGGAATTGAAAATAAGATTGGTAAATGCTCCAGTTTTGGAACTACCTGCCATAAATGGTGAGTTTGTTATTTACTATGTTGCTTCATTGAAAGGACTTGGTTGTGTCCTTATGCCGAATGATCATGTAATTATTTATTCTTCACGTCAGTTGAAACCTCATGATTTAAATTACACTACAAATGATTCAGAATTAGCTTCTATAGTTTTTTCATTAAAATTTTTGAGGGATAATTTGTATGAAGTAAAATAGGGAATATATACTGACCAAAAAAGTTTTAAGAATATATTAACTCAAAAAGAATTGAACATGAGATAGAGGATATGGTTATAATTAATTAAGGATTATTATTGCAAGGTCCATTTCCATCCAGGAAAGGTACATAAAGTGGCTGATTCTTTGTGGAAAAAAATAATGATTTATTAACCATGATACATTTGGAACGAGATCCTTTGGTTTTTTATTTGATGATCTTTTGCATAGAAGATATTCATGTAGGAACTTTTTCTGTTTGGTTTTGGGTGTCAGTGAGATCCTCTCTATTAGAAACAATTATGAATTCATAGAAATAAGATAGTGAGTTAAAGAAAACGGTAGATTTGGTTCAGAAGGGTATGTTTCTGGAATTTAACAGTCATAATGAATGTGTTTTGAGGTTTCGGAAAATGTTATGCATGCCTTGTCATTCACAGTTGAAGAATGAGTTGTTATGTGAAGATAATAATTCCCCATTTTCAGTTCATCATGGAAGGACTATGATTTATAGATATCTTTAGAAGTATTACTGGTGGGATGGAATGAAAAGAGATGTTGATGATTTTACTATGAAGTGATTGACTTGTCAAAAGCTTAAAGTAGAGAGGCATTTACCAAAGGGGATGGTATAGTATTTACCGATTCCAGAGTAGAAAGTGAAATATATATCCATGGATATCATTGTAGAATTACCTAAGACATCTCGAGGTAATAATTCAATCTGGGTCATTGTTGATTGATTGACTAAATCTATTCATTTCCATTATATTTGTGATACTTTGTCTCTAGATCAAATTTCGTAGTTGTTTGTTAAAGAGACAGTCATGTTCTTTGGGGTTCCCCTCTCTATCATATCTCATCATAATCCCAGGATTACTTCTATCTTTTGGAAAGGCCTTTAGAAGATGTTGGGAACTAAATTAAATTGTAGTACATCTTTTCATCCGCAATCAGATTGGCAGTCAGAATGAATTATTCAAACCATGGAGGATATGCTTTGTGATTTTTCACTAGATTTACAGGGAATTTGGGACCAACGTCATTCTTTGATGAAATTTTATATAATGATAGTTTTCATTCTATAATATAGATGGATCCATTTCAATCATTATATGGAAAGCGGTGTCGAACTCTAGTTTTTTAGGATGAAGATGGTGAATGGAAGCTGATGGAACCAAAATTGGTAGAAGAGTTGGAAAAATAGGTTCTGTTGATTTAAAAGCACATGGGAAAATCTTAGAACATATAGAAAAGTTCTGCAGATTATAAGAGGTAGGAACTCTCTTTTGAGGTAGGTGATCATGTCTTTCTCAATGTTTCTGTAGGGAAAAGTGTGATGCATTTTGGTAAGAAGGAAAGGTTCAGCATGATGTTCAATGGTCCTTATGAAATCATGGAGAAAGATGGATCAGTTGCATACAAAGTGGATTTACCTCCACCTTTGCCCCTAAAACACAATGATTTTTAAGTTTCAATGTTGAGAAAGAAAATTCCAGATCCATCTCATGTTTTGAGCCTAGAGGCAGTTTAGTTGGAAGAGAATCTCTCTTATGAGAAACAACCAGTCAATATTCTTGGCCATAAAGAGAAAGTGTTTCGGAATAAAGTAATTCACCAGGTAATGGTTTTTTGTAAAAACTATATAGTATAAGAGGCAACGTGGAAATTGGAAAATGCTCGGAGGGATAAATACCCCCATTTATTTGATAAGTGAATAAAATTGTGAGGACACAATTTCAAAAGGGGGGTAGGATGTAACATCCCAGGTAAATAAAGAAATAATACATTTCCATTTTAATTACTTTTTTCTGAATTAAATATTATATTTACTTTAATGGGGTTTCAATGTTCAATGGTGTACCTTATACGCAACAACATGTTTCTTTGAAATCTTTTGTTGCACACTAATAATATAATAATATTATATTAAATTGTAGTTAACGCCTTGCTGTTTCATTGGTGGGAATAAATAAAACTAACTAAAATATGATTATACAGGTTTTTTAAATGATTTTAAATTTATCCAATAAATGTTAGAGGCTTAAAATGTGAATTAATCTATTTTAAGCAAAAATACTCTAATTTCCATTAAAAGGTCGATTTAACACCTTTTGATGGCGAACACTGTTTAAATATTTTTTTGGTCACTTTTATATATTCTATTTGACCAAATAATGTTCATTTTTATAATTGGGACATCAAAATTTACATTGGGTAAATTTTGGATATTTTTCTGATAGAATTCATTTTTTAATGATTAGTGAAAATTATTGTACTTTAATTAAAAAGGGAATTTTAATCTAATTTATTTATATGCATAGATTATCTTCTTAATTGTTTTTAAAGTTTAACAATATTATGTTATTACCATTTAATCCAATGTTGGTCATTGGAGTTATTTTCACATTGAAATTGGACATAAACAAGTGTCAATCTTTCGATAGATAATGTTTCATAAAGACACGATATTTGTTTTGATAACGGGAATTAATTTTAAATTAACTTATCCAAATTATATGATTTAAATTTGTTAAAATAGACATAATTTTTTAATTCGGAATATCAAATATAGCTTAGTCTGAATTTTTTTTATTTTTCTAAAAAACAACAATTTTCTGATGAATAGTGAAACCACTATGTCGTAGATAAAAAACCGACTTTTCATTTAAATGAAATTTTACAACTTTTGTGAATTGAATTTTAAAAATCCAAAATATATGGTTTTTATTAGAAAGTAAAATTTGGTTCAACAAGATATAAATAATTTTTGGTGAATAGTAACTTCTGACTTTTATTTACCGCGGTTAGAAGTAAATAGGATAATAAAAGATAAAATGAATGTTAAAATATTAAAAAATAACATTAACACTGATCTTAACCTTATTTTATGAGTCATGTCTAACCATGGGCATCCTTGGGTGGATTTTGGGATCAAATGGAGCAACTTGAGAGTGATGATGGCACTTTAGATTAATTAACGTAAAGTAATGACAAAAATGACATAAAAAATATCTTTTACTAAATCATTTTTTACCTGGGGTTATATAAGTTATATTTTAGACTATAAATATTTATTGTAAATATAAAAATATACCCTACCTCATGGAATTTTTTTTTACTTTCTAGACATCAAATAACTTATATAATATATGACACAATAATGTTGTAGTATTTACCTCAAAAATAGATGATTTAAATAAATAAGATTATAAATATTAAAACAACATCCAATACCACTCCAATTCTTATTGGATGATTTTATATCAACCATTAGTCATATAATATTAAATTTATTTAGTTTGGGACCTTTAGAAACAAAATATAATTATATAATAATAAAATATTTTCACACTTTCATAAAGAGTCCCTCCTCCACCTTATACAAATCCCTCACTTCTAACTCAGTTTTCACCCACCTGAAGCTTCTTGGCTCATCTAGAGCCATCTCAAATAATATCTCAAGATCCATATACTTCTTCTAGAAGGAATACCTTAGGAATAAGGCACATCAAGAAGTCGTTTTTGGTTCAAACCAAAGGGTGTTTCTCAAATTAAATGTAACGGTTTCTCTTAAATTCTTTTATTTTATTTTACTTCTCCTTGTAGGTTTCGGGCGCAGCGGAAGCGCATTAGTGGGTTTTCCCATCTTTAATTTTAACGTTAAATAAAGTTAAATCTGAGAACCATCACGATTTAAAATGCCAAATCTTTGGAATAGAAAGAAGAACGAAAAAGAAAAAAAGAGTCATGGGACCTTTGAGATAGGATCATCATATGTTGGTTATAATTAATTTAATTAATTCATAAGAATTACCTCGATATAATTACTTCTTCTTTGGAGTCTTCGGTCACGATCTTGTGATCCATCATTGAGTTGTATAATCCATGTACAGGATTCCTCGGGCGGTGACCCACACGTGCTCCACGTATCTCCGGACACCGCCGAAGGGATCTCCGGATGCTAGTGTGGAAGAGACTTCGCTTGCGATGTCCGCCTTCAACCGCCTTGATCTGGTGGAAGATATCACTTTTGTAACTAGAAAGAGTTCTTGGTGGAGAAGTAATTCTCTCTTGGCTTGAGAGTATTTCCCAATCTGTTGTGCACAACAATGGCTCTGTATCTATGAGAAAAATGTAATTGGGATTATAATACTTAGAATAATTAAATGAATTAATTGCCTGAAAGAATTTAGTCATTTAATTTAATTCTTAGTAATACCCCATGTCTTAATAATGACATTTGACCATCATTATTACTTGACATGCCCCCAATATATTAAATTAAATATCATTTAATTAAATAAACAAATTTTCTCACGAATCCCAAAAAACAAACTACGCATCGTGTATATAAATATACATGGCGTGTACTTTTATTTTTCATTTTATTTATTTCCTCCACCATATTTATTAGACCTTGAGTAATGACTATTTATTTCTTAAATAAATTTAACTGCATTACTCGCTAATAAATATATGTTATTTCACCCACAATATATTCTCTAGAATAACTAGTGTCGAAATAAATGCGATCAGGCATCCTTAAATAATTATTAAACCACAATCGGGAATAATATTTACTTAACTTGTTAAATTAATATTTAACTGAGATACATGGACACACTTAGTTTGTGACCCTCTATGCCTCTTTCTCAGTGGCATTAGGCGGAGCTTTTCAAAAGTCCAAGGTTATATTCTAGAAACACACCAAGGAACCCATAAAGAAAGAAGTTAACGCCGCAATGACATGTCACCTCCTACAAATGCTTATCGTGTATTATAATACCTTCGTCTCAATATCTATAATCAAGCAGGGTGCATGCTAGTGCCATCAACCCATGTGCTCGATTATTCTTTCTTTGACTTCCTGGAATTTAACTCGGCCATACCTTACCATGGACATGGATTTTTTTAGGCTATATCAATTTCATCAAAGGGCCTAAGATATCAACTTCTATTATGGAACAGAAGGGACAAATCCTTTCTCGCATTATCTATTAATGCAGTATTATTCTTGATGCACCCAACGTATCCTACCTCGCTGCGAATAGTGTGTCGTCACAATTTTCATCAATATATCTAAGTGCGCGAGTTGTAATAACCATTAATAATAATTTTAATGTTTAAGGACCAGTACACACGTCCGCAGATAGGAACATCCAATGACACTATGAAATGTGGATTTCCTACTGGTGGGTCTCGTTCTCATAATATCCTCCTAGATATTACCAAGGGCGCACACCATGAGAAGGTGACTCAATGTTTTATGAGTCCTCACCCCTAATGATCTGTATTATTTGTGTCCCTCAAATAATGTCGTCTAGACATAGAACATATATTAAAGAATAGTGTTATGGCACTTCTGGGTTCTCATCATAGCAAGGATCCGCTATGACCCATTAATGCAACAGCTGTCCTTAGGACATTATAACATGCATTGTCACGCAGAAGAACAATCAAGATGTGATAAGGAGTTTATTAGTGAATAATGTACAAAGTAGTTTGTTCTAGGCCACCAACTCCAAAAAAACCCCACTTGGACTAGAGCCAACTGCTAACAACCATTAACCCGCTAGCCTCACCAGATTTTCATGCTTTTGCTGAGACAGGCCTTTAGTCATGGGGTCTACCACGTTCTCTTCTGTGGACACACTGCTCACTGCAAGTTCAGCTATTTGATTGAAATCCCTCAAGAGGTGATACTTCTGGAGTATGTGCTTTGTCCGTTGATGTGACCTTGATTCATTTACAAGATCCACCGCTGCAGTATTATCAAAATACAATGTAATGGTATCCTTACTGATGGGCACTACATCAAGCTCCGGGATAATGTTCCGAATCTAGAAGGATTCCTTGGTTGCATCAGAAGTCGCTATATATTCATACTCCACTATAGAATCGGTGACAACTTGTTGCTTTGATCTCTTCCAGCTCACAGATCCTCCATTGAGATATAAAACATATTCAGATTGTGACTTCAGATCATTCTGATCTGTCTGAAAACTAGCATCAGCATACCCTCATAATGACAAGATCCTCATCTCCTCCATACACCAGGATAATATCCTTAGTTCTTCTCAGAGACTTAAGGATAGTATTAACAGCAGTCCAATGATGTTCTTCTGGATCTTCTTGATATCTGCCTACCATGCTCAGTGCATATGCAACATCAAGCCTGGAACATAACATAGCATACATGATGGATCCTATGGCCGAAGCGTATGGGATCTTACTCATCCTATCTATCTCATGTTGTGTCTGGGGACACATTTTCTTAGAATGATATAATCCATGTGACACTAGAACCAATCCCCTCTTGAATTTTCCATACTAAATCTCTTTTGTATCTGGTCAATGTATGTACCCTGAATTAGTCCAAGCAGCCTCTTGGATCTATCACGAATGATCTTGATCCCTAGAATGTAGGCTGCTTCTCTTAAGTCCTTCATGGAGAAACACTTGTTCAACTAGTCCTTAACTGACTGTAAGGCTGGTACGTCGTTTCAAATAAGCAATATATCCTCAACATATACCAATAGGATGATGACTACATTCTCATTAAACCGCTTATAAACACATGGCTCACATCCATTCTTAATGAAACCAAATTCCTTTATGGCTTCATCAAATCGAATGTTCCATGACCTAGATGCTTGATTCAATTTATAAATGGATTTCTGCATCTTGAAAACCTGTTTGGATTCACCTGGTGTCACAAAACCTTCTAGTTGTGTCATAATGACATGTTGCTAAAGGTTCCCGTTAAGGAATGCTGTTTTGAAATCCATCTGCCAAATATCTTAGTCATGGTAAGCTGTTGTGGCACGTATGATTCTTATGGATTTAAACATGGAAACTGGTGAGAATGTTTCATCATAGTCAATTCCTTGATGCGGTTTGAATCCTTTAGCCACTAGCCTTGCATTATAGGTGGTAACTTGACCTTCCATGTCTAGCTTTCTTTTGAATACCCATTTGCATCCAACAGGCTTTACATCAACTGGATCATCGACCAGAACCCAAACATGGTTCTGATACATGGAATCCATCTCATAATTCATATCTTCTAGCCATGTTGCAGCTTCTGAGATTTCTACTGCTTCCTTGTCGGAGAGAGGTTCATCATTGTCTGACAATAATGATTCACCATCCTCAGTGACTAGGAAACCAAATCTCTCTGGTTCCCGTACTTCTCTTGAGCTCCTATGCAGTACTTCTATTTCTGGAACCACATCCATGGGGACCTATGGAACTTCTTCCTATACCAACTCCTATGTATCTTGAGCATCAACTTCATCGAATTCAATCTTGCTCCCACTATCCTTTTTGAGGATGTGCTCCCTCTCAAGAAAGATGGCTTGTCTGGCGACAATCACTTTCTTGTCTTGAGGGTTATATAGGTAATATACTTTTGTTACCTTGGGATATCCTATAAAGATACACTTCGTGCCTCGTGGTTCTAGTTTATTTCCTGATAAGGCCTTAAAAAATGCCTCGCATCCCCTTACATGTGTATGCAACAAAGTGGGTTTCCTTCCATTCCATAACACGGATTGAATTCCATTTACCGCCTTAGTTGGTACTCGGTTTAATGTGTATGCTGCAGTTTGTAATGCATATCCCCAACAGGATAATGGAAGATCCGCATGACTCATCATCGACCTCACCATGTCCAACAAGGTGAGGTTCCTTCTTTCACTAACACCATTACACTGTGGTGTATAAGGAGGATTGAGCTGAGATAGAATCCCAGACTCCCATAGATGATCGATGAACTCTTGGTTCAGATATTCTCTACCTCAATCTGATCGATGTTTCTTTATCTTCTTACCAAGATGATTCATTACTTCATTCTTTAATTCCTTAAATTTCTCTAAGGACTCTGACTTATACCTCATTAATTAGACATAGCCATATCTACTCAAATCATCAGTAAAAGTAATGAAGTATCAATATCCACCTCTAGCCTCTACTGGAAATGGTCCACAGACATCAGTTTGTACCAATCCTAGAAACTTTGTGGCCCTTTCACCTAGTCCACCAAAAGGTGGCTTGGTCATTTTTCCTTGTAAACAAGCATGACATCTATCAAGAGGTTTTAGCTCAGTAGAGTATAAATAGACATCTTGGTAGAGCTTTTTCAACCGCTTCTCATTCACATGACCATGGCGGTGATGCCATAACTGGGTGATGTATGAGTCATGTGAGTTTGTTTCGTTATCGATTGAAAACACTAGGTTATCATAATTTAGTACATACAAACCATTATTCAAATGTTTCATACCATAACATTAGTTGTTCTTATTAATGAGACAACCCTTATTTCCGAACATTAAAATAAATCCATCAATATCCAAACAAGATACAGAAAGTATGTTCTTGGTAACACTAGGCACAAAATAATAGTTTTGTAAAACCAAAATCATGCCAGTTGGCAATTAGAGGTGATAGTCGCCCATAGCCAACGCAGTTAGCCTTGCGTCATTGGCAGCTCAAAGATCCACCTCTCCTCTGGCGATCTTTCTAAATCTACTTGGTTCCTGCATTTGAATATAGATGTGAGCCCCACAAGCTGTATCTAATACCCAATTTGTAGAAATAGAAATATTGCACTCGATAACGAACACACCTTTAGCGTCCCCACGCTTCTTGGTGTCGTTCTTCTTCCAGTGGACCTTCTTTCCACATGCAAAACGCACCGCCTCTCCTTCCTTGCCCTGCCTCTAGATATTCACATTCATCGAGGGACGGTGCTCGGGGTCTTCAGACCGTTTATAAGTTTTTGGACCTTTTTCATTTTCCTTCCTTTTCTTGTTCACCATAAGGAATGTGGGTTTGTCACGCCCCATGTCCTTGTCAACCTGGCGAATCAAGGTTAGAAGCTCAAACAAACTCTTCTCATTGCTGCTCATGTTATAGTTCACAATGAAGCTAGAGAAGGTCTTGGGAAGTGATGATAGGATGATACCTGTATGCAACTCATCCGGTAATTTAATCCCTAAGATGTCAAGGTGTTCAATGTAGCCAATAATCTTGACTACATGAGGCACAACTAGCGCAGACTCTCCAAGATTCATGGTAAACAAATCATTGGAGATCTCATGCCTCTCTTGTCTCTCCTTCACTTGGAAGAGATCCTTTAGGTGAGACATCATGCTATACGCGTCCATGTTTTCATGTTGCTTCAAGAGCTCATTAGACATGGCTGATAGCATGAAACACTGGACATATGTGGAATCCTCCATGTGTTTCATGTAGAGAGATAATTCCTCATAACTAGCCTCTTTCCTAGGCGCAACTGGAATAGGATCTTCCAGAACATAAAATTTCCTTTCGAGGTGAAGGACGACACGTAAATGCCTCTGCCAATCTTGGAAATTGGTGCCAGTGTCACGACCCATCCTCGGGGCCCGTGCTGTGACTGCCCCAAGCCTGCCTTCCATAGGCCAGGGGCTGGCGACAAGCACCAAAGGCATAAATCCTGATAACTGGGAAGGCATTGCCTTTATAAAAGTAAAACAAAACACCACAGAGTACAAGCGGAAGTAAAACACTAAGTACAAAAGAAAGTGCAGAAAAGTAAATGGGCCAGAATACAAACCCAACAGAAAGTGCAGCTACAACTAAACGAAAATACAACAAAAAAGGCAAACAACTGAAAGAAGGAAGCATATCCTGGGTCGTCCTCCTCAGATCCAAACTTAAGGGTAGGTACAGATAGCGCAACTCCTGGATCGTCTGCCACGGATCCTACCTGAAGGGTAGGTACAGATAGCGCAGCTCCTTGATCGTCCGCCACGGATCCGACCAGAAGGGTAGGTACAGATAGCCTCCTCAATGATCTCACCCTTCAACCTCCTCCATGTGTCTTCTAGCCATGAATTCCCCCTCCAGATATGGTCTCGTCATGTAGTCCACCTCTGGGTACTAACTCATCGTGTAGTCCACCTCCGGGTACCGTTTAGTCCTCGAACACTCGGCCTCTGTCAGCACTGCCCATCGTCTGCAACCAACACAACGAGGTGCGGGCATAGTCCGTGCAGGTTTGATTATAACGATACTTAGTAGGGACCCTGATACCCTCAAAGTCTCACTAAAACCAACAAGGATAACCACAAAGAAGATCTCAATAGATAACCTCTACTTAGGTATATTCCCATACATATAACTAAGTTATCAAGTAACCCATCCCAATTATGAGGTAACACAAAGATTATGAAATCAATAGATAACCACTACCCAGGTATATGCCCATACATATACCTAAGTTATCAAGTGACCCATCACAATCATGAAGTAAACACCAAGGTCAAAAGACCCAGCTCAAACCAGGATTTTCATTATCGCAACCATAACTGCTAAAGTGATCTGTCTCTGGAGTGTACGGTGGTCCTGTCACGACTCAGAGGTACTGCTCACTAACCTAAGACTGCTGAGTTACTCCTCCTGTCGAGTACCGCAGGTCAGCCACCCAGACATTGTAGTGCTTCCCGTCGAGGTATGTCACCCAAACACAGTAGTGCACACCCCCTAGTAGCCTGCTGAGGTACTCTCCGGACGAGTACTACGGGTCTGCACTGTCAAACAAGTAGTGCTTCGTCCGCCATGGGTCTGCACCTCACAATGTAGTGCTTCGTCCACAGGGCTAGTTGACCCATTCCAAGTCGAGTTGGTCAAGCAGTCGTCTGGTCTCAGCCAGCTACATGGTCTTCGTACTACGTACGCTCATCTCTGGGAGGGTCCGCTCCATGAGCTACTGGTCGATACTCCAAGTATCTCAAAGATCCATGAAGAAGTATCTCAAGGACCACCTCGTCATAGGGGTCTCAACGCAAAAGATGGCGCATCAATCAGACTCCCGGTCTGTGAGTTTCTAGCCTTTTCATCCCAGGGGCCCAGTTGGTTTCGTGAGCGAACCATTCCCGGCCGTATCTCAACTGTACCCCGAACTCTCATAGGGTATACTCATTGGGACCTTTTCTCAATGTGATCAACAATGCCACTGACGGTTCGTCAAACGAACGTCCTGTCTGAAAGATATCAGCTTTTCCGTTCCAGGGGCCCGGTTGGATTTCGGGTGCGATCCTACTCGACCACTATCCAACTGTATCCAAAAATCAGGCGAATTATGCCAAAAGTTCCGTCTCATCAAGAGTAAATCAACGAGAGAGACGGTGCGTCAATCGGACGCACGGTCTGTGAGTTAATGGCTTTTTCGTTCTAGGGGCCCGTTTGGTTTCGTGAGCGAACCAACCCGACCGCACTCCGACGGCATCCAAACCTCGAGCGGAGTAAGACAAAATATTCGTCTCACTAAGGGTAAACCAACATAGTCGACGTCACGTCAATCGGATGTCTGGAGCTCAAGTTACGAGCGTTTCCGCTCCGAGGGCCCGGTTGGTTTCGTGTACGAACCAAACCGGCCAAACCCAAAGTTCTCCAAAACCTTGAGTGTAATATACCGAAACGACTGCCTCGATCCAAGGATCGTGTTTCCACTGACGGCGCGTCAATCGGAGGTCTACAACTCATGATATGGGCATTTGAACAAAAGTGATCCGAAAACGGGGGTTTGGACCCGGGCCGACCCGGCCCGACCCCCCCATGGGTCTGCCGAACCAGGTCGACCCATGTCCGACCCGGCTGGGCCCGGCCCGGCACGGCCCGGCTCGGTCCGGCTCGGTCCGGCCTGACCGGCCGGCCATGGCTCGGCCAGTGTGGTAGAACCGATTCGCGGAGCGGGGTGCGCGACTCCCCTGCCTGCCGCTAATTGAGGCAGGCGGCGGATCCGCCAGCCGCCAACCCTCCGGCGGCGCGCCGCCATCGCCATCCGCGGACCACCAGACGTGCTCCGGTGGTCCGTTCCTCCTGCCGTTATCACCTATGGTCTCCCTGGGACCCCACCTTCACTCCGAAGGGATTCAAAATGCCAAAACGGCCTGCTTCATCGTCGCCCATCAATCCGCATGTCAAAACGAATAGCGTCGTCTTTGTAGTTTTCTAGCGCTACCCGATGGTGCCGCACCCCTTCGTCGCGGCCCGACTCCGACCGTGGTTCATTGGTTTTCATCGACGCGGCGTGACGGCGTCGCCTTCTTATACTTCCTTCCACGACGAGGCGCGACGGCGTCACGTAATACTTGCCGTGTGATTCCCGCGTGGTGTGATGGCACCTCGCCATTCCGCTCCATCCACAATGAATCAAACATGAACATAAGAGAGGGGTTCGTCCGTGTTTGTGTGGTCTGGCCCCCCTCTCCTTAAACGATATCATCTAGTCGAAAATCCATGATTATCGATAAACTGGATACATGAACGGAAAATAATTAAATAAAATAATCCCCTACCTCGGTTCATGAATGGTGTTCATCAACGAGCCACAGAAGACGAGCATCGCGGAGGTCGGGCGTCGCGGGAAAAGAACGTCGAGGTCGCGAAGAGAGGATTCGAAGTCGTTGACGGTGATTTCCTCACGGAAAACCATCATGGAAGAGACGACGTGGAAGAAGAACGTCCTGTCATGGATACGGCGTCGCGGAAGAACCGTGTTCTTCGGCGGAGAAGTTATTCATTGAAGAATGGTGTTCTTCGCGTTCTTTGTTGAGGTTGAAGAAGAATAATACCGCTTCCCCAATCCTCTAAAGGTTGCAAAACTCTAACAATAATAAAATAAGACTAAGTCTTATTTTATTAACACAACCTAACCATTTGAATTTCAAGAGTTTGAAAATTCAAAACACAAATTTAACTCACTAAAGTTATTAAAATAAGATTTTATAAAATTAAAGAGGTGATAAGTTAACAAAACATAAATGGGGGGTTTAGAGGGGTTAGGAAAGTGAGGGGTTAAGAGGGGTTAGGGAGTTTAAGGAATTTGAAAAGGTTGGGGGTTCGTGTGGGCCCCACCCCTTTCAAATATCCACACATGGGATGTTGGGTGGATGTGGGCCCACCACTAACTTCCCATGGTAGAAGTTAACCACATGACATGAAATAAAATTGATTGAACAATTTTATTTACTTTTTTTTAATTAAACCCCAAAAATTAACTTCTTCACCCACACAAACGCAACTACGGTAAAGGTTCCCTTAAGCGATTACTGGCATTGCGAGTTCATCGGTTCCATCAGATTTCAATTCCGAGCACCGGTTCAAAAGATAGGAAAACTCGCTCATTCGTTCACGAAACGTACCCGAGCCAATCTTTGGAAATTGATTTCGGGCACTCCGGGCCTCGGAATCAAGTGCCGTCAGAAACTGCGTTCTTGTAAAATTCCAAAGAAAATTAAGAAAAATATTTCCTTGAAATTTCCGGGTCTTTACATTACTCCCACCTCAGGGCTTTGGGTCCCCGTAAAGCTTCAACACAAACTAGGGTCACAAAAGCGGTACAGAGAACGCATCTGAGCCTTCTGTTCCCATGTGCTTACCTGGAGGTTCCATACTGCCAATGAAAGCTCACCTGAGAAATCGATTGTCCTCATAGGATCCACTCCTGTCGATCCTCGATCTCCACTGGAACCTCCATGAAAAACACCTCATCGCCATCGTCCAGCTCCTCATGGTCGATGATATGTGAAATGTTGAGCACGTATCTCTTCAGTTGAGATACATAGAAGTCGTCGTGCACATGGTGCAACTGAGGTGGATGGGTCAAGTGGTAAACCACCACGCCTACCCAGATGTGGACCTAGAAAGGTCCGTTGAACCTTAGAGTTTACTTTCCACCTTGGTCACAACTCCATAAACTTCGTCGAGGTTAGACCCGTATATGGACGTGATCGTCATCCTCGAACTCTAGAGGTCTCCAATTCCTATTATAACTGGAACTCGAAACGACTTCCGCCACGAGGGTAAGGTTGGACGACTCAAGAGTGATCGTTCGCACCCTTCTGTGAATGAGTTTAGCTTGTGCTGCCCAGGGTTTCCTTTTTGCCGACCAAGGAAAACCCATCCCGACGTTTTCCTAAAACCGTCAATTTGAGTATGAACAGTTATTGCCCATTCCATACACAAACTAACATCGTAAGGCCTCGACGCTACCACCAAGAGATTCCAACCGAAACTCTCGCCTCGAGGGTCTGACCACACCGTCTGCGTAAGTGTGATTATCGAGTCTCCTTCCAAGGTATCTCCAGACGTGAGGGTCAAGTCCACGGCTTACCGGAAACTCTAGGTCTGGAACAAGATTTGTGATATCAAGGAATGATTCATATCGACGTCCATTACTACAGTAGCTAGTAGTGGACACAGACTGTCCCATGAATCATTTCTAGAGCCATTGGGTCACACTCCTTGACCGCATGCATCCGCACTCTTCATCTGCCCTCCATCTCCCTGAGCCTGGCTGGAATAACTAAGGCGGGTGGTTCTACCATGATAAGATGTACACCACCTCATGCTGCTCTCCTAGCGCTGCCTCCACCTATGCTGCTTCATAGACTCATCTATCCTTTAAGCTTCCTCTTCTTTAACAATTAACATGCTCGAGTCTCTAAGGCTGGAGCCGGTATCCTGTTTCTTAATGCACTGTACAGTCTTCATCCGCTCCTGGATGATCTGCACCTGCTTTGCCTATGATCTGAAAGAGCTGCTATAATTTCTCTTTGGCCGAAAAGAGAAACTCAGTCTCATCTCATGGATGAACCATGCACATTGCCTAATTCAGTCAATCCTGACATTAATGATGCATTCATACCATGGATGACGTCGTAAGGCCTCGACGTAACTACTAAGAGATCCAACTGTCACTCTCACCTCCAAGGGTCGAGTCACACTGTCAGCATCAGTGTGAGGTCACTGGATCTCCTCCAGTAGAAATCTCGAAAGTGAGGGTCAAGTCAACAGTTTTAACCGGGACCACTCAGTATCAACCAAACAAAAGGACTGGAAAGCAAACAATGATAAGTTTCCTTTTATTATTTCAGCTCATAGTACAAAGACACGAATACAACAACAACATGGAACTAGAAGTACAAGGGACGTATCCCCTAGTTCTGCTCCTGTCCACCTGCTCCTTGAGCTCTATTGCCTTGTCCACTGCTCGGCTGTTGCTCAAGCACTCGTCGCTGCTTCTGGCTCGGTGTCTCCTCCAACGCTTGCGGATCAACTGTACGAGGAGTTGGACAGTCACGTGCCAGGTAACCCTTCCCACTGCAGGAGTAACATTGTCCATTTCTGGCATGCCTGGCTCTGACCCCACCTCAGGTGCCCCGCACCACCGGTCCTAAAACCCAAGATCGTCCAACTGCAAGTCTGGTCCTCCTAGACCTCTGCATCATCTGTCTACTTCCCACAGATGACTCGACTACTGATTGAAAAACACGCGGTAAAGGAAGAAGCTTCTGTACACGCTCGGGGTGTAGAGCTACTGGCACAAACTCCACCCTGAAGAAGGTCTCGAAGTCTTCCCATGTGAAGGTCATCCCGTCGCAAAACTGAAACAAGTGGCTCCACCACCTGCCTACTGCTGCCTGAAAGAGGCTAGCAGCAAAGATCACCATGAAGTCTTCTGGCGTCCCCACAAGCCTGAAGACTCTCACCACAGCCTCTAGACAATCCTCAGCCGCCTGCGGGTCCATCCCTCCCTGGAACCTAGGTAGCCTCTGGCGCTGGAACTCGTGTAGTGTGCTCAAGCGACATGCACCCTCTACTGCTTGGGCTGGTGGCATCGGTGGCCCAACGGGTAGTAGTACCGCTGGTGCCTCCGCTGGTGCCTCAACTGGAAAAGGGCCCTGTACTGAGGCCAGGTCGCTCTGCAGGCTGTCAGTACGAACCACTCTCGGGGCTCTACCTGGTCGTCTGAGAAAAGGCATCCTGAAAGAAACAATGTAACATGGTCAAATGATTATACATGGTGAGATGACCTAGTTCGAGCTGTTTTAAAGGAAAACATTTGAAAACACACATGCAATCAGTGTTTTCGTGCGCAAAGTCGGAAATCAGTTGTCAGGGTCCTGGTGTATGGACACGTCGGCCGCCCTCACCAACATTGGACTCCCTGAACTGAAGACCACACTCGGTACCCTTAACACTATTGCGTCATAGAAAGAATATATTAGAGTTATAAGTTCTGCGATAGAATCGACTCCTCTGATACCAATTTGTCCCAACCCGTCCTCGGGGCCCGTGCCGTGACTACCCCAAGCCCGCCTTCCATAGGCCAGGGGCTGGCGACTAGCACCAAAGGCATAAATCCCGATAACTGGGAAGGCATTGCCTTTATAAAAGTAAACAAAACACCACAGAGTACAAGCGGAAGTAAAACACTAAGTACAAAAGAAAGTGCTGAAAAGTAAATGGGCCAGAATACAAACCCAACTGAAAGTGCAGCTACAACTAAATGAAAATACAACAGAAAAAGGAAAACACCAGAAAGAAGAAAGCAGCTCCTGGGTCGTCCTCCTCGGATCCTACCTGAAGGGTAGGTATAGATAGAACAGCTCCTGGATCGTCCGCCACGGATCCTACCTGAAGGGTAGGTACAGATAGCGCAGCTCCTGGATTGTCTGCCACGGATCCGACATGAAGGGTAGGTACAGATAGCCTCCTCAACGCTCTCACCCATCAACCTCCTCCGTGTGTCATCTGGCCGTGATGTCCCCCTCCAGATACTGTCTCATCATGTAGTCCACCTCCGGGTACTGACTCGTCGTGTAGTCCACCTCCGGGTACCGTCCAGTCCTCGAACACTCGGCCTCTGTCAGCACTGCCCGTCGTCTGCAACCAACACAACGAGGTGCAGGCACAGCCCGTGCAGGGGTGAGCATAACGATACTCAGTAGGGACCCTGAGACCCTCAAGGTATCACTATAACCAACAAGGATAACCACAAATAAGATCTCAACAGATAACCTGTAATTAGGTATATGCCCATACATATACCTAAGTTATCAAGTAACCCATCTCAATCAGGAGGTAACACAAAGATTATGAAATCAACGGATAACCACTACCCATGTATATGCCCAGACATATACCTATGTTATCAATTGACCCATCACAATCATGAGGTAAACACAAAGGTCAAAAGTCTCAGCTCAAACCAGGATTTTCATTATCAAAACCGTAACTGCTGAAGAGCTCTGTCTCTGGAGTGTACAGTGGTCCTGTCATGACTCCGAGGTACTGCTCACTAACCTTAGACTGCTGAGGTACTCCTCCTGTCGAGTACCGCGGGTCAGCCACCAAGAAATAACAGTGCTCCCGCCGAGGTATGTCACCCAAACACAGTAGTGCACACCCCCTAGTAGCCTACTAAGGTACTCTCCGGATGAGTACCACGGGTCTACACTGTCACACAGGTAGTGCTCCGTCCGCCGTGGGTCTGCACCTCAAAATTTAGTGCTCCGTCCACTGGACAAGTCGACTCACTCCAAGTCGAGTCGGTCAAGCAGTCGTCAGGTCTCAGCCAGCTACACGGTCTCCATACTCCGTACGCTCGTCTCTGGGAGGGTTCGCTCCACGAGCTACTGGTCAATACTCCAAGTATGGCAAAGTCCCACGAAGAAGTATCTCAAGTATTTCCTCGTCATAGTGGTCTCAACGCAACAGATGGCGCGTCAATCGGACCCCCGGTCTGTGAGTTTCTAGCCTCTTCATCCTAGGGGCCCGGTTGGTTTCGTGAGCAAACCAATCCCGGTAGTATCTCAACTATACCCCGAACTCTAATAGGTAATACTCATTGGGACCGTTTCTCAACGTGATCAACAACGCCGCTGACGGTTCGTCAAACAGACGTCCTGTCTGAAAGATATCAGCTTTTCTGTTCTAGGGGCCCGGTTGGATTTCGGGTGCGATCCAACCCGGCCACTATCCAACTGTATCCAAAAATCGGGAGAAGTAAGCCAAAAGTTCTGTCTCATCAAGATGAAATCAACGAGACAGACGGGGCGTCAATCGGACGCCCGGTCTATGAGTTGTTGGCTTTTTCGTTCCAGGGGCCCGGTTGTTTTCGTGAGCGAACCAACCCGACCGCACTCCGACGGCATCCAAACCTCGAGCGGAGTAAGCCAAAAGATCCGTCTCACTAAGAGGAATCCAACATATTCGATGGAACGTCAATCGGACGTCCGGAGCTCAAGTTACGAGCGTTTCCGCTCCGAGGGCCCGGTTGGTTTCGTGTACGAACCAAACCGGCCAAACCCAAAGTTCTCAGAAATCTTGAGTGTAATATACCAAAACGACCGACTCGATCCAAGGATCATGTTTCCGCTGACGGCACGTCAATCGGAGGTCTACAGCTCATGCTATGGGCATCTGACCGAATGTGGTCCGAAAACGGGGGTTTGGGCCCGGCCCGACCCGGCCCGACCCCCCCTGGGTCGGCCGAACTGGGTCGACCTGGGTCCGACCCGACTGTGGCCGGCCCCGCCCCGCCCGGCTCGGCCAGCGTGGCTGTGCCGATTCGTGGAGCGGGGTGCGTGAATCCCCCACCCGCCACTAATTGAGGCCGGCGGCGGATCCGCCGGCTGCCAACCGTCCGAGGGCGCGCCGCCGCCGCCTTTCGCGGACCACCGGATGTACTCCGGTGGTCCGTTCCTCCTGCCATCTTCACCTATGGCCCCCCTGGGACCCCACCTTCACTACGAAGGGATTCAAACACCAAAACGGCATGCTTCGTCATCACACGTCAATCCGCATGTCAAAACGAATAGCGTCGTCTTTGTAGTTTTCCAGCACGACCCCATTGCGTCACGCCCCTTTGTCGCGGCCCGTCTCCGACCGTGGTTCTTTGGTTTTCTTCAACGCGGTGAGACGGCGTCACGTTCTTAGTCTTCCTTCCACGACGCGGCGCGGCGACGTCACGTAATACATGCCCTGTGATTCCCGCATGGTGCGACGACACCTCGTCATTCCGTTCCATCCACAAAGAATCAAACATGAACACATGAGGGGGGTTCGGCCGTGTTTGTGCGGTCCGGACCCCCTCTCATTAAACGATATCATCTAGTCAAAAATCCACGATAATCGATAAACTAGATTCATTAATGGAAAATAATTAAATAAAATAATCCCCTACCTCGGTTCAGGAACGGTGTTCGTCAACGAGTTGCGGAAGATGAGCGTCGCGGAGGTCGGGCATCGCGGGACAAGAACGTCGACGTCGCGAAGCGTGGATTCGAAGTCATTGACGGTGATTTCGTCGCGGAAAACCGTCGAGGAAGAGACGACGCGGAAGAAGAACTTCGCGTCGCGGAAGAAGTATGTTCTTCGGTGGAGAAGTTATTCGTTTAAGAATGGTGTTATTTGCGTTCTTCGTCGAGGTTGAAGAAGAAGAAGACCTCTTCCCCAATCCTCTCAAGATTGCAAAACTCTAACAATAATAAAATAAGACTAAGTCTTATTTTATTAACATAACCTAACCATTTGAATTTCAAGAGTTTGAAAATTCAAAACCCAAATTTAACTCACTTATGTTATTAACATAAGATGTTATAAAATTAAAGAGGTGATAAGTTAACAAAACTTAAATGGGGGGTTTAGAGGGGTTAGGAAAGTGAGGGATTAAGAGGGGTTAGGGAGTTTAAGAAATTTGAAAAGGTGGGGGGTTAGTATGGGCCCCACACCTTTCAAATATCAACACATGGGATGTTGGGTGGATGTGGGCCCACCACCAACTTCCCATGGGAGAAGTTAACCACATGACATGAAATAAAATTGATTCAAAAATTTTATTTACTTTTTTTAATTAAACCCCAAAAATTAACTTCTTCACCCGCACAAACGCAACTTCGGTAAAGGTTCCCTTAAGCGATTACCGGCATTGCGAGTTCATCGGTGCCATCAGATTTCAATTCCGAGCACCAGTTCAAAAGATAAGAAAACCCGCTCGTTCGTTCACTGAACGTACCCGATCCCAAATTTGGAAATTGATTCCGGGAACTCCGGGCCTCAGAATCAAGTGCCGTTAGAAACTGAGTTCTTATAAAATTCAAAAGAAAATTAAGAAAAAAATTTCCTTGAAATATCCAGGTCTTTACAGCCAGTGAGAAGGTTTTCCTTCTTTAGTATGGTGCGTAATGATATGTTTGACGTCATTTTATAGCCTTTTTTAAAAATTAAAATGAGAAAAGGTTTAGTACTTTATTACAAAAATTGAGACAAATAAATAAATTAATATTTATTAGTCTCCCACTATTTTATCGAAATCAAATAGCCCTCACCATTGAATTCAGAATATTCTGTTGCGTGAATATTCTAGTAGAAAGGATCCATATTGCCCTTCCCAATACCCCAATTAGAGTTGGTCAAGAAACCTGAAAGGTTTTAGGTAGGAATTCCAAATGACAACTGCATTATCTCGCAGCTCCTTGATCCGCTGAGTGGACTCCCCAATCCTGAAATCCTTTTATTTTGGATTTCCTCAACCTTTGCCTCTTGGTCACACCAAGTCCTGCTGTGGTAGTCAACCATTGATGCGAACCAAGTCAATCAACCCAAAACCTTGAATTAGAATTCCCTGATAATTGAAATCACCCTAACTATGTTTGGTCAAGCACTTTGAACTATGGTTCAATTCTAACCAAGATTATGGGAGGCTATGCCAACTTAATATTTATTTTGAGGGATTTTATCCTTATACGGAAATTTCCATTTTATTATCTTTGATTAAATGATTGTTAATATTAAGTGGGATATACATAAGTGATTAACCATGTCCAATATAATATTTACGTATAAGCCGGTTTTATTTTAGTTCCATCTTGCATGCTCGTTTAATTCATTAATTGGGTGATCGTGACAACACATCCAAAATAAATAAACCATGAAACTGATATAAATAAAATAAATTGTATGATCATGAGCTTTTCTATTGGTTAGTTCATCTAGCGGTTGATAAACAAACCCAATACCTAGGCGAGAAACATCTTGAACCTTTCGGGTTTGTGTTTACAGCTTTCCACCTGTCCACCTTTGTATTTCCTTGGATTGGTTTCGTCGTGGATCCTGACCTGAGCCACCTCCACAAGCTTGGGAGCTTCATCCATTACATACGCATTTATCTCACACGCATGTGAGGGGTAAACAGGGGTTTTACATAAAAGAATCTATGGGCACACAGGCCCTACATATTAATGAGGAGATGGCTTACAGGCCAACAAAATTTAATTTAAATAAATAAATTAAAAGTAACCATTCACATACAAAGGTCTCGGTCTAGCTCATGATCATCCATACATGCAACGCTATTTACGCCTAAATAAAACTAGCATTCAATTCATTAATCGTTCTTGTTTAAGATAAATCATGCTCGAATTAATTAATTATATTTAATTAATCAATCCTTTTATCTTAATCCATTTTCTGAACATCCTTGAGATTCTCATCCATCATAATTTTAAATAAATAAATTAATTTAAAATTATCCTTGTACGTAACTTGTACCTTGGAGGTAACCCAGTGAATTCCCATTTATTACGCAGATGTTAAATTAAACAGATATATATAAAACACCTATCACGTGTTGTGCCTCAGCTTTACACCTGCACCATGGTACACGTATCAAGGGTTTTTATAATATAATAATAAATTTTAATAAATCTGCATAATTTGGGTGAGTACACGGCATGTAGTTCTGACTACACGGCGTGTAATTTTCTTCACCATCCATCTGAAGTACACTCCTGGGGACAGGGCGAGTTAATGTACTTCGGAAATTTTTGGAGTACACGGCATATACAGTGGGACACACGCCGTGTAGTTTCCGCGTTACACGGTTTCTAGCCGGGCAGGCCGTGTATGGAGTACACGGCCCAACCCTAACCCAAAGGGACTACACGCCGTGTTCATTGGACCACACGGCGTGTATTCCGGAAATAGTGTGCCAACTGTTTTTGGTCAACACACGGTGTCTTAAATTCTTAGAAATAATCCAATACATGGCCAGATTTGGCGGATCAGTCAACGCACTGAACGTAGACTACATGGAGTATACTTCCGAATAAACGCCGTTTATTCTGGTGTTATATGGACAGAAACGTTTGGCTCCTCCGGATGAGTTCCTCTATTTTATTTTAATCTAAATTAAAAGAAATTTTTGTTTCTATGAGGTGAACGAGAAATGAGGGAGGAGGAATAGATCTCGCGATTCAAATTTATAGAATGATTAATCATGAATTGAAATAACTAAATTATTAAATGTGTAAATCACCAATGAAAAACTAAATAATTATAACCAACGATATGACCCCATTGGTACCACTTGTAGGTTCCGGGCACAGCGGAAGCACGTTAGTGGGTTTTACCAACTTTAATTTTAACGTTAAACAACGTTCAATACGAGATCCGTCATAATTTAAAATGTCGAATCATCAGAATAGAACGAAGAAAGAAAAAGAAAATAAGATTCCCTGAACCCTTGAGATAGGATCATCATATATTGTTTATAACTAATTTAATTAATTCATAAGAATTACCTCGATATAATTCATTATTTGTTGGAGTCTCCAGTAACGATCAGGTGATCTGTCATTGCGTTTTAGAATCCAAGTATAAGATTCCTCTAGCGGTAATCCACACATGCTCCACGTATCTCTGGACATCGCCGAAGGGATCTCTGGGTGCTAGCGCGGAAGAGCCTTTGCTCGCGATGTCAGCCTTCAACCGCCTTGATCCGGTGGAGGATATCGCTTTCGTAACATGAAAGTGTTCTTGGTGGAGAAGGAAATCTCTCTTGGCTGGAGAGTATTTCCCAATCCATTGTGCACAACAATGGATCTGTCTCTTTGAGAATAATGTAATTGGGATTATAATACTTAGAATAATAAAATGAATTAATTTCCCGAAAGCATTTAATCATTTCATTTAATTCTTTGTAATACCCCATGTCTTAATAATGACAGTTGACCATCATTGTTACTTGAAATGAGCCCAACATATTAAATTTAATATCATTTAATTAGATATACAATATTTTCTCACGAATCCCGAAAAACAAACTACACGGAATGTATATAAATATACATGTCCTGTACTTTTATTTTTCATTTTATTTATTTCATCCACCATATTTATTAGACCTTGAGTAATAGCTATTTATTTATTAAATAAATGTAACTACATTACTCGCTATTAAATTTATATTATTTCTTCCACAATATATTCTCTCGAATAACTAGTGTCGAAATAAATGCAATCAGGCATCCTTAAATAATTATTAAACCACAGCCGGGAATAATATTTATTTAACTTGTTAAATTAATATTTAACTGAGATACATGGACACACATAGTGTGTGACCCTCTAGGACTCTTTCTCAGTGGCATTAGGCGGAGTGTGCCTAAAGTCCATGCTTAGCATCTAGCAACACACCAAGGAACCCATAGAAAAAGAAGTTAACACCGCAATGATGTGTCACCTCCTACGAATGCTTACTGTGTAATATAATCCCTTTGTCTCGATATATCCAATCAAGCGGGTTGCATGCTAGTGCCATCAACCCATGTGCTCGATTATTCTTTTGTTGACTTCCAGGAATTGAACTCTCCCATACCTTACCCTGGCCATGGATTTATTTAGGCCATATTAATTCCATAAAAGGGCATGAGATATCTACTTCTGTTATGGAACAGAAGGGACAAATCCTTTCTCTCATTATCTATTAATGCAATATTATTCGTGACACACCCAACATATCCTACCTCGCTGCGAACAGTTTGTCGTCACATTTTTCATCAATACATCTAAGTGGGAGAGTTTTAATACCCATTAATAATAATCTTAAAGTCTAAGGACCATTACACACGTCCACAGATAGGAACATCCAATGACACAATGAAATGTGGATTTCCTACTGGTGGGTCTCATTCTCATAATATCCTCCTGGATATTACCAAGGGCGCAGACCATGATAAGGTGTATCAAAGTTTTACGAGTCCTCACCCCTAATGACCTGTATTATTTGTGTCCCGCAAATAATATCATTCGGCCATAGAACCTATATTCAAGAATAGTGTTATGGAACTTCCGGGTTCTCAACATAGCAGGGATCCGCTATGACCCATTAATGCAACAGATGTCCTTAGGACATTATCACATGCATTGTTATGAAGAAGAAAAATCAAGATGTGATAAGGAATTTATTAATGAATAAAGTACAATGTAGTTGGTTCTAGGCAACCAACTCCAACACTCGAACCCCTAAAATCTTTTTATCCCTTTATTTTATAACAACACCAGTATCATCAATTTACTAGGATGTTTTTATAATAAAGAATCAAACTAAACTTACATATACCATCATTTAATGGGTGAAGAACATACTGTTTTTGGGGAAGGCAAAATAACATCTCACGAAAAGATGATTGTTCAATTATCTCCTACCGCCTCTCATGGTGGCCATTAAGATGGAAATATATTTATATATGATATATATTATGTGTTTTTTTATGATTCTATTTTTTACATTTATATCCTACCTTTATGGTTTCCATAATGGGTAGACACAATAATTTCATTTGTGGAAGTGCAGACTTCCACCCCCTCAATGTGATATGACTCGTTAATTCCAAAATTTGGGACATATAAAAGATAAATTTAATGATATAATATTTGATATTATACTAGAATTATAACATAACTATGTATAATTATGTTTTAAATATATTAAATTATGAAATAGAAATGAAAGCAGTGTTTATGCGTACGTACGACATACCATCTCCATGAACAGTGCATTTCATTTCTTATCTCCATAGGTTATGTACTGTTATAAATAAATATATATATATATATACATAAATAATATATAATATATTTATATGATATTTAAATTATTGATATCATTCTAGACTTAATGAAATTTTGACCACATGGACAACTTGTAATTATAAGGTGTTCATTTTTTTGACTCATGTACCAAATATCGACAAAACGACCTTTATTAACTTAAATGATTACATAATGTTTATAACATGGTAATAAGTGATATAAAAGGAATAATAAACTTGGAAAAGAATCTTAAGTAATTACAAATTATCTTTAAGTTGTCATTCAAAAGATTAAAGAATGAACGAGTCAAGTCAGACATGAGGTAAAGGACTTCGTCTCAATCTCCTTTCATTGAGGCATATTTTGTTTTAATACACGATTTTACTTTATATGTTTTACAAACATCATTGAAATTTTATTTCATTCAAAGGGAATATTTTTCTACAAAGAGTATTACTAAAAAACAAAAAATAATGTTTCTTTTAACGTATGCGGTGATAATGACCTTTCTGCCTCTGTGAGTATTATTTGATCATTGGATTCCATAACAATCTGAAATGTTTTTAAAAGGAAAATAAATGTCGTATACCCTTTTTATGTATTTTGGTATTGAAAATGTTTTTGATAATTGATTTGTTATATAAATATATACAAATGATATATTGTGATTGAAATGTGGAAATTTATCCTTCCTTTATGTTAGTTTTTTGTGTTATGAAAATGTTATGGTTCTCGGGCATTGTTTACGTATACGGGTGGTTCTGTGATAATCCTAGGGCGGGTGTTACCGAAATTTCTATCCAATGCATTTGGTAATGTGATAGAGGTAAAAGTGAATGTTTCTCCTATTATATTAGGGAATATACTATGATGGACATTCCAACGTAACACCCTATGTAGCTGTGATAGCTACAATGTTGGTATGATAAGAATGCCACACGTTACCATTATGATTTGTGATTACTATGTGTTATTCATAAATCTTATTTTTTCATGAGGTAAGTAAAAGATTTTATGTTTTGTATGTATTTATGGACTAATTATTTATTTATTATTTTATAACTCTTACTGTAATTTTTATGCTCATCCCAAGTTTTTAAATCTTTTTCAAAAGACCTAAAGATAAATAGGATCAAGGATAGGATCAAAGAAAATTCATGATGTCTAAAACATGGGACTAGAAATGAATCTCTGACAATTGTGGTATATAGAGATTATATAGAACTATAATTTATTTATATAATGTTCCCAAGAAATGTCAAATTTCATCATTAATGTACAATTAATGTTGCAATTATATGGTTTTATATAATATTTTTGTGATTCTTGGATGGTTATATAGGAGTTGGTAGTGGTTCACATTCCTATAAGGGTGGTTAAAGACTAAGTATTCTTGATTTGGATGAGTGTGAAGCCACAAATAATCATAAATATAGAGGAGTATCAGAAGGGATATTGATAGGTAAAGGTGGTGTGAGCTCTAATTGGCCAATGTAATACCAATGTGGGAGAGATAATTGTTTGTCTCAACCAGATATTATTTCAGGGGATATTGTTCATTCTAATGAAGATGTTAAATTTTGACATTTTTCTTTTTAAATGACAAGTTTTGAGGAATTTATAGTTGTATCTAAGACATACCACGATATGAGATTTCATTTTCAGTGGTTTGAGATGAAACCAGTCATCTCAATGTTTGTGGATGGGTGTCTTCTTTTCCAGGAGGTAATGTTATAACATCAAATACATGGTGGTTTATTATAGAATTTTGATATCTATAAGTGGATGTGGGGTGAAGTCTATTTTAATCTAATAAAATGATTAATTATGTATCTGAGATGATATTATTATATCTGGCCAATCACGAATCATCTAATGAATTTGAGTAACTTATTAGCAATCAAGGAGTCTAGAAACTTATATGTTTTGGAAAGGATGTAAGTTTATCAGTTCACATGGAAAGAAATAATTTCATTTTCAATTATATTATTTTAGGATTCTTTTTTATGTGACATGACTAAATGTGATTTTAAAATTTTTTTCGCTCCCATTAACTCCTCAATCACATTTATACAACCTATAACTTTTTGATTTATAAATCATACCATTCTTACTATAGATTATTGGTTGTTGGAATGCATTTTGAAATTTGGTGGATATTTGGAAAATATCATGACTTTTGTTAGAGTTATAATATTAAAACAGCTACATATCATCCATTGCAATATACCCATATGATGCCCTATTAAAGTACTAATTTCTTTTTCCTTTTCTTTTGTTATTATGATTGGGAGTCATTATTTCTCATTCTTGATGTGGTGAAAATGATAATAGTGAAGGTTGTAGATGTTTCGAAGATGTTGAAGGTGGTGTAGGTACTGAATAAATCTTATGCCAATAATAAAAGGACACTCATTGATATATATTTAAAAGAGGTTTTGTTCATAAGGGTATATCATCATCCTGATAGTCATGGTATTTTTAGGGGGAGTGATATATCTTCCTAGTTTTTTGGTCCCTTCTAGGGGTTGTATATTGTTGGCTTAGTGGAATTTCAATTGTGCTTCCATAATTGTTATAAAATATCTTCATTTCGGTCATTTTTTTCCAGATCCATTAATATATTTATAAAAAAATAAATTTCATTAAATTTATAGAGTCTTATATCAAGGATGAGATGAAATTCATGGAGTGACCATTGGTGAACTAGGGTCATCAGAATAATATACCACATGGATGAACGAAACATCATTTTATGTTTTCTATATTCATAAATGAATGGTGAAAAGATCATGGGTGTCAGAAAATCATATTCATAAAATTGAACTATTAATATTTTTAGATATCTTGTGTTACATGAATCCATGATACAATAAATGAATAATATTACTTCTGTTAGTGATTATGACACATTCAACTAGACCAAATAGAACGATTCGATAATATAAAAGATTGATCATTGTAACATAGATGTCAGATTTGATGGTATGAATAGGATTAACAAAATTATGAAATACATATTTATAGAACCTAATTAATAAATATTAACTTTTATATTCTTGGTAAATTAATAGTCCAGTATTTATAAATATATTATATGATTCAAAATACAAATTCATAAGAAATGGTTTAATGCGACAATTTATGTTTGGAATTATGATCAATTTTAACCAATTTTGAATGTTCAATTTCCTCAAATAAAATTATTTTCAGTTCATCGTATCATAATTATCAAAGGGTTAAATTTTAGTATTTTTTCAGGAAAGAATGATTTTCATTGAATAGTGAAAATATGGATTTTTTAAATACATGTATTATTTTTAGTAAATTAAAAAAAATTTAAAGCCATATTATGTTTTGAATTTACATTCAGATTAAAAATAAATACTATATAATTATATTTTATATATTTTATAAAAAATAATCATCTTTATACTCATATATTATATATGTTAATTTTTTGGATTAAAATCACATCTTTTGAAAACTGTTCTTAAATGCACCATATTCGTCCATTTTAATTTATTTAAAAAATAATTTATAGTGAATACCTAAATTAATTATATTATATATATATATAAATTTAATTACATCTCCTGATGATTACATTTAATATAGTTATTATTTGGGCATCTTCTAAACAAAACATGCATTTTAGGAAAACCAGTATCCAACAAATGTGTGGTTTTTATTTTAAAATAAATCTCCCCAGTAATATTAATTAAAAATTAAAATATTGGTTTGATATTTAAAAATATCAAAATATATATTATATAATATTTTCAAGTATATTTTTTGTCATATTTGATAGTGAATCATGTAAAAAATTACCATTGTTAAGGAGGAATTTGGTTTACTCGTGTGGGGAAGTAGTAAACATAGAATATTAAGGCTCAAAAAACCTAAACACATTTATAAATACAATTTTATAGCTATATTTTAACCTTATAACATATACGGTTCATGAATAATCCATTTTGATTCCATTTGGAATGATATATTCACCAATATGATTTTTTCTTTTCAAAAACTCTCGGTGTATCCACCTTATTAATTAGAATTGAGAACACACTCCCGAAACCTATTCTCATATATCACAAAAATTTTCAAAACTAAAAACTAAAAAAAATATCCACACCATCTTTTTACACTGTATATAGTTTACGGCCTTCCCAAAATACCAACCTCATAGTCCTTAACAAGTGACCCAAAGGTCTTCTTCTAAGATAATTAATTTTCTTCACCAAGTCCTTTTTAATTATTTTTTCAATAGTTAGTTATGTATTAAATTATTAAATATAATACCCCTAGTATAAAAAATATAAAAATATTTTATTATTTGTAAGTAATAATATTTTTCATGATGACCTCATTGAATGAGAAACAAATATGTCACTCGTTTGTGCGGTGGACTACCACCTCACGAGTTGATGAAATTTATTTCCATCAAAGAATCATTTTGATAGTCATAAATATGAAAATTATTAATATAAATAATATATATGAAATAATATTATTTATGTAAAATTAATATACATCTCAATTCCTTACCCTTTAACCCAATATGGGAGTGATATCAAAACCTGTGTACATGTATAGCCTAATATCTCCTAAAGCAACGTGAATCATTTTCTATGTATAACATTAAATAATTATTTTATAAATTAATATAGTATGAAATTATTTTTTTAAAACTTTAATATCATTTCAAAGATAATGTTACTATTTAGTGTACATAAGAACCATATTTTCATGATAAAACCTGCAGGAAAAAATAAGACAATTAAATGAAGAAACAACAACAATAACAATAATAATAATAATCTTACAGAATAATTTATAATGTGATATGAGAAGATAATATATGATATTATAAACATTAATAAAGTTCATTTATAAATTAATATCATTATTAAAACCACTTTAAAAGATGTTAAAGAGTATTAAATCAAATTCAAGTGAGCGGTAAGGGATTTAATCTCAATTTCCATTCATTGTGGAAAAAAATAATGTTATGAAATTAATTAATGTATATTTTTCATATATACTGGACCATTTACAAGTAACATAATTAATCCTTCCTAAATCATGTTTTATGATATTTTAAATTTAATTATTTCAAATATGTGTGTTTGACTTGAAAAGTATCAAGTTATAAATAATTTAACAAATCAATTTCTTTTCATTGATTTATATTAAATATGCATTGTATTAAACATTCTAAGATTATATATCAGATTAATTTTTATTATATTATGTTCTATATCAACTTGTTTTATGTGTATTTAAATTTTATTACCATAATTGACTCATTGATTAATAATTTCTTCAATGTTATGATCACTGTAATGGATTACATTTCAAAAAATCCTTTATTGAGATACATGTTCATTTATACAAATAATATCATTTATATAGTGTATATACTTCCAAATTACTTATTATATATTTATTCATTCATAATTTAATTTATTTCATGTTATAATTCACGTAATTTATTTATAGTGTCTATGATTAAAATGATTCCAAATAATTAAGGTTTTATACTTAAATATTATTTTTATCATGTTTGTATATGTCTAAATTTTAATTAAATGAAATCACATTATTATAATGTAATAAAACCTATTAAATTTTTCATACCCCAGTTATTAATAAAATTTTCAAATAATAGTTCCATTTTTACATTTTAATAACTTAAAACGAATGATCATTTTTTGGACAAATCCATCGTAATTTTTGTCTTCAGATGAAAATAATTATTCTTATAAATCAATGCTTAAAAAAATTAAAATAATGATTTTTTATGATTTTTTATTTTCATTTTTTCCAATAAATTTATTTTCACAAAATTGTTAAAAAATAATCATTTCTATTATTTTCTAAACAAAGTACTTGTTATTTTCCTACTAAAATGTGACATTAGTCATTGTGTCAACATACTAGGTATTTAAGGGACATTTATAACTTCATGAAAACAAATTACTTTTATACTTCAATCACAATTTTCTTAGTATCATTAAAATAATTTTTAATTTTACAATTGTGTTTACTTATAGTTTCGAAAAATTATTTTCAATGTGAAAAGTTTAGTTTCACCAATATTTGTTAATGATATTTTTATGGAATTTCTATTTTAAAAACCAATAGCCCTTAATTAAACATATACTCCATTGGGAATATTTATAAATGATTCTACCATTATTATATCTCATATTAGTTTTTTATTAGTTTTACTGGGGAATTTATTGTAATTCTCTTTCTTGATTAATTTTTTTAATCATTAACTTTACCTTGAAATATTCACAATCATGTGAACCTTGTAAATTTCTGTTCCCTTAAATATCTATATTATTCATCACGGTTATTCTTATAACATATAGCCTATATTTTTCTATATATTGTGTTTTAAATTTTACGATACATGATTGAATATGGAATATTGTTATTTCTATATTAGTATTTCAAAAAAACCATTTATTGTTGGGGAATATTGATAAGGAGTTTAGTATATCATTAGATATACGAGGAATGCATTGGATAAAAAGTTACAAGTGGTGAAAAAAATTATATACCTCATTGATGAATCAACAGGCTCATGAGGAGAATCAATAATCAATCACTAAATGAGTTTTTAACCATATATTTAACCAATCATGTGAAACTTATTTATGGTATAGGTATCGTGATATTTATGATTATGAAGTCCAATATTATTAATTTTTATTTTTATGAATTCAGTTATTATTATCCATGATATTATTATATTAATATTATCCATGGATTTATTTTTTTCACAATTAATTTATTAAATTTAATGTGTGTTGACTTATTTACCTTTCCATATGGAATATGGATTAACTAATCTTGAAAATATTTTTATTTATAAAATGGAATATTTGTTCATATATTTATGATTACATATTAATTAGACCATATTTATTGTTCAATATTTATTTGATATGTCTTCCACTGTATTTAAATTATATTGAGTATGTAAGTTCACCATTATTTTCTTTCCATTACCAATGATATAAAGAATGAATCATTGATTGATTTAGAGGTTACAACGTTTTTATAATTTAACTATATTGCAAATCAATTTTATGAATGAAATTTTAAAATCAACAATATATCTAGTTTACCAGGTTTACAAAAACAATTAGTCCATTGGGAATTGATACCTTATATCAATCACTAATGTAATATTAAAATCACCCACTCGATGTCACTATGGTCTAGGTCTATATGGTTGGTATGCGATAATGTGTATTAGAAACCCAGAGAAGTAGATTTACAAAAACATGGATTTGGGAAAATAACCCTCTCATAATATTCTTTGATATGTATAGTATATAATCTTATAGTCTTCTAAGCAATATATTATTTGTTTTTTCTAGTAATCGATCACTTGTTAGAAAAAAATAGTGTAAGTGGTTCTGATTCAGTTTTTCCTAGGGTTAACATAACCAAAAAAATGAAACATTGTGATTTGGATTGATCATCACCATGTGTACAACAATCGGGCTTACTGTGAAACTAGTTTGACCCTCCCAAGGGATATTCTTATGAAAAATAAAATTTTATTTACATTCCATTTTGGGGGATTTGAGTATATGATTATAATTAATTAATAAGGAAAAACCTATGTTTCCATAACCTCAAAAAATGATTCATGATTTAAACACCCTATAAATATTTGAATGGGTATCCCGCATTGATTATTATGTTCAAATAATGCATTTTTGTTGTCAATGGATAAAACCTAATGGAATAATTATAACATTGAATATTATCGAACATTTAGTGATTATGATTAACCAAATGTTATGAATATTGGAGTGAAATAAAACATGACAGTCTCTAATAAGTTCTCATAATATATCATTAGAATATATAACTTGACTAATAATCAGATTCACCAAATAGAATAAGGATATTGTCTGCTAATAAATATAGTAGTAGAGACCAATGAGAAATAAAAAATTCAATTTAATTCATTTTAGAAATATAGAATTAAAATCACAATAGAACGATTAAATGGATTAGTAGAATTGTTCATTTGTTGAAAGGAAGGGAATTAAGGATGAATTTAAGAGGAAAATTGATGAGTGTTTTGGATAAAAGTAAATTTTTTCTTAAGATTCAATTTGCGGTTTTTTTCCTTGAATAATGGAAGTCTAGGAATTATCTATTTCAATTCACTTTTTTAGAAGTTATCACCTATACCAGGTAAGGAACTGTGTTAAAGGAAATGGTTATAAAATTTATGTAATGGAATTTAATTATATATTGTTAGTTGTATTATTTAAATGGTATTTTAGTTAAAATACTCAAAAAATATCTAAGTATTATGTTAATTTTTACAACAATATATGTCATTAAATATAATTAAATAAAATAGTATGGATACCATCAAGGTTTAAAGAGTATCAGGGTAATCGAAATTTAAAATTATTCAAAAAAACATTTTTTAGGCTTTTGGAGATTTTAGTTTATCAAGAATATGTATATTTTTTGGGAAATTTTTTGAAAACCACTCCATGGTTTACGGTTTGAAGTAATTATTTATGTAAGAATTCATTTAAATTTTTTTGAAATATTATTAATGTTATTGGGAGCATTTTTTATTATCATATATATTTTTTATTAGTTATGGGTTATCATAATTTATGAAATATAGAGGAATTATATTAATATTGTTTTGTAATTATGGAAACTATAATTTTGGTAAACAACTCATCACATATGGTGTGGTCATGGTTCGTTGAAACACAATTGAATGGAAATAAGTTTCATATTATTACCACTAGACGACAAGATTTACTGGTTCATCTGAAACTGTTTTTATATAAACCATAAGATAGAATATTATGAAGTTGAAATTTGGGTGAAATAATTGAGGTATATATATTAATTTATAACAAAAAAATTTAAAAACCATTTTCCCCAGTAAATATTAATAAACAAATGGAAATACTTGTTAGTCATTTTAGATCATATGGTCTAATAAAAGTTAATAATAGAGTTTCAGGATTAAAAATTCAATTTTAATATTCTCTTTTAGGAGCAAGAGATGAAGTATAAATTTATTAAATTTTATGAAAAGATGAAATTGTTCCCATGAAATATAAATATATCATGTTATAATGTTTCCTTATTTACATAAAAAACAAAATAATTTCATAACATTAATAAAATTAACTTGGAATAGAAATGATACTCTATTTCATTCACATCAAATGAATTGAATGGCCTTCTAACTCATCACTAATTTATGTTTTTTTTCACCATTAACATTATCTTGTTAATTCAATTTATTATGTTCAATGACTAGGACCGAACCCAACATTGATTTTAACCATGATCAATGATTATTTTGGGTTTAATATAATGATGAATCCTAGTTTCCAAGGAATATAATCACATATTTAGATAAAGAATGAAGAGGAATGAAACCTTTAGAGAGGATATTTCACATCATATATAAAATTATTTTAATTAAATACATACAGAAAATAATACTTGGATCTTCATTATTTTCCTCAATGATGATGTTGATCATTCGGAATGACCCTTCTGGATTATCTAATCTCACTTGTAATTATCCAAACTAAAATACCTCTAGCAGTGATCTACACATGCTCTGATGTCCTCAAATAGACATCTCTCGTTCTCAGAGTGCTAGTGTGGAATAGTGAGTGTCTTGTGTCGGTCGTTCTTGATCACTTGTTCTTTGGAATTGAAGCACATATCTCATTCGTTAGAGGAGTGAGAAAATGATTATAGGGAGAAATTTTTTATCTCAATAACTCTAAATTCATCTGGTGTGTGGTTCAGTACTGGGCATGATAGATGTATTTGTAAATTTATTGACATGGGGATTCTGTTGAAATATTTTATTTCATTACAGCAATAGAAAAAATACCTAACAATAGAGAAAAACCATACTTTTAATTATAATACTAAATCATTATTAATGGTGTTCCAACTTGCACAAAACAGAATTAAAAAGAATATTATGTCTAAAAAATTAATACCACTGTTATTTTAATTGGTGCAAACTAGTTAAATAATTTTTTATCATCTTACATGAAATTATTTTTATACTAGAACGACCTTTGTCCCCTCAAACCCCAGTTTCATTTATTGAAAAACTGAAAAAATAATAAATTAATTTATTCTCTTAAATAAATAATTTATTTAAAAAGTAATAAATAAATATTTATAAAATTTTAAATTAAATAAATTTATATATTTTAACCACAATCCATTGAAAAAATATTTGTTTAATTTAGGTAATATTTTTAACATTAATAAAATTATACCACTATCTTGAGAAAAAAATATATTAATTAAATTCCACTAGAATATAACCAAGACAACCAGAAACACTTAGTGTGGGAACCTCTAGGATTCATTCTCATGGGCATTAGGCAGACTTGCCGAATGTCCAAGAGTACTGTCTAGAAACGGTTCATGGCACCCAATAGAATGAACATAAAGTCTCAACAATGACATACACAAATGAACACTCACTTTGTAATATAATTCCATTGTCACAATATCTCATCAAGAATTTTTCCTGATAGTGTCATCAACATTTATGCTGGATACGTCGTTCTTTGACTACAAAAAATAAACTCATCATTACACCATGGCCATGGAGTATCGCACTGAGGTTCTATTTCAATTAATGGGAGGAGATGTCAACATCCATAAGTGAAAGGTACAAATCCTTCCTTGACTTATCCATTAATATCATGCCACTCGTGACACACCCAATGTACCCTACTTCCATCCAAATTTTTGCATGACAGTTTTTGTCAATAAATCAAAGTGCCTGAGTCATGACACATATTACTGATAATATTAAAGTCTAAAGATCATTGCACACACTCAGAGATAGAAATATCTGATGACACCAACACATGTGGAATTCCTACTTGTGGGTATATTCCCTTAATCTGCTATATTGGAGATTTCAAATCAAAATCTTCATTATAGGAAATCTCATCTTCTTATAAGCACTCGAACCTTATGGTCTGCATGATATGTGTCCCATCATATTAATTTATCCAACCATAGAACAATATTTAAGAATATTTTTATATCATTTCAAGGTTCTCATCATAGAAGGGAACATCCAAGACCTTATCAATACACCAAATACTATTGGACATTATTACATCATAGTCATGAAGAACAATGAACAATATGTAATAATATATATAATATTTAGAAACATTAAACGCAAATTTAATAAAATTAATACCAGTTGGTTCTTGGAATCCAACTCTTACAAACTGTCACATGGACCAGATCTCACTTCCTATGACTTTTATTCAGAAAAACCTCTCATGGTGATTATGTTTTTGCTGAGTCAAGGTTTTATTCAAGGGGCCTGACACATTGTCTACTGTGGAAATACTACTCCCAGCAACGTCACCTCTCTTAGTAAAATATATCAGTAGATGAAAATCTCGAATTTTATGCTTCACCATTGATGTGAATATGGATCTTTGTTGAGAGCCACAACTATAGTATTATCACAGTACAATGTGATGGGATCTTTACATTGTGGTATCACATCCAACACCTGGAAGAATCATTGCATCCAAACTACTTTATTAGCTACTTCAAGAGTTGTGATATACTTGGAATCAGCTGTAGAATCTGAGACCACACTCTTCTTTGAGCTCTTCCAGATCACTGCACCTCCATTCAAAGGGTATGTGTATCATGTTTGTGACTTCATGTCATCTTGATCAGACTAGAAACTAGCACTTGCATATCCACTAATGACTAGTTCATCATCTCCTCCATAAACCAAGAACATATCCTTAGTAAGTTGTGTATACAATAGGATAGTCTTGGATTCCCTCCAATGGTGGTCACCTGGTATAGCTTGATGTCTACCTTCTTCACTCAATGCATATGAGACATCCAGCCTTGTACATAGCAAGGAATACATGACTACCTATGTCGATGATGTGTTTGGAGTCCTTTATTTTATCTCTCTTTCCTCACGTGTCTAGGAACACATTTTCATGGAAAGATGAATAACATGTGATGATGGAAACAATATAATATTCGATTGTTACTTAATAAATATCATTAATATTTTATCAATGTATGTACTTTGACATAGGACCAACAACCTCTTAGATCAATAATGATAGATCTTGATCCCAATAATATATGAAATCTCACCCAATTCATTCACGGAGAATCATTTATTAAACCATGATATAATAGAATTTAAGACTAGTATCTCGTTTCCAATAAGTAATATGTCATCAACATATAATATTAGGAAAATGATTTCACTCCCACTAAACATTTTGTAAACACAAGGCTTACATTATTTCTTAATAAAACCAAATTTCGTTATGGATTGATAATAATTAATGTTCCATGACTTGGATGCTTTCATTAATATATAAATTTATTTTGGTAACTTTCATATCTTTTTGGAATCCTATAAAGTCATAAACCCTATAGGTAGTGTCCGGTAGAATTCTTCCTGAAGGTTACCGTTAAATATGGTTGTTTTGACATATAATTTCTAAATATCATTTCCATGGTAATCATCAATATAAAATATAGGTATGATGGATTTCAGAATTGAAACTACTGAAAAGGATTCATCGTAGTTAATGCCTTGATGTTTTTAGAACCATTTTTCAACCTGTTATGCCTTATATTTACTAACTTGTCCTTCCATGTCCAGTTTAATCTTAAATACCCATTTTTTACTAATAGGCTTTACAACAATGGGTGGATACTAATATCCAATTTTTTTTTGGATAAATGTGGTCCATTTCAGTATTCAGGGCTTCTTGCCACTTGGAAACATATGTGCCACTTATAGATTTTTATAGGTTAGAGTATCATTATTATAAACTAATAATGAGTCACCATCCCTAGTAAATAGAAAATTGTACTGTTCTAGTTCTCAATATTCTCTTGTACTCTTACGTAGCTATTGTGTCTCTGGAACAATTCTTTCTTCCTGGGGGCTTTGTTGAATCTATTCATGTACTAACTCCTGTGTACCATGAGCCTCAACTTCATCGAAGTCAATCTCACTCCCACTATCTCTTTTGAATATGTGCCCCCTCTCATGGAGTTTGGAATTTCTAACAACAATATCCTTTTTTTCATTGGGGTTTTATAGGTAATATCACCTTGTTTCCATGGGGTATCCTATAAAGGTACAATATGTGCCATGGGGTGCATGTTTGTTACCTGAAGAGGCCTTAACAAGAACATTACTTCCCCACACATGTAATTTCAATAATATGGCTTTGTTTCCACTCTTGGACATGTATTGAATACCATTTATCAATTTAGTTGGAACATGGTTTAGTATGTTTGTTGTTGATTGTAATGTATATCCCCAAAATGATGATGGAAGAATCGCATGACTCATCACTGATCTCACCATGTCCAACAGGGTGCAGTTCCTCCTTTCACTAACACCATTATAGTGGGGTGTGTCTATAGGAGTGAGTGGGGATAGGACCCCATACTCCGGTAAGTAATCAATGATGTCTTAATTAAGATATTCTCCACCTCGATCTGTGTATATTTTCATAATCATCTTACCAAGATGGTTCACAACATCTTTCTTGTATTCTTCAATCTTATCAAGAGAATCCAACTAATACCTCATTAAGAAAATATATCTATATATACTAAAATCATCAGTAAATCTATAAAGTACGAGTACCTTCCCCTTTCATAAACTAGAAATTGTCCACACACATCAGTATAAACCAATTCAAGATGTTATTTATCTCTTTGACCATCCCCATGAAACGGGGATTTGGTTATTTTCCCTTATAAAAACGCATTACATACACCAAGTGTTTTTAGTTTTCCAGAATCTAAATATCATTGTTTATGTAACTTTGTCATGTCTTTCTCATTAACATGACCTATCCATTGATTCTAAATATGGGTTTGGTATGATTCATGTGAATTATCATTGAAATTTATTTCAATTACTTTGTTTGTTTAATCCAACATGTAAAGAAAATTGTACAAATGTGCTCTAATAAAACAATTTATGTCTTTAAAAAAATCCACATTCATTTACAAAAATGAAAATAATTCCTTATGTATATAATATGGATACATACCTAATATTTTCAGTAATAGACAGAACATAATAACTACCTTTTGACACTATGATCATCCCAGTTATTAATGTGAGGAGTTATTCCTCGATAATTACAGTAGTAAGTCAGGATTAGTTGGTTTCTCCTCGATCTACCACAACTCTATCAATATTCTTGAATCTACATGGTTTCTATATTTAGATACATATTTGATCACCAAATGTTGTATCTAATAACCTATTTTTAGAAACAGATAGATTACATTATATAAAAAACTCACATGAATCTTCCCCTTGCTTATTATGCTGGGTGCATTTATTCTTCTAGTGGCCTTTCATTTCACATGAGAAACAAATAGCCTCCTATACTCTTTCATCACCATTGATCCCTCTTTTCTAGGATGTTCATAAATAATATTTGGGCTTAAATCTATTCAGATTCCCTTTCCCATTATTTAGCATAAGTATTCAAGACATTTTTTCTAGCTTCATATTGTTGTCCACTTGGAGAATGAGGATAAGAAAATATTAAAGAGACATATCAATTATGTTCATATTGAAATTGAAAACATTGTTAGAGAATCTCTGAGTATGTGATGTGATAATTAGATCGATGTCAAGTTCTCTGGGGTGTTTAATCCCTTGACTTCCAAGCACTCAATGTAGCCAATGAACTTGACTATATGAGGCATTTATGGGGATCCTTACCCAAGATTACTCTAAATAAGTGACTTAAATATATCCAACCATTCCTATCATTCTCTCTCCGTATAAGTACCATGGAGGTGCTACAAAATTATTTATGAATCCATGTTTTCATGAGACATGATGAGCGCACTATACATTGATGTTAGCATAAAATATTGATCGTCGGTCGCGTCATTCAAGTGTTTCTCATAGACCTAGAAATCCTCATCACTCGCAAAATTTGTAGGTGGATCAGGTAATGCTGAATCCAACATGTAATACATCCATTTAGGGAATAGGATAACTCGATGGAATATAAACCATTCCTTGATGTTACTTCTCGTGAGGATGTTGTCTTTATCTGGAATTGATCGCATGGATACTGTGTTTGACGCGCTTGTCATTTTTATTCTATAATTAAAATAACAGATCATTATAATTCCATTGATTAAATTTTATGAGAAATAATAAATTTTTATTAAGTATGCCACTATTTTTTCTAGTCCCATTGGCCCTCACCATTGAACTCAGAATGTCCATTATCAATAAAATTTTAGTGGAAAGGATCCATATTCCCCTTCACATAACCCCAACAAGGGTTGTTCAAGCTATTTGGAGGGATTTATGTAGGTAGGTTGTTCCCTACAATGGGCTTGCATCTCCTTGATCAATTGAGTGGACTCCCCCATCCTGAAATCAGGACTTTGGATTTCCTCAACTATTGCCTCCAATATTACACCATGTCTATAAGGGGATACTCATATTGATGTAATATGGTAATGTGTAACAAAAACCTTTAATAAGGTATTCATGTATAAAAGTAAGTTTCCCCACAAGGGTTGGTCAAACACACAGTTTTATTTGATTTTTTATTTAATCAAAGAACAAATGGAAACGTATGACTTAAAATTTTATTTGAGAGATTTTTTATCCCTTATGTGTGAATTTATTTTTATCATTATCCCATTCATGTTAATGTTTAGTGGAACTTACTGAAGTGATTAACCGGGTCTTTATAATATTTAAGCATAGACCTAGTTTATTTAATTCTATCTTTCATGATTTTTTAATTCATTAATAATGTGATCGTGACAAACCATCCATAATGATAAACCATAACATATAAATAAATAAAATAAAGATAATGATCATGAAATTTTCTAATGGTCAATTTATCTAGAAGTTGAAAAACTAACCTTTAACTTGGGGAGAAACATCTTAATCATTTTGGGATAGCATTTATAGCTTTCTACCTGTCTACGTCAGTATCTCATGGGATTGGTTACATCTTGGCTCCAGTTTAAACTACCTCCACTAGATTTAATGTTCCATCCATTACATATTCCTTTATATAACTCACATTTTGGTGTGGGGTAAAGGGGTTTTACATAAATTAGACCTTGGGCATGCATGCCCAACATATTAAAGAGAATAAATTGCTCACTGGAAAATATTTAATTCAAATAGTTAAATTTAATGAAACCATCCTCATACAAAGGTCTTGATCTAGATCATGATCATACATACATGCAATGATATTTAAGCATAAATAAAACTAGAATTAAATTACTTATTCATTCTTATATAATATAAATCAGGTTCAAATCAATCAATTTCATCTTTAAATAACTATCCTTTTATCTTAAACCATTTTCTGAATTTCCTTGATATTATCAAGCATCATAATTTAAAAAAATAAATTCCTTTAAAAATATCTTTGTAATAAACTTTTACATAGGAGGAATCCTTGTGAATTCCTATTTATAACTACCCAATGAGTATAAATGAACATTACCCATATGTCAAATTATGCACATGTATATATAATACCAATAATGTGTTCTGCCTAAGCTTTACTCTTGTATGATGGTAAACATCTCAAGGGTTTGTGTAATATAATAATAAATTTAAATAAATCTGCATAATTTTGATGAGTACACGGAGTGATGTTCCCACTACACCGCGTACACTATATTTCATCGTCCATCCAAAGTACATGCCCTGGGAAATGGTGTGTGAGTGTACTTTGGAATTCATTGAAGTACACAACATGTTCAGTAGGAAAAAAATTGTGTAGTTCCTCGTTACACGATATCCAGTCAGGCATGCTGTGTATAGGGATCACGGTCCAACCCTAACCCTAAGGGACAACATTTCGTGCCCAATGGGTCACAAGAAGTGTAATTTGGAAACTATGTTCTACCTATTCCTAGTGAACACACAGAGTCATTAAGACTTAGACATAATTCAATGACACAACTTTATTTGGTGGACCATACCTGGTGCATTGAACCTTGAATATACGGTGTGTACTACCGAAAGCACATCGTGTGTACTTGTGTTGTATGTCTAGGATCCTTTGGCACTTCCTGATGAGATCCTCTGTTTTATTTTTGTCAAAATTAAAAGAAAAAATCATTTCAGTAATGTGAATCAGAAACGAAAGAGGAGGAACATATCTCGAGATTCAGATTTGCAGAACAATTAACTGGAATTGAAATAACTAAATTATTAAATGTGTAAATCATCAACCAAATATTTAAATAATTATAAACATTAATGAAACCCCTCTGATACCACTTGAAGGTTTCGGGCGCAATTGAAGCGGGGTTGGGATGAAAACCAACATTTATTTTTAACATGATCATTGATTATTCTGAGATCAAAATGATTATGAATTATAGGATCCATAGAATATAATCAAAGATTTTGAAAAATATGAAAGAGGCCTGAAACCTTTAAAGAGATTTGTGCCCATCATGTTTATAATTAATTTAATTAATTTCATAAATAAATTAATACCTCAATCTTCTGTAATATCTTCATTGATGATGTTAATCATTTGGAATGAACCTACCAAATTTTGTAGTTTCACTTGTAAGGATCTAAACTAGTATCCCTCTAGCAGTGATCCACACATGCTTCGATGACCACTGATCGACACTGCTCGTTCTCCAGGTGCTAGTGCGGGGAAGCAAGTGTCTTGTGTCACTCGCTCATGATTGTTTGTTCTTTTTCCTTGAAGAACATATCCAATTATTGATAGGGGTGAGAATAGGATTATAGAGGGAAATTGTGTAGATCAAATATTCTCAATTCACTGGGTGTGCTGTTTGGTACCTAGAATGATAGATGTATGTGTCCATTTATTAACATGGGGATTCAGTTACAATATTTAATAGCGTTAGATTAATTAAATACATTCATAACCTTTGATAAAACCCATGCTATTAATAATAATACCACTTCATTATTTATGGCGCTCCAACTTGTTAAAAAAAATTATAAATAAAATTTTGCGTCACAAAATAATAGATACGTTATATTAATTTGTTCCTACTCGTTAAATAATTATTTATAGTATTACATGTCATTATTTTACTATCGAATCAGTCATAGACCTATCGAACTCATATTCTATTTATTGAACTCCGAAAATAAATTAATATATAATTTTTTCTCTAATATATATATTTTAATTAAAAACTAGTAAATAAATATTAATTGAATGTTCAATAAAACAAATAAATATATTTTACCCATAATCTTGTGAATAAATATTTATTCAATTTATGCAATCATTTTAACTTGAATATAAATATTCCACTATCTTGAGAATAATATTTATTAATTACATTGAATTAGAATTTAACAGAGTCCACCAGAAACGCTTAGTTTATGACACTCTAGGATTATTTCTCATTAGCATTAGGAAGGCTATACTAATGTCCAAGATTAATTTCTATCTACGGGTCAAGGCATCCAACAAAAATAAATTAAAGTCTCAACAACGACATTCACAAACGAATGCTCACTATGTAATAAAATCCCTTTCTGTAATATCTCATCATACAGGTTACATGATAGTTTCATCCACTTTTATGGTTGATATGTTAATCTTTGACAACCTGAAATAAATTCATTGTTACACCATGGCCAAGGAATTTCATATGATTGTTCTTTTTCAATCAAATTTCAGATATATAAACTTACCTGAATGGTAGGTACCAATATTTCCTCGACATATTCTTTAATAACATGCCACTTGTGATGCACCCAATGAACCCTAATTCCCGCCAACTGTCTATGTGACGGTTTTTGTTTGTAAATACAAGTGTCTGTTTCATGACATGTATTAATGATAAACATAATGTCTAAGGAACGTTATACATGCTCATAGATATAAATATGAAATTTCACAAAAACATGTTGAATTTTTACTGGCAGGTCTGTTCTCATAGTCTTATGTCTAGGAGATTACCAAGTGCGAACTTCATGAGAGTAATTCTCATCTCCTTATGAGTAATCACACCTGACATTGTGAATGCAATGTGTCCCATCATAGTATGTCATCGAACCATAAAACTATATTGAAGAATATTGTTATAGTATTTCAAGGTTCTTATCACAGCGGGGAACTACCATGACATTATCAAAGGACTACATAATCTTGGACATTATTACATCATAGTCATGCATAATAATGAAAAATATGTAATAATATGTTTAATAATTAAATACATTAAATGTAAATGAAATAAAATTTCAAGCTGTTGGTTCTAGGACACCAACTCTTACAATTTACACTTCCACAAATTATTTCTTTCTTGGAAACAAATTTATATACTATTAATTACAACCATAACAAATCCATTTCTATTTAATCAAAATTGTTATTAGTTAACCATTTTCATTTATGGGGGGTATCAATAGTGTAATTTTCCAATTTTAATCCATTGATTTCCATGTACAAGATCATAGTGTGAGGATATAATTTATTGAAGGTCAGAATAATGTAATAACATGAGTTTTAAAGTTTTTTCATTTTAATTAATTTTAATCTAATTGATTTAATCAAGAAAAACAAGCTTGATAATATAAATTTTAAAAAATTATATTTGATATAATATATTATATGCGACACTGAGGCTAAACAAACCATGAGATACTATTTAAATATGAGTGTTATTACCTAGATGTTGAATTGGAAGGCATTTATATGGAAAAAAAATTATGAAATTTTTATAATGAATGATTAATAAGTAAAAAATTATTGATGAATATTTAGGTTTCATTCACAATAATTTGTAGTAAAGTCATTTTTTCTATAATATACTTATTCACAAAAAAGCTATTTTTTGAATTTTATATTTGGAACTATATAAAATCTTTATCATTTTTAGAAATTTTATTTTTTCCAAATAATATTATATTTTAAATAAGTATATCAAGATTATCTTAGTGGAGAATTTATTGAATTTTCATAAAAAGTTGATTTTGAGTGAATAGTAAAAAATAATTTTCTCAATTAATGTTTTCTTTTCTCATTAAATTAATTATTTAAAATGATCCCTTATTTATATAATTTGATATATATTTGAAACAAGTATTCTTTATATTTAAAATAATTAATAAATTCGGAATCATTTTTATATATAATTTTTATATATTTTTATTTATGGGATAAAAATAGAGTTTATCAGAAAAATGTTTATAAATTCAAATTATCCCCCACCAGTTTTATTAAATAAAAAAATATCAAATTTGAATGATTTTAGTTATATATATAGATTATATATATAATAATAATAATTTATATCTATCTCATTATGATTACTAATAAAATTGTCCATATAAGATCATCTTATGCTTGAAAATTACTTTTCCTGAAAAATATTTTTTGACACTTCTGTAGGTTTTAATTTATATTTAATTCTTCCACTTCATTGAATTGAATTTTTAAAAATGTAATTCATACATTTAATTAATATGATTAAAATTATATAAAATTTACACATTATTTTCTGGTAAAAATTAATTGGTAAAACATAACAAATTTTTTACCAGGTTTGTAGTATAAATGGGTTTACATATGGTTAAATTAAAAGAAAAATTGTTAAATTCAGAAAAAATGATACATATATCTTGTCAGATGAATATATTTATACCTTATTAGAAATAAATTTTTATAATGATCCATTTAGGATCGTTTATGAATGTAAAAAACTCTCTGTATAATTTATTATTTTTCAAAAATCAATGTATATCCTCCACATAAAATATAAAAGACAACTCCCTACACTCACATACATAACACAAATAAAGTCATTTTTCAATGAAAAAAATATTCCAAATTGTATCCCAAATTTCTTTTCCACTTTATGTATATGATATTCATTAAAAAATACCAACCCTAGCTTCCTTAATAAGAAATTAAAAGGGGGTTCTTCTAGGAAAAGTAAATTGTATTCACATAGTTTATTATTAATTATTATTATTTTCCACCATTAATTAATTCATAACACTTACAATATAATAAATCCATTATATAAATTATATTTAGATTATATTATAAGGATGAAAGAATATTTATCCATCTCCCCCATCATAAAAACGATAAGAAATTAATTATATCTTTTTAAGGAAAACTACTACCTTGTGAACTGATGTAATTTTCCCCCAGAAACTCATAAATATATACATAATGATGAATATAATAATTATATATATATATAATATAATTTTATTAATTTAAAAAAAAAATACTATCAAATTTTACAGCATTTCACCCATTATTGAAATTATATCGTCACTTGTGCACACATACATCATAACATATCCATGCATCGATGAGCCACATTTTCCATATAGAAAATTTGGTAATGGTATTGAAAATAAATCAAATACAAAAATTCTATTTTTATAAAATTATGATCATTCAATAGATTATGGAACTATATAATTTTCCCAGTGACTAGAACATTCATGACAAAACACCTATGACAAAACAATGCAATTCACACACTATACAATATTAATAATAACAATTGTTTTTTAATAAAAATATAGTAATATATTATAAATGAATAATATATGATACTATAAGTATTAATATATTTATAGTATAAATTAAAAACATGTTTAAAATAGTTACTTATGTTGTTAAATTTTGTTCAATAATAATGAAGCGTGAGATAGGGGATTTTGTCTCAATTTCATTTTGTTGTCTCATATTGTAATGTTATCCACCTAATATTTGTATATGTTGTATATAATTTCCCATAATAAATTTTTTATCATTATTCCTATATAAATCATGTTATTTCATGTTTTAATTTGAATTATTTAATTGAATAGGATTTTGCATGATAATTACCAAGTGGTAAAGAATTTTGAATCTAGATTTATTTTCATTGGGTTTATTAAATTCATAATTTCATTTGATATATTATTTTTAATTTTTGAATATAACCATAATCTATTCATTATGTATTTTTTAATTCAATTTTATGTTCATATTAAGGGTTTCTTACTCTAAAAAACCTTATTAAGAAAAATACTTTTATATTCACCTAATTTATTTTATACATTGTATATAATTAATATTTATAAATTATAACATGAATTCTTCATATTTAATTTAATTTTAAGATACAATTCATAGACATCCTTCCTGGGGGTAAATCATTAATTATTTTTCAATATGATAAGGGTTTATTCTTTTATCTCTTTTTAATCTAGATTGTTTATTATTGATTTCCCAATGAATAAATTTATTTTATCATTATATAATAATCCACTTTTATTTTATTTTCTTATGGTTATTCATAATTTTTTTTGAAATAGTTCCATTATTTGAAATCCTTTTATTCCTAAAAAAATCATTCAATATGGTTATTTGAATTCAAATATAAAAATAAATATAATATTAAAATTCTTTAGAAAGAAATATTCTAATCATATTACAAACAAGGTACCTTTTATTTTCATACAAAAATGTGAAATAATTAATTAATTTTACATAATCTAGATGAATATAACATTTCCTTCATCATGGCCACTACAAGAATGGATGAATCCTTTAAATAATTACATGGTACATTTAAAATAATTATTTTTTGAAATATTCTATAAATTTCAATATTTTAGAAGTGATTTGATGATTTTAAAGGTCATTCATCTCATGAATTATTATAGTGTTCATTTTATGGTATTTATACACATCAATTACTACAATAATTTTATATACAAATAATCAAATAATGTTATTTGTTCTAAAGATTTCATCCAAATTCTTTCTATGGATGTATTATGATCAGCTTGATAATGGAATGTATTAAAATTTAATTTTGGGTATAAATTTTTTATTATTTAAAATTCCCTTCAAATATTTAATTTATTTTAATCCTTGGAATTAAACTTCTATAAAATATCAATATTAGTTATTAGGGATTTTATTAATAGTCATACTGTATATCATTTATACATACAATGTAATTGTTTAAATGTTATAAGATTGATTGGGGAAATATAGTTACTATGTATTCTTTATTCAATATATACATTTATTGATAATGATTATTGTTCATGAAATATATCAATCTTTAATATTTGGTGGATTCATTTGACATGTAGTGATGGATGGGCCCCACACTTCTCTAGACCCTCGATACATCAATATATTCAAACAATTATTCACTATTTTATAATTGAATGATTTTTTGAAAATATTTTAAATAAAACTAGTTAAATTTATTTGGGGAATAGATATCATGATTTATGATATCATGAAATCCAATATTAAGAATTTAATTCACTTGGAATTTCAATATTGTAATCGATGAGATTATTTCATTAATTTTTTCCATTTATTCTTATTGGGATAAATTTATTGATTAAAATTTATGTTTTTTATTTTATTTACCTTCCCATGGTGAATATTCCTTATCTAATAATTATATAAAATGTCGATGTTAAATAAAATAGTATTATAAATATTCAACAATCCATATTTATATTTCTTTATTAATTATGAATTATATATTCATTATATATTTTTCTTTACATAACTCTTATATAACATATGAGATCACCCTTGTATTATTTTCACTCCATATCATATGAATATGTACTCATTTAATGAGTTCAAGGATGAAAAAAATAAACATTCACTAATGTGTCTTCCTTGTTTTCAAATCAAATGAAATATTTAGTTATGAATATAATTTATGAAGACAACAAAAAAGAAAAATAATTTTGAATTTTATGAAATTTATTTCATACATATGTAACAACGTAAATGCCAACTACGGGAAGCTACTGTTGGGGTCCTTACAATACCCTTCCCTAATAAAGTCACATTTTATTTTGAAATGTTTCAAAACAATTTAGATGAGTTAGTAGATATAAGTTTAAACCAATATAATAAAGGGTGTGTTTCCTTAATTTCTTTTCATGGGAACATGTTCTGTAATTTTTTTGGTTTTTTATTGAATAATATATTCAATGGTTGATAAGGTACACTTATGTTGGTGTTGTGATGAGATCATTTAGTGGAATATCATGGGATAGTTTATCAGACCCTTTACATAATATTTCATATTTTTTTTGATTATTTATGAAATAAATCATTTAATATATTTCAAATAATACATTGTAGAATTTCAGGCCCTTTGCATTGTGAAAATTCATATGAATGTGTCATTTAGGGTTAATTTTGATGATTCTGAGGGGTGGACAGTAGAGATGTGGATATTAAATTAGCTAGAAAATAATAATACTACAGATATTTTTTTGTTGTACTATAGATTAGTTTTCTATTTTAGGGAGATATTATAAATACAATATAGACTTGGGGGTGGATTTGTTTTTGTGATACCATTTTGGGCATTACGACATTGAGTAGAGATAGGTTACGATGTAGAGTCTCAGAGGTGGTATTCTTGTCATCCTTCCTATTTCAGGGTAGATATGTCATATTGTTAGTCAATTACATGATATTCTTCTTAGTCATTAGAATCTATAAATTTTTTAGTTTTAATTTATATGTATTTCCTTTCATGGTTTATATTATCTGCACAATAATTCTCACCATATTTCTTTGAGACATCATTGAATAGCCCTAATGTGGCATGGACCATTCCATTACATTGTAGTTTTATCATTTTTTATCACCATTTCACAAAAATCATGTTTTTTCAGATTTCTTCTCTTAATTTCATGTTTTAATAAAAATTTAAGATCTTTTAAAACCCCTAACTTACTCAATTATTTACTCTCAACACCAAGGTGGTTCCAAGGTAATTTTTAGAGTCCTTTAACCCTCCCCTTGTGTAATTTGACTCTTTTTTTCATTAAGTAATTTTTGAAAATAGTATGGTGGATTTCCCTCTTTTGGTTCTCTATTTATACCCTGTTATATGATTGGGAGAATTTTTTTCGTTGTGAGATGGATTGATTGGGTAATGTTATGATGGGATTTTGTTGGGGATATTATATTCTTGGTTGATAAAGTTTCTTCTTATTATTGTGTTTGAAGAGGGTTGTCTTCCACATTTTCAAACCATGCTTACTAATTTTGAAAGAACTATTTGGGGAAGGATGTACTTTATCTCACCTCTTTTTACAATCATATAAAGATATAATCCTTCTTTTTTTCCTTTATGTTGATATTATTCCCCATATTAATAAAAATAATTAATTTTTATAAATAAAATTAAAAGGTATTGGGATGAAATATTTTCAATCATTCGTTTCATTGTGATTTTTCCTACAAGGTTGGTCGTAAATGGAACTTATTACTTCTTTTCATATATTGAGTTTTGTTTTTTGTCTTTTCACATTATAAATAATGTATTTCTTTTTAATTACACTCACCACACATGAAAAAGGATATGGATATGTATCTAGATAATAAAAATAATTCCCATATAATATATTGTTACGTGAGAATACTGATGAGAATATAGAGATATTTTTTTGGAAACCACATTTCTAAAATTGAAATATGACATGTAGTGGTTGGGAAATATGGTGGTAGTAAAGAGAAGTGGTTGAGATATGTAGTGGTTTCTAAGTGTGGTTCTTAAGAATTTTTGATTCTAAGATGTGTGTTTTTTGTGTTGTGAAATGTTTTTGATGTTTAGTAGCTGATATATGGGTATTATTTACATTAGGATGATGTATTAATTTTATTCCATTGTATTTTGAAATTCCCATAGAGGTGATACTATTAAATGATAATGAAAAAACTAAAATGGAATTGGTTGTAATGGTTTATTAACTCCAAAAATAAAAGTGGAATTGTGGTGAAGTTATTTATTATTAAACATTAAATTAATGGTCATGATAAATGGAGATGTTCGATAATGGTAAACCATTAAATAAAATAAATTAAGAACGATCGGGGGAATTCATTATGTGGTTTGTGGCTTTCAAGTGTGGAGTGATTCATTTAGAGGATGTATAGGTTGTGATAAATTATAGTGATGTTGTAAATTGTTAATGTGCTCTTTTAATATACCCTTTGGTTGGGATTCATTTTGTGACTATAATATATTTCATTATCATTTTAATTTCTATATAATACTCACTCTCATCGATAATTATGCATTGAACCAGATTTGTTTTAGGTGTTTTACATCTTAAAATCTAGTATACAGTTGAATAATGGATGGATGCACACTATTCCACAATATCTCATTCAAGAAAGGATATTATTTTAAATAGACCAACATGGGTCAACTATAAAATACAATCCACATAGCCCATCAAGGTAATGTATAATAAGGATAACTAAAACAGGTTACGAATATATCTAAAAAATGATATAAAACCAGATGACAGTGTAAAACAAAATTCTATATTAGGATCCATTCAATCTATTATAATAGGAAAATCATAAAAATATGAATCCTACAAGACCATCTAGTATACATGTGACCAAATTTCACCTCTAAATCATCTTTTATTTATGTCAGTAACAACGAGAGATGAAATCATTAAACAAGATGTCCACCACTTTCCTCATAACCTATAATATAACAAAAATAACCGTCTGAACTGAAAATTATGGTGTGAGAATAAATACAAGTATAATACTAAAAAAGAGTCTATACCTGTTCCAATGTCATGAAATAATAATCTCATTCATTTCAAAATAAAATATATTTATAGTGAATTTATGTGAATTAAAAGTCACTTATAAATCATTTTCCTTCAGTTTTTCATAGAAGAATTTAATATCCATAAGTCCAAAAATATGAAAACATGAATTGATAAAACATGTAATCATTTCAACACCCATAAGTTAATAAAGATAAAATACATCCATGGAATAATCCTCCAAGAAAAACCATGTGCTACAAACTCATGTGAAACCATGTGAAAAACAAACCTTGAAAAATTCAACTAGTGATAAATATAAACAAATGAAAATGAAATCCATTTTTGTCCATAGCCTATGGAAATTTTTATAATACATAATAGTACATAAAATGGAATAATATTAGTACAAAACAATACCATGTCTGGAAACATCCAATCGTTATGTTAAAAGAAAACCCTAATCGTGCCACGTAGAATAGAGTCACCTTTGTCTCTTTATAGATGCACCTGATGTTCCAAATGTGAAAATGTCAAAAATTAAATTTGAAACCATTATCACAATTTATTAATCTTTTTTAGATCAAATAAATTTTTTAGGTCTTTTAAAACCTCATTAAAATCCAATTCACCATTAAATAATTTAATAAAATACTTCTTGTGAAAAAACATTTTTGAGAAGAAAACCCCCTATAAAAACTTTTTTACTTCATATAAATCCCATGAAACCATAAATCACATAATTTGAAATAATAAATAATAGGTATTTTACATCCATTATAATAAATGCAGATAATTAACAAATTCTATAGAAACACCAACGTTAAAATGAAGGTAAAATAAAATGCCTCTGAAAATGAATTCAGTGGAAGAGAAGATCATGTCTAAATGATAACAGATCCATAAAACAACATTAATACCTTTTAAGAAACCTAATTTCTAGAATATAATACATATTTAGGTTATACATGATGATATGGGGAGGTATGTTGAATAGATCTTCAAGGAAGATAAGAAACATATAAAAAACAACATGTATCGATACTATCTGTGAAGAATGAAGGATTTTTCATACAATACAATTGAATATACCTACCATTTTTGGGTAATGATAATGAAAATATAATATGATATTAGGGGTATATTAGTATTATAATGACCAAGGGAGAAGGGTAAAATCCCATTTTTTAACAGTTCAGTGTAAGAACAAATGGTTTCTTGGATGAGGAAACATGGTTAAGCAGACTATAATCATTAATTGTACACTCCAACTGTATATCATATCTATGATCTCATTTTTTTTTCACCAAGTCTAAATGGTAAAATTATCCAAGATCATTTGTGGTGGGATACCCCTAGACATACTCGAGACCTCACACAATTCCCTTGACATGGAGAATTTTTTTAACTATATGTAATCCTTGATAATATACATAAGAGACTCATTGAGTCCTACAACATGGTTAAAAAACAATGTACTTTAACTCTATAGCTTGATAGTTTTCTCTAAAACCATTGTTTTCTGGAATTTACTTCCTAAATCTCTCGGGTCCCTAAAATAGAAAACAATGTCTCTATAAGGGAATACATATGAATTAGACGGCTTCATAATTCTCCTCACCATAATATATTTTCTTCCCCAACATATTTACATGATTTTATAATCCCAAAAGGAGGAGAAAATTTTATCCAAGTTATTAATATATCTATTTAGATTTATGTATATACCATCTACACAGCCACTATAATCGGACCAAAAAAATCATTTCATCCTGAATTACCTTATCTTTATGATCAATAATCATGACATGTAACACCAAATTGATGGTAAAAAGCTCATTTTCTTCATTCTCTGAATATATCACATGTGGAGGATCTAGGATATACCTCCTCATATGAGAAACGTGAAGCATGTTGATAATCAATGACAAACAAGACATTATTTCAAACTAATATGCCACCTCTCCAAGTATCTCCCGGATACCAAAGGGGCCAAGAATTTGTGCTACCAAAATACCATACTGACTCATGTGACTATGTAACTAGTGATGATAAACTCTATAGTAATCATGACCAGAATCTTCAAAATCAATATGTTAAATAAGGATGAGCTCGTAAGGGGAACCGAGTTGGTAGGGGTTCCCCTATCGCCGCCGACCTCTACTTCGTTTCAGATCGCATCGGATCACCTCACTTTCCTTTGCGGTGGTCTCGTGATGACAGTTTTCTTTCCAGGGGCGGCGTCTTCAATTTCACGGCCAGCTTGCCCTTCTCGTCGTTTGTTGGCCTCTCCATGCTCTACCACCTCTTCATCGGGTAGGGTTTCATCTGGCAGTGCGGTGAAGCATGCGGTTGGTGCTTGTGCTTCTCCTAATGTGGGTCGGCGTGTGGTTTTGTGTCTGCTGGGAGTGCGCATGTCGGTTCAAGGAAGTTTTTAGGTGAGTATGTGAAGGCAGCGACATGATCATTCCTGTTTGTGTCAAGGCCGAGCGAATACCTTTGGGGTTTGGTTTTTTTCTCTTTGTTTCCCCTTTTCTGTTTTGTTGTTGGGGTTTTTGCTTTGGATTTTATGCATTTCTGGATCTGGTTATGCTGTCTACGTTGGATCCGTGAAGCTCAGATGTGATTTTTTTTCTTGATATCGTAATCGCGGAAACCTTGTTGTTCTGGTTTGGGTGTGGTGTAATCATCGGTATCGCGGTAGAATAGTGTAATATTATCAATGGGTTCTCTTCATGACATTGGTTTTGTTTGTGGTGTGAGGTTGGTTACCAGTTTGGTTCTGGTTTTTTGTTTTTTAGATTGGTCATTTCCGGCCTATGGCAGCGGCGTGGAATCATATAAGGCTGTGGTTTCATTTTGGTTTTGTGTTTCCAAAAATGGTGGAGCGTGAAGGAGGTTTGAATGGTTTTGAGAATTTTCAACAGTATGAATGGAGAAGTTTTTAAAGCTTCGGCAATGTTAGGGAACCAACGACGGCGGTGTTCTTTCATGTTGTGTTGGTGTTGATGGTGAAAAGAGATATGGTGTTGATAGTGCAGACGACGAGATGCACTAGTTGCTTTATGATGGTGGGCGACGTGACTGGAAGTTATGGGATCTCATGGCCGTAGTTCTCCTCGGGTCGTGTGGCTATTTTGAATTTTGAATTTTCATGTTTTCACCTTTGATTTGGGATCCTACATTTTGTGTTAGGTGTTGGTTTTGTTGGGTGTTGTGTTGGTCAGGTTACCGCTTCTCCATAAAGCAGGTTTTTAAAAAATCAAAAAAAGATAATTTTCAGTGTAAGTTGAATAAGATGGTCTATATAATTTTTAGGATTTATTTTTTCCTTAACCAAGATATTATAGATAATTATAACCTTTTATATTATCTCCATTATGAGACTCATTGAAAAAAATAATAGATCATGCATATCATCCTTGTATAAGGGAGGACCACATAGCCACCAACAATATGCTTCAAATGGAGCCATATTTATGAAATCCCGATATCTATTTTATAGAAATATTTTACCATAGAAATATTATTTTCTAATATCCACTAAAATAATGAATGAATACAAGAAGTATATCTTCAAGATACTCGGGGGATATCTCTATCAATCCACCCCTCTACCGATTATATGTGATGAAAAATTTCGACTAGGACCCCTATAACTCCTACAAACCATTCTATAACCTAGAAGTGAACTCCAATCCCCATTATATTGAACCATAGAGGTAAACCCAATAATTCTCAAAATCTATTATACATATATTTACCAAACATGTTTTACCTTTATAATCTCTTAAAAGGATGAAAATGAAACATTTTTTTGATTCAAACTATGATGACCCAAATCGTTCTGTTGCCATTCGTTGTCTGTGGAAAACCAAAGTAATGTTCCATGGAAATTGCATCCAACATCCATACCATAAACAAAAATATATTTATCAAACTTGTAGGTATCTGGTTTTCCACCATTATTTTCCAACTACTGAGGCGTCTCGATAAATAATAAAGATTCAACCATCGCATCTATGGCCTCAAATTTTGACATATATAGTTGTGATAAATCATGGATTACCAAGGCTATACAAGAAATAAAAAAATCTTTATAGGATCCAATAAATCCTTTTTGATAAAAACTAAAACCAATTAATTTCTGTAGAAGAATAAAATTACACTAATGTCTCTCCATTATAAAGGCATTAACCCAAGCATTTTCACATTGTGTTTGACACTTGTTCAAGATAAAATAAATATAAAAATAAAGTCATTTATCATTAAATCCAGAAACACGTGTCCAAAAACTGTTTCTACTCCAAAGCATATGTCAACACAATAACTCATCATGGGACTCTCCATAACTGATTTCATCAAGGATTTTATTAATGATTCTATTCTTAATGCATCAACTTCATCATTAAATTTAAAATTATTATATGATATATCCAAATAAAATTTATATAAATATCCCAACTAGTTACAGTACAAAAAATTCATATATAAATGAGTAAAATTATGTTTCATAATTTTATGATTTGAATACATTATTATGTGATCCCAAGAGAGATTGTGATCCCATGATTTCAGTTCACACATAATTACTTTCTACTCAAGATCATGGGTTAGGTAATTCTTTTTGTGAAGGTGTAACTAATGAGATCCATAAGACACTACCTATTACCAAAAATTAAGACATACCCAAGGCCATTACTACTAGCATCACAGATAAAATCATAACATGAACCCAGTTCTGAAAGAATAAAAACTATTTTTTAAGACAACAATATATAAATTTCCCCAATATATCTCTAAAAAATTTCAATTCATTGGAACATTACACCAATATGTGTTAATTTATTCATAGATAATGTGATCTTTGAGAAACCATGAACAATCCATCTATAGTAACCATTCATACCCAAGACGATCTTGTTCTCAAACATAATTTTTCGGTTACTCCTAAGAAAAAACAACAATTATTATTTTAGGATCCATAGAGACCCCTAACTATAATATAACATTACCCAATAATTTATCTTCCTAGAACCAAAACTCACATTTGGAAGTCTTATTATGTTAAATATTTTCTATAAATATTTGATGAATTATATCCAATTGTTTTACCTGATCCTCCTCTATTATGGACACTACTGGAAATTCAGGCTATACCCACAGTTCTAAACCGTGGCTATAGGCCCTACAATCGTGGCTATAGGTAATTTCCACGATTCCTCAAACCGTGGCTATGTTTGGCGTGGCTATAGGCCTAGACCTATAGCCACGGTTCCAAACCGTGGCTTTAAAACTATATCCAGGGTTTGAACCGTGGATATAGGTATATAGCCACGGTTCAAACCGTGGTTTTTTACCTAATTCCACGGTTGAAACCGTGGCTATACTAAAGTCCGGACAGACTTAATTGCCACGGTTTTAAACCGTGGCATTATGTCTCTAGCCACGGTTAATAACTGTGGCAATAAACCAATAGCCATAGTTTAAACCGTGGCTATAGGGTGTCCAAATCCATAAAAAATATCCCCCAACCCCCTAGACACCCCCTTGGACACCCCCTCGACATCCCAAAGACACCCCCCTGGACACCCCCTACCACCCCCCCTGCCACCCCCCTGATAGTCCCCCCTGCCACCCCCTGCTAGTCCCCACTGCCCCCTGCTAGTCCCCCCTGCCCCCTGCCCCCTGCTAGTCCCCCCCTGCCACCCCTCTTCTTGTCCCCCTTCCACCCCCCCTGCCCCTTGCTTGTCCCCCTGCCAGCCCCCCCTGCCCCCTGCTACCCCCCCCCCCCCCACCAGCCCCCGCTGCCCCCTGCTAGTCCCCCCTGCCAGCCCCCCTTCCCAAGGATGTGTTCATGCTAAAACTGGTAAAGCACAATTCTGCTGGATATATTCTATAAGCATATACTCAACTCGTACTCCCAACTTGAGCACCTTATCACAGAGGGTTCTCTACCGCAACTAGAATTAAGATGACACATCCTATCAACATGGGGTACCAACAACCAATATACATGAATCATGAAATAGAAAATAGAGAGTTCCCAACATTTTTTACACAACCAGAACATGTCTAAGAGCATCATTACAGACCTCACCCTATAGGTTACACATGACATATACTTATAGGGCTCCCACATTTTACTCTACCTACTGTTACACCTATTCATGCTCGTTCTCAGCTAGACATTCCTCAAGGACAGACCCTCCCCCTCTACTGGACAGCCCCTCCCCCTGCCTGGACACCCCTCCCCCCTGATGGACACCCCTCCCCCTGCTGGACAGCCCTCCCCCCTGCTGAACAGCCCTCCCCCCTACGGGACAGCCCCTCCCGCCTGCTGGACAGCCCCTCCCCCTACCTGGACACCCCTCCCCCCTGTTGGACACCCCTCCCCCTGCTGGACACCCCCCTACTAGACACCCCTCCTCCCCTGCTGGACATCCCCCCCCCCTGCTGGACAGCCCTCCCCCCCCCCCCCCCCCCCCGTGCTGGACAACCCATCCCCGCTGCTGGACAACCCCTCCCCCTGCTTGGACACCCCTCCCCCCTGCTGGACAGCCCCTCCCCCTGCCGGGACACCGCTCCCACCTGCCTGGACACCCCTCTCCCCTGCCACCCCTTGCTTGCCCCCTGCCTTTCCCCACTGCCCCATGCTAGTCCCCCCTGCCAGCCCCCCTGCCCCCTGCCCCTGCTAGTTCCCCCCTACCACCCCCTGCTTGCCCCCCTTCCAGCCAGCCCCCCTGCCCCTGCCAGTCCCCCCTGTCACCCCCTTCCAGTCCCCCCTACTAGTCCCCCTGCCATCCCCCATACCCCCTGCCAGCCCCCCTACCCCCTTCTAGTCCCCCTACCCCTTGCTAGGACCCCTGCCCCCTGATAGGCCCCCTGCCCCCTGCTAGGCCCCCTACTAGACCCCCTGCTAGGCCCCTTGCACATTTACCCCTGCTGGACACTGGACCCCTGCTAGACACTGTATCCATACTCTCCCCCCACCCCTACCAGCCCCCTTGTACCCCTGCTGGACACAGGACTTCCCCTGGAACTAGTTCTTGGGATGCCCAAATCATATTTACCCCTATTGGACACTGGACTCCCCCCTGGACACTAGACTCCCCCTACATATTTACCCCTGCTGGACACTGGACCCCTGCTAGACACTGGCCCCATACTATAGGTTCTTAGTAGGACAACCCTATACTATAGGTTCTTAGTATGACTTGGGAAACAGTTGAAACAAAATTCAGAAGTAGCTATATATGAGTAATCTAGGAAAACATACATATAATCAGTCTAGAAAATAAAACAGAATAAAATATAAAATGCTTATAGAAAGAAATTAAAACATATTTGAAGTTGGAAAAAATTACTAGAAAAACTGTTTATCAACAAAACAAACTGCTTGGTGAAATCATTGTCACACATGCTCATCCTCAGATAAAATCTGCTTGCATTTCATGTAGTACTTCATTAAACAAAACATTGTAATTATGATTTTAAATAGAGTTACCAGATTTTACAGCACCATGCTCACTATCTATAGGTGGTGAAATAGTTATACCTGGTGCCTGTGAAGTATATGTGGGATGTTTTATGATATTTTCCAGATCTGGACAGCACTGCATTTTCTCTATAGAGACATTCATAACCTGTATGGGCTTAGGTTCCTAGACAGCCCTCTTGCACCCCCTTGCAACCCCCTCGACAGCCCCCTTGAACACCCCCCTGACACCCTCATGCCCCCTTGGTCCCCCATGCCCCCCAGCACCCCACTGGACAGCCCCCATGCCCCAACTGGACAGCCCCACTAGACAGCCCCACTGGACACCACCTCCACCCCCTGGATAGCCCCCCCCCCCCCCCTCTGCCGGACACCCCTCCCCCCTGCTTGGACAGTCCCTCCCCCTGCTGGACGACCCTCCCCCTGCTGGAAACCCCTGACCCCTGACCCCTGCCCCCTGCCCACTGACCCTAGACACCCCAACACAGACCCCACCCCAGGAAAGACCCCCCCCCCCCAGACCCTGGACACCCCAGGACAGACCCCCCCCCCCCCAGAACCTGGACAGCCCCCCAGACCATGGACACCCCCCAGAACCTACCCCCCCCCCCCCCCAAAACACAGACCCCCCAGGACAGACCCCCCCCAGACCCTGGACACCCCAGTACAGACCCCCCCCCACTGGACCCCCTAGACACCCCATGGACAGACCCCCCAGGACAGCCCCCTAGAACCTGGACACCCCAGGACAGACCCCCCCCCCCCCCCACTAGACCCCCTAGACAATGAATGGATGTCATGGTCTATTGCTAAAAGACCGAATCCGGCTGCTGAAATCAGCAGTAAGTAAGAAGAGGTAAATGAAGAAAAATGAATAAAATTTTCCCAATATACTTGGGGAATTTTATTCATCAGCAGGAATAAGAACAGAAGAATGGTAGCTGAGAGTTCCTTCCCCGGAGGTGGAGAATGAATTTTTTACATAGGATCTGTCTAATATTTAATGGAAGAAAGAGTGAGAGGAAATTAAGTACCTCATTTCAAGTGGCAGCATTCAACAAATTCACTTACAATGGAATAAAATATTACAAAAAAATCTATAAACCTTCTCTCTCTTCTTGTGGCTTACAGGTGTCCATCTGGTTAATAATTTGGTTGAGGTGAGGCTATGGACTCATGGGGGCAATCATGAAAGAAACTAAGTTGAACTAGATTTTAAGTAGGCTGCTTTTGTTTTTCTGAATTGGAAGGGCTGATTGGGTCTAAAATAAGTGAGTTTGAACAGGAATTTAGATGAGGGATTCAAATGTTAAGGGGTCTGGTTTAATTGGTTAGAATTAGGTGAGGTTTGGAATGGTTTTAATGTGGGATGTTTGGTGGGAAATGTGGGGTTGGTGGCTTAGAAGTTGAGAGGTGGGTAGGCCTGATTGGTGGTCAAGTCGTGGATGGGTTTCCTAGGTGGATTAAAAAATGGTGGGGGACTAGGAAGGAGTTCATAGTGGCTAAATTGAAGTGGGATCTTGGAATTTTAGTAAGGCTTGAGTTTGGATTTTTTTTAGTGAGAGTGGAAATGGCCCTGGAATAGGTGGTTTGATTTTGGTGGGTTGGCCATGGGATTTTTATAGTGCATCGAAAAATAGTCACTAGCAGGGCTTGGTTTGGTGTGAAATTCAGTCAAACGTTTGTGGGAACCATCATGGAAGCAACTACCAAATACAGACCAGAGCTAGTCTCCTCTACAGTGAAGTCCCTTAATGGAAACTCTTCATGCAAACCTGGTCTCCGGTTGTATCTTTGTCCATAACAAACAAGCCTTGTTTTCATAGGCCCAAACAGACATCCCTTTGCCAGCATGTGGGGGAAATGTGGGAACTCCAGCATGAAATAGGCCCTCAAAATAGAACAGCCTCTTTGGAATTGCATCAAACAGATTGTGTGCAGCATTTAAAACTCAACTTGGTAGTGATCATCCACCTCCAATGAGTGCTACATGAGATGAGGGAATTATGAAAGGAATTTCATCTAAAATAGCCAAAATCAGTCATTGAATTTCCATCACAACAGGCTGATCCGGTTCAGACGACATATGCAGAGGATGAGGATGATCTGGTTCGGACAACATGTGAAGAGGATGAGGAAAAAGAAGAATTACCGAACAAATATTATGTGATACATGTACAAAAAAATATTCCAGAAAATTACAAACCAATGTTTTCAGTTGAATTGAGCCTTTATACCACATGTTATGAAAGTTTTGTGGAAAGATGGATGAGAGGCAGTGCTGAGAGGAGATATAGTTTAGGAATGAGGAAATACGAAAAATTATAGAGCTAAACATTCAATGTTTCTCTAAGGAGGAGTAACCCCCGCAGGGTGTCGTCCTGGAGCAAGGCCAAATCACGGCGTGACCGCGGCGTGACCACGGTGTGACCGCGGCGTGACCGCAGTGTGACTGCGGCGTGACCGTGGCGTGACCACGGCGTGATCGCCGCAGGGTGTCGTCCTGGAGGAGTAACCACCATAGGGTGTCATCCTGGAGTAGGGCCAAATCACGGTGTGACCGCGGCGTGACCGCAGCGTGACCGCGGCATGACCGCGGCGTGACCGTGTTGTGACCGCGGCGTGACCGCGGCGTGACCATGGCATGACCGTGGCGTGACCGTGGTGTGACAGCCGCAAGGTGTCGTCCTGGAGGAGTAACCGCTGCAGGGTGTCATCCTGGAGCAGGGCCAAATCACGGTGTGACCGCGGCGTGACCGCCGTGTGACCGCCACAGGGTGTCGTCCTGGAGGAGTAACCTCCGTTGTGTGTCGTCCTGGAGCAGGGCCAAATCACGGCGTGACCGCTGCGTGACCGTGGCATGACCACGGCGTGACCGCGGCGTGACCGCGGCATGACCACGGCGTGACCGTGGCGTGACCGCGGCTTGACCACGGCGTGACCACGGCGTGACCGCGGCGTGACCATGGCGTGACCGCTGCATGACCGCGGCGTGACCTCGGCGTGACCACCGCAGGGTGTCGTCCTGGAGGAGTAACCACTACATGGTGTCGTCCTGGAGCAGGGCCAAATCACGGCGTGACCGTGGCGTGACCGCGGCGTGACCGCCGTAGGGTGTCATCCTGGAGGAGTAACCACCGCAGGGTGTCGTTCTGGAGCAGAGCCAAATCACGGAGTGACCGCGGCGTGACAGCGGAATGACCGCGGCGTGACCATGGCGTGACCACAGCGTGAGACCCCCTCCCCCCTACTGGACACCCCTCCCCCCTGCCGGACACCCCTCCCCCCTGTCGGATAGCCCGTGACAGCCCACCCCCCTGCCTGACAGCCCGCCCCCCTTCCGGACAGCCCGCCCCCTGCCGGACAGCCCGACCCCCTGCTGGACAGCCTCACCCCCTGCCTGGACACCCCTCCCCCCTGCTGGACACCCTCCCCCTGCTGGACAGCCCTCCCCCCTGCTGGACATCCCTCTCCCCTGCTGGACAGTGCTCCCCCCTGCTGGACAGCCCTCCCCCCTGACGTGGGGCTACATGTTACTGATTATTGCCGTGTGGCTGGAGAGGAGCTGGTGAGGAGCTGGTGAGGCGAGGCTGGAAGTCTTCTGCCTGGGCTGCGAAGGGTCCTGGGATGCACCTGCGTTAGGGGTCCTGGGGAAGGTTGCTGCTGGGTCAGGGTATGTAAAGGGGTGTTTATAAAAAACTACTAGGGGCAGTATGGTAACTTGTGTTAAATAGTTGTTAGCTGTCAGGGTTGTTAGGCGGTGTTAGGCGGTGGGTGGGGGTTATTAAATAGAGGGGATGCTGTTGGTGGGTGGATACGAATTGTTTAGCATTTCTTTCAGCTATAGCAGCTGAATTGGATAAGGTCTCCAAGGCTAGATGCAGCGAGCAGTTATAGAATCTTCTTCTAGAAATAGTGGAGTCATTTTTTATTGTGTGTACTACAGGGAATTCAAGGTTGTTCAATAATCAAGAACTAATTTCTCACCATAGCATGACAGAGCTGCTTATTGACTGAGTCTGACTCAGAAATTGCTTCCAAGACTTTGTAATCAAGAACATGGAATGTCCCATAGAGGTTTATTACTCATTGGATCGAATATCTCAAGAATATCACTCGACTCAATCTAGTTATTTCACCTGAAGAGGTGAATTTCACAATCATTCTCAACTTTAGGAATCAAAGTGATAAATTGGGCATTGAAACCATGGGGATGCACCCCTGAGGTGAAGAAAGAAGAGACCAGCTTATAAACCTCCACCAGCCCCCAACCCCAGCCCCCAGCCCCCATCCCCCCCACCAGCCCCCCCCCCCCACCAGCCCCCAACCCCAGCCCCCCCCCCAAAACCCAGCCCCCCCCAGCCCCCAGCCCCCCAGCTCCCTGGCCCTCACCAGCCCCCAGCCCCCCCAGCCCCCAGCCCCCCCAACCCCAGCCACCCCCAACCCCAGCCCCCCTACCCCCCCCCCCCCCCCCCCGCAGCCCCCTACCCCCCACCAGCCCCCAGCCCCCCAGCCCCCAACCCCCCCAACCCCAGCCCACTGCCCCCCGCAGCCCCCTGCCCCCACCAGCCCCCCTGCCACCCCAGCCCACCTCCACCCCCCACCCCCGTAGCCCACCTGCACCAGCCCCCAACTCCAACCCCTAGCTGCACCAGCCTCCTGCCACACCCAAGCCCACCAGCACCAGTCCCCCCCCCCCCCCCGCAGCCCACCTGCATCAGCCCCCAACCCCAGCCCCCAGCTGCACCAGCCCCCCAGCCCCCCACCAGCCCCCTGCCCCAACCCCTGCCCCCAGGTGCACCATCCCCCCCCACCCCCTGCCACCCCCATCCCACCAGCACCAGTCCCCCCCCCCACAGCCCACCTGCACAAGCCCCCAACCCCAGCCCCCTGCCGGACACCCCACCCCCCTGAATGGAAATATTTCAATATCAAGTAGAAATGAATTAAATGTATACAAATTAAACAGAGATATAAATGATAGAATTAAGTAATAAAACCTGATTTAAAAATGTTGGATTCAGTAATTAAAAAAAGGCCATAGTATGATAAAGATGCTCTGCTAGTCCCCCTGCCCCCTGCCAGTCCCCCCCCCCTGCACCATGCCAGGCACCCTGCCAGTCCCCTGCTTGTCCCCCTACCCCTGGACACCACCTGGACCCCCTAATAGAGTTAGATTCCCAAATGAAGGGTAAGTGGTAGATTTCTAATCTACACTTGGATTTTCCATTCATTGATCCCACTATAAGGCACATAGATTACCGCTTAATTTAGTAGGCATTAACACATGATAATGTAGAGTTTACCTCTACTCCAATTGAAGCCCCTTCCACCATTATATCCTCCACTACAACGATTCTAACTAATTCAATGGTACTAAGATAATAATTGTGATAACCATTAAGATGTAATCTATTTTAGAGACTCTTATATATGTTTTCCTCCCAAACAAGATACTTATATCATCATTAAATAGGTCTTATTTCAATGATGCAAGCCCACTTGAATACATACACTCAGATTTTTGGGGTATAGCCAGGACTAGTTCTTGTGTTGGAGGATCCAATATCATCATCTTCATAACTAAAATCTCTAAGAATGTTTAGATTTAGATAATAAAAAGAATATGATGCATTCCAAACCATTTAAACCTAAAAAGATTCAATGTAAAATCACACTATAAAAGAATATGATGCATTCCGAATCATTATTCTGTCATACAAATGTGGATAATACTCAAATTATTTGTGGTTTGGTTGATGATAACTATACATGTTAGTAGTCATTCTCATTCCCAATAAGATATGGTAAATATTAATGATATTGATCAAAAAAAGAAATGTAATCGGATTCATGGAACTCGTCATACATTACCAGTCCAAAAATACAATTTACATCAAAACTCAGTCTCAATATCAGTATCATGAGAATCATTATAACCCTCATCCACACCTCCTACAGAAACACCATCACCACCTCTCACACCACCAACATCATCATCGGCATCGGCATCTGCATCCGAACTGGCACCAGCACCGGGTCAAGCCCTATGTCCTGCTCCGACTCCAACAGAAGAATCTACATTAGTAGAACGCATCGACATCAACAAATGCATCAACCGTTGCAGCTGCTTCTAGTGGAAGTGTAGAAGAAAGGGCAGACATAAACTTCATCATATTTGCAGTTGTCGCCTGTTTTGATTTTTGACTTGCTTCTTTGATTGCGGCATTCATTTGTTCCACTGTGAAAAAACCAGAACTGGTACTCGAAGAAATGTTAGTAGACCAGTATCGAGATGGTACAATCTTCTTCCCAGGTCGACAATGCACTCTACCCTGATGCTCATCTCCTAATACCTGATGTAGATGATCGTTTGGGCCCAAATTGTCAGGTTCTTTTTCTGCCAATGCCACTAAAGAATTCTATTGGTTTATATATAACATAAATTAAAATGATAATATAATATAAGGAATTAAATTCAGAAAAAATCAAAGAAATTGAAATATACTTACAATCTCCTTCTCGGTGTCGGGATTTGGCACAGTACCATCTTTATTTTTCCGGCTTGTACAAAACAAAGTTGAGCGGGGAACGCCACCCTCAATATTCGATGCCTTTTTCTAGAAAAAAACAAAGAAATAAATCAAAATTGGAAGTTAAAAAATTACACAAAACAAAGCTAAATATTTTAAATGTTAAATTACCTGCGTCTGCTCATGATCTGGTAATTAAGTGTGTCCGCGAGTATAAATGTGTTTCATTGCACTCTTGTTTTTTATTTCTATTTGATTTCTCCTATAAACAAATAATTATATAAATTCATTTACATAAATAAAACAAGTAATTTATAATCGTTATTAATTAAATAAATGAATATATATATAATTTTAACAAACACCTTAAATGCTGAACTCTTCCAATAGTTGGTCATCTCTTTATATTGTGATATTGGGCAACCTTGAATCACCTGTACTTCTTCAAGCCCTATACCAACTCTCTTTTTCCACTAAAGATATAAATCATACTTGTAGGCTCGCCACATTTCACCTAAATCCATTATCATTGCAGCCTTTTCATTTTGTCCATCGGGAAAATTATATCAAAGCTGCAATGGACATAATATTTGTTAAGAAAATATTATAAATTTATATATATATATATAAGGTGATTAACATTACTTACCCAAATCTCTGCCCACGCTTTGTCCTTTATTTGTTGTCCAACTGCAATCCAACTTATCAGTTGAACCGGAATGATATTGCTGTGTCTAGCAAGTGTTCCCATAAAACTTTTACATTCCGTGCCATTTTTATTAATTATAGCATTGTACTCATTGTAATAATCTATGATTTGCGTGTTCCAATTCCAAACCTCACGCATTTTTGTGCGGCCTCGTCGTCTGGTAGAGGCTGGAGCTAATCATGAAACCAAAATAAAAGAAAATAATATATATGAATTTATCATTAATCAGTAATAGTAATGTTTAAACAAATACCAATAGATGGGGGATCTGCTGACCCCTGAAGTGCTACTTCTGGAGGGGGGGCATCCTCCATGGTAGGTGAGATATCTACAGGAGTACTATGTATAGTAGATGAAAAGTGTACTGATGGAGGCCGAAAACCCAATAGATATGTAACGCCCCGACCCCAGCTACCCAGAGTCAGTGCATTACTTCGTAACATTGGCATGATCACAAAAGAACAAGTCTTGAAAGACCGATTAGTTTAGTTGCCTTGGAAACACTAGATACATTCGTAAATGTTACATTACATCATAAAGTAAAAAACTACAATAAAAAAGTCTCCATAGTATACACTCATATCCTCTTCTGACTATCCCTGCAGGTCATTCATAAAAAACTTCTTCACATCCTGGAAAATATTAAAACATTGAAAGGGGTGAGCTCAGATGCTCAGTAAGGATAAAAATATTGCGGAAGCTTTCATAAATAAACACAAACATTTAAGGCAATGTATAACTAAAACAAAATCCTTTTAAACATGAACATCAACATAATATGGCAAAAGTAAAATGAGATAATGCCATTTACTTCTTCACATGGATATTCTACTGGTCGAATAATCACATGCAATGTCAATAACCACTTTCATAATGATGGAATGCATAATGCCAGACTATCATAACCTCGTAGTCAAGGCCACGTGCCAAGACCACAAATAAGATTTTGTCAAGGCCTCGTGCCAAGACACTAGTTTGTCTCATGAGACCTGCCGATGCATCGAGGAGCTATAGCGGGCTCCACCCATCACTTATTAAGTCCAATGCATTCCTCATATGAATAGGTTTAAACACATCATAAACCATAACATAATCGTATCACATAAAACATGCATAAAGGAAACATAACATTTCCACATTTCAATCACAATATATCAATACAACACATTGATATAATAAAAATGCTTTCAAAACCATTTTCAATACCAAAATAAAAGAAAGTTAAAACATTGTATTTATTTTTCATTAAAAAATGATTGCTTGTAGAGAAAGCCGAAACTCAAATAATGGTCACGGCGGCGGAGAAGTCGTTGTCGCCGCATATGTATGGAAAGAAAAGCATTCCCTTTTGTCTTTTAGCAAATCGCTATATAAAAAAGATTCCTTTTGAATAAACGTAAAAGTCAAAGGGGTTTATACACCGTATAAAAGAAAGTTGTGTATAAAACCAAATATGCCTCAATGAAAGGGGATTGAGACGAAGTCCTTAAATAGATCATTTTTAAAATAAAATAGATCTATTATGTGTACTCACTATAGGTACACATAAAGAACGTAAAAATACAAGATAGGACATAATAATATCCTGACATAATTTGAAAGTAGGAGATTAACCCAAAGAATGGAAGTTGGGTTAAGAAGTTCCCTTACCTTGTGTCCGACTTGACTCAACCGTTCTTTAACATCCTGAATAATAAACTAGAGTTAATATATACCTTATTAAGAACCATTTTCAATTTCATTGTCCTTTTTATATCACTTATTACAATGTTATGAACATTATGTAATTATTTAAGTTAATAACAGTCGTTTTGTCGATCTTTGGTACTTGAGTCAACAATAAACTTCTTATAATTATAAGTTGTTCATGTGGTAGAATATCCATTATATCCAGAATTATATTCATGATTTGTATGTCATATATATCATATATATTCAGTATATACATTCATTCATAATGTCACGTAACATTTAGAGGTAAGAAATAAAATGCACCGTTCATGGAGACGGTAAGCCATACGTACGCATGAACGCTACTTTCATTTCTATTTCGTATTTAATGGAATGAAACCATAATGATATAAATTTATAATATAATTACAGTATAATATAGTGTATAATACCATTTACTCCATCCTTTATACATCCCACATATGGCATTAACGATTCAAATCACTTTGAGGGGGCGGTAGTCCGCACTTCCTAAAATGAAATTATCGCGTTTTACCCATAATGGAAATCATAAAGTATGCCATAAATGAGAAATACAGAAGCATAAGTAAAAAATAAAAATATTATATATCATATATAAAAATAGTGACATCTTAATGGCCACCTTTTAAGGTGTTATATGAGTGTTGAACAATCATCGTTTCGTGAGGCAGAAATTCTCCATCCACAGAAACCGTATGTTCTTTAACCATTAGATGTAGGTGTGTGTAAGTGTAGCTCGAATACTTATTATAACAACATCCTAGTATATTTAGGATACTGGTGTTGTTACAAAATAAATGAATAAAAAGAGTTTAGGGGGTTGTAGAAGAAAAATAAAACAAAACAACATTAGAAAAGACATTACCTCAAAATCGGGTAACTCTTTTTGATTTGAGCCAAAGGCTTCCTTGGGAAGCGTTCTGACCAAAGTAAGGATTATAGGAGTAATATGGGGAAGTTGGGAGAGTATTTGGGCAGAGTTTGGCCGAGCCAAATGGCTTGAAAGTGTAAATGAGGTGGGAGAGGTGGAGGCCTTTTATAAGTGGAGAGGAGGGGCACTTTTGGAAATATTGAAATGTTACATTATTTCATAATGCTTTTCGGATTCTAAAGGTCCCAAACATTTATAATTCGAGGCTAAGGTGATAAGTTTTCGAAATCTCCTCATCCAATAGGCTTTGGACAAGTTTAAGCCTTGGATTTTGCATTATCTTCTCATTTTATTTAAATCGTTAAATAATGAGGTCATCGCTGCATCATAATGATGTCATATATAATTTACTTTATTTAATGTCTAAAAATTATAAAAAAAATACTATGATGTAGGAAATTTTTTTATATTTCTAATGAATATTTATAGTCAAAATATGGACTTGTGTAACCCCACTTAAAAACTGTTTTAGTAAAACAACTCATGTTTGTGTCAATTTAAATTTAACATTAAATAAATAAATATTAATGTCATTTTCCAACCAAAGTGGCTCCATGGGGTCCCCAAGTTGACCCATGGGTTGTCTTGGTCGGCCATGACTCATCCAATAGGAGTAGGACAAGTGTCATGCTCAGCTCATATTATTAAAACATTATTTGCACCTTAAACTACACTAATTACCTCTAATCGCAATTAAGAACTTAAAAGTTACTATTCACCAAAAAATTATTTTAATCTCATTGAACCACATTTTAATTCTTAATTACAACCATGTATGTCGGATTTTTGAAAATCAAATCACAGAAGTGGTAATATTTCATTTAAATGAAAAATCACTTATTTAACTACCACTTAGTGGTTTCACTATTCATCAAAATTGAAGTTTTTCAGAACAAGGCCAAAATTTAACCCTAAGCTATAATTGATATTCCGAATTCAAAAATGATGTCTATTTTACAAAATTACAAACATATAAGTCTCATTAATTAATTTTATAATTAATTCCCTATGTTACGACAAATAGCGTGTTTTTAAGAAACAATTTATATCAAAAGATTGGCAATTGTTTATGTCCAATTTCAATGTTAAATTAATTATAATCACCAACATTGGATAAAATGGTAAAAATATATTCTAATTATAGTTTAAAACCACTAAATAGTATAATTTATCACTATAAATTATTTTTATTTAAAAAGTTGTTTTTAAGTAATTTTCACTATTCATAAAAAATTAGAAGTTCTCAGAAAAATACCAAAAATTCAACATAGGATAATTTTGATATTACGAATACAAAAATGAAGTCCATTTTGATAAATAAAATTTATAAAATTAAAAAAGTAGGTATTACTATTCACAACGGCTACTTTGATTAGTTGCGGTGTGTTAGAACTCAAAGTTACGTACAATGCAAGCTATTGCATTATTGAATGAGATGTGTATCCTGGAAGCTCGTAGTGTTACAAGATAACCCTATACAGATGAGGGTGGATATGGATATGGATATGGCGGTGGGATATATGGGGGCATAGTACCTTGTACAGTGGATGGTGGGAATGGAAACTGAGGGATGGGAGTCTAAGAACTACCATCTGATGTGGGTGCGGGCAAAAACGGATACAGAAAAGGTGGGTATGGATAATATGGAGGTGGCATAATGGGAGGATGGCCTCCTGGTGTCTCAAGAGGCATAGTAGTAGGCTGACCTATAGAATCAGTACCCCCCACAACAATATCATCCTCAGTGGCATAATCTAAGCGTCTCCTCAACGATGCAGTCTAAAATAACATAGATGATAAAATAAAATGAACGATAACAAGATAAATAATATGAAAGACCATAATATTCAAACATAATTTGTACTTACATTGTTTCCAGGAGGAGACCTACGTTGTTCGTTTCTCAGTATTCTTCTACTCCTTCTAGTATCATCATAATCAGATATTTTGACCTGGAAATTTAAAAAAATATTCTCCAATAAATAGAAATAATGAAAAATGATAAATAATACAATTTTATCATAAAACAATGAGATACATTTTCATGTGTGATATTTATATTGATAAAATATGAAGACTTTTCTACGTTCAAGATTTACTAGAGAAGGTGTTAATCATAAATTGGTGAGGCTATTAATAGTTTTATATTTGATAATGTTATAAAATATACTAGTTATTTGGATATCATGTATGAAAGTTAAAAAAACACATACAATATTGCGATAATATCAGGTAAATACTTACAAATGTGTCAACGCTATGTGGGGTCTGTGACAATTTCTGGTTCACAATCTGTTCTAACAATTTCATCATCTGTATCATCAAATGCAACAATAGAATAAATACCAACAGGTTCATCCACAACATCATTGTCATCCATGCCTTCGTCAAAAATATGTCTAGGAATAACATCAACAATAACACCAAATTGTGGTTGTAACGGGCACTTACATAAAAAACATGTTTAGCTTGTGACACAAGAATATAAGGTTCATCGGTACAAAGCTGGCGATTCATATCAATCACTCTAAATCCACAGTTATCAATATGCATTCCTTGTCGTTTCATTGAATGAAACCACTTGCATTTCATCACTGCGACATGACCATGTTCATAATAATCTAATAAAATGATTCTTTCAACAACACCGTAATATGATATATTTTCTGATCGAGGGTGCCTGTCTGATGCACTCGCATAACAATCTGTTGGGACGCTTATCGTGACATCATCATGCTGTGTTTCCATTTTTTTTGCACAACTATTTATAACAAATTTATATCCATTGACAACCCTTGACTTACAATCACGCACCACATCGTTTGGACCAAAGGACAATGCTTTTATTTCATCTGATACTTCAATCATTGGTAGAGTTAAAACATAAAAGATACCAACATAGAATATTAAACAGAGACATGTGATTATGTTATGAGAAGAAGAAAAAGAAATATATTACCTTTTAATTTAACCATGTAGCAAATTCATTGTTGTGCAACAGTTCCTTCCTCTTAATAGATAGAGAGCGATGTCTCTTTTTTATAATTTCAAAATGTTCTCTACAGATATGAAAGCATTAAAATGTCACAAGATATAAACAAATCACACAATGAAAAAAATACATATTTATTAGTTTACTTACTTCATATAATCATCAATCACACCACAGTTGAATAATACTGTGCGATGTGCCATTTCCCACTCTTCCCTACTTAAAGTACACAATGAGTACGATCCAGATATCCCCCCTGTTTGGGGCATTAAAGGAAATGCAGGCTCAATGGGATCATATTGCTCATCTTCAGTTCTCATTAATCGATTAGACCTCGTAGTGACGTTAGCTAGGTACGATGAACAGAAATCCATGCATTCTTGTGCTAAATAGCATTTCACAAAAGAGACTTCAGGATGATATTTATTTCTCACATAAGATTTCAATGTAAACATCATTCTTTCGGTAGGATACATCCACCGACTAGAAATAGGACCACCAAAGAGAACTTTCGTGGGAAGATTCACAGTCAAATGTAACATTATTGTGAGAAAATATGGTGGGAAAATTTTCTCCAAGTCGCAAAGAATAATCAGTACATCTCTCTGAAATTTCTGAACAACACTTCTGCTCAATGTTTTCGCACAAAGATCTCGATAAAATTGACATAACATAATCACTTCTACTCTAAAATGATGTGAAAGTAAATGACAAATGGCAATGGGAATCAACTCATGTAACAAGACATGGTAATCATGGGTTTTCAGAGATTTGAGTTTCACATCTTGTGTATTCACCCTTTTCGAAATATTACTTGAATAACCATCCGGAACATTCAAACTTTCCAAGACTTGAAGAAATTATTTTTTCTCCACATTTTTTATCGAATAACAGGAAACAGGGACTTTCCACTTATTTTGACCAATTAACTCAAGATGAAGTCTTGCTCTTATACCCCAATCCATCAAATCATGACAACACCGCAAATCGTCTTTTGTTTTGCCTTTTACATTTAAAATAGTAGCAAGTAACATCTCACAAATGTTTTTCTCAATATGCATTACATCCAAACAATGATGTATTAAATTCGATGACCAATACGGAAACTCAAAGAATATGCTTTTCTTTCTCCAATTGCTATTGGAATTCGAATTAGCATGCTTTCGCTTTCTGATATTTGATTGACTTTTGCCAAGAACATAATTTAAATCATCATGTTCTTTAACAATATCAGTCCCTGACATTCATTGAGGTGTCTCATCTGTCTCGATGGCATTATCGAACTGTCTCCGATTTTTCTTGTATGGATGATCCATTGGTAGAAAACGTCGATGCCCTATGAAGCTGAGTGTTCGTTGAAACTTTAATCTTCAGAAACGTTTATTTTTCATACAAATAGAACAGGATAATTTCCCTTTAGTAATCCAAACATACATCATTCTGTAGGCAGGGAAATCATTTATCGTTCATAATAAAGTTGCACGAAACATAAAGTACTCCTTTCTGAATGCATCATATGCTTGTGCACCAACAATCCAAAGCTCATTTAACTCCTCTATTAATGGCTGCAAGTATATATCAACATCATTTTCAGGATCACTGGGTCCAGATATCAATATACTCAGGATAGTGCATGGCTTCTTCATACACATCCATGAAGGAAAGTTATAAATGTGAATGAAAACAGGCCAAGTACTATGTGAATTATGCATTTGGCGAAATGGGTTGAAACCATCACAAGATAATCCCAATATAACATTTCGTGGGTCGGCTGCAAAATCAGGATGTAACCTATCAAATTTCTTCCAAGCCAACCCATCTGCAGGATGCACTATTTCATCATCATCCTTATTTCTTTCATCTGCATGCCATCTCATATTCTTTTCCATTTGTTCTGACATAAAAAAATTTTGAATCCTGGGAATTAAAGGGAAGTGCCACATCACTTTCTTTGGTATGCGAGATTGAAATCCGTCTTTATTAGTCTTCCACCGTGATATGCCACACTATTTTCACTAACTCAAGTCTGCATTCTCCTTCCAGAACAAAAAACAGTCTTTGAGACAAGAATGAATCTTACTAGATGAAAATCCAAATTTTTCAACCAACTTTGATGCCATGTAATCATTTTCTAGAATACATGCATCATCAGGCAGTAAATCCTTAATAAATGTAAGGAGATAGTTGACCGCAGCATTACTAAATCCATACGTTGTTTTCCCATGATATAATCACATTAAAAACTCAAGTTTTCTCATTTTTCCACATGCTTGTTATACTGGGGTATTTGCATCTTCCATCAACTTTCTAACACTCTCAACGTCATCATCCTGATTAATAGATGAGAACTGTGTTCCAGTATTCATTTCCTCTAGCATTGGTCTACATGAGGAGCTAGCTTCGAAACAAAATGAAACCGATCAAAAATCAAATTTTTCATACCAATCTTTTCCACTGAATCAATGGCATTCAACACTTGAGATTTTTCTCCATTGTGATACCACACATGATAAATTTTTTGGAAACCACTTTTAGTGATATGGTAACTCACTTCCTCACGAGTTAACCATGGTCTTCCAACACAATCAAAACACGGGCATCGAATCAACCCGCCATCTGAATCATTAGTGAATGCAAAGTCCAAAAAATATTTTAACTCCTTCTAAAATTCATCAGTGATCCGGTCAATGTTTTACATCCAATATCTATCCATCCTGAGGCAGATAAACATACATTAGATAAATAATCTAGAAAATGACTTAACATTATATGTATTGTTTCAAAAGATATTAAGTAATCATCAATATTGCCCTTTTATAACTCAACCACCATTATCTAAAGTATTTTTTCCCTTCCAATGAAAAATCTATTAATCAATGCTATAACAGGGTTCCAGGCCCTATCGTTTATGGATGGATACTCCAGGTATAATCAGAAATGGATGGCCCCCAAGGACGTAGAGTCTCCCATAATTTTGGTTCCATAGGGTAATTTCTACTTTTAATGGATTCTCATGGGATAGAATAAGGAATAATCCACTTATCAACTGTCCATGCACCACATCTTCAAGCCAATTATCATGAAATTTGTGGAATGCTACTAGGATTATTTGGTGGAAAAATACTAACATATATGGATCATCTCAAGGATCTTGAGAAATTGTTTATCTTCCTATATTTCATACACATTAAGATAACCTCCCTGAAGTTCACATTCAGGGTTACCTCTATTAGGTTTCTCCACTTTACTACATGATATATGGTCATCAAGATTGACCCAGAGATGATCAAGTCCATCAATCAGATTCCTCCACCATGGAATCTCTAAGAGTTGTGGGGCCTCCAAGGTCTATTCACCTATATAAACTAATTTAATGTGAATCTAGTCAGATAGTGTAAGATCCTCTAGTTTCCAATGAATAAAAAATATTATCAAATTGACCCTTAATAGAAACATCAATATCTATGTTTGAAACATCACGAATAAGAGAATCAATGAAAGGATCACATGTACAATTATCTTTCCAAAGCATGGGAGAAGAATCCTAAGAAACATTCCATTTAGCATCAACATCAATAAGGGAAAATGCAGATATATAGGAAGACCAAATAAGGGAATACATTTAATTTTTGTTTTCACATGTAAAAATAATAATGAATTTAGACGATCAGAATGCAGTAGCTTCTGAGGGGTCAATTACTAGTTTCCAAACTAAATAAGCATAAAAGGGTTTATTATAAAGACTGATATTTTCGATACCAAGGCCTCCTATCAAATGATCTGCAACAGGTGTTCCAAGGCATAGTTACTAATATTTTTTCAAAATACTACCAATATAAATAATGATTTTCATAGCCACAGTAATAGACTTGATAAGAGAACAAGGCCATTTATAAAGCATATGGGAATAAAAAAATTTAGAAACAATAATATCTTTAACCAAACAGACATGACAAGCCATTAAAATGGATTTTCCATTCCATGTTTCAAGCTAATTGTTGATCTTACTAATTATCACATGAAAATAATAATCCTTCGGTCAGCCACAGAACATCAGAACACCAAGATATGGAAATATGGAAAAACATTCCTAATAACGAAATCCGTGATGACTTTTGATTTAATTATTTTTGAGATATTTCTACCAATGTAGACAATGGACTTATTCCAACTAAGTTGTTTCCTAGAAATATTATCATATTATAGAAGAGATTTCATGATATTCTTGATATTTATTTTATCCCATTTATTGAAGAGGATGATATAATAAGCATAATGTAGTTGGTTAAAAGTAAAAGAACTATGACCAACACTAATAGCCTTCATTTTCCATTTTTATCCATAAGGGAAAACAATCGAAAATGATAATTTAATGAAATAACTAAAATAATTACAAAAAGTGGATCACCTTGCCTAACTCTTCTAGAACAAGATAAGTATCCCTCTGGCGATCCATTTACGAGAAATGAGATATGACCAGATGTAAAATTAATCAAAATCCAATTAATTAATGTGTCCTCAATAAAAAACATGAGAATAATTTTAAATATAAATCCCCAATACAAGGTATGAAAAGCCTTTTTAATGTCTAATTAATTGGCAACATTCCCGCCCATGAATAGGGTTTTTAAAGAGGTTGAAGCACTCTAAATCCATAACAATACAATCATCAATGGTCACTCCATTAATGAATCAAAATTTATTAGAAGGAACAATTTTATTAGAGATGGTATAATTTCTAATTGAAATGATATTTGTAATAACTTTTTTTAAAGTGTTGATAAGAGCATTAGGCTAGAATAAGTGTATCTCATTTTCATTTTCTGTCATTGGAATTTGGGAATGGAATTGAGAATTTAATCCATTAGGTTGAAGGTCCAAATTGAAAAAATTAAGATCATGGTTTAAAACATCTTCACCAATGATCTCCCAATAATTCTAAAAAAAGAAATTTATAATTCCATCAGGACCATGGGAGCTTTCCAGCCTAAAACTGAAAATTGCATCGTTGATTTATAGTTCCAAATTAATTGATAAAAGTTCTATATTATCTTTATGAATTTCCAATTTGGGTATAATACCCTCTATTGTGGGGGATGGTAGATGAGTCATTAATGTGATATTCATTATAAAAAATAATGTGCTCTAAAAAGTCATGCCTATTGTCTAGAATTTGATCTCCTATTTTTAGTAAAGAAAGAGGCCCAAAAATTTTCTGAACAATTTGAAGATTATTAATGAAATTTGAATTTATAACACAATCCTTATTTCAATAATCTCTAGATGAATATTTTTTATTACATCTTAAATATTGGATAAATAGTTAGGATTAAGAGTCATCTCAGATTCCAATGAAACAACACTAGAGAAATCATCATGGGTACACTGCTCCTGGAAGGACAGACGAGAGGCATCAAGATTGGATATGTCCATGACAAGAGGAATAAACATATCCTTACTCCAATGTTAATGATTTACCTTCTGAATATTTTGTTTAATAATACATGAAATGTCATTCTTCTTACCACCTACTGAACACCAAACTTCCCAAACAGCATTTTCACATTCTGGATGAATAACACAATTTTTATTGAATCTAAAGGGTAATGGAGACTTAATACCCTCTCCTGAGATAAAATTCAAAATAAGTTGATGATCATTGTAAAGATGAGATAATGATATACTTGAAATGGAATCCCATGAATGTAAAGAAAAATCATTAACAAAATCCCTATTGATTTTACTAGCCATCATACATTTGGGGTTCCCTTTATAACAAGTTATCTTTTCCCCAACATGATTCACTTCAATAAAATCATTTTGTATAATAAAGCCATTGAATTCACTAAAATAAATTTACCAGTTCATAGGACATATTTTTTCTTCCGGATTTATAATCAAACTAAAGTCCCCAAGAATGATCCAAGGATCATTAAAATTGTTTTTGATAGAACCAATTTCACCCCAAAGTGTTCATCGATCTAGATAACTATTACTAGAATAAATTAAAGAATAATCCATCTTGAATCCAAAATCAGAAAAAGAGAAACTAACATGTTGGTTTCCTGATCTGGCCAAAAGTGGGTCAAAAAGAGAAGCATTAACCCACACCTAATGACTTTTGACATCGAAAAAACTGTTTTAAAAACCTAATAATGTGAAGCCAATATTTTTAAAATTAGAAAGGCAATTAGAAAAAACTTTTTTGAGATCTTCAATCCCAATTATAATAGGTCAATAAATACTAATACATAACTTATGATACCTAAATATGTCTCTATTATCTAGGACTTGGAAATTCTAAAATCGGATTCTCATTTGTATCCTGATTTTGGGTGGATCACCCTCTAATTCTCACCCCCTAATTTTATTAGTAATTTCAGGTAGGTTCCCTATATTCATTATGGGTATATCAAGAGTTTGAATTTTTTAAGTTATATCTAAAAGAGTGGAAATATTCTTGAGAAGGATTTAATTACTACTGATATGGATTTTGAAAAAACTATTATTAAAGATAAAGATACTGGAAATGATAAAAAATGGAATGATAATGATACCAGTAATGAGGTCGTCCGGAGGAGGCCGTCGGGAGGAGGAGAGTTCGTCGGAGGAGGATATTCCTTCAGGAGCAGGGGAGTTGCGGTCGTCATGAGGAGGGGAGTCCGTCGGGGGAGGAGGGGAGTCCGTCGGGGAGGAGGGGAGTTTGTCGTGGTCGCCCGGAGGAGGGGAGTCCGTCAGGGGAGGCGCGATCGTCTGGGGAGGAGAGGTCGTCGCGAGGAGGGGAGTGCGTCGGGGGAGGAGGGGAGTCCGTCGGCGTCGGGGGAGGCTCTGTCGTCTGGGGAGGGGGGAGGCACGGTCGTCCGAGGAGGGGAGTGTGTCGGGGGAGGGGAGTGAGTCGGGGAGGGTTCCGTAGGAGGAGCCCAAGATATTGGCCAAATCGCACATATAGCCACGGATGAATTTTCATCCGTTGATATAACCATGATATAGCCACGGACTTATAAAACCATGGCTATAGGTCCGTTGCTATACCTTCATTTTGTAGTAGTGGGAGTACACAAAAAATTTCATCGATTTACATGACAATGAATTATTCCTTGAACTGATGAAATATTCTTTTATTAAATATATAAATATCATATCATAGTTATCGATAAATAATTAATTTTAAAAAATATAAAATTCTTGTATTAGCTCATAAATTTTGTCTAAGATATATCCAATTCTCAAACTCCCAACTAGTGGTACCTTGATTGAAGACTGGTCTATGAAAACCAACCTTCCCCTCTAAGCTGGTCAAAGAAATCATAAATATTTGGGAAATTATATTTTTTATAAAATGTAACCCAATTTAAGGTTTTATAATTTATTCAAGGTATGATAGTATCAACATCCTTCATTGAAAAAGTAATATAAAATCTTGTGGTGACAAGCTAGGGAAAAAAATCACAACCACTACTTTTTTAGGTTGAACATTATGTTTCTCCAACTCGGAGGGTTACACTATATATGATGGCATATGAATGGGAATCATGATGATGACTATGTCAATATAATTCATAGCCTCTCTCTAGGGTGTTAAACCAACGAAATCATTCAAAAATACCACAGGGTATGGACACACCACAATGAGAAGTGGACTACCCATGAAAATGTCAAGAAAATCATTAAATATTTCTAATAAAAAGAATGATATTATACATTAGATGGAAAAACGAGCCATTACTTTCCCAATACAGATTCCCACACTCTGTGAAAAACTTAAGGGAGACAATGGGAATATAAAAACTATACCAAATGTTTCTAATGGTCTACTTAGAACTTGACACTGATCATCAAATATATTTGATATATCAAATCAATGTTGTCAATATAGAGAAGTAAAAAGTCCCACACAACCACTTTGTTAACTATCATCACCTTGAACAATGGGAAAATGAAATCTTGTTTAGACCACTTTCCTAAAATGCTGGTAATTTTCCTACAAGTATGACATAAGACATGACTGCAAACCAACACATAAATTAACATTAAATACATAATGGAATGTGTACCCAATTAAACATGTCATAAAAAACTAACCAACCTAGTTTGTCCTTTTCTGGCCAGAATACACACCCTAGATAGCAACTGTACCAACAGAAGATCTACAAAAACAAATTTTTCTAAATATGATATCATCATCCAAAGAATATTTGTTAGCAACATCCAAGATGTTTCGAAAGAATATGAGAATCAATATAAATTGAATATCATTCCTTAGTCAACACTTAATTCTAAATTAATTTTGGTACACAATAGAATGTTTATCTGGTCAAATATGCTCTAACTTGTTAAAGTGGGTGTAATACACAAGAATAGAATGTTACCCATACTCCATGGTTGAAAACCCATTTTTTTCTCTACACAAAACTCCTTAAAGTATATAAATGATAAAATATTTTCTTGAATGTATTCTATGTATGATACTTAACTAGCTTAACTTCCATTGTAGTGTCCCTCATACCCTTCTGGGACCTTCTAGAATAAACATGGAGAGATCCATCATACAGTATTCAAGAGTAATCAATAAGATGAATATCCATCCAATCCACTCAAATCACTCCTCAGATTCTGAAGGACTATTTTCTCCATGGAATATGGGTGGGGGTTGATTAGTGAATTTACATCTGTAATCCACCACATGTCCCTAGTTCGTAATACCAATATACCCTAAGGTCGCAATTTTATAGATTTTATCTTCAACCAGTGCAGGTTCCATGGGAGGATTCTCACAGGGATCTTATATCACAGCTTCCTCTCTCATATTTGGAATATATATTATAATATGAATTATAGAATTATATTTAGACATTGATCAAATTGATTTACATAATATGAAAAAATAGAAATACAGCCTTTAATAATTCACACCCATACATTAAAAAATTAATATAAATGTTTTATTAATTTTATGAAGGAGAATTACTAATTTAATAATGAATAGAAAGATAAAAAACATCACATAAAATTAATACAATTGAATTAAAATTTCAATCTCAAACATGGTAAAAAATTTCATACGATCCATGGAAACTCGAGTTCAGAACTTGAAGTGAGTAATCCTGAAACCCTCCTTCACATTTTAATGAAATAATTAATATCATATCACTTGATATCCCAAAACACAGAACTAAACTCAGTTATCATTAACACACATGAGGATGAGCATCTATATAATAATAAATTTAAACACACCAACCCGATTAAACTAGAACATCCGGACAAGTTGGACCATCATGATGAGCTATAATAAAGATAATTAAAAAATTCTAGATTACATCCAAAAAAGTACACACAAAAAAGTACAATACAGAAGAAAAAATTCAACTAGATCTATATAAACATATAAAAAAAAGGTAAACATGAAAAATATGAATCAAACAGGATTATCTAGTTTCTGTGTGACCAAACATCACTTCACAACCATATACTATTTATAGAATAAATAATAATAATGTTTATCATGATTTATTATTCCTTTTCCTTTTCCATTAATCATTAAATAAAACATCTAAAATAATAAAAAATAAAAATTGGGGTGTGAAAACCAAGACCTATATGATACAATCATAGATGCATTGAAAGGTCTAATATCAAGAATTAAACAGCCCTTTATTTCAAAAAGAAAACATTTTTTCAAAGAATTTTTATAAAAGAAAAATCACCTATAAATCATTTCACATTATTTTACATAAAATACATTTATATCAATAAATATAAAAAAATGAAAATGAAAATTAATAAAATAGGGGATCATATAAAAACCCTCAATATGATAAGGTAAATACACATTCATGACATAATCCATCATGTGAACCCATCATATATAACCTCGTCTATAATAATGTGAGAAAAAATCCTTGAAAATATTCAAAAAATTCTCACATGTGATTAACAACCATAAATGAAAAATATCATCTTATTGGGCCCTAACTGATTTGAATACATAGTATATGTAACATCCCATTTCCAAGTGATTCCAAAAGGTGCCTCGTACAATGTTGGTCACATCACCTCAAGTGCATTTCCCCATATGCTAGAGGAAGATGACTAGTAGTGAGATACAAGGTATTATATTAGGGAAACTATTCCCTCATATGTAGTGTATACACAGCAAAATAAATGATAGTAAAATAGTAGCGGAATCAATAATACCATACAACAGATGTAAAGAGAGGAAAACTGATAGAAAATAAGCAACTGGAGGATATATATAAATGATTCTTGTCACATGTGTCAAGGAAAGAAGATAAACAATCCACAATTCTAGAAATACACTACTGAACCCAATGTACAGAAAAGTAGAAACCCTTAACAGCATAGCAAGCCTCATCGTTTTCCCATGCTCTCGAGTTCCAAACAAAATCATGTACATGAGGAAGATGTGTTCTTTCCCTTATCTATACCTGCAACCATATAATCTATTTGGGCCTAAAATCATGACCCATATAGGGTGTTAGACAAATCCCTATAGGAAACCAACTAGATGTTTGTTCCTTATATTCAGTGAATATATATAGCAGGATATATGAAAAATAAAGCAATAAACCATGAAGTACTCAAATGGAAACAATCCTATAGTTTCTAATTACATTCATTTAAATTTATTAATTGTTCAATTTTTTGTACAATGTGACCTTAGGATCCAGCCAATTCTTTCTATCCCCCTGTATATTAGTAGCAACATACATCTTAGAAGACCATGTAAACAACAACTAATACCAATTCCAAGCTTTTCCTTTTTCTTGGTAGACTCATCATAGTCATAAAAACATTCATAAGCAACCCTCTTGAAATGTTATCATAGTCTCACACTTTTTGTTTGACATATCATCAATTTTGTAAAATAATGACCCTTAGTGAAATCTCACTCTGTATTAGCCCTTTGGTCCCACAAGGAACCTATAATTTACATATGACCTCCTAGGTAACTCTCATGGTAAATACCCCTTATGTCTCCATTAAATCAATAAAATATAATGAACCCCTCTAAGATCTCATATTAAATTCCCTATGGTCCAACATTCATTTAAAAATAACCATTTTGGTTGCTCTCATAGTCTAACCCCTTGGTCAATGACCACCCAACTGCTCTCACAGTCAATACCTCTAGGTCAACGTTACAACAAAATATACATAAATAATCATACCTCAAGAAGATGTCATAGTCTAATACCCCTTGGACATACATTCATAATGTGAAACACATGGATCTAAAATAAACATTAATTCTATCCTAAATACACAATGCAAGGAAAACCATACAATCCTAATAGGAATTCGAGACCCAACCGCCATAATAAATCAAACATGAGAAACCCACCCATGGTCAATGTATAAAACCTTATGTGAAATTAATAACCACAGTCTCAATCAGACACACCATAAAATTCCCTAAACATTGTTACATTACAAAACCCTCTACATCCAAAACATGGGTATTGGAAATTTTATGCATATATGTAATGCCCCGACCCTAGTTACCCAGAGTCGGTGCATTATTACATAACATTGGCATGATCACAAGAAAGATCAAATCTCGAAAGACAGATTGGTTTAGTAGCCTTGGAAACACTAGAAATATTCATAAAGTATTACATCATAAAGTGGAAAAATACTACAACAACATAGTCTCCATATTCCACACTCATATCCCCACGTACTATCCCTAGAGGTCATTCATAACTTACTTCTTCACATACTGGGAAAAATAAAACATAGAAAAGGGGTTAGCTCAAATGCCCAGTAAGGATAAAAATATAGTGGAAACATTCATAAATAAGAATAAACATTTAAGGCAATGTATAACTAAAACAAAAGCCGTTCAATCTTGAATTTTCAACATAGTATGGCATACATAAATTGAAATAATTCCATTTACATATTCACATGGATATTCTACTAATCGAATAATCACATGCAAAATCAATAACCACTTTCATAATGATGGAATTCATAATGATGAACTTTAATTTCTTTGTCAAAGCCTCATCCCAAGACCTTGAGGCTAACTGTAACTGGAACCCAACCCGGAGTGCCTCTAATAACCGGACACCAACCCGGAGTGCCTCTAATAACCGGACACCAACCCAGAGTTCCTCTAATAACCGGAGACCAAACCGGAGTTCCTCTAATAACCGGAGACCAAACCGGAGGGCTTACTTTTACCGGTCCCCAACCCGGAACATACTTGTCTAACACATTCATCTGAATGAAAGGTTGAAATATAACATAAACATTCAGATTACAAATAACTTATGAAATGTCAATACTTTAAACAAAAACCATGAGTGACATAAGAATAACTTATCCACAGTCAAAAATATCACAAAACCTTCAATAAAATATGGATGTTTTGTATTATAATAAATCAACTTCAAATAAGCTTCAAATCCATCAAAGGATGTTGACATAGATGAAATCAAGACTATTTTAGAAAAATATCTTTTTTTTAAATCATTTTAAAAGTAACATAATTATAAAATAATACATTCAATTTGAAAATATTCTTATAAGCTTGTAAGGTAAGATTCGATGATTTTATAACGGCAAAAAATAACCGCACCTGCCGTATAAGTTAAAAAAACATTCTTACCTTAATTCTGTCGAAAAGGTTAAAAAGAACCTTGTTTGGAAAATGACGGAAAGATTCCTTTATAAAACTCTTATAAAATGTAAAAAAAGGTTATAAATGAATTTAACCCATATTATTGTAAATTGTAAAAATGTTTTGAAATACATTTTTAAGAAACATGGATGTGGATGATAAAGAGATCCCAGTAGATTATTACGTATAAACAACCTCGGATAATGAAGAGATTGTGAAATAACCCTTAACAATTTGGTAACTTATGAAACATACAACCCATGAAAGAGGTGTCATACAATTAATATGTAAATACACATAAATTAGAGTGTATTACACAAAGAATATAATTATGGGCAGTACATACACCACACAAAAGGTAATGGTGACAATATGGCATGAATCTCACGGGAATAAGGAGTGAGATAAAAACCCCTTACCTTGTACTTTTCCTTGGTTGGGGTAGTTTAACCTCCTATATAATGGTGAAATAATTGTTATTAAATTATACAATAATCATATACATTAATATGATATCATATAGGATCTTTTAATATTGATTTGATAATAATATCTTAGTATTATCGTTGTTTTGGGTGTTAACTTGTTTTCTTTTATATGTTTTGTTACGTAAGCCATGTTTGTAATGGATAGGATGTATATTATTCATATCCAGAATGATATCAAGTCCTTAAACATCATTTTTAAATCATCAAATGATAATTTTACTTGAATGGATACGATGGATAATGAATCTCATCGCGTTCGTGGAGACGGTAGTCCGTACTTACGCACGTGCGACAATATCATTCTTTTGGAATAAAATATAAATGGTTGTTATATCATATATACAGAATCATTAACATGTTATATTTATTATTTACATGAGTTACATATCATTATTATACCCATCAAAATAATAATATATTGAATAACAATTACACCACGACGTGGAGACGGTAAGCCGTACGTACGCACGTATGGTGACATGTTATTCAAAAGGTGGATAGAATACTGAATACGGTTGTACCATATTTATAATAACATCACAGTATATATATGATACTGGAGTTATTATTTTAGAATGGTAATAAAAAAGGAAGAAGAAGTGGAAGAAGAATGGAACTTGGAAAAGGGTGGTGAAATCATTACCTCTTCTTCGGGTTCTTCCTTTTGATTTGATCAAAAGGGATCCTTAGGTTGGCTTTCTGATCAAACTAATGCCTCTAGGTTGTAGTGGGGGGATTTGGGAGAGTATTTGGGCAGAGTTTTTCTGAACCAAAAGGTTTTGAAGGTGTGAAGAACTGAGAAGGAGGAGTGACCTTTTATAAGAGGGGTGAGGGGCACCTTTGGAAAAGCTAGAAATATTTGTTTATAAAAAATTCATATTCGGTTTCTAAGAACTCAAAATTTGATTAATTAAATTTTAAGGTGGGGATGGGTCGAAAAAAACTCAACCAATATAATTTAGACAGGTTTGGGTACTTATATTAACCTTATCTTTAAGTATTAACTCTAAGTTAATTAGTTTCACTTTTACAATGTCTCTTTGTATTTTTATATAATATGGTTAATAAAGTTACTATATACATCCAAGAGACCCCCAAGTGGTCCATTAATGATGAAAGTATCATGATATAAGTCTCTTGGATGAACCTTAGATTTTTAGGAATTTAATATCAATTAATAATATAATATTTGTTTTAAGAACTCTTTTATGTCAATTTTGAAACTATTCAATAGTTGATTTTTGTGAAACTCATAACAGATTGATTACATCGAAAAAATTAAATGAAATCAATCCTAATATATCATATTATCCTATAAAATTAGTTTAATCCATTAAAAGTTTCATATTATGTTTATTTGGGTATTTATAATATCAATTATTTTAATAAATCACTATTATAGTAATTAATTCATCATCATTGTGTCATAAATAAATTTAATTATTTAATGTATAAAAATTATAAATAAACTATCATTATGTAGTAAATCTTTTTATATTTCTAATTTTTATTTATAATCTAAAATCCAACATATATAACCCTATGTAAAAATTGTTTTTCTAAAAGATATACGCTTGTGTCATTTTTGAATTCATTTTAACTTAATTAAAATAAAGTGTCCCAATCACCTACAAGTGGCACCATGGTGTCTCAAAATCGACCGAAAGATGCCTATGGTCGAACATGTATCAACCACTAATTCTAGGACACGATTTAGGGTAATTTATTATTATTATATTATTATTTTTTAACCCTTCTTTACCGGATTTACCCTTAACCATGGTAAATAAAATATTTACCGCATTAATTATTCAAAATGTCTAAAAAAAGTTTCCTATTTATAAAATTTGAACATCCTGATTCCAAATATGGAATACATTTTTATAAATTCAAAACAAAGAAGTGGAAGAAATTAATTTAAAATTAATTCCCGCTGTCAAAACAAAAAGCGTGGTTTTAAGAGATAATAACTATCAAAAGATTGACACTTCTTTATGTTCGGTTTAATTGTAAAATTATGTCCAATGACCAACATTATATTAAATAGTAAAAATATATTCTAAATATAATTTAAAACCACTCAAATTTATACTTTATCACTATTAATTATTCTAATTAAAAAAGTTGTTTTTAATTAAAATTTAGTAATTTTCACTATTCATCAAAATATGAAAGTTATCCGAAAAGTACCAAAATTACACCTTAGGATAAATTCGATACTTCGAATACAAAAATTAAGTCCATTTTGAGAGTTAAAATTTCTAAAATTTTAAAAGGTAGGTATTACTATTCATAACGGCTAGTTTGATTGGTTGTGGTGTGTTAGAACTCGAAGTTGCGTACAACACACGCTACTGTATTATTCAAAGGAAAGCGTACCGTGGAAGCTTGGGATGTTTCATTTTAAATTTTTTGATGTCCCCATTAAGTCAAAAAGTTTAAAATAATGTATTAAAAAAGGTTTCACTATTAAAATTTGATAAAAGTGCAATACTGAAAATGAATCTGTTCTCTCATTATGTGTAAGAAACTCATACTATGGATTCTAAAATTATAAGGATTATATAAAGTTTAAAATTTAGTTAATACTATTCATAACCTATTTTGAATGGCTTTTTTCGTAAATCATGGTGTGATTGAACTCGGTGTTGCGTGTAGTGCAAGTTATTGAATTATTTTGAAGAAATAACACACTATGAAATTTTGGGGTGTTACATTCTCCCCTCCTTCAATAAATTACGTCCTTGCAATTTGAAACTGTTATTTGAAAATAAACGGTTGAAAATAGAAAATATATTTTTGGGAAAACCCACATCGGAAATTGGGTTACTAAAATTTAGTCTTAATATGAGGAAAAGACAAATGAAAGGGTCAACACCAAATTATGATCTTGATCAGGAGAACATTTGTGGAAATTAGAGACATATAATTGTAGGAATAACGTAAATATTTATACGTAGTGATTGAGGTCATCAATCACAAACAAGTATAAAATTGAGGTCCTTAAACTCATCAATCTATGATGATTTGAAATACCATCGGTTCAACAAAACATAGGGTAGTGGGATAACACATTTTTGACGTTTCAAAATATCTTAGTTGAAATCCCACATAGAAAAATGAATTAATGGGGCCTCTATTTAAAATAAAGAGTGGAAAGTATTAAGATTACCGAAAATAACACATACTGGGGTTCCATGTAGGAAAATGTGGATATGGAAGAGAAATATAACCATCAATTATCTGATGGAGAGTGGTAGAGAACATGGGTATGAAAAGGACAACAATCACAAAGCCATAAATTAGTGAAGATTTAAGGTACCATCTAGGAAAACATTTTTGTTCTAAGTTCCTTTTATTAATGTTGAGGAATTTATTTATGAGATTGGCTAAGATCATAAAGAGTTATACTTACTTTATAATTAGAGTTTTATCCATTAATATATTTCTACCACAAACTCATCTTTCACTCTAAAAGATAATAGAACGTAAAAAAATTTCTATTTATACTATTCGTACAGGGTTCAAAAATAAATGAATTTAAAATTCATCTACCAGATCTTTTAAAAAAAACTACATTATTTAATCCAGGACATCTCGTGGGCCAATGGTAGGTGATACACCCTTGTCGCCCTTCGGTTGCAGGTTCAAGTCTCGCAGCCATGCCGGATGCGACGGATTGCCACCCGACCTCCGGGTTGTCCTTTTATGGCAATCCAAAATAATCCAAACTAGAACTATCCAAAATACTTCTGTCCAAACTCACATTCCAACATTTATAAGGAAGGTAAACATAATGTAGATCATTTTTACCCCGTAATAGCATATGAATACCTTCATCATGTATTCTTTTAATACACTGAAACATCCTGAATTACCATATTCCTTATTGATTACATTCATGCTCCCTTATTCCATATAGAATGCTGGATATACTTCATCAATCCAAAAATGTTTTAAACCCCAACAATGATGGAATATACAAATCATTAATCAGTTCCAAGGTAGTCAAGAATATCCAATATAATTTATCCAAAACAATCATGTATTATTCCCAAATCACTACCTCAGTGTCAGAACTATATTATGGTTTATCATTCTCTCAACCATATATTTTCCAAAAATCTATCCTACTATTGAGTCACTTTTCTTTGTTCCACACAATCTCAAGTCTTAATGAAATAGTACTACAGTACAATCCTTATATACTCTATAATTATTATAACAAGTACATTGTTGATACAACACTCAATTGACATAATCAACATAATAACTCTAATCATTCCTCTTTATCTGTGGTAGTATCATAACTTGATTATTAACCAATAGCATCATTTGCGGAATAGTCTGATGACTGGGACATAGGTTCGCGTAGTGTCCAAAATCCTTGCAAATGAAGCATTGTACATTTGAAACCATTTTCTTACCCTTGAAGTCACGTACATTGTGCCCTTTTCCTCCACACTTATAACAAACTCCCATTCCTTTCAGGAAAGTTCTAGGGTGCTTCTTTCCACAGTTATCACATATGGGAAAATTCTTATTTTCCCTCTTCCCTTTATCCATCATTCTCTCTTCCATCCTTTTCTTCTCTTTCATCCCTTCAAAGCCATAGGACTCAGTAAACTCTTTACTTATCTTATCAACACATGATATTATTTCTTCATATGATGACAATACATGCGAGACTATTTCTCTTGTAAATTCTGGCTTAAGACCATGAAATATATGATCCTTCTTTCTCTTTTTATCATGTGCATTGCTAGAGTTCTCATTCCTTCTACTGGGCACCATTTCTAAAAAATGGCATACATTAGATTAGTTTATGAATAACAATACCTAATCCCCAACTTGTAAAACACATAACATAAATTAAATAGTTTATGGAGATAATCCATAATCATAAAAATGTCTCCTTTGAGTAAGTATATACTCATAAACCCTTCATAATGATTTGTAAAGAAAATGAGAGTTATCCTAAGAATATCCCCCGGGAGTGTCGTAACCAAGAGTGCAGCAAGGCCCGTTTTCGTGCACCAGTTCCCGTTCGAGTCTAGCTCAAAGCAGTGTTTTCGGGTTTTACCCCTAGGTACATCTGTGCCAGATCTGCCTCTACCTGCTCGTATCCAGACAGGGAGGTATTCCTCGGAAAACTCACAAAATCTCTACAATACCAAAATTCTAGGAAGTTCTTCTATAATAATCCTGAAAATTCATCTTAAATCTATGTGTTCTAATCAGAGTTTATCTAAATCTAGCTTTCAAGGCTTGTACTAAACCTCCCTCTGATACCAACTGTAATGCCCCGACCCTGGTTACCCAGAGTCGGTGCATTATTACATAACATTGGCATGATCACAAGAAAGATCAATTCTCGAATGACCGATTGGTTTAGTAGCCTTGGAAACACTAGATATATTCATAAAGTATTACATCATAAAGTGGAAAAATACTACAACAACATAGTTTCCATATTCCACACTCATATCCCCATATACTATCCCTTCAGGTCATTCATAACATACTTCTTCACATACTGGGAAAAATAAAACATAAAAAAGGGGTGAGCTCAAATGCCCAGTAAGGATAACAATATAGCGGAAACTTTCTTAAATAAGAATAAACATTTAAGGCAATGTATAACTAAAACAAAAGCCATTCAAACTCGAATTTTCAACATAGTATGGCATAAATAAAATGAAATAATTCCATTTACTTATTCACATGGATATTATACTAATCGAATAATCACATGAAAAATCAATAACCACTTTCATAATGATGGAATGCATAATGCTTAAATTTAATTTCTTTGTCAAGGCCTCGTCCCAAGACCTTGGGGCTAACTGTAATCGGAACCCAACCCGGAGTGCCTCTAATAACCGGACACCAACCCGGAGTGCCTCTAATAACCGGACACCAACCCGGAGTTCCTCTAATAACTGGAGACGAAACCGGAGTTCCTCTAATAACCGGAGACCAAACCGGAGGGCTTACTTTTACCGGTCCCCAACCCGAAACATACTTGTCTAACACATTCATCTGAATGAAAGGTTGAAATATAACATAAACATTCAAATTACAAATAACTTATGAAATTTCAATAATTTAAACAAAAACCATGAGTGACATAAGAATAACTTATCCACAGTCAAAAATATCACAAAACCTTCAATAAAATATGGATGTTTTGTATTATAATAAATCAACTTCAAATAAGCTTAAAATCCATCAAAGGATGTTGACATAGATGAAATGAAGACTATTTTAGAAAAATATCTTTTTTAAATCATTTTAAAAGTAACATAATTATTAAATAATACATTCAATTTGAAAATATTCTTATAAGATTTTAAGGGAAGATTCGACAATTTCATAACGGTGGAAAATAACCGCACCCGCCGTATAAGTTAAAAAAACATTCTTACCTTAATTCTGTCGAAAAGGTTAAAAAGAACCTTGTTTGGAAAATGACAGAAAGATTCCTTTATAAAACTCTTATAAAAAGTAAAAAAAGGTATAAATGACTTTAACCCATATTATTGTAAATTTTAAAAATGTTTTGAAATAAATTTTTAAGAAACATGGATGTGGATGATAAAGAGATCCCAGTAAATTATTACGTATAAACAACCTCAGATAATGTAGATATTGTGAAATAACTGTTACCAATTTGGTAACTTATAAAGCATACAACCCATGAAATAGGTATCATACAATGAATATGTAAATACACATAAATTAGAGTGTATTACACAAAGAATATAATTATGGGCATTACATACACCACACAAAAGGTAATGGTGGCAATATGGCATGAATCTCACGGGAATAAGGAGTGAGATGAAAACCCATTACCTTGTACTTTTCCTTGGTTGGGGTAGGTTAAACTCCTGTATAATGGTGAAATAATTGTAATTAAATTATACAAGAATCATATTCATTAATATGATATCATATATGATCTTTTAATATTGATTTGATAATAATATCTTAGTATTATCGTTGTTTCGGGTGTTAACTTACTTATTTTCTTTTATATGTTTTGTTACGTAAGCCAGGTTTGTAATGGATAGGATGTATATTATTCATATCCATAATGATATCAAGTCCTTAAACATCTTTTTTAAATCATCAAATGATAATTATACTTTAATGGATACGATGGATAATTAATCTCATCGCGTTCGTGGAGACGGTAGTCCGTACGTACGCACGAGCGACAATATCATTCTTTTGAAATAATATATAAATGGTTGTTATATCATATATAAAGAATCATTAACATGTTATATTTGTTATTTACATGAGTTACATATCATTATTATACCCATCAAAATAATAATACATTGAATAACAATTACACCACGATGTGGAGACGATAAGCCGTACGTACGCACGTATGGTGACATGTAATTCAAAAGGTGGATAGAATACTGAATATGGTTGTACCATATTTATAATAAAATCACAGTATATATATGATTCTGAAGTTATTATTTTAGAATGGTAATAACAAAGGAATAAGAAGTGTAAGAAGAATGGAACTTGGAAAAGGGTGGTGAAATCATTACCTCTTCTTCGGGTTCTTCCTTTTGATTTGATCAAAAGGGCTCCTTAGGTTGGCTTTCTGATCAAACTAAGGCCTCTAGGTTGTAGTGGGAGAAGTTGGGAGAGTATTTGGGCAGAGTTTTTCCGAACCAAAAGGTTTTGAAGGTGTGAAGAAATGAGAAGGAGGAGTGACCTTTTATAAGAGGGGTGAGGGGCACCTTTGGAAAAGCTAGAAATATTAGTCTATAATAAATACATATTTGGTTTCTAATGGCTCCAAAGTTGATTATTTAGATGTTAATGTGGGGATGGGTCGAAAAGAACTCAACCAATAGAATTTAGACAGGTTTGGGTACTTATATTAACCTTATTTTTAAGTATTAACTGTAAGTTAATTAGTTTCACTTTTACAACGTCTCTTTGTATTTTTATATAATAGGGTTAATAAAGTTACTATATACATCCAAGAGACCCCCAGGTGGTCCATTAATGATGAACATATCATGATATAAGTCTCTTGGCCGAACCTTATATTTTTAGGAATTCAATATCAATTAATAATATAATATTTGTTTTAAGAACTCTTTTATGTCAATTTTGACACTATTCAATAGTTGATTTTTGTGAAACTCATAATAGATTGATTACTTAGAAAAAATATAATTAAATCAATCCTAATGTATCATATTATCCTATAAAATTATTTTAATCCATTAAAAGTTTCATATTATATTTATTTGGGTATTTATAATATCAATTATTTTAATTTTTCACTATTATAGTAATTAATTCATCATCATTGTGTCATAAATAAATTAAATTATTTAATGTCTAAAAATTATAAATAAACAATAATTATGTAGGAAATCATTTTATCTTTCTAATTAATATTTATAATATAAAATCCAACATATATATCCCTATGTAAAAATTGTTTTTCTAAAAGATATATGCTTGTGTCATTTTTGAATTCATTTTAACTTAATTAAAATAAAGTGTCCCAATCACCTACAAGTGGAACCATGGGGTCCCAAAATCGACCCAAAGATGCCTATGGTCGCACAGGTATCAACCAATAAGGCTAGGACACGTTTTAGGGTAATTTAGTATTATTATAATATTATTTTTTAACCCTTATTTACCGGATTTACCCTTAACCATGGTAAATAAAATATTTACCGCAGTAATTATTCAAAATGTCTAAAAATAAAAGTTATCAATTTACACAATTTTAACATCCTGATTCCAAATATGGAATCCATTTTTATAAATTAAAAACACATAAGTGGTAGAAATTAATTTAAAATTAATTCCCGCTGTCAAAACAAAAAACGTGTTTTTAAGAGATAATAACTATCAAAATATTGACACTTGTTTATGTTCGGTTTAACTTTAAAATTATGTCCAATGACCAACATTATATTAAATGGTAAAACTATATTCTAAATATACTTTAAAACCACTCAAATTTATAATTTATCACTATTAATTATTTTGATTAAAAAAGTTGTTTTTAATTAAAATTTAGTAATTTTCACTATTCATCAAAATATGAATGTTATCTGAAAAGTACCAAAATTTCGCCTTTAGCTAAATTTGATACTCCAAATACAAAAATGAAGTCCATTTTGAGAGATAAAATTACTAAATTTTTAAAAGGTAGGTATTACTATTCATAACTGCTAGTTTGATTGGTTGTGGTGTGTTAGAACTCGAAGTTGCGTACAACACACGCTACTGTATTATTCAAAGGAAAGCGTACCATGGAAGCTTGGGTTGTTTCATTTTAAATTTTTTTATGTCCCCATTTATTCAAAAAGTTTAAAATAATTTATTAAAAAAGGTTTCACTATTAAAAGTTGATAAAAGTGCAATACTGAAAATGAATCTATTCATGCATTATGTGTAAGAAACTCATACTATGGATTCTAAAATTATAAGGATTATATAAAGTTTAAAATTTAGATAATACTATTCATAACCTATTTTGAATGGCTTTTTTTGGTAATTCATGGTGTGATTGAACTCGGTGTTGCGTGTAGTGCAAGTTATTGAATTATTTTGAAGAAATAACACACTATGAAATTTTGGGGTGTTGCAATATATAATACATAGACAATCAAATAAAGGAACAAACCACCTACCTAAATGTAGTAAAATAAACACTCTTCAGCTTTAGCCCTTGAGTCATCCTTTAATGGAGTAGATCTACAAAAAGGATTAAATTTTTCAACCAATAATGAACCACAAGAGAAGAGGAATTAGGGAATGAGGATCTAGTGAAAGAGAGAACTCCCTTGTTGGAATCAAATGCACCCAATGGCATCTCAATAGGAGATCATATAGAGGAACTTGTGGCTCTCTAAGATATTTGGCCGTACGCTGCTCTCTTGTATGAGACATGGTAAATATAAGAATGATGTGTTATGGAGACACATCCCCTCTCTAATATAAAAATTTAAAATAAAAGTACATGTCATGATAATTTAATGTACACATCTTGTACTAGCCTCAATTGGCCCCCACATGATTTCATATTCCTAGTCACCCACACGGCCATGTAATCAGCCATTACACAGCCAGTACTACTAAGTACATGGTTTGTACTTCAAAATTTCTCAAATATTCCTTTTTCCTCAATCACACCCCAAAATAAATATCTGTACCTAAAAAATATGACCTGGGTTTTCAAAAACATCCTCACATAAATCAATTCATTTGTGAATTTCCCTTCTAGGGGTGGTGAAGAAGAAACTTCAAAAAACTCTGGACAATGTGATAATACATGGGCCTACCTATCCCAATTATAATCATGTACTTGCTTGTGCTACCATAGAAACCGTACCAGGGGAACATACCATCCATAGAGAACATTCATGTTGTGATACAAAATCCAAATATGGTGCCCCTAGAAGGAGGCATCCACCTCCAACTCAACCTCCTCGGGTTGAAAATGTGAGACGACTCTGAAGAGTAACATTATAGCTGAGAAATGAGAAAGAAGTAATGCATAACCCGATACCACTAAGGTAATTGAAACTGAAAGGGAACCATCCCAACTCTCTCCAAAACCTAAAATAGCCCAATGTATCTCAGGGAATGTTTCCCCATTTTAAAAACCCTCTTGTGTCCCTAAAATGGGGTGAAAGTATGAAAACCTTATCTTCCACCTCAAACTCCATTGGTCGTCTCTGTGGATCATCATAAGTATTTGGGAAAGAAATTGAAGTATTCTTCCTCTTCTGAATGAACTCCACTGGCTCTATGGTCTCGTCGACAAGACGAGGTCCCAACATAGCTGCCTCTCCTACCTCCAGCCAACATAGGGGTAATCCACATGGCCAACCCTACAGAGCCTCATAAGGTGCCATCTGAATCATCACCAGAAAACTGTTATTATTAGAAAACTCCACTAGGGGTATATTTATCTCCAAATAACCCCAAAAATCTAGGAAACATTCTCCCAGAATGTCCTCTAGAACTTGAATCATGTTCTCATACTGGCCATCTTCTTGGGGATGGTATGTTGTACTCATAAGTGCCTATTTACCTAAATCCAACTATAGTCCCTTCTAGACATGAGAATTAAAATATGAATACCTATATGAAACTATAGAGAGTGGAACCCCATGAAAATGTACAATCTCTATGATGTACGACCTTCAATGATCATCAAAAATGATAGTTTCCTTTATCGGAAATAAATCTGATACCTTCTTGAGTCTGTAAACAATAACCCAAACCACATCATTTCCTCGATGTGACCTTGGTAAACCTATAAATAATTCCATCTAGACGTCATTACAGAGTCTCTCAGGTATGGGTAACTACTAAAAAAGCCATGCCGGCCACTAATGCTCCACCTTCGCCTGCTGAAAGGTGGGACATCTCATAAAAAACTACAATTATATTTATTTATACACGGTCGCCATTAATGACAGTATAGATCATGGTCCATATTTGTGAGACAGGGATGAACTTCCCAAACCGTGGAATAAAAATCTCCTATCAAAATCTCACGAATGTCTACTGACACTCATATGTGACCATGAATATTCAAAATATCTTCATCGCCTATAGTCTACCAAGGATTAGGGTCCTCTCCTGACACACTCTCCCATAAGACTATGCCTTCAAAATTGGATAGTTTTCTCATTTTCACTTGATCCATTAGAATAGAAGTAATAGTTACGGAAGAAAGATATGTCTACACCAGTCTGTTGTTCACCACCAAATGCATCTCAAGGAATTGATTCATAAGATTCCACTCACTCCTGTCCACCTAAACTGCATGTATCTAATTCCTCCTTCTCGTCACATTAGCCACGATGTTTCCATTTCTATGCGTGTAAGAAATCTCAAGTCAAAAGACTGAATATACTCAACCTACATTAATTATCTCAAATTCATATTACACTAAGTAACGATATTCTTGATACTTTTTTGGTCTGTTTATTCCAAACAATTCTCTCCCAAATGATATTGTCTCGAATAGGAAAAATCATGCACAACTATAACTCTCTCGGGATCATGCGTCGTGTGATTCCTCTCCTGTAGCCTCAACTGCCGAGTCTCGTATGCAACAAATGTTGTACCTCTCATACCCCTCGTGGTTTAATTTTCATGATCACAATCACTCTCTTATTTATCTAATCCTGTTTTAAGTGTTTTTGTTGATAGGCATGATTTTAGGTGGCCAAGGAATTGGGCCAAGAAAGCAAGAATCCAAAGTGAACTGATTTTCAGTCCACCGGCCAATCGGTGCCTCACCACCGGCCAGCCGATGGAGGCCTGGACAGAAGGCATCCCTTTGTCTAGACCACCGGCCAACCGGTGTCACATCACCGGCCAGCCGGTGGCACCCAGATAGAATAGTGTCAGCCACTACCTCAGCACCGACCAACCGGTGGCCTCCTCACCGGCCAGCCGGTGGAGCCTGAGCCCGATCCCTCTCCCATTTTCAAAGCACCGGCCAACCGGTGGCCTAGCACCGGTCAGCCGGTGGATCCAGTCAAACTAGCCGTTGGGCTTTGACCAGGCTTGTCCACTTGACCCCCAACGGCTCCGAAGACCTCTCCAATGGCTCCGAAGACTCCCAAAGCCCATTTGAGGGTTCCCCCTCTATAAATAAAGGATTATGATGCCCCGGAAACTCAAGGAAGCCCACGGGAACATTTTTGATCATTTGTCGAACCTCCGACGCATTCCTCCAAGGAACCCTCACTTGCTCCATCACACTTCCACATCCAAGGAGCACCACCAAAGAAGCTTGGGAGCGCCCTTCATCAACTCCAATCAATCCATTGGCGCCCAAGGCTTCTCCACATTACGGTTTTTCTTGTTTTATCATTTTGAGCTTTAATTTGGGTTTGTGCCTACAAACCCCTCTTTCTCCAATCTCCCTTTCATTTGGGTTTTCACACCACCTTCAAGGTGTGAAGAGGTTAGTCAAGCATTCCCTTTAAAAGGCTTGAGTCATAGGTGAGCTAGCCTTCACCTATAAGAAGGCTAGTGGGTTCTTGCTCAACCATTGAAAGCAAGTGGGTTCTTGCATAACCAACAAAAGCAAGCTGTAATATGTTCTAGACTAACCTTAAAGTCTAGTGGGTTTCTTTCTAAAACCATTAAAAAGCATGCGGTAGTAAATCTCTCAACGGTTGAGTTGGGAGCGGAGACGTAGGCTTTGGTTTATGCCAAACTCCGTTATCAAGCTTTGTGTCTTGCCTCATTTATTTCCGTTGCACTTTTAACTTTGATTTTAAATTGTTAATTATTTTTTAAAAGGCAATTCACCCCCCACTTGCCATCAATCCTTTCTTCTCCGCACAACAATTGGTATCAGAGGCAAAATTTGAGTAATACCTTAACCGGTTTCAAATTCAAGATCCATTGTGATGGCTTCAACCTCTTTCGCCCCCGAAGGCTATTCTTTGGGTCGTGCTCCATTTTTTGATGGAACCGACTACACTTATTGGAAAAACCGCATGACCACTTTTCTTAGAAGCATTGGTTATCCTATTTATAAAATTTTCATGCATGGTTATTCTATTTCTTCCCCTGATGAAACCAAATGGACTCAAGCCGATATTAAAATTTTCGAGCTTGATGGCAAAGCCATGAACGCTCTTTATTGCGGCCTTGATCGTAATGAGTTCAATCGAGTTTCCACATGCACCTCATCTCATGAAATCTGGAAACCATTGGAGGTTACCCATGAGGGGACCAACAAAGTTAAGGATACTCGATTGGACATGTATCACCAAGATTTTGAAAGCTTCACCATGCATCCATCCGAATCTATTTTTGAAATGTTTACACGTTTTACTGATGTTTTCAATGGTAGAAAATCTCTTGGAGATGATGTTTCTGCAGAGACGATGGTCAAGAAGATCCTTTGGATCTTACCAAGCTCATGGGCACCAAAAGTCACGACAATCCAAGAAGCAAAGGACATCAAAAACATGCCGGTCGAAGAGCTCATCAGATCTCTCATGACCTATGAGATCACCATAAGGAGGCAAGCTGAAAAGGAAGGCAAATCCATCAAAGTTCCAAAGAACATCGCCTTCAAAGTTCAAAAAGAAGAAAGCTCCTCCTCCTCATCATCTTCCTCTTTAAGCGGTGATTCAGAAATGGAGAATCTTGCCCTCAAGATGCACAAATTCATGAAGAAGCACAAGAAGAAGAAATCCCGCAAGGCTCAACCCAACGAAAAATCCGAGCTCGAGGTAAAATGTTACGGGTGTGGCAAGAAAGGCCATTACAAGCCCGATTGCCCACTCCACAAGTCAAGGGCCAAGAAAAAGGAAAAGAAGAAGGCATTCAAGGCCACATGGAGTGATATCTCCACATCCTCCTCCTCCTACTCCTCGAGTGACAATGGTAAAAAAATGCTTAATGGAATTTCACGAGGTAACCTCTTCCGACTCCTCATCCTCTTGTTCTTCAAATTCTTTTAATCATTTATCTTATGAGGATCTCCAACACGCTAGAGATCAATTGGAGGAAGGTTTTCACGAACATTCTTCCAAATTTGTTGCTTTAAAAATGAATTTCAAAAAACTTTCTTCTGAAAAGGAGCAACTTCTCAAAGAAAAGGAGGAGTTGTCCCTCAAAATCCAAAACCTTCCCGATGTTGATTCCATGGAATCAACAATCAAGGATTTAAGGGAATCCCTTGCCAAGTTCACCCAAGGGGAACAAAATTTAACCAAGCTCCTAGGTTCCCAATGCATTTCTAGAACCACCCAAGGGCTTGGCTATTCCAAGCAAGCTTCCTCTTCACATGCCCCAACTATTTTTGTAAGGGGGAGCTCCCAATATAAATTTTGCAATTATTGTAAAAACTCGGGCACTTAATTTATGAGTGCGATTGCAAAAATGCCTAGTATGGAAGGCCCAAAACCATTTCTTTTAACCATAAATTCTATAGGAGAAGACCTGCCACTAGACAAGTTTGGATTGAAAAATCCCTTTTAGCGAGTCTCACCGGACCGAAATTTGTCTCGGTTTCAAAATCCACTCCCCGATGATTTGTTGTTTTTATTTAGGGGGAGTTTGTATTGTTTAAGATTTTTTGTGTTTTTCTATTCAAAACTTTCAATTCAAAACTTTCATTTCAAAATTTTCGATTCAAAAATTTCAATTCAAAATTTCAATTCAAAACTTTCAATTCAAAACTTTCAATTCAAATTTCAAAAATTTCAATTGATTTAAAAATCTCTATCTTGTTTTTCAAACCATTACCTCAATCAAGTTTTATGCCCCATTCTATTTTGATAATCACAAAGGGGGAGAAATTCTTGGTTGATTGGGGGAAAAATCTTTCTCTCATGCTTTGCTTTACTTTTCAATTTATCCTTTAAATCATGCCTCTCATTTCAGTCTCTTTACATTACTTGTTTGGGTGATCGTGATCATCAAAATAGGGGGAGATTGTTGTACCTCTCGTACCCCTCGTGGTTTAATTTTCATGATCACAATCACTCTCTTATTTATCTAATCTTGTTTTAAGTGTTTTTTTTTGATAGGCATGATTTCAGGTGGCCAAGGAATTGGGCCAAGAAAGCAAGAAGCCAAAGTGGACTGATTTTCAGTCCACCGGCCAACCGGTGCCTCACCACCGGCCAGCCGATGGAGGCCTGGACAGAAGGCATCCCTCTGTCCAGACCACCGGCCAACTGGTGTCACATCACTGTCCAGCCGGTGGCACCCAGACCGAAGAGTGTCAGCCACTGCCTCAGTACCGGCCAACCGGTGGCCTCCTCACCGGCCAGCCAGTGGAGCCTGAGCCCGAGCCCTCTCCCATTTTCAAAGCACCGGCCAACCGGTGGCCTAGCACCGGTCAGCCGGTGGAGCCAGTCAAACTAGCCGTTGGGCTTTGACCAGGCTTGTCCACTTGACCCCCAACGGCTCTGAAGACCTCTCCAACGGCTCCGAAGACTGCCAAAGGCCATTTGAGGGTTCCCCCTCTATAAATAAAGGACTATGAAGCCCCGGAAACTCAAGGAAGCCCACGGGAACATTTTTGATCATTTGGAGAACCTCCGGCGCATTCCTCCAAGGAACCCTCACATGCTCCATCACACTTCCACATCCAAGGAGAACCACCAAAGAAGCTTGGGAGCGCCCTTCATCAACTCCAATCAATCCATTGGCGCCCAAGGCTTCTCCACATTACGGTTTTTCTTGTTTTATCATTTTGAGCTTTAATTTGGGTTTGTGCCTACAAACCCCTCTTTCTCTCATCTCCATTTCATTTAGGTTTTCACACCACCTTCAAGGTGTGAAGAGGTTAGTCAAGCCTTCCCTTTAAAAGGCTTGAGTCATAGGTGAGATAGCCTTCACCTGTAAGAAGGCTAGTGGGTTCTTGCTCAACCATTGAAAGTAAGTGGGTTCTTGCATAACCAACAAAAGCAAGCTGTAATAGGTTCTAGACTAACCTTAAAGTCTAGTGGGTTTCTTGATAAAACCATTAAAAAGAAAGCGGTAGTAAATCTCTCAACGGTTGAGTTGGGAGCGGAGACGTAGGCTTTGGTTTAAGCCGAACTCCGTTATCATGCTTTGTGTCTTGCCTCATTTATTTCCGCTACACTTTTAACTTTGATTTTAAATTGTTAATTATTTTTTAAAAGGCAATTCACCCCCCCTATTTCCATCACTCCTTTCTTCTCCGCACAACAACAAACCCTTCCCATTTCATAGTCACTACTCCCAACCTGAAGCATAATGAATCACATTACTTGGTGTAACTATTTCCTAGCTCCAAAAAAATCAATATTGATACTGAATTCAATCTCCCTTTCATGTCTTGAAAGGACGAATTGCAAAAATATATCCACAAGTACTTTGCACACTTCTTAGCCAGGCATGTCAATCGTTCTTCTAAGCATGAAGTGTATTCTATAAAGTTCATATAGTAAACATCTGGCCCCCAAAAATTCTTTAACACAAAGACATTCTTCTGATTCCCCTAGTAAATAAATCCTCTTACTTTCTCTTGGTCTAGTGATACTCTTGTCTCTGAGATAACATGACCCATTAAGTGAATCTCATCCATCCAAAAGTGTCATTTTTAGTGCATAGAATATAACAGATGCTCTCTTAGTGTACTCAAAATGATATCATGGTGGGTAGCATGCTTGGTTTGAGAGTGAGTGTACACCCGGATATCATCAATGAAAACTACCACAAAAGAATACAATTATGGATGGAACACTCAGTTCATTAGTTCCATTAAAATTGATGGCACGTTCGTAAGGCCGAACAAAATAATAAATACTCTTATAGAACATACCTAGTCTGAAAGGATGTAAGTGGTATATTTGATGGTATAATGCCCAACTAATGGTAAAAGGATATAAATTAAATTTTCGAGGACACTAGGGATCATTGAATATAATAAAATATATCATCAATCCTTGTTAAGGGTTACTGGTTATTGAGTGTCAACTATTTCCTCTTTTGATAATCCACACAATGTATGTGGGTACCATCTGCCATTATTGAAAAAAGGAAAATTGAACCGCAAGGATAAGTAATGGGTTGGATGAAACCCTTTTCCTGCTACTCCTCCAACTATTTCTTGAGCTCCTGTAACTTTGTAGTCTCAATACTATAATGTGTAATGCACATAGGTTTCACACATAGAACATGATCTATAGATAAAACTACCTATAGCATTGGAGGTAAAACTAAAAATTCATATGAAAGTACATTCCTAAAACAATCCACCACTTGAGGAAAGTTATTCTGTGAAGTCCATGGTCATCCAAATATAAACTAGTAATCTGGGATAGAATTCATCCCAACACAAGATTCTTATGTCTAGCTCTATTTTCCGGGACATACAACTCACATTTGTGCAGAAAGGACTATCCCTATAGTGATATCAAACTAACCTAACAAAGATATTAGTCAATAAAATAATAAAGGGATAATAAGTAGTTCATTCTATTAATAGCATCGAAGCATGTCATCTCAAATACATAGAGGTCCCAGACAAAGTGACATCCCCCAACCTCAAGAGGGAACTCCTTGAACTGGCATACACATGCCTCCCTAATCCCTAAAGAAGTGTAAAACAGAAAAAATCTTCATAATTATATATATAGATCCTAAGTATGTCCATGACAACAACATATATAAATATATGAGAATTATCAGTATCAAAAAGGGTAGAAGCTAAAAATTAGAAAACAAGTATCATACCTCTAAACTTAGAGGTTACAAGAATATTTCTCATGTTGGGTCCGATCCACTAAAAAAGTTTGACATGTACTACGACCCTACGACTCTACCTTATTAACATGAGATGATCCACCCTTTTTCCCTAAAAACCTACCATTTGGCTACCAGGGCCATGACCACCTCTTAGGCATGAACAGCATAATAAAGTCTAGTTCCCTGACTAATAAGAAACCGGTGGTCCTTCTCTTGAATGTGGAGTCATAGAAAAACCTTGTCACGTGCTACTAGTGATAACAACTGGATAAAATGCTGAAGGTGACCCATCATGCCGCAAGACCGGCACTCAACTGGGTCCTTTGAGAAATGTGGTCGTGTATGCCCACTTTTCCAACACTGGTAGAATACAACTCGGCTAGGAGAAGAAACATCACGTGAAAGCTCCCTACGGTGCATCCTAGAATAAATAGATGGAGTACCAGCCCTAGATGTTGTACCGCCATGGATCATAGCTCCTAACTCCCTCAGATTGAACTTGTTAATTAGTGCATGATTCACTATAGTAGTCACCAAAGTCATCCTGAGGACATTCACCTATGATCGAATCTCATATTAGATACCATCCTCAAACTTCCGATCTAAAGATAACTCATCACCCCTAGAATAGGTGAAAATCGCAGATTTTCGGTAAAATTAGAAGAGTAATCCATCACTGAAAAAGTCCCCTTCTGTAAATTCATAAACTCTCTTACACGATCTGCCCTCAACTTATCGGAATAGAAGTAGTCATATAAGGTCCTCTAAAACTCTTCCTAATCCATATCCCTATGAATTCCCACCTATGAGACAACATCCCCGAATATCTTGGCAGTATCACATGATATGCACATCAAAAGATTCACCCTCATCTTTATAGGTGTCTCTAGATGCTCAAAGATAGAAGGCATAGAATCCAACCAGGACTCTTCAACCTGTGGTCCACCATCCCCTATAAAAGTGGGAGGATTTTTCTGCAGGAACACTTGTGTCAGCTCTTTCATAGACGAGGCAAGATTTAGTGCTCCCTAAATATTATATAACATCATAAAAAATACTTCACAGAATAGTGCATCAGCACCTTCATCCAGTATAACAGCTGCAAAGAAAATTGGCTCAATGGGAGAATCAATTGGTAGTCTCTAATTCACATCACTCGCCTGGATGCACTTGGATCTCTTCTCGCTCATCCTTCTAGGGTTTTATTTTCTATCTTTGGCAATGATGGACCCTCTTATTTGTATCCTTCTGATTCTCCACTCTTTCATGCTTGATCCTCTCCTTGGGCTCTTGATTCTTCTCGCTCGTTCTGCTCAGGGTGTCCTCCCCCTCGCTTATGTCTACTCCGTGGTGCTTTGGATTTCTTCCAGGCCATATCCTCCTCACTCTGACCTTGTTCTCCACTGCTCTTATACATGTCTGATCTGGAACGATGTAGACTCTGTGGTTTTCGGTTTAGCGGATAGGTGGTTGTGGATTTCTCAGTGCGCGTCTCTCCTTTCGTAGGGATTCGGCCCCTGCTTCTTCATCCCTTTTTTATTTATAGGTTTTCAACCCCTCGGATTCTTTTAGTCATGAATTATTTAGTGAATTAATCACATTTTGTCCCCCTATTTTCTTGATGATTTGGTCTGTCCTTTCGGTTTTTTGGGGAATTTTTGTTTGTGTTCCGGTTTCTCTTTCTTTTGAAGGTTTCACACGCCAATTCTTGCTCAGTGGATTGTTGTTTGAGTCTTTATACTCACCCCTCTCTGGACTCTAGGACTAATAACCCCTTCCTGGTTGGTCGAGAGTTATGGTCCGCCGATGGTTTTGGGTATTTGGTGCGTTGTGGGGGCGGGTTCCCAGTGGTTCAAGCGAGAAGCTTCTAATTTGTGTGGAGATTTAGCGATGGATAATTACATTCAATGGTGCAGAAAAGTGTTGCAACAACAAGATGGATGTCTGCTCGTATGTTAGATTGGTCAAGTGGATTATGTTACCGATGATGGCTATTTTTAGATATGTGTACGTCTTATGCGGTTGTTTGGACTGTGTCGATGGTGTCAATGGTGTCTTTTCAGACAGGGGACATCAGAGAGTGGACGATGTGATGACGTGATGACATGACTACATTTTGGCGGGGTCACTGTTTTTTAGAGGATATCATGATGGAGTTGGGTTTTCATGGGTGGTACAATTCCTTCGTTGACCTGAGATTTGTGGGATTTGTTGTGCAGAAGGCATCTTTAAATTTTTTAAATAGGGTACAATTTACGGTATTAGCTTGTGTGATGCTTCTATGTTATTTTGAAATTGTAATCTTTAATTTGAAATGTTTTTGTGAGGATGGGTCTTGCTACTTGATAAAGTTTTTCAGGTTCCCACTTACCCTCAAAGTGGTTTTCAATTATATAAAAAATGGTTTGTGGTGTTGGTAGTCCCTAATCTACCATTTCCATTGTCTGATCGTCACCATACACCTTGAGTACAACTGAAGGACATCTCAATGGCCTGAATATACATGGTCTAGAACACACCACAGCTCATGATTATCAAGGGAAAAAACATAGAACTGAAATAAATGAACAGGATAAGAGACATTCGATATTTAAAAAATAGGGATACACATAATTTCTAACCCCTACATTAATATTGTTTTGAAAATAGGACAACTATAAAAAGGGTAAACAACTCATCACATATAAACAGGTCATGGTTCATTAACACACAACTAAAGGGAAATAAGTTTCAAATTATTACCCCTAGACTACATGATTTACCAGTTCATACTACATTGTTTTTACACAAATCATACGATGGATAATTAGGAAGTTGAAATTTGGGTGAAACTGTGAGGTATATAGATTAATGTATTGTAATAAATTTTGAAAACCATATTTTTTCAGGTAAATATTCAGATATATATGTGAATAATTATTAGTCATTTTAGATTATATTGTCTGATAAAAGTTAATAGTAGTGTTTCAGGACTAAAAAATCATTTTTAATATTCTCTTCTAGGAGTAAGGGATGAAGTAAAAATTTATTAAAGATTATGAAATATAGTGACCCGGCCTTTTCATACATTACTTTTACATCATTTCAAAGATAAACAACATAATAGTATTACACATGGAGGATCTAGAGGTTTAGTGTCTTGGGAAAACTAGGACTACACATAACAAGTAAAACATCAAGCATAAAAAATCATTTAATCTCTTCTTCTATATCATCTTAGTAGCACTTGTCCTCTCCTTAGTACATGTAGAAACCTGAGGATATACATCAAAAGGGGTGAGATAAATGCCCAGTAAGAGGATAGATAAGAACAATATAGCATGGGGTGAGCATAATCATGACATAGGAAGAAGATCTTGAACATGAGAGGAGCATAAACAATAAACTTGAAATGTGGCAAAGCATAAAAATGAAACATCATGTATTAGTGGTTAACTACCACACATACTTGTGAACAAATCTAGCATCATGTTCACGCATCATTTCACATTTACTCATGAGATTCATCACTTTACCCAATGCATTGGAGTGATATATAATTCTGGGCGCACCCGTAACATTTAAACATTCATATTGCTCTATATAATTCCGGGCACACCCATCACATCATAACATTATAATTATCATACTTTCCACATAGAACACATATCAAACATGTACATAAGTAACCCATGGAATGTAATGGGTTTCATCTCATAATAGCACATTCATAAGCTTTGGGTTCCCAAAAGAAAGAGGGAACAACATACTTGATACAAGAACCATCATCCTTGAATGAGAGGTAAAAGGTGAGATCTTGAAAGAAGATTTATTTTTGGAAAAACATTTGATGGACATAAAAACCCGTGAAAAACATGTATATCCCAGAAAATTAAAGGAAATTATGAACAAATGATCTTTGAGGAGTAACCATATCAAAAATGTAGTGAAAGAAGGATAACCCAAAGGAAGAAAATTGGGTTCGAGATTTCCCCTTACCATGTACTCGAATGCCTCTTTCTCTTTAATGTCCTGTATAATGACATTATATTCATTAATTAGAAATTCCAGAACATTTTATAGATTAATAGGCTTCATTCTGGTTTCATTATTTCATATTATGTTCCTTTGGATCGTTTTCATGGTTTTCTTAAGCGGTCCACTTGTATTCTTAATTTGATGTTTGGGTAGATCATGGGTAAACATCCAGAATTGATATTACATGTAATTAATGATATTACAGAATTATTCATGATTTTATAATGAATTATATTAGATCCATGTGGCCGAATCATTAGATAAGAATTAAATGAAGATTATTTGGGCTAATTTGAGAGGTTTTTGGATCACAACCAACTCATTTTAACTTTTCACATAGTAGTATGTCCATAGGTTATTTCCAGAACCTAAAATAGAACATAATACATATAAAACATTCTGGTTCAACCATAAAAATGGTTTCATGACCAGATTGATGTTATATATGGAAGAAGAGAGCATGTTGTTTTTTGAAGGTGATAAATTATCACCACATGAACAACGTTCTCTTTAATAAAATAAATGGAAGAGGGAAAGGGTGTGGGGTGATATAATATAAAATTAGAATCATAATATTACAGTATATATATAATACTGGATTTACATAACAATTTGGATGAAGATAGGTAGGTAGAGATGAAGAAAGGAACATGAACTTGAAACGAAATTAAAGGAGAAGAGAGAGAGAAATTACCTTTAGAATCCTCCTCTTGAGATCCTCTTTAAAGAAAGCTAGGCTTGGTCTTTTGATGAGACCAGAAGCTTTTGGACGTGGGGGATGAGCTAGGTAAGGTGTTTGGGAAGAATTTAGCGAAGTCTTGGAGCTTGAGATGTGTGAGGAAAAGAGGGAGTGAAGGGTGGCTTTTATAGTGGAGGGGAGAGGGGTTTCCTTAATATAAAATTGATTAGTTTATTAATTTCACCTAAGACAAGGAATAGTGAGTCTTGGATGACTATGAATATTAAATTAGACTTGTTAATTCGGGATTTGTGTTCTTACATCACTTGTGATGTTAGGAAAAGTTGGTTTTAATTAAAATGTATTTATATGATAAATTAATGTATTCTACTATTCATCAAAAATTCAAGTATCTCAGAAAAATCCCAAAATTTTACCCCTACCATTTTTTGATGTGTAGAATCCAAAAATTATGTCCATTTTTCAAAAATAATTTTCTAAATATTATTAATTTAATATTTAATTAAAATCATAATTTACTTAAAAAACAGTTTTTAAAATTAAAACTGATTTTGCAGTTCTTTCAAAAATAACTTAGGGTCTTATAAAATTATCTAAAAACTATTAGAAATTGATTCAATGCTTTATTAATACATTTCAGGGGAATAAATATTCTTTTAAATTAATTAATTAATTGTAATTAATTATTTATGACTTATAAAATACCAAAAATGTTTACTAAGGTCAATTTACCACTTTCTATGATGTCTAAATTTTATTTTATTATTCATAGTTAATGTTACTCTTATTTAATATTCATAAGGGTCATGTTACTATTCATAAGGGTAGGTTACTATTCATAAGTGTAGGTTAATATTCACCAAAAATTATTTTTGTTTCATTAGACTCCAAAAACTGTCTTGAACACAACCGTGTTTGTCGGATTTTTAAAACTCCAAACATAGAGGTGACAAAATTATGTTTAAAGGTCACTTATCACTTAGTAGTTCATTATTTAGTGTTTTTATGACATAGATATAAGAAGGGAATTTTATATTGAAAAACTTTGGGTCGTTACATTCTTCCCCCCTTAAGAAATTTCGCCCCCGAAATTTCACTTTACACAAACAGGTGAGGGTACTTCTCCTTCATTACCTCTCCTAGTTCCCACCATTTTCTAAAATAGAAAATGATATAAAAAACATAACTAAATAATTCATGAATAAATTATTCATTTAAACAATTATACCAAAAACATAACATATGGGATCCCTCGGTAAATATCCTTGTGTGAATATTTGTACTTAGTCTCACGCTAGAGGTTTTCTTTAGGGTTCACTAATCCTAATTCCAAAATTAACTAAACCTTTCCTCTGATACCAACTATAGCGACCCGACCGTTTCTTACATTACTATTACATCATTTCAAAGATAAATAACATAATAGTATTACACATGGAGGATCCATAGGTTTATTGTCAATGGAAAACTAGGACTACACATAGCAAGTACAACATCAAGCATAAAAATTCATTTAATCTCTTCTTCTATTGGATCTTAGTAGCACTTGTCCTCTCCTTAGTACATGTAGCCACCTAAGGATATACATAAAAAGGGGTGAGCTAAATTCCCAGTAAATGGATAGATAAGAACAATATAGCATGGGGTGAGCATAATCATGACATAGGAAAAAGATCTTGAACATGAGAGGAGCATAAACAATAAACTTGAAATATGGCAAAGCATAATAATGAAACATCATGTATTAGTGGTTAACTACCACACATACATGTGAACAAATCTAGCATCATTTTCACCCATCATTTCACATTTACTCATGAGATTCATTACTTTACCCAATGCATTGGAGCGCTATATAATTCCAGGCGCACCAGTCACATTTAAACATTCATATTGTGCTATATAATTTCGGGCGCACTCATCACATCATAACATTATCATTATCATACTTGCCACATAGAACACATATCAAACATGTACATAAGTAACCCATGGAATGGAATGGGTTTCATCTCATAATTACACATTCATAAGCTTTGGGTTCCCAAATGAAAGAGGGAACAACATACTTGATACAAGAACCATCATCCTTGAATGAGAGGTAAAAGGTGAGATCTTGAAAGAAGAGTTATTTTTGGAAAACATTTTGATGGACATAAAAACCAGTGACAAACATGTATATCCCATAAATTTAAAGGAAATGATGAACAAATGATCTTTGAGGAGTACCCATATCAAAAATGGAGTGAAGGAAGGATAACCCGAAGGAAGAAAATTGGGTTTGAGATTTCCCCTTACCTTGTACTCGAATGCCTCCTTCTCTTTAATGTCCTGTATAATGACATTGTATTCATTAATTAGAAATTCCATAATCTTTTATAAATTAATAGGATTCATTCTGGTTTCATTATTTTATATTATGTTCCTTTGGATGGCTTATAGAGTTTAAAAACATTGGTTGGGGATGTTCATTTTCATGGTTTTCTTGAGCGGTCCACTTGAATTCTTAATTTGATGTTTGGGTAGATCATGGTTAGACATCCAAAACTGATATTAAATGTAATTAATGATATTTCATAAGTTTTAATGATTTTTTATTGAGTTATATTAGATCCATGTGGCCGAATCATTAGATAAGAATTAAATGAAGATTATTTGCGCTAATTTGAGCGCTTTTTGGATCACAACCAACTCATTTTAACTTTTCACTTAGTAGTATGTCCATAGGTTATTTATAGAACTTAAAATAGAACATAATACATATAAAAAATTATGGTTCAACAATAAAAATGGTTTCATGACCATATTTAAGGTATAAATGGAAGAAGAGAGCATGTTGTTTTTGAAGGTGATAAATTATCACCACATGAACAACGTTCTCTTTAATAAAATAAATGGAAGAGGGAAAGGGTGTGGGGGTGATATAATATAACATTAGAATCATAATATTACAGTATATATATAATTCTGGATTTACATAACAATTTGGATGAAGATAAGAAGGGAGAGATCAAGAAAAGAACTTGAACTTGAAAGGAGATTAAAGGAGAAGAGAGAGAGAAATTACCTTTAGAATCCTCCTCTTGAGATCCTCTTTAAAGAAAGCTAGGCTTGGTATTTTGATGAGACCAGAAGATTTTGGACGTGGGGGACGATCTAGGGAAGGTGTTCGGGCAGAATTTAGTGAAGTCTTGGAGCTTGAGAGGTGTGAGGAAAAGAGGGAGTGAAGGGTTGCTTTTATAGTGGAGGGGAGAGGGGTTTCCTTAATATAAAATTGATTAGTTTATTAATTTCACCTAAGTCAAGGAATAGTGAGTCTTGGATGACTAAGAATAGTAAATTGGACTTGTGAATTCGGGATTTGTGTGCTTACATCACTTGTGATGTCAGGAATAGTGGGTTTTAATTAAAATGTATTTATGTGATAAATTAATGTATTCTACCATTCATCAAAAATTCATGTATCTCAGAAAAATCCCAAAATTTTACCCCAACCATTTTTCGACGTGTAGAATCCAAAAATGAAGTCCATTTTTCAAAAATAATTTTCTAAATATTATTAATTTAATATTTAATTAAAATCCTAATTTACATAAAAAACGGTTTTTAAATTTAAAACTGATTTTGCAGTTCATTCAAAAATTACTTAGGGTCTTATAAAATTATCTAAAAACTATTAGACATTGATTAAATAATTTATGAATACATTTCAGGGGAATAAATATTCTTTTAAATTAATTAATTAATTATAATTAATTATTTATGACTTCTAAAATACCAAAAATGTTTACTAAGGTCAAATTACCACTTTCTATGATGTCTAAATTTTATTTTATTATTCATAGTTAATGTTCCTCTTATTTAATATTCATAAGGGTCATGTTACTATTCATAAGGGTATGTTACTATTCATAAGGGTAGGTTACTATTCACCAAAAATGTTTTTGTTTCATTAGACTCCAAAAACTGTCTTGAACACAACCGTGTTTGTCGGATTTTTAAAATTCCAAACATAGAGGTGAAAAAATTATGTTTAAGGGTCACTTATCACTTAGTAGTTCATTATTTTGTGTTTTTAGGACATAGATATAAGAAGGGAATTTTCTATTGAAAAACTTTGGGTCGTTACATGAAAAGATGAAATTGTTTCTATGAAATAGATATATATCATGTTAGAATGTTTTCTTATTCACATAAACCACAAAATAATTTCTCGACATTAATAAAGTTATCTTAGAATAGAAATGATATTCCATTTCATTCACATCAAATGAATTCAATGGTCTTTTAACTCATCACTGATTTATGTTTTTCCCCATTAAAATTATCTTGTTAATTCAATTTATTATGATCAATGATTAGGATGCAATCCAACATTGATTTTAACCATGATAATTGATTATTCAAGTTTTAATATGATGTTGAATTTTAGTCTCTGAGGATTATAATTAAAGGTTTAGATAAAGAATCAAGAGGCCCAGTAACATTAGATAGGATCTTTCACGTCATATTTAAAATTAATTTAATAGATTTCATAAAGAAAATAATAGTTGGATCATCAGTATTTTCTTCAATGATGATGTTGATCATTCGGAATTACCTTTCTAGATTATCTTATTTCACTTATAAGGATTCAAACTAGAATCCCTCTAGTGGTGATCCACATGTGCTCTAATGGCCTCTGATCGACATCACTCGTTCTCCGAGTGCTAGAGCGGAAAAGTGAGTGTCTTGTGTCAGTCATTCTTGATCACTTGTTCTTTGTCATTGAAGAACATATCTCATCTTTGGGAGGGGTTATAAAAGGATTATAAAGAGATTTATTTAGCTCAATAACTCCCTATTCAGTGGGTGTGTGGTTTGGTACCTAGCATGATAGATGTAATTGTATATTTATTGACATAGGTCTTCAGTTGAAATATTTAATTGAATAAAAACAATTAAATACATTCATAACCTTAGAGAAAACACATGATATTAATTATAATACAACATCATTATTAATGGTGTTCCAACTTTCTCAAAACAGAATTACAAATAAAATAGTATATCTTAAAATAATACCAGTGTAATCTTAATTTTTACCAACTAGTTAAATTATTTTTTATCATCTTATAAGTAATTATTTTACTACTAGAACGACCTTGGTCCTCCCAAAAAGTACATCCATTTATTGAACAACCAAATAAATAAATAATTAAATTATTCTCTTAAAGAAATAATTTATTTACAAACTAGTAGATAAATTTTTATTAAATGTTCAATTAAATAAATAAATATATTTTTTCCACAATCTAGTGAATGAATCATTATTTAATTTATGTAATAATTTAACACAAATAAAATTATTCCACTATCTTGAAATAATTTTTATTAATAAAATTCAACTAAAATTTAACAAAGTCCACCACAAACAATTAGTGTGTGAACCTCTTGGATTCATTCTCATTGGCATTATTCAGACATGCCTAATGTCCAAGAGTACAGTCTAGAAATGGGTTAAGGAACCCAATAGAATGATCATTGAGTCTCAACAATGTTATACACAAATGAAGACTCGCCGTATAATATAATTCCAATGTCAGAATATCTCATCAAGCAGGTTTCATGATTGTTTCATCAACTTTTATTCTTGATACGTCATTCTTTGACTACCAGAAATAAACTCAGCATTACACAATGGACATGGAGTTTCGCACGATAGTTCTATTTCAATCATTGGGATGAGATATCAACATTCATAAATGGAAGGGACAAATCCTTCCTCGACTTATCCATTAATATCATGCCACTCATGACACACCCATCATACCCTACTTCCAGCCAACTTTCTGTGTGACAGTTTTCATTAGTAAATCAAAGTGCAGAATTCGTGACACATATTAATGACAATATTAAAGTCTAAGGATAATTACACACGATCATATAAAGAAATATCTGATGACACCAAGACATGTGGTATTTCTACTGGCGGGTATGTTCTCTTAATCTGATATCTTGGAGATTTCAAAGTGAGAACTTCATGAGAGGAAATCTCATCTTCTTATAAGTACTTGAACATGATGGTTCGCATTCTATGATTCCCATCATAGTAATTCTTCCAACCATAGAACTATATTAACGAATATTTTTATATCATTTCAAGGTTCTCATCATAGAAGGGAACTGCCATGACCTTATTAATGCAACAAATACTCTATGGAATTATGACATAATAGACATAAATAACAATGAACAATATGTAATAATATGTTTAATATTTAAATACATTAAATGTACATGTAATAAATTTATTAAAAGTTGGTTCTAGGAAAAAAAACTTTTACAAACTCTAACATGGACTAGATCCAACTACCTACGACTTTCAGTCTATTGGTCCTCACAAGGTGATTATGTTTCTGCTGAGTCAAGGTTTTATTCAAGGGGCATGACACTTTTTCCTCTATGGAAATACTTCTCACTGCAACTTCACCTCACATAAAAGCCCTAAAAATATGACACTTCCTATGATTGTACTTCACTACTGATGTGACTTTGGCACTTTTTCAAGAGCCACAACTGTAGTATTATCACAGTATAGTGTTATGGGATCTTTACTGCTATGTATCAAATCAAACACCTATAAGAATCTTTAGATCAAAAAAACTTCATTAGTTTCCTTATAAGTTGTGATATATTCAGAATCTGCTATAGAATTTTCAACCACACTCATCTTTGATCTCTTTTAGATCACCACACCTCTATTCAAAGGAAATATGTATCTTGTTTGAGACTTCATGTCATCTTGATCAGACTGGAAACTATCGTCTTCATATCCACTAATGACTAGTTCTTCAACTCCTCCATAAAATAGGAACATATCCTTAGTAATTCATAGATACATTATGATAGTCTTGACCACTCTCCAGTGGTGGTCACCTGGGATAGCCTGATATACACCTATAACAATCAATGCGTAGGAGTCATCCAGCCTAGTACATATCATGGAATACATGACTTACTAAATATCTGATGTTTATGGAGTCCTTTCTATTATATTTTTTTTCCTCACATATCTCAGGACAAATTTTCATGGAATGAAGAATGACATGTGATGATGTAAATAGTCCCCACTCAGATTGTTCTGTACTAAATATCTGCAGTGTCTTATCAATATATGTACTTTTACTTAGTACCAACAATCTATTGGATCTATCACGATGGATCTTGATCCGAAGAATATATGTAACCTCACCCAAGTCCTTCATGGAAAATCATTGATTCAACAATTCCTTAACATTCTGTAAGACTGTTATCTCATTTCCAATAAGTAATATGTCATCAACCTTTACTATTTGGAAAAATATTGGACTCCCACTAAATATTTTCATACACAAGGCTCACATTCATTATTAATAAAACCAATTTTGTTTTGGATTTATCAAAATTAATTTTCCATAACTTGGATGCTTTCATTAATCTATAAATGGATTTATGTAACTTGCACACCTTATTGGCATCCTATACAGCCATAAACCCTTGAGGTTGTGTCCTGTAGGCATCTTCTCGAAGGTTCTCGTTAAGGAAGGATGTTTCGACATCCATTTTCCAAATCACATTTTCATGGTAATAAGCAATGGGAAAAATAATTATGACGTATTTAAAAATTTAAACTACTGAAAAGGTTTCATCATAGAAAATGCCTTGATGCTATTTTAACCTTTTTTCAACCAGTCATGCCTTATAGTTACTAACTTGTCCTTCCATTTTTGTTTTCTTCTTAAATACCCATTTGTAACCAACATGCTTTACATCAATGGGAGGTTCTACCAATATAGACACATGGTTCTTTTAAATGGGATAGATTTCCGAATTCATGGCTTATTGGGCCTTGTAATCATATGTTCCACTTACTTCTTCCTTATAGTTTAGAGGATAATTATTATCATCAAATAATTAGTCTCCATCCCCATTAACTAGAAAATTGTACTATTCTGGTTATCTATTCTCTCATTTACTCTTACACAGCTCTTGTTCCTCTAGAATAGTTCTATCTTCAATGGGGATTTGTGGAATATGTTCATATACCAACTCTTGTGTTCCATGAGCCTCAACATCATCGAATTCTATCTCACTCCCACTATCTCTTTTGGAGATGCGCTCCCTCTCATGGAATATGGTGTTTCTTAACACTATATCCTTTTTTATATGAGGTTTTGTATATGTAAAATCCCCTTTTTCCTTGGGGTATCCTATAAAGGTACACTCTGTGCCATGGGGATCAATTTTGTTACCTGATGAGGCCTTAACAAACACATTGCTTCTTCACACATGTAATTTCGATAATATGTCTTTCATTAAACTCCTGAACTATAATTGAATACAATTTATCAATTTAGTTGGTACTTGGTTTAGTATGATCACCGTTGATTGTAACGTATATCCCATAAAGGATAATAGAAGACTCACATGACTCATCATTGATCTCACCATGTCCAATAGGGTGTAGTTCCTCCTTTCACTAACCCCATTCCACTGGGGTGTGTCTGGAGGAGTGACTTGGGATAGGATGCCATAATTCCGTAAGTAATCAATGAAGTCATGATTAAGATATTCTCCACCTCATTCTGAGCATATTTTCTTAATCATCATACCAAGGTGGTTATCAAATTCATTCTTGTATTCTTTGAACATTTCTAAAGAGTCCAACTTATATATCATCGAGTTAATATACATATATCTACTAAAACATTAGTAAATTAATGAAGTATGTGTACCTTTTCATTTCTTAAACTTGTAATGGTCCACACACCTTGGTATGAACCAATTTCATAATTTATTTAGCCCTTTTAACATTCCCCACTAAATGGGGATTTGGTCAATTTTCCTTGTAATCAAGCATGACATACACCAAGTGGATTTAGTTTGAAAAAATTTAAATATCCATGTTGATGTATCTTTGTCGAGAGTTTCTCATTTACATGACCTAGACCATGATGCCAATGATGGGTGTGGTATGATTCTTGTAAATTATCTTTGATATTGATTTCAATTTCTTGGTTTGTGTAATCCAACATGTAAAGACCATTGTACAAATGATCCCTACAAAAACAAATTATAACTTTATAAAAGAAGAAACCTTAATTTCTAAACATGAAAATAAATCCCTATGTATCTTATATGGATACTGAACTAATGTTTTCAATAATAGATAACACATAATAACCACCCTTTAATACTAAGATCATCCTAGTCGGCAATGTGAGGTGGTATTCCTCGACAGATACAAAAGCAAATCATTCTCTATTGGATGCTCCTAGATCTACCACATCTCGGTCAATCTTCTTGAATATACATGGTTCCTATATTTGGATACATATATTACCACCAAAATATATATCTAATACCCAATTTGTAGAAAATTATTGATTACATTCGAAAACAAACTCACCTGAATCTTCCCCTTCCTTCTTAGGCTAGGTGCAGTTCTTCTTCTAGTGGCCCTTCTTTCCACATGCTAAACAAATAGCCTCATGTTCCCTTTCCTATCCATTGATCTCCCTTTTCTTTGATATTCATAAAAAAGATTTGGGAATAAATCTATTCGGATTCCCTTTCCACTTATTCACCTTAATTACTGATGACTTTTTGCGCTTCATATCATTGTCCACTTGGAGAACGAGGATAAGAAAAACAGATAGAGACTTTTCAATTATGTTAATATTGAAATTGACAAAAATGTATGTAAATCTCTAAGAATGTGATGTGATAATGAGATCGGTTCTATGTTATTTGTGTTGTTTAAACCATTGAACATCTAGGCACTCAATGTAGCCAATGAACATGACTATATGTGACTCAGATGGGGAACATTATCCAAGCTTACTCAAAATAAGTGCATTAGAGATCTCCATCCTTTCCTGTCTTTCTCACTCCAAGTATATACCACGGAATTTCTCAAGCATACTATAAGAATCCATGTTTTAATGAGATATGACGAGCTCACTAGACATTGACGATAGCATCAAATATTGCACATCAACAGCGTCATTCATAGGTTTCTTAGAGACCCAGAAATCCTCATCACTCGTATCTTTGGTAGTTGGTCCAATTAATGCTGACTCTAGCATGTAAGACATCCATTCAAGGTATAGGATAACCTAAAGGCATGTAAAACCATTTTAGGATATTACTACCAATGATGATATTTCCTTTATCCAAAATTGATCGGAGGGATAGTGTGTTTGACATGGTTGTAATTTTTATTCTATAATTAATATAAAAATCATTTGTACTTCATTTATTAAATTCATTAGAATTAATAAATTTTTATAAAATGTCCCACTATTTTATCATGTCCCATTGTCCGTCACCATTAAACTCAGAATGTCCTTTTTTCTTACATTCTAGTGGAAACAATATTCCCCTTCACATATCCATAACAAGGGTTGGTCAAGCTATTAGAATGTATTTAGGTAGAAAGGTTATTGCCAACTGTGGGCTTGCATCACCTTGATCTATTGAATGGAATCCCTTATCCTGAAATCGTCACTTTTCATTTCCTCAAATATTGCCTCCAATATTTCCAAATTTCTAGAAAGTGATACTCCTATTGATGTAATATGGTTATGTCAACCTGAATTCTTTCATAAGGGATTCCTGTATAAAAGTAAGTGTCCCCACAAGGTTTGGTCAAACACATAGTTTTTATGTATTTTTCATTTAATCAAGTAAAAAAAGTCTTGGTATGACATAATATTTTATTTGATGTATTTTTTATCTCTTATGTTTGAATTGATTATTATGCTTATTAAATTCATGTTAATGTTAAGTGGAACATAATTAAGTTATTAACCATGTCTTGATAATAATTAAGCATAAGTCATGTTTATTTAATTATATATTTCATTCTTGTTTAATTCATTAATTATGTAATCGTGAAAACCTATCCATAATGATAAACCATGACACATGATGAAATAAAATAAAGAGAATGATCATGAGCTTTTCTAATGGTCAATTTATTTATAAGTTGATAAACTAACATTGCCCTTGGGGAGAACCATCTTTATAATTTTGGGTTCATGTTCACACCTATCTTTTAGTCCACCTCTATATCTTCTAGGATTTGGTTCATATCAACTCCAGTTTAAACCGCCTCCACTTGCTTGAATCTTCCATCCATTACATATGCCTTTTGTAACTCACATGGATGTGAGGGGTAAAAGCAGTTTTACATAAAATAATCCTTAGGAATGCATTCCCTACATATTAATGAGAATAAATGACTCACAGGATAAAAAAATCTAATTTAAATAATTAAATTAAATGAAACGACACGCATACAAAGGTCTTGGTCTAGCTCATGATCATACATACATGAAATGATATTTAAGCATAAATAATACTATAAATCAATTATTTAATTGTTCTTTTTTAATATTAATCATGCTCAAATCAATTAATTTTAATCTTTAATTAATCAATATTTTTATCTTAAACCCTTTTCAGAATTTTCTTGACATTCTCATCCATCATAATTTTAGGAAGATAAATTCATTTAAAAATATCTTGGTATGTAACTTTTACCTAGGAGGAAACCTGGTGAATTTTTATTAATAACTAACCCATGAGTATAAATGAACATTACACATATGTTAAATTTAGAACGTATATATAAAATACCAATCATGTGTTGTTCCTTATATTTACTCATGTACAATGGTAAACGTCTCAAGTGTTTGTATAATATAATAATAAATTTTAATAAATATGCATAATATGGAAGAGTACACAGTGTGAAGTTCCAACTACACAGCATGTACTATTTTCACCGTCCATTCAAAATACATTCCCGGTGAAATGGCATGTGATTGTACTTTGGAAATCATCGGAGTACACGACATGTCCAGTAGGAAACACACCATGTAGTTCCTCATTACACAATCTCTAGTCGGGCATGTCGTGTACCAGGTACACTGTCCAACCAAAACCTTAAGGGATAACATGTTGTGTCAAGTGGGGCACATGGAGTGTAATTTGGAAATTGTGTTCCACCTATTTCTAGTCAACACAGAGAGTCATTAAGATATTGAAATTATCCAATGAAATTAATTTATTTGGTGGACCACACCCGGTGCATTGAACCTTGGCTATAATGCGTGTACTACCGAATACACATCATATGTTCATGTTTTGAATGTTCTGGATTCTTTGGAACCTTTATATGAGATCCTCTATTTTATTTAAATCCAAATAAAAATAAAAGATCGTTTAAGTAACGTGAATGAGAAACGAAAGAGGAATAACAAATATCGAGATTCAGATTTATAGAATGATTAACTGGAATTGAAATAGCAAAATTATTAAATGTGTAATCCATCAAAAACATATTTAAGTAGTTATGAATAATAATGTAACCCCTCCTATACAACTTGAAGGTTCCTACTGCAGTAGAAGTGTGGTTGGGATAAAACCCAAGATTAATTTTTAGCAGGATCAATGATTATGCTGATATCAAAATGATGACGAACACTAGGCACCATGAAATAAAATCAAAGATTTCGACAAAAAAAGAAGATGCTAGAAACCTTTTGAGAGATTCTTTCACATCATGTTTATAATTAATATAATTATATTCATAAATAAATTAATACCTCGATCATTGGTAATATCTTCATTGATGATGCTAATCGTTCAGAATGACCCTTCTAGATTTTCTAGTTTCTCTTGTAAGGATTTAAACTAGTATCCCTATAGTGGTGATCCACACATGCTCTGATGACCACGGATCGACACCGCTTGTTCTCCAGGGGCTAGCGTGGGGAAGCAAGTGTCTTGTGGCGCTCGTTATTGATCGTTTGTTCTTTGGACTTGAAGGACGTCTCTTGTTCTTGAGAAGGGTGAGAATAGTATTCAAGGGAGAAATTGTTTAGATAAAAAACTCTCAATTCACTAGGTGTGTAGTTCGGTACCTGGCATGATAGATGTATGTGTCTATTTATTAACATGGTACTTCAGTTAAAATATTTAATTACCAAAGAGCAATTATATACATTCATAACCTTATATGAAACTTGTGCTATTAATAATAATACCACATCATTATTAATGGTGCACCAACTTGCAGAAAATGGAATTATTAAAATATTATGCAATAAAAAATAATAGCTATATTATTTTAATTTGTTTCAATTAGTAAAATAATTATTTATCATCTTGTAAAAAATTATTTTACTACCAGATTGGCATTGGTCCTATAGAACTCCTCTCCAATTTATTGAACTCTGAAAATAAATTAATATATAATTTATTCTCTTAAAGAAATATTTTATTCACAAACTAGTAAATAAATATTAATTAAATGTTAAATAAAATAAATATATATTTTACCCATAATATAGTGAAAAATATTTATTCAATTTATGGAATTATTTTAACTTGAATAAAAATATTCCACAATCTTGAGAATAATATTTATTAATTAAATTCAAATATAATTTAACTGAGACCACCAAAACCACCTCGTGTTTGACCCTCTAAGATTCTTTATCATTGGAATTAGTATGGCTTGCCTAAACTCCAAGAGTAATTTCTATAAATGGGTCAAATCATCCAATATAAAGAACATATAGTCACAATAATGACATCCACATATGAACACCCATAGTTTAATATAATCCCTTTTCGCAATATCTCATCATGCAGGTTTCATGATAGTGCCATAAACATTTTTTCTTGATACATTAATCTTTGACAACCAGGAATAAACTCATTGTTACACCATGTTTATGAAATTTTTCATGGAGGTTCTTCTTCAACCAAAGGGCTGAGATATCAACATCCATAAATGTAAGGGACCAATCTTTCCTCGACATATTCATTAATACCATTCCACATGTGATGCATGAAACGTACCCTACTTCCTACCAACTGTATGTGGGATTATTTTCATCAATAAATACAGGTGAGTGAGTTGTGACATGTATTAATGAAAAACGTAAGTTCTATGGAACATTACACATCCTCGTAGACAGAAATATCCGATTACACAAAAACACGAGGAATTCCTACTGGCTGGTCTGTTCTCATAATCTTTTATCAAGGATATTACCAAGTGAGATCTTTATGAGCGGATGTCTCATCTCCTTAAAAGTACTCACACCTGACGTTATGCATGTTATGTGTCCCATCATATATGTCATCAAACTATAAAACTATATTTAAGAATATTGTTATAGCATTTTAAGGTTCTCATCACAATGGGGAACTGGCATGACCTTATCAATTCCAAACATAATCTGGGACATCATTACATCATAGTCTTGCGGAATAATGAACAATATGTAATAATATGTTTAATATTTAAATACATTAAATGTACATGTAATCAATGTTAAATGAGATGGTTCTAGGACACCAACTCTTACAATTTACATTTCCACAGATGATCTCCCGTTTGGAAACCAATTTATGTGATATTAATTATGACCTTAACAAATCCATTTCAAATTAATCAAGATCATTATTAGTTGACCATTTTCATTTATGGGGGGTATCAATAGTGTAATATTCAAATTTTAACCCATTGATTTCCATATAAAATATCATATTGTGAGGATTTAATTTATTGAATGTGAGAATAATGAAACAGCCTAGGTTGTAAAGTGTTTGTACTTTAAATAAATTTAATCTCATTGAATGAATTAGAAAAAACTATCATGATACTATATATTTTAAAAATTTATATTTCATAGAATATATTACATGCGAAACAGAGGCTAAACGAACCATGAGATACTGTTTAAATAAAATTGGTGTAACGAAGATGTCGAATTAGAGGTCATTCATATGGCCAAAAAATTATGAAATATATATATATTTAAGAATTAATAAGTAAAAACTTATTGATAGATACTTAGTTTTCAATCACAATAATTTATTTTAAAGTTATTTTTTACTGTAATATACATATTCATAAAAAAAGTTTTATTTTGAATTTTATGTTTGGAACTGTAATAAATATAAATCTTTTTTAGAAATTTTATTTTTTAAAAATAATATTATTTTTTAAATTAGTATATAAAGATTATCATTGTGGGAATTTTATTGAATTTTCATAAAAGGTTGATTTTTTTAGTGAATGGTAAAAATTGATTTTTTTTCAACTAATGTTTTCTCTTCTCATTAAATTAATTTTTTAAAATGATCCCTTATTTATATAATTTGATATCAATTTAACATAGTTAATTTTTATATTTAAAATAATTAATTACTTCTGAATCATCTTTATATATAATTTTCATATATGTTGGTTTTTGTGATTAAAATGGAGTTTATCGGAAAAATGTTTATAAATGCATATTATTCCACCAGTTTAATTAATTAAATATATATTAATTTTAATGACTTAAATTAAATATATAGATTATATGTTTAATAATAATTTATATCTATCTCATGATGATTACTAGTCATATTGTTCATAAAAGATCATCTTATGCTTGAAAATTGCTTTTCATGAAAACTATTTTTTGACACATATGTAGGATTTATTTTATATTTAATTCTTCCACATCAATGAATTGAATTTTTTAAAAATCAAATTCATACATTTAATTAATAATATTTAAATTATATAAAATTTTCACCTTATTTTCTAGAAAAAATTAATTGATAAAACATCAAAAATGTTTTTCCAGGGTTGTACAATAAATGGGTTTACCTAAGGTAAAATAAAAAGGAAAAGAGTAAAATTCAACAAAATTGATACACATATATAGTTATATAGATATATTTATACCTTATTAGAAATAAATTTGTATATTAATCCATTTTGGATCCTTTAGGAATGTCCAAAACTATCTGTATGATTTATTATTTTTCAAAAATCAATATATATCCCCCACATCAATTATAAAAGACCACTCCCTATACTCACTTACATTACACAACTATATACATTATTCTAAGAAAAAAAAATCAAAATTGTCTCTAAATTTTTTTCCAACTTATTAATGTGATATTCTTCAAAAAATATCAACTTTAGCATCCTTAATAATAAATTATAATTGGGTTCTTCTTGGAAAAGGTAATAATAATTAATATTTTTCACCATAAATTCATTAATAGAACATAAAATATAATAAATCCATTATATAAATTATATTTATATTCTATTATGAGGATGAAATAATATTTATACATATCCCCCACGATTAAGCAATTAACAAATTCATTACTTCTGTATAAAGAAAACTACTACCATGTGAACTGATGTAATTTCCCCCCACAGACTCACAAATATATATATAATTATGAATATAATTATTATATATATATATAATATGACATTAAATTAATTTGAAAAATCTAATATACAATAAAATTTTACACCCTTTCACTAATTATTTGAATGATATCATCGCTCGTGAACACATACATCCTAACATCTCCTCGAATCGATGAGACACATTTTCAATGTAGAAAGTTATGTACTGGTCTGGAAAATAAATATAATAAGTAAATAATATTTTTATAACAATATTATCATTCTATAGATGATCTGACTATATCATTTTCCCAGTGACTAGAACATTCATGACAAAACTCCCATGAGAAAAGAATTTAATTAACACATTATACAATAATAATAATAAAACTTCTTTGTTAATGAACATATTGTAATATCTTATAAAAGGATAATATATGATAGTATAAGTATTAATATATTTCTAGTATAAATTAAAAACTTGTTTAAAATAGATACATAGGATTTTATATTTTTTCAATAAAAAAGAAGTGTTAGATAAGGGATTTTGTGTCAATTTCCTTTTTTTGTCTCATATTTTAATGTTATCCACCTAATATCATTATATGTTGTATTTAATTTTCTATCATAAATTTATTATCATTAATCCTATATAAGTCATTTGATTTCATGTTTTAAATTGAATTATGTAATCCAGTGGGGTTTGGCATGATAATTACCAAGTGGTAGTGAATTTTGTAACAAAATTTATTTTCATTGGGTTATATAAATTCTTCTTTGTATTTGATATATTCTTTTTTTACTTTCGTTAGATACCCATAATCTATTAATTATGTAATTTTTAATTCAATGTTATGTTCAACTTAAGGGTTTCTTTCTCTAAAAAACATTATTTAAAAAAAAATCTTTTATATTAACCTAATTAATTATATACATTTTATATACTTATGCTATACAAATTATAACATGAATTCCTCATATATCATTTCTTTATAAGTTACAATTCATTGACACCCTTCCTGTGGGTATATCATTAATAATTTTCCAATGTGATAAGGTTTCATTCTTTAATCTAATTTTAATATAGATTTTTTATTCTTGATTTTAAAATGAATAAATTTATTTTACCATAATCAAATAATCAAATTTTATTTTATTTTCTTTTGGTTATTAATAATAATTTTATCAAACACTTCCATTCTTCCAAATCCTTTTGTTTTAAAAAAATCTTTCACTATGGTTGTTTGAATTCATTTAAACAAATTAATAAAATTTAAAAAAATGATTAAATAATAAATATTCCAATCATTTTCCAAACAAGTTACTTTTTACATTTCATACAAAAAAGGGAAATAATTCATTAATTTAACATAATTTAGATGAATATAACTTTTAATTCAATAGGACCACTAATATCATGGATGGATCGTTTAAATAATTTCATGGTACATTTAAAAGAATTTTTCTTTAATATTTTGTAAATTTCAAGTTTTTAAAAGTCATTTTCTTATTTTGAAGGTCATTTTTCTCAAGAATTATTATAATGTTTATTTTATGGTACTTATACCCATAAATGACTACAAAAATTTTATATACAAATACTCCACTAAAGTTATTTCTTCTAATGATGTCATCAAAATCTTTCTATGGATGTATTATGAATAGTTTGGAAAGGGGATGTATTGAAATTTTATTTTGGGTATAGTTTTTTTATTAATTAAAATTCCATTGAAATATGAAATTTCTATTCACCATTGACATTAATCTTATCATAAATTTCAATATTATTTATCGAGTATTTTATGATTAGTCACACAATATATCATTTATACATACAGTGTAATTGTTTGAATGTTATATGATTGATTGGGTAAATATTGCTACTTTGTATTCATTATCCAATATGTACATTTATTGATAATGATTGTTGTCCATGAATAATTTTGATCATTAATATATGGTGAATGCATTGGACATGTAGTGACGGATGGGCCCCACACTTTTCTTTCCCCTCGATTCATCAATATACTCAAACAATTATTCAGTAAATTATAATTGAATGCTATTTTACAAATATTTTAAATAAAACTAATTAAAGATATTTGTGTTATATAGATCATGATTTATAAGATCATTAAATCCAATATTAAAAATTTACTTCATTTGAAATTTTGTTATTGTAATAAATGAAAAAATTTCATTAATATATTCCATTGATTCTTATTGAGATAAATTTATTGATTAAATTTTAGTTTTTTTTATTTTATATATTCTTAAATGTTGATTATTCTTTATCTAATAATTATATAAAACATTTTGGTTAAATGGAATCGGATTATATATATTCGACCTTCCATATTTATATTTCGTTATTGATTATGAATTATATATTCCTGAAATATTTTTCTTTAAATAACTCTTATATAACATATGAGATCACCCATGTATTGTTTCCATTCCATATAATATGAATATGGACTCCTTGAATGAGTTCAATAATGAAAAAAATAAATATTCACAAATGTGTCTTCCATGTTTTTAAAACTAATTAAATATTTTTTTATGCATATAATTCATGAAGACAAAAAAAGTAAAATATTTTTGAATTGTATGAAATTTATGTCTTTCATATATAATAACGTACAGTTCAACAAAAGGAAGTTACTTTCGGGATCCTTAAAAATCACCTTCTTAATCAAATCACGTTTAATTTTGAAATGTTTCAAAACATTACAGAAGAGTTAATACAATAAAAAATAAAAAAAATAGAATAAAGGGTGGGCTTCCTTGATTTTTTTCTTGAGAACATGTTTTGTAATTGTTTTTTTTTGTCTATGGAATAATATATTCAATTGTTGATATGGTACACTTATATTAGTGTTGTGATGAGATCATTTAGTGGTATCTCAGGGGATAGTTATTTAGACCATTTACTTAATTTTTCATATTTGTTTTGATTATTTAAGAAATTAATCATTTAATATATTTCAATTGAAACATTATAGAATTTATTGCCCTTTGCATTATGTAAATTCATGTGAATGTGGCATTTAGGGTTAATTTTGAGGATATTGAGGGGTGGACAATGGAGATGTGAATATGATATCAACTGGAGAAAAATAATACAACATATTGTTTTGTGTTGTACTATAGATTAGTTTTCTATTGTCTTGAGATATTATACATACAATATAGACGTGGGGGTGGAATTTTTATTGTATTACCATTTTGGGAATTACCACATTGAGTAGAGCTAGGTTATGATATAGAGTCCAAGATTAGGTATTCTGGTCGTCCTTCCTTTTTCAGAGTAGATATGTCATATTGTTAGACTATTGCATGATCTTTTTCTTAGTCATTGAAATATATAATGTTTGGGTTATAATTTAGATGTACTACCTTTCTTGGTTTTTATTATCTACAAAATGAACCTCACCCTATATCTCTGAGACATCATTGAATAACCCTAATGTGGCATGGACCATTCCATTACATTGTAGTTTTAACATTTTTCATCACCATTTCACAACAATTATGTTTTTTCAGGACGTCTTCACAAATTTTCATGTTCTCATACAAATTTAAGATCCATTAAAACCCCTACCATACTCAAGTATTTACTCTTTGCACCAAGGTTGATTCAAGTAATTTTTGGTGTCCTATATCCCTCCCCTTGTGTTATTTGACTCTTTTTTTTGATTAATTTTTGTAAATCATAATGAGGGTTTCCCCCTATTCATTCTCATTTTTACCTTGTTATATGTTTGGGAGAATGTTTTTCAATTTGAGATAGATTTATTAGATTGTGATATAATAGGATGTTGTTGGGGATATTATATTCTTGGTTGATAAATTTGTTTCTTATTATTGTGTTTGATGAGAAATGTTGTCCATATATTAAAACCAAGATTACAAATTTTGAAAGCACTATTCAAGGAATGATATACTTTATCTCTCCTATTTAGACAAACTTGTGGGTATATCATCCTTCTGTTTTCCATTATGTATATATTATTCACTATCTTAATGAAAATAATTAATTTTTCAAAATTAAAATTGAAAGGCATTGGAATGAAATCTTCTAAGTTATTCATTTCATTTTGATTTTTCTTACATGTTTAATCATAATTGGAATTTATTACTTATTTTTTATATATTGATTTTTGACTTTTTTTTTGTCATTTCATGTTATGAATAATGTATTTCTTTCTTATTAGACTCACCACACATGAAAAGGGATATGGATATGTATCCAGAAAATAAAAAACATTCCCACATAATATATTTTTACTTAGAAATACCCTTGAAAATATAGAGATATTTTTTTGGAACTTTATTTTTTTAAAATTGATATCTGACGAGTAGTGGTTAGGAAATATGGTGGTTGTGATGGGAAGTGGAAAAGATATGTAGTGTTTTTTATTTCTGGTTCTAAAGAATTTTGGCTTCTATGAAGTGTGTTTTTTTGTGTTGTGTAATGGTTTTGATGTTTTCTATCTGATACATGGTCCCTATTTACATAAGGATGATGTATTCTTTTTATTCCATTGTATTCTTAAAGTTCCTTTGAGGAGATATTAATAAATGTTAATGAAAAAACAAAAATTGAATTGGTGGGACTAGTTTACTAACTTCAAATAAAATGGAAGTTTTGGGAAGTTATTTATTATTAAAAATTATATTAATGGCCCTGATAAACGGAGTTGTTCGATAATGGGAATCTGTGAAATAAAATGAAATAAGAAGGAACAGGGGAGTGTATTATGTTGTTTGTGGCTTTCATGTGTGGGGTGATTCATTTAGAGGATGTATAGTTTGGGAGGAATTATAGTGATGTTGTAAATTGTGAAAGTGCTCTTTTAATAAACCCTTTGGTTTGTATTCTTTTTCTGACTATAATATATGTTATTATCAATTTTATTTCTATATAAACCTCACTCACATCATTAATAAATCATTGAACCTGAAATTTTTTAGGTGATTTATTTATTAAAATATAGTATATTGTTGAATAATGGATGGTTTTATCCTATTCCACAATAGATCTTCCTATAGAGGATATTATTTGAATTTAACCAACATGGGTCGACTATAAAATATAATCAACAGGGCCCATACATTTGATTTATAATAAGGATAACAAAAAAAAGTCATGAATATATCTAAAAAATGATATACAACCAGATGACAATGTTGAAAAAATGCTATATTAGGATCCATTCAATCTTTGATAATCAGAAAAATCAGAAAAATATGAATCCTATAAGGCCATCTAGTACCCATGTGACAAAATTTCACCTCTAAATATTCTTTTACAAATTTCAGTAACAACGAGGGATGAAATCATTATGCAAGATGTCCACCACTTTCCACATAACCTATAATATAACATTTATAACCTTCCAAACTGAAAATTAATGTGTGAGAATAAATACAAGTATGATACCACAATAGATTCTATACCTGTTCTAATGTCAAGGAATAAAAATCTCACTAATTTGAAAAGAAAATAGTTTTACATTGAATTTATGTAAATCCAGAGTCACTTATAAATCAGTTTCCTTCCGTTTTTCATAAAATAATTTAATATCCATAAATATAAAAATATGACAACATAAATTGATAAAACAAGTAATCATTTCAACACCCATTAGTTAATAACGTTAAAGCAAATCCATGACATAATCTACCAAGAAAACCCATCTAATACAACCTCATGTGTAACCATGTGAAAAACAACCCATGAAAAATTCATCTAGTGAAAAAATTCAACAAATGAAAATGCAATAAATTATTTATATATCCTATGATAATTTGTACAATAAAAAATAGTTCTTAAAATAAAATAATGTTGGTACATAACAATACCATGTCTGGCCACAGCCAATTATTATGTTGAATGAAAACCCTAATTGTGCCACATTAAATAGGGTCACCATTGTCGCTTTGTTGATGCACCTGATGTTCTCAATGTGAAAATGTCAAAAATAATTTTTTAAACCATTATTGTGATATATAAAAATTTTATATATCAAATACAATCCTCTTATGTTTTTTAAAACCTAATTAAAATTGAAATTACCATTAATTTTTTGAGTAAAACACTTGTTGTGAAAAAACATGTTTGTGAGGAAAACCACCTCTATAATATTTTATTCATCCAAGAAATCTCATGAAACCAAAAAATACATAATTTAAAATAATAAATAATAGTAATTTTACATAAATGATAGGAAATTCAGATAATTAACAAATTCTATAGAAACACTAACCTCAAAATGAAGGTAAAACACTATGCCTCTGAAAATGGATTTAATGGAATATATGATCATGTCCTCGTGATAAAAGATCCATAAAACAACGTTAATCCCCTGTAACAATCCTAATACTAGAATATAATATTTATTTAGGTTATACATGATGATATGGGATGTTATATTTCAATTATCATCAAGGAACCTTAGAAACATATAAAAAACAACATCCATCGATACTATTGAGTCCTACCACATGGTTAAAAAATGGAATTTTACCCTTCTCCCTTGGTCTCTACATTTCTAGTTTCCCCCAAAACCATTGTTTTTAGGCACTCACTCCCTAAACCTCCCTAATTTGAAAATATAAAACAATGTCTCCATAAGGGAATATTTCTGAATTAGACGGCCTCATAATTCTCCTCACCATAATATATTTCCTTCCCCAGTAATTTTACATGATTTTCAAATACCAAAAGGAGGAGATCATTGCATCCAATTTTATTAATCTATCTATTGAGATTTATGTATCTACCATCTACACTGCCACTATACTCAGACCCACAGAATCATGTTATCATGAATGTCCTTATACTAATGATTAATAAATAGGACATGTAACACCACATTGATGGTATCAGGATCATTTTCAAATTCCCCCATCCAATCACATGGGGAGGATCTAGGATATACATCCATGTATGGGAAACGTGAATAATTTTTATAATCAAAGAAAAATGAGACATTATTAAAAAATAATATGACACCTCTCCAAGTATCTAATTGGTTCCAAAGGTTTCCAAAAAATCGTGCTACCATCATTCAATACTTACTCAAGTGACTATGTAACTAGTGATGATAAACCCTATAAAATTCCTGATCAGAATTATCAATATCTACAAGTCGAAGAAGATAGTCTATATAATTTTTATGATTGATTTCTTCCTTGACCATGATATTATGGATAAATAGAACCTTTTCTATTATCTCCTATATAAGAATCATCAAAAAAATAATAGATCTCACATATCATCTCAGTGTAAGGGAGGACCATAGAGCAACCCACACTACTCCTCAAATGGAGCCATATTTACTAAATCCTGATAACTATTTTATAGAAATATTTTACCATATAAATATTATTTTCAAATATCCACTAAAATAATGAATGAAAACATGAATTATATCATCAAGATACTATTGGGACATCTCTTTCAGTCCACCACTCTATAGATTATATGCCATGCTCAATTTCAACTATGATACCATCACCTCCTATAAACCATTTCACATCCTAGAAGTGAAATCTAGGCCCCATTATATTCAACCATATAGGTAAACCCATTATTTCTCACAATCTATTATACATATATTTACCTAACATGTTTTACCTTTATCATCTCTTAAAAGGTATAAAATGAGACAATTTTGTGATTCGAACAATGGTTACCAAAATCGTTTTGTTCCCATTTAGAGTCTCAGGAAAACCGAATTCAGTGTCCTTGGAAATCTCATCCCACATCCATACTATAGACTAATATATATTTATCACACTAGAAGGTCTCTGTTTTTTCACCTTTATCTTTTTAATACTAAGGAATCTCTATAAAAAATAAATATTCAACCACTGCATCTCTGGCCTCAAATTTTAAGAAATATAGTAGTGATAAATCATGGATTCCCAAGTTTGTATAGGAAATCATAAAAGTTTTACCTGATCCAATAATTCATTTTTCCTAGATACTAAAACCAATTAATTTTTTAAGAAGAAAAATTCTTCATAATGAGACCGATACTCCTCACCCAATGTCTCACTATTATATAGTCTTTAACCCAAGAATTTCCATATAGTGTTTGAAAATTGTTCAAGAAGAAATAAATATAAAAATAAAGTCATATATTATCAAATCCCGAAACACCTATCAAGAAACCAACTCTACTCTGAAGCATATGTCAACATAAAAACTCATCATGGGCCTCTCCTTAAATGATTTCATCAAGGCTTTTATTAGTGATTTTCTTCTTAATGCATCTACTACCACATTCCATTTCATATGAGTATATTAAATATCCAAATCAAATATATAAACATACCCCAACCAGTGACTATACCAGAAATTCATATCCCTATGAGTAAAATTATATTTTATAATTTTATTATCTCAATACATTATTATGTGTTTTGTGAAGAAATTCTGATTCCATGATTTCAGTTCATGCATAAAAGCTTTCTACTCAAGATAATGGGTTAGGTAATTCTTTTCATGAGAGTGTAACTAATTAGATATATAGGCCACTACCTACTACCCAACATTAAGAAATATCCAAAACCATTACTTCAAGAATCAAAGAAAAAATCATAACATGAACCCAGTTCTGAATGATAAAAAAAATAATGTTGAAGAAAACAATATATAAATTTCCTCAATATATCTCTAATAAATTTCAATTTATTCAAACATTACACCCATATGGGTTAATTTATTCATATATGATGCAATATTTGAGGAACCATGAACAATCCATCTATAGTAACCATTCAAACCCAAGATTATCTAGATCTCAAACACATTTCTGGGTTCCTCCTAAGAAAAACCTACCATTATTATTTTAGGATCCATCGAGACTCATAATTCTAATATACCATTACCCAATAATTTATCTTCCTAGATCCCAAACTCACATTTCCAAGTCTTATCATGTTTAATATTTCTAATCAATATTTGATGAATTATATCCAATTGGATTACATGCTCCTACTCTATCATGGCGTACATGAAAATGTCAGCCATTTACACAAAAATGAATTATTTATTAAACTGATGAATTATAAATTTATTAAATATATAAATATCGCATGAGAGTTGTTGAAAAATAATAAATTTTAAAAAACAAAATTATTGTATTAGCTACAAGAAGTTTTCTGTGATATAACCAATTCTCAATCTCCCAACTGGTGGTACCCTGATTGAATATTAGTCTGTAAAAACCAACATGCCCCTCAAATATGGTCAAAGAGATCATCAATCATTGAGAAATTATATTTTTTCTAAAATGTATCTGAATTTAAGGTTGTATAATTTAATCAAGGTACGATTGTCTCTACATCCTTCATAGAAAAATGAATATAAAATCCTATGGTGAGAAAGCTGGGGAAATAAGTTCATTGCTACTAGTACGTCAGGTTGAACATTAAGTTTCTACAACTCAGTAGGTTACAGTAGATATGATGGCGTAGGAATGGGCATCATGATGGGGAGTATGTTAATAGAATAGTTCTCCTCTCTCTAGGGCGGTAATCTAAAGAAATAATTTATAAATACCTTTGGTATGGACACCCCACCATAAGAAGTGGACTACCCCTGAAAATTTCAACAATATTATAGAATATTTCTAACAAAAAAGAATGACATGACACATTATATGGAAAAAAGAGCCCTTATATTCCCAATCTAGACTCCCACAATCCGTGAAAAACACAAGTGACTTAATGGGAAGATAAAAACTATACCCAATGTTTTTAATGGTATATCTAGAAAATAACATTGATCATCAAATATATTCGATATACCAAGTCAATGATGTCAATATCGAGAAGTAAAAAGTCCCACCCAACCTCTTTGTCAACTATCATCACATTAAACACTGGGCAAATGAAATCTTGTTTGGACCACTTTCATAAAAGGCTTGAAAATTTACAGGTAGTATGACATTAGATCTGAGTGAAAAACCAACACATCAATTAACATTGAATACATAATGGAATATGGATCCAATGAAACATGTCATAAAAAATAAACCAACCTTCTTCGTCCTTTTCTGGCCAGAAGACACACCCTAGATAACAACTGTACCAACTGAAGCTCCACAAAAAAACTATCTTCCTAGATATGATTTCATCAGATAAAGAATCTTTGTTGACTACTTCCATGAAGTTTGGAATGAATAAGAGAATCAGTATTTATCGAATATCATTCCTCATTCAACACATAAAACTCAAATAATGTATGTACACCTTAGAAAGTATCTCTGGTGAAAATTTCTCTAACTCATCAAATTGGGTGTAATACTCTAGAATAGAATGTTCCCTTACTCCATGGTTAGAAATCCATTTTTTTTCTACACATAACTATTTATAGTAAATAAATGATAAAATATTTTATTGAAATAATTACTGGTATGATACTCATGTAGCCTAACTTTAACGTAGTGTCCCTCATCACCTTCCTGGTCCTTCTAGAATAAACATGGAGAGACCCATCATACCATATTCATGATTAATAAATAAGGTGAAAATATAAACAATCCACTCTAATCACTCATCAAATTCCTGAGGTCTATTTTCTCTATGGATTTTGGGTGGGGTTGATTAGTGAATTTAAATCCATGATCCACCACATGTCCCTGTTTTTTAAAACTCATATAAACTAAGGTCTTAATTTTATGGATTTCATCATCAACTAGTGAAGGTTCCATGGGGGGATTCTCACATAGATCATATATCACATCATCCTCTCTCAGATTTTAAATTTATATTTTAAGATGATTTATATGATTATAATAAGACAATGATCAAATTGATTTTGATAATATGAAAAAATAATAATAACGACTTCAATAATTCACACCCATTCTTTAAAGAATAGAAATATTTTATTAATTTTATGAAGGATAATAAATACATTAATAATGAATAGTAAGATTAAATAATTCCCCTAAAATTAATTCAATTGAAAAAAAATATTATTCTCAAACATGTTAAAAAATTTCATTCGATTCATGGAAACACGAGTTTAGACCTTGAAGTGAGTAGGCCTAAAACCCTCCTGCAAATTTTAATGAAGTTTTGAATATCATATCACATGACATCTGAAAACAAAAAACTAAACATAGGCAGAGGTAGCTGACTATTCGTGAGATACAAGGTCTTTTAATGGGGAAACTATTCACTCATTGGCAGTGTATACACAGTGGAATAAACGATACTAAAATAGTAGAAAAATAAATAATACCATGAAATAGATGTAAACAGAAGAAGACTGATTGAATATATGCCACTGGGGTATACATATAGATGATTCATGTCACATGTGTCAAGGAAATAATGAAAACAAGCAACAATTCTGGAAATACACTACAAAAGTCGGTGTATATAAAAGTAGTAAACTCCAATAGCATCGCAACCTCATCATGGTCCCATGCATTCCAGTTCCAACAGTAATCAAGTACCTGGGGAAAAATTGTGATTTCCATTATCTATACCTACAACCATATAATCTGTTTTGGCCTAGTAGGAAACCACCAAGAGATTTGTGCCTAACATTTATTGAATATTTATAGTATGATATATGAAAAATGAACCATAAACTATAAAGTACTCAAATGTAATCATTACTACAGTTTCTAATTACATACATTTACATTTATTAATTGTTCAATCCATTGAATAATGTAACCTCAGGATCTAGCCAATGTTCTGTATCCCATAGTATAATAGTAGCAATAGACATCTTAGAAGACCATGTAAACAACATGTAAGAATGATTCCAAGCTTGTGGTTTGTCTTGGTAGACTCACATAGTCACACAAACATTCATAAGCAGCCCTCTGAGAATGTTACCATAGTCTCACACATTTTGATTAATATATCATCAATTTAGTAAAATAATGACTTTTTGCGAAAGCGCACATCGTATAACCCCTTTTGTCCCACATGGAATTAATCATTTACGTACAACCTCCTTGGCAGCTCTCATGGTCAACACCCACTTTTTCTACAATAAAACTATAAAATATAATGAACCCTTGTAATCTCTTATCATAAATTCCATATGGTCTAACATTCATTTAATAATGACCCTCTCGGTAGCTCTCACAGTCTAACCCCTCTGGTCAATGACCAACCGACTGCTCTCACAATCAATACATCTATGTCAAAATTACAACAAAATATAAATAAATGACCATACCTTGGGAATCTCTCAAAGTATAATTCCCCTTGAATATACATTCATAATGTGATACACATGCATCTCAAATAAACAGTAACTCAATCCTAACACCACAATTCAAGGAAGACAAAGAAATACTAATAAGAATTCTAGACCCAATAGCCATAATCAATTAAACATGAGAAACAAACACTTGGTTAATGTATAAAACCATATGTTTAATTAATAAAAACCTTCTCAATCAGAAACACTATAACATGCCTTAACCATGTTTAAATTCTAGCACCCACTACACCCCAAACATGGGTACTAAAAATTTTAAGCATATATAATCCAAAGACAATCAATGAAAGGAAAAAAACCACTTACTTCAATGTTTTAAAATGAACACTCTTCAGCTTTGGCCCTTAAATCATCCGAGAATGGAATTGATCTATAAAAGGTTAAAATTCTTCAACATATAATATCCCATGGGAGAAGAGTAATCAAGAAATGAGGCTCTAGTGAAAGAGAGAACTTGCCGGTGGGAATCCAATTCACCCAATGACATCTCAATATTAGCTCGGACAAATGAACGCAAGGATGTCTACGATCTTTATTCTTACGCTGCACTCTTGTATGTAACATGGGAAGAAGAAGAAAGATATGTAACAGAGACACATCCCCTCTTCAATATATCAATTTAAAATAAATTTTTTTGGAATGTTAATTTAATGTACATGTCATGTATTAGCCTCAATTAGCCCCCGCATTATTTCATATGCCAGTTCAACCACATAGCCAAGTAATCATCCATTACATGGACTGTACTCCTACATACATGGTTTGTACATAGAAATTACCCAAATCTTTATTTTTTTCCCAAACACGACATGAGATAACTATCATTTCCTAAAAAATAAGACCTAGTTTATTAAAAACATCCCCACATAAATCAATGCATTCCCGAATTTACCTTCTATGGTTTGTGAAGATGAAACATCATACTACTATGGACAATGTGATCATACATGGGCCTCCCTCTCCAATGTCTAATCATGTACTCGGTTGTGCTACCATATAAACCATACCATAAGAACATACCAGCAAAAGAGAACATTCGTGTTGCGATCCACAATCCGTATAGGGTTCTACTAGAAGGATGTATCCACCTCCAACTCAATATCCTCAGGTTGAAAAATGTGAGATGAGTTTGAAAAGTAACATCATTGATGGGAATCGTGGAAGACTTAATGCCTAACTTAGTACTTTTAAGGTTACTGCAACTGATAGGCAACAATCCCCACTCTCTCCAAAACCTAAAATGGATCAATCTATCTCGATGAAAGCTTCCCATGTTTCAAAATTCTCTTGTGCTTCAAACATGGTGTGAAAGTATGAAAACATTATCTTGCACCTCAAACTCCATAGGTCATCTCTGTTGATCAACATAAGATTTCAGGAAAGACTTTGACATATCCTCATTCATCAGAATCAACCCCACCGGCTTCGTGGTATCTTGGACAAGACGAGGTCCCTATGTAGCTGCCTTTCCTGCCTCCAACCAACATAGGGGTAACTGAAATGGCCTACCGTATAGAGGCTTATAAGGTTCCATCTGAATCGTCATTAGAAAACTGTTATTGTAAGAAAACTCTACTAGGGGTATATTTCTCTCCCAAGATCCCTAGAAATCCAGGAAACATTCTTCATGCATGTAATCCTACACTTGAATCATTTGCACGGACTGGCCATCTTCCAGGGGATGGTAAGTAGTACTCAGAAGTGCCTATATAACCAAATCCCATTGTAGTCCCTTCCAAACATGAGATGTAAAATTAGAATCCCTATCTAAAACTATTGAGAGAGGATCCTCATTAAAACGTATAATCTCTTGGATGTAAGACGTTCCAAGATCATCAACAATGAAGGTTTCCTTGCGAGGAAATAAATGTGAATCCTTTATGATTCTTTAAACAACAACCCAAACGACATCATTTACTCGAGATGGACTTGGTATACCTATGACGATATCCATTAGGACATCATTACACTTGCACTCAAAAAATAGGTAACTACTAAAAAAGATTTATCGGACACTGATGCAACACCTTCACATGCTGATAGGTGGAGAATCTCATAAAAAACCAGAAACATTTCTCTTCATACATGGACACCTATAATGACAGTGTAGATCACATTACATCTTGGTGAGACAAGGATGAACTTCTCAAACTAAAGAATAAAAATCTCTTATTAAATTATCACATATATCTACTTACACTAATACATGCCCGTGAAAATTTAAAATCTCATAGTCTCTGGAAATCTAACCAAGAGTAGGGTCCACTCCAAACACACTCTCCCATTGGACTTGGCCTTCAGAATCTGATAGTTTCATCATTCTCACTCGATCCAGTAGAATAGAGGTAACAGCTGCGGATGAAAGATACTTCTACCAATTTTTGTCGTGCACCACCAAATTAATTTCAAGGAATAGAGAAAAAAGCTTCTGATCACACCTGGACACCTAAATTGCATGTATTTGATTCATCCTTCTCAACACATTAGCCACGACATTGCCATTTCTGTGCATGTAAGTAAGAAAAAGTCAAATGACTGAATGTACTCAACTTAACAACACTATCTCAAATTCTAATTATCCTGAGTAATGATATAATTGATACTTTTGTGGCTTGTGTACTCCAAGAAATGCTCTTCAAACAGATATTGTCTTTAATAGAAAATTGCATGCCAAACTACAACTATCTTAGTATCATACGTCGTGTAATTCCTCCCATGTAGCCTCAACTGTCATGTCTCTACACAACAACTCCTTACCATTACATAAGCACTGCTCCCAACTTAATACCTAAGGAATCACATTAAATGGTGTAACTATTTCCTAGTTGTTGAAAAATCTGTATTGAGGCTGATGTCAATCTCCCTTTCATCTCCTGAAATGCCGACTTTCATAAATATTTCAACAAGTACTTTTCACCCTTCTTATCCAGGAATGTCAGTGGTTCTTCTATACATGAAATTTCTTTTATAGCATGCCTTAAGTTACTAGATGGACCCAAAACAATCCATACCATATAGACGTTCTACTAGTGCCCCTAGTAAACTGCAACTCTAACTTTCTCTAGGTTTATTTATACTCTTGTCTCTGTGGAAAACTGACCCATGAAGTGAATCTCGTCCGTCCAAAAGGTTCATTTTGAGTTCTTAGCATATAACATATGCTCTCTCAGTGTACTCAAAATGATATCATGGTGGGTAGCATGCTTGGTTTGAGAGTGAGATTACAAAATTATATCATCCACGAAAACTACCAAAAAAGAATAAAAGGATGGAACACTCAGTTCTTCAGTTCCATGAAAACTGTCGGCTTGTTCGTATGCCCGAATGGCATACCAAATACTCTTATAGAACATTCCTAATCCAAAAGGCTGGCAGAGGTATATCTGATGGTATAATGCACAACTAATGATTAAAGGATCCCAATTCAATCATCGAGAACACCTGATCTCATTTTATCAAATCAAGTATGTCATCAATCCTCAGTAGGAGGTATTGGTTATTGACCATAAAATATTTCATCTTTTGTTAATCCACACAAAGTATGTGGGAACCATCTGCCTTCTTCATAAAAATGAAAAGTGAACCGCAAGGATAAGTAATGTGTTGGATGAAACCATTTTCTTATAACTCCTCCAACTGTTTCCTGAGCTCCTATAATTCAGGTGTATCTATGCTATAATGTGTAATGCACATAGGTTTCATGCCTATCTCATGCTCAATAGATTAATCTATCTCTTTCATTGGATGTAAAACTAAAAAGTCTTCTAGAATGACATCCCTAAAATGATACACCACTAGAGGAAAGTCAGTCTGAGAAGTCCCCTACTCACCCAAATATAAACTTGTAATCTCGGATACAATTCCTACCAACCCATGATTTTTAGGTCTAGCTTTGTTTGCTTAGACATACAATTTAGCTTTGTGTAGAAAGGACTCTACCTCTAGAGAAATCAAACTAACCCAACAACGATAGTAGTCATGAAAATCATTAGAGGAGAAAAAATAGTTTATAAATGAATAACATCGAAGTAGGTCATCTCTAAGACATAGAGGTCTCAAAAAAAGTGATACGCACCATCTTTAAGATGGAAGTCCTTGAACTGAAATACACTTGTCGTCCTAAGACCCCAAAAAGTGTCAAAAATAAACAAATCCACATAATTAAATATATAGTTATTGAGGATGTACACAACAACAACAAATATAAATCTATGGGAAGTCCCAGTATCAAAAAGTTTAAATGATAAAAATGAGACAACTAGTATCATACCTCTACCTGTAGAGGGTACAAGATCCTTCTCATGTTGAGTCTGCACTACTAAAAATGTCTAGCTTATACTGTGACCCTGCGACACTACCTGATTAACAAGATCTGATCCACCCTTTCGTCACTGAAAACATGTCGACTGGCTAACATGGCCCCGACCACCTCTTTTTCCTGAATGACCTAACGAACACCAGTTCCCTAACTAATAATAAGCTGGTGGCCCTTATCTTGAATGTGGAGTCATATAAAAACTCGTGTCACAAGCTGCTGGTGATAACACCCAGAAAAAATGATGATGGTGACCCATCATGCCGCAAGACTGTCACTCATCTTGGTGCTTTGACAAATGTGGTCCCGTATAACCACTTTTCCCACCCTAGTAGAATACCACTCGGCTACCAGAAGAATGATCTGGTGAGATATCCCTATGGTGCATCTTGATATCTGATGAAGGAGTAACAACCATTTATGTTAAACCACCCCAGCTCATAGCTCCCAACTCCCTCAGATTGAGCATGGTAATCAGTGCATGATTCACTATAGCAATCGCCAAAGTCATCCTCAAGACATTCACCTGTGATCAAATGTCATACCGGAGACAATCCTCAAAATTCTTTTCCAACGATAACTCATCACCTCCTAGAGAAGGTGAAAAGCACTGATGCTTGGTAAAATGAGAAGAGTATTGCATCACTGAATGAGTTACCTACTCTAAAGGCATGAACTCTTGTACTCGATTGGCCCCTAACATCTTGGGATAGAAGTAGTCATAGAAGGTCCTCTAAAAATATTCCCAATCCATATCCTGATGGATTCCCACCTATGAGATAACATCACACCATCTCTTGGTTGTATCATAAGAAATGTACATCACAAGATGCACCCTTCACTTTGGACGTCTCTTCATATGATCAATGATAGAAAGCATGGACTCCAACCAGGACTTTTTGACTTGTAGTCCTCCATCCCATATAAAAGTGGGAGTATGTTGCTATCAGAACACTCGTGTCAGCTCTTCCATAAACAGGGAAGGATGCAGTGCTCCCTATAAAATCTATAATATCTTCAAAAATACTTCATCGAATAGTGAATTAGCACCTTCGTCCAAGATAACAGCTCATGAAAAAATGGGCACAATGGGAGAAACTGTTGGTAGTTCGTTATCTACCATTTCAGTTGTCTAATCTTCACCATGCACCTTGCGTAAAACTGAAGGATGTATCAATGGACTGATTCTACAAGGTCTATCACACACATCAACTCATCATTATCAATGAAAAAAACATAGAAGTGAAATAAAGGAACAACATAAGATACATTCAAGTTTTAAAAAATTGGGATACATGAAATTTCTAACCCCTACACAGTGTGTTCCCTTATGCTTTAAAAATTGTGTGTACATATTCAAAACATGGTCGTGTAACACCCATACACACGACGTATACTTCCTATTACATGGTGTGTACTTGAATATTCCCACCTACCCAAATACTTTTAACTATTATAAGTACATTATTCTCTCTTGAGTAACACAACATGGAATGTTCACCCTATACACAATATGTACTTTTTATGGTCAATATTCTCGTGTCGTTAGTCACATGATTGGACACACAGTTGACTCTACATGGCATGCATAAACAGAACATGTAGTGTACAACATCGGTTTCATCCACCCATGTCATTGGTTGTGCGTCTCAATACACAATTGATAACTACACAACATTTACAATCTAGACACGACATATCATATAAAATGTTTCCCAACCCTATGTATCTACTCACACAGAAAATAAAATGGTCAAGCACTACATGGTGTGTTCTCCTAGTAAACAGTTTTTTATTATGAAAAAAAATTCTTCTAGAATAGATGGATACATGGAATGTGTAATAACATCCAAAACCGTGATTTATGGGTTTCTGGACTCTAATCCTCTGAAACATCTATAGAACCCAAAAAAATGTAAATTTGTTTCCATGGAATAACAAATTCCAACCTGTGAGAGCCCATACTCCCACAGAAAAATGTTTGGAATCTGAAATCTTGTCATTTCATAACAAAATTCAATTAAAGATAAATTTTGATACACTAAATTCTGATGCAAGAGGGACCATAACAACTTGGGTATCAATGTTTGGTATCCATCTAATCAAATCCTTCCATATACCAATACTCTATCCAAAAATAGTAGGTATTTTATCATGGCATCTATCACAACAACATGAATATCTAGAATAAAATCTATCACAATAGAATGAAATCAGAAATGCATCCTAAATTTCATTAAAAGAATTCATGACTTGTGATCTCTATCATGTACCTATATGATGCATGATATGTAAGACACTAATCTCATCGGGTCAAACAGAAATAGAGTCACAATTTTATAAATCATAATTTACCAAAACAAGTGAATCACCCAATGGTGAAATAAAATCCGCTGTAATAATTAAAAAACAAGGAAAATTAAAATATTTGAGGTTACATGTCTTTTCCCAATACACAGGTCAGCTAATCCTCGGAAAAGCTTATAACCAATTACCAATTCCTTCATATCCCTAACTTTAGGCTCCCAATTGTAAGGCAATGAATAAAAGAAAACACCTCTGATACCACATTGTAATGTCCTGGTTCAGGGTTCACCCCAAAGGTTCCTCATAACCGATTGGTCACATGTCCTCAAGCGAATTTTCCCAAATGCCAAAGGCAGCCAACTTGTTGTGAGGTCCATGGTCTAATAATGTGGAAACTATGAACTAATTGGAAGAGTATACACTATAGAATAAAAGATAGTAAAATATTAATAGAAGTAGTAATTTCATACTACAAATGTATATAGCAGAAGACTAGTAGAAAATAATCAATTAGAGAATACAAATAAATGATGAATGTCACATGTGTATGGAAAAATAACTAAAAAGTCACAATTATGTTAATACAAAACTAAAAAAATATTAGAAATGTATTAAAAACCATCAAAATGTAAATCCATTGCTTGGTCCCATGCTCTCCAGTTCCAACAGAAATCAAGTGCCTAAAGAAGAGGGGTGGTTTACCTTATCTATACCAACAACCACTAAATCCATTTGGGCCCCAAATCATGACCCTAGTAGGGTGTGATATGAATTCCAGTAAGAAATGACCAGAATTTTTGTTCTTAATAGATAGGGAATATATATTGTAGGTAATATGAAAACTAAAGCAATAGTCTCGGAATTACTCAAAAGTAAACAGTCCTCCTGATTCCAAATACATTCATTTATACTTATTAATTATCCAATCCATTGAATAATATATCCTTGGGCTCCAGCCTAAGCTCTATATCCCCCTGTATAATAGTTCCATCATACGTCACAAAAGACCATCTAAACTTCAATTACGACCGAGCCCAACCTTTTGTTTTGTCTTGGAAGACACGTCACAATCATAAAATTATTCAAAAGAAAGCCTAGATAAATGTTCTCATAGTCTAACCCCATTGGATTAACATATAATATATTCAGTAAAATACATTCCCTCTGGTAAAGCTCACACAGTCTAACCCCTTTGGCCCCACATAGCTCTACTAATTTACAAACGACCTCCTAGGTAGCTCTCACAGTCAATACCAACTTGGTCTTCATAGAAATAATAAAATATAATGACCCCAAGGTAGCACTCATAGTAATTTCCATATGGTCAAACATTCATTTAATAACGAACCTCTTTGTAGCTCTCTCGGTCTAACCCCTCTGTTCAATGACCACCAGGATGATCTCACAATCAATACATCTGGGTCAATATAACAATATAATATACATAAATGATCCCACCTTAGGAATATCTCATAGTCTAATTCCCCTTGGTCATACATTTACAATGCGAAACACATGCATCTCAAATAAAAAGTAACTCCATCTTAATAACACGCGGAATATAAAATAACGTCATACTAAGAGAACTTCTAGACTCAATGACCATAATCAATCAAACATGAGAAATGAACCAATGACAATGTTATAAAACCTTATCGGTAATCAATAACCCCTTTCTCAATCAAACACGCCTGAATAAGCCTTAAATTGGGTAAAATTCTGAAACCCACAATACCTAAATCTTGGGTATTCGACAATTAAAATATATATAATCTAATGATAATCAAAGAAATAAAAAAACCTCATACCATGTTGTTGTATAGATAATAATATTGAATGTCCGCCTTTAAATCGTCCTAGAATGATGTACATCTACAAAAAGATTAAAATAATTCAACCATGAATATCCCACGAGATAATATTAATTAGGAAAAGATGAACTAATGATAGAGAGAACTCGCCAGTGGGAATCCAACACACCCAGCGGCATCTCAATCGTAGATCAGATAATGTAACAAGTTGAGGTCCAAGATATATTGTTGTAAGTCACTATATTGTATGAGAAACATGAAGAAGAAGATTGATTAGTAAATGAGATTTGGCCCCAATTCCATACATCAATTAAAAAAAGCGCATGAAATGTTAATTTAATGACAATGTCATGTACTAGCCTCAACTGGCCACTGTATTAGGTGTTCTTCTTGGTCACCCTTATATCTAGGTAAATGGTTGTCACAGGACTAGTAAACAACTACACGCAGCAACCGGGTACATGGTATGCACTCTTATATACATGGAGTGGACAAATAAATTTCCCAAATCATCAATTTCTTTAAAAACAACCTAAAATAATGATTTATACCTGAAAAGAATATATGGGTTCTTACAGTATACAAAATAGATCAATAAATTAATAATTTTTTAACCATCCAAAATCACACCCACCTATATTCCTTCAATATCCTAAAAGCAACACCAATTGGTTCCACACACACGGGAGTCACATTTGTCTCTTTTTAGAGACACAAAAGGTTCCCATTGTTACAGTTTTAAAAAATACATTTTTAAAACATGATCATAACTATGAAATAAAACAAAATCCATAAACATTACCATTAGATTTTGAAAAATATTCTCAAATCTATAACCATAATTCTTGTATTTTATCAAACACATAGTGTTAAAACCCCCCATTAAAAACCCATTTATAAAATTTAGCCTTACAAAAAATACCTTGCACCCACAAAATTTCAATTAAAATAAAAATATAAATTAATTTTATAGTAATAATTATAAATTTATAAAATTAACCCATTTTATAGATACACATACCTAAAAATGGAGGTATCCCTGAACACCATCAAAAATGGAGAACGTGGAAGAGTATGTTGTCTCCTAGTGATCCTATGTCAATAAGAACAAATTTTAATCACTATTATATCCCCATATATTTGAAAGAGACATCCCCTTTGAGTTCAATATAATTAATTAATAAGTGATCTAGTGTAGATCTATCATGAAGGTATACCCCTGATTAAAAAAAGAAACATAGCTCGATGAGATCCTTTGTGAATGATGGGTGACCAACTAGAATCAAAAGGAGGTTGCCCCCAAATTGTAGGGGAAGGATAATGATAAGACAATATGACATTTGTGGTTGATTAGACCTAGAATCATCCATGGTAAAAAAAATATAAAATCCATTTTTAAATGGTTTAGTGGAGAGTCTCATGACATCCTAAAGGAGGCTGCATGGTTTAATAAACCATACACATAAATCATTCGTCTTTATATTACATTATTTTTGTGGGGTATCATTTTAATTTTTTTAATACCCTGACATTTTATGAGATAGGATATTTTTAATTTCATTGATTTTTGGTAGTTTATTCTACAAAAATATTAGCTAGCGCTACAAGAAACACTGTATTAGCTTGATGTATATGCCACACTATACTTGTCTTTTGATACATGAAATTTCATTTTCTTTTGATTGAAATAATTTCACCCAACAATGATTCTAGATTTTTTTCAATGTATAAAAAATGTGTTTTGATTATATTATACATAACACCAGAGGAATATTTCATTAACACCATACTAACAGGGCATGCATTAAATGCAAGAGCAACCTCCCTCAATAGTTTGTCTAGTATGCAATACCATGTTTCACAAAACAATGATATATTATTAAAATATTATTATTTAATAGGACATAAATTAACTGTCTTGAATAAAATTAACCACATTTTAAATTTTATATAACATTAATATTCATCTTAGGTATTTTCTAGAACATGATATAAGAAAAAATTTAATCTTTTGGATAAAATAAGTATTTTTTAAAACAAATATAGTTTTACCGCCTTTTCTTGGTGAACCCTTTTTAAATCTTGTTTTTTATCATTTTAGAATTTCAATTTGATATAATGAACTTCTTCTTAGGATGCGTGACAGAAAAAAATTACCTTGGTTGAAATTTTTCTATTTTTCGGAAGAAATTTCTATTTTAATGAATAATTAAAAATACTTTATTTAATTCAAAACTTCTTTTTCATTTGAATTTATTTTTATATTTAGATTAGATTTTTTTGTTGGTTTTAAAGAGTAATTAGTTTATGTTTTTATCATTTAATACAGTGTGTGATGTTGAATGTATCTTCACATTTAAATTGGACATAAACACATGTCAATATTTTGATAGTTTTTAATACATAAAAACTACTTTTGTTTTTGTTTTGAAAGAATGAATCAATTTTAAATTAATTAATGAAACTTCATTGTTTTGAATTGTGAAAAATAGATTCCATATTTGGAATCAGTGGGTCCAAAATATCTTAATAGGGTCCTTTTTTTTGTGGGGAAATTATGAATAGTAACTACTGTAATTTTTATTTACCACGGTTAAAGGTAAATCTAGTTAATTAGGGTAACAAACAATTTGATAAGGATAATAAAATTACCCTAACACATAGAAAATTTCTATTGGGTGAATTTAATTCCACCAATATCACCTAAGTGTCAGAATTTACTCGTTTAATGGACTTCTATCCATGAATGTGATGTAATTATAATTATCACAAAAGAATGTGACAACATGTCACTATCATATATATAATAAGTATAATAATTTTAATTCTGTGATAAAGTTGATAAAACATATTACATAAAAATTAAAAATAACATAAATGAAATTATATAAATAATATGTATTTATTTATAATTTTTATATTTTAAATAAGTTCAATTAATTATGACACAATTATGAGGTAGAAATTATTTTATTAATAAGAATATCAACATTAATTCTTTGGAAAATATTAAAGGAAATTTAATATGTAATAATTAATGTGATCCATGAATTTTCTAGGGGGATATGACATGTTATGTGTGTATTAAATATTTTTATTTGAATTTATATCCTTTTCGGATTTTATATAAATTCAAATAAATGAACACTGTCAAAAATGACACTATTTATATTTTATAATAATAACACATTATTTAAATTATTAAAAATGAATACAATATATTTAAAAATAAAAAAATGAAAATTTTATGGTCTAAAATTTCATAATGTATCTAGTTATGGAAAATTTATTACATGTATGAAAATATTATAATCATCTAAAATTTGTAATAATATCTACAAAATTATAATTAAATAGATTAAATAAGGATAAATCAAAATGATAAGGTTTAGACTAAAATAAAAACTTGTCTAATTTTTTTAATTGAGAGGATTTATACCCAACAAATATTATATTAAAAATAATCCACTTTTGAGTGAATTTAATTTATAAATTAATTTATACAAATTTAATAGTTTTGGTATTTCCAAAGGTGCCCCACCCCTCTCTTATAAAAGGTAAACACTCTTTATCTTTTAATATCACATCTAAAGAGATTTTTTTCATCCAATAACATCTCATTTACTCTCCAAAAGTTTCCACAATTCATTATATAAGCCAAATTTTTAGATTAAAGTCATCCTAGGGAGACATTTTGTGAAAATCAAAATGAGATACTCGAAAAAGAGGTAAGTGTTTTATCACCTCTTTCAAAAAACAATTCTTCTTATGCATCTTATTATTATGTTGTTCTCAATATAATGTAATAAATCTAGTATCTTATACATTATTGGGTGTTATTATAATTATTGTAAAACTGTATATCTCCATTTATCGATCCTACAATTAACTATATCTGCATGCATGTGTGCATACGACTTACCGTCTCCACACTATGGTGTAATTTGTTATTCAACAATATAAAATTTAGATGGGTATAATGAATATTATAAAGGATGTAATTAATGAATATAACATGATAATTATTATTTATAATTAATATACCATCAAATTCTATACCATTTGACCATTAAGTGAATGATATAGCAGCTCATGCGTAATTACAGCCTATCGTCTCCATGACGCGATGAGATTCATTCTCCACATTAACCATTCAAGAATGATTATTCAGTATATATTATAACTAATAAAGAAATATATAAAATAAAAATTATAATATATATATATATATATCATTCACATGCTTCCATTCAATTCAATAAGTATACAGAAACATCGTTCCTGCGTACGTACGACCTACCGTCCCCATTAACTATGTATTCCATTTCAATTATCTAAATATTATATATATTTCAATACTAAATATTTATTATATATATAGATTATTTTTCAAATTTCGGAAGTAATTAAATCATGATCTATGTAATTGGATCAAGAAAAAAAAGCCAAAACAAATACGATAAATGAAACGATTATTACCCAAAATGTTTCTTTATCATGGAACCAAAAAATAAACGTTTAATATAGAGTCATAAGTGATTCATATATGATATCATAAAAATAATTATGGTTTTATACTAGTTTATAATATTTTTAAATCCATTATATAGTTTTTTTATACTCATATTTAAGAAATCAGACATAAAATAAGGGATAATTTTGAAATATCATTTTTATTTGAGATAGTTTATATGTATGTATATATTGTGTTATATTTATCATCCATGTATTTGTTTTCTAAAAACTTCATAAAATGATTAATATTCTTATGTTTATGTTTAAATTCATTTTTACAAATTTTTTATATTTAATACATGGTTTGGAAGAAATATTTCTATCATTTACTATACAAGTTACTTTTTGACTTCTCCGAAAAAAGTAATATTAGAATGGTATTTTTTTAACTTATACGGCACGAAGGTATTTTTATGGTTTCATGAATGCTTATTTCCCTAAATACTTCACTATAATATTTCATGATTATTTTCAACTAAGTTTTTTTCTTTGAAAATTAGGTGTCATTTTGAGAGAGGAAAATGTTTTTGAAAAAGAAAGGATATTTTCCTCTAGAATTGTGTCAAACTGTTTTATCAAAATTATTCTCCTTCTATGATGGAACTCTTCAAATTGGATATTTTTAATCACTATTACTAAAAATATTTTATTGTGTTAATGATGTTAATTTACATTATAAGGATTATGATATGTTTTAAGGATGTGTAGGAATCCCATTTTATTTCTTGGGTTATGCTATGATGAATGTTTTTTGTTTTTGTGGAAAATTTATGAATGATTTCATTATGAGGTGGTTCTGACATATATCTCCCTCCAATTCATTGGGTAATGATTTATATATCATGAGATAAACATTATTGGAATGAAATGTAAATCTGGTTCAGTATTACAGGGTTGTAATGACACGTACTTCTTGTTTATTAATATATGGATGAAACAACAATTAAATATGGTTGAGTAATACATGGTTGAAATTGAATGTAAATTTTTTTCAGTAATAGTAATCTTTCACTATGATTGTACTTGATGAAATTACATGGCTACTAGGGAAATCATATTATGCTCTTATCTATTTTTCAGAATTCCATGTTTTATGGTAATGCAATTTTATCGTGGTTAATGTTACTTTATAATTTATGCCTTATGTATTGCCACGATTTACTTTTTGAATTATGATTTTGATATTTAAATTTTATGTTCATGTTTTTAAATTTTCATATTTATGGTTTGTTTCATTTTCCAAATTTTTACAATTATTGAGATTTTGAGCTCACCCTTTTATGTTTTCTTTTCTATAGGATATAATGAAAGGTTTTATGTTGGAAAAAACATGGGATGATCATTATGGGAGATGTTGGGTATCCTTCACCAAGTTATAAGATTTTGTTTATTGTTTCAAATGGCACTAAAGTAATAAAGTCTTCAGGAATATTTTTTTCATGTACTAAGTATTCCCTAAATGTTATGTAATGTCCATGTACATCAACCCTTGGTCATTACAATTGGTATCTTATCGAAGGATTAGTTAACCTTTGGACACTAGGATGTGATAACTTGAGTGAGATCCCTAGAGATATTTCCATGGTATGTCTATGGATGTCCCTGAGGGTAAGTCTAACAACAGCTTACTGTCCTATAATTATGGTAATGATCATGAATAACCTATTTTTAAACCCAGGATGTTAGATATTTAAAGTACTCCCTCTTGAATATGTTGTTTTCCTAGTATAATTTTTGACCCTCACACTATTCTTTTTGGATTTTAGACAATAGCTGGAACCTGAATGTACCATGCGAATGTTTTTTGCATTGGGAAATAAAATGATTATCCTCCTGAACAACTAAATTAAAATTGAGATGGAATGAAAAATATTATTTCTATACTTACACATTCTAATAATCTTTCCAGACGTCCAAATGAGTAGTGAAGGGGGAAAAATTTTGTTGAGTCCTTTATGAGAAAAAATCCACCTTCTTTTAGTAGGTCTTCTAATATTCTTGTTACTGAACAATGGATCAATACCATTGAAATTATATTTTGTATCCTTTGTTTTTAAGAACATGAAAAATTCATTTAGGATATTTATCATTTAGAAGGTGATGTCGACCAGTGGTGGACTATAATCAATAATACAAGGCAACAAGATAATATTGACTCAAGGGATTGGGATGAGTTCACAAACATATTTTTTAGTATATACATGACTTGTATTCTTCTAAAAAATGGAGTTTGTATTTTATCATATATATCATTATTATTATAGGAAAATAATGATAATTTTCAAAGGAAACTATAAAAATTATAGATTAAAAGTATTATATTTTATTTTTGCTCAGAGTGTGGAAGGACACATAGAGAGAATTGTCAAAAAGGGTAATGATAAATGTTTTATGTGCTGGATAGATGGTCATTGAAAAAATTTCACCCAATGTAATTGGAATTAATAGAAACCACCAAAGAGTGTACCTCCCACAAATCAGGGTGACAAGTGAAAGGAAATGGGTCATTATGATAACCAATTCTATAATACATGAGTTATGGATAATTATTAACACTAGTAACCTATTAAGGCCAAATTCAATGGAATGTCTAATATGATCACTATTGGTGATGTTGAGTAGGACGATGAAGTGGTGGAATGATTATGAGTTTATGTAATGGGATTCCAAAATAGGGTTGTCGAATCTCATTTATAGTATTATCGAGTACTATAACATCAATGTATCAGTCTATTGTTGATTTCCATAAGTATATGGTTCCATTTACCATGAAAAGTTATTGAAGTATCACTACTGAAAAAACAACCTATACCCACGGTTCAAAACCGTAGGTATAGCCCCCAAAACCGTGGGAATAACCAATATCCACGGTTTTGGGAACCGTGGGATGGAATGGAGTCAGTATAGGAATCTCAGCCTATACCCACGGTTTAAAGAACTGTGGGTATAGGGGACTCAAATTTGACACACCACTGTTCCAGCGTGGCACATGGTAGACACCACGGTTTGAAAACTAAGTGGTATTTAATTTAAAAAATGCACCAATGGGGTTTTGAACTCGTGCGGCACGCTGAGCCTCGTGGTCGCGCCCCAGCAATAGACCAACCCAACTGTTATTTTTATTTGTTATATGTACATATATCTACGTATATATATTAATATGGGGTATTTAAATTCAAAAAAAAAATGCTCCCATGGGGTTTCGAAATCGCGCTGCGCGCTGAGCCTCGCGGCCGCGCACCCCCAACGGACCAGCCCAGCTGGGATTTTCACTTGTTAAATGTACATATATTTGCGTATATATATATATATATATTAATATATCATATTTAAATTCAAAAAAAAGTTCCCAGGGGGTGTCAAACCCACTCCCCGTGCTGAGTCTCATGGTCGCGCCCCATAGACGGACCAACCTAGCTATAAACATTGGTTTGTTTATATATATATGTATATAAATATATTAATCTAAACTGTGAAAAAATTCCATCCCTGCCAAATTTATTCTGTGTCCCGCCTAATTTTATTTTCCCGCCATAACGCGGGAAATCTATACCCACGGTTCTGGGGAACCGTAGGTACAGGTCTTCAAAAAAAATCCACAATACCTACAGTTTTCAAGAATCGGCGGTATAGGTCTTCAGAAAATACCCTATACCAACGGTTTTCTCCAAAACCTTGGGTATAGGTCTTCAAAGAAAACTATACCCACGGTTTTTGGCACAACCATGCGTATAGGTGGCCTATACCAAGGGTTTTGGAAAACCATGGGTTTTAGTTCACATACTAACCCTATACCCACAGTTTTGCAAAACCGTGGGTATATGGGTACACTATACCCACGGTTTTGGAAAACCGTGGGTATAGGGGTACACTATACCCCCAGTTTTTTGCAAAACCGTTTGTATAGACCTATTTTATAGTAGTGTATTTTTGTAAAGCACGTGATATGAACATAAATAATGGACAATAAGATAATGACTTGTTTGAGAGTATTAATGACTACATTAATGATACAAGGATGAAGAGATATCATAGTTTGAGTATATAGAATGTTTGGTATTTTGTGTGTGTGGAAAGAGTTAATTTGAAAAAAATGAATTATTTCACTAAGGTACCACCACAATTCATGTTATTACTGTATTTCAGGAGAATACATGATTAAAGTATTCACATGTCTAGAATATGACAACAAAGAAATTCCTTATGAGATATGGGAGATAAATGTTAGGTCAATTCAGTTCTCCACTTTCTAATGTTTTATATTTTTAGTTTTTTTGATGGATTTTAATTTTATCCATTTATGGATGGTATAAGTTATATTCTGTTTTAATTTTGTTAGATTAATGAATTATCCCAAAATAGGTGGACTTATGACTATTTGATTATCGGTGCTAACGTTTTTTTTGAGACAGATGGAATGACCTGTCGTTATCTCGCATGATCTTTTAAAATATCAAGAATGAAAAATTAAACATCATTTATTTAAATAACATATGATGTGGAAATTTTTCAAGGCATGAAAATGATGAAATTGTACCAAAATAAAGTGAAAATTTATTTAAATGAAATGTTCATTCACTATAGGGAAAGGATATTGAAATCCAAAATTTTATCTTAGTACCTAATTATCTGAAGAATCATATTTTCCAAGAAATCATAATAGATTTAAGGATTTCAGGTTGTTTACATTCTCCATACATTGTTCTCTGTCACTATATATTAGAACATGATGGTATGTTTTTTCTTCAATTTCAATGTTTTAAATTCTCACGTATTTTTTTCTATGTGTAAACCCATCAATTAGTAAAATTAGGTGACCTTTACATTTCTAACATTACTTTTTCAAATAAAGTTTCAGTATTTCTTTTTATGATGTGGGTGTCTCTGAAAGAATCTTTCTAATAGTAATCCTTTTTTAACATGGAAATATTGTGAGGGGGAAATTTATTTTAAAGGGGGGTATAATGTAACACCAAGATATTTTATGACATTGATTTGTTTTAATTTTGTAAAGACCCGTAAAATTCAAGGGAATTTTTTTTCTAAATTTTCTTTGGGATTTTACAAGAACGCATTTTCTGACGGCACCTGATTCCGAGGCCTGATGGGCCCAGAATAAATTTCCGAATTTTAGCTCGGGTACATTCAGTAAACGAACGAGCGGGTTTTCCTAAATTTTGAACCAGTGCTCGGAATCAAAATCTGAGGGCACCGATGAAACCACACTGCCGGTAATTGCTTAAGAACACCTTTTCCGGAGTTGCGTTTTCTCGGGTGAGTTTATTAATTAAATGGGTTAACTAAAGAATAAAATAAAATATTGTGCTACAATTTTATTTCTATTCTGGGTAGTTTAATCCTACGCTTGGTGGTTGAAGTGGGACCCACTAATATCCTAACTCCACTAGGTAGTATATTAGTGAAGTGGGGCCCACACGAGCCCCACCCTTTCAACTTCCTCAAACCCCCATTAATTTTGTAACACACCTACAACCCCCTTTAATGAAAAGTCAACTCTATTAATTGATTAATTGATTAAGTTATTCAATGTAATTAATTCGGGAATTATTTTCGAATTTCAAATTGAACGTTGGCTTGTGTGTTTTAATTAAATAAGACAAATTCTTATTTCATTAAGGGATAGTATTCATTGTCCAAGGAGGATTGGGAGAGTATTTCCTCAAAGACTTCGAATCTTCATCTTCTTCGTTGGAGAATGTGAAGAAAGACAATGAACTCCGGCCTCTGATGGAAGATGATGAAGCACTCTAGTTCCCCAGAGATCGATGACGCGACGCCAGGTACCGCGACGCCGATGATCCTCTACTCCTCGACGCCGATGACGCTTACAGAGCCTCCTTCCGCGACATCCATTTCCCATGTCAAACCTTCGTTCATCAACACTTCGAGGTAGGGGTTTGATTTTTGGTTCATTAATTTTTCATGACCATCAAAAAGTCTTTTTCTTAGCCTCTAGATATCGGATTAACGGGAGGGGGCCGGACCTCATGAACACGGCCGACCCTCCTCCCCCTTTCGATGATGTGTTTGTCACGACATGGAAAATGGTAGCGTGGTGAAACGACACTGCACGAAAATAAAGAAGAATAGGCAAATAAGCGTGGCGCCGTCGCGCCGCGCCGTTAAGGCCGAACGAAACCACGACTAGAGTCGTGGCCGTAGAGGCGATTCCAAGACTCCGCATATTGTTTATTTGATGGGAGGATCGACAATGAAGTAATGGGCTGCAGAGGTGGTTTGATGATTCCTCAGAAAAGTACGGGGCCCGAGATGAACACCGGAGCAAACGGAATTGAAAACGGACCACTGGAGCTACTCCGGTGGCCCACAGACATCACTGGCGGCAGCCGGCACCGTCCGGCCTCCCGGAGGTAGCGGCGCCCCGGCGAGCCGCCAGGAAGAACCACCACGGCTGAAGCCATGACAGAAAGCAGCCGGATCCCACAGCCGCGCGGTATCCGGGGGAGCAGGACGCAGTGCTCGCCGCGTCGGCGGAGCGCATAGGCCGCGGGGGACCGCGTCCCCCGTACGGCTCGCTGGCCGAGCCAGCGCGCCACCCGGCCGGGTTGCGCGGACCGGACAGGGCCGCACCCAGCCGGGCTGGGTCGTGCCCAGCCGGGTTGGACCTGGACCCGGGTCGGGTCGTCCCAGGTCGGGTTGTCCCGGTTTGGGCCAACTCAGGGGTGTTGGGCCGGGTCCGGCCGGGCCCAGACCCCCCATTTTCGGACTACTTCCGGAATTTTGCCCATATCATGGCCTATGGACCTCCGATCGATGCACTGTCAGTTGCGATGCGATCCCTGGATCGAGACAGTCATTTTGGTTTAACACACTCAAGGTTTAAGAGAACTTTGGGTACATCCGGATGGGTTCAAACACAAAACCAATCGGGCCCTCGGAGCGGGAACACATATAACTTGAGCTTCAGATGTCCGATTGACGTGCCGTCAACATTGTTGGATTACTCTTAGTGAGAATGACCTTTTTGCTTACTCCAATCGAGGTTTGGATGCAGTTAGAGTGAGGTCGGGTTGGTTTGACTTAAAAACCAACCGAGCCCCTCGAACGAAAAAGCCAATAACTCTCAGACAGGGCGTTTGATTGATGCGCCGTCTATTGAGGTGAGTTATTTTGTTGAGCCAGAACATTGGTATACATCAACTCCGGAGTATGTGTCTGTTGATGTATCAACCCCCCTTTGGATCATGGAGCGGACCCTCCTGAAAACAAGCCTGCGCTGTGCCGGAACCCTAGAGCTGGCTGCGACTGCGAAGACTGCACTGAAATCCTTCGTGGGTTCGGCAGTGATGAAGACCATACTAAAATCCTCCATGGGTTCAACAATGATGAAGACTACACTGAAATCCTCCTGGGTTAGGCAGCAATGAAGACCATACTGTAATACTCCGTGGGTTCGACGACGATGATGACTGCACAGAAATCCTCCGTGGGTTCGGCAGTGATGAAGATCATACTAAATTCCTCCATGGGATCGACGGCGATGAAGACGGCACTGAAATCCTTTGTGGGTTCGGCAGCAGTGAAGACCGTACTGAAATACCTTGTGTTTTCGACGGCGATGACTCTGTGCTTGCTATCCTACATGGGTCTGGCAAAGTAGCTAGTCTATATTCTATGTGGGTCTGACAGCTTAGCTGGCTTAGTATCTTACGTGGGTCCCAGCTTAGATGAATCAGTGGCTACATCTGATCATCTCTATCACCTCACAAAGTAGTATACCTATGTGAGCTGTGTCTTGACATTCAATCATTATCTTTGATATGATTGACTTGCTTTCATATGTGGACTGTGTTGTGCTTTCTTGTGTGGTTTGGACTGTACTATCCTATGTGGACTTGATCGAACATGGGCTCGGATGTTGGAGCAATACTGGAATTGATGACATAGGTATATGTACGGGCATATACCTAAGTAGTGGTGGATGTTACTTCGTGATTGTATCTTTCCTTTGTGGATTCCGGGAGACCTTTGGGGGTCTCGGGGTCCCTACAGAGTAGCGTATACTCACCCCTGCACGGGCTCTGCCATCACTATGTTGTGTTGGATGCAGATGACGGACATCACCAATCGTGGTTGAGGCTTGTGGAGTAGTCGTTACCTGGAGGTGGACCACTGGGTAGGATGTGCAAGGAGCGGACGGCTGGACCCGTGGAGCTGAGGTGGCTATCTATACCCACCCTTCAGGTGGGACTTCCAGCGGACGGCTCGACGTTGCTGCTTTACTTTCAGTTGTTTTACTTTCCTTCCATTTTTACTTCACTTTCAGTTTGGGTTTGTATTCTAGCCCATTTACCTTCCGCACTTACTTCTGTACCCAGTTTTAAATAGTGTTTACTTCTGCTGGCTTACTCTGTGGTGTTTGTTTACTTTATAATGGAAATGTCTTCCCTTTTCGAGGGATTTACGCCTTTGGTGCTAGTCACCAGCCCCTGGCCTATGGGAGGAGGGCTTGGGGTAGTCATGGAATGGACCCCGAGGACGGGTCATGACAAATTGGTATCATAGGAGATCGGTTCTACCGGAGAACTCAGGACTCTGATCTTTCTTCAATGTGAAGCAATATTGTTTAGAGTATTGAGTGTGGTTATCAGTATAGGGAATCCAGTGTTGGTGTGGCGGCCGACGTATCCATACACCAGGACCCTGACTTCTAATTTCCGACTCAATTCACGAAAACATTGATTGCATGTGTGTTTCAAAAGTTTTCTTTGTGATTATTTTGTGTCACCTCACCAGGTATACTGTTTTGACCATGGCGCACCTGTTTCATTTCAGGATGGCCCCACGATGGCAACCAACTAGGGTTCCGAGCTTTGTGCGAGACGACAACCCACTGACCGATGAGGCCTCAGTGCAGGGCCCTTTTTCGGCGGAGGCACTGACGGTACCTCTACCCGTCGAGCCATCGATGCCACCAGCCCCAGCCGCTGAGAGTGCACGTCACCTTAGTGAACTGCACGAGTTTTAGCGTCAGAGAGCACCCAGGTTCCACAGGGAGACGGACCCTCAGGCAGCCGAGGATTGGCTGCAGGCTGTAGTTCAAGTATTCAAGTTAGTGGGGACACCAGCTCACCTCATAGTGATCCTTGCAACGACCCTCCTGTACGCGGCAGCAGGAATATGGTGGAGCTTGATGCTCCAGGTGCACGACGAGAAATCTCTCCTCTGGACAGACTTTGAGAGCCTCTTCCACTTGGAGTTTGTCACAGACACCCTCCATGTGGTTCGCATCCAGGAGCTACTACAGCTGCAGCGGGGCAGCATGACGGTATCCCAGTACTCGGTGAGATTTACTGATCTCTCACGCTACTCCACATATATGTTATGGGACCCGTTCTTCAGGGACCGGACCTTCGAGCAGAGACTGAGGCATGAGATAAGGGCATCAATGATCTCTCTCAACATTCTGACGCATGCAGGGGTGTTGGAGGGAGCCCTTCTAGTAGAGAGTTTTCTCGCCAAGCAGTCACCACCGGCGGGACACTCCACAGGACGACCCGTAGCGAAGTCTTCTACAGATGGAAGTAGACTGATGACGCAGAGGTCCAAGCGGGCCCGACCATCATAAGATCAATCTCCGGATACAGATTCGGTTGTGCAGGGCACACGAAGGAGAACCAGCTACACGAGGAGCAGGCAGTGCTACGCATGCGGCGGGCAGGGTCACATGACACGAGACTGCCCAACACGTCCTGCAGATGAGCAGCAAGCGGTAGAGGGACCTCCCACGCGGATGTTTGACCGTGGTGGTCTGCATGGAGTAGGAGGACGAGGAAGATTAGATGGCCAAGATGTGGGTGGTGGGCGACGCTTTGAGGCCCTTCCACCACCACCACCAGGAAGACCACCCCAACCGCAGGGAATGGGTGGACAGGAGAGAGCTCAGCTTCAGACAGATGAGGCCTACGATCATGGAGCTCCAGGAGAAGATAGACACGAACGGGACTAGCTCTAGACATAGAGACTTTTGTTCATGTTTCTTCTAGATTTTTTGATGATTTTTTATGGATGCTTTGTGTCTTTGTACTTTGAGATGCAGTAATAAAATACACCTTTGTTTGTGGCGTTTACTTCCATGTCATCTCTTTTTGTTGTTACTAAGAGGTTCTGGTTTAAACTGTTGACTTGACCCCCACTTTTTAGATTTCTACTGGAGGAGACCCAGGGACCACACAATGATGCCGAAAGTGTGACTCAACCCTTGGAGGTGAGAGTAACGGTTGGATCTCTCTGTAGTAGCGTCGAGGCCTTACGACGTCATCCTTGGTATGGATTAGTGTCAATCCATGTCGGGATTGACTGTATTAGAAAAAGAACATGGTTCATCAAGGGGATGAGACTGGATATCTCTTATCGGAAAAGAATAAATCTTAGCAGCTTATGTAGGACCAGAGAAGGTCAATGTCTTCCAGGAGCGAATGAGGATAGCTCAGAGCCGACAAAAGTATTTTTTCGACAGGAGGTGGAGACCAGTAGAGTTCAAGGATGGCAACCACATTTTCTTGCGGGTCTCACCTCATCGTGAATTGAAGAGACTTGGACGAGGCGGAAAGTTATCTCTGTGCTTCATCGGACCATTCCAGGTCCTCAGCAGGGTAGGCGATGTGGCTAACCTCTTGGATCTACCACCTCAGTTGCACCGGATACATGTCGTCTTCCACGTATCTCCGCTGAGGATATACGTGCATGAACCGACGCATATCATCGACCATGGAGAGATGGACATTGACGATGGGGCGACTTTTGCGGAGGTCTCGGTGGAGATCGTGGATCGAAAGGAGCAGGTCCTATGTGGGCGGTCGATTCCTCTAGTGCGCATCAAATGGAAGCACATGAACCTCCAGGATAGCACTTGGGAGTGGGAGGCTCAGATGCGTGCTCAGTACCCACATTTGTTCCCCTAGTTTATGATGTATCTTTATGGGGACGTAAATCCCTGAGGTGGGAGTAATGTAAAGACCCATAAAATTCAATGGATTTTTTTTTCTAAATTTACTTTGGGATTTTACAAGAACAATGTTTCTGACGGCACCTGATTCCGATGCCCAGTGATCCCAGAATCAATTTCCAAAGTTTAGCTCGGGTAAGTTTAGTAAATGAACGAGCGGGGTTTCCTAACTTTTGAACCGTTGCTCGGAATCAAAATCCGAGGGCACCACTGAAACTGCAATGCCAGTAATTTCTTAAGAACACCATTTCTGGAGTTGTGTTTGCTCGGGTGAGGTTATTAATTAAATGGGTTTACTAAAGAATAAAATAAAATATTGTGCTACAATTTTTTTTCTCTTCTCGGTTGTTTAAACCTACGCTTGGTGGTTGGAGTGGGACCCACTAATATCATAACTCCACTAGGTAGGATATTAGTGAAGTGGGGCCCACACGAGGCCCACCCTTTTAACTTCCTCAAACCCCCATTAATTGTGTAACACACCCGCACCCCCTTTTAATGAAAAGTCACCTCTCTTAATTAATTAATTGATTATGTTATTCAATGTAATTAATTCAGGAATTCATTTAGAATTTAAAATTGAACGTTGTCTTGTGTGTGTTAATTAAATAAGACAAAGGGTTATTTCCTTAAGTGTTAGTTTTCGTTGTGCAAGGAGGATTGGGAGAGGATTTTTTCAAAGCCTTCGAATCTTCATCTTCTTCATTGGAGAAGGCAAAGAATGATAAGGAATGTCGGCCTACGACGGAAGACGACGAAGAACGCTAGTTCCTCAAAGATCGAAGATGCAATGCCATGTACCGCAATGCCAATGATCCTCTCCTCCGCAACGCCGATGATGCTTACGGAGCCTCCTTCCATGACGCCCCTTTCCCGCGTCAAACCTTCGTTCATCAACACTTTGAGGTAGGGGTTTGATTTTTGGTTCATGAATTTTTCTTGACCGTCCAAATGTGTTTTTCTTAGCCTTTTGATATCTGATTAACGGGAGGGGTCCGGACCGCATGAACACGGCTAACCCTCCTCCCCTTTTGATGATGAGTTTGTCACCGCATGAACATATGTAGCGCAATGCAAGGGCATTGCGCAAAAACAAAGAAGAATGGGCGCAGAAGCGCGGTGCCGTTGCGTCGCTCCATTAAGGCCGAACGAAACCACTGCCGGAGTCGGGGCTGTAGAGGCAATTCAAAGACTCCGCAAATTGTTTATTTGATGAGAGGATTGACGGGCGATGACAAAACAGGCCGCAGAGGCGTTTTGATGATTTCACAGTAACATATGGGGCCTGAGATGAACACCAGCACAAATAGAATTGAAAACGGACCATCGGAGAAACTCTGGTGGCCGGCGGACATCACCGGCAGGGCGGGTCGCTGGCGTGGCGGGGCCAGCGGCCGGAGGCAGCGGCTGGCACTGGCCGCCCGCCCGGAGGTGGTGGCGCCCCGACGCGCCTCCAGGAGGAACCTCCGCGGCTTCATCCGTGGCGGAATGCAGTCGGATCCCGCGGCCGCATGGGATCCAGGGGAGTAGGACGCGGTGCTCGCCGCATCCGTGGAGCATGAATGCCCGGGGGACGGCGCCCCCCGCTCGGCTCGCTGGCCGAGCCAGCGCGCCACCCGGCCGGGTGGCGCGGACCGGACCGGGCCGCACCCAGCCGGTCCGGGCCGCGCCCAACCAAGCTGGGCCGCATCCAGCCGGACCGGGCCACGCCCAGCCGGGTCTGACCCAAACCCGGGTTGGGTCGACCCGGTTTGGGCCGATCCATCAGGGTTGGGCCGGGTCAGGCCGGGCCCAGACCCCCCATTTTCAGACTACTTCTGGTCTTTTGCCCGTATCATGGGATACAGACCTCCGATCGACACACCATCAGTTGCGATATGATATTTGGATCACGAAGGTCGTTTCTGTATATTACACTCAGGGTTTTGGAGAACTTTTTTTATGGTCGGGTTGGTTTGAACATGAAACAAACTGGGCCCCAGGAGCAGAAACACTAATAACTTGAGCTCCGAACTTCCGATTGACGTGCCGTCGACTTTGATAGATTAATCTTAGTGAGACGGACCTTTTGGTTTACTCCTCTAGAGGATTGGACGGAGTTGGAGTGTGGTCGGGTTGGTTTGACTTAAAAACCAACCAGGTCCCTGGAATGAAAAAGCCAATAACTCTCAAATCGGGTGTTCCATTGACGCGCCGTCTGTCACGTTGAGTTCCTTTTGTTGAGAAGGAACATTGGGATACATCAACTCTGGAGTATGTGTTAGTTTATGTATCCACTCCCCTTTTGCTCATGGAGTGGACCCTCCCGAAAACGAGCATATTGTGTGCGGGAATCCTAGATCTGGCTGTGACTGCGAAGACTGCACTGAAAACCTCCATGGGTTCAGCAGTGATAAAGATCCTACAGAAATCCTCCATGTGTTCGACTGCGATGAAGATTGTACTGAAATTCTCCATGGGTTCAGCAGTAATGAAGACCGAAATGAAATCCTTTGTGGGTTCGATGGTGATGAAGACTGCACTGAAATCCTCTGTGGGTTCGGTAGTGATGAAGACCGTACTGAAATACTCCGTGGGTTCGACGGTGATGAAAACTGCACTGAAATCCTCCGTGGGTTCGGCAGTAATGAAGACCGTACTTAAATCCTCTGTGGGTTCGACGACGATGAATCTGTTCTTGTTATCCTATGTGGGTCTGGCAGAGTAGCTGGTCTGTATCCTATGTGGGTCCGACAGCTTAGCTGGTTTAGTATCCTACATGGGTCCCAGCTTAGATGAATCAGGGGCTACATCTGATCATCTCTATCACCTTACAAAGGAGTATACCTGTGTGAGTTAAGTCTTGACTTTCAATCATTATCTTCGATATGATTGACTTACTTTCCTATGGCGATTGTGTTGTGCTTTCCTGTGTGGATTGGGTTGTACTATCCTGTGTGGATGTGATCGAACTTGGGCTCAGATGTTGGTGTCGAACTTGAATTGAGGACTTAGGTATATGTATGGGCATATACCTAAGTAGTGGTGGATGTTACTTCATTATTGTATCTTTCTTTTGTGGATTTTCCTTTGTGGATTCTGGGAGACCTTCGGGGGTCTCGGGTTCCCTACTGATTGGTGTATACTCACCCCTGCACGGGTTATGCCTGCACTACGTTGTGTTGGATGCAGACGACGGACAACACTGATCGTGGTTGAGGCTTGTGGAGCAGTCGTTACCTGGAGGTGGACCACTGGGTGGGACATACACGGAGCGGACGGATGGACCCATGGATCTGATGTGGCTATCTGTACCCAGCCTTCAGGTGAGACTTCCAGTGGACGGCTCGACGTTGCTGATTTACTTTCAATTACTATAATTTCTTTCTATTTTACTTGACTTTCACTTTGGGTTTGTATTCTGGCCCATTTACCTTCCACACATACTTTTGTACCCAGTTTTACTTTGTGTTTACTTCGGCTGGCTTACTCTATGGTGTTTGTTTACTTTATAATGGAAATGCCTTCCCTTTTGTCAGGATTTACGCCTTTGGTGCTAGTCTCCAGCCCCTGGCCTATGGGAGGTGGGCCTTGGGTAGTCACGACACAGGCCCCGAGGACGGGTCATGACAAATTTCTTTTATGTCTTGTGTTGTATGATACAATAATATTCATTTGTCCTATATGCACCACCGTTTATCTTGCAGTATAAATCACACTATACTTGGCTCGTGTTACACACAATTTCAAGTTCTTTTGAGATAATTAATTTCATGCAACACCAAGTACATATTTTTTTCTATGTATAAATGAACTATATATGGATTAATATATACATAACACCAAAGGAAACTTTAACTAAATGAAACATTGTCTTTGATTTTATTACATGAAAGATCACCCTTCCTTGATATCTTGTGTTGTAATCAATAACGAGTTTCACTAAACAAAAATATATTATTAAAATATAATTATTTAATGGGAGAAAAACAATATATTATTAATATTATTATCCATGTTTATAATTTTATATAACATTTAAATACACCTTATGTATTTTCTAGAATGTTATATATGAAAAAATTGATTTCTTCAGATTGAAGAATTATTTTTTAAAAAAAAATATTTTTACCACCTTTTGATGGAGAACTCTTTTTAAATATAGTTTTGGAAGATTTTATAAGTTATATTTGACATAATAAACTTATTATATGGAATATATATTTAAATAAAATTACCTTGGTTGAAATTTTGGTATTTTTTAGATTAAATTTATATTTTAATGAATAGTAAACAGTACTGTATTTTAATTAAAAAATTGAATTTTCATCTAATTTATTTATTATGTTTAAATAAATTATTAATTGGATTAAAATTGTAAATGGATTTTGTGGTTATAATTTAATATTTTGTTGTTTATTAGAATTAATTTCACATTTAAAATGGATAAAAACACATTACAATCTTTTGATAGATTTAACATCTTAGAAACCCATTTTTTTCTTGGACAAGAGGAATTGATTGTAAATTAATTCATTAAATTTTTTTCTTTTGAATATTGAAAAATGGATTCCATATTGGGAATATGTGGGTCCAAAATATGTTAATATGCTACTTTTATTTTTTGATGTTGTTAATATGATCTATGGTAATTTTTATTATCCCCATTTAAATGTAAATCGGGAAAATTATGGAAACAAACAATATGATAGGGATAATAAAATTTCCATAAAACCTTACCAAATACTCTTTGATGAATTAATGTCGACTAATATCAAAAAAGGGTTTGAATTGATTCATTTAATTGAGTTTTTCCCGTGGTAGTGATGAAATTATTATTAAAACAAAAGAAATTAACAACATGTCACTCTCTTAACTCTTATATGTATAAAAATATAATGTAATGATAAAATTGATAAAACATTGAATGTAAGTAGTCTAAAAAATGATAATTAAATCATCAAAATACTGTGAATATATTTATAATTTATTGAGATTTCATAATTTTCCATAATGACGAAAAAATAGTTATCTAGCACTTATTTTAATAATAGAAATACCAAAAATTGGTTTTAAAAATATTAAAAGAAAAATAATATGAACTAATAACAACACTGCCAGAATTTTCGATGTCACTATAAAATATTATGAGTGTATTTAATATTTTGGTTCGAATAGATATTTTGTGTGAATTTTATTTAAAGTAAAATAAATGAATAGTGTCGAAATCAACACTATTGATATTTTATAAAAATAAGATATTACTAAATTATTTAAATATCACAAAAATATTTAAACATTAAAAATTAAATAGTATATGGTCTAAAATTTCATAATTTATACAATTATGGACAATTTAAAACACCTAAGTAAATATTTATAACTATTTCAAATTTAGAATATTATTACCACAATTAAAATGAAATAGTTTATATAAGGATAACTCAAAATGATAATGTTTAAAAAAAATTAAAAACATGTCTAAATTTAATTGGATGAGATTATTTCTAACCCACATCATCTTATCTTCGAAATAATCCAATTTTTTTGGTATTTTAATTTAAAAAATAATTTATATTTATCAAAAAATTTGGAATTTCAAAAGGTTCTCCTCCCCTCTCTTATAAAAGGAAAATATCCTTCTCTTTTATTCACAACACTAAAGCCATTTTTTAGCCAAGCCCTACCCATTTCGTCCCCCAATATCCCTCACATCATCTTAGAGGCAACACTTTGGGATGAAATCTATTTTAGGGGGACCATTTGTGAAAATCAAAAAATGATTCTCGAAAACTAGGTAATTGTTTTATCACCTTTTCAAAATTATTTTATTCTTATACATACTCTTCTTATAATTTTATCAAAATAAAGTAATAAATACACTATCCTCTAAATGAGTATATATTATTATAATTATGGTAAAACCTTTTATCTCTCGTTATCCATCATACGAATGATTATGTCACCATGCATGTTTAGGTACAAATTACCATCTCCACACTACGGTGTAATTTATTATTCAAAAATACAAATATAGATGGGTATAATGATAATCATAATTAATTTAATTCATTAATAAAAAATATTATTATTTTGTATAATTAATATTCCACCAAATTCCATACTATTTAACCATTAAGTGAATGATATTGCCACTCATGCGTAGGTAAGGCCTACCTTCTCCACAATGCGATGAGATTCATTCTCCACATTAACCATTCAATAATAATTATAATGGGTATTTATTAATAAGGATGAAATATTGTAAATAATAATTATACTAGATATATATATATATATATCATTTAATTTCTACCATTCAATTCTATAAGCAGTCACAAACAATATTCATGCATACATAAGGCCTACCATCTCAATGAACGATGAATTCAATTTCGTTTATCTAACTATTATATAAATTTAAATCCCAAATATTTAATATATACAAATTATTTTTGACATTATGAAACTAATTAAATCACAATCTATTTAATAATATCAAGAATAACATTTCAAGACAGATATGACAAAAAACGATTATTATCCAAAACTTTGCTTTAATTTGGAAGTGATAATTAAATGGGTAACAAAAAGTCATTTGTGAATCATATATGATATCATAAATATTATTATGGTTCTATTAAAAGATAATAATATGTTTAAATCTGTTATATATGAGTTTTGTACATATACATAAGAAAATAGAACTAACGTAAAGGATAATTTTTCTATCTCATTTTTATCTGAGATTGATTATATGTAAGTATTTATTGTGGTTATATTTATCATCCATTTCCTTGTTTAAAAAAAATAATTTCATATAATTATGAAAATTCTTCTGTGTATAATTAAACTCATATTTACCCATTTCTAATTTTCTTACAATTTTGGGAAGGAATCATTCTTTTGTTCACCATATGAGTTACTTTTTGACTTATCCAATAAATGTATGAGGAACTTTTTTTTAACTTATAAGGATTGAATTTATATTTACAGTTTCATAAAACCTTATTTTTTTGGAAGCTTTGACTACTTGATTTCAAGAATATTTTGAACAAAATTATTTTCTTTTAAAATTTTGTGACATTTTAAGAAAAGAAAATATTTTATCAAAAGGATGGATATATTCATTAAGAATTACGTTCAAGTGTTTTATCAAAATTATTTTCCATCTATTATGACACTATTAAATATGGTTTTGTTTCTATCTATAATATTAATATGATTTTTTTTGTTAAATATTGATTGATATTTTTTATGGATTATGTTGTGATGGAATGATGTTTAATAAACCCATTTTATTTCATGGTTTATCCTATTATGAATGATATAGGTTTTTATGGAACATGTAATATTGATTTCATTATGAGATAGATGGGACCTATATCTCCCTCCAACCCATTGGGTAATTTTTTTATATCTAATGAGATAGACATGACTGTAATGGAATGTAAATCATGTTCAGTAATATAGGGCTAGGATTATAAGAAAATTCAATTTTGTAATACAGGGCTGGGACGACATGTAAATCATGTTCAATAACCACTGGCTGGAATGATATGTAATCTCAGTTCAGTAAAGGAATTTGTCAACTATGATGGTAACAGAAGAATTTTCTTGGATACTATGGAAATAATATTGTGTGCTAATTTTCTTCCAAAATTACATGTCTTATGTTAATTCATATTTATCATGGATAATGTTATTTTATGATATATTCCTTACATACAGCCTAGATTTATTTCTTGACTCTTGATTTTTATATTTAAACAATATTTTCATGTTTTTACACAATTATGTTTATGTTTCATTTTATGTTATTAATGTTTACCTTTACTGAGCATTTGAGCTCACTATTTTTAGTTTTTCTTTTTCCCATGTATAAATAATGTTTTTATGTTGGAAAAATTGGGAAGATATTTATGGAAGATGTTGAGGATCTTCCACAAAGATAAAAGATTATGTACCATTTTTCTAAAGTCACTAAACTAAAACAGACACTGAGCTTCTGGTTGTGTCAGGTATTATGTATTTTGCAAAAGTATCGTAATTTCCATGTAAATCAATCTTGGGTATTTACATTCTCTAGGTCCACATAGTTAAACTGGTCATATTCCTTAACTATTTGACATCCCTTCAGATACACCATATCCCTCACAATTTCTTGAGAATGTCTTTTAGTTTAAATAACAACGTGAATTTCTTGTTCATTTCGTATGGAAACTCATAGAGTCATACTTCATGGTTACCTCATGATAAAACTAACCTTGATCCATAACTGTGACACTTTATAGTAATCTCAAAAAATCCTTGTTTTCAACCTCTAGGCCCCGAAATCACTTCATATCCAAAAGTCTGAAATCAAAGGCCTAACTATCGAATAGCTTTTACCTAGGGGGAATCAAATGTAGCATGAGATATGATTTGTTGAAAATGTTGTTCAATTATAGTTTTATCAAAATATAAAAGAGGTGGTTCATAGTGGGTGTTATGTATGGTAGGATGTGGTCATTAGATTGATTTTACCCATATCAATGATACCATATTATACTAGTATTATGGAAGCAGTTATTTGATTATTTGGATATCAAGGTTTCTTCTGGTGGGAAATGCTCACTAGTTTTGTTTTGGGTGAGTCGTATCATGTAATTTCTAATGTTTCATTGGTCAGGATTAATTAGAAGAACTGAAAACTCTAGAATATAATTCATTGGGTATTGTGAGGGGAAAATCATTTAGAAAATGGAATTGGGTATCCTTTTATACGTATGTGTCATATTTTTTTATTATAATTTGATAAATTATTTGGTGATCATTTTATATTTATTATGATGATGGATATTTCACCATCATAGGTTCATGTTGTCTTTCATGTTTTTCCACTAGTGTATCAGTATTCTCTTTTCATGAGATCATGTTAGACCATGAGTATGATCCTACATAGTATATGTTTAATTATCTCCCATGTAAATAAAATCATTAGATTTAGGATTCAATAAGGATTTCTTGTGACCAGTAATGACCTAACTGGTTGAGATATTGGAGGTAATGTTAATTCATTGCATTCTAATTTTTTCAGGAATTTATTTTGAGTCATTATTTATTTTTTTAATTTATAAATGCATCGTGTTATCTTTATGTTTTTCCTTTTTATCAAATTTTTTGTTTTTCTTAGAGATATATATCATATCTTGCAATTGTAAATTATATAATTGAGGGTAATCGAATCCATATTTGAGACTTCAATAACTATTACATTACTCTCTAACTTGTTGTGTACTGAAGGAAGGAATCATTAGTCATTATCTCACTTTAATCATTTCCATCATAATAGGTGTACCATTTGAGGGAGGGGTTGTTATATTTACATTTTTAAATTGGTGAAAGGATTAGAGAGAAGATAAGGAAATATAATTTTGAAAATAATATAATTTTTTAATTTCTAATTAAATATTATTTCAATTTTACCACTTAACAATCCATGTATGGAGATGGGGAGAAATAAAACACATCACTTTTTGGAGGATATATTTCAACCCTAAGAGTAAGGGATGTTTTAATTTAATATAGGATAAAATCGACGTAGAATATTGTATTTAAATGATAATTATTACATTTTAGCGCAGGTAATATGCAAATGAAATTATGTTATGATTTTTTGAAAAGATATTAATGGGTTTGATGATAAAAAACTTGAATGTATTTTTATAATAAATAAACAACCTAGTTTTAAATCATCATTTTTATTAATGCATAAAAATTATTATATTGGACATTTGGATATATTAAAACTTCGAAGACATGGTGGGAAGATTTATTAACTAATTTAGGTAGAACCATTCAAATATACAGTTCTCATAATGTGTGGATAAGTGATGAAATGTTGTGTCAGTTTATTGGTGACTCGATTGGCTCTCCTATAAATATTCAATATTATTAAACAATACAATTTCACCTTCAAGGGAATGTTTATCTAAGGGAACCCTTTTCAGTGCTTAGATAATTTAAGATTATAAAACTCATGAATAAAAAAATATTCAATTATATTTTTTTTAAAAAATATATCTATAGGTTTAATCCCCCGGTAACCATGTTGGCCCCTTTTGTGGTGACCATGCTTTACCATTATGAATTTTCATTATGAATAAAAATGAAAATAAAATAGTTAATATTTATAGAAACACTAATTCAATATATGATGTCAATTTTCAACATTATCATATATTAAATAAAAATAATTAATTCTAATCCTGGCAAATTAATTGAAGAAATATTCTTTTTATATTAAATAATTTTAGGTATAAGTACAAATTTAATTTTTTTTAAATAATATAGAGTAGTGGTGCCTCTTGTGAATTTATTTTATAATTATAAGAAAATGAAGGTTATTTAACATATTAAAAAAGAAAATAATGAAATAAATATTAACAAAAATGTAATTAACAGATATAAAGAAAGAAATTATTTTTATTAAAAAATATGAATAATTTAAATAATCAGAAATTGGATTCCAAATTAAATGATATTTTTTTAAATTAATTATTTATCCCAATAAATATATACTTGGTCAAAAAATAGATTTTATGATTTATTACCTCAAACACCAAAAAACTCTAAAATATTTTTTTTATTAAAGATATTTTGTGACATGAAACAATGAGATTAAAGATTCAATGAAATATATTTCATTAAAATTTATCTACTTGATACATTGCTAAACACAAAACCATGAATCTAAATGAACTGATATATTTTAAACCTTTTTACCAATATGTTAAATTTAATAGTATGACATGTACTAACTAAAGTATCAATATTATGGTTATCTATTTATTATATGTAAAATAATAATCATTTAATATGAAAAAAATTATCTGAAAAACATTGTTTTTTATAAATGATGGTTTAGTCATGCTCTACAGAAAGAATTTGAAATTAATTTTCAACACATATATAAATTTTATTTAATAAAAATGGATTAATTTTTAGTTGATAATATCAAAATTAGAATGCGATTTTTTTTCTATTTTTTTAAAAAAATCATTTTTGATAAATAGTAAAAAATAAGTAATTTTAATTGAGAACATTATATTATTTAAATTATTTATATAGTTTAATTTTATTTAAAATATTTTTCAAAGAATAATTATTTCAACTATATATATATATATTAATAAAATTACGGTCATTAAAATCTATTTCAAAATTAATATTGATATAAAGATTGAATTTTTTTGAATGTATTCTCTTTCAATCCACACTTTCTTATCATAACTGTGATATTAATCTTTAGTTAAATTTATTATCTTATTTTAATGTAATTTTTAAAAATATTATTATATATTTGGAATTATTATAAATTATATTATCTAATATGGTCAAATAAATTTTTTACCATAATGAATAGAAAAATGAGTAAAAATTATTTCCTATGGTTATGGTAAAAAGGGCATAACAAGGGGTTAAACTAAAATGATAAGGGATTAAATGTTCTAAAAAAGAATATATAATATTATATCTACTTATATATACATTATAATGTATATTTAGGAGTAATAATCCATTTTTAACCCTTACATAATTTGAAAAATGTGGTTTAACATTTTTCATTCAAAAAATTGCATGTGTTCTTGTAACCTCACAAATAAAAGACCACACATTATCCAATATTATTTACACATTAATCCACTTTTATTTAGGAAATAATATACCAAGTTCACTTCCCAATATCCAAACGTTAATTAAATAAGTCTTCTTTGGCATAAATTCACCCTAGGAATGCCTTTAGTAAAATCTAGTATATGTTACTTGAAGAAAATGTAACGTTCCTCATTGATTTTTTGTATTTATGATTAAAAATCATAAAATTATTATTAATTTTTTTTTGTATCCTCAATATATAACATATACTGAAATTTACTTATGTAAATTTCATAACCTAAAACTATCCCCATATTTATTAAATGGGTTACAAAACAACCACTTCTGTGTGTGGTGGAATACCACCTACTGAATTGATATCGTTCATTTTTTCATTACCGTCATTCAGGTTTTGGTATTATTATGATTCTAAAGTATTTATATATTATATACCAAATATAATTATATCTTTTGAGTAATTATATCATATATAAATATTTTACTTTCCATTCTATAAGAGAAACAATAATATCACATGTGTGTATGACAGACTACCACCTCTCGAAGTGGTGTGTTTCTTCATTCAAAAATGCTATAAATGGAATGAGATTAGGATAAATTAAAATGATATATTTTATATATGTTACATGATTATAATATTGTTATCATTCTATAAATATTAAATATTTATTAGCTCATTTCCATTGTGATCATTGTAAAAATTGGAAATGTTACTCATGCATACATATATCTTATTATCTCCCTCATCATAACATATATAAATTCTAAATACATATTTAATTATTTAGCATAAAATAATAATTTAAATATAAATAATATAATTTTCTTATTTTTACTATTCTTGGTATGTTTGAATAATGACATCGTAGAACAGCAGTAAACCTGCCGAAGTCATTTTTGAAACATAAGTCAAAAATAATTGAAACAGATAATATAATCAATGTTTATTAAGAGCTTGTATACAACAGGATAAAATTTCACATAAAATACATAATAGTAACTAAAATTTTTATTAATAAATGATATATTTTAAATAATTTGCTTTTCCTTGTGATAAACAACGTACAAGACGAGTCGGACTCGAGATATGGGACTACTTATCTATTTCCATTCCTTGAGGCATATTTTAATGTTATAAACCAATTTTTCCTATGTTATATATATATATCCCATTTTCATGTAAAATCATGATAAATTAAAATTCATGGTATTTTAAATATTATTTTTTATTATTTCATACAAGGGGGTTTGACTTACATGCCACTATGTGGTAAATAATTTCATGACTCCATTTCAATTTTTTGGGTTATATTATACCTTTTTGGTCTTCTATATACTATGTTAATTAATGTAATATCATCAAATTATCACATTTTGAATTAAATATTATTTCATGTGTGTTTACATTTGATACATGTGATCTACTTATTTATTAATTATCACTTCAACATTATGATCCTTACAAGGGTTTATTTAATAATCACATTTTAATCCGGTGTTTTTATTCGTAAATTTACTTGGAATTAAATAAGATGACAATTTTTTAATAAACCATTTGTTTTTCTTTTACTATGGTTAATAAGGTACATTTAAAATTAATATAACCAATTTACATATCTTTTAAACACAAAAGGACTAATAAAATGTTCCATTAAACTCTCACTTCATTTATTTCTTGGACTATAAATCTATTTTAATTAAAATACATTTATATATAAATGTTTTTAAAAATGTTTTTAACCATTTTATGAATTATTTTTTAATGTAATTTTATACCATTTTTACTACTCATCAAATTTATTGAAAGTAATCTTCATTTTATTTCCCAAAGAAGAAAAAAATTACTTTACTAACAAAAGAAATAAATTCTTGAGCACACTAGGATTGTATAGATTTTTCTACCATCCAGAACACCATACGTTTTAAAAATTCTTTTATAAGGTTTAATAGTAATTTGAGAATAAAAATGTTTTCACAAATTCTTTTTTAACTTTCAAAATTTTTATTTTCAAATTGAAAAGGATATTTTACATTATATTTTTTTATTTAAATTCTTAATGAATTTTTATTTTTCAATAAGAAAAACCCATTATTTTACACATACTACTCTAGGGATATATTGTCTTCTTACCATAATTATTCACTTACCTGATGGTATATGATTATTTCTAATAAAGTATACTATTTAAATTTAAAATACATTAACTCAATTTTATTTATTTTTTAATTTTTCCTTGAATTACTCACATTGACATGGTCATTGAACATTAAATTTCCTCTAAATATAAATATTATTTATAACATAATTGTTTATTACTGAAACTATGTATAATTTCTACATATGGTTTTCTAAATTGAAAGTTATATTTTTATATAGGAATATATTGATAAAATCATATTCTTTGCTGAATTATTATATTTGATGATAATGGATACTTTTCTTGTATTAATTCGTTTATTAGATTTATGTGGAATTATATAAACATGTAGTGAAGGGTAGGTCCCATAATTATATATCCCATAGATGCTTCGATAGGTATCATGTGAAAAAATAGTTCACCAGATTAAACCGATTTTTACCTATTAATTTAAATATTATTATAAAAGGCCTGGATGTAATAGTGTCATGATTTCAAAGATCAAGAAATCATATATTTACCATTTTATTATTTGAGAATTTAGTTAATTTTCTGCAAGGCATTGTCTCAATCATATTAACATATCTGAATTTCATAATCAATTTATTGAATAAAATGGAATGTGTTTTCAGTTATTTACCCTTCCATATTGACTATTCCTTTCATAGTGATGACAGTAATTTTATATAAATTAAATGTATGTTCATTTATTTTCCATAAAAATTTCAAAATTTTTTATTAATCCATAATATCTTAGGTAGTACTTAAAATTTACTGAGAATTTGATCCCATGCTTATCTTGATGCCTTTCCAAATATTTCATAGAAGTGTACTAAGATTTATTTTCAAGGATTGGCTCTAAAGAAAAATGATATTACTGAAAAAATGATGTTTTAATTCTTATATTCAATTGTGAAATGTGAATAATGTTTTCATTTTGTTCTCCAAAACTGGGAACCTGATTGTCACATTAATAATTGACCCTTTTTATCTTTTCCAATGTAATAATGTTGAAACTATCTCAATGATACTATATTATGGGTTATTATTGTCGATATAAGATGATGTTTAGTATAAATAAGAGGAACTAGATAATGTAAAACATATATTATTGAATATAACTCAATGATAGTCTTTGAGGATAATTACAGAATAAATTCCTAAAAATTTGTTAACAAATAGAGTATTTTTTTTCTTATCAAATCATTTCTATTTGGATTCTAAAATTAGTAATGGATTTGCAATCGAAGTACCTTAGGTTAAAAACACTATTAAGGATGAATTGGTTCAGACCCAATCATTACATAGTGCAAGAAAATGGGCCTTACTATATGACTTATTTGACACTATTACAGTAAATGCTTAAGATAATTATAATTTTATTTAAATGACATTATAAATATTTTTGAATAGTTGATGAATATAAATGACCCATTTTAATACTGTAGTTTTTTTATTGGAAAAGAGGTGTCTAAATAGAATATTAAAATTTTTTTGACAGAAAAATAATGGAATAGTGTAATTAATTGATTAATATAAATGAAGGGATTGATGGAAAGAAATAAATCTCATAATATGGATCCATTTATAGATTTTTGTCCAAATTTTGGAGAACTTGGGTGTTATCCATGTCAATAACTTCTTCTAAAGGTCAAGACAAGAACCTAGAAGGACATATGCTGCAATAAATGGGTATTATTTTGATATCATGAATTATGAACTAAATTGTAGAATAATTTTTACCAATGGTTTTTTGGATATATGAATTCCCAAACATATTAGGATTTTGATAAATTTTAAAATAATATGTGTCATTAATAACCTAGGAGTTTCGAATACCATAATGGGTTAATTATTTTCATATTAATCATATCATAAAATTATTATTCTCCCATTTTTAGGTTTTATAATATAGTATTCCACCAAGACTGCATATATTTTGGGGGAAATCTTTGGTAATTAAAACCCATTGTTTTAGTATATGATTTGGTTAAAATTCTATTTGGGGAATAATATCTTTACATTTTTTAGAAAAACGTTTAAAGGTGTTGATAACCATCATGGTTAATGTGATTGTTAATATATTATGATAAAAGTCAAATAATATTAGTATACTTTAAAAAAATTAAAAAATAGAATTCTTACTGAAAAAATTAGTAAAAGAGGTTTTTTAGATAATATTTTTTTAGGATGTCAATCATATTGATTTTTCTTTTTGAATTTCATAAGAATTATATTAATAATGTTTTACATAAAGGACAACCCACATGACAAGTTTAAACTGATAACATCCAAAAATTCCATAGAGATTGAACCCTAAAACAAGGAATAAAAAGAGTTCTACAACAATCATTGTCTTATGTGAAATCCTGGTCATAATTCCATTGACTAGATGATATGAAAAATAAATATTAATGGAAATGCGGTGGTGTAACAATTGATGTTTAGATATTAATGTATTATATTGGAAATCTAGTTAAAACTAAATTGGATTTTAAAAATATTTAGAGATAGAAAAAAAGACTTTTGACTCTTTATGGACCTTATAATCAATCAAAATTGAATTTTATTTCTTTATGTATTAAAAAGTTCATTTTTTGATATTCATTTATTAGAGTATGCAATGAATTTGAAATTGTTCGAATCATATCCAATGAATAAAATTGTAATTCTGTAATAGAAATGTATTAAGTACATTTCCTTGAATTTATAGATGGTGAATTAATTCATAAAATATACAGAATTAATCTTGGAAGAAAAAGGGTTTCTTATTATATTAATTTCTAATGAATCAAATAGTTTTTTAAATCATCATATATTTATGGTTTTCATGTCCATAACATTACATTGATGATTCATTTTATTGTGTTCAATTTCTTATTTAATTATCAAAAATTAATTATGATTTCTATCTATGTCCATATCATCACTTGTATCTAATGTTCTATGAAAAAGAAAATATTTTATGTGAAATTTGTTCTTCTGTTTCTCTATTATTAAAAGAGTTTTTGTTAAATATTTTTTAAGATGTTGGTACTCAATAAAAGAATTTTAAAATATCAAGCCCCTAATTACTGAGATAATGTTTAAATTTTTAGGCATCAATTTATTTAAGGTGTAGAGAATATAGAACTCCCTCTTTATAAAATAAGAGATTATGCTACGATATCATATTTGACATGCACAAACAAACATAATAGTGAAAACCAATTGTTTATGTTTAGTCACTTTGAATGCATTTAGAACATGAAACCATGACTCCAAAAAAAATATTTTTATACTTTTATTACATTGTTGTTACATTTTCAAGTGTGAATAGTTATAAAAAAATTAGTAAATTTATTCTAATTTTTTGATTATAAATAAAATATAAATGAAATAAAAGATAAAGAAATGCCTTTCAAAAAGACTTTTTTCAAAAAGGATTTTTACTCACACATTACAAAACTAACTGATAATTAATTTTTACTAATAATGGTATATTTTTTGGTTATAATTATGTTAATTTTTTTAAAAGAATAATAAAATTATATTTGGCTGAATTTTTTGTATTTTTTTCAAATGATTCATTTTTTAATATAATGATAAATTTTTATATTTTTAAATGAAAAATACATTTTGATTTAAATTATTTAAAATTTAATTTATATATAAAATTGGATTTAAATATTATTTAAAAAAATTAAATATTGATTAAAAAATTATGTCCTTGGAATCCTTTTTATATTGTATTTTGATATAAAACCTATTTTTACTTTTCAACATTATATCTTTGAAAACAAGATTTCCTATCGCGCATGTCAGATTAATTATAAATAAAAATTTTATTATTATATGAATTTAATTTGAAAATTTTTATTCCATATTTGGAATCATCTTTATTCATTTCTCATATTAAAGTTAATATAATTATGTTCAATAATTAATAATTACAAATGTTAAAATTATTTACTACAGTTAGGTTAAAAATTTAACTACCAGTGGTTAAACTATAATGACAAGATTTAGAATGAAGTAAAAATTTTATAGAATCTATTAGATGGCCATATTTCAATATTATAATTTCTAGGCATAAATAATACTCAATATTTTACAATTTTGGCATCTTAAAAACATGGGTAAACATTTCCTTAAGAAAAATTTAATGCCTGTCAATCACTACACTTATATAAGGCCACATCCTCTCCTCCGTTATTTACACTTTAAAACCCTTTTTATTAAACATGCCATAATAACTACCCCAAATTCGTACCCTCTTCCTAGATAGCATATTTTTCATCAATAAAATCTATTAATTATTTTTTCAAACTTAATAAGGTTACCCATTGAAGAGGTAACATTCATCAATGATAGTTTATTATTTAATTTTCTTTTAAAACTCCCTAAATTATTTTAAAAACATGATGATATAATAATATAAATATTATTGAAATGATGTGGAATTATTATATTATATTAATCACATAAAACAATCCCAAATTCTATCAAATGGATCACAAAATCATCTTTCGTGTGTACGGAGGACTACGCCTCACAAACTAGTGCCCTTTATTTTTTTCATTACGACCACTCACTGAAGATTATAATGAATAATATGATGTATATATATTTTATTTATAATATAATTACTCTTTTGGATTCATTATATCATATATAATATTTTTACATTCCATTCCATTGGGGAAACGACATCATTTTTCAAGTTTACGTCAAACTATTGCCTCATATAGGGATGTGATTCATCTTTCAATAATGTTTTACATGAATTTTAATGATGATTAAATTATTCAATACATTTGATATTCATAACATAATTATTATATTAATGAAATATTAAACTTTATTAAAATATAGTTCATAAATTTTTGTACCTTTTCACTTAGTTAAATATAATAATTTCATTCATGTACATGTGGTCTACCGCCGCCATGAAGTAATATGACACTTTATTCATCGCTACACCATATGGATGATATATATAAGTACATTTAATAAACTTTTAATTTATTTATGATATAATTATCATTATTGAAATATAATATATTACTTACCAACTTAACATAATGATTGTTGAAGATAAAAATGTTACTCTTGCGTTCATAAGATCTAACGTTTCCATGATCATAACATACCTCACTTTTATAACCTTTAATTCATGAATGGTTCCTAAAAAATATTTCATGTATAAATAAAATAATTTTTTCATGATTACTATTCTTGAGATTCGGAAATAGTGAACTCATATCCCTATAGATATCCTATCGAAGTCATTTTTGACACATAAGGTAAATATTATTGAGACACCTTATGGAAACATAATTGATTAAGTAATTTTACATAAAGTGTAAATATGACAAATAAAATGAATAATAAATAGGAAAATGGTTCATAATAAATTAACAAATGTTTATTATCCACTAATATGAAGTACATACTAGATGATTTATACTAAAGGTAAGGGACTTCATAATGTTGTGAACCTAATTTAATTAATATGGTGTACATACATACAATTTCACATAAAATATCATGATTTGATACTAATTCATGTTATTTTATGTATCAATTTTAAGTATTTCATCCTATGGGATTTGACATAAATGTTACCAAGTTGTAAAGAATTTCATAACTCATTCTGTCATTTTCTTATATTACTTATTGGTTTACATTCAAATTATAGGATAACGAGTGTTATGTGTATTTAAATATTATATACTTAATTGATGAACTGAATAATTATTTCTTCTATTTTATGGTCTTTTTAAGGGTTTATTTCATAATCATTTTTAATGAAGATCATTATTCTTAAATTTTTTTTTGAATGAAATTGTTTGATAATCTTTTCAAAACCCTTTAATTTTATTCTCATATGGTTTTTAATGACCTTTTTATAGTAGTAGTATTATTTTCCTACTCACTAGTACATAAAATTTCTGAGAACATGTTTTAATAATTTGGAATTTTTTCCCTCTTCATTCGAAAATCTTTTTTCTTCCAAAACTATTGATTATAAAAATGTTCTAAAAATATTTTTAAACATATTCTTAATAATGTATTCAATAAATTTTAACCCATTTTTAATTTTATGAAAAAACAATTAATGTAATATTCATGTCTTTTTAAGAACAACACCCCTTTGGATTTTACCAAAAGGTGTAATGAATCATTTTTAGTGTACTCAGCGTGTATTGATTTTCATTCTGTGATGACCACTCCATGTTTGAAAACTCATTTATATTTTCCAGGGGTTATTTTTGAAAAAACAGGTCTTCAAAAAAATTGATATTTTTGAAAGGATATTTTAAAAATGAAAATGTTATTTTACTCAAGGAAATTTTTAATGATATTTTATGATATTTCTATTCGTGAATGAAAAAAATATTTACATAACGTATACTAGATAAGGGATATGTTTTATTAATAATGTCATTATTCTTTACCTAATTATATTATGATTATTTTCTCCATGGGTATAATTACAATTCACTTACTTGATCCATTTTTTTATTCAGTAATGTTCATTTGAATTAATAACATTCATATGATCATTGGAAGTAAAATTTCCCAAAAAAATAGGCATATTATTTATCATGGATATTTTTATTTCTTAAACCAATAATAATTTATAAATATGTTGTTCTATATTTATTGTTATTTATTTATCCGGGGAAATATTTATAAATAAATATTCATTACTAAGTTCATATATTTTATGTTAGGGACAATTTTTCTTCAATAAAATCTTTTATTTAATATATTTGGAATTCATTGGACAGGAAATTATACAAAGGGATAAGAATTTTAAAGCCTCTCAATGTATTGATAGGTCTCATAAGATAAGTAAGTTTCACAAATTATTTGGGTTTATACTTATAGTTTTAAATTGTGTTGTGAGATTTCTTATCTATAGAAGTACCACAATTTCTAAGATCATTACATCCAATATTTAATCATTTCTGTCATTGAAAATATTGTTTTTCTGTCCTTGTGATTTTAACAATGATATTATCTCTATATAAATTTCATTTTCTATTTATTTATTAAATGTATTATATTTTTAGTTATTTACAATTCTATATTTACTATTCCTTATCCAGTGATGATAGTTATGATTTTTAAATGACATGTTGGTTTATTTATTTAACTATAAATATTGATTATTCTTTTCTGATTCAAGATATATTTAGTTTTAATTACCCCATACTAAGAATTTGAGATCACCATTACTTTTCATTTATTCACCAGTATTATATGTAGTTTACTATAGTCGATGATAAAGGATCTTTTATCAAAAATAATTATATTTTTTTAAACAAAAAATTATTTTTAAAATTTTATTTTCAAATGTAATATACAAATCGAATGTGAATCAGGTTATCCAAAACCATTAAATTGATATGTACATTGGTATATGATCTTTTTTTATCAATTTAAATGTGATAAATTAGGCACCTTTTTAATTTTGTACAGCTATATTTATTATATTAATACATAATTAGATAATAAAAATGGAATCAAATTTTCAGTGTTAATATTTTTTAAAGAATCAACAAGATATAAAAATATTTGAAAAATCCAAAAAAAATCCCATTTGTAATTTTTATATTATTATGTCAAAAATGATATATATTTCATCAATTTAAAATCCTAATATAATATAATTAAACTTCAATATAAAACGCAATAATTCCAGAAATATAATTTTTTAAGGAAAAAAAATTGTTTATGTTATTATAGTTAATATAGATCCATAAAAACATGATTATTAATAAGTCTATAAATTTATTAATTATTTAAATTACATGGGTTTTCCAAAATATATTGAAAATTATATCATTTCATATTTTTAACAAATAATTAAATTTCCCCCCATTACAACTATTTTAATTCTAAAAATAAAAATTAATGTTAATATAGTTTTCTAAAAAAAATATCGTATTCGAATTGATATTTGAATTTATCATTTTATGTATAATGGTTAATTTTTTAGAAGAATATGTTAAAAAATTTCAATAAACATACTTTTCTTATCTTTGAGTCCCCATTTCTTATATTTAACATCATTTAATTTTGGGGTTTCAATTTTTTGAATTCTATTTGAGTCATTTCTTTAAATATTCTTATTCCGATCATTGAATTGGTGTTTGAAATCGACTTTTAATTTTTTTTAAAAAAATATGAAAAAACACTTATAGAAAAAAATTAAAAATTTATTTATTTTTATTTTAAAAACTAATAGTTATTTCAATCTTGGAGAGATGTATCATATATTACCCTTCATATAATAAATTGAATTTATATCAGAATCCAAACCATGTTCATAAGGGTTCTGTTATAAATCACCCTTCATCTATCTAACCAAAATTTCATTCCCACATCATGTGCATATTTTATAAATTCTTCAATGTACTCAAAAAGTGGATAAGAACTAGAAAATCCTAGTCTAAAAAATTATTAAAAAAGAAACTATAAGTATGTCAGGTTCTGCAATAGTTTTTCCAAATTTGGGAGTGGTTCACGAGCCTTATATCCATGTCAACTAGAGAGAACAAATTTTTAGGGGTCCTAATGACCACATCGATCTCATCTCGGTAATTTTTTTCTTTTATAAAGCATATGAAACTTAAAATATGGTAATGGGTAACGAGGTATTTGGTATAAACCATAAACCATTATATGTGGAGTATTTTCACAATTCCTTGAATGAATTATTATAATGTTTTTTATATTTCATTTTTCACTATAAAAACATTTTTTTTACCATTTTACAATTTAAAATTTAATTCAATCAATGGATATTTCTAATTATCATGTTATCTATATATTTAATTCATTATAGTATTTTCTTATTCTTTTTATTGCATTCAATTTTTATTTATTCCAGTATATCATTCATTGTGTAAGAGATCCTACTAAGAATTTGTGCACCCCATTTTTTATAGTTCTATTTAACAAGGTTATGTAGAATAATTTTAAAAATGAAATATCAAGAAGAAAACATTTATTACATCATTTTCATATATATTATTGGGATATATTATTAAATAATTATTTTTATGGTTTATAATGAAAAATGTAAATTCCATGGAAATAATATGCTTTTTTGGTTAATGTTTATTATTAAATCTCTAATACTCCAAAACAAAAAGATCTTGGATGTGTGAAAAACTCTATAATTTTTATTCATATTTTCATAATGTATAGTTACATTTTCATTAGTTTAGTAGGAATCAAAATATTATGAGTTGATTTTTCATTTGGTACTAGATCTACGAGTATAGGGTTGGGGTTTAACAATATAGCCACCCACCATCGTGGTCAATGTCGACTATGACCCAATATAACCCATACCATTATAGTATACAATGAACATGAATGTATCATATTATATGACCACATTTCATGTCATCCAGACAAATAAAAGTCATATAAGACAATATTACCGGAGTATCAGGTAATTATAGTCACCTATAATAATTGTCAAATTGAAATATGTCGATAGAGTTGGAATATGACTTCTTATGTATATGGTCCAAATTGAATGTCTTCATATATATTACATATTACCATAGAACAAAAAAAATATAGCTATAAAATAACTAATAATAATTATATTTCATTATTTCAAAATAAAAATGAACAAAAATTTAATTAATTTTTAAGTGTTACTAATTTGTGAATACCCCACTGAGGATTTACTATTAGGTCACAATATAATACCTCATTGGGAAAAAATTATATTAATTTGGGTCACCTAATTCCATGGTTCTGAGACATCATTAATTTTTAGAGCGTAATAATAAGGTAAATGACCATGTCAATAGACCTTGGGTTTTGTTGAAATTTAAAGTTTAATATGTATAAGGTCATGGTCTTTATCCATGGACATATACAACCTATGGAAGTGGTCAAGCTCCAATCATGACAACATGGAATACTAAATGAGATTTTACCAATTTGGTATGAATTCCATGGTGATTTTTTTTGAAGATGGATTGTAGAGTAAATTTTTGATATTTAATTTTTTTCATAGAATACCTATGTCCCTAGAAAGGATCTAACTATGGCCATATGATATGTTAATAGAGATAATGATTAATGACACAAATACTATGTAAATAAACAATCAATATTGTTTTTTAATATATTTTAGATATATGGACCTTAGAAATAGTTTATTGTACAAGTTGTTCAATTTGTAGACCAAACAAAGAACATTCCAAATTTACCAAATCCTCTATAATATATAATCTCCTATAATAAGATATTTTATTCCCATTTATAAAACTTATTTTTTGTATTTCGGTTGAAAATATTCTCCCCATATTATTAAATAATCAAAATTAAAATTTTTACTTGTGAGGAGAAACCATTCATTATCTTTATATATATTTAAATTTAAATAACACTACCTCCGCTAGATTTTTAGATATATCTATTGGTTGTGTTATGTTAAAATGATCTTCTAATTCACTGTTCTTTTAGAACATAATACATCTCAATTAATCATTCCTTACCCTTATAATTGATAATAATGAATTTAATATCATTGAAAATTAGTATAATATGATAAAATATATTTCATGTTTGATTTAGAGAACCTTATTTTTAACACCTTATCATTCCAAACATATCCATTGGCTGGGATAAGACTAACTTGCCAAAAATATAAGATCAAAACCCCTTTAAAAAAATATCAAAAAAATATATGGGTTTAGAAAATAGTAGGTATGATTTTACCATACAATAAATTCCTATAATTGATATACCACAATGATGTTAGATAAATAAAATTCCAAATATAAATAACAATAACTATCCACGGAAATAAAAAATATCAAACAACACAATTAATCATAGTAAAATATAAACCAATATTTCTATGTTGATAAATGACCCAAAAACACTATACTAATCCAATGCACTGAGGTGGTACCACATCCAAATACACTAAAAGGAAAACTTGAAATCAACCTCACAAATGACATGACTGTAGTATCATGTTTAACAACTTCTAATGTTAGAGACCTTACCCTTACATATATCATGGTAAATCAAATATTTGGATACATGGGTTGGGAATATTGTTTTAATGGGAAATCCCCAATGAGTTCTTCAAATACCAATTGAACAAGAACATATTAAATATAACATAATATAAATTTTCGGTATATAGTATGCATGATATATATTGATGATAAGTGATCATAGCTCAAACCAATAATCTAAATAATTAAATGAATGCATACACACAAAGGAAAATCCCAAAAAATATGATACTATCATATATATTCATCATATAATCCTAAATCAAGAGTAGAACCCATACCTCTATGCCCATTTCATTACATTTTTTTAATATAGCATTCCATAAAATTTGCATAATATCCGAGTTTAAATCTAATAAGATTCTAATTTATATATTTAAAAACACTTTACTAATTGCATTTAATTATCCCACACCAATGAAATTTTAATAAATATTATTTTCCATATATGATTTTGATTGAAAAAATTATGAGAGATGAACAATATACATAGTTTCAATGCGTCAAATTTTTTGAAATACATCATTCTTTATTCAATAAAATACAGAATCTATTTTTGAATGAAAATCCTTTATATTATTTTACATGTTGAGAAGGATTGTTTTCAATAGTTTTGATTTATTTCAACCCAAATAATCATTCCCCAATATATTGTTTTATTCTCCCCATTTCATTCCACCGATAAACAATAATTATCATCTATCAAAACAAGAAATATAACAATTATTTGTTCCTTAAATCAAAAATCTATGCATTATCCAACAATATAACAAGGGTATTACAATAGAGAAAAATAACCGGGATCAATATTATTGTTATGATAGGTATAACACTCATTGATTGAAATAATTCATCCCCTAGAGGGGATCAAATAACTAATTTCACAAAGAGGGAGCTCAAACCAAGAGGTAAAATAAATAAGTATATGAAGACATGAAGTGGTGCTAGAATTTAAGGACATATTGAAGCCCACACCATATATACCATTATATAGGAATTCACTGCATAACGACTTCGATACACACATACAATGGAATTAAAGGTGCCTAAATTTTAAACGATGCAAAATACATTAACACTTCAAGTATACATTTACTTCCTGATTGGCTAGAAATTGATCTTCCATCAAATCATCCAAAAATACATTATCACAATGAATATACATTCTCACTAGGAAATAACTCATTTATCCATATTAATTCTTATGATTTAATTCCACCTATATACACTTATAGTGATCAAACCCAACAATTAAATTAGTTAAGAACCACATTAACACATGATCCTTATCTCACATTTGAGGGGTTTCACATTATCCCTAAATGTGTTATTTCAATAAAGTGAATATTGAGAAAATAATTCATTAAATAGATCCAATGATTACTCTATATTATAAGAACCCAATTTCGATGTCATTTTCTAAATCTTACAATATTCGCATAACACCCACACCAACAGTATTTCCCTCCATGAATAAAAGATTCTTAAATTCACCAAATGAGAATTATAGTGTGAATTAATTCAAATAAATATCTAGTCACATATTCCCAAAAAATAATATGGCCAAGACTACATTTGAACATTGTTAAATTCTATATAGGAAAATAATTATTCACTAAACTAAATCATGGTGGAAGGTTTTACAAATATTAAACTCTAAAAATCCACATAATATTTTCAAATGGACCAATGTTATTAGGAAGAAAATTGATTTTATATGCAAATATTGATTTCCAATTTGGAAAATATACAAGAAATCATGATAATTGTAGTCAAAATAATTTTGAAAAGTCTAACTGTCCACATATGATTTTTTATCATTATGGGTTGTCTACATCCTTTTCCTAGCCACTCATATATTATATGTACAATCACATTGTACTCCTGGTGAAATTAGTGGTGCTTTTAGATTCTCAAACCAAAAAATATTACAATGATATCGGCATCTACCCAAATCCCCATATAGAATCAAATTTAACAAGGCTGAATAAATGTTTTTATTCAAAAATTCAACAGATTAAAATTCTATTTTCATGAACAACCACTGAACCTTACATTGGATTTACGAATATCCACCAATTTTTTAATTTAATATTATAGTGTTCCATCAATTCATGGTAGATATTTGAGGTTCCAGGTAAACATTGTTCTGTTGATCTACATTATGAATGGTCAAAACATTAAAGTGAGTATAGATTCTTGTTCCAACATAAAGGAAATTTTAATACAAATAAAATTAGTCACTTCATATAAATATATAATTTTTACCATCTCTACTATTTTCAAATACTTATTTTTAATGAATCAAGTTAATATAGTGATCCATTAAACCAACAATATAATGGGGAAACATATCATTAAAATATATATTAAACTAGTGGAAATGCATGTATATATTCACTCCCATTCGAATTTGGAAATGGGAAATTACAATAATGTGACCAATGATGATTGATGTACTATATTCACCTCTTAATAAATGAGACAGCTCAAATCATAATAAAGAACCAATATTTACATACGTAGCCCAATAAAAAGGATGCATCCCTACACTATAAATTTTTTTGGGAACCCAAGTGGGTTTCCTATGTCCCGACCTGTCCCAGTGGGGCCTGCACCTCGACTCCCCTAGCCCACTAGGGAACAAAATGCATGCATACAATGAAACCCAACCAACAAATTAAGATGGAAAGTAAAGTACTGAAAGATAACTGGGCCATAATACAAGTCCACCAAAAACATGAGTCTGAAAACTAAAAAGTCCAACCTATAAACACAAAGAGGTATTGGGACTGCTACTCATATCCGTAAGATCACCTCGGCTAGTAGGGAACTTAAAAGGCTCAGTCATGTCCCGATCCACCCTGGACTCTATCAAAATGATACTCGTCTTCACCAGACACGACACGTGCAGGCAAATCCCATGAAGGGGTGAGTATAACAATACTCTGTAGAGGACCCCGAAAACAAAAAATAAATACACAAAAGAAGGGTACAGTTAGCTATACACAATATATGTATACTAAACATGTATTAGGATAATATAGTATATATATTCTCAAAACACAGACCCTTAGTCTAGGGAAAAGTCACACAACTGCATACCACCTCTAGGGATTTAGTTTGAAGATTCCACGAAGCACTCGTCCAGGAGAAATCACTCCACAAGTATGATAACATTGATGATTTCTGTCCAAGAAGTACTATCTTCTGGGAAAAGTCATGAGAGATAGATACACTCATTCTGAGAGAACACACTCTTGAGTGGGAAAGATCACGATACACTGATGAGGATCACTATCAGGGCCTTGGAGGATATCGTGACTCTTCCTAAATTCACCTTCTAGGTAGAGGATCAGCTCCCTATGGAAGTGGCCATATATATACCTTACTCCACCTAGAGTCAATAATGTATAGAGGATCTCGCTATAGGCCTCTTGGAGGGAAACCTGACTCTATCTCCAAAAGTCTTGCTGAAGAGATCATACTCTGGTAATAGGAAATGATTCTTGACCTTCATGGGAATGAGAAAAAGGGGCACTAACCCAAATGAATCATGTCCAAGATATGGTGGAAAAGAAGATAATTCCATGTAATGAAAATTAATGGCATGCTGAAGTGTTACACGCCGTGTCTTCCGATCCCGTGTACTACCTGTGCACTACGGCCCGTGTCGCAAAGATATTTATGTAAGAATGTCAGTACGTGGAATGTAGAACAGATTACATGCCTTGTACAAGTTACTAGGGTTGAATCCTTGTACACGGTTGTGTGCCCGTACATGGCTTCAACCCGTGTGCACCACCCCGAGTAACCGGTCTGGTCTGGCTGTGTTGTGGAGTACACGGCTATGTACTCTATCCCATGTATGTGTATCACCTGAGATACACATTGAGTCCCATGTAGTCGCCTATTCCATGCAGCATAGGGTATACATGCCGTGTCTTGGATGCTGTGTAGTTCATCCTCTGTCCGTGTACATCCCAGAATACATGCCAAGAATTGGGGAAGGTCCAACACGCTGAGTGACTTGGGTCACAGGTCGTGTGATACTTGTCTGACCCCAAAAACCCTAGCTACTACCGTTGATACCACACGACATGTTCTTCAGAATTACACACTGTGTATTCTGGAATTTTCTAGAATTGCGAACATGCTTCGCTATGCCTCGGTGATGCTCTGATTGTCGATCAAGTTGTCTGATCACAATGAAACTCTAAATCTTAGGTCACCCGCACATCAAGAAGTCGATTCCGCAATTTTCAAGCCTTTGATGGGTCTCGAAAAATGTGTTTTGATCATCCGTGTGAAGAACGCTCGATGAAAGTGGACTCCTAAACCATTTAGATTCATCCTCCTCCCCCATCGTTGAACCTCTTATATGTATCTACTATGTAAATATCCAATTTGGGATCGTTTGTGTCAAAAAAAAGGATGTGCAATGATCCGTTGTTTGTCACCCCATGAAAAACACGACGAAAAGAGGAGGAAAATTGAACATGCCAGAAAGAAGGAACAAACCCCTGCCAAAATTCGTCATGATGTTGATTCCCTCTCATTATAAGGATTAGAAAATGTGAATAAAAGTGATAATAGAAAAATTATCACAAATATAATTCCCAAATTAAACCCCGAATGAAACGGAAAATAGAACCCTCCTGAAAGAACACACGCTCCACAGATCAACATGTTAATGGTTGATATGTGTTCTTCATTTAAATCCAACAAAGAGGGAAATATTAAATGAAAACAAACCCCAACCTAGATTCGGTTGATGAATTATCGCTATGTCTCCTTCGTTGGTGACGCTCATCAGATCTGAGATGCATCGACTTTGTCCGCCAACAAGTTCTCCTCCAATGCTCCAAGATTCTCTCTACCTATTCGCAGGGTTATGAGGTAACTCTACGAACATTCCATAGTCAATTATTTAAAATGGATGAATTATGTCTCTATGCAAAAAAATGAAGCTTTTATATAAAATAAATTATTGTTTTTTTATTTCTATTAAACATCCAGAAACTAACACTCGTAGCTGACCTTTACCAATCAATGTTAGTCACTACCTAATGTTAATTCACTACTCTGAATGCAATGATGCCCTCAGATTTCTGATTCGGTAACCCTTTTAAATGAAATTCAACTTTTCTAGAAAAACCGCTCATGCACACTGTTTACAAATTTTAATTTATTTCAAACGATTATTCTTGGTACTCTGGGCCTCAGAATTGAACGTTGTTGAATGGTCTTCTCTCAAAATCATTCCATATAATATTTAAAAATAAAACATGGAAAATCCGAGACATTAAATTCTCCCCACCATGGTGATTTGGGTCCTTAAAAATCCAAAACAAAGGCTACTCAAAAGATGTGGGTACCAGGCACGAATATGAGCCCCCTGCTCCCACGTGCTCTCCTGAAGATACTGGTGTTTCCACCGAACATGCACCATGGGAATTGATTGTCCAAAAAGGATCATATCCTTCAAATCCTCAATCTCTATAGGTTACATAGCAAAGGTCACTCCATCATCAATGTCCAGCTCTCCCCAATAGATGACGTGTGATGGGTCATGCACATACCTTTTCATATGTGACATGTGGAAGATATAATATACCTGATGCAACTGTCGCTGTAGAGATTGGTGGAACGCCACCTCACCAACTCTATGTAGTATCTAGAAAGTTCTGATGAACCTCATAGATAGCTTGTCACCATGGCCAAATCTTTGCAACCCATTTCGAGGTGAAAACCATAGAAAGAAGTGGACTCCATTCTCGATCTCCAGAGGTCTCTGTCATCCATCAGAATAAGACTTCTGTCAGCTCTATGTAGTCTTCATCCACTCTTGGATGATCATAACCTTCTCGGTGGTAGCTCGCACTAACTGTGGACCCATGAGTGTTGACTCTCCGGGGTTGGTCTAGCAAAGAGGTGACCGATAGGGTCTCCTATACAAATCTTCAAAAGGTCTCGTACCAATGGTGGATTTGTAGCTATTTTTATACACAAACTCGACCAGTGGTAGGTGGTCCTCCCAACTATGTCCAAATTCTAGGATAATAGCCTGCAACAAATCCTCCAGAACATGGATGGTTCCCTCTATCGGACCATCGGTCAGGGGAAGAAACTCCATGCTTAAGAGTAGCTGAGTCCCAAAGGCCTCTATCAATTCCTTCCACAATTGGGATATGAAGTGGGGGAATCGATACGAGACTACTGTTGGAGGTACTCCCTGAATCTGAACTATATCCTACACATAGAGGCATCCCAAACTCTCTACGGAACTCTACTCTATGATAGATAGTAAGTGGACCACCTTGGTGAGCTGGTAAATGATCATCCAGATGGAATATTTCCTCTTGGATGATTGTGGTAATCCCTTCAAGTAGTCCATTGATATTAAATTCCACTTCAACTCTAGAACTTTCAGGGTTGAGCTAATCTTGCTGGAACCTGGTGCTCGGCCTTTACCTACTGGTATGTAAGGCTTCGAGAAACGAACTCTGCTACTACCTTCTCCATGCCTAACTGTCAGAACTGTCATCGGAGATCCTGGTACATCTTTTACAACTCCAAATGTACACCCAAATAGGACATATGAAACTCCCTCAGGACCTCCTCCGGCAATGCCACTATTACAACAGTGCATCCTCTGAAAAAAAGTGCATTCTCCTCACCTTGCGAATATCCATCATGAGAATGTCATGTGTATAATTGAGCATGTAAAACCTCATAGTCGACATCCCTAAGCAGAGCCTCCCAAAATAGTTGTAAGAGTTGAGGGGTGAAAACCATCGACTGAAGGTAATCTTCATCCTCTCTATCCATGAAGGACAACTATAACGTGGAAAACTGCTCTGTCGCCTCACTCAAAAACTGTGAGCTTGACCTTCTTCTAAGAGAATCTTCCACCCTGTACCCCTTACCCGGAGTATAGATGATCTCGAAATCATAGTCCTAGGGAAATATAGACAATGCCTCTATCTCATGTTTAGATCCTTCTGCAAGAATATGTAGGTTAGAATCTTGTGTTCAATGTAGACAATAAACTGCTCGCCTGTAAGGTATTGTTTCCACATCTTCAAATCAAAGACTACCGTTGCCAACTAGAGATCACGGGTCGCATAGTTCTGTTCATGTGGCCTAAGCTGACATGAACCATAAGAAATCACTTCCTACATCTACATTAGCACACAGAAAAGCTCGGTCCCAAATGCGTCATAGAAAACTATTTACTTAACACCCTCCTTTGGTTAACTCAAAATAGGGGCACTCGTCAAACTCCGCCTCAACCGCTCGAAAGCCTACTCACACTTCTACATCCATATGATGGGTTATCCCTTCCTAGTCAAAGATTTCATCATTTCTGATATTCAGGAGAAATTTTAACACCCCATGCTTCCCCAGTACGCTTATCTTTGAAAAATACAGTAGCGTGTGTTGTACGCAACTTCGAGTTCTAACACACACCACAACTAATCAAACTAACTGTTATGAATATTAATACCCAATTTAGGTAATTTTATAAATTTTATAATTCAAAATGGACTTCATTTTTGGATTCGTGGTATCATAATTATATTAGGGTGAATTTTTGGTACTTTTTTGATAACTTTCATATTTTGATGAATAGTGAAAATTACTAAATTTTAATTAAAAGAAACTTTTTTAATCAAAATAATTAATAGTGATAGATTATGAATTTGGGTGGTTTTAAATTATATTGAGAATATATTTTTATCATTTAATAAAAAAAATTCATTAGACGTAATTTCACATTTAAACCGGACATAAACAAGTGTCTCTCTTTTGATTGTTATTATTTCCTAAAAACACGCTTTTTGTTTTGACCGCGAGAAATAATTTTAAATTAATTTCTGCCACTTATGTGTTTTGAATTTAGATAAATGTATTCCATATTTAAAATCATGAGGTCAAAATTGTGAAAATTTGTAACTTATATTTTTAGATATTTTGAATAATAATTTCGGTAAATATTTTATTTACCATGGTTAAAGGGTAAATCTGGTAAATGAGGGTAAACAAATAATATTATAATAATAATAAATTACCCTAACATGTGTCCTAACACTATTGGTTGATACATATCCGACCATGGGCATCGTTGGGTCGATTTTGGGACCCCATGGATCCACCTGGAAGTGATAATGACAATTTATATTAATTAAGTTAAAGTAAATAAAAAAATGACATAAGCATATATCTTTTAGAAAAACAATTTTTAAATAGGGTTATATATGTTTTATTTTCTAATATAAAAATTAATTAGAAATTTAAAAAGATTTCCTACATAATGATATTTTATTTATATTTTTTAGACATTAAATAATTTTATTTATTTATGTCACAATAATGATACAGTATTTTCATAATTAATGAAAGAATCAAATAATTAGTATTATAAATGTTAAAATAAATATAATTTGAATGTTTTGATTCCATCCACGAATTTTCTTAGTTAATATGACATATTAGTATTTCTTAAATATATTTTTTTATAGTTAATAATCTTTTTTATGATTTAAGAAAATCAATTATTAAATATTGTCAAAATTGACATAAATGAGTTTTTAAAACAAATATTATATTATTAATTGATATTCTACTCCTAAAAATATAAATATCGGCCAAAGGACTTATATAATGATAGGTGTATCATTAATGGACCACTTGGGAGTCTCTTGGAATTATATAGTAAGTTTATTAACCATATAATAAAAAAATACAAAGTGACAGGGTAAATGTCAAACTATTTAACTAAGAGTTAAATATAAATGATAAGGTTAATATAATGTACCAAACATATCTAAAAACTATTGGATGTAAGTATTTCAACCCATCCCCACATTAGAATTTGAATAATCTAAATTTTAGCCATTATAAACTAAATATAAATTTATTATAAATTGATACTTTAATTTTTTCCTAAAGATCTCATCCTCCCCCTTATAAAAGGATACCACTTATAACCAATTATTCATACCATCAAAGCCTTTTGTTTCCGCTAAACTCTACCCAAATACCATCTCAACTATCCTCCCTTAATCCTAGAGGCCTTTCATTAGTCATAAAGCCTTTTTATGGATCCCTTATGATCAAATCAAATGGTAAAACCCGATGAAGAGGTATGATTTCACCACCCTCTATCAAGTTCCTTTCTTCTTCCACTTCATTTTTCGTTGTTGTTTAAATTGAAAAATTATAACTACAGTAGATTCTATATACTGTGATGTTATTATAATTATGTTACAACCAAATTCATTATTTATTCCACCCTTTGAATGACATGTCACCATACGTGGGTACGTACGGCTTACCGTCTCCATGTCGCGGTGTAATTGTTATTCAATACATTATTATTTGGATGGGTATAATAATGATGTTTATTTGATGTAAATAATAAATATAACATGACAATGATTCTGTATATATGATATAAAATCCAATTATATATTATTTTAATATCAAAAGAATGATATTTTCGCTCGTGCGTACGTACGGATTACCGTCTCCACGACGCGATGATATTCATTTCCATGTTCACCATTAATCGAAGATTATAAATATATATTACTAATAAGTATGTAATATACGACATAAAAATGCTACTGAAGATGTATATATTTATATATATAAGTATTTATGTACTTACATATATCTTATTCACTTACTTCCATTCAATACTATATGAAAATGGAAACAACGTTTATGCGTACATACAGACTACCATCTCTGTAAACGTTGTTTTCCATTTCATATATATATCTATTATACATATTTATATTCTAAATATATATGATATATAAATTATTCTTTATACTCTAAAATTATTTAAATCATGATCTAAGTGATAGAATCAAGATTAACAAGTTAAAGCATGTATGATAAAGAAAGCGATTATTACCCGAAATATTAATATAACATGGAAATTATTATTATATAGGTAGTATAAATTAATAAATGAATATTGTATGATATTATAATTATTAATATGGTTCTTTTATAATTTAATAACATACTATAGTCTTCATACAAGAGGTTAAACATACCCTCAGCTAAAGGAAAGTGCAAGGTAAGGGGTTTTCATCTCACTCTTTATTCCGATGAGATTCATGCCATATTGATACTATTACCTTTTGTGTGGTGCATGTGCTACCCATAATTGTATTCTTTGTGTTATAAAATTTATTTTATGTGTATTTACATATTCATTTTATGATTTTTCTTTCATGGGGTGTTTGTTTCGTACTTTCCCAAATTGCTAAGAGTTTATTTCACAATATCTTCATTATCTTAGATTGTTTATACTACAGGGACCTCTTTATCATCCACATCCATGTTTCTTAAAAATTTATATCAAATCATTCTTACTATTTTATAGACTGTGGGTTAAATTCATTTATACCTTTCTTTGACTTTTTACAAGATGTTTATAATGGAATCTTTCCATCGTTTTCCAAAAAAGGTCTTTTTTAACCATTTCGACAAAATTAATGTAAGAAGGTGTTTTTTTAACTTATACGATGGGTGCGACTACTTTCCACCATTATAAAATATTCAAAACTTCCCTTACACAAGATTATAAGAATATTTTCAAATTAAATGTTTTCTTTTTTAAGGATTATTTAAAAGGACATGAATTTTTTAAAATGTAAAATAATTTAAAAATTTTCAAAGTGGTTTGGGACACTTTGATTAAAAAATGTCTTTAAATATCTTCCTTTCTAAATTTCATGACTTTTAAATGTTTTCCTGAAAAGGGATATTTCAATCAAAGAGTTTTAAAAATCATTTCCATCTATTTCAAATCATTTAATGGATTTTAATGTTGTTTTGAGGTTTATATATAATGATACAAAACTTCCATGTTGTATTGAAGGTTTTGTGACATGTTTGACTGTGGATGTGTTATTTTTATACCATTCACGGTTTATGGTTAAAGAATTGACATTTAATATCCTAGTTCTTATATGAATGTTAATTTTATGTTTCAACCTTTTAATATGAGGAATGTATTGGACATAGTAAGTGACGGGTGGATCCCGTTATTGCTCCTCTATGCATCAGTAGGTCTCCTGAGACAACTAGACGTAGAATTAGCCGAGGCCCTTTCCCAATTTGATATATGGTTTTGCTGAGGCCTTATTCATTTTTAGACGTCTTTGCTGAGGCCTTGAAAAAATGTTTCAGAATGTCCGACATTATACATTACCTCATTTTTTAAATAATATTGATGGTTCATGTGGTCATTCGACTAGTAGAATACCAATGATTATGTTTTATTGTGGCATTATTTACTCATCTCATATTCTTTCCATAAAAGTATTCATGTTTATTATTGGTAAAGGCTTGCAGTTTCAATTATTCACCATGCTTAATATTTATGTCATTTTCCACTGTACTACTTACCCCTATTGAGCGTTTGATATCACCCCTTTCTTATGTTTTATTTTTCACAGGATTCCAAGATGTGTATTGTGATTGATATGAAGGGTTAATCTAAGGGAATAATGGCATTCATAAAGGATTATTTATGTTGTTTTGTTTGTTATAATGTGTAATATAACATTCATGTTTGTAATCTGCTTTCCAAGACTACTAAATCAATCTGTCTGTCGGGAGTTGATTCCTTGTAATCATGCCAGTGTGTTAAAATAATGCAAGGACTCTAGGTAACTGGGGTTGGGGCGTTACAGTTGGTATCATTGGAATTTTAGCAACTACATTGGAAACTAGATTTAGATAAACTCTAATTAGAGAACATTACCCTAATATAAACAATGAGGATTAGTAAAGAAGAACGTCCTATAATTTAGTAATGTAGGGATTTTCTTAATTTTCCAAGAAAATAAATCATTGTCTAGATACGAGAAGGTAGAGACGGCTCTAGCACAGATGTACCTAGAGGTAAAACCTGAAAACACCACTTTATGTTAGACTCGAAGGGGAACCGATGCACGACAATGAGCCTTGTTTCACTCTTGGTTAAGACACTCCCGGTGTATGTGCTTATAATAATTCGCATTTTCATTAAAAACCATTATGATGGCATTATGAGTATATTCTTACTTAAAGAAAACATTTTTATTATTATGGATTATATCCATAAACAATTCAATTTATGTTAGGTATTTTACAAGTTTGGAATTTTTTATATTGATTCATAAACGTATCTATTTTATTCCATTGTTTAGAAATGACACCTAGTGGAAGGAATGGAAATCGTATCAATGCATATACTCCATGTATGGATTTCCCTCCTACTCAAGAAAATTATAGTGGAGTTGGTGATACAACTGGTGCTGATCATCTTATCACCATGCTAGGACAACTCACTCAGGTTATGAATAATAACCTTACCCGTATGGAGCACCCTGATCCCCAACGCGGAGTATCAATGTTAGATCTATTAATGAGGGAAAACCCACCAACATTTGATAGGAATAAAAATCCATTGGTAGGTGAGCAATGAATAAGATCCCTGTAGAAAATATTTCAGGCTTTGGGGAGTATTGAATGGGAAAATGTTGTCATTGATGTTTATCGCCTCACTGGAGATAATGATCAATGGTGGTCATTGATTCAAAACACAAAGGAGTATGAAGAAGTATCAGGTATGGAAAGGAGGGAGTTTAAAAAAATTCATAGAAAAATAATTTCCTCATGACCATTGAGAAGATATGGAAAGACAATTTCTCAGTCTGAGGCAAAAGGAGGATGCGAAAGTTACAAAGTACGATGCTAAAATTACAAGGTTAGCAAGGCATGATGCAGATTATATACATAACCCCAGAAGTAATATTCATCATTTCTTTGATGGGTTAAAACCATTTATCCGTCTAGAATTATTATCTCAATCCTTCTCATCATACAAAGATATTGTCTCATGTGCTATTAAAATAGAAAAGAAATTCCCTAAATCTTATGACAATAATTTAGAGAAAGAGAAGAAGAGAACAGTGGAGCAATAGATAGGTAATGGGAAAAATGGAAAGAAGGATTTTCTATTATGTGATAATTGTGGGAGAAAACACCCCAGTACATGCCGAAAAGAAATGGGAGTCTATTACAAGTGTGGTGAAAAAGGCCACCAAGATCATGAATGCAAGGGAAAAAAAGTTTCTGTCAACATTGAATGCTATAATTGTAGATAAATGGGGCATTATGCAAATGAATGTTCTAAGCACCATGGAAACATACCTCAGAGAAGTCCAAGGAAGCATGGCCAATCATATGTTGTTACTACAGTTGAAGCTGAATAATTATTGTATTTTTGTTTTTGGGCTCAAGAACTATATTCTGGTTATAAGAATAATGTGATATATATACAGATTTTATAGAAGTAATTTTTATTTAAATTTAGGTTTTAATATGACTAAGGTAATCATATTTTCAGTATGTGACAATAAGACAAACTTCACTTTGGGAATCTGATGTAATAATTGATTTTGGAATTTAGATACCTTTTACAGAGTGCCTGGACAGAGGTATTTTGGATAACTATAATGTTTTTAATGAATTAAGTTGCACATTGGATGGTATTGCTTTTTATTAAAACATTTCTTATGATTATTTTTGGAATATTATAATATTATAGTAATGGAAAAGGAAAACCTTTGGGTCGGGTGATAACCTGTCCCGTTGGACAATGCTGCAGGAATCGAACTCAAAATCATAGTACGGCAGTGATTTAGTACCTACCACTAGCTGATAGTAAGTCCTTGGTTGTTAAAAAATAGTGTTCATCATTTAAATGGTATATGTCTATATTTGGAACCCTATACAATTAGGATACATAGAGTATTTTTGAGTTGTATTATGTTCTGGAGTGAAAGATGAGTTTATGGTAGAAATTTATTAATGGATAAAACTATAATTATAAAGTAAGTATATCTAATTATGATCTTATCCAATCTCATAAATAAATTCCACAACATTATGAAAATGAAATTAAAACAAAAACACTATCCTAGATGGTACCTTAGATCATCACAAATTTATAGCTTTGTGATCGTTGGCTTTTTCATATCCATGTTCTCTACCACACTCCATTAGATATTGATGGTTATATTTTCATTCCATATCCATGATTTCTTACATTGAACCCTAGTATGTGCTATTTTTAGTAACCTTCATTCTTACCACTCTTTATTTTAAATAGAGTCCTCATTAATCCTAGTTTTAATGCGAGATTTCAACTAAGTTATTTTGAAATGTCAACCACAAGTTTCCAATACCAAGCATAAAATTTGAGGATGCAATTTATTAAAGGAGGTGAGAATGTAACACCCCAAACTTGTACTATACACTTCTCTTTGAATAATACAGTAGTGTGTGTTGTACGCGACTTGGAGTTCTAACACACACCACAACTAATCAAACTAGCCATTATGAATAGTAATACACACTTTTTGAAATTTTATAATTCAAAATAGACATAATTTTTGGATTCTTAATATCAAAATTATCTTAGTGTGAATTTTTTGTACTTTTCTGATAACTTTCATATTTTGATGAATAGTGAAAATTACTATATTTTAATTAAAAACAACTTTTTTAATCAAAATAATTAATAGTGAAAAATTATGAATTTGAGTGGTTTTAAAATATATTTATAATATATATTTACCATTTAATACAATGTTGGTAATTTGATGTAATTTCACATTTAAACCAGACAAAAACAAATGTCAATCTTTTGATAGATATTATTTCTTAAAAACACGCTTTTTGTTTTGACAACAGGAATTAATTTTAAATTAATTTCGGCCACTTCTTTGTTCTGAATTTAGAAAAATGGATTCCATATTTATAATCAGGAGGTCAAAAATGTTAAAATGGGTAAATTTTATTTTTAGACATTTTCAATAATTATTTCGGTAAATATTTTATTTGCAATGGTTAAATGGTAAATCCGGTAAATGAGGGTAAATAAATAAAATTATAATAATAATAAATTACACTAAAACATGTCCTAACCCTATTGGATGATACATATCCGACCATGGGAATCTTTGGGTTGATTTTGGGACCCCATGGATCAACTTGTAAGTGAAAATGACACTTTATATTAATTAAATTAAAGTAAATACAGAAATGACAAAAGCATATATCTTTTAGCCAAAAATTTTTTACATAAGGTTATATATGTTATATTTTTGACTATTAATATTCATTATAAAGTTAAAAATATTTCATACATAATGGGATTTTATTTATAATTTTTATACATTGAATAATTAAATTTATTTATGACACAATAATGATGCAGTATTTTCCTTGTTAATGAAATAATCAAATAATTAGTATTATAAATGTTAAAATAAATATAATTTGAATGTTTTGATGTCATCCACCAATTTTATTAGTTAATATGGATTTTTATTATTTATTGAATTAATTTCTTTCGAATTAATAATGTTGTTAAGACTTTAACAAAAATCAGTTATTAAATATTGTCAAAATTTACATAGATGAGTTTTTAAAACAAATATTATATTATTAATTGATATTATATTCCTAAAAATCTGAGTATTGGACAAAAGACTTATATAATGATATTTTTATCACTAATGGACCACTTGGGGGGTCTCTTGGAATTATATAGTAAGTTTATTAACCATATAATATAAAAATACAAAGTGACATGGTAAATGTAAAACTATTTAACTAAGAGTTAAATATAAATGATAAGGTTCATATAGTGACCCGAACCTGTCTAAAATATATTTTATGAAAGTATTTTGACCCATCCTCACATTATACCTTTAATAATCCACTTTGTATCCATTAGAAACCAAATATGAATTTATTATAAATTAATAATTTAATTTTTTCCTAAAGAGCCCCTCCTCCCCCTATAAGAGGACACAACTTCTAACAAATTATTCATACCTTAAAAGACTTTTGGATTGTCCAACCTTTTCCCAAATACCCTCTCAACTAGCCTCCCTTAATCCTAGAGGCATTCCTTTAGTTAGAAATTCAACGTAAGGATCCCATTTGATCAAATCAAAAGGAAGAACCCAAAGAAGAGGTAATGATTTCACCACCCTCTTTCAAGTTCCTTTCTTATTCCACTTACTTTTTCTTTGCTGTTTCCATTATAAAATAATACCTATAGTATCTCATATATATTTTTATGTCATTATAATTATGGTACAACCAAATTCAGTATTCTATCCACCCTTTGAATGACACGCCATCATACGTGCGTACGTGCGGCTTACCGTCCCCACGTCATGGTGCAATTGTTATTCAATACATAATTATTTGGATGGGTATAATAATGTGGTGTATTTGAAATAATAATAAATATAACATCATAAGGATTATTTATATATGATATACCATCCAATTATATATTATTTTAATATCAAAATAATGATATTTTTTCTCGTGCGTACGTACGGATTACCGTCTCCATGACGCGATGATATCATTTCCAAGTTCACCATTCATCGAAGATTATAAAAATATATATTACAAATAATTATGTAATATATGACTAAATAATTCTAATAGAGATATATATATTTATATATATAATTATTTATGTACTTACATATATCTTATTCACTTGCTTCCGTACAATACTATATGAAAACAGAAACAGCGTTTCTGTGTACGTACGGACTACCGTCTCCATAAATGGTGTTTTCATTTCATATATATATCTATTATAAATATTTATATTATAAATATATATGATATATAAATCATATTTTATATTCTATAAGTATTTAAATCATGATCTAAGTGATACAATCAAGAGTAACAAGTTAAAACATGCAAGATAAAGAAAGCTATTATTACCTGAAATATTAATATAACATGGAAATTATTTTTAAATTAGTAGTATAAAGTCATAAATGAGTAATGTATGATTTCATAAATATTAATATGGTTCTGTTAAAATTTAATAAAATACTATAGTCTTCATACAGGAGGTTAAACGTACCCCCGACTAAAGGAAAGTGCAAGGTAAGGGGTTTTCTTCTCACTCTTTATTCCCGTGAGATTCATGCCATATTTCCACTATTACCATTTGTGTGATGTATGTACTGCCTATAATTGTATTATTTGGGTAATAAAATTTAAAATATGTTTATTTACATATTTATTGATTGATTCTTCTTTCATGGGGTGTATGTGTCGTAAGTTACCAAATTGATAAGGGTTTATTTAACAATCTCTTCATTATCCGAGATTGTTTATACTCCTGGGACCTCATTATCATCCAAATCCATATTTCTTAAAAATATATTTCACATCATTCTTACTATTTTACAGACTATGGGCTAAAGTTAATTATACACTTTTTGGAATTTTTACATGTTTTTTATAAAGGAATCTTTCCGTCATTTTCCAAACAAGGTCTTTTTTAACATTTTTGACAAAATTAAAGTATGAATGTGTTTTCTTAACTTATATGGCGGGTGGGAATATTTTACGCAGTTATAAAATCTTCTAAGCTTACCATAAAATATTATAAGAATATTTTCAAAGAAATTTTTTTCTTTTATAATTATCTGACTCTTAAATTATTTTAATAAAAAGATATATTTCTCTCAATTAGTTTTGATTTCATCTATGTCGACATCATTTTAAATGTTTTAAAGATTTATTCTTCTAAAACATTACCATTAATGTCCATTTTTGCAAAATGGTTTTAAGGATTTATTTAAATGGACATGAATGTTTGAAAATTTTAATTACTTTTAAAAGTTTCAAAGTGGTATGGGACACTTTGATTCAAAAATGTCTTTAAATATCTTCCTTTCTAAATTGTGTGACTTTTAAATGGTTTCATGAAAAGGGATATTTCAATCACAGAGTTTTAAAAATCAATTCCATCTATTTCAAATCCTTTAATAGATTTTAAATTTGTTTTCAGGTTGATTAATTATGATACAAAACTTCTATTTTGTATTGAAGGTTTTTTGATATTTTTGACTGTGGATCTGTTATTTTCATACCATTCATGGTTTATGGTTAAACTATTATCATTTAGTATCATAGTTCTTATATGAATGTTTATGTTATGTTTCAACCTTTTCATTTGAGGAATGTATTGGACATAGTAACTGATGGGTGGATCCCCCTATAGCTCCTTGATGCATCGGTAGGTCTCATGAGACAACTAGATGTGGAATTGGTTGAGGCCCTTTCCAAATTTAATACATGATTTTCACTGAGGCCTTAATCATTTTTAGACGTATTGGCAGAGGCCTTGACAAAATGTTTCAGAATAATCTGCATTATAAATTCCCTCATTATGGAAATAATATAGATGGTTCATGTGGTCATTCGACTAGTAGAATACCCATGATTATGTTTTATTGTGTAATTATTTACTTAGCTCATATTCTTGTCATAAATGTATTCATTTTTATTGTTTGTAAAGGCATGCAGTTTCAATTATTCACCATGCTTAATATTTATGTCATTTTCCACTTTATTACTTACCCTTACTGAGCGTTTGAGCTCACCCCTTTCTTATGTTTTATTTTTCCCAGGATTCCAAGAAGTGTATTGTGATTGATATGCAGGGTTAAGGTAAGTGAATAATGGAATTCATAAAGTATTATTTATGTTGTTTTTTATGTTATAAAGTGCAATGTAACATTCATGTATGAAATCTATTTTCCACGATAGCTAAATCGATCGGTGCTTCTGGACTTGATTCTTTGTAATCATTCGAATGTATTAAAATAATGCACCGAATCTGGGTAACTAGGGTTGGGGAATTACAGAAAGATGGAATGGATCTCTGGTAATATTCTGCCAGTCAAAGGAAGCTCCACACCTCCATCACACTCCGGGGTGGCTCCCATGCTAACACTGCCTCCACCTTGGCTGGGTCCAAAACTACACCATCTACTGAGATGACATGTACCAAAATGTGGACCTCCTAAATCTAGAATAGGAAATTTGAGATATTCCCATAAAGCCCTTGGTCTCAAAGTATGTCTATAACCATCCGCAGGTGTCTCGCGTGCTCCTCCTCTGACATTGAGTACACAAGGATGTCGTCGATGGAGACCACTATGAACCAATCTATGTGTGATAGGATGATCTTTTTCATCAGTCCCATGAACATTGTGGGGGTACTTGTCACATCAAAAGACATCACCAAGTAATCATAGTGACCATTGCGACATCTGAAAGCCATCTCTGGTATATCCACATCCCATACTTGTAAATGGTGATAACCTGATCGATGGTCAACATTTGAGAACCATTGTGGCCCTCTCATATGATCAAAGAGGTCGTAAATTCTCAACAGTGGATACATGTTCTTCACTTTTAACTGATTCATGTACTGGTAATCCTTGCACAACCTCTAACTCCGATCATTCTTCTTGGAAAACAATACTGAGGCTGCCCTGGGTGAAACGATGGGTCATACAAAACCCTTTCTCTACAAATCCTCAAATTGCACCTTCATCTCACGAAGCTCTATGGGAGCCATCTGATATACTGGTAAAGAAATTAGTGTCTTCCTAGTGTGTAATTTCATGTAGAAGTCGATTTCTCAGAGGGGTGTTAGTCTTGGAAAATAATCGGGAATGACATAGTCATGCTCCCCCACTACTATAGGGAACTAAAAGCTCAAAACATCTATTTCTTCGAGGGAAAGGCTAGCAAACTCATTAGTGATCGTCTTCACCCTCCTATGTATGATCCCGTTCTATTCTTCCTCGGCCTATTTTTCTATGACAAAAGAAAACATCATCCCACCATTGCGGACACACTACACTCGTCACCTAAAACAGTCAATCGGGGCATTGAACAAAGACAACCAATCCATACCAAGAATGGCGTCGTAAGGCCTCAAATCTACAACCATGAGTTTCCATCTGAAACACTAGCCTCCAAGGGTAAAATCACATTCTTTGAAATAGTGTGTGATCATAGATTCTCCTCCTGTAGGTGTCTCTAAGCGTAAGGATTGAGTCAGCAGTGGTACTTGAATATCAAGGATTCACACAAGACATGTGGCGATGAAGGAATGGCTGGATCCTGTGTCCATAAGTATGGAATATAAGGTAGAGAAGACACAGATCATTCCTCATATCATCCCATCAGTCCCTGGGTCTTACTCTTCGACCGCATGCAGTTGTCCCCGCCGATGTCCCCTGGCTCCATGATCCTGGTGTGGACCTCCTGGGGGTGGTGGTGGAAGTAAATCGAAGAGTCTGCCACCTCATACAGATCTCCCCACTCCTCTTCCACATCTTCCACCTAGAGGGTCTTTCAACTCCATTATATTCCTCTACCTCGATGGTCCATCCACTGCATCCCTATCAGCAGCTCAATGTGTCGGACAATCTCTAGAGAGATGTCCCCTACCATCGCACATGTATCATCGCATCTCCCTAGGCTGATTGGATACAACATTAGATCCTTGGACTATCGATCACCTGTCCTAGGTCCACATATGACGTCCCCCGCGTCCTGATCCCAGTTCATGGCATCAACTCCCCGCTACTGAGGTCTCTGCGCCTGTCTGCCTACTGCTGACTATCGTCGACATTCTCTACACTTCCAAGAAGCTCTCGATCACACATGATTTCTCGATAACTCCATCATAAGTCTAAATGCATAGATGTAGGAGAATATCTTGGATGTCCCTTCGTAGACCTCGCTCTAAGGTATGAGCTCTGAAATATTGATCATTGACCATATCCATCGAGTGCTTGTTGAGGTTGGTGAACCTCAATGAATAGTCATCTACCGTCAAAATGCCTATTGAAGCTAAAGAATCTTTTGAATTCACACATAACTCATCATAACTGGAGACAAATTCTCCTTGAAGAGTCACTAAAACTCAGTCCATGAATGGGTCCCTTCATAGTGAGTCTATGTGGTCAGACTCCACCATCGCCCTGCTGAACCCTGAAGAAGGATCTCTCCTAGGATCACCATCTGGTCTGCTTGTTTCCTCATGAGACAGAAGACTTTAGTCACTACCTCAAGAAAGTCCTCAGTTGTTTGGGGTTCGAGATCACCTTGTAACATGAGGGGACTCTGTACCCAGAACTCATGGTGTGTGATCATCCTGTGCCCCTCGTGGGTCAGTACTGCAGGTACCACGGGCTGCTCCACTGGTGGTACTATAGCAGGTGCACCATCTGGTGGAAAAGCCTAGGGAACTTGTCCATATATAGAAGCATCATCACTATGTGGTAATCCTTGTGATCATGTAGTTTAATCCTAGTGGGTATGTGTCACAGAGACATCTAGTAGAGAAACTAGATGTACCACGGTTATCTAGTATTTCTGTATAGCTAACACAAAGGACATGGAAAACACAAATCATTCTTATATTATGCGTGTACCATCCTTTTATTTCCCCATAAATATTGTTTTCATGTACCAAGTCAAAATGAAGGTTATCAGAGTCCCAGGGTATGGATACGTCATCCACCTGCACTAACACTGGAGTCACTATCCTGAAAGCTGAGCTTGAACCACTTAACATTGTTTCCCCAAACCAAACTCACAGACTCTTATTTATAAGGAAGAACCGACCAAATCTGATACCACTCTACCACGACCTATCCCAATTGGATCCATTCCATGACTCCCCAAGCCCACCTCCAATAGGGCAGGGGCTGGTGACTGCTCCGAGTAGGCATATTACTAGCATGGGAGGCATTGCTTATGTTCTTGTAAACATGCACACATCTCCAAGAACACAATTATAAAATGTAAAAAACCACTAGGGATCAAAATGCATGCCTAATACTAAACCCCACCAACAGAGTACGATAGAATATAAAGTACTAAAAGCAAACTGGTCCAGAATACGAGCCCACCAAAAACAAGAGTATGAAAACTAAAAATTCCTACATGTAAGCACAAAAAGGTATTGGGACCGCTGCTCATAGTCACAGGCTCACTACTTACTATGGGGAACTTAGAAAGATCAGTACTATCCTGTTCCGCCCCAGACTCTATCCAAAGGCAGATCATCTGCACAAGACACGACACATGGAGAAAAATCTTGTGCAGGGGTGAGTATAAAAATACTCAGTAGAGGACTCCGAAAACCACAAAGAAATACAAAAGGAAAAGGTACATTCAACTCTAAAAAATATATGTCTACTGAAGATATAATAGGATAAAACAATCCAAATATACTCACAACCCAGACCTGCAGTCTACGGACATGTCAGACAACTACATACCCCCTCTAGGAATTCAGTTATAAGATTCCCTGAAGCATCCATCCAAGAGAACTCACTCCATGAGTATAATAGCTCTGATGACATCCACTAGAGAAGTACAGTCTAACTAGAAATTTCACGATAAATAGATAAAAAAATTCTTGGAGATCACACGCTTGAGTGGGAATAATCGCGATAAACAGATGAGGATCAGTTCTAGGGCCTTGGTGGATACCGAAACTCATCTGTAATTCTCCTGCTAGATAGAGGATCGGTGCCCTGTGGAATTGGTCACGTGTATACCTCACTCCCCTAGGGTTAATAATGGATAGAAAATACCACTCCGGGCCTCTCGGAGGGTTACCATAATCTATATCATATTGTCTAGCAGAAGGGATCATACTCTTGTTGTTGGAAACTATATCTTACCTACAGGGGAACAAGAAAAGTGGGAAATAACCCTAATTAATCTTTTCTAGGATATGGAGGACAAGAAGATCATGCCATGTACTAAAAAGTACACAGTTTGTAGAAGTGTTACATGACAAGTATTCTGATCCTGGGTACCGCACGTGTACTATGACACATGTCTCAATACTAGTCATGTAGGGAAGTCAATACGTAGTGTGTAATACAGATTACATGCCATGTCCGAGTAAATGGGGCTGGAACTGTGTACACAGTCGTGTTCCCATACACTACATCATCCCATGTGCACCACCTCGATAAACTGGCCTGGTCTAGCCGTGTGGTGGAGAACATAGCCGTGTACTCCATCCTGTATCCGTGTATCACCCAAGATACATGCCATTTTCTATGTAGTATCCTCTTCAATGCCGTGTAGGGTCTACACATTATGTCTTCGAAGATTTGTAGTTCATCTTAGGTCCGTGTACTTCCCAGAATACACGCTGAGCTTCGAGGAAGGTCCAACATGCCATGTGACTGGGGTCACCTGTCGTGTGATAACTCTTTGACAACTGAAACCCTAGTAGTCGCCGGTTATACCTCACAGCATGTTCTTTGGAATTACACAATGTGTATTCTGGAATTTTCCACAATTGCGAAAACACTTCTCCGCACCTTGCTGATGGTCTAATCGTTGATCTGGTCATCTAATCACAATAAAACTCCATTTTTTAGGTTTCCTACAAACCATGAAGTTGATTCCACAATTTTCAGGCCTCTGATCAGTCCCCAATAATGATTTTTTATCGTATGTGTGAAGAAATATTGAAGAATGTCGACTCCCAAACCACATCGATTCATTGGCCGCCACCACCATTGCACCTCCTCTATGTCGCTATGTTGTCAGATCTCCAATTTGGGATCATTGCGTTGCAAAATAGATGCTCAACGATCCATTGTTCATCACCCCATGAAGAACATGACAAAAAGAGAAAGAAAATCCAACATGACAAAAAGGAGGAACGAACCCCCACCACTGTTCAACACAACTTTGATCTGTTCTCGTTAGAAGGATTAAGCATGGGGAATCAAAACGATAATCCACCAATTATCACAAATATAATTCCCAAATCAAACTAGGAATGAAATGGAAAATAACACCCTCCCACAAGAATGCATGATCTTCGGATCACCATGTTTATCATTGATCCACATTCGTCATTAAAATCTAGCAATTAGGGAATGAGGAAAAAAACAAACCCCTAACCCGATCCAGTTATAGAATGATCGCCGCATCGCATTCATTGGTGAGGCTCATCAGATATGAGATGCATCATCGTCGTCCGCCAACGAGTTATCATCCAAAGCTCCAAGCGTCTCTATCTCAATTCAGTTAGTTTTGTGGCTAACCCTCTGAACATTTCATAAGAACATATGTAAAAAGAAGGAATTAAGGTTCTACACAAAAATAAAAAATTTAAATAAAATAAACTTTTATTTTATTTTATTTCCATTAAATTTATGAAAACTAACTCTTATAACTGATCCGCGCTGATCGATGTTAGGCCCTGCCTAAAGTAAAGTGGATGGTCTGAATGCAATGGTGACCTCAGATTTCTGATCTAGGAACTAATTTAAAAGATATTCCACATTTAAATCCAAAACAATCACATGTACTGTTTAAAAAAAATTAATTTATTTCGGACAATTATTCCCGGCACTCCGGGCGTCAGAATTGCACGCCGTCAAAAGATCTGGTCTCGAAATAATTCTATATAATATTTAAAAATTATACCTGGAAAATTTGAGACATTACAACCTATTTGAAATATTAGTATTTAAAAAATAAATTTTTATTTGTAATATGGAAGAACTATGATTGGATATGGAATGCAAAATAATGTGTTTGTATCCATTTTCCATCCTAAAATAATCTCCCAAACATTATTGTCCGACCTCATTGGATTAAAATTAAGGAATGATTATTGATCATACTTGGATAATTTGAAAAAAAATAACCAATGTTACATTATTGATAAAAATTAAATCATATTTCATTGAATATTATAGTTTAATTTCATAAGCTACCCCAATTAATTTCCATTGGTCTCGAACCCATAAAACCACATGATTATATGAAGCATTTAAAGATCTAGAGCCGAGTGTCCCAAATTTAGATCCATTCATTATTACATTAGCTTAGATATAAGTTTTAAAAAAATTCACAATAATTTATTAGTATTGAATAACTTGGTACATTCATGGTTCCCTAATTACATTAATAATTAAAAATAACATATAACATAGGAAATAAAATTTCATCCTTGAAACTCCATTCAAAGTAAGATCCTTCATAATCAGGGGAAATGAAAAAAAATAATGGTTATCTTAAAATCTCAGTAAGGGTTAAATACAGTGTAAGGAATAATTAATTAATGATAATAACCAATATAGAAAGATAAATAACTGAAAATGAAGACACTATTTAATCAATAAGTTTTTCATTATCTAAATATATGGAAAATATCACATCAAAAATATCATTGATAAAAATAAAAAATCATAATAAGAAAATTATTTAATGGATGTCACCTATCAAGCACATAAACTACTACAATCAAGATAATTCACAAGAATGAATAATATGTATAGGTAAATACCCGTTTAATTTGGTCATAGTGTTTATCTCCTCAGAACCCAATGTGTCGAGGGTCTTTTCAATAAATAGTCCCCACCCATTAATTCATGTAAAAATCATTATTTATATATAAAATAAAGAATAAATTGATTATTAATTAAAAAAATTACATTTATTGAGTAGAAAATAAAGATTTAACATTATTTTCCTAGTTAATCAAATAACATTCAAAGTAAACACCACATATAATAATGGTATGAGGATTATAAAATAATCATTTCCATGATACTTGGGATATTGAAATTTATAATATATACATTTTTTAACAAATGATGATGATCAATAAAACCAAGCCGAATTATATAATATAAATAAATAAAATAGGACTACAATATTAAAATATGCCCCTAATGAATTGAAATTGAGATGATGTCCCTTGAAATGATCATATTACTGAAAAAATGAATCAATTATATGTATTAACATAAAATACACATAAAACAAGAATAAATACAACATTATATAAAAAATTCTCTTCATAGATACCGATTTCAAGATGTATTAAATGAAAAAAAATACCCAATGAATGAAAATTATGTTACAAAATCATATATCAAATGTATTCAATCGAATTGTATGACCAAAAAATAAATTATTATGAAATGAAATTTTAAATATGAAGAATATAACTAGATTCATGATATGATATATAAAATGTGTTGTAAAAATACACCAAACAAATGAAATAAGTGGGGAGTAAGTCATATATCTTACAGATGTAATAGTGAGGCAAGAAATGCCTAACATCCTGCTTCCCATTTGTGGTTTATACATTAACATCCTATAAAAAATTAAAGAATGTTATTAACTAATTAAATTACTATATAAGTATTTATAACAACTTATTTTATGAATTTAAAACACCCTAAAACCCTTTCATTAATTATATTTAAATTCTTTGTGGTTACTACTTTGTTTGTTTCATGGTTTCATTATCATTTCATTTCTGTAAAATTATTGATGCTCTTGTAAAACGGAATTAAAACACCAAAGGTGATATGAAATGGTATTAATTACCTTTTAGAAGTTTTAATGGTCGAATATATCATTTTTATTTTAGGTATCAGGACGATAAATTTGATAGAATGTTTATGATAATTGGTTAGTAAATTTTGGTAGTTTTTTTTAACCCAATGAACAAGTTTAATTATATATACTATTATGATTATATATTAGATCCAAAACACAAAATATATAATAATATACCTATTAAACAATTATTTAACAATAGAAATTTTATTATTTCCACACATGAAGGTGGTAATAGGAAACAAACAAAATTTTTAATCACATTGATGATTAAATATAATAGTTTGGAAAACTAATTCATTTCATTGAATAAGAGGAGGTAATAAAAGTGATAGATATAATTTATTCCACTAAAAATATAATATTTTTTATATTCATAATTATACAGTTATATATTCATTATTTATTAAGGATCTGAGGATAAAGTATACTCAAAAAATAAAATAAGTGAGTTGTTTAGAGAAAATTTCATTTTGGATATCACCTCCTTGGATAACCCCATGAGGATCGTTAATTTGGTGTTATGGTTAGAATAGAAGCACTTATAAGTGGGGAGAGTGAAAATAATAGAGTTTTTAACAAATTTAAAAATCATAATGCATTTTTATTTCAAATTAGGTGGTGAGGGGTAGTATTTATTCTTCGGGATATGTGGGTTTATGTGATTAAATAATAATTATTTTATGTTTAAGGAAGCCCACATTGAGGGGAAATTTATTTTTATGGGTATATATGATAATTATTTTTTAAAATACTGCTTAGGTTCAGTATATAACTCAGAACCTCATTTATTTTTTTAATTTTTTACTTATTTTATGCATTTACCTTTTAACTTTAACCTTTTTCATTATTTTACCCATAGTATAGAAAATAAATCTTTTTTTCATAGAAACATTTTTATGTATAAAAAATAAATTGAGCATAAAAAATAAATTTTACCTTCTAATTAAAATTATGGAATAAATTTTACCAAATTTAATTCTCATATTTGGAAAATTTGTATTTCAATTTAATCATACAATTATAACAGGAAAACGTAGTTTTAAAGTGAACAAGTTAAAACACTTTAAATGTTTTTATATCTAATTTCAATGAGAAATTGATTTAAATAAACCTAATTGGATTGATTGATTTATAATTTAAATAATTACACATGAAAATAAATCTATTAATAATTTAATGTTATAAATTATTTATTTAAAAATTCATTTTTCAGTTAAAATGAAGTATTTTTTACATTTTATCAATAATGAATTTTCGAAAAGAAAAATACCAAAAACTCACCCTAAGATAATATTTATTTCAATATTTTCAAGATGAACTTGAATTTTTCAAATATTTTTTTATTTATGTAAAAATATATATTCAAAACATGTGAACCATTAAGAGGCACCAAATCTACCTTATAAAAAATTATATATTTTTTAAGCTTAAATTTTTTTTAATTTATTATCATAATACTATCAAAAAAATTGGTTGAATTAAAATATAATATTTAATATATGACATATAAATTTAATTAATATCTTTCTATTATATAGATGAAATTATTTTGTTAGGAAAATTTTCAATTTTGGGCACAAAAATAGCTTTTTAATATGAACACATCGTTTATATTCAATTAGTTCTAATTTTAATTTAAAATTAATTTATATTAAATAAATTGCTTTTATAAACATATGTAAACTATATTTCCATAATTTAGTTAATCTCATTCATATATGATGTTCTAACATCTAGGTGATAATCGTCACAATTAAATTATAATACTTAGTTATTTTTTATTCTCGGTGGTCCATATAATGTAAGAAATCAATGAAATACAATTTATTTGAAATGTGATATATCATAAAATGTGGGGGGTTAAATTTTCCCTTAATTATATAATTTTTTTCCATAAAATTTTTATTTATACTTATAAAACCAATGGTTCGTACTTTATATTTCCTTTTATGATAAACCAACATCATTAATAGAGTTAATAAAGCATCTCCTCAATAAGAGGGAAATGGAAATGCGAATGTAACCAATAAATTAAGACTTTGAATATGATAACATTCATGTGATGTGAATAATAGAACACAGAATATAAATTAAAATAGCTTGTTTTGATAGAGAGTGATAGAGAAAATGTTCATCAAAATGATTACCATCTCAAACTTGTTAATATATGATAGGTTAAAGTGTCCATTGATTCCTTAATGAAAAAGATAAAAAATGATTTTTTTATGCCAAAATAGTTTACTTATATTGTAGTAATTTCTATTACATGATAGAGTAATTACATGGGGTAATAAACTTACATGATAGGAAGAGCTTCATCCTTTAGAAAACATCCACAAAAAACCACCATTTTCTCCAAATAACATTAAAACATTTATTCCTCAATAATATAAAAATATATATAATAATTATCTTAATCATAAATGGATTTCGAAATGAAATTATAATTTAGATCTCATATTACTTAATTATTTTACTAACCAGGGCATCACATCGAGCAGTGGCAAGCATTCCACCCTCATCACCTTCGGTTGTGTGTTCTAATATTTCAGCCTTTCCATATGTGAAGTGTTGTTGTATGAACTATGGTTTGTCCTTCTTATAAAAATATATTAATATAAAACATACAAAATTCCAAAATTAATCATTATATAAACATCATTAAATAAGTTTTTTAACCTCAAAGGTTACCACATATGTTTGATTTCTCATTCCCATAATGCAATATCCATTCTTCGACTCATTGGTAAATCGGTTAAAAAATACCATTGTAATGTTATCCTTTAATCCTTGAAATGAATATCCTAAAATGATTTTTATATTCCTGAAGCACTAAAAATAAAATTTAATGGATATTAAGATCCCTAAAGAGCTAGAATTTTTTCATTCTATCATTATTATTTTTCAAAACAAAATTGGTTTGCAGAAGTTATCCAATGTTCATAAACAAATTAATCATTAAAGCTACTAGGGGGATAAAATTAATTTATTTCATATATGATTACCCTTTTGAACTGTCTAAAATATTTGAATCCAAATCCGTTGAGAGAATGTCCATAACATTCAATATCAACATATCATTAATATCTGAATAAATATGAAGTATTTATAAATCATCATATACAAAACATGTGAATACCTTCATCATGCATTCTCCTAGAACAAGGTAATAACATGGACAACCAATAAAATGTATTTGAATCTCGCATATTTCTTTATTCCATCAATAAAACATATATTTTTTATGTATTCCTTAAATCATAAGTGCTGTTAATTTTATAAATGATAACATAAAAAAAATATTTAATTTGTTCCAAGGTGTTCTGTACTAACACATTTACATTATCCATATCATTCATATAATTATCAAAACATCATTATCTCATCATCAAAAAAATATTAATGGTTATCCATTCAACCATAAATTGTTTTTCAAGAAATTCGGCATTCCAACTAATCATTGATAATCAGTATAAATCATCATATGCCTTCAAATACTTAATGAATAATTAATATAATAAAGATCCATTACACTTTTCAAGGAACCAAATATATGAGAAAATTAATCATTGAAATTCATGTATACTGATAACATATTTTGGACTGATATCAATTATCTCCTTCTGAAGTATATTCTTTTGATGCTTAGGGAATTTGTATAAGTAGTATCTATTCTCCCTTTAGTTTAAACAATGATTAGTATCCATTTTATCAAAACCTTTTCATTTATAATATAATCCCCTATATTTTCTATCTGTTACATTTCCAAAAACCTGAGGCTTGATGTGTCCGGGGGTAGTCAGACATGTTTTTGGGACATGTGAGTCATTATGACAGTGACTCGTCACAACAGTTTTCTAAATTTATAGTGTTCCATGTTCATTCATCCTAGGGGTATCTCATTCTGGAGTTAGATCATTCTGATGGTAGATCATCCTAGTAGTAGGTTATCCATGCTATGGTTCATTGGCAGTGGCTTACTAGTGGTATCTTATTAGCGGTGGGGCCTGGGTTATGGCTCCTCGTGGTGGCTCCCTCGAGTTGGCATCCTGGATATGGATCCCATGAAATGGATCACTAAAGGTGCCTTATCTAGAGGTGACCCTCTTTAGGAAACTCTTCTATAGGTGAATCACTGGCAATGACTTATCTGGTGGTGGTAGTGGCTCATTTCAACAATTTTCCAAATTTACATATTTTATCTAATTTTCTATTTTTACCATTTTGATGTCATTTTTTTAAGTAAAATGACATTAATGACTAATTTTAGAGGATTTATGAACAAATCAAATCATATCCACCATATATTAAATTCTTATAATATATTGAGGATTTTATGACGTCAAATAACATGGTTTTATTAAGATCCACCTTTAATGGAAATTATATATTGCTTCAAATCTATTGAGTTCCAGATCTAATCATTCTCATCCAAAAACATTCCATTAATTCCTTCCTTCTTATTTTTTTAATATAGGAGGTTCTGAGTCATACATCCCATAGTATTATTGTAACCTGGTTGTTGAAGTTGATTCATGATTAATTTGAATGTCTCTTACTATATGCACCAAACTATTTTAGTGTGTCAACTCTATGAAAAAGGTTGTGTCGAACATCATTATTATAGGTAGAGTTTTCTATTTTTTCTAATTATGTGTATCAGGAAAAATGGTTTTATTATATATAACTCTAAGGAACATGGTATCAATATTATTAATAAAGATAATTAATCAGTTTATATAGAATTTTATGGGGTAAGGGAAATTTAAGTATGATATTATATCTTTAATTGATTTTATTTCATCTTTTTTGATACTATGTATTTATGGATGTACTTATTTTATGAAAGTCTACTCTATGGTTGGATTGATTATACTACAAAAAAATTATTTACAAATACCCTTATTTTTTGTTTGAATTGTATCATCATAAACAAATTAATAATTGATCGTGTATATTCAGTTAATTAAATTAATGCACCATGATATTATGGATTCTGTGATAACACCCTTAAATAAATAATTGAAATTTAATAAGACACCCCATTGTTAAAAAAATAATGTGTTTTGTAGTTATTTGTGATGTAATGAGTGGTATGGTTTTTGAATGGGGTTGTGAAACTGGATGTGGCAATAAAGTGATGTGGATGTGATTGTTTTGTCGTGGTTTTATGCTTATAATGTGTAGTTGGTTCTATTATAACTACCAAAGTATTATTGGAATTAATACTAAATGTTACTAATTTTAAATTGACATGTTTAACTAGAAAATCAATGATGGAATTTATTGATTAACTGGTTAAAATTTATATATAAACTAATGGGTTGGAAAAATGAAATAAGATGTCTTTATAAGGTTAATGGGTTTTCTAAAAATGTTGATGACCGAAATCAATGTGGATGGTAAAGATGAATTTTTGATAATGGAAAGACTCTATAAAATGGATTAAATTCTAATATATGAATTCTGGGTTGCGTTTTTCTTGTTTTTTTTAATTCATTTAGACGTGGCTGTGATTTTATAGATTCTTTCATGTGGTTATTTCTTATTTTAAACCCATAGTATTGGATTCTATTCATTGAATCTATATATATATACACATTATGTTCTTTTGATTTCTATATTCCCCTCACCCACAATGAAACCTATGTGTTGAACACCTCCATAGCTATGTGGGGTGTCTATCCTAGCATCCTAGTTGTATGATGAATGGATATAAACTCGATATCCCTTACTCCCTCTACTTGGTGAGGTATGTTTTGAATAGGATATGATGCCCAGAGGTCTGTTATTGCATTCAATGGTGGTTGTTATGGACCAGGTGACTTCAGGATGAGATGTGATGTGGTGTCCCATGTGTCTTGAAGATTATATTTGATGTTATTTCCTATTTTTCTTAGGTTTGAGATGTTATGTTCTTTCCCAGGTGTCTTTGGGATGAAAAGATATGTGATCTGATGTGATTTGATTTGTTATTTGGTATTGGTGTGATGTCACAGGATGTGTTGTGATTCCTAAGTTTTTGCAGGTTTGATGTGTTGTGCGTCCAAGGTATATGTTTGTGGGAGGTGTATTGTGTCCCATGTGTGAGTGGGTGGGTTGTGTTGTGAGACCCAGGTGGGTTCGAGTAGGATTGGTTGTGAGGACTAGGTGTGTGCCAGTGGAATGTCTGGGGAGGCCCATGTCTGTGTGGGTGTGATGTTTTGAGCGTCCCAACTGTCTATGGGTGGGATGTGTTGTGGTGTATTCAGAAGAGGTGGGAGTAAAAGGAAAATTTCAATTGGGGTATGAGAGAATCAAATTAGTTGGAAGCTGGTGTGGGGTACCCACATCAATGATATGCTTCATATTTTATATTATTTTACATGTACGAGTTATTTAGTGAGTGATCCTTTTTGAGGTTTGGGTTTTAGTTAGTATACATATTAAGGTGATTTTTTATTCTACTACTCTCACAAAACTGCATTAGTATGCTCCTTTCACATGTGAATGAGAGACATTTGTTTTTATACTAAGTTTAAATGTGTGCTAACCCTACATATATGAATTTTTTTATATTTTCAGGATGAATTTCTAGACACTGATGTACATTTCTATATCAAATATTTTCATTTGTTTCTCTATCACTGAATTAGATTATATACTTTTAGGATTTCATTTAGAGACCTTAATTTGTATCAGTTTTGATTTATACATTTATTATTGGATAGTTTGTCTTTATTTTATTATATGTCATGGAGTTGATTTTGGATGATTCATCTTATCCCCTGATCATGATTTCTTATAGTGGTAAAATCTACCCATATTGTAATATTTTTAAGCCCTCGGTGCTAATCACCAACCTATGGCCAACTAGAGGTGGGACATGGGGGGTCAATGTCTACCTTTTTTAATTTCCTTCTTCTAAGGTGTATCTATAGAGTTAGGAGTTCATGACAGATTTCTTGGTAACACTTATCCTTACACTTATAAAAAAATTAATAATCCCAACAAGCACCAAAAGGGTATTTATTTATATAATTATGACATGTGGTAGAAAAACTCATTCCCTTCTTCAATCCTTTTCCCACATATCCTCTTCTTCTCTTGTTTCTATTCCAAGTCATAATACACAGGGAGTATTTTCTCTTCCTTCAAAGAACATGATATTATGTCCTCATATGTTAAAAATATTTGACAGACTAATTCCCTTTTAAATATTTGATAAAACTCATTAAATATGATATCATTATTACTATTCATATCATGTTCATTAGTAAGATTCTAATTAATTTTACAAGGAGCCATTTCTAAATGATGGAATACACTATTTTAGATCATATCATTATAAAAGAGAATCTATAATAAAAAACTGGTGAAATACTTAACATAACGTGAAAAAATAATGTGTAACTAATCTCATAATCCAAAACCTGGTTTATTTGATATTTTATTGAAGAATTATTCAAAAATTATATTTTAGAGTTATGTTCCCTAAACAATGGTTTCCAAAATATAATTCTTAAGGTTTCTACTCATCTTTTTTTATACCAAATCTAAACACATAGAACCCAATACCATTGAAAAAGTTCATTTTTTATTACATTGGAATAGATACATGATTGAAATAAAAATGGACTGAATATTCTAGTAGTCTTGAAGAAAAATGTACATACATGATTCCTTTAATACATTGGTAATTATGAATATAAAATCACAATGTAATGTGAATTGAATCCTTGAAACCCCATTCAAATTTAACATATTTATACACAAGAAAGAGAAAACAAAATAAAGATGGGCTCAAGTGCTGAGTAAGGGTTAGATAAAGAAAAATAAATAATAATAAATTTTATTTATCATTAAGTTCCATTTATGCACTGAGCATAATAAATAAGGAATGCGGAATTACTAGAAACACACATACCATTTAATTAATATCTTTTTCACAATCTGAATCCATGGATAATATCATAGTGAAAATATCACGGTAAAAATAAATGAATGATTTATGAACATATAAATTATGGGTTTCATGTATTTGGAAAATATATAGAATCAATCAAGACCTTTCCCAAAATAGTTTATTCTTATGGGTAAAAACCCATTTTATTTGGATACATTATTCATCTCATGAGACTACTATAACATCAAGTTTATTTTCTATATATGGTCCCCAAATATTACTTCATGTCCTAAGAATTAATGATATATTTAATATATGATGTAATCTATATTAATTATCAAAGAATATTTTTTTTGAAGATAATACATATATATCATTATCTCCCAAGTTAATCAAGTAACTTTAATTGAAAACACCTTTTATAATATCCGTATAAATTTTAGAAAATAATCATATCCATGATTAAATAAATTTATTAATTTAGTATAAATAAAAATATCAATGTTTAATGATCATAAAAAAACCTAGTTTCATTATATACACCTTTAAAAAAAATTATGTGCGTAATATTAAATTTTTCCTCAATGAAGAAAAATCAAGATAAAGTCCCTTGAAAAGATCCTCTCATTATCCAAATGAATCAATTGTGTGTATTCAACATAAATACCCATAAATAATGTGTAAATGAAAATATATTTAATAAAAATTAATTTCACTCATAACCATGGTATGATGAAATCAATGCAATGGAATTTTGGCCAAATGAATGAAATTTGAGTTAAGAAATACCACATTATATGTAATCAGTCAAATCATATGCTCCATGAAATTAATAATTGTAAAATGATAAATTTAATACATTGAATATAATTAGATTCATGTTATGATATATAAAATCTTAGTATGCCTACACCAAAAACAAGAAATAAGTTGTGAGTAAGCCATATATCTCGAAAAATTAAAAGTGAGATGAGAAAACCCTTACCTTATACCTCTTTTTACAGGTGTATACTTTCACATCTTGTATGAAGGATTAAATAATATTATTAACTCATTACATAGGTATAGTTATATTTATATTACCTTATGTGATGATTTTATAGAATCATATAACTCTTTCTTAATAATATTTCCTTAATTTTATGGTTTTGGGACTGTAAGTTTTTTGGTTTCATGATTGATTCATTTGTGTAAAATTAAGGATGTTATTGTAAATTGGGATTAAAACTCTATAATTTTTATGAATTATTATTTATAAACATCTAAAATTAAAAATTTTCTCATATATAATATTTATTTCTTTTATGTGGATCATTCTTTTGATAAAATAATCATGATAATTGTTTAGTTAATTATGGTGGTTTTTCCAAACACCAAGAACTGATATCTTTTATTTAATATTATGAGTATATATTCATTAAAGAACAAGAAATAGGTTATAATATATCAATTAAAATATTATTTTACCATAAACAATTTATGTCCATCCCTGAAAGTTGTAATAGAAAATGAACAAATTAAATATTCACAGAGACGGTTAACCAATATATTTATGAAAACAGTTTTGTTTCGTTGAATAATATGAGGTAATAAAAGGGATAAATTTTAGATATTCCATTAGATACATAAAATTATAGTATGTGAAATATTAATTATTTTTCTTTTCTTTATGGATATAATCGATGAGGATAATGTAAAGGACAAAGAGAAAATAAGATAGATGATTTGAGAAAATCACCTCTTGTATATCACCTCTTTTAAGAAACCCTTTGGAATCTTTCAGTTGATATTTTTCTGAGAGAATAAGAACATATACGTAAGAGAGTTAATAGTTGATTGTTTTTCAATGAATTAAAATTCATTAAGGCTTGTGAGTTTAAATAGGGTTGTGCGGGCTGGTATTTATACTTTTGGAGATGTGGGTTTAAGTGATTAAATAGTGATTATTTTTTGGTTAAATCAAGCCACATATACGGGGCATTAATATTAAATACTTTTTTTCATAATTATTTTTTTAAATACTTTTATTGTTTATAATTAACTCAAAAACTATTTTATTGTTATAATATTTGTATATTTTAAGCCTTTACCTTTTAACATTAACCCTTTTCATAATTTCACCTATACTAAGTAAATAATTTTTTTACCACGGTAATTTTTTTTGTCTAAAAATTAAATTTACATTAAAAAATATTGTGGTCCTTACCATTTGAAATAATAAAATACATTTTAATTAATTAAATGTAAATATTTTTAAAATTTATATTAATAATCAATAATTTATTCAAAGTGGGAAACAAATTTTTAAAGTGAAATGTTTCAAAAAATATGTTTATATCAAATATTAATGTGAAATTGATTAAAATTTCCTAAAATAGATGTTTTTTTATAATTGAAGTAATTATACATTAAAACTAATTTAAAATATAATTCAACATTATAAATTTTCTTTATGAAAATTTATTTTTCAATTAAAATTCATTATTTTTCTCTTTTCATCAAAAAATGAAACGTATGAGAGAAATACCAAAAAGTAAACCTTGGATAATTTTGATTCCCCTATTTTAGAATATATATATATTTTTTAAAATAAAATTTATATGTTTCAGAAATTTTATTTAAAATATGTTCTCTATTAAGAGGTGGACAATTTGGGTTATATAAAAATATACCTTGTATACTTAATAGTTGATTTATTTCATATCTTATTGCTATCAAACATATTTGATGAATTTAAAATATTTTATTGAATATATACTATATAAATATTATTAAAATATTATTTTAATAGTGATTAATTTAATTTATTATGATAAAATTCCATTTGGGTTATAAAAATAGTTTTCTAATAAAAAATCATCATTTACATTCAATTGGTTTTTAAATTGACTTCCATTTAATTGGTAGTCAATGAATTAATTTTATAAATTCTTGTATACTAAATTTTCATAATTTAGTAAATATAATTAATTCCTTCCATTCCATTATCTAGGAAATTCCTATCATAATTAAATAATATTATTTATTTATTGGTTTAATCTAGATTTTCGGTGTAACGTAAGATATCGATGAAATAGAATTTAATTATGAAGAGACATTCAATAAATTCAGGGGGTGTTACAACCTATGTCACAATGAATCATATGTTCATTCCATTTAATTTTTATATAAACCATGTCAATGATAACATATGAATATGTCACCTAAAATGACAGTATCTCAAATTCATGAAATAAGAAGATTTGTGTTTCAAGGTTTTTTAATCAATGGACATAGTGAACATTCCAATAAAGAGATAGTGGAACTAGGTTTTAGTGTTATAAACCAATGTAGTTAACTCCAAATCTTGTGTAGGGTAGTTCATCCTAGGTATACTCAATTCAAATTTTAAATAAGCTATAGAATTATCAACATGGTGGAGAAGAAAATTCAATCTAGACATTTATGAATCAAAAAATACAATACAGACAATACATGGTTTGGGAAAAAATTTGATAAGTTAATTTGTAATATGATCAATAGATTCATTTTAGGATTAATCAAAATAACCATTGAAACAAAAATGACCACTATTCCAAGTCAATGATTTCATGGGAGATGATAAGCATGAGAAATGATGGAAAATAATGAATAATATCTTACTAATCATATAATTCTACATATCATGGAAACTTTTATAGGTCCTTTCAATGTAATAGCAACCCCAATTTTACCAATAATTACTGTTATGACATTCTTGAAAAGTATATTCCAATTGAAGTGAAAATCTAATATCCATGATATAGATATGTAATTTTGAATAATGATATTTATATCATTATGTACCAAGTATTTATAACTATAAACCTCTCATGATCATCTCTCATGTGATCATATACTAATTTTTAATTAACAATATCCACAATGAAATAGTCTAGTATGTGTGAATAATATAATACCTCAATTCCATACATATTGTAGGTTCATTAGTAATGAAAAACTAAAATACCATGGGATCCTATTGTCTATTATTATTTATAAAATTTATCTTGGTGATATAGTACTTTATAACATAGTGATGGGGGAACCTGAATTGGATATCAATGTTAAGGGACCATTTGTATAACTTTAATTTCTCAATGGGTTCGTCAATATGAAGAAAATAATTTTTTCTTATTTGTAATAACATGGTCAAATATGTGATAATCTTTTGGATATCAAAGTCTTCCATCATCCATACCAAATAGATCTATATCATCATTAAAAAACATATAAGCTCTTTTAATACCCCTAGATTACAATTATTTCAATTTGAATTTTTTATCTCATAGATTTACAAGCACCATTCTATATGATTGCGATACTATTTGATTAATTAATGGGTCTATAATGATATAAAATTCCACTACACTTTTTGGTGGTATTCAAGATTTGTTTTATTGAAATACATCAGGGTATTGGTCTACTATGCCCATAAAATATCAACTGCATGTTTCACCAATAACACCAACTTGATCATTTCTAAATGATTCAAAATATCACCAAAAACATTCAGAAATAGTAATTATCAATTTTTATTAATCATTGATTCTCACATGAATAAAAAGATAACTCCTTTTGGATGTGTAATTGTCATATAGATATATATATATCATTATAGTCATTTTGGGCCATGAAATATATTGTCCAATCTATTCACATGATGAGATCAATGATTTTTATCTCTATGAAAATAATCACCCATTAAATCTATATTGAACAAACTGTGATGATAATTATATAAAATTTTAATCCCTTACAATTTAATTCCCCATAATCTGTCTTAATTATCCTAATATAAGGATTCATTTCCATAGTGAAGTCCAGTTTCATTACGGAAAATGATTAAGTGAAAGAATTATAAGCACTAGTATTAGTGAAAACATGATTAAGGTAATTCATAAATAGAGGGCTTCTTTTTGTAATTAAGTGATAGAAATCATTGTTTCATACATCCTACTGCATTCCATTGTGTTATTGATCAACTCCCTCATACTAACTTATAATCTCCTACATAGGTTGTAACTGATAATTTATTGAATTGGTCGTAGAATATTTATATTTTTATATGCGGGTCATAAATGTTACAAAGGGAAATCCTACATTATAATTAGATTAATTTGACATGGTAGAACCCTCTCCATGACCAGAATTTAGATTATTTTTTTCAATATCCCTTAATGTTTTCATGAACATAGTAAATATGAACATATTGAGGTTGTGTCATTAATTCTACCTTAATGTCCCATAGTGAACTGAAATGGACACAAATAAGTTAGATAATACAAAATAGAGGAAGTGTAAATAATATATAATGTTGTTCCTCTAGATCTCTTCATCCCTAAGAGTAGTTTTCCCTCATTCACGTTATCCCAACACTAATTTTCCATCCATTTTCTTATAGAATAAATATTTTCCCTTATGAAATATTTGAAATGTTTTACTTATCAACAACTATTATGTTTTTAACCATGTTTGTGTAATACATGATGAAAACATCACCACTCCAGAATGAATGATCAATCACATACAATATTTAAAAAACATAAAATTTAGTGATTCACTAACTACCAAATATGGTGAAAAAAGATAAATATATTAATATCATGTTCCATATTTTGTTACCAATATATTTTCATCCCTTTATTGAATTAAATATTATTTTTCTGGTAGTTTTCTAAAATATAGATGTAATTGTTTATTAAATAGTTCCTCAAAATCCATCCCATGTGAGCCTTTTTCAATTTTATATTGAACATATTCACATGAAAATTGTTAAAATATGTACTCACCAATTTATTTAGTAAGACCTAAATTTACTAAACCTATACCTAACCATGAAATAAATATTTCAAGTCATCTTCACAATTCATTCATCCATATGTTGGGCACCAGAGTCACCTGGGAGATTATTGGGTTCCATTTTTGAAAATATACTAACCATCCTTATAATATGGAAGATATTGTCAATTTCAATTTTACACATCTTGGAAATCATTGAAAATTATTTGGACAAGTTTTTTAAAAACATTTGGCATCTCATGTGGAACCATGTTCTCAGTATCATCCTCTTTGTGTTTTCATATACTCCAAATTGATTACATCTTCAGAAGACCGTTAATAAAATATTTTTCTTGCTATTGGAATTTCTAATTAATGGAGGTCAGTAGGATTGAATATCCTTTTAAAATATTAAATTGATAAAAAATAAAAAATATAAAAAATATATTCTAATATAATTCAAGCAGGAGATATTTCCGATTCAGATACTTATTTAAATTTCAAAAAGAAATAAACAATTATATAGTAAAAATGTAAGTTTTAATTCTAAAGACATAAAAAAATATTAATGGATTTTAGAAATATCACATTAGGGTCCCCTAAACATTCTCCCCTTAGTAATTTTTGAGAGGGTTACATAACCTGTTAATTTTAATGGAAATCGAATAACTAAAAAATGAACTTTTCTTCGCTTTAAGTGGAACCATGAAAATAAAAATAAAAATAAAAATCATTTTAATAGAGTATCAGGATTCCAAATTAGATATTTATTTTTAAAGGAAAATTATGAAACAAAGAATGTTATTGATGTAGAAAATATGTGGTTTTCTATTTCGAAATCATTTTACAATTTCATCTCAATATTCAAAAAGAAGATTTGAAGTGGAAGGAAATTGAGATACTAAAATTACAATTGAGACATAGAGATATAAATGGGATTATAAAATAATATATAAAATATCATGTTAAATGAATTAAAATAAGAAGGCATAATGAAATTATATAATGAGGAGACACAATAATTCTTGATTAAAATCAAGGAAGATCACTTGATTCAAAGGTATCCTTTGATGATCATAATTACCATAGATTGTGTTCTCTTGATACTTTTTTGAGGGCATGAAAATTATTGAAATTTTTACTATCATTTAATATGGATAAGAATACTTGATCTACAAAACATATAGAAAATAAACTTATATGGTAAATCATTTGGAAAATTCTGTATTACTCTATTTCACAATCATTATAGCCTTCTAGTATGTTGGGTCATTGAAGTTCCAAACCTAATCTGATGATCTGATCTATTTTCATTTCACTAATCATTGATATTGGACAAGATATAATATAATGGAACCATTAGCTGGATAGATGATGCCAATAGGTTGAATGTGCATGTGGATGTAGCTAAAAAATCTATAGATTCTCCACTTTGTATACAGCGGGCCTCCTTTGGGTAGCTGGTTGGTTTCTATTAGATGGATTTTTTATTTATTAGTTCATTGTCTCTTTGGTTAACTCCTACTATGTATTTAGTGGATCTCTATAAAACATGACTAGAACATTTCTTATTGATCCTACATCGAGAGACTATTATTTCAAGTTGCCTCTCGATCACTATATGTCCAAAAAAATATAAAAAAAACATGAATTACATTGAAACATGTTAAAGGAAAAAATTTATTTTATGATCATTAAATATAAAATAACTATGATCATCAAAAATCTCCCCCTTTTTTAGGATTATAAAGACATTATATAAAAAATGTTACAGAAGATGGAAATTCTAAAGGAAGATGTTATAAATAAAATCATCCAACCATGTGTCGCATGATGTTACTTGGAATAAAATTTATCACCCATAGTTTTTATTTTTTATAATGATATCCACTTATTAGAAAAATTTTTAAATCCTTAAATATTTCCCCATTTTGATATAACTCAATGTCATCATTGATTTTTGATTATCAAAATGAACCAGTCAAAAAAATTGGTTGTTTAAATTATATAATATGATAATAATAAAATGGAATTAGAATTTTTCTATTAATTTATGTGTAAAAAAATATTTTACATATACATAATAAAAGAAATACATGATATTACATTAATTTACAATGATATTCAATGAATATTTAATGATTTAAAAATACGTATAATGATTATTCCTGAGATATAAATTAAATAATTAATTTCAAAAATATATATTCAAGATATCTCTGGAGTAGAAAAATAAAAATTCTTTAGAACATGAGAAGATGAAGGAATGATGTATAGAAAGCCTTTAAAATAACCCCTATATAAAAAACACTACATAATGAGATAAGAAGCATTCTATATTTTATTATATTTCAAACTACAATTATTATTATTTTAATAGAAACTATAAGATATTTATATATTATTTTCTATAAATAAATAATAGTTATAAAATAAAATAAGAATTTGGTACACTAATTTTGGGTTCGATATTGTGAGATAATAAACATTGAGATGTTGAAACTATTTGGGGTCAATGTATAATGCAAAATTGAAATATTAGAAAACAAACATGTTATAATTTTTCCTATGTTTTTATCTATAAGAGATATACTTTGGTCACTAGTGAATTTTCTTTTTATAATTGCATTAAAAAATTAAATTTATATATTTAAAAAAACATTTGAAAAGCATGATTTTAAAAATGACTTTTAGGATAATAGTGTTTATGAAAAGTTTATTTATTTTAACACCAAATAAAATGAGTATTTATTTTAACACATTGAGAACTAAAAATCATGATAATATTTTATTCACCATCATTAAATTTTGAATGATTTTATTTGAGGTCATTTATATATTATTTAATAACTATAACATAATGTTAATTTTTTATTTTCAAATCTATATAATATTATTCTTATTAGAAGAAGATATTTTTCATCAAAAATAACATTTTATTCATTATTTACATGTTTCTCTTTGTTATCAATATCATTATATAAAGAAGAAATTTTATAAAATCTAATTTTTATTTGATCACAGGTTTCTATTGGGTCGTTATAACATTATTTTCTTGAAGAAATGGAAGAGTAAGAGTAAGAGTTGGTAGAATATTTAGATTTTGAATTTCTACTTACCTCAACATCGACCTCCATATATTTTTGACATGAGTAACTTTAGGTGGATGAGTCCATGGTGTCATCGCATACATTATATGTCAATACCATAAGATTTTTATTACCTCTCTTCTGGTCTTTTCGAACCTTTTTAATGATTATGAATTCCAGTCATATATGACGATTTTTTATTGATAGATTCTCATAATAGGTGAATTAAGTTTACCATAATTTTTGGTACACAAAAATGGATTTTTATTCATCGAAATATTTTTATAATTTTTTAAATGTTGCTCAATTTCCTCAGGTTCATCAGTATCACATCTAAAAAAACATTATAATTGATTGTATTAAAAGATATGTTATTCATGGTTCCCTTAAATTTCATTACAAATACATCTTTTTGTTTTATACTTATTTCATATGTCATTGAATGAATCATGATCTCTTCAACCTCAATGATTTGTATGCATTTAGCTTCTTCGATTACCCTATCTTTTATTTCTGATAATATTGTTAAATTTTATATAATTTTCATCAAGATTGTTTATGATGATAAATCGACACCAAGGAACATCCTATGATGGAATAGGTCTGTAAATATAATAAACATCCTGGTAATAGATTCATTATGAATTATGAAGAAAATATTAATTTCTTAATGGAACGTATGAAATCTAGTATATTTTACATTATTAATTCCATCATGTGTAAATTTAATTATATTCAAAATGATCTTTTTAGAAGTAGATAATATATTAAAATCATTTTTTCCTAAAACACCATAAAAGTAATTCTCTTTTTACAATATAATTTCAATGATTAAAATTCATTATGATTATGTTTATCTTTTGGTGTAGTCATAGGAGAACAACTAGGAATTCTCATTTTTTAAATAGGGTATCTAAATCAACCATGGAAAATACATAATAGTGATTTCCATTAATAATAATTTGAACCATCATAGAAATAAAGATTTTTAAAAGGTGAAATTCCTTGTTAAAATCATACTTTATAACCAAAGATTATTTAAAAAAATAATTTTTAAATAATTTTTTTTTAAAAAAATGAACTTATTTAATACAAATGATTGCTTGGATGAATGGAAAAATCTGTTGGGGTGAATTTAGATTTATACAATTAATGAATTAAAATGTATCTATTCTATTACAAATATTGAAAAAATGAAATCATGTGATATTATTATTGTAAAGTGTTGAGGGAATTAAAAACAATTTATCCTATGTTTATCAACACTGTAAATTTGGATCATTAATAGACGAGGAACACATTTATAAAATTATTTTTCAATAAAAATGATATTCCTATATATCTCATTCCCTAAAGTGGTTATGAGATTCTTATATAAAACATTGGTTTTAATGGAAATATAAAAACCAAAAAAGGAAATGATCCTTGGTTTTAATGTTAACCATATACCCAAAAAAATCTTTACCTTTTATAAATAAAGATAATGATGAAACAAAAATAACCCATAATTTTTAATGGAATAGAATGAAATCAAATATAATGGGTAATAAATTAGATTTTTTTTCACTTGGAAACCACATTATAATACAATGTAATCTCTTGCTAAAATACAAAATATTGAATTGAGGTGAGAGAGGTAGAATATGATATTTACATAGAGAGCTCTAAGGGGATATTAAATATTGTATAATGGAGTAAAAATAAAGATAAAATCAAAAAAAATAAAGAATATAATTTCGTGACTTGATAGAACTTAATGATAGTCTATAAAGACCATCCCATTTAAAAGTTCCATTTGATGATCTCAATGCACATGGATGATATTCTCTTCATCATCATTGGGAAAGCATGATACTTATAGGAACATTGAAGATCTATAATAGTAGAGGAAGAATCATTGATCCTAATATATTGAATAACACATATTTCTTATCTTACTCTAATCATATATAGATATGTTCCACCGTTTTCATATATTTATAGACTTCTATGGTGTTTGGATTTTCCATTTTTGAGAGATTCCAAAAAGATATTAGTTTGATAATTTTAACTAATCATTAAAATAGCACATATTAGTTTGGAAAATCACCAATGTCTAGGAACCTAATTATACAACTTATACGGGTCATATAACTATATAACTACATCTACTGATCCCCTATAGTCTCTTAATTGATATTATACTTGGAAGATGGTTGAGTGATAATGTTTGAGAGGAATTCTTCTTCGTGTACCTAGTATTTGGTGCACACTAACTGTCTATCAAGTTTTTTAATACATCATATGACTTGAATGATTTCAATTGAGGCTACATTGTGATATTTTTAATGTTGGTTTCCTCCCAATAGCTATTAGAAAAAATATATAAACTATAATATAATATGAAACTCATTAGAATAGGTTTGGTACACATTAGATGGTGTAAGATAATGAAAAAAAATATAAGAGTCAACATAATCACAATAGAATCATTTAATCCCATATCCATTGATATTTACAAAATAAAAATATATATAATCATAAAATATCACTTGAATGGTGAAATCATTATGTGAAATATTTTATCATTGATTAATATTGGGATTTCATCAGAAAACCCCATGATAATGGGATCATAAAAAATGAAATTTTATTCATAATACTTTTTATACATGAACTATCCAAGTGAAATTATTTTTTATATAAAGATATTAGATAAAAAAAATATACATAAATTCCAATTCCAAACAAGCACTATCAATTTCTCCATCATTCCCATGGGATGAACCATACTAAACTATTACCATTGGAAACACCCTGACCTGGCCCATTGTCGTTGGAATGTCTTAAAATCCATTAATAAATGGTGGTGACTCCTTGACACCAAAGGATGTAAGTAAATACAAAAAGACTTTTCTTAATTATATGGTCTAATTAAACCTTACATAAAATACCATTAATTGATAAACTTCATTGATGTATGGTATAGCTGATGTGGAAGCACGTCCAAATCTAATAAAATTCATTCCTGTTTCCAAACTCCCAAATTATTATATTATTATTTCAAGGATCTATATTGGTATTTTTTTCTGGATTAACATTATTATGCTAAACATTTTCATCACTTGCATTTGGATTCATATATATGGTTTGAGTATATCAACTTAGTATAAAGTAACTAAATATTCCCAATTAAGTTACTTGTACCATAATGTTTTAGATAAAATTTAAAATAATAAATGAGTAATAAAATTAATAAAGGGCTAATTAATATACATATATAAGATAAGTGATGAAATATCACACTAGGAAGTCCATTAATTCAATAAATGTACTTACCTATTGGAAAATCCCACCTAAGGGGATCACATCTCATATTCTTAATGAGTAGTACAATATCTTGAATAGAACCAATCCCTCTTGGACCATGTCATCATAGAAAAGTATATTTTTTCATTCCCTAAATCAGAAAAATAAATTCATTATCAAATCCAATATGGCACTAATATTAATATTAATTCACACCAACCATTTCATGAAAAATTCCGACACCCAATTAAATAAATTGAAATAATATTTATACATCAAGCTTTTCATCCATAATGTAATGGGAGAATCCAAAATAATAAATTTTTAGAGATTGAATAATATGGAAATTAAACATGTATTTAAATCAAAAAATACAAAAGTTGTATTAAAATACCAAAAAACCATGTTCTAGGAAATGTAGAGAGTGATAAAGGACACCTACCATGAATGAGTTCTATATAAAGAATCATTCCATAATATGGAGGTCTAGAATCCCCTTTCCCTTCATTAAATAAAAACCAATGAATCTCTTCCAAAATTGTCCCTGGAATATTATATATGAATGACATCCTTGAGAATGGATTTATCTAGAAATAGATAATTAAAATAACAAAGATAAAGGAGAGTCATAATCTTTGAAATTGATACCATAGATCCGAAACATGATGATTATTTTTAATATTCATTTGGAAGGAATATGATCTCCATCATCACAAACATGGATCCTTATAAATGAAGGAAATGAATGGAAACTCATTAGAACATTGGGTACACAACAATTTAATAACATATTGTAACTATCTTCTTTCATGGAAGGATAGATAAATTCACAACCTGAAATATTTGATTCCACTATATATGTAAATTCAAGGAAACAATGTTTTCTATTTATCGACCATAATTCACGCCATAAATTTAATTTTAGTACGTTAATTAATTAAATCCAATTTCTATTGAAAATATTAAAAAATATTATTCATTCCATGTATATGTTTTTACATTGTGATATGCCTCCGAGAACTAGAATTGAGATTAATTTTTACATCCTCCTCTAAATAAATATAATGATACAAGACAATCATTCCATATCTATATAAAATATAAATAAATGTTAAAATACTTTAAAACCAAGGGTGTTTGAACATCCCAAACACACTAAAACTATCACATCTCCTATGAATTTGTCTAGTTGTTTTTTATCTACATAAGATAATTATTTTCCAAGTGGGGAAAATATATTCAACTTCTACTTTTTTAGTGTAATTAAATTATGATACTCTTTGTTCCTTGTAATTTAACAATATATAAATAAAAAAACTCAAAATTTTGTTTACTTCTAGTTATTAACACTTATTAACTACTCTATATTGGTTAAAAAATCAATCATTTGATTAATAATGTATATCAATCAAAAATTATATCCCCTTTGATAGAACATATAATTCTATTAATGAATAATAAATTAGATTCTATTAGTGATATTTTAATCTATCATGCTATATTAATATCATTAAAACATTAAGGATTAATGATGACTAATGGGGAATGCTTCAAATAATATTTCATAAACTATATTTGATCAACCTCATTTCCATCTTCAACATTTCTAATCATAGTTACTAAAATAATTTTCATAGAAATTTTATTAATGAACATGAATAAAATAAATTTCATACTCTCTTGGGAAAAATTTTATTTATAACTAAATAAAAAATATTCTAATATGAAAATTAACATCCCAAAAATGAATTTATATCTCCCAATATAAATATCTCAATCTCATTCTTCATATGAGCATAAATTTTTGGGAAAACTATTCTTAATTTAAATAATGTTTATATCATAAAAATTAAAAAAATACAGTGGTTTTGAAATAATAGAAAATGTTAACAATAAATCCATTTTATTTATTTATGAAATTAATTATTCAATTTTATGGAGTCATATTAAATATAATCATTTTATGTAGTATCTAAATCAAACATGATATTGATTTATTTGAAAATGAATTAACTTTAATTTATGATTTATTTTATTTAAAAGTTAAAATTTAATTATTTTAAAATATAATTAGACTAAATTATATTTTTTTATCCCCATGAAAATGTTTGAATATGTTTATTTTTTGCGATTTTTCAGATATTATATAGTAATAGATGAAAAGTAAAAATATTAATTTTAAAAATACAGTAACTTTTATGAGATTATAATAGTATAATAATGGTATGAATGTTCATAAAACCTTTTCGATAGATAAAATGCATATTTATGAAGCTATGTAATACTATGAAATGTATATTGATTTAAATTGGACCCCATGACTTTAATTTTAGAAATATATGAATTTATTTATTATATTTAAAAAAATTGGGGTCTTTTATTTTAATAACATTTACACAAGGTTCCATTTGGTTTTAGTTTTATATTAATGTCAAATAAGTTACATTTTCTAAAATAATCTAATTAATTTCTAGGTAATTACAACAATAATTTATTTTTGCATAAAATCATTTGTAATTATAAAAGTATAATTTTTCGTAAAATGGCTTATCATTGTAATTTGAAAATTTATATTTAAATTAATTTATAACAATTATGGAAATAAAATAATATTAATTAGATTAAAAAATTGTAATCACCTTGATAAATTTTTTTAATAATGTAAATTTAATTTGTATTCATGATAAAAATTTACAATTTTAAAAAAAATGATCCAGTTAAATGATAAAACAATTAATAATAGGGGTGGGTGTGTTAATCATAGAGTGGTATTCAAATATCCATAAAGCATGACATAGTTTTTTTGGGTCTATCTATTTATACAATAATTATAACATCCCTTCCAAATAGATAGTCTTATACTTAGTTGGATGTGATATTAAAAATTAGTGACATTCCTTATACACCAGAGGCTAATCAAAACTCCCAATGGTTTAAACACAATGTTACAAGGCGGAATGGTTTTCCAAATTTGACACACACAAAATATCAAACGATGAAACCTAAAATCATACTAATATATATATATATATTATGAATGAATGAATAAATAATGGTATTAAAAATTAAAATATCAATGATAACTAATAAATAAAACGCTATAATAAAAATAATTTTAAAATAATGTAATATAGAAACTAAAAATATAATGTTTTAAAATACTTTGAAGATACTTAATTAAAAAAACTACAAGCTCTTGCTTTATAATGTTTGATAGGGAAAATAAATGTTTTCCACTAGTGATGTTTGAAGAATTAACCATTCCTAAATCATGGAAAACAAAATCATCAAATGAATAGAGGTTTATAAGAACAGGTGATTATAATAACCCATTATTTAAATCCCATTGAATTTTACAACATTTCACTATAAATAAAATCAAGTCAGCTAATTTTTTTAATAAATATAAGAGGTATATCAAAATAATATAATGTAGTTTATACCATATTTACAAAAACATATCCAAAATTTTTCCATTATAGTGTTGAAAATAACATTTATACCCCAAAAATGTTACAATCCAATAATCTCATTAATAAAACCCCATTTTTTCAATTGTCAATACATGTTGTAAGAAACACACATAGCCCAATGTAAATAGGTAACCATTAAGAGAGAAATCAAGCAGCATTTCAACATGTTAAACACATTCAAGAGATTATGAGACATATTAATGAAATATTTGATACTAGAATTTCCATTAATGTTGGAAAGAGGGAAAGAACTTAACTTAGGATAATTTCACACAACCCACCCCTATTTAATTAGATTATGAATATTTTTTATATTAAACATTGATTATATAATCCAACACTAAATGATTTATTAATGAAATGTTTTTTATGATTAATATTTCAAAATATATCTAATATTATCTCAATGAGTAAGGGTAAAGTGAGAGATAATTATGGGAATTGTATCACATAAGAATTAAATAAACATGTAAGACATTAACTAATTCAAAACTAGAATTAGAGACTCATAAATTTAATCATAATGATGACATATACAAAGAGATCCACATATCCACATCTTAAAATCCAAATAAACATATCTTGAATGCATGTTGCATTAGAAATCAGATATTTTATAAAAATCATTCTAGCCCTGCATTTAACTCTAAACACTAACCTAGAAAAAATTTACTATCTGAATAGGCATTAATGAAAATAATTTTTACTTTAAACATATTATGACGTATATTCTCATTATCCATATGAAGTCATCCAACAACATCAAGTATACAAATATAAATTATTACACATGAATAGATTACATACCCCAATATTTGGGTGTTATACTCTCCACACCATTGGATTTTTCATCATCTATTAAATTACGGTATTTTTATACTTTTAAATGTGCGAGCTACTAATCATGCATATATTTAGGAGTTTGTGTTGCATTATCTTGGTTATTTATAAGATTACATATTCCACATAGGAATAAAATATATCTACCTCTAATTATATTTTCTTTTCCATCAATAATATAAAATATATCATTGAGAAACACCATATCAGACTCAAGAGTAACAAGATTCTAAATAGTCACATGACTCGGATCATACAGATACTTAGAAAAGATATGTGAAACAAATTATAGAAATAATTGAATATTTTTAGTATGGATTGACATTATTTAATGTCACCTATAATTTATGAATATCAAAAATTCAAACATACTAAAGATCTAATTTCCCATTATTTACCATGTTTTGTAAAACATGTTTCTATGAATAATTCAAGAATATGTAGTGAAAAACATTAAATTATAAAGGTCATATATGATGGTTATAATATTATTTCTATCACCTCTATTATATGGTCAAATTACTCTTTATTATTTTAATTTTGATCATACCTTCATGGACTAAACTATGTTATATTAGAGATTTTTATCCTATTTAAATCCAATATAGTGAATAATAACAAGATTGGTCAAAGAATGACTCGAACATAGACATATATATCCCTTCCAGATAGCTATTTTTTAAAGTAAACTATAACAAATACATATTATCTTTACATTATTGAAATGATTCCATTACACAATCTCAGTGAAAATCATCCAATGATTGATTTTTTTTCTAACTTCCCATCCATCTGAGGATGATGTATCATTATCATAATAAATTTTTTTATGATATTATATTTTAATTATAACTAAAATAAAATGGGAATCATGGATCTCCTATTGAGCTTATAGAAACTATAATTCCATGAAACATGACAATAACATGAATAGAATTTTTCTAAAAATTCTCAATGGTGTTGGACTCTCTGATTGAGTGGATGTGTGAAGAGATGTTGTGTTCATACATAATAACCCATATTTATTCATAATTAAAAATAATATTCAAAATTTTGGTGAAAAATTAAATAATAATTTCCTCCTACATGCATATAGTAATAGACAATGATTGCCGCATTCCATCTATTTATTAATTATCAACATTTAGCAACTCACATGATATATATTTTATCACATAATATGAACAATGGTTTTTTATATGAGGGAATATGAAATGGAATTTAATAAAATTGTATAATATTATAATACCCATAATAATTGGATATTTCAATTAGTGATAGGCCAAAATGTGATTTTTTTTAAATACTAAGGAACAAAAAATTAGTTCTCAAATTCATATAAATGGTTTTTTTTACTTTCCAACCACTAAAAGTCATCCATAGATTTAGGTTTGACTTATTCATTATGAATGAAGGATATTATATTTGGTTCCCTTTACATAAATCTTCATTTCATTAATAAATTTAACTTAAAATTAAATTACCTTCTCAATCTATTTGTAAAAATACTTACTCATGTTAGTAATGAAAATTATTAGCTATCAATTATCACAATAATCCATGAAAACAAATATTTGAGATTTCTAACTCAAGAATCTGAAATTGAATTCCAATTCTAATATTTTTATAAAAATTAAAAAATTATTCATTTCTAGGTACTCCATCTATATTCATTAAATCCTATTCAATTCTTATTAAGAGAATATATATATCAATACCATATGATCATTTAAAACTCTGAAATTGTTCGTTAAATAGGAAGTGATGTCAATTTATTATTGTGTTAAACAACACATCTAATTCACCATCATTTTTATGATATATTTTATCATTCTCAATCACCTTCCAAAAAACATAGTCTAATACATGATCTCCCAAAACTAGACAACAACTCACACCTCGTGTAGAAGAATAATAATATTCCACATAATCATGGCATTGTTCACGAATGTTTATACAGGATTCTAAGGATATATGATATTTAAAATCTAGGAATTATTTTTGGATGTTTTCATTCATTTTTAATGGAAAAACCCTTTATAATAGATAACCCATATTATAAGCAAACCCTGGAAAATTTAGAAAAAAATTATTATAGTTGAATTTAAATCCAAAAAATATAAGAATATTGAATTCATTTTGGGGTGGAATCTATTAGATTTTTCTTAAGAATTAAAATTTCAACTCATATAACCTTATCCAAAATTACCTACCATTAGAAATTGACATCTTTTACACAAAATTAACACTTTTATTTTTTTTATAAAATTGGTCATCAAGCAATGTTCTCTATAAAATATCAATGTGATCCTCATGGTAATTTCTTCATAGATTAGAAATGAAAATATCATAAAAATATACAATTATAAATAACTATGGTATCAGTTTTAGATATGATTCATCGATTCCATGAAAAAATTTGGTTTAATCATCAGAATAAATAAATATTCTAAATGGAAATGTGGACTCTATAATATTATCAAAAAAATATCCTCTTTTAAAAATTTAAAATGATGACATGTAGATCATAGCTCAATTTAAGGAACCAATTGACTCTCATTAACTGATAAAATAAGTTCATTTTTTAAGATAAGTGATTTAAACTTTTCATCATAACCTAGTTTAGTTTACGAAACTCAAAAAATAATCCATGAGAATCGGATGTCTTATTTGGGAATAAAATTGGAAAAATCCAAGGTGACATATTATGTTCTATTGGTCATTTTTCCTATTAATCTTATAAATGTGATTTTAATTTCTAACAGTATGTTTGAGTGGTTGTAACATCCAAATATTAATAATATCTAATGTATTTTATTTTTGTAAATTTATGTATATAGATTTTAGAAATAAATAATGAATTATACAATAACATGTGTTTTGTAATATTTCAAACAGTTAAAGAGAATATTTAAATATATTGTGTAAGTGTTAATTATTTTTTACATAGGAAACATAAGGGTATATAACTTTTTCTATGTTATACATAACAATAACATGCACTGTGTGAGAGAAAATCCTATTTTATATGTAATGTGAATGATTAACAACATAAGTGTTAGAGTTGGCTTACTATGTAAAGAATGCAGTTAAGTTTTAAAACTTGAATAAGGGTATTATAGGATATTACCATATCTCTAAGGGTAGTGGTTTATATATGTGTCTCACATAAAGGATAAACTATTTTTCTAAAGGCTATATATAGAAATCTTATGTGTTGATTTATGATAAACCATCCTTTAGAGAGGCTTTTTAAATGTAATAAAACCTCATATGATGGTAAACATGGTTTTGTGTGCTAGATGAGGTAACATTTTATTAACCTTTGGTGATTAATATTACTGGTGTAATGTTTTTATTAAAAAAATTAAAATCAATTATTTTTCATTTCTTCTTTCTCTTTCTTAACCTATAATTCAATTTGATGGTTTTTAAAAGATGGAAATCCTAGAAAAAATTTCTTTAACCCATTTTAAAGGTTGTAACTCCTGTTATAAATTTTTCCCAACCATTGTTGTTTAATTTTTAAATAAAATGAATGTTAAATTGGAAAATTTAATTTTTGTTTTTATATGTATTTACGTAATGTTTATTTACATGAAAGTACTTATTTGTTTCCTATAATTTATTCTCAATGACCCCACTAAGATTTCAGAGTTTCTATCATCAAGGATATTTTTAAAATGGTGTTTTTGTCTTTTTCTCCTGGTCAAGAGGTATTGAGCTTCTCGAGATTCATTTTTTTATCCTACGATGAAGCTATGTTATAAAAGGCTAGAGGTTCCATAAATCAGTCTTCATCATAAGAAAATGTTAGAGTTAGTATATTTTTATTTATTTTTTAGTAAATTTATAATACATTATATGATATATAGCCAAAAAATATTGAAATCGAAAGGTTATATATTAAATACCATGTCAATGTCTATTGAAAAATTATATGTTGTTTTTCATAAAAACAACATGAATTAAGGAATTAATTACCTAAATTATTAGAGAATTAAAAAAAATTATTACTATTTGTATGATATTTTATGGAGTTGTAGTATAATATAATGTGGTTTTATTATTTTTATTTGAGATAAAATTTATTTATAATGTTTTAGAACAATTTGATAATCTGGAAATTATTAAATAGATTTAAAATCATGTTTTATGTAATTTGTATCCAGATTTTGATGAAATAAATAATGAATGAGATGTTTGGACATTTGAAAAAAATTTATTGGATGATTTTTGGTTTAAAACATCTAATGGTTGGTTTTTGAAATAATAGGATTTACTTTTTGATAAAAATCATTTGATGTTGGTTTCTGAAATGAATGAAATGATTAATTAATAAGAACTATTTGTGGTAGTTTGATAATTGAATACATATTTTTTAAACATGATATTATTGAAAAAGTAACGTTTTATTTAATTTGTTTCAAAATCAATTAATAAATTATACCCCTTTTACTATTTTATTTTCTGTGAATCACATGGGAGGCTTGGTAGTTACACAAGAAGAACACAAAATACGTATGCATTAGAACTATATTAAAATTTATTAAACAAGGAAAAATAATCTATGATACTTTATAGATGGTATATTATTTCTACAATATCATTTTCTTTTCACTTTATGATATTTTCTTTTTTTGGCCTTATTCTTAGGTTGTTCTTCACACTATATGTCAGTCATCATTATGATGTGTGAGAATCCCTATTTAACATATACATGGATCTCTTAACCACGGTTCTATGATTAGAAATGAATTTAAATTGGAAATGTTATGAGTAGTTTGACCCATGTTAGTTTTGATAGAAATTATTAGTTATTCTTCAATTTATATATTGTTATATTCCTAACTTGTTTGATAGAGAATATATCTGCAATTGATTTTTTATTACACATTGAAATGTTTCATTAAATTATAAATGAAATAAAAAATGAAAATATATACACATCATGTTATATATTATTATACAAATTAATGGTTTATTTGATATGGATTTAATATCAAAAGGCATTTTGGAATCTGATGGGGATTTTTTTTCTCACACACTACCCTTAACTTTGGGTGTGTGAAAAAATGTCTTAAATTAGTTACATTAGAAGGGAATTCACCCATATGATGTTATTGAAATACTTTTGTTGTGGTACTTGGGTTTTTGTAGAGACTACTGGATTTTGAGATCAAATTGTTTAATTGATTTTTAGGTACTTTTATTAAGGTATTATAAGATAAGTTCCATAGATTTACCATCTATTCAATTATAACTATTTCCTATGATTATATCCTATTGTTTGTATTTTATTTCAATTTTTTATATATTTATGTTTTTAGGAGATGTGAAAAAACATTACCACCTCTTGGTTTCTAATAATGAGGGGTTGTGGAAATATCATGGGGTTTAGAACTCCCATTAGGTGATTTTTAAATCAGCATAGATATTGGTTTAGATGGAATTTTTTTATTATTCAGGAAAAATATTATCAAAGGAAGATCTTTATTTAATGAATATAGATATCATAAAAACACCTTATATTATTTTTTTATTTTATGGGAAAAAGGAGGTAAGGAATGTTTAAGTACTGAAGAGTTATCTCATGAGTAGTTGATTGATCACTAGAACCTCATGATGATACATGAGTTACCATGGAATGTTGGGGCTTGATTTTTTCTTTTTATTAATATGATTCCTAATGATAATAGGTTTTTGATTCCAAATAATATTATCCCTAGTTTTGAGAGACTATTATGTGTTCCAAAATAGGAATGGAAAGATGACCAGTGCCTCAATATTTCCACACAATCTTTTCAAATGCATGGAATAATTCTAATTGATATAGAATATCATAAAAGAACCATTTTTTAGATATAATGTTGTTTAATATTCCATGTAACTATCTATATATAGTTTTATTTCAATTAATAACTAGAAACATTGTCCATTTATATCCAATTGACTTCATTTATGTGAGGATTGGAATAATTATATTGAAACGATATATAAATTAATGAGAGTTGGTAGAAGTAATTTTGAATCTGTGAAGATTTTATATCTTGAATTTACAATTTTTTAGAAAATGGAATTTTTTTAGGATGGAAAATATTATGTTACTTGAAAAAAATATTGTTTGGTGAAATTGCTTTTATGCTTTATTTGTTTTAGTTTTTCTTTTTTTTATTTCATTTTAGGTTTTGTTTCATGCCTGAGATGATGATACTGTTTCATGTGGTGCCTATAAATTTCACCTAGAATATATTTCAAGATTTATAGAAACTTTTTTTCAACTCTAGTATTTAAAGGATCGCTCTGTATCTTTTAAAAGTGGAATCCCCAATTGACAATAGCACCCAGAATCAAAATCATTTAGTAGAGCCAACACTATTCTAGTACTTGATCCTGAACCAATCATATTTGGTTATCTTATACTTGGAAATTGTGGTGAGTTGGGTTCTATAAAGGTCGTGAAGTGTATTCAATAATATTATATAATTCTTGTTTATCTCAAGTTATGTGAAGCTATGAAGTTCTTATTTGTAAACTCCTTATATGTGAGACCAAAGAAAGTGTTGTTAAGTCAAAGCTAAAACCTATAAATATGTCCTTCCAATATATAAGAATGGATTTTTTCTAACGTATTCATGTTATTAAATACTAAATAGTAGTATCTAAATGATTTAAATAGATTAAATTTTATGATTTATTTAATTTTAGTCATGTAATGTTTTCTGTTGAAGATTATTCCATGTAATTATTTATTTTATAATATTTTCAAAATATATCTTTTGATAAATAATCCCTTTTCATCTATCTATTTAAAAAAATTCTTTCACCTCATCATTTCTATTATAATATCATTTTTTTCAACCACTTATCTAGATATCGTTGAACAAGAATTTAACTAATGTTGAGCATAAAAAGTCACAATAAAGGAAGAATGAAATTTTCAGGGATGGAAGATGGGGATATGTATCATCTAAAGCATTGAAAAATGTAATTGACCAGGGATGATCTTCTAGAAAAAATATTCTTATAATATGATTGATGTGTGAATAACATGTTAATTATAAAAATTCATGTTTGAATCCTCAAAGAGAGCACAGAAAATTAGGTAACATGGGTTACCATAAGTGGTTCTAGAAGTTGATATACCTAATATGGATTTTTTCCTTTAGTATAGTAACATCTATAATATTGGATAGTATATGGTCAATGATAATTGGGTAGAAAAAGGAATCTGATGTATATTTTTGTATTTTATATCAGCTTAATTGTGTGGCTGATATCTTTCCATTTCTTACTCCCAAGGTTATGATAAATACAATTTGTGTTTTACATTTTATTTTATCACTTGTAGACCTTGTGACAATATGATTTATACATATTATTTTGTAATTTATCATGTGTGATGATATTAATTTCCCATTTCATTGGTGTATTCTATCATGGAAAAATATGAATATAGTTTTTGGATATATTTTATTCATTTTATATTTTTTAAGCCCCAGTTGTGATTATTTTACATGGAGTAGATTTAATTTGATGGAATCCATTTTGACGGGGAGATCACTAATTTCAAAATTAAACATTTTTAATGATAAAAAATTATTACATGACTAGGATGATATAGATTTGGGATTTTTTATTTCCTTGATCATTAACATTCCTCTCTGATGTTTATTCAACTAATGATGTATTTTTATCACATTGTGTAATCTTATTTTGTGTTTTTCCTACTCAGTCTTGCTATATCAAGATGGTCTTATATTTTTTTAATAAATTAAGGAATGATTTGGGTCCTTTTTAGATATTATCTAATGATCTCTGTCCTTGACCATGAATATTGTGTCCTTTTTTTTATATCTATGTTTTTTATTAATGGGATATGACACTTTAGTGGTTATCCTTCACCCTGAATAGATTTTATTCCTTTATATTTTTCTTAGCATCAGAAATTAAAAGGTATTAGTTGTATAGAACCTTTTGTTAAATGAGGTTGTGGTCATTGAAAATACCTAATTTTTAATCCTTCATTAGGTTCCCCACTATGGACAACATTTTATGCTATTTTTTATAGATTATTTTCATTTTCATCCCTTGAAGTTTTTTATTTGTGGGAGATAAATCTTATTTTTACGGTTAGAATCATTTATTATATTATAGTGTCATGTTTGTGTATTGGTATTATTTTTTCATGATAGATATAATTTCACATTGATAGATTATGGTGTAGTACTTAAGAAAAAATAACTATGTGACTCTTAATATACGAGGAACCTGGAGGTTATGAAATATGATTTGGTGATCCTACCATGTTTGCGAGATAGTTGTTGAAAATAAAATGTTAATAATGTGTACAATACCATGGTAGAAATCTCTATCAGTTTTGCTCCATGATTGTGTAAAATTGTATATTAGTGGAAATTTAGATCATTTTATCTTTTGAAAATCAATGAGTTGATTTGGTTATGTCATTTTTTGGTGCATTAATTTTGAACCCAATATGTCCCCTATTGAATGTAATTGAATTACCTTCAATGTATTAATGATATGTGTTTTAGATGATGTTTTCCAAATGGAAAACAATTTTTATGAAACATTAAAAGTTGGTGAGACATGTGATTGATCTCTAGTACATTCCTTTTTTTCAGTTCTTCTTGGAGTTGATGAGTTTTTTTTATATTGGTATTTATTTTTGAGTTACTATTGACAACAATATCATATATATTTATTATTATATTTCAAGGACCATCTAACTCATAGGTATTGTGTAGAATCTATTTTACACTACTTTTTCCAATATTTTATATTGAGAGTTTTCATTGGGAAGAATGTACTATGATGGAGAAAATTACAGTACCCGTATTTTTTCAATAATTTATTTCTTTTGTTTCAATTATTTTATAATTCAAATTTTTTAAAAATAATTTTTTTTAAAATAATATACCCTAAAATGAATTTATTGGAATTATATAAATATAGAATGGTTATTTTTTTGAAATATGAATTGTAACACCCCAGGTAAATAAAGAATATAACATTTTTATATTTATCCTTTTTTTGAATAAAATGTTAATATTAATTTAAAGGGAATGTTGTGCTTGATGGCTTACCCATTACGCAACAACGAGTTCCTTTGAAATATTACGTTGCACTCTAATAACAAAAAAAATTATTTTAAATGTTAGTTAACGCGTAGTCGTTGTATTGGCGGGAATGAATATAAATAACTAAAATATGATTATATATGTTTGTTAAATGTTTTTACATTTATCCAATAAAGGATAAAGGCTTAAAATACGATAAGAATTCAATTTTTGGCATATATACTCTAATATTCACTAAAGGTCCACTTATCAACTTTTGATGAAGAACCATCATTAAATAAAGTTTTTGTCACTCTTATACATTCTATTGGACCAAATAAAACTCTTATTTAGAATCGGGACATCCAAATTCACTTTGTGTAAATTTTTGGTATTTTTTCCGATAAAGATCATTTTTTAATGAATAGTGTAAAATGTTGTATTTTAATTCAAAACCTCTTTTTAATATAATTTATTTATATGATTATATTTTCTTTTGAATTGGTTTCAAAGTGAAATTAGAATATATTTTTACCATTTAATCCAATAGTGGTCGTTGGAATTAATTTCATCTTGAAATTGGACTTAAACTAGTGCCAATCTTTTGATACATGTTGTTTCATAAAAACACGCTATTTGCTCTGACAGCGGGAATTAATTATTAAATTAATTAATTTAACTTATATTTTTTTAATTTTTTAAAATAGAAATCATTTTTGAATTTGGAATATCAAATATATCCTTGGGTAAATGTTGGGTAATTTTCAGAAAAATTCAATTTTTGATGAATAGTGAAACCACTAAGTGGTAGTTAAAGAAACTGATTTTTCATTTAAATGAAACATTACCACTTCTGTGATTTAAATTTAAAAAATCCGACATATATGGTTGTCATTAGGAAGTAAAATGTGGTACAATGGGATTAAAATAATTTTTGGTGAATAGTAACTTTTATGTTTATTAATCGCGATTAGAGGTAATTAGTGTAATTTAAGGTGAAAATAATATTTTAATAATATGAAATGACCTAGAAACATTCCCTACCCTAATTTTATGTGTCATGGACGACCAATAAAATCCATGGGTCAACATGTGGACCCCATGCAGCCACTTTGGTAGGAAAATGACATTAATACCTTTTTATTTAATGTTAAAATTAAAATGTCACAAACATGTGTTGTTTTACTAAAACATTTTTTATATGGGGTTATACAAGTCAGATTTTTGACTATAAATATTCATTGGAAAGAAAAAAATATTTCCTACATCATTGTGTTTTTTTTTAATTTTTAGACATTAACTAAATTAAATTATTTATGACACCATTATGATGCAACGATTACCTTATTATTTAATGATTTAAATAAAATGGAAAGATAATGTAAAATCTAAGACCTACACATGTCCAAAACCTATTGGATGAGTGTATTTCGAACCCTTATCACCTTATCCTCGAAAAAAATCAATGTGGGACCTTTAAAATCCGAAACTCATTCTAAAATAAAGTAACATTTCCTAACTTCCAAAGAGTGCCCCTCCTCTCCACTTATAAAATTCCCCCACCTCTACCTCCTTACCCACACCTCTCAAGCGTTTGGATCTTCCAAACCCTACCCATTTTGTCTCTAAACATCCATCTCTTACTCATAGAAGCCTCACATTGGGCAGAAGTCTTCCCAAGAAATCCTTTTAGCTCAAATCAAAAAGAGTTACCCGATTTAAAGGTAGTGTCTTCTCTTGTGTTCTTTTGTTTTATTTTGCTTCTCCAACCCCCTAAAATCCTTTTATTCTTTTCTTTCTTAACAACTCCAATATCTTAAATATACTAGGATGCTTTAAAAAAAATAATTCGACCTACACTTACACACACATACATCTAATTGTTAAAGAACATATTGTTTCTGTGGATTGCGAATTTCTGCCTCACGAAACGATGATTGTTCAACACTCATATAACACCTTCAAAGGTGGACATTAAGATGTAACTATATTTATATATGATATATAATATGTTTATGTTTTACTTAAGCTTCTGTATTTTTCTTTTATGACATACCTTTATGGTTTCCATTGTGGGTAAAACACGATAATTTCATTTTAGGAAGTGCGGACTACCGCCCCCTCAAAGTGATTTGATTCATTAATGCCATATGTGGGATGTATAAAGGATAGATTTAAAGTTATTATATATGATTTATGTTACATATAAATGATTAATATAATTATGGAATTAAAATATACATACCTCTCATTTGGTTTTAATTCCATTAATATGACATAGAAATGAAAGTAGCGTTCATGGGTACGTACGGCCTACCGTCTCCATGAACGGTGCATTTCATTTGTTACCTATAAATGATTATGTAATATTATAAATACTTGTATATTATGTATATATAAGATATATATGATATCCAAATCATGAATATAATTCTGTATATAATGAACCTTTGACCACACGAACAACGTGTAATTTTAAGAAGTCCACTTTCGACTTAAGAACCAAATATCGAAAAAACAAACATTATTAACATAAATGATTACATAATTCTTATAACATGGAAATAAGTGATATAAAAGGATTAATTAACATGAAAAAGGTTCTTAATAAAGTGTAAATTAACTCATGTTTATTATTCGGGACATTAAATAATGATTGAGTCAAGTCGGATCCGAGGTAAGGGATCCAACCACTCTCTTTCTTTTTAAGTGCTCTCTTCTATGTAATTTCTTTTAAGATCATATTTATTATGTTTTGGGATGTTATTTTATATTCCTAATACTATAATTTTTATTTTCATATTATGAGAGACCCTATTTGATCTCAAAAATCCATTTATTGGAAGTTTTAAGTGGCGTCGTTAGGCTGCTGAGTTTTCGTAAGGGATTTTTCATCTCACTTTTATTCCCGTGACATTTATGTTGTTTTTTCCACTATTTCCATTGATTGGTGTATTTACTGCCCATTATTATACACTTTGTGTACTATAAGTTCATTTATGGGTATTTACATCTTCATTTTATGACCCTTCTTCCATGGTGTGTACGTTTCGAAAGATACCCAACTCGGTAAGGGGACCTTTCACCCACCACTTTTTAAAAGACTTATTTTGTTATGTCTTTTAATTAACATACTATTATGTTGGGATATGTTCTTATATATCATTATTTATGTAAATGTTATGTCCAATTGAAGAGATACCATTTCCTATCTCATCAACAGATTTTCTGAATTTTAAAGTGACGTCGTTAGGCTGTCGAATTTCTGTAAGGGAACTTCTTAACCCACTTTCAATTCTTTGGGTTAAACCTCTACTTATTGATTTTATTATGCCAAGATTATGTGTGGAATCACGATGTTGAAATTTCGACAAAACTTTGTGTAGATATACTATTTCTACACATAATCATCTCATTGATAAATTCTTACGAACTTGTTTGGGAAATCATAAATCAATCTCATTTCACTGAGTTAAATATCTATGTCATTGGTTTTGTTTTTCCAAGATTATGTGTGAATGACCTATGATTGTTTAACACTTAATATCCACTTATATTGGGTGTTTTTATATTTCTCACACATAATTATGTGATAGATTTGTCCTTAATTTAAGGATACCATCTTTATGATGAATTTCATCTCAATTTACATTTCCATTGAGACTTCATTGTTGTTATGCACCAACTCACTCTTATATGGTGTGTATACTATCCTTTGACATATTATATAATGAATCCCTTTATTCTCCTGATATTATAAATCTCGGATTAAATGTTATTCCGCAATTATTTTTATTCAAGGGTCTCTCATTTTGTTAAAAACTCTTTAACAAAAATATCGTTTTAAATGTTTTAAAGATTCATTATTCTAAATCATTATCTTTAATGTCCATGTTTTCAAAATGGTTTTCTGTATTTATTTATAAGGAAATTAATGTTTTAAAATTATAATTCAATTAAAATCTTCAATGTGGTATGGGACACTTTGATTCAAAAATCTCTTTTAAATGGTTTTTGAAAATGGATTGATTAATTCTATATCTTGTAATTACTTATTGTGATTGAAAATGAAATGTTGTTATTGAAATGTTTATATTTTCAATATTTAATGTGTAATGATGGTACTTGGACATTTTACGGGTGGTTACGTGATAAAACATATGACAGATGGTGCCGTGAATACCAGGATTGGTGGTTATGTTATAACCTCCAATGCATTGGGTATGGAAGTCGGCCTTATGGCTATTCCATTAAGTATGTGTGGATGTCGACCGTATGGTTATTCCATTTAACTATGTTTATGTCCCAAGTTACCTTTATATGTTATGTGTTATTTATATGGGTTTTATGGTAATATTTTGGTTACAAAAGGGTAAGTAATGATATTTTATTCAGTGAAGAGTTTTTACTAATTCCTAAAGGTGAAAGGTATTACTTTGATAAAGTATACATGGTTTACTTGTTGCTTTGAAAAACTAACAGTTTTCATTCTTTGTGTATCCCTTACTAAGCTTTTTATTCTCACCCCACGTTTTTTTGAAATGTTTTTCACAGTCTTTAATGTGTAATAGGGTCAAGGATGGGATCAAGGGAAATTCATGCTATCTAATACATGGAACTAGACATGTTTCTTTTTAAGAGTTTTTATATTATGGAAATTTAGTAGAAGTGAATACTTTGTAATCTTTTGATATGTAATAGTTATGTCCTAATTCTCTAAAACTCTAAACCTAAAAAGATCCTCAATGTGAATTATTCATTTATTTCAATATTAAGTAAGGTTTATGGTCGGGGCTTTATATGAATAGTAGTAAAATCCTTTTCCATATGATGTGTAAGGGTAAGAGCTATTTTATGGTGTGTGTAAGGGTAGCCTATACAACATATGGGAAACTAACTTTTTATATTTTCATTTTAAGGGAAACTAGATATGGGTAAGGGAATTTGAACTATGTTAGGGTTATGTTTAGGGGTACTGAATTGTATAGGGTATTTCATATAAGTAATGGCTCATTTAAAAGTATGGAATTTGGGTACATCCCCACATAATGGCCTTGGGTAAGGATAAATATATTTTTTTAAAGGTTCGGTTAGGGTATTAGTGGGGCAATGTAAATGTAAAATCTATTTTCTAAATATTTGATGTGGGAACACTGACCTTGCATAAGGTTAAAATGAGGTATGTTCCATGTGAAAAGGTAATGATTTTCACTATTACATGATGCCAATAATCTACATAAGGGTAGACCACTTTAATATTAAAAAATGACATGTTTGTGTTAAAATATTTATTAAAATCTTCACTTTCATTTCATCATCATCTTTTTCAATATGAAATTTAATTTTAAAATTTTTAATGATTTAAATCATGTAAAATGTTTCTCTAAATAATTTAATCAGTTATAAATCAAATATTAAATGTTTTAAAATTCTCTATGTTCAAGAATCTAGTGAAATTAAAATTTATTTACTGAAATTAATTGGATATTTTAAATGTTTTTAGGACCTCTTTTTTTAGAAATACAAGACAAATTTCTTTTTTCTATTTTTTATGTTTTCATTATGTGTATCAAGTGCCCATATATTTAATAGTTTTGAAAAGGTTTAATTTTTTTGTGTGTTTTCCATGTCCACTAAATATTTTGAGTTCATAATTAGGATTTTTTTATTACTTATACCGAACCTGATTTCATAAATTATTCTTCATCATTAAAAAAATAAAATAATTATGTACATTAATTTTATATTTAAAAAAATTACTATAAATTGGTTAAATATATTTATAAATTATTTTTTGTTGGCATGTTGTGTGTGATGATAAACCTTGAAAGTGGATTTTGAAATTATTTTTGTCTATTTTTAGTGAAATTTATTTAATTGAGACATTTATTTCAAATTTATTCCATTTGAAACTTCAAAATTTTCATAATAACAAAATATATTCCCACAAATCACTACAAATATGATTTTATTCATTGAAATGTTATATATGTCATTTTTCTCTAAAAATTTAAACTCCTCAAAAGTCATATATCCATGATTATATCCCACTATTATGCATTGACCAAACTGATACCATGTGAAAATTTCAAACCCAACAAATATCGTTATAAACAATGCCATGGGTTCTACTAACCTTAGGATAAATTCCCATTATTACAAATGAAAAAAATTAATTCCAATGGTTTAATGAATATTATACAATATTGTAATGATTTTATGTATTTAAAAAACACAAAACCCTCATAAGATAACAAAATATATCCATTGAACCAAATATGTAAATATGAATAATTCATGATACAAAACCAATAGTAACAAAAACTAATGAACCAATATTAATGAATAAATCAACGACCAACATTAGAGTAATATGGGAATAATAAAAAATATATAAAAAAACTCTAAATTAGTAAAACACCCAAGAATAACTCCACACAATAACCAAAAGATATCAAATATCCAACTCAAAAGATTATTAATTTCAAGCATATAACTGTAGACACCGACCAAGAAAAAAATTAATTATGTGAACGACCATTAATGACATGAAGTGTTCATATAAAAATATTATGAATTAAATTTTAATTGTCCCTATAAAATACACCAACAACACAATGACTATAAAGATAAATTATTTAACATGAATAGATGAGAAACCCCAAACTGTGGGTATTATACTCTCCCCACCATTAGAAATTCCACCATCAAGAAAATTGAGGTATTTATAGACATTAAAATGTCCAACCCACTACTCTTGTATATATTTGTGATTTTCTAATGATTTAACATGTCTATTAATAGGATTCCATATTACATATATAAATAAAATATATATACCTCTAATTATATTTTCATTTTGATACCAACTCTATAATGGTTCATAGAGAAACACCATATCAGACTCAATATTAAAAAGATCCCAAATATTCACTTGAATATAATATTGAAGATACATCCTTAGAAAAGTTATGTGAAGAAAATTATATTATTAACATCATATATTTAGTAAAGGTGTATATTATTTGGAATCACCTAAAAATTCTTGAATCTCAAAAGTTTAAACATATTGTAGATCCAATTTCAGATTCTTTCACTTGTGTTATAGAACCTGTTTTTATGAATCATTCAAGATGATATGGCCAAACACGTTGAATGATAAATTTCATCTATGTTGGTTATAATGTTATTTCTCTCATCTCTATTCTATAGTCATATTCTTATATATTATTTTTATTTTCATCAATTTATCATGTACTAAACTATGTTATATTACATAATTTTCACTTATTTAAATATAATATAGTGAAAAATGATAAGAGGTGTCAAATAATGACTCAAAAATATCTATATATATAATTTCATGATAGATATTATTATCAGTTAATTATAACAAATTCATATTATCTTCTAATTATTGAAATGATTCCATGACATAATCTCAGTGAAAATCGTCCAATGTATGAATTGTTTTTTCTATCTTCCCATCCATTTGAGGATGTCGTATCATTATCATGAGAAATTGTTTAATGATATTATATTATAATTATTTTTAATATAAAGTGGAAATCTAGGATCTTTATTAGAGTTGATGTAAACTAGAATACCATGCAACACGACCATAACATGAATATATATTTCTAAAAATTCTCCAAGGTGTTGGACTCTCAGATTGGGAGGATATGTCTAGAGATGGTGTGTTGATCTATAATAACCCAAATTTCTTCTTAAAACTAATGAATATTTAATATATCGTTGGATTATTCAATAATAATTTCATCCACCATACATACATGTATATATATTTATTTTTTCATGCCATCTTGTGATTAATTATCAAAACTTACCTACTCAAAGGTAGTATATTTGATTACATATTATGAAATATTCTAATTTATATTGGAAAAAATGAAATTTCATTTATCAAGTTGAATGAAAATTTAATATGAAAATTAATAGGCTACTTCAATTCGTGATAGGCTAAATGTTTATTTTTTTGAAATACTTGGAAAAAAAGTTTTGTTCAAAAATCATTATATAGAGTTTTTGTTCCCTATCCAACCACAAGATGTCACCCATCCATTTAGGTTTTAATTATTCATGATGTAATATGGATATGATATTTGGGTACCTTTACATAAATCATAATTTCATGAAAATTTTTTAACAAAAAATAAAATTACATTTCCTTTTAATTAGGAAAATTACATTTTCATGTTACTGATAAAAGTTAGTAGCCTTCAATTATCCCGATAATCCTTGAAGACATATCTGTATGATTTATAAGTCACAAATATGAAATTTAATATCAATTATAATATTTTTATACAAAGAAAAAAATTATTCCTTTCAAGTTACTTCATTAATATTCATTCCCTCTGGTTCAAATCTTATTAAAAAAGATGTATATCAAACACTTATGACCATTGAAGATATTGAAATTTTCTCCTTAATAGGTAGTGATGCCTTATTTTTATTTCTATAATAATTCATCTAATTCATTTACATTTATATGATTGTTTCTCTTATTCTCTCCCAACTACCTGAAAACATTGGGAAAAAACATGCTCTCCAAATATTAGAATGAAACTCACACCTAATCTTAATGAATCATATTATTCCACATAACCATGATATTTATCAAGAATAATTATGATGTATTCTGATGATATGTGGGATTGAAAATCTAAAAATAATTTTTGAAGTCTTTATTCCATGTTAATAGAACACACCGTAACAATAGAGAACCCATAGGATAATCAGGACATGAGAAACCCATATAAAAATGATTATAATAGAATTCTAATCCCAAAGAACTAGTTATGTTGAATTCATTTTGGGTTGTCTTCTGTTATATTTTTTATTTAATATTCATAGTTCAACTTATATACCCTAATCATAAATAACCATCCAACAGAATTTGATATCTTTTACATAAAATTAACCCTTAGAAAATGTATAATAATATTGGTCGTCAGACAATGTTCTCTTTAAAATTTCAATGTTATCCACACGGTAATTTCTTTGTATATAATAAACACTAATATCATCATTATATATAAATAAAAATAATTGGTGTACCAGTTAACGATATGATTCATCAAGTCCATGAAAACAATACTTATATTCATCAAAATAAATTGAATATAGAAATATTCTTAATGGAAATATAGACTCTATAATATTATCATCATAATATTATCCTATTATAATTTACGATGATGATATCTAGATCAAACCTCAATCTTAGAGAAATAATTGCCTCTTAATAATTTATAAAATAGATTATTTATTTAGAGAAGTGGATTAAATTTTTAATCATTACTGGGTTTAGTTTTCAATAATCAAAAAACATTCCTTGAGAATCATCTGCCTTACATGGGAATAAAATTAGAAAAAATAAAATGTGACTTATTATGTTCTATTGGTCATTATATCTCCATATATAATTGATTTACTTTTAATTCCCAAAACAATGTTTGAGTTTTTGTAATATCTAAATTTTAAAAATTATTAATGTATTTTATTTCGGGAAATTTAAATATCTATATTTTAGAGGGAAAAGTAAAAAATTATAAAATAAAAAGCATTTTGTAGAATTTCAAAAAAGGTAAGACAAATTTTAAAAAATATTGACAAAAGTATAAATTATTTTTAACATAGGCTTCATAAGGGTAAAATATTTTTTCTATGTGCTACATAACAGTAACATGCAGTATATAATGGTAAATCCTATTTTATATGCACTGTGTAAGACTAAAAATAAAAAGTTAGAGTTTGTTCACCATTTAAGGGTTGCGTTTAAGTTTTCCCACTTTTATAAGGGTATTGTATGAGATTACCATATCTCTAACGGTAGTGGTTTACATAGGGGTCTCACATAAAGGATAACCTATTTTTCTAAAGGCTACAAAGAGAAATCATATGTGTTTATGTAAGTTAAATCATCTTTCCCAAAGGCTTTGTAAATTTAAAACAAACTAACCTAAGGGTAAAATGGTTTTTGTGTACGATATGAGGTAATATTTTATTACCCATGGGTTATTTATATGAGTAGTGTAACGTTTTTTATTAAAATGTTTTTAAAACATTTATTTTTCATTTCTTATTTTTATTTATCAACCTATAATGCAATTTTAAGGATTTTAAATAATGGAAATCCTTGAAAATTTTTATTTAACACATTTTTAAGGATGTAACCCCCATCATAAATGTTTTCTAACACTTCTCAATTAATATTTGAATTAAATGAAAATTGAATTGGTGAATTTAAATATTGATTCTAAATGTTATTACGCAATTTGTATTTGCATGAAAGTTCTTGGTTCTTTCCTAAAATGGATTTTCAATTTCCCAATCTAGATTCCCATGTTTATATATTCTATAATATTATCATAATGGTGTTTTTTTCTCTTTATCATGTTGTATTGAACTTCTCCAAATTCAATTTCTAATCTTATAAACATGCAATGTTTTCAAAGGTAATCGATTTTATATATAAATATTTATCATAGGAAAATTTTAATTATAATATATTTTACATTTATTTTGAGGTAAATTTATAAATAATTATTTGATATGTTGGTAAATATTTTTTAATTGTCATGGTTTCATATTAAATACCATGTAAATTTCTATTGAAAAATTATTTGTTAATTTTTTTAAAATGCTTTCGAATTGGTGAATTAATTTACTATATTATTAGAGAATTAAAAAATTTATTCCCCTGACAATAATATTAGAGAAATATGTAGTATTATTTAATGATGATTTATTTTTATTATTTTAAAATAATGTTATTTCTAATGTGTTAGAACAATTTGATAATTTGAAAATTATACAAAAGAGGGAAACTCTTGTTGTATAGAATTTGTATCTGGATTTTGATGAAATAAATAATTAATGATATTTTTAAATATTTGAACTTATTTTATTGGTTGATTTTTGGAAATAAATCTAATGATTATTTTTTGAAATAAAATGATTTACTTTTTGAGAAAAACATCTGATGTTGGTTTTTGAATTGAATGACTTGTGTAATTAATAAAAACATTTCATGGTTGGTTTGATAAATGAATGAATATTTTTGAAACATGATATTGGGGAAAAATTAAAATTTGATTAAGTTTATTTGAAATTCATTGAATAAATTATTACACCTTTTATTATTTTATTTACCAAGAATCACAAGGGAGATTGAGTAGTTACACAAGGAGAACACATGATAGGCATTCATTAGCTCTATATAGAAATTTATTAAATAAGGAAACATAATCTAAACATCATTATCGAATAAATCATATTACTACAATATCATCTTCCTTTTACCTTAATGGGAATTTCTTTTTTTTCTCCTTATTTTTAGTATCTTCTCCACAGAATATGTCAAAAATCATTAAGGTGTGTGAGAATCCCAATTTAACAAATACATGCCTCTATAAACCATGGTTCTATGATTAACTCAATTTAGTTTTGATAGAAATTATTAGTTATTATTAATTTGATATAATATTATATTCATGACCTATTTGAAGGAGAATATATTTGTACTATATTTATTATTATACTTTGAAATTTCTCATTATATTATATTTGAAATAAAAATGAAAATATTTACACATTATGTTTTATATTATTATACACATTAATGGTTTATTTGATATGGATTTCTTATCAAATGAATTTGTGGAATCTATTAGGTTTTTTTTTCTCACACATTACCCTTGCCTTTGGGTGATTGAAAAATTTCTTATATTAGTTCCTTGAGAAGGGAATTCAATAATATGATGTTTTTGAAATATATGTTTTGTGATACATTAGATTTTTTGGAGACTATTGGTGTATGTGACCTACTTTTTAAATTGAATTTTTGTGTTCTTTTTTTAAGGTATTATATAATAATGTTTGTTTACTTACTATATTTTTAATTATATCGATTAAAAATGTTTATATCTTTATCTTAGAATTTTATTTCCATTTTATATATGTTTATGCTTTTAGAATGTGGGAAAAAACATTACCAACCCTTGGTTTCTAATGACTAGGGGTTGTGGAAATCTCACGGGGATAGTGACTCCATTTAGGTGATTGGTAAATTAGCTTAGATATTGGTTTAGATTCCATTATTTTATTATATCATGACAAATAGTATCAATGGAGGATCATTAGTTAATTAATATAGTTATCATTAAAATATAATGTATTATTTTTTTATGTGAAAATTGGTAGGGAATGATTCAGTACTCAATAGGTATTTCTTGAGTAGTTTATTGATCACCATCTCTTCATGATTGTACTTCAGTTACGAGGGAAAGTTTTGACTAGAGTTTTCATTTTGAGTTATTTTATTCTTAATTATAATATTTTTTTCATTCCTAATAACTATATCCCCAGTTTTGAGAGACTATTATATGTTCCAAAATAGGAATGTAAGGATGACCAAAGCCCCAATATTCTATGATGATCATGTAAAATGTAAGGACTAATTTTAAAAGATATGTAAGATAATACAAGAACTATTTTGTTGATATTGTGTTTTATAATATTCCATGGACTAATCAATATATAGTTTTTTTAATTAAAAACAAGAAACATTGACCATTTACATCCAATTGACTTCATTTATGTGAATATTGTATTGGTTATTATTTTGATGTTTTGTTTCATGAATTATTCTTTCTACCGGTGGTATAATTCAATTTTGTGTTCCTTTAAACGCTTTACAAAGTAAACCATGTATAAATTACCGTGAGATGGTAAAATTTAGTAGGAATCTATAAGGATTTCAGATCAAGAATATAAATATTTTAAGAAAATGGAAATGTTTGATGATCAAAAATACTATGTTACTTGATAGCAATTATTTTTTGGTGAAAGTGATTTTGTGATTTATTGGTATTAATTTTTTATTGTTTTTTTTCATTTCAGGTTTGGTTTCATGCATGATATGATGACATTGTATCATGTGATGCTTAGAAATTTATCCTAGAATGTATTTCAAGAATGATAAAAACATTTTCTACTACACTAATCTTTATGTGATCTTTTTATATCTTTTAAAAGTGGAATCCCCGGTTGATGATAGCACAGAGACTCAAAATAAATTAGTATAGCTAGCAACATTTCAATCCTTTGTCCTAATCCAAGTCATCTTTAGAAATTTTATTCTTTTAAATAGTTGAGAGTGGTGTTCTGTAGAGGTTTTGAAGTGTCTTAAATAATTTCAAATAATTCTTGTTTATCTCATGTCTCTTGAAGCTATGAAGTTGCATTTAACAACTCCATTTATTGGGTCCCAATCAACTGCTATTGGAAGACAAAATTCCATCCTATGAATATTTTCTTCTAATCTGTATGAATGAATATATCTTGAAGTATTCATGATTTTCAATACTCAATTTTATTATACTAAATTGTTAACAAAGTAAATTTTTATGATCTTTTGGATTTTGGTTAAGCTAAGATATCAGTTGAGGATTATTCAATGTAATTATTTGTTTTAAAATTTTTCCTATGTATTTTTTTTTGGTAATTATTCCCTTTAAACTATATATTTAAAAAATTATGTCACCTAGGCCTTTCAACTATAATATTTATTTCTTTTTCAACCACTTATCTAAAGATCCTTGAAAAATCATTTTAGAAAACTTCCAACTTACAAAATCCCAATAAAGGAAGAAAGGACTTTTCATTGATGGAATAAGGGGAGATGTATCATCTATATCATTAAATAATGTAATTAACCAGGGATATTACCCCTGAAAAATTATTCTTATATTGTTTTTCTAGTGTGAAAAGGTTGTTCATTATAGGAATTAAAGTTCAACTGCTCTTAGAGATCATAGAAAATAGGGTAACATGGTTTACCAAAAGATGTTATATAAGTTGGGATACCTAAGTGAAATGTTTCCTTCTATTATTATTATCTCTTGAATATTGGGTATTATATGGTGCATGATATTTAGGATTGATAAAAAGTCCTCTGATAAAGAATTCAGTATTGTATAGGAGGTTAAATGTGTAGTTGGTATCTTTCCATTTTGTTACTCCCAATTTTGTAATAAATTCAATATAAGATTTACAGTTTATTTTATCTCTTGTAAACCTTGTAAAAACATTATTTATACATATCATTCTATAATTTCTCATGGGTGATGAGATTCATTACCCATCTCATTGGGGGATTCTATCTTTGAGACATAAGAATCTAGTTTTATGGATATTTTTTCTTCACATTATCTTGTTTAAATCCTTAATTGTGATGATTTTATATAGAGTATATTCAATATGATGGAATCCAGTTTTATAGGGAGATCACTAATTTCAAAATTCTACAAATTAAACGTAGAAAAATCATTACATGATCTATATGACATAGATTTGGTAAATGTTGTTTCCTTGATCAGTATCAATCCTCACTTATGTGTATTCAAATAAAGATGTATGTTAATCACATTGTTTAAACCAATTATGTGTTTTCCCTAGTTAGTATTGTCAGATATTGGTGTCCTTTTGTGATCAAATAGGGAATGCTTTGCATCATTTAAAGATATTATCTAATGAACTTTGTCCATGATCATGAATGTGGTATCATTTTTTTAAATCTATGGTTGTTAATTATGGGTGAGGACCCTTCAGTGGTTATCCTTCAGCCTGAATAGTTTATCATCCTTTATATTTGGTGTAGCTTTAGAAATTAAATTGTATCATGTATAATGAACCTTGGGTTACCTGAGGTTGTGTCCATTAGAAATACCTCGTGTTGAATCCTTCATTATATTCCTGACTATGGCCAAACTTTTATAGTATTTTTATGTTGATTTTGTTTATTGTCATCCCTTAATCATTTTTTATTGGTTGAAGATAAATCTTTTTTTTATGGATAAACTCTTTTATTAAATTATAGTGCCATGTTTGGGCATTGGTATTATTGTTTCTTTCCCAATATAGTTTCACATTGATAGATGATGGTGTTGTACTTAGAATAAAACTATGAGACTCTTAAAATTTGAGGCACATGGAGGTTGTGAAATATGATTCAATGATCCTCCCATGGTTTAGGGTGCTTTTATTAGAATCATAAGTTATAAATGAGTATAATATCATGGTATAAATCTCTAGTAGTTTTCATCCATCGTAGTGTATAATTGGCCAATAGTGGATATTTAGATAATTTTCACTTTTGTAAATCTATGATTTGATTTAGTTATATAATTTTTTGGGAATTAAATTTTGACACCAAGATGTCCTCTATTGAATGAAAAAAAATTTCCTTAATTAAACTGATGATATGTCTTTTGGATGATGTTTATCTAATGGTACACCATATTAATTAAACATGAAACGTTAGAGAGTTATGTGATACATATCAAATTAATTAATGTTGTTTTTCAGTTCCTCTTACTGTTGAGGTGTTCTATTGATATTTGGATTGGTCTTTGAGTAATTTTTTTACAACAACATAATTTGTTTTTTTATTCTATTTAATGGATTACCCAGCTTCTAGGTTGTCTACGTAATCTATTTTACAAAACATTTTCCATTATTTTATAATATACTTGGTTAGAAATGATTATGGTTGAGATAATTATATAACAATAATTTTGCTAGTAATATAATTCTTTTATTTCTATTTTCTTATTTTTCCATTTGGGTAAAAATATTTTTTGGCAAAAAAATCCCTTAAATGGATTTTTTGGAATTTTGTAAATATATAAGGACTGTTTTTTTGAAATATGCATAGGGGTAAAATCTTTTTCCATAGTATGTATAAGGGTAAGACCAATTTTTATAGTGTGTATAAGGGTATCCTTTGAAACATTATGGAAACTACCTTTTAATATTTTTCATTATAAGGGTACTTAGAGATGTGTATGAATATGTAAACTATGTAATGGTTGTGTTTGGGGTACAGAATTTTGAGGGTATTGCATAATGGTACTAGCACATTTTACATCCATGAATATGGGTATTTTACAACATAAGGTCTTTTGTAAGTGTTATCCTATTTTTAAATGGTTTTGTAAGGGTATCAGTGGGTATATGTAAAGGTAAAACTGTTGGAACCAGGTTCTTCAAAGCATGATTTGGTGCATGGTTTGTGTTTGTTGTCAATCCTCAGTGGAAGTTCAGGGTGTGTACCAACAAAGCGATCATACCGTTCAAGCAGAAAACAGTTGTGAAGGTGCCGCTGTTTCCCAGTTATTGCCAAATTTTTGGGCCTAAAAATCGGCCAACAAAGTAAAGTGTTTTTGGCAAATGTACTTGCGCGTCGTGCTCTTGGAGGATAAAAGACTTGCACGCCATATGTTTTTGAGGATCAGAACATCAAAATTTGTCTAAGGAAAGAAGGTCGCGCAAGTGTTGGTTGGGTCGCGCAAGTGAGTTGCGCGACAGAGTTTATTGAAGACAAGACTTGCACGCTGTCGAGGGACTTGCGCGCCGTCGAGGGACTTGCGCGCCGTTGAGGGGCTTGCGCGCCGTCGAGGGACTTGCGCGCCGCCGCGCAGGGGGTCTAGTTTGCCTATAAATACTGGACCACCCCTCCTCATTTCTAACGAAGTTCAAGGCCGAGAGATTGTTCGAGATCTCGTCGCGCAGGTGGTTGAGTCGCGCAGGTGGTTGTTTTGTCGCGGAAGTAGAGCTTGCGCGCCGGTGTTTGGCTGTGCGCCCAAGGTGGTTTGGAAGAGAAAGGAAGTGGACCGCGCAAGTTTGTAGTTGGGGAAGGAAGAGCCGCGCAACTGTGTTGATGACACTTGCGCGCCAATGTGGACTTGCGCACCGTAGTGGGACTTGCGCGACTGTCTTGGAGAAGCGCGCATGGTTTTGCTGAAGCCCACCGGTGTGTTTGGAGCTGCACGAAAGCCGAGAGACTACTCGGTTCATTCGAGGAAAAGTGATATTTTTCTTCTGGTGAGAATCGGACTTCAATAGAGCATCTACATACAACAAAGGATGCACTCCTATGCAAATGAAGAAGAGACCTTCACGTTTATAAACTGAGTGGGACTTCACCAACGGCAGTGAGCCGGGGGGAGTCAACGGGAGTGACCCGAGGGACGTAGTGAGCTATCCCTGAACTATTGTAAAGGCAGTGAGCCTGGGACAGAGTGTCTCTACCCGAACTTTTGTATCTGCAGCTAGTGAAGCATAGTGGATTTAGGTACGACTGGCAACCTGTCGGTGTATGCTCCTTGGACGTAGCCCTTAGTGGTGAACCAAGTAAAAATGGTTGTGTCTTCTCTGTGCATGTGAATGTTTTCATTTTGATCATAATAATCATACAGGTTCAACAAGTTCCTACCAACGTGGGAACAAGATCCAACACATTAAAAGAAAAAGTGGTCACCCTGATTCACCCCTCCCCTCTCAGGGTGTCCCGGGGTCCTTCAAAAACCTATTTTCTACAGGCTTAAAAAGCGCACAATGACCATGAAAAATGATAAAATGTGGTATGTTCTATGTTAAATGATTATGCTTCTGACTATTACACGATTTCAATAAGCTCTATAGGGGGAAACCATGTTAACATTTAAAAATCCAATGTTTTAGTAAATTATTATTTAAAATTTTCTTTTTCATTTATTCTTCATCTATGTCAACATATATTTCCAATTTACAATTTTTTAATGATTTAAATCGTAGAAATTGTTTCTCTAATTCATTTAATCTATTTTAAATACAAAATTTAATGTTTTAAAATTCTCTTTGTTCCAGAATAAACTACAATGGAAATTTAATTAGTGAATTTAATTGGGGGTTTTAAATGATTATATGACTATGATATTTTTAAAAAATACAGGATGGATTTCAATTTCAATATTTTCTATATCCTCTTTATGTGTCTCGAGTGCCCATATATTTAAAGATTTTCAAAAAGCTGTTTTTATTTTTTCTCTTTATTTTGTGTGTTGTCTACATCCAATGAATTTTTGGAGTTCATCATTAGTATTATTTTTATTTATATAGAAACTGATTTCATAAATTATTTTTTTCAACAAAAAAAATAAAATGATTATATAATTCAAATTAATTTTTTTAAACATTACAATAAGTTGGTTAGATATGTTTTTAATTTTTTTTCTATTTTCATGTTCTGTGTGATGAAAACCCTTGATAAAGGATATTGAAAATTATTTTATTACTTTTCATAAAATTTCATAAATTGAGAAAATTATAACATAAAATTACCAAGGAATAATAATAAATTACTAACAATTTTTTATTATTATAAAGAGATATATTATTATCAAATGTGGTTTTATTATAATTAATTGGGAACAAAAATTTTAGAAAATGTGTTTTAACAATTTTAAAATTTGGGAATTATCAAATAAATAGAAACTCTTATAACAAGTTATTTGTGTCAGGTTTATGATGAAATTAAATGGCATGAAATTCCATTTTATTTTGAAATTGGTGATTGGATTTGTATTGAGAAATACCATATAGTAATTTTTTTTAAAATATAACCCTTACATTTTTATAAAATGAATTTTATATTGTTATTTTGAAGGACTCGTTGAGTAATTTACAAAATTCAGTTTTTTTTGCTTTGGAAATGAAATGGATGTTTTGAAAAATGAAATTATGGAAGATGAAAATGGTGATTAAATGATTCAATAATGATTGAATTAAATATAACCCCACTTCTAGTTCAATTTACCTATAATCACATTCAGTACTGGGTAGTTAGATGGGAAGAAAATACATGTGGCATCTATTAGATCTACCTAGAGGTGGATTTTTGGTGAAGATATAAACTAGTATTCATGAGTATATAGAGATTAGTTATTTTGAATCATCTCATTTTTACCATTAGGGGTGTTTATTTTTTCTAATGGGGTGATCCCTAGGAACTTGTTAAAACTATAAGACATGAATAATATTGATGTCGGATAATTCATATTTATCCTTCCCCTATATATCATAAACATGTTTCTATAATTTTAAATGAATTTACATACCAGTTTTATAAAATGTTTTTCTCATGTCATTTTTTGATAGAAATTTTATTTCATTCATGTTTAGATAAAATGTTATGTATATTCTTAATTTGATATAAAATAACTTTACACTAGATTTATAATCTTTCATTGATATTTTTCACCTAATATATATTGATTTAATATATGTAAATATTAATATGCCATTATTTTTTTTACTTTAATCATTAATATTTTAATTACATGGATTACTTATGAAATTTCCTGGTGAAATCATACGTTAGTTTCTTTTTCTCATAACCTACCATTTCCATTGATATTTAGTTGATTTTAATATGTGATTTCCAGGAAAAGGGAATTCTCTATTCGGTTGTAGAGGGAATGCATTTTTAGAAAGAATTGGGATTTTGGGGAGACTATTGGAGCATGTCATTAACTATTTCCAAATATTTTATGTTATTTGGTCTTAAATTAATTTTATACAACATGGGTTGATGGATCATTATATTATTTTACACATTACATATGGTTATCAATTTATGTTTTTATTTTCATTCTACAAGTAATCTGTTTAAATTATTGGTGGTTGGAAGAAATTATTCCTATCGCATTATTTATATTTCATTTGTTCTTATTTCTAGCATGTGGAGCTTCAGAATTCCCTTTAAGCCTATAGAGAATAATCTAAGATAACAGTTTATATAGTATTCTATATAGAGATATTACCACAAATCATTATGGTGGGAGGTAAATAAGTATTTATTAAACAAGTTGCTCGATTGAAAATTAAATTTCCATATAAAGTGGTAGCATAGAGAAATATTTCAGATGGGATCTGAGTATCGATCCACTATGGAAGGAAGAATCAAATTTTTGTTTTCATATAAATCACATATGTTCATTTCCTATAAATGACAAGAGATAGTTCTATTCACTAAGATAAAATGTCTTCTACCACCATTATTTATATCCCATTCGCCCTTGAATAAATGGATATTTCCTTCTAGGGATTTAAATGTCACTATAGTAAAATAAAATTAATATGGGATTTAAATTACATTATATATGTTATTCTAATGATTATATGAAAACAATCCATCTCTAGGATCCAAAAATTGAGGTAAAATTTCACATATTAAAGGGTAATCGAACATGTGGGTTTCTTGAATCCTATTCACTCTTGATGTATGAGTGGTGTCATGATACTCAGGGTGTGGGGAATTATTTCCATTTGTAATACCAATTATTTAATACAATAAAAGCACCAAAATAATTTCATACTCTAGTATCATAAAATATATAAAATTGATTCATGTTTAGAAGTATGTTAATGTAAATTATAGAAAAATCTAGTTTTTAATAATGATATCTTTCTATGATCCACATAAATTTTAATAATCTTACACAATAAATCTCATTCAATCATGATGAGTTTTTTACAAGACAACTGACGTTTTCCTGGTGATATACATATTCAACTATGTTAATGGATGAGAACTAGTATGAAGGGATTATTCCATCTCAGAATACAAAAAATGAGACTCTGTTGAGCCAGTTACACTGACTGATTGTATATGATTATGACAATAATTATATATATTACCTTATATCCCATAATGGTGTCTATTACTTGGAGATTTAGTGAATTCAATCATCCTATGAGTAAAAACTACAAACTATAAAGATTTTAATCCTTCATTGATGTTTTTTCATAAGAGACAAAAATTGTTGATTGATTTTAAATTTCTATTCACCCTTGGAAAAAATTTCACTCTTTAACTTATTCCCCACTGTGAAATTCTCACCGTCAACTCAATGAATAAAATTTTCTCCTCCACTTGGTTTCCCTGTAATATCACCTTATCTAAATAGCACATTATTCAATAATTTTTTATATTCAGTAATATATAAAAATATCATTATTGACAAAATATCACTTTTTAGAAATACATTAATGGTCTAAGGTTTCACTAGCTCACTAGAAGATACATATACTGAAAAGTAAACAAGATTTTTGTATTTATAGTAATATACATTAACTAAATTTATTCCATGATTCATTTTAATGATATTTTACATCTTAATTATTTGGAATTTTTTAGTAATGAGTTTTTTAATGTTCCATAAATCATATACATGTATGATCCAGAACCATAGTATCTAGAATATATGTGTTCTCTCAATAAAAAACCACATCATCATGCATATATTCTAAAATATAGAAAATATTTTCCTATTTTTTCCATAAAAAAAAATCAAAATTTCAGGTTATCATGGTACTACATACCATTTATTTCTTAGGTTTCATATCACCATTAAATATTTTTGGATTTTGGTTAAGAAATTATGGTGATTAATTAACCTGATGAGGTTTCTCAAACCTATATCCTTATTTAATATCCTGAAATTCTTCAAAAATACCGTAAACGAAAGAAAGCTTCACTTTTTGTTTAGATGTAACCTCAATCTAAACTTCTCCCTCTCACTAGTTATTGTTATCTTAACTGGTGGAATATTTTTTCCTAGAAACAGTTTAAAAATTAATCATTAAACTATATTACTGTTTATAACCTCAGGGTATGGTTATATATATTAGTAAAATAGTCATAGTATCAAAATATCAAAATCATATAAAAACTGTGGATTTTGAATTCTAAGTGGATGGTTTCTTTACTATTGTAGGATACCAAGAACTCAATGTCTATTTCTATTATAATGATATGTTGAAACTATTAAATGATCATAATAAAAAACATTATTCCCACACATCACAAGTAATGTAAAATTTTTCATTGAAATGTTATATTTTTTATTTTCTTCTATAAATTTAAATTCCTGACATATCATATCTCTATGATAATATCCCACCATGAATCATTTAACAAAATAATACCATATGATACTTTCCAACCCAACCAATTTCTTTGGACCACATCTGGGTTCTACTAAACTTATGTGACATTACCCATATACCAAAGGATGGAGCTAAATTCCAATGGTTTACTGAATATTATACCATATTGTAATAATTTTCCATATTTAAGACACAGACAACCATCAAGAGATAATAAAATAAATCTACATATCCAAATATAAAAATATAAATAATTTATGACATAAAACCCAATAGTAATAAAAAAAATGAACCAACATTGAAAAAAACTTCAAGGGGAAACATTATAATTAAAGGTAAATTTGAAAAAATATAAACTAAAATACTAAATTATTAAAAAAACTCTGGCACTAGTCCAGAAAATGATAAAAAAATATCCAACCTCCAACTGTAATGACAATAATAGAGAATATCTAGGAACTCTATAAGTGAATAATGAAACATGTTTATTTTATTTATTAGTAAAACAAAATTTACTTATACACTATGGTACAAATGTACTATTTAGTATATAGGTATAATAGTTATCTCATAAATACTTTATCCATGTTCCAGTATGAATAATTTTTATACAAGTTTTATAAAAATGATATAAGGTTATCAATAATCAGTAAATTGGTTTTTAGAATATAAATTAATGTAGTTGAACGTTTTTTTAAAATTAAATATTACTAAAAGTGAGTTTTTATTTTTGGTAGAATAATTAATTCTTTTATTTAAATATAGAAGATCGTCCATGATTTCATAAAAACAAACACGAATTTTAAGAGACGTTCTCATGATCAAAAGTAGAGATATATCATCCAGAAATTCATCATACAGTGGAAATAATCTGTGTTTTATTTATATTGGTGCCATGAATTAAGTCTATTTTAATAAGCCTTCACAGAATAAAAATCATGTAAAATCACAATCCATGGTCCTTTTTATTCGGATCTCACAATTTCTTAATTAGAAGAACATGTTTTGAAGAGGTATTTACATTATGAAACGCCTTAATTTAGTTAAAGGATTATGTAGTGGGAGACACCTAATAAATAGTTTCAAAATACAACTAATTGTATAGAACTCTAGTAAATAATCAACATGGTAAAAAATTCTAATAAAAAGATTTATATCTATTTTATATTGGATACTATCATTCCAATAAATGTGGAAGGAGTGAAAAAAACCTACACTGTGTTCAATTTTCACATTAATTACGATATAAATCTTTATATCTAAGATAATGTGTTCATTACTCTATGATTATAAAGTCTACAAGATTTCTATTGATTGAAGACTTTTCCTAGAATCTGACGATCATTTAAAATGTTATAGAATAACACGTGGAGTTGAGATTAAAGGGAGGAATAATTATTAAAACCATAGTGAATGGGAATTAAATTTATATAAAAGAAATTAAGTGTTCCCTGAAATAAGTTTAGGATTCATGTCATGAATCATTGAGATGTCCCATTTTATGAAATTATCATACTATCAACATAAAATATTTTGTACCATTTCACACTGTGAATTGGACTCACATTATGAATGTATTCAACCTACCAAAAAACACATATTGACTTTAACTATTTATAATTTTCTAGAATACATTCAAGTGGTGAATAACCAGTTATGATATGAATTTTCTTTGAATTACCTAAATCATGTGTTATTACAATAACCAATCCCATATTAGAGATTTTATTTTATTGGATACATATTACATTAGAAATAAATTTATTTTATTTTAATTTTCATAATACTAATAATCATTCCACTCCAATCTCTTATAAAAGTGAATATTTATTCTCACTTTGAAATACAAATTGATAAATAAGATCAACCAATATCTACACAAATCTCCCCGCCCCAATGTGCTCCTCATATGTTATATATTATTCTATAATAAAAAGTGAAATCCTATAATACATGACAATAATCAAAGGATGATATCTATTTAATATTATTCTATCTTAAAAAAATAATTTCATTTTTTATTTTATATTAATACTCCATGAAGTGATTTCTTTAATTTTATAAAATACAAATTTAGATAAGGATGTAGAGATTTATTTAATGGAAATTTTTTATAATTGTTGTACAGTTATTATTATAGGGTGATATGAACATATCTAATTTTTTTAGCACCCATAAATTTTAAATGATATAGTCGCTCATGCATCCATGTGGAATTTCACATCCTTGAAGTGTTATGATTTATTTTTCATTCCTCACTCAATTGGTTTGTTATAATGATGTATTTAAAGAATAAATAATAAATTTATTATATTACTATGATTATAGACAGGTAATGCATTATATAATGTATTTTTTCGTCATTAATAAAAATGGAAGTGTCGTTATTGTGTACATGAATACTACAGTTATAATGAAAAGAAATATGTAATTTTTTTCCAGCATACATGGATGGTTATAAAATTTTATTTAATATATAAAAAATATATATATAACATTTTCACGATTCTAAAAATGGTTTAATTGTGAACCATTTTACCATAATGATCAAAAAAATATGTTTTGGAAAAAACCTCAAAATGACCAATAAAAACATAAAAAAATTGGTATTTCTCAAGTTGGGATAAAAATTATACATATTCAATAAAACCATATACTTTTTATCATTTTAATATATTTTTCTGTAATATGTATGTTATTTTTAATGTGTAAGTAATGTTACTTTAAAAATATAAATGATATTTAATGTTATTTTTTCTATAAATTTTAATCTATTTTTGAATTTTAATAATGAATATTATTGTTTGTTATAGTAGTGGTTATTTTTTTCATTTTAAAAAAATCAAGATGAATGTTTTGTTAATTTTTGATGCATAAAATAATTTTTTAATCACCATTTACAATATTTTTTAAGAAGCAACTTCTATATGTTTCAATGTATTTTCAAATAATATATTTATCCTGATGTTATAAAAACATTTATTATCATAACAATTAAAAGATATTACCAAATTTATTTTAATTGTAGGATATATCAAGAATTTATTATTCATTTGGAATCTATGGACAATTTTTACAAGTATTATGACAAAATGGATGAATTATTTTTCATCCATGTTATAGTATCTTTACATTTTTTGTGATTATATATTTTCTTAATATAGCAATACAATGTATTTGATAATGATATTTTCTATAGAGGGTACATGTGGAATGAATAGTTATGGATATTACATTGTATATAGTCATCCAATGGTTCCTCTAATTTTTATTTTAATAACAATGTCACCAGATTCTAGCCTCATTTATTAATTCACTCTATGATTTTTTAGTGGAAACTTTTAATTTTTGGAATTTTCAAAATGGGTTTATGTAAGGTTTTATCCATCTAGTAGTGACTGGTTTAAGAAAAGGAAATGATATATATGTGTTGTTGTGTTTTCCCAAGGAATAATAATGGTTATGTAACTTATTTAATTATTATTAAAAATATATAATGAATAAACTAGATAAATAAATTTATAGAAGATTATTTAAATTACTGTTTTAGATAAATTTTTTATGTTATTAAGAATAAAAAAATTGGAGATTTTTATGTTTTTAGATTTTACAATCATTTTCTATTTCATTCATATCAAATATTGAGCATGTTTTTACATTATATTATTGGAAAATATTTTTATAAGATATTTGGATGTTCAAGGATTATTGAAAGGTAAATTGAAGCCTTTCTCAAATGATGTGAATGTTTTATTAATGAAACATGAGTCTCAAACAATGAGCCTATTTTGTCAAAAAAAAATAGACACTAGGTGCAATCGAATACTTTTTTATTTAATATTTCTTATATATATTAGAATAAATAAACATAAAAGTTCATAAAAATATAAAGAACTAAACCCCCTATAACTAATTATTTAATTATGGTTTTATTATGATAAAGGGTGTTATAGTTGGTATCCTAGAAAAGAATAAGATAACATTATAAATTAGGATAAGGTTTAATGTGGATTTTATGATATTTAAATATATTCTCGTATTATATTGTGAGTGTTTATTCATATTTTGGTGTTTCTATATCAAGACCATGGTAAATCATAAGGTTTTTTTTTATGGAAACATGAATATTGATATTAGAAATAAAAAATAATGTTATTTAATTATAAATCCTCACACATTAATTGTTTGAATTGGAATGGAATATTTTTTTCATATTTTAATTGAATAAAAATATGAAATCAGTGTAGCTACCCATGCAAGGAAGAGACAAAATAATCTATAGTGGATAATTTCTCTAATTGAAAATATCAGGAAGTAGTTATGTATTTATTTAAGTGGATCACCTGAAATATTGGTTTCATAAGGAAGAATTAATGATTTTGAGAAGATATTTTAATTTCATGGATTTTTAGTGAATCGGAAGGTACAACTATAATTTTTTAATTTTTATGGTGAAGAAGTTGTGGTTTGTGATTAAGAATATAGGGGATAAATATGAGATCCATTACATTATCTGTATGATATTTAAGGATATTTTAGATTATAAAAAATCATCCTAATGCTATTTAGAAATGAATGTAATGGAAATTAAATAAAATAATGAAATGGGGTAGGATTTAGTTGTATCCTGTGTTGAATTATTTTAATTATTATCTTTATATATATATTGAAATTTATATTGTACAATGATATTAAATTTTAGGCATTTTATTCAAGAATGAAACCTTATTTTTGATGATATTTGGTAACTCATGAGTATTCAAGTTATAAAGACATTTTTTTATTTTATGAGAATGTTTAGATTGAAATTATATATTATCATATTTGAAAATATAAATTTCAGACCTTGTTGAACAAAATGGGAGTGAATCCATTGAAGAAAATTTAAATGAAATAAAATTATACTTTCTTCCTGTGTGATTCTTATGTGATAAAGGTTTAATATCCCTAAATGCTTTTTCATTTACCTCTATTAATATATTTTATGGATTATTATCAATGTAAATAAATAATTTTGGTGAAATATAATGAAATATAAAGAATGTTATTTGTAATGTTGTAATCAAATAAATGTTCTAGCTCAAATATTATCTCATCTCAAACATGGAGTGATTTGGGACAAACAAACTGTGGAATCTAATTAATTTTAAGGGATATTAAAAACCATTACAATACCTTTTTAAACCACAGTGTAGAAAAATTAATTTCACACTAATTGGATTAAACAAGTCACTATTACTTTTTTCACACCTATATGCACCACACATGACCTACCATTAGATCTAGTGGTAGAAACTGAACCCCAGTTCAATATGCTCTTAGTAACATATTATTAATAATAATTTTATTATTTATGAGAGAAAAAAATTAATGGGGTAATATTACATTTCTCGAACATAAATTTTCATAATAACCAAGAAGTGATTATACACAAAAATATATAATGTTTTATAAGTCACAATAGTCAAATAAAGAATAAGGACCACAATATCTTAACAGAAATATACTCTCCAACAAAAATGGATCAAAATATTGAATTTTAGTCTATATAATTAATTTATCACAAGATTATAAAGCATAATAGAGTTTAAGAATATCCTCAACCCCACTTCTTTACTAGTTATATGTAACTCAATATATAGAATTATTTTATGCACAATATATTCAAATTAATATATCTATTCCACATTATCATTCAATTTTCAACATTTTATTTTCTCATTGTAAGAGCATGAAATGTACTAATGTGTGTGTATCATTCACAATTTGTATTATTGTCCTCATTTGTTTAGCTGAAGTTGATTGAGTAGTTAACATAAAAATAAAATATCATTAATTTTCATTGTCTTATTTCCGAATAAAAATATGGTATATAGTATTCTACTCTTATAGTTTAAATTTGAATCTCGTGCATATTCAAGAAAGTGTCATATGACTTCAAACAACATGAGGATTATTTACCACATCCCAAAATTCTTCCAAATCATATAAATTAACATAAAAAAAATTGTAAATTTATTAATAAAATAATTATAAAATAAAAATATAATAAAATCTATGAATAAATATATATGTATATTAAATATAAAAAGTAGATCATCATAGATAATATTCTCTTTTAATCATTTCTAGGTTACTTTTAATTGTATGGACTTCCGAAAAGTAAGACATACATTGTAGATGGTTAAAAAAAATTTATGTGTTCGATTGGAAATAATATCATAGTTGGAATTAATAAAATTTTTTATTTGATCTAAATTTTAACATGTGAATGTTGAAAAAATTACCAAACAGTTGTATTTTATTTCAACATGTTTTTGATACATTTTTTCATTGTTTAGCCACATCATTTTTTAATGAGTGGAAGATCAATTTTTTAAATAATATTCGATCAATTTTTCAATTTGTAGTAAATTATTATAAAATTTTTTGTCAATCCATCAATTTTTCAATTTTTCAATACATGGTCAATTTTGTAGAATATATACAAAAATTATGATATTTTCCCATAAAGAGATAAATTAGTTCATGAAATATAAAATAAACATGAATATAAAAATAGTAAACAATATTTACATTCAATTTTTCATATGTTAGAAGGAATAAATTATTGATATAAATTTTTTGAGAGATTAAAATAATTCATAAAGGATTTAACTAATTATTTAAGCATAAATAAATATTGTTATTTGGGAAGAAATTTCAGTATTCTTATTTTTGAATATTATAAAACAATGTCAAACCGTCACAAATTTTTTAAAATTGATCAAAAAATCATAAACCAATGTATCCTTTTAAAATTTAACAACAGTTTATGTTTAATCATTCTTTTGAAGAGAGATAATCATTGCGTGGAATGAAACTAACCATTCAATAGATAACATCGATCACTAAAATCCCCCTAGAATGATTATTGGGATAGAAACAAACCCTTATAATTATAACATCAAAAAATTCAATATATCCCAAAATTATTTCATTTTTAATTGGGTATATTATTCTAATCTCCCTTTCATAAAATATTTACTAAACCATAGTGATCCATCAAAAAATATCAACATTTTAACTAAAGGATATGAAAATTTTAAAATCTATTAGTAATGAAAAATTATTGTATATTCTAGTTTTAATACTCTATCCCCAAATGTCCGGGTCCATTATCTTCGATTATTACATAGGGATGATTACAAGGAATAAAATTTTGAATGACTGATCAGCTTTTTAGTTTTACAAAACATGATTATATTGGATCTATATTAGTGTTGTCAGACCCTACATCATCATATAGTCCACTTTGGTTCACCACCATAAGGGTTCGTTATTCAATATGGATCACTATCATACCCTTCTATAAATTCCTCATTATCGTATTGAGATGGTTGATGATTATATATCATTCCCAAAACCCCTCAAGTATCCAATTTGAGATAGGGAAAAATGTTTCATGGTATGACACCCATTTGTCATGTTATGACACCCCCATAGCCTGAAACCTTATCCTATTGGGATGAACTATATTCATTTGGGAGTCAACCCCCCCCCCCCACCCCCACCATAAGAACCCATCCTTAAACATTACATAATATTGAATTAAATGAATAATTTACATTGAGGATCTTTTCTAGTTTATATTTTTATAGAATTAGTCCATAACTATTACATTACAACTTGAATATTACAAGTAGACACTACTAATTTGTATCCCATTTTTTCATAAAATAAAAACTCTTAAAAAGAAACATGTCTAGTTCTTTGTTTTAGAGAGCATGAATTTTGCTTGATCCAATCGTTGACCCTATTCATCTTTAAGTCTGATGGAAAACATTTCAAAAAATTGGGATGAGCATAAAAAGCACAGTAATGGTTATAAAACAAGGAAAGAAAACATTATCCCATCAATAAATACAAACCAATAAAACCATACTTTTTAATCATAACATACCTTATGAAATCATAAGATTTATGAATAACACACACAAATCATAAACCGTAAAGGTTACTTATGGCATCGACATCAAACTTACATAGTAGCTATCACAGTCACATAGGGAGTTACACTTGGAATACCCATCACGGTATATTCCCTAATTCTCTTAGGAGAAACATCGCATTCACCTCTGTCACATTACCCAATGCATTGGAGAGCTATCTCGGGCTCACCTGCCCTAGGATTATCACGGAACCACCTGTATACGTAAACAATTCCCAATAACCATAACATATTCATAACACATAAAAAATTTATAAAAGAAATATAACATTTCCACATTAAAATATAACAAATCAAGATATTTAAATAAACAATGTTTTATCAAATCATTTTCAAAACCATTTAAATGATATTTTTTGAATAAAAGTGCCCCATACTACTTTGAAGCTTTTAAATGATTTACCATTTGAAAAAATTAATTTCCACATAAATAAATACTAAAAATTATTTTTAAAACATTGAAATTAAATATAATTATTTAGAATAATAAATCTTTAAAACATTCAAAACGATATTTTAGGTAAATATTTTTTAACAAAATGGGAGACTCTTGAATACAAATAATTGAGGAATAAAATTTAATTCGAAATTTATAATATCATGAGAGTAAATGGATTTATGATATAATATGTCAAAGGATAGTATATACACCATATAAGTGTGAATTGGTGCATAACAACAATGAAGTCTCAATGGAAATGTAAATTGAGATGAAATATCTTAAAAAGATGGTATCATTAATTTAAGGATAAATCAATCTCATAATTATGTGTCAAAAATATAAATATACCCAATAAAAGTGGATATTAAGTGTAAAACAATCAGAGTTCATTCACACATATTCATAGGATGACATATTCAATAAGTACAAGTTGAACCCAAAGAATCAAAATTGGGTTAAGAAGATCCCTTACAAAATTTCATTAGCCTAACGGCGTCACTATAAAATAAAGAAAATGAGTTGATGAGACAAAAATGGTATCTCATCACTTGGAAATAAATGTTACATCAATAAGGAAATAGAAGAACATATCCCAACAAAATAAAATGTAATTTAAAAGACATAACAAAAAGGATCCTTTTAAAAAGAGGAGGGTGAATGGTTCCCTTACCGATTTGGTAAGTTACAAAACATACGTCACATTAAAGAAGGATCATACAAAGAAGATGTAAATACTAATAAATGAAATTATATTATACAAATTGTACAATAATGGGCAGTACATACACCACACAAAAGTAAATAGTGGAAAATATAGCATGAATCTCACGTGAATAAAAAGTGAGATGAAACCCTTTACCACGTTGTAATCAACTGAGTCGTATGACCAAAAGTTAATAACCACAAAATGAATCATATTATAAAATGAATATAATGAGAATAATGATAATATATATATCAAATGGAAGTACACAATACACCACATGCAATGAATAACTGGCGAACAATGGAAATCTCACATAATTAAAAGTGAGATAAGAAAATCCCTTACCTTGTATCCGACATGACTCGATCATTCTTTAATCTCTGGAATAATAAACTAAAGTTAATTTCTACTTTCTTAAGAACCTTTTTTAATTTTATTATTCCTTTTATATCACTTATTACCATGTTATAAACATTATGTAATCATTTATGTTAATAACATCCATTTTGTCGATATTTGGTACTTGTGTGAAAAATGGACTTCTTATAATCAGAAGGTGTTCATGTGGTCAATGGTTAATTATATCCAGAATTATATTCATGGTATGGATATCATATTTATCATATATATCCAGTATATACATGTATTTATAATTGTACATAACATTTGGTGGTAAGAAATGAAATGCACTGTTCATGCAGACGATAAGTCATACGTACGAATGAACACTACTTTCATTTCTATATCTTATTTTAATGGAATTAAAACATGATGATACATATGTATATTATAATTAAAGTATAATATCATATATAATATAATTAAATACATCCCTTATACATCCCACATAAGTCATTAACGAGTCACATCACTTTGAGGGGGTGGTAGACCGCACTTCCTCAAATGAGATTATCCTATTTAACCACTATGGAAACCAAAAGGTGTGCTATAAATGGGAAGTATATAAGCATAAATAAATAATAAAAATAATATATATCATATATATATTAAGTATCATCATAATGGCCACCATGAGATGCGGTTGGAGATATTTGAACAATCATCGTTTCGTGAGAGGTTAGTTTTCCATCCAAAGAAACATAATGTTCTTCATCCATTATATGGAGGTGTGTGTAAGTGTAGTTAAAATACTTATCATAAAAAAAATACTAGTATATTTTGGATACTGGTGTTGTTACAAAAGAAAGTAGTAAAAAGATTTTAGGGGTTGGAGAAGTAAAAGAAAACAAAACAAATTAAGAGAAACTATTACCTTTAATTTGAGTAACTCCCTTTTGTTTGAACCAAAGACTTCTTGAAGTTCCTTCTGCCTAAGGTATGGCATCTAAGAGGAGGATAGGGATGTTGGGAGATTAATTAGTCATATTTTGGATGATCCAAAAGGCTTGAGATATGTGTATAATTTTTTGTATGTGGTCTCATTTTATAAGGCGGAGGAGGGGCTCTTTAGGAAAGTGTGATAACATTATTTTATTATAAACTTATCTTCGGTTTAAAAAGGACAAAAACGCATTAATATAGAAGATAATATGACTCGTATTCAAAATAAAATCATCCAATCGGAATTGGACAGGTTTTGAATATTATTTTAGTCTTTATAATCTATTTATTTAAATCATTTATTAATGAGGTAAACACTGCATCATTATTGTGTCATAAATAATTTAATTTATTTGATCTCTAAAAATTATAAAAAAATACAATGGTGTAGGAAATATTTTATCTTTCCTATGAATTTATATAGTTGAAAAGATAATTTACATAAACCCTTGTAAATATTAATTTTCTAAAAGCTATTTGCTTTTGTCATTTTTGCCTTTACTTTATGTTAATTAATCTAAATTGTCATTATCACTCCCAAGTGGCCCAATGCGGTCCCAAAATCGACCCAAAGATGCCCATGGTCGTTAATGACTCCACCAATAAGGTTTTTACAGTGTTTTAAGGTAATTTTGAATTATTATAATATTCTTTTTACCTTGAATTACCTTATTTACCATTAACCGCGGTAAATAAAAGTCAAAAGTTACTATTCACCAAAAATTATTTTCATCTTATTGAGCAAAATTTTATTTATTGATACCAACTATTTATGTCAGATTTTGAAAATTCAATTAACAGAAGTGGTAAAATTTCATTTAAATGAAAAATTCAATTTTTTTAACTACCTCAAAGTAGTTTCACTATTCATCAAAAATTGAAGTTCTTCTGATAAATACCAAAAATTCACCCTAAGCTATATTTGATATTCCGAATTCAAAAATGTTTTATATTTTTCCAAATTCAAAACATAGGAGTGGAACTAATTGATTTTAAAATTAATTTCCGTTAAAAAAACAAATAGCATGTTTTTAAGAAACAATAACTATAAAAATATTGATTCTTATTAATGTCCTATTTCAAAGTGAAATTAATTCCAATGACCAACATTGGAATAAATGGTAAAAATATATTTTAATTTCACATTAAAACCAATTAAAAAGATAATCTAACCATATAAATAAATTAGATTAAAAGGCACTTTTGAATTAAAATATAATATTTTTGACTATTAATTTAAAAAGAAACTTTATCTAAAAAATTTCAAAAATATACACAAAGTAATTTTTGATGTCCCCATTATAAAAAAGGATTTTATTTGGTCATATAAAATGTATTAATGTGAACAAAACTATATTTAAAAAGGTTTCACCGTTAAGATGCGATAAATCATCTTTTTAATGTAAATTATGCTTAAAATAAGATTCATTCACATTTTAAGCCTCTAACTTTTATGGGATAAATGAAAATTCATTTAACAAACATGTATAATCATATTGTATTTATTTTTGTTCATTCCTTCCATTACAACGTCTAGGAGTTGACTTCTATTTAAAATAACAATATTATATTATTAGTTAGCAACGTAAGATTTCAAAGAAACCCATTGTTGTGTATCTGGTACGCTATCGAACATATCAACCCTTTTAAAGTAAAATTAATACTTAATTAGAAAATTAAAAAAATATGAAAAATTCATATTCTTTATTTACCTGGGTAGTTACATCCTTCCCCCCTTTTGGGAATTGCGTCCTCGTAATTTTAAAATTTGGGCTCGGAAACTTTATTAGAAGTCCCATATCGGAAAAAGAGTGAGTAAAACTATCACATTAAAAGAAATAAGGATAAGTACAATGGTCACCCGAGTTAACCAATACTAAGATTCCATGAAAACTTGGATATGGAGGAGAAAAAAAGGGTCATGTTCTGATGGAGAGTGATAGTAAACATGATTAAGAGAAAGTTAGCCACCAGAAAATCCCAAACTTGTGATGGGTTAAACAGTCTTTGATTCCATAGTATCAAATGTTAACGGGCAGGGTTTTTGTTAAAGAAACTTTTCATTTAGTAATTTATTTATGAGATTAAACAAAAACAGAAGGAAATATTCTTACATCTCATCTAGACTTTCATATTTTACTATATTTCTAACACGAACTCATATTTTTTCGAATGATGAATATTTAGGATGACTTTTTTTCACATTAAGAGCATTATAATCAACATCGAGAGAATCACATAATCCACAAAAGATAAACTATATATTTTCCATGTCTTTAGATGTTATCTAAAACCAAAATTTTTAGTATGAGATCAAATAATCACCAAAAGGATAAAGAAATAAAAACTCTTAATCTCCAAAATTCAACAAAAAGAACCCAAGGTTCAAGAAAGACCATTAAATAAAATGTTATCCTTAAAATTATTTAAAGTAATCCAAACATAGATTGAAACCAAAATCCCTAAATAATTTAATCACATGGTCTTCCAAGGTAAATTATAACATTTATCTCCAAATAACATCAGTTACTCTTAAAGTCTCATACTGAAAAGTAATTGACCTAATCACATATCCTCCATGATAGGTTAATCATTTCCATAGGTAACCCAACATAAACATATTACTTATTCCTAAGATCATCAAACTAAAAAGAATTAGTCATACTAACTAGGTACTTCATGTAGTCCAGTGATAGGTGATAAAAACTAGTCGCACTTTGGTTGTGGGTTTGATTCCCACAGCTTCGCACGATGCGACAGGTTGTCACACGGTTTGCGTGTTGTCACTTTTCAAAAACTATATAATTTTATAACATTCCCAAAAGCGATAAATTCATCAAAAATAACCATAACATATTTTGACCACAAAGTTTATCTAATAACTTTCGTTTTTCATCCCAAAATGTATTAACCAGTAATTTCCTCAAATTCAAGGATCATATAAACCCAAATTGTTCTTTATAACTATATCCACATAAGAGATGATAATCATACCTTGAATAAAATTTTCATATACCAAGCATCAGGGTTACACCTACTATAAAAAGTATTATAATGTAATTTCTATCATCAAAAGATCCTAATACTTTTAAGAATTTCACCATCCTAACTCTTGAATCCCTTATATGTTGAATTCTTACTCATTAAACATTCTTCTTGATCCATTAACCATTCCATTCCAACTTATTAAGAAATAATTAATTCCTACAACCAAAATCATGAATCATATCCTAAGATTTAAATAATAGGAAAACCTATGTTAAGAAATAAATCATACATTTCATTGGACATTTCCAGTTTCTTCGTCCTCAATCGGAATGGAATTAGGTATTGGTAAATGAATATTTGTACGATCCTAGTGATCCCATTCCCGAAACTTCTTCATGGGACATGTGTTTGCATAATGACCATGCTCACCAAATTTAAAACATTAAATTGATCCTTCAGAACGAACTTCTTTCCCTTTCATAGAGTCAACTAGATGCTTCCTTTTTTCATGACGGGTTCTTACTTTATGACCTTCATATCCACATCTGTAGCATCTTTCTGTCCCTTTAAAACATTTTACTATGTGTTTCTTTCCACATATTTGATACATAGTTTTATTAACATACTTACCTTTATGATTATTACCTGAACATCCATAGGGATTAGTTTTTCACATATATGATGTCTTATAAAAATCACTAAGGATCAGGTGGTCAATCATGACTCCATATAATTGGTTGAGAATAACCACAAGAATTCTCCTTGTAGCTGCTCATTTAGAAAACTATCATAGTTTTCGTCACATTCATTATTACTTTGGTGCCTACTAGATCTATCCATTTCCTATAACCAAAAAGGTTATTGTGAGTATATCATTAAAATCGTCATATAATATCTTATGAGGAGGGTAAACACTAAGATATACTTATTCATGTTATCTTAAACTCATTCACTTTATAATAATCTTTATTACTCTTTCTAAAATCCTAACCATTATGGTAATGTCACTTATGCTTAAATTGTACCCTAATCATTAAATTTATCTAAACCGACCTCTGATACCAACTATAAGGACATGGCCTTAAACCTTACATTATATTGAATTAAATGAATAATTCACATTGAGGATATTTTATGGATTATACTTTTAGAGAATTATGCCATAACTATTACGTTACAACTTGAATGTTACAAGTAGACACTACTACTCAGTATCCAATTTTTTCATAAAATAAAAACTCTTAAAGAAACATGTCTAGTTCCATGTTTTAGATAGCATTTTTTTCCCTTGATCCCATCCTTGACCCTATTAATCTTTACATCCTGTGGAAAAAATTTCAAAAACTTGGGATGATCATAAAAATCTTAGTAAGGGTTATAAAATAAGTAAGGAAAACATTACCCCATCAATAAATACAAATCAACGAAACCACACTTTTTAATCATAACATAACTTATGAAATCATAATATTTATGAATAAGACACTCAAATCATAAATTATAAAGGTTACTTATGACATCGATATTAAAATTACATTGTAGCAAGCACATATACTTAGGAAGTTACACTTTTAATACCCATCATGGTATATTCCCTAATTCTCTTAGGAGAAACATCGCGTTCACCTCTGTCACGTTACCCAATTCTTTGGAAAGCTATCTCAGGCTCACCTGCCCTAGGTTTATCACGGAACCACCTATAAATGTAAACAATTCCCAATAACCATAACATATTCATAACATATAACAAACTTATAAAGGAATGATAACATATCCGCATTCCAATATATCAATTCAAGATATTGAAATAAATAATGTTTTATCAAATCATTTTCGAACCCATTTAAAAATAGATTTTTTTGAATCAAAGTGTCTCATACCACTTTGAAGATTTTAAATTAATTATAATTTGAAAACAGTAATGTCCATATAAATAAATACTGAAAACTATTTTTAAAACATTGACATTAAATATAAATATTTATAATAATAAATCTTTAAAACATTCAAAACGATATTTTATTTAAAGAGTTTTTAACAAAATGGGAGAGTCTTGAATAAAAATAATTGACGAAAAAAATTTAATCCAAACATTATAACATCATAAGATTAAATGGATTCAATATATAATTTGTAAAAGGACAGTATATATACCATATAAAAGTTAATTGGTGAATAACAACAATGAATTCTCAATGGAAATGTAAATTGAGATGAAATCTCATATAAAGATGGTGTACTTAAATTAAAGATAAATCAATTTCATAATTATGTATAAAAATATAAATAAACCCAATATAAGTGGATATTAAGTGTAAAACCTTAAAAGTTCATTCCCACATATTCATAGGATGACATATTCAATAAGTACAAGTTGAACCCAAAGAATCGAAATTGGGTTAAGAAGTTCCCTTGTAAAAATTCGACAGCATAACAGCGTCAATTTAAAATTCATAAAATGAGTTGATGAGACAAAAATGGTATCACATCACATGGAAATTATGTTTACATCAATAAGGAAATATAATAAAATATCCCAACATAATAATATGTAATTTAAAAGACATAACTAAAAGAATCTTTTTAAAAAGAGGAGGGTGAATGGTTCCCTTGCCGATTTGGTAAGTTAAAAAACATATGACACATTAAATAAGGATCATAAAAATAATATTTAAATACTAATAAATTAAAGTTATATTACCAAAATATTACAATAATGGGAATTAAATACATCACACAAAAGGAAATAGTGTAAAATATAGCATGAATATCACGGGAATAAAAAGTGAGATGAAACCATATACCACATTGTAATCAACTGAGCCGTATGACCAAAAGTTAATAACCACAAAATGAATAATAGTATACCATTAATAAAATGATAATCATGATAATATATATCAAATGTCATTAAACAATACACCACATGAAATGAATAAGTGGTGAACAATGAAAATCTCACAGAATTAAATGTGAGATAAGAAAATCCCTTACCTTGTGTCTGACTTGACTCGATCGTTCATTAATCTCCTGAATAATAAACTAAAGTTAATTTATAATTTCTTAAGAACCTTTTTTAAGTTTATTATTCCTTTTATATCACTTATTACCATGTTATAAACATTATTTAATCATTTAAGTTAATAACATCCATTTTGTCGATATTTGGTACTTATGTGAAAAATGGATATCTTATAATCACATGTTGTTCATGTGGTCAATGGTTCATTATATCCAGAATGATATTAATTATTTGGAATAAATATATATCATATATATCCATTATAAACATGTATTTTTAATACTACATAACATTTAGAGGTAAGAAATTAAATCCACAGTTCATGGAGACTGTAAGCCGTATGTACCCATAAACGCTACTTTCATTTATATTTTTTTTAATGGAATTAAAAAATAATGATACATAGGTATATTATAATTATAGTATAATATCATATATAACATCATTAACTCCATCCATTATACATCCCACATAAGTCATTAACAAGTCACCTCACTTTGAGGGGGTGGTAGTCTGCACTTCCTCAAATGAGATTATCGAATTTACCCACTATGGAAACCAAAAGATGTGCTATATATTTGAATTACAGAAGCATAAGGTAGCCATAAAAATAATATATATAATATATAAATACAGTTTCATCATAATGTCGACCATGAGAGGGGGTTTGAGATATTTGAACAATCATCGTTTCATGAGGCGTTAGTTTTCTATCAACAGAAACATTATATTATTCATCCATTAGATGGAGGTGTGTGTAAGTCTTGTTACAATACTTCTCATAAAAACTTCCTAGTATATTTATGATACTTGTTTTGTTACAAAATAAAGGAATAAAAATTTTTTAGGGGTTGGAGAAGTAAAATAAAAGAAAACAAAATAAGAGAAAATGTTACCTTTAATTTGGGAACTCTCTTTGTTTTGAACCAAAGGACTTCTTGATGTGCCTTATTCCTAATACAGGGCTTCTAAGATGAGTAGAGGGATGTTGTGAGCTTAATTGGATAGAGTTTGGATGAGCCAAAAGGCTTTAGAGGTGTGTGGAATTTCTTATAAGTGGTCTTCTTTTATGAGGGGGTGGAGGGGCTCTTTATGAATGTGTGAAAACATTATTTTATTATAAACCTATATTCGGTTTAAAAAGGTCAAAAACACATTAATGTAGAGGATACAATGACTCATATTTGAAATAAAATCATCCATTACGAATTGGACAGGTTTTGAATGTTATTTTAGTTTTTATAATCTTATTCATTTAAATCATTTTTTAAAAAGGTAAACACTGTATCATTATTGTGTCATAAATAATTTAATTTAATTGATCTCTAAAAATTATAGCAAAAATACTATTACGTAGGAAATGTTTTTATATTTACAATTAATATTTATAGTCGAAAAGATTATTTATATAACCCCTTGTAAAAATTAATTTACTAAAAGATATTTTCTTTTACCATTTTGGCCTTTACATTAAGTTAATTAATCTAAATTGTCATTATCACTCCCAAGTGGCTGAATGGGGTCCCAAAATCGACCCAAAGATTCTCATGGTCATTAATGACTCAACCAATTAGTTCTGTACAAGTTTTAAGGTAATTCTGAATTATTATAATATTCTTTTTACATTAAATTACCTTATTTACCTTTAACCGCGAGAAATAAAAGTCAAAAGTTACTATTCACCAAAAATTATTTTCATTTTATTGAACCACATTGTAATTTTTTATAACAACCATGTATGTAGTATTTTTGAAATTTAATTCAAAAAAGTGGAAAATTTTCATTTAAATGAAAAAGTCAGTTTTTTTAATTCCCGTTATCAAAACAAGTAGCGTGTTTTTAAGAAACAATAACTATCAAAAGATTGATACTTATTAATGTCCAATATCAATGTGAAATTAATTATAATGACCAAAATTGGATTAAATGGTAAAAATATATTTTAATTTCACTTTAAAACAAATTAAAAAGATAATCTATCCATATAATTAAATTTGATTAAAAGGCACTTTTTTATTAAAATACAATATTTTTCACTATTCATTAAAAAATGAACTTTATTGGAAAAATTCCAAAAAATTACAAAAAGTAAATTTTGATGTCGACATTCTAATTAAGAATTTTATTTGGTCATATATAATGTATTAAAGTGACCAAAAATATATTTAAAAAGTGTTCTCCATTAAAAGGCGATAAATCGGCCTTTTAATGTAAATGATGCTTAAAATTAGATTCATTCACATTTCAAGCCTCTTACTTTTATTGGATAAATGTAAATACATTTAACAAACATTTATAATCATATTGTATTTAGTTTTGTTCATTCCTTCCAATACAACGTCTAGGAGTTGACTACCATTTAAAATAACAATATTATATTATTAGTGTGCAACATAAGTTTTCAAAGAAACCCATTGTTGTGTATCGGGTACGCTATCGAAAATAAAAACCCATCTAATGTAAAAATAATATTTAATTCAAAAATTATTTACTATGAAAAATTTATATTCTTTATTTACCTGGGATGTTACCCCCCCCCCCCATTTTTTCCCAATGAATGAAATGCTTTACTACCCATTTTGATGCCAATTATAGGATCTATATTGGGTATTATAAAATATACATCACAAAATAGTCCACATTATTTCACTACCTCATCGGTTTTTTCTTCAGAAAGGCTCACTTCCCATAAGGGTTGATCATATCCATCTCCCATCAGAAAAGGACATTTTAAGGTAGGTGATGCCTAAAGATTATATATCATCTCAATAACCCCTCTAGTCTCTGATGTGGGATAAAAAAATATTTTTCATAGTGTGACACCCATATGTCACATCCTAATACCACCACCAACAATCGTGACCCATAGGACATCAATGCATTCATTTGGGTGTCCAACAGATTATAGACCATATAACCATATTAAATCGGGAAATAGAAAATAAAACATGATTCATAATAAAATGAGATGAAAATAATCCTTAAAATCACCATTAGTGATTTATTCATCATAACAAAAGGAATGGAAACAGAATATGTGTGATCTCAAATGCACGTAAAGGTTAATTAGATAGTCATATATCATAAATTAATAATTAATAATCTATATATAAAGTTAGTAACTAAAGGCTCATGTTGTTTAATCCAATATATAGAAACTAGAATGCATCTATATATAATATCAAAGAAAATATCTCATGGATAATATTAATAAATGAATTTTCAATAAAGGAGGTGCTTAATAATTTCATTTCATGTTTCTCATGAACATGATACATTAATCATGAAGATATATCCTCAAGAAATTTCAACACATATTAGGTAAAAAAAACCATCACATTGGGCCAACTGATTCATCTCATAATAAATATGATGAATCAAATGTATTGTTTTAACTATTACCCAACCCATTACTTCATGTCCAAATCATTCCTCATATATCTTATATTATATTTAATTCATAAAAATCACTTTATCAAATATCATGATTTACTAAATGATACGGATTTATCAATGTTTCCTCTATTAATAAAATAATATTCAATGTAAAAACAATATTTAAAAATTGTGCACAATATTTAAATAATAATATCATTTACACAATAATATTAATATTTAATATAATTCTTATTTACAGATAAAAAGGAGTAAAATAATGTGTTGTTTCAAGAGAAAGTTAAAAATCAAATAAAAAAGTGTGATTTCAAAATATAGTTTACCACTTAGTGATTTTTAGATAAACCCCATGGATAATATAATAAAAACAGAAATATAAAATTTCATGAATTATTTGTGAGTTTTGATATTAAATAACAAATTGGTAGTATATATGACACAATAATGTTCATTGGTGCATAGTAACAAATAAGTCTCAATGGGATGTACATTTAGAAGAAAAATATTTTACCTTACACTCCCTTTTTATTAAAATGCATTTAAAATCATTAATAACGTCTTTAATCTTGTCATTAAGTTATTAAATAATAATATTAACATTTCCAATATCATATAGTATGTTCTTATAATATCTTATTACCTATTTGTTAATAATCTTTCATTATTCTCACTATTTAAGGTGTTAATTTCCTAGTTTTTCAAGTATATTTTGACATGTTATTTTTTCCCACATATTTAAATCATTGTTTTTAATCTATATAATACTAATCTTGATTTAAATGTCACCATTGTTAATCATATGTTAATCTATGGTGATCTATAACATTTAGTGACATAATATGAAATGCATTGTGCATGGAGATGGTAGGTTGTACATATGCATGAACGCTTCTTAAATTCTCATTTTATATTTAAATAAAGAAATGTAAATGATATAGTTGTTTATATTTTGTCTAAATTATCCTATTAATTTCATATTTGTGAAATATTTTAGTTAAAAGAATCTTTAATTAATTTGATGTACAGTGTGAACGAATCACATCCCTTTGGGGAGGTCGTACTCCACCCTTACATAGACAAAGTTATCATATTCCCAAGAAATATAATTAATAAAGGTAGGTGTTATATAAAAATTAAAGAATAAAATAATTCCTCATAAATATCATGTATATTACATATAAACTATATATCCATCTTAATTCTAAAAATTGATAGGTGGTAAAAGAATAACGAATAACATTGGCTCACGTAGTGGTTGTCCTCCATACATAAGAATAATAATTACATATCCATTTTATGGAAGAGAATGATTATATGTTGTAACATTATCATAAAAAATCAATTTATATTCATTATAATTAGGTTATTATATCATCATTATGCTAAAATAATCGATGGTGTATATAAATAACTAAAAAATGTTCTCATAGAAAAACATTTCCTATTCCTTGGAAAATGGGGGTTATAACAAAATCCTTGCATGGATGGATTTATAAAAATACCTAGCCCTATAGGATGATGGTTTGGAAATTTATAGATTATTTCCTCACATATTGGATGACACAAAGTGATATATAGGTTTTAAGACGTGATGGTGGTGAGTTCGCTTTTATACTTTAGGAGTGGTATTCTTGTAAATATAAAAAGTAAACACAATTGGGAGATCAAAATTACATCAGGAGTCTCAAATAGTGACCCAAAATAAATAAAATATTTTATATTGTATAAATATGTCCAAATAATGGGTTTTTAATGGTTTCTAGGTCATTTTTTCACCTAAGATTAATGTTTAACCACTAAGTAAACTCATTTTTACCTCAATCGTTGTAATTAATTTTAATTACATTCTTTACTATTTTTGGAAAAATACTAATATCAAATTACTATAAATTATAAATTATTTTTATTCCAAATATATAATTCTATTTTTAAAATTGCAATCACAGACCTGGAAGAGATTAATTAAAAACTAATCCCGTAGATGGGATGGGAAATAAGGTATTTAATGTGAAATTGTTAAAAATTTCACAATATTTTTATATATAAATACTATATAAAAAGACTAAAATGACCTAAATTTTATTAATATATATAAAATTTATCAATTAATACTTTTAAAACAATTAAATATATAATTTAACGATATAAATTATTCAGATGAATAGTTTGTTTGTTATTAAAGTTAAATATTTTTATATATTCTTCAAGAATTATACTTCTAAAGTAAAAAACTAAAATCTTTTAACTTTAATATAATTTTTACAATCCTCATTAATAAATATGTATATTTTTTAATATAAAATTTATAAAAGTTTAGAAATTTTTGTTACAAATTATGTGTGCTCTTAAAACTGGAGAAAAAATCCTTTAGAAAAATATATTTTCTTATATATATAATTGGATTTTTTTTGTCTTATACCAATAAAATATATTTTATGGATTTAAAAAATAATGTATTGAATATATAATATATATATATTTCACTAATATCACTCACTAATATAAATTATTATTATTTATTATGAACAAAAGCATTTGGGAGCTTAAGAAACGTTTTTTTATAAAAAATCATTTCCTTTATTTTAAATTGGTTTTTATTTTTAGTTTTAATTATGTGATTGCTAATGAATTACTTTTATATTTGTGTAAAAAATTTATTTTAATAATTTATTTTACCTTATTTACAACTTCTAATTTATTAGTTTGAATGTAATTTTTATTTTACATATTAATATTAAAAGTATTCGGTAAAACTCTCTCTTCTGTGTAATACAAGTCATTGAAGAAAGTCGGTGTTGCATGTAACACATGATAAATTTGGGGTTTGACATAGAGAAATATGATCATAGTGATTCGTTTAAAGCATGATAATAACAATTTTGTTTTTAATATAATCATAACATGGTGTTATACATAATGAAATCTAGAAAAAAATTAAATTTATTCTAAATAGAGAATATTGTAAAGTCTTGGTGTGTTACATTCTCCCCATCTTAAATAAATATATTTCTTGCAATTGAATCTTCATTTTGGTAATTATGTTATTGATATTATAAAATACTAGTTTTGAAAAACTCACATTGTAAATAGGGTTAATAACACATCTTCTTAAGAAGAGGGAAATGAAATTCTGAAGGTCATCACAAAACTAGGATTACAAAATGGAGGAAATAAGTGAAAACCTTGAAATGGAATATATATCTAACTATCAAGTGTTAATTGAGAGTGATAGAGAACTACAATCCCAATAAATTAGTTGATCCATATATGGTTATCAAAAACAAGACTATAAACTATATAGTGTTTAAAAAAATTATTAATATCATAATATTTATTATAATTGGACTTTTTTTTTCAAGAACCTTTTCCATTAGTTGAGTAATTATTTCACTCTATAAGATTATAACTAAATAAATGTTCATATAAACATAATCGTAACCATTTATGGTTTCTTATACAATTTATAATTAATTTATGAGAACATGTTTCATCATATGGTTTGGTAATACATCAACCCCTAAAAACTTCTCTAACTATTAAATTAACCCATTTTATAAATGGTTAACTTTTTCAAAATATTATGATCAAACACTATATAATGAATTCCAACGAATTTAAAAAAATTAAAATTTTCCTTAGAATTAAATTAACATGAATAATCCATTTAATTATCATACACTGAACATTTGAACACTTTCATCATGTATTCTCTTGAAATAAGGTACTAACAAGATTTACCATAATAATATATTGAAAACATGAATGATTCATTCTTCCTGAAATAAAATATAGATTTCTGGATATATTCCATAATTACAAAAAAATCATATAATATCTATCAATGACATCATAAACAATGTTGGAAAAAAATATTTAATCAGTTCCAATGTGGTTAGTAATATCCAAATTACTTCATCATATTAATCATATCTTTATCAACATCTATAACATATGAAGGGTTATCTTTCCTCAGCCATCTATTTTATACAATGCTTAACATTGTAAAAAATCACTTTTCATTGTACAATTAAATGTATTCTCTCCATCATTAATGAAATAATACTACAGTATAATCCTTATATATTTGATAATTATTATAACCTGTACATCACTGAAAAAGTACACAAATGTAATAATTCTAGTATCTAAGAACATGAATTCTAATAATTCCCATTTTAGGGTAGTAGTAGCAGATAGATCATGGTCAATTAGGAAATTTTTGGGTATTTTCCATTGATTCTGGAGACTTTGATGTTTTTTAGTGTCATATCATCTTACTATCAAAGCATTGTACATTACAAAATTTTTTCTTACCCTTACATTCACAAGAATGGTGTCCTTTCATTCCACACTTTTATAAATATAAAATTACTTTCAATAAAATGGCATGGTGTTTCTTTCCACAATTATCACATGTGGTAAAATACTATTTTATCTTCATTACATTTTCTATTTTTTTTCAAATAGTCCACTCGTTCTCGTTCCTCCCTCTAAATCCATAATACATATAGAAGTATTTACATGTCTCATTATCACAATATATTTTTTCCACATTCGGTGATGATTTTTTGGATACTACTTCCAGTAAAAATATTTTTTTAACACCATTAAAGATAATATCCTTCTTAAAATTTGGATCATATGCATTGGTGAGGTCCACATTCATTATCCTAGGATCCATTTATAAATATCTAAATACAGTAGATTAGATCATATCATTATAAAAAAATTGTACAATCCCAAAACTGGTGAAATGCAATACAAAATTTGAACAAATTTTTAATATATAATATCAAATTAATAAACATGTTTTCTTTGGGATGTTCTTGTATACATTTCATAAAATTAAATCATATCATTTTAATCCATAGTATATTTTTTCTTAAATATAGTTGATAATGATTCTAACAAATTTACTTTGATACCAACTATGACTCCCCAACCCCAGAATCCCAAAGGAAATGCCATAATTTATTACATTGGAAAAATTACAAGGAATAAATAATTTTCGAAACGAATAGTTTAGATTTTGGGAAAAGCATATTACATACCTGATACCATATTACATTCAGAAATATAAATAAAAACATGATACATAATAAAATGAAATCAACTGCATTATTGAAATAATATTCAATGATTTCTTCTTCAAAACTAGTGGAAATGAAAAAATATTGTTTATCTAAAATACAATGTAAGGCTTTAGTATATAAGAATATATCATGAAATAATAATTAATAATCAACATTAAGTGGAATAAATTAACTCACATTACATTTAAATCAAAAAATTGAGAACAAAAATGCATCCATAGATAATGTCAATGAAAAAAATTTCATGATTAATAACAATAACGAAGTTCTCAATAAATGAAATTATTAATAATTTAACATCTTTATTCACATGAAATCTAGACATTTACTATCAAGATATGTCGTCAAGATAATTTAAGATATACTTGGTAAAAAACCCATCGAATTTGGACAACTAATTCACCTTATTAGATTCAAATACATCAAGAAGCTTCCATTAACTGGTACCCAACATGTGTAGTGTATTACCAATGAATTAAAAATTTATAAAATAATAATTTTAATTCATAAACAATTTTCATTTTAAAATAACAAAATTGAGTAAAAGATACAGATTTATCAATTTTCCCCCATTAATTTTATAACATTATAAGTAAACATCATATGTAAAAATGGTAAATGGTCAGTCAATAATCATATCCATTAAAAATTTAAATTTAAATTTTATATAACATAAATTTAAAATGAAAATGGTTAAAATAAATTCATCCTTTTATGGTAATGTTAACAATCCAAAAATAAAGCAATATTTCCTAATAACTTTTAGCATATGGTAATTTACCAATCTAACCCCTTAGATAAGACAATACTAAATAAAGAAGAAAATACATTGAATTATGAGTGATTCAGGATATTAAATTACAATAGTGTTCTATTTACACTCTATTTAATTCAGGTAGTAAATAATAAAAAAATAAGCCTCAATGGGGTATTAATTGAGCCAAAATCCATCACTATACACTCCCTTTTTGTTGAACTTCCTTTAAACTCATTTATAATGGGATTAATAGTGTTATTAACTTGTAATTGGAATATATTAATATTTATAATATTTTATATGTTCTTATTTTAATATATTATTAATATTTTTTATTAATAATTCATTATTTTCATTGTTTCTAGTGTAAATTTCCCTGTTTTCCAAGTATGTTTTGACTTATTATTTTTTTCCTATAAAAAAATCAGGATTTGATTACATTCCAAATTGAACTCCTGATTTAAATATAATATATATACATTATATATTTATTTGGATTAATCCATGATATTTAAAATTAGGAGATGAAATTCAATGTTCATAGAGATGATAGGTCTTATGCACCCAAGAACACTGCTTTCATTTTCTATTCTTATTAAAAGAAATAAAATCAAATGAAATATATGTACATTATAATTCTATTATCATGTTGATGTAATTTTTATCGCATTTATTAATTAAAACCATTGTTAATACATTCTTTATAAAGATTTAACTATTCATAATGCTTTGAGAAGGTGGTAATCCACACATGGACCAATGAAGTTATTGTATTCCCACAAAATGAAATTGATGATGTTATGTGTTATGTAAAAATTAAGAAAATAATTAAATCATAAATATCATATATATATATATATAATATATAAAATATAAATAAAGTATTATTCCCAACATTGAAAGGTTTTAATGGATAACAAATGACATCACTACATGAGTTGGTGGTCTGTTGTACAGATGAATGATGATTGTGTATCTCATTTGTTGGTAGTGTGAGTGAGTTTAACTCATAAACATATTATAAAAAACATATAATTATATTTATTATACTGATTTTATTATATAATTATTATATAAAAATAATTTTAGGAGAATATAATGTAATTAAGAAAGTACTAGTTGAAGAACATTAACTATTATTCAGATAAACCCTTTAGGTTTATACCAAAATCCATCATTGGTTAAAATTATGATAAAAGTGAGTACTATAAGATTAGTTTGTTGGGATTTGTACATTATTTTTTCTTTTTTTGGATGATAAAAAATGGTTTTAGATGTGTGAATTTGTTAGGGGTGTGAGTTCCTTTTTATTGTGGGGGAGGAGTGACATTCTGGTGAATATAAAAAGGTATGCTCTATTGAGAGGTCTAACTTACATCATGTGTCACAAATAAAAAAACTGAATCAAGAGAGGAAATGGTTGGAATTTGGAAGTTAAATGGATTTTGGACAAGTTTCATGGTTATTGTTATCCTTATAGTTATTTTTTAAACACTAAGTAAACATAATTTTACATTAATCGTTGTAATTAATTGTAATTACATACAAAAATATTTTTTGAAAAAAATAAGATTAAATTTCTATACCTTATAAAATATGATGAATCAAAATATTGAATCCATTCTTTAAAATTAAAATTAATAAATTCGCATAAATTAATATAAAATTAAACCCGCGGACGGGATAAGAAAAAATACTTTTAATGTAAAAAGGTTAAAAAGTTCACAGTGTTTTTGTATCTAAATTCTACAAAAAAAATAATTAAAATGAATCAAATTGTATTAAAATATGTAAATTGGATCTAAGAATACTTCAAAAAAATATAAAAAATAAAATAAATATTTTATTGAAAAGTAAGTTTTCAATTTAAATTATATATTTATCAATATTAATCAAAATGTGAATCTTCACAAAAAATAAACTAAGTTAATAAAAAGATAATATTGAAGTAACTGATTCCAAAATAAATGTTATTTTTCTATATGTAGTTTATAAATGTTCCAAAATTTATTTTTAAAATTTTTTCTCCTTTGAAAGGCGGTAAAACTACCTTTATAAAAATATTGCTTCTTATAAATAATATTCGAATTTCTTTTATCTTATTCATATAAAACATATTGGATGGATTTAAAAAATATTTTATTGAATATTTAATATATTTTGTTTATTAATATCATTCATTAATAACAATTATTTTATTTTCTTAATATAAAATTCTTTTGGGTGCATAAAAATAGTTTTTATAAACAAAAATTTTCTTCACATTCAATTGGTTTTTATTTTTAATCACATGTAAGTGAAATACAATAAATTTTTTTATATTTTTGTAAACAACATATATTAATAATTTATTTAATATTATTCATAAATTCAAATTTAACGGATAGGTGGTAATTTTCATTTTAAATAGTAATAATAATAGTATTCGATAAAACTCGGTCTTTCCTATAACACATACAATAAATTAAAGTCATTATTGTGTGTAAGACAAGTTAAATGTTTTGTTCATATTAGAAGAAATTTAAGCATAGAGTTTCATATAAAATAATCTAATCTCAATTTTTCATGTACCTTAGGCTAAAAATTTTCTTACGTATAATGAAATCTATAAACATAATTAAATTTATACTAAATGGAAAATATGGTAAATTATTAAGGTGTTACATTATTTGTACAAATAATATAAGAGATATTCACAAATACAATCCATTGAGTAATCATAATTACATTAACAGTCAAAAATCACACATTAAATCCTCCTAAAATAGATATTTTTTAATAAAGTTACTTTTAAATGATGTTCAAATGTTATTTTATCAATCACATTAAAAATTTAGAAGTTTTTTACAAATGTCAGCATACTGATCATCTATAGAAGATATCCTAAATAATAATTCATTTTTTAAATTATCTAAAAACATTTATTCTAATTGTTTTTTATTCTGTACTATAGTGATTCAATTGGTTTTTTAGATACAATTTGTATATGTATAATAAGAAGAAATTCATATTTTGCCTAAAATAATGGAATATTTAGATTTTTTTTGTATAGTCGATATGTATTTTGGATATAAAGATATAGAAGAAACATTGTCAATCACATTAAAAAATGATAATAATTAATTTGGTTTCGTAAAACATCATGAATTTAATCATTTACCAGTAAAATAACACATAATTATTTTTCATTTTCATTTTTCTTGGGGATATAAATAAATAGAACTTGCGAAAATTGTTTTTTTAAATTATTTAGGGGTAAGATTAATTAATATACAATTCAAAGATCTTATAATGATTCCCCCAAGACAGAAATTTCTCAAATATGTTAGTAATAGACACCTTCTATATATAGAATCATTTAAATTAACCAATGATACATAATATTAAAAATAAATTATTATAATATCACAAAACATATTGTATCATATATAATTTATGGACAATTATGGTTTAAATTTTTAGAGAATTATTAAAAACCTTGAACAAAAACAATATTATTTATTTCATATCAAGTGGAATCTTTATGAACTATATAAGAAACCACGAAATCTATTATATTTTTTCAATATCTCTCACAAATTCCACTAATATTTTATTTTTTTATAAATATCATTTATGATATAGTTCATTATAACTAAGAGAAACATAAGCAAAATAATGGGTGAACTTAAAAACTCAATAAGTGTAATCATGAGTGATAAAAATCATTGATGAAAAGTGATAATAGGATTAGTACAAAAAGTATGTAAGGAATATATTATAAAATAATTCTACAGTTGAATGAAACTGAGAGGATAATATTCCATGGATAAAAATTGATATGATAATATTTCCTAGACAAAAATAACTACGTCCCTATATATCTAACTCATATTTCTATACTTCAAATTATATCTCATAATCTAACACCACAAAACTATAGAAATTATTATATTTGCATTATGGCCCTCTGTTTAGGAAATATTTTGTTTCTTGAATACATACACTAGTTTTTGAAATAAAACATTTTGATTCATTGAGGTGATATATGTAATTGATACCCACTATCACAATTTAACTCTATTGATTTAATAATATGATAAAATGAATAAAAAAATATCACATACCCATTTTTGATAATCATATATATTGAAATGGAAATATGTATAATATTATTAATTATCCTTAGGTAAACAAAAGGTATAACATGATGGTTACCTCACCAGTGAAATATGGTTGATGATTAAATGATACAAAATCAAAATTCTTGAGTAGACAATAAACATCAATATCAAAATAAAAAATATAGGGATTCTCAATATCTCCCCAAAAAATAAATTGAATAACATTCTATTTTATACACCATCAAAACATGGCACATTGAATTGGATCTGCAGTTATGTCAAAAATTTCTACAGTCAATAAATAACATATGACATCTATATAAATAATATGGATGGTAACATATTATAATACACCTTTTCTAATTAAATATAGATATAAATATACTGACATAGGTATAAAACATTTTTGAATTAATAATACAACTTATTATACTACATACCAAGGGATAAATGATTAAATTGTTTGATAATAGGAGTAAAATCCCACAAAACATAAATAAAATAACATAAAATAGATTTGTTTTAGTAAGGGTGATCGAAAGTTATCAATAAAGGTTATGTAAAGAATAATAAAAAATAAATCAATGAGAATAATTAATTTGGAAAGGTAAATAACTAAAAATAAACATTCTATTTAATCATTAACTTTTTAACAATCTCGATCCAATTATAATACCAATATGGAAATCGCATCAATAAAAATAACATTATTCATAGTGAAATAATTTATTATTGGATTTCATATATATAGAATATGAATCACTATGGTCAATACCTTTTACAATAGTGTTTATTCTTTTTGTGTAAAACCTTATTTAATTTGGCCATGTTATTCTTCTCATGAGACTACTGATGTATCAATGATATTTTTTATATATAGTATCCACCCAATCTATTATTTCCAATTAATTCATTATATATCAAAATAAATATTATTTATTAAAAAATATTTGTATTGATTAAAAAATAATAATTTAAAAATATTTCCCTAGTAAATAAAATATATATCAAAGTAAAAACCTAATATAATAATGTTATACGACTTAGAAAATTACCTTATCCATGATATAATAAAAATTTATATTTATTAAAAAAATATTCAATCATTGATAAGGATAAATAAACCCGATATGAATTATATACAACATAGAAATTAAATTTGGATCGAAATATTTAAATATGCCTCAATAAGGAGTGGTTGAGATGAAGTCCCTTACAAAAATCATATCACTAATCAAGTAAATCAATTATGTGTACTCTCTATAATTCCCAGTAAAACACAAGTAAATAGAAAATGAGATAATTAAAAACTCATTTCACACCTAGCATTATCTTGATATAATCAATGAAATATAAGTTTAACCAATTCAATAATAATTGAGTTATGAAATCCCATATCACATGTAATTAGTAGAATCATATATCCCATAAATAAGATAATTATCAAATGAATCACAAAATAACATGAATATAATGGGATTTATTATATATTATATCAAAGTGATGTATAAATACACCACACAAAATAAATAAGTGGTGTGTATGGAATATATTTCACAATAGTTACATTGGGATGGGAAAACCCTTACCTTAAGATTCCAATTGCTGGTATATAATTTAACTTCCTTCATAATTGTTTAATTAATGTTATTAAATCATTAAAAACCAATTTTAATATTTATAAGAACTTAAATTATGATAATATAACAGCTTTTGACACATTCATTAATAATATTTCATTATTTTCATGGTTTCGAGTGTGTTCGTTTCATGATGCCATGGTCGGTTCAGTTTTGAAAAACTAGCGATGTTCTTTAAAAATTTAATTACAACTACATAATTGGAATTAAAATATATTAATTAAATTATATTAGTATTATTTGTCCCATATATCAGTTTTTCTAACATGACGGTGATTATTTTGTTATAATGGCAATGGTCAGTGATACATTTATTTTGTAGTTTTTCTGAACACTACGAACTATTATTTTTGATTAATATTATGAGTGTATATTAGATTCAAAACATGAAATAGAATATAATATATCAATTAAAAAAGTAACAATAATTCTAGTTTTATGACCATCAATCAAGGTGATAATAGAAAATGAACAAAATAATTATTCACATAGATGGTAAACCCCCATAATTTGGAAAATAGATTCATTTAATAGATTTATAGGATATAATAAAAGGAATATATATAATATATTACATTATAAATATAAAATTATATTATATGAAAGATTCTAGATTTATATTTCTTTATTGGATGAAGGAGGTGGGAATAATGTAAAAGAAGAAAATAAATTAAGAGGAGTGTTTTAAGAAAATTACCTCTCGAATATCACCTCCATAGAGGACCCCTTAAGAAACATGAGTTTGGTTTTTAGTGAGATCATTAGAAATTGAATGTGGAGATAGTAAGGAAGAGACTGTTCATTAGATATTTTAGTATCCTCATGTCTTGTGAGTTGAAAATGGTTCTTGAGGGATAGTATTCTGCCTTAAGGATTGGTGGGTATAAGTAATTAAATAATTATTATTTAATAATTAAAGCCATCAAAATAGAGGTGGAATTAATTTACAATAATATTTATGATGGTTAATTTTGTAAAGAATGTTAAGGGTCGATAAATTCTATAGAAATCTGGTACATTTTGTAGTTTTTTTGTATTTTCATCCTTTACCTATTAACATAAATCCTTTCTTTATTTTTTCAAAACTATAGTAACTGATCTTTTACCACAGCATATTTATTGTGCATAAATATTAAAATGACTTTGAAGACCTATTTAGACATTTTTATTACAAATATTAAATATATTATATCAAATTCAATTCAAATTATTGGGAAAATTAGACTTAAAATTAATCACACAGACGTAATGGGAAAATTGGGTTGTTAAAGTGAAAAGTTTGAAAATTCTGAAAATTTTATATATACAATTTAAACTGGAAATTGATTAAAAAACATAAATTCTATTTAATATAGTATCAATGTACAAGTTTTACATTTAAACCAACTTAAAATATAATTTTATATTATAAATTATATATATGAAAAGTTGGTTTTCAATTAAAATGAAATGTTTTCACTTTTCATAAAAAATGAATGATATCATAAATATACAAAAATAACCCTAATATAATGTCAATATCCCACTATTAAAATTTAATTTTATTATTCCAAATAAAATTATAAAATATTCAACATATATATATATAAAATTTGTGCGCTATTTAAAGGAATCAAATTTTGATTTTAAGAAAATATACCTTTTATGAGTAAAATTAGATTTAGTCCCATCATTGTCCAGGAAAACATATTTTATGTATTTATAAGATTCTTATTTAATGAATAAAATATAAATTTCACGAACATTATTTACTAATAGTGACAACTATAATTTGTTAATATAAAATGTCATTATGAGCATTAAATTGTTTTTTAAGACATCCTTTATAATCAGTTGGTCTTTATTTTCACATAAAATTATTTATTAACCAATTACTCACTTTATAACCATGTGTAAATTTTATCATCATAATTTAGTTAATCTCATTCATTCATGTCTTTTCGATGACAAGGTTATAACTACTATAATTAATAATAATATATATTTTTATGTTTTAACTTGGTGTTTTGTAAAGGATAATCTATGAAAGAGATTAAATTTAAAAATATACATATCATATAATCTTTGGGTTTTACACATTTAGTGTAACATTCTACCATATATAAAGAAATTACATACTCACATTTCAAATTTTCTCTTACTGATGAGTGTAGGTGAGGGTATTTTTGACATATACATTATTAAAGATATAAATTTTAACATCACATCAACATTGCACTATTTTTATATATTAATAAAAAAATTACCAAGAGTCCTTAATAATAATGAAATATTCTTTATAATATTATATTCCAAAAACTATGTAATCTTATAAGACATTAAACCATAAAAAGATTCTTCAAAACGTTTACTTGATTATTGTCCCTAAAAATTATTGTTCACCAGATTATTAATTAATACACTAATCATTATATATCATAGTCACAAAATGAGATAGAAATAAAAATATATCATGAATCAACTTTTAAAAAAAAATACAAACCCAAGGCCATCAAACTAGGTAACTCTCTTTTTTAAAAATATATCAACCCATTATTTACTCAAAACCAAGAATATATTTATTTTAAGATTTATCTATCCCCCATTCATGAGTTTTCCTTTAAAATCAAAAAATAAATATTTATTAACTCTAAATAAAGAAAAATTTACCCTAATTGTTATCCATCCCTTAATCTTGTGATATTAAATTTTAATCCCACAAAATATCACCTAATCAAAAAAATTAATTTTCCAGTATATTTATAGGATACAATATATCATTCAAAACAATTAGATTAGAATTAATGAAAAAAAATTACATGTCACATAATCCACATAACATTTAATATTTACCTAATGAATTTTGATTAATATCTCTTAATAATGATAAAATATAACGGTATCAAGAATAATTTTAACTTAAGATATTAGCCTCGCTAACATTGATACTACAAAGTAACTCATCATCTTAACTGTATTAGAATATACTAATATTATCAAGCATTTAAAAATTCTCTTTTATTCTATTGTATGACATAGTGGTCCCTACATAGATACATTTCTAGACTCATCTTCAGGATCTCGTTTCAAAAATCTACTAAAACCAAAAAAGATATATAAATATAAAAAAATTAAAATGGAAACCATAATATTTATATATATTACCCTAAAAAATATATATTTTCCATATGATGCATTTGTATTAACCTATGAATGTAATTGTTCTATCCATTGTTATACATGATTATTTTCTATTAGTTTCAAAACTATAATAAGTTAGCATCATATTTAAATCCATGTTAATGATTATTAAATAGAATTTAAATAACATATATATATAACTTAGAGTTCCAAATCATACATAGATTTGGGCCTCTTGGTCATGGGAAATGTGAAGATCGAGTTAATACCATATCCACCCATTCTACGGTCATTACCCCAAGGTACCTCTATTCCATAGACTATGCCATCGGGCTAGATCTAGAAAGGGGTATAATTTTTTTTTGTACCACATAGTCACCACATTTATAAAAAATTATTTGATGTTATCCAATACATATCATTATACCATTATATATTTTTAACTAAATTTATCTTATTATAATCACTAAAATATTAAATATTTCCAAAAATAAATGAAAAGGTTATCTATTAGTTTAAAATTATTATTGAAATTAAATTATCAACCATATATTGAACCCAAAATAACATCCTAAAATGCAAACCTATCTAGAACATAATTTTATAAAAACAATAACATCACAGACCTATACTCACTAAATTCATTGATCGTGAACACATAAATTAAAACCCATAATTTAAATGAATTAATTCAACCCAAATTTAATCAATAATAATTATAATATCACCAAAATTTTAGAGGAAAATATAATCAAAGGTTATTTATGGATTATAGATATAGAGTTTTAGGGAAAAATCAAACATAAAATCCATTTTTCATTCTCATCAAATGAAAAAATATACACTATATGAGAAACAAATTAATATATATTAATTCTCCAACCACACCCATAAATTATCCATAGAATATTTTTTTTCATACATATCATAATTAATACATTAAATTATGAGATGATTAAAGGGGAAAATAATAATGGGTTATGAAAAATGGTCAAAAGAAGTTGATGTTGAGCAATTTTTATCAATAATCATAAAAGATTATAAGATGAGAATAAATAATATTAAAACACTAGATAAATAAAACTTATTCCATATAAGAATGAAACTATGAGTATAATATATTCATTCATAATAATAATAATGGATATGTCATAAATCTACCCATCAGGGTCCGACTCGTGACTTCCCTAAACCTGTTCCAATTAGCCATGGCCTGGTAACCAAAGTTCAGTAGCCATATCCCAATAATGGGATGCATTATCAAAATTTACTTGTACAGACACACACACATACAAGACATTATAATGAAAAAATGTAAATCAATTGAAACAAATTCTTTCACGCATCGATAATCCAATAACCATATTACAATAAAAAAGTAATGAGAACCAAAAAAAGTCAAATAAAATACCAATAGAAAACTGTAAAGAGTCATATGTGATCTGTGGGTGAGATTGATGATCAAATTCAATTTCCATAAGAAAACATGGTTTTTTAATCTCAAGAAATTCTCCAACTTCTTGATGCCCGCATAAGACATCATCAAAAGATTTTTAATATTCATAAGACATGACATGTTCAAGAAGAGGTCATTTCGGGGTGAGTATAATATACCTAGTAGGACACTGTAAAAAGAACAAAACATAGATCATAATCTCTAGTATCTATAATAGAATATATAACATTATATGAATAATAAAAACACCCATATATAATCTGGACGGACTCCATTCCACTAGGTGGACATAATCAACATCCATCCATAGGATTCTGCTTGATGAAATGCTTATTTCTAAAGAATACAGTACATAATCCATGACATCAAAAGATACTCTCATCAAATGGTTCTAGATCATTGATACCCTCCGATGAAAACTCACTAGTCTCACAATACCCTAATACTAAAATATGGGGCCAAACCCAGAACCACTGGGGGACACCACAAACCTAATCTAGATTAACCTGATACATATGTAATAATATACCAATGATACTACATAAGATAATGATATGCCCTGGTAGATGGATGATCAATTCCCCACCCAAGGATGTCACACGGATTTCAAAAACTCCCCTAGTGTATAACGATGACAGAGGATCACTATCTAGTATAACATAGGGACACCATGTATTATTTATAATACTCATCTTCTAGAGGTGATCATAATATTTCGGTGTACATGTATTTCCACACTATACACATGAGGGAATGGAAAATAGGTAACTCACTCAAACAAGCCATTATAGACTCAAGAAACGAAGGGCTAAAACACCCATGAATGGGGTACATAGTGAGTATAAGGGGTACATGATGCTTCCAACTATATATAGATCATATCATGTGTAAAATATAGATGCATCATTAAACATAAACATATTGGGTGTGTGGGTGAATCACAAAGCATGTAGATGTCACCTGCGACATTCTCATGCCATCGAGTCATTCCCATGTACCAGCACATGTACCCGAGGTCATGTATATGTCTAAATTCATAATGTACCATGGGTTGGGTACTTCAATAAATGTATATTTAAATTAATAAGTACACACTGATATATCATGGAGGGGCACATGGAATGTGACCATGTCACATGTAATGTTATATTTAACTCCTAGTAGAAACCCTAGAATCACATATGTGGGTCCCATATGTTGTGTAATGCCAGATTGCCTGATGTGTAACCTGATATTTTCCAAATCATGTGGCCTCTCCTCCATGTCACCTTTTCAAATTGTTTTCATTTTTTTCTTATCATATATCATATATCGGGGTTCATCCAAGACTCTCTTCATCAGATATCATAGATACTGGTTTAGAATCAACTGGAAAAACATCCACTCATCCTATTCGTCTCCAACGTGTTGAAACTAGTTTTAATGGATACTATAAATCCATTATGATCCCCCATATATTTTTCACTTCCATTATCCCACCTTTAATGCACCATAGATCATAAACTGAAACTAATATATCGATCTATTGCACCAAATAATGGTCTAACAATGATGGAATACTAGATATTCATTGAACTAAATACAAAAATAAATGCATGTGATGAACATGAAAATAAAATAAGAATAAAACCATAACCCATAAGATTTTGAGGAATGAGACACAACAATTTTTTATTTTTCCTCGAATCATTTTCATAGAAAAATATAAATTAAAAAGAATAAACACAACAAACCAAATATAATTTGATCAATTTATATCTAATGATGATGTGTCATTAAATCTATTTTGTTGAATTGATTCCCATTCTTCTGGTATTAATAAATGTGATGGAAAATGAAAATCAATATCTTACCTATAGTTTCGATCTATCATTAATGATAAACAGTTCTACGTTATCATCATGGATGAGTTCTATGAACTCAATTGGAGCAACGATCTAGGATCCAGTCTAAATTTGTCATTGTTCACCAAAATTTCTCCCCAACGGTCACCTAGATCACTAGGGTTTTAGTTTATAACGTTCATGAAGGTCTCAAAATCATATATTTAAAGGATATTAAGTTGCTTCATTGGATAAAATAAATTAAAACTATTTAATTAATTTCTTTTATTAATTATGTTCTCATAATGAATTTTTCACAAACATCACCCACCGATAAAGATTTTTCCTTTCTTAGCTTAAAACCTATGTTTTGAACTCAAATATTCCCTAAAATATATGATGTGGGCCCTATTATATGATTTATTCCACTTTTTATGGAAAATGATGTGTCTATTATTTAATATATATCAAACATTTATTCCAGCACATTGGTCCATGGAATCACATGTCACCTTAAAACATGGTCTCTAAAATAATTCATTTAATCTCCAATAATATTAAATATAAAATATGAATCAATAAATTCTCCTCAAATGGGGATTTTCTTCCCAAAACAAGGAAAATTTTAAAAAAAAGATGGTATTGGGCTCACATCTGGGTCTCCCACTCTCAGGTTCTCTCCTGAAGATTCATGTGCTACCACCAAACACACATTGGGGTAATCAATCATCCATGAAGGATCATCTCCTACTAATCCTTGATCAATACTAAGAACATAGTGAAGGTATATCCATTATTGATGTCTAGATCACCCAATTCGATAACATGTGATTGCTCATTCCTATATCTAATCAGTTGTGACATGTGAAAGATGTCATGTATGTAGTCCAACTATGGATGTATAGATAATTTTTAAAACACCTCCTCAAATATCTGCAATATTTTAATGGGACCACAGAATCATGGATACAACATAATACTATAGAAAAATATCTATAATCGAAGTCTAGATGAGACCCTCAAAAGAACATGGTCTCTCTCTTAGAACTCTATAGGTCTTCTTCGTTGGTTATTACATGTTTTCTGACAGCTCTGTACTATCCTATTCCACTCTTGGATAATCTACAACTACTCTATAGTAGTTTACACCAACACTAAACCAATGACAATTGACTCTCCTAGCTTAGTCCAACAGTGAGGTGACATATAGGTTCACTTGTATGAAGCCTCGAATGGTGCCATACCAATCGTTGAAAGGTAGATTTTATTGTATGAAAACACACACAAATATAGATGATCCTCCCAACTATAACCAATATCTAACATCAATTCCTAAAACGTCGCCTCCATGTCCTAAATGGTCGACCTTATCTGGTCTTCAGTCTAGGGGTTAAATGTTATTCTCATAGAAAACTAGGTCCCTATGACATTATAAAATACTCTTCATAACCGTAACATTATGTGATCATAACAATATGAAATTAAAATCAAGGGAAGCACATGGATCCAACTATCTATCAAACATAGAGGCTCATCATACACTACAGAACTCATCTCTTTATAGACAGGATTTAGTATTATTTGTTGACTCTATCTATAATCACCTGGATGGAATCATGGACCTTGGATTTTTTTGGTAACCCCGTCATTAATTTTATGGATTTTTATCCCCACATCCACTCTGGTACCTCAAGGGGTTGAGCTAAACCCATTGGAACCCGGTTATGAGCCTTCACATGCTTGCTGTTAAGGCATCGAGAGACAAACTCTGCAACTTCCTTCTTCATTTATGGATACCAAAACTGATACTTGATATCCTATTAGGTATTTTTACATCTATATGTTCTTATAAATGGGATTTATTAAACTCAAAATACACCTCCTCCCAAAAAATCAATGGTACCACCACCTATCCTCTATAAAAGGATAGAATTCAGCCATTATTTAGAATATCCATATAGAGCACACCTAGTGGATATCTATGTATGTAGGGTCCCACGGAAATTACCTCCATGATGAGAATCACTGAAATCCTATAAAAGTTGTGGGATAACAACCATTGACTGATTACATGAAGCACTATCCTTGTCTACAAATAATAAATGCAAGGAGGCTAATTGCTCTTACTCCTCAAATTGAAACTGAGTACAAGATCTCCCACATAAGGTTTTTTTTACCATGTTCACATTCCCATGAGTTAGAAAATATTAAACTTTTATTCCTTTATGAACTCTACACATTTACTCTGTCTCAAGATAAGCACATTTTGAGAGATGATATAATTGAGTCTCTTGTGGTTAGTGTAGAAGATAAACTCCACTCCCATCAGGTAGTTTCCCCACATCTTTAGTATGAGGACCATCACTTCTAGGTCAATATCATGGGTCACATGTGTCTTACTCATGAAGTATCAACTAGTAAGAACTATTTGCAATAATCATATTCTTCTACATCAGAACACAACCATGTCTGGCACCTAATGTGTTGCATAAAATTACGTACTCAACATCCTCTTCTAGAAATATCTAGAAGGGAGTATTCCTCAATCTCTATATCATATCATAAAATCACTTCTAATGCCTTTCCATCCACATGAATGTATATAACTTCAAGATTGAAGATTTCAAGGGTTATTTAAAATTGGATAAATCATGTACAAACCTATGATAGTACCATGTCAACCCAAGGGAACTCCACACCTCAATAACACTCTTGGGTGGCTCCCATTAAAGCACTGCCTCAACCTTCATCTTGTCCACATCTACTCCAACCTATGAGATAAAATTTCCTTATATTTGGATCTCTTGAATATAAAACTAACAATTTAACAAACATCCCATAAATCTACTACTCTCAGAGTCTGTCCAAGACCATCCTCAAGTGTCTTATGTGATTCTATATGGATGCTGAGTATACTAGGATTCCATTGATGATAATTACCATTAACCAATCTAATAGAGAAATAAATATAATTTTTATGAGTCCGATGAACACTATTATGGAATTCCTCACACCTAAGGGAACCAAAAAGTACTCATAGGGATAATAGCAACATCTAAATGTAATTTTTGTAAATCCTCTTTCTATAATCGCATTTCTTGATTGCATGATTTGAGGTCAATCATTAAGAACCATCAAACCAATCTCATCTAATCAAAGATTTCATCAATCACTGAGAATAGATAATTATGCATCATAGACACTAGGTTTAAGCATAAGTAATCCACACATAACCTCAATCACTTATCCAACATCTTAGAGAACAATACTAAAGATGCACATGGAGAACACTGTGTAACATAAATAATTTATCCTACAAGTACTCCAACTACACCCACACCTCCTCATGCTCTTAAAGATCCATAAAATATGATGGTGTTGACATTGTGTCCAACTTGAGTTTAAATTAAATACATAATTACATCTCTCAGTGATGAGGTAAACCAGGTACCTCCTAAAAAATGACATCTTTATACTCTATCAACACTTAAGTAAAATGATATCCCAAAACATCAACTGCTCCAAGATTCATGATATCAATTCTTGAGTAATTGGTTTCAATATCCTAAGACTAACCTCATCTGGATCTTCCAATATTTCATTTTTCACCCATAGTGGAAAAACTCATCGCATCATGAAAGACACACCACATCCTCCACCTAAAATAGTCAATTTTTGCCTACATTGTGGTATTTCATTCAATCCTAGTATGAAACTTTAAGGCCTCATCCTTGATACAAAGAGATTCTATAAAAAATCTCACTTCCATGTGTCAAGTCACACTATTTGTATAATTTCATAATGGTCGATTCACTACCTATCAAAGTTTATATCCGGAAGGGTAGGACCAATGGATCAACCAAAATCTCTATGTCTCAAGACAAACAAGGAGAACGGAATGAATGAATCACACCTTTTCTTATAAATACTTATCTAAATTAGATAATACATATTTCGTACCTTGTATCATCCTTATATCCTCTATTCTATTGGCCTCCATAGTATGTAGTTTGGATTATCACTAACCACTAGCTCCCTGAGCCTAGTGTAGACCACCTAGCGGTGGTTGTGTTAACATTTTAGACCTCCAAACACCTCTGGCTTCTATGATGGACCATATTCTATGTCCACATCACTATTGACCAAAATAATCCCACTTGTGCATGTACCTCAAAATTCCCTTGATCGTCTATCAATCACCTATATGGAAGTTTGCAATATAAAGAGATAGATTTTACAGGCTATCACAGGTGAAACACCACCAGTCTATCGATTGATTCAACCCATCTTTCCTTAACCACTATCCCAGTTTCCTTGGATTTCCTCATGAATATTCTAAAAATCATGGATACATGTGACTACTATTATGCAGGAATCTCTATACCCCCAAGGAATATTGAATCACTCAATCAAAGGTATGAATGAAATGGTATACCACTATAGCCCTGATATACCTATGTTATCATTTCTCATTGTTTTGATCTCTAGAGAATGTATCCTAAACCATATTCCCTAAGTAATTCAAGAGATCAATAAACCACATTTAGTACTATTGAATTGTCAAAATAAAAAACCATATTTGATAATGTTCTTTTATGAATACTAATTGAAATGGGGTCGGATAGAAATCCTCTCTAAAGAGATGGTTGATGTCAAACCAAGAGAGTGTGGTCACATTATGTGACTGAACCACTAAGCTCCAACATTTCCTAGAGGATATTTGAATAATTATTTTTTTTATACACCACCATCTGATCAAAAGGAATCCTCACAATGTGGAAAACATGAGTGACTACCGATTGCTAGTCCTAAGCATCATGGGGGTCTAGATCACCCTAAAACCAGGATTTTCATAGACTATGAAACTCATGTAGTTCTCTTAAATAGTTTTAATCCTCTACTGGAACTACTCGCACAAGATACTGGTCAATGGGAGGTCGTACAGTCGGAAAACCATCTGAATGTGCAATCTCTATTAAAGGAAATTTTACAAATACCTCTTCACTCAGCATATCATCCACATGATCGTGTTGGGAAATACTATTTTTTGATCTTCATAGAGTCATCTTGAAATAAATAAGATGTTGCATGGTCCAAAAATATATCTCGGTAGTTGTCTTAAGATGGGATTGGAAACAATAACACATTTTTATATGATATATCTAACATTTTTTCTTATAGCCATTGTTTATATATATCAAGTTGAAATTCAAGTGATCAAAACCCTGGTGTATGTATATTTTAGTTGTTACACCAACACTAGAGTCCCTAGCCTGAAATTCGAACTCAATAAACTAAATAATATTTCACAAAAAAAACTCCAAAACTCTAATCCTATCATTGAACTGAATCTTCTGATACCACTCTTTCAAGACCCAAACCACTGGGGCATGACCCATGAATTCCCCAAGCCCACCTACAATAGGCCATTAGTTGGTGACCAACATTGAGTAGGCATATCCCACAAATGGGAGGCATTTTCCTAATATACCTGTATAAGCTCACACATATCCACACCCATAAAATGCCGAACTGTAAAAAAACTTAAATCAATGCATGAATAATTAAATTATCCCACAACCATTGTATGATACTAATTTATGGAAAGAGGAAAATTTATCAAGTACAAGCCTGAAATAAGTATAATGAGTCCAACCTGCTCTAATGGTGTGGACTACGATCAAATGAAATCTTTGGAAAAACAAAAGTATATTAAGATCAATCTATTCTCCACCCTCTCCATTTCTAAATTGGATATTGTAAAAAGGGTTATCATCTTCATAATATATGACATGTTATGGAAGATACCATATGGAAGATTAGCATAAAATTCCTAATAGGAAACCTAAAAACACTAAATATTAAACATCACGAATAATTATCTCAATATAGGATAATGAAATTAATGCATAATAGAAACTCCCAGATATACACATTAAGGACATCGTACCACTAATCGACCCCAACCAATTGTCATCCTCATGATTCTAAAAGATATAATTAGGGTTCTATTAGAATCCACTCCACAATTCATTCCAATAATGAAGAATCTCATCAAAGATTTCTTGATCATTGATCCCCACCTGTGAAAACATACAGGTCTTATAGGACCTTGACACTCAGATAGTGGGTCATGTCCAGAACCTATCGCGGAATGAATGAACCCAATATGGATCAACCTGAAATGTAGGGTATCATTTTCCAATGATACCACAAACCCTGTTGATAAAGCTTGCGAGATAGAGGATCAATGACCAGCTCAAGGTAGTTACACAGATTCCACAGACCCCACCCATCGTACAAAATTAATATTGTATCATTATATAGTCTCACAAAGGGACACCATCAATTCTATCTAAGACTAATCATCTATATAGGATATCAATATTATGATTTTGATGTAATTTCACACTATACCCTAGAGGTAATGGACAATGGGAACTCACTCATCCATTATTGGTCCATCCTAAAGAAACAAAGGGAAACAAACACCATTGAATGGGGTACACAACATATACTAGGGGTACACAGTTTTTTCAAATATCTTGAGGTCTTCCCATGTGGTAAACCATCAAATATAATGTAAACCACAATGTACACATAAAATGAGTTATGAACACTATATATAGATGTCACCCGATACCATCTCATGCCATATGGGCATGCATGTGTGTCAGCCCATGTACACCTGATCATTTCAATGTCCAAGTACACGGCATGCCACTGGTCATCGACATCAGGTTGGGTCAGTATACTTTTAGATTATATGTCGAGTCATTATGTAGAGTTCATTTGGCATGTGACCATGTCTCTTGACTTATCCAATTTTACTCACCAAGAAACCCTTTCACCCATCAGGGGTCCCACATTTTATGTAACACTGGGCTGCATGTCGTGTATCTGGTTATTTTTGATAACTATTAAGAATTTAACTTTATTTTCTATTCATATTCTCTCCATCATCATCCTCACTAGATATCATATATCTATGGTCATCAAAGATTCTCATCACTAGAGATCATGGATCTAAGCTATGAATCAACTCAGAGAAACATCCACTCATTCCATTTAAAGTCTCCTCATCAAAAACAGGTTGGATGAGTACCACAAAATATTCTTGATACACCTCTAATCATCCAACACCTTCATGACAGACCAGACACACCAACAATCATGAACGGAATTTATTTTCTTGATATGCTGCACTAAAACAGGTAGCATATTGATCGATAGTTTGGTATTCATCAAACCATTTCCCAAAAAAATGTCTCTGATGAACATGTGAATAAGTAGGGGAAAATAATGATCTATATGATTATGAAGAATGAACCATGACCTTTCTCATTCTTATTATAGTCATTATTGTAGAAAAGGATGAACGAAGTTTAATAAACACAAAAAATTAAATATAATTTTATGAACTTAAATGTACTGATGATGTACATATCAATTTTTATTATTGAATTGATTTGTGTTTTTCTGGGATTAAAAAAGGTGTTGGAAAATGAAAATCAACATCTTATCTGGAGTTTCACCAGATGTTGGATGATGAAATTTTCTTTATTTCCATTATTGATAATATCCATGATCTCCATTTTCATGACGATCCGTGGTCCAGCTTCAATCCATTATTATTTTCCAAAAATTCTCCCCAATAGTCATCTAGATCTCCATGGTTTGAGGAGCTAACCTCGAGGAGGGTCTCCCAAGCATATACTAAAAGGAGATTTGATATATAAATTAGATAAAATAAATCAAAAAAATTTATTTTTTTAATTTTATTAATTCTTTTACCACTGTGGTTTTTTTTCAAAATCCCCATATAGGAAAAAAAATATATCGTTCCTAAGGTAAAACTCATGTTTAGAACTCAGTGGTGCACTCCAATTTCTGATTTGAGTCCCATTTTTTGGATTTCTTCCAATTTTTTAAGAAAAATATACTTTTGGGTAATTTAATATATTTTATGTTATTCAATAATTTATTATGGGCACACTGGGCCTCAAAATAACATGATATCTCAGCGCCCGGTCTCAAAAATAATCCATATAAAATCCCAAAAAAAATTGCAAATAAGATCTAATTAATTAAATAATAGATAAAATTGACATAAATAATTGGATCCTTATCAATTAAATACATGATTTTATCTAGATAATTTGTTAAATTAATCCAATAAATATTGATCTTAGACATGATGGACATATAATAAAGGACTTATTTATATGATATATTTTTTACTTCATAGGTATACACCAAAATACCAAAGACATTTTATTTATGAGACCTATAAATATGATGATGGCTATCTAAATAGGACCTCGTTTATCAATATTTTATTTTAAATAATTAAATCTACCTAAAAATGGATAAACAATACCTATTGAAATTCTCAAATAATAATTCATATTGGATTAAAACCATTGAAAATGCTTTTGAATTTCCCCGGTTTGTAAATGTGATAAAATTATAATAACCTATGAGGAGTAAGAAGGTTTAAGCTCAAAAAACACATAATTACTATGAATAAGTAATCAATAAATAAATATATCTGAATAATTAATATATGTATTTAAAATAGTTCCCCAATCAATTAAGGGAACAACACACTATATAATCATCTATTAAAAAAATAATTATAGAGAAAGGGGGTATATAGTCATGTCAAATATTTTCCTACCCAATGAATAATATAATCCTTTTATAGAATAAAGTTTTTTGATTTCAATTTATAATATCACTGGTATACCAAAAAAAACATTAAAGCCTCTTTATATGGATGGGAAACATACTTTAATAATGTATGCTTCAAGCATCACCTCATATAAAATGATAAACAATTATATTGTGTGATACCATGATTTCAATCCCCTAAAAATATTAATATAATAATATAAAATATAGGGTATATCATTAAACATTTGAACAATAATGGTAAATACGTTTGAATATGATATTCAAAATATATGTGACAATTTATTATTGTTTTTTGAAAAAAAAAATGATGTTATCATAATGAATTTGTTATGGGTCACATTAAAAAAATTAAGAAATGTGAAATGAAATTTTTTAAAACATTAATGTTTAAAAAACCAAACACTGGAGACTTGATGAATATATAATTGTACAAAATGAAATGTAGAATGAATCATAAATAATTTATCATGAAAGAAAAATAATATTTCATAATTTTAAGGTACATTTTCTAAATTCCCACATCATTCAAAAAAGTGTTAACACGGAATTTTAAAAACATAAATTTTCCATAGAAAAAGGTAACGTAACAAATAATAAAATATTAATATGGGAAAATATAACATTGGAAAATAAATATTCAAGATGAAACCTTATAACTCCATGAAAAAAATAGTTCTCAATATTTTCTAAGGGAAACATACTCCATAATGCATTGATTTTTTGAAATGGGTATTATGTTATTAAAAGTAAACAATGATTGAATATCATAGTATACGATATATGTGAATAATTTTCCCAATTCATATGAAATATGTTCAAGGGAATGATCATAAAACAATGAATAAAAATTTAATTACTAATAAATAATATGATTTGTGGAATAACATGATTCATAATCCATTTGATGAAAATGAACTAATTTGACATAGTATATACAACGAAATAAAAACAAATTAAGACTCATAAATCATAATATATTACATAAATAGAATAGAATAAAAATAAACATGGTTTATAGAATGTTTCATGTTTCAAAAAATTAGAATTAAGACTAAGGAGACTCATACCCTGTTTCCTCTCTTAGTAAAATGCACTCCAACCTCCTGTACAAAAAACATAAATATAAAAATATTCTAATTTTGAACCACAATCTTATCTATATCAATTTATACACTTTATTATAATTATATTCCATAAATATATTAGTTATTTATTTTATTTGTTTAAAAAAAACTCAACCCCAGTAGCTCAAAATATAAGGTTACTTTATTATATTGTCATAAAATACAATGGATTGTTTACCAAATGACCGAATAGTTTATTATTATGGGTAATGTATATACATAAATGATACTTTCATTACATTATGAAAAAAATTATACCATAACTAAATTTTATTTTATTCATTCCTAAACTCATTCAAATATACAATATGTATATCAAGGGGAATGGAAACAAAACAAGGGTGATAACAAATTCTCATTAAGGGTTACATACACTGAAAACTATCATGAATCTGCAGTGAATAATAACCATGAAAAGGTAAAATGATTCAAAAAATTCTTTTTAATCTTTAAAATGAATATCAATATATTAAAATGAAAAATCAATATGGAAAGGTAAATAGCAGAACAAAAAATACAATTTTATCAATATCGTGATAAAACAAATTGAATCCATGGATATTATCATTGAAATTATATCTTCGAAAATAAAAAATTAATTATCATTAAATTATATGATTTATATTGGATGACATGATCTCAAACATCATGATATATATGTTTCCAAGAACATAGATAAATATAGTTTAATTAATGGGAAAGTGTAAACGAGGATCCAATTTAATGTCAGAAAAATGATTCACCTGGTTAGATAGTCTATGCACTGGTATTCTATATAATTTGGGTCCTCATACATCATTACATGTCAATTTCATTTGTTACATATCAATTTCTGAGTTTATTCCAGAGTAATATTCCTTAAAAATAAATGAACTTATTGAATTAAAAATATGAAATATCAATATTTCTCTTGTTAAAAGAATACATTCATAGTAACAACACAACATTAACAAAATGATATATAGTTTAAGAAATAAGAATATCCATGATAAAGTATATGGAAATTTAATTTAATTATAAGTTATAATGTTCGTGAGAAATGGATTGTTTCAAGAGGAGGATAAATATAAAAATACTAATTGAGATAGTGAATTCTAATACATTCTATGGTAAACCTGATCACAAAAAAACATAAGAATTAAATGGAATGGTATAATTAAAACATATTCCTAGTGGAGTATGATTAAAATAAATTTCTTTATCATTTATGAATAGAAATATCATGAAATAATTATTTAAATTATTTTAAATAAAATACAAATTCGTTTTGAAAAATAAATTTTAGTGACTAAAAATTTCCACAAAATTTTGAAATTTATTTTAATAAAAAACATTTAAAAATTTGATGTAAAAATTAATTAAATTATTGGATTTGACATAAATAAATTTTGTTCTACTCGAGTGCCATAATTAAAAGATTTTTTTCACATTTTTGTAAGAAATGACAAAGTAAATTTATTTTGAAATGACAGGAAAATTCCTTTAATTTTTTTGTAAAAAATAAGATATTGGTATAAATGGATTTTAAAAAATAATTTTATACATCAAAAACATTCTTGAGTTTTATTAGAAAATATGGATTTGGAAGAAAATGTATTTCAGACCGAAGAGTGTGATAAAGTCTAATTTTCTTAAAAATATTTTCTTATTCATTTAAACTCCCAAAGTGAGAAAATGGTACAATTAATTTTAAATTTCACAAATAACCATAGGATAAGAAAATTGAAGGGTATTATTAAATAGTGATAAAATAATTTACCACAACTGAAATTCAAGATTAATAAATATCAATTAATATATGATTATGAAATTAACCATTAAACATATCATAATATTAAAGTGAGAATTAATCAAGGAATTGATTATGTGAGTCAAATGTAAATACAAATCATTTTTTTTAATAAAAAATAATTTAATTTAATAAAATTAAAAACATAATCAAATATAATCAAATACATTGATGTATTAATAAAACATAAAAAAATAAATTGAGCTTTGAAATTCATTACAACATCGTTACATTAAATTCAAACCCCATTTGTGGAATTGTTGAAATTGAAAATAAAATTCAATTAACTGTTAATTATTAATCATATTAATTATAAAAGGGTATGTATATACACTATATATATTAATTTAGTTGAATAACATTAATATATTCCTCCAAAAAGGAAAATTTAGACTCATTCCCTTACCTCAGATTTCTCAATAGTTGAAGGTGGTTTTACCTCTTGTATATTGGTTTTAATAAAACTATTTATTTTTAAAATACTTATAAATATTTATTATATAATTTTTGATCTTATGTTAACAAATTATCACATATTTTTTAATAATACTTCATTATTGTTTCGGGTGTTAAGTACTGCATTTTTCATGCATGTTTTATCATAGATGATATTCTTCTTGTGAATTGATAATGATACATCATATCAAAAAATATATTAATGTTTAAAATATCATATATCTTAATTGGATAAATTTTTAGAAGAGTTATTTAGATTTAGACAAGAAAATAAATAATGATGCTTCATGGAGATGATTGGTTGTGTATTTGAATCAGAAATAATATCATCTAATTAATCTGTAAAAATGTAACTGTGTGAATGATATATTAATTTAAATTAATTATTATAATTAAATATTTATCATATATAGTCATTATTCACATCATTATGAATATCCAATTGAGTCGGAGAGGGAAAACAAATTACACTGTTTGGCAAGGCGGTGGTCCTCTGTAAAAAACTGATAGATTTATTTCCCATTTGATGGAGGTTAATATGGATAAATGTTTCTCAATAACATAATAACATCTCAATATAGTTAATATAATATTATATTTTAATTTTTATTTTTAATAAATAATCAATTGATGAAAAAGAATAAATAAAATAATAAAACATAGTGAAAAAAATTGTGAACAGTTACATGAACCTCCTTTGGATCTCTTATTACGGGCAATATAGAGGGAATTTTGTTGAGTTAAAATACTATATAATATTACTATTAATATTGGTGATATATTTTGGTAGGTTATGGACAATATAAATAGATTTAAAGGTTTGACTATGTGGGGGGAGGGTGCTCACTTTTGTAATTGGAGGTGATTGGTATTTCTAAATACCAAAAAATATTCAATAATGGGAAACCATTCTCACCCCAAATGACTCCAAAATTTATAAATAAAGGATTAGAGAGAAGTAATGTTCCTAAAACAAAAAAAAATATAAAATAAGCATTCTTTAAACTTGTTATTCTCATATAATGTATGTTTACTAACATTTGAATTTTTAGTTTTGACAATAGTAATTATTTGTTTATCCTAGGTAATTTATTCTTTAAGCCTAAAATAAAATAAGACATATTAGATAATTTGGAACCAGTAATTATTAATATTATATATAATTAATAAATTAAAAATTACTTTTTTATAATAATTTATTTTAACCCCAAGCACAAGTAATTCACAAATATTCATTATAACCTTAACCACTGTAATTAATATTTAATGTTTTCATAATAATTATGAAAAAAAATTATTTTTAAATTATCAAAAAAATTATAATAATTAAAAAAAATATTCCATTTTATTAAATTAAATTAAATTAATTATATGAATTTAATTTTAAAAAGAAACCTATAAAATTATTCTACACATGGTTTTTCAAAAAAAATCATTTTTCAAATATCAAATAGTCTTATATTAACAATATAACTAGCGATAATAAATATATGGATTTAAATAATTGTATTTATAGATATAAAAAATTAATTTAATTTCAATAATTATTTATTATTGTTTATTTTAATTAATTAAATTGGATGAACATTATGAATTTAAAAGGACTTTAAAGAAATTATAGTTTTTAGGAATAAAAGTTATCTTATACCAAAATTTGGTTTAGTGATTATTCAAATGTAATTACTAATTTCCAATACCACTAAATAATTATTTTTTTCACTAAAATCAAATTCAATTCATAATGATGGTTTTAAATTAGTGAATTAATGGAAAATAAATGGAAATTTTTCAAACATCAATATTTTTCACTATTGACTGATGAATAACTATTTCCAAAAAAATCCCAACCCCATAATAATTTTCATTATATAATTTCTAAAATAATAGTATTTTTATTAAATAAAATTTCTATTAGTTTTATAATTTAATTATTATTCCTCAATATAATATAAAAAACCTTTTTTGTGATATTGTTTTTTGAAGCATATAATAACATTACTAAAAATTTATAGATTATTAAATAAAAATTTATCAAAAAATTCGAGTTGATTATAACATAAATATGTAATAACATTTCAAAGAAAATTCAAACAATAAAATTTAATAGCTAGGTTATAACCTTCATTTTTAAAGAATATATTTCCTGGGGAATTTAATCTCAGTTTTTTTGATATTGGATAATGAACCCAATTTTAATCATTTAAAATATTAGTGTGCTACAATCTACCCACAGTGAATAAATTTTATCGTCCAAATTTAAAATTAAATAATAAATATATTGATTGATATTTGAAAAAACCTTATTTGGAAACATAAATCGTAAAAATGGTTAATAAATCTTTTTATTAGGAATGAAGAGTGAAATATGATGGTTATCTAGAATAATAGAAAACAAGGTTTCAATTATGGCAAAATTCTCTTGTAATTGAAAATATATACATGGATTATTATAAAAAATATTTATTTAGAGTGATATTGATCATTGATATAAATAATGATAATTATATATAGAAATTCAATGAACACATAACAATAAATATGAGATGAGTTAAATGAACATTTATTCTTTGGATATGAATATAATATGATAATATTTTCTTTTAAATATCATTTTCCAAATTTTGAGGGGTTATTTTTATATTAGAATTGACAATATGTCAAAATATACATACTTTATGAATTTCTATTTTCATAAACACTATTTTATCCTTTTGTTGTGTTTTTATAAATTTCCTCTTCACCTCATAATCAACAAAATTAATATCGAATATGAATATTTTATTCATAAAGAATTTAAATAATCCTGAAAAGCATTATATAATTCATTAAAATAACACAAGGTATTCCTCCAGTATTTAAAAATAAATTATTAGAAAATGTCATCCAATATGGATCCATATAACACATTAATCTCTAAAAGAATAGTAGGAAAACTTATAATTCCACATAATTCATTCCATAAGTTTCTATTAGTAAATAGTAGAAGTAAAAAACAATTTTACATGAAATGGTAAATCACATAGATCATGAGAAGGTGACACACTCTTTTGATTATTAAAATGTTTTTCAATCCATCTGACCATTATGACAGCCATATTATGTCACCTAGCAAGGTACGTTCTCAATTTCTAAAAGTATATTAATGTAATTCTTATATATTTGATAAATTGTAATGACCTATATTTAAAATAATATGAAATATTGGAAAAATTTTACTGTTTTCCAAATCCATTAATATTATGTCCAAAAAATATTATGGATTTAATCTTTAAATGATTGTTTCACTAATATATACACTAAACAACAGGTTATATTTACCTAAATTTTTCTCAACATACCAAAAATCTTGATAAACATCCCACCACATAAATTCTCAAAACAAAGTTTTTAATACAATAATCATATGATCAACCTTAAATAACAATCTTGTTATGGTGTCCAATACTCATTACATAATCTTACTTTATGACATATATGGTTCTAAAATTAACAAAATCCTTATATATTTAAATGATTCTTATAACCCAAATATATATCATAAAAAACATATACAATATAATTATTTAATCCCAATAAATAAATACTTCAACATTTGTACTTCAACATATGACACTCCATGATATCAAAGCAAACCATTAAAATATGGAATTGTACTGTATATTTCCTAGGATCACTATATTTAAGAAAATTAAATATAAATAGATCCCTCTGATAAAATTTATTTTTCTACTTTTAACACGCCTGTTTTCCTCTTCAATTAATTGATCTATTCCTTTTTATAAAAAATTAAAAGATTTTCACACTCTTTTTAGGTAACTAACATGGTGTTTCATTCCAAATTTGGGATATGAATTAAATTGAGACCTCATTCCTCAATTGTCTTCACCAATTTATCTCTTAGTTTACTAATTTATTATTTTATTTAGTGATTCTTAGAGTAATTTTTAGTATAAATTTAAAATCATATATCATAATAAAAGATTTTGAATAAACACATTATCTTTCACTCTAGTTATCTTCCAATTTTTCTACTCATAATCACTACATTTTCAATCATATTCAATTTTAATAGGACTATTTTAGGTTTAATACATTGAAAAAACCCAAAAAAATAGTGTGATAAACACTTTTAATTGTGGTAAAATTGATATTCATTTTAATGTTTTCAAAGTAATGACACCTTATTTTCAATATAATACACATTACCTTTAACTAGATTAATTATATTTAATATTTTACTAAAATCCTTCATGATGTTTTATAATGAAATGTAAATTAATCTAAGAATATCCCCAAGGACGGTTAAACTAGATGCGCGGAAAGGCCAATTTCAGGCACTAGGTGATAATTCAGTCAATTCCCAATGTTATCTTTTCAGATTTTTACCCCTTGGTAAAACTATTTTATAACAACTTCCACTTATTGAATCTATACATGGATGTATTTCTATGAAAAAAACAAAATATATCTCTAAATTTTTCATTATAATGTAATTATATAAATATTATCAAAGTCTGTCTTATGGCCTTGTTACCTAATCTATGTTTTCCTATATCTAATTCCCAATATGTCTACTAAACATTCTTAGATATAATATATAAACACCCCAACCCAAATATCCAAGATAAGGAGGTATCATTTTTACATTTTTATGAGATATAATAGATATCATACAAATAGAAAAAGATGTATTTAATTAATGAAAAAGATGTATTATCTTTAAATTCCCATATTAAATAAACAATATATAATATCGAACATTACATGTTAAATCCAATTTCATTCAAAGTAAACAACTTTATGTATAAATGATATATGGTTTATAAAATATGCATATTTTTTATAAATAATATGGATATTTAAGAGAAATATAACTTTCTAATCTCATAAGGAAGTAAAATATTGAATATAAGGATAACAATAACAACATAAATTAGAAATAGAATGTTAATACTTTCACTTATCATACATATCATAAAAAATCATAATAACGAGTAAGAATGATATCATTATAGCAGATCCCAAGTTTAGTATGATTAAAATAATGTTTTGTGGTCATTAAAGAATAGAAATATCATAATGATATTCTTAAATCATTCATGAGTACAATAATAATTTTACACTAAAAATAAATTTTCAAAAAAAATGTGAAATATTAGGAAATGATTTTATTTGAAAAGACCCTTGTAAAAATTTAAAGCATGTTTTTGAGAAACTAGTGATAAATATGAAATGAAATTTGGTTTATCTTAACATGTTTAATAAAATATAATTTTATAGTCATGGTTCAGTACCATGTCCAAATTAGTAGAATGATATCACTCCTTATATCATCTAGGAATCATGGTTCACTTTCATGGCTATCTTAGTAGTGAAGGATCACTCCCAATACCATATTAGTCTATCTCATGATATATAAATATTTACTCATTGTATTGGATTGAGATATAGGTCCCACCCATCTCATAATTAAGTCATACATACATGTTCCACAAGATGATTAAAAATAATATCTTAACCCTTTAAATGAAAAGGGTGTCTTAAATATGTAATCATGTCATAACATACTGAAAAATATACAGGTTTAATAGTAATTTCATTTAAATCGTATTTGTTGAAAATAGGTTGGCTTCAAAGGAATGTAACCCATAAAATTGCAATGGGTTTCATAAATATCATGCCATAAAAAGTAAATACCTTCAGAAAGAATATGAATTGAAACATTTAATCTTTTCATTATAAATTCATTAGTAACACCGACATATGTCATATTAGATTGTAAAAAATTCTGAAAGATATTTTATAAATATTTTATTTAAAATACACTGAAAACATATAAACAAATCATGAAAAATTTTAAATCCATTTATTTATATAAATTTTGAATATATATAATTAATCCTTGAAATCATTTTGATACCCATTTATTTGAAAACACATTTAAAATGTATTAAAAAGATACAAAACATTTTGAAACCCATTTGTTTTAAAAATCATTTAAAATTTAAAGAGAAATATAGAAAATGATTTGAAACCCATTTCTTTTATAACACTATGAAAAATATAAATAGTGATTGAAAATGTTTTGAAAACTTTTCTCCTTGAAAATATACAAACAAAACAAGAAAGAATTTTGAAAACTATTTTTTCGTGAAAGCCCATTCAAAAATTATAAATCATGAGAACCGTTTTCATGGAAAATAACTTTTAAAATATATAACGGAGACTTAAAAAACCATAAAAAATTTTGAAGTACTTTTCATTGAAAATTTTCTTCAAATAACATTTTAAATGTTTTTTAATAACATGGTTTTCAAAATAAAATTTATTTCTGACAGAAGTCACAAATACGCTCAAATTGTTTTTAAAAAAATTTCTTAATTATCTAAAAAATAGTTATAAAATGGTACCATTAAATGGATATAATGTGAAAAAAATATTTTAAAAAAACTAAATAAATTTCTTGATATATTTATGATAATATTTCATCAATAAAAACTTAATCTTTAGAAATCTCAACAAACTATGAGATAATTTTAATAAACACATATCATACGGAAACTCAGAATCATACTCCCCATATAACAAATTAAAATTACATATAGTTTAAAAATATCATGAAAAGGATAATATTATGGATATAACATTTAAAAGATGGTATATACAACTAATAGAAAAATATAAGTACATATCAAGGAAATTTCAAAAAGAAAGAAAATTGAGAAGAAATAACTTTGCCGATTTGGTAGCTATTGAGACATAAACCCCAAAAGATAAAGACCTTGAAATAGTTATTTAAAAAATAATAAATTTAATTATAAGATTCATTGAATATATTCATTGATAGTATATATACCACACAAAAGAAATTACCTAGTCATAAGTAATGTCTCACAAAAAAATAAGAGGTCACATGAAATTTCCTTGCCTTTTTCCTGGACTCTCATTGTACTCATAAAAAATTCCTATATAATAAATATAATTTTTTTATAAATATATCAACTAAAAATATTCTAATATATCATACCATATAATGTTTGATTATGAATTTATAATATCCTCTTGTAAACAATTCTATGATAAGGTTTCCCTTCGAGTAATATCCATTTTTTTGCATATATATTAATTTTTTATATATTTGGTCCCTATAAATATATCAGGAATTATTGAATGTTAAAAATGATATAAATAACAATTATATTCAGTATAATTATATAATAATAATAAATATAATATATAATTATGAAATAGAATACACCGTTCATGGAGATGATAGGTCGTACGTAATCATGAACGGTGTTTCTTTTTCATTGTCGTATTTAAAGATACAATATAAATTAAATATATATATATATATATATATAATTATGAGTTTATCATAAATATATCATATATATCATATATCTTCACTAAAGCAATCTTTAATACATTCCATGTAGGGTGTCAACGAATCCCATCTCTTTGAGGTGGAAGTAGTTCACACATCCACAAACGATATTATTGTATTTACACATGATGAGAAGTGTAAAATTACTTTGTTATAATATTATTAAATAATCATAAATACATTATAAATTACATATTTATTATATAAAAATATATTTTCCATCATAATTATCTCCATGAGAGACAGTAATGGAAAAACAGACAATCAACATTTTGTGAGGTGGAAGTTCATCGTACACATAAATAGTATGTTTGTTTCTCATTATATGGAAGTATGTTACATCTTATTTGGGTAACTCCTTTTGGTTTTCACAAAAGGGATTCCTTGGATGGATTTCATTTAAAAGGGAGGCTTTATATAGGAAGGTTGGGTATGGGGGAAGTTAATTGGTAAGATTGGGTCAGAACATATGTTTTTTGAGATGTGTAATGAAGTAGGGGGAGAGGAGGCCATTATAGTGGAGGAGGAGTGACAATCATGTAAATACAAAACGGTAACCACTATATGGAGGAAATATTTATGTAATATTCCTCAAAGATGAACAAAAAATGTTTTCAATTTCAATCATCACCAAAAAAAATCTACACCACACAAAATTCAGTTCATATTTATAATTCTATTTCATAACTTTTATGTTTCCCAAATTTTATCATTTTGGTTTTAATTAAACTGTCTAGTATTCCAACATAAGAAATTTTACAATTAGTAATAAATTAAATTGATATTTATTATAAATAAAAATTATTTATAATTTTTATAACTGATTTATAAAATAAATATATCATGTTTGAAGGATATTAATTTTAAAACAAGCGCATGCAACGCACAAAAAACATTGTTTTAAATGGGATCATGCTAACATTGTTGTAAATATGTTAGTTACAAAAAATCAATAGTTCCACTAATGGAACATTTTTTATATTTATTAACACTTAAAAATAAATTCTAATATGGTGGAATTTTATTTAATTTTCAATCATTTAATAAAATATCATTTATATAAAAATAACATTAATGTAAATTTTTACATTATATATTTATTTTTAATTTAATAAATATCAAACAAATATTGAAATACAACTTTATTATGTTAAAATAATTTTAACAAGATAAATTCCTCTAAAAACTAATTAATGACACTAATTCAACCAATTTACATAACTTTTAATATTTATATTATCATTTATTTTAGATAATTATTAACTAAATAATCATAATGTCGGTGTTTCTTATGTATTTTAAGTAACTAAATCATCTATAATAATTATTCCTAAGTCATTATGATATAAATAAATCATTTTATTTTAAAAGGATATGAGTAACCTAAAATATGTTTTTTTCTCAAATCTTACTATTTTATAAATGTTAAACTAACGGAAAGTACCATATTTGTCCTTTTCTTACTAAACTTATCAAATAGGGATAGTTCAAGATATTTTATCCCAATAAACCATAAAATTAGAACCATGAGAGTATATGGATGAACTATTATCATATAATGGATTTGGAATATGTTTCTATGCAATTTTTCACCTTATGATTAATATCTAGTCCCTTATTAAGCTGAATTTTACCATAATCATCGTAATTAATTTTAACAGCTTTCACTAATATTTTTAATTAAAAAAATTATATTTTTTTTATTATACCAAATATTTTATATTTATTATAGCTATGTATTTCCTTTCTTCTAAATTAATATAAAAAATATTGGAAAATTATGTCCAACACTAATCCCGCATACGTGGTGAGAAAGCAGTGTTTTAATGTAAAAATGATAAAAATTTCAAGTGTTTTTAAAAAATGTCAATATATAAAATTTTCTAATAACCTACATTAGATTAATATATTTATAATTCATCTATTGTGACTTTACATACCAAATTACAAAATAATTTAATATTAATAATTTTTTTTTTAAAAAGCTATTTTTCACTCAAATAAAGTATTTCCACTATTCATTAAAAATGAATCAAATCCAAAAATACCAGAAATTAACCCATAGATAATTTTTACATTTTTAAATCCTAAATGAAGTTTATTTTATCAAATTAAATATCTAAATATTCCAAAATTGATTTTGTTATTGTTCGCATAAGGACATAAATAGTAGTTCTCTTCAGAAAATAATATTTTAAAACATATAATGACTATAAAAAATTATATATTTCATTATCGATATGTTTTGTTTATATGAAAGATTTTTAATTAACATTTAAAAATTATTTATTACTATTCATGTTACAGATTTTAAAAGTGAGGTTATAATATCTCGTTTAGATAATTATAATTAAAAAGTGTTCTTTCAAAGAAACAAAGTATTATGTATTATGTAAGACAAACATAGTTCTTTTACATAGATATATATATATATATATATTACTGTATTTATTGCGACATTAAATAAAAAATATAAAAAATACTAATTTACATTGGAAATTATATATTTCACAAAATCTCAAGGAGTTTCATTCAACCCCCACCCCCAGATGAATTTCACCCTAAAAAATTATCTTGGTAATCAAAGGTTTAATATTTTAAACCTCCTTTGGAAGAAACAGAATAGTCAAAATGAATACTAAAACTATATTAAAAAAAGAAATATGGAACCCTAATGGTTAATCAATGTAACAAATAACTAGCATCCCAGAAAGGAGAACATGGGTGGTATGTGAAAACAAGGACATAGAAGAGAAACATTATAATCAAGTTCTTGTGTAGAGTGATAGAGAACAACATTTTGAGAATGTTAAAAAACACAAATCCATGTGTTTTTTATGACCTAAGGGACCATCTAACTCATAAAAAATAAAGTTAATATGATAAATGTTTCTCATTATTATTTTTTCTTAATGTTGAAGAATTTTATTGAAAATATATACTTGTATGGTTTCAGGACAAACACACTATTTTTGGTTCCCTAGTACACTTTTCCTCTTTATCTGAAAAGGAAGGAGATTTTTTATTCATGAATTACAAACTTATCATGATATCCATTATATTGTGTCCCATTTTTCTTCAGTTATCAATAACACAAATTGTTAGTACATGTTATCAAATATGCATAAATCCCCATGTGGTGAGATAACACTTTAATCTTACCATCTTCAAATAATTTTTAACTAAAACTCTCAAAAAAGGGTTATCCTTTTAAGTCATTCAAATGAAATAAGGTAACTAAATAATATTAACATTTATCCCCCATATATCAAAAAGTATCACTTGGTTGTCACATTCCAAACACGAGTATAGCCTCATCATATATTTCCTTGAATCATTGTAATAACCTGAATTATGAGAAATAATATTGGAATACATGAATGCTTCGCTATTCAAAAATTTACTGGATACATTCCTCAAATCAAAGTTGTTTTAAACTGAATCCATGATGAAATTTACCAATTTTTCAAAAAATCAATAATCAGATCAAGGGTAACCAATTTTATATAGTTTACATTATCCAAATTAATCATCTCTTTATAAAATCTAAACACCATTATATCTATATCATGAACACCTTAACGGGTACCTTCCCGTAATAAAAAAATCAATTTTTGAAGACTTTATCACAATTCAACCTATGATATTCAATTCATAATGAAAACTTATACTAAAATTACATATGTCTTCTCTGATTCATATAACATAATCATTGATTTCCAAAACATAAATACTTCATTCATCAATCATTCTTATTAAACCATTACATAGGATTCAGAAACATATTCTATAATAACTCTTTCTTATAATAATAAAAATGAATCATCTATTAAGGTTCCCCAATGGAAATCTATTCATTATTCTTATTATTAATGCATAAAATACAAGAATAACATTTCAAACCAATAATATTTCATTTTTGGTCTATTTATCTTTAGAAGTATAACCAATACTTATAACCGATCCCTAATTCCTATTATGATATTTTCACTTTGGAAATTGATTTTCAAAGACCCATACTTTCTACACATGAAAAATTCAATGTTAACCATGATCCTTCTAGAAATCACCACTTAAAAGACCAAAAATCACTAAGTGAGAAATAGATATCATAGAATAAAATAACATAATCATAAAAAATTACTTATATGAATTCTAAATCAAGACACCTACGTTTAAATAATTACACAATAGGTTTATCCTAGGCTAATTGTATTAAATTTATATTAAAATTGTTCATGATGTTTCATGAAGTGTTTTTAAATTCTCAAAGCATATCCATTGGAAGGGTGAAACCAAGTGTGAAGTATGTCCCGTTATTGTAAATCAGGATATGTTGAGTGAGGGAAAAATATCCTTTACAGAGTTGTTACACCAAGGTACATATACTCTTGAGTCACATCTAATTGTAGTATCTAGACAAGGATATATTTCTAGGAAACCACTCACTCTGTCCATTTCCAAAATTTCCAGACATTATACTAAATGTTAACACATCCTTATACTTATCCTTAGAAACATCCTTAGACATATCTTTATAAATATTCCAAGGTATCTCAAAAAAGTTTTATCATCCTTTTTTCCAAAGGTTTACTAAACCTTCACTTCTAATACCGACAATATAAAACCTAAATTTTCATACATAACAGTAAAAAAAATTTGTAGAGCACATAAAAAATTATAAAAACACTCTCCCAAAAGACTGTATTATTTGGTGCCTTTGTAAAAATGCAAACAAAAACACTGGAACATAGTTGTGCTACAATATATCCAAATATGTTTCCCAACACTACCACCCATTTTAGAAATATCACCCAAGAAATATATATGTATCACCTGGGGAAGGAAACATAAAAAGGGGTAATCTCAGATGATCTGTAAGGGTCAATAGGGGAGATATGTAATCATAGTCATGATTTCCATAGTAGTCAAGGAATATCTACCAAGTTTTTTTTGTTTGTATGTTTTCAATCCCCATTCCATCTTGGTAGTCATCATTTACTCCCATGGCCAACTTTGTAGCATGAGTTTACTTCTCATACCATATTTGTAGTCATGGTTTAATCTCATGGCCATCATAGTAGTCAAAGACAACTCTAAATATCATCTTAGTCAATCTCATGAGATATAAATATTTACCTAATATATTTTAGGGACATATAGGTCTCACTCATCTCAAAAATAAAATCATATGAAAATATTCTTCAATATCATTAAAAATCGTATCACAACCCACAAAATGAAATATGTGACCTAAACATGTAATCAAATCATGACCTATATAAAAAATATACAAGTATCATAGTCAATTCATCAAAAGCATATCTCGTGAAAAAAAATGTATTTTTCAAAGGAAAAAACCCATGGAATGAGAAACAGGTTTTACAAACATAATTCTGTAAAAACAAAATACATTCACATATTGAATATGAAGATAAAAATAGAATAATTTCCTTTGAAATAATGTGTAACATAAATATATTTAAACTTATATGGGAAATAATCTTAATAGATCATATAAAAAAACTACATTTAAAATACTTTAGAAACTTATAAATAAAGATTGAAAAAAATTTAAACCCATTTTTTGAGAAATGATTGATAATTTTTAATGAATTATTTGAAATGTTTATAAAACCCATTATCTAAATACACTTTCAAAACATATAAACAATGATAGAAAACATTTTTAAGACCATTTCATTTAAAATAAAATTAAAACTTATAAAGAAATATTGAAAATGTTTTGCAAAACATTTTTTCAAAAAAACTTTGAAAATTTTTTAGGAAATATTTGTAAACAACTTTGAAACATAAAAACAAAGAATGAAAATGTTTTTGAAACATTTTTCCATAAAAACATATAAAAATAAATTTTAAAGTATTTTGAAACTCAATTTTCTTTTAAAACGCATTGTAAACTTATAAATCATCAAAAACCTTTTGTAACCATTTTTCTTGAAAAATATTTTTCAAAAGTTATAAAGGAACATTCTAAAAAAGAAAAAAAATATAAATTCTTTTTTTGATGAAAATTATCATCCATACCATTTGAATACATTTTTTAATATGTTTTTTGAAAAAATGGTTTTGGAAATAAAAAATATTTTCGGCCAAAGAGAGAATTACGGGATGATTTTTTATAAAAGATATTCCTAATTATCATATGTCACCAAGAGTGTAAAATTGGTTACATTACATGGATAAAACATAAATAAATAGAGATTTGGAAAACACATTACATTTCTTGATATATGGATCATAATATTGTTTATTGAAAACATATTCATAAACAATCTTGATAAAGATTGAGATTATTTCAATAAAGTCTTATCAAATGGAAAATCAGATTTATACTTCCCATGTAAGAAACTGAAATTACATGTATACTTAAAATATCATGAAAATAATAATATTTATTATATAACAAGACAATTTTGTAATATACAACATGTATATATATAAATAAAAGTGCATAACATGGAATGTTTTGCAAAGAATGCAAATTGAGACGAAATTATGTTACCGATTTGGTAACTTTTGAGACATTAACCCCAATAGAGAAAGAACATAAAATGGATATATAAATACCCATAAATTTATGTATAAGAATCACAAAATTCATTCATTGTTAGTGTATATACCACACAAAATAAATGAGTAGTGTATAAGGCATGTATCTTATAGAAATAAAAAGTGAGATGAAATTTTGTTTCCTTGTGTCTTGAATATCATCATAATCCGACAAACATAATTTAAAATAAATATTAGTTAATTATAAACATATCACATAATAATATTTTTATATCAAACACCATATATGGTTTGATTACATTTTTATATTACCTTCTTATTTACAATTCTATTTAAGGATTTCACATCTGGTAATATCTGCATATTTCTTTGAATGTGTCTTAAATTTTTATATATTTTGTCCTTGTACATATATAATGATTACCAGAATATAAAATATTTTATAAATATCATTTATATTCTATATATTTATGTAAGAACCCGGTTTTCCACTCAGGTATGGATCCTTAAATTTTTGGACTAAATCACTACTTTGGACCAAATGTGGGTGCCTAATGAGTTAGTAATAGTTCATAGGGTTTAAAGGGATTTTTAGAAGCCCAAACCCCATATTTTTGGTGAAAATATAATTTGCGCACTGTTTTGAGTAATCCATTAAGAATTCTACATGGTTTTCCAAATTTTGTGGATGATGTTTTTCTTGAGACAGTGTCACCTTGCACGATTGGTGAAAGTCCATGTGTCCTAACCGTGAATATTCCCCTTTTTCATAGATACCTATGCAAGGATTACACACAGTTTGATTAAACCGTGCAGTCAAGCAAATCGAGTATAACTCTCACGCACAGTTTTTCACGGTTTGAAAAATATTGTGGAAAACCCATTCACAATCTACTTTTTGAGTTAAATTTCATGTTTTTTCTTTAATGGTCTATTAATCCAACCATTCCTACCTAATCTGATACCCAATGATATTTTCCTCCATTTTCACTCATTTAGAGATTTTCGAATGCCAAAGCAATGGATAAAGAGATGTACTTCCTTTGATATCAAATCGAGATTTCCTTCAGCACATTGAATTCCCAATGGTAAGTACTCGAGTCCTCTTTAGCAGTTATTATTCTCTCTTTCCGTCATCCTATGTATCATCGTGTGAGAATTGTTTAGCTTATCTTAGATATAATTCCATCTGAGGAAAATAAATGGTTGCTACTAGAATATATGGATTACACAACCCTGACGTGGTTGGTCTATAACATATCACTAATGTTTATTGGTTTTGGAATGTTTGTGTGGGTCCCAGTAGTTTTGTTGGAAGATTTTTCTTAAATTTACATGCTAATATTACACTTGTTAGAATTTTATAGTCCTTTTCTTTCCAAATATGTGATTATATGTTAGTGGTTACACCCAAAACTCAATTATCATCATGTCAAATGTAATGACTTAATTGGGTTTTAGTGTCTTAACACATTTGAGCCACTATTTGGTGGTTACCTTTCTTGACCATTCCAATGGTGAGTCTTCTTATAATAAATCATTTTTCATTAATGAGAATTGCATAATGCCTTCTACAATGTATTCTAACCACTTGAACCACCTAAGTTATGTTCTTTTAAATTGATTATTAAATGATAAATTTGAAATAGAAGGTATACTATCTATATAACTTGGACTTATCGAATAAGATTTAATAAAGGCTGCATGTTTGTAGAACCCCTTCCCATATTGATAGAAGCTATCATAGTGAACCTCTAAGAATGAATATATCTAAATATTTAATTAAGACTTGATTAAATGGTACTAATGATACGTAGCTTATCCAAAATAATGGAAGACAAGCCCTTAACCTAATGAATGAGTACATGATTACAATATTTAAGAGGAATGAGATAACTAAAGATCACCTTGGATTCTGAGAGGAGAACACCTTTGGTTTTAGGAACCCCATTCTAATTCAAGGATCCATTTTTCATTGGTTGAAACCCACCAAGACTATGATTCTTGTGTATTCCTCATATTATTGGTATGATACTTTAGATTTATTTACCTTATTATAGGATACCGTGGATACACTCTTTGGATCATGCATTGAGTAGTAGGTTCCATGGTAAAATTTCATAGGGACCTGTCGTTGCATAGCCCCATTTTACCTTAGTCTGTCACCTTGGACTTAATAGGTGCCTTGTTGTGGAATGTCTTGGACTATACTCCTCGAATTAAACTCTTACACCTTGGATATACTCATTTACTACTGAATAAGTGTTCCATGAGATTTACATTACCTTGGTTATTACCCTGGAACTCCCACACTAGATATCTTTTTCTGGTTTCCTTGTTACATCTTGGGGCCATCACTACTTATAACATCAGGAACTGATGTCAGTTCTGGTTATGCCTAACATGACCTATTAACATCAAATGGTAATTTATAATTTAATGAACTAGTTATATGTTCAGACACCAGTCCAATTCTGAAGAATATACATTGTTATTTAGATATATTTTACATCTATTTTTACTTATATATACATTCATGTGCACTACTATATTCCATTACATGGGATGGATGTTATAAACACCATTAGTGGTGGCCCACTACGATTTATCTCACACCACCTTCGGTAGACATTCGGTACCCAGAGTACATGGTTTTAGGTGTTTATAGCTCTAGGGTCTGTCATAATTTTGGATGATTGGGTCATAAGAATCCCCAATATGGTAGAGACCCTTTACAGTGTCATGCTTTCTGTCGTATGGGTCATCTTCTGCATTTTTGCAAGACCTTTCCTCCAACATTATGTTGTAAACTATCAGTATCAACTTTACCTTGAGGAGTGTTTTATTTTGCGTCATGTCAGGCATGGAGTGAAAATAGCACTGGCAGGTTTGGCTGAAGAGGAGTTCGTAGTTCTGGTAATCTGACTCATGATCACTAGCAGCACTCGTAGAGAAGTCTTGACCATGTTAGTCCATCTGTTTCATGTATAAAAGGGTTTCATCCATAGGAATCCTAAATGAAGCTACATCATGAAGTGAAAGAGCCTCCAAAAGAAGTGGAAACAAGTTCAGCTATCGTGAGAGGTACCATTACTATAGCTTCTTCAATAGTGACTGCTCTATTTGATTATGGTGTGTCTCATTTGTTTATTTTGACCCATTTTTCAATACTCTTAATCATATTAGGGATATTTTATCTTCTGTAATGGATATTACCACACCCCTTGGTAGAAGGATCGATCACAGTCTATATAGTACCTCTTGTAAATTATCTCTATCTGATGTCAACAATTATTGAGTTTTCTTGTTCCAACATGAAACCACCTGATCTCAAATTTGGGATATATTCTACCATTCCCAATAAATCATAGATTGAATATTATCTTTGATAGGTCTCCATTACTATACCTAGTGGTGTGTTACATTTATTATAAGGAGAATGGGACCCATCGTTGAGTATGTCAACACCTTTTTATCCAATGTTGGGTATTGTAATATATATTTTTTCATTAATCTGGAGTTGGAATATTTGAGTGATGACCTCCATCAAGATTTCATCATTTTTCCTGACATGTTTGTTTCTAAATTATTTGTTTTTTCATGAGTAAGGGAGGTTGATATTTACATTGAATTAATTCTTGGAAGTCAACAATTTTCTATTCAATCTTACTGTATGGATCCATCTGAACTGAATGAGTTGAATTATTAGTTAGAATACATTCTTGATAAAGTATTGATACTCCAGAGTATGTCACCTTGTGTGGTGATTGTTATCTTTTTGAAGAAATATGATGGCCTATTTTTCTTATGTGTTGATTAGTGAAATCTCAATCAAGTTATGGGAAAGGAAAACTATATATTACAATGGATTAATGATATTTTGATTAGATAAAAGGGGTGATGTCCTTCTTGGTGATTGAACTTTTATATAGTTACCATCTGTTGATAATAAAAGAATCTGACCTTTTAAAACCAACCCTTAAGAGTCTGTATAATCATTATGATTACCTTGTTATTACCATTGGTCTAACTAATTATCTTATAGTTTTCATGGATTTAATGAACTACATTTTCAATGAGTATCTTGATACCAATATGTTAGCCTTCGTGGATGACATCTATGTCTTCTCTATGTTAGAAGAGGATTATGTGAATAATCTAAGAAAAGTTATGAATATATTGAGAAATCATAGAATTTAATCTAATATATTGACATGTGACTTCTAGATTCAAGAAGTAAAATAATTGGGAAAGGTGGTGTAATAAAATGGTATTTCAATTCATCTAGAAAAGAAGAAATCTATTATAAAATAGGTTCAACCGTGAATTGTCTTTGAAATTCAGATCATCTTCAATCTAGCTAGTTATTTTCTCTAGTTTGTTATGGACTTCTCAAATTTGGATTCATTGATGAATAAATTCACTCTAAAAGGAGTAATATTTTCTTGGGATGAAAATTTTTATAATTATTCTATTGAGATGAAATGACTTTTAACTATTGCGCCAGTTCTGACTCTCCCAATGTCCATTTATGGATTTGTGGTTTTTTTGTGATGTATTAGGTTCATGATTTGGATGTGTTATTAATATTGGTGATTTTTTATCGCCTATGGATCACGTAAACATATTTTGTGAGAAAATAGTTATCTAACCCAGGACATTGAACATGAAACTGTGATGTGTGCTCTTAATATTTTGTGGAATTACCTTTACCAAGATTGGTTTACCATGTATTCAGACCATAATTGGTTGTCTTTTATATTCTCAAAAAAATATTTGAATCTCCACTATAGGCATTGGGTAGAATACATGATGTATTTCAATTTAAACATCTCTCATTCCATATTTTCAAATTTGTGTTTAGGACAAAGGGGTAGAGCTTTCTCTAGCCAACGTTAAATTGAAATCATATCTTCTCAAATTGATTCATTGCGATAAGAATCATGATGATGAGTTATTCAAAATTATAGAATCTCTTCATAGTGGGGAGAGAGTTCAGCGGTCATTCAAAAAATAGAGAATTGTATGATATCAAAATCATTTGGTGGTACCTTCTTCAATAAAGAATTATGTGGTATGTTATTTCCATAATTCGTAGTGGGCAGTGCACCCAGGAACCCCAAATATGTTCTCCGACATGTGGTGATAGTTTTGGTTGCGAGGTATGAGATAGGGCATTGATCATGGGTTTTCTTCAACCAATTCCAATTATTACATGGTAGTGGGATGAGATCGTTGTGGAATTTTCGGTTGGGTTTCCACATACCTAGATAAAAAACAAAACAATTTGGGTGTTTATTGGACGGTTTTCAAAATCATCTCACTTTTTACCTGTTCTTGATAAATCCAATGTTAAAGAGTTGGGAAATCTCAATGTGAAATAGATTTTTCAATTTCATGGAGTTCATTTCCCTATAGTTTTTTATAGGGATCCTTATATCAGTAATCTCTTTTAAAGTGGCCTTAATGAGGCACTGGGATATCATATCTATTTGAGTACTGTATTCAAACCATAATAGGATGTTAAGATAGAAAGATCTATATAGAATATTGAGGATAATCTTTGTGCTTTTGTTCTCAACTTTTTTGAAGCATAGTATGATCATTTGGGGACGGTCGTGTTTTCATATAACAATTGTTACAAGTTTATGATCATGATCGATCATTTTGAATAGTTGTATGGTTGTCCTTGTAAATCTCTTTTCTGATGGTTGAATATTGGGGAAGGTTGCATGTTTATATTGATCTTGGTCCTAGAGACAAAAAATATTTAGTTTATTTGTCTGAGAATGTTGAAAAAACCTAGCAGAGGTAATTCTTATGTTGATTAATGTCATGAACCTTTTGAATTATCATTTTCTTACTAGGTGTTCAGGAACAGTTCATCTTGGTTTGGTCACCGATGCATTCTGAGGCAATAGAAGATTTATCCTTGTTTTCTGGGAACTCTTGAGGTTGTTGAGCAGGTTGAAAAATATTCATATCATTTTTCACTAACACCATAGTTGACATTGATACATAATGTGTTTCATATATCTCATATTTGAAACTTTATATCTTGTTCGCCTCATTTTCTGATTTTAATTGATCTTCACGTTGAACCTAATTTATGTGTGACTGAAGAAATATTAAATCTAGTTGAATTTGAAACCAATGTAACATAAGTTATGATGATACATTTTTTTTACTATTGATTCATATTTTTTATTCTCGTTAGATATGGGTGATGGAGGTACTGATGAGAGAGTTGTGTCTTTATCATTTTGAAATAGACGCATTTTCATTGGATTTATATGGACAAAAAGTTTGTATGGTGGGGTGGTTGTATCAACCTATTACTATTTTCATGTATTACTAAAGCCCTATTTTTCGAATAGTATTTGGTATTTTTTGTTTGGGTTTACTCGTTAGAAATTCTAATATTTTTTGAAATTTTTCGGAAAGTGTATGATTTGTGAAAAACTATCGTATGGTTTTCCAGATCACGCACCCAGCTACAGAAAATTATAAACATTGGATAGTGGGATTTACACAGATTATGCACGGGTTCACAAACCATTATACCCTTTTAGAAGAAATTGGAAATTCCTTATAAAATATTTTCATGGCTTGTAGATGGTTTAACTGAACATTGTGCATCTAACCAGGAAATCGTGTGGATGGGTTCTTTAATAATACAAATTTTTATTAAAAATACCTAAACCCTCCTTGTTTTTCCTCACTGGACCTCCTTCAACCCAAAATTATTTTTTCCTTCTTTGGATATCAAAATAGGTGTTTTTTTCCCTAGGATCCACTAGAAGTGGTTCAAAGATAGAGGAATTTCCTTAATTCATCACCTAATTGGTTCCTTTTCCCATTCACATTATCCCAAAATATCTCTTCTTCAATCTATGGTTTCATTGATCCTCATGTTGATTTGTGGATCTAATATCTGATTTTTTGGATCTATACCTATTTATGATTTATGGATCATTATTTCCAATATTCCCTATTGTATTATTCTCGTTGCATAATTGTGATTCAAGATCCCTTGATCCTAAGGTAGGTGGTTATATTAAAATATCTAATTTATATTAACCCTAAATATCATTGTTTAAGTTTAATTGATTGAATAAAATGAAATATTTTGGTTTTGGATTAAATGGCTTTCAACTATTTTTTTTGGGAAAACACAATTCTATTGATTAGGGTTTTTCAATAAAAATTGGTTTTTGGAATAAAATTTGACCCCCCCCCCAATTACATTTAATTTGGGTGTGTTTATGGAATTTTATGGAAATATAAATTGTTTATATTAATTTTTTGATTTTATGGAAATTGATTTAATTCAATTCTTGAATTACATTGAGGAAATGATTTTGATTAAAATTTTTAAAACCCCAATCCCATTGAATTGGGGGTTTGTTATAATATTGATGGAATTTGTTTGTAAATTGAAATTCATAATTTAATTTGAAATAGTGGACTATGAAATAACATGATTTTTTTTCAATTTTTTATTTTTAAGAAATGCATTTAAAATAGTTTGATGGAAACCTTAGGGTTTTATCTTTTTGAAAAGGCATGTTTTTTTATTAGAAACCCATTATGATTTTTAATGGAAATTTTAATATTTAAAATGGAGAAAGGGATTTATTTTTTTAGGATGTCTTAAAATATATTTTCCATCATTTTTCTACTATATCACAGGAAAGCATTAGGTAGCTAGTGAGTTATTTTGGGTAGCACATTAGTAAAAACAATATTCCTAAAATTAATATCATCACATCACATCCATTAGTGGATGGTGATGATTCTCCTTTTCCATAGGCTCAAACAGACATTTGTATATATCTTTCATTTCATAGTGTGTGTTCCATTTAGACTAGAATAATCAAACTTAATTAGGTATATAACCATGTATCACACTTTTATTAATATCAAATGAATAAGTTTCATTTTTATAAACTGTTTTACATTCCTTGTGATTATATATAAAGTATTTTATATAAAAATATTTATTTAATCCATTTTTGAAAAGTAACATTTGTGTAAAGCATCATTTTTATGCTAATTCAACCACTTGTAAATTATTTCTATGAAATGAAATTTTAATCTTTAATTTATTATGTATTTATATAATTTGGTATGTAAATAATGATACTTTTAAATATTACATTTAAATTCCAAACCTAGTTTTTATGAAAATTGAAATTATTTGTTTAGTTAATTTGATATTGGCATCCTATTATGAAGTATTTGGTCAAATATTAATGATATTTTTCTCAGACACTACATGTGCCTCTGGGTGTTTCTATATTATCTCCTTATAGGTTAATGTAATTAAAAGGGTTCTCTTAGAGGTGGATCTAGATATTGAACCATGGACTTGGTGAGTTGCATCCTTTGGGACTTTGGGAGTTTTTCTTCCAGTTTCTCATGTTTTCAAGTAATTTTATGTAGTAAAATGTACTATTATTCCTTTTTGGCATATGGCACATTACACCTAGGGGGTTTTATTTCAATATGCATATTATTTTGTTTCTTTTTCATTGACATTTTATGTGAAAATATTTTTCCCACATCCATTTTGTATAATGTCAAGCGGTGGTCACCGACCCATTGTGATCGAGAAATCCCATTGGGATATTTTCGTACTGTCTCATTTATCATGCTACCAGGGTACCCGGACTAGTTCATGATGTGTAGATTAATTCTAGGGCCTCCTCTATAATCATTATGTTCTACCTTGTTGGTGCATACCCCAATACGCATGTTTGACCCATGATTGAGGTAATTAGTTATGGATCTAAAATATATTGGATAAACTATGTTTCTATAGATATGATAAATTATTTTATAAATTAAATGGAATGACAGATTTATATATTTTTGAGTATCAGAATTGTTTTTGATAAAAACAGTTTTCCCATGGTCTAGAAAATGAAAATATATTTTAAAAAAATTCTAAAATAGATTGAGAATCATGTTTTCAAATCATGAATTGATAAAATGGTTTGGAAAATATAGCACATGTGAATCCATAGGTACATGGTAGAAGGTTTAGTAATACTCCATGTCTATTGATACTGTATAGGTAATAGATCAGGGGATGTTCATTTGATCCAAAACAATTTTGTTCGAGTGATTTAGTATACATTTTTGGAAGATCACTTTCATGGGTGTTCCTCTTATTCCATGATTTGATGCATATATCAAGGGGGTTAAAGCATGCATGATTATCTATGTTGGGGGTATGAGTTTCCAATATATCCAAACCGAGTTTGATCTTATTCCTGATGTTAACTATTCTTTATTTACTTTTGGGATGTATTTTTTATCTTGTACTACAATTCATATGATATGATATGTGATTCATGATTTTATTTTATTTGATATATCTTCATTTATATGTGTAGATGAAATTATTTGAAACTATTTATGTTATATTATTCATTAAAAAATAAGTTAAATGATTTTTTTGACTCTGATATAAAAACTATAAGCTATTTATCAAGCCTTTTTTTCTTTATATTTGAGCATATATAAATTTTTATATAAATATTTGATCTAGAAAACCATATTGGGACCTAATGAGCTAGTTATATCACACCTTATGCACCCATTAGATTGTGTGAATACATTCTTTATTAAATTAGATTTAGGGAAAGTAAAGGTGCTATAGTGGAGTGGCCAGGCTTTCATTACGTTTTTTATAGGTAGATAGTAGTGGGATGGTGGGAGTTATCCCATGATATCACATGGAGTATTTTGTTGATTATTTTTGTTTTAATTTTATGTGTTGGCTATTAATTAATGGCTTTATAAAAAATTTTGATATTTATCTTTTCTACCTTCTTCTTTTAGTTTTGGAATATATTATTATTTATCCACATTGTCTCTCTCTTATACATTTGTATATTGTAATTTTTTTATGTTCTAAAAAATAATTTCCACTAGTTTTTTTTTGAAACCTGGGTGCTAGTTGCTAGCCCATAGAGATTAGGAACACCATTCGATTACGTGAATGTTTAAGTCAAATACATATTTTAGGGGTAATCTACGTTAAGTTCATCATTTCTTAATATATGAGGTGTTATATAGTCAAGATTCCTTATCATGGGACATTTGGTATAGAGTAGATTTGATTGTCATTACATGATAGTTATGTTGTGATGAGTACTTGGATAGTTCATTCCATGGTGAGACTCATGTTATCATGGGAAATGGGGATGTGGGCTGCTATTTTATTTTCATGATTTTAATATTTTTTAACAGTTTTATGGATTTTACTGATATAATTTTATTGTTTGATTGTTTTTTATGTTTTAGCGTACATCAATATACCTCAATGATGTGTTCTATAGGTTGCTCATGAAGGTGAATTAGATTCTCCTCAAGTGAATCTATTTAATGATCTATATCTTATGGAGACTATTGAGAAGTAAATTCGTGATATCTATTAGAATTTACTACAAGTATAGAACATAGTTATTGAGATACCACCAAGAGTTGGAAGATATTTTCATCAATAAAGAGAGTTCTTGCGTGATAGGACACATTCCTTTAATGGTATAAATGAACATAATGATGTAGGTGATTGGACTTAGAAAATTAGTCAGATTTTATATTTACTATATACTTTTAACAGTATCACGCTTAAATGGATAGCGTTTAAACTTGATGGTCCTAGTAAGTGATGGTGGTATTTCATTATATGTCGAGATTGGCACATGGGCTTGAACAGTAAAAGTTTCAAGACACTCTTATTCTAGAAATTTTTTCTATATTAATTTATGATGGAGAAGTATCTCATAATTTTATCTTTACATGAGGAATAGTGTTTAGTGTCATAATTCACCAATCGATTTATTGAACTGGTAAATTATTTCTCCAGAGGTTGTGATGAATGACAAGCTAAAAGCTCAAATTTACCTATAGCATTTTGGAATGGATATCAGATCATTGTTATTTATGATAATTATTTTGAACAATATAGAAAAAGTAGATTGAGATAATATGGTGCAGATGAATGTTATAAGCGATGTTTGGTATTCATCCCATTATGTTCCACATAGTTGGAGCTTCAGTAGTGGATATGGGAACAAGATAATCGTAAAATATCTTCTTTGGAGGGGAGGTGGTTGTTCTTAGTTTCATTCCTCCTTTACACCCTTTGTTAAATCTAGGAGTGTGCCTCAAAATTACTATATGTATGGAAATGATAGAACTGTCTAGAGTAATTATCCTTTTTCTGAAAATATGTGAAATACTTGTGGATGTTATATTCATCTATAACGTTTCTATCATGATATTTATAAACCTTGATATGGTGAGGGATCATCAGATCCAAAGTCTATTGTGAAACATTAACATGAATTAAGGTTATAAAGTTCCCACCATAGGCCTCGGAACTAAAGAACCTAAATATAGTAGATTATTTCAAGTAGAGGTATATTTTGATCCATTGAAATTGAGGGGTACCATCTATATTGAATTTTCTATAGAAATTAATTTATTTGATACAAAGTTTACAAATTCTTTACTTATTTCCTCACTATCATTATGTTTATCCTTCTAAATGAGCTCATGTTATTTATTATCGAGTCAGTGAAACCTCTTGAGAAGAGGAAAGAGTTGGGTTTCAGTATATTCTTATGTGTTATTGATAGCTAATGTGAAGTTGTTCTGGTATTTTCTAATTCTCAATGTAGATCTATTTTCTGTCATAATCAGAAAGGATTGGAATATTTTTTATTTTAATGAGGTTTATTTTTATCATTGGTGTGTCTCATTTGTTTATGTATTTGGGAGATCACGGTTGTTTCAGGGAGACTTTGATCTGGGGACTAGTCATTCGTGACATTTCCTACAAGGTCTCATATGTTTGTTTTCTATTTTAGTAGTTGAACTAAATGGTGTTTCTTTTATAGTTAAACTTCTCATGTCTATTCGAGATATTCCTGATGTTTTTTCAGATGATTTCATCGGTCTTCCTCTAGAGAGGTAGGTATAGTTTATAATTGACTAAGTGCCAGGTATGTCAAAAAATTATGATACTTCCTATCATATAGCATCGATGGAGCTGAAGGAGATTAATATTCAGTTGGACGATCTGAAATAGAGTGGTTTTTTCACCCTAGTTTTTCACCTAGGGAATCCCAAGTGCACATTTCTAAGAATATAGGTTTTTCACATAGACTTTTGGTGGACTATCGAAATTTTAACCGAATAAATGTTAATATAAAGTATCTTTTTTCTCTTGTTGATAATGTTTTTGATTATTTAATGGGGGAATAGGATTTCAAAGATTTTCCATCGGTTGTGATATCATCATCATATATTTCAAGAGTCTGTTGTAATACTAATGGATTTAGAGAGGATTTTTGTTCATTAAAATATATAGTTTTTATTTGATCTTAATAAAAATACAATTGTTTTTGAGGAATTGATGAATTGGGTATTCCATGAGTATCGTGAAAAATATTTTCTACTATTTCTAGACAACATATTTGTTTGTTTTATATTAGATCTTGAGAATGAAAACCATTAGATTTTAGGTCTATAAATAATGAGGATTCACCATTAGTATGGAATGATTTTGTAATTAAACACTTGGATTCAATGTGAAAATTTAATAGAACATTATATTTCTAAGAATGGATTTTTAGTTGATTCCAAGAAGGTAGAGGATGTTTTTTCATGGGAAGATTAATAGAATTTATTTGAGATTCAGATTTTTCTTGTTTCTAGATATTTCTGATTTTTCATCAATACATTCTCAATATTTTTGTTACCTATGAACTCTCTTTCCATGAACGGTATGAAATTAATATATGATGATAAGTGTAAGTATTTTTTGATGAGATGAAATAACATCTAACATTGATTCATATTTTTATCTTCCCTAAGGCAGATAAGGGCATGTGGTTTGTTGTGATACTTTATGTGTTGGTTTGGTTTTCATGGTTAAACTAGATTATTATATGGTGGATTCAGACTCTTTTCAACTTTTACGACAATAAAAGAATTTCCAAACTCAAGATTTAGTGCTTTCTATAGTTATTAATCTATTTAAGTGTTGGCGGCACAATATTTTTAAGGAGAGGTTCATAGTAATTTCTATCCATATGTGTTTGAGATATTTAGTTTCCCAAAAATAATTTAATCATAGACATATATTATGGGTGTAATAAATTCATACATTTGAATTTGATGTTGCCTACACCCTGTTAAACGTAAATGTCATTGTGTATTCTCCTTGTAGTAAAGTTCCATCATAAGATATTTTGGGATTGATAGAAGAATTGAAACTTATGGGACACTTTGATCATTTACACCAAGATACTTATGATAATGTTAAATTTTTGATTAGTACCAATGATCAATTATCATCATCTCCCCATGATTCTATTTTGATGAGTCGTCTATAAGATGAAGGGGTAAGATGAATTAAATAATCCCCTTATAGTGGGGATACAGTTTCTAATTAGTATCTATCCACATATAGTATTCTCCTTTTTGGGGATTTGTTTTTCATCCTATTATATTTTAGGAGAACAATTTTTTTATTTTCATTATTCATTATGGTACATTAATTTTTGCGACAGCGGTGATGTATAATGAAAAAGGATAGTAACACCATTGAATAAATATTAGTCATGACATTATTAATTTTTTTTCATGTTGTTATACCTTCCAAAAGATAAATGCACGGCATCTAAAACATTATAGTTTTCTCTATAATCTTACGGTACTGGTTTAGAATTGGGATGACGCATCCATGGATCTTTTTATTGTATTTCCATGGACTCCTTGAGGAAATAACTGTATCTGGGAGGTGGTTGATTGGTTGACAATGATGGCTCATTAAATTCCAATCTTCGACACCAATATAGTTAAAATGATGGGTATGTTGTATGTGTAAGATATTTTGCAGTTAAATTTGGTTCCATATACTGTTATTTCATATAAGGATCCTATGAACACTTTGGGTTTCTAAATGATTATATCAGAGGTGATTTCAACTCATGTCATGTTGAGTAGTGTTTATCATCCAAATATATATCATCATATAGAGCATATTATATATATCTTGGAGGATATGATCTGTGAATTTGTCTTAGTTGTTTTTGGATTGTGGGAAATCCATCTAGGACAAGTTGATTTTACCCATAACAATAGTTATCAGTTTTCAATCAAAATAGTTCATTTCAAGTCTCTATATGGTCACTCATAAAGGAAATATATTTTTTTAGAAGAGGTGGGGCATGCTTCTCTATTGTTACACAGTAAAATTCAGAACACACTAGTGAGGATTTTGGATATATGCTAACATATGGTATGTCTTACATTTGATAGAAATATTATTCTTATTTTTAATTTTTTCGAATGTTCAAGATTTTTTTGTTATGTAGATATGAGTAGAGATCATTGACTCTAAAGTAAAATTATTACATTGGATTTCAATTCCATTTGTTAGAGTGACATGGGGCATGGTCAAATTCTCTTGATTCCAAGAAGCATGTGTCCTCGATGAGGGAATAATGGTATCACTTCTTTTTTAAACACCATTCTTCCACATGTGATTTTTTGGATGTAAATTCTTATAGTGGTAAATTTGTAACATCTTATTACAGTCTTTAACTTCATTCTATTCCATTTATTTATTTTACTCTATATCTAGGTGTTTCCAGGGGCACTCAAGGATGAAAATAATTTCTTTGGGAAAGAGGCCAAAATTTCAGGGTTTGTATTGTTTCTTTGAATTAATGGATTTCAGGTATAGATGTTGTGATGGCTATAAAATGAGTCTCCCTAATTTCAGAGAATTACCATGTAGTTTTGGATTTTTCTATAGAAAATGTGAATTTTCATAGTTCATAGAGAATATACACCCATAGTTATATGTTTTCATGACATGTAATGGTTACATGATAGATGTTTTGAATTTATAATTAAGGATCAATAAAATATATTTCAGGAAAAATTTACATGTAATTTAATGGAAAATTTTATTTTTTAGTAAATTTTGACATGTATTTTGGTGTACTTGAGCATCATAGATTACAAGACTATTAAAGGGGTTACATTCCATGTAATTATAATGATTTTGAAATTTATGACACCACCAGAATAATTTATTATTTTATTCATCCACTACCTTCTCCCCTCTCAACAGATAAGCACATATTAGAGATTTTTGGGACATTCACACTACCTTAATATCTTTTTTAGTGGTTGATCTCCATTATTCTTGGTGTTTATCTTTCCAGGTGATCAATCCTTTGGTTACTTCATTTCCTTTTTTCATTTTATCCATATTATGCTGAAAATATATATCTTATGCTCTTTGATGAAGATTTTTATTGATTCTTTTTATATCCATTATGTGATATTCTTCTGGAGGCTAAACACTGGGTTCATTGTGGTAAGAAATATTTTTTTATATATGGGTTTTTTCTTCCACTTTTTTGAAACATTCATCAAATTTATTCAATTATGAGATTTTATGATTGATTCTTGGCCTCTGATATCATCGTTGTGTTCTTATTTATTGATAAAACTCTTTTATAAGTGTATATGACCATAATTTGAGGTATGTGTTATTATATCTAGTATATTATTAATGAAATTGGTTACTCAAGCTTTGATAAAATTTTTTATAAATGCAATGGAATATTATTTGATTTATTTTTGTTCATAAAAAAGTTTTTTTTATAATAAATGTTTTTTCCATTGGTTTTATAAATGGAATGGTAGGGTTTAACTCACTATATAATAGATTTATGGAATAGTTTTCAAAGTATTGTATGATAATATGGTTTTTCAAAATAGGGAACATCAGAATTAGTGGGTAATTTGGTTGATGTTGTAATAATAGTCCTTATTCATCAATATTATAATGGGGTTAACTCATTGGGTTCTCCTATACTACCTTGGACTATTTTTTAAGTTAACAAATAGATTTTTTGGAGGATGACATTCTAGAGAATTCATTCACTTCAAAGAATCAATATAAATACCTATGAGCTGGATGTGTTCATTATTTTCTATATTGGGTGTATGAGTTTTCTAGCTATCCTAACCCCATGATATCCTTATCACGACGTTACCTATGCCTTGTCAACTTTTGTGTAGTTCTATATAGAATTTATTGTCGTATATTTGATATGATATGTCATTCATTATTTCCTTTAATTTTATGTATCTTCTTTTATATATGTATATGAAATGATTTGAATATGTTTTTCTAATTTTATTTCAAAAATGTAAAAAAGTGGAAAATTAATTTTTTTGAGGATTTTGATATAAAAATCATAAGTTCTTTATCATTCCTTATTCTTATTAAAGTTGATCATGCTCAAATTATTGTATAGAAAATTTTTATTGAACCACTATATTAGTGTCTATTTTAATTAATTAATGTGTATGAAGATTATTCATTTAAAAAACATTTTTTATAAAATTATTTTTTAATCATAAAAATAAACTTCTAAAAATTCGGGTATTAAGTTTATTCTAATGTAATTAATTTTTTTAAATATAAGAAAATATAAAATTTGTTACATTTAAATCCCATTAAAATAATAATAGTAAATTTAATTAACATAATTAAATGAAAATAAGTGACATTTATACAAGAAGATTTATTTTATTACTATTCATTGAAATTTCACTATTTTCTGAAAAATCAATAAAAATCAAGAGAAAAATTTTTTGACATAATTATTTAAAAAACAAATTTATTTTTATAAAACACTTTTTATAAAATTATATTAAATTGATTATATTTCACAAATATAGAACAAAAAATAACTCATTTTTTGAATAAAATGTATTTTATCGGTTAAAATGACAACTAAAAATATGACTGACTATATAGTAAGAATTAAAAAATAAAATTATATTGATTTGGACAGCTATATTTATAGATTTTAAAAAATTTAATACTATTAATACCCTCAAATTACATGGCTTTTATATAATTTCAATATTAAGATAATATATTTTTTGGACTTTTATTCTTGGTGTTTCACATAGTATATGTTTTTAAACATAATATTATATTTAAATTATGTTGGGTTATAATTTTTTTATTCTGTGTGAGTAATAATTATCACACTCAATTAGTTTTGTAATATGGTAAATTTTATTCATTTATCTCTCAATGTTCATAACTTTTAGATAACACCAAGAATTGGAAATTATTTTTTATAATTATTTTTAACAATATAATTTCATTATAAGGGGGTTTCAGGTATAATATAAAATGATAAAGTCAAAATTGATAATTGTTTATTGATTTTTAATAGAAAGAAATTGGAATCATAAATAAGGACATTGACATTTGTATTAAGATTCTAAAAAACAAAATAAAGCTTTTATTATGTAATTTATTAAATATTTCATCGTCTATTAAGTTATCATAGTCATCAGTGATGTTTATGAATGTGATTACGATTATGATAGAATTTAATATTTCAAATAATATAATCATGTTAGAATTTTATTTTTATTTTGTGAATATTTTTATAATTTTGAATTTTGTTTTGTGATATTTTAATAAATAATTAAGAAAAAATGAAAAATTTACTATTTAAAGAAACAGGGGGACAAAAGTATGATGATAATTTTTTTATTCACAGTAAAATATAAATTCATTATTTGAAATTTATTGTTACATTTATACAGTTTTATTTTAGAATAGTAGCTGTGGTAATGAACAAAAGTAGTTGTTTTGTGGAGGAGGTAGCCTGCACAGCCCACAAATAGTGCCATCATTTTTATTAATCGAAAAAAATTAATTATTTTTACTCTTGTGGTATGATGATATTTAAAACATAATAGAAAATTATTCCAATATATTGGAATTAGAAAATTAGATTTTGGAATGTGACACATGAATGAAAAGTAATTTGGTAAAATTAATACACACATTGAGAACATTGGATTATAGTAGAGGATATATAAGAAAAGGAGATGTTAGGATAATCTATTATGTCTATAATCAAAAGGATAATGATGTAGGTTTTAAAGGAAGTATAATCCGAATTGTTTCTTGAGGGAACATAATTTTTATTGTTGGATGGAAGGGGTTGTGAGAGACATCTTTTCTATGTGGTGAGAACTATATTATTTTAAATAGTTCAACAAGATATTAAAAATTAAAAGTTTAAAAATTTAATGTTTATCCATAATGGATAAATAATGTATTTTAGGTTAGTATAAGATCAATAATTTTTCATTGAATCAATTACAATCTTGATTTTAACAATTTTTAATCCCTTTAAAACTAGATTTATTAATTTTATTGTTTTAGATATTACTCTGTTAACATGTTTTTAATAAAGTAATATTAACTTTCTTTTGTAAATATAAAAATTATATTAAAAAATAATATATAATTACTGATTTAGTTACAGAAAAGAACTTTCTGAGGAAAAATTAAACACTATAAGAAAAATTAATTTTAACATTAACTCATGTAATACATTAAATATGGGTTTTTGAAAAAGAAAAAATTTAAGCACAACATTTTCATATAGGATAAAATAATAAATTCCACTAATTATAAAGATATAATTTATTTAAATATAAAAAATAGACATAATTTTTATTTAAATGAATGATGATATCAAATTATTTTAAAATAAAATTTAATTAAAACATATGAATAATAAAATTTTATGTGGAAAATATTAATTAAATTGTTTAAAATATATTTTAAAAATTAATAATATTTCTTTGATAAGTATGTCGTCACAAATTAATTGACATTTTTTTAATATGTCTTTATTTATTTATGATATATTTTTTAATATAGCCATGAAATTACTAATTTTAGTGAAAATATAATTTCTTTTCCTATAAACGTAAAAAATAATTATTTTATAAATATACTTATAAATCAGATTTTTTTATATAAAAATAATAAATTAAAAATATTTAAATTATAGATCATGTTTAAATTTTAAAAATATGATCTTTTCAACAAAAATAAATAAAAAATATACATCTTGGAAAATAACATTCCAAAATATGAATTATTTGTAATCCTATTTCCGATCAATTACAAATAAAATTGGTGTTAATGTGTTATTTATATCATTAATATATTTTAAACAGAATATATTCACTATAAAACAACTAATGTCATTAAATGTTTATTTTAAAAAGGGTATACTTCAGAAAATAAATTAATATTATTATATATTTATAAATATTAATTTAATTTATAAATTCCATAGAAAGGATAATGAAAATTATTAGTATATGATAACTAATTTAATAATCAAGTTATATAAATAGTCATAAATAAATTATATAGATGAATTTTATGATCTAATTTTTCTATAAGGTTACTTGTGGTGCGATGTTGTGTTTGATATATTTTGTAAAAAAAATTACGATAGAAAGAAAAAATATATAATTAAATGTTTCATAGATTCAAATTTAATAAACTACATAACTCTTTTACCTACCATTAAATGACTTTTATTAGTATTAAATTTTAATCGATCACATATTCACACTAAAAACATCAACTCTTGTCTAGATGTTGTCTAACAGTGTAATCTACCAATCATAAATCTAAACAAGTTATTATTAATAGGTAATCAAACATCATTATAATCCATTATAAAGGAAGTACACATTAGAGGAGTGAAAATTTTAAAAACATCAATACTAATCCTTCATATAAATTACATAGAATATACTTTTAATAAATAAATTTAAAAATTATTATTTAAAGAATTTAAAATACCAAAATAATTTTTTCGTTACCCAAAATTATCATATCAAACTATAAAGAATTATGAATTTAAAATGTTTTGAAATTAAGATAGTTGAATGAAAAAAAATCCCTCATAAATATGAATAATATAAATAATTTTTAAATTTTGTTTAATTAAAAAGGTTCGAACAAAATTTCCATTTTTCAAAAAAAATTAAAAAAACATGATAATTACTAGTGAAAATCCTGATTTGAAGGTTTTAAAGAAAAAAATCTTTATAATGTTTTAAAACATGGTTTGGTAAATATTTATTTTCAAAAAATGGGGTTCAATTATGAACACACCTCTAGAAATATATTCATTTAATAATTCATAATTTAAATAAATATGAAACTTTTTAATTGCATAATGATATATATATAATAAAATAATTCATATATACCGTAATGCACATTTTAAATTATTTTTATATAACTCATAAAAATAATTTCGAGTGAATATTTTTATTAAGAATGTAATCCTTACACCAAAGATCTCAAAAGAAATGAATTTTATGATACCTTTCATTCATGATTTCATATGGTCTCTTCATTAAAATTAGACTATGTGGAATTAGATTTGAAAAATAATTATCTATGTCAAAAATATTTTTTCGATAAATACTTTTAAATTTAAAATCCTTTTAACATTATGTTATTTTTATGTTGTAATGCATTATTTTAACCACTCTACTTTACCATTTTGGGGGAACATTGATCTAATTTTTTTATTATCCAAAATATATAAATGATTTTATTAAATAATATATTTGAAAAGTCACCTCCACTATCACATATAATTGAGAAAATTTCATATCCATTTAAATATTTACACATTTAGATTTTATAATAAATTTAAATAGATTATTATATTTATGTAAAAAAAAATATGTTCAAGAATATGTATAATAAACATCAAAAATAAAAATATATACCATTTTCATCCTAGAATATATGTTTTTAAGAGGAAAAATAAATATAAATGTAAGACATGAAGGATTGTGGATGATTATAAATAATGGATATATTTAAATGAATTTTTTTATTATTTCACTTTTACATCTGAACCAAAAATATATGTTCTATCTAGTTTCAACTCAGGAAGATCCTATACGTTTTTTCTTGTAATATTTTTCTACAAACTGATATTTTCATGGATAAAAATTTAATGCCACAAAAACATGTAAGATTTTATAATAATTAATCATTTGACATTCAAGGTAGCCAACAATCAAAATTTAAATGAATAAATTTTTCCCTATCTATTTTGAAAAAATAGGACATAATCATCTTTTAATATAATTTTTTAATAATTTTCAAATTTCACATGGATAGTATCACCAATTTCTTTTCAAATTTTTATTAAATTTTGATTTATTCTATTATCTAATAAAATAATTTTAAAAATATAAATTCAAAAATATAACTTATCTAAACCCATTTACCTTATAATTTTTTTCACCAAAAGTAATACATCAACCATCAAATTAATTATTTAACAAAAATTCGGAAATAAAACCTATTATATAATGTGAACACCCACTATCCATTTACCAAAAAAATCTTTTGATGCATAAAATATTTGTTTCATACAAAAAATTTATTTATGATTACTTTATAATCCTTGAATAAATGGGTCATTTGGTATTAGTATAAAAATATATTGGCACCCATGTAGATTTAAATCATGTGTTCATTGGTAATTGAGACTGAAATGATTTATAAGTAAATTATATTATTTAAACAACATACCATTCAATTCTCAATGTGTAATGCCTCGACCCCAGTTACCCAGACATGAAGCTTTATTACATAACATTGGCATGATACAAGGAATCATGTCCTGAAAGAAAGATCAGTTTAGTATTATTGGAAACAAGATACCTACATATGTTTAAAACTAGAACTAGATAATAAATACAACAATAATTTATTGCATTAGAAACATCCATGCCTCCATGATTATGCCTGCAAGTCACTCATAAATATGTTCTTTAAATCCTGGGAAAATTCAACATAAGAAAGGATTGAGCTCAATAGCTCAATAAGGGTAAGCAATACAGTGGAATAAAACATAAACATTAGGCATGGTGAATAATTAAAAACAAATTCCTTTACAAATAATAATCATGAAAAATTAATTGTAGTAATATGATCTGAGTAAATAATGCCATAATAAAACACAGTCATGGGTATTCTACTAGTCGAATAACCACTTGAACCATCATTATTATTTTCTTAATGATGGAATCTATAATTTGAGACATTCTAAAAAATCTTGTCAAGGCCTCATCCAGGACATCTAAAAATGATTTAGGCCTCATCCAAAACCATATATCAAATTTGGGAAATGCCTCGTCCAATTTCACTTCTAATTGTCTCATGAGACCTATTGATTCATTGAGGAGCTTTAGCGGGCTCCACACATCACATACTATGTCAAATAAATTCATCACATGAAAATGTTGATACATAACATAATCATTCATATTAAAACAAGCATACTAAATGTCAATATATTAACCATAAACCATGAATGGTATAAAATAACACTTACATGATCAATCATATCAAAAAACCATAAACACAATATGGAATATTTTTATCATATTAAAACAACTTCAAACAAGTGTAAAATGTTTCAAAAGATATTGACATAGATGAAATCAAAATAATTTTAGAGAAATATCTCTTTCTATTGTGAAATAATTTAAGAGTCACATAATTATAAAAGAAAACATTTATTTTGAAAATATTCTTATAATATTGTAAGGGAAGCTTGGATTATGTTATAGTGGTTTAAAATAGCCACACCCACCATATCAGTTAAAAATGATAGTCTTACCTTAATTTTGTTGAAATGGATTTTAAAGTACCTTGTTTGTAAGGGGGAGTAAGGATTCATTTCAAAAAATATAAGGTCAAAAAAGGGTATAAATGTATTTAACACATTCTTCAGTAAATACTAAAAATATTTTAAAATAAATTTTTATGAAAACACAGATGTATATGATAAATACGTCTGAGTATATACTTATGTAAAAAACCTCGGATAATAAAGTGATTGTAAAATTAACCCTTACCATGCACTTTTCCATAGTCGATGGTATGATAACCTCCTTTGTAATATTTGAAAAATTGTTAATAAATTTTATAAGAATCATATACATAAATATGATATCATATATGATCTTATAATATTTTTTTGTTAGTAGTATCATCATTTCGGGTGTTAACTGATTTGTTTTCCTCTATATGATTTGTTACGTAAGTCATGTTTGTCATGGATAAGATCTATTTGATTCATATTCATAATTATATTATTTTCATGAACCTTTTTTATAATCATAAATTGAAAAATTATTCTTGACTTATTACGATGAGTAATGAATCTCATTGCGTTCGTGGAGACGATAATATGTATGTAAGAATGAGCAACAATATCATTTTATTGATGGTAAAATCATATGTGATTGGATTAAATATCATATATAAAGAATAATTAACATGTTATATTTATTATTGAAATTTTTTACACTCATTATTTTATCCATAAAAATAATGAAGTGTTTGAATAGCAAACTACACCACAATGTGGAGATGGTAACCTGTACGTACACACCTATGGTGACTTTGTCATTCATATGATAGATAGAATAATTAATATGGATGTAAAATTTTTATAATAACATCCCAGTATATAGAAGATACTAGAGTTGTTATTTTATAATGTAAAAAACAAAGATAGAGGAAGTGGAAGAAGAAAAGAACTTTAAAGAGGTGATAAAATATTTACCTCTTCTTCATGTTATTCTTTTTGATTTGATCAATAGGGATCCTTAGGATGGATTTATAACAAACATAAGGACTCTTGGATTTAGTGACGAAAGTGGGGAGGATATTTGGGCAGGTTTTGGCTAATAAAAATATCTTAGGAGGTGTAAACTTAAGAAAAGGGGAAGTACCGTTTTATAAGAGATGTGAGGGTCACCATAGAAAAAAATTGAAATATTATTTTAAAATAAAATTATTTTCGGATAATAATGGAAAAAAATAGTTTATTTCGTAGATAAGGTGGAGATAGGTCAAAAACATGTCAACCAATAGGTTTTGGATAGGTTTAGGTCACCATATTAGCATTATCTTTTATATTTAACTCTTGGTTAAATAGTTTGACATTTATCATATCTTTTTTTATTTTTATATTATATGGTCAATAAACATACTATAAGAATCCATGAGAACCCAAAGTGATTCATTAATAATATATATAACCTTATCTAATTCCTTTGATCTATCCATATATTTTTATTAATATTATATCAATTAATAATATTGAATTTGTTTTAAGAACACATTTATGTCAATTGGGACACCATTTTGTATTTGATTTTTTTGAAATCCATAAAACATTATCACTATGAATAAAATTCATTTAACCAACCCTAACATTTCATATTAACAATGAAAATGGGTTTAATTTATCAGATGTCTCAATTTAAATTTATTTGATATTTAAAATATCAATTATTTTAATATTTCATTAATAAGGTAATTACTGCAACATCATTTTGTCACAAATAAATTAAATTATTTAATGTCTAAAAATTATAAATAAATTAAAATTATCTAGGAAACCATTATATCGTTATAATTAATATTTATAGTTGAATTTATATTGTGTGTTAACCTATACTAAAAATTGTTTAGTTATTATACTTTGAATTAAAATCTGTTAACACTTCTTTAAATAAAAATATAATAAATGTCTTAATCTTATCCATGTGGAACAAAAGTGGTCATATTTTATTCCGAATGTTTTTTTGGTCGAATTATACTTATTATATAGAATTAGGAAAATTTTTAGTGTAATTATGATATCATGTTATCCTTAATTACCCTATTTAATTTTAACTGTGGTAAATAAAAGTCAAATGTTACTATTGACCAAAATTATTTTCATCATATTGAACCATGTTTTACTTACTGATATTAATCTTTTATCTTTAATTCTTGAAATTCAACTCAAAGAAGTGGTAAAATTATGTTTTACGCAAATTTGCAAATGCTCTTATGAGGTGGGTAATAGACGGTAAAAAGTTCAATAAAATTTTTAAATATTAATACTTATTATAAAATGACTCTAATGAATAACATTGAAATTATATAGGTATTATGTATATATTTTGATCTAAAATAAATTTAAATAAAATAATTAATTAAATAAATAAAAATTCAGTTTTAACCAATAATGCAGTGTTTTTCACAATTCATCAAAAAATGAAAGCTTTCAGAAAAATACAAAAAATTCACCCTAAGCTAATTTCAATATTAATAATTCAAAAATAAAGTCCATTTTTTAAAATAAAATTTATAAAATATCAAAAATTGGGTATTACTATTCATAATATCTAGTATGGTTGGTCAATGTGTGTTAAAATCTTGATGTTGCGTACAATCCAAGCTAGTGCCTTATTCAAAGGGAAAAATATTGTGGAATCTTGGGGTGTCACATTCTTTCCTGCTTAAAAACAATTATTCCTTGAAATTTTTAGAATACAACCACACCAACAGATTCAGGTGGTTCTTCATCATAAGTTCTTCTAGTTCCCACATTACCTCTTCTATCTTATAGTTTCTCCATATAACTTTTATCAGACGAGTCGTCCAATTTCTTATCATGTGTTCTATGGTATCATGAATCTTGATATGCTCTTCATAATAAGACTAGTCAGGTTCTAATTCAATTTCCTCATAGGTGAGTACATGCATTGGGTGAGGCATATATTTTCTCAAAAATGATACGTGGAAAACATAATGAACTTTGGAGAGACTTAAAGGCATTGCCAAATAATAATCCACAACACCAATTCGTTCCAGAATTTCTAAAGGTCTGATGTACTTGGGACTTAATTTACCCTTTTTACTGAATCGTATAACACCCTTCCATAGATATACCTTCAAGAAAACATGATCTCTTACTTGGAATTCCAAATCCTTCCTCCAATTATCGGTATAACGCTTTGGCCTTATTTGAGCTGTTTTGATGTGGGATTGGATAATCTTTACCTTTTTCATTATTTCCTCAAACATTATGGGCCTATGATTTTTCTTTCTCCAACCTCATCCTAACAAGTTGGTTTGTGACATCTCTTTCCATAAAATGCTTTATATGGTGCCATCTAAATACTTGAATTGAAGCTATTGTCATAGTAAAATTATACCAGAGGTAAATATTGATCCTACATACCTTGAATGTCAAGCGAGAAAGATCTCAATATGCATTCTAATGTTTGAATAGTCTGTTCTGATTATCCATCAGATTGAGGGTGGTTGGAAGTGCTCAATAAAAGTTTAGTATCCAATGCCTTCTGAAGAATATTCAAAAATCTAGATGTAAAACAGGGATCGCGATCGAAAACATTATATAGGGGTACACCATGGAGTCTTACAAAATCATTAATATATAGTCATTTAAGAAATTCAAGTGGTAAATCTTCTCTTATAACAATAAAATGTACTGACATGGTAAGATGATCAACAATAACCCATATTACATCATTCCTTCTCGTCGGTGCTGGCCATTCTTGGATTGCCTTGGTATTTGAAGGGTCAACATAGATTCCATCCTTAAAGACAATATGGCCAAGAAAATAAATCACGGGAATCTAGAATTCACACTTTCTAAACATCCCATATAATTCATTTCTTCTGAGCGTTTCCAAAATAATGCACAAGTGATTTTCATGATCTTTGTTGATTTTTTAGTATACCATGATATCATAAATAAATACCACTACGAAGTCATCAATCTATTCCAAGAAAAAAATTAATTAAATCCATGAAGATAGAGGGTGCATTAGTCAATCCAAAAGGAATTACTATAAAATTATAATTCTTGTACCTAGTTCAAAATGCTATGTTCGGAATGTCTTCCTTCTTTATACACTGCTGATGATATCCAGATCGAAGGTCAATCTATGAAAAATATTGAGCTCCATGAAGTTGGTCGAATAAATCATCAATTTGAGGTAGGGGATACATGTTATTTATTGTTATAGCATTGATATCCATGTATTCAATGCACAACCACATAGATTTGTCTTTCTTCTTAACAAAAATGAAAAGGTATCCCCATAGAGAAACACTAGGGAAAATAAATCCCTTATTACTCAATTCCTCTAGTTCATTCATTAGTTCAATTAATTCAACAGTTTCCATTCTATTAGGGGTCTTCTTTATGGGCCTTCAACCATGAATTAAATCAATGGAAAACTCAATTTATTATTCTATTGAATGTCCAGGTAAATCCTCTAGAAACACATCAATATATTCATGCACAATAGGTACGTCATCTATTCGAACATTATTTTCCCCACCCATAATTATTTAATTCTCTTTATCCCCATTAATGTAATTTAGTAGAGATACTGGGGGTAGATCTAGATAAGAATCAGGTGGTGACGTTTCTAGTCTAAAGATAAGGTACTCCTTATCATCATCGAGAATTGTAACATCATTCTTCTTACAATAAATTTTCACATCGTGGTCCGAAATCCAGTCCATTCTGAGGATTATATCAAATTCAATCATGGTTATAATGATGAGATTCGAAGATAAAGAACATTTGTATGGCCTAATGGGAAATTATTCAAAAAACATTGTTGTGATGATACTTCCCTTAGAAGTTTTTACTGACAACTCCCTTCTTCAGTAAAATAGATAATGTTGCATTTTCAAAGAAAACTGGGAAGATATGAAATAATGTGATGGTCTAGAATCAAATAAATCATTTTCTAAACTGGAGGAACCCATTAAATTACCAAACACCACGTCTTTCAGAGCATTAACCTCAGTAGCAGTGATCGTATAATCTTGTCCTTGATCCCTTGGCCTTTTCTGAGGTAATTTTCCTAGAGTGTTTAGCAGATCTATTGTTTACTTTCTTTGTTTTAAAGTCCTAAGACTTAGAGAATTCATTTTTGGTATTGATAGCACATGAGACAATATCTTTATATGATGATAAGTATTGTGAGAATAATGCTTGAAGTAGAAACAGTTTCAAACCATTAAATAAATGGTCAGTCTTACTTCTTGGGATACCTATATAATCTGAAGCATCCCTTTCTAACCTTCTAAAGTTAGCTTCATACTTTGCAATATTCTCATCCTCCTATTGTCCCGTACTGAGAAATTTATTCTCTATATCTGCTTGATGGTCATGAGGAAATTATTTTAGAAAGAAAATATCATTAAACTCTCCCCATTCCATGTTCAAATCTTCTTTATCTTCTTTTGTGTTTTGATTAAAGACCACCATTGATCTGCATCTTTTATGAGGTGATAAAATGCCATGACAACTTTTTCCCTTTGTTGGTCCCCAAAGCATGAAATATTTTCTCAAAGGAAATTATCCATTTCTTTAATTCTAATGGATTTATACTCCTATTTAATGTTGGTGGTTGTAGCCTCATGAAGCAGTCTAATGTTGATCCTCAGCATTGTGGATTAGGGTGCTCCATACGGGTAAGGTTATTATTCATAACTTGAGTGAGTTGTCCCAGTATGGTGATATGTTGATCAGCACCAGTTGCATCACCAACACTACTATTATTATCTTGAGTTGGAGGGAAATCCCTACATGATTTACCTGCGTTGATACTGTATCCATTACTTCCAGTAGGTGTTATTTCTACATAATGGAATACAATATATTATTTTATGAATAACAATACATAATTCCAAACTTGTAAAAACACTTTGCATAAATTGATAAATTAATGGATTTATTTAACAATCATAAAAAAAATATTTTTTAAGGATGTATATACTCATAAATCCTTCATAATTGTTTGTAAAGAAAATGTGAATTATCTAAATCATATCCTCGAGGAGTGTCGTAACAAAGAGTGCAGTAAGGCCCATTATCATGTTGCAGGATACCCTGGGTCAAGCTCGAAACTGCTTATTGATGTTTTCACTTCTAGGTATATCAGTGCAAGAGTTTCATCTACCTACTGGTATCCATATATTGGATGTATAGCATTGAAAATAGACAAAATCCCTACATTACCCAAACTCTAATAAGTTCTTCTATACATATCCTCAAATTCTATCTAAGGGTAATGTTCTCTAATCAGAATTTATCTAAATCTAGTTTCCAAGGTTGCTGATGAACTTCCTCTGATACCAACTATAACCCCCCGACCCCTATTACCCAAAGTCAGATCATTATTAGATAACATTGGCAGGATACAAGGAATCATGTCCCGAAAGAATGATTAGTTTAGTATTATTGGAAACAAGATAAATATATTGTTAAACATTAAAACTTGAAAATAAATACAACACTAATTTATTCCATTAGAAACATCCATGCCTCCTAGATTGTGCATGCAAGTCACTAATCACTATCTTCTTCACATCCTAGGAAAATGAAACATAATAAAGGGTAGAGCTCAAATTCTCATTAAGGGTATGTAATATAGCGGAAGACAACATAATCATTAGGCACGGTGAATAATTAAAAACACATGCTTTTACAAATAATAAACATGAAAACATTATGGTAGGAATATGAGCTGAGTAAATAATTCCATAATAAAACATAGTCATTGGTATTCTACTAGTTGAATAACCACATGAACCATCATTATTATTTTCATAATAAGGGAATGTATAATGCCAGACATTCTGAAACATCTTGTCAAGTCCTCAACCAAGATGTCTAAAAATGATTTAGTCCTCATCAAAACCATATATAAAATTTGGGAAAGGCCTCGGCCAATTCCACGTCTAATTGTCTCGTTAGACCTACCGATCCATCGAGGATCTATAATGGGATCCACTCGTCACATACTAAGCCCAATATATTCCTCATATGAAAAGGTTGAATCATATCATAAACATTCGTATTAAAACTAGCATAAGAAATGTTAATAATTTAACCATAAACCATGAATGGTATAAAATAACACATCCACATTCAATCATATAAAATTCCTTAAATACAATATGGAATATTTGTATCTTAATAAATCAACTTCCAACAAGTGTAAAATTTATCAAAGGATATTGACATAGATGAAATAAAAACTATTTGAGAGATATATCTTTCTATTTTGAAATCATTTTTGAGTCACATAATTATAAAATAAAACATTTATTTTGAAAGTATTCTTATAAGCTTGTAATATAATCTTTAATAAATTTATAATGGCATAAAATAGGCGCACACCCTACATATGTTTAAAAGTACATTCTTACCTTAATTTTGTCAAAAAGGGTCATAAAGTACCTTATTTCAAAAATAGTGGAAAGATTAATTACAAAAAGTATCTGGTCAAATAAGGGTATAAATGACTTTAACCCATTCTCTAGTAAATAATAAAAAAAAAATTACATAAATTTTTAAGAAAAAACACGGATGTGGATAATAAAGTTGTCCCAGTAGATACTTACGTAAAACAACCTTGGATAATAAAGAGATTTTGAAATTAACCCTTACCATGGAATTTTCCTTAGTCGATGGTATGTTAACCTTCTGTATAATAGTTACATCATTGTTATTAAATTATAAAATAATCATATACCTAAATATTATATCATAAATGATCTTATAATATTGTTTTGTAAGTAGTATCATCGTTTCGGTTGTTAACTAATTCGTTTTCCATTATATTCTTGGTTACGTAAGCCATGTTTCTGTCAGATAGGTTGTATTTGATTCATATACAGAATGATATTATTTTAATAAACATTATTTATAACAATAAAATGAATATTATTTTTGAATGATTACGATGGGAAATGAATCTCATCGCATTCTTGGAGACGGTAATCCGTACGTACGCACGAGTGACAATATCATTATATTGATGGTGAAATCTTATGTAATTAGATTTTATATCATATATAGAGATTCACTAACATGTTAAATTTTTTATTTAAATTAGTTATATTTGTTATTATACACATCCAAATATTTATGTTTTTGAATATAAAACTACATCACGATGTGGAGACGGTAAGTTGTACGTACGCACGTATAGTGACGTTTTCATTCATATGATGGATAGAATAATGAATATGGTTGTACCATTTTTATAATAACATCACATTATAAAGATGATACAATATTTATTATTTTAGAATAGAAAAAAAAAAGAAATATTATGTTTAAAAAGAAAAGAACTTGGAAGAGGTGATAAAATATTTAAATCTTCTTCGGATTCTTCCCTTTGATTTGATCAAAAGGGCTCCTTAGGATTGATTTATGAACAAAGGAAGGAATCTAGTATAAAATGAGGAAAGTTGGGAGGATATTAGGGAAGTTTTTCTCCGATCCATATGGATTTGGAGGTGTAAAATTAAGGGAATGGGAAGTACCCTTTTGTGAATATTATATTAGTTAATAATATAGTATTTGTTTTGAAAACCCCATTATGTCAATTTTGACACTATTTATTATTTTATTTTTTTAAAATCCATTAAAACATTATCACTTAAAATAAAATTTATTTAACAAACTATAAAATGTTATATTAACCAATAAAATTAGTTTAATTTATTAGAGGACTCAATTTACATTTATTTGGATATTTATAATTTCAATTATTTTAATATTTCATTAATAAGGTAATTGCTGCATCATCATTCTGTCATAAATAAATTAAATTATTTAATGTCAAATAATTATAAATAAAATAAAATTATTTAGGAAATCCTCTTATATTTCTAATTAATATTTATAGTTGAATTTATATTGTGTGTAACCCTATATTAAAAATGGTTTATTTATTAAAACTTGAAGTTAACTCTTTTAACACTTCTATAAATATAATAATAATAAATTTCCAAATATAATACAAGTGTTCCAAAGGGGGGGAATATTTTATTTCTAAGGTTTTGTTTGGTCCAATTATACTTATCAAATAGAATTAAGACATGTGTTAAGGTAATTATGATATCATTTTTACCCTTAATTACACTATTCACTTTTTACCGTGGTAAATAAATGTCAAAAGTTACTATTCACCAAAAATTATTTTTTCCTTATTGAACCACATTTTACTTACTGTTATTAACCATCTATCTCAGATTTTTGAAATTCAACTCACAGAAGCGGTAAAATTATGTTTTATGCAAATTTTCAAATGCTCCTAAGAGGTTGGTAAAAGATGATAAAAAATTCAATAAATATTTATATGTCTAAACTTATTATAAAATGACTCCAATTTTCACAACCCCCTCCCCACAATGTGTACCCCTCCTGGGACGGAAATGTGATAAGGGGGATAATGACCCCTGAGTCCCACCTCCAGTAGGCCCCGGGTAGGCAACTAGCACCGAGGGTATAGTAAACACACAAATGGGAGGCATAACCCTCTAAGAGAACACATGCGGAAGATAGAGACAAGATAGGCACCAACCAACTCCAACTCAGAAATAAAATATAATGTAAAACCCACGTTCACATATGTAATGTCCTGCAAAAGTAATACAACTGGAAGTGGAAAACTACAAGTACCCAAAATAAAGTAAAAACAACAGCAACCACAATCCCAAACAGCTCCTACAACCACAAGATAGTAGAAACCTGCATGATCTCTAGCCTACTCCAAGTGACCTAAAAAATAGTTTATATATACATTGAATGAATATAACAGTATACTCAGTAGTATCCTCCCCGAAGCCTCTCATACAAAAGTAAATAAATTATGCTAACGCACAGTGAACAACAAGTGAAACTAACTCGTCACCTAAATAGGTATACTAAGTTCCCAACCACACCATGGATACTCTCACCAAGTAATGAATACAAGAATATATCATATGATAAATAATATCAAGGGTACCCCACTACTACTTCCCCACTGGTTTTCTACTTTTACCCAACATCACACGTCCTGATCATCTCTCTCCAAAACGGATTTCCCGTAGATACCTAGGTGATGGACCACAACATGCACCCCGTGAAAAAAAACCACCACATCCATGCATGAAAGTAATCAGGTAGTTTCCGGGAGCCACCACAGCTCGCATAACATGTATCATATGTTGGGAATTTTACCTCAAGTCGTTACATCCCATACACCAAGTAAGGATCATCAAGCCCTCTCAACCTATACATGTTACACCTATAGTTTTCCATAGGATTCTATATCCAGAATATATGTGTGTGAATAACCACAATACATTACAACCCTCTACACTATTAAATTGGGATAACTAACCTCTGGGCATACCAGCACAAGAAACTACCAAAAGAAGAGAGCGGGGCCAAAGGGGGTAGTGACCCATTCTTCCTCCCACAGAAATATTGGGGAAAACACCCCCAGAGGGATCAAAATCCCCAGGTAGTTAGTTTCCATTACTGATAGGGTGGAGTAGCATATAGAAACACAAAAATTATAGGATCTAATATATCTCAAAACCACACTATGGGCATAACCTAGTCTTAGATTCAACTGTAGCCAAAGTCTTTTGAACTCTGGTTGTGACTTTTCAAACTAGGTATCCTATAATAACACAACCATTTAAAGAGCTTTAATACATTATTTCATTCCCTTTTTATCAGTTTCACTTTACATTAATTAATTCATTAAATATTAATTAACCATTACCAATTTTACATTAATGTTCATTAGTATCACAACCAAAGTACAATATTCCTTTAAAATTACAACCTTATCATTATTTCCAGCAACTCCAACCCCATGGGTTATCATAATTTATTAAATTATTCAATACAGAATTACATTCCCATATTCCCAGGAATTCTAGAAAAACATTCTATTCTAATAAACACAAGGGGGCTTAACACGGTGAGTATACATACTACCCTTCGAGTATTTGCTGCCTATAGTAAGAGCGTTGACACATCCGCCCTTGAGAAGAAAAACACGGAAATCACCTGGCATACCTCGTGTGTCTTCGCCTCTTTTAGAAGAAGGGTAAGCAAAACCAGTTGCCTTGAGAAGTGGGGAAAGTAAAGCGGATAATCAACCAATACGAAACAATAAGAATCCAACAATCACATCTATCCCCTTCCATCATCCCTGGTGTCCTCCCCGACACCCACATGCATAAACCAATGCATCTCGCCACTCTAGGAGTCATCTGCTACCACAACCAAAATGACTCCATGCCCCCACAAATCACAACACCCATCCAGTCTCACATCACAACATAACATGTAGAAAAACAAACATTTTAACAATTGGGCTCTTGGACCTTTAACAAAAAATAGGGTAACCCAGAACACTACAAGGAGTTATCTTTTATCGATCAACCCGTTATTTTGTCCATATTATATTGACTTATTATTATTCATAGTTTCTAAATTCGGGAAACCAAATCAGAAAGCTATTACAAATTATTAAACATTCTTACTACACCATTTTGATTAACATCAAAATTCCTCTTTATCTTTATCCAAACCATTATAAATTAATTCTAGCTTTACGTTCATTACCAATTTCCATCTATAATGAAATGCTAAACACAGCTAGCATTAATATCACACTAACTAGCAAAACAAGAGGCAATAACTTTCTGATATCAATTTTTTATCCATTTCAAATATTTATTAGGTTAATTCCATTGTGATCTAGTGGGATAAAATTTTCTAACAATATAGTTGTATGTAAAAAAATAGATTAGCAATGAATCCCCTACTTCAAATAGTTCTTGATGTTCTTTATACGAGCACAATCCACACAACGGGTCACAATCCTCCTCTCGCCACAACTGCATCCAACCGAGGATTCCACAGTACGAACACACCATGAAAAACTCAAGAAAACTCTATTATAATAATCGAGATTACATTCTATAATATAGAAAGGAGAAATGTGAGAATATTAACCCCAAAATAACAAAAATAAAACATACCATATATTGAAAATTGATCATTATAACTTGGTTGCATCAAAACAGAGCAGAACCAATCTGAGGAGGAAAGTATGATTGTGCAACTCTGATGAGAAGAAATGTTATGTTAGAGCATCTCACACCTGAGAACAAGGAGAAAGAATTAGGGAGTAAAATATCTCACCCCTTTAAAAGATTTAACATATCGACGGTTTAAGATACGCTAAATTTACCATTAATAGTGGATCGCAATAAACTACGCAGTTTGACCAAGTAAAAACATCCCAATCCATATAAATAATTAATATTGGATTTATAGCTTTCGAATTGGCAATAGAGTCCATAAAACGAGGCATTAAAAGCATTTTACGTCAACCAAAATGTCAAAGGGGTGAACTGTAGGAAGCTGGAAACATTATTCATGAACATAAAATTTGGAAAAGGAAAGACATTGTTCATGAACCTCACTATTGAAACCTCACAATTAAAACCTCACTGTTCTAGAAACACTATTCATTAACCTCACTGTTAAAACCTCACAGTTCTGGAAACACTATTCATGAACCTCACCATTGAAACCTCCCCATTGGAAATTTGTTGTTCTTGAATCGTTGTTCATGAACCTTACTGTTGAATCCTCACCATTGGAACCTCACTATTCTAGAAACACTATTCATGAACCTCATAGTTGAAACCTCACTGTTCTAGAAAAACTGTTCATGAACCTCACCATTGAAAACTCACTGTTCTAGAAACACTATTAATGAACATCATCATTGAAACCCCATCGTTGGAACCTCACTATTATAGAAACACTTTTCATGAACCTCACCATCGAAACCTCACCATTGGAACCTCATTGTTCTGGAAAAACTATTCATGAACCACACCATTAGAACCATGCCATTCGGGAAACACTATTCGCAGAAGGATACTGATGCACTATTCTCAACTATCTACCGTTGGAACAATTCACTGAAGGTCCCTGATGATATTGTTCACAAAAAGGAGAAATTGGAAAAGTGTTGGGGATAAGTCACATTGTCATCCCAAAACACCTCAAACCCCATATTTTCACAAAGGAATGGGTCGGAGAGGTCTGGGCCATTACATCAGATACCTCTCAAAACATTATCTTCTCTGAGAATTCAAAACCCACCTAAAGTGAAAATGAAACGGGGTCTGAACAACCACCCATCAAGATACCTCTCAAAAAAGAGAAAACCCAAAGAATCAAAATAAATCCATCTCATAAACATGAAAGGCTTATAACCACAGAGGCTACATTGATATATGAAAAGATTTAAACATCAAACAACTCTGGGTACTGAGCATGTATCTATGACTCACATTCCCGGGTACTCTACTCCATGCCACTGTGTCGCCACAAGACATGAACCACAGAGATTGAATTCCCACGCAACACCTTCTCCTTGTGGTCTTGGATCTCCACAGGTCGCTCCTCAATTATTGTTTATCATCAATATCGATCTCTCCCCAATCGATTATGTGAGAGTCATCATGAAGATAACGACAGAGATGTGATACAAGGAAAACGTCATTTATCTGACTCATCTGTGTGGGATGTGCTACTCGAAAAGCCATAGCTCCAACATGAGCTAACACCTAAAAAGGCCCCAAAATGAAGGGAGAAAGCTTACTCCCAAAACCAAACCATTGCTGCCCATGATGGGGAGTCACCTTCAAAAACACAAGATCCAGAAAATTAAACTCTAAGGGTTTCATCCTTTGATAAGCATATGATATCTGAGGATCTTGCACCATCTTTGTCCTCTCACGAATCACCTGAACCATCTCAGTTGTATTTTGCACTAGTTCTGGTCCGAGAATTGCTGACTCTCTGACCCCAGTCCAGCCCAACGGAGAACGGAAAGGTCTTCCATACAACTCTTCAAATGGAACCATACCGATGGTGGAGTGAAAACTATTATTGTTCGAGATCTCAACTAATGTTAAGTGCCTCATCAATGAACATCCAAAATCCTGTACTCAATATCATAACATGCCTTCAATAGTCTGTATGTTTTGCTCTGTTTGACCATCCATTTGAGGATGAAAAGTATTGATAAGGCATGGTTGAAGACTTAAATCACGTTGGAGATCTCTCTACTCCTTGGAGGTAAAATGAGGATCTCAGTCAGAAATGATCATCCTAGGGACTCCATGAAATCACACAACCTCTTCTAGATACTACCTTGACAAAACTTCCACTGAGATCGACTCCTCTATTGCTGGAAAGTGGGCCGATTTTGTTAAGCGATACACTACCACCCAAATAGAATCATGTCCTCTTAGAGATCAAGGTAAACAAATAAAAAATTCCATTGAGATTTCCTCCCACTTCTAGGGAGGAATCACTAATGGATGAAGCATACCACCAAGAGAACGGTGTTCGGCCTTCACCTTCTGGCAGACCAAACATCAAGACACAAACTCTGCAACTGAACGCTTTGACTCGGGACACCAAAAATGGCTCTTAAAGGCTCGGTACATCTTTGTCACTTCTAGATGCACCGCTAAAGGAGAACTATAAAACTCTCTATGAACCATCTCGCACAATTTCAATGAAACAAAAAGCCTTCTGTGATACAACACTTGGCGTTGTTCATCATCAGACCACCCATCTGGGGCCTCACCACAAACAACTAAGTCTCTCCATACCTCCAACTGTAGTTCCCCCAATTGGTAATCTTCTACCTTTTTCACCATATATTACGGCATCATAATTTGAAAAAGATAACATTTGCCCGCAACTTCTCCCATATCAAGATTTAATGCTGCCAGTTCTTCCATTACTCTCCAGGAATCACTAGATTCATGCACAGCATCACTACGTGACTTTCAACTCAGCGCATCAGCTACAAGATTCCCCTTTCTAGGTTTATATTATATGTCGAATTCTTATTCTTGTAAGAACTCCATCCAATGACACTATCATAAGTTCAAGTCATGGTGGGAGAAAACATACCTCAAACTCTTATGGTCAGTGAAAACCACAAAACACTCACCAATGAGGTAATGTCTCTACAACATTAGAGAAAACTCCATGGATTCCAAAATAAAGATCATGAGTTGCATAGTTACTTTTATGGGTACGTAACTGCTAATACCCAAAAGAAACTACTGACCTTTTCTATATAATAACACAGCCCAACCCCGAGATGCTAAGCATCATAGAAAACATCAAAATGAACTCCCTCAGCTGGAAGACAGGGAACTGAAGAACTTGCTAAATTATCCTTTAGATAATAGAAAGCTATATGACACTGATCAGTCTATATGAATGCTTGATATTTCTAGGTCAAAGCTTTCATGTGGAGTCGCAACTTTTCAGAAATTGGCTACGAACCTCCAGTAGTAGACTGCGAGACAAAGGAAACTTCACCCCTCTAACACTGTCTTGGGGGCTTTCCAAGACACAATTGCTTCTATATTCTATGGATCCATAGTTAATACCTACTAGGACACAATATTCCCCATGAAACGGACTTCTCAAAACCAAAACTCACACTTCAGCAACTTTCCAAACATCTGATGTTTACAAAGAACTCCCAAAACTGTGTGTAGATGCTCTGCATGCTCCTCTTCAAAAGTGGAGTACACAGGGATGTCATCGATGAAAGCAACCATGAACATGTCTAGGAAATCACAAAACATAGAATTAATCATTATCATGAATACAACTGGATCATTTGTCATGCCTAACAGCATTATAATGAACTCATAATTCCCATAACGACAATGGAAAGAATAATTCGGGATATCCTCATCCTTCACACGCATCTGAGGATATCCTGTCAATTAGTTGATCTTTGAGAACCATGATGAACCCTTCAGTTGATCGAATAAATCATCAATACATAGAAGAGGATAGTGATTCTTTATCATCACACTATTTAAGTGATGATAATCGACACACAACCGCAAATTTTTATCAGCCTTATTCACGAACAAAACCGGTGCACCCCACGGTGACACACTTGTCCGAACAAAACCGCATAGTAATAGACCATCAATATGTATACATAGTTCTTGTAACTCATAAGGGGTCATACTATATGTATACATAGATATAAGAGATGCTCCTGGTTGTAGCTCGATCCCGAAATCGATCTCTCAATGAGGGGGTAATGCCACAGCCTCCTTTAGAAAAACATTAGGGTACTCTTCTACAACCCTAGGAAATGCCAACTACGGAACCTCTGAAGAACTCAACATCATATCAACCACCATGAATGATAAGGATGGAACGTGCCTGTGACCCGTCAGAGGATCTCGCTCGCCAACAAACACCACCAACTGTCCAATCGCATCGAAAAAAACAACCTGCTTCCTGAAGCAATCCACAATATCCTGCACCGAATACAACCAATCCATTCCAAGGATGAAATCATATGGTTGTATTCGTAAACAAAAAAAAATCTCTCTAAGAGTGGTGTGGCCCCAACACTAGCTCACAATTTCTACATACTTCAAAAAAGTCAACTCCACTCTCAACTAGCGTAGTGAACACCAAGGGCATCGAAATCCACTCTACCTCAAGTCCCAAAGCATGGACAATGGTAGGTGATATGACAGAGTGTGTTGCTCCTAAATCATACAAGGAATACACTAAGGTCTAAAACCAGCAATGGGTACCTCGAACAATGTATGGCTCGCCTGGAGATGGAAACGTTAGAGCATGATACTGACCATGACCTCCTCCTCACACTCTCTGACCTGGATGACGGCCACCATGACAGCCACGCTCTGCTCTCTAAGGATGATGAGTGTCACGGGATTTTCCTCTACCTACCCCCACTACCCTCTATGGATCTATAGCTGGTGCAACCTGCTACTGCTGCCTCGGCTGGAACTGCTTCAATAGAGGAACCTGGAGCGGAGCACCTGGTGCACGATGACTACTCTGAAAGGTTGGGAAATCCCGCTGCAGATGACCTCAACCACCACATGAAAAACAAGAACTTTATCCCTTAACATAGGCCTAAGAGTTTCTGCCTCTAGAGAAATGAGATGTGAAGGGCTTGTACCTACCCCCGACTGAACGAAAACTCTTATTCCCTGAAAATTGATAACCCAGGACCACATCTCTTCATCAGGAGGAATCATGAAGATTCCCCTCTCGTGATGATATAATCATGGGAAAAGTCCTCAAGACAACCTCTGCCCTTTCTAGCACCTCATGATATATCTTCATCATAAATGGGGGAACCTGGAACTGGATCTCTAGATGCAAAGACTCCTCAAAATTCCCTTCCCTAGCCTTATCATCTGGTAATAGGTTCGAAGCATATCGTAAACGGTTCCGGAAATAGATTCCAACTCTCACACACTAGAGCTGCCCTGTCAAAGGGTAAGAAGCTTCATGAAACTAGAAACCTTCGTAGTCGAAGAAAGAAACATGACTCAAAACTTGAATCAGAACTCCTCCCATGAGATAGCTGACTCCTCACGATCCTCGAGGAACAAGAACCACCACTCCCTCGCTACTCCATGCAGCATCATCACAACCAAGGATACCAAGTGCTCCTTCTAAGCATGGATATAACATAATCTAATCTCAACCTCCTCCAACCAGTATTTCATGACTACATTTCAAATGGATCCCTCATACTTCTTTAGACTCTGGTGTTGAAACTCTTGGAGTGCCTTCCTCCATGTGTCGTCCTCATCAACCTCTACCATGTGGTGATCTACTGGAATAGCCTTCTAAATATATTCTATTTGATATTCATAAGGACGTCGACCTGGAGCCATACCTATAAAATAACAAACCGTTAGGGATCCTAAACATGGAATATGTAAGACTCAATATTTATTAATTAAGTGTCTTATTTTATTTATTTCAGATTAACCTATCCCTAGGTCTACCCATTCAAACATAGTAACAAAGAAGAATGATTCATTATCCTTTCCTAGGACTCTACTCTCCAACTAGTTCCACCTCGTTTAGTAGCCATCGTAAACATAATGGTTCGTACATCAGAATAGAGGGGGACCTAAACTCATATGTCTCAGTAGGTCTCCAGTGTTAACAGAACTTTCTAAACATGAATGACATTTTTCCCTACCAAACCATGCAGCCTCACCTATGCCTAACTATAAAATCCATCCTATCCCTCAACCAGACCTCTGATACCACTCTACCATGACCCCATCCCCACAAAGTGTACCCCTCCTAGGCCGGCAATGTGAGAAGAGAGATAGTGACACCCGAGTCCCACCTCCAATCGGCCACGGGTTGGCGACTAGCAATGAGAGTATATTAAAGACAATAATGGGAGGAATTACCCCCTAAGACAACACTTGCGGAAGAGAGAGACAAGATAGGCATCAAACAACTCCAACACAGAACTAAAAGATAAAGGAAAACCCATGTGCACATATGTAATGTCATGAAAAAGTACTACAACTAAAAGGGAAAAACTGCAAGTACCCAAAAGAAAGTAAAAACAGTAGAAACCACAATCTCGAACAGCTCCAACAACAACAAGCTAGTAGAAACCCTCTTGATCTCCAACCTGCACCAAGTGACCTGAAAAACAGTTTATATATTCATAGGGTGAGAATCACAGTATACTTTGTGGGATCCTACCAGAAGCCTCTCATGAAAAAGTAAAGAAAGCATGCTAATGCACAGTGAACAAAAAGTAAAACTAACTCGTCACCAAAACAGGTATAATAAGTTCCCAAACTCACCATGGATACTCGCACCAAGTAATGCATTAAATTATATATCATATAGTGAAGAATATCAAGGTTAACCTGCTACTAATTCCCCATTGTTTTTCCGCTTTTCCCTAACATCGCACGTCCATATAATCTCTCTCCAAAAAGGCTTTCCCGTAGACAAATTGGAGAAGAACCATAACATGCACCCTATGCAACCAAACCACCAAAACCACACAAAAAGTAACTAGGTAGTTTCCGGGAGCCACCATAGCTTGCATAACTTGTATCGTACATTGGGTATTATACCTCAAACCATTATAGCCCATATGTCGAGTAAAAAGCCCCAATGAATCACAGCCTATAGACATTACACCTATAGTAGTCCATAGGATACTCTATCTGAAATATTTGTTTGTGAATAACCACAAGCCATTACAACCCTCTACACACATATATGGGGAAAACTAACTGTTGTGCCTACCAGCACATGTAACTACCAAGAAAAGTTAGCGGGGCCAAAGGGGGTAGTAAGTCATTCATTCTCCAACCAGAATATTGGGGAAAACACCCCCCGAGGGCTCAGAATCCCCAGGGTCTCAGTTTCTCTTACTAACAGGGTGGATTATCATATAGAAACACAAAAAGTACAGGATGTACTATATCTCACAAAACACTATGGGCATAAAATAGTCTTAGTCTCAACTGCAGCTAACATCTCCCGAACTCTGGATGTTACTTCTAAGACTAGGTATCCTATAAGCACACAACCATTTAAAGAGACTTAATACATTATTTCATTAACTTATTATCAGTTTCAATTTACGTTAATTAATTCTTTCAACATTAATTAACCTGTACCAATTCCACATTAATGTTCATTAGCATCACACACAAAGTACACTGTCCCTTTAAAATTACAACCTCATCTTTATGTTCCAGTAAGTCAAACCCCAAGGGTTAATATCATTTGTTTAATTATACATTGTATAATTACTTTACCATATTCTCAGGATTTCTAGAAAAACATTTTATGCTACTAAACACAAGGGGGCTGAACACGGTGAGTAGATTTACTACTTGTAAAGTCTTTGTTGCCTATAGCAAGAGCGCAGACGCATCATCAATTGAGAATCTAAACATGAAAATCATGTGGCATACCCCATGTGTCTTCGCCTCTTTCAGAAGAAGGGTAAGCAAGACCAACTACCTTGAGAAGTGGGGAAAAGTAAAGTAGATAATCAACCAAAAAAAATAGCAAGCATCCATCAATCACATCCATCCCGTTCCATCATCCCCAGTGTCCTCCTCGACACCATCATGTATAAATCGATGCATCTCGCCACTCTAGGTGTCATTTGCTGCCACAACCAAAAGGCCTCCATGCCCCCACATATCACAACATCCATCCAAGATCACATCGCAGCACAAGCAGTAGGAAAACAAACATTTTAACAGTTGGACTCTTTCCCTGTAACAAATAATAGGGTAACTCAGATCCCTACAAAGAGTTTTTCTTTTATAGATCAACCAGTTCTTTATTCCATCTTATATTAACCGATTATTATTCTTAGGTTCCAAATTCAGTAAACCTAATCATTAAGTTATAACAAATAATTAAACATGCTTACTGCACCATTTTGATTAACATCAAATTACAACAAGTAGAACAAGATTCATTTACATACCTCTTTATCTTTACCAAACCATTATCAATTAATTCCGGTTGTATGTTGTTTACCAATTTCCATCAAGAATGAAATGCTAAACACAGAAAGCATTGATATCACACTATCTAGCAAAACAAGTGGCAATAACATTACGATATCAATTTTTTTATCCGGTTGAATTATTTATTAGGTTAATTCCATTGTGATCCAGCGGGATAAAACATGCTCACGAAATAGTTTCATGTAAAAGAATAGATTAGAAATGAATCCCCTACATCAAATAGTTCTTTATGTTCTTTATACAACCACAATCAACACAATGGGCCATGATCCTCTACTCGTGACAACTACATCCACCAGAGGATGAAATGGTACGACCGCACCAACTGAAACCCAAGAAAAATCTATTAGAAGCATGAATATTATAGGATATAATATGGAAACAAGAAACAGTAGAATATAAACCCCAAAACAACGATGATAAAACACACCTTATATCAATGATTGATCGATATATCATGGTTTCATCAAAATAGAGTGGAACAAATCCAAGGAGGAAAGTTTGATTGAGAAACTCCTATGAGAAGGAATGGGATGTTCGAGTATCTCACACTTGAGAACAAGGAGAAAGAATTAGGGAGGAAGATATCTTGTCCCTTTAGAGGATTTAACGAAGTGATGGTTTAAAATGATTCATTAATATCATTTTATGTCAAAGGAAATATCAAAGGGGCGAAACTGTATGAAGCTTGAAACACTCTTCATGAACTCGATATCTGGAAAAGGAAAAACATTGTTCATGAACCTCACCGTTGAAACATCACCGTCAGAACCTCACCATTTTGGAAACACTGTTCATGAACCTCACTGTTGAAACCTCACCGTTGGAACCTCGTTGTTCTGGAAACAATGTTCTTGAACCTCACCATTGAAACCTCACAGTTGGAACCTCAATGTTCTGGAAACATTGCTCATAAACCTCACCATTGAAACCTCACCATTCTAGAAACACTGTTCTTGAACCTCACCAATGAAACCTCACTATTGGATCCTCACCGTTCTGGAAACACTGTTCACGAACCTCGCCATTGAAACCTCACCGCTGGAACCTCACAGTTCTGGAAACACTATTCATGAACCTCACTGTTGAAACATCATAGTTGGAACCTCACTATTATAGAAACAATTCTCATGAACCTCTTCATTAAAACCTCACTATTAAAACCTCACTGTTTTGGAAACACTGCTCATGAACCATATTATTAGAACCTCACTCTTCTGGATACTTTGTTCCGGAGCCTCATCGTTAGAACATCACCGTTCTGGAAACACTGTTCACAGAAGGTTACTGATGCACTGTTCTCAACTGTCTACCATTAGAACTGTTCACTGAGGGACACTTATGCAATGGTTTACAGAAAGGGAAAATTGGAAAAGTGTTGGGGATAAGCCACCTTGACCTCCTAGAACACCACAAACGCCATATTTTCACAAAGGAATTGGTCAGTGAGGTCCGGGTCGTTACACCAATGAATTACATTGATATTATATAGGTATTATGTATCTATTTTGACCTAAAAAAAATTTAAATAAAATTAATAATTATTTAAATAAAAATTTAGTTTTAACCAATAACACGGTGTTTTCATTATTCATCAAAAATAGAAATTTTTGCAGAAAGATACAAAAAATTCACCCTAATCTAATTTCGATGTTCTAAATTCAAAAATAAAGTCCATTTTGAAAAATAAAATTTATAAAATTTCAAAAAGTGGGTATTACTATTCAAAATGTCTAGTTTGATTGGTCGTTGTGTATTTGAATTTCAAAGTAGCGTACAATGCCAATTATTTCATTATTCAAAGGGAAACATACCGTGGGATTTTGGGGTGTTACACAATGAGAATTATTTTGCATATTGGTCATTAATTATACACTAAAAAAATAAAATTGTAGATACACTTCCACTAGAACCATTAAAAAAGGTTTATTACATTTTGTAAAATTTAATCAGATCCATCACATTTTTTATTTTTTCTATTTTATTTGAACATATCAATTTTTTCATTACATTATATTCATTAATATATAATGGATAGATCAACCTTCCACTATTCAACTTTATTTAGATTTTTTTATTTTCATTAAAAAATAATATAATTTATTTATTATATATTCTAAACATTTAGAAACATAAAATTTAGTTTTAATATTTTCATGATACTTTTTATTAGATTAGTGGATAATTTATAATTTGAGCTCAAATTTGTATTTCTCAATTTTTAATTTTTAGAAAGAATATAATTATATTAGGCCATTATATTTTTAAATATTATATTAGTCTTTTAATTAGTATGATTGATTGTTTCATTTTAATTATAAAACACGTCTGTTGAAGAATAAAAATTAGATTTGTAAGCGGACGATAAATCATGTTCCCTTACTTATTTTTTTGAAACCATTTATCCTAGATTATTAATGGTTTTAATAACATTATCCATTGTATAAATCTGAATAAAATGCATGATAACGTCAATATTTAATTACATTTTCCCCATTTTTTTAAAATTATCCTTTTTTTATCATTCTTGTGTTTTAGGATATTTTGTTGGATGTTCCCTCTTTCACTATGCTCATATCTGATAACATCAATATCATATTCACCTTTATTATCTTCATTATTCCATGGGTAATACCTTTATCTTCTCATTTACTATCATCTATTTATTTGACTTGATTAAACCAGTGAATCTTTATCTGTTTCACTTTTTTTAATTTGTTATCAAAATTGGAAGTGGTAACAATTATTTTTTAAAAAAATAAATAACATTAATTATTGAAATTTTCTTTTGAGAAAATCTTTTCATTTTTTATTGATATTATAATAATGCTGAAATAAGATAATTTAATATATATTCTATGGAATTTATTATTTTTTGAACAGATTAATTATTAATATTTAATTTATTTAATAAAGATATTAAAACTCACTCAACCAAAACTAAATTATCTTGACTTACATGAATGTTTCTAAATATATTTATAATACATTTAAATCTATGAAAATTTTGATTTAGTTTTTCGTATTCTCTTATTTTAGGATCTTGATACTAATCTCTTAAAATTCAAAACATAGTTATAGTATAATTATCATATCCTTAATGAGTTACTTAAATAGTAAAAAAATATTTCATGGGCTATTTTACATTCATATACATGGACATAAACATTTCTACTTATATTACAAAAAATATTGTTCTTTATGATGATATTCTAAACATAACACACAGTCTAAATACAAGTCAATATTTATTAATCAACTCCATGAATGTTATATTAATTCACTATGATTTTATAGTATTCAAGGAATATGTTCATAATAAATGATTCCATGTGAGAATGCTAATAAATATACTCGGATCTACCAAATAACTGATATCGTACAGGTGTTTAAACATCATTCACATTTATTTCTACCGTATAAAATATTTTATTTTTTCCATTATATTTATATTCAAATTTTATAATTAAAAATAATATATTTATTCCAAATATATGGGAATCATGTTGATAGAAATTTTTAAGTCACAATATGTTGATGTAGGAATAGTAAATATGGTGGGGGTGAATTGATCTCTATAAAAATATTTATTTTATTATTATCAATGATTATATTAAATTTCATTTATACTGAAATAATAATTAAAATATTTCTTTTTATAATATATTGTATCCAAATAAACCAACTCTACTCATCACCAATATCAGTTGTATAGAGTTAGTATATCTACTATACACATATTCACTAGCTTTTAAGCTGATATTAGAACCCTCAACAATACTATTTTAAACCCTAGAGAATCAACCAAAATGAATAATTATTCACACTTGATGGTTTAATTATATCATCGTTCCTTTTTTCTAAATACATGTACAATAAATTACCTACCTTTTGATATAGTGGTATAAACCAATTTTTTTTATTTCTTCCAACAAAAAACTATTTCCATTTCAATTTTACTTATAATGACAGAACCCACACTATTTATTTGGGGTATTATATCATGGGTTCTAACTTTTATAGGTAGTGTGACAGTTATAAAACTATCGGAAAAAAATTATAAACAACATAAGCTAGAGAATAAAATATAGTTATAGTGTCAATGTATCGAGGTTCTCTCTAATAGTGGAATATAAAAAAATTTAATTTCATCTAAGAGTAGTAATTAATTACTAAAATATATCACATTAAACAATTAAAGAATATCAGAAACATTACTTTATCATATTACCTCTAAAAAATGATATATTTTTCTCTTTTATACACTGTATAATCAGAAGAATAAGTATGATTCTCTTCATCCTTCTTGGTACATCATGTGAAATCATTGTTTACTACAAATGAAAACTATTCCAATGTGTATATGATTGAATGTTTTTTAAAATTAACTAGCTTTTAACAGTGGAATTTTTTAGAATAGTTAACACTTTACCAATAAATTCTATCGGCGTACTTTGCAAAATTTCCATAAATAATGCAAAAATGTATTTTAAAATTTCAATCAGAATAAATTTTATAAATATTCATTTTCAAAAAAAACTCAGAGCAAGCCTTCATCACATTTTTTGAGAGTTCACTAATACACTACCCCCCCCCCCAATTTAATTTTCATTACCATAGATGTAATTAAGAAATAACTAATAATAAATTAAAAAACATGATAATAACTTAACTATTCATTAAATGTAAATTTATAATAAATGTGGAATACAGACCATTATAGGAAATATAATATTTTATGGAATGATGGGTTTCTTCAGGTGTGATATCCATTACAATAGTAATTAAAACCTTTTTTATAACACAAATTTCTTTTGAGGTCAATTATAATTGATCATAAGGTTAATAAGAATTTCATAATGCAGTTTATAAGAATTGAAATGAAAAATTGATCAAAATTTCAAAATGTGGTTGAAATATATTTCAACATGTTGGGTGTCAAAATTTCGACCTTATTAGATAAATTTCTAGAAGTTATGTTGTTCTATTTTTCAGGATTGTATTTATAGATAAAAAATGAATGTTCAATAAAATAATCAAAAAAATACGGGCTCTCTATCTTATAACTGATCAATAGGGATACGTTTTATCATCTTTCTTCATGTGGTCAGTTCAAAATTTAGAAAAATTATAACTACCTACATTATAGTATCTTGTACAACCCACATCACAATAACATAAAAACACTATAAGATTTTATAAAAAATCATAATATCAATATTTTTATATTAAACCATATAAATTTGAATCATTTCATAAAATAAAAAATATAAATTATTAATAAATTTGTAAACAATAACAAAAATGAATACTTTTTATGATATTGAAAAAATTAGGATTGGAAAATTTCATAAAAACTAGAGTTTTCCAATAAGAATATATTTTAATTATCATAACATAAATTAACAATTTGGTTTGCTACCACTTATACACTACTTCTGATATGTGTCATAAATAAAATCTAGGTGAATGTATTATGATATCTTGATTTTTTACTAATGTGGTATCATTATACATGAGATCCATGAAAACAATGGAAGTAGGACTAGTATTGGTAAGGTCAGTGATTTCAATATATAAATAATGTAATTTAAGTATAATTATATACGGAATTTTTTTTAAAAAAAAGTTTATCTAATGAAAAGTATGAATGTTAGAAATAATCAAGACCATAGGTAGAAGGTGGTGTAATATTCATTCCCTGACTCATCAAAAATAAGTTTTAATATCTACATAAGTAGTGTTAAATAAATTATATGATAATTATAATGACATAAATGTCTTATTTTATTTAGGTTCAATGAGTTTTTTATTTCTTAGATATTTTATTGTAAAATATAAATATCACATCAAAGAATAAATATAGATATTTTGGTCAGAACTAATGTGGGTGTATTAAAAAACCTTGATTTATAAAAATATACCTATTATAATTTATAGAATATTTTTTATTCAAAATATAGTTGTTTAACATTGGTGTAGGTGGATATCATAATGGGTCTTTATTGGATTTTCTTTTATTAATATATGATAGATTACATAAAAAAATTATCATAATAAATTCTCATTGTGAGGTTAAATTCATTTATATAATGGAGTTCATCCCACAAAAAATTATCTAGAATATAGAAAATTAATCATAAATTAGAGTGAAAGTTATCATGCACATAAATTTTAATATTATGGGATATTTCCTATTTTATATTTCAAAATGGTAAATTAATTTTGGAATATATTCATTATTTATTATCCTAGTGATATTCTAGATTAGGATGATCAATTCATTTCTTACTTAAATCTTAATGTAAATGTAATTTCATAACCTCCATATTGAATTGTGGAAAAGAGGTATAATAGTTTGAAAATATGTAACGCCTCGAGCCCAGTTACCCAGAGTCGGTGCATTATTTTAATACATTGGCATGATTACATGGAATCAAATCCTGAAAGACCAATTAGTTTAGCAGTCTTGGAAAAATAGATTACATACATTAATGTTACATTTTCACTTTAAGACATAAAAAACAAAATAATTTATCTTTATGAATTCCATTATTCACTTGGATTAACCCTGCATATCAATCACAATACACTTCTTGGAATCCTGGGGAAAATAAAACATAGAAAGGGGTGAGCTCAAATGCTCAGTAAGGGTAAGAAATACAGTGGAAACATTCAAAATAAGGATAAACATTTAAGGAAATGTATAAAACTAAAACAAAAGCCTTTCAAACATTAACTTCAGCATAATATGGAAGAAATAAAATGAAATAATGCCATTTACTTTTTCACATGGATATTCTACTAATCGAATAATCACATGCAATATCACTAACCACTTTCATAATGATGGAATGCATAATGCCAGACTATCATAACCACGTAGCCAAGGCCTCGTGCCAAGACTATAAATAAGATTTTGTCTAGGCCCTGTGCCAAGACACTATTTTGTCTCATGAGACCTACTGATGCATCGAGGTTCTATAGCGGGCTCCACCCGTCACTTATTAAGTCCAATGCATTCCTCATATAAATAGTTTTAAACATAACATAAACATTCGTATTAAAACTAGAATACGAAATGTCAATACATTCTCCATAACCCATGAATGGTGTAAAAATAACACATCCATAGCAAAACATATCACAAAACCTTCAATGGAAGTTTTTTATAATAAATCAACTTCAAATGTGTTTAAAATCCATCAAAGTATGTTGACATAGATGAAAATGATGAGTAAAACTTTTTGAGAGAAATATCCTTTTTGTAAAATCATTTAAAATCCACAAATTTATAAATGAAGTGATTTAAAATAGATTTTTGAATCAAATTTTTCCATACCACTTTGAATCTTTTTAAAAGAATTATCATTTCAAAACATTCATGTCCATATAAATAAATCCTTAAAATCATTTTGAAAACATGGACATTAATTAAAAAGATTTAGAAAGATAAATCTTTAAAACTTTTGAAATTCTAATATTGATAAATAGTACATTTCAAAATCCTTAAAATATTCATTTTGATATCATTTTTATGAAAAATGGACATAGATGATAAAAATGTCCCAGTAAATAATTACACATAAACAATCTCGGATAAAAATGAGATTGAGGAATTAACTCTTACCAATTTGATAACTTACGAAACATATAAACCATGAAAGAGGTATCATAAAATTATTATGTAAATACACATAAATTATGGTTTATTACACAAAGAATTCAATTATGGGCTGTACATACACCACACAAAAGGTAATAGTGGAAATATGGCATGAATCTCACCGGAATAAGGAGTGAGATGAAAACACCTTACCTTGCACTTTCCTTTAGTCGAGGGTAAATTTAACCTCATGTACGAAGATCGTAGTATGTTATTAAATTATACCAGAACCATATTAATAGTTATGATATCATACATGATTCATTTATGACTTTATATTACCCATTTAATAAAAATTTCCATGTTAAATAAACATTTCGGGTAATAATCGCTTTCTTTATCGTACGTGTTTTAACTTGTTACTGTTGGTTGTATCACTTAGATCATGATTTAAATACATCAAGAATATAAAAAATGATAAATATATCATATATATTTAGAATATAAATATGTATAATAGACATATATATGAAATGGAAAACACCGTTTATGGAGACGGTAGTCCGTACGTACGCATAACCGTTGTTTCTGTTTTCATATAGTATTGAACGGAAGTAAGTGAATAAGATATATGTAAGTACATAAATCCTTATATATATATATAAATATATATATCTATAGTAGCTTTATTATGTCATATATTACATACTTATTAGTAATATATATATTTATAATCGTTGATGAATGGTGAACTTGGAAATTAATCTCATCGCGTCGTGGAGACGGTAATCCGTACGTACACACGAGCGAAAATATCATTCTTTTGATATTAAAATAATATATAATTGGATGGTATATCATATATACAGAATCCTTATAATGTTATATTTATTATTTCCATCAAATACACATCATTATTATACCCATCCAAATAATAATATATTGAATAACAAATACACCTCGACGTGGAGATGGTAAGCAGTACGTACGCACGTATGGTGACATGTCATTCAAAGGATGTATAGAATACTGAATATGGTTGTACCATATTTATAATAACATCAAAGTATATAGGAGATACTGGAGTTATTATTTTAGAATAGAAATAACAAAGAAAGAAGAAGTTGAAGAAGAAAGGAACTTGAAAAAGGGTGGTGAAAACTTTACCTCTTCTTCAGGTTCTTCCTTTTGATTTCATCAAAAGGGATCCTTAGGTTGGATTTATTATCAAACTAAGGCCTCTATGTTGATTTGAGGGAAGTTGAGAGAGTATTTTGGTAGGGTTTGGCCAATCCAAAAGGCTTTGATGGTGTGAATAACTAGATACAAGTTGGGTCCTTTTATAAGGGGGAGGAGGGGCTCTTTAGGATAAACTTAAAGTATTAATTTATAATAAATTCATACTCGGTTTCTAATGGCTCCAAAGTAAATTATTTAAAGTTTAAGGTGGGGATGGTTCTAAAAACACTCAACCAATATAATTTAGAGAGGTTTGGGTAATTACATTAACCTTATCTTTTAGTTTTAACTCTTAGTTAATTAGTTTGACACTTACCATGTCACTTTGTATTTTTATATTATATAGTTAATAAACTTACTATATACCTCCAAGAGACCCCCAAGTGTTCCATTAATGATACACCTATCATGCTATAAGTCTTTTGGCCGAACCATAGATTTTAAAGAATTGAATATAAATTAATAATATAATATATTTTTTAAAAACTCTTTTAGGTAAATTTTAACACTATTGGGTATTTTGTTTTTTATAAATTCATAAAAGCCTCATTACTTCGAAACCAATTTATATAATAAATCCTAATATGTCATATTAACCTATAAAATTAGTGTAATTCATAAAAAGTCTCAAATAATCATTGATTTTAACTCTTTTAACTCTCTTTAAATTAAATAATAATAAATGTCCTAATCTAATCCATATGGACCTAAAGGGTCATATTTTATTCCTAAGGTTGTTTTTGGTCGAATTAAACTTATACAATAGAATTAGGACATGTGTTAGGGTAATAATAATATCAGTTTTACCCTTAATTACCCTATTTACTTTTTATCGTGGTAAATAAAAGTAAAAAGATACTATTCACCAAAAAATATTTTTATCTTATTGAACCACATTTTACTCCTTTATATTAACCGTGTCTCTTGGATTTTCTAAATTCCACTCACAGAAGCGGTAAAATTACGTTTTATGTGAATTTACAAATTCTCCTAGGAGGTGGGTAAAAGGCAATAAAAAGCTCAATAAAATTTTTATATATCTAAAATTATTATAAATTGCCTCCAATGAATTACATTGAATTTATATAGGTGTTATTTATATATTTTGACATAAAATAAATTTAAATAATATAAATAATTATTTAAATAAAAAGCCAGTTTTAAACAGTAACTCGGTGTTTTTCACTATTCATCAAAAAATGAAAGTTTTCAGAAAAATACAAAAAAATTACCCTAAGATAATTTTGACATTCCGAATTCAATAATGAAATCTATTTTCCCAAATTCAAAACATATAAGTTTCATTTATTAATTTAAAATTAACTCTCATTGTTAAAACAATAAGCGTGTTTTTAAGAAATAATAACTATCAAAAGATTGACACTTCTTTATGTCCGGTTTAAATGTGAAATTATGTCCAATGACCAACATTGGATTAAATGATAAAAATATATTCTAAATATAATTTAAAACCACTCAAATTCATAATTTATCACTATTAATTATTTTGATTAAAAAAGTTGTTTTTAATTAAAATTTAGTAGTTTTCACTATTCATCAAAATATTAAAGTTATCCGAAAAGTACCAAAATTTCACCCTAGGATAATTTCGATATTCTGAATCCAAAAATGAATTCCATTTTGAGAGATAAAATTTCTAAAATTTCAAAAGGTGGGTATTACTATTCATAATGGCTACTTTGATTGGTCGTGGTGTGTGTTAGAACTCGAAGATACATACAACACATGCTACTGTATTATTCAAAGAGAAGCATACTATGGAAGCTCGAGGTGTTACATTCTCCCCTCCTTCAATAAATTGCATCCTCGCAATTTGATATTGTTCTTCGAAAATAAAGGTTGAAAATAGAAAATATCTTTGTGGGAAAACCGACATCGAATATTTGGTTAATAAAATTTAGTCTTAATAAGACCAAAAGAGAAATGAAAGGGTCACCACCAAATTATGATCTTGATTAGGAGAACATTGGTGGAAATTAGACACATATAATTGGAGGAAAAACGTAAATATTTATAGGTAGTGATTGAGGTCATCAAACACAAACAAGTTTAAAATTGAGGTCCTTAAATTCATCGATCAATGATGATTTAAAATACCACCGGTTCGACAAAACATAAGGTATTAGGATAACACATTTTTGATGTTTCAAAATATCTTAGTTGAAATCCCACATTGAGAATAAATTAATGAGGTCTCTATTTAAAATAAAGAGTGGTAAGTATAAAGATTTCCGAAAAAAACACATACTAGAGTTCCATGTATGAAAATATGGATATGGAAGAGAAATATGACCATCAATTATCTGATGGAGAGTGGTAGAGAACATGGCTATGAAAAGTCCAACAATCCCAGAGCCATAAATTTGTGATGATCTAAGGTACCATCTAGAACAACATTTTTTTCTAAGTTCCTTTTCTTAATGTTAAGGAATTTATTTATGAGATTGGATAAGATCATAACCAGATATACCTACTTTATAATTAGAGTTTTATCCATTAATAAATATCTTCCAAAAACTCATCTTTCACTAACATAATACAACTCAAAAATACTCTATTTATCCTAATCGTATAGGGTTCCAAATATAATGAATTTATAATTCACATATCAGACCCTTTTAAAAAAAGAAACTACATTACACAATCCAGGGACTTCACGTAGTCCAGTAGTAGGTGATAAATCCCAATCACACTATGGTTGTGGGTTTGATTCCTGCAGTTTTGTCCAACGTGATGGGTTTTCACACTGTCTGCGTGTTGTCCTTTTATAAAATTCCAAAAATAACATTTCAAACTTAATCCATTCCAACCTTTCGACTTATCCAAAATACTACTATCCAAACTCACAGTACAAAATTTACATGGAAGTTAAACATAACGAGGATCCTTTTTGCCCGGTAATAACATGTGAATGCCTTCCTCATATATTCTTTTACAACACCGCAACATCCTGAATTACCAAAATCAACCATCCCTTATTCCAAAATCACTACCTCAATATTAGGACCATATTAAAGATTGTCTTTCCTTCAACCATGTAATTTCTGAAAAATTACCTCCCTGTAGAGTCACTTTTCTTAGTACCATAAAATATCAAATCCTTAATAAAATAATATTGTTGTACAATAATTATTTATTTCTAGAACATCATTGATATAACACTTAAATGAAATAATTCTAAAATAACAACATAAGAACACTAGTAATTCCTCTTCATCTGTGGTAGTATCATAACTTTATTATTATCCAATAGCATCATTTACGGCATAGACTGATGATTGGGACATTGATTCGCGTAGTGTCCAAACTCCTTGAAGATGAAGCATTGTACATTTGAAACCTTTTTCTTACACTTTCAGTCATGTACTTGGTGTCATTTTTCTCCACACTTATAACATAATACCATTCCCTTCAAACATTTTCCAAGGTGATTATTTCCATAGTTATCACATATGGGAAAACCCTTCTTTACCTTCTTCCCTTTATCTGCCCTTCTCTCTACCATCCTTTCCTTCTCTGGATTCCCTTCAAATCCATAGGACTCCGAGAATTATTTACTTATCTTATCAACACATGATACTATTTCTTCATATGATGATAATACGTTGGGGGCTATTTCTCTTCAAAATTCTTTCTTAGGACTATGAAAGATATGATCCTTCTTACTCTTTGGATCATACGTATTACTGAAGTTCACATTCCTTCTACTGAGTGACATTTCTATATAATAGTATAAACTAGGTCAGTTTATGAATTGTAATGAATAATTCCAAACTTTTACAATACCTAACACAAATTGAATAGTTTATGGATATAATCGATAATCATAAAAATGTTTTCATTGAGTAAGTATATACTCATGATCCCTTCATAATGGTTTGTAAGGAAAATGAGGATTATCCTAAGCATATCCCATGGGAGTGTCGTAACCAAGAGTGCAGCAAGGCTCGTTGTCGTGCACCTGTTCCTGTTCGAGTCTAGCTCAAAGCGGTGGTTTCAGTTTTTACCCCTAGGTACATCTTTGCCAGAGCCGCCTCTACCTGCTCATATCCAGACAGGGATGTATTGCCCGGAAAACTCACAAAATCTCTACAATACCAAAATTCTAGGAAGTTCTTCTTTACTAATGCTCAAATTCTATCTTAGGGCTATGTGCTCGAATCAGAGTTTATCTAAATCTAGTTTCCAAGGTTACTGCTAAACCTCCCTATCATACCAACTGTAATGCCCCGACCCCAATTACCCAGATTTGGTTCATTATTTTCATACATTGGCATGATTACAAGGAATCAAGTCCCGAAGGACCGATTAGTTTAGCAGCCTTGGAAAAATAGATCAAATACATGAATGTTACATTTTCACTTTAAGACGTACAAAACAAAATAAATAATATTTATGAATGCCATTATTCTCCTGTCTTAACCCATCATATCAATCACAATACACTTCTTGGAATCCTGGGAAAAATAAAACATCGAAATGGGTGAGCTCAAATGCTCAGTAAAGGTATGCAATACAGCGGAAACTTTTAAAATAAGCATAAACATTTAAGGAAATGTATAAAACTAAAACAAAAGCCTTTTAAACCTGAAATTCAGCATAATATGGCAGAAATAAAATAAAATAATATCATATAGTTACTCACGTGGATATTCTACTAATTGAATAATCACATGCAATATCACTAACCACTTTCATAATGATGGAATGCATAATGCCAGACTATCTTAACCACATATCAAGGGCCTCGTGCCAAGAATACAAATAAGATTTTGTCAAGGCCTCATGCCAAGACACTAGTTTGTCTCATGAGACATACCGATGCATCCAAGAGCTATAGTGGGCTCCACCCATCACTTATTAAGTCCAATGCATTCCTCATATGAATTGGTTTAAACATAACATAAACATTTGTATTAAAACTAGAATATGAGATGTCAATACTTTCTCTATAAACCATGAATGGTATAAAAATAACACATCCACAGTCAAAAATATCACAAAACCTTAAATGGAAGATTTGTATAATAAATCAACTTCAAATGAGCTTAAAATCCATCTAAGGATGTTGACATAGATGAAAATGATGAGTAAAACTTTTTGAGAGAAATATTATTTTTGTAAAATCCTTGAAAAGTCACACATTTATAAAGGAAGTAATTTAAAAGGTATTTTTAAATCAAAGTGTCCCATACCCATTTTAATCTTTTGAAAAGAATTATCATTTCAAAACATTCATGTCCATATAAATAAATCCTTAAAATCATTTTAAAAACATGGACATTAATTAAAAATATTTAGAAAGATAAATCTTTAAAACATTTGAAATTCTAATATTGATAAAGAGTAACTTTCAAAATCCTTAAAATATTCATTGTGAAATCATTTTAATGAAAAATGGACATGGGTGATAAAAATGTCCCAGTAAATACTTACACATAAACAATCTCGGATAATAATGAGATTGAGGAATTAACCCTTACCAATTTGGTAACTTACGAAACATACAACCCATGAAAGAGGTATCATAAAATGAATATGTAAATAAACATAAATTAAAGTGTATTACACAAAGAATACAATTATGGGAAGTACATACACCACAAAAAAGGTAATAGTAGCAATATGGCATGAATCTCACGGGAATAAAGAGTGAGATGAAAACCCCTTACCTTGCACTTTACATTAGTCGAGGGTACGTTTAACCTCCTATACGAAGATCATAGTATGTTATTAAATTGTATCAGAACCGTATTAATATTTATGATATCATACGTGATTAATTTATGACTTTATATTACCCATTTAATAATAATTTCCATGTTAAATTAACATTTTGGTTAATAATCGCTTTCTTTATCGTACGTGTTTTAATTTGTCACTCTTGGTTGTATCACTAAGATCATGATTTAAATACTTCAAGAATATAAAAAATTATAAATATATCATATATATTTAGAATATAAATATTTATAATAGACATATATATGAAATGGAAAACACCGTTTATTGAGACGGTAGTTCGTACATACGCATCAACGCTGTTTCTGTTTTCATACAGTATTGAATGGAAGTAAGTGAATAAGATATATGTAAGTACATAAATAATTATATATAAATATATATATATATATATATATCTCTAGTAGAATTATTATGTCATATATTACAAACTTATTAGTAATATATATTTTTATTATCGTCGATGAATGGTGAACTTGGAAATGAATCTCATCGCGCCGTGGAGACGGTAATCCGTACGTACACACGAGCGAAAATATCATTCTTTTGATATTAAACTAACATATAATTGGATGGTATATCATATATAAATAATACTTATAATTTTATATTTATTATTTACATCAAATAAAAATCATTATTATACCCATCCAAATAATAATGTATTGAATAAAAAATACACCACAACGTGGAGATGGTAAGTCGTACGTACGCACGTATGGTGACATGTATTTCAAAGGATGGATAGAATATTGAATATAGATGTACCATATTTATAATAACATCAAATTATATATCAGATACTGGAGTTATTATTTTAGAATAGAAATAACAAATAAATAAGAAGTTGAAGAAGAGAGGAACTTGAAAGAGGGTGGTGACAACATTACATCTTCTTCGGGTTCTTCCTTTTGATTTGATCAAAAGGGATCGTTAGGTTGGATTTCTGATCAAACTAAGGCCTATATGGTGAAGTGAGGGAAGCTGAGAGAGTATTTTTGTAGGGGTTGGCCGAACCAAATGGCTTTGAAGGTGTGAATAATTGGATAGAAGTTGGATCCTTTTATAAGGGAGAGGAGGGGCTCTTTAGAAAAAACTTAAAGTATTAATTTATAATAAATTTATATTCGGTTTATAATGGTTCCAAAGTAGATTATTTATATTTTAATGTGGGGTGGGTCGAAAACCACTCAACCAATAGAATTTAGACAGGTTTGGGTCATTATATTAACCTTATCTTTTAGTTTTGACTCTTAGTTAATTAGTTTGACACTTACCATGTCACTTTGTATTTTTATATTATATAGTTAATAAACATAATATATACCTACAAGACACCCCCAAGTGGTCCATTAATGATAAACCTATCATGATATAAGTCTCTTAGATGAACCATTGATTTTCTGGAATTGAATATAAATTAATAATATAATATTTGTTTTAAAAACTCTTTAATGTCAATTTTGACACTATTGGGTATTTTGTTTTTGATAAATTCATAACAACATTATTACTTTGAACACAATTTATATAATCTATACTAATATGTAATATTAACCTGGAAAATTAGTGGAATTCATAAAAAGTCTCAAATTACATTTATTTTAATATTTATAATATCAATTATTTTAATATTTCATTAATTAGGTAATTACTGCATCACCATTGTGTCAAAAATAAATTAAATTATATAATATATAAAAATTATAAATAAAACACCATTATGTAGGAAATATCTTTATATTTATAATGAATTTTTACAATTGAATTTATCTTATGTATAACCTATATTAAAAATGTTTTAGTAAACAAACATTGATTTTAACTCTTTTAACTCTTCTTTAAATTAAATAATAATAAATGTCCTAATCTAGTCCAAGTGGACCTAAAGGGTAATATTTTATTCTTAAGGTTGTTTTTGGTCGAATTAAACTTATCCAATAGAATTAAGTCATGTGTTAGGGTAATAATAATATCAGTTTTACCCTTAATTACCCTATTTACTTTTTACCGTGGTAAATAAAAGTAAAAAGTTACTATTCACCAAAAATTATTTGTGTCTTATTGAACCACAGTTTACTCCTTGATATTAACCATGTCTCTCGGATTTTTTAAATTCCACTCACAGAAGCGGTAAAATTAAGTTTTCTTTGAATTTACAAATTCTCCTATGAGGTGGGTAAAAGACAGTGAAAAGTTCAATAAAATTTTTATAAATCTTAAATTATTATAAACTGTCTCCAATGAATTAAATTGAATTTATATAGGTGTTATGTATCTATTTTGACCTAAAATAAATTTAAATAATATAAATAATTATTTAAATAAAAAGTCGGTTTTAAACAATAACTCAGTGTTTTTCACTATTCATCAAAAAATGAAAGTTTTCAGAAAAATAACAAAAATTTACCTTTAGATAATTTTGATATTCCGAATTCAATAATGAAGTCTATTTTACCTAATTCAAAACATATAAGTTTCATTTATTAATTTAAAATTAATTCCCGTTGTTAAAAAAAAGCGTGTTTTTAAGAAATAATAACTATCAAAAGATTGACACTTGTTTATGTCTGGTTTAAATGTGAAATTATGTCCAATGACCAACATTGGATTAAATGGAAAAAATATATTCTAAATATAATTTAAAACCACTCAAATTCATAATTTATCACTATTAATTATTTTGATTAAAAAAGTTTTTTTTAATTAAAATTTAATAATTTTCATTATTCATCAAAATATGAATGTTATCCGAAAAGTACCAAAATTTCACCCTAGGATAATTTCAATATTATAAATCCAAAAATGAAGTCCATTTTGAGAGATAAAATTTATAAAATTTCAAAAATTGGGTATTACTATTCATAATAGCTACTTTGATTGGTCGTGGTGTGTGTTAGAACTCGAAGATGCGTACAACACACGCTACTGTATTTTACAAAGAGAAGCGTACTATGGAAGCTTGGGGTGTTAAAAATTAAATTTCAATAAATACTTGATATGAGCTTCATACACTTTATAATATCACCAATGTTAGGAATTTTTATATTTTTTAAAAAGAATGATGTTCTGATGGAGATTTTTATAGATTATTGATAATGTAAAAACCTTAATGATAATAATGAGAATTTATTGTCTCATATTTGTTAATTTTGTGATTATCTATTTGGTTTTCAAAAAAAATTAAATGATTAACCTCAGTTACATATACCAATAATTGAAATAGAAGGTGGAAGTCGGTTTAAGGATGATGTTTCCTATAAGCTATGGGCACTATGAGTGTGTGCTGATATTTATCGAGAAAATAAATACACCCACTCTATTTTTGAACTGTATGAATATATTTTTCCTTGATTATTTCACTTGTTTTTGGTTGTATATATTAATTAAATTCTATTTTTTTATTAATGGTATAAAAAAATTAAAAAATATATATGTATTTTTGTATTAAATTTTCAATTAATGACATTCTCTGGAAACATTAGCAAATGATAATTTTCCGTATATTATATTTCATTTTATAGGAATATTATTTAAAATTATTAAGTAAATTTTTATCCTGCTAAAACTATTATTTTAGAAGACCAACTAAGTCCTATAAATGTCAATATGATTCAATGTCTTCATATATTTTCATGTTACTACCACTGTTTCTCAAAAAAATACAAAATTATCTATCACACTAACCATGTTCACTCAAATGAGAGCTAAATTTATTTGAAAAAACTAATTGCATAAATGTTTATAGGAATATAAACATATTAATCTATTTTTATCTAATGTTATTTGTTCCATCAATAAATGGTGAATATTTTATTTATGTTGTAACTTTTTGAAATTACCTTTCTTTCTAATTATTATATGATGATTGGGTAATTGTCTATATATAAATCCAGTAGATTCAAAATGAAAATAATTACCCAATAAGTGATCGTATCCTTACAATAATGGGTTTTTGTTTTTAAAATTATAAGAAATATTATATATGGGGTTAAATTAGAAATATATGTAGATCTAAAAAATTTTAACTATATATTTACTCAAAAAGAGTGAAACCTAAGGAAATTATGATGATTAGAAATGATAATGGATTATTATTTAAAAATTCACTATCTTCCATTTAAATCCCCCATGGTAAAAGATTACTTGAATCAAAAAGTGAATGAATCATTTTCGATGTAACATTTAGAACCTGGTGTATTATTTAATGATTTAATGAATAATATATTGGATATTTTATATGAAGAACCTCCATATATTTTTAATTAGAAATCAATTCAGTTATCCATGTTATAATAATTTAATAAGTTAAGGAATAATGATATTGGTTTGAAATGAAATGTTTCATTATTTAATGAATTAAAATTTCATTAGTTAATTATTCTTAAAAAAGTTAATATTTCAATTAGTATGAGGATACAATTTTTGATTTTTTGTTGAATAATTAACTATTTATTGAACCTCATATCTTTTTGTTCTCCATAAATCCTAAATATACTAATATTAACAAGGACCTTTACATATATTATTGGTAGGATGGAATAAAAAAAATTATCAATGGATTTTACCAAGAAATGTTTGACTTCTAAATGGGTTTATATGGAGAGAAAACAACAAAAGGTTATGCTTTACCCATTTTCAATTCCTAAATTTAAATGGGATAGTTAATCTATTGAATTCAGGGTATTATTACCAAAATAATTTTAATTTAATCATTATAATTTTATAATTTTTCATCTCTAGACTAAATATTTGTGTTTTCATTTAATTTTTGATATTATGTAATTGGAAAAAATTTCCAGAATATATCATAAATGGATATTTATGCTACATGTAATTTCACTCTATATTTTATTATTATCATTATTAAGTTGTTATAAAAAGTTTTGAAATTATATCAGATGTCCTTGGGTACTATTCCATGCTTCTGTAAAACATTTCACCATGAATATAATAGAAATCATATTGGACAATGAAAATAAAAATATTTCCCACTGGATTTCTAATTGGATTAATATTTATATCTATATCATCTTAATTCCTTAGTGTAATTTTTAAATAATAATATATTTAATTCCAATATATTAGATAGACCCATTAAAGTATTTATATAAAATGTTATGTCTGGATCTATAATGTTTTGATGAATTCATTAAAGAACATTATTTGGAACAATTTATTTAAAAGATATTATTAGAAATGTAAAAATTATTTAGCACCGGATGACTATAGAATAAAGAAATCATATTATTTATATAGATAACATGTGTATTGATCTCTATTTTTATTCATAAGACCACATTTTTCATGAAGTTTCTCCTAAGGGGTTGAGTATTTTAGTATAAAAAAATTATTTGGTTTATTGATTCATATAAAATTATATATAATATTGGATCATTTTCCTAGTGATCATATATTAATGTATGTTTATATTATGTGCACATTTTGTTTCATGCTTTTTTTTATTAAGGAAATATATAAGTGATGTTTCTATTTTTTGATCCCAATAGATGTTTGGTTAAAGGGTAATCATTCAAATGCGGAAAAGATAGATCGAATTTTAGATCATAGAGATAAGTGTTTATGGAATAATTTCACTCACTTTTTTAATGTTTTATAGAATATGTATGTGATTGAAAATCAATATAGTAACATTAAAGGGTTATGAGAGAAAAATATCCCTAACTACAAAAAAATATAATAAAATTTTGATAATGCAATTTCATTACGGTTAAAGAAAGTTATAAAACAAGTATTTTTAATAATAAAAACACTACATGGCATATTAAATTTATTTAATACATTTTATAGATTCAAAATCACGATATTTATTTTTAGATATTTATTAATCAAAAAATGAATATTTTTCTTATAACAAAATAGATTTCTCTATATTTTATTATTTCATATAAAATCTAAAATTATAATTTTTTTAATTTGATTAAATGGAAAAAATATTTTGAATATTGGTATGTTGAATACTATGTAGGTTTAATAATATAGGATTTCTTGTAATTATATATTTTTAGGATCAGTAAAAAATATATTTATTTCACCAAAACTATTAATGTTATGACATTGTAATTATATAATAATGATTTGAAATTTTATAAAAAAATTGTAGCTGAAAAAAATATTTAATAAGTAATATAATTAATTTATATTTATATTGATTAACATATAAATCTATTATTTACCTTCTATTAATGTAAGTAATGTTTTAGTTCAAGTAAAATATATTTGTGTGACGTTTCATTTAATCAATATTGTAAAAGATTACTTCCAATTATTATTTTGATTGAATGTATGATAATTATATTTTTTCTATATATATTTCAATTTACTCTATTAGAATCAATATGATACATAATTTTGGTGTAAAATATTATTTTTCCTTAAAAAAATATTTTTCAAAAAACTGTTCGTATTTCTATTTTTCAAATATATATAATTTAATTTTCCCACAATCATGAAATTTTATCCTAGAAAATAGATTAAAATTTTGGAAATGTCATGTTTAAATTTTTTAATAATTTCAATTTCATTTTTATTCATAATAAATATTTAACTTGGTAAAATATTATCACACCATAAATGTTAAAATAATTAATGAGGAGGGGAATTAAAATCAGATATAAGACATAAAATATAATTTAAAAAAAAAAAATTTTTGCAGTGGATCTTGACATTAGAAAATTTCATGATAATATTTGGATTTACATGTATCCACTTTCCGTGTGAATGAAATTTACTATATTTAAAAGTAATTTATATTTACTTGAGTGTCACTCCTCTAATATATAAAACATCACCTCCAATCATCAAATATCGACATACATTATTCACTCAAGATAGAATATTATCTACATAAATCCTTCTTCAAATAACGTCCCCTTATACTAGAAAACGTGGTCCCCCAAATTATCCATCATAAAAGGATTTTGGTGTAATAAATTGGAATATATCCCTGGAGTACGTATAGGTATTCACATAATTCATTCTATTATATACATTCTTATACCTTGTAGAAATATTTTATAACCACAAAAAAAATAATTTCATTCAAATTATTACTATAATAAAATTATTTTATAATGATTGATAAAATATTTTTACTACATTTTATCCTATTGTAAATGGATTCTTCACTTGTTTGTATGGGTGTAATATCACCTACATGAAACAATGTGACTAAATTTTCATAGGAACAAGAAACGGTTATACATAAATATTTTTTGAATAAATATATATTATATTAAAGAGGTATATATTATTTTTTATGTATGAAATATAATTCATTGTTTCTTTCACACATATATTTTAAAATGGAAAATTCAATCATATGGATATGTGGACTACCACCTCCAAGAGAAGATGAGATTGATTTTTCATTTCCAACTCAAATATTTAGATTTAAATATTATATAAATAAATAAAACTGGATGATAATTAAATAATATTAAAAAATAAAATTAACCCTATACTTATATTATTTTATTTTCATCTATTTTAAAAAAGGAAATATTTATCATATGTACATACAGTATATCACCTCCATGAAACGGGGTATTAAATTTTTCATGAGTTCCTAAAAATGATCCATATAAAATAATAATAAATGAATAAAAATTAGTTATAAAAAATTATAAGAATTATTTTGTGATGGAGGCATGATCCTCTTGAAAATGGAGAATAATCCAATGATTTTTTTGTCTAAACAAACCCAAAATGTCTAACATGAAACTAAATGATTTAGAAATATAAAAATTATTGTATTTTATGAAATTAATGGAATATTAATATGGAAAATAGAATAATTTTTTCTTAATAATGTAGATAATTATTATATTTTTATAATTATTTAATGTAAAATATTCACTTGATGGGTCAGAAAATGAGGTAAGGGTATTTATTTATAACTTTTTGATAAAATTCCCCATTAAAATTAATTCCCATAAATATAAATGTCCAATAAAAGTTTCCATTTTTCATCATGAATATACATTAAGGATTGAAAAATATTCTTAACCCCTATACTTTATATTCTTAAAAATGGTTAAATATCAATATTATAATTTTTTACCATTCAAGATACATTTTAGTTTTTAAATAAAAGTATACAAAAATATATTTTTCAAGATTTATCGAAGTCCCTCTACTTTCATCAGTCATATACATTTATTATTTCCATTATTTGCATAAACATTTATATTATTTTAAAAACATGATCCTTTTACAACTTTTTAATTAATATTTAGCTAATAATTTTTTCAATTGAAAAGGATATTTTTTCTCATAAATTTTTAAATCTAAAATGTTTTATAATTATCATTTTTGCTTCCCAAAATTATGAATTATAATATGATAATGAAGGGTTTTATGTGAATTAATTTTATTATGGTTCATTGAAATTATATATGATGATGATTTTGTATGATATATCTCTCTAAAGAAATATTTAATTAAATTATCTTGAGAATAGTCAAAAGGTTATAATTTTGAAGGTAATTACTTTATATGAGTTCATGTAAGGGATTTAGAAAGGCTGATCCAAATAATAGTGTCCAGATACACCAAAATGTGTTTTCAATTATTCCAATAATTTTGTTAGGGGAATATTTCTATTACATAATTTATATAAATGTGAAATAAATATATTTTTCCTTTTGAAGGTGAAATGTCTCCTCTCAACAAAAAACAATGTTATCATGAGTTATTATAATTTTCATAAAGAACAATGGTGGTTTAAAATTTTTATATTATTATTAATAAAATATAATTAATGAAAAAAATAGAAAATAATTATTTCTTCTTAAGTAATTAAATTATTATAAGTTCCCCATTTAAAATTTTAAAAAAGGAAATCACTATTTTGGAGTATTAATTTTTTGAAATGGACTAACATTTTTATTTTATTTTTATATCTCATAATATGGTTACTTTTTCACATCCCATAATTTCAAATGTTATTCACATGACATATAGATGTTTGGGGTCAAATAAAGTTACATAGTATACTATATTACATTATATAATATTGTAATGAATGTTTTTGACTTTATAACAATAACCTATATTTATCAAAAAAATATACCATTAGTGTAAATTCAAAAACAATTATGTAATTGACTTACAAATTCAAAACAATTATAAATCAAAAATATATATGAATTTTATTTATGTTTAAATCTTGTGGTAAATCATGTTATTATGGTCTAATTATGTTATGAGTTTTTATAATGAGTGGTGTTTTCTCAAATTCCATGATGTAGATTACATTATAAACTCACATATTTATGAATTATAGTAACATAAATATTTATTGAATCATTTAAATCCATTATTAATGATTTTTATATAAATTAAAAAAAATTATATCAATGTATAAACACATTTCAGTTCATCCTAAAGCATAATAAACATGGGTTTGTCAATATAGGGGTCCTCTTATAATTCCCCATTAAGGAGTTATAATTTAACATCCAAAAAAATATTGTTTCTCCTTTAATAAATTGATTGAACTAAAACTCATTATGATCTAATTCTTGAATCCTACTTCAAATACAACATCAATAAAACTAAATTTAAATAATAATATCTTTTTTACATAATCTCGTGATTTTTTCACTTCATATCACTAATATTATTCATTTTATTATATATTACCCTATTTATAAAAAACTCTTTTTTCTATTTATAGAAAACACTCCTAATATTTTTAAAAAATAAGATCTTAATCCTCATTCATTAACTAAATATAATATCTATTCTTCAAAATGTTATACATATTTCTTAATTTGACATGAAAATTTAGTGATGTATGAGATGTTATCCTTAATGATCTCTTATTATCTACCAGATTCCTATGATAACGAATAATGTTTTTTCCATCGAAATCGTTATTACACTTTAATGAACATAATAATTTTATTAATTGATGATATAACTTAATAAATACCCATTATATTCCCATAAAAAACCAAATTCTTATTTCCATTATACATTTGTGGGAGTGGTCTCAATTCTTAAACTTCAAAACAGACTTCAATAGACTTTTATTATTGTTTACACTAATTTTATGTGGTGATAAAAAAATTATAATTATAATTTTCAATCATACCTTTTTTTCTAATCAAAAAATGATATCCATTATTATATTTCATATATGTAAGGAAAGTCTATTAAACTCATCTTCTTTCACCATTAGTCATATTTATACCAATAATATTACTGACTAGGTGGATTATAAATATCCTTAGAGAAATTACTAAAATTTTATTATTTTAATTTAACAACTATTTATAAATATCAATGTTTATATGTTATATATATATATATATATTAGTTTCATATGTTTATAAAAATCCAAATTAATGGCCATTAAAATAAATGAAATATATAATGTTCCACTAAAGGGGTCTATGACATCAAACCAAAACATATATTATTCCTTATAGAAGAAATTTTTTATAGTGTATCAGGTTAAGAATAATCAAAATAAATTTCATTCATTAAAAAAATATTTAAATTTTTTACCTCAAAATTCAATGCAATAATCATAATGTATCATCTTCAAGATGTAATGATATTAATTTATACATATATATTAAAAATGTATATTTATTCAATTTATCAATTATTATATTGAAGAAAATGATCTATGCGATATTATTAATTTCATAAGTAAATGAGATTATGTAATAATAATTATATTTAAATATTTTCAATATTGATTAATAAATATTAAAATGGATAAGATCTCTAGAGTGATATGTTTATATATCATCTAATATATGTGAATAATGGAACAATATCCCCTTTTAACAAGTAGCATATTAGAATTTATTCCCTCAATTTAATGATTAAATATAATAATAAATTTCTCAATAATTCAACGTGTTCATTCCCTGATAGACAATATGATCAATCCATTGATGAGATATCTTTCTAAAACATGATTTTTAATTAGTTGTAATATTTATCAAATCATAATTAATATAGGTTTTCATTTCCAAAATTTACTTTATTCAAGAAAAATTCACCCCTTTTAATTTTCTATAAAATATTATCTTTATAAATTATCACATAATTTCCTTCGTCACATTGTTATGATACATAGAAAATTTTATTTTTCAATTGATTATCAAAATGATCAGCCTTAGACATTAACTACTCTTCAATAATTTATTTTAAATGGAATCCTTTTATATTTAGTGATTAACTAGAAAAAAAAAGTTAATAGCTCCATTTACATAATTTCAATATAAAATAAATAATCACATATCACTAATCATATTCATCTAAAACCTAAAAATATGTATACATGGGTTCTTCATTTGGTTTATTTATAGTAATATTTATCCATAAAATATATCACTACTAAATTATCATTTTTCATATGGAAATATTTTTTATAATTAATTTTCAATAACTATATACAAAATATAAATAAATTCCTCATATTTGTTACTAGGTTGACAATATATTTAATATATTTCATTTTTTTAATAAAAAAAATTATTATTTATACACTTGAAAAGTCAATATTTTTCTAAACATATCAATAATGAGAGGATCAACTTTGCCTCATTTTTTAAATATATTAGATAGTATATATTGAATAAAAATTTCAATTCAAACTATTCATTATGAACTCATCATAATAAATTTCCTATAAATTCAAATATTCATAGAAAACCCTATCATTTTATAGAATATGATATTACCATTGTACTGTTTTTTAATTATAGTATTTGAGAAATTTTTTATTTATCATATTTTTAGGGTTTTTATGATGTAACGTCCCAGATCTGGGTGCCACACAGAGGTGCCTTGTACTCGGTCAGTAACATGGCCTCAAGCACGTTTCATCCAAAAATAGAGGCTACCAACTAGCAGTGAGTGCCCTGGGTGTGATAGTGGGGAAACTATGCCCTCATTAGCAATGTAACACAGTGGAATAACAATAATAAACAACAGTAGAAACTATAATTCCATACAATAGACGTACATAGCAGAAGAAGAATAGTAAATATATAACTAGAACACATATATAAATTATACATGTTTCATATATCTAGAAAAGAATCCAAACAGGTTATAATGCTGGAAATACAATACTAAATCAAAGCACAAAAGAAAAGAAGTAAACTCTTGTAGCATCGCAAGACCTAACTTAGTCCCATGCTCTACATCTCCATCAGTAATCAAGTACCTGATGTAGAAGGGAGCTTTCCCTTATCTATACCTACAACCATGTACTCTGTTTAGGTCAAAAATCATGACCCAAATAGGTTGTGAGGTGAATCCCAATAGGTAACCACCAAAATAATTGTGCCTATTTGTTAATGAATTTATACTGTAGAAAATATGAAACATAAATCAATAAACAAGGAAGTACTCAATAATAAACAGTCCAATATTTTCCAATTACTTTCATTTACATTAATTAATTATTCAAACCATTGAATAATGAAACCCTGAAATCTACACTAAGATCTATATCCAATATGTAAAAGAAAAAAAAATATGTCTTAGAAGATCATCTAACAATCAAGTAAGACTAGGTCCAATATTTTGATTTTTCATAAAAGCCTCATTACAATCAATTAATCATTCCCAAGATACCCTCTCGGAATGTTATCATATTCTAACCCCGCACGTTCAATATATCCTCAACTCAATAAACATATAACTACCCTATAAGAAATCTCACACAGTTTAACCCCTTTGGTCTCGCAAAAATAAAGACTCCCTGAGGAAGCACTCACTCTCAATTCTTGATGTGGTCTTTTAATGATAAACTATAGACTCAGGGAGAAAGTACTCAATTTCCATTCCCTTTGTGGTCTCATAATAGTATACTATAAACATTATGATGGAGAACTCATCGCCAATCCCTTATATGGTCTCACAATGTAAATATAGCAGACACTCTATGGAATCCCTCAATGTCAATTCCCCTGTTGGTCTCACTACATGAAGTTCTCACAGTTATGTGTAATACAATCATAAAAAATGATATCTAATAGCCCAAATAAATCTCAACTATTAAAAGGTTAAGAATCAACAAAGAATAACACACAAATTTAACAAGCTACAACCAGCAATCAATTCCAACCTAACAAGCCAGCGAAGGAAACAATATCTGCCTCATAGGCAACCTCGACCAAATGGCCTAAAAATTTAAAATAAGGAAATGCACCAACAATGTGTCCCATAAACATTAAATTTAAATTAATATATCAATGAAAATTCTAAATCAATCAATCAATCTAAGGAAGATGATAGGAGGGTTCAATTCCTAAACATGAAATACCTGAAACATGAGTAATCGGGACTTAGTCAAATACTACTCAAAGACAAGTACTAAAAGGAAAAAAATACCTACCTTGAGATTGTTTTATCTATATAGTTGAACATTAAGACTTTTAATATTCCTAGAACTTCATAGATCAGTGGGAATCTAACACACCCAGTGAAGTCTCAATCGAAGCTCAGGAAGAGGAAGGGGAGGCGCTCGAAGATAATCGATCGTGCATTGCTCTCCTGAAAAGAAGATCTTGGTTCTTACCAACATCCCCCCTAATGAAATGCATCCGTGAATTTCCCTTCCAAATGTGGAGAAGAATGAAGTTTAAAAAAAAATTCCACTATGATCGTACTTCAGACCCCATCCCCCAAGTCTCATCCTATACTCACCCATGCTTCCATATCACCCTTACTAGAAGAAAATACAGGCCATAGAGACCCTTCAAGTTGTAGTCCACAATCCAAATACAGTTCTCCTCGAAGGATGAATCCACCTCCAAATCAACCTCCTTTGGTTGAAAAACGTGATATCTGTCTAAAAAGTAACATCGTAGCTAACACACATGGAATACTTTACGTATTTCCCAGTACCTCTGAGGTAACTACAACCGATAGGCAATTGACCTAATTCTCCTCAAAACCTCAAATGACCTGACATATCTCAGTGAAATCTTCCCCTGTATCCTAATCCTCTTGTGTCCTAATGTAGGTGTGACCCACAATAAAACATGATCTCTGACCTCAAACTTCATCGGTCGTCTCTGTCGATAAGAATAATTTTTCTAGGGAGACTGTGTAGTAACCATCCTCTTCCGAATAAACATTACCTTCTCAGTGGTCTCTAGGACAAGATTATGTCCCAACATAGCTGCTTCTCCTTTCTCTAGCCATCATAGCGGTGATCGTCATGTCCTATCATACAAACCCTCATTAGGTTCCATATGAAATGTTGATTGGAAACTGTTATTGTAGGAAAACTCCATTAGGGGTATATGCCTCTCCCAAAAGCCCCTGAAATATATGATGCATGCTCAAAGCATGCCCTCCGAAACCTAAATCATGTTCTCTTAATGGCCATATTTTTTAATATGGTAATATGTACTCAGAATTACCTATGTACGCAAAGCCCTCTATTGTCTCAACCACACACAATACGTAAAATTAGAGTCCCTATCTAAAATGATATATTGGGGAAACCCATGAAACTGTACAACCTCTCGGATGTAAAACCATTCAATTTCTTCAACGTTGAAGGTCTCCTTGATCAGTAAAAATTGTAAATCCTTCATAATTCAATCAATGATAACCCCAACATCATCATTTCCATCAATATGGCCTTGGTAAACCAGACATGAAATCCATCTCGACATCATTCCACTTCCACTCGGGAATAGATAACTATTGAAAAATCCCAACCAGTTTCTAATACTCTACATTAAAACACCGATAGGTGGAACACCTCATATAAAAACCAGCAACATCTCTCTACATACCTGGGTACCTATAATGACTATGTAGATCTCGATACATCTAGGTGACACTAGGAAGAAATGCCCAAACTAAGGAATAAAAATCCTGCATTAACTCCTCTTGTATGTATGTCGACACCCATACGCATCCATGAAATGTCAAGCTCTCATCATCTCTTATAGTCCATCCGAGAGTAGGGTTCCCTCATGACACACTATCTCGTGGTATTATTCCTTAGGAATCTGATATATTCCTCATTCTCACTCGATCCAGTAGTGGCGAGGTAACAGCTACATAAGAATGAAAATTCTTCCCCTATCTATCATGCACTGCCAAATGCATCTCAGAGAATAGAGTCGGAAGTTGTAACTCACTGGAGGCCTCTTGAACTGTCTGTATCATAGTCCTCTGGTTCAACGCATCAGCCACTTCATTGCTTTTCCATAGTGTATAGGCATGCTCCATGTCAAAACACTGAAGGTACTCAACCAACCTTCATTATTTCAAATCAAAATCATACTAAGTAAATATATACATGGGACTTTTTTTTGTAAGTGATAACCCCAAAATGATCTCCCAATATATAATCTCTCCAACAATATAAAGCATGCACAATTGTTTCTAACCTGAATCATGTGTTAGGTAATTCATCTCATGTTGTCTCAAATGCAGAGAAACATACGCAATGACTCTTTCCCCCTTCATAACCACTACTCCCATCATGATACCTTATACATCATAGTAAACAGTGTAACTTTTCCCAGCTCTGTAAAAACTAGTATTGATGCTAATGTTAATCTCACTTTCAGCTCTGGAAATTTTGAATCGCAGGAATGTATCCACAAGTACATTTCACCCTTCTTAGTCGTGTCCATCAGTGGCACTTCTAAGCATGAAATGTCATGTATAAAGAGTATATAGTATCCATATATCCCCAAAAAACATCGTACCTCAAATCCATTCTCCAACTGCTCCCTAGAAACTTTTACTCCCACTTTTTCTATGTCATCTAATACTCCTCTCTTTGAGATAACATGGCCTAATAAGTGAATCCAATCCATCAAAAAGTAGAATTTTGAGAGATCAGAAAATAATTGATTCTTTCACAGGGTACTCAAAACAATCTTATGATGGTTGTCATGGTCATGTTAATTGTGAGAGTACACCATTATATCATCCACGATGACAACAAAAAAGAATCCAAGTAAGGATAGAACACTTCGTTAATCAGTTCCATGGAAACTGAAGGTGCGCTCCTGAAACCAGACATCAAAACCACATACTATTATAGAACATACCAGCTTCGAAAGGTTAAAAGAGGTATATCTGATGGTCTAACATGAAACTAATGGTAACCGGATCATTAGACAAACTTTGAGAACACCCAGGCTCCACTAAGCTGATCAAAGAGATCGTCAATCCTTGACAAATGATATTGTTTCTTGACCATAAACTGGTTCAGCTACCGATAATCCACCAAAAGTCTGAGGGTACCATATTCCTTCTTTATAAAAAGGACAGGAAAACCCCAAAGAGAAGTAATGGTTTAGATGAAACCCTTTTCCTATAACACCTCTGAATTCTTCTCAATATATTTTAAATCTGGTGTAGCCATCCTATAAGTAGTAATGGAGACTGGTTCCACTCCTAGAAAAAGATCAATTGAGAAATATACCTCTCTCCCTTTAGGTATACCTGAAAATTAATCTAGAAATAAATATCTGAAATGATCCACCACTGGAGGGATGTCCATCAGTGATATCCTCTGGTCATCCAGATATTAACTAAAAATATGGGATGTAATTCTTCCCAACCCATGATGCTCAGGTCCCACACTTCTTTCCTAAACATCCCATTCTCACTTGTTAAGAAAAGAACTGACCTCTGTGATGTGAAAATCACCCTCTAACGATATCAGTCAATAAAGGCCTTGAAAGAGACTTAATATTCCATTCAGATAATGACATCGAAGCTTTTCATATCTAAGACATAGAGGTCCCATAATAAGTTACACCCACAAAAATCAAAAGGGAACTCTTTGCACAAATTAAAACTAGCTATTCTAATCCCCAACAGAGTGTCTAGCGTTGTAACATTCTAAGAAGTAAAGATACAGAATCCAAGGCTCTCCACAACAGCAATATATATGAAACTATGAGATGCCCCCGTATCAAAAAGAGAATAATCTAAAACTATGAAAATTATAATCGTACCTCTACCCATAGAGGGTCTGGGATCCTCCTCTTCCTGAGTCAACACCACTAGAAAAGGTTGACATGTATCGCGGACCTATGACCATGTCTGACTACCCAGAGCTGATCTACCCTAAGGTCACTGAAATCGGGTCGACTAGATTCTACATCCATGACCTCCTCCTTGGCATAAACGGCAGTAAAAACTTCAGTTCCCAGACAGATGAGAAACATGGGGTTCATCTCTTGAATATAGAGTCATAACTAAACCCCTATCTCTAGCATCTTGTGAGAAAAACCAGAACAAATGCTGAAGAAGTACCATCTTGATCCTATCTCAGCACTCGAATGGGTCTCTTGGGAATGGATTTCTCATATGCCCAATATTTCAATACTGGTAGAATACCACCTATTTACAAGAAGAAAAATCTCATCTACTCAGATCTTCATGCATATACTCCCTATGGTGCTTCCTACAATCAGTCAGAGGAGTACCAACTCTAGATGTCGAACCACCCTAGGTCATAGCTCCAGACTCCCTCATATAATGCTTGGTGATCCGCTCCTGGTACACTATAGAAGATATGGAAATCAACCTGAAAATGTCTACCTGGTATCAGATGTCATGTCTAAGACCATCCAGAAAATTCATGGCCAGAAATAACTCATCACCCCATGGAATGGTTGTGAAGAATAGAAGCTCTATGAAGTGAGTAGAATAGTCCATGACAGAAAGAGTACCCTATTCCAGACCCATTAAATCTCGGTCTTAGTCATCCCTCAAGGTATCCTGGTAGAAATATTCATAAAATTTCTATTGGAACTCAACCCAACCCATAAATCGTTGGTGTCCCACCTGTAATATCACATTCCACCATCTCTTGTAGGAATCTTAAAGAATGTAGGTTGTGAGAATAAACCTCCTCTCTAGAGGTGTCTTGAGATTCTCAAAGATATAATGTATAGATTCTAACCATGAATCTATAGCCTAAGTGTAAGAACCCAGACCTTCTTTTTCAGGTATGTTTTCGTTTTCTGGTCTTTTTTTAGAAAAGAGGAGAATCTGGAAATTTTGTAGGTACACTCCGTGTACTTTTCCTCCGCTCGATGTCGTGTGCTGGCCGTGTCTGGGCCAGTCACATGGGGTGTAGCGATGAGGTGGAGTCCGATTAATACGGCGTACGGAAAGGTGACTACACGCTGTGTACTCGAGAAGTACATGTCGTGTACTTTTCTTTTTTTTCATTAATCGGACCATGGTCGCACCTAATCCTCGTTTTCATCTTCTCCTCTTCATAATTATGGCCAGAGAAACCTAGAGGGCCCATTCTTCTCCGAGCCACTAGTTGTTAACCAGTTGTCTGAATCGAAAACCGTCAAGTGAAATAGAATCACAGTGGTGAGTCCTCGGTTCTTCTTTGTCCATGATTCATGATTCCTCCTCTTGTAAGAGTTATCTGAGGTTGAACATTTTTAACGTTTTTGAAAATTTACTCCGTTCTAGGCCGATTCACAGGCTGAGGTTCAGGAATATCAATCTCCTAGGATTTAGGTAGGTTGTTTTTTTCTCTATGTTGAATGTATTTGATTTTTTGGTGCAAAAGTGTTGGATACCCATGTATCGGGTATCTCGGGTTATGGTTTTGATCCTGTATCATTATCTGCCTTAGATTTCTTGTCTGCTTAAGGTTATTATATTATTAATAATTTCTTATTAGAATGTTTTAGGATCACCCCATGGGTGTTTCCTTTGTTTTTGATATTGATTATCGTTTGGCACGGTTTGCCTACGAGGAAACATTTTTTCACATTGCTAGTATGTATGTTGACTTGTTTGCATGTATTTCCTGCTGTATATGTTATTGTGGATGCATTGTAGCTAATATCCAAGTAGTTTCTGAACTTACTTAGGATACTAATAGTCGATTACGTATGAATAAACTGCTCAGGGCTGAGTGAACCTATTTTGGTTGACTATAGTGGGAATTGACGATTAGGGCTTCCCTAGAGAGTCTGTTATAATATGTATCGATCGCAGGACCAAAGGGAATGGGACTTTGTGCTTCCTCAGAGTGTCCTTAGTTACGTAGCGAGACTATATGGGGAATTAGACGTAAGTGCTTCCTCATAGAGTCTATATCTTTCATTGTAATACCACTGGGGAATTGACGGTGAGAGCTTCCCAGAGTGATTGTGCCTTTTTACTTCTACATGACTAGATGGGTTTTCTAGTAGGATCCACCCAGAGAGTCAGTTCTTTATTTGTTGGTTGGTTGTGATGAGTCAACCAAGCCAAAGAACAAGCTTGGGTTTGTACTGCTTGCTGTTTAGGTAGACTTCCGAGTTAACTGTTGTGATTACTTGCTTGCCTTGGGAGAATAGAAATATTGCTAGGTTCCATGGTTTATAGCTAAATGATTGTACTGAACTAATAAATAACTGTGAATGGAGTTTGTTAGGATTTCTCACTTTAGTGTACATCTGCTTCTCTGCTGCATTTATTTCCTTTACTTTTGCAATATTTCTCACTGACAGTAGGGCACGGATCTCGTGGTGATTGCCTACTGGGATTAGTCTCAAACCCTGTTTGGGTTCTTCTTTTCGGGCCAAATAGGTTATATGTTTGTAGGTGTGGATAGGGATTGTGGCCCTTCTACTTCAGCTACGTGATTGCTGGTTGGAGCTGGAGAGCATAGGACCGAGAATAGGTTTGCGATTCTGTTGGAGTTGCTGTTTACTTTCGTACTTGTTTTCAGTTGTATTTCAGCACATTGTTGTGTTTGCTTCTTTCCTTAGATAATGTACTTTCTGCATCATTATCATTATCATTATATGTTCATTCCTTCCGCTATTTGGTTTCAGTGTTTGTATGTTGTTTACTGCTTCCTCTATTGATTGTTGTTTTCATTCCTTGTATACCTTAACAAATGAGGGCATAGATTCCCCAATAACTTACCAAGTCCCTCACTTCTAGTCAGCTGCCTCTGGAATTTGGGGAAATGAACTTGAGGTCTGGTGGTGAACCGGGTACGGGGCACCAGTGGAAGGGCTCCGGATTTGGGTCGTTACAAAGTTGTATCAGAGCGGTTCTTTACTTTTTCAATTGAATTACTATTTGGAGACATTAGACAGAGATAGGACAGAATAGATAAAAGGTAAATAGTTGTGCCTGGGCATTCTAGAACCCGTATACAGGGAAAAATCCAGATTTCCTCGGATATTGCAAATTTTTTGTTTTGTGAATGTTACAGTTTAATTGATTTCACCGTTTGGTGACGCACTTGTTTTGTGTTGTTACTGTTTATATGATTGCGGTTCTATTTTGTTGCATCCCAATGAGATGAGGGTATTCCATCTCATGCATCATATAGGAACATGTTATAAGATCACATGCCATGAATTTTTCCATGCCATCTAGGTTGCATTAGATATTGCAGGCTATTGTGATAGGATTTGTGATAGACAATACATGCTGTTGTGATAGCTGATGTGAGTGAATACCTACTATGTTGATAGGGTATCGCTGTCTGGAGCTTTCTTATCACGGACGCCAAACATTGATCTTAGAGGTGTTATGGGACCTCAAGGATCGTAATTTGGTGGTTCGTGAGTTCTTAGACTATGGCTTGTTCTATGCATCGTTATGATTCCAAAATTTGATTTGTGGGGTGTATGGGCCCCCACAGATCGTAATTTGGCACCTTAACCCTTGCTTTTCTGTGTTTTCTAGGCTCCGGTGCAGTTCTGAGGCTACTATCCAGAAAAATCCAGAATACAGGGCGTGTACTTTATAGATACACGCCGTGTAGTTTTTTGGCCATGTCACTGATCGTGTGGACAGGGACACAGAGCTTTAAATGGTTTTAAGGAACATGTCTTGTATAGGTTAACTAGGAGTCGGCCATGTAACTAACAACAAGGGCCATTTAATGCATGTTTAGTACACGCCGTGTTCAGTATTCACACACCATGTAACCTTTACCAGGTACCCGGCCGTGTCTTGAAAAACACGGGTCGGTGTTATCTTCCCCTATACACGTCGTGTTTGTTCCGAAAACGTCATGTAAGGATCAACCGAGTACCCAGCCGTGTCACGAACAACACGGGCTGAGTATTCCCTTCAAGTGCACGCCATGTCTCTTAGGAAAATGTCATGTAGTGTCGACCATGTGTCATGTCGTATCGCTAACAACACGGGCCAGGTAATGCATGTCCAGTAGACGTCGTGTCTTCCTCAAAAATGTCGTGTAGTCTTCGGCTGGGACAGTCCGTGTGACTTAGTCATGTAGGAGTAACAGGGCAGGGAGAAAAGGGTAAGTACATTCCGTGTAGTTTAAGAACACGTCGTGTAGCTGGGTAGTTTACATAGCCAGGTATGGCCAATGTACACGCCCTGGTTAAACTTTTAAGAAACACGCCATGTAGTGGTTCTACACGCCGTGTAGTCATGTTTTTTCCCAGATTTAAAGGTTTTTCCCTCCTGTTCCATTTTACTTTCCTATGTTGAAAATGTGTTCATCTTTAACGATGGTGTGTTTTGTTCTTTCATATCTATGGCACCGAGACGTCATCCTGTTGCGCGCCAGGAACCAGGTAGCGATCATACGCCTGATACGACCGATCAAGGACTGCCAGTAGTTTCACCCATCATTCCGGACATGGAACCTGCAGTGATTCTAGACACTGGTGTCGACACTCAGTTCAAAGAGGGTTTCATGATATTCATGCAGACCATCTAGGGAGTTCATCATCCTTCCCCAACTATGGCAGAGCTGACGCGGGTCTTCCAACCGCAGCATCCTCCCACTTTCACTGGGGATGGAGGACCTCAGGCTGCAGAGTCATGGCTGGAAGCCATGATGTCCATCTTCGAGCATCTGGAGATTCCTCTATAGAGGAGGGTGAAGCTCTTTACGTATATGTTGCGAGATTTCGCCAAGAGATGGTGGGATGTAGTCTCTCAGACGGGGCACCAACAGGGTATGGCTTGGGATGAGTTTCAGCATATGTTTTACGACTACTTATACCCAGCGACACTGAGGGCTGACAAAGCCAGAGAGTTCATGATCTTTAAGTAGGGTACTCTATTAGTTATGGAGTATTCCTCCCACTTCTCCGAGTTACAGAGATTCACTCCCGTTCTGGGGAATGATGAGCTGTTTCTAGTGAGGAAGTTTGAGGAAGGCCTCATACTAGAGATCAGATCATAGGTGAATGTCATTCAGTTTACATCTATTACTCTGATAGTCAACCAGGCACTCATCATGGAGAGGAACCTGAGGGAGACTGGAGTTGTGGACCAGGGTGGTACAGCATCCAAGGATGATTCCCTCCAGACAGACAGCAAGAAGTGCCACCAAGAGTCTACCTGAGGTGACCCGAGGAATTGAGGTATTCCTTCTGGTATATGAGATGCCCCTTTTGGCACCCAAGTGTTGTGTTATCAGTGTGCGAGGAGCGGGTATAGGAAGCCCCAGTGCCAGAGGGACCCAGTGGAGTGTCGATCCTACGGCAAGATGGGTCACCTGCAGCGTTTCTGCAAGGTCCCCCTCCCAGCGGCTAGTGATGGAGGATCAGTTTCAACCCTACGTACAAGATCAAGATTTCCAGCTCTACAGCAGACTGGGGGCTAGAGTTCTTCCAGACTTTCAGGTCAAGGTAGAGGTCGTGGATGCAGTGGTCAGGCCCAGGGAGGATCAGCTCAGGGTTTTCATGATACTACACAGGGCCGCGGTACATGCCAGACTTTTGCTTTAGAGCAGATTAATCAAGAGAAGGATCCCGGACCCTCTAAATTTCGATGTACGATCTTAGTAGCCTCTGTTTTATCTTCATCCATTTTCGATACTGGTGCTTCACATAGCTTTATCTTTGTTGTTGTCATGGAAAGCCTTGAGCTCTGTGACTTTTCGTCTGCTGACATGTTGACTCTCGACAAGCCCTTGAGAACAAGGACATCTAGTGTACGTCAGTGCAAAGAGTGGCCTATCAAGGTTGCAGGGTATCATCTATTATGGGACCTCTATGTCCTGGAGATGACGGGCTATGACTCCATTCTCGGTATGGACTGGTTGGTTCCCTTCCAGGCGGTCGTCGATTGCTATCGCTGCAGGGTGAGTTTCGTATCACCAGAGGGTGAATCTTTCCTTTATAAAGGCGAGTGGGATGTTTAGGAGAATCGATCCGGACTCGAGAATCATGGGCTAGGAGGAGTTACAGCCCGGATTTCTATTCTTTATCTGGATGACTAGGGGACTTCTCGGTTAGATTTTACTCCAGTGGTTGATTGCTTTCAAGATGTCTTTCCAGAAGACTTTTCAGGGTTGCCTCCAGAGCGTGAGGTAGACTTCTCATTTGAGCTCGTGCTATGAGCATCACTTGTGTCCATTCATCCTTATAGGATGGATACACATGATTTGCAGGAGCTCAAGAATTAGTTGGAGGAGTTGCAGGCAAAGGGTTTCATCTGAACCAGTACTTTTCCTTGGGGTTCGCCTGTCCTGTTCGCGAAGAAGGCAGACGGTACCCTTAGGCTTTCCGTGGATTATTGGAAGTTGAACCATTTAACAGTCAATAACCGATATCCCATTCCTAGTATTGATGATCTCTTCGATCATCTCTGAGGAGATCGGGTATTCTTGAAGATCGATTTGAGGTCCAGTTATCATCAGCTACGTGTTAGACCTTCAGATATACCTCTGATAGCCTTCAGGAGCAGGTATGGCCTCCATGAGTATACGGTTATTCCGTTGAGTCTTACGAATGCTCCGGCATTTTTCATGGCACTGATGAACCGAGTGTTCCATCTTTACTTGGATTCCATCGTCGTGGTCTTTGTGGACGATATCTTGGATTACTCTCACACTCGACACGACCATGCAACCCATCTTGAGATCGTTTTGAGTACACTAAGGGAGCATCAGATTTATTCTAAAATATCAAAGTGACACTTTTGGTTCGACGATATTCACTTCCTAGGTCATGTCATCTCAAAGACAAGAGAATCAGTAGACCCAGAGAAGGTGAGGGTAGTAGTTACCTGGGAGCAGCCCAAGAACGTCTTCGAGGTACAGAGCTTCTTGGGGATGGCTGGTTACTACAAACGGTTTATAATGGACTTCTCACGCCTAGCAGCACCACTGACAGGCTTGACTAAGAAGGGGGTGAAGTTTGTTTGGTTAGAATCCTGTTGCTCATCCATCTAGGAGCTGAAGGGGAGATTGACTTCAGCACCGATCCTAGTTTTTCCAGATCCGGGAAAGAGTTATATAGTTTTCTATGATGGATCTAGTAGCGGGCTTCGAGCGGTGCTTATGCAGGAGTATCGAGTGGTTGCATATGTATCTCGACAGGTGAGGCCTCATGAGAGGAATTATCCTACGCTTGACATGGAGTTGGTTGTGGTCGTTCATGCTTTACGTTGTTGGAGACATTACCTTCAGGGAGAACATTTTTTGGTATACACTGACCACAAGAGTCTCAAGTACATCTTCACATAGCGTGGCCGGAATCTGAGACAGCAGAGGTGGGTTGAGTATATCCAGTCCTTCGATTTCGAGCTTGCCTATATGCCTGGGAAAGGCAACACAGTGGCTGATGCACTGAGTAGGAGAACATAGATATAGGCAGTTCTGAAGGAAAACAGTGAGTGGAAACTGATGGCTCTGTTCTCAGAGATGCATTTGGAGGTGCACGATAGGCAGGGTTAAACTTTCCTATCTTCTATGGTTGTTACCTCTACACTTCTGCACCGAGTTCGAATGAGGCAGCTGGCAGATTCAGAAGGGCTTGTCCTATGGGAAAGAGTGTAAGGATAGGACCCTCTTCCTGGGTGGACCATTGGCGAGGATGAGATCTTGTGTTTCCAGGGATGTGTATGGGATCCAGTAGATATAGGCGAGGAGAAGATGCAAGGATTCCATTCCTCAGTTTGGTCAGTTCATCCTGCAGTCACCATGATGTACCATGATTTACACCACCAATACTGGTGGCCAGGTATGAAGAGAGATGTGGCTGGTTTTCTCATGAGATGTTCCACCTATCAGAAGGTGAAGGTGGAGCACCAGCAACTAGCAGGGCTTTTACAGTAGCTACCCATTTCAGAATGGAAGTGTAACGATGTCACGATGGACTTCGTGACAGGGTTACTGAGATCGTCGAGAGGAAACGATGCAGTGTGGGTTGTCGTTGACAGGCTTACGAAGTTTTCTCACTTCTTGACGATAAAGGAGACCTTCGGTCTCGATGAGCTTGGACGGTTGTACGTCTGAGAGATTGTGCTCTTGCATGGGGTTCTGAATACTATCGTTTCAGATAGGGGCGCCCACGTAACTTCGCATTTCTGGAAGGGGCTACAGAAATGTTTGGGTACACAGGTGCTTTTGAGTACAACTTATCACCATCAGACAGATGGTCAGTCAGAGCGCACGATCCAGGTGCTTGAGGATATGCTCTGAGATTGCATTGTAGACCATGGTGGTTATTGGGAAAAGCATATACCTCTCGTGGAGTTTGCCTATAACAACAATTTCCAGGAAACTATTCAGATGTCACCTTACGAGGATTTGTACGGTAGGCCATGTCGATCACCTTTGTGTTGGCTGGAGGTTGGAGAGGCAGCTTTTCTAGCACCTCATCTCGTCCAGGATACCTCAGAGCAGATAGAGTTGATTCGGAAGAGGATGGCTATTGCACAGTCTCATCATAAATCTTATGCTGACAAGCGGAGGTGACCTCAGCAGTTCGAAGTCGGAGACTAGATTTTCCTACGTGTTACCCCGAGGTTGGAACAAAAGAGGATCAGGAGATAGGGTAAGCCTTCACCGAGGTACGTCGGGCCGTTCGAGGTTCTGGAGAGAGTCGGGCTGGTTGCTTATAGGTTGTAGTTACCTCAGAGATATCAGGCTATGCACGACATCTTCCAGGTTTCTCATCTTAGATGCTATTTCTCAGACCCGTCTCATGTTTTTCGACCCAAGGAGGTTGATTTGGAGCAGGATGCATCGTTCGAGGAGCATCCTATCAGGATTTTTGGTCGTAGCACAAAAGTACTATGTGGCCAGTCTGTTCCTCTTGTGCGGGTGTTATGGCCGCACGACCTTGTGCAGGACGAGACTTGGGAGAGGGAGGCTGATATTTGATCACAGTGGCCAGAGTTGTTTGATGTTTCATCTTCTCCACCTTGCTAGGGAAATTTAGGGGTGAATTTATTTATAGAGGGAAGTTTGTAAGAACTTGGAACTTCATTTTTAGGTATGTTTTCCTTTTCTGGTCGTTTTTTAGAAAAGAGAAGAATCTAGAAATTTTGTAGGTACACGCTGTGTACTTTACAAGAACACACCATGTACTTTTCCTCCGCTCGAGGTTGTGTGTTGGCCATGTCCAGGCCAGTCACACTGGGTGTACCGATGAGGTGGAGTCCGATTAATACGGCGTACGGAAAGGTGAGTACACGTCGTGTACTCAAGAAGTACACGCCGTGTACTTTTCTTTTTTTTCATTAATCGGACCTAGGTCGTGCCTAATCCCCGTTTTCATCTTCTTCTCCACCTAATTATGTCCAGAGTGACCTAGAGGGCTGATTCTTCTTCGAGCTGCCAATCCTTCACCGGTTGTCCTAATCGAACACCATCGGGTGAAATAGAATCGCAGCGGTGAGTCCTCGGTTCTTCTTTCGCCATGTATCCTGATTCCTCCTCTTGTGAGAGATATCTGAGGTTGAACATTTTAGACATTTTTGCATATTTACTCGGTTATAGGACAATTCATAGGCCGAGGTTCAAGAATATCAATATCCAAGGATTGAGGTAGGTTGTTTGTTGCCCAACATTGAATTTCTTTGAGTTTTTGGTGCAAAAGTGTCAAATAACCATGTATCTGGTATTTCGGGTTAGGGTTTTGATCATGTATCATTATCTGCATTAGATTACTTGTATGATTGAGGTTATTAGATGATTAATAATTTCTTGTTAGCATGTTTGAGGATCACCCCCTGGGTGTTTCCCTTGTTTTGGATGTTGATTGCCGTTTGCCACGATTTGCCTACGAGGCAACGCTTTTTCACATTGCTAGTATGCCTATTGACATGTTTTCATGTATTGACTGCTGTTTATATGCTTGTGGATGCATTTTAGATGTTATCCAAGTATTTTATGAACTTACTTAGGATGATGACAGTCGATTATGCATAACTAAACTGCTCAGGGCTGAGTGAACCTGGTGTGGTAGACTAAAGGGGGAATTGACGATTAGGTCTTCCCTAGAGAGTCTATTATAATTAGTATCGATCATAGGACCTAATAAAATGGGACTTTGTGCTTCCTCAGAGTGTCCTTAGTTACGTAGCGATACTATATGGGGAATTAGATGTAAGTGCTTCCTCAGATTGTCTATATCTTTCGTTGCAAGACCCCAGGGGAATTGACGGTGAGAGCTTCCCAGACTGTATGTGCCTTTGTACTTCTACTTGACTAGAGGGTTTGCTAGTATGATCCACCCATAGAGTCAGTTCTTTATTTGTTGGTTGGTTGTGATGAGTCCACCAAGCCAAAGAACAAGCTTGGCTTCGTACTGCTTGATGTTAAGGTAGACTGTCGAGTTACCTGTTGTGATTACTTGCTTGCCTTGGGATTATAGAGTTGTTTCTAGGTTCCATGGTTGATAGATAAATGATTTTACTGAACTAATAAATAACTGTGAATGAAGTTTGGTAGGATTGCTTACTTTGGTGTACATCTACTTCTCTGCTGCATTTATTTCCTTTAATTTTGTAATATTGCTCACTGACAGTAGGGCACGGATCTCGTGGTGATTTCCTACTGGGATTAGTCTCACACCCTATTTGGGTCCTTCTTTTCAGCCCAAACAGGTTATATGGTTGTTGGTGTGGATAGGTATTGTGGCCCTTATACTTCAGGAACATGATTGCTGGTTGGATATGGAGAGCATAGGACCGAGCTTAGGCTTGAGATGCTGTTGGAGTTTCTGTTTACTTTCGTACTTGTTTTAAGTTGTATTTCAGTAAGTTGTTGTGTTTTCTGCTTTCCTTAGATATTTTACCTTCTGCATCATTATCATTATCATTATATGTTCGTTGCTTCCACTATTTAGTTTCAGTGTTTCTATACTGTTTACTGCTTCCACTATTGATTTTGGTTTTCTTGCCTTGTATACCTTACCAAATGAGGGCATAGTTTTCCCCAATAACTTACCAAGGCCCTCGCTGCTAGTTGGAAGCCTCTGGCATTTGGGGAAATGCGCTGGAGGTCATGTGGCGAATCGGGTACGGGGAACCAGTGGAAGGGCTCCAGATTCATGTCGTTACACTAAGGTCCTCCATCTCTTTAGAAAGAGGGAGGATGATGCTATAGAAAAACCAGTTTCAATTGTGTCATAGATAGGGAAGGATGCGATGTTGTCGGGTAAGTCTTCATAAATCTCATGAATCCTTCTCAGAACTGTGCATCAGAACCTATGTTTGGTATAACATTTGGTTCCAAAATAGACATTAAGGGAAGATCTTCTAGTAATCCATGAAATTGCAAAACCTCTTCTAGATACTACCTTGACAAATATTCCACTGAGATCGACTCCTCTATTGCTGGAAAGTGGGCCGATTTTATTAAGCAATACACTACCACCCAAATAGAATCATGTCCTCCTGGAGCTCAAGGTAAACAAATAAAAAATTCTATTGAGATTTCCACCCACTTCTAGGGAGAAATCACTAATGGATGAAGCAGACCACCAGGAACACAGTGTTCGGCCTTCACCTTCTGGAAGACCAAACAAAGAGACACAAACTCTGCAACTGAATGCTTTGACCTGGAACACCAAAAATGGCTCTTAAAGGCTCGGTACATCTTTGTCACTGCTAGATGCACCGCTAAATGAGAACTATAAAACTCTCTATGAACCATCTCACACAATTTCGATGAAACAAAAAGCCTTCTGTGATACAACACTCGGTGTTGTTCATCCTCAGACCACCCATCTGGGGCCTCACCACAAACAACTAAGTCTCTCCATACCTCCAACTATAGTTCCCCCAATTGGTAATATTCTACCTTTTTCACCATATATTACGGCATCATAATTTGAGAAAGATAACATTTCCCCGCAACTTCTCCCATATCAAGATGTAATGCTGCCAGTTCTTCCATTATTCTCCAGGAATCACTAGATTCATGCACAGCATCACTACGTGACTTTAAACTCAGCACATCAGCTACAAAATTCACCTTTCCAGGTTTATATTATATGTTGAATTCTAATTCATGTTAGAACTCCATCTAATGACACTGTCGTAAGTTCAAGTCATGGTGAGAGAAAACATACCTCAAACTCTTATGGTCAGTGAAAACCACAAAACACTCACCAATGAGGTAATGTCTCTACAACTTTAGAGAAAACTCCATGTATGCCAAATCAATATCATGAGTGGCATAGTTACTTTTATGGGGACGTAACTGCTAATACCCATAAGAAACTACTGACCTTTTCTATATAATAACATAGCCCAACCCCGAGATGCTAAGCATCACAGAAAACATGAAAATGAACTCCCTCAGCTGGAAGACAAAGAACTGAAGAACTTACTAAATTCTCATTTAGATAATCGAAAGCTATATGACACTGATCAGCCCATATGAATGCTTGATATTTCTAGGTCAAAGCTTTCTGTGGAGTCGCAACTTTTCAGAAATTGGCTACGAACCTCCAGTATTAGCCTGCAAGACAAAGGAAACTTTGCCCCTCTAACACTGTCTTGGGGGCTTCCCAAGACACAACTGCTTCAATATTCTATAGATCCATAGTTAATAGATACTAGGACACAATATTCCCCATGAAACGGACTTCTCAAACCCAAAACTCACACTTCGGCAACTTTCCAAACATCTGATGTTTACAAAGAACTCCCAAAACTGCGTGTAGATGCTCTGCATGCTCCTCTTCAAAAGTGGAGTACACAAGGATGTCATCGATGAAAGCTACCATGAACTTGTCTAGGAACTCACAAAACATAGAATTAATCATTATCATGAATACAAATGGATAATTTTTCATTCCTAAAATCATTATAATGAACTCATAATTCCTATAACGACAATGGAAAGAATAATTCGGGATATCCTCATCCTTCACACGCATCTGAGGATATCCTGTCAATAAGTTGATCTTTGAGAACCATGATGAACCCTTCAGTTGATCGAATAAATCATCAATACATAGAATAGGACAGCGATTCTTTATCGTCACACTGTTTAAGCGATGATAATCGACACACAACCGCAAATTTTTATCTGCCTTATTCACGAACAAAACCGGTGCACCCCACGGTGACACACTTGTCCAAACAAAACCGCACAGTAATAGACCATCAATATGTATACATAGCTCTTGTAACTCATAAGGGGTCATCCTATATTTATACATATATATAAGAGATGCTCCTGTTTGCAGCTCGATCCCAAACTCGATCTCTCGTTGAGGGGGTAATGCCACAGCCTCTTTCAGAAAAAAAATTAGGGTACTCTTCTACAACCCTAGGAAATTCCAAATACGGAACCTTTAAAGAACTCAACATCATATCAAACATCATGAATGATAAGGATGGAACGTGCCTGTGACCCATCTGAGGATCTCGCTCGCCAACAAACACCACCAACTGTCCAATCGCATCGAAGAAAACAACCTGCTTCCTGAAGAAATCCACAATATCCTGCACCGAATACAACCAATCCATTCCAAGGATGACATCATATGGTTTTATTTTTAAACAAAGGAAATCTCCCTAAGAGTGGTGTGGCCCTAACACTAGCTCACAATTTCTACATACTTCAAAAAAGTCAACTCCACCCTCAACTGGCATAGTGAACACCAAGGGCACCGAAATCCACTCTACCTCAAGTCCCAAAGCATGGAAAATGGTAGGTGATATGAAGGAGTGTGTCACTCCTGAATCAAACAAGGAATACACTAAGGTCTAAAACCAGCTACGGGTACCTCGAACAATGTCTGGCTCGCCTGGAGATGGCAACGTTAGAGCATGATACTGACCATGACATCCTCCACACACTCTCTGACCTAAATGACGGCCACCACCACAGCCATGCTCTCCTCTCTAAGGATGATGAGTGTCACGGGGTTTTCCTCCACCTACCCCCTCTACCCTCTATGGATCTAAAGCTGGTGCAACATTCTACTGCTACCTCGGCTGGAACTTCTTCAATAGAGGAACCTGGAGCGGAGCACCTGGTGCACGATGACTACTCTGAAAGGTCGGGAAATCCCGCTGCAGATGACCTCAACCAACACAAGAAAAACAAGAACTTGATCCCTCAAAATAGGAATGAGAGTTTCTGCCTCTATAGAAATGAGATGTGAAGGGCTTGTACCTACCCCCGAATGAACGAAAACTCTTATTCCATGAAAACTGATAATCCAGGACCACATCTCTTCATCATGAGTAATCATGAAGATTCCCCTCTCGTGACGATCTGATCATGGGAAAAGTCCTCAAGACAACCTCTTCCCTTTCTAGGACCTCATGATATATCTTCATCATTAATGGGGGAACCTGGCACTGGATCTCTAGATGCAAAGACTCCTCAAAATTCCATTCCCTAGCCTCCTCATCTGGTAATAGGTCCGAAGCATATCGTAAAAGGTTCCTGAAATAGATTCCAACTCTCACACACTAGAGATGCCCTGTCAAAGGGTAAGAAGCTTCAGGAAACTAGAAACCTTCATAGTCGAAGAAAGAAACTTGACTCTAAACTTGAATTGGAACTCCTCCCATGAGACAGCTGACTCCTCACGATCTTTGAGGAACAAGAACCACCACACCCTAGCTACTCCATGCAGCATCGTCACAACCAAGGATACCAAGTGCTTCTTCTAAGCATGGATAGAACAGAATCTAATCTCAAACTCCTCCAACCAGTATTTCATGACTACATTTCAAATGGAACCCTCATACTTCTTTAGACTCTGGTGTTGAAACTCTTGGAGTGTCTTCCTCCATGTGTCGTCCTCATCAACCTCTACCATGTGGCGATCTACTGGAATAGCCTTCTAAATATATTCTATGTGATATTCATAAGGACGTCGACATGGAGCCATACCTATAAAATAACAAACAGTTAGGGATCCTAAACATGGAATATGTAAGACTCAACATTAATTAATTAGGTGTCTATTTTATTTATTTCAGATTAACCTATCCCAAGGTCTACCCATTCAAACATAGTAACAAATAAGATTGATTCACTATCCTTTCCTAGGACTCTACTCTCCAACTAGTTCCACCTCATTTGGTAGCCATCGTAATCATAAAGGTTCATACATTAGAACAGAGGGGGACCTAAACTCATATGTCTCAGTGGGTCTCCAGTGTTAACAACACTTTCTAAACATGAATGACATTTTTTCCTACCAAACCATGCAGCCTCACCTATGCCTAACTATAAACTCCATCATATCCCTCAACCAGACCTCTGATACCACTCGGCCATGACCCCCTCCCCACAAAGTGTACCCCTCCTAGGCCGGAAATGTGAGAAGAGAGATAGTGACACCCGAGTCCCACCTCCAATAGGCCACGTGTTGGTGACTAGCAATGAGAGTATATTAAAGACACAAATGGGAGGAATTACCCTCTAAGACAACACTTGCGAAAGAGAGAGACAAGATAGGGAAAAACCAACTCCAACTCAGAACAAAAAGATAAAGGAAAACCCTTGTGCACATATGTAATGTCATGAAAAAGTACTACAACTAAAATGGAAAAAGTGCAAGTACCCAAAAGAAAGTAAAAACAGTAGCAACCACAATATCGAATAGCTCCAACAACCACAAGCTAGTAGAAACCCTCTTGATCTTCAACCTGAACCAAGTGACCTGAATATATTCATAGGGTGAGTATAACAGTATACTTTGTGGGATCCTACCAGAAGCCTCTCATGAAAAAGTAAATAAAGCATGCTAATGCACAATGAACAACAAGTAAAACTAACTCGTCACCAAAACCGGTATTACAAGTTCAAAACCTCACCATGGATACTCGCACCAAGTAATTCATACAATAATATATCATATAGTGAGGAATATCAAGGTTACCCTGCTACTACTTCCCCATTGGTTTTCCGCTTTTCCCTAACATCGCACTTCCATAGAATCTCTCTCCAAAAAGGCTTGCCCGTAGACACCTGGGCGAAGCACCATAACATGCACCCTATGCAACCAAACCACCACAACCACGCAAGAAAGTAACTAGGTAGTTTTTTTGAGCCACCACAGCTTGCACAACTTGTATCGTACGTTGGGTATTATACATCAAACCATTATAGCCCATACGTCGAGTAAGGAGCCTCAATCAATCACAGCCTATAGACATTACACCTATAATAGTCCATAGGATACTATATTTGAAATGTTTGTTTGTGAATAACCACAAGCCATTACAACCCTCTACACATATATATGGGGAAAACTAACTGTTGTGCATACCGGCACAAGTAACTACCAAGAGAAGTTAGCGGGGCCAAAGGGGGTAGTAAGCCATTCATTCTCCAACCAGAATGTTGGGGAAAACACCCTCGAGGGCTCAGAACCCCCAGGGTGCCAGTTTCCCATACTGACAGGCTGGAGTATCATATAGAAACCCAAAAAGTATAGTATATACTATATCTCACAACAACACTATGGGCATAACATAGTCTTAGACTCAACTACAGCTAACATCTCCCGAACTCTGGATGCTACATCTAAGACTAGGTATCCTATAAGAACACAACCACTTAAAGAGACTTAATACATTATTTCATTAACTTTTTATCAGTTTCAATTTACTTTAATTAATTCTTTAAACATTAATTAACCTATACCAATTCGACATTAATGTTCATTAGCGTCACACACAAAGTACACTATCCCTTTAAAATTACAACCTCATCTTTATGTTCAAGTAAATCAAACCCCAAGGGTTAATATCATTTGTTTAATTTTACATTGTATAATTACTTTCCCATATTCTCAGGCTTTCTAGAAAAACATTTTATGCTACTAACTACAAGGGGGCTGAACACGGTGAGAAGATTTACTACCTGTAAAGTCTTTGTTGCCTATAGAAAGAGCGCAGACCCATCCTCATTTGAGAATATAAACATGAAAATCATGTGGCATACCCCATGCGTCTTCGCCTCATTCGGATGAAGGGTAAGCAAGGCCAACTGCCTTGAGAAGTGGGGAAATGTAAAGTAGATAATCAACCAATAAAAAACAGCAAGTATCCATCAATCACATCCATCCCGTTCCACCATCCCCAGTGTCCTCCTCGACACCAGCATGTATAAATCAATGCATCTCGCCACTCTAGGTGTCATTTGCTGCCACAAACGAAAGGCCTCCATGCCCCCACATATCACAACATCCATCCAGGATCTCATCGCAGCACAAGCAGCAGGAAAACAAACATTTTAACAGTTGGACTCTTTCCCTTTAACAAATAATAGGGTTACTCAGATACCTACAAAGAGTTATCTTTTATAGATCAACCAATTATTTATTCCATATTATATTAACCGATTATTATTCTTAGGTTCAAAATTCAGTAAACCTATTCATTAAGATATGACAAATAATTAAACATGCTTACTGCACCATTTTGATTAACATCAAATTACAGCAAGAAGAACCAGATTCATTTACATAACTCTTTATCTTTAGCCAAACCATTATCAATTAATTCTAGTTGTATGTTGTTTACCAATTTCCATCAAGAATTAAATTCTAAACATAGCAAGCAATGATATCACACTATCTAGCAAAACAAGAGGCAATAACATTACGATATCAATTTGTTTATCCGAATGAATTATTTATTAGGTTAATTCCATTGTGATCCAGAGGGATAAAACATGCTCACAAAATAGTTTCATGTAAAAGAATAGAGGATAAATGAATCCCCTACATCAAATAGTTCTTTATGTTCTTTATACAACCACAATCAACACAATGGGCCACGATCCTCTACTCGCGACAACTACATCCACCCGAGGATGAAATGGTACGACTACACCAACTGAAACCCAAGAATAATCTATTAGAAGCATGAAGATTATAGGATATAATATGGAAACGAGAAAAAAAGAGAATATAAACCCCAAAAGAACGATGATAAAACATACCTTATATCGAAGATTGATCTATATATCATGGTTTCATCAAAACAGAGTGGAACCAATCCAAGGAGGAAAGTTTGATTGTGAAACTCCTATGAGAAGGAATGTGATGTTCGAGTATCTCACACCTGAGAACAAGGAGAAAGAATTAGGGAGGAATATATCTTGTCCCTTTAGAAGATTTAACGAAGTGACGGTTTAAAATGATGCATTAAATTCATTTTATGTGTAAGGAAATATCAAAGGGGCGAAACTGTATGAAGCTTGAAACACTCTTCATGAACTCGATATCTGGAAAAGGAAAAACACTGTTCATGAACCTCACCGTTGAAACATCACCGTCAGATCCTCACCATTTTGGAAACACTGTTCATGAACCTCACTATTGAAACCTCACCGTTGGAACCTTGTTGTTCTGGAAACAATATTCTTGAACCTCACCATTGAAACCTCACTGTTGGAACCTCAATGTTCTGGAAATATTGTTCATGAACCTCACCATTGAAACCTCACCATTCTAGAAACACTGTTCATGAACCTCACCAATGAAACCTCACTATTGGATCCTCACCGTTCTGGAAACAATGTTCACGAACCTCACCGTTGAAACCTCACTGCTGGAAGCTCACAGTTCTGGAAACACTATTCCTGAACCTCACCGTTGAAACATCACAGTTGGAACCTCACTATTATAGACACAATTCTCATAACCCTCTTCATTAAAACCTCACTATTAGAACCTCACTGTTTTGGAAACACTTCTCATGAACCATACTGTTAGAACCTCACTATTCTGGAAACTTTGTTTCGGAGCCTCATCGTTAGAACATCACCGTTCTGGAAACACTTTTCACAGAAGGTTACCGATGCACTGTTCTCAACTGTCTACCATTAGAACTATTCACTGAGGGACACTGATGCAACGGTTCGCAGAAAGGGAAAATTGGCAAAGTGTTGGGGATAAGCCACCTTGACCTCCTAGAACACCACAAATGCCATATTTTCACAAAGGAATTGGTCAGTGAGGTCCGGTCCATTACACCAATGAATTACATTGATCTTATATAGGTATTATGTATCTATTTTCACCTAAAAAAAATTTAAATAAAATAAATAATTATTTAAATAAAAAGTTAGTTTTAACCAATCACACGGTGTTTTTCATTATTCATCAAAAATTGAAAGTTTTGCAGAAAGATACAAAAAATTCACCCTAATCTAATTTTGATATTCTAAATTCAAAAATAAAGTCCATTTTGAAAAATAAAATTTATAAAATTTCAAAAAGTGTGTATTACTATTCAAAATGGCTAGTTTGATTGGTCATTGTGTATTGAAATTTCAAAGTGGCGTACAATGCCAATTATTTCATTATTCAAAGGGAAACATATCGTGGGATTTTGGGGTGTTACACAATGAGAATTATTTTTCATATTGGTCATTAATTATACACTAAAAATATAAAATTGTTGATACACTTCCACTAGAACCATTAAAAAGTTTATTATATTTTGTAAAATTTAATCAGATCCAGTACATTTTTTATTTTTCCCATTTTATTTGAACATATCCATTTTTTCATTACATTATCTTCATTAATAAATAGTGGATAGATCAACCTTCCACTATTCAACTTTATTTAGATTTTTTTATTTTCATTAAAAAAGAATATAATTTATTTATTATATATTCTAAACATTTAGAAAGATAAAATTTAGTTTTAATATTTTCATGATACTTTTTATTAGATTAGTGGATAATTTATCATTTGAGCTGAAATTTGTATTTCTCAATTTTTAATTTTTAGAAAGAATATAATTCTATTAGGCCATTATATTTTTAAATATTATATTAGTCTTTTAATTAGTATGATTGATTGTATCATTTTAATTATAAAACACGTCTGTTGAAGAATAAAAACTATATTTGTAAGGGGACGACAAATCATATTCCCTTACTTATTTTTTTGAAACCATTTATCCTAGATTATTAATGGTTTTAATAACATTATCCATTGTATAAATCTGAATAAAATGTATGATAACATCAATATTTAATTACATTTTCCCCATTTTTTTAAAATTATCCTTTTTTAATCATTCTTGTGTTTTAGGATATTTTGTTGGATGTTCCCTCTTTCACTATGCTCATATCCGATAACATCAATATCATCTTCACCTTTATTATCTTCATTATTCCATGGGTAATAACTTTATCTTCTCATTTACTATCATCTATTTATTTGACTTGATTAAACCAGTGAATCATTATCTATTTCACTTTTTTAATTTATTATCAAAATTGGAAGTGGTAACAATTATTTTTAAAAAAAATAAATAACATTCATTCTTGAAATTTCATTTTGAGAAAATGTTTTCATTTTTTATTGATATTATAGTAATACTGAAATAAGATATTTTAATATATATTCTATGGAATTTATTATTTTTTGGACAGATTAATTATTAGTATTTAATTTATTTAATAAGGATATTAAAACTCACTCAACCAAAACTAAATTATCTTGACTTACATGAATGTTTCTAAATCTATTTATAATACATTTAAATCTATGAAAATTTTGATTTAGTTTTTCTTATTCTCTTATTTTAGGATCTTGATACTCATCTCTTAAAATTCACAACATAGTTATAGTATAATTATCATATCCTTAATGAGTTACTTAAATAGTAAAAAAATATTTCATGGGCTATTTTACATTCATATACATGGACATAAACATTTCTACTTATATTACAAAAAATATTGTTCTTTATGATGATATTCTAAACATAACGCACAGTTTAAATACTAGTAAATATTTATTAATCAACTCCATGAATGTTATATTAATTCACTATGATTTTATAGTATTCAACGAATATGTTCATAATAAGTGATTCCATGTGAGAATGCTAATAAATATACTCAGATCTATCAAATAACAAATATCGTATAGTTGTTTAAACATCATTCACATTTATTTCTACCGTATAAAATATTTTATTTTTCCCATTATATTTATGTTCAAATTTTATAATTAAAAATAATATATTTATTCCAAATATATGGGAATCATGTTGATAGAAATTTTTAAGTCATAATATGTTGATGTAGGAATAGTAAAGATGGTGGGGTTGAATTGATCTCTATAAAAATATTTATTGTATTATTATCAATGATTATAGTAAATGTCATTTATACTTAAATAATAATTAAAATATTTATTTTTATAATATATTGTATCCAAACAAACCATCTCTACTCATCACCAATATCAATTGTATAGAGTTAGGATATCTACTATACGCTTATTCACTAGCTTTTAAGCTGATATTAGAACCCTCAACAATACTATTTTAAACCCTAGAGACTCAACCAAAATGAATAATTATTCACACTTGATGGTTTAATTATATCATCTTTCCTTTTTTCTAAATACATGTACAATAAATAACCTACCTTTTGATATAGTGGTATAAACCTATTTTTTTATTTCTTCCAACAAAAAAATATTTCCATTTCAATTTTACTTATAATGACAGAACCCAAACTATTTATTTGGGGTATTATATCATGGGTTCTAACTATTATAGGTAGTGTGACACTTATAAAACTATCGAAAAAAATTATAAACAACATAAGCTAGAGAATAAAATATAGTTATAGTGTCAATGTATCAAGGTTCTCTCTAATAGTGGAATATCAAAAAATTAAATTTCATCCAAGAGTAGTAATTAATTACTAAAATATATCACATTAAACAATTAAAGAATACCAGAAACATTACTTTATCATATTATCTCTAAAAATGATATATTTTTCTCTTTTATACGCTGTATAATCAGAAGAATAAGTGTGATTCTCTTCAACCTTCTTAGTACATCATGTGATATAATTGGTTAATAAAAATGAAAACTATTCCAATGTGTATATCATTGACTGTTTTTTAAAATTAACAGGGTTTTAATAGTGGAATTTGTTAGAATAGTTAAAACTTTACCAATAATTTCATTGGCGTACTTTGAAAAAATTCCATAAATAATGAAACAATGTATTTTAAAATTTCAATCAGAATAAATTTTATTAATATTCCTTTTTCAAAAAAAAATTCAGAGCAAGACTTCATCGCATTCTATGAGAATTCACTAATACACTACCCCCCTAATTTAATTTTCATTACCATAGAAGTAATTGTACAATAATTAATAATTAAATAAGAAACTAGATAATAACTTAACCATTCATTAAATGTAAATTTATAATAAATGTGGAATAAAAACCATTATAGGAAATATAATATTTTATGGAATGATGGGTTTCTTCAGGTGTTATATCCATTAAAATAGTAATTAAAACCTTTTTTATGCCACAAATTTCTTTTGAGGTCAATTATAATTGATCATACAGTTAATAAGAATTTCATAATGTAGTTTATAAGAACTGAAATGAAAAATTGATCAAAATTTCAATATGTGGTTGAAATATATTTCAACATGTTGGGTGTCAAAATTTCGACCTTATTAGATAAATTTCTAGAAGTTATGTTGTTCTATTTTTCAGGATAGGATTTATAGATATAAAATGAATGTTCATTAAAATAATCAAAAAAATACGGGCTCCCTATCTTATAACTGATCAATAGGGATACGTTTTATCATCTTTCTTCATGTGGTCAGTTCAGAATTTAGAAAAATTATAACTACCTACATTATAGTATCTTGTACAACCCACATCACAATAACATAAAAACACTGTAAGATTTTATAAAAAAGCATAATCTCAATATTTTTATATTAAACCATATAAATATGAATCATTTCATAAAATAAAAAATATAAATTATTAATAAATTTGTAATAAATAACAAAAATGAATACTTTTTATGATATTGAAAAAATTAGGATTAGAAAATTTCATAAAAACTAGAGTTTTCTAATTAGAAAATATTTTAATTATCATGACTTAAATTAACAATTTGGTTTGCTACCACTTATAAACTACTTCTGATATGTGTCATAAATAAAATCTAGGTGAATGTATTATGATATCTTGATTTTTTACTAATGTGGTATCATTATACATGAGATTCATGAAAACAATGGAATTAGGACTAGTATTGGTAAGGTTAATGATTTCAATATAGAAATAATGTAATTTAAGTATAATTATATAAGGAATTTTTTTTAAAAAAATTATCTAATGAAAAGTATGATTGTTAGAAATAATCAAGACCATAGGTAGAAGGGGGTGTAATATTCATTCCTTGACTCATCAAAATAAGTTTTAATATCTAAATAAGTAGTGTTATGTAAATTATATGATAATTATAATGACATAAATGTATTATTTTATTTAGGTTCAATGAGTTTTTTATTTCATAGATATTTTCTTGTAAAATATAAATATCACGTCAAAGAATAAATATAGAAATTTTGGTCAAAACTCATGTGGGTGTATTAAAAAACCTTGATTTATAAAAACATACCTATTATAATTTATAGAATATTTTTGATTCCAAATATAGTTGTCTTAACATTGGTGTAGGTGGATATCATAATGGGTCTTTATTGGATTTTCTTTTATTAATATATGATAGATTAAATAAAAAAATTATCATAATAAATTCTCATTGTGAGGTTAAATTCATTTATATAATGGAGTTCATACCACAAAACACTATCTAGAATATAGAAAATTAATCATAAATTAGAGTGAAAGTTATCGTGCACATAAATTTTAATATTACGGGATATTTCCTATTTTATATTTCAAAATGGTAAATTAATTTATGAATATATTCATTATTTATTATCCTAGTGATATTCTAGGTCAGGATGATCAATTCATTTCTTACTTAAATCTTAATGTTAATTTAATTTCATAACCTCCATATTGAATTGTGCAAAAGAGGTATAATAGTTTGAAAATATGTAACGCCTCGACCCCAGTTACCCAGAGTCAGTGTATTATTTTAATACGTTGGCATGATTACGAGGAATAAAGTCCCAAAGGACCGGTTAGTTTAGTAGTCTTGGAAAAATAGATTACATACATGAATGTTACATTTTCACATTAAGACGTAAAAAACAACATAAATAATCTTTATGAACGCCATTATTCCCTTGGCTTAACCCTGTATATCAATCACAATACACTTCTTGGAATCCTGTAGAAAATAAAACATAGAAAGGGGTGTGCTCAAATGCTCAGTAAGGGTAAGAAATACAGTGGAAACTTTAAAAATAAGGATAAACATTTAAGGAAATGTATAAAACTAAAACAAAAGCCTTTCAAACTTGAACTTCAGCATAATAAGGCAGAAATAAAATGAAATAATTCCATTTACTTATTCACATGGATATTCTACTAATAGAATAATCACATGCAATTTCACTAAACACTTTCATAATGATGGAATGTATAATGCCAGACTATCATAACCACGTAGCCAAGGCCTCATGCCAAGACTACAAATAAGATTTTTTCCAGGCCCTGTGCCAAGACGCTAGTTTGTCTCATGAGACCTACTGATGCATCGAGGAGCTATAGCAGGCTCCACCCGTCACTTATTAAGTCCAATGCATTCCTCATATGAATAGGTTTAAACATAACATAAACATTCGTATTAACACTAGAAAACGAAATGTCAATAATTTCTCCATAACCCATGAATGGTGTAAAAATAACACATTCACAGCCAAACATATCACAAAACCTTCAATGGAAGTTTTTTATAATAAATCAACTTCAAATGAGCTTAAAATCCATCAAAGTATGTTGACATAGATGAAAATGATGAGTAAAACTTTTTGAGAGAAATATCCTTTTTGTAAAATCATTTAAAAGTCACAAATTTATAAAGGAAGTAATTTAAAAGATATTTTTGAATCAAATTTTTCCATACCACATTGAAACTTTTGAAAAGAATTATCATTTCAAAACATTCATGTCCATATAAATAAATCCTTAAAATCATTTTGAAAACATGGACATTAATTAAAAAGATTTAGAAAGATAAATCCTTAAAACTTTTGAAATTATAATATTGATAAAGAGTACATTTAAAAATCCTTAAAATCTTCATTTTGAAATCGTTTTTATGAAAAATGGACATAGATGATAAAAATGTCCTAGTAAATAATTAGACATAAACAATCTTGGATAAAAATGAGAATGAGGAATTAACTCTTACCAATTTGGTAACTTACGAAACATACAACCCATGAAAGAGGTATCATACAATGATTATGTAAATACACATAAATTAAAGTGTATTACACAAAGAATTCAATTATGGGCAGTACATACACCACACAAAAGGTAATAGGGGAAATATGGCATGAATCTCACCGGAATAAGGAGTGAGATGAAAACAACTTACCTTGCACTTTCCTTTAGTCGAGGGTAAATTTAACCTCATGTACGAAGATCGTAGTATGTTATTAAATTATACCAGAACCATTATAATAGTTATGATATCATACATGATTCATTTATGACTTTATATTACCCATTTAATAAAAATTTCCATGTTAAATTAACATTTCGGGTAATAATCGCTTTCTTTATCGTACGTGTTTTAACTTGTTACTGTTGGTTGTATCACCTAGATCATGATTTAAATACTTCAAGAATATAAAAAATGATAAATATAACATATATATTTAGAATATAAATATGTATAATATACATATATATGAAATGGAAAACACCGTTTATGGAGACGGTAGTCCGTACGTACGCATAACCGTTGTTTCTGTTTTCATATAGTATTGAACGGAAGTATGTGAATAAGATATATGTAATTACATAAATCATTATATATATAAATATATATATCTCCAGTAGCATTATTATTTCATATATTAAATACTTATTAGTAATATATATATTTATAATCGTTGATGAATGGTGAACTTGGAAATGAATCTCATCGCGTCGTGGAGACGGTAATCCGTACGTACACACGAGCGAAAATATCATTCTTTTGATATTAAAAGAATATTTAATTGGATGGTATATCATATATACAGAATCCTTATAATGTTATATTTATTATTTCCATCAAATACACATCATTATTATACCCATCCAAATAATAATGTATTGAATAACAAATACACCACGACGTGGAGATGGTAAGCCGTACGTACGCACGTATGGTGACATGTCATTCAAAGGATGGATAGAATACTGAATATGGTTGTAACATATTTATAATAACATCAAAGTATATAGTAGATACTGGATTTATTATTTTAGAATAGAAATAACAAAGAAATAAGAAGTTGAAGAAGAAAGGAACTTGAAAGAGGGTGGTGAAAACATTACCTCTTCTTCGCATTGTTCCTTTTGATTTGATCAAAAGGGCTCTTTAGGATGGCTTTCTGATCAAAATAAGGCCTCTATGTTGAAGTGAGGGAAGTTGAGAGAGAATTTTGGCAGGGGTTGGCCAAACCAAAAGACTTTGAAGGTGTGATTAACTTGATAAAATTGGGTCCTTTTATAAGGGGGAGGAGGGGCTCTTTAGGATAAACTTAATGTATTAATTTATAATAAATTCATACTCGGTTTCTAATGGCTCAAAAGTAAATTATTTAAAGTTTAAGGTGGGGATGGTTCTAAAAACACTCAACCAATATACTTTAGATATTTTTGGGTCATTATATTAACCTTATATTTTAGTTTTAACTCTTAGCTAATTAGTTTGACACTTACCATGTCACTTTGTATTTTTATATTATATAGTTAATAAACTTACTATATACCACCAAGAGACCCCCAAGTGTTCCATTAATGATACACCTATCATTATATAAGTCTATTGTCCTAGACATAGATTTTCAAGAATTTAATATAAATTAATAATATAATATTTGTTTTATAAACTCTTTTAGGTAAATATTGACACTATTGGGTATTTTGTTTTTGATAAATTCATAACAGCCTTATTACTTCGAACATAATTTATATAATCATTCATAATATGTCATATTAACCTATAAAATTAGTGTAATTCATAAAAAGTCTCAAATTACATTTATTTTGATATTTATAATATCAATTATTTTAATATTTCATTAATTAGGTAATTACCGCATCACCATTATGTCATAAATAAATTAAATTATTTAATGTCTAAAAATTATAAATTAAAAACCATTATGTAGAAAATATTTATATATTTATAATTAATATTTACAATCGACTTTATCTTATGTATAACCCTATATTAAAAATGTTTTAGTAAATAAACATTGATTTTAACTCTTTTAACTCTTCTTTAAATTAAATAATAATAAATGTCCTTATCTAATACAAGTGTACCTAAAGGGTCATATTTTATTCCTAAGGTTGTTTTCGGTCGAATTAAACTTATCAAATAGAATTAGGACATGTGTTAGGGTAATAATAATATCAGTTTCACCCTTAATTATCCTATTTACTTTTTATCGGGGTAAATAAAAGTAAAAAGTTACTATTCACCAAAAATTATTTTTATCTTATTAAACCAAATTTTACTCCTTGATATTAACCTTGTCTCTCAGAGTTTCGAAATTCCACTCACAGAAGCGGTAAAATTATGTTTTATGTGAATTTACAAATTCTCCTAGGAGGTGGGTAGAAGACAGTGAAAAGTTCAATAAAATTTTTATATATCAAAAATTATTATAAACTACCTCCAATGAATTAGATTTTATTTATATAGGTGTTATGTATCTATTTTGACCTAAAATAAATTTAAATAATATAAATAATTGTTTAAATTAAAAGCCGGTTTTCAAAAGTAACTCAGTGTTTTTCACTATTTATCAAAAAATGAATGTTTTCAGAAAAATACCAAAAATTTACCCTAAGCTAATTTTGATATTCCTAATTCATTAATAAAGTCTATTTTACCAAATTCAAAACATAAAAGTTTCATTTATTAATTCAAAATTAATACCCGTTGTTAAAACAAAAACCGTGTTTTTAAGAAATAACAACTATCAAAAGATTGACACTTGTTTATGTCCGGTTTAAATGTGAAATTATGTCCAATGACCTGAATTGGATTAAATGGTAAAAATATATTCTAAATATAATTTAAAACCACTCAAATTCATAATTTATCACTATTAACTATTTTTATTAAAACAGTTGTTTTTAATTAAAATTTATTAATTTTCACTATTCATCAAAATATGAAAGTTATCCGAAAAGTGCCAAAATTTCACCCTAGGATAATTTTAACATTCTGAATCCAAAAATGAAGTCAATTTTGAGAGATAATATTTATAAAATTTCAAAAAGTGGGTATTACTATTCATAACGGCTACTTTGATTGGTCGTGCTGTGTGTTAGAACTCAAAGTTGCGTACAACATATGCTACCGTATTATTCAAAGAGAAGCATATTGTGGAAGCTCGGGGTGTTACATTCTCTCCTCCTTCAATAAATTTCATCCTCGCAATTTTATATTGTTCTTAGAAAATAATGGTTGGAAATAGAAAATATCTTTGTGGGAAAACCCACATTGGAAATTTGGTTAATAAAATCTAGTATTAATAAGAGGAAAAGAGAAATGAAAGGGTCACCACCAAATTATGATCTCAATTTGGAGAACATTGGTGGGAATTAGAGACATATAATTGGAGGAAAATTGTAAATATTTATAGGTAGTGATTGAGGTCATCAATCACAAACAAGATTAAAATTGAGGTCCTTAAATTCATCAATCTATGATGATTTAAAATACCATCGGTTTGGAAAAACATAAGGTATTAGGATAACACATTTTTGACGTTTCAAAATATCTTAGTTGAAATCCCACATAGAAAATGAATTAATGAGGTCTCTATTTAATATAAATAGTGGTAAGTATAAAGATTACCGAAAAAACATATACTAGGGTTCCATGTAGAAAAATATGGATATGGAAGAGAAATCTGACCATAAATTATCTGATCGAGAGTGGTATAGAACATGGCTATGAAAAGGACAACAATCCCAAACCAATAAATTAGTGATGATCTAAGGTACCATCTAGGACAACATTTTTGTTCTATGTTCCTTTTCATAACGCTGAGGAATTTATTTATGATATTGGATAAGTTCATAAGAAGATATACTTACTTTATAATTAGAGTTTTATCCATTAATAAATTTCTACCACAAACTCATCTTTCACTCCAAAACATAATACAACTCAAAAATACTCTATTTATCCTAATTGTATAGGGTTCCAAATATAATTAATTTGTAATTCACATATCAGACCCTTTTATAAAAGGAAACTACATTATACAATCTAGGGACTTCACGTAGTCCAGTGGTAGGCGATAAATCCCAATGACAATATGGTTGTGGGTTTGATTCCGGCAGTTTTGTCCAACGCGACGGGATGTCACACGGTCTGCGTGTTGTCCTTTTATAATAATCTAAAAATAACATTTCAAACATAATACATTCCAACCTTTAGACTTATCCAAAATAATATTATCCAAACTCACAGTAAAAAATTTACGAGGAAGCTAAACATAATGAGGATCCTTTTTTCCAGGTAATAACATGTGAACTCCTTCCTCATATACTTTTTTACAACACCGCAACATCCTGAATTAACAAAATCAACCATCTCTTATTCCAAAATCACTACCTCAATATTAGGACCATATTAAGGTTTATCTTTCCTTCACCTATGTAATTTCTAAAAAAATTAACTCGCTGTAGAGTCACTTTTCATAGTAAAATAAAATCTCAAATCCTTAATGAAATAGTTCTGCAGTACAATCCTTATTTATTTCTAGAACATCATTGATACAACACTTAAATGAAATTATTATAAAATAACAACATAAGAACACTAGACATTCCTCATCATCTATGGTAGTATCATAACTTTATTATTATCCAATAGCATCATTTATGGCATAGTTTGATTACTAGGACATTGGTTCGCGTAGTGTCCAAACTCCTTGCAGATGAAACATTGTACATTTGAAACCTTTTTCTTACACTTTTAGTCATTTACTTGGTGTCCTTTTTCTCCACACTTATAACATACTCCCATTCCCTTCAAGCATTTTCCAAGGAGATTCTTTACACGGTTATCACATATGGGAAAACCCTTCTTTACCTTCTTCCCTTTATCTGTCCTTCTCTCTACCATCCTTTTCTTCTCTGAATTCCCTTCGAAGCCATAGGACTCCGAGAATTATTTAATTATCTTATCAACACACGATACTATTTCTTCATATAATGATAATATGTGGGAGGATATTTCCCTTGTAAATTTTATCTTAGGACTATGAAAGATATGATCCTTCTTACTCTTTGGATCATACGTATTACTAAAGTTCACATTCATTCTACTGAGTGAAATTTCTATACAATAGTATAAACTAGGTCAGTTAATGAATTACAATGAATAATTCCAAACTTGTAAAATACCTAACACAAATCGAAAAGTTTATGGATATAATCCATAATCATAAAAATGTTTTCTTTGAGTAATTATATACTCATGAGCCCTTCATAATGGTTTGTAAAGAAAATGAGAATTATCCTAAGCATATCCCCTGGGTGAGTCGTAACCAAGAGTGCAGCAAGGCCCATTGTTATGCACCAGTTCCTATTCGAGTCTAGCTCAAAGTGGTGTTTTCGGGTTTTACCCCTAGGTACATCTGTGCTAGAGCCGCCTCTACCTGCTCGTATCTAGACATGTATGTATTTCTCAAAAAACTCACAAGATCTCTACAATACCAAAATTCTAGGAAGTTCTTCATTACTAATCCTCAAAGTCTATCTTAGGGGTATGTGCTCTAATCATAGTTTATCTAAATCTATTTTCAAAGGTTATTGCTAAACCTCCCTCTGGTACCAACTGTAACTCCCCAACCACAGTTACCCAGTGTCGGTGCATTATTTTAATACATTGGCATGATTACATGTAATAAAGTCCTCAAGGACCGATTAGTTTAGCAGTCTTGGAAAAATAGATTACATACATGAATGTTACATTTGTACTTTAAGATGTACAAAACAACATAAATAATCTTTATGAACGCCATTATTCCCTTGGCTTAACCCTGCATATCAATCACAATACACTTATTGGAATCCCGGGAAAAATAAAACATAGAAAGGGCTGAGCTCAAATGCTCAGTAAGGGTAAGCAATACAGCGGAAACTTTCAAAATAAGCATAAACATTTAAGGCAATGTATAAAACTAAAACAAAAGCCTTTTAAACTTGAAATTCAGCATAATATGAAAGAAATAAAATAAAATAATACCATTTACTTATTCACATGTATATTCTAATAATCAAATAATCACATGCAATATCACTAACCACTTTTATAATGATGGAATGCATAATGCCAGACTATCATAACCACGTAGCCAAGGCCACGTGTCAAGACTACAAATAAGATTTTGTCAAAGCCTCGTGCCATGACACTAGCTTGTCTCATGAGACCAACCGATTAATCGAGGAGCTATAGCGGGCTCCACCCATCACTTATTAAGTCCAATGCATTCCCCATGTGAATAGGTTTAAACATAACATAAACATTCGTATTAGAACTATACTATGAAATGTCAATACTTTATCCATAAACCATGAATGGTATAAAAATAACACATCCACGGTCAAACATATCAAAAAAACTTCAATGGAAGTTTTGTTTAATAAATCAACTTCAAATGAGCTTAAAATCCATCAAAGCATGTTAACATAGATGAAAATGATGAGTAAAACTTTTTGAGAGAAATATCCTTTTTGTAAAATCATTTAATAGTCACACATTTCTAAAGGAAGTAATTTAAAAGATATTTTTGAATCAAAGTGTCCCATACCACTTTCAAACTTTTGAAAAGAATTATCATTTCAAAACATTCATGTCCATATAAATAAATCCTTAAAATCATTTTGAAAACATAGACATTAATTAAAATGATTTGGAAAGATAAACCATTAAAACATTTGAAATTATAATATTGATAAAGAGTACCTTTAAAAATCCTTAAAATATTCATTTTGAAATCATTTTTATGAAAAATGGACATGGATGATAAAAATTTCCCAGTAAATACATACACATAAACAATCTCGGATAATAATGAGATTGAGTAATTAACCCTTACCAATTTGGTAACTTACAAAAAATAAAACCCATGAAAGATGAATCATACAATGAATATGTAAATACACATAAATTAAAGTGTATTACACAAAGAATACAATTATGGGAAGTATATACACCACAAAAAAGGTAATAGTGGCAATATGTCATTAATCTCGTGGGAATAAGGAGTGAGATAAAAACCCCTTACCTTGCACTTTCCTTTAGTCAAGGGTACGTTTAACCTCCTATAAGAAGATTTTAGTATGTTATTAAATTATACCAGAACCATATTAATATTTATTATATCATACATGATTAATTTATGAATTTATATTGCCCATTAAATAAAAATTTCCATGTTAAATTAACATTTCGGGTAATAATCGCTTTCTTTATCGTACGTGTTTTAACTTGTTACTATTGGTTGTATCACTTAGATCATGATTTAAATACTTCAAGAATATAAAAAATCATAGATATATCATATATATTTAGAATATAAATATGTATAATAGACATATATATGAAATGGAAAACACAGTTTATGGAGATGGTAGTCCGTACGTACGCATAAACGTTGTTTCTGTTTTCATATAGTATTGAGCGGAAGTAAGTGAAAAATATATATGTAAGTACATAAATACTTATATATATAAATATATATATTTATATCTAGTATAATTATTATGTCATATATTACATACTTATTAGTGATATATATTTTTATAATCATCGATGAATGGTGAACTTGGAAATGAATCTCAACGCGTCATGGAGACGGTAATCTGTACGTACACACGAGCGAAAATATCATTATTTTGATATTAAAATAATATATAATTGGATGTTATATCATATATACAGAATCCTTATAATTTTATATTTATTATTTACATCAAATACACCTCATTGTTATACCCATCCAAATAATAATGTATTGAATAACAAATACACCTCGACGTGGAGATGGTAAGCCGTACGTACGCACGTATGGTGACATGTCATTCAAAGGATGGATAGAATATTGAATATGGTTATACCATATTTATAATAACATCACAGTATATAGGAGATACTGGATTTATTATTTCAGAATATAAATAACAAAGAAAAAATAAGTTGAAAAAGAAAGGAACTTGAAAGAGGGTGGTGAAAATATTACCTCTTCTTCGGGTTCTTCCTTTTGATTTGATCAAAAGGGCTCCTTAGGTTGGATTTCTGATCAAACTAAGGCCTCTATGTTTAAGTCAGGGATGTTGATAGAGTATTTTGGTAGGGGTTGGCCGAACCAAAAGGCTTTGAAGGTGTGAATAACTGGATAAATGTTGGGTCCTTTTATAAGGGGAGGAGGGGCTCTTTAGGATAAACTTAAAGTATTAATTTATAATAAATTCATATTCAGATTATAATGGATCTAAAGTAAATAATTTTAATTTTAAGGTGGGTATGGTTCTAAAAACACTCAACAAATAGAATTTATATAGGTTTGGGTCATTATATTAACCTTATCTTTTAGTTTTAACTCTTTGTTAATTAGTTTGACACTTACCATGTCACTTTGTATTTTTATATTATATAGTTAATAAACTTACTATATACCTCCAAGAGACCCCCAAGTGTTCCATTAATGATACACCTATAATTATATAAGTCTCTTGTCCGAACCATAGATTTTCAAGAATTGAATATAAATTAATAATATAATATTTGTTTTAAAAACTCTTTTAGGTAAATTTTGACACTATTATGTATTTTGTTTTTGATAAATTCATAACAGCCTTATTACTTCGAAAACAATTTATATAATCAATACTAATATGTCATATTAACCTATAAACTTAGTGTAATTCATAAAAAGTTTCAAATTACATTTATTTTGATATTTATAATATCAATTATTTTAATATTTCATTAATTAGGTAATTACTACATCACAATTGTGTCATAAATAAATTAAATTATTTAATGTCTAAAAATTATAAATAAAAAATCATTATGTAGGAAATCATTATATCTTTCTAATGAATATTTACAATCAAATTTATCTTATGTAAAACCCTATATTAAAAATGTTTTAGTAAATAAACATTGATTTTAACTCTTTTAACTCTTCTTTAAATTAAATAATAATAAATGTCCTAATCTAATCCATGTGGACCTAAAGTGTCATATTTTATTCCTAAGGTTGTTTTTGGTCGAATTAAACTTATCCAATAGAATTAGGACATGTGTTAGGGTAATAATAATATCAGTTTTACCCTTAATTACCCTATTTACTTTTTACCGTGGTAAATAAATGTAAAAAGATACTATTCACCAAAAAATATTTTTATCTTATTGAACCACATTTTACTCCTTTATATTAACCATGTCTCTTGGATTTTCTAAATTCCACTCACAGAAGCGGTAAAATTACGTTTTATGTGAATTTACAAATTCTCCTAGGAGGTGGGTAAAAGACAATAAAAAGTTCAATAAAATTTTTATATATCTAAAATTATTATAAACTGCCTCCAATGAATTACATTGAATTTATATAGGTGTTATTTATCTATTTTGACCTAAAATAAATTTAAATAATATAAATAATTATTTAAATAAAAAGCCAGTTTTAAACAGTAACTCAATGTTTTTCACTATTCATCAAAAAATGAAAGTTTTCAGAAAAATACAAAAAAATTACCCTAAGATAATTTTGATATTCCGAATTCAATAATGAAATATATTTTCCCAAATTCAAAACATAGAAGTTTCATTTATTAATTTAAAATTAATTCTCGTTGTTAAAACAAAAAGCGTGTTTTTAAGAAATAATAACTATCAAAATATTGACACTTCTTTATGTCCGGTTTAAATGTGAAATTATGTCCAATGACCAACATTGGATTAAATGGTGAAAATATATTCTAAATATAATTTAAAACCACTCAAATTCATACTTTATCACTATTAATTATTTTGATTAAAAAAATTGTTTTTAATTAAAATTTAGTGGTTTTCATTATTCATCAAAATATGAAAGTTATATGAAATGTACCAAAATTTTACCCTAGGCTAATTTCGATATTCTGAATCGAAAAATTAATTCCATTTTGAGAAATAAAATTTCAAAAATTTCAAAAAGTGGGTATTACTATTCATAACGGCTACTTTGATTGGTCGTGGTGTGTGTTAGAACTCGAAGATGCATACAACACACGCTACTGTATTATTCAAAGAGAAGCATACTGTGGAAGCTCGTGGTGTTACATTCTCCCCTCCTTCAATAAATTGCATCCTCACAATTTGATATGTTTTTTCAAAAATAAAGGTTGAAAATAGAAATATCTTTGTGGGAAGACCGATATCGAAAATTTGGTTAATAAAATTTAGTCTTAATAAGAGGAAAAGAGAAATGAAAGGGTCACCACCAAATTATGATCTTGATTAGGAAAACATTGGTGGCAATTAGACACATATAATTGGAGGAAAAACGTAAATATTTATAGGTAGTTATTGAGGTCATCAAACATAAATATGTTTAAAACTGAGGTCCTTAAATTCATCAATCAATGATGAATTAAAATACCATCGGTTCGACAAAACATAAGGTATTAGGATAACACATTTTTGATGTTTCAAAATATCTTAGTTGAAATCCCACATTGAGAATGAATTAATGAGGTCTCTATTTAAAATAAAGAGTGGTAAGTATAACGATTTCTGAAAAAAAAACACATACTAGAGTTCCATGTATGAAAATATGGATATGGAAGAGAAATCTAACCATCAATTATCTGATGGAGAGTGGTAGAGAACATGGCTATGAAAATGCCAACAATCCCAAAGCCATAAATTTTTGATGATCTAAGGTACCATCTAGGACAACATTTTTTTCAAAGTTCCTTTTCTTAATGTTTAGGAATTTATTTATGAGATTGGATTAGATCATAAGCAGATATACCTACTTTATAATTAGAGTTTTATTCATTAATAAATTTCTTCCAAAAACTCATCTTTCACTCCAAAACATAATACAACTCAAAAATACTCTATTTATCCTAATAGTATAGGTTTCCAAATATAATGAATTTATAATTCACATATCAGACCCTTTTAAAAAAAGAAACTACATTATACAATCCAGGGACTTCACGTAGTCCAGTGGTAGGAGATAAATCCCAATCACACTATGGTTGTGGGTTTGATTCCTGTAGTTTTGTCCAACGTGATGGGTTTTCACATGGTATGCGTGTGGTCCTTTTATAAAATTCCAAAAATAAAATTTCAAAATTAATCCATTCCAACCTTTCGACTTATCCAAAATAATACTATCCAAGCTCACAGTACAAAATTTACAATGAAGTTAAACATAACGAGGATCCTTTTTTCCAGGTAATAACATGAGAACGCCTTCCTCATATATTCTTTTACAACACCACAACATCCTGAATTACCAAAATCAACCATCCCTTATTCCAAAATCACTAACTCAATATTAGGACAATATTAAATATTATCTTTCCTTCAACCATGTAATTTCCAAAAAAAATACCTCCCTGTAGAGTCACTTTTCTTAGTACCATAAAATATCAAATCCTTAATAAAATAATACTACCGTACAATCCTTATTTATTTATAGAACATCATTAATAGAACACTTAAATGAAATAATTCTAAAATAACAACATAAGAACACTAGTCATTCCTCTTCATATATGGTAGTATCATAACTTTATTATTATCCAATAGCATCATTTACGGCATAGACTAATGACTGGGACATTGGTTCGCGCAGTGTCCAAACTCCTTACAGATGAAGCATTGTACATTTGAATCCTTTTTCTTACACTTGCAGTCATGTACTTGGTGTCCTTTTTCTCCACACTTATAACATACTACCATTCCCTTCAAAAATTTTCTAAGGTGATTCTTTCCATAGTTATCACATATGGGAAAACCCTTCTTTACCTTCTTCCCTTTATCTGTCCTTCTCTCTACCATCCTTTTCTTCTCTCGAATCCCTTCAAAGCCATTGGACTCCGACAATTCTTTACTTATCTTATCAACACATGATACAATTTCTTCATATGATGATAATACGTTGGAGGCTATTTCCCTTCCAAATTCTTGATTTGGACTATGAAATATATGATCCTTCTTACTCTTTGGATCATACGTATTACTGAAGTTCACATTCCTTCTACTGAGTGACATTTCTATACAATAGTATAAACTAGGTCAGTTTATGAATTGTAATGAATAATTCTAAACATTTATAATACCTAACACAAATTGAACAGTTTATGGATATAATCCATAATCATAAAAATGTTTTCATTTAGTAAGTATATAATCATGATCCCTTCATAATGGTTTGTAAAGAAAATGAGGATTATCCTAAGCATAACCCCTGGGAGTGTCGTAACCAAGAGTGCAGCAAGGCTCGTTGTCGTGCACCTCTTCCTGTTTGAGTCTAGCTCAAAGCGGTGTTTTTGGTTTTTACCCCTAGGTACATCTTTTCCAGAGACGCCTCTACCTTCTCGTATCCAGACAGGGATGTATTTCCTGAAAAACTCACAAAATCTCTACAATACCAAAATTATAGGAAGTTCCTCTTTACTAATCCTCAAAGTTTATCTTAGGGCTATGTTCTCTAATCATAGTTTATCTAAATATAGTTTCCAAGGTTATTGCTAAACCTCCCTCTGATACCAACTGTAACTCCCCGACCCCAATTACCCAGAGTCGGTGCATTATTTTCATACATTGGCATGATTACAAGGAATCATGTCCTGAAGGACCGATTAGTTTAGCAGCCTTGGAAAAATAGATTAAATACATGAATGTTACATTTGCACTTTAAGACGTACAAAACAACATAAATAATATTTATGAATTCCATTATTCTCTTATCTTAACCCTGCATATCAATCACAATACACTTCTTGGAATCCTAGGAAAAATGAAACATAGAAAGGGGTGAGCTCAAATGCTCATTAAAGGTAAGCAATACAGCAGAAACATTCAAAATAATCATAAACATTTAAGGCAATGTATAAAACTAAAACAAAATCCTTTTAAACCTAAAATTCAGCATAATATGGACGAAATAAAATAAAATAATATCATATAGTTATTCACATGGATATTCTACTAATCGAATAATCACATGCAATATCACTAACCACTTTCATAATGATGGAATGCATAATTCCAGACTATCTTAACCACATAGCCAAGGCCTCGTGCCAAGACTACAAATAAGATTTTGTCAAGGCCTCATGCCAAGACACTACTTTGTCTCATGAGACATACCAATGCATCCAGGATCTATAGCGGGCTCCACCCATCACTTATTAAGTCCAATGCATTCCTCATATGAATTGGTTTAAACATAACATAAACATTTGTATTAAAACTAGAATACGAAATGTCAATACTTTCTCCATAAACCATGAATGGTATAAAAATAACACATCCACAGTAAAAAATATCACAAAACCTTAAATGGAAGTTTTTTATAATATATCAACTTCAAATGATCTTAAAATCATTCTAAGTATGTTGACATAGATGAAAATGATGAGTAAAACTTTTTGAGAGAAATATCCTTTTTGTAAAATCATTTAAAAGTCACACATTTAAAAGGAAGTAATTTAAAAGATATTTTTAAATCAAAGTGTCCCATACCCCTTTTAAACTTTTTAAAAGAATTATTATTTCAAAACATTCATGTCCATATAAATAAATCCTTACAATCATTTTAAAAACATGGACAATAATTTAAAAATATTTAGAAAGATAAATCTTTAAAACAGTTGAAATTCTAATATTGATAAAGAGTACCTTTCAAAATCCTTAAAATATTCATTGTGAAATCATTTTAATGAAAAATGGACATGGATGATAAAAATGTCCCAGTAAATACTTACACATAAACAATCTCAGATAATAATGAGATTGTGGAATTAACCCTTACCAATTTGGTAACTTACGAAACATACAACCCATGAAAGAGGTATCATAAAATGAATATGTAAATAAACATAAATTAAAGTGTATTACACAAAGAATACAATTATGGGAAGTACATACACCACACAAAAGGTAATAGTAGCAATATGGCATGAATCTCACGGGAATAAAGAGTGAGATGAAAACCCCTTACCTTGCACTTTACTTTAGTCGAGGGTATGTTTAACCTAATGTAGGAAGATCATAGTATGTTATTAAATTATATCAGAACCATATTAATATTTATGATATCATACGTGATTAATTTATGACTTTATATTACCCATTTAATAATAATTTCCATGTTAAATTAACATTTTGGGTAATAATCGCTTTCTTTATCGTACGTGTTTTAACTTGTCACTCCTGGTTGTATCACTTAGATCACGATTTAAATACTTAAAGAATATAAAAAATTATAAATATATAATATATATTTAGAATATAAATATGTATAATATACATATATATGAAATGGAAAACACCGTTTATTGAGACGGTAGTTCGTACATACGCATCAACGCTGTTTCTGTTTTCATATAGTATTGAACGGAAGTAAGTGAATAAGATATATGTAAGTACATAAATCATTATATATATAAATATATATATCTAGAGTATCATTATTATGTCATATATTACAAACTTATTAGTAATATATATTTTTATTATCGTCGATGAATGGTGAACTTGGAAATGAATCTCATCGCATCGTGGAGACGGTAATCCGTACGTACACACGAGCGAAAATATCATTCTTTTGATATTAAAATAACATATAATTGGATGGTATATCATATATAAATAATCCTTATAATGTTATATTTATTATTTACATCAAATACACATCATTATTATACCCATCCAAATAATAATGTGCTGAATAAAAAATACACCACGATGTGGAGATGGTAAGCCGTACGTCCGCACGTATAGTGACATGTCATTCAAAGGATGGATAGAATATTGAATATAGATGTACCATATTTATAATAACATCATAGTATATAGCAGATGCTGGAGTTATTATTTTAGAATAGAAATAACAAATAAATAAGAATTTTAAGAAGAAAGGAACTTGAAAGAGGGTGGTGAAAACATTACCTCTTCTTCGGGTTCTTCCTTTTGATTTGATCAAAAGGGCTCGTTAGGTTGGATTTCTGATCAAACTAAGGCCTCTATGGTGAAGTGAGGTAAGTTGAGAGAGTATTTGGGTAGGTTTTTTCCGAACCAAAAGGCTTTGAAGGTGTGAATAATTGTATAGAAGTTGGGTCGTTTTATAAGGGGGAGGAGGGGCTCTTTAGGAAAAACTTAAAGTATTAATTTATAATAAATTCATATTCGGTTTATAATGGCTCAAAAGTAGATTATTTATAGGTTAATGCAGGGTGGGTCTAAAACCCTTCAACCAATAGAATTTAGACAGGTTTTGGTCATTATATTAACCTTATCTTTTAGTTTTAACTCTTAGTTAATTAGTTTGACACTTACCATGTCACGTTGTATTTTTATATTATATAGTTAATAAACTTAATATATACCTACAAGACATCCCAAGTGGTCCATTAATGATACAAAAATCATGATATAAGTCTCTTAGACGAACCATAGATTTTCTTAAATTGAATATAAATTAATAATATAATATTTGTTTTAAAAACACTTTTATGTCAATTTTAACACTATTGGGTATTTTGTTTTTGATAAATTCATAACAGTATTATTACTTTGAAAAAAATTTATATAATCAATACTAATATGTAATATTAACCTTGAAAATTAGTGGAATTCATAAAAAGTCTCAAATTACATTTATTTTGATATTTATAATATCAATTATTTTAATATTTCATTAATTAGGTAATTACTGCATCACCATTGTGTCAAAAATAAATTAAATTACATAATATCTAAAAATTATAAATAAAACACCATTATTTTGGAAATATATTTATATTTCTAATGAATTTTTACAATTGAATTTATCTTATGTATAACCCTATATTAAAAATGTTTTAGTAAATAAACATTGATTTTAAATCTTTTAACTCTTCTTTAAATTATATAATAATAAATGTCCTAATCTAATCCAAGTGGACCTAAAGGGTAATATTTTATTCTTAAGGTTGTTTTTGGTCGAATTTAACTTATCCAATAGAATTAAGACATGTGTTAGGTTAATAATAATATCAGTTTTACCCTTAATTACCCTATTTACTTTTTTACCGTGGTAAATAAAAGTAAAAAGTTACTATTCACCAAAAATTATTTGTGTCTTATTGAACCATATTTTACTCCTTTATATTAACCATGCCTCTCGGATTTTCGAAATTCCACTCACAGAAGCGGTAAAATTATGTTTTCTTTGAATTTACAAATTCTCCTATGATGTGGGTAAAAGACAGTGAAAAGTTTAATAAAATTTTTATAAATCTTAAATTATTACAAATTGTCTCCAATGAAGTCTATTTTACCTAATTCAAAACATAGAAGTTTCATTTATTAATTTAAAATTAATTCCCGTTGTTAAAATAAAAAGCGTGTTTTTAAGAAATAATAACTATCAAAAGATTGACACTTGTTTATTTCTGGTTTAAATGTGAAATTATGTCCAATGACCAAAATTGGATTAAATGGTAAAAATATATTATAAATATAATTTAAAACCACTCAAATTCATAATTTATCACTATTAATTATTTTGATTAAAAAAGTTGTTTTTAATTAAAATTTAGTAATTTTCACTATTCATCAAAATATGAAAGTTATCCGAAAAGTACCAAAATTTCACCCTAGGATAATTTCGATATTATAAATCAAAAAATGAAGTCCATTTTGAGAGATAAAATTTATAAAATTTCAAAAATTGGGTATTACTATTCATAACAGCTACTTTGATTGGTCGTGGTGTGTGTTAGAACTCGAAGATTCGTACAACACACGCTACTGTATTTTACAAAGAGAAGCGTACTATGTAAGCTCGGGGTGTTACAAAATAAATTTCAATAAATTATTGATATGAGCTTCAATCACTTCATAAAATCACCAATAGTAGCAATTTTTAAATTTTTTAAAATGAATGATGTTCTGATGGAGATTTTTATAGATTATTGATAATGTAAAAACCTTAATGTTAATAATGAGAATGTATTGTCTCATATTTGTTAATTTTGTGATTATATATTTGGTTTTCAAAAAAATTAAATGAGTAACCTCAGTTACATATACCAATAACTGAAATAGAAGGTGGAAGTCGGTTTAAGGATGATGTTTCCTATATGGTATGGGCACTATGAGTATGTGCTGATATTTATCGAGATAATAAATACACCCACTCTATTTTTGAACTGTATGAATATATTTTTCCTTGATTATTTCACTTTTTTTTTGGTTTTATATGTTAATTAAATTCTAGTTTTTTATTAATGGTATAAAAAAATTAAAAAATATATAATTATTTTTGTATTAAATTTTAAATTAATGACATTCTCTGGAAACATTAGCAAATGATAATTTGCCTTATATTCTATTTCATTTTATTGGAATATTGTTTAAAATTATTAAGTAAATTTTTATCCTACTAAAACTATTATTGTAGAAGACCAACTAAGTCCTATAAATGTCACTATGATTCAATGTCTTCATATATTTGCATTTTACTACCACTATTTCTCAAAAAAAATACAAAATTATCTATCACACTAACCATGTTCACTCAAATGAGAGCTAAATTCATTTGAAAAAACTAATGGCATAAATTTTTATATGAATATAAACATATTAATCTATTTTTATCTAATGTTATTTGTTCCATCAATAAATGGTGAATATTTTATTTATATTGTAACTTTATGAAATTACCTTTCTTTCTAATTATTATATGATGATCGGGTAATTGTGTATATATAAATCCAGTAGATTCCAAATGAAAATAATTACCGAATAAGTGATCGTATCCTTACAATAATGTGTTTTTGTTTTTAAAATTATAAGAAATATTATATATGGGGTTAAATTTGAAATATATGTAGATCTAAAAAAATTTAACTATATATTTACTCAAAAAGAGTGAAACCTAAGGAAATTCTGATGATTAGAAATGATAAAGGATTATTATTTAAAAATTCACTATCTTCCATTTAAATCCCCCATGGTAAAAGATTACTTGAATCAAAAAGTGAATGATTCATTGTCGATGTAACATTTTGAACTTGGTTTATTATTTAATGATTTAATGAATAATATATTGGATATTTTAGATGAAGAACCTCCATATATTTTTAATTAGAAATAAATTTAGTCATCCATGTTATAATAATTTAATAAGTTAAGGAATAATGATATTGGTTTGAAATGACATGTTTCATTATTTAATGAATTAAAATATCATTAGTTAATTATTCTTAAAAAAGTTAATATTTTAATTAGTATTAGGATACAATTTTTGATTTTGTGTTGAATAATTAACTATTTATTGAACCTCATATCTTTATGTTCTCCATAAATCCTAAATATACTAAGATTAATAAGGACCTTTACATATATTATTGGTAGGATGGAATAAAAAAAATTATCAATGGATTTTACCAAGAAATGTTTGACTTCTAAATGTGTTTATATTGAGAGAAAACAACAAAAGGTTATGATTTACCCATTTTCAATTCCTAAATTTAAATGGGATAGTTAATCTATTGAATTCAGAGTATTATTACCAAAATAATTTTGATTTAATCATTATATTTTTATAATTTTTCATCTCTAGACTAAATATTTGTGTTTTCATTTAATTTTTGATATTATGTCATTGGTACAAATTTCCAGACTATATCATAAATGGATATTTATGCTACATGTAATTTCACTCTATATTTTATTATTATCATTATTAAGTTTTTATAAAATGTTTTCAAATTATATCATATGTCCTTGGGTACTATTCCATGCTTCTGTAAAACATTTCACCATGAATATAATATAAATCATATTGGACAATTAAAATAAAAATATTTCCCACTGGATTTTTAATTGGATTACTATTTATATCCATATCATCTTAATTCCTTAGTGTAATTTTTAAATAATAATATATTTAATTCCAATATATTAGATGGACCCATTAAAGTATTTAAATAAAATGTTATGTTTGGATCTATAATGTTTTGATGAATTCATTAAAGAACATTATTTGGAACAAATTATTTAAAAGATATTATTAGAAATGTAAAAATTATTTAGCACCGGATGACTATAGAATAAAGAAATCATATTATTTATATAGATAACATGTGTATTGATCTCTATTTTTATTCATAAGACCACATTTTTCATGAAGTTTCTCCTAAGGGGTTGAGTATTTTAGTATAAAAAAAATTCTTTGGTTTATTGATTCGTATAAAATTATATATAATATTGGATCATTTTCCTAGTGATCATATATTAATGTATGTTTATATTATGTGCACATTTTTTCATGCTTTTTTTTATTAGGGAAATATATAAGTGATGTTTCTATTTTTTGATCCCAATAGATATTTGCTTAAAGGGGAATCATTCATATGCGGAAAAGATAGATCGAATTTTAGATCATAGAGATAAGTGTTTATGGAATAATTTCACTCACTTTTTTAATGTTTTATAGAATATGGAGGTGATTGAAAAATAAATATTGTAACATTAAAGGGTTATGAGAGAAAAAAATCCCTAACTACAACAAATATAATAAAATTGAGATAATGCAATTTCATTACGGTTAAAGAATGTTATAAAACAAGTATTTTTAATAATAAAAATACTACATGGCATATTAAATTTATTTAATACATTTTATAGATTCAAAATCACGACATTTATTTTTAGATTTTTATTAATCAAAAACTGAATATTTTTCTTCTAACAAAATAGATTTCTCTATATTTTATTATTTCGTATAAAATCTAAAATTATAATTTTTTTAATTTTATTAAATGAAAAAAAATATTTTGAATATTGATATGTTGAGTACTATGTCGGTTTAATAATATAGGATTTCTGGTAATTATTTATTTTTAGGATAAGTAAAAAATATATTTATTTTACCAAAACTATTAATGTTATGACATTGTAATTATATAATAATGATTTGAAATTTTATAAAAAAAAATTGTAACTGAAAAAAATATTTAATAAGTAATATAATTAATTTATATTTATATTTATGAACATATAAATCTATTATTTACCTTCTATTAATGTAAGTAATGTTTTAGTTCAAGTAAAATATATTTGTGTAACTTTTCATTTAATCAATATTGTAAACGATTACTTCTAATTATTATTTTGATTGAATGTAAGATAATTATATTTTTTCTTTATATATTTCAATTTAATCTATTAGAATCAATATTATACATAATTTTGGTGTAAAATATTATTTTTCCTTAAAAAAATATTTTTCAAAAAACTATTCATATTTCTATTTTTTAAATATATATATAATTTAATTTTCCCACAATCATGAAATTTTATCCCAGAAAATAGATTAATATTTTGGAAAGATCATGTTTCAATTTTTTAATAATTTCACTTTCATTTTTATTCATAATGAATATTTAACTTGGTAAAATATTATCACACCGTAAATGTTAAAATAATTAATGAGGAGGGGAATTAGACTAAGATATAAGACATAAAATATAATTTAAAAAAATAAAAAATTTTGTTTTTTGCAGTGGATCTTGACATTATAAAATTTCACGATAATATTTTTATTTACATGTATCCACTTTCCGTGTGAATGAAATTTACTATATTTTAAAGTAATTTATTTTTACTTGAGTGTCACTCCTCTAAAACATAAAACATCACCTCCAATCATCAAATATCAACATACATTATTCACTCAAGATAGAATATTATCTACCTAAATCCTTCTTCAAATAACGTCCCCTTATTCTAGAGGACTTGGTCCCCCAAATTACCCATCATAAAAGGATTTTGGTGTAATAAATTAGAAGATATCCCTGGAGTACGTATAAGTATTCACATAATTCATTCTATTATATATATTCATATACCTTGTAGAAATATTTTATAAACACAAAAAAATAATTTCATTCAAATTATTACTATAATAAAATTATTTTATAATGATTGATAAAATATTTTTACTACTTTTTATCCTATTGTAAATGGATTCTTCACTTGTTTGTATGGGTGTAATATCACCTACATGAAACAATGTGACTCAATTTTCATAGGAAACAGAAACGGTTATATATAAATATTTTTTGAATAAATATATATTTTATTAAAGAGGTATATATTATTTTTTATGTATGAAATATAATTTACTGTTTCTTCCACACATACATTTTAAAATGGAAAATTCAGTCATATGGATATGTGGAATACCACCTCCAAGAGGATATGAGATTGATTTTTCATTTCCAACTCAAATATTTTTATTTAAATATTATATAAATAAATAAAACTGGAAGATAATTAAATAATATTAAAAAATAAATTTAATCCTATACTTATATTATTTTATTTTCATCTATTTTAAAAAAGGAAATATTTATCATATGTACATACAGTATATCACCTCCATGAAATGGGGAATTAAATTTTTCATGAGTGCCTAAAAATGATCGATATGAAATAATAATAAATGAATAAAAATTAGTTATAAAAAATTATAAGCATTATTTTGTGATGGAGCCATGATCCTATTGAAAATAGAGAATAATCCAATGATGTTTTTGTCTAAACGAACCCAAAATGTCTAACATGAAATTAAATGATTTAGAAATAAAAAAATATGGTATTTTATGAAATTAATGGAATATTAATATGGGAAATAGAATACTTTTTTCTTAATAATGTAGATAATTAATATATTTTTCTAATTATTTAATGTAAAATATTCACTTCATGGGTCAGAAAATGAGGTAAGGGTATTTATTTATAACTTTTTGATAAAATTACCCATTAAAATTAATTCCCATAAATATAAATTTCCAATAAAAGTTTCCATTTTTCATCATGAATATACATTAATGATTGAAAAATATTCTTAACCCCTATACTTAATATTCATTAAAATGGTTAAATATCAATATTATAATTTTTTACCATTGAAGATACATTTTAGTTTTTAAATAAAAGTATACAAAAATATATTTTTCATGATTTATCGAAGTCCCTCTATTTTCATCAGTCATATACATTTATTATTTCCATTATTTGCAAAAACATTTATATTATTTTAAAAACATGATCCTTTTACAAATATTTAATTAATATTTAGCTTAATAATTTTTTCAATTCAAAAGGATATTTTTTCTCATAAATTGTGAAATCTAAAATGTTTTATAATTATCATTTCTGCATTCCAAAATTATGAATTATAATACGATAATGAAGGGTTTTATGTGAATTAATTTTATTATGGTTCATTGAAATTATATATGATGATGATTTTGTATGATATATCTCTCTAAAGCAATATGTAATTAAATTATCTTGAGAATAGTCAAAAGGTTATAATTGTGAAGGTAATTACTTTATATGAGTTCATGTAAGGGATTTAGAAAGGCTGATCCAAATAATAGTGTCCAGATACACCAAAATGTGTTTTCAATTATTCCAATAATTTTGTTAGGGGAATATTTCTATTACATAATTTATATAAATGTGAAATAAATATATTTTTCTTTTTGAAGGTGAAAGGTCTCCTCTCAACAAAAAACAATGTTATCATGAGTTCTTATAATTTTCATATAGAACAATGGTGGTTTAAAATTTTTATATTATAATTAATAAAATATAATTAATGAAAAAAATAGAATATAATTATTTCTTCTTAAGTAATTAAATTATTATAAGTTCCCCATTTAAATTTTTAAAAAAGGAAATCACTATTTTTGAGTATTAATTTTTTGAAATGGACTAACATTTTTATTTTATTTTTATATCTCATAATATGGTTACTTTTTCGCATCCCATAATTTCAAATGTTCTTCACATGACATATGGATGTTTGGAGTCAAATAAAGTTACATAGTATACTAGATTACATGATATAATATTGTAATGAATGATTTTAGACTTTATAACAATAACCTATATTTATCAAAAAAATATATATCATTAGTGTAAATTCAAAAACTGTTATGTAATTGACATACAAATTCAATAAAATTATAAATCAAAAAAATATATGAATTTTATATATGTTTAAATCTTGTGGTAAATCATGTTATTATGGTCTAATTATGTTATGAGTTTTTATAATGAGTGGTGTTTTCTCAAATTCCACGATGTAGATTACATTATAAACTCATATATTTATGAATTATAGTAACATAAATATTTATTAAATCATTTAAATCTATTATTAATGATTTTTATATAAATTAAAACATTTATATCAATGTATAAACACATTTCAGATCATCTTAAAGCATAATAAACGTGGGTTTGTCAATATAGGGATCCTCTTATAATTCCCCATTAAGGAGTTATAATTTAACATCCAACAAAAAATATTGTTTCTCCTTTAATAAATTGATTGAAATAAAACTCATTATACTTCAAATATAACATCAATACAACTAAATTTAAATAATAATATCTTTTTACATAATCTCGTGATTTTTTCTCATCATATCACTAATATTATTCATTTTATTATATATTACCCTATTTATAAAAAAATATTTTTTCTATTTATAGAAAACACTCCTAATATTTTTAAAAAATAAGATCTTAATCCTCACTCATTGAATAAATATAATATTTATTCTTCAAAATGATATACATATTTCTTAATTTAACATGAAAAGTTAGTGATGTATGAGATGTTATCCTTAAAGATCTCTTATTGTCTACCAGATGCCTATGATAACGAATAATGTTTTTTCTATAGAAATCGTTATTATACTTTAATGAATATAATAATTTTATTAATTGATGATATAACTAAATAAATAACAATTATATTCCCATAAAAAACCAAATTCTTATTTCCATTATACATTTGTGGGAGTGGTCTCAATTCTTAAACTTCAAAACTGACTTCAATAGACTTTTATTATTTTTTACACTAATTTTATGTGGTGATAAAAAAATTATAATTATAATTTTCAATCATACCTTTTTATTTCAAATCAAAAAATGATATCCATTATTATATGTCATATTTGTAAGGAAAGTATATTAAACTCAACTTCTTTCAAAATTAGTCATATTTATACCAATAACATTACGGACTAGGTGGATTATAAATATCCTTAGAGAAATTACTAAAATTTTATTATTTTAATTTAACAACTATTGATAAATATCAATGTTTATATGTTATATATATTAGTTTCATATGTTTATCAAAATCCAAATTAATGGCTGTTAAAATAAATGAAATATATCATGTTCCACTAATGGGGTCTGTGACATCAAACCAAAACATATCTTATTCCTTATAGAAGAAATTTTTTATAGTGTATTAGGTTAAGAATAATCAAAATAAATTTCATTCTTTAAAAAAATATTTAAAATTTTTACCTCAAAATTCAATGCAATAATCATTATGTATCATCTTCAAGATTTAATGATATTAATTTTATACACTTATATTAAAAATCATATATTTATTCAATTTATCAATTATTATCTTGACGAACATGATCTATGCGATATTATTAATTTCATAAGTAAATGAGATTATGTAATACTAATTATACTTAAATATTTTCAATATTGATTAATAAATATTAAAATGGATAAGATCTCTGTAATGATATGTTTATATATCAACTAATATATGTGAATAATGGAATAATATCCCCTTTTGACAAGTAGCATATTAGAATTTATTCCCTCAATTTAATGATTAAATATAACAATAAATTTCTCAATAAGTCAACGTATTCATTCCCTGATAGAAAATATGATCAGTACATTGATGAGATATCTTTCTAAAACAGGATTTTTAATTAGTTGTAATATTTATCAAATCATAATTAATATAGGTTTTCATTTTTAAAATTTACTTTAATCAAGAAAAATTCTCCCCTTTAAATTTTCTATAAAATATTATCTTTATAAATTATCACATAATTTCCTTCATCACATTGTTATGATACATAGAAAATTTTATTTTTCAATTGATTATCAAAATGATCATCCTTAGACATTAACTACTCTTCAACAATTTATTTTAAATGGAATCCTTTTATATTTATTGATTAACCAGAAAAAAAAGTTAATAGCTCTATTTATATAATTTCCATATACAATAAATAATCAATTATCACTAATCATATTCATCTAAAACCGACAAATATGTATCCATGGGTTCCTCATTGGGTTTATTTATAGTAATATTTATCCATAAAATATATCACTACTAAATTATCATTTTTCATATGGAAATATTTTTTATAATTAACTTTCAATAACTATATACAAAATATAAATAAATTCCTCATATATGTTACTAGGTTGACAAAATATTTAATATATTTCATTTTTTTCATAAAACAAATTCATTATTTATACACTTGAATAGTCAATATTTTTCTAAACATATCAATAATGAGTGGATCAACTTTACCTCAATTTTTAAATATATTTGATAGTATATATTGAATAAAAATTTCAATTCAAACTATTCATTATGAACTCATCATAATAAATTTCCTATAAATTCAAATATTCATAGAAAACCCTATCATTTTATAGGATATGATATTACCACTGTACTATTTTTTAATTATAGTATTTGAGAAAAAAAAATTTATCATATTTTTAGGGTTTTTATGATGTAACGTCTCAGATATGGTTGCCACACAGAGGTGCCTTGTACTCGGTCAGTAACATTGCCTCAACCACGTTTCATCAAAAAATAGAGGCTTCCGACTAGCAGTGAGTTCCCTGGGTGTGATAGTGGGGAAACTATTCCCTCATTAGCAATGTAACACAGTGGAATAACAATAATAAACAACAGTAGAAACTATAATTCCATAGAATAGACGTACATAGAAGAAGACAAATAGTAAATATATAACTAGAACACATATATAAATTATACATGTTTCATATATCTAGAAAAGAATCCAAACAGTTAATAATGTTGGAGATAAAATACTAAATCAAAGCACAAAAGAAAAAAAAAGTAAACTCTTGTAGCATCGCTGGACTTAGCTTAGTCCCATGCTCTCCATCTCCATCAGTAATCAAGTACCTAATGTAGAAGGGAGCTTTCCCTTATCTATACCTACAACCATGTACTCTGTTTAGGTCAAAAATCATGGCCCAAATAGGTTGTGAGATGAATCCCAATAGGTAACCACCAAAATAATTGTGCCTATTTGTTAATGAATTTATACTGTAGAAAATATGAAACATAAATCAATAAACAAGGAAGTACTCAATAGTAAACAGTCCTATATTTTCCAATTACATTCATTTACATTCATTAATTATTCAAACCATTGAATAATGAAACCCTGAAATCTACACTAAGATCTATATCCAATATGTAAAAGAAAAAACAGATGTCTTAGAAGATCATCTAACAATCAAGTAAGACTAGGTCCAATATTTTCATTTTTCATGAAAGCCTCATTACAATCAATTAGTCATTCCCAAGATACCCTCTCGGAATTTTATCATATTCTAACCCCTCACGTTAAACATATCCTCAACTCAATAAACATATAACTACCCTATAGGAAATCTCACACAGTCTAACCCCTTTGGTCTCGCAAAAATAAAGACTCCCTGGGGAAGCACTCACTGTCAATTCTTGATGTGGTCTTTTAATGATAAACTATAGACTCAGTGAGAAAGTACTCAATTTCCATTCCCTTTGTGGTCTCATAATAGTATACTATAAACATTATAAGGGATAACTCATCGCCAATCCCCCATATGGTCTCACAATGTAAATATAGCAGACACTCTATGGAATCCCTCAATGTCAAATCCCTTGTTGGTCTCACTACATCAAGTTCTCACAGTTATGTGTAATACAATCGTTAAAAAATGATATCTAATAGCCTAAATAAATCTCAACTATTAGAAGGTTAAGAATCTACAAAGAATAACACACAAATTTAACAAGCTACAACCAACAATCAATTCCAACCTAACAAGCCAGCGAAGGAAACAATATCTTCCTCATAGGAAACCTGGACCAAACGACCTAAAAATTTAAAATAAGGAAACACACCAACAGTGTGTCCCATAAACATTAAATTTAAATTAATATATCAATGAAAATGCTAAATCAATCAATCAATCTAAGGAAGATGATAGCAGGGTTCAATTCCTAAACACGAAATACCTGAAACAAGAGTAATCGGGACTTAGTCAAATACTACACAAAGAAAAGTACTAAAAGGAAAAAAAATACCTACCTTGAGATTGTTTTATTTATATAGTTGACCCTTAAGACTTTTAATATTCCTAGAACTTCATAGATCAGTGGGAATCTAACACACCCAGTGAAGTCTCAATCGAAGCTCTAGAAGAGGAAGGGGAGGCGCTCGAATGTAATCGATCGTGCATTGCTCTCCTAAAAGGAAGATCTTTGTTCTTACCAACATCCCCCCCCCCTAATGAAATGAATCCATGAATTTCCCTTCCAAATGTTGAGAAGATTAAATTTCAAACAAATTTGTCCACTACGATCATACCTCAGACCCCATCCCCCAAGTATCATCCTATACTCACCCATGCTGTCATATCACCATTACTAGAAGAAAATACAGGCCATAGAGAACCTTCAAGCTATAGTCCACAATCCAAATACGGTTCTCCTCGAAGGATGAATCCACCTCCAAATCAACCTCCTTTGGTTCTAAAACGTGATATTGGTCTGAAAAGTAACATCGTAGCAAACGCATATGGAATACTTTATGTATTTCCCAGTACCTCTGAGGTAACTTCAACCGATAGGCAATTGACCTAATTCTCCTCAAAACCTCAAATGACCTGACATATCTCAGTGAATGATTCCCTTGTCTCCTAATACTCTTGTGTCCTAACCTAGGTGTGACCCACAATAAAACATGATCTCTGACCTCAAACTTCATAGGTCGTCTCTGTCGATAAGAATAATTTTTCTAGGGAGTCTGTGTAGTAACCGTCCTCTTTCGGATAAACTCGACCTTCTCAGTGGTCTCTAGGACAAGACTATGTCCCAACATAGCTGCTTCTCCTTTCTCTAGCCATCATAGGGGTGATCGGCATGGCCTATCATACAAACCCTCATTAGGTTCCATATGAATTGTTTATTGGAAACTGTTATTGTAGGAAAACTCCATTAGGGGTATATGCCTCTCCCAAATGCCCCTGAAATATAGGATGCATGCTCAAAGCATGTCCTCCGAAACCTAAATCATGTTCTCTGACTGGCCATATTTTTTAATATGGTAATATGTACTCAGAATTACCTATGTACGCAAAGCCCTTTATTGTCTCGACCACACACAAGATGTAAAATTAGAGTCCCTATCTAAAATGATATAGTGGGGAAACCCATGAAACTGTACAACCTCACGGATGTAAAACCATTAAATCTCATCAACGTTGAAGGTCTCCTTGATCAGTAAAAATTGTAAATCCTTCCTAATTCAATCAATGATAACCACAACATCATCATTTCCTCAAGATGACCTCGGTAAACAAGACATGAAATCCATCTCGACATCATTCCACTTCCACTCGGGAATAGATAACTATTGAAAAATCCCAACCAGTTTCTAATAATCTACATTAAAACACTGATAGGTGGAATGACTCATAAAAAAACCAGAAACATCTATCTTCATACCTGGGTACCTATACTGATTATGTAGATCTCGATACATCTTGGTGACACTAGGAAGAAATGCCCAAACTGAGGAATGAAAATCTTGCATTAACTCCTCTTGTATGTATGTCGACACCCATACGCATCCATGAAATGTCATGATCTCATCATCTCTTATAGTTCATCCAAGAGTAGGTTTCTCTCATGACACACTCTCTCGTGGTATTATTCCTTAGGAATCTGATATATGTCTCATTCTCACTCGATCCAGTAGGGGGGAGGTAACAACTACATAAGAATGAAAATTATACCCCTATCTATCATGCACTGCCAAATGCATCTCAGAGAATAGAGTTGGAAGCTGTAACTCACTGGAGGCCTCTTGAACTATCTGTATCATAGTCCTCTGGTTCAACGCATCAGCCACTACATTTCTTTTCCATGGCGTATAGGCATGATCCATGTCAAAACACTGAATGTACTCAACCAACCTTCATTGTTTCAAATCAAAATCATACTAAGTAAATATATACATGGGACTTTTTTTTGTAAGTGATATCCCCAAAATGATCTCCCAACATATAATGCCTCCAAAAACATAAAGCATGCACAATTGTAGCTAACTTGAATCATGCGTCAGGTAATTCCTCTCATGTTGTCTCAATTGTAGAGAAACATACGTAACGACTCTTTCCCCCTTCATAACCACTACTCCCATCATGATACCTTATACATCACAGTAAACAGTGTAACTTTTCCCTGCTCTGTAAAAACTAGTATTTATGCTGATGTTAATCTCACATTCAGCTCTGGAAATTTTGAATCGTAGGAATGTATCCACAATTACATTTCACCCTTCTTAGTCGTGTCCATTAGTGGCACTTCTAAGCCTGAAATGTCATGTAAAAAGAGTCCATAGTATCCATATATCCCCAAAAAACATCGTACCTCAAAGACATTCTCCAACTGCTCCCTAGAAACTGATACTCCCACATTTTCTATGTCATCTAATACTCCACTCTTTGAGATAACATGACCTAATAAGTGAATCCAATCCATCAAAACGTGGAATTTTGAGAGATCGGAAAATAATTGATGCTTTCTCAGGGTACTCAAAACAATCTTAAGATGGTTGTCATGGTCATGTTAATTGTAAGAGTACACCAAGATATCATCCACGAAGACTAAAACAAAATAATCGAAGTAAGGATGGAACACTTCGTTAATCAGTTCCATGGAAACTGAAGGTGCGTTCCTAAAACCAAACATCAAAACCACGTACTATTATAGACCATACCAGCTTCGAAAAGTTAAAAGAGGTATATCTGATGGTCTAACATGAAACTAATGGTAACCAGATCTTTAGACAAACTTTGAAAACACCCTGGCTCCACTAAGATGATCAAAGAGAACGTCAATCCTTGAAAAAGGATATTTTTTCTTGACCATCAACTAGTTCTGCTAACGATAATCCACCAAATGTATGAGGGTACCATATTCCTTCTTTATAAAAAGGACAGGAAAACCCCACAGAGAAGTAATGGTTTAGATGAAACCCTTTGCCTATAACTCCTCTAAATTCTTCTTGATATATTTTAAATCTGGTGTAGCCATCCTATAAGTAGTAATGGAGACTAGTTCCACTCCTAGAAAAAGATCAATTTAGAAATATACCTCTCGCTCTTTAGGTATACCTGAAAATTAATCTAGAAATAAATATCTGAAATGATCCACCACTGGAGGGATGTCCATCAGTGATATCCTCTGGTCATCCAGATATTTACTAAAAATATGGGATGTAATTCTTCCCAACCCATGACACTCGGGTCCCACTCTTCTTTCCTAGACATCCCATTCTCACTTGTTAAGAAAAGAACTTTCCTCTGTGATGTGAAACTCACCCTCCGACGATCTCAGTCAATAAAGGCCTTGAAAGATACTTAATATTCCATTCAGATAATGACATCGAAGCTTTTCATATCTAAGACATAGAGGTCCCATAATAAGTTACACCCACCAAAATCAAAAGGGAACTCTTTGCACAAATGAAAACTAGCTATTCTAATCCCCAACAGAGTGTCTAGCGTTGTAACATTCTAAGAAGTAAAGATACATAATCCAAGTCTCTCTACAACAGCAATATATATGAAACTATGAGATGCCCCCGTATCAAAAAGAGAATAATCTAAAACTAAGGAAATTATAATCGTTCCTCTACCCATAGAGGGTCTGGGATCCTCCTCTTCCTGAGTCAACACGACTAGAAAAGTTTGACATGTATCACGGACCTATGACCATGTCTGACTACCCAGAGCTGCTCTACCCTAAGGTCACTGAAATCTGGTCGACTGGATTCTACATCCATGACTTCCTCCTCGGCATAAACGGCAGTAAAAACTCCAGTTCCCAAACAGAAGAGAAACTTGGGGTTCATCTCTTGAATATAGAGTCATAACTGAACCCCTATCACTAGCAGCTGGTGAGAAAAACCAGAACAAATGTTGAAGAAGTACAATCTTGATGCTATCTCAGCACTCGAATGGGTCTGTTGGGAATGGATTTCTCATATGCCAACTATTTCAATACTGGTAGAATACCACCTATTTACAAGAAGGAAAATCTCATCTACTCAGATCTTCGTGCATATACTCCGTATGGTGCTTCCTACAATTAGTCAGAGGAGTACCAACTCTAGAAGTCGAACCGCCCTAGGTCATAGCTTCAGACTCCCTCAGATACTTCTTGGTGATCCACTCCTGGTAAACTATAGAAGATATGGAAATCAACCTGAAAATGTTCACCTGGTATCGGATGTCATGTCTAAGACCATCCAGAAAATTCATGGCCAGAAATAACTCATCACCCCTGGAATGGTTGTGAAGAACGGAAGCTCTATGAAGCGAGAAGAATAGTCCATGACTGAAAGAGTACCCTATTCCAGACCCATTAAATCTCGGTCTTAGTCATCCCTCAAGGTATCCTGGTAGAAATATTCATTAAAGTTCTGTTGGAACTCAACCCAACCCATAACTCATTGGTGTCCCACCTGTAATATCACATTCCACCATCTCTTGTAGAAATCTCAAAGCATGTAGGTTGTGAGAATCAACCTCCCCTCTAGAGGTGTCTTGAGATTATCAAAGATATAATGTATAGATTCTAACCATGAATCTATAGCCTAAGTGTAAGAACCCAGACCTTCTTTTTCAGGTATGTTTTCTTTTTCTGGTCGTTTTTTAGAAAAGAGGAGAATCTGGAAATTTTGTAGGTACACGTTGTGTACTTTACCTCCGCTCGATGTTGTGTGCTGTCCTTGTCTGGGCCAGTCACATGGGGTGCAGCGATGAGGTGGAGTCCGATTAATACGGCGTAAGGAAAGGTGACTAGACACTGTGTACTCAAGAAGTACATGTCATGTACTTTTCTTTTTTTTTCATTCATCAGACCGTGGTCGCACCTAATCCCCGTTTTCATCTTCTTCTCTGCCTAATTATGTCCAGACCAACCTAGAGGGCCCATTTTTCTCCGAGCCATCGATTGTTAACCAGTTTTCTAAATCGAACACCATCGGGTGTAATAGAATCGCAGTGGTGAGTCCTCAGTTCTTCTTTGGCCATGTTTCCTGATTCCTCCTCTTGTAAGAGTTATCTGAGGTTGAACAATTTTGATGTTTTTGAAAATTTACTCCATTATAGGCCTATTCACAGGCCGAGATTCAAGAATATTAATCTCCTATGATTTAGGTAGGTTGTTTTTTGACCTATGTTGAATGCCTTTGAGTTTTTGGTGCAAAAGGGTCGGATACCCATGTATCGGGTATCTCGGGTTAGGGTTTTGATCCTGTATCATCATCTGCCTTAGATTTCTTGTATTCTTAAGGTTATTATATGATTAATAATTTATTGTTAGCATGTTTGAGGATCACCCCATTGGTGTTTCCTTTGTTTTGGCTATTGATTGTCGTTTTTCACGGTTTGCCTACGAGGAAACCCATTTTCACATTGCTACTATGCATGTTGACTTGTTTGCATGTATTTCCTGCTGTTTATATTATTGTGGATGTGTTGTAGCTATTATCCAAGTAGTTCTTGAACTTACTTAGTCTACTAACAGTCGATTACGCATGACTAAACTGCTCAGGGTTGAGTGAACCTGGTGTGGTAGACTAAAGGGGGAATTGACGATTAGGGATTCCATAGAGAGTCTGTTATAATATGTATTGATTGCAGGACCAAAGGGAATGGGACTTTGTGCTTCCTCAGAGTGTCCTTAGTTACGTAGAGAGACTATATGGGGAATTAAACATAAGTGCTTCCTCATAGAGTCTATATCTTTCATTGCAAGACCACCTGGGAATTGACGGTGAGAGCTTCCCAGAGTGTCTGTTCCTTTGTACTTCTACTTGACTAGATGGGTTTTCTAGTAGGATCCACCTAGAGAGTAAGTTCTTTGTTTGTTGGTTGGTTGTGATCAGTTAACCAAGCCAAAGAACAAGCTTGGGTTTGTACTGCTTGCGGTTTAGGTAGATTGCTGAGTTACCTGTTGTGATTACTTGCTGCCCTTGGGAGTATAAAGATGTTTCTAGGTTCCATGGTTGATATCTAAATGATTGTGCTGAACTAATAAATAACTATGAATGGAGTTTGGTAGTATTTCTCACTTTAGTGTACATCTGCTTCTCTGCTGCATTTATTTCCTTTACTTTTTCAATATTTCTCACTGACAGTAGGGCACGGATCTCATGGTGATTGCCTACTAGGATTATCTAAAACCCTGTTTGGGTTCTTCTTTTCGGCCCAAATAGGATATATGTTTGTAGGTGTGGACAGGGATTGTGGTCGTTCTACTTCAGCTACGTGATTGCTGGTTGGAGCTGGAGATCATAGGACCGAGCATAGGTTTGCGATTCTGTTGGAGTTGTTGTTTACTTTAGTACTTGTTTTTAGTTGTATTTCAGCAAATTGTTGTGTTTTCTTCTTTCCTTAGATACTGTACTTTCTGCATCATTATCATTATCATTATATGTTCATTCCTTCCTCTTTTTAGTTTCAGTGTTTGTTTGTTTTTTACTGCTTCCGCTATTGATTGTTGTTTTCTTTCATTGTATACCTTACCAAATGAGGGAATAGATTCCCCAATAACTTACCAAGTCCCTCACTGCTAGTCAGCTGCCTCTGGAATTTGGGGAAATGCACTTGAGGTCATGTGGTGAACCGGGTACAGGGCACCAGTGGAAGGGCTCTGGATTTGGGTCGTTACAAAGTTGTATCAGAGCAGTTCTTTACTTTTTCAATTGAATTACTGTTTAGCGACATTAGACAGAGATATGAAAGAATAGGTAAATGGTAAATAGTTGTGCCTGGGCATTATAGAACCCTTATACAGGGAAAAATACAGATTTCCTCGGATATTGCATATTTTTTGTTTTGCGAATGTTACAGTTTAATTGATTTCACCGTTGGGTGATGCACTTGTTTTGTGTTGTTACTGTTTATATGATTGCGGTTTTATTTTGTTGCAACCTGATGAGATGAGGTTATGCCATATCATGCATCATATAGGAACATGTTATAAGATCACATGCCATGCATTTTTTCATTCCATCTAGGTTGCATTAGATATTGCATGCTATTGTGATAGGATTTGTGATAGACAATACATGCTGTTGTGATAGCTGATGTGAGTGAATACCTACTATGTCGATAGGGTATCGTTGTCTGGAGATTTCTTATCACGGATGTCAAAAATTGATCTTAGAGGTGTTATGGGCCCTCAAGGATCGGAATTTTGTGGTTCGTGAGTTCTTAGACTATGGCATGTTCTATGCATCGTTATGATGCCAAAATTTGATTTGCGGGGAGTGTGGGCCCCCACAGATCGTAATTTGGCACCTTAACCCATGCTTTTCTGTGTTTTTTGGGCTCCGGTGCAGTTCTGAGGCTACTGTCCGGAAAAAGCCAGAATACAGGGTGTGTACTTTTTAGATACACGCCGTGTAGTTTTTGGCCATGTCACTGACCGTGTGGACAGGGACACGGAGCTTTAAATGGTTTTCAGGAACACATCGTGTATAGGTTAACTAGGAGCCGGCCATGTAACTAACAACAAGGGCCAGTTAATTCATGTTTAGTACACGCCGTGTTCAGTATGCAAACACCATGAAACCTTTCCCAGGTACCCGGCCGTGTCTTGAAAAACACGGGTCGGTGTTATCTTCCCCTATACACATCGTGTTTGTTCCGAAAACGTCGTGTAAGGATCAGCCGAGTACCCAGCCGTGTCACGAACAACACGGGCCGAGGATTCCCCTCAAGTGCACGCCATGTCTCTTAGGAAAATTCCATGTAGTGTCGACCATGTGTCATGCCGTATCGCTAACAACACGGGCCAGGTAAGGCATGTCCAGTAGACGTCGTGTCTTCCTCAAAAACATCGTGTAGTCTTCGGCTGGGACAGTCCGTGTGACTTAGTCATGTAGGAGTAACAGGGCAGGGAGAAAAGGGTAAGTACATGCCGTGTAGTTGAAGAACACGTCATTTAGCTGGGTAGTTTACACAGCCAGGTATGGCCAATGTACACGCCCTGGGTAAACTTTTAAGAAACATGCCATATAGTGGTTCTACACGCCGTGTAGTCATGTTTTTTCCCAGATTTAAAGGTTTTTCCCTCCTGTTCCGTTTTACTGTCCTATGTTGAAAATGTGTTCATCTTTAACGATGATTTGTTTTGGTCTTTCATACCTATGGCACCGAGACGTCCTCCTGTTGCGCGCCAGGAACCATGCAGCGATCGTACTCCTGATACGACCGATCAGGGACTGCCAGTAGTTTCGCCCATCGTTTCGGACAGGGAACCTGCAGTGATTCCAGACACTGGTGCCGACACTCAGTTCAGAGAGGGTTTCATGATATTCATGCAGACCTTCTAGGGAGTTCAGCATCCTTCCCTGACTATGGAAGAGCTGACGCGGGTCTTCCAACAGCAGCATCCTCCCACTTTCATAGGGGATGGAAGACCTCAGGCTGCAGAGTCATGGCTGGAAGCCATGATGTCCATTTTCGAGCATCTGGAGATGCCTCCATAGAGGAGGGTGAAGCTCTCTACGTATATGATACGAGATTTCGCCAAGAGATGGTGGGATGTAGTCTCTCAGACGGGGCACCAGCAGGCTATGGCTCGGGATGAGTTTCACCATATGTTTTACAACTACTTATACCCAGCGACGCTGAGGGATGACAGAGCCAGGTAGTTCATGAGCTTGAAGTAGGGTACTCTATTAGTTATGGAGTATTCCTCCCACTTCTCCAAGTTACAGCGATTCACTCCCGTTCTGGGGAATGACGAGCTGTTTCTAGCGAGGAAGTTTGAGGAAGGCCTCAGACTAGAGATCAAATCATAGGTGAATGTCATTCAGTTGACATCTATTAATCTGATAGTCAACCAGGAACTCATCATGGAGAGGAACCTGAGGGATACTGGAGTTGTGGACTAGGGTGGTATAGCATCCAAAGCTGATTCCCTCCAGACAGACAGCAGGAAGCGCCACCGAGAGTCTACCCGAGGTGACCCAAGGAAGTGAAGTATTCCTTCTGGTATATGAGATGCCCCTTTTGGCACCCAAGTGCTGTGTTATCAGTGTGGGAGGAGAGGGAATAGGAAGCCCCAGTGCCCGAGGGACCCAGTGGAGTGTCGATCCTACGGCAAGATGGGTCACCTACAGCGTTTCTGCAAGGTCCCCCTCCCAGCGGCTAGTGAAGGAGGATCAGTTTCAACCCCGCGTACAGGATCAAGATTTCCATCTCTACAGCAGACTGGGGGCTAGAGTTATGCAGGACATTCAGGTCAAGGTAGAGGTCTTGGACGCAGTGGTCAGGCTAAGGGAGGATCAGCTCAGGGTTTTCAGGCTACTACACAGGGCCGTGGTACATGCCAGACTTTTTATGTAGATAATATTAATCAGGAGAAGGATCTCGGACCCTCTAAAGTTCGATGTACAATCTTAGTAGCCTCAGTTTTATCTTCATCCCTTTTAGATACTGGTTCTTCACATATCTTTATCTTTGTTGCTGTCGTGGAAAGCCTTGAGCTCTGTGACTTTTCGTCTGCTGACATGTTGACTCTCGAAAATACCTTGGGAACAAGGACATCTAGTGTACGTCAGTGCAAGGAGTGGCCTATCGAGGTTGCAGGGTATCATTTATTATGGGACCTCTATGTCCTGGAGATGACGGGCTATGACTTCATTCTCGGTATGGACCGGTTGGTTCCCTTCCAGGCGGTCGTCGATTTCTATTGCTGCAGGGTGAGTTTCGTATCACCAGAGAGTGAATCTTTCCTTCATGAAGGTGAGTGGGATGTTTAGGAGAATCGAGACGGACACGAGCGTAATGGGCTAGGAGGAGTTACAGCCCGGATTTCTATTCTTTTTCTGGATGACCAGGGGAATTCTCGGTTATATTTTCCTACAGTGGTTGATTGCTTTCCAGATGTCTTTCCAGATGACTTTTCAGGGTTTCCTCCAGAGCGTGAGTTAGACTTCTCGTTTGAGCTCGTGCTAGGATAATCACTTGTATCCATTCATCCTTATAGGATGGATACACCTGAGTTGCAGGAGCTCAAGAAGCAGTTGGAGGAGTTTCAGTCAAAGGGTTTCATCTGACCCCATACTTTTCCTTGGGGATCGCCTGTCCTGTTCGCGAATAAGGCAGACGGTACCCTTAGGCTTTCCGTGGATTATCAGAAGTTTAACCATTTAACGGTCAAGAACCTATATCCCTTTCATAGGATTGATGATCTCTTCGATCAGCTCTGAGGAGCTCGGGTATTCTCGAAGATCTATTTTAGATCCGGTTATCATCAGCTGCGTGTTAGACCTTATGATATACCTCTGACAACATTCATGAGCAGGTATGGACTCTATGAGTATACGGTTATGCCGTTCAGTCTTACGAATGCTCTGGCAGTTTTCATTGCACTGATGAACCGAGTGTTCCATCCTTACTTGGATTCCATCATCGTGGTCTTTGTGGACGATATCTTGGATTACTCTCACACTCGACACGACCATGCAACCCATCTTGAGATCGTTTTTAGTACACTGAGGGAGCATCAGATTTATTCTAAACTCTCAATGTGCCACTTTTGGTTGGACGCTATTCACTTCTTGGGTCATGTCATCTCAGAGACAAGAGAATCAGTAGACCCAGAGAAGGTGAGGGTAGTAGTTACCTGGGAGTAGCCGAAGAACGTCTTTGAGGTACAAAGCTTCTTGGGGATGGCTGGTTACTACAGACGGTTTATACAGAACTTCTCACACCTAGCAGAACCGCTGACAGGCTTTACTATGAAGGGGGTGATGTTTGTTTGGTTAGAATCATGTTGCTCATCCATCTAGGACCTGAAGGGGAGATTGACTTTAGCACCGATCCTAGTTTTTCCAGAGCCGGGAAAGAGCTATACAGTTTTCTATGATGGATCTAGTAGCTGGCTTGGAGCGGTGCTTATGCAGGAGGATCAAGTGGTTGCGTATGGATTTCGACAGCTTAGGCCTCATGAAAGGAATTATCCTACGCTTGACCTGGAGTTGGTTGTGTTCGTTCATGCTTTACGTTGTTGGAGACATTACCATCAGGGAGAACATTTTTTGGCATACACTGACCACAAGAGTCTCAAGTACATCTTCACACAGAGTGGCCGGAATCTAAGACAGCGGAGGTGGGTTGAGTATATCCATTCCTTTGATTTCGAGCTTGCCTATATGCCTGGGAAAGGCAACGCAGTGGCTGATGCACTGAGTAGGAGAACTTAGATACAGGCAATTCTGAAGGCAAACAGTGAGTGGAAATGGATGGATCTGTTCTCGGAGATGCATTTGGAGGTGCACGACAGGTAGGGGTAAACTTTCCTATCTTCTATGGATGTTACCTCTGCACTTCTGGACCGAGTTCGAATGAGGCAGCTGTCAGATTCATAAGGGCTTGTCCTACTGGAAAGCGTGTCAGGATAGGACCCTCTTCCTGGGTGGACCATTGGCGAGGATGAGATCTTGTGTCTCCAGGTATGCGTATGGGTTCCAGTAGATATACGCGAGGAGATGATGCAAGACTTCCATTCCTCAGTTTGGTCAGTTCATCCTGGAGTCACCAAGATGTACCGTGATTTACACCACCAGTACTGGTGGCCAGGTATGAAGAGTGATGTGGCTGGTTTTCTCATGAGATGTTCCACCTGTCAGAAGGTGAAGGCGGAGCACCAGCAACCAGAAGGGCTTTTATAACAGCTACCAATTCCAGAATGGAAGTGGAACGATGTCACGATGGACTTCATGACAGGGTTACCGAGGTCGTCGAGAGGAAACGATGCAGTGTGGGTTGTCGTTGACAGGCTTATGAAGTTTGCTCACTTCTTGCCGATAAAAGAGACCTTCGGTGTCGATGAGCTTGGACGGTTGTACATCTGAGAGATTGTGAGCTTCCATGGGGTTCCGAGTACTATTGTTTCAAATAGGGACGCCCACTTAACTTCGCATTTCTGGAAGGGGCTACAGAAATCATTGGGTACACAGGTCCTTTTGAGTACAGCTTATCACCATCAGACAGATGGTCAGTCAGAGTGCACGATCCAGGTGCTTGAGGATATGCTCTGAGCTTGCATTGTAGACCATAGTGGTTCTTGGGAAAAGCATATACCTCTCGTGGAGTTTTCCTATAACAACAATTTCCAGGAAACTGTTCAGATGTCACCTTACAAGGCTTTGTACGGTAGGCCATGCCGATCACCTTTGTGTTGGCTGGAGGTTGGAGAGGCAGCTTTTCTAGGACCTCATCTCATCCAGGAGACCTCAGAGCAGATAGAGTTGATTCATAAGAGGATGGCTACTGCACAGTCTCGTCATAAATCCTATGCTGACAAGCGGAGGTGACCTCTGCAGTTCGAAGTCGGAGACTAGATTTTCCTACGTGTTACCCCGAGGTTGGAACACAAGAGGATCAGGAGATAGGGTAAGCCTTCACCGAGATACGTTGGGCCATTCGAGTTTCTGGAGAGAGTCGGGCTGGTTGCTTATAGGTTGCAGTTACCTCAGAGATATCAGGATATGCACGACATCTTCCGGGTTTCTCATCTTTGATGCTATTTCTCATACCCGTCTCATGTTTTTCGACCTGAGGAGGTTGAGTTGGAGCAGGATGCATCGTTTGAGGAGCATCCTATCAGGATTTTTGGTCGTAGTGAAAAATTACTATGTGGCCAGTCTGTTCCTCTTGTGCGGGTGCTATGGCCGCACGGCCGTGTGCAGGACGAGACTTGGGAGAGGGAGGTCGATATTTGATCACAGTGGACAGAGTTGTTTGAAGTTTCATCTTTTCCACCTTGCTAGGTAAATTTAGGGATGAATTTCTTTAAGGAGGGAAGTTTGTAAGAACCTGGAAAATCATTTTTATGTATGTTTTCCTTTTCTGGTCGTTTTTGAGAAAAGAGGCGAATCTAGAAATTTTGTAGGTACATGCTGTGTACTTTACAAGTACACACCTTGTACTTTTCCTCCGCTCAAGGTCATGTGTTGGCCGTGTCTAGGCCAGTCACACTGGGTGTAGCGGTGAGGTGGAGTCCGATTAATACGGCGTACGGAAAGGTGAGTACACGCCGTGTACTCAAGAAGTACACGCCGTGTACTTTTCTTTTTTTTCATTAATCGGACCTGGGTCGTGCCTAATCCCCGTTTTCATCTTCTTCTCCACCTAATTATGTCCAGAGCGTCCTAGAGGGCCAATTATTCTTCGAGCTACCCATCCTTCACCGGTTGTCCGAATCGAACACCATCGGGTGAAATATAATCACAGCGGTGAGTCCTCAGTTCTTCTTTGGCCATGTTTCCTGATTCCTCCTCTTGTGAGAGTTATCTGAGGTTGAACGTTTTAGAAGTTTTTGCATATTTACTCGGTTATAGGCCGATTCATAGGCCGAGGTTCAAGAATATCAATATCCTAGGATTGAGGTAGGTTGTCTGTTGCCCAACATTGAATTTCTTTGAGTATTTGGTGCAAAAGTGCCAAATAACCATGTATCGGGTATCTCGGGTTAGGGTTTTGATCATGTATCGTTATCTTCAATAGATTACTTGTATTCTTGAGGTTATTATATGATTAATAATTTCTTGTTAGCATGTTTGAGGATCACCCCCTGGGTGTTTCCCTTTTTTTGGCTGTTGATTGCCATTTGGCACGGTTTGCCTACGAGGAAACGCTTTTTCGCATTGCTAGTATGCATGTTGACTTGTTTTCATGTATTGACTGATGTTTATATGCTTGTGGATGCATTTTAGCTATTATCCAAGTAGTTTCTGAACTTACTTAGGCTGCTAACAGTCGATTACGCATGACTAAACTGCTCAGGGCTGAGTGAACCTGGTGTGGTAGACTAAAGGGGGAATTGGCGATTAGGGCTTCCCTAGAGAGTCTGTCATAATTAGTATCGATCGCAGGACCTAAGAAAATGGGACTTTGTGCTTCCTCAGAGTGTCCTTAGTTACATAGCGATACTATATGGGGAATTATATGTAAGTGCTTCCTCAGATAGTCTATATCTTTCGTTGCAAGACCACAGGAGAATTGACGGTGAGAGCTTCCCAGACTGTATGTGCCTTTGTACTTCTACTTGAATAGAGGGGTTTGCTAGTAGGATCCACCCAGAGAGTTAGTGATTTATTTTTTGGTCGGTTGTGATGAGTCCACCATGCTAAAGAACAAGCTTGGTTTTGTACTTCTTGATGTTAAGGTAGACTGTCGAGTTACCTGTTGTGATTACTTGCTTGCCTTGGGAGTATAGTGTTGTTGCTAGGTTCCATGGTTGATAGCTAAATGATTGTACTGAACTAATAAATAACTGTTAATGAAGTTTGGTAGGATTTCTTACTTTAGTGTACATCTGCTTCTCTGCTGCATTTATTTTCTTTACATTTGCTATATTGCTCACTGACAGTAGGGCACGGATCTCGTGGTGATTGCCTACTGGGATTAGTCTCACACCCTATTTGGGTCCTGCTTTTCAGCCCAAACAGGTTATATGGTTGTAGGTGTGGATAGGGATTGTGGCCCTTATACTTCAGGAACATGATTTCTAGTTAGAGATGGAGAGCATAGGACCGAGCTTGGGCTTGCGATGCTGTTGGAGTTTTTGTTTACTTTCGTACTTTTTTTCAGTTGTATTTCAGTAAGTTGTTGTGTTTGCTGCTTTCCTTAGATATTGTACCTGCTGCATCATTATCATTATCATTATATGTTCATTGCTTCCACTATTTAGTTTTAGTGTTTGTATACTGTTTACTGCTTCCGCTATTGATTTTGGTTTTCTTGCCTTGTATACCTTACCAAATGAGGTCATAGTTTCCCCCAATAACTTACCAAGGCCCTCACTGCTAGTTGGAAGCCTCTAGCATTTGGCGAAATGCGCTGGAGGTCATGTGGCGAATCGGGTACGGGGAACCAGTGGAAGGGCTCCAGATTCGTGTCGTTACACTAAGGTCCTCCATCTCTTGAGAAAGAGGGAGGATGTTGCTATAGGAAAACCCATGTCAATTGTGTCATAGATAGGGAAGGATGCGATGTTGTCGGGTAAGTCTTTATAAATCTCCTGAATCCTTCTCAGAAATGTGCATCAGAACCTATGTATGGTATAACATTTGGTGCCAAAATAGACATTAAGGGAAGATCTTCTGGTAATCCATGAAATCGGACAACTTCTTCTAGATACTACCTTAACAAAACATCCACTAAGATCGACTCCTCTATTGCTGGAAAGTGGGCCGATTTTGTTAAGCGATACACTACCACCCAAATAGAATCATGTCCTCTTGGAGCTCAAGGTAAACAATTAAAAAATTCCATTGAGATTTCCTCCCACTTCTAGGGAGGAATCACTAATGGATGAAGTAGACCACCAGGAACACGGTGTTCGACCTTCACCTTCTGGCAGACCAAACATAGAGACACAAACTCTGCAACTGAACACTTTGACCCGGGACACCAAAAATTGCTCTTAAAGGCTCGGTACATCTTTGTCACTGCTAGATGCACCACTAAAGGAGAACTATAAAACTCTCTATGAACCATCTCACACAATTTCGATGAAACAAAAAGCCTTCTGTGATACAACACTCGGTGTTGTTCATCCTCAGACCACCCATCTGGGGCCTCACCACAAACAACTAAGTCTCTCCATACCTCCAACTGTAGTTCCCCCAATTGGTAATATTCTACCTTTTTCACCATATATTACGGCATCATAATTTGAAAAAGATATCATTTCCCCGCAACTTCTCCCATATCAATATGTAATGCTGCCAGTTCTTCCATTATTCTCCAGGAATCACTAGATTCATGCACAGCATCACTACGTGACTTTTAACTCAGCGCATCAGCTACAAAATTCCCCTTTACAGGTTTATATTATATGTCGAATTCTTATTCTTGTAAGAACTGCATCCAATGACACTATCGTAATTTCAAGTCATGTTTGGAGAAAACATACCTCAAACTCTTATGGTCAGTGAAAACCACAAAACACTCACCAATGAGGTAATGTCTATACAACTTTAAAGAAAACTCCATGGATGCCAAATCAAGATCATGAGTGGCATAGTTACTTTTATGGGGATGTAACTTCTAATACCCATAAGAAACTACTGACCTTTTCTATATAATAACACAGCCCAACCCCGAGATGCTAAGAATCACAGAAAACATCAAAATGAACTCCCTCAGCTGGAAGACAAAGAACTGAAGAACTTACTAAATTCTCCTTTAGATAATTGAAAGATATATGACACTGATCAGTCCATATGAATGCTTGATATTTATAGGTCAAAGCTTTCTGTGGAGTTGCAACTTTTCAGAAATTGGCTAGGAACCTCTAGTAGTAGCCTGCGAGACAAAGGAAGCTTCGCCCCTATAACACTGTGTTGGGGGCTTCCCAAGACACAACTGCTTCTATATTATATGGATCCATAGTTAATAACTACTAGGATATAATATTCCCCATGAAATGGACTTCTCAAACCCAAAACTCAAACTTCAGAAACATTCCAAACATCTGATGTTTACAAAGAACTCCCAAAACTGCGTGTAGATGCTCTGCATGCTCCTCTTCAAAAGTGGAGTACACAGGGATGTCATCGATGAAAGCTACCATGAACTTGTCTAGGAACTCACAAAACATAGAATTAATCATTATCATGAATACAACTGGATCATTTTTCATGCCTAACAACATTATAATGAACTCATAATTCCCATAACGACAATGGAAAGCATAATTCGAGATATCCTCATCCTTCACACGCATCTGAGGATATCATGTAAATAAGTTGATCTTTGAGAACCATGATGAACCCTTCAGTTGATCGAATAAATCATCAATACATAGAAGAGGATAGCGATTCTTTATCGTCATACTGTTTAAGCGATCATAATCGACACACAACCGCAAATTTTTATCAACCTTATTCACGAACAAAACCGGTACACCCCACGGAGACACACTTTTCCAAACAAAACCACACAATAATAGAACATCAATATGTATACATAGCTCTCGTAACTCATAAGGGGTCATCCTATATGTATACATAAATATAAGAGATGCTCCTGGTTGTAGCTCGATCCTAAACTCGATCTCTCGTTGAGGGGGTAATGCCGCAGCCTCTTTCAGAAAAACATTAGGGTACTCTTCTACAACCCTAGGAAATGCCAACTACGGAACCTCTGATGAACTCAACATCATATCAACCATCATGAATGATAAGGATAGAATGTGCCTGTGACCCATCCGCGGATCTCGCTCGCCAACAAACACCACCAACTGTCCAATTGCATCGAAGAAAACAACCTGCTTTCTGAAGTAATCCACAATATCCTACACCGAATACAACCAATCCATGCCAAGGATGACATCATATGGTTGTATTAGTAAACAAAGGAAATCTCTCTAAGAGTGGTGTGGCCCCAACACTAGCTCACAATTTCTACATACTTCAAAAAAGTCAACTCCACCCTCAACTGGCGTAGTGAACACCAAGGGCACCGAAATCCACTCTACCTCAAGTCACAAAGAATGGACAATGGTATGTGATATGACAGAGTGTGTCGCTCCTGAATCAAACAAGGAATACACTAAGGTCTAAAACCAGCTACGGGTACCTCGAACAAAGTCTGGCTCGCCTGGAGATGGCAATGTTAGAGCATGATACTGACCATGACCTCCTCCACACACTCTCTGACATGGATGACGGCCACCACCACATCCATGCTCTGCTCTCTAAGGATGATGAGTGTCACAGGGTTTTCTTCCACCTACCCCCTCTACCCTCTATGGATCTCTAGCTGGTGCAACCTGCTACAGCTGCCTCGGCTGGAACTGCTTCAATAGAGGAACCTGAAGCGGAGCACCTGGTGCACGATGACTACTCTGAAAGGTCGGGAAATCCCACTACAGATGACCTCAACCACCACAAGAAAAACAAGAACATGATCCCTTAACATAGGCCTGAGAGTTTCTGCCTCTATATAAATGAGATGCGAAGGGCTTGTACCTACCCCCGACTGAACAAAAACTATTATTCCCTGAAAACTGATAACCCAGGACCACATCTCTTCATTACGAGGAATCATGAAGATTCCCCTCTCATGATGATCTGATCATGGGAAAAGTCCTCAAGACAACCTATGCCCTTTCTAGCACCTCATGATATATCATCATCATAAATGGGGGAACCTGGCACTGGATCTCTAGATGCAAAGACTCCTCAAAATTCCCTTCCCTAGCCTCCTCATCTGGTAACAGGTCCGAAGCATATCGTAAAAGGTTCCTGAAATAGATTCCAACTCTCACACACTAGAGCTGCCCTGTCAAAGGGTAAGAAGCTTCAGGAAACTCGAAACCTTCGTAGACGAAGAATGAAACTTGACTCTAAACTTGAATCAGAACTCCTCCCATGAGACACCTGACTCCTCACGATCCTCGAGGAACAAGAACCACCACTCCCTCACTACTCCATGCAGCATCGTCACAACCAAGGATACCAAGTGCTCTTTCTAAGCATGTATGGAACAGAATCTAATCTCATCCTCCTTTAACCAGTATTTCATGACTACATTTCAAATGGATCCCTCATACTTCTTTAGACTCTAGTGTTGAAACTCTTGGGGTGTCTTCCTCCATGTGTCGTCCTCATCAACCTCTACCATGTGGCGATCTACTGGAATAGCCTTCTAAATACATTCTATGTGATATTCATAAGGACTTCGACATGGAGCCATACCTATAAAATAAAAAACAGTTAGGGATCCTAAACATGGAATATGTAAGACTCAAAATTAATTAATTAAGTGTCTATTTTATTTATTTCAGATTAACCTATCCCAAGGTCTATGCATTCAAACATAGTAACAAAGAAGAATGATTCACAATCCTTTCCTAGGACTCTAATCTCCAACTAGTTCCACCTTGTTTAGTAGCCATCATAAACATAAAGGTTTGTACATCAGAACAGAGGGGGACCTAAACTCATATATCTCAGTGGGTCTCCAGTGTTAACAGCACTTTCTAAACATGAATGACATTTTTCCCTACCAAACCATGCAGCCTCACCTATGCCTAACTATAAACTCTATCCTATCCCTCAACCAGACCTCTGATACCACTCTTCCATGACCCCCTCCCACAAAGTGTACCCCTCCTAGGCTGATAATGTGATAAGAGAGATAGTGACACCCGAGTCCCACCTCCAATAGGCCACGGGTTGGCGACTAGCAATGAGAGTATATTAAAGACACATATGGGAGGAATTACCCTCTAAGACAGCACTTGAAAAAGAGAGAGACAAGATAGGCAGAAACCAACTCTAACTCAGAACTAAAAGATAAAGGAAAACCCATGTGCACATATGTAATGTCATGAAAAAGTACTACAACTAAAATGGAAAAACTGCAAGTACCCAAAAGAAAGTAAAAACAGTAGCAACCACAAACTCAAACAGCTCCAACAACCACAAGCTAGTCGAAACCCTCTTGATCTTCAACCTGCACCAAGTGACCTGAAAAACAGTTTATATATTCATAGGGTGAGTATAACAGTATACTTTGTGGGATCCTACAAGAAGCCTCTCATGAAAAAGTAAAGAAAGCATGCTAATGCACAGTGAACAACAAGTAAAACTAACTCGTCACCAAAACAGGTATAATAAGTTCCCAACCTCACCATGGATACTCGAACCAAGTAATGCATACAATAATATATCATATAGTGAAGAATATCAAGGTTACCCTGCTACTACTTCCCCATTGGTTTTCGGCTTTTCCCTAACATCGCACTTCCATAGAATCTCTCTCCAAAAAGGCTTGCCCGTAGACACCTGGGCGAAGCACCATAACATGCACCCTATGCAACCAAACCACCACAACCACGCAAGAAAGTAACTAGGTAGTTTCAGTGAGCCACCACAGCTTGCATAACTTGTATCGTACGTTGGGTATTATACCTCAAACCATTATAGCCCATACGTCGAGTAAGGAGCCTCAATCAATCACAGCCTATAGACATTACACCTATAGTAGTCCATAGGATACTATATCTGGAATATTTGTTTGTGAATAACCACAAGCCATTACAACCCTCTACACACATATATGGGGAAAACTAACTGTGGTGCCTACCAGCACAAGTTACTACCAAGAGAAGTTAGCGGGGCCAAAGGGGGTAGTAAGTCATTCATTCTCCAACCAGAATTTTGGGGAAAACACCCTCGAGGGCTCAGAATCCCCGGGTGCCAGTTTCCCTTACTGACAGGGTGGAGTATCATATAGAAACACAAAAATTACAGGATATACTATATCTCACAACAACACTATGGTCATAACATAGTCTTAGACTCAACTGTAGCTAACATCTCTCGAACTCTGGATGCTACTTCTAAGACTAGGTATCCTATAAGCACACAACCACTTAATGAGCCTAAATACATTATTTCATTAAAATTTTATCAGTTTAAATTTACGTTAATTAATTATTTAAACATTAATTAACATGTACCAATTCCACATTAATGTTCATTAGCATCACACACAAAGTACACTGTCCCTTTAAAATTACAACCTCATCTTTATGTTCCAGTAAGTCAACCCCCAAGGGTTAATATCATTTGTTTAATTATACATTTTATAATTACTTTCCCATATTCTCAGGCTTTCTAGAAAAACATTTTATGCTACTAAACACAAGGGGGATGAACATGGTGAGTAGATTTACTACCTGTAAAGTCTTTGTTGCCTATAGCAAGAGCACAGACCCATCCTTAATTGAGAATCTAAACATGAAAATCATGTGGCATACCCCATGCGTCTTCGCCTCTTTCGGAGGAAGGGTAAGCAAGACAAACTTCCTTGAGAAGTGGGGAAAAGTAAAGTAGATAATCAACCAATAAAAAACAGCAACCATCCATCAATCACATCCATCATGTTCCACCATCCCCAGTGTCCTCCTCGACACCAGCATGTATAAATAGATCCATCTCGCCACTCTAGGTGTCATTTTCTGCCACAACCGAAAGGCCTCCATGCCCCCACATATCACAACATTCATCCAGGATCACATCGCAGCACAAGCAGCAGGAAAACAAACATTATAACAGTTGGACTCTTTCCCTTTAACAAATAATAGGGTTACTCAGATCCCTACAAAGAGTTATCTTTTATAGATCAACCAGATATTTATTCCATCTTATATTAACCGATTATTATTATTAGGTTCCAAATTCAGTAAACCTATTCATTAAGATATAACAAATAATTAAACATGCTTACTGCACCATTTTGATTAACATCAAATTACAGTAAGAAGAACCAGATTCATTTATATACCTCTTTATCTTTAGCCAAACCATTATCAATTAATTCTGGTTGTATGTTGTTTACCAATTTCCATCAAGAATGAAATGCTAAACATAGCAAGCATTGATATCACACTATCTATCAAAACAAGAGGCAATAACATTACGATATCAATTTGTTTATCCGGTTGAATTATTTATTAGGTTAATTCCATTGTGATCCAGCGGGATAAAACATGCTCACAAAATAGTTTCATGTCAAATAATAGAGGAGAAATGAAGACCCTACATCAAATAGTTCATTATGTTCTTTATACAACCACAATCAACACAATGGGCCACGATCCTCTACTCGCGACAACTACATCCACCCGAGGATGAAATGGTACGACCGCACCAACTAAAACCCAAGAAAAATCTATTAGAAGCATGAAGATTATAGGATATAATAAGGAAACGAGAAATAGGAGAATATAAACCCCAAAAGAACGATGATAAAACATACCTTATCTCGAAGATTGATCGATATATCATGGTTTCATCAAAATAGAGTGGAACCAATCCCAGGAGGAAAGTTTGATTGTGAAACTCCTATGAGAAGGAATGAGATGTTCGAGTATCTCACACCTGAGAACAAGGAGAAAGAATTAGGGAGGAATATATCTTGTCTCTTTATAAGATTTAACAAAGTGAAGGTTTAAAATGATGCATTAAATTCATTTTATGTCAAAGGAAATATTAAAGGGGCGAAACTGTATGAAGCTTGAAACACTCTTCATGAACTCGATATCTGGAAAAGGGAAAACATTGTTCATGAACCTCACCGTTGAAACATCACCGTCAGAACCTCACCATTCTGGAAACATTGTTCATGAACCTCACTGTTGAAACCTCACCATTGGAACCTCGTTGTTCTGGAAACAATGTTCTTGAACCTCACCGTTGAAACCTCACTGTTGGAACCTCAATGTTCTGGAAAAATTGTTCATGAACCTCACCATTGAAACCTCACCATTCTAGAAACACTGTTCATGAACCTCACCAATGAAACCTCAATATTGGATCCTCACCTTTCTAGAAACACTGTTCACGAACCTCACCGTTGAAACCTCACCACTGGAAGCTCACAGTTCTGGAAAAACTATTCATGAACCTCACCGTTGAAACATCACAGTTGGAACCTCGCTATTATAGAAACTATTCTCATGAACCTCTTCATTAAAACCTCACTATTAGAACCTCACTGTTTTGGAAACACTGCTCATGAACCATATTGTTAGAACCTCACTGTTCTGGAAACTTTGTTTCGGAGCCTCATCGTTAGAACATCACTATTCTGGAAATATTGTTCACAGAAGGATATCGATGCACTGTTCTCAACTGTCTACCATTAGAACTATTCACTGAGGGACACTTAAGCAACGGTTCGTAGAAAGGTAAAATTGTCAAAGTGTTGGGGATAGGCCACCTTGACCTCCTAGAACACCACAAACGCCATATTTTCACAAAGGAATTGGTCAGTGAGGTCCGGACCATTACACCAATGAATTAAATTGATCTTATATAGGTATTATGTATCTATTTTGACCTAAACAAAATTTAAATAAAATAAATAATTATTTAAATAAAAAGTTAGTTTTAACCAATAACACGGTGTTTTTCATTATTCATCAAAAATTGAAAGTTTTGGAGAAAGATACAAAAAATTCACCTTAATCTAATTTCGATATTCTAAATTCAAAAATAAAGTCCATTTTGAAAAATAAAATTTCAAAAAGTGGGTATTACTATTCAAAATGGCTAGTTTGATTGGTCGTTGTGTATTAGAATTTCAAAGTGGCGTACAATGACAATTATTTCATTATTCAAAGGGAAACATACCGTGGGATTTTGGGGTGTTACACAATGAGAATTATTTTGCATATTTGTCATTAATTATACACTAAAAATATAAAATTGTAGATACACTTCCACTAGAACCATTAAAAATGTTTATTACATTTTGTAAAATTTAATCAGATCCAGAACATTTTTTATTTTTTCCATTTTATTTGAACATATCTATTTTTTCATTACATTATATTCATTAATAAATAGTGGATTGATCAAACATCCACTATTCAACTTTATTTAGATTTTTTTATTTTCATTAAATAAAAATATAATTTATTTATTATATATTATAAACAATTAGAAAGATAAAATTTAGTTTTAATATTTTCATAATACTTTTTATTAGATTAGTTGATAATTTATCATTTGAGCTCAAATTTGTATTTCTCAATTTTTAATTTTTATAAAGAATATAATTCTATTAGGCCATTATATTTTTAAATATTATATTATTCTTTTAATTAGTATGATTGATTGTTTCATTTTAATTATAAAACACATCTGTTGAAAAATAAAAATTAGATTTGTAAGGGGACAATAAATCATATTCCCTTACTTATTTTTTTGAAACCATTTATCCAAGATTATTAATGGTTTTAATAACATTATCCATTATATAAATCTGAATAAAATGTATGATAACGTCAATATTTAATTACATTTTCCCCATTTTTTTAAAATTATCCTTTTTTAATCATTCTTGTGTTTTAGGATATTTTGTTGGATGTTCCCTCTTTCACTATGCTCATATCCGATAACATCAATATGATCTTCACCTTTATTATCTTCACTATTCCATGGGTAATACCATTATCTTCTCATTTACTATCATCTATTTATTTGACTTGATTAAACCAGTGAATCTTTATCTATTTCACTTTTTTTAATTTATTATCAAAATTGGAAGTGGTAACAATTATTTTTTAAAAAAATAAATAACATTCATTATTGAAATTTCCTTTTGAGAAAATGTTTTAATTTTTTATTGATATTATAGTAATACTGAAATAAGATAATTTAATATATATTCTATGGAATTTATTATTTTTTGAACAGATTAATTATTAGTATTTAATTTATTTAGTAAGGATATTAAAACTCACTCAACCGAAACTAAATTATATTGACTTACATTAATGTTTCTAAATCTATTTATAATACATTTAAATCTATGAAAATTTTGATTTAGTTTTTCTTATTCTCTTATTTTAGGATCTTGATACTCATCTCTTAAAATTCACAACATAGTTATAGTATAATTATCATATCCTTAATGAGTTACATAAATAGTAAAAAAATATTTCATAGGCTATTTTACATTCATATACATGGACATTAACATTTCTACTTATATTACAAAAAATATTTTTCATTATGATGATATTCTAAACATAACACATAGTTTAAATACTAGTCAATATTTATTAATCAAGTCCATGAATGTCATATTAATTCACTATGATTTTATAGTTTTCAATGAATATGTTCATAATAAGTGATTCCATGTGAGAATGCTAATAAATATACTCAGATCTATCAAATAACTGATATCGTATAGTTGTTTAAACATCATTCACATTTATTTCTACCGTATAAAATATTTTATTTTTTCCTATTATATTTATGTTAAAATTTTATAATTAAAAATAATATATTTATTCCAAATATATGGGAATCAAGTTGATAGAAATTTTTAAGTCATAATATGTTGATGTAGGAATAGTAAAGATGCTGGGGTGAATTGATCTCTATAAAAATATTTATTGTATTATTATTAATGATTATAGTAAATGTCATTTATACTTAAATAATAATTAAAATATTTATTTTTATAATATATTGTATCCAAATAAACCAACTCTACTCATCACCAATATCAATTGTATAGAGTCAGGATATCTTCTATACACATATTCACTAGCTTTTAAGCTGATATTAGAACCCTCAACAATACTATTTTAAACCCTAGAGACTCAACCAAAATGAATAATTATTCACACTTGATGGTTTAATTATATCATCGTTCCTTTTTTCTAAATACATGTACAATAAATAACCTACCTTTTGATATAGTGGTATAAACCTATTTTTTTATTTCTTCCAACAAAAAACTATTTCCATTTCAATTTTACTTATAATGATAGAACCCAAACTATTTATTTGGGGTATTATATCATGGGTTCTAACTTTTATAGGTAGTGTGACACTTATAAAACTATCAAAAAAAATAATAAACAACATAATCTAGAGAATAAAATATAGTTATAGTGTCAATGTATCAAGGTTCTCTCTAATAGTGGAATATCAAAAAATTTAATTTCATCCAAGAGTAGTAATTAATTACTAAAATATATCACATTAAACAATTAAAAAATATCAAAAACATTACTTTATCATATTATCTCTAAAAAATGATATATTTTTCTCTTGTATACACTATATAATCAGAAGAATATGTATGATTCTCTTCATCCTTCTTAGTACATCATGTGATATCATTGTTTAATACAAATGAAAACTATTCCAATGTGTATATCATTGACTGTTTTTTTAAATTAACTGGGTTTTAACAGTGGAATTTGTTAGAATAGTTAACACTTTACCAATAATTTCATCGGCGTACTTTGCAAAATTCCCATAAATAATGCAACAATGTATTTTAAAATTTCAATCAGAATAAATTTTAACAATATTCATTTTCAAAAACAAATTCAAAGGAAGACTTCATCACATTTTATGAGAATTCACTAATACACTACCCCCCCCAATTTAATTTTCATTACCATAGAAGTAATTAAACAATAATTAATAATAAATTAAAAAACTAGATAATAACATAACCATTCATTAAATTTAAATTTATAATAAATGTGGAATACAAACCATTATAGGAAATATAATATTTTATTGAATGATGGGTTTCTTCAGGTGTTATATCCATTACAATAGTAATTAAAACTTTTTTTATGCCACAAATTTCTTTTGAGGTCAATTATAATTGATCATACCGTTAATAAGAATTTCATAATGCAGATTATAAGAACTGAAATGAAAAATTGATCAAAATTTCAATATGTGGTTGAAATATATTTCAACATGTTGGGTGTCAAAACTTCGACCTTATTAGATAAATTTCTAGAAGTTATGTTGTTCTATTTTTTAGGATAGGATTTATAGATATAAAATGAATGTTCAATAAAATAATCAAAAAAATACGGGCTCTCTATCTTATAACTGATCAATAGGGATACGTTTTATCATCTTTCTTCATGTGGTCAGTTCAAAATTTAGAAAAATTATAACTACCTACATTATAGTATCTTGTACAACCCACATCAAAATAACATAAAAACACTGTAAGATTTTATAAAAAATCATAATATCAATATTTTGATATTAAACCATATAAATATGAATCATTTCATAAAATAAAAAATATAAATTATTAATAAATTTGTAAACTATAACAAAAATTAATACTTTTTATGATATTGAAAAAATTAGGATTGGAAAATTTCTTAAAAACTAGAGTTTTCTAATAAGAAAATATTTTAATTATCATAACATAAATTAACAATTTGGTTTGCTACCACTTATACACTACTTCTGATATGTGTCGTAAATAAAATCTAGGTGAATGTATTAAGATATCTTGATTTTTTACTAATGTGGTATCATTATACATGAGATTCATGAAAACAATGAAATTAGGACTAGTATTGGTAAGGTTAATGATTTCAATATAGAAATAATGTAATTTAAGTATAATTATATAAGGAATTTTTTTTAAAAAAAAATTATCTAATGAAAAGTATAAATGTTAGAAATAATCAAGACCATAGGTAGAAGGGGGTGTAATATTCATTCCCTGACTCATCAAAATAAGTTTTAATATCAACATAAGTAGGGATAAATAAATTATATGATAATTATAATGACATAAATGTCTTATTTTATTTAGGTTAAATGAGTTTTTTATTTCTTAGATATTTTCTGGTAAAATATAAATATCACATAAAAGAATAAATATAGAAATTTTGGTCAAAACTCATGTGGGTGTATTAAAAAACTTGATTTATAAAAATATACCTATTAAAATTCTTAGAATATTTTTTATTCAAAATATAGTTGTCTTAACATTGGTGTAGGTGGATATCATAATGGGTCTTTATTGGATTTTCTTTTATTAATATATGATAGATTACATAAAAAAATTATCATAATAAATTCTCATTGTGAGGTTAAATTCATTTATATAATGGAGTTCATACCACAAAAAACTATCTAGAATATAGAAAATTAATCATAAATTAGAGTGAAAGTTATCATGCACATAAATTTTAATATTATGGGATATTTCCTATTTTATATTTCAAAATGGTAAATTAATTTTTGAATATATTCATTATTTATTATCCTAGTGATATTCTAGATCAGGATGATCAATTCATTTCTTACTTAAATCTTAATGTTAATTTAATTTCGTAACCTCCATATTGAATTGCGCAAAAGAGGTATAATTGATTGAAAATATGTAACTCCTCGACCCCAGTTACCCAGAGTCGGTGCATTATTTTAATACATTGGCATGATTACAAGGAATCAAGTCCCGAAGGACCGATTAGTTTAGCAGTCTTGGAAAAATAGATTACATACATGAATGTTACATTTTCACATTAAGACGTAAAAAACAACAAAAATAATCTTTATGAACGCCATTATTCCCTTGGCTTAACCCTGCATATCAATCACAATACACTTCTTGGAATCCTGGGGAATATAAAACATAGAAAGTGGTGAGCTCAAATTCTCAGTAAGGGTAAGAAATACAGTGGAAACTTTCAAAATAAGGATAAACATTTAAGAAAATGTATAAAACTAAAACAAAAGCCTTTCAAACTTGAACATCAGCATAATAAGGCAAAAATAAAATGAAATAATGCCATTTAATTATTCACATGGATATTCTACTAATCGAATAATCACATGCAATATCACTAACCACATTCGTAATGATGGAATGAATAATTCCAGACTATCATAACCACGTAGCCAAGGCCTCGTGCCAATACTACAAATAAGATTTTTTCCAGGCCCTGTTCCAAGACACTAGTTTGTCTCATGAGACCTACTGATGCATCAAGGAGCTATAGCGGGCTCCACCCATCACTTATTAAGTCCAATTCATTCCTCATATGAATAGGTTTAAGCATAACATAAACATTCGTATTAAAACTGGAATACGAAATGTTATTACTTTCTCCATAACCCATGAATGGTGTAAAAATAACACATCCACAGACAAACATATCAAAAAACCATCAATGGACGTTTTTTAAAATAATTCAACTTCAAATTAGATTAAAATCCATCAAAGTATGTTGACATAGATGAAAATGATGAGTAAAACTTTTTGAGAGAAATATCCTTTTTGTAAAATCATTTAAAAGTCACAAATTTATAAAGGAAGTAATTTAAAAGAGATTTTTGAATCAAAGTTTTCCATACCACTTTGAAATTTTTGAAAATAATTATCATTTCAAAACATTCATGTCCATATAAATAAATCCTTAAAATCATTTTGAAAACATGGAAATTAATTAAAAAGATTTAGAAAGATAAATCTTTAAAACTTTTGAAATTATAATATTGATAAAGATTACCTTTCAAAATCATTAAAATCTTCATTTTGAAATCATTTTTATGAAAAATGGACATAGATGATAAAAATGTCCCAGTAAATAATTACACATAAACAATCTCGGATAAAAATGAGATTGAGGAATTAACTCTTACCAATTTGGTAACTTACGAAACATACAACCCATGAAAGAGGTATCATACAATGATTATGTAAATACACATAAATTAAAGTTTATTACACAAAGAATTCAATTATGGGCAGTACATACACCGGACAAAAGGTAATAGTGGAAATATGGCATGAATCTCACCGGAATAAGGAGTGAGATGAAAACACCTTACCTTGCACTTTCCTTTAGTCGAGGGTAAATTAAACCTTCTTTATGAAGATCTTAGTATGCTATTAAATTATACCAGAACCATATTAATAGTTATGATATCATACATGATTCATTTATGACTTTATATTACCCATTTAATAAAAATTTCCATGTTAAATTAACATTTCGGGTAATAATCACTTTCTTTATCGTACGTGTTTTAACTTGTTAATGTTGGTTGTATCACTTATATCATGATTTAAATACTTCAAGAATATAAAAAATGATAAATATATCATATATATTTAGAATATAAATATGTATAATAGACATATATATGAAATGGAAACCACCGTTTATGGAGATGGTAGTCCGTACGTACGCATAACCGTTGATTCTGTTTTCATATAGTATTGAACGGAAGTAAGTGAATAAGATATATGTAAGTACATAAATCCTTATATATATAAATATATATATCTATAGTAGAGTTATTATGTCATATATTAAATACTTATTAGTAATATATATATTTATAATCGTTGATGAATGGTGAACTTGGAAATGAATCTCATCGCGTCGTGGAGACGGTAATCCTTACGTACACACGAGCGAAAATATCATTCTTTTGATATTAAAATAATATATAATTGGATGGTATATCATATATACAGAATACTTATAATGTTATATTTATTATTTCCATCAAATACACATCATCATTATACCCATCCAAATAATAATGTATTGAATAACAAATACACCACGACGTGGAGATGGTAAGCCGTACATACGCACGTATGGTGACATGTCATTCAAAGGATGGATAGAATACTGAATATGGTTGTACCATATTTATAATAACATTAAAGTATATAGGAGGTACTGGAGTTATTATTTTAGAATAGAAATAACAAATAAACAAGAATTTGAAGAAGAAAGGAACTTGAAAGAGGGTGGTGAAAACATTACCTCTTCTTCGGGTTCTTCCTTTTGATTTGATCAAAAGGGCTCCTTAGGTTGGATTTCTGATCAAACTAAGGCCTCTATGTTGAAGTGAGGGAAGTTGAGAGAGTATTTTGGCAGGGTTTGGCCAATCCAAAAGGCTTTGAAGGTGTGAATAACTGGATAAAAGTTGGATCCTTTTATAAGGGGGAGGAGGGGCTCTTTAGGATAAACTTAAAGTATTAATTTATAATAAATTCATACTCGGTTTATAATGGCTCCAAAGTAAATTATTTAAATTTTAAGGTGGGTATGGTTCTAGAAACACTCAACCAATAAAATTTAGAGAGTTTTCGTTCATTATATTAACCTTATCTTTTAGTTTTAACTCTTAGTTAATTAGTTTGACACATACCATGTCACTTTGTATTTTTATATTATATAGTTAATAAACATACTATATACCACCAAGAGGACCCCCAAGTGTTCCATTAATGATACACCTATCATGATATAAGTCTCTTGGCCTAACAATAGATTTTCAATAATTGAATATAAATTAATAATATAATATTTGTTTTATAAACTCTTTTAGGTAAATTTTGACACTATTGGGTATTTTGTTTTTGATAAATTCATAACAGCCTTATTACTTCGAACAAAATTTATATCATAAATCCTAATATGTTATATTAACCTATAAAATTAGTTTAATTCATAAAAAGTCTAAAATTAAATTTATTTTGATATTTATAATATCAATTATTTTAATATTTCATTAATTAGGTAATTACCGCATCACCATTATGTCATAAATAAATTAAATTATTTAATGTCTAAAAATTATAAATAAAAAACCATTATGTAGGAAATATTTATATCTTTCTAATTAATATTTACAATCGACTTTATCTTATGTATAACCCTATATTAAAAATGTTTTAGTAAATAAACATTGATTTTAACTCGTTTAACTCTTCTTTAAATTAAATAATAATAAATGTCCTAATCTAATCCAAGTGTACCTAAAGGGTCATAATTTATTCCTAAGGTTGTTTTTGGTCAAATTGAACTTATCCAATAGAATTAGGACATGTGTTAGGGTAATAATAATATCAGTTTTACCCTTAATTAACCTATTTACTTTTTACCGTGGTAAATAATAGTAAAAAGTTACTATTCACCAAAAATTATTCTTATGTTATTGGATCACATTTTACTCCTTGATATTAACCGTGTCTCTCGTATTTAAAAATTCCACTCACAAAAGCGGTAAAATTATGTTTTATGTGAATTTACAAATTCTCCTAGGAGGTGGGTCAAAGACAGTGAAAACTTCAATAAAATTTTTATATATCTAAAATTATTATAAACTGCCTCAAATGAATTATATTGAATTTATATAGGTGTTATGTATCTATTTTGACCTAAAATAAATTTAAATAATATAAATAATTATTTAAATAAAAAGCCGGTTTTAAACAGTAACTCAGTGTTTTTCACTATTCATCAAAAAATGAATGTTTTCAGTAAAATACCAAAAATTTACCCTAAGCTAATTTTGATATTCCGAATTCAATAATAAAGTCTATTTTACCAAATTAAAAACATAGAAGTTTCATTTATTAATTTAAAATTAATTCTCGTTGTTAAAACAAAAAGCGTGTTTTTAAGAAATAACAACTATCAAAAGATTGACACTTGTTTATGTCCTGTTTAAATGTGAAATTATTTCCAATGACCCACATTGGATTAAATGGTAAAAATATATTCTAAATATAATTTAAAACCACTCAAATTCATAATTTATCACTATTAAATATTTTGATTAAAACAGTTGTTTTTAATTAAAATTTACTAATTTTCACTATTCAAGAAAATATGAAAGTTATCTGAAAAGTGCCAAAATTTCACCCTAGGATAATTTTGATATTCTGAATCCAAAAATGAAGTCAATTTTGAGAGATAAAATTTATAAAATTTCAAAAAGTGGGTATTACTATTCATAACGGCTACTTTGATTGGTCGTGGTGTGTGTTAGAACTCAAAGTTGCGTACAACATACACTACTGTATTATTCAAAGAGAAGCATACTGTGGAAGCTCGGGGTGTTACATTCTCTCCTCCTTCAATAAATTGCGTCATCGCAATTTTATATTTTTCTTCTAAAATAATGGTTGGAAATAGAAAATATCATTGTGGGAAAACCCACATCGGAAATTTGGTTAATAAAATTTAGTCTTAATAAGAGGAAAAGAGAAATTAAAGGGTCACCACCAAATTATGATCTCAATTAAGAGAACATTGGTGGCAATTAGAGACATATAATTGGAGGAAAAATGTAAATATTTATAGGTAGTGATTGAGGTCATCAATCACAAACAAGTTTAAAATTGAGGTCCTTAAATTCATCAATCTATGATGATTTAAAATACCATCGGTTTGAAAAAACATAAGGTATTAGGATAACACATTTTTGAAGTTTCAAAATATCTTAGTTCAAATCCCACATCGAAAATGAATTAATGAGGTCTCTATTTAATATAAAGAGTGGTATGTATAAATATTACCGAAAAAACACATACTAGGGTTCCATGTAGGAAAATATGGATATGGAAGAGAAATCTAACCATCAATTATCTGATCGAGAGTGGTATAGAACATGGATATGAAAAGACCAATAATCCCAAAGCCCTAAATTAGTGATGATCTAAGGTACCATCTAGGACAACATTTTTGTTCTAAGTTCCTTTTCGTAATGTTGAGGTATTTATTTATTGATGGGATAAGATCATAAGAAGATATACTTACTTTATAATTAGAGTTTTATCCATTAATAAATTTCTACCACAAACTCATATTTCACTCCAAAACATAATACAACTCAAAAATACTCTATTTATCCTAATCGTATAGGGTTCCAAATATAATGAATTTGTAATTCACATACCAGACCCTTTTATAAAAAGAAACTACATTATACAATCTCGGGACTTCACGTAGTCTAGTGGTAGGCGATAAATCCCAATCGTAATATGGTTGCGGGTTTGATTCCGGCAGTTTTGTCTAATGCGACAGTTTGTCACACGGTCTTCATGTTGTCCTTTTATAATAATCCAAAAATAACATTTCAAACATAATACATTCCAACCTTTAGACTTATCCAAAATACAACTATCCAAACTCACAGTAAATAATTTACGAGGAAGCTAAACATAATGAGGATCCTTTTTTCCAGGTAATAAAATGTGAACGCCTTCCACGTATATTTTTTTACAACACCACAACATCCTGAATTACCAAAATCAACCATCTCTTATTCCAAAATCACTACCTCTATATTAGGACCATATTAAGGTTTATCTTTCCTTCAACCATGTAATTTCCAAAAAATTTAACTCACTGTAGAGTCACTTTTCAAAGGAAAATAAAATCTCAAATCTTTAATGAAATAGTACTGCAGTACAATCCTTATTTATTTCTAGAACATCATTGATACAACACTTAAATGAAATAATTATAAAATAAAAACATAAGAACACTAGTCATTCCTCTTCATCTATGGTATTATCATAACTTTATTATTATCCAATAGCATCATTTAAAGCATAGTTTGATGACTGGGACATTGGTTCGCGTAGTGTCCAAACTCCTTGCAGATGAAGCATTGTACATTTGAAACCTTTTTCTTACACTTACAGTCATGTACTTGGTGTCCTTTTTCTCCACACTTATGACATACTCCCATTCCCTTCAAGCATTTTCCAAGGAGATTATTTCCACAGTTATCACATATGGGAAAACCTTTCTTACCTTCTTCCCTTTATCTGTCCTTCTCTCTACCATACTTTTCTTCTCTGGATTCCCTTCAAAGCCATAGGACTCTGAGAATTTTTTACTTATCTTATCAACACACGATACTATTTATTCATATGATGATAATACGTGGGAGCATATTTCCCTTCTAAATTCTATCTTAGGACTATGAAATATATGATCCTTCTTACTCTTTGGATCATACGTATTACTAAAGTTCACATTCCTTCTACAAAGTGCCATTTCTATACAATAGTATAAACTAGGTCAGTTTATGAATTACAATGAATAATTCCAAACTTGTAAAATACCTAACACAAATTGAATATTTTATGGATATAATCCATAATCATAAAAATGTTTTCTTTGAGTAATTATATACTCATTATCCCTTCATAATGGTTTGTAAAGAAAATGAGAATTATCCTAAGCATATCCCATGGGTGTGTCGTAACCAAGAGTGCAGCAAGGCCCGTTGTCGTGCACCAGTTCCTATTCGAGTCTAGCTCAAAGTGGTGTTTTCGGGTTTTACCCCTAGGTACATCTATGCCAGAGCCACCTCTTCCTGCTCGTATCTAGACAGGGATGTATTTTTCAGAAAACTCACAAGATCTCTACAATACCAAAATTATAGGAAGTTCTTATTTACTAATCCTCAAAGTCTATCTTAGGGCTATGTGCACTAATCAGATTTTATCTAAATCTAGTTTCAAAGGTTATTGCTAAACCTCCCTCTGATACCAACTGTAACTCCCCAACCACAGTTACCCAGTTTCGGTGCATTATTTTAATAAATTGGAATGATTAGATGTAATAAAGTCCTGAAGGACCGATTAGTTTAGCATTCTTGGAAAAATAGATTACATAGATGAATGTTACATTTGTACTTTAAGACGTACAAAACAACATAAATAATCTTTACGAACGCCATTATTCCCTTGTCTTAACCCTGCATATCAATCACAATACACTTCTTAGAATCCTGAGAAAAATAAAACATAGAAAGGGGTGAGCTCAAATGCTCAGTAAGGGTAAGCAATTCAGCGGAAACTTTCAAAATAAGCATAAACATTTAAGGCAATGTATAAAACTAAAACAAAAGCCTTTTAAACTTGAAATTCATCTTAATATGGAAGAAATAAAATAAAATAATACCATTTACTTATTCACATGGATATTCTACTAATCAAATAATCACATGAAATATCACTAACCACTTTCATAATGATGGAATGCATAATTTCAGACTATCATAACCACGTAGCCAAGGCCACGTGTCAAGACTACAAATAAGATTTTGTCAAGGCCTCATGCCATGACACTAGTTTGTCTCATGAGACCAACTGATTAATCGAGGAGCTATAGCAGGCTCCACCCATCACTTATTTAGTCCAATGCATTCCTCATATGAATAGGTTTAAACATAACATAAACATTAGTATTAAAACTATACTACGAAATGTCAATACTTTCTCCATAAACCACGAATGGTATAAAAATAACACATACACAGTCAAACATATCATAAAACCTTCAATGGAAGTTGTTTTTAATAAATCAACTTCAAATGAGCTTAAAATCCATCAAAGCATGTTGACATAGATGAAAATGATGAGTAAAACTTTTTGAGAGAAATATCCTTTTTGTAAAATCATTTAAAACTCACACATTTCTAAAGGAAGTAATTTAAAAGATATTTTTGAATCAAAGTGTCCCATACCACTTTAAAACTTTTGAAAAGAATTATCATTTCAAAACATTCATGTCCATATAAATAAATCCTTAAAATCATTTTGAAAACATAGACATTAATTAAAATGATTTGGAAAGATAAATCATTAAAACATTTGAAATTATAATATTGATAAAGAGTACCTTTAAAAATCATTAAAATGTTCATTTTGAAATCATTTTTATGAAAAATGGACATGGATTATAAAAATTTCCCACTAAATACATACACATAAACAATCTCTGATAATAATGACATTGAGGAATTAACCCTTACCAATTTGGTAAATTACGAAAAATACAACCCATGAAAGAGGTATCATACAATGAATATGTAAATACACATAAATTAATGTGTATTACACAAAGAATGCAATTTTGTTCGACCGAACCATATATTTTCAAGAATTGAATATAAATTAATAATATAATATTTGTTTTAAAAACTCTTTTAGGTAAATTTTGAAACTATTGGGTATTTTTTTTTGATAAATTCATAACAGCCTCATTACTTCGCACAAAATTTATATAATCAATCCGAATATGTCATATTAACCTATAAAATTAGTGGAATTCATAAAAAGTCTCAAATTACATTTATTTTGATATTTATAATATCAATTATTTTAAAATCTCATTAATTAGGTAATTACCGCATCACCATTGTGTCATAAATAAATTAAATTATTTAATGTCTAAAAATTATAAATAAAACATCATTATGTAGGAAATCTTTATATATTTCTAATGAATATTTACAATCAAACTTATCTTATGTATAACCCTATATTAAAAATGTTTTAGTAAATAAACATTGATTTTAACTCTTTTAACTCTTCTTTAAATTAAATAATAATAAATGTCCTAATCTAATCCATGTGGACCTAAAGGGTCATATTTTATTCCTAAGGTTTTTTTGGTCGAATTAAACTTATCCAATAGAATTAGGACATGTGTTAGGGTAATAATAATATAAGTTTTACCCTTAATTACCCTATTTACTTTTTACCAGGGTAAATAAAAGTAAAAAGATACTATTCACCAAAAAATATTTTTATCTTATTGAACCACATTTTACTCCTTCATATTAACCGTGTCTCTTGGATTTTCGAAATTCCACTCACAGAAGCGGTAAAATTACGTTTTATGTGAATTTACAAATTCTCCTAGGAGGTGGGTAAAAGACAGAAAAAAGTTCAATAAAATTTTTATATATCTAAAATTATTATAAACTATCTCCAATGAATTACATTGAATTTATATAGGTTTTATTTATCTATTTTGACCTAAAATAAATTTAAATAATATAAATAATTATTTAAATAAAAAGCCAGTTTTAAACAGTAACTCAGTGTTTTTCACTATTCATAAAAAAATGAGAGTTTTCAGAAAAATACCAAAAAATTACCCTAAGATAATTTTGATATTCCGAATTCAATAATGAAATCTATTTTCCCAAATTAAAAACATAGAAGTTTCATTTATTAATTTAAAATTAATTCTTGTTTTTAAAACAAAAAGCGTGTTTTTAAGAAATAATAACTATCAAAAGATTGACACTTCTTTATGTTTGGTTTAAATGTGAAATTATGTCCAATGACCAACATTGGATTAAATGGTAAAAATATATTCTAAATATAATTTAAAACCACTCAAATTCATACTTTATCACTATTAATTATTTTGATTAAAAAGGTTTTTTTAATTAAAATTTAGTAGTTTTCACTATTCATCAAAACATGAAAGTTATCCGAAAAGTACCAAAATTTCACCCTAGGCTAATTTCGATGTTCTGAATCAAAAAATGAATTCCATTTTGAGAGATAAAATTTCAAAAATTTCAAAAATTGTGTATTACTATTCATAACGGCTACTTTGATTGGTCGTGGTGTGTGTTAAAACTCGAAGATGCATACAACACACGCTACTGTATTATTCAAAGAGAAGCATACTGTGGAAGCTTGGGGTGTTACATTCTCCCCTCCTTCAATAAATTGTGTCCTTGTATTTTGATATTGTTCTTCGAAAATAAAGGTTGAAAATAGAAAATATCTTTGTGGTAAAACCGACATCGAAAATTTGGTTAATAAAATTTAGTCTTAATAAGAGCAAAAGAGAAATGAAAGGGTCACCACCAAATTATGATCTTGATTAGGAGAACATTGGTGGCAATTAGACACATATAATTGGAGGAAAAACTTAAATATTTATAGGTAGTGATTGAGGTCATCAAACACAAACAAGATTAAAATTGAGGTCCTTAAATTCATCGATCAATGATTATTTAAAATATCATCGGTTCGACAAAACATAAGGTATTAGGAAAACACATTTTTGAAGTTTGAAAATATCTTTGTTAAAATCCCACATTGAGAATGAATTAATGAGGTCTCTATTTAAAATAAAGAGTGGTAAGTATAATGATTTCTGAAAAAAAACACATACTAGAGTTCCATGTATGAAAATATGGATATGGAAGAAAAATCTAACCATCAATTATCTGATGGAGAGTGGTAGAGAACATCGCTATGAAAATGCCAATAATCCCAAAGCCATAAATTTTTGATGATCTAAGGTACCATCTAGGACAAAAAAAATTTCTAAGTTCCTTTTCTTAATGTTTAGGAATTTATTTATGAGATTGGATAAGATCATAAGCAGATATACCTACTTTATAAGTAGAGTTTTATCCATTAATAAATTTCTTCCAAAAACTCATCTTTCACTCCAAAACATAATTCAACTCAAAAATACTCTATTTATCCTTATCGTATAGGGTTCCAAATATAATGAATTTATAATTCACATATCAGACCCTTTTAAAAAAAGAAACTACATTATACAATCCAGGGACTTCACGTAGTCCAGTGGTAGGCAATAAATCCCAATCGCACTATGGTTGTGGGTTTTATTCCTATAGTTTTGTCCAACGTGACGGGTTTTCACACGTTCTGCATGTTGTCCTTTTATAAAATTCCAAAAATAACATTTCAAACTTAATCCATTCCAACCTTTCGACTTATCCAAAATACTACTATCCAAACTCACAGTACAAAATTTACAAGGAAGTTAAACATAACGAGGATCCTTTTTTCCAGGTAATATCATGTGAACGCCTTCCACATATATTCTTTTACAACACCGCAATATCCTAAATTACCCAAATCAACAATCCCTTATTCCAAAATCACTACCTCAATATTAGGACCATATTAAAGATTATCTTTCCTTCAACCATGTAATTTACAGAAAAAATTAACTCCATGTAGTGTCACTTTTCTTAGTACCATAAAATATCAGATCCTTAATAAAATAATACTTCCGTACAATCCTTATTTATTTCTAGAACATCATTGATAGAACACTTAAATGAAATAATTCTAAAATAAAAACATAAGAAAACTAGTCATTCCTCTTCATCTGTGTTAGTATCATAACTTTATTATTTTCCAATAGCATCATTTACGCCATAGACTGATGACTGAGACATTGGTTTGCGTAGTGTCCAAACTCCTTACAGATGAAGCATTGTACATTTGTAACCTTTTTCTTACACTTGCAGTCATGTACTTTGTGTCCTTTTTCTCCACACTTATAACATACTACCATTCCCTTCAAACATTTTCCAAGGTGATTCTTTCCATAGTTATCACATATGGGAAAACCCTTCTTTACCTTCTTCCCTTTATCTGTCCTTCTCTCTACCATCCTTTTCTTCTCTGGATTCCCTTCAAAACCATAGGACTCCGATAATTCTTTACTTATCTTATCAACACACGATACTATTTCTTCATATGATGACAATACGTGGGAGGATATTTACCTTCCAAATTCTTGCTTAGGACTATGAAAGATATGATCCTTCTTACTCTTTGGATCATACGTATTACTGAAGTCCACATTCCTTCTACTGAGTGACATTTCTATACAATAGTATAAACTAGGTCAGTTTATGAATTGTAATGAATAATTCCAAACTTTTACAATACCTAACACAAATTGAATAGTTTATGGATATAATCCATAATCATAAAAATGTTTTCATTGAGTAAGTATATACTCATGATCCCTTCATAATGGTTTGTAAAGAAAATGAGAATTATCCTAAGTATATCCCCTGGGAGTGTCGTAACCAATAGTGCAGCAAGGCTCGTTGTCATGCACCTATTCCTGTTCGAGTCTAGCTCAAAGCGGTGTTTTTGGTTTTTACCCATAGGTACATCTTTGCCAGAGCCGCCTCTACCTGCTCATATCCAGACAGGGATGTATTGCCCGGAAAACTCACAAAATCTCTACAATACCAAAATTCTAGGAAGTTCTTCTTTACTAATGCTCAAAGTCGATCTTAGGGCTATATTCTCTAATCAAGGTTTATCTATATCTAGTTTCCCAGGTTATTGCTAAACCTCCCTCTAATACCAACTGTAACGCCCCGACCCCAATTACCCAGAGTCGGTGCATTATTTTCATACATTGGCATGATTACAAGGAATCAAGTCCCGAAGGACCGATTAGTTTAGCAGCCTTGGAAAAATAGATTAAATACATGAATGTTACATTTGCACTTTAAGACGTACAAAACTACATAAATAATATTTATGAATTCCATTATTCTCGTGGCTTAACCCTGCATATCAATCACAATACACTTATTAGAATCCTGGGAAAAATAAAACATAGAAAGGGGTGAGCTCAAATGCTCTGTAAAGGTAAGTAATACAGCAGAAACTTTCAAAATAAGCATAAACTTTTAAGGAAATGTATGAAACTAAAAAAAATCCTTTTAAACCTGAAATTCCGCATAATATGGCAGAAATAAAATAAAATAATATCATATAGTTATTCACATGGATATTCTACTAATAGAATAATCACATGCGATATCACTAACCACATTCATAATGATGGAATGCATAATGCCAGACTATCTTAACCACATATCCAAGGCCTCGTGCCAAGACTACAAATAAGATTTTGTCAAGGCCTCATGCCAATACACTAGTTTGTCCCATGAGACATACCGATGCATCCAGGAGCAATAGCGGGCTCCACCCATCACTTATTAAGTCCAATTCATTCCTCATATGAATTGGTTTAAACATAACATAAAAATTTGTATTAAAACTAGAATACGAAATGTCAATACTTTCTCCATAAACCATGAATGGTGTAAAAATAACACATCCATGGTCAAAAATATCACAAAACCTTAAATGGAAGTTTTTTATAATAAATCAACTTCAAATGAGCTTAAAATCCATCTAAGGATGTTGACATAGAAGAAAATGATGAGTAAAACTTTTTGAGAGAAATATCCTTTTTGTAAAATCATTTAAAAGTCACACATTTATAAAGGAAGTAATTTAAAAGATATTTTTAAATCAAAGTGTCCCATACCCCTTTTAAACTTTTGAAAATAATTATCATTTCAAAACATATATGTCCATATAAATAAATCCTTAAAATCATTTTAAAAACATGGACATTAATTAAAAAGATTTAGAAAGATAAATCTTTAAAACATTTGAAATTATAATATTGATAAAGAGTACCTTTCAAAATCCTTAAAATATTAATTTTGAAATCATTGTAATGAAAAATGGACATGGATGATAAAAATGTCCCAGTAAATACTTACACATAAACAATCTCGGATAATAATGAGATTGAGGAATTAACCCTTACCAATTTGGTAACTTACGAAACATACAACCCATGAAAGAGGTATCATACAATGAATATGTAAATAAACATAAATTAAAGTGTATTACACAAAGAATACAATTATGGTAAGTACATACACCACACAAAAGGTAATAGTAGCAATATGGCATGAATCTCATGGGAATAAAGAGTGAGATGAAAACCCCTTACCTTGCACTTTCCTTTAGTCGAGGGTACATTTAACCTTCTGTACAAAGATCATAGTATGTTATTAAATTATATCAGAACCATATTAATATTTATGATATCATAAGTGATTAATTTATGACTTTAAATTACCCATTTAATAATAATTTCCATGTTAAATTAACATTTTGGGTAATAATCGCTTTCTTTATCGTACGTGTTTTAACTTGTCACTCTTGGTTGTATCACATCGATCATGATTTAAATACTTCAAGAATATAAAAAATGATAAATATATCATATATATTTAGAATATAAATATGTATAATAGTAATATATATGACATGGAAAACATCGTTTATTGAGACGGTAGTTCGTACATACGCATCAACGCTGTTTCTGTTTTCATATAGTATTGAACGGAAGTAGGTGAATAAGATATATGTAAGTACATAAATCATTATATATATAAATATATATATATATATCTAGAGTAGAATTATTATGTCATATATTACAAACTTATTAGTAATATATATTTTTATTATCGTCGATGAATGGTGAACTTGGAAATGAATCTCATTGCGTCGTGGAGACGGTAATCCGTGCGAACAAATGAGTGAAAATATCATTCTTTTGATATTAGAATAACATATAATTGGATGGTATATCATATATAAAAAATCCTTATAATTTTATATTTTTTATTTACATCAAATACACATCATTATTATACCCATCCAAATAATAATGTATTGAATAAAAAATACACCACGACGTGGAGATGGTAAGCCGTACGTCTGCAAATATGGTGACATGTCATTCAAAGGATGGATAGAATATTGAATATAGATGTACCATATTTATAATAACATCACATTATATAGAAGATACTGGAGTTATTATTTTAGAATAGAAATAACAAATAAAGAATAATTTGAAGAAGAAAGGAACTTGAAAGAGGGTGGTGAAACTATTACATCTTCTTCGTGTTCTTCCTTCTGATTTGATCAAAAGGGCTCGTTAGGTTGGATTTCTGATCAAACTAAGGCCTCTATGGTGAATTTATGGAAGTTAAGAGATTATTTTGGTAGGGGTTGGCCGAACCAAAAGGCTTTGAAGGTGTGAAGAATTGGATAGAAGTTGGGTCCTTTTATAAGGGGGGGGGAGGGGCTCTTTAGGAAAAACTTAAAGTATTAATTTATAATAAATTCATATTCAGTTTATAATGGCTCCAAAGTATATTATTTATAGGTTAATGTGGGGTGGTTCGAAAACCACTCAACCAATAGAATTTAGACAGGTTTGGGTCATTATATTAACCTTATCTTTTAGTTTTAACTCTTAGTTAATTAGTTTGACACTTACCATGTCACTTTGTATTTTTATATTATATAGTTAATAAACATAATATATACCTCCAAGACACCCCCAATTGGTACATTAATGATACACCTATCATGATATAAGTCTCTTAGACGAACCATAGATTTCCTGGAATTGAATATAAATTAATAATATAATATTTGTTTTAAAAACTCTTTTATGTCAATTTTGACACTATTGGGTATTTTGTTTTTGATAAATTCATAACAGCATTATTACTTTGAAAAAAAATTTATATAATCAATACTAATATGTAATATTAACCTTGAAAATTATTGGAATTCATAAAAAATCTCAAATTAAATTTATTTTGATATTTATAATATCAATTATTTTAATATTTCATTAATTAGGTAATTACTGCATCACCATTATGTCAAAAATAAATTAAATTATATAATATCTAAAAATTATAAATAAAACACAATTATTTAGGAAATATATTTATATTTCTGATGAATTTTTACAATTGAATTTATCTTATGTATAACCCTATATTAAAAAAAATTTAGTAAATAAAACATTAATTTTAACACTTTTAACTCTTCTTTAAATTAAATAATAATAAATGTCCTAATCTAATACAAGTAGACCTAAAGGGTAATACTTTATTCTTAAGGTTGTTTTTGGTCGAACTAAACTTATCCAATAGAATTAAGACATGTTTTAGGGTAATAATAATATCAGTTTTACCCTTAATTACCCTATTTACTTTTTACCGTGGTAAATAAAAGTAAAAAGATACTATTCACCAAAAATTATTTGTGTCTTATTGAACCACATTTTACTCCTTGATATTAACCATGTCTCTCAGATTTTCTAAATTCCACTCACAGAAGCGGTAAAATTAAGTTTTCTTTGAATTTACAAATTCCCCTAGGAGGTGGGTAAAAGACAGTGAAAAGTTCAATAAATTTTTTATAAATCTTAAATTATTATAAACTGTCTCCACTGAATTACATTGAATTTATATAGGTGTAATCTATCTATTTTTACCTAAAATAAATTTAAATAATATAAATAATTATTTAAATAAAAAGCCGGTTTTAAACAGTAACTCAGTGTTTTTCACTATTCATCAAAAATGAATGTTTTCAGAAAAATACCAAAATTTTACCTTAAGATAATTTTGATATTCCAAATTCAATAATGAATTATATTTTAGTTAATTAAAAACATATAAGTTTCATTTATTAATTTAAAATTAATTCGCGTTGTTAAAATAAAAAAGCGTGTTTTAAATAAATAATAACTATCAAAAGATTGACACTTGTTTATGTCTGGTTTAAATGTGAAATTATGTCAAATGAACAACATTGGATTAAATGGTAAAAATATATTCTAAATATAATTTCAAACCACTCAAATTTATAATTTATCACTATTAATTATTTTGATTAAAAAAGTTTTTTTTAATTAAAATTTAGTAATTTTCATATTCATCAAAATATGAAAGTTATCCGAAAAGTACCAAAATTTCACCCTAGGCTAATTTCGATATTCTAAATACAAAAATGATTTCCATTTTGAAAGATAAAATTTATAAAATTTTAAAAATTGGGTATTACTATTCATAACAGCTACTTTGATTGGTCGTGGTGTGTGTTAGAACTCGAAGATGCGTACAACACACGCTACTGTATTTTACAAAGAGAAGCGTACTATAGAAGCTCGGGGTGTTACAAAATAAATTTCAATAAATACTTGATATGAGCTTCATACACTTTATAAAATCACCAATGGTAGCAATTTTTAATTTTTTTAAAAAGAATGTTGTTCTGATGGAGATATTTATAGATTATTGATAATGTAAAATCCTTAATGTTAATAATGAGAATGTATTGTCTCATATTTGTTAATTTCGTGATTATCTATTTTGTTTTCAAAAAAATTAAATGATTAACCTGAGTTACATATACCAATAACTGAAATAGAAGGTGGAAGTCGGTTTAAGGATGATGTTTCCTATAAGGTATGGGCACTATGAGTATGTACTGATATTTATCGAGATAATAAATACACCCACTCTATTTTTGAACTGTATGAATATATTTTTCCTTGATTATTTCACTTGTTTTTGGTTGTATATATTAATTAAATTCTAGTTTTTTCTTATTTTTATAAAAAAATTAAAAAATATATAAGTATTTTTGTATTAAATTTTAAATTAATTAAATTATCTGGAAACATTAGCAAATTATAATTTGCCTTATATTATATTTCATTTTATAGGAATATTGTTTAAAATTATTAAGTAAATTTTTATCCTACTAAAACTATTGTTGTAGAAGACCAACTAAGTCCTATAAATGTCACTATGATTCAATGTCTTCATATATTTGCATGTTACTACGATTCTTTCTCAAAATAAAATACAAAATTATCAATCACACTAACCATGTTCACTCAAATGAGAGCCAAATTCATTTTAAAAAACTAATGGCATAAATGTTTATAGGAATATAAAGATATTAATCTATTTTTATCTAATGTTATTTGTTCCATCAATAAATGGTGAATATTTTATTTATGTTGTAACTTTATGAAATTTCCTTTATTTTTAATTATTATATGATGATCGGGTAATTGTGTATTTATAAATCGAGTAGATTCCAAATGAAAATAATTACCCAATAAGTGATCGTATCCTTACAATAATGGGTTTTTGTTTTTAAAATTATAATAAATATTATATATGAGGTTAAATTTGAAATATAAGTAGATCTAAAAAATTTTAACTATATATTTACTCAAAAAGAGTGAAACCTAAGGAAATTACGATGATTAGAAATGATAAAGGATTATTATTTAAAAATTAACTATCTTCCATTTAAATCCCTCATGGTAAAAGATTACTTGAATCAAAAAGTGAATGATTCATTGTCGATGTAACATTTAGAACCTGGTGTATTATTTAATGATTTATTGAATAATATATTGGATATTTTATATGAAGAACCTCCATATATTTTTAATTATAAATCAATTCAGTCATCCATGTTATAATAATTTAATAAGTAAAGGAATAATGATATTGGTTTGAAATGACATGTTTCATTATTTAATGTATTAAAATTTCATTAGTTAATTGTTCTTAAAAAAGTTAATATTTTAATTAGTATGAGGATACAATTTTTGATTTTATGTTGAATAATTAACTATTTATTGAACCTCGAATCTTTATGTTCTCCATAAATCCTAAATATACTAAGATTAACAAGGACCTTTACATATATTATTGGTAGGATGGAATAAAAAAAATTATCAATGGATTTTACCAAGAAATGTTTGACTTCTAAATAGGTTTATATTGAGAGAAAACAACAAAAGGTTATGCTTTACCCATTTTCAATTCCTAAATTTAAATGGGATAGTTAATCTATTGAATTCAGGGTATTATTACCAAAATAATTTTGATTTAATCATTATATTTTTATAATTTTTCATCTCTAGACTATATATTTGTGTTTTCATTTAATTTTTGATATTATGTCATTGGTACAAATTTCCAGACTATATCATAAATGGATATTTATTATACATGTAATTTCACTCTATATTTTATTATTATCATTATTAAGTTGTTATAAAATGTTTTGAAATTACATCAGATGTCCTTGGGTACTATTCCATGCTTCTGTAAAACATTTCACCATGAATATAATAGAAATCATTTTGGACAATGAAAATAAAAATATTTCCCACTGGATTTCTAATTGGATTACTATTTATATCTATATCATCTTAATTCCTTAGTGTAATTTTTAAATAATAATATATTTAATTCCAATATATTAGATGGACCCATTAAAGTATTTATATAAAATGTTATGTCTGGATCTATAATGTTTTGATTAATTCATTAAAGAACATTATTTCTAACAAATTATTTAAAAGATATTATCAGAAATGTAAAAATTATTAAGCACCGAATGACTATAGAATAAAGAAATCATATGATTTATATAGATAACATGTGTATTGATCTCTATTTTTATTCATAAGACCACATTTTTCAAGAAGTTTCTCCTAAGGGGTTGAGTATTTTAGTATAAAAAAATTCTTTGCTTTATTGATTCATATAAAATTATATATAATATTGGATCATTTTCCTAGTGATAATATATTAATGTATGTTTATATTATGTGCACATTTTGTTTCATGCTTTTTATATTAAGGAAATATATAAGTGATGTTTCTATTTTTTGATCCCAATAGATGTTTGGTTAAAGGGGAATCATTTATATGCGGAAAAGATAGATCAAATTTAAGATCATAGAGAGAAGTGTTTATGGAATAATTTCACTCACTTTTTTAATGTTTTATAGAATATGTATGTGATTGAAAAATCAATATGGTAACATTAAAGGGTTATGAGAGAAACATATCCCTAACTACAAAAAAAATATAATAAAATTGAGATAATGCAATTTCATTACGGTTAAAGAAAGTTATAAAACAAGTATTTTTAATAATAAAAATACTGCATGGCATATTAAATTTATTTAATACATTTTATAGATTCAAAATCACGATATTTATTTTTAGATATTTATTAATCAAAAAATGAATATTTTTCTTCTAACAAAATATATTTCTCTATATTTTATTATTTCATATGAAATCTAAAATTATATTTTTTTAATTTGATTAAATGAAAAAAAATATTTTGAAAATTGGTATGTTGAATACTATGTAGGTTTAATAATATAAGATTTCTGGTAATTATTTATTTTTAGGATAAGTAAAAATATATATTTATTTTACCAAAACTATTAATGTTATGACATTGTAATTATATAATAATGATTTGAAATTTTATAAAAAAATTGTAGTTGAAAAAAATATTTAATAAGTAATAGAATTAATTTATATTTATATTTATGAACATATAAATCTATTATTTACCTTCTATTAATGTAAGTAATGTTTTAGTTCAAGTAAAATATATGTGTGTAACTTTTCATTTAATCAATATTGTAAAAGATTACATCCAATTATTATTTTGATTGAATGTAAGATAACTATATTTTTTCTATATATATTTCAATTTACTCTATTAGAATCAATATTATACATAATTTTGGTGTAAAATATTATTTTTCCTTAAAAAAATATTTTTCAAAAAACTGTTCGTATTTCTATTTTTCAAATATATATATAATTTAATTTTCCCACAATCATGAAATTTTATCCTAGGAAATAGATTAAAATTTTGGAAAGATCATGTTTAAATTTTTTAATAATTTCACTTTAATTTTTATTCATAATGAATATTTAACTTTGTAAAATATTATCACACCATAAATGTTAAAATACTTAATGAGGAAGGGATTTAAACTAAGATATAAGACACAAAATTTAATTTAAAAAAAATAAAAAATTTTGTTTTTTGCAGTGAAATTGACATTAGAAAATTTCATGATAATATTTGGATTTACATGTATCCACTTTCTAGGTGAATGAAAATTACTATATTTTAAAGTAATTTATATTTACATGAGTGTCACTCCTCTAACATATAAACCATCACCTCCAATCATCAAATATTGACATACATTATTCACTCAAGATAGAATATTATCTACCTAAATCCTTTTTCAAATAACGTCCCCTTATTCTAGAGGACTTGGTCCCCCAAATTACCCATCATAAAAGGATTTTGGTGTAATAAATCGGAAGATATCCCTGGAGTACGTATAAGTATTCACATAATTCATTCTATTATATACATTCATATACCTTGTAGAAATATTTTATAACCACAAAAAAATAATTTCATTCAAATTATTACTATAATAAAATTATTTTATAATGATTGATAAAATATTTTTACTACTTTTTATCCTATTGTAAATGGATTCTTCACTTGTTTGTATGGGTGTAATATCACCTACATGAAACAATGTGACTCAATTTTCATAGGAACAAGAAACAGTTATATATAAATATTTTTTGAATAAATATATATTATATTAAAGAGGTATATATTATTTTTTATGTATGAAATATAATTTACTGTCTCTTCAACACATACATTTTAAAATGAAAAATTCACTCATATGGATATGTGGACTACCACCTCCAAAAGAAGATGAGATTGATTTTTCATTTCCAACTCAAATATTTAGATTTAAATATTATATAAATAAATAAAACTGGATGATAATTAAATAATATAAAAAAATAAATTTAATCCTATACTTATATTATTTTATTTTCATCTATTTTAAAAAAGGAAATATTTATCATATGTACATACAGGATATCACCTCCATAAAACGGGGTATCAAATTTTTCATGAGTTCCTAAAAATGATCGATATAAAATAATAATAAATGAATAAAAATTAGTTATAAAAAATTATAAGAATTATTTTGTGATGGAGCCATGATCCTCTTAAAAATGGAGAATAATCAAATGATGTTTTTGTCTAAACGAACCCAAAATGTCTAACATGAAATTAAATGATTTAGAAATAAAAAAATATGGTATTTTATGAAATTAATGGAATATTAATATGGAAAATAGAATAATTTTTTCTTAATAATGTAGATAATTAATATATTTTTATAATTATTTAATGTAAGATATTCACTTGATGGGCCAGAAAATGAGGTAAGGGTATTTATTTGTAACTTTTTGATAAAATTCCCCATTAAAATTAATTCCCATAAATATAAATGTCCAATAAAAGTTTCCATTTTTCATCATGAATATACATTAAGGATTGTAAAATATTCTTAACCCCTATACTTTATATTCATTAAAATGGTTAGATATCAATATTATAATTTTTTACCATTCAAGATACATTTTAGTTTTTAAATAAAAGTATACAAAAATATATTTTTCAAGATTTATCGAAGTCCCTCTATTTTCATCAGTCATATACATTTATTATTTCCATTATTTGCATAAACATTTATATTATTTTAAAAACATGATCCTTTTACAACTTTTTAATTAATATTTAGCTTAATACTTTTTTCAATTCAAAAGGATATTTTTTCTCATAAATTGGGAAATCTAAAATGTTTTATAATTATCATTTCTACTTCCCAAAATTATGAATTATAATACGATAATGAAGGGTTTTATGTGAATTAATTTTATTATGGTTCATTGAAATTATATATGATGATGATTTTTTATGATATATCACTCTAAAGAAATATGTAATTAAATTATCTTGAGAATAGTCAAAAGGTTATAATTATGAAGGTAATTACTTTATATGAGTTCATGTAAGGGATTTAGAAAGGCTGATCCAAATAACAGTGTCCAGATACACCAAAATGTGTTTTCAATTATTCCAATAATTTTGTTAGGGGAATATTTATATTACATAATTTATATAAATGTGAAATAAATATATTTTTCTTTTTGAAGTTGAAAGTTCTCCTCTCAACAAAAAACAATTTTATCATGAGTTCTTATAATTTTCATATAGAACAATGGTGGTTTAAAATTTTTATACTATTATTAATAAAATATAATTAATAAAAAAAATAGAAAATAATTATTTCTTCTTAAGTAATTAAATTATTATAAGTTCCCCATTTAAATTTTTAAAATAGGAAATCACCATTTTGGAGTATTAATTTTTTGAAATGGACTAACAGTTTTATTTTATTTTTATATCTCATAATATGGTTACTTTTTTACATCCCATAATTTCAAATGTTATTCACATGACATATGGATGTTTGTGGTCAAATAAAGTTACATAGTATACTAGATTACATGATATAATATTGTAATGAATGATTTTAGACTTTATAACGATAACATATATTTATCAAAAAAAAATATACCATTAGTGTAAATTCAAAAACTGTTATGTAATTGACTTACAAATTCAATAAAATTATAAATCAAAAAAATATATGAATTTTATTTATGTTTAAATATTGTGATAAATCATGTAAGTATGGTCTAATTATGTTATGAGTTTTTATAATGAGTGGTGTTTTCTCAAATTCCACGATGTAGATTACATTATAAAATCATATATTTAAGAATTATAGTAACATAAATATTTATTAAGTCATTTAAATCCATTATTAATGATTTTTATATAAATTAAATCATTTATATCAATGTATAAACACATTTCAGTTCATCCTAAAGCATAATAAACGTGGGTTTGTCAATATAGGGATCCTCCTATAATTCCCCATTAAGGAGTTATAATTTAACATCCAACAAAAAATATTGTTTCTCCTTTAATAAATTGATTGATATAAAACTCATTATGATCTAATTCTTGAATTCTACTTCAAATACAACATCAATACGACTAAATTCAAATAATAATATCTTTTTTACAGAATCTCGTGATTTTTTCTCATCATATCCCTAATATTATTAATTTGATTATATATTACCCTATTTATAAAAAAAAAATTCTATTTATAGAAAACACTCCTATTATTTTTAAAAAATAAGATCATAATCCTCATTCATTGACTAAATATAATATTTATTCTTCAAAATGTTATACATATTTATTAATTTAACATGAAAATTTAGTGATGTATGAGATGTTATCCCTAAAAATCTCTTATTGTCTACCGGATGCCTATGATAACGAATAATTTTTTTTCCATAGAAATTGTTATTACACTTTAATGAACATAATAATTTTATTAATTGATGATATAACTAAATAAATAACAATGATATTCCCATAAAAAACCAAATTCTTATTTCTATTATACATTTGTGGGAGTGGTCTCAATTCTTAAACTTCAAAACTGACTTCAATAGACTTTTATTACTGTTTACACTAATTTTATGTGGTGATAAAAAAATTATAACCATAATTTTCAATCATACCTTTTAATTTCAAATCAAAAAATGATATCCATTATTATATGCCATATATGTAAAGAAAGTCTATTCAACTCAACTTCTTTCAAAATTAGTTATATTTATACCAATAACATTACGGACTAGGTGGATTATAAAAATCCTTAGAGAAATTACTAAAATTTTATTATTTTAATTTAAAAACTATTTATAAATATCAATGTTTATATGTTATATATATATATATTAGTTTCATATGTTTATCAAAATCCAAATTAATGGCCATTAAAATATATGAAATATATCATGTTCCACTAATGGGGTCTGTGACATCAAACCAAAACATATATTATTCCTTATAGAAGAAATTTTTTATAATGTATTAGGTTAAGAATAATCAAAATAAATTTCATTCTTTAAAAAAATATTTAAATTTTTTACCTCAAAATTCAATGCAATAATCATAATGTATCCTCTTCAAGATGTAATGATATTAATTTTATACACTTATATTAAAAATCGTATATTTATTCAATTTATCAATTATTATCTTGATGAACATGATCTATGCGATATTATTAATTTCATAAGTAAATGAGATTATGTAATAATAATTATACTTAAATATTTTCAATATTGATTAATAAATATTAAAATGGATAAGATATCTGGAATGATATGTTTATATATCAACTAATATATGTGAATAATGGAACAATATCCCCTTTTGACATGTAGCATATTAGAATTTATTCCCTCAATTTAATGATTAAATATAATAATAAATTTCTCAATAAGTCAACGTGTTCATTCCCTGATAGACATTATGATCAATCCATCGATGAGACATCTTTCTAAAACATGATTTTTAATTAGTTGTAATATTTATCAAATCATAATTAATATAGGTTTTCATTTCCAAAATTTACTTTAGTCAAGAAAAATTTTCCCCTTTAAATTTTCTATAAAATATTATCTTTATAAATTATCACATAATTTCCTTCGTCACATTGTTATGATACATAGAAAATTTTATTTTTCAATTGATTATCAAAATGATCATCCTTAGACATTAACTACTCTTCTACAATTTATTTTAAATGGAATCCTTTTATATTTAGTGATTAACCAGAAAAAAAAGTTAATAGCTCCATTTATATAATTTCCATATACAATAAATAATCACTTATCACTAATCATATTCATCTAAAACATACAAATATGTATCCATGGGTTCTTCATTTGGTTTATTTATAGTAATATTTATCCATAAAATATATCACTACTAAATTATCATTTTTCATATGGAAATATTTTTTATAATTAATTTTGAATAACTATATACCAAATATAAATAAATTCCTCATATTTTTTACTAGGTTGACAATATATTTAATATATTTAATTTTCTTCATAAAACAAATTCATTATTTATAAACTTGAATAGTCAATATTTTTCTAAACATATCAATAATGAGAGGATCAACTTTGCCTCATTTTTTAAATATATTAGATAGTATATATTGAATAAAAATTTCTATTCAAACTATTCATTAGGAACTCATCATAATAAATTTCCTATAAATTCAAATATTCATAGAAAACCCTATCATTTTATAGGATATGATATTACCATTGAACTATTTTTTAATTATAGTATTTGAGCAATTTTTTATTTATCATATTTTTAGGGTTGTTATGATGTAACGTCCTAGATCTGGGTGCCACACAGAGGTGCCTTGTACTCGGTCAGTAACATGGCCTCAAGCACATTTCTTCCAAAAATAGAGGCTGCCGACTAGCAGTGAGTGCCCTGGGTGTGATAATGGGGAAACAATACCCTCATTAGCAATGTAACACAGTGGAATAACAATAATAAACAACAGTAGAAACTATAATTCCATACAATAGACGTACATAGCAGAAGACGAATAGTAAATATATAACTAGAACACATATATAAATTATACATGTTTCATGTATCTAAAAAAGAATCCAAATAGGTAATAATGCTGGAAATACAATACTAAATCAAAGTACAAAAGAAAAAAAGTAAACTCTTGTAGCATCGCAAGACTTAGCTTAGTCTCATGCTCTCCATCTCCATCAGTAATCAAGTACCTGATGTAGAAGGGAGCTTTCCCTTATCTATACCTACAACCATGTACTCTGTTTAGGTCAAAAATCATGACCCAAATAGGTTGTGAGATGAATCCCAATAGGTAACCACCAAAATAATTGTGCCTATTTGTTAATGAATATATATACTGTAGAAAATATGAAACATAAATCAATAAACAAGGAAGTACTCAATAGTAAACAGTCCTATATTTTCCAATTACATTAATTTACATTCATTAATTATTCAAACCATTGAATAATGAAACCCTGAAATCTACACTAATATCTATATCCAATATGTAAAAGAAAAAATAGATGTCTTAGAAGATCATCTAACAATCAAGTAAGACTAGGTCCAATATTTTTATTTTTCATGAAAGCCTCATTACAATCAATTAATCATTCCCAAGATACCCTCTCGGAATGTTATCATATTCTAACCCCTCACGTTCAACATATCCTCAACTTAATAAACATATAACTACCCTATAGGAAATCTCACACAGTCTAACCCCTTTGGTCTCGCAAAAATAAAGACTCCATGAGGAAGCACTCACTGTCAATTCTTGATGTGGTATTTTAATGATAAACTATAGACTCAGTGAGAAAGTACTCAATTTCCATTACCTTTGTGGTCTCATAATAGTATAATATAAACATTATGAGGGAGAACTCATCGCCAATCCCCCATATGGTCTCAGAATGTAAATATAGCAGACACTCTATGGAATCCCTCAATGTCAATTCCCCTGTTGGTCTCACTACATCAAGTTCTTACAGTTATGTGTAATACAATCGTAAAAAAATGATATCTAATAGCCCAAATAAATCTCAACTATTACAAGGTTAAGAATCTACAAAGAATAACACACAAATTTAATAAGCTACAACCAGCAATCAATTCCAACCTAACAAGCCAGTGAAGGAAACAATATCTGCCTCATAGGCAACCTGGACCAAACAGCCTAAAAATTTAAAATAAGGAAACGCACCAACAGTGTGTCCCATAAACATCAAATTTAAATTAATATGTCAATGAAAATGCTAAATCAATCAATCAATCTAAGGAAGATGATAGCAGGGTTCAATTCCTAAACACGAAATACCTGAAACATGAGTAATCGGGACTTAGTCAAATACTACTCAAAGACAAGTACTAAAAGGCAAAAAAAATACCTACCCCGAGATTGTTTTATCTATATAGTTGAACCTCAAGACTTTTAATATTCCTAGAACTTCATAGATCAGTGGGAATCTAACACATCCAGTGAAGTCTCAATCGAAGCTCAAGAAGAGGAAGGGGAGGCGCTCGAAGATAATCGATCGTGCATTTCTCTCCTGAAAAGAAGATCTTGGTTCTTACCAACATCCCCCCTAAAGAAATGCATCCGTGAATTTCCCTTCCAAATTTGGAGAAGAATAAAGTTCAAAAAACTTTGTCCACTATGATCGTACCTCAGACCCCATCCCCCAAGTCTCATCCTATACTCACCCATGCTTACATATCACCCTTACTAGAAGAAAATACATGCCATAGAGAACCTTCAAGCTATAGTCCACAATTTAAATACGGTTCTCCTCGAAGGATGAATCCACCTCCAAATAAACCTCTTTTGATTGAAAAACGTGATATCGGTATGAAAAGTTACATTGTAGCTAACAAACATGGAATAATTTATGTATTTCCCAGTACCTCTGAGGTAACTACAACCGATAGGAAATTGACCTAATTCTCCTCAAAACCTCAAATGACCTGACATATCTCAGTGAAAGTTTCCACTGTCTCCTAATCCTCTTGTGTCCTAACCTAGGTGTGACCCACAATAAAACATGATCTCTGACCTCAAACTTCATAGGTCGTCTCTGTCGATAAGAATAATTTTTCTAGGGAGACTGTGTAGTAACCATCCTCTTCTGAATAAACTCCACCTTCTCAGTGGTCTCTAGGACAAGACTATATCCCAACATAGCTGCTTCTCCTTTCTCTAGCCATCATAGGGGTGATCGACATGGCCTATCATACAAACCCTCATTAGGTTCCATATGAATTGTTGATTGGAAACAGTTATTGTAGGAAAAATCCATTAGGGGTATATGCCTCTCCCAAAATCCCCTGAAATATAGGATGCATGCTCAAAGCATGTCCTCCGAAACCTAAATCATGTTCTCTGACTGGCCATATTTTTTAATATGGTAATATGTACTCAGAATTACCTATGTACTCAAAGCCCTATATTGTCTCAACCACACACAAGACGTAAAATTAGATTCCCTATCTAAAATGATATAGTGGGGAAACCAATGAAACTATACAACCTCTCGGATGTAAAACCATTTAATCTCATCAACATTGAAGGTCTCCTTGATCAGTAAAAATTGTAAATCCTTCATAATTCAATCAATGATAACCCCAACATCATAATTTCCTCGAGATGACCTTGGTAAACCAGACATGAAATCCATCTCGACATCATTCAACTTCCACTCGGGAATAGATAACTTTTGAAAATCCCAACCAGTTTCTAATACTCTACATTAAAACACTGATAGGTGGAACGCCTCATCAAAAAACCAGCAACATCTCTCTTCATACCTGGGTACCTATAATGATTATGTAGATATCGATACATCTTGGTGACACTAGGATCAAATGCCCAAACCGAGCAATGAAAATCCTGCATTAACTCCTCTTGTATGTATGTCGACACCCATACGCATCAATGAAATGTCAAGATCACATCATCTCTTATAGTCCATCAAAGAGTAGGGTTCTCGCATGACACACACTCTCTTGGTATTATTCCTTAGGAATCTGATATATGCCTCATTCTCACTCGATCCAATAGGGGGAGGTAACAGCTACATAAGAATGAAAATTCTTCCCCTATCTATCATGCACTGCCAAATGAATCTCAGAGAATAGAGTCGGAAGCTATAACTCACTGGAGGCCTCTTGAACTGTTTGTATCATAGTCCGTTGGTTCAATGCATCAGCCACTGTATTTCTTTTCCATGGCGTATAGGCATGCTCGATGTCAAAACACTGAAGGTACTCAACCAACCTTCATTGTTTCAAATAAAAATCAAACTAAGTAAATATATAAATGGGACATTTTTTTGTAACTGATAACCACAAAATGATCTCCCAACATATAATGTCTCCATAAGACATAAAGCATGCAAAATTGTAGCTAACTTTAATCATGTGTCAGGTAATTCCTCTAATGTTGTCTCAATTGCAGAGAAACATACGCAACGACTCTTTCCCCCTTCATAACCAATACTCCCATCATGATACCTTATACATCACAGTAAACAGTGTAAATTTTCCCAGCTCTGTAAAAACTAGTATTGATGCTGATGTTAATCTCACTTTCAGCTCTGGAAATTTTGAATCGTAGGAATGTATCCACAAGTACATTTTACCCTTCTTAGTTGTGTCAATCAATGGCACTTCTAAGAATGAAATGTCATGTATAAAAAGTCTATAGTATCCATATATCCCCAAAAAACATCGTACCTCAAATCCATTCTCCAACTGCTCCCTAGAAACTACTACTCCCACTTTTTCTATGTCATTTAATACTCCTCTCTTTGAGATAACATGACCTAATAAGTGAATCCAATCCATCAAAAAGTGGAATTTTTAGAGATTAGAAAATAATTGATGCTTTATCAGGGTACTCAAAACAATCATAAGATGGTTTTCATGGTCAGGTTAATTGTGAGAGTACACCAAGATATCATCCACGAAGACTACAACAAAAGAATCCAAGTAAGGATGGAACACTTCGTTAATCAGTTCCATGGAAACTGAAGGTGCGTTCAAGAAACCAAACAGCCAAACCACATACTATTATAGACCATACCAGCTTTGAATGGTTAAAAGAGGTATATCTGATGGTCTAACATGAAACTAATGGTAATCGGATCTTTAGAAAAACTTTGAGAACACCCAGGCTCCACTAAGCTGATCAAAGAGATCGTCAATCCTTGACAAAGGATATTGTTTCTTGACCATCAACTGGTTCAGCTACCGATAATCCACCAAAAGTCTGAGGGTACCATATTCCTTCTTTGTAAAAACGACAGGAAAACCCCAAAGAGAAGTAATAGTTTAGATGAAACCCTTTGCCAATAACTCCTCTAAATTCTTATTGAGATATTTTAAATCTGGTGTAGCCATCCTATAAGTAGTAATGGAGACAAGTTCCACTCATAGAAAAAGATCAATTGAGAAATATACATCTCGCTCTTTAGGTATACATGAAAATTAATCTAGAAATAAATTTCTGAAATAATCCACCACTGGAAGGATGTCCATCAGTGATATCCTCTGGTCATCCAGATATTAACTAAAAATATGGGATGTAATTCTTCCCAACCCATGATGCTCGGGTCCCACTCTTCTTTCCTAGACATCCCATTCTCACTTGTTAAGAAAAGAACCGTCCTCTGTGATGTGAAACTCACCCTTCGACGATATTAGTCAATAAAGGCCTTGAAAGAGACTTAATATTCCATTCAGATAATGACATAGAAGCTTGTCATATCTAAGACATAGAGGTCCCATAATAAGTTACACCCACCAAAATCAAAAGGGAACTCTTTGCACAAATGAAAACTAGCTATTCTAATCCCCAACAGAGTGTCTAGCCTTGTAACATTCTATGAAGTAAAGATACAGAATCCAAGGCTCTCCACAACAGCAATATATATGAAAATATGAGATGCCCCCATATCAAAAATAGAAGAATCTAAAACTAAGGAAATTATAATCGTACCTCTACCCATAGAGGGTCTGGGATCCTCCTCTTCCTGAGTCAACACCACTAGAAAAGTTTGACATGTATCACAGACCTATAACCATGTCTGACTACCCAGAGCTGATCTACCCTAAGGTCACTGAAATCGGGTCGACTGGATTCTAAATCCATGACCTCCTCCTCAGCATAAACGGAAGAAAAAACTCCAGTTCCCAAATAGATGAGAAACTTGGCGTTCATCTCTTGAATATAGAGTCATAACTGAACCCCTATCACTAGCAGCTGGTGAGAAAAACCAGAACAAATGCTGAATAAGTACCATCTTGATGCTATCTCAGTACACGAAGGGGTCTCTTGGGAATGGATTTCTCATATGCCCACTATTTCAATACTGGTAGAATACCACCTATTTACAAGAAGGAAAATATCATCTACTCAGATATTCGTGCATATACTCCCTATGGTGCTTCCTACAGTCGGTCAGAGGAGTACCAACTCTAGATTTCGAACCTCCCTAGGTCATAGCTCCAGACTCCCTCAGATAATTCTTGGTGATCCACTCCTGGTACACTATATAAGATATATAAATCAACCTGAAAATGTTCACCTGGTATCGGATGTCATGTCTAAGACCATCCAGAAAATTCATGGCCAGAAATAACTCATCACCCCCTGGAATGGTTCTGAAGAACGGAAGCTCTATGAAGCGAGAAGAATAGTCCATGACTGAAAGAGTATCCTATTCCAGACCAATTAAATCTCGGTCTTAGTCATCCCTCAAGGTCTCCTAGTATAAATATTCATAAAATTTCTGTTGGAACTCAACCCAACACATAACTCGTTGGTGTCCCACCTGTAATATCACATTCCACCATCTCTTGTAGGAATCTCAAAGCATGTAGGTTGTGAGAATCAACCTCCTCTCTAGAGTTGTCTTGAGATTCTCAAAGATATAATGTATAGATTCTAATCATGAATCTATAGCCTAAGTGTAAGAACCCAGACCTTCTTTTTCAGGTATGTTTTCTTTTTCTGGTCGTTTTTTAGAAAAGAGGAGAATCTGGAAATTTTGTTGGTACACGCCCTATACTTTTCCTCCGCTCGATGCTGTGTTCTGTCCGTGTCTAGGCTAGTCACATGGGGTGTAGCAATGAGGTGGAGTCCGATTAATACGGCGTACGGAAAGGTGACTACACATTGTGTACTCAAGAAGTACACGTCGTGTACTTTTCTTTTTTTCATTAATCGGAACGTGGTCGCACCTAATCCCCATTTTCATCTTCTTCTCTGCCTAATTACGTCCAGAGCAACCTAGAGGGACCATTCTTCTCCGAGCCACCGATCCTTAACCAGTTGTCTGAATCGAACACCGTCGGGTGCAATAGAATCGTAGTGGTGAGTCCTCAGTTCTACTTTGGCCATGTTTCCTGATTCCTCCTCTTGTAAGAGTTATCTGAGGTTGAACATTTTTGACGTTTTTGAAAATTTACTCCGTTCTAGGCCGATTCACAGTCCGAGGTTCGAGAATATCAATCTCCTAGGATTTCGGTTGTTTGTTTTTTTCCCTAAGTTGAATGTCTTTGAGTTTTTGGTGCAAAAGTGTCGGATACCCATGTATCGGGTATCTCGGGATAGGGTTTTGATCCTGTATCATTATCTGCCTTAGATTTATTGTATGCTTAAGGTTATTATATGATTAATAATTTCTTGTTAGTATGTTTGAGGATCACCCCATGGATGTTTCCTTTGTTTTGGCTATTGATTGTCGTTTGGCACGGTTTGCCTACGAGGAAACCCTTTTTCACATTGCTAGTATGGTTGTTGACTTGTTTGAATGTATTTCCTTCTGTTTATATTATTGTGGATGCGTTGTAGCTATTATCCAAGTAGTTTTTTAACTTACTTAGGCTACTAACAGCTGATTACGCATGACTAAACTGCTCAGGGCTGAGTGAACCTGGTGTGGTAGACTAAAGGGGGAATTGATGATTAGGGCTTCCCTAGAGAGTCTGTTATAATATGTATCGATCGCAGGACCAAAGGGAATGGGACTTTGTGCTTCCTTAGAGTGTCCTTAGATACGTAGCGAGACTATAGGGGGAATTAGATGTAAGTGCTTACTCATAGAGTCTATATCTTTCATTGCAAGACCACCGGGGAATTGACAGTGAGAGCTTCCCAGAGTGCCGGTGCCTTTGTACTTCTACTTGAATAGGTGGGTTTTCTGGTAGGATCCACCCAGAGAGTCAGTTATTTATTTTTTGGTTGGTTGTGATGAGTCAACCAAGCAAAAGAACAAGCTTGGTTTTGTACTGCTTGTTGTTTAGGTAGACTGTCGAGTTAGTTGTTGTGATTACTTGCTTGCCTTGGGAGTAAAGAGATGTTCCTAGGATCCATGGTTTATAGCTAAATGATTGTACTGAACTAATAAATAACTGTGAATGGAGTTTGGTAGGATTTCTCACTTTAGTGTACATCTGCTTCTCTGTTGCATTTATTTCCTTTACTTTTTCAATATTTTTCACTGATAGTAGGGCACGGATCTCGTGGTGATTGCCTAATTGGATTAGTCTCAAACCCTTTTTGGGTTCTTCTTTTCGGCCCAAATAGGTTATATGTTTGTAGGTGTTGACAGGGATTGTGGCCCTTCTACTTCAGCTACGTGATTGCTTGTTGGAGCTGGAGAGCATAGGACCGAGCATAGGTTTGCGATTCTATTGGAGTTGCTGTTCACTTGCGTACTTGTTTTCAGTTGTATTTCAGCACATTGTTGTGTTTGCATCTTTCCTTAGATACTGTACTTTCTGCATCATTATAATTATCATTATATGTTAATTCCTTCCGCTGTTTAGTTTTAGTGTTTGTATGTTGTTTACTGCTTCCGCTATTGATTGTTGTTTTCTTTCCTTGTATACCTTACCAAATGAGGGCATAGATTCCCCAATAACTTACCAAGTCCCTCACTTCTATTCAGCTGCCTCTAGCATTTTGGGAAATTCACTTGAGGTCATGTGGTGAACCGGGTACGGGGCACCAGTGGAAGGGCTCCGGATTTGGGTCATTACAAAGTTGTATCAGAGCGGTTCTTTACTTTTTCAATTGAATTATTGTTTAGCGCCATTAGACAGAGATAGGATAGAATAGGTAAATGGTAAATAGTTGTGCTTGGGCATTCTAGAACCCGTATACAGGGAAAAATCCAGATTTCCTCGAATATTGCAATTTTTTTGTTTTGCGAATGTTACAGTTTAATTGATTTCACCGTTGGGTGATGCACTTGTTTTGTGTTGTTACTGTTTATATGATTGTGGTTCTATTTTGTTGCAACCCAATGAGATGTGGGTATTCCATCTCATGCATCATATAGGAACATGTTATAAGATCACATGCCATGCATTTTTTCATTCCATCGAGGTTGCATTAGATATTTCATGCTATTGTGATAGGATTTGTGATAGACAATACATGCTGTTGTGATAGATGATGTGAGTGAATACCTACTATGTTGATAGGGTATTTTTGTCTGGAGGTTTCTTATCACGGACGCCAAACATTGAACTTAGAGGTGTTATGGGCCCTCAGGGATCAGAATTTGGTGGTTCGTGAGTTCTTAGACTATGTCTTGTTCTATGCATCGTTATGATTCCAAAATTTGATTTGCGGGGAGTATGGGCCCCCACAGATCATAATTTGGAACCTTAACCCTTGGTTTTCTGTGTTTTCTGGGCTCCGGTGTTGTTCTGAGGCTACTGTCCAGAAAAAGCGACAATACAGGGCGTGTACTTTCTAGATACACGCCGTGTAGTTTTTGGCCATGTCACTGACCGTGTGGACAGGGACACGGAGCTTTAAATGGTTTTCAGGAACACGTCGTTTAGAGGTTAACTAGGATCCAACCATGTAACTAACAACAAGGGCCAGTTAATGCATTTTTAGTACACTCCGTGTTCAGTATGCACACACCGTGTAACCTTTCCCAGGTACCCGGTCATGTCTTGAAAAACACGGGTCGGTGTTATCTTCCCCTATACACATCGTGTTTGTTCTGAAAACGTCGTGTAAGGATCAGCCGAGTACCCGGCCGTGTCACGAACAACACGGGCTGAGGATTCCCTTCAAGTGCACGCCATGTCTCTTATGAAAATGCCATGTAGTGTCGACCATGTGTCAGTCCATATCGCTAACAACACGGGCCATGTAAGGCATGTCCAGTAGATGTCGTGTCTTCCTCAAAAACGCCGTGTAGTCTTCGGCTGGGACAGTCCGTGTGACTTAGTCATGTAGGAGTAACAGGGCAGGGAGAAAAGGTTAAGTACATGCTGTGTAGTTTAAGAACACTTCGTGTAGCTGGGTAGTTTACACAGCCAGGTATGGCCAATGTACACGCCCTGGGTAAACTTTTAAGAAACACGCCATGTAGGGGTTCTACACGCCGTGTAGTCATGTTTTTTCCCAGATTTAAAGGTTTTTTCCTCCTGTCCTGTTTTACTGTCCTATGCTGAAAATGTGTTCGTCTTTAACGATGGTTTGTTTTGGTCTTTCATAGTTATGGCACCGAGACGTCCTCCTTTTGCGCGCCAGGAACCATTCAGCGATCATACGCCTGATACGACTGATCAGGGACTGTCAGTAGTTTCGCCCATCATTCCGGACATGGATCCTGTAGTGATTCCAGACACTGGTGATGACACTCAGTTCAGAGAGGGTTTCATGATATTCATGCAGACCTTCCAGGGAGTTCAGCATCCTTCCCCGACTATGGCAGAGCTGACGTGGGTCTTCCAGCAGCAGCATCCTCCCACTTTCACAGGGGATGGAGGACCTCAGGCTGCAGAGTCATGGCTGGAATCCATGATGTCCATCTTTGAGAATCATTATATGACTCCATAGAGGAGGGTGAAGCTCTCTACGTATATGCTACGAGATTCTTCCAAGAGATGGTGGGATGTAGTCTCCCAGACGGGGCACCAGCAGGCTATGGTTTGGGATGGGTTTCAGCGTATGTTTTACGACTACATATACCCAACGACGCTGAGGGATGACAGAGCCAGGTAGTTCCTGAGATTGAAGTAGGGTACTCTATTAGTTATGGAGTATTCCTCCCACTTCCCCTAGTTACAGCGATTCACTCCCGTTCTGGGGAATGACGAGCTGTTTCTAGCGAGGAAGTTTGAGGAAGGACTCAGACCAGAGATCAGATCATTGGTGAATGTCATTCAGTTGACATCTATTACTCTGATAGTCAACCAGGAACTCATCATGGAGAGGAACCTGAGGGATACCTAAGCTGTGGACCAGGGTGGTACAGCATCCAAGGCTGATTCCCTACAGAAAGACAGCAGGAAGCTCCACCGAGAGTCTACCCGAGGTGACCTGAGGAAGTGAGGTATTCCTTCTAGTATATGAGATGCCCCTTTTGGCACCCAAGTTCTGTGTTATCAGTGTGGTAGGAGCGGTCATAGGAAGCCCCAGTGCCCGAGGGACCCAGTGGAGTGTTGATCCTACGGCAAGATGGGTCACCTGCAGCGTTTCTGCAAGGTCCCCCTCCCAGCGGCTAGTGAAGGAGGATCAGTTTCAACCCCGCGTACAGGATCAAGATTTCCAGCTTTATAGCAGACTGGGGGCTAGAGTTCTTTAGGACTTTCAGGTCAAGGTATAGTTCGTGGACGCAGTTGTCAGGCTCAGGGAGGATCAGCTCAGGGTTTTTAGGCTGCTACACAGGGCCGCGGTACATGCCAGACTTTTGATGTAGAGCAGATTAATCAGGAGAAGGATCTCAGACCCTCTAAATTTCTATGTACGATCTTATTAGCATCAGTTTTATCTTCATCCCTTTTCTATACTGGTGCTTCACATAGCTTTATCTTTGTTGCTGTCGTGGAAAGCCTTGATCTCTATGACTTTTCATCTGCTGACATGTTGACTCTCAACAAGCCCTTGGGAACAAGGACATCTAGCGTACGTCAGTGCAAGGAGTGGCCTATCAAGGTTGTAGGGTATCATTTCTTATGAGACCTCTATGTCCTGGAGATGATGGGCTATGACTTCATTCTCTGTATGGACTGTTTGGTTCCCTTCCAGGTGGTCGTCGATTTCTATCGTTGTAGGGAGAGTTTTTTATCACCAGAGGGTGAATCTTTCCTTCATAAAGGCGAGTGGGATGTTCAGGAGAATCGAGCCGTACTCGATAATCATGGGCTAGGAGGAGTTACGGCCCGGATTTCTATTCTTTATCTGGATAACCAGGGGACTTCTCGGTTTTATTTTCCTCCAGTGGTTGATTTCTTTCCAGATGTCTTTCCAGAAGACTTTTCAGGGTTGCCTCCAGAGTGTGAGGTAGACTTCTAGTTTGATCTCGTGCTAGGAGCATCACTTGTGTCCATTCATCCTTATAGGATGGCTACACCTGAGTTGCAGGAGATCAAGAAGTAGTTGGAGGAGTTGCAGAAAAAGGGTTTCATCCGACCCAGTACTTTTCCTTGGGGTTCGCCTGTCCTATTCGCGAAGAAGGCAGATGGTACCCTGAGGCTTTCCGTGGATTATCGGAAGTTGAACCATTTTACGGTCAAGAACCGATATCCCTTTCCTAGGATTGATGATATCTTCGATCAGCTCCGAGGAGCTCGGGTATTCTCGAAAATCGATTTGAGGTCCGGTTATCATCAGCTACGCGTTAGACCTTTAGATATACCTCTTACAGCCTTCAGGAGCAGGTATGGCCTCTATGAGTATACGGTTATGTCATTCAGTCTTACGAATGCTCCAGCAGTTTTCATGGCACTGATGAACCGAGTGTTACATCCTTACTTGGATTCCATTGTCGTGGTCTTCGTGGATGATATCTTGGTTTACTCTCACACTCGACACGACCATGCAACCCATCTTGAGATCGTTTTTAGTACACTGAGGGAGGATTGGATTTATTCTAAACTCTCAAAGTACCACTTTTGGTTAGACGATATTCACTTCCTGGGTCATGTCATCTCAGAGACAAGAGTATCAGTAGACCCAGAGAAGGTGAGGGTAGTAGTTACCTGGGAGCAGCCGAAGAACGTCTTCAAGGTATAGAGTTTCTTGGGGATGGCTAGTTACTACAGACGGTTTATAAAGGACTTCTCACGCCTATTAGCACTGCTTATAGGCTTGACTAAGAAGGGGGGGAAGTTTGTTTGGTTAGAATCCTTTTATTCATCCATCTAGGAGCTGAAGGGGAGATTGACTTCAGCACGGATCCTAGTTTTTCTGGAGCCGGGAAAGAGCTATACAGTTTTCTGTGATGGATCTAGTAGCAGGCTTGGAGCGGTTCTTATGCAGGAGGATCGAGTGGTTGCGTATGGATCTCGACAGCTGAGGCCTCATGAGAGGAATTATCCTACGCTTGACCTGGAGTTGGTTGTGGTCGTTCATGCTTTACGTTGTTGGAGACATTACTTCTGGGAGAACATTTTGTGGTATACACTGACCACAAGAGTCTCAAGTACATCTTCACACAGCGTGGCCAGAATCTAAGATAGTGGAGGTGGGTTGATTATATCCAGTACTTCGACTTCGAGCTTGCCTATATGCCTGGGAAAGGCAACGCAGTGGCTGATGCACTGAGCATGAGAACTTAGATACAGGCAGTTCTGAAGGCAAACAGTGAGTGGAAACTGATGGCTCTATTCTCGGAGATGCATTTGGAGGTGCACGACAGGCAGGGGTAAACTTTCCTATCTTCTATGGATATTACCTCTGCACTTCTGGACTGATTTCGAATGAGGCAGCTGGCAGATTCAGAAGGGCTTGTCTTACGGGAAAGCGTGTCAGGATAGGACCCTCTTCCTGGGTGGACCATTGTTGAGGATGAGATCTTGTGTTTCTAGGGATGCGTATGGGTTCCAGTAGATATACGCGAGGAGCTGATGCAAGACTTCCATTCCTCAGTTTGGTCAGTTCATCCTGGAGTCACCAAGATGTATCGTGATTTACACCACCAGTACTGGTGGCCAGGTATGAAGAGAGATGTGGCTGGTTTTCTCATGAGATGTTCCACCTGTCAGAAGGTGAAGGCGAAGCACCAGCAACCAGCAGGGCCTTTACAGTAGATACCCATTCCAGAATGAAAGTGGAAGGATGTCATGATGGACTTCGTGACAGGGTTACCTAGATCGTCGAGAGGAAACGATGCAGTGTGGGTTTTCGTTGACAGGCTTACGAAGTTTGCTCACTTCTTGCCGATAAAGGAGACCTTCGATGTCGATGAGCTTGGACGGTTGTACGTCTGAGAGATTGTGCGCTTTCATGGGGTTCCGAGTACTATCGTTTCAGATAGGGACGCCCACTTAACTTCGCATTTCTGGAAGGGGCTACAGAAATCGTTGGGTACACAGGTGCTTTTGAGTACAGCTTATCACCATCAGATAGATGGTCAGTCAAAGCGCATGATTCCGGTGCTTGAGGATATGCTCTGAGATTTCATTGTAGACCATGGTGGTTCATGGGAAAAGCATATAACTCTCGTGGAGTTTTCCTATAACAACAATTTCAAGGAAACTATTCAGATGTCACCTTACGAGGCTTTGTATGGTAGGCCATGCTGATCACCTTTGTGTTGGATGGAGGTTGGAGAGGCATCTTTTCTAGGACCTCATCTCGTCTAGGAGACCTTAGAGCAGATAGAGTTGATTCGGAATAGGATGGCTACTGCACAGTCTCGTCATAAATCTTATGCTGAAAAGTGAAGGTGACCTCTGCAGTTCGAAGTCGGAGACTAGATTTTCTTACGGGTTACCCCGAGGTTGGAACAAAAGAAGATCAGGAGATAGGGTAATCCTTCACTGAGATACGTCGGGCCGTTCGAGGTTCTGGAGAGATTCAGGCTGGTTGCTTATAGGTTGCAGTTACCTCAGAGATATCAGGCTATGCACGACATCTTACAGGTTTCTCATCTTCGATGCTATTTCTCAGACTCGTCTCATGTTTTTAGACCTGAGGAGGTTGAGTTGGAGCAGGATGCATCGCTCGACGAGCATCCTATCAGGATTTTTGGTCTTAGCGCAAAAGTACTATGTGACCAGTTTGTTCCTCTTATGCGGGTGCTATGGCCGCACGGCCGTGTGCAGAACTAGACTTGGGAGAGGGAGGCCGATATTTCATCACAGTGGCCAGAGTTGTTTGAAGTTTCATCTTCGCCACCTTTCTAGGGAAATTTAGGGTCGAATTTCTTTAAGGAGGGAAGTTTTTAAGAACCTGGAACGTCATTTTTAGGTATGTTTTCCTTTTCTGGTCGTTTTTTAGAAAAGAGGAGAATCTAGAAATTTTGTAGGTACACGCTGTGTACTTCACAAGTACACACCATGTACTTTTCCTCCGCTCGAGGTCGTGTGTTGGCCGTGTCCAGGATAGTCACACTGGGTGTAGCGATGAGGTGGAGTCCGATTAATACAACGTACGGAAAGGTGAGTACACGCTGTGTACTTTTCTTTTTTTTCATTAATCAGACCTGGGCCATGCCTAATCCCCGTTTTCATCATCTTCTTCACCTAATTATGTCTAGAGCGACCTAGAGGGCCGATTCTTCTTTGAGCTGTCAATCCTTCACCGGTTGTCTGAATCGAACACCATCGGGTGAAATAGAATCGCAGCGGTGAGTCCCCGGGTCTTCTTTGGCCATGTTTCCTGATTCCTCATCTTGTGAGAGTTATCTGAGGTTGAACGTTTTAGATTTTTTAGCATATTTACTCAGTTATAGGCCGATTCATAGGGAGAGGTTCAAGAATATCAATATCCTAGGATTTAGGTAGGTTGTTTGTTGCCCAACATTTAATTTCTTTGAGTTTTTGGTGCAAAAGTGTCAAATAACCATGTATCGGGTATCTCGGGTTAGGGTTTTGAGCCTGTATCGTTATCTGCATTAGATTACTTGTATGTTTGAGGTTATTAGATGATTAATAATTTCTTGTTAGCATATTTTAGGATCACCCCTTGTGTGTTTCCCTTGTTTTGGATGTTGATTTTCATTTGGCACGGTTTGCCTACGAGGCAACGCTTTTTCACATTGCTAGTATGCCTGTGGACTTGTTTGCATGTATTGACTGCTATTTATATGCTTGTGGATGAATTGTAGATATTATCAAAGTAGTTTCTGAACTTACTTAGGCTGCTAACAGTCGATTACGCATGACTAAACTGCTCAGGGCTGAGTGAACCTAGTGTGGTAGACTAAAGGGGGAATTGACGATTAGGACATCCCTAGAGAGTCTGTTATAATTAGTATTGATCGCAGGACCTATGAAAATGGGACTTTGTGCTTCCTCAGAGTTTCCTTAGTTACGTAGCGATACTATATGGGGAATTAGATGTAAGTGCTTCCTCGGATAGTCTATATCTTTCGTTGCAAGACCACAGGGGAATTGACGGTGAGAGCTTCCCATACTGTATGTGCCTTTGTACTTCTACTTTACTAGAGGGGTTTGCTAGTAGGATCCAACCAGAGAGTCAGTGCTTTATTTGTTGGTTGGTTGTGATGAGTCCACCAAGCCAAAGAACAATCTTGGCTTTTACTGCTTGATGTTAAGGTAGACTGTCGAGTTACCTGTTGTGATTACTTGCTTGACTTGGGAGTATGGAGTTGTTTCTAGGTTCCATGGTTGATAGCTAAATGATTGTACTGAACTAATAAATAACTGTGAATGAAGTTTGGTAGGATTGCTTACTTTAGTGTACATCTGCTTCTCTACTGCATTTATTTCATTTACTTTTGCTATATTTCTCACTGACAGTAGGGCACGGATCTCGTGGTGATTGCCTACTGGGATTAGTCTCACACCCTATTTGGGTCATGCTTTTCAGCCCAAACAGGTTATATTGTTGTCGGTGTGGATAGGGATTGTGGCCCTTATACTTCAGGAACATGATTGATGGTTGGAGATGGAGAGCATAGGACCGAGCTGAGGCTTGCGATGCTGTTGGAGTTTCTGTTTACTTTCGTACTTATTTTCAGTTGTATTTTAGTAAATTGTTGTGTTTGCTACTTTCCTTAGATAATGTGCCTGCTGCATCATTATCATTATCATTATATGTTCGTTGATTCCACTATTTAGTTTCAGTGTTTGTATACTGTTTACTGCTTCCGATATTGATTTTGGTTTTCTTGCCTTGTATACCTTACCAAATGGGGGAATAGTTTCCCCCAATAACTTAACAAGGCCCTCGCTGCTAGTTGGAAGCCTCTGGAATTTGGGGAAATGTGCTTGAGTTCATGTGGCGAATAGGGTACGGGGAACCTGTGGAAGGGCTCCAGATTCATGTCGTCACACTAAGTTCCTCCATCTCTTGAGAAAGAGGGAGGATATTGGTATAGAAAAACCCATGTCAATTGTGTCATAGATAGGGAAGGATGCGATGTTGTCGGGTAAGTCTTCATAAATCTCATGAATCCTTCTCAGAACTGTGCATCAGAACCTATGTTTGGTATAAAATTTGGTTCCAAAATAGACATTAAGGGAAGATCTTCTGGTAATACATGATCTACCATTTCCATAACCTAATCATTTCCCTAAAGCTTTCTTAAAACCAGAGGACATCTCATTGCCATGACTCTGCAATGTCAAATTCACACCTCATCTCATTATAATCAATGACTAAAACATATAATTTCAAGAATTTAATAAGGGAATAAAACATTTAAGGTTTTCAAAATTGGGTTACATGATATGTTTCTCCTGGGACATGGAGTGTATTTAATTTTCCCTCTTACCAGAGTCTGTATAAAGGGATAAACCACATGGTTCTCTCCTCAACAACCCAACATGGGATGATCACCCTATACACAGTGTGTACCACATAGGTTCTAACCACATGTGTCATTATCCACATAGTCAGAGACTTGTTCGACTCTACATAACGTGCAAGAATGTAACATGACATGTACAATTGATGTTCAATCCATCTGTGTTGTTAGTTACACAACCTGATTCACCATCCTTACAATATGGCATGTACTCCATGTACATGGCGTGTGCTACCATAAATTTATCAACCTAGGTCCCCACTCACATAGTCAGTCATATGATTAAGCTATACATGGTGCTTTTATATATTACACGACATATACATAAGAAAAGTTTTTTCTTCCAGAACCAAAGAACACATGGCATGTGTTCACAACACCACACGTCGTGTTGTCTAGGTTTCTAGATAGTATACCTCTAAAACTTATCTGGAACCCTAAAAATGTAATCTTTTTTCCATGGAATGATAAATTCCAAATCTTGAGAGCCCATACTCCCCCAAATCAATTTTTGGAATCCAATTAAACAGTAAAAATTGATAAAAATCAACCAAAGTTCATACATGATCCACTCAATTAAAATCCAAGATGTCCCATAACACCTCAGGGACTATATTTTGGAATCCATCCAAAATAAACTTTACCTATATGAAATAACATATCAAATAGTAGATATTCTATCAAGGAATATATAACAACATCATACATATCTATCACAACATATATCACAACAACATTCAGTCGGTAATGCACCATAAATGGGATGATAAGAATGCATGACATGTGATCTCTAGAAAGTGCCTACATGATGCATTAGATGTCATACCCTTATCTCATCAGGATGAAATGGAAATATAATCTCATTAACTTCAACGAAAACATCACAATACATGTGAATCAACTAACGGTAAAATCAAATTAACTATAACAATTGCAAAACAAAAAAAATGCAATTCTTGAGGTAACTTTGCTTTTTCCATATACACGGGTTAGATACTCTTGGGAACAACTTATTAACAACTACCAATTCCTTTTTATACCTATCTATAGGCTCAAAATAGTAGGAAAAAGAATAAAATAAACTCCTTTGATAGCACTGTGTAATGTCTCAGAACCCGGTTCCACCCAAAGTTGCCTCGTACCCTGTTGGTCACATATCCTAAAGCATATTTAACAGAATGACAAAGTGTGTCGACTAGAAGCGAGGGACCTGAGTGTGATATTTGGAAAACTATTCCCTCATTGGTAGAGTAATCCGAAGGAATAATAATAATAATAAACAGCAATAGAAATAGTAATACCATACAACAGAAGTAGCAGCAAAGGACTGAGAGTAAATAAACAACTGGAGCACATATATAAATGATTCATGCCACATATCTCAAGGAATTCATCCAAACAAGTCAAAATTCTTTAAATACAGTACTAAATTAGTTTAAAATTGAAACAAGTAATCTCTTGCAAAATTTCAAGCCTTAGCATGGTCTCGTACTCTCTATCTCCATCAGCAATCGAGTACCTAATATAGAAGAGAACATGACCTTATCTATACCTGCATCCATAAAATCTATTTGGGTTGAAAAGAATGACCCAAATAGAGTGTGATATGAATCCCAGTAGGTATTTACCATAATACCTATTCCAAACTGTCATGCAATATATATAGTAGGTAATGTAAAAAATGAAGCAACAAACAAGGAAGTACTTTCAAGTAAACAGTCCTACTTTTCCCAATTACATTCATTTACATTCTTTAATTATTCAATTTTTTGAATAATAAAACCCTAGTATAGAGCCTAATATATGTATCCCCAAGGTAAAATAAAAATTTGATGTCTCAGAAGACCATCTAACAATAATGTAAGACAGATTCCAAGCTTGTGCTTTGGCATTGTAGGCTTGTCACAATCAATCAATCAATCATAAGAAACCCTTAGGGAAAGTTCTCACAGTCTAACCCCTTTGTTTCAAAATACCCTCAACTCAATAAAGATATAATGAACCTCTTGGAAATCTCACATATTCTAAACCCTTTGTTGTCACAAAAAAATACTCTCTAAGGAAGCACTCAGAGTTAATTCCCCAAGTGGTATTTTAACGATTAGCTCCAGACTCTCCGAGGAATCACTCAACGTCTATTCAATTATTGGTATCTTAATGTTATAATATATACACAATGATGGAGCACTCACTATCAATCCCCTTCTATAGTCTCACAATGTAAATATAATAGACACTCTAGGGAAGCCATCAATGTCAATTCCCCCTATGGTCTCACTACACCAGGTTCTCACATCCCTGTGTAATACAATCGTACACAAACGATATCTAGCAGCCCAAAGTAATCTAAACTAATACAAGGTTGAGAATCTAAAAATATAACACATGCATTTAACATGCATCAACAAGAAATCATTTCCAACCAAACAACCATGTCAAGAAAACAGGGACTTCCTCATAAACAATTTGGACCAAATGGCCTTAAACATTCAAACAAGGAAACTCACCCACTAGGTGTCCCCTAAAGATGAAATTTAGTATAATATATCAATTAATACCCATAATGTATCAATAAATATTAGGAAAATGATAACATGGTTAAATTCCATAACACAAAACACCCGAATTTTGGGTAATCAGCACTTAGGTATTTATTACTCAAATACAAACACTGAAAGGAAACAAACAACATACCTTAAAATTGTATGATCGATAGAGTTGAGCCTCAGCCGTTGAATCATCTTAGAATGTTTTATATCAGTGGAAATTCAACCCAGATATTGGCACCTCAATCGGAGGTCGAACAGATGAACGAGATGTTCTCGAAGACAATCGTTCTTACGTCGCTCTCCTGAAAAAAAGATTCAGGTTATTACAAATGAAATTTTTATCATTTTAATATACATAATACATAACCTTACCCCATTCCATTTTTTTCTTATTTAATCCAAAATTTATAATTTAAAGATAAATTTGAATTCATTAGTTCAAAATATGATGTTACTTCCTTCTTCTTTATCAATATTATATAACTTGATTATCATTCTACAAACATCTTTAGATTTTTAATCACTAGGGTGAACTTTTTTATGATTTTTATCGTTAGTAAAACTATTAGTGACATTAATATTTTTGTAAAAAATATATTAAAAATCACCAAATTGGTGAAAATAATATTGAAAAAAAATATGATCTTATTCAATTGATATTTTACCACAAACACATTATATAGATTTTCTGGATTTTCCCTATCATTTGGTACCATTTTTTAAATCTTGGTATCATATATCATATGCAACTCAGAAGGTGAGACAATCTACCTATCTACTTGTTTATAATACTATTTATCTCTTTTTATATTGCCTTATTAATGTTTTCATGATTTGAGGTATCAAACCTAATATCATTTTCACCTTATCATAGTAAGAGATATATATAAGACATATCACTTGATTATAAAAACATGTAAATTCCATTTCTTACATCACATTCATCTATATCACATGGTAAATTTTCATGAAGAACCTTGGTAATTCATTACATCACATGACGATCTATCATGTTTGGATACTCTTCAATTTTAATATTAGAAAAATCTTACTTCATCAACAATGATTAATAAATTTTTTTAGTAATTTTTAACTTTTTTTCTTTGCCCTTTTAAAGAGACTTATTATTATAAAATTTAAATTTTCTCTTACTAGGATTATTCTTCGAGATTATTCCTTCTTATTAACTATGTTCGTCATTTAACTTTAGATTATTTAAAGAAAAATGTGAAATACATTATTGACTATTTTAATTCAACAGTTTTTCAATCAGATTCTTACTACTTCCTTTTAAAATATTTCTCAGGATTAGAATCATGACATTTTAAAATTTCATATCCATATATACATTAGAATATGAATCATCACCACCTTCCTTGACCTTATTACAAGTGTTTTATTATTTTGGGATTAAAAATATTTTTCATATTCCTCATATATTCAATTATTAAAAGTGGAACCACTCATTATTTCTTTTTTCCAAAAATATTATGCATGTTGTCAAGCATGGATGTATATAAATCCTTATCTTTATAATATGATTCAATTAAATCAACCTATATTAAATAATATTAATTTCATCAAATCTGGAGATCTATAATTTAAAATTTTTCACATTCACATGACTATTCCATTTCTAAAAAATTCATGGCTTCTCTTTAATTCATTTTAATATCTCATTTTATCTAACCATTATGAAATATTCCATATATATTAATACAGATGATGATTTATCTAAAACAACACCAATCTTAATATTCCTTTTTTTATCTATTGTTATCATTTTACATTTAATGAATATATTAAATCCTTTATATACAATTATATTATCTTCTGTAATTTTCATAGAAAATTATGTTAGGTATTGATTAAGATAGGTATTCCTAATTTTTGATATCATCGATGAAATAGAAATGTTACCAGTCTATAATGAGATCTAAAATAATATCTAACAAAACTATAAAAATGTGATAAAGGTTTTATATAGAACCCATTCCCTAATAATAATTATAGATTACTCAAAATCCATTGTATTATATTCCCTCATTAAGTATTTATATATGGGTTGAATCAATGATGAAAAATATTTTACAATTCTTCATTAATATAATTCTTTAAAATTAATAGAAATAAAAATATTTATACTATCATAATAATTACTAACCACCAAAAATTTCTTGTCAATATGTATTTTTCTTGATTTCATTCATTCCTCCATTAATAAAAATTAAAGACTTTATTACATGAATTCCATAATATATTTTTCAAAAATCATTGGGTCACTAAAAATATAGTTTTTTTAATTCACACTATTGATGCACACATCAACAAAAAATTAAAATAGTATTTACCTATAATTTTAGGGGCAATTTTCACATTTTTTTGTTAACTAATGAAATATCTGGTCGGTATTAATTTATCACAATTATCTAAATTATTATTTTAATTATTCTATCATTATCATAATTAATTATTAATTCAGATGTAAATTTATTATATTTAAAAGCATTATAAAACATGATGTTCAACATATAAAAATAATTGTTTATTTTAAAATATTAAAATCCCTAGTTAATTGAATTATGGTATAATTTAATATAATTAGTGATGTCTTATCTCTAATAAAATAATTTTTATTAATTATTTTATCTAGTTAGATATATTTTTTTAATGATCCTGGAATAAAAATTGTTGAATTTTCTATAAAATATTAACATGAAAAATAACTTTAAGATTGTGGGAAAACCATTCCATGGTAGTTATAAATTAACTCTTAATGATAAAATCAATCTAGTAATTTGGGGTCATTGTAGAGTATCAATGGATTCTATTCCAATGTAATTTTGTATGATCCATGCTATGGTAGCTCAAATGGTTAGATAGAAGTGGATGAATTTTTTCTTGGTTTCTTTCTAGTTAAACATATATAATATTTTAGGAAACAATATTTTTTCTATAATAATGTGTAATGAAATTAATTTTATGAATAATATATTTACTATAGTGGTTCATAAAATAAATTAATTTTATGTTAATTACAATAAATTTAATTTCAAATTTTTTGTTCTATATCTCCCTTCATGGGAGGTGTATAAAATCAAAAGGAATATTATTAATCTTTTAAATAAATATAGTAAAATTGATGAACATATTATTTTATGAAATTTAAATTATTGTGTTATTATATTTATTTTGATATATAAAATGGATAAATTCTATTATTAATTAAACGTAATGAAAAAATTGTTTAATTTATTCATAAATATTATGTAATAGTGAATTCAAAACTATGACACATCCTGATTATTTTTTAATGATGTTTATTAGTTTTAGAAATAAAATGTTTTTTATTACATTTTTTGATAATAATGTTCCTATAAATATTTAGTTGATTCTTTGATTTCAATTCTTATTATATTTTATAATGTATAGATTATAATGAATTATATAAGATTTAATCATGTTATATAATTTAATGTAATTTCACAATTATATGAATATGATATATATTTATGTGGATTTCAATAATGTTTTCAAAAAAAATAATGCTTGTTAGGTACATTCATATAACTCTAAAACTTATATTTCATTTAATATCATTTATGAATTGGTTTTTATCATGTTTCCAAATTAAATTGCCTCTTATAAAATTTAATGTATTTATATTTTGGACAATTCAAATTTATTGATATTCTATAGAAATATCCATGAATAATTTATCAAAAATTGTTGTGTTAAAACATTATAAAATTGTTTTTATTACATAACATACTTCCAATAATCTTTGTTTGGATATATATTAAGAGAAAATAACAATAATTACTTATTTTTTATTTTATATATGTTTCGAAAATGACTCTATATTCATATAAATTTGAAATATATAAAAATTATTTGATTGAATTTTAGAATTAACAAATAGGATAATGATTTTCCTTTTAATGTTTTGACCCTATGTGACCTCATTGATTTATATATTGTGACAATAGTAATGAAATTTAATTAGGTACTAATATATATTTCAATACTAATGGATAATAAAGTCGAATGAATAATGTGGTACCTATATAGAAAATCAAATGATAATTAAAATCACTAAATTTATTGTTATGTAGGAAACCTGGGCATATAATCCTTGGATATCTATATTGAATATTTGGATTTAAATTAATTATTGAATTTTATGGGATGTGGGGTATTCAAAATATTTATGTGATGTTAGGATAATGATCTTTAATGTGTAATGTTTTATAATTTTTATTTTCAAAAAAATTTTGTTAAATGAAAAAATAAATTATGATTGAATTGGTTTCCAACCATTTTTCAGCTAAATTATTATTTATGTTATATCATATATCTAGTATAGAGTGTATTTTATATTATAGTGATCTAATACTCAATGGTGGGTCTTGTTGATATTCTCTCATTATGTTTAGATAATTTGATTTTTTATTTTAAATAAAAAAATTTGTGTTAAAATATTTTGAACTTTTATATTATTTATGGTAAAAATAGTTAATTATGGTTTCCATGATTAAAAATCCAACAAGAAAAACATGAATCAAATGTTTTCAAACAAAAACATTAAATTTTTATTCCTTTTATTTAGATGAGTCATTATCGAATGAAAATTTTAGTTTTTTGTTATTTAAAAAAATCTAATAGATTAATTTAAATTGTGATTGGTGAAAAGTTTAATAAAAATTAAAAAATATATATATAATTATTATGATATTTTGTAAGAGTGGTGTCATCTAGATATGTTCTAAAAATGGAAAATAAATTCATATCTATGAATTGTAAAATAAATTGGTTTAGTAAATATTTAAAGATAATATAAATCATGTAATGAATTATATTCTAGTTACTATTTTTCAATGATTTATTAAGATAAAATGATTTTGTTTCAATGTCTGTGAATTTAAATTCCCTTTTTGTTCATCTGTAGTTTTATATTTAAATATAAGTTATTCTTATGATGGTATATTTGATATGTGAGTAATTATTAGATTTAGTATATTCTTTTCCTTTGATAATATCATTTCATATAAATATATTCATTAAGTTGAATTTAAATTAATAATTAATTAATTCCAACAATTTACATCTTTTATTTCTTATAGATTGTATGTAAATGTTAATTTGACTTAGTGTATAATTGAATATGACATATTTTTATTGGATGGATTCTATTTAGGGGAGGGTATACAGGAATTGTTTCGGATTTCATTGATTCTAAAACTATAGAGTTAAAAAGATATTTTAGAAATGTGTGTGATTATTTATAAAATTATATTTTCTCAATATTCAACATAAGGATACAGATAAGATTCCTCCTACAATTTTAGTTAAACATGAAAAAGTATTTTTATTTCTTTGTCTGTGTTATTACCTAATATAAGAATTTATATATTATAAATATTATTAACATTATTTTTTCTCTCACACATAAACTCAGAATCATAGAGTATAATGGTGGAGTTTTATTAGATGTAGAATATATAAACACCATTTTCTCCAATATTTAGACAACATATTCCACAAAAACTCTCTACAAAATAAATCATTCATCACATAATCCTCCTCATTATTCTATAGGAAATTGAAATCAAAAGATGTAGTAAACTCAAATATTTGATTAGGTAAATATATATAGGACACATATTTTTTAGGTCATAATCATGAGTAGAATCATATATCACTATAGAATTATTCATTAAATGGATTATAAAAACACTAAAGATAATTATAAGAAATGATAGAACACCATAGATTAGGAAATGAGATCAAGGAATTATAAAAGGACCACCATGGAATGATTATACATATAATATGATTTGGAGACATTATAAATTATTCATAATCCATGGAAACATAACCATTTAATATGTAACAACCTAGAAGTGATTTATAATCCCATCTATGAAAAATAAATATATTTTGATCAAACCCCATCATTCCACTGCATTAATTTGTTAAAAAATCTTACCATATCTATACATTATGTTATATTCAAACCCAACAATTCCCATGAAATACATCTGTACGGTCCTGGATCATTTCGGTCCCATCGCTTTCATATTTCTAGAGATATTAGAGCATGGAGGAGGCTTGGAATAAATCTAAAGGTGTTGGATACTAAAATGAAGGAAGCAATGAGATTACACATTGTGTAATACATGCACACAATATAAGAGAATACTATGGATTGTACACCAACGATTCATGATTTTATAGTTATCTATGATAAATAATGAAATGGAAACATATTATTAATTGAGAATAGATGCCGGTAATTTATAGGAAGTTCACATGATTTACATGTCGTGTAAATCACCAATGTCTTATAGACTAAAATATTTTAATCCATTAGGATTTTCATCATACCCTATGGCCTACGGATATCTCCCTCTCATCCATAGGGATCCAGCAGCCCTCCCCTTGGCACTGTGAGATTACTTCACTGGGGATGATCCTTATCCTTCCTACTTTGATTTTTTGTGATCTATGTTGATCCAAGGTTCTTTATTCCTTCATTTTCAAGGGGTTTCTCGTTGTTTGACCATTTTTAACCCATAGCTTCTCGCAATGATATGAAATTTGATCACCAATGCATATAATGGGGATTATTTTGGTGTTTTTAAGTGTATTTTTCTATAGTGTTCTCTAATGTATTCATTTTTTATGAGAGAGGCGATCGGATATACATAACATGTTTCATTATCAAGCAATGAAATTTGGCTTATTTTGATATAGGTGATTCTTTTCTTCCATTTTATTTATATGAAATAGAAACTTTTTCATAATTTATTCCATTGAATGTAATGAAATTGAAATAAAAATAATATAACCATATTAAACAAATTAGTTGGGATTATATGTTACTGATGATGTTACTTTATAGCATGATAGAGGTTTGCCTCTTTATTTTATAGATAATGTGATTTCTATTCCTTTCTTTTCTAGAATGTTGTTCTTGATTTCATTTGGTAAATAATTTAATTCCAAAATTAATTGATATATAATTGGCTTAAAAAAGAGTCATGATAAATGAATCTGGTTGTTGATGTGATCTTATGATAAAATAATTGATGTAACGTGCATGTTAACTAAATCTGGAATTCAATAGGATTGTTGGAATTGATAAAAAAAATCTAACAAAACTCAGGTATATTAATTATTGCTTTATAATAATAATTAATAAATGCATGTTAATTGATAATGGTACTTCTATAGGTTTATTGAAACAACAATAAATATTAAGAGTGTGTTTTGCCTATGATAACTTGTTAGAGATTCATACGTTGGTTTCCCATAGTTTTAACTTGTTATTAATGAATTCTTTAATTAATGATGGAATAATACTTGGTTTTATGATAAACATTATTTTCTGGGCTCCAGCTTCCTATTTCTTGAGAAGATCTAGTGCCTTATTTTGGATATGTGAGAGATCATTTGCATGAGATGGATGAACGCATTGTTTTGAGGGACCATTTCCCTAATTACTGAATTTTCTGTTACTGTTACTTGTTATTTTCTCTATATAAGAGAATTTTGACATGGGGTATAGAAGCTTGGATGTGATGTGACCCTGGTATGGCTAATCCATGGATGGATTTTTTGATATCTTGGTAGGGAAGCTCATTTGACGTGGCAGAAGTCGACACCTATGATAGAGAGATGCATCAGTATATGCATGTTAGTGTACAGTATGATACTAGAGGTAATAGAATGGTTTAAATATATTCTTATCATTTATTAGATTTTGAGATTTGGTATACTTTTTTGAATCATTTTAATGGATTGCAGTCTAGTTTCTTTTTTTTATCTTCAATAATTACACCATTGCTTGAAGTAGATGGAGGTTTTTAATTTCATGACTCTTTCTAGTGGCTTATTTGGTTATATTACCAAGACTACTAAACTAATAGGTCCTTCGAGGCATGATTCCTTATATTCAAGGAAGTGTATTTAGTAGTAGACATCGGCTCTAGGATGTCTAAGGATGGGTCTCTATAGTTAGTATCAAAAGAATTTTAGTAGCAACCTTGGGAACTAGATTTAAGAAAACCTAGATTATAGAACATAACCCTAAGGTATAATTTGATTAATTAATGGTGAAAACCCTATATTTTTGGTAAAATATTGATTATGTGGGACTTACCAGTGATACAATCCTATCTTGATATTACAAGTAGATATGGTTATATCATAGATATTTCTAGGAGTAACAACACTGACATAGTATTCTGTGCATGACTCGGGGTAACATGGTACACAACAAGGGGCCTTACTGCATGCCGAGTTTGACACTCCTAGGAAATATTCATAGGATAATCCACATTTTCTTTAAAAACATTATTAAAAAATTGAATGTATTTTTACCATGAATATTCATGGGTAATCATAAGGGGTTTGAGATTTAAAAATAAGGTCACTTGATCTTGGAAATGATATTATTGATAAACCCATGACCAGGGAAGGACCTCTGTGGAAATAAAATTTATGAGGTATTCTTGTATTGAGGTTGTATTGAAAACCATAGTTAAAATTCCATTTAGTGATTAACCTAACTTCAAGGATGTCCATCATATATATTTTGGAAATTATATTAATATGGTTTCAGAAAAGGAAAACATATTGTCCAGGTGATAACCAATCAAATTCAGCCAAGTTGCGGGTCTGGAACCCAGGAAAAAAATAATGATAAGGGTTTCAAGACAACCACTGACCTACAAAATTTCCTTGTTAATTTTCATGTTTCTTAGTAAATCAATTTAACAAATAAATCATAATGATTAACCGGTAGTAGAACATTGGAGGATTATAAATTAATCTATTCACCATATTCATATTGGGAGATATTTAAAGAAAAATAGTAAGACATGCCACTCTTATATAGGCCTTAAAATCCTTCAAAAGTTTATTTCAGTGCTTCGAGAATAAAAAATCATTGTTGGTAATTATTTTTTGGAAGTGAACGGTTGAATTATAATTTATTGAAGTACAACCTAAAATTATGATTGTTCATATGAGATTTAAATCTATCATGTAAGAATATTTTGTTATATTCCTAGACAGTAAAATAAAAAACCAACACTAGTAAAATGACATAGAAATAAAATTTATTCTTAATATCAAAATATCGGTAGAACAGATGGTCTTCTAAATAATCTAATATTTATTGATTTTAGGCCCTCAACATTATATTGAACATTCACTTGTTTTGGATTGATGGATTTATTAAATACTTATAAATATTTATTTTTTTTCTTCCATGTATGTTTATTTACTTTCCACTAATGTTATCCTACTTAGATACCTTGTTACATGGTAGTCCATTTGACCTTTGTGCTTCACAGTATCTCTTTTCTCAAGGATGTTCTACAAACAGATCTCACAATGTGGAAATTAAAAATAGGAAAGATAAAACAATATATCACCATGATTGATTTTAAATTTTGAGGATGCAATTTAAATAATGTGGAGAGAGTGTGACACCCTGAAAATTTAAAGTAATAACCTTGTATTTGATAGAGTTTATGACACAATATATAATGGGAATAATGTAATATAATATCTGTATACTTTTTAATATATATACTTTTTAAAATATATTTTATATATTTCAATGCATGAAACATAGAGTTCACATACAATGAATGTGATACTGAGTTAGCGTACATCATAAAATTCAATAACATTCTTCTATAGCTTATTTCAAATGAAAAAACTACCTTCTTCGATGGATAGCTCTATACACAATATTGAGTTTTAGTGAGAAACAATCTGTAATTAAAACATGATTATTTAATATAATAAGATATAAACTGGATATTATTAATAGTATTATCTAAATTATTAAATATATGGTTTATAAGACAAAATCATTGGTCACAAATAAAATATAAATTAATATAAGAACCAATTGAATATTAAAAAGATATTTTTATAGACAACTATTTTTATGCTCACAAAGTTGTTTTACCCTAAGATATTAAATTAATTATAGTTAGTGAGTGATGTTATTGTAATATATATATATATATATTACATATCTAATAAATTATATTTGATATTAATCCTATATTTTTTTATCATAATATAATATCAAACCCAATATTTGACATTAAAAAAAATATTTTTATTAAGGCATTTTTAGCACCTTTTAATAGAGACCCCATTTCAAATATTAATTTTTACACTTTTATTGATTTAATCTAGTAAAATAAACAACATTTTTGAATTTATAATTTCAAAATTATATTAGGATGAATTTATTTTGGATTTTTCTGGGAAATATCATTTTTTTAATGAATATTAAAAAATACTACATTTTAGTAAAAAAACTACCTTTTCGTTTAAAAAAATTATTAATGTTAAATAATTTCATAAGTATTTTTTTAAAGTCAATTTTGATCAATTATAAATATAATAATAAAATTTATTTCATTATAATAAATTTACATTTTTAAATTTATTATAAAAACTTAATAATCTTTTGATCATTTTTCTACTATAATTAGTTAATCTGTTTGTCTATAAGATTAGTATCAATCTGAATGTTTCTAACTCTATGATTTGAATTATGAAAATTGGACATAAACCATTTTAATCAAGATAATATTGTTTTCTAATATGATTAACATAATTTTTACGTAAATGATTTGTGAATTTTATTAAAATTAGTTACAGTGATTATGGTGTAATAACGCTTAAAATGAATTAAAAATTAAGTTTAAGGTACCAAATGACCTATAAACTGGTCCAAAACCTATTTTCTGGACATATTTCATCCATTAACCTTATATTATTGAGTTTTAGTGGTATTGTATGAGTTTTATTAGGTAACAACGTGGTTACAACTTACTTATTTTCATGAATACCATGTGAGTCCTTTTCATTCCCTTTAAAAGGCCCCCAACTCTACCCATTCATCAAACCTCTCTATACTCTTAGATTTAGACATGATCGGCCCAAATAGCCTTCAACAATCCCTCAAATCTACCTAGAAGCCTCGCATTGTTCAGAATAACTTCCATGTATGCCTTTTGATTAAACCAAAAGAAGTTAACTGAATAAAAGGTAATGTCATTTCTCAATCTCTATAGTTTCCTTTCCTTTATACAACGCCTAAAATTTTCTTATTCTATTAGTCTGTAACTAAACAAATATCATCAATATAATATGATTTTCTTCTCCTGATATTTCTACCTACACTTACACTCGACACTGCCTAATGAGTAACAAACATAATGTTTCTCTATACAGCGAACTACTGCCTTACGAAATGATGATTGTTCAATTTGTCCAAACTGCCTCTCATGGTGGCCATTTTGATGGAAACACAACTTATATATATTATATATAATATTTATTGTGTCCTAATACTTATTTAATCCTTTTATTACACCTACAATTAATACTTTTCATTTTCTTTTAATACGATAACAAGTTTGAGGAAGTGTGGACTACCGCACCCTCAAAGCATTGTGGGTTTTCCACACAAAACATGGAACATATAAAGGAATGATTTAAGTGAAAATATGATACATAAACAACACATATTTGATAATAATGACATAATTATATTTTTTATAAATATAATATATTTATTTATTTATTTATTTAGAGTTTTATTTTTAAATAATAATATTTTAAAAATGTTCTAAAAAGAAAAGTAAATTTTCCTCAATAATATTTTTAAAATATAATATTTTATTTCATCAACAACCACATCCCTCTATTTTTACTCCACATGGGATTTTTTGTATTGATATTATCATAAATCATTCTCAGGATTGTTTATGATTTATTTTTCCAAGGATAGTATACACATTCCCTCCCTTGATTAATTATTAGTCCCCTTGAAATATTTAATCTATTATGATTATTAAACTTTGAATTTCCCCTAAATTATCTATTTCATTTATCATTGATATTAGTATTTCCTAAACTGTGTACCATTTTACAAATGGTGTATACTTTCAATGTTGTTTCATTAAGACATCTTTTTACTCCATACAGATATTTGATAAGGAACATTATTTAATCAATTATTTGATAGATGAGGAATGACTTGGACTGGTACAACATAGGTGGGGACCAATTATAGATAGCCCCTTGATGCATCGATAGTCTCATTGGATGAGTCATTTAGATAGCCGACCTAGATGGATTTTTACCCTACATTTTGTAAAATGTCTTGTGAAGGGTCTTGATGGTAAAGTTACTATGTACCTCAGAAACATGTTGACTAATAATTAATAATTTCCATAATTTGTATTCTAATATAATTCATTCATGAGATTTTACGTCGACATATCTATGGATGTGTTTAATTTTCATTAATTCAATTATTATTCATTCCTGAGATAATGCATTGACCTATCTATGGATACATTTCATTTTCATTACATTGAATAAATATAATCTATTTTTTTTCATAACATTCTATATTGATGTTACCTTATATAGTTATTTGAATGGTATGTATTTCAAGTTATTTACCTTGCTATACAAACTATTCACATTGATTAATAATTGCTTCCACTCTATTTTTTCCTTAATGATAATTTTAGCTCACCCTTAGTATGTTTCTTTCCCCATGAATCCCTAAAGAGTACTAATAAAAATATGCATGTATTTTATAAGATAGATTGGAGTTATCCTCATATTTATTTATTTAGAATGAAGATAAAAATATTATGTTCAAATCAATTTATTCATTTGTAATCGAATACTCATTTATGAATTTGTTTTACTAATACTACCAAACTGATTGGTCCTATGGGGATTGATTCCTATTAATCATACTAATGTATTTAGTAGAGTACTCTTACTTGGGGCTATTAGGGGCCGGGTCAACACGAGTAGTGTCAAATAAGATTAGTCATCAATGTAAACACTTGAGACCTGCTAAGACACAAGTATTTAGAGACCCCTATTATATTATACAAGGACCTTTATGTTTACAAATACAAATACATGAAGTGAAACTAGTTATAGGGTAGATACCTTGGAAAGGATCATGCATCATTTTTCTTTGAGGTTGGGTTTGAAATAGGTATACTTTTGGATGGGTTAAATCTTAAAAAGATAGTTGAATAATTAATTAATATCAAGTGTTACATATTCAAGGTTTAGGGCCTCTAATAATATGTTCTTTTAATAGTCATGTCTCTAGGTCAATGTCCTCAATAGGTTCACATGGAATATGTTTAACAGGATGTGTAGGTATATCGTCACAAAGTATAGGATGAAGACTATGATAGATAGTATAGGACACATCAAGAGTTTCATAACTAGAGACTAAATAAGTGTGAGGGTTCCATTTCTGATGTAGTCATAGAGGACTGGTTGGTTGTGGCTGAGGTATCCTTTAGTGTGATCCCTTCTTGACAAGCGCACTGTGTTTTTTTGTTTGTTATGATGTTATGTGGAGTAGAAAGTTAGTGTTGTTTTTTCTTCCCCAAGGATCATAAGGACTTGGTAGTCTCATTGGAGTAGTTCTATGGCCAGTTTAGAGTATAATTTCATTATTTGACCGCAAATATGGACTATCACCAAAAGCTTATTACCCTTCTGTAGGGGACCTCTATCATATTAGAGTTTGGGATTTGATTCAGGGACCTTTATTGATATGATTCAGAGTCGTTTCTATATGAGAATGCCAGGGTGAGGCATTTTTAAGAGGTTTTCCATCCAGAGATCTAGCACCAAGTCCCCCCACTTATAATAAATTCAAAACTTGAGGTTCTGATGAGAGAAGTGTTTATCGATAGGATGATGACCCAAACCATGTCATCATGATAGTGGAGTTGTCAGGATTCCTCATGAAATGGAGCTATGTTCCAAGGTTCCTATATCTCTAGACATAAGGATTTTTAGTCATTCACGGGTTGTTCCAACCATTAATCATCATGATTATATTGGAGAGGAAACTCTTAGACGTATTCCAAAGGATAGTTCATGTGTTTTTTTTTCTTAGTGGAGGATGAAGACATTAGTGGTGAGACTGCTCGACCTTTGTAAGCAGTTAGTATGTTCCAATTTTCACCTTTATGGTCATCCTTTGAGGAATTTCCAAATGAGGATATAGTACTTGGGTGGTCTCGTTTGGGATTAGCGGATAAGAGATGGTGCAGTTAATGGAAAGTCCTGATATGCTCCTCACCCACAAAGAGAATTGTTTTTCCATGCAGGTGGTCATCAGTAAAGATAGACAGGTTGTGGAATACATCTTTTTTTGAATAATTCTTTATAGTTTCTAGTGTCAAGTGATCCAGATATCAATCATGATACAATGTTCTTGTTTTCTACAATGGTGTAGTGCTTGTTTGATTTTGGAGTTAAAAACTCCTTTATGTCACCTACCCTTGCCCATGATTTGGGATATGAGGTACAGATTCTTCCACATCCCATAGAATCAACTACACAAATTTGAGTTCAATTTGGCTCATATAAATCACATAGAGACTACGAGATAGTTTTTTTGTAGCACCAATATAGGGTACACTTCTTTTTTTTACAAATAAAACCATATGACATTCTCTCTGACATAGATTTGTTGTATTTGATAAAGACTATTATGGAATTCTTCACGATTTAGGTTGTGTTCTTTAAATATAACAGTGATCCATTAGTTTTTTTTGGTTGAGTGAGACCCTTTAATGGGTTAGTTGCATTTTTTTCTATGTCTTCTTTGGTGACTAAGTTGATGATGAGATCATCGGAGGTATAGAAGATGGTGTTTCCTAGGGTTGAAGAAGATTAACCTGATGCATTTACAGAGTTGGTTTTAGTGTTACCCCCTTGATAGAAGATAGAGTATGGGATTGAGCTAAATCTAGTAATGTATCCTAGGTCGATGTCTCTATATATGATGGAACCTTATGAGTTGCAAGATCATTAGGTACAACTCAATGATCTATTGCGGTAAGGTTCTGTTCGGCTGAGTGTGTCACCTTGGAGTGCACTAGTTTTGTTCGTAAACAATTCATGATAGCAGTTTGAAGCATTTAATTAACTATTATATCTTGAACCAAGGTATACTGAAGAACTTCTATCATCTTACACAGATCAAGGATGTATCTGATCAGCTGAATGAAGAAATTTGGTTCTGAAAGATCAATTTGTGGTATCTTTATCATCAAATGTGGGGGAAGGATGATATTTAGAGTACTCCATTATACAGATCAATGATGATATTAAGAATACTCCATTATGTTGTCATCATGAACATTATTATTTCATTGTAATTTCATTCGATGTGACTAATTCCTAGATACTTTCATGGTTTATATATTTCATGGATTAGTTCGCGGTAGTTTTAATTAATTACATCCTTGTATACTCCTCATTAATGTTGTATCATTCAAAGAATCTGTGTGGTTTTTTGGGAGTTCTTCATCATGAAAATATATTTGGGAATATTTCTAAGTGTGAGTTACATGATCATGATGATTGTTTATTGATTCATGTGCTATCTCAGTGGGTATTATATGTTGATCCATTAAAGATAGAAATAGTTGTGTCTTGGGAATCTCCCAAGACTATAGTATATTTGTGGTGTTTCTTTATGATTTTGGGCTATTAATGGGGGTTTGTATAGTATTTATGTCAGCTTGTTACTCTAATAATATCTTGTACTAGAAAGGATGAATCATTCTTGTGGAATAACATGTTTCTGTAATTTTTTTGTTCAGGAAGTAGAAATCATTTATCAATCATAGGAAGAGACATTTGGAGTTCGAAGTTGGTGATCATGGGTTCATGAAGGTGACTCTTGTTCGGGGGTAGAGTTGTTTTTTTTTTGTGGGAGTAATGATTATCCCTAGTTTTTTGTTCCTTTTAAGGTATTTTATCTTATTGGAGTCATGGAATATTGGATAGAACATCTTCCACAGATGAGTCGAATACATGATGTTTATCATGTGTCGCAACTCCACAGTTATCTTTACAATGACTCTCCTTTCTTTGGTTAGAGAGAGAATAATGTTGATGACGAAGATAATTTCTTGGATCATCTTGTAGATATCTAGGACATAAATGATAAGGTGTTTTGTGGTTTTTTAATTCCCTTGGTTCATGTCTTCAGGCGATACGATGTCACATAAAAGAGTACCTGGGAACGTGAGTCATAGATGTGCACCCAGTAACCTTAATGATAGTACATGATGTTTATGTTATCGAGGATATGAAATGAAAATGTGGTATTTTTTATGAGAACCAGTGAGCCACATTTAAATGGCGTGTATATGTTTTACACACCACATAAATCCTAGATGTTGTATGTCTTTAAATGTTTTTAGATACTTGGGTTTTCTCAAAACCCTATAGCCATTGGATCTCTCCCTCATGTTCATAGAGATCCATCAGACCTCCACTTGAAACATTGATAATCCTTCAATGATTGTCAATTCATAGCCTTCCACCTTCAATCTATGGTGATCCAAGGATATTAGTGGTGATCCAATGTGAGTTCTTCCTTTTTTTTATAGTGGTTCATTCTTATTTGATCTTGTTTCCTACTGTATAATATAACCAAGCTATGAGGTTTGACCACCCATGATTCTAATGGTGATTATCTTGGTTTTGCTTGGTTTGGTTATAGAACAGTGTTCTCAGATAGATGTGGTTATTTTAGGAGAGGTGATCAAAGATATGTAATGTTGTCCCTTCTCGTGTGAAGAAATTTGACAACTTTTTGAGGTACGAGATTCATTGGTTCCATTTTATTTATAATAAATAATAATATTGAAATGATTTATTCAGTTTAATATAATGATATTTACATAATATCTATTGAATCAAATTAAATAAATGGGTCTTAATTTCTTATTATTGTGGTTGATATTTTATACTTTGAAAACAATTTTCCTCTTGATTTTACAGATAGTGATATGTCTATGACTTAGTTTATTATCATCTCATTCGTGATGGAATTTGGTTAAGAATATCAATATAGAATTAATTGATAATTAATTTCCTTATTATTAACAATCCATGTTAAATAAATCTGTTGCTTATTTAATTTAATAAAAATCAAATTGATGAAATGTGCATGTTAATACAATGTGATCTTCCATATGATTGAAGGAATTGAAATAAAAAATTTCATGAACATAAATACATTTATGGGATTTAGGATTATAACAATGATGAATAAATTCATATTAATTGAGAATGGAAGTTAAATATGATTTTTGAAACTAGAATAAATATTAAGTTCATGTTTTCTCTTTGGTTTATTTTTGTAGCTTAATTTTTATGTTTCCCATAGTTGTAATTTATAAATAAATGAATTGGTTAATTAAACATGAAATAAGAACCATAGGTGTGAAAAAAGCTTTTTTTATAGTTCTAGTGTATCTAATTCTTAGATAATGTTTAGTACCTTGTCTTGGAGTAGTGAGATATTATTTTCATGAGAATGATGGATGCCTTGTCTTAAGGTCCCAGTTCCATGTTTCTTCCATGTTTGTTCTTGCTAATTGTTATGTTCTGTAAATATGAACAATGTGAAATAGGACTAGGAAGCCCTAATTTGATATGATACTGGTATGGCTAAGCCTGGGATGGATGGTGTGATATGTGGGATGGGAGGCCTAGGTGATAATCTTTTATAAACAGGAATTCATTCAAGTAAATAGTGTTTTCTTATTTTGTAACATCCCAGGTATTTATGGAATAATAAATTTTCATGTCTATTAATATTTTTTAATATAATGTTAATTTTAGTTTAAGGGTACACTATGTATGATAGCATACCTAACACACAACAATTGGTTTCTCTGAAATCTCACGTTACACAAAACATATAGTTATTCAGAAAAATAATACAATAATATTATTATTATTTTAAATTATAGTCAAAACAGAGTGATTTTATTAAAAGGAATGAATAGAATTAACTATATTATGATTTTAAATATTTTTTAATTGATTTTAAATTTTCAAATAATTGATAGTGGCTTAAAATGGTAATGAATACAATTTTTAGAATAAAATACTCAAATATTTTTAAAAGGTAGTTTTACCGCCTTTTAATAGAGAACCATTTTTAAATCTAGTGTTGGTCACTTTTAAATGTTCTATCAAACAAATTATAATTCTTCTATATAATAGAGACATCAAAATTTACTTTGGATTAATTTTTTGTAATTTTCTCACAAAGTTCATTTTTAATGAATAGTGAAAACTACTGCATTTTAAGTCAAAAACTGCCTCTTTATCTCATTTATTTATATAGATAGATAGTATTTTTATTTGTTTTAACGTTTAATTGTATTATTTTTTATCATTTACTCCAATTTTTTTCCATAGCAAAAATGATACATTTAAATTAGATATAAACAAATTTCAATCTTTTGATAGTTTTTATTTTATACAAAACAGACTTTCTAGTTTTAACAATGAAAATAGATTTTAAATTAATTATTGAAACATTTATGTTTTTAATTTGGAAAAATAGATTCCATATATGGTATCAGACATTCCAAATTATGTAAATAGGTACCTTTTTTTGATATTATGAATATTAACTTTGGAAATTATTTTTTTTACCATGGTTAAAAGGTAAATTTGGAAAATAAGGGTAAAAAATTATAATAACATAAAACTACCCTATAATGTGTCGTAATATTATTGGATTAGTCATTGGAGATTAAAAAAATCCATAGGCCAAACTTTTGGCATTTGGGAGCCACTTGGGTGTGAAAATTACATGTTATAATAATTAAATTAAAGTATAGGACAATATAACATAAAAATGTATATTTCTACATAAAAAAAATTAATCTAGGTTTATATATGTGACTATAAATAGTCATTATAAATCTAAAAATATGTCCAACATCATGGTGTTTTATTTAAATTTTAGAGATATAAAATAAATAAATTTAATTATGACACAATGAGGATGTAGTGATAGTATCATTAAAAAAGGATTCAAATAAATGATAATATAAATGTTAAAATAAATATTATTTTACATTATTTATTTCATCCCCAAATGTTCAAAATTAATATGATATATTATTAGACTATTCACTGTTTTGGATTGAATTAATCTCTCTATTTTAATTTTATTTAAATTCAATAAACTGAATAGTGTAAAAATTTACTTAGTTGTTGTTTTATAAAAGTAATAATTTATTAAATTTTATTAAAATCCTAAAAAAATATTAAAATCCCAAATTGATTTTGATATGGTCTATAAGTTCATTAAGATTCCAATTATGTGAAATTGACCCCTTATAAGTAAAATTAATAGATTCTTATGAATTAAAATTTTGTTACCACTTATAAAATTAAAAGAGAATAATTAAGGGTAAACTGAAAAGATAAGGATTAAATTAAACTCAATACATCTCTAAAAACTATTGAATGAAAGAATTTATATTTATCATCATCTTACCTTATCCATATCTATTATTGGGGCATCCTAGATTAAAACAATAATTCATATTAATTTATTATTTTAATACTTTTGAATAGTTCCCCTCCCTCTCTTAAAAAAAGGCACCCATCACTCTCTGATACCCACACATAAAAATAAATTTAGTTCATCCAATATCTATCATATACTCTTACTAAAATTACTCTTTCCATTATATGTGCCATAGTTTAGGTAGAAATCCTTTCTCATATGTGTTTATGTGTTTATCAAAGGTGATCAATTGAAGAAGAGGTATCGTTTTCTTTAAGATTTTCAATTTTGTTTCTTCATTCACTTCCTCAAATCTCATCCAACCATTATGAGATAATAACTCAAGTATCCTAAATCTACTGAAATGTTATTATGATAATATCATCCCCAAAATACATCTCTACATTGATCAAAATTTGGACAGAATTAATCATTCATGTCTATGGGTGAATTATCAACTTCACAGACCAATTCAGTTCGTTATACATTCTCACTTCCATGTGCATAATAATTATAATTCTGTTTGAGTTTACATGGGAACTATAAGTTCCATGAAACATTGGGATGTATATTTATTCATTATATCACTTTTATGATATATATAAGTATATGTAAATTATTATGATTTTAATAATATCAATAATTACTATATTTCCATAGTGATCAATGAAAATTGGAAATGTTACTCATGCGTATGTATGGCCTACCATATCCTATATTATTAGTTGTTCATTTTTCATAACCACCTTTAATTGTTTAAATTAAACAATATGATTTATAAGTAAAAGTGATGAATATTTCATGAATACTATTCAAGAGATGATAAACTTATGACCACGTGGAGTAGTGACATCATATCTTGTTCATTTTCAACTCTAGAATCAGTTTTCAGAAAACCATAGACTTGAATCAAAATAATTAACTAATTATTATAACATGATAATAAGTGATTTAATGGTAATAATAAACATGAAAAATTTTCTAAAGTATAAATTAACCTAGGTTTATTATTTGGGAAGATAAAATATGATACAGACAAGTCTAACTCATGGCAATGGACTACATCTCAATCTCCTTTCATTGAAGAATATTTCGATTTATATGCAACCTTTATTTCAATAGTGTATAATAAACCCCTTTTACTTTTAATTTCATTCAACTATTTTCAAAAGAAATGATTCTTTATGAAGCATTTTACTAAAAGAAAAAATGAATGTTTTTAATGTACCTTGAGACAACGAACATTCTACCTCTATGATCATTTTTTGATATCTGGGTTACTCTAAAATCCATGAACATATTCCTTTTATAGTTATTTTTTATTGAAAATGGTTTTTGAAAATTGATTTATTATATCAATATCTTGGAATTATTTCTTAAGATTTCATTGTGGAAATGTTATTTTTCCTTTCTTCTTGTTAATGTTTTATGATTATGTTTTGGTTCTTGGGCATTGTATACGTATATGGGTGGTTCAGTAAATAAACAAGGGTGGTTTAGCCTAATATATCTCTCTAATGGATTGGGTAACATGAATGTGGTAAACATTTTGGTTTCTCCAAAGATATTTAGGGAATATAATGTGATGGGTATTTCAAACGTAACCTTGAAGGTTACTCCCTATGAAACTATGAAAGCTTTAATGTATGTATGTTATTAATGCCACAAGTTACCTTTATGATTTATGATTTCTATGAGTTATTCTTAAATCCTATGATTTCATGAGATATGTTAAAGATATTATGTTTTATGGGTGAAAACATGATTTAATTGATTTGAATGTATTCGTGGACTAATGTTTTCTTTCCTTTTTTATAACCCTTATAGATCTATTCATGCTCATCCCATGTTTTTTAAATGTTTCTCATATGGTGTAAGTAAGGTTAAGAGAAAGGAATAATTCAGTAATATGTTTATCAAGATAATATTTCTTATTTTATTTAAGGATTTTTATTGTTGTGAAAAAATGTATGATAGAGTATAAGTGTTTACTTTGTAATATTTGAGATTTCATCTGTTAAAATGGCCTAATTCTTTAAAACTATATACCTAAAAAGATACATAATGGGAATTAATGTAAAATTATTTACTTTTCTTAAGATTATATAATTCTTTATGGTTGGGATCTAATATTTGGCATTAAAGGACAGTTAAGATAACTATTAAGGTTATGATATTGTTAATTGAATATCAATAAATTATTTTTACTATTATGGTAAAATTAAAATAGCATTTGAGGATTACCATGTAGATTCATATAAAAAAAATTTGTTCAGAATGTTTTCCCATAGAGGAAACAAGGCACCTGTGCTTGGACAACATCCAGAGAAAAACAAACTTCCAAATCACCAACCTGATATAGTCAGAATCAACATTGAATAGTTGGTTGCATCGATGGCAGAGTTGACTCAAGTAATAAATAGAGGTGGTATCCATGCACGATATCATCCAAATCAGCCACATAGGAACATGTTGGTAGTGGAGCATTTCATGAGATAACAAACTCTATCATTTAGAGGATCATATGACCTTCGGCCAGTTGAAGGGTGGATTGAAGCACTAGAAAATATTTTCAATGTCATGGAGTTTTCAAATCATCAAAAGGTTTGTCATTTTGTTTACTATTTTTAAGTTCAATCCGATCAGTGGATTTCAGTGGTTAAAAATATCATGGATAGTGAGAATATTGATTCCTTTGATTGGGATGAAGTCTAAGGTATGTTTCTTGAGAAATAATTTCCTAATGTCGTTTGAATTAGAATGGAAAAACAGTTCTTGGAATTGAGGTAGAAAGTTGACTTAGTGGCTTCTTATGAAGACAAATTAACTTAAAAATAAATGTATGGTCCAAATTTCATATGGGATTTTGATAGTAAAATCAGTCATTTTTACATAAGATTCAATCCAAATTATCTAAGGTAATTATCTTCTCGTGGGTTCAAAAGTTTTGAGAAACAGGTTTGATGTGTGGGGAAGGTGAAAATAGAGATTTTCAATGAACATGTGTTCTTATAAAAACAACAAAACAATAGGTTGAGGTGGAAGATGAAATGGAATAACTATTCAAAACCTCTGATGGTAAGAAACTTATGTTTATAGTTTTTTAAAATTGTGGTATAAAGCACATTGAGGAAAGCCATTTGAAATCTAGTAAGTGATTTTGATCTGTAAAAATGGAAAATAAGGCTCATTACTGCACAGAAAAATATTATTATAGTGGTAAGAAAAAATTTTATGTACAATCGGTAAAAAAAATTATGTGCAATGAGAAGGGTGATTATACAAATCTGTGTTCGACAAAGAATGCAAATAATGGATAGTAGCTGGACTAAAATCAAAAAAAAATGTGGTAAAATATTTTGAAACTACTTCAATAGATGATGTTCTATCAAATAAAGTAGTAACAAGTACATTGTTTCTTTATTCAGATTATTCCAATGTGTTTTCTGATTCTGGGTCTAAAAAATCATTCATTTATAAAAATCTTTCTATTAAATTATGAATTCCATCTGAAAAAGTGAATCCGGAACAAGTGGTAAAAACACATAGGGGAAATTTTGAGACAAAAAAAATTATAAAATTCTTTCTATCCTTATTTTTGCAAAGAATTTACCTGCACACCTTATTGTTTTTTCTTTAGTTGAGTTTGATGTTATTGTGCGTATGGATTTTCTTTCTGTTTATCATACTGAGATTTATTTTAGAGCTAAAGCATTTTATTTTCAGAAATATTTTTTGTTTGTATACAAGAATGACCCTTACTATTGATAATATATTAGGAATCTAAAGCAAGTGAAAGATTCAAATGAATGATACATAGCATATATTTTTAAAAAAATGAACTTTTTAGATTCATGATGTGCCAGTGGTAAATAAGTATCCGGAAATTTTTCCTGGTCAGTTTTTTTGTATAATACTTAATTGGGAAGAATAATTTACTATTGACTTAGTTCCTAATACTAATCAAATTTCAAAACCCCCTTATCGAATGGTTCAAATTTAAATATTATATTTAAACAAGAAATTGAAGGAGTTATTGGATAATGGTTTCATTTGACCTAGAACATCAGCATGGGGTGCTCCTATTCTATTTGTTAAAAATTAAATATGGTTTAATGATACTTTCAATTGATTATAGAGCCTTTAATAACATCACTTTTAAAAAAAAGTGTCCTTTACCTCATATCGATTTTTTTTAGATCAGCTACAGGGAGATCATTATTTTTCAAATATTGACTTGAGGTTAGGGTAACATTAGTTGAAAGTAAAGGAAAAAATACATTCGGAAAACTACATTTCATAGTAGATATAGACATTATGAATTATTAGTTATTCTTTTTGGGTTAACTAATGTGCCTTCTATATTCATGAATCTTATGTATATAATTTTCAATGAGTTCTTTGATAGGTTCACGGTTGTATTTATTGATGATATTTTGGTATATTATAAATTAAATGAGTATCATGAATTAAATTTAAGGGTTTCCTTGAAAACCATATAAGAAAAGAAATTGTATGTTAAATTCATCTAGTGAGAGTTTTCTTTACAAAAAATTTCATTCTTTGGTCACATTGTTTTAAAACATGGCATAACTATTGATCATGTAAATCAAGTTGTGGAAGAATGGACAAGACCATCAAATATAACCAAGATTCATAGTTCTTTTGGTTTTAATAGGCTATTACTGGAGGTTTGTGGAAAATGTTTTACAGTTATCTAGCCCACTAACTAAGATAACTCAAAAAGGTGTTAAGTTTATTTAGAAAGAAGAATATGATGAAGGTTTTTAAGAATTTTAAAAAATATTGGTGAATAGTCTAGTTTTGGCACTACCATCCAAAAATTGTGATTTTTTCTATAATGATGCTTTGTTGAAAACATATAGTTGTGTTCTAATTCAGAATGATCAGGTTATTTCTTATGCTTTACGTCGGTTGGAAACTCATGAGTTAAATTACCCTACACATGATTTGGAATTAGCTTCTATTTTTTAATTAACAAATTTGAGGCATCACCTTTGTGGAGTAAAATGTGAAATATATACTAAACATAAAAGTTTGATTTATATATTTACTTAGAATGAATTGAAAATTAGATAGAGAAGATGGCTAGAATTAATCAAGGAGTATGATTACATGATTTATTACCATCCTGGAAAAGAAAACAAAGTAGCTAATTCTTTGATTCAAAAAATTAATAATACATTAACCATGTCATTTTTGGAACCTGAACCTTTGATTAATGATTTTATAAACTTTGAAAAGGAAGTTGATGGTGCAGAAAATTCCTTTTTTCAATAAGTTTCAGTGTAATAATCTCTAGAAAATACAATAATGAAAGTACATAAGGAAGATAGTGAGTTGCATGAAAAGGTTCAATTGGTTCATAAGTGTATGTTTCCTGAATTCAACATTGATAAAGATTGTTTTTTCAAGTTTGTAAAGAGATTATGTTTGTATTGTAATTCAGATTTAAGGAAGGAGTTGTTTTTTCAAGCTTAAACTTCTCTATTTTCAGTTCATCCTGGCAGTACTAAGATGTTTAAAGAACTTTAGTAGCATTACTGGTGGGATGGAATGAAAATAGATGTTGATGACTTTACTGTGAAGTGTTTGACTTTTCAGCAGGTGAAAGGAAAATGAAAATTGCTTAAGAAGATGCTCCAAACAATTCAAGTACTAGAGTGGAAATGGGAAAATATATCCATGAACTTTTTTGAGGTATAACCAAATGCATCCCAACGTAATAATGTATTTTGGGGTATTATTGATCGATTGACTAAATCTACTCATTTTTTTCTTATTCGAGATACACAGTATCTAGATCAAAATTATTGATTTTATATTGTAGAGATATTTAGGTTACATGGAGTTCCCCTCTCCATTGTTTCTGATCATGATCTTAGGTTCACTTCTAACTTTTGGAATGCCCTTCAAAAGGAATTTGGAACTGAATTAAATTTCATTAAAACTTTTCTTCCTTAATCAGATGGTTATCTAGAACGAACAATTCAAACCATAGAGGATATGCAACATGCTTCTTCAATGAATTACCCAGGATTTTGGGATCAATATATTTCTTTGGTTGAGTTTTTTCAAAGTAATAGTTTTCATTCCAATATATATATGGAACTATTTGAGGCATTATATTTAAATAGACATCGAAATCCATCTTTTTGGAATGAAGTAGGATAAAGGAAGTTGATTGGACCAGAATCAGTAAAAGAGATGGAAGAAAATGATTATTTGATTCAAAAGAACATTACGACATCTCAAAGCATGCAGATAATTTATGTGGATAACTAGTGGAATGATCTTTTTTTCAAGGTTGATTGCCACGTCATTATCAATGTTTCCTAATGAAAAAGTTTTATGTATTTTTTTAAGAATGGAAACCTGAGTCAGTGGTTTATTGGACCCTATGAAATCTTGGATAAAGTTGGATTAGTTTCCTACAGAGTGGATTTATATCCAATTTATCCTAGTGACACGATTTTTTTCATCCTTCAGGGTTGAGAAATATTTTTTTTGATATATTTCATTTTTTTAATCCAGAAGTAGTTCAGTTGGAAGAGAATGTTTCTTTTGAGGAACATTCAGTCCAGATTCTTGACCAAAGAGTGGAAGTTTTTAAGAATGAGGTGATTCATCATATAAGGTTTTGTGTAGAAACTATATGGCTGAAGAGGAAACAATATAATCTAACAATTCTATGAGGGATAAATAACCCCATTAATTTGATATGAGAATAAAATTATGAGGTTGTAATTTCCAAAAGGGGTAATGATGTAACATTCCATGTATTTATATAATAATACATTTTCAAATCTATTAATATTTTTTAATTTAATATTAATTTTATTTGAAATTGGGAACTATGTGTGATAGAATACCAGACATGAAACCATGGGTTTCTTTGAAATCATACATTTCACACATTACTGAGTTATAGTGAAAAATAATAGCACAATAATATTATTATATTAAATAATAGTTAATTCCAGGCCATTTTATTGGAGGAAATGAATTGAATTAACTATATAATGATTTTACATATTTGTTAAATGTTTTAAAATTTATCCAATACATTTTAGTGGCTTAAAATAATACTGAATCCAATTTTAAGTATTAAATTCTCAAATATTTTTAAAAGGTAGTTTTACCTCCTTTTTATGGAGAACCCTTTTAAAATTCTATTTTTTTCACTTTTATAAATTCTATTTGAAAAAATAATCATATTTTATAAAATAGAGACATAAAAATTTACATTGGATAAATGTTTGATAATTTTCTAAAAAATTTCATTCTTTATAAATAGTGAAAAATACAGCATTTTATGTCAAAACAACATTATCATCTTATTTATTTATATAGTTAGAATATATGTGTTTGTATTTTTAAAGATTAATTATATTGTGTTTTTATTATTTAATCCAATTTTGTTCATGGGCTGTAATTTTACATTTAAACTGTACGTAAACCCATATCTATCTTTTGATAAGTTTTATTTCTTAAAAACCATGCATTCTGGTTTTGACAACAAGAATTCATATTCAATTAATTAATGGAACTTCTGTGTTTTGAATTTGGAAAATTGGATTCCATATTTGGAATCATAAGGACCAAATTACGTAAATATATACCTTTTATTATTGGATATTATGAATAACAACTTCAGTAATTATTTTTATTTACCATAGATAAAGGGTAAATTAGGTAAATAAGGGTAAAATAATATCATAAAAATATAAAACTACCCTATTACATGACCTAAAATTTTTGAATGAGTCATGGGAGACCAAAAAAATCCCTAGCCCAAACTTTTGGCATTTGGGAGCCACTTGGGTGTGAAAATTACATGTTACAATAATGAATTTAAAGGAAAATATAGCATAAACAAGTATCGTTTTACTTAAAATATTTTAATATGGGGTTCTCTAAGTGATAACTGCGACAATAAGTATTAATTATAAATCTAAAACTATTTTCTATATTATGGTAAATTATTTATAATTTCTAGATATTAAATAAATAAATTTAATTATGACACAATGATGAATCAGTGATTACATCATTAATAAAGGATTCAAATAAAGGATATTATATATATTAAGATAAATATTATTTGACATAATTTATGTCATCCATGAATTTTTTATAGGAATAATAATTTTTAATAGAAAATTAAATTGTTTGGTTAGAAGTTATCTCTATTTTGGAATATTATTTAAATTAAATAAAATAAATAGTATAATGATTGGAAAAATTGATGTTTTATAAAACTAATAATTTATTAAATTATTTAAAGATACTGAAAAATATTTTAAAATCAAAAAGTGATTATTATATGGTATAAAGTTAATTAAGAGTCCAATTATAGGAAATTTACATCATATAAGTAATACTAATAACTTCTTATGTATTAAAATGTTGTTTCCACTTATAAAATTAAATGGAAATAATTATGGGTAAAGCAAAAGGATAAAGTTTAAAATAAACTCAATATATTTCTAAAAACTATTTGATAAGAGGTTTCAGATTTATCCTCATCTTATTTTTACTATATCTCAAGTTGGATCAACTTGTATTTAAACAATAATTTATATTAATTTAATATTTTAATAATTTCCAAAGATTCCCCTCCCCTCTCCTATAAAAATACACCCATCCCACTCTACTACTAAAATATATAAAAATCATTTTAGGTAGTGCATTATCTATTCAATAATCTTCCCAGTATCTCTCCCCAAATCCTTGAAGAATTATTTTGGTTATAACACCCTTCATAGAGGTGTTTATGTGTTCTTCAAAGGCCATCATCAGAAGATGAGGTATTATTTTATTTAATTGTTTTTATTTTGTTTCTTGTTCTACATCCTCCAATCTCATCCAATAATAATGAGATAATAACTCTAGTGTCCTCAATATACTGAGATGTTATTATGTAAATATCATCCCCTTAATCCATTTCTACTTCGATCAAATGGGAACGAAATTAATCGTTCATGCGTACGTGTGAATTATCACCTCCACTGACCGATTTAGTTCGTTATCCATTATCATCTATTAATATTGCTTATAATGATGGAATTAATCATAATTTGTGTTATTCATGACATATTAATCATTATAATATAATAATATATCAATTAAATTCTTACTTACACATGCATAAACATTATAATGTCGTTCGTGCGTACGTGTGAACTATCACCTCCACAAAATGGTGTGACTCAATTTTATTCATTATATCAATTTTATGATATATATATTTATATATATATATTTATATATATATATAAATAATTATATTTAAATTATTATGATGTTAATAGTATCATGATAATTCTAGCAATATGAAATGATAATTTCTTTATTTCCCTAATGATCAAAGAAAAATGGAAATGTTACTCATGCGAATGTATGGCCTATCATCTCCATGATTATAACGTTGTTCACTTTTACTAAAAATATTTAATGGATTAAATTAAAAAATATGTGTTATGTGTAAATGTGATGAATATTTCATGAATACTATTATGGAGATGAGGTAATTATGACCATATGGAATAGTGACATCATACCGGGGTCATTTTCGACCCAAGAACTGATTATCAACAAAACATTCGACATGAGCTCAAATAATTAACTAATTATTATAAAATGATCATAAATGAAGTAATGGGAATAATAAACATGAAAATTTTCTAAAGAATGTAGAAATTAACCTGATCTTATTATTCTAAAAGATAATGAATGAACAAAACAATTTGGACTCAAGGTATGGGACTTCATCTCATTCTCCTTTCATTGAGGAAAATTTTGATGAATATATAACCTTATTTCATATATTGTGTAATTAACTCCTTCGACTTTTAATTTCATTAAATGGTTTTTAGAAGAAATCATTTTTTATGAATCATTTTTCAAAATGATAAAAGGAATGTTTCTTTTTAACATACGTGGCACCAACGACAATTCCACCACTGTGACCAATTTTTGATATTTGGGTTTCTCTACAATTCATAATGTTTTTTAAAAAGAAAAGTAAATATTGTTTTCATTTTTTTTGGTATTTTGGTATTGAAAATTCCTTTGAGAATGGATTTATTAAATCAATATCTTGAAATGATATCTTATTATTACAATATAGAAATGTTAATTTTACTTTATTCTTCTTCATGTGTATTATTATGTAATGGTTCTGGGGTATTGTTTACATATACATGTGGTTCCGTGATAAACTGAGGGTAGCTGAGCCTGAGATATCTCTCTAATGCATTGGGTAACGTGATGAAGGAAAATTTTAATCTTTCTCCAAAAATATTTATGTAATATACTTTGATGGGTATTACAAACGTAGCCATGAAGGTTACTCCCTATGTAGTTGTGAAATTTACAATTTAAGTATGTTATTTATGCCATAATTTACCTTTATGAGTTATGATTTCTATTATTTATTCATAAATCATATGATTTCATGAGGTATGTTAAAGAGATTTTGTTTTATGAGTGAAAAGAATGACTTCATTTATATGTATGTATTCCTGGAATAATGTGTTCTTTATTTATTTTATAAACCTTACTATGATTTTTATGATCATACCATGTTTTTGAAACATTATTCATAGGATATAGGGCAGGGTAAGAGAAAGGAATATTTCAATAAAAATTTTATCAAGAAAAAAATTCATTTTTTAAAGAGTTTTATTATTGTTAAAAAAATTTATTAGATTATAAGTGTCTACATTGTAATGTTTGATATGTAATGTATTAATGATATCCTAATTCTATAATTATTTAGACCAAAAAAGATCCTCGATGTGAATTAAAGTAAAATTATTGACTTATCTCAAGATTTTGTAATTCTTAAGGATGGGACCTTATAGATGGTAAAAGATGTCAGTTTAGATAACTCTAAGGTTTAGGATATTGTTAATAGAATATGCATAATTTATTTTTATGTTATGGTCAAATTTAAATAGAATTTTAGGATCACCATGTGGCCTCATCTATGAAATATCTGTTCAGAATGTTTTTTCTGCCAAGGAAATATGGTAGCTGTGTTGGGATGTCATCCAAAGGAAAAAAACATCCAAATCAGCCACCCCAGATGGTCGGAATTGAAACTGAATAGTTTGTTGAATTGATGGAACAATTTAATCAAGATTTAAAAGGAGGTTTTATCTATTCATTAGATCATCCAGATCAACCACAGAGGAACATGTCAGAAGTGGACCTTTTCTTGAGGCCACATCTCCCGTCATTCAGAGGACCAGTTGACCTTGTGCTAGCTGAAGGGTGTATTAAAAAACTTAAAAATATTTTTCTTGTCATGTGGTGTTCAAAACATAAAAATGATACTAATGTTGTTTACCATTTTGAAGGTGAAGCTAATCCGTTGTGGTTAATGCTTAAAAATATCTGGGATAGTTAGTATATTGATTCTCTTGATTGGGATGAATTCAAAGGTATGTTTATTGAAAAATATTTTCCTTAGGAGGTTCGACATAAAATGAAAAATAATTTATATAATTGAGCTAGTAGGATGACTCAGTAGCTACTAATAAAGTAAAATTCACTTGACTGGAAAGATATGCTCTAAATTTCATATGTGGTTGTTGATATTAAAATCAATCATTTTTACTCATTATTAATTCCAATTTATCAAAGGGAATTAGATTCTTTTGAGTTAAAATATAATTGAAAACTTGTTTAATGTGTATAGAATGTGGAAATGGAGTTTGTCGATGATTATGTGTTCTTTAAAAAACAATAGAATAAAAAGTCGAGGTGGCAGATGAAAGGGAAGAAATCTTAAAAAAATTCTGATGGAAAGAAACTTAATTTTACAGTTTTTGAAAATTGTTGCAAAAAACACATTGTGGAATTTCCTTTTAATTATAGTGACTGCTTAGATCTCGTAAAATGGGACATAAAAATCATAATTGATCTGAAAAATATCAGGATAGTGGAAAGACAAAATCTGATTTATAGTCAGAAAAAAAAATTAAGTGTAATAAGACGGGTCATTATGGAAATGAGTGTCTGAATAAGAAATCAAATGATGCAAAGAAACCAGACTACATAAAGAAATGTGTGGTTAAATCCTTGAAACTACTTCTATAGATATTGGTCAATCCAATGAAGTAGTATCAGGTATATTGTTTGTTTATTCAGATAATTCCAATGTGTTGTTTGATTTTGGATCTACAAATTCTTTTATTTCTGAGAAATTTTCTAGTAAATTGGGAATTCCATCTCAATAAATGAATCATGAACTTGTGATAAAAACACCTGGGGGAAATGTTGAGACAAAATAAAATATCAGAATCTTCTTATCCTTATCTATACAAATAATTTACATGAAAACCTTGTATTATTTTTCTAGTGGAGTTCGAGGTTATTTTGGGTATGGATTGGCTTTCCATTTTTTCATGATAAGATTTAATATATAGAAAAAGTGGTTTCTTTTCAAAAAAAGTTTAGTTTGTGTAGAAGAATGAACCCTTAATATTAATAAAATATCTGAAATCCGACATACTAGTAAAAGATAGAGATGAATGTTACCTTGCAAAAAATGTTGAAAAAAGGAACTATTCAGATTAATGATGTTTTAGTGGTAAATGAGTGTCTTTATGTTTTTTCTAATGAGTTACCTAGTATAATACTTGATCAAAAAGTTGAATTTACAGTTGACTTGTTTCCTAATGCTAATACAATTTCACAAAACCATTTTTGAAATGATTTTATTGAACTTTTTGATTTAAAGAAAAAATTACATGAGTTATTAGATAAAGGATTCATTTGAACTAGCACATCACCATGGGGTTCTCCTATCGTATTTTTATAAAATAAAGATATTTCAATGATACTTTTCATTCATTATTAATAATTGAATATCATCGTTGTTGAGAACACATATCATTTACATCATATCATTGATTTTCTTTATTAGCTCCTCGGAGATCAATGTTTTTCGAAGACAGACATGAGGTCGGGGTACCATCAGTTGAATGTAAATTAAGAAAACATTCCGAAAACTATGTTTCATAATAGATGTGGACATTAAATATTTGTATTTATGACTTTTGGTTTAACAAATTCACCTACTGTATTCATGGATTTTATGAATAGAATTTTTTTCTAGTTCTTTGATAAGATTGTGGTTGGGTTTCTTGATGATATTTTGGTATATTCTAAAATAAAATATGTTCATGAAATTTATTTAATGGTGTTCTTGAAATCCCTATAATAAAATAAAATGCATGGAAAATTCAACCAGTGTAAGTTTTGGTTACAACAAATTTCATTCCATGGTCACATTATTTAAAAATATTCCATAATTATTGTTCCTATTAAAACAAAACATTTTGAAGAATTACCAAGACCCATAAATATAAATAAAATACCTAGTTTTCATGGTTTAGTAGGTTATTATTAAATTATTTTATCAAAAATTTACTGATTATGTATACCACGGATGATATGAACTTGAAAAGGTCTTTTTTTCATTTGGACAAAAGAATGTGATGAATTTTTTGAGGAATTGAAAAGAATATTAGTGAATGCTCTAGTTTTGGAACTGCCTTCCAAAAATCGTAAGTTTCTTTATATATAGTGATGCTTTATAAAATTGAATTTCTTGTTTCCTAATGAAAAATGATCAAGGAAATTTCTTATGTTTCACATCTATTGAAAAATCATGAGTTAAATTTCCCTGCACATGATTTGGAGTAAGTATCTGTATTTTTTTAATTTTTGAGGCATTATCTATATGGATTAAATTTGAAATATATATTGACCATAGAAGTTTAAAATATAAATTTACTCAGAATTAATTGAAAATTAGACATATAATATGGTTGTAATTAATTAAATAATATGAATTCATAGTTCATTACCAACTTAGATAATAAAACAATGTGGTTGATCCTTTGACTCAGAAATGTCATGCTACAATAAAGATGTTACATTTAGAATGTGAACCTTTGATTAATTATTTGATGAACTATGACATACATGTTGCTGGGGAATGAAATTCCTCTATTCTATTACATGTTTTAGTGAAATCATCTCTTGGATACCAAATAAATCAAATACCGAAGGAAAATAGTGATTTTCTAGAAAAGGTATAATTGGTTCAAAAGGGTTAGTTTATAGAATTTAACATTTATAAAGATTATGTTTGAAGGCTTGAAAATTAATTATTTATTCCTTTTGATTCACTATTAACTAAATATTTGTTGTCTGACAATCATAGTTCTCCATTTTAAGTTTATCATAGCAGTACTAAGATGTACAAATATCTTCAAGAGTATTATGGGCCGGATTGAATGAAAAAAGATATTACTGACTTTACTATGAAGTGTTTGAATTTTCAGTAGGATAAAGTAGATAGACAGTTTTTAAAGGGGATGATTCAGCCTTTTAAATTACCAGAGTGAAAATGGTAAAATATATACCTGGAATTTGTTGTGGGATTGACAAATACATTTAGAGGTAATAATGAAATCGGGGTTTTTATAGATCCATTGACTAAATCATATCATTTTCTTCCAATTCAGGATACACAGTCTCTATATCTACATTCTCAATTTTATATTAAAGGGATATTCAGGTTACATGGAGTTCCCTCCATCTTTTTATGATCATGATCCCATGTTCACTTCTAACTTTTCTAAAGGCCTTTAGAAGTCATTTGGAACTTAATTAAATTTTGGTACAACTTTTCATCCTCAATCAGATGGGTAACCATAATGAAAAATTAAGACCTTATAAGATATGCTACATGATTGTTCAATGGATTACCAAGGAAGTAGGGATCAATTTTTTCATTGGTTGAGTTTTTTTATAATAATATTTTTTATTCCAGTTTATAGATAGCACTATTTGATGCATTATATGTAAAAACGTGTAAAAACCCATATTGTTTAGATGAATTAGGTGAAAGAAAGTTGATGGGAGCAGAATTGGTATAAGAGAGGGAAGAAAATGTCCAGTTCATGTAGAAGAACATGAGGAGAACTCAGAGAATGCTGAATAGTTGTGTGACTAACCATAGGAGGGAAATTTCTTTCAAGGTACGTGATCATGTCTTTCTTAGAGTTTCTCAATGATAAATTATGATGTGCTTTTCCAAGAATGGAATGTTCCGTCTGCAGTTTATTGGATCCTATGAAATCTTCACGAAACTTGGATCAGTTTCCTACAGAGTGTCTTTACCACCTATTTTATCTTAGTTAGACAATGTTTTTCATGTTTCAATGATGAGAAAGTATTTTTTTTATCCATCTCCTTTTTTGAGTCTAGCGGTAGTTTAGTTGAAAGAGAATATTTCTTATAAGGAATAGCCAGTCTAGATTCTTGACCGCAGAGAGAAAGTGTTCTGAAATAATGTGATTCATCTGATTAAATTTCTGTTGAAAACCCATATGGTTGAAGAGTTATAATATAAATCTGAAAATTCTATGAGGGATATGTACCCCTAATTATTTGATAACGGAATAAAATTATGAGGAAGCAATTTCCAAAAGTGGGGAATGATGTAACATCCCAGGTATTTGTAGAATAATACAATTTCATATCTATTAATGTTTTTTAATATAATATTAATTTTATTTTAAAGGGGACACTATGTATTATAGAGTACTTTACACAAAACTAATGGTTTCTCTGAAATTTTATATTGCAAACAACATTGAGCTATACAAAAAAACACACAACAATAATATGGTTATTTTAAATTGTAGTTAATTCCTAGTCATTGTATTGCAAAAAATGAAAAGAATTAACTATATTATGATTTTTCATATTTTTTTAAACATTTTACATTTATCCAATAAATTTTAGCGTCTTAAAATGGGAATGAATCTAACTTTATGCATAAAATACTCTAATATTTTTAAGAGGTTGTTTTACCACCTTTTGATGGAGAACAATTTTTAAAACTAGTTTTTTTCACTTTTATATATTCTATTTGAGAAAATAAACTTCTTCTATATAATAGGGTCATCCAAATTTACTTTGTATAACTTTTTAGTAATTTTCTGATAGAGTTCATTCTTAATGAATAGTGAAAAATAGTGCAATTTAAGTCAGAACTACCTTTTCTTTTAATTTATTTATAAATATAGATTTTCTTTTTTATTGGTTTTAAAATTCAATTTTATTATATTTTTATCATTTAATCCAATTTTGGTTATTTTCATTAATTTTTCATTTATATTTGACATAAACACATATCAATTTTTGGATAGTTTTTCTTTCTTAAAAACTAGCTTTCTTATTTTGACAATAGGAAATAATTAAAATTTTATTAATTAAAATTAATTTATTTGAATTTTGAAAAATGGATTCCATATTTGGAATCTGAAAACCCAAATTATTTTAATAGTACCTTTAATTTTTGGATATTATGAATAGTAACATCAGTTATTATTTTTAATTACCTTGTTTAAAGGATAAATTAGCTAAATAATGTCAAAATAATAATATAATAATATAAAACTAACCTAACACATGTAAAAATCTTATTCGATAAGACATGGGGGACCAAAAAATTCCACAGGCCTATCTTTTTGCATTTTAGAGCCACATGGATGTGAAAATTACATGTTATAATAATTAATTTAAATTAAAGGTCAATATAACATAAACCTGTATCTTTTTACTTAAAAAATTATAAGGTGGAGTTCAATAATTGATATCTTCAACTATAAATAGTCACTAGAAATATAAAAATATATCCTAAATAATTAAATTTTAATTAGAATATCTAGATATTAAACTAATAAATTTAATTATGACACAATGATGATGTAGCGATTCCATCATTAATAAATGATTCAAATAAATGATATTATAAATTTTAAAATAAATATTATTTTACAAAATTTATGTCATCCACAGATTTTATAAATGAATATGAAATTTTATCAGACTATTCAATGGTTTGGTTCGAAGTTATCACCTTGTTTGGATTTTATTTAGATTCAATAAAACGAATTGTGTAAAAATTGACATAATTGATGATTTTTTTAAATAATTTATTAAATTATTTAGAAATACTAAAAAAATTAAAATTGCTAAGTGATTATAATATATTCTATAAGTTCATTAATTATTAAATTTTTGGAAATTGACCCCATAAAATTAAATTTTATAGATTCTTGACAATGAAAATGATGTACCATTTTGAAAATATAAAGAGAATAATTAAGGGTAAATTGAAATGATTAATCTCAAAATAAACTAAATAAATGTCTAAAAACTATTGGATGATATTATTTTGATCTATACTCATATTATATTCTCTATATCTAAAGTTTTATCTAGATGGATTAAAAAATAACTTATATTAATTTCATATTTTAAAACATTCCAAGGGTTCCCCTCCCTTATCCTATACAAAGGCACCCATACCTCTCTATAAATCGCACAAACAAAGGCTCTAATATTGTCCAATATCTATCCAAAAATGTTTCTATAATACCTCTACACTTTCTTGAATCCATATTATAGGCATAACACCATTCTTAGAGGTGTTTAACTATTATTCAAAGGGCATAAACCGAAGAAGAGGTTTCATTTTCTTTTATTGTTTCTATATTGTTTCTTCTTCCACTTACTCAAATATCATCCAATCGTTGTGAGATAATAAATATAGTATCCTAAACATACTAATATGTTATTATGTTAATATCATCTACTAAATCTATATCTAATTCCATCAAAGGGGAACATAATTAATCGTTCGTGCGTACGTGTGAATTATCACCTCCATGGAACGATTTATTTCATTATCTATTACTGTATATTAGGATTTTTTATACTAATGGAATTAATCTTTATATGTGTTACTCATGACATATTAATCCTTATAATATAATAATATATCAATTACATTCTCACTTCCATATGCATAAAAATTATAACATCGTTTGTTCATACATTTGATCAATCACATCCAAGAAGTAGTGTGACTCATATTTATTCATTATATCACTTGTATGATATGTATATGTATATGTAAATTATTTTTATTTTAATAATTTAATGATAATTTTGGAATGGTAAAATGATAATTACCTTATTTATATAAATATCATTGAAAAATGGAATTGTTACTTATGCGTACATACGACCTACCATATCCATGATTATAACATTGATCATTTTTTATAACAGTATTTAAAGGTTTAAATTAAACAATATGATTTACGTGTAAATGTGATACATATTTGATGAATATTATTCTGGATCTGATAGATTTATAACCACCTAGACTAGTGACATCATAAATGTTCATTTTATACTCAAGAACAGATTATTGATAAAACGTCCGACACAAACTCAAATAATTAATTAATTATTATGACATAGTCATAAGTAATATAATGGGAATAACAAACATGATTTTTTTTTGAAGAAATTAGAAATTAACTTAATTTTATTATTCAGGTAGATAAAGAACGAACAAGACAAGTCGGACTCAAGGTAAGGGACACAGTCTCAATCTCCTTTCGTTGAGGAATATTTTGATATATATAATAAATTCTTTTATATTGTGTATAACTAATTCCTTTGATAGTCAATTTAATTAAATGGTTTTCAAATGGATTTTTTTAAGAAACATTTTACTAAATGAAAAAATCATTGATTCTTGTTTACATATGTAGAAAAAATGACATTCTCACCACCATAAGCATTATTTGATATTTGGGTTCCTCTATAAGTCGTAATGTTTTTTAAACAGGAATGTAAATAACATATTCTTTTTTTAGGTATTTTGGAATTGAAAATTGTTTTTAGAATGTATTTATTATATTAATATCTTAGAATGATGTCTTATGATTGCATTGTGGAAATTTTATTTTCCCTTTATGCTTGTTCATGTGTTATGATTATGTTATGGTTCAAGGGAATTATTTACACATATGGTTTGTCTAATGATAAATTGAGGGAGTGTGAGCCTGAGATAGTTCTCAAATTCATTGGGTAATGTAATGGAGAAAAACATTAATGTTTCTCCTAAGATATTTAGGGAATATATTATAATGGATTTTCCAAACGTAACCACGAAGGTTACTCCATATATAGCTGTGAAAGTTACAGTATAAGTATGTAATGGATTCCACATGTTACCATTATGATTTATGATTTCTATGAATTATTCCAAAATATTATGATTTCATGAGTTTCGATAAAGAGCTCATGTTTTTTGAGTGAAAGGTATGATTTTTTTCATTTGTCTGTTGTCATGGACTAATGTTTTCTTTACTTATTTTATAACCCTTAATGAGATTTTTATTGTCATCCAAAGTATGGTAAATATTTTTTTTATTTGTAAAAGGAAGGTTACAAGAAAGGAAAAATTCCAGAATATTTTAATCCAGGAAATAATTCTTGTTTTATTTAAGGGATTTTATTATTATGAAAAAAAATTGGATAGAGTATAAGTCTCTATGTTTTAATATTTGAGATGTAATGTATTGATAATGGCCTATTTCATTAAAACACTATACCTGAAAAGACCCTTAATGTGAATTAATGTCAAATTATTGACATATATCACAATTAAGTAATGTTTTAATGATGGTTCCTTACTATTGGTATCATAGGTTGGTTTAATTAACTTTATGGGTTGGGATATTGTTTATATAATATCCTCAAATTATTTTTATTTATGGTCAAATTGAAATAACATTTAAGGATTTCATTGTTACATTATCTAAGAAATGTCTGTTCAGAATTTTTTTCCACAGAGGAAATAGTGAGGTTGTGTCATGACAACATCCAGAGGAAAACAACCTTCCAAATAAGAAACCTGAGAAGGTCGGAATTAGAACTGAACAGTTTTTTTTCTTTGATTGGACAGCTGAATCATTCTATAAATAGATATAGTATCCCTGCGTGAGATTAGTCAGATCAACCATATAAGAATATGTTAGTAGTGGAGAATTTTATGAGGCAAAATCCCAAATAATTCAAATGATCCACTACCAAAAAACTCAGTTTCCATAACGCCACACATTAACTGCACTAAAAAAAGTGCTGATAAAGGGGCAACCTTTATCAATGCTAAAAAAATTACCATTAAATGTGACCCTTTATCAGTGCTTTTTTATAGAGCTAATAAATGGGAGCCCTTTATCAGCACTTTTTTTAGTAGTGTCGATAATGGGGAGTCTTTATCGGGTATTTTTTTCTTAGCGCCGATAAACTGTATATTTTAACAAATATATATATTTCATAAAAAGTAATATATTGATAAATTAATTTATTTATATTTATATAAATATAATATAAATTTTTTAGTTGTGTTTTAGATTTATTTGATACATTTTAGGCACAAAACATACATCCATAGCAGAAATTATGGTTTTCTGGAGAAATTGAGGACCTTTATGGGCCTTGGAAAAAATAAAAATGTGTTCTAGTGGTCACCGGAGTGTAGGTTTTCTCACAATATTTTATTTGATATGTGGTAGAGGAAAAAAGGACACTTAGAGAAGAAGTTATACCAAAACAAACACCATAAGCCATACTTATGACTATCTAGAGAGATTTTGAGCATTTTTGGGCCTTGAAGAATATGATAAGGGGTTCCAGTGGTCAACATAGTGTGTATAATTTCAAAATATTTTATTTTATATGTTTTAGAGCCAAAACAGACACCCGTAGATGAAGTTATTATCATTTGAAATTGAGCAACACTCATAGCGCCTAAAACCCAAAGAAACCTATGACTCACTAAAACGAGAATAACCTCTACTCTAGGTGTCCGTTTGATCCCCACGAACAGTAAAATAGAAGCTTGGGAGATGAGTAAGGACCATGTCCAATTAAAATCGTGATAAGATCAAAGAAACGAAAGAAATATCAGTTAGACTGCTCCAAAAAAAACTGGAACTCCAAACGACCACAACATTCGCTCCTGGGGTCTATTTGGGATCTACCACATATCAAATAAAAGTTATAGAATATATATATGTATAATGTTCATTACAACATAGTTCAAGGAATGTCATATACCTTGAAACTCCAAAACCCTTCAGAAGGCCTCCAAAACTCTCTATCCGTTTCAGGTACCCTGTTAAATTTTTCTTAAAATGACTATAACTCCTGATATGTGTGTCAGTTTGGCCTCCACCACATTTTATATTGTATATTGTTCCACAAGCATGGGTTTGAATGGTCAGAGTGTTGAAACGGGCAACCTGATCAAAAGTTATGTCTGTTTCAGAGACTATGTGGTTTGTTATGTTTTTCAAGCCCCCATTTCTAGCACTTTTTTCTTGTCCGCAGTTATTTCAATATATAAGACTTATCTAAATAAAAAACTAGTATCCATTTTATTTAAAATAAAAATATATAAATATTTATATTCCAATATAATGTGTACGAATATATATATATATATATATATATATATATATTTGTGTGCACCCATATTGACAAACTGATATATATTATCTATATATGCGGAACATATGTATATATATAGTAATATATAAAATTTGTATATATATATATAAATATGTATAATTATACTTTCATAGACACATATAATATGTGTGTGTGGGTGGGTGGGTGGGTGTTGGTGTGTTATATATATGTATTTATTTATTTAAAAATACACACACAAAAGCGTACTTTTTAAATGTATTTAAAACTGATCTTATAAATATATATAAATATATTAATAAATATATATATATATATATATGTATATATTAATATACAGATTTATATATATTAATATAAGGATATATATATATATAACTCAATATATATGTATATATATTAATATAACTCAATATATATATATATATTAATATAACTAAATATATATCATAAAATAAATTTATATTTTTTAATATAAATATTTATTAATCTAATAGTAAAACTAAATATATATATATATATATATATATATGAAAATATTAATAAATGAAGAGAAAAGAAATATGGTGGAGAGGTAAAGGATTAGGCGCGTAGGTAACAAGTCCTGAGTTCGAATACCGGGGGATGTGGGTCGTATGCACGGGTGGGGATTATGGGCAAGCGCTATTAAAGGGGGTGGGGTGTTGTTAATGGGGGTGGGGTGGCTGAAGCACGAGGGCTAATGTTTGGTGCTATTAAAGGGGGATTCAAGTGTTGTTGAATCCCCTTCCTGAATTGAAGAAATATTTTTTTTTTTTACATTTATCATTGCTAAAAAAAAGCATTGATAAAGGAGGTTTTTATCATCGCTAAGAAAGCACTGATAAAGGACCCATTTATCAGTGCTTTTTTAGCACTGATAAAAGACCCCTTTTATCAGCTCTTTTTAGCGCTGATAAAATGTGTCTTTATCAGAGCTTTTTAGCACTATTATAGGGTACCCCCCATCTTTGGATCGATCAAAAGTGTTTTTTAGCACTGTTAATGCCCTTTCTAAGATTTTATAAAGAAAATATTTTCTGTAGTGATCATCTGACCCTGTGATAGGTGAAGGGTGGATTAAAGCACTAGAATTTTTTTTTGATGTCATGGGGTGTTCATAACATTTAAATTTTAGTCTTTTTGTTTCCCATTGGGAAGTGGAAGCTGATCAGTGGTGTTCGATGGTAATATATATTAGGTATATTTTGCGTATTGATGCTCTTGATTGGGAATAATTAAAATCAATGTTTCTTGAGAAATATTTCTCAAAGAATGTTTGACCAAAAATGCAAAAAAAAAATTCCTATAAGTGAGGTAGGAGGATAACTCAGTGGATGCTTATGAAGAAAAATTCATTTGACTATAATGGTATGTTCTAAATTTAATACGAGATATTGATAGTAAAATCAATCATTTTTACTAAGGATTAAAGAACTGTACTAAAGGGAATTAGCTTCTCGTGAGTTCAAAAGTTATGAAAAAAATTGTTTGAAGTGTGGAGAAAGTGGAAATGTAATTTTTTGATGATTAGTAGTTCTATGGAAAAACAACAGAATAAGAGGTCGGGGTGGAAGATGAAAGGGAAGAACTCTTCAAAAAAAATTGTTGATAACAAACATAAGTTTGCAGTTTTTGAAAATTTTATTAAAAGAAACATGGGGTAATGCCTTTTAAATTGGAGTAAGTTCTTTTGATGTGGTGAAATGGGATATAATGCGCGTAATTGAACTGAAAAATATCAGGGCAGTGGTAAGACAAAATCGGATTTACAATCAGTAAAAAATTAACTACAATGAGATGGATCATTTTTAAAAGGAGTGACTGCTGAAGATCTCAAAAGTTGGAAATCATCTGAACTACCAGAATAAAGGGGTGGTGAAATCATTTTCACTACTTCAGAAAATGTTGAACCATCATTTGAAGTATTATCATGTAAATTGTTTATTAATTCAGATTATTCCAATGTGTTTTTTAATTCTAGATCTACACATTCTTTCATTTCTATGAATGTTTCTTGTAAATTTAGAATTCCATCTCAAAAATGAATCCTGAAATTATGGTAAAAACACATGGGGAAAACCGTGAGACAAAAAGATATTATTCAAATATTCTTATGAATATCTATGGAAAGAATGTACCTATAAACCTTTTTGGCCCCCCTATAGTAGAATTTTATGTTATTTTGTGTATGGATTGCATTTCATTTCAACAAGCTAAGATTGAATATAGAGATAAAGATGTTTCTTTTCAGAAATAAGTTTAGTTTGTTAACCAGAATGAACTCTTACTATTGATAACATATCATGATTCATATAAACTATTAGAATATCAAAAAGAAATTTATCATGCACATATTTTTTAAAACAAAGGATCATTTCATATTAAGGATGTGCAAGTGGTAAATTAGTATCTTGATATTTATTCTTATGAGTTTCTTGGTATAATGACTAATCCAGAAGAGGAATTTACTATTTAATTAGTTCTTGATGAAAATCCAATTTCAAAACCCACTTATCGAATGGCTCAAATTGAACTTTTCGAGTTAAAGAAGAAATTAAAGAAGTTATAAAGAAAATGTATCATTCAACCTAAAACTTCACCATGGGGTTCTCCTATATTAGTTATTAAAAAGAAATATGGTTCAATCAGACTTTTCATTGATTATAGATCCTTTAATAACATCACTATTAAGAATAATTACCCTTTACCTCATATATATGATTTGTTTTATCAGTTCTTGGGATCTCAGTATTTTTATAATATTGACTTGATGTCAAGGTACCATCAGCTGAAATTAAATGAAGCGGAAATTATAGAAACTAAGTTTCATAGTAGATATATCCATTATGAATTTGTAGTTATGATTTTTGGGTTAACAAATGCACCAACTATATTCAAGGATCTTATGATTATAATTTTTCGTGAGTTCTTGGATAAGTTTCTGATTGAATTTTTTGATGATATTTTGGAATATTATAAAATTAAATATTTTCATGAAGGTCATTTAAGTGTTGTCTTGAAAACCATAAAAGAAAATAAATTGTATGTTGAATTCATAAAGTGTGAGTTTTGGTTACAATAAATTTCATTATTTGGTCACAATCATTCTAAATATTTCATAATTGTTGATCGTGCTAAAAACGTTTTTTAATATTGTCCAAGACACCCAAATATAACCAAGATTTGTGTTTTTATTCATTTAGCAGGTTATAACTTGAGTTGTGATGAAAACATTTCTAGGTTATCTATACCACTGATAAAGTTAACTCAAAAAGGTGTTAAGATCATCTTGATAAAAGAATGTGATGAATTTTTTTAGTAATTGAGATGAAGATTGGTGAGTGCTCTAGTTTTGGAAATTTCATTCAAAAATGGTGAATTTTTTAACTGCAGTTATGCTTCCTTTAAAGTAATTGGTTGTATCATATTGCAGAATAATCAGGTAATTGATTATGCTTCACATTAGTTGAAAAGTCATGAGTTAAATTACCCTACACATGATTTGGAATTAGTTGCTATTGTTTTTTCTATAAAAATTTGGGGGAATCATATTTATAAACTAAAATATGAAATATATATATACCATAAAATTTGGAAGTATATATTTACTCAAAAATAATATTACATAAGATACAGTTGATGGTTGAAATTAATCCCAGATTATGATTACACGATTCATTACCATCCTAGAAAAGAAAATAAGTGACTAATGATTTGAGATAGAAAATTAATTCTACATTAACCATGTCATGTTCTAAATGTGACCCTTTGATTAATGATTTTATGAACAACGACACAAAATTTTTTGGTGCAGAAAATTCATTCATTTAGGCTTCAGTATAATCATCTCTAGTGGATTGAATAAAGAAAGCGTAGAAGGAAGATGGTGAGTTGCATGAAAATGTAAAATTTGTTCAGAAGGGTAAGTGAATTTAATTTAACTTTGATAAAGATTGTGTTTTGAGATTTGTAAAGAGATAATGTGTTCTTTGTGATTCAACATTGAACAATGAGTTGTTGTGTGAAGTTCATAGTCCTCCATTTTCAGTTCATCCTGGCAGTATTAAGAAGTATAAATAACATTGGGATTACTACTTGTGGGGTGGAATGAAAATAGATATTGATGAAATTACTTTGAAGTGTTTGAAATCATAGTAGTTGAAAGAAGAATGATTATTTATGAAGGGGATACTTTATCCAATTATAGAACCTGAGTATAAATAAGAATATATATCAATGGACTTCATTGCGGTATTACCGAAGACATCTCGAGGTAATAATGGAATCTGGGTTATTCTTGATCTATTGAATAAATATTCTCATTTTCATCCATTTTGAGATAAATACTATCATGATCAACATTCTTGATTTTATATTAAAGAGATACTCAGGTTACATGGAGTTACCCTCTCTATTTAATCTGATCATAATCTCAATTTCTTTAATAACTTTTGGAAGGGCCTTTAGATGACATTGAGAGATAAATTAAATTTTAGTACAGCTCTTAATCCTCAATTAGATGGGTAGTCTGATTGAATAATTCATACCTTAGGGGATATTCTATGTTCTTGTTCAATGTATTACTAGGGAAGTAGGGATCACCATCGTTATTTGGTTGAGTTTTCTTATAATAACAGTTTTCATTCCAGTATACATATAGAACCATTTGATTAATTATAAGAAAATATGTGTCAAACTATAGATTTTTGGATAAAGTAGGTGAAAGGAAGTCTATGGGACCAAAATTGGTAGAAGAGATGGTAGAAAATGTTATGTTTATTCAAAAGCACATGAGGAAATCTCAGAGCAGTAAGGAACGTAATGCAGATAACAAGAGGGGGAATCTTTCTTTTGAGGTAGGTGATCATGTCTTTGTCCACATTTCTACATGAAAAATTGTTATGTGTTTTGGTAAAAAGAGAAAGTTGAGTTCATAGTTCATTTAACACTATGAAATCATGGATAAAGTTGGATCGGTTTCCTATAGAGTGGATTTACCTCCAAGTTTAACCTAGGAACACAATGTTTTCCACATTTCAATGTTGAGAAAGAATTTATTGGATCCATTTCATGTTTTGAGTCTAGAGGTTTGTAAGATAATATTTCTTATGAGAATAGCTAGTTTAGATTCTTGACCGCATAGATCAAGTCTTGCAGAATAAGGTGATTCATCATGTCATGTTTTTTTGGAAAAAACATATTGTTGAAGAGAAAATATATAAATATGAAAATTATATGACGGATAAATACTCCCAAAATTTTTAAAAGTGAATAAAATTGTGAGGAAGAAATTTCCAAAAGTGCAGAATGATGTAAAATTACCGGTATTTATAGAATAATAAATTTCCATATCTATTAATATTATTGAATTTAAAATTAATTTTTGTTTAAAGGGGACACTATGTGTGATAGAAAACCCAACACACAATGATTGGTTTCTCCAAAATCTCGTGTTTCACACAACATTGAGTTATACCAAAAAATAATAACACAATAATAATATTTTTTAAAATGGTAGTTAATTCCTAGCCGTTTTGTTGGCTGGAATAAATTGAATTAAAAATATTATGATTTTAAATATTTTAAAAAAAAAATTATCCAATAGATTTTTGAGACTTAAAATGGAAATGAATTCAATTTAAGAATAAAATACTCTAATATTTTTAAAAGTTTGTTTAATATCCTTTTGATAGAGAGCCCTTTCTAAATCTAGTTTTTGTCATTTAGTATAATTTTTTTCCTTAGAAGTAATTTTAAATTTAAATTTGATAAAAACACATAACAATCTTTCGATAGTTTTTATTTCTAAAAAACATTCTTTCTGATTTTGACAATGGGAATTAATTTTAAATTAATCAATTTAAATTATTTCTTATGAATTTCTAAAAAAATTAGTCCATATTTGGAATCATACGTTCCAATTTATGTAAATATATAACTTTTATTTTTGATATTATGAATATTAACTTTAGAAATTAGTTTTATTTACCACAGTTAAAGTGTAAATTTGGTAAATAAGTGTAAAATAATATTATAATAATATCAAACTACCCTTACATGTGACCAAATACTATTGTATGAGTCCTAGGTGACCAAAAAATCTTTAATCCTAACTTTTGGAATTTGGGAGCCACTTGGGGGGATTACATGTTATAATAATTCATTTAAAGGAAAGGGAAATTTAATATAAACATATATCTTTTTAATTAAAAAATTTTAAAGTGGGTTTCTAAAAGTGATATATTTGACTATAAAATAGTCATTATAAATCTAGAAATATTACCTATATCATGGTATTTTATTTATAATGTCTACAGATTAAATAGATATATTTATTTATGACACAATGATGATGCAGTGATTACATCATAAATAAAGGATTAAAATAAATGATATTACAAATTTAAAAATAATTATTATTTGGCATAATTTATATCTTCGAATATTTTTCTAGACTAATTTGACATATTAGAAGACTATTAAATGGTTTTTTTAGATTTTATATCCCTATTTAAATTTTATTATTATTCAATAAAGCGAACAGTGTAAAAAATTACATAATTTATGTTTTATAAAAATAATAATTTATTAAGTTATCTAAAAATCCTAACAATATTTAAAAACAAAAAAGTGATTATGATATAGTCTATAAGTCAATTAAGTGTCAAAATATAAGAAATAAAACCCATATAAGTAAAATTAGTATTGACTTAACAATTAAAATGTTATTACCATTTTTTAAATAAAAAGAAAATAATTAAGAGTAAACCCAAAAGATAAGGTTTAAAATAAACTCAATACATGTCTAAAAGCTATTGGATGATTTTTAATCGATCTATAATCATATTATATTCTCAATATCATATTTTTGAGCTATATGGATTAAAATAATAATTTTTTTAAATTTAATATTTTAATACTTTCCAATGGTTCCCCTCCCATGTACTATAAAAAGAAACACATCCCTCTCTGTTACTCACACTTCCAAATTCTTTTATTTTTTCCAAGATCTATCTAAAAAAATTTTTATAATCCCTCCCTAAATTCTTTAATACTTATTTTAAACATAACACCCATCTTAGAGGTGTTTAGGTGTTCATCAACGGTGATCAACTGAATAAGAGGTATCTTTTCTTTAAGTGTTTTTATTTAGTTTCTTCTTCCACTCCATAAAATCAAATCCAACCATGATGAGATAATAAATATAGTATCCTAAATATACTGAAATTTTATTAGGTTAATATCATTCGTTAAATCAATCTCTACTTCCTTCAAATGGGAAAGTAAGTAATTTTCTGTGTGTACTTGTGAATTATCACCTCCACGTATCGATTTAGTTCATTAAACATTACGTTCTATTAAGACTGGTTATAATAATGGAATTAATCTACATATGTGATATTCATGCCCCATTAATTATTATAAGATATTAATATATCAATTATATTCTTACTTCCATGTCCATAAAAATTAGAACATTGTTTGTGCGTATGTGTGAACTATCACGTCCACGAAGTGGTGTGACTAATTTTTAATCATTACATCACTAGTATGATATATATAAGTATATGTAAATTATTATTATGTTAATAATATCATGATAATTATGTAAATATAAATTTAAAATTACCTTATTTACAAAATGATCAATGAAAAATGGAAATGTTACTCATTCATATGTATGGCATACTGTCTCCATGATTATAATGTTGTTCATTTTTCATAATCATAATTACTGGTATAAATTAAACAATATGAGTTATATGTAAACATTATGAATATGTCATGAATATTATTATGGATACGATGAAATTATGACCCCATTGACTAGTAACATCATACGATGATCATTTTCAACTTTAGAAACGATTATTGACCAAACATCCAACATGAACACAAATAATTAACTAATTATTATAAAATGGTCATAAGTGATGTAATGGGAATAAAAAACATGAAAATTTTTATGAATCAAGTTGAAATTAACCTAATGTTATAATTTAGTATGATAAATAATTAATAAGATAAGTTAGACACATGGTAAGGGAGTTGTTACTGATCTTCTTTCCTTGATGAATATTTTGATTTATATTCGACCTTATTTTTTACAGTGTATAATCAACCCCTTTGAATTTTAATTTCATTCAACGGGTTTCAAATGAAATTTTTCTATTAAGTATTTTACTAAGTGAAAAATGGAAGGTTAATTTTTATGGTATGTGGTGAAAATTACCTTTCCGCAGTCATGAGAAATATTTGATATTTGGATTCCACAACATGTCATAGTTTTTCTTAAAAGAAAATTAAATATCGTATTCCTTTTGCAGGTATTTTGTTATGGGATTTTTTTTTATAATTGATTTATTATTTCAATATATTAAAATTATGTCTTATTATTTCAATGTGTAAATGTTATTTTTCCTTTATGTTTCTTCATGTGTTATGATTCTGTTATGCTTGATGGGAATTGATTACGTATACGAGTGGTTCTGTGATAAATTGATGGAGGGTGAACCCGAGATTGATCTCCAATGAATTGGGTACCATGATAGAGGTAAATGGTTAGGTTTCTCAAATGATATTTAGGTAATATACTGTGATGGGTATTCCAAACATAACCACGAAGGTTACTCCTTATATAGTTCTAAAAGGTGTGATGTAAGTTTATTATGGATGAAAGAAGTTACCTTCATGGTTTCTGATTTCTATGAGTTGTTAATAAATCATATAATTTCATGATTTATGTTATAGAAATTATGTTTAGTGATTGAAAAGTAAGATATCAATGATTTGTATAAATTTGTTGACTCATGGTTGATTTTTGTATTTTATAACCCTTACTCAACTTTTTATTTTAATCCCCAGTTTTGGAAAAATATTTCATTGTGTATAAGGAAGGGTGAGAGAAAGGAATAATTCAATAATATTTTTATCAAGAAAAAAATTATTATTTAATTTAAGTATTTTTATTTTTGTTAAAACAATTTGGATAGAGTTGAAGTTTCTACTTTGTAATATTTAATATTTAATGTATTAATAAGGGCCTAATTCATCAAAACTCTAAATATAAAATGATCATCAATGTGAATTAAAGTCAAATTACTGACTTATCTCAAGATTATGTAATGTTTTATTGTTGGGGCCTTATATATTTATTTAGTAGAAAAGGATATTACATGGGATTCATAAAAAATTCATATGAATACATTAAAAAATTATCTTATTATTATCTACGATTTTCTTTACTATGGATGAAATTTTATGGGTGGTTATTGAACTATATATTGTTCCGAAATTTTTTATGATATTTCTCAAATCAAACACAAACATCTTATGGTCATGTATTTGTTATGATAATTCTTCTTCTATTGTAAACGGTTTGTCTTATAAAATTATGTATTTTTTCATTCAGGTTTTTTATTTAGTATTGTATATGTTATGTGAGATGTGTTCATATAATTACTTATTCATATAATCTATAAGGAATATTTTATTACAAAACAACCATGTGGAGTTTTGGGTTGTTTATTTTGGAAACTATATTTTTAAATTATATAAAAAGACACACAATATTATTATAAAATATTTTTTTGGCATTTAAATTTTGATTAGTGGACACTATAGAATTTTTAATCAAAATTTAAAAAGAAACATTATGATTATTTTTTGTAGATGGAAAATTATTATATTAAACATTTTTTAGATTTTTGTTTGATTAATATGAAATAAGAAATCCATATATTTATAGGTCCATATAAAAATATTATATGTTTGTATGCGGTATTAACTGTGGGAATCATTTCATTTTGAATTACATGTAACATAAAAATGGTATTCCAGGTTTTGTGAATGTATTATTATCCACAGAATGGTTTATTAGCTTTTCATCATTTAGAAGTCATTTATTAATAATTATGATGTTGTATTTTGAATTTAAAATTGATATAAAAGGGTTTTAGTTTCTACGAAATGTAAAATATTTCTCGAATTTGTCTCCCAAATTTCATATGGGAATAAAATAAATGATACATGTTTTTAAGTAATATGTAAATTCAATTATACCTATTTTTTTGAGGTATCAAATCATAATATAGTTGTACTTAAATTTGTCAAATATTTACACTATTTTGAAATCAATTAAATCAATCAAAATTGTATCATTGTAATTAGTTATGTAAATATGATATGATGTTAAAGGAGTGATTTGACTACCTATTAATGTAAAAATATATCATTAGTGATTATTTATATGAGAAAACATAAAATTATCTATGTAATTGAAAAAAATATATTTTGAGAAATGAAGAAGAATATTATAATTACAATTAAAGAGGATAATATGGGGACGATTGTTAGACCAATGATGTTTGAGAAAAATAACTTATACTTCTAAGAAAATGAAATAATATTATTTCAAACATGTTGATAATTTCTCAAATTGATTAGTGAATATGAAGGTGAAAACAACACAATTATGAAATACATTATTTTTTTCATATATTATATAATAAATTAATATTTTATTTTTTGTTGGTTGATTAATTCACTCCTTTTATTAATAAATCAATTTTTTTAAAGAGAAAAATTATCTTTTTATATGTTAGTGGTTATAATACATGATTTATATTATGTTTTCTATAAAATTGTACAATAAGTGAACTATAAAAATTATAATATGTTATAACATCACTACTATATTCAACTAGTATATAGATACGTTTAGGGGAACTATGTATTGTAGCTTGTTTCATGAGCACTTCTAGATTTCAAACGTAGTGAGAATAAAAAATATTTTCTACAAAAAAATGATTTTAAAGGTAATATATCTAATATAAATACTCCATTTCAAACTCTATTAGGATATATCTCTAGTTTTTTCAAAATATATAGTCTCATAAGATACTTTCTTTGTGTTATGGACTCAATAAATTGACATTGGTTAGTATTTTTTATAAGAAACCATTATAATACCATGAAATCATGGCTAACATCTAGAAATGATGTATTTAATCCATTTTTGATGATATCTATATATCATATAATTATTATCAAATTTTACATGTTATATTATTATAATATATTCTTACCATTTTTATATAGAGGATTATTCCTCAACAAACAATCTAACTTATATTATACACAAACATAAATTTTTAGATCAATATTTATATCACAAACCAATCTTGGAATCCCATTAACATAGCTTTTGATATGGTATGTAGTAAAGGATAACTCATTTTCTCAATATCCTTATCTTGGAAACTATTTAAAATTAATAATAAATATAAAAATTCCCTATTAACTAATCCTAAAAATAGTATAAGTAACTTATATTTCCTCATGTAAGTTTGAGAGGACCATTTAGTATTGCTATTATCTATTAATAGAAAAAAACAAAATATAATTAATATAAGATGATTTAAACAAGTTACCCATCATATATTAAAATAAATTAGAATAATTATAACAAATAAAAAAATCATCACAATATTCAATTAAATGAGGTTTTGGGATTCAAGGAATATAAATCACTATTACAAAATATAATCAAAAATTAAACATCCAACAACATTATCCATGTTACCCCATAGAAACAATCAACATTTCAATCTCATCATCACTGATAAACCTAAGTATCCATCATGATAAATTTCCGAGCTAAGGATCCTCGGAAAAAACATCAGATCTCTATAAACTGAACTATATATGTAAAGTGTGGGTGAAACCTTTCCCTGATAGAACTAACGAGGGAATTTGTGAAAATATATTCAAAATAAATAAAATTAATTCTATTTTAAAATATTAATAGAAATTTAATTTTCATAAATAGAAATATAAAATGTATAATGTAAAAAAATTATATAATTATCATTATTTTTCATTAAATTAAATTAAAATCATTTCCTCAAATAAATATTCCTTTAACCAAAAATCCACTTTAAAACATACATTAAAAAAATAAAAAAAATTATTTCAAGCAAACACTTGAAATCCATTAAATTTACAAATCTCTTCAATATGAGTTAAAAAAATAATGCACCATATCAAAAAAGTATAAATTCAAACTTGTAATAGAAACTAATCTTGGTTCACCATATAAAAATTGAACTATATAACACAAGGTAATGAAATTATATGTTTAAAAAATTATTATCATTGGAAGAATGACATATCCTGAAGTATGATTTTACTTGAACACACTAAATAATTTGACCCTTTCTGGATATATGTCGTGTCGAAACATAAAAAGTCACATTAAAGTCTGACACCATACCATATGAGAGGAACACCCCACTATCCCATGCTCATAGCACAACTATGGTTACACATGTATAATGTGACTATCTAGGGTATCATAAATACAGAGTTGTAAAATTGTGCCATCATAGCCTTGAAAATAACAATAGGAGCTAAGAAATCATACATGTCACTTAATCAATGCAAAATGAAAATATGATTATCACCTCCCTTCCAACTTCATCATAAAAAATAGACTATTTAACTTTATTTTTGTCAGGATATTTACCAAAATCCCTCTTTTTATACAACATCTAAAAACACAAAAAAAATTTATTCCATGGGGTTATATAAACCCACAATGTATGAGAAATATTTTAAAGAGTTAAATGGTCCCACAAGAAATCATATAATAATTACATTTCACTAATGTTATGTAAAATTTAATATAACTTAATTAAAATATAACAATTCGATGAAAACTAGTCTTTATGTTCATTATAAACAAAATACACATCCCATGGTTATAAATAAATTCTGTAGAATTGTTACACAACACTATTTTGATTGAAATAACGTCAAATCATGTTTTAAATCATAAATTTCACATAAATCACCACATAGAAAACATTTCACAAATACTTATAATGAGGGGACTTTGTAGTAATAGAAACCCCAATTAAGAAATATCACACCAATATTATAATCAACCATAACATTTTAAATTATTACATTCAAATATACAAATAATATAATAAAAAATGGAATTTAAAATATTTTAACAAAAACTAGTTTACTAAATAATGGAATTTTACATAATCACATATCTCAATCATGTGGAAATAATGTTAGATGTTTTATACTAAAACTTTTAATACCAAAATGAGAAAATAATAACAATCAAAACCCAAGAAAAACTAGATAAAAAAACTAAATTCAACACTTTTAATAAAACATATAGTCAATATGTTTTTAATTATAAATTGGATAACTAAAAAAATAGGTTATAAATTTAAGGAGAGTGGACAAATAAAATTAATTATGGGTATATTGATAGTCACTGCATGAAAATATAAGGAACATAGGACTGAAATCATTTTTAGTAGGAGGGAGGAGGATCTATTCTATACCCTGTCATTTTCTATGTAATGAGGAGTATATAGACTTTACATTAAATTTATATTATACAAGTGTAATTTTTGAAACTATAGTTTTTTATCCCTAGTAAGTCAATAATTTTGGCTGCATGGTTTGGTATATTTTTTCCAGCCCAGCAAGATACACTAAAGACCCAATACACACCAACAAAATTAGCATCATGGTCTGATAAAACATTAAATAACTATGAGTAATTACTCTACAATACTCTACATCCCCATCCCACACAAGTCACATTGTTTTTTCAATTAATTCACAAGTCATGTGCTCTAAAAGACATATGTAAGGTTCCACCAAATAGTGTTAACCAATACTATCATTGTCCACCCTAGTCATTGGGATACAAATATGTCCTAAACTGTACGTACCTAAAAATAAACTAAATACCCACCTTAATAAGGGTCACAACATGGTTTTGACAACACTATTTTCACTTATCACTCTACCTAGGGAACCAATGTAGTGGTTATCAACATGGTTTTCTAATCCAAATTTTAATCATTCTTAAACCATTAAATAAAATGAAAATTATATATATATTTAAAATCAAGGAAAAATAAAAATTTAAAGTAACCCAAAAATATATTGATATGTATATAATAACTAATGAATTATGTGTAAAACATTCATTAAAATAAATAGTAAAATATAAAATATATTTCAGGTGAGAATTACTAAAAAATATTTATATAATAATAAAATTAATTTAATAATTATAGTTATATTAATTACATTAAATTGTGGTCATTTTTTCCAATAAAACTAGATAATTTAATATTTACAAATTGATTTAGTTAGTAGACATTTTAGTAGATATCTTTATATTTATTTTTTTTCAATATAGTGGTAGTTGTGGGATTAGGTATAATTTTTTTTTTGAAATGATATACATTCAGTAATGGTTCTTATTTATTTTAAATTACTCAATAGAGGTGAATTTTCGAGGAGTATTTTAGAATTAATAAACTTTAAAATATTTTGATCTATTTTTTGCATAATAATTTTGATATTAGTATATATTTATTTTAATGATGCTTAGTGAATGTAAATCATAAAAAATATAAAAATTAGAATCTATTTGTATTTTACACACATAATTAACATGATATATGATATATTTTTAGTTTTATTTCATGGGTGAATTTTATTTATTTTAAGACTATTGTGAAAATACAGACAAATATTAATAATAATAATAATATTTAATTATAAAATTATAATATCTTTTCTATAAAAGATAAAAATTATATAATATAGCTTGGAAATATGTGTTTATGGGATGTATTGATGAAATTTTTCATATTATTGTATTTTATTAGGAAAAACATGATCTAGAAGAATTTTTACACCAATGACTTCCAAGGTATGTAACCTATCATTTTTTATTCATAATCTATTAAAATGAGTAATTTTAGAAATTATGAGGAAGAATCCATGATATATTTATTGGTCTCTTTGACATAACAAAAAATTCATTGGTTGAATATTTTTGGAAAGATGTGAAGTAAATGTTTTTTTCACGGTCCAGTTCACCATTTAAGAAGCTATTTAATTTTATGTTTCATGAGTACATTAGAATTCACAGTTATATTTGTACTCCCAATTAATTTTCTGCCAATTCATTCAAATGGGAATGGGGTTTTTTATACATTAAAATACGAAGAATACTTCCAGAACACTTACTAAAATGCAATTATGAATTTCATGAAATTGGGGGTTTTATTGGAAAGATTTAATTCCACATTAAGGATGAAAAATGTGATTTAATAAAGGATTCATCTGATCAAAATCAAGTAAACTGTTAAATTCAATGATTTTATCCATTCTAGATACCATATCATTCTCTATATTTCTATTTCATCATATTTACATGTATAAATCATCATGTAGAAATGGGAAAATTTTATAAATTTTAAAATATGAACAAAAGTATAACATTATTTTTTCATAAAACAATGTCTCAATGGAACTAATCATGATTATTTCCTTCAGATCATGGTTTTCAATTATATATTTATATATATATATTTAATTTGACTGTTATCCCACTCATAACATGATTATGAGTTGATGTTATTTTAATGTTTTTTTCTATGGTTTTCTTTCTTATAAATTACATAAATATATCTTATAATAATCATATTTTTCCAGATTTGGGAAAATGATGATTTTAAAATTATTTTTTACTCACAAATATTAGTAAAACTTATAAATAAAAGTATTTATATATATAAATTAAATTAATCTAACATATGGGTTTTAGATTTTTTTATAGTATTTTATGGGGAAAATTATTTACTACTTAATTTATTTATAGTGTGGGAAATTATTGAGATGTATATGAAACATATGATATAAGTCATTATTTTAATATCAATCTGATGATCTCTTTTATGGGATTCAGATAGGTTATGTCGAAATATTTATTATTTAACCATGTGGGTTGTAGTCTAAAAACGGTGAAAAATCTTATCATTGTAAAATATCTATGTAATATATTTTATATTACTCGTATATCAAAAAAAATACATATAGATGGTTTAGAATTTTAACATACATCAAAAATGGAAAAAATTTAATTTTTGGAAAACATGATCTTGTGATATTTTTCAAATGTTGATTTGGTTTTATCAAAAAAATTAATAACAAATTCCTTTATATTAAAATATGTTAATCTATTATCAGTGTAATTCAAAAAATGATTTGGAATATGTATTGAAAGTAAATATGTGGGAGTTTTTATGGAATTCTAAATATGTATTCTAACATTGACATAATTAGAAAACCTTGGTTTTTGTAAATATAGTGTACTATGTTTTATGGTCTGTCAGGGATCAATAGTCCTTGGTGATGGATTATATGAGCTATATTCCCAGTTGATGTAGTTTTATGAAATCAAATATCATTTTATGTCATGTAAGATTTATTATAAAGGTATTTCATCAGTTTTTGTAAGATATGGTATAACTGGTATGTCTGAGATTGGGTACCCTACACTAAAATTGGTTTTGTCTTTATATTTAACCGATTATTCTATTATAATTACTATTGTTAGTAAATGAAAAATAAATTACAAATTAATGTAGTTATTTCTATATTATTTTGTATAATCATTCTCTAATGTATATATTTTATCCATAGGAACTAGTTTTTAGTCTTTTGATAAAATTAATTTCTACCTAACCACTTTATTGATTTCAAAAAATAAATTATTGTTTGGGTATTCAAGTCCTAATATTTAAAATAAATATCATTTCATTTTTCATAATTATATTTTCAATATGTATATATATTTTGAGTACATTAAATAAAATTATACCTCTACAATGTTATAAAAATACATTTTAATATATATATATATTGGTCTTTTGAATTTTAAATATTTAAATGATTTTTTTAAAAAATGGACTTATTGTTTTTGACATGACTCATAAATTGAATAAATATATAAAATTTTACTCCATCTATTTTTATAAAAAAATATAAATTCCATGTTTGAGTTATAAAATAATGTTTTCCGACCAAAGAACATGTATTTATTAAAGTACCTAAATTGATTCACTTGGTTTATTGATTCTGTTGAGATGCATCATCATGGACAGACATTTGATAAAAAATTAATAGGTAATATAGAATTTGTTTCTGGACTATCTAAATTATTTTAAAATAAGATCTAATAACATTGAAATGAAATTTACCATGAAATGGATATAATTGTAGTGTTTCAAAAAAACTCTCTAGTATTTAGTAGTAGTGTTAAAGTGTAAAAATATGAGGATATGTTAGAGATTATCACCAATATATTCTATATCTTTTGTACTCGTTGTAAATTGTATTTTTTTTGTAAACACACAAGTAAATATATTATAATATTTTAGGGATATCGATGAAATTTATTTTTAATGGTGATCTTATTTTCATTTTATTATGAAAAATATATTCTTAGTAGTTTAAGAAATATATATCAATTTTTGGGATATCATGTCAGTTATTGGAGATATACTATAGTAATAGTATACTCATAGAGTTATAAATTTATTTTGGGAATATGTCCTCTTTTTTATTGTAGATAATCACCTATGATTATACCATAGTGTGATTATTTTTTAGGATACATTATAGAATTTTATTTTGGATTATTATTCAGTTCAATTTAAAAAATATATACTATAATGGTTAATATGGAATTCCTGGAATTAGTGGATAACATTGATTGAAAAGGTGATAATTCTTATATTATAGTCCTTAAGGGGAAGAATAATTTTTAATAGTTTTGAATAATTATTAGGACAAACCCATGTATATGTCTATTTAGAATTAATCAGGTGGCCATGTACATCTATGGGGAGGATTGTGTAGTGTCCTCTATAAATAATTACCATACTACCAATCTAGGGGAATCATGTGAACTTAATTGTTCCTCCCTATAAATTGTATCATTCTAAAAACCATTGGGAGGAATTTAATGGTGTGTGGAATGTTTATTTACTCTATCAGGTATTCATTAAGGCAGTCTAATTAATAATATTCCAGCACCCCAACAATCAATATAGTACATAAATTATAATTATATAAAAAACCAAGATAAATAATCTATACAAGTTTTTTTAAATGAAAAATATTATAATTTTATAAAACTCTTGTATCTAAAGTAAGTTCACCTAGTGATATTTATAAACACTGATTGAAAATTTAAATATTTTATCAAAACATAACAAAAAATATATGAACATAAACTTCATGAAAAGAAGTGGGACATAGAGGACTTAAATAATGAAGGACAAGGGAATCCATGAGGACAATCATAACAATATAAAATGAAAGGGAAATAACAGTAGAATACACCATAAGCATGAAAGCCTTTCTATCATTGGAAGAATGAAGAAAAAATGACATGTTACCTTCATGAAATGAGTGAACAATAATCACTTCTAGTTGAAGAATAGAGTAATAGATTCTAATATAGAAGATGATGTTCCATGTGCATTTAGAATGGCACATTAAATATTTTACCATAATGGTGGGTGTGATTATAACTTAGATTATAAGATACTACTATAATTATGCACTTCATTCATCTATAGTGCCTTAGTGATAAATATATTTCTTTCAAATAAGTATGATATTAAATCCATGATGACTGAGCCCAAAGTGTCTCAAAAGACTCCACCACATTGCATAGGCCCTTGATCGACACATCTATATTTATTAAATTTCAATACTTCACAAGGGGGCTTCCATTTTACCCAAGAACACATCTCCCATAATATATGGGGAGGATCACTATATAGATGGTGGACTGATGTTAAATGGTCATGCATATACATTGGAAGGTTAAGTGTGTCTACTATACTAGGAGAGAAGATTTTCAGTCAAAATAATCCTACAAATTTTGAATGGAATTTTCCGTACCATTGAGAAAAAATATCATGTCGTTAGAAAATAAAATGCATGGAATACCAGAAACACCCATACCTTTTTTTGTAAGGATGATTCATCCCTTCATCAAAAAAAATCTTGATATTTATATTGAGAACATTCCTGGACAATATTACACTTCAACATAAAATATGATCCAAATATTTGAAAATAATTGGGTTGAAAAGAATAAGTAGACACAAAATTATAGGAAACTAACAACAATTTCCCTATATAAATATTTCTATTAAATCTATATGTATAATATAAGATATGATAAGCTAATAAATATAAAAATTCCATCCATTATATAACAGGGAGCTGAACAATAACCAACAATAATAGCCTTATTGGCCTCATCTTTTTCCATAATCAAATCGTGTTTCGATGGAATAAATATAGAAAAATGACTTCATTTGTATCTTTGAGAAATACTAAAAGGTAATGGATTATAACCATTAATATTGAGTTTGATTAAATGGTCTATCTTAACTTATCTCTTATGAACATGTCAATGGGTCACCAATAATACTCTCAAATGAATAGGTGAATGATGTGTCACCTATTAAAAGAGAATAGTTGAATTTCATACTACTACTCAACTCATAAGAAAACATGAATAGGTCATAACTAGTCATATCATTTAAAAGGTAACCAATTAATCACCCAATATTGTATTTTTTTTGTTAATTCATCCACCCCACTCTTCCTAATATTAGGTAATCATGTAACCTTTTTAATATAACAAAAGTTAAAAAACATATAACTATATTTATTATTAAATATATAATGGTATATCACCTCTCATAAACATAGAGGTGGGTTAATCAACCCATTTTTCTAATAATGCATAAATGTAAGGGTTCAAAACTAATACCATCAAACTATATGGCTGAATGGAATATCTATATAATATAGGGTGTATATATAAATAGGTAATCACTAACAAAATATAATCTATAGTAGAATATAGTATCTTTATATAGATAACTTTGGTGATTAAATTATCTCAATATCCATTTTAAAAAAATAATATTTTTCACCCAAATATAATCAACAATCACATAAAATCAGTTATACACATCGCAAAACTAATAAATATAGTGAGTTTCTCATCAAGTAAGTTAGGTTAGAACAAATGTATTCAAGGATTTATTTAATTAAAAAGACACTCATGTCTCAATGATCACGATAAAGTGGAAAATTATTATATGAAGGACTCTCAAAATAGATATTGAACCCTATTTCGAGCCACAAAAATATATTTTGATTTTTATAGAATTAAAAAGGATATCAATGAAGGATCCAAAACTATTTTTATATGCTAGGAAAATGCATGTTGTTCTAATTAACATGTTGTTCACAATATTACCAATGAAACATGGCCATAATTGAATACATATATAAATAAAATAGTTAGAAGAGTAAATCAAGTATTATATAGCTGATATTCATCCCTGAAGAACCTAGTAACCCACATTCGGTTTCATTCGATGTCATTCACAAAAATGGACACACACACACACAAACACACACTAATATAACATATTTTTAATATATTATGTTCTATAAATCATTGATATTTACCTTAATATTATTAAAATATATGGACATTTATCAAATAATAAGTATATTAGAATATTTAAGGTTCATAAATGAAAATGGTCTAAAATTATATTTATTTTTGTTAACTCATGATTATAAATTTTAGATATTAATTAATATATAGATTATGCATATTTTTCTTATTTAATAAGATGGTGAAGGGTGTTCAATTGTTAAAATAATATTCAGGAATCATCCATTAATAGTCAATCTTGGCCTATGAAAACTCAATGATGATAAAATTAAAGTATTCTTAATATAATAAAGAATTAAATATTATGATTCTCATGAGAAATATGATGGCTCGTGAACAAATTTTTACAATCATAGAAAATTCATAGTTTTAGGGTGGATATTAAAAAGACAATTACTATGAAGTAATGACACATTAGGGAAGGATTTATGTTCCCCCATATATCATGTAAATGCATTCCCAATGTCTACTTTGATAAGGAATACAAAGTTATACTATACAACATTAAATTTTAATTAGGCATTCCCTCCCCAAAAATCATCCATTCACCTTCATGTATTAATGATACAAATTAAACCCTCACCAAATGATGAAATAAACTCCCATGTTATATGATTCCTTTGTAATAAACTATATTCCTTAACATGATCATAACAAAATCCCAATTCATCTATAATTATAAATGTATGCATAGTGTATCCCATAAAAAGACCATCCATACTTGAAATATTAAGAACTACTAATATACACTCATGATTGTATATTCAACTGAAATATTATTGAAGATACATTTTGGATATCGATCAAATCAGGTTTCTATATGCCAAAAATTAGGAAGAGAAAAACAAATATAGCCATTCTTAAAGCATATATGGTACTTCTTAAATGGCACTACCACATTGTAACATAAATGCCTGAATCCCCAAATCTAGGATGATGTACCACATGTACTCCTACATTCCTATCCATATGAAATAGGATACCTGCAATTTAAAAAAGATTAAAGGTGTAGTGGGTTGACTATACCCATTATGATCATAAGAATGCCCAATAATTTAAAAACATATACATATGTTAATTAAAATTTATTGAAGAAGATAACATAAATATAATTGTATAACAAATTTCATGTCTGGTAATAGAATATTAACAAAATGGTACCCAATGTTCTATTTCTACATGTATAAACTATAAAAATTTATGTAATTAAATGAATGATGTTGTGGAATACATCTAGAATACAACTCAGTATTGCATCAGTCTCTTTAACAAATGATCCTGAGAATCTTATAGATAAGCCCTTCACTATCTATGGGTCTATAATGATGATTTATTTATTTACACTAAGATCCCCATGTAGGTTGTGATAGTGACATATTAGTATAATACTAATGTGCCCCTTACACATGTTCACTTGTTTATTGGGGTGTATTTAATGATTCAAAATTAAATTCCAATCCAAAAAAAACCATTCACATGTCAAGCTTTTATTTTCTAACCAAGATTCCAAAATCCCTAGACACGCATACTTTGGCACAATGATATAATAATTTCATATAGAGTCACCAAATTTTATAAATATATATTTGTACCTATATTCTACATGTATGGTAATTCTGCACCCATGACTCATGGCTATCTCTTCTCCACTAAGGGTACGCACACTTTGTCTTCTTGAGTTATTGGATGTCTATAGTTATAAAAGGATATTTCCCATAATCATTTCAATCCATCATATTGACGAACTTATAATGAAATAGGGTGTTTTAACCAATGGAAAAATCACATGACAATATCTTTAACCCTCTATATTGTATTCAGAATAAAAATTAATGATTCATTTCATCTAATCCCCCAATCCATGGTTCTGACTAAGTCTATTGGTGTCAACTACCAACCTGATCATTAAAATAGATGTTCTATTGGATATGTATAAATATAAATGTAAGGACTAACAGAAGATGAAGAATTATATTAATATATTCATTCTATATAAAATGAAACAATACACTATTAAATATTACATAGCATGGAACAAGCATAACATGCCAAATATCCCACCTGCTCTAAAATAATGACAAATATGGTTTAACATATAAATAAAAAAACTCCTTATCAATAAAGGGTCACACCATCCACCTAAAAATGAAAAATATTACATTATCATCCAAGGTTATCTACAAAAGGATTAACACTTAGTCCAAGCAATCCAAGAGCTCAATTAATTGGTATGTGATGGAGAAGAAACCATATTTTATCATGTTGATGACAACATCCAAAATACTTTGAGAAATGATACCCAAATCAATAAAATTACCCAAAATTAATTAGATAAATACATAATCCATCATTATAGAGTCTCTATATTGATTATTAAATTAATATAAAATTCTAATAGCTGAAATCAAAATGAACTAAAGAAATAATTTTGTCACTTAATGAATAATTATGGTCGATCATAAAGAGGTCACCAATTTATATAATCCAACACTGAATTATCAATAAACATTAAATACATGATTAGATCAGGGGGAGATTTATATATCTAGATATTAAGGTTTAGCTCTTTTATCAATTCAATATATAGAAGGATAGTTAGTCATAGAGTTGATAGGTCATACCTCGATAAAATCCAATGGATTTTTCATGACATTAAGAACCAAAATTTTGAGGTAGTGTGATCCTAGAAAACCATGGTATAAAACATTAGGTGTTAATTTTATAAATAAGTTAAAAATAGGGAGATAGATTGGATAATAATTAAAATATATAAAAAAATTAACATATCATTAATGGTGATTTTTCTAGGAACTATTATATAATTAGTGATGTAACTAGCTAATATCTATGTGTACACATAATTTAGGAATTATACCTTATAAACTGACTATATAAGAGGATTTATATAATTTCATATCCCTCATTTAGGACCATTGATATGATAGTGTACTTCACTAGATAGATGGTGACCTTATTTTAGGAACTATTAATCTCTCACATTCCTTCATAATATAACAATTTATCTATGAGAACGCATAACCATAAAACACACCACCATGGGAGGAAAAAATATTATGCATTATGACAGAAAAAATAGGTTGAGTTTCAAGGATGTTATAGGTCTACCAATTAAATTACTTCAAATCCTTGATAATTTCATCTAGTGGTCTTCATCAAATAGCATGGGCCACTGTTTCTAAACATCAGACATACAATCCCAATCTTTCTCTTGAATCCTACTGCAATTTATATTAGTATAAAAAGTGTAGCTATCATTCCTCACAACATAATCTCACTATATTCTATGATCAAAATAGGGATATCTAGAAATGATGAATCCGGATATAACTCAATGTTGTTATGTCGCATACATATGATCAAGCATCTAGATTTATATTAGAGTTAATTAGAATACGTCATATATATCTTAGTACCATTGAGTAAGATCAAAAAAAAATTCTATTATCTAGATATTTTAGGTAATCCTTAATATTCCAAAAAAAATCTAAGTGTTGGATTCTTTATCTTTGATAATCTTTGTTTCCCTAATTTAGGAGTTCCCTAAAAAAATCCCAGCTACACATAGTGAACACAAAAGTACTGCTACTATATTTATAATATGATCACTGATATATTTTATTAGGATAAACCACTTTTATATTAGAAAAAATCTATCAAAGATCTCATGTACCATACTCATCCCCACATCTATTTCCCCGCCAACTTCATTCCAAAATTGCGGTGAGTGACCAAACAAATGAAAAATAAGGTAAAATGTTTCAGTCCAAATTAAATACAAGAATATAGAGTTGTATGAAAAATATACCAAGGAAAATTAAACACCTAATGATTCACCTATTTCTATAATAAATTACCATTAATTATTTAATAATATATAGATTTTTCTATCTTATTATCAATTAGTCTTTGGAAAAAATGTTTTAATCTGTATCATTTTGCTAACCAAGCCTCTATAATCCATTTCAAGAACTTAATGTGATGTGTGGAAATTAATTAGATATGATTCCAAAATTAATGCTATTCAGTATTAAAATCTCCCATACATAAAGCATTACCAAATTTAATTAAAAAAATCATGGCTTGTAAGTTGGGTGATATTGCCAAGGGCTTTCGTTCAATCAAGCAGTTTGGATTTTTCCTTAGAATGAACATAAAAAATTTTATTTTCACTTCCTCATATTGTGTTAATATTATGAAAAAGAGAGTAAAAGATGGAAATATGGCAATGAAGTTTGACATTTAGAATGATTATTATATAATAAAATGGGACTTCATTTTTGCAATCCTAAAAATGCATGGGTTCTCACCAAGGATTATTGGTCTAGTTATCTACATATTGAAAAGTTATAACCTTTATATTCTTGTCAGTGGGTCTCTGAGGGGTTTTTTCCAGTGGTCAGGTGGGGTCAGGTGGGGTGACCCCTTATCTAGACTACTTTTTCCATAGCTGAGGACTATCAAAGATGGAGCCTTAGTGGTCTTGCTAATATGATCCCTTATAAAGGGATGAGGGTTGGGAGGGATTTATTTTCACGGTCACAATTTCTATATGATGATGATATTTTTCTATTTAGTAAGGCTGATATACTTACTATCTCTTATAATAAGAATATATTTGCACAAGTTGAAGAGTTAGAAGGTCAGGTGATCGGTTAGAACAAGTCCTTTGTGTTTTTTTGAGAAGGAGTTATCATCTCGAAGAAAAACTGGCATGTTAGAAGACTTGGACTAAAGAGAAGTTCATTTAAATTAACATACCTTTTGAATCCTCTCTTATAGGGTAGGGTGATATGCTTCAATTTAGATATAATTTCCTTCAAAATTATTAATCAGTTCCCAATTTCGAAGTAGAAGACTCTGTCTCAGGAACGCAGAATTTGATTGGTAAACTGTATTATCACCTCACTATTTGTATACTCTTTTCATTTGCATAGATGTCCTAGTAACCCTGTCAAGGAGTTGATTGGTAGGATCATAAATTTTATCTAGACTGGTGATATTTATAAAAGGAAGTTGGTCATGGTTTTCTAGAAAGATTGTGTCAAATCAATGAGTATGTGTTGAATGGGAATTAAAGATATCAATATTTTCAATGATACTTGGATACAAAATTTCATAGGGAGGATTATTTCCATGATTGATTTATAATTTGAGTTTTCGGTAACCATATTTTTTTAATAGGTTTCATAATGGGTATTCTTTGAATATACAATCCTTTATTTGGCCATCAGTAAAGAAGGATTATTATGATCTAATAAAGCACTCCAAATGGGTGGTATGTTTGAATCCTCACCTAAATTGTTGGAAAACCCCATGGTTGTATTTCCCCATTAATGATGATATAATTATTACTCCATCCTTTAAGAATAGAAACAATGTAGATCTAAACGGTAATCAGGATATTCATGTTATCATGATCATGCATTCTAACATTTAGACATCCTAGTATGAGTACTCAGACTATGACATATTTGTGTGGATGCTTTTTCTTGATGGAAAATTTTCCAATCATGATTGTAATAGGATTCAATGTGGAACGTACACTTATCTACCATCATGGGTGGTTGTGTTTTTTAGGCCATTTATTTCTCCTAGTGATATTTTTCTTGTCTTAAAACTGTGGAATATAAGGCTTCCCATTTAGTGTCTCTTCCAGCGGACATGGTGACACCTTTCCCCCAACTGTTACTTATGCGTCAGTGCAGATGATTATTTTCTACATATTTTTTTGTTGCAGGTCTACTAGCTGGTTTTGGAGTTATATTCAGGATATATTTTGATGTTTCCTTAGTTTATTTTGATTGAGGTGCTGCTGACATCAGTTTTCAATGCATATTGTATTGAACTGGTGCATTCACTCTTATTGGTCACGACTCTGTTTTTTTTCTTACATCTTGAAGGAAATAAATGATTTGGTGTTTAATAACCACAATCCGTATTTCCATGAATGAGATGTGTCTATTCATCAAGGGATCATACATTCATATGTGATTCAAACTGGATCAATTCCCAATGAGGTTTCTGATCATATCATTTTTAAGTCGCTTAGAGTTAGTGGTAGGACAATGAAACCATGATTGGTGAAATATATCTGATGTATTTCACCAATATCTAGTTCTATAAAGATCAATCTTGATGGGGTGGAATCCATTGAACCAGGTCCTGCTAGTTGTGGCGGTGTTTTCCATATCCATCAGGGTCTCGTTATGGGCTGCTTCTGTCACTTTATTGGCAATATATTTTAAATTGATGTGGAAATCTAGGCTAGGATAAGGGTTATAAAAAATTATTTCCATTATGTTTGTCACATGTTATGTCTAGAGTCGTACTCATCTGTTGTTGTGAACATCCTTAAATACTACTACAGGAATGTACCATAGTGGATGTTTCCTTCTTGGATTGCTTGTCTTCATCTTGCTGAATCAATCTGTCAAGATGTAACGCACATTTACAGGGAGCCCAATCAAGTTTCTGAGGCACTTTCCAAGAGATCCATTATGGAGGTCAGTTCTAGATGGTCTTTGGTATTCCTTGATTATTGTTCTAGGTTTGTTTAGGAGGATTTTCAGGGTGAGCCGCACACTGATATTTGTAATTCTCCCAGTTTTTGAATTGTGTGATATTTTTAGTTTTTTTAATAAATTTTCTTAGGATCATGCCTAACTGCCTCCTGAACCTTTTTGCTAAAGAATTCACAAATAATTATCTAAAATTATCTCTTTATTATTTATAAAATGTTCCACTTTTATCTACCAACTTAATATAGAAATTGATCTTCATGAAACCTTAGGTTCCCTTGAAAACCCAACATGAATTCCATTTTTAGGACATCTAACTTGAATATAGGAACTAAAATTTACCAAAACAATTCACTAGGTATCAGATGCTTGGAATTTATCATTTGGCTACTAAGACATCATGAAACACAATATATTGATATCAATATTTATACGTGGACATAAAAAATGATATTGGATATAAAGGTGCATCATCATCAATACTTGGTAAACAAAAAATTTAGAATTACAGGAGTATCTCGTAATCACTTCCATAAAGGATGCCACCACTACTATCATCCAATGAATTTTGATAATATTATACTCTTCTAATTATAACTCTCAAACTGAATCATCCACCACTAAACTCTCCACTATCATAATGCACTCTGGTTTATACTCATTTATTACCATTACTAGATACACTAAAGAAAAGATGGTAACTTAAGGAATTCATGTCATTACACATTGAACCTCTTATGAATCCACTTTCCACTCAATCATCATACTTGTTATCCACTATTCCTCTGGTGAAGGCCATGTTCTGGGCCCCAATATCTAGGATATATTCCTACTTAGAGCATCTATAGTGAACTTAACATTCTATTCAGAATATTCTATCTCAATGTATAGTGTTTTTAAATACTTCACCAATTCCTCTACCTCGGATTCAAATCCGATTGAGATAAGATGTATCATCAGAACCATGGACCTTTGTTGCTGAAAACCACTCAACAAATAGATAATGTTTCTTATACTTTAGAACGGATAGAAAAATCACCAACTCAAAATCATGTAATGGTTCATTCCACAAATGGGGATGTAGGTGGTGTAACATCCCAGGTAAAAAAAGAATAAGACATATTTTATATTTATTAATATTTTTGAATTAAATATTAATTTTACTTTAAAGGGGTTGCTATGTTTGATAGCGTACCTGATACACAACAACGGTTTTCTTTAAAATCTTACGTTGCACACTAATAATAAAATATTATTATTTTAAATAGAAGTTAACTCCTCATCATTATATTGGAGGGAATGAACAAAACCAACTACAACATTATTATACATGTTTGTTAAATGTATTTACATTTATCCAACAAATTTTAGAGGCTTAAAATGTGAATTAATCTAATTTTAAGCATAATTTACAGTAAAAGTTCAATTTACCTCCTTTTAATGGAGAAACCTATTTAAGTATAGTTTTGGTCACTTTAATACATTATATTTGACCAAATTAAATCCTTCTTTGGAATGGGGACATTAAAATTTACTTTTTGTAATTTTTTGTAATTTTTCCGATAAAGTTCCTTTTTTAATGAATAGTGTAAATATTGTATTTTAATTCGAAACTATGTTTTAATATCATTTATTTATATAGTTATATTATCTATCTAATTGATTTTAAAGTGAAATTGTAATATATATTTACCATTTAATCCAATTTTGGTCATTGAAATTAATTTCACTTTAAAATTGGACATAAACAATTGTCAATGTTTTGATAGTTATTGTTTCAAAAAAACACGCTATTTGTTTTAACAAAGGGAATTAATTTTAAAATTAATTAATGACACTTATATGTTTTGAATTTGGAAAAATAAACATCATTTTGTAATTTGGAATATCAAATACAGCATAGGCTGAATTTTTTATATTTTTCTAAAAAACTACAATTGTTGATGAATAGTGAAACCACTTAGTTGTAGTTAAAAAACTGACTTTTTCATTTAAATGAAATTTTACCACTTCTGTGAATTGAATTTCAAAAAATCCAACATACATGGTTGTTATAAAAAAGTAAAATTTGGTTCAATAAGATGAAAATATTTTTTGGTGATTACTATCTTTTGATTTTTATTTACCGTAGTTAAAGGTAAATAAGCTAATTCAAGGTATAAAGAATATTATAATAATTTAAAATTACCCTAACCCTTATCCAAACCATATTGGTTGAGCCATTTAAGACCATGGTCATATTTGGGTCTATTTTGGGACCCCATTGAGCCACTTGGGAGTGATAATGAAAATTTAGATTAATTAACTTAAAGTAAAGGCAAAAAAGACAAAAGGAAATATATTTTAGTAAATTAATTCTTACAAGTGGTAATATAAATTATATTTTAGACTATAAATATTAATTGGAAAGCTAAAATTATTTCCTATATCTTGGTATTTTTTTCATAATTTTTAGACATCAAATAAATTAAATTATTTATGACACAATAACGATGTAGTATTTACCTCATTAATAAATGATTTAAATAAATAAGAGTATAATGATTAAAATATTATCCAAAACCTGTCCAATTGTTATTGGAAGATTTTATTTAGACCATGAGTCGTCTTATCTTATACTCTAATGATTTTTGGACCTCTTTAACCCGAATATCATTATATAATAAAATAATATTTTCACACTTTTCTAAGGAGCCCCTCCCCCACCCTTAAAAAAGGAGACCACTTATAACCAATTCCTCACACTTCTCAAGCCATTTTTCTCTTCCAAAATCTTCCCAATTTATCTCCATAAATCCCTCTCCTCCCTCTATAATCCTTATCTTAGGCATATGGCACTTCAAGAAGTCTTTCGATTCAAACCAAAGGGAGTTACCCAAATTAAATCCCTCTCCTCCCTCTATAATCCTTGTTTTGTTTTCTTTTATTTTACTTCTCCAACCCATAAACTCTTTTTATACCTTTCTTTTTTAACAAAACAAGTATCCTAAATATACTATAATGTTTTAATGAGAAGTATTCAAACTACACTTACACACACCTCCATCTAATAGATGAAGAACATAATGTCCATGTGGGTGGAAAACTAACACCTCACGAAACGATGATTGTTCAAATATCTCCAACCGCCTATCATGGTGGCCATTATGACGACAATCTATTTATATATGATATATATTATTTTTATGTTTCCTTTATGATTCTCTAATTTCCATTAATATCATGCATTTATGGTTTCCATTATGGGTAAACACAATAATCTCATTAGAGTAATGGAGGACTACCGCCCCCTCAAAGTGAAATGACTCATCAATTCCATATGTGGGATGTATAAATGATGGATTTAATGATATTATATACGAAATTATACTGTAATTATATTATAAATATTTATAATTATGTTTTAATTCCATTAAAATAATAAATAGAAATGGAAGTAGCGTTCATGCGTATGTACATCTTACCATCTCCATGAACGGTGCATTTCATTTCTTACCTCCAAATGTTATGTACTATTATAAATACATGTATATACTAGATATATAATATATATATATATGATATCTGCATCCTAATTATCATTTTGGATATAATTGACTATTGACCACATGGACAACTTTTAAATATAAGGTCTTCATTTTTGACTCAAGTACCAAATACCGACAAAACGACCATTATTAACTTAAATGATTACATTCTATTTATAAAATGGTAATAATTGATTTAAAATGAATTATACACTTGAAAAAGTTCTTAAGAAAGTTGAAATTAACTTTAGTTTATTATTCAGGAGATTAAAGAATGATTGTGTCAAGATGGACACGAGGTAAGGGATTTTCTTATCTCACATTTAATTCCGTGAGATTTCCATTGTTCGCCACTAATTTGTTGCATGTGGTGTATTGTGTACTAACAATTGATATATATTATCATGATTATCTTTATATTAATGTTATTCTATGAATAATTTGGTGGTTATTAACTTTTTTTCATATGACTCGATTGATTACAACGTGATAAGGGATTTTCTTATCTCACTTTTAATTTCATGAGATTTCCATTGTTCGCCACTTATTTAGTGCATGTGGTGTATTTTGTAATGTCATTTGATATTTATTATCATTATTATCATTATATTAATGGTATTCTATGATTAATTTGGTGGATATAAACTTTTGGTCATACGACTTCGTTGATTACAACATGGTAAAGGGTTTCATCTCACATTTTATTCCTGTGAGATTCATGATATATTTGCCACTATTTACTTTTGTGTGGTGTATGTACTGCCCAATATTGTATTCATTGTGTAATATAATTCAATATATGGGTATTTACATCTTCATTTTTTTATCCTTCTTTCATCGGTTGTATGTTTCGTAATTTACCAAATCGGTAAGGGAACCTTTTAACCCAATTTACATTCCTTGGGTAAATCTTCTAATCCCTGATTATGTCAAGATATGATTATGTGGCTAAGAACTATTTATTATTTGTGTAGTAATTTCCACTCCCATTTCTGTGGATATATTTTTGATACACATAATCACTCCATTGATAAATTCTCAACTCATCGATATGTACTTGATAAGAGTAATTTTAACTCCATCGCTTTTTATTAAGTTGAACATCCAATTCATTGGTGTTGTTTTTACAAGAATATATGTGAATGTCCTTTGATTGAATTACAATGAATATCCAATCATATTTAGTGTATTTATATTTTTCACACAAAATTATGTTGTTGATTTATCCTTAACCTAAGGATACAGTCTTTATAAGTGATTTCATCTCAATTTACATTCCATTGATACTTTTGTGTTGTTATAAGCCAATTCACTTTGATAGGGTGTATATAATGTACTTTGACATATTATATCATGAATTAATTTATTCACATGATATTAAAAAGTTCTGAACAAATGTTATTCCTCAATTATTTGTATTCAAGCGTCTCTCTTTTTGTTAAAAAACTCTTTAACTAAAATATCATTTTAAATGTTTTAAAGACTTATTCTTCTAAATATTTCTCATTAATGTCCATGTTTTCAGAATGGGTTTTAGGATTTATTTATATGGACATTAATTTTTTTAAATGATAATTCATTTAAAATCTTCAAAGTGGTATGGGAAACTTTGATTCAAAAATATATTTTTAAATGATTTTGAAAATGATTTGATAAAACATTGTCTATTTCAATATCTTTATTTGATATATTGGAATGTGGAAATGTTATCTTTCCTTTATACATGTGTTATATAATATGAGTATTTAATGGTTATTGGGAATTGTTTAAGTATAGGGGTGGTTCTGTGATAAACCTTGGGCAGGTGAGCCCGAGATAGCTCTCCAATGCATTAGGTAATGTGACAGAGGTAAATGTGATGTTTCTCCTAAGAGATTTAGGGAATATATTGTGATGGGTATTACAAGTGTAACTCCCTATGCAGATGTGATAGCTACAATGTAAGTTTGATATGGATTTCATAATTAACCTTCAAGATTTATGATTTTTGTGTGTTATTCATAAATCTTAAGATTTCATAAGGTATGTTATGATTGAAAAGTATGGTTTCATTTATTTGTATTATTGATGGGATAATGTTTTCCTTCCTTATTTTATAACCCTTACTGATCTTTTTATGTTCATCCCATGTTTTTTTATAAAAAACTAGATACTAAGTAGTAGTGCCTACTTGTGATATTCAAGTTGTAATGTAATAGTTATAGCCTAATTCTCTAAATATCTAAACCTAAAAAGATCCTCAATGCAAATTATTCATTTAATTCAATATTATGTAATGTTTAAGGTCGGGTCCTTACAGTTGGTATCAGAGGTCGGTTTAGAAAACTTTAGGGATTAGGTGTTTTCTTTAGTCACATGGTTAGTCCCTTTGTCTATTATTTCAGTTAAATCCTTGTTTTATAACTTTTTTAGATCAAGGAAATTCGGTTACAAATGGATGGAGGAGGATCTCAAATGACATTTCTATCTCTTCCTGATGACATGCTCGCAATAATTATTGCAAAGTCTTATTTGGATGATTGTGAAACTTTTTTTAGCATACAACTCACTTGAAAGCAGTTGTTTGAGATATCAATCACCTCAACTATACCTTATTATCATCGTGGATCATGGGTTGTATTTAGACAAATCCTATTTTCACAATATTCTCATATTTTCATGAAAGGTAAATATTATCAAGGCATTTTTAAACCACAATATTTTGAATCATTTTATGCTTTCAAAAAAGGTACTGAAAAAGGAGACCCTTGCGCAACTTATTTATATTTTCTTTTAAAATATAGTATTTTAGCACATACCTATGGTATTTTAAAAGGACTATTAATTGAATGTTTCAACTACAATTCAGTTCGATTATTTTATAGAAATCATGTTTTATCAGTTCTTTTGAAATTATATACCATACATGATTATCTTCCAAAACTGTTTTTCTATGAACAACCATATGACCCATGTTGTAAAAGGTGTGTTTGGATAGAGGAAGCAAATTATTTTGAAGTATCTCTAAATAATTGTTGAAATGCATGGACCTTCAAGCTACATGAACAATATGACGATGAAACCAAATGGACATGATGATCAAGGTATGATGATCTTTATTTTGGGGATTCTTTTAATTTATCATTTGGTGGTGAAATAAGACTTCAAGAATTAAGATGTTGAGATCATAATAAATTTGGATGAAATTGAGGGGTATAATGAAACCATTGAGGTTAAAACATGTTAGGGTTTTTTTGAGTTTTATAAAAAAGAAAACTTATAGGATGGGTGACAACTCGTCACATCCGGGAAGGCTGCAGGAATCGAACCCAAAACTAAAGGGTGAAAAGGGAACATCTCCAACCACTAGCCTACTTGTTGTACCTGGTTAGGATGACTAAATATTTTAGTAAAATGTTTTTTATAGAACAAGAATAAGTTTATTTTTGGAACTTATGTTTTATAAAATGGATATACATAGTATAGAAAAATGATTTAGTGATTCAGTGATTAAGGTTGTTTTGGAAGACGTTCTCTCTTTTGAGGAAACAATATATGCCTATGGAAGATAGAATACTATGGGATTTAAATTGTATAATAATGGTTGAAATTTTAGTTTGGAAGAATCTATGTTTTTATTATAGACGTATGATGATTTATGAAACAGATTAACTTATTATGGAGAATATGTGATAAGGTTAATTACTTTTCAATATGATATTTTATGAGTAACTAATGTTATTTGGTGATAAATGATAAGATTTATCTTGGAAGACTGTAATTAAATCCTTATGAGATTTGGGTTTCAATCTTAGTTTGGATTACTTTTGAAGAATTTTAGGGATAGTTTTTTGTTGAATGGTCTTAGTTGATCTTTGTGTTTGGTTTGAAACTTTTTGGAGATTTATAGTAGTTTTTCTTCTTGTAAAAGATTATACATTTTGTGTATTATCTGATCTTGCACTAAATAATTCGGTTTTAGTTTATGCTTAAAGACAAGGGAAATATATATTTCATTTTTGTGGATTATGTGACTCTCAAGCAGATGATTCTTGTGCTTTTGATGTGACCATGTCTTGTTGAATGCTCTTTGTTTGGAGAATAGATTTGTTTTTGGTAGAAACTTATTAAAGGATGAAACTCTACTTGAAGGTAAGTATATTTCTTTATTTCCTTATTCTATGTAGTAAATGAATTCTTCGAAATTAAGAAAATTACTGTAAAACGAAAACGTTTTTGGTTTACGTTTCCAACTGAGTAATCAAATACCATTTAACCCATCACATGTTTGTGATTTTCTGATGGTCAACTTTCTCTTAAACATGTTTTTTATCAATCTCCATCAGAACTTGACCCTTTGTTTTCTCTTCCATATCCATGTTTTCCTACATGGAATCCTAGTATGAGTTATCTTGGGTGACCTTTCCGCTTCTCTTTCTTTCTTTTAAATTGATAGTTTTACTTACTCCTTTTCCGATGTGGGACTTTCAATGACGTTTCCCAGCCCATTTTGTTTTAAATTGTGAGGACGAAATTCCCAAATGGGGGAAGGATGTAACATCCTAGGTAAATAAAGAATAAGACATATTTCATATTTATTTATTTTTGTGAATTAAATATTAATTTTACTTTAAAGCGGTTCCTATGTTCGATAGCGTACCTGATACGCAACAACGGGTTTCTTTAAAATCTTTTGTTGCACACTAATAATAAAATATTATTATTTTAAATGGAAGTTAACTCCTATAAGTTGTATTGGCAAGAATGAACAAAACTAACTACAATATGATTATAAATGTTTGTTAAATTTATTTACATTTATCCAATAAATGATATAGGCTTAAAATGTGAATGAATCTAATTTTAAGCATAATTTACATTAAAAGGTCCATTTACCACCTTTTAATGGTGAAGCCTCTTTAAATATAGTTTTGGTCAGTTTAATACATTATATTTGACCAAATAACATCCATCTTTGGAATGGGGAAATCAAAATTTACTTGGTGTAAATTTTTGAATTTTTCCGATAAAGTTTATTTTTAAATGAATATTGTAAATATTGTATTTTAATTCAAAACAATGTTTTAATATAATTTATTTATATGGTTATATTATATTTTTAATTGGTTTTAAAGTTTAATTAGAATATATTTTTACCATTTAATACAATTTTGGTCATTTGAATTAATTTCACTTTGAAATTGGACATAATTAAATGTCAATCTTTTGATAGTTATTGTTTCTTAAAAACACGCTATTTATTTCAACAAAAGTAATTAATTTTAAAATAAATTAATGAAACTTTTATGTTTTCAATTTGTAAAATTAAACATCATTTTTGAATTTTTAATGTCAAATATAGCTTAGGGTCGATTTTTGGTATTTTTCTAAAAAACATCAATTTTTGATGAATAGTGAAACCACTTAATAGTAGTTAAAAAACTGAATTTTTCATTTAAATGAAATTTTACCACTTCTCTGAATTGAATTTTGAAAATCTGACATACATTATTTTTATCAAGAAGTAAAATGTGGTTCAATAAGATGAAAATAATTTTTGGTGAATAGTAACTTTTGACTTTTATTTACCGCAGTTAAAGGTAAATAAGGTAATTCAAGGTAAAAAGAATATTATAATAATTAAAATTACCTTAACACTTGTCCAAACCATATTGGTTAAGTCATTTACAACCATGGGAATATTTGGGCCTATTTTAAGACCCTATTGAGAAACTTGGTAGTGATAATGACAATTTAGATTAATTAACTTAAAGTGACGGAAAAAATGACAAAAGAAAATATCTTTTAGTAACTTAATTCATAGAAGGGGTTATATATATTATATTTTAGAATATTAATATTCATCGGAAAGATAAAACTATTTCATATATCATCGGATATTTTTTATAATTTTTAGACATAAAATAAATTAAATTATTTATGACACAATAACAATGCAATATTTACCTCATTAATAAATGATTTAAATAAATAAGATTGTAATGATTAAAATATTATCCAAAACCTATACAATTATTATTGAATGATTTTATTTCGACCATGAGGAATTTTATCTTCAACTCTAATTATTTTTGGTCCTTTGGAAACCAAATATCATTATATAATAAAATAATATTTTCACACTTTCCTAAAGATCCCCTCCTCCCCATTATAAAATGAGACCACTTCTAACCAATTCCTCACACCGCTAAAGATATTTTTCTCATACAAAGTCTTCCCAATTTATCTCTCTACATGCCTATCATCCCCCTAGAATCATTACCTTAGGATGAAGGCACTTAAAGAAGTCATTTGGTTCAAACCAAATGGAGTTACCCAAATTAAAGGTTACGGTTTCTCATAAATGGTTTTCTTTTATTTTACTTCTCCAACCCCTAAAATCTTTTTATTAATTTATTCTGTAACAACATTAGTATCCTAAATAAACTAGGATGTTTTTATTAAAAGTATTCTAACTACACTTATACACACCTCCATCTAATGGATGAAGAAAATAATGTTTCTGTGGATGGAAAACTAACGCCTCACGAAACGACGATTGTTCAAATATCTCCAACCACCTCTCATGGTGGCCATTATAATGGAACTGTATTTATATATGATATAATTTATTTTTATGCTTCATTTATTCTTCTTTAATTTTCATTTATATCGTGCCTTTACGGTTTCCATTATGGGTAAACACGATAATCTCATTAGAGGAAGTGCGGACTACAGCCCCCTCAAAGTGAAATGACTCATTGATTCCATATGTGGGACATATAAAAGATGGATTTAATGATATTATATATGAAATTATACTAGAATTATAATATACCTATGTATAATTATGTTTTAATTCCATTAAAATAATAAATAGAAATGAAAGTAGCGTTCATGCGTACGTACGACTTACCGTCTCCATGAACGGTGCATTTCATTTATTACCTCCAAATGTTATGTACTATTATAAATACATGTATATACTGGATATATAAGATATATATGATATCTACATCCTGATTATTATTCTTGATATAATGTACTATTGACCACATGGACAACTTTTAAATATAAGGTGTTCAGTTTTGACTCAAGTACCAAATACCGACAAAACGACCATTATTAACTTAAATGATTACATAATTTTTATAACATGGTAATAATTGATATAAAAGGAATTATAAACTTGAAAAATTTTCTAAAGAAAGTATAAATTAACTTTATTTTATTATTCAGGAGATTAAAGAACGATTGGATCAAGACGGACATGTGGTAAGGGATTGTTTTATCTCACTTTTAATTCCCTGAGATTTCCATTGTTCGCCTCTAATTTATTTCATGTGGTGTATTGTGTACTTCCAATTGATATATATTTTCATTATTCTATTTATATTCATGTTATTCTATTAAACATTTGGTGTTTATTAGCTTTTGGTCATACAACTTGATTGATTACAACGTGATAAGGGATTTTCTTATCTCACTTTTAATTCCGTGAGAGTTCCATTGTTCACCACTTATTCATTGCATGTGGTGTATTGTATACACCCATTTGATATATATTATCATTATTATAATTATATTCCTAGTATTTTGTGATTCATTTGGTTGATATAAGCTTTTTGTCATATGACTCAGTGGATTACAACGTGGTAAAGGGTTTCATCTCACTTTTTATTCACGTGAGATTCGTGCTATATTTTCCACAATTTATTTTTGTGTGGTGTATGTACTGCCCAATATTGTATTCATTGTGTAATATACTTAAATATATGTGTATTTACATCTTCATTTTTTTATCCTTCTTTCATGGGTTGTATGTTTCATAAGTTACGAAATCGGGAAGGGAACCTTTTAACCCAATTTCCATTCCTTGGTTTAATCTTCTAATTCCTGATTCTGTCATGATATGATTATGTGGGGAATCACTATTTATTATTTGTGTAGTAATTTCCACTCCCATTTCTGTGTATATACCTTTGATACACATAATCACTCCATTGATAAATTCTCATCTCATCGATATGAACTTCCTAAGGTAATTTTAACTCAATCTCTTTTTATTAAGTTAAACATCCAATTCATTGGTGTTGTTTCTACAAGAATACGTGTGAATGTCCTATGATTGACTTATAATGAATATCCAATCATATTTAGTGTACTTATATTTATCACACATAATTATGTCGTTGATATTTCCTTAACGTAAGGATACAGTATTTATAATAGATTTCATCTCAATTTACATTCCATTGAGAATTCTATGTTTTTATAATCCAATTCACTTTTATATGTTGTATATAATGTACTTTGACATATTATATAATTAATTCCTTTATTCACATGATATTATAAAGTTCTGATTAAATTTTATTCCTCAATTATTTGTATTCAAGTGTCTCTCTTTTTGTTAAAAAAACTCTTTAACTAAAATATCGTTTTAAATATTTTAATGATTTATTCTTATAAATATTTCTCATTAATATCCATGTTTTAAAAATGGGTTTTTGGATTTATTTATATGTACATTAATGTTTTCAAATGATAATTCATTTAAAATCTTCAAAGTGGTATGGGACACTTTGATTCAAAAATCTCTTTTTAAATGATTTTGAAAATGATTTGATAAAACATTGTTTATTTCAAGATATTGATTTGATATATTTGAATGTGGAAATGTTATCTTTCCTTTATACATGTGTTATATGTTATGAGTATGTTATGGTTATTGGGAATTGTTTAAGTATACGGGTGGTTCCGTGATAAACCTCGGGAGGGTGAGCCCTAGATAGCTCTCTAATGCCTTGGGTAACGTGACAGAGGTAAACATGATGTTTCTCCTATGAGATTTAGGGAATATACTGTTATGGGTATTCCAAGTGTAACTCCCTATGTATTTGTGATAGCTACAATGTAAGTTTGATATGGATTCCATAATTAACCATTAAGATTTATGATTTTTGTTTGTTATTCATAAATCTTAAGATTTCATAAGGTATGTTATGATTGAAAAGTATGGTTTTATTGATTTGTATTTATTTATGGGCTAATGTTTTCCTTACTTATTTTATAACCCTTACTGAGATTTTTATTCTCATCCCATGTTTTTGAAATGTTTTACGCATGAATTCAAGATAAATAGGGTCAAGGATGGGATCAAGGAAAAGTTATCCATTCTAAAACATAAAACTAGACATGTTTCTTTTTATGATTTTTTATTTTATGAAAAAAATAGATTCTGAGTAGTAGTGTCTAATTGTAATTTTCAAGTTGTAATGTAATAGTTATGGCCTAAATCTCTCAAACTCTAAACCTGAAAAAATTCTCAACGTGAATTATTCATTTAATTCAATGTTATGTAATGTTTAAGATCGGGTCCATACTGTTGGTATCAGAGGTCGGTTTAGACAACTTTAGGGATTAAGAGTTTTTGTTAGACAAATAGTTAGTCCCTTTATCTTTTATTTCAGTTAAATTCTTATTTTATAACTTTTTTAGATCACGGAATGTCAGTTAAAAATGGAATGAGGGGGATCAAAAACGACATTTCTATCTCTTCTTGATGACATGCTTCCAATAATTATTGCAAAGTCATGTTTGGATGATTGTGAAACTTTTTTTAGTATACAACTCACGTGCAAGCAGTTGTTCGAGATATCAAACACCTCCAACATACCTCGTTATCATCGTGGATCATGGGTTGTATTTAGACAAATCCTATTTTCACAATATTCTCATATTTTCATGAAAGGTAAATATTATCAAGGCATTTCCAAATCACAAGATTTTGAAGAATTTTATGATTTTAAAAAATGTGCTGAAGAAGAAGACCCTTGCGCAACCTATTTATATTTTCTTTTACAAAATATATATTATCTCATCACATACCTATGGTATTTTAAAAGGACCATTAATTGAAAGTTTCAACAAAAATTCGGTACGATTATTTTATATAAATCGTGTTTTACCAGATGTTTTGAAATTATATGTCATACATGATTATTTTCTAAAACTGTTTTTCTATGAACACCCATATGACCGATGTTCTACAAGGTCTATTTGGATAGAGGAAGAAAATTATTTTTAAGTATCTCTAAATCATTGTTGAAATGCCTGGACCTTCTACCTACATGAACAAGATGACGATGAAACCAAATGGACACCATGATCAAGGTATGATGTTCTTCATTTTGGGGACTCTTTTATTTTATCATATGGTGGTTAAATAAGACTTTATGAATTAAGATGTTGAGATCATAATGAATTTTGATGAAAATTAGGGGTATAAATAAACCATTGAGGTTAAAAAATGTTAGGGTTATTTTTGAGTTTTATAAAAAAGAAAACCTGTAGGATGGGTGATAACCCGTCGCATCCGGGAAGGCTGCAGGAATTGAACCCACCAATGAAGGGTGACAAGGGCGCATCACCTACCACTACCCTATTTAAATTCCCTGGTTAGAATGACTTAATATTTTAGTAAAATGTTTTTTATGGAAGAAGAATAAATTGATTTTTGGAACTTATGTTTTATCAAATGGATATACATAGTATATAAAGATGATTTAGTGATTAAGTGACAAAGGGTTTTGTGGAAGACGTTCTCTCTTCTGAGGAAACACTATATGCCTGTTGAATATAGAATACTATGGGATTTCAATTGTAGAATAATGGTTGAAATTTTATTTTTGAATAATTGATATTTTTATTATAAACATATAATGATTTATGATACATATTAACCTATCATGGAGAATATGTGTTTAGGTTAATTACTTTTCAATATGAGATTTTATGAGTAACTAATGTTATTTGGTGATAAATGATAAGATTTATCTTAGAAGAATATGTAATTAAATCATCATGAGATTTGGGTTTCAATCTTAGTGTGGATTACTTTTGAAGAATTTTAGGGACTGTTGTTTATTGAATGGTCTTAGTTTATCTTTGGGTTTTGTTTTTTAAATTTTTGGAGATTTAGAGTAGTTTTTCTTCTTGTAAAAGATTATCCTTTTTGGGTATTATCTGATCTTGCACTAAACAATTTGGGTTTAGTTTTAGTCTAAATACTAGAGAAATATATAGTTCTTTTTTGTGGATTATTTGATTCTCAAGCAGATGATTCTTGTGCTTTTGATGTGACCATGTCTTTTTGAATGCTCTTTGTTTGAAGAAAATATTAGTTTTTGGTAGAAACTTATTAAAGGATGAAACTATACATGGAAGTAAGTATATTTCCTTATGTTCTTATTCTATGTAGTAAATAAATTCCTCCGAATTATGAAAAGGAATTTAAAAAAATACATTGTTGGTTTACATTTCCTACTGGGTAATCAAATACCATTTGACCCATCACATGTTTGTAATTTTCGGATGGTTAACTTTCTTCTAAACATGGTTTCTATCACTCTCCATCAGAAATTAACCCTTTGTTTTCTCTTCCATATCCATGTTTTCCTACAAGGAATCCTAGTATGGGTTATCTCGGGTGACCTTTATGCTTCTCTTTCTTTCTTTTAAATTGATAATTTTACTTACTCTTTTTCGGATTGGGGACTTTCAATGATGTTTCTAAGCCCTTTTTTAAAAAATTGTGAGGATGGAATTTCGAAAAGGGGAGAAGGATATAACATCCTAGGTAAATAAAGAATAAGAAATATTTCATATTTATTAATATTTGTGAATTAAATATTAATTTTACTTTAAATGGTTTTCTATGTTTGATTGCCTACCCGATACGCAACAACGGGTTTCTTTAAAATCTTATGTTGCACACTAATAATAAAATATTATTATTTTAAATGGAAGTTAACTCCAAGCTGTTGAATTGGATGGAAGGAACAAAACCAAATAAAATATGATTATACATGTTGGTTAAATGTATTTACATTTGTCCAATAAATTTTAGAGGCTTAAAATTTGAATAAATCTAAATTTATGTATAATTTACATTAAAAGGTCAATTTACTACCTTTTAATGGAGAACCCTCTTTAAATATAGTTTTGGTCACTTTAATACATTATATTTGACCAAATAAAATCATTCATTGGGATGGGGACATCACAATTTACTTTGTGTAAATTTTTTGAATTTCTCTGATAAAGTTCATTTTTTAATGAATAGTGTAAATATTGTATTTTAATACAAAACTATGTTTTATTATAATTTATTTGTATGGTTAGATTATCATTTTAATTGTTTTTAAATTTTAATTAGAATATATTTTTGCCATTTAATCTAATTTTGGTCATTTGAATTAATTTCACTTTGAAATTGGACACAAACAAGTGTCAATCTTTTGATAGTTATTGTTTCTTAAAAACACGCTATTTGTTTTAACAACGGGAATTAATTTTAAAATTAATTAATGACACTTTTATGTTTTGAATTTGGAAAAATAAACATCATTTCTGAATTTGGAATGTCAAATATTACATAGGCTTAATTTTTGGTATTTTTCTGAAAAACATCAATTTTTTATGAATAGTGAAACCACTTAATAGTAGTTAAAAACTGAATTTTTCATTTAAATGAAATTTTACCACTTCTGTGAATTGAATTTCTAAAATACGACATATATTTTTGTTATCAATAAGTAAAATTTGGTTCAATAATATGAAAATAATTTTTGGTGAATAGTAACTTTTGACTTTTATTTACCGTGGTTAAAGGTAAATAAGGTAATTCAAGGTAAAAAGAATATTATAATAATTTAAAATTACCTTAACACTTGTCCAAAACATATTTGTTGAGGCATTTACGACCATGGGCATCTTTGGGTCGATTTTGGGACCTCATTGAGAAACTTGTGAGTGATAATGACAATTTAGATTAATTAACATAAAGTAAAGGAAAAAATGACAAAATCAAATATCTTTTAGTAAATTAATTCATATAAGGGGTTATATAAATTATATTTTAGAATATAAATATTAATTGGAAATCTAAAAATATTTCCTATATCATGGTATCTTTTTATAATTTTTATACATCAATAAATTTAATTATTTAGGATACAATAATGTTGCAGTATTTACTTCATTAATAAATGATTTAAATAAATAAGATTATAATGATTAAAATATGATCCAAAACCTATCCAATTGTTATTGGATGATTTTATTTCAACCATAAGTCATCTTATCTTCGTCTCTAATAATATTTGGACCTTTTTAAACCGAAATAATTATATAATAAAATAATATTTTCACATTTTACTAAAGAGCCCCTCCTCCCCCTTATAAAAGGAGACCACTTATAACGAATTAATCACACCTCTAAAGACATTTTTCAATTCCAAAATTTTTCCCAATTTATCTCCTTACATCCCTCTCCTCCCCATGGAAGTCTTACTTTAGGCAGAAGGAACATTAAAAAGTCCTTTTGTTCAAACCAAAGAGAGTTACCCAAATTAAAGGTAACGGTTTCTCTTAAATTGTTTTCTTTTATTTTACTTCTCCAACCCCTAAACTCTTTTTATTACTTTATTTTGTAACAAAACCAGTATCATCAATATACAAGGATCTTTTTATGATAAGGATTATAACTAAACTTACACACACCTCCATCTAATGGATGAAGAACATAATGTTTCCGTGGATGGAAACTAACGCCTCACAAAACGATGATTGTTCAAATATCTCCAACTACCTATCATGGTGTCCATTATGATGGAACTTTATTAATATATGATATATATTATGTTTATGTTTTCTTTATTCTTGTGTAATTTCCATTTATATAATGCCATTATGGTTTCCATTATGGGTAAACACGATAATCTCATTAGAGGAAGTGCGTACTACCGCCCCCTCAAAGTGAAATGACTCGTTTATTCCATATATGGGACGTGTAAAGGATGGAGTTAATGATATTATATATGATATTATACTGGAATAATTATATAACTATGTATAATTATGTTTTAATTCAATTAAAATAAGAAATAGAAATGAATGTAGCGTTCATGCGTACATACGGCTTACCGTCTCCCTGAGCGGTCCATTTCATTTCTTACCTCCAAATGTTATGTACTATTATAAATACATGTATATACTGGATATATAAGATATATATGATATCTAAATCCTTATTATCATTCTGTATATAATGGACTATTGACAACATGTACAACTTGTAAATATAAGTTGTTCATTTTTTGACTCAAGTACCAAATACCGACAAAACGACCATTATTAACTTCAATTATTACATAATGTTTATAACATGGTAATAATTTATATAAAAGGAATTATAAACATGAAAAATGTTCTTAAAAAACTAGAAATTAACTTTAGTTTATTATTCATGAGATTAAATAACGATTGAGTCAATATGGACAAGAGGTAAGGGATTTTCTTATCTCACTTTTAATTCCTTGAGATTTCCATTGTTCGCCACTAATTTATTGCATGTGGTGTATTGTGTATTGAAAATTGATATATATTATCATGATTCTATTTATATTCACATTATTCTTTGAATCATTTGTTGGTTATTAACTTTTTGTCATATCACTCGATTGATTACAATGTGATAAGGGATTTTTTTATCTCACTTTTAATTCCTTGAGATTTCCATTGTTCGCCACTTATTCATTGAATGTGGGGTATTTTGTACTGAAATTTGATATATATTATCATTATTCTCATTATATTCCTGGTATTATGTAATTTATTTGGTGGATATAAACTTTTGGTCATACGACTCAGTTGATTAAAACATGGTAAAGGGTTTCATCTCACTTTTTATTTCCATGAGATTCTTGCTATATTAGCCACTATTTACTTTTGTGTGGTGTATGTACTACCCAAGATTGTATTCATTGTGTAATATAATTCAATATATGGGTACTTAAATCTTCATTTTTTGATCCTTCATTCATTGGTTTTATGTTTCGTAAGTTACCAAATCAGTAAGGGAACGTTTTAACCCAATTTCCATATCTTGGGTTAATCTTCTAATTCATAATTATGTCATTATATGATTATGTGGGGAATAACTATTTATTATTTGTTCAGTAATTTCCACTCCCATTTATATGGATATAATTTTGATACACATAATCACTCCATTGATAAATTCTCAACTCATCGATATAAACTTCATAAGAGTAATTTTAACTCAATCTCTATTTATTAATTTAAACATCCAATTCATTGGTGTTGTTTTTACAAGAATATGTGTGAATGTCCTATTATTGATTTAAACTTAATATCCAATCATATTTAGTGTATTTATATTTTTCATAGATAATTATGTCTTTGATTTATCCTTAACCTAAGGATACAGTCTTTATAAGAGATTTCATCTCAATTTACATTCTATTGAGACTTCTTTCTTATTATAATCCAATTCACTTTTATATGGTGTATATAATGTATTTTGATATATTATATCATGAATTCCTTTATTCACATTATATTATAAAGTACTGATTAAATTTTATTCCTCAATTATTTGTACTCAAGCATCTCTCTTTTTGTTAAAAAAACTCTTTAACTAAAATGTCTTTTCAAATGTTTTAAAGATTTATTCTTATAAATATTTCTCACTAATGTCCATGTTTTAAAAATGGGTTTTAGGATTTATTTATATGTACATTAATGTTTTCAAATGATAATTCATTTAAAATCATCAAAGTGGTATGGGACACTTTGATTCAAAAATCAATTTTAAAATGATTTTGAAAATGATTTGATAAAAAATTGTTTATTTCAATATCCTGATTTGATATATTGTAATGTAGAAATATTATCTTTCCTTTATACATGTGTTATATGTTATGAGTATGTAATGGTTATTGAGCATTTTTTAAGTATACAGGTGGTTCCGTGATAAACCTAGGGAGGGTGAGCCCGAGATAGCTCTCCAATGCATTAGGTAATGTGACAGAGGTAAATATGATATTTCTCCTAAGAGATTTAGAGAATATATTGAGATGGGTATTCCTAGTGTAAATCTCTATGTAGTTGTGATATCTATAATGTATGTTTGATATGGATGCCATAATTAACCTTTAAGACTTATGATTGGTGTGTGTTATTCATAAATCTTAAGATTTCATAAGGTATGTTATGATTGAAACTTATGGTTTCATATATTATTATTTATTGATGGGCTACTGTTTTCCTTCGTTATTTTATAACCCTTAATGATATTTTTATTCTAATCCCATGTTTTTGAAATGTTTTCCATAGGACTTAAAGATGAATAGGTTCAATAATGGGATCAATGAAAATTCATGTTGTCTAAAACATGGAACTATACATGTTTCTTTTTAAAATATTTTATTTTATGAAAAAAAAATAGATATTGAGTAATAGTGTCTACTTGTAATATTCAAGTTTTAATGTATTAGTTATGGCCTAATTCTATAAAACTCTAAATCTGAAAAGATCCTCAATGTGAATTATTCATTTAATTCAATATTATGTAATGTTTAAGGTCCGGTCCTTATAAGTGGTGTGACCCATAAGAATCTATAATATCCTTAGGCATCAGTAAATATTCATAAAAAACCAACAGGCAAAAAATTACAATTTGTGTCTAATTAGATCCCCTTGAAGAATTCAAATACGATCTATCATTTTTAACTAATTAAACCTTATGAAATTTACTTCACGTTGATAAAACCACAACTAATTCACTCACATTTTTTAACTCTATCATCATTGATTCCAAATGGGAGAAGACCTAGATTAAATGTCAGTATTACAGAGTAAGCCCTAGGAAACTCCTGAACTCAAAATCTATCATACATAATTTATAAGAAATCAAAATCTCTACCTTCCCTAATTGGACAAAAAAAATTGCACTGGAATTTCCATCCCTAACGAACCACACCACACGAATCCAAAAGTTTCACCAAGAGTATTTTTCATATATTTAATGTTATAGAAGTCCAATAAATAAAATTTCAAGTATCCTATAATTAGTATCAATTATCCTCAAATATATCGGGATATCTTCCAGCAAAACATTTGGGCAAAAATCCCTCAAGGTAACATTGTATCATTTTTGGGATTATTGTGTTTGTTGAAAAAGAAGGTTTTCATGGTGAACAGTCAAGTTCCAGAGATGTTTCTGAAATTCAATGTTGAAAAAGAAATATCATAAAGGAATGGATGATTTGGTGGTGGTATAAAATAATAGATACAATGTGACCCCTTTTCCCAGTGTTTTCCAAATTTTTCGGGTCTAAAAATTTGGCAAACACTGGGAAACGGCGCCACTTCGTATCTCTTTTATATACCGCCTCTAGATCATCCATTTCATTTTCACTATTCTTTGTCAACATTTATTTTCAACAACATCTTTGGAACTCGACAATTCACCATGGATACTTTCTTTGTCAGCAAACACATTCGACCAAAAAATGATGTCACTATAGTAGAGAATGAAGAGATCATTCAACAGCGCAGTGAACAATTTCTTGATGAGAGTGATGAGGAAGAAATCAACATCGGGGGAGTAGAAGTGGATGATTTTTATTAAGAAGAAGATACTAATGGTGTGCATGAGGAAGTAAAATTTGTATTTGCACAAAAGCTAAAGAGTCAAGCTGAAATTGATAGGCAAGATATCATTGGTGATTAGTTAGCTCTAGTTTAAACAAGAAGAATGAAATCACTGCAGCAGACATCTTTACTATCTCAGGTCGAGCCAAAATTATTTGCTGATCCATCTGAAGATGAAAATTGGATTCAGGTAATGAATGATGAACTATATCATTTTGAGAATAATCGAATGTGAGAGATTGTTTCGAGGCCAGTAGATAAGAATATCATCAAGACTAAATGTGTCCATCGCAACAAGATGAATCAAGATGGAATAGTGATTCGGAAAAAATCACGACTAGTGTACAAGGGATACTCCTAGATAGAGGGAATTGATGTTGATGAGGCATTTTACCAGTTTCTTCACTAGATACAATCATATTATTTCAATCAATTGCAGTGCAACAGAAGTTCAATGTTTTCTAGATGGACGTCAAAAATGAATTTTTGAGTGGGGTTCTGGAGGAAGAGATTTATATTGAGCAGCCAGATGGTTTTCTCATTCATGAGGATGAGAACAAGGTTTGCAGACTGAATAAGGCGTTGTGTGGGTTGAAACAAGCACTAGGAGCATGGTACTCAAGGCATGATCAGTACTTGAAGAAGCATGGTTTCCGGCATGGAGGAGTTGATTACAATATCTATTTCAACAACAACAATAATCAAAGGATGATGTTCCTAGTTTATGTTGATGACATAATATTTGGAGGATTAGATGAAGCTCAGTTTATACAGTTCTCTAAATTCATGAAAATTGAGTTTGAAATGTCAATGATTGGAGAGCTAATGTTTTTCCTTGGTCTATAGGTGACACAGGGAAGGAATTGAGCATTCATTTCTCAATCCAAAAATGCTAAAGGGTATTTGAGGAGATTTAGAATGGAAAATTCTGAAGATATGAAGACTTTCATTGATACTCAAATGAAAATTTCCAAAGATGATAATGTAAAGGAAATAAATATCATAGGATACATGCAGATTATTAGGAGTTTACTATACATGACAGTGATGAGACCTGATATTGTTTTTCCACCTTCCAAGAAGCACGATTTCAAAGAAATCCCCATGAAATCTACAAGCTTGCAGTGAAAAGAATACTTCGGTATATCAAGGGAACGATGGATTTTTCTTGATGTATAATGGAAAATCTCAGACAGAGTTATTGTGATATAATGATGCAGATTGGGTCTGTTCAGCGGATTATAGGATATCAACATCAGGAGGTGCATTCTATCTTGGTGGACTATGTACTACTTGGCTAAGCAGGAATCAATATTTCATTTCATTAAGCACCACAGAAGCTGAGTATATTGCGGACACTCAATCATGCACACAGTTATTGTGGATGAAGCAGTAGCTTGATGATATGGGATTTGCAGTGATATCGCTGATCGGAATCCAGTGCGATAAATAAAGTATTATCAATATCCGCAAAAATCAAGTCCATCACTCAAGGACAAAGCACATTGAGATGAAGTATCATTTTATCATAGAGAAGGTTGGGCAGAGAATCGTGAAGTTAGAGTATGTGCCTACATAACTAGAGGTTCCAGACATTATGACAAAGTCATTACCCAAGGAAGCATTTGAGAGGCATCTACTAGATCTGGGAGTCCATTCGACTCCACGCACCTGAAAAAGTGTGGATATGGGACCCCCTATCCCTTAGGTATTGCGTGTTTTTCACTGATTTGGTAATATTTGTTCTTTCTAATGTTGCACACTGCAAAGGGGTTACCATTTGGTTCTTTGAAAAAGGGGTAGAAATAGTGACTCCTCGACCTCAAGGGGGAGAAACTATGGCTTTTTAAGGGATAAAATTTCTTATTAAAAGACATGGGTAGAAGCTGACAGGAGGAGCAACAAGACAGGGGGAGAGCAATGAGATAGGGGAGAGTATTAAAAGTGACGGGGAGAAGTTTATAGGTGGAGCAGCAAGATAGGGGGAGAACAATATGATATGGGGAGAGTTTTAAATCTGACGATGCTATAAGTGGTCGATCAATTCATAGATATCATGCTAGATGAGGATTGTGATAAAAGCATAACATTGAATGGTGAGAGAAGGTTCCTAGCTATCACCAATTGGTATCCATGTGGTATCAACAATTGGGATCAGTTGGGAAATTTTTATCAGTTGGGTGTCAACAGATGGCGGTATAAATGAAGTTATTCATTGATGATCTTTTAATTTACTCTTATTTCTCATGATGAGCATTTCTCATGCGGGCTTAGAGTATGTGTTGAGTGAATCTTTGGTCACTATCTGAATTGTAGAAAATAATGGTAGTAAATGATGGAAGGAGACCTAGTGAGGTATCAAAGTGTATAAAATCATTCTGATAAGAATTGTCAACAAACCCAAAGGGGTGATTGTTGGGAAAAAATCCATCAAGGTAACATTGCATCATTTTCAGGTTGATTGTGTTTGTTGACAAAGCAGTTTTCTACGGTGAATTATGAAGTTCCAGAGATGTTGTTGACAATAAAAGTTGACAAAGAACCTTAACAAAGGAATGAATGATCTTGGAGTTTGGTGAGATTCACAAAAGGTGGATATCCTTGAATATAAAATTTAAATATGGATAAGTGATGAGTTTTGTGAAGATAGGTCTCATTATTTGGATTCGCAAAGACTAGAAGAATATTGATGGGGATTCGTCATGATTATGACAAGCTTTGTGAACGGCAGACATTGAATCTCATAGTGGTTGTGAATAGATTTGTGAGAGAGCTTCGGAGCGATGGCGCAAAGTAATTTATGGGATGCTCCATGATTACTATGATCTCTATGATCATAAAATTGTCCAGGTGCTTCGCGTTTTTTATACAATTTCAGTAGTAACTTAAAAGATTCGTGATTTGAGATGACGTGGCGTTGACTTCATGCTGACGGTTTGAGTGTCAGTGGAATCACCTATAAATAGACCTCAACCCCCTCAGGAGATGAAGAGAGTGTTTAGAGAAAATATTTTTCTCTCGGTTCATGAAGTTAGTTTGCAAAGGCAGTGTGCTTCCCGAAATAAGAGCATCGCGGTGGCCAATATAGCTCCACGAAAGTCATGTGCTCCATTTTGGCTCAGTTAGCTTCATGAGGAAAGTCAATCTATGATGACTTGTGCTCCACGGAGGACAAATAATTTCAAAGGATTGAGATTCATGAGAGTGCTTCGTGAAAATGAAGAAGCTTCGTGAAGGCTTGTTTGAGCTTCGGGAAATTGGAAACCTCAAGAAGTAGGTCACATTGTGAATATTTTTCCAAAAGAATTTCCCAATGTTTAGGTGCAAAGGGGCATTAATCAGTGGATGAACATTAAACTTCAATAGATCATCTACTTAAAGTGGAGGATGCATTCATTAGTGGTAATGCAGAGACCTACAGGTCTATAAACTATGAGTGGATCTTCTGAAGAAGCAGTGATCTCACTTTAGTAGAGAGAGAAGTGAGTTCTCAAATTGTGAGTGGTTTTAAACCAGGAGGGACAGTGAGTCCACATCGAACTTGTAAACATTAGTGTTCTTCTAGTGGAATTGGTGCATCAGCACACTAACAGTGTATGCTCCTTGGACGTAGCCCAGTGAGGGTGAACCAAGTAAAAATCACTATGTCTTGTGCATTCTTTAGGGTATGTTCATACTCTGCATCCGGAAGGAGAGATAAGAGGGTTTTGTCTAACCGAAAAACAAGATCAAAAGGGTCAGTCATTTTAATATTTCATACCTTGATTCACCCCCCACCCCCACCTCAGGGTATCTAGCCTAGTGGACCTAACAAAAACCAATACAATGGAATCAAGACATGGTTGAAAATCTAGTTCATGAGATCCAAGAACACCACAAGGGGACTTTTCAAAAAAAATATGGAATGAAATTAATAAATTAAATATCTAATCTGGAAATATTTGATGGGAATATCCTCCACTTTTAATGACCATGGATGTTTTCTAGAACAAAGATCAATCATGGAAAACAACCAAGATCATCGTCACCATTCAAATAGATCTTCAATACTATGTAATGTTTCACAGTTATTCATTTTTACCATATTTAACATCCTACAGTTGAAATATGTAAATAGACAAAAAAAATCCTTCTTGTTAAAAAATGATAAATAACTCTAAGGATAAATTATATTTTTTTAAAATCCAAGAAACTATAAATCCCCTTAGTGCATATTTAACTCTTTAAACTCAAATTTTTTATATGAGATAAAAATTAAATGTTATTGGTTGAGGGAAAAGTATAATATCAATCTCAAATTGAATACCTCTACTAAGAGTAAAACCAAATAACTCATCCTTTGAAACATCTTTTTAATTATCCACTACTGAAGGGATAATATAATAGGCAAAATTAAATTCTATTGTTAAATCCTAAACAAATACTCGCATTATTATAGCCTGGATATTTCTATGGTCTGGTCATATGCAACTTTTTCTAGAATTACACTCATTTATTAGAACAAATATATCACCTTAGGATGTAGTGAAAGATATATGTATTCATTAGAAGTAAATAAGAGCTTAAAAAATTCAACCACCTTGTTCCCTATATTACATCAACAATTATCATCAATATGATCAAGAAGTCATATATATTTCTATATCCATATACAACTATTGGACACTCAGGAAGTTGTTTTTGATGATATATATTCATTCCCAAGGGAATTTTAATAGGGGTAAACATGAAATATAACATTTCTAGTAAGTTGACGAAATTAATAACTTGGGTATATAAAAATAATTTAACCTCCGGTTTCATTAAAGTCATTAGATAGTGTAGAGGAAAAAAACCAAACATCTTACTATTGAATTACATAATACAATGGTTCGTGGAACCACATCCATAGTGTATATCCTACCTTCAATATGATCTTGACCATTCCTCTTTGTAGAATAACTCGTTTGAGGCATCAAGGACTTCCATGCATTGGCTGGCTACTATAAACCCCTACCTGGACCTTGTCTTGACCTCTTGGAATCACAATATAAAGCCATAGAATAGTTTTTATTTATATTACAAACATTTTCCAATTCATATGTGTCTTCATGCATGATGGCCTAAAATTTTACTTCCATCCATGGATACAACACATGGAAGAATCTCCTCATAAAGTTGGAGTAAAATAATCCCAACTCAGCTCTTCTAGTAAGTGATCTATATGTACCTCATCGTCTATTCTATTCAAACTATTGATAGAGGAAATCACTATTTCACTTTTTTTTGGATGAGGCATGAATTTTTTTTAAAAGAAAGAGCCCATGCATAATAAAAGAAAACAAAAGTTTACATGAAGCGAAAGGAAGGAATTTTATTACAATCTCTTTCATAGAGGTGAAGAAAATCAGCTGGCAGCGCATCCAGCCAAGTCATGTTCTGGTGGACACCTTTATTGGCAAGGGCATCAGCAACTGCATTTGCTTCCCGGTAGGCATGTGTAGCAATGTAGTCGATCTTCTGGAGCGAATTCAAACAGTTCATCCAGCGCATAGTAAGCGGCCAGGCTAGATGAATGACTCCGTTCCAAATTGCTTGAACAATGGTGGTAGAATCACTTTCAATCCACAGTTTACGCCAACCTCTTTGCAGAGAAAAATCAACAGCATGGATGACTCCAAGCATCTCTGCTTCAATGGAAGAGGCGATCCCACAACCTCCGTAGAAGCAACCATGACAATGGTCATCAGAGTCTCTGTAAATGGCCCCACAACTAGCAGGTCCAGGATTGCCTTTTGAGGCGCCGTCGACATTCACTTTAATCCAACCCGGCATCGGAGGTTGCCAGAAAACTTCAAAGGGTTGCTTGAGCTTCGGGAAAATACCCGGGACACGGATACGTCTAAGGATCTCGAAGTCTCCAATATGATTTCTACAACAATCTTTTTGAATTGATGCAGCTTCATGAATCGCAATGAGAATTTGAGCTTTTCCTGCATTAAGACTGAAAGAGTGATTATTATGGATAAGATCATTTCTTGCATACCAGATTTCATGAAGGAGTTCAGCCACTGCTGCAAGAAAAATGTTTTTGACTTGCCGAGAGAAGCCATATTTAGTACATTTCTTCAAAAGTAAACAAATCGGGTCAGATAAGGACCATGAAGAATTAAAAAGCTCAAAAATATAGTTCCATAAAGCTGTGGCCGTAGCACAAGACAAGAAGAGATGATCAGAATCCTCTCTGTGCTGATTACATAAATGACATTTTGAGCAAAGTTGAATGCCAGAGGCTTGAAGCCGATTTTCAGTGGGCAATCTATTGTGAGCAATACGCCAAATAAGGGTGAACCTGGAGGGTTTAATCCAAGCCTTATTGAAAGTACTCACCCAATTATAATCAGATTCATTGTTAGAAAAATTGTGCATGTAGAAGTTTTTTGAATCAAGTATGCCATTGGGAGCAGGTTCCCAAACAAGGAAGTCCCCAGACGTGGAGAAGGTATAATTTTCAATAATTTGAGCAATGTCATTGGGGAGATCATGCTTATGAAGATGCATAACATCTTTAATAGTGTGGGTGGTGTTTATAGAAGTGTTATTAGGAGGCAGCATGGAAATTAAAGGAGTACCTGTCCAGTTGTCACACCAGAATTTAATGTTAGAGTCAACGCTGACCATCCACCTGGAGTTAGCCATAATCTTCTGATAAGAGTTTCTAATAGAGGGCCAGATTTAAGAGTTGATGAAATTAAGATTTCCTTTTAAAAGTTTATTTAAAAATCTATATTTTAAAAAATCAGTGGCTTTAGAGTTGTTATTAATAAGGCGCCAAGTGAATCTCGCTTGCAGAGCACCATTGAACAATTTTAAGTTTTTGATGCCAATGCCTCCATTATCAAGAGGTTTACAACATGTCTTCCAAGGGATGGTAACAAGTTTCCTTTCAAAGATACTTCCCGTCCAGATGAAATTTTTTATAAAGGTATTGACTTTCTTGAAAGTACCTATGGGCCATTTATAAATCATGAGCGAGTAGACCAGCTTAGAGACAATGGTAGATTTGACAAGACAAATTCTACCAGCCATGGAGATGGATTTCCCCTTCCAAGTAGAAAGTTGATTAATAATTTGATCCGTGATATTAGAGAAATAAGAGGATTTAGGACGTCCCCAGAAAATCGGGACGCCCAAGTACGTAAAGGGAAAAGAGCCTTCCTTAATTCCATGATTATTGGTGATAATGGATTTTCTTCTAACATGAAAATTTTTACCGAAGAAAATGTGAGATTTGTTCCAGGAAATAGATTGTCCAGAAAGGTTCTCGTAATGAGAGATAGCTTGTTTAAGACATTGAATATTTCTTTGATCTCCCTTAAGAAACAAAATAATATCATCAGCATAGAGGAGGTGAGTGGGGACAGTAAGGTTTCTACCGGCCTGAATGGGTTTAAGTTTATTTTGATCAACCAGATTATGAATGAGTCTGCTGAAGTAGTCTTCCGCAATAACAAACAGAATGGCCGAGAGGGGATCGCCCTGTCTGACACCTTTAGAGCATTTAAAAAATCCACGAGGGGTGCCATTAATTAATATGGAAATGCTAGCAGATTGAAATAATGTCTTGATTCTCTTGATAAAAGTCTCATGAAAACCAAACTTTTTCAAGACTCTAAAAATAAAGCCCCAATCAATGGTATCAAAGGCTTTTCTAATATCAATCTTGATGGCCACACAACCCCCCCTATTATTTTTATTAAGGGTGTTGGTACATTCTGAGGCAAGACAAATGCAGTCTTGGATGGATCTATTCTTAATGAAACCAAACTGATTCCATGAGACAATTCTGTTGCAAATCGGAGCCAATCTGTTGGCAATGATATTAGTAATGATCTTGTAAAGGGTATTGATAAGAGCAATTGGTCTAAAATGATGAATTTCAGAAGCATTTTCAACTTTGGGTATTAAGGTGAGGAATTGAGCATTGATACCCCGAGGGAGGGATCCGTGAATGAAAAAAGACCTTATCAGCTTACAAACATCTGAACGAAGAGTGTCCCAGTGATTTTGATAGAAACCATTGTTAAAACCATCTGGACCAGGAGCACTATCAGGATTTAGACTAAAGACAGTGTCTTTAATTTCATGCTCCAAAGGAATAGCTAAGAGGGAGTCATTGTCATGCTCATCCACCATTAAGGGGATAATATTAGGATCGAGATCAATATTTCTCTCAGGGCCATTGAAAATGTCATTAAAGTAGGAGACAACATGATCCGCGATGGCTTCTTCAGAGTCAATGATCAAATCGTTGTGAATCAGTTTAGTGAGAGGACGGTTGGCTTTTCTGGTTCTTTGAAGAGAGTTATAGAATTTAGTATTTCTATCTCCATCAGCTAGCCATTTGGTCCTAAACATTTGCTTCCGGATTTTATCCTTAAAGGTGAGTAAGGTGTTAAGCTTAAGAGCTGTGTCGACCTCCAGCTGAGGGTCGAGGTTAAAATCAGAGTTGGAACTATGGATTTGGATTTGGTTAAGTTCATCTTCAAGAGAGGTGATGTCAGCATCCATTTGAAGGGTCTTGGTTTTACACCAGCCTTTGAGAGCTTGTTTTAAAATTTTCAATTTGAAAATACAGGCAAAAGGGTCATGAGAATGGCTCATAGAATTCCAAGTATTATCAATCAAGTTGACACAGTCAGGGTCAAGGGACCAAGCATTATTAAATTTAAAAGGGAGGGGAGATCTGCGATCATTAGAGAGGGAGCTGAGTAAAATGGGGTGGTGGTCAGAGTTAAGTCTGGGGAGCGTTATACAAGAGACACTATCCTAGGTGTCCAGGGCCTTCATGTAACCAAAGGCCCTGTCAAGCTTACTGGCAACAGTTTTGTTATAATGCCTTCTATACCAAGTGTATTTCGCCCCAGTGAGGTTAACTTCAGAGAGACTACAGTCATCAATAGCAGATCTAAATTCTCTTGTGGATATAGAAAGATGAGAGGGTCCAATTTTTTCAGTGGGACTAAGAATAGCATTGAAATCACCGCTAATCACCCACGGATCATGAATAGTGTTAGCCATGTCAAAAAGATCTTTCCAAAGATTTCTTCTTTGTTGATACCTGTTATTAGCATAGACCATCGTGCAAAAGATGTGCTGATCATTCCAAATAAAGTCCCAAGTGAAATGTTGATCAGCAGTTTTGAAGACATTGATGTTTTGAAGGGAGGAGTGATAGAAGATCCACATAGAGTCCATCAAGGGACCATTTTTGCAGGATCCTAAAAAGTTATAATGAAGGGAGCCAAGTCTCATAAAACTAGAATTATAGTTGACCTTGGGTTCTGATATGGAAAAAAGCTGAGGTTTATGATTGTTTAGAAGCCTCCTAAGTGTCATGGATGTGTCATTGTTGGCAATGCCTTGGCAGTTCCAAAATAGGAGATTCATTGTTACCTATGTTTTGGGTTAGAGCCCCTTTTTTTGGATTTTCCAGAATTTTTCTTCCTCTTAGATCTTCTAATAAGAGGTGGGGAGGTAGATTCTGATTTGTTCTCAGTTGTTTTGATATCAGAATTTGAGGAGATGATCGTAGGAGGCTCATTCAAATGAACCGACACAGAAGTATCAGGATTTAATGGTTGAGAAGGGCAAATCTGGGAGTTCTCTGGATCTGGTTTTTCAGCAGAAACAGCATGAGTTTTAAGAGTACCAGTAAAGACTGATTTGTGTTTAGGTGAGAGTTTAGAGATATCAGAAGAAGTGGACACAGGAGTATGCAAATCAAAGTTTAAAACAGTAGAATCAATAATGACATTTTTCCCAGTCTGCATGCTTAAAACAGGATTTACATCTTGTTCAAACATATTATTTTTTCCAGGGACAGTGGAAGGGGTTTTAGAAACAGAATCAAGAAAAATAGTGGGGGCTTCAGTAGGGACATTGTTGTGATTCTCAGTGATGTGCATGTCAACAGCAGGGTTAGTAATACTATTATCAGCAGGAGCAGGAGCATGAAAATCAGAGCATAAAACCATAGAAGCAGTGTTGATATTTGGGTCAATTTGCATGCTTGGAGCAGGATTTGCAGTCTGCTCAGTCAAAGAATTTCCACAGGTAGTAGAACCGGTGTTATCAGCAGAATCAAGCGGAAAAATAACTGAGTTACCTCGTTGTGGTGTTGTTTGCATGTTACCAGGAGGACCAGGATCACTGGGGGGTGGTCTGTCCCAGTCCCATCTGGTGTAGGTGCCGCTCTAGAGTTCTCAATGTTCCTGCAAGAGTTCTTCTTCGAAACAGGGGCAAGAAGTGCAGGATCATTAGAGGTCAAAAGGGGGTAATTGGAGGGCTTATTGCTGTCTCCATTTACCTGGAAGGTGTTAGAAGATCCAGCCACCATGTTTTCTTCTTCTTCCACTAAATTTCCCCAAGATTTCCCCTCAAGGGAGGCAAAGTTATTAGATTTCATGACCCATTCTTCATGTTTCTTCTTAGGAGGGTCAGTTTTCTCCAACAAAGCTTTACCCTTCTTGATAAGTTTGTTTTATTTCCAGTCATTAGCAATAGGGGGGTCGACTTGCCTTCTAACCACTCTACAGTTAGCAACATTGTGCCCTATCAATTTGCAGACCTCACAAAAAGGAGGTTTCCTTTCATATTATATCCTGATGTCAGTTCTATAATTGGGAGCATTAAAATTTATGACCAAAGGCAGTTCAGAAGCTAGATTTACTTCAACCATGATTCTAGCAAACAATCCAAGGTCTCCATTCAAAGTTCTATGGTCAATTTTAATGGGGGAACCTATACAGGAGGCTATGTCATTTAGGATCTTAGGGTGCCAAAAAAACCAGTTAAGACCATGAATTCGGATCCAGACTTGTGCCAAAGAGTTCCTGTGAGTGTGGGGGTTAAAAGAAATATCCCAATCTAAAATTCTAAGGAGACCTGGTTTAAGATGGATATTACCTAGTCTCCAAACCTGTTCAAGTTGCTCCTGGGAATTGAGAAGAATATGATAATACCCTTTGCCGATGGGGATCATCTTCCAATTGGGAGAATTCCAGCAATGTGCAATTCTTCCTTTGAGATCAGTTAGAGACCAGGGACGATCACCTGTGCTGTAAACAACGCGACCAAGAACTGAGAATTTGCACAGCGATTCCCTTTGCTTCAGCGCTTCGAGATCTGCCTCAACAGAGAATCCACCATCCTCTAGTTTTGTGATAAGAGGAGGCTTATGTTCCTTCACGCTGCTGAGATCCGAGCCTTGAAGTACATCGCGGAAGGAAACAGGTAGTGCTCGAAGTGGAACCTCTAGATTTCCCACTTCGATTTTGGAGGATTCAGCACCTGAGGTCGCTAGAGTGGGCAAAGTGGTGGATTCCCATTGCGGATCAAAGCCAGCCATAGATGAAGATTAGGTCAAAGACAGGTTTAGGGTTTTTCGCCGCAGCGCTCTCGCGAGCATCCTTCCCCCAATTCCTTCTCTGGCATCACTATTTCACTATAAATTGTTATATTAAAACCATTGAATGATAGATGAAAATGGTTAAGTCAATCCTTTTACAGCCCCTTCTCAAACTTCAGGGCCTTAATAAAAACTTTTATATATTTAATTAGGTTAATGACCCTGACCTATATTCTATCTATTAATAAATACAAATCTCAAATTGCCTAGATTTCATCAACTTATTACCTACCAAAATAGGAGCATATTTTACAACTCCACAAAAAGAAAACTGTTAGTAGACCCCTATTAAATTATCTAATGAAGATCTATAAATGCATTCACTAATTCAAACATTAGCCAATTAGGAATGAAATACTCAATGAATATCTCATTTAAGGCCTCCCAAGTAAGAACCCAATGCATTCTTATCTTTCCCAAAATACACCACCATATCCAAGAGGGTCTCTGATGAATGAATGAAATAAATTTTACCCTACTATAATCTATAATACAATTTAACTATCCTCTATGAGAAGGTATATTATATAAGAATAAATTCTTGATAGGGTTTTCTTCCTAAACCACCAAAGTAGATTCTATAGTATGGTCCAGTAAATCTACATATATAGCTTATTGTGGGACTGGTACATCACTCTTAGTGGGATGACCCTGGATTGATACACTATACATCCTCCACATGAATCTTTTAGGAATAATTTTTATAAAATTCCAAATCAACATTTAGAACACTTATGAAAACCATATTACATGTAATACTTTTGTGATTATAATTCACACATATATAATTTTTATAAGATGACATATCCTTGGAGATTGCTAGTCACAATTTACTACCCAAGATGTTCTACACAGGTTCCCATATTATACCTCTATACCTTCTTTTTCGTAACAATATTCTTTATATGTCATCAATTCATTAAAAAATTCAACAGAATAATGCCAACATGAATATATAAGAAAAATAAAAGAATACATATATATATCACAACAAAGGAACACAAATCAAGGAATTTAATTAAAAAAATACTATTCTGCAACAATAACAGCATAGTTATCATGTGATCCTGTTTAAATATTCATGATGTATAAACATAGAAAAATACCATAAACATTAAAAACACAACATACTCTGGATTACCATCAAATAGTATAGGCATAGTTATAAAAAATATCCCAAAATGGTTACTCAAGGTCCTATTACACATGAGATATATAAGAATGTCACAAATCACCTACCCATAATTTATATATTCTAAATCTATTCTTCCATATCCCAAATTAAAAAACAAGTAAATTAAATATTAGTATTCGATATGATTTTGTAACACCTAATCTTGAATCATCGATCCCATGGTAATGATCCATAAGACCTCATGTTCACCTCTCTAAACTCGAGAGATTTCAGATTAGGGGATATGGTTTAAATTTTATATGGGAAGAGAATTCACTCAAGGATCATATCCATGCCCCATAATATAAAAACATGTTAAATTTTTAACTAAACATTGTTATATAATATGAAATATATAATGTTCTGTAACCAATTTCATGTTAGTTTATATAATAATAACCATGTTGACGCCAAATGTGTTAGGTTGACATGTCTAAAAAGTAAACTAGAAAAATATGAAAAAAAATATTTCATGGATGTTTTCTATAATCTGTTATTATATTGAATTTATCTCTTAATTTAAAATTTCTTATAATCCTTCCACTTTTCCCTTTCCCTTCTCTACATCCCATGTCATGTTGTTTACAGGGAAACTGATATAGTCATTTTGGGTGTGAGTATAACCCAATAAAAAAACACTATTGTGTCCTTAACACTAGTTAAAATGTTTATATATGTGTATTTCATAGTGTAAAATGAAATTCCTATACAAGAATATAAACAATCATATACCATGCATTCGTGCAATAACCATGATGTCACAAACCCCAACCTTACCTGATATGAAATCAATATAGATTAATATAATATATATTTCCTACGTTAAATAGATCATTCTATTTAACAATGTTATAATATTAATAAAATTTCTAACCATGAACCATATATACCTATATTCCTCTGATGGTATGCATAATAAGAAAGCCTGAAATAATAAAATTCATCACATATGTTACGGTGTTCCACATCTACACATCATACGAGGACCAAAAACCTCTCCCAAAGTCTTATTTCTTTTTCTCCATGGTATAACCTCATAAAAATATCTAAATATATCTATATTATATCCAGATTTAAAATCATTTAATCATATCATCAAAAATCTCCCTCTAAGGGGATAGATAAGACTATCAGGTCCACAATTCAACTTGGTCCATGAAGCAGAGGTCCCACTAGCTTTGTAAAAACCACATAAATACAATGAAATTGAATGGATAAATATATCATAATAATTATTACATTTATAAAAAATCTTTTAAAAGTAAGGTATAAAATTGAAATGAATAATCATGAAAATTCAAATATTCAACAAGATATTAAATAATAACATATATCATAAGTCCTACTAAGGAACAAAAAATAAAGACTAATAAAACGTCTCAATAGACACCCACACAATCAAAATTATAACTTATCCTAAAATGGTTTATGCTTTAGGAACAATAATCAAGTAAATAATTACAAAAACATTATATAAGGCCCTAAGATGGTACATACTTATTTTTATTAGTGTGTTGATTACAAAATCTAGTTTCCATCAAGGAATGATAACTTGATCATGCCAACAAACCAAATTCCAATACAACAAGACCAAAAAAATAATTTTAGAGTATCTAGAATGGGTATTTAATTACATTTATTATAAGAAATGAAATGTACATCAACATGCCAAAATGGATCATAGATAAAATATGATCAAATTTTAGTCAAGGTGAGGAAACAAATTCTTATAAGACAATACTGGTCTATTATGAAATAATACGCTATTAGATATGGGTATTGATTTATAAATCTATCAAAAAAATTCATGGCTCTATGATCAACTCTATGAAAAAAGTATAATTTTGATAGAAATAGAGATATCACACTTTGATATATTCGAATGGATTGATCTAGACATCAGGCACCCAATAGGAGAGAAGAATGTATCATATAACCCCAATGGGGATCTCTTTTAGATGTTAAAGTATCAATGGTGTATTATTAAAGTGAATGGTAGATTAATAGTAATAATATAGAAAATTAGACAAATAAATTAATGTTATTTTTTCAATGAATCAAAGGTTGGTAAGTGAATGGAACCTAACCAGTCGGTGTGCTTGTGTAGAATGTAAGAATTATGTCATTCTTATCGATAGGTTAGTTGCCTCACACTAACAAGATAATTGAAACTTCATAATTAAAATAACCACTTCCAGCACACCTAGATTGTAGTTTTACATCATCGGAGACCCCGTAGAGTTATGGAACCTATCCAATATATAAAACAAAGTATGATTCCTTGTAACAAAATGAATTTACATTGCATAACAAGGATATTACACAAATTATATTATTATAGAAAATGGAGAAAATAATGAATTATTTATCATTTAGAGAATATATGTAATAATAATGAATATTATAACAACGAGAGATACCATCACTAATTGAGACATGTTAAATCTATCCATCCATGTTGAATATTTTTTAAATTTTACTTAAAAAATTAATAAATAGATAATATTATTCAATATTGATGGTTAAAAATATGGAATCTAGTCTCTAAAATTAATTCATAATATGGATTTAAATTTTATATCCTATAATAATACAACAACATTTTTGTTTACTTATTTACTATATATTTTTTGTATTTTAATTTAACTCAAAAATTCTCTCACTATGTTTTCTAATGATTCACCCAGTAATTTCACTAGTATTCCTATGATAGTGGGTGTCATATGAGTAGATTTTTTCCAAATTTAGGTTTCTTGTGTTCCTTCTTTTAGACAAATAATTTCTCTTTTTTAAAAGAATTGATGTATGGATTCATGGTGTGTGAATATTTGTACCAATTTTTTCATAAGTATCAACCCCCACTAACACATAAATTTTTTCACTTATCCTTTCCACCCAACCATTTCATTGAAAATCTATTATGTTATAAAGTTATGTAGATTTGTAGAATTATTGAAATGTGAGGGGTTGGATTTTGAATGGAATCACAAACTTAATTACGGTAGTATATCTTTCATTTCTATAGATCAGTGAAAGATGTCAACGATTTGATGGTCTTGTATATATGTTTAGTTTCCTTGTAGATAAATATTTAATGTGATATGATGAATAAAATTTAATTGGTTGATAAATATAATTTAAACATTACTTGTACTAAAATATGGAATACCAATAGCTTTTAAGATGGTCTAAATCGTTTCTCTCTATGTATATGTTTTTCTATCATTTACTTTTTTCAAGGAAATAATCTCCCATAAAATTTTCCTAGTTCATTATATAATAACATGGAAACCGATGAATAAGTTATGTAGGGTTATGATTGAAAATTATGGTTTATTGGGTATTCTCAATACAAAATGTATATCATGGAATATCATGAGATAATTTTTTGTATCATATCAGGTGTAAACAATAGTCCAAGAAAGGGATTGATGACATAGAGGTGTAATACCACATTCATTGGGAATAATATGGACCATAAGGAAATATTGTGAAAAAATTATCGAAAACCCATTTGGAAATGAAAATGAATATAATAATGAGGGTCTTTTATTAAAAAAGTGGAGGGGAAAGACCCCTTACATGAAAAGTGGCTACTGATTGATTGATAATAGATACATATAGCTATAGAAACACTATTAAAATACTATAGAGGGATAATAGTATAGGAATATCTTGATAAATGGAATTTTATTTTAGAGTAAAGGGATAATGGGTGGGTACATATGATAAATGTGTAAGTATTTATTTTTAATTTCCAAACACTTTTCTTGGGAATCTAGTTTTAAAAATTAAAAACCCCTTGTACTTCACAATGATTTTTCACATGGTATTTTCCAAAATATAGTGGATTATAATAATTTCATAGATTATTTATTGAATATATTGAATTAATAATATTTTGGAGGTTTAAGGGATTAATTTTGATGAATAATTATTTTTAAAAACATTATGATATACATTATGATTTGGATTATTCATTATAAGTTTAAAAAATGTATCTTATAATATTAAAATGCATTTTTTTACAGAATAATACTTTTCTTGGAAGAGTAAACACATTTTAGTATATATCCAAACACATTTAAGTAATTATTATGTCATAATTTTTACAAAAAAAATTATTACCTTGGAATGTTTTTAAAGAAATCACTATTAAATAATTTAGACATTAAGATTTTACAATGGTATTAAATTTATCGAAATTATTTTCTAAATATATGAATTTTTTTTTATTAAATAATTATTCTTCATTTGATTTTTTTTATAAAATATTCATCGTTATAACCCTTATTTCAATTATATGGTATAACATAAAATTATAATATTATTTATATCTAAATAAAATACTATTTGAAGGAAATAAAATTTCATTGAAATTTATGATTTTATCATACAAAAAATATTATTGAATTAATATATTATCAAAAAATATAATTATGTTTACTTTTGAAATATAAATATATCTATCATATTTATCTTATATTTCTAAGAATTTTATATTAAATAAAACAAAAAATTTAGTCAAATATAACAAACCACTATCTCATATCAAAAAAATCACCTTAATATTACATTAATCTAGATACATAGCCACTAATTATACCAACATACACTCTAAGTATATAGTTTCAGATGGTAGTACATTCTTTTGGTGGTTTGGAGAACATTGATTGCTGGAGACTTTTATAAACATGACATTATACTCTAATCAATTATGCATAGGTTTCAGTTGTTAAATGTTAGCATGGGATTGATCGACGGTAAACTATACTGGTAACCACTCCCATGAACGATCTGATAAATGATATTTATATGGTATGATCATACTTTTTGAGTCCATAACATATTCAATTTTATTTCAAGTAGATCTTTCTATTACCCTTAATATGACTAATCATAATGTTTTTTTATAACGACAGTATTACAAATGGTTTAAAATTTTATAATCATAATTGCAAAAATACATGTTGCGGTTTTATTTTCTATTGTAAATATGTTTTTCATTTACTTTATCATGTGTAAAATATTTTATTACCTAAAAAATTAGAAATATATTCATCTTAAAGGAAAATTAAATTTATAAAATTCTCTTTCATCACATTCTTCACCCATTCATAAATTTCCTATTTGAATTTATTCCCATATCATAAAATAGATGAGGGTAATTCTGTTTTATTGCTTCATTGGGTCCCCGTGTTACGTCTTCATACTTATGGTTCTGTTATAATTTATTACTTGTGATTTATTTTGTTCCATAGAATATTACATCTATGATCTATGATCTTCAGTAGATTCTCCCCTTATGAATCTTCATTCTCAAAAAATATCACCTATATATTTAGTACATATGACAGATATGGCATGTAATTTTTCAATAGGGATATGTGGATCAAAACATGTACATGGGATATGCTTTGTGGGAGTGATAATCGATAGGCCACAACATAGCTGTTATCCAGAATATCAAAGGGGGTAATAAATCATGGATTGATATTTCCATTCATCCCAAAAGTCGTGAATTTATTACATAAATATTTATGTATGAACACTATATCTCATACATTAAACTCTATATCTCATCAATGATTTTAAATGTAGATATTTTGGAAACATTGCAGTGATTTAATATGATGTTAAATTCATTGATTCTTCTCTACACTATATTTGAAAATACTATAAATTATTATGTTTATTTTTATAAATTCATCTCATCATGTTAATGTCTTACACCACATCCCTTACAGAGCCTTATAATCTTACATTTGAAAATTTAGAATGAAACTATTGTTATATGAGAAAATTACTTTTAGAATGTGTCTATCTCATCATACATGGAAATCCATTAAACATGATCTATGAATATTATATATTTATGTAATGGTTATTTTAGACATTCCATCTATTTAAGGGATATAAGTAGTGTTGGAATTATTATCTATGTACAACACTTAATGATGACCTATCCAAAACCTTATGCTAGACCTCTTGTCTTGATCAGATATAATTTATATTTTTACTCCATTGCTAATTATCACTTCTATTAATATATTATGTATTGTGATTAAAGTGAGGAATCATCAATGATTGAAATCAAAATCACATAAATTGTATGTAGTTCCTAAATAACACAAATTGTGCTATGGAATTTAGATATCCTTTGGAGTCATATGTTGAAATACATTATGATTTTTACTCTTTCAAAATTGGAATTACTAATGGTTTCATTACACCCTTATAATTAAAATCATTTATCATTAACATGTCATAAAAAAACATAAATATACAAACACTTAAATAATTATATTAATGTTTCACCACCCTATATTTTTATTCATTTTTTAATACATATTTTTTACCCCTATATGAATAGAAAATGGTCATACATGTTCCTCATAAAAATTTCTTCTCCTATTATATTTTTTGTGGAACAAAAATCATGGTTCTAAACCTAATAACTCAAATTATAAGAAAATTTATGTCAAAAATATTTTACATTTTCTCTAGAGATTCATAACATAATTACAATACATGTTGATATTCACATGGAATGATGGCTGATAATAAATTTTAGAATATAAGGATTATATTACTTCATTTTTTATCAACATGTATATCATTTTAATTTCTAATATGTCAGATCCAGATCTATTCTTATAAAATATTAGGTAATAGGATATTTTATTCTCAGAGAATCTTGAAATTTATTCAAATTATTAGAATGGTAATGGATTGAAAATTCATTATAATCTATCAACTTTATATACTATCATTGGAAGATGTTTTTATCTTTTTGAGTTAATATATACTTTATCATTGAGATTTTCATATGTATGTCACAAATATTTACCTCTATATAATTAGATAAAATATTTTTTGTGATTATCAATATATCCATCTCCAGATCAATCATTAGATTGTTTGTGTCATGGAACATAAATTTCTTAGAGGTATGGGATCTAACTTTATCATCTTTCAATAGTATATCCCCTAATAAATTCATGGATTTATCACTATAGACTAAAAATAATTCAATGATTGTTAGCATCTTGAGTATAGCTACATGATTTTCATCCTCATTAAAAATTTTAAGAACTCTTCCCATTTATCAATTTATAAAAATGAAATTCTATTTAGGGTTAGTTTGGTTATCTTGTTCTATATTACTGGTATGATTCTTAAAATTTTAATATAGTTCCATATTATTCCAAGGAAATTATGGATCACTGTTACATATGTTAGTATGGGATATTCCTCTACCACCACTAAATTAAAAATATCCACATATATTATTTCACTTTTGATAAAAGTCCCCAATATAGTAATATCCAACATAAGAAACACATATTTACTATACATTATGTAGAAATTCTACTTTATCAAAGTCTCTAGACCATTAATAAAATTATCCTCATGTTCTTCCTTTCATTTTAGGTAGATGAGAATATCATTCAGAAAAAATCCACATATTTATCAAGGTATTATATATAGAATCTACTTTTCATATCTATTAATACTTTTAATAATGACCTTTTTTGTTATTATATGTTTTCTTTTATTTAATTTAATGTGTTTGTTGGATTTCTCCCCACATAGTAATAAAACAAAATGAAACACTGATACATTTAGATGAAATATTATTATTTAATTATAACCATTAAATCCTAGACATTGAATTATCAAAGATTAATATGTGTAACCTTTATATGAAATATATTTAGAATGAAAAAAAGGCTATAATAAGAACGAAGTAAATTCATTTAATTTACTGAAAATGACTAATATGATATTTTATTACTCAGAAAATAATTTTTTTTCTAACAATTATCTTCTTATGTGATTTTATTTCTTATATTTACATAAATTATTTCATTTGATTTTTTATAATGATATTTTTCCCCACCAATTTAGTTAGTAAATTATACGTAGTATTTATAATAAAAAAATTTGTTAAAAATAATTTTCCAATAATAACAGTTCATTATATATTTTTGTCATTTTATTCAAATATTAAATTTATAAATTTAATAACTTTTACTCCAAAAAATTCACATAATTTTAGGATTTCAAATAACATTATTATCTTTGTATAATATTTTTATTTTTTTTTTTGGAAATAAAAAGTTTCTTTGTTGAATTTTAAAAAACCCATTTTTCTAAAAGTAGTCACATTCATAATACAATGAATTAAATGTTTAATAAAAAATAGATATAAAATATGGATATATAATATGTAATATAATTAATTTTAAAAAAAATGTTTATCATTTTTATTAATCAAGTTATATTAAAAGCTAAAACAATTTTAAAACACTTTTATTAAAAAAAATATAGATTAACCCATTTATAAATTAAATATTATATAAATTATTTATTATGTTACATTGAAATAAAAAAATATTTAACATTATGAATTTTATTTCTAGTCATTGAGATAATAATAGTAAGATTAAAGTTAATTTTCAGGATAATCAAGAAAATGTTTCTCTAAATTAATTATTTTTTAATATTCTGTACTTTTTACAAAATAAACTATATTAAAATAATGTAAAATATGATTATAATATGATTTAACTATATATATTAATACTCATTCTATTTTTGATGAATGATAAATAAAATTTAGAATATATATTTTACAAAACTTATTTTTAACAAAAGTTATTTTTTATAAATTAATTTTCTTAATTTAAATTTTCATATTATATTATTTAAAATTTTAATGATGATAAATTGATATTAAATTTATGTTAAAATATTAAAAAAATTGATATATTTTACATTTTATTTTTATTAAAATATAAATTACATAGTTGGAAACACCATACCATGGTAAAAATTAACATTTTAAAATATAAAAATCCATGGAAAATTAAATTAAAATTTTATAAAACATGAGTGGAAAGTATTTTTTAAGGCTTTATAGAACTAATACCACACAACACTCAATTAATATAAAATATTTTATTCATTGGCTAGATAATAGTATATCGATACACTGAAAGGTTAAAGGGTATTCACAAAAGATCTCATTTATTGACATATAAAAGTGGATCACTTCCACCCCTGCATTGTAAAATTCTCTATTAGAGTTCCCCCATATCCCCTTACTAAAATACATAAACATTATTTCTATTTATCAACCATAATCCCATGATCTGTGTAAGTTTTTGTATTCCTTAATTTACCAGCATATATCTAAGAGAAGATCATGTCTCCAATGTTGGTGTTCAATAGTTTTTAATATTTTCATCATAATATTCTTATCCATGACACATATAATTATAAAAATTATATTTAATATCCATAATTAATATAAATTTTTTTTATTATATTAATATAAAAACCATTATATATCTCTCTCCATCTTCTATGAATAATAAAATTAACGTTATTGTGTGGTGCAGATTACCACCTCCACAATACGACATCTTCCACCTTTTTCTAACAAGTATAATGGTTGGTTGTAATGATTTAATTGATGAATAAAATTTACTTATATAATATAAATATATTTATAAAATTTAAAATTAAAATATACATTAATTACTACCCATTTTTGAAAAATGAAAATGTTAACTGGGTGTTGTGTGAACTATCACCTCCACGAAGTAACAATTTTTATTTTACATCATGATTTAGATCTATAACATGTACACAATAAAATATGGAAATAAAACTAAAAAAATATAAATGATATAATTATCCCCCTATTAAAATGAAATTATATATTTTATTAACCATACTCCCCTATTGAGATATAGTGTGTTTATGTTTTGGTTAGCTTAACCACCAACTTAAATAATGCTATAAAAATATATCATTGATGACTATGGGAATTAAAATACTACAGTTGTTATAATTTAATAAGAAAATAATTATTTATTTTTATATTTTTATTGGTTATATTATCTCTTTAAATTATTTATATACATTATTTTATTGGATCTCTAAAATATCATAAATTTACTGACACCTTTTAGATTTTTACGCACACATAACCAAAACTAAAAAATAAAATACAATATAATAATAAATATTAATGACTAAATAATATAAAATTGAACATGGTTTAAAATGAGGTATCTAATAAACTTAATATCATTATTGATAATGTCAGAAAAAATTTCACAATGAATTTGGAACAGGCTATAAATTTCATCTCAATATTTTCTTCTTTGAAAGACATTTTCTTTTTTCTAATTTATTTTCAGTGTTGTGAATAATATAAATCAGATATATATTATTATTTATTATTATTTATTATCATTATAAATAATATTTTAACATTAATTTCAATCTTTCCTAGTCTTTTAGTTCTTTTATTTTAATTTTAATTAGGACATAATGGAACATCAATACAACCATCGTAACATGTTGGTTTCACATTATCTCTATTTTCCCCCATTTTACCCAATAATAATTTCATTAAAATATAATATCTATATAAATATTTAGATTATATATATATTTACCTATTTAAATATATTTTTTAATTTTTTATCTATACAATATTCTAGTTCACTTCAAAATTATAATTTTTATTTGAAACTGATTAAATAGAACTTTTTTATTTCCTTTATCTTGAAAGAATCACACCCATAAAATGATTTTAAATAATTATTAGGTTATAAAGAATTATTATTTTATGGATAATTCTATGGTTTAAATTATATTTTTCATTAAAAAATTATAATCTCTTTATATCATTAAAATGATCCTTTGCTTATTTCATTATGTATAATACAAATATTTTTTTTCTTTCATATTTATATGTTAATCATAGATTTTATTACATTGGAACACAATTTTCAATTCATGTGTTTTGTTATTAAAATATGAAAATATTTAATTATTCAATTCCATCCTCTCTTGGGTACAATATTGAAATAAAAATCAGTAATTATTTTAGACAAGGATACAACTCCTACAAATTGTTCGTGGGTTTATTTTGATTTTCGTTTTATTCATGTGTTATTTTCCTCTTGTATGATGAAAAATTATGTACATATTTTGAATCTAACAATGTGATGAGTGGTTCAATAATTATATAATGCACCAATTATTTGGGTAAATCATTTTATATCATGATATATTTTATATAATAACTAGTAGTGATTAAAATCCATTATGGGTGTTTTTCTGTATGTTTGTTGCACGTGTGGTTTCCCTAAAAATACTATGTTTTGTGATAAGTGGGAAAATAATTATTTATCTCTCAAAATGATTATATTAAGTTTTATAAAAAATTATATGTTTTATCTATGATTAGGGAGTAAACAAAATCCAATATGGGAATTTGTTCACTTTGATTGGAACAAGGATGGTTATACTAAGTATACTATGTTATGTGATGGGTGGGATGAGAATTATATATCCCGACAATGAATTGGTTAAATATTAATAACTATTATGATGTTATGTAAGGTATTATATAGTCAACCTAATTTTTTATGGTACTTTTCCACTATGTTTATGGGAATGGGGAGTGATCTCAATCAAGCATGGGACTTTTTTCACATTATGATGATGGTATTGGGAGTGAACCCTAACTTATGTTTTTAAGGTCAGGTATTTTTTTGTTTACACATATACCCTAATTCCAATATCTTAATATCTTAATTCCTTGTTCCATAATTACATATTAATGAAAATTCTATTTATGATATAATTTTTTCTATTGTGACCCTTTTTATTTTTCATTCCCATATTTATTCCTTTACTAGCCTTGCTCTGTCACAATTTTCCTTATAAATTTTCCAAATGATATTTTATGTATTATTTAGATGATATGTGGGAGTTAGGATAACTATGGGATGTTTAAATTAATGATAATTGTTTTATGTTTATTATCATGTATTTATGTCTCTTTTTATTTAAGTATACAGGACCTCTCAATCCTTGGATTTTATTTTTTCAAAATATATATGAAAAATAATGATATATTGAATATAAAAGGATCTAGTCACCATTGATGGTATCAAATCAAGGGGTAGTTTTTTTGGAGATAATTATTATATAAATTAGTGAAAAAAATATAGGTAAATATAAGTTAAAACACTAGGTCTTGGATAAAATCCTAAAATATTTTAAAATTATTGATTTTTTGGTTTTCTTTATAATTATATCCTTTTATACGTATAGGAAAGTGGATTCAGATGTGGAAAAGGTTCCCCAGGGGTTTATGACATATAAAGGGGAGTGTTCGATAATATATAAATCATTAATACGTATAAAATGAGTGGAATTATGGCTACACAACTAGTTATATTCTTCTAGGGGATATTCTTTGGTTGATCATATACACTTTACAAACCACTATGAATGATTTATTTCCTAGTTACATTGATCAGCTTTGTTGGAAGGTATATGAGAACTCAACTTAATGTGAAATAATATGTATCCTGAAATATATATTAGTTGAACCAATGAAGATATACATTGACCTAATTGTGATATATTTCAAACTATGAGTGATATGAAATGACATAAATGAATGATAAGGTAACATGAATGTATTATAAAGTGGGGCATCTTCGGGTTAAACTTCACATGGGTTGTAATGTATTCCTCCCTTATTATTATATGTATTCATCAAGTATATTAAAATCATTAGGATTATGTATTGGATTAAACTATAACAAAAAATGTTAATAATTAGTCAGTGGGATAAAACAGTGATTATCTAAATTATCAATGCATTGAAAACTGAATATTATAGAGAAATATATTAATTATTCAAAAATAATTCTAAAAAATATTATTACTCATGTGAGAATACTTAATATAATAAACCCATCAAATATGATAAGGATAGAAGATCATAGGAACTTGGGTGATAATGATTATGACAGAAATGATATTAAATATTATACATGTCAACAACATGAGAAGATTCACAAAGGGAATTATTTTAAAGAGACTGGTAGATGCTTTACCTATGGTAAATGATGACATCATGATTTAAGCTCTCAAGGGAAAAATTGATTAAGGAATATAATGTTAATCTTAAGGATATTCTAATGATATTATGTATTATATGTGATGAAATTTGTCATGACCCCATACCCACAAATTTTACCCCTCCTAGGATGGAAATGTGAGAAGGGAGATAGTGACCCCCCAAATCCTGGCTCTAATTGGCCATGGAGTAGCGATTAGAACCAAGGATATAGTGAAAACACAAAGGGGGAGGAAACACCCTCTAAGGGGACACATTTGAATGAGAGAAATATTAGGTAGACAACAACTAAATACAAATCAGACTCCAATATAAAAAAATATCAAGTAGATATATGTAATGTCATGAAAGAACATCAAAAACTGTAAGGGAAAGCTACAAGTACCAAAATAGAGTAAAATAGTAGCGACCACGATGCCTGAATATCTCATGAAACCCTAATCTACTAGTACCCATCCTCATCTTAAACCTACTCTAAGTAACCTAAAAAATAGTTTATATAACATAGGGTTAGTATAAAAATATAATTAGTAAGATCCTCTCTAGAGCCTCTCGTGCAAAATTAAAGAAAGAATGCTAAAGCAGAATGAAAAACAAGTGAAACTAACTCAAAACCCAAATAGATATAGTAAGTTCTCATCCTCACCATGGAAAATTTCACCAAGAATTGAAAAAAAAATAGTCCATAATATAATAAAGAATATCAATGATACCCCACTACCATGTCCCCACTAGTTTTCCACTTTTCTTCAACATAGTATATCCTAAGCATAGCTCTCCATAAAGGATTTCCCACAGACACTTAGGCATAGCACCACAACATGAACCGCATGAAACACAACCATTGTGTCCACATAACCAAAGTTACTAGGTAGTTTCCATGAGCCACCACATCTCTCATAACATGTTTCATACGTTAGGAATTATACCTAAAGCATTCACGTCCGACACACCAGGTAAGGATCCTCAATCCATCACAACCTATACACGTTATACATATAGTAGTCCATTGGAAAGTATATCTTGAATATATGTGGGTGAATAATGATAAGCCATTACAACCCTTTACACACATATATGGAGAAAATTAACTGGTGTGGCTACCAGCACATGTAACTTCTAAGAGAAGAGAGAGGGGGAAGGGGGAATTCATTCATCCATCCTCCCATTGGAATGTTTAGGAAAACACCCCCCCCCCAGGGCTCAGAATACCTAGGGTGTCATTTTATTTAACAGATGAGGTGGAGTAACATATATAAACACAAAACATATAGAATATTCTAGAGCACATAACCACACTATATGCATAACCTCGTCATAGACTCAAATGCAGCTAACATCTCTCAGACTCTTGGCTGCCACTGTTATGGATAGGAATCCTATAGTAACGCAATAATTAAAATATCTCTTTAAGATTACTTTAACCTATTTAATAGTTTCACTTTACATAATTTATTATTTAACCATTAATTAATCATTATATATTCCACATTACATTTAATTAGCATCACACCAATGTTTCAGGGCCTCTAGGCCTAACCAAACCAAATCCACAACTTCTCAGAAATATTACCTCATCATTAGACCCCAACAAGCTTCAACCCATTTAGTTAACATCATTAATTCAATAATTTCTTAACAGCATTATTACTTTCCCATACTCCCATGAATTATATAAAAACAACCTAAGCTACCAAAATCAAGGGGTCCAACACAAAAAACTATCATGTATTTTCCATCTATAGTAGGATCATAGACCCATCCCCCCTCGAGAAGTTAAACATGTAATGTATGTAGCATACCCATTGAATCTTCCCACCTTCTGAAAGGAGGGTAACCAAGACCAGATTCCTTGAGCAGTGGGGAAATTAAATCAGGTAAACAACCAACAATACTTAGAAAGAATCCAATCTTTCATATCAACCCCATTTCATTATCTTTGGTGTTCTCCCTAATACCCACATGCATAAACTGACGCATCTCACCACTGTAGGCATCAAATACTGCCACAACCACTAGACCTACCAACCCCATCATCCCACAAAATTCATCGAGTCTCATAAAACATCACAAGAAGTAGGAATTAACAAATAAATTGGGCTATTGGCCCTAAACAAGGAATTCTTTTTTCACACACAATGATCTCTTAGGGATCCAAAGAAGAGGGTACTCAACAATTGAAGAAAGAGGGTAATTCATAACAGCAAAAGGAATTAACATTTATCAATCAACTGGATATTTAATACATCTTGAATTACCTGATTAATTATTAGTTTGTTCCAACTATGGGAAATGTAAATAGAAATTTAGCATAGCTATCACAAATTAATTAAACCTACTCACTGCATCAATTTGATTTTCATTGATTTACAACTGCAACAATCAGATTTATTTACATTCCTCTTTGTCTTTGGAAAATAATTCACAATTAATTCGTGTTTACATTATTTACCAATTTCCATCAATAACGGAAAGCTAAATAGGTCAAGTATAGATATCACACTATCTAGAAAAACAAGAGGCAATAATATACAAAAGATACCAATTAATTTGTCTGGTTAAAATATTTATTATATCAATTGCAATGGTATCAATGGAGATAAATCAAGATAAATCAATTATGGAGTTTAAATAGTAGATAAACCATGAATAATCTACATCAAAATGTTCTTGACATTCTTTACAAATAGGCCGACACAGCGGATCATGATCACCTCTCCCTGCGACAACTGTATCCACCCGAGGATGCCACGGCACGACCACACCAGCCGACACCCAATAAAACTCCATTAGAAACATGAAGACCACATTTTTCAACATAGAAAGGTTATAAAATATAATGATTGAATAAAACACAATAATAGAGGTAGATTATACCTTCTATCAATGACGGATCGACACTTGCTGCTTGCACCAAAACAGGGGGTGTGCATGCAGTAGGAAAAAACTTCAAGGGTAAATGATACAAGGATTAAGATTCGATCACACCACATCTATGGGAATAATGTCTCGGGGTGCCTCACATAGAGAGAATTTGAAAGAATGAAAGGAGGGAAGGTTACCAACATTGATGGATTAGATCAGAGACTAACAGGATTTGAAATGTCATATAATTTTAATTAATTGTGGATCACATTAATCCATGTGGTTTGACTAATTTAAGGAATCCTCAGACCTAGGAAAATTAATAGAGAAGTTATAAATTTCAATCAGCCTTAAATATCATAATAAATCCTTGAAGGAATTTTACATCAAAGAAAATTTCAAAGGGGCGAAACTGTTGGAAGTTAGAATCACTGTTCACATCTATATCACTGAGAGTACCATTCACATATGACACATCAATGCCGAAAATAAAAAATGTAACACCATTTTCAACAGTACAAATTTATCCCCAAAAACACTATTCACATCTATCTCACCAGTGATACTATTCACATCTGTTGCACCGATGACACAATTCAAATATGTCTCACTGATGACACCATTCACATCTGTCTCACTGATGCCACCTTTAAAATTTGTCTCACCGATGATAGTGTTCGCATATGTCACACTGATGACAATATTCACATCCTTCTCACTGATGACATTTTTCACAATTGTCTCACTGGTGACACTATTCAAAAAATTGGTAACACTCTTCACAGAGCTGGAAATTTGGAAAAGTTTTGAGTTAAGTCAACTTGACATCCCATAACACCTCAAACACCCAATTTCAGCAAAGTAATGAACAGAAGACGTCTCATCCAGTACAAATTTCATCACAATGAAACCTAATTAACTAATTCAAGGGTTAATGTATATAATTGCACCAACCGAAACATTGATTAAAGGAATAACGAATATATAATGAAAATTTAATTGTTGAGGTATAGAGTTGTTTTTTACTCTAGATTTTTTAATATATCAGTTTATATAAGATTTAAAAAATTACATATTATAAAATAAAAAAATAATTCATACTATAATTATTATATCCAAGTTATATAATAATATTTCAATTTTTTTGGAATTTATCTCCTTATAGTTATTTCTATTCAGAAATATTTAGGATTCTATTAAGAGTAGCCCTTTTTCTTATTATGTGATTATATCAAATATATTATTCAAAAATATCACAAAATTTACAAAATCCACCAATGATCAACTACCAGTGTACGGATATTAGGAGTTACCTTTATAAATTTCATGAATCGTATGATTTTCAAAATTTTAAGGAGAAACTTTTTTATAGGAGATAATTTAATGTCTTCGAATATTAATATTTTATTTTATTTAATTGGGTCTATGTTTTAAATAGATTTTCCTACTCAAAACATAAAATATAATCTAAACAATGATATATTTTGATAAAAGATAAACATTTACGTAATAATTTTAATACCTAGAGATTAAATTAGTATGAAGTAATAGGATTTGTCTCTTTATGAAATATTTGGTGAATTCTATTAATGGTTACTTTTAATATGAACAAATTCATTTTTTACCTAAATTAAATAAAAAGGTCATTTATTGTTTTAAAAAGTGTTTTTCTAAAAATTTAAAACTTCTGTATTATATATTAGTATAACTTGAAACATGTGATTAATAATGAAAATTTATGTTTGGTATTAATAATTAGTATACACTAATTTAGTTAGTAAAAGGTATACAAGATAAAACATAATTGTTAATATATGAAAATTAAATTTTCCAATAAAAATTATTATTCCTTATATTTTATGATTTAATTCAAAAAAATAATTTAAAATTATTTCATATTAATCTTTAAGAAAAATCATCATTTTTTAATTCTTGAAAAAATATTAGCTTAAAATTAAATTTTTATAGATTTTATGAAATATTCTATTTTTTTATGAATAGTAAAAATTTAATTTTACTAAAACACTTCACATTTATAATAATAGAATAAATTAATTTATTATGAAAATATTTTTTATTAAAAAAATATTAAATATATAATATAATGTATTTTAATATATTATCATGAATTTATCAGATACATTTTTATCGATTTTTAAAATCATGTAATATTTAAAAATAAAAAAAGTTTTTTATGATTTTATTTAAAATCGGACAATATTACAATAAGAAATTATATAATAATTTTTTTCCCAATTTAGGTAGAAAATCTTATTATTCATAAATATTTTAAATTATATTTTAATTAATATAAAAAATATTAGTTTGAAAAAAGTTAATTACTTAAATAATGGTGAATCCATTTTTTAGATGAATTGTTTTATTATTATTATGAAATTTTTATCAAATAAATTAAATTTCTATAATTTAAAAAATGTATTTAGTGTAGTTATTAAAACAAAATATAATTGAAATAAAAATCGAACAAATGGAAGATAAAACTAAACTATATTAAAAAACTATTGGTAAAAAATCATTTTTCCACAAAAAAACCATTTTTAAATATTATATATTTTAACGTTAATGTTCATTTTATTGTATCAAGAAATATAATTATACTTCACATAGATTAATTTTAATTTCAATAAAAAAATATAATTTAATTGGGGTAACTAAATAAAATTAAATAAAATACATATTACATAGAAAATAGTTACAAGGTTAAAAAACAAAATAAAATAAATGTCAAAACATATGTTAAATGTCTTCAAACGGGTTTAAAAAATATATAGAATGTTGTTTCTAGGATTATACACACAATACCACCCTAAAAATGATTATTATGAAATTTTGGAGTCATTTATCATTGAATAATGTTATAATATCATATAATTTTAAGGGGTATTCCCAAAAGATCCCTTTTCTTCACATATAAAAGAGGATCTCTTAGAACCCTAAATTGTGAAAAATACCATTATAATTTAATTTTAAAATATAACTAAATTACCTATCATAAAATTATTTTTCTCATCCTTAATCATCATATTACTATATGGTAGCCTATGTCCTTTATTTCCAAGAAGATCTCTAAGAGAATATCGAGTCTCCAACATATGCGTTACCACTTCTCAATCATTTCTTCCTAATCATACTCTTACAAACATATTTAATTAAAACAATAAAATTAAATAAGTATCATTATTATACATATATTTTTTATTAATGAATAATTATTTCATATTACTATGTATCTACTTAGAAAACCAAAAGCATCGTTAGTTCATTGCGCAAACTACCACTCTCCCAAAGCGACATCTTCATTGTTCTCTTACCACCGATCGTTGTTAATTTTAATAATGGGGTGGATGAATAAATATTATAGCTATAATAAAAAATATATATTTAAATTTAAATTTATCATATTCCTTAATTACATCAGGTTCTTCATGAAATAGAAAAATTAACCAAGCATTGTGCAGACTGCAACTTTAACAAATTAACATTTAGTGTTTTTCATCATGATTTTCATATATTATCCAAACCACTTTAAATATGGTTATTATAAACATAAATGAATCTAAATAAAATTATTATCCTTTTTTATAATTATATTATACATTTCCATAACTATAATCACCCATCGGGATATAGTATGTCCAGGTTTGTGTCAGTTTAAATAACTACTTGAATGATGTTATAAAAATCAATCAAAGAAAACTATTGTATGTTAAATAATAAATTTACAATATGATAATTATAAATTTTTTATTGGTTTTTTGAAAGTAATATTATTTACATTACTTATTATCAAAATTTCCTCTTCGATTGTGAAAACTACCGAAATAAACCAACACCGACTAAATTTTCAAAAAGATAATAAGTAAAAAGAATATAATAACTTAATAGCATAAATTTTTTAATTTTAAAAATTAAAACAATAATATATTAATTAAATTACAATTAAGGTATCTAATTAATATATTTTTACTATTAAGGATGATATTCACATACACATAATGAATTTGGAATAAGATACGGGTTTTTTTATAAATGTTTCTCTTTTTGAGATACATTTTCTTTAATAAAAAAATATATATTAAATAGTGTGTATATTATCATTTAGTATCTTTATTATTGTAATTTTAAAATCATTTAATACTATATTTCTTTAAATTTATTTTTATTATAATGTTTATTTATGTAGTAAGGGACCTTTTATACCAACCATGTTACTTAACTTCAATATTTTCTCTTTTATTTATCTCACATTTACGCAATATTATTATCATGAAATTATTATATATTTTCATAAATTGACCTTATTTATAAATAATATTATCTATTTCATTGATATTTTTATATTTGTTATCTTTCATTTTTTTAATTCTAACATTTAATAAAACCAAATTTATGTTAATATTCATATTTCTTCTATCATGTCATGAACTAAAACCATAAAAAAAATTAGAGAACAATTAGATTCTAAAAAATATCATTGTTTTATTAATAAACTAGTTGATTTAATTATGGTTTTAAGTAAAATAATTATATACTTCTTCAAAAACATTGTTAACTTAATTACCAAAGCATAACTAATCTAGTCCATATTTATTCATTCTTATCCAGATCATTCTCTGGTATTTATTCATATATTTAAATGTCTATGACTATTTAGTTAAATTAGAACATCATAATTTATATAATTTCATCTTCTCTTGTTAATCATTATGATCTATACTTAAATTATTATTTTAGAAACTTTTATGAAATAAGTTTTATTCTCATGGGATTCATTAGGATCATGATTTATAAATATATTATTTTTCTTATTTAGAAAACCTATGAATTAATATATTATGTGTATCACTATTTTATTGGTGAGACAAAAATAATATTTCCCTCCATTTTGTTGTTTTAAAATTTATATCAAGTGATATTTCACTACTGGAAAACTAACCTATACCAACGGTTTAGAACCATTGGTATAGGCCTCCAAACCGTTGGTATAGCCTATACCAACGGTTTGGAGGACCATTGGAAAGTAAGATGTGGGGATAGAACTATACAAATAATTTTTTGGAAAACCATTGGTATAGACCTATACCAACGGTTTTGAAAACCTTTGGTGTAAGTAATATGAAAATCTATACCAACAGTTGCATAAAACAATTTGTATATGTATTTCCAAAAAAAACATTCACTGGGATTTGATCCCAGGACCTCCAGTATATCATTGAACGACCTAACCACTAACCTAACATGACTTTTGTGAACATAATTTCATAAATATATATATATATATATATGTGTGTGTGTGTGTGTATTATAATAATTATTTTAAATTTTGATTTATAGAATGTTCTCGTTAAGAAGATCCGATAAAAAATAAAAGGACCTATACCAACGGTTGTCAAAACCATTGGTATAGACCTATACCAACGTTTTGGACAACCGTTGGTATAGGTCCCTGGATTCTGGAAGTGATGTTGATATATTTGGAACCTTTCCCAACGGTTTGGCCAAACCGTTGGGAAAAGTGGCCATAAAGTGGGCTTTCCCAACGGTTTCGCCAAACCATTGGGATAGGTCAGATTTCTAGTAGTGTTTCGTGCATGGGAGTTGGGAGTGAATATAATCTCCCATAAGACATCCTATACTACGTATGGTCTTAGAGATATTACTTTAATAATATAGTCTTATGTGACAATATGGCTTAGAATTAATTATAATTCCCTGAAATGATTTGGGAAACAATTTATTTAACTTGAGGTGATAATCATGTGATTGGGGAGTGAACATCATCCACTCTGAGACATCTTCAGCTATATGTAGGGACCATGCAGTTTTCTAAAGTACTTATTATTATTTTATGGGTTTCTCAGGAATTTTATAAACCTCCCATAAAATGGTAAATAATTTATATCAAATGATATGTTATATTCTAGATTAGGGAGTAAACATAATCAATCAAGGGACCTTTTCCATAATGTTTATAGGAATGGAGAGTGAACTCAATTCACTATGTGACTTTCTCTACAAACTGATGACGATCATAGAAGAGAACCATGAATTAAGATTATGATTTTATATATTATTTTATCAGTTATTCTAGGATCATATAATTTAATTACCCTATCATAAGTTTCCATGCAATCTATCATTCACATTATGGTATCAAGTTATGCCTCTTTACTCTAATTTTGTTCTTTACATCCATATTTTTTCCCGTATTAGTATTTTTATCTCACTCATTTCCTTATGTTTATAAATGCAGTATTCTTTTTGGTTTTTTAGGATCTCTGGGAGCTCTGTACACCATTTGGTGTTTTTAATAATTAGGATGTTTTTATATTCATAGTGATTTATTTATATGTCTAATCATCTAAACATGTTTTAAAATTTAATAATTCTATTATATTTGTTTGAGAAGTTTTTGAAACGTTATGAAACACATTTTTATTAAATAACGGGTCGATATATTTTTGGTCGAATTAGTGAGTTAAAAGGGAATCACTATGAACTCATAGTGTCTATACATTTATCAAAATGTGGTTTTGGTAATATCAAAAATCATTGATTTTAACTAATAATATCCTTTCTTAAGAAAATCTTTTGAGAAGTATTATTCTCAACATAACTAAATGAAAAATTAAATAATCATTGGTGTGGAATGAATACTCTTTATCATAATATCATTGAGCTCATTGTAACCAATATTGATATGATTTTACCATTGGTCTTCAAGATAATGAGGATGAGTACACTTTATTGTGAATCACATGGGATAATAAAAACTCTATAAAAATTAAATAGTTTTCAGTTCTTTTGTTCTTTCAATTCAATAGGGTTCATTCTATATTGGGACAAAAATATCGAAATAGCGTTAGGTACAAGTTGAACTAGGAACATAACCTTATGGTTAGGAGGTTTATTTGGAAACAAAATGAAAAAAAAATATTATATTCCCCAATAATATGATTTTCATCAGGGGTTACATATTCCATTTCCTCAATAACGTGAGAAAGATTGTATTTCCCCAAATAAAAAATAAACTATTCATGATATAAAGATTCCAAGGGAGATTATTCCTCTTCCCGGAACATGTATAATATTATAGTAAAATTTAGGATATAAATATTTACTTCTTTCTCCTATTAGTTAATTTTTTAAATCCATATATTCAATAAATCCATACCCATTAGATCATAATGTTCCCAAAAATGAAGTATTATAGGTATTTAAAGGATGTTTAACCCACAAATAGTTTCTAGAGAGGTTTTAAATTTTTGAGTTGTCATAAATTCTCCCTTTTATATTTTCACCGATAACTCAACCACTTTGTTTTGAGTTGTTGTTGGATTAATCTAAAAAATATAATTCATATGAAAAAATATATTTGCATATAATAAAATTTTATGATCAGTATTCTTAAATGAATAAATATTATACCTATCATCACATCAATGTTTGGATCCACCAAAACAGATAAAATGAAATATTCTCATCCTTATACTATAATACTGTAAGGTTGTTCTTGATTTTTATCTAACATAATCAAAGAAATATGGAATTTTCCTGCATAACTCATTTGCAAATTTCATTTGAGTAATTGAAACATAGGCTACAGTATGATAGGGACCTTATTTTATTCCTTCATAAACTTAGGATTATTCATCTCCATTAAACATTCATTAGCATGATACCCCACTTTTCTACACTTGGTGAATTTTTCTTTTAACTACAAGAAATTTCTGGGATAATTCATCCCACACTTTTCACTTGTGGGAAGCTTTCTTTTCAAACCTATATGATATTTAAACATTTATCCTATAAAAATATTCACTATTCTCTAGTTCTTATCTCTTTCCCCATGACACCATTGAGAATAACCAATCCCCCTTTTTACATAAGGTATTATCATCCAATTTACTTAAATTTATCAAACACACGAATGAAAAAATATTTAAATAAATGCATCATTATATCACTAAATAATGGGTTAATCTAACATTCATGGTTAATGAAAAAGTTGGATGAATATTGTGAAAGACTTGTGATGTCTACCTCATAAGCACTGTAAGATTCAACCTCCACTTTCTTGAGTCAATAGAAGTCCCAAAAAAAATTTATAATGATGAGTGAGAGGAAAAATATCTTGTTAAATCGAATAAATTCCATAGATTCAATGTATTCCTTGGTAACTGTATGGTTGAATAGTGTCCAAAACTAAATAGTTTTTACCTATAGTCGATAGATAATGAAATTGATCATATCCTATTTGTCCCGTTATTGGAAAAATAAACTTTTCCAATAGATTTAATTCATTATTCTTTATCTAGGGGCTTATAAGATCCACTAAAAGTAATTGGTCATTATCAAATAAAGGATTTAGCTACAACTTGTTCAATATTAGCATAAATAAGGTGATCAAAATGATTCATTTTATAAATCATAACATTTTTAGTTCATTCATCTATTTCCATGATGTTCTTGAAACTTTTACTATCTATTTGACATTACATTTCAAAAATAATTGAATATCTCATTAATTTTTCTATTAGAATGAATTTTCATATTTCCATTGATTAAATAAATTAATGTATTGTTTGGGATGATAATAAATAAATTATATGGTAAAAAAATGGAATTCATTAACATAAATGGTATGACTCATAAATGAAACGTATACACTAAATTATAAATATTTACTTTGAAAACTATTTTGTCCGTGTTTATTTTTTTATGATTATCTAACTACATAATATATCATCATATTACATAATATATATGTAATAATAATTTGTAAGTAGAATTTTATATATCAATGGAATTTCCCCTGGGAGTGTCTCGCGTTGTGTTTAGCCTTAGGCCTACATATCATAAACCATGTGATGATATAGTTGAAAATGAACTAGTATTTTTCCAGGTTGATTAACCCTTGCTGGATAAGTACCAAAACTGCATCCCATGTAACATCACAGCCTCACTCACCATTAAACAGGTAGTGGTATTGGTCGCCACATGACCTCAAGTGTGTCTCCCTGTATGTGAGAGGCTGCTAACTAGATGTCAGGGTGTCAAGGTAGTTCAATGGAAATACTATACCTTCGTACATAGAGTGCACATCAATAAATAGATATTAAAACACAGATATATTCAAAATATGTAATATAAAAATTGAATAAAATGTTATAGAAAATGCAAGTTTATACATAGCATGAATGAAATATGGTGATATATAATCAAAATAAGTAAACATAAAAATGGTTTAAAATATATTAATCAAGTGAAGAAAATAGCTGAAAGCACAATGGAGACCTCCATGGGAATCTTCGGATTCGTCATAGTCTTGTTCTCTGAACTTCTCAGTGTAAAAAATAGCACAATCAACAGTCCATGGTCCTTTAAATCAGAAGGTCTACTCAGGTACCAATGGTACACAAGAAGGGTGTGAGATAACATCTTAGTAGGCCATCACACATGTAATCAAGCCCAATACAATTTTGAAATATATAAATAAGGTGTTCTAAATGTAAATAGTTAAGAAGAAAAAGAAAATAAAGTTTACCATGGCATGTAAACTGTTAATCCAAAGATATTAACATAACCTCTCAAGTCTCCATACACAATATAGTCATGATCCTTTAACAAGGAAGCTAAATTTATTTCACAAAAAAAAATGTGGCCTTAACCTTCATCCAAACATGTAAAACTTCCATGACCTTACTATATACCCCATGTTCAATATCAATCATGGCCTTTCCGATCAACCAAAAGGGGAAAATTATTCACTACAATGTCATATAATCCCACCTGTCACAACTTACCATCGCTAAGATGTATAATCACATGTATCATATACCTCATGGTCGTTCTATATATCAATTTCTCATACCATGATGTGCCATGTCCTAGGTTTTGAAGACCAAGGCTTTCAAGTCGCTTCCTAGGAGCATCTCGATTTAAAATCAGTTAGGCAATAGTTGGAGTCCTAGGAAATGTCATATTATGCATGTCCTACGTGATTCCACTAAATATAAATCCACTAGGTTGCAAGTCCCTAGGCTTACCATATAATCAATACCCAGGGGGTATACTCAACCCAAGGCATCCACTACAATGTTCAAAATCCATTGAGATCTTTCCATGGCAATCATACAATCATTCACTATATTTCATACCATTAAATTTTCAACACCATATGTTTCTACCCACTGATATATAACTATTCACATTTAATTCATAAAATGAGTATACCCACCCATTAATATCATTTTATAACCAAATAAATCTCAATATTATACCCACTCATGTACCAAAATTCATAACGAAAGTAACCAAGGAGTATACCCACACGTTGTTAGATTTCATATTCAAGATATACATATAACAAGAATTTATCCACTCATATTTACATTATTGTTTAATTAACCCTTTAAACAATTCTAACCAAGAAAATTATTATTCTAACTCATTTAGCAAATTACACTCATCCATTTGACATTGGTATACCCACCCATTTATTACAACTTACATTTTTGGTAAAACAATCATATAAGAAATTGTAGTTCATAGATTCTATTATATTATGGGAATCATATGACAAGGGATAAAAACATCTCCTACCTATCAATCCAATTTAAAATCAATTTAAATTAGGCTTCCAACATCTAGGAAAGCACAAGAACGCACCCCTTGGGTAAGATGGAACATAGAAGGTGCAATTGTTCTGTAAATTCCCATAAAGGAAAACTCATTTTTTCTAATTATATTATAGGACAAGTCTTACACATTACTTATATCAAACTATGTCATAAAATAATATGGTAAAACACAAAAATTAAGCCAAGAATGTATTTAGAAATTAAACACAATTTTTTTGAAGGAAACATGCCTCCAATGGAAGGTTTTTATTATAAAAACATGTCTTCATTTCTAAAAAAGCATTTATTTCAACTAAGAAGTTCTTTCTATAAATATTATTAAAATTTATCAAAGGAAAGAATAATTGAACTTATTTATAGAATCATTGAAAGCATTATTAAAATTAAATAGGTCAATGATAGTGATACTACATCTTGTAGTAGACCAAATTGACATTCGGCACTTGTTAGAAATTTGGGAAACCACTCAAAACTTCTCTGCACCCGCATGCACATACATCCTTATACATATAAATATATCTTTTTATCCTTTTTTCCAAAGAACATATTCCCCTCTCCATGAATTGAAACATATGATGAAGATATATATATATATATACCTATGTGTGTGTGTGTAAACCATCAAGGATGGTAAAAACTCCCAAAAGTAGTTACTAGAACCATAAAAACATAGAGGAAATGTTCTATGCACTTCAATAAAAGTACTAGGAATCAATAAAAACATTAAGACCCTAAATTGAAGGCATTAATACAATGAATCCAGTGTAGAACCTTGAGAAAAATGATGGTGGTGAGCCAAATAAAAACCATCCACCTCTCCATTGGTGCTAGATTTCGTAATATTAATAAATCTATCCCAAGGATCTCGTTGTATTCCATGAAATCAAAATAAACAACAAAAATCATATTAACCATTTTCCAAGGGTTCATTCGAACCCCACATGGAAGCCTAAAGAGGTAAAATCTAGCATATAATGAAAAATAATATAACTAGGTCCTTTCCTTGGTGAATCATAGAGAAATATAGAAGTAAATAATAGAAGATGGAATAATTGAGGAGAGTTGTTGGAGGGGGTCTGTGTCGCACTGTGAAGGGGAAATCCGGGGGTGTGTAGTGATATAGGGGGAGAGGAGGGGTATAGGAATAGGATTTATTTTTTTAATTTTATTTTAATGATATTAATTTCATAAAAAAGAACATACTTTATGATTTTTTCCACAAAATTTCCAAAATGTGTGTAATTTGTGCAATGAACTGTGAGAGGTTGCTGCCTCCAAAAAGAAACCATGTTGGATAGTCGTATAGTTTTTAAAAACGTTTTTGGACCATGAATACTACCACTACACATCCTACATAAGTCCACATAGTTTCGTACAAGTTTTGCATGGTTTTAGAAAAAACCTTTGCCCAGTGTGGATCCCTTAAAACTTGGATTTACTTAGATCTGGTGCTCCCGATGATCCTCAATCCACCAAGGAAACTTCTCGTTCCATTACCTAAACCCAAAACATCACTTTGAAGTGATACTACTCCTGAAATTCTATTGTGAATCCCATATTTCAAAATTTCCCATTTCGTAATTCCAAAAAAAATCCCTTTGAAAACTACCCAATCCAAAACACAGGATTCTACAATATTCCCACCTTAGAACTTATCATCCCCAATAATGATTTGGGAACAAAAGAAACATCACCTAAACTACCAGGGATATAAAGTCTCATTTAAATGGTCATGCTGCATTAATATACATCAAATGCACCTTTAATCATTTCAATGGGTTAAGGAATTTAGGCCTTCAAAACTTGATCACAATATCAATTTCAAACTGAAACAATGAAGTGGTGCTTAACCAATCTAGATTAAATAGAGACACAATATCATTTTCATCTCTTTAAACAATATCCCATTGTTTCTTTCCACCATGGTTATAAGAATTTAATGGCCAATTCCAAACCACACCTCTTTCACCATTGGAATTTCATTACAAAGCATGCCCCATACCATTCTAATGATTCTCTTGGCATGATTTATGCATTTGGGTGAACATGATTACATAATAGTCCATCACAAATACCCCCATCTAAAGGAAATTGTTGAATATCAAATGACTAACAAAATCAGATGCACGTGATTTCTTCAAAAGACATCACCAACCGTAAAGCACACTCACCTTAAATAGAAAATGAGTTTTTGAAACTCTTTCGTCACCAAAAATACTCATTAATTAAGAAGGATAACATGTGGAGTCAATATGAGAGACTAAAATTTTAGCTGACAGGAAAAAATGGCTAGTGCATTTCCGACTCAACTATAATGCATTCCCTCAATGTATTTGGTATTCAACACAAGCGTGTACACTGAATCCCTTGCCGGACTTCTGGTGATGCTTTCGGATCAATCCATCACAAGTCCGTTTAAAACTATCCTGCCTCAACATGAATAAATGTGTAACTGTAATAAAGACCACGGAAATTTTTTTCCCTTTTAAACACACCTCTGAACACAACTAAAAGTCTTAGGTAACCTCAGATTTAATGAACTAGAGTCCCTATACCTAACCCAGGACAGTACATACTCCACGTTATAGGAGACACATTGGTATAAATCCAACAAATCCACATCAGAGCATCAGCTAGGCCATGAGCAGTATATTCCATGAGGTCACATCAGAAGGAAATGAATAGTGTCCAACAGTCTATATATGGTATTCTTATATAGGAATCCAGGAATAACTTTGAACTAACCAAGACTCCAAGGAACCAAGCATCCATCTTACAACACATATAATGGACACTTATCAAACCCAAAAGCTTTTAAAACATTATAAATCCAAAGGACTGACACTCTCTTAGTGCATCCAGGATGATGTCACGATAGGGGATATTTCCATCCCTTCCAAAAGAGTACACTAAGAGAAAACCAAAGTGAAATAGTGGGACCATTTTTGGTCAATTTCATAAGTGGAATCTCAGTTTCACCTATTAAGGCATTATCAACCAAACCATAATGCCCATACCACACAAGGAATTATTGTTCTAACAAAACATACCACTAAAAATCTTCCAAGACTAATGAAGTTTCTAAAGGGTTTATCATACCACAAAACTCATTGAAGTCGTGATTCTAAGATAACACCGACACATACGAGAACTGATGTGAAACACCCCACTATAAGAGTGTCCAAATCTTCGAAAGTAAAGAACATCTGCTCACATCTGTTCTAGTTCATGAAAACCTCCAAACACGTGTGACATTAAATAAACCATGATCACCAAATAAAAGAATTTGGAATGAAATCTCAAAAAAAAAACTGACTGACATGTCAAAACACCCGAGTTCCATATAGTCTTTCCAATAACTAGGAAGAACTTATTTCCTTAATTCCCAGGTCACTCTACTCAGGAGTTTTCCTGATAGGTTACTCAACAACACATGGATCAACAAGTTGACTAGACCCTACCAGTTCATTACATTATTTAACAATCGAAGGGAACTATATATACCAACACATACTAACCTGAGTATACAGAAGCCAAAAATCACTTCTACAATACAAAACATAGGATTTATTCCCCATTCATTCATGTATTAGGTGGATTACATAGAAACTGGCTCAAAATCACATCATATCACACAACCATTAACTCATATGACGACATACCGACTCTTTCCCCACTCATAAAAAGGGAGGTTCACGCAACCTCTAAAAAATAACCATGCATGAGGAATTTCTAACCTATTGAATCAATCATTCCTCAATTCTCATTCACTTATCATGATTTGAGATGCAACTGCCACCCATCCGAACAAGGGTGTCCTTTTAAAAACTAAAATTTCAAAAATATCACAATGGAAAGGAAGGCATAAAGATCTAAGGGTGATACCTGCCATGGTAGAGCACATTATGAAGCATAAGCATCATGACTATCTCTATGCCCTGTAAAATTGTATTAACAATGATCCATAACTAGTTTTATTCAAAAAATTAGAAAAATAATCATCTTATAGCTAAATGCTCATGTCTTCATTCCAAGGAATACCACCGCAAACATTAATGTAACCTTACATGAGTTTTAAAAAAGGGAAACCACTTCAGGTTCTAGTTAAAGCCATTAAATTCACTCACAAAAACACATAAACATTTAAAATAATTTTAGACAAAACTTCATGTGCCATTTTACAAATAATGCACTTGGTTTAACCAACAGCCCAAGGGAAAAAATAGAAAAGTTATAAACACTTCATCTTAAACATTTAATATTCATTTATGTTCCTTCATAAATATTAAATATAGAATGCAAATTACTTGTTTCCAAAAAGGTTTCCTATAAGGGGACCATTAAAAAAACATGGGTTATTCAAGAAGAAATCCCAAAGATATTGTTAAACACCATAATATTTAAAACACCCTTAGAGGATTGTCCCATAAAAATTCCCCAACTGACCTAATTGGGTCCATTTGAGAATTTTAAAATTTAAATGATCCATTTAAGTTCCAAACATAAAATCTTTCACATTACACCATTTAAAAACACATCATATATTTACATTTAATATGGGTTTCCATTTCCCAGTTTATGAAGCACCCATACACTACATAATTTTAAAATTGGATCCCATTATTTGTAACCAAATCCACATTAACATTTTAACTTTTGTATCCCTTTTAAATGGTTCATATAAAATGTTCACCCTTTTCATAGAGATAAGGTTCTCAAACACCTTACCACTAATAATTGATCCCATCATAAATGAAACCATTTACACATAAAAACATATCTAGAATATGTTTAGAAGAAGTAACATAGAAACATGTTATAACACTGAATCATCGCATATCAAAAATCATGAAAAAATCATATAAATCATGAAATATAACCACCTAAACATGTTATATAAGAATAAATGTTGAAATATACCTTAACATGGACAACAAGGCATGGTATAAAATCCAATCACAAGAACGAAATTAGAAGAAAAACAACTAATTCCAAAACATGGAATGGAATGTTAATTTATTTGTACCTAATATGATTCATGTAATTCTCCATATATTTCATTCTGAGCAAAGAGAAAATTAACCATAAATCCCATAAATCAATCAACAACAGAAAATACACCAGTCTCCCAAGGTGAAAAAATAATCAACTGTAATACCAAACCACATGAACCATAATTCCTAGCCCTAGACACTTGGTCATTTCCCGTATGTTGAGTGATCATTCACAAGAATGGCCATTTACCAAGTGCTAACACATTCTTAGTCTCATGCATACCAACACAAAATAGTAAGATAGTGGAAAAAATAGCCATTGATACCACTTTGTAATGTCCTGACCTGACTTACCACTAAACTGGTAACTGTACATATCTTCACATGACCCCAAGCATGCCTCCTTGTACATGAGAAGCTTCCAACTAGAAATGAGGATATCAAGGTAGTCTAGTGGGGAGATTATAGCCTCATAAACATTGTCCATTATCGTAAATAGATAGTAAATCTCAGATATTAGCAGAAGTAGTAATATAAAAATTCAATAAAAGGTTATGGAAAATACTATTTTATATATAACATGAATGAAATAGGATTATACATAATCTAAATTGGTAAACATACAACATGATTTATAATACATGACTCAAGTGGATAAACTAACTAGAAGACTAAAAGAAATCTCTATAAGAATCTGAATCTTCCACTTAGTCTGGTGCTTCTAACATCACAGTATAATAAAATTACAAAAATCAATAGTCTATGGTTCTTTACACAAGAATGTATACTCAGGTACCAATGGTACCTGATAAGGGTTCAAGATAATATCTCAGTAGACTATCACCCATAGTGTCAAGCCCGTTCAAATTTGTGAAATATATAAATAAGGCAGTATGTAGGTAAACAGTTATGCAATAAAAGAGAATTACAATTCCCATGGCATGTAAACTGGTAATCTATAGATACTAACCTATCCCCTCAAAGATCACATCACAATATAGTCAAGCTCCTATAACAAGGCAGCAATATTTATTGCACAAACAAATAACAAATCCTTTTCATTCATCCTATCATGTTATAACACCATGGACATTCCATATACTCTATGTTTTATATCAATCATGACCTTTCCATTCAACCAAAAAAAGAAAAATCATTCATAGCCAAGCCTTATAATCACAAATGTCACAACATTCCATGTTCGATCTGTATAATCACATGTATCACATAACTCACAGTTGTTCCATATTTCAATGTGTCAAACCATGAAGGGATATATCTGGGGTTCGGAATAAAAATTCATACTCATCTAGTCCTAAGATCACCCCCAAGGAAACTTGAATATTAACTGGATTGGTTCCTAGGATCATGTCATACTAGACATGTTCAGCATGATTCCAAGAAAGCTGAATCCAAGGGGTAGAAACACCCAAGGAATCTCACGAAATCAAAACCCACGGGGCATAATCAACCCAGGGCACCCACTACCATGTTAAAGATCCAGGGATATCCTTCCATTAAATCTTTAAATTGTTTCATTTTATTTCATACCATTCAATATTCAATAGCATATGATTCTACCCACTCATATATAATCATTTACATTTAATTCACACAATGTGTATACCCACTCATTAATACTATTTCATAACCAAATACATCTCATGTGTATACCCACTCATGTATCCCAATTCCTAACAAAACCATCTGAGGAGTATACCCACTTGTTGTTACATTTCACGTTCAAGATATACATATAACATGAGTTTGCCCACTCACATTTCCATTGTTGTTGAATTAACCCTTCAATAAATTAAAACCCACCAAATGATTATTCCAACTCATATAACCAATTATACTCAACATTTTTACATGGATATACCCACCCATTTATTACCACATAAATATTTTGTAATTAACCATTTTTGCAGTTCATGTTTATATAAGACGTTTTGTTAATGTAATCATATTCAAAGAGAGTAAAACATCTCCTACCTCCCAATACAATTTATATCCATTTTAAATTTAGAATCCTATATCTAATAATCATGATAACACACTCCTCGATTAAGAAGAAACTTAAAAGGTGCAATAGTTGCATAAATTCCCATAAAGTAAAACTACATGTCTCTAATTCTCTTAGAGGTCATGTCCTAAACATGGATTTTATCACACTATGTCATCAATGAATAGGGTAAAAACAAAAACATTAATCCAAAAATGTACTTAACAACTAACTATTATTTTTTTAATAGAATCTAATGCACCTCTGATGGATGGGTTTCATTATAAAAACATGAGTTCATTTCTCCAACAAATCATTTCTTCCAAATAAGTAGTTCTTTCTAGAACTCATATTCAAATTTATCAAGAGAATGAATCACTAATATTATTTAAATATGAACATAAATCATTCATAAAATTAAAACAAGACAAGGATAGGTATCCTACCCCTTAGAGTAGACCAACACGACATTCATCCCTTGTTATAAATGGCGGAAACCACTCGAAATGTCCTCGCACCTACACACATACATCTTTATACATATATATGTCATTTAATCCAAATAATGTATTATCCTATCCATGAGAAAATACTTACAAGGAATATATATATACCTATATATGTGTTTGCTCACCATTAAGGATGATCAAAATAATCAACAATAATTACTAAAAATCCAAGAAAACATAAGGGCAAGGTTTTAAACACCTCGATAATTTTACCAAGAACCCATAAACACATAAGACCCTAAATAAAATGGTTATAAACAAATAAAAGGTGTAAAACCTTACCCAAAATGAAATTGGTGGTCCAAATCGATCCCATCAACCCCACCTTTGGTGTCGAATGTGGTAATATAAATAAATCCAACCTAAGGAGCCCATTGTATACCCTATAATGAAAATAAACAATAAATATTGGATTAACCATTTTCATAGGGTTTGTAAAAACCTCATAGGGTGATGAAAAGATGAAAAATTAGTCAGATGGGGAAGGAGAAGAGAAATGGGATCCTTACCATGAGAAATAGTAGAGAAATACGAAAGGAAATTTTGGAAGATCAATGAATGGAGGATATCCATAGGAGGGGGTTTGCATTGTGCAACAAAAGAGAACTCAGGGGGTGTCCCGAACCAAGGGGAAATGGGTATTAAAATAGGTTTACATTATTTTTATTTTATAAAAAATATTTTAAATTCTAAAAACAAAACATACCATATGGTTTGTTTCACATGGTTTTCCAAACCATGCGCAAACCGTACAGTGAATAGTGTGAGGTTACTATCTCCATTAGAAAATTGTGTGGTCTAGAAACATAGTTTGGAAACATGTGTACATCTTGTGAATACCACAACTTCCCCCACATACATAAGGCATCATGGATTCTTTATTGGTCCACACAGTTTCAGAAAAACCAGGAACCTAGTACAAATCCATTAAAACCTAACTTCTCCATGTATGGCACTCTATAAACTCCTTGATCCACCCAAAAAACTTCTCATTCCATTAAACAAGACCATAAATATCACATTTAATAGTTTCATCTCTCATAATTTTATTCAGAAGCCCACTTTGTGAAATTGAATGTTTAATAATTGCCCTAAATTCAAATTCCATTAAAAATCACACAATCCAAAACATAGGATACTACATCCCCCAACTAATATCAGGACATGAATGTATTCTTCAAAAATACACACACTCTATATACTAAAAAATATGCTCATTTACCTAAAATCATCCCAAGGGATTTCTTGGAAGTTTTCTTATCCTAATTCCCAAAACAACTAGACCTTGTCATTGATAACAACAATAACAACACAAATATAATTACATATTTTAGTTCATAATATCTAACTAAATGTTATATAAAATAAAAATCAAAGTATTTATAGTTCTATTTTTATTATAATATTAATTTTTTAAATAAAAAAAAATTAAACAAAAGCAACATCATCAATAGTAAAACTCTACAACTTGATCCTATATCACATTGATCTTCTAATACTGTATTGGAAATCATAGGGGACACATTATGTAAATGGGTAAGATATAAATCTTAATAATTAACCAATCAGAGTAAGAAAGATATATAATAAAAAAATTCATATAATGTTGAAATAAAATAGAATGATATCATTTAATAATTTCATGTAAATGATTGTAACATTAGATTATCTAATTAATGAAATGTGGAAATAACAAAAATGATGAAATCATCAAAATATGTCAAGTATCACCATATGTTGATCAAAATAATGTTTTTTATCATAACCACTGAAAAACCATAGATGGTATTTCATGCAATGAAAACATCTCCCAATGAATATGAGTGTTATCAATGTGCATCATAGAGATGAGTAACATTACACTTCCACATTTATCATATACTATAAGAACTTCTTTCATCAATTAAATCACACTATTATGGAATGTGGGAATCATATGTGGATGTCACCAATCAATGAAGGAATTTTATATTTAGGTTAATTCCAATGAATTAACAATAGGTTTTGGTATTCGTAAAAAATGGAATGGCATAGGAAACAAGGAGAAAATATTATTTGAATAACAGTTGTACATAAAATTTTAGGGATAGGATAAATCATAGAGAAGGGTGATAGATTTTTAATAGTATATAGTATAGATATTAACGAATGATTATAAACACATAAGGACGCAACAATTTTTTAAAATAATTCATTCAATAATAGAAGTCCTTGATTGGAAAAGTAGGTAGAGAGAACCCTTAATAAGTAAAGTGGATTCTTATCAGTTAAGAAGAGGAACTTGAAATAATATAAACTCATAAGAGATACTAAAGAGTAAAAAATTAGATAAAAAATTAATTTCTTTGTAGTAATGATTAATGTGAAAATATTTGTTTTTTTATAGAAAAAACTATAAATTTTTAATAAATTTTTAAACATATACCTTAAACACTTAATTTGTAAAAAATATGAAACAATTATCCTTCCCATTAATTTTTCACTTGGTATTTTCTAATATGCATAGGATTTTAATACTTTAATAGAAAAAGACATATATTCGTTAAAAAATAATAATTTGGAGTTGTTTGAGATTCAATTAAATAAATAGTTGTTATCAATGAATTTAATATATACATTAGGTATTTGATTATTCATTATAGGATTTAATAATTAATATCATAACATTTGAATTTCATATTTTTAAAAATAATACTATTTTTAGTTTCCCAATCCCTTTATTATTTTTATTAGACGACATTTAAATCCATAATATTTAATGATACAAATCGTATAATAATATAGTATTTATTTTCTATCTAAAAATATGATTTCTTTGAAAAATATGAAAAAATAACCATTTTTTAATTTCCAACTCTTGATTTCAAAAATAATATTTTTGCAATATATTTTTAAAAAAATAATAATTTTTAATTTAATCATAAATTCTTATTTATTAAAAATATTAGTTATTAAAACATATTATACATTATATTACTTATAAAAATTATTTAGGTCATCATAAAATTGAATTATTATTTATATAAATACATGTTGTGTCTAATAAAAACATTTTAAGGGAATAAATTTGATTTCCATATCTGAATTTTTTCATAAAAGTGTATTAAAATTAAAAAGAGATAATTTCAAAAATACTATTCTATTAACTTTTCATAAAAAAATTATGTATCTCATTCATCGTATATTCAATTTCATTTTATATTAAATTTTATAATAATAGTTATAGTATCGAATAAACCACTATTTCATTCATTACATGAAACTTTTTAGCTTTATATTTATAAGTTCTATATAACTAACCCTTATTGAACTAACATGTTTCCTATGGTTAATGTGTGTGATGGTAATAAATTCAAGGGGTTTTTAGACAAAAATTTATTTGGTGGTGATTTATACAACATTGAACATCTCCTGTAATTGATTCCACTCAACTCTCTATTGTAGAATCTCAATATGGGATCAATCAAGTGAAATCCCTAATGATTCAGTATCCCTCAGAAGATTTGATATATGAAATTTATAAGGGGTCAAACTATTGGTTTATGACATCTCTTCTTCCTTTGGTATCAAATTATTTTATTTTTACCTTAATATAAACTAGTCATAACTTTAAATTTATAAGGGATATATTTGAAATGGTTGTAATGATTGATAGATAAAATTTCCAAGGGTAATATAACGAATTTATTTTTTTATTATTATTATTATGTTTTTTTGTTCATTATATGGTTCTTATATTTTATATGACACTAAATAAGAAATGGGATATATATTCATTGAAAATAAAATTACTTATATAAAATTATATATAAATAGAAATCCCAGGAAAGGTTTCCTTAAATTTTGGGTTTCATACATTTATTGAGTATTAGAGAACACATTAGATATTGGTGGTGAAATTATATAATTAATAATATAAAAATATATTTTTTTTAGATTCATTCATTATTCTTGGAGATTTATTAATACATAAAAATAGAGTTTGTATTGTTTTCAATACATCAAATAGAATATTTTTCTACAAATGTTTATATATAATGTATTTGTATCTTCTTGTTGATTGAAAAAAACACCAAGAAGATTGGATGTGTATTTTATCATTATTCAAACAAAAAATTAAAATTATGAGTTATTATGATTATAGATGGACACAAAATAATACTTTGAAATTTCATTAACTATCATAAAGTACTTATTTTAGAATAATTGTTTACTAAAGGTTTAAATAATTGGTTGATGATGATAATGATTATATGACATGTAATTGGTTGATATTTGGTATAATCATAGTGTAGAATTCATGTGGTAGGTTGTTACATTCACTGATATTGATAATATCACATACTAAGAAATGTTTTTGATTGGATATATATGTAATCCATCATTATTATTATCATAAATTGAGGGATAATTATATTGAATTCATTCTTTGATAAATATGTGTTGGTTATTTTTTTAGATTCTAAATTAGGTGATTCAATTACTAGATATTGATAAAATAAAACTGATTTGACTGCAAAAATTCCACAAGGTTCTTGGGATTTTTTAGGATGATTTTTTAATGAATTTTGAATTTACCAGTATTATATTTTGTTTCTTGTGATATATATAAATATCAGATGATTTTTTTCTATGAAATTATATAGAATACTGAATATTATGATGTTTTTAGTGTTATATATTTCTAGATAAATTCTTAAAAATCTATATCATAGATTAGTCAAGATTTTTTATGTGATATGGTTCATTAACCAAATTAGACAACCCTTTAAAATAGTAATTGAATTATCCCTAAACAGGCCTGATGGGTGTTCTAAATCCCTACGTACTGACCACTAGAGTGTGATAATCAAAAACAGACAAGTGGAATATAATTCCTCAAAATAATATCCAATTAAAAAAAACTAACCATTTTAAAATCAAAAAAAATATTCATGCTAATACAATCAACAAGTGAAACCCCAAAAAGGTTGATAAGAAAAAAAATATGTTATAACCAAAGATAAATTCATCACCAAGTATCCTTATAACAAGTTTAACATGTATACAAGCAGTAAAATACAACTCCCACAGCCCTACTATCAAGAATAGAAACAGCATTGATAAGGCGCTTTTAGTTTTATTGGACCTATAATAAAAATTTCTATAATCACCATAATCCTAAAGTTGTGTGTGAGAAATATTATCCTTTTAGGATCCTAGCATGATATTTTATAAGTAATTACTAAAAATAAAGCAAATATTCTAAATCTATACAATATAATGAATGGTAATCAATTTCATAATTTCATGATAAAAAATGACTTCTAATCCATTAAAATAACAAGTAAAAATCATGTTCAAATAATAATTTCTAAGGGATCATTCATGAATATGAATCACAATAAATAAAATCATGAATAAATAACTTCATAAACATAGGAATTTATTTTTCATTTCCATTCATATAATAACAATACAGGTCCTCGTAATTGATAGATCGTGGTTCAATGATCATTACATATCTAAGGGAAATATAGCTCTAGGTGTTCACACATCCCTTGAACATAGTGCTTCGGGTGATATGAATCCTCCCAATAAGTTAAATCCCAGTCTACATGACGTTTTTTTCTATGTTCCTAGTCAATTTTTTTCTTGGAAGATCTAATACATTCCTTTCATGTTTTGCGAGATTTCCCACCTAAAAACCATGTCTAACATTTTATTCAACGGAAATAGTCACCAGAAAATCATTCATCTCAAATATATTCAACCAATCATATTCCATGTAAGACCATTTTTAGTTTCAGATATGGAATTTCATTTCAAAAACAAAATTCAAATGGTTTTCAAATAAACATAGTCCTCCATAAAATTTCACTTAATTTAAAATAATTAAAAAAATTATTTAAATTCAAAACCATAAATAAAATCATGCCTTTATTTCTCAAGAATCATTATTCTGTCTTAAAATCAATCATCTAGTTTCTAAAAATTGTTTTTAAAATTTAGTTCCATTTTTAAAATACATTTTCAAGGTTCAACACACATTATATTCCAATTTTTTCAAACAAATATCAAGGGTCTCATTTCATTCTTTAGAAATCCATTAAAAATGAATAAATAATAAAAAAAAATCTATTCAATGTTATTGAATTATGAAACCACCTACCTCAATTAAAATATCTCAAATTATCCACTAAGAAATGAATAAATACTATGTATGTGAATCCTATATAAGCATGAAAATTTACACATACATAGTGACCAATAAAATATAACCACTAACAACATTTCAATATCCTCCAGAATGGAGGAACAATAAATGATCCAATGGAATTACATCTACCTATATAGTTTCTAAAAGCCAAAAAATCCCCTTCAGAAGATATACAAAATCTAAGGTATCAAAGATATAAGTAATTTTAAAAACCCAAAAGGAATTCAGGGTGACAACATAGAAAAACCAAAATTAAAACCACTATTTAATTTTTATTTTTAATAAAATAATCAATGTGTTTGGTTTAAAATATATTGAAAGAGGATTTACAAACATTAAGTAACTATAAGAAATAAATTCCAATGATTGACAGATATTAAAATCATCAAAAAGTGTTACGAGATCAATTTGATAAGAAGAAGATAGATAAATAATATAGATCTACAATCACACTAAAAATGGAGCAGTGTATGGGTAACATAGCTTTACCCTTACACAACTCATTTTTATAACATAAGGGTTAGTAAATTAGCCTTGATAAAAATTTCACATATAGGATTTCCATTAAATAGCTTCAGAGTACCCATAAATATCATTAAGACAAAAAATATACCTTAAATAAAAAATTGAAAATTAAAGGACACTTTTACCCAACCATTGGAGGCTTTATCTTACCTTATGTAATTGCTAAATATTCACCCTACCCTTTTGTAGTGGTTGTTTCCCAAAATGTTACCCGTATATATTTAAGTCTACCTTTACAAACACCCAAAAACTATAAATTGTATAGGTATAATTCATTTTCACAAGTGTAGATAGCATGATCTATGTAATTGTCAAAATAATACTGAAATATAGTTAAATTTCAACTTAAATTCCTTATATTTTAAAACAAAATTTGACCACTAAAGAAAATTTAAATTCAATGTATGAACAAAATTGAAGGACCCTGGGACACCCTAAGAGGGGAGGGGTGAATCAGGGTGTCAAATTTTTCTTTGAAACTGACAGATCTTATTCCCACATTGGTAGAAACTAGTTTAACCTATATGATGGACTTGAGAACAAATAAAACATTCACATGAAAAGATATGAAGCAACACTTTTTACTTGGTTCACCACTAAGTTCTACATACAAGGATCATACTCTGACAGGTTTTCGGTCATACCAAATTTCATTATTCTTCACTCGTTCTAGATTACAAAGGTTTCGAATAGTCACTTTGTCCCAGGCTCACTACCATTACAACTGTTTAGGGATAGCCTACTACGTCCCTCAGGTCACTCCTGTTGACTCCCCCTGGCTCACTTCCTTTGGTGAAGTCCCCCTTAGTTTATAGACATGAAGGTCTCTTCATCATCACTAATGAATACATCCTTTTTGTATGTATATTCTCTATTAAAGTCCAACTTCCACCTGTAGACTAAACTCACTTTGCACCAAAGGTATCAGGAAAACTTCCAGATTTCGTGAAGCCCCAAAAATACTGTTAAGCTTCAATCCACACCTGGCATACTTCTCCAATCCGGCGCACAAGTTTTAAATATGGCACGCAAGTTCTCCTCTACTACTTGTGTGACACTTGCTTTTTCAACCTCAAACTTGCGCAACTCACACTCTTTTCTACCCAAACAATTTTTGGCGCGCAATTGTCAACTATCATGCTACTTCAAATACTAGCACGAAAGTGTCACCAAACCACCTACACGACACCTCCTTTTCCAACTCCAAGCTTGGGTGACTCACTCCCTTTCTCTCCCAAACCAACTTGGACATGCATTAAACAACAGTCGCGTAACCTCTAATTGTGTGACCCACAACCACTTGCACAACTACTACACATGCGTGATGGGAGCTTTGATTTTCTCAAAGTCAAAACTTCATCCCAAATAAGGAGGGTTCGACCTCTATTTATAGGCATTTGGATACTCAGTGCGACGGTGCGTAAGTCTTCCCTAGGCGCGTAAGTTTCAACGCGCAAGTCTTTGCCACGTAATTCACTTGTGAGACCAAACATAAAACATGGGTTCCCTTCTCTCTTTGCCATATTTTCATGATTTGATATTGAAAAACATATGGCATGAACGTTTCTTCTCCATCAAGAAAACGGCTTGCAAGTCTCTTTGCCAAAACCACTTTTCTTCATTTGTCGATTTTCTGGCCCAAAAATTTGGAAAACACTAGAAAACAATGCCACCTTCAATACTGTTATCTGCTTGTTCTGTATGATCACTTTGCTGGCACACATGCAGAAATTCCACTGAGGATTGGCAAAAAAACACAAACCACACTCCAATTCATGCATAGAATGACCATGGTTCCAACAATATCCCCCTTTGGGTTTGTTGGAAATCAGTAAATAAATTCATTAAAGCACTAGTGATAGGCAAACCACAAACGCAAGAATAAACTCAGCCAATACTCTAAGTCTACGTGAGAAATACTCAATGTAGAAAACAAGAGAGGAAGCTTGAATTGGGTTCTCGTGTTTTAGAATTCTCAATGAAAAAAATGAAATGCTCATACAGTGTCACAAAATCATTACATGTCCAATGTATTCCTTCCCATCCTATCACTAACATTGTATCCTCAATGTGTCACCGAAGAAAATGTGTCACAGAAGCATTACATGCATGAATTTATTCATTTCTTCCCCATTGACAATAAACACAAAGACCGGTAATTGTTCGTTATTCATCTCAACCCACACTCCCCCAGGATAGTATCTCCCCAACAAACCTGTGTCACATCCATAAACAGATTAAAAATAATTAACATAATTAGGGAGAGTGGAATAGTGTAACCTCCGTATGTGCGGGGAGGTGGTTGAACACTAAGGTCCAACTGATTCTTCTCAAACACAATTGCTCATAGTGGCTTGGTCAGAATGACAGCCACTTTCTCATCAGTTCCCACATGATTCATTCTAATCACACCTTGCTCAACTTTTTCTTTGATAAAGTGATACCTGAATTCAATATGTTTTGAATGATAATGCTGAACCGGATTCTTCGTAAGATCAATTGTGCTCTTGTTATCACAATAAATTACCATAGGTTGCTTCAGCTCATCAACCATATCTATTAGTTGTTTCTTCATCCATAGAAGTTGAGTGCATGCCTTTGTGGCAAAGATATACTCAGCTTCATTAGTACTAAGAGGAGTACTTTCTTCTTTCATTCTCAACCAGCCATCACATTTATTCCCTATATAGAATTCTCCACCACAGGTGGAATTTCTGTCCACTACATCACCAGCCCAGTCAGCATCAAAAAATACTGATAATTAACAGTCTCTTCCTGTCGCAAAGTATAAGCCATAATTGCGAGTACCTTGAATATACCTCATGATTTTTTTTACTATTTTCAAGTGTTCCTCCATTAGATTACTCTGAAAGCGGGCCGCTAGACATGTTGAAAAGTCAATATCTGGCTGTATTGCTGTCAGGTACCATAGGCTCCCAATTATTCTATTGTACATAGTGGGGTCTATAGATTCCCCATCCCCATGATTTCCATGTTTGGTTCCAACTGCAATCGGAGTTGATATTGGTTTGGATTATTGCATAATAAACTTCTTTGGAATCTCTCTTGCATACTTTTCCGGAGAAATAAAAGTGTAATCTTGCCTTTTAATCACCTGCAGCCCCAAGAAATATGTGAGCTCCCCAATCATAGACATTTCAAATTCTTATTTCATGTGATTGGAAAATTCATCCACTAATTTTTTCATTCATCCACCAAATATAAATTCATCAACATAGACTAGAACCATGAATTGATATTTTTCAGAATTATTCACATATAGATTGTGGTCTACTCCTCCTCTTTTGAATTATAGCTTCTTTAGATACAAGTCCAGCCGGGAATACCATGCTCATGGTTCCTGCTTCAAACCATATATAGCTTTCTTTAGTTTTCAGACCTTTGTTTCATCATTACCAAGAAAAATCCCACTAGTTGTACAATGTATACTTCTTCTTCGAGTACACGATTCAATAATGCTATCTTTACATCCATTTGATATACTTTATATCCTCTTTGGAGTGCCATGGAAAGGAAAATACTGATTGACTCCAGTCTAGACACTTGATCAAAGGTTTCCTCAGCATCAACGCCTTCAATCTGGGAGTATCCTTTACATACTTCTCATTCCTTGTTTCTAATAACACTTCCATGCTCATCAAACATGTTCTTGAAGATCCATTTTGTACCGATCACATTGTGACCTTTGGGTCTCTGGACGAGATCTCATGTCTGATTCTTGTCAATCTTATCTAACTCTTAATTCATTTCTTTCACCCTTGATTCATCCATTATATCTTCTTCAAATGAGGATTGCTCCACAACTGACAGAAATGCATATTGTATGTTATTCCTCATCCTCCTTGTTTGAGTGGGTGCACTCATGTCCCCAATTATGTCAGATAGATCAATCTCGGCTCTACGATTTCTCCTATACGGTTTAGTTGCATTCTCTATAGCCACAGTTTATTATTCAGATTCTTCTTCTGAGTCATCATCTTGATGTGACTAATTATTGTTTTTTACAGCTTCCTCTATTTCTGTATTTTTATTTTCTCCACGTTCACTTTCTTCCACACTTTCTATCACAGCAGAATATGACGTACTTGAAGCATTTGTGGTTTTCTCTTCAATTATCTTAACATAACTACTTTCCAAAATCCTTCCTAATCACTTGTTGAAACACTTTTAGGCTTTTCTTTTCATTGAGTATCCAAGGAAGATTCATTCATCTGCATTATCACCATACTTCCCTTGATTTCTTTCTTTGTTCCTAATGAATCATTTACTTCAAAAAACATGAAAGTATTTCAAAGAGGGTTTCCTTCTATGCCACAATTCATATGGTGTCTTCGTCTCACCCATATAAATTAATGTTCAATTTTGAATATATGTTGTAGCTTGAACAACCTCATTCCAGTAATGTCGTGGAATATGAATCTCAATCAACATAGTTCATGCCATGTTGTTCACCTGTCGATTCCTACGTTCAAAAACTTCAATTTGTTGTGGAGTTCTCATAGCTACTACCTCATGTTGAATCCCATGCTTCTCTAGGTAATTTTCAAATTCAATGGATGTGTATTCCCCTCCATTGTCAAATCACAACACTTTGATTGTTCGTCCAGTATCATTCTCGGCGATTCACCGATATGTTTTCATGCAGTCAATCACTTTTCATTTCATGTGAATGACCATTACACATGCCATTCTACTGTAATAATCTATTAAAAGGGAAAAGTACCTTTCTCCATGAGTTCCGGCAACATTTAACGGCCTGAATACATCTGTATGAATTAGATCAAGAAGATGGGATACCCTTTTCTACTTTGGCCGATACGAACTGGAGACCAGCTTCCCACAAATGCAAGTATCACAAGACTTTTCACGATCATGCTTCATGTTGGGAATGTCCATGAAAATCCTCAGTTTTGATATTTTCTCCATTTCATGTTGATTCATGTCTCCCAGTCTCCGATGCCACAAATTTTTTTCTTCTTCAACAGTCATGTAACAAACATTTTCTTTACTATCAACCTGATGCAAGTTGCCTTCTATTCTGCATCCCTTCATAAGTTAATGGTATATCTTTCCCTTGATAGTGCATCCTTTCTGATTAAAAGTAAATATAAGTCCCAAGCCACAGAGTTGACTCATGCTGAGTAGATTATGACATATGTCCTCTATATAAAGGAATTTAGTCTTCTTTATCTCTCCATTTTCTAATTCAGTACTTCTACTGCCTTTGATTTTCAGAGCTCCATCATTACCAAATCGTACTATGCCATAAACCGTCCTTTCGATATCCATTAACAGGCCTGCATTACTTGTCATATGAGATGAACAAACGCTATCCAGAATCTAGGTACTGTTGCTTTTTGTAGCTTTGAGGGCTAGCTCTGCAAGGTTGGATTTCTCAATTTTCTTCCTTTCTTTTCCTGAGACATTGTATTGAGTATAGATCACTGATGGCCTTTCAATTATCTCTTCCATTTAACTAGGTTCATCATAGTCAAAATCATCTTTGAGAGGAGAAAACCTGTTTAAAAGAGAAACATTGTTATTCTTACAAGACTTGACTTGTCTCAAACTTTGGTATGAGGTGTCCAAGTCCCTTATCTTCCTGCAATTAACAGCCTTATGACCAAAGTTAGAACAACAAAAACAATATCCACAGAAATTTTTTCTTCTATAAGAATTAGGATATGAATTTTTTCTCCTCTGTTGAACTCCTATATCTTCTCCATTCAGATAGCTTCTTGAATCTTCTCAGTAAGACATGGTGTGGCCCAAATATCCACATAACTGACACTACATGAGAGGAAATGCCTTGTCACTTCTATTTATCCTCATTTCTTCTTTTGTGGGAGAATAGTATGAGGGATCCTTTTTCCACGAGGCTTGAGGATAATCTTATTTTCTTATTTCAGATTGAATTGGGGGTTTCTGTTTAATCACTTTAGAAGGCTTTCCCACATCACCCACTTTCAGCTTGCCTTTATTTTGGTCACCTTTATTTGTAGCATTTGATGATTCCTTCTCACAACCAATTCCACTATTTCCCATGTAGGAAGGTCTTTGAACATTTAAAATCTTTTCAACTCCATTAGAGCCACATTTTTCTCTCTCCAATAGCTCAGCGTCTGAGAACCTTCCAAACTGTATTTTCCTCCTTAATTCTTTTGAAATTGATTCAGTCTCAAGTTTACTCCTAAGAGTAATAAAATCCTCCTCAAGACCCACAGAAACCATATTCTTTTCTTCTAGTCTGTATGTGAGTTCATTGAGGACATTTCCCTACTCTTCAATTCTCAGCATCAGATCCACTACATCATCATTGATTTGAATGATTTTAGACTGTACTTTCACAAAGCCTTCCAATTATTCAATTCCAGCTTCAAGTTGATCAACATATTCAATTGATTCCTCTACAATTTATTTCCACTTATTTCAACTCTTACATTTCATCTTAATATTTTTAATAGCATCCATAAGTTGAAACTCGATATTTCCACTAGTTTTTAAGTGATTTTTTCCACCATTATCTTCTGATTTTTCAATAGTGGCCATCATGGAAGCACGATTTCCAGTTTTAAACTCTAGTTTTTCTTCTTCATAGAATTCATTATTATCATCTTCTTCTTCAAAGACAAAACACTTCTTCAGAACCTTATTTCTATATTTGAAGTCTCCTTTCTTGAAAAATCTTTTCTGAGGCATCTCAATGTTTTCAGCATCGCTATCATCATCATCGATATTTCTTAAGCACTAAGAAGCAATGTGCCTGAAATTGCCATAATGAAAGAAAGTTGGAGGTAACTTCCCTTTGAATTTCTCTTTTCCCTTATGGAACTTCTATGAAATGAGAGAAAGAATTTCTTTTTCCTCATCGTCTTCACCACTACTATCTTTTGAAATTTTCAGTTTCTCCATGGATTTGAATGCCATTTCCTTGCTTACTCATGTAGTTGAAGCTTCTAGTCTGCCTCTAATTTCATATGCCAGTAGGCTGCTCAACAGATCATCCAAATAATGTTGGGAAAGATATCTTTCTTCAAGGGCTGACACATTTGCATTGTACAGGGGTGGAAGTCTTCTTAGTATTTTCTTTACAATGTCAATGCCTTTGATTTCTTCACCTAGACCCCGAATTGCTCCAACCACTTCAGTAGTTCGATTGAAGAATGATTTTGCATTCTCATCAGGATGCTTCTTCAGATCATCAAACCTATTGTGTAGGACTTTTAGTTTTTCCTCTTTCACTTTGGTATCACCTTCATAAATATTTTCAAGTTCATCCCACATGGACTTTGCTGAGGTGAAACTCATCACCTTTAGAGAGATCTGATTAGAAAGGGTTGCGGTGAGAGAATTATGTACTTTAGCATCGCATCAAGAATTTTCTTATTGGCATCTGACATAGCCAACCCCGTTGGATTATTAACATGTATACCTTGGATAGTGGAATATAGGACTTTCATTCCAAGGGATATTAGATGAGATCTCATTCTATTCTTCCAGATATGAAAATTACTTCCATCAAAGAGAGGGGCTCCCCTAACATTGGCTGAATTTTCCAAAATGGTATATTTATAGATCAAACACCAGTTAACATCCCTCTGATACCACTTAAAGGTCCCTGGTACACCCTAAGAGGGGATGGGTGAATCAGTGTGTCAACGTTTTCTTTTAAACTGACGGGTCTTGTTCCCATGTTGGTAGAAACTAGTTTAACCTGTATAATGGGTATGAGAACAAATTAAACATTCACATGCAAAGAGATGACAAAACAGTTTTTACTTGGTTCGCCACTAAGGGCTATGTCCAAGGAGCATACACCGACAGGTTGTCGGTCATACCAAATTCCACTATTCTTCACTCGTTGTGGATTACAAAGGTTTGGGAAACGTCACTATGTCCCAGACTCACAGCTTTTACAACTGTTTAGGGATAGCCTACTACGTCCCTCAGGTCACTCCCATTGACTCCCCCTGGCACACTACCTTTGGTGAAGTCCCACTCAGTTTATACACTTGAAGGTCTCCTCATCATCACTAATGAATACATCCTCTTTTGTATTTAGATTCAATGTTGAAGTCCAACTTCATCCCATATACTAAACTCACTTTGTACCAACGGTATCGGGGAAACATCTAGCATTTGTGCAGCCCCAAAAAGACTAGAGAGCTTCAATCCACACCTGGCACGCTTCTCAAAGCCGGCGTGAAAGTTTTAAAGATGGCGTGCAAGTTCACCTATACTACTTGCGCGACACTTGATTTTTCAACCTCAAACTTGCGTGACTCACACTCTTTTCCACCCAAACCAGTTTTGGCGCGCAATTGTCAACTGTCACGCTTCTTCAAATCCTAGTGCGTAAGTGTCCCCAAACCACCTGTACGACACCTCCTTCTCCAACTCCAAACTTGGGTTACTCACTTCCTTTCTCACCCAAACCACCTTGAACACGCAGCAAACAACTGTTGTGCAACTTCTACTTGCTGGACCCACAACCACTTCCGTGACTACTACACCTGCACAACGGGAGCACTAATTTTCTCTAAGTCTAAACTCCATCCCAAATGAGGAGGTTTCTTCATTTATTTATTGGAATTTGGATACCCTACGCGACAGCGCACAAGTCTTCCCTCAGCACGCAAGTTTCGTCACGCAAGTCTCTGCCACATAAGTCACTAGCACGAGCAAACATAAAACTTGGGCGTCGTTCTCCCTTTTCCATATTTTTATGTTCTGATCTTTCAAAACATATCGAGCACAAGTTTCTTCTACTTCAAGACAACGTTGTGCAAGTCTCTTTTCCAAAACCAATTTTCACAATTTTTTGATTTTCAGGCCCAAAAATTTGGCAAACACTGGAAAACGGTGCCACCTTCAATACTGTTATCTTCTTGTTTTGTATGATCACTTTGCTGGCACACATTCTGAACTTACACTGAGGATTGACAAAAAACACAAACCATACTCCAATTAATGCATAGAATGACCATGGTTCCAACAAAAATAACCAACAATACTTTGGAAAATAAAATAAAACATCAATAATTAGTGAACAAACATGAATATAATGTTATATATTTTACAATTATCCTCAACATATCATCTCTAAATCCATAAATACATTTAAAAAAGTCAAGCCCAAAAATTGGTGGGATACTCCTACCTCATCAATGGATCACGATCTCATGTATTCAGATAGTAATAAGCATCTATCGATAAAAACTACACCATATTTATATACATTACATGAATAAACATTATCCAATAATAAACAATATAAATTTTATGCACATGAAGATATATATCAGGTTCCCCATTAAGATCCACCCAACATAGGACAATAGATAGGTATGAAAATTATTATTTAGATTTGACTTAATAATCGTGTCACAGATCAAAGTCATATAATAAGGGTTTAAGAAAGGTATACCAACTTCCAAATATTCACAACAGTATAAAATAGTCCAACATATCTCTATGATGACATACCATATTTTTAAATCCACTAGTGACCCAGCTAAAATGATACTCTCAAAAACAGCTGGTAATTAACAAATAACATCAAAGGATGTCAACAATTATCTATATATATTGTTTATCGGGTTTGGTCTATCACAACTCTCTATAAAATTATCTAATTTGTCACCATTATCTCTTGGACCAAACATGGTCCCGCATGGGAAGCTTCACAAATATCTAACCAATAATGTTTATATTTATATTTACATCTATAAAATGTCTCAAAGGGTTCCATTTTAATGGATGACTGGTGGATACTATTATAGGGAAAATTGACCAGCCCTAAGTGGAAATCCCATGAACCTCCAATGGAAAGGACACAATAATAGTTCTATTCCTCCATGATCTATAACGATTATTTTATCTGACAAATTATCTATGTATAGTACCCCATGATCAATATTACATGGAATCTCATCACCTCCTGGAGGACCTTAAAAAAATAATAAGTTTACAAAGGAACCATATCTGAAACTATAGAAGAAATAACTACATGATAGCAAGAAAACATCTTCCCATATAGATTTCACATTTCCTTATCTTTAACCCTGTATAACATAAGAAAAAAGTTGTCCAAATTGGATAATAATTCAATCACTACCCATGTTTAGTTATTTCCTCGAGGAGTATACAACATCCCAACCACAAAGCCTGCTAATATTTCCTCCCAAATTCATGTTGGAAAAAGAAGTGGTTCAAGGAAACTTGAAGTCTTATAATTCTAATCTATTTTGATGACCTATACATGGTAAATTTTATTTTCATCCTAAATAAATAATATTTATATTATATAACACTATATGCAGACATCAAATAAAGAGTCTAACAATAATTTATTTAATTAATTGATAATGTTACATTAGTCATTTACTACCCCCATGAAAATAACCAATATTTCATTGAGAGAAACATTTATTAAAAATTTAAAAATAAAATACATTGATCATTCTAATCAACTATAATTATTTTACCCATGAAAATCCCTATGGGGATGACACCTAGTTTTTGAAAACCAATTTCTCTCGTTCAAAAGGAAAATATAGCACCATTGTAGAAATTATAGTGAAAGATATATGATGAAGTTAATTTCTAATTATTGGATGTCAAGTTACCATTGGAATAGTAATGGGACTATTAGAATAGTGACATAATTAGTTGGAATAGTAACTAAACTATTATGAATAGTAAAAAGATCATTATAATAGTAATGTGAAATAAAAATAATATAATTTATTATATATAATATTTATTAAGAGTAAATTTTTAAAATATAAATGATATAACTTCATAAAATATATAGCATGATTAAAAACTCAAATAAACAATGTGAATATTTTTTTAAAAAACTATATTTTAATTTATTTCATAAAAATCCTAACTTTTTAGATTAAAAATTAAAATTACCTATAATTTTAAAATTATTTTGAAAAATTGAATTTCATTTTTATATTCATCCGAAAAATCTTTTCTTTAGGTTTTTATTTTTAATTTTCTAAAATACATCAAATTTTTGTTGAATAGTAAGAATTCATTTTTTGGTAAGCTATATTATTTAAAATACATCACTCACGACATAATAATGAACTAATAAATTATATAAATGTTTGATGGACGAGAAAAAATTTAATTACATTAATAAGTGATAAAAAATAAATATCAATATTTCTGAATCTTAGAAACTATTCAATGAACTCTAATGTCTATGGTGTTCCATTATATAATATTTTTTTATTTTTGCACCTTTAATTTTGAATATAATAATAATTTTTTATTATTAAGTGGTATAATGTATTAAAATCATGTAATTTAATTCATATATATTTCATAATGCCATAAATATTACTATTTAATGGTTTTCAATCGATATAATAATTTAATTATTGCATTATGCTTAAAATACCATTCTTGTTAGAAATAAAAACCACTCACACCTCCCATGAAAACCCATCTGTCACTAAATAAATCTTTATATATTCCCAAATACTCTCTATAAATAACTATATATACCGTAGATATTTTATTTATTCACTAAACTCCATGAACTCAAGGAGTTTAGTGAGGTAGAAATAGAAGTGCCACTAAGAAATGGGCTTGTTTTAATCAAAAACACTTTTAATTTGTCGCTTATATTTACTTTATTATCTATTCCTTTAAAACCAAAATATTGAAAAAATATTATATTAGTATTTTTATAATAAATTATTTATGTTGAAATCATATAACTATTTTGCTTATAGTGTACATATATTTCACACCTCTCATTCTTCTTCTTTGGACAATGTCTTATTCACTATTTATTAATTGTGAACTAGAATGTTTCCAATTCCTTTCATATAACCACCCTTATGGATAGTTATGATAAATTACTTATGATATGTACATATAATAATTTATTTATTTTAATCTTCTTCTAGAAATTATACTTTTTTATAAATTTCCTTAAAAAATAGAAAAATCGAAGAAAAAAAGGAACATTTATGGAATATATACTATCAAAAAATTAATATTTAACATATATAATTGAGTAATACAATAAAATTTTTATAAATGAACAAAATTTAAAAAAAAATAATTCCCTTGTGGTAAAATTTTTTAATTAAACTATTTTTTATTTAAGATGCAAAATGGATATGATATATAGCAGGATTTACGAAAAGGGCATTCTCAAACATAATTCCTTCTGTTTAGGTTATCTTAATTTTCAAATAATATTATGGTTGTATATTTAAATATTTTAGATAAATTTCAATTTAAAAAATTTTCCACTTTATTCCTATGGATATATATTTTTTACATTGTCAAAATTAGTTCTAGGAAAATTAAATAGATTTTTTTAAAAAATACTATGTTTCAAACAACTCTTTGATTCTTACTGAGTTGTTTTTTCATTAATGAAAAAAAATATTTTATTTCAAAATATAGTGTCCCTAAATAATATATAAACCTAATATGTAATTTATTAATGCATTATTTATCAAACCCTTCTTAATCCAATTTTTTCAATGGTTTTATTTCTTGACTATGGTGTTTACGTATTCTCTTTCCATGTGGAATAAATGATTATGATCATTTTATGAAGTGACAAGACTACATATAGAGAAACATAAATCCAATTAATTTGTTAATGTGATATATCTAATGCAATTTTTTTTATTCTGAGTGAAATTTATTCTATATTTTTTCATAATTATAGTATTATGATTTATGAACATATGTTATGTGTGAAAATAATGTAAGTTTTTTAGAAACTATTTTTGGGGTTAAACCACAATGTTATGAAGTTTATTATTGTACATATGAAATATTATAAAACATTATCATGTTAGTACCTACTGAGTATGATTATGATCCTATGTATATAATATGATAACATTGATTATTTTCACCCATGTTCATTGGATTAATATCCCTTATTCCACTGATGATATTTCTCCCCTTACCATGACATTAGTTTACCACATTCATCTATGTATATCCTCATGTGATTCAATATAATATGGAGGAAATTTTAGATATTATAATGATAAATAATAATAATTTTAATAATAATTTTTTTGTACAAGTGAATTGGTTGTCTAATTCTGCAAAGATACTAAAGAATTGGGATTATAGATTGTGTCACTATTGTGTTATTTTTTCATAAAAATTATTTAATAGTCATATTAGATAATGTTGGGTTTCTGTATTTTACATCATATAATGGTTTAGATTGTTTGGATATTTTATCATAATTTTGTAATAAAAAACATAAGGATTTGTCTAAGTATTAGTAAACATACTATGTTTTTTAATGTATTAGTGAACCTGGTTTCCAAGCATTGAAATTCATATCTAGATACTACTTGTGGATGTGGATATTACCAAGATGTATTTGTGGGTAATATCCCCAAAATGAGAACATTGGGTGTTTTCTTGATTTCCTCCTTAGGTAGGATAAATAAGCATTTCCTCATATCGATTTTGACATTAATGGGGAATATGATTCAATTAATCACAAACTCTATAAAAAACATTATTAATTATATATATCTAATTAAATTATTTCCTTTAATATAGAACAGTATTAAAGTATATGATCCAATATTCACCAATTCAAAAACTTTCTACACATATGGAACTCAAAAGATATGCCTTTAGAATAAATTTTCACATTAGGATAAATTATTGATTTATTTTTTTCTAAATTATGTTTGTATAATAATTTTCTATTTTATAAAATTATTAGAACCATGAGAGAATTTACTAATAACTTTTGTGAGGAAAAATGAAACAATATTTCAAAACTAATTACAAATGAAATATGATGTGTATTTCAAAATATGATGGATTTCATTATACAGCTATATCAGGTTATGAAAATTCACATAAACCATATGGAATTTCTTCATTCACCCATGAAGAATTAATTATCCTATAATTCATTTATGTGGAAGTGACAACAGACATTTTTTAGATCTTATGATCCCCTTTTCCAAGATAAGTGGGTAAACTAAATATAGATGACCTATTTATTCCCCACTATTATTAGATGGAGAAATTCACCTTGTATATATATCAATTGATAGGATAAGTTTATTAATGGTGGTCATTAATAAAAATTAGTAGAGTAAATGATGAAATAGAACAAATGGATTTAGAGTACATTGAGTTTTTATTTCATAAAATTATTTCCTTTGGTATATTCAATAAATGGTGTATGGATAATTTTTTAACCATAAAAAATTGGATGGTGAATAATTTTTCATTTAAGAGGTAAATTTCAAAAGTAATGAAAGATACACCTCATATTTCATTATCAATAATGTTATAAAGTAGATACGTTATTTAGTTTTTTATAACCATACACATGAATAGATCAATATATTAGAAAATTTATTAGATATGACGCTTTAATTAAAGGTATACTCAAAGAAGATTTTGATTTTGGAGAAACATCCAATTTACATGGGAATGAGAATATATGAATGGAAATTAATTCCATAGGATAAAGTGACAAATGACTATAGAATATCTGACCACCCCAATGTCAAAAATGTGGGAGGAAACATCATTGGGATTTCCTAAAATGTAAAATAAAATTATTAAAGTGTATAATATAATAACATTAATATCATAAATTTGGAAGATATAGGATTCGGTCAGAAAACATGGCGGAGGAAATGAAGGAAACACACAAGAAACCACCCACAGTATAGTGATTCAACAATTAGTAAAAAAGGTAACTATGGAATCTACTCCACTATACCACAATAACCATAACTTAAAACCTATAAAGTGAAATATTATTCCCACACTACATCTAATGTGGAATATTAATGTAAATTATTATAATACACACTTAACATTCACTCCAAAATAGAAATATTATTTTCTCATTATAGTTATTTGAATTATTTAATAACCAAAAAGTTTTATGAAACTGTTAAATCAAAACCCGAATATCTTAATGTATAAATATATCGACAAAAAATATTATTGAGATCAATGATACCTAAGTGGTGTACACTTCTATTCTTAGATTCTTAGGGAAATGTTTCAATATAATCATATAATCCATCCTAAAGTGGAATTTAAATCTATACTAGGAATAGATTGGATCTCTATATATAGGGCTCACATCTTAAGTTTCCAGGTGGAAATTACTTTCTATGTTTTAAAGAATTCCATGCTACTTAAAAAAAATGATATAAAATGAATTTGAATTATAAAATCCCACAACAGTGTTGGTGTTAATACCCAAAAAATGTAATGCATTTCCAAATGTTTGAGTTGAAGGAACGTGTCGACCATTAGTAAATTCTAATTATAATTCAATAAAATGGTATACTTATAATATAGTTACTTGACCTTCCCACATATTTTGAGGCATATTTATCAGTATATATTATTCCCAGATCCACCCTTATCTTTAAATGGCCCCATAGGATGGCCCCGTTTGAATAGGAGGATTCAAATAAGAAGCTATGGAATAATCATGAAATGTTTTTCATACATACTGGTGCATTATCATGGGAAGTTCAAGGGGATTATTTTCATGAAAAATGATAGATAAATTATGATTTTAATTAATTAAAATTAGATTAACAATTTCCCCATTAATATAAAGTGTATCATGATAAGGATTTACGAATTGTTTGATAAACATCAAGGAGAAAAATGCTTTTTAATAGAGGATGTTCATTCTATATATCATCAATTATAGATATTGAATGGAGATATTGAGAAGACACCCTAACATATGAGGTATGGAAACTATTAGTTCATAATGATTCCCATTATACATACTAAATCTCTTTCAATCTTCAGGGATTTTATTAATAGAGTATTTAGACACTACATTGAATTATTCTTGGTAGTCTCTTTTAATGAGGTCATAACTTAATACATAGAAATGGAGGAACATTAAGAGTATATATGGAATACACTATATACTTTATGAAATGAGAAAATATATGCTAATGTGTGACTTTTGGATATATAGAATCATATTATTGGCTAATTTGATTACAATAGAGGTAATTTATGAGGAATCATCAATGAAAAATGAAATTTTGGAATAGCTTAGACCATAAAGTATCATGTAAATAAATTTTATTCCTTTATTTTTTATTATTATTGTCGTTTATTGAATATTATCAAATAATTTTTTATCCTTTTAAAAAATATAACACATAATGGGATAATATATGTTTAGATTAAAGAATGAGATGGTTTATTTATAAAGCCTAAAAAGTAGATAATCATTGTCCCAATACTCACAATAATATAAAGTGGATAGGGTTTTTAAATAAATTTATAATTTAAAAAATCCTTGGGTTGTGTAATAATTCGTATTTTTAAATTGATAACGTATGCCTCATGAATTATAATGATCAATGAGAATGCATGATCTAGAGTTTTCTATTATAATCTTCACCTTTAATATTTTTCATCACTACCTCTATATTGAGATGTGTGAAATATATGTAGATCAAGAGTTTATTGAATATATATTCACATAGAAAGAGTTGAACATGGAAATGTAATGACTGTTATAGCTAATCAAATATAGTAATTTTTCTATCAACATCCGTCTTTGGATGGTGGATATGGTAGTTTTTTATCATAGAAAAATAATTACCTAATACTCTGTCAACATTTTTGACAGATAAATACCCTATCATCAAAGATATAAAAGGGTTAGATCTAAAAATCATAACATAATGGAATATATACTACCTTTAACCTATAATTTCATAATAATATAACCAATATAACATCATAGAGGCACAAACAGATAATATGGAGCTTTAAAATAATGTTGAAGGAGTAAAGGGAGGGAATATTTATGAATTAAACATCAGTGAAGATGTGTTTAATTGATTATAAACTTGAGTTTTTGTTCTTAAATGACATAATATAAATATTTAGCTATTGTATAATGCACTTAGACCATCTTTCCCCATCAATAATGGAAGTACAAATATGTATAATGATATTCAGAAACATTTCTAGTGGGACAAAATGAAGAAGGATATATTTTATTACACCTTAATGTTCATGTAATGTAATCAAGTTAAATTATTGTGACATATGTCTACGGGTATGATGAAACCATTTTCCAAACCCACATGTTAATGGGAGAACATCACCCTAGAATTTGTCACATGTATCTCAAAAACATCCAAAGGAAGCAATTTGTTATTGTTTGTAGTGGATCAAATCCAACAATAATGACCACTTCATTAATATCGGGGATGACTTATCACTTGAAAAACATTCTATGATGTTCATAAATAATGTGGTGTGGTTTCATGGGGTAGAACATGCGATCGACACTAATTTTGATCCATGGTGAACTTTTATATTCTATTGAATACTTCAACATGCTCTGAATAGTGAATTGAATTTTAGTATGGACTATCACCCCTTAACAGAAGGATAATTTTTGAAGGTTCATTATGACACTATAGAACATATTAAAAACCTTCTCAATGGAATTTAATGGTTTGTGGGTTCAGTATCTCCAATTTATAGAGTTATTATAAAACAACTACTTCTACCTAAGTATTAAAATTTATTTATTTGATGATTTTTATGGGAAGAAATTTAGTACTTTTACATGTTGGGAAAATGATGTTGAAGGAAATATACATAGAAAAAATATTATGTAAGTAAATTTAAGGAATGTTCAATACATCCAACATCATATAATTTTTTTTCAAAGCTTATTGAATTTCTAGGTTTACAACTATTTAATGGACTTTGTGATTTAATTTGGGGATAGTGATTCCCTTAAAATAACATTATGGAAGATATTAATGTGGTTTGGAAATATAGGTAATATTAACCATAGGTAAATATGTCCATTTTATATCCTTTATTACATATGAGTAGTGGTTTATTAGCTAGAACATCCAATAAAAAAATGATAAAATTCCTTATGTGTTCATCTTATATATCCTTAGGAAGTACACACCTAATAACTCCCAAGTATTGAATCTAGAAGAAATTAAAACTGGGCAGTGAACTCTCTTATTATGATAAAATAGTGAAGATCTTGGATCATAGAGAATATTTTCTATTCAATAAAAAAACTCAACTTTTTAAAGTGATCTATTGCAACCATAAATTTGAAGATGTCGTATGGTAATTGAGGTAAATGTTGAAGTAAATTTATCCCCATAAACTTTTAACTAATATTATGTGTTGAAATTTTGGTGATTAAAATAATAATGTGGTGACAGTTTAATGTCCGTGAAATTATAAGTTTTATTTAATTTTTGAATATATATGTGTTATATAATATATAATTATACATATATAATACAAATATAAGCTAAGAAAACTTTATTTCATTAACATGGATTGTTATATTAGTTATTAACAAAACCCATGAAAATTTAAAATATTAAAATGTGTTGACAATTAAATAAAAAACATAGAATAATAAATTTTGGATTATTCTAATATGCAATACTTATCACATCCATTAAAAATTATTAGAAAGAAACAGGATATTACTAAACCGAAAGAAATATTATAAAAGGAATTAAAAAAAAATTGGATGAATTGTAGTGAACAGTGTAGAAATAAATTAAGATATATTTAATTATGGTAATCTAACCATTAAATATGTAATGTGGCCCTAATAATAGAAATTTAGCCTCAAAATATTAAAAAGTAAAATAAATAATATTCATCATGAATAATTTAAGAAAATATAAATATTATAATTCCAAAAAAGAAATATCATGATCAATAACTCAAAAAAACTATAAAAACATTTTTAATAAACTATACTGTAATTTACATCATAAAAGTCATAATTTTTATAGTGAAAATTTTAATTTTTTATGTTAAGAAAATGTATTTGAAAAATGAATTTCATTTTTAGAATAATCATGTTGATATTTTCTTAGGGTAACTTTTCTATAGATTCTTGAAATATTTTAATTTTTTGGTCAATAGTAATAATTCAATTATTTCATAATTGATGTGTTTTTAAATAACATCATTCCAGATGTAGTAATGACCAAATTAATTCTAAAATTTTGTATCATCTAAAAAAATATTTAATTGTTTAAATTTTTCATTTATATTATCTAAACCAATATTCTAAATCTCAAATATATTTTCCAAATTCTAAAGATGAAAGTATTCCACAGAAATAATAAGTTGTCTTTTTCAACCACTATGCTTGATAAAAATAATAAAATAATATTATAATGGGATTCAAATCTCTAAAATCAAGTTATTTAATTATAATATATATATTAATGTATAAAAAATTCTATTAGAAAGTTTATGTTGGATATAATAATTTATTCAATATTTTTCCATTAAAATACCCCACACCAAAATTACAAATAACCCCTCAATCCTCCCTTAGAAAACCACTCCTCTCGAGTCAACCAATCCAACTATTATCCAAAAACACCTCTATGAATCCCCTTATCATCCATTGAGTCATTCTATAGCCACTCAATTCTGAACAATCATGGGGTTTAGTTTCATAGAAAAGTAGCATCACCAATAAGTAGTTAGGTTTTCATCCACCTCTCTTCTCATTTTACCATTATCTTCCTTTTTTATTCATTAAATTAAAACCCAATCCATAAATTTTTAATTGAGTAGTATGTTATTATTATATTAATCATTTTACCCTATTTTAATGATAATAATTAAAAAAGTTATATTTCATAAAAATTATTCTCCTCCTTTGGACAATGTCTCATTAATAATTGGTTATTTGACAACACAGAATTATCTAACACCATATTTATCACATCCCTTAGGTCTAGTTATAAAAATTATTTTTGATAAATAAATTTATAAATAGATTTATTTTATTCTTCCATAAATAATTCACCTTATATATAAATGATTTTGAATAAAAATAATAAAAACGAAAAAAATACTGCATATTTTAAGAAAAATATGATAACAAAACATTTCACCTATAAAAAAGTGAATTATGAAACATGATCGAATTGATTAATATTTATCAAGAGTTAAAAAATGATCCTAATTCACTCATGTTTTGATGTTTTAGTAAACCTAATTTTATTATTAAAGAAGTGTAAAATAAATGAATTTTTGTAGGATTTATGTTAAGAGATTTGTCAAACCCAATTCTTTGTTTTCAGGTTATCATCTACTTCACATTATTCCTAGTATGGATGTTCCTCTATTGTACTAAAAGATTCAATTTCTAGTAATTTCCCTTTTCTTTTTAGTAATGCACATATTTTTACCTTGTAGAAATTATTTATAGGATAGTTATATGGATCTTTTAAAAGTATATTATTTTTTAAAAAAAATGTCTGGATCCAATATAGTTCTTTATTATTAAAAAATGACATCCATTACCAAATATGACATGTTTTATTAATTTTTGAAACCCACTATTTATTCCATAAAGTATTATTTTTGACACACTTATCAAATTGATTCCTTTCCATGGGTATATTTCATCAAAATGATTGTTATATGTTTCTTTCTATGTAAAATGAATGATTATGAGGATTATATGATCTAACATGTGGGATTATAATTATATATCCCATGAATGAATTTGGTAATATGATATATATCAAGATATTATGTGTACTGTGGATAAACATTGTAAGAAAATGATTTCTCACTCAAGAATAAATCCTTTAATTTTTAGTTTAATTATATACTTTGGACCTGATATAGATTACTAATTTGTTAGTAAAGGTTATGAGGGGTTTTGTGGAATGTTTGAGCTAGAAACCCATATTTTTGGAGAAAATAGACATGGAACAGGGTTCAGAGAAAACCATGTGGAATTCCACATCTTTTGGAAAACTATGCAGGTGTTGTATTTTTAGACAGAGCCACCTCGCATGGTTAGCACATGATCATGAGGTCTAACCGTACAAGGTTCCCCTTTGTCTATGTAATTTTTCATGGATGGTGCCCGATTTGATCAAACCATGTGGGGATGACTTTTCTGGGAAAACCTTCTCGCACGGTTTGCGCACATCTTTACAAACCCTGTGTCGACTATTTCTCTAGTTAATTTTTTATTTTTACCCATAATGGACTAATTAAGTCACCCCTTCCTCCCTAATCTGAGTTTATGCCGGATTGACCTATTTCTCTCTCAACTTTGTTCTTTTTGAAGATCAAAACATAGAATCAAGAGATCTCCATCATCCAACATCCTATCGAGCTTCTATACATCATGTTCGATGTGAAATGGTAAGTACTCAAGTCCTCTTTAGTTGTTCTTCTTCTCTTTCTCTCTCAACCTAGGTATTTCCATGTGAGCGTTTTTCACATTTTCTTACACCTACTCTGATTTGAGGAAAATCAAGGGAAGATATCAAAGGAGAAGAATCATATAACCATAAAGTGGGTGGTCTAAAATTCATCAGTAAAGTTCATTGATTTTTGAATTTTTGTGTGCGGCCCACTGAACTCATCGGGAATGTCCCTTCAATTTACATTCCATGAATATACTTGTTAGATTTGCATGGTTATGATCTTCCCAAATATGTGATTATTTGTAAGTGGTTAGACCAACAACTCAATCTGCCTCATGTCAAATGCTATTCTATAATTGGTTATTTAGTGTTTTTTCTTATTTGATCCACCATTCAGCTGGGACCTTTCTTGAAATTCCAAAAGGTGATGATTCCTATGATAAATGTTTTTTTGTTAAATGAGAATTGAATAATGGAATGTACCATGAATGCTCACCACATGACCTGCCTATGGTAAGTGGTTCAAGGATTTATTAAATGTGAAATGTGGAATTGAAATTATACTAATTATTTAAATTTTCCTTATTAATAGAGGTTTAATAAAGGTTACATCTCTGTAGTACAACTTCCATGTTGATGTAAGCTAGCATAGTGACCCCAAATAATTGAATATGTATTAATTGTTTACTAAGACTTAATTAAGCAATTGTAGTGCTACATGGCCTATCCACACTAATGGAAGACAAGTCTTGGACTAATAGGCAAATGGTTTCAACTCTACTTGACTTATCCACACTAATGAAAGGAAATAATTGAACCAAATGAATTACCTCATGATTACAATATCAAATAGGAATGGAATGACTCGAGAATGCCTTGGATTATTATAGGAGAATACCATGGGTCTCAGGAACCCCTTTCTAATTCAAGGATTCAGTTTTATAAGGTTAAAACCCACCTAGATTATGGTTCTTGTCTATTCATGGGATGTATGGTATACATCAGTATGGTCCCCTTTAATTATTTCATGATACCTCGGATACACTCCTTGGATCAATCATTTACAAGTAGGTTCCTCAGATACAATCCATGGACCTAATACAGGCTTATCCCAGTTTTTCCTTAGATTCACTCCTTGGACTTTGTACGCACCTTATTGTATAATTCTTTGGATTGCGCTCCTTGGATTATACTCTTACCCCTCAGCTAGACTAAGATACAACTGAGTAAGATTTTCATGAGATTTATGTTTCCCTGGTTATTAAACTAGAACTCCCTCATTGGATATCATTTTTACGTTTCCTTGTAACATCTTAGGACCCTCACTACTTATACTATTACATGGTGATGTCAGTGTTGCCTATGCCTCATGTGACCCATAAACATTAAATGGAAATTACATAATCAATGAATTGGTTAAATGTTTAGACACTATCCATGGGATGAATTAGGTACTTGGGTATTTAGTTATTTTTTACTTCTTTATTTACTTATATATGCATGCATTCACACTACTATATTCCATTACACGGGATGGATGTTATAGACACCGGTGGTGGGGAACCACTATGATTTATCTCACACCCTATCCCGGCACTTTTTGGTACCCATATTAGATTATATAACTATATTTTTTGACAAAGAGAAGCATGAAACTTCAAACACTTGATTATATGGAGATATGATGAAGCTTGATAGCATATGAACAAGTTGGATCTCTAGATGCTTGGAGTAGTCTTTGTTTTCCTTTACTTAGTGGAACAAGGTATGTCAGTTTTCTTATATCCTTGATTTCCAGTTTTCTATTGACATGAAAATTCTTCAGCATGGTTTAGTTGTTATAATTATATTTGTTTTCATTTATCTATTCATTAGTTTTCTTCCGCTGTAAATTTATATTACTTCCACTATTTACTATTATTTTATATTCTTACCATTTTTCTACACTCTTGTAATAAAGTAATAGTCTTTCCATGGGCACATACTAGGACCTCACTACTAGTTGGTAGCCTGTAGCATTTGGGAATATGCAGTTGAGGCCATGCGGCCCACCAGGCTCAGGGCACCCTTTAAGTGGCATCCAAGACCGGGTCATTATAAAGTGGTATTAAAGTTGGTTTTGGTTCTTGTTTTACATTTTAGAGACAATATATTAGAGAAAAGGAACACTTGGGACTTGGTCATAATCATGTGTTGTAAATCACGAACACATGTTCAAGGTAAAAGAAAATTGACCCATAATACAATTGGTGTACTATTTTTCCTATTAAAGTTGATATTATTTCACAATTGGGTGACGCACATGGTGTGTGGTGTGGTTTATTATTACTCTACTAATAATTTATTTTGTCCTTAGAACAATAATATTAGGTAAAGGAGAATTTCAATATGCATCACTATAAGAACCTATAATTCACATTTCATACATATTTTCATGTCATATAGGTGCATCTCACTACTTTTTTGTGGATTGATATGGCTGTGATTGTTCCGTAGTGTTGTGATAGATTGATTTTACTTGTATTACTTTGACTGAGATTTAGTGATTGTTGGTCCTAATTCATGAGGTTTAGGGGACCTCATGGGTTGGGAAGATTAATTTACCGAGTCGATCAATTATACTATAAAGAAATCGGTGTCGTTTCTGGTGATAGGTGTATGGGAACTGATTCATCAAAATGGATGTCAATTATAAAGTGAATCCTGAAGTCTAAAATAAATTGGTTGCACATTTTTATCATGCCTTATCATGATTATGAAATGTAAAGGAGTGAACATATAAATTAACTAAAAAATAACATGAAAATTATACATGAGTTCTTATTAATGTCTGGTCTTCTAAGAGGGTAGTTTGGGTATTATTCCTTGGGTAGTTAGTTTTTATTACATTCAATTTCCTCTAGTGGAGTTATCTTATGCTCCAAATATTGTTATAAGATGTGTTCTTGGAATTTGTCGACCAATGCTTCGGCGTTGTCCTCATGTTGTATCATAGGATGGTGGTGATGACTATGCTCCAAACATGGTGGGCCCTAAGCCGCCAGTCTTACTTCCAGGAGTACCACTTGAGGCAATGGCTATTGTACCTATTAGGGGAACTGATTCCCAAGTCTGTGATAGTTTCTTTTGTTTGATGTTGTCCATTCAAGGTTCTCCATGGGTTGCACCTATGATGGAGGATCTGACTCTTGAGTTCTAGCTACATCATTCTTTTAATTTTTAGGGGATAGCAATCCTCGGGCTGTTTCATCTTTACAAGAATCCATTTTGTCTATCTTTGAGCATCTGAAAACCCTTATAGATTAGAGATCCAAAATTGCAAAATACATGCTTAGGGATTTGGAAAAGCATGGGTGGGGTGTGGTCACCCAGGTTGGTCATCATCATGGTATGTTATTGGTTGATTTCCAGACTACCTTCTATGATCAGTTCTATCCTTAGGCACTGAGGACTGATAGAGCTAGATATTTCATGCATCTCAATCAGAGTTCTATGTCAATTATAAAATATTCCGAATGTTTCACTAATTTACAGTGATTTACACCACTTCTAGTCAGTGATGGTATTTCACATGCTAGACATTTTGAAGATAGGAACCACTATGGCATCCAAACTCAGGTGAATTCCTTTCTCCTTCCAACCATTTCTACAATAGTTGATCATGCCCTTATCACTAAATGTAACCAGAGGGATGACACAAGTACTAGATTTAAAGGATTAGTTCCAAATCAGGCCAAAAATTCTTTTAGTGGCAGAAAATGTTCCCTTGAGGTTTTTTGTCAGGGCAGTGGCAGCCAGAGTATCTATTTTGATAGCTATATGGTGGGTCATCAAAGTGGAAAACAAAGAAATAAGAAGCCTAATGTGATAGTGACACTATTGAGTGATGATCATGTGGCCGTATGGATCATCATCATCATTTCTATAGGACATTTCCACTATATTTGAGTGGAAAAGGGTTTGTTCTAGCTCCACATTCAAGAGAATGTTCTTTTACACTGTGTTAGGTGGGGAGTTGGAATAGCACATGTTGGTCTTGCTGAGGAGGAGGTCATGTTTGTAGTAGACCAATCCTTGATCACCAGCAATTCCATCAAAGAATTCATGATCATGGTAATCCATCTATTGAATAGGTCCTTGGATCAGGTCAGTTACATGCCTTACAGATGATACCCATGGATCAGGCTGCGGAAGCATCTATAATACGAGGTACTATTCTTGTAGCCTCTATTGTTGTCTCTGCTTTGTTTGATATTGTTGTTTAAAACTCTTTAATTTCTGTACATGTCTTGTAATTTCTTGGACAAGAGATATAGTATCACTATGTTATAATGACCCTCAATACACCATTGGGAATATAGACAGAGGGCATATACAAGTGTAGGGATTGTCTCCTTGAGATAGGTAGTTACCCATTCTTTTGGAATCTCATTGTTTTTGAGATTATGGGATTCGATTTCATTCTTAGTATGGACTGGTTAGTCCACTATCATGCCTTTTTAGACTACTATTTCCACGAGTTTTCTTTTAAATCTTCATAAGGCAACAGTTACCTTATCAAAGGTGAGTGGGATGTACTGGCTGGGAGCGGTGGACCAAAAGCATCATGGGATAGGTAAAGTGACCACTTTGATTGAAAATATTTTTATAGAATATCAGGGTTTGCTTCAAACTATTTTCGCTCCAGTAGTTGATCATTTTTTGGAATTCTTTTTTAATTATTTTTCTATCTTACCTCTTAAGATTGAGGAAGAGTTTACAATAGAGCTTTTTCCGGCAGCATCTACAGTGTCCATTCCTCCATACTCGATGGAACCTACTGAGCATGAGGAGATCAATAAGCATATAGAGGACCTAGAGGACAAAGGATTTATATGACCTAGTACATCCTCTTGGTTTTCACCCGTTCTTTTATCTAACAAGTTGGAAGTAAATATTCATCTATTCATGGATTACAGAAGGTTGAACTAGATTGTAGACAATTAATGGTATCCACTTCCTTGAATATATGATCTCTTTGACATGATCTGAGGAGAAATTGAGTTCTCTAAGATCTACCTGAGATCAAGTTATCATCAGGTGAGTGTAAGACCCTCAGACATACCTTGTACATATTTCCGCAGTAGGTATGGTCTCTTTGAGTACCTTTTTATGTTGTTCGGTCTTATGAATTCTTATAACATTTTCGTGGCATTGATAAATAGGGTTTTCCACCCCTATTTGGACTCTTTGGTCATGGTATTTGCGCATGAAATTTGTTGTATTCTCATACCAGTAACAACACCTCAAAACATCTTGATATCATTCTGAGTACATTGAAAGAGCATCAGCTTTATGCCAAGCTTTCTAAATGTGACTTCTGAATCGACAAAGTCCACTCCTGTGGTCAGAAGCATGCGAGAAAGCCTTTCAAGAGTGGAACGGTAGGATTGTCTCAGCATTGTTTCTGATTCATCCATAACCTGGTAAAGTATATTTCATCTTTTGTAATGCCTTATACATTTTTTTAGGAGTAGTTTTTATATAGGAGTACAAAGTCGTTGTGTACAGATCTAGGTTGTTGAGGCCTTACGTAGTTAGAGACATTATCTATTCGGTGAGCACTTTGTGGTGTATACAAGTCACAAAAGCCACAAGTATATATTTTCTCAGCATGACTTGAACCTCAGACAGCGGAGATGGGTTGAATATCTACAATATTTGATTTTAATTTTTCTTATATGTCGGGAATAGGTAATGTTTTCACCGATGCACTAAGTCATAAAACTCAAACACAGGTCGTGCAGGAATCCAGTGATGAATGGACATTAATATACAACTTTTCTGAACTTCATTATGAGTTTCTTGATAGTCATGAGCAATCTTACCTCTCATCCTTAATAGTAACCTCTTACCTCCTTGAAAAGGTAATGATTAGGAAGTTTTCAAATCCTGCAGGTTTGGATTTACGTGACAGTACATCAGAAGATAACCAACATCCATATTGGTCTATGGACAGAGACGATGTCCTGCTTCTACGTCGACGTATCTGGGTTCTTACAGATATGAGAGAGGAGTTGATGAAAGGGTCACATGCTTCTTATTGGGCAGTTCATCCAGTTATCTCGAAGATGAATCGAGCTATCTGATTCTTGTATTGGTGTCCTGGAATGGAATTTCAAATTCCAAGCTTCATTAATAGATTTTCCACCTGTCAGCAGGTGAAGGGGGATCACCAGAGACATTTAGGATTGTTACAACTGCTTCAATTATCGTAATGGAAATGGGAAGATATTTCCATGTATTTTTAAGTTGGCTTACTTTGGTCACCGAGGGGTTGCAATGCTATCTGAATAGTCATTTAATGACTAATGAAATCATCCCACTTCAATCCTAGTTGAGTGAATTTCTCAGTTGATGAGTTGGTAAGACTGTATGTCTGTGAGATCAAACGACTACATAGGGTTCCACATACTATCTTTTCAGATAGGGATGATCGTTTCATATCACAGTTTTGGTAGGGTTTGTATAAATATAGGGGGACTTGGGTTTTTTAATCACAATGTTTCACCCTAAGACCAATGGATAATCATAACGGGCGATATAGGTTCTTGAGGATATGCTCTGCTCATGTGTCCTTGGTTTCGGTGGTTCTTGGGAGAAGTGTATTCCTCTCATTAGGTTTTCTTATAATAACAGTTTTTAGGAGATGATTCAGATGGATCCTTTTGAGGCCTTATATGGTAGATCATCCCATTCACCCTTGTTCTAGCTAGAGGTAGGTGAGTCAGCCCTAATAGGTCCTCATATCATTCAAAAAACTTCCATACAAGCTCAACTAATCAAAAATCATATGAATATTTCTTAGTAAAGACAGAAATATTATGTCGATCACTATTGATGACATATTGAGTTAGATTTTTGGGATCAGTTTTTCCTTCGGGTATCACCCATTCTAAGGCATAGACAGTTAAGAAAGTGGGGATAGTTTTCACCTCGTTACATCGGGCCGTTTGATATTCCAGAGAGATTCAGGCAGATAGCCTATCCGTTATTAATTCCTTAGAGGTATTGTTACATGGATGACGTATTTCATGTCTCACAGCCTCGCCAATATCCTGATAACTTGTCTCATGCCTTTGATCCTGAAGAAGTTGAGTTAGATGCAGATGTCACAATTAAGGAGTATCTAGTACACATTATTGACCAAATAATGAAGGTTCTTTAAGGAAAGTATGTCCCTCTCATACGTATTCAATGGCTACACGGATGAGTACCAGTACGATACTTGGGAGAGAGAAGCCAATGTATGTACTTAGTGTCCAGAGTTATTCTCAGACAGTGTTTCTTTACCCTTGGAAGGAGAACTCGGGGGGGCATATTATTTTAATGTGGAAGACTATAATAACTTGGTTTCTCACTTAGGTATTAATCCATTAATTTTCAATCTAAATATATACTATGGACCTAATATGGATGCCTAATGAGTTAGTAAATGTTCTGAAGGTGTCTGATGGGTTTTTAGTGCCTAAACCCATCTTTTTTGCGAAAACAGACCAGGTGCACTATTTAGAAAAAAACCATGAGGAGTTCCACATAGTTTGAAAATTTGTTCCAATATTGTTTTTTCAAACAGATCCACCTCGTATGGTTGGTGCACAGATGTGTGGTCTAACCATGTGAGTGCCCTTTTTTCTTGGTAACCATTCATGGATGGTGCACAGTTTTATCAAACCATTCAGGGGATGACATTTTGGGTAGAAAAATCTCACATGGTATGCACATGGATTGACAAATCGTGCGAACAAATCGTGTGTAGACTATTTCTATGGGTAATTTCTAGTTTTTCCATTAACGATCTAATTAAGTTACCCCTTCCTCCATAATCTAACATTATGCTAGATTGACCTATTTATCACTCAATTTGTTATTTTTGAAGATCAAAACATGGAATCAAGAGACCTTTATCATTATATATCTGATTGATCTTTCGTTCATCACATTGGATGTGCAATAGTGAGTACTCGATTACTCTTTAGTTTTTCTTCTTCTCTTTCTCTCTCAACTTTGGTATCACCATGTGATTGTTTTTCACCTTTTCATAGATCTACTCTGATCCGAGGAAAACTAAGGTTCAATACCAAAGTAGGATTATTGTACGACCATAAGGTGGGTGTTCTATAACTCATCCCTAAAGTTTGTTGATTTTTGAATATTCATGTGGGGCCCACCAATCCCATTGGGAACCTTCAATTAAATTTACATTCCATGCTTATAATTTTTAGAATTTTATGGTTATTCCCTTACCAAATATGTGATTATTTATTAGATGTTACACCCACAACTCAATCTGCCTCATGTCGAAGGTTATGGAATAATTGGGTTTTTAGTGTTTTGACATGTTCGAGCCACTATTCGGGTCTTCCCTTGCTTTACCTTCCTAAAGGTGAGCCCTCCTATGATAAATAGTTTGTTTTTAAATGAGAATTTCATAATTTTATGTACCATGTATTATCCCCAATTGACCCGCCTAAGGTAAGTGCTTCAAATGATTATTAAATATGAAATGTGGAATGGAAAGTATACTTAGTATATAAATTGACCTTATTAAAAGAGATTGAATAAAGGTTAAATTTCCGTAGTACCCCTTCCATGTTGATGGAAGGTAGTGGAGTGAACCTCAATAATTGAATGTGGCTTAGTCATTAAATTAGATTTAATTAAATGGTTTCAATGCTACTTGGTCTATCCAAACTAATGGAAGACAAGTATTGGAAAATAAATAAAAGGTTTCAAATCTACTAGAATTATCCACACTAATGGAAGTCAATAATTAAAGAAAATAAATTATCTCATGAATAAAATATCAAATATAAATGGACTAACTCAAGCTCACCTTGGATTCTGAGAGGAGAACACCTTAGGTATCAGGAACCCAATTCTGATTCAAGGATTCTGTTTTCTTAGGTTTATACCCACCAAGATTCCGATTCTTGTTTATTCCTTTGATTCCTAGTATACTACCATAGGGTACCCTTTTATTATTCCAGGATAACTTGGATACACTCCTTCGATCCAACATTAAAAATTAGGTTCCTTGGATATACACCTTGGACCCAGTCCTTGCTTATCCTCGTTTTACCTTGGACGCAATCCTTGGACTCGATAGGTGCCTTATTTTTGAATTAAATGGATTATGCTCCTTGGATTACACTCTTACCCCCTTAGATAGAATCTGATACTAATTAGTTCACATTACATGATATTTATGTTACCTTGGTTATTACCCTGGAACTCTTTTGTTGGATATCATTTTCAGGTTTCCTTATTACTTCTTTGGACCCTCACTACTTATACTATCACGAGGTGATGTCAGTGTTGGAAATGTTTAACATAACCTATTAACATTAAATGGTAACTACATAATCAATGAAATGGTTACATGTTCAGACACCATCCAAGAGTTGATGCATTTAATTGGGTGTTTAGTTATTTTGTACTACTTTCTTTACTTATATATGCATGCCTACACACTTTTATATTCTATTACATGGTCTAGATGTTATATAAACCATTTTTTGTGAACCACGGAGATTTATCTCACACCCTCTTTGTAGTATTTTTGTACACGGAGTAGATTACATGACTGCAACTACTGAAAAATGGAAGCATACAGCTTCAAACACTTGATTGTGTACTGATAGGATGGATCTTGATAGTAGATGACCGAGTTGGATCTTGAGATTCTTGGAGTAGTCTTTGTTTTCCTTTACTTGTGGAAAATGTTAAATCAATTTTCTTGTATCCATGATTTCCAGTTTTCTAGTGACATAACATTTCATAATCATTGTTTAGTTGGTACAATTATGTTTGTTCTCATTTTACTATGGCATCAGTTTTCTTCTACTGTTTATTTATGTTTCTTATGTTATTTACTATTCCTCTATATTCTTTCTATTGTGCTGCACTTTTTTAATTATGGAATAGTCTTCCCACAGACACACCCTAGGCCCTTACTACTAGATGACTGCCTATGGAGTTTGGGAAGATGCACTTGAGGAAATGTAGCCTACTGGGCTTGGGGTACCAGTTAAGCGAAAACCGGGTCTGGGTCGTCACAAACATGGTGTTATCATTCTACAAAAATACGATCTTTTAAGTTATACACATATGTTATGTGTGAATATAAACATATCTCTATTTAAAACTATGTGTTGTATTAGAACATTATGTAATGATGTTTCATTTTAATTCATATACCACATTCCAAGCCTTTAAAAACTATTTCCCTTATTAATATGATTGTGATCATATTCTTATGATATGATTATGTTGATTATGATAAACATTTAAATGTTAAATCACTTCCCTTACTCCTTTAATGATATTTCTCACCTTATTGGGTTTTTTATTTCCCCTTTATTTAGTGTATTTCATATGGTTCTTACAAACACTAAAGAGATTGTCAGATATTTTAGGAGGATAATGAAAAAAAAATTAAAAAAAATATTCTTTATTATATATAAGTGATGTTTAAGCCGAATTTTTCTATGATAATAAATCTTTATGATTTTTTATTTTATTGCTGTTATGATTTTTATCTTTGAAATGATATAATATTCATGTAATGAATAGATGGTTCGCTATAATGAAAATCTTATAACAATTAAATAATTTTGAAAAAAGTAGAAATGTTCCATTTCATACATGGCCTCTTACATCGCTTCATACCATCATGAAACATTTTCATTGTGACTCAATGTACCTCTGATTGGGAATTATGACCATATCCCATCACAAGATACCTCATAGGTAACAGAATAAAAAATCATGAATAAATGGTACCCAATGAAGATACATTTTATTCATTGAGGGTTACTCCACTATATAATGAAATAATTTTCTCTATAACTCAACATTATGATTATTATGTTAGAGATTCATTTCGAGATGGGTAGAGGTCAACTTAATACATAAAAAATAAAATTTACCTTATCCTTCTAGACTCTCAAGTGAAAACTAGAAATGTGGGCAATTATATTCTGTTTCTTCAAAGATTCTTTTTTGGAATGGGGTGAAATTTTCCTTACTGTAGAATTGAAAACAATGTTACCCTTACTAGTGGTGTGTGAAATGAAAATTTCAAAATATTCTAGGTACTTCACGCATCACCTCTGACGGAGATTAAAATAATTTTTTGAGTAGAAATAAATCAAGGTTTTATTATAGAGTTGTTTGTAATCATTTCTCAAAGAATGTAATTGTAAAAACACATTAGAGTATATATTATAGTTGTGAGTTAAAAATAATTAATGGGATCGTACTTATCATGAGGATAAATATGGAATGATTCATAAGGCCCCTCCTGATCATCCATCATAAGAATAGAAACCAATCCCAAACATGATACATAATAATAGATCGCATAACCCTACAAATCATTTAGAAGATTCAACACAATATCTGAAGTCAAGATATGATTCAACTTATCAATGGAATACGAAAATTTTTAGTACCAATTAGATATTACTCACTTCCAAGTGATAGAAATCAATTTTCATGAAAATGTTGATAAATACTAAAAAATATATTGTAATACCCAATCAAGACATTGATTATTAAAACCCCAAAGATGGTCTATGATTCCTACCATGTCATAATAGCCTCCACATTCAAAGGATCAACTAAAATTCCATGTTTGGAAACCACATTAACCTTGACCTATACCACTTTATCAAAAAATTAAATTTCAAATTATTGTTAAACTATTTTTTATTTATAAAGATGTTCGAAATAGATCTCAAATAAATAACATGATCCACTTTTAATTAAAAGTGATCCAAGATGTTATCCAAAAATAACACATTTTTATAAACAAAGATTTTATTAAAAAAAGGATAAAAACACTATAAACAAATCAATAGAGTTTTCCAAAACTAAACTAAACATAAGAAAATCATAGTGGTTATAACTACTCATGAAATTATTCTTAGGAATATCAGTGTCAATGATCATAAGATAGACATAAACAGAAGGAATAAAAAAATTGAGAACCCCATTTCTCTTTCACCTGGTTAAACAATTTTTTAATACTAGGTAGGAGATACATGTTCATGATAATTTCATGATTGAGATTTTGGTAGTAAATAAATGTAATATGGATTTTATATTCCTTCCTAGAAAAATGAAAAATGGATTCATAAGGTAGTACACGTGGTTGAAAAATTCATTTGGATATAAACTCATCCAAATGAGTCCTATGTACACTTAGTATAACTGGTTTTATATGTTATTGTTTTATTAAAATTGAATGGTTTCTAGTATTATGTCAATAGTAATCTCAACTCCCCTTTTGAGTGGAAAACCTAAAATATAGATAAGAACAAATCCAATGATTCATCTAATATTGGTGGAATATTGCAACATAAAGATCCATTCTCTAGTCCAACAACACCCAATGATATCATCCTACCTATATATAGAAGGGGAGGTCTGGCTTATCTATCCCTTAGATCCCATTCTTCCTAGAAAATTTGATACTCCCAATTGGTCCAAGTAAATGAGACCCAACATAGATAATATTTTATAATAGATTTATGAAAAATCATCCAGTCCATGATGAGGATTACATCCAATTGATTCATATCTAGAACTAAATATTTATAAATGATCTCAATATCTAGTAAATATAATGTACAAGAAAGGCATCAAATACCATGCCCTCTCATATTCCTAGTATTTGTGTCAATTTCAATCACATAATGCATGAAATACATGAGAAGATACAATAAGTCCACAATATTCATATATAGGTAATAATTAGAGTAACTTGTATTAAACGACGCTATTTACAAATTTGATGTAATGGTAATGGTAGCTCTCACTTTTATAGATGCTATATCAATTCTAACCGGAGACTTGTCCATTGTTTAAAGAAGATTTTTTCCCCATGAATGTTGCTAGAATCACATATTTCACTGATAAAAAATAATTAAATATATTTATTTTGTCACGATAATCTTGGGTAAAAACACAGAGGAATCGAAATATTGAATAGCCTATATAAGTCACATAAATATACACATAAGATGAACACTATAAGTGAATCAATTAAAATTATCATCTTATTACCAACCTTTATATATTTTAAATAAGTCTATGGTACTGTTATAAACACAACATATGATTTAGATTATCTATCATTTCAAGAATGCCTCTATGATTTCAACTGTGAATACCATCCCTATTCATAATACTAGTAAAGGGATGACATGAACTACCATTGGGTTTAAGAGAAACCCCCATAAACTCTTACTTACATGAAAGTTAAATTTTTTTTTCAAAGATATATCTAGTTCATCGACATAATAGGTATGTTTCATCATGAAGAGTTGTGATTAGATATTATATCAAAGACACAGCTCCAGCCAATGGTTTTTTATCTTTTCATTTAACACTACCTCATGTGAGAAATAATAATGTTTAACAAAATGGATAGCATTCTAATTTCATGTAATTTCACCCTAATAAAGGATAGGTAACTCTAAGGAAATTTCTATCACCACCAATTATGGATAGGGATTTTCTTTAAAAATATAAATTAATCCGTTCGGTTTCACACCTTTATTTTTCTCATCCATAGGTAAGGAATTACATTATCTCTTGATCAGACAATCAAGGTTGAAGATGAATAATTTCACTCTAAATTAATCGAGAATATCCAATAAATTTGAGAGTAACTCAATCATTTTCAACAAATCCATTGCACCATGGGGTTTAAGGGTTTACGTTAATGATTAATATATCTAATAAAGAAACTCTAAGACAAGATATCTACTATTATACCATCAATATTATGCGAATGGATCGTGAATGAAAATTGGTGTGGCCACTTAGATCAGTTCTTAGAACATATAAACCAGTTCCTCAATGAGGTTTTTGTCAACATGAGGGTTCTATGGAAATTTTATTATTATAATCATCTCCCTAAATACTATTCAGTAGTCTTCTTCGGGGTATGGATCTAAATAAAATTAACATATAAAAATGAAAACACCAATGAAGAAAGACAAGATAAAAAACTTTATATAACAAAATTTAATAACAAAACTCATATTTCAAATGAATTATTTTGAAAAATATTGTAACTAGATAAATGAAATGAATCAAATACATTTTTTCCAATAGCCCAAGGTAACATAAGTTTCATTAGGATGATAGTTGGCTCGATACTAACTCAACATAACCCTTATGTTTTTATAATATTATCTCCTATCAAATGTGATATCCAAAAATGTATACCAATATAAAGAAGGGATGAAACGTCTATTTTATAAAAACAATCATGAACCAAACTAGATAAAACATTAAATGGGTTCTTTAATTATCCCGCAGACAACTTTAAGGAAATTCCTAATCCCCTTGGATTGGTGAATAAAACCTTTCCTAAAAAACAAACAAAAAAGTGTGATTTGACTAAAATAATATCCAAATAAAGAATGGAGTGGTTTAGAATACAAAAATATAACAAGATTTAACCCTTTAAGGGTATAAAACACAAAAATTGAACAACTCATAACCAATGAAAATGACATAACATAGTCTCCTATAAAAAGGTGGAACATGTACCCCTCGAGTCACCTCAAACACCCAAGAATTATCTATTAGAAACACCTTAATCATTCAATTAAATTATTAAAATTTCCTAGAACTGAAATATGAAAGAATACAATTTGGCCAAATTAATTATTTGGGTGTGACCAATACAACCCCTATAGGATCCCACTAATAGATTTCATTTCTTATTGGTATTAAATAATCCAAATGTGCTCATGTTAAAATAAAACAAGTCTAGGAAATCAATTTAAAATTTTCACAATAAAATATTCTTTTAAATTCATTAGAAAGGGATGTAAATTTTGTTATAAAATAATTCATTTCCAAACAAATATAGAGTAATAGTAATAAATTGAGACCATTAGGATCCCCCAAAAATATTTTTTATTAAATTAATATCAAATAAACCAAATATCATTATTTTAAAATGAAAGATCCCATGACAATGAATTCCATAATTTTATATTAAAATAGGGTTTTCAGTTCATTAAAATGACATGTACAATGAAAGAACAAATAATGTTTTCAAAAAAATATTAATTATTTGGAACCCTAATAAAATCATTAATGAATAATTAATTTTATTTACAATGGAATATATCATTAATTTTAAATCACATTTACATGGATTGAATCCCTAGGATAAGTTCTTCCATAGTTCAGGGATCCTCACCCATTATATTAAAATATGGATCTAGGTTAGCACACATCCATAGATATCAGGCCTATGCAGAATATCAATCAAACAAAATAGTAGAAAAAACTCCCTCATAAATATATGTTTACATTTTTTATTTTAAATCCATTACTATGTAGATCTAATACATTTCAAGGGTTCTGGTCGTGGACTGCCCAACTGAAAACCAAGGTTCACAGGTTCATGAAGAAAAACACACACGGTAAGATAATTTATGTCAAGTAAATTTCATCAATTATCATTCAATTACCATAATTTCAAGTTTAAAAGATTCAATATATTTTATAAAACCAAAATCAAATGGGTTTCATCAAAACTCATGAATCTAAAATATTTCATTTCATTTTAAATTCCTAATAAATTTCAAGAATTTATTTCTCAAAAATACCCAATGTCATAATTAAAATAAATCAATTCTATTCATAATAAATTTCGCAAAAAATTAGTGCCTTATTTCAAAATTCATCCTCGAATACGTTCTACGTAAATTTAATTATATTTTTTGAAAATATTTTTCAATAATCTCATTTAGAATTTTAGAAATAATTTGGAGATTTATTACAAATAATGAAAGTATAAATTGTTTCAATTTATTGGAATTTCATTATAAAACAACCTACCATAATCACAATATCATAAAATAAAAAATGATAAATACAATACTATTAAGAAAGAGGACCCAGCAATAAGAATAAAAGCTTCAACTAAAAGGATCAAGGAAAAACATTTTATAACAGTATTATATTTATCTCCTTAAAAAGAAGATCAAGAAACAAGACAATAAAAATAAAAATCCATCTACATTACTTGGATTCACAAAACTACCCTCATTATTTTACAAAAATTTGAGGGTATAAAATCATTAGGTAGATTTAAAAAAATAATTATTGTTCATAATGATAAGACCCCAAATTAAAATCACAACATAATTAAATTTTTAATTGAATATTTAATATAAAAGGATAAAAATATTTTAAAACATTTTTTTCAACATTTAATAAACAATAACAATTAAATTCACATGATTTTTGGATTTTCATATTTTCAATAGAGTTATATTCTAGAACATAAAAATTAAAAATTGAAATATGGGAATAATCTACCATCATGCAAAAAAAAGTTTCTACTTAATTATAACATGGTATAACCCTAAAGAAACATATTTTTGTTTCATTAGATTAATAATAATTAGAATTACTCATGTAACATAGTATACTTACCCATATGTAGATCTCAAGTACTATTACACCTCCTTTATAAATTTAGATTTAACCATTAGAAACATTTTAAAATTAAAGGTTACCTTTATAAGACCCTTGACCTTTTATTTTACCCATATTTAATAAAAAATTCACCCAGCACTTACACTGGGTAGTTTTACCATCAATTAACCCTTAAAATTTTAATGGTACTTTCACACACTAGGGAAAAATAATTCTCTGTATTGGATGAAAATAATTACCATTATGTAGATGAAATTTTTTCCATAATGGAAAATATAATATTGAAATATTATTTAACTTATATTATTTATACTTCTCAATTAAAACCTAATAGTGCATTAAATTATCATTTAGAGCCCACATAACATAAAATTTTACTCTAATGCATCCAATTTTAAAATGAAACATTATAAACTAATGAACATACTTGAATGAATAGATCAAGATTTTCAAATATGGAAGATTCACTAAAATATTTTGAAGAATAATTTAACCTCAAAATATATATAACATGTTAGAGTAAATCAGGTTCTCTAAGGATCCTATAAGTCTTCATCAAAAAATTTAAGAAATAGGACATTGTTTCTATAGTGTTTCTAATAGAAAACATGAAGTACATAATTGTTATCTAATCATATATATGTGTGACATGGAATTTATAGGGTACATGTAATAAAAACATATGGATTTTAATAAATATATAATGTTGAAATGAATACTCTAAATAATATGTATAAGTGAAATTTTTTAACTTTAGAGGAGAATTAGAGGAGTTTTCTGAATATGATTAATGGTTTGTCAGGGGGGATATGTTGGAAATATTATGTTAAAAACTAATTAATATCAGTAGATATTTATTAGGAAATAATTTATATAATTCCACTCTTAAATCCATGTTCAATTTATTGATGCTTATTGTGCTATAAAATAATGATTATGGTGCGAATTTATATAAATGTATATTATAGGATAACCTTTTCAACATTATAGGGAAACCTTCTCAAATTTAAAATGATATAATTTAATGAGGATGTATATTTTCTGGAAATTAGAATGTTTATTATACTTAAAAGAGATCGAATTTTATGGGATATTTGAGTAAAAATATAAAATGAAATAATATGACTATTTATTATTAAACTATAATATTCAAATTTTTAATGAATGGGAATCTAGTATAATATCATAGGACCATCATGATTAGTTTTCCATTGAATCAAAAATAGGGGAATGTCATTGACATGATATATATATAATAATGAGGACTCATTGAGAATTAATATGTCAAATAATCAAAGGGAATATATTCATATAAATCAATTGAAATTTTTATATGGATAAAATATGGTGTTGAAGATAATTGAATTATAATATTCATAATTAGGAAACAATATTCACATCGTTCATGGATAATATAAGACGAAAAGAAAAAATTAGCTTAAAATGTGCATCATTATTATCATGATGAAATCTTTTGTTAAGATAATGAATAGAGGACCAATTTTACTCTAACTAATATTTCCTTTGGATTTGAGACAAATAAAAATAATAATTAAATAATTGGTTAATTATTTTTCCATTGAAAGTGTCCAACATCATATTACATTGAGAGTACCGGCATACAATATCTCTATATAATAAGGATTAAATAAGAAATGGATAGTTTTTTTATATTTGTTTTCAAAGGGACGGCTATGTGATTAATACATATTAAATAATTAAATCAAAATCTATAGATTTACACTGAAGAGATATGAGCTTACCGTTGATCGTATTTCAAGGAAGAGATAGAAAAAAATAGTTTCCAAATAAAAAGAACGAGTTTGTTCTTGAGTCTGAATATATCAATTCTATTTATCTTTTACTAGTTAGAGAACTTTTGTGTATAAGGTTAGTTCAGGGATTGTAACACCCCAACATTTTTGAATATATTCACATTAATAAAATTTTATTTTATCAATATCTTGTGTTACACACAACCCCGATTCTAAATAAACAAATATATAGTATGTAGATATATCATAGGTATTAAATTAGTGGTATTAAAATGAATAAACATTATTTAAAAATATAAATGTTTTATATAATTAAAAACTATAAATAAATATGTATTCATTTTTCTTCTTTAAAATAATTTCTTCCTCTGAGTTTTTGTTATTTCATTTTATGATAAAATTGAATAAATTATTATTGTTGCTTTTATAAAATCAATTCGTTTTTTAAATAATAAGGTAAAAAATTTATTAGAGTTAATTTTTAAGAATTTTCAGAAAATATTTAGTTTTTTATTAATAATGAAAATAGAATATATTTTGGGAAAATTATACTTTTGTTTGAAAACATTTTAAGATTAAATTTTCATTTAAAATTTTATGAAGAGTGAATTTTAGTAATTTACATACTAAATAATTTTATTAGGGTCAGTGTAATTATTATGTTGGAATATTTTATAAAATGATTTTATAAATAATAAAAAATATCTTAAAACTATTTTTTGTTACATTTTACGAGGTTTATTTTTAAAATAAATTCTTCTAATTAAATGTCTTCAACAAATTGATATGGAATAAATTTTTGGAATTAGGGTGTCCAATTTTGTTAATTTTGAAACTTTTATTTTTTAACATAATGAAAAGTAATAATAGTAAAAATATTTCACCATTCATTAGATTAAAATGGGTTTACCAAATGGGGGTTAATGAGAAATTATATGGGTTAAAATGAATTAAAAATTCCTTAAACCGCATTGGTATGTTTTATTTTGTCTTTAGAGTTTTAAAATTAAAATATGATTCAATTTTGATCCATTTTTTCAATATAGTGGATTAGTAATATTTTAAAGAAAGTAGGAATTAAAAGTGTGTAACTCACCTCAATTATAGAAGGGAACATACCCATAAAATATTCATAGATTTTGATGTATTTATATTTATAAAAAACAAAAGAATCAATCTCAAAAATTCTTATAAGTTTTATATAGGTGTTTTTATTCCCTAAATTCTAACCCTTGTATCCATAAGAGGATATATAAAGATGTTCATTCAAAGAGTAGGTAATCACCTTAACCGGTCACTTTGATTTTACTTCTCTATTTAACTCTTCAAAAACATCAATATTTATCCTATAATAGTAAATTAAATATTATAAATTTCAAAAACGTTATTTTGATTATTAAAATAGCATTATACACTCTATTTTTTATCAAATAACTAGTAAAATGTCACTCATGTGTACAAGTGGACTATTTCCACCATATAAGGATATGAATCATTTTACATTACTATCAATGATGAATGGTTATTAGGTTGTTTTTAATGTTTACAAGTGATATTTGTGGAATAATTATTATTCTATAATAGAAATATCATATCTTATTTTTTACATTCTAATATGTTGAAAAATGATAAATCCACTTATGCATATGTGTCGACTAGAACCTTTGTGATGCGATGTGAATCATTTCTCTTTTATGATTTAAATTTATGGTAGTAAAAATATATTTAATAAATTTATATTATAAAATAAATATTATTCAAAATTAAATTATTAATTATCTTAGTTTTTCCTCATCCTTCAAATTATGAAAACCGTATTCTTGAGTATGTAATGCCTACCATCTCAATGAACGATATAATTAATTTTTATACCTATAACTTTTATATATGATTCTAATTGTAAATATATTGAATCTATATTATTTTAATATCAAGATAAACATTATATATATCATGGAACAATGATCAATATATAAGTAGAAATTCTACCAAACTAGAACAAACAAAAAAGATGCATTTGTCACTCAGAACGGTGTTATTAATAAATAATTGTTAGTAAAAAAAGGATAAAAGGTTATCACTAAATCATATATGGTACGATATATATCAATAAAGTTATTGAATATATTTATAGTATATATATATATATGAGGTTTAAAAATATATAATGGAATTCAGACTTGTTGTTATATCCTTCCACTCACCAATTGTCTTGGGAAGAGGGGTAGTGTTACTGGGCCTTAGGTGACATCCTGAAGACACCAACAGCTGTAAATAAATTCCAAGGTATTTGAGAAAACATATAGGATGGTCTTCCCATTGAAATATAAAATTCACAAACCAAAAAATAAAATAACCAAACTAAAATATTTTTTATTCATGGTTATAATATAAAACCCAACCAAAACCATTCAAAGAACCATATCAGAGTAAAAAAAGAAACTAGAATATATACTCAAGGGGACAAAAAAATTAAAACTCAATGGTGGAAAAAACTAAAAACACCCCACCTTATCCAATTTCCAACTCTACAAGTTATGTCCATGGAATTTATATGAATCAAAAAAGCATTGATATAACTTTCCTTTAATTTTTTCTTGACTAATGAAATATTTAAACACAAAATAGTTCCCAAGCAGAGGGTGAGTCCAAACTAAATAGGATTTCCCCAATGACTTACTGAATTTTTCAACTGGTAAAAAACTCATTAGTATATTTATAAAACCATTTCAATCGGTAAAAATAGTTCATATCAAAACATGAACAAGTTTTTCATGGAAAGGATCAACAATAAATTTAAACCATTACTCATTTTATTTCATATATTAATTTTCATGTCCACAAACAAAATCATACTCACGCGTTCTCTTAAGATTGGTGACACTATTGAAGGTGGAACATCTTTTCCATTATTATCCCCATTGCGGGTGGTACTTAATGACCATTATCAATCCCTTTCAACTCATTCCAAACCATTAATCCAAATTCATTTAAATCAAACATTTTGTTCATTGAAGAATTTAAAAAAATACTCCATCTGCGTCAAAGAAAACCATAAATTTAAAGCATAATTTTAAAATTATAAATAATATTTTGAAAAAACCAACCATATTTCTACAATATCCATGAAAATAAGAAAACAGTATATATATATATATATATATTGTAATACAATAATTTCACAACCATTTAAATTATATAATTTAATTAAAGTTGATAATTCATGTTCTAAATCATGTAGAGGGGAAATAGAAGACACCTAGCTCCCAAGTTTTGGTGAAAATAAATAATGTCATAAGAAATCATAAAGATTAAATGAAAAACATTATTCTATTTACTATATATGATAATACACCATCAAAATAATCATAATAAATTATAGATATATCCATAAAGAACTAGATATATGGCTTCAAGATAGGTAGGAACATTGTATCCAAGAATAATGGAGAATAAGATGAAGATAGTGATGAATTTGATCCTCCAATCAACTTTAATTTTCCTATGGATCTCCCTTGAATTGAAGGTGATCATCTCTCAAGCCTTACAACAAATAAGAATTCAATTTAATGAAGTATTAGTGAAAAATTTTGGATTAGGGAGATAATTTGGATTGGATGCACTGTTTCAGGAGGGATAAAATTATTTGCATGGTCTGACTGAAATGTTTGGAAAACTGTGTGCCAATCAAGTAGTGATATTATGTCAAGGCGATACCTCACATGGTTGGCATGCACATTTTGAAAAATCCTGTTCCAACCATGAATTTCCATCTATTATAAGATATTTGGTTTCTTAAAAGAATTTGCATGGTTTGTTAATTCCATCCACCAAAAGTGTTTCTATATTGTTCCACATATCTTCACATTCACTATTTCCAAGAGATTTTACATGGTTTATACTAACTGAAAACTGACCATTAACTACTAGAAAGGCCCCAAAAATATGAAAAAACCACTCATAACCTCCCGAAAAACAAACCAAAAAATTATATAGACTCAAAATAAATGTATTAATAGAAACTTATATGAAATTTATGGTTCTAAATTCTCTAAAATATTCACCTTCCATCCTCAGAAATTATAAATTTCATAATTTCCTATACCTATCCAAAATTTTATTCCACCATTTCATATTTGTGATCTCATGTTTCTTCCCAAATCCAACAGTTTCTCCATCAACTTATATTAAACTATGTCTTCTCCCACGAAATAGCATCACTTTCTCCACCACAATCTATAAAATCACATGAATCAATTTAGTATCTAGCTCTATGTCAAGAATAACCCATCAAATCACATGGTTAGTATCAGTTTTTTACATCTTTTTCTAAGACACATAAAACTCATAGTGCACTAAATAAACCTTCATGTAAAAGGAAACTGGTATGCTACCTCACAAACACAATCTAGTGTCTCAAAAGGGTCTATGTATCGAAGAGATAGTTATCCCTTCAAAATAAAATAATGATACCTAAGAATTAGTGATATTTTTAATACTACATTATCACTCTCCTAAAATAAAAATAGTCATCAATGATAATCCCCATTCAATTTCTAACAACTTTGATCCATCCTTATTCTCTTTATAATTACCTAAATCTTTTTTTTACAACTTCCACAGGGCTTGGACCAATTAATAAAGTCTCCCCTATTTCCAACAAAAAATGTGGTTAACCACAAGGGCTCCAATAAAATTCTTTAAATGAATACACATTTATAGAGGCCTGATCACTATAATTAGATGATAATTCCAACAATAGTAAATGATCCACCCATGATCCATTAAAATCCACCACACAATCTCTAAGAATGTGAACATTTGGATTTTCCATCCGTACATTCCATTATTTTGGGGACAATAAGACATACTCATTGAAAAAATTTCTCCAAGAGATTACTTCAAATATTTCAAAAAAATAAGATGTAAACTAGGGGTGTCTATTTGATATAGTCAAAACTTGAACACTGAGAAAATTTTCAATTTTTGTAATGTCAGTTTTATGCAAGTCAACCACTAAATTATTTTAATGAATGAAGATGAAATTAGCTGAATTCGTTAGATGATACCCAATAACCCATAAGGAATAATTTTTCTTTAAAATATTTGGTAGACCTATTAAAAAATATATGGCTATAGACACCCATTTTCAGACCAAAATAAATAATGACCACTACAAAAATACTAGTCATTAGTTCTCTTCATTTACCTACTTAAATGTGAGAAATATTGAAACACACTCTTCAATGTCTCTTTTCAATCCAAAACTAGAGAACTATGCTTTCATGGAATTATAAATTTTTTAAATCATAGGGTGAATAACCCATTATGAATGGTGTTGGGTATATGATTTTATTACTGGCAAGAAACATTTGTGACCATCTGATACCTAAATTGCAATAATAAAATTCAAAGATGATTCCATCCCTCAATTTTTCTCCTACATTGAGTTATGACCTCAAAGAAACACATTATGACTTTAATGTATGTGAAACACTATCATGATCAAGAAAATTATGAACAAAAAAACATAATGGAAAACTAAAACACTACAAAGATTTGATAAATCTATGTGCATATATTCTAAAACTAAAATTAGTTTCCTCTCATCTAAATACTCGTTTTCCAATTGAGAATATTAATTCCCTATCAATTAATCTTCCCCAGGTTTCCCTTTTCCTATTTTGAACATCATGTTGAATTCAAAAATTCTCAGATACTTCATCCAAATATGCAGTCATGAACTCAAATATCATTGTGAGAAATTGAGTTTGAAACTCTTATAATCAATAAACATTATGAATTTATCACTAAATAAGTAATGATACCAATTATTCAAATAATGAACCATATTTGATAATTCTAAATAATGTATTTCATAGTTATTATCACATGATCCTAATGGTCATGAACCATAATACAAAACATGAAATTTCTATATGAGAACGTATCCCATTAAAGAACATAAGTCATCAAAATAGAAAACATATATGCATCCATACATTGGAAATGTGAGGATAAATGCTGATTTAATTCCATCCATAAGTTATTAAAAGGATCTATGAAATTGATGGTTTAGTTAGAAAGTATTTAAATGAATTTTCAATGCTACCATTGATGATTCCTAACACAAAAAATCATATACGAGACATTGGTAATATTTTGAAAATCCAAGGAAACTATGTAACTCAATGAAATTATTCAGTATTTACCAAGATTATATATATTCTATCATATTTGTATCTATATAGAATCCATTTTCATAAATAAATTTTCCAAGGAAAGATTCCTATTATAATACTAGATAACACATTTATAACATGTCGTATAGATGATGATCTTTCAAGATACCCAACACTGTCGACATGAGTTTCTCATGATTCATTTTTTCCCTAGGATATAACTATATACTCTCAAAAAACAGCACTAAAAAGGAATCCAAATTTGTATGAAATAACTAATTCATAAATAAATTTAATAAGGGTAGTGAACTCATAAGACTAAATTTAATAACAACATATTTGTATCGGTCATATATTCTTTTTAATTATTTATTTTGAATAACCTCCTACCATCACCCAAATAATGATATCCCAAATATAATTAAACTTTTGAGAACCATTGTGCTCCCTTCAATTGAATGACTAAATCATCAGTGTGTGTAAGAGGATGCCAATTCAATATCATTACATGGTTTAGATTTTGATAATCCACAAAAATTATAAGTTTTTTATCAACTTTCATCACAAATATAAAATTAAATTCCCTTATTTTTTTGTTTTATCTAATATGATGGATGTGAAATTGGACTAGTCCTTCGGAGGAGATCAATAATTAACTCCACTTCTCATTTTGGTTGAAACTCTATAAAATATTTAGGGAAAATTTTTGGAAACTATTCAAAAATGTATGGAAAATATGAATTCCAAAAATCATCAGCATGTGATTAGTTAATAGAAACCAACTAATAATTAATATTTCAAACCATCAGTTCTAAAATTCCAACTTTACAAGCATTTACACCCCAATCTCCTCTAACGTGATTTTCTTTATCACTTAGAGTTGATAAACTGACCTTTATGGAATAACTGTTGATGTGGGATTTGAATGATTTAAATCAAACCATACCCAAAATTAAGTCATTGACAACTATCTCAAGCCTAGATAAAACACAAGTAAACCTATTCCCATCGATAGTTATAAAAAAGTATTACACATAATGGATATCCACTCTTTTTTTTTCAAAAGGATTTTTTAGTTTTAATATATAGGAAATCATCTAAACATTAAAACCCATCATATAGAAACATAAGAAGCATTAAATGTATAGGACACACTAGTATCAAAAAATGATTTCATACAGGTATATTTCAAAATAATCATACCACTCACCATAGAAGGATAATATTGATCAACCAAGATCATTTTATAAGCACCATACTATTTATTAATAAATTTGCTTTTTACTTTGTTACCCTGTTGATATTGCATGGGTTAAGGGGTCATGGTGTTCTTAGAATCACCTTTTCTTGATCTATTCTGATGACATGATTTACTCAACTGCAATCATCCCTTCAAGGCATAAAGTTCCAAAGAATAATAAAAGGTGTCTTTAGTATATGACCTCGGAGCACTGTGATAATAAAATTGAATATTTCTCAACTTATTGTAGTTGTGGAATGATCAATGTGGTGTTGTATAATATATCATAATGCTATCTAGTAAACTGGACATTAAAATATCATGAAATAATTTTTCTTTGTGGAGTAACATTTACTGATCCCATGGTCTCATTCTCAGGTGTCTTATCACTCTAGAAGTATGTATAAATATTCCTCTTATTCCCATAATTTTAGTTCCCACCTGTTCCCATTGAAATAAACATGATCCCTCCAACTGTATTTCCCCATATATCCATTTCTTCTACCATTTCATTATTGACCCTCTCAATATATTTCGATATACAATGCATGAAATCATTGAGAGAATATCTATTCATAATAGAAACTAAACAAATTGTGTGCATGAGGCTACACTTCCTCCATAATCATGGGAAAGGTAGAATAGATTAAAAAACTTATCTACATAAAATGGAATTGATAGATTCTAATACATCAAACTAAAGAAGTATGTTATGTTATAAATCTAAAATTTGTGAGGATATAATTCTTTGTTAAACAATTCTTCAAAATTCTCTTATTTCATTCCTTTGTCTAATTTATTATAAACTATTAATTAGAATAATTGTCTTAAAAATCATCTAGTATATAAATTTCTAACATAACATTCAATTATACTAGTGTTCTTAGGAAATAACATATCTTATTCAACCTATTCACCAGGACTTATTCTTTTTTAGGCTCATAGTCCCTCCTAAAGATAGGTGGATTCTGCTTTTGGAACTAAATGGAATGGTCCACTTTCCAAATATAATAATTCTATTTTACCTTATCTAAAAAATAAGAATCCTTTTAATTCCATAAAACAATATGTTGGTTTCCTTGTAGATTTGGTTAAACCATATTATTTTTAGTATTTTATATATGGTTATTAGGGTTCTTACTTGGTTCCATTCACTATAAAGAGAAAAAAAACTCGATATAATATCACTGATTATCAACTGAAGTGTTATGAATTTAAATTTTCAACATTTAAACATAGTTCAACATAGTTTTCCTCAATTCAACCATTTTCAACATTTTATCCATATTTAAAAACAATGAAAATATGCTTTTAAAATAACTATTTGAAAATTTTTAAAAAACTCATTTTTTTCTATTTCATAAACTGTTTTACTAACATTGAATAATAAAGTCTTATTGGGAAGTCTTACTATCAATGAATACCATGAAACACTCATGAGAAAAACCCATGACTATGAGTTGAAAGCTTAACTATAGGTGTCTTAAAGCAATCATGTAGTCAAATTCACTGGTAACATAATGTTCAGCATAAAGAAGATAGATACACCTTTTTATGTTCTGTATTTCAGGTTTTCACAATTCTAATCCTTAAAAGAATCCCAATAGAAATAATAATATTATTTATAACTACAATACCAAAAAAACTAACACCTTATCCCATATCAATGATTGAACAATAGTGATATCATTTTTACTAAAATAATTTATTGGACCAAAAGAAAATAATTCCATTTATTGTTTCTATGATCAAATAAACTGATTCTATTTTTCTCAAAAATATATTTGGATTATCCATGACTGATACCATTTGTAACATCCTTCACCTCACCCACTAGATTTCAAATTTGGGGATGTTTTATTTGTCCTTAGGTTATATCCCAACACACAAATGAATGAAAATAAATTCCAATGGATTTGAAAATATTTGTAGGATGATATTACCTTGGGAAAATAAAACTTACAAACACTAAAAAAATAACAAACTGATCCTCAATATGATGTATGAGTAAAAAATATGTCCCAAATTAAAAAAAATCCATATCATATTATCATTAGAAAAAATAATTCATACTTAATAAGAAGAAAAACCATAAAACTCAAAACAAAAATTGGACAACAACCAACAACACCCCACTTTTCCCGAGCTTTAACTCTATATGAACATACCATGGTATCAATAAGAATCGTTAAAGAACTGAGATTACTTTCCTCAAATATTGTCTTGAAAGATGAAATATGAAAATAGACAAAAATTCCTAACAATGTGGTTATTATAAACTAATTAGTATTTCTTTAATGACTACCAAACACATTCTACTATGAAAAAAATGTTTAAAAAATCCTAACATTGATTCAAGTTATATAAATAGTTTAAATCAAATCTGAAAATCATATTTTCAGGGAAACCATCAAAAAATAATTTAAACCATTTATAATTTGATTTAGAATATTAATTTCCATTTCCACACACACAAATACAGGAAAACACACTCAAACATGGTGTAACCATTGATGGTGGAACTTCATGACCATACTCCATTCCTTTGATGTTTTTACATCCCGATCATTATTCATCCCATTCAACTCACACCCAACCATTTATTCTAACACTATTCCAATTCATTTCAATCAAAAAATATAATTTAAAGAATTTTGGAAAATAATTTAAATTTTTTAAACCAACCCATAATTTTCGAACATCATTTTCAAATTATAAATAAGGGTTTTTCCAAAAATCAATCTTTATTCAATAATTTAGAATCTAATACAAAAATAATATATCCCCAAATATTAACATAAGAATTTCACAGCCATTAAAGTAAATAATTTAATTAAATCTATTCCATCATGTTATAACTTAAGTGTAACTGATCGTGAATCCACTTACCAATCAAACATTGTAAAAAACCAATAATGGAAGAAAAAAGCATCAAGATTCAAACAAAACATGTGTTCCCTTCACTATATCACAAACTATTCCATATTAAATACATTCATAACATATAGATCTATCCATATTGAATTTATATGTGGTTTTATGAGATGTAACAACTATGTATCTAAGATGAACTGAGAAGAGTATACATATAACGATGAATATAGGCTGCATACACATATTAACTCACCTATAGATAGATAATGGATCGAAGGGGGTCATCCTTAATACCTAAGAATAAAAATTAATTTGAATTATAGGATGATTATAAGAAAAATGATATAAGAAATAGGTAATTGAAATTCGATCTTTTTTTAGGAGGTCCAATTGTACACCACACTTTTAGGCCACACGGTTTGGAAAACTATGCTTCAACCATGTGATGCTACTGTCTTAAGGAAATTCCATACACAATTGGGTCACATAGTTATAAAAGATATGAACTTACTATGCATTTTCCACTATTTTAAGATTAATGGTTAACCCTATGAATCTATAGGGTTTGGATAAACTATGTAGAAATTGTTAACCTACCCAATGCCCATTATCTTCCCTTGTACGGTTTTTTGGAGATGTTTCATGGTTTCTCCAAACCGTACACTAACCATGAACCTCCATAAAACCCTCCAAAATAATCCAAACCCCATCATAAACTCCCAAAACATTACATAAATATTTTATAGAATCAGAATACAAGAATTAATTTTTAGGTAAATGAATCGGGTTGTTAAACACTTGAGGTATGTTTTTATTTCAAAATAACAATATTACACACTATTTTTTATGTTAAAGTATCCAATGGTGAAATTTTTTCATATTTATATCATAAACCAAATATATTTTCTTATTCTCTTGTTATTGATTTTAATTAATTTTTTTCTTTTATTTTTTCACTGATAGTGTCCTCATGATACAATTATAAATTTTCTAAGGAATACCAACAAGGTTTTTCTACTCAGAAAGGATTATATTACTTCAATGACCGTATATTATTTAATAATATATAAATAAAGATATTAATAATATCTAATTATTTAAAAATGATTATTTTGGGCAATTTTTAATCATCAAAAAAAATATAAAAGGAATCTTATTTTCATTTTATAAATGATGTGTATTTGAATTCTACCAAAAATATGAAAGGAATATTTATTATAACATACACCAAATGATTAAAATTTTACACCATATTATCCAAAAAAATCCATTATTCTAACATTAAATGTTTTAAAGGTTCCAATAAGAAAAATATTTCCCTTAATATTCTATAATTTTTGGATTCAAAATTTGTGACTTTGAAAATCATAGACTATTTTACCAATTAAATTTTCTAGTGACATTTTTTATGTATTTTTGTTGATATTAAGATACCTTGATTAATAATATCACATAGTGAGGATATAATATAATGATAAAATTCCACATATTTCTATAGATGGTTTCTGATTATTTTTTCTATGGAATTTTTTGATATTCTGTTTGGTTGTCCATCTAATAGGGACTGTTATTTATTTTTATGGAATATCGATTAAGTTTCATTATTTAATCATAGGATGAAAAAAATAGACCTATTAGGTTATGGGTGGATATTGTAATTACAAGGAACATTGATTCATTAGTGGGTATTATGAGTGAAAATAGGCTAGGTATTTTTTGAGGCTTAAACCTTTTCTGTTGATCACTTAGAATGAGGGATCAATGAAAAGTTTATGATTCCCAAAAATATGTCTAAATGATTAAAAAATAAAACTATTATTTTATAGTTGATTAATTTATCTTTTATTATATATATATATAGATAATATTTCTGATAATTTTTTATTTAAATTGAGTTACATTATCCCCATTAATTCTGTCCAACTTATTTAAGTCTTTTTTAATGAATGTACGTATTCATTGTACTTGTTCCCATGCTAAGAATATGAGATCAATCCATTCACATGTTTCCTTTACCATGGATTACAATAATTAAATTATGTATGATTAGAAATGATATTGTAGAGGTATAAATGATTTACTCATATAAAAAAACTATGTTTTATTTGTAATTTCCAAATGTAATATCAAATTTAAATATTTATCTAGTTTTCCTAGACTAATGAAATAATCATTCATTTGGAATGTGATTGATTTTATCTAGTACTAATGTATTTATGTAACCAATGGTTCTAAGCTACTAGGTTCTAAATATTTATAGTTGGTATCATATGATTTTTACTAGAAACCATGAAACTAGATTTAGGAATACATATATTAAGGAACAAACCATATATCTGACATTATTCAGATGTTTATATATATGATAACCCCCTAATGTTTTAGTAGGGTATAGATTTTGTGGTTTAACTATAAATGAATTCAGTTCAAAATAATATAAGTTGAGTTTTTTAAAGAGGCTCTCCTTGTGGTAATAAGCCTAAAAATAGTTGGTTGAGAATATCTCGAACATCATTCGAGTGCATAGTGAGTCTTCCCTTACTGTTCACCTAGTATTATAGTACCTAAGGATATTATTAGGTCGACTCACATTTTCATTAAAAATCATTATGAAATATTCGAAAATAATTTATTTTCACAGAATAATCTAAAATAAATTGGTTTTATTTTTATGAGATAGGTTATACATTAATTTTCTCTTTATCTTATTTTTAAACTTTTTTACAAAATTATACATTATGATTTATAATGTTTTGATCTAACCTAGAGTATGTAGTTGTTTAAAAATATTACTAGTGTTTGTAATGTAAATAATATCAATGAACCAATTCTATGTAGTTATTTCCATTTTGGGATACATAATAAAGCTTGATCAAGAGATGGATTTGGATCTGACCACATCATAACAATAATAGGGTAACTGAATTAGGTTATGTCTAATGACCTTGACCATATGTTTCACCCTACTAATTCACTATCAGGTGTAATAATGTTATACCATTTCATGGAATAAACCTATATCATTAAATAGAACCTCAAATCCCTTTATATTTAAGAAATGGATATGTTTAACAAGAATTATATTTCTCTCTTTGAGAAGTAATGAAAGGGAGAACCTTTTCTTGGAAGTTTATCATATAAAGGGAGATAAAAACGATGGTTTATGTTTATTAAAAACACTAAATATGTGGAGGAAAATTGAAATCAAGGTGAGGATTAATTAAATGGTAAATTTCATGCAAAAATATTTCCCTCATGGAAAATGAGTGGATATGGAGAGATAAATCATGAGTTTAAGACAAAATAAATAGGAAAATGTAGCTATGTATGATGAAATTATTAAATGGTTAATTAGGTATGTTCCATTCTATATATGTTATAAAAATAAAAATATTGACCATTTTATCGATGGAATTAATATAATACTTTGAAGGTCCCCAGTCTCCCAAACATTCTTATTGTATAACAATATTGTATCACGTTCTATCAAGATATAGATAGATTTATCCACATATCATGTGTTTAATAAAAATAAGAGTATGGAAGAAAAATAAATATATAAGGGGATGAATATATAAGAGAATTTTCCAACATTTTATAGTTGTGGAAGGAAATACATTTCTACATGATTAAATTGAAAATTATTTTTCGTCTAATTTTGAGAAAAGGACACCATTCCCATGAATGAAATGGTAAGGGTGAATCCCTAAATGTGTAATTCATTAACTATAATAATATGGGTAACTATTCAAAAAAATTAATCCAAATTAAAGGGAACATACAACAAAATAATCCAAGGGGTTAATGTCATGAATATAAAATTACTACAGCGGAAGTTGATGTTCCCAAAAATGTAGTGAATGGTAGACCTATAATCCACTCTAGTATTGAAATTTTTTATTGATTTTGGTTCTACAAACTCATTTATATCTGATGAATATTATATGTGTATCACATCACCACCTAAACCTATAGATTTCTAGTTGGTGGTTAAAACACATAATGCTAGGATGACTTAATCCCATTTCTATATCTCATCTCTGAAATATGTTTCTTTGAATATACCTAAAATGAGTATTTTTATTCTTCCTCTTATTGGATTTTATGTAATTATTGTAATGAAATTAATATATCACTATAGATCTGGTATCAATTATCAAGGAGGGGATGTAATTTCTGATATTCCAAATCATCCTTCAATCATCTATCAGAATGATGATAAACCTAATAACCCAATGAAAATTAAATCCTTCATAAGGATTTTTCTACCAATTCATGAGTGATATTTATATCAAATGGGTGTGTATGGACATAACATTGAAAACTTCCTTATTTATTTAATATTTTCTAAAATAATACATAATTACTTTCTCATTAATCTAATGAATCATAACGTCGATTATTAAATTGAACTCATTGATAGTGTTATGCCTCTTTTAAAGACTCCAAAAAATAATGGCCTTGATTGATTTGTTGGAATTGAAGAAATAAAAATAGGATTTAATTTATCAACATTCATTTAATGTTTTATTCACCCTAGAAAACATAGAAGATTGCACCTTTATTTACTCCCTTCTTGACATGACCTAGGAAGTGATAGTCGTCGCTCCGGTCCTTCCCCTTCTGAAGGGGGAGGGACCTCCATCACATTTCAAGTTGGATCATCCTTATTAATTCTGTCCCTTAACACACCCCAAATCATTTCCCCTTTTTAATCTGATCTCACATTTCACTAAATTTATGGAACTTTTCAATGTATCCCTACAAATATCACTCTCAACTTTGGATTTCGCTGATGTCATGTCCCTTCTAGATTTGACTCAAGTTTCTTACATTAAACATCTCACACCATTGTAAAATTTATTGGATATGTTTTGTTTATATAGGGTCTTAGAAAAATGAGATATTAACAGGAATCTTGGTACTGTAATATTGTGGAAATATTTTCTATGAAGATCAGTTTGATGAAGTACTTTTGTAATGGTTATGTTTCCTTATTTTTCTATGGTCCTATAATTTCCCCAGGAAGTGTGACTCTCGAACCATGGAGATAATGATTTTTTCTCATAACCTCCTCTCCCTTTTCATAACCCTTCTATAATTTGAATGTTAGGAAATTTATTGGCTCATTTCTGTGTTCTAATAGTATAAAGAGTGTTTTTTTCACCCTGTTTTCCCCCATATTTATGTTTAAGTCAATGTTTTAAGGATTCCAGTTGTTTTCAATTCAATTGAATTTGGAGATGAGTTATGGTATAAACATCCAGTTTTTTTTAATCATGGATTCATTTTTTATCTGTATAAAAGAGATTCGGTCTTCAGCTACTAAAGTGTTTATGAGAACTCAAGTTCAGTAAACAAAATAGGGAGGTGGTTTCAAATTCAGGTCTTGGGGATCACAGGTCTGATGGACCAAAGGAAAAGGATCAGTTTGATGGTTTAGGGGACTAAAGAGATGACAATTATAAATAATATTATTCATTGGAGGAAACTTATCATTTGGTTTTTGACAGAGCATCCAAATATGTTCTCTTAATGAAAAATGTACTCCCTTCATAGTGTGATCTTAATGTCTAGTATTTATATGTTAGATTTTGGAATAATTTGTTTCTGTGTATGTTTGAGGTTTAATCCCAATATGAGTTTTTAGGAGTTGAGGGGGTGTGTAAAATAGGAAGGTTTTATTAAAGAAAAAACACTCCCAATGCTAGATCCTATATAGAGGTAGTTCATTCATGAAATAGATTAATTGGAACAAAGGAGTCACATGAGACAGATCCTCTATGACATGGTCATGCGGTGGTTTTTCATGCATCAAGGGAGGGAGGTAAACATTCTGTAAGGTTTTGGAGTTGTGGATTATAATGGGTAGGGTGTGGATTATATCAGTCCTTATATAGGATCTACCAACTATTAATCTTGGAAATCACAAACATGTTTTAGAGAGTGATGTTTTAGAACAATAGTATAAACATGCTTGGGAAAAGAACTTCAATAAAGAGTAGGTATTTTTATGTGAATAGTCTAGTTATGAGACTTCTAGTCAATTTTTAGGAGACATTACAGAAGAAATTCATTGTATATGTCTAAAAATCTGAGGGGAGGAAATTTTGGAGAGGCAATCTGGATTCAGGGAGTTGTGTCTTGATTAAAATACAAAAATTGTTAGGTTGAAAGTATTATTCCTACTTACCACAACCAATGGAAATAATATCCACTAAAAATTTGAATTCCAAGGTGAGCGAGAGTGACCCCAGTGTTAGTAGAATAAAATTTATTTATTTTTGGTAATTATAATGATCGAGAGTGTGAAGGTGGTTTGTTAGGGTCTTTAAATCAAAATTTATAAGGATCAGTGGTGGAAAACCAATCATCTATTGTGGCCATCTCTAATCATGATAAGGCATTAGATAATGTATAATTATGGGAATGTATCATCCAATATGAGTAAGAAATGTTGAATGATTCACTCTTGATTAATTCCTTGTAAGAGGATGCTGATTAGATTTCTAAAAGACTATTACTCATGGAAACTAATAAGGAGAATACAGAATAGATCAATAATAAAGATCATATTTTTGTAAGATAATTTAGTGCATGGAAGATAAAAAAGGACGTAGATATTCAAACATGGGACAAGATGCCTTATTGGTTTGAAGAATTTTTCAAGGATGATCCAGCTATAGAGGTAAATGGACTCCATTAGAAATTATATTGGAAGAAAGCATCTAATAAGCTTAAATTACATTTCAATGGTCCAAATATATCTTATAGTATTTAATTTGTTGTACTTTTATATGCACGTATTGTAACTTTCCTTGAAAAGTGTTTTCTAAAAAAAATTAATATTAAGTCAAGTAAATCTAGGAGGACATTGATAAGGGATTCAATTCACCTTGTTCTTTTTATAATGTGAACCTATTGTTTTTTTTAATGAGAATGATGGTTCAATGATTCTTTTCCTAGATTATTGGTAAAATAGCAAGAATCATTTTAAGAACATTTGTCCTCTATAACATATCGATGATCTGGTTGATCAATTAAGAGGAGATATATATTTTTTCAATATTGATCTTTAATTTGGATATCATCATATAACAATCAAGAATGAGTATATACACATGAATTCCATCTGTATAATGTTTGGTCAATATGAATTTATAGTAATTTGAATTAGACATACCAATTATACTACAAATATTATTGATTTATTAAATATAGTCTTTATTGATTATATTTATCGGTATTTGGTAGTCCTTATAGATGATATTATAATTTATTCAAATAGAAAGGAATATTTTGAATATCATTTTATAACAGTGATGACTATCCTAGATATTGAAGAAGTTCTATGATAAATTTACCAACTGTGAAATCTTTATTCAAAATATTTTCTTTTAAGGGTAATAAATTCTCATGTGGGACTATATGATTTGATCTTTCAATGAGAGAAGTTGTTAAAAATATCCTAGGACAACCATGGTAGCATAAATACATAATTTTAATTGGTTTTCTAGATATTTTCAACACTTTATGAGATATTTTTCGCACTAATTTAATCAAGTAACTAATTTGATGTATAATGGGGTTATGTTTTTATGGATAGACAAATGAGATGGTAGTTTCTATTAACATTTTAAAAATATTTTCTATGCAACTCTAAATACACAACCCTATAGTGGATAAGGATCTGTGATCAATAGTGATGCATCCATGAACACGCTAGGATTCATCCTTAAGAATAATATCATTGTGATAGAATAAGACACTAAGTAATTAGAAATTCATGAACATAATTACCTAAAAATTTATTTTTTGTTGGATTCCATGATTTTTTCATTAAATTTATATAAGAATTATATGTATGGTGAAAGTTGAGATAAATATACTAATCATATATGCTTAAAATATATATTTATATAGGTAGATTGTGATATCTACCATAGAATATGGTTGGAGTTGATCAATGATTTTAATTTCTTGAAAACTTATAACCTTGGGAAGGAAAACCGCAAGGATGATATTATGAGAGAGAAAGAACATGCTTGTTTTTTACTTTATGAGGATCTAAGGAGATCCAATATTAAATGAATTATAAAATATGGATATTAAAATCAAGTGGAATAAAGAAAGATCATATCATTCTCATATTAATGTCCAACTATTCACTAAGGATCGGATTAAGAAGGCATAGAACAAATATATGGAATTGAATAAATTGGTGAGGTATGTTTCGTAATTTAATTAATATCATGATGGAGAGATATCATTAAGGAATTCATTGTGTTAAATATCAATACCATACATAAATAAAGAGTTTAAAGATGAAGAACATAGTTCATTATTCTCTATTTATCCTTGAAGAATAAAGTAATATAGAGATCCAAATTATTTTTTCTAGTGGGATAATATGAAAAATAATATTTTAGATTATTTATCTATGTTTTTATACATCATCAAGTTAATTATTAAAGGCTGAAGTCTAATGGTATGTTACAATCGTGGCCCTTATAAGAGTGGAAATGGGAAAAACATCTAGTAATTTATAACCAGACTCCTCAAAATGTCAAAATTATATAATGTTATTTGGGTTATATTTCATCCCCTTATAAATATAGAACACATCATTACTATCATAGATTATGTTTATATTTATTAGATTGATATAATATTCAATAAGTAAATGGTATGGTTTTATGGATTACCACTTTATATTGTACTTGATCAGAATTTAGGGAGTACATTGATATTCTAGAGAAATCTGTTGAAAAATCAAGATATAGAGTTATGTTTCAATACTTATTATCATCCTCAGATATATTTGTAGTTTGAGAGGACCATTAAAACTATAGAATACATGTTGAGATCATTCTTTAGGTATTTAAATGTTTTTTTGTATAAATAAATATGGTGCAATTTCATTGAAATAACAGTTTTCAGTCGAGTATTTAGTTGGACCCTTATGATGATCTGTATGAAAAGATGTGTGTGAATCCCACATACTAGGAAACGTTTAGTGAAATAACACTATTAGGACCAAATCTGCCTAAGGAAATGGAATATAATGATAGATCCATTTAAAAGAACATATGGGAAGCTCATAGTTGACAAAATACTTATGATGAAAATTATTGTTGATATATATAAGGATGTAAGTGAGAATGTATTTTTTTCAATTTATCCATGCAATAAGGTAATTATACTTAAAAATAAGTGATATCGTATCACTAATTATACAACCCCGCATGATACTCTTGATCATATTGGGATATCATCTTATATGATGGTGTTTCAATCAAATTTCTCTCAAGTTCCCAATGTGTTTTATGTATCTCTCATATGGAAGTACAAAGATGATCCTTAATATAATTTGAACTCGTAGTCTGGATTAATAAAGAATGATCTCTCTTTCAAGGAATGACTGGTGTTTATTGAAAATTGTAGAGTGAGAAATTTACATTACATGGCCACGGACCTTGTCAATGTTTTTTGGTGAAATTATAAATTTGGGTAATCTATATGGGAACTCGAAGAAGTGATGAGGAATATTTATTTTATTGATTTTTATAATATCTATGGAATATCAAGGGAAAAATAATTTTAAATGTGGATAAATCTAAAACCTTGAAATATTATAATATATTTCTCATTAAATAAATATAATTTATTTGGTATATTTTGGTATGTGAAGCCACACATCTAAATAAATATTAATATAGTATACGGTTATTTCCTAACCATTATATTTTAGGTATGAATAGAAATAACTATATTATAATCAAATTAAAAAAAATTATGTAATGAAAAAATATTCCTAAATAAGTACTCAATTTTTTATGATATATAAATAAATTTTTCCATGAAATTGTATTTATTTCTTTTTTTTGAAAAATTAAAATAACTAATTTCTTCCGTATTTAGAAAATTTAAATTTGAAAAGTGAATTAAGTTTTTTAAATAAAAATTTCAATATTTTTATAGAGTGAATTTTTCATAATTTTTATAAAAACCTGATTTTTCAAGGAGTAGTGAGAAATAATTATTTTAATTTTAATTTTTTTCATTTAAAACATATAGATGATTACATTTTTTCAATATTTATTTAAAATTAATATTAGTTCATTTGTATTATGATTAATCCAATTATGTAAATTATAATAAATTTTATATAAGATTTTTGGTATAACAACTTACTATACTTAAGAAGGCATTTTTTGTGGAAAATAATTTTTCATTGCATTTTATATGATTAATTTTAAATTAAATTTTAAAAGATCAATAATTTAGTATGATAAAATATATGTCATAGTTTTAATAAGAATTAACAGTTTTTTTAATGTGTATGCTTCTATTTTTGGTCCTAAAGAATAGTAAAAACATTAAACAATGGTCATTATTATTAATTTTAAAACAGGTCTACCAAGGGGTGGCTAATCAAATAAGTTTAGAGTTATAATGGCCTAAACACTTTCTTAAACCCCATTTTATTTTTTTTATTTTTAACATTACCTTTACAAATTCATATATTTCTCATTTGTGATCAATTTTTATGGTAGTTACTAAAATTTTAAAAAATAGTAAAATTACATGTGTGTGAGTCACCTAAATTATAAAGGACAACAAATTCCCCAAACATATTCACACCTTTTGAGACATTTATCTCCAAAAACGAAAAAAAATACTTGAAAAACATTCTTATAAATATTATAGATATTTTTTTATTCCATTCTTTCCAATGATAGGGTCATTAAGAGTGTTTCTAAAGGAGCTCATTCTATGAAGATTCAATCACCTAAATTGATCATATTACTTTTACTCCTTCTTTTAAATTTTCTAAGTCATTGGTATTTATAATAAAGTAAGATATTAAGTATCATAATTATAAAAAAAAATTATTTTTACTAAGAAACTATTATCTTGCCTCTTTACTACCAAATGGTAAGTGAATGTATCACTTGTGTGTACATGTGGAATATCAGCTACACGTAGAGATAAAATGTTTTTAATATTAGTATCATTCATGGATAGTTATTATTAATTATTTATTTTTTATATTATATATTTATAATATTATTAATATTTTGGAATTATAATATAATATCTACCTTTTTACATTCCCATATATTTTATAATGACAACGTCTCTCAAGAGTATGTGGGGGTTCCCACCGCCATAAAGCGATGTGATCCATTTTTTATTTCCTCTTTATATATATTGTAATAATGAAATATTAAATAAATATATATGTTTAAAGTTATTTATTAAATATTCTAAAAGGTGAATAATTAGATTAAATTATTTCATTTCATCCATCAAAAGTGAAAAAAACATTCATTCATATGTGTAATACTCACTCCATAAATGGGATCATTTATTTTTCTCTGTATTAGATTCATATGATTAAATATATATATATATAATGAATATATATTATAAAAATATCCTGTTTGAAATTAATGAGATGATGGAACCATGATAAAGTTATAGGGTTCAAAAATACTTAACCAAACATAAATGAATAACGAAACATTTATCACATAGAAAAGTGATTCGGATAAAGCATTATTTATAAAACAGTTATAAAATTATAAAAGTAAATTATGTATTGTATGATATATATGAGTATGGTTTTTAATATATTTATAATAAATATTTTTTTTAATTCCATTTGTTCTTACACATTAAAATAAGTAAAGCTTTAGATTATAGTTTACAATACTATATCATCATTATTCTAGGGTTTTTATATTATAGCCTCTAAAGGGGAATTAATTAATATTTCAATCTCAAAAATATTTTATATTCTTTTCCTGTGGTTATTTATATAAATTAAATTTTTCTATTTCATTTTCATATATTAATGTAATAATGATACTGAAAAAAATAAGGTAAACTAGAAATATTTTTCTACTCAGCCAGGAATATATTTCTTCTATATCCATATATTATTTAAAATATTTCTAATATTAATTTTAATATTCTAGAATTATTTATTTTTGAAATTTTAAACCAATTTCTTCTTTTTAAATAATAATTTTAAATTAATCCTCTTTTATTTTTATGAATAATTTATTTTTGATTTTTTTTGAAATGTACAAAGGAATATTTATTTTAACAAATATGGAATTGAGAGAATTTACCAAATTAAGAAAAAAATTCATTTAATGTTAATTTAAATGTTTAAATTTATCCTCTTAGAAAAAATATTTCTGTAATATTTTTTAAACTTTCATATTTTAATAACTAAGTTAAAGTGAAAATTGTATTTTTCTAAAGAAATTATACATTTATATTTTTAATGTATTTTTTTACCTTTCAAAATCAATTAAGTAATAATATCAATTACTAAGGATGTACTCTAATAATAAAATCCACCATATTTCATTGGATAGATTATGATCATTTTTAAATGGAATAGTATTGACATTCTATATGTTATATTTTCAAATGAAAACAATTATTTATTTTTAATGAATTTTGATTGTGTTTCATTGTTTATTCATATCATGAATGCATTAGGCTTATTATGTGATGGGTGGAGCCCATAATGAAATATAATCTCCATGTATTGGTAGTTCTTAAGAAAACTAGTTGGTTGGGAATTTCATCAAGGACTTATCCATTTATGTAGACTTCTTTTCATGAGGCCTTGACCATAAATTTAAGATATTCAGAATTACAAATTACTTCATTGTGAAATAATTTATTGATGTACATGTGATTATTTTAAATTTTTTTATACCAATGCAATTGTTTTTATCTAATTTAATTATTTATATTCCATTATTTTATAATTATTTATTCCTCCAATATAAATATTCTTATATTTCTAATGTTATCTCTTGTTTTATGCATACCCTTACTGAGCATCAGATCTCACAAATTTTTTGTGTTTACCTCCATAGGATAGGAGGATTTATATTATTATTGATAGGACATTATATTATAGATAAATTATTTATGTACTCAATCAAAATACTATGTCGTATTTTAAATTTTAAAATATAATGTTTTATTTAAGTAAATATCAATTTTTTCATGAATAATAAGCTATTGTGTCCTTTGGGATAATATTTCTTCTTTCTAATACCAATATAAAAAATTCACCACGATCTCAGAGAAACTAGGGTTTGGTGTTTCAAAGGATAATGGGTCCTATAAAAACTATTACACATGAATAATCATTGTATTAAATGATATTATATGGGTGTGTGAGATTACAGCCACCATACATCGAGGATTTATTTATAAACATTAGAGGAAAATCATATAATCAAATTAAGATATGCTTTTGGTTTTCCTTTCTAATTAATTTACATTAATTTAAAATGTGTGTTAACTTTTTTCCCTTATACATTCACTTTATATCGATGTATAGGTAAAATACAATAGGGTTAAATATTCAAAATTCATAAAGAGTGGTTCACATCCCCTCTAAATATGACTGCTCTAATCCTCCTTGAACAATAATTGGAATCAAATCTACAGTTCCACCTTTTAATGGACTCTCATCAATCAAAATATTTTATATTTTAGATACTCTCCCATGTTTATTAATATGTAAAGATATATAAAAGACAGATGAGATAAAGATATAAATTTTATCTCATACAAGACTCTATAAATTAATTAATTTAAATTAATAGTATAAAGATTTAATTTCACATTGATAATAATTATTATGTTTAAAATTTTACATTATTACAATGATGATGAGATAATAAAGAGGATAAATTCATAAAATATGGTGTCAAATATAAAAAAATGGTAAGATAATATATATTCCACCCCAAAAGGATTATAGGGTCCATGCGAAGATATTTAAAATGAAATTTTATGTTTGATAAATCCTCTAGATAAACCGTGTACAAGTATTAAGGATCATATTTCATAAGAATTTAATCATGATTTCTATTTCCTGATGGGGAAAATTGAAAAAAAAAATATTCCTAAAAAAATTTCCATTTATTATTTTTATCTCTTTCATTAAATTTCATGAGTAGATATCTTTAACCATATAAGATTCTGTTAAAAGGGGAAATAATTGTCAAAATAAAAAGTGATGGATACAAATATGAGAAAGAAACGTACATACTGGATTACTAAAATTAATTTTCATGAATAAAAGTTCCAAAGAATGGAAAATGTATGCTTTAATGAAATTTATACTAATGAAGAATTCATATAATGGTTTGAACAATATTTTTAATATTTTTATGAAAAAAATTGAGATATCATCATTTTTAATTATGTTAAACTATAGAATAATGAAAAAAATCATTTAGGAGTATGAAACTTTTCTTCAAGAAAGGAATATGAAGCATGATGATTATTTTCATAAGTTATAAAATTATATTGTATAATGTTTAATGAAAATTGGATAAAATTTGAACACACTATACAGTATATATATTTTTCTTGAATCCAAATTAATAGATCTAGTATTCTTGAAATTTGTTTCTTCCTAAAAACCTAAGGGATGATATTTTACCAGATATAGTTCTAAGGACGATATTTGTTTCAAAATAACCCTTTCTTGTAAAAATAAAAGTTTGAAAAAACACTTATTAATACTATTACAGCATTAAATGAATATGTAATATCTATTCTCATAAATATCATTTTCATTAAGCCAGTTTATATGAATACTACAGCTTATAATTTAAAATCATGATACATTTTAGCAGTAAAAAAATATGAGAAACTCAAATCTATATCTAGGGAGGTCAAATAAAAATATAGATATGACTCACATGAATTAAGGATAAAAAATGAAACTATTTTATAAATAGTAAATGTATTTATTAGGTCCATATTATATAAAAGGGGATACAAATATTTCTTTTCTATTATTTTTTATTAATTGGTTTGAGATCAATTATATTTTCTTTTTTATATTATATGTAAACCAATTTAGACAAACCAAATCCTATATTAATGGGGAACAAAAGTAGTTTTGAATAATTTCCATATAAGAAATATATGTATATATTTATTATAAATAGATATGAACCTCTTGTAAATCCATATAGTATTATCAGTCAAACTTTTCATTGAGATGTAGCATCTTGGTACCAAATACCATCTTTGATTCAAAATTTCATGAATAATGGTGAAACAAAACTGATAAAGAACAACAGTAGAGATATCCTTGGGTTATTAAAAAATGAAATTTGATGTAAAAATTTAAAACAAAATGTCTAATAAGGATTCTTTAGTAAGAATAATAAGAATATACTTCTATTAAGGTCGAATTGGTCACATGATGGACTATTATAAATAGTTTTTTGAAATCAATGATAATGAGGTTTCATAATTAAATATGGAATAGAATCAATCCATGAATGAATTTAAGTAATTGTTTTAATTTAAGAAGTCTCTGATGATTAATGTCAACTTCATGTGATTTTATATTAAAAATATAACCTATGATTTAAATATAGGTTTTAAGAATATTTTATGTTAGATAGTCACAATTCTAAGAATTATACAACTATGTTTCTATCTCAAGAGGGGATTTTCTAAAATTAATCTTTTAAATAATTACTTCTTGTGTTTCACTTACTAAATAAATGTATCCCATCTCATGAAAAAAAAATTAGTAATATTAAAAACATCACATAACCAAAAATTGATTTTTGGAATACTAAGGGAGAAAGAATAATGAATAATTCTAAAATTAGAGTTGTAATAAAAATATAATTTATTAAGAGAAACAAATATAGTCAAAATTATTTTTTTCAATTAGATATTTATATCCCACTTTATTGTTATATATACTCTATTTTTTATTTTACACATGTCATTTATTGTGATTGATCTATTTAAGGGGTGGACTAAGGATAGGCCTATTCCATATAATTTAGATTATTTAATGAATGATTCCATAATTTCATTATTATAACAATGTGAAAATTTAGGTATATTGATAAAAATATCAACCTTGATAAAGTTATATAGAGGTGTTACCCTTAAGTGATAGAAATTTTATGATGTATTAGAATGATTCCTAAACATATCATTACATGATAATATAAACTTTTGAAGATAGGTCATATAATGTGTCATTAGGAAGTTATTTTTTATTATTATATCATAATTTTATTTTAATAATAAATTTATATTTAAATTGGTTAAATATATATTAAAAAATGGTATTATACAAAATAAAAAGTTTAAAATTCAAGAGTTCATTTTTTAATCTAAATCTGTTTATTGTTTTTAATACATTTAATCTTCTTCTAAGATGATTATATGAATTAAATTATAAAATCATATGATATTATATTAAAAAAATTTAATTGGCCCCAAAATACTTGAATATCTCATAAAGAATTATTTTTGAGTTTTCAACATATTCTAGACTGTTTAAGAAATGCTTTTTTTACATATTACTCCCTCTTATTTCTACACTGAGCATTGGTCACGTACCCTTAATGTGGGATATTTGATATAACATTGCCCTAAGTAAATTTATTCTCAAATATCTCATTATTCAATGTATTTCTTATGGATTATGGGGATATATATGTAAATGGATGAAAACATATTAACAGAAACTAAAATATTTTTATTCAAAATTAATTCAAAATTGAATATTTTTTATCCCAAGCTGTATAATGATGTATTTTTTGTCCACATGCACAAATTCAATAAGCATAATTTAAATATGTTATGATAATAGAATCATGGAATTTGTTTTTAGTACCAAAAAAATGTTGATGTGAATAATGGGATATTTACATAAGAAATTTTCTATTATATACTTGTAAATTAAGATTTCATGATGATTTAAAAAACACCATGGAAAATAGATTTGAGTTTATATATTTATTAATATGATAATAGATTATTTTTAAGTTATTGACATCACAAATTGATATATTTTAATATATTGACATAAAATTGTTTTATTTCACATATGTATTGGATACTCTATTTTTATAGAATTTTCTATATTGAGTGGAAAACAATGCATCAAGACTGGTTCCTGAACATAGATATTCATAGAGGATTATTGTATTTATTAATTACATAAAGGATTATTATTAACTTCATCAACTACACATGGAGTTCCATTTATTTATGGAAAAGTTTTTCTATTAATTTGAATTTTGATTTATGAGAACTTGTTTACCAAATATTGGAAAAGATAATAAAATATGTTAATGACAATACTATTTGGTGTACAAATATATTATATATGATCACAATGAATAACTAGTATACCTAGTTTTTCCATTAACAATTATTTAGAAGACCAAATTATTGGAGTAGTTATTAAGAATCAAGAAAATCAATATATTATTCTGATCAACCTACATAAAGGATTATATATATTGAATTCCCAAATGGATAGAGTGGTGTTTGAAATTTAGAATTGAATATTATATAGGTGATACATTAATTGAGAAGTAATAACTGAACCACTATTTTAGTTCACTAATGCTCAAATGTTCCTTGGATTTTTGTGAGAGAATTTTTTTTATGAAGATTTCTCAATAATTGTTATAATTAATTTGATATAGATTTAAAAAGATATGTGTTTTACACCCAAATCATGAATAATATATAAGAGTTAACATGAGAATATACACAATACATATAGTTTGATTTGATACTTTATAGATTATTTAAGTGTCCCTTAGCATATTTTATAAATAGATAATAATTATTTTAAGCATACTAACAAGAGAACATTTGATATATACATCTTCTTATATATGTGGGTGATATAATATTCCTAAAAATTATTCTAAGGAAAAATGAGGCTTTTGATGAATAGATAAAGAAAAATTATGTGGTTTATAACATCATAATGAGTTCTACATATGTACTTGATGATATGTGCTAATGAGGAATCATATATTATATAAATAAAAGGAATAATACATGGGGAAGAGGTTGTGTTTTTTTTTGATGCTAAATATATCATCTCCAAGCCAATCTACGTGATTTAATATCTTTATATATATATATATGTATATATATTAGAATTATTAATGGATGATAATAAATAATATTATTATCAACACATCACAATTGGTTTTCCAAGCATTTAATAATTACAATAATCATTCAAAATTTGGATTGATAATGATGGATATTCATTGAGAATTAAATGTGATGTGTATCAAGGTAGGTATAATCATGTGATTCCATTGAGCTGTTAATAATGAATAAATAGTTTTCTAGTATATTATAATTTCAATATTTTAAATAATAAAACAATATTCTACTTATTTATGTAAATATATATTAATAAAAGAAAAAATGTGAATATAAATTTAATCTATGAATAACTTGAATATTATATGTGTTAAATAAATGAATATATAACTAATAGTTAAATAATTTATAATATTTTTGAATTTATGAATAAGATAAGAAAAATTATATTGAATTTAATGGAAGAAATGTCTATAGTATATATGAATTTTGAGGGGCCATTCTATGATATCTATGTATCGCAAGGATTTCGGAAAATTATGATAGAAAATGGTTATTATTATTCTTATAGGTATCCATGTAATTTATTCATATTGACGAACATTATCATAATATATTCGAATGTTATGTGGTGTTATGTCGTGTGCCCTATTGGTGAAAAAATAATTGGTTCAAGGATATACCCTTCCCTATATTTCTTAATGATTATAAGAGATACTCATTTTTATGGGGCTCACTCTATAGTCCAACTCATGAGTTACATATTCTTATCCTTTTAAGTTATATTTCATGCATGGGAAACAGGTTAGTGGATTTTGTGGGATCAATTCACCGCATAGTTTCACTGGTAAAATAGGAAAGGTGTATATCAATAAATGATATAGAAAATGATATCCTCTCAATATTTAGTTAGTAGAATAGAACATCATGGATCAACACTTGTGACATTTAAATATTTTTTCATACAATTTGAATAAAAAATATGGAAAAAATATATATATACATACCTTATATTGAGTGGAATAGTTCAATTACATGCAATAAATGTAAGTGGACATCAAATATATTGAGAAAAATATGAATTTTTATGATATTATCTAATTTTTAAATGAAGATAATTGAAAACACTTCTTAGATGATATATAAAGGTAGGTAATTTTTTCTTTAAATGTATTTCTAAATTCTATCATCATGACCTTATGTAATATGAAGAGATATCTATATTAAATCTTAATGATTTTGAATAAGTTTTTAATCTCCAAAAGCCTCCTAAATACTATATTTTTTCCAATAAGTCACATTACATACCATATAAAATTCTTGAATGTCATGATATCGTGAATAAATCATTAAAGAGACTAAAAAAATATATAAATTCAATTTTATTTTATTATTCCATAATGTAATTTTGATATCAACCATTAGGTGTTCATATTTTAGAATTCATCAATGCATTAATGACCCAAGATGATGATGGGGAAGTGACCAACATTATGATGAAGATAAAGATTGTGTTTTATGTAGAGAAATTGGAGGTACCCTAAGTAAAGTGATTACCAACAGTGAAAAACTACTTACATTTTATTATTAGTGTCATACCCCTTTAAATTTGGTCCTAAATTTTTTATTTCCTAACATATACAATTTTCTAACTTCTAGTATTGTAGAATGTGTTATTTTTTCTTTCAATCAAGGTTGTACAACCACATCCTTCACATATAGAGAGTGGGAAAAGACCCATATAGTGGTTCATATCATATTAACCCAATAAAGTATTATATCTGAATTTATCACTTAAAATATCTATATATATATTGTATAAACACCACACTACTTATTTTATTACCCAATATTCATTCCCTTCCACTTTTTCTTTTCAAGATTTTTTCTTTCTATAAAATTATTATGTTAAGTCAACATTTTCATATATGATTTAATTATCAATAAACGATTATATTGAATCAATCGATCAGGAAATTATAATCATGTATAATATATATAGATAATTTTAGGGTAATTATATCCCACTCCAATTAAGTGGGATTCATTGAGAAGTAGTGAAATTTATTAATTGGGTAAAATAAAAAAAAATTATTTAAATTTCCATTACATACTTATTTCAAATTTATGGTTATTTTTTTATTTAAATTTTGTGATTAAATGAATATTAATTTTTAATATATCACACTTGTGTGGATTTGTAAAAATATTACTTGTTTTTTGAAAAACATAGCTCTAAATAATTGTTCATTAGTAATTTTATCCTCTGCTCCCTCAATTATTGAGTCTACTTATATTAGTTTTTATATCTATAAAATAATTATACCCATCATAATATCATTTTTTAAAAAAATACATGTGATGAAATTATTATGATACTTATTTATAAGTAAACTATATTTTTTTCAAAGGATTAAAAATTCATATTGATATCAAACCTTATAAATCCTCTTATATAAGTATTTTATTAATATGTTTTCATATGGAATGATAGATAGTTAATATTTAGAGGATCATGAAATTAATTCATCATAAAGGTCAAATTCAAAATAGAATTTTCAAAACTATTTCCAATTATTCACTATATCTTAGGGTTACTTAAATATACTATTGTATTTCATTTGGTATTAGATAGTACTAGGATCCCACTAAGATCCTTCTTTTACTGGTCAATTCATGAATTTTGATTGTTTAGTGAGAATAAAATTTGTTCCTATTTTCAATGGAATGAATTGTCATATATGGAAAACAAAAATATTAAATTCTTTATAATAAAATGGTTTTGAGTTTTTTTATGTTTTTATTGTATTTTTTCCCCACACAAAAAAGATATTATCCTATGAAACAAATATAAAAAATAAAATTTGAGGTAGAAAAAAAAGCTATAAATGATATACTATATTCATTATAAGTTAAATTATACACAAATTCTATATGTATGTTGACATACAAATAAATATTTTTAAAACTATATAATACGTATAAGGGGAAAGAAAAAATGGGGATTCTAAACAATTACATTAATGGGGTAAATGTAATTTTATCTAAATACATTATAATGAGAATTATTATGTATATTTCCAAATGGTGAATGAGAGTTTTGGTCCCACCAAAGGCTTTCTTGGTAATATAGAAGACACTACTATTGTCAAAAAATTATTGATAAACATTTTGAGAAGATTATATATAAATATTGTGTCTATATTTGATTGGTAAGATCATTAAATTTATGAATTATATAGTACCCATTTTAATTATTAGAAAAAAATATAATCTATTTAAGAAAATAGAAAACTAATAGATAGATTTAAATTACATCAAATATATATAATAATGAAGTGGAAGTTGAATCATATATTGATTTTGATTAAAATAATAATATGTATTAAAACTGAAAATAGTTATAGACCTTATCAAAAAATAATATAATCAGTAATGGAAAATATAGTATAAAACCTGTAAATAAATGCTTCATGTTTAAGGGGACTTTAAGTTTCAAGATTGATTGTCAAATGTAAAAGAAAACTATAGAATATGATAAATTGGAGGATAAGAATAATAATTAATTCATATCAGTGGGTAGATCCTCTCAGTAATATATTAAATTTATTTAATGAATTATAATTATTCAAGGAAGAAATAAGGGGAATTTTATGGGTAAACAAGAAGATGATTTTACATCATCTTGTTTTCATACACAAGAAAACTTTGTTTGAAATAGCTATCAATTTCCTGGAAAATTTTGAAGTCTTATTTTACGAATCAAGAAGTAAAGAAGAAGTTGGGAAAGATTATTCTATCTTTTTTTTATTAATAACTACACATGAAGTGGATATTTATAGAAACACACAACTCAAGAGAGAAGTATGGTCGCTTAAAATTAATGTGAACAAGATGGTGGAAGATGAATATTAGTTCCATGCGCCATCAAATATGGTCCTAAGAAGAAAATTATGATTTTTAATGTGAATGAGGATCAAATAAAAAAATTAAATTATTTAGAGAAAATTATCTATGGATTTTAAGTTGAACACAATAAAGATGATTCATTATGTTTTTCAAATTGTAATATACATTGAGAAATTATATAATACTAAAATAAGTATAAGAAAGTAATGGATGAATATTGGAACCATTTTGGAATTTCTTCCCTTATTTAGTTAAAATATGTCACTTTCATATTTGAAAATTTCAAATCTTCTCTATCTAATAGATTAAGTTTTAAATTTTTTGTGGTAAACTGGGATGATAAAACCCCACAGAAGAATAAATCCTATTAAAATGAGGTAAATAATAATTATAATATTAAAAATTAATAATCAACTGATAAAAAGAATGATAGAAATCTATAAGTATTGGAATTAGATTTCAAAATGAGACAAAATGGTTTTATAGATAATCATGATTTAAAGGGTATTATTGGTCTTGTGATGTCTTTGAAGATAAATAATAATATTTTGATTATAATATATAGATCTCAATAAACTAGATAAGGTTGAAACTAATTGGGAGATACTAATAAAAAACAAGACAAACCCCTACAAAGAAATATATTAGGAATATAAGAATATTTATACTTCATAGTCCTAAAATATTTTATTTTCTTGGTGAGATATATAGAAGAAATGACAAGTATGTTCATTGCACCACAGAATTCTTTAACATAAATCAATTCTTAGAAAAAAAATTGATAAAATTATGGTTTAAAATTATAATTTTTTGTGAGTTTAGTTATTATTTTGGTGGCAGATAAATTAATAAAAATGAAAACTCAATGAATCACTAATAGTGGATTCCATTACATAATAATAGATATTAACTGGTAAATAAATTTTATTGAATATTGTGATTTTGGTTTACTAAATTTTGTAAATAAATATTATGTGAAAACTAAATTAATTGGGAAATCATAAAATATATCCCCAAACTAATATAATTTTTTTATTTAGGGTTTGAAACATGACAATTGAAATATGATTATGATGTGTAATGATGGTAGTGAAGTAATATTAAAAATAAATACATAAATTATTAAGTATATTAAATATAAATATTTAAATACCATTGGTTGGATTACCTCTACAAATATCATTCAGATTAGAAACATAATGAATTTATGAAATTTTAGAATTAAATAAGGAAATAAATTTTGGCATTGATGTTGTGTATACTCAATAGGATTTTTTTGAGATGAATTTTTAGGGGATACTTGTGATAGATTAATCTCGTATAAACATATAATGGAAATAAGTTATTTTTAAACATTTTTAAAGTGGAATTTTAGTCAAGAACATCAAAAAACTGATGAAATTCACAGAAAAAATTCCACTTGAATGGATAAAATCAAATTTATCTAGATCTAATATATAAAACACTATAAAAATATCCTTATTTTATAAAATTTAGTGATAAATTTATTTAAATGATTAATTTAATTTTTAGAAGAAAACAATCCTTAGTATTTTAAGTGTCTAAGCTATTATGAACAAATTTTAAGAAATATTTGGTTATGTGTGTAAAAAAATCAGATCTAAAAATTTGTAGGAGTTCACAAGATGAAGAGTTGATGTGTAACATGGAATAAATCATAAAATCCATTTTTATAACACTCTATAGACACCACCAAAAATATTTAGATTCTGAAATGATGAATTAATGTTCAATAGAAATGGGATGAATTATGTTGGTGGAATATAATATATCAAAAAATTATTATAATTAGTTACAAATTATGGAAATAGTATTCAATGTAACTGGATTTTAATGATGTGAAAACCATTAAAATAAAATTAATTAATTCCAAGATAATCATATTTTTTATGACAAATATAAAGGCAATGAGAAGGTTTCTCAGAAAGAAAATTTTGTAATTCCTAGAAATTAATAATATCCTCCTAAAATGGATATGGAAGAGACTAGTTATATAGATCAGCCTTGTAAGAATGAATAATATAATTTCTAAAGAATAAATAAACCTAGGTATATTGATAACATAATTTGATATTATTTGGTATTTTTTTCAAACTAGTTAAATATTGAGATATTATAAAAAAATATGTATAATTTCACATAGAAGACCATAATTAGTGGTTGATGAAATTATACATGTGGAATCTATGAGACCCAAAAATTACTATAAAAATCACATATAAAAGAATTTCCCATCATATATTTCTCCTAAATTGAATAAAAAAATGTTATTATGACCATGTAGGAATTTCTAAATCAACTACATGACAATAGAGATCATATAAATAAAAAAGATATAATTGATTAGAATAAATATAATAAATATTATATTTTTTATTTCCAAGAGGCATTTTTTAGTCGAATTAAAACTGTAACACCCTAATTTTTTGGAAAATATATTTCATCAAATAATTTGACAGCTTGTAATACACACAACATTGAGTTTAAATGTACCATGATATACTTTTAAAACACTAATATTTAATATAATGGTAATCACCAAAATGTTGGATTGAGGGATTTTCATAGGACTAAATAAATTATAAAAAGCTTATTTTATATATATGAGTAAAATATATTAATTAGTTATCAATTGTGTATAACTAAAAATAAAAAATCATTTGAAAATAAAAAGAGGTATTTTTCTGAAAACTATTTTAGATGCAAAATGTATTTTTATATTGATAAATTAAATTGTAAGGTATTTATAACGACCCAAATTTTTTCAATGGAAATCCCCTTCTTATATTTATGTCCTAAAATCACATAAAAACACAACATAATGAACTATTAAGTGCTAAGTGACCTCTAAACATAAGTTTGTCACCCCTGTATTGGGAATTTTGAGAATCTTACATACACGGTTGTGTTCAAGATGATTTTTGGAGTCTAATAAAACAAAAATAATTTTGGTGAATAGTGACATACCCATATGAATAGTAACATACCCTTATGAACAGTAATATGACCTTTATGAATAGTAAATCATCTAACATAAGAGTAACCTTACCCGTTAATAATTAAAGTTACAATTTGACCTTAGTAAACGTTTTGATATTTTTTAAGTATTAAATAATTAATTATAATTAATTAAATAATTTAAAATAAAATTTATTTTATTAAAATGTTTTCATTGATTATCAAACCAATGTTTTAAAGTTTTTAGATAATTTTATAAGACCCAATGTAATTTTTTAAAGCACAATAAAATCAGTTTTAATTTTAAAAACTGCAAATTGTTTGTAAATTATGATTTTAATTAAATATTAAATTAATAATATTTAGAAATTTTTTTTTGAAAAATGTAGTTCATTTTTGGATTCTAAACATCGAAAAATGGTTGGGGTAAATATTTGGGATTTTTCTGAGATACTTGAATTATTGATGAATAGTGAAATATCGTAATTTACAAAAATAAGCTAAATAAGCTAATTATAGAGTCATGTGTGAATAATTTATCTTTGAAATGATGTAATAGTAAATTAAGAAAATGTTGGGTCACTATAATATTGGTGAATGATTTTAATTAAATTTATATGTTATATATTTTATCAAATTTTTAACGTTTATCTTATATGTCTGAGACATTGGATTTGAATAGAACTTGTTTTATGCATAAAAATGTATTTTTCTATAAAAATCATTATCATATTTCTCTTGTTTAGTATCAAATTAATTGTTTTTTCTTATATGATTGAATTTGATAAAATGGATTCCATATATGGAATAAGAGGATAAAATATGAAAAATATGACCCATTTATTTTTGGTCAATATAAATGAGAAACGGTGCTAAAATTTACCACCTTGGTAAAGTGTAAATAAGATTAATCAAGTTTTAAAATAAGTGATAATGATATATTATTTCAACATAGTTATAACTTTATGAATGTAATTTTACCCTTATCACCATAATCTCAAAATTGATTTCCCTAATGGAAAATTTTCCATTAAAATTAATTTTATAATTTTTAAATTAATCAAAGATACAAAGTGTTACACTCTTAGTTTTATATATATATCATGTGTCTTATATGGAAAAAAATATTCTTATGAATTAATATAAATATAATTTTTGATATAAATAAAATATTCATGATAGAAATTTATTTATAATTTTTTATAATTTCATAATTACCATAATTTTTTATGCAATACTCACTTAGTAATTCTTCAAGTAGTGTTAATTAAAAAAATAATATTAATAATATTAAAAGTGTAATAATTTGACATAATTATTGGGTAATACAAATTTTATTTACTAATATGACATACTGGTGTTAATTTAAAGGATTATATTTGAATTATAAGTTTTACATTATGTCCATTAATCAAAATGAAATAAATTGTGTCAAAAATGAGATTAATGAAATTTTTTCAAAATAATATTTTATTAAATAATATAAAAATCATAAAAATATGAAATATGGAAATGTGGATAATATAAGAAATAAAATATCTTATATTGGCCACTTAGTAGAAAATTTTAACGTTATATGTAAAATGATAGAGTTTTATTTGATTTCAACCCCATATTATCTTTTAATCGAACCTTGCGCCTTTTGTGGCATTTGTGATAGAGAATGACCTTGTTACATTTTTATATTTTAATAAATTCAAAGAGTTCCCATTCCCTTCCATATAATTTTAAACCTCTCCTTTGTGTTTTTAACACTACATTATAATTATGGAATTATAAAATCACAACTATCGTCTCACCTTCCAATTTATTGGAAAATGATAACGTTACTTATGTGTATGTTTAGACTATCACCTCCATAAAGGGATAAGGTCGATTTTTCATTTTCCTTTAACATTTAATTTTATAAGGATGTATTTAATGAGTATATAAGTTATATATAACATAATAATAATTCTATTGAGGTGAATTATTATTTATCTTTATTCCATTCTATCTATCCAAATTAAAAAATAGCGTTCATGCGTATATATAACATACCATATCCAGGAACTCATTAATTATTTTTCCCATTTATAGTAATGTTAAATAATAAAAATATGTATATAACTTGTGTGTGTGTGTGTGTGTCTATATATATTCTTATCATCATTAAAACTATGGTGATTATGGAACTATGATCAAATTATATGGACAAAAACTACAAATAAAAATATACGTACAAAACAAAGAAGATATCACCAGGATGGTGATTTTAATGATTAATTGTCAATAAAAGGGTGAAATTATTTTTGTTGAGCCAGTTTATATGAATACTGTAGTTTATAATTTAAAATCATGATACATTTTAGCAGTAAAAAAAGGTGATAAACTCAATGATATATCTAGGGAGGTTAAATTAAAATATAGATATGACTCACAAAAAATGAAACTATTTAATAAAAATTAAATGTATTTATTGGGTTCATATTATATAAAAGGGGATAAAAATATTTCCTTGCTACTATTTTTTAGTGATTGGTTAGAGATCAAATATATTTTCTTTTTTATATTATATGTAAACCAATTTAGATAAAATAAATCCTATTTTAATGGAGAAAAAAATAGTGTTGAATCAATTTCCATATAAGATAGATAAAAATATATTTATTATAAATATATATGAACCTCTTGTAAATCCATATAGTATTATTAGTCAAAATTTTCATCGAGAGGTAGCATCTTGATAACAAATACTATATTAGTTTCAAAATTTCATGAATAATGATGAAAAAGTTTTATAAAGAACAACAGGAGAGGTATACATGGGTTATAAAAAATGAAATTTGATGTAAAAAGTTGAAACAATATGTCTAATAAGTATTATTTAGTATGAATAATAAGAATATACTTATATTAAGGTCATATTGGTCACATTATGGAATGTTATGAATAGTCTTCCAAAATCAATGATAATGACGTTTCATAATTAAATGTGGAATAGAATCAATCCACGAATGAATTGAAGTAATTGGTTTGGTGGAAGACTTCTATGATGATGACTATCAACTTCATGTTATTTTATATTAAAAATATAACCTATGATTTAAATATAAGTTATAAGAATATTTTATGTTAGATAGTCATAATTCGAAGAATTATATAACTATGTATCCATCCCAAGAGGGGATTTTTTTAAATTAATCTTTTAAATAATTGTTTCATGTGTTTCACTTACTAACTAAATGTATCCTATCTCAAGAAAGATTGGTATTTTAATATTAAAAACATCACATAACCTAAAATTGATTTCGAGAATACTAAGGGAGAAAGAATAATGAAAACTTATAAAATTAGAGTTATAATAAAAATATTTTTTATTATGAGAAACAAATATAATAAAAATTGATTTTTTCAATTAGCTATTTAGATCCCACTTTATTGTTATATATATTCTATCTTTTTATTTTACACATGTAATATAATGTGATTGATCTATTTAAGTGGTTGACTAAGGATAGGTCAATTATATATAATTTAGATTATTGAATGGATGATTCCATAATTTTATTATTATAACATTGTGAAAATTTATGTATATTGATAAAAATATCAACCCTGATAATGTTATATGGAGGTGTACCCCTTAAGTGAAACCAATATTATGATGTATTACAATGACCGTTGAATATATCATTACATGATAATATAAAATTTTGAAGATAGGTCATGTAATGTGTCATTGGGAAGTTATTTTTTATTATTATATCATAATTTTATTTTAATAATAAATTTATCTATAAATTGGTACAATATATATTAATAAACTTTTTTAAACAAAATAAAATTTTTAAAAATTAAAGGGTTCATTTTTTTAGTCTAAATCATTTTATTTTTTTAAATAATCTTAATCTTATTCTAAGATGATTATATGAACTAAATTTGAAAATAGTGTGAGATTATATTAAAAAATTATAATTGGAACCAAAATACTTGAATATATCATAAAGAATTATTTTTGAGTTTGTAGCATATTTTAGATTGTTTAAGGAAAGTTTTGTTTTACAGATTACTCCCTCTTGTTTCTACATGGAGCATTGGTCGTGTACCATTAATGTAGTATATTTCATATAACATTACCATAAGTAAAATTATTCCAAAATCTCTCATGATTCATTATATGTCTTCTGCATTATGGGGATATATATATAAATGGACGAAAACATATTAACATAAACAAAAATATTTTTTTTCAAAATTGTATATTTTTTTATCCTGAGATGAATAATGAAGTGTTTTTGTCAAAAAGCACAAATTAAATAAGCATAATGTTAATATGTTATGATAATAGAATCATGGAATGTGTTTTTAGTGCCAAAAAACGTTTTTGTAAATAATGGGATATATACATAATAAATTTTCAATTATATACTTATAAATTATTTCATGATGATTTAAGAAACACTATGGAAAATTGATGTGATTTTATATATTTATTGATATGATAATTGATTATTTTTTAGTTGCTGACATTATGAATTGATAAATTTTAAAATATTGAAATAAAATTGCGTGAGTTAACATATGTATTGGACACTCTATGTTTATAGAATTTTCTATATTGAGTTGTGAACAATGCATCTTGACTGATTCGTAAACATAGATATTCATAGAGGTTTATTGTATTTATTAATTTCATAAAGGATTATTATTAAATTCATCCACTACACATGGAGGTCCATTTATTTATGGAAATTTTTTTATATTATTTCGAATTTTGATTTGTGAGAACTTATTTTCCAGATATTGGAAAATATAATAAAAAATTTAAAAGATAATATTATTTGGTGTAAGAATATATTATATATGGTCATAATGAAGAACTAATATACTTAGTTCTTCATTAATAATTATTTATAATACCACATTATTTTAAGAGTTATTAAGAATCTATAAAATAAATATATCATTCTGATCATCATACATGAAGGATTATTTATATTGAATTCTCAAATGGATAGAGAGGTGTTTGAAATTTAGAATTGAAGATTATATAGGTGATAAATTCATTGAAAAGTAATAACTAAACCACCATTTTAGTTCACTCATGCTCAAATGTTCCTTGGATTTTTATCAGAGAATTTTTTATGAAGATTTTTTAAGAATTATCTTAATTAATTTGACATGGATTTAAATAGATACATGTTTTGATAAATTAAATGATATTGTTGGGGACAAATTAAGAATATTTTTGTAGTTTAATACATTTATAAAAATATTATAGTAATTTTATGTAAGAATATTAAATATTTAGTAGGTAAAATGTCGGGGTTAAACCCAAATCTTGAATAATATATAAAATTTTACATGGGAATATACACAATACATAAAGGTTGATTTGATACTCTATAGATTATTGAAGTATCCCTTAGCAGATTTTATCAATAGATAAGAATTTTTTAAGCATGCTAAAAAGATACCATTTGATATATACATCTTCTTATATATGTGGGTGACATAAGATACCTAAAAATTATTCTAAGGAAACATGAGGGTTTTGATGAGTAGATAAGGCAGACGATGTGGTTTATAACATCATAATAATTTCTACATATGAACTTGATGATATTTTCTAATGAGGAATCATATATTATATAAATCAAAAGATGAATACAAGGGGAAGAGTTTGTGTTTTTTGGAGGATAAATATATAATCATCTAGCTAATATACGTGATTTAATATCTTTCTATATATATATATATATTAGAATTATTAATAGAGGAAAATAAAGAATATTATTATTAACACATCAGAATTTGTTTTCCAAGCATTTAATAATTACAATAATCCTTTAAAATTTGGATTGAGAATGATGGATACCCATTTAGAATTAAATATTACGTGTATCAAGGTAGGTATAGTCATGTGATTCCATTGAGTTGTTAATAATAAATAAATAGTTTTCTAGTATATTATAATTTAAATATTTTAAATAATTAAAAAATAAATTTATTTTTCAAAATATATATATTAATAGAAGAAAAAATGTAATATAAATTTAATCTGTGAATATCTTGAGTATTATATGTGTTAAATAAATAAAGAGAGAACTAATAGATAAATAATGTATTATATTTTTGAATTTATGAATTAGATAAGAAAAATTATGTTGAAGTTAATGGAAAAAATGTCTCTAGAATATATGTATTTTGAGGGGAAAATCTATGATATCTATGTATCACAAGGATTTTGGAAAATTCCTATAGAAATTGGCTATTATTATTCTTATAGGTAGCCATGTTATTCATTCATTTTGATAAACATGATCGTAATATATTTGAATCCAATGATTAGATATCTTCTTACAATAGATCGTGAATCATAGTAGATCTAGAGAAATCAATTATATAGAGATGAAGACCAAGCTAGTGCTAGATTTTAATGGTAGTAGGTGGATTCTTAATTTAATGGATGGTGTTGTGAAGTGTAACCTATTAGTAACCAGATAATTGGTTCAAGGATATACCCTTCCCTATATTTTTTAATGATTATAAAAGATACTCATTTTATGAGTGGAATAATACCAAACACACATCAGGAAAGTTGTTATCTACATATGGGGCACACTATATTGTCCAATTCATGTGTCACATATTTTTCTCCTTCCAAGTTCTATTTAATGCGTGGAAAAAGGTGAGATGATTTTTTGGGATCAATTCACCAAATAGTTTCACTGATAAAATAGGAAGGGTGTACATAAATAAATGATATAGAAGTTAATATCCTCCCAATATTTAGTTAGTAGAATAGATCATCATGGATCAACACTTGTGACATTTCAATATTTTTTTCACACAATTACAATAAGAAATATTGAAAAAATTATATACATACCCTATCTTGAGTGAAATAGTTCAATTACATGCAAGAAATGTAAGTGGACATCAATTATATAGAAAAAAATATTACTTTTTATGATATTATCAACAATTTTAATGAAGATAATGAAAAAAACTTCCTAGATGATATATAGAGGGAGGTTATTTTTTTCCTTAAATATATATCTAAATTCTATCAACATGACCTTATGTAACATATAGAGATATCTATATTAAATCTTAATGATTTTGAATAAGTTTTTAATCTCAAAAAGGCTCCTAAATACTATATTTTTTCCAGTAAGTAACATTAAATACCATATAAAATTCTTGAATGTCATGATATCTTGTATGAATCAATGAAGAGATTAAAACAATCCATAAATTCAATTTTATTTTATTATTCCATAATGTGATTTTGATATCAACAATTAGGTGTTGATATTTTAGAATTCATCAATGCATTAATGTCCAATGATAATGATGAGGAAGTGAAAAACATTATGATGAAGATGAAGATTATGTTTTATCTAGAGAAACTGGAGGTACCCGAAGTAAAGGTATTGCCACCAGTGAAAAACTACTTACATCTAATTATTGGTGTTGTAACCCTTTTAATTAGGAAATAGATATTTTATTTATTTACATTTACATTTTCTCACTTCTCATCTTGTGGGATGTGTTATTTTTTCTATCAAGGTTTTATGACCGCAGCCTCCACATATAGACAGTGGGAAAAGACCCATATAGTGTTTAATATGATATTAACCCAATAAATTATTATATTTAAAGTTATCACTTGAAAAATATATATATATATATTGTGTAAACACAACACAAATTATAGGATTACCCAATATTCATTCCCTTCCACATGTTCTTTTCATGAGTTTTTCTTTCTGTAAAATGATTATGTTTAGTCAACATTTTTATATATTATTAAATTATCAAGGAACAGTTATATTGAATCAATTCCTCAGGAAATTATACTCTTGTATCACATATATAGCTAATTTCAGGTCAATTATATCCCACTCCAACTATGTGGGATTCATTTACAAGTAGTGAAATTTATTAATGGGGGAAAATTGAAAAAATTATATAAATTTCCATCACTTACTTTTTTCAAATTTATTGTTTTTTATTTAATATTTGATATTAAATGAATATTAATTTTAAATATTTCACACTTGTGTGGATATGTAAAAATATTACCAGATTTTTTAAAAACATAGCTCTAAATAATTGTTCATTATAAATTTTATTCTATGTTCCCTCAATTATTGAGTCTACTTATATTGGTTTTTATATCATTAAAATAATTATAAACATCCTAATATCATTTTAAAAAAATACATGTGATGAAATTATTATGGTACTTATTTGTAAGTGAACTATATTTTTTCAACATTAAAAAACTAATTTTACGTTATATATTTATAATCCAATAGCACCCTGGATGATCAATGTATATTAAACACCTTATAATATTGTATCCCATAACTACCCTCACTATTGATTATATTACATAATTATTTTCCAAAAAGAGTGTGGGGGAATTTGATTAATTTATTATTATAATTTAGTTTGTTTAATAGTTCATTGGACTATGGGATAAAGACATCATTAATAAGAATCACTTAATATCTTGTAATTCATTATTAATTTAGTTACATGATTTTAATAAAAGAAAAATAATGTGTGTTTGTGTGGACCAATAGAACTGAATCCTTCATTATTCTCATTTGTATAACTCATTAGATTCAAAAAAAATATGTATGATCCATATTTATTATAGATTAATCAAATTTCATTAAATTACAAGTAAATATAATATAAAAATAATAAACATAGAGAAAATTAATAATAATAAAAGGATTATTAACTAGTCCTTACTATTAATAATCTATAACTTTTTCACTAACCGTAAATGCATAATTTTTTAAAATAAATATTTTTAGGGGTAATTGTATAGGGATTAATCACCCCATTATGAATTAATGGCCATGAATTATATTTTGAGAGTAATACAAACCTTTACGGACATTATGTTTTTTTAAAATGAACCCACCAACCATAACAATTAATAAAACCGTTTGGATTAGAATATCCTTATTTCTATATTATATGGATAAGATAGGAATTACATAGTTATTTTTAATGAAATTAATTATTTTTATATTATTATAAACTTTTAATTATTTCAAAAAATAGTATTGGGTGGAAAAAACATGTTAAGCAGTGATGTTCAAGGGGAATTATTGGATGAGTTGAATTTATTTTCAACCATTAGTAAATATTATTTTTAAATTCTTCTTTTATGTTTTTTTAGGAGCATTAAAATGAAAAATAATGAATTTCAATAGTTTGTTTTCTTGTTAATGAAAAAATAGAATTTGATTTTCAAATCATTAATTTTTTATATTTCATACAAATTACATAATATTCATTTTAAGATATGTATATCAAATATTTTATATTCCAAGGGATCCATATATACATTAATCTAAAGATTCATAATAGTCATTAGATATTTTTTTAGTCATTTCATAAGAAATTTTCTCATCATAATAGTCATTCCATAGTTTTTTAAGCCACATTAGATCCTTATATTTGTTATTGAAAATACACATAAATGAAATTTGACTCGTGTAATTATAATTATAGCTATAATATGTATAATAGGAAAATGTATTCATTTATATGAGTTATTCCTTATCCTTGTAAGGATTATTTATAATCTTTAAGGATCATCTTACATATTTATAATGATCATATTAAGCATATAGGGATGTTTTGAAACCCTATAAGAGTCATTTTTAATCGTAAAGATCATTGTGAGGTTGAGGATCTTAGGTATTGTTATCATATAGTATTAAAACAAAATAAAGATGAATCTGCATATGGAAAAAACATAAGTATTATTATAGTTTATTTAAGGGTCTTCATATGTGAACTTCCATGAACTTGTATTTATTTCATACGTTGTGTCAGTGGACATAAATTCCAACAATATTAGAGCTTTGGAAAAAGAGTTAATTGAAGCTTATTTTTGTGTGGATCTGAGTGATGATTTAATTAAATTATTTCTTGTTATTTTCTATGAGAATTCTATTTCAATTAATTTAAAATATTCTTTATAGATAATGATTCAATTCCATATAATTCTATGATATAATCAAGTTTGACTGTAAGATTCAATAATTTGTGGTTGAAATGATATTTCAAACTATTTTTGTAATATAAATAAGATATGTTGGGGAGAAATATATTTTTTAATATTTTATAGTTCTAGATGAAATTAATCAACTACAATAAAAATAATCTATATTTAGGAGAGATAATAAATTAATGATACCGATTTACACTACAATAATAGTTCTCTAATGGGTCAAGGAAATAGATTTCTACAATTGATCATAACGAATGTGAAACTAAGTAGGAAAAGAAACATTTAATTCGTGCATGATCTAGTGGATGATCATATCATTCATAAGAATTAATTATATAAACCAATATACTTGCCTCACTGATGAGACCATTTAGTGGGAAGATATATTATCAAAAGAACATTTATACTTCAATATTGGGGAGTTTAGGGGATGATATGATATATTATTTAACCACAAAAGGTGAGATATTTTGAAGGATTATGGAACTAAAATATCCATACCCCACACTATTTTTGTATTCTTCTATTAATAAGGATGTTTTTTTAAAATTCATTATACAATCGACAAAAATATTTAAATATTATAGGATTTTCAATGCCCCTCTATTATAATCACATTTATTATAGTGTTAAATATTCATGACATAACTTGACCCAAACCTAGAAAGTATTAGGCTCTCATATTTATCTCAAACGTTATAAATCCTCTTATATTAGTATTTTATTAATATTTTTTCATATGACATGATAGATAGTTAATTTTTAGAGGATTGTGAAATTAATTCATCATAAAGGTCAAATTCAAAGAATAATTTTTAAAACTATTTCCACTTATTCACTAGATCTTAGGGTTACTTAAATATACTATTATATTTCATTTGGTATTATAGAGTACTAGGATACCACTAAGATCCTTCTTTTACTGGTCAATTCATGAATTTTGATTGTTTGGAGAGAATAAAATTTGTTCCGCTTTTCAATGGAATTAACTTTCATATATGGAATACTAAAATATAAAATTATGCATAATAACATGGTTTTGAGGTTTGTTATGTTTTTATTTTATTGTTTTCCCCACACACAAAAGATGTTATCCTATGAAATAAATAGAAAAAATAAAATTTGAGGTACAAAAAAATCTATAAACGATATTCTATATTCATTATCGGTTAAATTATACACAAATTCTATATAGATGATGACATCGAAATAAATATTTTTCAAATTAGATAATACGTAAAAGGGGAAAGAAAAAATGGGTATTCTAAACAAAAACATTTAGGGTTAAATGTAATGTTATCTGAATACTATATAATGAGAATAATTATGTATATTTTCAAATGGTGAATGGCAATTTTGGTCACACCAAAGGCTTTCGTGGAAATATGGAAGACACTGCTGTTGTCAAATAATTTTCTAGAAACATTTTGAGCATATTATATATTAATATTTTATCTATAGTTTATGGGTAAATTAATTAAATTTATAAATTACATAGTACCCATTTTAATTATTAGAACATAACATATAATCTCTTTAAGAAAATAGAAAAATAATACATAGATTAATAATACATAAAAATAGATATTAATGAAATGGAAGTTGAATCATCTATTGATTTTGATTAGAATAATGATATGTATTGAAACTAAAAATAGTTATAGGCCTTATCAAAAATATAATATAAAAAATGGTAAATATAGTGGAAAACCTATAAATAATTTCTTCATGTTTTAAGGGACTTTAAATTTCATGATTGATTGTCCAATGTAAAATAAAACTATAGAATATGATAAATTAGAGGATAAAAATAATAATTAATGTATATCGGTGGGTAGATCCTCTTAGTAATATATTAAATTTATTTAATGAATTATAATTACTCAAGGAAGAAATAAGGGGAGTTTTATGAGTAAACAAGAATATGATTTTACATCAAATCATTTTCATACACAAGAACACTTTGTTGGAAATAGCTATCAATTTCCTGGAAAATTTTCAAGTCCTATTTTACAGATCAAAAAGTGAAGAAGAAGTTGGAAAATATTGTTATATCTTGTTTTTATTAATAACTTCACATGAAGTGGATATTTATAGAAACACAAAACTCAAGAGAGATGTTTGGTCTCTTAAAATTAATGTGAACAAGATGGTCGAAGATAAAGATTATTTCTAAGCGCCATAAAATATGGTTATAAGAAGAAAATTGGGATTTTTAATGTGAATGAGGCTCAAATAATAAAAACAATTATTTAGAGAAAATTATTGATGGAATTTAAGTTGAAAACAATAAAGATGATTCATGATGTTTTGTGAAATGTAATATACATTGGGAAATTATATAAGGCTCAAATAAGGATAAAAAAGTAATTGCTGAATATTGGAACCCTTTTTTAATTTCTTCCCTTATGTAGTTAAAATATGTCACTTTTATATTTGAAAATTTCAAATCTTCTCTATATAATAGATCATGTTTTGAATTTTTTTGGTAAACTGGGATGATAAAACCCCAAAAAAGAATAAATCCTTTTAAAATGTGGTAAATAAAAATTATATAATTGAAAATCCATCATCAAATAATAAAAAGAAAGATACAAATCTATAGATAATAGAATTAGATTTCAAAATGAGACACAATAATTTTATAAATAATCCTGATTTTAAGGGTATTATTGGTCTTGTGGTGTCTTTGAACATAAATAATAATATTTTGAATATAATATATCTATCTCAATAAACTAGATAAGGTTGAAACTAATTGGGAGATACTCATAAAAAATAAGAAAAAACTTACGAAGAAATATATTAGGAATATAAGAATATTTATAGTTCATAGTTCTAAAATATTTGATTTTCTTGGTGAGATCTATAGAATAAATGACAAGTATGTTCATTGTAAAGTGGAATTCCTTAACATAAATCATTTCTTAGAAAACATTTTGATAAAAGAATGTTCTGAAATAATAATTTTGTGGTGAGTTTAGTTATTATTTTGGTGGAAGTTAAATTAATAAAAATGACAACTCCATGAATCACTAACAGTGGATTCCATCACATTATAATAGAGATTTACTGGTACATAAATTTTATTGAATATTTTGATTGTGGTTTAGTAGATTTTGTAAATAAATATTATGTGAAAACTAAATTAATTGAGAAATCATAAAATATATCCCCAAACTAATATAATTTTATTAATTATGGGTTGAAACATGACAGTTGCAATCTGATTATGGTGTGTAATGATGGTAGTAAGGTTATATTAAAAATAAAAACTTAAATTATTAATTATATTAAATATAAATATTTAAATACCATAGGTTAGATAACCTCTAGAAATATCATTCAAATTATAAACATAATGAATTTATGCAATTTTAGATTTAAATAAAGAAATAATGTTTGGCATTGATGTCGTGTATGCTCCATCAAATTTTTTTGAGATGAATTTCCAGGGGATACTTGTGATATATTAAGATCATATAAACATATAATGGAAATAAATTATTTTTAAACATTCTTAAAGGGGAATTTTAGTCAAGGACAACAAAAACTGATGAAATTCACACAAAAATGCCACTTGAATTGGTAAATTCAAAATTATGTGGATATAATAGATAAAACACTATAAAAAATTATCTTTATTTTATAAAATTTAGTGATAAATTTATTTAAATTATTGATTTAATTTCTATAAAAAAAATTCCTTAGTAGTTTACATGTCTAAGCTATTATGAAGAAATTTTGATAAATATTTGGTTGTGTGAGTAAAAAAATCAGATCTGAAAATTATAAGGAGTTCACAAAATAAAGAGATGATGTGTACATTTTAATAAATCATACAATTCATTTTTATATCACTCTATATACACCACCAAAAATATTTAGATTTTGAAAGGATGAATTAAAGTTCTATAGAAATGGGATGAATTATGTTTGTGGAATATAATATATCAAAAAATTATTATAATTAGTTAAAAATTATAGAAGTGATATTCAATGTAACTAGATTGTAAGGATGTGAAAACCTATAAAATAATACCAAAAAATCCTAGATAATCATATTTTTTAAGGCAAAGGAAATGAGAAGGTTTCTCAAAAAAAATGTTGTAATGCCAAGAAATTAACAATATCCTCCTGAAATGGACATGGAAGAGTCTAGTTATATAGATGAGCCTAGTAATAATGGAAAATATAATTTCTATAGAATAAATAAGGATGGTTATGTAGATAACATAATTTGATATTATTCGGTATTTTTCAAACTAGTTGAATATTTAGATTTTATAAGAAAGCATGTATAATTTCACATAGAAGGCCATAATTAGTTGTTGATGAAATTATACTTGTGGAATCTATGAGACCCAAAAATTACTATAAAAATCACATATAAAGGAATTTTTCATCATATATTTCTCCTAAATTTAATGAAAAAAATGTTATTATGACCATGTAGGAATTGGTAAATCGACTACATGACAATAAAGATCTTATAAATAAAAAAGATATAATTGATTAGATGGAATATAATAAATAATATATTTTTTATTTCCAAGAAGAATTTTTTTTAGTTGAATTAAAACTATAACACCCTAATTTTTTAGAAAATATATTTCATTAATAATTCGATAGCTTCTAATATAAGCAACATTGAGTTTAAATGTACCCTGATATACTTTTAAAACATTCATATTTAATATAATGGTAATCACCTGACTATTAGATTGGGTATTTTCATAGGACTAAATAAATTACAAAACGCATACTTTTTATATATGAGTAAAATATATTAATTAGTTATCAATTGATTATAACTAAAAATAAAGAATCATTTGAAAATAAAAATAGGTGTTTTCTGAAAACTATTTTAGGTGAAAAATATATTTTTATATTAATAAATTAAATTAGAAATTATTGGTGGAGAATTTTAATTAAATATATATATTATATATTTTATCAATTTTTAGGAAAATTTATCTTATATGTTTTAGACATTGTCCATGAATAAATCTAGTTTTATGCATGAAAATGTATTTTTCTAAAAATACCTTTATCATATTTCTCGTGTTTAGTTTAAAATTAATTTATTTTTCTAATATAATTGAATTGGATAAAATGGATTCCCTATTTGGAATAAGAGGATAAAATTTTAAAAATGGGACCCATTTATTTTTTGTCAATATAAATAGTAATGGTGCTAAATTTTCCACCTTGGTAAAGTGTAAATAAGACTAATCTTGTTTTAAAATAAATGATAAGGACATATTATTTCAACATATTTATAATTTTATGAAGGTAATTCGACCTTTATCACCTTAATCTCGATATTGTTTTCTCTAATGGAAAATTTTCCATTAAAATTAATTATAAAATATTTAAATCAATGAAAGAAAAAAAGTGTTACACTCTTAGTTTTATATATATATATATATATCATGTGTCTTATATTGAAAAAATATTCTTATGAATGATTATAAGTATCCATTTTGATATGAATGAAATTTTTTTCATGACAGAAATTTATTTTTAATTTTTAATAATTACATAATTACCATAATGTTTTATGCAATACTGACTTAATAATTCTTCGATTTGTGTAAATTAAAAAATATAATATTAATAATATTTAAAGTGTAATGGTTTGACAAAATTATTGGGTAATAAAAAATTAATTTATTAATATGACATACTAGTGTTTAATTAAAGGATTATATTTGAATTATAAATTTTACATTATGTCTATTAATCCAAATTAAAATAATTATGTCAATAATTAGATTAATGAAATTTTATCAAAATAATATTTTATTAAATAATATAAAATATAAAAAACATGAAAGAGGGAAATTTGGATAATATAAGGAATAAAATATCTTATACTGTCTATTTTGGAGAAAATTTTAACATTATATGTAAAATTAAATAGTTTTATATGATTTTAACCCCATACTATCTTTTAATCAAACCCTGGGCCTTTTGTGGCATTTGGGATAGAGAATGGCCTTGTTACATTTTTATATTTTAAGAAATTCCAAGAGTGCACATGCCCTCAATTATAATTGTGAACATTGCCTTTTTATTTTTAACACTAAATTATAATTATGGAATTATAAAATCACAACTACCATCTCACCTTCCAATTTATTGGAAAATGATAATGTCGCTTATGTGTATGTTTAGACTATCACCTCCACAAAGTGATAAGATCGATTTTTCATTTTACTTTTACTTTTAATTTTCTAAGGATGGATTTAATGAGTATATAAGTTATATATGAAATAATAATATTTCTATTAAGGTGAATTATTATTTAACTTTCTTCTATTCTATCTATCCAAATTTAAAAATAGCATTTATACGTATATACAGCATACCATATTCAGAAACTCTTTTATTAATTTTCCCATGTATAGTTATGTTAAGGAATAAAAATATTTATATAATGTGTGTGTGTGTATATATATTCTTATCATCATTAAAACTATGGTGATGATGGAACTGTGGTCAAATTACATGGACCAAAACTACAAACAAAAATATAAATACAAAACGATGTATATTTCACCAAGGATGGTGATTTTAATGAATAATTATTAATAAATGGGTGATATAAATTTATAAGTAAATAAAATATTTTAATATATTTATGATAATCCTTAATTAAAATAATTATATGAAATATATATTTATTATAATTTTTCTATGTACACGTATAAGGAAGTCAGACCCAAGGTAGGGGATTTATGTATCACTTTTATTTCTGTGGGACACATGCCATATTCATCAATTATTTATTTTAGGTGTTTTATATACATCCCATGAATTTATTTTATGATTATTATAATATACCTTATGGGTTATACATATCCTTCTATTACACTTTCTTCCATGGGACATTTGATACTAATGATATCAAATAGGTAAGTGTCTTCTGTTACAATCTCATTGTTTATCAAGATTTTTTATATTTATGATTAAGATGATGAATCCTTATATTATAAAAATCAATAAACATATTTATTTTTCTATACTCTGGTTATCTATTGAAATTACATGTTTCCATTTCATTTTCCACCCTTTATGTACATATTAGATTGAATTAATTTTTTTAACTAAAATCTACATTATTTATCTCTATAGTCAAAATATTATTTTTTTCTATTAAAATTAATTCCTAAAAATACTTTCAAGATAATTTTACTATTTAAAATTTATTGTTTAAAATTAATTATTACCCATGTTTGAATTTTTTTTAAAAAAATAAAAGGAATCTTCTTGTTATTTTTCGGTCAAGAAACTTTTTTATTATTGATATAAATCTGAATAGAATATTCTATTTTAAATAATACGTAATTGAAGAAATTTCCTACCATCATGACCAATAAATACTACAATGCGTCTTGTATATTCTTATAATTCCATTTCAAACAAAAAAAAATCCCATTATTTATTAATTTTTTTTCAGTAATGATTTTTATAGTGTAAAAGGTATTTTACACAAGAATTTATAATGATATTGTAATATTATTTATTGTCATCAATAAAAATTACAATTAATTTTAATTATTAATTAATAAAGATATGATAAAAGAGTACCATGAACATTATTTTTATGTATTGTTTATATTTTTGATGAAAATGTTTTTTTTAGCCCATTAATTTTCAATAGATTATGTAGTGGTGAAATGATGAAATATTTATTAAAATCATTTCAATTAAACTAGTTATAAATTAATGAAAATTTTATGAAACCAGTTTATTTTTCACCAGTTATTCTATAAAAAATATTTATCAAACTAATTTATGTTAATGGGTTTTAATAGGACGAATTGTGTATGATCTTATTGAAAAAATATATATGATTTTCAATATGTGATAGGTAGGAACAAAATAATATCAAGCTCAAATAAATTGGGTAAATGTTTATATATTATTTGATAAATATGATTAGATTTGGGGTTGAACCAATTTCAGTATTTGTATTTTTTTCATTTTGACTGTCTTCAGAGAAAACCATGACTATTATGATGGTTTGGGGAGTGAACACATTCCACTATAAGAGTCCTAGAAATAATCCTTGACTAATAAGGAAATTATTTTATATACTTATCTAAATGCAAAAAATAAATATATAATACCAATTTTATTTTCCCATGTATCATGCTCCTTGATTCCTTTATGCTTCATGTTTTTTTTTAAACTACCCAGAATTATTCCAGGACTCAAAAATATGATTGATGATATGCAGAATTTGATGAAAAATTAAATGGTTCTAATCTTGGGCAACAACATGTTATCATAGATAGAAATAAAAATCTCATAGTTCTTACAACACAAATTCTCTAGCCATGAATCAATATGATATTCTAAAAGATAAAATGGGGGAACAATGTTCAGTTGAGTCTCTCATGAGTAAATTTACTTTCTATTTTAGTGGTTTCACTGATACACAAGTAGTAGAGTTTCTGATTAGCAATAATAAAGATAAATTTTATATTCCCCAATGTTCATAACATGAGTAAATCTGAAAAAATTTAATACATGGAGTGATTTGAGTTTAAGATATAATTTTTCAATAATTAAATTATAACACACAAAAAATATAAAATAATATCATTTTATTCAACAGTTTATGTGATACAAATTATATATCTTAGGAAACCCATGAAATATATTTATTTATATTTAAGTGCGTTGATATCTTGAGGAATACGTAACCCTAAGTATAAATGAATAATAATATAGTATACTGTTAAAAAATTCTGAAAAATTTTTGGTATCATTAATACTTAATAAATTATGAATATAATGGGTATATATTGATTAAAAATAAATTAATATTCATTTAAAATAAAAAAGAATATTTTTCTAAAAAATGATTTTTTTCTAAAAATGGGATTATCCATGCTTGGAAAAAATAATTTTATAAACAATTACCAATTTTAGAAACATTATTTGATAAAATTAAGAAAAAATTATAATATTAAAATTATATATTGATGAATTTTTGAGATTTTTCACAAAAGTGTCATTTTTTATGAATAGTTAATAATGGTAAATTATAATTTAAATCATCATTTAAATTTAAATTATATGAAAGGTTATGTTATAATTTTAAATTGTTTAGAAGTAGTATTTTTTACATTATATATAAATTAATCATGTTTTTGTAATTTGAATCATTTTAATATTAAACATTTAAAAAAACATTGTATACTTTTTAACATTGTCTCTTTGAAAACTTGTTATCTCGTCGTATTGGAAGAATTAATCTTAAATAAAAAATTACTACTTATGATAACAGAATTTTTAAAAATGGATTCCATATTTAGAATCAATATTATTCAAATTATCTGATATGGTAAACATAATTTATATCCAAAATGAGTAGTGAAAATAGAAAAAATAAATTACCATGGTTAAGGTAAAAATTGATTTATCAAGGGTTAAACTAAAAAGACAAGGGTTTTAATGACCTAAAAACATGTCTAAAATCTATTTCTGGACATATATGAATCCTAAAATTACTTGGGATCTATAATAATCCATTTTGGTTTATGGAAAAAACTGGGATACACATTTTTCTTTTCAAAAATTACAAGTGTGCCACTAACTTCACTTATAAAAGGCCACACCTATCCTCTCCTCATCTCAAATTTAAACCCTTTTTTTAGTAAAATACCTGACCAAATAAATTTCATAGTTCCCTAATCTATTCTGATAATCATTATTTTTGTTATAAATCCATCCTAGGAAGACTTTTGGTGCAAACCTAAAGAGGATACCTGAAGATAAGATAAAACTCTTCAACAATCGTTTTTAATTTATCTCTTCCTAAACCTCAATAAATTGTTATTAGACAATGATTATATAATAATAACAATTTATTAAATATAATTATATGATTTGATGTTATTTTATGGATCTAAAAACATCTCCAATCTCATAAAATGGGTTACAAAAGCATTATTTATGTGTACTGCAAACTACTGCCTTGGGAACCGATGTCATTAATTTTTCCATTAACAACTGTTATGATTGGAGATGATGAAGCATAAAAAGAATATAAATTAAATTTATTACAAAATTATACTTATGGAGACATTATATCATATATGCCTTTTAAATTCTATTTCAGAGGGATATGATAATGTCACTCGTGTGTATGATGAAATACCGCCTCACGAAGAAATTTAATTCGTTTCTAACTACTCTTTACAATGAATATAAAAAGGATTAATTTAATGAGTATAAATATATATATTATTAATGAATTAAAAGTCAAATTACTTACAAATTAATAATTCTTAAAAGATAATATATCAATTTCTTTCTAACCATTCCACTCACTGAAAAGAAAAAACATTGTATGTGTATGTATGGACTAAGGCATTAATATAGCGATGTGATATTATTTTCATCACCATAACACATGGTTGAAATATATTAGTATATTAAAATAAATAATATGATATTATAATAATTATTTAAATTCAATATATTACTTAAATCTTTTCTATATTGATCATTAAAAATAGAAACATTTTCTATGCTTACATAGTACATATCATCTCTAGGATTGTAGAATACATCATTTCTCAATATCATATTTAATTATTAGTATGAGAAGTAAGAGTGATGATTAAATGGTATAATAATGTTAGGATTTATATTCTTTGAGATATGTAATAATGTGATATTCAAAATAACAAGAACATTTATAACTAATCATGAATGAAAAAATAAATAAATGATCACCTAAAATATTTAAAATAATTAATGATTAATAACGATTTGGTGATAATATGTTATAATAGGATCATATATGACATTGTAAATTTTAATATGGTTTTGGTATATACTAATATCATGCTTAAAACCATAATACATTATGCTAAATCACATTCAAACAAAAGGAAGTATGTTGTAATGGATTTCTTCACACAAATTCTATTCATTTGGTTAAAAAAATAAATTACTGATTAAGTATGTGTAATATTATGTATATAATGACCATTGATTGTATTAAGTTATATTTTAACTTTTTTTATGTGGATTTAAATTTTATACATGTAATCAATTAATTGATTAAGCATCACTTTAGTTATATGATCTTTGAAAAAGATTCTGTCACAATTTTCCTTTATTGAGGAATAGTTTAATGTTAAGCACCTATTTTCTTATATATGGTGTATATACTGACCATTTTTCATTTAATATTATTATTAGTTAATAATTCATGGTATTTTATGTTTTAATATGGATTATTTCATCTTTAGGTTTTTTTACTTAGAAAGTACCAAATGGTAAATAATTTTATAACTCAATTGTGTTGCATTGGGTTACATTAATATTTCATAGTATTTTATGTTACATGATTAATTTTTTATTATATTTTGACTATATATTATTTTATTTACACTTGTTAATTTGGAATTAAAATTCATACATATAATAAATTCTTTTTTTAATTCCAACTTCAGCATTATAATAAATTTAAGGGTATATTTCACAATCCCAATCTCATTGAAATTTGTTTTCTTGAATTTCAGTTGAAATATAATATTAATTTTATTTTATTATGATCTATTTATTAATTATATTTTCAAGTAATAGTTCCTTTTCCCTATTTTTGGTACTTAAAATAACTTTGAAAATGTTTTCATAAAAAATCAACTTCATTTCTCTATTGGGTAGGAAATACATATTCTACCAAAAATGTGTATTCTAAAAATGTTTTCAAAAATGTTTTTAACACTTTTAAAAAATATTTTTTAAAAAAATTAACCCATTTTTACATTTAAAAAAAATTATTTTTAAATGAATCTTTACATTATTTTCAAAATAATTCCCATTTTTCCTTTTCTGAAATGTGAATGTAATCTTTGTTTAAATGTGTATGACATGAATGTAATTTCCCATCATCACAAACACTAAAATGTTTTAATGATTCTTTTATAATTTTAAATGTTTTTTATAAGAGAATTTGGTTGAATAAAATTGAACATTTTTTTTAAATCTGATTTATAAACCGAAAATTATATTTTTCCCAAGAATGTTTCTAAAACTATTTCTTTGGTATTTATATTAATAAATTAAGAAACCCCATAATTTTTTCTCAAATATTTATATTATATATTAATACCATTCTTATTATGTGAATATATGGATGGTGATCACTTTTCATAAGGAAAGTATTTCTATTCATTTAAAGAATCATTTTTTTATAGACATTGATATTCAATTGAAACATTTGATCTCTTGTGATCATTATAAAATTAATCTTTCCTAAATATCCATACTCTTCAAATCATGGACATGAATATCTTATAACCCATATACCTTTTTTATATATGGGTTCTACTTTGAATTTTATTTTATTAAGTAGTTAATATTTATAAATCTATCTTCTTAACTCAATACTGATATTTATTGACAAGAAATATTGATTCATGAATTATATTAATAATTAGACATATGATTAATGGTGTGGAAAAGATGTGATGGGTATGGGCTAGAATTATATAGACACTCGATACATCGGTAGGACTCATGAGGAAAATATGTATGCTTGTATAAGATGGGTTTCTACATATAATTTTTAACCATTTTGTTAATATAATTGATGGTAGTAGTATCATGATGGATGAGATCACAGAGTATAATGGTTAAGCATTTATTTAATTAACAATTTTGTTATTATTATCCATGATAATTTCCTAGTGATATTTTCTATTGGTGAATTTCATTCTCGTATTATTGATTAAATGGAATGTGTGTTCAATTATTTACCTTGTCATGTTGACATTTCTATATCTATTAATTATATTCAGTTTGTTTAAGTTTCATGTGATTATAGTTATTTACATTTCAATGATGATTATTCTTATTGTTTCATGATACCTTCCATTTTACATAACCCATACTAATAATTTGAGATAAAAGTTATTTTTTCATTCCCAAGAATCCAAGAATTGTGTTAAAAATGATATGAAAAGATATCCTATAGGGAATAACGATTTTCTCAAAAAAAAAATTCTATTTTTGTTGTTATATATAATATGGTAATAATGTATGTACCTAGTTTACTAAGGCTAAAAACGGTTTGGCCCTTTGGAAAGATATTCCTTGTATATTATTCCATTGTAATAATGTAAGAAACATGCTTTGGGTTATTGGATTTCGGGTCGGTAAAGTTGTTATCAAAGGATATTTATAGTAACCTTGGTAACCAGAATTTGAAAAAAATAGATTATAGAATATAACCATATGCGAGAAATTGTAGATAGTTATAGAATAACATCCTAAAAAGTTTGTAATGAATATATTTTGTGGTTTTCTCAATAAAATTAAACCTTATATATATACTATAAGGGGACATGGTTCTTGAAAAGATGTACCTTTGGGTAATAACTCTGAAATGGTTTTATTGGTCTTAACCTGATCATCACCCAGTGAATTTAAATGAACCGTAATACTCACCCGGTTTGACAACCCATGGGTATATGTGGAGGATAATTTACATTTTATTTACAAACAATTATTTATGATTTTAAAATAGATATATTCCAAAAAAACCATGTTTATGATTATGAGATTATCTATGGATAAATTTTTTTTAGATAAGTATTTCACTTTTATGGTATTATATAGTTTTTACATAATGATATGATGTAATATATTGTATTACAAAATTTTGAAATAATAACAAGAAATAGGAATGGTAAATTTATCAATGCGCATAATCCAAAGATTAAGAATGTTCATTTTTGTGTTCTTAATCCAATATTTTGAAGGGAACTAATCTACCAAATATTCTCATAATATAAGGAAATCGAATCATGGGATAAAAATACAAAGAAATAACTCTAAAATAATTATTGATTCTTAAAAATTTATAGATGAATATAATGATGGAGAAATAAATTTTAATTTAGGAGGAAAGGAAAGAATGGTTTTTCCACATTTTATAATTGTGTAAAGAAACACCCTAGTACTTGATTAAAGGGAATAGGAGTTCTCAACATGTGTAGAGAGAAAAACCACCATGATCTGGATTTAAAGGGAAATAAAAAATGTTCCCATGTTCAATACTTCAACTGTAATTATATGGGAAACTAAACAAACAAATTACCTAGGTTTTAAAATAATACACCATAAAAAAGAAAATAGAACATAGTCAAGTGTATGATTATCCAATAGACAAAGTGGAATGATTAATGTTCTCATGTTTGGATTCAAGAATAGTTTAATTTGAATATTTTATTAATTACTTCCTAGTTATAATAATTATGAAATTTATAAGGATTGTACTGTAGTACTTTTTCATGAATAATTTTGAATTGTATATTGATAGGGGTCGATAACCAAAAAATGATTTAGTGGAAAGTCGAACATAATGTAAAACACATGATTGAGAGGAATATTACCCTTAATATGTTTTTTATATTGATATTTTGATATTGGGATAATTATATGATTGATATGGATAGTTTAAATTGGATAGTACATGTTACTTTGGAACTAATTAATTATTTTTAATAAAATTGGTTTATGATATCATTGATGGAGTTTAAAACATTTCTTTGATACAAGTAATATGTCTCATAATATATATTTTTATATAAGGAATAAGTATGCATACATTTTTTTACTTTTTTCTTTTTTTAATATAGGTTGCTACCATGTTTTAAGAGAATACATGAGCATGGTTTTCACATATTTGGTTTGTGGGGATTAAGTGCTAATTAATATTTTTTGGGAGATTAATGATAAGAAAATTTTTGAAATTTAGTGAACTTATTAGTAAATATTTGGATCATAATGTTTTCTATGGGTCAAAATGTTAACTATTTAATAAATAGTTTAAGTTGAAATTTTGATTTGGTTTTAGATATTAATTTATTACATCACCATATGGATATTTATGTGTATTGGAAAACCTATGATAACCATCTTCTCATAATAAAAATAGAGATCGAAGAAATGACTTATCATTATATTATTGATATTACGGTCAGTTAAAAGTGAATTTTCAGAATTCATAGATACACAATTCATTTATGGATATTCATTACATAGAATAAGATGTGATATATAAATTCATCAAAGTATATCTAAAGTATGAAATCGTGCTTATGAAATAGAAACATATCAATCATGTGTATTTTTCAATATTGTTATACAATAAAATAAATCATTAAATTTTAGAAAATGATATTGAAATAAAAATGTTAACTTATTACCTATATATCTAATGAATTATATGGTCATTTAAATTATTGTGTATTTATGGTTTTGAGGATATTAACTTTCCATTATATACTAGAAACATACAATATACCCATAAGAGTATATCCCATTAAACCATGCGTACGTCCCATAAAACCATGGGTATAGGATATACCCACTATTCCTAGAATGATGGGTTATTAAGCCTTTAATATTGTTTTATACCCATTTTTCAATGAAAACATTTGTTATATATCCAAACCCATTGCATAAGCAATACAAAAACCTGTAAACAAAATAAAATTCAAGGTACACCTGTAATGAAATAAATATATTGTATATATTTCATTTAACCAACTGCTTATAGTTTTCAAAACATTTAAAACACTATAAAATAAATATCCATCCACATAATCGATCAATTATAGTCCTCAAAAACCTTCACACATCTCTTTACTACTAACTGAAAAATAGAAGGGATCAATATATCCAACATCACCAACATCCTGGTCTAGATCACCAACATCAACATCATCATCCTCATAACCACCCCCAACAGAAGTATCATCACCTAGACCACCACTAGGACCCACATTATCATCACTAGGTCCATCATATAGGGTGTGAATTTTTCTATAAATGAATCACAAACATTAATAACCTATAATGGAGGTTATAGATATATAATTTACATAGCTTTTAAGAATTTTTTTAGTGACTAGTTTTCCTCTTTCACACTTCTATATAGCTATTTTTTTCCTTGGATACTTCATCATTAGTGTTTTGCATCGAAGTTTCCATATTCTATCTTATCGAGGGCCTCTAGGGAACACTATTGAAAATTAAAAAAAAAATATTTAATTATGAATTCGAAATAAAAATTTGAAATATAAATACAATGACTTAAAATATTTTCTTGTGTCTATGAATTTACAAAACGTCTATCTATTTTCTTCCTAATCAAGAAAAATAATTTTTCTCCCTGGCACATAGCCTTTGATGCCCAATTCCACTTTCTTTAAATTCAATTGATTATTATACTAGTACTTTATTGAATAATATGTGATTGATAAACTAAAAAAGAATAAAAATTATTGTTATTTATGAAATTCATAAAATAAAGAAGCATCTAAATATACATTTAATAATAAATTTACTTATACTTTTATAAAATAATCAATACATAATAATTAGAATGAAAATTATGGGTATAATATGTATTCCTCTTGTATATTCATTTCAGTCCAACACAATTTATTATACATTTTTGGTTAATCGCTCACATCATAATTTTGATCATTTTTTCATTACGTTAATTTTTTTGTTAGTTTTTTAGTTATTTGGCCATTTTATCATTTGGTCATTTATTCAATCAGTTGGATTATTTTTCAAATCTTTTGTTTTGTTCATTTGATTCATTTTGGGAGAGGGTGTTCCTTTTATTAAAGCATAATGTAATTTGTTTCATTTTTCGTTTATATCTTTTGACATATTTTACATGTGTTCATTTGGATAAATCATTTGGTTCATTTTATGTTATGTCATTTTGGTTGACTTGGGTTATGACATTTTTATAATTTTAGGGTTAAGTCATTTTTGTGTTATATAATTTTCTTGTTATAGGAAATTTTATTTTGTTCAGTTTCGTTTTAGTCATTTTTGGTTTGGTCATTAAGTTAATCTTTGTGTTATTTCATTTTTTATTTAGGTTATTTGGTTTATTTTGGGTTATGTCATTTGGATCATTTCAAAGTTATATAAGTTTTGGTTAGTTTATTTGGTCATTTTATATATTGTTTTAGAATAATTAGTTTACATGGGTTAAGGTTATTTGGTATATTTTTAGTTTTATTATTATCTTCATTTTGGTTAGATGTTTTTTTATAGTTTCTTTTATTAATTTTTTGGAAATATATTTTTTATGTTAGGTTATTTGGTTCATTTTGGGATAGGTCATTTGGTTTATTTTTGGGTTTTGTATTTTTGGGAATAAATATTTTGGTTCATTTTGGTCATCTGGTCATTAGTGTTTTTGATTTTATTTTATTTGATCAATTGGTAAATTTTTTAGGTTAACTAGTTCATTTTGGGTTACGTTATTCATTTAATTTTGGGTTTGGTTGTCTATTTCATCACGGGTTTGGTCATTTGGTTCATCTTGGGTTTAGTCATTTGGTTAATTTCAGGGTATTTCAGTTGTTTAATTTTTGTTTCAGTCCTTTAGTTCATCTTTGGTTATAATGATTGTTTAATTTTGGGATAATTTTGGGTTATGTAAATTAGTTAATTTTGGGTTATGTCAATTGAATAATTTTGGGTTATATCAATCGGTCAATGCTGGCTTATGTCAATTTGTTAATTTTGGGTTATTACAATTTCTTAATCTGCAGTTATATCAATTGGTTAACATTGGGTTATGTCAATTGTAAAATTTTGGGTTATGCCTATTGATTAATCTTGGGTTTTTCTTTTGGTTAATTTTTTGTTATGTCAAATGGTAAATTTTGGGTTATTTCAATTGATTAATCTTGGGTTACATCAAATAGTTAATTTCAATATTCGTTAATTTTTGGTCATATCAATTGGTTAATCTTGTGTTCTGTCAATTGGTTAATTTTTTGTTAATTTTTGGTTATGTAAATTGGAAAATTTTTGGTTATGTCAATTGTTTAATCATGGTTTGTGTAAATTAGTTAATATTAGGTTAATCTTGGCTTATATCAATTGGTAAATTTTTTGTGATGTCAATTTGTTAATTTTGGGTTATGTCAATTGGTTTCTTTTGGGTTATGTTAGTCGGTTAATTATGGGTTATATTAATTGGTTCATTATAGGTTTGTCCATTTGGTTAATTTTTTGTTATGTTAAATTCAAAATGTTGGGTTATTTCAATTGGTTATTCTTGGTTTATGTCAATTGGTGAATTGTTCAATTTTTTAATCTTGGGTAATGTCAATTGGTCAATTGGTTCATCTTGCGTTTGGGTTGTGTCAATTGGATAATATCGGGTTATGTCAAGTGGTAAATTTTGGTTATTTCAATTGTTTAATTTTTGTGTTTAATCAATTTGTTAATATTCGTTAATTTCATTTAGTTAATTTTGGGTTATATTAATTAGTTAATTTTGGGTAATTTTCAATTGGTTCATTATGGGTTTTTTTCATTTGGTAAATTTTGGGGTTTTCATTTATTTTATCATGGTTTATGTCAATATGTTAATTTTGGGTTTGGTTATTTGGTTCATCTTTGGGTTATGTCATAATTGAGTTATGAAATTTGGTTTATTTTGGGTTACATAATCTCATTATACTTTGGGTTTTTCCATAATTGAGTTAGGCTATTTGGTTTATTTTGTGTAACTTCATTTAGTTCATTTCATGGATATGTAATTTTTAGTAAGTTCCTTTAGAAATTTTTTCATTTTTTTGTTATAAACAATGGATTACTTGGATTTAGGTTATTTTATTTAATTTTGCTGATGTGATTTTTTTCATTTTTGGTTAGGTCTTTTTAGTTTATTTTATTTTGTTCAATCTAGGTTAGGTATGTTCGGGTTAGATGGAATTCCCCAGTTACTCTAATCCATCAGGAAAAGGGTTTTTATAACCTCCATACTAAAAAACATATCTTCCCTAAATAGATGAACCAATTCCACATTCAGGATCTAACCCAAAACAAAATTATCAAGGTATAATTGAAACTCTAGCACATATGTCAAATATACACCATTATTATGATTTGGGGCATCAACAATTTAATTCAAAAAACAAAATACTAAATCTGTAATACCTAAGTGGTAACTAATACATACAAAACTAATGCATAACCCAATAATCATTACAAAATTTTACAAAATAATGTCTAAGACCTCAAATATAATCATATGCCTTTACCATTGCATGTCTGCCACTTTATTTTGGTTTATAAAAAAACACTTCAACATAGTTTCACCAAAGTAAAATTACTATTTAAATGCCCCTAAAAATTATTTCAATTATATATTATACCTCAATATCAAATTAATTTATAATGATATTTGAAAAAAAGATTCTACCAACTTACATTCCAAAAAAGAAATCATTTGAATATAACCAACCCTTTACAAAAATAATTATCATTCAAATAATAATTTTAGAAAATAGTTTTCTTTTATAAAAATTACCTATTTAAAGGTATTAAAAACATGTCAATAAATATTCCCAATTTTAAGACAAAAAAACTTAAAAAATGTATCCTTAGTTTAAATGGGAATTTCTAGCATTATATTAAAAAGATTCATGAGAAGAAAACTTAAATTTCAGTATGAAAATCTAACTAAATGACGAATTTTGAACCTTTTTTATGAAATTTCATTAATAAAATATAACTATTTATGTTTTATACTTTTTAAAATCCAAATAAAATGAAATGGGATCTTTAATAATAGTATAAATAATGATATTATTTCTATTCAAATTAATGTACCAAAAGCCTCTCATGCTCGGGCATTATAGTATAACCCAAAGTGTGAAAATGCATCATAGAATTTTTATTTTCTATTTTTTCCAAAACATCGTCAAAAAATAGAATTAATAATAAATAAATTTTCGATGCCAAATATTAAAGATTAATAATACCTTAAACTCGTTACTATTCTAACATAGGATCCTAGATCTATGGAGGTATGTCCTTTAAATTTTAGATTGAATCCATTATTTTTCATTAACTAAATTTTCATCAGGAGTATGAGGGGCCTCAGGGATATTCTTGGAGATCAGGATAGGAAAAGAAGGAAAATAGGTCCAACCTTTGTCAGGCTCATGTTTTTCTCATGGTTGAGTAAATTATGCTTCCTTCCTAGAAAACAGTACAAACGTGGACGGTGGCATCATGCATAATTAGTGCATGGATAGTAAAACCATGTGGATCTCCCTAGGTAAATATGAAACCTCACACCCCATGGATAATGAATTTTTAAGTCTTAGTAAAACTATTAAGACAAACTGTGCACCCCATTAAAAGTTTGTAAAAATACAGTTTTTTCATATCAAGATTTTTATCTTCTACCTGATTTTTCATCAAATTCTTCCCCTATCAACATTAGTTTCTAACTCAAGCTGCCATATAATCCTAGGTTTGGTTCTCCTTAAATTACTGGTCATTTGAGTGTTGTTGGTTTTGGATTTAATCTCCAAGTTCAGGCCTCAATGGGAGATTGAATATGGATTTAAGGCAATAATTAAGTGTGTGTTCATTAATGGAATCAAGGAAGGTGGTCAAAATTATATCCCATAGTTGTTGAGTTGATTTTTTCAAGTTTGGTTTCATTCTTGGTTATCTATTGTTTTAGTTTTGATATCTTTAGTTAGATTTGGTAAAATCGGTGTCTAAATTGTGAATTGAACCCCTCATGATCCTCATGGGATGCACGGAGGACAATTTGACCAATTTGCGGCCACCCATTAGGTGCGCCCATATTCCCTAATATATAAATTATTAAGGTTAAGTATTTTGTTTATGTTTGGTAACTTAGATCTAGGATGAACATGTTGTTATGTAAACTTGAGCTGAAAGAGGAATATTTATAGATGTTTCTAGGCTTCGATAATGGAAAAAAGGGGTCTTTTAGATTAATGATAATGTTCAAGTTGGTTAAGGCTCATTATTTTATGGATAAGTTACATGGATAATTGATAGAGACTGTTAAATTTGATAAATGTGTTAATTAGATTCATGTGAACAAGACAGATGGCATATAAGATATACATGGAATGCATAAGCGGTTAATACTTATGAAATAAGGAATGGGTTAAATGGGTTAAAATGTGGGAAATTGATGAGTAGGATAAAGGGGATAAGGAATATGAATTAATTAATATGATTAATTACTTTAGGCATAAGAAATGGGAATTAAATGAAATGAATTTTTAGTGTAGTTGAAAAATGTGTTAATGGGTTATGGGATAGTATTAATTCCCATTTAGATTGTTATGGATTATTTTTTATATTTTTATTTGTTGTTTTTTGTTGTGATATGGTATGTGTTGGGTGAATGGATAAATAAACATGTTCACATGTCTTTGTAGAGTGGGGTATTGAAATGAGGCTCTACGTCCATGGGTCGAGTTAGAATAAGGATTTAAACTCTAACCCAAATTGCATAGGTTAGGGAAGGGGATGGAGGATATATTCCCTTAATAGTTTCATTCAATGATACCATCCATACCGAGGATTCAAGGTGAGTTAAATGTATTTTGTTTATTTGTTTACCCCAAGTGAGATATGGACATAAATTAATTCCCCTATGTATAGTGATTGGTTTCCATATATCCTTATTTAGATGATGTAAATTCCTAACCCGTGGAATGCATGACGAATATGGATTAATGAAGATGGTATAAGTAATAAAAATGGTAATAATGATAGGAAAAGGTTAAAGTAAAAATGGTTATATAATAAAACCCATATTTTCCTTTGTTTACTTTTCTTTATTAATTATTTTCATCCACTATTTTTTTAGAATGGGAATTTTTTATACATTGTTGGTGGTGGCCTATTGAGTTCTACTCACACCCTACTCAGGTCACCATTGGATACCCTAGAAGTCTTCCTTGTTGTAGGTTTGGATAAGGGAAAAGTCCTGGTATTAGGGGGTTTATTTGTTCTTGGGATACGTGTGTATGAAGAATAAGACTTAGAGTTATACCCTATGGGTGGATTCAGCTATTTTTATTTATTTTAGGTTTCTTTTACTCTTTGAACTATTATCATGACAATACATGGTAATTGTTTATTTGTGGTTTGTACCCACTTTTGGGGGATGCTTAGTTATGAATTTTTATTGGTTATTATATGTCATTTATGCTATTTATATTATTAACTATTGTGAATTAATTTGGTAAAGAGGGTATAGTCTCCCTATATGTTTCATTAAACCCTCACTAATAGTAGGAAAAATCAGGTGTATGGGGTGATACACTTGAGGTCATGTAGTGACCCGACTCAGGGCATCGGTTTAGTGGACTCCACGTCGGGGACGTTACAAATTTGTATCATATCGGTTCTTTCATATGGTCTTATTATTTGGGATGGTCAATATAGTCGCCTTGTTTTTCTTACATTACTTTTACATCATTTTAATGGTAAGAAAAATTTAAACATTATACATCGAGGATCCAATGGTTTAGTTTCTTGGTCAAACTATGACCATACATAACATTTAAAACAAAAAACAATATTTATTTAATTCCTTCTTCTCTAGATTGTTGTTGTATCTTGACATATATTTTGTAAAATTAGAAACCTAAGGATATACCTAAATAGGGATGATCCAAAATCCCAGGAAAATGAGAGAGAATAACATTAAACAATATAACATGGGGTGATCATAATCATAACATCATCATCATAATTATGATAAGAAGCATTAGATAATAGCATGGAATATGGTGATACCTAAAAATGAAACATAATTTCTTAGTGTTCATCTACAACACATATATTTTAAGAAAGAAATAATCATGTTCATGAAAGCTTCACTTTACTCATGAGTTTCTTCACATTACCCAATGCATTAGACTGTTATATAATTTCGGGATCACCCATGAGATCATAACATTTTCATTGCGGTATATAATTCTAGGCACACTAGTCACCTAACAATATTTACATTATCATGCATGTCACATTGAAAGTATATCAGACCTGGGACATGGAAGGAAAATGGATTATGGACTATAGCTACATAGGTGACTAGTTCACCTGGTGCAACAACCAGCATGAGGTTCGACGGTCATGGATCCGTCTAGGATGCCTCTTGGAGAACATGCTATCCATTTATGATTTCCCCAACATTAAGGTGTCTCAACTTGTGTGAGGATTATCATATAACTCTACTATACTTGTTTTCCAAGTGCTAAATCAAGAAATCAGTGACTCCTTTAGATTCTACCCATTCTGGACCAGTCGACCCATTTACCAGAAAATCGTAAGTAGCTCATGGTCTGGGCCTACCTTGGTGAGTCTCTAGATTTCCCTCTAAAAAAATTAAGGATACTAAAAATCAATCACTAGTTCTAGGTGTAAATTTTCCATCTAACAAATAGGGAGTTTTATGAGTCCATTCAAGAGATCGAACACCTCGAAGCTTCCCTTGAGGGGTCCTGGGACGATAGGGCTTTTGAAGAACTATATAGGAAGAAAAACACCCTCTTGGAGATGATCCTTAGATATAAACGCTTGGTGAGGAAACATCAAGGATTAAATGGATTGAATAATTATATAGTAACACATCGTTTTTTCACATGTGTATCAGAGAGAGGAAGAACACAATCAAACCCAACATACTGGTGGATGATGGTTCTTACTCAAATAATAAGTTGGTGGTGGGGAACCTTTCCCACTCCTTCTTCAAAGACCAAACCACTAGTCTGAATCTACACATGCCAAAGGGTTAACCAGGTGGTGTGGACAAGTTCTTAGAGTTTATCCAAAATCAAGTGACCCCCAAAGGTAATGAAGTGCAGGCAAAAATGCCAGATGAAGAGGAAATTCATAAGGATGTCATGAATATTAAATCTAATAGCACACTAAGACTAGATGGTTTCCCTGATTCTTTCTATAAGAACTCTTGGGATATGATTAAATCTGATCTAACAAAATCCATCCATGACTTTATCTAGGGAGGAAGTTTACCCAGATTTTCATTGGCCTCCACATTGGTCCCCCTACACAAGAACAAGAACCCCTCCTCCATTCTTAATTACTTTTTGGTTAAAATTTGAAACTTCTTGTATACAATTATTGAAATCATTATCAATGTCAGGTTGTCTCTCCATATTTTGGGATGGTTCTCTAATGAGAAACATAGGTTTGTGACAGGAAGTTCTAGTCAAGGTTCCATTTCACTTTCATAGGATATGGTCTGGGATATCAACACCAGGACACATGGATCAAATTTGGACATTAAACTGGATAGGAATAAGGACTATGACTAGATTGAATAGAGATTTATTAACAACGTCCTATCGGGTATGGTATTCTCCCATTTTTGGAGACCCACATTTTTATATGTTTCAGTTCTTCTTGGTTGGTGGTGAATTTCATAGGTAAGTCACATGGTTTCTTCAAGGAGACTCTAAGTCAAAGGCAGGGTGACCCCATCTCTCCAAGCCTCTTCATTCTCACCTAGGACATTCTGAGCCACCTCATCTAGATAAGCAAGAGCAATGGAGAGATGCTCCTGTATCGAAGGAAGTAGATTTATCCACCAATATCCCAGCTAATGTTCATAGATGATATCATAATCTTTTTGAATTCCAATAGAAGATCAAATTGATCCTTTATTAAGGTGTTGGAAGTTTACTATCATTGGAACAGTCGGGTCATTAATAGGACCAGGAGAAATCTGTTCATTTCCAAAATATGTGTTAGAAAGCGGGTTTCCTCTTTATGTAATACCCTGAACATGAAAAGTGGAATCTAGTCAATGAATTATCCAAGTGCCCCTATCTTTTCAAGAATACTTCAATTCCAAGACATTTACCCCATTGTTAGCAAGATCACAGAGAGAATCCTCAACTGGAAGAATAAATTACATTCCTTTGGGGGTCGTATAGCTATATTTAATTGAGTCCTCCAAGACACTCCAAACAATGGACTTTCTTCAATAAAAGTCCCAAATAGGGTCACCTCAAATATAGAAAAGGTTTTAGCCATGTTTGTTTGGGATTCCAGGGAAGAAGGAAAACAACACCTGGTGTCTTGGGAGAAGTTGGTGAGGCCCATCTGAGATTGTGGGATCAACATATGCAGCAAAGTGGATACTCTCCACTACATGCATAAAAAACTTTATTGGTACATTCATGAACAACGTACCCTAAGGGGAAATACCATGAGAGGTTCTTTTGAGGGAAAATCATCGATGGAGTATGGCCACATGTCCTCATTCCTTTCAATGTTGTTCCCCTTATTTTCTACCTTAAATCCAATCATTTACAAGATTATCAGTGAGGATAAAGTTTCCTTATGGCACCAAAACTATTTGGGATCAATACTAGGTTTTTTGAGCTTTCTATCCTATAACATAACGTTCAAAGATGTATCATTATTTCTATATTTAATCAAGTCTATTTTAGACAAAGATAAACAGGGCTTCTTCTTCTATCTTATTGAAATGAATAAGGACCCTAACAGGTTAGTGTTATCATCAGATAGCCCAGGGTCTTTCCCTTCTGAATATTTTCTACAAACAATGTATACCTAGGTCTTGGGGGACTACTGGAATGAATTTTTGTGGTTTATGAAAATCTCAACAAAGTAAAATTTCCTCACTTGGAGACTACGTCATAATGTTGTCCTAGCAAATTAGAATGTTAGAAAATGTGGTATTGAAATGGTATCTCACTGATCATGTTGTAAAAAAATATAAGGAAGAGATATTCAACTGTATTTTCTTTTAGGGTGAATAGAAAAGTGAATTATGGGACTTCTTCGTGTTTTTACTACTTTTTTCACCCATACCTACTCGGATTCTTCTTTCCTGGTTCGATGGTTTCTTGGAGTGTGTGATAATGGTATGGAAAGAACTGCAATGAAAACAATCATGAATTTATGTCATGGTTGCATCTATTAGGCTTGAAATAAAGCGATACAAGAGTGGATCTGTTCTTTTGGTATGTCCATAATTTTCAAAATGCAAATCCTCCTCCTCGACCTCGTTAGACTTATTGAAAAAAGGTACTAATCCCCTTCACGTCAACTTCTATGATCACACTCTAATGTCTCCCAATACAGAGGAAACCAAGGAGGGAAATGTTTTAAATGTAAACCACCCTAAAAGGGACTGAAACTCATTATAGATGGATCCTACATCTCAAACATCATGAGAGGCGGTGTGGTGGTTCTAAATTATTGGGGTTTGGTCATCTATGTGTACACTTACCTCTTTGGTGTCAGCACCCCCTTTTAGGCAGAGGATATTTCTTTACTCTATGGTATATCCCTCTGAAAATAGGTGGCATTGTCATTTCTAAATATGAAACCTATTCCCTTATCCTTCTCTCCCATAAGATTAACAGTAGTTCTACACCTCGGTCAATCACTTATTCCATCAAGGAGTTCCAGGGCCTGATCTATAACATCTGCTTGAAGCACAAGTGGTGTGAGGGTAATGTGGTTGTTGATCATTTAGTTTCATTAGTAGTTCAAGGTGATGATATTTCTACTTTTACAACATGAATTTCTTGAACCCTGAGGGGGTGAATATTGCTAGAGGGAATGCCCTCATCCTGCACTAATTTAGACCCCCTAAGCACATGCTCTTCTTGTTGTACCATTGGTTTCTTCATTCGGGGTTTCGAAATAAAATAAGGTAATGATGAGGATGAAGGGGTGTCATTTCTTAAATCATAAATTCATACACCTTTGGTTCCCAAATGAAATAGGGATTAAAATACTAGATACAAGAACTATCAACATTATGTGAGAAGTAAATAGTGTGTTTTTGAAAAAAGATCTCTTTTTGAAAACATTTTATTTGAAATAAACTCTAGTGGAAAAATTTTATATCCCATAAAAGGTGAGATAAAGATGAAGAAATTATTTTTAATGAATACCCATATAGAATATGTAGTGAAAGAGGGAAACCCTGAAGAAAGAAAGTTGGGTTCGAGAAATCCCATTACCTTGTATCTGAACGCTTTCTTGAATTTATGACGTATATAATCACATTAGATTCATTAATTAACAATAAAAGAACATTTTATACATGATTAAGACTCATTATGGTTTTATTGTGATATTTTGTAGGCCATTGGATGAGATATAGAGTTTAAATTCATTATTTAAGTGTGTTATTTTTCTATGTTTTCATGAACTGTTCACCTGTACATATGAATGGATGTTCATGTAGAACATTAATAAACAACTAGAATTTTAATTAAATGATATTAATGATCTTAAATGAGGTTAAATGTTGTTATAATTAATTTGGTTATGAGGATGAATCATTAGTTAAAACTTAATGATGACCGTTTTGGGTTAATTTTGGCGGTTTTTAGATTACAATGAACATGTTTCCTTTTATCATTTAGTATTACGTATAAATATTGTTTCCAGAACATAAATGGGGTTGAAAAATACATATTAAATTTTTTTCAAACATTTAATGGTTTTATTGACATCCATAAAGGATTTTAAGTAAAATGGAAGTGAATCAGCCACGATGTGGATAAATGAACACATCACGGGCAACGATTTCCTTTTTATAAACAAAGAGAGAGAGAGAGGATTATAATGAATAATCCTCCACAAACATGATATAATACCATTATATCAATCATAATGGAGTTATAATTACATTTATATAATAGAAGTTTAGAATAACAAAATAAATAAAATTTTAAAGGAAATTGAAAGAAAAGAGAGAGAAATTGACTCTTGAATATATCTTCTTTGAAAGCCTCTTTAGGGGAGAGGTTTTGGTCTTTTTTATGATACCAAAGGCTTATAGACATGGGGGAGGATCTTGGGAATATATTTTATTATAATTTGGAGTAGTAACAAGGATTTAGATGTGTGAGTAAATGAGGTAGTGAGGGGTGGTATTTATAGTGGAGGGGAGGGGTGTTTTCTTAATATTTAAGTCATTAGTTTATTAGTTTCCTTCAGGGAAAGAAATAATAATGATAACATTACTAAATAAAATAAATATGGCATGTTAGTTTGAACCAATGGCCATTTAAATCAGCCATGACTCAAGCATGATGCATAAATTCATTTATTTAGGATATTTTACAATTTGTCGAATTTGAGTATTCACCAAAAATTCAAGTATTTCAAACAAATCTCAATAAATCACCCAAACCATTTTTTGATGTAGTGAATTCAAAAATAAACTATATTTTATTAAAAAAATTCTAAATATGAGTAATTTAATTTTTCATTGAAATCATAATTTACTTGAAATATACAAATTTTAAAATTAAAACTATTTTTCTAACATTTTACAAATTTAATTGAGGTCTCATACAATTACTATATAATAATAAGACTTCAAAATACTAGTTTATGAATTAATTTTAAGAAAATAAATTTATTTAAATTATTAAAATAATCATTAAATATTCATGACTTAAACAAATACCAACACAATAATATAATTATATGATATTGTCACCTATAGGATGGATAAATTTTATTTATATAATCATTGATAAGGTTATTATTAACTTGGATGATTTACTATTAAAAAGGGTCATATTACTGTTCATAAGGGTAACATTATTATTCATATGGGTATGTTATTATTAACCAAAAAAATTATGGTTGTCCTATCGGACTCCAAACAGTACACTAATCGCAACTGTGTAAGTTGGATTTTCGAAATTAAAATCAAAAAAGTGGAAAAATAATGTTTAAAGGAAACATAGAATTTATTAGTTCATTTAATCATAACATGGTATAGTGTTTACTAATGTTCTTTTATGTGATTATAATATATGAAATTACTATAGGATGAGAAAATTTGCATTGATAAAAGTTGGGTCCTAACATTCTTCCCCCCTTTTGAAACTTTTCACTCTAAATTTCATTTTATATAAATAGGTGAGGGTACTTCTCCTTCATCGCATCCTTTAGTTCCCAGGTTTATTCTTCATACTTATGTTTCTTCCACAAAACATTGACAAGGTGGGTTGTCATGTTGCATAGAACCTTATCTCTCTGATCCAAAATCTTTACTGGATGCTCCTCATAAGAGAGATCATCTTCTAGTTGTATCATCTCTAAGTTCAATACATGTGAGGCATCTAGTATATACTTCTTTATAAATGATACAGGAGACACAACATGAACTTGATTCATATTTAGTGGAAGTGCAATCTGATTTTTCATGGATCCTATGACATTAAGGATCTCGAAGGATACAATGTACCTTTGGATTATATTCCTTTCTTTCTAAACCGCATGATGCTCTTCCATGAAGATATCCAAATAAAGATTTTAACTCCAACGTAGAACTCCAAGTACCTTCAATGGTTTTCAGCATAGCTTTTTTTCTAACTCTAATAAGATTTGATGTGTTGCTGGATGACTTGAACCTTCTCTGTCATCTACTATGCATTCTTAGGTCCAAGTATATTTCTATCTCTGACTTCATCCCAATTGGTTGGAGTTCTAAATCACTTTCTATACCCAGCTTTATATAGAGCCATGTTAATACTCTATTTGAAGCTATTTTTATATGATAAATAAACCAATGGGATATGATGATCCCATCCACCTTTGAATTATAAATATCTGACTCTTATCATATCATGGAGTGTCTGAATAGTCCACTTAGATTGTCCCTCGGTTTGGGGGCGATAGGTCGTGCGGAATTTTAATTCAGTGGTCAAGGAATGTTGGGGACTCCTCAAGAATTTAAATGTGAACCTTGGATCACAATTAGAGATAATAAATATTGGAACCCCATATATTCTCACCACTTCCTTTCCATATATTATATCATGTTATTCAATCAAGATATCTTCTTGAATTGTGATAAAGTGGGAAGCCCTGTTGAGTCAGTCCACCACTACCCATATCACATTATTTATTTTGGATGTCTTTAGAAGACCCATGAAAAATTCCATAGTGAAATTATCCCATTTCCACATGGGTATAGGAAATGGATTCATCATCCCTTTGGAATTTTTTCACTCTATTATAACTTGCAGAAATATCAAGCCCCATGGGATATATTCTACAACCTCCTTCTTCATTTTATCCCACCATAAGTGTTCTCTAATATCGCAGTACATCTTTGTGCTACCAGGATTGATAGAGAATGTTGAGGCATGTGAATTTTCCAATAGCACCTTCTCTATCCCGAGTGATGAAGGCACATAAATCATTATTCCAAACCGAATCAAACCATCATAATAAATATAGAACTCTTTAATTTTCCCTTCCTTATTTTTCAACTCCTGATTATCCCTTTATGCCTCCATAATCTTCTATTGGATATATGGTTGGGATATAATATGGGAAAGTTAGGATCTATTCCCTGTCATTATGATTTCTAAATCTATCCTTTGCATATCCATGAAGATAGGTTCTTTATCAATCCACAACATGGATAGAGTTGAATGTTTTTTTCTTCTAGGAGAATCATCTAACTTATTCTAATTACTGGGATGATAGTGAATAGATCAATTGTAGTATTTGATTAGATCTAACCATATCCTTTGACACATGTTAAGATCCCTTTGTGTGATATATACTTTAGGATCTTGTGATTGGTATATATGTCACACTTCTCACAATAGAGGTAGAGCCTCTAGATTTTCTGGGAAAAAATCACAACCGCTAGCTCCAGATCATGTGTCGGCTAGTTCATCTTAGGGATCGTCAACTACCAAGAGGAATAGTATATCCAATTATGATTTTTCATTAGTACGGAACCCAATCCTTTCTTCTAATAATAACTGTATATCACAAAACTTTCACCACCTTTCAGTAATGTGAGTGTAGGTTCAGTGATTATCCTTCTCTTTAACTCCTTGAATCATTCCTCACATTCTTATGTCTAGATATACTTTACCCCATTCCTTGTTAACTTAGTTAGTGCTCTTGAAAATCATGATAAATTTATTAAAAAAACATTAATAGTACCTAGATAATTTAAGAAAACTATGGAGTTTTGTAACACTAGATAGTTTAGGTCATTCCTCAATCACATATTTTTAAAGTTCTATATAAATTCCCTCACTTGGGATCACATGTTCCAAAAATGTGACTTGCTTTATAGAAAAGTCACACATTTTGAACATGGCATACAAATTCTCCATTCACAATGTCTCCAACACAAGTCTTTTATGTTCTTCATGTTCCTTTATTCTCTTGGTTTTGATGAGAAAATCATTAATAAAAACTACCAAAACATTGTTAAGGTAATGTCTAAATACACTATTCATAAAATCCATGAAAATTTCAGGGGCGTTGGTAAGTCTGAAGGGCATCATAGGAATCTCATATTTCCCATACCTTGTACGGAATACAGACTTCTAAATGTCTTCCTTATTCACCTTTAGCTAATGATATCAAGAATGAAGATCCACCTTTGAGAAATATTGAGCTCCTCATAGTTGATCAAACAATTCTTCAATACTTGGGAGAGGATATATATTATTTAGGGTGATATTTTTGAGTTTCTAATAATCGATACATAGATGCATTTATCCACTCTTCTTCTTCACAAAGAAAATTGGCACACCCCATGTTGATGCACTAGGGTGTATGAACCCATTATCTGCATGATCTTACAAATACTTCTTTAACTCATCTAGTTTGATATGAACTATCCTATAGGGACACATTGAGATAGGCATATCTTTGGGTGTGAGTTCTATGGATAACTCTACCTCATGATCTGGGGTAAGTTCGAGTAAAACTTCCATAAATATATCACCGCCTTCACTCATAATGGAAATTTCCACTAGGTTAAAACTCCCATTTGACTCCACTATTTAAGGAAGGTATGGTTATTTAGAGGGAACCAAAACCCACACCGTTGATGGATTTTCAATTAGAGATTCATGATCTTTCTTGCATTGTAGATGAGCTTGGTACTGTTAAAAATATGAAAAGATGTTTATTTTTTTCAACAGTTGATATGTTCTTCATATAACAAGGACCAATCCATTCCCATTATAGAATCGAATTCAACCAAGGGAAGTATAATGAGATTCCCTGGAATAATATTTCCACATACACCAATAAGAGAAGATTCCAACACTTGGGTTTCAATGATTGCACCATTTGTATCATTGTACCATGGGTGGTTCTCTCTTTTCCTCTACCACATTCTCCTACCTTCTCATGTATTTCCAACACTCTTGAACTAGGTGGGATTATCTCCCACACATGAAGCATTTTCCCATCCCTTTTAGGAAATTCCTATTATTCTTATTCCCAAATTTTTGACATGTGGGTGGTTTATTTTTCTTTCCACTTTTCCCATTAGATCCCCTGGAATGAAACTCCATCTTTTATTTCTTATCACAAAAGCCATGAGACCATTCTAAAAACTCTATCTACAAATATAGATCACTTCGAACGACTTCTTCATATATCCCAAAATCTCTAATTTCAAGATCCTTTTTAAGGTGTGCTTTTAATCCACTAAAGAATCTATAAATTTTGATATCATTATTGATAACAAATATTGAAGCATACCTTGCAAGCCTTGTGAAATTTGTTTCATAGGTCGGGACATATTCTTATTCCTTTTACTTCAAATATATGAATACTCCCTCCATATTCATATGAATAGAATATTGGAAATACTTATTAATAAATATTATCTTAAAGTCTTCCCACTCCATTTCTTAAATTTTATCTCTCGACTTGGTGTTCTTAATCAAATCCCACCATTGGTCGGTCTATCCATGAATACAATAAATGGTTAGAGTCACATTATCCATCTTAGAATATTGAATCATAGAAAACATCTTATCCATTGAGTTGACCCACTTTTCTAAAACTAGTGGATCATAAGATCCACTAAATGCCAGTGGTCAGTGCTGCATAAAACACTCGAAAGATAGTTTCTCCCTCTTAGGTAAAGGAGGATGATAAAAATTATTCAGGTTATTATTTATAACCCAATAAAAATGGGTAAGAATCTCCATAAATTTTTTAACTCTACTTCCCAAACCATTTGGGATGCCATTCGGGAATCTTCTGCATTATGACTTGCATGGGTTTTTGGTCTATTTTTTCGGGTTCCCACCATTTTCTAAAATTTAAATGGATATAAGATAACATAATTCAGAAAGTCATGAATAAATAAGTTAATAATTTTTTAAATTAACACTAATAGAATATTTTATGGGATACCCATGTTTATAAAATCTTATTGTGTGCTTACATATACTTAGTCTCATACTGGGGTTTTCACAAAGTTTCTTTAATCCTAATTCCCAAATTAACTAAATCCTACCTCTAATACCAACTATAGAGAACCTAATTTTCTTACATTAATATTTCATCATTTTAATGATAAATAGCATAAAAACTTACAAATCTAGGATCCAAAGGTTTAGTGTCTTGGGAAATCTATGATCATACATAACATTTACATTACAAATCGTTTATTAAATTCCTTCTTCTCTAGATTCTTATTGGATATTGACTTCTTCTTAATACAAGTAGTCACCTGAGGATATACAAAAAAATGGGATAGATAAAAGCCCAGCAAGAGGATAGATAAGAACATGAACTAATATATCATGGGGTGATCATAATTATAACATCATCATCATAATCATGAGAATATGAATTGTATAATAACATGGAATGTGGAAATGTATAAAAATGAAAAATCATGTAATAGTGGTCATATACCACACATAATTGTGGAAAAATATAGCATTATTTTCATTAATAAATCCCATTACTCATTATTTTCTTCACATTACCCAATGCATTGGAGTGCTATATAATTATGGGATTACCTATCAAATCATTACATTTTCTTTACTCTATATAATTTTGGGCGAACCCGTCACATCATAAAATTTATATAATCATGCATGCCACATAAAATGTATATCAATCTTAGACATAAATAACCCTTGGAAAGGAATGGTATTAATTTCATAAATCATACATTCATAAACTTTGGGTTACCAAATGAAAAGTTGAATAACATAATTGATACAAGAACCATCAACCTTGAGTGAGAAGTAAAAGGTGTGTTTTGGAAAGAAGAGTTCTTGTGGAAAATATTTTGTTTGAAATAAACACCATTGGAAAACATTTATATTTGATAAATTGTAATATAATGAAATATAAATGATTTTTAAGTAATAACCATACCTAATATGGAGTGAAAGGGGGAAAACATGAAGAAATTTGTGTTCAAGAATTCCCTTTACCTTATATCTGAATGATTTCTCCACTTTAATGTCCTGTATAAACATTATATTAATTAATTAACAAATATAGAACATTTTATACATAATTAAGATTCATTATGGTTTTATAATGTGATTTTATAGGCCTTTGTATTAGTTTTAGAATTTAAATTCATTGTTATGGAGTGTTCTTTTTCTGAGTGTCCATGAATTGTTCACTTGTACACATGAATGGAAGTTTGTTTAGAAAATTGATAAACTTCCAAAATTGATATTACATACTATTAATAATATTATATAATTTTAAATGATCTTATAATAAATTTGTTTATGGGTATGAATTGTTTGTTAAAATTTAATGAGGATCATTTCTGGTTAATTTGGGAGGTTTTGGGATTACAACGAACATGCTTTGTTTTATCATTTAGTATTATGTATAAATCTTGATTATAGAACATAAATTATGTTACAAAATAAATATTTAAATATGTTTTCATCCATTTAATGGTTTTATTGATATCCTTTAAAGAGTTTAAGGAAAATTTAAGTGCATCGCCCATGATATAGGTAAACTAACACATCTAAGGTGATGATTCCATTTTTATAAACAAAGAGAGACAGGAAATATTATAATGAGTAATATTCCATTAATAAGATAGAATATTAATATATTAATCATATTAGAGGTATAATAACATTTTAATAAGAAAATTTTGGATAATAAAAGCAATGAAATTTTAAAAGAAATTGAAATAAAAGAGGTAGAAATAACCACTTCAATATATCTTCTTTGAGAGCCTTTTTAGGGTAGAGGTTTTAGACTTTTAATAAGAAAAAGGGATTATGGATGTGTTTGAGGATCTTGGGAAGATAATTGATAATAATTTTGACTAGAAACAAGTCTTTAGAGGTGTGAGAAAATGAGGTTTTTATGGGTGGTATTCATGGCGGAGGGGAGGGGTGTTTTCTCAATTTCTAAATCATTAGTTTATTAATTTCCCTAAAGTCATAAAAAAGTGATAATTTCATGACTCATCATATTAAATAAAGAATTCTAGGTTGATCAAATGTCCATTTAAATCATCCATGACTCAAGTATGATGCACAAATTTATTTTTTTAGCATATTTTGTAAATTATCAAATTTCACTATTCACCAAAAAAAATCAAGTATTTTACAAAAATCACAAAAAATCATAGTAACCTTTATTATATGTGTATAATGAAAAATGAACTCCAATTTATGAAAATAATATTATAAATATGAGTAATATAATTTATAATTAAAATCATAATTTACTTGAAAACAAATAAATTCTAAAAGTAAAAATGTTTTCTAAGGATTTGAAAAAATAATTAAGGTCTCATAAAATTTCCATATAATCATAAGAAAAAAAATACTAGTTTATGAATACATTTTATGAAAATAAATTTTTTTAGTTTATTAAATTAATCATTTAATATTAATAACTCACAAAAATAAAAACACTATAATATAATTATATTATCTTGTCACTTATAAGATGGATAAATTTTATATGTACTATAATTGGTAAGGTTTCTATTCACTTGGATGATTAAATATTCATATGGTTTATATTACTATTCATAATGGTAACATTAACATTCATAATGGTATGTTACTATTCACTATAAAACTAAGTTATCCCTATCAGACTCCAAACAGATTGCTGATCGCAACTGTGTATGTCAGGTTTCGGAAATTCAAATTAGAGAAGTAAAAAAATTATGTTTAATTGAAAAATAGAGTTTAGTAGTTCATTTAATAATGGTGTGGAATTGTGTTTCCTAATGTGATTTTATCTTATTATACTATATGACATTACTAAAAAAAGGTAGAAATTTCGTTAATAAATGGTTGGGTCGTTACATTAGATAGGACAGTAGGATGTGTTGGGTCTAGGAAATGAGCTCATGCTTGGGAGTAGGTAACAAATGTATGAGGGAAAACCCAAGTATCTTGGGTGGGAATTATTTTTCTTATTGTTTTTTATTACAGTTGAATGATATTTCACCATTCAGTGATTCACTTGTTGTATGATGTGACTGTTTTGTGGTATTTTTCTCAAGGTTAGAATGGCATGAGGTTGTACATTTATGCATCATTTTATTCACCAAGTTTTATAAGGGGCATTCATTATGATAGGTACACACAAGATGGGTGTGTGGGACATGAAATGTGGAATCAATTTTACTTTCTTGAGAAATTTAAAAAAAATGGTGTCTGATAATAATGATGAAAATCGGTAAAATGTGAGGAATTTTCATAACTTAACCCGCGGACTTTTGACCCGTGACTACATAAATCCTACCTCCAATTGGCCAAGGGATGGAGACCAGCATCAAGTAGGCATATCACACAAATGATAGGCATTATCTTAAAGTAATTATACACATTCACACATCTACAATCCCATACAATGCTGAAATGTAAAACAACTGAAACAATTCATTAATACATCTGACATCCCACAATAGATTACGACAGTGAAGTACTGCAAACAAAAAAGGGGCCAAAGAATCCCAACCAAAACTGTAAAGATTGAAACCTAATCCAAGGGAGAGGAAAAAGTAAAAATTAATCTCCTGATAAACCCCTCGGTATTTCATGCTCAAGCTATTCTCCACCCTCTCCCTTTCCACCTAGGACACCGTCAAAAGGGTCATCGTCTGCACAAGACATGATACGTGCAAGAAAATCCAATGCAAGGGTGAGTATAAAAATACCCAGTAGTACACCACAAAAAAACTAAATGTGAAGCACCAAGTATAATCATCTTAATACAAGATATAAAAATTAATTTATAAAAGAAACAACCATATATACTTAAGAAAGACACCACACTATCAGGTTGGCATAATCAACTATTATACACTGGATTCTTCTTGATGCAACGCACATTTTGGGAGAACTCACCCTGTGAGGCATGCTATCATCAGATACTCCTGAAGAATCTTTCTATCTCATTGGGCCCCTCCCAAAGAGAATGCATTGGTCTAAGAAAGATTTGATACACATAGAGGGGATCACACTAAGAACTGTTGGGGACACTATAAACCAAATCTGGATCAACCTATAATGGTGGGGATCATACATTAAGGATTCCATCAACTCTAATGATTAATCATTCTTGATATAGGATAAATGAAATACTCCATGTGGTCATAATAATTCCCTAAATTCCATCTATGTAACTAAGGATGATAGAGAATCACACTCCAGTATTACAAAGGGATGCACAAATCTATCTGAGACTGAGCGTCTAGAGGGGATCAAAATCCAATTATGTTGATGTAATTCTTCATTTTTCCCTTGAGGTAAAGTAACATGGGAACACACTCACCTTATTCTAGTTCAAACTAAGAAAAAAAAGAAACTCAAACACTCTTGAAGAGTGTACACAATGGGGAAAAGGGGTACATGTTGTGTCCCTTAACCTCGGGTCCTGCTTGTGTGAATGACTTGTGTCATTAAACCATTTATATGTGGTAGTAAACTCTATTTAGGAAAACTGTGTACCCTACCTATGTCTAGGTATCATTCCATGTATTATTACATGTCTTATCCAGTGTACTCGGTCCAACCCTTGTATATGTGGGGGAGTACATGCCGTGTAGGCAACCCGTGTACTCCATCTCCTGTCCGTGTACTTTTCATGTACATGATGAGTATCTAGGGGGGACCACATGTCATATAGGTCATACCACACTCCTTTTAACACTTATCTCTTACCCGATACCCTATCCACTTCTTAGGTTGGGCCCACACACTGTGTAATCTTTGAGTACATGCCATGTTCTGTGGGATTTTCCATAAATCTCAGATCTTTCTCTACGCACATCAACCGATCCTCCGAACATTGATCTATTAACTTTAATGATGAAAAACTCAAGATACAACCTCATTTTTTCATGAAATCATCAAATAAACACATTTCATGTATATATCTTCTCGCAAAAATGACCAAATCTATGATCTTAATTCTGTGCAAAAGAACACTGAAGAACATGAAATAAGGAATCATCCAAATTTCTTCATCTCCATCATCACATATCCATCATTCCATTCTGATACTAGATTTTTGATATCATATCATTTCACCAAGAAATAGTTATGCATTGATCGATTGATCAGGAATAGTTGAATCTTAGGCCAAATGAAGAACTCCCATGTTAAATCGCTAAACTGAGGGAGATAAACACAAGAACAAATGAGAGGAACGAACCTTGATCAATGTTGTTTTAGGTATTATTTTTTATCCATTATCATGACTGTTAAATCAAAAAATAATTTAATAACAAGAATTTCTCCCACTAAATCCTGGAAAAATAATCCTATCTCGTAAGGTGACTGATCCACAAATCAATCTGTTTATCGATTGATTTGCATTCATCATATAAATTAAGAACAGGGAATAAATAAAAATAAAACACATGACCTTCCTAAATTTGTTTTTATACCTAATAAAAAACTAATGTTTTTTCATTTTCATTGGTAAGATCCATTGAATCTGAGGTTGTGTTGACCATCGATCTAATATCTATCATTTCTCTCCTAAGAGTGAATCCTCAATGCTCCCTCAAGTGGCACTCCAATGTTTCCAAGTTTGTGGGGCTAACCCGAGAAATCCTACATAATTATCTATCTAAATATTTTTAGTCACTCCATCAGCATAAATGAAATAAAATAATTTCATTAAATTATTTTTTTAATTTCAATTCCTATAATTATATTTCCACAAATAACCAGCACGGAATAATGTTAAGTCACACATAGGGTAAAATTTCTCTTCTAAACTCAATAGTGCCCTCATATTTTTGATACAATCACCCATTTAGAATTTATCTAACTTTTTTAGTAAAATAACACATGTGATATATTTAATATATTTCATATATTTAAAACATTTATTCCAGGAACATTGGGCCTTGGTATCATAGACCTTCTCAGAACCTGGTCACAAAAAAATCCATAAAATATTTAAAAATAATACACATAAAATCTGAGAAATTACATTCTTCCCACCTTAGGTATTTTCATCCTAAAAGTGAAAAATTACTCAAGAAGATTGGGGTACAAGGATCGCATCTTGTTCTACCGCTCTTAGGTTCTCTCTAGAAGTTCATTGTGCTGCCACTAAACACACAAAAGGGGAATCGAACACCCACTGATGGTTCATACACATTCCTCCTCAGCTATGAAACATGGAATATGTCATGTACCTAATCTAACTCTGGAGATAGAGAAAATTGGTATGACATTTCTCTAACTCTATGTAGTATCAATAATGGTTTGATGATCCTTGAAGATATATTTCCTCCTCATACAAATCCCCTTAATTCACATCGAGGTGAAACCCATATGAGCCCATGCTCTCCATCATCAATTTCTAAATGCCTTCATTTCCTATCATCATAAGTATTCAAGAAGCTTTGTGCAGTCTTCATCCACTTCTAGATGATCCACACCTTCTCTATAGTATCTCACACCAACATCTGGCTCCTGAGTGCCAAATCTCTTGGATAATTATAATAAAGTGGGGTCTTACAGGGTCACTCATAAAAATCCTTGAATGTTGGCATACTAGTGGTGGAATGGTAGATGTTATTATATAGTTAGTCCCCCTAACTCTAGACAAAGTCCAACATGAAATCACTCTACATGTCCTTGAGAACCAGAAAGGTCTACCTAGTATGGAAATAAATTTGAGGATGGAATGTTGTGCTTAAGCATAACTGAGTCCCAAAGGCCTCCTATAATCCCTTCCACAACTAGGATGTAAAGAGATTATCATGATCCAAAAAAATTGTTTATGGAACTCCAGGGAGTAGAACTATCTTCTGAATGTAGTTGTGTCCCATTAACTCTACTAAAATATGATATTCAATTGTAAAGAAGTGGTCTAACTTGGTGAGTTGGTCTATGATCACCAATATGGAAACATTTTCCCCAAAATAAGGTCGTAATAACAGCATTATTAATATGGATATTCCATACCAATTCAATTATAGCACCTCTAGGGGTTGGGTTAAACCCACTAGAACATGGTGCTCTGCCTTTACTTGCAGACAAGTAAGGTATCGAGAGACAACCTCAAAAACTCCTTTATTCCTTCGTGACAACCAAAAATAACAATTTATGTCATGTTACATCATATCCACAAATGGAATTACTGCTGAATGGGATGTATGAAACTCCCGTAACTCCTCCTCCCTCAAATCCAAAGGTACCTCTATCTATCCTCTGAAAATAATAGTGTTCTATCCACCTTTAGAATATCCATCATGAGCATGTCCAATGAATATATGAGTATAGAAGGTAAAAGAGTTGATATCTTTACATTTAAAATCCCTGAAACATTTTATAAGAGGTGGGGAAACAATCATCAACTGAATATATGAAGCATTATCTCTGTCTACAAAGGAAATATTTAATGAGGCTAGCTTCTATGACACCTCGTCCAATAACTAATAATAATATCTCCTTATTTCCAAGTATGCCACAATGTTCCATTTCTAAAGATTATTGACAATATCAAGTTCATAGTCTTGGAGGAACTCTAGCCATCTCTTTAAACTCTTGTTAAGATCCTTATGAGAGAAGATATACTAGATATTCTTGTGGTCAGAGTATATGAAAAAATGCTCACCCATCAGGTAGTGTCTCCACATCTTCAATTGGAAAACTATTTCTTTTAAACATAAGTTCATGGGTTGCACAGTTTGGATCATATGGTCACAACTAGCATGAAACATGGGTAGTAACTATTTGCCTCTGCATCAGAACACAAACATGTTTGGTCCATGATGCATCACAAACACTCTGTACTCAATACACTCCTTAAATTAACCTCAATAAGGGAGTTCTTTTCGAACTCTTCCTCAGCTCTTGAAAGCACTACTGGCACTTTTATACCCACACAAAATTCTTCCCTTTCCTCGTGGCTTTCAAGGGTGATTCCACTCTGTAGAAGTGAGGTAAACCCTCTGATAGTGTCGAGTAAATCCAAGGAAACTCCGCATCTTGGTAAAAATCTTGGGTGGATCCCTATCAAACACTTCATTAACCTTTATTAGATCCATTCTATCTCCATCCTTCGAGTTGATGTTTCCTAGAATGAGGGATTCTCGAATCTAGAACTGAAACTTAGAGAGCTTCCAATAAATCTAGTTCACTTGGTTTGTGTCCAGGACAATCCTCTAGTGTCGTGTGTGCTCCTCCTCAGATGTTGAATACACTAGGATATTATTGATGAAGACTACCACAAACTAATATGAGAAAGGATAAACGATCCTTTTCATGAGTCTCATGAACACTGTTGGGGTGTTCATTATACCAAATGAAATCACTGGGTAACATAGTGAAAATAACAACATTTTAAGAATGTATTTGTTATATCCTAATCCCACAATCGCATATGGTGATATCTTAATCTCAGGTCAATCTTTGAGAACCATCACGCCCCTCTCAACTGGTCAAACAAGTCTTTAATTATCTACAGTGGATACTTGTTTTTCACAATCACCTAGTTCAATCATTGATAATCCACACATAACCCCAATTTCTCGTCCACCTTTTTGGAAAACAAAACTATGGATACCAAGGGGAAAACACCAGGTCTCATGAATACCATCTCCTTCAACTCCTACAACTATATCCCCAACTATCAAACCTATGGGAGAAATATGGTATGCTTGTGCAGATATCGGTATTCTATCTGGATGAATTGTAAAGACCTGTAAATTTCAAGGAAATTTTTTTCTTAAATTCCTTGGGATTTTATGAGTACATAGTTTCTGATGGAACCTGATTCTGAGGCCTGGTGTGCCCGAAATCAATTTCTGAAGTTTAGATCGGGTACATTCAGTGAACGAACTAGTGGGTTTTTCTATCTTTTGAACCGGTTCTCGAAATTGAAATCTGAGGGCACCAATGAAACTGCAGCGCCAGTAATTTCCTAAGAGGACTTTTACTATACATGTGTTTTCACAGGAGGAGTTAAAAATTGTGGTTTAAATAATAAGAGAATAAAAATGTGGAACAATTTTTATTCTTTGACTATAGCGGTTTTATCCTACATGGAGGAGTTAGGGTAGGACCCACTAGCATCCTAACTACACATGTGAAGATAAATGTGATGTGGGGCCTACACGAGCCCCAACCCTTCACACTCCTTAAACCCCCATTAAACCCTTGTATTTAATTGGGTAACTCCTCCCCTCCCAACTCTTCCAATTTAATTCATGCCAACACACATTAATTTAATTAATTGAACCTCATCAATAAATTGAATTGAGTATTTGAATTTTTAATTTTTAATGCTTGGAAAAGTAAAATAAAATAAGGAGTAGCCTTATTTTATTTTTGGTTGGCTGGTTGTGTTGAGAATTGGAGGAGAAAGAGCTCTAGTTTCTTTTGAAGAATGTCATCTTTAACAAAGAACGCCAACTCTTCGACGAAGAAAGTTGATTCGGCAGCCCCAGTTTCTTTATCCTCTTCTTCCTCCACGACAAGGGAGGAGACACCGACGACAAAGGAAACGATGCCATCGTCGGCGGCGCTTGACAACCGCGAACTTCCTTCGAGGTAGGGGTTAATTCATTTGTTCAAGGTTTATCATTGACCTTCGTTGATTAAAATTTGGCCGCTTGTTATTGTTATAACTGGAGGAGATTGGACCACAAAAACATGGTCGATCCTCCTCCCCTTTTTCTTATTTCTTACTGTTGACTGTTTGAGGTGAAGGCGGCACGGTGTCGTTGCACCGTGTGGGGACAAAGAGGACCATGGCCGGAGTGGGCCGCGGCGATGGTGTGTGGCGTCGTCGCGCCGCGCCGGTGAGGCCGAAGAAGGAGCGTGGCCGGAGTGGGCCGCGGTAGTGGTGCGTGGTGTCGTCACGCCATGACAGAGATGCTGAGGGAGGCCAAGGCAGGAGTGTGTCATGGCAGAGGGGCGCAGCGCTGTCGTACCGCACTGGTCGAGCAAGAGCCATGGCCTTAGGTCATGGCGGTCCAGCAGGGGCGGCCTGCAGTGCCGGCCGCCGGCGTCTCCAAGAGGCAGGACCCTGAAGGGTCCTATGGTGGCTCAACTAGTCGGTCATTTTCCAGAATACCGGGGGGTCTTAACCCCCTGACATAATTTTAGGGCGGACCCCACAGGGTCCGCCTTTTCCGCAAACAAGGTCGGCGCCCCCTTTGTACACCACTCGTCCAGTGCTGAGCCGCGGCCGGCTTCCGAGCTGGGCCGCAGTCCGCACGGGCGGGGCCGGACGCACCCAGCCGGGCTGGGCCGCGCCCAATCGGGCCGGACCCAGACCCGGGTCGGGTCGACCCAGGGAGTATTGGGTCGGGTCGGACAGGGCCCAGACCCCCTATTTTCTGATCAGGTTCGTTCAAACGTCAATATCTTTGTCTACAGACCTCTGATCGACGCACCGTCAGTTGATTAGGATTATATGGATCGAGACGGTAATTTTAGTATATTACACTTGAGGTTTCGGCGAAGTTTTAGTATAGCTTGGTTGGTTCGAGCCCGAAACCAACTGGGCCCTTGGAGCGGAAATACTTATAACTAAACGACCGGACGTCCAAATGATGTGTCGTCAATTGCGTTGAATTACTCTTAATGAGACGGTTATTTTGTCTTACTACACATGAGATTTGGACGTTGCTGGAGTATGGTCGGGTTTGTTTTAGCTTAAAAACCAACTGGGCCCCTGGGACGGAAGAGCCAATATCTCTCAGACCGAGCGTCTGATTGATGAAACGTCTGTCACGTTGAGTTCCTAATGAAGAGACTAAACTTTGTGATACATCAACTCTGGACTTCGTGACAGTTGATGTATCAACCCTCTTGGCTTGGGGAGCAGACCCTCCTGGAATTGAGCGTGCTGTGTGCGGGAACCCTAGAGCTGGCTGCGACTGCGATGATGATGGCGATTGTACTTAGATCCTACGTGGGTTCGGCAGCGAGGAAGAATGTACTTGGATCCTCCATGGGTTCAGCAGCGATGACGATTGTAATTGGATCCTACGTGGGTTCGGTAGCGACGGTTACTGTACTTAGATCCTACGTGGGTTCGGCAGTAACGACTTCTATACTTGGATCCTATGTGGGTTCGGCAGAGGAGATGATTCAGAGGCTACATCTAAACATCTCCACCCCTCTTTGTGAGTAGTATACCTGTGTGATCTGAGTCTTGACTTTCAATCATTATCTTCGATATGATTGACTTGCTTTCCTATGTGGATTGGGTTATGCTTTCCTGTGTGAACTGGATTGTACTGGGGCTTATGAGTTGGAGCAGAACAAGAATTGATGACTTAGGTATATGTATGGGAATATACCTAAGTAGAATTGGTTGATACTTTATATTTGTATCTTTCCTTTGTGGTTTATCCTTTGTGGATTTGTGAGACCTTCAGGGGTCTCGGGGTCCCTACTGAGTATTGTATACTCACCCCTGCATGGGATATGCCCGCACTACGTTGTTTTGGATGCAGATGACGGACAGCGCTGATCGTGGTTGAGACTTGTGGAGCGGGACGGTATCCGAAGGTGGACTTTCTGGCAGGACTTACACGGATCGGACGGACGGATTCAAGGAGCTGAGGAGACTATCTATACCCACCCTTCAGGTGGTATTTCTGAAGGACGTCTATGTGATTTCTGTTTTACTTTTCAGCTATTGTACATTATTTTTCTCAGTTGTACTGTACTTTCAGTTGGGTTTTTATACTAGCCCATTTACTTTCCATCACTTACTTTTGTACTCAATTTACCTAGTGTTTTCTTCAACTTGCATACTCTGTTGTGTTTGTTTACTTATATAAAGGCAATTCCTTCCCTTTTATTGGGATTTATGCCTTTGGTGCTAGTCACCAGCCCCTGACCTATGGAAGGCGGGCTTGGGGTAGTCACGGCACGGGCCCCAAGGACGGGTCATGACATGAAATTCAATTCATAAATATTGCTCTCAGTGGGGAGTTAAATCTGGTACATCCTGAAGAAAAATGTGTTTGTACTCTACCACCACTGCAAGAAACTAATAGCCCAAATCATCCACTACCCCAGTGTCATGTTGGATAACTAGTGAGTAATATGTTGTACTATCCTATTCCTAATCTCATCTTACTCTTCCAATGTTTTCTTTTTCACCCACAAAGAAAAACCTTATTCTGCCACTATGAAAAAACTATGTCCTTCACCTAAAATAGTAAATCTAGGCATGAACTGTATAGAGATATTTTATACCTAAGATGACATTTTAAGGTCTCATTTTTGTAACAAATAGATTCCATACAAAGCTCTCACCTCTAAGCGTCTGGTCGCACTGTCAGCACAGGTGACAAATCATTGTATGACCACCCATCAGATTCTCCAACCACAAAGGTCAGGTCAAAAGCTCAACCAAAAATTCTATGTTTCAAAGTATAGAAGTTCGATGGAGATAATAGAGATAACTTTTGTTTATAAATACTATAGATAAAGTATAAAATTCATATATTATACCTCTTATTATCCTTGGAGCCTCGAGGTCATAGGAACCCGGAGCTTGGAGATGGCCTCTTCCCTACCCACTAGCTCTATAATCCTAGCTTGGACCACCTGGGGGTGGTGGTGGTAATTAGATGAACCTTCTACGACCTCATGTTACCCAAGTAGTCCCTCTTCCACATCTGCCTCCTAGTAGGCTACACAGCTCTTAACTCCATCTTTATCTTAGTTGTCCCTCGACCATCTCTCAATTAGTTGTATGAAGGGTTGGGAAATATCATGAAATCTGTCATGTTCATCGCAGTAGAAACATTGTCTGTCCCTTGGCTGATTCTAGCCACCTTGAGAGCCCTACACCACTAGCCCTAGGTCTTGGGATCACCTCCAGAAGTATCTGAGCCACTTGGATCCCAATGACTATCAAAAACTACCTATTGTTGAGGTCCTACCTATTGAGTTTCCATTTCTAGCTCACACTACAGGTGTTTTCTCTTCTAGAAAACTTTATATCAATAAGGCTCGATCAATCACTCCATCATATTTGGAAATTATAAGATATTCCACTAGCTCCCTAATGTCTTGGTGCAAGCCCTGCACAAAGTTCTGAGCCCAAAAGAACTACTCTTGTACCATATAAAATCAGAAACATGAGAGATCAGTAAACCTCACTAAATACTCTTCCACGGTCATACTACCCTACTGAAAATGTAGGATCTTCTGTATGTGTACTAATCACAATATGGCTGGATAGAACTCCACTATAAAGAGACTCTCAAATTCTATATAAGAGATAGTTGTTTGTCATGTTACTGAGCTTCCAAGCTCTAAAGTCACCCCGAAGAGCCCTAAAGAAGACTCACTGTAAGGACTGTCATCTAATCCATAGGGGTCCTCATAAAGTGGAAAACTAGATTGAGTGCATCTAGCCAGTTCTCATTGCCCAAGGGGTCTGTCCCACCCCGAGACATTGGAGTTCACTGCCTCTAAAACTAATGCAATGCACTCATCTCGCATTTATCATCGGATGGTAGTTATAGTTCTACCTACAGTTCAACAGGTGCTGGTATAGCTGGTAGACCACTCGTAGGTGTTATCTTCAATATATTTCCCTATACTGATGCCTCGTCACTAGGAAGACCATCCTCCAAATCACATGATGGGATCTTAGATGTCTATCAACATGAATGAGTTCTGAGATAAAACAAGATGTACTATGGTAAAAAAAGTATATCTGGGGAGTTGAATCAAGAAGGACATGGAAACCACCACCCATTCATATATGATGCATGTACTATAAAAATTCACATAACCAAATGTCTAAATGTATAGAGTCAAAAGGAATGCGATCAAAGTCCTAGTGTATGGATATTTTGGCCACTTTATGAACACTAGATTCCCTGACCTGAAAGCGAAACTCAAAACACTAAACATTGTTTTCTCAAACCAATCTCACCGACTCCCTATCATATAGTAGAATAGACCTCCTTTTATAACACTCTATCACAACCTAACCCACCAAAGGTACAACCCCTAACTACCCCTAGCCCGCCTCCAATATGCTAGGGGTTGGTGACCAATGTTGAGTAGGCATATGTCCAAAATGGGAGGAATTAGACTAAAGTAGTTATACACACACAAATATCCAAACTAACATAATTTTTAAATGTAAAACATTGGAAACAATGTATGAATACATCTAAGATCCCATAATAGAGTACGATAGTGAAGTTCTGAAAACAGAAAATGGAAAAAAAAATCAAGCCCAACCTAAAGAGTAAAGAGTCTGACCAGCTCCAAGGGAAAGAACTAAGTCAAAAGTATACTCCCAGTAAACACCTTGGTCTGTCAAGCTCTAGATAAGCTCCACCTTCTCTCTATACTCCAATAACATTTTAAAAAGGTCCATCATTTGCACAAGACATGACATGTGCATGTAAATCCCGTGCATTGGTGAGTATAAAAATACTCAATAGGACACCCTAAAATCACTAAATATGAAGAAACAAGCATATTCATCTCAATAAAAGATATAAAATTCAATTTATAATAGAAAAACCCATATATACTCAAGAAATACACCACATAATCAGGAGGACATAACCAACTATCAGCTACATGATTCTCCATGAAGAAACACTCATTCTAAGAGAACTCACTCTATGAGCCATGCTATCATTCAAGACTCTCAAAAAATAGGTCTAGATTGTTGGGTCCCATTAAAATAAAATTCATTTTATTAAGAAGACTTTGATACAAAAATAGGGGTAATGGCTAGAACTGTTGGGGGACACCACTAACCCAATCTGGATCAACCCGTTATATAGAGGATTTCATGTCAAAAATTCCACAAACCCTATCGATGTAGACTATTAGATGTTTTATCAACTCCCTTTTTATAGAGGTCATGTTGATTCAACAAACTCCATCTATGAAAATGAGGATGATAAAGTATCGCACACCAGTCTCATGGAGGGATTCCATAAATCTATCTAAGACTCTGCCTCTTGAGGGGATCAACATCTAGAAATGTCGATATAATATCACACTATACCCTGGAGGGAAAGGACCAAGGGAAATAAATCAAACTATACAGGTACCAAATAATAATAAAAAGATCCTTAAGCACTCTTTATGGGAGTACACGATGTGTTCAAAGAGTAGATGTCATGTCCCTGGACCCTTGGTCCAACATGTGTAAATGAAAAATGTCATCAAAAAGTGTCAATATAGTAGTAAAAACTATATAGGTAACCAATATATTTTACCCATGTACGTGTATCAGTCCATGTATTAGTATATGGATTAGCATGTGTACTCGGTCCAACCCATGTCTGTGTGCGGGAGTACACACCATATAGGCAACTAGTGTACTCCACCCTGTGTCCGTGTAATTCCCAAGTACATCCAAAGTATCCTGGGAGGGATCACAGGTCATGTAGTCTGGTCCACACACCATGTGATACATATCTCATACCTGAAACCCTAGATATATATGAGGGGTTCCCATGCTCTGTGTAATACCAGATTACACACCGTATTCGGCGTGATTATCTGAAAGTCCTAGATCTTCCTTCGCACACTTTGGATGATCCTCCGGCCTCTGATCTATTGACATCCAGGCCTCAAAACTTATGATCCAACCTCATTTTTTCACTCCATCCCTGAATCAATATGTTTCATTAGTAGATCTCCTCATAAAATAAATCAAATCTACATTTTCCATTTCTTGGCGTATAACGTGAAATCAGGAATCATCTATCATCTAAACTTATCTTCCTCCATTGCCACACCTTCATCATGTCTTAAAGATCCCAAATCTATGATATTATATATTTGTGACAAGAAACAGGGGTGTAATGATCGATTGATTGGAAATACTTGAACCATGGTCCAAACAATGAATTCTCATAATGGATCATAGAACTTAGGGAGATAATCACAAGAACACATGAGACGAACAAACCTCAATCGATGTTCATTTCAATCTTGGATCATTTACATTATAATAACAGTCTAATCTATCAATGATTTAATCATAATAATTTATCTCGCTAAATCCCTACAAAATAATCTCATCCTGCACAGTGATCCATTTTCAAAGCAATCCATTTCTCAGTTGAATTTTTTTCATCATAGAAAATAAGAATGAGGAATAAATACAAATAAAAAACATGCGCTACCTCAATTTTGTTAGATATTTGTTGAAGAAAAGTGAATCATTATTTTTATTGGAAATATTAGATGAATCTGATGTTATGTAGATTTTCGACCCACAATCCATCATCATTTTCTTGAGTGAGAGTCCTTGAAGCTCTCTCTAGAATCTCTACAATGATTCCAAGATTATGTGTCTAACCATAGAAATCCTCCATAATAATATATTTAAACATTTTTAGTTTATGAATTACCAAAAATGAAATAAAATAAATTTATTAAATTATTTTATTCATTTCAATTCTCAGGATTCCTTTTCCAAAAATCTCTAGTGCCGACTAATTTTAAGTCACTCCTATGGTAAAACCATCATTACGAAATCAATGGTGACCTTGGATTTTATGATCTGATTACCCATTTAGATGTTATTCCACATTTTCTAGAAAATTGTGTGCATGTTCAGTTTAATATATTTAATATATTTCAAACAATTATTCTGGGAACAACGAGCCTCATAATCGCATGTCGTCTTAGCTCATGGACTCAAAAACAATCTACATAATATTTAAAAATAATAAATGGAAATTTCAATAAATTATAAAAATATTTGAGAATGTTTCAAGATTTTATCGTATTGAAATGTGTAAAATTAGTTAAAATGTGTGTTATAACATGATACGAAAATGAAAATGTGCCTAAGATGAAGTATTTACACTGCAAGTGTGGAAGTATTTATCAAAAGGTGTCCAGTGAAATAGCATGGCTATGTAAATTAGATTACCCATGTTGACCATGATTCATGGTAGGTATGGTAAATGGTAGTCCTCAAGTGTATTGATATCAATAGAGGTTGTGTATGTGAAGGGTTTTTTATGACTAATGAAGAGTTTTCTTATGTGTAAATAGTGGAATATTTATGCTATGTGTTTTTAATATATTGTTCGGAATTTTAGGAAAAATATACCATAGAGATGCGTTCTAGCAGGATGAAAAGGGAATGTTTCTAAGAATGATCCCCCAGTAGTAGAGCAAGAAGACCTAGTGATTTAGGGTAATACAGAAGATCAGTTTCACAAGAACACATCCTAGTTTATATAGGTTATGGAATGGGACCCAAGGTGGGTTGTATCAAGTATGTTTGAGATAATTAAATAGTTTCATTTAGAGCACCCTCTGACCCTTATCGAAGAGAGTTGTCCAGAGATAACTGATTATTTCATAGATTCTATCTAGATGATTCTTGATCATTTGGATAATCGTTGTGATAAGAAATCCATGTTGGAGTAAAATATGTTACAGGGATAAGAAAAGCGTTGGTGGGATATCATGGTTCAGATTGAGTTAGAAGAAGGAATGATATTCAAATACTTATAATATATGTTTCTAGAAAACTTATATCCAGAAACCCTGAGGCATGAGAAGTCTATAGAGTTTATGAGTTTGACCAAAGGGGGTGTGTTGATAATGGATTATTCTCTTTGTTTCACTGACTTATGATGCTTAATTTCAACATTTGTGGGGGATGAAGAAGCTATGGAAAAACGTTTCTAGTATGGGATTTGACATGAGATAGGATCCTAGGTGAATATATTGTGTATGAAGTGTAGTGAAGAGGTGGCGGATCAGGACCTTATATCCAAAGGGAACCTAAAGTGGGTTTCATGTATTGGAATTGTAGTTCCAATTGGGTTGATGAGTGTTATTTAATCTGAGGAAAGGAAGTGTTGTTTTGGTAGTTTACATCATGGTGGAAGTGTGTAGATAATACTAAATCATCAACTATTCAAGGTATGATTCTTATAGATTTCATGGGGTGGTGGATGTGGTACTTCCAGGAAAGAGCATATATATTAGCATAGTAGTTCAGCATTAGGGACTCAAGCCAAAGCCCAGGGCATAGGGGTAGGTCATTCTCATGTAGTTTAGTCTGCACCTTGAGGTTTTAAGGCTAGACCATCAACTATTCAAGGTGTGATTCTTCCAGATTTCACACTTTCTAGTACTTTATTTGACATAGGTGCCACAAATTATTTTAAATATAAACAATTTTAAGTTATGTTAGGCCTAATAATGGAATGTGTAAGTGGGTTTATGTCAATTGATACTCTCTAAGGAGTGCAAGATGCTGATATCAGACAATGTAAGGGTTATTCTCAAGAGCTTGGTGGGTATGATTTTCTGTGGGACTTATTCATCCTCAAGATGTCAGGTTTTGGCCTAATTGTTGGCATGGATTGGTTAGCATTGTAATGAGACCATATCGATTATTAAAATCATCAAGTAATGTTCATGTCTCTTAATGGAGACACTTATATCCATCATATTGATTGGTATGTTCAACCAGGCTGTACAGGGCTAGGTTTCCATCATTTAGGATAACTCATAGCTCAAGCGGGTTGACTTGTGCTTTATGAAGGATGAATAGAGAAACTAGTATTTCCTATAATTGTGGATCAATTTTAGGATGTGTTTCAAAATGAATTCTTAGGGAGACCACCCAAGAGATATGTTGAGTTTAAAATCAATTTTCTTCTAGGGGTAGAACCAGTTTCTATACAGCCTTATAGAATAGCTCCATTAGAACTCTAAGAGTTTAACGGTCAGCTAGAAGAGTTTGAGAGGAAATGGTCCACTGGTCTAAGTAGGTCACCACAGGGATATACAGTGTTTATTTATAATAAGGATGATGTATCATTGAGGTTATGCTTCAGTTATAGGAACTTGAATAAAATTATGGTTAAGAAATGATACCCTCTTCTATGAATCGATGATATTTTTGATCGGCTGAGAGGTTTAATAGTGTTCTCCAAGATTGATTTGAGTTTAGGGTATCATCAGTAGAGGTTGAAACCTTACAACATACCATGAGCTACATTAAAGAGTAGGTATAATTTGTATGATTTTTTGTTGATGATATTCAGGTTGACTAATGTATCGGTAGTGTTCATGGATCTAATGAACCAAACCATTCACCCTTACTAATATTTCATTGTAGTTTTCTTTTTTGATGACATATAGGTGTACTCAAAGACTCATGGTGATCATGAAAAATATATTAACATCTTCTTGAGTACACAAAGATATTATAGGATATACAGAAAGCTATCCAAATATCATTTCTAGATCAATAGAGTACATTTCTTGAGTCACATCATCTTTTAGGAAGGCATTTAGGTGGACCCATAGAAAGTGCAGGTAGTTGTGTCTTGGGAGCATCCCCATAATGAATCTAATTTCCAAAGTTTTCTGGGTTTAGTAGAATACTATCAATGTTTTATCAAAGACTTTTTCTATTTTTTGGTGCCACTTTCAGGATTGAAAAATAAAGTAATCATGTTTGAATAGTCAAAAGAATGTGATAATGATTTCCAAGAGTTAAATAAGTGGCTGACTACTGAAGTTATCCTGGTCTTACCTAATCCAAGTAAGAGGTATACCTTTTTTCATGATGTGTTTTGGGTCAGGATTTTTTTATTATTGATGTAGAATGGTCATGTTTTTGCGTATGGTTCAAGAAATTTTATTCCTCTTGAAAGAAATTATCCTACTTGTGATCTTAAAATGTATGCAGTGGTTCATGCCTAAAAAATTTAGTGGTATTACTTGTTGGGATATTTTTTTTGGTGTATATCAATCATAAAAGTCTAAATTACACCTTAAATCAGAAAGATCTAAATCTTCAGTAGGGAAGATGGGTTAAATACATGAAATAATTTGATTTTGAGATAGTTTACACTCTTGGAAGGGAAATAGAGTTGAAAATTATTTGACTTGAAAAACTCAAAGTTATATGGTTCAGCAGTCCAACTATGAGGGCAAGATGGTGGTGTTGTTTATCGAAATTCATCTTGACGTAAAGGATGGCCAAGAGAAGATAAAACTTGCATCCTTAGAAATTTATTCCACACTTATGATCTTGATTAATTAGGGACAATGTGAGGAATCAGAACATGTGTCTATGAGGGAATGTATTAAAGGTGGGGACTCTCCTTCTGGTTGTTCTGATGAAGATGATATGATCATTTGTGCTTGTGGCCATGATGTTATGCCAACATGTTCGTGAGAAGAGTTGATGTGTGAGTTTTATTTATCAAATTGGAATTACATACTAGTTCGACCAAGATGTATCATTATCTTTATAGGTAATATTTGTGTACAAGAAAGTAGAAAGAGGTTATGGGATGTGTGATGCCTTACCAATTAGTTCATAAAGGCTTAGAATTATTGCCTGGTAGGTTTGTTGAATCGATTTTCCATTCATGAATGGAAATGGGATAATGTAACAATGGAATTAATTGTATTTCTTCTAAGGAAGACTCAAAAAAATGATGTAACTTGGGTAGTTTTTGATCGGTTGACTAAGGTGTCCCATTTCTTTCCTTCTCGAGAGACATTCATTGTGGATCAGTTGGGTGAATTATATGTTATAGAGGTAGTTTGATTTCATGGGGTACTACAGGCTATAGTTCCGTTTCAAGATTTTCACTTCACATCACATTTCTGGAAGTTATTTCATAAGGAACTTGTTAAACAATTGTTCGTGAGTACGGTTTTCCACCCATAGATGGACGAGTAGTTAGAGCGTACCAGTCTTGTACTAGAGGGTATGTTTAGGCCTTATGTCTTGGATTTTGGTGGATCATGGGAAAATCATTCAGCCCTTATTGAGTCTTTACACAATAATAGTTACTAGGATACAATTCATATGGAACATTTTTATGAACTTTATTGTACAATGTGTAGATCTTTGTTTTTTTTATGGAAGTTGGAGAATCAATGTTGTTGGGACTAAGTCTTATGAAGGAGATGTCGGAGTAGTTTCAGTTGATCTAGAAATTGATGGTAATAGCTCAATGTAGTTAGAATTCATACGTGTTTAGGCATCATATACCTCTTGAGTTTTTGGTGCGTGGTCATATGTTCCTTCAGGTGTCACCAGGTTTGGGTAACTATCGGATTAAAAAATAGGGTACGTTAACACCCAGTTATGTGGGGCCATTTGAGATGGTGGAGAGGATCGGACCAGTGTCATATTGATTGGATGTTAAAAAATGGTATAGTGGTATGAATTATGTTTTTCATGTGTTTCATATTAAATATTATCACACTAGTACATCTCACAAGATTTAAATTAAGGATGTTGATCTTGAGGTAGATGCATCCTTTGAGGAGAATCTAGTTTGTATTGTGGATCCTAGTGAGAAAGTCTTACATGGAAAGATTTTGCCATTGGTTCATGTTTTATGGAATCATTTTACTGTTTAGGAATAAAATTGGGAGAAGGAGTCATATGTGTGGGCTTAGTGGCTCGATCTTTTTACCATGGAAGCTTAGTCATTCTTGGGAAAAGCTACTCGAGGATGAGACATTATAAGGTGGGGAGGTTGTGAGATCTTGTCTCTATAGTTCTAATTAATTGTTTAAATTTTGGTTCAAATACCTTATTTTTTCATTAATTAAATGTTCACAGGGTGTATAAGGGGGATCTAGGGTGTTCCTGGGGTTTGACACATCAAAAAAAAAAGTAAACTCAGGCCAACCTGTGCAAGGTGCATGACTTTTACATGGTTAAGTAAAATGTGTGGCCTTCCTATAAAAACCTGTAATACTTGGAATGTGGCATTATTCAGGTTTGGTACACATTTACTCAAACCATGTGGAGAACCCTAGGTAACCATTCAACCTCACTCCCCTTGGATAGTGGCTTGCACAAAATTTGTGCATTATTTGGAAAACCATGCGGACAACCCATGTGCCTCATTAAAAGTTAGAAAAAAAATTAAGGTTTTTTCATCTAGATATTTTTAAGTTCTACCCAATTTTTCCTCCCATTATTTCCCTCTCAACCCTATTGATGAACTCAGTATCCTAAATATTAACAAGGGGGGTTCTACCTATTTGGAGTGCCTTTGGTTGTTGATTGAAGCTTGGGTTGAGGCTTCAACGGGTGGTTTAATCTGGATCTAAGGTAATAATTATGAGTGAGTTCATCAACATATTCATGGTATGTGGTCTACAGGTTATATCCCATAGTCATTTAGTTGATTTTTTTATGTTTGGTTTCATTATTGATTATTTATTATTGTGTGTTTGATACCTTTAGTAAGATTTGGTAAAAATGGGTGTCTAAATAGTCAATTGAACCCCTCATGATCCCCATGGGATTCATAGAGGATGATTTGACCAAATTAGGGCCACCCATGGGGTGTACCGATAATCCAAAACCTAGAAATTTGTAAGGATAAGTGTAGAGTAGATGTGTGGTAACGTATATCCATGATGAACAAGTATATATGTAAACGTGAGTTGAAAGAGGAATATTGATATATGTTTCTAGGAATATAAAATGGAATAACAGGTTATTTGGATAAACTTTAATGGGTTAAGGGGTTAAGGATTCTGATCTGAAGGAAGTGTTAAATGGATAACTGATAGATATTGAAAAATACACTAAATGGGTTCATCATATTAATGTGATGTTCCAAATGTATAATGAAATGTACATGGAATGTATAAGTGGTTATTACTTGTGAAATGAGGAATGGTTAAAATGGTTTAGCATGTGGAAAAATGATGAGTATGATAAATGGGAGAATGAATTGGAATTATTTAATATGATTAATGAGTTTAGGCATAATAAATGGGAAATGAACTAAACATCTATATAATGTAGATGGAAAATGTGTTAACGGGTTATGGAATATAATTAATTCCAATGTTTATTTTTATTTATTATGATTGTTATTTGTATTGGTAGTGTTTGGTTGTGATTTGGTACGAGTGGGGTGAATGGATAAATAATCATCAGTACATGGCTTGGTAGTTTGGGGTATTGACATAAGGTTTTACACCCACTGGTCGAGTTTGAATGAGGCTCTAAACAGCACCCCAAAATGAATGGGTTAGGTAAAGGGACAAAGGTTATATTCCCCTAAGGGCTTCATTTGATGATACAACTTTGACTAATGCTTCAAGGATAGTGAAATGTATTTGTTGTGATGTGTTAATCCCTAGGGGCATAGGTACTTGATGTATTTCCCTTATTCATAGTGATTGGTTTCCTTAGACCCCAGTGTAAATGATGTAAATGCATAACTCAAGGATCACATGAGGAATATGGATTACATAATAAAGATAGTATAAGTAATTAAAATGGTAATAATGATTGAAAAGCGTTAAAGTAAATATTTTTAAGTAATGGTAGTAGATATTTCCTTTGTTTACTTGTCTTTACTTATTATTTTCATACACTGTCTGTTTAGACTAGATATTTTGTAGACACTAATGGTTGTGGTTGATTGATTTATACTCACACCCTACTCAGGCCACTATTGGGTACCCAAGCAGAATTCATTATTGTAGATTTGCATAAGAGAAAAGGCCTAGTGTTAGGGAGTTGAGTTTGGCTCAGGATATATATGTTTGAGGATCTATACATAAAGTCAGACCCATTTTGGGGATTCAATGGTTTTTCTTTATTTTGGGATTCCTACACTCTTTGCACTATTAGCATGGCATTACATGGTTATTGTTTATTTTTGGTTTGTACCCAATTTTACAAGATGCTTATTTATGCATTTCTATTGGTTATTACATGTTGTTTCAATTATTTATATTCTTAATAGATGTGTCTTACCATGTTAAAGTTGGTATATTCTCTCCATGTGACTCATTATACCCTGACTGCTATTTGGAAACCTCTAGAATACGTAGAGGCATGCTTGTGGTCATGTGGTGACCCGGATCAGGGCATCGATTTAGTGTCTTTCGGGTTAGGGATGTTATATCCAATATGTGATCATGTCTTGATATTGTGTTGTTATATAGTTGGGTAATATTAGTACACCCTCTAAATTAGAACTGAATATACATTTCCAACCACCATCTAAGTCGTGCTTATATTGTCACCAAGACTCCCCATTATCTATCGACCATGAAACCTTAGTGTCTTTACTATTGAGAAAGTCAAACAGACACTGCAATGAATATTTTATTTCATATAAATACAAAAAACATAATGATATCAATTTAACAAAAAAAATTACCCATATATCCACCCAGAGTTTCTCCTTGATTTTATTACCAAAATGCCTCTATGAGAATTGTTTCACAAGGATGATATTGTTGTACATGGTTAAAGATTCCATATACCTTCTACACTTCTTAGATTTTTCACCAATAATTTGACATTATTCATTTTAATCCACCATTATTTATGTTCCATGATTCCATGAATCAAACATATGGGTGCACCCAAGTCTCCTATTAGAATATCACGCTAAATAAGATAAAAGGGAGAAAAGAATAATTAATTCATATTACAATAGGAGAAAATTATGTGGTATAATATGACACACTTATAAGAAAAAAAATAGATGGAGGGTAACCATTAAGATAAAATAGATCTATGGGTTGTCCTAGATCGATAGCCTTTTAAGGATTCACCAACTCCTATTCATGCACTGATTCATTTTTATGCACTAGAGTGGAAGCTAAAGTAACGAAATCAGTATATCTTAGATGGATAGTATGAAATGGAGGTGTAATAGACATAGTATTATAAGGATATATAGTATTGATATACATGATAAGATATGGATAAGGTATAGGGGGAAATATCCCTAGAGGAGGAATAAAAATGGTATGAGAATAATAGTCTAAATTAGATGATGATGGATGCGTAGGTGGGAACATATCTATTAGCTCAATTGAAGGATGAAAAGGTTTAGTGTAATGGGTGTCTGTTATATATTCAGGGTGTGAATGGGAATAATGTTTTCTATTTGTTGTTCTAGGATCACCCCCTCTCATACCCATACAATTAGGATGACGAGAATTCAACTCTGGTTTAGATGAATGCCCCTAAAAAATCGATAATTATTATGAACATGCCATTAAATGTAATATAGAATAAAAATATTACAATAATTATACTAACTAAGGGAACCCCAGGAGGAAAACCTAGATCACACATCCATCGATAATTTTCAAAAAAATTCTTCCTTCAAACATCTTTAGTGTCATTCAGAATCCGTGTAAGAATAAAATTTACATTTTTAAGAACTTTAATCCCAGTTTCCATTATAGAGAAGTTGAAAGAAATTTATTGTTAGTGGTTTCAATTATCCCTTAAAGTGGTGAGTTCCTCACCCATGTTTATTAAATTTTATGTATTAACAGTTTTGTGAGAGTTTAAGATCTTAGTAATGTTTAACTAATCAAATAAAAATATGTTTTATGGATTTATAGTAGAATATGGAAAACACTAACATGGTTAACTTTGAACATTTTTCTCTATACTAAACTCCAACTCTGTAGTCTTAGAGGTTTTGTGGGCATGTCATTTATAAGTGGTGAATTCAATCTATAGAATGTAAAAATATTATTTCATATGATATACGAATGTGTTCTAAGAGTTGAAGATTCAATGGAGGTTAAATTATATTATTTCAAAATGATATTTTTAAAGTAAATATAAATATAATATGATGAAATATAATAAGGGGAATCATTAAATATCAAAATATTTAAATATTGTAGGACGAATGAGGTAGTGATTTGTATTGTCAATATGTGTCATGAATTACATGAAGGATTCTTGGTTAAGGTTATACAGATGATATAATATTTATTTGACACATATGTAAAGGTACATAAGGAATATCATGGAGGAGGTATAAGGGCTACAGCAGTCCATTAATAAATCTACAAAATGGTCATATAACCTAGTTTCCATAAATTGAAAAAAAGGACCTCACTCATTCAGAACCATTAGGACCTCATACCAAAATACACCTAATAACCAAAAAAACAAATTAAAAATGAATTAAACCCAACCAATGAGGAAAACCAAAACCAATATTCATCAATGAGAATTATATAATAATCAAATAGATCCCAAAAATACAAAAAATGAATACAAAATGATCATCCAAATTAAAATAATTAAACCAAAATCCCAAAAATAAAACATCACCCACAAAGAAACTTATTTAAAATAATCCAAAATTATCATGACCTCAATTTATATTGGTTATGATTTTATACATAGATAAAAATGGAAAAAATAGTCATTATAATAGAAGAAAGATTTGGAACTCACTAATATACTATCATAGAGGGTCAAAATAAAAAACCACTGAATTAGGGGAGAATTCTAGAGGATGAGACTCACCTTTCATCACTCGTGTGAGGGGAGAATAGATATTGGTTGAAGGGGTGATAGGGATCGTGCGAAGGGGTAGGGTGTGAGGCTAAGTGAATATGAGGGAATCTATGCAAATAGTATTTTAAAAATCATTGGTATAGTTGGAATATGCCCAAAGTTATCATAAACTATATATTCCAGCCAATATATACCCATGGTTTACAAAATCCATGGATATATAAGTGTGGGGATAGCTACATTTTTTTATAATGATTGATCCTTTACTTCATTATGATCAATGAGCTCCATAATCTCCTATAATTATTTATCATTTTCTTTCATGTCTATATATTCAATTGAAAAAAATGTTCTTATAAATATAATACTAGTTATGGGTCATTCCATTGGACCATTTTACATCCCTTTTCTCTCTTATTAATAAGATATTTTATTAACCCTTTTACAATGTGGGTTTTCAACAAAGGAATTTTCAAATATCAAACCCTTGATTTATGATCGAAAGATCAAATTACAAGGATGAAATTTATTTATGGTTGGGATAATGAAAAAATCTAAAATTATAAAATATGAACATCTGATTTTATTGTGTATACCATAAAAAACATCAATATTAAACAATACATGAAATATATTTCTTTAAATTTAAGCTCTTTGGTAGCTTGTAGAATATGAAACCCCAAGTATAAATGAAACATAATATAGAATAATATTATAACCTAGTTTTTAAATTGGAATTTATGAATATTGAAAACTAAATTATGGAAAAAAAATTATCTATTGATTATAAATAAAATATGTACCATTTAAAACAAAAAGAAATATTTTTTAAGGAACTGTATTTTTTCTCAAAGATGGTTTACCTATACTATGCGTACATATTTCAAAATTAATATTTATCAATTATAGAAAATTCATTGGAAAAATTAAATTAATTTTTAATGTAAAAATATAAATATTATATTAGTCTGAATTTTTAGGATTTATCAGAAAAGTTCAAATTTTTTAGGACGAGTGAAAAATAATAAATTTTAATAGAAAAATTCCACTCTATATATATTATTTATAAAGTTAAATCAAAATTATAAATTAATTTAAATTATAATTATATTAATTACATATAAATTAATCCAATTTAGTTCACTTGAATCATTTTTATATTTAACTTTAATATAAAAATTTTATAAGCTCTTTATGATTTTCTCCTTAAAACTTGATTTCTCGTCACATTAGCAGGATTAATTTTAAATTAAAATTTACAACTTATTTGAATGGAACTACTAAAATTAGATTACATATTTTAAATAATAATAATATATATTATATAATAATTTCAACATAATTATTATCCAAAATTAATAGTTAATACGGTAAAAAATATTTACCCTCATTAAGGTAAAAATGGATTTACCATGGGGTTAAAGTAAACAGATAAGGATTAAAATAACCTAAAAATTATAAAATATATGGGACGGCCATATATAAATCCTATAATGACTAAATCATGTTTATAATACATTTTAGACCCTTTTTCATGTGAAAAACATTAGTATACATTTTTTCAAAAATTACAAGTGAGCCACTAACCTCACTTATAAAAGGACACTAACATTAATCAAATCTTCACACCATAAATTCAAGTTGGTCCTACCATTATCCACCCAAATCAATTTCCATAATATCTCCTCCCAACCTATAATCATTTTTCAAATAAATCCATCTTAGGAAGTCTTTGGGGAAATCTTAAGGAGGTTATCAGAAGAAGAGGTAACATTCTTCAACAAGTATTTTTATATTATTTTTTCCTCCATCTGCTTAAATTATTATTAAATCATTATTATGTAATAAAATAAGTACCATACATATAATAATATGATTTATATTAAATTAATGTCATAAAACCATCTCCACTTCCATCTAATGTGTTACAAAATCATTATCTGTGTGTACAGCGGACTACTGTCTGATGAATCGAGATCATTCATTTTTCCATTATCACTTCCCAAAGATGGGTATGATGATAGATGAAAAGTATATATATAATATTTATAACATAACTGTAACTATAAATTAAATATATCATATATATCTTTTTCATTCCACTCTTTAGGGTATACGATAACTTAGATCTTGTGTACAACATACTACTCTCTCGTGAAGCGATGTGATTCATTTTTCAAAAACTCTTTCATTGAAGATAATGATGAAAAATTTAATGTTTATATGTGATATAAATGAAATAATTATAATATTAATGAAATATTTATCATTATTTAATGATAATATATCATTTTATTTCTTAACATTCCACTAACTAAAAATGATAACATCGTTCATGTATATATACAGTACAACCTTCATGGGGCGATGTGACTCTCTTTTAATCACAATACAACAAGTATAGTATATAAATGTATATTTAAAAAAATATTATTATTTTATGATCATTATGTAAATGTAAAATATCACTTACCACATTTTTATAATGATCATTCAAAATTGTAAATGTTACTCATGCGTACGTACAGCCTACCGTCTCTTTGATCATAATGTACATCATTTATCAAAACTATATTCTATTATTTGTATTAAAAGAAAAATATATGAAAAAATATGATCATTATGTTATTATTATTATTATTCATATGATTAAACTATATAATATGAAAAATTTATGGAACATTTATGATAAATAACTAATGATAAAACAAAGAAATTTACACCATAAATGATGAAAAATAATGAAATATTATAAAAAAACTCATGATAAGATTGCTTAAGAGGATCAGATATGATATTATATAAATGGATATGGATATCTAATAAACTAATAACATTATTAAACCTATTATATATGATGTAAAATCAATTTCAAAAAAAATGAAAATGTGAGGTAAGGGATTTCTTAACTCAATTTCCATTCATTGGGTCAAACTTCTACTTCATTGATTGTGTCATGAAAATATTATATGTGTTATGACATTTGATTATTTTATATTTTATTAGCAATTTTTTTATAAGTATTTAAATTTGATACATATAAGAAATTCATTTATTTATCTTCACTTTAATGATATGATTTTTTAAGGTACATCATCAACATTTCCCTCCACAAAGGAATATTGTATTGTTATTCATATTATTAAAATTTTACAGTGTACATACTGCCCCCTTGAACATGTAATATCATGATTCATTATAAATTAATGGTATTTTAAGTTTCAATTTTTAATATTTCATATATGTATATTTTTATTTAAATTTTACCATGTGGTATTGGATTTCATAGCTCAATTTCATTTTAGTATGTTAGATTACTCCTTTATCGTCTTTAAAATCATATTATTATCAATGTAAGGAAATATGAATATATATTATTTTTTTATTATTTTTTTATTTTTATATAAAATTTATATACATAATAAATTCAATGATTATGTCCTATACCAATGTTATAATCATTGTAAGGGTATATTTCACAATCTCATTCATATTGGGATTATTTATTTTGGAATTTTTATTGAAGGAAGTTATGTGATAATTTTAAAATAAAATCACATAATTTTATTATCCTAAAATTATTAATGATTTTTTAATGTGTAATTATTATTATTTAAACTCCTTTTTACTTAAAATATTTTTGAAACTATTTTGAAGATAATCCGACTTCATTTCCCCCTTTGGTCAAAAATTCATTTTTTAACAAAAGCATGTTTTCTTAAAATCCTTTCAAAAAAATTAGACCTTTTCCCAATGATTTATTAAATTAATTTTTACATTTTTTTTAAAAAAAAATGAAGTAAATATTCATGTTTTTTTCAAAACAATGCTCTTTTGGCTACTTCAAAACAGTGAAAGGAATCTAAATTTTAACATGTACAGAATGAAATAAATTTCCACCTTCATGAAAAATACAATAGTTTAAAGATTATTTTATATGTTTCAAAAATTATTTTAAATGAAAATAATTTTCAAAAAATATTTGTACATTTAGTTATTAAAATTATATTTTCAGAATAAAATTTATATTTTCCTCAAGAATTTTTCTAAAGATATTTTTATTGTATTTCAATTCATCAATGAAAAAACCCTTTATTTTTACTCCAATGGGTATATATTTTATTAATAATATACTTATTATTTATATTTATGATTGATAAAACTTTTAGAAAACAAAACTATTTCCATTTAATTTCATGAATTTATTATTGTAGACATTAACTTTCCCTTCAACTATTCACTCTCCTGATATATTTTTAAAATTCATCACTCTTAGATATCTATTCTTTTCGTATCAGGGATATGATTATTTTATAAACTCTACCCATATATATATATACATTGTTAAATTTTATAGTTATTTTATTTAATGTAAAATATTAAAAAATAATTATTCTTTACTCTATATGGATATTTATTGACATGTAATATTGATTTAGCAATTAAATTGATCATTCAATATATAAGGAATTCTATAAACCTTTGGTGATGGGTCGGACTGAGAATTATTTTTCCCCATAATTCATCATTAGGTGTCCTGAGACAAATTATAAATCAATCATTAAATAGGTTTATACAATAATATTTAAACTACTTTTTGAAATTTTCTAACAGTAGTGGAATCATAATTTCTAAGATCATGGAATCCATTAATTAAGAATTTACTTCATCAAGAATTCATTTATTATTATCCATAATTTTTTCCCAATGATATGGACTATAGATGAATTTTTTTTTAGATTATTGGTCAAATGGAATGGGTGTTCATTTATTTACATTACCATATTGATTAGTTATATGGAATGTGTGTTTATTAATATAATTTTCATTATGATAATTATTGTTGTTTCATGATAAAAAAATTTTAATTAACCCTTAATGAGAATTCAAGTTCACCCTTATTGTTTTCATTCCCTGGAATCTAGGAAGGGTCTAATAAATGATTTGCAGGGATATACTAGACGCAATATTGTTATTCAAAAAAATTATGTTGGAATTATTGTTTGCAAATGTCATATGGGAATCATTTAAGTATCAAGTTTACAAAAACTTCTTAATTATTCAGACATTATAGATGTGATTCCTTGTATCTTATGTCAATTTAATAAATTAAGACTAAAAATATAGGTTAACCGATTCAGAGATGTTAAATAAATTTCACGTATTCATTATATGAACATGAAGATAGTATTACTTGAGATAAAGAAGAATGATGAAGAATCTATTGGTGCCTATGTGATAAATTTTATAAGACTTTCAATGTATGATTCTTGTATTATCATCCAACCAAAATGAAATGTTGATAATTTATTAAATGGAACAAAACCAAGCCTCTAATGGGAATTATCCATAAGACATGTTAGTAGCTATGAATATATCACTAAATTTGTTATGAAAGATGAAATAAATATTGGATTTACTCATAATTATCAAGGTTTTGATAATAAATGAAAGTAGTAATTCATAGAAAACTCTAAAAAACCAAATGTAGAATAATATGAGCCTTACTTTATTCTATAAGTGTTTAATGAGGCATGGATTAAATTTTCTAATATGTACTTATAATTGTTTCATGTGTGAAATTTAAAGTCATTGGGAAATCTAATGCCTATGTGATGGGAAGAAGTAATCATGTGATGTGAATAGAGATAAATATCCACATAATGAACCACCCACATTCTAGTATATTAAATTAAAGGATTATTATTATTATGCAATCCAAATCATAAACCCAAAGTTTAATGATGATAATATATTCCAAAAACCTTATAATCCCAGAGAAAAATGAAAATATCAGGTGATCACTTTTTTTATGTGAAGTATGATAAAGAACTATGAATGGTACAGTTACAATCCATTATATAATATCTATTGTATTATTTGATTCAGTATGTACCCACTATTTCATTTTTGATGAATATTTTAGGGGTAACAAAGTACCACCTCAAATATTACATCTTGATCTATAAGTAATAAACTTATAATGGTTTGATTATCACATCACAAGTCAAAAATTATTCTCTGAATGAAGTTTTTGGGATTTTTATTCCTTCAAATAATTTTATTCTTCAACTAGTTTAATTTTCTATTATTTTGGCCATGGATTGGATTTTGTTACATAAATACCTCTTCAATTTTAAGTATGGGAAGTGAAATTTAATATTCTGAACACACATATGATAATTTTTTAGTGTGTTAAAAAATATAAACATGGGATGGAAATTACATTCATTATATTGGTCCTAATTACTATTCAAATGGGGTGTGAATCTCAAATGGTTAGGGAGAAACTCAACATCAAATATGTGCATATTGTGTGGTATTTTTTAGATGCCATTTAATAAATCTTTCCTAGAATTTCACAAAATCATCAGGTTGAGTACTAAATAGAACTCATACTTAGCGTTACACCAATTTCATTGATTATTGATAACATAAAAAGATCACCATCAATAACAACTATCCTATAATTCATATTGATTACTCATCTAATTAAATCTGTAGAGCTAAATTATTTTCAAAGATTGACTATCATTCAGTATATCATCAATTGGGGATCAAGAAGGAGGATATACCCCAGACAACATTTCATACAATGTATGGATACTATGAATTTATAGTTATGCAATTTGAAATTAATAATTCCCCTTATAACTTCTTGGATTTAATGAATAGGTACATTATAGATTACCTTGATTAGTTTTTCATAATATTTATAGATGATAACCATATATCATCAAAGAGAAATAAAGATTAATATTACTAAATGATAATACTACTAGATACCCCAAGGAAAGATAATCTTAATCAAATATTTACCATTTATTAATTTTAGCATTGTAAAGTTTCATTTTTGGGTCTTATGATCTCATTTGAGAGTATATAATTAGATCATTAAAAGGGATAAGTTATTTAATGTTCAACTAAAAAATCACTATGGCTTAGATATATAATTTTCTTGGTTTGTTTTGATATTATTCGTTCTTTATGGATAATTTATCTCAATCGTGTAATATACTCATTTTGTTAACTCAAAATGGGGATAAGTCATCTTGTACTGATGTATGTGGAGAAAGTTTGGAGGAATTGAAGAGATGGTTTTTTAATGCACCTATGCCTTCATTAACCTATAGTGGAGAAGGGATTCTAATATAGAATTATATATCAAAGAAGTTACTTGGATTAATTATTATATATAATTATATGGTGATATTGTATAACTCGTGCCCATTGATGGGTTAGGAGAAAAATTACCAATCCCATGATTTCAAGTTAGTTTCATTAATTTATGCATTAATTATGGGGTAGAATTATCTACATGTAGAATGGTGTAACTTATAGACATCTAAAAATAGTTAAAATTATATTTTAATATATAATTATTTGAATATAAACAATAAAATATGTTTAGAGAAGATTAATGATTATGAATGATTAATAAATTACCACCTTGGGAAATAAAACATGGTGGAAGAAGCTCATAGTTGAAAGGATAATTTTATATTATCTATTATTAGAATAATTAATATCAAATATTTATTTATTTTCAATGTATTGATATTGGAATATAGAATTAATGGGATAAAACTTATCTTTATCAAATGAGTGTTCAACTATCTATCCATGTAAAAACTAAATATTTTCATGATAAAAAGTAGAGATAGAGAAAAGGTGAGAAATATTCATGAGTTAAACATTGATTATAATGGAATAATAAGGTTGATAAACTATGTATGTTCCCATAAATACCATATTTTAAGAAGTAATTATTAGATGAGGATCATATTTAACCATTCTCAATTCATCGTGGGAGTATAAATATGTATGGAGATCTAAAAGTGAATTTATTATGGGACAAAATAAAGAAATATATTGTACACTAAATATATCAATTATTGGTATTTAATCATGTTATGTAATAGAGATAGAAGTATAAAGGGATGTTACGACCATTACCCATTATATAATTGATATGTGAAAATGTAACTATGTAATTTGTTTTCATACTCTTGAAGATATCAAAGGGTCATAATTCTATTTGGGTTGTAGTTGATCCCATTACGAATTCGATATACTTAATTTATATTAGGTAAATTTATGAATCAATCATAATTATATAATATACATTAAGGAAGTTTTATGGTTTTAGGTACTACCACATCTGATTCTGTTTCATTGGGATTATAGGATTACCAATTTTTTCTGAAGTATTCTGAACCCTATGGATACAAAATTTCGTTTTAATGTAAATTATAATCCCCAAATATATAGTCAACCGAAGAAAACCATTAAAAACATAAAGGATATATTTATAAAATTTTATTTCAACTTAAAAGGTATTTTGAATCACCACTATCCATTGTTCGAGTTTTCTTACAATAATTATGTTCACTCAAGAATTTAGATGGATCCTTATAAATATATTTATGGAAATAAGTGTAGAATTACAAACTTCTAGAATGATGTTGGAAAATAAAATATATTAGGACCAAAAATCTCTAAGGAAATTGAAGATAGTGTTCTAACCATTCATCATCACATCAAAACATCTTAGAGACGATAAAAAGTTTTTGTGGATAATTGTCGATGTGATCAAGATTTTTTAGTCGGTTAAAATATATTTCAAATAATTTTCCCATGGAAGAGGGTTATGAAATTAAGAATGAAGGGAAATAATATCCCTATGTATATTGTCTTTTTTAATATTCTTCCTCACGTAGGGATGGTATTTTATTGCATGGAGATCCCACCAAAACTCTCTCATGTTGAAGGTTTCTCTCATGAATATCTCCAAAGAAATTGCATACCTACTTCATCACATATAATAAACATAGAATTAATTCCACTAGATAATGATATTTCTTATAAAGTATAACTTTTAAAATTATTTAATAAAGGGAAAAAAATAAAGTTATTGAAAAATATAAATATCCATAATGAGAATAATGAAATTATTTTATTGATGTATATTTAGTTATATTTTTTATTAGTTGTATAATTACCTCAAATTCTTATAAAACATCGATGTAGTTATTTATCAAATAATGGAAAATTAAAGTAAATGATATTAAAAATATTAAAAGTAAAACAATTTGACTAATTTAATAGTTTCCAAATATTTTATAGATTATTATGACATATCACTATTGTATTAATGGATTATATTCTCATTACAACTTATTATTATTGTATTCTAAGTCAAATTAAATTAATAGTATAAGAATTTACATTGAAGACATTTTATAAAAAAAATTACTAAATTATTTAAAAATCATAAAAAATGAAAGTGGATAGGTTGGATAATATATGAAATAGTATTTATTCCCTTTTCCATTAATAACACAATTTTCCAATTATATTTCTATTTGAAACCATTTAAGATTGGAAAAGTTGTTATCACGATTAATGTGAAAATGGATTAACTAAGGGGTTAAACCAAAAGATGAGTTTTTTAAAACCATATAAACTTATTAAATTTTTATTTTTATATGATATTTAAACCACATAATATTATATCTTATAATACATAGACATTTTTAGGCATGTGGACTTTAAAAATACCTTATTAAATTTTAATCTTTTAAGAAATTCCAAGAGTGTCCCGCCCCTCATTTATAAAATATCAACTCTCGTTTCTCTTCTTCACGCAACATTGATCCTTATAGAATTAACTAACCATAAAGAATCATATATAAATTTATTTATCCATATTATTTAGGATATATTATTTCAATGAGACCAACACTATATCCCTTAAGAGGACTTCTAAAGGAGTTGTCTTAATGAAAATATAATCACATTAACTAATCACATTCTTTTTAATTCATCTTTTGCCTTATCTAAATCATTAATAATTTACATAAGATAATAAAATCACTATAAAAAATATTTTTAAATTTTTTTATGATTATTAAAACACCATAATTTACCCTCTTTCCATAACATGGGAAGTGAAAGTACAGCTCTTGTGTATGCATGACTTACCCTCTCCATGTAGCGATACAATTCATTTTCCACCTACATATTTCATGGATGTTTATTATGATGGGTTTAATGTTTATTTATGATACTTATGAAATATTTATACTTTAAAAATTTTAATATCACATCTTATTTATTACCATCCAATCCATTGAAAAATGATAACGATGCTCATGTGTATGTGTGGACTACCACCTCTACAAAGAAATGTGATCTGTTTATTTTTACATTTTACTTGGATGATAATAAAGCTGAATTTAATGAATATATAATATATAAATTATCCGATCATAATTTATTAAATGGTGGTTAATTTTTTACCTTTCTTTCATTACATATGTGGAGAAGAGAAAAAAGTGTTCTAGCGTACATGCAGCCAACTGTCTCCATTAACAGTGTAATTCGTTTTTCTATTTAAAATTTTATTGATAACTACAAATATGTAAAAAAATGAATATATATAATATTTATATAATTATTAAAATTATTTATATGAATTAAAAATTATAAATGTACATGGAACAATACTACCAAACCAAAATATATATGAAAAATGAATAAAATGTCACCAAGAAAAGCGATTTTTATAAGAATGATTAATAAAAGGGTGATAAAAGGTTACAAGTAAATAATATATGGTATTATATGTATTATTATGTTTCTATAATATATATTTAAAATAAATTTTGATTTATTATAAAAAAATTGGAATGTGTATGGAGTAATTCGGACCTAATGTAAGAGATTTTCATCCCACTTTTATTTCATTGGGACGCATTCCATATTTACCACAAGTTTCTTTTGTGTGGTGTAAATATGGACGATAAATGTATTTTACTACTATTTTCTGGAAAATTATCAGTTATACATTCCCTTAAATGATTTTTTATTTCATGTCCCTTATGATTAAAATGTTACCAAAGCAGTTAGGGTTTGATGTTATCACCTCATTATTCATCTTGATTGATTAATATTAAGTCTCCAATGATGGTGTAGGACCCTGGGATACCCTGAGAGCGGAGGGGTGAATCAGGGTTTCAAAGTTTTCTTTTAAACAGATATATCTAGTTCCCATGTTGGTAGGAACTAGTTTAACCTCTATGATATATTTGAGAAGCAATCAAGCATTCACATGCAAAGAGATAACCCAACACTTTTTACTTGGTTCACCACTAAGGGCTACATCCAAGGAGCATACGCTGACAGGTTTTCGGTCGTACCAAATTTCAATATTCTTCACTAGTTGTGGATTACAAAGGATTGGGAATAGTCACTATGTCCCAGGATCACTGCCTTTAAAACTGTTCAGGGATATCCCACTGCATCCCTCGGGTCACTCCCATTGACTCCCCTGGCTCACTACTTTTGAAAAATTCTCAATCAGTTTATAGACGTGAAGGTCTCTTCAATATATTCACATTGAAGTCTTTGCCTCTACTTAGCATGAGACTCTTCTTGCATCAAAGACCACTAATGATGCACTTGAATGCACTGAATCACTGAACCAGATAATCAGAAATTCACAAATAGATTTCACTGAAAATCATGTGCAACATCAAGTTTTACAAGCAACCTCAAGTTTATCGCGCAACTTCACCTTTTTCACAAAAGCCGGAATTTTTTGCACAACTTGGAAATTTTTTCGCAAGCTGGAATAATTGTGCAACTTGTAATTTTTCGCGCAACTCAAAATTTTTTCGCGCGAGCCAGAATCTTTCACGCAAGCCTTAATTTTTCACGCAACTCCCTTTACGTGAATATTTTACATGCATAAAACCTCGGATCTTCTCTGAGTCTCCAACCATATGAAATAAGAGTGGTCACCTCTTGTTTATAGGCGTCTCAGAACCCCGCGTGCAAAACCCATCTTGGTGTGAAAAACCTCTAATTTGGCACGCAATACTTTTCGTGCAAGAATCATTTTTTGCGCACATCTCCATATTTTTCATGCAGCCCATGCCTTTTCCATATTTTAATGTTCTGATTCTGAAACACTATTTGCATGAAAAACCTCGCTCCACTATTTTGGTCACCACGCTATTTTTCACGCACAACCCAAATATTTTGTGCAAAGCTGCTGTTTTCGCACACGCCGCTGTTTTTCGCACAAGCCTCCTTTATTTCACACACCACTTCCTTTTTTTCACACACCACCTCTCGCCAATAACCTATGTATTCATTTTCTTATTTTTAGGTCCATAAATATGGAAAACACTGGATAACAGCACCACCTTTAATATTGTTTTCTGCTTGAACTGTATGATCACTTTAATGGAACACATTCTGAACTTCCACTGAGGATTGACAAAAAACACAAACCATACTCCAATTCATTCATAGAATGACCATGGTTCCAAAAATATCCCCCTTTGGGTTTATTGGAAATTAGTAAATAAATTCAATAGAGAACCAACCACATGAAAACCAAAAATTCAAGAATCGACTCAGCCAACAATCTAAGTCTATGTGAGAAATGCTAGGTGTACAAAATAAGAGGGGAAGCGTGAATTGGGATACCGTGTTTTGGAATTCTCAATGATGCCCAAGAAATTCTCTTAAATTTTTCCATAATAATTACATGTCCAATGTATTCCATCTTATCCTATCACTGAAATCTCATCATGATACCAAACATGTACTGAATTCACAAAAATCTCATCATGATTCCAAACATGTCCTGAATTTTTTCCTTCTCCCCCATTGGCAATAAATCCAAAGATTGGTATTTGGTAATTCAATATCTAAATACACCCCCTGTATAGTATCTCCCCCATAAACCTACATCATTTCCGGAAAAAGATTAAAAACAGTTAACATAACTGGGGAGAGGGATATTTCGTAACCTTCTTATGCACTGGGAGGTGGCTGAACACCGAGATTCAACCGATGCTTCTCAAACACTACCGATGACAGTGGCTTGGTCAGGATATTAGCCAATTTCTCATCAGTTACCACATGATCCATTATAATCACACCTTTCTCAACTTTTTCTTTGATAAAGTGATACCATATTTCAATATGTTTCGTACGAGAATGCTGAAAAGGATTCTTCATAAGATCAATTTCTCTCTCGTTATCACAGTAAATTACCATTGGTTGCTTCACCCCATCATCAATATATGTTATTTGTTGCTTCATCCATAATAGTTGAGTACATGCCTTTGTATCGGATATATACTCAGCTTCATCAGTATTAAGAGAAGTACTTTCTTTTTTCTTGCTCAACCAGCCAACACATTCCTGCCAAATATAGAAGGCTCCACCACTGGTGGACTTTTTTACACTACATCACCAGCCCAGTCAACATCAAAAAATGTTGATAATTCAATGTCCCTCCCTACAGAAAAGTATGACCCAAAGTTATGAGTGCCTTGAATGTAACTCATGATTCTTTTTAATGGATCCCAATGATCCTCTTGTACATGGTGGGATCTACAGAATTCTCATCCTCATGCTTTCCAAGTTTGGTTTCAACTACAATTGGAGGTGACACTGTTTGGATTCATGCATATTAAATTTCTTCAGCAGCTCTCTTGCATACTTTTCCTGAGAGATGAAAGTGTAATATTTCTTTTGAGTCACCTGAAGCCATGAGAAATATGTGAGATCCCCAATCATTGACATCTCAAATTATAATTTCATGTTATTAGAAAATTTATCCACTGATTTCTGCCTGCTTCTACCAAATATAATGTCATCGACGTAAACTATAACAATGAACTGTTCTTTCATAGAATTATTCAGATAGGAATTTTTATCTACTCCTCTTTTGAATTCCATCTTCTTAAGATAAGAATCCAGTCATGAATACCATTCTCATGGTGCCTGCTTCAAACCATATAAATATTTCTTTAGTTTTCAAACCTTTGTTTCATCAGTACCTAGAAGAAAACCCACTGGTTGTTCAATTTAGACTTATTCTTTGAGTACACCATTCAATAATACTTTCTTGACATCCATTTGATATACTTTATATCCTCTTTGGAATTTCATGGAAAGTAAAATCCTTATTGAATCCTGTCTATCCACTCGAGAAAAGGTTTCTTCAACACCAACACCTTCAATGTGGGAGTATCCATTACATACCATTCGTTCCTTGTTTCTAATAACACTTCCATGCTCATCAAAAATTTTCTGGAAGATCCATTTTGTACCAATCACATTGTGACCTTTGGGTCTCTAGAAAAGATCCAATGTCTGATTTTTTTCAATCTGATCTGGCTCTTCATTTATGGAATTCATCCAAAATTCATCCTTTGCATCTTCTTCAAATGAGGATGGCTCCACAACAGTCAAAAATGAAGATTGTGTGTTATTCCTCATCCTCCTTGTTTGTGTGGGTCCACTCTTATCCTCAATTATGTTAGATAGATCAATCTCAGGTCTTCGATTTCTTCTGTGCAGTTCAGTTGAATTCTCTCCAATCAAGGTTTCTTCTTCAGATTCTTCTTCTGAGTCAACATCATGATGTGACTTCTGAGTGTTTTTAACACCTTCATATATTTCTATATTTGTATTTTCTCCACGCTCACTTTATTCCTCACTTTATATCACATTATCATATGAAATCCTTGAAGCATTTTTGGTTTTCACTTCAATGATCTTAACAACACTGATTTCCAAAATCCTTCCAAATCGCTTGTTGAAACACTTGTAGGCTTTGATGTTCATTGAGTATCCAAGGAAAATTCCTTCATTTGCATTGTCACCATACTTCCCTTGATTTCCTTCTTTGTTCCTGATGAAGAATTTACTTCCAAAAACACAAAAATATTTCAAAGAGGGATTTCTTCCATACCTCAATTCATATGGTGTCTTGGTCTCACCCATATAAAGTCCTATTCGATTTTGAATATACACCGCAGCTTGAACGTCCTCTTTCCAGTAATGTTGTGGAATACGACTCTCAATCAACATAGTTTGTGCCATGTTGTTCACCTGTTGATTCATGTGTTAAATAACTCCATTTTTTTGTGGAGTTCTCACTACTGCTACCTCATGTTGAATCCCATGCTTCTCTAGATAGTTTTCAAATTCAATGGACGTGTATTCCCCTCCATTTTCATATCATAGTATTTTGATTGCTCGTCTAGTATCATTCTCATCAATTCGATGATAGGTTTTCATGCAGTCAAGTACTTGTGTATAACCATTACACATGCCATTATACTATAATAATCTATGAAAATGACAAATTACCTTTCTCCACGAGTTCCGACAATATTTATTGGCCCACATATGTCTGTATGAATGGTATCAACAAGATGAGATACCCTTTTCTTCTTTGGATGATATGAATTGCAGACCAACTTCCCACGAATTCAAGCATCACAATACTTTTCATGTTCACGCTTTAGGTTGGGAATGTCCATGACAATATTCAGTTTTGATATTTTCTCCATGTCTTGTTGATTTATGTTCCCTAGTCTCTGATGCCTCAAGTTGTTTTCTTCTTCAACAGTTATGTAATAGATGATTTCTTTGCAATCAACCTGATACAGGTTCCCTTCTGTTCTAAATCCTTTCATAAGTGAATTTCCTATCTTTCCCTTTATAGATAATCCTTTCTGATTGAAAGTGAATCTGAGCTCTAAGTCAAAGAGTTGACTCACACCAAGGAGATTATGGCATAGACCATCCACATAAATAACATCAACCTTCTTTAGCTCTCTATTGGCGAGAGTAGTATTCCCATTGCCTTTATTCATCAAAGCACCATCATTACAAAACATCACTGTTCCATCAACCTTATTTTTAATGTTATTCAAAAGGTCATAATTTTCTCTCATATGTGAAGAGATTTCACTATCAAGAATCCAGGTGGTGCTGCTCTTTGCAGCTTTGAAGGCTACTTCTGCAAAATTGGATTTCTCGATCTTCTTTTTTTCTTTCCAAGAGATATTTGATTGAGTATAAGATATTGATGTCCTTATAATTATTTCTTACACATAATCAGATTCTTCATACCGATAATCTTCTTTCAGAGGAGAAAACCTGTTTTTGAGATCAACACCATCAGGAGGGAGAAAATTGACCCACCTCTGAGAGTTGTATGAATCTATCCTATCGAATCACTACCTACAATACAGAGGTTTATGGAAAAATTTAGAATAATGAAAACAGTATCCATAGAAACTATTTCTTCTATAAGATAGAGGATTTGAGGTCAGTATCCTTTGTTGACATCCCAGATCTTCCCCCATTCAAGTAGCTCCTTTCCTCTTCACAATATGACATGGTATGGCCCAGATAGCCACAGAACTGACACTTCATGAGAGAAAATGTATTCTCACTTGAATCTCTCCTCATTCATTCTTCCTCGGGAGAATAGTAGGACTGCCTGTCATTTCTAAAATTTTGAGGAAAATTTTCAGTTCTTATTTTAGTTTTGATTGAGGGTTTCTTCTTAAGAACTTTAGGCAACGTTTCATCATGTCTAACTTTTATCTTCTCTTTCTTTTCGCTCTCTACACTTCCAGCAGTTCATGTATCAGCTTCACAGCCAATTCCACTCTTTCCAATGCAAGCAGGTCATTGATCACTCAACATTTTTCTAACCCCATTAGATCCAAACTTTTCTCTTTCCAGTAATTATACATCTGAGAATCTTCCAAAATTAATTTTCTTCTTACACTCATTTTTGGTTGATTGACATTCAATTTTATTCCTAAGAGTAACAACTTCTTCCTCAAGACCCTCAATAGTCTTGTACTTCTCTCCCAGTCAGGATGAATGTTCATTTATGACTTTTTCTTGTTCTTCAATTCTAAGATTTAGTTCCACAACGTCATTTGTGATTTCAAAGATTGAAAACTGAACTCTCACTAGTTCTTCTAGTCGTACAATTTCTTCTTCAATCTCATCAACATATTCTCATGATTCTTCCACCATTTCCTTCCACTTATTGCATCTCTTACATTTATTCTCAATCTTGGAAAAGGTATCATTAATTTGAATCATTGGATCACCATTTGGAGTAATATGATTATCTATGCCTTTATTAGTCGAGGGTTATGATTTTTTCAATGGTATCCATCAGGGAAGCATGGTTTTCTACTTTAAATTCTGGTTCTTCTTCTTCAAAAAATTCAATATCATCATCTTCCTCTTCACAGAAAAAAACTCTTCTTCTGTATTTTGTTTCCAGATTTGAAGTCTCCCTTTTTGAAAAACCTTTTTTGAGGCTTTATGATGTCTTTGGCATCGCTCTCATCATCATCAAACTTTCTTTGGCACTGAGAGGCAATGTGCCCAAATCTTCCACAACGAAAACATTCTTGAGGTAGATTACCTTTAAATTTACCTTTTCCCTTCTTCAAATTCTTGGTGATGAGAGAAAGAATTTATTTTTCCTCTTCATCTTCACCACCACTATCTTCTGAAATTTTCAGTTTTTCCATGTATTTTAATGCCATTTCCTTGCTTACACGAGTCGTGGAATCTTTGGGTTTGAATCTCATCTCATATGCCACTAGACTACTTAACAGATCATCCAGAGATAGTTTAAATAGATCTCTTTCTTCAAGGGCTGACACCTTTGTATTGTACAAAGGAGGAAGTATTCTTAAGATTTTTTTTACGATATCAATGTCTTTGATTTCCTCTCCAAGACCTCAAATTTCTCCCACTACTTCAGTAATTTGATTGAAGAATGAATCTTCATTCTCATTAGGATGCATCTTTAGATTGTAAAACCTTTTGTGTAAGACTTGAAGTTTTTTCTCCTTCACTTTGTTGTCTCCTTCATAAATGTTTTCAAGTTTATACCACATAGAAATTGGTTAGTTGTAACTCATCACCTTTAGGTAGATCTGATCTGAAAGAGCCGCAGTGATAGCATTATGAGCTTTAGCATCTACATTAAAAAATTTCATGTCTGTATCAATCATACCAAGCCCTATTGGATCAGTAACTTGTATTCCTTGCACATTAGCAAAGAGGAATTCCATTCAAAGGTATATTAAATGAGATTTCATTCTATTCTTCCAAATCTGAAAATTACTTCCATCGAAGAGAGGTATTCCCCTAGCATTGATTGCATTCTCCATGATGATAAAGGAAAAAATATAACACCAGAAAACGTTATCCTTTGATACCACTTGTAGGACCCCGGGACACCCTGAGAGGGGAGGGGTGAATTAGGGTGTCAACATTTTCTTTTAAACTGATGGATCTTGTTCTCACATTGGTAGGAACTAGTTTAACCTGTATGATAGATATGAGAAGAAATCAAACATTCACATGAAAATAGATTACACAACACTTTTTACTTAGTTCACCACAAATCTCTACGTCCAAGGAGCATATACCGATAGGTTGTCGGTCATACCAAATTTCACTATTCTTCACTAGTTGTAGATTACAAAGGTTTTGTAACAGTCACTCTGTCCCAGGCTCACTGCCTTTACAACTGTTCAAAGATATCCCATTGTGTCCCTCAAGTCACTCTCATTGACTCCCCTTAGCTCACTAATTTTGATGAAGTCTCAGTCAGTTTATAGATGTGAAGGCCTCTTCAATAGATTCGCATTAAAGTATTTGCCTCTGCTTAGCAAGAGACTCTACTTACATCGAAGACCGGTAATGATTCACTTGAATGCACTAAATCACTAAACCGGATAATCAGAAACGTGCAAACAGGTTTCACTGAAAATTTCACGCAACATCAAGTTTTACGCGCAACTTCAAGTTTTTCGCGCAACTTCACCTTTTCACGCAGGCCGGAATTTTTCGCAGAACTTGGATTTTTTCACTCAAGTTGGAATATTCGTGAAACTTAGAATTTTTCACACAAGCCAGAATATTTCATGCAACATGGAATTTTTCACGCAACTCAAAATTTTTCCACGTAAGCCAGAATCTTTCGCGCAATCCTTAATTTTTCGAGCAACTCCATTTATGCGAACCTTTTACGCGCATAAAACCTAGAATCTTCTCTAAGTCTACAACCATATGAAATGAGTGGGGTCACCTCTTATTTATAGGTGTCTTAGACCCCCTCTTTCAACCTCCATCTTAGCATGAAAAACCTCTCATTCAGAGGTCAATACTTTTCACACAAAAATCATTTTTCGAGCACATCTCTAAATTTTTTTGCACATCCCTTGCCTTTTCCATATTTCGAAATTCTGATTTTGAAACACTATTTGCACGAAAAACCAAACACCACTATTTCATGCACCATGCTGTTTTTCCGGGACAACCCAAATATTTTGCACACAGTCGCTATTTCTCACGCAAGCCTCTTTTATTTCATGCACTACTTCTTTTTTGCATGCACCTCCTCTCGCCAACAACCTATGTCTTCATTTTCCAATTTTCAAGTCCAAAAAATTTGGAAAACACTAGAGAATAGAGCCACCTTCAATACTATTGTCTTCTTGGACTGTATGATCACTTTACTAGCACACATTCTGAACTTCCACTGAGGATTGACAACCGACACAAACCATACTCCAATTCATGCAGAGAATGACCATTGTTCCAAAAATCTCCCCCTTTGGGTTTGTTGGAAATTAGTAAATAAATTCAATAGAGGACCACCCACATGCAAACCAAAAATGCAAGAATCAACTCAGCCAACAATCTAAGTCTATGTGAGAAATTCTCAGTGTAGAAAACAAGAGGGGAAGCATGAATTGGGATCCCCTGTTTTGAAATTCTCAATGACGCCCAAGCAATTCTCTTAAATTTTTTCCAGAATAATTACATGTCCAATGTATTCCTTCTTATCTTATAACTGAAATCTCATCATGATACCAAACATGTACTGAATTCACCAAAATCTCATCATGATACCAAACATGTCCTGAATTTATTCCTTCTCCCCCATTGGCAATAAACCCAAAGATCAGTATTTTCTCATTGAACATCTTAATACACCTCCTGGATAGTATCTACCCCATAAACCTGCGTCATATCCTGAAAAATATTAAAAATAGTTAACATAACTGGGGAGAGGGGTATTTCGTAACCTCCTTATGCACTAGGAGGTGGCTGAACACCGAGGATCAACCGATGCTTCTCAAACACTGCTGCTGACAGTGGCTTGGTCAGGATATCAGACACTTGCTCATCAGTTCCCACATGATCCATTATAATCACACCTTGCTCACCTTTTTCTTTGACAATGTGATACCTGATTTCAATATGTTTTGTACAAGAATGCTGAAAAGGATTCTTCGTAAGATCAATTTCTCTCTTATTATCACAGTAAATTACCATTGGTTACGTCACCTCATCACCAATATCTGTTAGTTGTTGCTTCATCGAAAATAGTTGAGTGCATGCCCTTGTAGTGGATATATACTCCGCTTCAGCAATACTAAGAGAAGTACTTTATTATTTCTTGCTCAACCAACCAACACATTTCTTCCCAATATAGAAGGCTCCACCACTGGTGGACTTTATTTCCACTATATAACCAGCCTATTCAACATCAAAAAATGCTAATAATTCACTTTACCTGCCTGAGCAAAGTATAACCCAAAGTTATGAGTTCCTTGAATGTACCCCATGATTCTTTTTTACTGCCACCATATGTTCCTCCTTTGGATTACTCTGAAAGAGGGTTGTTAGACATGTTGCAAAGACAATATCTAGTCGTGTCGTTGTTAGGCACAATAGGCTCCCAATTATTCTCCTATACAAGGTGGGATCTACAGAGGTCACATCCTCATGATTTCCATGTTTGGTTCTAACTACAATCGGAGTTGACATTGGTTTGTATTCATGCATATTAAATTTCTTCAGCAGCTCTCTTGTATAATTTTCCTGAGAGATGAAAGTGTAATATTTCTTTTGAGTCACCTGAAGCCCTAAGAAATATGTGAGCTCTCCAATCATTGACATCTCAAATTCTGATTTCATGTGATTAGAAAATTCATCCACCAATTTTTTCTAGCTGCCACCAAATATAATGTCACCGACGTAAACTAGGACCATGAACTGTTCTTTAGGAGAATTATTCACATAGTGATTTTGTTCTACTCCTCCTCTTTTTAATTCCAACTTCTTAAGATAAGAATCCAGCCATGAATACCATGCTCATGTTGCCAACTTCAAACCATATAGATATTTCTTTAGTTTTCAAACCTTTGTTTCATCAGTACCAAGAAGAAAACCCACAGGTTGTTCAATGTAGACTTATTCTTCGAGTATACCATTCAAGAATACATTCTTGAAATCAATTTTATATACTTTATATCCTCTTTGGAGTTTTATTGAAAGGAAAATCCTGATTGATCCAGTCTAGCCACTGGAGAAAAGGTTTCTTGAACACCAACACCTTAAATCCGGGAGTATCCTTTACATACCAGTCGTGCCTTTTTTCTAATAATACTTTCATGCTCATCAAATTTGTTCTAGAAGATCCATTTTGTAAAAATCACATTGCGACCTTTGGGTCTCTGGAAAAGATCCCATGTCTGATTCTTGTCAATTTGATTACACTCTTCATTCATGGCTTTCACCCAAAATTCATCCTTTCCAGCTTCTTCAAATGAAGATGGCTCCACAAATAACAGAATTGAATATTGCATGTTATTTCTCATCCTCCTTGTTTTTGTGGGTGCACTCCTATCCCCAATTATGTTAGATAAATCAATATCAGGTCTTTGATTTCTCCTGCGCAGTTCAGTTGAATTCCCTCTAGTCAAGGTTTCTTCTTTAGATTCGTCTTCGGAGTCAACATCATGATGTTACTGCTGATTGTTTTGAACACATTCCTCTATTTCTATATTTCTATTATCTCCATGTTCACTTTCTTCCTCACTTTCTATCACATCAGCATATGAAATCCTTGAAGAATTTGTGGTTTTCTCTTCAATGATCTTAACATCACTGATTTCCACAATCCTTCCTAATCACTTGTTGAAACACTTATAGGCTTTGTTGTCCATTGAGTATCCAAGGAAAATTCCTTCATCTGCATTGTCACCATACTTCTCTTGATTTCCTTATTTGTTCCTGATGAAGAATTTACTTCCAAAAACATGAAAATATTTCAAAGAGGGCTTCCTTCCATGCCACAATTCATATGGTGTCTTGTTCTCACCTATATAAAGTCCTATTCGATTTTGAATATACACTGCAGCTTGAATAGCCTCTTTCTATTAATGTCGTGGAATACAAATCTCAATCAACATAGTTCGTGCCATGTTGTTCACCTGTCGATTAATGAGTTAAAAAACTCCATTTTGTTGTGGAGTTCTCACTATTTCTACCTCATGTTGTATCCCATGTTTCTCTAGATAGTTTTCAAATTCAATGGATGTGTATTCCCCTAGATTGTCAGATCACGGTATTTTGATTGTTCATCCAGTATCATTCCCAGCAATTTGACGGTATCTTTTCATGTAGTCAAGTACTTGTTGTTTCCTGTGTGTAACCATTAAACATGACATTCTACTATAATCATCTATGAAAAGGACAAAGTACCTTTCTCCATGAGTTCTGGCAACATTTATCGGCCCACATACATCTGTATGAATGAGATCAAGAAGATGAGATGCCCTTTTCTTCTTTGGATGATATGTATTGCAGACTAACTTCCCACAAATCCAAGCATCACAATACTTTTCATGTTCACGCTTTAGGTTGTGAATGTCCATGACAATCTTTAGTTATGATATTTTCTCCATGTCTTGTTGATTTATGTTCCCTAGTCTCTAATGCCACAAGTTGTTTTCTTCTTCAACAGTTATATAATAGATGTTTTCTTTGCTATCAACCTGATATAGGTTGCCTTCTATTCTATATCCTTTTATAAGTGAATTTCATATCTTTCCCTTTATAGAGCATCCTTTCTGATTGAAAGTATCTATGAGCTCTGAGTCACAAATTTGAATCACAATGAGCAGATTGTGGCGTAGACCATCCACATTAATAACATCAGTCTTCTTCAGCTCTACATTGGGAAGAGCAGTATTCCAACTGCCTTTAATCATCAAAGCATCATCATTACAAAACCTCACTGTTCCATCAACATTCTTTTTAATGTTCTTCAAAAGGACAGAATTTCCTATCATATGTGAAGAGCATCCACTATCAAGAATCCAGGTGGGGTTGCTCTTTGCAGATTTGAAGGCTACTTCTGCAAGATTGTATTTCTCGATCTTCTTTTTTTCTTTCCAAGAGATATTTGATTGAGTATACGATATTGATGGCCTTATAATTATTTCCTCCACATAATTAGATTCTTCATACTGACAATCTTCTTCCAGAGGAGAAAATCTGTTTGTGAGATAAACACCATCAAGAGGGAGAAAATTGACCCATCTCTAAGAGTTGTATGAATCTCTCCTATCGAATCGCTACCTGCAATACATATCCTGATGGACAAAGTTAGAACAATGAAAACAGTATAAATAGAAACTATTTCTTCTATAAGATGAAGTATATGAAGTCAGTCTCTTTTGTTGACATCCCAGATCTTCCCCATTCAAGTAGATCCTTGCTTCTTCACAATATGACATGATATGGCCCAGATAGCCACAGAACTGACACTTCATGAGAGGAAATGTATTCTCAGTTGAATTTTTCCTCATGCCTTCTTCCTTGGGAGAATAGTAGTATTTCCTGCCATTTATGAAAGTTTGAGGATAATTTTCAGTTCTTTTTTTACTTTTGATTGGGTTTTCTTCTTCAGAACTTCAGGAAACGTTTCATCATGTCCAACTTTCATCTTGTCTTTCTTTTGGCTCTCTACACTTCCAGTAGTTAATGTCTCAACTTCATAGCCAATTCCAATCTTTCCCATGAAAGCAGGTCTTTGATCACTCAAGGTTTTTTCAACCCCATCGGAACCACACTTTGCTCTTGCCAGTAATTCTATATCTGAGAATCTTCCAAAATGAATTTTCTTCCTACCATCATTTTTGGTTGATTGACATTCAATTTTACTCCTAAGAGTAACAACTTCTTCCTCAAGACCCTCAACAGTCTTGGACTTCTCTTCCAGTCTGGATTAAAGTTCATATATGACATTTTCTTGTTCTTAAATTCTAAGATTTAGTTCTAAAACGTGATCTATGCTTTCAAGGATTGAAGACTGAACTCTCGCTAGTTCTTCTATTCATTCAATTTCTGCTTCAAGCTCATCAACATATTCTGATGATTCTTCCACCATTTCCTTCCACCTATTGCATCTCTTACATTTATTCTCAATCTTGGAAAAGGCATCCTTAATTTGAATCGTTGGATCACAATTAAGAGTAATATTATTATCTCTACCTTTATTGATTCAGGGTTCTTATTTTTCAATGGTAGCCATCATGGAAGCATGGTTTCCTATTTTAAATTCTGGTTCTTCTTCTTCACAAAATTCAACATCATCATCTTCCTCTTCACAGACAAAACTCTTCTTCTATATTTTCTTTCTAGATTTGAAGTATGCATTTTTGAAAAACCTTTTTCGAGGCTTCATGATTTCTTCTACATCTCTCTCATCATCATCAAACTTTCTTTGGCACTGAGAGGCAATGTGCCCAACTCTTCCACAACGAAAACATACCTGAGGTAGATTACCATTAAATTTACCATTACCCTTCTTTAACTTCTTGGTGATGAGAGAAAGAATTTATTTTTCTTATTCATCTTCGCCACCACTATCTCTTGAAATTTTCAGTTAGTCCATGGATTTGAATGCCATTTCCCTACTTACACGAGTCCTGGAATCTTCGGGTTTGACTCTCATCTCATATGCCACTAGACTACTTAACAGATCATCTAGAGATAGATTCGATAGATCTATTTCTTCAAGGGAAGAAACCTTTGTATTGTACATAAGAGTAAGGCTTCTCAAGACTTTCTTTACGATATCAATGTCTTTTATTTCCTCTCCAAGACCTCAAATTTCTCCCACTACTTCAGTAATTCGATTGAAAAATGAATCTGCATTCTCATTAGGATGCATCTTTAGAACGGCAAACCTGTTGTGTAAGACTTGAACTTTTTACTCCTTCAATTTTTTGTCTCCTTAATAAATGTTTTCATGTTTATCCCACATAGACTTTGCTGAGTTGTAACTCATCACCTTTAGGTAGATCTGATCTGAAAGAGCCGCAGTGATAGAATTCTGAGCTTCAGCATCTATATCAAAAACTTTCTTGTCTGTATCAGTCATAGCAAGCCCTGTTGGATCAATAACTTGTATTCCTTGCACAGTAGCAAAGAGGAATTCCATTCCAAGGGATCTTAAATGAGATTTCATTCTGTTCTTCCAAATCTAAAAATTACTTCCATCGAAGAGAGGTATTCCCCTAGCATTGATTGCATTCTCTGTGATGATAAAGGAAAAATCTAACACTAGAAACCTTTATCCTCTGATACCACTTGTAGGACCCCAGGACACCCTGAGAGGGGAGGGGTGAATTAGGGTGTCAACTTTTTATTTTAAATTTATGGATCATGTTCCCACTTTGGTAGGTACTAGTTTAACCTATACGATAGATATGAGAAGCAATCAAACATTCACATGAAAAGAGATGACACAACACTTTTTACTTGGTTCACCACTAAGGGATACGTCTAAGGAGCATACACCGATAGTTTGTCGGTCATACCAAATTTCACTATTCTTCTATAGTTGTGGTTTACAAAGGTTTGGGAATAGTCACTCTGTCCTAGGCTCACTCCCTTTTCAACTATTTAGGGATAGCCCACTGCATCCCTCGGGTCACTCTCATTGAATCCCCCTGGCTAACAGCTTTTGACAAAGTCCCAGTCAGTTTTTAGACGTGAAGGTCTCTTCAATAGATTCTCATTGAAGTCTTTGCCTCTGCTTTTCAAAAGACTCTGCTTGCATCGAAGATCGGTAATGATGCACTTGAATGCACTGAATCACTAAACCAAATAGTTAGAAACGCACAAACAGGTTTCACCAAAAATTTCATGTAACATCAAGTTTTAAGCGTTACCTCAAGTTTTTCGCTCAACTTCACCTTTTTCGCACAAGCCATAATTTTTCTCACAACTTGGAAGTTTTCGTGCAAGCTATAATATTCACGCAACTTATAATTTTTCTCTCAAGCCAGAATATTTCACGCAACATGGAATTTTTCACACAACTAAAAAAAATTTCCACGTGAGCCAAAATCTTTCGCGCAAGCCTTAATTTTTTGAGTAACTCCGTTTACAAGAACCTTTTACAAGCATCAAACCTTAGATCTTCTCTGAGTCTACAACTGTACAACATGAGGGGGGTTACCTCTTATTTATAGGCATCTCAGACCCCCGCGTGAAAACCCCATCTTGGCGTGAAAAACCTCTCATTCGGCACGCAATACTTTTCATGCAGGAATCGTTCTTCCCGCACATCTCCAGATTTTTCGCGCAGCCCATGCCTTTTCCATATTTTGACGTTCTGATTCTGAAACACTATTTTCGTGAAAAACCTCACTCCACTATTTCGTGCACCATGATGTTTTTCACGCACAACCCAAATATTTTGCGCACATTCGCTGTTTTTCTCGCAAACCTCTTTTATTTCTCAAACCACTTCTTTTTTGCGCGCACTTCCTCTTGCCAACAACCTATGTCTTCATTTTCCAATTTTCAAGTCCAAAAAATTTGGCAAACAATGGAGAACAGTGCCACCTTCAATATTGTTTTCTTCCTAAACTGTATGATCACTTTACTAGCACACATTCTGAACTTCCACTGAGGATTGACAACAAACACAAACCATACTCCAATTCATGCATAAAACGGCCATGGTTCCAATAGATGGGTTATTATGATATAACTCTCAATAAACTTATCAAATATCTTATAATCAAAGTCATTTCCTGATATTACATGTTATCATTTTATTTTCCCCACTTAAATTACTAATGATACTGAATGGATGTTATTAAGAAAAATCAACTTTGTTTTCCTCATCAGATGAAGACCCTACTTCTTCCATATTAATTATTTTATAAAAATGATTCCATTAAAGTTTTTAATCTTATTTAAAAAACCTATATTTCTATTAAAAATAATTCAATAAATTTAATTTCATCAATATCTTTCTTTACACACAATACCTAGATTAACTTTCGTTAAATGCAACTATGTGTTTTCTCCAAATATAACACACTATTAAAATATTATTATCTAACATGATAGTTATCACCTAACATTAGTCATGGAGAACATGAATGTGATTTAATAAATAATATAAATATATTTTTACACATTTATAGATAAATAATTCTATTAAGACCAGTTAATTAGAAATAAAAATTAAAAACATTTTAAAATAATGAAAATATTTTTATAGAAAACTATGTGTAAGCGCAAAAACATGTTTTACCTCAATATATTAAACAAATAAGTCTTGTTGAATTTTTTTAGGTAAGTATATATATTATAAATTAAATAAAATATTTAACATTCATATTATGTGTTTTCTAGGCAATAGATATCACAAAATCCAATTATCTATTAAAATTTGTATTTTTCTAAAAAGAAATTTTGTCGCCATTTATGTGATTTTTTTAAAATAAAATTTTAACTATTTTAGAACATTTATTGTATGATTTTAAAATAGTTATTGAAATAATATTTTCTAAATTATCTATTAGATGATTTTGTATAATTTTCTGAAAAAATAAATTTTTCAATAAATAGTAAAAATTATTGTTTTATTAAGAATTGTGATTTCATTTAATGAATTTAAAAACAAAAAAAATTACCTTAAGATGAATTTAAAAGTAACATAAGTTAAATTATATTTCTATCAATCCAATTTAGGTAATTAAAATAATTTCTTTTTTAATTTAGATATAAAAACATTTTAATTTTTTGAAACTTTTTTCTTTTGAAAACCACTCTTTCGTCATGTCGGTAGGCTTAGTATAAAATTAAATTGATTTCACCTATTTGAATGAATTGAGGAAAAATGGATTATAAATATAGAATCATAATAATTTAAATTATATAAAAAGTCGAATTAATTTTTTACGATAATGAATAGTAAAAATAGAAAAAATTAATTATCGTGGTTACGGTTAAAACAGAATTATCATGGGTTAAACTAAAATGATGAGGCATAACATTTCATGGAAAAATTTCAAACACCCATTTTCTGGCCATATATAGACATTATAACCTCTAAATCTAGATAATTGTCCATTTTTTAGCCTTTTATCATGTGATAAATAACGGTACACATTTTTCGTTTAAAAAATTATAAGTGTGCCACTGACCTCATTTATAAAAGGCCACACCCCCTCCTCTCCTATTCACACTTCAATAATAATTTTTATTGTAAAATAAAACAAAAAAGGTATAAAAACATCCCTATACATATACAAGAGGAATTTTTATTTCATGAATCCATAATATGATAGATTTATGTTAAACCTAATGAGGTTTTGTAAAAAAGTGGTTAAGTTTTAAACAATGTGTTACTGATTTTATTCTTAATATAAATCCTTAAAATAGTATTCAATTATGATTATATAATAAAAAAATATTTTATTTATTTATATTTTATATTTTTAATTTAATTACTTATATCAATCTTCACTTCAATAAAATGGGATATAAAATCATCATCAGTGTAAACAGAGGACTACTGCCTCACGAACTGATGTTATTCATTTTTCATCATCACCTTTCATTAGATGTATATAATGATAGATTTAATTTATATATGTTTTATTATTTATATTATTTTACCTATGTAATTATTATACCACATATACCTTATTACCAACAGACATGTTGGAAAATAATAATGTCGCTTATGTGTACAACAGACTGCCGCCTCGCAAACTAACGTGATATGTTTATAACGTCAATTTTACTTTTATGGTAATAAGGATTGATTAAATGAATATATATGATAATTTTAATTTAATTATACTTTTATATCACATAGACCATATTACAATCAATTCTATAGGTGATACGATAATATCTTTCATGTGTACGGCGAAATATAGCCTCATGAGGCGATGTGATTTATTTTTTACTAGTTCTTTTTAAAAAAACATAATAAGTATAAAAATAATCACTATATTTTTTATATATGAAATAAAATTTATTATTTAATGTTATTATAATATGTACCATTATTTATTTTATCCGTTGAGAAAATGGAAAGTATGTTCATACATACATACGGTTTACCCTCTCAATTAATGGTGTATTTTATCTTCTATCACTAACTTTTATATATTACTCTAAATACATTTATAATTAATATATTATATATATAAATCATGGTTAAAATTTTTGATATGATATAACCATTATAATTATATTAGTAATGAAAATAAAAAATCAAAACATACATGAAAAACAAAGTTGTTATTACCCAAAAAATTATTTTAAAAAAATAATAATAATAAAGTAATAAAATATAATAAGTAAATCATATATGGTATTATATGTATAATTATGTTTCTTTAATATATTTAAAATAATAGTATATTTATTTTAATTTTGGTTTCACCATTTACAAGGTATTTTCACCACACTTTCATTTTTTTGGAGATGACTACTATATTCATCATATATTTATTTAATATGATGTATATAATTCCAATGATTGAATTTTATGATCATTATCATGAAAATTATGTGTATTTACATATCTATTTTTGTATCTCTCCATCATCAATTTTCCAATTTCAATGTTTCCAATACGGTAAGGGAGTTTTGTCTCATTTTTCCTACTTTGAGACATATATTCTATTATACACTCTTCTTTTTTTATGAGGTTTATATACATCCCCTTTGATATATAATATCTTGAAATTATTTATTATTATGATATTTTATGATTTATTAAATTTTAATCCATCATGGTTGTTATGATTCAAAGATACTAATATGGTACACCTTTTATGATATAATCTCATTATTTATTGGTATTATTTACATTTATTATTATAATGATTAAATACTATGATACCACTCATAATAAACAAATGAAAATTATTATCCTCTGGTAATGACATTAGAATTTAACTTTTCCATTAATTTTATTCTCTTTATGGATTAATGATACCAAAATAATATTTTTAATAAAAAAACATCTTTATTTCTCTCTTCAATCTAAAACCCTTTTTCCCCATATCCATGTTTTCTAAAAAATATTTTCATAAATGTTTTATAAATATCTAAATGATTTATTGATAAAAATTTAAACCATGTTTATATTTTAAGAAAATTAAAATGAATCTTCTTGTCATTTTCAATAACATGTCTCATTTTTCATTTACTAAAAATGTGAATGGAATCTTTTTTTAAGTGTACAAAATTAATGGTATTTTCTAAATTTCTGACCAAAGCATTTTTGGAAATCTTAATTTATATTTTTTTAATGTTTATTTTCATTTAAAAGTATTTACAAAATATTTTATGAATTTTTAGTGATTTTCAAAATAGAATTATATTTACCACATGAAATGTTCTAATTGATTTTAAAATATTTCTTTGTATGTTTCCAAGGTTATTTTCAATGAAATTGATTTGGAAAAATTTTTCTGTTTTAAAAAAATAAAGTGGAAAGTGTATTTTCTTCAAAAATATTCCAAGTGATCATTCAAAATAATTTCATATATAAGATGAAATTATTTGATGTTACTTAATCTTTACATGGGATATGATATAATGATAATATCCTTATTAATTATCTATAATTATAATTATTTGGATTATGTAATATTTATGAAACTATTTTTCTTTACATGGGTTATGAAGTAATGATATGATGAATGTATATGATATAGTGGAAAAAATAATTACATTTTTCATTATGATATAGGATTTATCTATATATATCTCCAATTAAATGGGTGTGGATGGATAAATTATGAGTAAATATATTATGTGTGAACTTGATTACATGTCCAAAATTCTATGGGTTAACTTGACTACCATCTTTCAATGGTATTTATGATACTTTTTACAAGTTTACAATGTTATGAGTGAACCCAATTACATGTTCAAAGTGTTATGTGTGCACATGGATTTCATGTCTATAAAGATTTTTGTGTACTTGGTTTCACGTCCATAATTTTATGAGAGGGATTAATTTCATTTCCTTATCTTAATGACTGAACCCATTTTTAATTATGCATTTTCACAATGTTAAAAGTTTATGGGTATTCTACAAATATATTTATTATGCCAGTGTTATGATCTCATGGATCATGTTCTTTTATTCTTTTATGATTCATGTCTTATTAAATGCCTATATTTATTCAATGACACAAGATTTGATCTTTGATGTATATGGTATGGTTTGAATATTTGATTGATATGTTCTCATACCCTTATAATCATTTTATGTTTATGTATTTCCCATGTTTACCATTACTAAGAATATATTATCACAATTTCTTATTCTTCCTTTACAAGTTTATAGATATAGTTTTTAAGTAGTGTATGTTTATGATTATTACAAAAGAAAAATATATTTTTGATAGATATTAATGATACTTCACTAAATAAGAACATTGTGTGTAAAGGCTACAATGGTACTAACCTATTATGATACTAATGAATGTTTTTCTGTAATTTAATGAATATTAATCTAAAAATATGTAATATTTATTTATCATATGTTTGGGTCAACACATTTTGGATTAGAGGATAGGTTTTATTAACCATTGGAAACAAGGATGAGGAAAACTTAGAGAGATTATTATGGAAATGTATAAGTATATGTCTAGGGATGTCTTTAAGGATAAGTATATGGATGATTCAATGTATAATAAAATGTCCTAAAATGTTGGTAATGGATAGATAAACTAGTTTCTAAGAAATTAAATCCTTTTATGGACACTATAAGTGGATGTTTGTCTAACACTATAAGTGGATTTGGCTCGGCCATAGAGGAAACTAGAGGTAACAAATCCAAAATATAGTGTTGATATAGACTTGATCATGACATAGTGTATAATAAGAGGCCTTTGTATACATTTGGTTTGACACTCTAAAGGGATATAATTAGAAATTACAAAACTCAATAAGAACTGTTGTAATTGATTTAAATTGTTGATGACAATTAATGAACTAGGATAAAGTAACAGTGTAATACATAAAAAATATGTTTTCATGGTTTAGATATTATATATTTGATTTTTTTATTATTTTTTTCCCATTATGATTTGTGTTTCTCATGAAATTATTTATAATATTATTCAATGACAAAATAAAAAGGAACAATATTAATGATGAATATGATGGAAAATGAAATTATTTTCCCCATGAGAAAGAAAATGTGAATAGAACATGGATGAAGATACTTTATTCTATACTGCATGAATTTCTAAATCCATAAACCTTAATGAGAATCAAAAATGTCAAATGTGGAGAATAATATTTTATAAAATCCTTTATGAGACTACATCCACCTTATTTTATTCAGGCTTACGATCCTCTATAAACTAAGTGATGGATCAACACCATTGACAAGATATTTTTATTCTCTGATGATATGTACATGAAATGATTGTCTTTTTTATTTATCATTAGGAAGGTGAAGCATATCAATTATGTATCCTTACTAATAATATGGTTCAGGAGGGTGAAATTTAATTTATGGAATGGGATTAGTTTTGGAGGATTTTTTTAGTATCTACTTAACTCATATTATATATAAAAGGTTGGAGAATAAATTACATGAGCTTAAGTGGAAGGATGATAAATCTATTGGTACATATGAATCTAATTTTTCATGTACTACATAGTATGATTCAGGTTTAATCAATATCTCTAAAATAAAAATTGAACTATTATTTAATGGTCTAAAACCAAGTCATCAAAATACCATGGATATAAGAGACATTAGTAGTCATGTAGAATTAATTTAATGTGAATGAAAGGGATAAATGCATATTAGATATTACCACTATTACCATGGTTTTGATAAGAGATGGAATATTGAGTTTTTTGAGAACTCTAATAAATAACATGGTGGAATGAAATTCCAGTCACCTACTTTCTAGAAATATGGGATGAAACACTCAGGTGAATGCCTAAAAAGAAAAAGGGAGTGTTACATTTTTGGAATCTTATCTATCGATCAGAATAATTTAAAAGTGATGTGATGAGTCCAATAAATGAAATAAATAGAGAGATAGATCAAAAAAATATGCCAACCAAACTCTAGTTTTTCAAATAAAAAGAGTTTGGGGATTATAAAAATAAATTCCAAAATCCAAGGGATAGCGGGGATATTAAGATAGATCAACCTATAAAGACATAGGATAAATTGGAAGATCCTAAAATCGACTCAACTAGAGTGAATCGAGATAATTTGGGAACATCATAGTGGGTAATTTATTATTATATTTTTTATGAATTAGCTCTATAAAAATATTATTTTTCATCAATCACTAAAATTTGGTGTTATTATTTCTCTATAAATAAATTCTAGAGTAAGGAAATGAAATTTTTATTCTAAGTCAACATATTATTGTATATCATTGTAATAACGAAGCCGTATTTAAAATGGAAATTTTTTTGTCTATGTTAAGATATTATTTAAGGAATAAAAGCTTAATTCTATTTTTGAATCATATTATAGTTAATTTTGACTTTTTAAGTAATTAATTTAAAAAAATGGTATAATACATTATTAGTGATTAAAATTATTGTTATGTTTATCCTATAAGGATACAATATCAAATCATTTTAATCTGTGAGATTCAATATTTTGTGAGACATATTTTGTAAGATCCTTATGGTTAACTATTTAGGTAATTAATTATGTTTAATCTTATATGTAATTAGATAAATTTTTCTTTTCATCTCGATTTTTGTTAATATTCATAGGCTGAAGGAATTACTTATAGATCATATGAGGATTATAGTGCTTCTAAAATGAAAAACTTATCGTGAATATTCATTTCATAGGGTATTATATCAACTCGAAGTTGATTAAATAACATATAAAGTATGAAATTTTATTTATGATATAAAGTAATGTAAAGACATAGATATATTAGTTCCTTTAAAATTCAGTATCTTATCATTTGGTGCTACCACTGAATCTCCCTCAATTTCATAGTTTATCTATGTATCTCTCATGAGATAGTAAAAACCTAAACCTTCAAATGTACTAAACTCAGAGTTCATACCACTAGAGCATAAAATTTATTGTGAGGAATAACATGTGGAGACTCTATATCATAAAAAGAATTTCATATGAAATAAAAACACCATTCAAGTAAAAGTTTTCTGGAAAAACTGCCAACTTAATAAATCTATGTGGGAACCTTAGTATTTAATGACCCACAATTATCCTAATATACTTCTATTAGAGCGATGAATTAGTAGGGATAAATTCATTTTAAGTGGGGTATAATGTAACACCCTGATATTTTATAAAATTTTCTTCTGAATAAATTTAATTTCTCTGATAGCTTTAATTACATGAAACATTGTACATATCTAGCACTACCCGCAACACCGAGTCTAAAGGGGAATTAAATACAATTAAGTTATTATAATTTAATATGATAGTTATAGCCCAACCATTGGAAAAGTAGACATGAAAAAAGGGAAAATAAATTATTAAAATATATTTTACTCACACACACACACACATATATATATAATGAAATAATTTATTGACAATTAATTATAAATTAAAATAAAAAACATTTGAAAATTAAAGAATTTTTAAAAAACAATTTTAACGTGCAAAAACTTTTTTTACCTCAATTTATTAAACAAATTGAAATTGTTTGATTATATTAATTAATAAATATATATTTAATATTTAATTAAATATTTAACAATTTTCTTATTTTTTATAGAAAATATATAATAATATATACAATTTTTTTCTTGAAAACATTATTTTTCTAAAATCCAGGCATTTCACATTGTGCGCACTTGTTTAAAATTATTTTTTTCCCAAATTTTAAAATTGTATATATAAAATTTCATTAAATTTTTAAATAATTATTTCAAAAATTATAATGGATTGAATTTTTAATTTTTTTTTGAAATGATAAATATTTGAATGAATGGGGAAAAATAATGGTTTTTGCTAAGAATCTCTATTTCTTTTAAACCATTTAAAAACATTAAATTTATTTCAAAATGGTTATAAATGTAACATTAGTTGAACTATACCTATATATATATTAATCCCAATTAGGTCATTGGAATCAATTTCATATTTAATTTTGAGATAAAAAATTTAATGTTTTTAATCATTTTTCTTTAGAAAAATCATTTTTTGTCGCATCTATAGGATTAATTATAAATTAAAATTTTTGACATATGTGAATTGAATTTAGAAAAATAGATTAAATATTTTAAATCATAATAATTTATATTGTTTAATATTTCAAAAAATAATAATTTCCATAATTAAAAAAATGGTAAAAAAATTAATTACCATAATTAAGTTTAAAACAAGTTAACGACGGTGTTAAACAAAAATGATATGGATTAAAATAAAATTTAAACATGAAAACAAACAATTTAATGGCCATAATTAGACATTATGACCTATAAGGGTATAGAATCATAAATTTTAATGCCTTTTTCCTATGAAAATCAAGGTAACATATTTTTATTTTTAAATTTTACAAATGTTCCACTCACCTCACATATATAATTCTAACCCAATTTCATCTTCACTACAAATATAAAAAACTCTTTGGACTATCAAATAATGGACCAAATTTAATCCTTGCATCTATAACCACATATTAGAGTCCATGTTGAGAACGTAAATACAATATCAGAAGGAATTGGGTTAAACCTAAACTGCATTTCTAAAGGAGAGGTACTATTTTCAACTATGCTTATTTATTTTACTTCTTATTATAACTCATTAAAATATTGTTCAATTATGTTGATATAATAATAAAAATATATCCTATAAACTTATATTTTATTATTTTAATTTATTCACATGAATCCATTTAAACTTCCATCAAAATGAATACAAAATCATTATTTAAGAGTACAGTTGAGTACCACCTTGCGAACTGACGTTATTCTTCATCTATAACCACATCTCACTAATGGATATAGTTATGGACTAAATGTTAAAATATTTTATTTGTGATATTATTATTAATATTTAATTACAATACAACATCAATTTTCTTTCATTACAATCCATTTGAAAACAATAATGTCTCTCATGGGTACGGAGGACTCGCACCAGGAGAGTTGATGTATTTGTTTTTCATTACTCTTTTATAGGGATAGTAATAAGGATAGATTAAATGATTATCTATATATATATATATATATATATTAAATTTTTATCATAATTATACTTCTGAAATTTTTATATCATATAAACCTTCTTACTTTCCATTTCATGAGGGATACAATAACATAGTTTTTAAGTATGGCAGAGTACCACCACATGAACGATTGGATTAATTTTTCAAAAATTCTATAAATGGAAGTTATAAGGATAAAATAGTGAAAATATGTGATATATATAGAAAATAAAATTTAATTTAAATTTAATTTATTAATTAACTTTCTTTACATTTATCCTTTTCAAAAATGGAAATAGTGTTCATGTCTAAGTATAGTCAACCCTCTCCATGAATGGAGTATTTCATTTTATATCTCTATATTTTGTAGAATTATTTAAATAAATATATAATAAATATATATGATATTTATAAAATGGTTAAATTATAAATATTATTAAATCATGATCACAATAATAGAACCAAAAAAAATCAAAAGTTAAATGAAATACAGAGTATTTATTACCCGAAATGTGATTTTAACTAGAAATTATTAATAAATGGGTAATAAAAGGTCAAAAGTAAAAATATATGGAATGATATTTTTAATTATGGTTCTAGAATATATTTATAAAAAAAATAAGTTTTATTATACAAAAGGTTTAACTGTGTAAGAAGGATGTCGAGACTTAAGATAAGGGATTTCGGTCTCACTTTTATTTTTTGTGAGAAAAATACCATTTTTACCCCAAGTTTCTTTTATATGGTGTAAATACGAATCATGAATGTATTTTTTTATTATTATCCTAAAAATAATGATTATTTCATAATCTATTTTTGGATCTCTCCCTAAAGGGGTTTACAGTTTCAATGTAAACAATACGGTAAGGGATTTTTTCCGCAATTGTCCTTATTTGAGAAAAATATTGTGTTATGAACCTATATTATTTTATGATGTGTATATACATCCCCATTCACATATAATATCATGAAATTATTTACTATCAATATGTTTTAGTTTTCATATAATGTTATTTATTCATGGTGATTATAATTCAATGTTACTAAATTGTCAAGGGTTTTATGAAACAATCTCATCATTTATCGAGATTATTCACTTTTATGTTTATGATGATGAAATATTATAATTCATATCTCAAGAAACACATGAACTTTTTCATCCTCAAGTTATTTCATTATAATACATTTTTCCTTTTATTATCCCATCTCAAAGGATTTGAGAGACCAAAATAATATTTTTAGGAAAAATTATATTTTTTCTCTTTTGATTTAAAATCATCTTTCTTTATATCCATGTTTTTTTAAAATTTTATAAATAATAATTAGTAATTCACTAAAGAATTTATTAAATTAATTTTTATACATGTATGAGTTTTAAAGTAATTTTTTAAAGGAATGTTCATGTTATTTCAAAAAACAAGTCACATTTGTATTTTACCAAAAACGTGAAGTAAATAATTGTTTTAATATTTAAGAATTGAATGGTATTTTATAAGGTCATAAACAAATCATTTTTTTAATGCTTACTTTATATGTTCCCATGTTTATTTTAAAAGAAAATTATTTTCAAAAAATTTTATAAATATGTTTATATTCATAATGAATGAATACTCTCTTAAAAAATAATTTAAAATGATTTTTAAAGATTACTTTTTATATTCCTAAACTTATTTTTGTAGAATATCATTATAAAAATGTTAACCATTTTAAAAAATAAAAGTGGATGGGTTAATTTCCTTATAAAATATTCCAAGTTATCATTCAAAATAATTATCCATCTAAGATTAAATGCATTGATGTAACTTAATCTTTATTGTGGAAAATATTGAGTGAAACCATCCTTATTCATTATCTATATGGTTAATGTTTATGTTTACAAGATTTTTATCAAACGTTTTCTCATTATACATGTTATTATGTGTCGAGATATTTATTTTTTATGATATTATTTCAAAATATGTGTGACTTTCATTATGATATGGGTGATAAATATATCTATATCTAGTTAATTAGGTAAATATGGACAACTCATGAGTAAATATGTTATGTGTGAACCTGATTACATGTTCAGAATGTTATGTGTGAACTATATTAAAAGCTAAAAATGTTATGTGTGAACCTAATGAAATGTTCACAATGTTATGCATGAACATGGTTATGTGTCTACAATGTTATTTTTTGGAACATTATTATATGTTCATATGATTATGTAAGGAACTTGTTGCATGTCCATAACTTTTTGTGAGGGGCTGATTTCATTTCCTCAACTTAATGAGTGAATATTATTCCATATATATATGTTCACAAAGTTATAAGATTATGTGAATGTTAAAAAATATATTTCTTTTTCCAATGTAACATTCTCATAGCTCATGTTCATCGATTCCCTTATGATTCACGTATTTATGAACTTAGAATATTTATTCTGTCAAAAAATATTTTGATCTTTGAAATGTAGGGTATATTTATTGTATGTTATTCTCAAGTTCTCAAATTCTAATTCAAAAATTATGTTTACATATTTCACATGTTTACCCTTATTACAAATCTAGTATCACCCTTTCTAATTTTTTCTTTTTTGAGTTATGGATAATGGTTTTATGTGCATTATATTCATGAAGATTACAAAAGAGAAGATCCTTACATGAGATATTGAAGATATTTCACTAAATAAGAGTTGTTAGTACCTAGTCTCCAAAGAAAAAAACCATTATGATCCTCAAGTGTGTGTACGTGTAATGTAATTAATATTCATCTAAAAAGAGGTAATATTTATGTATGAGAGAGGTTTGGGCCAAAAAAATTATCTAATGATTATTTAATTTCATTTTTACCCATATTTTAATTTTATAGAATTGGTTTAAATGGAATATTCTTTAAATTTTTTGGAATAGTTTCTTTTAATTTTTTAAAAAAAATAAAGGAAAGTTTTCTTTTAACAAATATGGCCTGAAAATATTTTCATGTAGTTATGACCCCAAAATACAATAAATAATCCTTGATCAGTATACAAATCTGGTTTCAATGAAATTTGTTTCCAATATATTTTTAAAAATTATAGTTTTTTAAATAAATTTTAAATGTTGAAAGAATATTTTTCCCAATAATTTTTCAATGATATTTTAAAGGTATTTCTATAAATCCAAGAAAACAATTATTGATTTCACTTATGATTTATTGGTTTTGTGATCAAAAGGATTCATCCTCATTATTTAATCATATATATTAAGTTTATGATTACAAGAGGCTTATGAAACACATTTATTTTTCATGGATAATGCTATATTGAAATGATGAAATCTTTATGATACACATTTATTTTCCATGGGTTATATTATGATAAAATGTTTATAAAACTCATTTCATTTCATGGTTTTGTTGTGATGATGGTTTTATGATCTTATATATCATAGGTGTGATATTATTTATGTGATGGATGGTACCAAAATTATATATCCCTCTAATTCATTGTTAAATATTTATATCTCATATATGAATAGGATTGGAATGGGGAGTAAACCTACTTTAGTTAAGGTATTTTTCAATTATGATAGTCTTAAGAGTGATCTTAGAATACTACGATTGTTTGGGGAGTAAACCCATTCCACTATGAGGGTCTTGGAAATGAGCCTTGACTACTATGGAAATGATTTTCTATTATTATGTGTATTGTATAAATCTAAGACTTATTCCTATTTTATTATACCATACCTCATGTTCTTTGATTTCTTTAGGATTAATGTCTTATTAAATACCAAGATTTATTACATAACAAAAGATTATGATCTATGATATGCAAGGTATAGTTTTCAAATATTAATCTCATGTTCTCAAACACTTTTGAAAATGTTAATCTTATGTGAACATTTATATATCCCTTATTTACCCTTACTAATAATCTATACTCGTCCTTTATAATTCTTCTTTCTGAAGTTTTTAATTCTTATTTTAAATAATATAAGTCTAGTAAGGGTTCTAGTTAAGAATAACTAAATGGGAGATGAGGTGGCTCATTTATGAACCTATTTTTTATATATTCATGTTCCTAAATGCATTATACCAATATTATTATGGTGTGGTTGGTTATGTTATGTAATGAATATTCATCTATTATGATGTGATATCATTTTATGAAATTTATGGGTTACTAAATTTGGATTCTATTTGAATTTTCTTCGTATTTTAATCTCATATGTAGTATAAAATATACCAATTTGATATCTATTTGTAACACCTTGACACTATATGATATATTTCATTTTAAATAAATTCATTATCTTTGATAAATTTTGATACATGAATGGGTTCAAACTAATCATGATAGTAATTTTAAATATCATAATTTAAAAATTTCCTTTATAATTTCTTAAACCTTGTTCAACATGAAAAGTTGGTTTTAGACATGTGAGCCATTTTTCATTAAAACATACGACATGAAATTAATTGGTTATGTAATTTAATATTCCATGGTAACAAATTAAACAATAGGGATAATGAAATTGAAAAATATTCTTAATAAAGTAAATAATTAAAATATTTTTATTAATCTGGGAGATAAAGAACACACATCCTAAACTAGGTTTGAGGAAAGTGATCTTTTTAACCCATCCATTTCTTTGGGTTATAAGAATTCTCTCTCTAACTCAAATTTTCTTTAATAAAAGTCACTATATTCTTATAATTTATATTATATATATATGTGTCTCCCACATTTTTATCTATCTTATTCTCCAATCCATTGAATTGTTAATACATTCATTATGCCCATTTTTCAAATTATATCTTTAAGGAATCTATTATGATTATGTTTTGAGGCAATATTATTCAACCCATTTAATTTCATGGGTAATTATTAAGTTTATTCCTTATGATTCATATCATTCTATGGAATTTCTTTCTATGTACAAGAAATGAATGTGATAGGTGGTCCCAGAATTATATATCCCTCTAATGGATTGGGTAATGTTTTGGTCATAGGAGATGTCATGTATTGGATTATAATCCATTATGGGACTCTATCCACCATGTGATGTTATATTGGTATTTATCCTTCATATATGTTTCTTCCATGTTTTATGTCATCTCCACTTTCCCAGGTAGTTATGATCTTATGATACAATGATCATTATGTTATGATTCCACATGATTATTCATGTACCTTCTATTTTTTATATCATGTTATGACTTTGACTCACACGTTATGCTTCTTTATCTTGTTTATTCCCTTAATATGATTTTTAGATCACCCATTTCATAATGTATTCTTCGAGTATTCCCCAATTGTTTTAGGATCATATATGTAATTTAGTATCTCATTATGGATAATAAATTAAGGATTCCAAATTTTTGTTTTTTTTGATGTATTATGAAACTATTATTCCAATGGAACTTGTACTTTATGATCCTTAATCTCTAATTATTGGTTATTTATTTTTAAGAATCATATAATAATATTTTTAAAAGACTTGGGTTACCTTAGATAATTTCAAAAGAATGGTTTAGTTATCATTTGAAATCTAGGATGATAAGACATTAGTGAAACCATGCGGGTAAGCCCAAGGATATGTTTTAGAAAAAGAATAATTATAGGAATATATCCAAAAAAACGTGGTGAAGAATAGATTTTGGGGTTTCTACGAAATTACAACCTTTTTTTATTCTACATTTAGACATGGTTTCAGCACAAATGTACCTATGGGTAATAACACTCAAAAAATCATCTAAATCTTGACTTTAGAGATACCTTGAGCACTAAATTTGTCTTTACTTCTCACTTGGTTTGACACTCCCTATAGACGTGTTTTATAAAATCATAAAATCTTTATGAACTGTATGAAGGGAACAAAAATGACCATAAGGTTTTATATTAGGAAATATATCATGGATTACTTATGTTGAAACCTAGAAAATAATGTGTTAAGGAATATATGTCATTTATGAGTTATACATTTAATGAATGTAGTTTCCCATATATTTTTTAATAAATTAATAATACTCATCCTTAATTCTCTATTTATTTCAATTAAATGGATAAAAATAGGTGAAACCGAGTCAACAACCATTATGACGGGCAATGTGATGAGTGCCCAAATGAGACTCCCAACCAAATAAATCAATACTCAGGAACATCATAAAAATAATTTCCTAGATAACACATGATCTAAATCTAGAAATGAATCAGGATTAGCTATATAATAGTCCCAATAAATAACAAGTTTCAATTGATACCTTTATTTGAAAAAGTCCTCTAAAATTCAGTGGATCTTCTAATCCTTCAATTACATAAATATTGATCAACTCCATTGAAAAGGTCTTATAAATATTTAAATTCACTAATTAAGAAAAAAAATTGTTGGTTATTTATCACATTGATGGATAATATGATAAATTTTATATGTTGACCAAGTATATGAAGCCTATAAGATATCAAATATATGGAGTGGAAGGAATTCTGAAAAAAAATCGGATAAATATTTTCTTCTCACTCTCTGCCATATAATTGAGAGTGATATATTTATCCTTTTATAAACTAATGATTAATCCATGTTAAATTATAATTAAAACACCACAAGACTTCCATGATAAGACAATGAAATATTTATCTCCCCTGAAAGTAAAGTTTACCACTTCTTTAGTTTTCTAAGTCCATATCTATGAAAACCTTTAATAATTTGATACTCTGATTGATATGAGGAAATTGTTTTATGTTCTCCCCAAGTAGATATGGATTATAGAAAATATCAAGGATATTACTAGGATAATAAGATCAAAAATGTGTTTAACTATGATGTTATGATGGAAAAATAAAATGGGGGAAAGAAGGTCCTACATCTAACTTGTAAAAATAGTGGGAAAGAGCATCCTGCAAATTATCTAAAGGGAACCAATATGTGTTTTATATGTAATAAGGAAGAGAACATGGCTAGTGATTGTTGAATAGGTAATCCCACCAATGTTATGGAAGAATGGAATGCCCAAACCAACACTCATCCTATTTTCCAATGATATAACTACAAGGAACATGGACACTATTTCATCCAATTCACTAAGATATAGGATATTAATGAAAATCAATGAAAATAATCTAAAAGGCCTAGAGAGAAATGGAAATATTATTCAATCACATATAAAGAGGAGTTTAATTACAATTTAGAGGTGACAACTATGCTATTTATTCATTCAAAAATAGTGAACATAGTTTTTTATTCTTATTTTATAAATTTTTTATTTTTATATGTGTTTAGTAGATCTATTCAATAACCACCTCAAAACATATAAGTTGAGTTATAATTGAAGATATAAAATCAATCAATTGTTTCATCCCAAAAATATAACCCATATATTATCCATATTTTATTAATGGGAATCCCATTAAACCCCTGGATACTTCCTTTAGTGAAATTTGATTCCATTCTCAGAATTGATAGACTTTTCTTATATAGATCAAGCATAAAATGTTGAGAGAAGGAAATTAACCTTAGAATCTCTAATCACTATATGATTATATACTATTTCAATGAGGAAAATGAATATAATTTTGTATCCTCATCTTAAGCATGGATATTTTTTCCTTATAAAAAATTCATATCTTAATCAAATAATTGAGACTGAGAGAAGGATCATTCTTGAAGACCTTACCATTGTTAGGGATTATATCGATATATTTCTTGAAGAGTTTCCAAGTACAAATAATAGATAAGAGGTCTAATTTACAATCGATCATATAACTAGATCTATACTGGTATCAAAGGCTCCATATAGAATGGTCATTGATGATAATGAGGAGATGAAGAAGAAATTAGAGTAAAATATAGCTAAAGTATTTATACTCCCATGTGCTTCAGTGTGGGGTACATTGACCCTATTCATCAGGAATGAGGATGGGTTAATGAACATCTAAATTGATTAGAGTGATCTCAAAAAATTTAGGATAAAGAAAAAGTATCCCCAAGCATGGATAAATAACCAGTTTGATCAACTATGTGGGGATTACAATTTCTCTATGGTGGACCTTTGGTCTGGATATCACCAATTAACGGTGAATAAGGAAGATATTCCCAAAAAAACCTATGAAGAATGGTATGGAAAAAATGAGTTCATAGAGATGCCTTTAAGACTCAATAATTAGCAAAAAATATTTATGGATATAATGAATAGGTTCTTTAGTGATTACCTTGAAAAATTTATGGAGGTATTTTTAGATGATATTATGATATACTCCATGATTAATTAAGGGAATGAGGAGTATTTTAATACTATGCTAAAATAATTTATAATATAGAATATATGTGAAAATTATATTAAATGTGATTTATACATGATATAAGTATCATTCATGGAATAGATTACCACCAGTGCAGTGATATATGGGCACCATTCTAGGATAAAGGTAATCAAAAACTTTCCTATACCAGCATATATAACATAGATCTATAGTTTCCTTGGAATATATGGGTATTTATGAAAACTTATGGAAAACATTTTTTGATTTTCAAGCCCACTAACCAAGATATCATGGAAGGTTGTGAAGTTTTTTATACACAAGTGAATGTGATGAGGACTTTCAGGAGATGAAAAGATGATTATCACTACACAAGGATTACACTTTCCTCAAGTGGGGATATATTTATGGTATACAGTGAAACGTTAAAGAATGGTATGGAATTTTTATGGATTTAAAATGATAAAATGAGGGTATATACCTAATGGAAGTTGAAATATCATGAGAATAATTATCCCACACAAAATCTGGAGTTGAATTTAATAATCTTTTCATTAATGTTCTGGAAATATTATCTCTATGGAGAAAATTTTCAGATATATATGAATCACAAGAGACTCAAATATATATTCACACAAGATGAGTATAACATGTTCTTGAAAATATTTTTTTATCTGGTCAAGGACTATGAATTTATAATCCATTACCATCTTGGGAAAGAAAATAGAGTTAAATATTCTCTAAGTATAAATAATTTTGTGATTTTAAAAATAATAAGAATTAACAAGGATCCAATATTCTTATATTTAAAAAGAATAAGAATGGGAAGTTTAAAATTATCAAAATCATATCTTACTTTAATAACTTCCCAAGCATACATTCTTGAGATATTCCTTCGGGCCTAGAAAGAGGACAAGGTTCTACAAAAAATGGTAACAATTATTCTAGAGTTCATCATTGCTAAAAATGTTGTTATATGTTTTGTAACCTAGATATTTGTCCCATAAAATTAAGATATAGAGAGGGATATTCTGGATGATAAACATAGATCATCATTCCCAATTCATCCATGAATCACTAAGATATATATATATATGAAGAAAAACTTTTAGTGGGATAAATATAGAGACGGAGATGGTGTAATTTGTATCTCGATTACTGGAATTACAAAAAGTCATTGATGAAAAACAGAAGTATAAGTTTTTTATGAAACTATTGAGAATATAAATTTGGAAATGGGAAAACATAACAATGAATTTCATTATACGACACCCAATGTAAATAATTCCATCTATAGGGTAGTTGATTTCCTTAAAAATTCATCACATTTTATTAATATTAATAAATATTTATCCCCTGAAAAACACACAAAGATACACATAAGGGAAATAGTAAGATTTCATGGAATGAAACACTCTATTATATCTGATCAAGAACTAAGTCTTCCCTCAAGGTTCTGGAGAAGCATTCATCAAGTGTTGGATATAAAAATGAGTTTTATTACTTCTTATCACCCTCAAATGGATTATTACTCTAAAAGGACCAGAGAAAATCTAGATTCTATAATGAGGTATTGTTTAAAAGATTTATAAGGAAATTAGGATCATAACTATATCCTATTAGAGTACTCATAATGAAATAGTTTCAATTATATCATTAAAATTGAACCTTATGAGGCTCTATGTGGGACGTGTAAAACTATAACATGCTGGGTTGAATTTGAGAGTAGACGCTAAGGGGACACGTCCTTTTCAAAGATATGATAGATAATTTCTATAGCATTCAACATCACATGAAATCCATGCAATGCTGACTAAAATTTTATGCAGAAAACTATCAAGGTGACATTGAGTTTGAGGTCAGAGATAAGATGATCCTTCGTATTTCATTATGGAATAATTTCAGGATGATTTTGATGAATAGAAATATTATTCCTAAATAAATTGATCCCTTTTATATCTTTGATCACATAAAAATGGTGGAATATTGATTAGTACTCACACATAACTTATATAAAGTACATGTTGTGTTCTATGTATCCTTCTTGAGGAAGAATATAGCAGACCCATTGCATGTATTGAATCTAAATATGGTACTATTGGATAAATAACATTAATATGAGAAGTATTCAATTACATGTTGTATCATGGAGTCAATGTAAAACTAAAAAGTATAACTCATATGGTAAATATGCTGTGGAAAAACCATAAGTTTTAGGAAGCAACCTGATAATTGGAAGAGGCGATGAAGTAGAAGTATCATCACCTATTTTCAAATTATTATATAATATGAAATTTAGATGTAAAAATTCATTAATTGGTGAGTAATGAAACTCCCTGATAAATTATGATATGTCTCTCTTTAAATAAATTCAGTCCTTATGATAACTTTTGATTCATGCAACACAGGATTAAACAAAACATGATACTCTAATAAATATAATTATTTAAACATGGAAATTATAACCTATACATTATGTTAATGGTTATTAATATCACTAACTAAATTATGAAAAATTTCATGTTTTACTAATCTATAAAAAAATTCAATTTTTATCAATATATTAGAATTAAATATGATCCATTTTAAGGAAAAGGATATGATAAACAATATTATTCTAAATAGCAGTTTGGTGACATTTTATACACATAATTTAATATTTTTAATAATTTAATAATATTTATCTTAAAATTTTAAATTAATTTTTTAAATCATTATATCAAATTTATCTTAGTGTGAATTTATTGGATTTTCTTAAAAACTATCATTATTTGATGAATACTAGAATGTTGGTTTTTGTTGAAATTTGTTTTTATTTTAAACAATTTAGAAGCCAAATTTTATTTTAATATTGTTTTAAAGTTTAAATTATTAAAATTATATATTATTTAATCAAAATTAGTTTATTAGAATCATTTTTATATTTAATTTTGATATAAAATCCTTTTCAAATTTTAAACAATATTCTATTGGAAATCAATTGTTCAACATGTCTGTGGGTTTAGTTAAAAATTAAATTATTCAACTTCAAAGACTTGAATTTCGAAAAATTGAATCTGAATTTTAGTTGATCATAATTTAATTTTCTTTAACAAGGGAAACTTAATTTTTTACCAAAATGAATAGTTAAAATAGTAAAATTATTTACCACGGTTAAAGATAAAATGAAATTTATAGAGCTTAATCTAAAATTATAAAAATTAAAATTCTACAAAAAAAATATAACTCCTATTTTATGGTCATATTATGACCATAGATCTTCCAATAATCAGAAAATATCTGATTTGTGTCCCTATAGCATGTGAAAAACATGGGTAAAATTCTTTCTTTTCAAAAAATCCAGGTGTGTTATCCCTGCACATATAAAAGACCAACTTCACTCCACTCCTTTAAAGAAATAAAAAACCAATTGTTTTAACCAATAATTTCCCAAATAAATTCTCAAAATATTTTTTGTTATAAATACAACTAGGAAGGATTTTATTAAAATAAAATTAAGTTTTCCAAATAAGAAATAATGCCCAAAACCAGGAATTTTAAATAATTTCATCCCCCAACTCCTTAAAATAATCATAAACTATTTTTATATAACCTCATCATCATAAATATACTAAGATATTTTTTGGTTAAGTTCATGACCTAAAACCATCTTCTCCTCCCATAAATGGGAAACAAAACTGTTGATCGTGTGTTTGGAAGATTACCTCATCGTGAACCAACCTAATTCATTTTCCAACACCACTTCTCAATGCTTGATATAATGAATTATATAATTATTATATATAATATTTATTTTATATTTAAAATTATTTAATTATAATATCATATATTCCTTCCTATATTTTATTTCGTATAGAATACAATAATATCGCTTGTGTGCGACGAACTACCACCTCGTGAAGCAATGTGATTCGTTTTCTACATATACATTACATGGAAGGAAAAAAGGATTAATTTTATTCTCTTATATTATATTCATAAAGTAATAATAATTCTATAAAATAAATATATCATATACTCTCTTACCATATAATTTATTGGATTAAGGATAGTGTTGTTCGTGTGTGTGGCAGATTATCGCCTTTTGAAGTGATATGATTTGACATTATTAACAAATCACATAGATTGTATAAGAAATAATAATTAAAGAATTAATATTATATTTATGATATAATTATAATACTAGAATGATAAAATATCACTTATAATCATTCTGTCCTAATCTTCATAAAATAGAAACATTACTCAAGCATATATATGGAATTCTGTCTCCACGATTGTAACGTAGTTAATTTTTCATAACCTTATTTTATGGCTGGTTTAAAAAGATTAATTTTTGTGTAAAAACTATAATTATTTAATTTTTTCCAATACGTATATGATTAATTAATAATATCTTGAAACTTATTCAAATTTTGAATTTGTTTCTAGGAATATGAGCCATTTATTTTTAAGAGGTTTGACATTAAATTAATTGGTTAAATAATTGAATATGGAATGGTAAAAATTAAAATAAACTAAATAATACAAAATAAAAAAGTTTATTAATAAATTAAATAATTAACATATATTTATTGTACTAGGATACAAATAACACTCATGTAAAATCTGTCTTGAGGTAAGGGATCTTTAGAAACCACCCTTTTCTTCTGGTTATGACAACTCTCACTAACTCAATTAATATTTCATTAAATTTATTGAATGATTCTAAAATTTTTATATATGTCTATAACATGTATATCTATATTATTCTCCCTTCTATTGATGGGAAAATGCTTTCCTTATAACAACTTCTAAAATTCTTTCTTTATGGAATCTATTTTTATTATGTTATGAGACCATATTAATTAACCCATTTCTTTTGATGTATAATTATTATTTTTATGCCTTATTATTGATATCCTTATGTGTAATTCATATTAATATACATGAAATGAATGTGATGTGGGGTGTAATAATTTTATATCCCTCCTATGTATTGGTTAATTCTTTAGTCTCATGAGACATCATGTATATCATCAGGGAGTGAAGATAATAAATTACAGGATGTTATCCACCATGTGATATTGCCTTCACAATTAGCCTTGACTTATGTTTATTACTTTTTTTTATGTCATTTCAAATTTCATATATTTTTATTATCTTATGATACATTTCTAATTAATTTACACATCCAATTGATTACTCATATACCTTCCCTTTTTTATTATCTTGTTATACCTTTAAATCATAGGTTATGCTTCCTTATCTCATTTATTACCTAACTAGAATTTCTATATCACCCATTTCATTATGTATTCTCCAGGTTATCCCATGTATTTTTATGATCTAAAATATATTTTAGGATCTAAATATGGAAACTAAATTAAAGATTTGATGTTTTTATTTCATTTTATGTATTATGAAACTACCCTTCCAAAGACACTAGGCCTTTACGATCCTTGTGTTTTAATTTTTTGATATTTATGTGTAAGAATCATGTAATAATATGTTTAAAAACCATGGGTCAAATTATATTTCATTTAACATGAATAATGAGTTGGAATAATATGTTTATATTTTTTAGTATTATTTATATCTCATAAATGTAATGGTTTTAAAAATTAAATACGAAACAAGACTCATTTTCATATTTTTCATGAATAGATAACTATTATAAAGACTTGAAATTCTAAAAAACAATGAGGGAAGAAACCTATACAATAATGTGTTATTTTTGGAGATTATAATTTTAATTTTTTATGTTGATGATATCATATATTCATAGATAGTAATTGTTAGGATTTTTATTACAAATTATGAACCCCAATTTCATTTCTATTCTCTGGGTGTTCAGATACTCCTTGAGATTAAAAGTGATGCAAGAAAAAATAATCTTTTTATCCTAAGAGTTGGGTTCTAATAAATTTTAGAATATTTTAAGGATAGAGGAATCAAAACTATTGTCATCAGTAATTCAAGGGAGGATAAAATTATTTAATAATGTTGATAGTTTTGTGTAAATACACTAAATACAGCAACCTAAAGCCAAAGGTCACATTATTTGATTGGAATTAGATACAAAGAATTGAATCATGAACTACCAAATAGTTTATTGGTCATTGTAAATAAGATACATACTTGAAATTCATATTTCATTTAAAATCAAAAAATATCAAAATAATTTTCTTTGAAAATTTCATTATTCCCCTTAGTGTATCAATGAATATAATAGATAAACCATTTCCCAAAAACATTGGGAAAAAACATAATAAAGGGGTAAGTTCGGATTCTTGGTGAGTTTAACCATACAATGTAAGCTATGAATAAATAATTCATAATCAATATGGAAAGGTAAATAATTAAAACATGTTCCATTTAATCAATAAATTGATCACAATATGGCATAAATAAATGATGATCAATTGATTCCATATAACTAATCACATTAGCATAAATATTAACCATGGATATTTTAACAAATTTAAGATTCACATAAAATATCAAAAAATGAATTCAAAAAAATGGAATTCATAAGGTGGGACATATAAAACAAACCATCAAGGCCTCTACCAATACATCTACATAAATGGGTAAATCCTCAGCCAGAACCTGTGCTAGTATGTCTCATGAGACCAACCAATGCATAGAGGAGAAATAACGGGGCCCAACCTTCACAAAAAAGTAATATGTATTCTTCATACAAAATGGGTAAATCATAATCAACAAAAACATCAGACCCATTTTTGAATCTGGGTAGGAGTGAATTTTTGCTAGCAGGTGGTGACACTGGCATGATGTAGGCAGGCACTGACGCAGGCATGACGTAGGCAGGCAGTTATGCAGGTGAAGCGCAAGAAGATGGTGGTGTAGTCATGATGCAAGCATGAATCTGCACTAGGTCTATGGGCCAGATTATGGGCCTCTGGTCCATGTAATGGGATTCATGCCCACTGGTCCTTTGAGCCATGTATTGAATAAATAAGGATTGATGGATGGGATATACCTTAGATGGGATATGGCCTGTATTTCTTGCATGTGTGTGTGTATATATATAATTTAATCATACCACCATGAACCTAATATATATATATTAGTAATGGAATCAAACTAGAATATAAATTAACAAACTGATTATAAGACATTCCAAGAAAATAAACAGGATGGTATCAGTAAAACATATCCCTAGTGAAGAATAATTATAATAATTATTATTGATTTCGATGAATATATATTCCTTAAAGAGATACTTAAAAACATTTTTGATGAAAATAACATTATCACTTTCAAATTCATTTTTTATATGTAAAAATATGTAGGAAAATATTTTATAAAAAAATAACCTTTTTAACATTTAAGTGAATATTCAAATAATTAAGGTTTCATACTGGTGTGAAAATATTATTATGCCATATAAGTTTAAAAAACATTTCTTTTGGTTGTAAAATCACAATGTATATTGTTTGTAAAATGATATGAAGAATCATTTTTAAAAAATTTGAAAAACTTAAAACATAGGAAAAAAGACTTTAAAATTATAGTAAAACCTTTTTAAAGGAAATTATAAAATATTTATATGGAAGATAAATATCCTCAACTACTTCATCAAAATAGACATTCTAGGATAATTATTAGATTGTGAAACAATATCTTACCACTTTTTCATTAGTTGAATCATATAACCCAGGAATGAATAACATTTAAAAAAATTAAATATAATTTGAACAAATAAATCCATGATATAACATTTCAAAGTGTTTTTATATACACCTCCTAAAATAATATAGGTTCATAACATCTAAATATACCTCAATTAATGAAAATTGAGACAAAGTCCCTTACCTCAGGTTCAATTTCCATTGTACATGTTTGAATGTACTGTATAATAAATATATATATATATATTATAAATATATTCATGAACCCCTATCATGTATATCATACCATATATTATGTTTTTATAATATTTTATCACCCGTTTATTATCAACTCATTGTTAAGATCACTATTTTGGGTGGTAATTTCTTTATATTTCATGCATGTTTTTGGTTTTTTAGTTTTGTTCCTTTTATATTTATCATGGTTAAATTAAATTTATATTGATATTATGGTCATATATATCATATTTATTCATTATAAACATTTTTATAATCACTATTTATAGGAGCAAATAAAAAATTAATTTCATCACTTTGTGGATATGGTAAGTTGTACAAACGCACGAACGATGATGTCACTTATAAATGGAAAAAATGGTAAATATGTGGATGATATATTAATTTTATAGAATAAATATAAGGTCCAAATTATCTTATATATCCATTATTTCCATTATTATAATAATTCAAGTAAATCAATGATGAAAAACAAATTACACCATTGTGTGGAGATGATAAGTTGTACGTACGAACATGCGTTGTTTTAGTAATTCATATAATGGATAAACGGTGACATGTGGTTGTATCATAATTCTAATGAAATATAATTACATATGTTATACCGTATTTATTAATTTAGTGTGTAAACAACAACTGAATATGTAGTAGAAGAACAAATAAAATGGAATGGGTCTGTAAACATGATTATCTCCTCTTCGGGAAAGATTCTTTAGATCCTTTCTTAAGGGAATTAAGTATGGTCTTTTGAGGAAAAAAGAACCTCTAGAAAGTGGATAATAAAGTTAATAATATTAATTATAAGAAATTTCTTGATCTATAAGGCTCATAACGGTGTAAAGAAGAGAAGTAAGGGATGTTCTTTTATAATTGAAGTGAGGGGCACTTTCAGAATTTTTCAAAATATTAAATATAATAAGACTATTCTAGATCCATATGATTAAAAATGAAAAATTAATTCACATTATATGGATTTTTAGAAAATATACTATCTTATTTGTACATATATAATATTTTTGTGATTTTTAAATAATGTAATAGGATATTATATTATTGAAATATCATTATTGTCAATTTTGACACTATTCATCTCTTCGATTTTAAGAATATTGATATGATAGTATATCTTAAAAAAACATTTAACACATCTATAATATGTCATATTAATCTATAAAAAATTATAACCTTAATTAAATCAAATTATATTACTTTAAATATTTTAAATACGGTTAATTTTATTTTCCTATTAATTGAATAATTATTGCATAATTATTGTGTAATAATTTAAGTTAACTATTTCATACATACAATTTAAAGAAATTAAAATGATGGATATAAATATTTTATCTTTAAATATAAAATTCAATGCTGAAAAAAAAATTGGATATCATCATATTACAAATATTACACTTATTAAAAGCAAGAGTGTGACATGTTTGACTTTTCTTTAAATAAAATACTTTAAAGGTAATAATCTTATACAAATAGATCCAAATGATTCTAAATTACACCTTATAATGATTATTCTCGATATGAAATCCTGAAATAAGATTTATCCTTGTTTCTGGGACATTTAATGGTTTTAATACTATTAATTTTTTATTTATTAAAATCATTTCAATGATTCTTCATCTACTTGCACAGGCATTGAATTTGTCACGCATAAGAACATAAGGCACTTATCTCACATTACAAAATTTAAAATAAATAAATATCATTAAAAAATTTAAATAGTCTAAATATAATTCTTTACATTCCTTCATTATTTATATTTACTCAAATCTAGGTAAAAACAACTTATTTAATTTGTAAATTTGACACTTCTTGTGAAATCATTTCATAATCATTTGATTAATATTATATTAATATAACTAAAAAATTAAAAATTATCAGTCTATAACATAATTTATAGATTATTTTTAATAAAAATTTCATTAAAAGAGTTTATACCTCTCAATCATTATCTATAAAACGCAAAATTTGACTTTTCCAATGTTGTAAAAGTGTTGCGTCAATAATGAAAATGATTTTTATATTTATCATGAAACAAACTATAATTTACATGTCATGAATAATTTTTTTATTATATTTATATTATAATTTTAAACTTTATTAATTAGATAAGTTTAATAAATTTTAATATCATAGTTATTTTTTGATGATATTACAAAACATACCATATTTCATAAAATCTCTATTTTTGACTATTCATTAAAAACGAAACTTCTTTATAAAAATATAAATACATCATCAAAAGATAATTTTAAAACAATAAATTAAATATTTAATTAATTTTTTAAAATTCATTTTTTAAAATTTCTCTAAATTAATTATATTATTCGTCCATAATAATAAGAAAAACCCATTTCTTAAGAAAAAAAAATTTTGATGATTAAAATGACTTTACTAAAAATTATTTTACTATTTTATAGTCATTTATTAATACATTTATATTGATTAAGACCTATATATTTACTTCATTAATCATTTATTAATATTCATACCAGCCAAATTAATAGCTATGTTATAATGTTCACATATAAATAACAATATTTTCATGTTCAATTAGGCTTCATGTTTCATGAAACATAAGCTACCGAATATAATGTTCTTTCAAAATATTAGGTTATGGCATTGTGTAAATAAAAGGGTGTTTAGGAAAATTACTTTTATCACTTATTATCTCACTTCATCTGGACTAAATGTTTCTTAGGATGTGGGTCTTCATTCCTGGTATTAAAGAAATCTAAAGGAATCCCACATAATGTCTATAACTAGAGTCCTTAAATAAATTCAAGGGTTATTGAGCTTTATAATGTTGTACAAGAATGGTAAACACATCAATATATCTCAATTAAATAATGTATATTAGGATGTTAATTGTGATTATAGGATCTCCATACTAGGAAAATTATTTCCTTTCATAAAAATAATTGTGGGTAGATACTGTAAGAAATAAAAATCAGTTACACTGAGTATCATAGAGGCCTAATAAATTTCAGCAACTAGTTCATGTACACAGATGACATGGATGAATGTTAGTTATTGTGATTTGAGGGTAAATATCGAAAAATGTCAAATAATTAATTATAATATTCATATTGTTTTTATTATCCTAAAAATATGATCCAATGCTAATGGTATTTATATATTTACATTAGGATTCACATTATAAAAATGAGAGTTTATATTTTTATGTTAAGAGAGTATTTATATATATACAAGATTTATTGAATATGATTTTCACTATAGTTGTACCTAAAGTTAGGTATTAGAAACTTTGAAAAAATTACTATTTATCCCTCAGTCGTCTCTTGAGAGATACTGAGGGTACCCCCAATTAGCCTTAGATTGTGTTTTCAGAGGGGGAGAAATTGGTGCATAAATTATATCTTGAAGTAATGTATCATTCTCTTTTATTGAAGGGGTGCTATATTTTCATTTAGATAGAGGACTATTTTCTATTCTTATCTATTATTTATTTAGGGATAATGATTATTGTGGAAATGGGGAGAAATTATTAGTACTATTTTTAAATTTAAAAAGTTGGATAGATTCATATCACTTAGACTTACTATTTATTTTCCCTAAGGGATGGATTTCCCATGAAAAATGTTACCTAAAATGAATTGTGGTGTTAATTTGTTTTTCAACTGAAAAAATTATTTCATTTAGTGCCTATAGAATATGAAGTTGAAATTCTTGAATAAATATAATGAGGTTGATATAAAATACATAGGGTTAGATTGATGTTACCATAGAATATTTGTAGAAGTTTTCTTTATTTTCAACAATAGGTAAGTATTATTTTTTACTATTTGAGGAGTGGTTTTGATTAATTTAGAAATGAATGAGAATTAATTTTAATGAATCCGTTATTTTTCAAATAATTACTCATTTTTTCGGTCAAGGAGGTATATTTTGACACCTTACACACTCTATAACGGTTATTATATAATAAATATATCATTTATTTAAGAATAAAAGGACATTACAAAACTGAAATTACAATAATGTGTTTTTTACTTGGTGTTTAATATAAGCCATGCGAGATTTCCATATGATTTATCATACTAACATAATATTTATTTATTATGTACAATATAAAATTTAAAAATTAATTAATTTTTATGTATAATTAAATAAACTTATAAGGTAGATTTAAAATCATCCAGGATCATTTATAATATTTTTTAGGATCATAGTGACTTCTGACGGATGATTGTATCTATTATAAGAGTCATTTAAACTCTGTAAGGATCTCCATGAAGTTGTTGAACTTCATATGAGTAATTTTATGGTAAAATAACATCATATTAATGATACCATTCAAGGAAAAAAATGGGAAGTTCAATACATGAAATGTAATGATCTTCCACATTTAAAATTAAAGAACCTCATGTTAATTTAAACTATGCTTCACTATAAATAAATCATAATATATCACAACAATGTTCAAATCCCTGATTCATCTTTTATTTTTTGAAGAATAGAATGGTGACTAAATTAGAAGTTCAATGGGATATTTTCATGGAGATATCAAATTTGTATATTTAAAATTTCTATTCTCAGTAAAGGATGTTATTCTTTTGAAAGATATTTTTATATTTTAGAATGAATAAATGTTATAATATTATATAATGGGAATAGAATTATAACTTTTTAATGGAAAATAAAATGGATAAATTAATAAAAATTAGTTGTTCAGAAATTTAGAAATCAAGAACATGATATAATAAGAGGTAAACATTGTATAATATATGGAAACATTGCATTATTTTTCATGAATATTCAATTCATTTAATAAAAATACACACCCTATAATTGTAATTCATTAGTAATTTTTTATAATAAATACATAATCATATTATTTTATGAAATATCATAAACATCTCTCATGATGCTTTCCTCGCATAGTACATTTATAATACATATCCTACTCAAATCATTAATTCATAACATTTGGAAATTAAAATATATGAAAGGATGAGTTCATATTCATATTAAGATTAAAAATAGTCAATATTAATCAATGATTATAATGGAAGAAATTATAATTATAAGGGTATGATAGTATGATATTAAATTACAAATTTCATATCCAAATGCTCAATGATCTATAATAAGTACTCAGGTCACAACCCATCCAAGAGGGGCTTGTATCGTGACAACCGCAAGACCACTTCCAATAGACCAGGGGATGGTGACTATCACCGATATGAAATTTCCAACAAATGTGCGGAAAGATCCAAAGGTAGTTGTACACATGCACACATCTCCAAAACCACAACACTGAAATATAAAACAACTAAAATAATTCATGTGTACCACTAAGATTCCAAAACTAGGGTACAACATGAAGTATAGTAAATGTAAACATGTATGGATACAGGACCACCACCAAGAGTCTATAACAAAAGTCTTATTGAAACTATAGAATTCCAATGTACTCCAAGGTTGAGGAAAACTTCAATGGTATTCTCCCAATAAACACCTCGGTCTTCCCAACTCCATTTATACTCCACCCACTTCTAGTCATCCTAGGACACTGTTAAAATGACCTCCATCTGTACAAGACATGAAATGTGTAGGCAAATCCTAAATAGGTATGAGTATAACAATACTCATTAGGACACCCTAAAAACACTAAATAGGAATCACCAAGTATAGTTATCTCAATAAAACATTTCACAATGTATCATAGACACAAGAAGCACAAAAATAATATAGATATACTTAGGAAAGACACCAAGACATCGAGTGATAATAACCAACCTCCAGCCATATGATTCTTCTTAAAACAACACTTGTTTCCATGGAACTCATTCCTCAAGATAGGATATCTTTGGACACACATGATGAATAGGTCTAGCTCATTTAGGCCCCACACAAAGATAACACACTGGTTTGAGAATACAATGATTCATAGAGAGGGGGTCAGGCCCAGAAATATAGGGGACACCATAAGCCCAATATAGATCAACCTTGATACACATATAGTGGTCACACCCAAAACTGCTATGGGAAACCAAAAACCCAATCTGGATCAACTTTGATACATAGATAGGGGTCACTCTTAGATCTTTTGGGGGACACCATGAACCCAATATAGATCAAACCACTGTATAGGGGATTGCATGTTAATGATTCTCCAAACCCTACTGATCTCTCCCACTAGATGGAGGATTAACTCCCTACTCAGAGAGGTTATACCAATTCAAAAAACTCCACTAAGGGTGATAAAGGATCAAGCTCTAGTCTCATAGAGAGATAATACAACTCTATCTTAGACTTGTCCTTTATAGGGTATTAAAATCCAGTAATGTGGATGTAATTTTTCACTATACCCACGAGGAAAGGACCAAGGGAAATCACTCAACCTATACTGGTAAAAACTAAAAACCTATCATTTATCTCAAAATGACCGTCTCAACATTAGGGTATTAACTCTATAGAAGGCTTGCCGATTGGAAACTCCGTTTAGGAGTTATGGACATTTGAAATTGGAGAGGTCACTATGTCCGCCAACTGACCCCAACGGTCGATCTACCTACTGCGTCAATCAACTGTCGTGGTCCAGCAGCATAGCCACTGCACCCATGGTAGCTTGAGTTTCCACGGCTCACGGTCAACCCCCATGGTCAACTTTAACCATCTCCCCCACCCCCCAATTTCCCTGGATTCAATCCAATTTCGACCAGGGTGTGGCCTGTCCCACTGACCAGAGCTGAACCGCCAACCTGAAAGATCCCAGTTATCTAACTTGGACCATCTGCCTGACCCGGCCCACCTGGCCTGGCATGCTCCGCTCACCATCATGCATCAAAAGGTTTCACCACCACATCCACCTTCATCGGTCCTACATGCTCCTTAATTTTTCCACCATGGTCCCACATGGTTTCCAATCGCACTCTTCCTCCATTGGCTACCTCTTCCGGTCGCCTAGACCCACGTCACGCCACTTTCCTTGACTGAAAAAAAAAATTCCCTACCGCCGCTTACTACCACGCTGGATCTACGTAGGACTGTCATCCTAGAAAAATCATGTGGTCACACCTCTATCACATCATTCTGATCTCATATCATTGGTTTCAAATAATTATTCCAAGAATCGATGGTGCAACAATCGATTAGTCACAAAGGGTTTCAAAGTATGGGGGAGAACAAATAATGCACAAAGAACAATGAATTGAGGGAGAAAATCACCAAACAAAAATGAGATGAATTAACCTCAATCAATGTTCATGTAGATCATTATACATTTAGATTAGATAAATAATAAAGTGATTCAATTTAAATTCTCCCCAACAATCCCCACAAAATAAATCTCGTCCCGCAAGGTGATCGATCCACAAACTAATCCATTCATCAAATGATTAACTATCATCACGGGAATTAAGAACGGTGAATAATCCACATAAAAAACATCCTACCTGGATTTTAGATCGATAATTGGTGAAAAATGGGAATTGTGTCATTTTCCTTAGTGAGATCTATCATTATCATCATTCATCAGTTTCTGATTTGAAGTTGTGTCATTGCCTTCTCAAGAGAATTCTCCAGATCTCTCTCTCTCTCAGATTTCTTTTGAATTACATGGTTATGAGATTAAATCTATATTTTTGAAAATTGGTTTATTAAAGTTAAAATTATCACTACATCAATACCTTGATAAATAAAATAAAATAAATTTTTCTTTATTTGTTTTATTCATTTAAAATGCCCGAGATGACTTTCCACAATCGAGTCGCACTAACCAATGTTAGTTCATGTCAAGGGTAAAGATATTATTCTAAACTCAATGGTTCTCTCCTTTTTTTGATTTGGGGTCATTTTTAGGAGTTATTCCACTTTTTCAGAAAAAACCCCTCCCATGTGAAATAAAATATTTTAATAGGTTTCAAAGATTTATTCGAGGAACATCGGGTCTCAGAATCATATGATGTCTCATCACCTAGTCTCAAAATATATCCATATAATATCTAAATAAGATACATGTAAAATTAAAGACACTACATTCTACCCACCTTCTGGCTTTACATCCCTTAAAATCAAAAATAGAGGCTACTCAAATTGATGGGGGTACTAAGCATGAATCTGAGCCTCCTACTCTCATGTACTCTCTTGGAGATTCTCGTGATTCCAGAAAATGTGTAACAAAGGAGTCGATCTTCACTGAAGGATCCTCTCTTTCAAATCCTATATCTCAATTGGGTTCTAAACAAATTCCACTCCATTCTCAACATCCATATCAACCCAATTGATAATGTGTGATGGTTCATGCATGTCTCACCTCAAATACGACACATGGAAGGCGTCATGTACTCGGTCAAACTGCTAAGGAAGAGCTAAGTGGTATGCCACCTCAAAAACTCTACATAATATCTGAAAAGGTCCTATTAACTTAGGAGTTAACTTGTAACCACTAAAAAATATCCATAATCTCCATCAAGGTGAAACCTAAAGGAACACATGTTCTCCTTACTCAAACTCTAAAGGCCACTTTCACTTATCAGCATATAACTTCTGACAGCTCTACTCGGTCTTCATCCTCTCTGGGATGATCTAAACCTTCTCTATAGAACCTCTCACTAACTCCAGGACCATGAGTGATGACTCTCTTGGGTGGGTCAAACAAAGTGGTAACCTATAGGGTCTCCCGTACAAAAACTCGAATGGTTCCATACCAATGGTGGAATGGTAACTATTAGTGTACACAAAATCCACCAGTGGTAGGTGATTCTCCAAACTATGGACAAAGACTAAAATGAAAGCCCTCATCATTTCCTTAAGAACTTGAATGGTTTGCTCAGTCTATGTCTATCTTTTTGTAGGTGAAATGTTGTGATCATTTTTAACTGGGTCCCAAGAACATCCCATAATCCCTTCCAAAGATGGGATGTAAAGGGAGAATCACGATTAGAAACAATTATCGATGTAACTCCATATAGTCGAACTAACTCCTCCATATATAGGCTTACCAATATATCTACTGAACTCTACTCTCAGATATCTTGAAAGTCGGTTGACATGGTGAGTTTTTCAATGATCACCTAGATGTCATCATTTCCCTTGGACGTACCTAGTAAACCCATCCTGAAGTCCATAGATATCTCATCCCACTTCCACTCTGGCACCTCAAGGGGTTGAGCTATACCCGCTGGAACCCAATGCTCAGCCATCACTTCCTGACAAGTAAGGCATTGAGAAAAGAACTATGCAACCCCTTTCTTCATCCCTAGCCACCAAAACTAGTGTCGTAGGTCCCAATACATCTTATTCAAACCTGGATGTACTTACAAATATTATTTATGAAACTCCTTTAGAATATCCTCTTTTAATGTCACTGGTACCATCATTCATCATTTGAAGAGAATTATGTGCTCCCCACCTATTGAATATCCATCAGAAGCACACCCTGTGGACATCTGATCATGTAGGGTCTCATAGTCGATATCCCTAAATTGTACCACTCTGAATCACAGTAAGAGTGGATGGGAGGAAACCATTGACTGGAGGTAATATACACCATATCCATCCATAAATAATAAATGAAAAGAGTCCAACTTCTCTGATTCCTCATTTCAGCAACTGTGAAATTGATCTCCTACTTAGAGCATCTACCACCAAATTCGCATTCCCAGGAGTATAGAAAATCTCAAAGTCATATTCTTAGATAAACTCTAGCCATTTCATAAGTCTCATGTTAAGTTATTTAAGTGATAATATATACATGAGGCTCTTGTGATCAAAGTACATGATAAACTGTGCACCCAATAAGTAGTATCATCATATATTAAATGAGAAGACTAATGCTATGAACTCAAGATCATGGGTTGCATAGTTTTTCTCATATGGCCTCAACTAGAATGAACCATTGGAAATAACTTCTTGCCTTAGCATCAAGAAACAACCAAGCCTAGTCCCTACTGCATCGCAAAACACCATGTAATCAATAGCTTTCTCTGGTAACCTCAAGATGGGAGCGCCCATCAACCTATGCCACATCTCCTAAAAGCAATGATGGAACTTCTCTATCCACACAAAAGGATTCCCCTTTCATGTAAAATCTATCAATGGTGCTTACACTCTCGAGAAGTTAGGTAAAATGATTTATAGTACCCATGCAATCCAAGGAGACTTCTCACCTCAGTAATAATCTTAGGTAGCTCCCAGGAAAGAACTATCTCAACAATCACTGGATCCAATGTAACACCGGCCTATGACATGACATGTTTGAAAAAATTGACTTCTAGAATCCATAACTGATACTAAGAGATATTTCTATAAAGCAGGTTCTCTCAGAGAGTTCCCATAACAATCTGTAAGTGTCTCACATGCTCCTCATTGGATGTCAAATACACTAGGATTTCATGGATGAAGACCACCCAAAATTGAACTAATAAAGGAAAAAGGATCTAGTTCATGAGTCCCATGAACACTGTTCGAGTGTTCTTCATTATAAATGGAATCAATAGGTTCTCCTAGTGACTATAATGACATATGAAGGTCATCTTCGGTATATCCTCATCTTATACTCGTAGCTGGTGATAACCTGATCTAAGGTCAATCTTTGAGAACCATTGTTCCCCTTTAAATAGATCAAAGAGGTCATCGATACTCAACATTATAGACTTTTTATTCATAATTACTTGGTTCATGAACCAGTATTACAAACATAAACTCAGTATTCTGTCTTCCGTCTTTCTTCTTGAAAAAAAAAATCGGGGCTGCCTAGGGTTAAACTCTAGGTCTCAAAAAGTTCTTCCTCTATAAGTCCTCCAACTATACCATCAACTCATGAATCTCTATGGGATCCCTATGATATGAAGTTTTACATATCATTGTCTTAATAGGGTCTAGATCAACTCATAATTCTATCTCCCGATGCGTAGTTAAACCTATAACATATTTGGGAAAGAATTCCTCATACTTCACCAAAACTATAGAAAACTAAGGACTCATAACATCCAATGCACTCAGGGTCTGGCTATCTTGATGTTGAGTAATAAAATGCACCCTCCTATGCATGATTCCATCCTACAGTACTTGATTTCCTTTTCACCAACAAAAGAAAACCTAGTTTCATCACTACGGACAAACCACACCCTTCACCTAAAATAGTCAATTTTATCATGAACTGTGATTAACTAGTCTATACCAAGAATGGAATCGTCAGTCCTTGACACCACTAACAAGAGATCCCAATTAAAACTATCAATGAAAAAATTTTGGTCACAATGTCGGCTCTAGTGTGTGATCATTGAGTCTCCTCCAGTAGGAGTGTCCAAGTGTAAGGGTCAAGTCAATGGTTCAAGAAGAATTTCTGAGTCTTGAATAAGATTTGTGCTGAGAAAATAATGAATACAACCTATGTCTATCAATATTATAGGTAAAGTAGAAAAGAAAAATATAGTACCTAGTATTATCCCTGGATCCTTGAGGTTATAAGATTCTATAGCCTGCAGCTTACCTCATCCATGTCCACCAGCTCCCTGAGCCTCGTGTGGACTACTGGGGGTATAGGAGGCAACATATCGAAATTTCGACCACCTCCTACTACTCAACCAACTTCTCTACTACATCGGGCGCCCTATGGACCACCCTAATCTTGTCTCTATCTGTGTCTCTATGGTCCCTTGACAGTCTCCTAATCAACTATATGATGGGTCAGAAAGTCTCATGCTAGATTTCCCCAACCGTATCATGAGAAACCTCACATGTCCCTTGGATAATTTGAGATCCAATAAGATCCCTTAAACATTGAACCTAAGTCTTATAATATCCACCAAAAGAGAATGACTGGCATGGATACATGTGACTTCAATTGGATACTAATTGTCATGGTCTTAGCTAACAAGCGCCCACTACTAGCTCCCATAACTAGTGTCTACTCTGCAAGAAAAATTTTCACAAAGAAGGCTCTCTCATGTACCCCCACATAAGTATAAATTATAAGGGATACCATTGATGCCCTGATGTCTCAATGAAATCCCTGTTATAAGGTGCTTTCACTAAAGAAATATCCTTGTACCATATCAAATTATTAGTGTGAGAGATCAGTAAAACTCATGAAATACTCAACCACAGTCATAATTCCCTTCTGCAAATGCAGAAGATCTTATGTGTGTACCAATTAAAATGTGGCTGTATAGAAGTCCTCTCTAAAGAGACACTCAAAGTCTGTCCCAAAGAGAGTTGTCTCGTCATGTGAAGAAGTCATCAAGAACCACCATCACCATGTATAGCCCTAAATAAGACTCACAGTAAGGACATACATCTGATTGGCAGGAATCCTCATAAGGGGAAAAACATGGGTGACTACTTCTGTAAAATCATCATCCATAAAGGGGTCTGGCTAACCCCAAAACCTAGTAGGTCACTGCGTCTGAAACTCATGCAATACACTCATCCTACTTCCATCCTCAGCTTATAGTGATGGTAGTAGATGTTACTCGGTCGGTGGTTGTATAGCCGTTAAACCACCCATATGTTCTATCTCCAATACAGGCCCTGTATCGATGCCTCATCCCTCGGAAGATCATCATCGTGATCGCATGGTGGAATCATGGATTGATTTCTACATGGAGGTATCCTAAAATAAAACAATATGTACCACGGTAAATTGAATATATCCGGGCACCTAACTCAAGAAGGACATGTAATACAAACCCATTCCTATATAATACAAGTACCATTATTTTCCCTTGAAACTAGTGTTTTTAGGTACCAAGTTGAAAAGAAGGTTCTCAGTGTCATGGTGTATGGATACATCAGTTTCCGCACCAACACATGAGTCTCCGACCTAAAAACCAAACTCTAAAAACTTAATATTATTTCCCCTAACCAACCTAACTTTCTATAAGTCCTAAAGTAGAACTGACCACCTCTGATACCACTCTGTCACCGACCATCCTAGAGTAACCCATATCTTGACTACCTCAAGCCTACCTCTAATAGGAAAGGGGCCGGTGACTAGCACCGAGTAGGAATTTAAAAAAATGGGAAGCATTATCCTAAATTACCTACACACACACACACACATCTCCAAACCAAACAATGATAAAATGTAAAACAACTGAAAGAATGCATGCATACCACCAATACCCACAACTATAGTACAACATGATGTAAAGAAACATTAATAGGGATAAATACAAGGCCAGGACCAAGAGTCTGTAACACAAGACTAACTAAAACTATAGAAGTCGAACATGCTCCAAGGACATGGACTATGTCAAATATACGCTTCCCGTAAACACCTTAGTCTTCCCAACTCCTTCTATTCTTCAGATACACCTGTTTCTTATAGGATTTCTTCAAGAGGGTCACCATCTTCATAAGACATGACATGTGTGGGAAAAGCCCATGCAGCTGTGAGTGTAAAAATACTTAGTAGGACACACCGAAAACACTAAACATGAATCAACAAGTATTTTAAGATCAATGAAAGATATAACAATGTATCATAGATAAAAATAACACAAAAAGAACCTATATATACTTAGGGAAGACACCACACCATTAGGTGGTCATAACCAACTGCCATCCATTGGATTTTACTCGAATCAATGATCATTCTTGGATAAATCACTCCTCGATCCATGATATCATTAGTGACACTAAATGAAGTGCTCTAGTTCATTTGGACCATGCCAAAAGAGAACACACTAGTCTCAGAAGACTATGATTCAGAGAGGGGGTCATTCCCAAAACTATGGGGGGACACCACGAACCTAATATGGATCAACCTTGATTCAACGATAGGGGGTCACACCCAAAACTATTGGGGGCACCACAAACCCAATCTAGATCAACCCACTATGTAAGGAATCTCATGTTAACAATTCTACAAACCCTATTGATATAGCCCACTAGATGGAGGATCAACGCCCTACTTAGGGAGGTTAAACCAATTCCACAAAATCTTCTATGGGTGATAGAGGATTTCCCTCTTATCTCACGAAGGTAAACCACAACTCTAACTGAGACTAGGCCTCTATAATGGATTATAATCCAGTGATGTGGATGTAATGTTTCACTGTACCCTCAATGAAAGGACAAGAGGAATACACTCAACCTATAATGGTCCAAATAAAAAAACCCATCGTTGGTCTCAAAATGATATTATCAACATTATGGTCTCAATTATATAGATGTCTCATCGATTAGACACTTCATTTAAGAGTAATGGCCATTTGAAATTGGAAAGGTCATTGTGCCAATGGACTGACCATCATAGTCGATCCATCTATCAGGCCAACCAACCACCACGATCGATTGTACTGGTCCGGCCACATGGTTGGTGTACCCACTATATCTTAATATTTTGTGGATCACGGTTGACCGGCATATTCAACCGTAACCATCTCTCCCCAGCTTCCCCAGATCTGACCCGGATCAGGCTTGGCCGACCGACATGATCTGACCCACAAACCCAACCCGCCGAACTAACTTAGCCCAACTTCCTGATCCATCCCACCTGGCCCAGCCCATTGGCCCACCCCACTCCACTCACCATCATTTCTCAAGCATCTCTATCATATCATTTTTCTCGGTAGGCCCCATAGGATCTCGTGTCTGAAGCCACTGTCCCACATGGCTGCCTCTTCCAGGACCTACACCGCCATGCTCGCCCAGACCAGCCGAACAAGACTCCCCAGACACCGCCTTCTATCATGCAAGATCCATGTTAGACTATCATCCCAACCAAATCATTCCACCTCTGTCACCATCAAACATCCATCACACTGTTCCGATCTCGGATCTACGCTTTCATATTTTTTCCCCACGAATCGAAGGCGCATTAATTGATTCTTCACAAAGGATTTCAAAGCACCATGTAGAATGAATAACACATGAATAAAAATGAAACGAGGGAAAAATAACCAAAATAAAATTATAGGAATGAATCTCAATTGATGTTTATGTCTATCTCAATTTGTTTCCATTATATAAACAATGAAGAGATTCAATTTAAATTCTCATGAATAAAACCTTCAAAATAAATCCCATTCTACAAGGAGATCAATAAGTAAAACCAATTTGTTCATCAATTGATTTTAAATCATTATTAAATTAAGAACCGTGAATAATTCACATAAAAATATATCCTACCTGGATTTAAGATCAATTTTTGGTGAACAACTGTCGTTGCATCATTATCATTGGTGAAATTAATCAAGATTGAGGTTCGTCAATCGCTAATTCCAATTTTTGTCGTTTCCTGCTTGAGAGGATTCTCCAGATCACTATCCCTAAGGTTTTCAAAGGATTCTAGGGTTATGAAATTATCCGTGTATTTCTATCAAATGTTTTATTAAAGAAAAAACTTTCACTACATCACTACGTCGACGAATAAAATAAAATAATTTCTCTTAATTTATTTTATTCTTTTAAAACACCCAAGATGACTTTCCATAATCAACTTATGCCAACCAAGGTTAGGTCATGCCTAGAGTAAAGACACTATTCTAAAAAAAATGTGCCCTCGGATTTTCTAGCTAAGAACCCTTTTAGGATTTATTCAACTTTTTTAGGAAAACCATGAACACGTTTTTTTAAATATTTTAATATTTTTCAAATATTTATTCTGGGAACACCGGGCCTCAAAATCACACACCATCTCAGCTCTTGGTCTCGAAATAATTCTCTATAATATCTAAAAAAATACATGAAAAATAAAAGATGTTAAAACACATAGAATAAGGAGTCACCAAAAAATGACATTAGTCATAAGAGATTAGAATTATCAATTATCATTCATAAAGCATGAGAATATATCTTGATAATAATAAATATGTTTGTGTAATTAACGTAATCTTTTAGAATCATTCCTTTATTCAAGGATATCTACTGAGTCTCTTATTGCAGATTTCTTTCACACCTCATTAAATTAATTTCTTAGTCATGGTCACCCTCAATACTATCATATGTGAAATATCCCATTTTCGAACTAGGTTCTCTCACCATTATATTCCATTTTATATCATGAGAGAACAATCAATACACCTTGAACTAGAGGGCTATAAATTTTTATGCACATCCTTAACATAATGAGAACCATCCATAATTGTGGCACAAGATAATAAAATAATATATCATTTCATCATATGATAACACATAGAAGGTAAACATGTTACATAAAAATTTCATCATTTTAACTTATCATAACCTATTTAAAAAATAGTTCTCACAAATAATTCATAATTACATAACAAACCAATGAAAATAAAATAGGTCTCAATAAATTTTTCGTAAGTCATCATCATCATAGTACATATTGAAAATGTAATTTGATGGCATCATAAGGTCATAAACTAAGTGAATCATAATAATCCTCAAAGGATGTTGATATAAAACAAAAATATATTTAAAAGACCAGTTTATCATTCCTTTAAAAACATCAGAAAAATATCCTTCTATTTTGATAAAATTTTAATGAAAATTTTAAATATATCTAAAAAATTATTTCATTTGGAAATAACCATTGAAACATGTAAGGGATTATATAATGAAATGAATTTATATATCTATGGGAATATCTATTCATGAAGTTAATGTTAAAAGAGATCATTCATTTTATAAATTTATTCATATTCAATAATGGATTTTTCAAAAATATTTTTAAATGATTTATTTGAATAATTTTTAATAATTAATAGGGAAGGGAAAATTACTTTTTAAAAACATTTCATTTACAGTTAAAAACTTATAAAAAAACCATTTGATGTGTATGTACAATGATTAAAATTTTTGTTGACTAATTAGAAAAAATTGTCAAATATTCATTAAAACATTTTCTAAATCGTTTTTCATATAAAAGAGAGGAAAAATTACAATTAATTGAAAACTACTAGAATAATTATAGGAGAAGAAAACATTTGGGGTTTAAAATTTAATACCCGTATTATTTCTTTGAATGGAAATTTAACATTAGAAATCCAGAAAAGAAATGGGATTATATCATAAACCATTAACTCAAGTCTCATCATAATTTGTTTACCTTCAAAACTCCTTGATAATAAATATAGAATATATATAATATTATTCATACAAAACATGATATGTATGATTCCTTTATAATTCTCAATTATCCATTTATTAACAATTCATCATTGAAATAGACATTTTGTGTGATGTCTGTCCTTTTTTCCAAGCATATTTTAGTTCAATGATTCTAGTACATCAATGTTGTTAATTATTTTAACATCCTAAATAGTATGATATTTATTAATTATATACACTTTTATATCAATTCATATAATTAGGTGTGGAAAAATGTATCATATCACTTAGTCGATACGGTAGTCCATTTGTATTCATGAGTGATGATTCCACTTTTTGATAGATGAAACTAAATGAAGAAAAATGAAAATTAACCCTTATAGAATAAAATTTATATAATAAATATAATATATATTATTTAATTATATAAATAATACCACCTGTTTAAATATAAAATTAAATATTAATCACATCACTTCGAGGAGGATGAAGTGCACACGTACACATGAGTGACGTTATCATTTTCTAATAAACCTGAATGATATAGAAAATTGAAATGAGATTAACCTTTAAACTTATAAATAATGTTAAAATAATAATTTAATCATGTTAACATGGTTTTGGAACATTTTCAAGAGGTTTAATACTAATGAAATCTTAAAAATATTAGTAATAAAACGTAACTCTTCTTCGGGTATCCTCCTTTGAAAAACACTGTAAGGTTTATTTGATGGGAATTTCAAAAGGACCATAACCTCCTAGTCATCGATAATGATGATGGGAGAGAATTTAGGAATAAATTTTTCTTGATAAATGGACCATGTTCAATGGATAATATAGGATATTATCTTCCCTATTGTAAGAGATGGGAGTGGAACACTTTTAATTATTAAGAATATTTAAATATAATAATGTAACTCTCATGGGGATATGGATCCAAATTAGTTATTGTTTGTATATCACATGTTATAGTATCAAAATAAATTTATCCAGAATTATTTATAAATTTTTTATTTTTATTTTAACCATAATAACTAAATTTTAACACCTTATTGATCCCATTCAACCTTTTTCCATAGTAATAAAAGTATTTCTCAATTATAATTAATAAGGGACAATAATTTGGAATAATTTATTAGAAAATATTAAATTTTCTGATTCAAAATATGGAATCTATTTTACATGAGTCAATTACAATTGGTGGAATAAATTTATTTCAAATTAAATTCATAAAACACAATAAAAATTGTCTTTTTAGAAAACAATAAATAATTATGCATAAAAATAAATTAATTATTATTAAATTACTTATGAAAAACAATATTGAAAGGATAAAATAATTTATCAAATATATTATCTATAAATTTCATTTAAATATTTATTCAATATTTATTAGTTTAAATTATCTTAAAAAACACATTGGATGTATAAAAATAACTTTTCATAGAAACATAAATGTTTACAATTAAATACTTTTATTTTCATTTATAACCACTTGAAAACCATTGAATTATTTTTAAAATTTATAAATAATAATTTCCCATAATTAAGTTGATCAAATTAATACCCACCAATAAAAAATTTAGGATAACACTATAAATTAAATAATAGTTTTTCATTAGTATAAGATAGATCATTTAGTCTCTACAGCTTTTTTTTTGTATTTTTAATCAAACTGACTTTGAGGTTGAATGAGAAACATTAAAAACACAAAATGAAACTGAATAAAACACCAATCCCAATACTAAAAAATTAAAAATCAATAAGAAATCACGATACAAAATTTAAATAAATAATATTACATTTAATATAAATATATCATAAAATATTGATTTGATACATTATACCCCCCATTATAATAATTTAAACCTTGAAAATTTTCTTTTCTGATATGAAAATTGAGGATACTTTAGCTACATCACATCCTTAAGTTCTCATATAGCTTCCTCAAATGTGTGGTTTCTCAAGAAAACATTGACTACGTTTTTGGTCTTGTTTCACATCACTTTATCTCTCTAATATAGAATATCCACCTACTATTTCTCATATAATAGATCATTCAAAGATAGTATGACCTCTATGTTAATTACATAATAAGGATCATGTATATAGTTCCTCAAGAGGGATACATTGAACACATAATGAACTTTAGGGATATTTAGTGCAAGCACTATGTGATAGGAATCAATCTCGATACAGTCAATAATTTCAAAGGAACTTATATATCTAGATCTTGACTTCCACTTTAATACAAATATAATAAATTTATTTTATATAGATATTTTTGTTGCTAAATTATCACTAACTTCATACTACAGATATCATCGATGATTTCCAGCATAACAGTTTTGTTGACATGGTGTTTTCTAAATGTCCTATTGAATTGATTTAACATTATCTAAAATTTACATAACTATCTCAGGACACAATATCTTACATTCACCAATTTCTCCCTAGAACATTGGATTTATTCACTTTTAATCATATAGGGATTTATATAAATCCAACTAAAATCTTGAATGAGATATATTATTATATAACAAATCAATTTGTTGAAGGTTTTAATCCTAACATCATTTTAAATCCATAGAATATGATATCATAAAATCATGTATGGTTTGAATGGTCCCACTAGAATTACCGCCAATTTGAGGATGATAAGCAGTGGTAGAATTACACACTATATTCAAATATAGTTAAATATTTTTCCAACACTTCATGGAAAACCACATATCCTGATATGATACAATTGACTATGGTAACTTATAGATCCTTAAATATTCATTAATTTATATCAATAAAATATTATCAAGATGTAGATATTCTCTTATTGAAATGAAATGTCATAACTACCTAAAGTGGCTAACTATAATCCAAATATAATTATAACCATTATAAGATGTATGGATTTTGGTGATAAAATATATAGTTATGTTTTCCCAATTTCATTCTAGTATACATATTGTTTGTAACATCCCAGTAGACTTCTATCTCTGAAACATAATGTTTGGAGATACCATTCATCAATAAGAATATTATTATGTATCACTTTTCATGAATTACCACTAGAAATACTCTTTTGGATCATTATATATATTTATATATTAATGATTAATAGATAATTATGAAAAGTGAGTTCCATAAAAAAGCACCTTCTTCAAATAAATTATTTAATTGTCGCAAACATAGACCAAGAAACTTATTATTCCCTCACTGTCGTGGAAGAAATAAACTAAATTTCCCACCATATTCAAGCGTCCCACAACTTCTTTCAACATCTCATTAATCATTAAATGGATGGTTGTTTGAAATTACATCTGATAAAAATAATTAATATAAACATTTTCAATGATTTCAATATTCATATTATTCTAATATATATGTAATTTATATATTTAAATCCTCATCCTGGATAAACTAACATGTTCGTTACGACTCTAAGCATTAGCCACCTTTTTCTCTTTTCTAGGGTGGTAATTTATTGATAAATCATAATATTTAGTCAACTAAAATAATCTTATTCAGTTCATATTAAAATATTTCAATGTAAATATATACATCAATATTTTATGATCAATATATATATATATAATATTTTCAACATCAAGATAGTTTCTCTCTATTTTTAATGTAAAAAACACCATTGAAAACCCCAAATCATGAGTCAAGTAATGTCTCTAATGAAATATCAATTACAGTGAGGGATAATAAATCATCATATTATTCCATGTGAGGATGAACCCCAATCCCTTATCTAATGAATTAATATAGATAATAAACCATTATCCACTGTAGGATTTGTTTAGGATAGCAGAATTGAATAACCTTCTCTTATATTCCTTAATATTTTCATATCATTCATTTATATAATGTAAATTGCATACCTTCTGACTCAACTTGGTAATTTGATTAAATATTTTTGAAAATTTTCTCACAGTGTGTCGGTATAATCAAGTCATTAAATGAAAATAATGGATCTCAAAAATCATGTATGGAAATTCATATTTATTAATAAAATTCATATTTGAAAGATCTTAGAATATATCCCTATATAATATTGTATGACCCAATAATCAATATCTTTTTTTCAAATTTCCTACTTTGTAAATTTCTTATATAGATACTCCTTATAATGAGTCTTCAACACAATCCTCAAATTATATTAATAATCACAAATTATCACGAAATATATATGAATTTCATCTATGAATCTGACCTAAAACTAATCAAGGAAATATCAAAATAATCTATTCATTAAATTCATAAATATATTTGGGGAATTATTAATCCAAAATAAAATCATTATTAATTCATAATCTTTGTTCCTTATATGGATGGCTATTATGGGTATATTTTCCTTAATGATTCATAATTAATGATATATATAATAAAGGTAAATCATAAAAATATTTTTACCTTCATATATTTGATAAAAAAATTAAATGTGGGTTAATGGATACATTTCCTTAATTTTTATCTAGTTATGTTCTCAATTATCAATGAAAAGACACAATAAACCAACATTATTCTTAAAAAAAAATTAGTTTTACCTTATAGTGATTCACTTGGGAATATGTGTCCCTTATCAATATTCTCTGAGAGTATCTTCTTTAATTAATATTCCCCAATGAGGGCCATTATATATGTAGTATTTAAAATAAGTGTAGATCTATGTAAGAAGTTTTTTTGAAAATTTAACTTTACAGTTTAAAAAAATACTAGGAAACTATTTTAGAAATATATCAGCAATTTATTGAAATAAATAATGTCATCATGGTTTATTTTCTATAATACTATTTGAGATAAATATACCTCATGAAAAGGGTGTAAAATAAATATAATGGATGTAATGTCCATTATAATATCAGAGATATCTTCCCACTAAATGACAATCATAGGATGATTGGAATTTATAATATGATGTTTTTATTTGAGAAATTTATATGAAATATATATTGGGATAGATTTTAAAATCCCAAAATCATAACAAATTTCTCTAAAGGATGAAAAAATTTGTTCTCATAGGTGTAATTCATAAAAAATAACATGAAATCCATAACTCGGGCATAGATGATAAGTATTCCTTAATTGTATTCATAAACTTTAGTGATAGACATTGTATAAGCCCTTATTTGGTCTTAAATATAAACCTTAAATTTGGGAATTTTTATAGATAAATAAAATATTACCAAAAAATAATAAATTAAACTATAAAAAAGACTTCATGATATATATTATTTTCCTCTGTTGAATGCATAATCTTTCCTCAAAAAAAGTTTTTTTATTTCTTTTTTTCGATACATAAAACTTAATCTCTTTCCTTTTAGGATTTTCCTTGGTTTCTTTTTCCAAAATTATTTACATGTATAATGTAAAATCTTTATTCATCCATACTCATCATCTATAAAAAAATATGAAGATCCATTTTTCTCTTATTAGACATATCATGGAACTCACTCATGTTAAGGTTTTCACTCATATAACAAGATATCTATATAGGAATAATCGCATGGTTTCACATTCTATCACAAATTATATTCATTTTCTCATATGAAGAATCATTAAATTATTCATCACATTCAATGATAACAAGTTACCTCATGGATACATCCATTGACTAAAACCAAAAAAATTGTAGTGTTATTATCAATCATCAACACTACAAGTAAACTATAATAATAAAATTAGAAAATTTTTATGATTTCCTTAATTATTTCACCTTCTATATAGCCATGATACATTATGTTCGTATTATATCACAATGGATCAACATTGGTTATCATCGGTTGTATTTTATAATTCATCGTAATGATTTATAAATGGTATATTATTTAGTCAAAACAAATTTCCTAGGAGTGTCTTGATTTTTGTGTAGTCTTATGCCCACTCATCATACATGTGTGAATATCGATCCAATAATAAATCTGTAAAATTTATATTTTCTGACCATGGTTCATCCATTTCATATCTACATCCACATTCTAGTATCCAAATAATGATTTATTTACAAGAAAAACAACACACATTTATTTTCCATAACATAGTATGTTCTCCTATATTTTTTTATCATAAGGGTTATCATTATCATTTTTTAGTCCTAACCACACAAAAATAACGGTTTCCCTCTCTATTACAAACTGAGGTAAAAATATTATATAATAAAAAAACATTTCATCATTTTAGAATAATATAAAATAAATACTAAAATAATATTTTCCCCATAACCATAAATGGATAGTGTATATATATTCTAGATAAAAAATAATCTTATTTCATGAATGATCTCAAAAATATCCCATAATACTTTTCTCACATAGTATATATCATATACATAACCCACAAACAAATTCCTAATAACATGAAAAAATGAGAACCCTATATAGTGTGATATTTAATGCTCACAGATGGATGATATAGGATATGTCAATCAATGATCATATGTGACTATAATATTAGCATAATGGTATGATATCATGACATAACTTATGAAATTTTCATGACCATGACTCCAGTAACCCAAAGGAAATCCCTAATTTATTTCATTAGATTAGATACAAGGGGTAAAATCCCAAAGAACTGACTAGTTTAGTAGTTTTTAAGAACTATATATATACATGACATAAATTTTACATTGGGAATAGAAAAATAAAACATAACAAGAGTAAATTCTTAGAATACATGAAACTTAATTAAAGGATTCATCTTCATAACTTGGGGAAAAGAAATAAAATCAGGGTGAGCTCAAATGATCAGTAAGGGTTGAACACATATGAAGGTATCATGAATCAATAAATAATAATAAATTTGGAGTGGTAAATAAATAAATAGATATTATATTTAATTAATAAATTTTATATCATAATAAGAAAAGGCATGATCAATATTGAATGGTAGATAACTAAAAACACATTCTATTTAATCGGAAAAATGGGAATAAAATGAATCAATAGACAATATCATGGTGAAAATATCATAGATAATAATAAATAAATACAAAATGGACCAAATGATTAATTAAAAATTAAGACATTCAAAGGTAATTGGGCTTCAACATAATAAGAAAAACATCAGATCACTCTAGGATGGACTGGGAAATATTCCACAACCTTTGGTAGGAATAAATATTGATTTAGGGCTTAAATAGTGGAAAAAATGAGTTTAGATATTATTACAAACTAGATGTACTTTTTTGGATCTAATTTTTAAGTCATGCATAGTTAGTTGCATAGTTAGGAAAACCATTCACTAACTATGCACCAACCTCTTCCTCAATGATTACCTCTCATGGTTGCCTGAATGGTAAGAAAAAAAATGTGCCAACCATGAAAAATATATTTATCCCACATTTCATAGTTTCTCTAGGTTGGCTACATGATTTTTCCATACTATGCATTTAATCATTCCCCTTCCAATAATCTATTTCCAACTATACATGGTTTCTTATAGGAGTTCTATGCTTTCCACTAACCATTTTCCAACCATAAACCATCATAAAATCCCCTAAAACATTCCAAAATTCTTCCAAACCCTCTCAAACTTCACCCAAATTCTTTATATACTTAAAAATCATAAATAAAGGGTTACTTACATGAAACCTGGGGTGCTAAATCCTCCCCACCATCAGTCTTTCCATCCCTATAAAATAGAAAACCATCATTGCTCTAAAGGAATTCTAGACATTTATTGATCATTTCCTTCTCCCATTCAAAAGTCTCTTCTTGACTCTGACCATGTAGCCACAAAACTCGAACTAGACCAATGTTTTTCTTCACTAAAGATTTTATCTTAACTATACACAAACCTCACTATCAAATAAACCAAAAAATAATTCATCTCAAGGTTAATGTTATCCAATTGAATCACAAGGTCCGGGTTTGGAAAATACATTTTCAACTGAGATACATAAAATGCATTATGCACTACACTAAACTATGGGGGTAATGTAATGCCCTGACCACAGAATCTTAAAGATGTTAAATATTTTAATACATTATCATGATTATAAGGAATCAAATCTAAAACTATCGATCAGTTTATCTATCTTGGAAAATAGATTACATGCATGAACCTTACATTATAATTAAAAATATAAAATAAAGAAAAGATGATTCTTTGTGAACATCGTTATTCTCTTATATTAACCATTCATATCAATCATAAAACACTTCTTGGAATCCTAGGAAAATAAAACATAATAAAGGGTAGATCTCAGACACACCAAAAATGTTAAACAATATAGTGTAAAATTTCATAAATAACCATAATCTTTTAAGGAAAGGTATAAAACTAAACAAAATAATTTTAGACAAAATATTGAATATAATATTTTAATAATAAATCAAATAATTCCATTTAAAAATTCACATGGATATTCTACTAGTCGAACAATCACACGTAATATCAATAAAAAATCTCATAGTGAGGAAATGCATAATGTCGGACATCATAACCATACTTTCGAGGCCTTGTGCCAAGACCATACAAAACTATACTGTAAAGGCCTTGTTACAAGACACTAGATTGTCTCATGATACTTATTGATGCATCGAGTAGCTATAGTGGGTCAAGAACATCACTTACTAATCCTAATGAATTCCTCGTATGAAAAGGGTGAAACATAACATAAACAATCGTATTAAAACTAGAAAATGAAATTTTAATAATTTAATCATAAACTATTAATGGTATAAAGATATCACATCCATTTTCAAACATATCATAAAACATTAAATACAATATCGAATATTGTATCATAATAAATCAACCTCAATTAAACATAAAATCGAACATAAAATCCAATAAAGGATGTTGACATAGATGAAAATAATATAATAAATTTGTTAAAACTCTTTGAGAGAAATATCCCATTTTATTTTGAAATTCATTTAAAATCCTACGTAATTATAAAAGGAAACATTTTTTTTAAAACAACCATGAATGATAGTAAGGTAAGATTTAGAATTCTATAGCATCATAATGGTGGAAAATAGTCACATGCGTTGTACAAGTTAAAAAAAATTCTATCCTTAATTTATTGAAAATGTAATAAAGTGCCTAAAATGATAGAAATATTCATTTAAAAACATTTTAAACAAATTAAAACATGGGTAAAAATGACTTTAAATAATTTATAATAATATTTTGAAATATATTTTAAGAAACATGGACCTAGAAAATAAAAATTCCTCAGTATATACTTACATATAAACAATCTTGGATAATAAAGGGAATGTGAAATTAACCCTTACCTTGTACTTTCATTTAGTCAATGTAGTGTTGACAACTTTTGTAATGGTTAAATTATTTTATAAAATTATACCAGAACCATATATATATTTAAGATATCATATATGATCTTTATATATCATTTTATTACTAATATTTTAGTGTGAATACCTGGCACCAGAAAACCAGAAGCCAGTGCCATCAGAAGATGATGTGTCATTTTAAACAAAAACATGCACTGATAAACTACACATCATGTCCCATATAGAGGATCGAATTTGATTCAAGCTCTGAGAAACCAGCTACTTCAGAAATGTTTCATCAGCTAAAAGCTGTTACATAAAAAATTTAAATCAAAACATAGGGTGAGCGTAAGAAGGCGCAGTAGGGGATTTTAAAATAAACCAATGTAACTTTTGAAAACATTCTTTAAAAATTTCCATAAAGCATTTATCTTAAAGAAAACTGTAACACATGTAACATATAATAAGAGTGGTCGAATAAGAATATACCTTCCATATTACAAGGATACATGATTCAATTAAAGGCATGATCATTTGGAGTAATAAATAAAAGATGTTCAAAACATGTATGACATATAGACATTTAAGAAAAAATTGAACAGCTAAGAGTAATGATTAATCAAGGTTTTGCGTGAATGAAACAACTTCAATTTCATATATTGGATACTAATTCACTGAGTGCTAAACACAATTAATGCCCTAAAATTTTACTTTTCTGATAATCATAAGTACTGGCTCTTAACCTTGGATATTCTAATAGTCGAATATCCATTAGGTTAACTAATTATTATAAGCATAATGATGTATAATGTTGGACTTCTGTGTCAAGGCCCCAAGCCAAGAACTAGGGCTAACTCTAACTAGACCCCTACCTAGAGAGCATCTGTAACCAGACTCTATCCAGGAGAGAATCTGTAACCGGACTCCAACCAGGAGGGCTTACTTTTATCGGTCCTCAGCCCGGAACATACTAGTCAAATACACTCCTCATATTCCAAAAAGGGATGTACATTAAAAATCTCTAATACCATTATGAATATTAAATTACTCATTTCCAATTATTTAAAGTGTCCCATACCACTTTGTATAATTTCATACATTATTGGTCATAGTAGTTGAATTTCATCCTCAAACATTTACATATTTTATAAAGTGAGACATAATTCTAGATGTTTTAAAAATAGAGCTAAAAATTTTATAATTGTCATTAAATGGTAAGAATAAAGGATGATTATGGCATGTATATTGACATCCAAGGTACTAAAAGAAAAAAAAAAGAATTTTTCACATGCAATGAGGTGTATATAAAGAGTAGCATTTTAAACATGACTAGACATAATTTTAAAAAGGGTTTATTCATTAAAAGATTTTACATATATGTTTATTTAAACATATATATATGACTTACATGTTTTATCATAGTCATACACTAATGTTAATTTGCACAAACTTATTTTCCAATAATATAAATTTATTATAGAGCTTCCATGCTAAAATAAAAAAAATATTTATATATATAAGTTCGGAACAACATTTATTATGTTTTAAATATCCACTTAAACTTGAGAATTAATGTGTAAAGACCTCAAAATTGGGTATAATAAAGGTTCATGTAACATATAAAAATATATGTATATAACCATACTGATACTAAAATGGTTCTCCTTCCATGTTTTTTAACCCCATAAAAATATTAGCTAAACGAAGTTTTATATAGGGTTGGTCATTCCATTAGTCATAAATTATTTTGTGAAAACTTACCCATACAATTCTATTAATCGAACATATATAGCATTCTCCATATATATTTATACATATGAATTTATTTTTTTATGTGTATGCATGTTATATAATAAAAATTTCATATGGAAAAACTACTCTTGCATTTGAAGTTCTTATCTTGCGATCTTTTCAAACTTGATGAATTGGTTATTCGTGGGCCTATACTGAAAACCAAAAGACCATGCCTATGCATACTCATATATAAACCAAAGTACAAATAACTATATATATATATATGTATGTATACATATAGCATGTCTTAAGCTTTGAAAGCATTAAATAACTCTCAAATTACAGATACTCTGAGAATACAAAATTTAGAGACTTACGTTAGGTCATAAGGAAGGTTTCAAACTAACCCGTAGGGTTAATTAAAACACATAGTTTTATAAGAATAAATATATATATATTTATATGTATATATATAAACTCAAAATCACAAAACAAGGCAAAATAACCCTTAAATTAAAACCAGGGGGAGGAGAAATCGAGGAAGGTTCGATGGGACTTGCTGGAGGCTTGAGCGAGGAGAAGAACTGAGAGTTCTTTGGGTGCAACCGGTTACTTATATACTAAAAAAACACACAAAAATTTAATGAAAAAACATACCCCTCCCCCTTCGGTGCATTAAATGGATGGTTTCCTGCTTGTAGTAAAGGGGAAACAAGGAGGGTCCACCGGTGGTCAGTGGTGAAGAAAAAGATATGGGGAAATAGGTGTAGGGTTGTTGGTGTAAACCCATCTAAGAAGAAGATGATGATGTGGAAAGAGAAAAACCTGGAGATAGATTGGATGGATCGGATTACTCCGAGATAGATCGGGCGACCCTGGTTTGACACAGAATTTTAAAACACACGAACGGCAGATATTAGATCTATGGCAGATCGAACGGCGCCCAAAAACATGGTAGAAATCCGCATTTACTGAAGGTTAAAAGCGGGATCAGGATCAATGGGCTAGATCATGTACAACGCAATCCAATGGTCCTGATTATGTTTCTCCCGAAAAAACATGTCCCACATTGAAACGGTGAGTTTTTTTCACCTTCTTTATAATACTAAGCCTCTGATATTATGCTCAAAAAACACACAACACACACCAGGGAGCCTTACACACGGGATCCCGCCCCCATAATCCTTGGCCTACCCATTCCCCGCCGCTACCTCGCGCCCATGGCGGTGCGCCAATGCCCTATTACTCTCATGCTCCCTTTGGGGAACCTCACCCCAAGCTAGGGTCGGCCTTGGCTTGGGCTGAGGGCTTGGATCAGCCACTTACTGTGAGCTGCCTCTCTCAGCCCACCTGTAAAGGGCTGGCCCTAGTGGGCCAATTTTTTTATAAAACCCACAATGAAAATTATAAAGTCTTAAATAAGAGAGAGAAAAAATTATTATAACTATAAAGAAATAGTTTTCTTAAACATGGCTTTTATTAAACATTAGGATGTTAATTAAACTTTTTCTTAGTTAAAAGTATCTCTAAAATTATAAACAATAAACCTTTAACATAAAATTTATAAAAATGAAATTTAATAAACCTACATGATAATTATTATACTAATATTATAGAAAACTTAGTTTAATCAAAAACATAATTTAATTCTAAGAATTTAAAAATAGTTTATAAAAGTTTTTAAGAAATGAAAATCATAACATTGTATTTGAAATATTTGGAAAGTGTTTTTAATTCCTTAATACATCTCAAAATCACTTAAGTGAAATTCAAATTATTAAACCATATTCTTTAAGAGTTTATAAATGGTTGTTATATTAATATTTTAATTATAAAATAAATATTTAGAAACTAATTAATACTTAAGTATATATATATATTTAATTATACTATCAAAGTCCTACAGTTATAATTATGGTCATTATATTTCAACAGTCACTAGAGAAACAGTCAGGTTGATTCCCTATAAAACCCTCTCTTAGGGTTTCTTAAGCTTAAAACAAGTGATGAGGATGGTTCTTGTTATACCCCAAATGATTAGTACAGTCTTCAAAATCTTGGTGGTGTTGTTCTTCATTTTCACTAACCTAAAGGATCTTCTTTATTTATTGTGTCTTGTTGTCTTTGTATGGGGCCTTCTCGTAGTTCTGATAGGGTTTTTATTACCCATTTTTTGGGTAGGATTCTTTCTTGTGATCTTGACACATTGTAAGCACTATGGTGTTCTTTTTATTATGAAAATCCTTCTTTCCATTTGTGTGTTTTACTCAATTGAATTCAAATATAAATTAAAACCATATTATTAGTTTCTCATGAGAAACAAGTTTTGTTTAGTTGTTATGAAATTCAAACAAAATAAAAACATAAACTTATCAATATAAGAGGTACAAGTTTTTAGCGTGTTACATTATTCCCCCTACAAAGAATTGTTTCCTCGCAGTTCATTTCATATAACCATAAAGGTTCTCCAATGTTCTCAGCACATCCCCCATCATAGAGGATCCTCAGGTGTGTTAAGCGGAAAACTCAAATTGATGCTCAACTTCTCTAGTTCTCTAACCCAAACACACCTCCGACAGAAGGGGTTAAACTCTTGCATGGAACAATCAGGCTTCCAGGGGAGGCTCGAATGGTAGAAAGTTTGGAAATGTCCTAATGGACCAATACACGAAGAACTCTTCGAACTATGTCTAGATCGAGAACATAAAAGTTATAGAAATTTTCGTATAGGATAAAACTGAAGAGTTGGTACATGTAGGCTACATAAAGGTTTCCCTCCAAAGAAGGCTCTTGAAATCTTACCCTGTCCATGTAGTTCTGGCATAGGGTGAAACATAGTAAAATCCCTTCTTGGTATTTTCCTCTTCGCCTATACTCAACTAGTTCGGTCGTGGATATGCGGTAGTAAATGGAAGCATTTCCTTGACAGGTGCGGAGAATATCTAGAATGTTTGACGCTTCCTATAGTTACTTGCAAATTATTCACTAGTTTGTGAGGGGATGATACTCTTCTTCACAGGTTTTGATCGCAATAATCTCTAGTATCTCAATAGGAAGAGATAACATGTGGGTTTTTCCTTCCATATGAAAATTTATTATGAAAGTTCAATCGATGAAAACTATTTAGAAGAGTAAACACATACAAGATAGGATAAAGAAAGAAGGGATAACAAGTGAGGTTCTCATATAACCACTTGTTCATAAAAAGATAAAGGCTAATGGTTTCCCCAGTTCCCTAATACACGAATCCCCAGATCAAGTTCAAAACTCTCAATCTCCCAAAACCATGTGCAACCCGAGCAATCATGTTTGATATCGGGGGAGAACATATGGTATCTCCATAGTCTAACATGAGGGTTGTATAGCTGAGAGACATCAGTATTCACTTTATGTTTGTACACTGATTGGGTGTCTTCGTATTCAAGGATTTCAAAGTCCATTACTTGACCGTAATGGCCATAGGATAGGATTTGACACATATACGCTGTGAGGAGGTCTCCCACAGCTGTAGCTTCTTGGAAGGCTATGAGGGACTAGATAGCCTCTGTTTTGGTGAAGTATCTAAAAAGTATCTTGTAGTACTTTCACCGTCATGTGTAGGACAAAAATTGGGTTTGCATCATAAAGATGTAATCCAGGCCCGCTCTTCGGTGTAGTTGAAGTACTCGGGGGGGATTGGATATATCATATAGATGTTTGCATGACATACGGATATGGGCATAGTTTATAAAATTTTCATTTTTGGCTATTGAAATTATGGTTTCTAGGTCCTCATTGGGAAAATACAGAAGACTAGTACCTTCATTTTCCATTTGAAAACTAGAAAACTTCATATTTAGTAATTTTTAACTAAACTTTTATTTGTTTCAGTTTTGGTTTTCTAGAGTTATCCAAACCGAATCCTCTAATACCAACTGTGACGACTCGGCCCCAGAAAACAAGGAGTTGGTGCCTTATTAACATAATGTGTCATTTTAAACAAAAACATACACTGATAAACTACACATCATATCCCATACTAGGGATCAAATTCTATATAGGCTCTGAGAAACCATCTACTTTAGAAATGTTTCATCTGTTAGAAGTTTTTACTTGGAAAATTAAAATCAAAACATAGGGTGAGCATAAGAAGTCATAGTAAGGGGTTTTAAAATAAACCAATGTAACTTTTGAAAACATTCCTTAAAACTTTCCATAGATAATTTCTCTTAAAGAAAACTATAACACATGTAAAATATCATAAATGTGATCAAATAAGAATATAATAATAGAATTACAAGGATACATGATTTAATTAAAGTCATGCTCATTTGGATTAATAAATAAAATATGTTCTAAACATGTGTGACATATGAGCATTTAAGAAAAAATTGAACAGCTAAGAGTAATGATTAATCAGAGTTGAGCATGAAGGAAACAACTTCAATTTCATATATTGGATACTAATTCACTGAGTTCTAAACACAAGTCATGCCCTAAACTTTTACTTTTCTAATACTCATAAGTACTGGCTCTTAACCTTGGATATTCTGCTAGTCGAATATCCATTAGGTTAACTAATTATTATAATAATAATGATGTATGATGTCGGACTTCTATGTCAAGGCCTCAAGCTAAGGCCTAGGTCTAAATGTAACCAAACCCCTACCCGGAGATCATCTGTAACCGGACTCCATCCCAGACAGCATCTGTAACTGAACTCCAACCCGGAGGGTTACTTTTACTGGTCCCCAACCCGGAACATTCTAGTCCAACACACTCCTCATATGCCAAAAAAGTTGTATATTCAAAACAACCAATTACATTTTGAATATTAAATTACTCATTTCCAATTATTCAAAGTGTCACATACCACTTTGGATAATTTCATACATAATTGGTCATAGTAGTTTAATTTCATCCTTAAACATTTACATATTTTATAAAGTGAGACAAACGTCTAGATATTTTAAAAACTGATCTAACAATTATATGATTCTCATTAAATAGTAAGAATAAAAACAGATTATGAAACATATATTAACATTAAAGTTACTAAAAGAAAAAAAAATAGAATTTTTCACATGAAATGAGGTGTATATAAAGAGTTCCATTTTAAACAAGACTAGACATAATTTTGAAAATGGTTTATTCATTAAATGATTTTACATATATTTTTATGTAAACATATATATATAACTTACATGTTTTAGTAGAGTCCTACACTAAAGTTAATTGGCACAAACTTATTTTCCAAAAACGTAAACTAATTATAGAGTTTACATGCCAGAATAAAACAAAATATGCATATATATAACTTTGGAACAACATTTCTTCTGTTTTAAATATCCACTTAAACTTGAGACTTAATGTGTAAAAACCTCAAAACTGGGTATAACAAAGATTCATGTAACATATAAAAATATATGTATATAACCTGGTTGGACCTCCATATTTTTTTTAACCCCCTAAGAATATTTTTTAAACGAAGTTTTATATAGGGTTGGTCATGCCAATAGTCATAAATTTTTTTTATGAAAACTTACCCATACAATTCTATTAACTGAACTTATATACCATTCTCCATATATATTTATACATATGAATTTATGTTTATATGTGTATTAATGGTACATAATAAAAATTTCATATGAAAAAACTACTCTTGCATTTGAAGTTCTTATCTCGTAATATTTTCAAACTTGATGGATTAGTTATTCATGGGCCTTTAATCAAACCCGAAAGACCATGCCTGTGCATAATCATATATAAACTGAATTAAAAATAACCATATACATATGTATATTTACACATAATACGTATTATTCTTTTTAAGAATTAAATAACTCTCAAATTACAAATACTCTGAAAATACAGAATTTAGAGACTTAGGTTTGGTCATAAGGATGGTTTCAAACAAACCCGTAGGGTTATTTAAAACACATAGTTTTATGGGAATTCATATATATATATATATATATATGTATATGTATAAACTCAAAATCACAAAACAAGGAAAAATAACCCTTACATTAAAACCAGGGGGAGGAGAACTCGAGGAAGGTTGGCTGGGACTTGCTGGAGGCTTGAGCGAGGAGAAGAACCGAGAGTTCTTTGGGTGAAACTGGTTACTTATATACTAAAAAAATCACACAAAGATTTAATGCAAAAATGTACCCCCCCCCCCCCCCTTCGGTGCATTAAATGGATGGTTTCATGCTTTTAGTAAAGGGAAAACATGGAGGGTCCACCGAAGATCAGTGGTGAAGAAAAATAGATGGTGTAATACATGTAGGGTTACTGGTGTAAACACATATAAATAAGAAGAAGAATATGCAGCAAGAGGTAAACCCAAAGATATATTGGATGGATCGGATTACTCCAAGATATTTTGGGAGGCCCTGGTTCGACGTGGAATTTTAAAACACATGAACAGCCGAGATTTGATCAATGGTTGATCGAACGGCACACCAAAATGCGGTGGAAATCCGTGTGTTTGATGAAGGTTGAAAGCAGGATCCGGATCGATGGTCTAAATTGTGCGCGATTCTATCCAATGGCCCAGATCACATTTCACCTGAAAAAACACATCCCACATCGAAACCGCGAGTTTTTTTTGCCTCCTTTATAAGCATAATCCTTCAATAGAATGCTCAGAAAAAACCCAAATCACACATGAGGGATCCTTACACACGGGCTCCTGCCCCCATAGGCCTTGGCCTACCCATGCCCCGTCGTGGCCTTGCGCCCGCGGTGGTGCACCCATGCACTCCTTCTCCCGTGCGCCCTTTGTGGAACCTCTACCCAAGCTTGGTTCAGCCTTGTCTTGGGCTGAGGGCTATGCTCAGCAACTTAGTGTGAGCAGCCTCCCTCGGTCCAGCTATAAAGGGTTGGCCCTAGCGGGCCGACTTTTTTATAAAATCCCTCAATAAAAATTATAAAGTCTTAAATAAGAGAGAAAAAATCATTTATTATAACTATAAAGAAATTACTTTATTAAACATGGCTTTGATTAAACATTAGGATGTTAATTAAACTTTGTCTTTGTGAAAATTATCTCTAAAATTATAATCCCTAGACCTTTAACATAAAAGATATAGAAATGAGATTTAATAAACCGACATGATAATTCATATACTAGTATTATATAAAACTTCGTTTAATCAAAAACATAATTTAATTCGAATAATTTAAACATAGTTTATAATAATGTTTAAGAAATTAAAATCATTACATTGTATTTCAAATATTTGCAAAGTGTTTTGAATTCCTTAATACTTCTCAAAATCACTTAAGTGTAATTCTAAGTATTAAACCATATCCTTTAAGAGTTCATAAATTGTGGTTATATAATAATTTTAATTATAACTTAAATATTTTTAAATTAATAAATACCTAACTATATATATATATTATTATCCAATCAAATTCTTAAGACTATAATTATGGTCATTAGATTTCAACGGTGACTAGAGCAATGGTGGGGTTGATTCCCTATAAAACCTTGTATTTGGGTGTCTTAATCTTAAAGCAAGTGACAAGGATAGTGCTTGTTATACCCATAATGATCAGTACAATCTTCATGATCCTGGTGGGGTTGTTATTTGTTTTCTCTAACTCGAAGGATCTCTTTTATTTACCGTGTCTTGTTGTCCTTATAGGGGGACTTCCTGTAGTTTTGATGGGTTTTTATTAGGCATTTTTTTGTAGGATTCTTCCTTGTGATCTTGAAACATTGTAAGCATTATGGTGTTATTTTTATTATGAAAATCCTTGTGTCCACTTGTGTGTTTTACTCAGTTTCATTATAATATAAATTAAAACCATATTATTAGTTTCTCATGAGAAAAAAGTTTTGTTTAGTTATTATGAAATTCAAACAAAATGAAAACATAAACTTATCAATACAAGAGGTACAAGTTTTTGGGGTGTTACATTATTCCCCCTATAAAGAATTGAGTCCTCGCAATTCATTTCATATAACCATAAAGTTTCTCCAATATTCTCACCACATCCCCCATTGTAGAGGATCCTCAGTTTCATTCCATAGAAAACTCAAATTGGTGCTGAACTCCTCTAGATCTCTGACCCAGACACACCTTGGACAAAAGGGGTTGAACTCTTGTATCGAACACTCAGGCTTCTAAAGGGAGGCTTGAATGGTAGAAAGTTTGGAAATGTTTGAATGGACCAACACATGAAGAACTCACCGATATATGTATCGATTGAGAACATCTAAGATATAGACATTGTCGTATAGAATAAAACTAAGGATTTGGTACATGTAGGTCACACAAAGGTTTCCCTCCAAAGCATACTCTTGGAATCTTAACCTGGCCGTGTAGTTCCGGCCTAGGGTGAAACATAGGCAAAGCACTTCGTGGTATTTTCCTCTTTGCCTATACTTAGCCAGTTGGGTTGTGGCTCTGCGTTAGTAAATGGAAGAATTCCCTTGATAGGTGAGGAGAATATTCGGACTATATGTCACTTCATAGAGTTTCTTGCAAGTTCTTCACACGTTTTCTAATAGACGATACTCTTCTTTATAGGTTTTGATCACAATAATCTCAAGTATATCAATAGAAACAGATAACATGTGGGTTTTTCCTTCCATCTCAAAATTTATTACGAAAGGTAAATCGTTTAAACATATTCAAAAGAAAAAACACAGAAAAGATAGCAGAAACAAAGAGGGGATAAAAAGTTGTGTTCTCATATAACCACTTATTCATAAAAAGATAAAGGCTAATTTTTCCCCAGTTCCCTAATAATCAAATCCCCTGATCAAGTTCAAAACTCTCGATCTCCCTAAACCATGTGCAACCCGAGAAATCAGGTTCGATATAGTGGGAGCACTTACGGTATCTCCATATTCAGACATGAGCGTTGTATATCTGAGAGACATCTGTATGCAATTGATGTCTGTACACCAATCGGGTGGCTTCGTATTAAAGGATTTTGAAGTCCATTACTTGACCGTAATGGCCATAGGATAGGACTTGACACATATACGTTGTGAGGAGGTCTCCTGCAGCTACAGCTTCTTGGAAGGTCGTGAGGGACTGGATGCCTTCTGTTGCAGTGAAGCATCTAAAAAGTCCCATTTAGTACTTTCCATGTCATGTGTAGGACGAAAATTTGGGTTTTCTTCATAAAGATGTAATCCAGACCCGCTTTTCTGTGGAGTTGAAGTACTCAGGGAGAATGGGATATATCATAGAGAATTTTGCATGACATATGGATATGAGCATATTTTATAAAAGTTTCATGGATGGCTATTGAAATTATGGTTTTTAGGGCCTTATTGGGAAGATACAAAAGTCTAGTACCTTTATTTTCCATCTGAAAATTAGAAAACTTCAAATTTAGTAATTCTTAAGTAAACTTTTCTTTGTTTCGGTTCAAGTTTTCCAGATTTATCCAAACTGAATCCTCTAATACCATCTATGAAGACCCGACCCCAGAAAATCAAGAGTCGGTGCCTTCAGAACATGATGGGTCATTTTAATTAAAAAAATTGTACTGATAAACTACACATAATGTCTCATAAAAGAGATCGAATTTGATTCAGGCACTGAGAAACCAGCTACTTCAGAAATTTTTAGTCTGTTAAAAGTTGTTACCTGAAAAACTTAAATCAAAATGTAGGGTGAGAATAAGAAGGCCCAATAAGGGGTTATAAAATAAACCAATGTAACTTTTGAAAACATTATTTAAAATTTTCCATAGATAATTTCTATTAAAGAAAATTGTAACACATGTAACATATCATAAGATTTCTCAAATAAGAATATACCAACTGAATTACAAGGATACATGATTCAATTAAAGGCATGCTCATTTGGAGTAATAAATAATAGATGTTCTAAACATGTATGAAATATGAACATTTAAGAGAAAATTGAATAGCTAAGAGTAATGATTAATTAGAGTTGTGCATGAAGGAAAAAACTTCAATTTCATATATTGGATACTAATTCACTGAGTGATAAACAAAATTCATGCCCTAAACTTTTACTTTTATGATACTCATAAGTACTAGATCTTAACCGTGGATATTCTACTATTAAAATATTCAATATTTAACTAATTATTACAAGCATAATGATGTATAATGTCAGACTTCTGTGTCAAGGCCTCGAGCCAAGACCTAGGGATAACTGTAACGGAACCCCAACCAGGAGAGCATCTGTAACCAGACTCCATCTCAGAGAGCATCTGTAACCAGACTCTAATCCAGAGGGATTACTTTTACCGGTCCCCATCCCGGAACATACTAGTCCAATACACTCCTCATATGCCAGAATGGGCTGTATATTCAAAATGTCCCACACCATTTTGAAAATTAAATTACTCATTTAAAATTATTTAAAGTTTCCCATACCACTTTGGATAATTTCCAACATAATTGGTCATAGTAGTTGAATTTCATCCTTAAACATTTATATATTTTATAAAGTGTGACATGCATCTAGATATTTTAAAAATCGAGCTAACTATTATATGACTGTCATTAAATGGTATGAAGAAAAGCAGATTGTGGAACTTATATTGACATCCAAGGTACTAAAAGAAAAAAAATAGAAATTGTCACATGAAAGGACGTGTATATAAAGGGTAGCATTTTTAACAAGACTAGACATAATTATTGAAAGGGTTTATTCATTAAACGATTTTACATATTTGTTTATATAAAAATATATATATATAACTTACATGTTTTAGAAGATTCCTACACTAAAGTTAATTGTCACAAACTTATTTTCTAAAAACATAAATTAATTATATAGGTTCCATGCTAAAAGAAAAAAAATATGCATATATATAAGTTTGGAACAACATTTATTATGTTTTTAATCTCCACTTAAACTCAAGACTTAATGTGTAAAGACCTCAAAACTGGGTATAATAAAGGTTCATGTAACATATAAAAATATATGTATATAACCGTACTAATACTAAAATGGTTGGACCTCCATGTTTTTTTAACCCCCTAAGAATATTAGTTAAATGAAATTTTATATAGGGAAGGTCGTTCCATTAGTCATAAATTTTGTTTATGAAAACTTACCCACACAATTATATTAACCGAAAAAATATACCATTCTCCATATATATTTATACATATTAATTTATGTGTATATGTGTATCTATGGTAAATAATAAATATTTCATATGGAAAAACTACTCTTTCATTTGAAGTTATTGTCTTACAATCTTTCCAAACTTGATGGATTGGTAATTCATGGGCCTATACTCAAGACAGAAAGACCATGACTATGCATACTCATATATAAACCGAAGTAAAAATAACCATATATATATATGTGTGTATATATATATATATAGTACGTCTTAAGATTTATAAGAATTAAATAACTATCAAATTACAAATACTTTGAAAATAAAAATTTTAGAGAATTAGGTTCGGTTATAAGGAAGGTTTCAAACTAAACTGTAGGGTTATTTAAAACACATAGTTTTATGAGCATACATACATATATATATATATATGTATATATATGTATAAACTCAAAATCACAAAACAATGAAAAATAACCCTTACATTAAAACTAGGGGGAGGATAACTCGAGGAAGGTTTGCTAGGACTTGCTGGAGGCTTGAGCGGGGAGAAGAACCGAGAGTTCTTTGGGTGAAACCGGTTACTTATATACTAAAAAAAATCACACAAACATTTAATGAAAAAAATTAACCCCCTTACGGTGCATTAAATGAATGGTTTCATGCTTGTATTAAAGGGGAAACAAGGAGGGTCCAACGGTGGTCAGAGGTGAATAAAAAGAGATGGTGCAATAGGTGTAGGGTTACTGGTATAAACCCATACGAAGAAGGAGAAGACGGCGCGGCAAGAGGGAAAACTGGAGATAGATTGGATGGCTCAGATTTTTCCGAGATAGATTGGATGGCCCTGGTTCGATGAGGCATTTTAAAACACATTTACGGCCAAGATTATATCTGTGGTAGATCGAACAGCACACAAAAATGTGGTGGAAATCCGTGTTTGTTGAAGGTTGAAAGTAGGATAAGGATCGATGGTCCAGATTGTGCGTGATGCGATCCAATGGCCCAGATAACGTTTTGTACAAAACATTATGACCCACATAGAATTGGCGAGTTGTTTTCACCTCCTTTATAATCCAATAACTCTGATAGAACGCTTAAAAAAACACATAGCACGCACCAGGGAGCCTTACACACGGGCTCCTGCCCCTGCAGGCCTTGGCCTATCCATGCCCCACCGCGGCCTCGTACCCGTGGTGGTGCACCCATGTGCTCCAGCTCCTGTGCGCCCTTTGGGGAACCTCTGCCCAAGCTCAGTCCGGCCTTGGCTTGGGCTAAGGGTTATGGCCATCCACATAGTGAGAGCTTCCTCCCTCGGCCGAGCTATAAAGGGTTGGCCCTAGTGGGACTATTTTTTTATAAAATCCCACAATCTAAATTATAAAGTCTTAGATAAGAGAGAAAAAAACATTTATTATAACTATAAAGGAATTTTTTTCTTAAACATGGCTTTTATTAATCATTAGGATGTTAATTAAACTTTATCTTAGTTAAAAGTATCTCTTAAATTATAAACACTAAAACTTTAATATAAAATTTATAAAAATGAGATTAAATAAACCAACATGGTAATTATTATACTAGTATTAGAGTAAACATAGTTTAATTAGAAACATAATTTAATTAGAAGAATTTAAACATAGTTTATAACACAGTTTAAGAAATGTAAATCATTACATTGTATTTGAAATATTTGCAATGTGTTTTGAATTACTTAATACTTTTGAAAATCACTTAAGTGTAATTTGAAGTATTAAACTATATCCTTTAAGATTTCATAAATGGTTTTTAGATTATAATTTTAATTATAACTTAAATATTTTTAAACTAATTAATACTTAACTATATATATATTTAATTATCCTATCAATGTCCTACAGCTATAATTATGGTCGTTAGCTTCCAATGGTCACTAGAGCAATGGTCATGTAGATTCCCTATAAAACCCTATCTTGGGGTGTCTTAAGCTTAAATCAAGTGACGAGGATGTTGATTTTATAACGTTGATGATCATTACAGTCTTCATTATGATGGTGGTGTTGTTTATTATTTTCACAAACCCAAAGGATCTTCTTTATTTGTCATGTCTCGTTGTCTTTGTAGGGGGCCCTCATAGTTCTGATAGGGTTTTTATTAGCCATTTTTCGGTAGGATTATTCCTTGTGATATTGACACATTTTAAGTACTATGGTGTTCTTTTTATTATGAAAATCCTTTTTTCCATTTGTGTGTTTTACTCAGTTTCATTCTAATATAAATTAAAACCATATTATTAGTTTCTCATGATAAACAATTTTTGTTTAGTTGTTATGAAATTCAAGCAAAATTAAAACATAAACTTATCAATATAAGAGGTTCAAGTTTTTGGGGTGTTATATTTATTATTATCATTCTTATGGGTGTTAACTGCTTCGTTTTCCCATTCTGGTTTTGTCATGTAAGCCATGTTTTTATTCATAAGATATATATTTTATTAATATATAAAATGATATTAAGATCATATATATTATATTTACTCATCATAAGAATTTTATAATCATTCTTGAATGGTTAACATGGTGAATGATTCTCATCGCATCATGGAGATTGTGTTTTGTACGTAAGCACGAGCGATGGTATCATTCCCTTAAGGGTTAAATGGTATGAAATTGAATTGTATATTAATTATATAGAATATTTATTATGTAATATTCATTATTTAAATCTATTATACTCATTATTATACCCATCCAAATAAATTAATGTTTAATAAAAAAATTACACCATGGTGAGGAGATGGGAAGTCGTACGTACACACGCATGGTGATATTGTTATTCGTTGGATGGATAAAATGAAGAATGTGGTTGTCCCATGATTACAATAGTATCTCACTATATGTATGATTCTTTATATATTACATTGGTATGAAAACAACATAGAAAGAGGAATTTGAAGAAGAAAATAACTTTGAAAGAGGTGATAAGACTATTTTTTATCTTTCAGGTGTCTCATTTATGACAAAATATTTTGATTTTAATATTTTTAAAATTATTTATTTTATATTTCTATTAAAAAAATAATTACTTCTTCACGATTGTGTAATTATTTATGGTAATTATTTATTCTAAAAATTATAAATAAATTACAATGATATAGATAATTCCATTATATTTCAATAGACTATTAATGATTGATTTTATCTCTTGGTTATCCCTATCTTAAAATTATTTAACCTAAAAGAAATGAGAGTGTGGTAATTTGTCACATTCTTTAATTTTAATAATATTTTTTTCATTTTCAAGGAACAATGTCTATTAAACGATCCAAAATAGATTATTATGATATATTTAACATTATCATAGTTATTTGTCTTATCCTAAAATTTTTATAAATTTTATAACATATAATGAAATATTATTTATTTTAAAGTATCATTTACATCAATTTTGATACTATTAAAAAAATTAGTTTTAAAAATATAAAACCAACATGATAAATTCAAACCAATACTTCCAATATGTCACTAAAATGTATATGTTGTCTATAAAATTAATTTATTTCTTTTATTATGTCAAATATTATTTATTTTAATATTTAAAATATCATTATTATGTTTCTTTCATTAATTAAGAAATTACTACATCATCTTTGTGTCACCATTTAATTTAATTATTTATTTTCTAAAAATTATAAATAAATTACCATAATGTAGATAAGAATTTTTTTTATTTTAAATAAATCTTTATAGTCCACCATATGACTAATATAAACTCATATTAAAAATATTTAATTGTCAAAAACAAAAGTATAACAAAATTGGATTTTCTTTATATATAATTTTATAAATATATTAAAGTCCTCAAAGTGGCTCCACGTTGTCCCAAAATATCCCCCAGGAATATTTTTGACAAAACACACTTACCAAATAAAATTAGGACAAGTTTTAGGGTAATTATAATATTATTTTTAGCTTTAATTACCCAATTTACCCTTAACCGTTGTAATAAAAAAATTACTAAAGTTACTATTCATAATGCCCAAAAATAAAAGGAACCTATTTACATAATTTAGACCCACTAATTCCAAATATGGAATCCATTTTTTAATATTCAAAACACATTATTTGTATTAATTGATATAAAATTAATCTCGTTGATGAAATAAAAATAGGTGGTTTTCAAAGTTAAAACATTGCAAAATATTGAAATGTTTTTACATCAAAATTCGTGGTAAAATTAATGTAAAAGACCAAAATTATATTAAATGATAAAAATATATTCAATTTATAATTTTAAATATATTAAAAGGATAATCTAAGAATATAAATAAATTAGATGAAAATGCTGTTTTGAATTGAAATGCGGTATTTTTCACTATTCATTAAAATATGGAAGTTATCAAAAAAACACCAAAAAAATTCCAAACCAAATTTTTTATGTCCCACTTCTAAATAAGATGTTAATTGTTTCAAATTTAATATATAAAAGTGTCAAATAATGGATTTAAAAATGATTTTCCATTAAAATGTAGTAGAACTGTATTTTTTAAACTATTCTTTTATTTGAAAAATTGAATTTTGTTTATATCATATCTATGAAACACATTAGATTAATAGTAAAATTATATAAAATATATAAAATTCAAAATTTGGTTAGTATTATTCAAAATCTCTAATTTAACTTCTAGGTTGTATATTATATTAAATAATAATATTTTATTAATATGTTGGTGTTCGGTAGAACTGGGCATTACGTGTAACGCAAACCAACTCATTATTGTGTGTAGCTTAAGCTTAAAATGGTCTTACATAAAAAAATCAAGCAAATTTTAAATTTATTTAGAAATCAAAATATTGTTAAATACTCAGGTATTTATATTCTCCCCTCCTTCAATAAATTGTGTCCTCATAGTTTGAAATTGCGCATAGAAAATTAAACATTGATACTAACAAATACCATTTTGAAAAACCCACTTTAAAAATATGGTTAATAAAATATAATCTTAATAAGATGGAAAGGTGAATTTTAAGGTTACCACTAAATTAAGCTTTTCAATAGGAAAAAATTAGTGGCCAGTAGAGATACGTACATGGAAGAGAAACGTAAATATGTATAAGGAGTGATTGAGGTCATCAATCACACACAAGTGAAAAATAAATGGAAAACTGAGGGCCTAAAATATATAAATCTATGATGATTTAAAATACTACTAGTTCAATTGATTATTCACTTGAGATACATATTTCAGATTGCACATTTTTTAAATACTTTTTCATAGAGTTGATAGATTATATTACCATAGAGATAAGTACTCAAGAAAACTAACTTGATTCCATCAATGTTATCCTTTGGTTGTGCTTGGATATTTTTTCACATCATCCAATAAAGCTTTAATAAAACAAAATAGGTTAGACCAACATATCTAATAAGTCATAATTTAACCTCAAACAATAATATCAATTGTTCAACTTACTCCAATCCAACCTTAAGACTCGACCAAAATACTTCCATCCAAATTCACTATCCAAAAAGGTCTCAAGATTTCCAAAATACATTAGATTATGTAAACAAAATAATTTAGATCTTATTTTCATATACATTTATCTCATTAAAATATATAATGAAATCATTCACACTTATAAATCCTTGATGAAGTATTGTGGTACAATCCTTACATATCTCCGGATTCATATAACCAGAACACCAATGATGGAATAATTATTAAATCCAAATATAAAATAACCTTAATCATTCCCCTTCACTCTTAAAACATTAATTAATCTTCAACATAATATTCCTTAATAAATCCTTTATTTCATTTCCCTTTTGTAATATCTTCATCATCAGCAATATAACCATTGCATGTATAACTTTTCTAATTCTAACCATTGACAAAAACTCAAAGCATAATGTGAGAAACACTAATCATAATGATGTATTCATGAAGAATAATTTATAGGATCTCTAAATGGTGTAATATTCTTCTCAATCCATTTGTCTATATTATTAACCTAGTATATCCACTATCAAATCTAAAGGATGATATCATATGCTTAGACTTATCCTCAAAGTCATTCGAAGGGTTATATTTTTTAATATTTGTTCTCTAAATATAATTTCCAAGGTTTTGTAAACTTCCTATGATACCAAATATAATTCCCCAATCCCAAAATCTAGGAGATGGTGCATTATTTTAATACATTGGCATGATTACAAGGAATCATATCCCAAAGGATCGATCAGTCGATCAGTCTTATAAAATAGATTACATAAATGAATCTTATATTACAATTCAAAACATAATATAAAGAAAGGAAGATTATTTTTTAAAACCATTATTATCCTAGATTAACCCTAAATATCAATCATAAAACACTTATTGGTATCCTATGAAAATAAAACATAAGAAAAGGGTTAGCTCAGATGCTCAGTAAGGTAAGACAATACAGCGTAAAATTTTATAAATAAGCATAAACATTTGAGGAAAGTTATAAAACTAAAATATAAGCCTTTTAAACATAATCTTGAATATAATATGGCAATAATAAATAAAATAATTTCATTTAAACATTCGCATGGACATTATACTAGTCGAATAATCACATGTAATATCAAAAACTAATATCATAATGAAGAAATGCATAATGTAGGACACCATAGCCATACTGTCACGGCCTCATACCAAGAACATACATAACCATACCATCAAGGACTTGTGACAAGACACTAGTTTGTCTCATGAGACTTACCAACGCATCGAGGGGATATACTAGATCACACCCATCACTTACTAAGTCTATTTCATTCTTCATATGAAAATAGTGAAATATAACATAAACATTCTTATTAAAACTAGCATACGAAATATTAATATTTTAATCATAAACCATTAATTGTATAAAAATATCACATCCATTTTCAGACATATCATAAAACCTTCAATACAATATGGAATATTGTATCATAATAAATCAACCCCAATTAAACATAAAATCAAAAAAATTATGTTGGAATAGATAAAAATAATCTAATAAAATTGTTAAAACTCTTCGAGAGAAATATCCCTTTTTACTTTGAAATTCATTTAAAACCATGTGAAATTATAAAAGGAAAAATTTTCTTTTGAAAAAAACCTTGTAAGATCCTATGGTATGCTTCACAATGATAATTTTTCATAATGGCATAAAATATCCACTCGCATCATATAAGTTAATAAACATTCTTTCCTTAATTTTTCAAAAAGGTCATAAAGTACCTCGTTTGGGAAATGACGGAAAGATTCCTTTAAAAAATTAATAAAAATGAAAACATGGGTAAAAATGACTTTATATATTTTTCAATAATATTTTGAAAAACATTTTAAGAAACATGGACATGAATGATAAAGATGTCCCAATAGATACTTATGTATAAACAATCTCGGATAATAAATAGACAGTGAAATTAACCCTTACCTTGTAATTTTATTTAGTAGAGGTTGAGTTGACCTCCTATATAATGGTTAAATTATTTTATTAAATTATTCCAGAACCGTATCCATATTTATGATATCTTATATGATTATATTATATTGTTTTGTTAATAATATTTTAGTATTACCATTGTTTCGTTTGTTAACTACTTCATTTTTCATCTTAGTTTTATCGCATGAGACATATTTTTTATGCATTGGATATATATTTTATTCATATATAAAATTATATTAAGTTCATAAACATTATAATTACTCCTAATAATAATTTTATAATCATTCTTGAATGGTTAACATGGAGAATGAATCACATCGGGTTGTGGATATGGTAGGTCGTATGTACGCACGATAGACGGTATCATTCCCTTAATGCTTAAATGGTATGAAATTGAATTTTATATAAATTATACATAATCATTATTATGAAATATTAATTATTTATCTCCATTATAATCATTATTATACTCATACTAATAAATTTGGGTTGAATAACAAATTACACTATGGCATGGAGATGGTAAGCTATATGTATGCACACATGGTGATATTGTTAATCGTAAGATGGATAAAATGAGAAATATGGATGTACCATGATTATAATAGCATATCAGTATATGTATTATACTGTATTTTTTACTTTGGTATAGAAACAACATATAAATAGGAATTATAAGAAGAAAAAACTTTGAAAGATGTGATAAGACAATTGCCTCTTTTTCATGTGTCTCCCTTTGATTTCCACAAAAGGAAACCTTAGTATGGATTTATGTCCAAAGTATGAAATATAGGATCTGGTGAGGGATGTTGGGGGAGTAAATTGGTAGGGTTTTTCTGATTCAAAGGTCTTTAGAGGTATGAATTAAAGAGAAGGAGAAGTTCCCTTTAATAAGAGAGGGGAGGGGCACCTTTGGAAACACCAAAACTATTAAATTATTATAAATTAATTTTTAAATATAAATAGATCCAAAGTGAATTTTTTCAAAGATAAGATGAGGATGAGTTGAAATCCTATTAAATAGTAAAATTTATACATGTTTTCATTTTATTTTAAACCTTATCATTTTGATTTATTTTATTTAATCTATTTAATTTAAATTGTGATAATAATATACTAAATATTAAATGGTTATAAATACTCACTTATATAGTGTCAATTGACCATAAATGGACCCTTTTACACATTTTATACCTTATAATTATTACATTTTAATATTTCAAGATTTTTATGTTTTTTAAATAATTTAATAAAGTGTTCTTTTTATAAAATATCAATAGTTTCAATTTTGAAACTATTCATAGCATTGACATTAATTAAATACAAAAACTAAAATAAATTAGAAAGAAACTATTTAATAAATTTATAACATGTCATAGTAACATATAAAATTCTTTTATCACCTCAATTATGTAAAATTATATTTATTTTAATATTTTTAAAATCATTTCTTTGATATTTCTATTAATAAAATAATTACTACTTCACTATTGTGTAATTATTTATCATAATTATTTAGTCTATAAAAATTTAAAATAAATTAATATGATGTATATAATTAATTTATATTTCCTCAGACTCTTCATTATCAAATTTATATCTGTATTATCCCTATATTAAAATTATTTAACTTATAAGAAACTAGAGTGTGACACATTGTCACATTCTTTAATTTTAATAATATTAATGTCATTTTCATGGAAGAATATCCATAAAATGATCCAAAATAGATTATTATGATATATTTAATATTATTGTAATTCCCCGACCCTAGTTACCCAGAGTCGGTGCATTATTACATAACATTGGCATGATCACAAGAAAGATCAAATCTCTAAAGACCGATTGGTTTAGTAGCCTTGGAAACACTAGATATATTCATAAAGTATTACATCAGAAAGTGGAAAAATACTAAAACATAGTCTCCATATTCCACACTCATATCCCCACATACTATCTCTGTGGTTCATTCATAACTTACTTCTTCACATCCTGAGAAAAATAAAACATAGAAAAGGGGTGAGCTCAAATGCCCAGTAATGATAACAGTATAGCGGAAACTTTCATAAATAAGAATAAACATTTAAGGCAATGTATAACTAAAACAAAAGCCTTTCAAACAAGAATTTTCAACATAGTATGGCATAAATAAAATGAAATAATTCCATTTACTTATTCACATGGATATTCTACTAATCGAATAATCACATGAAAAATCAATAACCACTTTCATAATGATGGAATTCATAATGCTGAACTTTAATTTCTTTTTCAAGGCCTCGTCCCAAGACCTTGGGGATAACTATAACCAGAACCCAACCCGGAGTTCCTCTAATAACCGGACACCAACCCGGAGTGCCTCTAATAACCGGACACCAACCCGGAGTTCCTCTAATAACCAGAGACCAAACCGGAGTTCCTCTAATAACCGGAGACCAAACCGGAGGGCTTACTTTTACCGGTCCCCAACCCGGAACATACTTGTCTAACACATTCATCTGAATGAAAGGTTGAAATATAACATAAACATTCAGATTACAAATAACTTATGAAATGTCAATACTTTAAACAAAAACCATGAGTGACATAAGAATAACTTATCCACAGTCAAAAATATCACAAAAACTTCAATAAAATATGGATGTTTTGTATTATAATAAATCAACTTCAAATAAGCTTAAAATCCATCAAAGGATGTTGAAATAGATTAAATCAAGACTATTTTAGAAAAATATCTTTTTTTAAATCATTTTAAATGTAACATAATTATAAAATAATACATTCAATTTGAAAATATTCTTATAAGATTGTAAGGGAAGATTCGACGATTTTATAACGGCGGAAAATAACCGCACCCGCCGTATAAGTTAAAAAAACATTCTTACCTTAATTCTGTCGAAAAGGTTAAAAAGAACCTTGTTTGGAAAATTACGAAAAGATTGCTTTATAAAACTCTTATAAAAAGTAAAAAAAGGGTATAAATGACTTTAACCCATATTATTGTAAATTGTAAAAATGTTTTGAAATAAATTTTTAAAAAAACATGGATGTGGATGATAAAGAGATCCTAGTATATTATTACATATAAACAACCTCGGATAATGAAGAGATTGTGAAATAACCCTTACCAATTTGGTAACTTATGAAACATACAACCCAAGAAAGAGGTATCATACAATGAATATGTAAATACACATAAATTAGAGTGTATTACACAAAGAATATAATTATGGGTAGTACATACACCACACAAAAGGTAATGGTGGCAATATGGCATGAATCTCACGGGAATAAGGAGTGAGATGAAAACCCCTTACCTTGTACTTTTCCTTGGTTGGGGTAGGTTAACCTCCTCTTCTTCGAGTTCTTCCTTTTGATTTGATCAAAAGGGCTCCTTAGATTGGCTTTCTGATCAAACTAAGGCCTCTAGGTTATAGTGGGGGAATTTTGGAGAGTATTTGGGCAGAGTTTTTCCGAACCAAAAGGTTTTGAAGGTGTCAAGAAATGAGAAGGAGGAGTGACCTTTTATAAGAGGGGTGAGGGCCACCTTTGGAAAAGCTAGAAATATTAGTTTATAATAAATTCATATTCGGTTTCTAATGGCTCCAAAGTTGATTATTTAAATGTTAAGATGGGTATGGGTTGAAAACAACTCAACCAATAGAATTTAGACAAGTTTCGGTACTTATATTAACCTTATCTTTAATTATTAACTCTAAGTTAATTAGTTTCACTTTTACAATGTCTCTTTGTATTTTTATATAATATGGTTAATAAAGTTACTATATACATCCAAGAGACCCCCAAGTGGTCCATTAATGATGAACCTATCATGATATAAGTCTCTTGGTCGAACCTTAGATTTTTAGGAATTTAATATCAATTAATAATATAATATTTGTTTTAAGAACTCTTTTATGTCAATTTTGACACTATTCGATAGTTGATTTTTGTGAAACTCATAACAGATTGATTACTTCGAAAAAAGTCAATTAAATAAATCCTAATATATCATATTATCCTATAAAGTTAGTTTAATCCATTAAAAGTTTCATATTATATTTATTTGGGTATTTATAATATCAGTTATTTTAATTTTTCACTATTATAGTAATTAATTCATCATCATTGTGTCATAAATAAATTAAATTATTTAATGTCTAAAAATTATAAATAAACTATCCTTATGTAGGAAATCTTTTTATCTTTCTAATGAATATTTATAATCTAAAATCCAACATATATAACCCTATGTAAAAATTGGTTTTCTAAAAGATATATGCTTGTGTCATTTTTGAATTCATTTTAACTTAATTAAAATAAAGTGTCTCAATCACCTACAAGTGGCACCATGGGGTCCCCAAATCGACCCAAAGATGCCTATGGTCGAACATGTATCAACAAATAAGGATAGGACACGTTTAAGGGTAATTTATTATTTATATAATATTATTTTTCAACCCTTATTTACCGGATTTACCCTTAACCATGGTAAATAAAATATTTACCGCAGTAATTATTCAAAATGTCTAAAAATAAAAGTTACCTATTTACACAATTTGAACATCCTGATTCCAAATATGGAATCCATTTTTATAAATTCAAAACACAGAAGTGGCAGAAATTAATTTAAAATTAATTCCCGCTGTCAAAACAAAAAGCGTGTTTTTAAGAGATAATAACTATCAAAAGATTGACACTTGTTTATGTTCGGTTTAATTGTAAAATTATGTCAAATGACCAACATTATATTAAATGGTAAAAATATATTCTAAATATACTTTAAAACCACTCAAATTTATAATTTATCACTATTAATTATTTTGATTTAAAAAGTTGTTTTTAATTAAAATTTAGTAATTTTCACTATTCATCAAAATATGAAAGTTATCCGAAAAGTACCAAAATTTCACCTTAGGCTAAATTTGATACTCCGAATACAAAAATGAAGTCCATTTTGAGAGATAAAATTTCTAAAATTTTAAAAGGTAGGTATTACTATTCATAACGGCTAGTTTGATTGGTTGTGGTGTGTTAGAACTCGAAGTTGCGTACAACACACGCTACTGTATTATTCAAAGGAAAGTGTACCGTGGAAGCTTGGGATGTTTTATTTTAAATTTTTTGATGCCCCCATTTAGTCAAAAAGTTTAAAATAATGTATTAAAAAAGGTTTCACTATTAAAAGTTGATAAAATTGCAATACTGAAAATGAATCTGTTCTTGCATTATGTGTAAGAAACTCATACTATGGATTCTAAAATTATAAGGATTATATAAAGTTTAAAATTTAGTTAATACTATTCATAACCTCTTTTGAATGGCTTTTTTTTGGTAATTCATGGTGTGATTGAACTCGGTGTTGCGTGTAGTGCAAGTTATTGAATTATTTTGAAGAAATAACACACTATGAAATTTTGGGGTGTTACATTCTCCCCTACTTCAATAAATTGCGTCCTCGCAATTTGAAACTGTTCTTTGAAAATAAAAGGTTGAAAATAGAAAATATATTTTTGGGAAAACCCACATAGGAAATTGGGTTACTAAAATTTATTCTTAATATGAGGAAAAGAGAAATGAAAGGGTCACCACCAAATTATGATCTCGATCAGGAGAACATTGGTGGCAATTAGAGACATATAATTGGAGGAAAAAAGTAAATATTTATAGGTAGTGATTGAGGTCATCAATCACAAACAAGTATAAAATTGAGGTCCTTAAACTCATCAATCTATGATGATTTGAAATACCATAGGTTCAACAAAACATAGGGTATTGGGATAACACATTTTTGACGTTTCAAAATATCTTAGTTGAAATCCCACATCGAAAAATGAATTAATGAGGCCTCTATTTAAAATAAAGAGTGGAAAGTATGAAGATTACTGAAAATAACACATACTAGGGTTCCATGTAGGAAAATATGGATATGGAAGAGAAATCTAACCATCAATTATCTGATGGAGAGTGGTAGAAAACATGGCTATGAAAAGGCCAACAATCCCAAAGCCATAAATTAGTGATGATTTAAGGTACCATCTAGGAAAACATTTTTGTTCTAAGTTCCTTTTATTAATGTTGAGGAATTTATTTATGAGATTGGCTAAGATCATAAAGAGATATACTTACGTTATAATTAGAGTTTTATCCATTAATAAATTTCTACCACAAACTCATCTTTTACTCTAAAAGATAATAGAACGTAAAAAAATTTCTATTTATACTATTCATACAGGGTTCCAAAATAAATGAATTTATAATTCATCTACCAGATCTTTTAAAAAAACTACATTTTTTAATCCAGGACATCTCGTGGGCCAGTGGTAGGTGATACACCCTTGTCACCCTTCGGTTGCGGGTTCAAGTCTCGCAGCCTTGCCGGACGCGACGGGTTGCCGCCCGACCTCCGGGTTGTCCTTTTATGGCAATACAAAATAATCCAAACTAGAACTATCCAAAATACTTCTGTCCAAACTCACAATCCAACATTTATAAGGAAGGTAAACATAATGTAGATCCTTTTTACCCCGTAATAGCATATGAATACCTTCATCATGTATTCTTTTAATACACTGAAACATCCTGAATTACCATATTCCTTATTGATTAAATTCATGCTCCCTTATTCCATATAGAATGCTGGATATACTTCATCAATCCAAAAATGTTTTAAACCCCAACAATGATGGAATATACAAATCATTAATCAGTTCCAAGGTATTCAAGAATATCCAATATAATTTATCCAAAACAATCATGTATTATTCCAAAATCACTACCTCGGTATCAGAACTATATTATGGTTTATCATTCTCTCAACCATATATTTTCCAAAAATTTATCCTGCTATTGAGTCACTTTTCTTTGTTCCACATAATCTCAAGTCCTTAATGAAATAGTACTGCAGTACAATCCTTTTATACTCCATAATTATTATAACAAGTACATTGTTGATACAACACTCAATTGACATAATCAACATAAGAGCTCTAATCATTCCTCTTCATCTGTGGTAGTATCATAACTTGATTATTATCCAATACCATCATTTGCGGCATAGTCTGATGACTGGGACATAGGTTTACGTAGTGTCCAAACTCCTTGCAAATGAAGCATTGAACATTTGAAACCATTTTCTTACCCTTGCAGTCACGTACTTTTTGCCCTTTTCCTCCACACTTATAACAAACTCCCATTCCTATCAGAAAAGTTCCAGGGTGCTTCTTTCCACAGTTATCACATATGGAAAAATTCTTCTTTTCCCTCTTCCCTTTATCCATCTTTCTCTCTTCCATCCTTTTCTTCTCTTGCTTCCCTTCAAAGTCATAGGACTCAGTAAACTCTTTACTTATCTTATCAATACATGATATTATTTCTTCATATGATGATAATACATGTGAGACTATTTCTCTTGTAAATTCTGGCTTAAGACCATGAAATATATGATCCTTCTTTCTCTTTGTATCATGTGCATTGCTAGAGTTCTCATTCCTTCTACTGGGTGCCATTTCTAAACAATGGCATACATTAGATTAGTTTATGAATAACAATACCTAATCCCAAACTTGTAAAACACATAACATAAATTAAATAGTTTATGGATATAATCCATAATCATAAAAATGTCTCCTTTGAGTAAGTATATACTCATAAACCCTTCATAATGATTTGTAAAGAAAATGAGAGTTATCCTAAGAATATCCCCCGGGAGTGTCGTAACCAAGAGTGCAGCAAGGCCCGTTGTCGTGCACCAGTTCCTGTTCGAGTCTAGCTCAAAGCGGTGTTTTTGAGTTTTACCCCTAGGTACATCTGTGCCAGAGCCGCCTCTACCTGCTCGTATCCAGACAGGGATGTATTACTCGGAAAACTAACAAAATCTCTACAATACCAAAATTCTAGGAAGTTCTTCTATACTAATCCTCAAAATTCATCTTAAATCTATGTTCTCTAATTAGAGTTTATCTAAATCTAGCTTCCAATGTTTGTACTAAACTTCCTCTGATACTAACTGTAACGCCCCGACCCTAGTTACCCAGAGTCGGTGCATTATTACATAACATTGGCATGATCACAAGAAAGATCAAATCTCGAAAGACCGATTGGTTTAATAGCCTTGGAAACACTAGATATATTCATAAAGTATTACATCATAAAGTGGAAAAATACTACAACAACATAGTCTCCATATTCCACACTCATATCCCCACATACTATCCCTGCAGGTCATTCATAACTTACTTCTTCACATCCTGGGAAAAATAAAACATAGAAAAGGGGTGAGCTCAAATGCCCAGTAAGGATAACAATATAGCAGGAACTTTCATAAATAAGAATAAACATTTAAGGCAATGTATAACTAAAACAAAAGCCTTTCAAACTTGAATTTTCAACATATTATGGCATAAATAAAATGAAATAATTCCATTTACTTATTCACATGGATATTCTACTAATTGAATAATCACATGAAAAATCAATAACCACTTTCATAATGATGGAATGCATAATGCTGAACTTTAATTTCTTTGTCAAGGCCTCGTCCCATGACCTTGGGGCTAACTGTAACCGAAACCCAACCCGAAGTGCCTCTAATAACCGGACACCAACGCGGAGTGCCTCTAATAACCGGACACCAACCCGGAGTTCCTCTAATAACCGGAGACCAAACCGGTGGGCTTACTTTTACCGGTCCCCAACCCGGAACATACTTGTCTAACTCATTCATCTGAATGAAAGGATGAAATATAACATAAACATTCAGATTACAAATAACTTATGAAATGTCAATACGTTAAATAAAAACCATGAGTGACATAAGAATAACTTATCCACAGTCAAAAATATCACAAAACCTTCAATAAAATATGGATGTTTTGTATTATAATAAATCAACTTCAAATAAGCTTAAAATCCATCAAAGGATGTTGACATAGATGAAATCAAGACTATTTTAGAAAAATATCTTTTTTTAAAATCATTTTAAAAGTAACATAATTATAAAATAATACATTCAATTTGAAAATATTCTTATAATTTTGTATGGGAAGATTCGACGATTTTATAACGGCGGAAAATAACTGCACCCACCGTATAAGTTAAAAAAACATTCTTACCTTAATTCTGTCGAAAAGGTTAAAAAGAACCTTATTTGGAAAATTATGGAAAGATTCCTTTATAAAACTCCTATAAAAAGTAAAAAAAAGGGTATAAATGACTTTAACCCATATTATTGTAAATTGTAAAAATGTTTTGAAATACATTTTTAAGAAACATGGATGTGGATGATAAAGAGATCCCCGTAGATTATTACGTATAAACAACCTCGGATAATGAAGAGATTGTGAAATAACCCTTACCAATTTGGTAACTTATGAAACATACAACCCATGAAAGAGGTATCATACAATGAATATGTAAATACACATAAATTAGAGTGTATTACACAAAGAATATAATTATGGGCAGTACATACACCACACAAAAGGTAATGGTGGCAATATGGCATGAATCTCACGGGAATAAGGAGTGAGATGAAAACCCCTTACCTTGTACTTTTCCTTGGTTGGGGTAGGTTAACCTCCTCTTCTTCGGGTTCTTCCTTTTGATTTGATTAAAAGGGCTCCTTAGGTTGGCTTTCTAATCAAACTAAGGCCTCTAGGTTGTAGTGGGGGAAGTTGGGAGAGTATTTGGGCAGAGTTTTTCTGAACCAAAAGGTTTTGAAGGTGTCAATAAATGAGAAGGAGGAGTGACCTTTTATAAGAGGGGTGAGGGGCACCTTTGGAAAAGCTAGAAATATTAGTTTATAATAAATTCATATTCGGTTTCTAATGGCTCCAAAGGTGATTATTTAAATGTTAAGATGGGGATGGGTCAAAAACAACTCAACCAATAGAATTTAGACAGGTTTGGGTACTTATATTAACCTTCTCTTTAAGTATTAACTCTAAGTTAATTAGTTTCACTTTTACAATGTCTCTTTGTATTTTTATATAATATGGTTAATAAGGTTACTATATACATTCAAGAGACCCCCAAGTTGTCCATTAATGATGAACCTATCATGATATAAGTCTCTTGGCCGATCCTTAGATTTTTAATAATTTAATATCAATTAATAATATAATATTTGTTTTAAGAACTCTTTTATGTCAATTTTGACACTATTCAATAGTTGATTTTTGTGAAACTCATAATAGATTGATTACTTCGAAAAAAATAAATTAAATCAATCCTAATATATCATATTATCCTAGAAAATTAGTTTAATCCATTAAAAGTTTCATATTATATTTATTTGGGTATTTATAATATCACTTATTTTAATTTTTCACTATTATAGTAATTAATTCATCATTATTGTGTCATAAATAAATTAAATTATTTAATGTCTAAAAATTATAAATAAACTATCATTATGTATGAAATATTTTTATCTTTCTAATGAATATTTATAATCTAAAATCCAACATATATAACCCTATGTAAAAATTGTTTTGCTAAAAGATATATGCTTGTGTCATTTTTGAATTCATTTTAACTTAATTAAAATAAAGTGTCCCAATCACCTACAAGTGGCACCATGGGGTCCCAAAATCGACCCAAACATGACTATGGTCGAACATGTATCAACCAATAAGGCTAGGACACATTTTAGGGTAATTTAGTATTATTATAATATTATTTTTAACCATTATTTACCGGATTTACCCCTTAACCATGGTAAATAAAATATTTACCGCAGTAATTATTCAAAATGTCTAAAAATAAAAGTTACCTATTTACACAATTTGAACATCCTGATTCCAAATATGGAATCCATTTTTATAAATTCAAAACACAGAAGTGGTAGAAATTAATTTAAAATTAATTCCCGTTGTCGAAACAAAAAGCGTGTTTTTAAGATATAATAACTATCAAAAGATTGACACTTGTTTATGTTCATTTTAATTGTAAAATTATGTCCAATGACCAAAATTATATTAAATGGTAAAAATATATTCTAAATATACTTTAAAACCACTCAAATTTATAATTTATCACTATTAATTATTTTGATTAAAAAAGTTGTTTTTAATTAAAATTTAGTAATTTTCACTATTCATCAAAATATGAAAGTTATCCGAAAAGTACCAAAATTTCACCTTATGATAAATTCGATACTCCGAATACAAAAATGAAGTCCATTATGAGATATAAAATTTCTAAAATTTTAAAAGGTAGGTATTACTATTCATAACGGCTAGTTTGACTGGTTGTGGTGTGTTAGAACTCGAAGTTGCGTACAACACACGCTACTGTATTATTCAAAGCAAAGCGTACCGTGGAAGCTTGGGATGTTTCATTTTAAATTTTTTCATATCCTCATTTAGTCAAAAATTTTAAAATAATGTATTAAAAAAGGTTTCACTATTAAAAGTTGATAAAAGTGCAATACTGAAAATGAATCTGTTCTTGCATTATGTGTAAGAGACTCATACTATGGATTCTAAAATTAAAAGGATTATATAAAGTTTAAAATTTAGTTAATACTATTTATAACCTCTTTTGAATGGGTTTTTTTTTTGTAAGTCATGGTATGATTGAACTCGGTGTTGCGTGTAGTGCAAGTTATTGAATTATTTTGAAGAAATAACACACTATGAAATTTTGGGGTGTTACAATTATCCTATTTATTTTTATGAGCCTAAAATTTTTATTAATTTTATAACATTTAATAAAATATTATTTATTTTAAAGTATCATTTATGTCAATTTTGATACTACTTCATATTTTCATTTTTAAAAATATAACACCAACGTGATAACATAGAAAAAATACTTCAAATATGTCAACAACATGTCTATGTTATCAATAAAATTTGTATATGTCATCTTTTAAGTCAAATAAGATTTATTTTAATATTTATAATATCATTGTTTTGTTTCTTTTATTAATTAAGAAATCACTACATCATCAATGTGTCACCATTTAAATAAATTATCTATTTCATAAAAATTATACATAAATTACCATAATGTATATAAATAATTTTTATTTCTAATGAATATTTATAGTTTACCATATCACTTACATAACCTCATATTAAAAATATATTACTAATTAAAAACAGAAGTATAACAAAATTGGATTTTCATTAAATATGATATTATAAATATATTAAAGTCATAAAAGTGTCTCCATTTGGTCCAAAAATATACCCAAGTATGCTTATGGTCTAAAAACACTTACCCAATTAAATTATGACAAGTATTGGGGTAATTATAATATTATATTTATCTTTAATTACCTGATTTACCCTTAACAGTGGTAATAAAAACATTACTAAAGCTACTATTAATATTGCCCAAAAATAAAAGGGACCTATTTACATAATTTTGAAACACTGATTCTAAAAATTGAATCCATTTTTCAAAATTTAAAACACATAATTTTTAGTAATTAATTTTAAATTAATCTTGTTGTTAGAATGAAAAACGGGTTTTTCAAAGATAAAACATTGTAAAACATTGAAAGGTTTTTACATCAGAATTCATGGTAAAATTAATTTCAATGACCAAAGTTATATTTAATAATAACAATATCTTCTATTTATACTTTAATACTTATTAAAATTATAATCTAAAAATATAAATAAATTAGATGAAAAAACATTTTTGAATTAAAATACAGTATTTTTCACTATTCATTAAAATATAAAAGTTATCATGAAAAGACAAAAAAAATATTCAAACTAAATTTTTATGTCCTACTTCTAAACAATAGGTTTAGTTTTTCAAATTTAATATATCAAAGTGTCGAATATTGGATTTAAAAAAAATTCCATTAAAATGCGATAAAACTACATTTTTTGAAAAATGCTTCTTTTATTTGAAAAATTGAATTTGTTCTTATATCATGTCTAAGAAACACATGTGATGAATATTAAAATTATACAGAATGTATAAAATTAAGAATTGTGCTATTATTATTCATAATATCTAATTTAATGTCGATGTTATATATTATATTAAATAATTATATTTTATTAATATATTGTTGTTCGGTAAAACTGGGTCTTACGTGTAACGCAAGCCAACTCATTATTGTGTGTAGCATAAGATTAACATGGTGTTGTATAAAAACAATGAAAGAAACAAAATTACATTTATTTGAAATGAAAATATTGTAAATTCCTGTGGTGTTAAAGGTAAAGCCAACTGATATTCTAATTCACCAACCAGTTCAAGTATCTCAAAAGGTCATATGTATCAAGGAGATAACTTTCCCTTATTCCCAAAATGTTGATGTTCAGGCCTTGTAGAGATCTTTAAAAACACATGATCACTCACCTAAAAAGATAATGGTCATCAAAGATAATCCAAATACAATTTATAACAATTATGATTCATTCCCATTTGTTTCCTAATCAACTGAATCTTCTTTATTATCTCTTGGACAAGGCTCAGTGGATGAGTTAAATGATTTTTCTTTCAAGTAGGGTAACCTTTGGGATCGAGTGATGGTGGGGCTCCAAGATGGTCATCACTTCATGATTCACTTCACCTCAGAAGTGGATTTGATTCAAGCCTGGTCTTCAATACATCACAATTTCAACAGACTCTGGTTCTTTCTTCTTTGATGGAACTACAACTTTCACATGAAACGGGATTCTCCCACGATAGCCATCAGGGTAAGATTCTTGTAAGTTCCTCTCCCCATCCAAAACATCTTTATTATATGCATGTTATAAAACTTTGTTGGAATATTTCTCTGCTCGGACAGTAAAACTATATCGGTATGCCATCATGTCACCCCTCGGGTATGTTTTGAAGTTGATGTCTCAATAGACCTGTTGATTTTATGTAGATTTCTGTCGGTGAATAATTCCAACACAAGAAGTTGGTCATCTATGAATCATGGGTAAGTTTCTGTGACTCTTGTAAGAATCTGGGAATGAACTGGTGAACTATAGGCGTAGAGGTAGGAGTAAGGATGGTAAGTTGAAGCAGCGGGTGGTGGATTTTACTCTAGGATCAAAGGCTGTGGCACCTTGAGATGAGGTCGGCCTTTAAAATAATACCGGAAATGATACTAGAAGTGTTATTTTGGATGTTTCAATGGTACAGACACAAGCATTGGGGAAACCTTCTAGCCTAAAGGTCACTGAAATTTTCAGCAGACTGAAGCTTGATTTGGAAGGTCCTTTAGGGGACACTGAGATTGCAGGGGCTGATGTCTTAGAGAAATGGAAAGTGGAGGAGTATAAGGACACTATATGTGTGGATTCGTGTTCTAGGAATGGTACTATTGATAAATATTAGGCAGATGAAGTTAAGGAACCATGGGAGGATTCCAAACAAGGTTCTTCAGTGTAATAGGAGGGGTAATAGAATGTTGATTCCAAGAAGCTATAGGTTCAGGAGGGGATCGTGAATGATACTAGAAGAATTTGGGATGAAAAGAACACATCTGAGGGTGGAAGATGGATTGTGCCTAAGAAGGGTCCATCGTAGGGGCTGGTGGGACACTAAGTTGAAGGTCAGAGACATAGCAAGGAGAACATCCAAACCAATAATCATTTTGTAGGTCTAGAAGGATTCACCCAATATCAAAATATTTATATTGAAGTTAAAATAATATGTGGTATATAGACTTAAGTCTTGTCAATGGGAAATAAAATCAAAGGTCACAATGATTAATCATTCCAACCAAAATCAATACAGACTAGGTTAGGTAAAAAAGATGAAATCCAAGGAGAAGGAATGCATTCATGTATCTAGTGTTAACCTGCAGAGGAATCTTGAATAATTGATGGATGATGTTGTTGAGTCTAGGGAGGGAAAAAAATTTGTAGAGGAAGTAGCTAAATAGAATCCACTGGAATTGCTTATCCACTCTGATGAAGAAATAGTGGAGGAATTTCTCTACATTAATGGTACATATGAAGAGGCAAATAAGATGATGGGCAGCCCACTTCGGGTAGATGTAAAAAGTGAGAAAGGGGTATGGATCGACGAGAAGGATCTTATACTAATAATATTCTTTAATAAAGGGAAGATAAGTAAGTAAGAGTACTCTCAAACTTGGGAAAAGCTGGCAGATTTCTTTGAAGACTTCATCCTCGATGATCCAAATCTATAGTTGGACTCTATCTTCTGGAAACTATTTAGTGAGGAAACTTCTAATAGGATTAAGTTCTGTTTCAATAACTTTGTGATATCATTGGAGGGATTCCCTCCTGGTTCAACTTATGTGGTTTATCCCTTTTCGTTAAAAGTTTTTTTAATAAAAAACTAATTTTTAGTCAGTCATATAATTACTTCACCATTTGATATTCATGAATAGGTTTGAAATGGGCCAACTTCATTAGGTGATAAATATTTCCCATATGGATTCATGTTTCTAAAACCATTATTGGGATACCTGTAAAAAATTCCATGGTTATATACTCCCATTTCCAAATAGGAAGAACAGCAAAAAACCTGCTAGTCATTGATGGTCTGCCTTAACCTACTGAAAAGAATAGCATCTCAAAATAAATTCTTCCACCTTTATTTTCAAACCAAACCACCAAAACCATGATTTCAACAATGTATAAAACCTCTGTATTCGGGGATGAACATCCCATATTGAACAATTGTAAGCATGAAGGATTTTTTCCTAAAAAGAAATGGGTATGACCATCTGATTTTTAAACCACAACACTGAAATCTCATCTAGTATTCAGGCCTTAATGGTCTCCCCACCATTGAGTTTTGACCTCATCGTAACGCATTTTGAATCAGATTCTTTGGCCACTTTAATTATCTCAACAAAATTAGCGATGAATGAAACTATAAAGAAAACCACAAATTCAACTCAATATTTGCATTCCAAGTTCATGTCGGTTATCACCAACATCAACTTCCATTGGTCTAAAGCCACTTTTTCCAACTCAACATATGACTTTCTGCTTAATGCATCTACAACTAAATTTACCTTACCTATTATATAAATCAATTCAAAGTTAAACATTTGGAGATACTTCAACCATATTCTTTTTCATAGGTTCAACTTTATTTATGAGAAAATATTTTTCAATCTCATATGATCTTTAAAAACTGTAAATTTCTTATCAAAGAGGTAATGATTATATATTTTCAAAGTATGGAATATGGAAGCTAACTCCAAATAGTGTGTTGGGAAATTATTCTCATGAAATAATAAATGAATTGATCCATTAGAAACCAAATTCTCTCCCTGCATGAGAACACATCCCAATCCATATCTTGAAGAATCACAATACACCATGAGCCCTTTTCTTGATTTTGTAAAAATCAAGATTAGTGCTGATGTAAGGAGAAATTTAATCCCTTGAAAAGACTTATGAAATTCCTAATTCCATTTTAATGGAACACTATTCAATATCAAATATATCATTGTAAAGATAATCATTAAAAGTATTAAACAAAGTGTCAGTAACAATCAATAAATTCAAGGAATCTATGTATCTCAAAGACATTATTTTGCAATTTTGAAGAGATAATGGATTCAATATTTTCTGGATTCATAAAGATGACTTTTTTAAAGAACACATGGATAAATAAACATACTTATTTTATACAAAAATTACACTTTTATATTTTTTTCATACATATGATGATCTCACAAGATTCCCAACATTATCACCAGGTGTTGTTCATGCTCATCTGTTGTCCCTGAATACACCAATATGTCATCCAAAAACACCACCACAAAAGAATTTATATATATCAAAAATATTTAATTCATTATTTATATAAATACTTGTGGTGCATTCATAATATTTAAATGAATTACCACATACTCATAATTGACATATCTTCTTAGGAAATCTGTCTTCGAAATATCCTACTTCTGAACCCTCAATTGGTTATATCCCGATTGCAAGTTAGTTTTAGAGAACTACTGGTCTCTCCACTATTGATTGAACAGATCATTGATTCATGGAAGTGGATACCTGTTATTTATCATGACTTGATTAAGACTACAATAATCCAGACACATTCAAAGAGTTTCATCTACCTTTTGACATATAAAAATGGTGCTTCCCATAGATAAATGGCCGGCTGAATGAACCCTTTTCTTTCTAGCTCTTCCAATTTTAGTTAAAATTCTCTTAATTATTTTGGTTTCATATGATAAGATAGAAGAGAAATAGTAATAGTCCCCAGAAGAAGATCTATCAAAAACTCCACTAATCTTTTGGGTGGTATCCTTGATTAATTTTTGGGAAATAAATCTAGAAATTGATCAACAACCATTAGAAACCAATTTTTCTAGATATCTTCCAATGATGAAAAATTAAATATTTCCAATTGGTACAAGACCATTCAAACTTACAGTGATAAAATTCCCATTTCACCTACCTTTACATTATGGTCTCCTCTAAGGAGATGCTCGATGCCATTATTAGTTATAAAATAAACCCATCTAGTATAATAGTTGATGTGAGCCTTGAACATTGTCAACCAATCCATATGCAAGATTATATAATAGATATCCATCTCAAGACTAGATAAATCCCATATCAACTCAAATCCATCAAAAGTTATTGAACATGCTTTACACATAAAAGATTGAAATTCTCTTTGACCAAGTTGATTTTGTAGCTTAAACATAGAAGGTATCATCTCAACACTCAAACACAAAAAATCAATATCCAAAGAATAAGTAAAGGAATGGGATTCACCTATATTAAAAAAAAATTTCATAAGGGTAGAATTCAAAATAGCTGACCTTAGAGCACTGTGACAATAGTGCATATGATTACCAATTATGTTAAAATTTTGGCATGATATTGCTGTTTTTGTACCCTCTCGCTTCATGTGGTCCAAAGTACCACATTGGAAACATAATGGATTTATCTTGGGTATTTGAGGAAGATATATTGATCCATATATCTAATTATAATCCATTCCACTGTATTTAAAGTATTTATCCCTCTTCCATGTTCTCCCAACATTATAATTTCCTCCATTTCTGATAGTTATCAACATAATACCTCCACCCATAGCTCCTCATATTTCCCTTTCTACTATAATCTCTCTACTGAACATTTCTCTGAAATCTGTTATACAGAGCACATCAATCTTTGAACTAATATCCTCAATCAACCCTGATTAAAAAATGTGTTCCCTCAAGGACACACTAGATGAAACTTTCTTTGAAAATGGACTAAATTCGTGAATTTAGCTTCTTACTCTATCACTATGAGGTTCTACTTCTTTAAGATAAAAAATACCATCATTCTTGTAATCCTGAATGTATGAGGATAGAATTTTTTGTTGAACAATTCTTCAAAATCCTCCCAAAAAATTCCTTGGTATCATTTATCATAAATAGTTAAATCCCACTACTAGTGTGAAATATCATTCAGTATATATGTTTCTAACCTGATTTTTAGATCTCCTGGTGTGCCAAGGAAACCAAATATTCGATTCATCCTATTCATACACACCACAGCCTTCTATGGTTCTGAATCACCTTGAAAGATGGGTGGATTCAATTTTTGGAATTGGATGGAATGATTTAATTGCCTTGGTTCATCTATCTTGTTCCATGTGTCCACAGCTTTAAAATATAGTACTATACTCTAAACCATCTATTGGTTCACCTATGGCTTAGGTGTGACTACATTCTCAGTATCATCCTCCAATTGGTTTCTTTGACACCTCCTGGGTTCCATATTCTAAAACACAAAAAAATCCCTAAGTCCCATTCTATAGAAACTTAAGGCTTAAATAAATTCAAATTCTACCATATTTCATATATCACACAAGGATTTCAAAAATTCTACACTTTCCATTTTTCAATCCACTTTGGAAATTTTCAACATTATTTTGAAAATCAATCAATTTCTAAAATACCATGTCATGAATTTTTGAAAATCTAAAACTTGAAATAAAAACTTTTACAATTTTCCAAAATTATCATTTTTGTACAAAATCTTAAATAATTTTTCAAAATGAAATATGCACTCCTAGTATGAAGTATTTTCTAAAATACATGTCATGCTTATCTCATTCGCTCAACCAATGACAATGGGATTCCAAATCCTATAAGTCTCTCCAAAACACTTATTTAACCAACACCCTGGTAAATAAAAGTTTAGAACAAAAAGGATAGATATGTATTTTTATGCTCTAATTTTCAAGTCCTGATAATCCGACTCCTTTCTACCATCCCTTCTCAAGGACTGAACTTGAATTAATTTCAAATCTAAAAATAAAAACCAATACCACTTACCCCAAAATATACGAGTAAAGACCAAGAATAATTATACTTATAATTAAAGGACCATAAAAACCAGATATTATTTCTCCCATTATATTTGGACCAACCAAGACTGATAACATATGTAACAACCCACCCCACCTAATTTGCTTGAGTTGAGGAAATATTTTTACTTGGTATTAAGTGACATCCCCAAAGCCCCAAAGGTGGGAAATAAATTCCAAGGGATTAAATATAATTGAGGGATAATTTTTGGTTTGAGAAATAAAATAACACATCTAAACATTCTATAAAAAAATACCACTACATGATGCATGATAACAATGTAAAACAACTCAAAGTGTTACCATTAAAATCAAAACTAAACTTTACAGAGTACCGCAATAAAAGAATACTAACCATAAAAGTACCTAGTGTAAGAAAAAAACACAAAAATAAAAGACTCCATGACATAACTCCATTATTCCAAACATGCTCCATGCTCTAACTCAATAATACTCACTAACTATCATGATACACCACTAAAGAATTGTAACACTTTACCTTTTCTTGTGTCCTTATGAATAGTATCTAGAAAAGCACCAAAGTACCAATTCAAGGGTGAGTAATGAAACTCATTAAGTTTTACCCAAATAACTTCCCTACTCATGCCACTAGTATAGAACATGTTAGAACATTTCTATGAAATAGTTTATATAAAAAAATTCCAAAATAGTTTATATCATAATATAAAACAAGTTACATAGAAAAACAGTTTTCTCAAAACAACACCGACTTCCAAGGAAAGAAACAACAAATAATTTAACCATTTCCCAAATCTCATGTTGGCATAACCCATTACATTTCACATAACTACCCCAAGAATGTACCACCATTTCACACCCAACCCTTAGTTAATATGATAGTGTAATAATGTATGAGGTATCTAGACACTAGTAGTATTAATTTTTTAGTTTTATTTGTAATAAAATAATGATTATGTTTATACATTTTCATTTTTAATTTATATATAGAATTATATATGATTTGATGGTAACTATGTTTTTATTCAAAAAATACAAAATTATATTTTATTGAAAATATATAGTCTTAAAACTCATTTTGATAAATTCAAGAACATTAGAATAAATATTATTTTTATATTATATAATTATAAAATAATATTTATTTATATACATTGGAAAATATAATTTAATGAAGTCTAATATAATATATATTTGGTGAAGAAAAAAATTATTTTCCAAAAAACAAGTATTTCTAAATAATTGGGTATTTTGATCTAAAAGTAAAAATTATAGTATTTCTAGAATTATTTAGATGAAATAACTATTATTATTGAAATTATTATTTTGGAATTATCCAATCTAAAATTTTTCATAATTATTTGTGGTACTCCAATTATAGGTTAAAAATTAAATATGATATAAATATATGGTATGTATTATGACATCATAATAGTCTAAAAGTGATGTAATAAAATCTATAAAGTAATACATGACCAAATAAATATTTCCCCTTAAATATTAAGTGTTTTGAAGTTATTTTATTGCATTGAAAATATTTTAATTAGTCCTCCAAAACACAAAATATTATTTATGTATTAAAAATAAATTATTTCTGAACATTATTGAATTTCATGTCACCAACTCCATTATTTTAATGATTTTAGTTCATAACCTAATAAAATATTTAAAACCACCACACATTCTTGGAAACTAGGGGAAAACCCTTCTGATGGTTTTTGGTTTTGATTATCTTTTACCATATTGTCCAAAACCAATGTATATAAATTAATAAAGAATTTCACAATATTTTTCTACAAATAAAAAACTATAATTCCACTCCTCCTCACTAAAAACCCATTGAAAATTACATTACTATCCTTGTACATCTCTAAATAACTCTCAAGGTGTTCCCCAGCTCTTAATAAAAACCTCCCATAATTTTATAATGTCATTTCAAGGTATAAGATTATCTTTTCCTCTTTATTCAAGCACCTTGTTTATATTATTCAATTATATTCCCAACTTTTTATGTTGGAATTTGTTTTTAAACATGAATTTTTTTATCCCTATGATACCAAGGTACTGAGATACCACCTTTCAATCTCATTATACCATCCACGAATCATTATGTACTCTTGTTATGCTACCTAAATTATCCTATGATTTTCTATGATAAGTATTTTTTGTAGTAAATACCCATACCCATTTCTAATCGAGGGTATTCTCCTAGAATAAAATAAAAATAATTTATCGGGAACATACATATATTTCAAACACCCTATATAATAAAGGGATTAAAAGTGTTGAAATATGTCTTTTTGTTTTATAATCTATGTCGCATACAAATACATGTACATGATATAAATGTAAATTGTGGTCCCAAAATTAGATATCCCTCTAAAAATAAGTTAATTATTTTATCTCATGATATACCATGAATGGTGCATGTGAGTTCATCCAAATCACAATAAGTTATTATTTCTCTATGTTTAGCCTTGATTTATGCTTATGACATCATGTTTTTTTATTTTTTTATTCCAATGTCATTTTAATGATATTATCTTATATCATGATTTGATGTTTTTATTTATGATTCTCATGTATTTTATGTCACCTTGGTATTCTTATTGAGTCATATATATTACATTCATCCTGTTATGATTTAATTATTCCCTTATTGATATTTATAGCACACCCCACTCTTTTTCATGTCTCTATGTTTCCCCATATAGAATTAGAAGATCAATATAATATAAGGGAATGTATTGTAGTTTTTAAATAATTTTTTTCTTTCCATGCTTTATTTTATGGTTTTATGTATATAAATACTCAAAGACACTAGGCCTCATGATATTTTGATAATGTAATTTGTGTATCGTTGTGTAAAAAATCATGAATTAAGGTTTATTGAATCTATGAGTTTTCATATGTAATTTTTAATAAAATAAAGATTCATGAATGGTTGAACCATATACATGGTCTTGTTGTAAATTATGGACCTGTTCCATACATCCAAAAGCGTTTTTTAGGTGAAAAATGTAACCTTGAGATTAATTTTAATTTCTGAATTCATCTTCATAATGTCTTACTATGGAGGTATCATTATACACATAAATGGGAACTAAATAAATTAGATTGTTAAAACATGAAGAATATTTCATCACTAGAATGACTCTATCATTAAGTTTGATAAATTATAATACTTATATATATATTGCATTCAAAATCTCTAGAATGAACTATTTAATGAAATGAGTCAAAAAAACTCTTCAATAAAGATCCCAAATAATGAAATGCCTTGAAAAAATTCATTCAACTAGTGCATCAATGGTATTTGAATCGTATACGAAAATAATATTCATCCTCTGCATAGAATGATTGTTGAGTTGATAAAAAATCATCTCTTATGACAAGATCTAAAACTATACATAATTTGGACCACCCTCTCCCATAAATATAAGTGGGTGTTGTAATTATACCTCTCTAGTAGGGTATTAAATTGACTGTCTCACTCCCAGTTCCCCATGATACATTAACCGAATGACTTGCAACATGATTTCTATGAGTAACTCAACCCTATAATTTATTGGCATGCCATAGGATATTGGTTCCTCGATTAGTGGGGAGTGTTTATCCCAACCCTTTTAGTGCTCTATTGTATCCCATTATGGTGTAAGAATACCATGATGTGAATTTTATTTTCTAGATTATGTATTTGATAGTTTTTGTCACATGTTTTAAGGTAATATGTAAAATACTACACATCCCACAACCCAAAAAAATCACCCAATGGTAGAAGGGTCCCAAATATCTTGGTAATTCCCCTAGAAAAATTTTCCCGCTATAGGGGATGCAATAGAAAACATTATTAATTAAACAAAAAACATTATATAATATAATAACACTACTAGAAACCCAAAATAATCTAATATATATTTCCAATATAATGTTCTATAGGATAACACTCATACTTTTTTTGTTGAAACTTAAAACAATTGAATCTTATCCTTTAACAATGTTCTCAATCACACAAAAACATTACACTAAAAGTGGTACATGTCCAATATGATATATTAATAGATAAAATCATGCTACTCTAGGAAAATATTAAATCAAAAGACAAGAAAATTCACACTATATTCATTAGAAATAAATCATTTATAATAAATAAAAACAAATAATATATATATATCATCCCAGGATCTATTTAATTTCCTCATACTAAAGTAATATTGACCTAAAAATAACATCCATCACATATTCTGATGGAAAATAAAAATCAATTATCATATTCTGAAGAGTAATATATCAAATGAATGTGTCAAAAAACATTCTAAGAGATAAAATAGTATAAAGTATTTGTTAATGAATCTTAAAGAGATTAAATACTTTATTAGATTCACATTAATAATAGTGGAAATATTTATAAACTATTTTCCACAAGAATAAATAGAATATTGATAATATAATGATAAAAAAATATAGATAAATAGTTATCATATGTTTTCATAAACTTTTACCCTATGTAATTTCATATGTAGAATGATTCAAATCTAAGAACACAAAATGGAATGATTATGAAAAACAAGTTAAAATTTTATAAAATAATGTAGATAACCCAAAAAAAATTCCAAAAGACATCACCCAATCTCATTTCCCAACCCTATCATTCATCCCTCTAATAAATGATATATTTCCTTACCAATATAAATTATAATGTTGTTTTAATAAACACAAATTTACTCTTTTGTGGTGTGATCAACAATACATAATAGAGAACCACAAATGGGTTACCAGATAAAAACTAGGATATATATCGATCCACCCACATTAAAATAAGATAACATAACAATAAAAAAATTCCAATGATCATACCAGGAATACATGAATAGTAACCCATATGAATGATAAAACCTAACACAATCTAATTTAGAATTGGGTGATGTTCTTATTGACTAATAATTTTTTGAAAACTAATGGGTTAGCATCTATAAGAACTATATAAAAGTTGAAGATAATATCACCATCATTATCATGCATTGTTGAGTGGTTAATAAACACTCACCTAATATGAACAAGTTAATGGGACATCAATAATAATTTCATAATAAAAATTTATGGAGTTACCACCAACTATAGGTATTTTATAACACCCCATGATATTATATTTATTTCCTTTGAAGTAAAACATAAAGTATTTTAAATCATTCCTTAAATAAAACCCAGATTCTATAGGAACTATGGTATTGTACTTGAAAAGTCCAGTCAGGGGAAAATCCATTGACCATTTATTAAGAATAGGAAAAAAGTACACAAGAATAGGAAATGGGACTAATATCTTTACCACATCCAAAAAATTAATATTAAAAATCACATTAAGATCATTCATTCTCATAACTGTATTCATCAACAGTGTCCCATTCAAATAAACAGTTACCTTGATTTAAGAGTTTGAACATCTCATAATCGATCCTTTTTTATACTGTAGATTATGACCAGGTAGAAATGGTCCTTGGTAATTTGGAGTAGTCCTTCCTCGACCTTCTCTTCGGGGGAGTAGTGATGAATCCCTCATTGTCAATCATCTTATTCTTCCCAAGTGTGCTGGTTTCTTTGAATGAAGTTTTACTGTATCTCAAGGCTTAAGGGTGGGTTCTGTCAGCCACCTTGTCATTATCAGTCATGTTCTCCCACCTATTAGAAACACGTGAAGAGTTATGAAGTTTTATAATCTCTTCAAGGAAATTAATGTTTTGTATGCTAGTTCCATTATCACCGCCTTTTGGGTCCTGTACTGGCATATCTAAACCATTTGGATACATAAATTGATTTCCCATAAATTGGGGTTGTATATTAGTGTCTTCAAATATCAAACCTCGAGGATCCCCACTAGTGGAAAGAACATCAAAGGGTGACTCATTCTCCACAACCTCATTGGTTGGATACAATTGGAAATCCCTATATTCTTTCCCAATATCTGCATCATGAACGAGTACCACAATCACCCTGCAACTTTCTCTTGGATAAGAAAACCCACTCTCAGAATTTTCACCACCAGGTTGACCAGCCAAGACTTCCATATATAGTTCGGAAGCCTTATGTTGGTTAAAAGATTCATTCTCCAAATCCATATTATCATCCACCATTACACTCTCATGTGAACCCCATTCTACATCATTCTCACATAGAGGAACTCTATTTCAATGAATACCAACTTATCCTCCATGGATTTCACTTATAGTAGCCACAATCCATTAATTCACAAATGAAATGAAGAGCTCACCACCTTAAAGTCCCATTTCAACCTATCAAAAATTCCATTAACATTCAAATCGGGAGGTAATATCTACGGTTTTTTCAAGACCACTACATCACCCAAACTCACAGGACCAGTATCCTTCCCATTAATTCAAACAAAACCCTTAAAACACTTAATTGACACATTGCAATCCACCAGGATATTACCACGACCAACAGCAATACCAACTGGGGATTGATTTTCCTTATCAAAAAACTATATCCATGTTTAATCAACCTCTTACACCAACATGCCACAAGACTATGCCTCAATTTCTTCCACAATGATCAAAAATCATACCAATATTCAAAAACAACTTATTATTTGTAACAAAACTCCTCACACTCATAAATCTAGAAGGAGTCAACCAGGGATTTTAAGATATCAACTTTGACATATACCCTCGATAAAATCTAGTAACATACCACTCAATTCCTACTATCTGAGACGTTATTTATTTATTAATCATAATAAATAACTAAAAAACTTTAAGTAATGTCATTTTATTATTCAAAAATATTTTTTCTTCAAAAATGTACTTTATCGCATTTTTTCAAATGAAAATTATAATTAAATTATATAATTAAAAAATATTGGTCGAAATTAATATTTTTTTGAAATATTCATTTAAATTTTATTATCAGGTGGTTTTTCATGAATTTTCTAAAAAGATTAATTTTTTATGAATAATTAAAATATATATATTGTAAAAACTAGCATTTCTTTTCAATTAAAAGAACCATTATAATTACCCGGACTTAACCAGTACATATTATTGATTTTTTAACTAGAAATCACTTTATTTTAAAAAATATCATTTAATATAGGAGTTTTAGAGAATTAGGACAAACTCTTACATATTAAATTGATATATTATAAGTGGACACTAATAGTCAATATTAATTTTACCCTCAAAGGAAACAATTTTAAAATAAATATGTTATATTTTCATGATATATATTTAAAAATTTGACCTTGACCTGATCCTTGTCCCTACTCTTCCTTAAAATCCTATGAAAACATTTTAAAAACAAGGGATGAGTGAAAAGGGGTTATTTAGGGACATAAATAAGAGAGAAATAAACTATTAGTTCATAAATAATTATAAAAATCCACTTTTAAAGAATAAAAAAACTCTCAAAATAAAAAAAAAAATTATTACCAAAAAAACTACTTTTTATACCTGAAGAATTCCATTAAATATTTCATAAGAGAAAATAAAATAAAAAATAATAATGTTTCATGAAAATTGTTTACAATGTTATAAATTCTATCTGTAAAACATAATATCTTTAGCTTACCTTATAAGATCATAAGTTTCCACTAAAATAAAAATAAACCATGCATAAATCATAAAAGTAAATTGAGTCATCATTTTCATATCATTCTTACAAATTAGGCAGATTTTGTAGGTACACATGGCGTAACCATCACAATTACATTTACAGTAACCACCGAAGTATATTCCCTTAAACTCTACATAGAAACCTCATCAGTTAACTACATACCTTTACCCAATGCATTATAATGGTATCACCCATCCTCGGTTTATAACAGAACCACCCATCCTTATAAAACATTACCTAGAACCATGAAATATTTGTAACACATAAATATTTCTTATAATATCTTGATTAAAATAACCTCTCCATTTTAAAATCACTTTTCTTTTTAAAAAAAGTTGGGAACATAAAAAATGAAAAAAATTATTTTAAAAAAAATTGTAAAATTAAAAAGTAAGCTTTAAAACATTTAGGTGTACTGTCATAGGGAAAATTATCTCATCCCATATAAGTTAAAAAAATTCCATTTGACTTATTTAAAAAAAATTGAAAGAGTAAATTTACAAAATGATTTTTAAAACAAATTTCCATATATAAAACATTAAAAATATTCCTTGTTAAAACATTTGAAAAAAATAAGAAAATTCCATTTTTAAAAAATTCATGTCCATATAAATACATTTATAAATATTATTTTAAAAACTTGGACTTGAAAGATAATGATTTATATGATAGTTCTTTAAAAAAAATGAAATTTATTAGTTAAAGAATGCCTCAAAAAGATCATAATATTGGAGTGAGATTTAATAAAAATAATAGATTATATGTATCGGCTATAAATATAGAAAAAATAAGTATAAATAAAAATAATATAATGAAATTTCATTTCAGAAATAATCTTATCCAAACATGATCTTTGAATTAGAGGTTTAACCTAATGAATTGAAATTGAGCCAAAAATTCCCTTACCATGATTTTAAATCATCACGTGAGTTATTTTTATTATAGAATAATTAACATAGTTTAATTTATACTTTCATCACAAAATTTTTCATGTTTATTATTCCTTTTGTGTCACATATTTCGTTTTTTATACAATTATTAATAATTTATGTTTATATCATAATTTTTTGTGATATTTGGTACCTAAGTCCAAAACGGATTCAACAAGATGTTATAGTCAAATAAGGTATCATTCCACCATTAGCATAATAATATTCATATCATAATTATCATTTTTACACAACAGTTTTACTTTTAAGTAAAACCATTAAATATACTTATGAAAAATTAACTACGTTACAATAATGAAGATGGTTGGCCATACATACGCATGAGTAACATTTCCATTTTTCCAATGATAATTTTAGAAAGATAGTAAGTATGATTTTATTTATAAAATAATTACAATAATATATAAAATTTTATATTACCTATTTTAATATACTTATATGTTTCATTAATGTGATGTGGTGATGAAAACGAATCACATCGCTTTGTAGAGGAAGTATTCCACATGTTCGAATGAACGACGTTATCATTTTTATGTGCATGGAAAGGTAAAAATGTAAATGGAATATTATACTTTAAAAAATATAATTTTTTTAAATGATAATAAATTAACATTAATTTAATCATTATATCAAGTCTCAAAATATGATGATGGAAAATTAATTGCATTGGTTCTCGAGGCGGTAGTCTGTCGTACCCACAAATGATGAATTCATTCTCCGTTTGATGGAAGTGGTTATAAATATAGGTAAATACACTAACATAATAACATATTAGTATATTTAGGATATTGGAGTTATTAATTTATCATGGTTGGATAATATTTTAATGATGTGTAAGAATAAATGAAACAAAAACACTTGTTTAAAAATGATATCTCTTCTTTGGAAATCATTCTTTCCTTAACACCTTAACACCACTAAGGTTGTTGTTATGCATACAATAAGAAATATAAAATGATGGGATGTTTTATAGGAATGTATTTTTGTATATCTTGGTCAATCCAAATACGTTTTTCAGTTTGAAGAAATTAGAAAAGCGTGATCCCTTTTACAAGAGAGGAGAGGGACACTCTTGGTGTTTCAAAAAATATTATATTAATGTAAATTAAATAGATTGAAGATGAGTTATTTCAAATATAAAATGAGTATGGGTCTAAAACCTCTAATTCAAAAACTTTTATATAAGTTTATGTAACTTTCTTACCAGTATCGTTTATTTTTAACCATTATTTAACTCCATTAACTCTTATCGTGACAACATTGATTTTTACAATTTTAGGGTCAACATTGTTACTATAAAATTAAAAATGACCCATAATAGGATAATTGGTTGATATTTTAAACCTTATCCTAATAATTTGGACGAATTTAAGATTTTTTAGAATTTCATATCATTTAATAAATTAATATTTATGTTAAAATATCATTAACGCCAATTTTGACAATGTTCATTACTTTACCTTTGAAAAATATCAATACAACTAGATGAAAATTAACCAAATAATTAAATAAATCCCTCTAATTTCCAAAACTATATTAAATTCAACAATTATTATAATTATCTCTATAGTGAGACATGTTTTACATTTCCTTAAATAAAATATTATAAATTTCATAATCATTAACATGTGGAAACCAAAGACCATATATTTTAACCTTAAATTATCATGGAAAAAAATTATTCATATAATAAAATTGGTTCAAGTATTAGGGTCATTTTATATTCCTTATCATATTATTTTTACCCTTAATTTTTTGATTTACCCTTTACCCTGGTAATAAAAATATTTTTATGGTTGCTATTCATATTGACCAAAAATAAAAGTGAAATATTTAAAAACATTAGTAATAATGATTCTAAATATGAAATCAATTTTTAAAAAAATAGATCAAAATAAGTTTAATCAATTAATTTAAAATTAAATAGGTAAAATGCAATGAAAAACAATTTTTCAGAAGAATGACCTTCTTAATCATAAAATGTTTTTATACAAAATTAAAGTACAAAATATATTTAATAAACCATAATTGGATTATTTTGAATCAAAATAAACAAGTTAAATTTTACAAATAATATAAAATATAATTTTAAATTGTATATATTTGAAAAGTAAGAAATCGGTATTTTTCACTATTCATTGAAAAATCAAACTTTTCAGAAAATTTTAAAAATTTCACCAGAGGTTAATTCGGATATGATAATTTTAAAAAATAAATTTATTTCATTAAATAAATTTTTTAAAATTTATATAAATTAATTATATTATTCACTCACAAAAGAAATAAAAAACATTTTTTAATAACGTGTATTTGAAGAATAAAATGACTTTACCAAAATTAAGTTATTAATTTTTTAAGAATTAATTAATACATAGAGTAAAAAAAATTATATTTCATAATTATGTTAATAATATTCATTGCATCCCATTTAACTTCTAGTTGATAATGGTCATATAATAACAACATTTAGTTATTCATTTAAGCTCATTGTTGTGTATATTTTACTCTATCGAACATAGTCTTTCCTTTATAAAAACTTGAGATGTTACATTATCCCCACTTTTTTTAAATTAAATCCTCACAATTTTAAATTTGGTGTTGGTAAATAAGGTTTTAATTTCCAAAATACCTTTGTTCAAATCAAACATCAGAAAAAGGATTGATAAAGCTTCCAATTTAAAAGAAATTAAGGAAAGTATTAAGGACATCTAGAATAACACAAAACTAATATTACATTTAATAAAACATAAACATTGATGATAAAATATAACATCTATGTACTAATATATATTGATTGAGAAAATGGTAATTAGAAAGTGGAAAATGAAGAAACCATAAATATATGATGGGTTAAATGTTCATTTATTTCCTAGAAAGAAAAGTAAAAGGATAATGTTTTTGTTTCAAGATCCTTTTCATAAATTTGATGAATTATTTTACAACCTTAAATTAACACCCAAGTAAATATACTCAATTTACAAATATAATTTTATCCTTTAATCTATTTCCACCATAATATAACATTTTTCTCTAAAAAATGTGTATTCAAGATTAATTTTTCATGAATGAAGCATTATTATTGACTTATGAATGTCACTAAATCTAGAAAAGAATGAAAATATATACCCCTTATCTTTAGGTACTAAAAAACCGAAATATGTAGATTAGATAAGTTAATTCACCAAAAATTAAAAACCCTTATATAAATAAGAGCAACGTTAATATATAAGATTCAATTGTAATACCAAAAATTCAATTTATCTCATACCAAGAAACATATACCCATATCATGTAATTTATAATATATTCAAATCATATACATACATCATATAGCCAAAAAATATAATTCAACCAGTATTCCTAAAATAAAATCTCAGAGTATTATGTTTACCATATTCCTATAATGTTTCCCAAAATTATAGTGATCTTCTCTTGAAATAATATTAATCACTTAATCACAAAATAAATTCTCAATCACATGGTATTCTATAAGATAATACTTATGTTCCAAAAATCAACTTATTATCCATCCATTAAATCATTTAACTATAAAGAAAAATTAATACTAACCAAGAAATCACATAGGCTAGTGGTAGGTAATGCACCCTTAGTAGCCTTGGTTTTTGGGTTCAATACCTATGACCTTTCTGAACACGACAGGTTATCACATGGTCTGTAGGTTTCACTTTTTCTAAAACTATATAATTATTATATAATTCCATGAAATATGATGAACATATTAAAAAATAAATTCATTCTTAGAGAGAATTTTTTAACATAAAAGGATATATCATACCTTTCATTTTTTATCCCAAAAGATAATAACCAGTAATTACCTCAAAATATTAATTCCTGAAGTCTTTTATATATATATATTTTATATTTTAACACCCTATTATTTAAATACAGTTATTCCAAGATGGAAAAGTTCATACCTTGATCATATTTCTGAACTGATTTCATTATCTTTTTTTCTTATAGATATAAGGTCAATACATCGTAACAATTATTTAGATATTCTTCAAATCCCCTTTCTTCCTTTTTTCCAAATTTACCTTGTATAATTTGGGTTTTCTGGATGTTGGAAGAGAAATATTTTTGGAAATTGTTTTTGAATGTCATATAATTTCCAAACATCTTAAAAAACTTGATTTTTATAAAACATACAGACCAAGTTTTTTTTTGAAACATTCAATTCAGGTTCCTTTTAAAAGACATTAAGTATGTACCAGAAGACTATAAGTTAAAACAAAATATTAATATATTTAGAAGGGTCTCCTTATTCAGAAGCTATATTAAAATCATAACATGATTTGAAGTCCAATGATAGGGTAAATTATTTTCAAATTATTTAATGATATTTACCTTTTTTGAAATATGTGAAAATTGAGAAATTATTATTCAATTAAAAACAACCAATGAAACGTGATGGTATCGAGGTATAGATGAGGAATTTATATTTCATTCAACCATTTTCAAGAGAATTATGTTAGAAAAAGATTCCAAATTATAAGGACATGAATTTGCAATAATTATTGTAAGAAAGTAATTAAGAAAAGATAAAACTTTATTTTAGGATCCTCATTTATACATTTATAACAAATTTTACTTGATATTAAGGAGTTAAAAAAATAATAATATAATAAAAATATACATATAAAATTAACATATGTTTAACCAGAATTATTAATCTCTAATGTTGTCTGAACCCTCCTATAATACCAAATTTGAGAACAGGGCCCTAAATAGTAAATATTCTAGTCATTTTAATACTAAAAATAAATTTATTTTTGAAAATATATTTTTCGTTTCTATTTTTATAGATTTAAGAAGAACTCTTAAATAGTAAAACCATATATTAAAATTTGAAACTTATACTCAGTATCTATTTTTTCCACCAAAGGAAACCCTTTTAAAATAAAACATGTTTTCTTTTCATGACATATCTTCAAAAATTTGATAATGACATCATCTTGGTCATTAATATTCCTTAAAATCCTATGAAAAATATTTTTTAATGTGGGATGAGCACAAAAATCATGGTAAGGGACATAAAAAGAGAGAAATAACTAATTTTTCCATAAATACTTATAAAAAAATCCTTTTTCAAAAATAAAATTTGGTTGCAAAATAAACATTTTATTACCCAATAAATCTCCTTTTCTAGGAAATTAATTCCATAAAACTTTTAAAAATAATCATAAAATAAAAACTCATATATTTTCTTCAAAACATTATAGAAAGAAATCATTGTCACCCATAACATGTAATCTCTTTGGTATACCTTGTTCAATCCCAAGCTTTTTGTAAAACCCATAGAAAGCATACATAAATCCTAAAAGTAAACTATAGAATCATTTTTATATCATTATTATATTTTTTTTATCTCTCACAGCTATACAGAAAGTAACTATCACATTTACATTTGGAATAACCATTATAATATACTCCCATAATCTATTTCGAGAAACCTCTTTAGTTAACTCCATCCGTTTACCCAATGCATTAGAGAGCTATAACGGGCTCACCCTCCCTCTATTTATTTCAAAACCATCTATCATCAATAAAATTTCCACAAAACAATAACATAATCATAACATATAAATATTTCATCAAAAAAATTCTTGTAGAAAATAACTTTTCCATTTTGAAATAATTTTTCTTTTAAAAAACCCTCTCACTTAAAAATGAAACAGTTATTTGAAAATAAATTTTTAAACATTTAACGGATGCTTCAAAACATTAAGGCATAATGAAGGTATGAAAATAAATACATTCCATATAAGTTAAAACCCATTTCTTTTAACTTTTGTAAAAATAGCTGAAAGAGTAACATTAAAAAGGTATTTTATAAAGAAAATACCTTATATAAAACATTAGAAAAGATTCATTTTTGAAAAAAATTTGGAGAAATTAGAAAATAGAATTTTTATAAAATTCATGTAAATATAAATACATCCGTAAAAAATAGTTTAAAAACATGGAAAAGGGATATAAATATTTAGAAAATAAATCTTCAATACATTTAAAATGATTTTTTCTTGTTAAAGAGTGCATTATAAATATCATAACATTGAAGTAAGCATTAATAAAAATAATATATTATGTGTATCATCTATAAATCCACATAAAAAAATTTTACATGAAATATAATAAAATAAAAATAAATTTCACACATAATCTTAGCATAACATAATCAATTATATAGAGGTTTAACCCAATTAATAGAAATTTAGTTATGAATTCCCTTATCTTAAGTATGACTCATCATGTAAATTATTTATCTTCCTAAAAAATAAACATAGGTTAATTTATAATTTAGTTAGAAACTTTTTGGTGTTTATTATTACTTTTATATCACTCATTTCTATGTTATATAAAATTACTTAATCATTTAAGTTTACATCAAACTTTTTGATGGTATTCGATATATAAGTCCAAAATGGATTCGATAAGTTGACTATGGTCAAAGATGTCATCATTAAATTATCATCAAAGTAATATTCATGACATAATTATCATATTCACACATCAATTATAATTTTAAATCAAACCATTAAATATGGTTATGAAAACTGATATATGTTGCAATCATGGAGAAAGCAGGCCATATGTACGCGTGAGTAACGTTTCCATTTTTCAACGATAATTATGTAAAGAATTTAAGTATGATGTTATTTTTTTCTATAATGAAAATAATATCTTATATATGGTATCACTTATTTATGTATACTTATATGTATCATTCATGTGATTTGGTGATGAAAATGAATCGCATTGCTCCATGGAGGTGGTAGTCCACATGTATGTACGAATAACATTATCATTTTTCTATGCAAGGAATGGTAAGAATATAAATTTTATATTATATTTTAATAATGATAAATATTTCCATAATATCATATATATAAATCTTAATTCTATCATCGTAACTAGTCTTGATATATGATGATGGAAAATGAATTACATTGGTTCGCGAGGCGGTAGTCTTCCGTACACACGAATGATGAATTATTTCCCCAATTGATGGAAGTGGAGATGCATATAAGTCATTAAACTAACATAATAACATATAAATATATTTAGGATATATGTGTTTTTATTTTACCATGATCTAATAATATTTTATATTGATGTAATAATAATTAAAATAGAAACACCTGAGTAAAAAATGGTACCTTTTTTTCAGAAAACCTTCATTACTTAACACTATAAGACCACTAAGGCTGGTGTTATGACTAAAATAACGACTTTATAATGAGTTAAGGGATTATATTATGGTATTTGGGTAGATATTTTCTGAACCAAATGGGTTTTTATGAGTGATAATATGAGAAGAAGGTGCTCCCTTTTATAGGAGAGGGGAGGGGCACTCTTCAAATTTCTTAACATATTTAATCAATATAAATTAAATGGCTCTAAAATAAGTCATTTATAAGATAATATAAATATTTTTCAACATAAAATCATCCAAAAAATTTATATATGTTAATGTAACTTTCATACCCTTATCATTTTGTTTTAACCCTTATTTAACCCTTTTAACTCTTACTCTCACAACATTGATTTTTACAGATTGAGGGTTAATCTTATTACTATAAAATTCTAAAGGACTCGTAATTAGATCATGGTTGATATTTTCATACTTATAAAAATAATTTTTATGAATATAATATTTTTTTTAACTTTATATAATTTAATAAAATGTTGTTTATTTTAAAATATCTCTAATGCAAATTTTGACACTATTCATTACTCTAACATTTAAAAATATCAATACAAAAAGATAACATAGAAAAAATTAATTTAATACATATATATCATGTCAAATGAATCTATAAAATTCTATTAATAAATTAAATATCTCATATTAAATTTATTTTAATATTTTCGATATCATTTATTGGAATTTTTTATTAATTAAATAATTACTGCATCAGTGTTTTGCATGAATTTAAGGTAATTATTTTTTCAATAAAAATTAAAATTAAATTTTTATGTTGAAGATAAATCTATTATATTTCAGAATACCATTTATATTGAATCACATCTTCTAGATAACACCATATTAAAAATATTATAATTATTAAAAACAAGAGTGTGGCATGTCTGAATTTTCACTAAATAAAATATTTGAAATTTCATAATAACTTAAAAATGGAAAAAAGGACACATATTCAATCCCATAATTATAATTGGAAAACATAATCATATAATAAAATTAGGAAAAGTGTAAGGGTCATTTTATAGTCATTATCATATTATTTTTACACTTAATTGTTTGATTTACCCTTTATAGTGGTAACAAATATTACTAAGGAAACTATACATATTGTTCAAAAATAAAAGTGAAGTATTTAATAAATTTTGTTCTCATGATTATAAATATTGAATTCATTTTTATAAATTCAAAACATAAAATTTTTAGAAATCAATTTAAAATTAAATCGTAAAAATGCAATGGAAAATAGTTTCTCAAAAAAATCCCTTTTTAATCATAAAAATTTTTTATACTAAAATAATTTATGGAATTTATTTAAAAACACATAATTTAAATATTTAAATAAAAATTGAAAAAATAAATTTTACAACTAAACTAAAATATAATTTGAATTCATAAATTCTTGAAAATAAAAAAACATTGTTTTTTACTATTTATTGAAAAATCAAACTTTTTATAATATTCTCAAAAATCACTAAAGGATAATTTTTATATAATAATATAAAAAATTAATTTTATTTCCTTAAATACTATTGATAAAATTTATAGAAATTAATTATATTTTTTTTTCACAAAATCAAGAAAAATAATTCTTCAAGAAAGTGTATTTGAAGAATAAAATGGATGCTAAAAATAAGTGTTAATTTTATAAGAATTAATTAATACATTAATAATGAGTCAAAATATTTTATATTTTATAATTTAGTTAATATTATTCATTCATTCCAATTTAACATCTAGGTTATAATGGTCACTTAAAAAAATATTAGGTTTGTTTAAGCTTGTTATTGTGTATCTTGTATGATATCAAACATAGTCTTTCCTTTTTTTAAACAAGATATATTACACCGATTATGTTTTAAAATTTATTTTTTGTAAAAATTGTTTTTAGGGGAATACTATGTTTTTATCATAAAAAAGAGAATTGGTCTCTATTGATTAATTAATTTAATTAAATTCATATATTATATATGCATTAATATTTTTTAAAATTAATTTTATTATTTTTTCATCGAATGGAATGTATATAAATTGCATTTTATACTAAAAGATTCATTCTTCTAAAACTAGTTTTCATTGCATGTTTCATGCTTAAGTAAAACTAATTTCTAAAACTTATAGAATTTGAATATTTTTAAATTAATTAAAACAAATTAAAAATAATAATTAATATAATCTAATATAGAAAAATTTATTTTTAGTTATAATGAAATTTAGAGAAAAATTTATTAACGCGGTTAAGGTTAAAATTATTTTACGTAGGGGGGTTAAAATTAGTTTACCTACGGGGGTTAAACTAAGTTATAATGGTTGTAATTCCACCCACAACTATATAATTATTAATGGTTGTATAAATTTCAGAATTATATTATCCCTCCATATATTACCTATCCATTTGGATCCACATGCCCCTGAAAGTGACCACATATCATTGAAATATTTTAAGAAAATCATTGTCTCACCCTCCAATCACTTATAAAAGTGGACCTCTTATACGCTCATATTCACACAATTTGACCCTAAAATATTGGAAAATACCAAATATAAAACCATATTGTAGTATATTACTTCATCATATATCTTCTATTGTTGTCCTAAGACTAATTCATTAAGTCATATGGTAGCATCCAAATGAGGTTTCTCAAAGAAGAGTTTATATCTTAACTTAGATGTTAAAATTATATTTATTGGTCTACTTCCTAAGAAATTTTTCCTTATATAAAAACAATTTTTATATCGTATAATAAATATTATAGTATGTTATTATAGTTATTGAAGAACCGTTTATAGTCTCATCTCAATCAAATGAATGATGAAAGTACCGCTTGCGCGTACGTGTGTACTGTAGCCACTACGTAGTGATGTGATTCATTTTCCACCACCATCATTCATGGTTTCTTGTTTTGATGTATTAAATATATATATATAAAAATATATAATTTATTATTTAATAATTATTCTATAAAGTTGTGTTAATATTTAAATTTATTTTCTCTATCCATTGAAAAATGGAAACATCACTTGTGTGTACGTATGGACTATCATATTCATATGAATATATAATAAATTTTTAATCACTAAATTATATAAATAGTTATAATTAAGTATATAATTAATATTTATGATATTTATATCATTATGATAAAAAAAATATTTTATTTAACTATGATAATCATTCATGCACCATAAATGTTTAACCAAAACATACACAAAGAAAAAAGTAGTTAACACCTGATACATTGATGAAAATGAAATATTGTCAATGAATGTAATAAAAGATGTTATAATTAAAACATGTATGGTATTATGGTTATTATTTTATTTATATAATATAAATATAATAAAATTTAAATGTATTAATCAAGGTTTTATAACACTTGTGAAGAAATAAAAACATAATGTAAGAGTTTTATGTTACAATATCATTTTTACCGAGATTTTTTACGGTTAAAATTTATAATGAAAAAATTATATGACCTATACCTAAAGAATAATATTTATTTTATTATCCTATTTATATTTAATTGGAATTCATTTTTTTCTTCCATTTTCTCCCCTTATATACTCAAGATACCAAATAAATGATTTTATATAAAACCCACATTGATTTTCCTTTCTATCTAGAATCATTTCCTCCTTGACCATATTTTTATTAAAAAAAATCTATAATATTTTTAAAAAAATCTAATATTATTTAAATTATTTTTTGACTATGTTTTACATTCCATAAAAATGTTTGAAAATAAACCACCAATTATTTTCCAAATGTGGAAGTTTTTAATTATTACTAGGAACTTGAAAGGGCCATTTGTTTTAATGTACACCACATGAAGAAAATTCTCTACCATCATGAGTATTATTTTCATTAAATAATAAGTTATAATATTTTTTATTTTTAAAAAATCATTAATATTTTTCATATTTTTATATTATAACTCTGTGATTTGAATTAAAAATTTTATTTTCCATGTGAAATGATATACTGGTCATTTAATATTATTTTTATATATAATAATATCCTTTTATTTTTTTTATGATTTACTGGGGATATGGTCCAATGTTAACATCTTTATTTTTTCTCTAGATAATATATATTTATGATGAGGAATTTTTTATGAACCAAATTTATTAAGGGTAATTATTTTATGATATGATGAATGTTTTTAGATCTTATATCACACATATATATGGTTTTTCATATATTATAGGTGGTACTGAAATTATATATCCAACCAATGGATTGAGTAATTAATGATATATCATGAGATAATAAGGCTAGAAATGGGGAGGAAATCCAACTCAGTAAGGTAAATTATCCAAAATATATTCTTTAAAGTGAAACTTGACTAAGGAAATGAAAGAATAAGGAGTGAAACCAATCCAGTATTGTAGTCTTGGAAGTGATCCATGACTATGGAAATGATTTTATATGATTATTTTCATACCAAATACATATTTATTATGCTTAGGATATTTTTTTATGGAACATTATGGATTATTAAAGATTATATACTTATTTCTTATGTATTTTAATTGATAAAACATTATTCCTTATTTCATGATTATGATATATGAATTTATGGGTATGATATTATAATTTTAAGATCATGTTCTCATACAATTATTAGTATCATATGATTAAATGTGATCATTTATTAATCCCCTTTATTTTTTCCCTTATTAAGAATCTCTAAACACCCTTTTATATGGTTGCTTTCCACAAGTTATAAAAAGGTTTTAATTATTTAATTCCTAATAAGGGTTAAATTTTTGAAACAAATAATGGGAAATGATATGGATCATCTATCTAAAATGTATTTTTGTATCCATAATTATAAATATATTAAACCATTAAATTTTTAGAATGTATCACATTGAAATGTAATGTATATTTAAACTAATAAGATATAGTATATTTTATTAAATGTATGGGTCTATAAATTTGGTATTCAATCATATTTTAGTATATTTGAAAATAGAATGAAGAAGCATTAGTGATAACCCTTATGATAATTCTAAATATAGGTTAATGTCCTATTTTAAGGTAAATAAAGGAGTGTTTTTTTCCAATGAAAATAAATCTATGACTTGATACGATATGTGGATGTTTTTTATTGAATAGATCTAGGTGAGGTAACCCTAAAAAGGGTCGGTTGAGTACATCTCATCTATATTTATAGTTAATAGTGAAAGGGAACTTGTTTTACACCAGGTTTTACATTTATAGTATTTCACTCAAAGAAAAGTCAATTTTGTCACACTTTTATTTTTAACAAGAGAAATACTTTTTATAAGTAGTTACATAAAAGATATTTTCAGCTATAAATAGTCTTCAAAAAGCTAATATTTTTACCTATATCATTTTATATTATTTATAAATTTTGGGAAAGAAATAATTAAATTAAATGGTGACACAATGATAATGTCGTAATTTCTTAATTAGTAAAAGAATAAAATAAATGATACTAAAAATATTGAAATAAATATAATTTCATATAATATATGTCATTCGTGAATTTTTTGGATAACTTTTAAATGTTATGGATGATTTATTATATTTTTTTAATATATAAAGTTGTTATGATATTTTTAAAAATTCAAATAACAAAGAGTGTCAAAATTAGCATTAATGATATTTTAAAATAAATAATATTTTATTAAATGATATAAAATTAATAAAAATATAACCGTTCGAAAATGATTGGGGTATTTCCAAAAATATCATCAATGACTCATGTTGTGTCATTCATTATTTTATAATAATTATATTAACCCTCAAATTGTAAATTACATGATATCATAGTAAGAATTAAAAAGAATTAAAATAAAAAGATAAGGATTAAAAAATAGTCAAAAAACATATCTAATTTTCATTGGATGAAGTTTATTCATCCTAAAATAATCATATCTTATAAATAAATCAATTTTTATCTATTTTTATTCAAAAATTAATTTATATTAATCGAATATATTAATGAATTCCAATAGTGCCACTCCCCTCACCTATAAATGAGAAGTCATTATTCTCATTTAAATACAATTAAAAATCAATTTGGTTCAGAAAATATCTACCTAGATAACTTAATATATTCACTCACCACATTCTAGAGGCCTTGTTTTATTCATAATACCCTCCTTAAAGGTGTTAAAGTGTTAATCAAAGAAGATTTCCTGAAAAAGAGGTATCATTTTTATTAAAGTATTTCAATTTCAATTCTTCTTCCACTTCCACAAAATCTTATTAAACTATAATTAAATAATAAATATAGTATAACAAATATAATTATTTTTTATTCTGATAATTTCATTACCTAAATCCAACTCCACTTCCATCAAAAGGGAAAATAATTAATCGTTTGTGTGTACTTGTGAACTATCGCCTCCATGAACCGAAATAATTCATTTTCCCTTACTATCCCTCAAGACTTGTAATATTTATGGAACTAATGTTTATATATAATATTAATAAAATATTTATCATTATAATATAATAATATATCATTTATGTTCTTACCTTCCATGAACATAAAAATGATAACCTCATTCGTGCGTATGTGTGAACTATCCCTCCACTAAGCGATATGATTCATTTTTAATCACCACATCACATAAATAATATATATAAGTATATTTAAATGATTAATATGATGTTAATTATATTATTAAATTTATTTAAATATAAAACTATGATTGGCTCTTTTTCATAATGATCATTGAAAAATGTAAATGTTACTCATGCGTATATACATCTTATCATCTCCATGATTATAACGTAATTCATTCTTCATATACATATGTAATGGTTTGATTTAAAATTAAAATTTATTTATAAAAGTGATAAATATTTCATGAATATTATTCTATATATTATTTACTAATGAACACTTCAACCGTATTCAACATACCGAAGTCATTTTAGACTCATGTATCGAATATTATCGAAACCTCCTATATGAACTTACATAATTAAGTAATTGTCATAACAAGGTAATAAGTGACATAAAAGGAATTATAAACATGAAAATAATGTTCTCAAAAATGTCTAAATTAACCTAAGTTTATTATTTACTAATATAAATAAGGTACATGATGATTTGGACTCACAGTAAAGAACTCTTTAACTAAAACATTGTTTTATGTTTTTTAATGATTTATTCTTATAAATATTTATCATTCAAGTCCATGTTTTCAAAATGGTTTTATGGATTTATTTATATGGAAATGAATGTTTTAAAATGTTAATTTTATAATTTCTTTAAAAAAAATCAATGCGGTATGGGACACATTGATTCAAAAATATCTTTTATTAATGTTTTAAATTGGTCTTTAAAAATGGATTGGTTATTTCAATAACATAAAATGTTTTCTTATGAGTGTAAATTAAATTTTTAGAGATACATGTTGAAAATTTCATGATTTTATGTGTTAATTATTATTGTAAATTTGATGGGAGGTTACGTGATAAACCAAGTAAGGGTGGTTCTGTGATAAACTAAGGATGGGTGGTTACATTATAACCTCTAATGCATTGGGTTTGGAAGTTGGTTGTATAGTTATTCCTTTTGTTTGAGTGACATGTATGGAAATAAACTGTATATTTATTCTATTTTAGTATAACTATGTCCCAAGTTACCTACTTATACATTATATATTTTCCTATGAGTTTTCGTGGAAATTTTTTTATTTTCCAAAGGTAAGATAATGATATTTTTTGAAAAGATGATCCTTTATTTAGGGTAAAATGTATGTTTTTTAGGAAAACATTTTATGGGTTTTCACTAGACTAATGGTTTCCTTTATTTTAAGTCTCTTATTGATCTTTGGTTCTTATCCTAAGTTCTAAAAAAATTTCATATGTTTTAAGTAATAGTTGGTTAAAGTATGAGATCAAGGTACAATTATAAAGATATATTATCATAAGATATCATGTTTTATTTTAAAGATTTTTGTTTTATAAAAAAAATGGATACTGATAATAAGTGTCCACTTGTAATGTATGGGTTCAGTATATAATAGTTCGTCCAAATTCTCTAAAACATTAGACCTAAAAGATCATTTGGAAGAGAATGTGATTTATAGTTTTAAAATAACTAGAATAAGTAATGTCTAAGGTTGTGTCCTAACAATAATATTGTTTAATGTGTTGATAATAAACAAAATCTCTTAATTTATTTATTGGCTTATCATTATATATAAAAAATAATAACATTTTCAAATTTATATCATAAAATAACAATATATAATCATGGGTGAATGAATAATAATAACCATAAAAACAAGAATAAGTGAAACTGAAATCAGCCAAAGACTGTACATAGTGTGAGGGTGAATATATTATCCCTCATTAATACATAATGTTCAAAAAATATCACAATCATAATGAATTAAAAATATCTTTATGAATTTTTATCACCTATTAAAATCTTACTCTATCTTTTAAACATACCAAAAAAAATTAATTGGTAGGATATATGACTCATGTTTGGCCACCCAGAGGCCTGAATTATGTCTAAAAAATATCCCATCTCCCACAATTCTCAACAATAAAGTCAATATATAAATTTATTTCTATTAATAAGTATAGTTAACTAAAATACTAACTCAATAAAGAATTCATGAATATCATAGAAAAGTGATAAACACTATATAAGTATCCCTGACTAATGTTATGAGAAAATATACCCCTTGAGTATTCAAATTCCCAAGTCACTTTCCACATTCAAAAAGAAGATTCTCTATATTAAAACATTTATATAAATTGAATATTAATAATTTTATTTCCTAGGAATGATATCTTATACTCATCCATTATGAAAAATGGAACACAAATTCAGTTTAACTCTAGTTTATTCTCCAACTCCAACGTATTCCTGAATAACATGCAACACAAGAAACTTGTAACAACTAGAGATTTTAAAAGTGGAACATCATGTTAGATAGAATATATTGCATGTGACACCATTCATATAAGTGAATAAAACACCCCAAAAATTTACAATATACTTCTTATAAAATAAATTTAACCACTTTGATAGATTGTGATGCACGCAACTCCAATTTTAGATGAAATATGATACTAAATTAAAATATTATTACATCAACATTAACAATATAACCTAGCCAACAAGTTGAAGGGTATGAATAGTGCTAACTAAATTATAAAAATTTTAAAATAAATTTAATATATTTCTACTGATTTGGAATAAAATAAAAATCATTTCAAAGAAAAATAAATGTATTATGAAAAACTGTATATGTCAAAAAGCAAGTTTAGTCACGCATTGCGCATATAATTTAAAATTAATTTTTAATAATTTTGAAATTTTTACTTTAAAAATGAAAAAAAAACATTTTTTTAAATAATTATATAAATATTATCTTATAGTTTAATTCATGGATTTTTTGGAAAATATTAATTTTTTAGTGAATATTAAAAAATATCAATTTTTATAAAATTTTCATTTATTATTAATAAAATAAGTATCATTATTATTTTAGTTTGATTTAAAATTAAAAAAAGTATTATATAGTTATATAAAATCCATTTAATAAAAATTAAATTTTCTTTATACAAAATTTTATTGTATGTTTTTTTCGGCTTTCAACCAAGTTTTTTCGGAAAATTATTTTAAAGTGTATAAAATTTAAAAAATTTAAATAATTAAAATAAAAAATTATAAGGAATTATTTAAATGAAATTTATAGACTATAAATATATAAATATTATTTTAAATTAATCTAATTATAATTATTTATCATATAGTCAATATGAGATTCTCTTTTCCATAAAAAATACATTTCATGGAAAATTATTTTCTTAACACATCGGTTGGTTTATTTTTAAATTGAATTCTTCCACTTATGTGAGTTAAATTTTTAAAAATGGATTCCATATTTAGAATCATTGTAATTTATATTGTCTTATATAGTTAATATAATATTTCACCATAAATAAAATTGAAAAATGTAAAAAATATTTTCCATGGTTAAGGTACAAATGATTTTAATTAGGGTTAAACTAAAATTATAAGGGTCAATAATGACCCAAAACCTATAAAATTCTTATTTTCTAGGAATATCTCAACCTTATATCGTTAAAGGTTCATAAATTGTCCATTTGGAACCTTTTTCCAGTCCCCCTCTCCTCTCCCTTCCACACTTCCAAAACTCATTAGTTTGGCCATTCACATCCAAACTCAATTCCCAACATCCATAACCTCATCCTAGAAGACTTGGTTTGGTTTTAAATCCATCCTAATAAGTATTTTAGTGAAAACAAAAATATGTTGTTTGAATAATAGGTAACATCCTTAACCAAGCCTTTTATTTTATTTCTTCCACCACCTCCTCGAAATATTAATAAAACATTTTTATATAATAAAATAAGTATACTCTATATAATAATATTTTTTATTTTCAGGTAATTACCAACAACAATCTCCTCCTCCCCCAAATGGGAACTGAAATTATTGATCATGTGTACAGTGGACAATGACTTCACGAATCAGTGTAATTTTTTTTTCCATCGTCGCTTCTCACAGCTAGATATAATGATGTATCAAATATTTCTATAATATATTTTTTGATATAATTATATTATAAGGAATATAATATCATATATAACTTCTCACATTCCATTATATAAATAATATGATAGCATCTCTCATGTGTATGGCAGACTACCACCTCATGAAGTGATATGATTTATTTTTCACTTACTCTTTACATGGATGCCAATAAGTAATAATTTTATATTTATATATTATATTAATGATATGTTAAAAATTATAGAAAAAAAATATATCATATGATTTATTACCATACCATCCATTGAATAAATGATAACGTCATCCATGTGTATGGAGTCCTACCACCTCACAAAGTGATGTGATTTATTTTTCACTAAAGTATTACATAGAATGTAATAAAGGATAAAGTTAATGAATATATGTGATATATATTAAATATTATTGATTATAAAAAATTAATATAAAATCAAATTCCGTACATTTTCACTTATTAAGGAAATGATAATGTCTCTCCTGCGTACATATGGCCTACTATCTCCATGAAGTGATGTAATTCATTCTCAATGATCAAAATTGAAAAATTATTCTAAATATTTATTGAATGAAAAAAAAGATATTTTTAGCATTGGTATCACTTTGGAGGTGATTTGATTGTATCCTATTTTTCGAAACCAGAACTTTTATGACATAAAATGCATGAGAAATAAAGTCAATTAACACATGAATAATTGTAATAATGAATTATTGTTAATAAATGAGAGATAATATGTCATAAAAGGGGTCATATATGATATAATAAATAAAAAATATGATTATTTTATTAGTTAATGACTTTTTTAAAACCACTATACAATAGGTTAAAGAGTGGTAAACTAAAGGTAATCAATAGGTAAGGGTATTCTGAAATCAATTTTCATTCATTAGATTATATGTCCAAATCATTGGTTATATTATGAAAAGATTATTTGTGAAATAAATTTTAATTTAATTATTTTTTATTTACACTTTTCCTTGTGTGGGACTAAATTTTTTACACATAATAACCCCATTTATTAACTCTCACATCAATAATATAATCTATATATGGGTTTTATATCAAACTTCCATCATTGAGAAACATTTTATTTTATGCACCTAATTTATTTTTAATGATTTATATACTTCTATTTTAAATATTATATCATTAATCCTTCCTACATAATGAGATTTTAAGTTGCAATTAATCTACATCATTCATGGGATGTTTTGATTCAAAATTTACCAAATCACTAAGGGTTTGTATTTCAATATCATTTAAATTAGGATTTCTTATGAATGAATTTCATTGAAAGAAATTATTAGATCATTGTATAATTAACCCCTTCTATTTTATTATTATCATGTTATTCATGATTTTTTCATGTAATAGTAACATTTCCCTCTATTTTTTATATTAAATGATTATGGAAATGCTTTTAAGAAAATATTACATCTTTTTCTCTTCAGTGAAAATTCTATTTTCATCCAAATCCATATTTTAAAAAAAAAATCAAAAATGATTTACTATGATTGTATAATGTAATTTTTACCATAAATTATACTTCTAAAAAAATAAATATTCCTATACTTTTCCAAAAAAATTATTTTTTTCTCATACCAAAGATTTTAAAGAAATATTTCCTTTAGCTTATATGGAATGAACAGTATTTTACACCATCATAACAATTATTTTCCTTAAATAATCCATTCTAATTTTACTAGGTTATTCTAAAATAAAATTATTGCCAAAATGATTTTTAAATTTTATTTTTTTCAAAAGGAATTTTTAATGTGTAAAGTTTATATCCATAAATATTATTTTTAATAATTTTATAGAATTTTAATTCATCAAAAAAATAACCTTTTATGTATTGTATTAATAACAAACTTTTTAAATATGTATATCACATAAATTCCTAATATATTCTCCCTTACTTTGATTGGGTAATACATTCCTTATGTTTATCTCTAAAAATCCTTCATTATGAAAATCTATTTGAATCATGTTATGATACAAGATTATGAAACACATTTCTTTCCATTGAAAATTCATATTTGTATGCCTTATGATTGATATACTTATGTTCTACACATAAATATGTACATGAAATTAATTTTTTGAGTTGGACTACAATTATATATCCCTCCAATGTATTGGTATTCTTTTAGTCTCATGAGACATCATATATGGGATTAGAGGTGAAACTGGTCCATTATAGGAATCTATCCACCATGTCATTTGTCTTCTCAGTTATCCTTGACTTATTATTATGTCATGTTTGTGTTGTAACCATATTTCTGGTAGTGTAATTATCTTATCATGCAATTTTCTTTATGATATTATTTAATGAGATTACTCATGATACTTATAAATTATGATATAATGTTATACCTTTCACTCACATGTTATGTTTATTTATCATATTTATTCCCTTATAAGGATTTTTAGGTAACCCTTTTCTTTATGTGTTCACCATGTTATATAATTTAGATTTAGGATCTAGAATTTATTTTAGTAACTTAGTATGTAAATTAAAATAAGGATTCCATGTTTTATATATTTGGAATTTATTCTTCCATAGACACTAGGAATTTATGGTCTTTGTATTGGAATTTTTGGAAATTTATGTTAAAGAATAATGTTATATTATGTGTAAAATAATTGGCTCTCTATAGTTGGTATTATAGGAAAGGTTTTTTTATCCTTTCGAATTAAGATGAGAAAATACTAGTGATAACCCAAGGGATTAGTCTAATGATAAGTATAAGTAAAAGTATATATATAGGAAGATATCTAAAAAATTTGTGAAAGTTTAGAGTTTGTGGTTTTGTAGAAATTATATCTCTGTATAGATACTATAAGTAAACTTTTTTCTAGAATAAATGTATTAAGGAGTAATAAATCCAAAATGGGAGTTCCATTCTTGACCCAAGCATTACATAGTAGACAAAAATGGGTCTTATTTTACACCTAGATTGACACTATAGGGGGATATATTTTATAAATTCAAAAATTAGTTATAAACCATCATGATTCATTTGAATCAATAATGATCATGGATGACTTATTTTTTAAAAAAGGTTTCTTATATTTACATGAATTTTTCATGATTTAGAAATCTTATAAATAATTTTTCATGATTATGTTGTTTCCCACTATGAATATAATTTCTCACACTATGATTTGTAATTTTATTAAATGGAGTGAAACAGAATGAATATATTTACTGTTTAATATGATATATAATGATATGATGAGAAACCAAATGGGATAATGACTAGATAGAAGGATACTGTGATTATACCTATTCATTTATTATGATATATGATTAACAATGTCAAATTCAAATATATTACTAAAAGGTAAAATAAGAGGAGGATGGACTTTGAAGAAATTCCATGTCATAATGAACATATAAGAATAAAGTTTCATCATTCTATAGGTCAACAAAATTGGTAATAAGAACCTATAAAAATATCTCAAATTGAGGAGAATATTTTTTTCTATATGGAAATGTAGGACATGGAGCAACAAATTTCCAAGTAATTTGATGTTATATATGTGGGTAAATTGTGAATTATCCTAGTCAATGTCTTGAACTATGGGTTATGCCCTAGATTGAGTAAGGTTTTATGTTATACCAAATCATTAAAGTAAAACTGTTAAAGTATTTATGTATTGGGATTCAATAATTATGCTATAGAATTATTTTTACCAATGGTATTTTAGCCATAAAAATCAATAAACATATATGAATTGAGTTAATTTTTGAATTCATATGGATACCATTATAGGTTTATGAGTTCATGGTTGATCATAACTTCAAAGTCATATAAACCCCTTCTAAGTTTTTAAGTGATTCTATTTTGAGGTGATTAATTATATTTTAAGAGGAATTTTTTAGTTAAAGTGTATATATTATTTTATTTCAACTTAATGGATCATTTAGTAATAATTATATTATGTTTTTTGTAGATGTAAGATAAAGGTTTTTAAGTATATAATAATATTAAAATGAATATGTAAAACTTTTTGAGTTTCTATTGTGGTGTTAGTGATTAATGTATTATACTGGTGAACTTGGGATAACCATTTTGGTTTTACTAAAGATGGAAAGAAAATCTTGATATTATTTATAGGATTATTTCATCTGTTAGATGTTTATTTAAGTGCGTCTATAAAAAACATATTTGATATCCATTCCTTAGAGTAAGAGGTTAAGTGGAAAGTCATCAAATCACAACCAAAGGATGAAATTGTGTTTACAAAATAAAATATATTAGTTGGGTGTATTTTTTGGTTCTACCTATATATATATAACTCATGAACTCTATTAATAAGATCTTGAAATAAAACTATTATACAATAAAATTCATATCCGGTGAATCAAAGGTCTTTTATCTCGTCATAGATTTATGGTAGGGAGGTTATTAACTTTACATTGATCATTCACATTCTTTTGATCTTTAATCTTTATAACTCTCCATAATTAATATGAAAATTAAAATTATGACAAATATATGGCAATTTTTATGGTTAAAAACTAATAATCAATAATATAATCACCATTTTAATGAAAACTTATATTTTTCTAAATGGTGGTTTATCCACACATTTTCCACATAATTTAAAATTGTTAAAAACTTTATAAAATTTGTTTTAAAATTTAATATCATTTTTTACCATCATCTCATTATTAACTTATAAATAACTTTTTGGATTATTTAGAAAATATCAATTTTTCAGTAAATATTAGAAAATAGTGATTTTTGTAAAATTATCGTTTCTATTTAATAAATTAAGTCCAATTATTATTTTAATTTGATTTCAAATTAAAAAAATAATTATATAATTATATAAAATCAAAATAAATTTATTTTAATTATATTTAATCTAGACTGTATTATAATTTTATATTTAGGATTTAAAACACATTTCTTATGAAAAATGTTTTAATGTGTATAATGTTAATCCATTTTAAATAATTAAATTTACTTCTAATCAGAAATGATTTAATTGAAATATATATTATATATATATATATATGAATATAAATTTATCTAATTATAATTCTATGACATGTAGTTAACATGAGATCTTCTTCTTCTTAAAAACGCATTTATGAAAAGACAATTTTTTCAAAATTTCAACTGGTTTTTTTTAATTGGATTCTACCACTTATATGAGATGAAATTTGAAAAATTTATGCCATATTTATAATAATACTAATATATATTATCTAATAAGTTTAACTTAATTTTTTACCATAATTAATAATGAAAATAGTAAACATTATTTATCATTGTTAATGTAGAAATGAGTTTACCGAGTGGGTAAAAAAATTAAAATGGATAATAATAATCTAAAAATGTCTAAATCATATTTTATGTTCATATTTAGACCCTATATACTATAATATTATAAAATGGTCCATTTCTTATCTTGTTTCCCTATAAAAAAAGTGGGTGGAAAACATTCTTTTCAAAAATTCCAAGTGTGTCCTCTCCCCCACTTATAAAAGAACACCCCCTCTCCTCTCCATTACACACATAAAAAATCTATTGGTTCAGAAAATATAATTCTAAATATCTTCCCTAATTCTATTTCATCATGCTATAATCCTTTTTTTCATCAGAAAGGAAATCATATAAAGATATTTATGCAAACCAAAAGAAGTTATCCAAAGAGGTGGTGACATCCTTAACTGAGAATTTTATTTTATATATTCCTCTTACTAATCCAAATATTATTAAACCATTATGAAATAATATAATAATTATAATACATATAGTGAGATTTTTTTATGTTAAATAATTAACTATAACCATATATTCCTCCATCAAATGGGAAATGAAACCATTGATCGTGTGTATAGAGGACTACCACCTCGTTAATCGATGTAATTCATTTCCCATCACCGCTTCACAAGACTATGTATAATGAATTATTTAATTTTATATATAATATTTATGATATAATTATTCTTATAGAATTATAATATCATGTATATCTTCTTTTTTCTATCTCATAGAGAATATGATTATGTTGCTCGTGTGTTTGGTTGATTACCGCCTCGTGAAGCAATGTGATTCGTTTTTCACTTCCTATTTACATGGAAGGTAATAATGAATAATTTTATTTTTATATATTATATTAATGAAATATTAATCATTATATAAATTAATTATGTCTTATAATTTCATACATTACCATCAATTGAATAAATAATAATGACGTTCGTGTGTACGGAGGACTATTACCTCATGAATCGATGTGATTCATTTTTCACAATTTCTTTACATGGAATGTAATAAAGGAAATTTTTAATTGATATATATGATATATATGACATGATATTAATACAATAAAATTAATATACAGTCAAACTATTTATTAGTTCACTCGATAATGTAATAATAATGTCCCTCGTGCATACGTAAGACCTAACATCTCCGCAAAGCATTGTGATTCATTATCCTCATTCAAAATTAAACAATTATTTATAAGATGTATCTAATATAAAATATATATATCTATAACAATAATATAATTCTTTATATGAGTAAACTATATTCTAGGTCTAAAATTCAAAACATTCATGATAAATCATGATAAGAAAACAAGGCAATTAACACCCGAAACAGTTGTGATAATGAAATATTTTTTATTAATGGGTGATAATATATTATAAAATGGATCATATATGATATTATATATAATAATATGATCATTTAATTGGCTAATAACATGTATAAAAAACCTATAATGGTGTATGAGTAGTTCTAAACCAAAGGTAAGAGTGAGGTGAGGGGTTTCTTAACTCAATTTTTATTCTATGGGTTATATGTACACTTTGTTTATTATATAATTCTATGATTATTTGTTAAATGACTTATTTTTTATTTCTAGTGTATATAAACTTTTATTTTCATGTATAAAATTTTTTTACACATAATCACCACATTTATTAACTCTCACCTTAATGATACATACTTTGTAAGGGTGTTATCACAAACTTACTTCTTTGAGAAACATATTATTTTAGGCACCTGTTTTCTTTTTTATATTGTATATATTACAAATTTAAAAACTATATCATGAATCCTTCCAAAATAATTATTTTTTTAGGTACAATTAATCAACTTAATTCATAGTAACTTATGATTCAAAAGTTACCAAAGTAATAAGGGTTTATGTCTCAATCTCATTTTAATCAGGATTTCTTATTCTTGAATATAAATTAATAGAAAATAATTTATAATTTTCAAAAAAATAGTAAATTTTATTCTCATATGTTTATTCATTATTTTTTCATGTAATATTACCATTTACCTCTTTTTAGATCCTAAAATGATAGGTATTTTTTTAAGAAAATATGACTTCATTTCTCTCTTCATCGAAAAATCATTTTTATTAAAAATCCATGTTTTATTAAGAAATGTTTTCAAAAATGATTTATAATTATTTTTTAAATATTTTTTTACCCTTAATTGTAATTTAAAAAAATAAGATGAATCCTCCCATCATTTTCCAAATAAGGTACATTTTATCTTTTACAAAAAATGTGAAAGGAATCATTCTTTAAATGTGTATATAATGAATTTTATTTTCCACTATCATAATAATAATTTTACTTAGATATTTCATTAAAATGTTCTAAGGTTATTTTAAAAGGAAATTATTTCCATATTATTTTTATATTTTATTTTTTTATAATAAAGTTTCAATGTGGAATATTTATTTCCCACAAGACTATTTTTAATATTTTTACAATATTTATATTCATCAATGAAAACAAAAATTTATGTATTGTACTGATTCTAAATTCAATATATATGTATCTCAAATATATACCTAGATTATTCTCTCTTCCTTAGTGGTGTAATTATAATGACCCAATCTTGACATACATTAATTTTACATCACTTTGGAAGAATACTTAATACATTACACAAACAGAGACCCAAGGACCATACTAGTTTAGTGCCTTTGGAAACTTAGAACACAAAATTTTAGTCTGGAGAAGGATCTTCATAATCCCCCAAAAATATCTTAACTTTTATTACCCATAATTAAAACCTTTATTTGTAACCTGGGGAAAATAAAACATAAGAAAAAGGGTGAGATAAGATGCTCAGTAAGGGTAAAAAAGGGAGACATGTATACATAATATTCAGCATAAGGGAATGAGAACATGATCATGAAAATAGAATATCACACCCTACATGTCAATGATCATAAATATGAATCATGGAATAAATATTGGAGTTCATAAGTCATGAATTATTAGTAAATAAATAACGTGATCCATGAAATCAAAACATAAGAATAAGATGTGTATTTTGTGGTAGAAACGTAATAATATAATAATGATTTCCATAGTAGAAAATGCATCACTTCCAAGGCCATCTTGGTATTATGGATTCACTTATAATACCATCTTGATGGTCATAGTTCACTCCCATTACCATCTTAGTGGAAAATTCTTTTATTTATATCTCATGAGATATAAATCTTTACACAATGAATTGAAGGGATATATAGGTCCCACCCATCTCATAATGAAATAATATATATATTCCACAATAACATAGTTCATGTATCATATTAGAACTCATGTAACGAAATGGGTTTCATAAACATCATTCAATCATAACATAACCCATAGAAAATAAATTGGTTTCGTAAATATCATTCCATAATAAACATAAACCATTCATAGAGAGAATAATAATATAAACATTGAATCATATCACCAGTAAAACATAAATAACATCAAGAAATGTTATCTTATATGGAAAACAATTTTGAGAGATCTCTTGAAAACAATTCTTAAGGAAAATATCCTTTCTTCTTTAAAAACATTTTATTTAATAGAAATACCATGAAATTTTTAAAAGAAAAAATTTTCTTTGAAAATAACCTTGTAATATTGTAAAGGAAGCTTCAATGATATAAGGTTTTATAAAGGTGTAAAAATATGTTCATGGATTATATGTTAAAAAACATTTTTCTTGTACTTTTGCTGGAGAAGTCAAAAAGTACCTTGTTGGGAAAAGAAAAAAATATTCATTTCAAAATGTTTAATAAAAAGTAATAAATGATTAAAATTTTCTTTAAAAAATTGTATAATAATAGTAAAAATATTCTGAAAAACAATTTTACAAAACATTGACATGGATGATAAATATACCCCAGTAAATACTTATATATGAACAATATCAGAAAATAATGAGATTATAAAATTAACCCTTACAACTTTATAATTAGTAGAATCTTATTCTCCATGAAATAAATAAAATTATATGGATATAAAAATAACATAATATTATGGTTAAGTCTCATAAAATACATTCATGGGTATTATATACACCATGTAGAATAAACAAGTAGTTTATGTGCTATGTGTCTAATAGAACTAAAGGTGAGATAAAAATCCCTTACTACAATAGTAACTTTTGAATCATGGTCACCATGACATAATAACATAAATTAAAGTTTTTAATATCATTAAATAAATTAAATTAATGATATATCATTCCATATTCCAGTATATACACTACACAAAATAATTTAGTGGTGAATATGGCATATATCTAAAAAATTAAAAAGTGAGATGAAATTCCCTTACCTTAGGTCAGATTCCCTCTGTATGTGTCTGAAACTCATGTATAGTGGTTTTAAACATATTATTAGCCTATATCATAATCAATAATAACAATATATATGATATCATATATGATTCATTTGTGACTTTATATTACCCATTTATTAACAATTCCACGTTAAAGCAGCATTTCGGGAAATAATCGCTTTGTTTATCATGCATGTTTTGATTTGTTATTATTGATTATTTTATGTATATAATTTTTTACTTAGTTAAAATATGTAATGCATCATCTATATATCATATATATTTCATATATAAATGTATATAAAAGATAGATATTTGAAATGGAAGACACTGAACATTGAGACGGTAAGCAGTACATATGCATGAACGGTGTTTTCGTTTTCATATCGTACTGTCACTACTAGAATTTTTACTTTCGAAGGTGGGAGACCTATAGCGGCTGCCATTTGGTGGCCTCTAATGCTATCAAAAGCGACCGCCAAATGGCGGCTGCTGCACAGAATACCTAATTTTACCCATTTTCCCCTCCCGACCCCCCCCCCCCAATTACCCTCCCTGACCCCGCCCCCCGACCCCGCGACCCCGACCCCGGTGACCCCGCCCCCGACGACCCCTCCCTGACCCCGCGACCCCGACCCCGGCGACCATCCCCGACCCCAGCGACCCCACCCCCGGTGACCCCGCCCCCGGCCACCCCGACCCCCGATGACCCCTGCGGCCCCGACTCCTGGTGAGCCCCTGTGAGCCCCGGCGAACCTTGGTTACCCCCGGCGACCCCAACCCCCAGTGACCCCCGACGACCCCGAACCCGCGCTGCGCCACCCTCAACCCCGGAGACCCCCTGCGCCACCCACAACCCCGCATTAAGCCACCCGCAACCCCGCGTTGCGCCACCCGTGACCCCGACAGCAAGCGCTGCACCTTCAGACAGTCCTGCCCCAACCCCGCGTTGTGCCACCCGCGACCCCGACAGCCTGCGCTGCACCTTCGGACAGTCCTGACCCCTTCGTCCCCTCTCGGCCCTGCTACATCCCTCTGGCGAGTCCTCACGTCCTGCCTCCGTCGGACCCTTCCGGTTCGTCGTGCCCCGCGGTGTAGAACCCTCCCACACTTCATCCAGCGGTTCCGCCGCTTTCAATTCCGGTTGTCGAACCTCTGTCATCAAGTCTCTACACCATCATGAATCTGTAATCGAGTCGCACCCCGTTACCCACAGTCGAGTCCTCTGCAGGTAATTTTTTTTATCCTTTAAATTTAGCTTTGAAGTCGTTGGTTTCTAAATTTAATGATATGTGTTTATTTAGAATTTAAATAAGATATTTCACTTTTTATTTCTATTAAATACAGATATGGATAAGAGCTGATTGATTTGTGTTTGTAATTATATCCCCAGTTATTGTTTGTAAAAATATTTATAAGTTGTATATGTATAAAAATTTCTTGATTTAACTATAAGTTCTTTTAATGTAGGCATGTCACAGGGTGGTCATAGTGGTTCACCTGATGTTGTCGGTATGTATGTTTTTAATTTTTTAATTAATTGATTGTAATGTTCTTTGTATATTTCCCTAACTATTTCTAATCATTAATTTATATTGTAATTGAATTATGAATTTATGTTTATCAGGATATAGTGCATCTTCCAGCAGACGCAGGGGTCCTGGTAGAGGGGTTTGATCCTGGAACTCTAGAGCCCGATTGGATGTGTTATTTGATGACACATTTCATCCAGTCAGAGAAGGTGGTATTGTATTGAGTTGTCAGTTTGGGCATATGATACCAGACTCACACATATTTCCTTTGACGACTCGTGAATGGAGTTCTTTCCCCCAGGATACGATGGACAGATTATGGAGGGAGGTTTAGGTAAATTCATTGTTTAATTTTTCATGATATTGTTATAATTATTGTCCCATCTACTGAAAATTTTTTAAGAGGATAATTTGACATCCTGTCCAGATGAGTTTTTGAGCTGTATATATGTACAAATGCCGAAAATTATGGAAGGATTACAAGTCAAGGGTGAAGAGAGATCATTGGACACCATTTGCGGGTGTGCCCGACATTCTACAGCGAGTCCCTCCGAGCATTCTTCCCAAGCAGTGGAAGAATTTGGTTGTGTTTTGGTTGAGTGAGGTGGCGATGGTAAGATTTATTACTTTTAATCTATAAATGACTAATTTTTTAAATGTCGATTAATTAAATATGTTGAATGTAGACCGAGTATGCTCGTCATTCACATAATCGGGCGATGCAGGGAACGCCTTCTAGACTTTGCACTCGACATGTGTCATAGCTCAGACATGATGTAAGTTTAAAATTCACAATTCATTCATGTTTTAAAAATTTTGTAGTATAACATGGTGAACTTTATTATAGTTACACCAACGCGGTGAGCCGATCGATAGGATGTCCATATGGGTGAGGACTCGTAGGGCGGGTGATCCAAATGTTGTCGGTGTTATAGTAAGCAAATTATTTACTAATAAATGTATTTTTATTTTATATAAATTATTCATATTTGTTCATTTATTTATTATATGCTACAGGCTCAGTTTAAAGCTTAGTTAGCAGGGTTTCCAGAGGAGAAATGTTGTAGTACTGTGCGTAGAGATGAAATATTTCACCGTATCATGGGGTGTGACAGTCATGGTTATTCTTTGACTTATGGCGGTGGTGTCCTACGACGTGCAGTTGTTAGAGAAGATGCGATGGGTGCATGCAGAGATTCCGGGATGCATACACAGACTGAGATAGATGCTACCATGCAAGATATACAGTGCAATATGAATGCACAGTTTCAGTAGTTGCGTGCAGAGTATGAGGAGAGGTTGTCACAAATGTCATCATGTATCGATGAAATGACGACGTAACAAGTGACGCCACAGGTAAACATTAAAACAAACTATACTCAGATTGACTTTTGTTGATATGTTTAAGATACATAATATTGATATATATTTTAGGCTCTGAATACAGCTGGTAGACATCACAGTGATATTGGTGATCCATATGAGGATGAACCCCATGCATGAGGTAATTTCATTTGTGTTGATGAATTATCTAGTATTTTTGGATGACATCTTTGTGCACTCAAAAACTGACTTGATCATACCCATATCTTGAAATCATCCAGATTACACTTATTGAGCATTGACTATTTGACAAACTATATATATGTCACTTTTGTATTGATTAGGTATAGTTAATGGGTCAAATAATCTTAGAGGAAGGTGTTTCAGTGGATGGAGAGAATGTTCAGGCAGTTATTTCTTGGGAGAATCTCAAGAAATCTTTCGATGTCTATAGATTTCTAGTGTTCCTAGGATTCAATGTAATTATTATTCTTGACGTATACGAGGAGACGGCAGGTCAATCGGATGTGCGGTTTGCGCGCAACGGCTCAATATGCGCTTTTTAAGTGTTGAACGCGCTTCTGAAACGCGCATGGGGTGGTCCAAACCAGACGAACGATGTCGGATTGGCCGAAAATAGGACAAAAACAACAGTTGAGTGAATTGTGAAGTGGTCGGGCAGATGGCACACTAATCGGAGGTGTCGTGTGCCCGTGGTGACTAAGAACGCACTTCTGGTGCCATAAACGGCCAAAACGGGCCCCAAACTGTCAAATTCAGAGCGTACGACATCGGATTGACCTTAAATCATAGTGGGAACACTTTAATTATTATTATTTACATGTACGAGGAGATGGTATGTCAACCAGACGTGTGGTTTGCGCACAACGGCTCAATATGCGCTTTTTAAGTGTTGGGCGCACTTCTGAAACGCGCGTGGGGTGGTCCAAACTGGTCGAACGATGTCGGATTGGCCTGAAATCTACCGACAACAACGGGTGCATGAATTTTAAAGTGTTAGGGCAGATGGAACGCCAATAGGAGGTGTCGTGTGCTCGTGGTGACCGAGAACTCAATTCTGGTGCCATAAACGGCCAAAACGGGCCTCAAATTGTCAAATTCAGAGCGTACAACATCAGATTGACCTGAAATCATAGGGGGAACACTATAATTATTATTATTGACATGTACACAGAGACATAACATCAATCGGACGTGTGGTTTGCGCGCAACGGCTCAATATGCGCTTTTTAAGTGTTGGGTGTGCTTCTGAAACGCGCGTGGGGTGGTCCAAATCAGTCGAACGACGTCGTATTGGCCTGAAATCGGACGAAAACAATGGGTGAGTGAATTTTGAAGTGGTCGGGTAGACAACATGCCAATCGGAGGTGACGTGTGCCCGCGCTAACCAAGAACACAATTCTGGTGCCATAAACGGCCAAAACGGGCCTCAAGCTGTCAAATTCAGAGCGTACGATTCCGAATTGACCTGAAATCATAGGGGGAACACTGTGATTGTTATTATTGATGTGTACGAGGAGACGGCACATCAATCGGACGTGCGGTTTGCTCGCAATGGCTCAATATGCGCTTTTTAAGTGTTGGACGCGCTTCTGAAACACGCGTGGGGTCGTCCAAACTGGCCGAATGATGTCGGATTGGCCTGAAATCGGACAAAAATAACGGTTGAGTGAATTGTGAAGTGGTTGGGCAGATGGCATACTAATCGGAGGTGTCGTGTGCCCGCGATGACCGAGAATGCAATTCTGGTGCCATAAACGGCCAAAACGGGCCTCAAACTGTCAAATTCATAGCGTACGACATCGGATTGAACTGAAATCAAAGGGGGACCATTGTAATTATTATTCTTGACATCTACAAGGAGACAACACATCAATCGGACGTGTTTTTTCATTCAATGGCTCAATATGCGCTTTTTAAGTGTTAGATGCGCTTCTAAAAGGCATGTGGGGTGGTCCAAACCGGCCGAACGATGTCGGATTGGCCTGAAATCAGAAGAAAACAACGGGTGAATGAATTTTAAAGTGGTCAGGCAGATGGCACACCAATCAGAGGTGTCGTGTTCCCACGGTGACCGAGAACGCACTTCTGGTGCCATAAACGGCCAAAACGGGCCTCAAACTGTCAAATTCAGAGCATATGACATCGTATTGACCTAAAATCACAGGGAGACACTGTAGTTATTATTCTTGACGTGTATGAGGAGACAGCACATCAATCGGACGTGCGGTTTGTGCGCAATGGCTCAATATGTGCTTTTTAAGTGTTGGGCGCGCTTTCGAAACGTGCGTAGGGTGGTCCAAACCGACTGAACGATGTCAGATTGGCCTGAAATCGGATGACAATAACGAGTGAGTTAATTCTGAAGTGATCAGGTAGACGGCATGCCAACTAGAGGTGTCGTGTGGCAGCACTGACCGAGAACGCACTTCTGGTGCCATAAACGGCCAAAACGGGCCTCAAATTGTTAAATTCAGAGCGTACAACATCGTATTGACCTGAAATCAAAGGGGTAACATTGTACTTATTATTTTCGACGTCTACGAGGAGAAAAAACATCAATCAGATGTGCAGTTTGTGTGCAACGGCTCAATATGCGCTTTTTAAGTGTTGGATGCGCTTCCGAAAGGCGCGTGGGGTGGTCCAAACTGGCCGAACGACGTCGGATTGTCCTAAAATTGGACGACAACAACTTGTGAGTGAATTGTGAAATGATCAGGTAGACGGCACGCCAATCGGAGGTTCCGTGTGCCCGCGGTGACCGAGAGCGCACTTCAGGTGCCATAAACGGCCAAAACGGGCCTCAAACTGTCAAATTCAGAGCGTACAACATCATATTGACCTGAAATCATAGGGGGAACACTGTAATTAATATTCTTGACATGTAAGAGGGGACGGAACATAAATCATACGTGTGGTTTGCGCGCAACGGCTCAATATTCTCTTTTTAAGTGTTGGGTGCGCTTCCGAAACGCGCGTGGGGTGGTCCAAACCGGTCGAACGACGTCGGATTGGCCTCAAATCGGACGACAACAATGGGTGAGTGAATTGTGAAGTGTTCAGGCAGATGTCACACCAATCGGAGGTGTCGTGTGCCTGCGCTGACCGAGAACGCAATTCTGGTACCATAAACGGCCAAAACGGGCCTCAAACTGTCAAATTCAGAGCGTACGATATCGGATTGACATGAAATCATAGGGGGGACACTTTAATTATTATTTTTGATGTGTAAGAGGAGACGGCATGTCAATCGGATGTGTGATTTGCGCGCAACGGCTCAATATGCTCTTTTTAAGTGTTGGACGAGCTTCTGAAACACACGTGGGGTGGTCCAAACCGGCCGAACGATGTTGGATTGGCCTGAAATTGGACGACAACATTGGGTGAGTAAATTGTGAACTTTTCGGGTAAACGTCACGCCAATCGGAGGTGTCTTGTGCCCGCTCCGAATGAGAACGCACTTCTGGTGCCATAAACGGCCAAAACGGGCCTCAAACTGTCAAATTCAGAGCGTACGACATCGGATTGACCTGAAATCAAAGGGGGAACACTGTAATTGTTATTATTAATATGTATGAGGAGACTTCATGTCAATCGGACGTGTTTTTTCCCAAAATAGGTCAATATGTTCTTTTTAAGTGTTGGACGCGCTTCCGAAAGGCGCGTGGGGTGGTCCAAACCGGCCGAACGACGTCAGATTGGCCTGAAATCAGACGAAAACAACGAGTGAGTGAATTATAAAGTGTTTGGGCAGACGGAATGCCAATTGGAGGTGTTTTGTGCCCGTGCTGACCGAGAACGCACTTCTTGTGCCATAAACGGCCAAAACGGGCCTCAAACTGTCAAATTCAAAGCGTACAACATCGGATTGACCTGAAATCACAAGGGAACATGTAATTATTATTCTTGATGTGTACGAGGAGAAGTCACGTCAATAGAATGTGCAGTTTGCGCGCAACGGCTCAATATGCGCTTTTTAAGTGTTGGACGCGCTTCTGAAAGGCACGTGGGGTAGTCCAAACCGGCCGAGCGACGTCGAATTGGCCTGAAATCGGACGACAATAATGGGTGAGTGAATTGTTAAGTGTTCGGGTAGATGGCATGCCACTCGGAGGTGTTGTGTGCCTGTACTGACCGAGAACGCACTTTTGGTGCCATAAACGGCCAAAACGGGCCTCAAACTGTCAAATTCAGAGCGTACGACATCAGATTGACCTGAAATCACAGGGGAAACACTGTAATTAGAACCATATAATTAATGATTTTATATTTTTAAAATGATAATCGAAATTATGTATATATTTTGAAAATCCTATACTTTTGATCTGTTATAGTAAGTTTGAATTGAAATATGTTAATTTGTTTCAATTATTTTTTTATAGGTTTTATTTGGTACTAATTTTATTATTAAATTTTGATATGTAGTTATATTTGATGAGGGTTACAGAGCATGAAAGATGACGATGAGATTTATGTGGTATTCATAGTATTTTTTATATTTTTTTAAAAAAACATTAAAAGGAAAAGTGGCCGTTATTGGTCAGCCCTACAGCGGCCGCCTAATGGCGACCCCTGTTGGTCATACCTGTTGGCCTTCAACGTCCGCCAAATGGCGGTCACTGATAGCAACAGCGACGAACCAAAAGCAGCCACCATTTTGCGGACGCTAGGAGGCTGCTATAGACCTTTATCGAAGGCTTTTGGCGGCCGCTAAAAGTCATATTTGTACTAGTGTGAATAGAATATGGTAAAAAAATATACGTATATATGTATTATTAAAATAGAATTATTATTTAATATATTTAATTTTTATTCATTATATACATTTTTATAATCATTCTTGAAATGGTTAACTTGGAAGAAGAATTTAATCGCATCATGGAGACGGTAAGTCGTACATATGCACGAGCGACAATATCATTCTCTTAATGGTCAAAGGGTGAGGAATTAGATGGTATATTAATTATAAATAATTAATATAATTTAATATTTATTATTTATATCCATTATATCCACATTTATACCCATCCAAATAAATTAGTGTTGAAAAATAGATTACACCACGGTGTGGAGATGGTAAGTCGTACGTACGTACGTGTGGTACTTTCATTTTTCATAGGATGAAAAAAAGGTGTAATAAGGTTGTTTTATAATAATAATAACATATCAGAATATATTATATATATTTTTATTACTTTAAAATTTAATCATCACATTAAGAGGAAGTATAAGAAGAAATAATTTCGAAACAATCGGTAAGGAGATTACCTCTTCTTTGACGATCTCCCTCTAGATCTCCTCTTAGGGACACTAGAGTTGATCTTTTAAGAAGGCCAAGGAATATATAATATTACCATAGAAGTTTATAAGGTAAATGGTTAGGAAGTTTTTTATATTTAAGTCTCATAGTGGTGTGATTAAGTGATGTAGGAGGTTCCCTTTTATAATTGAGGTGAGGGGAACTTTTGAAAATCCTCAAAATATTAAAATATAATAAGGATATTATACAGCCAAAAAACTCAAAATGAGATATAAATTAATGTTTTGTGATTTTTTTAGACCATATATTATCCTTTTTGTGATTATTTATCATTTTTTTGATTTTTAAATAATTTAATAATATATTAATTTAATAAAACATCACTATTTGCAAATTCAATACTATTAATTTTATTTGGATTCAAATATATAAATAAAAATTGTGAATTAGAATATAATGGTTTCACACATCTATAATATATCTCATAGATCTATATAATTCGTTAGAAACTTTAGTTCATCCAAAATATATCTAAATTAATATTATTAAAATCAATTATTTTATCTTTTTCTTAATTAAATAAATATTGTTTTAACATTAAAGAAGCATATAAGGTAATTATATAATTTATAAAAATTAAAACTTAAATTATATAATGAAATTAATTTTATTATGACAAAAAAATATATTTATATATTTCTTCATTTCTTTATTTTTTCCAATGTGGACACATAAAAGATATTAAATACTAAAGAGTGATATTTTGTAACTATCCTTGACTTTAAATAATATATTTTTTATTTTCTGGTACTAGTCACCATTAAATAACTCTAATTAAATTTTACGATAATAAGTATATAATAATCATCATCCAATAATTTTTGTACAAGTTTTGGTGTTATATTAAACCTTATCATATTGATTTACCCTTAATTAATCTATTGTAATTTTAATTATGGTATCGATATTTTAAATCTTAAGATGTTATAGATTATTACTTATATGGGGTAAATTTTCCATAAATGGAAAATTTAAGAAATTTTTAACCTTATATTAATATATTTTTTTGTAAATTTTTTTATGGTTTTTATTTGATTTAAAAAAATATTATTTCTATAAAATATCATTAGTGTAATTTTGACACTATTAAAAACTACGTCTTTAAATAAAATCCAAACAGTAATATAATTTAGAAAAAAACCACTCAAGACACTCCAAACATGCCATAGTCACTTATAAAATTAGTGGATCACCTTAATTAATTCAAATTATATTTATTTTAATATTTTTAATATCATGTATTTGATCCTTTTATTAATTAAACAATTATAGCATCATCATTGTGTCTCTGTTTAAGTGAATTATTTTATTACTAAAAATTATAAATAAATTATCATGATGTAGCTAAAGATTTTATCTTTCAAATGAATATTTATAGCTGAATTTATCTTCTATATGACCTTATATTAAATATTTTATAGTCATTACAAATATGAGTATGCCATTTATAACTTATGTTAAAATAAAATATAATAAATGCCAGATTCATACCAAAATGGCTTTAAAAAGTTATAATTTAAGTGTAATATTTATTTTAGTCAAATCACACTTATCAAATGAAATTAGAACAAGTTTTAGGTTAATTTTAAAATATTATAATATTATTTTTACCTTTAATTATCCAATTTACCTTTAACTGTGATAAATAAAAATTTACTAAACTTACTATTAAAAATATATAAAATATTAAATTGATCCAATTAGACTTTAAATATCATACTTATTATAACCATGTATTTTAATTTTTTAAAATTAAATTTGCAAAAGTGGAAAATTTAATTTAACGTTAATCCCACAAACGTGGGGAGAAGGCCGGTAAAAAGAACGTTCAAAAGCTCAATAAGTTTTTATATCTAATTTCAATAAAAAAATTAATTCAATTAACTTATTTGGATTAATATATGTATAATTTATTTATTTTGACTTTAAAAATAAATTTAAATTATAATATTTATTTAAATGAAAAAGAAAGTTTTCAACTACAATGTAGTATTTTTCACTATTCATGAAAAAAATAAAACTTCTCAGAAAAATACTAAGAAATCACCCTAAGTTAATTTTTACATTCCATATGAAAAAATAATGTTTATTTTATCAAATTAGATTTCTAATAGTGTTTAAAATTAATTTTATTATTTTTCATAGAAATACACCAAAAGAAGTTCATTTGAGAAAATAGTACTTTTAAACATATAAATAATTTAACAAAAAAATATATTTTTTCATTATAAATATATTTTATTTATGTAAAAAAATTATAAATAATATTTTAAATGTACTTACTCCTATTTATATTACTACTTTTAACAATTCGGTTATAACCATCTTATTTAAATAATTATAATTATAAAATGATGTTTCGGGTGAAATCAATGTTGTGTGTAACATACGCTATGTCGGTGAAACATGTAGAGAAAAATTAAATTGGTGTTTTGTATAACATAACCCAAAAAAAGTCCATATTTAGTATTGCATAAAGTGAAAATTATAAAAAATATTAAATTAATTAAAAAAAATCACAAAATATCAGGGTGTTACATTCTACCTACCTTAAAATGAATTTTTCCCTCGAAATTCATTTGGGTTATCAAAGTTTTAATACATGAAAGTTCCTTTCAGAGAAACACACATCCTAAAATCAAATACTAAATCTTTTTTTAGGGAAAGATTAAAACATAACGGTTAACTAGAATAACTCAAAACTGAGTTTCCATATAGGAGAACATAGGTGGAAAGTGAAAACATAAACATGGAAGAGAAATATAACTATCCTATTCTAATGGAGGGTGATATAGAACTTGGTTAGGATAACATTAACAATCACAAGACCATAAATTTGCGATAATCTAAGGGACCATTTGATTCATCGTAAAAGAATGTACTAGGATAAAATTTTTGGTTTCAAGATCCTTTACCTAGAGTTAAAGAATTTTTATGAGAATATATCCTTACTTGATTCAGTACAATCTCACCCTTTGTTGTGCCTTGATCAATTTCCACCTCATCTCTTTCTCCAAAAAGGAGGGTGAGTTTTTCATTCCTAAAGAACTAACAAATCATTAAATCCATGATAATCCATCCCATTTATAATCAATTACAATCAACATAATGTTTTTATAATAGGATATTTAATATGCATAAAACCTCATATGGTGATATAATACTTTAATATTAAAAAATTTAAATTAAAATTTCCATAAATGGTTAACCTTATAACACTTCTTAAAGCTGAAAATAAAAAACATTATAAATAAGGTCACAAAATCAACTAAAAATTTATCTCTCATAAATCATAAGGTAACTCTTGGTTGTCACATTCTAAACATGTGAATAACTTTATCATACATTCTATTGAAACATGAAAATATCCTAAATTAACATACATCCTTATTGAAAACATTCTTGTTTCATTATTCCAAAGTTTATTGGATATATTCCCTAAGTCCCAATAAGTTGTAAACTTCATCCATGATAGCATAAACCACTTTTCAACAAATCTTTAAATAACCAGTATCATCCAATTTACTTATTCACATCCAACATATCATTATCTAAACATCATAATCTTAACATAATAAACATATTAATGGTTATCTTTTTCTTAATCAAAATTTCAACATAACTTATCTAGTACATCAAAACCATTAAATATTTTCATGTAAATCCTCAAAAAATATAAACTGAAAAATCATTATATATTTCCTAATTATTGAATCCAAATACATAAACACTTCAATATGTCATCTTCAATGATTTTCATTTAATAGGTATTTTATTAATTTAGAAGTAAATTCCTAGGGGAATTGTGTTGGTAAATTCCCATGTTCTTCGAATATAATACATTGAACTCCATGACAGTTCATCACAATGTGACCCTTTTTCCCATATAGATAAAATATTCCCATCCATTAGAAGTATTTCTCATGGTTCTTATTAACTTATTCTTGACATGTAGAAATTTGACTCTTCTTTCCTCTGTGTTCCACACCATGTGAAAATGCATAAAAGTACATAGTCCTGTTATTATATGCCTTAGGAATACCACTAAATTTCACCATGTTAATCATATATTGTGATAGTTGATTCAGAATAATCAAAATATCTTTCTCTCTAGTCATTACCTAATTCCATTACTCATAATCACTAATTTTTTCATCAGATTCAATGTTAATTGAATTCCTTCTGGTTCTCTCCATTCAATAAAACCATAAAGTAGTGTGTAAGAAACATTTAACATAATGGAAACCAAGTAATTGTAAAAAAACAATTATAAGATGTCTAAATCATAACACATACTTCTATAATCTATGACAGCTTAGTTTTATCCTATTTCATTCATAGAAAACTTCTATTTAAATCCTTCATAATGGTTTTTGAAGAGTTGGTAAATTAACGAAGCATATCCCCTGGGAGTTTTAAACTAGGTATGCGTAATAACCATTATTGTGTATTAGTATATGATCAATTTTAGACTGATTCACCTTGTCAAAGTTGTTGCCATAAGGTACATTTGTGTGAGATTCACATCCACTTGTATTATACTGATAGGGATGAATTTCTTGGAAACCACTTACTTTATCCTTTACCCAAATTCTAGTAAATTTTCATATACTTTTCCTCATCCTTAATCTTATAATTAGATACATACTTAGACATATCCTTAAAAATATTCCTAGGTATTTCACTAAAGTTTTCTCATCCTAGTTTCCAAAGTTTGACTAAAACTTTTCCCTAATATCAACTACAATAACCCAAGATTTATGTACATTAAAATTCCATTAATTTTATGAAATACTTAATACATTACACAAAAACATTCACAAAGACAATATTAGTTTATTGTTTTTGGAAACTATGAACACAAACTTCTAGTCTGGAGAAAGATCTTAAACATCTACCATAAATATTTTCCCCTTTAGTACCCCTAACTAAAACCTTTTCTTTATAACCTAGGGAAAAGAAAACATAAGAAAAAGGGTGATATTAGATGATCAGTAAGGGTAAAAAGGGGATAAATTTATACATAATATTTCACATAAGGGTATGATAACATGATCAGGAAATAGAAGATCATACCATCCATTTCAATGATAATAAATAGGAATCATGCTATGAAGATTTTTAGTTCATAAAACATGAATCAGAACAAAATAAAGAACCTAATCCATGACATCAAAACATAAGAATAATAAATGAATTTTATGGAAGACACATAATAATATAATAATGATTTCTATAGTTTTTAATCCTTCACTTCCAAGTCCATATTGGTAGTATGGGTTCACTTCCCATACCATCTTGGTAGTCATAGTTCACTCTGATGGCCATCTTAGTGGACAAAGTCCTTTATGTCTATCTCATGAGATATAAGTCTTTACCCAATGCATTGGAGGGAGATATAAGACTCACCCATATCATAATAAAATTATACATATATATTCCAAAATAACATAAGTGATGTATCATATCAAAACCCATGGAATTAAATGGTTTTCATAAACATCATGTAATCATAACATAGCCCACGAAAAAGAAATGGGTTTCAAAAATATCATTCCATCATAAACATCAACCATTAATAGAGTGAATAATAATGGAAATAATGAATTATATCCTCATTAAAACATAAGTAACATCAAATAATTTTATCTTATATGGAAAATAATTTTTAGTGATCTCTTGGAAACAATTATTGAGGAAAATATCCTTTCTACAATGAAGACATTTTCATTACAAGAAATATCATGAAATTTTTAAAAGAAAAAATTTTATTAGAAAATTACCGTGTAATATTTTAAAGTAAGATTCACGAATATAAGGTATCATGAAAGTGTAAAACTTCATTAATGTCATATAAGTTAAAAAAAATATTGTACTTTTTTAGGAAAATTCAAAAAGTGCCTTATTAGGAAAATGGATTCTTTTCAAAACCTTTAATAAAAATTAAAACATGGGTAAAATGAATTTAAAAAATTATATAATAATGGTAAAAATATTATGTAATACATTTTTAAGAAACATGGACACAGATGATAAATATACCCCAGTAAATACTTATATATAAACAATCTCAGAAAATAATGACACTGTGAAATTAACCCTTACACCTTTATAATCGGTAGAATATTATGCCTCGTGAAATAAAGAAAACTATATGGATATGAAAATAACATAATATTATGGTTAAGACTCATAAAATACATTCATATACATTATATACACTATGTATAAGAAACAAGTATTTTATGAGGCATGTGTCTTACATAAGTAAAGGTGAGACCAAAATCCCTTACTACAACGGTAACTTTTGAATCATGATCCTCATGAAATAATAACATAAATTAAAGTTATTAATATCATTAAAAAAGTAAATTAGTGATATATCATGTCATATTTTAGTATATATACCACACAAAAGAAGTGATTGGTGAATATCACATGTATCTCACGAAAGTAAAAAGTGAGATGAAATTCACATACCTTAGTATTGATTCCCATTGTACATGTATGAAACTCTAATATAGTGGTTTTAAAAATATTATTAAATGATACCAGAATAAATAATAATAATATTTATAATATCATATATAATTCATTTATGACTTTATGTTACCAAATTATTAACAATCCCATGTTAAAGCAACATTTCAGGTAATAACCGCTTGTGTTTATCAAACGTGTTTTGACTTATTATTCTTAATCCTATTACTTAGATCTTGTTTTACTTACTTACAGAATATAAAACATGATTTATATATCATATATAATTATTATATAAATATATAAATGATAAATATATGAAATATAATATACCGTTCATGGAGATGGTAAGCAGTATGTATGTATGAACATTGTTTCCATTTTTTCTTATTGTACTGAATAGAAAAAGTTAAATGAAATATATGTATATATATATTACTCCATTTGAATTAATATTTCATATATTTTATATTCATTTATTATATACATTTATATAATCATTCTTTAAATGGTTAATGTGGAAGATGAATCTCATCAGGTTGTGGAGACGGTAGGTCGTACGTACGCACGAGCGACGGTATCATTGTCTTTATGGTAAAAGGGTGAAGAATTAGATGGTATATTAATTAAAAAAATATATCATGAATTGGTTATTATTTATATCCATTATATCTATCATTATACCCATCTAAATAAAGTATTAATGAAAAAAATATTACACCACAACGTGGAGATGGTAAGTCATACATACACACGCGTGGTACTTTCATTTTTAATAGGATGAATAAAAGGCAGAATATGGATTTTCCATAATAATAATAATAACATATCATCATATATTTTATACTTTATTTATTACTTTATAATGGAATAAACACATTAAGAGTAATTATAAAAAAGAAACAATTTTGAAATAGTTGGTAAGCAGATTACCTCATCTTTGACGATCTCCCTCTAGATCTCCTCCTAAGGATACTACAGTTGGTATTTTGAGATTACCAGAACATATAGAATGTTACAAGGGACATTGATAAAAGAAATGTAAATTGTATGGTCAAGATTTAAGGATTAAAGTGAAATGTGTAAGTGAGGGAGGAGGTTTCTTTTTATAATTGAGGTGAGGGGTACTTTTGGAAATCCAAAAAATATTAAAATATAATAAGGTTGTTCTAGATTCAAAAACCTTAAAATAACATATAAATGAATGGGGTGTAAAATTTCAGACCATATATTATCCCATTTGTGATTATTTTGTATTTTTTTATTTATAAATAATTTAATAACATTTTAATTCAATAAAGTATCATTATTTTTAAATTTGATACTATTTATTTAATTTTTCTTTAAATACATCAAGAAAAGGTTGGACATAGAATATAATGGTTTAAAACATCCATAGTATATATTATAGATTTATAAAAAAATTTATACACTTTAATCCATCCAAAATATATCAAAATTAATTTTGTTAAAATCAATTATTTTATTTTTCTATTAATTAAATAAACACTATTTTGACATTGAAGAAGAATATAAGGTAATTATATAATTTCTAAAAATTAAAAATAAAATTATATAAAGAAATTAATTTCATTATGATCAAAATATACATTTATATTCATTCAAATATTGATTTTTTTCTATATGGACACATAAAAGATATTAAATACAAGATAGTGATAATTTGTAAATATCCTTGAATTTAAATAATATATACGTTATTTTCATGGAGTAGTGTCCATTAAACAAATTAAATTAAATTTTGAGGTTATAAGGGTCTAATTATCATAATTAAATAATTTTTGGACAAGTTTTTATTTTATTTTAAACCTTATCATTTTGATTTACCCTTAATTAATCTATTATAATTTTAATTATGGTAACAACATTTTAAATATTAATAGATTATAAATTATTTCTTATATGGGGTAAATTTTACATAAATTGAAACCTTGACATTTTATACCTTATAATAATCACTTTTAAATTTTTTAGAGATTTTTATGATTTTTAATTAATTTAATAAAACATTATTTCTATAATATTTCATTAGTGTTAATTTTGACAATATTCACAACTTTATCTTTAAATAAAATATAAAACACAAGATTATTTCGATAAAAACAATTTAATACACTAATAAAATGTAATATTATCTTATAAAATTAATTTATAACCATAATTAATTCAAATTATATTTATTTTAATATTTTTAATATCATTTATTTGATCCTTTTATTAATTAAACAATTACTACATCATAGTTGTGTCGCTATTTAAGTTAATTATTTTATCACTAAAATTTATAAATAAATTTTCATTATGTATATAAACATTTTATATTTAAAAGGAATATTTATAGTCAAATTTATCATATGTATAACCCTATATTAAAAATGTTATAGTCATTAAAAATATGAGTATGAAATTTTGAACTTATCATTAAATAAAATATAACAAATGTCATATTCTTAACTAAATTGTTTAAAAATGTAAAACTTTTCACATAATGTTACTTTAAGTCAAATATCACTTATCCAATGAACTTAGTTCAAGTGTTAGGGTAATTTTATGAAATTATAATATTATTTTTACCTATAATCATCCAATTTACACTTAACTATAGTAAATAAAAATTTACTAAAGTTATTATTCATAATATCCAAAATATTAGTTTGATCCTATTAAATTATAAATATCATACTTATTATAACCATGTATGCCAATTTTTTGAAATTCAATTCATATAAGTAGAAAAATTAAGTTTAACGCTAATCCCACAGACGTGGTGAGAAGGTGGGTAAAAAGAACATTCAAAAGTTCAATAAGTTTTTATATCCAATTTCAACATAAAAGTGATTTAAATGACCTACATTGAATTTATATATATATATATATTTATATTTATATATAATTTATCTATTATGACTTTGAAAATAAATTTAACTTATAATATTTATTTAAACGAAAAATACATTTTTTAACTACAATGCAGTATTTTATATGATTCTTCAAATAAATAAAACTTTTAATTTTGAAATTACAAATTCAAAATTGATTTTTATTTTATCAAATTAAATTTATAATAGTATCTAAAATTAATTTTATTGTTTTCATAGAAGGACATAAATGGTAGTTCATTTGAGAAAATATTATTTTTAAACGTATAAAGAATTTACCAAAAAAATTATGTTTTTCATTATCAATATATTTTATTTATATAAAAATATTATAAATTATATTTTAAAAGTAGTTATTTCTATTCATATTATTAGGTTTAATAGATAGGTCATAACCATCTTATTTAAATAATTATAATAATAAAATGAAGTTTCGTGGAAACTCGATATTTCATGTAAGGTACGCCAAGTTAGTATTGCGTGTAGAAAATGATTAACTTGGTGTTGTGAATAACTTCATCCAAACAAAAATATATATTCATTTTTGTGTAAATTAAAAAATGTCAAAAAAATTAAATTAATTTGAAAAAAATAAATTCACAAAATTTCAAGGTATTACAGTAATACATGCCTTATGTACATCTCTCAATTTTATTCACTATGAAAATCTCTCTAGAACATGTCATGAGAAAATATGATGAAACCCAGTTCTTTCTTTAAGAAATAATTATGTTTATGTTATATGATTTATATCCTTATTTTTTTCATATGCATGTACATGAAATGAATGTGATGGGTGGGCCCAGAAATATATTTCCTTCCAATGTATTTGTTAATGTTTTATCCTTGTGATAAATCATGATTGGGGTTAAAGAGTGAACCTAATCTATTATGGGACTCTGACCACCATGTGATTTTTTCTTGATAGTTATCTTTTACTTATGTTTATTCCATGTTTATATTGTTTAAAAAATTACTATAATTCCAAGATCTTATGTTTACATTTTCTTTAGGATATGATTCTATGAAATTACACATGAAACTTATCTTTTATGATGCAATGTTACGCATATGACTCACATGTTATGTTTCCTTAACATGATTATTCCCATACTATTATTTTTACCTCGCCACTTTTTGTATGTATTCCCTAGGTTATATCATGCATATTTTGGATCTTGAATGGATTTTAGGACCTATCTAAAGAAAATAGAATAAGGATTCCATGTTTTATGTATTAATAACCGAGTATTCTAATTTCAATAAGTCTTTACAATCCTTTTGTTGTAATTTATGTATATTTATGTTTCATAATCATGTAATATTATTTTTAAAATACTTGGATCACCAAAAAACTCATGTTAAACTAAAAATAATTCAAGGAACGTCTTGTTTAGATTTGTAGTATGGTCCTCGTCAAGGATCATTTAACAAATTGTTCATTTTTAAGAGTAATCAGAAAAAAAATAAAAAATCCTGCAAATCATGGATTATAAAAACAAAACCAAGATACATCATGATACTTGAGAGATTAATTTCTCTAGGATGGTCATCTCACCCATATCATTAAAATTCAAAAAGCATGTGAAAATTTTACTATGGATCATGAATGACAAAGAACAAATAAGAGTAAGAGTAAATATTGTGACATTAGTTGGTCATGTTGATTGGGAACTTTAGTGCATATTTATTTTAAAAATATCATAACACCAATTTTACAATAATAAAAGAAATAATATTATGAATTATATACTCCTAATAAAACCATTATTGTATCTTTGGTTTATAGTGAACACCCATTAGAAAAAAGTTAGATGTTTGTATTTCTCATATTATATAAACCAAATTTCCCCTGGCATTCAATTAGGTTTTCATTTGGAAGACTATCCTAAGTAAAACTTTCACCACATATATCACATCCACAAAACCCAATATGCGGCCTTCAATAACATTCCAAATTTATAAAAACCACTAAAATAGGTAGAGTATAAAAATATTCCATAAAAACAAACTTATGTATATGAGTTACATTAAAAAACAAATACTATAAGTTGTATTTAAAAATAATTTTCATGACATAATCATGGGAATTGAGGGTTTTTGAATATTTTTTAGAGTTACTTATCTTTATATTTTTATTCTAATGGTTCTGAATCTAATTATAGATCTAGAATAAGCATAGAGAAGTCCAAGAAAGGGGATGTAGGTTCTTAAGCGAATAAAATATGTAATTCATTAAATTTTATGATTAGATGAATCTAGAATATTTAATTTTTTAAAGTACAAACAAATGGAGTTTCATAGAGGATGTATGACAGTACAAGGTGTTTTTCTTAATGCATTAGTAGTAGTCTCTGATATGTTATTTTATGTAATAGTTTATCATTTTGATTATTGATGTGTGGATCTCTAGGGATTCCCTTATTTTGGAGGTGAAAATATGGGACATAATAATTATAATATATTGTATTATAGATTTCAATGAATATGATGATTGGTATAGATGTACTATGTCATTTACATCACTAGATAAGAGTGTTTGCTTATTTTCTAAATAGTGATACAGTCATGATAGTAAATTCTTACCTAATTATTAATTACATTTATATTTACCATGTTAATTAAATATTTTAGTTATTAGATATATATAATTAATAAATAAATAATATTTTTAGTGAGTGTTGGGAGATTTATGGTGTTCATATTCTAAAAACATTTGTAGAACATAACTTAAAAAATATTTAGAATCCTCTGTTGAATTTTACTCTCAGATTATTTGGATATTATTTCAAAATATGCATTTTAAGAAATTATACATATATATTTTCATATTTAAAATTTTTATGTGGTTACTAAAACTCTAGTTATTTTCAGATCTATGATTAATCAAATCATCCTTAATTACCATAACACATTTTTTTATGTTTTTTATGTAATATTATGATTTATATTATATTAGAGGATTCTCATTGAAGTAAAGTTATCAATATTTTAAATACTATTTAGATTACATTGTTATAATATAATTTTTAGAATTTTTATTTTTTAATTAATTTTATAGTGTTATTAGTAAATTTCATTTCTGATAATGGTGTTTCAAATGATCCATAGAATACCCAAGTAATATTTTATTAGGATCGGTATAAGAATTTCATCAAGATTCAGAGTTTCCATGGATTAGAAAAATATTATTGTATCAGTATTTGACAATATTGATTATAATATAAAAAAATGTCACCTTTATCTCAAAGAGCATTAATGATTTAAAGGATGATAATTTTTGTGGAATATTACATGATTTAAAGAGGAGGATAACATTAATAGTAATATTGATAGTACCAAAATCTATAAAGAAGTATTAAGTGTTTTGTAACACATTTATAGTTGTATCCGGATGTGCTTTTATTCATGGTGATAATCCTATCGTGTTGGATCTTGGAAATTATAAAGAAATAATGATGAAATATTCTATAAATTGCATATATATTGAATATTTTTTCCATGAATTGTAGAGATAGATACATTACATTTCTAGTGGAATAATAATTCTTAAATAAAATTAGGAATTATTTAGGTTTATTTTATAATGGTTTTTATTTAACATGTAAAAATTAAAATTTATTGAATATATTTATTCATTTGATTTCAAGACATCATCTACACCATTTTGGTGTAATTTTATTATAGACCGTGTAATAAAGGTGAAAATTGATTACTATGAATATAATAGGACTCTAATGACTTTAATTGTGTCAATAGTATTAATTGATGGTCATTATTAGTTGACTACACAATCAATTTTTTGATAGAATGGTATCCCTCTTATGCTTAATGGAGAATTTCAAAAAGTGTTTTATAACTCCTATTAGGAAATTAATTAATGAAAAATCGTGATGTATGAAATAAGTTAACTATTGTATTTTTTGAGATTGAAGGGATATATAACTACTTAAATATCTAGATGTATAAATTTTTAATAGGTTATAGAGGAGTTGTAACAATCCGATGGTCTTATCAAACCTTTTCTCATGTCTTCCTTGAAGTGGGATATTATCCTACAAAATTTCTTTTTGGGTTAACCTATATTATCATAAAATCAATTTCTATATGGGTTTTTTTAACTCAAAATGCTATATCACTTCATGCTCATTTTTTTGAATTTATAAATTGAATAGGTGTGTAATATATTTATATACCATATCAATAGGAATAATTTAGTTACATAATCTATTATGTTATATAAAAATATATAATTTAATTTAAGATTGTAAATAATATTATGGATGGTTATATGTACTTGCCTAAAATTAATTATTTCACATCGTGCATAGATAGATGGATAATGAAAAAAAATATCATATGGCTATTATATGATATGATTAAAACATTTTTATGAGATTATATAAATTCATCCAATGATTATTTCTCTTGAATTGATATTTTTTGGTGGAAATAGAAGAAAATTGTTGATCAAGATAACTATAATTGAATTGTTTTGTTTTCCATTTTTTTTTAAAAAGTTATATTATGAATAATTTGGGAAAATCCTTCCATGTGTCCCAGTTTTTTATTAGAGTTAGTTTATCAAGTTTTTCAAATTTGGAAGAATTTGATGGCTGTTTAGTCTCTATAAAAGGTTTATATTGATCATAAATGATGATTTTTCGATTTTATCATATAATAAAATGGTTTTATAGGTCTATATATTGAACATCATTTTCTTAAGACTAAAAGGAAGTTGTTACCATGTCATATAGATGAATTTTATATTTTTTAGTGGTTTAGTGATGTGGTTTAAGTTATGTTATTTCCATTGAAATAATCTATAATGGATTATTAGTTCATTATTTTCTAACTAAGGGACAATTAGATCAATATATATTATATTTTTATCAACGATGTGGTGGATTTTGAACCATATAATAATTTTTTTGAAAGTAATGTAGGATTTTTTAAAGGAAGGGGATGATCATAATAGAATAGAGTAATCCCTTAATAATAGATTTTTAGTATTATAAACTAACTCTAGAAGATACATGGGATATAAAATTTCATACGATGAAAAAATTGGAATAATTTTTAATTGATAATAGATAAAATAGAAATCATGGGATGTGAAGTCATATGGTTGGCTTAATTATGAAACTCTAAACATTAAATGTAAAAACCCATTTCAACATAATTGTTATTGAGTTAAACATCATAGTTATTAGTGAAACAATAAAGAATTCAATGTCATGTTCATAGTCATCTTGATTATATAGGTTGAAAATGTATGAAATATTGTTAAACAAAATATAATTCATGGAATAGAGAATAAAGAATGGGATAAAGTAATTTAACAATGAATGGTCTATTTTTATTGTAGCAAGGAATTCACTGTCTGGAACATGACCCTATGACCATGTGACCTAAAAATGTATTTATATATAGATATCTCATTTTTTCAATGTATTTAAAATATTATCATATAGTAACCATTATTAAAACTCTAATATTACATTCTTTGGATCTTGATATACTTGGACATCTATTTATAGATTATCAATTGATAAACACTGTGATTTTATCAAGTGTGGATCAGATCAACACCATATAAAATCATAAATATAAATAATTTTTCCAGTTCTAAAATTTTAATTTTTTATAACCTTATTTATTTATCCATCTAGATAAATCTATAATATTGGAATAAATTTATCATTATGGTTTAATATATCTCACGTCCGAGAAAATAAAAACCTAATCTTATATTGTTTTATGTTACCTCTCAATGAATCATTTAATGACCATTGACAATGAATCATGGGTTTTTTTATATCACTGTTTTTTCATTATCTAATGAAGCTGGTTCATATTCATTCTATAGTGAAATATTATTACTTATTACATGTTTTTGTTTTTTAAACTATTTTTATTTGATGGTTTATTATCCAATAACATTTCTTAAACTAATTTTAAAAAAATAATATTTTTTTCAATATAGGAAAACATGATTTTTTGATTTTTTATCAATAATATGGGGTTTCTTCAAAATAGAACATTTTTAGAAATATTGGTTGTATATCAAAAATTAATTTTTATATTAGATAATGGTTTAAAAGTTATTTTTACCAGGGTTTTTTTTACAAAGATAAATTTTCTTTGAGTTTAATTTAATTGATATATGAATAATAAGTGAGAAGTGGTAGAATTGGGATAAACAGTAGAGTAATTTGTGTTTTGTTATATGCTTCATTGATTGTGATACTAATGTGGAAATAGATAGATTTGAGAAACACCCAGATCTGTTAATATATATAGAGGTCTTATAGTAATATCATTGACTGGTAATTATGTTGTATATCACATATTCCTCATTGGTGATATATTTTCATGGTTTATGTTAGTTTTCATGTTTTGTCTAAAATGTGAAGGGTTGTTATTTATTTTGTTAAAGCACTTATGACATTCATTCTATTATTTGGTAACATTAATTTATTTTTCATTGAATGGTAAACTAATTTTCTAAATGTTTTGAACTATTTTTAATTTCATTAATTATATGGTTTGGAATATATCATTTTTTGTAATTGATGGGTGTTATATTGAAAAATCCAACATGATATTCACATACTATTTTTTACCCAGACATTTTTTTTTCAAGTAAATTTACTTGTTCTTAACATAAAAAAGTGAAAGGCATCCATGTTCATTGGCGATGGATCATACGAGTTGTTTTCATGGTATATGTAGTGGTAATTGAAGAAAAATTATGGTTTTAATTCAATAATCCATGATGTATTGGAATATTAATGCAACAAAATTTTATTTTTCAAAAAAAAATATTTATAAGAATAATATAAGAATGAATATAATTAAATGAAATTGAAATTTGGCGATATTTTATTGATACAATTAAATCTATAGTTTGGGAAAATGTGAAATTTCACTAAACTAAAATGATATGAAAATGATTAATTTATAGTTAGATAATAATTCATGTAATAGTGTATGATAATCATTCATATCAATAAATTTTACTCATAAACATTAGTTTTTTGATATTGAATTTTGTAAGACATTTGAAATCAAAATATCAATTATCATAGTGATGTTATGAAATAATTTTTTGGGGTATATGATGTATAATATATATTTCTAAAAGTATAAATAATGTTTTATGATAATATATATGGAAATTGGGGTTTTTTATTTTTAACATGATTTATGTAATATTAAAGATATATAACTATAATAGATGAGCAATAGATATTTGAATGTCAGTATTTGGTTTTATTTATTATTTTATGAAAATTTTTCTATGGGTTTATATTTCTATAAGTCATGATATTACTAATATCATGTTTTATAAAATTATTTATATTATTTTTAAATTATAAATATAGTTGATCTAGGTTTTAAAATACCTCTCCCTTCACTCTATTTCATTCAATATGGTTATAACATGAATGAATAGAGGGATTGCCTTCTATTCATCTCCATCACTCTTCCTCCCATCAAGATTTAGAAATTAATTAATATATGTCATCAGTATTCTTTATTATAATTTTTTCCTTTATTTTTTTCCACTTTACCCTATAACCATCTATGTATTGGGTTCATGTAAAATATGGGGTTCTTCTACATGAATTAATAAATACATTATTTCCATATGGATTTAGTGTAAATGGGATGCTTACCATTATTCTAACTCTAATCCGCTACTAGTATCTAAAGACATTGTGGTTATATGACATCTTGGTTTGTGATTAAAATATCTTCCATGTATTTAGTAAATCCATCGATGCATGAGATTTATATTTTATTTTCCTAAATATTAAATTATCATACTTATCATCTATTATAGGATTGTGAGTTTTTATCATGGATGTTTCATCAATCTTCCATTATGTTTGAATTTGTTTAGAATATTTTATTTTAAAAATTATGAACACGTATATAAAAACAAATAAGTTATTTCATAAATGGATAATGAGACTTATTATTGTATAAAGGTAATTTATATTAACATTTTGACTTATATTTTATTTTTATAAGATAAATTCAATATTATTGAATATAATTAAAATGTTTTAAAATATGGTTTAAAACCATTTCTTTTATAAACTAGTTAGTTATATACATTTATTAGCACGTTTTTATAAAAAAATGTGTTTTTTGAAGAGAAATGATGAAAATTATTTTCATGGTACATTTTAATAATTATTATAAAGAATTGTTAAATTTTTAATATTTATTTCAATTTTTTTTGTAGTGGTTGGCCTATTAAATGTGTTTAGATAAATGAAATTCCTACATTATATGTTTTCTAATAATTGATATAAAAATACACTTATATAGAAAAAATTTATCAATACTGAATGAATAATAGTGAATGTAATACTATGAACTGACTACAAAAATAGTAATTGGCTAGTTGTTCCATGTGACCTCAAGTATTACTCTAAATAGGATTGAGATTTCCGACTAGCAATTATGGTAAAATGAATTATATGGGGAAACTATAACCTCTGGTATTATTCAAAAAAATAAAACAATTATCAAAACATCTATAATTAGAATCATATCATAGTATAGAATTTGAAATTATTTTGGAATTATAACCATAATAATAAAATCATAAATAAATAACAATATGCAGGGATATTGGATAATAGTCAAACACCATGAAATCATCGTTAATATATTGATCATATATGAAAAAATAGATTTTTAAATAAATAAAGGAGAATAACACAATACATCACATTGAATTTAACCTATTTCCATAACCCATATAAGCTTCACAAGTTTATCAAAATATATTTTCTCTATTTACCAATATGAAAGTTCAACTATAATACCTTCATGTGAACCAAACTACGTTTAAATGGTATGGGTATAAAACTCATTAGGTTGATAAAACCATAATATTACATATTTTAAAATGTATATTATTATATATATATATATAATATTTTAATTTTTTAAATTCAATAATTATAAATTTATAGATAAAATAATTATTTTTATATTGAAATTTAACATCTTAGGTTTTTGGAGTGGGTCAAAATCCTCAACCCGTTTGAAATTTTGGATTTTGGTGAGCAGGCCAAACTTTCTTTTGATCTTCAGAACCTAATATCAAGATTTTCATTGACCCAAGGCCTTATTTTTAAATGGTATTTAAATCACATCACATTTTTATAGGTTTTAAGTGGGTTTTTGGTGTTTAAGAAGCCAAAAACCTAACTTTTATGGGTGTGAAAATAGAGTTGCATAGTTTATGTAAATTATGATGCCTCGTAGGAGAAATCATGCTGCCCTCTACTATAACTGAAAATGGTTTGGAAAAAAATTAAAGAGGGTTGCACGACCATGTGAGGAGTTTTGGTGTTTTTAGAATATTCTCACGTATGGTATGCTCACAGTTTGGGAAACAGTTCACCTTGACTGTGCGAGGTGTGGGGCCTAGACAATGGGTGTTGCACGGTTTACGTATAGTTATCCAAACCATGCAGCCAAACCATGTGGATTTTAAAAATATAAAAAATACCATTTTTTACCTCCCTTATATTTATTTTCTTCCTACCATTTCTCCTTAATTTTACACGTGAAGTACCTCCCTGATGTTTAAGATCCCCATACTCCCTTCTCTAGGATTTGAGATCCACTCTCTGCTTAATCTTTGTTTTGATCGTCATCAGTCTCATTGGAACAGCATCTATAAGACCTTCAATCCATAACATCTTTTCTTCTTTTCTCTCTCTGTAATGTTAGTTAAATCCATGTGATCTGTTTACCCTATTTTAAGGGTTTTAATCTAAAATTTAGATTTATCATGATTTATATCAAGTTATAGGCATATATTAGATGATACTACATATACAAGTATGAGGTAGGTGGTTCTTAGATTTATTTTTGATTTAGTGGTTTTTTGAGGTGTGGATTCTTGAATGCACCATTGGTTTGACTAAGTATGACACTATATAATTAATTCTTCTCTTTTAAATTAATTAAATTGTGATATGGGATGACATGGACGTGCCCTTACTTCATGTAGATAGCCCGATTTGGGTTAGTGTATTTTGACCTTGGGGAAGTAGAGTTTGGTTCATTGAATTTAAAATCAATTTAATTGTTTATATTTTTTCCTATGATGGTTCCATGGGAACGTGACGGGCTTGTTCCAAGGATTGCGGTGGTGATTGAACACCAAGACTAAGGTGACATGTTCTCTAGGATAGGCTTGGCATGGGTTATATAGGGTGATGTTGATCACCAATTGAGGAGACATGGTCATCAGATTAAGATTAAGAGGTTTTCAGGATTGGAGTATGGCCCAGATTACTTGAGGTTATGATGATCATCCCAATTAAGTGACACAGCTATAAAGGAATGAGGTGCTAGGTGATGCGTCATATGAAATTTTTTGGGAGATTTTTTCTCATTTTGTTTGGGAAAATGTGCCATTGGAGTCATGTGAGCACATATAAGACTAAGAGAGAGGTAGTGTTGACCAATCATGTGGGTGGAGGCCCCCATAGACCATGCGTCTTAGGGATTTTCATGACCATAAATTATATTTGGGGGTGATCACCTTAAAAATCCATGTAGATAATGATGGAACATCAGTTGATGGTAATAACTGTTAGTTATGGGATGAGTATCATTGAGATTATTGAGGCCATTGGGACACATTATTAAGGGGATAGACGTCACTGTACCTCATGACATCAGGCTTCGAGCTGATGGGAGCTTCTAAGCTGGGGTCCAGGGGACCATGTATATACTTTTTTGGAGGTTCCATTTCGATGTTGGGTAATATGATTGATTGAATTAGCTGTTGGGTGGTAATTGATAGATGGAACCTCATGGTTCACCTGGGATTCATTTCTTTAGTGGATTCCTTAGTCTTATTTCCAAGGATAATTTCCACTACAGTTAAATATATGTAGACATATCATTGTATTCCATTTATATCTGGGGTCACATGGTATATAGGTGATGAATGAATCATATAGAATGCTTCCTTATGGAAACTGAACACCAGGTAAGAGAGTTATATATGAATTGTACATGTGTTGGATTTTATTTATTTTAGAAGACTTACTTATTCACAGTTGTAAGTTAATCACACATTGGTGGTGTCCTACTGAGATTCATTCTCACGCCTTACATGTTCCCTTCGAGATGAAAATAGATTTTTTGATTTTCTGATCAAGTAAGGTATTTATCTCATGAGTTGTACCTTAATTAACACATTAGTAACTTTTTCATGGGATGTATGGAAGAGGACCTTGGAGGTTCCTGCATTAGCTGGAGTTTATTTTTTTTAATCATCATGATTATTATATGTATGTATCAAGGTCTTCCATGGGTGACCCTTTATACAATATTTTTTATGATATGATTTGATTTGGAATGTCTTGTTTATTTTTGAAAATGGAATGTTAAATCTTGTTTTCTATTTCATTGTGGTTTGTTTAGGTTTATGCTATTTTCTTCTTATGCTTCTACTATAGTGGGTTACTGCTATTGTTTTTTATGGTAGTTTCCTCCTCTGTTCTATATGTATCTATGGAACATTATCAATATGTCACCACCAGAGGGTATATTCTACCCATTATCCCATATCAAACCCTCTCTACTAGTTGGTAGCCTTTGGCGTATGGGGAGGAATGCCTAAGGCCTCTTGGAAATCTGACCCGAAGAACGGTTTTTAAGTGCCTCCCAGGTTGTAATAATACAAATGGTATAATAGGATTTCATGATTGGGATTAATTAGCAGTGTTCGGCTAGCTACAAATGATATCAAAGGTTCCTTTTCTTTTTTGGGCCTTACTAATAGGGTTATGGTTTACCAGAGACTTGGATGTTTTCAGAACTAGGTACAAAGCTCATGTTTGGGTGCCTACGGCCCCATGTACATGGTACAGACCAAGTTTTTGGGGACTGAAAATTTATGTTCGGTTTCACACTTTCTATAGTTGGTTTTATTTTCACCTCTAGTGGCACACTTAGGATTGATATTTATCTATTGTGTGACTTTCGACCCTTGTCCTCATATGGAAATGGAGGTTGACTCTACTTTTTGGTAGGCACATAGGGTGTTTTGTAATATTTATGTGTTTGGTATTGATTTACATTGGGAACATGGATTGCACTAAAAGGGTTTGGGTTGTTCAATGTGTCAACAAAGGAATCTAAATAGTGTTTTCCTACTTAGCCTCTCTTTTGTGGCATTCTACTCAGCCAGCCTAGGCATGTGGTTCCAATGTGATCTTTATGTGATGTGATAATATACATGTGATATATTATTAGGGAGGGATGATGATGGGGGTGGGTCGTTTAAAGTGTCAACAGTGAATCTAAACAGATTTTCCTATATATCCTCTTTGGTGGCGGTCTACTCAAGTGCCTCACACTAATATCTATGGTATGTGATGCCTAACCCTATTATAGGAATGTTAGGGGTCATGAGGATAGATTATTTTTTATGTCTGGCTCTGATGTGGGTAATCAGGGGGGGCATGAGTTTGTTTTACACTTGAAACCTGACTTGGATATGGGTAGGTGAGGAACCATGAGGCCGGATATCTTATGATAGGGTGCGGTGAGGAAGTGTAAGTGTGGTGAGATGTGCTACTCATTAAATCTTTCTCTATCTATTATATTTATATATATATATATAGTTTTTTGGCCATAATATTGGTATTTAGTGGGATTCCACCTAGACAGATTCCATTGGAGTATCAGGATGGTGATGGTTTGGTGCCACATAAGCATGCATGGGATGATGCCCCTAAGAGTATGGTTGCAACCCTAGAGGCTCAGGATGATCATGATTCATAGGTACAATCATAGTAATAGTCTCAGTTATAGGTGGAAGAACCATAGTATATGGAAGCTTTTGGGCCATGGAAACACAAGCAACTCAGGGAGAGCCTGGTACATGTTATACAGGGTATCAACAGGGGAGCTTAGGTAGCTGAGCTACCTATGGTGTATCTAATAGGCGAGTTCCAATTGCAGAACCCACTGCTATTCCATGGTGAGTGTGGGCCATAAGTGGTATAGAATTTAATCAAGCCAATTCATGCCATCTTTGACCATCATGAGGCACCCCGGGCTGGAGGGTGAATTTGGGGACGTACATTCTTAGAGGACTGGAAAAGTGCCAGCGGGATGTTCAGGTTCATGCATGAAGATATTAGGGACTAACTTGAAAGTAATTTGAGTCCATATTATTTAATAACTTCTTACTAGATATTCTAAGTGTGGATAGGGCTTGCGAGCTCAATAATCTCCAACAGGGGATAGTTTTTTCATGTACTATGAGACTACCTTCACCGACCTATCTCATTTTGCACCTATGATAGTGGGAAATGACATTACCAGGGTGTTCTGATTTAAGGATGGATTGTGGAATTCCATAAAGGTTAATGAAAATATCTTCAGGTTGACATCCTTATCAGAGGTGGTCAATCAGGCATAGATAGTATATGGGAATCTAATGGCCTGGTTATATTCGAGTCGGGTTACAGCATTAAGTGATCTTATCGGTAATGATTTGGTTAGAAAGAAGTGAGGTTGTGTGGAGTATCGGTAGATAATTCAAGAAATATATTCATTTAGACCCCCAAAGGGTGGTTATTCATCATTGTTCTTATAGTTTGGGAATCCAGGACATGTTTGAACTCATTGCAAGCAGCCTCCAAATGAGTGTCGGGCATGTGGACAAGTGCTCCATTTCAAGAGGTTCTGCAAAAAGCCTTTAGGGACATCTAGTATCCAAAGACTAGGTTAGAATTAGGCATTTTTGGTAGGATTGGGAGTGAAACTAGGATCAGGTAGTCAGGAGTCAGCTCTATGCGAAGGTCATGAAAGAGACAATGGGGCCTAGTAGTGGGGTCAATGGTCGGTGGCTGCCGCAACTCCATAGAGTGGCTAGGCCTCAGACAGTTGGGCTTTAGGCTAGGTGAACATAGTAGAGCTTCTAGGTGTGCATGAATCCAAGGATCCACTATAGTCATAGGTATTCTTTTATGACGGGCATGACCGAGTTCTTTTTGTTTTGGGCCTCGGGCGATTTTGGTGAATGTGGTGCACAAATATATAGTTTTTTGAATAACTATGTATCGGTTAATATATAGGTATCAGCTTAGATGCATGATATATATATATATACTTATATATATATATAAGGTGTATGTCACTGGGATTGTTTGATCATAGATGTGGTGCGGGTTTTAATTGAGGTGTGTTGGCATCTGGGAATAAAAGAGATGATGGTTATGTATGAGGTACATCAAATTGGGACTTCTCATGATATTTTACTGTGATACGGGACCTCAAAGTTTTCTTGTGGAATTCAATCATGAGGTGTTAATATTATGATATTTGGGACATGATGGGTTTTATATGACACAGGTACGTATTGAGAATCTGATGTGGTACCAGAGTGATGATGAATCACGGGAGGACCTTGAGTCTGGGGATAGTCAATGGACCATCATAATTTCTTATTTTGGGTCAGGATATGATTGGGTAAGAAACTTCTATAGAGGGGATATCCTTGAGGGTATTTGACCTATGATTTAATGACAGGGGTAAACATGGTTGATTTTAAAGAGATGGGTATGTTTGATACAATATTTGGGAAATGATTGATTGCTCGGGGATGAGATATGTTATGGTGGAGATATTGTAACATCCCAAGTTATTGGAGCTAGTAAAAATACTCAAATTATTTGAAATTTTGGAGTTTAGTGAGTAGTCCAACCTTTGTTTTAATCTTTAGAACCTATTTCTGAGTTTTTGATTGAAAAAATGCCTTATTTTTACATGGGTTTTAAGGTTTGACAAGTTCCTTAGGGTTTCAAGTTGGTTTTGTGTAAATCGAAGGAAAAAAACCCAGCCTTTTGGGTGTACATACAGTAGCACATGGTTTGGGATAACCCTATAGCCTCCTAGGAGAAATTGTGTGGCCCTCTAGTGTCACTAGACATTGTTTTTAAAACCATGTAGGAGGGGGTTTATGGATGTATAGGTTGTTTTGTAATTTTTAGTAGAGTCTCGCACATGGTCTGTGCATGGTTGGAATACAGTTATCCAAACCATGCGGGTATTTAAAAATGGAAAATTACCATTTTTACCCTCCCATATATTTATGTTTTTCCTTCCTTTTCTCCTTAATTTAACATGTGCATCACCTATAGGACATGGGTGCTTCTCCTCCTTTAATATCTAGGATTTTAGATCCACACTACATATGAGATCCATTTTGATCAACTTCGGTATCATTGGAACTGAATTGGTAAGGACTTCAATATGTTAGCCTCTTTTCTTCTTTACTCTCTCCATATGGTGTGATAAATCTTTACAAGTTGTTTTACCCTATTTTTAGGGTGTTTGCAAAAAAATTATGATTTATCTCAAATCATATCGAGTTAATGGATGATATCATACAAGATAATATCTACGAGTATGAGGTAGGTGGTGCCTAGCTTTCTCTTTCATTTCCTAGGGGTTTGGGGATGATTTCTTAAGTACACCATTGGGTTGACCAAGAGTAACAAAATAATTAATGCTTGTCTTTTAAATTAATTAAATGGTGAGATGGGATGCCTTGGGCATGCACTTACTTCATATAGATAGACTAAGATGGGTAAGAGGCTTTTGACATTGGGTTAGTATATTATGGATCGTTGAATTTAAAATTAATTAAATTTTTTATATTTTTTTCTTACGATAGTTCAATAGGAACATTCCTGGCTTGGCCTGAGGATTGAGGTGGTGATTGACCACCTAGACTGAGGCAATTTGTTCACCAGGATAGGCTTGGCCCGATTTACCTTTGGTGATGTTGATCACCTTTTTAGGCAACTTGGTCATCAGATTGAGATGTTGTGGTCATCATGAATGGGGCATGGCCCAGATTACATGATGTGGTGATGACCATCATGATTGAGTGACAAGGTCTCAAGGGAATGAGGTGTTATATGATGTGGATTAGGAACATGTTTGGGATATTTCTACTCACTGTGTTTGGGATGAGGTGTTGTTGGATATTTGTGCACATAGATAAGACTCATATTGAGGTAGTGTTGACCACTCATCTAGGTGGAGGCCCTCATAGACCATGCACATTTGGGATGGTCCTTATCATTGGTTATGTCTATGGGGTCCTCACCATAAAAATCCACATGTATGGTGATAGGTTATTGATTGATGGTATTGACCTTCGGTTCTGGGATGAGGCTCATAGAGATTCTTGAGGTCGTTGGGTTGGGTTACTGAGGGAATAGACATCATTGTGCCACAAGATTTCAAGCTTCGATCCAACAAGATATTTTGAGTTGGGGTCTAAGGGAACAAGTACATACTAGTTTGGGTGTGTTGTTAAGACACTGGGTTATATGATTGAAAGCATGATGTACCGAGTGGTAATTGAGAGGTGGAACCTGAGGGTTCACCAAGGATTCAATTCATAAGGGGATGACTTGGGATTATTTTCAATGATCCTCACCACTATATTTATACATATAAAAACATATCATTGTATTAGATATATATAATAAAAATGTTGGTGGAGTTGGAAGCTCAAGAGGGGGGTGAATTGAGTTCCTACTTAAAATTTCTGTTAAAAAATTTATGATAAAATCCCCCAATTTGAAATAACCCAGTTAATTAAGGTAGTATAGATATAAATGTTCAATTGATAAACAAATCTCTCAAAGTTTGATTATTCCTCTATTGAATCAGTGTCAAAAACTTATCCAACTTTTGAAACATGTTTACTGAATTAAACACATATACACACCAACCAAAACTAACTATCAGAGTTAATGTAAAACAATTTTCTATCTTTGAAATTATAAGCAGTGGAAAATAGAAAAACAGAGTATTACAAAATAAAGTACACAGAAAAATTAAACAAGATGTTCAGTCTCAAGTGGAGACTTAATCCTCTTTACTAGGTGATCACCTACCACCAAGCATTTTATATTAATAAACATGATACATAGCTATATCTATATTTACAACTTTTTTCACAAACTATTCAGGTCTCAAAATCTCTACCACAGTTTTTCATAGGAAAAAACTACCAGGACACACATAGCCTCTTTCATATTTATACGTGGAACACAAAAATTTATGGAATGTTTGGTGTGAGGATTTTCAGTATCCACTATTTTAAGCACAAGAGATAGTGTGTGTGTAACAGACAAACACACACAACTCAGAAATGTAAGATAAATAACACAATAGATATAATGTTATTAGGATTGATTTTAGAAGCCTCTATGTGTTTGAAATTAATATTTGGACTCCTTGGTGTGAAGAAATCGTACTTTGAGTCTTTCTCTGGATGTTATCTTCATAACAGAGTGTTGCAACTTCAGATTATGGCTTCCAGGTACTGAGGTGTTCAACTTCTTGGTTTGAAAGAGATTTGAAAAAGAACAAGAATTTTAGCCTTGAATTTTTTCTCCAAAATGATCTTTGTAAAGCTCTTAGCTTCATAATGTAAGTGCTGGTATATTCTTCTTGTTCTTCAGGTCTGTTGTGTAATATCTCACACCATGCACGGTCTTCTCTAGCTCAATCTTCTATTTTATTCTCGAGATCTGACAGTAGGAATGATCAAGCCACATGTTGTCTTCCTCGTACCTCCTACGGTCTCTATATATGTCTACAATCAACATTAATTAATGTCAGAAGCATTAAATTTACCAAATATGATATTTATAATAATCTTAAGAAAATTAAAAAAGTATAGAGTAGAAGAGTATAGGTATCGGTAGACTGGTATCGGTAGCCTTATCAACTGTAGCTTATAAATAGTAAGCTTTTTAGCTGTAGATGTGTGAACTCTAAAGGTTCTTCCAGCAGTAACCTTTCATCAGTGGACTTCTAGTGGTAACTTCATAGTAGAAACCTTATAACAGTAAGCTTAAAATGGTAACCTTCTAACAGTAACCTTTTAGCGGTGAATTTAGTAAGATTCTAGCGGTAGGCTTCCCATCAGTGATCGTGTACCAGTAACCTCTAGAAGTATCTCTACAATAGTATCCCTTGAGCAGTAGACTCATAGTTGTGAACTTGCATTGGTAACTCAGTGGTAAGGTTCCTCAGAAATAACCTTATAGAGGTAACCTTCCATCAGTAACCTTCGAGCGGTAACCTTAAAGCGGTAACCTTCTAGAAGTAACCTTCTAGAGGTAACATTCTAGAGATAACATTTTAACGGTAACCTTCTAGCGATAACCTCCTAGTAGTAACTTTCTAGCGGTAACCTTCTAGAGGTAACCTCTCCAACAGTAGCCTCAACCAGTGACTTAAACATAAGTCTCGTAATAGAGACCTTCATACCAGTGACCTTTTTCTTAGAAAATTTTACACTTTAAACTTAATCAAGAAAGAAGTGAGATTAAAAATACATAATTATCACATGATAAAAACTAATAAAACATTATTATCATATAATTGAAACATGATTTCAGATTATCAAAATAGGTGAGTCTAATAATCTCCCCCTTTTTGATAATCACAAATTATGGTAGTGAAAATTAGAATAAGTGTTATTATATCAGAGTCTAAATAAAAACATATTGAATTAGAGCTAAAATAAATATGTATTATACCAATGAGTAAAATAATTACAATGAAGTAGAGCTATAATAATATAAAATTGAACCAATTTTATTATTTAAAATATATTAGAGCATAAATTTCTAGGAATTTTATATATTCAAGGGCTCTAATCTTAAAAATTCTCCCCTTTTGTGATTATCAAAAAAAAGGAGACAAAAGAATATCTTTGTATTAATGAAACAAGAGTACATAATTCAAAGGTTCCATTGTAAAATCCATTGTCTCCTTAAAAGACTTCCTATCCACTGATCAACCTCTTCACATCACCATCCTGACCATTCACATGTGCTTCCATAGACTTCTTAAAGTCCTCAAACATAGTTACCATCTATTTCACAACACTCTTAACATACAGAATGTATTTTTCCACTTGATCTCATGAATCCATATATGAGTCTAAACTAACAACTGACTATTTCACGGTCTCCACAGATTTTCCCGATTCTTTTACCTGATTTTGGCATTCCTTCGCTTCATGTAGCAGATTTGATTGACTGCTAGACATTATTATTTCCAAAACAGATGCTAAAAGCTCTTGATTTAGATCAACTGTTCTCTCTATCGTAATGGATCTTTCATCAAATCATCTCTGCAAATTTGATTTCAATGACTCAAATTCATTTATCTTTACATAATATTGTGGTAGAATAATCACTGGTTGCGCTATAGTGGTCTATGAAATAGAAGGAACTGGAGGTCTTCTATTAGGCTTGTCATATTCAGAGTCTTCATAGTTTAAGCCCAAAACAATGAATCCATGGGTCCTCTGACCAACCTTCTATTTTAGGAATAACAAAAACTAAACCTATGGAAACAAGTTTTTCCCCTTCACTTGGATCTTCCTCCTGTAAAACTATATTCTCTTCTACCATTCTTCCTTGATCAATTGAATTATCAATAGATTCTAATACTATTTCTTCTACAGAATCTTCCACCACTTCAATTGAAATTCCAATAGATTCAACTTCCCCTTTCTTTTCATTCTCTACCATTTCTGTACATCCTATCATAGGACTAAGACTTAAGAATTCTTCTTCACTTTCATCATCATCAGCTATTTTAGACTCCCCATTATTAGAGTCAACATCATCCTCCTCCTATGAGGTCTCTCCAACAGTAATGTCTCTTAAGACATTATCCTCACATTCTTCTTCAGTGGCTTCCTCATCATTAGTGTCCCTTAAGATAGTCTCTCTTTTGGGAAAATTATTTGGTGAACTAGGATCACCAAATGATATAGCACCAACATGGGGACTTTATATAAGGTCAAGATCACTCCTATCATCTATAAGATAATCCTCTCTTTCTTGTACACCAGCAACCTCCTCTTCTTAATCTAAATACACTGGTTCTACTTCATTAGGTTTTAAGCCTAGATCTATTTGATCCTTTTCCCATGTAGGATTGACAATAGGGTGGAAGTCTTCATATGTCTTAGCCTCATCATTCACCCATTCCCTTTTCTAATGGTTCTTGTTTATCTTCATGAACTTGAAAATCATTTTGGTAATACATAAGTTGTCCTTTAAAACTATGGTTTCTTACTTATTTCTAGAAAAACCTTTCACTTTCAACATCAAAGATATCAACTTGGCACGAAACAAAGAATTTTACTTGGAACCAGGCCTAGTCATATCCTCTAACTTAACCATCAAAAATTTTCAAAGGTTTATCCTTTGTACATGCTTCAACAAATACAGCATAAATATTTCCTAATATTTCAAAATAGAAAAGTCCCATCTCCTGGGACTCAAGATATGTTGGATAAACTTAAATAGTAATCTTTTTTCCCCACCCATATCAGTAGCAATTACCTTTCTAGGGATTCCAATCCCTGTCAGTTTGGCCATAGCCTCTTTATAGATGAAAATATTATTATTAGGAGGCACTGCTCTAGAATAATACTCAAATATTCCTTCATGTGGGACTCTTAAACATTCATCCCATTCAATAGAAGAGAATATCACACTAACTCCATTTACCATTGAAAGCATTCAGTTCTCATCCTCGTATTTTTAAAACTACAGAAACTCATAAAACTCATTTACTAGCTTCGAGTAATATGGTCCATTGTTGTTTGTGAATCATTCTACCCAGTCTTGAGCTTCAAGTGCCTTCAGCACTAGAGAAATTCTTGACAACAACTATTCTAAACTTAATTCTTTTTCAAACATGATTTCCCCTTCAAAAAATGAGAATTGATCAGCTTTTCCATAACTTTTCTTCCACCACAAGACTCATCTTAAGGTCTCTTAGGGTTTGGTGCATCTCCTTTATCACCAACTATCGGTCTCTTTACTCTTTCCATTGTAATTTTATGTGGTTTGAGGGTTTTAGCAGTGGGTTAGGTTCAAGGATTCGGGGTCAAAAGGATTAGGAGAGGATTGAAGTGGATCAAAATGTGACTTAGCACTTTATTTTTATCATTTAGGGATTGAAAAACAAATTGAGTAAATGAAATGAATAAAATTAAAATGTTTTGGATTCTAGCATAAAACACAAAGTCCAGGACCTATCAGTAAGTTCAAATAGTTGTACAGTGACAACATTAAGGTCTATCAGTAAGGTCCAATGGTAAGGTGTCCAAACAGTGAGGTCCAACGATGAGGTTTCCTAATGGTGAGGTCCAACAGTGAGGTGTACTAACAGTGAGGTCCAATGGTGAGGTGTCCTAATGGTGAGGTCAAATGGTGAGGTGTACTAACGGTGAGGTGTCCTAACAATGAGGTGTCCTTAACTAAAATTAATCATACCTAACTCATGTTTGATGTAATTTAACCTCTCATAATTCAAAGGCTTTTTGAATATATCATCCAATTGATGTTCAGTGCCAATGAATTCAAGAGTGATATCACCTCTTTGATAATGATCTCACAAAAAGTGATGTCTCTCATCAATGTGATTTTTCCTAGCATGAGATATTGGATTTTTAGAGATGTTAATAGCACTTTTATTATCACAATTTATAGAGACATTTTTGAATTTATATCCATAGTCTAGTAAAGTGTGTTTCATCCATAGAATTTGAGCACAACAACTACCAGTAGTATATATTCATCTCCGACAGTGGATAATGAAATAGAATTATGTTTCTTACTACACCATGATACTAGTGACTTGACCAAAATGTGACATGTTCTAGAGGTTCTCATTCTATCTAACTTGGAACCAGAAAATTCTGCATCTGAATAACTTATCAAATCAAATTATTACCCTGTTGGATAAAATAGTCCTAAGTTGTTAGTATACTTGAGATATTTAAAAATAATTTTAACAGTAGTTAAATGACATTCTTTAGGATTGGATTGTAAATGAGAACACATACATACACTGAACATAATATCAGGTTATCTGGCAGTAAGGTTGATAAGACTCCAAATCATACCTTTGTAATTGGTTTGATCCACTGGTTTACTAGTTTCATCAGCATCCAACTTACAAGTGGTACTCATAGGTGTATCACTACCTTTATTAATATAAAAACCAAAACATTGCAAAATATCCTTAATATATTTACTTTTACATAAAACAATACCGTTTTTATTTTAAAAAATTTGAAATCCAAGGAAAAATTTAAGTTCCCCCATTAAACTCATTTCAAATTCATTTTACTTCATCTTTGAAAAATCAGAACATAAATAATTTTTAGAGGATAAAAAAATAATGTCATCTATATAAACAGGTACTATCAAAACATCTTTTGAAATCCTTTTAATGAAAATATTAGGATCAGGTATCCCTTTTGACAAACCTTTTGAAATAAGAAAAGAATTGAGTCTATCATACCAAGCTCTAGGAGCTTGTTTTAGACCATATAAAGCTTTATAAAGTTTAAAAACATGATTTGAATAATGGGAATTTGTAAAGATAGGGGGTTATTCAAAAAACACATCCTTAACTATATACCCATTTAGAAATTCACTTTAAACATCCATTTGATAAATTTTGAAATTTAGATGAGCTGCATAAGCAAGTAATATCCTAATGGATTCTAGTCTAGATATAGGTGAAAAGGATTATTCGTAGTGTATTCATTCTCCTTGACTATACCCTTGTTAAACTAATATATCCTTGTTTATAACTATATTTCCAGACTCATCAACTTTGTTTCTAAACACCCATTTAGTGCCTATGGTCAAAGCGTCATTAGGTTTTCTACTGATTCCCAAACTTTGTTTCATTCAAATTGATTTAATTCTTCTTGAATAGATATCACCCAAAATTCATCATTGATATCATCATTAATGTTTTTGGGTTCAATCTATGAAATAAAATCTTGATGTTCAACCTGGTTTCTTAGAGAAGCTCTAATTTGTTTCTCTCTATTTATATCACCTACTACATCATATAAATGATGATTCTTGATAGTTCTAATACCTATATAAAGGGTTGGAGTAGACACCCCATGGTTGTCTATAGGTTCAGATTCAATAGGCTTAGATTCTGGAAAATTTCCAGAACTAGTTGTTTTCACTAGGGGTTCAATGTATTTATTATTAAGGTTTAGAATTAACATATCTTCTTCAAGATATTCAAGAGAGGTTTTAGGTTCATGTGGATCAGTCTCATAAAATTTTACATGAACTGACTCTTCCACACATTTGGTTCTCTTGTTGAATACTCTATAGGCTTTACTATAGATTGAGTAACCTAGGAAAAATCTTTCATCACTTTTGAAATAAATTTTTTTGATATTATCCCTATGTTAAGGATAAAAACATTGAAACCAAAAACTATAAATTAATTAACCTTAGGTTTCCTATTTTTTATTTCTATAACTCCATTTTTTTAGTTGTTCTAGGATCAGAGAAATTTTGATTATAGCCATTATCTAAGGAAAAAGATTCAAACTCCAGATTTTCAAACTCACGACCATGATCACTTCTTAAGGTCTTAATGTTAAGCCCACTAATATTTTCTACAGACTTGTAATATTAAATGAAGTAAGAACATGCTTCACTTTTATGAGCTATAAATTATACCAAAGTGTATCTAAAAAATTCATCTATAAGAACATATATATAGTGCTTCCCATTTAAACTTGATACTCTAGATGGCCCAAACAAATCCATGTGAACCAACTCAAGCAGTTGAGAAGTTGAAACTTATTTCTTTGGTTTGAAAGAAACTTCGTGATTCTTCCCTTTTGACAAGGATTAAAAACTTTATTAAGTGGGAATTCTAATTTAGGTAAGTTGCTAAGTAAACCTTTCCTAGTTAGTTTCCAAAGGGAGTTCACATTGCATTGTCCTAATCTTCTGTTCCATAACCATGATTCCTTATGAAAATAATTTAAACAAGAAACATTTTTCTTAGCTAAAGAGTTTAAATCAACATCATATACATTTTCATTTCTATGAGTAGTGAATATTAAAACATTTTTAGAATTAAAAAACATTACATGCATCATTTTAAAACTTAACATTAAAACCATCATCACACTACTAAGAGATACTAAGTAGATTTTATTTTAACCCATCAACAAAAAGTACTTTTGAAATTAATATAGTATTAGGGTTACCAATTTGTCATAAGCTGACGATTTTTCCCTTAGCAGTATCACCAAATGTAACATGTCCATCATAAACTTTGATTAATCTCTTTAATCATGAATATTCTTCTATCATGTGTCTTGAACATCCACTATCCAAGTACCATAGGGTTTTACATGAACGCTTCAGACAATTTTTCTACGAAATAGATTAGGCCTATGTACCTATATTTTCTTGGATCCAGAGAGGTTAGAAAGTAAATATTTGGGAATCCATATTTTTCTTATAGGGTTATTATAATTAATATAAATGTTTTAAGACATAAACACTTTGTTAGCTCCTTTAGAAAAAAAATTCAAGAGATGATCCAGAACTTGAACTAGCAGTGAACTGTCTAGATTTTGGAAGAAATTTGTTTTTAATAATCCTTCTCTATCCTGGTTGATATCCTAGACGAGTTATATATTTTGGAGCTATTTATTTCCTTAGACATTTACTCAAGGTATCTCTACCAGCAGTAAACTTCTCAAGATCTCTTTTTAATTACTCATTTGATAATTTCAGTTCAGTTTTTTCTTTTAATAGTTGAGAAAAATTTTCCTTTTCGATATCCAAATTAGAATTATAATTGGAATTTAGATCATGTTGTCTTTTCAATGATTTATATTTATCCTTGATCTCATTAAAGGTATCTTCAATCATTCCACAATATTCAAATAGTTCATCCTTAGTCATATTTTCATCATTATTTGATTCACTTTCATTCCTAGAATAGTAAGCATTATGTATAGAAGAATTAAGTGTTACTTCATATGTTTCTTTCATTAAAGATCAGTTTTCATGATTGTTATATTCAGTATCAGAAGTGTCAGATCCACTGGAGATATCTTATGAAGCACTCCAAGTATCTTTCATAGCCTTTTTATATCTCTTTCCCTTGTCTTCATATTTCTTCTTAAATTTCGGCTTGGGGAAATCATCCTTCACATGACCTTTTCATTTACATTCATAGAATATTATCTCATTTGTGTTGTCATTCCATTTTCTATCTTTTTTCTAATGTTTCTTACTATCATTCCTTACTCTATAGTTTGAATTTTTAAAGAACTTCTTCTTCCAGTAGAACTTTTTTAATCTTCTAGCAAGATGATCCATCACCTCATCACTGTTAGAATATGAATCTTCACTGGTGGAACTATCTACAGGAACTTAAACCTTTTCCTTATCTTTGATCTTTGAGGTAGAAGTCTTGAATGCTACAGATTTATTTCTTAGTTCTTCATCTACTTATTGATTCACCTTAAGCTCTTCTTTGTACATCATGAGTTTTCCAATTAGTTCCTTCACTGGTAGCTTGATTTTTTCATAGGATTATCAAATTGAAACAGAAGTTATCCTCTATATGTTAGGTAGGCATTGAAGTAATCTCATAATTTAATCCTTGTTGTTCACTGGTTTTCCAAACAGACTCATGGTATTTACTATTTCATTGAACCTAAGATAAATTTCAAAGATAGGGTCATCACACTTCATTTTAAAATTATCATATTTAATAGTATAGGTATTTAATCTCATTTTATTAACATTGGTTATTCCCTCATGGGAAACAGCCAAATTATCCCAAATTTCATATGAAATTTTACAGGAAGATATTCTATTGAATTATTCATCACCTAAAGAACATAATAATTCATTCATTTCTTTACAGTTATTATTATAGGTAGATTTATTCAACTGAGACCATGTGTCCCTAGAAGTAGCAGCTAATGCATGTTATTCTTCAATTGTGTCCCAAATTTCAGGACCCATACTCTCTAGATACATTTCCATTTTTAATTTCCACTATACATAATTATTATCATTAAGGAAATGTGTTCTGTTAGTAGCCGCACCCTAAACTTGGTTATCCATAGCTGACTAGAATTTAAAGAACTGAAAATTTAGATATGACAAAAATTTTAATATTTTTAAGATACAACTAAAATTACAGTTGAAAAGAATTTTAAAATATTAAAAAATAGTTCAGATGGTATCAATAAACACTCCTCTAATAAAAAATGTTTTTGGAGGTGGAAACTCAAGAGGGGTGAATTGTGTTCCTACTTAAAATTTATATTAAAAACTTTATGATAAAATACCATATTTGAAACAGACCAGTTAATTAAGGCAGTAGAGATATAAATGTTAAATTTCTCAACAAGTCTCTCAAAGGTTTATTAGTCCTTAGTAGAATCAGTGTAAAAACTTATCCAACTTTTGAAACATGTTTACTGAATTAAACACATATACAAACCAACCAAAACTAACTATCAGATTTAATATAAAATAGTTTTCTATCTTTAAAATTATAAGCAGTGGAAAATAGAAAAATAGAGTATTACCAAATAAAGTACACAGCAGAATTAAACAAGAGGTTCAGTCTCAAGATAAGACTTAATCCTCTCTAAATGGTGATCACCTACCACCAAGAAGTTTATATTAATAAACTTGATACACAGCCTGTATCAAGATTTACAATAGTTTTCAAAAACTATTGAGGTCTCAAAACCTCTACCACAATTCTTTGTGCAAAAAAAAAATAACCAGGACACACACTGCCTCTTCCATAGTTATACGTGGGAAAAAATGTAAGTAATTTTTGGTGTGAGGATTTTCAGTATCCTCAAGTTTAAGAATAGGAGACAGTGTGTGTGTGTGTGTGTAACAAACAAACACACACTACTCAGAAATGTAAGATAAAGAACACAATAGAGATAATGTTATGAGTATTGAGTTTAGAAGGATCTATGTGGTTTCAGTTCATCTCTGGAATCCTTGGTGTGAATAAATTGCAATTTGAGTCCTTCTTTAGAATTTTTCTCCAAAACAGAGTGTCACAACTTCAGGTTCTGGATTTCAACGTACTAAGGTGTTTAACTTCTTGGTTTGAAAGAGATTCAAGGAAGTACAGTAAGGAAGCCTTGAATTTTTTCTCCCAAATGATCTTCGTGAATCTCTTGGGTTCACAATGTGAGTGCTGGTATATTCTACTTGTTCTTCAGGTCTTTCGGGTAATATCTCACAACCTGCAGGGTCTTCTCTGGATCGATCTTCTATTTTATTCTTGAGATCTGATAGTAGGAATGATCAAGACATGGGTTTTCTTCCTCATACCTCATACGGTCTCCATATATGTCTACAATCAACATTAATTAATTTCATAAGCATTAAATTTACCAAATATGACCATTAGAATAATCTTAAGAAAATTAAAAAAGTATAGAGTTAAAGAGTATAGGTTTCTATAGACTAGTAGAAGTAGCCTTCTCAATGGTAGTTTCTCAATATTAGTCCTATCAGCGGTAGACATGTGAATTCCAAAGGTTATTCTAGAAGTAACCTTTCATAAGTATACTTCCAGCTGTAACTTCATAGCAGCAACCTTGTAGCAGTAAGCTTAAAACGGTAACCTTCTAACAGTAACCTTTTAGTGGTGACTTTAGTAAGATTACAATGGTAGGCTTCCCATCAGTGATCGTGTACCAGTAACATCTCGTGGTAGATCTACAATAGTATCCCTTGAGTGGTAGACTCGTAACAGTGAACTTGTATTGGTAACTTAGTAGTAAGGTTCCTCAACGGTAACCTTCTTGCGATAATCAACTAGAGGTAATCTTCTAGTGGTAACCTTCTAGTGGTAACCTTCTAGTGGTATCCTTCTATAGGTAACATATCCAATAGTAGCCTCAACTGGTGACTTAAAAATAAGGCTCATAATAGAGACCTTCATACCGGTGACCTTTTACTTAGAAAATTTTACAAAGTAATCTTGATCAAGAAAGCAGGGAGATTAAAATACATAATTTTTATATGATAAAAACTAATGAAACCTGATTATTATATGAATGAAACATGATTTTTGATTATCAAAATATGTGAGTCCAATAAAGGAGAACATGTTATACTGTTCATGGATGAAGCGGGTAGAATTCATACTTGTGGATACTGAGCATAAGGGAAGTGGGTTATATATCAAATGTACATGTACTACCATTTATTTATTTTATAACACCTACTTATTCACATATCTAATTTAATAACATGTTGTTTGTGGCCTTTTAAGATTTATTATCACACCCTACACAGGCCCTTTGGGATGCATATAGACTTTATGATTTTTCAATCAGGTAAGGAAATGAGCTTAGGAGATGAACCTCATTATTAGGGTGGTAAATTTTGAATAGGATGGATGGTAGGGGAACTTGGAGGATCCTGTATCAAGTGAATTTTATTTTTAGTAGTATTATTCTTATTATATGTATATACCATGGTCGGCCATGAGAAACCCTTTCTGCTACTTTTTTCTATGACTTTATGTGATATGGAATGTATTTTTTATTTTTTTCAAATGGAATATTTAAGATAGATTTTTATTCCATTAATATATGTTTATGATTCCCCTATTTTATTCTTATGATTTCGCTACGGAAGGTTACTTGTCCTATTGTTTATCGTATTTTCTTCCCCTATTCTATAAGTATTTATGGACCATTATAATTATATCACCACCATAGGGTATAGTCTCCCCACTATTACCTCTTAGACCCTCACTGCTAGTCAGCAGCCTTTGGCATACAGGGAGTCATGCCTAAGGCCACATCGAACACCAGCTCAGAACATAGTTTTTAAGTGTCTCCCAAGTCATAGTGTTATATAAAATATCCTAAAGTCAAATTTTTTGTTGTATTATTAATGTTCAGTGTTTTAATATTAATTTATACACCACTAAATTGATTTTTTTAATTTTTTTTAAGGGAAAATGAGTAAATCATGAATATTTTGTGTATCCATGTTTAAATAAATAATAATTTCTATATCTCTTATGTGATTGAAATATATTACCAATAATTTATTTAGAATATATGACAAAAATATGATTCTAGGTCATAATAAATATAATTTTACTAAGAATAATTATTTTTTAAAGGAGTTGTGCATGATAAACACCAATATTTCAAAGTCTATTTCATATTAACCTTGTGAGTGAGAACTGCCAATAATACATCAGTGGTAACATTATCACATTTCCTTCTCATCCCAATTCCATGTTATAAAAACTTTTTGGAATTCATTATCACACCAATTGCATATCATGTAAGTCCATCATATTTCATATTCACTTCCACATCATCCCATTTTCTATTGAGATGTTATATCAACATTAAATAACCCCACATTCCCCAAATTATAATATTTAATATCAAAACAAAATATGAATTTTCTTACATTATTTTGTATACATGTTTTCCACTAGATTAACACAGGATGCATCATCTCAACATAACCTCACCTGGTAACTTCAACATAAAATTGTTCTCAAATTTCACCTTAAGATGAAATTACAATGTGTGTTCACCAAATAAGGATATTTTACACTTCAAAGAAGGTTATATTACCAGTTTAATGTAATTTTATACCCACACTATGCATTGATTCTATAAAAACTTTATATATCTATAAATTCTATATATTTTAATATTATTATATTCATGAGTGTTCATACAAAATAAATAATTATAATCAATCAGTATGTGAAATTTTTTTGTTATCTATATGAATTTTTCACCTATTCTTTATCCATGATATTGAATAAATATGGAATATGGGGTAACAACAACTAGATGGGATACGAAACTTGATTCCTCATACATGGAATCAAACCTTGAGCCATTATTATAAATGTAAACCATTCATATTAATTATCGTGTTCACTATTTCCTATTATAAAGCCCCCCCCCCATTATTAAGGTTTCTCATTTCTATCCTTTCTCTCAAAGATTTAATATAGTCTATGTTTATTTATATAATTATTTTGAAAAATTAACTACACTATACTTATTTATTACTAATTTCTTTTGATTTCCCTGTATACATATTTTAAATTTTGTGATGGTGGAATGATGACCTGAGGCTATGTATAAGGTGATTATTTAATAGTTCTTTGTGGTTCCCATTCATTAGTTATTTCTATTTTTTATTTTTATTTTTGTGATGAGGTCGTTGTTTTTAAAAAATATTATTTACTGATTTTACACTTTATTCTAGTATATTACCTGGACTTATTCCAATATAAAATCATTCTTTGTGCCTCCCATTTCATGGAAAAATATTTACAAGGAATAATTTTAAATTTTAAGATGTGAAATTTTTATAATGAAATTGATTGGAGTATTTTAGTATTTCGACATAAGTGGTATATACATCACTTCAAAGGATGGTTGAGGAAAGACATAATTTACAAATAAGATCATCAAAATTATAGTCACTTCTATAATTTATGATCAGGATGCTGATATCTTGTAGATAATTATTGTATAATTAATAATGTTAAGAAATTTAAATTAACATGAAAGATCAATGTTTTCCAAAATTAGGATCAATACCTCTTTTAAATAACATTTTCTATATATTTCATTATACTAACTTTTTCATTCTATTCACCTCACACCATATAAATCTCATTCCATTCATTTTCATTGAATTTAATAAGAACTAAAAAATGAATAGAACTAAATAATAATAGTATATAACATTCCAATGAACCTTTGTAGATGACTATGGTAATCAACTATGATATTATAGGATATCTACAAATTTGTATTTATTTTGAGGCCTATAATAGCCTTGTATCAACATGGTTCCACTGTTGGGGTAAAAATACTGTTTTAGTATATTTATTTTATCAATGTAAATATTTATCTTAATATGTAATATTTGAAAAACTAAAAAATTATATCTATGATTTCTCATCCCATGAAATCTAGAATGTTTTGTAGTTACCCATAGGGTTAATTTAAATGGTTAGAAATAAATATTTTAGAATTATAAATTAATGGTGATAAATTATTAAATTGAATACCCTATGATAGAATCCTTTTATAGTTAGATAAATTAGTTCTACAACTACTTCTTGATGTTAAATAAAAATTAGTAATAGTAATACATGTATCCAATCCACGCTTCATTTAATGGAGTCATCATTGAGGTGAAATCAAAATTCTAAAACCCTTCCAACTGAAAAAACTTTGACTAAATCATAGTTTAATTATCTAATGAATATGTTCTCAAAAATAATCCAATGAAAATGGTTAAATTTCTTTCGTATTTTGTTTAATTTAATTTTTAATTACATGAGATATCATCTAACAGACATTTTTCATATCTTATGGTGTAATAAAATGTTATAATTGATATAGGTTCCTGTTTATTTCTCCTTCTAATATATCCCTCTCACTTCTCATTACATCATATAATAATTAGGGTTTCTACCAATAAATTACTTTTTTATGATTTCAATGATGTATTTTACAAGATATATCATTATCCAAAGTGTTAAAAAGATAAATAACCCACCATAAAGGTGAAGTGGGTGGTGGGTTTTTAGGAAGAGACCACCTATATGGTTTTCATTTATGAAGAATAGTATGGGTGTCTAATGGTGATGAAACTTCCCCCACAATGGAAATAGACATATAATATATATTAGTGACCAGTTATAGTTTGTATAGAGTATCGTTTTTTTCATCTTATATATTGATCTCACTTCTCACTCCTTCATCAAAAATATTGGGGGTTAATCCAAGAAAATTATTCAATTCATCACTACAATGTTACTTTTAATTGAATAAATTATATCATGATTTCATTGATTTCATATATAGTGAGTATAAATCTAGTGGATGGGTGTCTAACTCAATTAATATGATATATATATATAACAATTTTGTTCCCATTATCTTATGATTTTTCATTATGACATTTATTTATTTTTTTACCTTAATAGAGGGTAGTGAATTATATGTGTGTTACAATTTCCAAGATGTTTTAGTTTTGGGTTGATTTTTCATTATTTATATTTTTCTAATTTAATAAATGTTTTTGAAATATTTTTTTCAAATTCATAAATCCTATCATTGTGTTCTTACATTTCATTATTTTTCTTGGAAAAAAGGAAATTCAACATTTGAAAATAGGGTAAGGAATATTTATTTGAAAAATATTTAACTATTCCAAAATTTATTATCCGCTTGTCCAATCAATGAACATATTTTTTGGGGGAAAATTATATAAATTGGAAATTTAATTCATAGAAAAATTAAAAAAAACAATTTCACAAATTAATTCAAATATGATTGGATTTTTATGTTTTCATCTAAATAGAATCCTATCAATTTAAAAAAAAGAGTGTATCAGTGAGAAAAATAAAATCTATAAAAAATGAATAAGTTTCATACACATGAATGTATTTACTAAAATCATGTGAATAAATCATTGGTTATAGTATAAGTACATGACCTTAAATATTACATAATCTTGAATTAAATTAATAATTCACATTGAGGATCTTTTCAGGTTTACAATTTTAGAGAATTATGCCATAACTATTACATTTCATCTCAAAAATTACAAGGTAGACACTTCTACTCAGTTTCCATTTTTTTCATAAAATAAAAACTCTTGAAAAAAAAGAGTCATGTCTAGTCCCATGTTTTAGATAGAATAAATTTTCCTTGATCCTATCCTTGGCCATATTAATCTTTAGGTCCTGAGAAAAACATTTCAAAACATGGGATGAGCATAAAAATCTCAGAAAGGGTTATAAAATAAAGAAAGAAAACATTAATTCATCATTACATACATAACATAATCTCTTTAACATACATCATGAAATCATAAGATTTATGAATAATACATAGAAAACATAAATCATAAATGTAACTTGTGGCTTCCATATCATACTTACATTGTAGCTATCACAGCTATGTAAGGAATTAAATTTGGAATACCTATCAGAGTATATTCCCTAAATCTTTTAGGAGAAACATTCACATTTACCTCTGTTAAATTACCCAATGCATTGAAGAGCTGTCTTGGGCTCAACCACCATAGATTTATCACATAACCACTGGTATACTTAACAATTCTTAAGAACTATAACATATTCATAACACATAAAACAAATATAATGGAAAGATAAAATTTCCACATTTCAATCACAATATATCATTTAAATATATTGAAATAATCAATCCATTATCAAAACCATTTTCAATACCAATATATGTAAAAAATATTAAATGGTATTTACTTTCCTTTTATAAACATTACAGCTTGTTAAGAAAGCCAAAGATCAAATAATACTCACGGCGGCAGAAAGGTCATTGTCACCACTTACGTTAAAAAGAAACTTTATTTTTTTCACTTAGTAAAACACTTCATAGAAATAGATTCCCTTTTAATGAAATGAAAATTAAAAGGTGTTTATATAGCATATAAAAGAAAGTTGTGTATTAAAACAAAATATGCCTCAATGAAAGAAGATTGAGACGAAGTCCCTTACCTCGTGTCCGGCATGACCCGTTCGTTATTTAATCTCTTGAATAATAAACTAAAGTAAAATTTCTACATTCTTAAGATCCTTTTTCAAGTTTATTATTACGTTTATATCACTTATTACAATGTTATAATCATTATGTGATCATTTAAGTTAATAACGGTCATTTTGTCGATATTTGGTACTTGAGTCAAAAATGGTCTTCTTATAATTAAAAGTTGTTCAAGTGGTAAAAAGTTATTATATCCAGAATTATATTAATGAGTTAGTTATCATTTATATCATATATATCCAGTATATACATGTATTTATAATATTACATAACATTTGGAGGTAAGAAATGAAATGCATCGTTCATGGAGACGGTAAGTCGTTTGTGGGCATGAATGCTACTTTCATTTATATTTCTTATTTTAATGGAATTAAAACATAATGATACATAGGTATATAATAATTCCAGTATAATATCATATAAAATATCATTAAATTCATCCTTTATACATCCCACATGTGTCATTAACCAGTCATATCACTTTGAGGGGGTGGTAGTCTGCACTTCCTCAAATGAAATTATCGCATTTATCCACAATGGAAACCATAAAGGTATGCTATAAATGAAAAATACAGAATCATAAAGAAAACATAAACATAATATATATCATATATAAATACATTTTCATCTTAATGGCCACCATGAGAGGCAGTGGGAGATAACTGAACAGTCATCATTTCGTGAGGCGTTAGTTTGTCATCCACAAAAACAGTATGTTCTTTACCCATTAGATGGAGGTGTTTAAAAGTGTAGTTAGAATACTTATCATAAAAAAATCTTAGTATATTGAGTATACTGGTTTGTTATAAAATAAAATAATAAAAATATTTTAGGGGTTAGAGAAGTAAAATAAAATAAAATAATTTAAGAGAAATTGTTACCTTTAATTCAAGTAACTCCCTTTGGTTTGAACCAAAAGGACATTGTGAAGTGCCTTATGCCTAAGTTAAGGCTTCTAGGTGCAAGATAGAGATCTTGAGAACTTATTTGGGTAGGGTTTGGATGATCTAAGAGGCTTTATAGGTGTGAGTAATGGGTTATAGGTGAGGACTTTCTATAAGGGGGAGGAGGGACTCTTTAGGAAAGTGTGAAAATATTATTTTATTATATAATGATTTCTGGTTTCTATAGGTCCAAAACTTATTAAAGTCAAATATTAGATGACTCATGGTAGAAATAAAATCATCCAATAATAATTGGAAAGGTTTTGGACATTATTTTAATTTTTATAATATTATTTATTTAAATCATTCATTAATGAGGTAAACACTGAATCATTATTGTACCATAAATAATTTTATATATTTGATGTCTAAAAAATTACAAAAAAAATACCATAGTGTAGGAAATATTTTTATATTTTAAAATAATATTTTTAGTCTAAAAGATAACTTATATAACCCTATGTAAAAATTAATTTACTAAAAGATATTTGTTTATATCATTTTTTCCCTTACTTTAAGTTAATTAAAATAAAGTTTCATTATCACTCTAAAGTGGATACATGGGGTCCCAAAATAGACCCAAGGATGTCCATGGTCGGCCATGACTCATCCAAAAATGTTAGGATAGGTGTTAAGATAATTTTTTATTATTATGATATTCTTTTTACCTTGAATTACCCTATTTACCTTTAACTGCGGTAATTAAAAGTCAAAATCTATTATTCACCAAAAAATATTTTCAAGTTATTGAACCATATTTTACTTACTAATAACAACCATGTATGTCAGATTTTGGAAATTTAATTCACAGAAGTGGTAAATTTTCATTTAAATGAAAATTTTAGTTTTTAACTACTACTTAGTGGTTTCACTATTCATCAAAAATTGAAGTTTTTCAGAAAACTACCAAAAACTCATCCTAAGTTATATTTGATATTCCGAATTCAAAAATAAGGTCTATTTTACCAAATTAAAAACATAGAAGTTGGATTAATTAATAGAAAATTAATTCATATTTTTAAAACAAAATGCGTGTTTTTAAGAAATATTAACTATCAAAAGATTGACACTTGTTTATGTCCAATTTCAAAGTGAAATTAATTCCAATGACCAATATTGGATTAAATGGTAAAAATATAATCTAATTACACTTTAAAACCAATTAAAAATATAATCAAACCATATAAATAAATTATATTAAAAGGTAATTTAGAATTAAAATATAGTATTTTTTACTACTCATCAAAATTTGAATTTTATCTAAAAAATACCAATATTTTACCCAAAGTGATTTTTGATGTCCCAATTATAAATAATAATTTTAGTTGATGAAATAGAACATAAAAAATTGACCAAAACTATATTTAAATAGGGTTCACCATCAAAAGGCGGTAAATCAACCATTAAGGTAAATTATGCTTAAAATTAGATTAATTCAAATTTTAAGCCTCTAACTTTTATTGGATAAATGTAAAAATAGTTAACAAACATGAATAATCATATTGTAGTAAGTTCTATTCATTCCATCTAATACAACAGCTAGGTGTTAACTACCATTTAAAATAATATTATTCTATTATTAGTGTGAAATGTAAGATTTCAAAGAAACTCGTTGTTGCGTATCGGGTAAGTCATCAAACATATAAACCCCTTTAAAGTAAAATTCATATTTAATTCACAAAATATTAATTAAAATGAAAATTTATTATTCTTTATTTACTTGGGATGATACATCCTTCTCCCCTTTTGGAAATTGCATCTTCATAATTTTTATTCACCTATCAAATAACTGGGGGTATTTATCCCTCATATCATTTTCACATTCCCATGTTGCCTATTCGACCATATGGTTTTTCAAAAAAAATTACCTAGTGAATCACCTTATTCCGCGACACTTTCTCTCTTTGGTCAAGAATCTGGATTGGTTGTCCCTCATAAGAGAGATTCTCTTCCAACTGAACTACCTCTAGACTTAAAACATGAGATAGATCTGGCATATACTTTCTCAACATTGAAACATGAAAAAAAAATTATGTAACTGGGATAAACTTGGAGGTAAATCCACTCTATAAGAAACTGATCCAAATTTCTCTAGGATTTCATAGGGTCCAATGAACCTCGGACTCGACTTTCCCTTCTTACCAAAACACATCCCACTTTTCCATGGAGAAACTTTGAGAAAGACATGACACTACCACAAAACTGGGCAAGGCAAGCGCCTGCCTTTATCAGCGCTAACAGTAAATCTCTGATAAAGGGTCGGGCCTTTATCAGTGCTAACAAAAGCACTGATAAAGGTCCACTTTATCAGTGCTTTTTTAGCGCTGATAAAGGCGTTCCCCTTTATCAGCGCTTTTTTTAGCGCTGATAAAGGGATTATTTATCAGTGCTAAAAAAGCGCTGATAAAGGTTGTATTTATCAGCGCTTTTCATTTTAGCGCTGATAAATACACCCTTTATCAGCTCTTTTTACTAGTGCTGATAAAGGCTCACGCGGATTTGTTAAAAACCCGCGGGTCCTCTTCCTCCTCCATGCACCCGGTCAAGCTCTCGCGGAAGCCCTCCTCTGCGCCGCTGTCGCCGCCTCCTCCTCCTCCGCCGCGGCCACCGCCTCCTCCTTCTCTTCCTCCTTATCCTCCTCCTCCGGCCGCTGCCTCCTCCTCCTCCGGCCGCCAACTCCTCCTCCTCCGGCCGCCGCCTCCTCCTCCTCCTCCTCCTCCACCGCGGCCTCGTCCTCCTCCTCCTCCACCGGCGCTTCCTCCTCCTCCTCTTAGTCTGCGGCCTCATCCTCCTCCTCCTCCACCGGCGCCTCCTCCTCCTCTACCTACTCCACTGCCTCCTCCTCCACCGCGGCCTCCTCCTCCTCCTCCTCCTCCTCCTCCTCCGCTGCCTCAGCTGCCTCTGCTGCCTCCGTCATTCCTTCGCGCTGCCTCCAGTGCCTCCGCTGTCGACACCTCCTTATCCTCTGCCACCGGGTCCTCCTACTTAAGGTGATTCAAATTTAATTTTCATGAATTAATTATGTTTGGAATGGGTAAGTGTTTGGCCAACTATTCTTCATGTTGAATCTTCAGTTTCCATGGGTGGTTTGGGATTGTGGTTTGTTTTTGATCCTGACTATGGGTTGTTTTTATGATTTCCCACTACTTCATTAGATTTATTTAGTTATTCTTATGTTTTGGTTTTTTCATTTGGTTCATGTATCTCTTTATCTCCCCACGAACGATTATCTTATGGCTATTAATTTTGAGATGGGTTTGAGGAAATATATCAGATCTATTCTTATTGTTCTAAGTCTACCAACCTATTTTTAGGTGTTTCCCAAGGTATTGATGTGAGAGGCATATTTTAATTGAAATATTGGTCTCAATGGTGTTCCATTAATGGGTGGTGTAGGCTCCACTTTTTTAAGGGATCTTAGTTAAAATAAGAGGCTTCAAATGGTGGAGGATCACATCCTAAAAGAAAGGGGTATTCTTAATAGGGAAATAATACATAGACGAGTCTAATCCAGAAAAAATAAATGCAGTAGAGGTCATTCATGAGGACTCATAATCTTGGCCAACCACAATTTGAGGTGAATTTTTTTTAATTCTTCTATAGTATTGGTTTCATTTTAAAATGGTTAATCCTAGTCATTAACTTCACATATTTTTTTATTACTTGGTTATGACGGCAGAGTTTATGAATTATTTCATGTATTGCCTAACCCTTTTGGGTAGGAAAAATGGTCATGGTTTCATGTTCTTTGAGAGTTGTGTTGTGGTACTTGGCATGGAGTACATTTCGGAATTCCATTTTTTGGACCTGGTCTTTTGCGACCTCATTACCGTCTTGGATTTTTTTTTTAGATTTAGTGCACTAGATGACTATTATCACCATTGGGTTCAGTTACTTACTCTTAACAGGATATTCCATGTCTTTTATGGAGATTGTGATCTATAACCATGGAGGGTATGACAAGTTGCTTCTATGTTATGGTTCATATCATGTCATTTTTTCAAGGTTTTCCTTGGGGTTGTTGAGAAGTGTTCTTCATGTGAAATTCCAGTGGTCATGGAAAAGTACACAAAATCATTTCTAGAGGACTTCATGGGATAACCTCCCCAATGATTGTTTGCGTTTTCTATCTATTTTCTTCACAGGAAGATCCCATTTTCCATTCCATCACATCATAAGGCTCTGGACGATTTAGAGGAGCTAAAAGATCAGCTAGAAGATCTTTAGGGAAATGGTTCTATCTATATGATCATGTCACTATGGGATTTTCCAATTCTGTTTTCAATAAATTCATATCATAGCCTATTAATTTTAACAGTCTACCATAGTCATACCCAGGTGAAAATAATGAATAATTACATATTGCTTATAATTGATGATTTGTTTGACCATCTTATAAGGTTCTATTGGTTTTTGAAAATTTTCTAGAGATCAGGGTACCAACAGTTGAGGGTTTGGGAAGAGGATGCTCCTAAGATAGATTTTTAAAGTCGATATGGAAATTTAAAGTATTTATGAATTCCATTTGGGATCACCAATGCTCTATCTATTTCATGGAACTGATGAACTAGATCTTTAATATCTTTCTATACACCTCCATTTTTGTTTTTTTAGAATACTTCTTGGTGTATTACAATATATAGGAGGAGTACTCCGATAATTTGGAGGTTGTTTTGGGTGTTTTTAGAGAGCTTTGTCTTTATTACAATATTATAAATTCCCCATATTTTGTTTAAGAAGTATTGTTTCATGGTCACATTATTTCCTTGGAAGGAGTTCTAGGTTATCCAGAAAAGGTTCGAGAAGTCATTTCTCCTCTAACCTATATACTCATCCTATGTATTTCAAATAGGATGAATATAAATAAAGAATGGATGAATGCTAATCGGTTGACAAAAGAGTATGAAGAAGGCGTGAAAGAATTTATCAAGTTTGCAAAAGATCATGCATGTGACTCTTCTCAAATCCTTTGTCCGTGTTTACAGTGTTGTTATTCAAAACAAATTAGTCCAGATGAGTTGGAAGTACACTTGATCTGTCATGGAAAAGATCAAAGTTATATATGTTGGAATAAACACGGGGAAACAACGAATGTAAGTAGTGACTGGGGTGACACTGCGTTTTATGGATCATCTGATATGATTACAAACATGAACAATGAAGATGACCATATGGAGGATGTGATTACAGATGTGGATGATGATGAAGATCGTATTGAGAAAATGACAAGGACCTTCGAAGATGAACTTCGTGATTTCCCAAAATTGTTTGAGAAGTTAAAAAGTTATGCAAAGACACCATTGTATGCTGGTTGCACTAAATATACAGCATTGTCAGCCGTACTGAAGCTGTATAATTTGAAAGCAGAGAATGGGTGGAGTGACGACAGTTTTACGAAACTACTTTCCCTCTTGAATGACATCCTCCCAGAAGACAATGAGCTCCCGAGCCGAACATACGATGCCAAACAAATGCTACGCTCTATGGGTATGATCTCTGAAAGAATATACGCCTTCCCGAATGACTGTATACTGTTTTTCAAGGACCAAAAATCACTTAAAGAATGCCCAAAGTGTGGTGCTTCTCGATACAAGAAAGATTAATCTAGTCCTACTAAAGTTGTATGGTACTTTCCAATCATTCCAAGGTTTAGACGCCTATATGGAAGTGAGGATACTACAGAACAATTAACATGGCATGCAGATACAAGAATTAAAGATGGGATACTAATTAACCCGGCAGACTCTCCTCAGTGGAAGAGAATCGATCATGAGTATCCTGAATTTGGAAATGAGTCGAGAAACCTTCTTCTTGTGTTATCTACAGATGGAGTGAATCCTTTTGGTTTTCAAAGCAATAGTCATAGTACATGGATGGTTATGTTGATAAATTATAACTTACCACCGTGGTTATGCATGAAACGAAAATACATCATGTTATCTATGCTTATATCAGGACCAAAACAACCGGGTAATGATATTGATGTTTATTTAGCTCCATTGATCGAAGATTTGAAATTATTGTGGGATTCAGGTGTTACATTGTATGATGATTACAAAAATGAAGATTTCATTTTGAGAGTCATGTTGTATGGGACGATAAATGAATTCCCTGCTTATGGAAATTTGTCAGGATATATCATTAAAGGAACTCAAGGTTGTCCCGTTTGCGAAGAAGGTACACAATCAATTAGGTTGAAACATTCATCAAAAACCGTGTTTCTAGGACATCACAGATTTCTACCGCGACGACATAAGTACCGTTCTTGGAAGAAATCATTCAATGGAAGTTCAGAAGAACGTACAGCACCGTCTCCACTAACGGGAGATCAATTTTTTGAGAAAGTTAAAAATGTGGTCACTACTTTTGGTAAACCAGCTTTGAAAAACCTTACGAAAATCGGTTGGAAAAAGAGATCAATTTTTTTTTAATTACAATACTGGAATTTTCTGTATGTAAGACATTTTATTGATGTTATGCATGTAGAAAAAAAATGTATTTTACAGTGTTATCGGTATGTTGCTAAATACATCTGGAAAAAAAAGATGGAATTAAGTCTAGGTTGGACATGGTTGAGATGGGAATACGAGAAGAGTTGGCACCAGTGAAGGGCGAAAAACGAACATTTCTTCCTCCTGCTGCTTACACTCTTTCTAGGCAGGAGAGATATCAGTTTTGCAACTTCTTGAATGACGTAATGGTTCCAGAGGGGTATTCGTCAAATATCAGTAACCTTGTGTCAATGAGCGACTTGAAGTTAAAAGGTCTGAAATCACATGACTGTCATGTTTTGATGCAAAATCTCATTCCAATTGCTTTACGTTGCATTTTTTCCAAGAATGTCCGCCATACATTAACGAAACTGTGTTTCTTCTTCAAAGCTATATGAAGCAAAGTTATAGACCCGGCGAAATTTCCAGCTATGGAAAAAGAAATTTCCGTCATATTATGTGAATTAAAAATGTTCTTCCCGCCTTCATTTTTTGATATGATGGTTTATTTGATGGTCCACTTGGTGAGAAAGATTCGACTATGTGGTCCTGTACATTACAGATGGATGTACCCCATTGAACGGTATATGAATATTTTGAAAGGGTATGTCAAAAATCGAAGTCGGACAGAGGGTTGTATTGCAGAGCGATATATTGTTGAGGAAGCCATTGAATTCTGTACCGAATACTTGTCTGGTGTGGAAAGCATTGGCTTACCGAAATCTCGTCACACTGGGCGGCTTGAGGGTGAAGGAATTTCTGGAAGAAAGGTTGTCACAATCAATATTACAGATTGGGAGCAGGCCCACCTTTATGTTTTGCATAATAGTTTCGACGTTGACCCATATGTTGAAATCCACAAAGAAATTATTAGGCATTTGAATCCATCAAGGGCTGAAAAATGGATATCAGATACACATAATAGATAGTTTATAGGATGGTTTCGAGATCATATTTTTAAGCATTCAGATGAAAATCCAAAGTCAATTTCGGAACGACTTCGATGGCTAGTCGGAGGACCAAGTGTGTGTGCATTATCTTACAATGCTTATATAGTTAATGGTTATACATTTTATACTAATGAACATGATGAAGACAGTACCATGCAGAATAGTGGGGTTACACTTGTGCCTGAAGCGATGCATGTTTCCGGTGCTAAGGACAGAAATCCAATTTATGCGAATATGTCATACTTTGGCATCATCAAACAAATATGGGAGTTGGATTATACGGAATTTCAAGTTCCCATATTTCAATGAAAGTGGGTTGATAAAAGGAGTGTTGTTAAAATAGATGATTTGGGATTCATGAAAGTTGATTTCAGTAAGGAAGGGGAGAAAGACTAACCATTTATAATGGCATCATAGGCAGTGCAAGTATTTTATGTTCCAGATCCCGCAAACCGAAACTGGTCAATTGTTCTGTTATCGACCAAAACAGCTGAAGGGTCAGATGAAAATTCAACAGAATATGACCCTTTCATTGGGACTTTGCAATCATTTCGCAGTGGTCCCAATGTAGATGACGTTTTGTATGTCAGAGGAGACCACAATGAAGGGATATGGATAGTTGATAGAGGGGTCAAATCCCTTCATAATTTAAAAAAAAGGGAGTTCAATAATCAGGTTATTGATTTTTATTATAATATAGATTGTGTTACATTATGTTATTATCTGTTCGTTGCTGCTTTTATGTGATCTAAATTAAATTTTAAACCAGTTCTGCAGATAATGACTTCTTCACCTGCTGATGCACCCAATCCCGAGACACAACACGTCTCTCAACCTGTTGCAGCTGGTCCCACTGCTGAGAGACAATAGGTCTCTCAACCTGTTGCAGCTGGTCCCACTACTGACGTACAACAGGTCTCTCAACCTGTTGCAGCTGGTGTCAGTACCGATGCTAGTGCTTCGGAGAAACATAATGATGATGCAGAAACTGAGGAAATGGTAGGCGATGAAACCCCAGCGAAACAAAAAAAACAGGTGCGTCGTAGTTTGATAGTTTTAGCAAAAATCCGTAAGGCAAAAGAAAAAGGCATCAAATATGAGGTGGGATGGAATAAGCTAGGCCATCATGTAAACCCTAACAAATCCATGTTTAGTAGCTACATTGGAATCGTCACTCGACAACGCGTGTCGATTGACGTAGAGTCGTGGCACCATGTTGTCAGCGGGTTGAAAACATTAATGTGGGAAGAGATTACGGTAACATTATGATATCATCTATTTAATTTATTAAAATAAAATAAAATATTGAAATATTGACTAACCCTTAATCATCTCTTGCAGAGTGCATTTATAGTAGATGTTTCGCACAAAGAATATGTTTTCAAACTGGCAGGAAGGATTCATAGAGGCTTTCACAGCATTTTAACGAAACATCATCTGAAAGATTCCGAAGGGAAAATCAAGCCGCACCCGCCTCCTCTTTATGCACACTTGATATCCCAAGGAACGTGGGATGCGTTTTGCAACCGTCGTGCGGAACAGAATTTTCAGTTACATTGTGTTTGGTTACACGTTGTGTAACGTTGCTTGTATTCATCACGTTGATTGATAAGTTTTTATTTATGAAACAGCAACTGAGTGATGAAAATAAAGAACGGGCAGCAAAACCAGTGTACCCCTACCGTAAAGCAAGGTTGGGGTACGCTTCAATTGAAAAAAAATGGTATGTATTTTAAAAGTACTGTAATAATTTTATGTGACATAAAACAACACTGTAACCATGTTTCTCTATTTATATGCAGATTAATGAAGCAAAATCTCAAGTCACTTCCATTCCACTCCATGTGCTATGGAAGGAGGCTTGTGTTAATAAAGAGGGAAAACTGATAGATGAAAACACACAAAAAGTGTGGGAAACATGTGTAAGTATGACATAATATAAACTTGTTTTGCTTTAAATCACTATTACATAACGATGCTTACTTATTTTTTCATATTTTCTATTTTACATAGTCACAGGAATCAACAACACCCGCACCGGATTCAGACATACTTTCAATGGCCTTGAAACAGCCAGAACAGTATGGTCGCGTCAGAGGTGTGGGTTTTGGGGTGTCACCCCGGACATATTTTCAGAAAAAAAAACAAGAGGATGAACAAACTAAAGAATTGCATGTAATGAGAGATAAAGTAGCTACCCTTGAAGAACTAATACAAACTCATGGAAAGATGCTAACAAGTTTGATGGAGGATAGGTGAAGAGAACAAACAACTCAAGAACAACCCCCGCGAGAAGATCCATCCCTCACCAGCTTTGAGGCGAGCCATTCCCCTCAAAGACCTAACTTAACCGAGGTAATCAATGTTATAATATTCATTTTTGTGAGATGTGAATCACATAGACACTGATACCTTTCATGTAATGATATTCTGCAGGGTGAAAATGACTTTGATTTATATCTGTCAACTCTCACCCATCGCCTTGTAGCGAGGGCTACGGTGTTCAATATGCAGAATGACACGCTACACTCCAGACCACTTCCAACCGGTCATGTCAAAGTGTCGATTAACGTAGCTCATGAGCCGAGAACCAAGCTACCTGTGCCAAATGATGATGACGACATTCATACGGTGGAAAAAGATGTTGGAACATTCGTTTCATGGCCGTCGAATCTTGTAAAAAAACATGTCGAGCAGGAGGTATTCATTTCCAGTTCATTTTTCAAGCAGAACCTTTAACATTAAATTAGAAAATAGATGAACTGATGAACGTTATTACAGAAGGATAAAATGGAGAAGCTAAAACAAAAGAGTGGATCCAATATTGGATCAACCAACTGATCAAAACGATCTACTAAGAGCGCGTTCACCCCACCCGTTGTTTCTGAGATCATCACAGACGACTGGCTAGGCGCCTCAGTTATAAATGTATACATGAGGTATGTTTTCATGATTTGATTTTACAGAAGCTGATATACTTTGATAATTATGGATAAATACATATCATATTTTTCACAGGCATATATATGAAAAACAATTGAAGGGATTTGGCCATGAATAAAAATTTGGACTCGTTGGTCCTCACACAATTTCTACACAACGAACAGAAATAGATTCTAATTTTCAGGCTGAATTGATGTCAAATATGCTCAGAACGTTTCAAAGAAGAATTACGACTGACAGGCTCTTTTTAATACCAACGATGCAAGGGTAAAACTCTACATTTTAATCATATCAATTATATTTTCATTTCTATCATTACTTATTTCTTTTTGTGTTTTCAGGGAATATTGGATGCTCATTGCAGTCAATTTGCATACTCCAAAGATTTATTTTCTAGATTCACTGCATGGATATCCAACTAACCGACCACAGATGATGGTGATTGTCAATTTGTAATACACTAGATCCAACATTTTAGAACTAAATATCTAGTAATATAATTTATATTATCTTTTAATGAGGATTTTGTTATGATAGGGCGGTGTATGAATATCGTCTAAAGGCTGGAATGAATCTAGGGCGTAAGGATGAAAATGCCCACAAGATCTAAAAATGGAGAAGTATCTGGGTATATATAATTATATTTCACTATCCAAATACATATCAAAAAAAATTACTTATTTTTCTCGATGTTTCTGCAGTGTCCGAAACAAACAAATGACAAGGACTGCGGTTATTATGTTTGTAAATTTATGAAAGAGATCGTATTTCATGAACAAAATAGCATCCCTGAAGAGGTATTTTTGAAAATAATTACTACTTTATTTAAAATAATTATTAATCCTTTGTGTATTTATATTTTTTTAGTACTACTATGACTGTCGCAAAAACTCCTATTCAGAAGAAGATATAAATGTCTTTAGAAACGAATGGGCATCGTACCTGATTGAAGAATGTAAACAAATAGGACAATGAAGGTGAATTCCTAATACTTGTGTTATCTTTATACGGTAATTGTTATCTCCCTTTACACTTATTTAGAATCTATGATCTCCCTTTCATATGTTTCATATCCTTAGATTAGTGAATTCCTACTACTTAGTTTGAAAATGACAGAAACTTTGGAAAACAACACCAATGACATACGCCAAACCGAGAAAACACATTCGGATTGTTTTGATACTTTAGGAAAACGATCCACGAGTCATTTGTGATGTGTAAGAATCGACTGCACCTCAATCCGACGCACGATGTGACCGGTATGGCTAAAAGTGTCTGATATCAGTTTCAAATTGAGATAAACTTTGGAAAACAACACCAATGACATACGCCAAACCAAGCAAACGCGTTCAGATTTTTTTGATACTTTAGTACAATGATCCACGAGTCATTTTTGACGTGTACAAATCAACCGCACCTCAATCTGATGCACGGTGTGACCGGTATGGCTAAAAGTGTCTGATATCAGTTTCAAATTGAGTTAAACTTTGGAAAACAACACCAATGACATACGCCAAACTGAGCAAACGCATTCGGATTGTTTTGATATTTTAGGAAAATGATACACGAGTCATTCATGACGTGTAAAAATTGACCTCACCTCAATAAGACTCACGACGTGATCGGTATGGCTAAAAGTGTCTGATATCAGTTTCAAATTGAGATAAACTTTGGAAAACAACACCAATTACATACGCCAAACTGATCAAACGCATTCATATTGTTTTGATACATTAGGAAAACGATCCATGAGTCATTTGTGACGTGTCCGAATTGACCGCACCTCAATCCGACGCACGGTGTGACCGGTATGGCTAAAAGTGTCTGATATCAGTTTCAAATTGAGAAAAACTTTGGAAAACAACACCAATGACATACGCCAAACTGAGAAAACGCGTTCGGATTGTTTTGATACTTTAGGAAAACGATTAAAAAGTCATTTTTGATGTGTACAAATCGACCGCACCTCAATCCGACGCACAGTGTGACTGGTATGGATAAAAGTGTCTGATATCAGTTTCAAATTGAGATAAACTTTGTAAAACAACACCAATGACATACGCCAAACCAAGAAAACGCATTCGTATTGTTTTGATATTTTAGGAAAACGATCCACGAGTCTTTTTTGACGAGTAAGAATCGACCGCACCTCAATCTGATGCACGACGTGACCGGTATGGCTAAAAGTGTCTGATATCAGTTTCAAATTGAGATAAACTTTGGAAAACAACACCAATGACATACGCCAAACCGAGCAAACGCGTTCGGATTGTTTTTATACTTTAGGAAAACGATCCACGAGTCATTTGTGACGTGTATGAATCGACTGCACCTCAATCCGACGCACGGTGTGACCGGTATGGCTAAAAGTGTCTGATATCAGTTTCAAATTGAGATAAACTTTGGAAAACAACACCAATGACATACGGAAAACCGAGCAAACACGTTTGTATTGTTTTGATTCTTTAGGAAAATGATCCATGAGTCATTTGTGACGTGTACGAATCAACCACACCTCAATCTGATGCACGGTGTGACCGGTATGGCTAAAAGTGTCTGATATCTGTTTCAAATTGAGATAAACTTTGGAAAACAACACCAATGACATACGCCAAACTGAGAAAACGCATTTGGATTGTTTTGATACCTTAGGAAAACGATCCACAAGTCATTTGTGATGTGTACGAATCGACCTCACCTTAATCTGATGCACGGTGTGACCGGTATGGCTAAAAGTGTCTGATATCAGTTTCAAATTGAGATAAACTTTGGAAAACAACACCAATGACATACTCCAAACCGAGAAAACGCGTTCGGATTGTTTTGATAATTTAGGACAATGATCCATGAGTCATTTGTGACATGTACGAATTGACCGCACCTCAATCCGACGCACGGTGTGACCGGTATGGCTAAAAGTGTCTGATATCAGTTTCAAATTGAGATAAACTTTGGAGAACAACAGCAATGACATACGCCAAACCAAGAAAACACGTTCATATTGTTTTGATACTTTAGGAGAACGATCCACGAGTCATTTGTGACGTGTAAGAATTGACCGCACCTCAATCCGATGCACGGTTTAACCGGTATGGCTAAAAGTGACTGAAATCAGTTTCAAATTGAGATAAACTTTGGAAAACAACACCAATGACATACGGAAAACCTAGAAAATGAGTTCGGATTGTTTTGATACTTTAGGAAAATGATCCACGAGTCATTTGTGACGTGTACGAATCGACCGCACCTCAATCCGACGCACAACGTGACCGGTATGGCTAAAAGTGTCTGATATCAGTTTCAAATTGAGATAAACTTTGGAAAACAACACCAATGACATACTCTAAACCGAGAAAATGTGTTCGGATTGTTTTGATATTTTATTAAAACGATCCATGAGTCATTTGTGACATGTACAAATCGACTGCACCTCAATCCGATGCACGACGTGACCGGTATGGCTAAAAGTGTCTGATATCAGTTTCAAATTGAGATAAACTTTGGAAAACAACAACAATGACATACGCCAAACCGAGAAAACCCGTTCATATTGTTTTGACACTTTAGGAAAACGATCCACGAGTCATTTTTGACGTGTACTAATCGACCGCACCTCAATCCGACGCACGGTTTGACCGGTATGGCTAAAAGTGTCTGATATCAGTTTCAAATTGAGATAAAATTTGAAAAACAACACCAATGACATATGGAAAACCGAGAAAATGTGTTCGGATTGTTTTGATACTTTAGGACAATAATCCACGAGTCATTTTTGACGTGTATGAATCGATCGCACCTCAATCCGAAACACGGTGTCACTGGTATGGCTAAAAGTGTCTGATATCAGTTTCAAATTGAGATAAACTTTGGAAAACAACACCAATGACATACGCCAAACCGAGAAAATGTGTTCTGATTGTTTTTATACTTTAGAAAAACGATCCACGAGTCATTTTTGACGTGTACGAATCAACCGCACCTCAATCTGACGCACGATGTGACCGATATGGCTAAAAGTGTCTAATATCAGTTTCAAATTGAGATAAACTTTGGAAAACAACACCAATAACATACGTCAACCCAAGAAAACGCGTTCGGATTGTTTTGATACTTTAGGAAAACGATTAAAAATTCATTTTTGACGTGTACGAATCGACCGCACCTCAATCCGATGCACGGTGTGATCGGTATGGCTAAAAGTGTCTGATATAAGTTTCAAATTGAGATAAACTTTGGAAAACAACACCAATGACATACGGCAAACCAAGAAAACACGTTCGGATTGTTTTGATACTTTAGGACAATGATCCACGAGTCATTTATGACGTGTACGAATTGATCGCACCTTAATCCGACGCACGGCGTGACCGGTATGGCTAAAAGTGTCTGATATTAGTTTCAAATTGAGATAAACTTTGGAAAACAACACCAATGACATACGTCAAACCGAGAAAATGCATTCGGATTGTTTTGATACTTTAGGAAAACGATCCACGAGTCATTTTTGATTTGTACGAATCAACCTCACCTCAATCCGACGCATGGTGTGACCGGTATGGCTAAAAGTGTCTGATATCAGTTTCAAATTGAGATAAACTTTGGAAAACAACACCAATGACATACGCCAAAATGAGAAAACGTGTTTGGATTGTTTTGATACTTTAGGAAAACGATCCACGAGTCATTAGTGACGTGAAAAAATCGACCGCACCTCAATCCGACGCACGACGTGACCGGTATGGCTAAAAGTGTCTGATATCAGTTTCAAATTGAGATAAAATTTGGAAAGCAACACCAATGACATACGCCAAACCGAGCAAACATGTTCGGATTGTTTTGATACTTTAGGAAAATGATCCACGATTCATTTGTGACGTGTACGAATCGACCGCACCTCAATCCGACCGACGCACGGTGTGACCGGTAAAGCTTTTCATTAGATAAAGAATCAGTATTTATTAAATGAGATAAATCAATCAAAAACATATTGATTTTACATTATTCCCTTTCATTGTTATGAAAATGAAAACTTTTGAGTTTAAAATTTCATATTTTAGTTTCATATTTCCATATTAATGTATTCTTTTATATTACTGTTTTAATTTCTTTCGTTATTGCATTACTAACATAATATTTGTTTTCTTATATAGGTGAATTTTTTTCCTTGAGTTCGGATGCTTTGTTTGGCAACAAATACTGTTGAGAGTGGATCACGGATATCAAAGGATGAAACATGAATGTTTATAACTGTTTTTGAATAATTGTAAATGTAACCATGTAAAACAATGTTTTAAATGTATATAGCAATGCGTTTTTTGTATTCATGATGTTAAGTAAATGTATATATTGTTGTCGGTCAAAATATTGGGTGCGGGTGCTATGGTGTGCAGGTGTGCATGTGCTACTTTGTGCAGGTATTCTGGTGTGCAGGTGTGCAGGTACTGTTTTATAGGTGCAGGCGATGGGGCCTTTATCAGCGCTTTTTTAGCGCTGATAAAGGACACCTTTAACAGCACTAGAGTAGCATTGATAAAGGAACCCTTTATCAGTGCTCCGTCAAGCGCCGATATAGGAGACCTTTATCGGCGCTAAAAGAAGCTCTGATAAAGGAGACCCTCCCCCCCCCCTTATCTACGCTGGCATTAACAGCGCTTTTCTATCGCTGTTAATGACGGTTTTTAGCACTGATGAAGGGCCGGGTTGTAGTAGTGTGATCACCTACCTCAAAAGAAAGATCCTTCCTCTGATTATCTGCATAACTTTTCTGCCTGCTCTGAGCTATTCTCATATGCTTCTAAATCAACTGAACCTTTTCTACCATCTCTTCTACTAATTCTGGTCCTATCAACTTCCTTTCACCTACTTCATCCCAAAAAGCTGGAGTTCGACACTGCATACCATATAATGCCTCAAATACAGCCATCTATATACTGGAATGAAAACTATTATTATAAGAAAATTCAACCAAAGAAATATGTTGGTCCCAAATTCCTTGGTAATCTAGTGAACAAGCACGTAGCATATCCTCTAAGGTATGAATTGTTCATTCTGACTACCCATCTGATTATAGATGAAAAGCTGTACTAAAATTTAATTCAGCACCCAATGACTTCTGAAGGCCTTTCCAAAAGTTAGAAGTAAACCTGGGATCACGATCATATACAATGGAGAGGGAAACACCATGCAACCTTACTATCTCTTTAACATACAACCAAGAAATTTGATCTAGATACAATATATCTTGAATAGTAAGGAAATGAGAAGATTTAGTCAACTGATCAACAATAACCCAGATTGCATTACTACCTCGAGATGTCTTCGGTAATCCCACAATAAAGTACATGGATATATTTTCTCATTTCCCTATGGAACTAGAAAATACTGAAGAATACCTTTCTGTAACTACTGCTATGTTTTAACCTTCTGACAAGTCAAACACTTCATATTAAAATCTGCAATATCTCTTTTCATTCCAACCCACCGGTAATACTTCTGAAGATCTATGTACATCTAAGTACCGCCAGGGTGAACTGAAAACAAGGAACTATGAGCTTCACATAACAAATCATTCTTCAACTGTGAATCACAAGGAACACATAATCTCTTTCCAAACCTCAAAACACAATAATTATCAATGTTAAATTCAGGCAACTTACCCTTCTGAACCAACTCTACATTTTTCTGAAACTCACTGTCTTCCTTCTGCGCTTTCTTTATTATGTCTGATAGAGATGATTTCACTGACTCCTGAAAAAATATAGAATAATTTCCTCCACCAACAACTTCTATGCCAAAGTTCATCAAATCAAAAACCAAAGAATCTCGTTCCAAACGTAGCATGGTTAATGAATTATTACTTTTTTGACTCAAATCATCGGCCACTTTATTTGCTTTTCCTGAATGGTAAAGGATCATACAATCATAATCCTTTATTAATTTCAACCATCTCCTCTGTCTTAGGTTCAATTCTTTCTGAGTGAATATATACTTCAAAATTTTATGGTCAGTATATATTTTACATTTTACTCTATACAGATGGTGCCTCTAATTTTTTAAAGAAAAAAACAATATTATCTAATTTAAAATCATGTGTAGGGTAATTTAACTCATGATGTTTCAACTGATGTGAAGCCTAAGTAATTACCTAATCATTCTGTATAAGGACACAACCAAGTCCTTTCAACGAAGAATCACTATAAATAACAACTCACCATTTCTGGAAAGTAGTTCCAAAACTGAATCATTCACCAATCTTCTTTTCCATTCTTAAAAACAATCATCACATTCTTTTGTTCAAATGAACTTAACACCTTTTAGAATTAACTTAGTCATTGGACTAGATAACTGTGAAAAATTCTCAAAAAAACCTATGGTAATAACCTACCAAACCAAAAAAACTACGAATATCAGTTATATTTGTGGGTCTTGGACATTCTTCAACAAATTTTGTTTTAGCAGGATCAATAGTTATTCCATTTTTTGAAACAATGTAACCGAGGAAAGAAATTTGTTGTAACCAAAACTCACACTTTCTAAATTTCCCAAATAGTTTCTTTTCTTTTAAAGTTTGCAAGACATCCCTTAAATGAATTTCATGCTCCTCTTTACTTTTAGAATAAACCAAAATATCAACAATGAACACAACCACAAACTTATCCTAGAAATAATTGAAAATTCTATTCATAATATCCTTGAATACAGTAGGTGTGTGGGTTAAACCAAAAGGAATAACTAAAAATTCATAATGTCCATATCTAGTACAAAATGCAGTATATGGAATGTCGGCTTCCTTTACATTCAACTGATGATACCCCAACCTCAATTCTATCTTCAAAAAATATTGAGCTCCCTCGAGCAGATCAAAAAAAATCATCGATATGAGGAAAAGGATACTTGTTCTTAATAGTGATGTTATTAAATGCTCTATAATCAATGAAAAGTCTCATTGAACCATATTTTTTTTTAACAAATAAGATAGGAGAACCCCATGGTGATGTGCTAGGTTGAATGAAACCATTATCTAATAACTCCAACAATTGCTTCTTTAACTCGAAAAGTTCAATTTGAGCCATTTGATAAGGGGGTTTTGAAATTGGATTAGCATCAGGAACTAAGTCAACAGTAAATTCAACTTCCCAATTAGGTATAATACCAGGCAACTCATCAGGAAAAACATCAAGTTATTCATTTACCACTATCACATCATTAAACTCAATAGTTTCTTTATTTTTAAAAATATGTTGAAAGTAACATTCATTTCTATCTTTTACTAGTTTCTCAGCTTCTTGATATGTTATGAAAAGTAAGGGTTCATTCTTGTACAAAAACTGAAAATATTTCTGAAAAGAAACCTTTTTAGCTCTGCATTCAATCTTAGCATGATAAACAGAAAGCCAATCCATACCCAAAATAACATCAAACACTACTAGAGGAAAAACAATAAGTTTTGCAGGTAGATTCTTTCCACACACAAGGATAGGAAGGTTCTTATAATTTATTATTGTTTTAAAATTTCCTCCAGATATTTTTACCATAAGTTCAGGATTCATATCTTTATATGGAATTCCCAATTTACTATAAAACTTCTCAAAAATGAACGAATGTGTAGACCCTGAATCAAACAACACATTGGCATAATCTAAACAAAAAATGGTATATCTTATACTACTTCATTTGATGGCCCAACATCTGCTGAAGTAGTTGCAAAGGAATACACCACCCCTTTCTGCTTATAGTCTGGTTGCTTTCCCCTAGTTGAGTTCTTCATTGGACACTCATTTGCATAATGACCCATTTCATTGCACTTAAAAAAATTTACTAATTGTAAATCAGATTTTGTCTTACCATTTCTCTAATCTTCTTTAGTGCAATTACGAGCCTTGTGTCTCATTTTACCACATCGGTAGCACTTACCAGAATTCAAAAGGCATTCCCCAATATGCTTTTTACCACAATTTTCAAAAACTGTAAACTTAAGTTTCTTACCATCAGACTTTTTTTAAGAGTTCTTCCCTTTCACCTGCCACCTTGACCTCTTATTCTGCTTTTTTTTAAGAACACCTGATCATTGGAAAACTCCATTTCCACCTTCTCCACACATCAAACAAGTTTTTCATAACTTTTGAACTCACGAGAAGCTAATATCCTTTGATACTTTGGATTTAATCCTGAGTAACAACAGTTGATTTTACTATCAAGATCTCGTATGAAATTTAGAGAATGCCTTGCCAGTCGACTGAATTTTGCTTCATAATTAGCCACTGAGTCATCCTCCTGCCTTAATTCCAGGAATTTTTTTTCCATCCTATGACGAACCACATTAGGAAAATGTTTCTCAAAAAACATACCTTTGAATTTATCACAATCAAGAGCATTAATCTCCTCACTGTCCCTGGTATTTTTCACCATCGGTCACCATTGATCAGCATCACTATCAAAATGGTAAATAGAGAGACTAACCTTTTGATGTTATGAACACCCCATGACATAAAAAAAATTTCTCTAGTGATTTAATCCACCCTTCAGTTAGCATAGGGTTAGATAATCCTCTGAATGAATGGTGATTTTGCCTCATGAAATGCTCCACTACTGACATGTTCCTCTGTGGTTGATTTAGCTGATCTCGTGCATAGACACCACCACCATTTATATCCTAAGTCAATTGTTCTATCACTGCAACAAATTGTTCAGTTCTAATTTTGACCATCTCAGTTTGATAATTTGGAAGGTTGTCTTCCTCCTAATTTCATCCCAACATAGCTTCCTTGTTTCCTTTGAAGAAAACCATTTTGAACACAGAAATATATTAGGTGAAGCAACATGGTAATATGTAAATGCTATATCATTTAAATATTAACATAAATTAATTTATGGACATTAATTTAACAATACCCTAACTACTAAAGTTATCTAAACCAACCTTTGATACTAATTATAAGGACCTAGCGTTAAACATTACATAATCTTGAATTAAATTAATAATTCACATTGAGGATCTTTTCAGGTTTAGAGTTTTAGAGAATTAGGCTATAACAATTACATTACATCTCAAAAATTACAAGGTAGACACTTCTAATTAGTTTTTATATTTTTCATAAAATAAAAACTCTTGGAAAAAAGAGTCATGTCTAGAACCATGTTTTAAATAGAATGACTTTTCCTTTATCTCATCCTTGACCCTAATCATCTTTAGGTCATAATAAAAACATTTCAAAACTTGGGATGAGAACAAAAATCTTAGTAAGGGTTATAAAACAAAGAGATAAAAAATTAGTTCATCATTACATACATAACATGATCTCTTTAACATACCTCATGAAATCATAATATTTATGAATAACACATAGAAAACATAAATCATAAAGGTAACTTGTGGAATCCATATCATACTTACATTGTAGCTATCACAACTACGTAGGGAGTTACATTTAGAATACTCATCACAATATATTCCCTAAATCCCTTAGGAGAAACATTCATGTTTACCTCCATCACATTACCCAATGCATTAAAGATCTATCTCGGGCTCACCCACCCAAGGTTTATCATGGAACCACCCATATACGTAACAATTCCTAAGAACCATAACATATTCATAACACATAAAAAACATAAAGGAAAGATAACATTTCTACATTTCAATCAAAATATATCATTTAAATATATTGAGATAATAAATCCATTATCAAAACCATTTTCAATAACAATATACATAAAAAGAGTAAAGGGTATTTACTTTCCTTTTAAAAACATTACAACTTGTTAAGGAAGCAAAAGATCAAATAATACTCGTGGTGGCAGAAAGGTCGTTCTTACCGCTTACGTTAAAAAGAAACATTATTTTTGGTTGTTTAGTAAAATACTTTGTAAAAAAATATTCCCTTTGAATGAAATGAAAATTCAAATTTTTTTATATAGATTATAAAATAAAGTCATGTATTAAAACAAAATATGCCTCAATGAAAGGAAATTGAGACGAAGTCTCTTACATCATGTCCGACTTATCCCATCTGTTCTTTAATCTCCTAAATAATAAACTAAAGTTAATTTATACTTGATTAATATCCTTTTTCAAGTTTATTATTCATTTTATATCACTTATTAAAATTTTATAATCATTATGTAATCATTTAAGTTAATAACGGTCATTTTGTCAATATTTGGTACTTGAGTCAAAAATAGACTTCATATAATTTCAAGTTGTTCACGTGGTCAAAAGTTATTATATCCATAATTATATTCATGAATTAGTTATCATATATATCATATATATCCAGTATATACATGTATTTATAATATTACATAACATTTGTAGGTAAGAAATGAAATGCATCGTTCATGGAGACGGTAAGCCTTACGCACACATGAATGATACTTTCATTTCTATTTATTATTTTAATGAAATTAAAACATAATGATACATAGGTATATAATAAATCCAGTATAATATCATATATAATATCATTAACTCCATCCTTCATACGTCCCATATATGGCATTAACAAGTCATGTCACTTTGAGGGGGCGGTAGTCTGCACTTCCTCAAATGAAATTATCGCGTTTACTAATAATGGAATCCATAAAGGTATGATATAAATGAAAAATACAGAAGCATAAAGAAAACATAAACATAATATATATCATATATAAATACAGTTCCATCTTAATGGACACCATGAGAGTTGGTGGGATATAATTGAACAATCATCATTTCGTGAGGTGTTAGTTTGCCATCCACAAAAACAGTATGTTCTTTACCCATTAGATGGAGGTGTGTGAAAGTGTAGTTTGAATCCTTCTCATAAAAACATCCTATTATATTGATTATACTGGTGTAATTATAAAATAAAATAATAAAACAAGTTTAGGAGTTGGAGAAGTAAAATAAAAGAAAATAATTTAATATAAATTGTTACCTTTAATTCGAGAAACTTCCTTTAGTTTGAACCAAAAGGACTTCATGAAGTTCTTTATGCCTAAGTTAAGGCTTCTAGGTGGGATATAGGTATCTTGAGAGATTATTTGGGTAGGGGTTGGATGAGCCAAGGGTCTTGAGAGGTGTGAGGAATTGGTTAGAGATGAGGGCTTTCTATAAGGGGGAGGAGGGATTCTTTAGGAAAGTGTGAAAATATTATTTTATTATATAATTATTTTCAGTTTCTAAAGGTCCAAAAATTATTAAAGTCAAATATAAGATGACTCATGGTTGAAATAAAATCATCCAATAATAATTGGATAGGTTTTTAATATTATTTTAATATTTATAATATTATTTATTTAAATCATTTGTTAATGAGGTAAACACTGAATCATTATCGTGTCATAAATAATTTTATTTATTTTCTACCTAAAAAATTATAAAAAAAATACCATAATGTAGAAAATATTTTTATATTTCCAAATAATATTTATAGTCGAAAAGATAACTTATATAACCCTATGTAAAAATTAATTTACTAAAAGATGTTTGTTTATGTCATTTTTGCCCTTACTTTAAGTTAATTTAAATAAAGTGTCATTATCACTATTAAGTGGATCCATGGGGTCCCAAAATAGACCCCAGGATGCCCATGGTTGGCCATGACTCATCAATTAATGTTAGGATAAGTGTTAAGATAATTTTGTATTATTATGATATTATTTTTACCTTGAATTACCCTATTTACCTTTAATCGTGGTAACTAAAAGTCAAAAGTTACTATTCACCAAAAATTATTTTCATCTTATTGAACCAAATTTTACTTATTAATAACACCCATGTATGTCGGATTTTTGGAATTCAATTCACAGAAGTGTTAAAATTTCATTTAAATGAAAAAGTCAGTTTTTAACTACTACTTAGTGGTTTCACTATTCATCAAAAATTGAAGTTTTTCAGAAAACAACCAAAAAATAAGCCTAAGCTATATTTGATATTCTGAATTTAAAATTTATGTTTATTTTACCAAATTCAAAAAATAGAAGTTTGATTAATTAATTTTGAAATTAATTCCCATTGTTAAAACAAAAAGCGTGTTTTTAAGAAATATTAACTATCAAAAGATTGACACAAGTTTATTACCAATTTCAAAGTGAAATTAATTTGAATAAACAAAATTGGATTAAATGGTAAAAATATAATCTAATTACAATTTAAAACCAATTAAAAATATAATCAATCCATATAAATAAATTATATTAAAAGGCAGTTTTGAATTAAAATACAGTATTTTTCACTATTATCAAAAATTAAATTTTATCACAAAAATACCAAAATTTTATCCAAAGTGAATTTTGATGTCCTGATTCTAAAGAATAATTTTATTTGGTCAAATTGAACATAAAAAAGTGACCAAAACTATATTTAAATAGGGTTCTTCATCAAAAGGCGATAAATCAACCTTTAAGGTAAATTATGCTTAAAATTTGATTAATTCACATTTTAAGCCTTAACTTTTATTGGATAAATGTAAAAATAATTAACAAACATGTATAATAATATTTTGGTTAGTTATATTCATTCCCACCAATACAACTTCTAGGCATTAACTACCATTTAAAATAATATTATTATATTATTAGTGTGAAATGTAAGATTTCAAAGAAATTCGTTGTTGCGTATCGGGTAAGCCATCGAACATAGCAACCCCTTTAAAGTAAAATTAATATTTAATTCACAAAATATTAATTAAAATGAAAATTTATTATTCTTTATTTACTTGGGATGTTACATATAGAGTGTGATTGAAGGGATTTTCAATATGGACCTAAAATAAATTATAGAAAAATGAATTTACGTAATCTAGTTTTATAATAATGGGTCAATGTTTAATAAATTATGAAGTGAGATTATAATATTTAATAATAATTAATTTTAATGTCAATGTAATTTTAATAATGATATTTACATAAATCATAAATAATAAAAATTCATGTTACATGAATTAAAAAAGTGTTGAAAGTGATTAAAATCGGATATTATTTTTATGGTAAATCCCTTGGTAACATTAAATAATTCAATTATAGGGCAGTGATTCAACCATAATTTTATATATTTTTTAAATATATATTATTATAGTCAATTTAAATTTTATATTAGATTATATTAAATACTATAATTATAATTTTAAAGAGTAAATAATTATATTATTATAAATGTGACACCCCAAGACATTACAATATATTAATTTTACAATAATGTTAATTTCTATGGTAGATTATGATATTCACAACACCGAGTTTAAAAGAAGCACAATGCTCTATTAAAATATTATTATTTGAATGTGACCATTATAACCTAGACATTATGTTGAAAGGTATGAATATGAAAAAAATGAATATAAATTCAATGTTTCACACATGTTCATTGGTTATCTATTAATTATAAAGAAAAAATCATTTAGAAGAAAACAAAATTATTCTCTGAAAAACTATGTTTTTATAAAAATAAGTTTCATCATGTTTTAAACACACATTTTAAATTTAATTTGTTACAATTATTTAAAATTTATTTTACAAAATAAAATTAATTTTTGAAATAGTCAAGTTAGAATTATCTTAGGGTGATTTTTTGGGATTTTTTTTGAAAACATTCATTTTTCTATTAAAAGTGAAAATTCAATTTTTTGTTAAAAAATCATTTTCATTTAAATAATTCACAATCCTCAATTTGTTTAAAAAAATATTTAAAAAAATATTTCAATTATATTATAATTAATTCAATTTATGTTATTATAATAAACTATATAATCAATTTTAAAATAAATTTTTTTTACAAATTTGAATTTTGTTTCTTTGGAAAACCCATTTTTTTCAACATGTATATGGGTTTAATTTTTAATTGAATTCTATCACTTCTATGAATTAAATATAAAAAAATGTATTCCATATTTTTAATCAAAATTATAAATATTTTTTAATATTTTCAACTTAGTTTTTTACCATAATGAATAGTGAAAACCATAAAAATTAATTATCGTGGTTAAGGTGAAAACAGGTTTACCAGGGGTTAAACAAATATGATAAGGGTTAAAATGACCTAAAACATCTCCAAAAACTTTTATAGAGATATTTAGACCATATTACCTCTAAAGTTCACTAATTTTCTATTTTTCTCTTTTTTCCATTTGAAAATTGTTGGTACACTGTACTCTTTTCAAAAATTCCATGTGTTCCCTCTCCTCTACTTATAAAAGGCCTCTCCCTCCCTTCACTGATTCACACCTTTAAAGAATTTTGGCTCAGCTAAACCCTACCAAAATCTCTCTCCAATATCTTTGTACACATTTTTGATATTATGGTCTTTGAAAAATGTAAACCCTATTCTTCTTTATAGGAGATCCAAAGGAGGTTTCTCTAAGAGAAGGTATTCATCATAATGTAGATCCTTCATTTTCTTTCTTCCTTTTCCACCTTCAATTATGTCTCAAAAATTCCAATATAATTTCACCAGTATATAATATATATTCAGATTTTATTATTTTAAAATCATAACCTATATTCATCTTCTATTCTATCAATTAGGAAATTAAATCATCGATCATTTCTAAGAAGGACTACCACCTCACAAACCAATATAACTCATTTTCAGCAATAAATCCCACAATTTTATATAAAAATGGATTTAATGTATATATATAATATTTATGATATTATTATACTTATGGAATAATAATTTTGAATATATCTTATTATCTTCCACGGTGTTTAAAATATTATAACATCACTCATGTGTACGTCGGACTACTGCTTCACCATGCGATGTAATTTATTTTTCACAAATGCTTTACATGGAAAGTAATAAGGATAAATTTAATTAATATATGTGATATAAATGGCATGATATTTATTTTTTATAATTAATATATCCCCTAATTCATTACTATTTCCCTCTTTAATGGAATGCTATCATCGCTTGTGTATACGTATGACCTACCTTCTACACGAAGAGATGCAATTCATTTTCTATGAACAACTGATGGGAATGTTTATAAATATATATATAATGATAAATATGATATTTATAACATTAATATAATTCTATATACTATTTATCTATCTTCTATACACAATAATCTGAACATTCATGGAAGAACACACATGATAAAACAATAAAAATAAAACTCTAAACAATAAAAATAATGAAATATTTTTAAAATTTGGTGGTAAAATATTATAAGAATAAAATTTATAATTAAATAAATATTAATATGGTGATGGTATAAATTAATAACATTCTTAAAAATATTATACTTAAGGTTAAAAAACATTTAACTAAAAGTAAGTGTGAGGTAAGGTATTTTGTCTCAATATTCATTTCATTGAGTTATATTTGTTAATATAAACCTATTCATATTCAAGTGGTGTAAGTACTATTCATTTGACTTATTTAACAATAATACCTATTTATTCATGATTTGATTTTTAAAAACCTATATTCCAAATAAATAAATAGTCACCTCTCATTTCTTGTTTAATTTTATGATTGTCTACTTTATCTTGAGATAATCAATTTCTTGTGATCGTTTGTAATTGGACATTAAATTTTATTAAATATCTATTTTCATTATATCATGGATATGATTATTTACTAAAAATTATACCATTTGTACATATGGTGTTTACTTTGAAATTTATTTTATTATCTAGGGAAATATTGGTAAATCTTCATTATTTAAACTATATAGATATTTGATTATTATGAAAATAATTTATGAATTAAATTAATTAATCAATATATGAGGAATACTTTAAATATATAGTGACGGGTGCGCCTCGATTATAGATATTTTGTTTATGAATCATAAATCTCATGAGTAAAATTATTAATTTATAATCAAACGGGTTTTACCCATAGTTTTAAATTTTCTTATTAAAGGTATTTATGGTAGAGGTGTCTTGATGTTAGAGATCATGATATCCAATAATTTAGCATTTCCATCATTGATAATTCAGTTATTATTATTATCCATGAGATTTTCTAATTTGATATTATATATGTATTATTTTTATTCTCATTTTATTAATTAAATGTTACGTGTTTTTAGTTATTTACCATACTATATTGATTATTCCTTATCTAATTATGATAGTCAAGTTATTGATTAAATGGAATTTGTGTTCAGTTATTAACCTTGACACATTAATTACTTCATATTGGTTCATGGTATCTTCTTCTATATATAACCCTTAATGATCATTTGATATCACCCTTATCTATTTTAATTTCCCTAGGATATGAATATGAATTCAATTAATGATTTGAAGGATACCAAATGATTTCCATTATAATGATTTTTAATTGTTTCCCTATACAAAATGGGTATCATGTTTATATTTAGTTCTGCAAGACTAATAAATTGATCAGTATTTGGAAATGTGATACCTCATATCTTATACCAATGTAATAAAGTAGACACTGGCTATGAGTTTCTATATTTGGGTTCGTTATAGTTCGTATCAAATGGAATTCAATAGAATCCTTGGGAACTAGATTAAGAAAAAATGGATTGTGGAATATAACCCTATTATAAACTTTATGGATTAGTATATAAGTACATCATAAATATTTTGTAAGGTATAGATTACATGGTCTTTCTTATAAATACATCCCAATTGAGATACTAAAAGTGGACATGGTTTTAGCACAGAGGTACCTAGGGGTAATAACTCTGAAAATGGCATGTTGAGTATGACTTAAGCATTACTTGGTACATGATAATGGTCCTTAATACACACATGGTTTGAAACTCCTGGGGGATATTCTTAGAATAAAATCTCATTTTATTTAAAACCCATTATAAAGGATTTAAAAATAATTATATCCCCAAAGAATCTATTTTTGAGATTATACAATTAAAAATTCATAAATTTTTAAAAAAACATTATGTATTACACCATGTTTATAATTAGATATTGTTATTTAAAATTCATAGTTTTATGATCTAACATAGTATATGAAATTTTTTATAAATTGTTCCTTGAAAAAATAAGGATATCAATGCTCATGTTCAATGTAGATATTTCCCTGCTGAGCAAGAAAATAATTCTCATATTGGAACTAAACAGATCATGGATATATTAAGAAATATTAATAAGTTTATGACAAATAACCTTTACTAAATGGAGAAATATATTGATCCATATCATGATTATCCCATTTTGGATCACTTCATTCCACATAATCTCTAATCATTTAGTTGGAATAAAAAACTAGTTATATATAATAAATTAATTAAGTCCATTGATAATATATTTTTGGCCTTGGGATGCGATGAAAAGGAAAAGGTTATATTGGCAGTGTGTTGGTTCATGGTAAATACTGATCAATGGTGTTCATTGATCCATATTAGTTGGGAGGAAGAATAAATAGAACTAATTTAATAGACAATATTTAAGGAAACGTTCTTTAACAAATATTTCCATTATGAGAAACATATTGATATTAAAAGAAAGTTCATTGGCTTTAAGAAAAAGGAAGAATAATTTTTTTTGAGTATGAATCTAAATTTACAAGACTATACCATTATGCTATAGATTATATATGAAATATAGAATGTAGGATCAACCATTTCATTTAAGGTATTAACTTAAGTCTCTAAAGGTTATTGGCCTCTATAAAAATTTCATCAAATGATGAAATAGTTTTATACGGCATCAAAACAGAGAGATTTTATGGATCTTATATGTTATAGGGAAATTCAAAAAATAATTGTTCATCTAAGAACTAATAAGAAGAAGATGTCTCAAATAATAACAATAGAATAATAAAATTTATATCTTATGAAATCTGTGGAAGTAATCATCCTAGGAAATTCTTTAAGGGCATGGGATTTTGTTATATGTGCATGGGTAAGGGTCATATAGTTTATGAGTGGAATGGGAATAAATAAATAATTTATTTTTATTAGTTGAAATACAAATAAATGGTTCATTTTTAAAAAAATTCCCAATATTCAAGTTAATCTACCATAAAAAGGATAAGGGGATAATTCTAAGATTATTGAATCACAACAGCTAAGGTGAAATTACCCAATGATGTGGTGGTATGTACTTTAATCATAGAATAAAATTTATCCAATTCTTTTTTTGATTCTGGATCATCTCACACTTATATATCTTCCATATTTTCAAATAAAATTAAATATATACCTAGTATATTAATAATGGTTTTTTCAGTTAAATATTCTAATGAAAGTATCACTACCACATTGATGTTTTAGGCAGTCCCCATTATGACCCACAAATCAACATTATATTTTGACTATAATATCAAACCTCTGGTTGAATTTGATATAATATTGGATATGGGATATATATCAAAATATGATTGAAAATTTATTGAAAGTATAATGAATTTATGATTTGTGATGAAGATGTTAAATTCATTATCTTTAGTAAAGATATGTCGTAATCTTATTCAAGTCTAGGTCCACCCTTATTAGAACTTATGAATCATATTATGGGGAGTTATAAAGAAAAAAATACATAGATTGATAAAGTAGTCATAAAATTGAGGATTTACCTTTTTTACAAGAATACATTGATGTATTTCTTGAGGAATTTCTTGGATACCCGCCAGAGAGTGATGTTGAGTCCACTTATTTAATCCCTGATTCAAGACTAATATCAAAGACTCCCTATATAATGAAAACTATGAAATTAGTGGAGATAAAGAAACAACTATAGGAGTTGTGTGATAAGGGATTTATTTTCCCTAGTGTTTCACTAATGGGGGTTATTTTTGTCTTTGTTAAGAATAAAGATGGATCCATGAGATTTTGTATTGATTAAATGAAAATGAATGTCATTTTGATAAAGAAAAAATATCCTCTACCTTGTTGGACTAAATTAATTTGTTCCAATAAATCTTGGTTTTTATAAGTTTTGATGATTCAAAAAATAGGTACTTTTATTCAAACGTGTTTGTCTTAGGTCTTTCAAATTACATTCATCAAAAAATATTATCATATGATGATTTTCTAAGTGATTATCTTATGATGTATGAAGTGTTAATTTTATAAAAAAAGAGTATTTTATCTTACTCAAAGATTATCTTCAATATAGTTTGAATTATAAAACTATATGTTGAAAGTTTATTTTACAATGTAACACATTATCTACCAAAGAAAATTATTGAGTTACCACATACTCAAAGTTAGGTATCTTAGAAATAATGAATCAAATGAGAGGAAGTTATCTTTTAAAAAGAATATTCATAAAAAATTATCTTATGAGAGATACAAGAAGTTGAGAAGGATATAGTATAAAATTATAGTAACATATTTTATCTTACACTAAATAATTATTTTATTTAGTGTTGAAGTTAGTTCATCTTTCACGCAGTTTAATTCAAAGATCTTCTTTATCTGAAAAAGTCTCTGAGGAAGTCATCTTATGATGAACAACACTATTAGTGGAATATCTTACAAAGATATTACTACTGTGAAAAATGACCAAATTATTTTTTAATCTCTTGATAATTCATTTCAAGATTTTAGAGAATATCATAAAATGAATTATATATTTATTAAAAATTTTATCTTTAAAATATATAACTTTTCCATGAATGGAAATATCTGAATAAAAATCATATTTCTAACATCACTATAACAAAATTAATTTCTATATTTGAAAACAATAGATTCATGACCATAATATACAGTTTTATCAATGTCTAAACAGATGAATCACTTGACTGTTATGATTATCTCATGTGTTTTAAGTTCAGAGAGATGAAGAAAAATGATTTAGTCATTGCATGAACATAGATGTATGATAAGAACAAGTAAAATTTACATAAATACATACAAGTACTATGAATTCCTATATATAAAAAACATTAAACATAAACACCCATTTTATTCTTACAATTTTATTAGTTTTAATAAAGATCGGTATGAGATACACATTTAAGTGATAGGTTCTCAAACTCATACGGGATCCCCTGATAAAATGTATTTATAGTAAAAATCACCAAACTCAGGGAGTATAGTACTAGTGAAGTGTACTAGGGTATTTCTATTCCCCAAACAACTATAAATCTCCTATGTTCTATCACTTTCTTTTAGGTTTTTATATTTCCTCTTCTATTTCATAATATGGAAAAAATATTTGACCTATCGTACCTGAAGTGGGAAGTTTTCTATAAATAAAATTTTAGGAACTCAATTCACCCCCCCCCCCCCACTTGAGTATTCAACTGGCCATATTTTGGGAAAACAATTGTTATCAGAGATCATGATTCATGATTTCATAGTTTTCAAAGGTTGAAGTCTAAAGATTTATTTTCAAATGGATTCTATGGATTATAACTAAGAATGTATGTCAATGGTTAGATCTCTATACTTTATTTGTGAAAACTCAGGTTCTTGGAAGGCTCGCATAACTATATATCTAAAGAATCATGGCTTAAAAGTTTATCTCAACATAGTAAATCTATATGAAATTCTAAATATAGATTAAGAAATGAGGTATTCTACAGCTGTAACATCCCAAACTATTATAAATAAAATTTACATTTTTATTTTATTAAATTTTTTATTATATAATATGGTTATAGAAAACACATGAACTTATTTTTTCTTATTAATCTCGTTGAATTTAAAAAACCAATATATATCATTACAATTAATAATATATATATTTAATATTGAATACAAGATTAGTATAAATATAGGGTTTTAAAAATCCAATTATCACAGACAAAGTAAGTAATGGCCTCAACCAGTAGGATCATACCCTATAAATCTCATTTATCAAAGATTTTTAGGGAGATAATTTTTCTAGTATTTTCCATTAACCTAGCCTAAGATGATATCAGACAAATTAATCATGATCGAAACTGTTTATAGGAGAACTTCAAGCTCATCGAGATCTCGGCCCAAACCTTGTTCGTCGAACCACCCGATGAAAGTCCCACCATCACTCACCTTACCCTTAGAAAGTTTTCTAGTGTATTAAATGGATATGTGACAAGACCCTAGAAATATGAGTATGTACATTATTTTTTATATAATAATTAACATATTTTCATCCTACTAATATTACATTGTAAATAATTTTTATAAAGAACAATTTTTATTTATTGGTTAATATTAAAATCAATTAATGAACTTAATAATTAATAGATTTTTGAAAATAAATAATACTTTAATAAATTATTATTATTAAATAACTTTTATTAAATATAAATGAGAATATAATTTTTTATGAATTCAAATGTAATTTTTATAAGGGTTTGAAAAATGTTATTGTCAAAAAACCCTCATTTTCAATTAATGTCGGTTATTATTTTAAAAGTGAAAATTCACATATTTAGAAAAAAAATTAGATAAAATGAATATTATTTTTGGAATCATGACATCAAAATTATCTAACGGTGAATTTTTCATAATTTTCTGAGACAGTAAAAATTTTGGGTAAAAATTAAATACCATATAAATATACATTTTTTATGACACCAAAAGGACCCAAAAAGTGATGTAATAAATAATAAAATAGTATCCATGTAAAAATAAATGTTTTACTTTAAAAATAATTTGATTTTATGTTTATTTTTCTTTATTTTTTAAATCCATTATGAATCCTCCAAGACTTATAATATATTTTGAGATTTTAAAATCATTTCTTTAAGAGTGTGACTCACCTCTACATCACCAAGGGTAATAATTTAATAAGCTTGGAACTTTGCCTTCTAAAATAAAAAAAATACCTTTGGTAGAAACCATGGTAAAAAACAATGCGATGGTTTGTGGTTTTCGATATTTTATTATATAAAATCCCAAAAAAAATAATAAATAAATCTCCTTATTTTCCAATATAAAACCACCAAAGCTCCCATTTCTCTTCACTCAAACTCTTAGATCATGCCCATACTCGTTATTACAGTAGTTATATTCCTTTATAGGCTCCCCCAATCTTTCAATAATCACTTACCAATCCTTTGGAGTCACACACTCAAGTAAGGGAACCTCACCTTCCTATCCTCCTTTAAATTCAAGCACATTCTTTGAAATTAGTATTCTAAATTTAAATTTGATATAATTTAATTCATTCATAATCATTTCCTTACTGTCTAATTTATTTTATATTAATGATATATCATTTATCCTCTCTCATTTTTACCATTACCTATGTTCTTACTACGTTGAAATTCCATAAAGGATCTTCCACTCTCCTCTTTTATCAAGCACTCCTTTTATGTTATGTCTTTTAATTTTCATTTTCTTATGATGGGATGTGATATTACATATTCCCATTAATTTCCATTTGATTTATAAATTACGATAACTTTTTTTCACTCTCGTTAGTCCTCCCAGGATCCATTGTGTACACTTGTTACCATATCGAGCTTCCACAAGGATTATTTCTATATTCATGTTTCCTCATTACCTTATACCTTTTATTTCCAAATTCTAATGTTTGGATATGATTTTCCATGTCCCTATTACTAACCATTTTATTTCCAAATAATGAGATACCCCTTTATCTCTCATCAACCATTTATTTTAAATTTTTAGTAACGTTGTTATGATGTAAAAATTTCACCACAATTCTCCATGCCAAAACAATTGTGTAGTGAATACCATACCCATTATTCTATCAAGGTTATTCAACATTATAAACATATAATTATTGATTGGGTAATTATATGTATTTAATCAACATTTCTTGATCGTTTAATGAATTATGACAATGAATAATTCTATGATATATGATCTATGTGGCACACTTAAGTATTAGAATGAAATGATTATGATAGGTGTTCCCAGTTAGAGCTCTAATACATTGGGTAATGTTTAGTATAATAATACATCTTCTTTGGATAGGGGTGTGCCTGATTCCTTTATGGGAATTTGTCCACCATGATTTCTTGGTGGTTTATCCTTGACCTATGTTCATGTTTTAGTGTTTTAAGTTGTTTTCACATTTCCCATGTTATGATTACCTTGTTATACCCTACCTTATTATTCATATTCCCCTTATTAATCATTCATATGCCTATTATCTAACATTTATCACTTATTACATGTTTATTCTCTTGATGGGTATTATAAATCACCCCTTTCTTATGTATGTTCGCAGGTTATCCCATGCAGTTTTAAGTTCAAAGGAGTATTTTGATCATGTTAAAGAAGTTTTCAATAAATCATGTTAAGGAAGTTTTTAATAATGTTGTTTTATCCCATGTTCAAGATGTTATGTTATCTACCTAATTCCCTAATACACTATACTTATCAATATTTTGGATTTTATTAAGTGTATTTTTATATAATAAATCAAGTATTAATGTGAAATAAAGAGTAGGGTCGTTATAGTTGGTATCATAGGAAATGTTTAGTTATTTTTGGGATTAGGATTATATAACTATAGTGAAAGCATTAGGGATATTACTAAGTAAAAGAAAACATACCTAAATTTTGGTAAGTATATAGTAATTGGTTTATCAAAAAAATATATCCCTTTCTGGATACTATAATTGGATATGGTTCTCACATAGATGTAATTAGGAGTAACAACTCTGATAAGGTGTTCTGGGCCAAACTTGGGGTAACCTAGTACATGAAAACAAGTCTTACTAGACACCTCGTTTGAAACTCCTAGGGGGTATTCTTTGGTAAATTCATATGATAATTTTGAACCATTATTAAGTTAACAAAAAATTACCATACAAAACTCATATATTATGGATATAAATGTAATTTATAAGTTATCAATTTAATTTCATTTTATTCCACTTTATTTGTTTCATTGTTTAAAATAATCAACCATAATTTTCCTTTTATTCTATAAAATGGTCAAAAATAGGGGAAATCGGGTAAATAAGCAATGTGATGGGAAATGAGATGACTTCCCTAATGAGATACCCAATATGATGGAAGCATGAATCGAAAACTTTGTCATAATACTCTCTCAATTGACCCAGGTTATAAATATAAACTTGGATTAGTAGGAGCTCTCAACCCCATCCCCCCCCCCCCATAGAGAACATGCCACAATTGAGAGTTTCATTCAAAAAAAGCCTCCTACTTTCAATGAATCATCTAATCCCTTAATCACAAAACAACAGATAAACTCCATTGAGAAGATCTTCTCCATCCTTAAATGTTCCAAACAAGTGAATGTTCTTATGGTTGTTTATCATATAGAGGGAGAAGATGATCAATTGTGTAAATTGATCAAGAATACGAATCCTAAGGAATATATTGAAGTAATGGAGTGGTAGGAGTTATGGAAAAAAAATTTGATAAATATATTCCTTTCACCCTCTGACTTAAAATAGAAAGGTATTTCCTCACCCTGAAGAAAAAAAGATAAGAAATCTATCGGGGAATATGAGGAAAAATTTAGAAGACTCGCACAATACACCTTTGGTTTTTCCATTACCACCAAATGTAAGGTTGACCTATTCTTTGGTGGGATAAAACCTAGACTACAAAAAACCTTATAGATCCCCGACTCTTAGGTAGACCTATTCTTTGATATCTATGAGTAAATTGTTCGATATGACCTCAAAGTAGAGATGGAGATTAGTGAATCTCAATGGTATCTTGGGGATAAGAAGTTTATAGTCAAGTTTAATTCGGGTGTTCTGATGAATAAATCTAATTGTGCTAAGAAATTTCAGCATCCCACTTGTCAAAGGTGTGGAAAGAAGTACCCTAGAAATTGACTAAGGGGGTAAAGAAATGATTTAGGTGTGGGAAGGAAGGAAACCTAGCTAATAATTTATGACAGGATAAACCCGCTAATGTGATGGAGGAAAGGAATGCTTTAATCAACTCTCAGCACATTATTCATCTCTAAATCTGCAAAGAACCAGGGAACTTTTCAATCCAATTCCCTAAACCAAGGGTTTTTAGAGGCAACCAACAACCACCAAGGAAGTAAGGGAGATATTTTTCCATCATTACCACTAAAGTGAATCTCGAAATTAAAGTGTTGATAGGTAATCTAGTTATTCATTCAAGAATAGTGAACATAATTTTTTATTCTAGTTCTACACATTTCTTTATATCAAAAAGTTTAGTAGAACTATTCAAAAAACACCACAAATCATGGAAGTAGAGATGTCGGTGAAAACTGAAAATGGGGAAATTATTGCATCCCATGTATATAACTTCTTCTCTATCAGAATTTCTGGTATGAACTTCCCATGAAACCTTTTTATACTTACTTTGTGGTAATTTGATGCAATTATAGGCATGGATTGGCTTTCCCTGTATATATCCGATATAAATTTCCACGAGAATGAAATCACTCTTTGTATGGTGAATCGAACCCCGATTCTGTACAAGCTCAAGGAGGAGGATGAATCTTATTTAAAACCATCATCTCAAGAATGGATATTATTTCCTTATTATCAAGAATATCTAGCTCAAATAATTGATTCTAAGGAAAGGGTTATTCTCTAAAATATGCCTATGGTGAGGGAATATGCATATGTGTTTCTTGAGGAATTTCCTAGTCTTCCTCCTATAAGGGATGTTGAATTTTCAATCGAGCTTATATCTAGAGCATTTACAATATCCAGGACTCCATATAAGATGGATATTGTGGAACTTGATGATCTAAAGAAACAACTATATGAGAATTTGAATAAAGGATTTATACACAAAAGTTCTTAACCATGGGGTGCACCAGTCCTCATCATCAAGAAGAAGGATAGGTCAATACGCCTTTTCATTGATTATCATCATCTCAACAATATCATGATAAAGAAAAACTATCATATTCCATATATTGATGACTTTTTTGATTATATACATGGAGAACAATAATTTTCCAATGTGGATCTTTAGTCAGGATATTATCAAGTAAGGTTGAAGAAGGAATATATCCCCAAGACTGCTTTTTGCACAAGGTTTGGTCACTATGAGTTCATAGTGATTCCATTCAGACTCACTAATGCTCCAGCAATCTTCATGGATTTGATTAATATTGTATTTAGATATTACCTTGACAAATGTTTAGTACTCTTCATAGATGATATCCTAATATAATACAAAATTAATGAGGATCGTTTTAACACTATGTTAAAGACCTTAAGAAAGGAGAAGCATTAGGCCAAGTACAACAAGTGTGAGTTCTGGTTAAAGGAATTCTCATTCTTGGGACATATCATCACAAGTAATGGGGTATATATGGATCCTTCAAAGAAAAAATAAATCAAAGGATTTATGATTCCACCATCTATTAAATATATCCATAGTTTCCTTGGGTTAACTGGGTATTAACGATGATTTGTGAAAAATTTATCACGATTGTTGAACCCTCTTACCAAGATAACTCGGAAGGGATTCAAGTTTTCTTGGAATGATGAAATTGAAGAAAGGTTCAAGGTGTTAAAAGGAGGCTGATCACTTCCCATGTGCTCACACTACCCATAAGTGGAGAACTTTTCATTGTATTTAGAAATGCCTCAAAGAAGGTATTGGGATGTGTGTTAATGCAGAATGACAAATTCATTGCCTATGCCTAAATTCAGTTGAAAGTTCATGAGAAAAACTATCTCACACATGATCTATAGTTGGAAGCTATGAACTTTTCATTGAAAATATGGTAACATTATCTCTATGGGGAGAAGTGTTAGATATATAATGATCACAAAATCATCAAATAAATATTCACGTATAAAGATATTAATATGAACCAATGAACATGGTTAGAGTTGCTCAACGACTATGACTGATCAATTCACTACCGTCCTGGTAAAGAGAATAAAGTGGTGGATTATAAAATTAAAAAGGATAAATAAATTTTATCATTGATGAAAATTGAGAAGGATCCAATCTTCTTAGAATTGAAGAGGATAGACATGGGAATCATAAAGGAAGGAATATCACCAATCCTTTCACATATGATTTCTCAAACATCTCTTCTTGAAAGGGTAAAGGATTCTAAAAAATATGATGTGGGAATTTAGAAGAAAGTGAAAACTATTAGAAAAGTTAAATCCTTATATTTAAATGTTAATGAAGAATTAATTGTGATATTTGGGTAAAGACTATGTGTTCCATCAAATACTAAGATAAAGAAGGAAATATTGGATGGTGCACATAGTTTTAATTTCTCTATTCACCAATCGAACACAAAGACGTATCGAGATCTTTGAGAGCATTATTGGTGGGACAAAATGAAGAAGAATGTTGCTAAATATACATCAAAGTACCTAGTATTTAAGCAACTCAAGGTTAAAAGGAAAAATTATAAGGGGGTGATGAAAAAATTTCTCATACCAGCATGGAAATGGGAAAACATCACCATGGACTTTATCACCGAACTTCTGAGGAAATCAAAATGAAATGATGTTATCTAGGTAGTTGTGTACCATCTTACAAAAACTGCACACTTCATTATGATTTTATAAGATTTCTCCCTGGATCAACTTACATGGATATACATCAAAGAAGTGGTGAGGATGCATGGAGTAAAACTATAAATTCTGTCTGATCAAGATCCAAGATTCACCTCTAAGTTTTGGAAAAGTCTATAGTATAATCTAAGATATGAGATGAACTTTAGTACAACTAATCTCCCTTAAACAGATATCCAATCTGAGTGGACTATCCCAAAACTTGAGGACATGTTGAGACCATGCTCAATTGACTTCAAAGAATAATGGGACCAACATCTTCCTATGGTCAATTTCTCTTAAAAAAATAGTTTCCACTCAAGCATCCAAATGGATCCCTATAAATCCCATTATGGGAAGAGGTGAAAAACACCTTCATGTTGGGATGATGTTGGGTGATGAAAACTACTAGGTTCTGAAATGGTTGAGGAAATGGTAGAGAAGGTTAAAACCATTCAGTATCACATCAGAGCTGATCAGAGTCAACAAAAGAGCTATGCTGATAATCATCGATGATACCTAGAGTTTTATGTTGGACACATGGTATTCCTATATATAGCTCCATCGATGAAATGATGAGATTTGGGAATAAGGGAAATGTTCGTCCAAGGTAAATTGGCTCTTTTTAGATCCTTGATCACATCAGAGTAGTGGACTATCGAGTAGCCCTCCCACCGAACCTATCTTAAGTACATGATGTATTCCATGGATCCCTCTTAAGAATTCACATACCAGACCCCTCACATATACTCAATCCAAAGGTGGTACTATAGGATAACAACCTTTTCTATGAGGAGCAGCAGTTAAAGATCTTAGATTGTAAAGAAATAGTACTAGGAAAAAATACAACCCCCCTAGTCAAAGTGTTGTGGAAAAACCACAAGTTTGAAGAAGCAACATTGGAACAATAGTAAGTGATGAAGCAGAGTTACCCTTATCTCTTTTAATGTTGGAAATGAAAATTTGGAGGGTGAAATTTCTTAATGGGGGAAGATTGTAATGACCTAGACTATTATAAATAAAATTCCCATTTTTATTTTGTTAAATGTCTTATTATATGATATGGTTATAGAAAAAACATTCAATTCTTCTGTCTTATTATTACCATTAGATTTAAAATATCGTTATGTATCATTACCATTAATAATATAGTCTTCAAATAGTGAATACAAGATTAGTATAATTATAGAGTTTTAACAAATATAATTTTCATAGATAAATTAATTGATGGCCTCAACTAGTAGGGTCATACCTTATAAAGCTTATTTATAAGAGATTCTCTGGGAGATACAATTTTTTATCTTTTCCTTTGACCAATCCCAAGCTAATATCAAACAACTTAAGCATTATCAAAACTTTTTATGGGATAAGTTTAAGCTCATTGAGATCATGGCCCAAACCATGTTTTTCGAACCACCCCATGAAAGTCCCACCATCACACACCTTTCTCTTCGGGTGTTTGCAAGTATATTAAAGGTATATGTAACACGACCCTAGAAATATGAGTATGTGCATTGTTTTTTATAAAATAATGAATATATTTTCATCCTATTATCATTAAAATGTAAATAATTTTTAGCAATCACAATTTTTGTTTTTTGGTTAATATTCAAATTAAATTAATGAATTTATAAATTAATGGATTTTTTTATATAAATTATATTTTAATAAAATATTATTATTAAATAGTTTTTATTAAATATAAATTATCATATAATTTTTATGAATTCAAATGTAATTTTTATAAGGTTTTGAAAACTGTTATTGTCAAAAAGCCATCATTTTCAATCAATGTTAGTTATTATTTTAAAATTAAAAACTTCAGAAATTTAGAAAATTATTTAGATAAAATTAATATAATTTTTTAAATTAGGATTTTTAAATTATCCAATGGTGAATTTTTCATAATTTTATGAGAAAATCAAATTTTTGAGTGAAATTTAAATACCATATAGATATACTTTCTGTCTTATTACATCACAATGACCCAAAAGTGATGTAATAAATAATAAAAATAGGATCCAATAACAAATTAATGTTTTCCCTTTAAAATAATTTTATTTTAGTTCTATTTGATTTGTTTTATAAATCCATTATGAATCCACCAAGACTTATAATATATTTTAAGATATTATAATCATTTCTTTAAGAGTTCGACTCACCTCCACATCACCAAGGGTAATATTTTAATAAGTTAAAAACTTGTACTTCTAAAATAATAATAAACAAACCCTTTTGGTAGAAACCATGGGAAAAATGGTATGGTTTATGGTTTTGGATATTTTATTATGTTGAAGCCAAAACCAAAATAATAAATAAATCTCTCACTTTTCCTATATAAACCCACCCATGATCCCATTTATATTTACTAAAACACCTTTTATAATGTCTAAAATCTTCCCAAAACTCCATAGAGTCCTCCCAAGTAACCCCCAAGCTTTAAAGAATCCACTTTTAAGCTTTTGGAGTCAGACACCCAAGTAAGGGATCCTCACCTTCTTATCCACCTTTCAATTCAAGCACATTATTTGAAATAAGTCTTCTCTATTTCAATTTTTTATAATGTAAATAATTTATAATAATTACCATAATATCCAGTTTATTTTATATTAATGATATATCTTTTATCCTTTCTCATTTTTACCCTTACCTAAGTCGTTACTATGCCGAAATTTTGTAAGGGGTCTTCCACTATCCTCTTTTATCAAGAACTCCTTTTATGTTATATATTTTAATTTTCATTTTATTTTGATGGGATATGATTTTACATATTCCTCTTAATATCCATTTTATTTATAAATTATTATATCTTCCTTTCACTCTCATTAAGCCTTCCATTATTCTTTATGTACACTCATTACCATGCTGAAATTTTGTAAGGATTCTTTTATATTTTCATGTTTCTTTATTACCTTATGCCTTATATTTACAAATTTATAATGTCAGGATACACTTTTCCATGTCCTTATTACTGACCATTTTATTTCCAAATAATTATATTCCCCTTTCTCTCTCAACAACCATTTTTTTTTATTTTTAATTAATGTCGTTTTACTGCTAAAATTTCACCATGATTTTTCACGCCAAAAAAATTGTGCAGTGAATATCATAATCATTATTCTATCAAGGGTATTCACCTTAATGAAAATATAATTATTTATTGGATACTTACATGTATGTAATTTATATTCCTTGATCATGTAATAAATTATTAATATGAATTAATCCATGTCGTATGATCTATGTGGCACACTTAAGCATTAGATTGAAATGATTATAATGGGTGCACCCAGATAATGCTCCAATGCATTGGGTAATGGTTAGTATCATGATACATTATGTTGGGGTATGGTTGTACAATTTTACTTTATGGGAATGTTTCCACCATGAAGTCTTTGTGGTTTATCCTTGACCTATGTTCATTTTTTATTATTTTAAATTGTTGCCACATTTCCCATGTTATGATTATCATGCTATATCATGCCTTATTATTCATGTTCCTTTTGCTACTCATTGATATGCTTATTATCTAACATGTATCACTTATGACATGTTTATTCCCTTACTGGGATTTATAGATCACCCCTTTCTTATGTATGTCCCCAGGTTATCTCATGCAGTTTTAAGTTCAAAGGATTATTTTCAGCATGTTAAAGAAATTTTCAATAAAGCATGTTAAGGAAGTTTTTAATAATGTTATTATATTTTATGTTTAATATGTTATGTTATTTATTTAATTGAAAAATACACTAGACTTATCAATATTTTGGGTTTTATTAAGTGTAATTTTATGTAATAAATCAAGTATTAATTTGAAATAAAGAGCAGGTTTGTTATAACAACCCAAGAAGAATATGATCTGATTTCAAAAGATATGAATGCTATAATCTATGGATTAGGAAAAAATGAGTTCAACAGAGTTTATCAATGTTAAACAAATCATAAAATTTTGAACACTATATAATTTTATTATGAAGGTATATACAATGTGAAATATCATGGATATGATATAGCCAAACTTATGTTCGAAACATTAAATATTGATTAAGGATAAATTATTACTCAACTAAATGGAAGACTTTTTGATATTTTCAATAATGTTACTACTCTAGGAATTCCAATTATTGAGCCTAATAAAGTATTGAAAGTTATCTGAGTTTTAAAACCTAATTATAGTGGAATATTAGATGCTATTAAGAAATCTATTGTGGTCAAGAAATATAAAATAAAATACCTCATTGTAAATCTTATGATAAATGAAGCTAAAATGGAATCTAAAGCTGAAGAGTATAAAATAATTAAGATAAAAAAAATTCCTTGAAGGTTTCTATTTATAAGGAATATAGGAAAGAAAAAATCATAAAAGTATCTAAAACATGTGAAGAAGAATACTCCTCAAGTGATTTAGGATCAAATGATGTGCTTGCACAGTTTTCACAAAAGTTCAAAAAATTATATAATAATAGAAGAGGTTTATTAATACCTTTCAACAGGTACATGAATCATGGTGATAACTATAAAGATTTAATTACCGATGAGTGAAAAAATCTAGGAAACATCAATACAGATTTTTTAGAGCTTAAGAATGATAAAAATATAGAAAATAAATACATAAAAATTGTTATATACAAGAATAAATCTAATAAAGATTTGAAGTCCACCTAAAGTGCTTATAAAGATTAAAGTGAATAAATATCATTAAAAACAGAATCTGAAGCTATTATTCAAAATTCCAAAATATGATTTATGAAAAAATTAGATGAGGTATATTCTTATTACAATTCTAAGCTTCATAATGAATCAAAAAATAAAAATTTCTCAAATGTAGAATTAAATGAATATTTCACCATGTTTGAGGCTAAGTATGGAAGTATAAAATGAAAAATAAGGCCCTCAAAAATTCCTATAATAAGATGTTAAATGAATGGTAGGATCTAAATAAAAAAATTATATTTAAATAATCAATTGGAAAATTTTACTACCTCATGTATTGAATAAACTAATATAATTGAAAATTTACATAAGGAGATTAAAATTTTTAAAGATTCTGAAAGACTATTTACTAAAGGAAAAGATTATTTTAAAAAATTATTAGTTAATGTAGGGAAATATAACATTATTCTAACATATATAATCTAACAAATCCTTAATCTTCTGGAATAAAAAATTATTTATTACAAAATATTTCACAAAAAAAATATATGTTTTCTGAAAAACAAAAAAAATGGATCCCCATGCCTCTTATAGTTAAAATTTCTAGACCCAAAAGAGTTTTGTTACCAAAGAATTTTTTTTATTGGATTGTACTTATAGGGAACAAACCATATGAACATCAATGAAAAATGGTTTCTAGATATTGGTTTTTCAAGACATTTGATTGGATATTTCTAGAATTTTTATTCATTATCCAATATTGATGGAGGATAAGTCACATTTGGTGAAAATTATAATGGAAAAATAGTAATAATTGGATCATTTTGGAATCCTTAAACAATTATAATCAACAAATTTCTTTATATTGAAGGCCTTAATAACAACCTGATAAGTATCTCCCAACTTTTTTATGATATTTATTCATTTTATTTTTAAAATAATGCATGTTCAGTTTTCAAAGATAAGTCTCTTAAATATGAATCACCTAGAATCGATAATTTATATACACTAGATCTCAATTCCTTATGCAGAAAAAATACAAAATGATGGAATGCTAAAATTGGTGAATTGTGTATTTGGAATAAAATTCTTAGACATTATAGTGTTCATTAATTGAAAAAAATTTGTAAGAAACATTCAATTTCTGAATTTCTTGACTTTAAATTGGACAAAAAGAATATATTTGATTCATTAAAAATGGTTAAGTGACACAATTCATCATTTAAACTAATTAAAGAAGTTTCTATATCTAGACCTCTAGATATTATCCTTATAGATCTATTAAAACCCTCTAGAACTACAATTCTTGTTGAAAAATCATTCTTTTATGTGTTGTTTGATGGTTTTTTGAGATTTACATGGGGTTAATTTTTAAGACTTAAGAGTGAAGCATATTCTATTCTCATTATTTTCTCTAAGATTTTGAGAAACGAAAAAGATGCTAAAATTATGAGTTTGAGAAGTGATCAAGGAGGTGAATTTGAGAATCATGGATTTAATTCTTATTTATAAATGAAACAAATTAAACATACATTCAAATACCCCAGGACACTTCCATATAATGGTGTTGTTGAGAAGAGTAATTGGGATTTGTAAGAAATTTATAGGACTATGTTATGTGAATATAACATTCTCACTCATTTCTAGGCTGAATCTGTTAATACATCATGTTATGTCATTAACAGTGTTATAATAGGACCTACCTTAAAGAAAAAATTGTATGAGTTGTATAATAATAGAATAACAAAGGTAAAATACTTAAAGTTGTTTAGATATAAGGTTTAAATCTTAAATACCAAGGATTATCATGGTAAATTTGATCCAAATATTGATGAAGGCATCTTCCTAGATTACTCTATAACTTCCAAATCTTATATAGTTTTCAATAAAAGGTCAAGGATTATTGAAGAATAAAATCATGTGATGTTTGTTGAATATGATCCTTTTGATCACAAAATGATTCAAACTAAGGAACAAATTGATTATCTCAAGGATATGAGACTTGGACCCCTCTTTAACAATGAAATGGATGATGATTTGTAACTTTATTAGTTAATACCAAATCTAGTAAGGGTTAATACTAGTGATTTTAAAAGTGTGTTTCCTAAACAAACTATAAATATTAAAGTCCATCCTTTAGAAATAGTTATATTAAGCCTAGATGAAAGAGTAATAAATATAAAAAATATAGTAAACCAAGTATACTTTTCTTCCTTTCTATCCCAAATAAAACCTAAGACTATAGAAGAAGATTTGTCTAATGAATGTTGGTTCTTAGTTATGCAAGAAGAGTTAAATTAGTTCAAAAGGAAAAAAGTATGGGAATTAGTTGATATAACCCTTGATTATCCTTTAATTGGATGAAAATGGGTATTTATAAACAATAAATATGATCATGGAATAATCACTAGAAATAAGGTCATACTAGTTTCAAAAGGTTGCAACTAAGAAGAATGGATAGACTATGAAGAGACTTTTTCCCCTATAGCTAAAATACAAGCAATTAGAATTCTTCTATCATATGCATCATATATAAGAATATTAAATTATATCAGATGGAAAATAAATCTAATTTTTAAAATATATTTTTAAAATAGGAAGTTTATATATAAAAACCTACTATTTCTGAAGACCCACACTTTCAAAATTATGTTTTTAAACTTTCTAAAGCTCTTTATGGACTTAAAAAATCACCAAGAGCATGGTATGAAATATTTAGTTACTTTATTTTGTCAAATGGTTTTACATTAGAAATGAGATATCCTATATTATTTAAGAAAACTTCATCATTAGATATTTTTTTAGTACATTTATTTTTTAATGATGTTATTTTTGGATCAAAAAATCAAAAACTATGTAATGATTTCTTAAAACTTTTTCAAAAATAATTAAAAATTAGTATGATGGGTGAAGTAAATTATATTCAAGGATTTAAAATATATCAAAAAGATTTTGGAAATGTTTTAAACTAAATAAAATACATACTTGATTTACTTAATAAGTTTGGACTTGAAAATATTATGACTTACTCAACTCCTATGAGATTCAATATTTAATTTGATATAGATGAAATTGGAAAAAAAATTGACAGTAAGTTGTGTAGAGGAAGAATTGAAAGTTTATTATATCTTAATGTAGGTAGAAAAGATATTATGTTTTTAGTATGTCTGTGAAATATTTCAATAAAATCCTAAATAATCTCATTTAAGTATTACTAAAACAATTTTAAGGTATTTAAAAGGAATTTTTCCTCTGTCTTATTTTTGCAAAAGTTTTTGACTTTAAGTTAACTTCATATTTAGCTGCTGACTTTTCTATATGCAGATTAGATAGGAAAATTTCCTTAGTAACAATTCATTTTCTTAGTAAATATCTAATGCCTTGGTCTTTTAATAAACAACACTCTGTATAATTATCAACTACTAAAGTTGTACATATTATTGTAAGAAGTTGTGGTGAACAAATGTTGTGGATGAAACATACTCTAATAGATTTTTTTATTTAATTTTAACTGTGTTCTAATCGAATGTGATAACACAAGTGCAATAAATATTTCATGTAATATGAAAAACCATTCTCAAACAAAGAACATTAACTTGAGACATCATTTCTTAAGATTTAATGCACAAAATAATAATATCACTTCATAGTTTTTTCAAAGAAAATCAATTAGCAGAAATTTTTATTAATATGTTGCCTACTGACAGATTTTCTTTTATTAGATCCAAATTAAGTTTATTTAATTTTTTTTATTTAAATTTTTCTTATAGAGTAACATAATTCTATAACCTTGAATTTATTTTAACCATATCATTTTCAATATTCCATATCATTATTTTACACATTAGACATATCAAATAGGACACATCACCAAAAAATTTTAATGATTACTCTACACATCTTTGTGTGACCCTTAAATTTCCATGAAACAAATGAAAGTGTGTTAATCTTATGTGTGAAGACTATTTAAAACCTTCAAATCGTATCTTCTCTCTACCATCTAAACCTTCCTTACCCAAGTATTTCAAAACATCCAAAACTCTTGAAAATAGAAAAAATAAGGGAACTAATGGTGCCTCTACAAAGAGAATCAAGAGATGAATGAAATCAATAAAAGTTTTGAGTGGTCATGCAATAGATTTCATCTAGTTATACAATATGAGTATGTTACTTAATAAAGTTATTAATCATCAAGTATAGGAGTTTTATTTTAATGGGAAATGAACAGATATTTTGTTGGAAAAATAAGTTCGTGAGTTTTACAAATCTATAATTTTTCACTTCAGTAATAATGACGGCTTGGTCACTATAATAGTGAACCAAAATGATCTTTCAATAAACAATTTGAAAATAGATAAATATTTCATGATCCCTCATGCAGACTATTATTTCTCCAAAAATTCCTTAGTTGTTTTAGATTGATTAACTCTGTTAGAAATGGTTAACACATTATTTGGAACAGTAGATACTAAAAAGAAATTATTTTAAGGACTTAGGTCTATAGAGAAAAGTTTATATAGAATTTATTCAATCCTCAATCACTCAGAAGAATGGTGAGTTTTAAAAAACTTCCTTTTAATAATTTACTATGATTTATTTTTTCATTATTTAAAAACAAATTATACTCGAACAATATGTCATGAAATTCATGTGTTGAGTTTAGAAAAAATATTTCAATTTTTATCCACTCAGAAGGATATTAAAATGCATTTTTTGTAATGCTGAAATTTTCTAAGATTAAAATACTGCAGATTTTTTTCATGTTCTAACAACATTAAGTGATAATATATTAAGGAAAAGGGATTTTTACTGTAATTTATCCCTGAATAAGATGATGTCTATGGTATTTGGAGAATAAGTTGAAGTTGATCCCACTTCAACTCAGAGGGAGTCATCCTGTCTGCAAGAAAGACCTATCTTGGTAGATAGGCCACCACAAAGTGTTTATCTAAGAAAAATTCATGGTGATTAGACTATTTCCAAAAGGAAAATGAGATTATTAGTTATTATTAAATATAGAGAACGAAATTCTCCTCAAGAGAGTTTACCTCCTTATCCTATTTTAGTTCCTATTCTAGTCAATAGAGAAAGGTTATCCTCTATTATTACTCATCTATCTAATATTGTTAAAGAAAGGAAAATATAAAAGAAACCAAGTGCATAACAAATTATTATTGATTCTTATTATGAATAATAGTTTAAATTAGATGCACAATTAATAATTAGATATAAATATCGATAATCTCACTATGTTGGAGAAATTCCTCATGTTGGAGAAATCCAACATGATGGTGGTAAAGTATAGAAGTTCAACAGAATTGATTCTCTCATTCCCATGAGGAACGCCAAAATAAAAAATCCCCTAAAGTTGGTAGAGAAGCTACTAAAAGATATCGAGTGAGCTATTATAATTTGGCACTAGAAGTGGAATCTATGAAATCCTAATTAGTTAAATCTAGAAATGAAATTATGAATCTTTATGAGAGTTTAGTTTTGAAAGAATAAGTAAATGAAGTTAATATTTTGGTTCTTTCAGTTTTAGAAAAATATTGATCATAATCCTTCATAGAAATCACAAGTTAAGGTGATGTATGTTCAATGTTAGAAAGTCTGTATCAAGAAATAAACACATCAAACTCTTCTATTGATTTAATGTAGTGTAACCTACTCTCAAAGAAATCATTTAGGATCTTCAACAATATATAGTTATTTAAGTAATAAGGATCCCAGTTGTTCAAAAAAATCTCTTATTTTAATTGATAAATCTATAAAATATATGTCCTATTTGTTGAAAGAAAAAGTTCTATAATTTCAAAATGTTTCATTTGAAGTGGAGAAGGATATAAGTTTCATTGTAACTGGCTTACAAACAATGGTCAGTTCTTTGGAGAATAATTCCACGGTTATAGAGAAAACATTTGAAAACTTACATCAAATATTTGTAAGTATTTAAAATAAATAATTATCTGAATAAGATGATGAAGAAGAATCATATGCCTTTGTTGAGTGGATAAAATCTCAGACCTCTTCAAAAGGAAAAGAAATCATTTATTTCGATTATTTAGTGAGAAAGTCATATAATCAGTTTCAAGAATTAAATAAGTTTTCATTGGTGTTGAAGCCTATACTAATATACTATTTTGATCCTCGAGTATTGTAAGAATAACGTAGAAAAACATATTTAAGCCTATACTAATATACTATTTTAGATGTGAGGAAGATGTCTTCTAGGACCTCTTATAAGTGATTTTCATGATTCTACTTCACAAATATTAAGGTATATTTTTTACACTAGTGAAGTTTATTTAAGTGGGTACCTCAGGTTTAAAAAATAAGTTTATTTACTTTTACTTGAACCACCCTCTAAACTATCCTTTGTAGCTACATATTGGTTTGATTTAGTGAGAGATCAAAAATTCATTCCCATTATTAAAGCCACATTAATAAGTTTTTATTGAATGAATCGAGCATGTCTTGGATCATCCCTACTTATATTGGGAAAATTTGTTGGAGATAAAGTTGATACACCTATGACTTTATCCGCTCTATCTACAACCCAACCAATATTATTCAAAAATCCAACCCCAAAAAGTTGTTTCAAGTTGAAGTATTGAAAAACTTTCATAGTGTCTGTGTTTTATCTGAATGGTTTTTCATAAAAAATTTGAATCTTGATTAGTTATGTGGTGTTTTTAATCATTTTAATGGTGATTTTTATCTGAATTCTTAGTTTTCATGGTTTTAATGCATTTATTTTTTATACTAAAGTGTTTTTTTTTCAATGTTATTCTATCTTTTTATAGTTATTCACAATTATTATCTTATAATATCTTTATCTATTTATTTTAAACTATTTTTTGAATCTTTATGGTCAATATATTTTATCCTTAGTATTCATTCTCTATTAATGATTATATTTGAGCATCCTTTAATGATCAGAATTATCTTGTTTATCACAACATGATGCAAAATTTTGTTCATAATTAGTATCATTAACTATTTTCTATAGTTCATCTGCAATAATGATTGTATTCCTTTGTTATAATTATTTTCGATATCTCAAAATGGGGGATAAAAAAAGGAGAATAAAAAAAGTGTTTTAAGAAAAGAAGAATACAAAAATTTAAAGTTTTAAGAAAAAAAATATTGCAAAAATTAAATGATTTAAGAAAAGGAAAATAAAAAAAATAAAGTTTTAAAATTATTATTTTATGAAGAATAAAAGGAGAACACAAAATTTCAAAAATTTATTTTAAAAGGGGGAATAAAAAGATTTATAATCTAAATTTATTTTAAAGTGGTATAAGAAAAATGAGGAATATTATTTTAAAAAAATTATCCTAAGGGGAGAATATTTTGAAAGTTAAAAGGTTTTTTTTGAAATTTTTGTTTTCTATTTCATGGGTTTTGTGATCATTAAAAAGAGGTATATTTTTGGATTGATTGATTTTGTTCCAACATATCTTAGTTTTTATGTGTTATGATGATTCAAAAAATATATATTCTGGTTCTAACAATTTTGTCTTAAATGTTTAATATTTCATTAATCAAAATAATTTATTTTATTCTTATTTTATAATTTATTATCTTATGAAATATAAAGTGTTTGTTTTAAAATAAAGTATTTAATCGTATGATAATCAAAGATTATCATCATTATACTTATAATATGAAAAATATATGTTGGATTTTTATCTTACTACATAATTCGTTATCTTATGAAGAAAATGATTGAGTTGTCACATACTCAAAGTCAGGTATCTTAGACAGAATGAAGAAAATGAGAGTATCTTATCATAAGAAAATTATATTTATAAAATATTATCTTATGAGTGCTAGAAGAAGTTAGGAAATCTAAAGTATCACATCATAGTAACAAATTTTATATTTCATTGAAGAATTATCTTACATAGTGTTGAATCTAGGTCATCTTATTCATAGTTTAATTCAATGGATGCATGACCTTAATATCATGTCTTATCAACTTATCAGTGGATGACTCTCTCAACCATTATTATTATCTCATGTGTTTTACATTCATTTAGATGATATAAAAAATATTTAGTCACTACATGAATATATATGGATAAGAAGAATGATTATGATGCACATGCGTGCATACGAATACTCAAAATACATATAAATATAAATGATCAAACATAAAAACTCATGATGTTCTTAAAATTTTATCATTTGAACAAAAAATAATTCTGATCTACACCTTGAATACTGTTTTTTTCTCAAGGCACATCTTCAACTACTATCATTTGTTTCTTTCAACTATGTGCTGTAATAATTATTTTAAAATTTTATTCATTCTGCTTTGTTTTTACTCATTGTAGGGTGTCTTTTTTAGACTATAGATAGGTCTTTAAAATTGAGAGGATAGTTGAAATCTCCAGGAAATTTGTATTAAGTGACAGTTATATGTTCTTAGTTGGGATCCCCTGATAAAAGGGATGTTATAGTAAATCTCATATATACTATATATTTCCTTTATGATTTTGTATTTCTAATATTGTTTCATATTAATGAAAAATAATTGATCTATAAAACTTTAAGAGGGTGGTTTTCTATAAAGAAAATTTTAGGAACTCAATTCACCCCACATCTTGAGTTTTAAGTGAGCCATATTCTAGGACAACATAACTCTAATTTATGAATTATTAAATAAAATTCATGAAGAACAATATTTTTAAATGATTCACCTAAATTCTAGGTATAATTAATTTCAAGTGAAGAAGTAATAAATTCTGAATATAAAATTCCAAATTAGGAATGGGCATTATGAGTTTAGAGTAATAAAATTGGGATTGAATAAAGTGTTATCTTTTAATAAAACCCTAATGAATAGAGTATTCAAGGAATATATTATTGATTTTGATACTATATTCATTTATAATATCTTTTTGTATTCTAATATATATAAGGACAATGAGAATCACTTATAAATAATTCTTAAGACTCTAATAAGAAACTAGTTATATAGGATGTTTAGCCAGTGTGATTTATGGCTTCAAGATGTTTCTTTTATTGGCCAAATTGTCTCAAAGTATAGAATATAAGTTTATCCAAAAATGAATATAATGAATTTTTTTAGTTTCATAGGTTTGGTAGGTAACTATCAGTGATTTTTTTAGAATTTTTTCTAATTGGATAACTCGTTAACTAAGCTTACATGTGAAGGGGATCGGGTAATTTTGATAAAGGTATGTGATGAATGCTTTGATTAATTAAAGAAGATGATGGTAAATAATATAATTCTAAATCTATAATTAGGAAATATTGTTTTTATGATATATATATTGATTCATCGAAGAAAGGGTTAGTTTTTTCCCTTAAGAAAAATGATAGTGTTATTTCATATGCATCAAGGAAATTGATTACTGATAAATAAAACTATCCAAACCATGATCAAGATTTAGAAGGTATAATATTAGCCTTAAATATACTGATACATTATCTTTATGGTGAGATATGTGACATATACATGGATTATAAGAGCCTAAAGTATATATTTTCATATAAATAGACTATCATGATTAAATAATGATGGATCGTCCTACTCAAGGATTATGATTATTCTATACACTATCACCTAGGGAAGGAAAATAAGGTAGTGGATGCATTAATAAAGAAGGATGATGGAGTTTTGAAACAAATTTGGTTTTATAGGGATATTATGTTCATTGATATGGTAAAAATAGATATGGTAAATATTGAGGGAAGGGAGTCAGCACTCTTTTTTAAAATTGTTGTGAAAATAACTTTTTTAGAAGAGATAAAAAGTTATGAATTTCATTATCAGAATTTTCAAAAGAAAATTAAATCTATGAATGATGGCATGTTCACAGAAATTATTAGTGAATAAGGAATTAAGATGTTTATAAAGAGATTTTTTGTTCTATATATACATGATCAGAAAAGGGAGTTACTAGATGATTCTCCCAACATGAATTAATTTGTATAACCATGTTTCACTAAGATATAGAGGTATTTGAGAGAACATTTTTGGTGGGATAAAATAAAGTGGGAAATTGATGATTATGAGTCCAAATTTTTAGTTTTTCAACATGATAAAGCTAAGATACAGCATCCTAGAGGATTATTCTAACCTATTTTTATTCTAGTGTGTAAATGATATAATATTACTATGGAATTTTCCATAGGGCTACCAAATACTCCTATAATGAATGATGCAATATGTGATATTGTTGATCACCTACAAAAATATCCAAATTTCATATCTATAAGAAATTATTTAGCTCTTCTACCTCTCACAAGTATCTATATTAATGATGTTATAATACATCACATAGAAACTCTTTCGATTATGTCTGATCATGACCCCCATTTTACTTCAAAGTTGTGTAAGATTATCAAGAACACTCTTTATATTGAGCTATATTTGAGCAATTACCACCATATTTAAAAAAATGCATAGTCTGAAAGGACTATTCATACATTAGAAGAAATGTTGATTTCATCATAACTTGCCTTTAAGGGCATGTGGGATCAGTATTTCCCTTCGTTAAAGTTTTTTTATAATAATAGATTTTATTCATGTAATCAAATGGTGTTGTATAAAGAATTATATAGAAAGAGATATCATACTACTACTTGGTGGAATGAATTTAGTGAAAGGAAACTTGTACTACTAGAACATGTCGAATATAAAACAACAAAGTTAAATACAATTCAAGATCATATAAAATCATCTCAATGTGATAAAAATGATAATGATGATAATCGAATGAAGGATTTTGAATTCCATGTGGGATATCATGTTTTCATAATAGTATCTTCATGGAAGGGTGTCATAGGGTTCTATAATAAGGGTAAAATGATACCTAGGTACATTGGAAACATAGAAATTGTGGAAAGGATTAGAGATTTGGATTATCATTTAGTAATTCCACCAATCCTCTCTAAAGTACATGATGTGTTTCATATATCATTGTATGGATGTATATGTTGTACCCAATGAATGTACTCACATATGAAGAGACATAATTAGAACTTGGTCTATAATATTTTGATTAACTCATCCACATTGTTCATACTAGGGAGAATGTATTTATGGATTAGATGACTCAATTGGTAAAGGTACTTTTGAGAAATCATAAAATGGAGGAAGCAATGTGGGAACTAGAAGATATTATGAGGAAGAATTACCCGAATTTGTTTTCAAGGTAATATCAATGAAATTTTGAGGAAAAAAATTTAGTATGAGGTTATAATGTAACTCCCCATGACTATACAACATATTTCTTTTATAACATATTTAAATTTTTTGATAAATTGTGATATACCCAACACTGATTTTAAACGAAACACAATAATCTATTAAAATATTATTTTTTAAATGTGACAATTATAACCTAGATATTAAGATGGAGGGTATGAATTAGTTTTAAAAAATTAGAAAATTTTTTTTTTTACAAGTTCATTGATTATCTATTGATTATACAAAAAAAATAAAATCATTTCAAAAAAAGAAATGTTTTTTGAAATCTTTATTTTTCTAAAAAGAGGTTTCATCATGTTTTTTACACCAATTTAAAATTTAATTTTTACTAATTTTATAATAAAATGAAAAAAAATAACTTCATTTTTGAAATTGTTGTTTCATAATTATATTATGTTTAATTTTTTTTATGAAAAATTTCATTTTTCAATTAACAGCGAAAAATTATCCTCTTCTGATGGCCTGAAGGTCTTCATTTTTTATTGATATTTGATAATTCACCTTTCAAGGGGTGAGGTGGAACCCTTAAAAGGCATGTAGGAATAATTATTGCATGGCCCGTAGGCCTTAAAAGAATTCATTTCCCATATGCTTTAAAAATTACATACAACCCAGACTAACTATTGGAACTGCTCCTCCCCAGCATCTTCATCATGAAATCAGATCTCCACCTTTGCAAGGTTGTTCAGCTAGGCTTTCACATGCATGCACAGGATTTTCCCAATGTAAGGTTTCATACCCTTTCATTCTTTCAATCCATTTAGCTTCTGATATGGTGAAAGTTCCTTGCTCCTCCTCCTTCTGAAGTTTGTTCCTTATAGGTTGTCTGGTTTGCATCTGCACTTAAGGTGGCCCGAAGGCCTTGAGGTGGCCCGAAGTCCTTAATGACCCGAAGGCCTAGTTTTCCTGAAGTCCTTAAAGGACTCGGGGACCAAATCGGTGGCCCGAACTCCCAAACGAGGGAATATTACCAGCTACTACAGTGCCAAACAGGGCCTGCTACAGTTTCCGCTACAGTACCTACTACAGTTCTGCACAGTTCCTTCTACAGTTCTACACCGTTCCTACTACAGTACTGCTACAGTACCCCAGAAATGATACTTTTCCAAGATTTGATCCTCGGTCTCCTGGATGCACTTAAGGAGTCCTCACCAACTGGGCTGAGGCTCATATGCAGCAGTAAAAAATTCTGATTTCTTTTAAAAATTGTCTTTATGTTTAAAGAATTTACAAGTATCATTTTGTAAAAAAATGATTTAAATGAAATATTAGTTGAATTATATTATAATAAATCCAATAACAATTTTTTAATCAATTATATGATACATTTTTATACAAAAAAAAATTGAATTTGAAAGTTTTTCTTTGCAAAAAACATTTTTTTGATGCTTCTATGGATTTAACATTAAATTGAATTTTGAAAATTCTATGAATTTAATTCATAAAAATAGAATACATATTAGTAATAATAATAATATATATTAGATAAAAATTTCAAATTAATTTGTATCTATAATGAATAGTTAAAATAGTAAAAATTAATTACCGCGGTAGAGGTGAAAACCGGTTTACCTGGGGTTAAACTAAGAAGATAAGTGTCAAGATGATCTAATACTAGTCAAAAAACCCATTTTATATCTATATTTAGAAATTATAACATATAAGGATATATAATGTATGATTTTTTTTCTTTTATAATTTTAAAATCATGGTTACATTTAATTCTTTTCAAAAATTTCATGTGTGTCCAATGCCCCACTTATAAAAGGTCACTCCCTCCCTTCACTTCTTCACACCACTCAATCCCTTTGGGTAGAAAAAACCCTTCCAAAATATCTCCCAAAAATATATATACACATTATATATCTTATGGTATTTTAAAAATTCCAACCCTAGTGTCCTAAAAAGGATATTCAAAGGTGGTTTCTCTAAGAGAAGGTAATCATCATAATGAATCACTTTCATTTTTTATACTTTTATCATAATAAATTATGTATTAACACTTAAAATATAATAACTATATTATATACCATATAACAATACTTTATTTTTTTAAATTCATAACCTATATCCATCTATTATTCCATCAAATGGGAAACGAAATCATAGATTGTGTGTACGGTGGAGAACCACCTCGTGAACGGATGTAACTCTTTTTCTATAAACACGTCTCATGATTTTATATAATGATGGATTTAATATATATATATATATATAATATTAATGATATTATTATAATTATAGTATTATTATATAACGTATACCTTCTTACTTTCAATTCTATTTAAAATAAGATAATGGTGCTCATGTGTACGACGGATTACCACCTCGTAAAACGATGTGATTACACATATTCTTTACATGGAAAGTAATAAAGATAAATTTAACGAATATATGTAATATATATTAAATAATATATATTATTTAAAATTAATATATCACCCACTTCCTTAATCATTCACTCATTAATGGAATGATATCATCGCTCATGCATACGTATGAACTACGGTCTCCACGAAGCAATGCAATTCATTTTCCAGGTCCAATCATCAAGAATGATTGTAAAGATATATTTAATGAGTAAATATGATATATATATATATATATATAAATGATATCATTTTTTATATGATTCATCAATATCCTATGAAAAATAACTAGAACTTTCCTGAAAAACAGGCATGAGAAAATAAGGCAAATAGCACCCGAAACAATGAAAATAAGGGAATATTATTAACAAACAGGTGGTAAATTATTATAGAAATATCATATATGATGTTAAAATTTTTAATATGGTTCTATTATAAATTAAATACATTATTGAAACCATTATACAGGATTTTAAATTACATTCATCCAAAAAGAATCATGAGGTAATGGATTTCACCTCAATTTCCATTTCATCAAGACATATTTGTTGATACGCACAAATTTTATTTAATTTTCTGTATAAACATTTCTTTGATTTATTTCACATGAATACCTATTTATTAATTATTTTATTGTAAAAAACTATATTTTCAATGAATTGATGGTCACCTCTCATTTCATGATTAACTTTGTCATTTGTTGATAATCTCTTGTGATGATCACATTATTAGTTAATTAAATTGACTTTTCAATATATTTGGAATGATTTGGAGATGAAGTTAGGGGTGGGTCCCAATTATTTATCACCCCTTAATGAATTTATAGTTTCATGAGTTGAATCATAAATCTATAATTAAATGAGTTTTACCTATAGTTTAAAACTTTCTTGTGAAATTTCTTGACAGTAAACGTATCATGATGCCTTAGATCATGATGTCCAATAATTAAGAATTTTATTCATTGAGAAAATTCATTTATTATTATTATAAATTAGATTTTTATATTTAAATTATCTATAGATTCATTTAATTCTTAGTTTATTAATTAAATGGAATGTGTGTTTAGTTATTTACCTTTTCGTATTGAATATTCCTTATCTAATTAATATAGTCAATATATTGATTAAATGGAATGTGTGTTCATTTATTTCCCTTAACATATTGATTTTTATTTATTGATTCATGATAGATTCCACTATACGTAACCTTTACTAATAATTTTATCTCACACTTATATTTTTTGATTTATACTGTATATGAAGATGAATTCATTGAATAAGTTCAAGGATGTAAAATATTTTCCATTACTATGCTTTATATTTTTTTATTTCACAATGTAAAATGGATATTAAAAGTGTATTTTATTCTAAATGACTACTAAATCTATCAAACCATGGGTATGCGATCCCTTATATCTTATGCCAATGTAATAAATTAGAATCAAGTTCCATGTTACTGGAGATATAGTCATTAAAAGAAATTTTTCCTAAAATTAGTAATTTCGTTTTATTATTATTATTATCTGTTTTAATATTAATTTCTATATTGATGAATTGATATTTTTCATTATGTTTTTATAGAATGAATAATTATATAATGTAGTAGTAGATATTTTTGGATAATTAAGTATTTTTAAATATCATCTATGATTATAATGGAGTATATGATGTTGGATGAGATTAAATTTCCAAAATAGGATCTCATGTTAGAAAATATAAAAAAAATTATTGGAAAAATAATCCTTTAAAACATCTATATAGGATGTGTGATATTAAACCTTTTCTATCAAAAACTTTCAATTATACCACTATAGACACAATATCACATACTATTGTCACCACAAAAATATCTCATAAAGAATCTCTAAGAGGCATCAAGTCTCTATCAACATATTCTCAAAGTCCCTCTGTTCTTTTTTTTCACATCAACATAATCTAATGGTCTACATATATGTTATTTCATTATCTCCTGAAACCTAAATCCAAAATACATAATATGTTACCATTACACTATAGTCAGCCCTATGATGGATTAATTTTAGGAAAATCCTTCCTTCTTAGTTTCGTGGGATAGTTCATCCAAAATTAATTGAGTTTTTTTACAATAAATATATTAATACAGAGTGGGATTTTTTTTTAAATTATTATTACTATAATTAATATTATATAACTACTTTTGATGAGTAATTAACATGAAAATGTGTATATTTAATTTATATTATTATTATTTGATAAAAATATTCAAATAGGTGAATATTTCTAGAAACAATGTTACTATTACTATTATAATTTATATTATTTCAAATATTATCATTAAATTATTAAAATAATTGACATATGTGGAGGAATACTCATACATCTTATAAAATTCAGTGAAGATAGTTATAACATGCATGGATAGAGGTATTCCTATTTTATTTTCATCACCTATATTCTTCCAATATAGACTCATTAATTGAATAAGTTATGTCATCTATGATAATTAATCTTATTCTTCCACTTCCTCTTTTCCAAAATCTCTCATGTTATTCTACATCATAGATTTATTAAAATCATGGGTTTTTCTAATATTAAGAAAAAATACCATGATTTCTTTTAGGACATAGAAGTGGTGGTAATTTTTATACTATAGGTGGTTACTATATGTGGTACTATTTAAAAATTGGGTATTGTTGCATTACTATTAACTGAAGGGGCCTTAGGAATGATAAGTGGGTCATTGAGAAATAAAAAAATCATTCAGGCCTCATGGATATCTTCTCATCAAATTATATGTTCTATGATCCATGCATATTTAAATGACATTGTTCCTTTGGGCCATCGAGCCATGTAATGTATGGACCTAAAGTTTATGTAATGATTCCCTATCAACCTAGACAAAAATTGTATTATAATATTAATAAAGGGGCTTGATAACAACTTGTTTTGAATTTATAGAATAAATAATTAACATAAATTAGAAATAGCCTAGAATTATATTTTTATTTTTATTTCTATTATTATCTCTTCTGATGGTAATATATACCATTAAATATATATTTTCATGATTTTGTAGTAGAATGAGTTAATTATACTTAGTTGTAGTGTCTTTTTATAAATAAGTAATGATTTTAAAGGATTTTGTGTGATTATAATAGAGTCATTATTGTAGACTAATATTAAATTTCTCAAATATAAGCTCATGATAATATCCTTACAAACTACATAGGAATAATAATTCATGATAAGAGATATATATGAATAAATATAATATATCCAAGGCTTGTTGATAATAAATTTATTTGAAAGTAGGTTCTAGAGTAACTCGATGGGACCACTACCACCTATCATTCTCACCCTAATGATATCTCATAGATAAACTCATAGTTTCATTAGTTCACTAAAAACATGTTGTAGATGATGTATAGAATGCATTTACACCACGATATTATCCAATAGTACTCTTAGATGTATTATATGTAGCTAATGGAATATAATTACCTAATTCATAATATTTTCTCACTAAAATGTAGTAATAAATTATATAAGATCTTTAATTTTCCCCAATACTTCACTTATTAAGTTTTGTCTTAAACCTCTTGGGGTGGGGTTGTCTTATGTAAACCTTTGTAGTCAAGAATTGGTATGGTTCTTTTATATGTTTAAAATTTGTAGTACGATAGGTTTCCTAATTATGGAAATATAATTTCATCCCTGGAATTGCCAATTCGTAGTATGAATTATTCGGGCTATCCTCATTAATCCCATATAAGTATAAAATGGGTCTACGAATGACCAATTCACAATATCAACCGCACCAACTCCGATGTCTCCTGAACAACACTCGGCCCAACCAAGGACCTTTCTCTTGACTCTTCCTAGAACAAGTTATATCTACATTTCCACCAATAAAAATCCTCAAAGGGTTCCATCTTTATCAAATCTTGATAACTATTTTTATAGAAAAAGTCAACCCAAAGAAAATTATTTTCCCAAGATCTTCCAAAATCGAGCACACAATCTCAGAGCATATACTCTAGAACTTGGATAATTCTATATGTATTTTCATCCATATAAAAAAGATAATTCATGATAAATTCAATCAGGTAACCCACCTCATCCTATAAACCTTTATAAAACCTTTATGTGAACCTTAGATCCTTGTCAGAAACAACTTCATATAGAACTCCATGAAGTCTCACAATATCTCAAGCATACAAGTCGCAAAGGTGTTCCACTTTTTCTTCTCCTTGATTAGTAGGAAATACACTAATTTCATGAGTTGGTCAATTATCACCTAAATTTCATCCTTCCAACATTAGTTTGTGGCACACCAATGGCGAAATCCATTGAAATTTCATCCCACTTTCATACAAGAATGGGTAATTGATGAAACAACCCTGCAGGTCTCTGGTGTTCTACATTAATTCTATAAAAATTAAGGAATATCAATAAAAAAATCCACAATTAATCACCTCATCCTCTTACACCAATACCAACCCCTCAATCTTTGATACATCTTGGTAGCCCTATGGGGAATAGACCAACAATAGTGGTGTCCACTGTCCAAAAACACCTGGTATATGAAAATTAGAAAAACAAACCTACTGCAGAAGAACAAAGATCCACTAGGATACCAATATTGCTCACTTGAGGTCTCCCCACCATAAAATCCTTCACTAAATTATTGGCACTCAGTGTCTATCACCTTCTTGATCTGAACTCTCTCGTCAAAAGACTATTCAACTTTCATCAAATCCAAGAAAACATTTACACTAGACTCTTCCTCATCCAAGCTCATCTCAGCAAAAAAAATCATCATATACCACCCCTAAATTGATTCCTTCATGTATTGTGTCAGTAATTTTCTACTCTAAGCATCGGAAACAACATTCCATTTCTTAGGGGTATAAGAAAAATCAAAATCAGAATTCTAAAGATACTCCAATGAGTGTCTCTATCACAAATTCATATCCCTCTGAGTAAAAATATATTTCCAGCTCTTATTATCAAAATATACCATAAACCACTCACCAAATAGAGAGTAATGCTATATTTTGAGTGAATTAATAAATATTGATAACTCAAGATCATGGGTAGGGTAGTTCCTCTCAAGAGGGAATAACTAGAAAGAGTTATAAACCAAAATGTGTTTCCCCTATATTTAGAAGAATCAAAACCGGTGATGAAGTATGACCCATCTTTATCTTCTCAAAATATCTTTGAAACTTTTCATTCCATTCAAAATTTAAATCCCTATGGGTTAATTCTATCATTGAAGAAGCAATCACGGAGAAGTCTTGAAAAAAATGTCTTAGTAATCAGGCCAACCAAAGAAGCTTCGGATATCAAAAAAAATTATGGGTTACTCCTAGGACATAATTTCATGGACCTTTTTAGGATCTAATAAGACACCCCTCTCATATATCGCATTCCCCATAAATATCCACTCTCAAATCCAAAAATCCCACTTTGAAAGCTTACCATACAGACAATGTTCTTTAAAGTTTTAAAGAATGATATCCAAATGATACATGCAGTCCCACTCTTACTTTTAGTATACCATAATATCATACGTGAAAAAAAATTATATATTTAAATAACCAATGAAATATTCAATTCATCAAATCCATAAACACCACAGGAGTATTAGTGAAACCAAACAGAATAGCCAAAAACATGAAATTATCATATCAAATCCTAAACACTTTATTACCTATATCCTCTTCTCATACTCTCAACTAGTGATACCCTAAAAATAATTAAATCTTGGGAAACCAATGATTCCCTCTTATCTAATCAAATATATCAACAATCCTTGGTAGAGGATATTTGTTCTTAATGATCACCCGATTCAACTTTCAATAATCAATACAAAGTCTGAATCTCCCATATTCCTTCATAGAAAATAGGACAAGAGAATCCTAATGTGACATGATGGGATGAATAAATCCTTTATCCTCTCAGACCTCAAGTTGGACCTTAAGTTCCACCAGCTCAGAGGGTTCCATATGGTAAGATGACTAAGAAATGTGCATCATTCCAGGCAGAAGGTCTATAGTAAACTCGACCTCTATTAGTGGTTTTAAACTAGAAAAATGAACCTAAAAGACCACAATTTACTCACACACAATTGCAGGATGTCAAATACCTAATAAAGGGTCATCTACATCAAGAAAAATATCTGACTACTGGCACAATATTACCCTGTTGTAAGGAATAATATGTCATTCCCTTCCCAATCTAGAGTCCCACTCACCCTATAAAACATGATAAACCCCATCAACATATAGGAATTGAACTCGATGTTGATAATATAATATATAGGCCTTAACATTAATCATTTTATACATTCAAATAATCAATTCTATGATGTCAAGATCAAGCACTATAAATTCCCACTCCACCTCAAAGTCGACTATCATCACCCGACACACATGACATCTGAAACCTTGTTCGAATCTATTTCCCAAAGTCATGGAAAGATCTAAAAAAATGGAATAAGTTCTAAATGAAAACCCAAAATTTAAACTGACTTTTATGATATAAAAGAATGAGTATCACCTATATTAGACAAATATATCACTATAGAAGAAGATATAAACATTGTACCTATAATAGTAATTGGTCCTACTTCAAATTCCTCTGGTGCATAATCTACTGCATAAAGCTTTATGGTCTTAGCCACATGAACATATCCCTTGTCCTGAGGATTAGAACCACCACCCTTGGAAGCATCTTTACAAACTTATGAAAACTTGGTGAACTGTATTCTTTCTTACTTCCCTGGGATATTTTTTCATAAAAATGTTGTAGATGGCTAGATGTTCCACAAAGATGAAAAATTTTAAAAACCTCCAAAAAGTTAGTCTTGGTATGACCGTACCTTTTACACTGCTAAAAGAAAAATCTCTCCTCCCTGTCAGAGCCCCTGAAAGTGGTCCTAAAGAAAATAGACCACCCTTGCACTTTCTTTTCTGTCTAGAAGATAAACCATGCCTAACTAATTAACCAATTAAAGCTCAACCCAAACCTATATTCCCAATTATGTCTACCTCAACCAAAGTTGCCTTGTCAACCACCTCTACAAAGGTCAAAAGGCATGTGATTATTAACATTGGCCAAAATTCATTCATCAGTACTAACTCAAACCTATAAGACTTTAGGTATTAATTTGTGACAAGATCATTGCAAGATACACTAACTTAGTAAAATGTGAATAATACTCCATAATGATATGATCCTCCTACTGTAAGGTCAAAATCTATCAAGTCTTCGCTGCATGAAATGTCTCAGGATAAAACTACTGGTTAAATATTTTCTTGAAGGAATACCAAATAATATTCTCATGCAAATTAGATTTCACAATAGATTCCCACCATCTCTTTCTTGGTCCCTCAATCATATACATGGAAAAACCCACCATAGAGTCTTCAAAAGTCCTCAAAAAGTTGAAGATCCTCTATATCTTCTCAAGACACTCCTTGTATTTCTAGGGTCCTTTTCACCATGAATTATGAGTGGATGCTACTTGGTAAATTACAATCCATTATCCACAATACATCCTAGGTTCTTGAAACCCACTTGACTTAGAGTCTGAACAATGTGGATAATAGTTTCTTTCAATGTAGAGTCCATGGGAGGGTTCACCTAAGGAACCTATCTTGCAGCCTCCTCTATTGGATGTGGAAGAGATATTCTCAAAGTAATTGTATATTAAAAATATAAAAACCCAATAAATCATGATAAAATTAAAAAATAAAAGGACCAAATTCAGGTATTGATAACAAAACTTTAAAATACTAAGAATTTTAAGAAACCATGAAAAAACTTGATTAAAAAGGAATAGGTCAATTTAAATAAACATCTCATATAGTTAATTCAAATGAACTCAAAACCCATGACTTAAACTTAATAAAATTCCCTAACAACCCATGGTAACTCGGTTTCAGTCAGAAAAGTGAGCTAGACATACCCCTATTTTGCACCTACTATCTGAACTTTGATGGTCCTAACTCCTATCTACCAAAGACACTGAACTAAAATCAGGTAATTCAAACACACATAAGGTTGAGAATTTTTTTATAACAAATTGTAACAAACTAACATGGTTCAACTAGACAAGCCACCTGAACCGGTCTATCATAAGATATTGGTAAAACAAGAAAGAAAAAACTAATCCTGTATATAAGAAAAAAAATACATATAACCATAGTATGTAGTGGAATCATATGAGATACAAAAAATATATATAAAATATAATCCAAGAAAGGAAAAAACAAAAATTAATTCAAGTCCCCATGTGACCAACAATCACCTCCAAACCAACCGAAATTGAAAGCAGTAGCAACAAGAGTGGCTATCATGTTATAAGATGATATTTCCATTAACTAAATCTGGAAATACAACATCTAAAAATGTCAAAAAGAAAAAGTATGGGGTGATTCAGATACCATTATGATACCATGACAATTTATATACAATTTATAATATCAATAATGCAATAATTATATCTTTTAAAACAAAATAGTTTTACAAATCAATGTTATAAATCCAAACCATTTATAAATTATTCTCACTTTTCTCCTTTGGTTTTCATAAAATATTTTCATATTCACAAACCATAAATATTACAATTAGAAGTGTTAAAATAAGAAATCATATCCATTAATCAAGAGGTAAAGAAGTAAACACGTATCTATGAAAAAACCTATCAGATAAAGTAATTTCATATAACCTCATATAAAAACCTATGAGCAACAATCCACGATAAAAAAGTCATTCAATAAATAACCATAAATGACAAAAAAAACTCACATATGGTCTCTATACTATGGTACATTGTGTAGTATATACTAAAATTAATGAACAATCATACGTTAGATCCAACCAATTTTAAGTTATGCCAATCAATATCATAAAAGGTTACATCATAGTGGTGTCATACACACAATAAGGCTACCCATGTCTCTTTCCGGATGCACCCAAGGTTCCCAATGTGAAATTTTCCAAATTCATTTCAAAATCATTCTCAAAATTTTATAAAATAGTTTCAAATCCAATCTAATCTAATTTGGATTTTGAAAACCCATTTCCAAAACAACCAAATCCATTTTCAAATAAAAAAATCTTTTAAAAACATTTTCCTTTCCAATAAATAATTTGGAACCATTTATCACTTCAAATTAATGAAAATACAAAATAAATTTAATAAGAACAACTTGAAATTAATTTAATTAAACCATTATATATAGACACCTACCTCGATATGGTAGAAAGCAAGATTATTTCAATAATGATGACCTAAAACCAAGAGAACGGCCTTCACAAGATAAGGAATGCCAAGAAACTAAAAAAGATCGATAGAAAACACTATCTGGTCACAAATCAACATCCAAAACCATAGCTGCAACCAAAACCTAAGAGGATCTAGAAGGATTACATACCCAAAGAGAAATAATCCAACCACAATTTCGATCAATCATTGAATGAAGTGATCCATATTGGAGGGAGTCACACAAAATTGTCCCTGGGAGATTTTAGGTCAAGAGGGATAAGAGCTACCAAAGGATGAAATTAATATTCAGCCGAGTGAAACCCTAAAAAATTACAAAGCATGAAATTCCATTACATGTCATGTAATATTCTAAGAATATATATGCCAAAACCCCATTTTTTATTAAAAAATACAATTTTTTTATTACACAATGTGTGCCATTTTTACAGCTTGTAAAATTCTCATGAAATGCATTATGTTCAAAACTTCTATATAGAATCCATTACACATTATGTACTACCATTACATAAGGTTTAATATCCTAGTGAAAAGAAAAACTACATGTTTTATGCTGAAAATTCCTACAAATACCTAACATCATTATTATAGGTATCCTCCCAATTCCTTTTCGGAATTACTCAACCAAAAAAAAGGAAACCAAAATCAAAGGTAAAAAAATACCTAATTGAAAGGTAATAGGGAATTACAACTGGGATCCATTCCGTGTTAACAAGGTGAGTAGATTAGGTATACATGATAAAATATTCACAAATTGAAATTAATATCCAACCAAAATAATAAAATATTATATCTCTTTCACAGTGGTTGGTTTGGGATAATGTATAATTACTTCAATGATGGGTCCATATATATACCATATTTTGAGTTTATGAGACCCAAAAATTAAACCTTTTTTTCCAAAATTTACACTTGGTAGATTTTTCAAAAACATTTCCTTCATTAAGGCCTTCAAAAAAGTCCTCAATTGTTCATCATGATCTTATGTACACTTTAAATATATAATAATATTATCATTGAATACTACCACAAATTGATAAAGGTAATATATAAAAATTGTATACATTAAATCCATGATGATAATAGGGAGATTAATAATACTAAATGGAATCACTATATATTCATAGTGTCCATACCTTGTACAGAAAGTTTTCTTAAGTATATCCTCCTTCCAAACCATTAAATGATGACATAAAAAACATAGTACAATCATGGAAATGTATTTAGCTCTGCACTATCATTCAATCAAGTTATCAATATGGGGTAGTGGATAATTGTTCTTGATTATGATCTTGATTAGTTTCAGATAATCAATGTTGGGTTGCATCAATCAATCATTGTTTTTAGTAAAAAAAAACTAGTGCACACCAAAGTGACACACCTGGCTCAATGAACCCCTATCATGATTCTCCTAGAGTTTCTTCTTCACTTCCTATAACTCAATTGGGGTAATTATGTATATATTTTTTGAAATAGGTGTAGAAATAAGTATGAGTTCTATAGAAAAGTAAACTTCATGAATTGGTGGAATACTAGGAAAATATTCTAGAAAGATATCAAAAAACTCCAAAACAATATGTGTATCCTTGATGGTTATTTTATCTCCAAAAATATATAATAAAAACAAATTTTTAATATGAATGAGGACCCATACAATTTATATTATTTCCATTGGATATTCATAATTATTATCACTTTAATAAATGATCTAAGGTTGGTCTTCAATATCAAACATGACTTTATTTCCATGAAATTTAAAGTGGGATTTATGTAGAGATATTTAATCCATGACTAAGATAAAATAAATTTTTACCATAGAGAGAATAAAAATATTTTAAGGAATAACATTCCCATAAATATAAATAGGAGAAGAATTATACACTTAATATGTGATCATAAAACCATTAGGGTTTTTTACTACTAATTAAATATCTAATCATTGAGGTTATAAATTTATATTCATAGATACTTTTCTAGATATATATATAAATTTATATTTTTTTTTGATATAGGGTACTTAAATATTTTATCATACCTATAACCACCTCATATTTATGTTTCTATATTAAATAACATACTTAAACCAAAATAGTTTGCATGACCATCAGTATTATTTGATCAAAGTGATCAATCAAGAAAAATAAATCATAGGACGTATATATTAGGACACCTTATTTTAAATCAATTACACATAAGGTATAATCTTGTTCATTCATGGCCATAATCTATTAATTTTCTTCATAGTGGTTCAAAATGATTTTTTGATTTTCAAACCATATCCCATTGGGGTGTCAACCTATGTGTACATTAAGGATATTTGTTGTGCACCAGGTGATTATCATGTCAAAGTCGAAGGTACCCTTTTGCAGTTATTACCCTTATGTTCAACTATTCTACAGGAACATCTACATGAATTAACTAGATAGCGACTTAATTTCTTATAACCCACACTCTCTATCTTTCACTAAAATTCTTGGATATTTTCATATACTAGAATTACATATAGTTCTAACTAAATTTTTCTCATCTTTTTTTATAGAGTTAAACTAAACCTTCATGTGATACCAACTATAGTGGTATGGAATTATTACTGGTGGTATATAATTGATAGCTATCAGAGCACTAGTTGGGAGGCTACACCTCGTTAGTGGGACTCTTACCACCATCCCTAGTGAATTTACTTTCCTCATGAAGCCCTTGGGCAGAGATTCATGTGTCTCCCAATGCTCACATGTGAGAGTTCCCAAGGATCAGATTTCATCCATTAATCTAATACTAACAATAGTGGACCACACTGTTCATATATAGATATCATATCTTAATAAAATAATATTCAGTAAATATCATAATGATCCACTCTAGAATCATATTTGTCTAGTGTCATTAGAAACATGGACATGTAAACAACTCTTTTATAATTGAACTATATTTTCACCCACTAATTTATTTATAACTAGAACCCTCTTGGAAAAATAATACAAAATATTTTTATTTATATACTTGGTAATTGAATAACAAGAATGGGTGATATTGTATGCTCAGTAAGGGGAAACAAGGGAGTTATGTATGATAACATATCAATAACATGAGCATAAAGGTATGAGAATATGAGAATAACATTACAAAATAATACTGTGGATATCTAAGATCATAATCTTTAGTAAAGTAATAAAATTTGGTAGTTTATAAGACAAGAATCATAATTTAACAAAAGAACGTGATCCATGAGAGCATAACATTGGCATAATACATACATTTTTGGTATACACATACGCATATAAAATCATTTCCTTAATAATAAAGGATAATTTTCAAGACCATCATAGTGGAATGGGTTTACTCCCAAATATATCATAGTAGTCAAGGTTTACTACCAAGACTATCATAGTGGTCATATTCCCTTACTAAACTAGGTTCACTCCTTAATATTCTACTATTTATCTCAAGAGATATTTGTCATTATCCAATACATTAGAGGGATATATAATTCTGGTCTCACCCAACACATGATGAAAATCATAATGATTTATACCAAAAATCATAAAACATTAAACATATAATAAACTAAGAAAAGGAATAGGTTTCATAAGAATTTTATCATGGAATTTATGATGGAAAATAAATGGGTTTGAAAAAAAATCATCAATTTATTATATAATAACCATTGTGTAATTTATGGGATTATTAGAAATTTCAATATTGAATAGCCCATAGAAAAAAATGGGTTTTATAAAAATATTGTCATCATAATCATAAATCCTATAGATAAAGGTTAGGGATGGTTTCATTATATCATATCTCAATTAAATCTAAAAAATATATGAGGGTGTTATCATTGATTAATAAAAATTCCATAAAATTATCATTAAAACACTTTTGAGGAAGATAACCTTTATATTTTTATACTTAAATGGTGGCATAGTGGTTTTAGAGGTGCGAAAAAACATGTTGTCCTTTGAGAGGTGTAGGGTTTGATTCCTGGGTGCCCACTCTTGTGAAAATTTCTCCTCCCCTTAACCATGCTCTTCTTGTCAAGTCACTTGGTCCTAACTGGGTGGGAAAAATGAGGCACAAACCACCCGTGCTGATGGATTTTTTATGTCAAACCATCACCAGTTAGGATGTCACCTTCTGATACACTCTTCCATCTCGGCTGGAAATGTCTCCTTCCAATATGGCGCTCTCTTTGGAGTAACCTATTCATGGGGAGGAGTGTTTTAATGTGTGTCATGTTCGAAAAGGCCACACCTAGGGATTACCTTTTAAAAAGAGAAATATAATCGTCCCATTTTGAAATCACTTCTTTAAAATATAAATACTTCACAAATATTAAATAAAAAAATTTATTTTAAATAAACCATGAAATATTTTAAAATAATCTCCAAACAATTTACTGGTCATGATGGTGGAAAAAAAAAATCATGTCGTGTATGTTAAAACAAAGATTCCTTATACGTCATCTTTAAAAAGTAAAATATAACTCGATTTAAAAATGAAAATAAGATTCCTTTAATATTTTTTTATAAAAATTTAAAAATAACTAAATATTTATTTTAATAATTCTTGTAGAATAATAAAAAAATCTTGAAAACATTATTATAAAATAAATACATGTAAGAGAAAGGATTTTCGACAAAAGAGAGAAATAAAGAGATTTTTTCCTTAAAAAAATTCCTTTGGATTCATGAGTACATAAATAGAAGAAAATTAAATGAAAATATTTAATTTAAAAAAAATAAATAGGTTATAATAAAATTCATGAGTTTATTAAGAGATAGATCATAATATTTCATCATCATAAGCATAATTAAAAATTAGTGTCTATAATAAATTTCATTTTAACATAAAACCCTTACCACTTTTTATTTTTGAAATGTATACCCCATTAAATGAAGAACCATATATATTTATGTATATAAAATAATCATAAATTAATTTAATGGGTATTATATACTCACACAATATAAATAATTAGTGTATATGGCATGTGTCCCACATAAATAAAAGTGAGATGAAAATATATTACCTCAAGTCGAAATTCAGAAGCATTTTCAGTTATCTAAGTTACCTGAGAAATGGGGGAACATTTCTGAAGATGAACAGGGGAAGGTGCGTACCCCGATCAGGGTCTTGGGCAATGGTGGTCATGCCTCTTATAAGGATGCAATATTGAGTGATGTGAAACTACATGTTGATTATCAACATGAAATCCAGAAGCATTTTCAGTTATCTGAGTTACATGAGAAATGGGGGAACATTTCTGAAGATGAACAGGGGAAGGTGCGTACCCCGATCAGGGTCTTGGGCAACGGTGGTCATGCCTCTTATAAGGATGCAATATTGAGTGACAAGCCAAAGACTACTGAAAGTGAGGGTCCTCCCATTAAGAGGAGACCACGTAAGGATTATTCTAATGTACCTAGAACTGTGTCTACCAGATCGTCGTCTAAGGTGTCAAGGAAAGTGGATTTGGATATCTTGAAAATCCTCAATAGGGACAAGTCTCAATCTGAGTGGGAGACTTCTGGTGATTCTGATTATGGAAATGACATGTCTTTTTATGATCTCTAGACTTGCTCTTGGTGGATGAGGGCATGTCCATTGTTTGACCCCATCCATCGCTCTGTTGTCCTTTTTCTTTCTCTTAATAAATGGTCAGAAGCTTTGCCTTTAAAAAAATAATAATAATGTATATCATATCATATTCTATTTACTTATAACCTTTTATCACCATTTTATTAACAATTCTTTATAAAAATAATTGTTATGAGCGATAACTACTTTGTTTTTCATGTATGTTTTCATTTGGTAGTTTTGGTCCCCCATAAAATTATTATGGTTACATAATATCCATAATTTTAATCATGATATATATATATATTATATACTTAATATAGACATTTTTATATTCATCCATAAATATTATAGATAGGAAAATAAATTTCACCATTCATGGAGATAGTAGGTCATACGTACGCATGAATATTGTCTCCATTTTCTCAATGGATGGAACGGAATAAAGGTAAATATTAATTTATTATTATATAATAATTTTAATACCATATATATCATATATATTAATTAAATATACCCTAATTACTATATATTTCAAAATAAAATGAATAATGTTTCACAGCTTATTATAGAGGCGGTAGTCCACACATATGTAAGAGAGACATTATCATTTTTAAATGGATTTGAAGGTAATAAGGTATATGGGATATTATAATTCCATAATTATAATAATTTCTAAAATATAATATATATATATATATATATTAAATAAATAATTATATTCACCCATAATAGTTGGGGACAGAAAATGAATTACATCGGTTCATGATTTGGTTGTCCACCATACACATGATTCACATATTCATTTTCTATTTTATGCAAGATAATATGGATATATTTTATTATATTAACATAATAATATATCTAAATAATATACATATATATATATATTATCATAAAATATTAAGTAAATTTTATAGATTTGGAAGAATAAATAAAACAAAAACACTCAGTTAAGAATGAAACCTCTTTTTTGGACATTCTATTTAGGTTTTCAAAAGAAATACTTCATGGGAGGGTTTATAAATAAAAATAAGGAACCTATAACGTGGGTATTGTTGTATTTAATTGATATGGATATTTAATGGATGAAACAAAAGGAATTTTATGTGAAAATAGAAAAGGAGATTAGGTGCCCATTCATAAGTGGGGTAGAGGACACAGTTTTATTTTTTTAAAAGAAAAATATTTTCCCTTGTTATAAACACTCAAAAAAGGCTCAAAAATATATAATTACATAATATTATATTATATAAGTTCTAAATATGGCTATAAAATGGTAATTTTCAACTTTTTATGTCATTTTATCTATTATCTCTTTTGTTTAACACCCTTGTAAACCCGTTTTAATATTAACCATGGTAATTAATTTGTATTTTTTTTTACTATCAATTAAAAAAATAAGTTGAAATTATTATATAATATTAATTATGGTTATTCCAATTATGTTACCATGTTTATAAAATTTTATTCACATATGAGGTATAATGAAATTTAACATTAAACCCACAGACTTGACAAAAAAATAATTTTCCAAAGAAAAATATATCATAGGTATAAAAAGTTTTTATATCATAATTGATCATAAATTTGAGTCATATGACCTAAATTGGTTTAATAATAATATAATAGAACTAATTTTATTTTTAAAATAATCTTAAAATAAAATGAATCTATTAGATTCTTTAAATGAAAATATATTTTTTTAATAAAAATCAATATTTTTCACAATTCATCCAGAAATAAATATTTTAATAAAATTATCAAAAATTAACTATAATATAATTTTTATATGTTTATTTCAAAAATTCATTACATTTTTTCAAATACATTTTCTAAAATATAGAAAATTTTAATTTTATTATTTGTTCATATAAGAATAATAAAAAATATTTTTGACATATTATTTAATTTTAAAGTGTATAAAGACATTAATAAAAATTAAGTACATATTTATCAATATATTTTAGTTTTATAAAAACATTATATATAATTTTATAAATTTGTTTATTCATATTAATACCAATATGTTTAACATATTGGTTATTATAGTTATGTTTCAATAATAACATTAACAGTATATTATGGTTTGTTAAAACATGGTGTTCCGTGAAACACAAGATATCAATTAAATTAATTTAATTTGATGAAATATATTTCATCAAATATGAGGGTTTTATAGGTAATTCTTTTCTGATGTTATTGGAAGCTATGACTCAATCACGTGAGGAAGTACTGGGTTGGGGACGTTAGAGTTGCAATGCTTCGTTTTTGGGAAAGGCCATCCACCTTAATGATGTCGTCTGCATTATAAACAATTATAATCACCCCCAATTATAATATATGTGGTATGTATAAGTTATTATTTAAATTTAACACAATAATATTTTCTTGTATTTAAGTCATTTCATGCTACAACACATGATATGATTCCCATGAAAAATAATGCCATTCCACTATCATGAATTTATACAACCAGAACATCACTATATATGTGGATCAAGTCTATTTCCAAATGGAAGCATGATTGTAATGTTTTATAAAATTCTTATTTCTCCTTCAATATGTTCTAAAATTTTGGGTAATAACCATGTAAATATTCCATGTGATATTCATCCATTTTTTTAGGGGAGACATGGATTATGGGGGAATAACAACATGTTTGGAAAATTATCTTAAATCCTCATACATGGACTCTTCCTATTATCCAAACTATAATTTTTTATTAATAAATAACCATAAATTATTTCATTATTAACTAATTAAATTTCTCCCCCAATTATAAATGGTTTGAAATCCTGGGATTTTGGTCAAATATGTGAAGTTGTGTAGGTTTATTTCTATAATTATATTTAATAAAATTTAATACATTAGATTTATTCTTCATTAATTTATTCCATTATCCTTCCCTAAATCTTCTATACACCATTACAGTATAGTGTTTCCCCATGTATAGGTCTTAGGGGAGGATTTCATAGTTCTCCCATTTTCCCATGCTTTAGTTGTTTTTTTCAATTTTTTTGAAGTACTTTGTTTGTGAGGGTAATGTATATGAATTTCCACATTCATATAATATTTTATACAAACTTATTCTAATATCAACTAATTATTTTTATTTCTATTCACTCACCCAGCACATAAAAAAATGTTCTTGAGACAATTTAAAAAGTAACGATGTATGATGGTACCAGGTAGAGAGTAAAGGGTTCTCTATGGTTGGGATATATTCATCATATGAGACTATAGAGGATGTGAGACTTGGAGTTCCTTGTAATGGTAATTGTGCCCAAAATTTTATATAGATTTTTTTATCCATTAATTATATGAATTTTACCATAAAAATTTATTAAAAAAATATAAAATATAATTCTTCTATATTATATAAACCTTCAATCAACCCATATTCTTTAAATGATGTTTATAGATTTATCAGAAACATAATTTTCTTTCTATTAAAATCACACCATATAAACCTTATATTTTTATATTTATTTAATTACTAAAAAACCTAAATAATAAATAAATTTTAATTAAAATACTTGGTAATGGTCTAGTTTCCATTGAGAGGGGCCATTGGTTAGCCATTACAATGTACTACTAGTTTAAAAGATTTATGATTGTTCTAAGGAATGTGAACACCTCGAATCATAGGATACCTCTAAATATTTCCATAAAAAATCTATTATATACATGAATGAATGTAATGAAAGAATAGTATGACATTATCTGTCATTTATAAACATATCACCCCATTGGGTATTCTAAGATCCACTATAATAGACAATATATACCATTTTGACCAATGCTATACTATGGAGATGTTGACATAATATGAACAATGTTTAATGATGAAACATCTATCCAAATTAATTAAATATGTCAGGATACATGATGTATCACCCAATATATTCCATGATAAATGATGTATCACTATTCACATCAATATAGGTGGACACTGCACTAAGAAAACTAGTCTTTGAGATAGAGTTATCACCTAGAGAATGGTATATCACAATAATACAATACAGTGAATAATATATTTTTAGATGAAATCCATAATAAAATACACATCATGTATAGGGAAAACAATATATCTTTTAGTGAATGTTGTATCACCACATTACAATGATATAATGATATACCTCGTGGTGAATAATTTTCCCCAATAATCATCACAAAAAAGGGAGGATTATGGTTCACTTGGTGAATTATATATCACTACACGACAATGGGGTAAATGATGTATCATCACGTGTTCAACTCATCACCCATCAACAATAGTGGTGAATAAGGAATCCCCTGGTAAACAAGGCATCAATCATCAATAAAGGATAATGGTGATAAATTGGGAATCACACTTTAAATAGAAAGGGTATAGAATTAACAAAAAAATCATTAATTGGTTGAATGATATATCACTAATAAAATAGATAATATGAATAATCCATAATCATGAGGATAAAAATATTACTGAATGAAAAAAAACAAAAACATATCAACACATGTTGTATCCATGATGAATGATATATGATCCTATCAATTAGCATTTTCATCCTAATTTCTTTATTGGATATACATATGCATGGTGAACCTTTCATAGAACATGTAAATGAAGTCCAACTGTCCATTTCTTAGCATAATATTTCATATAACTTCGTGTATTATATGGTTTAGAAGATAATACCTCTTGTCATACCAATTTCTGGTCATAAAGTCAATCTGAAGACTTATCCTAACCAATATATGATTTTTTATTACTATGGAACAATTAAGAGTAACATACAATGTTCACATTGTATATTAGGCACTATGAAACCCCCTCTTGAATATATTCCCATATTATATCACCACATACTATGGAAGTGTGTCTATCTATGGTCATTTTCTCAACATGGTTGGTACATGAGATAAGGGAACCACATTTTTATCCTACCCAATTTATTCTCATATAAATGTTCAAGACCATATATCATATGAATATTTTTATAATAATCAAATAGACCCAAAAATATCTCAACGAATGGACAACCCTTAGGGTTGCATCCTACTCCAACCAAGCCCCTCGCATTGTATAAATAACCCTTGGTGGATAAATCATAATTTCATAACATTATTGGTCTAACTAAGAGAATAAAAATTTACCTATCCTAGCCTCTCAAATCGGAACTATTACAACCATAAGGTTGTTCATCATATATTTTGACATTAAATGGATTAAAATGGAGATTTTTAAAATGCATGGATAGTGATTGAGATGATTACCATAGAGATGGGAAACATACATGGGAAACTAATTTGTTTAATAAATAAGGGCATTGACATCTATGTAATTAGTGTTTGAAGATATTTAAAAAGGTATGACTTTTCTATTTTGGTATATAATGTTATTGGAAGTAGTGTGATCATTTATAGAGTTATTTTGAGAACGACAGTGGATGTTTGGTGAAGGAAGAGTATACTATGTTATAATTTGGTACCACATACTATAATGTATATCATATTAGAATAATATTATTCTACATAATACATATTCTAGAGAGACTATGCTATATGATTTTTTATCTATTACATAATAGTTGTCATGTATGAATAGTGTTCATTTGAAATATACATTATAGGGACATTCATGTATCAATAACCATAAATTCACCATGAAATTTCATGTTTCATCATAAATAGGGTCCTATAAATATTTGGTGTGGGTATGTCCAGAGCTAAAGGTGACAATACACTGTAGATAATTAAATCATTTTATAATTGGTTTTATGTAAGAATTAATATATTTTGTGGTACATATTATGATATAACACTATGGTAATCCACCTAGCAATGAAATATTAGTGAAGCTTTATTTTTTGAATATTTATTATATTAGACATCAAGAAAAATTATATGCCTTAACTATTAAAGAGATGGAATGTTTCATACTGTAACAACATGGATGTTCTATGAGATTTTTTTGGTCATAAATCAATAAAGTGAGATAAATTCATGAAACAGTGATTCATTCCACATTAAGATGTAGAATTCCATAGTTTGACTGAATGCCTTGAAGGCTTAAATTTTTATTTATTTTTTGATAAATCCCCTTTTAAGGGACAAGGGGGGAAACCTCACATGACTTCCAAGACATAGCGACATTAAAAAAAATATGAAGATTAAAGTGTCACAATAATCCCAAAATAAGACTACGCAGAAATACCTCCCCCAACATCAATTTCATTATGGCACGCCTCCACCTTTGCATGACTACTTAGCAAGATGTCACGTGTAGAAATACATGGGCCTAGTACCGATGGCTATGCCTTAACCTCTCAATCATCCAAATCTGAGTAACCATTCATGGTGAAGGCGACCTGCTCAAAAACCACATATGAATAAATCCTTGTAGAATGTCTAGGATAAGAAAACACTATACAAAAAACAAACCAACTGAGACATTACTCCATTCTGCATACTACCAAGGGATCCTTAAAACAAACCAACATAATCATCTACTGAGACTAATAAATACAGTCATTATGCACTATAATAGAAACATGACTAATTCCATCTAGAAACCTTACTAGCTGAACAATCTACATATTCGTATTGCTGAATTAGGTGGGAAAACTAAAAACCATAAGCACCATCCAACACCACTTCCAGGTTAGTGGTGACAAGCAGAACTTACCTCTGCAAAATTTCTTCTACAATAAAATGGAACCTTGGGGCCAAAAAACATAAATGGTACAATCCTTGATGAAATACCAAATCCTCACACCTCCTTCACCAAGAAATCATTTCACGAATACCATAATCAAAATCCAGATCAGCAGATACATTCAAATCCAGCAGCAGATCAACCAAAATCGATCATGACTAAACCACCAACACACGAGCAGTGACCAAAATTATAAAACATGGCATGAATCAGAGTTCAATAAACAATCACCAAATTCTAGCCACCCAAATTCCAATCTTGTCAGGCCCCATTGTAAATCAAAACCCATAACTCGTCACTGCCATCCCTACACACATAGACCAACGGACCACCCAACACATACCGGGAGATGAGGTAGAAACTCTCAGAAGAAAAAGTGAGATCTCGGCCTATGGACCATCATCGCGCCGCCATTGGTAGGCCAGCAATGATGAGATGTCGAGACGGATAACCCAATCACTGAAAGAGAAACCACCACAACAAACTCGCCAAACAAGCACCGAGGAGGGGAGCCGGATTGATTCTAGGCAGATGTGATTCACATGGAATTTAAATTATATGTTATTCATATTTTTTGTATCTATGGATGAAGTGGTGATCACACTACAATGATGGTCCACATGCCACAATTGTATTTAATTCTATGTATGTTATTCGACAATGAGGTGTATCTCATTGTGATCAGGTAATCTAAAAAATATCTTGACAATGCGTTCCACATTAAAATAATGAAATCATGAAGATATATGTATGGGGAGTTTAAATTGAAATATTTTTCATATATTTAGGAATATTTTATATCTTAATAATGGTGGGTTTATTAGTATAAAATTATAGAAAACTTTTTTATAAAATAACAATGAATTTTATAGGAATCTGGTGCGTATGATCAGAAAAAACCCAAAATAAGAATTAATTTTTCAATTTATGGCCTTTTCAAATTTTGATGATTGTAATTGTTGGTGATGTTTTAAAAACATAACTATTATTTTTTAAGGGGTATAATTTTTTAATATATTGAATGAATTTTATTTTCATTTCGTGAAGTCTTTTACTTTTTTACTTTCATATTAAATATTTTTTTAACTATTGTGATTCTTTTTGAAAATCACAAAGGGGTATAGAAATGATAGTTCTACTCATTGGGGGAGATTTATTATTTGGAAATTTATTGAAATTTATATTAAATTTATATGATTGTTGAGTAATATTGTCCATATGTTAAGGGGAATTTTGTGTATATGTTATGAGGGATATGTTGGTTTCATTAAAACTAGAAGTATTCCCTTTTATGTTTTTTGTTAACTTGTCATTTCTTGGGTGTTTTGTGATGTTCAAAAAGGGGAGATTTTAGGTTAAAAATCACTTTTATATATTTGTTTTGAAAATACCAATACACATTTTATATAAATTTTATTTAACTTAAAGTAGTGTTTTTAGTTTTTTTGTTGTACAAGAACAAAAATTAGTAATAATAAAACTGAAGGATTTAAGTATATGCTAATTTGTTCAAAGATACAATGATCATAGGTTTTTTTTAGAGTTCATTTACATGATGTAGAATCATTATTGTAGTTCAGATTGATCTCATATAAAGATTCAGGTTGATGTTGGTTCTATCAGAAGATCAATGTTATTGCTTTTGATTTCATTAAAATTATACCTGATTTTTGTAGAATCCAACTATTGAAGAATCATATGTAAATGAATTCATTGGTTTGTGGATTAGGAGTAAGTGGTATATAGAATTTTGATGATAAAGTACTCCTTATCATTTGGAATCTTGTAATATATTATTATTGATTGAACTTCTGATTTTAGTATTTTTCATTCTAAGTGTTTCTCCTTTAAGTATAAATTTATGGGTATCTCATCGTAAGTTCTCTAAGTTTTCTTGATGTGATTATTTTTTTCTGACTGTGACATCGAGGAGCTTCTGATTTTCTAAAGTAGTTGGTGAAAACTATTTCAAGGGATTCTAGTAAGGAATAAAAATCTTATACGGATTTGTTTGATTTGGGTATTTTAGTTTAGAAGATAGATTATATTTAAAAAAGGTCTACAGATGAGGGACTTCATATCTTGGAAGAAAGAGTGCCTTCTAATGGGTTTAAATTAGAGGAACTTCTAGGTTATATGTATGATACCTTGGATTCAATTTATTAATCCTCCTTAATATTTGGATTAAAAATTTTATTTTATAATATCCTTTAAATGAATATTTAGATTTTTATTATTTACTCTGTGTGTTTTTTAATTTTGTAGTGCTTACTAAATTTATATATTTGTTTTATTTCCACTGTGATTATATCATTTATTTTGATATTTTTAATTTTTTCTGTTTTACTCTGATATATGGTTTTATTGGATGTTTTTTATTCTAATAATATTATACTTGATGTGGATAAAAAATTATATTTAGTTTAAAAAATAAAATTCACCCCACTCGTTTAGTTTAACCTAACAAGTATATCTCTGATAATAGTTTTTTATACCGATATTACATCTTCTAATTTGTTAGTTATATTATTCATTAAGCTACTAATTTTTCATTCCAGAATACCTTAAAAATAATGGTCCTTAATTTTAGAATACTCAAAATAAATTGGGTGATACACTCATTCAATTTTGGGCTTATAGACATGGTTCTCCATTATCACTCTGAATTGATAATTCTAGAAATACAAACCATTATAGAAATGATTTTTGAATATTTTCTCTCAAATATTTCACCATAGATGATCCCAAGTTGTGTGGGAAGAAAATTACTACAACCCATATAGATAAAAAATCAATTTCCACGAATATGTACTGATTCCCATCATATTTTGGGAGTTTCCCCATAAATTCATACCCCAAACATCAAAGGTTTCAACTTCTAGAATTCCATTTCAAGGAATCTTTTTTCTTGTCCCCAATTTTATTTTCATTTAACAACTATCAGAATACTTGAATAATTTCCTTATATCTCAATATAATATGGTTCACTATAACCCACTCTAAATAAATTTAGAAACTATTTTTAGACTTCCATGATTTCCTTCACATAGTAAAGTGTTGCAGTTATTTAGGATATACAGCAATATCTCTTATAGTAAAAATCTTCTTAAATATGATCAGTACATTTATTATATATATATGGATCTTCCAAAAGGTAGTAATCAACATCTTCTTTAAAACCTTTTATTTAATTTTCTATCATACCTAGTGTATTTTTTCCAATAAAAATGTTATTAAAAAATTAAGAATACCATGGAAGCCCTTTGGTTATAAAAAATAGTAGTTTTTAATCTAGAAACACTCCCTTGATAGTAAGAGTAAGATCTTTATTTTTTTTCCCCTCAACCTAGATAGGTAATCAGTTACCTTATCCTCAACTCCATTTTTCCTTTAATATCTATAAAAATTTATTATAGAATTAATACATATCTATTCAGTCTTGGATTTTCTTCTTTCTTTGAAAAAAAGTATTTCAAAACTAAGTTATTTGCATATATAGTCACCTTGATCACAAAGATATATGGCTTAAACGTCTCCATAGAAAAAAAATTGTTGTTAGTTATTCCTTACTTTTTATAGAATAATATAATTATACTCTATTGAATAGATTTCTATAATAGTATATGACATGTTTCCTCCCTTCTAGCTTCTCCACAAGAACTTATCCCATATAAAAGTCACTAGAATCATGAATGATTTCAAATGGTATATTCTAATCAATTGATATGATGATTTATGCTAAACCTTTCTACTCTATCATTATATTCAAATCTTCAAGACAATTCTTATCCAAATTGAACTTAGCATCCTTAAATTGAAATGAAGAACAAGTCCAAAAAATTATTAAAATGTATTTAATGAATATTATATAACATATTGTATGTCTAATGAAACACTTCACTTCCTTAACTGATGTCGGTGGAGGTAATGATTAAATAATTTCTATATTGTCCTTATCGTACTCAATTCCCTCTATAGAAATTTTCTAGCCAAGAAAAATGTCTTCTCTCACCATAAATTTAATTTTTTCCAATTTAGAACCAAGTTGGTCTTCCTACACCACTGTAGAACTTTTTTTAGAATCTCAATAATTCTTAAAATTTCATCAAAATAACTAATAATTTTTCCATAAACACTTCAATGTTGTAATTTACCATATCTGAGAAAATGACCATCATACATATCTAAAATTTCATTGGTTCTCCACGTAATGCACATGACATTATCCTAAAAGAAAATTTTCTGTAATTACTTGTAAAGGTTGTCTTATATTGATCAATAGAATCAATTGGCACCTGATTATAACATGAATATTCATAGAAAATAAATAATAAGAATATATTTCCATCCTTTAAAGCATATAATAAATGAATTGTAAAGAGAAATGATCTTTTCTTGTAAAAAAATTTAGTTTTTTGCATCCTACAAAGACTCCCCATTTAGTTACATCCCTTATCAAAATATGCTTATTTATTTTATTTTTTATCATAGTCAAACCACTCTTCTTAGGTACCATATAAATAGGGCTCACCTAGGAACTATTTGAAATGGGATCGATTATCCCAACATCAAGATACTTTATTAAATTGGCCTTTAAATCTTCCATTATATTTGGTTTGAACTTTATTTAACACTATACAATTTTCTTAACCTCTTCCTCTATATGAATTTTATGCATTCATATGGTTGGACTAATCCCATTTATATCTAAGACTTTTTGGAAATGGTAATCTTATGACTTATTATAAATTCAAGTAATATTTCTTAAAGTTTAACTTTTAAAGTAGTTTTCACAATGATAAAGTGTTCCTATTTCTCACCGAAGTATGCATACTTCAATATGGTAGGAAATTACTCCAATTGTAGAAAAATATATTTTTTAATATATGTGTGTAAAATTAATTATTAATTTTTTATTTATTTATAAACCTTCCCAGCTGAATATTAACATCATATACCTACATTAGTTACCTTAGATTCTATTCAAAATGTGGTCTAATAAAATCTATTATTAGTAAATTAATCCAATTTGACCTGAAAATAGCCAGTTTGGATCTATAAATTATTTTTCACCTTATAATCATTGATATTTATCAAGAAACCATCATCTAAGTTGAATATATATTTTATAGCCTAAGATACATTTAGGTGCTCCTTTTCTTCACAAAATTAATGAATATTTTACCCTATGGATTAATGATTAATGATCTTATCGTAGTAAAAATGGGATTTATAATATAATGGGTCATATTTTATCACTTTCCAAATATAATACCAAGAAATCATATAGAATTATAATATTTTCCACATTAACTAGAATATATTTAATTATACCATTTGGATATCTATCATCCAATTGAACTGATATAGTTTTGGGACTGAGTTATAAAATTCCATGTTCCTTATAAACTACCAATGGAATTAAGTAAATAATTTATCCTATATAAACTAATAATTTGAATATACCCTTGCCTTCAAATTCATAGGTAATCATAAAGCTTCATAGATCATTGAGAATCTAAGGTATCATTCTCTAAATGAAAGTACTACACTCTTCAGTGAGTAGTACATTGGAAAACTCCCCACTCCTTTTTTTAGATGATATTCTTCATGTATTTTATATATGATATAATTTTAGAAAGTTACTATATTAATGTAAATATCAAATTCAATAATATAAAACATTTAAATAATATTCTTGAAATACTTGTCTCTATAATTATCCAATTATATATATCTTTTAAGGAAAGGAGTTGTTGGTTCATATACTTGTAAATCACTATCATAAAGATTGAGCATCTATCTCTCATAACTCTTTCCTTTATCTTATTCTTTTTATTATCTAATTAAATATCTAGTTACTCTTTTTTATTTTTTACTATCATGTTTATCATCTTGTAAGTCAACTTTATCATCATGTTTAACTTATAGTTTAGTTTTTATAGGACATTATTCATCTCTTCAATTTATTTTTTGAATCTTCTTGTTATAATTACTATACATACCTATACATACCTCTATAGAATTTAATTCATTTATGCTAAAAAATTAGATTTTTCTCTCACTATGTTTTATATATCCATCTTCATAAATTACATTTCCATATTATGGATTCTATCATGTTTCCCTTATATCATCTGATTAATCCTTGAAATTTTTTAATTTATTCCCATCACAAAATCATTAATTATTAATTAATTCCCCTTTATCACCCTAAATTCCTCCAAGATCATTAACATTCCTAAATTAGTTTTCCTTAATGCTAAGTTTTTGTTCTAATATTAATCAATAGTTATTTATATATTGAAAACCAAATTTTTGATTCTCATGGAATTCATATTGGCCTCCTTGATTGATGTCGCCATGCTTATTCCATGATTAGTTGGGATGTTTTTTTCATAAAAGGTTGTAGGTGTTGGAAAATTGATCATTTCTCATGGGTTGTCTCACATAATTTCGCATGTTACATGCTTCCACCATTGTATTAGGTGATTATTCTTGGGATCTCATGAAAAAATTCATAAAATTAATGAAATTATGGTCATAAATTCCACAATAATATAATTTTTCCCTTGATTATTGTCTCTTGGATACTATACCATGTTGTTGCCTTTACATATCATCAATTTAATCATTCACATAATCCTTCATTATCACCTCATTGATAGTGCCTCTTTTACATCTAATTGTATTATATCATGAATTAACAAAAAACATATTAAAATTATTTTTAGGCTCATCAGATGTATTTTATCTATATTTACCTCCATTTATAGTATCTACAAAGGTATGTTCCATTGAAAACAAGACTTTACAGAATAATTTGATTGGAATTTAATGTGGGAATTGGATATAATAATATTATTTCTAGTAGTCCATGAATCATTATGAAGCATTATGTAAATATTATTAGTTCTTATAGAAAAAAACTATAGAGTTTAGTCCTTAGATCAATAGTATTATGAGTAGGGTAGAATCTATTGATAAATGAATTATAAATCTCTTCTCATATTTTTAATGAGTTCTTAACTACTTATAGAAACCATGTTCTATTTTTCTCATAAGATGATAGAAGAAAAATCCCATTATCAAATCATCCTTTGTCACTCTGTTGGGAGGAAAGTAATGGATTGTTGAAATAAACTCCTTTATAAATACAATAAAATAATTGAAAATAATCCCATTAAAAATTGGTAAGTTATATAGATTTTAATTATTTAACTCTTTGTTACTTATATTTTGTGTCAATGTGATGTAATATGGGGTTTTCAAACAACCTATAAACTTACAATTTTCATAGACTTTGTGGTCCAAGATTCTTAAATATAATATCTTCATGTAATTATGGTTCATATTAGTCTTATTACCTTCTAGAAAAATTAGTCGCATCCATATATTTGGTCATTATAGCTCTACTTCAATGAAATATTCTTTCTATATCTGGTATAAGAGGTATCAATTTTTTACTCAAACTTCTTATAGTGTTCATGAACCTATTATAATAAATTGATTTTGTAAGTAATCTATAATATATAATCAAATAAAATTATGACTCTGTAAAAATTAATAATTCAGTATATGGTCTATTTTTTTATTTTTTTTATGTAATGTAAATATAAAATTAAAATTTCATTTAGTGTCCATAACAATTAAATAAAATGTTCTTAATAGAAAATTGTATAGTGTAAACTATATATCCTACCTAAAAATGCCAATGGTTGTGTAGAAAATTAATTAGGAATTTTATAGTTCATCTCCATAAGGATGATTAGTCTGATTCACTTATTAAGTTAAATTATTGTGAGCATATAAAATAATTTTGAGGTGTATTAATTTATGTAATCATGTAACATAGGAACATAGCTATAGAGATATGAGGTTTAAAAGGATGCGATCATAGGAGAAATTAATATTAGGTTTTTTAATCAAATTAGAACAATTTTTTGTGTAGGTATTGATTTAATTAATTCATATTTTCTATGTTTTATTCAACTATTCTTCTCTAGAATACTCACTCCATATTCTAAGTTATTTTTTGAGTCATTATTCATCTTATTATTACAATCATCAAAATATTAGTAAGATTTCTTATGATACTTATACCAAGAGGATTAAATTATAAGTCTATCATTGTGTGTTCCTTAGTCTCTTGGGAAAATCTCATCCTTCAAATAACTAAGTCCCTACTCTAGTTCAAAGGTTGGACTTCCACTCTCTCTACTTATACCAAACCTTAAGTTTTTACCATGGATGATCAAATTAGTGAAGTATTATAAAAAAAGATACAAATATAAAATAAAGGGATTCATTGGATCATTTAGAAATATTCAAAAACTGCACCTCACACAAACCCCACTAGGTGATTAACCACACGTGCTTATGTTATCATAGTGGTTGTAAACTGAGTAAAAAAATTCTTCTACAATGATGATACTTAGTTTATATTCTTAAAATGAATGAATATCTAAGCTCAAAAATCTCCCTTGACACTTTAATTCCATAAACCCACTTCTCTATGCATATAATATTCTCCATGTACTTATTCCCAATTTCTATGATCATTCTATATAATAATAAAGGGTTAATATCATTACACATGTTATAATAACTTATATTACTTTAGTTAAGATCTACTAATATTTACTACATGTAAATCCTTCTCTCTCCCTTGTATTGGGTTTCATCATTCTAGCTTGTTATTTCATTACCCCAATTGGTTAGATATAATATTTCTAGGATATTTTTGGTCCCCATAAGTTGCATACGTGTTCTGTATGGAAGCTCCCTCTATTGATAGATACCAATTATTTTTTCCCCTTCCTTCCTTATAAATTAAAAATTTAGAGTTATAAAATATCATTTTGGGTTCACACAAACAACTAAATCTCATTTATAGTTATGAATTGGTTGTAATTATTCAATTATACAATTTAGATCCATAATTTTTTATTAGAGAAAAATGATATTGCATTGTTATTTGACATGATTTTATCTTAGCAATGTAATCACATATTCATGGACTTTGAGCTATGATAGTGTGTTAACTAATCATTATTTTTAAGTATAAATTATGTTGAGTTAAAAATGGATCCAAGAGTGTTCACTCTAGTAATTTTGGGGATAGTGTATTCTTGAGGTGTAATTCGGGTTGTGTTAGCATGGTGATGTAACCTCAATTTTTTGAATTTTAAAATTCCCAACAAATAGAATATCACAATGCTTGTTATATTGTTTTTAGTTTGTATTTTTTATTATCTACTTATGTTATTATAGGTCTTGAATAGATCTTTTATTAGTGTTTCTAAGTTAGTAATGGTAGGGAAAGATTCTCATCTATTTCCCCTATGCAGTGTTGTGGTTGTTGTAGTCCCAGTATGTCAATACTACTCCTATTTGGGATTAAATAAAGAACATGATATTATGTTGGAGCACCATCATACTCTCATGACCTTATATGAGGCTCTATTGACTTTGGCGTATTCTCAAGGTCACTTCTACGATACCTATCTTTATCATAGACTTTGATTTTGACACACATTGCATTAGTGCCTTAATGCCTTCTAGAATATAAGGATGATAATGTGTTGTTTTTATGATGTAACCTTAAGGTTACCATCATGGATTAAAATTTCCACCAATATAGTCTTAAATTTTAGCAATGTAATCTTACACAGATTGATCCTTCTTCAATTCTTTCATTCAAAGCCTACTTCCATGCATCTAAAAACATCAAAACGTCAGCAAATTATCTCAAAACATAACCAGATTCAAATTATATATTTAAATAATGAAAATCAATGCATGAATAATTCATATTCATATATTTTTAATAAAACTAAAAAAAAAGTTAAATACCCACTAAACAAATAAAAAATATAGAAAAACACATAAAGATATTTTTAAATTAATTCAAAAACATAGGTATATTTTTGAAATACAATAAGCACTTAAATATTTAAAATATACTTAAACACATATGAACCTATTCCAAAATAATATACTTCATATGTCAAAATAAAATAATGAGAATCCATTGTAGTAAAAAATTTATATGAGTTGGTATAAGTAACAATGATGGTAGATCGCACTTTATGGGTCCCCTTATTATAGTCAACATGTGTATATTCAATTGAAAGAAACATATCAAAGACCCAATTATGAATCTTCTAATGTGAACCCTTGATCAAATAAGGAATTACTTAATATTTTTTGACTCATTCTAAAAGAAAATATTCTCTAATAATCATGCTTAATGAAGTATGAATCCCAATAAACTATTGAACACCTACCCAAATTTGTGAATCCTAGGTAGATGTTGACTTATATTTAACACCCCCTTACAATTTTATTATATAAATAAATTTCAAGCGTCTCCACCTGCAATGATTAATACACATTATTACCTCATTCCAATGATTTCATATATATTATTCTATCATACTTGTGGCAATAAATTGTACTCCATGTATGAGAATAAGAAGTATAATAATAAGAATAATATTGTATACTCTAACTACCTTGTCATATATAGACATTGATTTAAACCTCTAATTATTATTTTTATCAACTCAAGGGTCCACTCATATAACCCCTAAAATACTAAAAGATACATAATCCCATTTCCCCATAACCACCTTCCTCAACTATAATATCTTTGTATACTGCCGTATAGTGGGTCAGAAGAAAAAATAAATCCACTCACAATTGAAAAATCTTTTCAAGATACCTATCAATATAGTAAAACTTGGTGGAGTTGTCTCCAACCAACATCAATGATAAGTGATATAAGTTAGTAAATTTAGTTCCATACACCATCATTGATGTATCCATATTGAAAATCAATGACCTCCTTTTAATTTACCTTTCACATGGTCTTAGGGTAATATTTCTCAAAAAATAAGCCATAAAGACACACTATATAAGTCCCACATTCATATTCACCCATGAAAATATTTCTAACAACATCCTAAAATCAATTTTTTACAATAAATTTTCTCACCACACCTATCTCTCAATGGGTGTATTTATTGTTTCCAAAATCTAGGTTTATACCCACTCATTCACATATTGTAACCTCACATACCTCTAAAAAGTCTAGGGATGATACATATAAATGTATTGAGTAATGTAGACCTCTATGTCATCTCATTTATGAAATCCATCATCCAAATATTTTATCACCTATGTCATTCTCTCCATGAGTTGTGGGAAAACCAGTGCTCATATAAATGGGGCATACCCTACTTAACCTCCTAATGTGTTGTAAGATATTTCTAGTGTGATATATCTTTTTAATGAATATATTGGATTTAAGATCAATTTATAAATAACCTTTATTGTATGAGGAAATAAAAATCTAATCACTTTGTTTCACATTCCACACATTTTCTCCCATTTAAAACCACATTTTACACTTTTATTATATTTTTCTTATTTCTTCAATAGTGGTAATTATATAAAAATTATATCAACACAACCCTTATAAATATTAGAAGAAATTGATAATCACTATCTATTTAAAACCATTTAAATTATTTTTTCATATCATATAACGAAACATCACATTTTTAATCACAAAAACTTATTCTCATAATAATTTTAATCACATATCGTGCCCCCCCCCCCCACTTTTTGATAACTATAAAAAAATCTAATCCATAGTGGTAAACAAATCATTTCAAAATATCATAGTAGAATATATTGAAACACATGTATATAATTCAACTATATTAATTACATAATGACAAAATAATGTACATAAATTATCTACACATGTTAGTAGATATACCATTCAGTCATGGTTACTTTTGTGGTCAATAATTAACTATTTAAGGAATTGTTAAGAATTTATTAGTGATATTTAATAAATAAAAAATGTTTAATGTATTTTTTCAAATAAATTAATCACATATTATTTTAAAAATAATCACACATAAGAACATGAGGTCTTATAAATCCTTCAGTTCCATTAAATGATTCATGTGACTCAAGACATCCTCTCATAACAGGGCTTAATAAAAAAATATCATTTTAAACTATTTCAACCAAGTCCCAAATATAATCAAACCACCATAAAGATACTTTTATAATTATACATATAGTATTCTTATATAATATACCTATTAGGAAGTCATAGACTAGCATTATACCTTGACCATGACACAATGTGTATACAGGCATTCGAATCGTGAGTGAATAACTATCCCATAATGCACTATAATTTTTAGAATATATTAAAATATATTTAACACACTATAAAAAAGTAATATAACATACCAAAATCACATCACATACCAAAAATTATGTGATAATAAGAACACCATAATAATCATTCACTTACTTTGAGAATTATATGGAATAGTCATGTAAAATTGATCATCCTCACAAGGCAAACTCAAAGGGGAAATATCCTTTTGATTATCCTCTATGGTAAAACTCACAGGTAAAAAAATATAGGCCTTTACACTGATTATAATCCTTACATGTTATAATTTAAGGGAATGATACCTAAGAAACATTATCTATATAGGAAAAGGATCATGGTAGAATCACTCTCTCATGAAAATCCTGTATGGTAAAAATCATATCTCATGTCATCAGAATCTACCTATCTAGCCAATCCCAAAGGGTAAAAATCATATACCATTATATCCATCACACATTAATTACACTTCCATCCTTACCACCTAATTTTATAATCACATAAAAAATTATCAAATTTAGTAAAGTAATATAAATATATTTATTGGTGTAAAATCTATATATATATGGCACAAAAAAATCAACATCAAAAATTTAACACTTCTGCGTCATGAGAAATGGTATGTGCTGTAGAAATAAACTTTTTTCTACAAAATTATAGAATTTTCAAACCATTATTAGATACACCAAATACCTTTAGAGGGGCTTAGACACTCCTTTAACACTTATAAAATTGAAAATAAATCCAATCAACAAATACATATTTCTTTGGTTGAAACATTATCCCCCTTTGTATTTTGTCAGAAATTTAATTGGTCCAAATCAGAATTAGTCCAAATCATAATGCTATTTATTTCACTCTTCATTTTTAAATAAAATTAAAAGGGTCCTACAACTATCCATTTCTTAAAAAAAAGAGTTTTAAATAATTTCTATAATAATTCATGAGACAAAACTCATTATAGGAAATAAGAGAAAGTATAAAATACTATAATGTGGTTAATGATCACTGGTACAAGCCTTTCCCTTTTTAAAACTCCCCCTTGATAGTATCTCCCCCTATCTTTGACACCCATTAAAACATATGAACCTTAATAACAATGATAATTCTAGATATATCATTAAATTTAATGGTGATAGGGGCACCTCTGTACCTTCTTAGTTAGAGTATATTGGTTGAACTCCAAGGTTCAACATATGCCTTTCAAATACATGAGCCAAAAATGTTGTTGTGAAGATATTATCCACTTAATCATGAGTTCCTATGAACTCCAAATTTACTAAATTGTTCTATACATTATAATTTATTAAATAGTACCATATCTTGATGTGCTTCATGTGAGAGTATTGAATAGAATTTTTAGAAAAATTAATAGAACTTTTTTTCCACATTGAATCATAATTTTTTTGCTTCACTTATTCACTGATATCTTCTAATTTCTACTTCATATAGAGAATTTTTTTACAAGATTTGGTTAATGAAACATATTCAAACTCTACTATTCTTATAAAAATATAATCATGTTTCTTACTTAACCAACCAACACAATTATTCCCAATATAGAAAGATCCATCACTTTTAATTTTTCTATCCACATTTACACCAGCCTAATTAGCATCTGATTATGATAATAAATACACTTTATTTGTAGATTTAAAAAAAACTATAATTTGAAGTTCCATAAACATAAATTTTTATTATTCTCATCATAATTATCTGTTCCTTCTTAGTAAAACTTTGAAACCTTTCCTCCAACCCTGTGGCAGAGAAAATATTCAATCTGGTTTTAGTAAGTAAGAGTAAATTACCAATTATTAATTTATATAGAATTGAGTCTACTATGATTATTTGGTGGTGGTGTAGTGGTGAAAGGTTGAGGGTCATAGAAAAGGTGTTTGGGGGGGTACAGGGTTCGATTCTTATGAGCCATCTCTTGGAGGGAATTTTTCCTCCCATTCTCCACTCACCTTCTCAGGTCACCCGGTGTCTCACTGGGTGGGCTGAAGGGTGCAGAACACCTAGTAGATGCTTTTTTGTGTCTAACCATCACTAATAAGGTTTTTACCCCATGGTATTCTCTTCCATCTCGACTGGTAATAGATTTTTTCCATTTGGGGCTGCTCCAGATGACCTCTTCATGGGGAGGGGGTTCTTGGGTGTGGAAGATTTGAAAAGGCCCCTTCCAAGGATTACCTTTTTAAAAGTATAATTGAGTCTACTACCTCAGTATTATCATGTGAACCCAATTTTTTTCAACTATAATCAAAGTTGAAAAATGATTTCACTCATACATTTTAAAATTTTCTAAGAAATCTTTTTCATACTTAATTTTTGAAATAAATGTGTTTCATTGACCATGATGAACTTATAACCCTATAAAATAAGACAAGTCACTGATCATTGTCATTTCAAACTCAATACTCATATATTTTGAAAATTTATCAACAGAATTCATATTTCTTTCTCTAAATATAATATCATAAACATATACCAATACCATAAACTGATCTTCCTTAGAAACATTCACATAGTGGTTGTGACAAACCCCTCCTTTCTTGAACTCCATTAGTCTTTAAAAATTATCCAACCTTTCATACCAAGCATGTGGTTTTACATTAGTCTATAAAATGATGTTTATCAACATGAACACTTTAAAATCATCATTTCCATGAAAAAATCAATTTTTTTTTGATATATACCTATTAATTAAAGACTATATTCATAAGTGCAGTATTTTCATCCATCTGAAACACTTTTAACTTTCTTTTAACTGTCACTACCAATAATATTCTATGAGACTCCATCCTTTCTATAGGAGAAATGTCTCTTTGATGAAAATTCCATCATCTTTATCATATCCTTTACAAACCAATATTGATATATTTTGGATAATATTCCCATCTTCATCTATCTTGTTCTTAAATGTTGAATTTATACTGATTAAATTGTGATTTTCAGGTCTTTACACAATATTCCAAGTCTTATTTTTATCAATTTTATCTTAATCTTCATTCATGGATTTACCCATGACCCCCCTTCCCCCCTTTACCTCTTATTAAAATTAATTAGGTTTAATCTCATATAATACAGTAGTGTATTCTACATTTTTCATTATTTGTGTTTGAGTTAGAGTATATTTTCCTCCAATGATATTTCTTGTATCAACATCATCCCTTTTCTTATTTTATTGCGTTATAGGTTGACTCATATCTTTAATTTTCTATTTTATGGATTAAATCTCTGAATATTCATCATCTAGAACATCTTGAGTTTCTCCCAAATATTCTTTTGTTTCTTAACTTTCTTAAAATACTTATTAAGTGATAGAATTTAAAAAATTTGATTTTACTTCACTGTCAATAACTTTTACATCACTTATATCAATAATTTTTTTGAGCCTCTTATTGAAAAAAAATTAAACCTTACTCTTTGTTGAGTATCCTTTGAAGATACCTTCATCTACTTCATCACCATAAATCCCTTGATTACCTTCTTTATTTCATATGCAACCCTTTCTTTTAAATACTCTATGATTATTCAAATAATTTTTACATCCATGACACATGTAATATGGAATCTTCTCTACTCCCAAAATAATTAAAACTCTATTTTGAGTATACATATCCACTTGAACTACTTCTTTTCAATAGTGACATGATATGTATCTATCTATCATCAACATTTTATCATATTGTTGACCATGTGATTTATTTTCTCTATAACCCCATTTTGTTGAGGGGTTCTCACTAATGACACTTCATGTCCAATACCATTTTTATCAAGGTAATTTTCATCCTCATAATATTTTTATTCCATTTCATTATCTAATCTCGGAAATTTTTATAGTCCTGGTTTCATTTTATTCACTTCTATGAAACCACTTTATACAATCCACCACCTCTTTTTTTTGAATATATGAACGTATCAAATCCCATCCTACTATAGTCATCTAAAAATAATATTAATTACCTCTCACGATAGGTACTTTCCTAACTAATCATACCACACACATGAGTGTGAATCAAATTCAGCAAACCTAATACTTTCTTATTCTTTGGAGGATTTAGATTTTGAACTAGTTTTCCTTAAATTAATGAATCAAAAATCTCTTCTTGATCTCTTATAAAAGTAGGAATATCTAACACTACATTGAATCTTGATAATTCCTCCATACTTTTTTGATTGAAATTATCTAGAATTTAAGGCCATAACTTGTTTTCTTCTTCCACTTCTAATATGTAAGTTTTTTCTTCACTATAAACTTGATAAAAATTTAGATTTATTCTCAAGACTTTCATCAAATAACTACTATAATTTCATTTAATTTATCAGCCCTTCTTACTAAATGTGACCAAAAAAACTAAGTTGAAAAGTTGTCTAACACTTAGTAAATTATGTCATAAACCATCGATATAAATTACATCATTATTTATAAACTCATCTCCAACCAATAAAGTATTTCCAATTCCTTTGACATTCAATGATCCATAATTTCCAAAATGAATAGTTCTATAAATTATTCCTTTAATATTATTCATTAAATTCATATTTCTAGTCATATGTAATGAACTCCCACTATCAAAAATCTATGTGGTAATATTATTTGTTGTTTTAAAAGTAATTTCTACCAAATTTTACTTTTCAATATTTCTCATATACCTCATATAAGGGAAATAATTTTTTATTATTTCCACTCATCATTTTCAATAAGATCGATCCAGTAAAATTATTCTTCTTCAAGAGGGTAAAATAAATCTTTAAAGGAACTATATTAGATTATCTTGTATCCACTTTTATTTATCTTTAATATGAATATCTTCCTCTCATTTTCCTATAATTAACTTCTTTATTTCCAAAGTTTGATCAATTAAAATTGTAACCATATAAATAATATCCTCTTGGATTTGAAGAGTTTGTCTCAAATTCCCTTTATTGGATTCCAATGTCCTCACCTATTAGATAGTTTTTATCTTAACCATAATAGGTCATGGTGTTTCCAATAAAACCACCAAACTAAAATTTCTTCAAGGGAAAAAATCATCTCCTCACCACATATATCCAATATTTGAAAAATTGATTGATTGTTGATAAGTTTCAGTTGGTTGTGAAATTTTACCCTTAAACTAATTCCCTCTTTTCTTCATTATTATGGAATTTTTCTTTGAAGTTTCACAATAAAAATAAATTCTATATTTTATTATACTATTTTTCCTTTGATAATTCAACATTTCTTTAAATGTTTTTTGTACCTTGTTCATCTCTTCCTTTAAAAACTTCATCTAAAAACTTAATAAACTGTTGTTTCTTATTTGAACCATAAATTTTGTTTTATGGTTCAATATTCCTTATTAAAAAGATAACATCTTTTTTAATAGTTTAAATCTTCTTAACTTTATCCTAATAAGATAGGTTATTATCATCAATGGTCTTTAAAATATTCTTAGAACTTCAACCTTTAATTCACATCTTCTTCCAATTTTATATGATTATTTTCCAAAAATTACAAAAAAAAAATTAATTATGATCAACTTCAATTTCATATTCATCAACATATCTTGAAGAATCTATTAGAAAACCCCTAATTTAACTGTCCTTCTTTGTTTACAAATTAAGTTTTTCAAGATATCCTTTTATCTCCACTTATAAATAAACAACTCCTTCATGTTGTTCATCCCCTTTAACACAAGTTTTAAATTTTTACATAGTTTTCACCATAGAATGTTACACATCTGAAATAAATCTGGTTTCAATACCATGCAATTGATCTTCTTCAGAATCCTATTCCTTTTTTCTTACAAGTAATTTCCTTTGAAACTTCTTTCCACTATAATTTCTAGAATTGAAGTTATTTCTATATGGAAACTTATTCTTCTATTTTGGTGAGAACTCATAGTCATCACCCTATTCATAAAATTTCTTAAGAAATATAGCAGTAATATGTCCAATCTTTCCAAAATAGAAATAAAATAAAGGTATATTTCCTTCAAATATTCCCTTTCAACTGTTAAACTTATTTTTAAAGAATTATTTTAGATCATCACTTATATAATTTTCATTTTAAGTATCCTAAAATTCGTTCTTCTTAATAGATTTTTAATGTTATATCTTAATATCAATGTTCAAAATATATTTCCAGCTTAACCATTATTTCATGAACAACTAGTTTTCTATGAAAGTAATCATGAGATAATTCATCAAGATTATTTTCCACAATATCTAAGACATTTGGATTATACATAGAATATAATATTTTGATAGTATTATTTACAATTTATTAACATTTTATTTCCTAACCATGCCTTTGAGTGGCACTAATAACATCATTAAGATGATTAATTAAACCATCTATGTTTTCTTTAGTATTCATATTCAGGTCGTCAAACATGTTTTCTAAGACTTGTAAATTTTCCTACTTTAATTTTGTATCACATTCAAAGATATTATAAATTTTATCCCAAATATGATAGTTTTGGGAATAGAGGAAGCATGCGGAAGTGGGAAATATGATAAAATTTATTTTAATAATTATTTCCCAAAACTAAGAGTGAGAATCTTACATGTCAAATTTATAGTTAGTTTTTTTAATATTTGAAGAAATAAAATACCTAGGCCTAGGAACTTTCTTCTTTGGTGAATGTTAATCATCCAAAATGACCCTTCTGGATTACCTTCATTGCACTGTGAGGATCCAAGAATAGAATCCCTTTAGAGGTGATCCACACGTGATCTTATGATTTTCAAGCAACACCACTCGATCTCCAAGTGCTAGTATGATGAGTTGAATATCTTTCGTTGTTTGTTCTTGATCACTCATTCTTTGATCATGAAGAAATATCTCTTTCACTTCTCATTCTTAAGAGGAAGAGAGACTGAGGATTTGAGAGAGAATTCATTGTGTGCAAAAATTCTATATTCTCTATTTTTGGATACTCAACATAATAAACATATTCGTCTATTTATAGAGTTAGGATTTATGTTAAAATGTTATTTAATTGCATACCAGCCATTAAATAACATTTATTACCTTTAATAAACCCCATCCACATAATAATAATTATATTATTATTATTTTATGGCGTGAACCAACTTGTGAAATAACAAATATTATGTAATAGTCATGTTAATTAATATTTTTCACCAGACTTGATCTTGGTCCATACGAACTCCTCTATCATTTATTAAGAAACTGAATAAATATTTTATTCATAAATAAATATCTTATTCACAATCTAGTGAATAAATATTTATTAAAATTTTCAATAAATAAAATAAATATTTTATTCACTTACCAGTGAATAAATATTTATTTAATTTATGTGATCAATATAACTTGAATAAAATCATTCATAGAACTTGTGAATAATATTTATTCCATTAATTAAACTCAAATAAAATTTAATCGAGATCAACAGAAACACTTAGTGTGTGACCCTCTAGGATTATTTTTTGTTGGCATTAGGTGGGCTTGCCTAAAGTCCAAGATTACTCTCTAGCAATAGTTCAAGGCACCCAAAAGAAAGAACTTAATGTCATAATGTCAACAACCACATACAAATACTCACTGTATAATATAATACTATTATCATAACATCTCATCAATAAGGTTTCATAACCGTGTCACCAACCTATATGTTCAATATGCCTTTATTTGACTATTTAAAATAAACACGTCGTTACACCATGGTCATGAAATTTAATGCAACAGTTCTATTCTAATAAAAGGGCCAAGATATCAAATTTTATAAATATGGAAGGGGAAAATCCTTCCTTGACTTATTCTTTAATTATATATCAATCGTGATGCACCCAACGTATCTAACTTCTCCATGAACTATTATCATCGTGGTTTATGGAATACATCTAAGTACATGAGTTTTAACATGAATTAATAATAATATTAAAGTCTAAGGATCATTACACATGCTCATAAATAGAAATATCTGATGACACTAAAACATACAGAATTCATACTAGTGGTTCTATTATCATAATCTCATATCTTAGAGATTACCAAGTGTGAACTTCATAAGAAGAAGACTCATCTGCTTATGAGTACTCACACCTTATAGTCTATGTACTATGTGTCCCATCATAGTACATTATCCAATTATAAAACATTATTTGAGAATATCATCATAACATATAAAGGTTATCATCATAGAAGGGAATTGTTATGTCCTTATCAATGCAACGTACACTCTATTATGTTATTACATTAAAGTCGTGCAGAACAACGAACAATATATAATAAAAAGTTTTATTAATATTCAATATATCAAATATTCATGTAATAAAAGAATAAACAGTTGGTCCTAAGACACCAACTAAAAAAACTCCCACTGGACTAGAGCCAACTTCCTATGACCTTCAATATGATAGACTTTAAATGATAGTAATGAATTTGTTGAGTCATGGATTTAGTCAATGGGTATGCCATGTTGTCTTCTGTAGAAATACTGCTCACTATAACTTCACCTATCTGAGAAAAATTACTCAAGATAAGATACTTCCAAAGTATGTGCTTCATACATTGATGTGACCTTGCCTTTTTTGCAAGACTCGTTGTTGTATTATTATCACAATAGAGTGTGATAAGATATTTACTACTAGGCACCACATCAAGCTCTTTGATGATGTTGTGCATCCATATTGCTTCTTCAACTTCCATAAACAATACAATATACTCAGAATCTGCTTTATAATCTTTAACCATAGCCTAATTTGAGCTCTTCCAGCTCACATCACCTCCATTCAAATTGAATATGTATCCCATTTTTGACTTCATGTAATCTTGATCAGTTTTGGAAACTATAATATACATATCTTATGATGACTAGTTCCTCGTCTCCTCTATAATTTGGGAACATATCCTTTGTATGCCTTGGAAACTTAAGGATATTCTTTACTTCCATCCAATGGAAGTCACCTAGATCATCTTTATATCTTTATACCACACTTAATTTGTAGGATACATCTATCTTATATATAGAATAGCATACATGATTGACCCAATCTTTAGCACCCCTAGTTTCAAGTAATTAATCCTTTATTTATGCTTTTAAAGTATATAAGGTTCATGGGTGAATTTTGGGAGATTTCATAGAACTTTTGAAGTGTTTTTGTGGATTTTATATATGTTAATGATCAGTGAATGGTTTGGGGAAACTATGAAACACCTACAGGAAACCATGCACAATGAGACAAGGGCTAAAGGAAAGCCACACGGGTAGTGCACAATTTGTCCAAACTGTGTGGAAGCCTTAGAGAAACCATGTTTCTTGAGACCGTGGGACTTGACATGTCTAGAACATGGTTTGGAAACCATGCAAGGTTAATCCTTAAGGTAGTGTTTGGTGCATGGTTAGCACACGGTTTTTCTAACTGTGTGACTAAACCATGCGTGGTTAAAAAACTAGATCCTAAAAAAGTGGATATAGGTAATATTAATGTTTTAATGAATTTTATTGTCTCAAAATAGACATAACTCAGTATTTTTTCCTCTAAAAGGTTAGATAACCTCTCCCCATCATTTTGGAAGAAATATGGAGGCTTCTATTTGTGATTTAAATCTGGATTATTGCGGTAAGTGATCATTATTGGTTTTTCTTAGTGATTTTTCTTATATCTACTTCTCTATCTATCTCAATTTTATAGATCTACATTATTTTTGGTTATTTATAAGATATTTAATGCCAAATATGATTATATTTGGCTCTGTTTATAATGGGGTAAGATATCTAAGGTTTGTTCAAGGATATTCATCCTGGTTTCGTTGGTGTTTGAGTATCGTTCTTTGTTTTTGTCATAAAACCCAAGGTAGGTGACTTCACTCTCGAATCCTACATTTAGAACTTAAAGGATTATTTTTAAATTGATTAAATTGATTTAAATTGGTTGTGAAATTGGTGTACAAATAATGATAGAAACCTTCTTTAGTGATGGTCTGTGGATTTTTGTAGAATTGTGAATTATTGTGCAAGATGATTTGTTAAATGGTTTTAAAATTTTGATTTTAAAAATGGTTTTTTGGTTTTGATTTCTTGATAAAGGGTTTTCAATAAAATTTTAGTCTTATTGAAATTGTTTTTTGGAAAGGTTTTCAATAATAGGTTTTTTTATTGAAATGGTTTTGGCATTGAAGTAGTTTTGTCATTGAAATGGTTTTTGGGCATACTTGGTGGTGTGTGTTTATATTTCATTATGAGGCACGGTTTAAATATGACCTTGTGCTTAGTTCCAAAGGTCTAATGGCACATGGGATTTAATTACCTTGTGATGACTTGGTAGATCTATGATAAACTGCTCATGAGTATGGAATTTTCATAAAAAAGCATGCATGTGTAGATTTTTTGATATGTAGATATGTGGATTGGATTGAGATATTCCAAAAAAATGGAAACATGGAATGGTTTTAAAGAACTTTCTTGGTTTATTTCATGGAAAATGGTTTTAGTATAGAAAATTATTTTGTTAAAATAGTTTTGGTTTTGTGATAAATTATTTCAAGTTCTTTTATATAAATTGTTTTATATTATTTTATAAAATGTGCTAACCAATTATATACTTGTGAGATGAGTAGAGGAGTAATTGGGGAAAATATAATGAGTTTCATTAATCGCCCCTTCTTTGTAATGTTAGTGATTTTTCAGATGTTGTTTACCAGGATATAGGTAGAGGTAAACCATTGCACTTCTATAGTGGTACTTCATGATTATGGATCATGGAGTTGGAGTTTGGAATTTTGTCTTTGGAGACTTTGAGTTTTGTTAGTTTTTATTTTGTTGTGTTCTTCCACTATGGTAATTGGTTTTAGATTGATTTTTATATATGAAATGTTGAGTTTTCTTTCATTTTTATCATGAATCATATAGTGGTATATTTGGTTATGGAATGTTTGGTTGGTTATTTTATTTTCAAAAGAGAAAATCATCCCCCACATCTATTTAATCTCTTATACATTTGTTTCTAGACTTTGGCATCTTGGGGATGTATATTAAGGCTAAGTAACATCCTCCAGCCTTCACATGCCAATGAGAAGAAGGGATATGTTACAAGTGGTATCAGTTTGTTTTCATTCAAAAATATGTTTGAGACAAGTGGTATCATCTTGGTCCTTCCTTTTTTATGACAAGTGGTATAATTTTTTATTGTTCTTTGACTTATTATTGGTTTTAGGTCTTGGAGGTAAATTCATTTGGGTTTATTCCTTATGTCAGTTTGGTCAAAATAAGTATGATTTTCAGGACTTGAAATGTAGAGTAAAAAAAGACATAACTAACCTTTTTATATTGAACTTCAAGTTACTAAGGATTTGGGTACATAAGTGTTTTGGAGACACTTATAGGGTTTTCAATCTCATTTTGATGGTCTTGGACAATCAGAAAATTATAACATGCATTAGAGGAATGACTTCCCACTAGAAGTACATATTTCTTTTTTAGTGATGATTTATGATTTTGTGAAAAAGTGTTGACTTTTGAAAAAATTTAAAGTTGTTTTCAAATGTAAGATTTTAAAAAAGATCATGGTTGTGGTATTTTGAAAAAAATTTGATTTTCAAATAAAGTAGAGGTTTTTCACTGGTTGAATGTGGAAAATATTGATTTTGGAAAGGATTATTGTAATAGGATGTTGTGATAGCATGTTGTTCTAGAATTTCAAATATTAAGCATTTAGTTAATAAAGAGTGAGACTTGTGGTGTTTATTTTGTTTCCAGAAAATGGAACACAGTAGGTATCGTAGAAAAAAACCAGGGGGAGATGTTGAGAATGTGGTTGTACCTGAGCCACATGTGAACCAATAGTTAGTTTAGATTATAGTCCAAGCATTTTAGGTTGTGTATAGTGGAAACAGGAGGGATGATCCAAGAAAAGTGGATCATTCCATCAAATTCTAGAAGCATAATCCAACCATCTTTCAGGGTGCTTCAGAGCCAGAGAAGGTAGAGGTTTGGATGAACATGATGAATCATATCTTTAGTTTCATTAGCACACTAGTAGAGCTAAAAGTCAAAGTGGAAACTTATATTCTGAAAGATATTACACGCCGGTGGTGGGATTTAGTGGTTTAGGGTAAATTATACCATGGACTTGTATAGGATGATTTTTAGGAATTGTTTAATAAAAAAAATCTATCTGCATACATTTAGAATTCATTCCACCTCTTGTGGAATGTCTAATGTTAGTATATGATTTCCTTTAAATTTTATTTACAAATTTCCAAGTTAATTTTTTTCCTCATAAAATCTCTTGCATCCAAATCCTATACCTGACTCATTCCCTAATCACATGGGTTCACAAAGAATAAAATAGTGTCATATATTTCTACCTTTATGATGTATGAAGCTTTAATGTTAATATTATTCACTAGATAGATCTTGAAGTAGTTGGGTTTCTAATTATATATAAATTTATTTTTCCAAGATAGATTTATTCCCCAATACCGAAAGTGGCCAAAAATAGTTTGAGGGATTCACTTAAAATAATTTCTCCAATCCCAACATACTTATCATATCATGATTGAGGTGGGAGATAAGGTAAATTTCAAGGGGTAAAGACCAGATAAAAAGAGAGATAATAGAGGGGAAATAAGGTTAGTTTATGCACATAATAAAAATTAAGGAAAAGATAAGGAATAGAGGTATATTAAATACAAAAAAGATTTAAATAACCCTTAAATTTGTTGTTCGGCCTTTCATTAAAATTTCAATGGCCATCAGATTCCTAGTGACATTCCATTGGGACTCTGGTAAAAGCAATTCCCCAAACTCTTACTGAACCCCTAGTGGATTCACAACGGGCTTTTATTTTTTCTTAGTATTTCCATTTCCTTATTTTTATTAAACACCTATATCCTCCCCCTATGTTCTCCTTTTCCCACTGGTTTTACATTCAAATAATAATTAAAATATGGATAACAATTTAATTACACGTTGAAATGTGATCATCATTTCACTCAATGTACTATATTTATTTAAAAAATTTATACACTATTACCAATGTTTTTTTTCTTTGTAAAATGATGCTCATAATCATAATGCTTATGAGCGACTACAAGTAATATAATCACTACTCATTGTCATGTTATTTATTTGTATTTTTTTCTGAATTTTATTTTTTAACTATTATGGTGAATATTTTTTTCAATTTGTAACATATTGAAATGAAATAATAAAATAGTGTCTCTATTATAAAATATATTTATGAAATTCATCCATACTTAAAAAAATTATAAATAAAACCTTCCATACATATTTTTTAATGGAGAATATATATTAAATTTGAATTATTACAAAAGGTTCAAAGGTCATTTATATGCTATGATAATCAATGTACTTTGAGTGTAGGTAGAAACATAATATAAACACATTTATATCCTACTAAATTGTATTTGGGATGTGATTTAACATGATTGGTTTTTTAATAGAGATGTTTTTTACACTAATGAATCTAATAGATAGGTTCAAGTAATGCCCTAATCTAATAGATAGTTCGACAAAGTCATTATTGATTGAAAGGTTTAATACTTTGAGTGTAGATAGAAAACATATGTAAACACATTAATATCTCACTAAATTGTATTTGGGATGTGTTTGAGAAAGATAGTTTTTTCATAGAGATATTTGCATATTTTTTATTTCAATTTGGATGGATTTGGTGTGGGGTGGATTATTATGTTGATGGATCATACAATTGATCTTAGTGTGAATGTACCCCAATTTTATGTTCTAAAAATATATAATTAATAAAATCCCATTTTCATGGGTTCTATTTTACCAAAATTTTCACTAGATAACCTATCGTTGATAAAATAACCCATAGTGAAACCTTATTTTGCAATGGGAATGATGTGAATAGAGAATGATACCAGTCTTAATTGATTTTTAATATTAAGATATTAATTTGATATTTGGTTCAAATTTTTTTCCCATCTATGAAAACTGTGTATGAATTGTACTCATCTAAATATCATAATAATATTTCTCAAAAAAACCCCAATGACACTTCATATAAGTCCCAACTGATTATTCACCCACAAAAACATGTCCAATAACCAACTAAAATTACCATGTAACAAGAAAGTTTCTATCCACACATATCTCTCAATGGTTGTATTGATTATTTCAAAAAGTTAATGTTATACCCACTCATTCACATATTGTAACCTCATATAACTCTAAAATGTTTAGGGATGATACATTTGAAATTCTTGACTAATATAGACCTCCATGCCCACTCATATATGAAATCCCTCATCAAAATATCGATTCACTTGTGTTAATATCTCCATGATTTGTGGTAAATTGGCACTTATAAAGATGAGTTATGCCCTGCTTCACCTCCTAATGCATCACAATATGTTTCTAGTGTGTTGTATCTTTATAATGAAAATATTTTGGATTTAAAATAAATTTATCAATATATTTATTTTCAAAACACATTCACTTTTTTTTACATTCTTTACATTTTCTCCCCTTTAAAACCTCACTTTACATTTTAATTATTTTTTTCAATAGTGGTAAGTATACAAAATTTATCTCAACATACCCCTTACACATATTATAAATAATTCAAAATCACTTTCCATTTCATATCATATAACAAAACATCACATTTTTAATCACAACAACATGTTCACTTATTAATTTCAATAACATATCATGCCCCCAACACTTTTCAATAATGATAAGAAATCATAATCCATAATGGTAAACAACCCATTTCACAATATTCGAGTATAAGACATAGAAACACATGTATATAATTCAACTGTATTAATTTCAAAATGATAAAAGAAATACATCAATTATCTACATAGGTTATAAAATTCACCATTTAGTTATGGTAAATTATATTGTATCCAATTAACTACTTAGGAAATAATTAAGAATGTATTAGTCATCTTTAATAAATCAAAAAATGTTAATGTATTTTACCAAATTAATTAAACATGTATTATTTTAAAAATAATCACATGGAAGCACATGAAGGCTTATAAATCATTTAGTGTCATTAAATGATTTATGTGACTCAAAACATCCTCTCCCACCTTGGTTTAAGAGAAAATTCCCTTTTAAATTATTTCTAAAAAAATTAAAAATATAATGAAACCACCATAAATATCCTTTTGGAATTTTAGATGTAGGGTGTGTGCATAATATACTCAATAAAAAAATCAGAACCTAGCATTGTACCTCAACTGTGTCATAAGGTGTATGTAGGCATTCGAATTATGAGTGAATAACCACTCCATGATGCATTATAATTTGCATCATATAATAAATTATATTTAACTCATTACAAAAAAACTAATATAACATACCACAATCACATCACATACCAAACATTTTATGATAACAGAACCACTAAACACTACCACAGATCTGGGCAAGGGATGCACCAGCTCTTATTAGTGCTAAGAACAAATTGCTGATAAAATCCCTACCTTTATCAGTGCTTTATTTAGCACTAATAAAGGATAAATTTATCAGTGTTGTCCTTAGCGCTGATAAAAGATTTTAATAAAAAATATTGTTAATATATATATAATTATTATATTTATATTCAAAAAATATTTATTTATATACATTAATTAAAAAATGAATTTTTATAATTAATATAAATATGAAATATTATAATATTTTTTTAAATAATTCAAATATATATATATATACATATATAATGTTTTAAAAAAAATTGTTTATAAGATTATAAATAAATAGATATATATTTCAATAATTATAAAATTATAATAATTCCTTAAAATAATAAATATATTTATTACATTGATGTGTGAGTATAATTGATGCTATATGATCATAAAGTTTATTTGTCTACATGATTGTAAGTTATGTTCCAAATGTTAAGATTACCTATATTATGATGATGTGCATGCATATGTTATATATTCATCCTTATGAATGTTCATTTATAAATAGTTGCATGTATGATTCATTCATGTTATACCCATGAACTTATAATGTTTTCCTAAATATTTATAAAATTACAATTAATATATTTAAATAATAAATATATTTATTATATTTATAATTATAAATTCTTAATTGTATTTAAATACCTTTTAAATATATTTATTTATAATTATTATTATAACTATATATATATATATATAAATAATTATAAAATCACAATAAATAAATTTATTATAATTTTATAAATATATATATTTATATATTAATAAATATATATATATTTATAATTATATACAAATATTTATATATTTATTTATAATTATAATTATAAATAAATATATATATATATATATATATTTAAATAATTATAAAATTATAATATTTATAATTTTATAATTACATATAATTATATAAATATATTTACAAATATATACAAATATTTATAAATATATAAAAATATTTATAATTATAACAAAATAGGTATAGCCATAAGTCGAAGCTCCTGAACATTAATTAAAATTTAAAGAAAAATAAAACAAACAGAAGAAAAGAAGTATGGGGTTAAACAGTAGGAAAATCCCTCATCCAAAGAAAGAAACAACATGTCAAAAGTCACCATAATCATGATCAGAATCATGACCAGAATCTCCAACATCATCAGCAGACTCCCAATCTAACTGGGAGTTCTTTTGATTGAAGAGCACAATATACTTATCCTTAATCTTCTTCTGCTATGGGGTGAGCTAAGTCCTTCAATATGTACTTTATACACACCCTTGTATTGCAACCCAGTCCTCCCGTCACATCCTTAGTCATGATTTTTTGGATGACGACCCCGCCTCCAAGTCTTAGGCTATTGTCATGCCTCTTTCAGCTCTTCCCTCCCCAACTCAGAAATACATTTCTCCAAGAGAGTCTGCTCATTAACTTTAGGTGTCTCAATGTCCATAGAGGGGACATCAGATTCATTATAGCTATCAGAAATAGGTATTTTCTGCACCAGATCAAGAACATTAGAAGTATTTGAGGTGGTAACTTACACCATACCCCTACTCTTTGAAGGGGACTATTCAGGATCAGAGGCAGCATTATTCACCATAATCTTCTTATTAGTAAGAGGGGATAACTTATCCTTACCCTTCCTATAAGGGGAAGTCAAAGCTTTTTCTTGGATTAGTTTCTTATCCACTTCAGTTTGGATATCATTTTCAAGCTGCTCCAAAACATCAGAATCATAGGAGGGTGCCACTGGAACAGAAAAATCCCCATCATCAATCTGATTCTCCATTTAATTAGGCATCATCTAATCCCATGATATATTGGAACCACCAATAGGAATAGAGCTAGTAGCCTGCTTGACCACATCAACAAAATAGGGATTCCCTGCAACAGTGACTTGTTCTTCCTCATGACCACTAGTAATAAGGTCCACCAAAGGATGAGGGTTGGCTTCAACAGCATTAGTCACCCCCACCTCGGATTTAGAGTTGGGTTTTTTTTCAAAATTCAACTAAGTTCCCTTTCACCCCATAAAGACTGTATATTGTCCTTCTATGACACTTATCATAAGTGTGTCCTAAGTTGTTGCATCCTTTATAGAATTCGGGATATTTTTCATATTCAACCAATAGATCAAATCAGTTGTCATCCGCTATCAACACAATGGACTTAACCAAAGGGGAGCTGAGATCAAATTCAACCTATATCCTAGAAAAGTGAATATACCTTGCTTTCTCAGTTTCTTTATCCATTCTAATGGGAACTACAATAGTCGATGAAATTTCCCAAGGTATTTGAGGGTTCCACAGGAACCAACTCAGAACATGAACGTGTATCAAAACTTGGGTGATCGAGTTTTTAAAGTTTAAGGGACCAAATGTGGATCCCTGTCTTGGAGTCTGAAGATCCCAGGTTTAATATTATTGAATCTATATCCCCAAGATTTGTATTTCAAAAGATCTGATGCAAAAAAAATTGAAAGTAGCCACTACCTAGAGAGATCACTTTCCATTCATCAAAGCCCCAAAATTTAATAAGCCACTTCCTAAGCGTAGAGAGATTCAAAAAATACTTATTTTCCAGATAAATATGAGCGATAATTGAATGCTTACATTCATTGATCCATTCTGATAGAATACCAAATGTAGATTCTACAAATTTTGTATCTCCTTTTCGCATGATCTTCTGAGGTAAGAGATTCGTGTGACTGTGAATCCCATCAAAATATCTTTTGGCCAAAGCCCTGGGATCAGATAGGATGTCATGAACGCGGTTGGAGACACCAGTAGAAACATTCATGTCAACGGGCAAGGGGGTCGAGACCTGGGAGGCTTTCGAATCCAGCCCCACCAAATTCTTCTTCGATTTGAGAAGATCATTAGTTGGCTTCATCAAAGGGTCACCCAACACAAAACAAAGGCGGGATGAAGAAGCACCTGTCGATCCTGCATCGAGGACCCAAAGATGGGACAAGGCATAAACACCCTTAAAAGCATCAAATCGACCTATAGAGAGAAACCACTTGCAACAACATGATGAACATTCTTCAAAGCATTATTGACTTCCAGATCTGTCGGCATCGAGGAGAGAGATTCAATGGACCTCTTCGAATCCCAATTCGCTTCCGAAGAGGGCAAAATCGCATCGATCAAACCAGATCCAGCGTTCACCTTCATAAGATCGGCTGGCACTGCAGAAGAACAGCAGTGAGGCGGATGTGACATCAAAGGGCGATGGAAAAGGTGGTTGATGCTGTGGAAGAATGACAGTGAGGAAAATGCGACGTTGAAGGGTGACAACGAAGTATGTGAAAATGAAGGAAACGATGGCGAAGGATGTGATGACATGGATCGTCACCAGCAGCAGAGGTCGTGAGGCAAGGGAAAACCCTAATCGCTATGGGTAGCTTGCGGGAGCTCTCGACGGCTTATCCTTCCTCCTCACCCCCAATATACTTCTTTATAATTATAACTATAAATACATATGTGTGTGTGTGTGTGTGTAAATAATTATAAAATTATAATAAATATATTTATTATATATAATTATAAAATAATAAATACAATAAATATATTTATTATGATTTTATAATTATAAATAATTATTTATTCATATATAGTTATAATTATAAATAAATATTTATTTATTTAAATAATTATAAGATTATAATAAATATATTCATTATATTTATAATTATAAATTTTTAAATATATATAAATACCTATTAAATGTATTTATTTATAATTATTATTGTAACTATATATATATATATATAAATAATTATAAAATCACAATAAATACATTTATTATAATTTTATAAATATATATATTTATATATTAATAAATATATTTATTTATTCATTTATTCATTTATAATTACAAACAAATATTTATAAATATAATTATTTATAATTATAATGATAATTAAATATATATATTTTTAAATAATTATAAAATTATAATAAATATATTTATTATATTTATAATTATATAATTATATATAATTAATATATTTATCATATATAATTATAAAATTATAAATATAATAAATATATTTATTATAATTTTACAATTATTTAAATATATATACAGTTATAATTATAAATAAATATATATTTTTTAAAATAATTATAAAATTATAATAAATAATAATAATAAATATATTTAATATAATTTTATACTTATTTAAATAAATATATATTTATTTATAATTATAATTATGATAAATATATTTATTATAATTTTATAATTATAAATAAATATATATTTATTTAAATAATTATAAGATTATAATAAATATATTTATTATATTTAAAATTTTATAATTATATATAATTAATATATTTATCATATATAATTATAAAATTATAAATATAATAAATATATTTATTATAATTTTATAATTGTTTAAATATATATACAGTTATAATTATAAAAAAATTATCTATTTATTTAAATAATTATAAAATTATAATAAATATTACTAATAAAAATATTTAATATGATTTTATAATTATAAATAATTATATATCTATTTAAATAATTATAATATTATAATAAATATATTTATTATATTTATAATTTTATTAATATATATAATAATATAAATCATTTACTAACATTAGTCTTTATCAGTACTAAAAAAGTGCTAATAATATTATTCTTTATCAACGCTATAATTATAACACTGATAAAAACAAGTTTTTATCAGCACTTTCTATATAAGCGCTGATAAAACTACTATTTATCAGAGTTTTTTTGAAAGTGCTAATAAAAACCCTTATGTTTTCTTATAAAAAATCTCTAACAGATCACCATCTTCCTCATGTATTCAAGATTTCACGGAACCGTAATGTTTTCATTGTCGCTGACCTTCTCCTTCACCTTCGCCTCCACCTCCACCTCTACCTTTGTCATCACACAACTTCACTACTACACACCTTCATTGATGCTCGCCTAAATCTTTCACAAAACTAGAGCTCTATCGTCACCTCTGTTGCCCCTACTTCCTCTACTGCCGCCTCCGCTGCCACTCGCTCTCCCAAAGTTAGTTCATGGAATAGTATGTTTCCATAATTAATTGATTGTTAGGTTATGTATTCCTCATTATTACATTGAATAAGTACTATTTCTTTTCATTGAAAAGGGGGTATAAGTACTCAAAATCATCTTGGGAGATATACTCAAGTGGTTCCTTAACAATTTTACAGAGAATGGTTTTTCCAAGTGATGCTTCAAGGGGAAATACTCTTTTATGAGGAAGATGTATTTGGGTATAGCATATAAAAGTTTAATTCAAGGATATTAATTTAGATGTAAAGTTTATTATTTGAAAGTGTTGATAAAATGAAGTGATTTAGAGAATGAGTATATTGAATTGTTTCAGTTGATGAACTTTTCATTTAACTATTTTTTCTCATGACAAGCATGAGTCATTTGATATTATAGTGAATGATTTTTGGTTCATTATATTCATTATGAAGATAATTCTTGAGATCTAATAATGTATTTTTCAAGGGGTTATGTTGAATTTTTGGAGTGGAGTGTTGTTAAAAAACAAAAAGGGGGATATTTTATCAAAAAATCAAAGTATTGATTTTTTTTATGTAGATAGATTCTGATAAAGTCATTTAAAAAGAATTATATAATCATTATGATTTCATTATTTTAAGTTTCATAAATTTTAAATGAAATTAAATAATTTTTTTCCTAAGAAACAAAAATCATGCCATAATGCCCCATTGGTTACATCATAGTATATTAATTATAGGGTTATAGATTAAGGGGTAGTTGGTTATGTTGTGCTAATTAAGTACAAAATAAGATTATTCTATAGTATAATCTCAGTAAAAAGGAAAATAAATATCATTTCACAAAAAAATAACTATGTTATGATTAATTAAATAATTAAAGAAATTTTGAAGGGCTATATATTTTGGGAAGTGTTTCACATCACAACATAACCCTGTGTTTTGTTAAAGAACACTTTTCTTAAAAAAAGTGTTTAGGACTATGAATTTTGGATTATGTATTACAATATAAATTAAGTTCATGAGCTGTTGAATATATTATGATATTATTCATTAGGTTATAAGGATTTTTATAGATATAAATTTAGATTTGGTCATTCCACACTATTTATAGTTAAAGAGATGTATTGCGCTGTGTTTTTTAGAAGAGTTTTGAATGGATTTTATTGTATTTCTCTATGTTACACCGTAATAAAGGTTATATATATTGAATTTAAATAATTAATAATCCTTAAAAATTGTAGGTTTAAATTAATAATAGGATATATAGTTTCACCCTGTTTTTTGTCTTTGTAAATATAATATGGTGGATGAAAAAGTATCATGATCATGGTAGCTATAAAAAACTTAGATAGATCATGACTATTGATAAATTCTTATTTAAGTGAGGGTAAAGATTTTGGAGACTATTTAATGAAGAGTGTGGAATTATAGATAATTTATAGAGGAACATGACGAGAAATATTCTATAAATTCAGTGAGTATTTGGTTATTATTGATCAATAAAGCTAAAGAAGGGGAGGAATAAGAAGGGGTTCATCAAATTTCATGAAGATGACGTAAAAATATATACCAATAGAGTTTTTTTATTAGTAAGGATCAAACTCATACACTTTAGGGGTAGTGATTCTCTATTCTATAATAAATAAGTGAACATTTATCTTTAGGTGTAGTTGTATACAAAAAGGGATAATGATTCTGTTGTAAACCTTATACAATCGGTGAACTTGGTGGATTTTGGTACATCAATAAATCACTTATATATACTTCTTTTATGTATCTTAATTTTTGTGAACCAAGAAAAATCACTTGCATTATGTACTTTATTGGTTTATAAGGTTAAAGTATTAACATAGGGACACCTACTAGTAATCATTGAATTCATTGTCAATGATTGTTAAAATACCAAAAGAGAAGATGAAATGTTCCTTGCAATTTACAAGATTCCCTAGAAAAAATAATCCCCAAGTAAAACCCATAAAATTTTTAACACATGGATACCATGACCATAGTAGAGAAAGAGAATGGAGAAATAGGGATAAATAAGGTGGAAATAAGAGATAAGGACCACTTAGTTAATACATAACTTGAGTTTTAATAGAGAATATCCAAGATTAAAGTTCAGATAAGGGGGGTAAGGGGTTATCGGCATGAGGAGAGCCGCTAAGGATTTTAGATAAGTGAGGGAGTGAAATGAAATTCCTCCTATTAAATTCATATTTTTAAAATTAAAAAAAAAATATTTTGAAATGCTTCATGGGATTTATACATTTCCAATATTCATATTCATAGAGTTCATGAAACTCTCTTCCTCAAATGTGAGAACACCCCTTTTTCACTTTCCATTTTCATAGCATCTTCTATGGTCATTCACCATAATCATTCATGTTGTAAAATTCCTGAAAAACTTTAAATTTTTTACCCAAACCTCAAACTAATTGATAAAATATATAAATTAAAAATTAAGTACCTGAAAATGACATTATGGGTATTAAAATTCTCCATAGCATATCACTTTCATCCTCCAAAAAGTCCCAATGAATTTTATCAATATAAGAATTGGTGAGGCTAATGATCCATAACATAGAACTCCATCTCCAATGTATCATGAGAATCATTCATATGTTTCCACTTGATATGAACTAATGAAATTGTAAGAACCCATTTTTAGAACGGGTCAAAATCCCGACCTGTTTGAATTTTTGAATTGTCCCTGAGAAAACTGGAAAAATATAGGATGTTCTAGAAATTTCCAGACTAAACGCTATGTACTCTAAAGTACACTCCGTGTATAAATTAGGCAAGTACCATTCGTGTGCTCGCCGAGTACATGTCATGTGATGACCGTGTAGGAATTTTCTACTACACGACGTGTAGTGTTACTCGACACACTGTGTATCCTCCCTTTTGTGTACTGGCTGGGTTCAAGCCGTGTGCTAACCCATGTGGAGCGCCCAAGCCTTGTGGCTATCTCCGCTTAAGTCAGGGTATGGAAAGAGACACTACATGGCGTGTAGTCCTTAAATACACGGTGTGTACTTTTTTTATTTTCTTAAATGAAAGGGTGTCGCGTCTTATCTCAGAAATCATCTTCTTTTTCCCCAACTTCAGAATAGTCTCGTTCCAAAAACCCGAAGAACATACCTAGCCCTAGAATCTTCATCTAGAGTCCATTATTCAATCTGTCGGTGGCTGAAGGATCACAACAGCGAGGCTAAACCTGTGCACCCTGTTTTGTTCTAGTTTCCTTGCCACATGCGTTGTAGTTTCTATCCGAGTGTAATTGCCAGGATTTGACGAAAACGTAGATCTACGAAGATCAGCTTCTAATTAGATCTCAATATCAGATGTGCCTACATCTATGATATGACAACCCTGCTTTTTATTACAACTTAAACATGCTTTATTACATAAAACTTCACTTGATACAACAAAGAAGATCGGGAGGTTTAGTGTCTTTGGGGCTTAGGATCATTACATAAAAACTTTAAACTTGCAATACAACATCCTTATTGAAAACTTCCTTTACATGACCACTACATTCCTTCGTACTTAGCATTGCATGGGATAACCTGAGGACATGCATAAGAAAAGGGTGAGCTATAAAGCCCAGTAAGGGAGTACACAATGAATAACATGAGGAGTACAAAACATGTTAGGCAATAGTCATATCAATAGAGCATAAGAGAGACATGAACATAAAGGCATGATAAAGCATGATAATCATAACATGGAAATGTGGCAACAACACTTAACATTGAATTAGCATGAGCCAAGGCTCATTGCACATGGAGCATGATTAAACCCTCATTGCACTTGAAGCACGAGTAAACCCTCATTTCACTTGAATTAGCATGAGTCAACACTCATTGCACATGACGTATCATGATACTATACTTTACCCAATGCATTGGAGCGCTATCAGGGCGCACCCTTCTTAAACATTTCACTTCATGCATAAGTGTGCCACATGGATCATAAAACATGGATTCATAAAACATAATCATTTATTCCACGATAAAGGAATGTGGAATTAATACATGAAACTTTACAATCAATAAGTAAACGTGCATAAAGGTGAATACCCTTGATGGAGAAATGGGCATGGTATTCACTACACAATGATATTGGCTTAGAAAATCGGTGTGATTTCGGCAGCGTAACGGCGTGACATAAGAATTCATAAAAAAGGATGATGAGAGAGAAAGGGGTTCCTCATCATATTTACATGTAATGGACAGTAAGAAGGTCATATAGATACATGTCCCAACAATTGAAAAGTAATTTATATTCATGATACAAAAGTATTGCTTGAATATAGAAGAGGAGAAAAAGGTTCTTTTCGGAATTTCGGCATAGTAACGGGTGTACATGGGAGGCATTTAATGAGAGAGAAAGGGGTCTCCCATCATTCAAACAATAAGAGGGCAGTATGGGAGAGGTGCGAAACCATACCCCAACATTCATAAATGAAATTAAAAGGGCAATACAACTTAAAGAAAATTGACAAAAATGAGAAAGGAAGAAAAACCCTTACTTGGAAGTGTGCTTCCAAAGCCTAGAGAGAGGCTTGTGAGAGGCTTCTTGGGAGCTTGGGGCACCTTGGGAGGATTCTAGAGAGAGTAGGGCAGAGGTTGGACGAACTTCAAGGGCTTTGAGTGAGGAGGAAGTGGGAGCTTGGGTGGGTTTATATAGGAAAGGTGAGAGAATTCTTTATTATTTAGGTTTGGGACCCCTTATATTAAAATAATCCAAACCACAAACCATCCCATGGTATTTGCCCATGGTTTCTGGAAAAGGAAAGAGGAAAACAATATTTTACAAGGACAAGGTCCGAACTTATTAAAAAATTAGGGTTTCTTATGTGGAGGTGAGTCACACTCCCATGGAAATTAATTTAAAAAGGCAAAGTGTTGAATAAGTCTTGAGGGCTCCATTAATGCTTTGAAAAGTGAGTCAAACAAACCCAAAACCTCATTATCTTAATGATAAAACACATATTGGCCTAACATAAGGATTATGGTATTTTATTACATCACCATTGGGTCATTATGATGTCATAAAACACATTATATATTTAAATGGTATTTAATTTTTACCCAAAAATTTGACTGTCTCAGAAAATTATGAAAAATTCACCGTTGGATAATTTCGACGTCCTGATTCCAAAAATAATATTTATTTTATCTAAATAATTTTCTAAATATGTGAATTTTCACTTTTAAAATAAAAACCGACATTTATAAAAAATTCACGGGTTTTGACAGAAATGGCTTTCAAACCTTAATAAAAATTTTAATTGTATTCATAAAATTATAAGATCATTTATATTTAATAAAAATTAATTTAATATTAATAATAATATTTTATTAAAATATTATTTAATTCAAAAATCCTTTAATTTAATAAAATATAATTCTTAATTAAATAATAACTAAAAACATCATTTGTACTTTAAAAACTAATTACAATGCATCAAAAATGACTAGAAATTATATTCATTATTATATAAAAAAATAATGTACATGAACATGGTGCTACTTATTTGTTACATAACCCCTTAAAATAGCCGCATAAGACCTAAGGGTAAGGTGTGCGATGGTGACAGACTCTTGGGGTTGCTCGGATAACATCGCTCGAGTGGTGATCTCTATCAACTTCCATTTTTCCCGTAGACGATCACGTTCGAGCTTGACTTGATGAAGCTCAGCTTGGGCTTGGTCAAGGGCAAAGCCCAAAGACGCCACCTCCTTTCCGAGCTCCGACAAATGGGCTTCGTAAGGGGCAATTCTACTGGATGAGGCCATCGCTTCCTTTGTCTGAGTAGAAAATTGGTTCGTTAAAGCCTTATATTTAAACTACCCAGATGATCACTGTTCAACAGCTATAAAAGTAACGGTCACAAATCTTAACGTAAAACTTAAAGAAGTTTACATCTTATAAAAACATTTTTCATAAATAAACATTTAACTGGATCAAGAGGGATTTTCCATTAATGAAACTTTGGGTCGTTACAACATTCCCCCCTTAAGAAATTTCGCCCTCGAAATTTTCCTTTTCCCACACTAAAACAAATGTGGGTAACTTAGCTTCATCATATCCTCTGACTCCCAAGTTGCTTCTTCAAACTTGTGGTTTCTCCACAACACCTTGACGAGGGGCATTGTCTTATTTCATAGAACTTTTTCTCTACGATCTAAGATCTTCACTGGTTGCTCCTCATAAGAAAGATCGTCTTCTAATTGTACCACCTCGGAAGAGAGTACATGTGAAGGGTCTGGTATGTACTTCCTTAAGAGGGATACATGGAAGACATCATGCACCTTGGCCATAGTAGGTGGAAGTACTAGTCGATAGGCCACAGCCCCAACACGATCAAGAATCTCGAATGGGCCGATGTACCTTGGACTTAACTTCCCTTTCTTTCCAAACCTCATGACCTTCTTCCACGGAGATATGCGTAAAAACACCATGTCTCCGACTTTAAACTCAAGGTCTCGTCGACGATTATCTGCATAACTCTTCTGTCGACTTTGGGCTGCCTTGATATGCTGCTGAATGGTTTTCACCTTCTCCACCATTTCTTCGACCATTTCTGGTCCAAGCAGCTTACGTTCACCGACCTCATCCCAACATGCCGGTGTTCTACACCTTTTCCCATACAGGGCTTCATATGGTGCCATTTGGATGCTCGAGTGGAAACTATTATTATAAGAGAACTCAACTAGAGGAAGATGTTGATCCCATCCTCCTTTAAAGTCCATTGAGCACGCTCTCAACATATCCTCAAGTGTTTGGATAGTCCGCTCGGATTGGCCATCAGTTTGAGGATGATAGGCCGTACTGAAGTTCAGTTCAGTATTCAGAGCATGTTGAAGACTCTTCCAAAACTTAGAGGTAAATCTTGGATCTCGGTCAGACACAATAGATAGTGGTACTCCATGAAACCGTACCACTTCCCTGATATATATCCGTGCCAGTTGATCCAAAGAGAAATCCTCTTGAATAGCAATGAAGTGTGCAGTCTTTGTAAGACGATCCACAATAACCCAGATTGCATTGTTGCTTTTGGATGTCCTTGGAAGTCCAGTGACGAAGTCCATGGTGATGTTCTCCCATTTCCATTCTGGTATGGGCAATGGTTGCATCATCCCCTTAGACTTCTGCCTCTCTGCCTTCACTTGCTGACACACAAGGCACTTTGATGTATATTCGGCGATCTCCTTCTTCATATTATCCCACCAAAATTTTTCTCGGAGATCTCGATACATCTTTGTGCTCCCTGGGTGAATAGAGAAATTTGAACTATGTGCATCATCCAAAAGTTCCTTCTTCAGCTCCGAACTTGATGGGACACATAGTCTTTTCCCAAACCGCACAATTCCTTCTTCATTAACATTAAACTCTGAGGATTTTCCCTTTTTGATAGCTTCCACTTTTTCTTGGATTCTCGCATCATCCTTTTGAGAATCCTTTAACCTTTCCAAAAGAGATGGTTGAGCAATCATTTGTGAAAGGATTGATGATGTTCCCTCCTTTATGATTCCCACGTCCATCTTCATCAAGTCTAAGAAGATTGGATCCTTCTCAATTCTCATCATTGATAGAATTGCTGGATCCTTTCTACTTAGGGCATCCGCTACCTTGTTCGCCTTCCCAGGGTGGTAATGTATTGAACAGTCATAATCCTTTATGAGCTCTATCCATCTTCTCTGGTGCATATTAAGCTCTTTCTGTGTGAATATATATTTAAGACTCTTGTGGTCAGTATATATCTCACATTTCTCTCCATAGAGATAATGCCGCCAGATTTTCAAGGCAAAGATCACCGCCGCCAACTCCAGATCATGCGTTGGATAGTTTCGCTCATGGATTTTCAACTGTCTTGAGGCATAGGATATCACTTTATCATTCTGCATCAGCACACATCCTAAGCCCTTCTTCTAAGCATCACTTAATACCACAAAAAGCTCCCCACTTGTGGGTAAAGTGAGCACAGGTGCAGTGATAAGCCTCCTTTTCAACTCCTTGAAGCTTTCTTCGCATTCATCACTCCAAGAAAACTTTACTCCCTTTCGAGTTAGCTTGGTAAGAGGGTTGGACAATCGTGAGAAGTTTCTCACAAATCGTCGATAATATCCAGCTAACCCCAAGAAGCTACGGATATCAGTTACCGATGTTGGCCTCGGCCATCCCTCAATTGCATCTGTTTTGGAGGGGTCCACAGATATCCCATTGCTTGTGATGATATGGCCCAAGAATGAGACCTCCTTCAACCAGAACTCACACTTGTTGTACTTGGCATAGAGCTTATCCTTGCGCAAAGTCTCCTGTACAGTTCTTAAATGCTCCTCATGGTCCTCCTTGGTTTTGGAGTATATTAGAATATCATCTATAAAGACTACCACAAATTTATCTAGGTAATCTCTAAAGACTCTATTCATCAAGTCCATGAATATTGCTGGAGCATTGGTGAGTCCAAAAGGCATTACTATGAATTCATAGTGCCCGTACCTTGTACGAAAAGCAGTCTTGGGGATATCTTCCTTCTTCACCCTTACTTGATAATATCCCGACCGCAAGTCGACCTTGGAGAAGTATTGTGCTCCACGCAGCTGATCAAACAAGTCATCGATTCTTGGGAGAGGATACTTGTTCTTTATCGTGATTTTGTTAAGTTCACGATAATCGATGCAAAGCCGCATTGACCCATCCTTCTTCTTGACGAAGAGGACTGGTGCACCCCATGGTGATGCACTTGGGCGTATAAACCCTTTATCCAGATTCTCCTGTAGTTGTTTCTTTAGTTCTTCAAGCTCAACCACAGCCATTCTATATGGAGTCTTGGATATTGGTAGTGCCCCAGGTATAAGTTCAATTGAGAACTCAACATCTCTTCTTGGAGGAAGACCAGGAAGTTCCTCGGGAAATACTTCAGCGAATTCCCTCACAATAGGAATTTCTTCAAGGGTGGTTTATTCCTTGGACTCAATCATCTGAGCCAGATATGCATGCTCATAAGGAAGTAATATCCATGCTTGAGATGATGGAGCTAAAGGAGATTCATCTTCCTCCTGACACTTGTAAAGAATCGGGGGTCGATTCTCCATATGGAGTGTGATTTCCCTCTCCCGACAATTTATGTTGGCTCTATATAAGGAAAGCCAATCCATGCCAAGAATTGCATCAAATTCCACCAAAGGGAGTATGACGAGGTTCTCCGGGAAATTCAATCCACAGATTATAACAGGGGAGGACTTATACTCATGGGATGCAATGATTTCCCCATTTGTCGTACCCACCGACATCTTTACTTCCATGATTTGTGGTGGTGCAGGGATTGTTCTACTAAACTTTTGAGATATAAAAGAATGCGTAGAACCTGAATCAAAAAGTACGTTCGCTATTCTTGAATGAATAACTAGCGTACCTGTCACCACTTCGTTGTCGGGGTTCACTTCGGCAGAAGTGATGGAAAAAGCTCTTCCTTGCTGTCTTGGAGGTTGTTGATTGCCTCCGATAACCCTTGGATTAGGGCACTGATTCGCAAAATGACCCGGTTCTTTGCATTTGAAGCATTGAACAACGCGTTGAGGTTCGAACGGAGTGTTCCTCCCCTCCGTCGCAGCCGCGGGTCCTTCTTGCTGACAGTTAACAGCTAGGTGCCCTTCTCTTCCACACTTGAAGCATTTTCTTGTCCCCCTAAGGTAATTTCCAGGGTGCTTTTTTCCACACTTTTGGCAAGTGGGGTGCTGGAATTTCTTAGCGCCGTTGGATTTATCCATCGGACCACCAGCATTGAAGTCCACCTTCCGCTTCTTGTCCCCATGATACCCCTGTGATTCTCCGATCTCCATTTCAACCTTGAGGGCACATCGGACAATTTCCTCATAGCTGTCGAAGTCACGGATCGCTAATGCTTTCCGCAAGCTAGGCTTCAGCCCACCAAAGAAGCGGTCAACCTTGCATTCGGGGGTAACGACAAAGCCGGAAGCGTATCGTGCAAGCCTTGTGAAGTTTGCCTCGTACGCTCCCACAGATTCCTCATCTTTCTGCTTGAGGGAAAGGAAGTCCCTTTCCATCTTAAGACGGAGGGTGCGTGGAAAATATTTATCGAAAAACATCTTCCGGAATACCTTCCATTCCAAAGCCTCGATCTCCTCCTCAGGCTTCGTATTTTTGATCAACGTCCACCATTGATCAGCTTCACCCTCCATACGATAAGCCGCCAGGAGAACCTTCTCTTTTTCAGAGCATTGGAGGATGGAGAATATCTTTTCAATGGAGTTGATCCATTGTTCAGCAATCGTGGGATCGGATGATCCACTAAAAGTAGGAGGCCTTTGTCTCATGAAGCTTTCAATAGCGACTTGTTCTTTCTTAGGGGGGGTTGAACGTTCCTCTTGACCAGTGTTTCTATTCAAAACTTGAGTTAGCTGAGAGAGAAGCGTGACAAAGTTCGCGATTCCCGCTCCCATTGGATTGGGCATCTCATAAGTACAATCATCACACTGATCTTCACAACGGTTGTTAGCCCGAGTTCTCCTATTACCGGCCATTGGCTGGAATAAAAGGAAAGTTAGGGGTAACACATAAAGGGTAATCCAAAGACAAAAGTTGATGACTTATAAATAAACTTTAATCTCTTTAACTCATGAGTCTATAGGATTCAATCCAGGCTTTTCATGATCTTCCTTCTAACATATATTCTTAGGGGCATTTTTCCCTTAATAAGGGTTCATACTAAGATTGTGAATTTATCAAAACATATCCCCCGGGAGTGTCATAACCAAGAGTGCAGCAAGGCCCGTTGTCGTGCACCAGTTCCCGTTCGAGTCTAGCTCAAAGCGGTGTTTTCGGGTTTTACCCCTAGGATACATCTGTGCCAGAGCCGCCTCTACCTACTCGTATCCAGACAGGGATGTATTTGTTTAATAAAACACTTTCTTAGTATTTACCAAAACTTAGGGATGTTTTTATTATGCTTAGTCTTGTATCTAAGGCTTTACTAGGGTTTCCTAATCCCAAAAATAACTAAACCTATCCTCTGATACCAACTATGACAACCCTGCTTTTTATTACAACTTAAACATGCTTTATTACATAAAACTTCACTTGATACAACAAAGAAGATCGAGAGTTTTAGTGTCTTTGGGGCTTAGTATCATTACATAAAAACTTTAAACTTGCAATACAACATCCTTATTGAAAACTTCCTTTACATGACCACTACATTCCTTCGTACTTAGCATTGCATGGGATAACCTGAGGACATGCATAAGAAAAGGGTGAGCTATAAAGCCCAGTAAGGGAGTACACAATGAATAACATGAGGAGTACAAAACATGTTAGGCAATAGGCATATCAATAGAGCATAAGAGAGACATGAACATAAAGGCATGATAAAGCATGATAATCATAACATGGAAATGTGGCAACAACACTTAACATTGAATTAGCATGAGCCAAGGCTCATTGCACATGGAGCATGAGTAAACCCTCATTGCACTTGAAGCACGAGTAAACCCTCGTTGCACTTGAATTAGCATGAGTCAACACTCATTGCACATGACGTATCATGATACTATACTTTACCCAATGCATTAGAGCGCTATCAGGGCGCACCCTTCTTAAACATTTCAGTTCATGCATAAGTGTGCCACATGGATCATAAAACATGGATTCATAAAACATAATCATTTATTCCACGATAAAGGAATGTGGAATTCATACATGAAACTTTACAATCAATAAGTAAATGTGCATAAAGGTGAATACCCTTGATGGAGAAATGGGCATGGTATTCACTACACAATGATATTGGCTTAGAAAATCGGTGTGATTTCGGCAGCGTAACGGCGTGACATAAGAATTCATAAAAAAGGATGATGAGAGAGAAAGGGGTTCCTCATCATATTTACATGTAATGGACAGTAAGAAGGTCATATAGATACATGTCCCAACAATTGAAAAGGAATTTATATTCATGATACAAAAGTATTGCTTGAATATAGAAGAGGAGAAAAAGGTTCTTTTCGGAATTTCGGCATAGTAACGGGTGTACATGGGAGGCATTTAATGAGAGAGAAAGGGGTATCCCATCATTCAAACAATAAGAGGGCAGTATGGGAGAGGTGCGAAACCATACCCCAACATTCATAAATGAAATTAAAAGGGCAATACAACTTAAAGAAAATTGACAAAAATGAGAAAGGAAGAAAAACTCTTACTTGGAAGTGTGCTTCCAAAGCCTAGAGAGAGGCTTGTGAGAGGCTTCTTGGGAGCTTGGGGCACCTTGGGAGGATTCTAGAGAGAGTAGGGCAGAGGTTGGACGAACTTCAAGGGCTTTGAGTGAGGAGGAAGTGGGAGCTTGGGTGGGTTTATATAGGAAAGGTGAGAGAATTCTTTATTATTTAGGTTTGGGACCCCTTATATTAAAATAATCCAAACCACAAACCATCCCATGGTATTTGCCCATGGTTTCTGGAAAAGGAAAGAGGAAAACAATATTTTACAAGGCCAAGGTCCGAACTTATTAAAAAATTAGGGTTGCTTATGTGGAGGTGAGTCACACTCCCATGGAAATTAATTTAAAAAGGCAAAGTGTTGAATAAGTCTTGAGGGCTCCATTAATGCTTTGAAAAGTGAGTCAAACAAACCCAAAACCTCATTATCTTAATGATAAAACACATATTGGCCGAACATAAGGATTATGGTATTTTATTACATCACCATTGGGTCATTATGATGTCATAAAACACATTATATATTTAAATGGTATTTAATTTTTACCCAAAAATTTGACTCTCAGAAAATTATGAAAAATTCACCGTTGGATAATTTTGACGTCCTGATTCCAAAAATAATATTTATTTTATCTAAATAATTTTCTAAATATGTGAATTTTTACTTTTAAAATAAAAACCGACATTTATAAAAAATTCACGGGTTTTGACAGAAATGGCTTTCAAACCTTAATAAAAATTTTAATTGTATTCATAAAATTATAAGATCATTTATATTTAATAAAAATTAATTTAATATTAATAATAATATTTTATTAAAATATTATTTAATTCAAAAATCCTTTAATTTAATAAAATATAATTCTTAATTAAATAATAACTAAAAACATCATTTGTACTTTAAAAACTAATTACAATGCATCAAAAATGACTAGAAATTATATTCATTATTATATAAAAAAATAATGTACATGAACATGGTGCTACTTATTTGTTACATAACCCCTTAAAATAGCCGCATAAGACCTAAGGGTAAGGTGTGCGATGGTGACAGACTCTTGGGGTTGCTCGGATAACATCGCTCGAGTGGTGATCTCTATCAACTTCCATTTTTCCCGTAGACGATCACGTTCGAGCTTGACTTGATGAAGCTCAGCTTGGGCTTGGTCAAGGGCAAAGCCCAAAGACGCCACCTCCTTTCCGAGCTCCGACAAATGGGCTTCGTAAGGGGCAATTCTACTGGATGAGGCCATCGCTTCCTTTATCTGAGTAGAAAATTGGTTCGTTAAAGCCTTATATTTAAACTACCCAGATGATCACTGTTCAACGGCTATAAAAGTAACGGTCACAAATCTTAACGTAAAACTTAAAGAAGTTGACATCTTATAAAAACATTTTTCATAAAGAAACATTTAACTGGATCAAGAGGGATTTTCCATTAATGAAACTTTGGGTCGTTACATATGAGTCTTAGGTAGGTGGTTCATACCTCTTTTTTTGTTTTTGCAAACTTTTAGGCGACATGGACTTTGGCACATTTTCGGGTATTTTGAGCATGACCCTGTTTTACTTTTTATTACATATTTAACTGTTATTTGACCTATAGTATGCCTTTGGGTATTCCCTATTACCTATTTTTCTTGAGCAAGGCTGGGTGAGGGGTTGTTGCTCACCAGGGCATTTTGGTCGGGGAATGCCAAAATGGTTATAATTGTTTTTTTATTAAACTATTGATTTTAGTTTATTAAACATTGATATGAATTGTTATAGGAATTCAAGACCTCAGTACTGTTGTTGATAACCGTTGGGCTAGTGCAATTCAACTGTTTAGATTGTTTTTCATGTTTATGTGTTTTGTTTAAATGTGTTATATATGTAATTACTGAATTGCATATGCAAGAACCTTTGGGTTCTGTTGGGCATGGACCGGATATTCTTGAGTGATATTGATCATAGGTTGGGTTTGGACCGTGTTACATTGGGTGGTTCTGACCACAGGATTGGGCGTCATGGACGTCGGCTTGAGGAAGTGTGACTGTCAGGTTGGTCATGGCCCAGGGTACTTGGATGGCAGGGCCATCAGACTTGAGCGACATGGTCGCAGGGGCACAAGGTGTTAGAGATGTTGTGTCTTGTGTAATATTTGGTGATTACCACTCACCCAGAACTATGAGTAGTGTGCACATAGAGAGACTCTTTGATGAGGTGGTTTTGACCACTCGTGTGAGTAGAGGCCCCCGTTAGTTGTAGTTTAGGTACTTTTGGTTTGGGGGTGATTTCCATAGGAAGCCATGTGGAAGGTGAGGATCCTTCAGGGGATAGCAATGAGGCTATCGGGTTGGGGGCAGAGGCTCTCCGTTATTTGAGGGTAGACATCATTGTCCCTCTGGTTAATTTATTTGAGGGCAGACATTATTGTCCCTCCAGTTACTTATTTGAGGACAGACATCGTTGTTCCTCTGGATTACTATTTCTTGGGCGTACCTTCGGGACGTCGGTACTTGAGACACGCGGTGTCAGGGGGCACATGGTTTCAGGTTACATGATAGATATTACGGCATTAGTCGAAGTAGTATGCACTCTGTGGTGGCTACATAGCACCAGTGGAGTTTGTGTTTATTTGTGCATCGTATTGTTTACTGTTTTCCTTGTAAATGCATGCTTTCTTAAACACTTATATTAGGTACGCACTGTTGGGTGGTATCCTACTGAGATTCTTCTCACACCCTGCATGGGCCCTTCGGGACATGTGAAAACTTTATGGATTTACATGCAAGAAAGAGGCCATCTTCAAGAGTTGGGCTGCATTAGCTGGTGCATGGAGATTGTATGGATCTTGAGGTCTTGACTAGCTGGAGTTTACTTTGTTTGGCTTACTTTCTTGTATCATCATACTTACTTGTTTTGTAGCTATAATTGGTTAGACATTGGAACCTTTAAATATGGATATGTATGACCTACTTTGGATGCATGTTTGTTGTTCAGTGGTAGTTACAAGTGATCAGCATGCTATTTTGTTTACTTTCTGCTATCGTTGTTTATATTTATTGCTTACACTATTTATCGATACTGATTGTGCTTCTACTCTGCGGGTCTAGTTCGAGTCTGCTGAGTCATTTATTCCGCTGCATCTTTATTATTATACTCAGAACAGAACCATTATTATCCTCCGAGAGGGTATAGCCTCTCCACTATACCTATAAAGACACTTGCTGGTAGTCAGCAGCCTTTGGCATTTGGGGAGGTGTGCCTAATGTAGTAACACCCGACCCTTTTAGAACTGTTCGGGAGGCTATTCAGGTCCAGGTCATTACAAATTGGTATCAGAGGAGTTCTTTAAAGGGATTTAGTAGAAGTGTTTTGCTGGGTACTAATGAGATTGAGGATTCTCTTTTATTTATGCTGGTTTTACTATTTGGTATATGGTAGACTGGAGATAGGTTGTTACTGTAACTAAGTTTCTAGCTTGTGCTTGGGTGCCTGCAGCCCTAGGTATGAGGGATGGACCAAGTTTCCATGGGTGGGAATTGCTATTTTCTTTTTACTTAGATTAAAGTTTATACGATTTCCATCTTAGTGGCTCACTTAGTGTGTGATGTTATTGATTTTGATATGTGACCCCTGACCCGGTGCGGTAAGGGAGAATTGGACCTTGGCCTGGTATGGTGAGGCTTGATTGTTTGGATTTTGATAGGCACATTTTAGGGTATTTTAATTTCATAATTTCATGTATGCTTTGTGAAGTGATAATACCATGTGAATAATATCAATTTCCATGCTTGGTATTCTTTGAAATGTGAATAGGTGAAATTTATGATAGAATTGTTTGTTGTTGCAATGTGTTATGCCATGCTTTATATATTTATAGAATTTCATGTGACAGGTTATTTGGGTCTGGCTCTTATACGAGCAGGCAGGTACTATTGGTTGAGGTGATTTTGATCACTAGTATTGGGCGACTTGGTCGTCAGTTTGAGGCGACGTTGGTTGTCAGGACGGAAATGACCTGAGTTACTTTTGATACTTGGCACTATTGAGGGTGGGTAAGGAGTCCATGAGGTTGGGATGCCACGGGCATGGTTGTAGTGGAGGAGAGTAAGGGTGGTAGTTTTGTGCTTCCTTTTATTGATTTTCTTATCTGCATTGAATATATATTGTTATATATATATATGGGTTGTCTGACCATTTATGGTATTCAGCAGGTTCCTCTTATACGTCTCGATGGAGCGTCAGGTGGGTGATGATACAGTGCAGCAGGTGCAGGATGAGGTTCAGGATCTAGTGCAGGCAGAGCAGGAGTCAAAGGTATAGGATCAGGGACATGATCAGGTTCACGATCCAGTGTAGGTAGGACTACAGCCGGGTTTGGTAGCTTTCGGACCATGGATCGATAAGAAGCTCTGATCTATCCTGGTATATGTCCTGCAGGGGATCAATAGAGACGTGTAGGGAACAAAGTCATTTATGGCATATCTGACATGGGAGTTCCAATCGTAGCACTCTCCACTTTTTCAGTCTGATGCTGGTCTGCAGGCAGCTAAGAATTGGATAGAGAGCATGTAGATGATATTCGAGCAGCTTGAGATGCCTCCAGGGTGGAGGGTCAAGCTGGAGACGTACACGCTGAGAGGACCAGCAAAGTGTTGGTGGGATGTGCAGGTTCAGGCTCCTAGGCACGAAGGGCTAGCATGTAAGGACTTCAAGGACAGGTTCTTTGAGCACTTTTACCTAGAGATATTGAGAGCAGAGAGAGCACGGGAGTTCTTGAGCCTTTAGTAGGGAGACATGTTCATTATGGACTATGAAGCTACTTTGACTGAGCTATCCCACTTTGCACCTGGTATGGTAAGCGATGACGCGGCAAGGGTTAGGGGCTTCGAGGATGGCTTACAACATGCTAATCAGATTCAGGTGAATATCTTCAGGCTGGGTTCATTCTCATAGGCAGTGAATCAGGCGCTCATAGTAGAGGGAAACCAGAGGGATAGGGCCCAATTTGGTCGGATGATGGCTTCAGGTGATGGTTCGGACAGCAGGAAGCAAGGATGGGATGAGTTCCAGTAGTCCAGTAAGGACAAGGACTCATATAGACCACCTCGTAGCAGTTCTTCGGTGTTTTTCTTTCATTGTGGACATCCAGTACATGTTTTAACTCAGTGAAATAGAGAGTGGGGCATGTAGACAGGTCGGTCATCTTGAGGTATTTTGTAGGAAGCCTTCTCAGACAACCGGCAAGCAGGGACTAGGACAGACGGTGGCATCTGGAGTTGGTTCAGGTTCAGTACCAAGAGAGGGTACTTGAGGTTCATCTGCACGTGGAGGACGTGACAAGGAAAGAAGGATCCAGCTGAGGGGTTAGTGTCCAGTGGCTGGATCAATACCGTAGGGAGTTCAGGCATCAGGAAGTCGTACTTCAGACCAGGTGCACGCTGTGGAGCTACCAGAGGTTGAGTAGGCTGGTGAGCCGACAACGGTTAGAGGTACACCATGGGTGTGGCCGTGATTTCCATGTTTTTTTTGGAATGACCTGTAGAGGCATGTCCGTTTTGAGTGCACGTGATGTACAGGATCTATGTGGACTGACTAGATTCTAGTCAGTGGGATTGGCGCCATATCAGGTGTTTGATGTATTTATATATATATATATATATGAGGTGTCGTGGGAATCAGGGGAATCGAGGATGCAGGTTACTTGAGGTTCCTTGGGTATCGGGGCATTGAGGATGTGGGTTACTTGAGGTGCCTTAGGAATCGGGGCATTGAGGATGTGGGTTACCTGAGGCGCATGGCATCAGGTTTTATTTTGAGCGTCCATGGGATGCAGGACCTCGTGGAGGCAGACACCGATGCGGTGTGGGATACTTTGGGTATTAGAAATGACGTGGGAGCACCAATGAGGCATAGGGGTGATGATGCGTCACGAGGGGAATATGCATCCGAAAAACATGTTAGTAAACCTTTGCTTGTTTTGAGTTTTGTCGAGTTGAGACTGAGTTAAGCGATTCCTAAGGTGGGGAGCCCCTTGAGGAATTTAGGTAGAACCTTTGAGACTAGGGAAGTATGGGTTACTTTGATCAAGGTGGTATGTTCGGTGCCATCTACGGGTTTCGTTTGATAGCTTAGGGATGAGCTATATTAAGGTGTGGAGATTTTAAGAACCTGGGTTTTTAAAATGGGTCAAAATCTTAACCCTTTTTGAATTTTTGACTTGTCCCTGAGAAAACTGGGAAAATTTGGGATGTTCTGAAAATTTTTAGACTACACGCCATGTACTCTAAAGTACATTCCATGTATGGGTTAGAAAAGTACCAGCTGTGTGCTCACCGAGTACATGTCGTGTGATGACCGTGTAGGAATTTTCTACTACATGGCATGTAGTGTTACTCGACACACTGTGTATCCTCCCTTCTGTGTACCGGCTGGGTTCAAGACATGTGCCAACCCATATTGAGTGCCCAAGCCGTGTGGCTATCTCCGCTTAAGTCAGCGTACGGAAAGGGCCACTACACGGCTTGTAGTCCTTAAATACATGTCGTGTACTTTTTTTATTTTCTTAAATGAAAGGGTGTCACGTCTTATCTCAGAAATCATCTTCTTCTTCCCCAACTTCAGAACATACCCATTCCAAAAACCCAAAGAACATACCTAGACCTATAATCTTTATCCAGGGTCCATTCTTCAATCCGTCGGTGGCTGCGGGATTGAAACAGCGAGGCTAAACCCACGCACACTGTTTTGTTCCAGTTTCCTTGCCTCATTAGTTACAGTTTCCATCCGAGTGGAATTGTCGGGATTTGATGGAAACGTAGATATAAAAAAATCAGATTTTAATTGGATCTCGATATTGTACATGGCTACATCTACGAGTCTCAGGTAGGTGTTGCATACCTCTTTTTGTGTTTTCGCGGACTTTTAGGCAGCGTGGCCTTGGCACATTTTCAGGTATTTTGAGTGTAACCTTGTTTTACTTTTTATTGCCAGTTTAACTATTATTTGACCTATGGGATGCCTTTGGGTATGCCCTGTAACCTTTTTTTCTTAATCAAGGTCGGGTGAGAGGTCGTTGCTCACTGGGTCATTTTGGCAGGGGAATGCCAAAATGGTTATAATTATTTTTGTTTGATTAAACAATTGATTTTAGTTTATTAAACCTTGATATGAATTGTTAGAGGCATTCAAGACCTCAGTACTATTGTTGATAACCTTTGGGCTAGTGCAATTCAACTATTTATATTGTTTTTCCTGTTTATGTGTTTTGTTTAAATGTTTTATAAATGTAATTGCTGAATTACATATGTTGGAACCTTTGGGTTGTGTTGGGCATGTCCCGGATATTCTTGAGTGATGTTGATCACAGGTTGGGTTTGGCCCGTGTTACGTTGGGTGGTTCTGACCATGGGATTGGGCGTCATGGATGTCGGTTTGAGGTAGTGTGACTATCAGGTTGGTCATAACCCGGGTTACTTGGATGGCAGGGCCATCAGACTTGAGCGACATGGTCGTAGAAGCACGAGGTGTCAGAGATGTTGTGTCTTGGGTACTATTTGGTGATTACCGCTCACCAGAAACTATGAGTAGTGTGCACACAGAGAGACTCTATGATGAGGTTGTTTTGACCACTCGTGTGGGTAGAGGCCCCCATTAGTTGTGGTTTAGGTACTTTTGGTTTGGGGTGCTTGTTGTAGGAAGCCACGTGGAAGGTGAGGAGCCTTCAGGGGATAGCATTGAGGCTATTGAGTTGGGGGCAGAGGCTCGTCATTATTTGAGGGAAGATATCGTTGTCCCTCCAGTTACTTTATTTGAGGGCAGACATCGTTGTCCCTCCAGTTACTTATTTGAGGATAGACGTCGATGCTCCTCTGGGTTACTATTTCGTGGGCGTGCCTTTGGGATGTCAATATTTGAGACATGCGGTGTCAGGGGGCACATGGTGTCAGGTTACATGACAGAGATTCCAGAATTGGTAGAAGCATGTGACACTCCATAGTGGTTGCAGAGCACCAATGTAGTTTGTGTTTATTTGTGCATCGTATTATTTACTATTTTCCTTGTAAATGCATGTCTTCTTAAACAATTACATTAGGTACGCACCATTGGGTGGTATCCTACTGAGATTCGTCTCACACCCTGTACGGGACCTTTGGGACATGTGCAGACTTTATGGATTTACGTGCAGAAAAGAAGCTAGCTTTAGGAGCTGGGTTGCATTAGCTGGTGCATGGAGATAGTATGGACCTTGAGGTCTTGCCTAGATGGAGTTTACTTTGTTTGGATTACTTTCCTGTATCAGCATGCTTACTTATTTTGTAGCTACATTTATTTATCCATTTGCGCCTTTACATATGGATATGTATGACTTGCTTCGGATGCATGTTTGTTTTTCATTGGTAGTTACAAGTGATTATCATGTTGTTGTGTTTACTTTCCGATGTCGTTGTTTATATTTATTACTTTTGCTGTTTATCGATACTGATTGTGCTTCTGCTCTGCGAGTTTGGTTTGAGTCTGATGAGTCTTTTATTCCACTGCATCTTATATTATTATACTCAGACCAGTACCATTATTATCCTCCAAGAGAGTACAGCCTCCCCACTATACCTATAAATACCCTCGCTGCTAGTCGGAAGCCTTTGGCATTCGGGGAGGTGCGCCTAAGGTAGTAACACCCGACCCATTTAGCACTGTCTGGGTGGCTGTTCGGGTCTAGGTCATTACAAAAATAGATTTTCCATATAGTATTTTATTACAAGAATTAAGAATTCAGATTCATTTATCAACCACTGAATCATCTGAATCCAAATATAACTCTTACCATCTCAAAATATGGGAGGCATCAGGGTGGTACTTCATTAATTGAGAGACATTGAGGAAATTGTGAATCAATGTCATCTAAAGAAGTAGTTTCAATTTATATTTGACATTTACCTACATTTTAATAATTTAAAATTTTATTACAAACCTCATCATTTGATTCCCTTATTTCCCCGCTTGTCGATGACCTAATCAAGGAGAGAGTTTCAAGAATACTTGATCAATTGAAAATTCTAATGACCTATGAAGAGGATTGGTATATGACTTATAGAGGCTTTGATCTATCACTAGGGATTTTCAAATAAGCTAAATATTCATTTTCATCTCTTGTGAAATGCTTGGTCCCACCAGAGAAGTCACGCCAATCTCATAGCTTGTGGAAGGCATTTCAAAAATCTAGAGGTGATATAGGGATATCTATCAGAAAAAATTATAGAGGGTACCCCATGAAAATTTACTATCTCATGCACATATATTTTCCCAAGATCCATGGCCTTCATGTTGTCCTCAATTGGAAGAAAATGGGCTGATTTAGCCAGTTGGGAAATAATTTTCTAGATATAATTATTTTGTGTATTTATTTTGTTAAATATTAATATTACTGAATCAAATAGGATGGATATGAATAAAGGATGGATGGATTCTAATCATATGACAAAAGAGTATGAAGATAGAGTGAAAAAAATCATCAAGTTTGCAAAAGATTATGCATATAACCCTTCTCAAATCCTTTTTTTGTGTTTATGCTATTGTTATTCAAGACTAATTAGTCTAGAAGAGTTAGAAGAACACTTGATCTATCATAAAATAGATCAAAGTTATAAATTTTGGAATAAACATGAGGAAAAAGAGAATGTATCTAGTGGCTAGGATAGCACTGCATTTTATGGATTGTCTGATATGATTACAAGTATGAATAATGAAGAAGACCATATCAAGTATGTGATTATATATTTTAATGATGATGAAGATCGTATTGAGGAAATGATAATTATAGTTGAAGATGAACTTTTTGATTGTCCAAAATTGTTTGAGAAGTTAAATAGTTGTTAAAAGACATCATTGTATGGTAGTTTCACTAAATATACAACATTGTCATCCATACTAAAGTTGTATAATTTGAAAGCAGACAATAGATGGAGTGACACCAGTTTTATGGAACTACTTGCTCTCTTGAATGAAATGCTCAGAGAAGATAATGAGATATCTAGATGAACATATGATTCCAAACAAATGTTATTCTCAATGGGTATGATCTTTGAAAGAATACACGTCTACCTGAATGAATGTATAGTATTTCAAAAGGACCACAGATCACTTAAAGAATACCCAAAGTGTGGTTTTTCTCAATACAAGAAAGTGAATATAGTCCTATAAAATTTTTATGGTACTTTCCAATCATTCCAAGGTTTAATCACCTATATTGAAGTGAGGAGACTACAGGGCAATTGATGTGGCATGCAGATGCAAGAAATAAATATGAGAAACTACGCCACCCGGCAGACTCTCCTTAGTGGAAGAGAATTGATCATGAGTATCCTGAATTTTGAAATGATCCAATAAACCTTCATCTTGCATTATCTATAGATGGAGTGAATAATTTTGGTTTTCAAAACATCACTCATGGTACATGGATGGTTATATTGGTAAGTTATAACTTTCCATCGTGATTATGCATGAAACAAAAATATGTCGTGTTATCTATGATTATATTAGGACCAAAACAACTGGGTAATGATATTGATGCATATTTTTCTTCATTTATTGAGGATTTAAATTTATTGTGGGATTCAGGTGTTACGTTGTATGATGCTTACAGTAATGAAGATTTCATATTGAGTTCCATGTTGTACAGGACGACAAATTACTTTCATGCTTATGAAAATTTGTTAGGATATAGCATTAATGAAACTCAAGGGTGTCCCATTTACAAACAAGGTACATAGTAAATTAGGTTGAAATATTCATAGAAGAATATGTTTTTAGGACATCTCATATTTCTACCCTGATGGCATAAGTATCGATATTGCACAACATCATTTGATAGAAGTTTAGAAGAATGTACAGAACCATCTCTACTAACAAGTGATCAAATGTTTGAGAAAGTAAAAGATGTGGACACTGATTTTGGTAAACCGTTTTCAAAAAACCTTATGAAAATCGGTTGGAAAAAGAGATCAATTTTTTTTGAATTGCCATATTGGAATTGTCTGTACGTCAGACATTTTCTTGATTTTATGCATGTTGGAAAAAATGTATGTGACAGTGTCATCAACACATTTCTAAATGCACCCAGAAAAAAAAATATAGAATTAAGGCTAGGTTGGACATGGTTGGCATGGTAATATGAGAAGATTTAGCGCCAGTGAAGGGTGAAAAACAAACTTTTCTTCCTCCAGCTGCTTAAACTCTTTTCAAGTAGGAGAGATATAAGTTTTGAAACTTCTTGAGTGGTGTAAAGTTTCCAGAGGGGTATTCATCAAATATCAAGAATATTTTTTCAATGACTGATTTAAATTTAATGGGTCTAAAATCACATGACTTCCATGTTTTGATGAAATATCTAATTCTTATAGCTTTACAATTCATTCTTCCCAAGAATGTACTTCATACATTAACCAATATCTATTTCTTCTTCAAATCTATATGAAAAAAAATTATAGACTTGGAGAAATTATTATCATATTATGTGAATTGGAAATGTTATTCCTGCCAGCATTATTTGATATGATGGTTCACTTGATGGTTCACTTGGTGAAAGAGATTCAACTATATGATCTTATACACTATATATGGATATACTCCATTGAATGGTATATGAAGATTTTGAAAGGGTATGTAAAAAATCGAATTCATCCAGGGGGTTCTATTGTAGAGCGATATATTATTGATGAATTTGTTGAATTCTATATTGAATAATTGTCCAGTATGGAAAGTATTGGTCTACTGAAATCTCGTCACACTGGGAAGCTTGTGGGTGAAGGAATTTTTGGAAGTGATATTGTCATAATCAATATTACAGCTCATAATCAGGCCCACCTTTATGTTTTGCATAATAGTTTGTATGTTTACTCATATGTTGAAACCCACAAAAAAATTCTTTGGAATTTGAATCCATCAAGGGATAAAATGTGGTTATAAAATACACATAATCAACAATTTATATGATGGTTTTGGGATCATATTTTTAAGGAGTTAGATGAAAATCCAAATTCAATTTCAGAACAAATTTGATGGATAATTAGAGGACCAAGTGTGCATGTGTTATCTTATAATAGTTATGTAATTAATGGGTATAAATTCTATAAAAATGAACATGATGAAGATAGTATCATGAAAAATAGTGGAGTTACACTTGTGGCTGAAGTGATGCATGTTTCTGGTACTAAGGACCTAAATCCAATTTACATGAATATTTCATACTTCGGTATCATTAAACAAATATGGGAGTTGGATTATACATAATTCCAAGTGCCAATTTTTCAATGAAAGTGGGTTGATAATTGGATTGTTGTTAAAATAGATGAATTGGGATTCTTGAAAGTGGATTTCGGTAAGGAAGGGTACAAATATGAACCATTTATAATGGAATCACAGGTAGTACAAGTATTTTATGTTCGAGATCCTGCAAACTGAAAGTGTTCAATTATTCTATTATTAACCAAAACCACTGAAGGGTAATATAAAAATTCAAATGAGGATATCCCTTTTATTGGGACATCATAATCATTTCGTAGTGCTCCCAATATCGATGGGGTCTTGTATGTCAGAAGAGACCACAATGAAGGGATTTGGATACTCGATAGAGGGGTCAAATCCCTTCAGCCTTTAAAAAGAGAGAGAGAGTTCAATAATCAAGTTATATCTTTTGTAATATACATTGTGTTACCTCATGTTATAATATGTTCACTGATGAATTTATGTAATATAAATTAAATATTAAACCACTTTTGCAAATAATGTCTCTGGCACGTGTCGGTGTTCCCAGTTCTGAGGAACAATAGGTCTCTCAAACTGTTGTTGCTCCTAGTGTAGAGGAACAATGACCTTATGCACATGTCAATGCTATCACTCTAGAAAAAAAATAGGTTTCTCAACCTGTTGTTGCTCCCCATGTAGAGGTACAATGAACTTATGCACGCGTCGATGCTACTACTCCATAGGAAAAACATATTAACTATGTTGAATATGAGGAAATGGTAGGCGATGAAGAACCAGTGATGCAGAAAAAATAGGAGCATCATTTTTTGATGGTGTTAGCAAATATCATTAAGGAAAAAAGCTAAGGCATAAAATTTGAGATCGGATGGAATGTGTGGGGCCAGTATGTTAACCCCAACAAGGCCATGTTTAGTAGTTACATTGGACTAGTCACTTGGAAATGTGTGCCGATTGATGTAGATTTGTGGAACCATGTTATACCCACACTTAAGAAACTGATGTTGGAAGATATTGCGGTAAAATTATGATATCATTTCTTTATTTTACTAAAAAATAAAATAATGAAAAATTGATTTACTCCTCATCACCCCTTTCAGAGTTCATTTATAATATATGACTCCCACAAGAAATATATATTAATACCTGCTGGAAGGATTCATAGAGGCTTTCACACAATTCTAATGATATGTCATCTTAAAGATACTGAAGGGAAAATAAACTGACACCCACCTCTTATATATACACACCTGATAACCCAAGAAGTGTGGGGTGCATTTAATGGTCATCTTGGGGATCTTTCTTTTCAGGTACATTGTGGCTGGTAATACATTTTTTTAAAATATGTGTATTCGTCACTTTGATTGAGAATTTTTTATTTATGAAATAGTAACTGAGTGCTGAAAATAAGGAGCAGGCAGTAAAACCAACATACCCCTACCATAAAGAAAGGATGGGATGCTCTTCACTTAAAAAAATTGGTAAGTATTTTAAAAATACCGTAATAATTTTATATGACATGAAACAACAGAATAATTATGTTCCTCTACTTATATACAGATTGATGAATCCAAATCTAAATCCACTTCCATCCCATGACATGTGTTATGGAATTAGTCGCATGTAAATAAAGATGAGATACTAATAGATGAAAACACACAAGTGTTAGAAACATGTGTAAGTATGAAATAATAAAAAAAATTGCTTTAAATCACTATTACATAATAATGATTACTTATTTTCTTATATTTTCTATCTGAAATATTCACATGAATCATCAACACCTGTAATAGATGAACACCTACTATCGGTGGCCTTGATGTGGCTAGAACAGTATGGTCGCGTGAGAGGTGTGGTTTTTGGGGTGACACCCCAAACATTTTTTTGAGAAAAAAAAACAACAGGAGGATTAAGATACATAAGTGGCTGAGATGAAAGCAATATTATCTACCCTTGAAGAAAAATTCCATTGGCAGTCTGATTTGCTAACAAATGTTATGGGGGAAGCAAAGAGAGAAAACAACTTAAGAAAAACCATTGCGTGAAGATCCCCCCCTCCCCCACCAGCTTTGAGGCGAGTTATTCCCCTCAAAGAGCTATCTTAGTTGAGGTAATCAATATTCTAATAATTTTTTCTGTGAAATGTGAATCATAGATATACTGATACCTTTTTTATTCTGATATTCTATAGGGTGAAAATGATTATGATTTAAATCTAAAAACACCAACCCATCGCCTTATAGTGAGGGCTATGATGTTCAATATCCAAGATGACATGCTACACAACATACCACTTCCAACAGGTCATCTAAGAGTGGTGATTAGCATAGCTCATAAGCTGAGCAACGAGCTACCTGTTCCACTTGATGATGAAGATATTCATAAGTTTGACCAAGCTATTGGAACATTCATCACATGGCCATCAGATCTTGTAAAAACACATGTCGACAGGTAGGTATTCATTTCCAATTTATTTTCCATGCTAAACCTTTAATAATTAATGAAAAAATGCCAGAACTGATGAATGTTATTATAGACGAATAAAGGGAATGGGATAAAACAAAAGGTCGACTCAAAACCATCTAAAGTATCAACCAACCAATCGAAAAGATCTTCTGAAAGCACCTTTACCCTACCCATTGAATATTTGCATTTACGAACATTAAAGTTTCATGCAGATACAAAGTTACAATGTGGTAGTAGTCACATAGTTGATTTTGAAGAAAAAATGTACGGAGAGGAAGGTATTGACTACATTGATTTTTATAATGTAAATGAAATCCTCAACTATGAATGGCTAGGTGCCTCAGTTGTAAATGTATATATGAGGTATGTTTTCATTATTTAATTTTCTAAAAGATGATATACTATGTTAATTATAACTAAATTCAATTCATATTTTTTGTAGGCATATATATCAATACCAATTGATGGTGTTTCCCCATGAAAAAAAATGGACTCTTTATTCCTCACACCACCTCTACAAAACAAAACAAAATAGAATCCAAAAAAATGGATGAAATAGTAGCAAACCTAGCCAAATCATTTGAAAGAAAACTTAGGGATGACAGACTTTTCTTAATACCAATGATGAAGGGGTAAAACTCTAAAATTTAATCATATCAAATATATTTTAATTTCTTTCATTACTTATCCATTTTTTGTTTTTAGAAAACATTAGATGCTCATTGCGGTCAATTTGGATACTCTAAAGATTTATTTTCTGGATTCACTATATGGATTCCCAACAAACTAACTACACATGATGGTGTTTGTCAATTTGAAATACACTACATCCAATGTTTTAGAACTAAACTTCAATTTATAATTTATATTATGTTTAATGAGGATTTTGTTATGATAGGGTGGTGTGTAAATATCATGAAAATCATGGCATGAGTATAAGTATTGTGCACAAGGATCCTAAAAAGTTCTACAACTTGGTAAGTATCAAGGTATATATAATAAGATTTCACTATGCAAACACATATCAAAACAAATGACTTATTTTCCTCAATGTTTTTATAGTGTCTAAAACAAACAAATGGAAAAGAATTTGGTTGTTATTTTTACAAATTTATGAGAGATATCATATTCCATCAACAAACACACATCCCCAAAGAGGTATTTTCAAAGATAATTACTATTTCATTTAAAATATTTATTAATCCTTTTTGTATTTATATTTTTTTAGTACTAATATGACTTTCAAAAATATCATATTCACAAGATGATATAGATTTTCTTACAAATGAATAGGAAACATACGTGATCACAGAATGTACACAAATAACATGAATATGTGACTTCCATAGAAGTAATGAATTGTTTCATATTTATGTTTAATTTATTTATTTATAGTATTGCTCACATAAAAATTGATTTCTTATATAGGTGGATTCATTTCATATTTATGGTTCAAGAATGTATAAAAACATCATGAAAAGTTGGATTCCTACTACTTATTTAATTATTTTTGTCATTATTTTATATACTATTTGTAAGTTATTTTACCTATCATATTTATCTAATACTTATTTAGTTGTTTTCACAGATCTTTTGGGAAGTCTTATTTTTCTTTCAACTATCTACAACAATCAATATAAGAGATAACATTTTCCTTTCTGCCAATGTTACCACACTTTCCATTATTTTTCTTTGTCGAACTTCCAACAGTGCATATTGGTTCGATGTTCTTAGCTAAAAAACCTTTACCGAATCAATATGAAGTTTTGGAAGTTTGAAAAATAAAGACAATGGTAATCATGGTAACATTGGTTGTTAGGATTTTTTTTGAGAATTTGGGATGCGTAGGAATCAGCAGCACCTCAATCCGACACATGGTGTGACAGATATGACTCTAGGTGCATCTTTTTATTTAAAATTGACATTAATTTTAGTAAAATAGACAACTGATATACTCAAAACTGAACAAATGCATTCACATTGTTTTGATACTTTAGGAAAACAATCCATAAGTCATTTAGGATGTGTAGGAATCAGCCACACTGAAATCTGACGCACGGTGTGACCAGTATAACTCAAAGTGTCTGTTATCAGTCTAAAATCAACATTTTAGTTCAAAATGTGACACTCACTGAAAACCAAGAAAACACGCTCATTGTCACGACCCGTCCTTGGGGCCTGTGTCGTGACTACCCCAAGTCTGTCTTCCATAGGCCAGGGGCTGGCGACTAGCACCAAAGGCGTAAATCCCGGTAAAAAGGGAAGGCATTGCCTTTATAAAAGTAAACAAACACAACAGAGTACGCAAGTGAAGTAAGCACTAAGTAAAACTGAGTACAAAAGTAAGTGCTGGAAAGTAAATGAGCCAGTATACAAACTCAACTGAAAGTACAGTACAACTGAGAAAGAAAGTACAACAGCAGTAAAGTAAAGCGGCAACCACTGAGTCGTCCTCTAGGAATCCCACCTGAAGGGTGGGTACAGATAGTCTCGTCGGTACTTCAGGTCCGTCCGTCTGCTCCGTGTACGTCCCGTCAGGTGGTCCACCTCCGGATACCGTCCAGCTCCACAAGCCTCAACCACGATCAGTGTTGTCCGTCATATGCAACCAACACAACGTAGTGTGGGCATTGCTCATGCAGGGGTGAGTATAACGATACTCAGTAGGGACCCCGAGACACCCAAAGGTCTCCCAGAATCCATGAAGGATAAACCACAAAGGAAAGATACAAACACGTAGTATCAACCAACTATATTTAGGTATATGCCCATACATATACCTAAGTCATCAATCTCAGTTCGGCTCCAACTTCCGATCCCAAGCACAATCCGGCATGAGGGGCGCGGCCTGGCCCGAAGATTCGTGTGGCCCGGCTGGGCGCGACCCAGCTGGGCGCGGCCCGGCTGGCTCAGCAAGCTGGCCGAGCGGCGCGACAGTGTCGGATTCCTCCGCCGCATTCCCGGCACGGCGCGACGGCACCGTGCTTCCTCTTTCGCGGCCGCTTAGTCGCGGATTTCTTTGCGTGTGAGATGGCAGCCCTTGCGCCGCCAGCCACTTCTGCGTTCCGCCTCCGGTCACCGATTCCAAAAATAAACAAGATCAAATGGAGGGTCGTCGGGCCGTCTTCGTTCGGCCCGCGCCCTCTACGTTAAGCGATAGCAATAGGTCGGACAAACAAAGATGTTCAAAGAAAAACGGGGCACAATTTTAATCCATTAAAGTTGAACTTAATTCCCTACCTCGATAATTGATGTCGTACATCGGGCGTCGCGGAAGACGGCGTCGCGGGGTTAGGATTCGTAGACGACGCCGGAGTGCGTCCAAGGAGGAAGCGGCGTCTCCTCACTTGTCGCGGAGAAGAGAAAGGAAGGTGCGTCGTCGTTCTTAGTGGAACCGGCGGTCTTCATTGAAGAAGTCGTCGTTCTTCATCGGAGAAGAAAACTATTCTCTCAAGAGCTCTCTCCCTTAACACAACGAAAGCCCCCCCCCCCAAATAAAATAATAAGCTACCCCTATTATTTTATTAACACAAGCCATTTAAAATTCAAACATTCAAACACTTAATTAATAAATTGGAGGATTCAGTTTATTAATTAAGGCGTTGGCATGAATTAATGGGAGAGGAGAAGGTGAGGAGATCTCATAAATATAGAAGAGTTGTCAACATTAAACAAGGGAGTTTAATGGGGGTTTATGAGAGTTATGGGAAGTTCAAGGGTTTAGGTCACGTGTGGGCCACACCCCACAAATATCCTCTCATGGGAGGTTATGTGGGTGTGGGCCCCACCTCTAACTCCCCTTGGGAGGAGATAACCACCAACCATAAAATAAAATTGTGCTACACCAATTTTATTTATTTTAAACTAATTCCCCAAAAATTAATTCTCAACCCGCTTAAAACGCAATTGCGGTAAAGGTCCGCTTAAACAATTATCGGCGCTGCGAGTTCATCGGTGCCCTCGGATTTCAATTCCGAGCACCGGTTCAAAAGATAGAAAAACATGCTCATTTTTTTACTGAACGTACCCGAGCTAAACTTCGGAAATTGATTTTGGGCACACCGGTCTCGGAATCAAGTGTCGTCTGAAGCCACAAATTCGTAAAATTCCAAAGTATTTAAGAAAAAAAATTCCTTGAAATTTCCAGGTCTTTACACTCATATTGTCTTGATAATTTAGTAAATATATTCATAAATAATTTGGGACATTTAGAAATTAGTCTCATGTCAAACTGATACATGATGTGGTCGGCATGAGTCAAAGTGCGTGTTTCCAGTTTAAAATGAAATTTTAGTAAAAAAGACAAGTGGCTTACTGAAAACTGAGAAAATATATTCATATTGTTTTGATACTTTAAGAAAATGATACATGAGTCATTTGGTACATGTATAAATCAGCCAAACCTCAATCTGGTGCATGGTGTGACCGATATGACTCCAAATGCGCCTTTTTATTTAAAATTAACACCAATTTTAGTAAAAAAGAAAAAGTGATGTACTAAAAAATGATAAAACATATTTGGATTATTTTGATACTTTAGGGAAATGATCCCTGAGTTATTTAGGACGTTTAGGAATCAGCTTCACCTCAATCTGTGGCACGGTGTGATCGGTATGACTCCAAATACATTTTTTTTATTTAAAATTTACATCAATTTTAGTAAAAAATACAATTGACCGACTCAAAACTGAGAAAATGCATTTGAATTGTTTTGATACTTTAGTAAAATGATCCATGAGTCATTTGGGATGTGTAGGAATCAGTCGCACCTCAATATGATGCATGATATGACTGGTATGACTTTAAGTGCGTCTTTTTATTTAAAATTGACATCAATTTTAGTAAAAAGGAACAGGTGACGTACTAAAAAACAAGAAAACGCATTAATATTATTTTGATACTTTAGGTGAACAATCCGTGATTCATTTAGGATGTGTAGGAATTAGTCGCAGCTCAATTTGAGGCACGGTGTGATTGGTATGACTCCAAGTGCGTCTTTTTTATTTAAAATTTACATCAATTTTAGTAAAAATGACAACTAACCTACTCAGAACAGAGAAAACGCATTTGAACTGTTTTAAAAGTTTAGGAAAACAATCCATGAGTCATTTGAGATGTGTAAGAATCAATCACACCTCAATCTGATGCATAGTATTACCGGTATGACTCCAAGTACGTCTTTTTATTTAAAATTGACATCAAATTTTGTAAAAATGAACAAATGACGTACTGAAAACTGAGAAAATGCATTCGTATTATTTTGATACTATAGAGAAATGGTCCATGGGTTATTTGGGACATGTAAGAATCAGGTGCACCTTAATCTATGGCATGGTGTGACCGGTATGAGTCCAAGTGCATTTTTTATTTAAAAATTATATCAATTTAAGTAAAAAGAAAAAATGGCCTACTCAAAACCAAGAAAATATATTCGGATTGTTTTGATAGTTTGGGGAAATTATCTATGAGTCATTTTTGATATGTAGGAGTCGTCTAAACCTTAATCTGATACACGGTGTGATCGATATGACTTCAAGTACGTCTTTTTATTTAAAATTGACATCAATTTTAGTAAAAAAGAACAAGTGACATACTGAAAAATGAGAAAACTCATTCCGATTGTTTTAATACTTTAGTAAAATAATTCATGAGTCATTTGGGATGTGTAGGAATCATTCTCACCTCGATCTGATGCACGGTGTGACCGATATGACTCCAAGTGCGTTTTTTATTTAAAATTTACATCAATTTTAGTAAAAAGAACAACTAACCTACTCAAAATTGAGAAAAAGCACTCTGATTATTTTGATACTTTAGGAAAATGATTCATGAGTAACTTGAAACGTGTAGGAATTAGCTTCATCTCAATCCAATGCACGGTGTGACTGGTATGACTCTAAGTGTGTCTTTTTATTTAAAATTAACATCAGTTTTAGCAAAAGGAACAGGTGACCTACTGAAAACCTAGAAAATGATTTTGGACTATTTTGATACTTTAGGTCAATGGTCCATGAGTCATTTGAGATGTGAATGAATCATTTGTACCTCAATCCAAGGCACGATGTGACCGGTATAACTCTAAATGTGTCTTTTTTATTTAAAAATGACATCAATTTTAGTAAAAAGGACAACTAACCTACTCAAAATCAAGAAAATAAATTCATATTATTTTAATACTTTAGAAAAACAATCCATAAGTCATTTATAATGTGTAGAAATCAACTGCACCTCGATTTGATGCACGGTGTGACCGGTATGACTCCAAGTGTGTCTTTTTATTTAAAATTGACATTAATTTTACCAAAATAAAAATGTTTCTTACTCAAAACTGAGCAAACATATTCAGATTATTTTGATACTTTAAAAAATAATTCATGAGTCATTTGGGACATGTAGGAATCAGCCTCACCTCAATGCGACGCACGGTGTAACCGGTATGACTCCAAGTATGTCTTTTAATTTAAAATTGACATCAATTTTAGTAAAAAGGACAACTGACCTACTCAAAATCAAGAAAACATATTCAGATTGTTTTGATACTTTAAGAAAATGATTCATCGGTCATTTGAGATGTGTAGAAATTGGTCACACCTCAATCTGACACACGGTGTGATCGATATGACTCAAAGTGCGTCTTTTTATTTAAAATTGGCATCAATTTTAGTAAAAATGACAACTGACCTACTCAAAACCAAGCAAATGCTTTTGGATTTTTTTCATACTTTAGGATAATTATCCATAAGACATTTTTGACATGTAGGAATCAACCGCACCTCAATCTGATGCACGGTGCGATCGGTATGATTCCAAATGCGTCCTTTTATTTTAAATTGGCATTAATTTTAGCAAAAAGAACAAATGACGTATTGAAAACCGATCAAACACATTTGGATTATTTTGATAATTTAGAAAAATGTTTTATGAGTTATTTTTAATGTGTAGGAATCACGCACACCTCAGTCCGACATACGGTGTGACCGGGTATGACTCAAAGTGTCCGTTATCATTTTAAAATTGACATTTTTGTTCAAAAAGTGTGTTACTGAAAACCAAGCAAATTCACTCTGATTGTCTTGATAATTTAGAACAACATTTCATAAATCATTTGTGACATGCAGGAAGCAGTCTCACATCAAACCGACACACGATATGACCTGTATGATTCAAAGTGCGTGTTTTCAGTTTGAAATGACATTTTAGTAGAAAACACAAGTGACATACTGAAAATCGAGAAAACGCATTCGGATTATTTTGATACTTTAAGACAGTGATCTTTAAGTAATTTGTGACATATAAGAATCAGTCGCACCCCAATCTCACGCACGGTGTGACCGATATAACTCCAAATGCGTCTTTATTTAAATTTAACATTAATTTTATCAAAAAGAACAAGTGACATACTCAAAACCGAACAAACACATTCGAATCGTTTTGATGCTTTATGACAACAATCCATACCTCATTTGTGATGTGTTAGAATCAACCACACCTCAATACAATGAACGGTGTGACCGGTATAACTCCAAGTGTGTGTTTTTATTTAAAGTTGACATTCTTTTAATCTCTTCACTCATATTAATGTTTAATTTATTTCTTTATAATATTACAAACATAAGATTTGTTTTTTTGTATAGGTGGATACTTTTCCTCAGGTTGAGTTGATTTATTTAGCAACAGATACCATGAGCGGACCTTTTTTAGAGGAGATCACGGGTGCCAAAGACAAACATTGATGTTTTAAATTGTTAGTGGATAATAATTGTAAATATAATTATACAAAACATTGTTTGAAATGTATATAGTAGTGTTTTTGTATCTGTGATGTAAAATTCATTTCAATTAAATTATATATTTTGTGTACAGGTTACAAGGAGGTTGCTGCAGTGTGTTGTTGTACAAACCACACACTGCAGCAGATGAGGCCTTTATCAACGCTATTTCTAGCGCTGATAAAGAGGACCTCATTTAACAACGTTGAGATTAACAACACTTTTTTAACACTGTGAAAAGCCTTTTTTACGCGCTGTGAAAGACATAGTAGTGAAAAGAATCATTCACTTCGAGCCTTGCATGGAATAGTCATGTGAAATGGATCATCCTTGTGAGCCTAGCTCATAGGGGAAATATCCATGTGATCACCCTCTCTTGTAACACTGAAAGGCAGAATAACACGCATCTCACCACTGATAATGATCCTCGCATGTTATAATATAAGGGAAGATGGCATAAGAAGCATCCTCAATTGTGGGAAAAGGGCATGGTAGAATCACTATCTCCAGATAAGCCTAATGGCAAACATAATATGTCATGTCATCTCAATCTACCTATATATCCATGCCCAAAGGGTAAAAATTGTATATCATTCAACCCATCTCATACCAGTAACACCTCGAGGCTTACCATCAAATTGGCACAAGAAAATAAACATTATATAATTAGTAACATATATCATCTTGGAAACTCCTCAAAAATACAATCACCTAATAATCTATCATGTATCGCATAATAATTCATCATAACTCGTTATCATGTCGTATTTTCAATCTTACAATAAATGAATTCAAACCAATAAACTTTCCACATTATTATTCATTTCCCACAATTAAATTAAGATTATTTCCTTATGTAAAACACATTCTATCTTCATGTGGAATGACTCATAATATCATATAATGTCGTTTCAACTCTCATGCTTGACATATTCCAGTCAGGCACAAACAGAATAAAAAAAGTGTCGGATTCGCCAATCTTGGTGATATGTGAACCATTAATGTGAATATTATTTGAGATATTATTGTCCAAGACCATCATTGAAATTATTTCTCTCAATTACAAAGAATGTTTAAAATGCTATGGTTTTTACCCCTTATATTGTATTTCATGACCCTTAAACAGTATTGTCCTATCCCAAGGGCTCGTGGGGGTTACATAAATGGAGAATGATGTCAATCTTACTTGACTTTGCATAATAAGATATGAATTTGAGATTTTGTAGAATTTATTTTTTCCCATCTGAGAAAACCGCGTATGAATTGTACTCAACTAAATCTTAAATTGGTCTTGCAAACAATTTTGCTCGTCAACATTTATTTGATTAAAAAATAATTTTCGGATGAACTGTGATGGGATTTTAAATTCTCAGTTTATTATTTAATTTTTCAAGTGTGGGTGGGAGTGCGGAATTTGGCATGATCAGATTTCGTCGCCTGATCCCTTTTCTCAAATAAAAAAATTGTAAAAATGTAACAAAATAATATTATAAATTTAAAGTTATTTCTTGCGTGGGAATATAAAATCTAGTAACATTAATATAATAAGATATTAATGTATTTTTAGAATTCATGGCTTGTATGGATCTAGATTGTCAACGTGTCGCGTCCTCAACGTCACATCCGAAGATATTGTTGGATATCATTATTATTTGCGTATATTTTTAAAATACAAAACTCTATGAAAGTTATCATTTAAAAATAAAACTAAATAAGGATAATGATTATATATTAAGGTTTTTAAATGCAACGAATGTTTCACATGCATTGAAAAGTGCGGGCGTGACTATATAAAAACGCGGGCATTGATAAATGAATTTAAGGTTTTTATGGAAGTGAATTATGATCTAATAACTGATGAAATTAAAATTTATAACTTCTGAATTTCATAAAAATTGAAACTCAGGCGGTACTTTTACTAGTTTACTTGATTTAACTTAGGTTGGATCATATAATAAACCAGAGATACCATGCATACCATTATTTATTATCGACCCAATATCATAATTTTGTAATGCTTTTATGGCCATTTGTTTCTATTCTATTCATGAGCTCTGTGTTCACATATATAGGACTTTATCATGTGTTATCATTATTAAAACAAACAACCCCCGCAGGCAGGTGGGGGGTGGCACTGGGGTGTGTGGAGCGTCAGTCACGGGATCGAGTCTCCAAACGGGTTTTTTATGCAGCGTGCATAGTTAATAGAACCAACGGTTAATGGAACCACCGTTTTAAAAATTATTAAAACAAACGACATAGAGATGATAACGAATACAAGTAGTTGAAGTATCAATATCATAAATCATTTTAAATGCTTTATATTGTCCAATATACATTTTAATTGATATTTAGTAAAAGAAAGTGTAAAATTTCCATGCAGTTGGGGTGACGTCCGAGTGGTAAACTCCGTAATCCTGCATCCAAAAGATCAGAGTTCGAATATTGACAACCCTCTTGACATATTCATGACACATGCATGATGAAGACATGCGGTGATGCAGACATGACACGGGCAAGGCGGTGATGCAGGCACGACGGCGTTGCTCTGGGTCTTCAGGGTAGTAAATTGGGTCACTTGGCTTTGGGTCTACAAGCTATGTAACGAGTCTCATTCTATCCAGATATAAAAAGTTTTTGATTTCATAATAAAAACTGGGTTTGATCCCATTTTTTTTAAATGTAGGATTTCCATTACTAAATAATTTATTTTATGGACTTTAGTCTCATGTCATTATTTGTTGCCAATATAACCTCTCACAATAGAGTTTTTGTAGATTAATCACTGAAATTTTTACATGACCTTATATAAGAAATCGTTGATGACTATCTTGTAAAAATTATCATATATAATCATGTCTTAAATTGGCAAGCGTAGGATTTTCATTATACATTATTACCACAAAAGACCTATTTCTACCACTAAAAAGCGTATTTATCTACACTAAAAAAATTGATGTTTCTTGCGCAGTGAAAAACTTTTGTAACGTCTTGGATTTTCAGTGTACCGTTTTTTGATATTATATGGATTGATTTTGAGACAAGGCGCTGAGACGACGTGCAATTCCGAGCCCCGGTGTGCTCGGAACAAATGTTTGAAAAATATTAATCTTCTTAATAACACGCGCTCATGATTTTCCTAAAAAAAATTTGCGATCGTCGCAGAAATTAAGAATAGGGAATCAAATAATTGAAACACACGCCCTACCTCGATTCGGATCGCTCGCTGACGAAGAACAGTCGTCGCGTTGTTGTTGTAGGCAAGGTCCTTCGAATCCGAGGTGCATCGGTCGTCGATCGACCGCCTTACGAGATGAGTTTATTACAGGGTAAGTTGGGAGAATTATTTCGAAGTCACTTTGTTGATTATCTTATGGAAACGAATCGAGATCGATATGAACATCGATTGAGGTTCGTTCCTCTCGTTTGTTTATGTGATTTTCTTTCCTGATTCATCGTTCGTCGTGGGTTTTCTTTGTTTGGTCCGTAACTCAACTATTCCCAATCAATCAATCATTGCACACCCGTTTCTTGGCGCATCGATCAGATATCGTAGATCTAGGATCGATACGGCACGACGAAGGTGCGACGACGAAGACAGAGCGAATCAGACGACATATGATTCCCAATTTCGTGTTCTTCAACATTCTTCAATGCGAAACGAAGAACGACGGTTTGATCCAATTCCCAAGCAAATTCAGAGAAGAAACGTGCTGTTCGGTGATGGTGAGGCAAGGGCAACCTTGGATCTTCGATTTCGTGGCAAATCGATCGCCGGATTGAAGGTGAAGCACCAGCCAGGACGGGCGGAGAAAGAACGACGGTTCTGGAAAATCCAGAAGAACACGACGTGTAACCCGAGATTACACAGCATGTGGGGGCCTGTGGCTGCGGCGCCAGGGCTTAGCCGGAGTTAAGGACCACATGGCATGTGACCCCTGTCACACAGCGTGTGACCTTCCTTGGATGACTCGGTATGTACACCGGAGAGTACACGAACATGGGTAACCATACACGGCCAGATGGCATGCCGTGTACTTAGACACGGACACGCCTTGACATACACGGATCGGTACACAGACATAGCTTCAGTACACAAACATGGCCATGCGATACGGGTAAAGAACCGTGTCTCTCTACACACCATGTACTCATCCTACACGCCGTGTATATGGAGACTACATGCCATGTGAGGTTGTTCCACACGGGCAAGATTTGGGATCGTAGATCACACCATGTACCCCCTAGGACACCTCGTGTACTCCCATCAAGAGTGCTTGTGCCTCTCAGTTTTCCTAGTTTAGACCAGTATAGGTTGAGCGCGTTCGCTTGGTCCTTTTCTCGAGAGTGCAGTGTGACATTACATCCACATCACTGGATTGTAATCCCCTTTAGAGGCCGAGTCTCAGATAGAGTATAGTATCTCTCCCCGAGACTGGAGTGTGATCCTCTATCACCCCTAGTGGAGTATGTGGAATCGCATAACCTCCTTGAGCAGGGCGCTGATCCTCTATCTAGTATGTCACATCGGTAGGGTCTGTGGTATCCCCCAGTGTGTCTGGTCATGATCCCCTACGTAGCGAGTTAATCTAGATTGGGTACGTGGTATCCCCCAGTGAGTTTGGGCGTGATCTGTGGTGTCCCCCAACCAGTTCTAGGCGTGACCCACTCTTTGTGTATCATAGTCTTCCTTGACCAATATGTTCTCATTTGGGAAGGACCCAAATGAGCGAGACCTCTCTGTGAGTGTCTCTGATGATATCAAGGCTCGAGGAGTGAGTTCTCCTGAAACGAGCGTGCTTTGAGTAGAATCCTATGGCTGACAATTGGTTGTGACCGCCTGATGGCGTGACGCCTCTCTCTTGAGTATATCTGGACATTCTTGTTATATGTGTCCTAGACATATACCTATGTAGTGCCGATTGTACTTTCCTTTGTGGTATTCCTTTGTGGCATTGCTTTGTGGTTTCAGGGTGTCCTACTGAGTATTGTTATACTCACCCCTGCGCGAGCTTTTCCCATACGTGTTGTGTATTGTGCAGATGATCGACCTTTTGATGGAGTCCTAAGAGGACCAGGACCAGACGGTGCTTAGTGAGACCGAACAGACCGAGGTGTGTTCCTACGACTTTCAGACAACAATTCCCGTACCTTTACTTGCAGGCTGAACTTGTGTTACAAAATCTTTGTGGTGAGATTGTATTTGGTCCTGTTTACTTTACAGTGCTTTTACTTTCGTACTCTGTTGTAAGATTTTTGTGGTATGCATGCATTGTTTACTTAGTGGTTTTTACATTTCAGCATTTTATGGATTGGAGATGTGTGAGTATGTACAAGTACTTAGGCTATTGCTTCCCATTTGTGGGATATACCTACTCGGTGCTAGTCACTAGCCCCTGGCCTATTGGAGGTGGGTTTGGGGTAGTCATGATACAAACCCCTCTGGAATGGGTTGTGAAAGAGTGGTATCCGAGCAGTCGGTTCTACTTTAAGACTGGGAGTCTGTGAGGTTGGTTTGGGGAAGCAGTGTTAAGTGTTTCGAGTTCGGATTTTAGGCCAGAGACTCTAGTGTTGTTACAGAGGCCGACGTATCTATACATCAAGACTTTGATTACCTGTTTTTGACTCGATACATGAAAATAATGGTTGCAGGGAAAACAACCGTACATGCATCATATAAGAGTGGTTGTGTTTTCCATGTCCTTTTTGAGTCAGCTCTCCAGATATACTCTATTGACCGTGGTACATCTTGTTTTATTTCAGGATACCTCCATGCAGATAGCCAATTAGGATTCCATCGTGTGATCATGAGAATGATTCACTTAGTGACGAGGCATGGGTATAGGGGCCTGTACTGGAGATACCACCTCCGGGTGGTTTACCAGCTATACCACCACATGTCAAGCATCAGCTATTACCCACACTACCAGTTGAGGATGTAGGTAGGCTAAGTGCATTGCATGAGTTTCAGAGGCAGCGACCTCCCATATTTCGGGGTGAACCAGACCCCTAGTTGGCTGAGGATCGGCTAGAGGCAGTCACTTGTGTTTTCTGCCTTGTGAGGATGCCTACTGACCAAATGGAAGTCCTCATCGCGAGTCTTCTTCAGGGATCTATAGGGTGATTGTGGAGCTTGGGGACTTAGTCACACGACGAGACAACTCTCTCCTGTGTAGATTTCAAGCATCTCTTTAGGGAGGAGTTCTATCTGGCCACATTGCAATCGGTACGCATACAAGAGCTCTTGTATCTACAGTAGAGAAGAATGACCGTGGTAGAGTATTCAACAAAGTTCACTGATCTTTCGCGCTACTCCTTGGACATGGTATGAGACTAGTTCTTTAGGGCTCGGACATTCGAGCAGGGCTTATGTTGGGTCATTAGGGCATCAGTGGTATCCCTTAGAATTTTTATATATGCTGGGGTACTTGAGCGAGCCCTGCTAGTGGAGAGTTTTCTAGTGGAGCAGACACCGGTAGTAGGATCTAGTAGTGGGTACCGGGTAGCTGAGACCTCGGTAGCAAGTAGCTGACGATAGTCACAGAGATCCAAGCGGGTCAGGTGCTTCAACGGATGATCCCAGAACTCAGATTCAGTGGTGCAGGGCTCCCAGGGTGGCTTGAGTCAGCCTAGGGATAGATGGTGCTACTCATACGGTGGTCAGGGACATCTGGAATGAGATTGACCGACCCGTCGTACAACTGATCGAGAGACGGTCGATGGACCACTAAGGTAGTGGTAGAGACAAGAGAATGGTGGTCTGTAGGGTGGAAAACATGGAACAAGGGTAGGAAGGGCTACAAGAGGTGGTCAGAGGTTTGACCTATTACCACCACCACCCCCAGGTGGTTCACGCCAGACTCAGGGAGTTGGTGGGAAGGGACGAGGCCAGCTGCAGGCTATGGAGGCTTATGACCCCGAGACTCCAGGGATTATATGAGGTACAATATGTGTACTTTTCACTTTATCTGTAGTTTTAATGGACACAGGTGCTAGTCATTCCTTTCTTTCCATGAACCTTGTTTAGGACTCAGAGATTCCGGTCGAACCATTGACTCAACCCTTACGCTTGGAGACTCCTACTAGAGGAGAATCGATGATCAAACAATGGTGTCGAAAGTGTTACCTAACTCTTGGAGGTGAGAGTTTAATTTAGGATCTCTTGGTAGTGGCGTCGAGACCTTATGACGTCATTCGTGGTATGGACCGGTTATCTACAGTTCATTTTTAGATTGACTGTTTTAGGCGAAGAGTGTGGTGTGTCCGCAATGATGAAACTAGGTTTTAATTTTTTGGTGAAAAGGAAACACAGACAACACAAGATGGACTCACACATAGGAGAGTGCAGCCGATTACTCATCAATTGGATAGCCTCACCCTCAGTGCAGTAGATGATATGAGTTCTCAGTTTCCTGTAGTGGCGGTGGAGTATGAGGACGTCTTTCCTGAAGATGTTCCAGGTTTACCTCCCTATAGGGAGATGGATTTATGCATTCATATACACCCTAGGATGACACCAATATCTACACCTACATATTGTATGGAACCCATAAAGCTTTGTGAGTTGATGATACATCCAGGGGACTTGCAAAGGAAGAGCTTCGTGAGACCCAGTGTTTCACCCCAAGAAGCTCCAATTTTGTTTTCCAAGAAGGCAGATGGGATCTTGAGGTTATGTGTGGATTTTAGGCACTTAAACCAAGTGACCGTGAATAACAAGTATCCACTACTAAGGATCAAAAACCTCTTTGATTAGTTGAAAGGGGCACGATGGTTCTTGAAGATTGACCTCAAATCAGGCCATCACCAGCTGCAAGTAGGGGATGCAGATATAACGAAGACGACCTTCAGATGTTGTTACAGTCACTATGAGTACTTAGTGATGCCTTTTGGAATGAAAAATACCCTATCAGTGTTTATAGGACTCATGAACCAGATATTTTATCCTTAATTAGACCTATTCATGGTTATCTTCATCAATGGCATCCTAGTGTATTTGGCATCCAAGGAGGAGCACACAAGACACTTAAGGATGGTCCTAGACACACTTTGAGAGTAGAAACTTTACAGGAATATCTCAAAGTTATATTTTTGGATTCAAGAGGTCAATTTTCTAGGACACGTCATCTCAGAGGCTAGAGTTGCATCAGATCTAGCGAAGGCTGAGGCAGTGCTTGATTGGGATCCACCCAAGAGTGTTACTGAGGTGTGAAGTTTCCTTGGATTGGTAGGGTACTATCAGAGGTTTGTACCTGAATTCTCCAGAGTTCCATCACCCTTTAAATATTTGACATGACTGGGGAAACCTTTCATGTGGACAGAAAAGTGCCAACAGTGCTTTCAGGAGCTGAGGTAGAGGTTGAGAAGCACTCCCATCCTGAAGTTACCGGAGGAAGGCGTTGAGTACATAGTGTTATGCGATGCATCATGAACCAGGATTGATTATGTCCTGATACAAGGTCAAGTGGTGATTACCTACGGTTCATTTCAGTTGAGACTACATGAGCATAATTAGGCGACCCGTGATATTGAGTTAGTAGTGGTAGTCTTTGCATTGAAGATGTGGAGATACTACCTGATTGACGAGTGATTTATTATCTACTCTAATCACAAGAGTCTCAAGTATATCTTCTCCAAGAAGGATCAAAACTTGAGACAAATGTGATTAATAGAGTTCCTCCATAACTATGTCTTTGAGATTGTCTATGCTCCTAGGAAGGGGAACATGGTGGAAGATACACTCAATAGCAGATCCAGTTTGCATTTGCTGAACTAGACATCAGAGCAGTTAGCCTCATTGCAGATATACTTTGTGGATGGAGATGGAGAAGCTTATCTCTAGTCAATGATTGTCACCCCTATACTCTTGTAGTGATTTAGAGAGGCACAACTTGGAGATACCGACTGTGATACCTTACTGTAGGTTCCAGGCACAGCGGAAGCACGTTGGTGGGTTTGCCCAACTTTAATTTTAGCATTAACAATGATCAATCCAAGATCCATCACAATAATAAAATGCCAGATCTTCAAAATAGAACGAAGAATGGAAAAATAAAGAGGGAGTCCTGGAACCATAAAGAAAGTATCATCATATGTTGGTTATAATTAATTTAATTATTTGACAAGAATTACCTTGATGAAAATTCTTTCTTCGTTGATGTCTCCAGTCACAATCCGATGTGATTCGTCATTGCGTTGCAGAATCCAAGCATAGAATTCCTCTAGCGGTGATCCACATGTACACCATGTATCTCTGGATGTCTCCAAATGAATATTCAGGTGCTAGAGTGGAGAAGCCTTTTCTTGCATTGTTCGCCTTAGATCACCTTGATCTGATGAAGGGGGATATCTCTCGGTCTTGAGAGCGTTCTTGGAGGAAGGAGTTCTTTCGGCCTTGAGAGAATTCTCCAAAATTGTTGTACACAACAATTCTCTCTGGAAAAGTGTTGGGTTATGAGGATATTTATAATCGGGTTTGAGGTTATAGAGTTATGACAATAAATAAACACGTTATACATTTTATTTATTTCATTAACTCTTATTTTAAACCCCCATGTCGAATGATTAATTCCTTTACATACACCCACGTTGATTATAATAAATATCATTTAATAAAATGATATTCTTTCCTCAAAATCCCGATTGAAAAAACTGCACGGCGTGTACTCATTTTCCATGAAAAATACATGGCATGTACATTCAATGTACACGACGTGTTTATCTTGTTTTCATTTTTCTTTATTTCCTCCACCACATTTATTAGACCTTGAATAATGTCTATTTATTTCTTAAATAAATTTAACTACATTATTCACTAATAAATATATATTATTTCACCCACAATATATTCTCTCGAATAATTAGTGTTGAAATAAATGCGATCAAACATCCTTAAATAATTATTAAACTATAGTCAAGAATAATCTTTATTTAACTTGTTAAATTAATATTTAACTGAGATACATAGACACACTCAGTGTGTGACCCTCTAGGCCTCTTTCTCAGTGGCATTAGGTGGAGCCTGCCTAAAGTCCAAGGTTAGCATCTAGCAACACACCAAGTCACCCATAGAGAAAGAAGTTAACGCCGCAATGACATGTCACCTCAAACAAACGCTTACCGTGTAATATAATCCCTTTGTCACGATATCTCAAATCAAGCGGGTTGCATGCTAGTGCCATCAACCCATGTTCTCGATTATTATTTCTTTGACTTTCCGGAATTGAACTCTCCCATTCCTTACCATGTATATGGATTTATTTACGCTATATTAATTCCATCAAAGGGCCTGAGATATCTACTTTCATTATGGAATAGAAGGGACAAATGCTTTCTCGCATTATCTATTAATGCAGTATTACTCGTGACGCATCCAATGTATCCTACCTCACTGCGAATAGTGTGTCGTCACAGTTTTCGTCAATACATCTAAGTGCACGAGTTGTAATACCCATTAATAATAATATTAAAGTCCAAGGACCAATACACACGTCCGCAGATAGAAACATCCAATGACACTATGAAATGTGGATTTCCTACTGGCGGGTCTCATTCTCATAATATCCTCCTGGATATTACCAAGGGCGCACACCATGAGAATGTGCCTCAAAGTTTTATGAGTCCTCACCCCTAATGGCCTGTATTATTTGTGTCCCTCAAATAATATCATCCGGCCATAAAACATATATTCAAGAACAGTGTTATGGAACTTCTGAGTTCTCATCATAGCAGGGATCCTCTATGACCCTTTAATGCGAAAGTTGTCCATAGGACATTATCACATGCATTGTCACATAGAAGAACAATCAAGATGTGATAAGGTATTTATTTAATGAATAAAGTAAAAATTAGTTAGTTCTAGGCCACCAACTCCAACAGACTCCCACTTGGACTAGAGCCAAATACTAACAACTTTTAACCCGCTAGCTTTCACATGATATTCATGATTCTGCTAAGATAGACCTTTAGTCATGGGGTCCACCATGTTCTCTTCCATGGATACTCTGCTCACCGAAACTTCACCCCTTTGATAGAAATCCCTCAAGAGGTGATACTTCCGGAGTATTTGCTTTGTCCATTGATGTGACCTTGGTTCTTTTGCAAGAGCCACCACTGCAGTATTATCACAATACAACGTGATAGGATCTTTACTACTAGGCACCACATCAAGCTCTTGGACAAAGTTTTAAATCCAGACGGCTTCCTTGGTTGTATCAGAAGCTGCTATATATTTGGACTCTGTTGTAGAATCGGTGACAACTAGATTCTTTGAATTCTTCCAGCTCACAACTCCTCTATTGAGATAGAAAACATATCCAGATTGCGACTTTAGATCGTTCTGATCTGTCTGAAAACCAACATCAGCATAACCTCTGATGAAAAGTTCTTCGTCTCCTCCATACACCAGGAACATATCCTTAGTTCTTCTCAGATACTTAAGGATAGTCTTAACAACAGTTCAATGATATTCTCCTGGATCTTCTTGATATCTGCCTACCATGCTCAGTGCATAAGCAATATCAAGCCTGGTGTATAACATGACATACATGATGGATCCTATATCCAAAGCATATGGGATCTTAATCATTCTATATTTCTCTTGTTGTGTCTGAGGACACATTTTTTAGAAAGATGTAGGCCATGTGACATTGGAACCAATCCCCTCTTGGATTGTTCCATACTAAATCTCTTTAGTATCTGGTCAATGTATGTACCCTGACTTAGTCCAAGCAACCTCTTGGATCTATAACAAATGATCTTGATCCCTAGAATGTAGGCTGCTTCACCCAAGTCCTTTATAGAGAAACACTTGTTTAACCAGTCCTTAACTGACTGTAAGACTGGTACATCATTTCCAATAAGCAATATGTCGTCAACATATACTACTAGGATAAATATCACACTCCCATTAAACCAATTATAAATACATGGCTCACATTCATTCTTAATGAAACCAAATTCCTTTATGGCTTCATAAAATTGAATATTCCATGACCTGGATGCTTGCTTTAATCCATAAATGGATTTCTGCAATTTAAAAATCAGTTTGGCTTCACCTGGTGTCGCAAACCCTTCTAGTTGTGTCATATAGACATCTTCTTGAAGGTTCCCGTTAAGGAATGCTGTTTTGACATCCATTTTCCAAATCTCATAGTCATGGTAAGCTAGTATGGCAAGTATGATTCTTATGGATTTAAACATGGAAATTGACGAGAAGGTTTCATCATAGTCAATTCCTTGATGATTTCTGAATCCTTCAGCCACTAGACTTGATTTATAGGTGCTAACTTGACCTTCCATGTCCAGTTTTCTCTTGAATAACCATTTTCATCCAACATGATTTACATCAATTGACTCATCAACCAGAACCCAGACTTGGTTTTGATACATGGAATCCATCTCAGAATTCATAGATTATAGCCATCTTGTATCTTCTGAGCTTTTTGCTGCTTCCTTGTAGGATAAAGGTTCATCATTGTACAACAATAATGATTCACCATCCTTGGTGATTAGGAAACCAAATCTCTCTGGTTCCCTTACCTCCCTTGAGCTCCTACACAATACTTGTGTTTCTGGAACCTCTTCCACAGGGACCTGTGGAACTTGTTTTTGTACCAACTCCTGTATATCTTTAGCATCAACTTTATCGAAGTCAATCATGCTCCCACTGTCTCTTTTGAGGATGTGATCCCTCTCAAGAAAGACTAATTTTTTGGTGACAATCACTTTCTTATGTTGAGGGTTATATAGGTAATATCCTTTTGTTTCCTTGGGATATCCTATAAAGATACACCTCGTGCCCCGGGGTGCTAGTTTGTTGCCTAAGAAGGCCTTGACAAATGCCTCACATCCCCATACACGTGTATGTGACAAAATGGGTTTCTTTCTATTCCATAACTTAAAGGGAATTCTATTTGCCGCCTTATTTGGTACTCAGTTTAATGTGTATGCTGCAGTTTGTAATGCATATCCCTAAAAGGATAATGGAAGATCTACATGACTCATCATCGACCTCACCATGTCCAACAAGGTGCAGTTCCTCCTTTCACTAACACTATTCCACTGTGGTGTATAAGGAGGAGTGAGCTGAGATAGAATCCCAGACTCTTTTAGAAGATCGATGAACTATTGGTTCAGATATTCTCCACCTTGATCCGATTGATGTTTCTTTATCTTCTTACCAAGCTGATTCTCTACTTCATTCTTGAATTCCTTAAATTTCTCTAAGGCTTCTGACTTATACCTCAATAAGTAGACATATCCATATCTACTCAAATCATCAGTAAAATTAATGAAGTAAAAATATCCACCTCTAGATTCTACTGAAAATGGCCCACACACATCTGTGTGCACCAATCCTAGAAGCTCTGTGGCCCTTTCACCTTGTCCACCGAAGGGTGTCTTGGTCATTTTTCCTTGTAAATAAGCGTGACACCTATAAAGTGGTTTTATCTCAGTAGAGTCCAAATAACCATCTTGGAAGAGCTTTGTCAAGCGCTTCTTGTTTACATGGATGAGATGGTGATGCCATAACTGGGTGATGTATGAGTCATGTGAGTTTGTTTCGTTATTGATTGCCAATACTTAGTTTTCGTAATTTAATACATACAAACCATTATTTAAATGTGCCATACCATAACATATGTTGTTATTATAAAAGATACAACCCTTATTTCCAAACTTGAAAATAAATCCATCCATATCCAAACAATATATAGAAATTATGTTCTTGGTAACACTAGGAACATAATAATAGTTATGTAAAACCAAAATAATCCCAGTTGGTAATGAGAGGTGGTAATCGCCAATAGCCAACACAGCCAGTCTTGTGCCATTGGCAGCTCGAAGATCCTCTTATCCTATGGAAATATTTCTAAATCTACTTGGTTCCTGCATTTGAATACAGATGTGAGCCCCACAAGCTGTATCTAATACCCAATGTATAGAAATGGAAAGATTACACTCGATAACGAATGCACCTTTAGCATCCCCATGATTCTGAGCGCAGTTTCTCTTCCAGTGGCCTTTCTCTCCACATGAAAAACATAATGTCTCCCATTCCTTTCCCTGCCTCTAGATCTTCCATTTATTGGAGGGACGATGCTTGGGGGATTCAGTCCATTTATAAGTCTTTGGCCCCTTTTCCTTGTCCTTCCTTTTCTTATTCACCATAAGGACTGCGGGTTTGTCACGCCCCATATCCTTATCTACCTAGAGAATCAAGGTCAGAAGTTCCAATAGACTCTTCTCATTATTGCTCATGTTGTAGTTGACAATGAAGCTTGAGAAGGTCTTGGTAAGCGATGATAGGATGAGATCTGTATGCAACTCATCTGAGAATTTAATCCCTAAGATGTCCAGGCATTCGATATAGCCACTAAGCTTGACTACATGAGGCCAAGCTGGCGTAGACTCTCTAATATTAGTTGTAAACAAAGCATTGGAGATCTCATATCTCTCTTATCTCGCCTTCTCTTGGTAGAGATTCTTAAGGTGAGACATCATGCTATACACATCCATGTTTTCATGTTGCTTCAAGAGCTCATTAGACATGGTTGATAACATGAAACATTGGACATCTGTGGAATAATCCATATGTTTTTCATAGAGAGATATTTCCTCATCACTAGCCTCTTTTCCAGGTGCAACTGAAATAGGCTCTTCCAACACATACAATTTCCTTTCGTGGCGAAGGATGACGTATAAACACCTCTGCCACTCTTGGAAATTGGTGCCGGTGAGAAGGTTTTCCTTATCAAGTATGGTTCACAATGATATGTTTGAAGTCATTTTTCTTGCCGTTTCTACAAATTAAGATGAGAAAAGGTTTAGTACTTTATTAAAAAACTGAGAAAAATAAATAAATTAATACTTATTAATCTCAGACTATTTTATCGAAATCCAATAGCCCTCACTATTGACTTTGGAATATTTTGTTGCCTGAATATTCTAGTGGCAGGGATCCATATTTCCCTTTGTATTACCCCAACTAAGGTTAGTCAAGAAACTTGAAGGGTTTTAGGTAGGCATTCCAAATGCAAACTTCATTAACTCACAGCTCCTTGATTAGCTGAGTGGACTCCCCAATCCTGAAATCCTTTTATTTTGGATTTCCTCCACCTTTGCCTCTTGGTCACACCAAGTCCTGTTGTGACAGTCAAACCTTGATACGAACCAAGTTAAGTCAACCCAAAACCTTGAATTAGAATTCCATGATAATTGAAAGCACCTCAACTAGGGTTGGTCAAACACTTTGAACTGTGGTTCGATTCTAACCAAGATTATGGAAGGCTATACCAACTTAATATTTCTTTGAGGGATTTTATCCTTATAAATAAATTTCCACTTTATTATCTTTGATTACATGCTTGTTAATATTAAGTGGGATATTAAGTGATTAAACATGTCTAAGATAATATTTACGCATAAACTGGTCTTATTTTAGTTCCATCTTGCATGCTTGTTTAATTCATTAATTGTGTGATTGTGACAACACACCCATAATAAATAAACCATGCAACTGACAGAAATAAAATAAATTGTATGATCATGAGATTGTTCTATTGGTTAGTTTATCTAGTGGTTTATAAACTAACCCAAGACCTAGGGGAGAAACACCTTGAACCTTTTGGGTCCATGTTTACATCTTTCCACCTATCCACCTTTGTATTTGCTTGGATTGGTTTCACCTTGGCTCCTGACTTGAGCCGCCTCCACTAGCTTGGGAGCTCCATCCATTACATATGCATTTATCTTACACGCAGGTGAGGGGGTAAAAGGGGCTTTTACATAAAAGAAACCTTTGGTGCGCAGACCCTACATATTAATGAGGATAAGGCTCACAAGATAAAAAATTTAATTTAAATAAATAAATTAAAATAAACCATTCATATACAAAGGTCTTGGTCTAGCTCATGATCATCCATGAATGCAACGATATTACACATTAATAAAACTAACATTCAATTCTTTAATCGTTCTTGTTTAAGATAAATCACGCTCAAATAAATTAATTATCTTTAATTAATCAATCCTTTTATCTTAAACCCTTTTTCTGAATTTCCTTGAGATTCTCATCTATCACAATTTTAAACAAATAAATTCATTTAAAATTATATTTGTACATAATTTGTACCTTGGAGGCAACCCGATGAATTCCCATTCATCACGCAGATGTTAAATTAAACACATACATATAAAACAAATATCACATGTTGTGCCTCAGCTTTATGCGTGCACTATGGTACATGTATCAAGGGTTTGTATAATATAATAATAAATTTTAATAAATCTGCATAATTTGGATGAGTACACGGTGTGTAGTTCCGACTACACGACGTGTAATTTTGTTCACTGTCCATCCGAAGTACATGCCTAGGGACATGGTATGTAGATGTACTTTGGAAATTTTCAGAGTACATTGCATGTTCAATAGGACACACGCCATGTAGTATCCGCGTTACACGGTTTCCAGCCGGGCAATCTGTGTACGGGGTACACGGTCCAACCCTAACCTGAAGGGACTACACACTGTGTTCAGTTGGACCACACGACGTATAATCTGGAAATCGTGTTCCACCTGTTCCTGGTCAACATACGGTGTCATAAATGACTTAGATAGGATCCAATACATGACCTGATTTGGAGGATTAGTCAATGCATTGAACCTAGACTACACGACGTGTACTTCTGAATACACACCGTGTATTCTGGTGTTGTACGACCAGGAGCATTTGGAACCTCCGGATGAGTTCCTCTATTTTATTTTAATCAAAATTAAAAGAAAAATTTGTTTCTGTAAGGTGAATGAGAAACGAGAGGGGATGAACAGATCTCGAGATTCAGATTTTAAAGAATGATTAACTTGAATTAGAACAACTAAATTATTAAATGCGTAAATCACCAAAAAAAACTAAATAATTATAATCAATGATATGACCCCTCTGATACCACTTGTAGGTTCCGGGCATAGCGGAAGTGCGTTGGTGGGTTTGCCCAACTTTAATTTTAGCATTAACAACGATCAATCTAAGATCCATCATGATAATAAAACGCCGGATCTTTAGAATAGAACAAATAACGGAAAAAGAAAGAGGGAGTCCTGGAACCATAAAGATAGGATCATCATATGTTGGTTATAATTAATTTAATTAATTTACAAGAATTACATTGATGGAAATTATTTCTTCATTGATGTCTCCGGTCACAATCCGATGTGATTCGTCGTTGCTTCACAGAAGCCAAGTGTAGAATTCCTCTAGTAGTGATCCACATGTGCACCACGTATCTCTATACATCGCCAAAGGAATCTCCGGGTGCTAGCATGGAGAAGCCTTTGATTGTGTTGTCCACATTAGATTTCCTTGATCCGATGGAGGAGGATATCTCTCGGTCTTGAGAGCGTTCTTAGAGGAAGGAGTTCTTTTAGCCTTGAGAGAATTCTACAAAATTGTTGTGCACAATGATTCTCTCTGGAAAAGTGTTGGGTTGTGAGGATATTTATAATTGGGTTTGAGGTTATAGAGTTATGAAAATAAATAAACATGTTATGTGTTTTATTTATTTCATTAACTCTTATTTAAAACCCCCATGTCGAATGATTAATTCCTTAACATGCGCCCACGCTGATTATAATAAATATCATTTAATAAAACAGTATTATTTTCTCAAAATCCCGACTGTAAAAACTACATGGCATGTAATCATTAATACACAGCGTGTACTCATTTTCTATGAAAACTACATGGTGTGTACATTCAATGTACATGGCGTGTTTATCTTGTTTTCATTTTTCTTTATTTCCTCCACCACATTTATTAGACCTTGAGTAATGTCTATTTATTTCTTAAATAAATGTAACTACATTACTCACTAATAAATATATATTATTTCATCCACAATATATTCTCTCAAATAACTAGTGTCGAAATAAATACGATCAAGCATCCTTAAATAATTATTAAACCGCAACCAAGAATAATCTTTATTTAACTTGTTAAATTAATATTTAACTAAGATACATGGACACACTTAGTGTGTGACCCTCTAGGCCTCTTTCTCAGTGGCATTAGGTGGAGCCTGCCTAAAGTCCAAGGTTAGCGTCTAGAAACATGCTAAGGCACCCATAAAGAAAGAAGTTAATGCTGAAATGACGTGTCACCTCATACGAACACTTACCGTGTAATATAATCCCTTTGTCACAATATCTCGAATCAAGTGGGTTTCATGCTAGTGCCATTAACCCATGTGCTCGATTATTATTTCTTTGACTTTTCAAAATTGAAATCGCCCATTCCTTACCATGGCCATGGATTTATTTAGGCTATATTAATTCCATCAAAGGGCCTGAGATATCTACTTCCGTTATGAAATAGAAGGGACAAATCCTTTCTCACATTATCTATTAATGCAGTATTACTTGTGATGCACCCAACGTATCCTACCTCACTGCAAACAGTGTATCATCACAGTTTTTTTCAATACATCTAAGTCCGCGAGTTGTAATACCCATTAATAATAATATTAAAGTCCAAGGACCAATACACATGTCTACAGATAGGAACATCCAATGACACTATAAAATGCGGATTTCCTACTGGCAGGTCTCATTCTCATAATATCCTCCTGGATATTACCAAGGGCACACACCATGAGAAGGTGCCTAAAAGTTTTATGAGTCCTCACCCCTAATGACCTGTATTATTTGTGTCCCTCAAATAACATCATCCGGACATAGAACATATATTCAAGAACAGTGTTATGGAACTTATGATTTCTCATCATAACAGAGATCTGCTATGACCCTTTAATGCAACAGCTGTCCTTAAAACATTATCACATTCATTTTCACTCAAAAGAACAATCAAGATGTGATAAGGTATTTATTTAATGAATAAATTACAAAGTAGTTGGTTTTAGGCCACCAAATCCAACACTTACATGCTCAAATATCGATAGGTCATGCTCCTAATGGATACTCAAAAGGTGGGGAGCACATCATTCTTTTCAAAGGATGCACAATAGTACCAGTGGAATTGCGTGAGGAGGTTTTCAGGGAGTTTCATACATCCACTTTGGTGGTACATCCAGGAGTGAAAAAGATGTACCGGGACCTCCAACACCAGTTTTGGTGGCCATGGATGAAGATAGGAGTTGTAGAGTTTGTTTCTCAATGCCTTACTTGTCAGCAGGTGAAGGCTGAGCACCAGGTTCCAGTGGGTTTATCTCAACCCCTTGAGGTTCCATAATGGAAGTGGTATGGAATATCAATGGAATTCATGATGGGTTTACAATGTATGTCTAGGGGACACGATGCCATCTGGGTGATCATTGACCAAGTCACCAAGTTGGACCACTTCCTAGCTATCCAAGAGTAGAGTTTAGAAGAGAGTTTGAGGTGCCTCTATGTGTAGAAGATGGCTCGACTCCATTAAGTTCCATCAAAAATAGTTTTAGATCGTAATGGTCGATTTACATCCCAGTTTTGGAAGGGATCATAGGAGGTGTTTGGGACCCAATTATGCTTGAGCATAATGTTTCACCCACAAACGGATGACCAGACTGAGCAGACCATTCAGGTTATGGAGGACATGCTTCAGGCATGCATCTTAGATTTTGTTCGTAGTTGGGATAATCACCTACCACTGGTGGAGTTTTCATACAAATATAACTACCATTTTACCATTGGTATGACACCATTCGAGGATTTGTATGGGCGATCTTGTAGTTCACCACTTTTTTGGACTTACCCAAGAGAGTCAGCACTTATGAGTTTAGAGTTGGTGGGAGGTACTACAAAGAAGGTGAAAATAATCTAGGAGCAGATGAAGACTACACATATCCAACAAAAGACTTATACTGATAGGTAGTAGAGGCCTTTGTAATTTGAGGAAGGAGAGCATGTATTCCTTTGAGTTTCACCTCGACGAGGATTACAATGATTTGGTTGGGGATACAAGCTATCTCTAAGGTTCATCAACCATTTAAAAATATTACGTAGAGTTAGAGATGTGGAAAACTGCTTAGATCTACCACTGCAGTTAAAGTGGGTACATGACATCTTCCACATGTCGTGGCTGAGGAGTTACATGCATGACCAATCACACATCATCGACTTGGGCGAGCTGGACATCAAGGATAGAGAAAATTTTGTTGAATACCCAGTGGAGAGCGATGATCAGCATGATAAGATCCTATAAGGGAGATCAATTCCCTTGGTTCATGTCTCATGGCATCACGAGAATCTCTAGGAGATTACATGGGAGCGGGAGGCTCAGATTCATGCTCAGTACCCCCATCTATTTGAGTATCCCTTATTTTGGATTTTGGGGATATAAATCCCCAAGGTGGGGATGTAAATCCCCAAGGTGTGTAGAATTTAATTTCTCTAATTTTATATGTACTATTTTTGGATATTATATGGATTGATTTAAAGACTAGGTGCTGAGAAGGCATGTGATTCCAAGAACCGGTGTTCCTGAAATAAATGTTTGAAAAATATAATTTTTTTTAATAACACATGTGCACATTTTTACTGAAAAAGTGGAATAAATCTTAAATGGGTGCCTAGATCAATAATTTGAGGGCACTATTGAGATCAAAATAATGGATTTACCCTAGGCGAGACTTAAGTTTAGTCAGCGTGGGTCATTTATGAAAAGTTTATCACGGGACGTAACGAGAATAAAACAATTTAATAAGTGAATTATTTTGTTGACATAGCGGCTATAAATATTTAAAAATATTATTATGGATAATTTATAGGGTTATCCACAAAACCCTAGAAACCTTGGAAAACCGTTGGAGAGAGCTTTGAGGATTCTCTCTCAGGAGACGGCGACAGATCATGGATCGATGACCGACACACCTCGTATTTGAAGGACCTATCCTATGACAATGATGCAATGACCGTTCTTCATTCAAAAATGATCCGAATCAATGTAGGGTGTGTGTTTCAATTGTTTGATTTCCTGTTATTAATTTTTGCGATGATAGTAAATCAATCGACGAATGGATTGGTTTGCATATCGATCACCTTATGGGGTGGGTTTATTATGGGGTAAATTGGGAGAATTATTTTTAATTCACTTTATTGATTATCTTATAGAAATGGATCAAGATTGAAATGAAAATAAATTGAGGTTCATTCCTCTCATTTGTTTATGCTCTTTTCTACCTCGATTCAGCATTTATCATGGGAATTCTTCGTTTGGACCATGACTCAACTATTCCCAATCAATCGATCATTGCACACCCATTTCTTAGCGCAATGATTTGATATCATAGATATGAGATTGGCATAGAACGAAATAGGTGGGATGATGGAGACAGAGTGAATCAGATGACGGATGATTCCTGATTTTCCATTCTTCAGCGTTCTTTGGTGTGAAACAAAGAACACAACGTGTAATTTGGGATTACACTGCATGTGGGTCCCCATAGCTACAACGCTAGGGTTTGGATGAAGTTAAGGACCACAAAAAATGTGAACCCTGTCACACGATGTGTGAAACTCCCCGGATGACTTGACGTGTACTCCACAGAGTACATGAACATGGGTAATAGTACACAGTCATATGGAATACCGTGTACTTAAACACGGACACAACTTGACATACACAAACCGATACATGGACACAAATTTGGTACACAGACACGACCAAGTGACAAGGGTAGGGAACTATGTGTCTCTATATGCCGTGTACTCATCTTACATTCCATGTATATGGAGACTACATGTCGTATGAGGTTGTTCCACACGATAAAGATTTGGGATAGTAAAACACGTTGTGTACCCCCTGGGACACATCGTGTACTCCCATCAAGAATGATTGAGGCTCTTTGTTTTCCTAGTTTAGACCAGTATAGGTTGAATGCGTTCCCTTGGTCCTTTCCTCGAGGGTGCAGTGAAACATTACATCCACATTACTAGATTATAATCCCCTCTAGAGGTTGAGTCTTAGATAGAGTATGGTATCTACCCTCGAGATTGGAGTGCGATCCTCTATCACCCATAGTGGAGTCTATGGAATCACATAACCTCCTTGAGAAATGTGATGATCCTCTATCTAGTGGACTACATTGGTATGGTCCTTCTTATCCTCTAGTGTGTATGAGCATGATCACTTACATAGCGGGTTGATCTAGATTGGGTACGTGGTATCTCCCAGTGAGCTTGGGCGTGATCTGTGGTGTCCCCCAGTCAGTTCTGGGTGTGACCCCCCTATCTGTGTATCATAGTATTCCTTGACTAATACGTTCTCATTCAGGTAGTGCCCAAATAAGCTATACCTCTTTGTGAGTATATCTGATGATATCATGGCTGGAGGAGTGAGTTCTCTGATAACAAGCATGCTTCGAGCAGAATCCTGTGGTTGGTAGTTGGTTGTGACCGCCTAATGGTGTGGAATTTCTCTCTTGAGTATATTTTTATATTATTTTTATATATTCTGTAGACATATACCTGTGTAGAGCCAATTATACTTTCCTTTATGGTATTTATTTTTGGTTTTGGGGTGTCCTAGTGAGTATTGCTATACTCACCCCTACACGAGATTTCCTCACAAATGTTGTATCTTATGTAGATGATCGACCTTTTGAGAGAGTCCTAGGCGAACCAGAACCAGATGGTGCTTAGTGAGACTAGACAGAACGAGGTGTGTTCCTATGACTTTCAAAGAGTAGTCGATGTACCTTTACTTTCAGGTTAGACTTGTGTTACAGACTCTTTGTAGTGGGCTATTATTTGGACCTGTTTACTTTCCAATGCTTTTACTATCATACTCTATTGTGATATCTTAGTGGTATGCATGCATTTCTTACTTAGTGGTTTTTACATTTAAGCATTTTGTGGCTTGGAGATGTGTGTGTGTATAGGTATTTAGGCTAATGCCTCCAATTTGTGGGATATGCCTACTCAGTGCTAGTCACTAGCCCCTGGCCTATTGGAGGTGGGCTTGGGGTAGTCATGGAATGGGCCTCTCTGGGACGGGTCATGAAAACTTCATTGTTTCTCATCACTAACTTAATATTGACAAACGTAAGCCTTTATCAATATCTTTTTAGCACTGAAAGACTCCTATTGAACGTTACATAAACTTTCTAGTGGTGTAGCAAATCAAAAAAACAAAAAAAATAAAAAAACAACAAAAAGTTCAAACATAAACATAATAAAAAGAATTAAAATAAAATATATATTTCGTTACATGAAAATAATTTTATATATAAATATTATCAGTTTTACTTAAAAAAATGACAAAAAAATCAGTTAGATAATTGAACATAGACCACATCATATGAAGAAGTTCATGTTGATGAATATCAACCATCATTTGACTTTAAAAATATCATATAAATGTGTATGTGATTGAAGTAAAAGTCATATATAAGTAATAATACACAATGAATTTTATTAAAAAGACATAATAAATTTAAAACTTATTACAACTTAATTGTTATATAATAACATAATTCACAACTATCATGGAAAATGAAATACCACACTACTAAAAATTGCACAATACTAAGTGTTTCCCTTTATTAGCACTAAAAAAAGCAGCAATAAAGAGGTGTTTTTATTATCATTTTTTAACATTGACAAGAGTACTCTTTATCATCACTAAAATAGCAGTGATAAAGGTCATCCTTTATCAGCATTAGGTAAAAGAATTTATAAATTTTAGTTTTATTATCATTAAAAAAACACCAATAAAATTTCTCTTTTGTTGGTGCTTTTTTTAACACTGATAAAAGTACCATTTACTGGTGCTTTTAGCCACTGTTGATAAAGAGTGATCTTTATGAGTGCTAAAATAGCACAGATAAAAATTATATTTCATAAAAAAAATTAGATATCATTCAAAATTAGATATTAATATATTATATTGAAATAAATAAAATATATTTTATTAAATATGATTTATATAAGACTAAATACACATTTACACTTAATATATAAGATATATAGAAGAAAATAAATTATAAAAATATTTTAAAAATAATATTAATTAATAATTTACTAATAATTATTAATTAATAATAATTTAATAACAATTGGATAACATAGAAATTCAATAAATTAATGAATGATTAAAAATAAGTTTAAAACATGATTTGAACTTCAAACAATCATAAATTTTGATTCGGGTAACCGTTTTGACTCTACCACATATAAAATGGAAGCCCGTGAAGAGCTCTATACCATATTAACTAGGGAGGATCCTGATCAATTTTTTTACAAAGTCAAAAAAGGTCCGAAATGCCACTAAAACCATGTTTTCGGTTGAGATACCCTAATTTTTTAATATTTAATGGGATTTCAACTTCGTTTAAGAGGGTATTGTTGTCCCTTTTCAGCGTAGACTAACTTTATTCCAAAGACTTACATTCATATAAATTTTATGATTTTTGAAATTTTATCATTTATTATTTTTTATTTTTATTTATAACTAAATATATAAATATTTTCTTATATTTACATATAATAAATCAATTGTACAAATAAATATTTTTTTTAAGAATGAAATAGATCCAATGAATGAAATCTGATGATAAAAGAAGAAAAGTGGGAATCAGTTTGATGATGCTGAAAGAAAGAAAAGAATAAAAAATACAGAAATAAAAAATAAAATTATGAAAGTAAAAATCAACACAGGGATTTACATAGTTCTGACCAGTTTGAACCTACTCTAAGATAAGAACACCACCACAGTGTTTATTATTATTCAAAGTAAGCAAAAAAGATACAATAGATAAATTAAAGTTTAGAGACAATGCACATAAACCAAAAAAACTATCCATGCATGAGGTCCTCGCCACTCTTGGACTCACAGTGAACTCGAGTCACATATGGTAGCATAAACCTCCAAGTAGGATAGAAACACACACACAATCCCAACACTGACCAAAAAAGGAATAAATAAAACACAGAACAAGACCAAAAAAAAAAGAAAATACAGGTAGCTTACAACCCCTATTCAACAAAACTCATAAGGATGCTCATCAAAGGATGAAGTTGGAACAGCTGGGTCTGCACTTCTTAAAGACGGGGTCAGATAGAGCTCACGTGTCATAGACTCTCCACCAGAGTGGATCACCAGAACATGGGGGGTAGCGGGGAGCACCAAGGGAGGCAGGGAGGTCTTCTCTTCTCTGAAACTTCTTATCTTTGAAGGGAAACCTATGAAAACCAAAAAAATACCACACACCGATAATGAAGGTCCATGATGAGTAATAAAATCATAACAGAGGTGAGACAATGGTTTTATAGGAGTAATAGGTGAGGAGGATAGGTGGACTGTCGAGGGAGTTCCAAAGGATTGAGAAGATCAGGTGAGTACAACTAATCCTACTAAAATCAAAGCACATAGTAGCAATGAAATGGGCAAGTGGCAGTGGTTAAGGATCACCAGGGATCAAAAAATAAAAATGGTAGGAAGGAGAGCCATTGGATGCATCTTGATCAATGAGCAACAGAATAAATAATACCTAAAGGATCAATCTAGGAAACATGGTCTTCCAAATCCCAATGTACACACAGAGGCTAGTAGCACCAAAGGCCCTATAAGAACAAAAGTCTGAACCAATAAAAAATTATTTTTCATAATAACAAAACCAAATTTTTTGCATGAAAATTTTAATTTGAAAGACATAATTTAACAAATCTCCACCTTTAAAAAATAAAATGAAAATAAAAAAATTATAGATAGTGTTCTTACAACCTATCAATACCTAGCCTATTAGTAGTTTGAGTATATTTTTAAAACATAAATACCTAAGTCTAAAAAATATTCACCCAGCATGAATACCATTTAGCATGTGTTGGGAGTGACACATGTTCTACCCGTACTACCCATCTACTGCTATAAAAAAAGTTAATCATGCTCATAAATTACAAAACTAAACAACATTATACCAGTTCTTACCAATAAACACCCAAGTATCCATCAAAGATTGAGGTACTCCCAAGTATTCCATGACCTATAAATACACAGCCTCCCTCCACTAATACAAAAGAAGCCTTTAACAATGCTAGAATAGACCTTTATCAGTGTTAAAAAAGAAATGATAATCGGAGCACGCTTAAAAGACCAAAGGTTTTATCAGTGCTAAAAAAAGCTATTAAAGGGTCCCTTTAACAATTATTTTTTTAGTGTTGTTAAAGGGCCCTTTAAACAATGATTTTTTTAGCACTATTAAAGGGGGCCTTTAAAAATGTTTTTTTAGCACTGATAAAGACAGTGCTATTAAAGGGGGTAAAAATTATTATTTTTTGGACATCCATGAGCCCGAACCCCTTTATTAGCTCTTCCATGAAACCTTTAACAGTGCTCCCCCAACTTTATCAATTCTTTTCACCCCACCACCCCTTTTATCAGCATTTTTCGAATTTCCAACCTCATGCAAATCTGCCTAGATTCGAACCCTAGAACCCTCCTTCGAAGATAGAATGCCTTTATCACTACACCGTGTTGTTTTGTTGTCTGTTTAATGATATATTTGTTTATATATATATATATATATATTTACAAACACACACACATACACACACACAAATATATATATATATATATATTATTCATATATTTATATAATTGTTTTTAAATAAATTTAGACAATATATGTGTGTGTGTGATATAAATATACTTATATTTATTTAAATATATTATATATTATATCCATTTACATATGCTAGAATATAATATAAATATATATATCTTTATTAATACACACATATATGTATATATAAACATTATAAATATATTTTTATAATATAAAAAATGGTTAGATATTTTTTTAAATATATTTTTAGAATATGTATTGATTTAAATATATTAGAATATACATTTTTACATAAATATATTGATATATGTATTTATATGAGTGATTTATTATAAGAAAATATAATAAAACATGAATATATTTAATTATAAATAAAATTATGTTGTGAAAAATGATAAAATTTCAAAACCTTAATATCAATATAAATGTAATATTTGAGAATAAATTCAGTCTTCACAAAAAAGGAAACAAGATCCCCTTAAACAAGGTTGAAAATCCATCAAATTTTAAAAAATTAGGATACCCCGATTAAAAAATCAGTTTTAGAGGACTTTTGAGACTTTTTATGCCTTAAAAAATGTGAAAAAGATGTACTTATGTCACTAAGGTTATAAAGCTCATTGCATGCTTTGATTTGATACACGGTAGAGCCCAAACGGACACCTGGATCAAAAGTTATGGCCGTTTGAAGTTCGAGTTGCGTTTTCAACTTATTTTAGATCATTTTATTAATTTTTTGATTTTTTATCTTCAAATTGATATTAAATGACTATTAATCAGTAATAATAAGAAAACTATTAATTAAAAATATATTTTTAATTATTTTATTATCCATTTTTACTAAATATCTTATATATTAAATGTAAATGTCTATTTACCTTATCTAAAACATATTTTAAAAAATATATATTATATTTATATCAATATAAATATATTGATATATTAATATATTTTTTTAATGAAATATATATTTTTTGAAGTATACCATTATCAGTGCTACTAAAAAAGTGCTGATAAAAGATCTCATTTATCAACACTTTTTTAAAAGCATTGATAAAGGGCGAGCCTTTATCAGTGCTTATCAAAAAGCACTGATAAAGCCCCCCTTTAATAATATTTTTTTTGCATTTAAAAAGGGGGTCTTTAACAGAATTTTTAGATAGCGCTGGATATACCTAGTTTTTAGTAGTACTCATAGATGAAATATAGTGAACATGAAAACTCAACAAAACAAAATCTCAAAATAATGAAATAGTAAAAGTAGTAGAAACACACAACAACCAAAAAATATGAATCTAATAGGAGAAGAAACTCCACTTAATCCCAAATGACCTAGACCATCCCTAAATCACCCTCTCTTCTAACTGGGTTCTCCTATAAACATAAGTAGGGCCAGTCCTAGGATCGCATAAGAGAGAATCCCTAGAATATATGCCTAATTATAACTTAGGGTTGCTAAATAAGAATCAAAGAACATCCATAATGGTGAATCCATGGCATAAAACATGAGATTGGACCAAACTATATTTATTTTTAAAATCAGGACAATTCCTTTTAATATGGATGGTCTTGTCACACTCAAATATTAGAAGTTCTTAAACTGGTTCTTATCTTTTCATTCCTTATTATTATTATTTAGTTGACCCTTAACATATATCAACTGAGGTTCACAATTAACACCACTGAGTTCTTCCTTCAAACTATGTGTTTGAAGATCACAAGTCAACACAATAGACTTCACCCCTTATAATGTAATAGAACCCCTACCATAGACCATTAAATCATTTAATGAATTAAGATAATCATCAAGGGAGGTTGAATTAGAGCTCAATCTTCATCCTTAACTTAAAAATATATATTCATTAAATATAGAAGGAATTTATTAAACTCATCAATATGAACACACACAGAGGTACTAGAGGTCATTTTGAAATCATACAATCGTATTTTTTATACAAACATCTAAGAAATGTTTTTTTCATATATAAATGTTCTAATTTAATCCAAATGAATTTTGTAGTAGTTTAGTGGGCGACTTCGCATAAGAATTTGTCTCACAAGGTTAAAAAAAGTGTACAGTGAGACTTTTCCAGAATACTAGGGTCAACATCAACATAAGTGGTTTGTAACACCCGGACATTTTAATATATATTTCTCTTTAACTAATTTTAATTCTTCAATAGCTTGCGTTGCACACAACCATGAGTTTAAACGAAACCATGAGACACTATTAGTATAACCTAGCCATTAAATTGGTGGGAATAAATACGAATAAATAATTTTTAAATAAATATTAATCTCCAACTCAATATGAATGTATTGGTAAGTTCTTATAAAATAATCACTCAATTTTAGTAAAATCAATTTATCCTTCAAAAATATGTTTTCTTCAAAAACGAGTTTTTCTTCTATTTATGAATGAATATTAATTTTTAGAAGTTATAGAAAATGGGTTTGAAAAAATTAATTTAATTTTTGAATTTAGAATCTTAAAATTATCTTGAATTTTTTTTTTCTAAAAACATTTATTTTTTAAGGAATAGTAAAGATACTTATTTTTATTATTTTAAAGTCTTTATAAGGTCAAATTATGTTTTAGATTAGTTTTAAATTTTAATCAGTAAATTTTAATTTAAAATAATCCAATTATGGTTTTTGAAAAGGATTTTATAAACCAATTTATTTAATAAAAATTTTATTTTTAAAAGGGAATTTTTCTAAAAAACTGTTTTTCATGGTGTTTTACCAGTTTTATTTTAAAATAAATTTTGAAAAATTTTTGTTTTAAATTTTGAAAAATATATTCCAAATTTAGATTCATAAGGTACTAATTTAGTGAATTGGACCTTTTTTTGGCTAATATGAATAGTAACATTTATAAATTTTGTTACCACAGTAAAGGGTAAATTGGCTAATTTAGGTTAAAAATAAAATGATAAAGACTATAAAATGACTCTAACACATGACTAAATTTTATTGGATGAAGATAATTTGACCCTTAATACATAAGGATCAAAATTAATCTATTTACTGAAAAAATTTCCCTGAAAATGACATATAATATTTAAATAAAAAAAGTAACAAAATGTCATTTTCTTTGTCTTAAATATTCATTATGTGTCCACATGGGAAAAAAGGTATGTTATGAATGAATATAAATGCAAAATTTTAACTTAATAAACATATTTTCATGATATAAATTTATTTTTTATTTTTTAGACCACTTAGATGAGATTATGATATTTATAATATTTTATTTAATCAAAATTCTAAAGATGCCACATTCATGTTTTAAATACTATATCATTTTTAATATAGGGTTACCCAAAAGATAAATTTGACTATGAATATTTTTTTGAAATATAAAATATTTATCTTTATCATGATATTTTATTTTTAATTTTTAGTGAAGAAAAAAATATATTAAATAATTACACAACACTGATGTAGTAATTATTTTATTAATGAATATATCAAATAAATGTCACTAAAAATATTGAAATAAATATAATTTTAGATAACTAATGTGATCAAAGAATTTTTTAGATGACCATGACCTCTTAAGAATATAATAAAATATTTGGTTTGAATTTAACTTATTATATTTATATTTTTAAAAGTCCATGCAATGAATAGTATCAAAATTAACACTAATGATATTTTATCAAAATAATATTTTATTAAATTATTTAAAAATTATTTAACATATTAAAAAATAAAAAATAATTATAATATGGTAAAAATATTATAAAATTTTCATTTATGATTTAATTGACATCAAATAACTAAAATTTACTGTATTTTAAAATTAAATTTTTTACCTTAGTTAAAATTAAAATAGGTTAACTAAGGGATAATAAAAATGATAAGGTTTAAAATAATGCCAAAACTTTTCTAAAATACATTAGTTGATTCAATTACAAACTTATCTTATCTTATCTTTGAATACATGGCCTTTTACGGGTATTTGGATTAATATTGAATTTATTATAAATTAATAGTTTGAGAAATTCCTAAAGTGCCCCTCACCTCAATATAAAAGGACACATCCTCCCTCACTTCTTCACATCACATTGAGACTTCAAGCTCAATTATTGTAACATACCTAACCCCAGTATCCCATAGTTGGTGATAGTTTTATTATAATGACATAAATATAAGGGATCACATCATCAAGGATCGACCAGTTTAGTAGTATTGAAGAACTAGATACATATATGGATTTATTATTACATTGAAAATTAAACATAGAACATAACAATGGAAAATAAAACATATTCAAAGATTTTATCTCCATAACTCAAGGAAGTAAAAAAAGTGAAAGGGTGAGTTCTAATGCTCAGTAAGGGTTACATACAGTAGAAATACGAGACAATAATAAGTGAAGCATAATCAATGAGTCATAATCAATATTACAAGGCGAATAATTGAAAAACATATGTGATCAATAAACTGAGAATGAAATTTCATCCATAGATTTTATCATAGTGAAAACCATCTAGATAATAGTAACTAAATATTGAATGAAAGAAAATGCTTAATTATTGGGCGTCATGTATCTGGTAAATGAACCATTATATCGTCAAGAGAGTTTAAGTCTGTGGGTAGAAACACATATGATTCAGTTTGAAAAAAATTAAGGGTTTGTCTCCAACTATCTTGTCTCATGATTCCCATTGATGTATCAATGGGCTATCTATAACCGGGCCCCACCCGTCGATGCATGTCCAAAGTGTAACAACCCGAACTGTTATAAATGAAGTTTCTCTATGTGTTTTTAATTAAATGTCTTATTATGTAATATGGTTATAGAAAACACATGCACTCCCATAGTTATATCTTTGTATTTAAAATAATTTTAATTATATTACTATTGTTAATATAGTCGTTAAATAGTGATCACATGATTGAAATAAATATTGGGATTTAACAAATCCAATTGACAGTCAAAGGAAGTGATGGCCTTATCCAGTAGGATTATACCCTTTGAAGCCCATTTATCAAATCTTATGATGAAGATAACATCACTATCCTTTTACCTTGACCAAGCCCAAGATGAGATCCAATAACTTAAGTATGAGCGAAACTGTTTATGGGAGAAGTTCAAGATCATCGAGATCATGTCCCAAACCATGTTTGACGAACGCCCCCATGAAAGTCTCACCATCGCACACCTTACTCTTAGGGAATATTCTAGTGTAATAAAGGTATATTTATCAAGAACTTAATAATATAAATATTTATATTATATAGAATAATGAATTTGTTTTCATTTTTATTGTTACTTTATAAATGATTTTTCAATTAAACACCAATTGTATTTTGGGGTAATATTAAAATTCAATTAAGGGATTTATTTTGATGAATTAATGGATTTTTGAAATACATAGTATTTTAATAAAATTTTATTATTAAATAAGGTTTATTAATTATAAATCGTCATATAATTTTTATGAAGTGCAATGTACTTTTTATAGGGGTTTAAAAACTGTTATTGTCAAAAACCCATCATTTTTCAATAAATGCCGAATATTATTTTAAAAGTGAAAATGAAAATATTTAAAAAATTATTTTGATAAAATTAATATTATATTTTTAATCAGAATTTTGAAATTTTCCAATAGTAATTATTTCATAATTTTCTGAGACAATCCAATTTTTGGGTAAAAATTAAATGCCGTATAAATATACAATGTGTTTTATGACATCATAATGGCCCAAAAATGATGTAATAAATACTATAATTGTTATATTAAGAAAAATATATGTTTTACCCATAAAAATAATTTTATTTTAAGTTTATTTTATTAATTTTATTAATCTTTTATGAATCCTCCAAAACATATAATGTATTTTATGATTTTAAATTCATATCTTTAAAAATTTGACTCACCTCAACATAATAAAGGGTAATATTTTAATAAGTTCAACCCTTTTCATAATAAAATAATGAAGAAATATCCACTTTTTTAAAAACCTTGGGTAAAAACCATATGAAGGTTTGTGGTTTGAAATATTTTATTTTATAGAGTCCAAAACCTAAATATTAAAGAAATCCCTCTCTTTTTCAATATAAACCCACCCAAGATCCAACTTATCTTCACTAAAAATCCTTATGGAACAAAATTAATCTGCCCTCATCTCTCTATAATCCTCCCAAGATGCCCCGAAGCTCTCAATAATCCCATTTCAAGCTTTTGGTTTCATACTCTTAATGTAAAGGATCCTCTCTTTCTCACTTTTATTCAAGAATCTCTTATATGTTATGCCCCTTTATTTTAAATTTCCTAACTATGGGGTATGTTTTATCACCCCCCATACTTCCCTTATTATTTATAAATGAGGATATACCCATTTAAATCTCATTAATCCCTCCTAAGAACACCCTTACCATGCCATAATTTCGCAAGGGTTCTTTCCTTTCTCATTTTTTATCAAAGTTTATTTATCTTGTTATGAACTTTTATTTTAAATTACTAATGATGAAGTATGATTTCAAACCTCCCCCATAATTACCTTTTTATGTATAAATGATGATATAGCCCTTTCTCTATCATTAATCCCTCCCATGTACACTCGTTACCATGCCAAAATCTCATAAGCATCCTTTCCGTTCCCTTATTCTTTAAGCTCATTTATTATCATATGCCTTATTTTTATAAATATAAATATGTTTACATGTTATTATATGTACCCATTACTTTAAAATTAATTTAAAAATGTTAATATACCCATTTATCTCTCATCAACCCATTTTATGAACTTTGAAGTGGCACCTTTATACTGCCGAATTTTCACCACGATTTTCCATGCCAAACCAAATGCGTAGTGAATAACATACCCATTTCCTATCAAGGGTGTTAAATTTTATGCACATATAACTTTTTATTAGGGACTTACATGTATGTATTCCACACTCCTTTATCTTGTAATAAATTATTATGATGAATGAATCCATGTTTTATGATCTATTTGGCACACTTAAGCATGAAAATGAAATGAAAGTGACGGGTGAACCTGGAATTATATAGTGCTCCAATACATTGGGTAATGTTTAGTATCATGATACATAAATTTGGGATAGGGGTTTACTTGATTACTTTATGGGAATTTTTCCACCATGAATTCTTGGTGGTTTAGCCTTGACCTATGATGCAATTTTTTAAGTTGTTGCCACATTTTCCATGTTATGATTATCATGCTATATTACACCTTATTATTCATGTTTCTTTATGAATCATTGATATTTATTTTATAACATATATTATTTTATTCATGTTATACCATATTTATTCCCTTACTGGGATTTATGGGTCACCCCTTTCTTATTTTTTTTCCCAGTTTATCCAATTTAGTTTTAAGCTCAACATGTAAAAGAAGTTTTCAATAAAGATGCTATAATTCATGTTTAATGTTGTAATGTAATGTACCTAATTACCAAATACACCAGGATTATCAGTATTTAGGATAGTATTAAGTGTAATTTTATGTAATTAAATCATATATTAATGTGTAAAAAAGATAAGGGTTGTTATAGTTGGTATCATAGGAAAAGTTTAGTTTTTTTGGGATTAGGATTAGAAAACTCTAACAAAAACCTTAGAGATAAAACTAAATATAAGAATACATACCTAAAATTTTGGTGATTATAGAGTAAGTGTTTTATCAATAAAATAAATCCCTATCTGGATACTAAAATTGGAGGTTGTTTTGGCATAGATGTACATAGGAGTAACAACTCCGACAGGGTATTCCGGGCCTGACTCGGGGTAACCTGGTACACAACAATGAGTCTTACTATGCACATGGTTTGACACTCCTGGGGGATATGATTTGGTAATTCATAAGCTCATTACAAACTATTATTAAGGGAGAAAAAAATCCCATAATAATATATGTTATGAAATAGATCATGGATAATGTAGATTGAATCTTATAAATTCATAAGTTAAGGAAATACATGTAATTTATAATTTACCCCTTTAATGTCATTGGATTATCCTTTATGTGTTTAATAGTTTGAAAATTATCATCCCTAATTTTCCATTTATTCTAAACAATGTCCATAAATAGGAGGAATCAGGTAAACAATCAATGTGAAGAGTAATGTGATGACTGCCCTAATGAGATGCCCAACCAGATAGGAGAAGGAATCACACATTTCATGATGATACTCTCTTATATGACTCAGATTCTAAATAGAAACTTGGATCAGAAGTAACATCCAATCCCTTCTAAGATAAAACAATCCTCAATAAAGAGATTCATGCATTAAAGGTCTTATACTTTCAATGGATCATCTAATCCCTTAATCACCAAACAATGGATTAACTCCATTGAGAATATATTATCCATCCTTCAATGCTCTGAAAAAAGAAGGTTCTTTTAGTGGTTTATCATATGGAGGGTGAAACTAATAAATGTAGGACATTGATAAAAAAATGAATCCAAATTAATATATCGAGGCAATATGATTGATGGATTTCTAGAAAATATTTTTTGATAAATATTTTCCTCGCATCTTCTGAATTAAAATGGATAGGTATTTCCTTGACCTCAAGTAGATTGATGATGAATCTATTAGCTCATATGAATAAAACTTCACAAGGATTTCATGATATGGCTCTAGCCTTTTTGTTACCCTCAAATTCAAGGTTGATTGCTTCTTTGGTGGGCTAAAACCTAGCGTATGGAAAGCCCTAATGATCCATGACTTTGATAACTATGAGTAAATTGTCCGATGTTCCCTCAAAGTTGAAATAAATATTAGAGAATCTTAGGCGTATCATGGGGATAAGATTCGGAAAGTGGAGATCAATTTTGTTGGTTTGATAGAGTTATTTAATGGTTCTAATAAATTTCAATATCCCACTTAACAAAGGTTCAGAAAGAAGCACCTTGTAAATTTCCTAAAGGGGACGAGGAAATACTTTAGGTGTGGGAAGGAAGGGAACCTAGCTAGTGATTATCAATATGAGAAACTTGATATTATGACAGAGGAAAGTAATTCTCTAGTCAACCCTTAGTGTATTGTTAATTTCTACAACTACAAATAACCAGGGAATTTTGAAAACTAATGCACTAAACCAAGGGTTTTTAGAGATAAACAACAACCTCCAAGGAAGAAAGGGTGAGATTTTTCCATTACTACCACAAAAGTGAATCCCAACAATGAAGTGTTTATTGGTACACTAGTTATTTATTAAATAATAGTGAACATACTTTTTGATTTTGGTTCTATATATTCCTTTGTATCACAAAAGTTTAGTAAAACTATCCAAACACCACCAAAAAGCATGGAAGTAAAGATGTTGGGGAAAATAGAAAATGGGAAAATTATTTCATCCCAAGTATATAACTCATCCCTTGTCAATGTTTGTGGGATGAATTTCCTAGAAAACTTTTTCATACTCCATTTGGTATAATTTTAAGCAATTCTAGGCATGGATCAACTTTCCCTATATAGATCCAATATAAATTTCTGCAAGAAGAAAATCACTCTCCTTATTAAAAATATTCCTCAAATTCTATACTAATGCAAGGAGAAGGATGAATCTTCTTTAGAACCATGATCTCAAGCATGGATATTATTTCCATATGAGCAAGCATATCTTGCTCAGATTATTGAGTCTAAGTAAATAATCACCCTTGAATACATGCCCATTATGAGGGAATATGCTGATATTTTTACCAAGGAATTTACTTTCTTCCTCCTAGATGAGATGTTGAATTTTTAATCAAGATTATACTTTGGGAATTAACATTATCCAAGACTCTGTATAGAATGGATATTTTGGAACTTGAGAAGCTGAAGAAACAACTACAGGAGAATCTGGATAAAGGTTTCATATGCCCAATGTTTCTCCATGGGGTGCACTAGTCCTATTTTATAAGAAGAAGGATGTGTCAATGAGCTTTTATACCGATTATCATGAGATCAACAAGATTGAAATAAAGAACAAGTATCCTCTACCTTGGATTAATGACCTTTTCGATCAGCTACGTGGAGAAAAATACTTTTACAGGGTGGATTTTTAGTTGGGATATTACCAAGTTAGGGTAAAGAAGGAGGATATCCCCAAGACTTATATTCGTACAAGGTATGAGCACTATGAATTCATAGTGATGCCTTTTAGACTCACTAATGCTCTAACAATCTTTACGGACTTGATGAGTAGAGTCTTTAGATATTACCTCAATAAATTTATGGTAGTCTTTATAGATTATTTTCTAATATACTCCAAATTTAAATAGGACCATGTGGATCATTTGAATACGATGATAAAGATCTTGTAAACTGAAAATATTTATTCCATGTACAAAAAATGTGAGTTTTGGTTGAAGAAAGTCTCTTTCTTTGGTAATATAATCACAATTAATGGGATATATATAGACCCTTTTAAAAATAGAAGCAATTTAAGGATGGATGAGGCTAACATCTATGATATATATTCATATTTTCCTTAGGTTAGCTAGGTATTATCACTGATTCATGAGAAATTTCTCATGATTTTAAAACCCTTTCACCAAACTAACTTGGATGGGAGTCAAGTTTTCTTATAATGATGAATGCAAAGAAATATTCAAGGATTTGAAAATAAGTCTTACTATTTCACCTATTCTCACATTACCCACAAGTGGAGAGCTTTTCTTGGTATTCAATGATGCTTCGAAAAAGGGCCCGGACTGTGTGTTGATGAAAAATAAAAAATTCATTGTCTATGATTCAAGGTATTTTAAGGTTCATGAACAGAACTAACCAACACATGATCTGAAATTGGTTGAAATAATTTTCACTTTAAAAATTTGGCAACATTATATCTTTGGGGATAAGTGTGAAATATATACAGATCACAAAATTCTTAAGTATATATTCACATAGAAATATCTAAGAATTCACCAATGAATATGGTTAGAGTTGATCAAAGACTATGACTACTCAATTCAATACCATCCTGGGAAAGATAATAAAGTGGTATATGCTTTAAGTATAAAGGATCCGAAAATTATATCATTGATAAGAATTGAGAGGGATCCAATATTCTTATATTTGGAAATGATGGATATGGGAATCATAAAGGAAGGAACATCATCAATCCTTTCACAAATTATTTCTCAACCATCTCTTCTCAAGAGGTTAAAGGATGATCAATGAGTTGATGTGGGAATTAAAAAGAAATTGGAAGCTATAAGGAATGGTAAATCCTTGGAGTTTAATGTTAATGATGAAGGTGTTATGAGATTTGGGTCAAGACTATGTGTACCATAAAATCCTGAGTTAAATAAGGAACTGTTGGATGATGCACATAGATCAACCTTCTCCATCCACCCAGGAAGCACAAAGATGTATCAAGATCTATGAGAAGAATATTGGTGGGAAAATATGAAGGAGATCATAGAATATATATCAAGATGTCTTGTATTTCATCAAGTGGAAGAAAAAATGAAAAAAATCCAAGGGGATGATGCGATCATTACCCACACCTATATGGAAATGGGAAAACATCACGATGGAATTTTTTTTGGTCTTATAAAGAAATTAAGAGGGAATAATTCTATATGGGTTGTGGTGGATCGTCTTACAAAGATTGCACACTTCATTTTGATATAAGAGGAATTCTCACTAGATCTCTTGTACGGATATACATCATGTAAGTGGTTAGGCTTCATGGAGTACCACTATCGATTGTATCCGATCGAGATACAAGATTCACCTCTAATTTTTAGAAGAGTCTCCAGCATGTTCTAAATACTGAGTTTAAATTCATCATGACCTATCACCCTTAAATTGATGGTAAATCTAAGTGGACTATCCAAAAACTTGATGAAATGTTGAGAGCATGCTCAATGGAATTCAAAGGAGGATGAGATCAACATCTTCCTTTGTACGAGTTCTCTTAAAACAATAGTTTTCACTTGAGCATCCAAATGGATCCCTATTAAGCCCTTTATGGGAAGAGGTACAGGAAACCTGCATGTTGGAATGATGTTTGGGAAAAAAACTGTTAGGTCCTGAAATAGTTGAGGAAATGGTGGAAAAGTTTAAGACCATTCAGTAGTATATCAAGGCTGCTCAGAGTCGAAAAAATAGCTATGATGACAATCATCGATAAGACCTAGAGTTTGATGTTGGAGACATGATATTCCTTCATATATCTCCATGAAATAAAGTTATGAGATTTTAAAATAAGGGAAAGCTTAGTCCAAGATACATCGACCCCTTTGATATCCTTGATCACATCAGAGCGGTGGCCTATCGACTTGCACTCCCACCTAACCTATCTCGAGTTCATGATGTATTCCATGTATCACTCTTGAGGAAGTACATACATGACCCCTCACATGTACTCAATTCATAGGTGGTACCATTGGACAATGATCTTTCCTATGAGGAGTATCCAGTGAATATCTTAGATTATAGAGACAAAGTTCTATGAAATAAGACAATTCACCTTGTACAAGTGTTGTGGAGAAACTAAAATTTTGAAGAAGCAATGAGGGAACTGGAGGAAGTGATGAGATAGAATTACCCTAATCTGTTTTAGGGGGGGGGGTGAAATGAAAATTTTGTGGGTGAAATTTCTCAAGGGGGAATATTGTAACGACCCAAACTATTATAAATTACGTTTTTCTTTATGTTTTTAATTTAATGTATTATTATTTACTACGGTTATAGAAAACACATGCACTTAGTTAGTTATATATTTGGATTTAAAATACCATTAAGAATATCACCATTGTTAATATATCCATAAAAAATTGTTCACATGATTGAAATAAATATAGGTCTTTAAAAAATCCAATTGACATAGACAAAGGAAGTGAAGACATCATCTAGTAGGATTGTACCCTTTGAATCCAATTTATCAGATCTTACAAGGGAGATAGCATCACTGAGATTTTTCCTTGGCCAATTCCAAGCTGAGATCCAACAACTTAAGCATGATCAAAACTATTTACAGGAGAAGTTCAAGCTCATTGAGATCATGACCCAGACCATGTTTGCTGAACGCCCCCATGAAAGTCTCACCATCGCACACCTTAATATTAGGGTGTATGATTGTGCAATAAAGGGATATGTATTAATACATTAATAATAATAATATTTATATTTTATAGAATAATGGTTTTTTTAATTATTACTTTATAAATGGTTTTTCTATTAAACACAAATTTTATTTTTGGGTAATATTCAATTTCAATTAAGGGATTTATTTTGATGAATTAATGGATTTTTGAAATAAATATTATTTTAATGAAATGATATTATTAAATAATACTTATTAATTATAAATGGTTATATAATTTTTATGAAGTGCAATGTACTTTTTATAAGGGTTAAAAAACTATTATTGTTAAAAACCCAACATTTTTCAATAAATGTAGAATATTATTTTAAAAGTGAAAATGAAAATATTTAAAAAATTATTTAGATAAAATGAATATTATTTTTGGAATTATAATTTTAAAATTTTTCAAGGGAAATGTTTTCATAATTTTATGAGACAATTGTATTTTCGGGTAAAAATTAAATATCGTATAAATATATAGTGTATTTTATAACATCACAATGACCCAAAAATGATGTAATAAATACAATAATTGGTATATTAGGCCAAATATATATATTTTTATTAAGTTTATTTGATTAATTTTATTAATCCTTTATGAATCCTTCAAAACATATAATGTATTTTATGATTTTAAAATCATTTATTTAAAAATACAAATCACCACCACATAAGTAAGGGTAATATTTTAATAAGTTATAAAATTTTACTAATATAATAATTAAAACCTCTACAATTTTTTAAAAACCTTGGGCAAAATCCATGTGAAGATTTTTGGTTTGAAATATTTTATTTTATAGCATCCCAAACCTTAAAATTAAAGAAATCCCTCTGTTTTCCTATATAAACCCACCCAATATCCCACTTATCTTTACTCAAAATCATTATAGAACAACCTTAATCTAACATAATCTCTATATAATACTCACAAGGTGACCCCAACTCTCAAGAATCCCCTTTTAAGCTTCTAGTGTCATACTATCAAGGTAAGGGATCCTCTCTTTCTCACTTTTATTCTAGAATCTCTTCTATGTTATTACCTTTTATTTTTAATTTTATAATGATTGAGTATGTTTTAAAAACTCTACCATAATTTCATTATTATTTATAAATTATTATATACCACATTATATATCATTAATCTCTCCTAAGAATACCTGTTACCATGCCAAAATTTCATATGGGTTCCTTCCTTTCTCATTTTTTTTATCAAAGTTTATTTATCTTGTTATGCCCTTTTATTTTTAATTATTAATGAATGGGTATGATTTAAAACCTCCCAAATACTTCCCTTATTGTGTATAAACTATTATATACCCATTTATATCTTATTAATCCCTCCTATGTACACCCGCTACCATGCTGGAATTTCATAAGAATCATTTCCTTTCTCTTTTTTCAAGCTTATTTATTGTCGTATGACTTATTTTTATAAGTCTGAATGTGTTTAAATGTTATTACATGTCCCTATTACTTTCCAATTCATTTAAAAATGATAATAGATCCATTTCTCTCTCATCAACCCATTTTATGAAATTTTATGTGACGTTGTTATGCTACTGAATTTTCATCGTGATTTTCCATGCCAAACCAAATGTGCAGTGAATACCATATCCATTTCCCATCAAGGGTGTTCACTTTTATGCACATATAAATTTTTATAAGGGACTTAAATGTATTTATTATATACTCCTTTATCATGTAATAAATTATAATGATGAATGAATCCATGTTTTATAATCTATGTGGAACACTTAAGTATGGTAATGAAATGAAAGTAAGGGTGCGCCCAAAATTATATGGAGCTCCAATGCATTAGGTAATGTTTAGTATCATTATATTTCATATTGGGATAGAGGTTTACATGATTCCTTTATGTGACTTTGTCCACCATAAAGTCTTGGTAGTTTATCATTGACCAATTATGCAGTGTTTTAAGTTGTTTACACATTTTCCATGTTATGATTATCATGCCATATCATGCCTTATTATTCATGGTACTTTATACCTCATTGATAGCCTTGTCTAACATGTATTATTATCTTAATGTTATTACATGTTTATTATTTTACTGGGATTTATGGATCACCCCTTTCTTATGTATTTCCCTAGGTTATACAATGCAGTTTTAAGCTCAATCATGTTAAAGAAGTTTTTAATGAATATGTTTTAATTCATGTTTAAAGTTGTAATGCAATGTACCTAATTCCAAAAGACTCTAGAATTATTGGTATTTCAGGTTGTATTAAGTATAGTTTTATGTAATTAAATCATTTATTAATGTGTAATTAAGAGAAGGTTTGATATAAAAATAATTATTCATAAATATATTTAATTCATAAACAATATGACTTATCAAAATATCCATATTGAGTAGAAAATACAGATTTATCAATATTTCCCCAGTTAAAACAACATTCAAAATAAACACCATATATAAAATGATATGTGACTAAGACAATAATCATATCCATGATAAAATAAATATGGATATTTGAGAGAAATATAATGCCAAAGGAAAAATTATCCCAAAGGGGTAGTAGATATATCACATAAACAAGATTAGGTATACAATATTAAGTAAGTCTCAATGAAATGGAAATTGAGATGAAGTCCCTTACCTTAATTCCTGATTAATTTTGTTGCATTTTCACCTCCTGAACAATAAACTTATATTTGTTATAAAATTGATCCAAAAGTAAATTATAATCATTTATACAACTATTTATCAATTTTAATTATTGGATTATATTTCTTAAATTTTCTTGATGAAATTGAAGCGTTTTGATATCATGTTTTTCTTAAAAATTTCACATTTTGCCTTAATTTCACTATTTTGTTAAATATAAAAAAAATTTATTATAATTAACTCTATAATCATAGAATACATGTAATTAAATATTTATATATTATATATAATTTATACTGTCCATCCATAAAGGTAGTTATAATAATTATCTTGGAAATGTCTCTGTAGGTGTTTAACTAACCTTTAATAGGACATTGTTGAAAGAGATGTTAAATTATTGCATAAATAATTTTAGAGTATACGGTTTTGAAAGGAATTGAAAAAATAAGAAGTAGAATAAGAAGAAAGGGAAGAGTTAATGGAGACTTACTCTTTCCTCAGTGTGGCTTCTCTTGTACAACACTATAACTCCTTTGATTTTTGGAGTTGAATTACTCCAGAACATTCCTATGGATTCTAAGAGGCTTAATATAGAATATTTGGTCATACAATTGGATTTGGAATTTTTGGGATGATTGGTTTTCTAAGGAAAGGGAGAGGGGTTATTTATACTTGAGGAGAAAGGTATTTTTAGAATAAAATATTAAATAAAATATTATATCAAAGGTGAGACTTGTAATAGAAATATTTTTACAATATAAATCATATATTAATATAATATAATGTGTTTAAGACTTTAAAAACATTTATAATTCGAATTTATTAATTTCTTAAAAAGTAAAGTGGAAAGAAAGAAAAATTTTTATTTTAGGGAATAAATTTTGACTTTAGGTTTTGGAAAGTTCTTTTTAGGATTTAAAAAAAAGTTTATTGTATTTTAATGAACCATTTTTCAAGTTAAATATATAATATCCTAACTTGAAGTTATAGAAATAATTATCTCACTAATACATCATGAATGATTTAATTTAAGTTATAATGGTTACATGAAAACTTTATTTTTACTAATCATTAGAAAATTGAATTAAATCAAAAGATTACTAGAAAATCACTCATGGATAATTTTGATGTGCTAATTTCATAAGTTTACTTTATTTTATGAAAATAATTTTCTAAATATGAGAAATTTAATCTTTAATTAAAATCATCATTTATTAAAAAAATACCAATTTTAATATTATAATCGATTTTATGACACATTGAAAAATTAATTATAGTATCATAAAATTATCTTATAATTATAATACAAAAAAGAAAAATTTATAAATCTATTTATGAAAAATTTTTTCTTTTAAATCATTAAATTAATTATAAAATTTTAAGGAAACATTTATGTTCTACAAAAATACCAATACTTAATTTATCATTTTTAAAAAGTTTATTTAATTATTTCATTATATTTTAATTTATAAGATACCTAAATTTTATTTATACTTACATAGGTGAGGTTACTATTTTATTATCTGGTTTACTATTCCTAATGGTTACATTACTATTCCAATGGCCAGGTTAATATTTTATAGTATAACACAATTCATTTAATCTTAGTGTTTCATGCAACATAAACTACAGAATAAATTGAATTTATTTAAGAAGATACATACCATAAAGTCTTGGGGTGTTAAATTCTCCCCTCCTTCATAAATTTAATCCTTGAAAAATTTCATGAATATTTCCTTATAAACAAATGAGGGTGGTTCTTATTCAAAACATCCTCAGGTTCCCATGTTGCTTCTTCCATTTTATGGTTTCTCCAAATAACTTTTATCGGTTGAGTCATACAATTTCTCAATACCTTTTATCTAGTGTCAAGAATCTCGATAGAATCTTCTCAGTAAGACAAATTAAGTTCTAATCCTATTTTTTCATAGGTGAGTACATCTGTTGGGTTTGACATGTACTTCTTTAACAATGATATGTGAAACACATCATGAACTTTGGAGAGACTTGGTGGAGTTGAAAATTAGTAAGCTACAACAATTATTTTCATAATTTCAAATGGTCCAATATACCTTGGGCTTAGTTTCCCTTTCTTACTAAACCTTATGACACCCTTCCGTGAAGATACTTTCAGAAAGACATTATCTTCCAATTTAAATTCCAAATCCTTTATCCTATTCTTATAATAACTCTTTTTCTTACTTTGGGATGATTTAATATGATCTTGAATAGTCTTTACCTTTGTCATTGTTTCTTTAATAATTTCTAGGCCCATAAGTTTCCTCTCACCAAATTCATCCCCATAAGTTGGATTACAACATCTCTTTCCATAAAATACTTTATATGGTGCTATTTGAATACTATAATGGAAACTATTATTGTAGGAAAATTCTACCAAAGGTAAATACTGATCCCACATACCTTGAAAGTCAAGTGATCATGATCTCAACATCTCTTATATTATTTTAATAGTCCTTTTAGACTGTCTATCGGTTTGAGGGTGATAAGCAGTACTCAAATGAAGCTTAGTATCTAAATCCTTCTAAAAAATCTTCCAGAATTTTGATGTGAAAGGGGGATCTTAACCAAACATAATTAATATAAGTGAACCATGAAGTCTTAAAACTTCATTAATATAGATTATTTCTAGGTGTTCAAGAGGAAAATATTCTATTATAGCAATAAAATGAGCTAATTTTGTAAGGTGATCAACAATAACCCATTTCCCATTATTCTTTATGGGGGTATTTGGTAATCCAGTGATAAAGTCCATAGAAATGTCACCCCACTTCCATATAGGAATATATAGAGGTTACATATCTCATCTAGGATACTGTCTCTCACTCTTCACTTGTTGAAAAACTAGACATCTTAACACATAGTTAGAAATCTCCTACTTCATATTATCCCACAAAAATTTTTCCTTAAGATCTCTATACATCTTGGAATTACCAGGGTGTGTAGAGAAATTTGAGCTATAAGAATCATCTAATAGTTCTATTTTTTAACTCAAGTATTGATGTAACACATAACCTATTTCCAAATTTCAGAATTCCATCCCCATACACAAAGTCTTCCAGTCTTCCATCCTTAACACATTTAAATTTCTTTTAAAAATTATCATCATTAGTTTGAAAGATTTTTATCTTTTCCAATAAAGATGGTTTCAAAATAATTTGAAAAAGGAGCGATGTTTCCTATTCCTTAATAATTTACATGTCCATATTTACTAAATTCATGAATGTAGGATATTTCTCAATATTTATTTGGGTCATAAGTCCATGATATTTCTTGCTTAATGCATCTTATACCTTATTTTATTTTCCTAGGTGGTAGTGTATTGAGAAAACATAATATTTGAGTAACTCGATCCATCATATTTTCCTAATGTTGAATTATGTATTTGTAAATATGTATTTCAAACTCCTGTTATCCACATATATCTCACATATTTTACTATAGAGATAGTGTCTCCATATCTTCAAAGAAAAGATTACACCTGCTAACTCAAGATCATGAGTTGGACAATTTTTTTAATGAGCCTTCAACTGCCTTAATGCATATGTAATTCCTTTATAATTTTTCATAAGGACACAACCCAATCCTTTCTTTGATGTATCAATGTATATCACAAACCCATCATTTTGTGAAGGTAGATTCAAAATAATAGCATTGAATAATATTCTCTTCAATTCTTTAAAAAATTATACACATTATTTTCTTTATACAAACTTAACCCCTTTATGTGTGTGCTTGGTTAATGGGTTAGCCAATCTAAAAAAATTCTAAATAAACCACTGATAGTAACTTGATAAACCAATGAAACTACATACCTTAGTTATATTCATTGGTGTAGATCATTCTTGGATTGAATTTGTATTTATAGGATCAACTAAGATTTCATCCTTAGAGATAATATGTCCAAGAAAAGAAATTTCCTAAAGATAGAATTCACACTTGATAAATTTACCATATAAATATTTCTTTATGAGAGTCTCACAAATAATATAAAAGTGAATCTCATGGTATTCATAGCTTTTAGAATACACTAGAATATAATTAATGAATACTAATTTTTTTTCAAGATATTACTTGAATAATATGCTCATTAGATCCATGAAAATGAGGGTGCATTAGTCAATCCAAAAAGCATTACTATAAAATTCTAATGTCCAAAACTCATCCAAAAAGCTGTATTTGGAATATGTTCCTTCTCTACTTGCAATTGATGATACCCAGAATGAAGGAAAATATTTGAAAAATATTGAACCCCATGAAGTTGATCAAATAAGTCATCAATATGAGGCAGAGGATACTTGTTATTTATTGTAATAGTATTTATTTCTCTATAGTCAATGAAAAACCTCAAAGATCCATCTTTCTTATTAACAAAGAGAATATAAGCTCCCCATGCAGAAAAAATAGTGAGAATAAATGCTTTATTACTCAAATCCTCTAGTTTTTTCTTCAACTCCATTAATTTCTTAGTGGCCATTCTTTAAGGAGTCTTTGATATTGGTCTAATATAAGGGATTAAATCAATGGTAAACTCAACTTCACACTCTATGGGGTGTCTAGGTAATTCCTTATGAAATACATCAATGTATTCTTGTAAAATTACTAAATCCTCAATTTGAATATTACTTTCCTCATCTCTAGATGTTGTTTTCTCTTCCTCCCTAAGAATTTTATTTATTAGAGCTAATGGGGGTAGATATAAATAAGTATTTAATGATGAAGTTTCTACTCTAAAGATAAGGGATTCTATATATTCCTCCCAAATCATAATTTTATTCTCCTTACAATAAATTTTCACATTATATTTTGAAATCCAGTCCATACTGAGAATTATATCAAAGTCAACCATAGGTATAATGATAAGTTTAGAAAATAAATCATATTTATATGCCATAATAGGAACTGCTCGACACATTTTTGTTGCAATGAGACTTCCCTTCATATTTTTGACTGAAAAATCCCTTATTAAATCAAAATGGAAATATCTAATTTTCTTTCAAAATTAGGTAGATAAAAAAGAGTGCGATGATCTAGAATCAAATACGACATTGGCTAAATTTGAATATAGGATTAATGTACCTACCAACACATCATTGGGAACTTATACTTCATTTATGGTGATCACATAGTCTTGGACATCTCCCCATGGCCACATAAGTGGTGGATTCCATTGATTCTTGGGACACTGATTTGAATAATGCCCCATTTCATTACAGTTGAAGCATTGAACATCGTTGACTTTTTCTCTCCTTGCATTCATTAGCTTGATGACCATTTTATCTACACTTATAAAAAACTCCCATGACTTTAAAGATTTTTTAGGATGATTCATTCCATAATTTTCACATAATGGGAATTGCTTCATTCCCCTCTTCTTCTTTGATTCTTCACCTTTTTCATGATCATTAGAAGACATCTTATTCTCTTGATTTCCCTTGAACATATAGGATGTAACAACCCAAACTTTTATCAATGGAAATGCCTTTCTTATAATTATGTCAAATAGTATAATCACAAAAAAGTCAAATTAATAACAAAATAAAAACATTATAAATGAATAATGAATGAAACAAGAGGTATTTCTAGAAGTTAAGGAACCTATACCATTGAAATAGTAACTTGAATTTAGGAATGGTAATATAAACCTTATGAATAGTAACCCAGCCAAATGAATAATACACTCACCTATAAAATTATAAATAAAATTTAAGCATATTATAAATGAAATTATGAAATAATTGTATCATAGTATAAGTAAATAAATTTTTTAAAAATTATTAATTAATTGTTGGTGTTTTTGTAAGTTATAAATATTTAATTATAATTTTATAATTAATATAAAAATTTAAAGGAAAATGTATTTTCATAAAATGTATTCATAAATTAATATTTTTTTCCTTATTATTTTAAGATAATTTCATGAGACCTTATTTAATTTTTCAAAGTGTTATAAAATTAGTTATAATTTTAAAATTTGTATTTTTAGAGTAAATGTTGATTTTAATTAAAAATTAATTTTATTATATTTAGAAAATTATTACCATAAAATGGAGTTCATTTTTTAATTCTACACATTTAATAATGGTTAGGGTGAATTTTTGGGTTTTTTCTAAAATACTTGAATTTTTGGTAAATAGTAAAATATGATAATTTACGATAAATGATAAATACATGAATTTTTAGTCATTTTTGATGTAAGGATGGGGTAAGAACCATTATTTTGAACTCACATGAACTAGTTACTATATTTAGTCACAAGGATCAACACTATTTTTTATCTTGATCCAAAATAATAAACTAATGATTAAAATAATGAGAAAACACCCCTCTCATCCTCTTTAAACACCACCCCTCACCACCTCTTCTCATCACACCTTTAAAGCTTTGATACTTATACAACTTATACCAAATAATCTTCCAAAACCCCTAACCCACATCCAGGATCTCTTGTTATCATCAAAAGATCAAAACCTTTTCCTTAAGGAGGTTCTCAAGGAGGATAAATTCAAGAGGTAAATTCCTCTTTCTTTTCTTGTAATTTATTTTCTTTTCTTAATCTCTACTAACCTCCACTTATACAAAATGGAATGATAACTATAGTAACTTACATATACAATAATTTTATTATGTTAATGGTATAATCTATCATCAAACCCCTTCTCCCCTTACTTTTATTCTAAAAATAAAACAGTCATCCGTGAGGTGTTGATTTATCGCCTTCATGGACAACAAGTTTTAATTTTACTTTATCTCCTTATAATATGGTCTTAAAACCATTATAATTATTTAAAAAGATTTTAAAATGTATTTTTTAACCCTTTTTATTTTCTATAACTAACATATATACAAATTACTAAATGATAAAACAAAACGAGTTCGTTGTGATCGAAAAAACCGCTAAAATTATTCTAAATGATTATCATTAACATGTTATCTAATGATTCATACTCATATCTAGGAAAAAAATATAAGACCAATTTAAATTATGGTTTTTAATTAATAACATATAATTTCAATTCTGGATAATTATACCCATTCTATATGAACTTCCATACTCATATATAGGAGAACTAATTATGAAAACTATGAAAAAGAACACTCCCAAACAATGAAATTGATCATTATAACTCATAAAAAAGGCCATAAATGAACTTAATAAAATTATAATAAATAAATTACATGTGTAAAATTTTATTTAATTATTAATAAGTGAATCTAATTATATTATTCAAGATAATAAGATCAAGTACAGAACCGTTTCAGACATAAGGTAAGGGATTTTACTCGAACCTCTATTTTTTCCTTCAGGTTACTCTTTATCTCTCTTTAACCCAATGTAATGATTATTTATTTTTATATAATTCTTATAAATTCCATTTATATGTTCCAATATCATATATATAGATCATATCATCCCTCTTTTATGGGGAAATACATGTTCTAAAATGGTTCCCTTCTCAATTCTTCCTGATAAGCAGGCCTAATTCAAGGGAAATTCTCGATTTCTTATCCGTTTTCAAGTGCACTAGATAATATGTTTTAATCAATTTTTTTTTAAAATCAATAATTTATCATGAAAGTATATCTTTGTTCATTTATGGTTTTATACAAAAAATTATTCCTTTTCTATTTTAAATAATCTTTAATATTTTTCTTAAACCATAATAAAATGTTTTTTTATAAAGTTTATTAAACACTATTTTTACATGTATTCACTTTAGTTTGACATCACTTATAATTATATATGCCTATTTTACCTTATTAATTTCCATATATGGTTTAAATCCTTTATTTTATTGACACCATTATGATATTCCCTTATGTTATTCTTTCTGACATGATTATGATACCCAATTCTTTCCATGGGTAACCCTTATGTTTATGTTTGATTCCTTATGTATGATTCTTTATGTGGAACACATATTCATGTAAATGTTATAATGGGTGCATCCAAATAGAACTTCAATGCATTGGGTAATGTTTAGTCTCATGAGACGTCATGTGCAACGATCTTGGTGGTTAACCTTGACTCATGCTCCATGTGAAAAAGTCTTGATGGTTAGCCTTAACTCATGATGCATGTGAAATGAGCCTTGAATCATGCTTATGTAATGTTGTATGTTTATTCCACATTTATATGATACTATGTTTATATGATTCCACATTATACACATTATTCATCCTTATGTTTATTCATGTTTCGTATTTTTTATGTCATCATGTTATGCTTTCTAACCCATGTGCTATGATTTTTTCATATGTCTATTCCCTTACTGGGTTTTTTAGATCATCCCTTTGCCTATGTATTCCCTAGGGTATCCTATAAAGATGTAAGGTCTCAAATTAATTTAGTATCTTCTTATTAAGATTAAATAAAAGATTTTTTATTTTGGTTTCATGTTGTTAAATAATGTATCTAATCTTACAAAGACACTAGACTTTATGATCATTGGTTTATATTTAATGGTTAAGTATGATTAAAATCATGTAATAATATGTGTAAAAGGATAGGGTCTCTATAGGTGGTATCATAGGAAGGTCTAGATATTTTTAGATATTAGGAATATAGAAATTTAGTAAGAACCCTAGGGACAATATTAAGTATGAGAAAACATCCCTAAATTTTGGTTAGTATAGAGTAAGTGGTTTATCAAGAAAATACACCCCTTTCTAGATACTACAAGTGGACATGGTTATAGATAGATATATGCAACAACTCTGACAAGGTGTTCCTAGGCTAACTTAGGGTAACCTAATATATCAAATATTCCCTACTATGAACTTGGTTTAACACTCTTGGGGGATATGATTTGGTAAATTCATATACTCATTAAAAACAATTATTAAGGGAAAAAAATTCCCATAATAATATTTATTAGAAAATATATCATGGATAACCAAGATTAAAACCTAGGGAATAACAAGTTAGGATATACTTTTCCATTATAAGTTTATCATTTTAGGTTCAAATTTTCCATTTATTATGCTTATTAGTTAAGTATTCAAGCTCCCTAATTGTGATTTATTTTTATTAGTTAATGTCTAGGAATAAAAGAACTCATGCCAACAATAAATGTGATAGGTAATGTGACGATTGCACTAATGATATTCCAAATATGATGGGAATGGGTGCTCAAAACTTCATGATAGTACTTGATCAACTGGATCAAGTTATGAATAATAACTTGAATCATGTGGAACTCCCTCCTTCTACTAAGAGTGATAAAGTTACCATCGAATAATTTTTTATGGAAAATGACTCCCATGTTTAGTGTATCTTCTGATCCCCTCCTCATAGAATAGTATATTAACTATATTGAAAAGATATTCTCTATCCTCCAATTCTCATAAGAAGAGAAAATGGAGCTGGCGGTCTATAATTTTGATGGGGAAGCTGATTAGTGGTGGACACTAATAAAAAACATTAAGTACAAGGAGAAAATTGATTCCATGGATTGGGAGGAAGTTAAGATTTTTTTCAATAAATATTTTCCCCAAACCCTCCATCTCAAGATTGAAAGAGAGTTCCATGGACTTAAGCATAAAGAAAATGATTCTATCATGGTGTATCAAGAAAAAATTACAAGGCTTGCAAGATACACCTCCAGCTTTTTCATGAACACCGAAAGCAAGGTGGATCGATTCTTTAGTGAACTAAATCCAATTCTATAAAAATCACTGGTAATTTGAGACTTTGATAGATATAAATATATTTTCTATTGTTACCTTAAGGTTGAAATGGAGATAAGATAATCTTAGTGGTCTAGTGGGCCTAATGAAAAAATAGGAAAATTAAGTCTATTATGGGTGGATAAACAGATAAATCCCATGATAGAAAGAAAACCCAATATCCCATGTGACAAAATTGTGGGAAGAAGTATCCTGGGAACGATCTAAAGGGAACCAAAAAATGATTCAAATGTGGAAGAATGATACATTTGGATAATAAATTCCAAAGGGATATGAAGAGTTCCACTAATGTGGAAGAACAAGGGAAGGTTCAGATCAACACTAAACCTATAGTGTAGTGTTTCAACTACAAGGAACATGGGAATTATGCTAACTATTTCCCTAATACAAGGGTTATTGGAGGCAATCAACAACAACAACATCCAAGGCATCAAGGAAGGGTATATGTTATCACTACTATTGAAGTGGATCTCGACAATGATGTGGTGGTAGATATTCTGATTATTCATTTAAGAATAGTGAACATACTATTTGATTATGGTTCTACACATTCTTTTATATCTTATAAGTTTAGTAGAACTATTCAAACACCACCTCAAAATATGGAGGTTGAGTTTTCTATGAGAACAAAAAATTGGGAAATTATTGCATCCAAAGTTTATAACTCCTCCCTGATGAATGTTTGTGGACTAAACCTCCAAAAAAATATTTTCATACTCCCTTTGGTATAGTTTGATGCTATTTGGGGCATGGATTGTCTATCTTTAAACAAAGAAAACATAAAATTTTAGGAAAGGGAGATTACTCTTCACATCTAGAAGCATCCTCCAATTCTATACAAGTGTAAGGAAAAAGACGAATCTCATTCAAAATCATTGTCTCAATTTTAGATATTGTTTTCTTATGAGCAAGAATATCTAGATCAAATGCTTGAGATAAAGGAGAGAATCACACTCGAAGACATGCCCATCATGAGAGATTAAACTGATGTATTCCCAAATGAATTTCTTGGTATTCCTACTGATTGAGAGGTTGAGATATCAATTGAACTTTTTACTGGATATTTTTCCATATCAAATAAACCATATATAATGGATACCATTGAACTAGAAGAACAAAATAAGTAGTTTAAAGAGAATATGGATAAGGTTTTTATATGCCTGAGTGCTTCACTATGGGGTGCTCTAGTCTTATTCATCAAGAAGAAGGATGAATAAATGAGCCTCTTCATTGATTATCATGAGCTCAAAAAAATCATGATAAAGAAAAAGTATCCTCTACCACAGATATATGACTTGTTTTATTAGCTATGTGGGGCTAGTTATTTCACTAAGGTGGACCTTCGGCTGAGATATCACCAATTAAAGGTGAGTAAGGAAGATATTCCCAAGTATTCCTTTTGAATAAGGTATGTACACTATGAGTTCATAGTTATGAACTTCAGACTCACTAATACTTAAAAAAATTTCATATACTTAATGCATAGATTCTATAGAGATTACCTTAAAAAAATTTATGGTAGTATTTATTGATGATATTATGATGTACTCCAAGAGTAAGGAGGAGCATGAAAATCATTTGAATATTGTTCTAAAGACTTTTTGAAGGGAGAAACTTTATTAAAAGTATAATAAATGTGAGTTCTAGATGGATAAAGTGTCATTATTGGGGCATGTAATCACTATAAAAGGGATATCTATAGACCCTTCCAAGAAAAAAGGAAATTGATGAGTGGCCCAGGCCAATATTAGTAGCAGAGATCCATAGTTTCCTTGGTCTATCTGGGTATTAATGATGATATTTTAAGAACTTATCATGATTTTTGAACCCACTAAACAAGCTAACTCAGAAAGGAGATTTTTTTTGGACCAGTGAATGTGAAGACTGATTTAAAGAGTTGAAAAAAAGGCTTTTCACTTCACTCGTGCTCACACTACCAAAAAATGGGGAACTATTTGTGGTATACATCGATTCCCCTCAAAGAAGGTCCTAGGTTGTGTGCTGATAAAAAATGATAAAGTGATAAACTACACCTCAAATCAGTTGAAAATACATGAGAAAAACTATCCACACATGATCTGGAGTTGGGAGTTGTGATCTTTGTATTGAGAATATGGTGACATTATCTCTATGGGGAGAAGTGTGAGATATATACTGATCATAAGAGTCTCAAATATATATTCACATAGTAGGATCTTAATATGAAATAGTGAATATGGTTAGATATCATCAAGGATTATGAATATTCAATCCACTACTATCCTAGTAAGGAAAATAAGGTATCAAATGATTTAAGTAGAAAAGATCTTGTATCTTTATCAATGATGAGAATTAAGAAGGATCCAATATTCTTAGACCTTAAAAGGATGGACATGGGAATCATTAAGAAAGGAAAATCATAAATCCTTTCTCAAATTATTTCTAAACCATTCCTTATGGAGAAAATAAAGGATGATCAAATAAATGATGTGAAAATTCAAAAAATGGTGGAAGATATCAGAAATGGGAAATCCTCTGAGTTCAAGATCGATGAGGATGGAGTTATAAGATATGGGTCATGGCAATGTGTACCATTCAATCTAGAGATAAAGAAGGAGATTCTAAATGATGCACATAGCTCAAGCTTCTCTATTCACCTAGGGAGCACAAAGATGTATCGAGATCTTTTGAGAGAACTATTATTGGGAAAATATGGAGAATGAGATTTCTAAATACACATTAAAGTGCTTGGTATGTCAAAAAGATAAGGATGAAAGAAAAAAGTCTAAGGGGATGATGAAAACACTACCCATACCAACATGTAAGTGGGAGAAGATTACCATGGACTTTGTCACTGGACTTCCAAATACATCCTTAGGAAACAATGCTATATGGGTTGTTGTGGATCATCTTACAAATATAAATCACTTTATAACAATTTGAGAGGACTTATTATTGGATCAAATTACACCAATATACATCAAAAAAGTGGTAATACTACATGGAGTACCACTAACAATTATATCTGATCGAGATCCAAGATTTACCTCTAAGTTCTGGAAAAGTCTCTAACATACTCTAAGAAATGAGGGGAACTTCATTACAACCTATCATCCTCAAACTGATGTCAAATCTAAATAAACTATTCAAACATAGGAATATATGTTGAGATAATGTTCTATAAACTTAAAAGAATGATGAGACGAAAATCTTCCACTGGTTGAATTCTCCTACAATAATAGTTTCTACTCAAGAATCCAAATGGAACCATATGAATCCCTTTATGGGAAAAGATACAGAATGCCAATATTATAGAATGAAGTCAGTGAACATAAGATTCTAGGACATGAAATGGTCGAAGAAATGTTGGAAAAGGTGAAAACCATTCAGCAACACATCAGTGCAACCCAAATTCAACAAAAGAGCTATGCATACAATCATCGATGATACCTTGAGTTGAAGGTTAGAGACGTGGTATTCCTCCGCATATCTCCATGGAATAGGATTGTGATATTTGGGCAGAAAGGAAAGCTAAGTCCCAGGTACATTGGAACCTTCGATATCCTTGATCGTGTCGGAGTTGTGTCCTATCGACTAGCACTTACACCTATGATGTCTCAAGTACATGATGTATTCCTTATATCCCTCTTGAGGAAGTACATACCAAATCCCTCACATGTACTGAATTCAGAGGTGGTACAGTTGGAAAATGATATCTTTTACAAGGAATAGACAGTGAAGATCTTAGACCGTAGAGATAAAGTTCTATGCAATAAGACTACTCACATGGTAAAAGTACTATGACAGAACCATAAGTATAAAGAGACAACATGGGAACCAGAGGAACCGATAAAGGAGAAGTACCCTCACCTATTTTTCCATGGTATGTAAAATGAAATATCATAGGAAAAATTTTATATGGGGGGAATAATGTAATAACCCAAAATGTTATCAATGGAAATCATTTTCTTATAATTATTTCATATATTATAATCACCAAAAAATCACATTAATAACACAATACAAACATTATAAATGAAGAATTAATGAAATAATAGGTATTTCTAGAAGTCAAGGAAACTATACCGATGAAATAGTAACTTGACCTTAGAAATAGTAATATGAACCTTATGAATAGTAAACTAACCAAATGAATATTAACCTCACCTATGAAATTATAAATAAAATTTAGGAATCTTATAAATTAAATTATGATATAATTGTATCATAGTATAAGTAAATAATTTTTTTAAAAGTTATTAATTAAGTGTTGGTGTTTTTGTAAGTTATAAATATTTAATTATAATTTTATAATTAATTTTAGGATTTAAAATAAAATGTATTTTCATAAAATGTATTAAAAAATTAATATATTTTGTCTTATGATTTTAAGATAATTTTATGAGACTTTTTAAAATTTTCAAAGTGTTATAAAATTAGTTATAATTTTAAAATCTGTATTTTTTAAGTAAATTATGATTTTAATTAAAAATTAAATTTCTCATGTTTAGAAAATTATTTTCATAAAATAGAGTTATTTTTTTTAAATTCTGAATGTATAAAAATGGTTAGGGTGAATTTTTGGGATTTTTTAAAATAGTTGAATTTTTGGTGAATTGTAAAATACGACAATTTAAGATAAATGATAAATACATGAATTTTTGAGTTATTATTGATGTATGTGGTAAGAAACATTAGTTCAGACTCACATGCACTATTTACTGTATTTAGTCACAATAATCAACACTATTTCTTGTCTTGATCTAGAATAATAATTTAATTATTAAAATAATGAGAAAACAACCCTCTCCTCACTATAAATACTCCCCCTCACCACATCTTCTCCGCTCACATTCCAAGCTTTGAACCTTGCCCAAATTTTTAACAATAATATTCCCAAACCCATGACCCACATCCAAGAGCTCTTTCTCTCATCGAAATTCCAAAGCTTTTTCCTTAAGGAGGTTTTCAAGGAAGAGAAATTCAAGAGGTAAATTCCTCTTTCTTTTCTGTTAATTTCTTTTCAAGTTCTTTTCTCTTTATAATCTACCCTCACCTACCCTCATAAAAATAGAATAATAACTCAAGTATCTTACATATACTATAATTTTATTATTATAATGGAATAATCCATCATCAAACCCCTTCTCCCCTCCCTTTTATTCTAAAAATGAAACCGTAGTCCGGGAGGTGTTGATTTATCACCTTCGTGGACGACAAGTTTTCATTTTCCTTTATCTCTTTCTAATATGGTATTAAAACCATTATAACGATTGGAAAATATTTCAAAATTTATTTTTAACCATTTTTATATCCTGGAACAAACATATATACATAATACTAAATGATAAAACAAAACATGTTCGTTATGATCAAAAAACCGCTAAAATTAATCTAAATGATTATTATTAAAATGTTATCTAATGATTCATCATAATTTTTGAAAAATAATATTTTATAAGAAAAATTAAATTTTTTTGGTCATTAATAACATAAAATTTTAATTTTGGATAATTATACCTATTCTACATGAACTTCCATACTCATATAAAAGCAAGCCGATCATGAAAACCAAGAAAACAAACACTCCAAAATAATGAAATTGAACACTATAACTCATAAAAAAGGATTTAAATAAACTTAATAAAATTATAATAAATAAATTACATATAGAAAAGGTTTTGGGATTATTAATTAATGAATCTAATTTTATTATTCATGAAAATAATATCAAGTGAAGAATTGTTTTGGACATAAGGTAAGGGATTCTACCCGAACCTCCATTTTTTCCTTTGGGTTAATATTTATCTTTATTTACTCCAATGAAATGATTATTTATTTTTAAAAAATTCTTATAAATTATATTTATATGTTTCAAACTCATATATCAAGATCATATCATCCCTCTTTTATATGGAAATACAAGTTTTAAAAAGGTTCTCTTATCATTTTTTCCCGATAAACAAGCCCGATTCAAGAGAATTTCATGATTTCTTACCCATTTTCAAGTGCACTACATAATTTTATTCAAGACACAATTTTTTAAATAATTAATCTATCATGAAAATAAATCATGGTTCATTTTTGGTTTTATACAAACAATTACACATTTTCCACTTTAAATAATCTTTAATATTTTTCTTAAATCGCATTAAAATGTTTTATTTATAAAGTTTTCTAAACACTATTTGTACATGTATTCACTTAATATTGACATAAATTATCATGAAATATGCCTATTTTTTATTATTAATGTTCATGTATGGTTTAAATCCTTTCATTTCATGGACACCATTATGACATTTCCTTATGTTATGCCTTATGACATGATTATGATACCCAATTCTTTCCATCGGTAACCCTTCTGTTTCTATTTGATTCCTTATGTATGATTCTTCATGTGGAAAAAATATTCATGAATATGTTATTATGGGTGTACCCATATAGTGGTCCAATTAATTGGGTAATATTTAGTCTCATGAGACGTTATATGCAACGGTCTTGGTGGTTAGCCTTGACTCGTGATCCATGTGTAATGGTCTTCGTGGTTAGCCTTGACTAATGATCCATGTGAAATGAGTATTTAATCATGATTAAGTCATTTTATATGTTGTTTCAACATTTCTATGATACCATGTTTATATTATTCCATGTTATACATGTTATCCATCCTTATATTTTTTCATGTTCTATGTTTTTTATATCATCATATTATGATTTCTAACCAATGTGATATGATTTATTCATATGTTTATTCCCTTAATGGGATTTTTATCTCACCACTTTGTTAATGTATTCATTAGGGTATCCTATTTTTGGTTTCATATTTTTTAATTATGTATCTACTCTTATAAGGATACTAGACTTTATGATACCTATTTTGTATTTAATGGTTAATTATACTTATAATAATTTAATAATATGTATAAAAGTCTTGGGTCTATATATAGGATCTAGAAAATTCCTTATCCATTTTAATGGAACTTAATACTATTTCATCATATGATAATTTTTTTTGAGAATCTGGTTCCCTTCTAATACTTTTCTGAAGACCTTAAAAGAAATGATTAATCTTATTTTAGAAATCACATATGTAATATGTAGCATACCTAGGTAATATTGCGAAGTAAACCTCATACTTTAAAACACTCTCTTCTTCCTTTTACTTTAATCTAAGGAAGTTTCTCTTCAGTTTAGTTCTTTTCTCATGAGGGAAATATTTGTCAAAGAATGTTTCTTTAAAATCTATCAATTCAATGTATTCTATTTCATCTTACTCCTTAGTATTCTAGATCAAAGACCACCATTGATCAGAATTTACCTTGAGGTAATATACTACTAGTACTACCTTTTCCCTTTCATCACATCTCAATGCATGAAATATCTTTTCATGGTACTTGATCCTTTGCTCAGCTACCACTATACTAGCAGTACCATGAAAAGATGGGGGATTTTTCCACATAAATGATCCAAAATAGGTGTTGTATAGTTATTTGTCATAACCTAAGTAAGATTTCTTAATATGGTCATGATCTATTTAACCCCAACACTAACTACGTTGAATTTATTAGTGGGGAAATCCCTACACTGTCTATGGGTATTGATTCTATTCCTTCCATTAGGTTCCACCACTAAATAATGGAACAAAATAACTTATCCATAATAATCATGAGTATTGATCCAAATATTCACTATATGGAATAATTATAATTCTCATGTTTACTTAGCATCTAGTTCCTAAGGTTTCTACTAAAATTTATCTAATACCAACTGTAATAACCCTGACCCCAGTAGCCCAGAGCTGGTGTCCATTTTATTAGAATGACATACATAAAAGAGATAAAAACACCAAGTATCGATCAGTTCAGTAGAATTTAAGAACTTTATACATACATAGATTCCTTATTACATTGGAAATTAAACATAGAACATAAAAATGGAAAATAAACTACTTCTTTGACACTTATTCAAAGATTTCATCTTCTTAATCTGGAGAAAAAAAACAAGTAAAAGGGTGAGCTCTAATGCTCAATAAGGGTTACATACAATATAAAACAGGAGGAGATAATAAGTGAAGCATAATCAATAAGGTATTATCAATATGAAAAAGTGAATAACTGAAAAACACATGCCATCAATAAACTGAGAATGAAAATTCATTCATAGATTTTGTCATAGTGAAAATCCTCTAGATAATAATAACTGAATACTAAATGAAATAAAATTCTTAATTATTAAACATCATGTATCTGGAAAATGAACCATTATACCGTCAATATTGTTTAAGTCTCTGGGTAAAAATCCATATGATTTTGTTTGGAAGAAAACAAAAAGGGTTTGTTGCTAACTATTTTGTCTCATGAGACCTGTTGATGCATCAAGAGGATATTTATAACCATGCCCCACTCATCATTTCATGTACAAAACATTATTAATATATATATTTAATTAATGAATAATAATATTATCAAAATATCCATATTGATCATAAAATATAGATTTATAAATATTTTCCTAGTTAAAACAACATTCAGTAGGGCCTTCGGGCCACCTCAAGGCCTTCAGGCCACCTTAAGTGCAGATGCAAACCAGACAACCTGTAAGGAACAAGCTTCAGAAGGAGGAGGAGCAAGGAGCTTTCACTATAGCAGAAGCTAAACAGATTGCAAGAATGAGAGGGTATGACACCTGCCATCAGGACAAGCCTGTGAATGGTTGGGAAAGCCTAGCCAATCAGCCATGCGAAGGTGGAGAGATGATTTCACGATGAAGATGCTGGGGAGGAGAAGTTCCAAGTAGTGAGTCTGGGTTGCACGTAATGTTTGAAGCCTACACGAAATGAATTCCTCTAAGGCCTAAGATCCATTTAATAATTATACCTACGAGCCTTGTAAGGGTTCCACCTCACCCCTTGAAAGGTGGATTATCAAAAATCAATAAAAAATGAAGGCCTTCGGGCCATTGGAGGAGTAGATGAAATCACTTACCTTAACTCCCACTTAATTTTGTCGCATTTATGCCTCCTGAATAATAAACTTATATATTTTATAAAATATATCCAAAAGTTAATTGTAGTAATTTATAAATATATCTATCAATTATAATAATTTGATTATATTTCTTAATTTTTTTGATGAAATTGAAGCATTTTGATATCATGTTTTTCTTAAAATTTTTCTCTTTTCCTCGATTTCTCTATTTTGTAAAATTTAAATAATAAATTAGTTTAAATAATTATTGAAGCATATAATACATGTAATTAAATATTTGTATATTATATATAATTAATACTATCCATCCATGATGGCAGTTATAATAATTGTATTGGAAATGTCTCCGTAGGAAGGTTAACCAACCTTTAACGAGACATTGTCGAAAGAGCGGGAAATGGGAGTACAAAATTTATATATGTCATATGTATGATACTTTTAGTAGGTTAAAATCATTCATATAATGTTAATTTATTGAATAAATAATTTTAGAGCATATGGTTTTTAAAGGAATTGATAAAAAGGAGGATGATAAAAAAAGGGAAGAGTTAATGGAGACTTACTCTTTCCTCGGTGTGGTTTTTCTTATATGACAATATAGCTCCTTTTATTTTTGGATTTTAATTACTCCAAAATGTGTAAATGGATTATAATAGGATTAATAGATAATATTTTGATAGATACTTGGTTTTGTAATGGGTAGGATGAGTGGTTTTCCAAGGGAAGTGAGAGGGGATATTTATACTTGAGGAGAGAGGTATTTTTAGAAAAAAATATTAAATAAAATATTATATCATAGGTGAGACTTGTAATAGTGAATTTTTGAGAATATAAATCATATATTAATATAATATAATGGTTTTAAGACTTTAAAACACCTTTATAATTCTAATTCATTAATTTATTTAAAAGGAAAGTGGAAAGAAAGAAAAATTGTTATTTTAAGGAATCACTTTTGACTTTAGGTTTTAGAAAGTTCCTTTCAAGTTTGGAAATTAAGTTTATTGTATTTTAATGAATAATTTTTTTAAATTAAATATATAATAGCCTAAATTTATGTTCTATAAATCATTATGTCACTAATACATCACGAATTATGTAATTTAAGCTAAACTGGTTATGTGAAAACTGTATTTTTACTATTAATTAAAAAATTTAAGTATTTTAGAAAATTACTAGAAAATAACCCTTAGAAAATTTCAACATGATGATTTAAAAAATGGAATAAAATATATGAAAATAATTTTCCAAATATGATAAATTTAATCTTTAATTAAAATATTAATTTATTCAAAAAATACCGATTTTAATATTATAACCAATTTTATGAAACATTGAAAAATTAATCATTGAATTATAAAATTATATTATAATTATAATATAGAAAAATAATAATTTATAAATATATCTAATAAAATAAATTTTCTTTTAAATAATTACACTAATTATATAAAGGTAAGTAAAAATTTACGTTTCATAAAAATACCAATACTTAATTTATCATTTTTAAAACATTTATTTACTTGTTCAATTATATTTTCATTCATATGATAACTAAATCTTATTTATAATTTCATAGGTTAGGTTACTATTCTATTGGATTATTTACTATTCTTAATGGTCACATTAATATTCCAACAGTCATGTTAACATTTAATAGTATAACACAGTTTCATTAAACTTAGTGTTGTGTTCAACATAAACTATCAAATAAATTGAATTTATTTAAGAAGATAAATACCATAAATAATTGTGGTTTTATAACCATTACATACCAATTTATCTTCTAAAATTCCCTAGACATATTTTAGAGGTTATGGTCTTCTCAAAATACTAACCCTAGTGTCCCTAATAAGAGATATAAAGAAAGTTCTCCGAATAAGAGATAATCATCTTTAATGAATCTTTCAAGATCATTTCTTCTTATACTTTATATTCATGTGTTTTTTCCATTATAAATTAATAAATATAGTATAAACTATATTCTGATATGTTATTATGATTATGGAACAAACAAATTTCACCTTTTATCCATCCTATAAAAAAGAAAAGTACCATGTGTTCATACATACATATTATCATCTCCAAGCTGTGGTGTAACATGTTTTTCATCACCACTTTATTTGGATGAAATAATATATATATATATAATAATTATAACATTATATTGATTCTAGAAATTAATATACTATCCTCTTCCTTACTATTTCACCATTAAGGGAATGATACCATCGTTTATTTGTACGCACGACATACTGTCTCCACAACGCGATGTGATTCATTTTCCATGTTCACCATTAAAGAATTATTATATAAATGTATATAATAAATAAATATGATATATAATACCTTAATATAATTCTAGATATAACAGAACTATATCCTATTCACAAGAACTGAGACTTATACGACAAAAAATGCATAGAAAAATGAAGCAGTTGACACCCGAGAGAAGGGTAATAATTAAATATTATTAACCAACGAGTGATAAGATGATATAAGAGGATCATATATAATATCATAAATATGAATATGGTTCTGGTATAAGTTAATAACATCCTTATTATACAAGATGTTATGGTACGTATAAAGAAGATCAGACCTAAGGTAATGGTTAATTTCAAAATCTCATTATTATTCAGGATTGTTTATACATAAGTATCTCCTAGGGGAAAATTTATCTTCCGTATCCATGTTTCTTAAAAAAAAATTCCAAAATATTTTCAATATTATTCTATATTTTTTTAAATTTATTTTTACCTATGTTTAAATTTTTACTAAATGTTTTGAAAGGAATCTTTTTTTAATTTTCCAAATGAAGTGCTTTGTGACTTTTTGGAAAAAGTATAAAAGAAATGTTTTTTAACTTATAAGGAATGAATTTGTTTTTCTACTTTTATGAATACTTAATGTATTGAAGCTTAACTTATAAAATTACAAGGTTGTTTTCAAATAGAAATTTTTTCTTTTAAAATTTCACAATATTTTAAGAAAAGAAAACATTTTCAAAGTAGATAGGATATTTTCCTCAAGAATTATTTTCTAGTAATATGTCAAAATTATTTTCCATTTATAATAAAATTATTTGATGATACTTATTCTTTATTGGGGATATTTTTCAAGGAAACTATCCATATTATTTATATGGATGGTTTATGTTTACAATGGAATGATATTTATGAAAACTATTTCTTTTACATGGGTTATGTTTTGATGGAATGATATTTATGAAAACCATTTATTTTTATGGGTTCTTATATGATGAATGATTGATGTTATTATGGCACACAAATATATGGTTTTCATTATGTGATGGGTGGGACCTATATCTCCCTCTAATACATTGGGTAAATATTTATATCTCTTGAGATAAAGAAGAATAGAATGAGTAATGAACTTAGTTAAGTAATACAAGGATAGAATAAGGAGTGAAATTGATTTAGTAAAGGACTTTTTCCACTATGATAGTTTTGGAAATGAGCCTTGAATAATATGGAAATGATTTTCTATTCTTATATGCATGTCAAAATTCCATGTCTTATGTTATGATCTCATGGAATATGTTATTTTATTCTTCATTAACTTCTATGATTTATCCCATGACACAGTATCATGATCTTGATATGTAGGATATAATTTTCAAAAGTAATTTTAATGTTCTTATTCCCTTATTCTTATGTTATCAACCTTGATTACCCTTAATGAGCATTTTCTCTAACTACTGTATTATATTTCTTTTCCCTAAGATATTAATAAATTTATTAAGTAAGATGTTTCAAAAAGGGTTCTAGTTATGTAGGAATAAGTGGGAGATGATGTAGATGCTTTATGAATTAGTTGTTTATATTTATATATTTCCTAAAAACTAAACCTATAAGGTTATGAAATTATTTTTTATGTTATGTAATAAATATTATTTTTTTATGTGTAATATCTATGTATGAAAAGTATGGTCTGTTATAGTTGGTATCAAATCAAGGTTTAATTAACCGTTTGAAACTTGTATGAGAAAACTTAGTAAGAACCCTGTGTAAGTATAAAATACAATGCTAGAGTTTTGGTGATAATCGTAAATAACATAATATAAAACCTAATGTGTCCTGAATTGAAATTTTATAAGTAATTTCCCTTGATTATGTGGTTTTCCTAGTATGATTAGTGTTTCTCACACTATTATTTTTGGTTTTAGTTAATGACTGGAACCTGAAATAACCACATTAATGCTGAATGCGATGAGCAATGAAACAATTATCCTCCCGAGCAACCAAATGTTATGGGATATGTAATAACAAATATTGTTGCTATGATCACACAACTTTATCAATCCATGAATCATAAAGTACTTACAAATGAGAAAAATAGGTAACAAAATTTTGTTGTGTCCTTCATGAGGTAGCATCCACCTTCTTTTAGTGGATTTTTTGATCTACTAGTGGATGAACAATGGATCAGTACCATGGAAAAGATATTTTTAGTTCTCCAATATTCAAAACATGAGAAAGTCATTGTGGTTGTATATCATTTAGAAGGTGAAGTAGATCAATGGTGGAATCTTCTCAAGAATATGGGGAAACAAGAAGAAATTGACTCTATGGAATGGGGTGAGTTCAAGTACTTATTTTTCAATAACTACTTTCCTTATATTCTTCAAATGAATATGGATAAATATTTTCTTGAATTTAAAAAAAATTACTAGGAATCCATTGGTTCCTACGAATCAAATTTTCCAAGACATTTAAGGCACGCTTATGGAATTATCATCCAACCTGAAAGTAAGGTTGATCAATTCTTCAATAGATTAAAACCAAGACTTCAAAATGGATTTATCTATATGGGAATTTAGTATCTATGAGGAAATCCTTTTATTTTATCTCAAGGTTGATATGATGATTAGAGTTACCCATCAATATTATGGGTTTGATAGGAAGAGAGAAATAGATTTCAAGGGAAAATCTAAAAACCATAGTGAAAAGAAGACGAGCTTTAATTTATGCTTAAAGTGTGGAAAAAAACATGTAGGAAACTATCTTAAGGGGACTAGTAAATGTTTTAAGTGTGGGAAATAATGTCAATTAGAAATTGAATAATGAAGTTATGGGAAAAAGATAGCTAATGATGTGAATAGAGAATATGATGCACATAATGCACCTACCATACTTAAATGCTTAAAGAGCAAGGAAAATGGGAATTATGCTAACTAATTCCCAAATCCGAGGGTAATCGATGATGATTAAAGTTATAAATCTATTAAGGACAAATAAAAAGGAAAATTTCATGTGATCACTACTAGTGATGTGAAGTATGACAATAAAGTGGTGAAAGGTACACCCATTATCCACTCTAAAGCAGCTAATGTTTTATTTGATTCTAGATCCACCCACTATTTAATTTATAAATAATTTTATATGGATATCACCATATTACCTCAAAAATTAGATGTTGATTTAGCTGTGAAAACTTCTAATGGAACAATGGTCACATCACAAGTTTATAATTATTCTTCAGTTGAAGTTTGTGGGAAAGTGCTTCTTAGAAATCTTATGATTCTTTATTTAGTTGAATTAAATGTGATTCTTGGCATGGTTTAGTTTTTATTATATAAAGCTCATATCAATTTCTGAGGAAGGGAAGTCACCTTTCATTATATGAATGAATATTTGATCATATATCAATGCATGGATGAATATGAACTTCCACTGGAAATTACTTCTATATTTTGGGTCTTAATTCTTATAAATTAAGGATATCTATCTAATATGGTTGGAAAGAAACTCACAATTAAGGATAAAACTATTATATGGTAGTTTTTTATGTCTTTTGGAATAATTTCCAGGTCTTCCACCAAATTTTGATGTCGAGTTTTCAATAGAACTCATACCAGGTGTTATGCCTATTTCAAATAGTCCTTATATATTGGCCTCAATTTAGTTATAGGAATTAAAGAAGCCACTCCAAGAGAATCTTGAAAAGGGATTCATATTCCCTAGTGCATCACCTTGGGGTGAACCTGTTCTATTTTTTAAGAATAAAGATGGATTAATGAGACTCTGCATTGATTATCTAGAACTTAACAAGTTCACTATCAAGAAAAAATATCCTCTATCCTATATTGAAGGATTATTTGATCAACTACATGGAGCTCAATACTTTTATAAGATCAATATTACTTATGGATATCATCAATTGAGGTTCAAGGAGGATATACCCAAGACAACATTCCATACAAGGTATAGACACTATGAATTTATAGTGATGCCTTTTTGTCTTACTAATTCCCCCATTATCTTCATGGATTTAATGAATAGTCTTTAGATACTATCTTGATCAGTTTGTGGTGGTATTTATAGATTATATTTTTATATATTCAAAGATAGAGGAATAATATTAATATCACTTGAGGATTTTACTAAAGACCCTGAGAAAGGATAACATTTATGAAAAAATTACCAAGTGAAAATTTTGGCTTCAAAAAGTTTCATTTTTGGGTCACATAATCTCAAGAGAGGGGATATTTATGGATCTAGAATAGGAAGAAGTTATTGAACATTGGTCTAGACTAACAATGGTAACTGATATTTGAATATTTCTTGATTTGATTGGATATTATTGACATTTTGTAAAATATTTCTCATGATTATCTAACCCACTCATCAAGTAGAATAAAAAAGGAATTAAATTCATATGGATAGAGGAATGTGAAGAGAATTTCAAGGAGATAAAAATAAGGTTAGTTAGTGACTTTGTTATCACACTAACCTGTAGTGAAGAAAGGTTTGTGATCTTCAATTATGCATTAAAGAAGGGGATGGAATGTGTTCTTATACAAAATGATATAGTGATCGCTTATGCCTTAGGAAAATTAGAAATCCATGAGAAAAATTACCCAAATCATGATTTGAAGTTAGTTATGGTAATTTTTTCATTAATGATATGGAGGAATTATATTTATAGATAAATGTGTGAAATATATAATGATCATAAAAGTTTAAAGTATATTTTTAGTAAAAAGGAGATTAATATGCACCAAAGAAGATGGTTGGAGTTGATTAAAGATTATGACAGATTAATACATTATCACCCTAGGAAAGCGAATAAGGTGGTATATTATTTGAGTAGAAAATACCATGATAGAATCTCTATGATGAGGATCACAAAAGATCCAATATTTATGGATTTTCAGAAGATAGATTTTGAAATTTTAAAGGAAGGGGAGAAATATTATTTGGATCAAATGAATTTTCAACCATCTATACAAGTAAAGATTAAGGAACCATATAAAGAAGATATAGAGATATAAAATAAGGTGAAAATTGTTATTGAGTTCAACTTTGATTATTATGGAATAATAAGGTCCAAGAAAGGTGTTTTTATCTTTTCTATACCAAAATTAAAGAAGGAGGTGTTGGATGAGGCTCATAGTTCATCATTATCTATTAATCTTGGAGGCATAAAGATGTATAGGGTCCTGAAAGAGAATTTATAGTGGGATGAAATGAAGAAAGATATTGAAGAATATGTTTCTCAGTTCTTGGTTTGTTAGAAAGTTAAGGTTGAGATACAAAATTCTAAGGGGATGTTACAATCATTACCCATACCAGAATGGAAATGGGAAAAAATCACCTTGGATTTTGTCGTCAGACTTACCAAAACATCTAAAGACTATAATGCTATATGGGTTATAGTTGACCGACTTATAATGTCATAAGACTTCATTGATATCAGATAAGTCTTCTCTCTTGATCACATTTTTAGAATATATATTAAGGAAATGGTAAGATTTCATGGAGTACCACTTTCTATTATATCTGACCAGGATCTAAGTTTTACCTTGAAGTTCTAGATAAGTCTTTAGAAGGCTCTGGATACAGAGTTAAGTTTCAAAACTACTATCATCTTCTGAAATATGGTTATTCTAAGAGTAAAATTCAAACTTTAGAAGACATGTTGAGATCTTTCTCTATGGATTTCAAAGGTTTTTGGGATTAACACCTACCTTTGGTAGAATTTTCTTACAACAATAACTTTCAATATAATATTTATATGGATCTTTATGAAGCCCTATATGGTAAGAAGTGAATAAATAAAACATTATGGAATGAATGTGGGGATCTAATATAGTTAAGTAAATGACATATAAGGTCAGATCTATTCAACAACACATAAGATCATCAGAGAGTCGAAAAAATATTATGCTGATAATCAATGAAAATATATAGAGTTTAAAGTGGGTGAAAAGTTATTTCTATGAATATATCTCTATAAGAGAGTGATTATATTTTCCAAAAAAATGGAAAGCTAAGTCCTTGGAATGTCAGTCCTTTTGAAATTATGGATCATGTTGGGAAGGTAGCTTATCGATTGATGCTTCCACCAAATCTCTCTCAAGTTCATGATGTTTTCCATACATCTCTCTTGAGAAAGTACATAACTAATAATTCACAAGTACTAAACTCATAATTCATACCTATAGAGAAATAACTTTCTTATGAAGTACAACTGATATAGATTCTATATCATATAGAAAAAGTTATATGAAACAAGACCACCTGCTTGGTTAAAATTTTATGGCAGAACCACTAATTTGAGAAAGCTATGTGGGAACCTGAGGATGTGATGAAGAAAAGGTACCATAAAATTTTTGTATTTAAGTGATGAATTTAGTGGGTGAAATTCATTTTTAATGGGGGTAGAATGTAACACCCTGATATTTTAATAGATATCTCTCTTTAAAAAATTTTAATTCCTTAATAGCTTGCATTGCACGCAACCGTGAATTTAAATGAAACCACGAGACCCTATTAGTATAACCTAGTCATTAAATTGATGGGAATAAATTTGAATAACTAATTTATGATGTAAATATAAATATCTAACCTAATATGAATTTATTGGTAAGTGATTAAAAAAATCACATAGATTTATTAAAATCACTTTATCTTCAAAAATATATTTTCTTGAAAAAAGAGTTTTTCTTCTATTTATGAATGAATATTATTTTTTAAAAGTTATAGAAAATGGATTTTAAAAAAATAATTTCATTTTTGAATTCATCATGTCAAAATTATCTTAAAATTATTTTTTTCTCAAAACATTTTTTTAAGGAATAGTGAAAATACTGATTTTTATTGAAAAATGTATTTTATTTTATAGTATTTACAAGGTAAAATTATGATTTTGGTTATTTTTAAATTTTAATAAGTTCATTTTAATTTAAAATAATTTAATTATGGTTTTTGAAAAGTATTTTATACAAGAATTTATTATATAAACATTTTATGTTTAAAAGGTAATTTTTCCAAAAAACTGTTTTTCATGGCATTTTACTGGTTTAATTTTAAATTAAATTTTGAAAATTATTAGTTTTTAATTTTAAAAAAATAATGTAAAATTTATATTCATAAGGTAAAAATTTAGTGAATAGGTCCTTTTTTAGTTTTGGCCAACATGAATAGTAACCTTAATAAATTTTGTTACCACGATAAAGGGTAAATTGGGTAATTTAGGTTAAAAATAAAATGATAAAGACTATAAAATAACTAAAACACATTAAAAATTTTTATTGGATGAAGGTAATTAGACCATGAATATATAAGGATCGAAATTAATCTTTTTAATTAACACTTGTCCATGAAAATGAATTATATAATATTTAAATCAAAGAAAGTCACAAAATATCACATTGTTTATCTAAATACGCCATATCTATCCACATGGGGACAACGGTATGTTATGAATGAATCTAAATATAAATTTTTAACTTAATAAACATATTTTCATGATATATTTTTTGACTTTTTGGGCCACTTAGATGAGATTATGATATTTATAATATTTTATTTAATAAAAATTTTAAGATATCACATTTATGTTTTAAATACAATATTATTTTTAATACCAGTTTACCGAAAATATATATTCAACTATAAATATTATTCTTAAATATAGAAGATTTATATTTATCATGGTATTTTATTTTTAGTTTTTAGTGAAAAAATAATTATATTAAATATTCACACAACACTAATGTTGTAATTATTTTATTAATGGAAATATCAAAGAAATGTTAATAAAAATATTAAAATAAATATAATTTTAGATAGTTAATGTGATAAAAGATTTTTATATATGAAACTAACCTATTATTAATATAATAAAATATATTTTTTTGAATTTAACTTATTATATTGATATTTTTAAAAGTCCTTGTAATGAATAGTGTCAAAATTAACACTAACAATATATAATAAAAATAATATTTTATTAAATTATTCAAAAATAATAAAATATATTTAAAAATAAAAAATAATTATAATATGATCTAAAATGTTATAAATTGTTCATTTATGATTTAATTGACATCAAATAAGTAAAATTTACAATATTTTAATATTAAAAAAATCTCTTTCCTTAGTTAAAATTAAAATTTTCTAAGGGATAATGAAAATGATAAGGTTTAAAATAATACCCAAAATTATCTAAAATATATTGGTTGATGATATTATAAAATTATATCATATTATATGCTAATAAATTTCCTTTTTGAGGTATTTGGGTAGAGATTGATTTTATTATAAATTAATATTTTGCGAAATTTCAAAAGTGCCCCTCACATCAATTATAAAAGGGAAACTCCCCCTCACTTATTCATATCACATTGAGCCTTCAAGATCAACCATACCTTGAAAATTTCTCTTATAAACTTCTCTAGACACATTCTATATTTTATGGTCTTCTCAAAATACCAACCCTAGTGTCCCTAAGAGGATATCTAAAGGAAGTTCTCTGAATAAGAGGTAATCGTCTTTACTGACTCTTTCAAAATTATTTATTCTTATAATTCCTATTCATGTGTTGTTTTCATTAAAAATTAATAAATCCAATATTAACTATATGATAAGATATTATTATTACTATTAAACAACTATATTATACCTTTTATCCATCCTACTAAAAATAAAAGCATCGTACGTGTGTACGTATGACTTACCGTCTCCATGCCGTGGTGTAATATGTTTTCATCACCAATTTATTTAGATGGGTATAATGATATAAACAACACACACACACACACACACATATATATATATGATAATTATAAAATTATATTGATTTTGGAAATTAATATATAGTGCTATTCCTTACTATTTTACCATTAAGAGAATGATATAATCGCTCGTCCGTACGTATGACCTGCCATCGCCATGACGCAGTATGATTCATTTTCCTAGGAAACCATTAAAAAATTATTATATAAATGTATATAATGAAGAAATATGATATATATTACCTTAATATCATTATTTATATGATTTAACTATATCCTATGCACAAGAACAAAGACTTATACGACAAAACAGGCATAGAAAAATGAAGCACTTAACACCTAAGAGAAGGATAATAATGAAATATTATTAACAAATGAGTGATATAATGATATAAGAGGATCATATATAATATAATAAACATTATTATATTTCTGGTATAAATTAATAACATTATTCAAACCATTACACACGAGGTTTGGATGCATATGAAGGAAATGAGACCTAAGGTAAGGGTTAATTTTACAATATCATTATTATTAGGGATTGTTTATATGTAAGCATCTACTGAGAAATATTTATCTTCCATGTAAAACTGTAATGCCCTGAACCAGTTACCCAGAGTTGGTACATTATTTTAATACATTGGCATGATTATAAGGAATCAAGTCCCGAAGGACCGATCAGTTTAGAAGTCTTGGAAAATAGATTACATACATGAATGTTACATTACACTTTATAACATACAAAAAAACATAAATAATCCTTTATGAATGCCATTATTTATTTGGATTAACCCTGCATATCAATCACAATACACTTCTTGGAATCCTGGGGAAAATAAAACATAGAAAGGGGTGAGCTCAGATGCTCAGTAAGGATAACAATACATCGGAAACTTTCATAAATAAGCATAAACATTTAAGGTAATGTATAACTAAAAAAAAGCCTTTTAAACTTGAACTTCACCATAATATGACAAAAATAAAATGAAGTAATGCCATTTACTTATTCACATGGATATTCTACTAGTTGAATAATCACATGTAATATCACTAACCACTTTCATATTGATGGAATGCATAATGTCAGACTATCATAATCGCATAGTCAAGGCCTTATGCCAAGACTAAAAATAAGATTTTTTCAAGGCCTTATGCCAAGACACTAGTTAGTCTCATGAGACCTACCGATGCATCAAGGAGCTATAGCGGGCTCCGCCCGTCACTTACTAAGTCCAATGCATTCTTCATATGAAAAGTTTGAAACATAACATAAACATTCATATTAAAACTAGCATAAAAAATGTCAATACTTTAACCATAAACCATGAATGGTATAAAAATAGCATGTCCACAGTCAAACATAACTCATTCGATACAATATGGAAGATTTTATTGTATCAGATTATCCTCAATCGAGAATAATGAAGGACATTGACATAAATTAAAATAATTATCAAACTATTGATAGGAATATACCCCTTTTTCTTAAAAACATTTAAAAGTCACACTATTTGTCAAGAAGCCATTTAAAATAGATTTTTGAATCAAAGTGTCCCATACCACTTTGAAAATTTTAAAAGGAATTTTGATTTTAAAACTTTAATGTCCATATAAATAAATCCTTAAAACCATTTTTAAAACATGGACATTAATGAGAAAGATTTAGAATAATAAATCTTTAAAACATTTAAAATAATATTTTAGTTAGAGTTCCTAACCAAAAGAGAGACACTTGAATACAGATAATTGAGGTAATCAAAACATTGTAATATCATGAGAATAAAGGTATTCATGATATAATATGTCAAAGTACATTATATACACCATATAAAAGTGATTTGGTGTATAACAATAAAGAAGTCTCAATGGAATGTAAATTGAGATTAAATCTCTTATAAAGACTGTATCCTTAGGTTAAGGATAAATCAAAGACATAATTATGTGTAACAAATATAATTACACTCAATATGATTGGTTATTCATTGTAAATCAATCAGAAGACATTCACACATATTCTTGTAAAAACAACACCAATGAATTGGATATTTAACTCAACAAATTGAGATTGAGTTAAAATTACTCTTATCAAGTTCATATCGATGACTTGAGAATTTATCAATGGATTGATTATGTGTATCAAAAGTATATCCACAGAAAGGGGAGTATAAATTATGAAATAATCAAATGAATAGTGATCCCACACAAAATCTTGGATTAAAATAATCAATAAAGTATACATAAATCGAAATGAGTGGAAATTGAAATTTCAAATTCTTTTTCTATTTGGTAACTTATGAAACATACACCCTTAAAAGAAGGATCATACAATGATGATGTAAATATCCATAAATTAAATTATATTACACAATGAATACAATCATGGGCAGTACACACATCACATGCAATAAATAAGTGGTGAACAATGTAAATCTCACGGAATTAAAAGTGAGATAAGAAACCCATTACGTCGTTGAAATCAATCGAGTCATATGAAAAATAGTCAATAACAACCAAATAAATAATATAATATCATGAATATAAAATAATCATGATAATATATATCAAATGGCAGTACACAATACACCACATGCAATAAATAAGGGGTGAACAATGGAAATCTCACAGAATTAAAAGTGAGATAAGAAATACCTTACCTCATTGAAATCAATCGATTCGTATGAAAAATAGTCAATAACAGCCAAATTAATCACAGAATATCATAAATATAAAAGGAATAATGATAATATATATCAAATGGTAGTACACAATACACCACATGCAATAACTAAGGGGTGAACAATGGAAATCTCACGGAATTAAAAGTGAGATAAGAAACCCCTTACCTCGTTGAAATCAATAGAGTTGTATGAATAATAGTCAATAACAACCAAATGAATCACAAAATATCATGAATATAAAAAGAATCATGATAATATATATCAAATGGCAGTACAAAATACACCACATGCAATAAATAAGGGGTGAACAATGGAAATCTCATGGAATTAAAAGTGAGATAAGAAACCCCTTACCTTCCACTTTCCTTTAGTCGAGGGTACGTTTATCCTCCTGTATGAAGACTTTAGTATGTTATTAAATTATACCAAAACCATATTAATATTTATGATATCATACATTATTCATTTATGACTTTATGCTACCCATTTAATAATAATTTCCATGTTAAATTAACATTTCGTGCAATAATCGCTTTCTTTATCATACGTGTTTTAACTTGTTACTATTGATTGTATAACTTAGATCATGATTTAAATACTTTCAGAATATGAAAAATTATTTATATATCATATATATTTAGAATATATATATGTATAATATACATATATATGAAATGAAAAACACCATTTATGGAGACAGTAGTCAGTACGTACGCATAAATGCTGTTTTCATTTTCATAACGTATTGAACGGAACTAAGTGAATAAAATATATGTAAGTACATATATATATATATATATATCCAGTATAATTATTATTTCATATATTACAAACATATTAGTATTATATATTTTATAATCGTCGATGAATGATGAATGTGGAAATGAATCTCATCGTGTCGTGGAGACGGTAATCCGTATGTACGCATGAGCGACAATATCATTTCATTATAGGTGTGGAATTTGATGGTATATTAATTTTACAGAGACATTATCATGTTATTTTAATTATTTATATACATATTACTCATCATTATATCCATCTAAATAACATAGTGTTGAATAACAAATTACACCACGATGTGGAGACGTTAAGCCGTATGTACGCACACATGGTGGCATTATCATTCATAAAATGGATAGAATAATGAATATAGTTGTGAAATATTTATAATAACATCAGAGTATATAGAATATACTGGAGTTATTATTTTATAATTGAAATTAAAAAGAAAGAATAAGTGGAAGAATAAAGGAACATGAAAGAGGGTGGTGAAATCATTACCTCTTCTTCGGGTTCTTCCTTTTGATTTGATCAAAAGGGCTCTTTAGGTTGACTTTATGATCAAAATAAGGCCTCTAGGTTGACTTTAGGGAATTTGGGAGGATATTTGGGTAGGGTTTGGCCGAGAAAAATGGCTTTGGAAGTGTGAATTAGAGTGAAGGAAGAGTGCCCTTTTATAAGAGGGGTGATGGGCACCTTAGAAAAAACTTAAAATATTATTTTATAATAAAATAATTTTCGGTTTCTAATGGCTCCAAAATGTATTATTTAAAGTATAAGGTGGGGATGAGTTGATGAATACTAAAAAAATAGGTTTTAGACAAGTTTAGGTTAACATTTTAACCTCATCTTTTAGATTTAACTCTTAGTTATATAGTTTAACTTTTACCATGTCTTCTTATATTCTTACTCTATATGGTTAATAAACATACTATAAACTTCCAAGAGGACCTAAAGTGGCTCATTAATGACATATATAAAATTATTTCAACCCTTTGTCCGAACATTACATTTTTTTGAATATTATATCATCCAATAATATTGTATTTGTTTTAAATATTAATTTATGTCAATTTTGACACTATTTGGTATTTTGTTTTTTTTGAAAGTCATCCCAAGTTGATTACTTCGAACAAGATACATTGAATAATCCATAACATGTCATATTCACCTAGAAAATTCTTTTATTTCATAAAAACGTTGAAATTATATTTATTTTAATATTTATAATACCATTTATTTGATTCTTTCATTAATAAGGTAATTACTGCATCATCATTGTATCATTAATAAATTGAATTATTTAATAACTAAAAATTATAAATAAAATACCATTATGTAGGAAATATTTTTATATTTCTAATTAATATTTATAGTAGAATTTATCTTATGTGTAACCCTATATTAAAAATGTTTTAGTTATTAAACTTTGAATTTAACACTTTTAACTCTTCTATGAATTAAATAATAATAAATGTCCTAATCTAATTCAAGTGGAACAAAGAGGTTCATATTTTATTATAAGGTTTTTTTGGTTGAATTACACTTAACCAATAGAATTATGACCTGTGTTAGGGTAATAATGACATCATTTTTACCCTTAATTACCCTATTTACTTTTAACCGTGTTAAATAAAAGTAAAAAGTTACTATTCACCAAAAATTATTTTCGTCTTATTGAACCAAATTTTACTCCTTGATATTAACCGTGTCTATCAGATTTTTGAAATTCCATTCACAGAAGTGGTAAAATTAATTTTTATATGAATTTTCAAATTCTCCTAAGAGGTGGGTAAGAGACGGTGAAAAGTTCAATAAATTTTTTATATATCTAAAATTATTATAAAATGACTCCAGTTAATTATATTGAACTTATATCGGTATTATGTATCTACTTTGACCTAAAATAAATTTAAATAAAATAAATAATTATTTAAATAAAAATTCAGTTTTAACCAATAACTCAGTGTTTTTCACTATTCATAAAAAATTGAATGTTTTCAAAAAAATACAAAAAATTCACCCTAGGATAATTTTGATATTCCAAATCCAAAAATGATGCATATTTTACCAAATTAAAAACATATAAGTTTCATTTATTAATTTAAAATTAATTCCTATTTTCAAAACCAAAAGGCGTATTTTTAAGAAATAATAACTATCAGAAGATTGAAACTTGTTTATGTCCAATTTCAATGTAAAATTACTTACAATGACCAGAATTGGATTAAATGGTAAAAATATAATCTAACTATACTTTAAAATCACTCAAAATCATAATTTATCACTATTAATTATTTCGATTAAAAAGTTGTTTTTAATTAAAATTTAGTAATTTTCATTATTCATCAAAATATGAAAGTTATCAGAATAGTACCAAAAATTTATTGAAACTAAATTCTTATGTCCCAATTATAAATAATAAGTTTATTTTGTCAAATTGGATATATAAAAGTTTCAAATATTATATTTAAAAATGGTTCTCCATTAAAAGGCGGTAATATTGCATTTTTTTTTGAAAAATAATTCTTTTATCTTAAAAAAATGAATTTGTTCCTATATTATGTCTAAGAAACTCATAATATTGATTCTAAAATTACAAGAATTATATAAAGTCCAAAATTCAGTTAATACTATTCATAACCGCTTTTGAACGACTAGTTTGGTAAGTCATGGTGCGCTAGAACTCGGTGTTGTGTGTAGTGAAAGTTATTGAATTACTTTGAAGAAATAACATACTATGAAATATTGGGGTGTTACATTCTTCCCTCCATCAATAAATTGTGTCCTCGCAATTTGAAATTATTTTTCGAAAATAAAAGGTTGAAAATAGAAAATACCTTTGAGAAAACCCACATCGCAAATTAAGTTAATAAAATTTAGTCTTAATAAGAGGGAAATGGAAATGAAAGGGTCACCACCAAATTATGATCTCGATTAGGAGAACATTGGTGGAAATTAGAGACATATAATTGGAGGAAAAATGTAAATTTTTATAGGTATTGATTGAGGTCATCAATCACAAACAAGTGTAAAATTGAGGGCCTTAAATTCATCAATCTATGATGATTTAAAATACCATCGGTTCAAAAAAACACATGGTATTAGGATAACATATTTTTTGTTTTAAGATCTCTTCACTAAAGTATAAGAATTAATTTCTTCATAGAATAAGAGAAGAAGAAAAATATATACTTGACAAGTAGAGTCCCATCCTTTAACTAATTTCTACCACAAACTCATCTTTCACTCTAAAAGATAATAAAACTTAAAAATAATATTCTATTTATCCTATTCGTATAGGGTTAAAAAAAATTGAATTTATAATTCATCTACCATAATTTTTTTAAAAAAGACTACATTATTCAATCTAGGACATCACACGGGCCAGTGGTAGGTGATACACCCTTGTCGCCCTTCGGTTGTGGGTTCAAGTCTCACGGCCTTGCCGAACGTGACAGGTTTCCAGCCGACCTCTGGGTTATCCTTTTATAGATATCCAAAAATAATCTCAAACTAAAATTATCCAAAATACTTCTGTCCAAACTCACAGCCCAAAATTTATAAGGAAGGTAAACACAATGAAGATCCTTTTTTCCGCATAATAACATGTGAACACATTTATCATGTATTCTTTTAAAACACTACAACATCCTGAATTACCATAAAACCTTATTGATTACATTCCTAATCCCTTGTTCCTTATAGAATATTGGATATAATCCTATCCAAAAATATTGTAAACTCCAACAATGATGAAATATACAAATCATTAATTAGTTTCAAGGTAGTCAAGAATATCCAATATAATTTATCCAAATAAATCATGTATTATTCCAAAATCACTACCTCGGTATCAGAACCATATTATGGATTATCTTTCTCTCAACCATATATTTTCCAAAAATTTAACCTGCTATTGAGTCACTTTTCTTAGTTCCACACAATCTCAAGTCCTTAATGAAATAGTACTGCAGTACAATCCTTATATACTCCATAATTATTATAACCAGTACATTGTTGATACAACACTCAAATGACATAATTATATAATAATAACATAAGAAATCTAATCATACCTCCTTATTTGTGGTTGTATCACAACTTGATTATTATCCAATAGCATCATTTGGGGCATAATCTAATGATTTGGACATTGGTTCGCGTAGTATCCCAACTCCTTGCAGACGAAGCATTGTACATTTGAAACCTTTTTCTTACCCTTGCAGTCATGTACATGGTGTCCTTTTTCTCCACACTTATAACAAACTCCCATTCCCTTAAGGCAAGTTCCAGGGTGTTTCTTCCCACAGTTATCACATATGGGAAAATTATTCTTTTCCCTCTTCCCTTTATCCATATTTCTCTCTTCTATCCTTTTCTTCTCTTACTTCCCTTCAAATCCATAAGACTCAGAGAATTATTTACTTATCTTATTAACACATGATACTATTTATTAATATGTTGAGAACACATGGGAGACTATTTCCCTTCTAAATTTTGGCTTAATACCATGAAATATATGATCCTTCTTACTCTTTGGATCGTACGTATTGCTGGAGTTCACATTCCTTCTACTGGGCACCATTTCTATACAATAGCATAAACTAGGTCAGTTTATGAATTACAATGAATAATTCCAAACTTGTAAAATACCTAACATAAATTGAACAGTTTATGGATATAATCCATAATCATAAAGATGTTTTCATTTAGGAAGTATATACTCATAAACCCTTCATAATGATTTGTAAATAAAATGATAATTATCCTAAGCATATCCCCCAGGAGTGTCGTAACCAAGAGTGCAGTAAGGCCTGTTTTCGTGCACCAGTTCCCGTTCAAGTCTAGCTCAAAGCGGTGTTTTCGGGTTTTACCCCTAGGTACATCTGTTCTAGAGCCGCCTCTACCTGCTCGTATCCAGAAAGGGATGTATTTTCTTGGAAAACTCACAAAATCTCTACATTACCAAAATTCTAGGAATTTATTCTATACTAATCCTCAAAGTCTATCTTAGGTCAATATGCTCTAATCAGAGTTTATCTAAATCTAGCTTTGAAGGTTATTTCTAAACTTCCTCTGATACCAACTATAATGCCCCGACCCCAGTTACCCAGAGTCAGTGCATTATTTTAATACATTGGCATGATTATAAGGAATCAAGTCCTGAAGGACTGATCGGTTTAGCAGTCTTGGAAAATAGATTACATACATGAATGTTACATTACACTTTATAACATACAAAACAACATAAATAATCCTTTATGAACGCCATTATTTCCTTGGCTTAACCCTGCATATCATTCACAATACACTTCTTGGAATCCTCAGAAAAATAAAACATAGAAAGGGGTGAACTCAAATGTTCAGTAAAGATAACAATACAACATAAACTTTCACAAATAAGAATAAACATTTAAGGCAATGTATAACTAAAACAAAAGCCTTTAAACTTGAACTTAACCATAATATGAAAAAAATAAAATGAAGTAATTCCATTTACTTATTCACATGGATATTCTACTAGTCGAATAATCAAATAAAATATCACCAACCACTTTCATATTCATGGAATGCATAATGTCAGACTATCATAACCACATAGTCAAGGCCTTGTGCCAATACTACAAATAAGATTTTTTCAATCCCTTGTTCCAAGACACTAGTTTGCCTCATGAGACCTACCGATGCATCAAGGAACTATAGCGGGCTCCACCCATCACTTACTAAGTCCAATGCATTCCTCATATGAAAAGTTTGAAACATAACATAAACATTCGTATTAAAACTAGCATACAAAATGTCAATACTTTAACCACAAACCATGAATGGTATAAAAATAGCACATCCATAGTCAAACATAACTCATTCAATACAATATGGAAGATTTTATTGTATCATAATAACCTAAATTGAGAATAATGAAGGACATTGACATAGATTAAAATAATTATCAAACTATTGAGAGAAATATCCCCCTTTTTCTTGAAGACATTTAAAAGTCACACTATTTGTCAAGAAGCCATTTAAAATAGATTTTTGAATCAAAGTGTCCCATACCAATTTGAAACTTTTAAAAGGATTTTTGATTTGAAAACTTCAATTTCCATATAAATAAATACTTAAAACCAATTTTAAAACATGGACATTAATGAGAAAGATTTAGAATAATAAATCTTTAAAACATTTAAAATAATATTTTAGTTAGAGTTCCTAACCAAAAGAGAGACACTTGAATACAAATAATTTAGGTAATAAAAACATTGTAATATCATGAGAATAAAGGGATTCATGATACAATATGTCAAAGTACATTATATACACCATATAAAAGTGATTTGGGGTATAACAATAAAGAAGTCTCAATGGAATATAAATTGAGATGAAATATCTTATAAAGACTGTATCCTTAGGTTAAGGATAAATAAATAACATAATTATGTGTGAAAAATATAAATACACTCAATATGATTGGATATTCAGTGTAAATTAATCAGAAGACATTCACACATATTCTTGTAAAAACAACACCAATGAATTGGATATTTAACTCAACAAATGGAGATTGAGTTAAAATTACTCTTATCAAGTTCATATCGATGACTTGAGAATTTATCAATGGATTTATTATGAGTATAAAAAGTATATCCATAGAAAGGGGAGTAGAAATTATGACATAATCAAATGAATAGTGATTCCACACATAATCTTGGAGTAAAATAATCAATGAAGTATGCATAAAGCTGAATGAGTGGAAATTGAAATTTCAAATTCCCTTATCGATTTGGTAACTTATGAAACATACACCCATTAAATAAGGATCACACAATGATGATGTAAATATCCATAAATTAGAGTATATTACACAATAAATACAATCATAGGAAGTATACACATCACATGTAATAAATAAGTGGTGAACAATAGAAATCTCATGGAATTAAAAGTGAGATAAGAAACCCCATACCTCGTTGAAATCAATCGAGTCATATGAAAAATAGTCAATAACAACCAAATGAATCACAAAATATCATGAATATAAAAAGAATCATGATAATATATATCAAATGGAAGTACATAATACACCACATGAAATAAATTATGGGTGAATAATGAAAATCTCACGGAATTAAAAGTGAGATAAGAAACCCCTTACCTCGTTGAAATCAATTGAGTCGTATGAACAATAGTTAATAACAACCAAATTAATCACATAATTTCATGAATATAAAAAGAATCATGATAATTTATATCAAATTTCAGTACAAAATACACCACATGCAATAAATAAGGGGTGAATAATGGAAATCTCATGGAATTAAAAGTGAGATAAGAAACCCCTTACCTCGTTGAAATCAATCGAGTCATATGAACAATAGTCAATAACAACCAAATTAATCACTGAATATCATGAATATAAAAATAATGATGATAATATATATCATATGGTAGTATATGATACACCACATTCAATAAATAAGGGGTGAATAATGGAAATCTTACGGAATTAAAAGTGAGATAAGAAACCCCTTACCTTGCACTTTCCTTTAGTCGAGGGTGCATTTAACCTCATGTATGAAGACTGTATTATGTTATTAAATTATACTAGAACCATATTAATATTTATGATATCATAAATTATTCATTTATGACTTTATACTACCCATTTAATAATAATTTCCATGTTAAATTAACATTTCGGGTAATAATTGCTTTCTTTATCGTACGTGTTTTAACTTGTTACTCTTGATTGTATCACTTAGATCATGATTTAAATAATTCTAGAATATAAAATATGATTTATATATCATATATATTTAGAATATATATATTTATAATAGATATATATATGAAATGGAAAACACTGTTTATGGAGACGATAGTCCATACGTACGCAGAAACGCTGTTTCTGTTTTTATAACGTATTGAACAGAACTAAGTGAATAAAATATATGTAAGTACACACATATATAAATAAATAAATAAATAAATATATATATATAGTAGCATTATTATGTCATATATTACAAACAAATTAGTAATATATATTTTATAATCGTCAATGAATGGTGAATGTGGAAATGAATCTCATCACGTCGTGGAGACGGTAATCCGTACGTACGCACGAGCGACAATATAATTTTTTTAAAGGTGTGGAATTTGATGGTATATTAATTTTACAGAGACATTATCATGTTATTTTCATTATTTATATACATATTACTCATCATTATATCCATCCAAATAACATAGTGTTGAATAACAAATTACACCACGACGTGGAGATGGTAGGCCTTGCGTACGCACGCATGGTGACATTATCATTCATAAAATGGATAGAATAATAAATATAGTTGTGAAATATTTATAATAAAATCACAGTATATAGAAGATACTGGAGTTATTATTTTATAATAGAAATAACAAAGAAAGAAGAAGTGGAAGAAGAAAGGAACATGAAAGAGGGTGGGGAAATCATTACCTCTTCTCCGGGTTCTTCCTTTTGATTTGTTCAAAAGGGCTCCTTAGGTTGGATTTATGATCAAAATAAGTCCTCTAGGTTGAAGTGAGGGAAGTTTGGAGGATATTTGGGCAGGGGTTGGCCGAGAAAAATGGCTTTGGAAGTGTGAATTATAGTGAAGGAAGAGTGCCCTTTTATAAGAGGGGTGAGGGGCACCTTAGGTAAAACTTAAAATATTATTTTATAATAAAATAATTTTCGGTTTCTAATGGCTTAAAAATGTATTATTTAAAGTCTAAGGTGTGTATGGGTTAATAAATACTCAATAAATAGGTTTTAGACAAGTTTAGGTTAACATTTGAACCTTATCTTTTAGATTTAACTTTTACTGTGTCTTTTTGTATTCTTACTCTATATGGTTAATAAACTTACTCTAAACTTCCAAGAGGATCTCAAGTGGCTCATTAATGACATATATAATTTTATTTAAGACCTTTGGTCGAACCTTACATTTTTAGGAATATTATATCGTCCAATAATATTGTATTTGTTTTAAATATTAATTTATATCAATTTTAACACTATTTGGTATTTTGTTTTTTTGAAAGTCATCCCAAGTTTATTACTTCAAAAAAGATACTTTGAATAATCCATAACATTTCATATTCACCTAGAAAATTCTTTTATTTCATAAAAACTTTGAAATTATATTTATTTTAATATTTATAATACCATTTATTTGATTCTTTCATTAATAAGATAATTACCGCATCATCATTGCATCATTAATAAATTTAATTATTTAATATCTAAAAATTATAAATAAAATACCATTATTTAGGAAATATTTTTATCTTTATAATGAATATTTATAGTCTAATTTATCTTATGTGTAACCCTATATTAAAAATGTTTTAGTTAATAATCTTTGAATTTAACACTTTTAAATATTCTTTGAATTAAATAATAATAAATGTCCTAATCTAATTCAAGTGGACCAAAGAGGTTCATATTTTATTCTAAGGTTGTTTTTGGTTGAATTAAAGTTAACCAATAGAATTAGTACACGTGTTAGGGTAATAATGACATCATTTTTACCCTTAATTACCCTATTTACTTTTAACTGTGGTAAATAAAAGTTAAAAAGTTACTATTCACCAAAAATTATTTTTATCTTATTGAACCACATTTTACTCCTTGATATTAACCGTTTTTCTTGGATTTTCTAAATTCCACTCATAGAAGCGGTAAAATTAAGTTTTATATGAATTTGCAAATTCTCCTAGGAGGTAGGTAAAAGATGGTGAAAAGTTCAATAAAATTTTTATATATCTAAAATTATTATAAAATGAATTCAATTAATTATATTGAACTTATATTGGTATTATATATCTATTTTTACCTAAAATAAATTTAAATAAAATAAATAATTATTTAAATTAAAAGTCGGTTTTAACCAATAACTTAGTGTTTTTCACTATTCATAAAAAATTGAATGCTTTCAAAAAAATACCAAAAATTCACCCTAGTATAATTTCAATATTCTGAATCCAAAAATTATTTATAATTTACCAAATTCAAAACATATAAGTTTCATTTATTAATTTAAAATTAATTCCCATTGTCAAAACCAAAAGGCGTATTTTTAAGAAATAATAAGTATCAAAAGATTGACACTTGTTTATGTCCAATTTCAATATAAAATTACTTACAATGATCAGAATTGTAATAAATGGTAAAAATATAATCTAACTATACTTTAAAATCAATCAAATTCATAATTTATCACTATTAATTATTTTGATTAAAAAGTTGTTTTTAATTAAAATTTAGTAATTTTCACTATTCATCAAAATATGAAAGTTATCAGAATAGTACAAAAAATTTATTGAAACTAAATTCTTATGTCGCGATTCTAAAGAAGAATTTTATTTTTTCAAATTGAATATATAAAAGTTTCAAATATTTTATTTAAAAAAGGTTCTCCATTAAAAGGCGGCAATATTGCAGTTTTTTGGAAAATACTTCTTTTATCTTAAAAAAATGAATTTGTTCCTATATTATGTCTAAGAAACACATAATATTGATTCTAAAATTATAAGAATTATATAAAGTTCAAAATTCAGTTAATACTATTCATAACTGCTTTTGAACGGCTAGTTTGGTAAGTCATGGTGCGCTAGAACTCGGTGTTGCGTGTAGTGCAAGTTATTGAATTACTTTGAAGAAATAACGTACTATGAAATATTGGGGTGTTACATCCATGTTTTTAAAAATGTTTTCCAAAATATTTTTACTATTATTCTACAATTGTTTAAATTTATTATTACCTATGTGTGAATTTTTACTAAACCATTTGAAAGGAATCTTTTTGTCATTTTCCCAATGAGGTACTTTGTGACTTTTTCAGTAAAAGTACCGAAGAAATGTTTTTTTAACTTATAAAGCATGATTTTTTTTTCCAATTTTAGGATGACTCCATGACTTAAAGATTATCTTAAAATCTTACATGGTTATTTTCTAAGAAAATATTTTATTTTAAAATTACATGGAATTTTAAGAAAAGAAATTTTTTTCAAAGCATAAAGGATATTTTACTCAAGAATTATTTTCAAGTGATATCTCAAAATTATTTTCCTTTTAGGGTAAAATTATTTAATGTTACTTAGGCTTTATTGGGGATATTTTTCAATTCTAATATCCATACTCTTTATATGTTTGGTTTATGTTTATAATGGAATTATATTTATGAAACCCATTTATTTTCCATAGGTTATGTTATGATGGAATGATGTTTATGAAACCCATTTATTTTTATGGGTTTTGATATAATGAATGATTTATGTTATTATGGCACACATATGTATGGTTTTCATTATTTAATGGGTGGTACCTATATCTCCCTCCAATTCATTGAATAAATATTTATATCTAATGAGATAGATAGGATTTAAACAAGTAATGAACTTGATTTAGTAATACAGGACTGGAATAGAGAGTGAACTCAGTTCAGTAAAGGACTTTGTACACTATAATGGTCTTAGAAATGATCCTTGAATATCATGGAAATGATTTTCTATGCTTATTTGTATGACAGAATTACATGAATTATTTTATGATCTCATGGAATATGTTATTTTTTTCTTTATCAATTTTTATGATTTATCCCATGACATAGTATCATGATCTTTGATATGCAGGATATAATTTTCAAAAGTTATTTTCATGTTCTTATGCCCTTTTACATATGCTATCTCCCTTGATTACCCTTATTGAGAATATGATATCACCCATTTATTATGCTTATTTTCCCTAGGATATGAATAAATGTATTAAGTAAGATTTGTAAAAAAGGTTTTTGTTATGAAGGAATAAGTGGGGGACAATGTAGATGTTTTATGAATCAGTTGTTTATGTTTCCATGTTTCCAAATACACTAAAAATATATGGTTCTGGTATGGTTTTTTTATATTATGTAATGAATATTCTTCTTTTTATATGTAATATCTATGTTTGAAAATTATGGACCATTATATGGTTAAAAACTATCAATTAGAAGACACAATAACTATAGGTTTCTTGGGGCCAAGAAAAGTGTCTCCTAGCCCCCTGTAGACTAACAACACACACATCTTAACTATACACATACTAAAATAATTCTAAACATAAAGTTTTTTTTGACTTAAAACTTAATATACAACATTGTTATACTGATTATAGGATCTTATACCAATTTTTAAGAATGGAACAGATCCAATGAAGGCAGTCTGATTATAACATAAGAAAAGAAGTAATCAGTTTGATGATGCTGAAAGAAATAAAAAATGAATTATGAAAAAAACATAAAATAAAATTATAAGAATTTAAATATTAACATAAATATTTATGTTTTTTGTACCATTTTTTTATTACTCCATGGTAATAACACCACCATAACATTTATTATTATAAAAATAGCAAAAAAGATACAATAGAAATTGTAATTCTGAGAGACAATGCACATGTACCACAAAAACTATCCATGCATGAGGTCCTTACCACTCTAAGATTCATCATGAACCTGATCTGAAGATGGTAGAATACAACTCCAAGCAAGATAGACTCACACTTTCAACCCCAACACTGACCTAGAAAGGAAGAAAGAAAACACAGAATAAGACCAATGAAAAAAAATAAAATATATACAACTTATAGATCTGAGTTAATAGAAATAATAAGTATTATCATTAAAGGATGGAATTAGTGCTAATGGGTCTGCACTTTTTGAAGATGGGGTCATAAAGATCTCACATTTCATGAACCATCCATCAAAGAGGATCACTAGAATAGGGAGTGGGTAGTATAGTGCGCTAAGGGAGGTAGGGAGGTCCACTCTTCTCTGAAACTTATTTTCACTGAAGGGAAACCAATGAAAAAAATACCACACACTGATAATAAAGAGACATGAAGAATAATAAAATCATAGAAGAGGCGTGGCGATGGCATGACAATAAGAACATGTGGTGAGTATAGGTGGATGGTCGAGGGAGTACCGAAGGACTAAGGAGACCAGGTGGGTGCAACTAACCACACTAAAACTAGAACACGTGACAAAAATATAATGGGAAGGTGGAAGGGATTAAGGATCACTGGGGATCACAAAACAAAAATGACAGGAAAGAGATCCATTGGATACGGCTTAATCAATGACTAGTAGAAAAGATACCAACCAAAGGATCGAGCTAGGAAACAAGGCCTTCCAAAGTCCAATGAACACATAGAGGCCAACAACACTGAATGCCCAAATTAATTCCTAGAAAGAACAAAAGTATGAACTAATACATAATGATTTGCATTAAAATAAAACCAATTTTTTTCATGAAAAATTTAATTTGAAAACCATAATTAAACATATTTAAACAAATTTACATAAAAATTTATTTTTAAATATATAAACCATATGGAAATAAATATTTATTATTTTGTTTATTTAAAACAAAAAATTACCCATTTTATTTACCTTATAAAAATGAATTAACACACACACACATACCTATACAAGAAATTATTATATATAAATATAAACGTGTTAATAAAAAAATTTATATTTATGTTTATATTATAATATATATAAATAAATACATATATGTAAATATTTGTGTGTGTATGTGCGAAATATAAATGTGTTTGTGTGTGTAAATATGTGTGTATGTGAGTCAATATTGTGAAAATATATCATATATAAATATATTTTTATAAATATATCATTCTCATCATAAAAGTATATTAATAAATACATACTTATAAAAATGTATATATAATGTTTATATATACATATATATGTATTAATAAATGAATATATATTTATATTTATATTCTAAAATATGTAAATGAATATTAATATATAATATATTTAAATAAATTTCATACCCTGACCATGAGGTATTAATTTTTTTTAATTATTTAATTATATTTAGTTTTGTTTTTGAGTCTCAGGCAGAACCATTTTTAAATTTTAAATTTTTTTCATATTTTCAGCATAAGCACACGATTGATGTACGGTTATAAGAAACCATGCACAGACCTTGCGAGAGTGTATGTGACTTGGTAGAGATGACCACATGGTCGGTACACAGTTTTCTAACATGCACGCTAACCGTACAAGACACTTCTGGCCTTCCAGTGTGGGGTACACAGTTTGGTTAACTATGCGGCCAAACATGTGCGGTGTCTAGACATTAAAAAAATAAAAAATAATAAATAAACTAAATTAATAATAATAATAATAATAATAAATCTAATAACCATAACCCCCTTAACTGATCTTGACCCAACCCTCACCCCTCTTACGTGACATCCCACCCCCACAGCCACCCCTCTCCCCGTGCACGACCCCCTACTTTCGGCCTTCGTTCTTGGCTGATTTCTTTGTTGATTCCTTGTGCGATAATATTAGGCAGTGTTTTCTCCTCCTATTCTCTCCTCATATTCTCTATTTTTGGGTTTTCCTTCTCCCCTTGTTTTACATGCAATATGGGTGATCCTTAACCTGAAATCAGTACATTTTTTGGTTGGGTTTTAGTTCCTAGGGTTCATAAGGCTGATGTAAGACACGTTTTATCCGCGGTGTCGAAGGTGGCATGTTCTCTACTGAATCTGGGTAGTTTTTCATCCATTATTATTCTTTGGCCCAATTTCAATTAGGTATTTTATAACTTTTGTGTTTCTTGTATTTTCTTAGTGCACCTTGGACCTCTTTCAGGTATTTTTGGACCGCTGTTGGTAAAGGTGATGTGTTATGGTCCCTTGGATGCGAGTTACACACTTATAAATATACAAGTATGTATACACACGTATGTATAAAATATTTTTACACATTACCACATGGTTATGAGAACATATACATAATAAAAGGGATATATATATATACACACACACCCAATTTTTGGCTCATTCATGTAATGCTTGGAGTTTTGTTGTGTTCACTCATCCTTGGGGTAGGTGTTTCTATCCATTTCCTTTTCGAAACATTCCATTAAATTTTGGAGCTTTTCTAAATGATTTTTAATTGTATTTTTCATGATTTTGGTATGTTGTTGTGGTTTTTTTTGTGTCTTCTCCATGTTGGTGGTTTTGTGAAAATAGGGTTTTCAAAGGATTTTCTTAGTTACAATTATGTGTATCAATTGTATATATATGATATGTGCTCGATAAAATTCCAAGTGTATTTTCAAATGGTTTTGGGTAATTTAAAGTGGTGTATTTACTTTTTTGGGTTTTTGTTAAAATGGTTCATATGAGTAAATATGGTTTAGATAGGTTTTGTATCTTCCTTTTTAAGGTTTGATGCTTATGTGATAAACTTTTTGCCTTAGTGTGATATCTCTTGTATTACTTTGATTGGGACCCTAGACATCTTTATCATTGTCCAAATAAATTCTGGTGGATAAGGGAATATCTATATGTGCACAAGGTGTACACATAGATAGGCACATGCATATAAATGGTAATTCTATAAAATTTCGATCTCGATAACTCCAGTTTTCAGACACTCACCTCCCATCCACTTCCTTTCTCCACTCTTTCTTCCTAATAGTTTTTTATAAAAATTATTATGTTTTCCAAATGGATTTTTTTGTTTTCAAATAAAATAAAACATTATTTTCATGTACATTTCTAAATATTTACCCTTTTGGTACCTTAGAAGTGTGATTTTTTAACCACTTGACTTGAAAGGACCATCTGGCATCTTCTAATCATGAAATTTTTTTCCATAGTTTTTGAAATAGGTTGGAAAGAAAGGTATTATCTTGAGAATGGTTTTGGTTTTTCAAATTTCAAGGACTATTTTTTACTTTGATATGTTTTGGAAATTATTTTGAACCTTCCTAATATGTATACCTTGTTGTAACTTGTGAAATGTTTTATATGTGATGGTAACCCCTATGGTTGACCTCTTTTGGATATGGTCTTTGTATAGACGGTGTTATAGAGTGGGAAATATGACAACCCATGTATTTATTACACTTTATATCATGATTTATTACATAATATTACACACAATACAACCCAAAATATTGATAAGTCTAGTGTATTTGGTAATTAGGTACATTAAATAACAACTTAAAATAGGGGGTATATCACCATTATTGAAAACTTCCTTAACATGATCATAATATTCCATCGTACTTAAAATTTCATGGGGTAACCTGGGGAAATACAAAAGAAAGGGGTGAGATATAAATCCTAGTAAGAAAATAAAAAGGGTATAACATGAAGAAATTATTACATTTTAGAGAATATAAATTTCAATGGAACACGAAATGGGTGAGAAACATAAACATAAACAATGAAGAATGATAAAGCAATGATAAAATAAAAGAAAAATGGAAATGTGGAAACAAATTTAAACATGAAATCATAAACTTAGGTCAAGGATAACCACCGATACATCATGATGGAAAAATTCCCATGATGGATTAGGTTCACTCTCTAATGCCTTGCATGATTTCTCATGATACTAAAACATTACCCAATGCATTGGAACACTATATAATTTTGGGTTCACTTATCACTTTCATATGATTCAGATGAAAAAGTGTGACCTATAGATTATACAACATAGAATCATTTTTCATCACATTTTATTACACAATAAAGGAGTGTGTAACCGCACCACAATGCCTTTTCATCGGCGCTCCGTGATGCCCTATCCGGTGATGCCGACCGTCGCAGTCCCTCCCTCATACAAGCGGGGGGGGGGGGGGGGACTTCCTTATTCCTCTCCATCACTCATCTCCCTCATTTCATTCCATTCTCCAAAATATATCTTCTTCTACCCTTCCCTATGATCGAACTCTACCCTAAAGTGGATGATCTCTTCAATGGTTACCCCCAACTTTAAATATTGATGGCAAAGTTCACATAGGCCTAAACCTTGTTAAATATGATGTTAGTTCTTCGTTTCACTTGCCGTCACCATTCAATGGATGTTTTTGATTATTTTGTCTCCAGCGCTTGGGGTTTTTCCAATGCAGTGATTGTCAACATCCTTGAACGGTGTCATATTATGATAAGTTTCTCCATATAGGCAAATTTGATTTTGAAAAGGTCTTCAGCTCCTTCCATCTACCAGGGATATCATTTCTTTCTCTTCCTCTGGTCTTACAAACTTCATATGAAGTGTGATTCTCTATTTATAGAAATATGGGTAAGTCTCCCTGAAATCCCCTTTCCCTTTCATAATCCTTCTATTCTACACATGTTAGGGAATTTGATAATCTATTTTTATGCATGGACATGAGAACCAATGTAGTGAGCTACCCTATTTCACCACATTTATGTGTGGAGATCAATATTTCCAAACATCCAATTGACTGGGTCTGGATCTCAGTTGGAAAAGAGTTTCGGTATAAGAAAAGTATTGTCTTAGAATCGTGGTCTAACTTTTTCTTATCGTGTGATCTTTTGGGTCATTTGGCTACTTCATGTCACCAGGAGTGTAGGGGTGGGAAAGAGGTGGAGGATGTGGATACCCCCATGTTAAGTTTAATGTTAAGATGAGTTATAAGGATTCTAGAGTTGTAGATGTTTTTGCATGATTATTTCATGAACTGGGTGCTCCCATGTTGGAAAAGTTGATCTTGGGAAGTCCTTACACTATGATTGCTCCCTCTTTTGCTGAAACTGTTAAGAATGGAGGAGGTGTCCATGATCAGGTGAATGATTAACTCCCAGATCAGAGTGGTGCTGTTTCTCATGGGTTGATTAAAGATATATAGGTCTCTATGGTGATTATGACAGTATCTCTGAGCCAACAAGGTCCTGATTCATGCATGGATGAAAAGGATATTTGGATGAATAACTACTTCTTGACTCTGAATGAGTATGGAAAGGAAAATTAGGATCCTGATGGTTGGAAAACTACCATTCCAAGTTGAAATCATAAGAAGGTCAGAAGAAATTCAGATAATAAGGAGGCATGTGACCTTGATGGAGTCTCCTAGCTAAGTTTAGACTATGAGTTGGAGGTTTTGGTTCGACTTGGATCAAGGAAAGGTAAAAAAGGGATTATATTGACTGGAAACCTTTCAGTTACCAAGGAGGGGGAAAAATACCCTGTGAAGATTACTCGAATACTCCAAATACAATAGTCACCAGATCTTCAAAAAAGGAAAGGTGCAATGGATTAGAGGTTAAATCTGAGGAATCTTCTATGTATCAATGTGTGGAATCGGTTTCTGATAACACAAGCTAGGAGACTCCTTCTGAGGACTACAATTCCACTATGGCTGGTGCTGGTGTGAAAAAGAGTTCTCTATTGGACTGCACCTCAGTCAGGACAGGAGGGAATTTGGGAACAAGGAAGGAGGAACTCTTGTAGCTAGCTCTATACTACAAGGAGGGGCATATGAGGCTATTAGGCCAGGAATATTAAATTGTTTAAGATCAATTGGTGATATTGGTTGATCCACAATAGGTTCTTGATGCTGTGAACATGGAGAAATCATGAGATCTTCCTTTTCACTATGAGGAAGAGATGTTGGAAGAGGTTTTGATCATTCATGCTTCTAATGAGGATGCAGAAAGGATGATTGGGATTCCAATCCAATTGGAAAATAATAAGGATTAGGGGGATTGGATCAACAAGAAATGGGTATAGGTTTTGACTACACAATTTTTTGACATTGAAAATCATGGTGAAATTTCGGCAGCATAATGACAGTACTCAAAGATGCATAAAAATGGTTTAATGAGAGAGAAAGGGGTATATCTTTATTTTTAAATCAAATAGACATTAAGATGGATGTGGAAAATCATATCCCAAAATTATGATTTTGAAATAAAATGCATAAAATGAAGAAGATGATTGAATTTAATAGAGGAGGGAGAATCCCCTTACTAAATCTCAACATGGTAATGGGTGTACAAAGAGATTCATAAGAGGGATTAATGAGATATAAAGGGGTCTCTAATCACATTAACATAAAACATAAAGTAATAGGGATGTATAAAAAAATGCATAAACAAGAAAAAATGGAAATTAAAAGGCATAATATAAAAGAGGTGTTAGAATAAAAAGTATAGTGAGATATCCTTTACCTTGATAAGGTGATTCCAAAAAACTTTTTAGGAACTTCTTGAGAGATTTAAGTGTAACAACCTAGAATGATAAAGTATTGAAGGAATAAATGATATGACTCATGTCAATAAGGTACACCTTCATTTTCGGGAGCCTACATGATTAGAACTCCATAGTTAAGTATTCTTGGCTTGGAGTAGTGATTAGGACAAGTGAACTACTAGGAAGTTTCATAGGGTGTGTGTGATTGTGGACAAAGCACACTGGAAAGAACATATATTGGCATGTGGGGATAATCATTAGTCAGATGACCCGTTTCTGAATATGGGTGGGCCTCAAGGTGGGGACCACATGTCTGTGGGGCAACTGGTGGTACCTGGTGGGCCGGGACCCGATGATCGTGTTAAGGCGGGGTGTTTGTGCTGTCACCGGGACCCATTTGTCACATTTGGTATCAAAGGAGGAACCCGAACTTAAGTGTGGTGCACTGCCTGGGTTGAGATGTAGGTCCCACAATGAGGAAATTGTGCTCTAAAGGGGGGGGGAGTGAATGTAACACCCCCGAATGATAAAGGTAAACCTTCATTTCCAGGATCCTATCTGATTAGAACTCCACAGTTAAGCGTGCTTGGCCTGGAGTAGTGATTAGGATGAGAGATCTTCTAGGAAGTTTCCCAGGGTGTGTGTTAGTGAGGAGAAAACATACTGGAAAGGACATATGTGTTGGCCTGTGGGGATAATCATTAGTCAGATAACCTCTTCGGGAATGTGGGTGGGCCCCAAGGTGGGGACCACATGTCTATGGGGAAACTTGTGGTACCTGGTGGGTCAGGACCGAATGACTATGTTAAGTCGGGGTGTCTGTGCTGTTACCATGACCCAATTGTTATATTAAGACACCTTCAGAGGACTCTAGAGATGTTACAGAAGAGCGAGGACATGGGGGGTGGGGGGGGGGGGGGGTGAATGTAACACCCCAAAATGATAAAGGTGCACTTCCTTTCTTGGATCCTATCAGATTAGAACTCCACAATTAAGCGTTCTTGGCCTAGAGTAGTGATTAGGATGAGATATCTTCTAAGAAGTTTCCCATGGTGTGTGTGAGTGAGAAAAAAACACACTGGAAAGGACATGTGTTGGCCTGTGGGGATATTCATTAGTTAGATAACCTGTTTAGGCACATGGGTGGTCCCCAAGGTGGGGACCACATATCTACAAGGCAACTTGTGGAACCTGGTGGGCCAGGACTGGACAACAATGTTAAGGAAGGGTGTTTGTGCTGTTATTGGGACCCAATTGTTAATTAAGACACCTTCGGAGGACTCTAGAGATGTTATTGAAGAGTAAGGATGTTCTAAAAGGGTTTATAGTGAAGATAAATGGGATCTTGGGTGGGTTTATATAGGAAAAGAGAGGGGAGATCTTTATTATTTCCCAAACTTAGGTTTTGGACTCTATACAATAAAATAACCAAAACCATAAACCTTACCATGTTTTTCTCCATGGTTTATACCAAAGAGGGGGATATTTAATTATTTTATAAGTAAAATGGCTGAACATATTAAAATATTACCTTTGATGATGTGTAAGTGAGTCATGTCCTTAAATAAATTATTTGAAAACCTTAAAACATAATTTAGGTTTTAGAGGATTCATAAAGGCTTTATAAAATTAATCAAATAACTTAAAATATCACATTATTTTAAATTTTAAGCACATATTTTCTCATGGATACCATTTATAGTATTTATTACTTCATTTAGGTTCATTATGATATCATAATATACACCGTATTTTTATACCGTATTTAATTTTTACCAGAAAATTCAACTGTCTCAAAAAATTATGAAAAATTCACCATTGAATAATTTCAATGTTATGATTTCAAAAATAATTTTATAAAAATGTTAATTTTTTCATTTATAATAATAATTGAAATCTATTGAGAAATGATGGGTTTTTTGCATTAATAGTTTATGAACCCTTATAAAAATTATTTTTGACTTAATAATTTTTTTATCAAATATAATTAATAAATATTATTTAATAATAATATTTTATTAAAATATAATTTATATAAAAAATTTATTAATTTATCCAAAGTAATGTCTTAATTGAAATTACATATTACCCGAAAATATAATTTGTGTTTTATCAAATGAAAATAAAAAATATTTATAAAGTTACAATTAGAAGAAGAAAATATATTCATTATTCTATAAAATATAAATATAAATATTATTAGGGTCTTAATACATATCCCTTTATTACACCGAAAGATTATCTAAGGATATAGTGTGTGACAATGATACTTTCATGGGGTGGTTCAACATACATGGTTTGGGATGTGATCTCAATGACCTTGAACTTATCCCATAAATAGTTTTACTAATGATTTAGTTGTTATATCTCATCTTGATATTAGTCAAGGGAAATTCTAAGTGATGATATTTCCCTAAGAAGCTCTGATAAATGGGGCTCATAGGGTACGATCCTACTGGTTGAGGACATCACTTTCGTTGTCAGTGTCAATTAGATTTTTCAAATCCCTATATTTATAATAATAATATGAACACTATTCAAATTCTATATTATAAATGATTATGTTGATTAATGGTATTTTAAATCCAAAAATTAAATAACAAAACCAAATAAGTGCATGTTTTTTCTATGACCATAATACATAATAATATATTTAATTGAACAACAAAAGGAATTTTATTTATAAATGTTTGGGTGATTTCAGTCTTCCCCCTTCATAAATTTCACCCTCAAAATTTTCATTTCACACACTAAAACATATGAGAGTAACTCGGTTTCATCACCTTCTCTGGTTCCCACATAGATTATTCAATCTTTTACTTTCTCTATAGCACTTTAACGAGGTGAATTGTCTTATTTTGTAGAACTTTGTCTCTATGATCTAAGATTTTCACTAACTGCTCATATGAAAGATCATTCTCCTATGATACCCCCTCTATATGAAACACATGTGAGGGATATGTTATGTACTTACTCAAGAGTGATACATGTAACACATCATGTACTTGAGATAGGTTTTGAGGGAGTTCTAGTTGATAGGTCACCACTCCGTTGTAATCAAAGATCTCAAAGGGATTGATGTATCTTGGACTAAGTTTCCCCTTCTCCTGAAACCTCATGACTATATTCTATTGAGATATTAAGAGTAATACCTTATCTCCAACATCAAACTCTAGGTATCGTTGATTATTACCATCATTTCTCTCTTTTCAACTCTGAGTAGCCTTGATGTGCTGTTGAATGGTCTTGACTTTTTCCACCATTTCCTTGACCATTTCAGGACCTGGTAGTTTGTGTTCCCCAACTTCATCCCAACATACAAGCATTCTTCACCTCTTCCCATAAAGGGATTCATAGGGGGCCATTTGGATTATTTTTTAGAAACTATTATTGTATGATAACTCAACCAGATGAAGATGCTGATCCCATTCTCATTTGAAGTCAATTGAGAATGCTCTCAACATGTCCTTGAGTGTTTGGATAGTATGCTCATATTGTCCATTATTTTGAGGGTGATAATTCGTACTAAAGTTCAAATTAGTATTTAGATAATATTGGATACTCTTCTATAACTTAGAGGTAAATCTTGGATCTTGATCAGATATAATTGATAGTGGTGTTCCATGAAGCCTCATCACTTCTCTAAGGTATATTCTTGTAAGTAGACTGAGTAGTCCTCTCAAATTGAAATGAAGTGAGCAGTCTTTTTAAGATGATCCACCACAACCCATATAGAATTATTTCCTCTTAATGTCCTTAGAATACCACTAAAAAGGTCCATGTTTATGTTTTCCCATATACATGTAGGCATGGATAATGGTTGCATCATCCCCTTGGATTTTTTCCTTTTATCCTTCACATGCTGACATATAAGACACCTTAATGTATATTCCATGATCTTCTTTTCATTTTATCCCACAATAGTTATCTCAGAGACATCGATACATATTTATTCTTCTTGGATGGATTGATACGGCTAAACTATGTGCATCATCCAACATATCCTTCTTTAAATTGAGATTTGAGGGTACACATTATCATGACCCAAATATTAAAACTCCTTATTCATTAACATTGTGCTCTGAATATTTCCATTTTCTTATAGCTTCTAATTTCTTCAAAATTCCCACATCATCTCTTTGATCACCCTTTATCCTCTTTGAAAGGTAAGATTGAGTAATAATTTGTGAAAGGATTGATGATGCTCATTCCTTATGATTCTCATGCCCATCCTTTTTAAGTCAAAGAAGATCGAATCCTTATAAATGTTCATAAATGATAAATTTTTTGGATTCTTTATACTTAGAGAGTCTACCACATTATTTATTTCCAAGGATAGTAGTGGATTGAGAATTCATAGTACTTAATCATCTCTCACTATCTTTGTTGGCACATATTTGGATATTTTTTATGTCAATATATACCTGAGGCTCTTATGATACGTATATAGTTTAAAATTCTCCCCAAAGAGATAATTACACCATATTTTCAACATGAAGATCACTAAAACCAAATCTAGATCATGCATTGGTTAATTCATTTTGTGAAATTTCAATTTCCTTGAAGTATAGGCTATCACTTTTTCATTCTTCATTAACATACATCCCAATCCATTCTTTGAAGCATCACTCTAAACAATGAAAAGTTTCCCACTTTTGGGTAGTGTAAGTATAAGTGCAGCGATAAGCCTCTTTTTCAACTCATTTAATCTCTCTCCACATTCATCAATCCAAACAAACTTGAATCCCTTCTGAGTTATTTTGGTTATAAGGTTTCAAAATCATGAGAAATTTATGACAAATAGACAATAATTCCTAGATGATCTAATAAAACTATGGATTTCTATCATAAATGTTGGACTTGTCCATCCTTCAATTAATTCTGTGTTTATAGGATCTAAAAATATCCCATTTCTTATGATAGTATGTCCTAATTATTAGACTTCCTTCAACTAGAACTCAAATTTACTATACTGTTCATAAAGATTCTTTATTTGTAATGTTTTTAGCATAATGATTAGATGCTCCTCATGCTACTCCTTGATTTTAGAGTATATTAGAATATCATCAATAAATACTTCCACAAAATTTTCAAGGTAATCTTTAAAGACTCTATTCATCATGTCCATGAATATTTCTGGATCATTAGTGAGTCTCAATGGATTTACAATGAACTCACAGTGTCCATACACTATTGAAAAAGTAGTCTTGGGGCTATCCTCCTCCTTCACCATTACTTGATAATACCCCAACTTAAGATCCAAATTGTAAAAGTATTGGGATCCACATATATGGTTAAAAAACTCATCAATCCATGTAAGAGGATACTTGTTTCTTTTTGTGATTTGGTTGAGCTCATGATAATCAATGCAAAGGCGCATTGACCAATCCTTATTTATGATGAAAAGGATTGGTGCAACCCATGGTGAAGCAATTGGGTGTATAAACCCTCTATCTATATTATCCTATAATTATTTCTTTATCTACTCCTGCTCCAAAAAACCATTCTATATGGAGTCTTGGATAATAGAAATTCCCCATGTATAAGCTCGATTGAAAATTCAACCTCTTGGCTAGGAGGAAGGCTGAAAGATTCTTCATAAAACACATCCATATATTCTATCATAATGGTAATGTCTCTGAGGATGAAATTTTCCTTATAATAAATCATTTTATCTTGATAAACTTTCTCATAAGGAAATAATATCCATTCTTGATCTATTGGTGCTAAAGAAGATTCTTACTCCTCCTTTCACTTGTAAAAAATTAGAGGATGATTCGAAATACGAAGATTTATTTCCTTCTTACAGAAATTTATGTTGGTTCTATACAATCAAATCCAACCCATACCCATAATTTCATCAAATTCACCTGAAGGGATTATCACAAGGTTCAATGGGAAGTTCATCCCACAAATTTTGATAGGGGATAAGTCATATACTTTGTATGAAAAAATATCCACATTTTCCATTTTCACTGATAGATCTACTTTTATTCCTTGTGGTAGTGTTTTAGTAGTTCAACTAAACTTATGTGATATGAAGGAATGCGTAGAACTAAAATCAAAAAGTAAATTCTCTATTCTTGAATGAATAAATAACATACATATCACCACTTCATTGTTGGGATCCACCTTGGCAGCTTTAATAGAATAAGATCACCCTTTCTACCTTGGTGTTTATTATTGCTGATTATCTTTGACCACCCTTGTCTTATTGTATTTATTTTAAAAGTAACCTTATTCCTTGTAGTTGAAACATTAGACAAAGGGATAAGAGTTGAATGGAGCATTCCTCTCTTCCATTACATTGGTTGGTTTCTGCCATCAAAAATCTCTAGCTAGGTGACCTTCCATTATAAACCTAAATAATTTCCTCATCCACCATAGGCAATTTACAGTGTTCTCCTTTCCACACTTTTGATAAGTAGTGTGTTGTAATTTCTTAACACCGTTATATTTTTCCATCTCACCGATAGAATTAAACTCTAATTTCTAATTGTTATCCTCGTAAGACCCTTGAGATTCACTAATCTCCATTTTGAATTTGAGCACACACTAGAAAATTTACTTATACCTATTAAAGTATAGAATCCCTAGGTATTTTCATAGACTAGGATTTATCCCCCTAAAGAAGCAGTCAAATTTTCATTTGGGAGAAACAAAAAATCTGGAGGTGTATTTTTCAAGTCTTATGAAGTTTTCCTTGTGTGACCAGATGGTTTAATTATATTTTTTCTTGAGGGAAAAGAAATAAATTTACATTTTAAGTTAGAGTGTGTGGGGAAAATATTTCTCAAAAAACATTTTATGGAATTCCTTCCACCCCATCACTTTGATCTCTTCATTAGGATTTCTTTTATTGATCAAATTCCACCACTAATCAAATTCTCACTCCATATAATAAATCACTAGTATAACCTTCTCTTGCATGAAACATTGAAAGATTGAGAGGATATTCTCAATGGATTTGATCTATTTTTCCGTGATTAAGGGATCTGTTGATCCATTGAAAGTTGATGGTATTTGTGACATAAAGCTCTCGATAACAGCTTGTTCTCTTTTAGGAGGGATTTGGGAATCCCTCATAATTTAAATTTCTATTTAGAAATTGATTCAACTAAGAGTGTATCATCACAAATTTCATGATTCCTGCTCCCATTAGGTTGGTAATATCATTTGGGAATTCGTCACATTTCCCTTAACATTGGTTGTTTACTTGGTTCCTCCTATTTCTAGTCATTGTCTAGAATAAAGGGAATATTATGGATGATTATTTTTAAACTATTAAAAGTATAAAAGGGAATCCAATAACATTAAATGGATAAATTATAAATGATATTTATTCCTTAACTTATGAACTTCTAGGATTCAATCTATGTTATTAATGATCTATTTACTAACATATACACTTATGGGCATTTTTGTTCCCTTAATAATGGTTTGTAATGAGCTTGTAAATTTATCAATTCATATTCTCATAGAGTGTAAAACCAGGTGTGTAACAAGGCCTATTTTCATACACCAATTCCTAATCAAGTCTATCCCAATGCACTGTTTTTGGGTTTTACCCCTAAGTACATTTGTGCTAGATCCACATACACTTGTGGTATCTAGACAAGAGATTATTTTCTTAGAAACCACTTACTCTTTACTTTACCAAAATTTAGATATATATTCTTATGTTTAGTATTATCCCTAATGATTTCATTAGATTTTTCTAATCCTAATCCCAAAAATAACTAAACTTTCCTTTGATACCAATTATGAAAACCCATGACTTTATTAAAATTTATTTCATGATTTATTACATAAGATTACACATAATACAATCCAGAAGATCGAGAAGTATAGTGTATTTGGGAATTAGGTACTTTACATAAAAACTGAAAACATGAGTTACATCACCATTGTTGAAAACTTTATTAACATGGTCATAATATTCTATCATACTTAAAATTGTATGGGGTAACCTGGGGCCTACATAAGAAAGGGGTGAGCTATAATGCCCAATAAGGGAATAATCATGACATAACATGAAGAGATTATTACATTTTAGAGAATAGTAATTTCAATGGAACCAAAAATGTGTGATAAATAAGAACATGAACAATGAGGCATGATAAAGCATGATAACATAAAAGCAACATGGAAATGTGGCAACAACTTTAGACATGGAATCATAAACATAGGTTAAGGATAACTGCTAAGAAATCATGATGAAAAAAATCCATGTGATGGATTTGGTTCAATCATAATACATTGAATGATGTATCATGAGAATAAAACATTACCCAATGAATTGGAATGCTATATAATTACAGACACACCCGTTACTTTCATATCATTCACATGCATAAGTGTTCGACATATATCATATATCATGCAACATGGAATCATTTTTAATCACATTTTATTACACAATAAATGAGTGTGGAATAAATACAAGAAAGTACCCAATAAAATAATTATAAGTTAATAAATGTGAACAACCTTGATAGGAAATGGGTATAGTTATTCATTACATAATTGTTTTGCATGGAAAATCACTATGAAATTTCAATAGTATAATAGAAATAATCAAATATTCATAAAAATGGTTTAATGAGAGTGAAAGGGGTCTCTATTTATTTTCAAATAAAATTTATAGAAAGTGAGATGTGGAAAATAATATCCCAACATTAGGATTTTAAAATAAAAGGTATAGAATGAATAATATTCTTGAATTGAAAAGAGGAGGGAGAGGTCCCTTACTAAATTTTGGCATGGTAATGGGTGTACATAAAGGTTCATGGGAGGGATTAATGAGGGTTTAAGGGGTATCTCATCACATGTAAATAAAAATTGAATGAATAAGGATGTATAAAAACATGCCCAAACAAGATCAAATAGAAATTAACAGGTATAACATAAAAGAGGTGCTAGAATAAAAAGTAAAGTGGGAGATCCCTTACCTTGAGAGAGTGATTCCCAGAAGATTTGGAGAAGATTATTGAGAGATTGGGGGAACCTTAGTAGGACTATAGAGATGTGAGGGTAGAGTAATGATATGTTCCATGGTTTTTTAGAAAAGATAAATGAGATCCTGGGTGGGTTTATATAGGAAAATATAGAGGAGATCTTTATTATTTCCCAAACTTAGGTTATGGAATCTATACAATAAAATAACCAAAACCACAATCCCTACAATGGTTTTTGGACATGGTTTCTACCAAATAGGGATGGTTTTTATTTTTTTATAAGTAAAATGTCTCAAGTTATTAAAATATTACCCTTTCTTATGTGGAATTGAGGCATATCCTTAGAGAAATGATTTCAAAACCTTAAAATATAATATTGGTTTTGGAGGATTCATAAAATCTTTATAAAATTAATAAAATAACCTAAAAATCACATTATTTAAAATTTTAAACATATATTTGGTCATTTAAACTACTTATAGTATTTATCACATCATTTTTGGGTCATTATTATATCATAAAACAAAAAATATATTTATACCGTATTTAATTTTTATCTGAAAATTCGACTATATCAAAAAATTATAAATAATTCACCATTGGATAATTTTTATGTTTTGATTCAAAAAATAATTTTTATTTTATATAAATAAATTTTCTAAATATTTTAATTTTTACTTTTAAAATAATAATTGACTTTTATTGATAAATACTGGATTTTTGACAATAACAATTTTCAAACCCTTATAAAAATTATTTTTGACTTCATAAAATTATGTTATCAACTATAATTAATAAACATTATTTAATATTAATATTTTATTAAAATATATTTTATTTAAAAAATTCATTAATTTATCAAAGGGAATATATTAATTGAAATTACATATTACCCAAAAATATAATTTGTGTTTTATCAAATCAAAATAAAAATCATTTATAAAGTAACAATAATAAGAAGAAAATATATTCATTATTATAGAAAATATACATATTCATATTATTAGGTTATTAATACATATACATTTATTAAAATAGAAAACACAATAAGTGTAATGTGTGCAATAATTAGACTTTCATGAGGTGGTTTAGTGTACATGGTTTGGGCCATGATCTCGATGAGCTTGAACTTCTCCCGTAAGAAGTTTCAGTCATGATTTAGTTGTTTGATTTCAGATAGGGATTTGTCAAGGGAAAATCCCAGTGATTCTATCTCCCTTAGAATCTCTGATAAATGGGATTTATAGGGTATGATACTATCGGTTGAGGCCATAAATTTCTTTTTCTGTGTCAATTGGATCTGTCAATACCCTATATTTATACTAATCATATGATCAATATTAAACTATTATATTTTAAATGGTTATGATGTTTAACTATATTTTAAAAATGATAGGATATAATAAAATCAAATAATAGAATGTTTTTTCTATAACTATACTATATAACAAGACATTTAATTCAACCACAAAGGGAATTTTATTTATAAATGTTTGGGTTATTATAGGAAAGGCATGCATGGTGGAATATGTGGGTTATATTTAATGAAAATAGTGTGTTTTATTTATCACTTTACTTCTATACTATTATCATGGGATTCCTAGATGTCAAAATAGTGGTTAATGTGATGGTTACTATCTAATATCTATTAGATGAAGTAGATCCCCATGGAGTGGCTATGTTGGTTGTGCCTATAGTGAGGCTAGGTAGAGTAGGAAAGTTGGTTATTGACCATGGATTGCATCGATAGGATGAAAATGGGTCCAAACCAAGTACTTCATGGTTGAATCTAGAGATGTTTTGGACATTCCCATGATTACATATCTGTATGTTCTTGTATTATTTTGTGGTATTTTAGTTTTCTATTCTACTTACATATACATACTTACATCCGTACTGTTTCCTTTCACCCCATATTTTTTTGATACACCCTATCTCTTGTAATTAGTTCATATTTTCATTTTTTTCTATACATTACCTAAGATGTGTTTTCTATTTGGTATTTTTTAAACTAGGTTTTTAAATGAGAACCTATTTTTAAAATGGAAAGCCATGTTTTGTTTATGAAAGGGGATTTTCGAAAAGTTGTGTTTGGTTTATTAAATTTGAAAAATTATTTTCTAATTGTATTTTAAAACTAGTTTTTATGGAATATTTTGGGAAAATACATGTATGTATTCTTGGTGCTAACATACTGTGTTATTTTACGCTCACACTATAATTGTGCCACTCAGCATTGGTAAACCTGAGCTTTTTTTAGGTATAGGTTCTTGGTTTGGTTTTCTCTTGGAGTTTGTTGGTTTGTGGATAGTGGTGACCAAGAGGTCATATAGAGCTACACATACTTTTATTTCTATCATCTTTCAGTGTTTATTTTTATTATTGCTATTCATATTTATTTATCTTCTATTTCATTGGAGAAATTGTTCCCAATTGAGTTCTTCTTGATGCCTGACACTTGTTTCCAGCCTGGGAGGATCGAGAACACCTCTCAAGCCTTGTTGCAAATTGGATCGGGTGCCCAGTTTGGGGTTGACTAGGTTATATAATGAAAAAATGGTATTAAAGATGCCATTATTATTTAGGGTATCAGGTAAATTGGAGATAGGACTATCGGGACTCAAGAGGTAGGTCATGGATTAGTTCCTGATCACCATCGCCTATGATAAGGCCTGAGTTACCTAAGTTAATTTGTATTTGGTATTTTATTTTGATTTTGACTTTATGTGGTTGGTGATTGTTTGGTTTGGTGAGATTTTTCATATTGGGGAATGACCATGTAATTCAGATGGTGTCACACGATGAGCTTAAATGGCATAGTGCAACATATAGAGCCCAAGTGCATGGTTCAATATGCTTCCAGTGGTTGGTTCATGCTCAACGCATGGATTGTTAAACCATGTTTCCAAGTCATGCAAGGAAACTAGTTTCCCATCTGTCTAGGTTTGGTGTGATTGATTCTATTAGTATAATTTTGGTTGGCATGATTTTATTTTTAAAAGAAAATGATTTTTGAAAACTGTTTTTGCAGAGAAAAAATGGATATTGAAAAGAAAAGTATTTTGGGAAATGTTTTTTATTTAAAAAGGTTTTATTTTATAATGATATGTGTGGTATTAAAATGGTGATTAAAAGTGGTGTTTTGGATTTTAAAGTGGATGAACTAGAATGGTTTTAGTCGAGAAGCACTTGAAATGATAAATTTAAATTTAAAAATTGGAATTATAAATGGGGTATGAAACGGTTGGGGTATTTGAAATGGTTTCTCAGGTTTGAAATGGTTTTGAATTTGAAATGGAATTAACGGATTTTAAAAGTGTTTTTTTTGGTTTATGATATTGGTATATTTTTTGGAGGTGTTGTTTGGGTAGATATTTTTTGGAGATTTGGTTTGATGTTGATTTTTATTTATGTGTTATCTTGTTATTTAGAGTATGCCACATAGAAAGGTCCAAAGGTTTATGAGGGGTCTATTTAGGTTGTTGGTTTTTTTCCATACTCCCATTGGATTGGTGGAGTTAAGATATTCTCATTAATTTCCTGTATTATGTGGTAATAAATGTTTCTTATAGAAGGTAGAGTGGTTTGAGAAAATTGAAAGTGTCTTTAGGTCCTTGGGAAATCCAATACAAGTTAGGGTGTGGGATGTCTTGGTTCTATTTGAGGGATCTAGTTTGGACTAGTGGAAGGTGAATGTTTCATCCTTGTTATAAGATGTTATGACCTAGGAGATCTTTAAGACCACTTTCATTCAATGGTTTATTCATGAAGAGGTTAGATAATTAAATTAATGAGAGAGGAAGTATTAATGATGGATTATCAGCTCATGACTAAGGGGAAGCATATGCTTCAAGACATAAGGGCCCCATCAATAGGCCTTGAAGTGAATATTTTAATATACTGAGGGAGATACTAAGTGTGAGTGTCGATCTAACCTTTTATTTCTAACATCAGAGTATAAATCATTTAAGTTTTACCTTACTTGGGTACTCTATTTTTGGAAAACTTGTGTTCTGGTGGTTTGGTGGACTTGTTTTTTTGGGATCATTTCATGTTGTTTTAGAGTGATTCATTGTCTTATGGAAATTTAGATAGTTTGTGTATTGTGGAAATTATGAATCGTGATTTGGTTCAGTGCTCGACTTGAGTTTTATTGATTGGGTTCTCCATGAGTTGAGGATTGGTTGTCATAGTTATTGGTTTCTTAAATGGTGGGGAGGCCCCTACCCCCTATGGATATCCTTTTCATTCTTCCCTTTAGAGCTGGATGGGTCTGAATTGTGGAGTTTAAAGGTCACACCATTTTCCATGGTTTCATTTTGTTTTGTTCAATTTTGGGTTTTGATCTAGTACCGTGTTTAGCTGGTGACTTTATAGGGTTAGAAAGTTTTACTGGTGCAGAAAAATTTCACACCTAGAACATGGCCTATTAATTAATTAATTAATTTATATTTATCATGGTTTTTTGGTCTTTGGATAAACTAGTTTTAGATTTTAAAATTTTGGGATTTTTTGTACAGGCGCACAGTTGGTACATGGTTAGAAGAAATTGCGCACAGACCGAGTGAGGTTGTCTATGACTTGGGAGAGCCAACCGCTAGGCCAAAAAATGGTTTCTCCAACCATGTGTGCTGACCATGTGAGATGATCTAAGACTTATAGTGTTGGGAACACGGTTAGTGCATAGTTTTTCCAACCATGTGCAGTGTCCAGGCCTTAAAAAATAAATTAAATAAATAATAATGATGATAATAATAATTATGATGATGATGATGATAATTATGATAATAATAATAATAATAATAATAATAATGAAACCTTATAACCTCCCCCCTTACCCTATTGGTAGAAACCCCCACCCCGGACTCACCCCTATTATGTGACAACCCACACCCATAACCACCCATATTTTCATGCATGACCTCCTCCTCCCGACCTTCATTATTGGATGATTTCTTTTGTGATTCGTTATACGATCATCTTAGGTAGGTTTTATCCTCTTTTTCTCTCTTACTCTTCTATATTTCTTGATTTTTTCCTCCTCCCCTTGTGTTTCTTGTGATTTGGAAAAAACATAACCTGAAATGGGTGTGTGTTTTGGTTGGTTTTTGGTTTCTAAGGTTTGTGAGGCTGATGTAAGATCCATTTTAGCTGTAATTATCAAATGTGGAATGTTCTCTAATGAATCCGAGTAGGTTTTCCTTCATACTAATTTTTTGTCCCAATTTTAATTAGGGATTTTTTTACTTTTGGGTTACTTATATTTTTCTAGTGCACCTTAGACCTTCTTGAGGTAGTTTTGGACCTCTATTGGTGAAGGCGATGCCTTGTGGCACCTTAAATGTGACCTAGACACACACACACACACACACAAGTATGTATATATATACCCACTTTTCACATATTATTACACGACTTTAAGCATAATTAACCACGAAATACAATAAAGGATCATAAAGTCTAGTGTCGTTGGAAGATTTGGTATATAAAAGTAAAAACATGGAACTAGAATAAAATATATTTATATTTATTTTTCATAAAGATCTTTTAAATTCTTTTGAGCTCCTACAACTTCATAGGATAACATGGGGAATACATAGATAAAAGGGATGAGGTAAAATTTCAAGTAAGGGAATAAACATGAAAATAAAAAATATCACATGGGTTATAAGACATGACATGAAGAAATAAAAAGGTATAGAACATGGATAAACATATAGAAGAATAACATATAGGACATGGTATCATGGAAACATAGGAATGTGGCAGAAACATATAACATGACATAAACATGAGTTTGGGATAACTGTAAAGACTATATCACATGGTGGAAAAAGTCCCATAAATGAATTAGGTTTACTACCTATCCAAAAATGCCATCTCATGAGACTAAAAAAATACCCAATTCATTGGAGAAATATCTGGTTTCACCCATTATAACATGTTCATTCATATATGTTCCACATTAATAATCAATCATAAGTAATAAACATAAGGGTTTCCCATGGAACAAAATGGGTATCGTAATCATATCATAAAGAATAAACAAGGTGTGTATCATAATTGTGTAATAGAAATAATGGATTTAAATAATATATGGACTTTAATAATGGAAAATAGTAATGGATCATGATAAATCATATCCAAATGAAGTTAAAACATGTAAAAATAGTGTTTAAGAAACTTTAGAAATGAGCCACTTTAGTGTGGTTTAAGGAAAAATATAAAAGAGTATTTAAAGTGGACAAAGGCATAATTGTTTTCATAAAACCTAAAATGAAATAAGATAGTTTTAATGATAAAATGATATATTTTAGAAAAATAATTTTGGATTAAAATAGATGATGGATTGTACTTGAAAATGGGTAAGAAATTGGGAAGTTCTCATTAACCGACCTTTCTTATTGAGAGGAATTAAAAAAGGAACCTTATAAAACATGTATTTACACATAAATGAAATAATAATTGATATAGGTACATATTTTTGGAACATAAACATAGAACGTATGAGGAGTAAATAATAATAATTAAGAATTACATTTTGGTGAAGATAGATAAGGTGTAACCTGAAGGAAAAATGGAGGTTTGGAGAGAATCCCTTGCCTTATGTCTGAAAGTGTTATTCACTAGAACTTAATGTTCTATATAATAAAATTAGATGAATTAATTAACTAATTAAGATCCCATTTTACTTTTATTTTATTGATTAAAATTTTATTAAGCTCATTTATGGTTTCTTTGATGAGTTATAAGATTCAATTTCATCATTCATGGAGTATTCATTTCATGATTTTATGATCGGTTCCCTTAAGTTTAATTATGGGTGTTATTTTAAAATAGAAGAAAAACTACAAATGTGTAATTATATGATATTAATATACTTATGTAATTTTAAATGGTCCCATAAATCATTTTTTATATATTATAATGATTTATTAGATACAAAGTTAATGAAAAATTATTAGTTTATTTTGGTGGTTTTTTTGATCAACATGAACTAGTTTTGTTTTATTATTTAATATTATGAATATATATTAGTTATAGAACATGAGAAAATATATAATATACATTTATAAATATGTTTTAACCATAAAAATGGTTTTATGTCCATCTTTGAAGGCGGTAATGGAAAACAAAAACTTGTCGTCCATGGAGGCAGTGAATTAACACCTCACGAATGATGTTTTCATTTTTAGACTAAAAGAATGAAGATAATGGATTTTAAGATTGATATTAAATTAACATGATAAAATTCCATTATATATATGATAATTGAGTTATCATGTAACTTTGTATTTTGGAAGAAAGGATGAGGTAGAAGAAATAAATAATTTAAAAGAGAAAGGTGCGTGATTTTACCTATTGTATAACATCTCCTTGAGAACCTTTTTAAGGCACCAGGGTTTGGGATTTTGTTGATACTAGAAGATCATGTACATTGGTAAGATTCTTGGTAATATAATTGGGAATAATTTAGGCAATCTTCAAAGATTTTTATGTGTGGGGAGAAGGGATTGTATTTATAGTGGGAGGAGAGGAGTGTTTTTGATCATTTTATTCACTTGTTTATTATTTTGTCTCAAGACTATCAATAGTATTGATTACCATGAATAAATAAAGTTAATGGTTCTAGAGAGTTTGAACTAATGGGTTATTACCTCATCCATACATCATCCATGACTTAATAATTCATGTATTTGTTAAATACTGTAAATTATCATATTTCACTATTCACAAAAAATTCAACAATTTTTGAAAAATACCAAAAATTCACCCTAACCATTTTTTGAAATTTAGAATTCAAAAATTGAATTTTTTTATAAAAATAGTTTTCTAAATATGAGAAATTTAATTTTTAATTAAAATCATCATTTATTCGAAAAAATTATGATTTTAATATTCTAACTGGTTTTATGACACTTTTAAAAATTAATTAATCTCTCATAAAAATATATTAGAATTATAATAGAACAAAATATTAAATTATGAATCTATTTTATGAAAATAAATTTTCTTTTAAATCAATACATTAATTAAAAAATTGTATATAAACATTTATGTTTCACGAAAACAACAACACTTAACTTATCATTTTTAAAACATTTATTCACTTATTACAAGATATAAATATATCATATTTTCATCTATAATATAATTAAATTTTATTTATAATTTCATAGGTGGGGTTACTATTCTATTGGACGGATTACTATTCCTAATGGCCATATCACTATTCCAACATGCAAGTTACTATTCCATCGATATAGGTACCTTAATTTCTATGAATACCACTTATTTCATTATTAATAATGTTTTTATTAGGTTCTCTATATAATGTATGTGTTTTATACTATATAACATAATTATAAGAATATGAATTTCATTTATAAAATTCCGTGTCATCACATTCATCCCCCCTTATTTAATTTCACACTTGAAATGTCTTTTTACATACTAAAGTGAATATAGGTGAGGGTACTTCTCCTTCATCGCTTCCTCTAGTTCCCATGTTGTATCTTTGTACCTATGGTTCCTCTATAAAACTTTGACCAGTTGAGTAGTCTTGTTGCATATAAATTTATCTCTACGGTCCAAGATCTTCACCTGCTGCTCCTTGTAAGAGAGATCATTTTCCAATTGTACCACCACTGAATTCAGTACATGTAAGGGATATAGTATGTACTTATTAAATTGGGATACATGGAATAAACCTTGTACTTGAGACATGTTTTGTGGAAGTACTAGTCGATGAGACAGAGCTCTGACACAATCAAGAATCTTGAAGGGGCTGATGTTCCTAGGACTTAGCTTTCCTTTATTCTAAAATCTTATGACTCTTTTCCATGGAAATATGAGGAGGAATACCATGTATCTAACCTTAAACTCTAGGTCCCACTGATTATTTTATGAATATATCTTCTATTAACTTTGGGATGTATTGATTTTCTGCTGAATGGTTTTCACCTCACTACAAAAAAAGGGCGATTAAAAGGGGTTATTTTTTCATTAAGAAGGGGTTATAACCCCCTATAAACACTTTATTGGTGGTTATATGAATTCGTCTATAAAGTGGATGCATACTCTAATTATAGGTGGTTATGGTTAAGCACTGGTATAATATGCATGTTTTTAGCGACAATTATATTATAGGTGGTTTTAACCCCCTCTGAATTTGCTGTAAATTAACCATATAAAAATATATTAGGGGTGAATTTTACCACCCCTAATTCAAACCACCAAATTAGTGGTGGTTTTAACCAGACCTAGTTGACTTATAGGGATCCATGTTTAGGAGAGGTTATAGTGTAACTGCCCCTAAACTACCCTTTTTTATATGTTTTACGCCACCCAGGCACCCTAAGACAGACCCCCTATGACCAGAAAACTACCATGATGCCCCAGGAAAACTGCCCTGGGGCCCAGAAAAACCCCCTTAGAAAACCCTAAACACCCCTTCCAGACACCCGACCACACCCTGACGCCCCCTAGGGTAACCCAGACAACCACACTGATGCCCAGGACAACCCCCAAGACACCCTAGACACTTGTGTCACCAAGAAACACCCCCACCCAGACACCCCCGTCTACACACCCCATAGACACCGAGACGAGGCCCATCCCCCCGCAGTGGGTTCAGACTTTGTGGGCCCCGTATAACACCTGCCCTCAACACCTGGCGGTAAAAATTACCCCCACTGGGAATCAAACCTGGGTTCCTGGAGAAACCTCCCCATGCCTTCACCACTTTGTCGATTCATGTTTTTCCTATTATAAACAATACTTTATATTTATTTAGATACAGAATTATTTGATATTATATATATATATTTGTTTATAATATATATGTATATATTTGTGTATAATATATATGTATATATTTTAGTATAATATATATATATATATAATATATTAAATACATAAATATTTGATAATATATAATATATTTGTGTATAATATATATATATATATATATCATATCTGTGTATATATAATATACATGATTCATTATATTCACATAAATAATTAATTAAATAAAAAATATATATTTATAAATATATTTATATTTTTGTGTGTGACAATACAATTATTAATTATTATTATTATTACACTATTTTTTCAAGCTATAAAAATTATATGTTGGTTTTATAAATACTATACATTTATATATTTTATGATTTATATTATACATATATTATATTAAATACATTAATATTTGGGTGTGTGTGTGTGTGTATTTATGTATTTCTATAATATGTATAGATATAATACAATTATAATATATATATTTATATAATTATTTTTATATATCTGTATATATGTACGTGTGTGTAACAATAACATTATTATTTATTATTACTATTACACCTATTTTTTAAAATATAAAAATTATATGTTGGTTTTATAAATACTATACATTTATATATTTTATGATTTATGTTATACATATATTATATTAAATACATTTATATTATTTATTTATGTATGTGATTATATACATTTAGATTATATCATGTATACACACACATATATATAAATACAAAACTAAATACATTCATATAACTGTAAATATATAATATAATTAAATTATATAAATATATATACTAAATTAATTTATAATTAATATGATATACTACAATATATATAAAATAATTATATAATATATATAAATTTTTATACAATAATATATTAATAATACAATATATATAATATAATTATATAATATATACATGTATAATTATATTTAATTTTATCTATATTATATATATTAATTTGTATACATAATATAATATAGATGTATCTATACATAAATATACAATAAAAACATATTTAATATAATATATGTAAATATAAATCATAATTTAAATATATAGTATTTATATAACCATATTCGAATTTTATATATTTGAATAAATATATTTACAATCACATTTATATTATATATACCAATATTTATATATGTATCCATTTTTTATGTATAGTTATTTATTTAAAGTATTTATATAATGTATTTATATATATAAAATTTGAATTTATATGAGATTTATTTTAAAAAATAAATAAAATTTAGAGGGGATTTAAAACTACTTATAATCAAAGAGATTAATGGCGGTTCATGGACCCCATCTAGTTTGTTAAATTAGAGGAGGTTCAAAACCCACTATAATGGCCTAAATTAGAGGGTGTTTAGAACCCCCTCTAATTTAAGGGATTAGAGACGGTTCATGAACCATCTCTAATGTCCAAAATTAGAGGGGGTTTAAAACCCCCTCTAATTTATTAAATTATAGGGATTTCAAAACCCCCTCTAATGTCATAAATTATTGGGGTTTTGAACCCCCTCTCATTTCTTAAAGTAGAAGGGGTTCAAAACCCCTTCTAATTTAAGGGATTAGTGGCACTTCCTGAACCCCATATAATTTCTTAAATTAAATGGAGTTCAAAACCTCATCTAATATATTAAATTATTTGGGGTTGAAAACCCCCTCTAATTTAAGATAAGAGGGGGGTTTTGAATCCCACTATCTCCTTTTTAGAAAACAAATTAAATTATATATATATATAGACTCTAATATCCAAATGAATATTATATATATATAGAACCTCTAAAATACAACCAAATATTAAAAAAATAATATTAAAAAATTTAGAGGGGTTTGTGAACCCCCTTTAAATTCGATGATTAGAAGGGGTTGTTCACAACCCCCTCTAAAATTAATTTATAGGGGGTTGGGAATAACACCTTATAAAAAGATACTTCTAATATTCTATTTTTTTGTAGTGCCTTTTATACCATTTCTTTAACCATTTCAAGTCCTATCAACTTATGTTCACCGACTGTATCCCAACATACCAGTGTTCTGTATATTTTCCCATAAAGGGCTTCATATGAAGCCATTTGGATGCTCTAGTGGAAACTATTGTTGTAAGAGAACTCGACCAGAGGTAGATGTTGGTCCCATACTCCTTTATATTACATAGAAAATTCTCTTAACATGTCTTCCAATGCATGAATATCCTGTTTATATTGTCCATCATTTTTAGGATGATAAGCATTACTGATATTTAACTTAGTTTTTAGATCATGTTGGAGAATTTTTCATAACTTGGAGGTAAATCTCGGATCTTAATCAGATACAATCGATAATGTTAATCCATTAATCCTTACCAATTCTTTGATGTATATCTCTGTAATTTGGTCTACATATAAATCCTCTCAAATTGCAATAAAGTGAGCTGTGTTTGGAAGACGATCCACAACAACCTATATAAAATTATTTTCACTATATGTCTTCAAAATTATTGTGACAAAGTCCATGGTGATGTTTTCCTACTTCTATGTTTTTATGAGTAATGGTTTTATTATCACCTTATATTTTTTCCTTTCATCCTTCACTCATTGACATATGAAACACTTTTATGTATATTCAGCGATATCATTCTTCATTGTCCCACCAATAGTGATCTCAGAGATCTTGATACATCTTTGTGATCCCTAGGTGAATTGATAAGGTTGATCCATGCACTTAATTTTGAATCTCCTTATTCATCTCTGGATTTGATGATACAACATAGTCGTGAACCAAAGATCATCGTACATTCCTCATAAAATTTGAACTCTAAGTATTTCCCTTTTCTTATAACTTCCACCTTTTTCTGAATTTCCACACTATTTCTTTGAGCATCCTTTATTTTCTCCATGAGGGATGGTTGAGGAATCATTTGTGAAAGGAATGATAATTAAACTTCCTTAATAATTCCCATTTCCATCCTTTAAAGGTCTAATAATATTGGATCCTTCTAAATTATTATCATTGATATAGTTGTAGGATCTTTTCTACTTAGAGTATCTGCGACTTTATTTTCTTTACCAGGATGGTAGTGGATTGAGAATTCATAATCCTTGATGAGATCTAATAATCTTCTATAGTTCATATTAAGATCCATTTTCATGAATATATGTTTTAGTTTCTTATGATTAGTATATATCTCACACTTCTCCCCATAAAGATAATGTTGCTAGATTTTTAATGCAAAGATCACACCTGCCAACTCTAGATCATGTGTGGGATAGATTTTCTCATGAAATTTCAAATTCCTTGAGGAATAGGCTATCAATTTATCATTTTCATTAGTACACAACCTAAGACATTCTTTTAAACATCACTGTATACCACAAAGAGTTACCCACTTGTTGGTTGTGTGAGTATTGGTGCAATGATATGCATATTTTTCAATTATTTGAAGCAGGTTTTACATTCACTAGTCCAGAAAAACTTTACTTCATTTTGAGTCATCTTGGTTAATGGGTTTGAAAACCATGATAAGTTCTTTAAAAATCATTGTTAATACCTAGATAAACCTAGGAAACTAAAAGTCTCTATTATATATGTTTGACTGGTCCAATCTTCAATTACCTTTTTCTTGGAAGGGTCCATAGATATTCTTTTACTAGTGATAAAATTCCCCAAGAATGATACTTACTACATCTAGAACTCATATTTACTGAACTTTTCATAAATTTTCTCCCTTCAAAAGTCTTTAGCACAATATTAAAATAATCAACATGTTCCTCTACACTCTTGGAGTATATCAGAATATTTTTGATAAATACCACCACAAATTTGTAGAGTTAATATCTCAAGAATATATTCCTTAAGTCTATTAATATTTCTAGAGAATTAGTGAGTCCAAAAAGAATCCTATGAACTCATAATATTCATACCTTGTTCAAAAGGAAGTGTTGGAAATATCTTCTTTTCACACCTTTAATTGGTAATATCCCGACCAAAGGTTAACCTTAGAGAAATTCTTGGCCCCATGTAGCTGATCAAATAAGTCACCTATATGTGGAAGGGGATACTTGTTATTTATCATTATTTTTTTGAGATCACGACAATAAATGAAGAGGTTCATTGATCCATACTTCTTTTTAATGAAGACGACTGGCACACCCCACAGTGAAGCACTTGGGCATATAAAACACTTGTCTAGATTCTATTATAACTTCTTCTTTAGTTCTTCCACATCAATGATGACCATTCTATAAGGATTCTTTGAGATAAGAAAATATCTAGGAATATGTTCAATTAAGAACTTAACCTCTTGTTCAAGAGAAAGTCCAGATAATTCTTCGAGGAATACATCAATGTAGTTACTCACAATGGGAATGTATTTGAGCATGATTCTATCCTTTTTATAAATCATTTGAGCTAGATATTTTTTCTCATAAGGCAAAAATATCCATGCTTGAGAATGAGATTCCAAAGGATACTCATCCTCCTCCTTACACTTGTACAGAATTGGAGGATGCCTTAATATGTGAAGAGTGATCTCCCTTTCCTAAAAGTTTATGTTGTATTTATATAAATATAACCAATCCATGACTAATATATCATCAAACTTAACCAAAAGAAGTATGGAAAGATTTTTTCATTGTCCTAGTTCACAAAAATTAATTGGGGAGGATTTCTATATTCTGGATTCAATAATTTCCCCATTTTCAATTCTCATAGATAAATAAACCTCTATATTTTGAGGTGGTTTTTGAGTAGTTATAATAAACTTGAAAGATATGAAATAATACGTAGGACCAAAATCAAATAATACATTCTCTATTCTAGAAATAATAACCATCATACCTTTCACCACATCATTTTCGGGATCCACCTCAATAGTAGTGATAGAATATGACCTTTTTTATTGTCATGGAGGTTGTTGTTGTTGATTTCCTCCGACCAACCTTAGCTTAGGGAATTGTCTCACATAATTCATATGTTCCGTTAAGTTGAAATAATGTTCTATAGGATGAGTTTTGATCTGAACCTTCCTTTTTTTTCTTCTACATTTTTTGGATTCTTTATATCACTTCAGTAATAATTAGCTTAATGCCCCTCTCTTTAACATTTGAAGCATATATTTTTTTTCTCTTAGGTAGTTTCCAAAATTCTTATTCCCACACTTTTGAAATGTGGGATATTGGGTTTTCTTTCTATCATGATATTTATCTGTTGATCCTCCCATATTAAAATCTATTTTTCAGTTTTTATATGCAGGACCATGATACCACTAATAGTCTTCAATCTCTATTTAAACATTAAGGTCACAACAAACAATCTACTCATAGATTCTAAAGTCATGAATCACTAATACTTTTCATATACTCTAATTTAGTCTACTAAATAAGTGATCCTCATTTATTTTAGTGTTCATGAAAAATCTGGAGGCATATCATGAAAGTCTTGTAAAATTTTACTCATATACCTAAATAAAATCTTCTTCCTTTTAATTCATTCCAAGGAACTCCCTTTCCATCTTTAGACGGAGTGTTCGAGGAAAATATTTATTGAAAAATATTTTCTCGATTTCTTCCCATTCCATGGGATCAATTTCCTCCTTATACTTTTTGTTTTTGATTACTTTCCACCACTAATTAGCTTCCCCATCAAAATGATAGACCACTAGCATAATTTTATCTTCTTATAAGAACTGTAGGACAACTAATATCTTCTCAATGAAGTTAATCCATTGTTATGTGATGAGATTATCAGAAGATCCACTAAATATGGGAGGCCTTTTTCACATAAATAATTCAACCACACCTTGATCTTTCTTAGGAGAATGATGGTTTTCCCCATGATTCAAGTTATTATTCATAACTTGATCCAATTTTCCTAGTACTGTCATGAAGTTTTAAGCTCCCACTCCTATCATATTTTCTATTTAATTAGGAAAATCATCACATTTCATATCACATTAATTATGTTCATGGGTTCTTCTATTTACATCCATTAACTAAGAAAAGTAAATTACATTTAGGAGGGATTGAACACTTAGCTAATATGCATGTAAAAAAGGAAACTTTCAACATATAAGGGAAAAAATTAAAATGAAAAGTATATTACAACATGGGATTCCATAAGTTTCAATCTAGGTTATACATGGTGATAGAATTATCCTTAGGGTTCTTACTAAGGTTTTCTAGTCCTAATCTCTAAAAATAACTAAATAATTTTCTAATACCAACTATATCAACCCTATATTGGTTTCAAAAACCATTTTATGATTTTAAGCATAACTAAACATAAAATACAACCAATGATCATAAAGTCTAGTGTTTTTGGAATATTAGGTACATAAAACTGAAAAAATGTAACTGGAATAAAAAATATTTATATTAATCATCCATAAGAGCTCCTAAATTCCTTTGATATTATATATATTCATAGGATAACCTAAGAAATACATAGACAAAAGTGATGAAATAAAAATCCCAGTATGGGAATAAACATAGGAATAAAAAAAATTCACATGAGTTAGAAGGCATAACATGATGAAATAAAAAGGAATAGAACATGGATAAACATATGGAAGAATAACATATAGAACATGGGATCATGGAAGCATAGGAATGTGGTATAAACATATAACATGACATAAACATGAGTCAAAGATAACTGCTAAGAATATATCACATGGTTGAAAAAGTCCAATAAAAGAATTAGCTTTTCTCCCTATCCCAACATGACATCTCATGAGACTAAACATTACCCAATGCATTGAAATGATATCTAGGCACACCCATTATAACATGTTCATGCATATGCATGCCAAATGAAGAATCAATCATAAGGAATACACATAAGGGTTACCCATGGAATGAAATGAGTATTGTAATCATATTATAAAGCACAACCATGGGGTGTATCATAATGGTGTACAAGCACTACTAAATATTTCACTTTTTCTAATGGGGACATATCTATTGGAAAAAGTGCATTTTCTGTTGGTAAAATGTTTTACTAACATATATGTCCATGTCACTAAACTGTTGATAAAAACTCTATCGCTAAATGTTTTTGTGACAAATAAAATAGTTCTGTTGCAATTATAATAATACCAACAGATAATATATTTTTGGTCAAAGTGTTTAGCAACAGGATCTGGGGACAAATTTTTATGTTGGTAATAATATTAAAAACATATAATATTTTTTATAAATTAAATTATTTCTAGTAAATTTTAATATTATATTTATTAATTTATCATATATAATAAATCTATTTTAATTATTAAAATTAAGATGATTTAAACCCATGTCAAATCTTGAAAAAAAAAACGATTATTTATATTAATAATGAAATTCATTACAAAACAAATCAATACAAAAATGTTGGACACCCACCATGCTGGATCCCCCAAACAGGATCCACCACCCTTTCTACCTAGTGACCTAGATCAAGCCCCAACAAGTTGCCTCCAGCACCATCAGTTTTAGAGATTCAGCTCCAACCCATCATTGCCAGTAAGGCAGTTCCAACACCAACAACTCCAGCCTATTCATGCCAATGGGCTAGCTCCAGTGACCAGTGAGCACCAACGACCCATCCATGCTAGCGAGTTATCTCCAACACCAGCTCATCCATTCCAGTAAGCCACCTCCAGTGACCAACAACCTATCCATGTCCCATGACCAGAAAGTTAGCTCCAGAGAGACATCATGTGGCTACAATACCAATACCATTAGCTCAATGAACTCCACACACAACCAAAAAGCATACCTAGAAATTAGCCAACTTCGGTACAAGCATGAAACTAATCAAGTCAACTCCAATCTATGTCACACCTTTAAACCTGAATATCTACATCATAAAAAACTAAAAAGAATATACAAAAATCAATGAAAAATATCTACATAAATTGAAACCAGAATATAAATAAATCAAAGTATAAAAAAATGATTTGCATAGTGATAATTTTTAACATACCTATTGACATATCAAGGATCGGTTGTCTGAATGACTCATATTGGGGAATAATTTCTCTAAAAAGATTCCAACAACATCTCAAATGCTATCCTGCCACAAAATATCATTTTTACTTTTTTGGTAAAAATTGATTGCAGAATTCATTAGCGGAAAAAATAATTACAAGGCATACATGAGGTGTCATGAGATTACACCAAAAAGAAATTAAATATGATTGCACAGACATACAAATAAATCACACAAAAATTTAAAACAATTGACCTCCAAAAGAATCCATCCTTTAGCATTTGGAAGAATGATGCACTATCCAGCCAGCTAAGGACAAATTAAAATCGTTGAATCTTGTACGATATCTCAACATCCATCAATGTTATAGGGGAAAAACATCTCAACATCTCCAGGTCATCTTTCACAACATCCTAGATTGAAAACACAAGAAATATATAATTTTTTTGACCAGATCTTGAAAAAAGATGCTATAGTGACAAAAACATATCAATAGGTCCAAAACAGATAAAACATCAATCATATTTTTTTTCCAAAAGTAACAGCATCCTCAATGATCAGAGGCTAATAGGTACATAGTTATCAAACCATTTTCAAACTATACAAGAAAGAGTACCTTTATCCAAGAAGAAACTAGATCTAATAGCTCTAAAACACCATCATGAAGAAGTATATAGACAATTAAGAAATCCAAAACAATTCACACTTCATCAAAGATTCATGCACAAAAAAGTCATCAAGAGAATAAACATCTATAGTTGATCCATGCATAGGATGTGAACAACCATCCTGCGCCATAAAACTCCATCCAAAACATCATCACATAAACTCAAAAGTCACCAAAATCAGTAAAAATAGATTCTTCATGTGTGCAAAAATCCCTCAAATTCATGAAACTGTCTCCATCAGGAGACACATCACTTAGAAAATGGAAGATCAACAATCAACACGCATGAAATCTCCAAGATAAAAAATTATGTGAATACCCATGAACAAGATGCATTAGAACAACTATACCATCTTCAAAACAACATTCTATATTGTACAGGTTCAAAAGGAAAACAAACAAGACAAATCATGTGAGTGAGCTGAAAAAAATAAATCAAATATACTAATGCATGGAAGATGTGTAACAATAAAATCATGATTCCCACTATGATCACCTCAAGCTAAGTTTCTCTATTAATATATTTATTAGGTCTTATGTAACCATGAAATCTTTAAATTTTCACCACTACAGTACTGTCTCACAAGGGAATTAGTCAAATTTTGAAAGCATCATGGAATACCAATGTGGGTAAATCTTAGACAGTGACCATCTTCTAAAAAAAGAATAAATCATCTTCTTTGTCATATAAAGAACAACTATCATAGTTTTGTTGGAATACATATATATTTTCTATATTAATATTAGTTCTAACATATTTTAGATCACTTTATAAGTTCTGAATCAATCTGTATTTTAAGCAGAATACATAATTGAACTTATTTATAATATATATTGATCAAAATAAAAATTTGTTCTGAACTATTATTGTGATTAGTATATATAGTACTAGTAAATGAACATGAGTTCTACATATTACATATTAGTTCTGAACTGAAATACAAAAACGTAATATCTAATATTAATTCACAACTACTATGAAATTGGATTTGATACGAAAAAAATAAATAGTTGTTCTGATACATAGATTGATCACATATAACTATTTTTTCATTGTATACATATTACTTCTCAATTCATGATCAAAATATTAGTTCATAACTAACATGTATTGATAAAAATACATAAATAAACTCTTTTCTAATATGTATTGAATAGAATACATGTATGTTCTAAAAAAATATTAGTTCGAAAACAGATGTTTTGATCAATATAGATTAGTTCTAATAAATACATATTAGTCCTGTCACATTTTATTATTTAGTTAGGCTCCAGGAGTGAATTAAGGAAACAAAAAAACCTTAAAATTGGAAAAAAATTTCATTGTAGAGAATTGAATTCAATTTATATCAGTGGATTCATAATAGAAAACTTGTTTAAAGCTCCTTTATCAAATTATTTGTTTTTTTATTAATCTATTTTTTATTAATCTATTCTAAAGATCCTATAATAAAATTATATGTTTATTTATTATACCATGAAAATCTAATTACTAACATGTGACTGAACTCTAATGGGAAACCATCTTACCAGTGATATACCCCAGGAAAATCAGGGGCATTGCTACAGTTTAATACCATTAAGTGTTTCAAATTTTGTGAATATATAAACTTTAACTGACAGTTGATTGTTTTCATATTTTTTATTTACTTGTCCATCAATTTAGATGGAAACAATTGCTTTTCTAGTGATTTGAATGGAAATAGGTTGTCAGACCTCTTCCTTAAAATCATGGAAATTTGAGTATTTTCAATAGAATGAAAGGAAACATCAAAAATCTAAAGGAAATAGAGTAGGTGTCTTGTTTAATTTTAAAGTCATTATCAACATTTTATTTTTTTCTCTTCATTGAGATAAAAAATCATGTATTTTATGATTAGATTTTATAAATTAGTTCATAATGTTGGAATTGTCTTGAGTAATTGATGTTAAGAGAGCTATTTATCTGAATGTGCATCATATTATTTATGAGATTGAGGAAACTCGTATAAATATATTATGTTTTTTGAAAAAAATGAAGACCAATACAATTTATTTCTCACACCATTTGTAATGTATGAATTTTTCTATCAATTTTACATATTTCTATCAATTGATTTTTCTATGTAATTTTTTCACTATATAAATATTACAAAGTGCATATAGAAGTGTCTGCATATTGTAGTTTAATATTGAAGAGTATTACATATCATTATGTATTGATTAATAAGACTCTATCAAGTGTAAGAATATATGTAAATCATTGTTATGTGCTTATAATATATTTTAGTGTAAATATAAATGCTTCATACTAGCAATGGAAATGAATAATAGAAATTTCAATTTGATGAAGATAATAAAATATTGTACCTTTGTTTTTCTAGTTGAGGAAAATATAATAATGGATTTGGATTCTCAAATGTTATTGTTTGAAGTTCCACCATATACATGAAAAGTAAATAACAAAACATATTTTTTCATATAAAGAATGAAACATATATCTATTAGTTAATATTGGAAGTATAAGTAATTGAATAATTAATAAAACAAGTACCACATGTCAATTAATAATATAAGAAATTGAATAAAGAACAAAACATATTTTTTTATATTATAAAAGTAAAATTTTATATAACTGGTATATAAATCATGTTTATGTTGCAACCCATCAGGTTGCAACATATCTTTTGCAACCTGGTTAATTTTCATTGCAATTTGAGCTCTTTAGAAGTGTGTTGGTAGTTGAAATCCATATGTTACATAACTGAATTTTGGTATGATAAATAGTACAATGTAGGCTTGGTATGAAAAAAACTATTTGTGGTGTGGTTAACAGTGTATGTGAATTATTTATATGTAGTGTTCAAATGTAGTGTGAATATACAGAAAATATAATCATTAGATGGGAATTTATGGTGTGCATATACAATGTTTACATATTTCATATGACATATTTGTAATATCCAGATTTTACAGTATGCAATACTAACATCATGCATCCAATGGATTTCAAAATTACAATATGATTTAATGGTATAAAGGAGGAAATGGAACATTCCTATTATCAATAGATTACTGTGCTATATAATTTCATGTGGAAAATATGGAATAATGCTCATAGATTCACAATAGGAGAATCTAATACCTAGGAATATGAGAAATGGGTGTAGATGAAAAAGGTGATAATTTTAGTATGTTAAAGAGTACAATGCAATCAAGATGATTATAAGTTTTAAAATATAAGTTATTGGAGGAAATAAATCAGTCTGAGTAAATAAATTTAATAAATAGTGAAAGAAGGTACAAAAGTAATTATATGGTTTTCCTAAAATTATTAGAGATTGGTAATGGAAATGAAAGTACTATAAATGTGCATAACATGTAGAAAATATGAAGCAGTTGGAAGTGAAATAATTATTATATAGTATACAATTATAGTGTCAATTTAAGGTTGTTATGGAAATAAAAATTGAATACTGGTAGAGAAGATAAAAATGGAACAAACTTAAAAACACAAGAAGAAATGAATAAATATTACATAAATCAACTAATGATTGAGAGGAAATTAAATCAGGGAATTAAATTAGGGCATCAATATCAGGTTTCATGTACTATGGAATAAAAAATAGAACCCAAAATAAAGGATAAAAAATCCTCATAACCTGATACATACAAGAAGGAGAGGAGAAGATGATTATGGTTACTAAATTGTAGGTGTGCTAGTGTGATACTAAGTGAATAGAAGCACAACACCAACCTTATTCCTACACAACGATGTTGGCAAGTCAAGAAGGAAAAACTAATACTGAGTTTTGGGTAAATAGATGAAAATTCATTCTAAAACTTGTCTATTTTCTACAGTGAGGTGTGAAGGAGAGTCTGAAAAATGGGTGGCATTGTGAGTGGGTCGATGCGATGGAAGAGGGGAGCAGTTTGGAGGGGAATGAATGTATAATTATTTTTAAAAAAATTTATATATATATTGAACAAAAAATTATATTATATACATATAATGATATTATGTATATATGATCATTTATCATCATATTATATCAGATATATATATTATATACCACAAACATATAATTTTACAATGAAAACATATGATTATATTAGTTTATTAAAATATTTATAATTTATAATATTTATTGAAAATAATATATATGTGTATATATAGTCTTTTTTTGGTAAAATATTTTATGTTATTGAATAATTTATTGTAACTGGTTTTTATAATGGTAAAAATATGTTATTAATAATAATTAATAGTAATAAATTCATTTGTTGGTAAAAAATGTTAGTATTGATATAATAATGCAATAGATTTAACTGTTGGTATAAGATTTGTTGGTGTTAAGAGATAAATATCAACAAATATATCTGTCGGTGAAAACAAGTGTTTGTATTTTTAATTAATACTATAAAAACTTAATATCTGTTGTAGTTGCTCATCTTTACCAATAGATAAATTACCTGTTAATAAATTTCTATGGGTATAAGTCATTTTTTTGTAGTGAAGAAATATTGGATTTAAATAATACATGGAAATTAAGAAGGAAAAATAGGCATATAGTATGATAAATTATGTCCAACAGAAGTGAAAACTTGTAAAAGTAGTGTTTAAGAAACTTTAGAAATGAGCCACTTTAGTGCAGTTTGAGGGAAAATATAAGAGTATTTAAATTGGACAGAGGCATAATTATTTTAATTAAAAAAGAAATGAAATAAGATAGTTTCTTATGATAAAATGAGTGATTTTATAAAAATAATGGTGTACTAAAATATAATATGTAGTATACATGAAAATGGGTAAGAAGTTGGGAAGTTTCCTTTAATCAGACTTACTTATCGAGAGGAATTGAAAATGGAACCTTATTAAACACGTATTTCACCATAAAAGAAATAATAATTGAGATAGGTACATATTTTTGGAACATAAAAATAGACTTTAGGAGTATTACATAAAAATATATAATAATTACATTTTGTTAAGGGCAAAGAAAGCGTAACCTAAAAGAAAAATGGAGGTTCGAAGAGAATCCCTTACCTTATGTCCGAAAGTGTTCTGTAATAGAACTTAATGTCTGGGATAAAAAAATTAGATCCATTAATTAATTAATTAAGATCCTTTTATACATTAATTTGATATATTATAATTTTATTAAGTTTATTTATAGCTTTTTTATGACTTATAAGATTCCATTTCATCATTCCATGTGCATCTGTTTCATGATTTTATGATCAGTTCCCTTAAGTTTAATTATGGGTGTTCTTATCAAACAGAAGAAAAACTATAAAAGTGGAATGATATTATATTAATATAATTATATAGTTTTAAATTTTCCCATATATAATATATTTTTTCATATATTCTATGATTCATTAGATAAAACGTTAATGAAAAATGATTAGTTTATTTTGGTGATTTTTTGATCAATACAAACTAGTTTTGTTTTATTTTCTAATATTATGTATATATATTAGTTCCAGAACATGAAAAATGATATACTATAAATGTTTAAATATTTTTTAACCATTATAATGGTTTTATGACCATCCTTGAATGCGGTAATGGAAAATGAAAACTCATTATCCTTGAAGACGATGAATTGACATCTCAGAGATAATGTTTTCAATTTTAGAATAAAAGAAGAAGAGAAGGGATTTAATGATTCATAATATATTAAAATGATAAAATGATAATATTTATATTATAATTTAGTAATCATGTAACTTTTTATTGTGAAGTAAAGAATGAGGTGTAAGAAAGAATGAATTTAAAAGAGAAGGTGGAGGATTTTACCTCTTGTATAATGTCACCTTGAGAACCTCCTTAAGACACTAGGGTTTGTTTTTTTTGAGACCAAAAGCTTATAAACATTTGGAAGAGGATTGGGAATGGAATTGGGTATAATTTATACAATATTCAATGCTTTTAATGTGTTAGGATAAGGGTTGGTAAGGGGTGGTATTTATAGTGGGAGGAGATGAGTGTTTTTGATTATTTTATTCATTTGTTTATTATTTTGGCTCAAGAATATAAATATTGTTGATTAAGATGAATTAATATAGTAAATGGTTCAGGATATTTTGAACCAATGGGTTCTTACCTCATCCATACATCATCCATGACTCAATAATTCACGTATTTCTTAAATACCATAAATTACAACATTTCACTATTCACTAAAAATGCAACTATTTAAAAAAAATCAAAAAATTCACCCTAACCATTTTTAAAAATTTAGAATTAAAAAATGGACTCCATTTTATGAAAATATTTTTATAAATATTATAAATCTATTTTTTAATTAAAATCATCATTTATTAAAAAATTACTAATTTTAATATAATAACTGATTTTATGATACTTTGAAAAATTAACTAAGGCATCATAAAATTATCTTACAATTATAATACAATAAAATATTAATTTATGACTATATTTTATTAAAATAAAATTTATTTTAAATCATTACATTAATTATCAAATTTTAAATAAACATTTAATTTTCACGAAAATACCAACACTTAATTTTTCATTTTTAAAACATTTATTCACTTACTATAAGATATAAATATATTAGATTTACATCTATATGATACTTAAGTTTTATTTATATATTCATAGGTTAGGATTCTATTCTATTTACTGTATTGCTATTTCTAATGGTGACATTACTAATCCAATGGTTATGTTACAATTCCTTCAATTTAGGTTCCTTAATTTCTATGAATACCACTTATTTCATTCTTAATAATGTTTTTATAGTTTCTCTATGAGATATATGTGTTTGATACTATATAAAATAGTTAAAATAAGGGAAGTTTCATTGATAAAATTATCGATCATTATAATATACATCAGACAAGGGATATATATATATATCAACATGTATATGTGTTTAGGGTGTGATGCTCGGTCTTTGGGTTCTTCTCGTGCCATGCTTGGAGTTTCATTACATTTATTCATCCATTAGGTTGGTGTTTCCATAAATTTACTTTTTAAAACATGAAATTATATGATTGATCTTTCCTAAATGTTTTTTAATTGTGATAATCATGCTTGTGGTGAATTCTTGTGGTTTTTTTGGCTTCTCCATGTTGATGGTTTGGTAAAAATGGATGTTTCAAAGGATTTTATTAGTTATGTTTATGTGTATCAATTCTATATCTATACTATATATTCAATAAAATTCATAGTGGACTTTCAAATGTTTTTGGGTACTTTAAAGTGATTTTTTCCTTTTTTGGGGTTTTGGTAAAATGGTTCATATGTGTAAATATGGTTTGGATGGGTTTTGGGTGTTCCTTTTTATATTTTTATGCTTATGTGATAACTTTTGTTCATTGGTGTGATGTTTCTTATATTAAATTTATTGGACCCCAAAATATTTTTATGTATATTCATATATATTCCAGTGAACATGGTCATATCCATATGTGCATGGGGTGTACATACAAATAGGCACATGCGTATAATTGGTAATTCCATAAAAATGTATATCTTGATAACTCCGGTTTACAAATAATTTCCTCCCATATACTTATTTTCTCCACTATTTCTTCCAAATGGTTTTATCTAAAACTCATTATGTTTTCCATATGGATTTTTGGTCTTCAAATGACATAAAATATGGGTTTCATGTACATTTTTAAATATTGGCCCTTTTGGTGCCATAGAAGTGTGATTTGGTAACCATTGGACTTGAAAGGACCATTTGGAATCTTCTGAGCATGAATAATTATTTCCCTTGGTTTTGGAAATGGTTTGGAAATAAAGGTGTTTTCCTTGATAATGGTTGTTTTTAAAACATTACGGCCCATTTGGTACTTTGATATGTTTTGGAAATGGTTTTGAACCCTCATGATGCATAGACCCGATAGGCACTTGTGATTTGTTTTATGTGTGATGGAAACCCCTATGGTTGACCTCTTTTGTAGAGGTTCTTCACATAAATAGTGTCATAGAGTAGGAAAGGCATGCATGGTGTCATCTATGGTTATATGTAATTCAAATCATGTGTCGTATTCCTCAATTTCCTTATATAATTTTATCATGGGATTCTTGGATGTCATCTATATTTTCTACTGACAGTTTCTATCTAGTACCGATTAGACAAATTAGATCCCAATGAAGTGACCATGTAGTTTGTGCCACTGGAGAGGCTAGTTAGAGCATCCAAGTAGGTTATTTATTGTGGACTGTATCGATTGGCCAAAATATTTGTACAAACCAAGTACATCTAGGGTTTCTACTAGAGATGTTTATGACATTCCCAAGATTACATATATGTATGTTCCTATGTTTCTTATTTATCTTACATATTCCAACTTACACTTGCAATATTTCCTTTCACTCTAGTTTTGTTGGATACACCCCACTTCTTGTACTTAGTTTATATTTTCCTTTTTCTTATCCATTACCTGGGATGTGTTTTCTATTTTGTATTTGGTTTTCAAACTACTTTTTGAAATATGAAACTATTTTTAAAATGGAAATCCTTGATTTATTTTAGAAATGTGATCATTTAAAATCTGTTTTTGGTCTCTTAAATATGAAAACCTATTTTCAAAATTTATTTTCAAACTAGTTTTTAGGGAATGTTTAGTGAAAATACATGTATGGATTCTACAGTGCTTACTTACTATTCTATTTTATGATCACACCCTCCTTTTTCCACTCAACGTTAATAAACCTGAGTTATTTTGGAGGTCTAGGTTCATTATTTGGTTTGTTCATGGAGCGGGGAGGTTTGTGGATAGTGGTGAGAAAGAGGTCACATTGAGGTACAACTACTTTTATTTCTATCTTCTTACAATGTTTATTTTTAAACTTCCTATTAATATTTATTTATCTTCTATTTCATGGGAGAAATCATTCCCAATTGAGTTCTTCTTGATGCTTGACACTATTTTATAACCTGGGAGGATCGATAATGCCTCTCAAACATTGTCAGGGATCAACTTGGGTTCCTAGTTTAGGGTTATCCCAGGTTGAATCATGAAAAAATTGTATCAAATCAGCCATTTTTTATTTGGGGTGGTAGTTAGACTAGAAGTAGTATTGTTGGGACTTAGGAGGTAGGTCATAAATTAGTTCTTAATAACCATCACCCATGATGAGACATGATTTACCTAGGGTAATATGTATTTGAGTATTTTATTTTGATTCTGGATTGATTTTTTGGCGATTTTTTGGTTTTATGAGATTATGCATTTTGGGGAATGACCTTCTCAACCATCTAGTGTCACATGGTGATCTTACATGTCATAGTGAACCATATATATCCCAAGTATTCTGTTCAATATGCATCTAATGGTTGGTTTATACTTAATGCATGGTCTGTTAAACTATGTGTCCATGTTATGCACGAACACTAGTTCCTATATTGTAGGTTTTGATGTGAGTGATTCTATTGGTTTGATTTTTGTTTGTGTGATTGGATTTTTATAAGATAATTAATTTTGAAAATAGGTTTTAGAGCAAAAAAAATGGATTTTGAAAAGAAAACAATTTTGGGAAATGATTTTTGTTTAAAAAGGGTTTCTTTTCTAATAGGATTTGTGGTTTTAAAATAGGGTATTTTGGATTTTAAATTGGTTAAACTGGAATGGTTTTATTCTAGAATCACTTGAAATTAGAATTTGGAAATTGTAAATTGGATTTGGAAATGTGGTTTCAAATGGTTATGGTATTTTCTATGGTTTCCCAAGTATGAAATGTATTTAAATTTGAAATGGAAATGGTGGATTTTGAAATAGTTTTTTGGTTTTTATTTGTGATGTTTTTGTTTATGATTTTGGTATTTTTCTTGGGGGTTTTGTTTTGGTAGAGTTTTGGTGAAGTTTTGGTTTGATGTTGTTTTTTGATTTTGTTTTCTCATATTATTTAGAGTATGCCATACAGAATTGTCCAAAGGTTTTTGATGGGTCTATTTTAGTTTTTTTGTCCAGATTCTCAGTAGAGTGTTGAAGTCAAGTCCTTATCATTCATTTCATGTATTATATGGAAATTAATGTTTTCTGGTGGTGGTTTAGTGGTTTGAGGTAATTTAAAGTTTCTTTAGGTATTTAGGAACTCCATAAGTAGTGAGGGTGTGAGTTGTATTGGTTCTATTTGAGGGATTAGGTTTGGACTAGTGGAACATGATTGTTTCATCCTTATTGTAAGATGAGATTACCTTGGAGACCTTTAAGACCACTTTCGTTTTATGGTTTATTCTTGAATAGATTCAATAATTACATAACTAAGAGAGGGAGTCTTGATGAGGGATTATCTGATCGAGACTTCTAGGAAACATATGCTTCAAGACATCAAGGCTCCAGCCATAGTCCTTGAAGTGAGTATTTTCATACAATGATGGAGTTTTTAGGTGAGGGGGAGTGTTGATCCATCCTTTTTCTTCTGACATAGAAGTAGGAATAATTTAAGTTTTGCTTGGATCAAGTACTCTATTTTTGGAAACTGTTTGTTTTGATGGTTTAGTGGCCTTATTATTTTGTTATCCATGCATGTTTCTTTAGATTGATTCATTGGATTATGCATGTTTCAAAATGTCATGTCTTGTGGAAATTATGAATTTTGATTTAATTTGGTGCACAAATTGAGTTTTCTTAGTTGGTTTATCCTTAATTTTAGGGTTGGTCTTCATGATTTTTGGTTTCTTAAATGGTAGGGAGGACCCTTTCCCACACGGATCTCCTTGTTTTTATTCCTTTTAGAGATATATGGGAGTGAATTGTGGAGTTGAAAGGTCACAACTTTTTCATTGTTTCATATGGTTTTGTTCGATTTCTGATTATGATATTGTACCTCGTTTAGCTAGTGACTTTCTGGGGTCAGAAAGTTTCACTATTTTAGATAAATTTCACACCTCGACCATGAGATATTAATTTTTTAATTATTTAATTATATTCAACTTTGTTTTTAAGTCTCGATCTGAACTGATTTTAAATTTCAAAATTTTGGGATTTTCATCATAGGTGTATAATTGACACATGGTTAGAAGAAAATATATGCATATCATGAGAGGGTGTTTGTGACTTGGTAGAGTTGACCACACAACCGACACATGGTTTATCTATCTATGTGTGCTGGCCATGCAAGAAGATCCAAACCTTCTAGTTTAGGGTATATTATTGGTTCACAATTTTACCAACCATGAATTGTGTCCATGCCTTAAATGAAATAAAATAAAATAAAAATAGTAATAATAATGAAACCTAATATCCTTCTCCCTTACTCGATTGGTTGAACCCACCTCACCCTAGTGTCACCCCTCTCAGGTGACAGTCCAGCCCCATGTCTAGCCCTCTCATCATGCATGACCCCCTGTTCCCAAACTTCATTCATGGATAATTTATTTTCTGATTCATTATGAGATCATCTCATGTAAAGTTTTCTCCTCCTCCTCTCTCTCCCTCTTCAATGTTTATTAGTTTTTCAACCACCCTTTTTGTAGAATGTGATTTAGGAAAAACCTAACCCTAAATGAGTGTGTTTTTTGGTTGGTTTTTGGTTCCTAAGGTTTGTGAGGCTGATGTAAGACCCATTTTAGTTGCAGTTGTAGAAGGAAAAATGTTCTCCATTGAATATGGGTATTTTTTTCATACTTATTCTTTGGACCAATTTTGATTATGGATTTTTTTTGACTTTTGGGTTTCTTTTATTTTTCTAGTGTTCCTTAAACCTCCTTGAGGTAATTTTGGACCACTATTGGTGAAGGCGTTGCCTTGTGGCCCCTAGGATGTGACCCACACACACACACACACAAATATATGTATATATATATACCTTCTTTGTACATATTCCAACATAGATATGGGAACATATATATCTAATATAGCGACCCGATCCTTTTAAATATAATATTACATGATTTTAATCATAATTATACATCAGAGTACAAGCCAAGGATCGTTACGTCTAGTGTCTTAGAAGACTGGGTACATAAAACCTAAAACATGGGGCTAAAAAACATTTCTTTATTTAATATCCATTAAAAGTTCCTAGCTTTATTTGAGCCCTTACATCTGCATAGGGTACCTTGGGGAACACATGAACAAAGGGATGAGCTAAAAATACCAATAAGGGAATGAACATAAGGATACATCTTAAGAACATGAGTTAGGAGGCATGACATAAAGATATCCAAATCATGGAACTTATGAAATCATAGAATATAAGCATGGGTTCATTTAAACATGGAATCATATAAATGTGGAAGAATCATAAACATTTCTTTAGTACGGGTCCAGGCTAATCTCCAATCCCACTTCCCATTTTAGTATGGGTCAAAGCTAACCGCCAATTCCATTTCACATCGCATCTCATGAGACTTAACTTTAGCCAATGCATTGGAGCGCTATCTGGGCACACCCATCTCAAAATTTTCATTAATATTCTTTCCCCATAAATATTCTTACAACATAAATATTTTTTCCACATAAATAATCATATATAATCAATCGTTCATAAACATAAGGATACCCATGGAAATAATTGGGTACCATAATCATGACATAAAGCATAACCAATGAGTGTATCATGAAAGTGTCCATGAAAGAAAGGGATTAGAACATACATGGATGTTAATAAGGTAATATAGGTATATAACATGGTAGGTGGTGGAAAATAGAAGTGACAACATATAATAAATGTATTTGAGAAACATTAGCATTAAAACATTTTTTATGCGGTTTTTAAGGAAAATACTATAGATATTTTAAAATATTAAAGAGGAAATTATGTATTGAGTTCACGTGGTTTCAGTTTTTAGTTTTGTTATGTATTTTATTTTTTAAACTTTTTAAATGTAATTTGTGTTACATCTATGCATCTAGTTTCTTTAAGACTACTAAACTGATCATTCCTTTGAGATTTTCATTCCTTCTAACCACGCCAATATAACAAGTAATGCACTGGATCTGGTCTAGAGGGGTCGGGGTGTTACATCCACCATGATTTCGGTGTTCATGACAAAGCCAAATGTGTACCTTGTAAGCCTTTTAAAGTTTGCTTCATATGCCTAGATGGACTCATCTTCCTTCTGTTTGAGTCCAAGGAACTCTCTTTCTATCTTGTGATGGAGGGTTCAAGGAAAATATTTTTTGAAAAACATCCTCTTTAATTCCTCCCAATCCATAGAATCAATTTCCTCTTGGGACTTTGTATTCTTGATCAGTTTCCACCATTGATCATCTCCCCCATCAAAATGATAGACTACCAGCACAAATTTCTCTTCTTCCAAGCATAGGAGGACGGAGAATATCTTTTCAATGGAGTTAATCCATTGTTCCGCGAGGAGGGGATTAGAAGATCCTATAAACATGGGAGGCCTTTTTCATATAAAGGATTATACAAAAACTTGCTATTTCCTTAGAGGAGGAGGTAATTCCACATGATTCAAGTAATTATTCATAACTCGAGCCAGCTGAGCAAGTATAGTCATGAAGTTTTGAGCACCCACTCCCGTCATATTGAGCATATCATTAGGGAAATATTCACATTACCTATCACATTGGTTGTGGGAACATGTTCTTCTATTTACCACCATTAACTAAGAAATAGAATTTATGATTAGAGGTATTGAATACTTAGCTATTGAGCATAAAAAGGAAACTTTGAACATAAAAGGATAAACTTATAAAGAAGAAGAACATCCTAACCTGTGATTCCTTAGGTTAAAACCTAGCTTATCCTTGATCTATTTCTTGACTTATATTTTTATGGGATTTTTTTTGTTCCTTAATAATGGTTTGTACTAAGATCATGAATTTACCAAAGCATATCCCCTGGAAGTGTCGTAACCAAGAGTGCAGCAAGGCCCGTTGTCATGTACCAAGATACCCCGGGTCAAGCCCGAAACTCCTTGTTGGAGTTTTCACTCCTAGGTACATCTGTACCAGAGCTATCTCTACCCGCTCGTATCCAGACAGGGATGTATTTTCTTTATAAACCACTTACTCTATACCTACCAAAATTTAGTGATGTTTTATTATACTTCGTCTCATCCTTAAGGTTCTCACTAAGGTGCTCTATTCTTAATCTCTAAAAATAACTAGAACATCCTCTAATACCAACTGTAGTGACCCAAGCCTTTTAAATATAAAAATAAATTATTTAAAGCACAATTATACATTATAATACAATCCAAGGATTTTTAAGTCTAGTGTCTTGGAATACTAGGTACATAAAACATAAAACATAAAACATAAAACATAAAACATAAAACATGGGGCTAAAAAACATTTCTTTATTTAATCTCCATTAAGATCTCCTAACTTCCTTTGATCCCTTACATCTGCATAGAGTACCCTGGGGAACACATTAACAAAGGGATGAGCTAAAAATCCCAGTAAGGGAATGAACATAAGGACACATCTTAAGAACACGAGTTAGGAGGCATTACATAAAGATATCCAAATCATGAAACTTATGAAATCATAACATATAATCAGGGGTTCATATAAACATGAAATCATATAAATGTAGTTGAATCATAAAAATTTTATTTATTATGGGTCAAGGATAACCGCCAATCCCGTTTTTCATTTTATTACGGGTCAAGTCTAACCACCAATCCCGTTTCACATCGCCTCTCATGAGACTTAACTTTACCCAATGTATTGGAGCGCTATCTGGGCACACCCATCTCAAAATTTTCATGAATATTCTTGCCACATAAATATTATTACCACATAAATATTCTTTCCACATAAATAATCATACATAATCAATCATTCATAAACATAAGGATACCAATGGAAAGAGTTGGATACCACAATCATGACATAAAACATAACCAATGAGTGTATCATGAAAGTGTACATGAAAGAAAGGGATTAGAACATACATGGACGTTCATAAGGTAATATAGGCATATAAAATGGTAGGTGGTGACACATAGAAGTGACAACATATAATAAATGTATTTGTGAAACATTATCATTAAAACATTTTTTGTGCGGTTTTTAAGGAAAATACTATATAGCTTTTAAAATAGTAAAGAGGAAATTATTTTATATAAAACTATAATTGAACCAAGAATTTTTTCATAATAAAAGGAGTGATTTTATAAAATAAATGGTGGCTTAAAACATAGGATAGAGTTCACTTGAAATTGGGTAAAAATTTGGGAAGTTCCCTTAAAATGAGTGTGCTTATTGGGAAGTATCGAGGAAGGATTCACTTAAAAGAATGTATATCCCCAAAAAATAATGATAGATGGATCTTGGAACATGATTTTGGAGCATATAAACATAATTTAGAAGTTTTACATAAAAATAAAATACAACTACATCTTGGTAAAAAGAAATATAGAGCAACCTGAAAGAATAAAGGAAGTTCGAGTAGAATCCATTACGGTTTATCAACATGGTATCAAGTGTAACTGAGAGGGATTAATGAAAGAGAAAAGGGGTTTCTCATCACTTATAAATCAAGATTTAATTATGGGGTATTTGCATAAACATACCCCATCATTTTCTATTACACATAAAAAGGCATAGAATAGAGGACAATCTTGATTAAAAGTGAAAATGGGAGGATCTTTTACCATAATTCCAATGGTGTTCTTAAATTTTTATTAATAACATGAATAAAAAAATTAGGTTTATTAATTAATAATTCCAGAACCTATTATATATTTAATTGTTTTAGTATAATCATTTTAAGTTCATTTATAATCATTTTTATTGGTTATGAGGTTCAATTTCATTGTTCGGGCTCGTTTGTTTGCTTGGTTTTAATGACCGGTTCACTTATATTCACATTTGGATAAACATGTAAGATGAAAGTGGTTTTATAGAATTGAAGTTATATGATATTAGTGAACATAAAGGATATTACATGTTTTTATATTTAATTTGGTTACTTGGAGTGAAGTCAAATTATTATATAAAACCAAAGTGACAACCGTTTTTGTTAATTGGTGGGTTTGATTACAAAGAATACTTTTTTTCTTTATAACTTAATACCCTTTTTAAAAAAATATTATAGAATAAAAATAGGATATATTACTTATAGATATTCTGGTTCAACCATTACAAAAATGGTTTCATGGCCAGATTTGATGATGATAATAGAAATTGATAAACCGTTGTCCTTGAATGTGCTATATTAGCACATATCAAATAGTTTTTTCATTTATTTCAAATAAAAGGTTGGTAAAGGTTAGAAGATAATGAAATATCCCATTAGCATAAAAAAATTCCAGTACATGTATGTTCCTGGAGTTGTTATACCATTTGTGTGATGGGAGGTAAGAAAAGAAACAAAAAGAAAAGAACTTAAAAGAAAAGAAGGAATTGGAAAGATGAATTTAACTCTTGATACTTCCTCCTTTTAGAACCTCTTAAGGGGAGAGGTTTTGGTATTTTGAAGAGAATAGGTGCTTTTGGACGTGGGGGAGGTTCTTGGAGAGATATTTGGGAATAATATTGGAAAGGCACAAGGCTTGATAGGAGTGAAGAGAAGATGGAGTGGGGGGGGGGTTATATTGGAGAAGAGGAGGGTTTTCATAATTTTTTAATCATTAGTTTATTATTTACTCACAAGACAAGGAATAGTAAGTATTACATGACCAAGAATAGTAATAAATTCATGTGACTTAGAAACAAATGGTATTAAATCAGAATATCATCATCAATGACTCAATTAATCCACATTTAGCATTTATTGTGAATGATCAAATTCTACTATTGATAAAAAATTCAAGTATTTTAGAAAAATCCCAAAAATTCACCGTAACCATTTTTCGACGTGCAGAATCTAAAAATGAAGTAAATTTTTCAAAAACAATTTTCTAAATATGATTATTTTAATATTTAATTAAAATTATAGTTTATTATCAAAAACCAGTTTTAAGACATTCATTTACTCATTTTAAAATATAGGTACATCATAATTTCACTTGAATATTATTTTATTAATATCATAGGTAAAATTACTATTCATATAGGTATTTAACTATTCATAAGTTATGTTACTATTCATAAGGATAGGTTACTATTCACCAAAAAATAAGTTTTTCTTATCGGAATCCAAATAACTTATTGATTGCAACCATGTATACCAGATTTTTGAAATTCCAAACACAGAAGTGAAAAAATTATGTTTAAAGGCCACTTAGCACTTAGTAGTTCATTATGTTATGTTTTAATGTTATTTTATGACATATTTATAAGAAGAAAAATTTCCATTGAAAAATTTGGGTCTTTACATTCTTCTTCCCTTATGAAATTTCGCCCTTGAAATTTTGTTTTACATTCTAGGCCATAAACAGTTGAGGGAACTTCTCCTTCATCACCTCCTCTAGTTCCCAAGTAGCTTCTTCAAACTTTTGGTTCCTCTACAACACTTTGAGAAGGTGGGTTGTCTTGATTCATATAACCTTATCTCTTCAGTCCAGAATCTTCCCTGGCTGCTCCTTATAAGAGAGATCATCTTCCAGCTGCACCACCTCTGAGTTCAGTACATGTGAGGGATCGGGTATGTACTTCCTCAAGAGTGATACATGAAACACATCATGAACTCGAGTCATATTCAGAGGAAGTGCAAGCCGATAGGCCCATGCTCCAATGCGGTCAAGGATCTCAAAGGGTCCAATGTACCTTGGGCTTAGCTTCCCTTTCTTTCCAAACCGCATGACTCTCTTCCATGGTGATATTCGAAGGAATAATTTATCCCCAACGTCAAACTCCAAGTCCCTTTGACGGTTGTTAGTGTATCTATTTTTCTAACTCTGAATAGCTTTGATGTTTTTCTGGATGACTTGAACCTTCTCCGTCATCTCTTTCACAAGATCGGGTCCAAGTAGCTTTTGTTCTCTAAATTCATCCCAATAGGTTGGAGTTCTACATCTCTTTCCATATAGAGCTTCATACAGAGCCATCTGAATACTTGATTGGAAGCTGTTGTTCTATGAGAACTCAACCAACGGGAGATGCTGATCCCATCCACCTTTGAATTCTAGAGAGTAGTCTCTAGCATATCTTCAAGCATCTGAATAGTCCTTTCAGATTGGACATCAGTTTGGGGGTGATAGGCCGTGCTGAAATTTAATTCAGTGCTCAAAGTGTGTTGAATACTCCTCCAGAATTTAGATGTGAACCTTAGATCACGATCAGAGACAATTGAGAGTGGAACACCATGCAGTCTCACCACATCCTTCACATATATTTTTGAAATTTGTTCAAGAAATAGGTATTCTCAAATAGTGATAAAATGGGCACTCTTGGTGAGTCAGTAAATCACAACCCATATCACATTATTTCCCTTTGAATTCTTCTAGAGACCCGTGACAAAGTCCATTGTGACATTCTCCCATTTCCACACGGGTATAGGAAATGGTTGCATCATCCCTTTGGAATTTTGTCGCTCTGCTTTAACTTGCTGACATTCCAAGCACCTTGATATATATTTTACAATCTCCTTCTTCATTTATCCCACCAGAAGTGTTCTTAGAGATTATGATACATCTTGGTACTCTCAAGATGAATAGAGAATTTTGAGCTATGTGCATTGTCCAATAACTCCTTTATCCCGGGTGATGAAGGCACACAAAGCTGTGTTCCAACCAAATCACATCATCATCGTTGGTATGGAACTCTTGTATCTTATCTTCCTTTAATGCACTGACCCTCTTTTGTAACTCCACATCATCCCTTTGTGCTTCCTTAATATTCTCTTTAATGGATGGTTTCACAATCATTTGGGAAAGGTAGGATGTATCCCCTGCCCATATAATTTCTAAATACATCCTTTTCATATCCAAGAAGATAGAGTCTTTCTCAATCCGTAATGTGGATAGAGTAGCAGGTTCTTTTCTTCTTAGAGAATCAGCTACCTTGTTCACCTTTCCAGGATGATAGTGAATCGAGCAATCGTAATCCTTGATTAGCTATAACCATATCCTTTGACACATGTTGAGATCCTTTTGTGTGAATATATACTTTAGGCTCTTGTGGTTGGTGCATATGTCACACTTCTCACCATAAAGGTAGTGCTGCTTGATTTTCAAGGAAAAAATCATGGATACCAGCTCTAGATCATGCATCAGGTAGTTCTGCTCATGGATAATCAACTGCCATGAGGCATAGGATATCACATTATCATTTTTCATGAGTGAAAAATCCAAGCCTTTCTTTGAAGCATCACTATATATCAAAAAACTTTCTCCACTTTTTGGTAATTTGAGTACAGGTGCAGTGATCAGCCTTCTCTTTAGCTCCTTAAAGCTTACCTCACATTCTTCTGTCCAAACAAACTTTACCCCCTTCTGTGTCAGCTTGGCCATTGGGTTTTACAATCATGAAAAGATCTTCACGAATCGTCGATAGTACCCATATAGACCCAAAAAGCTACAGATCTTCATTACAGAAGTTGGCCTGGGCCACTCTTCAATTGCCTTTGTCTTGGAAGGGTCCACATATATCCCTTTGCTGATGATAACATGCCCCATGAATGATACTTCCTCCATCCAGAACTCACATTTACTGTACTTTTCATACAACTTCTCCCTTCACAAAGTATTTAACACTGTTTTTAAATGCCCCTCATGTTCCTCCTTTCTCTTAGAGTTTATCAGAATATCATCAATAAATACTACCAAAATTTTTTCAAGGTAATCTCTAAAGACACTATTCATTAAATCCATGAAAATTACTGGAGCATTAGTGATTCCAAAGGGCATCACTATGAACTCATAGTGTCCATACCTCGTTCTAAAGGCAGTCTTGGGTATATCTTCATTCCTCACCTTTATTTGGTGATATCCTGACTGAAGGTCCACCTTAGAGAAATAACTGGCCCCACGAAGATGATCGAATAATTCATATATCTGTGGAAGGAGATACTTGTTCTTTATCATGATTTTATTGAGTTAACTATAATCAATGTAGAGGTGCATTGATCCATCCTTATTCATGACAAAGAGGACTGGCGCGCCCCACAGTGAAGCACTCGAGTGTATAAAACCCTTCTCCATATTCTCCTACAACTGCTTCTTCAACTCCTCTATCTCTATGGTGGCCATTTTGTAAGGTGTCTTTGATATAGGCAGAGATCCAGGGATAATTTCAATTGAGAACTCAACCTCTCAGTATGGAGGAAGACCAAACAACTCTTCAGGGAATACATCAGTGTAATCCCTCATGATGAGCATGTATTCAAGCATGATTATCTCCTTTGTCTCAACTATTTGAGCTAGAAATGATTTCTCATAAGGCAATAATATCCACACTTGAGATGAAGATTCTAAAGGAGACTCGTGTTCCTCCTTACACTTGTAAAGAATCAGAGGATGCTTCAGTATGTGAAAAGTGATCTCCGTTTCTTGACAGTTGATGTTGGCTTTTTATAAAGATATCCAATCCATGCCCAAGATAACATCAAACTCCACTATAGGAAGTATTATGAGATTTTCTGGGAGGTTCAGTCCAAAAACGTTAACCAGGTTGGAGTTATAAACCATGGATGCAATAATTTCCCCATTCGCTGTTCTCACAGATAACATTTCCTCCAAATTTTGAGGTGGTGTTTGAATATTTCTACTAAACTTGAAAGATATAAAAGAATGCATAGAACCATAATCAAATAGTACGTCTGCTATTCTTGAATGAATAACCAGTGTACCTATCACTACATCATTTTATGGATCCACCTAAGTAGTAGTGATATCATAAGCCCTTCCTTGTTTCCTTGGAGGCTATTGTTGATTGCCTTAGACAACCCTCAGCTTAGGGAAATTGTTCGCATAATGCCCATGCTTCTTACAGTTGTAACACTGCACTATAGGCTAAGTTTTGACTTGAAAATTCCTTTCTTATTTTGCATTAGTGGGATTCCTCATATCCCAGTGGTAGTTCTTGGAAAGATGTCCAAACTTTCTACATTTGAAGAAATTCTTGATTCCCTTCAGACAGTTACCAGGATGCTTCTTCCCACAATTTTTTCAAGGGGAAACGTCAGACTTCTTTTCATCATGGGATTTTTTGATGAACCACCCATGTTGTTTTCCATTTTATGCTTCTTATAAATAGGAACCTGATACTACTGAGAGTCTCCAATATCCATTTCCACCTTGAGGGCACAATGGACAATATCCTCATAACTGTCAAAGTCTCGAATTGCCAATGATTTTCGTAGACTCAGCTTTAGTCCGCTAAAGAAGCGATCCACTATAACACCCCAAACATTTTTTGGTATGTTGATCTTAAATATATTCTATTCATTATATATCCTATATTTCTTGAGTCACTAAGTCTTTTGTGAAACAAAACATTATAGGAGAAATTTATATGCTATCCATTAAACATAAATTTTAAACTTCTATGTTTTGAATTTTGAAAAACAGTCATCTAGAGTTGTGACCAGTAAGTCATTTGGAGTCTGATAGAACCAACTTGATTTTTTGATGAATAGTAAAATAACCTTATGAATAGTAATATGAACATTATTAATAGTAAATAATGAAAATATTTTATTTTCTTAAGGTAATAAGATAATGAGATCTTAATTAATTTTCCAATATGATATAAAACTAATTATACCTTTAAAATTGTTATTTTTAGAATTAATTATGATTTTATTTAAAAATTAAATTAAAAATACTAAGAAAATTATTTTAAAAAAATGTAGTTCATTTTTTAATTCTATACGTCGAAAAATGGTTAGGGTTAATTTTTCAAATTTTTCTAAAATGCTTGAATTTTTTGTGAATAGTAAAAATACAGTTTTGAGTTTTCAGTAGTTTAATGAAATCATAATGATGTAATAATTGAATATAAAAGTATGGGTGACATTTTTAAAATAACTTATGACATGAGGTGTCCCAAGTGACTTAAACCATGGGCAAGCCCATGATTTGGCAAAAACCACTAATGAGGTGTCCCTTTGAAATTATTAAAAAACTACCTCTCTTTTTCTATAAATACCCACTCATCCATTCGTTTTAATTCATTCCAAATCCATAATATTCAAATATTTGGTGGTATTACCTCTCTAGGAGTCCTCCCAAGGCATCCTTCAACTCTCGAGGTCCCATCCTTCAAGATCTTGGAGTTACTTTACAAGGTAAGGGAATCCTTCATTCTCTTCTTTTAGTCGACACTTCTTTTATGTTATCTATTTGAATTTCCATTGTCATATGTTGGGGTTTGATTTTATGTATTATTATTACTGTAATTTTTATTTCAATATGATGAGATACCCTTTTGTTCTCATCATTTCATTTTATGAAATTTTAAGCGACGCCATTAGGCTACCGAATTTTCCTAAGGGATCTCTCAACTTTTCTTTTCTTTTCAAGTTCATCTCTTTTCTTTTTCTCTTATCACCTCCTCTGTCCAAATTATCACGATAAAATCCAGTATAATCTATATACTAGAATTATATCATGTGAATGGAATAACCATAATCAATATTCTTACTCTTCCCCTTTTATGTTTATAAACGAAATCAACGTCCATGAGGTTCCAATTTATAACCTTTGTAGACGGCGGAGTTTTGTTCTTCACTTTCTCCTTCATTACTGGTCATGAAACCATTTTAATGGTTGTAAAATATAATAATATATTTATTTAATCTCATTAATTTTCTTTAATCTTTACACACTATTAATATGAAATAATAATACAAAACAAGTTCATTATGAACAAAACGACCAAGTTAATCCAAATATTTGTAATAAACTTTTAACTAATGAATCATCATCATGGTATATAAACCAAAATAATTATAAATAATTTATATATCTTTAATGTAACTAATAATATATATTAACAATTCTGGATGTTTAACCACATTTCAAATGAACTTCCATTCATGAAAGCAATTAAACGAATCATGAAAACCAAGGAAGAAAATGCTTCCAAAATAATAAAATTGAACATATTAAACCCATAAAAAGGGACATGAATAAAACTAATATGGTTATACTAAATAAATTAAATGTATATGAGGTTCTGTAATTATTAATTAATGAATCTAAATTTGATTATTTAGGTCATTAAAATAAACGAAGAACACACTCGAGCAAAAAGTTAGGGGTTTCTCATCTCACATTCATTTCTATGAGATTTCCATTTTTCGCCAATTATTTCTTGTATGAGGTATTTGTGTACTTACATTTTATATATAATAAAATTATTATATTTATATTCATGGTATTAAATGACTCATTTTATGGTTATTAAGTTCTGGTCGTATGATTCGACCAATTACATTGTGGTAGGAGACTTTGTCTCAACTACTATTTTATTGTGACTAACTTTGTATTGTTCACCTAATAATTATTATGTGGTGTACCTAATTTAAATTTGAGATAAATTTTCATTTGAAATTATATTTATATTACATATCCATAATCTCATATCCTGGATATGTTTGTTGTCTAAATCGTATACCATTTTACATACGATATTTACTTGGAAAGTTATTTTAACTATGGAAATATTGATGAATCCGTATTCCCTACTCTATACGGATATTGAAAAGGAATCATTATCTTGTATTGAATCAATGTATAAAGAATTATTTGTACATGAAGTGGTGGGTGGGGCCTGCTATAGCCCCTCGATGTATCGGTAGGTCTCATGAGACAAATCAGTTTGATGACAAACCCTTCGAGTTTGTTTCCAAAAATCAGATGGGTTTATACCCACATAACTAAACCATTTTTATGGTATTATGGTATCATGTTCTAGATACATGAAATTCAATTAATAAGAATTCTATTTATTCATTATCAGTTATTACTATCCATGAGGTTTTCAATATGAAAAAAATCTATGGATGCATTTTTATTCTCAATTTATTAATGGCGTGAGTTTTTCATTTATTCACCATGCGATATTGATTATGTAAAATTGTTTACAATTAAGTTATTATTGATTTATGATTCCACCATTTGTAGACCTTACTGAGCATTTGAGCTCACTCCTTTCACTATTTACCTTCAACAGGTGATGAAGTGGATATTATTTATTGAGTTCCTGTGGATGAAGTTTTTAGTTTTTGTAATGTATTGTATTTTTTAACCTTTTACAATGTAATTTGAGTTACATTTTGGTATCTAGTTTCTTCAAGACTAATAAAATGATAATTCCTTTGAGATTTTAATTCCTTCTAACCATGCCAATATGACAAGTAATGCACCGGCTCTGGTCTAGAGGGGTCGAGGTGTTACATCCATCTTGCTTTCGGTGTTCATGACAAAGCCAAAGGTGTACCTTTCAAGCCTTGTAAAGTTTGATTCATATGCCCAGATGGACTCATCTTCATTCTACTTGAGTCCAATGAACTCTCTTTACATCTCGAGATGGAGGGTTTGAGGAAAATATTTATTGAAAAACATCCTCTTTAATTCCTCCCAATCCATAGAATCAATTTCCTCTTAGGACTTTGTATTCTTGATCAGTGTCCACCATTGATCAGCTTCCTCATCAAAATGATAGACTGCCAGTACAACTTTCTCTTCTTCCGAGCACTGGAGGATGGATAATATCTTTTAAATGGAGTTAATCCATTGTTCTGTGAGGAGGGGATCAGAAGATCCGCTAAACATGGGAGGAATTTTCCGTATGAATGATTATACGGTAACTTGCTCTTTCCTTAGAGGAGGAGGGAATTCCAAATGATTCAAGTAATTATTCATAACTCGATCCAGCTGAGCAAGTACTGTCATGAAGTTTTGAGCACCCTCTCCCATCATATTAGGCATATCATTAGAGAAATATTCACATTGCCTATCACATTGGTTATTGGAACGTGTTCTTCTATTTCCCGCCATTAACTAAGAAATAGAACGTATAATTAAAGGTCTTGAATACTTAGCTATTGAGAATAAAAAGGAAACTTTGACCATAAAAGGATAAACTTATAAAGAAGAAGAACATCCTAACTTATGATTCTTTAGGTTAAAACCTAGGTTATACTTGATCTATTTCTTGATTTATAATATTATGGGATTTTTTTGTCCCTTAATAATGGTTTGTACTAAGCTCATGAATCTACCAAAGCATATCCCCTAGGAGTTTCGTAACTAAAAGTGCAGAAAGCCTCATTTTCATGTACCAAGATACCCCGGGTCAAGCCCAAAACTCCTTGTCGGAGTTTTCACTCCTAGGTGCATCTGTGATAGAGCTGCCTCTACCTGCTTGTATCCATACAAGGATGTATTTTCTTGATAAACCACTTACTCTATACTTACCAAAATTTAGGGATGTTTTATTATACTTTGTCTCATCCTTAAGGTTCTCACTAAGGTGATCTATTCCTAATCTCTAAAAATAACTAGACCATCCTCTAATACAAACTATAGTGACCCAAGCCTTTTAAATATAACACTACATTATTTTAAGCATAATTATACATCAGAATACAAGACAAGGATCGTTAAGTATAGTGTCTTGGAAGACTAGGTACATAAAACATAAAACATAAAACATAAAACATAAAACATGGGGATAAAAAAACATTTATCTATTTAATCTCCATTAAGATCTCCTGACTTCCTTTGAGCCCTTACATCTGCATAGGGTACCCTGGGGAACACATGAACAAAGGGATGAGCTAAAAATCCTAGTTAGGTAATGAACATAAGGATACATCTTAAGAACATGAGTTAGGAGTCATGACATAAAGATATCGAAAGAATGAAACTTATGAAATCATACCGTATAAACATGCGTTCATATAAACATGAAATCATATAAATGTGGCAGAATCATAAAACATTTCTTTAGTACGGGTCATGGTTAACCGTCAATCCCGTTTCCCATTTTAGTACGGGTCAAGGCTAACCACCAATCCCGTTTCACATCACCTCTCATGAGACTTAACTTTACCCAATGCATTAAAGCGCTATCTGGGCACACTAATCTCAAAATTTTCATGAATATTCTTGACGCATAAATATTCTTACCACATAAATATTCTTTCCACATAAATAATCATACATAATAAATCATTCATAAACATAATGATACCAATGGAAAGAATTGGGTACCACAATCCTGACATAAAGCATAACCAATGAGTGTATCATGAAAGTGTCCATCCAAGAAAGGGATTAGAACATAAATGGACATTCATAAGGTAATATAGGCATATAAAATTGTAGGTGGAGTCAAATAGAAGTGACAACATATAAGAAATGTATTTGTGAAACATTATCATTAAAACATTATTTGTGTGGTTTTTAAGGAAAATACTATAGAGCTTTTAAAATAGTAAAGAGGACATTATTTTATATAAAAAATAATTTAACCAAGAAGGTTTTCCTAATAAAAATACTTATTTTATAAAATCAATGGTTTCTTAAAACATATGATAGAGCGCATTTGAAATTGGGTAAAAATTTGGGAAGTTCCCTTAAAAAGAGTGTGATTATTGGGAAGTATCGAGGAAGGATTCACTTAAAAGCATGTATATCCCCAAAAATGAATGAGAGATGGATATTGGAACATGATTTTTGAGCATATAAACATAATTTAGAAGTTTTAAATAAAAATAAAATACAACTACATCCTGGTAAAAAGAAAGATAGAGAAACCTGAAGGAATAAAGGAAGTTCGAGTAAAATTCATTACGATTTATCGGCATGGTATCAAGTGTAACTAAGAGGGATTTATGAGAGATAAAAGGGGTTTCTAATAAATTATAAATCAAGAAGTAATTATGGGGGATTTACATAAACATACCCCATTATTTTATATTATACATAAAAAGGCATAGCATAGAGGACAATCTTGAATAAAAGTGAAAAGGGGAGGATCCCTTACCTTAATTCCAGTGGTGTTCTTCACTTGTTATTAATGAAATAAATAAAAAAATTAGGTTTATTAATTAATAATTCCAGAATATATTATATATTTAATTGTTTTAGTATAATAATTTTAAGTTAATTTATAATCATTTTTATTGGTTATGAGGTTCAATTTCATTGTTCGGGCTCGTTTGTTTGCTTGGTTTTAATGACTGGTTCACTTATATTCACATTTGGATAAAAATGTAAGATGAAAGTGGTTTTATAGAATTAAAGTTATATGATATTATTGAACATACAAGATATTATATGGTTTTATATTTAATTTTGTTACTTCTAGTGAAGTCGAATTATTATATAAAACCAAAGTGACAACCATTTTTGTTAATTGGTGGGTTTGATTACAAAGAACATTTTTTTCTTTATAACTTAATACCATTTGTAAAAAAAGATTATAGAATATAAATAAGATATATTACATATACATATTTTGGTTCAACCATAATTTTTTTCATGACTAGATTTGATGATGATAATAGAAATTGATAAACCGTTGTCCTTGAATGTGCTAAATTAGCACATATCAAACAGTGCTTTCATTTCATTCAAATAAAAGCTGGGGAAAGCTAAGAAGATAATGAAATATCCCATTAGAATAAAAAAAATTCCAGTACATGTATGTTCCTGGAGTTGTCATACCATTTGGGTAATAGTAGGCGAGGAAAGAAACAAAAATAAAATAACTTAAAAGAAAAGAAGGAATTGGAAAGAGGAATTTACCTCTTGAGACTTCCTCCTTTGAGAACCTCTTAAGGGGAGAGGTTTTGGTATTTTGAAGAGGATAGGTGCTTTTGGATGTGGGGGAGGTTCTTAGGGAGATATTTGGGCATAATATTGGTAAGGCACAAGGCTTGATAGGAGTGAAGAGAAGATGGAGTGAGGGGGAGGTTATATATTGAGGAGAGGAGGGTTTTCATAATTTTTTAATCATTACTTTATTATTTCCTCACAAGACAAGGAATTGTAAGTATTCCATGACCAAGAATAGTAATAAATGCATGTTACTTAGAACCAAATGGGCTTAAATTAGTAGATCATCATCAATGACTCAATTAATCCATTATTTAGCATTTATTGTGAATTATCAGATTCTACTGTTCAACAAAAATTCAAGTATTTCAGAAAAATTCCAAAAAATTACCCTAATTTTTTTAGACGTTTATAATCCCAAAATGAATTCCATTTTTCAAAAATAATTTTCTAAATATGATTATTTTAATATTTAATTAAAATTATAATTTATTGTCAAAGAAAAGTTTTAAAACATTCATTTACTCATTCTAAAATATAGGTACATCATAATTACACTTGATTATTATTTTATGACTATTATAGGTAAGGTTACTATTCATTAGGGTATTTCACTATTCATAAGGCTATGTTACTATTCATAAGGGTAGGTTACTATTCACCAAAAATTAATTTTTTCTTATCAGACTCCATATAACTTACTAATTGCAACCATGTATATCAGATTTTTGAAATTACAAACACAGAAGTGACAAAATTATGTTTAAAGGACACTTAGCACTTATTAGTTCCTTATATTGTGTTTTCATGTTATTTTATGACATATTTATAAGAAGGGAAATTTCCATTGAAAACTTTGGGTCATTACATCTAATAAGGGATATATATATATATATATATATATATATATATTTATCAAATTTTATATGTGTTTAGGTAGTGTAGCTTGGTCTTTGGGTTCTCCTCATTCCATGATTAAAGTTTTATTTCATTCCCTAATCTATGAAGTTGGTGTTTTCATCCATTTTCTTTCCAAAATATTCCATAAGATGATTGATATTTCCCAAAAAAATTTAATTATATTTTTCATACTTGTGGTGTGTTCTTGTGTTTTTTGTGGCTTCTCTATAATGGTGGTTTGGTGAAATGGGATTTTAATTGATTTTCTTAGTTATGTTTATGTGTATAAATTATATATATGCTATGCATTTGAAAAAATACCAAGTTGGGTACTTTAAAGTGGTGTTTGGCCTTGTTTTGGGTTTTGGTAAAATGGGACATATGTGTAAATATGGTTTGGATGGGTTTTAGGTTCCTTTTTATGGTTTGGTACTTATGTGAGAACCGTTTATCCTTTGTGTGATGTTTCTTGTATTACCTTTATTAGACCCCAAGAAATTTTTATGGTTGTCCACATATATTCCAGTGAACATGGGAATATCCATATGTTCACTAGGTGTACATATACATAGGCACATGCATATAAATGGTATTTCTATAAAAACTTCCATCTCGATCACTATAGTTTTCGAACACTCACCTCCCATCTACTTACTTTATTCACTCTTTCTTCCAAATGGTTTTATCTAAAATTGCTTATGTTTTTCAAATAGATTTTTGGTTTTTGAATGACATAAAATATAGTTGCCATGTATGTTTCTAATGATTTTACCATTTGGTACCTTATAAGTTTGATTTGGCAACCACTTGACATGAAAATTATATTTGGAATCTTCTAATCATGAATAAATTTTTCCCTTGGTTTTGGAAATGGTTTTGAAAGAATGATATTTTCATTGAGAATGGTTTTGGTTTCTCAAACATTAAGACCTATTTGTTAATTTGAGATGTTTTGGAAATGGTTTTGAACCCTCATAATGTATTGTCCTGGTTGGAACTTGTGAAATGTTTTATGTGTGATGGTAACCCCTATGGATGTCCTCTTTTGGATTGTGTATTCTCATTGACGATGTTAAAGAGTGGGAAAGGCATACAAAACAGAATCTACAGGTTATATTTAATTCCAAGTGTGACATGATCTCTTCACTTTCCCTTTATAATTTTATCATGGGATTCATGAATGTCATCTAGAGTTTCAACTAATTTTTTTTATCTAGACCCAATTAGATATATTTTATCCCCATGGAGTGGCCATGTGGGATATTCCACTAGTTAGGCTAAGTAGAGTAGCCAAGTTGGCTATTAACTATAGATTGCATCGATATTCTGATAGATGGGTCCAAACCGAGTACGTACATGGTCACCTTTGGAGATGTTTATGAAATTCCCATGAATACATATATAAGAACCCTATTTTTTCTATAAAATACTTTGGAATATTCTTGATGTTATTCCAGGGCAGCGCCTTCAGACGGCGTGCGATTCCGATCCCCGGTGTGGCTGGAATTAAGTTTTCAGTGCGTTCACACTGGGAACACCAAATAAATGTTATAACTCCTAAACGGTTATCCGGATCAGAGATATGAGTGTACGGATGGGTCCGGAATGGGGTTTTTACCCTAGTAACGACATAAAACATGTCGGTGTAGGAAGTTTGGACCCCACGCCCGTTAACAGAACGTTAAACGTATAATTAAAATAATTAATTTATTTGTTTAATGTTTAAACTTAAGTATCTTCTAAACGGTTGCTTGGATGGAAAACCGAGGGTACCTTTGAGTCCGGAACATGCCATTTACCCTAGGAGGGATTTAATTTTTGTGAGCGCGGGCCTCCTGTGAAAAATGGAACCAGGGACGTTTTCGTAATTAAGTGGTTTCAGACGTTAAATTAAATAACTCTTGAACGAGAAATCGGATTGAAAATCCAAGACCACCGTTGAGTTCGCAATGTAGTGTTTTACCTAAGCACAACGTAAAATGAGAGGGCGCGAGAGTTTTTCATACCGTGACTTTTGGCGGGTGTTTTTACACAATTTAGCATTAACCTAATTAGATGGATATAAATAGGTGGTTATAGATTCTTGATTTGGGGTTGCCTCCTAAACCACCCACCACACGAAGCTCTCTCTCCCTTGTTGGAGGATCAAGGGAGATCCCTCAATGATTCTTTGGCGGGTGTGTTTTTCATCTTCAAGGGATCTAATCCTGAGGTAGGACCTTTGATTAATTTTTTTTGCTCTCCCCACCCCTTGTTTCGGTCTTTGTAAATTCGTTGATTTAGTTAAGACTCCATCTCACATTTTATTGTTTGAATACAGAAACATGTTAAATTAATTTCCCCTTTGGTATATTTGAATATGCAAAATTATCCTCCTGATATTGGAGCCTTTTCTCCATCCGTTTCACATATATTATACATGCGTTCCTTTTTTGGTGTGTGCATTATTTGGTGCTATGTCAAACCCAAGTGAAAAAAAGGAAACCCTTTCGGTGTATCACCAGTCGAGCTTGGGGAAGGGGTTTGCAGATTCCGTTAGCTGCGACAGTGAGCCAAGGTGGCTGGGGGCGGAGGCCGACAGATGAAGAGGGTAGATCCAAGATCTACGGGTGTAGATCTACGGTTGTGGTGGACTGAGCAGAAGCTGGCAGGAATGCATCAGAACGGCGGAGTAGAGATGGTAGGCTATGTGCTGAACCGGGGCAGCGGCGACCATGTGTCGTGGGAGCAGGTAGGCGGTCGGTGTAGCAGAGGGGGCCGGAAGGCACTGGCGCATACAGGCGGGGTGACAAAGGTAGTAGGATGGATCGGTGAGGCCGTTGATGACTCAGGCGGAGACCCACAGAGCGGGTCTGTGTTTGACGGGAGAAAGAAGAGAAGATAGGTTATTTGGAGAGAGGGAGAATGATTAACGAAAAAAAATAAATAGAAAAGAAATATAAAAAAAGGAATTGGAAATTCGGGGAGGATCTTAACCCGTGTGGGGAGAAAATGGATTCTCCTCTAATTGGAGAGAGAAGGTTCCACTGAGAATGAAAGAAAATTTTGAAAAAAATAGATTTTTAATAATTATAATAATGTTATAATTATTAAAACATTTAATTGGGCGTAACTTCCCCGTGTGGCGCCCAATGCATTTGCCGTCAGCGGCAATGTAACTCTATCTTTGATACGGTCTTTTTAAGACCAATGTTGGGTACCTTTCACTAACTTGTGGAGAGGGTCATTAAAACAACCTAAAAATAATAATTTTATTATTATTTTCAAACGCTGATTCGGACGTAACTTCTACATGGAGCATTCGATTAACATGCCGTCTATGGCAGCATGTCCATGACCTTGAGACGGTCATTTCGAGTCCAATATTGGATACTTAATTCGGGATCGTGGCTCGGTTACCCGGAACACCCAAGTATAATAATAATAATATAATTATTATTATTTGAGGGAATCTTGTATCGGACCGTACGTCTGCATTTGACATCCAATTGACGCGCCGTCAGCAGCATCGTGACCCTAAGTTGGGGTAGACATTTCAAGACTTATTTCGAGCACTTAAATCGAGATCTAGGTGTAGACCCCATGGGGCCCGTTTTGGGTGTTGACGGTGAATTTCAGCTACCTCACCGGGTATCCATTTAGGAAAAGTGAACAATCCATCTTGTGTGCTTTACTGAGAGGATCGCAATGGTAAGATCCGTTTGTAGCGCTTCAGGATCGTGATGTGGGTCCTACATAGCACCGCTCGTGTGCGGTGTGGTGAAATGTATCTTATTCACTAGTTATCTATTCCAAGTGAAAGAGCAGTCAATTTGACGTGTTTTTCTGAGGGGATCACAATGGCGCGATGCGCCCGACTGTTTTCAGGACCGATATGCGGGCCCAAGAGATGTTGTTCGGGCGTAAAGCAGTGTTGGGTAACTTTTCTGTCGGATGTCTGTTGGAGGCGAGTAAATAGTCAATATCGTGTGTTTTTCTGCGAGGATTACAACGGTGCAATCCGTTTGGATGTGCGGAGTCTCATTAGAGATATCATTAAATGTGGAAGCATGAAAGGTGCTCTGGTGGCGGTTCTTGTTGCTGTGTTTGGAAGCAAACCCTTGGCGTGTGATCGCGTTCAACCCCGTGTGAGTGAAGTTGATATTTGAAGAGATATGGTTGGCCATTCTAGGGCTGTGGAGGAAGAAATTTGGAAAAGTTACATTTTCACCCATCGTGTTGACTTCAGGTGCCATGCGTTCGATGGACTTTGGACTAGAGATGTGATATACTCTAGGAGTATGTGAGAATGCTGGAGGTACTGGTTATGGTTTGTACCCAAAGACATTTGTGTCCGTGGTTTGGAGATGAGATAAGGCCACATGTCGTGTGGGCCCCTTGTGCGTGTCGTGTTCTGCTTTGTGTACCTTTGACCTCTCGTGATGCAGAGGGTCCTTCTGTTAATGATGGTTTAGACCAGCAGGGTTGAGTGGTTTCCCCTGGTTCTGTTCTCGACGGTTTGATCGGTGGAGTTGTTTGAATTTCCCCGTTCCTTTTGTAGGTTCCGAGCGCAACAGAAGCGCGTTAGTGGGTTTTCCCAACTTTAATTTTAACGTTAAACAACGTTCAATCCGAGATCCGTCACGATATAAAACGCCGAATCTTCGGAATAGAACGAAGAACGAAAAGAAAAGAAGAGTCCCAGAACCCTTGAGGAGGATCATCATATGTTGATTATAATTAATTTAATTAATGCATAAGAATTACCTTGTTGGAATTCTTTCTTCGTTGATGTGTTCGGTCACAATTCTTGTTTAAGATAAATCACGCTCGAATCAATTAATTATCTTTAATTAATCAATCCTTTTATCTTAAATCAATTTTCTGAATTTCCTTAAGATTCTCATCCATCATAATTTTAAACAAATAAATTCATTTAAAATTATCCTTGTACGTAACTTGTACCTTGGAGGAAACCCGGTGAATTCCCATTTATTACGTAGATGTTAAATTAAACACATATATATATAACACCTATCACGTGTTGTGCCTCAACTTTATGCCTACACCATGGTACACGTCTCAAGGGTTTGTATAATATAATAATAAATTTTAATAAATCTACGTAATTTGGGTGAGTACATGGCGTGTAGTTCCGACTACACGGCGTGTACTTTTCTTCACCGTCCATCCAAAGTACATGCCCGGGGATAAGGCGTGTTAATGTACTTCGGAAATTTTCAGAGTACGCGGAGTGTACAGTGGGACACACGCCGTGTAGTTTCCGCGTTACACAGTTTCCAGCCGGGCAGGCCGTGTACGGAGTACACGACCCAACCCTAACCAGAAGGGACTACATGACGTGTTCATTGGACCACACGGCGTGTATTCTGGAAACTGTGTGCCACCTGTTTCTGGTCAACACACGGTGTCTTAAATTCTTAGAAAGAATTCAATACACGACCTGATTTGGCGGATCCGTCAATGCATTGAACCTAGACTACACGGCGTGTACTTCCGAATACACGCCGTGTATTCTGGTGTTATACGGCCAGAAACGTTTGGCTCCTCCGGATGAGTTCCTCTATTTTATTTTAATCAAAATTAAAAGAAAAATCCGTTTCTGTGAGGTGAACGAGAAACGAGGGAGGAAGAACAGATCTCGAGATTCAGATTTTCAGAACGATTAAACATGAATTGAAATAACTAAATTATTAAATGCGTAAATCACCAATGAAAAACTAAATAATTATAACCAACGATATGACCCCTATGATACCACTTGTAGGTTCCGGGCGTAGCGGAAGCGCGTTAGTGGGTTTTACCAACTTTAATTTTAACGTTAAACAACATTCAATCCGAGATCCGTCACGATATAAAACGCCGAATCTTCAGAATAGAATGAAGAATGAAAATAAAAGAAGAGTCCCGGAACCCTTGAGGAGGATAATCATATGTTGATTATAATTAATTTAATTAATGCATAAGAATTACCTTGTTGGAATTCTTTCTTCGTTGATGTGTCCGGTCACGATTCGGTGATCCGTCGTTGCGTCGTAGAATCCAAGTGTAGGATTCCTCTAGCGGTGATCCACATGTGTGTCATGTATCTTCGGACGTCGCCAAAGGGATCTCCGAGTGCTAGCGTGGAAGAACCTTCGCTTGCGATATCCACCTTTGACCACCTTGATCCGGTGGAGGATCTTTCTCTCGTAACTTGAGGGTGTTCTTGGTGGAAAGGGAATTCTCTCTTGGCTTGAGAGTATTTCCAAATCCGTTGTGCACAACCAATGGCTCTTCAAAATGTTGGTGTTGTGAGGATATTTATAATCATGTTTGAGTTTAATAGAGTTATGACAATAAATAAACGCATTACGCATTTTATTTATTTCATTAACTATTATTGAAACCCCCCCCATGTCGAATTATTAATTCCTTGACATGCGCCCACGCTGATTATAATAAATATCATTTAATAAAATAATATTAAATCCTCAAAATCCCAACTGGAAAAACTACACGGCGTGTAATAATTAATACACTGCGTGTACTTTTTTTCCATAAAACTACACGGCGTGTATATTTAATATACACGGCGTGTACTTTTATTTTCCATTTTTCTCCACCACATTTATTAGACCTTGAGTAATGACTATTTATTTCTTCAATAAATTTAACTGCATTACTCGCTAATAAATATATTATTTCATCCACAATATATTCTCTCGAATAACTAGTGTCAAAATAAATGCGATCATACATCCTTAAATAATTATTAAACCATGGTCGGGAATAATATTTATTTGACTTGTTAAATTAATATTTAACTGAGATACATGGACACACTTAGTGTGTGACCCTCTAGGCCTCTTTCTCAGTGGTATTAGGCAGAGCCTGCCTAAAGTCCAAGGTTAGCGTCTAGCAACACACCAAGTCACCCATAGAGAAAGAAGTTAACGCCGCAATGATGTGTTACCTCCTACGAACGCTTACCGTGTAATATAATCCCTTTGTCTCGATATCTCCAATCAAGCGGGTTGCATGCTAGTGCCATCAACCCATGTGCTTGATTATTCTTTATTTGACTTCCCGGAATTGAACTTGCCCATACCTTACCATGGCCATGGATTTATTTAGGCTATATCAATTCCATCAAAGGGCATGAGATATCTAATTCCGTTATGGAACGGAAGGGACAAATCCTTTCTCGCATTATCTATTAATGCGGTATTACTCATGATGCACCCAACGTATCCTACCTCACTGTGAACAGTGTGTCGTCACAGTTTTCGTCAATACATCTAAGTGCGCAAGTTGTAATACCCATTAATAATAATATTAAAGTCTAAGGATCAATACACACGTCCGTAGATAGGAACATCCAATGACACTATGAAATGTGGATTTCCTACTGCTGGGTCTCGTTCTCATAATATCCTCCTGGATATTACCAAGGGCGCACACCATGAGAAGGTGCCTCAAAGTTTTATGAGTCCTCACCCCTAATGACCTGTATTATTTGTGTCCCTCAAATAATATCATCTGGCCATAGAACATACATTCAAGAACAGTGTTATGGCACTTCCGGGTTCTCATCATAGTAGGGATCCGCTACGACCCTTTAATGCAACAGCTGTCCTTAGGACATTATCACATGAAATGTCACGCAGAAGAACAATCAAGATGTGATAAGGCTTTTATTTAATGAATAAAGTACAAAGTAGTTGGTTCTAGACCACCAACTCCAACAGACTCCCACTTGGACTAGAGCTAACTGCTAAAAACCTTTAACCCGCTAGCTCTCACATGATATTCATGCTTCTGCTGAGATAGGCCTTTAGTCATGGGGTCCACCACGTTCTCTTCCGTGGATACTCTGCTCACTGCAACTTCACCCCTTTGATAGAAATCCCTCAAGAGGTGATACTTCCAGAGTATGTTCTTTGTCCATTGATGTGACCTTGGTTCTTTTGCAAGAGCCACCGCTGCAGTATTATCACAATACAATGTAATGGGATCTTTACTACTAGGCACCACATCAAGCTCCTGGAAAAAGTTTTAAATCTAAACGGCTTCTTTGGCTGCATCAGAAGCTGCTATATACTCGGACTCCGCTATAGAATCAGCGACAACTGGCTGCTTTGAACTCTTCCAGCTCACATCTCCTCCATTGAGACAAAAAACATATCCAGATTGCGACTTCAGATCATTCTGATCTGTTTGAAAACTAGCATCAACATACCCTCTGATGACAAGCTCCTCGTCTCCTCCATATACCAGAAACATATCCTTAGTTCTTCTCAGATACTTAAGGATAGTCTTAACAGCAGTCCAATGCTGTTCTCCTGGATCTGCTTGATATCTGCCTACCATGCTCAGTGCATAGGCAACATAAAGCCTGGTACATAACATGGCATACATGATGGATCCTATAGCCGAATCATATGGGATCTTGCTCATCCTATCTTTCTCCTGTTGTGTCTGGGGACACATTTTCTTAGAAAGATGTAAGCCATGTCACACTGGAACCAATCCCCTCTTGGATTTTTCCATACTAAATCTCTTTAGTATCTGGTCAATGTATGTACCCTAACTTAGTCCAAGAAGCCTCTTGGATCTATCACGAATGATCTTGATCCATAGAATGTAGGCTGCTTCTCCTAAGTCCTTCATGGAGAAACACTTGTTCAACCAATCCTTAACTGACTGTAAGGCTGGTACGTCGTTTCCAATAAGTAATATGTCATCAACATATACCACTAGGATGATGACCGCATTCCCATTAAACCGCTTATAAACACATGGCTCACATTCGTTCTTAATGAAACCAAATTCCTTTATGGCTTCATCAAATCAAATGTTCCATGACCTGGATGCTTGCTTCAATCCATAAATAGATTTCTGCAACTTGCAAACCTGTTTGGCTTCACCTGGTGTCACAAACCCTTCTGGTTGTGTCATATAGACATCTTCCTGAAGGTTCCCGTTAAGGAATTCTGTTTTGACATCCATCTTCCAAATCTCATAGTCATGGTAAGCTGCTATGACAAGTATGATTCTTATGGATTTAAACATGGAAACTGGCGAGAAGGTTTCATCATAGTCAATTCCTTGATGTTGTCTGAATCCTTTAGCCACTAGCGTTTCTTTATAGGTTCTAACTTGACCTTCCATGTCCAGCTTTATTTTGAATACCCATTTGCATCCAACATGCTTTACATCAACTGGCTCATCGACCAGAACCCAAACTTGGTTCTGATACATGGAATCCATCTCAGAATTCATAGCTTCTATCCATCTTGCAGCTTCTGAGCTTTCTACTGATTCTTTGTAGGAGAGAGGTTCATCATTGTCCAACAATAATGATTCACCATCCTCGGTGACTAGGAAACCAAATCTCTTTGGTTTCCTTACCTCTCTTGAGCTCCTATGCAGTACTTGTGTTTCTGGAACCTCTTCCACGGGGACCTGTGGAACTTGTTCCTATACCAACTCCTGTGTATCTTGAGCATCAACTTCGTCGAAGTCAATCTTGCTCCCACTATCCTTCTTGAGGATGTGCTCCCTCTCAAGAAAGACGGCTTGTCTGGAGACAGTCACTTTCTTGTCTTGGGGGTTATATAGGTAATATCCTTTCGTTTCCTTGGCTTATCCTATAAAGATACACTTCGTGCCCCGGGGTGCTAGTTTGTTTCCTGAGAAGGCCTTAACAAACGCCTCACATCCCCATACACGTGTGTGCGACAAAGTGGGTTTCCTTCCATTCCATAACTCGGATGGAATTCCATTTTCCGCCTTAGTTGGTACTCGGTTTAATGTGTATGATGCAGTTTGTAATGCATATCCCCAAAAGGATAATGGAAGATCCACATGACTCATAATCGACCTCACCATGTCCAACAAGGTGCGGTTCCTCCTTTCACTAACACCATTCCACTGTGGTGTATAAGGAGGAGTGATCTGAGATAGAATCCCAGACTCCCATAGAAGATCGATGAACTCTTGGTTCAGATATTCTCCACCTTGATCCGATCGAAGCTTCTTTATCTTCTTAGCAAGTTGATTCTCTACTTCATTCTTGAATTCCTTAAATTTCTCTAAGGACTCTGACTTATACCTCATTAAGTAGACATAGCCATATCTACTCAAATCATCAGTAAAAGTAATAAAGTAAGAATATCCACCTCTAGATTCTACTGGAAATGGTCCACACACATCTGTGTGTACCAATCCTAGAAGCTCTATGGCCCTTTCACCTTGTCCACCAAAAGGCGGCTTGGTCATTTTTCCTTGTAAAAAAGCGTGACATCTATCAAGTGGTTTTAGCTCAGTAGAGTCTAAATAGCCATCTTGGTAGAGCTTTGTCAAGCGCTTCTCATTCACATGACCAAGGCGGTGATGCCATAACTGGGTGATGTATGAGTCATGTGAGTTTGTTTCGTTATCGATTGCCAACACTTGGTTTTCGTAATTTAATACATACAAACCATTATTCAAATGTGCCATACTATAACATACGTTGTTCTTATAAAAGAGACAACCCTTATTTCCAAACTTGAAAATAAATCCATCCATATCCAAACAAGACACAGAAATTATGTTCTTGGTAACACTAGGCACAAAATAACAGTTTTGTAAATCCAAAATCATGCCAGTTGGCAATGAGAGCTGATAGTTGCTAATAGCCAACGCAGCCAGCCTTGCGCCATTGGCAGCTCGAAGATCCACCTCTCCTCTGGCGATCTTTCTAAATCTACTAGGTTCCTGCATTTGAATACAGATGTGAGACCCACAAGCTGTATCTAATACCCAATGTGTAGAAATAGAAAGATTGCACTCGATAACGAATGCACCTTCAGCGTCCCCACGCTTCTGGGTGCAATTCCTCTTCCAATGGACCTTCTTGCCACATGAAAAACACACTGCCTCCCGTTCCTTTCCCTGCCTCTGGATCTTCCCCTTCTTGGAGGGATGGTGCTCGGGGGCTTCAGACCGTTTATAAGTCTTTGTCCCCTTTGCCTTGTCCTTCTTTTTCTTGTTCACCATAAGGACCGCGGGTTTGTCACGCCCCAAGTCCTTATCTACCTAGCAAATCAAGGTCAGAAGCTCTGATAGACTCTTCTCATTGCCGCTCATGTTATAGTTAACAATGAAGGTAGAGAAGGTCTTGGGCAGTGATGATAGGATGAGATCTGTACGCAACTCATCCGGGAATTTAATCCCTAAGATTTCCAAGCGTTCAATGTAGCCAATAAGCTTGAATACATGAGGCCCAGCTGGCGCAGACTCTCCAATATTTGTGGTAAACAAATCATTGGAGATCTCAGACCTCTCCTGTCTTGCCTTCTCTTGGTAGAGATCTTTAAGGTGAGACATCATGCTATACGCTTCCATGTTTTCATGTTGCTTCAAGAGCTCATTAGACATGGCCGATAGCATGAAACACTGGACATCTGTGGCATCATCCATGTGTTTCATGTAGAGAGGTAATTCCTCATCACTAGCCTCTTTCCCAGGCGCAACTAGAATAGGCTCTTCCAGCACATATAATTTCCTTTCGTGGCGAAGGACGACGCGTAAACGCCTCTGCCACTCTTGGAAATTGGTTCCGGTGAGAAGGTTTTCTTTCTCGAGTATGGTGCGCAATGATATGTTTGAAGTCATTTTCTTGCCATTTCTACAAATTAAGATGAGCAAAGGTTTAGTACTTTATTATAAAAATTTAGACAAATAAATTAATACTTATTAGTCCTCCCACTATTTTATCAAAATCCAATAGCCCTCACCATTGACTTCAGAATATTCTGTTGCGTGAATATTCTAGTGGAAAGGATCCATATTGCCCTTCGCATTACCCCAACTAGGGTTGGTCAAGCAACTTGAAGGGTTTTAGGTAGGCATTCCAAATGCCAACTGTATTAACTCGCAGTTCCTTGATATTCTGAGTGGACTCCCCAATCCTGAAATCCTTTTTGGATTTCCTCAACCTTTGCCTCTTGGTCACACCAAGTCCTGCTGTGGCAGTTAACCCTTGATGCGAACCAAGTCGATTCAACCCAAAACCTTGAATTAGAATTCCCCGATAATTGAAAGCACCCCAACTAGGGTTGGTCAAGCACTTTGAACTATGGTTCGATTCTAACCAAGATTATGGAAGGATATGCTGACTTAATATTTATCTTGAGGGATTTTATCCTTATACGTAAATTTCCATTTTATTATCTTTGATTACATGCTTGTTAATATTAAGTGGGATATACTTAAGTGATTAACCATGTCTAAGATAATATTTACGTATAAGCCAATTTTATTTTAGTTCCATCTTGCATGCTCGTTTAATTCATTAATTGTGTGATCGTGACAACACACCCACAATAAATAAACCATGAAACTGACAGAAATAAAATAAAAGGTATGATCATGAGCTTTTCTATTTGTTAGTTTATCTAGCGGTTGATAAACTAACCCAAGACCTAGGGGAGAAACACCTTGAACCTTTCGAGTTCGTGTCTACAGCTTTCCACCTGTCCACCTTTGTATCTCCATGGATTGGTTTCACCTTGGCTCCTGACTTGAGCCGCCTCCACTAGCTTGGGAGCTCCATCCATTACATATGCATTTATCTCACACGCAGGTGAGGGGTAAAAGGGGTTTTTACCTAAAATAATCCTTGGGCGCACAAGCCCTACATATTAATGAGGAGATGGATCGCAGGCTAACAAATTTAATTTAAATAAATAAATTAAAAGAAACCATTCTCATACAAAGGTCTCGGTCTATCTCATGATCATCCATACATGCAATGATATTTACGCATAAATAAAACTAGCATTCAATTATTTAATCGTTCTTGTTTAAGATAAATCACGCTCGAATCAATTAATTATCTTTAATTAATCAATCCTTTTATCTTAAATCAATTTTCTGAATTTCCTTAAGATTCTCATCCATCATAATTTTAAACAAATAAATTCATTTAAAATTATCCTTGTACGTAACTTGTACCTTGGAGGAAACCCGGTGAATTCCCATTTATTACGTATATGTTAAATTAAACACATATATATAAAACACCTATCACGTGTTGTGCCTCAACTTTACGCCTGCACCATGGTACACGTCTCAAGGGTTTGTATAATATAATAATAAATTTTAATAAATCTGCGTAATTTGGGTGAGTACACGGCGTGTAGTTCCGACTACACGGCGTGTAATTTTCTTCACCATTCATCCGAAGTACACGCCCGGGGATAAGGCGTGTTAATGTACTTCGGAAATTTTCAGAGTACATGGCGTGTACAGTGGGACACACGCCATGTAGTTTCCGCGTTACACAGTTTCTAGCCGGGCAGGCCGTGTACGGAGTACACGACCCAACCCTAACCCGAAGGGACTACATGCCGTGTTCATTGGACCACACGGCGTGTATTCTGGAAACTGTGTGCCACCTGTTTCTAGTCAACACACGGTGTCTTAAATTCTTAGAAATAATCCAATACACGGCCTGATTTGGCGGATCAGTCAATGAATTGAACCTAGACTACACGGCGTGTACTTCCGAATACATGCCGTGTATTCTGGTGTTATACGGCCAAAAACATTTGGCTCCTCCGGATGAGTTCCTCTATTTTATTTTAATCAAAATTAAAAGAAAAATCTGTTTCTGTGAGGTGAATGAGAAACGAGGGAGGAAGAACAGATCTCGAGATTCAGATTTTCAGAACGATTAAACATGAATTGAAATAACTAAATTATTAAATGCGTAAATCACCAATGAAAAACTAAATAATTATAACCAACGATATGACCCCTATGATACCATTTGTAGGTTCCGGGCGCAGCGGAAGCGCGTTAGTGGGTTTTCCCAACTTTAATTTTAACGTTAAACAACGTTCAATACGAGATCCGTCACGATATAAAAGGCCAAATCTTCAGAATAGAACGAAGAACGAAAATAAAAGAAGAGTCCCAGAACCCTTGAGGAGGATCATCATATGTTGATTATAATTAATTTAATTAATGCATAAGAATTACCTTGTTGGAATTCTTTCTTCGTTGATGTGTCCGGTCACGATTCGGTGATCCGTCGTTGCGTCGTAGAATCCAAGTGTAGGATTCCTCTAGCGGTGATCCACACGTGTGTCATGTATCTCCGGACGTCGCCAAAGGGATCTCCGAGTGCTAGCGTGGAAGAACCTTCGCTTGCGATATCCACCTTTGACCGCCTTGATCCGGTGGAGGATCTTGCTCTCATAACTTGAGGGCGTTCTTGGTGGAAAGGGAATTCTCTCTTGGCTTGAGAGTATTTCCAAATCCGTTGTGCACAACCAATGGATCTTCAAAATGTTGGGGTTGTGAGGATATTTATAATCATGTTTGAGGTTAATAGAGTTATGACAATAAATAAACACGTTACGCGTTTTATTTATTTCATTAACTCTTATTGAAAACCCCCCCATGTCGAATTATTAATTCCTTGACATGCGCCCACGCTGATTATAATAAATATCATCTAATAAAATAATATTAAATCCTCAAAATCCCAACTGGAAAAACTACACGACATGTAATAATTAATACACGGCGTGTACTTGTTTTCCATACAACTACACGGCGTGTATATTTAATATACATGGCATGTACTTTTATTTTCCATTTTTCTCCACCACATTTATTAGACCTTGAGTAATGACTATTTATTTCTTAAATAAATTTAATTGCATTACTCACTAATAAATATATTATTTCATCCACAATATATTCTCTCGAATAACTAGTGTCAAAATAAATGCGATCAAACATCCTTAAATAATTATTAAACCACAGTCGGGAATAATATTTATTTAACTTGTTAAATTAATATTTAACTAAGATACATGGACACACTTAGTGTGTGACCCTCTAGGCCTCTTTCTCAGTGGCATTAGGCTGAGCCTGCCTAAAGTCCAAGGTTAGCGTCTAGCAACACGCCAAGGCACCCATAGAGAAAGAAGTTAACGCCGCAATGACGTGTTACCTCCAACGAACACTTACCGTGTAATATAATCCCTTTGTCTCGATATCTCCAATCAAGCGGGTTTCATGCTAGTGCCATCAACCCATGTGCTTGATTATTCTTTCTTTGACTTCCCAAAATTGAACTTTCCCATACCTTACCATGGCTATGGATTTATTTAGGCTATATCAATTCCATCAAAGGGCCTGAGATATCTACTTCCGTTATGGAACGGAAGGGACAAATCCTTTCTCGCATTATCTATTAATGCAGTATTACTCATGACGCACCCAACGTATCCTACCTCGCTGCGAACAGTGTGTCGTCACAGTTTTTGTCAATACATCTAAGTGCGTGAGTTGTAATACCCATTAATAATAATCTTAAAGTCTAAGGATCAATACACACGTCCGTAGATAGGAACATCCAATGACACTATAAAATGTGGATTTCCTACTGGCGGGTCTCATTCTCATAATATCTTCCTGGATATTACCAAGGGCGCACACCATGAGAAGGTGCCTCAAAGTTTTATAAGTCCTCACCCCTAATGACCTGTATTATTTGTGTCCCTCAAATAATATCATCTGGCCATAGAACATACATTCAAGAACAGTGTTATGGCACTTTTGAGTTCTCATCATAGTAGGGATCCGCTACGACCCTTTAATGCAACAGCTGTCCTTAGGACATTATCACATGACATGTCACGTAGAAGAACAATCAAGATGTGATAAGGCTTTTATTTAATGAATAAAGTACAAAGTAGTTGGTTCTAGACCACCAACTTCAACACCTTTAGCCGTGTGGGCATCTCATCGACTTCTTTGGGTTTTCCCACCAGCGGGGCTCGGCAGTGGTTTTATCATTGACCTCTCAGGGTTTACCCTCTAATAGAGACTGGGTAGTGGGTCACTCGATGACTCTTGAGGGTCTACCCTCCAGCAGGGCTGGGCAGTCGGTCGCCTGTCATCTTGTTCTAGGTCTACCCTCCAACAGGGCTGGGCAGTGGGTCACCTATCAACTTCTTCCAGGTCTACCCTCCAGTAGAGACTGGGCATTGGATCACCTATCGACTTCTTCTAGGTCTACCCTCCAGCAGAGATTGTGCAGTGGGTCGCCTGCCGATTTATTCCAGGTCTACCCTCCAATAGGGCTGGGAAGTGGGTCACCTTTCGACCTCTTAGGGTCTACCCTCCAGCAGAGACTGGGCAGTGGGTCACCCAATGACCTCTTAGGGTTTACCCTCCAGCGGGGCTGGGCAGTGGGTTACCTAATGACTTCCTTCAGACTCAGCCCTTTATTCTAGGTTAGTCTATGGATTTTCTCCATGACTACCGGAGTGGGACCCTTGGTTGTATGGGTCACTGATGTGACATCTTTGACTTTGAGAGGATCTCTCGACTGTGTGACAGTGACGAGGTGTGTTTTGACTTTCCCCAGAACTCTCAAGTACGAGGGGCGATTTCCCCACCAAGAAGCGTCCTTATGACGCGACCTAAAACTATGTGGGCGAGTTAGTGCCGTCCAAAGTGGATAGTGTCAGGGTGTGGTGATTTGAGCCCCTTGGCTTGCTGTCCGAGGAAAACGTGCAAGATGATGGGCATTGATGGTGTTTACTTCTGGGACTGTTAACTACTCACTTTCTTGGGCTGAGCTATGACATGGAGATCCCCTTACGATCTTGTTTGGGTTTCTTGTTGAGCATACAGATATGTATATACCTTGTTCCAGTACCCACTTCTTGTGTTTTGGTTACTCTCCTTCCAGGGTAGGCGAAGACGTGTGGGGTATGCCACGTGCCTTCCATGTCTAGCTTCTCATAGTCGGACGAGTCTACTCTCCTGCTATAGGTAGAAAAGACTCAACGAGAAGTTCATATTCTCACCATTTCTAACTCCTTGTGTTTAGACGAGTCAACTTCCTTTCACTTGTTGGGTTGAGCTGTACTCTTTACTACACTCTCTGTTGTACTCATTTTCTATTCACTAATCGATCTACTGCTCACTCTTAGGTACCTCCTTTGTTGCTCCCTTGAGCCTTTGGGGTATCCTACTGAGTATTTTTATACTCACCCCTGCTTGGGATTTGCCCGCACTTGGTGTTCCCTTGCAGACGACGGACAGGTTGCTCATGACTGTAGAGGATCTTAGGAGTTTGGGAGCTTGGACCACGTACGGTGGTCGTAGTCGGCTTCTAGGTGTGGGACTCTTCCAGCTGTTTCACTTTTGTTTACCTGTAGCCGGGTTGTGGCACTTTTCTTATTGGGCGCGTGTTTTTCCCTTTTTCCTTTTCAGTTTACCTTCATCTCATACTTTGTACTGTTTAGAGGTCTATGCACATTTTTGGTTTATTTATAGCAGTTTCCCTTTACTTTACTTGTATTTTATTTTACTCTACACTTCTGTATTGAGTGTGTTGTGTGTGTGTGTACAGGTACTTAGGCAAAGGACTCCCCGAGTTGTTTAGCCTTCAGCGCTTATTGCCAGCCCTTGGTCTATGGAGGCAGGCTTGGGGTAGTTGTGGCCCGAGATCGGTTAGGGTTGGGTCGTGACAACATATTTATATGTTCCTATATTGTTCTATGGTATTTTAGTTTCTTGTTTTTCTTACTTATGTCTGCTTTCACCAGTAATGTTTCCTTTCACTATGTATTTGAAATGGTCCATGCATTCTCATCCAGTTACTTTCCCATTTATGAAGTTATTGGCATTTAGAAGATTTCTATAGGAGGCTTAGTAGATCTTGAGCTATAGGAGTACTACAAGATGTGGTTCATGATGTTTACTTGATTCATGTTGTGAATTGGTGATTCATGGCTTGTATAGCCGACTGTTTTTCCATATTATATGTGGGAAAGGGGGGAGTCCATGAAATTGATTCACATTGTGAAAGGTGAATTCACAACATTTAATTAATAAAGGGATTAGAAGATGTTAATTTCAGTGGAAGTTGGAAAAATTTAAATTCATTCCATGAATGTGTTACATGAAGTAAAAGTGTCGAGTTCCAGGTTATTTTAAAACAATTTCAGTCATTTTTTTCATTAATCCACACACACTCTCTATTATTCCAAATAAATCCTAAACAACCTAAGGAAATATTCTATCCCCTTCCTATTACTTTAGTATGTTGGTTTCAATGGATTCTTATTGGTTATCCGTGGTGAGTTGTCCTCTCTTTCCCATGGGTTTCCTTCCATTATTCTTCATAGATTCACTGTGGTAGTTCAGTTTTGATTAGGGTGTTTGTGGGTTTCATTTTTTCCTTGTGTGGTGGTGTTTTTTGGGTATTTTCATCTTCTCTATATGATTCACAATGAGATCAGAAATCTCCTTGAGGTAGGGAATCCTTGTTCTCATCTCTTTATGTTCCATGTGTAAGATCTGTATGGTTTTTCTTTATTTTGTATGGATATTAAGGGTTAGAATAATGAGATAGTTAATTGGAATGTCTAAAATTGATAGGTATGGGAATTTATCATATGATTTACTATTTTGATATATGTTTTTGATGTTATTATGTATACATGTTGGAAATTCTGAAAATAACAGTCTTTGAGAGCATTATTTGTGTTGTTTTTGTTGTTATTCTATGTTGGCCCTTGCTATGATATTGTGTGATCGCACCCTGAATAAGAGGTTAAATAATGTATATTTGGATAATAACTGGTTGCCTCTGGATTCCAGTTTGTGTGAGAATACCCATTCTAAATAAAGAAGATATGTGATAATTCCCCTGAATAATTATTGAAGCTGGTTTGTACACTTTTGTGTATTCTTGTGCTTATTGTGTTTTTATTTTGTGTTTTGGGATATTTTATGATGATAAAGGAAACCAGATGGGTTGTGTGGTTTATGGGACTATGATTCATAGGTTAGTTCTCATGGATGCGATGTGGGTTGTTGTATGATATAGTGTGATGAGTTTATGGAATAGTGGTTGTAGTGTAGTGGTTGTTGCATTGTGGTCGTGTGCAGTGGTTATGGGATAGTGATTTTAGAGTAGTGGTTGTGTAATTGTCATTGTGGAGTAGTGGTTGTGGTGCGGTGGTTGTGGTATGGTGGTTGTGGTGATGTGGTTGTGGCATAGTGGTTGTGGTGTGTGGAAGCTGTAGTTTTTCATTGGATGAGAGTGCAATTATGATGTGAGATGTATTGGGTGATGTGATGCGATGAATATTGTGGATGTGTTGTGATATGGAGGTTGTTGTGTGAGTTGGGATTGTTGTTGTGTGGAATGGTTACATTAGTTTTCTTGTTATCCATGGGATGAACTATGATCCAATAAGAAACAAAATAGGATGGTAAATAAATAATGTGGGATGAAAATGGATGTTTGATAAATGTATTAAATTTATTTTAATGAAAGAATGAATTGTGTAATGTGAAATAAAATGGATAATGCATAAATATGGTGAACTAGTAATTGAAAGTCAGAATTATTCTATGGCATTTTACCATGGTCATGTTGTGTGTTGCATATAGTGGTGGAAGAATTTGAGATGGTTGATATGTGGTATGTGGTAGTGATGTGGCGTGAGCTAGTTTTTTTGATGTGAATCCATTGGTTAGGTATTGAGTGATATATATATCATGCATGTTTATGTTATTTTATAAGCACACAAATCGAGTTGGAAACAGTTACCAATGCTCATAGGTGATGAGTTTTGGGTGTCTTCCCCAATATCTAGGATATTAGTGATATATATGGCTGGATACCCCCTCTCCACTAATATTCCTTCAATAATAGTGATATGGGTTGGTATTAGAGATTACCCAATAGTGATGTGATGGCCTAGGTGTCTATGGGTAGGATGTAAGGTTTTGGACCAGGTGTCTATAGGTAGGACATGATGTGGTGTGACATGATATGTGGTGGGGATCATGCAAGGTAGGAGGAGGGAACACAATTTATATCCTTCATGTTAATGATATCCTACTACTCTGGTTTTGGTTATAATGTGATTTCTTGGCCCAGGTGTCTATAAGAGGGATTTGATGTGTTTTTCAGGGTTTCTATAGGCAGTATGTGATATGATGAGATGTGATGTGATGTGATTCATGGACTAGGTATTTACAGGAAGGATTTCATGTGATGTGATATTTGTGGAAGGTATGGGATCCTAGGATGCTCGATGTTGGGGAATGAGAGTGGAAAATCAATGGGAAAGTGGCAGTAGGGTTCCTACATTTGTTATGATCTCGATGCTATATTATTATATTATATGCATGATTTGGAAAGAAAGACATGGTGAGACTGGGTATGATTTTATGTCCTGTATAGGTTCTTATTGGTTCTTTTGTTTTTTTACTAGCATATTAGCATGCTATTTTCACATGTTCACTTAAGTCCTTGGTTATGTCCCTACTGAGTATACCTGTTATGATTACCCTGTGTATATGAACTAATTTTCTGGTTTCTAAAAGGAATTTGGGGACCATTCTAGACATTTCTAGATGTTTTGGAGCTGCTATTAAGTCACATCCATATACTTGTGTATTGGTATTTACTTTAGAGACTTTTACATCTATCAATTTTACTTTATTCATGCATTGTGGAATGGTTTTTTGGTTTACCTTTATATTTTGTACTAGAGTGGTTTGGTGATTGTTTATCCTATCTCCCAATCATGATTAATTTATACAAGGCAATTCCTTCCATACTATGATATTTTTATACCTTTGGTGCTAGTCACCATCCTGGGGCCTACCAGAGGCGAGACTTAGGGGTCATCAACTATATCTCATCATTGCGGTATCCTTGGTAGGAGGGGGTCATAATAAAGTGGTATCAGAGGTGATGATTAAGATATATGATATATTTTAGAGTTAAGAATGATGAGGTTTTTATATATTGGTATGGAATTAGTGATATTTGACCTTGTTGGGTGACATAGGAAAGGGATACCGTCTTGGACTTAGGATTTTAGGGCCCCCATTATCTAGTGCACAAGATCTAAACTTATTGAATAACCAAGTGTGGTTGAACTTTTTTTAGGTTAGTGACCTAAGAGATATACATGAACCATGAGGACCTGTGTTCATGTTTAAATTGGGTGTTTTTGGAAAATAAAATGAATTAAATAATTAAGATTTAATAAAATTCCATCTTATTGGTATTAGGATGTTCTCTTTGTTATCAGGAATTGATCATATTAATCATCTATAAGTTTCTCAGGAAGTTTAGGTTTAATAGGTTTATCTAGTTTATTATCAAAGGGTTGACCTGATAGAGGAGGATGAGGAATGAAAGTGGGATTTACTTGACTTATAGAAGCAGAGTTTAAGTAACTATGAGAAGAGTATCTCAGATCTAGAGATGGAGAACTGGATGAAGGATCTTGATATCTCTTTCAGTCTGATTCGAGAACAAGGAAAGTTTTTGGAATCGTTGGTAGTTAATTATATGTGAGGAGCTACATGTTAGTGATGGATGCTATTTCTTGGTGACTATAAGGTGATGGATGTGTAGTGGTCAAACATTTAGAGGGAGTTCTAGGTAGAGTTTCTATCATCAATGATGAGGTAATCCAAGAGGCATGAGATGATATACCTTAATCAGGGGATTTTGAGTGTGTGAGAGATTGGGATTTTGTTCAAGCACCTCTTTCACTTTACTCCATATTTTCCCCCAGTGAGGAGTCTAGATCATGACATCTAGATGAGGCTTTATGCCTAGTGATCAGGTATTAAATTACAATATTTATGATCCCAACATATCTAGTGGTGTAGAAAAATGATAAGATCATTGATTGGATGATCTCCCTATTAGTTAAGCCATTTAAGGGTGTCCATTAGGGATTTTCAGGGAGTAGAACTTTGGTAGTGGTCCATGGGTGTTCAGGTAGTCAGGGTTTTGTGCAGCAGGGAACTGGTCATGACCATTTCTTTCTCCACCTTTGAGGAAAGGTGGTTTCTGATTAAATTTACGGGGTTTTAAATTTTAATTCCAAATCCATGAGATATATGGTAACTACTATACTTAGTGTATAACCAATTATGGAGTTCAATATCATTTGGGAAGTCTAGACCCTTTTCAATAGCATCAGTTCCCTATCAGGCAGTTCTAGAGGCAGGGACCAAGGTTGTCATTTATAATCCAAGAGAAGGAGTTGGAAGAGGGAGTCCTCATGGTGGTCCCCATCCACAAGGACCCAATCTAGAGAATGACCATGGAGTCTGACAACATAAAGGTAGAGGATATGGGCATGGTAAGATACATGTGTTATAGGTAATAATGTCAGTAGATTTGGGAGTTTTTCGTTGTACAATTAGTTTATCATACACCCTTGTGTGTGATGTGTTTGATTCCAGAGCCACAAACTCTTTTTTTCTCCTTATTTTGTATATATATTGGGACTAGATATGGAGAGTCTTCCAATGAACCTAGAATTATTTACACTGGTTGGAGGTCAAAATTACTTGTTTGATGTGTTCTGGAAATGTATACTTGTGATGGGGAAACGCCAGTCAGAGGGGGACTTATTCTTATTGTATATAAAACCATATGATATTATCCTTGGTAAGGATTGAATATATTCCATGTGTTCATTCATCAATTTCTTTTATATAATAGTTTTTCTCCAATGTGGAGGGACAACGAGTGGCATTCATTATTGAGAGAGGTTATCAGTTGGGTGGTAGGAAAGTGGGTTCTTTTTTTCATATTTAGAAGATATTACAATAAAATATTAGGTCGGGGATGTTCCTAAAGGTGTGGATGAGTTCCTAGATGTTTTCTAAGAGGAGGTTACAACACCATCCCCTTGATGTTATATCAAGTTTGGGATAGAGTTATAACCAGGTGCATCTATGATCTTGATTGATCCCTAGTGAATAGCGCCCATGGAGTTGCATGAGTTGAGGCTAAAGGTAGGTGTTATGATGCATAAGTCCTTCATCCAACCCAGTGTGTCACTGTGGGGGTGCTCTAGTGTAGTTCCCCAAGAATGTGGATGGTAGTTTGAGGTTTTTTATAGACTATTAGAGGCTAAATCAGGTGAAAATCATTAATCATTACCCTATTCTGAGGATCTATGATCTGTTCGACCAGTTGAGAGGATCTAGATGGTTCCCTAAGATTGATCTGCTGTCTGGATATCACCAGTTGAAGGTGAAATATGAGGATGTTCAGATGAATTCAATAAGATGCAGGTATAGTCACATCAAGTTTGTAGTCATGCCGTTTTGTTTTATGAACGCACTATCTATGTTAATTTGGATTATGAACTCCGTGTTCTATGAGTTCCTGGACTATTTTTTCATATATTCATTGATGATATCCCAGTCTACTTAAAGTCAAAGGAGGATCATGCCGATAATCTTAGAGTGATTTTGCAAGTCATTCAACACCACCAAATTTATGGTTAGCTGTGCAAGTGTGAGTTTTGAATTCAAGAAGTGCATTTCCTTGAACATATGGTGTCTCATAAGGGTGTTCAAGTGGACCCATTTAAGGTTGAATTAGTTTTTTCTTGAGAAAAACCCAATAATATGTTATAGGTTCAAATATTTATTTGTATCGTAGGATATTACTGGAGGCTTATACCCAATTTCTCTCAAGTTAAAACCTATTTAATAGCATTGACCAAGAAGGACTAGGATTTTGTGTGGACATATTAGTTCCAGGAGGAATTTTTTTTATCTAAAGGAGAATTTTTTTAGCACTCCAATGCTCTAGTTTCCTAAGAAGGGTGTGTTTTTTTATGTTTTCTATGACACGTCCCATTTGGGATTGGGATTCATGTTGATGAATTATAGAGAAGTGATCTCTTATGGGTTTAGGAAGTTTCTTACCCATGAGAGTAACTATTCCACCCATAATATGGAGTTGGAATAAGTTGTGTTCATTCTAAATTTTTGGAAACATTACCTCATTAGTGAGTTTTTTAGTCTTTACAGATCACAAGATCTTGAGGTATATCTTTTATAAGAGTGATCTGAATCTAATCCAATAGATATGGATGAATTTTCTTCATTATTATAAATATTTGATATATTACACCCCATTTAAGGGTAATTTAGTTGCAGATATGTTGAGTTGGGAGTCTTGATAGGATATGGATAAAAAATATGTGGTTGTTTGGAAAGGAATGGAGGAGATTATGATGATTCATCTTGACGTTGGGGAGTGCAATGGTCAAGGTTTTATTCATCATGTGATAGTGGATTCATATTTTATACGGTAGGTGGAGGAGTCTCATTAGGGTTACTTAGAGGCATAGGTGATGTGTGATTATGTTAACTATGGTGATGCTCCTGAGGGATGGTCAAAAGATGATCATATTATAGTTTTGTTTGAGGATATGTTGTTTATCCCATAAGAGATGCACAAGGGAGTTCTCCATGAGTTCTAAATATCATATTTAGTGGTACATATTGGTGTGATAAAGATGTATCATGTCTTGAGGATACAATGTTTATGGATGTGGATGAAATGGTTAGTGGTAGAATTTATGAAAAAATGTATGTTTTGTTAGTAGGTGAAAGTAGAGAATTGTGTTCAATAATGTTTGTTGCAGTCCTTGGATGTCCCCAAATGAAAATGGGAAGACATATTGATGGAATTTTTTAGAGGGTTTCCCTGATCTCAAGGAGGATATGATGTAGTTTGGGTGATAGTGGACCGACTGATTAAATCATCTCACTTCCAGGTGATTTGTGAGTTGAGTATTGTGGATTGTTTAGTGAGGTAGTATGTGAAAGATGTGGTTATGATTCAAGGGGCATCGAGGACCATCATCTCTAATCGAGATTATTTTTTTAATTCATGATTTTGGAGGAAATTTAAGTATAATTTTGGATCCTAATTGTGTCTTATCACTACTTTACATCCTCAGACAGATGGGTAGATGGAGTGGACCATCCAAACATAGAAGGATATATTGAGGTCATGTGTCTTGGACATTGGTGGATCTTGGGTATGACACCAAACTTTTTTAGAGTTTTCATAAAACAATATAATTTACTCATCCATTAGTATTTATCCATTTTAGGTGTTATAAGGGTGACCATGTTGTTCACCGTTATGTTAGATAGAGGTTAGGTAGGCTATAGTTCTTGGTCCTGGTGTGGTGAAGAGTAAAACCAAGAATATCCGATTGGTTCGTGAGTGGATTTGGGTGTATAAGGACCATCATAAGGACAATTCTAATCATAGGTGGAGGTACCTAGAGTTCTATTTTGGATACCATGTTTTCTTTAGAGTCTTATCTCAACACGGGAAATGGTGGTTTGGAAGGGGGAGTTAGATTTATCTTAGTTTTGTTGAGCCCTTTGAGGTGTATTGGTGATGTGGAGTATCTGTTAGCATATCCATAATGATTGGAAAAGATCCAAAACATCTTCCACATGTATCAGCTTTGTCGGTATCTTCATGATGAACCCAAAGTTATTGACTGTAGAGAGTTAGATATTGAGGATGACACAATGGTCATGGAGCATCGATTAGTGATATAGGATTGTTGATAGATGGTGCTATGTGGGCAGAACATTCCCTTGGTTTGTGTATTATGTAGGCATGGTATCCTATAGGAGAGTACTTAGGAGTGAGAGACACAAATACATTCCTAGTAACTAGAGCTATGATGTTTTTTTATTTGATCTATTTTTCTTGTGATGTGATGTTTAGATCTTGCATTGTTATAACATGTGTTATTTACCTTGATCTATGATTTGTAATAAAACACCTTGATATATGAAAAGGGGAGTAAATTAATCCTAATCAAGGTGCATTATACTATGATATGATTAAACTTATGTGGGTGATTCAGTGTCATCAAGATCAGATATCATCTTGATACGGAGGATGGAATTCCATGATTTATGTGCTTGGTGCAGTGCTGTGTGTTGGTGTGGAAGTCATTAGTTTGGGATGTATTAATGTTGGTGAGATTATGTAGAAATTTGGTGGTTATCACTGGTATTATATGTTTCAGTGTGGGATGTACCTGTACGATGTGTTTTTTTGGAGTTTTGGTTTGCATTTTTGGAAAATTGCAGTGTTAAGGAGTAACAGGATCCTTGAGAGGTATCTCAAGGGGTGGCTATTGATACCCATTTACTTTTGGGCTTGGTTTTGGATTACCAAGGGTGAGAATCATTTAATAGGTATATAATGTAATGGAACATGAATTCTCGACCCATTACTCTTTTATTTTGGTAGTTGGTGGAATTTAGAGGAGGCCTATAGAAGGCTTAGTGGATTTGGAGTTGTAGGAGTACTAAATGAGGTTTTTTCATAGTGTGAAGAAGATTCATGTCATGAATGGGTGATTCATGACTTTTATAACAGACTATTTTCAAGGCCTATATGTGGGAAAAGAGAGAGTCTGTGAAATGGATTTACATCATGAAAGGTGAATTCATGATTTTTAATTAATAAAAGGTAGAGGTGATGTGAATTTGAGAAAAATTTGGAAAAATGGGAATTCACATCATGAATGTGTTACATGAATTGAAAGTGTTTGGTTCTAGGTTATTTTATAAACCTTTTGGATGATTTATTTTCATTTGGACTCTCTCTCTCTCATTGTATATTATTCCAGATAAACCCTTGGTTCCCCAATTATATCTACTATCCCCCTTCCTCCTACTTTGATTTTTTGGTTTTGGTGGATGCCCATTGGAAATCTGTGGTGATTTCTACTCTATTTCCCATGGGTTTTCTTATGTTTTTCTTCAAATATCCATTAAAATGGTGTGGTTTTGGTTTGGAGTGTGTATGGGTTGTGTTTCTTGATAACCCTTTGGTGCAGTATAGTTTGATCTATGCGTTCCTTATGCATGGTGGTTTATATGCAGTTTATTATTCACCCTACAGTGCACAGTGAGATCAAAAAACTTCCTTGATGTAGAAAATCCTCATTCTCACATATTTATGTGAAATGTGTGATATCTACATCTTTTTCCTTTCCTTTTTATGGATAGTAAGGTTCATAATAATTATATAATTAATTATAATGTCTAAAATTGATAGGTATGGTCAGTTATCACATGATTTACTATTTTTGTATATGTTTTTGATGTTATTATGCATGCATGTTGCTAATTATGAAAATAATGGTTATCTAGAGCCTTGTTTTCACTATAGTTGTTATGATGTGATGACCCTTACCATGTTGTTGTGTGATGTCACCTAGAATAAAAGGTTAAAGAATGTATATTTGGATAATAAATGGTTTCCCCTAGATTCTGGTTTGTGTGGTAATACCCATGCTAAAAAAAATAATATATGTGGTAATGCCCCTGAATAATTGTGGAAGATGATTTGTGTGTTATTTTGTATTATTGTTCTTATTGTATTTTACTTATGTGGTTTGGGATATTTTACAGCGATGGAGGTGACTGACTAGGCCACGTGGTGTGTGGGTTGTGATGTAGAGGTTTATTAGCTTAGATGCGATGTGGGTAGTTGTAAGATGTGGTGTGATGAGGTTTGGTGTAGCGGTTGTGGTGTAGTAAATGTGTAATAGTGGTGTGGAGTAGTGGTTGTGGCATAGTGGTTGTGGTGCTGTGGTTTTGGCGCAGTGGTTGTGGTGTAGTGGTTGTGGTGCGTGGTGATTATGGTAGTTTGATGGATGAGATGTGTAGTTATGTTGTGAGATAACTTGGGTGATGTGACGTGACAATGATGGTGGATGTGTGGTGTTATGGCAGTGGTTTTGTGAGTTGGTCCAATTGTTATGTGTCATGGCTACATTAGTTTCCTAGTTAGCCATGGGATGAACTTTGATGTTATATGAAATAAAATATCCTAGTAAATAGATAAGGTGGACTAGAAACAGATGTGTGATAAATTGATTAAATTATATTGAATGAAATAATGAATTGTGTAATGTGGAATCAAATAGATAACACATAAATGTGGTGAACTGGTAATTGAAAGTGGTAATTTTTGTGTATCCTTATGTTTTAGTTGTGTGGTGTGTTGTATATAGTGGTGGAAGCAGTTGAGATGGTTGATGTGTGGTACATGGTATTGATGTAGCATTCACTAGTGCTTTTTATGTGAATCCATGTGTTGGGCATTGTGTGATATCTATATCATGTTTGTTTATGTTATTTTTCACATGCCCCACCTGAGCTGGATAACCTTATCAATGCTTAGACATACTGAGTTTTGCTTGTTTCTCCAACATCCAGGATAGTAGTGATATATATTGATGGCTACCCCACCCCCACTCTTCCTTCAGTAGTAGTGATATGGGTTGGTGTTGGAGATTACCCAACAATAATGTTATGGATCAAGTGTCTTCGAGAAGGATGTAATGTGTTGGTTGAGGTGTCTACTGGTGAGATGTGATGTGGTGTGACATGATATGTAGTGAGGGTAATTCATGGCATGAAAATGGAATGACGTTAATGTCCCTCACATTCATGATACCCTACTACTATGGTTCTAGTTGTGATGGGACATGTTGGCCTAGGTGTCTGTGGATGAGATATAATGTGATATGGGGCCCATGTGTCTATGTGTGGAATATGATTTGATGTGATATGTGTATAATTTATGAGAGCATTTGATGTTTGACATTGGTAAGTGAGAGTGGAAAATCAAAAGGGAAACGAAAGTGGAGTTCCTTGCTTTTTTATGATATCAATGCTATATTATTATATTGCGCATGTGATTTGGAAAGTAAGACATATTGAGGATGGGTTTGATGTGATGACTAGTATAGGTGCTTGTTGGTTTTGTAGTTTTTTCACTGGTACATTAATATGCCCCTTTCACATATGCACATGAGACCTTGGTTATGTTCCCACTGAGTATACTTTTTATGCTCACCCTACATATATAAACTGATTTTCAGGTTTCCAAGAGGACTTTAGGTACCGAGATGGACATTACTAGCTGGGTTGGAGCTACTGTTGAGTTCCTGTTATAGACTTGTATTTTAGTATTTACTTTGGAGGATTTTATATGTATGAGATTTAATTCATTCATTCATTATGGTATGGTTTTCAGTTTACCTTTATATTACCTACTATATTTTTTGGTGATTTTTTATCCTATCTCTTGATCTTATTTCATTTATAGAGGTTAATTCCACACATACTGTGATATTTTTATACCCTTAGTGCTAGTCACCAACCTAATTCCTACTTGAGGTAGGAATCAGGGGTCATTATCTCCCTCTCCCCATTATAGTATCTTTGGTGGGAGGGGGTCATGCCATTCTTTTTTTGATATACCTTAATGCCTATTCATAGGTTAGAATTTCCTTTTTTTTATGCATTACCCAAGATGTGTTTTATACTTGGTATTTTGTTTTTAAAATAGGTTTTGAAATTGGAACCGTTTTTTAAATGGAAATTCATGTTTTCTTTGGAAATAGGATTTTGGAAAAGTTGTGTTTGGTTTCTTAAATATGAAAAACTATTTTTTAAGTATATTTTTAAACCAGTTTTTATGGAATGTTTTGGGATAGGACATGTATGGGTTTTGTGGTGTTTACTTATTGAGCTATTTTATGCCTACACCCTACTTGTTCCACTTGGAATCGGTAAACCAAGATATTTTTTGGGTAAAGGTTCTTGTTCTGGCTCACTCATGGAGTGGGTCGGATTTTGGATAGTGGTGACAAAGAGGTCACATGAAGGTACTCCCAGTTTTTTTTCTTTCCACAAATAGTATTTATTTTTATTATTACTATTCATGTTTATTTATTTGCTATTTCATGGGTACGTTCATTATTAATATATTTATTATTGATGCATGACACTGGTTTTCATCTCGAGAGGAACAAGAATTCCACTTGGTTCTTGTCAGAAATTATCTTGGGCGACCGGTTCAGGGTTAACCCAGGCTGGGTCATGACAATAAATATAAATATAATTATATATATATACATATATATCACACACACACAAAAATATATTTAAAAATAATTATATAATTATATATAAATATATGAATTAAAAATATGTATGTAAATATATATAAATAAATAGAAATATTGTAAAATATAGAATAAAAAAATATTAGGACAATGGTAAGGGGGTTCAAATTATACAACAGAGGTCACAAGATTGAGTCTAGGCACACACATGAGTGAATTTGTAGTTGGAAAGTGGAAAATTATAGATAAAGGGGTGTTTCTAGTGCTGATTAAAGGGGGTGTTAGAGAGTTAGAATAATAAATAGGGGGGGGGGTGGGGGTGGGAGAGAAGTTGATTTTTTTTTAAATTTTATCAGCACTAAAAAAATCCCTGATAAATGTGGCATTTTCATCACTTTTTTTATGATAATAAATGTGCCCTTTAGCTGTGTTTTTAACATTGAAAGAGGTCATGACTTTTAACAATGCTTAACATGTTAGTGGTTTTTTAGAATAAAAAAAATCCAAATTCTAATGCTTTTAAAAGTATGATCTTTACTACTGCCTGTAAAAGATAATAAATTAATCAAATAATATTTTTTGAGAGTTTCCTTATAAAATGAGCTCGTTTACTCTATTTTGATCATGTAATAAACATTTTTTTACAAAAATATCACATTTTAAATTGAGAACATTCCCTTTAGTCCCTTCCAACAAGAAAATGTGTTCGAATGAGGTGTGTTTCATTCATACATGTCAAAAAATTATCAATAATAATTTTTCTATAGTTTCATGAATATTTGGACTCCTTTTCCATTTTTTTGAGTAGGCAACACATGATATTTACTAAAATGTTATTTTTAAATTGAAAACATATACATACAATCATTATTACCACTCTACACATCAAAACGACATGAATTTTTTTCTAGTTGTTAAAGATGAATTGAAGATCATTTTATTATATTTTCATGATAATCCAAGCGTCTTTACTAAATTTTGAGCACATGACACATATTTTTAACATAAATAACTCATGATATGAAAAAATAACACTTTTGATCATTCCAACCACATCACATATTAGAATAACATTTGGTTTATTCATAGAGGTCAAAAATGAATCAATGATTGTTATCTTAGACTTTCACAATAATATGATCGAATTTTATCAGTTTTTCATAGGCAACCTATGTTTTTAACTTATGCAACACTTTTAAAATATAAAATAAACATTATATCATTTAAAAATCACCACATGTTAAAATGAATCATGCTTGATTACTACTATTAAAAAATGATTTTATGGTCATTTTTGTAGAGTTTCATGAAAATTAGATCTCGTTTTATTGGCCTTGAGCATGTGTTTCCCATTTTTAACATAGATAACAATTAAAATTAGAAATCACACTTTTGGTCATTTGGAAAAAATTTCATGTTAGAATAATGTGTTGTTTAGTACTATTGGTGGAAATTTTATTGAATATCATTTTCAATAGTTTAATATCAATACAAGATCATTTATTTGGTTCTGAGAACACAACATATATTTTTAAAATAGATAACACTTAAAATAGAGTTTGAAACTTTTTTTAATTTGATAACACCATGAATCAGAATGACATGAGGTCCAATCATATATGTCACTAATGAATCAAAAATAATTTTAATAAAATTTTAAGATAATTTGTGTATACCTTCTCAGTTTTGAACATGTGAAATGTGTTTTTAACTTAACTAATGATATATATAAATAATTCATATGTTTATAGTATTATTCTAAGTTATTTTTAGACTTTTTACTATATAATATAGTGTAATTTTTATTAACTATTTAATTATTGATGATTTGAAGAGTTTTTGAGCATTTGGATCATTTTTGGTGAGATTATAGATATTTTACACCATGAGAAGAATGATCATGACATGGATAAGGTGAAGGAAGATTGAGAGAAAAGGAACCCTAAAGTGAGATGTGACTGGGATATGTACTCTATGATGGAGTTTTAAGATGATGGGAATGTTGGAGTAAGAAACATTTCACTCTGGGATACTTCATGACATGACCTAGAGGTAGAATGATTTAGAAAAGGAATGAAAAGTAAATGAAGATGGAAAAAAATGCACCAACCCTTAGCTAGCACCACCAGAGAAGCCAAACACTATATGGAAGTTGTTGATCTTAATGGAAGGTACTGATCTAATAGGTAGGGAGAATCTGAGTTAGAGCCTGATGTAGGCCAACACTAGGTGAGTGGAGTAGAGTTTGGTAAGGGAAACTCTGAGCAATGTAACCATTGGTCATAGTATGGGGCGACACCACTGTGAAAGGACTGGTTATGGATATATTACACATTGAGAGGGGGTGAGGGATGATCAGTGTTGGATACTTTTTGAAAACTTTTTATACCTATCAATTTTTACCTTTATCCCTTATTAAGGTGAATGGTTCTCTCATTATCTTTTCTTTACCTTTGTTTTCACATCCAATCACACATACACACACATATATATATATAGGAGAAAATTATTTATAGGTTTGAACTTTTAATAAGAAATGATAGTCTTCAGTGTGAATAAGAAAAAACCATGATCACACAACCCACTAGTAATAAACCTATGAGCTACAAGCAGGTACTCTATGTCAATTAAACACATGTTTTTTACTATAGTCTCTCAAAAATGCTTTGGTTATTCCTTCAAAAAGGTGCATCCCACACCATACAATGAAAGATAATGTGTTGCTTGGGTATTATTTCACTTCTTCTATTATTCAAATAGAAGCATGCATACAATTTATTTTCTTATTTTCTTTTATTTTATGCATTGGAGTTCACTCAAACTCTTTTATTTTTCTTTACAGAAATAAAATAATGTGTCTCTTATTATTAATATTCTTATTATTCTATGAAAAAATGAGTATATAGATATATTCTTCTTATGATGAACTTAATAACTAACTCAACCAATTATTATTTTTTACTTTCTCTCTTATTTTTCTTATTTCTTTAGTTCATAAGGATTTAACTAGTTATGTTCCATCTTATTATTGTTCTTCTACAGTGCATACAAACAACAACATTGGTACTATTATTATCTATTTTCTTTGACACTCTCGACTCTAGAATTTGGGTACAGTATCAAATTTTCTTCTTAACAAACAAATTTTTATTCTTAGAATATACATGTTTAACCCCTCTCCCACTTCTTTGTTTTTCTTTCTGAACTTACAACATATATATATATATAATATAACAACATCATTTTATTGATAATTATTATACATCATTTGAATATTATTTTTCATAATATTCAAACTTCAGATCTCCAAAAGATCATAACAATTCATAATTCTCTAACATCTTTTGATTTAAATCTTGGGATATTTGGTGTATTAGAATACCTCATTTTTCCTTTTAACATCTCGAATACCTGATAATTTCCAACATCACATGATATTAAATTATCAAAACCCTATCCTTAATGTCTTCCCATATATGCTCCATGTATATATAAATATTATATGAAAATATATCCCTTCTTATTTATTTCATGATTAAATTCATAATACCTCATAAATTCAAGCATTATGACTCCTTTGAACATATACATAATTATCGACATCAAAATATTCTACCCATGGAAAAAACTTCCCAGAATAAACATATGGACAAGAGTAACTCACATGAATTTCACCTTCATTCACTAAATCTATAAATATTATATATTTCCATGATATTTTTTTCTATTAAAAAAGACTATAAATATATTCATGCATGATTGAACTAATTGTATTATGGAAAATCCTTCATGGCACAAATATTTCCATGAAACTCTTCCTCTTTATTTTCATGTAAATCTGTATGAATCATGTTGTAACTCCTTGTGATATATATTTCATTTAATTTATGATCACCTGGAACCATCTTAGTAAAATTTATCAACCAATCCTACAAAGATATCCATTTACATATTTTAATATTCCATTAATCTTCTATTTGTATAATATATAGAAAATCGCATATGGAAATAATTCACATACATTGTAAAATGCCTACATTGAGATATTCCACAATAATAATATTTTTGTCCTTATACTTTATCTTCTTTTCTTTATATAAATCACTATTGAACTACCATAAAATCTCATGGTTACTCAACCTAACATATAAATTCCATGGTTTCTTAACATACTGTGTGGGTCACAGTCACTCTATAAACCTATAGTTCAAACCCATATTAACTTAATATACTATGAAACTCATGTTCATTAATCAACTTTCCATTATAGGCTATGGTCTCTTAATATACTGTACCACTCATGGTCATTCCTCAACCTACTATACCAACCCATGATCACATGGCCTACCGTGCAAGGCCCTATGTAGCTCTTCTTTGACCTTGATCTCATTTTTTTCAAGTCTTATTTGATTGTGGGGGTTGAAATATAAAAAAAAACAGGTGTAATTGATCTTATCAAGCATTTAAGGAGGTATGAGATGACTCATAGGAGGACACACTAGTTTTTTAGTGTTTAAAATAGATGAATAGTGTAGTAAAATCCCAAGCCCTTTATCAATTTTTCTTGTGAAATTCCACTTCTCAATATCACAATACATTCACAATTTCAGGAAATTAAGGATTTAAGGGTTTCTAAGTTTTTCATCAGCCTCCCATGCCACTCCATACATGAGAAGATAAAATCTACTCATCCTGTTAGTACATTCCCTAAATGTATTATGTATGACTTGTGCTCACCATGGCTATCAAAATTCTCCTCTAAATCCAATTTTAAACTAGATCCACCTATGTGATATTATATTGGCTTCCCCTATATATACATGATTGTTCTAATGTTAAGTTGGATAGGAGTTGGACAATCTTTCATTTTTAAAATCCAAACCCAAGAGCCAAATCCAGAATTATATTATTTTCTTTTGCCTTTTATCCTTATCCTAGTAAATTAATTCTTCTTATAATAATAGATGAAACTCCTTCACGAAAAATGAATCATCAAATACTTCCAAGATATGTCTCATTAAGTCTAAAAATACTTAAAAAAGTAGAAAATTTCTTGAGGATTCTTCACCACATGCTTGGGTTATGTTGACCAAAATTCCAAGACACCTTTTCTTTATCAACATGTTAAAATTACTTGACAATCATTCCCTTAAAAATAATACAAAAAACACAATGTGGGATCAACAATCCTCCCCTTTGTATTTTTTATCAATACCATTTCTTAAATGATCTATCAATATATTCAATTTCCTATTCATTTTCTTCCCATTTCTCATCAATCATTAATTTCCATTTTCTATCCATTATTAACAATAAATATATATTATTTGATAAAGTTTATCAATTTATGCTAATTTAAAGTTTCACAAACCATTCCAATCTAAGTCTACTTGATCTATTTTTAGTGTAGAAAACAAATGGGTTAGATTTAGACAACAAAATTACCCCTTATAAAATTAAATGATACCAAATGAAATGAAAAAACTTACAAAATATATTTAAGGTATGTCTAACTATATTCAAATTGTGAAAATTGTTACTAATGGTGATAAAAAGTCTAATTTCAACTTGAATTTTCAACCTCCACATGACTACATAGAATAGTACATTCAAAACATAGTAGGTTTTGTAATAGCCTTGTAACTTCTTAAAACACACCCTATTATATCATTGATTAATTTAATCACCCCCATTAATATTATTATTTTATTCTTATTTTAAAGGATAAGATATCAAGAAACATTTCTTATCTAATGACATTACTTAAAAAAACATTTTATAATAATCAGATTTGCATGAGATAATTTTTTTGTAGCTTCTTCAAAATTATTCACTTGTATCCCCCTCAAGGATACACTCCACTCAAATTCATGTGTTTTTACAAACTTTAATAATTCCATATATTTTATTAAGGATGATTCATTTATGATATTTAATTTTAGGATACAAATTTAAAAATCATTCTTGGATGGTTCTTCTTTATCTTTTATATTCAATGTTGAAAACCTTCTCATATTCTGAGGTTAACCTTTAATATCATTCTTTTCCTTTAGTTCCCTACATTTTAAGTACAAATAAAACATATCAAGTTTAAGAGAATAAGGTGGATATTCTTATTACATATTGTGAACAAAAAGTTTTAGATAATTCTGTCAACCATGATGCTCCATTATTCATGCTTCTATATATTTTATTCATATTTGATTTGGGTTTAGGGAGAATGGATCTGCTCACATCTTGTTATGATTTATGTTTATAACTTTTGTTTTTCAACAGACTTTGTGCATAATTCATTATTAATTCTCTTAAGGGAATCTTATTTTTTTTAAAATATGGTTAAAAAAATATTATCCTTGTGTTTGGCCTCTTTAAATCTCTCACACTATTATTATTTGACACAAGAGTTATATTTTATTGATAACCTCTCATGAAATTTGGGTTCTTTATGTGAACCATCTTGTTTTCCTTCGGAAATACATTTTTCTTGTGCCACTTCCCACTTCATTTCCCTTTCTAAATCTATTATCCAAATCACTAAGATATATTTGGGAATATTGGAACCCTTATTGAAATTTCCACATGGATTCTCATGAGTTCCTTTAATATAATATAACCTTTTATATGATGTAATCCTAATGGTATTCTTGTAATTGTTTTGAATTTTATTTTCATTCAACTTGTTTTGTAAGGATTTATCACATATCTTTCTTGATATCTTCTAGGGGGATTTATTAATTGCATCATTATAAATATTATTTCCCAAGGTTTTTCTTAATTTTTATCACCTAGTATTCTATGCTAAATAGTATTTGATACATGTAGAGATGATTATTTACCAATTCTATGAATACAACTATAAAATCTAGTAAGATCTAAAAAACCTCAATTCTATTTGAACCGAGAAAATTTATCTTTTTCATATGTGGTTATTACATTTTCACCAAGTTGATATTTTTGAAATGGGTTTCATTTGATCTTCAATATTTAATTTATTATACAATGCCTGAACCAATTATAACACCAACATTATCTAACAAATCCTGAACATATTTTTAAAACTAATTGCTATCTAGATTTTATAACATACTAATTTTGGAATTTCTTCATCACTAGTTGGACAGGTATTAGGGAACTCACACCCATAATCCTTTAATCCACCATATACATGGCGATAGACTTATCATCAATTCCCATCACCCATTTTTGTATAGTTTTTAATTTTAAATCTTCAATGTTTTCATAAATAGATTTAGTATTAGAAATTCTGTTTTAAATTCATGGTGCCTCTTATTTTTATTTTTCTATGGATTGATCATGTAATGATCCTAATGTATTATTTCTACATAATATAGTAATTTTAAAACCAAATCACTTAACACTATGTGGAAGCATCAAGTTTTTCATTCATTTTACTATGAAGGAATTTTTAACATGTTTTCTGATTTTTTAATGTGATCTCAAGCACAAGATTATTCATATTGAGAAAATTATTCTCATACTTAATCACCATTATTATTCATTAAACTTAATTATTTATTCTTTAATCTTATTCATTATTTATTTTATTCTTCACTTGTATCAATTTTTTCATATCCTTAATCCTTTTGATTTAGCATCTAATTTTTTATTCTTAACATCATTGATGTTTTTCAGGTTTAATTAGAGTAAATGGATATTCTCTTCACATATTTTAGTGTTATTATCCATTTATAGGATTATGTTGAGACATTGTTATTAAAATATGGAGAACCTATCCATAATCTCAATATTCACAGCTTCCTTATTTTTAACCTTCTTTGAGAACCTTATAAAAGTTAGAACCTTTCCTCCCAAATCATTCTCTATATTTTTTGATTCTTTCTCACACTTAGTGAAGTATTTATTTATGATTTAAAAAATCTCAAAAATAAAATAAATTATTTATTTGGTAAAATAATGAATTATTTCTTTTAATTCATCAATATATATGACTTGTGATTTTTTTTATATATGATAACTCTCACTGATTCTTGGAACTTCTTCATAACAAGTTAGTAAAGAATCGAAACATAACTCCTAGTTACTTGAGTTTATTTAATTAATTTAGGTTGAATAATTTTATACTTCCTTGGTTGTGTATTGATCCACCTGTTATTCCTATTTCAATCCAGATCTATAATCTTAAAGATTGTTTCATTGAAAAACTAAAACTGCATCTTCTAGGCATGAGATAGATGTATTCTTCAAATTATTATTATATTCCTTTTTCCTATTCATAATAATTTTGGTAGAGATAAAATTCTGATTTGATCTAGATATATCTTAACCAAAATAAAACTTAATTATAAATTATTAAAGAGCCTCAAATTATATAAAAAGAGAATAACTTAAAATTATGAGAATACAATCATTTGTGGAGCTGGTTCTGATACCAATTTAAAGGACTAGTTAGGTATATATTCCACATTGGGAGGGGGAGAAGGGGTATTAGTGTTGAGGAATTTTTAATCAATTTTTATTTTCATACCTTACTCTTTTTACCTCCATCACTTGTTAAAGTGAATAATTCTCTCATTATATTTTCTTATACTTTTTTTTCATATCCAAACATATACACAAAGGAGGAAATAATTTACAAGGTCCACCATTTAAAAATAAAGGCTATACCATGGTCTTAATTAGAAAAAAATTATCACACAACCCATTTGTAATAAGCATGTGAGCTACAAACATGCAGGGTATATCTATAAAACATATGTTTTCACTATAGTATTCTAACAATGCTTCAATTATTCCCATACATATGTGTCTCCCAAAACGTACAAATAAAGATGGTTTGTTTCTTGTGTCTTCTTCCTATTCATCTCTTACTCACATAATTGCATGCAAGAAACTTATTTTATTCATTTATTTTTCTTGTATGCATGGAAGTGTACAAAACCACTCTTATTCTTATCCATAGTATAAAACTTGAGAACCAATTCTTCTTAATCCTCTTATTTTTTTGTAAACAAGAGTTCATGAATATATTATTCTTTTAACAAACTTTACAACCAACTCATCCAATTATTCTTATTCCACTTCTCTCTATTTATTTCTTATTTATTCAGTGCAAAATTATTGTACTAGTTCTCTTACCTCTTCTTCTTTTTCTTCAATGTATATGAATATAATAACTGGTACTCTCCTTCTCCATTTTCTTCAATACTCTCAGTTCTAGAATTGGGGTTAAATATAACCTCTTATACTTGACACTAATATTTTCCTTCTCAGAATAACAGAATTTAACACTCTCTCCCACTTCTTTTTTTGTTGACCTATACTATATATATATATATATCTAGAAATAATACAGCAACAACTATTTCTCCATAATTATTCCAAATCATTTGACTATCATTTTTTTAATATTTAAACTTTGTATATCCAAATATCTTTATTATTCATTATTCACTGATATTTTGTGTTTTGAAGATTGGGGGCTCTGACATATTAAAATAATTTGATTTTCCTTTTAACATCCTCAAGACCCTTGAATTTATATCTTTATAAGATATTAAAATATCACAACCCTTTCCTAAATTTCTACTCATAAATAATCCATGTATATATCAATATTATGTGGTAGTATCTCCTTACTTATTTTTCACAAGTTTAAAATCACAATTCCACATGAATTCAAGCATCCAGACTCCTTTGAATAGACCCATAATTATTAGCCTCATAATCTTCTACCCATGAAAACTGCTTCTGAGGATAACCATCTGGATAATAATAAATCACATGGATTTCAACTTTATACATTGAACTGGTACCTATTCCATCCATCCATTATATTTTTATATATTAACAAATCCTAAAAATATATTCATGCATACATGAACATGTTGTGGTCATGGAACATCCATAATATAAAAAATCTTTCCCTAAAGCTCTTCATCTTCATCTTCATGTAAGTCTACCATAACCAAGATATAGCTCCTCATGATATTAATTTAATTTTAGTTATACTTTCCTATAAACTATTATTTAAATTCATCAACAAACTCTAGAATATATCTCTATCTATATATTTCTATACATTACAAATCTCATCTGTGGAGAATACATAGAAAATCACATACGTTGATAATTTATGTATATAGTAAAACACATATGTATAGGTACTAAATTGTGACCCCACACATATTTATACTTCCCCTTTTTTATATCTATGTATCATCGTCAATCTATCATGAAATTTCATGCTCACTCTACCCACTTTATGAATCCCATAGTTTGTCGACCTACTGTGAAACTCATGATTACTCTTTCAATCTACCATTCCAACCTTGGTTGTTTGAAATACCATTAAAATAATTATAACTCCTCAAAAAACCATGGAAACCTATGGTTTCTTGACCTTCTATGCTACTCACAGTCATTCCGCAACCCACCATTCCAATCCATGGTCACATGACTAACCATGAAAGGCACATGGTGACTCTTCTTTGAACTTTATCTCAAATTTTCAAGTCTCAGTCTATCTTAGTGGACACTATATACAAAAAAATAGGTATGGTGAATCTCATCAGGGATTTATTATGGTAGGAGACGACTAAGAAGAGTACATTCAGTATTTATTGGTTATTTCCAGTTTTTTAAAGATAGATGAATAGTATAACACAATTCAGAGTCCCATATCAATATTTTAGGAAAATAGTAACTCCTTAATATTACAATCTATTTTAAATGTTGGGAAATCAATATTATAAGGGAGCCATAGTTCATCATTGGACTCCCCTTCCACACTTTATATGAGTAGATAAAACCCACTCATCCTTGTATGCCTACCCTTATGAACCCCACATGCACTATGTATAAACTGTATATACATTAGCCATAATAATGATCCTATAAGGATTATTTTTGGTTGTATCCACCTATATGATCTTGGATAGGTTCCCCCTATGGTGGGTTGGCTTATCGAGTATTGATATGTCCAAGAGTTATAAAAAATTTCCTTTTAAAAATTGAAACACAATTTCCAATTCCAACCTTCTCTTATTTTAATTTTCTTTTTGGCCACTTCCAAAAAAATCAATTCTTCTCATAAACATGGATAAAACTACTTAAAGAAAAATTAATCATCAAATTCTTCCAGTATATGTCTCATAAAATCTTAAAATACTTAGAAAAAATAGAAACTTTATTGAGAAATATTCACAACATGATTGGGTTCTCTTGACCAAACTTCCAAGCCACATCTTCTTAATCAATATATTAACATTCTTTGACTATAATTCCTTGAAAAAAAATACAACACACAAAAGGTGGGATAAAAAAATAGGTGTTAATGAGCATCTGAGGAGTGCTAAATATTAATAATTGATGGCCATGATGATTGAATATTCAATGTGGGATGTGTGAGGTAAGAATTGTTTAATAGAATTTATTCTCACTATATAACTTCATTCATGATGCATCCCTAATATAAGAAAAATTAAAAAATCCAATAGAACCAATAAGTTTCATTTGGGAGAACGTAAGGTGTATTTGGAAGATATTAAGGTTAAATTTAATGATCATCAGATGTATTCAAGTTGTCATTATTTCTAGTATACCACAACCATAAGGATCAACTAATTTTTCTAATTCCTCCACATGGAGCTGATGTGTAGGCTTGTTTTGAAATGTAAGATATTCTAGATGCATAAGATATTTTACATGAACACTGAATAAGTTTCATGTCACATTTTATATAATGTAGTTTCTTCATGACATATATTTATATAGAAAACATGGAATAATCCTATAGGAGTTACACCATGGTTTACAGGAAGCACACTATGATCTAGAAATGATGGATGAATTGGTGAATATTGTAGGAGTTTTTATCATAACAAATTTATACTATGACCTAGTGGATGGTGTCAAAGATACAAGTAAAAAAAATACCTACTGATTTTTGAGGATCTCACGCTACTATTTTTAGAGGATTAAAAGTTTTAATGTGAAGATACATTAGTCACAATGTGAAGGTGCATGCCACACCGTGAGATTCTCAATGGAGGAAATAAATGAGAAATATTTTATATAGATCATTGTGGTTAACACCACTTTGACAATCATTATTCTATGAAATGTGTCTTAATATAAATAAAAATTTATATTGCATTTATAGGGGGTTACACATTTTCCTTATCTTTTACACTTATTATAGTTTTACTTCAAGTCATTTTGGAGTTTTCATTACCTCAATTACTTTTTTTGGGAAGTTGTAATCCTGGATTCAAGTAAATTTATTTCAATTTCCCTTGTTATTTTTTTTGTAATCAATATTTTTTTATCTAGATCATGTTTTAGGATTTATTAATCACATGTGATAGAGTTTCTCTCAGTCATGAATGGCTAGTATCTTACGGGGTGAGGGATCAAGAGTATTATAAAATGAGTATTAATTTTTTGTTATTCTCATTAATGTAGAGTCATATTGAGTATAGATTAATTTGAAACTTAATCAAATTGTATCCCATCTCGTGAATTTGATCAAGAGTATTATGAAGAGGGGAAATCCAAATTAACTTAGTGAATAGAGCTATGAATAATAGATCATATTTATCTTTCACTTTAAGTGTCAAAAATAATGTATCTATGTTAGAGGATTTACTATAATAATGGATTTTTATTAGATTTGGTAAAATTAATGGATTTTATCAGAAGAAGTTTAGAATTGTATAATGACTTTTTGGTATATAATGTTGAATAATCTATGAGTGATAATGGTAATGTATTTTAAGAAAATCCCTTGAAATTAATATTGAGACCAATTTTTAATAAATTGATTTCACCCATTCCAGTTTAATTTCTATTTTTATTAATTAAAAAACAGTAGTTAATTGATTTAATAATATAATATATCCAATCTTAAGGGTAAATTAACCTCCTCATGGGATGATCTCGTAATTCCACTATTCAATGTTTTTTTTTATTTTCTCAATGACCAAACAAAACGATGAGTTTCCAAAAAATTTCTCAACCGTAATAAAATAATGATCCCCTGCGGCTCAGTTAATTTTTTGGCGACATTTTCAAAGATACCCAAAAAAATTGAGAGTTCTAAAACTCAATTGATTGACTCATTCTATTCAATTCTAATTTATTTTTTTATTTATAATCTTTTTATACGAACAAGGTGTGTCATTTTTATCTTTTTAGGACATCTGGTGCTTGAGAAAGACTCTAACTACTTAGTCAAGAAGCATGGAATATCAGGATACACTTGAGTATAAACTAGATATTGAGTATGACTTATTCACATGCTAATAATTAGCTATGGAATAAAGGAACAAACCAACTACACCTAATGGATTTGATGTTCATTTCACGCATTTGGATCAATATAACAGAGTGAAACTGATGCCTTAGGAGCAAACTATCATGGAATAAAACTTGATTCCAATAAATAGGGAATCCCTAAAAACTATTCACCATCTAATTCAAGTGAAAAACATCAATATTAATCCCATATTGGGATAGATGATATTGAACATGGTGTTGTTTAGTGTCTTGTAGAGTGAGTACCCAAATAATCTGTAGCGACTCAGGTTTTTGGTCCTTTCAGACTTTGGAATATTTATAGGAATAATTCCAGAGCTAGGCGCGAAGACGGCGTGTGATTCTGAGGCCCGGTGTGCCCGGAATTAATTTTATAAAAATATTAAGAATTTTTATACTATGCACGTGGCGGGGGTGTGATATCTCCTAAAAGGTAGATCAGAACGGGAATCTGAGGGCACAGTTGCGTCCGGAATGTGCCGTTTACCCTAGGCGGGGTGTAAAATTTGTGGGCGTGGGCCTGCGGTGAGAAACGCCACCAGGGGCGTTTTCGTAAATAAGTGGTGAAGTTAGTGTGCGAGCGTCGGCTCGAATAACTTCTGAACGGAGTCTCATATGGAAAATCTGAGTCCGACGTTGCGTTTAGAACGACGCGTTTACCCTAGGGGTGACCTTACTTTTGTTCGCATCGGGCGTCGGGGTCTGAGGCGGGTTTGGCGTCAGCGGGCGGCTGATATAAATATTTGCGCCCCCCCCCCCTTTTATCGTTCTTCGCTGTTCTTCGCCGTTCTTCACCGCCACTCCACCGAATCGAGAAAATAAAGCGCCCACGAGCTCAGAATTCGACGGCGGACGTTCCAGGAGCGCGCATCGGAAGCTCTGGAGCGCGGATCTGAGGCAGAATGTCGGCGTTTCGCCCACGAGGTAGGCGGATTTGAGTTTTAATCCCCGATCCCGTTTTTGCTGCGTTTTTCTGCAAATTGAAGCCGTAGCAGTGTAGATTGGGTCCCGAGGGTCGTGTAGACGCCTCCGGATCGCGAAAAGGACCACCGGGGTGCTCCCGGAAGTCCGTGGAAGGTCCGCCGACGCGGCACCGGTGCGGCGACGGCGCGCGGCGGAGGGCCGCCGGCCGGGGCGGGCCGGCCCGACCTCTTTTCGCATACGAGGGTCTTTAAACCCCCGTATCTTGCACTCCGGGAGTCGGATTTGCGCGCCGTTTGTGGCGACGTGACCCTGACGATGAGGTAAACCCTCCGGTATGGGTTCGAGGGTTTAAAGGTTTGGGATCGTGGCCCGGGAGCTAGAAACGTCGTATAAAATAATATTATTTTATTATTTTACGACTTCGGGCCGTTGTAACTTCTACCCGGAGCGTCCGATTGATATGCCGTCACTGGCTTTGAGACCCTGGTGGTACAACGGACTTTTTGTGATTCTTTTCGGGTGTTGGGACTGAGAACAGGGTGCGGGCCCACGAGGCCGGGTTTTGGCGTTTGCGGAGAAACGCAGCTTTTGCACCAGGAGTCCGATTTTGGCGGATGAATAGTCGATCCTGAGTGTTTTTCCGAGAGGATCGCAGTGGTTCGGTCCGTTCGATGAGTTTCGGAATCCAGGCGTGGGCCCCACCCGAGCTGGCCATCGGTGAATAGTACCTTTTTCACCGGGTGTCCGTTTTGGACGAGCGAGTAGTCGATTCCGCTTGTTTTTCCAAGGGGATCGTTGTGGTATGGTCTGCTCGATGGGTTTCGAGATCGTTGTGTGGGCCCCACATGAGATAGCTACGGTGAATAGTTCCTTTTTCACCGGTGCTCCGTTTCGGGCGAGTAAACAACCTATCCTGCGTGTTTTTCCGCGTGGAACACGATGGTGGCCTCAGTTTTGGCTTCGGAGGTGCGCAGTGTGGCGTTGTGGCGAGTCGCTCGGGTTAGCGACGTTTGGACCAATAATGGTTGAGGTTTCTCCCTTGGTTCGTTCCTACGAGGGTTCGTGTGGTATCACAACCTTCGTATGATTTTTTGATCCTCTCGATGGGATGTTTAAACTGTTAGAGTTGTGGTATCCCTCCGGTGGGCCCGGAGTGGATCCTCTAGCATCTTACCCTAGATCGGGTTCTTGGTATCGCTGTGACCGCTTATTTACGGGCGGAGACCCCCTATATAGCAGGTTAACCGCGTAGGGTTTGTGGCATCATCGGAAATATGATCCCCTACGCGGTGGGCCGTGCTCAGTAGGGTTGTGGCATCGTCGGGTATACGATCCCCTACTCAGCGCTTGGTGTCGGTAGGGTTGCGGTATCGTTGGTTGTGCGATCCCCTACTCAGCGCATGGTTTCAGTAGGGTTGCGGCATCGTCGGTTCGATCCCCTACTTCGCGAGTTATACCAGATAGGGTTCCGGTATCTTCGTGACCATCTTTATATGGACGATGATCCTCTATCTGAGTGTGGAGCTTCTGTCGAGCGCCAGATCGGGTTGTGGTATCCCCCAGTGGATCCTGGGTGTGATCCCCTATCTGTGAGAACTACGTAGGCCAGATTGGGTCATGGTATCCCCTAGCGGACCCTGGGAGTGATCCCCTATCTGTGAGCTACATCTACCGGAGTGGGTCTTGGTATCCCCTAGCGAACCCTAGCGGCGATCCCCTATCCGAGGAGTTTGGTGGTAATGTTATTTCAGCAGTGATGTTATCCGACGAGCGTGGTCTCTCGGGTGAGCATCTGAGATGTTTGTTTGGGACCCGATGGAGTATATCTCTCGGATGAGTGTTATCTGGTATGACAGTGTTCGTGGTGTACTCTCCTGGTTGTGGACAGTTGCTGGTGACGAGGTCGGTACCTCTTGTGGCTCTGTGGCGTGAGCTGTGTATATTTGGATTGTTCAAGGTGTATGTATGGGCATACACCTGAGCTGAGATGAGCTGACTAGTTGTGTTTAGCCGAGGATGGTCACGAGATGGAGTTTCTCTCTCGTCTGGGTTCCCTCTGGCTGGGTTGAGCGGACTGTTTCCTTTCAGTTGCTCCCTTGGGTTTTGGGTTTTTGGGGTGCCTACTGAGTATGTTTATACTCACCCCTGCACGGGCTTTTCCCACACATGTTTGTGTCTTGTGCAGACCACAAGCCTTTTGACGGAGTACCAGGAGGGCCCGGAGCAGGCGGAGCTTTGTGAGCGAGTGGACCGGGGTGTCTACTGGAGATGTGCTGAGGGAGCTTTCCGGCAGGTGTTTGTGGAAGCGTTCCCCTTCTTCAGAGCAGGTTGGACGCGCTTTGTAGTTTTCCTTTGGTGGGCCCTGTTTTTCCCTTGTACTTTTGCCGTTGCACTCTGGTTTGGTATAGATTGTATGCATGCATTTACTTTTCAGTTTCTTATCTCTACACTGTTGCATGGAGGTGTTTGTGGGTGCGTGTGTACAGGTACCTTAGGCTAATGCCTCCCATGTGTGTGATAGCCTACTCGGCGCTGGTCTCCAGCCCCTGGCCTATTGGAGGCGGGCTTGGGGAGTCGCGGCTCGAGCCCCGTTGGGTCGGGTCGTGACATAATCATCTCTCAAACTTTCTAAAGATCTATGAAACTTTTAGATACAAAAATGTATTTTTAGATACCATATGTATATGGGTGTTTCCTTTATAACTATAGGATAGATAAATATATTGGTTTAAGAGTCAAAACAGTTGGTCTATCACTACCTAGGATAATATATTGAATAAATTTCTTGACAAATATTTTTTACAATCACAGACATGGAAGCTCAGAAGTGATATTCCAAATTTTCTTAAAATCAATGTAGAATATTCCTTAGAAGAATGTGATAGATTTAAAAAGTTTATAAGTGGGTTACCAAACAATGGGATCATTTTTTTACTATAAATGATGGAATTTTAGTAAGTATTATAGTCGTTTTTTAAGATTTTTTTGGCACTTTAGAAAATGGAGGCCTTATGATGAAGACAACTAAAGTTGGTCAAGACCTTATTGATGAGATCTCACACAATTAAAGTATTTTTAATATAAATTGAGGACCAACAAGGATAGTAATAAATATGTTTGGTGAAGCCAATTACTTGGACACTCAGGTGGAAGACCTTTCTAAGAATCTTGACACTTTTGAATTTTCAGCGCAACAACAGTCATCACTGATAACCATAGTGGATGTGTAGTCTTATGAGATATATGATGGTTTGTATGATTATTAAGATTATGGGGTAGGAGTATAAGACACATGAACCCTTGATTTTATCTATGTAAATTATAATCGATGTCTATAATAGTTTCATAAATGTTACAGCTATCTATGACTAGTGCATCTCCAACAATTTCAAAACCAAGGGTGGAACCAACAACACGGAAAATAGAATTTTAGTAAACAAATAAGGACTACCAAGATAACCAATTCAATGAAAACCCAAAGGACATTGAATCCATTCTCACCCCCTTTATCTAAATAAATCTATCTAGAAAACCAATTTTAGTAGTAATAGTTCCATTAAAGACCACAATAGCCTTCCCATCCACAAAAGTCATCTATCATGAACATAAATAAAGAATATATTTATATATTGGATGAGAAAATACATTCCTAGGAAAATTTACTGATAAATCAAGACCCCACTCCCCAAAACCTCAAACTTCAAGAAGGGTATATTCCTTAAACATCATTAGTCTGGTTACTAGGTACACCACAAGGTTACATAGAAACACACTAAAGAGAGGAGGAAAAAATAGTGATGTTTCAAAGTAGACATGAGATGGAATGAAGAAATACATATATGATTGAGAAAGAGGTAGAAAATAAGCAACAACAAGAAGACAATTTTTAAGAATACAAGAAGTAACATAAGGAATAAATTTTTGGAAAATATATAGAGACCGAATCCTAGTATATTATATAGAATAAATCAGATGATAAGAAAATAGGAGCTACACTTTAGGTTCAAGAATAAGTAAAATAGGAAGAATACATGAATTTGACACCCTATAGACCCCATATTTTTTTTCCTATTTAGTATTTCATAAGAGGAAGTTAATGTTGAATACAAATTTTTGTTGGATATTTGTAGATACCTTTCTATCATATAAATTTTATCCAAAAAATTCAGAACTTTTGGCCAATGAAAATTTTCTAAAAGTTCCATTATCGAATGAAAGAAAGTTAAAATATTTTGGAGTAACCTCCCTTTGTGGAGAATTCTCAGCGGCTATTCAAAATAAGATTCCATCTAAGATGAGGAATATAGGGATATTTTCAATTACATTCAATATTGGATCTTGTAACTTTTGGAAGGTGTTTTGGTAATTAAGCATGAGCATCAACATTAAGAGAATGAGTGTATTTTGGGATCATGGATTGTATAAACTAAATGAAAAAATTTAGCATCAGATCTTGTTGACCAATCAGTAATATAACCCCAGGGGATCCTTAAATACACACTTGCTAAAGTGGGGAAATTTATTTTCCCTATCAATTTATTGATCTTAGAGAATAAAGAGTTGTTCACATTGTTTTGGGGAGACCATTTCTTGCAACTAGGAAGTCACTAATCAAAATAAACCAAGGATGAATCATATTTAGAGTTTGTGAAGAGAAAATTGTTTTTTATCTTGAAAAAACTGGGATGTAAAGAACATATTCATAATAATTTCCATTTTTTTTCAATTATAAGGAAAAAGAACTAGAAAAACCATCATTTATAATTTTAAAAGAATAATAGGATAATAACATGATGGTTATCATTATTGAGACGATGTAGGAGAATGATCAGGATTGTAGTGATGAATAAAACACCAAAACTAAATGTTTGCAGTGGAAATAACCTTTATCAAGGGACTCCTATCTCAAGTTAAATCCATTAACCATAAATACACTAATAATTGAATTGAATTTCTGCCAAGCACATTGAGATACTCATTTATGGAAGATAAGAAGACCCTACCCAAGATTATAAATTCAATTTTATATAAAGAGTATAATAAAAGCTATTAGTATTTTAGAGAAGAATAAATAATGAAATTTCATAAGGAATCACTGATATTAAAGGAATTATTCCTATTATTTTCACCCATAGAGTGTTATTGGAAGAAAGGAAAAAGATCATACATCAACCCAAAAGAATAACCACACTAAAAATAAAAGAATTGGTAAAGAAAAAAGTGCTCAAACTACTATATATAGTGGTTATTTATTCTATATTATATATAAAATGGTTTAGTACCTTTTCATTGGTGCCTAATAAATGGATCTTAGTACTGTTAGAGGATAAAGAAAATGAAATTATTCTAATGAGAACAATTATGGGCTAGAGAGTGTACATGGACTATATAAAATTGAATAAAAATATATAAAAATGTCAATTTCTACTACCATTCATAGATTATAAATTGGAGATATTATATAAAAAATAATCTTATTATTTATTTTATAGTTACTCAAGTTTTAACCAAGTACCGGTGGACCTAGAAAATCATTCAAAAACTTTTTTAACTTTACTATATGGTATTTTTTTCTTATCAATACATGTCATTTGACATGTCCAACACACTGGTGACTTTCAAAAAGTTCATAAAAGAAATGTTGAATAATATAGAGTAAAATCTATTTAAAATTAGTATGGATGATTTTTTTTCTAGAGGAGATACTTTGAATTGTTCTTGAGAAATCTTGACAAAGTTCTCAAAAGGTGTAAAGAAAATTGCTTGTTGATTAACTTGGAGAAGTTACACTTCATGGTAAAATGATGAATTATATTTGGGAATAAAATTTCCAGGTAAAAAATTGAATATTATCTTTATAATATAAATTTTACCAAAGATCTAAAAGATCCAACCATAGTTAAGGGGTTTAAAAGATTTTTTGAACATGTAGGATTCTAACACCGCCTTTTCAATGATTTTTGAAAAAAATATTGGACACACATATTTATGAAAAGGATATTCCATTTGAATTTAATGAATATTATAATGAATACTTTGCTATTTTAAAGGGGAATATTTTGTATACCCCTATTATATATTCTATAAAAATAGAAAAATATTTTGAGATAATGTGTGAGGTGAGTAATTTTTCTAGTGGAGCTATGATGTGATATATATTTAGTCATAATTATTGATAAATATATTATTAAATACACACACATAATAAATCATAAATTAACTAAACAACTTCATAGAAGGATCTTATTATTGTTTTATTTTATTTTGATAAATTCTGATGAGATCTCATATGCTAAAAGGTAGTTGTTTACACTGTCCATACCTCTTTAAGGTATTTATTGAGAAAGAATAATATGAAATGGAGGTTGATGGAATACCCCAACCCCTATAGACCAGAGCCGGTGCATTACTTGTTATATTAGCATGTTTATAAGGAATGAAAATCCCGAAGGAACGATCGGTTTAGTAGTCTTGAAGAAACTGGGTACATAAATGTAACTCAAATTACATTGAAAAAGGTTTCCAAATACAATACATAACAAAACTAAAAACTGCAACCACATGAACTCAATAAATGACCTTCTCTTCATCAACTGTTGAGGGGAAATAATGAAAGGGGTGAGCTCAAATGCTTAGTAAGGGTTACAAATAGTGGAAGCATGAATACAATAATAAGTGAATCATAGTCAATCTGACATAATCAATATGACATGGTGAATAAATGAAAAACTAACGCCATTAATAAACTGAGAATGAAACTGCATCCATAGATTTTTTCATGGTGAAAACCTCAGGGATAATAATAATAACTGATAATGAATAAATAGAATGCTTACTAATTGGACATCATGTATCTGGAACATGAAACCATAATACCATAAAAATGGTTTAGTTCTATGGGTAGAAACCCGTCTGATTTTCAGAAATAAACTTGAAGGGTTTGTCGCCAACTGATTTGTTTCATGATACCTACCGATGCATCGAGGGGATATAGCAGGGCCCACCTACCACTGAATGTAAAAATAATTCTTTATACATTTATTCAATATAAGAGAAATATTTCTTTTCAATATCCGTACAGAGTAGATTATATGGATTCATCGATATTTCCATAGTTAAAATAACTTTCCAAATAATCACCATATGTAAAATAGTATATAGTTTAGACAAAAAAATATCCATGATATGAGATTATGGATATTTAATATAAATATAATTTCAAATGGAAAGTGATCTCAATTGGGCAGTAGGTACACCACATAAGGTTTATTTGGTGCACCATACAAAGTTAGTCACAACAAAATAGTAGTTGAGACCAATGCCTTTTCCACAATATAATCGGTCGAATCATATGACCAGAACTTATAACTCTAAAATTAATCATTTAATAACATGAATATAAAGATAATAATGTAATCATATATAAAATGGAAGTACACATATAACACATACAATAAATAAGTGGAGAACTATTAAAATCTCAAAGAAATGAAAGTGAGATTAGAAACCCGTTACCTTTTGCTCAAGTGTGTCCTTAGTTTGTTTTAATGACCTGAATAATAAAAATTAGATTCATTAATTAATAATTCCATAACCTACTATACATGTAATTGATTTATTATAACCATATTAGGTTCATTCATGTCTCTTTTAATGGGTTTAAGAGGTTCAATTTTATTGTTTTTGAAGCATTTCCTTCCTTGGTTTTCATGATTCGTTTACTTGCATTCATGAATGGAAGTTTGTTTGAAATGTGGTTAAACATCCATAATTGTTTATATATATTATTTGTGACATTAAATAGATATAAATGATATTATAATGATTCTAGGTTATATACTTGAGGATGAATTATTAGTTAAATGTTTTTTGATAAACGCTTGGATTTAGCTTGGCAGTTTTGTATACAATGAACTTGTTTTGTATTATTATTCCATATTATGAGTGTGTAAATATTATAGAAAATTAATGATATGAAATAGATATATTCTGATCTGGTTCAACCATTAAAATGGTTTCATGAAAAGTAATGAAGGAGAAAGTGAAGAACAAAACTTCACCATCCACAAAGGTTATAAATTGGAACCTCATGGATGTTGATTTCATTTATAAAAATAAAAAGGGAGGAGTAAGAATATTGATGATGGTTATTATATTAAAATTATATAATTACACTATATAGATGATATTGGAGTTTATCATGGTCATTTTTACAGAGGAGGTGAGAAGAGAAACAGAAAATCGATGAACTTGAAAATAAAAGAAAAGTTGAGAGATCCCTTATGAAAATTCGACAACCTAACGACGTCACTTAAAATTTTATAAAATGAAATGATGAGAATGAAAGGTTATCTTGTAACATTGAAATAAAATTTATATTAATAATAATAAATAAAATCAAACCCCAACATATGGGAATTGAATTTCAAATAGATAGCATAAAAAAGTGTTGACTAAAAGAAGAGATGAAGGATTCCCTTACCTTGTAGAGTAACTCCTAGATCTTGAAGGATGGGACCTCAGGGGCATAAGGACACCTTGGGAGGAATCCTAGAGAGGTAAAAACACAATATTTTCTAGGATTATGGATTTTTAATGAAGGAAAATGAATGGATGAGTGGGTATTTATAGAAAAAGAAAGGTAGCTATTTAATAATTTCAAAGGGACACCTCATTAGTGGTTTTTGCCAAACCTCAGGCTTGCCCATGGTATTTTCCCATGGTTTTAGCCACTTGGGACACCTCATGTCATAAGTTACTATTAAAAAGTTGAGCATACTTTTATATTTAATTATTACATCTTTATGATGTCATTAATCTACCAAAAACTCAAAACTGTATTTTTACTATTCATGAAAAATTCATGTGTTTTAGAAAAATTCCAAAAATTCACCATAACCAGTTTTCAATGTGTAGAATTCAAAAATGAACTCCATTTTTTGAAAATAAATTTATAATTATTTTTAATTTAATTTTTAAATAAAATCATATTTAATTCAAAAAATAACAATTTTAAAGGTATAATTAGTTCTATATCACATTGAAAAATTAATTAAGATCTCATTATCTTATTACCTTAATAAAATAAAATATTATCATTATTTACTATTTATAAGGGTCATATTACTATTCATATTACTATTCATAAGGGTATGTTACTATTCATCAAAAAATAAAGTTGGTTCTATCAGACTCCAAATGACTTACTGGTCATAACTCTAGATGATTGTTTTTTGAAATTCAAAACATAAAAGTGAAAAATTTATGTTTAATGTCTTGGTTTTGACTATCTCCTAAATTACCAAGTGTGGTTTTAAAGGAACATAGTTCTTTATGAAATATAGGCTATGAATAGAATGTATTTAATAGAACCATACCATAAAATGTTTGGGGTGTTATATTATTCCCTCCTTCGGAAATTTTGACCTCAAAATTTTATGTATAAAGCCCACCAAAAAGATGTGGGTGGTTTTTCTTCATGAAATCCTCTAGTTCCCATGTTGATTCCTCCATATTCTGGTTTCTCCAAATAACCTTTACTAGAGGAGTTGTTCCATTTCTCAATACCTGCTCTCTTGTGTCAAAAATCCTGATAGGATTTTCACAGTATGACAAATCAGGTTCCAGTTCTATTTCTTCATATGTTTGTACATGCATTGGGTCTGGCATGTACTTCTTTAATAATGATACGTGGAAAACATCATGAACTCTAGAGAGATTTGGCGGCATCGCTAAATGGTAATCTATAGCTCCAATTATTTCAAGAATTTCAAATGGTCTGATGTATCTGGGGCTCCGTTTTCCTTTCTTACCAAACCTTAAGACACCATTCAATGGAGATACTTTCAGAAATACATGATCTCCCACTTGGAATTCCAGGTCCTTTCTCCGGTTGTTAGTATAACTCTTCTGCCTACTTTGGGATACTTTAATATGGGCTTGTATTGTATTTACTTTTTCTGTGGTCTCTCCAATAAGTTCTGGGCCTATAAGTTTCCTCTCACCAACTTCGTCCCAACAAGTTGGAGTTCGACATCTCTTTCTATATAATGATTCATATGGAGCCATTTGAATACTAGAATGGAAAATATTGTGGTATGAAAATTATACCAAAGGAAATTATTGATCCCACATATGTTTTAAGTCAAGAGAACACGACATCAACATATCTTTTAGAGTTTGAATAGTCCTTTCAGTCTGTCCATCAGTTTGGGGGTGATAAGCAGTGCTCATACGAAGCTCAGTATTCAAAGCATTCTGGAGAATTTTCCAGAATTTTTATGTAAACCGGGGATCTCGTTCAGATAAAATAGATATAGGTGCACCATTAAGTCTCAAAACTTCATTAATATAAAGTATTTCCAGGTGATCAAGAGGTAAATCCTCTCTTATAGGAAGGAAATGTGCTGATTTTGTGAGATGATCAACAATTACCCATATTGTATCGTTCCTTCTAGATGTCCTCGACAGTTTGGTGACAAAATACATTGTAATGTTATCCCACTTCCACATAAGAATAGGTAGAGGTTGTATCCATCCTCTAGGATGTTTCCTCTCTGCTGTCACTTGTTGAAAAACTAGACACCTTGACACGTAGTTATAAATTTCCCGCTTCATATTATCCCACCAGAAATGTTCCTTCAGATCTCTATACATCTTTGTGCTACCCGGGTGTATAAAGAGATTTGATCTATGAGAATCGTCTAATAGTTCCCTTTTTTATCTCAGGTACTTATGTAACACATAACCTCTTCCCGAAATTCAGAACTCCATCCTCATACATGAAGACTTCCAAGTTTCCTACTAAACTTCCTCTGATACCAACTGTAACACCGCGACCCCTCTAGACCAGAGCCGGTGCATTACTTTTTATATTGGCATGTTTATAAAGAATGAAAATCCTGAAGGAACGATCAGTTTTGTAGTCTTGAAGAAACTAGATACATAAATGTAACTCAAATTACATTGAAAAAGGTTACAAAATACAATACATAAAAAAAACTAAAAACTGAAACCACATGAACTCAATAAATGACCTTCTCTTCATCACCTGTTGAGGGTAAACAATGAAAGGGGTGAGTTCAAACACTAATTAAGGGTTAAAAATATCAGAAACATGAATACAATAATAAGTGAATAATAGTCAATCTAACATAATCAATATGGTATGGTGAATAAATGAAAAACTAATTCCATTAATAAACTGAGAACGAAACTGCATCCATAGATTTTGCCATAGTGAAAACCTCATGGATAATAATAATAACTGATAATGAATAAATAGAATGATTATTAATTGGACGTCATGTATCTGGAACATGAAACCATAATACAGTAAAAATGGTTTAGTTCTATGGGTAGAAACCCGTCTGATTTTTGGAAACAAACTCGAAGGGGTTTTTCGCCAATTGATTTGTCTCATGAGACCTACCGATGCATCAAGGGGCTTTAGTGGGCCCCACCTACCACTACATGTCCAAATAATTCTTTATAAATTGATTCAATACAAGAGAAATATGCCTTTTCAATATCCGTATAGAGTATTTTATACAGATTCATCAATATTTCCATAGTTAAAATAACTTTCCAAATAAACACCATAAGTAAAATGGTATACAGTTTAGAAAACAAACATATCCATGATATGATATTTTGGATATTTAATATAAATATAATTTCAAATTAAAATTTATCTCAAATGGGCATTAGGTACACCAAATAAGGATTATTAGGTGCACCATACAAAATTAGTCACAACAAAATAGTAGTTGAGACTAAGGCACTTTCCCCAATGTAATCGGTCGAATCATATAACCAGAACTTATAACCCTAAAATGAATCATTTAATAAAATTAATATAAATATAATCATGTTATTATATATCAAATGGCATTACACATATACCATATACAATAAATAAGTGGTGAACAATGAAAATCTCACTGAAATGAAAGTGAGATGAGAAACCCCTTGCCTTTTGCTCGAGTGTGTTCTTAATTTGTTTTAATGACCTGAATAATCTAATTTAGATTAATTAATTAATAATTACAGAACAAGAAATACATGTAATTGATTTAGTATAACCTTATTAGGTTCATTCATGGCTCTTTTAATGGGTTTAATAGGTTCAATTTTATTGTTTTGGAAGCATTTTCTTCCTTGGTTTTCATGATTCGTTTACTTGCATTCATGAATGGAAGTTTGTTTAAAATGTGGTTAAACATCCATAATTATTAATATATATTATTAGTGATGTTAAATAGATAAAAATTATCTTATAATTATTATAGGTTATATACTTGAGGACAAATCATTAGTTAAAAGTTTTTTGATAAACGCTTGGATTTAGCTTGGGAGTTTTGTATACAATGAACTTGTTTTATATTATTATTACATATTATGAGTGTGTAAAGATTCCAGAACATTAATGAGATGAAATAAATATATTTTGATCTGGTTCAACCATTAAAATTGTTTTATGACCAGTAATGAAGGATAATTGAAGAACAAAACTCCGCCGTCCACAAAGGTTATAAATTGGAACCTCATGGACGTTGATTTCGTTTATAAAAATAAAAAGGGAGGAGTAAGAATATTTGTTGGGAAAAAATATCTCAAGGTATCATTGAAGAATTTTTGAGGTGATTGTGTTTGTTGACAAAGTGGACATCTGTGTTGTGATTGTTGACAAAGCAAACCAAGACATAAAAATTTGTTGACAAAGGGGTTTTCATGGTAGAATGCCGAGTTCAAGAGCTGTGGTCAATGATCTATGTTTTATTGAAGAACGTAGAAAAATTAATGGATGATCTGGAGGTGGTACAAAAAGAACAGATACAAGGTGGCGCCATTTTCCAGTGTTTGTCAAATTTTTGGGCCTGAAAATCGACGAAAGGAGAAAAGTGGTTTTGGAAAAAAGACTTGCGTGCCGAGGTCTTGGAGGATAGGAAACTTGTGTTCCATATGTTTTTGAAGATCAAATCATGAAAATATGGCAAAGGAATAAGGGTCGCGCAGGTGACTTGCGCATCGTGAAGAGATTTGCTTGCTGATGCCTAGGAGGCTTGGGAACTTGCGTGATTGTTGTTTTTTCATGATCAGAAGATCAAAATATGGAAAAGGAAAGAGGGTTGTGCATGTATTTTGTTTGGTCGCGCAAGTGTCTAGGAGGACAGAGGACTTGCGTGCCGAGACTTGTGTGCCAAGGGGAGACTAGCGCGCCACCGTGCATGGTGGTCAAATTGCCTATAAATATTGGACCACCCCTCCTCATTCTTCACCAGAGTTCAACACTTTAAAGATTTAGAGCTCCTGTTGTAACGACCCGAAATTTTGAATAAATCTTGTTTCCTAATTTCATGTGTTATTTTATTTTTATACTCAACAAAAATGTTTTATTTGATAAACATGATTATAATTAAAATGAGACCATTGGGTTTTGACTATTATATGACCATTGGTCAATATAACCGCTGTGAACAAAATGTTTTGATTATTGTCTCTAAATACAAGTAATCTTGGTTAATTAATATAGAAAGAAGATTCGATGACCTCACCCAGTAGTCTTGGACTGATCGAAGCCCATTTAACAGAACTTGGGAAGGAGGTAGCACCACTAGGCTTTTCTCTGGACCAAACCCAAGCTGAAATTCATCGTGTGAAGCTAAAACGGAATCGCCTTCGTGAGAAGTTCAACCTGATAGAAATTACTACTCGTGCGATGTTGGCCGAGCCTCCCTCAGATTCTCTCACCTTAGCACACCTTACACTTAGGTCCTATTCTTGTGTAATAAGGGGCTATTTAAGGAGACCGTAACTGCCTTGTGTAATCCTTTTTTTTAAATAAAAATTGGGATTTCCTCTTATGATGATGTTTATGACTTTTCAAATGTCTGGATAAATATAGTATGCATATTTTTGATGAATTTTATAGAAAAGATATTTTAAAAAAATGTTTATGTAAACCTTAAATAATTAAAAATGTGTAATGATTTTCAAAAAATGGTCTTCTACAATTATGTTCAGTACGAAATTTAGAGTCTAATAAGATCAACTTTATTTTTTGATGAATAGTAAATTATGAATAGTGATTTTATGCTTAGGATTAGTAATGTGACCAAATGGATTAGTAATCTCACTTAAATAAAGTTTTAAAATAATCTAGGCACCTTGATTAAGTAATGTGATTCAATAAAATGGTTAAATAACGGTTTCATAACTTATTATTCAAGTATTAGTTTTTTCAGGTGAATAGTGTTTTTTAATTAAAAATTAAATTAAAAAATATTTAGAAAAATATTTTTATAAAATGGATTTCATTTTTGAACTCAGAACATCGATATTATGTTAAGATAATTTTTGGGGTTTTTTTTCTGAAAAAAATGAATTTTCGGTGAATAGTGTATTTATTTAAAAATAAAATTAAAAATATTTTTTTTTTTTTATTAAATGGAGTTCATTTTTGAAATCAGAGCATTGATATTTGGTTAGTGTGAAATTTTGGGATTTTTCTGAGAAAGTTGAATTTTCAGTGAATAGTAAAAATACAGTTTTAGGGTTTCGGTATGTTTAATGACATCATAACTGTGTCATGGTGATGTCATGATATATTTTAAGGCATGGCCGACCTAAGGTGATGAATATTTGTATTGGGGGCCCCATGTGGCCTAACTTAATGGGAAATATCATGGGAGAGCACATGGTTTTGAGAAAAGCACATGTGAGGTGTCCCTTGGCCATTAATGCCTTGTCCCCTCACTTTCCCTATAAATACCAAGCCCTCCTCTCATCCTTTCGACTCCAAAACCATCCTCAACGAAGTTCTGGTCTCCTTACCTCCCAAGGAGTCCTCCCAAGGTTCCTCCAAGCCCTCAAGGTTCAAACCTTTGAGTTTTAAGAGTTACATTTTAAGATAAGGAATCCGATCTCTCTCTTTCTTTTCAAGAAATATCTTTTATGTAATTTCTTTTATGATCCATGTTCTTATGTTAAAGGGTGTTCTTTTATACTCCTATTACTTCCATTTTCATGTTCACATAATGATAGATCCCATCTTACCCTCATTATTTCGTTTTATGACGTTTTAAGTGGCGACGTTAGGCTGCCGAAATTTTTGTAACAGATTCTTTCTCCCTTCTCATTTTCAAGATCTATTTTCTTGTCAAGTCTTTCAAGTTCCTTTTTATTATTTTGGGGTATGATATCTAAATTTATCATACTGATATTTTATGATCATATGATGAGATACCCCATTTTATCTCTTCAATTCAGCATTTTGAAATTTTAAGTGGCGCCGTTAGGCTGCCGAATTTTTAAGAGATTCTTTCACCCTTCTCATTTTCAAGTTCTATTTTCTTGTCAAGTCTTTCAAGTTACTTTATGTTGGGGTATGATCTCTATATCTATCATACTGATCATTTATGTTCATATGATGAGAGACCCTTTTTGATCTCATCAATTAATTTTTGGTTGAAGTTTTTGTAACGCCGTTAGGCTGCAGAATTTTCATAAGAGAAATCTTATTTTGTGTTCCTTTCATGTTCTTCATTTCATATGGTATATTTTCAAATTTCATTACCATGTTCTTAAATCCATTATATTCTGTCCCTATACTGTTTTATGGTTCATTTATGAATGTTTGACCCATGTCCCCTCTCTTTTCAATGTTTTCTAAAACCCTGTAACATAGCCGTTATGCTGCAGAATTTTCGTCTCAAAATGTATCTCTCTTTTTCTAAAGTTCTTTTATTTTTAAGTGAATACTCAAAGCTCTCTCTTCTATATGGGTATTCATATATATATCAAAATTTTCTATTTTAAATTCTGGGAATTACATACATGAAACCCGCTTTCCCTTTCCATGGGTTTAAAGTGACGTAAAGATCATGTCTTTAAAGTAGTTTTTAAAACGTTATGATTATGAAATGAAACCCATTTATTTTATTCTATATGGGTTATTTATGAAATTTTTGATGATGATATATGTGGCTCACATGATAATAAAGTCAAATTTAAGGGTTCTCCCTAATAGTGCTCCAATGCATTGGGTAATGATGTAACCACTAGAGATTACAATTTTCATGATATCTTGGTGAATAACCTTGGTAATTTTCAAATGACACCTTGGGGATGAACCTTGGTGATATGTTCATGATTGTCAATATTAAATGTTGCAGCCACATCTTTAAGTTATGAAAAATTTTATTTTTATTATGATATATATCATGATTTATTTCTCATGCCTTAAAGTTCTTTTCATGACCTTATTGAGGTATCTCAAGTTCACAAGTAAAATGTTTCTCTTGTTTCGCTTACTGGGCCTTCTGCTCACCCTTTCTTTTGATGTATGTCCCTAGGTTATGAGATGCAGTAATAAACCTAGGATGAACATGAGGAGAATCCTTTCAAGTGTTTAATAATAATGTTTTATTTTATTTTTTCATGTTTTATGTTCCTGGTTTCCAAGACACTAAACCTTAAAGATCCTCAGTTTGTGTAATGTAATGAAAGCTTATATTATAAAAATACGGGATGATATAGTTGGTATCAAAGTATGGTTTAGTTATTTGTGGAAATTAGGATATGAAAACTTTAGGAAGAAGCCTATAGAAAAGTTTATATATTGGAAATCTTCCTGGTATTTTGGTGAGTATTGAGTAATGGGTTGCCAAGAAAATACATCCCTATCTGGATACGAGAAGGTAGAGGTGGCTCTGGCGCAGATGTACATAGGGGTAAAACCTGAAAACACCGCTTTGAGCTAGACTCGAACGGGAACTGGTACACGACAACGGGCCTTGCTGCACTCTTGGTTACGACACTCCCGGGGGATATGCTTTGGTAAATTAATAAGCTTAGTATGAACCATTATTAAAGGAACACGGATAAAACAAAATAAAGATTCACATAAGAATATATGATCATGGATAACCTAGTTTGGAACCTAGGGGATCACAAGTTAGGATATAATTTTATTCTACATGTTTATCCTTTTATGCTTAAAGTTTCCTTTTCATGATTATTAGCTAAGTATTTAAGCCCCTAATTATAGTTTCTTTTCTTAGTTAATGGAGGGAAATGGAAGAACATGTCCAAACAACCAATGTGATAGGAAATGCGATGATTTCCGTATTAATATGATAGAGATGATTAGGGGATTAAAGGATGGTTATTATTTTGGAAGACGTTCACTATTTTGGGGACCCTATATGATTGATGTAAATAGATTACTACGATATTTTCATTGAGGAGTAAGGTTGACTTATATTTTGAAGAATAGATGAATTTAAGGTGGACTTATAGTAATTTAGGTTACTTATGGGAATGATTAACCTATCTTGGGTATAATATGTTTAGGTTTGCTACTTTTGTTATAAGATGTTAGGAGTGGTTGATGTTGTTTTGAGATAAACAATGAAGTTTATTTTGGAAGACTATGTTATCAAATCTTTCTTGTATTTGGGTTTCAATCTTAGTTTAGTTTATTTTGAGGAATTTTAAGGACCATTATTTATAGAATGGTCTATGATGACCTTTGGGTAGTACCATGGAACTTTGAAGATTTAAAAGTAGTTTCCATTCCTATGGGATTATTTCTTTTTTAAGAGTTGTTTTTACCTTACCCTTTGTGTTTTTGGGATAATGTTTAAAGATAGAAGAATTAAATAGTTAATCTTTTGTGGATTATGTGATTCTCTAGAAGATGATTCTTGTGTTTTGATGAGACCAAGTAGTTTTGAATGCTCATCGTTTGGAGAAAAGATTAGTTTGGTAGAAACTTATTAAAGGGTGAAACTCTACATGAAGGTAGATATATTTCCTTATGTTTTTGTTCTATGTTGTAAATGAATTCCTCAAAATTATGAAAAGGAACATAAAACAAAAATGTTGTTGGTTTACGTTTCCTACTAGGCAATCAAAGATCGTTTACACACATCATAAGTTTGAGATTTTCTTATGGTTAACTTTCTCCTAATCATGTTTTCTATCACTCTCCTTTAGAACGTGACCCTTTGTTTTCTCCTCCATCTCCATGTTTCCTACATGGAATCCTAGTATGAGTAAACTCGGGTGGCCTTTGTACTTCCTTTTCTTTCTTTTAAAGTAATAGTGTTACTGACTCTTTTTCTGATGTGGGACTTTCAATGAAATTTCAAAACCCAATTTTAAAAATTGCGAGGACGCAATTTCTTAAGGGGGGAAGATTGTAATGACCCGAAATTTTGAATAAATCTTATTTCCTAATTTCATGTGTTATTTTATTTTTATACTCAAAAAAATGTTTTATTTGATAAACATGATTATAATTAAAATGAGACCATTGGGTTTTGACTGTTATATGACCATTGGTCAATATGACCGCTGTGAACAAATTTTTTTGATTATTGTCTCTAAATACAAGTAATCTTGGTTAATTAATATAGAAAGAAGATTCGATGACCTCACCCAGTAGTCTTGGACGGATCGAAGACCATTTAACAAAACTTGGGAAGGAGGTAGCACCACTGGGATTTGCTCTGGACCAAACCCAAGCTGAACTTCATCGTGTGAAGCTAGAACGGAATCACCTTCGCGAGAAGTTCAACCTGATAGAAATTACTACTCGTGCGATGTTGGCCGAGCCTCCCTCAGATTCTCTCACCTTAGCACACCTTACACTTAGGTCCTATGCTGGTGTGATAAGGGGCTATTTAAGGAGACCGTAACTACCTTGTGTAATCCTTTGTTTTAAATAAAAATTGGGATTTCTTCTTATGATGATGTTTATGACTTTTCAAATGTCCGGATAAATATAGTATGCATATTTTTGATGAATTTTAGAGAAAAGATATTTTAAAAAAATGTTTATGTAAACCTTAAATAATTAAAAATGTGTAATTATTTTCAAAAAATGGTCTTCTACAATTATGTTCAGTATGAAATTTAGAGTCTAATAAGATCAACTTTATTTTTGATGAATAGTAAATTATGAATAGTGATTTTATGCTTAGGATTAGTAATGTGACCAAATGGATTAGTAATCTCACTTAAAGAAAGTTTTAAAATAATCTATGCACCTTGATTAGGTAATGTGATTGAATAAAATGGTTAAATAATGGTTTCATAAAATATTATTCAAGTATTAGTTTTTTCGGGTGAATAGTGTTTTTTAATTAAAAATTAAATTAAAAAATATTTAGAAAAATATTTTTATAAAATGGATTTCATTTTTGAATTCATAGCATCGATATTATGTTAAGATAATTTTTGGGGTTTTTTTTCTGAAAAAAATGAATTTTCGGTGAATAGTGTATTTATTTAAAAATAAAATTAAAAATATTTAAAAAATTATTTTTATAAAATGGAGTTCATTTTTTAAATCAGAGCATTGATATTTGATTAGTGTGAAATTTTGGGATTTTTCTGAGAAAGTTGAATTTTCAGTGAATAGTAAATATACAGTTTTAGGGTTTCGGTATGTTTAATGACATCATAACTGTGTCGTGGTGATGTCATGAGATATTTTAAGTTTTGGCCGACCTAAGGTGATGGATATTTGTATTGGGGTCCCCATGTGGCCTAACTTAATGGGAAATATCATGGGAGAGCACATGGTTTTGAGAAAAGCACATGTGAGGTGTCCCTTGGCCATTAATGCCTTGTCCCCTCACTTTCCCTATAAATACCAAGCCCTCCTCTCATCCTTTCAACTCCAAAACCATCCTCAAAGAAGTTATGGTCTCCTTAACTCCCAAGGAGTCCTCCCAAGGTTCCCCCAAGCCTTCAAGGTTCAAACCTTTGAGTTTTAAGAGTTACATTTTAAGGTAAGGAATCTGATCTCTCTCTTTCTTTTCAAGAAATATCTTTTATGTAATTTCTTTTATGATCCATGTTCTTATGTTAAAGGGTGTTCTTTTATACTCCTCTTACTTCAATTTTCATGTTCACATAATGATAGATCCCATCTTACTCTCATTATTTCGTTTTATGAAGTTTTAAGTGGCGACGTTAGGCTGCCGAAATTTTTGTAACAGATTCTTTCTCCCTTCTCATTTTCAAGATCTATTTTCTTGTCAAGTCTTTCAAGTTACTTTTTATTATGTTGGGGTATGATCTCAAAATTTATCATACTGATATTTTATTATCATATGATGATATACCCCATTTTATCTCTTCAATTCAGCATTTTGAAATTTTAATTGGCGCCGTTAGGCTGCCGAATTTTTAAGGGATTCTTTCACCCTTCTCATTTCCAAGTTCTATTTTCTTGTCAAGTATTTCAAGTTAATTTATGTTGGGGTATGATCTCTATATCTATCATACTGATCATTTATGTTCATATGATGATAGACCCTTTTTGATCTCATCAATTAATTTTTAGTTGAAGTTTATGTAACACCATTAGGCTGTAGAATTTTCATAAGAGAAATCTTATTTTGTCTTCCTTTCATGTTCTTCATTTCATATGGTTTATTTTCAAATTTCATTACCATGTTCTTAAATACCTTATATTGTGTCCCTATACTATTTTATGGGTCATTTATGAATGTTTGACCCATGTCCCCTCTCTTTTCAATGTTTTATAAAACCCTGTAACATAGCCGTTATGCTGCAGAATTTTCGTCTCAAAATGTCTCTCTCTTTTTCTAAAGTTCTTTTATTTTTAAGTGAATACTCAAAGATCTCTCTTCTATATGGGTATTCACATATATACCAAAATGTTCTATTTTAAATTCTGGGATTTACATACATGAAACCCGATTTCCCTTTCCGTGGGTTTAAAGTGACGTAAAGATCATGTCTTTAAAGCAGTTTTTAAAACGTTATGATTATGAAATGAAACCCATTTATTTTATGCTATATGGGTTATTTATGAAATTTTTGATGATGATATATGTGGCTCACATGATAATAAAGGCAAATTTAAGGGTTCTCCCTGATAGCGCTCTAATGCATTGGGTAATGATGTAACCACTAGAGATTACAATTTTCATGATATCTTGGTGAATAACCTTGGTAATTTTCCAATGACACCTTGGGGATGAACCTTGGTGATATGTTCATGATTGTCAATATTAAATGTTTCAGCCATATCTTTAAGTTATGAAAAATGTTATTTTTATTATGATATATCTCATGATTTATTTCTCATGCTTTAAAGTTCTTTTCATGACCTTATTGAAGTATCTCAAGTTCACTTGTAAAATGTTTCTCTTGTTTCCCTTACTGGGCCTTCTCCTCACCCTTTCTTTTGATGTATGTTCCCAGGTTATGAGATGCAGTAATGAACCTAGGATGAACATGAGGAGAAGCCTTTCAAGTGTTTAATAATAATGTTTTATTTTATTTTTTCATGTTTTATGTTCCTGGTTTTCAAGACACTAAACCTTAAAGATCCTCAGTTTGTGTAATGTAATGAAAGTTTATGTTATAAAAAGATGGGATGCTATACCCATCACACAGGTGTGGTGGTCGCACAAATGGTGGTGTGTCACGCCAGTGTTGGAAGTTTCACGCCAAGTGTTAGTTGCGCGCCTGAGGTGGTTTAGGAGAGGATGGAAGTGAGTCACGCAGGCTTGGAGTTGCAAAATCTTGAGTCGCACAAGTGGTTGAGGAAGACTTGTGTGCTAGTTGTGACTTGCATGCCGATACTTGCGCACCGACATAGAATTGTGTACCAAGTAAGGTTTATTTCCGACAGTATTTTTCGGGCTACGTGGAAGCTGGAAGTTTGCCTGATACTTTCGATGCAAAGAGAGATTCATCCATGGGTGAAAGTTGGACTTCAATAAAGCATCCACATACAACAGAGGATGCATTCCTTCAAGCAAATGAAGAGACCTATAGGTCTATAAACTGTGAGTGGATCATTTCTAGAGCAGTGAGAAAAGGAATAGGAAGACGGTGATCCTCTCCACCGGCAGTGATCCAAAGAGAGAGAAACAGGGAGTGACCCTTGGGAAAGCAGTGAGCTAACCCTAAACATTGTAAAGGCAGTGAGCCTGGGACAGAGTGACTGTGCTCAAACCTTGTAATCCATAACTAGTGAAGTTTAGTGGAATTTGGTAGGACCGACAACCTGTCTGCGTATGCTCCTTGGACATAGCCCTTAGCGGTGAACCAAGTAAAATTGTTGTGTCCTGTGCTTGTTTTACTTTCTTCTTATATTGTGAAAAAGGAGAGAGATAGAGAAGAGTGTTTTTCTTAACATCAAAACAAGATCAGAACGGGATTTAATTTTAAATTAGTCATACCCTAATTCACCCCCCTCTCAGGGTATTCAGCCTTGTGGACCTAACAATTGGTATCAGAGGGAAAGGTTGAGATTTGCTCTTCTCTCAATGGAGGTCACTAATCATAAAGGGATTCCATTCTCCGACGGATATAATTATCAGTTATGGAAGAATCGAATGCCACACTATTTCTGATCTTTGGGAATGGATGTGTTTTAGCAGCTATGCATGGTATCACAGCTGATATTAATAGTGGTGCATTATCATAAGCTGAGCATAGAGAGTTGGATGCTGATGCAAAAGAAATCAATGCGTTTGGGAGATCCCTTTCCAATACCATCTACACAAAGGTGATGTCATGCAAAAAGTCACATGCCATGTGGGAAAAACTATTGAATATATATGAAGGAGATACAAAGGGTAGATAGGCAAAGATGCAAGTGCTGTGGAATAAGTATGAAGATCTAAAGATGAACCCGAATGAGTCTGTTGATGCATTCTTTGATAGGGTAAATATTGTTGTGGAAGATATGCAAGGACTTGGTGAAGTTATTGAAGACATAAAGATCGTAAAGAGAATCTTGAGGAAGCTTCCACCTTGGTTCAATATGAAAGTTTCAGTACTAGAAGATAAAGATCCCAAAGAGCTGACATTAGAAAATTTGCACAGTACCTTGGTTGCATATGAGATGAGGAATGATGATAACGAGGCTGTGGAAAAGGGGAAATCCAAAGAGATGACATTTAAGGCCATGACGAATCTCACCATTGAAGATTCTCAAGAAGAAGAAGAGATAGATGAGGTGATGTCATTCCTTTCTTCAAATCTTCAAAGAAGAAAAGGAAAGTTTAAAGGGAAACTTCCAGTAGAATGCTTTCGATGTGGAAAGGTTGGTCATCTTGCGGCAAGGTGCCCTAAAAAGTTTCAAGATAACGATAATGATGATGACGAAGTCGAAATTCCCAAGAAGAAGTCTTCAGCATTTTTTAAAGGGAATAAACAATTCAAGAGAAATTTCTTGAAGAAGAAGAATCTTCTTTCATAAGAAATAGATAGTTCAGATGAGTCTGAGGATGAAGAGGTTGAGGAGTTTGAAAATTTTAAAGATCATGGACAAAATGAAAAAGTGGCTGTTGTCGGTAGTGCTCAAGAAAAGGAAGAAACCGACACTGTTGAAGAAGAAGAAAAAATTGAAGGTAGAGTTGACATGGAAGCTAAATTATAAGTAGCTCGTGAAGAGATAGATATTAGGAGAGAAAAAACAAAGAAATATAACAAGGTGGTACATGATGCCAAAATCTACATGCAACAGCAGGAAGATGAGAAGTCCGAGCTTGTAAAAGAAATAGAAAACCTTAAGTCTTAAAGGCCAGAGAGCACAGAAAAGGTTGATGATCATAAGCTCAATATTGAAGAATAGAAAAGGGAGATCAATGGATTGAACGGAAAATTGAAAGATCACATCAAGTGTATCGAAGAGATTGAAGAGAAAGTTGTTGGTCTGCAGAGAAAAGTCAAAGACCAGAAAAAACCTTTGATTCCTAGCACATTCCTAGGAAGGAAGGTTGTTACGAAGACTGAAAAGATGAAAGAGGATCCTAGTAGTTCAGTAGGGAAGAAGCAGTAATTGATCCCAGAAGTTAAGGCTGTTTCAGGTCTTAATCAGAAACAAAAATCTGTGACAATTGAGGTCAGACCGCAAGCACCCATCCCAAAATTGAAGGTTGATTTGGGCACAAAGAAAAATCAGAATATTCAAATATCCTAAAGGGAAAATCATTGTGCTGAAGTAACACGAAGGAATGCACCTTATATCAGGTGTTATTGTTGTGGGAAGATGGGGAATTCATAGTATGTGTGTTCCATAGCCAAGAGATATAGAAGGGAACAAGAACAGAGGTGGAAGCCAAACAGAGAACAGTTTTCCAGAACATATTTCGAAGGACACTATTTTTGGTGCAAAGGATTTGGGAACATGGCTAGGTACTGCACTTCGACCATTCAGAGAAATGTGCCAATGAAAAATCAAAATTTATGTAAGCAGCAAATCAATAAACCCACAAGTGAGTTAAAAATGTAGAATAGATTTGAGGCTTTGCAAGATGAAGCTGGTGAATCATACTCTGAGAAAGAACAGAAGTCTCAATCTATGCCGAGTGTGAAGGAAAAATTATGGACCAAGAAGAAGAAAGAAGAAAAGGTAGTAGTTGTGGAAATTTCCCTTAAAGTTTCAGATCTTTCTGGAATATGGATCCTTGACAGTGGTTGCACATCCTATATGACAAGGAACAAAGATCTCATTACAGACATAAATAATGACAAAGAAGGAGTTGTCAAGTTTGGTAATGATGAAGGGCTGAATATTGTTGGTTCCAGAAAGGCCAAATTTGGGGGAAAAGAAATGAGACATGCTGATGTCTTGGTTATGGAGGGGCTTAGTCATAACTTACTCAGTGTCAGTCAATTATGTGACTCTGGGAAGTCTATCCGATTTACCAAGAATATGTGTGTTGTGAAAGTAAAATATGGAGTAGTTGTTCTAAAAGGAAAAAGGAAAAAGGAAAATATTTACCTTGTAAGTGGGGAAGAAGATATGTGCCTTTTATCCAGAGAGGAAGAAAACTAGTTGTGGCATAAGCGACTTGGTCACCTATTTCAACCATCCATGGAAGATCTTGTAAAATGTGTTGCTGCTAGAGACCATCCCCAACTATCACGTGATCGTACTCATACATGCGATGCTTGTCAACAAGGGAAGATCATCAGAAAGACATATAGACCAAAGGAACAGAAATCAACCAGAGTGCTTGAATTGGTGCATGATGATGTATGTGGAACTATCTCACCAAGATCCATAAATGGGAAAAGGTACTATGTTATTTTAATTGATGATTATATCAGAATGGCTTGGGTATTTGTCATTACCCATAAGACAGAGGTGTTCAGTTGTATCAAGAATTATAGGAGGGAATCAGAAAGGATGCTTGGGCAGAAAATTTTGAAGTTTCGTACAGATGACGATATAGAATTCACAAACAGTCAAGTGGAAGAATATCTCGAGAAACACGAGATAAGGCATTAAGTTTCATCAGATATAACTCCCCAATAGAATGGAGTTGTTGAAAGAAGAAATAAGATCATCAAAAACATGGCCAGAATAATGATTATTGAAAATGACCTACCAGAGAAATTTTGTAAGGAAGCAGTTTTGACATCAGTCTATATTTCAAACAGGTCTCTGTTGTGTCCAAAGCACGGTAAGACTCCGTATGAAATGTGGTAAGAAAAGAAGCCAACGTTGAAATACTTTTGAATATTTGGAAGTAAGTGTTTCATTCTCAACAAAGAAAATCACAGAAAGTTTGAGTCACGAGGAGATGAGGGGATATTCCTTGGCTACTCCGGGAAAAGCAAAGCATATAAATGTTTCAACAAAAGGCTGGGAAAAATTGTTGAGAGCAATGATGTCACTATAGTTGAAAATGAACAGAATACTCAACGACCCAGTGAATAGTTCCTGGATGAAAGTGATGATGAGATAAGCAACACATGGGGAGCAGAAGTGGCAGAGGTTGACTTAGAAGAAGATACCGATGATGAACAAGAAAGTGTCAAGTCTGTATCTGCAAGGAAGCCAAAGATTCAAGATGAAATTGATAGGAAGAATATCATTTGTGATCAGACAACTCCAGTTCAGACTCGAAGAATGAAATCATTACAGCAAGCATCATTTTTGTCTTAGGTGGAGCTGAAATGTTTCTCCGATGAAGCTGAAGATGAAAACTGGGTTCAGGCTATGAATGAAGAGCTTGATCAGATTGAGAAGAACCAGACATGGTAGATTGTTTCGAGGCTAGCAAACAAGAATTTCATTGGGACTAAATGGGTCTATCGCAACAAGATGAATGAACATGGAACAATTATTTGGAACAAATCACGGCTAGTGTGCAAGGGATACTCCCAAATAGAGGGAATAGATGTTGATGAGACATTTGCACCGGTTGCAAGGCTGGAGACAATCAGACTATTTTTGGCCATAGCAGTGAAAAGGAAGTTTAATGTGTTCCAGATGGATGTCAAATCTGCATTCTTGAATGGTGTTCTAGAAGAGGAGGTGTATATTGAGAAGCCAGATGGTTTTCTCATTCATGAGGATTAGAAAAAAGTTTGCAGGTTGAAGAAGGTGTTGTATGGGCTGAAACAAGCACCAAGGGCATGGTACTCATGACTTGATCAGTACTTGAAGAAGGCCAATTTCCAGTGCGGAGGAGTTGATTACAATCTCTATTTCAGCAATGACACTAATCAAAGGATGATGGTGCTGGTGTATGTCGATGACATAATTTTTGGCGGATCAGATGAAGTTCAGTGCAGACAGTTTTCTGAATTCATGAAAAATGAGTTTGAAATGTCAATGATTGGAGAGCTAACATTTTTTCTTGGCTTACAGGTGACACAAGGAAGTAATGGAACATTCATTTCTTAATCCAAATACACTAAGGATGTTTTGTGAAGGTTTGTAATGGAGAATTCCAAGGATATGAAGACTCCAGTTGCTACCTGGATGAAATTATCAAAAGATGAGGATGGAAAGGTATTTAATATTACTGAATACAGGAAAATTATTGGGAGATTGCTGTAATTGACCGTAAAAAGGCCTGATATTGTTTTCGCCCCATGACAAGCAGTGAGATATCAGAGTAATCCCAAAGAAAAGTCATATTCTTGTAGTGAAAAGAATACTTCTGTATATCCAGGGCACATTGGATTTCGGCTTGACATATACTGGAAAATCTCAGACAGAGTTATTGGGATAAACTGATATAGAATGGGCCGGTTCAGCGGATGATAGAAAATCAAAATCAGGTGGTGAATTCTATCTTGGTGGATTGTGTATTTCTTGGCTTAACAAGAAGCAAGATTTCATTTCATTGAGAACTGCAGAAGGTGAGTATATTGCAGCCACTCAAGCATGCACAAAGTTATTGTGGATGAAGCAACAACTTGAAGATATGGGAGTTGAAGTGAAGTCTCTGATCGGAATCCAGTGTGATAACTCAAGTTCTATCAATCTTAGCAAAAATCCCTTCCATCAATCAAGGACCAAGCACATTGAGATCAAATATCATTTCATCAAGGAGAAGGTTGATAAGGGAATTGTGATGTTGGAGTATGTGCCTACAAAGCTACAGGTTGTAGACATTCTTAAAGAGGCCCTACCCAAGGAAGCTTTTGAGAGGCATCGACTGGCTCTAGGAGTTTAGTCGACTCCCCGCACTTGAATTATTGTGGATGTGGAACCACCCCACTCTCCCCGAGGTATGATGTGTTTTCCCTAATGTGCTGATATGCGTTCTCTACTTTAATACAAGCTACAAACGAGTGATCTTTGGGTTCGTTGACAAAGGGGGAGAAAATAGTGATTGTTTAAGGGGGAGACAACATGGCTATTTAATAAATCATGAATGATATGGGGAGAAGCTGATAGGTGGAGCAGCCAGATAGGGGGAGCTAAAGCTAGTTGAACGTGCTTAGCTAGAGCATAGCTTGGACAACACAGGAAATAGGGCTAAAGAGGTTTTGAAGCTGATAAGGGTTGAAGCTGTGAACAGAAAGGGGGAGCATATTAAATCTGATGATGCTAGAAGTGATCAATAAAAGAATAGATATCACGACAGCTGAGGATCGTGATAAATGTAAAAGAGAGATGTTGGAATATGGTAAGAATATTTCCAACAATTAGTATCAGTTTGGAAAAAAATTGGTATCAGTTTGGTGCCAACAGTGGATTTCAAAGATGAAGTGATTCATTGATGAACTTTTCATTTACTCTTGTCTCTCACGTTGAGAATTTCTCATGTGGGATTAGAGTATGTGTTGAGTAAATCCTTGATCGCTATCAGAATCGCAATGAGGCGAATGGTGGCTGAAGAATCAATGATGTATCTTTTTATGGAAGAGTTGTCAACAAACCCAAAGGGGGAGATTGTTGGGCAAAAATCCCTCAAGGTATCATTAAATCATTTTTGAGGTGATTGTGTTTGTTGAAAAAGTGGACATCTATGCTGTGATTGTTGACAAAGAAAACCAAGACATACAAATTTGTTGACAAAGGTGTTTTCATGGTAGAATTTCGAGTTCAAGAGTTGTGGCCAACGATCTATTTTTTATTCAAGAATGTCGACAAAGGAATGGATGATCTGGAGGCGGTACAAAAAAAACAGATACAAGGTGGTGCCGTTTTCTAGTATTTGCCAAATTTTTGGGCCTAAAAATCAACGAAAATAGAAAAGTGGTTTTGGAAAAGAGACTTGGGCACTGAGGTCTTGGAGGATAGGAAACTTGCGCGCCATATGTTTTTGAAGATCAGATCATCAAAATATGGAAAAGGGATAAGGGTCGCGCATGTATTAGTGTGGTCGCATATGTGACTTGCACGCCATGAAGAGACTTGCGCGTCGATGCCTAGGAGGCTTGAGAACTTGAATGCCTGTTGTTTTTCATGATCATAAGATCAAAATATGGCAAACGAAAGAGGGTCGCGCAGGTATTTGGTTTGGTCACGTAAGTGTCTAGGAGGACAGAGGACTTGCATGCCGAGACTTGCGCACCAAGGGGAGACTAGTGCGCCGCCGTGTAGGGTGGTCAAATTGCCTATAAATACTGGACCACCCCACTTCATTCTTCACTGGAGTTCAACACTTTGAAGATTCATAGGTCCCATCACACAGGTGTGGTGTTTGCGCAAATGGTGGTGTGTCGCGCAAGTGGGACTTGTGCGCCAATGTTGGAAGTTGTGTGCCAAGTGTTAGTTGCGCACCTGAGGTTATTTAGATGAGGAAGGAAGTGAGTCGCGCAGGCTTGGAGTTGCAGAAGCTTGAGTCATGCAAGTGTTTGAGGAAGACTTGCGCGCCAGTTGTGACTTGCACGCCAGTTGTGACTTGCGCGCCGATACTTGCACATCGGCTTAGACTTGCACGCCAAGTAAGGTTTATTTTCGGCAGTTTTTTTCAGGCTGTGTGGAAGCTGGAAGTTTGCCTGATACTTTCGGTGCAAAGAGAGATTCATCCACGGGTGAAAGTTGGACTTCAACAGAACATCCGCATACAACAGAGGATGAATTTATTCATGCAAATGAAGAGACCTGCAAGTCTATAAACTATGAGTGGATCCTTTCCAGGGCAGTGAGCAAAGAAAGAGGAAGAAGGTGATCCTCTCCACCAGCAGTGAGCCAGAGAGATAGAAACAGGGAGTGACCCTTGGGAAAGTAGTGAGCTGACCCTAAACATTGTAAAGGCAGTGAGTTTGAGACAGAGTGACTGTTCCCAAACCTTGTAATCCACAGCTAGTGAAGTTTAGTTGAATTTGGTATGATCGAAAACCTGTTGGAGTATGATCCTTAGATGTAGCCCTTAGCAGTGAACCAAGTAAAATTTCTATGTCCTATGCTTGATTTAATTTCTACTTATATCGTGAAACAGGAGAGAGAGAGAGAAGAGTGTTTTGATTAATAGTGAAACAAGATCAGAACGGGCTTTAATTTTAAATTAGTCATACCCTGATTCACCCCCTCTTAAGGTATTCAGCCTTGTGGATCTAACAATATTGATGATGGTTATTCCATTCACATGATATAATTACAGTATATATATGATACTAGAGTTTATCATGGTCATTTTGATAGAGGATGTGAGAATAGAAAAAGAATAGAGATGAACTTGAAAATAAAAGAAAAGTTGAGAGATCCCTTATAAAAATTCGGCAATCTAATGACGTCGCTTAAAATTTTATAAAATGAAATGATGAGAAAAAAAGGGTATATCATCATATTGAAATAAAAAGGACAGTTATTAGAATAAATAAAATCAAACCCCAACATACAAGAATGGAATTTCCAATATATAACATAAAAAAGTTTCGACTAAAAGAAGTGAATGAATGATTCCCTTACCTTGTAGAGTAACTCCTATATCTTGAATTATGGGACCTTTGGGGATTAAGGACACCTTGGGAGGACTCATAGAGAGGTAAAACCACCAGAACATTGAGGATGAGATATTTTTAATGAAGGAAAATGAATGGAGAGTGGGTATTTATAGAAAAAGATAGATAATTTTTTAATAATTTCAAAGGGACACCTCATTAGTGGTTTTTGCCAAACCATGGGCTTGACCATGGTATTTTCCCATGGTTTTAGCCACTTGGGACACCTCATGTCATAATTTACTGTACAAAAGTTGACCATACTTTTATATTTACTTATTTCATCATTAGGATGTCATTAAACTACCGAAAACTCAAAACTATATTTTTACTATTCAAGAAAAATTCATGTATTTTAGAAAAATACCAAAAATTCACCATAACCATTTTTCAATGTTTATAATTCAAAAATAAACTCCATTTATCGAAAATAATTTTCTACGTATTTTTAATTTTATATTTAAATAAAATCATAGTTAATTTAAAAAATAACAATTTTAAAGGTATAATTAGTTCTATATCACATTGAAAAATTAATTAAGATCTCATTATCTTATTACCTTAAGAAAATAAAATATTATCATTATTTTCTATTTATAAGGGTCATATTACTATTCATATTACTATTCATAAGGGTATGTTACTATTCATCAAAAAATCAAGTTGGTTCTATCAGACTCCAAATGACTTACTGGTCACAACTCTAGATGACTAGTTTTCAAAATTCAAAACATAGAATTTGAAAATTTATGTTTAATGTCTTGGTTTTGACTATCTTATAAATTACCAAGTGTGGTTTCAAAGGAATATAGTACTTTATGAAATATAGGCTATGAATAGAATGTATTTAACAGAAGCATACCATAAAATGTTTGGGGTGTTATAGTTGATTTGATGGATATAAATATTAAAATAGTTTTACATTATAATCAAATAAAATAAGTTTTCATAGATTGTGTTGGAATACTACTTGTTAAGATTGCTTATACTACATATATTAGAAGGAAGAGAGATTGATATCACTGATGTGTTCCTAGATGAAACACTCTTTTATGCTGACCTGTAAGCCCTCCCTTGGTTTTATGATAGAGAAAATTATTTTTAAAATGGTAATATGTACTCGTACGTTTCATACCAATAAAAGAAAATATTTTTAGCTAATACATTATTCTATTTTTTATATTATATTCTTTTGTTCCAAAAATGTACAAATATCCTAATTTGAAGGTTTTTACCAAAATATGAAGTACCAAGTGTGATGAGATTATATCATTCCTCACCAACAATAGGAAAACACATGCATGATAGAATAATAGCCCAAATCTTACCAGGTAGATTCATATATACCACATTTCATTGAGATGCTAAATTATACATGACACCTTTTGATCAGTGATATATGATATAAAATATCAGGAGAACAAACATGATTCCATAACACCAAATTCAAGAAGTTAAATTATTTGATATGTGGGTAATTGATTTTATAGGACCCTTCCTGAACCCCTTTGGTAAAAAATACATTATATTATTTTTCAATTATTACTAAAAATAGATGTAAGAAAAAGACACTTCTTTTAATATGACCAATGAATTCATGAAGTTTTTGAAGAATAATATTTTCAAATGGTTTGGAATCCATTTATTAATCTTACATGGTCAAATTAATCACTTAAATAATATATTAATGAGGGGAATAGTTGAAATATATGGAGCTATATTCAACACCATAACCCTTTACCATCTAAAAGCGAATGGAAATATGGATCTATCTAATCGAGAACTCAATAAAATCCCATAAAAGATGATTAACTAAAGTTGAAAGGATTGAATCAAGAAGTTATATGATTCTTTATGGGTGTATATAATATTATATAAAAAAATTGATATAAACCCATTTAGGACCTTTTTTTGTGTGATGATGGTAACCTTTAAATCAATTGATGTTGTCCCTCATAATGATCTTACAAAATAGAACTTCAAACACCGTATGCACACCTGCTTATGATGTATTTGAAGACTAAAATTGGGAAGAAATTGAACCCTATACACCACATCAATTTGAACCGACCTTGGATTCATCTAAAACCAGTCACACCAAATTACTCCTTCTAGAAAAAACATAATAAAAAAAGTAAATGATGGTAATATACACACAATACACAAAGTGGAAACACAATGCACACAATGATTACATTTTTCAAACTTTCATCCTATGTGTACAAGAGAAACATTGGAATATATTTCATTCTGTTGGAATTATGTCTGATTTTCAAGGATAAATCATCTACATAAAATCATACTCACACTATCAGAATAAGTGTCACCAACTCCATATATTGGTCATTTAAACTTTCAATGCTCCTTCCTTTAGTCTTTTGTATTTGACACTTCATCTTTAAGAACCTGGATTTTCTTAGGTGTGCTCCTTCTAGAGACACCGCAACCTTTGGGTTTGGAACCATCAACCTTTTTCCATCATCATAGTTATCATTTGCACATGTGAACTAAAAAACTTCTCATAGAGGTCTCCAACTAGTTATCTATTCGAAACCACTATATAATAGATAGATACATCTATATATTGAAATGTAAAACCTATGGTTACCTTTAAAAATTGATTCTTTAATGGCTAACTCCCAATGAATAGTTTATTCCTTATTCTACTTCACACTGAAGGATTGATGAACATTTACTTTTCTACATCCATAAGGAAAAATCCCATGTATAACCATAAGTTACTTTACACAAGTCATGAATTCTTGAACATGATTCACCTACTCCAAACTATCATTAAACTACTTATAGTTT